>OY747113.1:6267500-11267500 GCA_963556455.1 Epiblema foenella | reverse complement strand
ATTCTTGTCATTCGGGGCATTTTCTTAAAATTATCTTGTTTCAAAAAGAGTTCAAATAATATAGAGCTTGACCATGCTCATGAAGTCCCTATATCCCCATCGTATTAGCTGAAAATTACTATTGGCGTACATTTTGCATCAACCACATCTCTATTGCTTTCCCTTTTTAGCCAGATATGATTGCCCTGAAACGAATTCCGTATTGTCGCGTCCGGTACGCACATCTCAGCTCTCTGTCGACCTTCACGTCGCCACTTACAATGCCCGCTGGTCACATTTTTCTGATCACACTTTTTTTTGTACATCATCTCTCTTACTTTCACTCGCTTCCGTACTGTGCCCTGCGTTGTCCACCAATTTGGTCAATTCCACACTAAAATTAATTCTGCTTTAGGGCTCTCAGGCTTTCACTTTATGCTCGATGGGACTTGCCTTGGCCGATTAATTAATTTTTGCGGTTAAAATGTGTTCAAGCAGTAATAAACAAAGCAATTCTGTTAAAGTGCCCGTGATTCGGTCCGCTATTAAAAGTGGGGTTATCGGTTGGTGTTAAGTTACCGTTTCTGCGAATACCGTTCTGATGGTGGCTGGATAACAGGGTAAACCGCCGGGGTCCGAGTCATCAGGAGGGCAGGGGAGGTTAAATCCTTCTTGCTATTATCCGAGTGCCGGATGTCACGTACAAGTTGAATGATCGGATTGTTCATCACTATAATTTTGGGATTACGTTCTTAGTACCGCTTGCAATACGCTTTTTATGCAGTAAAGTGGGAGGAAATGTCGTTCGATAGAAAATAAGTTATAAATCTGTTCGTATCTATTTACACTGTTTACTTCGATCGTAGTTCGGTCTGCACCAGCTAGCAAATCAGTGCTGAGATTCTTTGATGTCAAGATAGGTATCCACCTACTAAGTGTCGATGTAAACCATAAATTGACTACTACCAGAGACTGGGTTTTCGGAAATAATGGGGCTACTTGATTATCTATGTAGCATAAAAGCGTACTATTGACAATCAGATTTATTTAATCAAAATAGCAAGAATATTGAAAAAAGAACCGGTTTGATCCAATTCGTCCCCCGAATCAAAACAACCCCAGTTTACTGGTATAATAAGCAACGACCAGTTGTCATACCAATTTGACACACATTCAACTGTACGATACACGTGAATCCAGCTGAAGTCCGTTATGAAGTGAGGTCAATGTTAAAATAGATCGTGCGATATGTTTACCTTAAAAGTAAATCTTTGCTTCACAATCATGATCAGCGCTTCGTGAAACGGACCGAATGCCATCGCGATATCAAGGTTGGTGAACTATGAATCTTCATTTGGTAATTTTCAAAGAAAAAGAAATGAGGACTGCGAGTATTGACCCGAAGTTTGGCTTGATTTTGAAGGATTTCTTTTTAGAAAAAGGTGGCTGCATTATGTAAAATATCTTCGCTCTTGCATTCTACACTAGACTGTACGAGCGGATAAAGTGCTCTCGTTCCCAAAGGCTATAAGCTTTAGAGCTTGTTCACTTGTATCAGCTCTTTGTCTGTCTCGATTTATTTGACTCTTCGTATTGAATACGATTTGAATTGAACTAGATACCTGTATTATGGCACAACTTACTTCCTACTTAGTCTCTGCGCCAAAGCTTGGGCCTAAGTGTCAAAGGGGGCCCCAGGTTCCTATGGGATCCAATTGGGAAAACGCTAGGAAGATGATGATGAAATTAACGACGGTTTATTAATTCCAACTAATCAATGGTAATTTAATTCGAAAATCACACTGTAGCATCTGCAGGTTAATTTCATGTTTAATGTTACTTTGCTCTACTGTATCTCTATTGGTAATTAATTATAGTTCGGTAAAATAAAAATAATGTTCATGCATTTATTTCCCATTGCAAATGACTTCGTAACTACCCTATCTCCTCGATCTCAGAATACTTCCTCTACGTGGACTGCAACATATTGATGTTTTACAACATAATGGGTAACCGCTTATTAATTTTATGTTGGTACATTGTTCAGCCATCAACATAGATCTTTTTTCCCGCTGACGTGAACTAGGTGCACTGGTCTCGATCGCCAATTAAGTACTGTTCAATATTATCTGATTCTAAAGGCACCTACAGTATTGTTGCACAGAAACGAAGTACTCACATAATTAGTTAAAAGGATAAGTATATAACGTGTTTTATATTGAGTGCGTATTTAAAATAGATTTTAATTTCTGAAAATTATGTGGCAAGCGACAACTCAAACAGGATTCAAAGGGTGTAATTAAAATTACTACACGCCGAGTCGTCTGCGGTTGTTTGTTATTGCTGTGTTGCGAAGCTGCCCAGTTTATCTCGGGGACCGGGCTTAACAAACGGAACGTGATCTCTTAACAATGTGACGATATTTATTTAAAGAACCATTAGTGTAACGCTCTAAGCTGAATTGACTTAGCAGTAGGCGAATGGCGACACGCTGGGTGGGAAAAGGCGTTGGCGTATCGCCAGCCAATTTTTGCTACTATCTCGAACTTTAAGCTGATGATATCATTACCGATAATCTATTGGTAGAAGCCTGTATAACTCGAAGCGCTCGTGGCCCAGCGGCGCCCGCGTGCCGCGTGTGGTATGCGAAGTTAAGGCCGTACAACGAGAAATATCACGATTTTTGAAACGCTCTTCTGTCCAGGCGAGGATAGGATAAGGTTTGGTTTTCAGATATGATTCTAGACTATATGACTGTGTTTCTGACAATAGGCGAAACATGACAGCCTAAAATTTTGTGTATAGAAAAAAAAACAAAGTTTTTATTTTCCTTTTTTTATTCAGCCTACTAAAACAATGCATTATTAAACGACACAATCAAGTTAAAATGATGGTATTTTACCCCATTTAAACTCTATCAATAGGAAATTTAATAAAACTGTACACAGTCAGATATTAATCGATATTTGTCTAAAAAAAGTCATTCCCGAAGGGTGTTGCATCCCGTTTTGTCATGCGCGAAGGACAAAAGCGTGTCTCTTTCACGGGGGGTGTAGCTGACTGAATCGAGGCATCCCCTTAAACAACGTGGCCGGGGTCAGTTTTTGGATGGGTGACCGCTTTGAGTGGTTACTAACTGAGCGCTCCCGTGGCTTGGAAGGCACGTTAAGCCGTTGATCTCGGCTGCTGGCTATGGTAGCAGTCGTTAAGCCAAGTTGGAAGCCTTAGAGCGGCTTGAGAAATTCTAACAGTCATGTTGCCCACGCACATGACAAAGGGGGGTCGAAGTACACCACGTCCGTAGGAAGTACCCCCCCGGTGACCCACCGCTACCCTACACGTGACCCCTGGGTGGTGCTAAAGGTGCAACAAAACTGGCAACCGTATATACTGTCTTCTCAAAGATCTCACGGTTCGAAATAATGCCATACGATAAATAAACATAACCTGGATAACATACATGATAAAATTCTATACAATTCCAGGAAAGTGACAACTAGGATTTGATTAAACTTGCCAGAAAGTGAGCTCCTCTGGACTTAGACTTGTAAAACAATATTCGTGTGTGACCCACATGTATATATACAAGCGACCCGCCCCGGCTTCGCACGGGTGCAATGCTGATGCATGTATTATACATATAAACCTTCCCCTTGAGTCACTCTATCTATTAAAAAAAAACGCATCACAATCCGTTGCGTAGTTTTAAAGATTTAAGCATACATAGGGATATAGGGATATAGGGACATAGGGACAGAGAAAGCGACTTTGTTTTATACTATGTAGTGATATGTAGACTCGTATAAATATTTATTGTAATATTCTTTATATTGAACAAGTACATCAGCGCTTTTTTGTGTGAAAAAATTACACATAGAATGTTTTTGCCTAAAATTCTGAATTAGATAAAACGAAAACAAACGCGATATGAAGCACGTGCGAACACTACGAACACGTTTTTTGAGCTAACCCAAAAAAAAATCTGTTTATCCTTGAAACATATAACCGTTTTCCGAACAACGACCTACCATATGTATATTGTATATCTAAAACGCGACGATCGCCTCCAATCCTATATACGAGCGCCATTCTCACGCGCGAAACTTTTCATCTGCTAACCCTTCATTTGCACACAGTGTCACACTCTGCGAACTTTGCCGGTCCACAAACGATCAAGAAAGGCTCCTTTAAAATAAAATTGTTACTACGTCTAGAACTGAGCCGTATAATTTTAGACGCAATTGAGGCGTGTTAAGATCGAAATTGGAACGGGTTTAGTTTTGGAGTTAATACACTTTAGTGTGGGCGTACGAGCACTGAATGCATTCAGCGTTCGTTGGCCGCGACCAGCCTCAACACTGGTTCAGGGTTGCCTTGCGTAATCGGTACGTAACAACCGTGGTATGTACGATATATTAACATATCCGCTCAACGTCGTTTTCTTTGAATAAATCATTCATCTAGTTACTGCCTTGACTTGATTATGATAATATCTACACGCGATTAGTTGCGGTTGTAAAAAAAACTTAGTAGGCAACTTTATGTTGACGTGTGATTATGATGATTTATTGCTTCATATTTTTACCACAATACGGCCATAGTCAAATGCTCGTTCACTCAATTTCCACTTACATCAGCAATCCGAGCGGCAAGTAGTTTGTCATAAAACACAGGATCTACTGAGCAATCAAATAGACTAGAATTATTGTTTTAGATACTGTCAAGTATTTCATTTGTCTATTACAGTAGCGAGTCACTGTTAATTCATTTCATACCTATATTTTAATATAAAAGAACTGTGGGAACCCTTGCTTTTTATTAGGATAGGTACATAATATTAAATTGTTACGCTGCCGTTGCTTTATTATACCTACTCGTAGTCACTGAGTTTTTATTTCCTGTGGGAACCGAGTTGAAATATGTTGCGGGCCTTCATCTTTAACCTTTTCAACACCATGTTAAATACAAAAGCTGTCACTCACACGCTATATATAACCTAAAATACACAATTAGGTGAAGTAAACTGACAGATAAGATGTTTCCAGGAGTAGAAAAAAAATAGTGACGGTATATATCGATATGTTTTATCGATATATACCGTCACTATTTTTTTTTACTACTGTTTCCAATATTATAATTTATTTATTTATTTATTTAAACTTTATTGCACAAAAAGAATATAAGTACAAAGGAGGAGGAGGGTATAATCTATGAGATATGTATAAAAATATAAATAAAAGGCTCGTTAAGCGGGACAAAAGTGGTATTCAAATGTTTGTGGACAATCTTACACAAATCAAACTAAGCAACGCTTGTACTACGCGTTCTAGGCGACGATATACATACTTATATAGGTAATTACATACTTAAATACATAGAAACATCTAAGACTCAGGAACTAATATTCGTGCTCATCACACAAATAAATGCCACCAGCACTCCAGCTTCGTAGGCAGTGTGACTACCAACTAGGTTAAAGCGGTTGTTATTTTAAATATAAAGGTTAGTCCTTAAAGCAGTAATAAATCATAAGATTTACAAATCATAGTAATTTGACAAATTCAGAGCATATTAGATTGAGAGAAACACTACTAATTTCGATTTTCGATGTTCTTGACAAGCACCTATAGGACTACCCGATAAATTAAACTGAATGATCGGTAAGTTTAGTAAGCCCTTAAAATAATATCGATACGAACAGCACTGGCCATGCTGTGGCAACATTTATGCATTTTGACTTATTGTCAAACAACTTCGCCTAAAGGTGGACTTTAATGTAGGTATGTTAAACGCTAAGTTGAACACTACAGAAAAGCATGTTGTGTAGGTTGATATCGCTCTGCACGCCCTGACGGTTCCAAAAGGTTAAACCTGAAATTTCAAAACAGTGGCATTACAATTAATTGTTATATGTGCTCTGCCTACTCCTTTTTTGAATACAGGCGTGAGTTTACGTTTATCTGACAAATTTCCTCTTACCGACCTCTTTGCCGATACCCGGTATGTTCGGTTTCGGTTCAAACTGGTATTAAAATAATAAACAAACATTGTGAACATAAATCCTCCTTCCTAACTAAGCGTTATCCTATTTGCATCCTAAAGAAGCTAGACATCAATTAATAAGGTAATCGTCCCAATGTTTGACACCATAATTCCAAATAGTTGACACCTATCATTCACTTATATTATTTTGTATTGATATAAGCGTCAAGTGTCAGGCACTGGGACGTTAATCTTCTATTTTAGGTTATTGCTGTTACACTAATACAGAGTCCACATGTAAGTAAGGCCATTCATCACTACGGATCGTCATTGTATACATTTTATTTTTTTATTTAACGAAAAAAGGGGCTTGCCGCCAAAAAGAAACTTAAAATCTGGATTTTAAACCTACTTCTAATAAATTGTATAAAAACTCGGCTTTGTATCCATGTATACATGTAAAATATTTCTCTACACTGTAATGTTGTCGGCAATCTCTAAGTCTCTGTAATTATTTATTTTATTATTTATTTATTTATAATATACAGCAACTATTATTACAGGTTGACCCTAATGCAATAGTGCCTTAACTAAGATTTACTTAACCTAATTAGAGTAATTGGACACTAAACACAAACATACATTCACAAATTTAGACATTGAACAATAAAACAGATCAATTTTGTCAGCAACTAAATTTAGTGTGTGTAATTGTAACTAATTTTTTTAATTGTAATCTCGTCTCTTCTTTGATATAAATATATGCTTTTTGTTCATTTTCACTTCATTGATTTATAGTGCCTCATTTCATTACGCAACTGGACCCTCCAAGGCCCATGTTTATCTACCTATTATTATAACGGATGTCTTTCATTGTTTACTTACACTTAAGGAGAGGAATACTTGGATTGGTTTTTGCTATTTGTGATTCCCTTTTTAGAGTTCCGTAGACAAAATGGCGAAAACGGAACCCCAATTTCGTCATGTTTGTCCGTCCGTCCTTCCGTATGTCACAGCCGATTTACTCGGAGACTATAAGCACTACAATAAATTTTTGGTACAAGGAAATTTGGTAGAAAGATGTAGCATATGAACTGCTACATAAAAGTGTTGTAAATTGTTTAAATAATATATATTATTGGAGGCACTCTATTCATGTAACCGGTGGATGAAAAATAAAATTTCAACAGACATAGTCGTGTGGGGTATCCATGGATAGGCCTAAAAATGATATGGAGGATTCTAAAAAAAAATTCCATTCAAACCCCCGTTTGTAAGATATTAGCTGACAAAGTCGTAAAAAGTGTCCCCCCCATTTAATAAAAACTATGAAGTTTAAAATTCTGAAAAAAAAATGGGGTAGTGTGCATTAATAAATACTTTCAACGATTTTTGGTTTCAATAAGATAGGTTGAAACTGCTGAAAACCTGCTTTGCTCAAACAAAGTGCCGTTGAAGATAAGATCTTTTTAGATTCAATGTATAGGATAGTGGTTTTAAATGACGTGTTGGTACGGAACCCTTCATTGTATTTGACGTCCGACACGCACTTGGCCGCGTTTTATTAAGCGAACTTTACCTATGTAATATAGAGAAACCATTTAGTAATTTAAAGTTCTGTCCTGGCAAAACCATTACAGGTTTAGTGGAAACCTTTCCACGGGCCAGGTGAGATCCTATGTGAATTTCGTAATCGTAACGACTGATAGGGACAACTTTTCTCATTCAATCTATAAATAACAAGCTTTGCACCCCTATTTGATCCCCTTAGGGGTGGAATTTCCAAAAATCCCGTCTTATCCCTTGCATACGTCATAAAAGTTAGCTCTGGACCAAATTTGAAGTTTTTAGTTTCAGTAGTTTCGGCTGTGCGTTAATGGTAGATCAGGACTTCTTCTTTTGTATATTTAGATTGAACGAGCGAGCGATGCGAGCGGTCAGTTAAGGCATTGTCGATATATATAACACCAAGCGTTATCCCAGTACAGTTGCATCCTGAAGGCTGCCCGGGGTCCGTTACCTAATCCCATGATTTGGCGCAGGTACTAGTTTTTACGAAAGCGATTGCCATCTAACCTTCCAACCCGAGGAGAAACCAGACCTTATTGGAATTAGGCTTGTCAAGTGAGTGGGCAACTTGACTGTTAGAAGTTCTCAAGCCGCCCGAAGACCTCTAACTTGGCTTAACAACTGCTATCATAGACAGCAGCCGGGATCAACGGCTTAACGTGCCTTCCAAAGCACGAGAACCCTCAGTTAATAACCATTCAAAGCGGTCACCCATCCAAAAACTGACCTGGGTCGACTTTGCCCTCGCATACCGACCGCGGTACACGGGATGCTCAGAGTAATTCCGCTCACTCACACACATTAGAGCTGGGCGTTTTTTCCGTAAGCGTTTCGAAAAACAGTTTCTCGTACAATAACGGAGAAACAGTTTCATGATAGAACTTAAAACTGTTTCTATAAAAACGATGACAAGTAGGCGACACAAAATGATTCTACTGTTGCAACGCAAAACGTGAAAACGCAACTCTATAACTGATTTAACGTAAAAAAACGCAACGCAAAACCTAACTCACGTATGTACTCGTTTCAAAACAAAACTGCCAAAACGTAAAAATGCAACACACGGAGAAACCACTTCAAAACGCAACTCAAAAATTGTTTATATAAGTCGTTTCGTTTGTTTATACGAGAAATTTCGTTTCTTTTCATTATTTTCGGCGACGCTCGGAGAAACCAATTACTTTTAAAATTGTTTCTCAAAACCAGTTTCGTGATAAAAAAACGGTTACGTTTCGTTTCACGGAAAAGTCGAAACGACCCAGCTCTAACACATACTGTGATACACAGTGCCCAACCAGTTTTCTATGTTCGACATAACAATTATAATTAGTAGTCATAACAGTGTCAGTCATTAGTTTTTCAGTAGTTATAGGTAATACTTGAAGCCATTACCTATTCCTTATTCGTATACTCGTATGTAGATATTACGATAAATTGACATTCCCAATTGCGCTCAAGGAAGTTATAGTTAATTTAGTGTTTAAAATTACGTACGTTTACAGTTGCAACGGTTCTTTTGTTCTGAGAAATTTCCAGGGGATAATCAATGATGGTGAAGTATTAGGTAATTTAGCTTCTCAGATGAAGCATATTTTGTAAACCCCGCCCTCAGGGTAAGTGACAGGCTTGCTTCTTCGCTTTAAGCTACATTGTGCTTAAGTAAGCAAGTAATAGAAATTTCATCTGAACCAACCATAATACTAATAACTACCTATAAGTACATTATTAAAAATATAGATATTTGTGTTGAGTAGTTATGGCGTCGCTTCAATTTTAGTGTCAAATACTAACTGAAAAATAAAACTATCGAGGTATTTATTTATTATCGTGTTTCCATCTTAACAAAACCTCAGTCATGCGGTCAGGTCTCATCATGAAAAATATCAAACTCCTTTGTTAAAATGTTGCAAAAATTTTCTAATTCAAATACAAAAATAATGTGCAGGTATCGGCTTAACGTTACTAAAATACCTATTAAATTAAAGGTTTAATTGTGCTTTATACTAATATTATGTTTTAAAACATGTACGCTAATTCAAAAGTAACGTGGGAGATGAAAAAATGTTGACCTAATTACAACTTTCAATCCGTTACTTTTTCTATGAAAGGTATGAAACGAATAGGGCGTAGGTTTTACATTTCGCTTGATTTGAATAAGTGGCTACTGCTTGTACAGGTTTACACTTTACAGTGAATTGCAGCATTAACGGAAGAGCTTAAAAGTGTTCCTTTTTCCGCATATAGCGTATTATTCAGCTCAGCAGACCACGATAGCGGTGAGGTCATTCAATACTTCAGTCTCGTTCCGGACTGTTAAGTGCGTGTAGTTTGCACTGCCTATCAATTGATCGTTGATCATAAGGGCCTATCACACGTACATGTCCTAAAGAGTAGCATATTTTTTAAATAAGCCATGGCTGGTCTATTTATAGGTATGCTATGAAGACCGTCAACTTAAAAAAAAAAGAAAATGTAGTTAGGCGAGGGCTGTTATTAGATCTAACGTTGAGTCATTTGTAAGGCAGGTGGTTGATGACGATTTTTTGCCAGATTAACTAAAGGTGGATTCTATCGCTTCACTGATAAACATGCGTTTTCACCGATACATATTTACTGAACCGGTTATACATAGGTACATATACATGTTACGATGTGATGCATACGTAACGGTTTCTGGAAACACCATAAATATTCTATTCACATTTGCATTGTCCGCTACTAAGTTATCCCAAACTGACCTCCTCTGCGGGTGACGTGAACGGTACTGAGGCGAGGCGTAACTTAGTACTTTATATAAAATGGGTCGGTTGTTCAAAAATTCACCAGGCACATAATAGCATTTTGTTCTTTTCTCTAGATACAAGTTACTGTAAAAATGTATAATAATCCCACATAAAGACACATCAAGCTTTATTTGGACTTCTGATCCTGAAAATTGTAACACTTCCAAACTCGATATTGATTGATCGACTTTATTTAAGTTCTAATTTTCAACGAGCACCAAGAAAGGGATGAAAATTAACGGGTAAAATCTGATTCCACACAATCACTGGGATATGTAAAAATAAAACGGTGAATACACTACAGAAGTCAAAGAAACCTCTTAAGTATAGTAGTGTAATACAATATAGCAAATATCCGAACATAATAACCTTCAAATAATGTAACAACAGAGCATAAACACAAGCTAATGAGGTTTGAAGACAAACACACCGCGCATGAAACGGCGCACCACTACAGGTGATACTCCGTAACGTACAATTAGTCAGTGTTGGTTAAGCACCACTTACGGAATGGGGTATTCTGCCTCCGTGCCGACAGCGCTGTCAAAGTACACAGACTGGCCGGCAATAACACACGACTAACATTGAAAACAGTCTTAGTCGTGGAAAGCATTCATAACAGTCGATGTTGGGATGCGTTTATGGCCATAAGTTTTGTTAAAAACTGTAGCAATGACATTGCAACAAACGTAAAAACCATCGCAGTGAATACGTTTTTGATACTGGAAATGCTAGTATGTAACCAATTTATACCAAATAAACATTTCTTTCCCTCTTTATTTCAGTGCTCCTGTTCCCATTTATTTTATTCACAGTCAATTGCATGTATTACCTTCTGTGTTATATTATGTTTCTTTTTACCGTCTGACTTCGCCTGCTCGGTAAACGATTTAACGCCATGTTTTCCAGCCAGCCTTCTGTTTTTCAGCTGTGAACTGTGCATCTTGATTCTTGATAGAGATTAGCGTTCGCTTCTCGCTTATTGACAATTAATTATTTATTGCCACAGTCCGTTGCACTGGAATTTTAATCAGCCAAGCAAGTTTAATAGTTACTATATGGTAGTTCTAGCAGCTTTGTCTTCATTAGAAAATTCAGGAAATTAGCATATTGGCGCTAATTAGTAGTTTCATTAAACTATAAAAGGTATTAAATAAGGGACTTAATTGTATTTATCTTGCAAGAAACATGTTGGTTCGGTATGAAACAGTACAGCACAAAGTATTTTACATTACTGCATTTTAAGTGCAGTCACACTTAAAATGCAGTTTTGGTTTAGTACTACTGTTAAACTTATATCTCTTATTTATTCGTCAATAACATGGTTATAGCATATTAAAATAAATACTTGTAAATGCATGTTGATGTATTTATTGTAATGAAGTTTCAACTGTCTACGGAACGAAGTTTTAATATATAAAAGATAAAAACGATAATGAAATAATATCGATAATTTATGAAAGAGTCATTTTATAAAAGATCTTATACAAACTCTTATAAAATTCCCAAAAGGTACGGTTCTAGAGAAAAAAGAAACGTTCATGCATTCTGCGAAAACGGGACAAACTTAAAAGACGATTAAAATAGTAGTAATGCTTTACTAAGATAAATCTAGCTTTAGGATGATTTTCAAACATTCAGGCATAATAAAATGAAGTTTTATGTCAGTAATTTTATACGATTATTCTAGTTGACGGTCCACCCGGCTCGCAACTCCTGTCCAGTTCAAGGAGGTTGCCGCCTACGCCTCTAAGCCCTAAGCAACGTTTGCCCTTATAGGTTCCTAGTGTCTCAGAATCTATTGGTCGTAAGATATATGCTGTTGGCCAAAATATATGCCCGGTAGTTCTGAGATATAGCGATATGTACGTCGAGCACATCCATTACTAATCATTAGATCGTATCAACATCGTCGTTTAAGTATTTGTAATACAAACGCATTAAGAAGTGAGTAGAAAAAATGCAAATATTTTCTCATAGGTATGTATACTTATGAGAAAAGTAAAGCTGCTTTGTTTATGTAATTGTAACAATCAAAACTCTGTAAATTTAGTCTTAGTCAGTTTGCAGTAAAAATCAGAATGTAATATCTTAATTCTAGTTCGAAAATCCAAACAATCTCACGATATTCATCTGTCTCGACATCCAAAGCCAGGATCGGGTTGCAGATTGCCGTGTACCCGTCCCGAGGAGAATTTGTTACGGCTGCTATCGGAGGCGCGTAACAAGCGCCAAACAAGGCGCGAACGAAAATAAACGCTCAATCGACTCTCAACTGGAGAAAATCTAATTATTTATAGGGACGCCGGGATGAACGGTATTTGTGTTTTTCTGTGGCCCTGTTCACTAACTCTTGGTAATTCGTGATACAGCGTCAGTGCCTGTTGACATCAACAGTGTTTGAATTATTTAAGAGTGCTACGTGTGCGCGTATTTTTCTGTTATACATGGAGCTTATATAATTATTAATGGTATAAAGCAACTTTTGTATACCTTTTATTGTTCTTAGGTATATTTTGCAGTGTCGTTCCATATAAGCAGATGAAGCGGTTGTAATAGTAAATTCTAAAATTGCAGTAGGTAGGTAACTTTATTGTGTTAAACATTACATTTATACGACTTAACTTCACACGTTCAAGTCGTGAAATAAACCGCTTCAACTATCTAAGAGACAACTTATATCGCCGTATATATCGTAAAGCTACAAAGTATTAATATCGACGTCCTAGCATAATCGTCAAGTAGATACTGCTCTAGCTTTAAGTAGGAAGAGGTAAAACGTTATGAATAAGTGGGTACCGTTGCCCCATTTCTATACGGACTGCGCAAAAGGTCGGTAGCTCTTGGATTTTCGTATCAAGTTATTCCGTTTACATATAGTCAGTGTAGTGTTCTTAATTGCTATGCGTAGGACGTGAGCAAGGAAGCGTGTCGTTATGTACTAGACGTAGGAGATCCGACGCGTCTGATAGGACTTCCCTTCCGCCCACGTTGGACGGTGACATCGCATACGCCTGGGGCTTTCTGTCGCCTTGACAAATGAGTGGGAAATCGAAAAGACATCGGACTTGGTTTGGCATCGTATTAACTACCTCATTAGATCGTTAATTCCTCCATGATCGCCACTTCTTTTCATGCACATAGTTTGTGTTTTGTCCATAGCGTGCGCACTTCTCAGTCTATACAAAGGATTAAATATATATAAAAGGGATAAGGGAGTTGAAAGGACTTTCAAATGTGACATAATTGGGTAGTCGATTATATGTATGTACCTACCCATAATAATTTGTTTATCGGCTAATGTAGTAAGTTATATAATAACAGAGGCTTGTTAGGTATTGAAATAAATACGTATAAATATTAATTAACCCTTTAGGAGACGATTAAAAGGCAAGCAATCGCTTTGATGCAGATTAGATACACGCTATATTGCACAATGGGCCTTAGTAGGTACGTCTGTACCAAACGAGTTGTGTTTGATGTCATTGATGACAGCTGTCAGCGTCTATTACTAATTCCAATATGGCCTCACACATTAAGTAACCATTTATAAACCTTATTGTAATTCAATAAATATTGTCAATTGTCACTTAAGTGTATCTGCTATACGAAAGATTACGGACGGTTTAATACACCACGCCTTTAGTTTGTTTATTTCGAATTTGTATCGAGAAAAACGGTTACTATGTCCTGTTTTTCTCACGCCCATACTTGGAGTGATAAATGGCTGGGTCTCGAACTAGAAAAGTATCGAACTTCAAATGTACTTGAGTTGGTTCCTTGCGATGCGGAAGTTTTTCCCGGTTTGTCGTAGTCGTAGAAACGCCTTGTACTTAAGAGTATAAACTCACATAAGTGAGACTAGGTTCTATTCACAACTTCGTAGGCATATAAATATGCCTATGAAATCAAATTTAGATTATCACCCTATCCATACGATAAACTTACCGTATACAGGTGATAATCTAAATTTGGCAGTGAGGGAAAATTTGAAACTGAAGGCGATATGGGAATTTATTCTTAGGATTCACGAGGCCGTTTTCAGAAAATATAAAAACTGCATTCAAAGATTGAAGTTACAAATTTAATCCAAAAATGTAACAACTCTAAATTAGACATTTAATTTTCAAGTGGTGCGTCACGATGGTACCTACTATATTTCAATAGGATTCGCCGTCTCTTAATACGTACTTACACTCCATAATATATTGCCCTTAGTGTTTTCATTTTGCAAAAGTAGTTCCCAGTTAGTCCATGGCTGCTAATGTCTTGTGAATGCGACGTACCATCCCGTAATAAGATAAATTGAATTTATCGCATATTAAATCTGTTCTCTCGGCCGGTGTACTCGTAATATACGCGTGAATTATGACCTAAACGCACATAGATTTTCCTTACTTAGATTCGATTAGAGGCCTGCAGAACTATTTCTGGTATACAATATCCGTTAATGATTGCTTATATTTTCAAGTCAAGAAATTATCTATACACTACAGTATTTTTATTAGACAATAGGTTTTATTTATGAAGCATTGGCGCCTTATTATTCCTCTATCTCGATTATGTTGATGTTACATTTGAAAACATGAAAATATGAGTCTTCATCTACGCGTCACGTTGTGAAATCTGTCTAAATTAATTGTTTAGCCAAAATAGATACACTTAGCTGCTTTCATTACAATGTGCAGATTACCTGGCAAGCAGATAGGAATCACGTTCATCGTGGATTTTGTTCCATTGTTTTGTTTTATTACGAGTAGATTCTTGTTTAAGTGTTACTAACGTTCATCTATAAGTAACCATCATCAAAAAAATCCTTAATTTACTTCTTATAGTAACCGCGTATACCGATACAATGTTCTCTTAAATTGTATCCTCAAAATAGAACAATAGAAGGCGAATCGGCTCGAGATTTCCATCTGAACGAGTCAGCGGTCTTTACAGCGCGCGGCTGGTGTTTGTCCCGTGGGGACAGGCGGTATCCTACGATATCGGCTATCGACGCCGCTGCATCTACGTATGCAAAGGCACGTGCTGTGTACCAGGGAGCCGATAGCCAGATAAGGCCACGATCGTACGTTACGCTTATCCGACCGCTGTGGGAGCGCCTATACATTTTACTCAGCATCTCCCATGTAATGAATAGTTCGCCGGCACGTAATTGGCCCGCACAATGCCGGCGACTGGCGACTACCCGTAAACGGTGCTATTTGCCTTTGAGGATAAATTCGCGTGCTGTGCAACTGAGCGCATGCTATAAGGTCCACGCCTAAGACAATACAGAGTCGTGCCGATCCGGGGCGTTACAATAGCAATCCTGTCTTCTAGGAAGGTGTTTCCGTTTCCTTTTGAAGCTACGTTTCCTTTAGTAAAAACTGTATCAGTGACGTAAATGGGTCGTTGGTGCAAAGTTTTTACGGAGGCTAGCTGTCCATGTTCATACGGGATTGCCCACAAGAGGTGTTCCCGTTCTAACAGGGTTTGCGGTAATCGTTGTCGTCATCAGTCGCCGTTCCTCAATTAGTCTCTTTTTCACTCTGAGCTATTGTCTCCCCTGCACGTCTGCTCTTCCGTATCGACGATGTTTTGTAGGTACTAACGGTTAGTCTTGCTACTCGTCGTGTGACATCGTCTGCACCAGTTTTTGCGGTTCGATCGATCAAGTGCACTTTTATGTAACTTAGGCTCATGTTACGAAGATGGATGCTGTAATGGCCACTAGACTGGTTACCTAAGTAACGGCGTCGTAGCCAAGTACAGACATATACATATGTAGGTTAAATAGTACACATACCTGATAGGGTTCATGGAATAACGAAAATATGGTATTTTGCTCGCATCTTAGTCGTGCGTCTAAAATGTTTTTACCTCTGCATTTGCGGCAGTGTTTAGTTCTCTTGTTTTTGTTTTCACGATCACATCTCCCGCCTTTTGCAGCGAATTCTCGCATCGAACGCTCAATAATGGCTTACACATCCTCGCGTGTGCATTGTTAGTTTGTAAGACTTACTATTTTTAAGCAAATAGCGCAACTGGCATCGTGTTATAGCATTTGGTAACAAAAACGAACTTTAGGATTCTATATATCCTAATATAATAATTATGTGTCCTCCTTTCGAAATCTGACACAATTACCCCGTTAGTTACACGACGACAAAATTGAAATTAATCGTCGTCAATATATTTTACTTAATCATCATTTTAATGAAGTTACGAGTTCAGGTCCTTGCCCCTTGGGTAGTTGTTTATATGTACGGCTAATATATCTTATATTAGCCGTACAGGTACTAAACATGTTCTAAGGTGTGCATGTAATACATAGTAATAGCCGAGCATGTTATCTTCCCCTCGGCCACTCATCAACCACAGGCATTCTGTCGATTAACTTACCAAGATTCCAAGAACATATAGACTTCATATAAACGTACACCCTTTTCGTTCTCAGCCGGTGTTTTGAACTCCGATGCCGCTATTTAAATCATGTTCACGCTTCACTTCACAGATAGTTAACTGTAGATGTTAATTGAATCAATCGATTATTCTATTAAAGCATCACAATTTGTGGACTGAACTCCGTTTCAGTGACTGTTTAATGATCCGCAATCCAGAACAGAATTTGTGATCACTTAATTTCAAATTAATTTATTGATCTTATTTCAGTCATCGGAATCACGACTGAGGCGTATATTTCTAAAAAAATAAAGTGTTAGATTTGTTTTGCGGTTGGTTTTCTTCTATTTGTCTTCATGACGACTATAGAAAGCTAAGCTCTGTCGATACATTAAATTGGCGAAGCGTTTGCGCATCACGATGCAGACACAACAGAAATGATGAACAGTATCTTAACTTCTTACAAATATCGGTCATCGGAAGAAAGGTAGTCGTCCACATTTATTTGTGTACTCTATTAAGTACTCGTTTTATTAACGCTTCTGATTAATGTGACGATCGATATTGATAAAATTGATCGATTAAGATGAAAGCTAAGTACAGAATCAAGATTATTGACTATCGGGTTATGAATCTCCGAAACAGCTTACCTTAATTTTATGTACATAGTTATCTGGCTATTTATCTTTTTGTTTCTCTATCTCCATTTAAAAAAGAAACCTACAATTGTAACTGCTACAGCGTGTTCCTTTTAGAACCGATATCTGAATTGGCCAATCAAAAGACGTACTTGAGATTTAAAATAATAGGATCAAATGCTTAGCTTGGATAAATAAAGATACGAGTGCTTACGGAGTTAAGTTACGGGTTAAAACCTCCACTGTGATCAAACTTCACTCTTAGGTCAATCCTCTGATGCAATAAGAAACCCAGTTTAATTTCTATCGTGACTTCTAATGTACCACCTGTTATTAATTGATTGCATCGGCAACAAACGTTTCGACCTATAACTTTTACGGATTTATGGTGCTATAAAGTTCGTTGTACCTTGGCTTCTACCTAGGCTTAGAATTGCTTACAGTAACGACTGTCACTTGTAGCGCACGACTGAGCTGTCTACCTGAATAGTTAACAGGGAAATATTCTTAACAGGTACACAACTAACTTCGTTATTATAGACACACAATGAAGTTCCAGTAATTTTGTGTTAGTCTGCTAACTCATGCCACGAATAAAGCTATAATTCTTTATGTCCTAATAAAAGCATTTAGCCATCTAGCCATTTTAAGATACAAATATATATATTTTTTTGAACTGACCATACCTGTTATAGAACAAGTTCATGGCAGCATTTGCATTCAGCAAGTAGCATTTGGTGAACGGGACCTGATGAAGAAGACCACGGATGGTCATCCAAAACTGCTAGTGTTTCACGGTTAGCACTAAGATATTTCGATCAAGATACTGAAGTGACTATGACGAAGCCAATTTAAATTGTCGTGACGTAATGTTACCATCAACCTGATCTGGTAATTGAAGCTGGAAGGTAGGCAACGGAACTCCGTTATAAAACAGTGTAGCATAGCCATGTTTGAGCTTATTGGAATCGTCATGAGATGTACTCTGGTGATGATTCACTAAAAAGTGTGAAATAATTAAAAAAATCCATAAAAAATAAAAACCGACTCAAAAAAACACTGAAAAGTAAAATATAATTGCCCAACTTCTAATATCTCAATATGAGACTAATACATACGCTTCTTATTGTACAATGTAGCCGTATTGTAATTTTTGTAGTCGGTGCCATTTCATCAACTTTAAGCAATTTATTTGTATCGCACCGACTTCAAAAATTAGAATACGACTACATTGTTCAATAAGAAGCGTATTAGTCTCATATTGAGGTATTAGAAGTTAGGCAATAATTTTTTTACTTTTCAGTGTTTTTTTGCAGTCGCTTTTTATTTTTTATCTATTTTGTTTTTTGGTAAATGTTTCCTTAAGAGCAATAACGAGTCATACATACATACCAAATTAACATAAAAAGCGAGCAAAAGTAACGAAATTTTTAATACGACTTTTCATTAAAAAAAGTAATAATAATTTGATATTCTACCTAGCAGTTAAAAGGAATGTCAACCTAGAGTTATTTTGATTTCCTTCGATCACGGTAAATCTTTGTGCATGATGTTTGTCCTAACTACATTTTTGTTAATCACGTTTATTGTAATTCCACGAAATAATTTCTTGTGAACCAAAACCAGGAGCTGTATTTCTTATCTTTTCTCTGAAGTCATTGAATATATTAGATGGCGGCTTAAAGATTTTGCATATGCCAAAGGATGCATGTTGCGGAATCTGCAATCTCACTCGTTGTGTGCTTATGAATTATTAAAGTCTTCTGATTATGGTTCGTGTTTTGTTTCCGTATTTCAGTTATCGTTATAATTAAATTTTATTTTATTTATTATACTTTTTGGTACTAAATCGTGACTTCTCCTGCCTGAGAATATCCTCTTAGCTCCCAAGCCCTTTGAATATTTAAACATTTGTAAAATTTAAATCTAAAGTGAGTAGGACAATAACTCTTTTATATCGCTACTTATTACTCAATTCACTCTAGTCCAATGTACAAATAACTTGGTTGTCCATATAACTATATACCACAAATAGTAAAAACATACAACATTATAAAAACTAACAACCGAAATCAAAAAAACAATTCAAAACATTTATTCTGCAAATAGACCTCAAGGGCACTTTTACAAGTCAAAATCTATCAATATCAAATAAAAATAATACAATGATCAAAGTATCATTAACTAAATGTAGTGTTACATGTCAAAAATAAGACTAAGAAACTAATAACAATCGAGATTTGTTAGAGACGTATAAGCTCTCTAAACGTCAAGATAAAAGGTAATAAGGTAGGTAAACTGATCATAATAAAATATTGTGAGATATATCTCTAAGCGTCAACATGAAAATAATAAAATCTAATAAATAAATATCCTCATAGATGTAAAAGGTCTCTGAGCGTCAGTTTAAATATAAAATCAAATGAAAACAGAGCGAAGTCTCTCATCATGTCAATTCCACTGAACACTAGTACGAAAGTTACTAGTCCTTGCAAACATGAACAGACCGGACCCCACAAACAACACCCGATCACGAGTATGACGCTTATCTCTAAACTACTTATTTGCCAGCTAAAATATTAATTGCACATGAAAATGCCCATTGTGACGTGCAATTCATATTTTTGCTGTGCAAATCAGTATTTTTTTGATACGTAGTCTTTTTTGATATTCGATTAAGTATATTCCATTGTTATATTAAAAAAAAATCTTTTTTATATATAAATGACGAATTTTACGATACTTTAAAAACAAAAAGGGTTGTCAGAATCATAGCCAATTGAATTCGCTATTCCTTTTCACCTTACCGCTCTGGAAAACATACATAAACACGATTTTATTGCTTTTTATAGGTTTCATACAATATGACAACATTTCCTCACGTTTCATATTATTTTAAAATACCTGTTGATTGATTGGATGTGTACATCATAAAGTTTTAATAATTTCATTCTGTTGCACATGAATCAAAGTCGTGTTGCAATACTTGTAATACGCTATAATAATTAACGGTATAAGCACTTTAATGCAGAACATCGGTAATGGCGTCTATGTTCTCATCGGTGTTTCCATTTACTTCCGTAGGCATGGGAAGACCATAAATACTCGTATGTTAATCAAATGTTTATGTTGCCATAAAGTAAACGATAGTTATCTGTTCAACTTGATAACCGTGACAAAGATGTGAATGAAATATTTATTTCTATCGACGCCGTTAGCTATTATTCTCTACTTTCATTCATAAAGTAAAGATTAGTACCATCTCGAAGTAGGAACAAAGTTTATTAAGGTACATTGTATAGTACCTTTATTACGTGATTAATGGTTCCTGAAAGCAATTATTTAGGATAAAAACCTTTTAACGAAGATAACACGGGTTATTTAACTTATTTAAGACATGTAATTGGTTTATAATTATAGTCAAACCATCTATTTCAAAAGGTCACTATACTTGTTTTACCAACGAAGCATGAACTCTTGGCATTGTTATTGACTTTTTTGTTTTGTAAATCTTAGTATTGAGTTTTTAAAGATACAAAATATATAAAATGATAGTTAATAATGGTAGCCGTACATTTTTCCAATTCTGTATTTATATTTAGATTCTTTGCAGTATGTAACATACATTATTGTAGCTGTTTAATCTATCATCATTCCCTTTAAAGATAGAAACCCCGCTTTCGCTCGCCAACCATCTGTAATCTATACATGTGCGAATACTACAAATAATCTTTTATTGCAGAGAGATAACTTTCGAATTATTGTATGGCCTCAAGCTTCAGTTTACAATAGTCGTTTGTTGCAGTGGTCATTATTAATGTTTATAGCTGCTGTGTTACAATGTAGTCAGGGCTCATAATATATATTAAAAAGCCTACTGATAGCCACTTAGCGTAACTTTGAAAATCTTAGTAATTTTATTGAACCGTATTCTGGTAGGTACAGGTTAATTTAATTATTAGAATGTGTGTTGTAGTATTGATATTAAATATGAAGTGATTTTTGAAAAGATGGAGAGTATTAATTCGGCCGGTCATAACATTAATTACAGAGCCTATTATACCGAAATACTTTAGTCAACAATTTCTATCTACATAGTTTATGTTACCGAAACAAATGGACGGATGTGACTATATTCTAAATAATAGGTATGCGGGGAGTAATTAGATGGTATTCGGTTCAAATTCTGGTACTTTTTGGGACCTCCTTGCTCGTTTAAAAAAACGCTTTAGTCTGTTATGCAATATTTTATTGATTGGCGTGGATTAATTTTATTTAATATTCTCATTAGATTGCTAAGAAGACGGTTTTTCCACAGACTACTTAGAAGATTGGGTTTTTCATTTAGTGACATGAAATTGACAGCTAAGTAATTTATCTTCACGCCGGCCAAGGTTTTAATCCGCGTAAGGAGGTGTATGTCATACACAAACTTTATTCGATTAACTTTTGATTAGGTTTCCATAGTTTACATTTTGTTAAATCGATACACAGAAATTTCATACAGTTTTTAATTTACAAAAGTTGTCCAATATGAGTCCTAATGAATGTTAATGTCAGTCCTAATTGAATAAACAGACAT
This sequence comes from Epiblema foenella, assembly GCA_963556455.1. NCBI lineage: Eukaryota > Metazoa > Arthropoda > Insecta > Lepidoptera > Tortricidae > Epiblema > Epiblema foenella. Next base: position 11,245,577 of record OY747113.1, on the reverse strand, counting down.
TGCTTATTCAATTAGGACTCGCATTAAATACAAATTTGTTTTAGTTGATCGGTCTCTAAGTAGTATAACGCCATTCACAACCGGTGATGACAAATGAAACGGAACATTATAACATTACGCATCATAAATCAAACTTGACCTTAGACTTTTTAATAAAGTGACGATGTTCTATGAGTTTCTTTTGCTATTTTGAGCTACTGTCGTCGCATTGTTGAAGTAATTAGAAAGTGTCATCAACGCAGGCATATACGTTGTTTTATTTGTGTTTCAGATGATAGGTTCTAGTAGAATTGCCATCTTATTTTTTTATTTGTTAACGGATTTTCATCATAAATATATGTTAATTTCAGTTTTTGCGATCAATTGAGCATCAGCTTTATGTCGATATTATAGGTCTATGAGTTGTGTTAGTTTCGCTATAATTAGCTAATTGAGCGTTTATATGTCTTTATGTATTTATGCTGAGATATCTTATTTTCTAACATTAGTACCGGCCAGTTACTACCAATAATTATGGTTTCCTTATAAGTAACTTTTATATCGTCGGTCTTTCTTATAATACGACTTCCTCATTTATCTCGACGCACCATAAATCCCTTTGCATCACTGTTATTATTTTGATTTATTATTTCATCGTTTCCTCAAACCACGACTTGGTAGTTCTTTACAATTTCTGAGCTCGTGCTTTAGAGTTAACAGAGTCTAGGACTAAATTGCCCTTTCGCCGGCAATCATTGCGGCGGGGTAATGCGGTGCCTGTTGAAATAACACAGCGGTTGCTTCCGCGTGGAAATATTTATTTTGAGTAAATTGATAGCCCCGCTAGTGCCCATGCTCATTAGTTGTTCTTTCTGCGTAATCTTTGTTACCTTAGAAACTTCGCCTTTACGTAGCCTCCATACGAATATGCACCTTAAAGCGAAGACTGTATCTCTGGTGTTTGTCTGTCAGTCTGTCAGCGAGCACGCCGCAACTACTGCTGGCAACCGTTAAGTACTAAGCAGCTATCGCTATTAAGTTTGTTAACATCTATTCGATGAAGTCGTTTGCACTATGGAAATCATTTGCCACAACTGTTCTAGCACTGTCATTTATATTATGCGGCTAACGAGGTAACGTGTCAAGAATTTTTAACAGGTAGTTTCAACTCTGGTTGTTGATTCGCTTTGTACAGTTTAACAAACTTTTAATGTGTGCTCTTCTAGCTCTCGGCAGTTAAGCGGCTACGTTTATAGTCCTCGTGATATATGGTGGTGAAATGGTTGTCCATATGTCCAGTTGTGAAAAGAGGTATGCTATCATGCCATCTGTCAAAATTTCGCTATTTTATGGAGTTGACTAAAATAAAGTGAGCAAAATTACTTTAGAAATCGCACTGACATACGAATCCTGAATAGAGAACTGATGTGTAAGTGTGTATGTACTAGAAATAGTAACATAATTTATATTAGCGTCTATAAATGATTAAATATAAATACGTAAATATAAAATAATCAAAAACGAATTCAACGTAAGTTAGAGCTATATCAACTCAAAGCTCGTCAAAAATCGATGAATAAATAACGCGTGGAGCCCCTTAAACTCCCAGGTCACGGTGTCCAAACATTTTTGCCATCTGTACAGTCAAAAAAAATATGGATATTGTTATTATGCGTCAATAAAACTTGTAATTGAATTGTTAATCTTATTTTTAAAATACTCGAATTATAGAAGAGAGATATAAGTTTTCTTTACGCAATGGCAATTTCATTATGTCACTCGAGTGACGGCAGCTGTAAGCGAAGCACTTATTCTAAAAACTTAGTTACATTAAAACTACCTTACTAGTATTTGCTTACTTAAAATAAGAAAATTTTAAGGTTTACTTAGTCTTTATCAGCATCTATGAAAAGGGACAGCTTTCTATCGTCCCGGCACGTACGTAAAACGTGTACCTCTGCGATTTTATAGTTAAATGTAATTTGTTGACTTTATTCAACCTACTTAGATGATTTCGTGACGCATCGGAATCCGTCCCAGATTAGAACGGCCTTCGGTGTAGCAAGAAGTTCGGGAAAAACTCAATGTTTGACGACATAAAAAACAAAACAGTATCGCTGTGATGGTCTCGTGGTAGCTTAAAACTACCGGTTGCCGAGTAACGTGTTCAAGTCTGGCAACAGTATCGCATTTATTTGGTATGTGAGCAGAAGTTTAGTTAAAGACCGGCGCGGCGCATAGAAGTGATATTTTTTAAATATTACTGCTGTTATATTAAATTAAACCTGACAACAACGGGTATTTTGTTGTATAAGATTTTCATTACGATAGTCTTACAAATGCAAATAGATAGTCGCAGGCGATTGTCGTTGGCAGCCCTCACTTCATCACCAAGCTGTCATTTTCCTTGATGGAACTCATATTCCTTTCTCGTCCACCGTCAGAAATTTAGGTGTTATCATAGACCAGACACTTTTATAGTCAGTGCATGCTACAGATGTCAGTAGGAGACTTTTTGAAAGAAAGAAAGTAAAATATTTATTGCCATACAACAGATACTTACAAAAAATAGGTACGTTTTGCCTCTATGTACTCCCTGAAACCACCTCCTTTAGGTTATCCTTGTCCGTTCCTTATTACTACTATTTCTAGACTGCTGACCATGTGTGGGTCATTGTCAGTTGTAAAAACAAAAGTTGTCCGCCCGGTGGTCAATAGTTAACGGCTTATGTACATGTAAGTTATGTTTTTATTACATGGATTTATAGTTACAGAAACACCGTTTATGTGGGTTACTAGACCAATCCAAAATTAAGCTTTGTGGCCCTTAACTTTTGGTATGTCCACCGAAAAGGCGCGAACCTAAATCTGACAATGACCCGTGTCTCCTTTTCGCACTCAGCATAAATGGTTACCAATTCATCGCCACCGGCATTTACATACACTATCGCTCCTCTTAACGACGGTTATTTACTCCTTCTTTCCCGCCCTACCTTTCAGAAAGGTTCAAATTTATGGCGGATGACAGCTGTCATCGGCTGCCCTCTAGTGCTAATCTCACCTTAGCCATACCGCCTCATAAATCCCGTTCGTACGACAAATCCTTCACAGTACACGCCGTCAAATTATGGAACTCGTTGCCCCCTCTCTCAGGAAGTGACAGTCTGAGGCCCTGCTGAATAGAAAGTTGAGGGAATTGTGGTTGTCGAGTAACATTTGACTGATATATTTATTTTGGTATTTATTTATTACATACATGTGTTTATTTATTTATACCTATACGTATATACTTATATTCGGTACTTATATTTTGGCTTTTAGTTATATATATTATTGTGATTTTATTCTGATAATATTGTATTCGTATTGTACATGTTTCTCGGTTTGCATATTAATCTTAATCTCCACTCAATTGCTCAAAGGTTAGCTGGAAGAAATCCCTTACAGGGATAAGCTCGCTTTTGTACATGTATGCCAACTGTTCTTGTAATTTGTGTTGTGTTTTACTCACGTACAACAAAGAATTTGCATTATATACGATATACATAGATAATCAAAATAATAAACTCATTTTAATCACATGCAGTTCCGTATTGAGTAGCGCTAGACACTAGCGATAAACCCTCAGATATTACAGCTTAGACCACTTCAAAATGGTAAGATAAGCAGACAAATCTTGTAACCGGTTGAATGACATTAAGTTAATGTCGTGATAAACTTGGATGAATAGTAGGAAGCGGTACAGTCGAGCTGGCAGCATGCCAACAATAGCCACTGGTAACGCCGAAATTGAAAGTGAGAGGACCACGTGCGTGCCTCCGCTATCCGATATATCTGACGAGCTATGTCACATTGCAAGATAATTATTGCATCTTAACAGTGCTACATTTCATCTATTTTTCATATTTCGACAGCCTTGTGGTGGGGCAAGCTACGGAAGTGATATAACAGTTGTTGCAGTCTTCAGTAACAACTGAACCTGATCGTAGTAATTTAATTAGCTCATGATTATTTATCATGAAAACCGACCGGTTAAAGCTCATTCAAGACGCCTATTCGTTTTATCACCTTATTTCACGCCCAGTCAGGTTTTAGTGTCAGTTAAATAGTTCGCTAGTTGAATCAAGCTAGTGTAAAAGTGTATGTATTACATAATGGGGGATACAAATTGCTACAAAGCGCGGTAAACCGTCATTATCTGATGGGAAATTATAAAAGAGGCGCGACGGCGCCATGGCGGTTTTACTGCCATATTTTATGCAATGGCTTCCCAGACTCGCAAATACTCGTAGTGCAAATTGGAGAACAAATAAACGGACCAGACGAAGAAAAACCGCAAAATATAAAAATAGAAAGCCTTTAGAGAAAGGGCCCTCATTTAGATTTTTTTTACGTTATTACAATACGTTACAAATCGTGGTCGGCGTGTGGCGATTTATACGACTTCACCTATAATTTCAGTCGAAATTATAGTCTCTGATCAATCATAGGCTCAAACGTAAACTGCTTCTTTAGAAGGGGTCATTCTTTTTATATCTCACAATGCAGCTTTCGACTATACCGGATCATCGTGATGGAAGTTAACAGTGCGAACACTTTAACATACAGCAAAACTGCTTTTTACGATACCCGATAGTTATTCAAATTTGTTTTGTTTGAAAATACGCTGCCATACCAGCGTGTGAGCTTTCTTATTTTATTGTCAATAAACATGAACGATCCGAGATATTGTATGAGGTGTGAATAAACAAATATCCCGTTTGGCCTATTACCGTGCCGTGTAATTTTAATAGAGCTGTTATCATACTGACTGGCCATTCTGATAATTTGAATAATCGACGAAATGCATCTAGTAATGGTGGAATCATTTGACGGCTTTAGAGATGCCAATCAATTTAACACTATTAACGAGTGGTAGCGAACTTAAAGAAAGTATAGATGTAATGAAGAAGTTATATGGGTCATACTCAGATTACAACCGAAAAATATCATGTTCTGAAAGAGTATGGTCTTTAAGTATTCGAAACACCAATAAAATATATATATATATATTTTCGGACAATCTTACACAAATCAACCTAGTCCCAAACTAAGCAAAGCTTGTACTATGGGTATCAAGTGACGATATACATGCTTATATAAATAAATAGATACTTAAATACATAGAAAACATCCAAGACTCAAGAACAAATATTCGTGATCATCACACAAATACATGCCCTGATCGGGATTCGAACCCTCCCGACCTACAGCTTCGAAGGCAGGGTCACTACCAACTAGGTTAAAGCGGTCAATCTTTTAGTATCTGTATTTGGTAAAGACAAATTAAAACCTAATAATATGTACTGAAATATTACAATAGATCATCAAATAAGAAGAACAGGAGGCATAAAGAAGGCCATAAAAATGCTCAACAACTACAAGACCTGGATACCAAATATGAAAAGTAGAAGAGACAAAAGAATATCAGAGCGACCTCTAATACAGAAAATAGCAACCGAGTTCTACCAAAACTTATATAAACACGACGAAACAGAAGACCAACTTGAAAACAATAACCACACAGAAGGAGAAGAAGAAAAGATACCCAATATCCTTACAAGCGAAGTAAAGGCAGCAATACTAACACAGAAAAGTGACAAAGCAACGGGAGAAGACGGAATATCAAATGAGATACTGAAAAACACCATAAATGATATCCTCAACCCCCTAACCAGTATATTCAATAAAATACTTACTGAGGAAGAGATACCTAGGCAATGGACAAAATCAACCATAATATTAATACACAAAAAAGGAGACAAGAGCGAAATCAATAACTACAGGCCCATAAGCCTCATGAGCAACATATACAAAGTTTTCTCAAAAATACTATTAGGAAGAATCAGTAAACAGCTTGATGAACAACAGCCCCGAGAACAGGCCGGGTTTCGCAGAGACTTCTCGACAGTAGATCATATGCATGTGCTGAAACAAACTATAGAAAAATACCATGAACATAGCCTAACATATTACATCTCATTTGTCGACTACAACAAGGCATTTGATAGCATATACCACAAATCTATCTACGAGACAATGCAAAAACAAGGAGTAGAGCCAAAATATATACGTCTTATCAGAAAAATATACAAGAACAGCACAGCAAAGATCCAACTAGAGACACAGGGAGAGGAATTCGCAATTCAAAGAGGAGTGCGACAAGGAGACCCACTTTCACCAAAAATATTCACGGCGGTACTCGAAAATATCTTTAGAAACCTAAACTGGGACAGCTATGGTTTAAATATTAATGGTTCAAGATTAACACACCTGAGATTCGCAGACGACCTAGTCCTATTTGCTACTGACCCCAAATCACTACAAAGTATGCTCCTGCAGCTTACAGAAGAAAGCGAAAAAGTTGGCTTATCCATGAATGTATCCAAAACTAAGGCAATGACTAACAACCGAAATAAAGGCACCATAAAAGTAAGACATCAAGAAATAGAATATGTAGATGACTATATATATTTAGGACAACTGATCTCGCCAAAACAACAACAATCACAAGAAATACAGAGAAGGATCACAAATAGCTGGTCGAAGTACTGGTCTCTAAAAGAGGTAATGAAATCAGAGTCAATACCAATGGCTGGAAAGAGAAAGATCTACAACTCGTGTATACTTCCAGTTTTAACATACGGATGCGAGACATGGGCCTTAACAAAACAAAATCACAATAAAATCAAAGTATGTCAACAGAGCATGGAACGAAGTATGTTAAATATAAAACTAAGAGACAGATACAAACTTACGGACATCAGAAAACTAACCAAGGTGGTGGATATTACAAAGAAAGTCAGGACCCTCAAATGGAGATGGACTGGACATATGATGCGGTCTAAAAAGGACAAATGGACCCGAGAAGTCACAGAGTGGTACCCACGGAACGAAAAAAGAAATAGAGGTAGACCACATAAAAGATGGGAAGATGACTTTCCAAAAAATTGGAGAAGAATTTCAAAAAACCGAGAAGAGTGGCGCAGCCTGGAGGAGGCCTATGTCAAAGACAGCTTGACCAAATAAAATAAAATACACATATTAGAAAACCACAAACAGATGTAAATTAGGTCAAGAATAAAGGCTATTTTTATTTTATTTATTTTAATATGTACTGTATTACCCATGTGTAATTTGCCTATTATACTGTGAATCATGAAATTCCTTATAACGTATAAAAGGAATATGAGAACATAAAGGCAGATATAACACATTGTTCTCGATTCCAACCAACGATTTCATAGAGGAAGGCACTGATATCCGCCTCTCAATAAAACTCGTTGAGTTATCGCCTTGGTATCTGTTTAGTTTGTAATAATTATAATAAAATTGCAATCAAACAAAATAATAGCTATAAGTAATTATTTTTGTTTGATTGCAATTTTACTTGGCGAAGTGGTCTATATAATGATATAGGGTTTTATCCAAACAATATTCCTGTGTAGATTTTTTATTTTCTCGGTGTTGGTTTCTTAACATTCTTAATTACGTACTTTGTTAACATTTGATTATTTTGCCTGCCGCACGATTCATTTCGTCGCAAAGTGAAGTTTTTAAATGTGTTCTATTTAATTTGAATTTGGGCTTATTAGAATCCTCTCACTGATTAGTTGTGTGAAAAAAGGGCAGCCACGAATAAAATATTGTTCCTAATTGATTTTTTTACAATCCGTTAACTAAAAGTTTGTTGGATAAAATTCTGATTAATGTAGAACTTTCTATCTTTAAAGTAGCTTCAGCTTTAAAACAATGGTAAAGCATTAAGTACTGTAGATAAACGTACGTTGTCCGGATTTATTATTCACTTTAGAGGAGTGAAAAACATCGTTAAATGGCACGCCTGCGAAGGTTTGTTACATTTGTTTGTAAATTAGTCTGTAGTTATGACTTGCCTTTGCAACGATGAGATAAAGGGTATAGCCGGCTAAGCATGGTCAAACTGCCCTTAGCGGATAAATGACTTTCCTTTTACCTGATTATTTTACCTCAATAAATAAATGTTTTGGGGACAATCTTACACAAATTGACCTAGTCCCAAACTAAGCAAAGCTTATACTATGGGTACTAGGCGATGGTATAGATACTTATATAGAGAAATATATACTTAAATACATAGAAAACATCCAAGACTCATCATCATAATATTTAAGAGCTTGGCTCTTGTCGGTGGAGTAATTGCCAGCTTATTCTACATTCAGCTTTGTCCTTCACTTCTTTGTATGACGTAGCATTTATTTTATGTTTTATTTGCTCCATGTACGTCATTCTAGGTCTTCCCCTTTTCCTTTTTCCCTCTATCTTTCCTTCTATTATTGTTCTGATCCATTCGTCATGGCGTATGAGATGCCCTATCATTCTTCCTCTTCTGTTTTCTATTATTTTCAATAAAGTCCTGTTCTCTTTAACTAAGTTTAAAACTTCTTCGTTAGTTTTCTTCTCTGTCCAGCTGATTCTTTCCATCCGTCTCCAACACCACATTTCAAACGCTTCTAATCTTTCACGGTCCCTTTGCGTCATCGTCCACGTTTCGCAGCCATAAAGCGCTATACTCCAGATGTACACCTTGATTAGTTTCTTCTTAGTACAACTTGATATTCTAGTTGTAAGCAGATGTCTTTCAGAGTTAAAGGCTTTCTTTGCCATGGCTATCCTAGTAATAATATCGGGTGTACATCTAGAGTCGTCTGTAATAATACTGCCTAAATATCTATATGAGCTGACTTGTTCAATTAATGTGTTGTCTAGAGAAATTGAGCTATTGGTCGTCCTTTTCGATACTATTAATGACTTTGTTTTCCTGCTGTTAATTTTGAGACCCCATTCCGAAAAAGTTGCATTCATTTCCGTCAGTAATGCTTGAAGTTCAGCGTTGCTTTCAGCAACCGCCGCAATGTCATCCGCAAATCGTATGAACTTGATTTTTCTGCCGTTAATTTTAACCCCTCCCATACTGGACTCATTTAATTGTCTAATGGCGTTTTCAATAAACAAATTAAATATAAGCGGAGAAAGTGGACAACCTTGCCGGACTCCTTGTCGTATCTTTGCGATGGCTATGTCTTCTCCCATTACTATTGTGGTCTCCTGTCCTTTGTACAGTTCAAATATTATTCGTCTATCACGATAGTCTAGACCTGCCTTCTTCAGGATGTCCATCATACTGTTCCAATTTACCTTATCGAAGGCCTTCTCAAGGTCTATAAAAACAATGTGGGTTTCTAAGTCTAAATCTAAACGACGATCTACTAATATTCTTAGAGCCAATATTGCTTCCCTTGTGCCTCTTTGCTCTCTAAAACCATACTGGTCTGGTCCCAAATACGTTTCAACTATTGGCCTGATTCTATTTTGAATTATTTTCAGTAATATCTTGCTAGCTTGTGATATGAGGCTTAACGTACGATGTTCTTCGCATTTGAGGGTATTGGCTTTTTTTGGTAGTGTAACTGTTTTTGTTATTTGAAAGTCCTTTGGAATTATGCCTGTAGTGTAGATTATTTGTATCAGTTCAAAGATTGCGTCATGTAAGGGGTCACAAATTGCGTATTTAATCATTTCTATGTTTATATTATCCAAACCAGCTGCTTTCTCGTTCTGTATACTGGTTAAGGCTTTTTCGTACTCCGTTCTCAACAAAATAGGTCCTAAGCTATCTTCGTTAACATGCTCTTCCTTTTCTATGTCATTTTCTGTCAAACCAGTTCCTTCATATAATTTCTCAATGTATCGTGTCCAGCTTTCAGTTATATCCTTATTGTCCACTAATAATTTACCTTCTTCGTTTAAAATAGCAGTACTTCTTTGTTTATGTTTCTTTTCTAAATTCCTTATCATTATATACGCTTGGTCAATTTTACCTTCCTTTAACAAATCATCTATTTTATTGCATGTTGTTTCTACCTCATTTTCTTTCGCCTCTCTGCATTTTGTTGTTATCTGGTTAGTAAGTTTCTTATATTCACAATTCCATTCTCCATCTCGTTTTATCTCTCTCCTTTTCAAAATTAAGTCCTTTATGTCATCTGTGAGCCAGGTTTTCCTTGCAACTAGTTTTTGTTTTTGTAGATGTTTTTCTGCACTTTTAATTATTATATCTTTGGTGACATTCCATCTATCTTCTATACTAATAAATTCGTTAGATTCTCTTATCTTATTGCTATATTTCAGTAACTCTTCACCTATCATATTACTATATTGCACTCTATTATTGGAGTCTATATTCTTAAGCTTACTGAGATCTATATTCTTAGGTTTATGTAGTCTTTTCTTTTTCCTCTCTTCAAAATTATGTATGCTTACAAGGAGGTTATGGTCACTATTTACATCGGCTCCTGGCAACGTCTTGCATGTACGAATTTGATTACGGAATTTACTTTTCGTTATAATGTAATCGATCTGGTACCTTGCTATGTCCCCTGGCATTTTCCATGTGTAGAGCCTTCTTTTTGGTTGTTTAAATAATGTGTTTGCCACAACTAGGTCGTTTTCCTTACAAAATTGGACTAATCTTTCTCCCCTCTTATTTCTTTTACCCAAACCAAATTGTCCAATTATATTTTCATCACTACCTTCCCCAATTACAGCGTTAAAGTCTCCCATTATGATTAAATTATCGTTATTTTTAGCTGTCTCTAATATTATATCAATATCATTATACAAATGTTCCACTTCCTCATCTGGGTGGCTACCAGTTGGCATGTAGACTTGAAGGATTACTAAATCGGCTGGTTTTGCGTTTATTTTTACTGCAGTTAGTCTGTCACTATGGTGTATGGTGTTCTCTACTTGTTTAGCCCACTTTTTGTTCAAAACAATTGCCGTGCCGCTTACTCCTTGTTTTTCTCCTGTGAATATGACTCTATAATCCCCACTCCAAAAATCCCCACTGCTCTCCCATCTCACCTCACATAACCCCAATATATCTATGTTTAGTCTTGCCATTTCTAGCTTTACTTCTTCCAATTTTCCCGGTTCTAACATTGTCCTCACGTTCCATGTCCCAATCTTACAAGGATTTCGCAGGATGACGACCGAGTCAGCCTTGTTCCTGACCCTGCCGGACTCGGACCGCCGCGGCATGTTACATCGCGGAAGCCCGTTGTCAAGGACTACTTTTTCTTTGTTGTGCATTTCCATTACTCCTATATAGGGAAGTATAGTGTGGTGGTTTCCCTCTTGCCTTCCACACCGCAGTTTACGAACCGAGGGTTGCCCGCTCCGCAATGTCTGAACAAGAGCCCTACCAGATTCCTATCTTCGTTCTCCAGTCAGTACTAGTGCCACTGCTGACTGACACTAGAGGATTGCTTATTTAATGGCGGCAATTACTCGCCATGCCACAGAGTCGTCATCGGATTTTGTAGCTTTTTATAGAGAAGGCTCTCCTACAAGACTTCCCACTACATCCTGATGACCCTGCCGCTCTGGGGTCGGGGACTGCTTATTCAATATATTCGCAGCTAACCATCATATCTGATGGCCGTTCCACTATCCGCCACCTGTGGACCCCGGTAGTAGCCTACAGCTTAGCCCTACCAAGACTCAGGAACAAATATTCGTGTTCATCACACAAATAAATGCCCTGACCGGGATTCGAACCCGGGACCTCCAGCTTCGTAGGCAGGGTCACTACCAACTGGGCTAAAGCGGTCGTCAATGTATATTATGTACTTTCACCAAATTTTAACCCTTAAATGCTTGGCGATTTTGAGAAAATCGCGAGCAAATGATATTGTTTTTTACTTATTTTTAGCCCAACTACTTATCCGATTTCTTTGTATATATAATTAAGATCGTATGTAAAAAAATGGCATATTTATATTTAAATAAAAGAAAATATTTAAATTGAAAGTTAAAAAAAATGTAACTTGCGAGATAGCGACAATTACCAACTTTAGTAATTTTATTTCTAATTTAATATTCTTTAACATATATTTTTCTCCAAACAAAAATCTTAGATCGATAATGTGAAAAAAATGAATTTGTAACATACTATACCAATATCTCCATACAAAGTGAAGTTAAGCAGACTATAAATTAATTGAATATACATATTTCGAACCCAAACTTTTACTGAATTTAGAATGTTATAGCGTTACTCTCGAACAAAACATTGTGCTATGAAGAGCAGTTTGACCCATACTTAGCCGGCTATACCTTTCGCTTCTCCAAATGTTTCCTTTTGCAGCAGAATATTGCAAGGGTTAATAATGCGTTAGCATGGGTGACAGTTATAGAACTGTCACCAAAATAATGAAAGGCTGTAACGGTAGTAGGATAGCCTACTACCGTTACAGCCTTTCATTATTTTGGTGTTGGAGCCGTTTCCTATTTTCAATCTAGCTTTAGTTTTACCTAACTAATAATATTATCTACTATACAAGTATGTAGTGTTGTTGCCAGAGCTCCCGAGGATGCACTATGTTGAGAGCGTGGGACCTAAATTTTTCCCTTCTGCTGTCAACACAGTGCATCCTCAAATTTTATAAAGGGTCGGCAACGCATACGTGACTCCTTTGGAGTTGCGGGCGTCGATAGGCTGCGGTGGCCGCTTACCATCAGATGGACCGTACGCTTGTTTGCCACCGGCGTTGTATAAAATAAAGAATAGAAAAGCCTGATTATCTTTCCTTTTTGCCACTAACCTAACAGTATGAATAGCTATTTTTACCGACTCCCCGTGATAAGATCAATCTCTAATCTTATCGATTGAGATGACGGCGACCCTGACAAATTATGGATTTGCCCTATTATGAGCTCTGACATGGCTGGCTAGGCCAAACTTGCTCTTAAAAACTCTATTGCATGCTTGACAATAGAACTGGTCAGACGTGTTACACGTGTACACGTAGGAGGCTTTAGGCCTCGCTTTTCTTAATTGGCATTAATGATATAACGTTATTAGGCGATTATCTAATCTTACATTAGTTAATCTAGGAAGCGGCTGTAAGAGTTCGTTAATAAGATATTTGGGACGAACTGGCTTATTATTATCTTTATCCAATTTGCACGTTATATCGTCATAAAAGACAATTATTATGTCTCATAGCGTTATTACGTTTTGTCCGCCCCAGGGGCATCTAACATTGATTTAAATCCGATTTTTACCTTTAGAAAGTAATCCCCGATCGCGTGAAGATAAAGACTCCGCCGCCATTATGAATAATGGTGACGCTTCCGGGTATTCGAACGTTTTGTTCACCAACTGTTCGACAAATAGATAATGATAATTACACTCGTTGTCTTACAATGACTAGATTCTATCAATTACTGCTTGTTAAATGTAACCGAAATTATGTGTCACTTAAACGCTTAACGATATTAGAGTGTAATTGTTATAATTTCCTTCCTTACAATTGAATTCAGCTGAATATGTTAAGGTGAAAGTGATTTTTGTAGGTTAAGAAAACAGCGGATTGCACGACTGCCGTTGAACAAATTAGCAAAACGGATCAATGGGTACAGTTACCCCATACAATTAAATTGGCTGCAGTAAATGGCATCTGATGACATTCGAACGAATTCCGATCTCCAAATAAAAGAAACATTAATTCACTTATTTGACTCTAACCGTGTCACATGTAATGAGACCTAACGGCTAATAAAATTGTAAGTTGGTTTTGCTTGTTTGCATTGGGCTCGAATCCGGGGTGTTTCATAAGTAATGGGAACCTAATAATAATAGCTTTATTTATCTAGTTGTAATTTTCGGTTTCCCTCCGCTAGACCTAAGATTATTTTACATAATTTTACCAGCCCTAATGTTGTGAACCCTATAATCACAAACCCGAATTTTCATTTTTCTGAACTATTCTTTAGCCCTAATGTCACGATCCTGAATTTTCATAGTCCAATTTCACGTAACCGGATTCTCAGTAATACCAATTTTATTAGACTGTTAATAGGCCTAATGTTACAAAGCCTAACAATGACTAAAACTTATTATTATCTATATCTCTAAAATCACAAACCCGAATGTTAATTTTGCCTAAATATTCATTAGGCCTAATGTCAGTATCCCGAATGTTCATCTGGGGAATGTATCTGGGGAAAACAACTGTGATGGTTAGCTATTCTGACTCGCCAGCGAGTCGACCCCGCGACGCGGGGCTTCTCTACTTTTCGCTCTGAGGAAAAAAAAGGTAACGAACGAACCTATCTGGGGAAAACAACTGTGATATTGAGTAATTTTGACCTGCCAGCGAGTCGATGGAGCCCTGCATCGCATTAGGTCTAATGTAACATTAGAACAAAAGTTAGTGGGTCAAGTGAAAAGACCTCGATAAAGTATTAGGTGTGATGAAATTAGGTGTAGTTTTCATTCAATCATTGGGTACATTACTTATTAGGTTAGTAATCATTACAAGGAATCGTTATTAGTTATTAATATATTAGCATAGTTGATGTTTAGTATAAGAAAATATTAGGACATATGAATTTGGCCCAGCAAATAATTGTGTATGTACAAGTTTAGTTATCGCAATGTTAGGGCTAATGAAAATTATATCGAACGTTGGTAGGTGTAATAAAATTAACACTAACGATGTCAGGTGAAGTTGGGACCCGTATTTTTCAATGTTATTTAAGATTGAAAAGCACTTATTTGCACATGTAATAGTACATTGTAATAAAATTAGCCCTTTCTTTCATAAGAATTAGTTTTGATTAGAAGCTTGATATATAAACAAAACGAGGTTTTGCACAGCCAAATTTTTCTGACGATATTTGAAGAAAAGTATCAGACAGAAGGAGACTATTTAGTCTGCTTCTTTGATAAATTGCGTGTGTTGTATATACCTGCTAAAAGCTGTTAGAATTGTTATAAATCGCAAGACATCTTACGTTTTCTCAGTCTCATTTGTACTGGTGAAATGGAATAATTTCTACCAATACAAGTAATGAAAGATATACAGCTATTAGAAGTTCTCTAGCCGCCCGGAAGCTTCCAACTTGGCTTAACGACTGTTGCCATAGACAGCAGCCGGGATCAACGGCAAATCTTGCCTTCCAAAGCACAGGAGCACTCAGGTAGTAACCACTCAAATCACCCATCCAAGAACTGACCCCGGCCCACGTTGCTTAACCTCGCATACCGCACGCGGCACGCGGACGCCGCTGGGCCACGAGCGCTTCATATAAGAGGATTCATTCTGTTCATATTATTTATTGCACTTGACTGTATAAACTGATCTATGATATTAATTATTCATGTTAAGGATGTAATTAAGAAATCGTCGATTATCTCCCATGAGTTTCACTCGTTCGAAGCTTCCTATGAATTTTCTGCATTCCTGGTGCTAGAGTAATTTGCCTATTTATGCATGAACAAAGTGAAACTTATTACACATTGTGAATAGCATTATTACCATCGGGAAGCCGGTCGGTGGGAACAGCCGGGACCCTGGAGCGATGAACCCACATGCACCCGTTTTTGCTGGCATCTTGTGCGACTACTTCTTGTTCGTCCTTATTAATTTTATAGTTTATTGCGAACTTGGCCTATTATTAAGTAATAAAGTACAATGTTTTGCACTAAAGCATGCTATTAAATTATGAAATCTTATTATCTTTAAAGTAATAGCTAAGTTAAGCTTTTTTTGGGAAATTGTGTTTCATGAAAGTGTAGTAAAAACCGGCCAAGTGCGTGTGTTCCGTACCAACACCTACTAGTCTACATTTAAAATATCTATCCAATACATTGAATCTAAAAAAGTCGTATCTTCATAGGGAACTCACGGCACTTACGACCTTTTGTTTGGGCAAGACAGTTTTTAAGCAAAATCTCAAAAACCGTAAAACCTATAGTTTCTACCAAAAATGGCTGAAAATATAAACTAATGCACATCACCTCATTTTTTTTCTACGGAACCCTAAAAAGTGCATCTAATGTAATTAAAATAAGAGTACCTATTTAAGTATCGAGGGAGCAGAAAGTGTTCTAAGGACAACAAAGACGAGGTTATGAGGATATGCGATTTTTCTAAAAGTTTTTGACTTAGTATATTTCACAGTATTACTAATACTAGTTTATTTAATTAATTAATGTCAGTAAATATTTCTAATGTTCTATTTAATGCTTTAACCGCCACCGTCCGATATATCAGACAAAGTATCAATGTAAATGACATCTTTTTCATTTATGTTCGGCGGTTAAGGGGTTAATATCGTGTACGGTTCATTGCGAAAATGGTATCGTCTTCGCCCTATCTTCTTCGAAAGATTTCGGAGAAGAAATCATAAGCTCTTTCGTTCTCCGATTATCATAGTTCACAATGTAACATGTTCAATGCATCGCCTGTCAAAGCAATGACAACTGGTAGCGAACCGCTGACCCGTAGCTGTTCTAAGATCTGTATCTATTTTAGCTGTTGATCGTTGACCTCGCTTAGCCTTTCTTACAGAAGCAAATTATTCTAATTGTAAACTGTTTGTTTTCTCGATTGTAATCAAAGTGAAAGGTTTATCTTTGCTTATTTTAAGAAAAGCCTTCAATTTAGTTAACGTACCCGATAATACTAAACACCCGCACTCCAGTATTATCTTTTATTTATATAATATGATCTTATTCACCCGCAATACCTACTAGACACCTTACTTTTGTTTTATGTGTGACTGCAATAGATGTACAATATATATAATTTTTATTGTTGCCTCTACGTTGTTGTACCTTTGTTTCAAGACACTAATTTGAGGATATTTATTGTAAGAAGAAAGAAGTGTTCTCACACTTTGAAGCTTACAATATTCTTCACTTTCGAATCCGTAACGTAACATAGCTTGAAATGCTTTTTTTTCCTAATCCGATCGAATCCCGTTAGTGAGTGACATACAACCCATATGTTTGTTAAAAGAAAACTGGTCTTTATACATTATTTATCAAGGGCTAATCGCACAGCGGCTAATTTCGTGATACAATCTAGTCCCGTTAGTAGAGTAACTTTCGACCCGTCTTTCTATATAAAGAAAACTGCTGTAGTATCATATCTCAATCCTGAACCGACCTTAACAGTATCATCCTTATCAAAGATCACTATGTCCATTGGAGCGTCTTCGGTCATGGCGTACACTTTGACAGGTGCTCGTCACGCTCTGGACGCCGAAAATGTGGCCGCCCCCTTAACCTTAACTGTTCTATTTGGCGCAAACAATGAGAGTTCTGTTCTGAAATCACGACTGGCGTTGGAGCACCAAATAAGGTCGCCTTTATTGCATTGGTTTGTGATTTCTACTTCAGAACTTGATAATAATGGCCGTATATAACATTTTCGAATTCAAAATAATTAAACGAAAATGTTAAAGTTCGCGGAAGAAACGCAATAGATATTAACCCCGATCTAGCATAGTCCATACAAAATTCAATTCCACAAACAATATCGTGACGAAATGGGAAAGTGTCGAGACTAATTCTTACGCTCACATGGCGTCATAGATACGTACTAATTTGCCGAAAAAATCGAAAAGGTATTTCAACCAATCGGAGAGACTTTGCTTCTGTTACATAGCTAGTTAAAAAGTGTTCACACAGATTCAGCACTCTTACCAATTTGCCGGTGCATTAGCTTCGGTTACCCGAGCCTGGTAATTACGATTGCTGGCCACTGCTGTATAGCTTTTATCTGCGACTAGCTGCGTTTCTGCTAAATATACGTTAGTCTTAATCAGGGTTGTAAAGGCTAGTCAGTGAATGTACTTTTGATTGGAATTCCCGTCTTTTCCACTTGTTTTAATTATAACAGTTTGAATGACAGTAAATTAAAAATAACCTAGCCTAACAAGCGACGCTCGCGTAATTCAAGCGTTGCAACCGTTATGTTATTTTAAAACAATCAATGGGACGAAAATTTTTGATGCATTTAATCAAAATTTACTGTTATAGGCGTTATTTTTTAACGACTCCCGTTATCGTTTCGTACAACTAGGCCTGACTGGAGTGAAAAGCCTTGGAGGTTGCGCTTTTGCCAAGTTTTTGCAAGTCCCGTAGATAATGTGGCTTGCGGTGGTAGACGGGTTTTTATGTGCTTTCTTCTATTAAACTAACAGACTTAATCTTAACATGATTATGTACCTTGTTCGGTTTTTGTAATAGTTACTAATTAGGATAAAATATAATCACCTTTATTATTCAATTTCATATTTCAGAAATTGAACTTGTTTACATTTTATTTTTCCGGTCGATACTTATCAATTAAAATTAACAAGCAAATATGTGTCCAGTACCTGAAACCAAAAGCATAATATGGTCATTACATATCAAATTAACATAAATAACTAAACGTTCTAATAATCGTTTATTTACGCCAGTTTTGGAGATGAATATTATCTGCCGATAATAATGAAAGTTTTCAGAATTGAACTTGGCAAAATATCTTGGTACACTGACCTTAATCGTAATCCATGTCTACTTATGAATGCTAAGGTTAAACTACCCACAATTTTGTAAAATTTACATAGATTTACCTATGAATATACACGATACTTATCGGTATGACTGTTGTCTATCATTTTACGTGTTTAATTTTGTTTTCTTTGGTCTACGAGTATACGGAGCGCTCGTGGCCCAGCGGCGCCCGGCGTGCCGCGTGCGGTAGGCGAGGTTAAGCAACAAGGGCCGGGGTCAGTTCTTAGATGGGTGACCGTTTTGAGTGGTTACTAACTGAGCGCTTCCGTGCTTTAGAAGGCACGTTAAGCCGTTGATCCCGGCTACAGTCTATGGCAGCAGTCGTTAAGCCAAGTTAGAGTTCATCGGGCGGCCTGAGACCTTCCAATAATCAAGTTGCCCACTCACTTGACAAGGGGGGTCGATGTTGCATCATGTTTGTCAGGGAAGGGTGTGCCCACCGCTACCCTACACGTGACCCCTGGGTTGTGCTAAAAGTGCAACAAAACTGATAACCGTACTGTCTTCTCTAAGAACTCACGGTTCGAAATAATTGCCATACGATAAATAAATATATGTGTACTATTTTAGGTAACCAATAAATTATATTTGTATTGTACTGCATGAGAATAAAGTCAAGTCAAATCATTGCCAACAATTTTCGCAGGGTGAAGATCAGAATTCAATACAGAGGTGCATTTAATTACAAATTAATTGAATTAAATTGAATTCCACAACCTGCTACCGCGCCGCATTCTGTGAATCAGCTGCCGACCTATGTAGGTTGCAACACTAGGTCACTGGCACGGTGCATGCACTGCATAGCCACTTTCATGCACTTCTCTTATGCAGATGCCTGTTTATTAGGCTTGGGCGCTGTACTGCCCACATATGACTGGAGGCTTTGTGGTGACCAAATTGTTGTTTTAAAGATATACCGATTTTTCTATTCGAGAACCGTAACATCACGTCATACGAGTAGCTTAAAGAGTATCGTTATCATCTACTTAAATATATCATTTTTTTTTCGTATCAGAACCATGACTTGAAATCGCTACTACTGAATCTTTAAAGGATAGAAATATCGCCAATTTTGTATTAACCTTGACAATCTTAAAAAGTAAAAAATATAGTAACTTGGGTACTTTTTTCAATGCCAAAATCAAGTACTCGTGATTCTTAGTATAATTCAAAATTTCCATGCGCCTATTGAGAAAAAAAAATTATAGCTTCAGTTTTCTATGAAAATAGCCCTATCAGGCAGCAAAAATTAATTAAAGAAATTTGGAAAATAAATAGCAAGTTAACTTCATCAATTTCGTGAGCAATTTCCAGATGAATTGTTCGGTCTCCCGATTGAACACATTGAAAGACTAATGAATTATGAGATTAGATCTACACAATGACGCTTACAAAGCGTCGGCGAAGTTATATTCCTATCCATAATTACTATAGTAATTAATGTTCCCAGTGCATCGAACGAACGAATGCATGTTATTACATAACAATTGATTACGGAGCTACGCGAAATTTTTATCACCTCATCAAATCTCCAAGAAAACATTTTTCATTCCTCATACTCTGAAAGTAGGTATTTGAAAGTGAGGCATGTCGCCCCATGGGTTAAAAAAAAAATTGAAATATGGCAGAAACCTGTACAGAGCCGCCTCCAATATTGATTTCAAACTGTTAATACGTATATGTGTTTACAAGTGAATATTAAAAATTATGGTACCTAATAAAAACTAAATAAAAATTGGTAGATATTGTTATTCCAAATTTATATACATTTTACGCAACTGTCTTTAAATATTCTAAACGCGTGATAAACTCATTTAAAAAAAGTCAAATTGGCAGAAACTAACCAGCCAGATGTAGAACTAACATGCCATTAAATTGTAATTATACTTGAAGCTTATTACAATGAATTAAATTTTTTATTTATTTTAATATGTACTTACGTATAATTTGACTTAGGATAATTATATTGTATTTTTATATTAGGAAATAATAAATAAAAGATGAATTTATATTAAAATTTTACGTTATGGAAATGAACAAAAATGTCATCGATAGTTTACAATGTTTTTAATAATTTATAAGCATTCTTTTGTTTTCCATATAAGTCATTTAATTACCTTACAAATTCGCTTTCAGGAAATGGTCCATACACAAACACTATTAACGTCAGCCAGCAGTTCCCACCAAAATGGTCCAAACACAAAAGATTTTTAAATTTATGTTTTGGGATTTTTTTTTAGTTTCCTCTTATTCGGAATGAAAAGCATAGAGTTTGTCTCGAATGAAACCACCCATTTCAGCCTAGAATTAATAAAAATCTCGTCTGAAAATGGTAGCTTTCAACCCTTGGTTAGCAATTTACTTTTTCCCCCTATCACGCTCCCAATTTAAAGTAGACTACTGCTGTACCGAATTCAAAATTTTATAGGCAATTAGTTTTTATCAATTAAAGACGAAAACCTCCAAGTCATGGGAGAGTCGGAACCGAATCCAATGATATAATTTTCTTTTCCCAGACATTTCTAGATCGACTGAAACAAAGAAAGATGGTAATTGACAATATTATTGCCCATTCTTTTCTCTAATTGAGAACCTTAAGGTTTTGGAGTGGTCCATATTATACTTTTTATTGCCACAAACGACATCTTTCAGCTGTCAAGTTGATGTTTATTTTTTTTCGCAGCAGACCAAGGCACGATCCTACTAATGCATCGAAACGTGTGGTATGTCAAAGATAGTATTCAAAAATATATTTCTTAAAAACGATACTTAATAAAATAACCGGCAACAGTTTTGAACTCTATAATAAGCCTACTATCAACAAATAAATATAATATGGACCACTCCAAACAACAAGGTTCCCAATTCCTAAATCATGTATCAAAGTGGTGTATCTAGTCGGATTCTATCCATTAGCCTACATAGATTCATCAGCCGTAGGCTACCTTGTCAGTCCGAGAAGGCGGGATGCGTTTGCGCATCCGATAAATATCTCCGGGCATTGTTTCCTCATAATTTAGTATGGAACATTGATTCATTGCATCTGATCTATTTGATAAGAAATTTACTTTCCCTTTTAGCTGATTTTTGTTTTGTTTGTTTGTGAGGCAGCGAATTTGAGAACCGATGATGCATTAACTGTGGTTAAAACGAGTTCTATCCACTGCATATATTTCCGAATATGTAATGACCCTGAGAATGATATCTACTGTTTTCTTAAGTACAATTCATAACTTTGAGACAAAAACAGTAATGACAAGGTACTTATTGTAAAAAAAATATTGTTATTAATAATTATTTACGCTCACTTGAATTACCGCTATCAAATACTTAGTGTAAGTAACAGCGAAAAAAAATCCCAATATTACGTCTGAAATCGTGACCGTAGATTTTCCGGAAATTCGAGTTATAGCGGGAATGTAAGAATATCTAAGCAAGATATAATCATGTTAACAAAAACATGAGCAGTTCCGGAGACGCGGGCACTGACGAGCCGGCCACCTGTTAACGCATCTCGGTCAGTTTTTGTCTCACATTTTCACTATTCAAACAAAACAAATGTCAAGCGACGCTTTAGTTTTTACGCGCATACGCCGTTACGCCGTTATGTAGCAATTATCGCCTTGAAAGTATTAAAAATGTTTCATACGTTCTATTAAAATGAGTAGGCTTATTTTTTGATTTGTTTTTTGCAATAATGTGTATTAAATAATACAATTGTAGTGCAATATTTCTTTGCGATTAATTCTTGATTCCTCCTATGACGACTTCATACTTTTATTCAAAATTAAATTCTTGAAAATTACTGTTATACAATTTATCAGTTATTTTAATGACGCTATTAAATAAGTTTCATAATCTTCGGACCTGGAAGTACCGGCAGTAACTTGAAAAACGATTATCGTAAAATTTTATAGGTTTGAAGTTTATGTTTCGTAATTAGGTACTAATTTATCTAATCGCTATGTATATATTTATCAAATGAGACAGAATTAGCCTTGATCGATTCGTTACATCCTTAACTAGGTTTATACGTTTTGCTTTTTTAGTAACAGTTTTGTACTAATCGCTTTTTACTTTTGCAGTAATCTCTTTTTACTTTTGCAGTAATCTCGATTATGAAATAATAGAAAAAAAACAGGAGAAAGATTTCGAGTCTAAAAAAAAATCTTCAAGGGTTCGTATTTCCACTTGTAGGCAATTTTTCCAAAATACTAAAGCAGAAAAATGTTTTAAATTGTTTTAACACGTTTTTAAAACAAGTGAAAGTAACAATAGTTCATACATACAGTTTTGTGTGCCTCGTTACAATAGGCAGTAATGGTTACTTTCGTCTCGTTATTCTTCACTGCTGCCTTAAAATAATAACGTAAACAATGCTTCCATAGTCGTTGCTAATTTTGCGAATAAATTATTATTGTTTATTTCTTATTGTTGTTCAAAAGTTGCGTGGCTTAGTTGGGCGTGACGTGCCGTTTTGTCGGCTGCGTCTTCGCTTACCGACACGGTCTAGATGCGGCTGAGTATTCAACTAACCCTTGCTTTCGGCTCAGTTTCCACCCGGGAGGGAAAGTACTCAATATCTTCTAGATTATCAATTCGAAATCAATTTGACGAAGCCTACGTTGCGTATTAGAATATGTGGACTATGTATACTTAGTATGTTTTGTTGCAGTAAATAATTATACATTATACAATTCGAAATCTAATCAAGATCGTGTAAATGTATTAGCATTTGTATTGTTTATAATTGTTCTGAGTCGCTCTCGAAATCCTGTTAGATTTCAATTATTTTCCCACGCATTATTGATTATTCAACTAATGCGCATCGCGAATACCTTACAGTGGTGTAACAATAGTAATTATTTAAATTACATTGTATGAGTTTATTCACTGCAGCCTACCTTTATGTTCAGTAGCCGCTAGTAATGCTTCCATTATCAAGATGATGCGCTACGGTAATGTTACAAGGTACGGTAAGGTATGTAAGTAACATAATTGTCTAAAAGTATGAACACGCACAGCATGAGTTGCAAATGCATTTGTCTATGCTCTTACCTATTATGATGTATGCAGAAATTAAAATAGTTTTAAATTCGACACCGCACATGCCCCGCATCATATTTTCGAAAGCTTTTCACAGTACAGATTACCGAAGTATTGGGATATGGCTATGAAATTAAAAATGAAAAGAAATGAAATGAAATAATTTTGTTCCAGACATGTGATTTATATCCATAATTTAATAAATAAATGCTATATGGCTTAGTGTAACACTGAACCTTAACGAGAGTTCGTTGTTTGATGAAAAATTGCTCTATAATGTCACTTTTAAAAAATAGCTCTATTTGCGTTCAACGGCCATTATGGCCTACTCTTTTATTACGATATTATGACGGTAGAGCGGTACTTGCAACGGTATATTACAGATGACGATGTAATTGAGACATTCAGCAAAGTGGGATCTTGCACGACCACAGCCCAGTTCCGAGGTGAAATGCAAGGTCGGGAACCGCTGCTTATTGTGTTTGTAAAACTTTTTGTCATGCATCTCACCGCTTATTGTTATCGACTACTGCTCTACTCCATTAAGACGGATATGCCGTGCGATACTCGACTCGGAAACGTCTATTTTTTCTATCTTCCGTGATAGTTGACGATCGCGAGCCCCACTTACTCTGTCGCAGGTATGCGTTTGTTTCTCTACGATTAGCCGTGTTCTTTTATCTGTCTGCATCGCATGCAATCTGCGATCATCTTTTATCATTAGATTATCTCTCTGGTCGGGATCAAGATGTTGATTTCCCACTAGTATTCGCGTAATCTTCTTAAAACGTTAGTATCCACCACCAGGCTGTCATTGTGCTGATCTTGTTTATAACGTTTTTTTATAATTCTTCGGTTATGTTTTCAGTCCTAAAAAAGCATTTATAAATCTTATATACGTTACACATTATTTTACCTTCAAAGGCTTATAAAATGCTAAACTGTTACGGAACCTGATTCTGATGAATACTTTACTCATCAGAATCAGGTTCGTTCGTTCCTTCTTCTGTGCGTGCAAATAAGACAGTTCTGAAAAGTTGTACACTGTTGTAATAAGGGTCTTTATGGTTTATTCTCACTCTTCTTCTTTGCGTGGTTTAACTAGCTACACGCGGGCGAGAAGTGGCTGTGGTTTGTTTCAAATCCGAAGTGGAAATGAGTTCGCAGTTAACGTCTGTATTCCCCTCGAGGCTGCAACCACAAATCGTTGGGGGGACTAGGCTCATTGTAGTTGCATCGTAATGGCTTGAGGGGACGCGAACGGCTGAGGTCCTCACCTGTCAACTGCCGTTATGGCGCTTATGTTATACAACCTGTGAAACGCAACGACGGTATTGTGACGGTGATGTCGCATACACAAGATGCTTGTGCACTTGTGCATGGTTGTTGTAAGATTGTTATCGGATGATTTATTGTGACATTGTTGCATATTGCACAAGAACATTTTCAATGACTCATTATTCGAAATACAGGTTTTAATTTTTTTAGTTGAAGTGTCTAACTTAATTACTGAATACTTGTATAGTACAATTTTAACTGATCACTGAAGTCAATTGGTCAAGTTTGACAACAGCATTCAAGTTCTACAGAAGTTCTATTAACTAAATAAAATACTTGTAGGAAACTGGAACAAGCTTTAAAATTTTCTGAGCTACCTACTATTACATTACTCTCCTTTATATTATTCTAACTAATTTTAACAGAAAATATTTTTCCTTACATCAAGAGAAAACTTAAGGCTTTGAATTCATAAACAAAAACCACGACCAACTTTATGCACCCAAAGCGTTTATCCATCACGAAACAGACTGCGGCCAACATTACTTTACATGCAAGATCTCTGCCGACCCACGAATGCAGGGACTGCGCAAAAGTCGGGATACAAGTCGCATTTCAATACGACACATTACCTATTTTACGAGAATCATGATGTGTTTAGCATCACGGTGCTCCTATTTTAAAGTGGAAAAGGTAATCCACTACCATATAATTATTGAAAGGAAAAGAGGCTTAGGAGGACCTCGGAATATTTGTTTTCATTAGGACCCCATTTCCAATAAATTCAATCGTTTCCGAGAAAAAAATACATATACTCGTACGAGTACTGGGTTCAATTTAAGATCTGATGTAAAATTTAACAGTTCAGAAATTAGCAATGTAATTACCTCCAAGCACACCTTCCACTTGAAAATAATGAGTACATTGAAACATGCACCACATGACAGGAACAAAATAAAACAACGCAAGCGCACCATCTCTCACTACGTGATATTTTGCCAGGTAACTATTATTCACTTGTTAGAAGTATTACAGAAGCTCCAATTTTTACGAAAGCTGTTATTAAGAGGCATTAAAAGAATAGGTACTTGGCAATTTTTAAGCTCCTTGTGCAATTATAAAGTCTGTACCTGCGTGCCTGTTGTTTACTTTTATTGTTAAATACGTCGTATTGTATTCTTCATATTCAACTATATACATATTTACCTATTTGTAATTGGGCCCTGTTGTGTTTGAACAGTTTTAAATTGTATGTACTAGTTTACCGGATTTATCGAAATTTTTCTTAGAAATAAACTAATTATCACACTAATAAGTGGCGATTGCTATAATTTTTGACGCTTGATAGTGCTAGTACATGTAAGATGTAGAACATTGATTTCAAATAATTTGACCCTGTTAGCATACTCGACTCAAGTAGCTCGCCAACATACTTCAGCAGACTGAAGATGCATAATTATGTATGCATTGTTTCCTGTCACTGCCCTGTTAGGGTAATGGCCGCATGCCGGCTTTCGACGGAGATTGCTCGCTCGCGTCAATCCACCGTCTCTTTGACGTAGATATATGATGCACCTAATTGAAAATTCGCTATAACCTGTTGCCAATAAGCAATGCGTTGGATGTATCTGTTTGTGGTCGGCATGTGGACTAGTTGTGATTTATGTCTTGTACATTTTAGATGAGTTTGTATATCAGATTTAGAGTATGTAAATTCTAGGGAAAGAGTCGATTTCTCTAAGAAATCAATGTCAATAGAACGCTAACATTCAAACGAATGCAATGAAAGTTGTATGGTAGTGTTAATTCTGATCTAGATGAAGAGCATATAATGCTTCCTGGCAGTGCTATAATTTGGGTTGTTAAAGATGTGCGTATAATAAACTTAAAATTTTTAATGAAATTAGGATCGGCTTCAGAGTAGTGCCTGCGAAGTACTGTTCCGAAGTGGGAGTGATTAATCTTTAAGATTAATGGTAAAACACCGCTGTGAAAACGTCACAAGAATGGACTAATAAGTTAAGTTAAAAGCTACGCAAATAAGACTAGTGTTTTGTGTCACTGCGCCTAACGATACTAAAATTGAACGCTTTATTAAATTTGAACTAAGCCGGGATACAGTTACATGTCAGCAATTTATATAGCCTAGACTTAAGTTATGAATACCTATTAATGTTGTTCCCAAGTGTTACCAGCAGTGATGAATGAATATGGCCTGCAATGTCATGCAGCTTCATAATTTTGTTCCAGTTATAACTATAATACACAATCACACACAATGATCATTATAATTTTATAGGTGATCAGATAAACGACAGGAACCTGTACTTCATACATGTTGAAATGTGATTTATTTTTGTTAAAATAGGTTTGTAGAACGTGATTTTCTTACTACTTTAATATTTCTATTAGTAAGAAAAGGAGGTTCAATATTGAGCTATATAGGTATTTTCGTTGTAGGTAATAGGTTCAAACGTAAGAACGTATTGTTTTATTATGGATTGTGGTACCCACTAATAATCCTTTCTCAGACACCACACCGTATAGGTGCGTCTACATTCACTGTAGCTACATGTCTACTATAATTGTAAAACGCGACATTTAGAACATCGTTATTAAAAAAAACGCACTGGAAGTTCCACAAGAATTATTGTCCACTAATCATCATTTCTTCCTATTTTTACCCACACTGCATATTCATCGATAATTGAAAGTAAACGTATCTTCTTTCCGGAATAATTAGCACAAGTTTCTTGTTAATCGATGAAATTCCTTTTTGTGAAATGACAATATTCTATTTCCTGAAATTACGATTGCCGAGTTAGTAAATAAATACTCAATATTTCGTTTTCTTACTTCTAACCCGTTGTAGTCTTTAGTGGTCACTATTTAAACTTGATCCCTATCCATAATACAAGTGCCTAATATAAATAAATAAATATAGATTGCTACAATAACATAATTTCCAAATGACACTGACACTGAAATTGACAGAAAATCATGTGGGTAATTTACAATCATTTACAATTGCAAAAGCTTTTGTTTATCGTCCTAAATTTCATCGCTTTTCTCTGTATGTATGTAGTCAGTCCAATTAGTCTTAATTGTAACTGTCATAGTTGAACCGGTACAGAACATTGTCTTACAATTGTACATTACCGTCCAGGGCCTGCTGTTCATGATTGGTTTGTGTAATTTCGCGTAGTCGCGCGAACGAAGTAACGGGGCGACTCTCGGATTATAACCTCCTGACATAGTTACATTGGTTTCTTCATCAAATTGATTCCAACCTGCCCTGGGCGACCCGGGGCCAAGAAGGGCCAGGAGCCTTTATGTTGCTGTTCCATAAAGTCACGTTTTTGCAGTAACGAACCAAGTACGGAAATTTTATGTAGGTCCATTTAGTTGATCTTTAAGTCTTTAATAATAAAATGAAATGAAGTGGAACATTAACATGGGATTTCACCGAATAATCCTTTTAAGGTGAATTTTATTTTGTTTATTGTTAATCTCTGGTTACGCCTGTTATTATTTGGCCTTCAATTTGGTTTACTTTTCAGCAATAATTACGAATTATTTTTTGGATGGTGTCACTTGTAATGTAATGGGCAGTATTTTAAGTAGGTACTCATATATTTATTACATAAATGGGGATAATCTCACAGAAATCAAACGAGTCTCAAATAATCAAGGATTTGTACAAGGGGTAGCCGACGACATACGTTCATATATCGATAAAACAAATAATCATCAACATCACACAGGAAAAGTATCTATAATGGACAAATCGCGTGTACACATTAATAACAGACGAAATAAAATAATGCCAAAGTAAATAATTTTGTCTTATTTTCGCATTAATTGCTCATCACAGCAAGAAACAAATACTCACATATCGGGATTCGAGGCATCGTATGTGACATCGTAACACTAACTAGGATCATTCGTTAACTGTGGCGAGTCGGGAAAATTTAAAATGTGTTGATTCTATGGTTCAGGGTCTATAATGGATACGTTTATCGCGTGACAGACGACAAGATAAAGCATCTGTCATTTTCTGATACCACTCGATAGAAAGTGTCAGATGCGTTATACTAATAACTGCTACCATAATATGGGGCCACGTCCTATACAATACCCATGTACAAGGATCCCTAAACAGGAACTGCAACAGTGTCAGCGCCGCGTAGTGATGCGTCCACTCGTGACTATCACATTAGCAGGGTTGACCTGCCTGCGATTCTCACGGCGCGCCTCGGTTTCTGGGTCGAAACGCGATATGGAAATGTGGATTCTTAACATAGGAATATAAAAGGCCATGTAGATTAGTTGACACCCATGTCTAAAACGATGACAGTTCGCTTCACTTCACGTGCATAGGAAAGAAAATTCTTATTTCATATAGACATGTTTATTTCGGACTTGTAATGTACAAGAAGTCTTGCTATGTTGGTTCTGGGTTTATCCAAAGATACGATTTGACCGTGGCTGCGTGAATCGAAATTTGATTTACTCATTTCCTTTATGGCAGTGAGAAACTACGAAAACCATTCCAGCAAAAATTGTCTATTGTGCATTTTCTGGATTGCAATATTTTTACGGTCGACGATCCGAGATGGTCCGAGTTACTTCCGCCATTTTGACTCAGCTGATGTACAGCCTTTGGGCGACCGAGCCGGCCCCCATAAATTTGCACGATCCATTGAGGTTTGAATTTGCTTGCGATAAGCCGGACAAAGACGTTAGCAATCTCTCTGTAGAATGCCGACGCTTGAAGGAAGGTCCAACAAGATGCTCTCACAGCACTATCTTTGACATGGGATAACATTTATTTCGTCTTACTAGTTGTGCTTTATTAACACTAGCTAGCAACTCGTTGCAAGGTTATTTACACCGTAAGTTGTAATATAAATGACAAAGACCATTAATAACGGTACTCTTATTGAATTACACCAAACACTTTTGTCTCGACTACGGGCGCCCATTTTACGCGTACCAAATAAAACGCGACTAATTTTCAACTCTTTTTGCGTCCTTTTTGTAGAGGTTTTCAATTAAAGACGGGGACTAGTTTCCGGTCTACTGCTTTCCTTGTATTATGATGCCTTTTGATGCCCCCAGGGCCCTTACCCTGCAGTACAATAAGAGCTCAAATTATCCGTCGATGAGGCCTCCCGGCGGCTCCATTGTGCCACGGAATTTGTGAATAACGGGAAATAGCTTGCATCGCCTCAGCTATAAATGTGCGTAAGATGCATTTCGCTATGCTTACAGCGCAATAGGCACATCTCGTACCCCGCACCGATATTGCACTGTCTAACTAAGTAACTGTCTTACTTTGGACAGCCTCAACCATTCAGTGAAGCGACTGCTAAATTATATAGCGCGTATCTTTAACATCGTTGAAGTAGTACTCAGAGCAAACCCCTAGAATGTGGAATGGTGACGAAGTTTTAACATGTACGACACAGTATAGTTAAAGGTGCTGAAGAAGACTAGGTCAAGGACCGCAATTATCAATCAGTGTGTTACAATCGAAATTGAACTTAAAAACCCAATTGACTAGGCCACTTATGTACGAAAATTGCAGACATATACTGTATGAAAATCCAATACTGTATATAAATCTCAGATGCGTTATTCGGGTGTTTTAATAATACTTAAGCAGTATACTAAAATTATACTATAATTTGTTCGTAATTTGCTGGCCTAGATTTGTCGAATCTCAATTTTGAGAATGAAATCTCGGAATAATGTAATGAATTTGAGAAGCTTTAACAATACCCTGCATTGTTTTATCGCGTGAAATACTAATTGTATTACTTTTCATTCATTTTAATCGTCAACGATAATTAATTATAGTCCCGGCATCATCATTGTCACATTTCAAAAGAATGTCTTTATTGACAGTTGAAAAGACGCGTGAAAGCATCTCCATTGTAGCTGGCCGACCACACCAACGACTTACACAACGCTACCGACGTACCAACTACGCCTAATTACCAACGATGGCCAGAACAAACTAGCAACTCATTTAGGAAAATGAAAAGGCCGTTTGAACGCGCCCGAGTCTTCATTCTCAATTGTTGCTCAGTTAGAGGTAGGTCGGTTACAATAGCTGGTAAGGTTATCAGACCGGATGATGAGGCCTTAAGATTCAATTCAGCTGCTTTCACCCATTAAGTCTCTTTTTGTAAATCACTCTATAGACTTTGGGTCGTCAAAGTCAATAACGTTATATAATGATGATGCTAATAAGTATAAATTATTGTCCTTAAAACGTACTTTAACAAGGAAGTCGGACATGTATGCGGTTGAACTCTCTCTTGTAAAGCCTTAATAATAGATGCGTCCTCTCGAGCTGCTTGAACTAGAGGTTAATTACAGTTCTTAGTAATTGCAGATGTTTTTGCTACAACTGCAGCTGGTATGGGTTACATGTTGTTTTATGTTCAACATAATTTACAAATGACAAATTATGTCATGACTCTCGGATACCAGTAATATATTCATCAACAATTCATTAAACTTAGATATGCATTATGATGTTTAACATCATAGAGCTGGTCGGTGTTGTGACATTTTTTGTAAATGATGTGCATTTATCATATATTATGATGGTGTCTTCATATCACTTCGCTATTTTCTTGTTGTGCAAATAAATGTTGACGTGTTTATTATCACCATTATTAAGCATACTCGATGCATTCATGGCATTTCGTGTGGTGTCCAATTGTGTATTACCATTCAAATCTCTCGATTGTTACCGTTGTGTCGGTGGGCGATTGACCCCATTCTAGGGAGCCGCTGCCATATAAGGGCCCCATTAGTTACCGGGGGCAGGTATAATTGTCTATACAACCTCATTCGTTAGTCACTAAAGTGTAGACCGCCCTGTCAAATATGAATAGTGTGGTTTCTCTAACGCTATCTTTGCATTGCATTATAGCCCACGTTGGAACATCAATGGCAACCCGAGCTGTCTAAACAGGTTGCTCTTGAATCATTGGAGATAATGAAAATGATTAATATATGAAATTCAGGTTGTTCGGAACGCTTTTCATTTTGGGAAAAATCGTTTGGCACCTACTCATTGCGCAGAAATACGAGTACTGAAAATAAGTGAAATTGACGGATTCACTTTTTTATTTCCATGCATTAATTTTGCGTGTGGTCCCGGAATAGAATAGCACCAGCACCTTTCTTCCCACGGGCCTCCGTCTCATATGATGATAATTAGCATAAGATTCTAGATTATAGAAACCCGAGTTGAAATGTGTTTTATAGGCGAAGGGCTTGCCGTGGCACTGAAATTCAATCACATATATACTCACGAGCAAAAATAACGGGTACACTTTGTATGGAAATTCAGTACAAAATGTACCCGTTATTTTTCCTCGTATATCACTGCACTATTCACATTTTATCCCTGCAATTGTTAAAATTGGATTTCATGTGCTCTGCCTACCCCATTTGGTAATACGTATTTGCGTGAGTTTATGTAAAAGTATGTTCATATATATATATATATATATACGCGGGCGAGATGTTCACAAAGACTTTTACGTTTAAATCGGCATAAATTTATTGATACCTGAGTTAGCATTTAGACATCGGCTTTCAGTATACGCGCTGCTAATCACAAACAGGTAAACAGCCGGGGTACCACAGCTTGCAAAGCAGTTAATATTTCAATGGTACCTAATGGTGGATTCTATATGGCTACAATATACTGCATCTTTTGCAGTCTACTAATTATTTATTTGATTTTACTATATGCAAGATCAGTATATAGTTATGAGAACAATATATTTACTTACACTTTCAATCAGGTATCATCTATTGAGCACTATGGTGTCGACTACTGGGCCGATTTATTTATTCTCATGGATAGAGTGATGATACCAGGTGATAATTCGTAACAAAATGTCGACAGTCAATGCGTTAATAAATGTAGTATGCGTCAATCATTCATAAAGTAAATAAATAAGTAGAATGTTAGTTTGGAAAATCTAATCAGGTAGGTATATATACTTGTATATATCCGCTCCCTTAAAGAACTCCCTTAAGTAGATCAATTTTAAATTGCTTCCTCTGTTGCATTTTCTAATCAATATTCAATATTACTTATTGCCTGTAAACTTCCCTCCAGTATAGTCAGATATTATTGACATTTTGACTGCTTAAATACGGGTAATTTTCTGATAGCTAAGATATAAGGTGTTAATAATTCGTAGTGTGTCTAGAATATTTAAAAATACTGACCGCTCAGATATTTGTAACGCGCTGACCGCCCACGGGTAAATGCTAGCCTGGCTGTCAATATCTTTTTGACAATTGAAACGTACACCTACTTCTGAGCACCTCAATTGTATAGCTACTTCTGCTGTTGACTGTACGTATGTACTAGTTTACACCCATCCTATACCGGATTCACGGCAGCGGCAGTATTGACGTTATGCACGAGTCGCGTGCACGCATAAATTTCTCAATTGCGGACATCTAATAATAGCTACTCATGCAAACGGATACAAGTTATGTTTAAGAGATAAGATTCATAATGTTGTAACCCCGACAGGGCTGAAATAATTACAGCTTTTCCGGCCAATGATAGGGTTTGCGGGAATAAGTAAAACTGTCATTTATGACTGGAAGTATTAAGATTGATCCTTTAAGTATTTACAAAATTATCGTGTGGCTTCTATTAACCGGTTAACACACGCATTTTACTGCAAATTAGCTATTTAGGTGTTTGAGCGTTTCCTTAGCTCATTACAACATTCATATTAATATTCAGAACATGTAGCGGCTTGCTGTATATGTCAAAAAAAGTTAATGCATGGTATTTCAGGCCAGAGGCAACGATGTGCCACCAATGATGATGTGCGATCATGATAACAATTCTTGTAATTTTGACATGTGTGCAAATTTATAATGTAATTCCTTATCATGAAATAAATTATCTAATCTAATCTAATGCCTCCTGTTAGGTTGTACGGAACACCGCTAAACAGTGTTAGCCATTTTAAATATTTAGGACATGTGGTAACCTCTGACCTGAAAGACGACGCAGACATAGAAAGAGAGCGGAGGGCATTGTCTGTTAGAGCGAATATGGTGACCCATAGGTTTACTCCTTTTTTTTGAACCTGACTGTAGCTCCGACACGACCACGCGTGTTGTTTGGAACACTGGAATACTCTAAGAGGTTGCGCTCCAGTGAGATTGGTTGAGCGGTTTCAACCGAATCTGAGGTGTATAGGTTTACTCGCTGCTCTGCTGAAGCTAAGCTGACACTTTTTAGAGCCTTCTGCGCCACCTTCTATACGGCGATTCTGTAGACACACTATACGCAAAAACAGTACAATGCTCTTCGTGTACAATATGACTTGCTTTCAGGGTGTTGATGGGTCTACTCCTTTTCTGTAGCGCCTCAGGGATGTTCGTGGAAACCAGGGTAGATTGTTTCTATACCACGATACATGAGGAAACGATGCATATCCCTGGTAGGCAGGGTCCCCGGTCTAGCTCCAATAGCATCCTGTAGGCCTAGCACATGATGGCAGCGAGAGTATGTCGGCTTATCTCGAGCTACGCGTCTTTTTTTGATTCGTGCTGTTCGAAAGTGACGGATAGCTCGAGAAAAGCCGAGGGCATCCGCGGAGAGATTTGATTGCCATTACCTGAACCGTTGTTATATGTATGATTCATGTAATGCCAAACCAATCCTAGTAGGCACATACTTGGACTATGTCGTCTGGTAAGGGTGCACTCATTCATCAATGGCTACAATACGGCAATGTAATTTGCCTTCAACTGTAGCCATTATTTTGTTTAGGTTTATAATGCGTAATGTTAAATTTTACTTTTGTTATTTTAATATGAATTGTATTTTAAAAGCGCTTTAATGCACACAATACCAGTTTAAAGCGCAATAGTACATAAACGGAGAAACATTATAATTTCATCCTTGATACAAATTCCTCCTAACTTAGCAACATACTGAAGAGAGTGAATTTGCCTGATCCAGTAAAATATAAAAAAGAGGAGTAGGAGGCAAATGACTCGATTGACCCTTAAAATGTTATGAATGTGCATAAAATTTGAAGGCATCATTAGATACCTATAGATGCGGTTCTGTATCCTCGCCAAATTTATTATTCCTATAAATTTATATTTCCTCCAGTATCCTTATTCCATATTGCTGCCGTTATTAGAAGACTATTACGTGATAGGAATATGAGAATATAAATTATTTTTTTAACACTTCGCAATTGATTCTTCTACAATCTTGCAATTGGTTCAAAGATTTACCTTGAAATTTATTTGCAAGCTTACATTTTCGGTTAGGCCATACAACTAGTATCTTAAACAATCGGAAACAATAAGCTAGCAAGAAACCCAGTAGCTAACAATAAAGATAAAAAGACTGAATTCAGATTAGATACTACCTATATTGTTATGGAGTGATTCTCGAATGCGAGAGCACCGTACGGAGGTCGGTTTTCCACGAGATCCTAGATCCGCTCCCAGTTATCTGAGATAGCGGTGTCACGATATATATAAACCCGTGAGTGCCTCACGCTCGATCGTTCCCTCGATACTGCATCTGTTATGAATCATGACCTGTCATAATATTGCTTTTATATATTATGTTCGCCACTGTCGTCACTTGCTTGTGGGATTATGTTGCTATGTGGTTTTCAACGTGGAT
This sequence comes from Epiblema foenella, assembly GCA_963556455.1. NCBI lineage: Eukaryota > Metazoa > Arthropoda > Insecta > Lepidoptera > Tortricidae > Epiblema > Epiblema foenella. The sequence goes on along the minus strand of OY747113.1, from coordinate 11,210,121 downwards.
AAGAAAGGCTTTACAATATTTTATTTGCAGTTTTCGCAATTGGTATTTTTGATAGTTTACAAATACTTACCCGGCGGGGATGTGTAAATGTTGTATGTATGTACCAAATCCGTTGAAACTATTTTATTCAAATTTTTGTTACTGTAGTTTCTTTTAAATTGAGGCAAACTGAGACCCCAGAGGCGGCTAACTAGCCCAGAAGCGACGTGCTTCAATAAGTTTCTTCAACATTACTAAATATGGAAACTGAGTCGTTGGTGTCATTAAAGTCACTGCATATCGGCGACACGAGCGATGCGAATTTCGCCCGACACGTGACACGCATGCAGTCCTAGGCCCACATTTCGCGAACAACCTTTACATTCGTTCCGTAATGCAACACAGTGGCACGAATTAAGTTTGACCCGCGTCAAACCAGAGAAATTGTCAAGTGATATACGTGCTCAATCCGCAATGTAGGTTGAAACTTTCGTCCGCTTATAGCCATTTCAACCGCAATGCAAACAAGAACAACGGTCACGTTTCCGAGATTGCGACCGGAATCTCTTAACTTCGATCATTGATACCGCTGGCGACAATGGTGTTAATTTGCGGTGTAAGAAACCAAAGCAATATAGTTTAACTATGCATCTTCTGGCTTAGCACTTGCTTCGTTGAACCGTGCACAGTAGGTGTACATGCTTCACGTTGTCATGGTCCAAATAATAGTGCCTGCCTCCATAGGCGTTCTTACTTCAATTGGCAATCCGCATTTTATCTTTCTCTTAAAAATCTTTTTATTTATCAAGTAAAAGCAATTGCAGCACTCCCGTTTAGTAGATGTACCTACTGTGAGTTTTTATGCCAATGACACGCCGTATAAATTAAAATCCTGTTAAGGTTATGTAGACATCTTGATCGGACTTCGACTTTCCTATGTCCAGAATTGGATAAATCCGAGAGGAACTATTAGGTACAAGGAGAGGTTAACTAACTTATCACTTTTTACCTTTACAGTCTATTCAAGAAAATGTCGATATCATCATTAACTCGTTGAAATGAAAAGTGAACCTGATCTTTACAGTAACTTTTGCTTTCTAAACTAGCTTATTTTTTGATGTACTCTTAAATGTAGTACATTACAGTAAATCGCTGTTTTTTTTTGCGACCATCAAACCACAAACAGTTTCAAAATGCAAGTGCCAAATCCAGCATTTAAATCTAGCTGAAAAAGTGTCTGTAAACTACATTGTGTATACATTCAAAAACTGTTTTAACCCCCGTCGCGTGTCGCATGGGTCGTTATAAGTTTAACATGCGTTCGTATTTGTGTGTGTCCTGTGTTTTTGTTTGTGGCATTGTAGCTCCCTAACGAATTAACCGATTTGAGTGATTGTGAGTGCTGTATTTTTTTTTGAAATCTAAAGACTTATCTATACCTAGTTTTATTGTTGATGAACGTCCTTCCGATTGCATAATGCGTAACTTTGTTTCCTTAACTTTATTATTTACTTCGCGCTGTTAAGGCAATCTCACCACAGCCCAATACTGAGTCTATTAGTCGCGATTAAGCCCGGCCTGTCGAATGGCCGTGCAGCGGAGCATGGTGGATTGGATAAGGCAAAGGAAAAAAAGCAGCTACCGCTAACTGACACAGTGCTTTATCGAACACAATTCCGTTGGATGCAACAACGGTAGGCGATACGTCTTATCGTAATAAAATCACGGGTATAATGAAGTCACTGATAATTTACTCAGCTTCTGCCACGCATTAATAAGGCTTTGCTGACTTAACCACTTACTTAAATACACTTTCAAATCAAGATATTTCTCTAGTCGTGTAGATAATTTGTCGATGTAATATTGCTTCAGTATATATTTTAACCCGACTATTCACTTTTATTACTGTACCTGCAGATGGGAAAGTCGTTAGACATGTATTCACTTAACTAGACGTAAGACTGTTAGTATGTAGTTTTCCATCTAGAAGTCCTTTTGAGGAAACTAGTTCCGGAGTTAAGGCAACGTTTGTTGTCAATGTTGTCATTCACGTAGGCTTAGCGCTAGCTAAAACCGGACGGTGATACAAAAACAGTTGTTAAATAATGTATTTTCTAGCTGGTTCTCTGTTACTATATTTTAAAGTTTGCTTTGGTCAACACTTGAAGCAAGTTGCAGGGTTGTGCTTGCTATAATACAAAGTGTTTGTCGCCGTACTTAACAGGCTGCATTTACTGTGTCAAGTTATTCACACGTTCAGTCTATCGCTCATACCAACTATGTTTGAGCAATTCACATAATTACTCGTATTTGTAAGCACAAATTCAAGTCAAAATTCTACATACGTGCACATTTCAGGTTATAATTAGAACTTTAAATGTGTATTTACACTATACTGTCACTAACATTATATGTCTTTACGGTAATTTGAGATGTTTTACTTCTCTTAACGCTTGTTTACGTATCATGAATTGCAGAAAGAACCTTATTTGCATATTCGAGATGCATCAATTAGAGACGAAAGTACGTATAGGCAATTGTCGTTAACTAGAATGTAAAGCTACTGAGAACTGCTTCGCTTAACGACCTATTCATCGGTCATAATGCTTCTTTTTCTTGCAACATTATTTCTAAGTGAAGACAAATCGTGTCAACACTTGATATTAACTTTGTACTGTTATATATAGATACATATTCACTTTCTGTCTTTTACGCTTATCCTCAATTAAGCAATTGCTATTTTATGTTCTTGATAATAATGGCTAAGGTCAAAATCATTTTATACCTAATGTCGACGACTTCTAAACGAAAATGTGCGGAATTCGAAACAAACACTTTCAAACAAAAATATCTTATCTTAATCTTCAGTATTGGCATTTTGCAATTTCTACTGATAGTGGATGCAGTTATGTCACAATCAACGTTCCTCAATTCAAGAACATATACTTACTGTCACTTCGACGAAAAGACTACTTGACAAATGAAGGAAACTAAATCACGCTTTGTTACTCCGTAACGTACAAAGAGTTTCAGAGAATATGTTTCGGCTTACCATTTTCGTGGTCGGCATTTTATTGAGCTATGTGACACCGGCGATTATCACAGCGATAACGATGTTTAAAGTGGTAATTTACATCATAATAGTTGTTTATGATACCAGGTACTGTTACGCTGAAACGCGTGTACTTATGTTAGACTTCTTACGAGACTGTCTCAAGATGGTCGCTTTAACTGCCTTAACGGTCGCATACTGATTACAACCTGTATCTTATGATGTGATGCAAATATTCCCGGAAATAGTGCCAATCTTCACGACATCTTTATCATTTTCGTGAATGCGAGTTAACCGCATAAAACGTAAGTTACTTCATTTATGTAAAAAACATTACCCAGCAATTTTATTACACTTAATGATAGAGTTTTGACGTAATCTGTAATTGTTTGACAAAATATATTTTTGTTGACGTATAGAGTGGGATAGCAAAAACAATTTGGGTATTATCTACAGTTTAAATGTAGTTGTTTCTTCTCATCTAATTTACAATTATAATGTGTCGTCAGTGACAATAGTATATAAAGATAAGCTCCTAAAACTTCCTTGTTCCACTACTTTCTTTTATATATTACCCATTGTTAGTATAAAGTTAGACATATCTCTGTTATTACCCGCACTGACTAAGCAAATTTGTGCAAATTTAAAACAATTGTTTGTATTTATTTGTTTGTCACGATTTAAATCAATCTATTTAGTGAAATCACTATTCCGATTTCACTCACGATCGATTCTGCTCGAGATTAATTCTGGTATCCTAGTTTGAAAATAGCACAACGCGGTACATTTTTCACTGAACATAAGTCGTTTTTCAATTGGCGTAGTTCCTGGACGGAACTTTATAGCTTGGCGCTAAACATCTGTTAAACAACGGTCGTAAAAAAGCCAAATCATTATCCGATCGAATGTGTTGCGATTACGATTACGTGGGTTTTACTATCGAATCTATTACATAGCAAAAAGCGGTGGCAAAACATGTGTTAATGAAATTGCTGTCAAACTTATATTGTAGCCGAATTAATTTTACTTTCGATTTTCTTATAAAGAATAGAGGGGTCAGCCGCACCGGTAAACTTTCGCCCAAGGCCTCTAACATAATGAGTGTTATGCATAAGAATTGAAATTCGCCAACGTTATGTGGTTATTACGTTGTTTGTTGTTTTTTTTGTTGTCTAAGTTATTCGTCTGCTTTTGTTCCAGGTATGTTCTGAAATTATCGTAGTATGGTGAGTAAGCAACATTCGTATACTTCGTAGTCATGTTCAAAGTTATCTACCCATCCCGGAGATCTCCGGGCACATAACAAAAGAGTGCATTTGTTATTTTTTCATTGGTCGACGACGAGTTAAAACTATTTCTCTTGTCAGACAGTTCACTGGACGTAGGATTTTTTTGTTATAGACGCGGTTAGATACCATAAAGACAAAATCTTTATTGCGATTAATATATTTTCTGGAAGTTTATAACTTTCCATACTAGGACTGTTTTAGTTAGATTCAGTGAAGTCACGTTTATACATATATTTGTAAATAGTCGATAATAATCTTATTACATGACCATTTTTTTTTGAACCTGACTGTGGCTTTATAAGCCGGGCCCAATAAAGCGATAGGAGTGCGCGGTTGCAGAGTAGCCTGGGGAAAATCCAGGGGAAAACCTCCGGCACGACCACGGGTGTGGTTTGGAATACTCTAACAGTTTGCGCTCCAGTGAGATTGGTTGAGCTTCAACCAAATCTGAGGTGTGAGTGGGATCGAGCTACTGGGAGTTTTGTCGCTGGTTCACTAAACCTATGACCATACAATGGAACTACAAATACCTAGTATAAGTTTAAATACAGATACATATATTCATCTTTTATTGAAATTCAAAAATTACACTTTCTATTAAAAGCTCTTTGTATGCTTTGTATACTATCCCGACGGCGGGGACGTCCACCGCGCGATCGCGACAACAGTGACACATATAGTCCCTATTCGTCGTTGTGCGTCGCACGCCGGGTAGAATCAGTCCGACCCAGGTCGGACCTAGCTGAGTTTCTTGCTGGACTCTTCTCAGCTAGGCTAGGTTTAATGAACCAGCGACAAAACTCCCAGTAGCTAGATTCCACTCACACCTCAGATTCGGTTGAAACCGCTCAACCAAACTCACTGGAGCGCAAACTCTTAGAGTATTCTAGTGTTCCAAACCACACGCGTGGTCGTGCCGGGGGTTTTTCCCTGGATTTTCCCCAGGCTACTCTCCAATGGCGCACTCCTATCGCTTTATTGGGCCCGGCCTATAGAGCCACAGTCAGGTTCAAAAAAAAAATTGTGTACTCGTATTTTAATCTACAATGGTTAACCTCAAACCTCTATAGTATATATTGATTCACAGTAGTGAGAAAGAGTCACGCATAATTGACGTTCCGACGGAATTAAGCGATTATATTTTTACTTTCACAGCACGCATTTTGAAATATTTCATGTAACCTGTACACGAACGCGTAAAGTGAGTTTCATATACGCCTTCTTGCCATGAAAAAATTTACGCACTTATTAAAGTTGTCAAGGGTTAAAAAAATCAATATCACGTGTAAGCAAAATTTACCTACTTACTTAGTGAGGAGTCAAACTGTTTGTATAATTACAAGTGTATTTATGATTCTGATACTATTTATATATAGTTATAACAAAACGTTAATATTATTGGAGAATATAGCTGTTTAATCGTCAGAGAAATCTCTAAAGACGTGACTTCACATTTCATATCTAGAATGCTAACTTGCCTTCTACAAATATTGCCTTATTTAAACAAGGCGTTGTAAAGCACACCGTTTATATCATATTTTACTTTTTCTCTTCTTGTACTAGAGCAAATAGATTTAGGCCGGGTTTTATAAAGATCACTTAGACTAAATGTCAGATCAAATTTCAGTAACTTAGTAGATTTTTTGACACAACAAACCGACATAAGGTCTAACGGATCTTTATAAAACCGAGCCTTAGTCTCTCAGTTGGTGTTCAATTCACAGCCTTGAGGCGTTAAAATTAAGACCCGATTTTAACACGATGCTAAACTCAGATGACAGCCTGGAAAAATAAACAGTGCACATGTTCACGAGTAACTGAGTGCGAAAATGATTTCTACGAATATCGAACACCCTATTAACATTTGCACACTAACACTTTTTGCTTTCTAATGTTAAAAGCATATAGCTACGATGTAGCGGATGAACAATGCTGTGTCACGAGCACGCAGATCGGGTAATAGATCAATATCGATGATTTTATCGGACTATGATTATGCTAATTCGATTTATCCGTTATCGAAGCTCGTTTGGCTGTTAGTTTTGTTCATTTGGGCGGTATAATCAAAGTAGTTAGCAAAAACATGTAAGATTGACATCTACCCGTACATGTCTCACTGATTCGAATTTATCCTCCATTTATTGATTTCACAAAATCTTTTTAGTCAGTATAAAATTACGATATACATACTAACAAATTGAATGGCATAAACGTCCATAACAGTAAAAAAAGTTGCCGCCAATAATAGTTCAGGCACTAATAGTTTAGTTAACACGCATTGACCCCTGAACTATCCGTAAAACTTTCTGGGTCGTAATTTTCCAATAGTGCCAATAACTCAAACCGAAAAGTTTCGCTTTTGATGGAATGCGATCTTAATGACCTGTCATTCTGATGAGTTATTATGTGTTCAAATAACTTCGCGCTTCCTACAAATAGTAGCCTATGAGTAATTATTAAAAATCGATCAATCATAATCGTGGAGTGAAACTTCAATCCGTCGCTTAGGGCTTTTGAAAAATATACTTTAGCTACTTCACTTGCGTGATATGCTTAGTTCGGTAAGATGTACCTACTAGAATAATCTCTATGAATTATTGATGATGTAAACGAGTCAAATGATTAACGGCAGATATAAGTGTTAATGAGTCCATATAAAGTATAAGTTGTTGTCTATTCAAAGCATATGAAAAGTTTTGAAAATTGACTACAAAACTAATTTAAAAGCAATATGCGTAAGACTACCTTTGTCCCATTTTTACACATAATGGTTTTTCCGTTTTCTACCACTTTCGGTGCAGTTTCCTGACCTAACTGTGATCCCTGTCCCTTAGAAGACCTGTCAATCCTGACATATTTTGTAATTTTTCACTAATAGCGCGCAATGTTTATACTGACATAAAGTTAAACTGCTAGTTTACTGCGGTTTTAATGTTCAGTACCTAACTGATACAGTTTTCGTTATTCATATTTTGTAAAAACATATTCTTTTCGACCATATTCAAAACCTCGTCTGAGGCGAGACCATCTCAGAAATATTTTTAGTATTTCCGTATTTTGCTGACTATGGCGATTCTATCACAGATCACCTTTATAAGTCTAAGTCATTGAAAAAACCCCTTTAATATAAAATGATCACCCGCAATCTAGCCTTAATGCCTATGAATTCGTCTAGGTATATTATATGCGTGTATGTAACATATGGCATTACATTAAAATCAATTTCGCTCATCAAAACACGATTACAATAAATTTTACATTTAAAACGAATTGTGTGTAATTAACATGATTTACACACTTCAGTTCCGCTTTCATATTTATTTAGTCTGATGACGAATCATGTTATACACACCTCTTAAATGTTAATGGGTGTTAGGGTCATTAGATTAGCCCGTGTACTATTTATCAGTCCGAGCAATGAAATGTTTATTACCTTATGCCATAGCAAACAATTAAGCTCACGCTTCCTTATCAAATCGTGAACTCCCACAGGTCTGAGATAAATCTTTGCTATTATATTGCTTTACTAGCGTCTGCGTCATATCTTTCCATCCTTTATTTTTGTATTTTCTACTATGAAGTACTAACTGGATTATTTTTAAATATATATATATGGTAGACCTTTATATAAGCAATTACCTAATGAAAAACTGTTGGTGACGCTCTTCTAGAAAGCAAGAAAAAAGTCTGAAGTTTTATTTCCTACATTCATGCAAGATTTATTTTGGCAGTATTCAATATTATTTTAGGAATGCGCTAGTCATTATATGTTTATTACTGTTCCAAAAATTCAAAGAATCGCAATTAGCCTATGAGGCAATATCCGGTTATTTTTGGAAATTTTCAAAAAATCATATGTCCGATAATAATAGAGATAGGAAGCTGAAACTTACAGAAAACAATATTTGTCATGAGAGTTCTTATTGAAAAAAATACAGAAACCATTTCGTGAAAGGGCCGATTTTGTATGAAAACACGGCTACGCTCTTTGTTCGTGGCAACTTTGTAATAGTATGGAACTTCAACTACCTCAGTTAGTAAACTTTTTCCTATAGTAACTTGTTAACGATCTAGCTGTCTACCCGAGCGCAAATTACTCGCTTTACATATTCTCTGCGTGCTCACCATTCTTCCTTTGACGCGTCCGGCGATTTATATGTGTGCCTAAATACAAATGGAATTTTAAACGAACAAGAAATAAACGTTGAAGCCCGTTGCTAATGCTATTTTGGATACTATTGATTATATATGGCTTAATAGCTTTCCCTCTGCACTGTAGGCGTGCGAAAATTCAGTTTGTCAATTTAGTGTTATTGTATTCAATTTAAACCTGTTGAAGTTCAAAGTCGTTTTGTGAATAATCTGTGGAAAATACCATTAGAAACATGTATTTTTGTACGGATTGGCGTATTCTAGAGTTTATGCAGTTTTTCCCTAAAAATTACTGATACCACCAGCGACGCAGATGTAATGATTTTCCAATAAGAAACTGTAAAATTAGGAATAACCCATAAATGTGCCATTATTTATTCGTATCGTGGTATACTTATGCTGGCCTTACTAGCTTTTCATCTCCTCCTCCTATTTATCGAACAACATTCACAGACTTCTAATAATTAAATTAATATATTATATATGTTTAAAACTTTAATCCTGTTTTCACACTTATTCCACTTAATTATCGCGACACGGTCGGTTACTGCAATTCGGGACGTAACTGTCCGCGATAGGCGGTTTACTGAAACGGTAACTTACGAGTATCTCAGCCGTGTGCGATCGCGTGCCAAATGTACCGGTACATCACGTAACGCCATATTTAATTGGGTACGACGAATCGTTTATGTCATTGGATGCAAGTTCACGTAATTTTTTACGTCTTTACGTAAAATGTTTAGAGTTACGGAGAATGTTCGAAAAATTACTTTCGCAAGGCGCACGCTCTTGTTGGGTACGTCTGCTTCAAATGATGCAAGTTGCAAGTCATTTTATGCTTGATCCCAAATGTTCTGCATTTCCGGAATGTGAGAATTTTTAACGAGAGTGATGATATAATGCAAAATATTATCGCTTAAATGTTTTAAATCACTCACTTATGCTATTAATTCGCGAAAGTAAAAGATTTACTACATTTACATATTTTAATTGGAATTGGATCTCAGCTTACAGAAATTACTTTTATATTTCATGATTTATACACCAAACCTAGTTTTCATCTTCAATCCTTAGATTAATAATGACGAAGAATGCAAAGATTTCATAATGTTTCTTCAATTAAGGGAAGTCGTAAATATTTAAGAATCGGTCACCGCAAAGAAATATTTAAATAAAACTTTATATTATATACCTCTAATTGAAAGTATGAGTATGCTAAAAGCCACCGGCTAGCTAAAAACAAGTCAAGCCAAGGATTCCATTTAATCTGCAAAAAATACAACCTTTACCAAATTTCCGTTATTCGAGATGCACCAAATTATGTTTCTAAGCGATGTTCGTTAAAATCTGATTAATTAAATAAATAAATAAAATAAATAAATATTAGATGACAATCTTACACAAATCGAACTAGCCCCACAGTAAGCTCAAGGAGGCTTGTGTTATGGGTACTAGACGACGATATATTTAATAGATATAAATACTTAAATACATAGAAAACATCCAAGACTCAGAAACAAATATTCATGCTCATCACACAAATATTTGCCCTGACCGGGATTCGAACCCAGGACCGTCAGCTTCACAGGCAGGTGCACTACCCACTAGGCTAAACCGGTCGTCAAAACCACGAAAAATTAGAAATTGATTGGTTAATACGAAAAGTTAGAAAGCTACTAGGGGTTGTTGGTTTAACCCACCCTCAGTTGCCAAACGTCATCGTAATAAAATAACCTGGATCAAATGATTAAAGATACAACGACATCACTCGTGTCACGCGACGGATGTGTTTCAGCACCGTACGACACGAGATCCATCTCAATTATTTCACATCTGTTGCCGCGATTTATGTTATTAGCTCATGCACCGTCATTTGTCGAAAGCCCTTCATTATTATAAACTAGCTTTTTAACGGCTTAGGAACGACGAAGTCTTCTTTTATCTGGTAAAATCTATATTACTACTTTCTTTCAATTCGTATTGTTATTTACGTTCGGGTTATTTTTTTTTTTTTTGAATATTTTTTGTATAGCAAAGAAGAACAGAGTTCGTCCCAATATTTGTCAAAATTGACAAATATTGGGACGGAAATATTGGGATGGGTATTTAACCTCTGATGCATTCCTTATCCGAGATGGTCAAATCGGATGTAATACTTATCTAAATGAAAAATCATGATATATATCGAAATAATCTGAATTGGGAAGTCTAAAATGTTCTTTTATTTTACTACAAACATTTACTTTACCCTGAAAACCCGATTCGCTTTGGCAGAAGGATGACTCAAATAACAGTGTCTAAGAATGTGCAATCACACTGCGCCCGAATGAAGTATCTTTCACTTACAGCCCAATAACTTTAAAAGCAAGTGCTTCAAGAATCCGTAAGACGCTTGAGATTAAAATTTTACTTTTAAAACACTCTATAATATTTTCAATAAAACACTTATCAGCACCTGAAAATATGCTTTATTGTGCAGTGTATTACCAACAAACCTATTTCGTTTAATACTGATTGCATTTTTTACTTAAAGTGTTACGCAATTTCATTTCCATAATAATAACTAGTTCCTCGCAAGTCGAGGCGAGTTTATTAAGTTATTTGCGTCTCGGATGCATCTATTTAAGCAAAGATTCGAGATAGAAAAAGCTCTCTCGTGTCAGAATAAAACATGGTAAGACCATTAAAAAGTTTTGATAAAGATCCTTCTCTTGAATAGGTATTTTCGTATTGCATTTGCGTTCCATCATATTCGCAAATAAACCAATATAAACTTGGAGGATATCATTAGCTCAGGCCGACACTCTGGGGCTTGATTTTTAGTTTAGCCTTATCTGACACCGCCACTCGTACTTTTAATAAGATCCTATCATTATCACACCATTTGATAGTTTCACGCTCTATTGTACTCAATAACATACATTGTATAGATATTTAAGCTGTCACGCAAACTGTCGCTAGATTTTTATCTGAGATTTCGCACTTTTTTGAAACAAGTGAAATTTTCGCTACTTTTATTGTTTGCTTCTGAACAATTAACGATGTGTCGTGAAGTTGTTAAATTAACGAAACCCTACCCGGGAACAGTTACTCGCACTTTAGCTTTGGAAAGTGACTTATTGCCGCCATTACTTTTTCTTTCAAATGTAACTGCCAATCTTTCCTTATAAATGTGCTTATTATGAAACAGATTTGGCCGATGAGCGTGTATTATCTGTGTTTTGTCTTATATCGGTAGCGCTTCGTGCTTCTCTCATAATTGGTTTTCGAAAATGATATTGGATTTATTTTTTGTTTCTCAATCTCCCGGCTTTTTATCTTCTAAAGTAAAGGTTTTCGAAAATTATATTGTTTTATTTTTAAAGTTTTTTAAAGTCCCGGCTTTTTATATTCTGAACTAAAGCAAGGTTTTTAGTATTAAATATACGTGCAGAAATGTCTCGAAGTTTTGATTCGAATTCATTTCACGGGTTTATAATCGTTTGCCAATTAATTTATTTGTTTGATGTCAAGCAATTGAGTTCCTAATCGTAATGAATAATTAAACTTTTAAATTAGTCATGATTGTCTAACACAAACATCAGTAATGTTTGTACAGTTATGCGTTTATAAAACACGGGCCAAGTGCGTGTCGGACATCGCACATTTAGGGTTCCGAACCAACCGCATAATTAAGTTGGTTTTGATAGGATGTAGTTATTTGTTGATTCGAATGCTTACTTTGGTTAACATTAAGTTCACTAGAGCGTGATTATATTATTTTCGAAAAACTAAATTCCGATCAGGATAGAATTTAAGAAATAACGGCTAAGAAAAGGGCTTATTCTAGAGAATTGATTTCACTATTCAACGATACTTAAGCTATTATCGTTACAATGTTAAAATTATTGGTATTTCAACTCCCTTCCGAAACACTCTCGTCCAAGGTGCAATTTCTGTTTACGGCTGGCATAACCTAGTTCCTCGGTACCTACATAGGGTACTATCCCCTTTCTCTTCCAATTCGCAATAGATAGTAAGATACTTGGACTTTCTACCTTGCTTACTGATTAATTAGACACGATTATTAACGAAACGACCTCTTCAAATATTTACTTCACCTCGCGAAAGTGAGGTTTTTCGACGCCGCATCACGCTTTGATTCAATTAACGCATTTTAACGAGATCAGTTGTTCCCATGATATTATCTGTCCATTTTCGTGCAAATTATCTTATAAATTACTTACAATTCACACATTTTTGATTTATAATGGATTTCAAAAGGATTAGAGATTTCAATTTATAATGGTATTTATCTAAAAAAAAAAGCTTTCACTTCACCCAGAACACCTTGAAAGAATCAATGGTCGTCATCCATTATTAGATATGCACTTAAAAATAAGACATGTTTTTCCTAAACTATTAATTTTAAACCCGAAATTCTTTTGTACATGGTCTAAGATCCTGAAACCAATTAACTGACAGCCATGCCTGAGCGCAACAAAAGAACTTTCGAAGTTAAGAAAATGCTCGTTCATTCATTAACCATGATAAATTAACTGCATAAGAGAGAAAGTTTTCCTAAAGAATGAACTAAACCAAACTAAATTTGTTGCCGTCTAAATTTTTGCGGGCGTCGTCTATTTCGGTGACCACAAAGTAACTAATGACAGGAAAGTACCAGTACCGATGTGATTAGAGATTGTTTTTTCGTATGATCTCCATATCTTTCGCTGTCATTGATAGATGTAAATACTTTATGTGCCTGAAATTACTATATTTTGTGATCAGTACTTAGTATTATTTATAGAAAAAGAATAAAAGCTTGATTTTGGGATTATTTTTTGAACCTTTCTATAAAAAATATTTATACAATAGTATCTCATTTATTGCTCGCTAGGATAATCTGTCAAATTGTCTTCGTAAGCATTTTGTTCTAACAAGTTCCGTGTCCGGGCTTACATTCGCTAACTAATGACTGAAAATAGGAGTTCCTCCATGACAATTACTTAGTTTTTTGTGTAACTTGTATTTGTAATAAATGGATTCCTTTGTTATTTTAATTTTAGTGTAATTACAGAATACTGGAATGTTGGCGAAATAGTCGAAGAATGAAGTCCGCATATTTTAGTAATTTAGTTGCAATGCTAAGTACACTCAAGCAGCAAAAATAATAGAAACTAATCGTTTTAGAAATCTGTACCTGGGAAACATTGTTTTTCACTATCTTTGTAAGCAAAATAGGTACTATTGGTCCGAACTCATTATGTTTACGCTATGACCCGTGGAAAGTAAACGGCATTATCGATTAAGCAGTCTTATTAAAAATATCACACAACAAGCAATTTACGATTAATGGTCTTGGCTACAAATGGTTACAAGCCGTAACATAGATTGTTTGTTATGGAACCTTTTTCTAGCTGCTATGAAATAAATAATTCATATCAATTTGCACAATTAATGTGGGAAAGCATTTCTGTTGAATGCGCGGTAACCTTTCTCTAAGGGCTCATTAGATGATATTTATGTGCTGACTATGAACTGGCAGCCGAGGGTGATATCACAGCTCTTCCCAGCAATTTACGTTCGTCTTCGTACATATTTTGCACTAAGTGTGAACATAACTTACGTTTAGGGCCACAACCTTAAATAGACGCTAATGATTAGAATTCAGTGTCCGTAAAAACTAGGAAAGCTTTACCTATTAGAGTGTAACTGATTAGGAAAAAACAACGTTTGAATCACTGACCTCTTTTTTGGTTTGATCGTTGATCTTGACGTGCGTCTGTTGAGGTTTGTCTCGGAGGGGGAGGTAGCCTTCGCGGCTGTCGGCAGCGTCGGCGACGGTGGTCTCCGGCTGCGTGCTGGACTCCACGATGGCCGTGCTCGCGGTACCCGGGTCTGTGGCCCGGGACTCGCTCCCGGTGCTCAGCGTCGGCGCCGTGTCCTTCGGCCCTTCAGCCGTCGTCCCCGAAGTGTCGTACTCGGAAACTGTCTCCGTACTATCGCTATCCATATTCAACGTAGTCTCCGTATCTTGAGCCGTAGGCGTCTCCGTCGTCCGCACGACCGGCCGTATCGTGTAATGTTTCGTTGGCCGGTAAGTGGATGGAATAGTCGCGTCTTTGGTCGGAACTGGTGATTCGATTTTAGTGGTTTGAGTTTTAAATTCTACCGTAGTATCGGCCGCGTTCGTTTTATGGGTGACTTTTTTAGTTTTTGGTTGAATAGTTGCGGTTGATTGGATCGCAGGCGCGGTCGACTTTGTCTTAGTAGTGGCTTTCCGTAGGGTAGTGGAGCGCTCCTCGAGGGTGGTAGGTTCAGGGGTTGTGATGGTGGTTTGTGGGGGTGCGCGGTCAGCTGGTGGATCAAGCATGGAATGTTTGGGTGTTCGGGAAGGCGGGAAGAAGTAGTCCATGATGGATGGTGATCGGTTTCGGTTGGCGGGTAGCCATGCCCAGGGGTTGAAGTCGATGAGCCGAGGGTGCGGCGGATCGGCGGCGGCGAGAGAGGCGAATGCGGCGAGCGCGAACAGTGCGGACAGTGGGCGGGCCATCGCGCGTGCGGCCGCGGCGACGATGCGAGCGGGACTGCGCGCGCAACTCACCACTCGCTGGGGCGCGCTCGCGCAGCCCTCTACTGCATCATATACTTAAAGTATTATGTAATACGCATATGATACCACGAAAAAGTTTTAATGTTAACTGAGTTCTTTGGACTGATCATTTACCACAAATTCATTTTTTTTATTTGTGTAAGAGTTTTATACTTTGCACATTTTTGATTTGAATGAATGTTTTATTCACAAGAACATATAGTATACAACAGGTGTTACATAGTAATATATTAACATTGCAGTTGCAGTCCAGTATATTCAGCCATTTCAGGCATGTGAAAATTAAGAGATCTTAACTAAGAATTATATTTGATAAGTAATAACTCAAATTCATAAACCTATGTCATAAAAAAATCATGCATAAAAAGTCGTATTAAAATAATTGATGTCAGAAGACGTTTCATTGTATCCTGTTCGTATTCAAATTATAATCAACCTATTCCCTAATAATTTTAGGAACCTATTTTGATCCGATTAAGTACTAATAAGCTTTTACCGGGAATATTCCCCAAATTTTTTATTTTGTATGGTGGAAATATTTCCGCGCGTCGAATATATCCGAGAAATTGAGAGATTCTTTAATTATTCCGCTGACAATATTCCATTTAATCATTTAGGTACTAGAGTTTAAAATAAGTTTACATAAAAACCACAGTTAAAATTAAAATAAATATTATTAAAAGCAAAAATTTCACATCAATCAACAACCAACCTTTGTTTTTTTTGGTACCTTCCTACCTTCTTTGGTAGAGGCATTTTGCGTTAATTTCCTTACTTTCATACGGTAATTAAAACCCGATAACGGTTCAGCCGAGTTGAAGGTAATCGAAGTGGACACAACTGGCGGAATACGCATCGTTTATTTTTTTGCCCCAAAAATTTTGCATGTCGGTCACTGAGGTAGTTTCTTGCGGAGATAAAGCCAAAAAAACAGCGCAGACTTTATTTACTCAGCTTTTTTACTCAATCTGTTCACAAAGTGGATTAACCGCTTACACCTTATTACTTTCTACGGCAAATGGTGATACAACCCTATGGGGGATTTGGTCTTGTCAGGAATTAAGATTTTTTTTTAAACCAGAATGGATGGGATGTTAAAGTGCCCCTTAATGTCTATGTCATTCTAGTTTTAATGGCGGAGACATCAAAGTGGAGGTTAATATGCTTTACATTTTGATATAGATGAGAATCAACTAATCGCGCATTAAATACCGGGCCTGGATAAATTCGTATCGGTACAATGTATAATGATCAGGAAAAAAGTGGTGAAACAATATTTAAACAAAATGATAAGTATAAATAAATGTAATAGCAATATATAAGCTAAAGTCGAATAGTCTTATTTTCTTTCATAACCCATTACTTTTCTTGTTATCCATACTTATATTATAAAACCTTATTACTTTCTACGGCGAATGATGATACAACCCTTTGTGGGACTTTGTCTTGTCAGGAATTAAGAAAAAACATTTTTTAAAACCAGAATGACGAGACATCTAAGTGAGAATAATGCCTTACCTTTTGATATAGATCAGAAACAACTAACAATACCGGCCCTGGACAAATTGTAAAAAAAAAGGATAAATGTAGCAACATATTAGCAAAAGTCGAATAGTCTCAGTTTCTTAAATAACCCATTACTTTTCTTAATATCTAGTAGAAACGTAATATTATAAATGTGAAAGTAATTCTGTCTGTTACTAACTTTGTCATTGAGATTTTGTATCCCGAGGAAGGTCATAGGATAGTTTTTATCCCGGAAATCATCCCATAACGTTATTAAACGATTTCCTCGCGGACGAAGTCGCGGGCAAAAGCTAGTAAAAATTATGGCAGCAATGACCGTATATGACTTTTCTTTGAAGGGAAGGGAAGTGTCCTTGCATGCATCAATGAATAGTCATACGTACGGTTTCTTGCCGATTCTCTGGAAATAATATGGGATCCCGCGCTATCGCTACAAAAATTAGATATGCAGAATGAACCCTGTGGTACATTGTACCGCTATGCAATCATAAGCGTTGAAATTTGGTGCGTGTCTTCACCAATGCACGTCTTTAAAATCGCATCTAAATCGATAAGCCACAAACCGTGTAATGTGCGCGTCCCGATCTGTGCGCTGCATTTAGTACTACATTTCCTTCATAATCGCAATAGGCAAATACAGCATTGGTTTTTGAAAAATGTAATAGGTTCGCTTGCCCAGCCTTGCCTCATAACCGGTATTATGTACGAATGTAACACCAAATGTAATTATATTTATGAATAAATGATTGATTGATTGATTCAAAATAAGTTACGTCGTTTCAGTACTTTTCTGTAGTTTGTTTGAGTTTATTATGGTATCGTAAGACGGAAAAGGTCAAGGCGAGTCAGACTCGCGCACGAAGGGTTCCGTACCATTATCTATAAAAACGGCAAAAAAACACTGTTGTATGAGAACCCTCTCAAATATTTATTTTATTCCGTTTTTTAGTACTTTTTGTTACAGCGGCAACAGAAATACATCATCGGTGAAAATTTCAATTGTCTAACTATCACTGTTCATAAGATACAACCTCGTGACAGACGTACAGACAAACAAACGGACGGACAGCATAGTCTTAGTAATAGGGTCCCGTTTGGGTACGGAACCCTAAAAATACACGGAATATGAATCATGCATAAATTAATTTGACCAGGAAAACTTAAAACTACTCTTCTTTGGAAGGATAATGTAATGAGACGTTGCATGATCAAATGTATAATAAATATGTCATAATAGTCCAGCCTTTGTACATCAAATATAAGTTCAATGGAAGATGTTTAAAGGCGTATATATGAATATCTATAAACAGTTTAGACTTAGAAACTGGAATGCTTCTTTAATCTACGTGAATGATCAACATTTTTTACTTGGTGTTAATCTAACTGTAAAAATTGCGTTGTCTACGATAACATCCTTAACATTGTTTTAGTACCTAAATGTTATCTTCTTAAATGATTTCGCAGAACGAGCCTGGCGTGGAGGCGGATAATACCAACCTAGATAATCGGGAACACGTATACTAGACGAGTCTGCTTAAATCACATCTTCGTTGTATAGGATCAAGGGTTAAGTTTTAACGAAGAACATCAACCCAGGCACAATTCTCATTTGGTATAAGTACCAGCCCGTTACATAATTTTAGAGGGAGACATTAATCTTTATGAAACTGGGAGCTAACTAAAACCTTTTTGTTGAACCTTTTTGCTTAGTCTTATTTTTATAATTACAATCGTCATATTTAATCCGACAAGACTTCCTTGATTGAAGATTTCCTTCAAGGGATCCGCACTCATTTGTGATTGTCTGAAACCGGCATATTTTTCTAAGTTTTCGCGATCTAGTTATATAATGTTGGAATTTAAGTTCAAACATTGCTTATTAGTATTATTAGTTCCCGATTAAACCGTCTAGTCGGCATACAGACAAAAACACAGACGACTGATTTACCTGTGAACTTTAACTATGACACTGATAGTCATATGCTCTTATTCCATCGTATACTTTAACACACTGTCTAAAAATCGTAAGTTTGAAATAGAAATTGTATTACATTAGTGTTAAAGTAGAATATCCAATGAAATTAGAGCATATGTCAGTATCAGACTCGAAATAATTGTCCTATATCGCGGTACCGCCCAACGGTCGGAGAAAACAAACAACGGCGCCACTTACTCGTACAGCCGAGATCACGCATCATTGTTTTATGACGCTAGATTAGCTTTATGAGAATCATTCTCCTACGACCGTTCTGTTACATGAATTAACATCATTTCAAGGAATTTCAAGCACTGGGTACGGTTAGTTCACTTAGACTTTTCAATCTGCATTACTGTTATTTTATTGTGTATTTGTCAATTACAAAGCGAAAGCTTTTTCCGACTGCTTTTCCTGTCGCCTCTAATCAATCGTGAGAAACTCGGAGTATTTTACTTACATTTGGTTTTATGGCTTATAAATCCGTTGGAAAACATGCTTAATGGTGGAGTGATTAGATACTGAAAGTATCTGTTCTTGCAGATTAATAAGTGGTGGTGTCTAGGCGCGCCTGTCAGTCCCGATACAATAAAAGTGCCAGTCAGTACCTTGATATCAACCGTTGTGTATTTGATCACATAAGTAATGGGTAGGTAAATCTATAAATTTTCTTATCGAATAAGATGGGTTTTCTGAAAATATGCTTTCTAGAAGTGAGACAGCTCAAGGTCTTGTCAAAGTGCTGATATTTCTGAAATCTCAATGACGACGTTGGTTATATATGTATGTATATATATATATATCAGTACTGTGACGTCAGTTGTGGCCCGGCAACAGTCAAAACATCTATGTTCCTGGAAAGCCTGGTTACTTTACTATTCGCCGGTATGCACTTCAACATAATATTGTAACGTAAATTGATATTAAGGCATCAGAGATCTGACGAAAATACTATGAAATTTCTTGAGCTCCCAGTGTGAAAAAATAATATATGTAGAATTATACTACACAAAAATTACTGTGAACTGAAAAAGACAAAGAAATGAAATAACCGAACAAAATATTGAAAAATACCTTGGTAACTCTGTCAAAAAAACCTAAATATCATTGTAACAATAAACTTTCATGCTACAGATTATCACCGACAGTGATATATTTTTTTTACAAAAAGGATAGTTTTTTTATTGTTTTATTGCAATAACCGGACAGATTTTTCATAAATCATCCAGTATTCCAAAAACCAATTAAAATACACTAAATATTTACGAAATTACGCGCAAGTTTCAGAGAGCGGGATAGTTAATTGCAAACTCACGCATGTTAAAGGGAGTCATTTGCACTGGAATGGTCTTGCCTTAAATATATATGAACAGGAAATTGCTTTCGGTACGAAATTTGCATTTTTTATAACTACAAAACTTCCATGGCGCTTTGGCTTGTCATAGTAGAAGCCACTGTAGCCAGCCCACGACGATAAATTTGGAAATCGAGGGTTCGAATCCTGTCTTATGCCTAACTAGATTAAGAAAAAAAGTACGAAATAGCAGTTTTTGGTGATGGAAAATATTGTGACGACACCGTTCTATTCCCAATTCAACTCTGGGTTGGAAGGTCAGATTGCAGTCGCTTAAGTAAAGCTAGAGTTTACGCCAAATTATAGATTTAGACGCTAAAGCAGAACCAGACTTGTACGCCAAATTCTAGATTGTACCTACATGGTTTGTTGGTTTAAATTGAATCGACTAATTAAATTCAGCAGTAGTATCTAATCGTGGTAGTTTAACTCTACACTGTCAAGTCAAGGTACTGATAGCAAGATCTGTGGTGTGACCGGTGACTTATGGTCGGACTGCGGTCGGCTAGCGGATAACGGATTTTGTCGTTTTCTCCGGACAGTGGTAATGCGACCGAATGCGACGGCCGTTGTGATACGGCGAGATTAAAATGCAGTCCAGTGCCGAAACCGCGGTGTCAAATACCTCTTGTAACAGACGCAGGCAGGGTGTGTTCATCCCCCCGTCGTCTCCCGGCGAAATAAATAAACAATAGCATTCTTTTGTTTTGATCGGTACCGGTAGACGACGGGTTGCGTTAATTTAATCTGACATGTAATTTTTCTATAATGTTATCAATAGTGAGTATCAGCGCACGCCCACAAGTTCCAGGACTTAATATATTTTAAATGAAGATATTATGCTGATTATAAAAATACCGATTAGGAACATATACGACGCCAAACAAAGGAATTGATCCCAATAAACAGTACCTTAAGTAGATATACTGCTAAGGCAGTGGGATTAAAATTTTCTGAAGAAGAAGATGTAACAACAATCTGAAATATCTAACTCTCTAGTCAGAAAATATTGTGTCAGAGATGCATAGTATAGAAATATATATTTTTAGGACTCGTTACCCTAAGAAACATAAAGATTCTTAATTAAATATTTACTGCCCGAATTAAGTAATACAGAGAGGAAAAAGTAACATTGAACTAGAGATATTTTACTCAAGCTGTCGCGATAATTAGTCAGTCAAAACCTATATCATTACACGAGAGCTTAGTCATAGTTTATCAGTAGATAATGAAGTTTTGGAATTCACACAATGTAAACAACTGACCGGATGCAAATCCGTAATGTCGGACACATTGTGACACGTGCTGCCTGATCTCAATCTGATTGCTACTTAAGGATACGGAAACGGCGGAGTGAAAGCACCAAGCACGAGGACTAGAGATAACTTTGTGTCTGCGAATTCTGTTATAATGACGCTGGCCTGCCTGTTTAGAAGCGCGAATGTTAGACTTTTGTAAAAAAACCTCAACTTTTACCTCGACTTTTGCTAAAAATTGATAAATTGTAATTCCTGAGGATATTTATATTTGCACAACTGTCTGAAATGAATACTATTTTAAAATCAACTGTTTAACAAGAGGCTTGTTTACAATTAGTATTTTAGGTTACAAGCTGATTTTGGTAATATTGTAACTTTTTTACAAAATAATTATCAACCCGTCGCCTACCAGTCCCTGGGATCACAGGGCTCATTACAAAAGAATGCTATTGTTTATTTTTTTTGTGGAGAGACGACGCTGACAAAAGCAAGAAATAAAGCCTCATTGACTAGTTATGTCTCAATTTAATCATAAAATTCAACAAGAACCGTACCTACATTTAAACGAACTCATGAACTTTATACAACTGCCTTACCTGCAACTGAACCAAATATTAAGCATTATTAAATTTCCGTTACATCTTGTCGCCGCAATGGGTACTTTACGAAACGTGAATTTGTGTTGAATCAACGAGCAATTGCTCTCATGGATGGAACGGGTGCTCGGTAGGAACTAAAAAGCCGTGAAATTCTGAATCGTTGTAAACAGATGGCTCTGTTTTACTGATCCGGAATGATGTATCTTCAAAGAGTTTCAACAACGCTTTTGTCGTTTCTTGCATTCGGTATTTCATCGCGCGGCAGTTAGCACGTAGTCGGTTAAATGAACTCCCGTAGAATTTTATCATCATTATTTATAAACAGAAATTAACTTGAGTGAAATGGTTTTCGTGGATGCGACAAGTTTTTGCAGCCATAATCTGAGGTTGACTCGAATGTCAGTAAACGGACATGTCAAAGATACGTATTTGCACTTTCAATATCATTACGCCTGTGTGGCTATTTGTATAATGACCTTAACCTACTCCCTAAAAGTATAGCTTATAATACTTATCTACTCCCTAAAAATATGGCTACTATGATAATCAAAGAATCAACATCAAGCATTTATTCAGCAAATAGGCCACAAGGGCATGTTTACATGTCAAAGCATTAACTTACAATTGAAGAAAGTCTGACGATAAGAATAATAATTTCAAAACTACAAATTAACAATAAATATCAGGACATCATTGAAATTAAACTTGCAAGGTATTATTTCTTACAAATAAACAAAGGTATATTCGGTAATAAAGAAAGATATGTATAAGGGCTCAGTCTGAACAAACAACGAGTATATGTATGATATTATTTCCTAGAGATGTACATGGTCTCTGAGCGTCCAAATACAATATATCGACATAAAACGTCCGTGATTTGAGTATATGTTTGCAAATATTTGCGCTCATCTCTTAAACATACATGCCATTATCGAGATTTGAACCGTATATTTTGATAATAAAAGGTTCAGGTAAGGATCATAAATGAATGTACGAGTATTCGTAAGTGGATTGAACCATATAACGATACGATTAGGAAAAGGATGTTTTGCATGAAATAGAACGCGTATTAAATTATCGTCATTTTCATCTACTTTAAGTTATAATGACGATAATAAAGCCCTAGAATATATTCTTCTATGCATATGATATAGGTTCATTGAACGGTCTTAATCCCAGAGAAATAGGATGCAATAAGCATTCCGTAATTAAGTAAGTTGAAAATTCTAATAAGATCCTGCATCGGTCAACTTCAACGTGTTCCTTAAGTTTCAATGCTTATAGGTACCGTTGAAGAGATGCCATCAAATCCGAGATAGGCAAATTCAATTGTATTGCCTGCGATCTCGACTTACTTTACCTATTACTCAGGATATTGTTTCTCTGGCTATTCAATGGGGCGACATTTGCAATTTATTTCTCATTCGTCTCGTTTCAATCGGGGACAGATCTGACTGATTTATCCCCATCAAAGTACTGCCGCAAATGTGATCGAGCAGTACCTTAAATTGGAAAGATTTGATCGCACGGGCCTATAGGTACGTAATTTGTGTTTAAGGTGTGCACGGAGTAATGTATCTTACTTCTACTGTTATCTCGACCATAGAATGCATGGAAACTGGAAACTGCCTGTAAGTGACTTGTACTTTTTAACGTATGCATAACAAACCAGTGAATCTTTGCATCTCTTTCGTTCATAGTCTTATATATTTATGGTTCTTTATATGCTGGTTGGCTAGTTGGTCCATTCTCATAATAATCAATATGATCTCAAGGAATAACAGAACATAATGATCTGCCTCTTGGCACCTATAGTATAATGGTGCGAACACAGTGAACACTTACTGTTTTCCTCACTGATGCCATTATAAACAGTATAATTGCGGCTTAATCATAAGTTTTATACCCTGCGACATACAATGACAGCTTGATCGAAGAAAGATTGCGTTCTGCAAAATGCCATGTTTCACTGAGTCTACTCCTGAGATAACAACTCTCATGTGAAAGTTTCCAAAATAAGTATTGTTTTTGACGTAAAAATAGGCACGTACACAAACAGGCACAAGGTCCAAATTTTCGTGACACTTACCGATTTAAGACGAGATCAAAAATGTTTAAAGTATGAAGGGCTTCGAAAGCAATAATTAAAGTTTTTAGAAAATATTATTTCTTGGTTGAGGCTATTCACGAGACAAAACTTATTGACTTCGTCGTAACTGCTAAAAGCCCATAACTGTTACCTTTCATCGTCTCTAAATAACACGAAATTGAAATACTTATGTCGGGCGTATAACAAGAGGTAGTTTATAATCAATCTATTTGCAGCTTACACATGCAGCAGTCTAATAATTGTTTACAAAGAATAAATGGTCAGAGACTAGGTAACGTGAAATATGCCAATTTTGCCCGCTTTTTTCATAAAAACGTTAATATCTCAAAAAAGATCTACTGTACGTTGATGCTTTTTAGGGATTCGTACCCCGCAGTGTCACAACTGCCAGAGATTCGGCCACAGTGCGTGTAGCTGTTTCTCTCCCCCCGATGCGTCAAGTGCGCTGGCGATCACGCGTCTCGCGATTGCGATCGTCCAATGTAAGGGTTGTAAGGACCCGGCCGGCGTCAAGTGCTGCAACTGTTTGCAACGTAAGCTCCCCCATGGGCATACTGCCAACTATGGGGGATGCCCTTGCCGCCCAAAGAATCGCAACAATAGTGCAAAGCCAAAGTCCTCGCCCCCCTCTGGGCAGAAGCAAAAAGCGGGTCGTGCTGCTCCCCAGTTCACCTCGCAAGCTTTCCTGCCCTTCCGGCCTTAGGGTTAGGTGCCCCTAGGGACCTGCCACCCTCAGCAGCCGTAGGTCCCCGCCCGGTGCCTTCTGCACCCCAATCTCAGACGGACCTCCCTGCATGGGGGCCCGCCGCCAGTCAAGCGGGCCGGCCCGCTCCATCTCCCCTCTCTGCGCTTATGCAGGTAATTCAGATGCTCACCCCGGAGGCGGCGAACAGTCTGACTGCCTACCTAAGTGCTGCGACACAAAATTACATCGCCGCTCAGTTCGGCAGTCAAGGTCTCGGTGTTAACTAGTATGGATCGTATGGCCCTAAAACTTAAACCTACTTCTCTTACCATTGGTATTTATAATGCCAATGGCCTGAGAGGTATGAAGGATGAGGTGACGAACTTCCTTCGTGATCACTCAGTCGATATCTTCTTGGTCCAAGAGACCTTTTACAGACCCGGCACCAGAGCCTTTCCCGTCCCTGGATTCAATCAGATTAGAGATGATAGGCAAGATGGTAGGCCATTCGGGGGCTCATTTTCTATAAACGTAACTTACATAAGTCTCACCCCCCTCCTCTGACAAACATGGAAGTGTCGGTTTGCCGTATATCGATGGAGGGCCACCCCCCGATATCGACTGCGTCAACCTACCTTTCACCTCAACGTGACTTAACACTGACCTTGACTCACTAGCCTCCCTAGGTCCTTCGGTCATCGTGGCCGGGGACCTAAATAGTAAGCATAGTAACTGGGGTTCCATTGCAACCAATCCCAACGGCAATCGGCTTCATCACCTTTTGATCGACAGCCTCCCTTTCGATTTCCTCGCTCCATTAGAATCGACTTATTTCCCTCACAACGTAGAGCACCGACCTGACATACTCGACATAGCACTCCTAAAGAACGTAGCGTTAACTCTGCGTTCTGTAGAAGTGATACACGAACTTGACTCGGACCATAGGCCAGTTCTTTTGAGACTAGGACCTCACCCTAATAATGCACCTTGTACCAGAACACTCGTGGACTGGAATAAGGTACAATCAGGTCTCTTACAGACAGATCCTCCCCTGCTTAGAGACATCCCTGACTGCATAACTACTACTGAACAGACCGACCAAGCGATCGATTCTTTCACCAACTATCTCAACACTGTTCGAAGTGAAGCATCAAGGGAGGTGTCGGCGGAGGATATCCAAAACCGACCTCTACCTAGGGAATTGAGGGAGTTAGTGATTAGAAAAAATCGTGCAATCAGGACTTACTCCAACCACCCTTCTGCTGAAAACCGTCAAATCCTGAGGGACTTGTGCAACGACTCCGCTGTCGCTCCTAGTCATCTGGCTTACTGGAAACTAGCGAGATCTCTTAAATCAGATGCCTGTTGGACCATACCCCCCTTGGATCGTCCGGATCACCCTACCCCTGCTTTCGAGGATAGTGAGAAAGCCGAACTTTTTGAAATGAAATGAAATGAAATCATTTATTCTTCAATTTAGGCATGTTTGCACTTATGAATGTCAAAAAACTACCACCGGTTCATAAAATAAACCTCTGCCTCGAGAAGAACCGGCGTAAGAAACTCGGCGAGGTGTCATTTTTTCAAAACAATATACAATGTATATAAGATAACAGTATCATAATACTACAGAATTCAAATGCTACAATATAAACATACATACATATTTTTTAATATTTCTGTGTTAGATTACTGGTGCGGGACGCTATCGCTGCCAAACATCCCTATCCGTGATATAATCGTTTATCTTATAATATGCTTTTGAAATAAGTGTCTGTTTCACGACAGACTTCAATTTAGAATCCGTAAGTTTTCATTCTTTATTCGTTATTCACGAACGACATTCCCAGGCACCCTAAAGTGCAACTGGGGTTGTTCGCGGATGCTACCGCGCTCTTTACGACTCATTGTAAGTATACTTTTATCCCGATACCTCCAGGAGGCAATCACTGACTAGGTCGTTGGTTTAATCTTTGGCGTATCGAAGTCAATCCGGAAAAAAGCACTGCGATAGTCTTCCACCCGTCTGACCGCGTTAGCACGGAAAAGCGTGTGGCTCCGATCCAGATGTTTGGCCGGCCCATTCCCTGGGCCAACGAAGTCAAATATCTTGGAGTAACTCTCGACAGAAAACTGACTTTCCGTAGCTATATCAGTAGGGTACGCAACCGTGCGTTGTTCGTGCTAGGAAGGCTTGGGTGGATGATTAACAAGTTTAGTAAAATGTCACTTAGACACAGCGTCCATCGAAAGATGGAACGCTGCGCTTACGGCGTCCAACTCTGACACGACGCGTACACTTAGGCATTCAAGCCGGCGGGGACGTCCACCACGCGATCGCGACAACACTGACACATATAGTCCCTATTCGTACCGGTACCGCCGGACACCGGGTAGAGTCAGTCGGACCCAGGTCGGGCCTAGCTGAGTTTCTTGCTGGACTCTTCTCAGCTAGGCTAGGTTTAGTGAACCAGTGACAAAACTCCCAGCAGCTCGATTCCACTCACACCTCAGATTCGGTTGAAACCGCTCAACCAATCTCACTGGAGCGCAAACTCTTAGAGTATTCCAATGTTCCAAACCACACGCGTGGTCGTGCCGGAGGTTTTCCCCAGGCTACTCTCCAACCGCGCACTCCTATCGCTTTATTGGGCCCGGCCTATAAAGCCACAGTCAGGTTCAAAAAAAAACCCAATCCCCAGTCTTAGTAATAGGATCCCGTTTTACCCAAAGGGTAAAACGGGATCCTATTACTAAGACTTAGCTGTCCGTCCGTCTGTCACCAGGCGGTATCTCATGAACCGTGATAGTTAGACAGTTAAAATTTTCACAGATGATGTATTTCTGCTGCCGCTATAACAAAAAATTCTAAAAAACAGAATAAAATAAATATTTAAATTGGCTCCCTTACAACAAACGTGATTTTTTTTAACGTACGTGTAAGTCACTGTTATAGCTATATTTATCCCCTACGTGCGGTCAAAGTTATCTGGACTTCTACCGACAATGCCTATGTTGATTTTTGACGAAACTTTAGCTCCTATGCAGTTGAGACAAAGACCAGTCCAAAATTTTGGGTAATGATGGCGGTCCATGTTCCATACAAACATTCCGATCTTGACTAAGTAAATTCATGCATAATATGGTAGAATTTTATGGCACGGTTATATAGAACTTTTGCTTTTTTCCATACAAGCTGTATAAATCGATTCGAAACTACGGTTATCAGTTTTAGATTAACACTACACAATTTTTATTCGTATGACCATTTTTAATTCAAAATGTAACAGAAATGCTATACAGTTTATAATCTACAGCCTAGTAGTCACTTTCATCTAAACTTTTAGATTTTTCTAAATTCACCTCGGAATTATTGACCAATTTTTGCTCGCGAAAAAGTACCTCACATTCAAAAAAAATATGCTGAGTCCTGGGTAAAGTTAAAGACATGTATGATACACATTAATGTCATAAATATAACCTAGTTTCTGCTAAAAATAGCAATGTTGTGCTAAGTCAGTTTTATTGTACTACAAGAGTAAATTTGTTTATAACTTCCTTTTGCACAAAGATCACCCAAAAGGCAAAGTTGGCATATTTCAGGTAACACAAACAAATGGCCAAATCATATTTCCCTGGTTTTACCGGACTCTCTGTCCGCTTCGCCCATGTCAAGCGACTCCACCCTACGGGAAAATTTGCATTCGCGGCCGGCGTAGGCGCAGCGGTAGCGCGGCTGGAAATTGATTGAACGCTCTTAATTATATCATAGTGGAACGCGGACGTGCGAGCCCGTGGGACTGCAGCACTGAACTTTGTAAGGATAGTGTTCCCATCGATGTAACTACTATACAAACAATGCAGTTTCTTTATTGCGAATGGGTTTTGAAAGTTGAAACCTCAACGACCATGTAGGTGAATTTAGCTATTCGACTTTCTTTTTGTTCTCAAAAAACAACAACTTAAGTTATATAACGGTATACAATTGGCGGTCTTATCGCTAAAGAGCGATCTCTTCCAGGCAATGTTTCCTAAATCCATATGTTTCGCGGATAATACCTGTCCCGGTATAGGTATTTGGTTGTTTTAAAGAGTCTTGTGAGTTTTTTGCAACGCTTCTTCTTGTTAATTGTCATACCTTGTACATGTAATCTCAGACAACAATACAATACAAATACTCTTAATTGCACACCTCAGAAAAAACACAGTACCGTACATTAAGCTTAAAGTATATAGACAACGTTTGTTAAAGGTAAGTACCTAAAAGTCATTGACGCGTACTATTAGCAGAATAGGTGAACATTTTATTTTTGCGACGAACGACCGTATTACTATTTTGTCATTGTCACATTAAAGAAAAAATAGACATTAATATAGACCGAAAAGTACCATCAGTATTCTTAATAGAGTACCTACTTTTACTTCATGAACTTCCAAGTCTTTCAACGTGCATTGGAGGTGTCAAGTAATCAAACTCTTAACATCTTCATTCCAGCGCTGTAGCTATGTAGTAACCATTATAATAGTTTCTGCCACGTAACGAAGGCTTCGCTTTTGTGCTTAAATGGCAAAAGGGCAATTCTCTTTGATGTGATTCTAGGAATACACAGTACGTTTACAACAGATGAAGCAAAGGTAAACGTGGGTTGTGCCCTGACTGACACGGAATACCTACAAACACGATAAAAGGTCAAGAGACGATGGAAGCAGAAAATTCATTATTTTTCATTACGGATGTCGAAGAAGTCTCAAAGTACGACTGTCAATTAATAGGTGACACTTTTATTTCAAACTCTGTATTTACGATTTTTTTTAAATTATTACTTTAAAGTTAGCCACTTACTTCTGTTAAACTTACTAATGATGAAGACTGTGATGATGATCAAAAGCATGGGAAGCCTAGCTCTCTACATTTAATCTTAACTTCTAAATTCCAGTCGGTCATTTGTAACACAGCAACGGCGTGAATCGCACACCCCAAATCGCCAATC
Source organism: Epiblema foenella (assembly GCA_963556455.1). Classification (NCBI taxonomy): domain Eukaryota; kingdom Metazoa; phylum Arthropoda; class Insecta; order Lepidoptera; family Tortricidae; genus Epiblema; species Epiblema foenella. The sequence continues at coordinate 11,180,554 of OY747113.1, read as the reverse complement.
ACGCGTTTTTTGTCTATTGATCAAAGAGAAAAAGTAAAGTGTTGTTAGTGTTTAAGTGGGAGAGATCCTCGTTAGAATTCCTTCTCCTGTGAAATTCCATTCGCCGCTTTTCCTCGTGTTCCGATGCCGCGCGTTAGATAGGAAACGTGCTTGATGCGCATGAACTGATGAATTCCTGTCCACAAATGAGATATGCTGGCTATGTGACACAGGAACTTAGACTGCAGTTTAGAATTCGATCAAAGTTAGTCTGATTATGGACGGGTGAATACGAGATATCAACATATTTCGCAAGCCGAGTAATCGTGTCGGAATAGAACACACCATTATTAAATTGAAACGTGAAATTAAGGTATCACTTTGACTCCAGTACGGCGCCATCACACAATTGAAGGCACAGTAGGTACCTAATACGATTTCAATATCATCTTTATACTTCAAAAAATTGCATGTTCCGGATATTATCTGAATCTAAGTTTAATACATCTCTTTCACATCGCATTAACATAATATTTGAGGAACAGATTTAGATTTTTTGGAAAAATTGCCTACAAATGAAATTATGTACCTATTCTAAAACTTCCTAAGACTCGAAAACTTCCTCCTGGTTTATTGATATTATTTCATACTCATAAACAACAAATAATTACTAAAAAAGCAAAACGTATAAACATAGTTAACGATGCAACGAATCGATCAAGGCTAATACTGTCTCATTTGATAAAGGTTTAAGGGGTGGAAAACGTTGCCGCCCGAAGCACTAATTATGCGAGAAATTAGGCTCCAAAAGATCGACGGCGACGACTCTCTCTATCAACGATGCGGACGCAAGACCCTGACAAGAAAAAAAAATATTCCTAAAGAAAATAGAAGGAATATTCCGAAATACCCGTTCTCGCCCCGCTCGATAGGTTCACAATACTCTTAAGTTCATTTATGAACGCCTGATCGTCGCCTCGCTACCCGCTGGCATCCAGATCGCAGCCTGACACGTTGAAGTCTGCGTTTGTGAAAGAAATATTGGAATTTTGTTTAAAAATAGACCTCTTATGCTCTAAGTCTTTATTACTTAGAAATTATCACCACATAGTCCAATACAGATGACAAGGATGATCGGTACCGTCGCTATACAAAGTAAGTATTGGTCAATGGTGACTATAATTGCGCAACAGGTTTACCGTTGTACGGTCGGTTATTAGCTACCTCTGGCTCGGCCAAATAGATTCCCGGGTGGTCGTCCCCGAGATTGCCGGCCAGACGCAGGGTGCTCTGTTCACGAGCAACAATTACCTGCACAACATTTTATTTGAATCATCGCGGTTATTTACTTTTTTCTTTCTTTTTGACCAAGAGTTTTAGTTTAATGAAAAGTAAGATTATAAGTTCAATATATGTTTTTGAATCGAAGTAAATTTATTTACGTAAACATTGAAATTATGATAGTAATAACAAATAATAAAAGGAAGATAAACTAAACTTAAAAATAAATAATTTAAAATAACGGGGGCCCCCGTGGCATACTTCCAGAGATGTTGGCAGCATTTTTCCGCTGTTTTTGAATTGATTTTCAAAAGAATACTTTGCAAGTTCATGTCATAGCATAAGCCTAGGTAACTTCGAATTCGAGTCAAAATAATAAATGTGGATGTTGTATGTAGGTACTTAAATTTACTTGCAGAATTTACAGGATTGTATCTCTAATAAGACGGGACAATGAAGGTTTAAGCTTGGAGAGGAGCCAAGAAAATGTTGGATACTTTCTCAAACATCTTACGGTTGCTAAAGTTTTTTTGTTTGCCGTGTGCTTAATGATTACCTACAAGATTATAAAAACTGTAAAAAAGTGATTAGGTCCTAGGTCTAATAACTACGTGTATTTCTATACGTATTATAGGCCCAGCTACACTGGAGCTTGATGAAGCTCTTTTGCAAGGTATGCTGCCCGAAATTGCTTGCGATTTTCATTACATTGTATGGTGTGACCAAACGCATCTTGCCACGATAGCTCCGCAATTTAATGAAAAACGTTCAAAGTTCAACAAGTTCTTGCATTACCTAAATGATCCTTTTGACGCGTCAGCATCTTCTGTGTCACAGTGTCACCATGCATTGAGCTATATTATTGCATATTTAGCTATAAACATGCAACGGCAACGTATTCTGCGCTTTGGTGTGGTTCATCCATTTCAAGGGTCGGAATAGAGCTAACTTCCTTTATAATGACTGCCGATATTATAACCCAGACCAGTCTCGGTGGCCTCCCGTTGAGTAAGGTACGGTACACATTGTTCCCATTGACCTAAAATCGCTCACCATGAAAAAGTCGCAACTAATTTTCAGACTAACCAAATCCAACTCTGTGTCGAACGTTTAGAGTTTACTTTAGCTCGTCCATTGGGAACGTAACTATGTCACAATTATTGTAGTATCACGAATTATTGATTTGACTTTAGTACCATTACAGTTTAATTCTATAAGTCGTGTTTCCCTAACTGTACCGATTGTTATGAACTCCGATTGAAGCCCTAGTTACTCGCACTTAAACAATGCGAACTTTAACTGGTGTTAAAATACTGGTATGGACAGTTATTGCTATTAACGCACCGTTCATAGCGTTTACGCTTTTAAGACCTGATTTCACCGGACTGATATTAAAGGACCTTGTTTTAAATAAATAAATAATAAATAAATAAATAAATATTATAGGACAATCTTACACAAATCGAACTAGCCCCACAGTAAGCTCAAGAAGGCTTGTGTTATGGGTACTAGACGACGATATATTTAATAGATATAAATACTGAAATACATAGAAAACATCCAAGACTCAGAAACAAATATTCATGCTCATGACACAAATATTTGCCCTGACTAGGATTCGAACCCAGGACCGTCAGCTTCACAGGCAGGTGCACTACCCACTAGGCTAAACCGGTCGTCGTTTTTAGGTACCTAATTCCAACATAACTATTACCGTAGTTTAATTTCCATCATCTCGTGCGAGCTCAATTTATTTCTTCTTCATAACTATTAAAATGTACAATATAATACATAAAAATAACATTACCTTGAATTAAGATATCGTAGACGAAACTAAAATCACATACTTTTTTCTATGGAGTTCCCTTTAAGTGAACTTTTATCAAACAGACCATTACGAGTCGCTGTTAGTGAACTATAATAAAATTGGCCAATCACGTGTCGCCGTTACTGAACTTTAATGATTTTGACCAATCACTTGACGCCGCGGACATAGAACAAAAGACATCAACGAGCCATCCGACCATGTGTCTAATCTTCATTTCCGCAGGACTAGTTTGTTTAATTATTTCGGTTGTTTAATTTCCGTTGACTCGTAGAAAGACTAGTGTACGCAATAGTTGTATAATTAGGTTTTTAAGTCTCGAACCTTACTTAGACCACATGACAAGCCTCGTGGTCTAAACGCGGTTCTTGACTAAACAAGCATACATTATATAACGATTGCATAAACTACTATTTTTGCCCTGGAGACCTCGAGCGGCAAGCCGTAGCGTGGGAAGGCCGCAAGCCAGATGGTCGGATGACATCAAACAGACGGCAGGGCCAACCCGGACCAGAACTGCTACGTCCAGAACGAAATGGAAAGGCATGGAAGAGGCATATGTCCAGCAGTGGACGCAAATATGCTGAAAGAGAGAGAGAGAGAACCTACTATTTATTGCACACCTTAATAAATATAATTAATATAGAATAGAACATAAAAAATGTACACATTTTTTCGGCGATGTCGTTTTAGTGGTTTAATTTTTTGTTTAAATTAGTGCTTTACTTTAGTTGCAGAAAGTTGCTGTATAAAAGACATCAAATCTATGTTGATAAACATTCTACCAAAAATAAAAATTATATTGGCACTTGCATGATATAAATATAACTTTATTATTTAATTTAAAATTTGATTTGTAAACTTCACCTTTCAACACGTTGGAGTTGGGGAGTAGCGTCCACTTCTACCATTTTTGAGATAAATTTAGTTAATTGTTTGCATGTCGCAAGGTTTATATTTTAACATCTATCTAGGGGATGCAATCCCGCACTATAATTTCCCGGTATTTGCGGGATCCCGCAGGGTTCAGAAATGATATCACAAATAGCTATAATTTTATATCCGGTTATGTGATTCTCATAAATCACACGCTCCCTTGTAATAAGAGCCACGTTTATATCTTAATCTCACTAGTGAAGGAGAAGCAACACTTTTCGGGAATGGAGTTTTTGGGCAAATCTCGATGAAACGAATCTTAAGAAGTAGTAAAGTATTATTTGGTTTTGATTGGGGGAACCGAAAATATGGTTTTTATCTAACAAAAATTTTGCTTTCTGACTGACATCAAAGTTCACAACATTCACTTCACTTCTACTTAGCTCTTGTCCAACGAAATGTTCGGCCGAATATATTTTTTTATAAATTTTAATATCAATCTCGCAATCCCACGCGCGATCCCGCACAATTTTGGTGCGGGATTGATACCGCATAATTCATGCGGGATCCCGGTATCCCTGTATTCCATTTCCTACATTTATCCTATGTTCTCACTGCGATATGTCTTGGGAAACATCTTAATCTATATCGTACTACTTTTTATTCTACCTATATTATTCTTCATTTGCATGTTTAATATCTCTATTTCTCTCTTTAGGAAATAGTTGCCGTATATAAATCAAAAACAAATCCAAATCTAAATGTCTAAATCATGCGGTCAACTGTCGCGTTCACATCACGTTCACCCATTTGCGTCCGAAAAAAGCAATCTAAACGTGCCAGCACATATTTTAAATCTTAATGCTTGTTGAGGTCTAGAACAACTGAAAAATACATCAAACATGATTAGGTATAGATACCTAATGCGATACTAACTTTGCAATGACATATACCAAACTGCATGTGATACAGTTTTAAACCGCAAATCCGAGTAAAATCTTGGCTTAAAACTTCCGTAAAAGTATTTGCGAAACTAACTTTACTTTGTCCAAAATAGAGTTCACATTTCAATACAACGTGAAATAGATTTGTGGTTGCTAAAACTATTATGGTTATACACTATCGGCGCGGCGCACGTTGGTACTTACCTACTGTTAGACTCTTAGACTAATGCGTTAGAAGACGAAACGTCGTAAAACAAATATGTTTCAAAATTACTTACGACCTTTTGATATTAAAACCACAGTAATCTTATCGTTTAAACCCATTGCTACAATTTAAGCGAATTAACTGTTCTCAAAAGGTTAATGGCGAAGTGACTTACATACGAGGACAGTTTTAACGGTAGGCGGTATTGATTTGCCCAAATACCAAATTCCTTAATTTATAAAGTTTCTTTTAATATGTATCTTCATTCACATGTTATCATTTGAGTCGCAACCTCTTATAATCTTAAACTGAGTGGCACTTATTTTCAGTAAATTATGTTTACCTAGTTTGTAATCAAAACAAATCGAGTTTCGGTTTAAAAATTACAATTTCGAGACAAGATTCTATTGCCGCAATACATACAAAGAGTTTTTATGGACAGTTGCATCTTTTATCCTTTATACGGATCACCTCCGTTTGAACGGAATCCTAAATCCATAACTATGGGCCGTTACCTACCTATAAAAGAAACCCAGAACAGATGATCTAAAATAAATCCTTGCAATACGAGATTATACAAACATTTTCACACACATGTTCAGAAAAATAGAACTTACGTTCGCGATGATATAGACTGCGAATCACATCGTTGCGGATTGTCGCGAAATGACCAAGCGCATCTTATAAATAATTTTATTCGGTCGGAATTCCATCTACAATATTTGACAGACGGGGACACATTCCCACTTTGATGTACCTGGGAGAATGGAACAACAAAGTGGGGACATGTGCTGTCAAATATAGTCTATGGAATACGGGCCCTGAGGACCTGCCGCGAACCGAAAACGAATATCTGCCTCTCTACCGCACTTGCCGACCAGTAAGTCCCGAATTTCCGACTCGGCCCTCCACCGAGTCCGTTGTCGCCCGGTTTAGCCTAGTGATGCACTCATCACTAGGCTAGAGTCACTCCTCTGCCTACTACCTATCCATAGATACCGCACACAAATATGTGCATTGAATTTTTTTTCTTCTCCCGGTTAGTTGCATGGAGAGCTAAATTATTATTTTTTTCGTAATTTCACATCACTTTTATGTAGCGGTTCATATAACGCCTCCCTGGAATATTTCATAATTATTTGTAGTACTTAGTCTTCGAGTAAATAGGCTGTGACATGCGGACGGACAGACATAGCGAAACTATAAGGGTACCGTTTTCCCCATTTTTGCTACGGAGCCTTATAAATGCAAAAAGTTGCCCTTATTCTCTCATTGCCACATAAATATTAATGACTGTCAATTATTTTTATAATGAGTTTGTATAAATAACAATGGGGATTAGCACCATATGTGGTTTCTTTAAGCAGACGCCAGACGTTATTTTGACAACGCTTCCCATCATAGGAATCCGTTAGTTAGGAAAGCTGTCGACTACGCTCCCAACCCTCCCCCCTCTGTAGTTACTCGGCGATCACTGATTAGGGGCCGCACAGTCCGGCGTCCTAGGCACACACTTACGGACCCGGTCGACGTAATCACAGCGTCCATCGAAAGATGCAACGCTGCGCTTACGGCGTCCAACTCTGACACGACTCGTACACTTAGGCATTTCCGAACGTCTACCGCGCGATCGCGACAACACTGACACATATAGTCCCTATTCGTCCCGGTACCGCCGCACACCGGGTAGAGTCAGTCCGACCCAGGTCGGACCTAGCTGAGTTTCTTACTGGACTCTTCTCAGCTAGGCTAGTTTTAGTGAACCAGCGACAAAACTCCCAGTAGCTCGATTCCACTCACACCTCAGATTCGATTGAAATCGCTCAACCAATCTCACTGGAGCGCAAACTCTTAGAGTATTCCAGTGTTCCAAACCACACGCGTGGTCGTGCCGGAGCTTTTCCCCTGGATTTTCCCCAGGCTACTCTCCAACCGCGCACTCCTATCGCTTTATTGGCCCGGCCTATAAAGCCACAGTCAGATTAAAAAAAAAAAACTAAAGTAACATTTCTGATTATGGCTTTGCGGCTGTTACGAGTTTGTTTTTGCCCTTATGCATTAAATACTAACTTAGCTCTGCGGCCGTTAACCCAAAATGTGTAAATTTAATGTTAATTTTAATCGCAAATATATACACTTATATTGGACGTATACGTTACTTGACCGTGATTCCAGCGACAAAACCGTAGTATTTGTAGTGTACCGTTTTCAACTGCTCCCAGCTTAGTAACGGATTAAAGCAAATAAATGGGTTTTCTGTATTGACCTGAGCAGCCAAGGAATTTATCGGATACAATCAGACCGAAAATTGAAATAGATATGCTGTAATAACGTTTCATAGAATGTATTGTTTCGCAGAATTCTCATTTCATACAATCTTTTTCTTTTCAGAAATCGTTAAGTTTTTAAATACAGCTTGAAGGTAATTGTGTACAACCTGTTGGGTCTACCAGAAAAGTAGGTTAGATTAGGTTACAACTGCACTCTTTGTGAAAAAAAATGTTTTCTATAAATTGAAAATTCACCGAAACAAATTCGATGAAACATTTGACTGCAAAATAATGGTAAACCACGATTTTATACATAACTAAACAAAAAAATCGCATTTGCTAAAAACGAAAATTTCACAGATTTATCTTAAGCATAATTAATGGCAGCCCGTAGACAGTGCCATTTAAAACCTCGATAAAGTCATCAATATCACCGCGATCGTAACGTAGAAATTTCACTAGAAATTTCTCATTTGTCACGGTATTGGATAATCTGTGAATAATCCCTCGTAAACATCGCCAAATGTTACGTCAGCCGTTATTATCACGGTTTGAACAATGGTATACAATATTAAATTTCTCGTGACTTCGCCATCCACTGTACCACGATCATTGTCCACATTTAGCCGATTTGATTGAATTTTAATTCGATTGTTTGATTCCGTCTGCGTCGCATTTCCTATTAAATAGCTATTATCTCCCATCGATTACTTAATATTAAATATCTATTAACTTTATTTTGAAAACGTCCTATAATCGATATAAAGAGACGTCTAGAGGGACGTCCATAAACCCTAATATGTAATGTAGTCAGACACGTCTGTGTTTAACAGTCTTAATATCATAAGTGTTTTTAATAAAGTAACATAATACATTTCAGTTCAAAGAGTTTGTTAAAATGTCTATTATATTACTGTAACTTTACTCATTACTGGTGTCATCAAAAGTTTGAATAGGTACAATGATTAAAACAAGTTCTGATATCGAAACATTTATTTCTCTTCAATAATTTAACTTAAAATTAGACTTATATATAAAACAAATAAGGAAGACAAACCACATCAAGATATCATTTTACAAAGATGTTTTCATATTTACATAGATACAGTCTTCAGTAGTGCCTCGTTTCACTTCTGAATATTTTAAATATTTTGCAAATTCAACATATGTTTCATAACACATTTCGTCATCTTAGTCCTAATTTTTATTTATAAGACACATTTTTAAATTATATTTCGGCTTAGATAATCATTGAGTAATTACACGGATTTCCATGTCTCAGTTAACAGCTTGTTGAAACGTCATCTGAAAACTCGTTTGAGATTTTTTTAGCTGACCGATATTTTATAAAACTGTTATTGCATTTTGAATCTTCTAGCATGCAGAATTAAGTCACATCTTGTACGGATTACTTTGACACAATTTCGACAACTGAAATATTGTTAAGTATAACATCGCGTTACACGCGTGTAAAGTATAACCTTTAACAAAGAGCACGAGAGACGATAGGTAGTTTAAAGTGTTTAGATATAATGTTATACTGACTCATTATCATATTGATCGAATCTACACTCAAATGAAAAAATAATGGGTACACTTTGTATTGAATTTCCATAGTAAGTGTACTCATTATTTTTGCTTTCAAGTACATGTTGGAGTTCTGCAACATTTTCTAAAGCTTATTCTTTATGGTCATGACGTATGCAATGTATTTGCCGTTATTTTTTTAAATAATTTAACTCAAGTAGTTATCAAAAAGTTCACGAATTGTGGAAACTTGTTGTAATATCTTTAATTAGAGTATAATTAAGACCATGGCAATATATCCGTCATAAATAACAAAAACTATCTATTTTTTAGACAATCGTAAACATAAACAATATAATGAAACAATTATGTCTTCGTGACTGGAATGGAAGACTCGGAACAAACGCAACACGTATGGCAAGTAAATAATTAAAATATGAATAATTATTTAATCATCTAATCTAACCGTTTGGAATGATTACTTACTCTACAACTATTATTTACATAATAACTATAACAGAAACAATGTGATAGCGCTTACACAAGCAATTTACAATATTATTTAAAAACTTTGTAGTCATGGAATAAAAATGTTCGCCAATTTTCGACAATATTTTAATGACATTAAGGTCCAAGAACCGACGAACATTTTATTTCGCGACATTATACTGAAAACAAAATTTGTTCATATTTTACCCCAATCAACAAAAACTCGGTTTTAAGAAACCCCATACATTATCCATTCTTACCATACACTTGCGATCTGAAATAATTTTCGCGATTCTTTGTTTGATCCATGCTCTCATTGATTGGTCTTTGTCCAGGTCTTATAAATTAATAGCACTAAATAAAAAAGCATTTCGAGCTGCCTTAGAAGTTTTTGTACTAAACAGGTAATGAGCAAAGCAATCGCGTCAATGCGTCAAAATGCGTAAGGCTTGGTGGTATAAAGTTGTATTGCCTCCTATTTAACTTTGTTGTCTCAGTCTTTGTCGCCTACAAATCTGTATGAGTCGGGTGGGGGTTCGGGCATGCAGTAGCCGTGGTACGTGCGTATGTCTTCGGCGGCGTACGTAACACCAGCCAGTACTCCTGGCTCCGTGTGATGCCGCGGGCAGGAGTGGTCTCGGGGGCACTGACAGATGGTATTCGCGTTCACCTCATCTATTTGCTCGTGACGCCGGCGCACGCTAAATAACTTGCACGGCTCCTTTCGTGAGCAGCGTAATCTCTGTAATGGAAGAGTGGATTATGAAATCTAGCCAATCATAGACATTATCGAAGTATGGTTAGGATACTCCGCCTTAAGTAATATGTTTGGGTCAATGCAATTCTAGCTATGGGTTGACCGCTTAATAACTGAGACGGCGCGGGAGGGTAGAGCGGTAGGTCCTTCCCGCCCGTTACCCGCCTGAAGTGCTACCGCGAACCACAAACGAAGTTTTCCCTCTCTATGGCAGTCATGTGCAAACTTGCAAGTGCGACAAAGAGGGAAAATTTTGAATGCCGTTCGCAGTAGTAGCCCTGGCCCTGTACTCCGAACTTCGAAATCCGAACTTCGTATCGTGCCGTCCCCTTCACTCTCGTTATATATTTTTATATATTTTTTTATACAACACCGGTGGGAAACAAGCTTACGGTCCACCTGATGGTAAGCTCGCCACCGCAGCCTATAGACGCCCGCAACTCCAAAGGAGTCACGTACGCGTTGCCGACCCTTTGTGAAATTTGAGGATGCACTGTAATCAGTGTAAGGGACGGCACGATACGAAGTTCGGAATTTGAATTTCTGAGTTGCCCTCTGGCTCCCGATGACGTCTCCCCTCGGGCTCCCCGGCGCCATCTCAGTTAAAAGGCAGGCCTGTACTAAAAAAAGCGCCCTCCAACCTCCGCTATGTTTGTTTTGTACAAACAACAATAGATATATAGCGCCTCGCCTACATATATTGGATCGATTCCTCGTGGTTTGAAGTAACATCTTCAAGTTCCTAAATTTAGTGACCGAGAATTCTAAATGTACCCCACCCATATTTTACATACCGCAGTTAAATATTCATAAATAGAAACAGATTATAAAATGTAAAATACCAATATATAAAAAACCAATATATTAACTCTTCTATTAAAATATATGAAGCGGAGTCATCGTTTATGTAGCGCCATCTAGAGAACCCGTTCCCATTCATTTTTAGCAGTATATCATTTCCGTAATAGGCTAAAGTGGCGCCAAAAAACTGACACTCCGCTCCGAATGAAAGCCTTAATTTTAAGCATCAGCGCCACCCAGCGATAGTCACGCGAACTAAAACGATAGCCAACTCACGCTGATAGGCGAGCACGCGAACTGGTACTGGTTCCCCTGTTCCCCGCTAGGTGTCGTATACGGCAGCTTCTTCAACAGATACGTGACGGACATCTTCGGGCAATGACAGCTGATGATCTGCTGAGTGGCGTTGCTATCGGGAAGCGTGTAGATCGTCCACGCTGGGTCCTTGAAATAACGGCATTTGGGCAATCGCTTGACGGGCTCGCACGTTTTGTACAGTGTCGTTTTGTCGGCGAGTGTGTGGTTGTCGTCAGCGGAGAGTTCGCTGAAAAAGATAATACATTAATTGTTAAAAACATTGGTATCTTTTGCTTTTAAGAAATTTGTTTACTGTACTAGGACAAAATCACTATTGATGGGCGTCCAAAATTCCTATCAAGCAAAAAAACATTTTTCAATCACATCACAATGAATGTTCAAATAGATGCCAATAACTGCACGAAAAAAATCAACTTAGCCTGCAAAAAATAGTAAAGCGCACTTATAGTATGTGATAATAATTGTTATTAGCGCCAAACCAGTTTAGACTAAAAATCCTGGGAAGGATACACGAGGATAGTGCATACTCTTTTTTACCTTGAAATAATTTCTGATAGGTATGAAATGGGCGGCGAGTTTTCATTTTTTTACGCAGGCTAAGTCACAAAATATTTATACCTTGAGCACGGTCTATGCCCCAGACACCGGCACTTCTTCTCGATCCAGGGTTGCGTGGTATCGTACAGGTCAACTTTACTGCACACTTGACGCGGCCTGCACGCTGGCAGGTCATCCTCTGACACCTGAAATAATACAAACAAATGCTGTTAAAAAAATAGCGAGTTTGTTTAAGTAGGTATTAATACTTCAGTATTTTGTATATTGGAAGAAATATTGCACTTAAACGACGACGAAAAACTTAAGATAGATTTATTACAAAGTACCTAGTGATTACTATGAATGACCTAACCTATTTAGATTTACGCTTGTAAGCTTTTTATTATTCCGCATAGGTACAAAATAAGTAATTTATAATTGTTATGCAAAGTATAGTGTGTGTTGACGACACGAAATACCACTTTGTATCATGTATTATGTAGATATTGTAATTAGTAAGCTGCGAAAGGTTAATGTAACTAGGTTCTCAAATTAGTTTCTTAGTATATGAAAAAGTCCTTAGATAAAATAAGATGCATAATAGGATTAATAGTTACAAGGACCCCTCTATGCTTCTAAAGTGATTTAGAAAAGAACATAATGAATGTAAATATGTTTATGTACTGAATATTTGCAAGAGGATAAACAAACGATGTATTACACGACTTAATAAAAACAAAAAATACAGAATATAAAGCTTTAACGTGGAGGTAATCAGTTGGTTTTATCGCAAAAGAGCTATCGTTTACTTCCAAATTTGGGTTGTTAATTGCTGACGCAAACTAGGTACAAGTCTATATTCCCCTTAAACAATTTCGCTGTTTTGTTTTGTAATAGGTACTAGAAACATTATCAATTTATTGCGATCGATCGCTCGATTAATGATTCCACGCGCATTGCTGTTCACATTCCAGGTACAACAGTAGTGAGCCGATCACCGCGCTAACAAATTTCAATGACAATTTTTTTTCAAACAATATTCAAACTACTATCAATTCATTCGGAATTGCCTTTTAGAAATATAGACTCATAAGCATCGCCTTTAATGATCTGGAAATCAAGTCGCAAACATTTCCTCGAACATATGGATGTGTATATCATATAAGTAAAAAACCTATTGTAATTCAAAAACAGGTGTCAAAGCCATCGGTGTCAACCACACATAGGTTCATAAACATTGAATTAAATAACCTGCAAACATCCATTGATCAAAGAATGGGTCTACATGACAAAATGTCTCATAGACATATGCTCGAACAAGGCTTTGTGTAGCATTCATAAACCGTAAATAATGTCCTATTCTGACCCAGAAGTCAGGTGAAAAGCGATGGCCACAAAAGATCGCTCGTGGGAAAAATGAAATGTGCAATCCATGTTGGTCCACACCTGTCGTACCCGCAAGAAACCGATTATTATACCCCGTAAGATGTTAATCATAATCATTCACACAATACGGACACTACAACGCTAGTTTTAAAATGCGTTAACGCATCCTGATTCCCTTGGGACGTATACCTTTTTGATTGACGACACAGAACATGTGTGTTTGAAATCTTGTCAAAAAAGGTTTTTTTGTGTAGAAAAGGACCATTGGTCGTACTTCCGACAGGAAGGCGTGCTCGGCAACCTGTAGTGTGTGGGAAAATTGACACGGAGCAGCGTCTCAGGGTTGCCTACGAACAGACCTCTGATTTGACCACTTTGACAAGCAGCATCCCACCTAATATTGACAAGACCTAATAAATAAATAATATTTCTGCTAAATTTTAACATTTGTTTTATTTGAATTAAAAAGCAGATGAGACAACAAAGGTATGACTATTATTGAGTAGCAAAACTGATAATTGATGGGTAGACTGTGATGATTGATGAATTTCATACCTGAAAACTGATTGTCGTGTTAATGAGACAAATTGTATTCTTCACATTCAAACAATTTTTTTTAGTTTGCCTGCATTGTTTAATGAGTGGTAAATGCAATTGAATGCTGATCGATAATGTTACCTAACTGATTTAGTTTTCATTACTTTCTAACCTAATCTACTACACCATCTATCTACAAACGATTGTGCTTCTCCAAAGCTCGAAAACACAGTTGACAGCCCTGGTAACTTGTAGGTGTGAAAAAAACTGGTGTTTTTTCGTTGTTCCGGATATACTTCCCGTTTCTTGTTGCGATAGATTTCGCGGAAACAGCTCGGCTCGATCTTTCAACGGCCGGATACAGCCCTTTTGTGTGCCGAACAAAAAGCTTCGTATAAGCCAAGAAACGGAACACACTGCACAATGTAAGGCCAATGTTGACTTACTTCACGTGTGCCTTCATTGAACGGGCGCCGAACCTGAATACAAATTGTAGGCAGCAAAACACCACTATTCAGTTAAATTAAATCGATCGCTAACTTTGCTTAACCCATTATAAAAATTATCTCAAATCACTCGTTAAGGATCTAATCGAGACCATCGCGTGTACCTAATTTATTCATTTGACTCAAGACACTGATTTTAGTAACGACCGCCCATTTGTACCGCTCTGGGGCCCAACGGATGTTGTGTCAATGATTTTTTGGAAAGGAACGTTATTTGAGACCTGACCAGCCGGGGGCGACAGTTCTAAGGGACGTTGCGTTTTCGTCCTTTTCTAAGTCGTTTTGAGAATCTGGCGAGATCAGATCTCCTTGGAAAGTTGACTGTAAGGTTTCCTGTTAAGGTTGTATTTGAGATGTGGTGGAGGCTGTAGTGCGGGTGCTGGAAGGGGTCGGGGGGCGAAGCATCCGGTCCGCCGGACAGGTGGCCGCGCGCGCGCCGCCGGTGCCGCGCCCACTCTAATGAAATAATTTGTTACCAGCACCGACCGACCTTCCACAACCGTCCTACACCTATCCCTATTCCACCCGGGCCTTTGGCGCTTTGCTATCTTGCTCTTGCGTGGAACATTGATTTAGTATTTTATTGTTACTTCGTTTAGTTAAATGTTAAACTTATTTATTTTCTTTTTACCAAATAACCCTGTAAATCCTCGTTCCCAGTCAGCACTTAACAACGTTTAGGTAATCGATTGAACTTGATCCGATTCATTAAAGCCAAGTGTATTTACATCTATCTTTAGTTAAGTATACAGAGCATTATTCTATTTACTATTTATTTATTAATCAAAATACATAAATTTCTTATGCTATGACGGTTATCTGCAAAACTGTTTTAACAGGTGCGAGTTTCTTCAAATCTTACTGGTTGAACTTAACTATTATAATATGAGTGTATTATCATTAGAGTGTGTTTAGTAGGTATTTTTAGTGCTGCTTTGAATTTACGCTTATTTGATTCATGTCGGATGTCTTCGGGCAAAGTAATTAAGAAATACGGGATTATTTTGGCTAGAGTATACGGTCTCCAAAAAGTTAAAGACCCGAGGTACTTCATACTTACCCGCGGACGCCGACCTTGTGCCATGTTTATGCTCTATAGGCATTGGGTTATGAACTCGATTGCCATGATTATTGTCTGCTAAAAGGTATGATGTTTAGTTTAGTTTAGTGTTGAGGATGTTTTAAACTAACTGGGAGTATTTTACAGATTTCAAACAATTTAGAATGATCGCGCTTACAACTATCTATTCTATCTTATTCACTAGTAATTTCAAGAATCTGGTTTGTATCGCTTCTATTTTATCTATAAGCATTTAAATGTAAGTCCATAACAAGCAAGTGCATAGTACACAGAATCTACGATAGCAGAGTACAGACATTTTACCACATTATTTGGTACTTCAAAGCTCAGGTGGTAAAATTTTCCTACTAGTATTCTTAGTTTATTACAAATATAACTAATAATTTGAACCCAGGAAAATGAAACATCAACCTTGACTCCAAATTAAGTGACACAGTCTACTTTTTCAATTGGTTTGCATTGGCAGTCATTTAAATTATTGTGGAAACATGTAAAACTATGGGTATACAAAAGTGGTTGAGTATCTACTATGGACATATAAGGTGATTGAAGGATGAGGAGTTTGGTCTTATCAGAATTTAATGTAATACCATTGTCGACATTGTCGTGGGACCATTTTACAACTGCATCTACGTCCTGTTGCACCAAGCGACAGGTGTCGTTAAGGTTGGTTCCGGCAAGTAGGGTGCATAGATCATCAGCGAACATGTGTGCGGAACAGTGTCGTAGCACTCCACAAAGGCTGTTGACGTGCATTAGATAGCACACGATACCGCACACGGAGCCCTGGGGGACCCCGTAACGGACCCGTGCGTCGTCGCTTTTAGGTGGAACACATATTAACCTGTTAATGGCGCGTGCATGTAATTACGTTATGTGTTGTTCCTTAATCATGTGTGAGGCCATAAACATAAGATGGATTGCAGTAACTTGCGAAAGTGTAGTTAAAAATGAGGCTACTGTATTCATAAACCTTATGATAGCAGGAGGGACATGTGTATCACCCTTTTGAATGAATGTTATTCGATTTGCTTAATCGCATTTTAATCTCTGTATTACAGAATGTATACATGTATAATAAATCAGCGCAGATTACTTTTAAACGATGTTAATAACCAGCATTTCCATTCTAGTATGTACAAATTGCTTATAAATTACCAAACGGGGACCACGACAATGAAAACTGTTTCGTTCAGAAATCAAATGCAAATTTTTCAATGCTTTACAATATTTTTGCATCAAATAAAAGGCACAGGAAACGACGCAATTATACAATTAATATTTTGTTGTTAAAGTTTTTGTAGTTGTTTAATAAAAGATTCGGGAGCGGATTCGCCCGGGGCGCGGACGATGCCGGTTATGTTCCCGGTAACACAAGTAGCCAACAAATTACTGATTACACATCGCCACCGGTTATAGCAGCAATCCACTATGCCTCGATATCGCTTTTAATCATTCATTTTTTAACCTTATTTATGTTACTCAAAGTCGCTTATAATTTGTGATTGTTGACTAAATTTTGTCGAGATGACTAAACTTAATTTATTACAAGATGTTTATTACGATTGTTAGTAATATGAAGCCTGGGGCTTATTTTAACTGCTTTTGTTAGTCTTTATTGGACAGAGGCGTTTAATATTACCTATAAAGATGAAAGAGCTGATTTACTACCGCGTTTCAAACTATGTACCTAGTTATCTTTTAGCCTGACTTAATTCTGACAATCTTGGTTGTACTTCTGTTGAACAAACTGTGTTGTTCTTGACTTGGCCCTACCTACGGTAATGGGTTAATCTGCACTAAAGTTTTAGAAAAATAGCAACCCTGGTGTAATACAAGTACAGCACCGAGTCTCAGCGCTAAGTAATTGAGTCCAAAATGTAGTTTGTGGACTGAAATCCTATGCATAAGAACACGTTTACATGACCTTTGAAACATTTCGCGATGCGTGACAGGGCGAAGTGGTTCTTTGTTTGTAACTACGAATACCTAAACCAATTCAATTCATTTATTGCAATAATCATGTTCATTTTACAGTGGATGTTAAGATGCTATAATAAGTAGGTACATGATATCCTGCTAGGGCACGGCAATTCATTACTTACATTCTAAAATTAGGTACCTTCTATACCAATAATTTAGGAGTTTAATTATTTTTACTGCTGACGGTTATGTCAATTGTCTTACGTTCAAAACTCATGCACGTGTTTCTTAGAAGGACGGGTTCAATGTATCCATGTTATTTATTATCATCCAATATTGTTTCTTTCGATTAGCAATAGAATATAAATTTACAAAACGGATGTCGAATATGGTTTAGTTGAATTCGATTTAGTTAGTCCCTTTTACAGTTTTATTTTAATCGTCTTCTCAATATCCTGTGGAAAAAATTATATCAATATCTTTTGTCATCAAATAAATATTTTTGCAACTGAAATCTTGTTAAATAACATATACTATATGTAAGTACTACATTATTTTACAAACCTATAGATAGTTAAGGTTCGGGATAAGAAACATTGTAGGAACTAAAATACATAGTACACTGCACTGGACTAGATGTAAAAAGTAACAACAACTGTGGGCTTTGCACGACTAAGTTTCTTGTTATAAAACATTATAAAATTGTATTCTGCACTACATTTAGTAATTCCTACTAAAAGTAGGGCAGAAATACTCTCACATTAAGCAACTACCAAAATTTACCTCCCTGTTCACTGTATTTTTCTCATACCTCTATCTAGACAATTTCTTTTTCTTCGAGACACACTTCACTCTCGAAAAGTACATACGGAACCCTTATGGCAAGACTCGTGGTCGGTCGTTCATCCGTCCTGTTTTCTCCGGAACTTCAGTGCTACATCTGACTCGCTTGACAATAGTCTATAAAAGTTTGTAATTTTATATTAGTACCCATAGTACAAGCCTTGCTTAGTTTGGGACTGGGTCGATTTTTGTAAGTTTATCCACATATATTTATTTATTTATTATTTATATAAATACCTACGAAATTACTCTCTCATTATTGGCTGATCTGACTATATATTTTTCTAGGATTACAGGGGGTGGTATTTCTTTAATTAAATCGTAATATTTATTATGTTCATATTTTGTGATATTCTAAATTACGTAATGGATTGAATGGACTAATTTTCGGATAACTATATTTTTATTTAGTCGAATTTACACAGTGATAAAAACATAACATGTCATGGTAAGATCGCCACATTATTAAATGTCGTCAATAATAAGTGGAACACTTCTACACTTTAATTTTATTACAAAACTTTTAATATAATATATATACCAGAGAAGGACAGAAAGTAAGGCGGATTCTTAATTTTATCCCGTAAGGTAAAAGCAGAAAATCTACGCATTTTACTAGTAATACCTCTGAACTGATTAAAAACTAAGTTTATACTGACATGTAAGCACATAGCACATGAACGGCTCCTTTGTAGCCCGTGGCATCCGGAGAGCCCCTTTCAAGACACACGTGGCGAGCCTTTTGAAGCGGACGCCAACCTAAGGCCGGCTGTTCATCATCTGAAAAGGGTGAACTATCTTGTCTGGGAAAATCTTCTCACAGAGGTCTATTCTTCTCTTTTATTTTGTCTCACTCCGAGTCCACTTGTTCGTTCTAGTTTGATATAATAGTCCAATCAGTCCATTGATTATAAGTTCCTTCAGCTTTTGTGACGTTGATTCCGTTTTATCATTCGTTCTTGTCGTTTTCCTATTTCATGCTATTTAGGCGACTAGTACAATAAGGTGCATTATTTTTCTTTAACTATAGAGGTCGCATGATTCAAAAAAATAGCAATCTTTTCTAATTTCACGACTAGCCAAAAAAGGAGTGTAATGTTTTCAGGGTTCATGTATGTATGCATGTGAGATACTTTGTTCCGCAGAACTTCTCAACGCCTTAACCGATTTAGATGTATGAGGTATCTTTGGAACCCTTACGTCATCCAGAGTAACGAGTAAGGATTTTTGGCGTTGCAATCAAAACAATCTGACGGACTATGTAATCCATTTTGTGTTCTGAAGAACAAAAGATTTATCGATTCATTTTGAAAAGACAATATCCAAAATATTCATAATGTATGTATTTAAAACATGATTTTACGGCATGACAAAATCGTAAATTGCGAAATAAAATAATATTTTCAAAATTAATTAAAGATAAAAACAAGTTTCAAAATAAAGAACTTTTAGTTAACTTCTATCCAGTCCAGTCATGTTTTTATTTTTTTCATTATTATTTTTAAATATAAATACCTACTTAGTCATGAGGGCTTACGCTTAAAAGCTTTTGAATATGTTTACAATTAGGCTAGGCATTAGCACTAAGCTTCTTTACTTGTCAAAAATAGCCAAGCAGCTTTAGAGCAGCTTTGCTCAAGTGCACTTGAGCTTTTTTAAGATTTATAAATTAAAGATAATGTAAGCTTTTAAAAGTGAGGAGAAAGTTGGAAGCTTTGTTTGAAATAGGGTTCTTTGCCGAAAGTCGCACTCCGATATCAAACCAATACAAATAATAGTGATCTGCATATATTTACTATTACTACTGCCTACTGCCTATGTTTTAGCTAGAAGCTAGTTCTCGGCAATAATTACATAGATCCAAATCAGATCATTCTTTGCAAACTAAGTTGAATCGGAATTGAAGGTTTATTTGAACCCTGCGAACAATATTAAAAGCAAAATATCATGACTGTAAAATAAAAACCTTTTTGAAAGTCAACCTAAACAGAACTTAATAGTTATTGTACCTACTATGATCAGAAACATTAACCTTCTTCACTAGTGAACTTAAACCATTTTAATAAAAAAATATGCCACTTCTATTTTTTATCAAAAGCATTATCTTTAACCGTTGAGCAAGTCAAATAAAATGGACTCGTATATTTTTTGTGTCCCGCTCGCGTAACACAGGTGTCCCGTCCTTTAGGAGCCTTTATTGCTTTTTTTGGTGCCTTGCGCCCTATACACGGCAGCGGCGCAGGATTGTCAAATTTGAACTGTCGTTTGACGTGTTTGGTTAGAATTATTAAAATTAGGCAAGTTTCAAAACGCGTGTTGTTTCTGGTCTGCTGATTGTATCTGTTATCTTTTGAGTGATGACTGATTTGTATGTTTCACCTTTTGAATGCAATTATTTAAATAATATTGGAGTATAGAAACCTGCAGGAATAGCGATAAAATTGGTTAAAATGCTTATGAATATTCATATGTCTCGTTTCTAAAAATGTTTTACTTTGTGGCCATGTAAATTCGCCTTTACCGGTCGATTGTTGGCTCGAGCTAGAATCCCTGCCGAGGTCACTCTTTGCATTCACTTTTCTTTATTGACGCATGTCCCAGAGCCTTTTTTGTGTATCGTCCGTAGCGAAGCGTAAATTATCTCATTAAACCCATTGATCGGAGCCAAGATTTGTCTAAATCCTGTCATCACAAAAAGTGATCTTTGGTTCAATAAAAAGTTTAAACGCTGTAAGCTGCCGTGAAGAAGGAATAGAGGACGCTTCTCTATAGCAAAAAATATAAAGGATAGATTCACGTCATTTTGAACACCAAATTTATAGACTTATTTTCTGACACAATCATCTTTAGCGAGATTCAATTGGTAATATTACAACGGCCATCGTTAACAATACAGCATCTCTCACTTCAACCAGTCATATAAACCAAATTATATTCCATCAAACTTCACTCGAAAAGTATAAAGAAAAAGTATTTAAAAAAGCGCAGATGCAATTACGGAAAAAGTGGTGCTAAAATGCAGGTTAGATTATTTTGTTGATAAGTAGTTCCAAAAAAATGTAGTTACGATTTTTGTGTTTTCTTGTGCCCAGTCGGGGATTTATTTTGTAGTGTACAAGACTTATTTCTAAATTCTAACAGAGGAAAGTGTTAAAAGAACTTAACACTTTATGAACTAGTTACTATGAAAAAATGCACTAAAATTGGCTGATTTCGCCGGGTCCTTAAGTAAAGGAAACATTTTTCGTATACTCCTCGAATCCGTACGTGTACGGAAGTGGGCACAGTTAACCAGTCAGTGTTCGTAAAGGTTTTTTATTACATCTCTGTTAGCATTCTGAATAAACTAGGCCTTTTAGCATATAAAGTATTTTATCATACTAATGAAATTAAATTTAAACAGTTCTCATAGCCTTAACAATAGACGTGCCTGCACGATTACCATCCTAATTGACCGGGCTATCCAAGCAACTATTTAAATTGTGTATTAAAACGGAACGCTTTGCTTTCAACAACTATATGCATTCTTTATTCATGTAACGGAGTTTTTTGGCGATTTTTCAATTAAGTTAATGTTAATTTTATTCAGCGTGTGTTTAATTTATTACGTGATAAAATGACACCACGTATCATAGCGAGAAATCTTAATTGTGACACGAGAGACATTAATGTTTTCGTCCCTGAGATTAGAACTGAACTATGTATGCTTGTATGTTCTTACAGTCGAGTTTATTAACATATATGTAGGTGCAGTTTACCACTCTGTTCCTTGTAATAAAGTCTAAAAATGCGTTTATTTTACATGATGGATAGTTCCATCTGAACTTTGTTCCTTAATAGCATACTCGTAAAACATGGAGGCATCTCTTTCCAGCTCACGCTTTAAGTACTATCAAACAAACTTAGGTTTAGTTATTTGACAAACTCGTACATCATAAGCATGAGTAGATGATATAATTCGAAGGCTAGGTTAGTTTTTATCACTTATTGGCAAAATGCATTTCATCTTTCAAACAATTGCTAAAATCTATCCAGGAAATTTGGTGACATCCACAAATACGAACGTCGAGCACGTGAAATGCAGTGTGTCGGTGTAGCGTACATGCGTGCTCCAGTTACCTTCCTCCGATCCGTCGGATATTTTGTATAAGTATACATCCGATATTTTGACCTGACATCGTTTTGCACCTACTTGCTGTGTGTATAATACACAGTTACATACGAAGTTATATACAGTAAACAAGTTGCAAGTTGCGTTAGTAAACTTATAAGGGCTCATTTTCATTGGTCTATAGAGCCCGCCCGCATGCGGGGATCTCGTGATATCCTCCTTTTAACGATTTCAAAGAAAGGAGGGGGTTCTCAATTCGTTCGTAAATTTTTTAACTTTTCCATTTGAGTCGACCGTTTTTGAGATAAGCAGTCATAAAAACGTGTATCCCCCCTCTAATTTCCAAACTATGAAGTACTCTACTAAAACTAGTAAAATTCTTTGAAAAATTAAGGTGGTATGCATTAAGAAATACTTTCAGCGATTTTTGGGTTGAACCAGATAGGTTTTACGGTTTTTGCTAAGAAACTGTCTTGCCCAAACAAAAGTGCCATGAATTCCCTATGAAGATACGACCTCTTTAGATTCAATGTATTGGATAGTGGTTTTAAATGTGGACTACTAGATGTTGGTACGGAACCCTTCATTGTGCGTGGCCAGCGGGCTATCAAACTCAACATCATGATCATTGGATGAGCCTCCAAAAAGTATCGCTACAACAATCAGTCCCTTGCCGCCCTCATCCAAAGGTAGCTTAGCCCGTAGCCTTCAATCAATTCAAAATTCGGCAAACAATCCGATAGCTTAGGAAACCTGCATACATCTGCGAAGATTGATTAAAAGTGTATCTGATTCCCCAATCGCTCTGGGCCAGCGTGATGATGATGGTGGGGAATTTCCTTTAGCAACTATGTCAGTTATTGCTCGTATCTTATATGACTGCTGCTTCCGTCAAATTAATTATATCTCAGCTCAGTATAGCAGCGCCCAGGATGTGACTTTCCTTTATTAGGGAAATCGATGTCCGTCTAATCAACAAAATTTCCTGCTATCGAATTAGCGCCATAACTTTTTCACCGATGCTCTAGTAATCCATTTAAAATGATTGACGATCAATGCGGGGTGTGTAGTTGTAATATCCGCCGCTTGTAGATCGTATCTGCTTTATGATATTAAAAATATATCGAAACTTATTAGGTAGCCGGGAGGTTATCTGGAAGATATCGCTGTTTAGCGATGACTCTTGTGATTTGTGTTACAACGAATCGCACTCATTTGCAATTTTAGTTGTCAGTGTAACGATTTGTCATCTATATGAAGGTATTCGAATGGTATGTTCAAACAGGTATATTCAACCGTGTAGACTCGGACAAGAATAGGTCTACGTTCTCCCCCGCCTGTTGTATGTAAAAGGCGACTAAAGGGGGTCATCGGGGTTGGGAGTGCTCGATGTGGCGGGGGCCGCAGCACTTGCATATCAGCCCCAGGGAGGGTGGCGTGGAGCGCCAAAGCTAATCCAAAGCTAGAAAAGCGCGAGGGTGGCTCTATTGCGTTCAGTATTGAGATCCTAGAGCTTCCCGCATGAGAGCGCAGATAGCGGTCACCATGGAGTTTTTAGTGGGTAGAAAGAAAGATAACAGTATCCTTTTGTCTCTCAACTGGGACATAAGACGCTAAGAACGGTCATACATCTGGTTCAATCCTGGGCGGCAACCTAAATCTTCTTCCAGCCAAGGAAGAGGCTGTTAGAATATTAAAAAAAAACAGGATATCTGACTTCAGTGACTAGAGTATGAAATGTAATTGCAACTGAACGCCTCAATTCTAAAGCCATCCACGCAAATGTTTGTTTAGCTTTAGACTTCAACTCTATTGGCAGTAACGATAGCCCAGCCGGGCCGGATAATTCAGGCCAATATAATGCGACACCCGATATGCCCACATTGTCAACACATTGGATAACGACAGCACACTTGTCTCTGAAACCGTTTTGCGACAATTGACAAATTGTCGAGTCGCGATTTATTTTAAGCTGTTTTTCCTTATACATCATTATCTGCCTAATGTATGTTTCACTGCTCCTCACGGATGGATGAAGAGGAACGAGCCGTAGTCCCACGCTTTCACAGTGCAGGTTGGAGACTTTACGTACACCTTCGAATTTCTTATTTTCGTCATACGTGTTATCGTGTCATTAAAAACGAAGTTATCATAGTGGCATGGAAAAGCAATTAAAAGTCGAGAAAATGGTACATTTTGACAACTTTCAAGGCAGTTTCTTCGCATTTAGCATTTATAAGTTGCAGGTAGTACTGGGAAGTTTCGTGAAAATTTCCTCCCAAATTTCGCGTTCAGTATTAAGTAGGTACCTAAATACATTAAATTCTTGGTTAGGCGTGAGGTGCTTATCGTTTTTACTGGGCCTATTTTGTTCTTTCCTACAATGGAAAAACAGACGTAGTTAACAATCAACGTTCAAAAATAGCAACTATTCTACATCATGAAATTTGATATCTGAAACAATCGCGAGCCAATTTAGACTAAATACTACCTGCCATTACAGTTAATTATGCAAACATTACACAAGAAAAAAAGCAGTAGCCTAACCTAGATTAGATTACATTGAAGTTTAGTCACTATTCACCTTATCGTAGTCGTAAAAAAGCTTACCTAATTTATTTAAAATGTACCTAACTTGGTTTTATAGGTATTACATTTTTGTTTACGCGTTGAACTAAAATTCAAGGTTTTTGGTGTTTTAGTATGAGTGAATTTTGATGAAAAAAACTCGCAGTTACAAGAAAATCTATTTATTTCATCTTGCACATGAAGCTAGCTATAGGGCACGTTGCTCTCAACACGCATTATATTGCCGCAGATAAAACATTCGTTTCTCTATCTCAGTATCGTACTTATAGAAAGGGAGACCGATTGTAATAACATCCATCATATTTGCTGTCGACGTACTGTCCTAAATTTGTCAAAGTCAATCGTTGTGGTCCACGATTTAATAGACTGCCTAAAGATATTAGTTACCATAGAACAACTCTTATATTTGTGGCCCATATTGGCTCAATTACCCTAAAGAGTAGTTACTTTAATTTACGACTCTGATTACAACACAACCCCAACCCGACTGTCGGCATTCGTAACTTAAAAAGTGTTTAGATAGGCCCTGGTGGCTTTGTACGTAGAAGAGGTGTGGCGGCGGCTAGATGAGACGGCCAGGTTCTTACACTTTTGTTATTCAAATTACATCCAGCAATAAACTCCTTTTCCACCGCCCGTCGGCACTTTTGCATCCCTCAGAAACACTTCATGCCTGATTATTGCGAAAATTGACAATTGTCATCAATACCCAAAGGCTGAAATGCATTGTTGCGGCAAACTGAATAGAAGCTAGATAATACTGCTTTGAAAACACATTATCACCAAGATTACAAAACGTCGAAAACAGAAGTAAAATTGCATTCCTCGAAGAACGGTTACCGTTAAGAGTTTGAAACTGGCGACGTTTTTTTTTTCACCAAATCTGTGCACACACGGGTCCCGCGCAGCCGTAAGTCATCGAAGCTGTCAAGATAAGAATGAGTGAATGAACACCTGCTGCCACCGGTGTTACGCGTGCGCCCACACTACCCATTCAAACAATTCCGATTTTAAAAATTCTCATTCACTCACTCGATTTCAATGCCACTGCGCCCAGGCATACAGTTTACTTCTCAACAGCGCTACCGAACGTCTTGAATGTAGTGTAGAACGTAGCATCGCCGGAACGATTATCCCCTTGATTCGAGTTTGAAATTATTATAATGATTATCAATTTTTATTTAATTGAAGACTTGACATCCGGATTTATTTCCTCTCATTTTTGTCCGAGGAATGTAATCATTTTATTACCCACATGCAGCGGAGGTTTAAATTTTGTGAGAGGAAATCGATGGCGGGAGATAGGTAATTAGGTATTTCTTTGCGGATGTTGTTGTCGTCGTAATTTTCTTATTTTCATTGGTTTCATTTGACATACCTTAGATCATGCCAGCTACATGATGAGAACCTTTTCGTTTCGCATATGTACTGTATTTTGTATGCTGATGTTTTGAGGTATTTGCCACGAAACACATTCTATTATATTCTTTAGAGATAATAAAAAGTGTATATATTGAAAGCAAGCTCAAACTTCTGAAATAAAGTAGATCTTTTCTGTTATTTCGATCTTACAAATACTGTATTCTTCTATCGTCTATATAAACATAGAGAGGTAACTGCTAAAACCTCATTGTAGTTATATAGAGGAAAATGATAGTTTTGCTACAATCCCTCATCACTTGCCCAATCTTCTGCTATGACCGTTTTGATCGTTCAGTAGTTTGCTCGTAATATTTATGAGGATTTAATAATGTGATAGATTAAATGTCAAGTTCCTGTAGCCTTTTTTTAGAATAAATAGGAATCTTGGTTTATTTTTGTCATATCATGCTACAATTACGAATTCTCAGTAATAATTACACACGACGGCTATAGTAATCGCGTGTTTGTAAAATTCTGTTCTATTTGTCAGTTTAATTGGCCTAATTGCTGGGTGGATTCCTTCATATATACATCGGAATAGTTTAGTTAATCTGACGTCACGATACTCGGTAGCTGTGCGTCATTATTCGAGTCTAAGCAGAATCCATAATAATAATAATGTCGGAGAAAATCTTAGATCAAAACCTTAGGTAATATAGGGATAGGGGTACTTACTAGGCGATTTCCTTAGGAAAACTCTTCGGAGCTTTGGAGTCAACATAAAATCAAGGTATATAATAAGTACCTATTAGTAATATGCAATTAAATTCCTCATATAGTTTGTTAATTCATTATATAATGTGTATTGCTATTTTCTTGCTATCATCTCGTATAACCGAATTTAATACTGACCATCAATTTTAGTTTTATATTTCTATATTACCAATTAATTATTATAGTTAAATTTATTTATTTAAACTTTTTTGCACTAACAAATGAGTAACTATGGCGGACTTGCTGTTAAATGTTGACAACTTTGAGAAGAAATCTAGTTTTGATTTATGGCTAGCTATTTCATTTATGTATTTCCCTATGTAAGTAAACAATTATGATGTACCTAATGATATGACTTGTGTGTAATATCTTTCAAGATACTTATTGTTATTCCGATTCCGTTATCTGAATCGAATAAATATCATGTTCTTATAATAATCGATTTATTCCCGTTGTAAGTTTTATGAGAATTGTGTCGTGAGTACCTCTACAAGACGATATATTACATACCCATAGAACACCCGGGAACAACTCATTTGTAGTTATCGAAATAATATCGGCACGGTCCAATTCTTACAGGAATAAACATGTCTGTTCATCTTTAGCTGCAACTTGGCTACCGATTTAAGAACATTTCAAGTTACAAAAACCAACTCACCCCGGTCTGGTATAAAATCTTGAGTCCACTCTTGAAGGGAGGCATGGGCCTCTTATGGGGCAAGAAGGGCAGCTTGTCGGGCCTCCTTAAGTGTATTTCTCCCGAGGGCCTGAAGGCTTCTAAAGGGGTCCTGATGACGCCCTGGACGCCGCAGAACACCCATGCTAGAGTTATACTGAGCACTTGCAATAGTTGCATGTTCACTGCACTGTGTCGCGGATCGAGTGCGGTCGTGGGGTCGGGCAAGCTCTGACTGGCGTCGGGCGCGCCGAGGCAGGTATTACTTGGCCTACGCGCCCGGTATAACCACCTCCAACTGCGACCGAACAAGCTTGATACTTTAAGGCTTCTCGGCTTCACGTTAAGCTTAGTGATACTTAACTGTTCTTGTATTTATTTAAGTGATTTAATAAACGTTTGTAATTGAAGTAATGAATAGAATTTTGTATACCTATGGTACGAGCACACTCGACATTTTAATATTAAGCTTGCTATGCACTCGTGCGTGCGTCATCTCATCATATCGTTTCCCTAACACATTGTATGACTTTCTTATTTTAGTGCAGTAAAGGTACTCAACAACCGGGTCGGTCACATCTTTACTAACATGTCGTCCCAATCAACGTAACAACCCAACATCAACATAGACCAATAAAATTAGCGATACCTGGACATAATTCGATAACCCGTTGTTTTTATAATTTTATCGGATATTAATGTTCAGTATCATATATTAATTGGAAATATTAAGTAAAAAATGCGTGATCGTAACGTATTAAAAAAAAATCGTGAGTTATCGTACACTACCTAACTTTTTTCTGCAGGCAAAATAGGTAACCAAATACCATGTTAGTATAATTTTGAGGTGTATTCAAATGCGATCACTGAATAGCATAATTAACCTGAAACCAATTTCGCAAGTACGTTTTTTTTCACAGATTCCATCTGATCTCAATATCTAGATAGGCAAAAATGGTAACTATGATGGTTAAATCTATTTAAGCTATATTGTGTCTTTTTAGACATTTCAGACCAAAATTAAACATTAATTTGTAACGTTTTAATAATAATGTATTTCTCAGTAGGCAAAAATCGTAACTGTGATTTTTTTGTTTAATAATAGCTTTTTGTGTAGTATAATCGTGTTTTCATCATTATTAAACACGTTAATGTCACGCTTAAGAAATCGAAAATCAAATTGAAAATACGTGCGAACTTGTCGTGGAGCGGGATGCATGCGGGGTGGGGAGAGAGCGGAGCGCCAGCGGCGAGCGTG
Source organism: Epiblema foenella (assembly GCA_963556455.1). NCBI lineage: Eukaryota > Metazoa > Arthropoda > Insecta > Lepidoptera > Tortricidae > Epiblema > Epiblema foenella. The sequence goes on along the minus strand of OY747113.1, from coordinate 11,151,699 downwards.
CGGCGGATCGGACCTGTCGTAACGAGTGCGACATGAAGTACTCACCTCAATGCTCATGCGTTGACAAAAATGTCGTAAGCGCCGCAGGATTTCATACATCTTACGCGTTTACGTCACACGGTCAAATTTTTGTAACGAACGGAACGTTTAGCTATCTTGTTACTTAATTTAATTAGCAACTCACAATATGACAATAAAGATTTCAAATTCAAATTCCAACTGCTGCCGTGGTGTGATATATCTAAATACATGAAAGAAGAAACTGACTGATTGACATATCAATGCATAGCCCAAACCGCTGGTTCTAGAGATTCCAAATTTGGCACGTAGGTTCCTTATAAGGCCAACAGGTGCACTAAGAAAGGCTTTTCCAAATTTCACCCCCTAAAGGAGTGAAACGGGAGTTCAAAGTTTGTATGAAAAACCGTATTTATTGAAGTGAGAGGCAGAAAACTTTGTATATAGACTCTTTATTTAAATATATTAATGACGTATTTCAGCGTTTTTCTAAACTGCTCCACTAAAGGGGTGAAAAGGGGGTTCAAAGTTTGTACGGGAAACAAATCTTTTTTGAAGTGAGATATTTGAAACTTCGTATATAGTTTCTGTTTAAATACAACAAAATACGTTTCAGCGTTTTTCGAAATTGCTCCCTTTAAGGGGCGAAAAGAGGGTCCCAAGTTTATGCGGGGAGCAAATTTTCTCTTTTCTTAAAAATCGATATGGGTGTCATTTTCGAGATTCCTCGGGGTGCCGATTACGATAATGACATGCATTTTCAAATCAAAGATGGCGGAAATTTATGGTTCTTAAAAATCGATATGGGTGTCACCTTTGTGGTTCCTCGGGGTGCCGATTACGAAAATGACATGGTTTTCAAATCCAAGATGGCGGACATTTATTTTTCTTAATTATCGATATGGGTGTCACTCTCGAGGTTTCTCGAAGCGCCAATTACTAAAATGATATGGATTTACAAATCCAAGATGTCGGACATTTATTTTTCTTAATAATCGATATGGGTGTCATCGTCGAGGTTCATCGAGGTGCCGATTACGAAAATGACATGCATTTTGAAATCGAAGACGGCGGACATTTATTTTTCTTAATTATCGATATGGGTGTCATTCTCGAGGTTCCTCGAGGTACCGATTGCTAAAAATACATGGATTTTCAAATCCAAGATGGCGGACATTTATTTTTCTTAAAAATCAATATGGGTGTCATCTTGGAGGTTCCTCGGGGTGCAGTTTACAAAAATGACATGCATTTTCAAATCCAAGATGGCGGACATTTATTTTTCTTAAAAATCGTTATGGGTGTCATCTTCGAGGTTCCTCTGGGTGCCGATTACGAAAATGACACATATATAATATGGTTATTATTTAATAAATAATAGAATAAAATCTATACAATCTTTACGAAAATAAATTGGCTGTTGAATTATTTAAATAAAAACCGGCCAAGTACGTGTCGAATCACACACAATGAATTGTTCCATACCAACACCTACTAGCCCACAGTTAAAACCAGTACCCAATTACATTGAATCTAAGAAAGTATCTTCATATGGAACTCACGTCACTTACGACCTTTTGTTAAGGCAAGACACTTTTTCCGCGAAAACACAAAAACCGTAAAATCTGCCTTGTTCAAAACAAAAATCGTTGAAAGTATTTGTTAATGCACACCTTAATTTTTTCAGAATTTTTAACTTCATAGTTTGTAAATTAGAGGGGGGGGACATTATGACTTTGACAGCTAATGTCTCACCAAGGGTTGATTTAAATGGAAAAGTTTTAAAGCAACCTCCATATCATTTTTAAACACCACACGAATTTGTGGGTTTAAAAATGGGTTAACGAAACACTTTTCAAAGTGGTCAAAAAAGGGCAAAAGGAACGCAACTCAATTTTGACAATGTCAGATTCAAACAAGTTCTGAATCTGACATTGACAATCTGACAAAGCTTTATCACTTTGGGATGCTTGTTTGTTTCTGAGGTTTGTTTATTTAATTTATATTTGTATCAGCCTCGGTAGAAACATTTAGCCGATACATGAATATCTGTGTATGTACCTTGTAGTGTGGCTGTACTTGTATTGTTGATGTGGTTTGCATTTTGGACTGCGACATACGATTCCGGAATTACTTTTAATGTTGTTTTTATTCCGCCTCATTGATGTTATATCATTAGTAAGCTAATTATTTATTTGTCAGTTCAAATGATAACATCTTGTAGTGATAGTATGAGTCTAATCTATGTGATTTTTTTTAAATTACCCAAGCATACTCAAATTATCAAGTTGGAATAATAACTATACTGCTGTAGTTCTTGAGTACTTACGAGTATATTACGTGTTTAGTGTTAATTATGAGGTTTACTATTGGGTTGTCATATTATATAACTCTATGGATCTCAAATCTTTTGCAGTGCCAATCAAAGGAATTACTTAGAATCTTCTAACTTCTTATTGGTTTGATTCTCCTGACTGGGCATTCCAAAATAAAACAGCCTCTACAATAAATACCATTTTTATATGAACTTAAGTATAAATATAATGCCTTAAAGTGGTTGGTGACTATCATACACAACATCTCAAAAAAGCCCTGTTTTTGCTGCTAACAGATACTAAGTATATGTTGGTACCTCACCTCATTTGAAGTAAGACATTCAACCAGCTCATTTTTGGAAATAAGGTACTCCTTCAAACTCATTTTAATTTCATGTCCTACCCAACACTAAATCATATATCTCATTTTGAACAATTTAGTTGTTATCGATTTAATAAACACAATATTTCAATAAATTTCCGCCCCAGCCGAACCGTTGTGTGGCCCACGTGCTTATAAAAGTTTGACAATCATTGACTATAAGCCTATAATAAATGAATGCACGAGCTGACTACCACACGAGAATAGCTCGCGAGTAGCGACAGCGCGGCCGTGAGTTGAGAAACAAAGAAATTACGACCTTATTCTGCAAGACATAATGTTCATATTAAAACGCAAGTAAGAGAAGATAACAATTAATTGATAATCGTGGATATTTTTTGTTTAATTTGTTTCTTTTAGTGCTAGTAATATGTTGATGGCATAAATTAAACACTTTTGAAGTAGTTACGTATTTTGCCTTTCCAAAAATTACCAATATTTGTGATTTTAGAGATCCGCAAAGAGAATTTGTTTAATTTTTAATTATTTATCAACACACATAATATACTATTCAGAATAAATTGTTAAATTACAGTTATCTATAATGCCTGATAAGATAAGCCAGAAAATGTGTAACTTACCGAAAGTTCTTTATTAATGATAGTACCGGTTGATTAATTAGTTTAATTTTGATTTATTTAACTGGAATGCAAGCGTCATATCATAATAGAGGTACATTTACGTAGTTACATATTATGCTGTACTGATGAAATCAAAATGTGTTTAAAATTTAGTTTTTCGGTTTTTTTACAGTGACGCGCAACCTTAAAATGTTTAATTTCTATTATTTTAAGCATAACTAACAATACTTCATATCATAGAAAAAGAAAATTACAGTTATCTTTTATGTCCAGGTTTCGCTAATTTTCTTGGTCTAACATACAACATTCGTACATGTAGGGTGTGATATACTATTATACCCTACACCCATAGTAGATAAATAGTTATCGTTAAGTTAAATAAAATTAGTCCCTAGAAATATCCGTGTTTCCTTTGATTCACAGTTTTATTAATTTGAAACAGGTGCCTACAAGACACAATAACATTTTAAGTTAAAAAAATAAACTAGTGACTAGGCACTTATTTTTTGTTCCTCTCCCAAATCTTAAAACATGGTTAACATCTTAGCTGATAAACAAAGCCTTGATATTAAATTCATTTGTGAGTGATAACAAAGTAACGTAATTCTTTAATAGAAATATGTTTTGATTTCTTTGTCGTAAACCATGGGGGTATTTTATGACCGCGTATGAAAAGCCCAGTCTTGCAAGGATCAAGACTGTTTGCGGTCGCCTGCGCCTGACTTCCTACCGATGATGTTTTTCTACACAATCTTGTTGCTCTGATATAAAGCTGCGTTCATTATCAACACCAACTTAAGTATGAATTAAGTGAAATCTTTTTTTATACGTATTATAGAAAGCAGTCGATTTATCAAATATAAGTTATTACTTTATAATTCCTACCTAAAAATGACATTTACGCAATGGAAAATAAAATATATGTCACCTATCATCAACATAGTCAATACCCATTTTGGGTCGTCGTGCCAGCCCAGTTAGTCATTTAATTAGTTAGTCAATATTATTAAGAGCTTCGTTGTTCAAAAAAGACAGTGGCGAGGTATCTGGTCTAATTTAGGTACAATAAATGGTACCGAGAGAAAATTTCATTATTTATGTATGGCATAGGTCGACCACTTACCTGAGACGACGCAGAATGGTAGCGGGGGCCGGGACTTGCCAGTGGCAAGCTGCTACCCCTCTTGTCTCTTGTGACCCTGTTCCCTATGACCCATCACCGCTCTTGTCTCTTTTTCGTCACAGCGCCGTCTCAGTTAAACGGCAATTTTTCCATTTGTATTTACTGCCTTATACTTCAAGACAAGATGATGAAAGCAGATCATCTGACTTGTCACCCCGCGTGGATTTACTAGCTACCTAAATTATACCTATAGTCGTAGTATTTTGGGTATTTTTCTGATCTATAATAACAATATACCCAGAAATTGATGTTAATTTAAAGTTTAACAATTTTTACTGCACTTGAACTGTAAAAGATTGCGTGTCAGTTTCCCCATTGTAAAACCTATTCTCGTGATAATCACCACTACTCAACAATCAATGGCCACCGTTCCTACCCGATTGTCTTAAACAAAACAATGTCATTCAAGTTTTTCGTAGAACAGGATTTCAAGAATTCCATTGTCTATGTAACGCGACCTTATCGGCCGTCCCGCTCGCTCCCATTCACTGTCCTCGCGCCCGCATGAATGAACCGCTTCTTATGAATGAACGGACAGTCGCTATCGTACTATACATGCCTACCTGCAGCTCGTAGCTATACATATGTTTTTTACGCGCCAGCTATAAGGCCATTGAGAAATGTATGTATATGTTACCTGAATACATATAAGTTCTAAAGGCCGTGGCACGTGTTTTGTTTTTTTTTTTCGAGTGATAAATGTTTTGCTCGCCAGAGGTTGCGTTGTGAATACTGTAAAGCCTCTTAAGGAGATATGGACGTAAATGATGTCGACGTGGAATATGCTTAAAGGGTTCGTCGTACATCACTGGTTGTCATGTTTATTGTGTACTCGCTTTCGCCCTCGACTTTGTCCGCGTATTTCTAAAAAAACCTCCGCGCCCCATTTCTAGTCCTAGGCGGTTTATTCTCGTATAAAAAGTAACCTTTCCTCGGGATCTAAAATTTCCTCATACCGAATTCCATCTTAATCGGTTCAGCGGTTTAAGCATGACTAACAAACTCGCAATATACTATGTTTTTATAATAAAGTTAATGTTCATATAGTTGAGACCAGAGACGAAATTACTTATAGGAATTTAGAATACTAAAATTATGGACGAATCGGTTACTAATTATGAATTTTCGTTGGTGAGCTTCCTGCCATCTTTCAATATGCTCGATGGAAATCACCTAACTTGCAACGATCTCCAGTAAGAACCGTCGAAATTCGCAATTTGTATGGCTTGGACGAAATGTATCATCCAAGCACTACAATAATCTTTCATTGTTAATCGTTATTGTTGTCTCTGTGAACACAATTTAAAAAAATACATAGTTCTATGTTAATAAGAATATATAACAACATTTTTATTAATTCGGAATGCAACAACATTTACACACGTGACATGTGTATTGTTATAACCTGTTATTGTGTATTACAATAAAGTGATTACATACGTACATACATAGTTACATACAACTTTATGTTTTATTCTTTACATCTTTTTTATACATCATTCATTAAGCCGTGGTCTCCCGACGAAAAATATAAACAATAGTATTCTTTTGTAATGAGCCCGGGGATCCCCGGGACCGGTAGACGACGGGGCGGGTAGAGTCCGACCACGCCAACTCTGCATTGAAATAATTTGGTAACACTACCTCAAACGTCACATTTTCATACACATATGACGTATAATGCACAGTGTTGCCAAATTATTCCTTGCAGAGTTAGCGTGATCGGACTCTATGTAAGTTTACCAGTGCCTTTACCATGAGTTTGCATGACCATACTCGCTAGCGATTGCGTAAACGATTTAGTATGCCGATTCTTAGTTCTGTTGCGTAACCGCCAGAGGCGCTGTACTTTTGCCCATACAAGTTTTTACGCAGTCGCTAGCGAGTACGGTCATGTAAACTCGTGGTAAAGGCACAGTAGTATATAAATGCGCTATTTGATATCTTTTTTATTCATAATAATAGGTTTGGACACGCAATGTGACCTGATAGCTACACCCCGACAAAATTTGGTACGAGCATGGTTTTCTGTAGGTACTATATTATATTAAGCATACACCCACGCAGCTGTCAAATAACAAGAATCAGGTCAGAAGTGGCCATTCATGAATGCGTGCGTGTCTTTTTAGTAAACATGTGGAACGCGTGTCAGAAAACACGGCATCTGCAGGGTTGGCGATTTAAATAGCAGGTAATTTTACATGTTATATAAAATTTCGGCCCCTCCACTACGCGTAGTCTGTATCGCAGGAGACCAAGTAAGAGGGAAGATATTGTTAAAATAATTAACATTCATGAGACCATATACATCTCTAAGGACGTAAGAATAGTAACTATCAATTGTATTTGGACGCTCAGAGACCATATACATCTCTGGGATATTATATCACTTTCATTATACTCTTTACTTTGCTTATACAAATATAAATCTCTAACTTTATCTTCACTGTGTGACATTAATTTTGTTGTATTTGTAACCTCGAAATGATTATTCTTTCCTGAACTGTGAAATTAATATTTTGACATGAAAGATGCATTCTTATAGTCATCAGACTTTCATAAATTGTAAGTTAATATTTTGACATGTAAAAGTGCCCTTGCGGCCAGTTGTGGCCTATTTACAGAATAAATGTTTGATTTTGATATTGATCAAACCTATTAAAACTAAAATGCTTTTAAAATTGTTTGCCATAGACAAGCGCACTATGACAAAACACAATTTAATTAACAGAGCTTTGCTTAATTTTGTGAATATGGGATTCAAAAACTTAGTTTAGGCCTGATTATAAAAACAATCATATTTAGGCCACACTTTTCGTAGGCACATAGATTTTTCATACGGTTGGACCTGACCTCTTAATCTATCAGTCCCAGGTTATATTTGTATACACAGATAAAATATTTGCCTAAAAACTAAGTTCGTAATAAAGTTGTGCGTTAAACGAAACTTTAGAAGTAACACTTTATACAATTTCTGGATAAATGCCCTAAGCCCCTAACATATTTTTCTTCCTTTTTGTTAGACAACCCTGCCTAACATCCCAAAAATAACCTTTGACGTCAAACTAAGGGGTGGTTTGGATCTACGATTTGGACCTATCAGTGGGGAACAAAACACTGCTTATCGATATAACCAAATATCATAGACTAGTTATTATATTCAGTAAATGTCAAGGCAGAGTGTCTTTAGACATAAAATATCAATGGTTTCGGCAATAAAAGGTCATACTTCGATATAAGTAATTCAAGTTAATACCATTTTTAATACTGTGTCACGTGCAAAAATCTGTGAAGGTTCAAGTTTCATTTCATGTCTAGGTATATCAAATATTAATTAGTACCTAACCTGAAAAAAAAACTTAATTAGGTCATAGTGAGTCATGTCCCCCCCCGCCCCGTGTGGTTGCCGGGTAAGAATTGCGCCACCCCATCTCTTCCCGTGGGTTTCGTAGGAGGCGAATAAGGGAAAATCGGAGGGTGGGCAGCAGCATCCTTCGATCATTACCACCATCAAACTGCGGTCGCCAACCCGCTTGCCAAGCGTGGCGACTATGGCAAATCCCCCCCCAAATTGGGGGAGGCCTGTGTTCAGCAGTGGACGTCTTTCGGCTGAAATGATGATGATGATGATGATGAGTCATGTCCTTTATATTAGTTACAGTTTATTTGGGAAATTTGAGTAATTTTATTGGTATATCTTCTCATTCTAACTAAACAGCCCAGTGTTAGTAGTATTATTAAATGATAACACAGTTGGAAATAAGCATGTTTATCTTTAAAAAAATGTTGTAAAATAATTATCACCCAAAAATTCTTAACAAAGCCAAGGAAATAACTCCGAAGTATCAAGTATGCACGGGGCCGTTTCTCAGATAAGGGACACTCAAATATAAGTGTTGTATTGTTACCTAGACAATGCAGTCTCAGAATGCCCTTCAAAATTCGAGTGGTCAGCACTTTTTGTCCACATTTCCCTTGGAGCGCAATAAGGACAGGTATATTCTGCGTTTGAGAGCATACCTGTATGAATCTACAAGTCAGATAGGGATAGGTATATTGTGTCATTGAGGCTTTTATTTACGATGTTTTAGGCTGGCACGTCACTGTTGGCACGCGCACTCGAAATGTCTTGAAAAAAAGGTATTTCCTCGTAAGTACGGGTTCTTGGGAAGTGAGAGTTCCGGTTTAGTTTTTTTTTTTACGGCGATAGTCTCCTGTTAATGTGCTTAGTGGATAACACTGTTGTCGTTTATAGGGACGCTGGGGAATTCTAATTTTTAGGTTACTAAAGACACCACAATGCAATAAACACCGGACAATTCAGTGAAAATCCCAAAAATAAATGCTATATAAATATGCATATCTAGTACCTAGTTGACTATTAATTAAAACGAAATAACTACTTTTTGTCAATAATATATGTAATAATTTGACAAAAATACATGCTCAGATAACATTGTTCACATGAAAACAGAACATTGTTCAAATGAAAAAAAAATACTTTTTAATAATGCACCTTGTTATTTTTTATCATTTTTATAAGCCTTTAACTAGCCAAGCTTTACGACTGACATCAAATAAATCAAAACCATCAATATAATTTTACGAGCGATAGCAATAGTACTTTTATTCTGTTCCACCTATTCAAAATGGCGCCACATTAGTAGAGTGTTCGCATCAGATACTACCTTTTAATACGGAATATAAAATTATTTAGCAAAGTTATAAAATATAAGTTATGACTGTGTTCTAAAGCTCTTAAACCCCTCTACTGACGTCGCCATCTTGATAAAAAGTAACATCACGAATATAGTTCACAGGTTAACGACTAGAGGTGCCCGACACCGACTAGACCCACCGATTTTACCACAGTGAATTTACTATTCCTCGCATTTACTTCAATACATAAGTTCCGAAACATTCATTGGTACGAGCCGGGGGTCGGACAGACCATTATTTGATAGCAGCATGCTTGAACCACTGTTTCTACAACGGAGATTATTTTTGCCATCTGTTCTTCGAACTTGTCATGTAGGTAAATAAGAATTTTGATGGCCGCAAACTCCAATCGGCAACGTAAGCTTCGTTCGGTAGGTAGAGAAACACATATAACGGTCACACGACATACTCACCAGACATGAAATCCGCAACAGGCTTCGTCATAAGAGCATAACATAAAGAACCGCCTCGGATCGTAGATGACTCGAAAGTTCCCATATTACTGGCGGCGTTGCCGCGATGAATGGACAACAAAATCTGTTATGCCCAGAACAATCCAGACCGAGGATCGTAATCCCTCTCCCTCACCCGTCGACCCAGATCCCTCACAAAGTCCCATGCCTCCGAATGTCCGCGCCATTTCAAGGTGAGTAGCGCGCCAGAATTTTGATTGTATACATCTTGGCCTATTTACAATTCGACCTGCTCAGCTAGCACGACATATTTTATGGTCACGTTTGGAGGAACCAATAAGATGACACCCATATCGATTTTTAAGAAAAGTAAAAATTTGCTCCCCGCTCAAACTTGGAACACCCTTTTCAGCTCTTTAGGGGAGCAATTTCGAAAAACGTTGAAAGATTTTTTTTTGTATTTAAACAGAGAGTCTATATACGAAGTTTCAAATATCTGACTTCAAAACAGATTTGCTCCCCTTACAAACTTTGAACCCCATTTTCACCTCTTTAAGGGGTTAATTTAGAAAAACGCCGAAATATACCATTAATATATTTAAACAGAGATTCTACATACATAGTTCTAAATTTCTCACTTCAATAAATACGTGTTTTCATACAAACTTTGGACCCCCAATTCACCGCCTGGGGGATGAATTTTGAAAAATCCTTTCTTAGTGCACCCTTATTATACCTTGTAAGGAACCTACTTGCCAAATTTGGAATCTCTAGAACAATCAATCAGTCAGCTTCTTCTTTTATATATATATTTAAGAAGATTATTAATACTGAAGCGTTTAATTTGCAATTGGTCAATAACGATTAGCTATTTGATCAGTGTTGCCGGTTGAGACTTGTAAAACATCGACCTAGAAGGTGCTAGCGGGTTGTCCGGCACCAGCATCTGATAAAAGTTACGCAGCACCCATGATACAATAATATACTGCGCCAGGTATGGCAATCCGGTACATCGATTAGTAGTGTGGGGACACGACCTACGTAACATATGCGGACGTAAGTGTGTGTGTGTGTGTGTGTGTCGTCGACAGTGACGTCACTGGTATCACAATCTGAATTGTCAGACCTTATTTTTTTAGACCATGCTCATTGGCAGTGAAAGTGTTACCAAATCAGGGCTAAGTATTAAAAAGTTTCAACTAAATCTCTGTTATAGGGCTATTCCTCAGCATATTTGAATATTTCGTAGCGTATTACATTACCTTGCGTATTTAGCAAGACAAATACCACTAGCACATCTCTATTAATGACTAAAACTTGACTCATTTGCAGCAACGACGGCGTGTTTGAGTTTTAAACTTTGCCGAAATTAACAGTTTCTGACACGCGATGTTATTTGGAACTTTTCACTAATGCTACTAATACTAAATTCATAATACTTTGAAGAGTTTCTATTAATGGTGTTACAAGCGATCATGCCGTTTTTTTCGTCATGAAATGGTAAAATGGTTTTCCAAGGTAGAAGTGAAAGAAAAAACCCTCAAAAGTCATTAGCAAGTACGCTACTTTGTTGTCATGGTACAGACCAGGTCTAATTAGGCCAGTATGATAAGCAAAGTACCATAGCAGTAAAAGATTAGGCACAATCACGCACAATCATATTTTGACTCCCTTATATCAGAAATTATGCATTCTGAAATAGCATGTTTCAACATCAACTAAAATTCGCGTCATAAAAAGAAAACTTTTAAGAAGCAGATTGACAAAGTTTAAGAGACACTTGAAGATGAACAATTCTACGAGTACAGTATGATCACTGTCGTATCGCCAATGCTGCTAGTGCTTTTGTGGTGGGGAATTTAGTAAGGTAAATTAGAAAATATTTACATAGCTTCTGATTGCAAAATATATCGGTGCTGAAACGTCTTTTGGCCGAATAGTCTAATACAATTGCGTGGAAAATACATCGTTTAAACAACGAAACTTCCACCGTCCCTATCCGAGAGATTTCAAAAAAATAGTGAACGTTCTGTCACTTGCGAAAACTCGGATCTAATACACGTGTAAGTGCTTGGTCTTCTTTAAAAAGTTGTCGCAACCTAGAAAACTACAAATACATATGTACATTCTGATTGGATGATGAGCCTACACGTGTAGATAAATTTCAAAGTTGTTTTGCTATTCACCTTCGCTCGTGACGTCTACTGTCTCGAAATTATTGGGCGACTACTGAAATTGTTACTCAGGACCCTTTTTTTTTACAAACTTCTCGATAATTTTGGAGTTAATGTTAAGTGCACGATAATTAATTGACTAATTTGATTTTATGACGTCATTAGAAAGAAGGTACGGTAGAGTTTATAGGCCTATTCAACCTGTTCAGTGCTGGCTATAGCCATGCTGTATACAGCATTACTCTTAATTTGGATTGAACACGAAAATTAAAGACGTCCAGAAAGAAGAAGAAGCTAATTGAAGACGTTAAGTAGTTACCCTCGAGGCTGTGACCTCAGGGTCATGGGACTCCTATACCTCTCACAGTGCGTTTAATAAATCCTCTCTAAGTCTCTCGTTTTCGTCATTTTGCCACCATTAAACAATAAAAATTGAAGAGCATTCCTAGTTCATAACTCCGGCGAATCATAAATCTATATTCATTTTGATTTACCAAAAACACAGGGCAAAACGTGCGGATTATCTATTCTCTAATTGCAATAATTGTTTCATTGAGAAGGTTTGGTTTTAGAGTACATTAAGCATTAAGAGCATCTGATACGGTCTGATTTCGAACGTTACTATGGATCTGTTTAACTGCAGTCTCACTTGTGTAATTTATTACTCAATAAATTATTTAGTTTCGGTAAAGGATTAACCTGTAATATCAAAGTGTTCCGAATAAATGATACACATACCAAAAATCTTAGCTGATATATATCCAATAACTTACAGGATTTGTGATAGGCCGTAGTCCGCTCGTATCATTTGATTCTTACCGTTAGCTTTTCGGTGATCGTGAGGAAACGTCTGCGAAGAAATGCAAAGGTGCATGTGAAGACTCCAACCCGCACTGGGTGGCCAGCGGGGGGGACTACTCCCCGTTCTCTCACATCTATGAGAGGAGATCTGTGGACACGGGAAAGTTCCTAAGTTCGTAGCTAAGGGAGTCTTGGGGAGCATTTTGCACACGTACAGCGCGTGGCGTTCTATTTCTGTTATCACTCGGCCTTTGCACGAGCCGCCAATTTCAGCCTTCCGAAGGCTACTTTTACCAATGAATAGGCTTAATAAAGACTCCAATTACCATCTTTTTTACATGCTTTATTTATTTATGAATATCGTTTGCATGCGAATGAAATATGAAGCTAAGGAAATTTAAATTGCATACATAATGGGATGGAATATATATAAATAATGGTACAAGTAAATAACTTTGAGTTCGGCACTGCCATATGCTCGTGTTCTATTGGGTATTCTACGTTAACACTATTGTAATAGATTTCCTATTTCGTAGGTCGGACACTGTCTAAAAATCGTACCTATGTTTGTAATAAGTACTTTTTTACATTGATGTTAAGACAGAATATCAATCGGATTCACATCACCTTTCAGTAATCGTACTGTATCATAAAATTTTTGTTATAAATATGCATTATGCAATTATTCAATTCAATAAGTAACGACAGTTTTAACGTTGTGATTATTGAATAGAACACCAATAAAGTAATTTCATAATTTTTCTTAGAATTATCTACATATACTGATTCAGATACCATACTTAACTAAATTCTCAGTGCATGACCGTCCAAATTCAATCACACTAATTTGCCTCTCCCTCAATGGACACCTGTATATAACGTGGGTATAAAAATCTGGTCCGCATGCCGTAAGTCGTTATGTAACCGTGGTAAACACCACCTACATACCGGGGTAGTGGGTTCCAGCCCACACCAACCCACATCCACAACCTGTGCCTCCTTATGCGGCTTTTAAAACATTGGTTATTATGAGATGCATTTAGATGTATAAATTTAATTTTTACCTTAAAACGACTTAAATTACCTGCGTATTTTGATTACTTGCGTCATTTTTGAATGAGATGCCGTAATCTATGCAAGTAATTGTGAAATTGACACATCAATGCAAGTGCGTAAAGTATTATATGACACGTAAATTGCGTATTGCTCGTCTTTCGGTTACGTAAGACCAGCAAGAATCTTATTTTGATAATGTTAGTGTGAAATTAGTAAATTTTCTGCTATATTGATTTAAAGCCACCTCTATCGTCACTGGCATAATTGTAGCGACAATAGATTAGATGCGTATTTAAAGAAAGAGTCAGTAGATTAAGTCGATTTTCAGTTGATAGCAAAGTGCGGTAAATTTAGGTATTATTTTTATAAGTCAGATACTTGTCAGATATTTTGAGCGCTTTGATTTGTCAAATAATGTTAGTACCTATTATTACATATACATTATTAGTACCAATTATACTCTAATTGCAACTCAGAGTAATTGTTATAAAACAGGGTTAAGAAAAATTCAAATTTTTGAGAAATGAAGTATTTTACACTAATCAATAAAATATTTTTTTCACTAATTCCACCGCGGCGCCATTGGTTTCGAAAATATAACGACCTAACATTTTCTTCATCTGGCCTTACTGTGAATAACACTGCCCGGTTACCGCAAAACCTACATGCGACAACTTTACTAATTGAAAAGACAATTTAGTTTCCCAACTCGGCGTCGTACAAGGTGACGTCTGCCCACCGTGCTCTAGTTATCTATATATGTATGGGCGATGCAACATGCAAATATCACACAATTATATTATGCATCCGTAAGATATGTTGCATGATATGCATTAGTATTCGCTTCTGTAGTTACTTATTTTTAATTATATTAAATTATAATTTAATAATAACACAGTTTTCGCCATTCCGCAAAAAGGCGGCCAAGTACATCACAAAGTTTTGCATGTATACAAATGTAAGTATTATAATCATCATATGTTTATAATCCATCTATTAAACAACAAAAAAAACAAAAAAAGGTATTAAACAACTTTTGACTCCTGTAAGGGCTAGAAATAACTTAACACTTTTAGTTTTCGGTATTTCGCAAAAAGGCGCCCAAATACATCATAAAGTTTTGCATGTATACAAATGTAACGATTATAATCATCATATATTTATTTATAATCCATCTATTATAATATCAAAAGGTATGTGTAACCCGACCTTTTTTTTCAAATATACGAGTGCGCCAGTAATTCCACAAAATTCCATAAAAAATATCCATTTCTTAATGTGCTCTCGAATCTCGATGGGCGCTGTCATGTCTCCGAACAGTGTGAGACATTAGCCTCGTATGGCGTCGCGTAGTGCGGTAAGTGGGCGGTAAACGCAGGATATGGCCGGAGGCTGCTCGCGCGCATCTCTTCCGGTCGCGCTTCCCGAGGGACACTTGGACACTTGGCTTTCACGTCGTTGGCCACGAGATTAATCTGACTAGACATTTCGCATTTCAATATGATATGTGTGGCCCGTGCGCTGGCTTCCATACGCACCGAGGCACAGTTATAGTAGGATCGAACCTATACTAGTAAATCCGAATAAACTAATGAAAGCAAGAACTACTAGGAACTAAAGCTTTAAAAAAAAAAGTTGCTTATGTTTTTGACAGTATTTTATCTCATACTTTATATCATATTTTATATCATATTATATTTCTAAATATCGTGTAAGATGGATCTCCGTATCTAGACTCTATTTATATTCTTAATTGTACTTTTAGCAATATGGCTTGGCTTAAAGCATTTCTTTTTACAATTCCCTCCACTTCTTCCACATTGTTGTACATGTTATTGTTTAGGTTTTCACGGGCCTCCATCTGTCTGCGAAAAAAGCAACGTAAGCAAAGACGTAATCTGTTTTTGCAATCTTTTTTCATTTTTTTTTGCATCATGTTAAATGTTTTTGCTCAGAATTTTGAACATTACATAACGTAGTTTACCACTCAGATTTACTTAAGTAGGTTAAGTAGTATCCTTGTAATAAGCATATTTTAGGTGAAAATTCGAGACTGTCGAGTTTCTTTCCGCGTTTCTTCTCGGCAGTGTTCTCTTGAGAAACGCTAGTTGTTTTTGACTTGTAAAAGTGCCATTGCGGCCTACTTGCAGATGCAGAATAAAGTTCATATATTTAATAAGATTGTTCCTATCCGTTGGCTTACTATTCCTTTGAGCGATGACGATGACATCTTTTGTCAAACAATAGAAACAGTCATTTACTTCCAAAAAATTTCAATATTCCTGGATACATCATTTCCAGCTCAGGCCTGCAGCTATTGATAAAGATTTTTCGTTCAAGACCGAAGGCGCAAGCGGCTATGCAAGCTTGAGTATGATTTTTCATTATCCCATAAACCTCTTGATTCGGGTAGACTGACAGTTTTGTCGATGTGATCCACAAGTTTGTCTGCTCATTCCGAGATAAGGTACATCGTATTCTTCAGCTTGCCGGAGGTAAAAATGGGATAGAACGCCCGCCAGGTCTCCCTGCTGGCGGCAAATAGATTAGCTCCAAGACCCCTCAATGAAGCCCACGCCACGATCTGAAATATCTCAGTATTTTATCAGTACATGCTTTATGATTCCAAGATCTTTCATCTTTGACCAGTAAAGTCCGGGACCTCATCCTGATTATATCCCAACGACTATTTCTTCTGAATATCTCTCATAGATTTCCTTCAATGATGATTTTCCTTAATGTTTCCGAAGAAGAAAGTTGGTTCAGGTCCAGCGAAATTTCTCTCTTTCCAGTATTTTTCCAAGACGATTCACATATCGCATCAATACGTCAATCAAAACTCACAAAACGCATTTCAAAATGGGGCACAGTGCATTAAATTAATTCCTAATCTAGCAACACAAACAAATACAAAGCTCCCACCGCCTGGAGTGTTAACGAGTTGTAAAAGAGCCTTGGCCAGGCGCCTACTGACAAACCCCCGCTTATTTAATCAGCTTAACATCCTCATTAAGCGATTTAACTTGGCGCGCCCAAGGTTTATGGATTAACTTAAGTACAGTCGAACTCACAAGTAGCTGGACATTGGTACCTTGTCGCTTTCACCCGTTTGAAATTTAGTTTGACACTTTAAACGTGACATTAAAGTGACACGGTACAAAGATGTAAATTATGAAACAATTTTGAATACATAAAATCACATCTATGTTCCGAGGTTTAATTAATGTTTGACATAAAGAAAATCGCAAATTATCATATTCTCATCTCATTTTATAAAGTTGTTTATCCCATGTAGTTTTTTTTCCGAAATAGTACATTTTTTCGCAATTATTATTAATGAAACCTTATCTAACCTAATGTCCTCTATATGTTTTTTTGCCCTAAAAGGCTAACGGTTAACTTCACCACCTTAAGGGATGATTTACGGGATAAAAAGTAGCCTATGTCCTTCGCCGGGACTCAAACTATCTCCATACCAAATTTCATCTAAATCGGTTCAGCGGTTTAAGCGTGAAGAGGTACAGACAAACACACTTTCGCGTTTATAATATTACTATGGATAAGTGACTCCGTGTTCCGAATAGGGGTTGTCAGGGATATTTTTTTACTGCCTTTTCCAGGATTTACAGGATTAAAGAGGGGAAAAATATGATATTGCATTGATAATTAAGTTCTCCGTCTATCACCCTAAAGTGTGTTCTCCACTTCAACCCGTGTCTAACCCTATTCTAACCCAACTCCGTGCTATTCTCACCAGACACCACACGGGGTAATTTTGATTAATAAACCTTAGGGGACAACTTTAATCAATTCGAGCTTAGTCCCAGTCCCAAATATACTTTGTATTGAATTTCCATATAAGCTTTGCTCTTGAGTATAGCTTGAATTTTATTAATCTGCTTACGATCTACTTTTGCTTAAAAATTAGCTGTAAACTGTAAGAGACCCCTTTGTACTTCGATCTTTTGTGCGTACGTGTTTAAGATGTTGCGTACCATAAAGTGCTTATAGTACATACATACATACTTATAAGTCTCTTAATTGTGAATAGTAATATGACACTTATGAAACTTATATGAGTATGGATGGTGTTAAATCAACGCGTAAACTTTTTGTTTATCACTCACAAGGAAGGAATAGGAAAGAAAATTATATGTTATTGGGCATTTTTATGTAAGGAAATAATACTTGAATATATTTCTCGATTACATATACCTGGTAGTAAACTTGATATAATATGATATAATGTAATGTTGTAATATGGGCTGGGCTGGGCTGGGTACAGTACTTTTATCTCAAGAACGTGGATGAGCCATGGTTGTATGTTGAGATATACATGCACATTGTCTATTTGTCCGTATCTGTCAGAACTGCAACTATGGTTAACCCGCGCTCGTGCTCGACTGTACACTATAATTAAAATAAGTATACGTACCATTATTTGGGCAAAAACAAGTGCCGAAAGTGAATTAATTAATTGCAAATGATTGATTATGAATTTTCTCATCGTAAGTAGGTATATCCTACGCTGCATTTCCGGTACAACGGCATTTGGATCGAGTATCGCATTCTGTCAATTCATCATTTGTATGTGGATTACGGGAATGGCAATAGGGTCTTGCACGTATTTTTGAAAAGTAGCCTATATTAATCAGTACCTACGTTTCAATTACCACGTGGAATTTTTACTTCTATTTTATGGAATCGATGAATACTAAAACAATAAGATTGAAATTTGCAGTTTCAATATCCGCTCGAAGACGCGAGCCGCCATTTCTGTGACGTCATACGGCACTTAGTGATTGACAAAATCGCAGTTCAACCGATTCGTTGTTATATCCGTCACTCGTGTCAGTTATCGAGTAATATTGCATCTGCCTATGTGAGTAGATGTATTTTTGTTAACTTAAATATTTTAAAATTATTTTATGTTTGATTGTAGGTAGCTATGTTATTATTGTTTTTTCTTACGTCGATCGATTCTAATGGATTATCTTTATTTCGTAAACCATATCGATTATCGAAAAACTGTATGCTATTTTGATTGGTCGCATCACTAATGGTGTCTGTCACAAGTGTCAAACACAGAGCTGTTAAGTCGGATGCACACAATGGGCTATATAGAAAGAGAATTATACCTAACGTACAGGACGCAGTTTTGCGTTAAAGGGATAAATACATATTTTCATGTAGGTACGTTGTTCCCTCATCGCCCATTGTGTTAATCCGGCATTTATTTGTCGTATGACGTCACTAGGGTTTGCATTGCAAGCTCTAGACGTCACATTCGTAATGGCGGCAACCGTTTTGCAAATTATTAGCACAGATAAAATATAGAGTTTTAAAAGTAATTATAAAATTTATTTTACATGATCATGAGTTTCTATCAACTCAATTCGACTTCCTATAACAAAATTTATCTTATTCTTACAATGTTATTTATTAATTTATTTTAAACTTTATTGCACAAAAAGGATATAAGTACAAAGGGCGGACTTAATGCCATGAGGCATGAGGTGTACTTATTGTTTTAGAGTATATTTTTCATTCACAAAAATACCCTAAGCTCATGACATCGCCAAACATGATCATGAAAATGTTCATCTGACCACTTCATTATGTGACCCTTACTTAAATTAAATTAGCATATTGAAAAAATATGTAATGCAACAATTATGTAATTGTGTTATTTTATGTAGTAAAAAAAATGTAGCAGCGCCCTGCGGACAAAACCCGCGGATAAAAGGTAGCTACTGTCTTAATCCAGGGTATTAAGCTACCTCCATTCGAAATTCAGCAGTTTTTGAAATTAAGAGGAACGTACATCCATCCATACATCCGCACAATCTTTCAAGTTTAATAATATTATTAGGATAAGGATTTTGAATACAGATATTTTTTTTTATTCGCTGGGTGCGCAATAACAGCAACTAGCGGTTACAATTACAACGGACTTTGAAATGTCAAATGGCCAGCTGTTATTATGAAGAGTAAGTAAACAAACAAATAATTTCAAGGAAATATCGTAATATACATATTATTTTCCATTCGATCATGAAAATCTATAGTATCGATAATAACGTTGATCTTTTTTATTTCCCGTCTAAAATGACACAATCAATAAACTACACAAGAACTTTCTCATTGCTGACTTCACGAGTAATAAGTAAAGAATTTAATCGAATAACGCGTTTCAGATTTGTTGCAGACGATCATTTATGACTGTAGTGTCGTTAATAATGCAGACTTTTTGTGTATTTTCAGTTAAACATGGCCAAATTAATTATAAATACTGAATACCGAGCAATCACAGACGACATCGCTTTCCAACCACAAACTGCAATAAAAGGAAAACAGTTTTGGCTCAAATAAAATAATTATAGTAACTTAACCATTGTAACTTGCTAAGTTCCTACATCATACAAAGTATGTTGCTTTGTAGGTTAGCTTACTTACTTTTTCCTTTTGACAGCGATTATCCATTCCATCCGTTGTTCTCGTTTCCAACTTGCTTGTGGAAATTTATAGAATTTGTGAAGACGGTTCTTGCAGTTAACTGCGCAGCAGGTTTAGTGACGCATGATTATTTATTTTCACTTAAAATGCGCGGATACGTATATTTCGTTTAGAAAATTGACAGTTGGTCTGCCGATACTTCTTTTTTTGGCCACGGTGCGCGCTGCTATCGATTCGTGGTTCCCCCACCTCCTACTTCGCACCCAGCCAATACAAAAATTCAATGTTTCAATGGATTTCCAACCCAGAGGGAAAACTAGTAGATCTTGATGAGATTGGACCGGTTTCCTCACGATGTTTTCCTTCACCGAAAAGTTAAATATCTAATGATGATGGAAAAATCCGAGCCAGGGTTGGATTCGAACACAGACCTGCAGATTGATAGTCGTATTCCTTACCTTCTGCTACAGTACAGTTGCAAACGAATTCCTCGTTTGTCTGCCACGGCAATATTCCATCTGTGCTTGCGTCAATGTTACATAATCGCTTGTAGTAGTTATTACGAGTAATTGTCATCAAATTAGTCAATCGCTATGATAAAGAGATATTCGCGTCGGTTTCTCTGTCAGTTGCTGTCGGTCAGGACCTCAGGATTTCGTTATGAAAGTTAAAAATCTTCTAAGTTATTACAGAGTTTTATTACATCGAAATTCATTCTGCTCGCCAAATTTTTTTATACGAGCATGTTGCAGACTCGATATTGATTTGAGGAATCGTTGTATTGAAAGGAAAAAATAAAAATTCTTCACTCACAACCCAGTGCATCCTCGCGAGCGCTGGAGCCCTTACTAAGCACCCCTTGCTGTCAGGAACACATACTAATATTATGTAATATGGGCCACAGGTGCCTGAAATAAATGTTTATTATTATTATTATGTTTATGGTATTCTGTTACTTACCTCCTGCTTAAAAGATGTTTTTCCCGGTATTATTTGCATAGGCTAGGTAGGTAGGTAGGGGTTTTACGTTAGTATATTAATATGTTAAATAACAGTCATTTTAGTCATCCATGGCCTTCAAATAGCAGTCAGCAGAGCTAATTTAGGTTATTTTATCTTTAAGATCAGCCGTGCTGGTGGGAAACGATGCTATGGGTGCCACGCCCCTTACAGACATGTGATATAATAATATATGGATTAGGTTAAACAATTACATAAACAAATGCTTCTCGTTTGCAGCGGAAGGGTTGAGTTATTAAATCATATCCAGTTCCGATCGGAGTTAATGCGCTCGCGCACGCTATCGTGACAGGAAGCATATCCAGGATGGAGGCTGAGATGAAGCATTTGTAACAGCTTTTTAATATATATAGCATATTTTACCTACATATGTTTAGGTTGCATGGTCTATTAATCTTGCTAAAATCAATTAAAGTGTTTGTTCTGTGATTTTGGTACTTTTACCTTGGTTGTTCTCCTTTTTTATATAGGTCAAATGGGATCGATTAGGTTTATTTTTTTTAATTTCATTACTTCTATTTTCTATGACCATGCCGGGCAGCAATGGGTCTAGTAGATACCTGCCTTATAGTTAGTCCCAAATTATAATTATCCTATTTAAAAAATAAGTTAGCCCAATTATTTCGAGGCCTCTTATTCAATGTTTTACTAAATGACAATTGTAAACACCCACGACCGAGACAAATGTCAAGAATTGTCTCATATAGAAACGGGGGTCCAATTTGAGGTCGTCGTAAGAACCAGAATCCTTGTCCTGTGCCGTGGTTATTTAGTTTTTCTAAGCTTTTGTTCAGCTCAAAACGTCCTATCTACATCGGCACCCAAGTTTACTTACGTCCACCTAAGGAGGTTCTCGGGACGGAAGCGGCGGCTGGCGGCTAAAGGAAATGAACCAGTATTTATTGACGTCAGTCTTCTGCCCTTCAATCACACGGCGCAGCGTTTTTTACCCGTACCGAGAAGTTTGTGGTAAACTGAGTTGCGAGAGATACCGAACTGTCAGGAGGATCGTCAGGGTACCTACGTAACCGCACCCATTTACCGAATATTATATCTACTTTAAAGAACGGTAACTCGTATGAATATCCTCACCCTCGCCATAGGATTCATATGATGTACCTATTATCGGCGATGCACGCCAAGTTAAAAAGTATATGTAGTTCCTTCGTAATCGTAATTTGTATACACCGACGTAAAGGCGTCCATGAGCCATTCTACTTTTTCATGTACATAATTTTCAGACATCCATAAATCGAGTAACTCAGTGGTCCTTGGATGTCTCACCATTTGTATGATAAAATGGTTTTTACCACTGTGTTACCCACCTTTTACAGCAATATGTTAATATTTAATTGTTTCCCTATAAATTTCTTTTATTAAGTTCAGGTACTATTTCGGAATCCTATTTTTGTACACTAATTCAATAATTCTATTCATAGTTTTTTTTGGTAATAGAAAACTGGTTATGAGTAAGTAGAATGACCCCTCCCTGCTTAAAGACTACTCGTGGTACCTATTTAAAGTACATGAGGAAGTCTTATGGCCAATTCGACACATAATCGGAATGGCCCGTTTTGTAGGGCCCTATTGGCTATATGATCACCATATTGGACATTCGTTTAAAACTGGAGTTTTCGAAAAACTTGTCACCCAGCGTCTGACGCTCTTCATCGATTCTCCTCCAAGTAGTTTTCCATAAAAACAGCATAAAACATAAATGTCGCATGTTCCGTTACTGGTATAATCGTTGTCGTGTTACTCGTGACAGACGGATGTCCTAAGAGATTCGCCCGTTATCCGGGCGATATAGGCCGCAACGGTTTTATGTCGGCTGGGAACATATAATTATGGATGCTTGCTATCTACTTAAACGCGTCTGTAGACACGTTGATCCTAAAAAGAACGCAACGTTTACTATGTCTGGCCAATAATTTTGTTGCTTGATGATGATGATGTTCTCTATTTATGCTAGAAAGAATACAGCAAAGGATTTCTAGTTTTAGGTACCACCATAACTATTCACTATTATAATAGAATTTTCAATTCAGTGTTACGGAATATCATACTTGTACTTGGCTCTCGAAATCAGGCAGTTCGAAACATGTCCTCCATACGTGAGTTTTAACCGTTTAATAAAATATAATTTTGAACATGGCTCACAAAAGTTTAAATTCAATCATACTTGTTGTGGTACAAGTTGTCAATGAACAGTGTTTTCTTTGAATATCGATTACATAAATAAATTTAATAGACGAAGACCCGTATTTGCAAATCATTGCCACGGCACAGCGTATACTACCTACTTTCTACACCGTATATCTTTTCCGGTGTGATTTTGAAATATAAACTCTATGTCACATTTTACAAGGTAGCTTTTACTATTTAACAATTGGTTTAGATACGACGTTGGAGAGGTAAACGATCGGTATAAAATACTTGTTTTCTCAAGTCTGCTACCGCGTGGTGATTGCCCATTCATAAAGTGTTGACTGAATGAAACCACAGGAAACGGTGCTTCTGAACCGAGTCAAATTGCACACAGCCTCGGCTTACGTCACCTTTCCCTCCCTTTATGTTGGGAAAAATGTTTAAGATTGGAATATTGACTCTAGGTTGAGTTTTCATGTTTTTTCAAGTGATTTCGGATTGAGCATTAGATTGATCTATAGTTAAATACAGGCACGTATCCAGAGGGGAGGATAGTTGGGATTTATCCCCCCTCCCGTAAACGTTTTTACCCAGTAGCGATTACAGCGATTTTTACACAGTTCACATGGTTGTTCCAATGTTTGTCCCCCCCCGGACCAAAAGTCTGGATACGTGCCTGGTTAAATACATGTATTTAAAAATACATTATAATACGGTAGTACTTAGCAGTTTCTTAAAAACTGGCTTTATTATATTGTATACTCGTATAGGTAATTACATTAATATTCATTGAAAAGAAGTGGCGACGCGCGTCGCGAAATTTCTTTCAGGGGCGGGCACTGATTTTTTAACAGCTCATAAAATCGTCAATTGCCAAAGTGATGCTGTTTAATTTTCAAAAGTTATAGTTTTGTAAAAAATGAGCCACGACTCCATCGACAAAAAGGGACATCCCTAAAGTATGGTATGTAATATGGATTCACGAAAACTGGCGTGGATAATTTATGAAACTGGCAATACTTAATTTCATAGACATTCGCGCCAGCTTTCCGGAATCGACATATACCCATCGAAAGACGGATGAAAGTGGGCATATCACTATGACATGCCAGACACTTAATATTTTTCAAATCGAATACTGGCCCAGCTGGCAGTTGATTATGTACCGTATCAAACTTACGTTTAATATCTTACAGTCAATGCTAAGTAGTATTGGAAAATAACATTTAGATCAACCTTACGCAAGGGTGGTTACGTAACATTTTCGTTATGTAATTCACCAGCACCAGATTTGATATCTTTAAAAAATTGTCGGTAAATAAGGTCTGAGTGATCTAATTTCTACCATTGTCAGTGTAGTCAGCGCCCAACATTCCGTCGTTCTTGTCCGTAAACCGCAGTCGTTTGTTTTTGCCGGTCACCTCAAATACGTGCCTTAGGGTCGGTTGCACCAGCATACGATCACAGGCCGGTCATCGTCAAATATGGCGCCGGCAGCTGTCATCCCATAGAAACTTGTCAAACTTCCCATACAATCAGATTTTAACGAACACCGCTTACGATTACAGACGGTTTGGTGCAACCCACCAATTAATAACAGACGCGCTCTTACTCCACTTGATGCCTCAACTTTCGATAATTACGGTAGGACTCCATTGAGATACATGTTCTATTTATAGATTCTGTCTACATTTCAATTTAATCATTAGAAATAGAACAATTCGAACGTGGAACTTACTTAATGACTCGTGTAGTTTTCCGAAATGAAAAGTAACTAACTTTGCTACAGTATACTCTGATTCATTAAATAACTTTAAGCAAAATGTTGCGTCGCTGCGTTGACTGAGATGCTCATGCATAGATTTATCGATGATATGTCTAACGAAATAAAAACAGATTATGCTGAAATTTGGCAAAAAAACCCTCGTATTATATCCGCCAGGTAACAAAAATAGACATGTTTGCCCATATTTTTAACATCCCAGAACCCAAAAATATTGCTAAGCTTTTAACGTCATTCCTCACTGATTACTTGTGAATACGGGCGCATTCTAAACATTCCGAGACACGTTAATTTTCTCAGAGACGTGACCTATTGAACCGGATGCCCGTGACCGGAAGCCCCCCTTGCATCTCAAAATGGCCGCGACGAATCTTAAAGAGCTAAGGAATTTTTCTACGCGACTGCACTTTGAATATTTGGTCAAGACTCAACAACACGAAGCAAACTTTTTTGGATGCTCGTTTTTTCCTACCACTTCCTGTTGACTTCACGAATCGCGGATACGAGGTTTTTACAATACTCGATAGTTACAAAAATAGTTGGAAAATATGACTTAACACATTAGTGCCGTTTTTTGCTGAATGCGTGTTATGCATATTTTGATTTCGTAATAACACTTAATTTTATTTATCGTATGGCAATTATTTAGAACCGTGAGATCTTCGAGAAGACGGAACGGTTGTCAGTTCTGTAGCACCACTCAGGGGTCACGTGTAGGGTAACGGTGGGTACTCCCTACGCACGTGGTGCAACTTTGATCCCCCTTTGTCAAGTGAGTGGGCAACTTAAGTGTCAGAATGTTGTGCAACCTCGCATACCGCACGCGGCACGCGGGCGCCGCTGCGCCACGAGCGCCCCGTAATAATAATGAAACTTGCTATGTAACGAAAACCTACTTGTTCTCAATATTAAACAATTATAATCCTCGGGTGTGATTGACCCTCTATGTCTCTCATCTAAACCTACCTTGAGATATTACTTAATTACTACCGTCACTGCATACCGTCACGAGGACTTATTAAGAACTTATTTGTTCAAATTAAACTGACAAAAGCGTCAACTCGTAGCATATTTTATAAGCATACAACCCATACATATATATATATAACCTAATACAATACCTATACTCGTACTTCACATAAAATGTCCCTCTCACCCTTTATGTATGTTACTCTACGTCTTTATGTATGTTAGTCAAAGTCATAGTAGATATTCAGTTGTGATAATTATCGTATATACTTACGTTACATAGGGATAACAAAATCACTACATGACATCAAAATGACTACTATGTAGTGATTTTGTTATCCTTTCTCTGTCCCTATATCCCTATGTATACTTAAATCTTTAAACCTACGCAACGGATTTTGATGCGGTTTTTTTAATAGATAGTGATTGAAGAGGAAGGTTTATATGTATAATAACATCCATTAAATAGTGCACCCGTGCGAAGCCGGGGCGGGTCGCTAGTGATAAATATAAAACTATTCGCCATTACAATCTAGGCTTCTAGTTTCCACCAACTCCAAACGTCAAAATATTTTATGATTTTAATTTGTTATCAGGGAAGCTATACGCCGCACTGGGTCGGCGCGGTGGTCGCGTCGTCGGGAGCGACTTGCAAACAGGGTCAGCGTCGTTCCGCGTGCAGGCGCTCATGCCTGTCGCGGAGAGCTTCAAGTTCGCGCTTGAACTGCGCACCCACACGTCAGGACTGGCGGCACCGCAACTACTATTCAGCCATTGGGAGGTAAGAGGGAGAGAGCAGCGGGAGATAGTAGCATAACTGACGCAATGCGAGACGAGAGATTCTACCGTTTTTTTTTTTCAAATTTGCGCAGTGCGAGTTAGACAGTTCCCTCCAACCAATGCCAGACGCAGCCTAATAATGCTTATTCTTGGCCCACATTCTTTATGCTTCATAAGTCCGTTATTCCGTTTATATTTTTGTTCGCTGTGATTATAAGTTACGCATGCAATTTTTTGCTCATCCTAAACTGATAGGCGTTTTTATGAACCCCAAAGCGTTCAATCATAATACAATTACTTATTATAGATTGCGTTTTCGTTATTACAGGTAATAGAAATAGACCCATTCTGGCGTCCCCGCACCGAAGAGGAGTACCTCCAATGGGGCGAGAAATGGGACGGGGTGAACCGAGCTAAGGCGTACATGGACTCAGTACGGGCGAGAAAGGGCCTGTCTACTGACAGGCATCTGGTGGAGCATGCGGAGAAACAGAGAACGCTTTCGAAAAAGAAATAGAACTTAACCCACATTCGTTCACAATGCAGAAGGATTCAGAGCTGATGTTACCTGTTGGATGTCAGGACTACTTACGTTATTATTGTGTTATTGCGTGGTTGGCATGTCAGACAGACGGATGTAATGAAGTACCTATAGTTGGAATAATTTGCGATGTACATTTCTGTAACAAAATAATATAACCCTGCACATATAAAAAAAACCTTTCCATCTTAGGTCAGGTGAAATTAAATCTTATGGCGACCTGATAAAGACCATTCTATCTAAACTATCTTGAAGCAAAATCTATAATTTTGAACCGCAGGACACTGGTTGTTATTAGGCACAGCGGTTCTACATCGACGACATATTTCTTTCTTTAGCTGTTGCTATGCTGAACCAACTCTACAGAATATTGTGCTACATACGTTTCCTGTATACGCTGACTGCGACCTCTTTAGTAACCGGCAATCGAATTATATGAAGGTATACGAACTAATGAACTTCTTGTTGGTACATCAAATGCATTTAGGTACTATCCGCGTCGATCTCCTCGTCCTATATTGATTATCTTATATTTTTTTAATATTACGTTCAACGAAATCGATTTTGCACTACCTATTATTATCAATGTTGAATATAAAATTTGAAATGTTGTACCTACATAATGTAGTCGTGTTTTCGTTCTAAACGATAAAAATACGCAGTGAGCCTAACACGCCCTCTGGTGTGTAAAAAGTTAAGTTTAAATAACGTATAACTAACTAAAACATCCATTTAAAATTTTGGAACGTTATATTATGTGAACCATGGTAAGATTTTTGTAAGGTATTCATATTGTACTAATAAATATTTATTTTTAATAAGCTGTTTTAATTGCTGTGCTATATTAGTAAAGACGTATGAATACACACTATTCTGTCGTCACGCGTTTAACGATATTGGTTTTTTTTTATATTTAGTACAGTTAGATTCACGTTCATGATGCGCTCTAACGTGACAGCTCGAACTGTCAGTCGTCAGAGTCAGAGCGCATTAGAGACATCACAAAAGAATAGTATAAACGGCGTAACGTCTTCTTGATCATCAATCATCATTATGTTATCAGTCTACATAAGTATATACGTCCCATTGCTAGCCTAGTTTCAAATAAGTGACTTCACATAGGCACGCATTTCCTAACTTGGTCAGAACGGAGTCTTAATGAACGTAATCTCCTTCACTGCACGGCCTATGAACATGCTTGTTATGTTTTATAACATGGATTTATAGCAACGGACAGTTTTATGCGAAAGGCAGTACAAAAAAATCAGGAAGCCTGATCCCTTAATTTTTTATGTCTACAAAAAATACGCAAACCAAAACTCTGTGTGTATGACTTAGCAAATTCTGTTTCAAAGTGTACAGTCAGCTAATTTCATTTCTGGCCTACTTCGTACCTTATACAGTGACGAAATATACGAACATGACTATTGAAGTCGACAGGGTCGTAAGAGCGTAGATATTTTTGTCGCATCTTTGAAGTTCTTAGTACAAACAAACAAGGATTCAGGAAGAAATAAAAGATGGTAATGTTCAATAAACTCATTTATCTATTATTTACAATAAACAAACAAAGGAATCACAACTCCAAACAGATATACAGAACATATCGACGAACATACAACCGCGTTAACAATTCCTACGCTGTAGAAATGAACCAACACAATAAAACATTTGCAATACAATAACACATTGCACTATGCTTGTTTGGTTTCAGTGAGCTGACAACTATTAAATTGCATCTTTCGGTTATAATGTGCATATTAAAATGACCCAAGTTTAATTTACAATAATCTAGTTTAAAATTGCATTTATTAATGTTTTAACAGGAACATTTAAAACTACAGCCCACTAATACCAAACGTACGCATCATAAAAAAAATAACCACATCCTACCTACCACCTACCTATTGTACAAACCTCACTAAACTACTTTTTGATATTTCCACTAGTCTATTTTTGTCTTTGGCAATATTAATGATTTCATCTTCATGACTTGTAATGAAAGGAATTGAAGTAATCTTATATATTTAACTTGAAACAACCCATTTGCAATATACCAATACATCTGCCCTTATCACAATGAGTTCTACCTATGGTAGGTTCAGATCAACCGAACGAAGGAATTTCTTAGAGTCGATGTTCAGAAACTTGAGAACGCATTTTTATTAGTTTAGTCTAAATCTTAACAAACCCGTGTAACTAAAATGTATTTTGTTCCTTCTCACAAACACCAGTATCAAAGTAAACTAGTACAGATAAACGAATATTAATTAAAATAGTTTTGATGGATGTTTATGAATTTTGAAAACGAATGAACTCTTATGTGACCAGACCTTATTTCATCGCAATAAGATTTTAAACCGTCATTTAAGTGTATCTTCGTTCATAAATGAAAGAACATACATTTTGTAAGCTTTGTGATAGGGCACAGCTCAGATTTTAAGCCAACCTCCGAAATGAGGTTTTTATTGACTATAAGGCCGAGTGCAGGTATCTGTCGCATACTTTGGCACTGTGGTAACCCAGTACAAAGAAATTAGGCCTTCCATATAACAACGGTTTCAAGAGCACATTTTAAACAAACAGGTTGCTATACACATATACACCAAGTATAACTAGAAGAAAACGCTTGATTATAGTGTAATTAAATGATTAAATAACATTAAAATTCACGACTGTTGCAAAGGGCGAGTACAGTTAATACTTATTTTAAAGGAAAATGAACTATGTACAATAACGATATTGATATATAATAACAATAAACCCGTTTTCCAAAATGCACACCAATTTTGCATTATTTACGCGTCAGTCATTGAGACTGTCAAGTGAGCGAAAACTGGAACCAGGATTTTGTTCAGGGGGGGGCACTTTCGAACTTTCCGAAAATAAAACTGACTTTTGATAACTGCTTATATTGTCAGAACATACTTCCTACGTCAGGACATAGGCAATTGCCCTCCCCTGACACAGGCTTCAGGGGGGGGCAATTGCCCCTGTTGGCCCCCCCTGTATCCGCGCCTGTTTGTAAGCGAAAATTTTCAGCTCCATTAAGGGAACGCCTGTTTGAATCGACTAAAAGCAAACGTTATAACAATAAGTACACAAGTAACTCACCGATTTGCACCTTGAGCTGCTTCACCGAAGACTAGAATAACCATTACATAATATAGGTAATATAGCCGAAACCTAATTACACAGGAGATAACATTTCACTATAAAAAGATACTAAAAAAGTCGAAAATTACTTTAAACTAATATTTCACGTTCTTTTATCTTAAACTTAGATTTCCATTTGAAAATACAGATATTCCATGTTTAGACCTAGTCTATCGTGGTATGAAGAAACGATTAAGACGAGGATAGATTCGCGAGGAGTCACAATCTCGACAGTAATTTCAAAATTGTCACAAAAACAACAAATGCAAAATTACAACGAATAATGGCCCTAAAAACATCAATAAATAATACGTATACCATGAAAATGGCCATATTATAATATCTCTCAAACCTGTCATAGTAAGCCATCAAAGTGTGTTTCTATAGTTAATTTATGCCACGATAAACATCTGCTCAATTTACATAAATATGAACTACGAATAAAATTAAACACTACATGATTGGCAAGTAACGATAACATACTCAAAATTTAAACGCACACTTGAAATTATTTGAGATAGCCAAGCTTTGGAAAAAAAAAATCCATTCTAATAGCGACTTGATTATCTAAGTCAGAAGACTCAAAATGTAATAACAGGTCTATGTAGTAGGATACTGCAGATAATTTCAAGTATACTAATATAACCACAGTATTTGCGGTATAGTCTGGGAATGTCTGTAGTCCTTACCTAAGATTACTAGCACCTCGCTCTGACAGTATCACATTCACAATTACGTAATGGAGGTAAATGCTTTTACTTTTATATACCGTGTCAAAACAAAACTTGTTTTAAAAAATGTCTAAATAATTATAAGCGAACCACTTAAAGGTCCGATCACACCGCAGCTCAAAATACGCTGACACACCGGAAATGCAATGATGAGAGGGAGATTTATGAGTGATAAAAGTCACGCACGAGTCACGTCACTGCGTCAGTCATTTTGAACAGAGGTGTGGTCATACCTTAACTGAGACGAAGCCGGAAGTGTTCCCTCTCGGTACGCTTTAACGTCTCCCGTTTTGCTCCTGTCTCGTTACAGAATTCCGTTCAATAGCAGAAAAAGTATTAAAGAAACAAAGTCATGCTTACTATTTTTTAAGTCTTTGAGTAAGTTTGGCTAGACTACTGATCGGTTTCCATTATCAACAGTATTTTGTAAAGCAACAGTAATCAGGACTGTAATTCCATCTATCTTACTTGACAGAATAGGATATCCTGTCCCTTGGGGGACATATCGGTTTCATTTCATGTTTCTGGCATTTTACATTCACATTTCTGAATAGGACTCACTAGATCGATATTGTATTTTAATCATATATATTCAGACATTTTTTGCAATAGACAAATCGACACGGTAGTAAATTTAATCAAATTGTGACTATGATCATATCCCTATCACCCTACCCTTAGTCTAAGTGTTGTGTTTGACACAAATATGACGTAGACAATGCCTCGCAGACATCCGTACTGGTTACATCCAACCTACAACTGTATCATACATGAATAATCACATACTTATCAATAAATATATGTAGAAGGGCTACGTAATCTGATATTTTAGTATGGTTTTCAAGTACATATACTGCAAGTACATGCAAACTTACAATAAAAGTTGTGCATGCATCTATTCCTCTTCGGATTAAGAACAATACTGCATGTTTTATGCTTTGCTTTGAAAATAAATTGAGCCGGACACCATACTGATTTAGAATAAAGTATTTGAATAAATAACAAGGCCGATCAATCCACTGCCCCTTTAACCTAGTTGAACATAAGCGTAAAATACCACAAGTCCATCAGTCTAAGCCTTCACGAAATTCTAGCATGAAATGAAGCTCTTAATCGCAGGTCACAAGTTCCAATAAAATTTCATTTAAACTGATCTTTTGATTGCGGAAAACTGAGATCTCGATGGCATTACTTTGAAGGATTGCCACCTATTTTTAGTTTACTACAATGTATATACACATGTAACAATGTATTGTTTCTTTCACCTCACTAGCTCGGAAAGCCCTTTTTTATTATTTATAACTGCATTTTATCCTCAAGAGTGCAAACAATATTTGAAATCCGAACATGGTACCTTTTTTAAACATATTAACATGTAAAGGGCAGTACAGACAGGACAATTTTCGCCCATCTAACCATCAGCTAATAGCTTTGCTGACTGTAGGGTAAGGTGGTTAACAGTGGGTTGGTGGTGCACAGTAGGTAACGCACACATCTGCTACACGCACAGTATTATACCTCTGGCTGTCATGTACCTACTAGCTCCGTGCCCGTGCGATCGCACCAACGCAACGTCGTGTGCACGCGTGCTAGTGCTACCCCTTCGCGGGACTAACATTTACGTAAGTTGGAATTTGAAGTGTATTCACAAAACATGTTTTAGTACAAGTGTAGTTATTGTTTTTATAGCTGTGATAGGTATTTAAAGCTGTGACTATTGTTTCACTGTGAGTATTTATACCTTTTCAATTTATTATTATTTTTTCGATGTGTGGAAAAATTCTGTGTCTAGCGCAATTACTTTTCGAATTATGCTCAATGAAAAATGGAGTAATCCATTGTCAACCATCTTACGCTACATAAGATTTTCTGTCAATTTGATTTTTTTCCTGTGTTGTTTTCCTTGTGATTTTTGTACTAGTTACAATACAGGCTGAATTTACATATTTCAGTTATTATTCTTATTTTCCTCACTTTAGTGAGGTGAGAAAATTTGTGTTACACACGGCTGCAAAGTTATTGTACATCTCGTGTGATGCAACACTCGCTACGCTCAAGATTCTATTTTTGAACCACTCGCTTTACTTAGGATAGAATCCATTCGCAGGCTGGTAGTTCGACCCGAGATTCCATTCACTAGCTCGTGTTTCAATTACACAATCGCGGTTAAAATGGGTCAATCAACTTCTCTTTGTAACAACAATTCTGTCCCCGTGAGTGAGGAGACAACAGTCACAGAGTGTCTTAGATAAAATGTTTATAATATGGACTTCAAGCGCTCAAGAGATGACCGATGTCCAAATGGATTTATACTCATCGCTAAAACTAATTTCTGGTAGATTATGCAATGGTAACAAGCAGAAAAAGAATAGTTGATCCACCCAAATACAACTTTGCACCCTTGTATAACAAATAACTATTGAACCCCAGCCATGCCTAGAGGCATCTATTCGAGCGATGAGTTTTGAATATCAGCAGTGCCATAAATACTACAGCATATACGTGGCCCTTCTGACCTGTGAGCTTCTTAGTCTTGTTTTCTTGGAACTGCGCTCGGCTAACTGAAGGCGGTCTCGTTGGGGACGTCGTTGACCGCGGTGTGCGCCATGTCAGTTAGTATGACGCCGGACAGCGCTTCGAGAGATTGTCGCACCTGGAAAGAGAAAGGATTTTTGTTAGTTCATCACTAGAGGAGAGGTCAGGACCCTTCTGAATTAGAGAGGTATTTAATAAAAGCGCTATCAAACAGAGCCCTTATCTGCGGAGCTGTTGCGTAGAATAAAATGGAAACTATTTTCTTAGAGCCAACGTTTAATGGCTGGCATTCTGGAAACGACATAGGGGCTGAAGTGTACGTGCCATTTCAGAAAAGGACATGTAGTGTAGTGGGCTCCCGGGTTACCTTGGTGAGCAGCAGCAGATTGGTGGTCACCAGAAATGTAGTGGATTCCCGGCAGGTTAGTTTCGTGAGCAACAGAAATGAAGTGGATTCCCGGCAAGTTACTTTGGTGAGCATCAGAAATGTAGGGGATTCTCGTTATGTTACCTTTGTGAGCAGCATCAGGTTGGTGGTGAGGAAGGCGTGCAGCTCGGCGGCGGCGCGGCCGTGCAGGCGCGCGCGCACGCGCACCAGCTCGCCGTACAGCGCGGCGCCCGACAACTGCGACAGCGACTCCTGCAATATACCAACTAACTATATAACAGCCCGTCCGGACTTGCAGGAACTGCTCGGTTAATACGTCTATCACATGAACGCGGGTGATCCACGGTTGGGTGTTGAGATACTTGAGATATACATGCACATTGTTGTGTGCGTCAGCGTAGGAGCTATGAGTTCACAATGTCTATGTGTTCGTATGTGCCACAACTACAACTATGGGTAACCCGTGTTCGAGAGATAAAAGTGGTGTACCTGTGAGTGTTGCGGGGCCTGGTGCAGCCTGTAGGCGAGCACGAGCGCGGAGCAGGCCAGCGCGGCCAAGAGCAGCAGGAGCAGAGCGCGGGCGTAGAGCGCGGCGCGGCGCGGCCCGCCCGGCGCCGGCGCCGGCGCGCCGGTGAGCAGCGCGGGCTGGATCACTGCCGCCCCCGCTTGAAATTAAATAACAGTACATTAAGGGAAGGAGGTAATAGAGGGCTGAGTATTATATTTAAACAGACGAGCATACGAATCTGTTTAATTAATACGATGCCTGCAATTGTCATTCCGGCCGAGGCGTATGTATACTATATAGTGCTTTTCTAAGAAATGGGGGATATAAGACGAAATTTTAAATTAAGACATGATAATTAAACAGAACCTTAACACGTCCAAAACGTAATACTTTCCGTAACGTAATCGCATATTGGTGCAACCCGCCCTTAGGGTGGATTGAACCAAACCATCTGTAACTGTAAGCGGTGTTCGTTAAATCCTGATTAAGTATATGGAAAGTTTGACATGTTTCTCTAGGATGACAGCCGTCAACGCCATATTTATCGTTGATTGGTTTGTAATCTTAAGTTGGTGCATCCCACTCTTAACAAAATAGTCTTTTATTATGACGGGAGTTATATTTTTAATACAAAATCAACCCATCCTGAGCTTGAAACGATAGGAGTATATACTAGTAGTAGTTACCGGCGGTGATGATGGCGTCTGAATCTCCTGGCGCGGGCTTGGGCGCGTCCACGGCGTCGCCGCCCGCGCTGCTCGAGTCGTCCTCCGGCGAATACTCCGAAGCGTCTAGCTCCACCTCCGACGCGCGCAACTCCTGCGAACACAAACGAAATGGGCATATTAGTACATTAGGTAGGTACTTACAGTGCTTTTATCTCACGAGCTCGGGTTAGCAATAGTTGTAGGGACACATTCGAAAATATACACAATGTGAACTCATAGCTCCTACGCTGACGCACACATAAACAATGTGCATGTATGTCTCAAGTAATCTCAACACAAAAACATGGCTCACTCGCGTTCGTGAGATAAAAGTACCGTACCTAGGGCGGTAAAACAAAGAATGTCTCAGGTCCCAGGTATTTGACGCCCGAACCGAAGGCAAGGGCGATAAATATGCGAGCTGAGGCTTTCTTTATTACCGCCCGTGCTAGGTACAACATTTTTTAACCCCTGGCCAGGAAGTGGGTTTCTCCGCACGCGAAGCGTTCGATAATTGCCATTTTATGGCCAGGCGTGACATAAAGATATGTTACGAGTACTCGCACTTACTTTTAGGCAAACTTGTAAAATAGTAACTTCTAGCTTCGTGATTGGGCCCCAAGATGTCGTAATTGAAACCTCATCAGATTTTCGTGGCGGTATTACAACACCAACCCTACTTATTCACCTTATTTCTGTAATTCCACGGAAGCTACGAGAAAACAGATTTCAGTATAGAAGCTCCTTGACTAGTGCCGTCCATGCCCACAAGCGATATATTAGGCGATGGTATTGAGGCATTTAACAGCCATAAGTAAACTATAGGTACTTGCTGATGAAACTTACATAACTGCATAATTTGAAAAAAGTCGCCTCTAAAAGGAAACGCTGAACTTACCTCTGGTTTAGGCGTCGCGATATCCGGCACCCGTGCAGCCTTCCACACATGTGTCATCAGCTTGTACGTGGAATCCCTTGACAGCAGCGAGCCGAACACGTGTCGCTCGTCCCTCGTACACACGCCCACTGCATTAGGGATGATCCTCGCCACCTTTTCCTTGGTTATGCGGAGGACTGATGTCGTTGGTATTAAAAGCTGAAGAGATAACATTTTGATCAACCTTCGGTAACCAGAATGGCCCAGGTTTCGACATTTTAAAGGTAACTTTAACAAAATCATTAAACATGGTACCGATAACAGATTCAGGGGCGCTACCGCGAACAGCAAACGAAGTTTTTGCTCTCTGTCGCACTTGCACGTTCGAACGTAAGTGCGAGAGAGAGGGAAAACTTCGTTTGCTGTTCGTGGTAGCGCCCCAGATTCAGAATCTGACACGATGACGATAACTATGATATGATATGATGAATGACAATAATGATGATGATTAATGTAAATAAAATAATGTTATTAATAGCGTTCGGACAGGTGGTGGCAAATTTTACACAGAGGGCAATGGAATCGTTGTTCTTAACTAACTATTTATCATTGAATGATTAAATTGTTTATTTGCCTAAGTTCATAGGACATTACATTACTCATAAAATGCAAGTACCGTACAGGCCCGTAACTTCGCCTGGGTTTTGGCACTTTTTTGCAAATTTCTCACAAATTAACACCCTTTTTTTGCTTGTTAAGATCAAAAACAAATTAATCTAAAAGGGACTTTAGTTTGCCGTAATTTAAGGTCTAAAATTCGCTAAAGAATGACTACAATTGGACTCCAAAGGTGGTAGGCGAAGTATAGGTAAGATGCCCTGTCTTCGCCTACATACTGCCGGAGCGTAAATTATAGATAAAATTTGAAGTTGCCTCTAGCTATCTTATTTATTTTTAACGTGTATTTCGAATTTGAACCTTAACTATTCCCAAATAGTCATATTTTAAAAAAAACGATGGTAGGCGAAGTCAGGTGACGATCTGAAGTTAGTTTCATACATTTACTGTACTTTCGATAGGGTTGTCAAATATCACGTCATCTTACTCGACAACCAAAAAGAAAGGGTAATGGTTTATGACTAGTAAAAAATTACTTGTTTTAAAATTATGAAATTATTTCAAACAAGTTGTAATAATTTACTACTCAAAAATAAATAAGCACAAACAAATATAAATGTATATAAATATACACCATATACAGATGTTACACAAATATAAAAACTGGGTAGTCAATAAATTATGAGTCATTGGAGAGCCACAACCTCCAACATATATAAAACATATGATTTATAACATAATAATAATAATAAAAGCAACTCAAACCAGTTCACCCGTTTCAGAGCTATGGTGCCCCAGACGAACATACATAGCGGTCAAACTTGTATAAGACCCCATTTAAGCGTCGAGGGATGAATTATCCTTACTACTAAATGAGAAATTTTAAATATATCACACACTTGGATTGACAACCCTAGGGGTAGGCGAAGTGTAGCTACAAGATGGCCGGAACATCACCTCAATTACATTTTAATCGATTGCGACGTATACACATAACTTACGTAAACAATAATAACACCATAAGAAAGAGCATTTGTTGTACATTATAATACAAGAAAAAGCTCACCTTTATCTCTTCTTTTGCACTTACTATCGTTAAGTTCCGCCGAGGTAAAACCGAACACGTGCTTTCATTTGAACGAAAAAACCGCGCTGATCGCAAACGGCGTTAAGTTAGCCACAATTGATGCGAGAATATTGCCATGCATAAAAAACACTTTCTATTTAGTAGTTTTGTGTGGAGCCTGCCCTAAAAACTAGGCGTGAATTTCAACTTTCATAAAAATAGGCGAAGACAGGTATCCCAGGCGAAGATACGGAGTTCGACGGTACCTATATTTTTAGACGAATGACTTCACGAGCACCATCTAATGTATTTTTCTTAATGTTATGGTTTGTTATCCAAATTGTATTAACAATTTTCACAATTGCTCTATATATTCCCTATAACCATATGCAACCTACCTTCCTCACAAAAATGTGCCTGAATTAGGTATAGATTTAATAAGACATTTACGTACAGATAATTTGATGTTGTCGATTTAGACAACTGTTTATTATTTCTAGTTGTATTTATATTGCGTTGGGTAGGTAAGTCATTTAAAACCGCGTGCAGCACGACTTAATATCAAGTACATGAAAAAAAAACAATATGAATCTATGATCCACACGAATCATCAATTTTGCGATGGATTAAACCGTATGAGAAACTTGTATATTATAATGACGAAAAATATATATTATACTGTATTTCTTGTGCAGTGGATTTACAGTTGAAAAAATATAACGTAGAAAAACATGTCAACAGTAAACACCACACATTAATTGTGCAAATAAAATGACACCTTTGTCTACGATTTATACATACATATATACATATACTCACGCCCGTATTCCATTGGGGTAGGCAGAGGCCAAAGAACGCCAAATACTACGGTCCTTACATACTT
The DNA here is from genome assembly GCA_963556455.1 of Epiblema foenella. NCBI lineage: Eukaryota > Metazoa > Arthropoda > Insecta > Lepidoptera > Tortricidae > Epiblema > Epiblema foenella. Next base: position 11,112,891 of record OY747113.1, on the reverse strand, counting down.
TGCTTCGATCACATCCATACATCTCTTCATACATGCGCGTCGGTTGTGGGAACTTCTGACCTACTCTTATTTAGTACGAGTATCACAGAAATTTGATCAAGATACCCTCGCCGTAGTCGCCCCTTTCCGACCCTTCGATCCATCTCCTGATCGTAAATCCTCTAAGTCAGTCTGCTTTCACACATCCTCTGAACGTCCCCAAACAACCAAAGCATATCCTTTTCAATCTTAGTCACTACATCGTCTTCTATTCCACATCTTTCTCTTATAACACTTATTATTCGATCACACAAACGAACTCCACACATACTTCTTAATGCTCTCATTTCTACCACATTTACTCTACTCTCGTGCTTTTTCTGCCATACCCAAGTCTCACTTCCATACATCTGTGTAGGAACAAGCACTCCATTGTGAACTGCTAGACGAACCTTTTTTGATATATTTTGATTTATGAGTTTTCCTAATAGAGTGTAACATCCCGTGGATACGAGTTAATCACCCGGAATTCAATTAATCTTTGAAAACACAGAAACCTACCCAATACCCGCAAGAGAATTGTAAGAAGTGTATGATAAGTAAATCATTTAATCGTTATTCATTTAATCCTTTTTTCATTCATTATTATAGGTATTCATTTAATTTTTATAGGTAGTCCTATGGCTACCTATAAAAAATGTTGATGTTATGTAATCAGTCACACTAACACTGCCAAGATAAGCAAAAATATATTATGCTGCAGTTTCAAACAGTTTGTTTTAATATACTAGTATAAGCAAATATTTCACGACCTAATTCAATTTACCATAAACGAATAGACATCCGGCACACGTGCCTAAAATCATATTACGTTCGCGGACAAGACTAAACTTCGATGACCTAGTTAAGGCGAGTAACTTAAGGAGCTACATAAGCACGTTTTTATGCGTCGATGCAGTTACAAAAGGTTTTATATATGTGTTTATAAGGTCTTATTTCATATATACTTCTTGCGGAAGTTGAGGAAATCATAAACAAAATTCATAATAGCTAGTTACAACTAGGTACATCGGATAGTTATTTTTTTAATGGCAGCACACATGACATGATATGCTCACGAATTATTTTGCTTTGGAAAAACCTCTTACCTTTTTGCTATAATATAATATTATAATAATAATTACAATAATATACTGTGCCAGGTATGGCAAACCGGTACATCGGTTAGTAGTGTGTGTGACACGACCTTGGCCATCAGCCTATCAACGGTATGCGGACGTAAGTGTGTGTGTGTCGTCGACAGGGACGTATGGTCATGTCACGATCCGGATTGTCAGACCTTGTTTTCTTAGACCATGTTTTGATATTATAAACCTTTTTATCTGTCTACCGTCAAAAGCATTCAATTTTTTTTATTAAGATTTCTGTTTACTGTTAGTATCGTTGATAAGTTTTTTTTACGCTACCGAATTATATGTTCTTTATAATAATCTGAAATAATGTTGTGCTTGTGTAACATTCTGTGACGAATACATAAAAAGTTGAGCTATTAATCTATGACGTCGCTCTAAATTTATAATTATGTAATTAAAATTGCTTCAAACTAGTTCCGGATAATGTTTACCCGTTGTCTTAATACTACAAGTTTACTACTGGTAAATATTTACTTGAATTGTCGTCCTTGAACCACGGAAACTTTTCTTCAAATACGCAATATGTAAACACGTAACATATTTAGTAAGATTATAACAACCCAATTTAGGTGCAACAAACAAAATGAAAGGCCATCGCATGTTTCAAGCGCCTTGCAAAGACATATCGTGTCATAATTAATGCTGTTTTTTGTTTTCTTTGCGAATTGTAGTAGTCGATTTTTAAAAACGACACATTTACTTATTTAAAATATTATTATCCATGTGATATTTTTTGTAGACCAACACTTCGGGGTTTTTAAAATAAATTGGAGCAACACATAAACTGAGGCTATGTGTGATGCAATCCGCTCGAAAATCGTTCATCTTATCATTGTAAGAGCCCTTGACCCTTGACCCTTTCTTCGCAAAAGTAGCCTACGCTGAGCTGTCAAACAGCCTTCATACCTTCAAGTGAGGTTTATATTGGTTGTCTTGAATCGTAAGTAGATGTAGGCGTGTGCGAATAGCATTCAAAAAGGTAAGAGACCTCCCGACAGACACTAAGAATGACAAGAATAAATACCTAATGGGAAGAAGTAGAGAGCGTCCTCCTTTGTACGATCTATAAAGTATATCAAGGAAGTGCTTTTGGACTGACCTTGGTCACATATCCGAACACGTTAGAGTAGAAAGCGAAGTAGTTTTTGGTGATGTAGAGGTGGCCTTGTAAGAGCAGATCTCCCACTAGAGCGCATGAGTAGTCTGAAATGACGGAACGCAAATATTAGATAAGTAGGTATCAAAAACTCGCATTGAAAAATGGTCATTTAATCTTGATTTCACAATATTCTAACTCTTTTAACGTATTGTATTTTTTATAACCAGAATAATTTGAACTCTTTGTTAACTGGGCAACGTTTTTTCACGATATGTCTTAGATTACAAGTTCTTAATTCTAAGGCTATTATCTTATGTAATATTACTACAATACAGTAACTTACTAAATAGGTAAAAGTAAGGTGTCTGGACGTCGATATAAACAGAAGGCCATATTATTATAACATTAATGTACCTAAGTATTACACGTATAAATCCAAATGAATTAATTACAAAAGTCTCTCAAAGAGTCCGTTTCATTTAATAAGTGTAGGGCAGGTGCATTACTTGACTACTAATAGTATTATATGAACATTAATACGGTCACCAATTAATTTCGTCGTGTTAAAGTGCTCAAATAATTAAAGTACCGGGCTTATAAGTAAAGATATAAATTTATCGATCTACACGTTTTCTGCATGTTTTTGTAAATGCGTAATATGTGTGAAATTAAACACATCACCGCTGTTGGTTAGTTAATTATAATTCCAATAATACCTGTTAGGTATTTTACAAAAAGCGGAAAATATTGCTGATAAAGCTACTATTTATATTTGCAGGTAGGTACGTAGGTAATGTCCTTTCATATGGGGGAACAATGATTCGCATAACCGTAATTACCTATAAGATAAGACTCTCGAAGATCGAATGTGATTATATATAAACTTAGTCCGAAAAAAATTGGATCGGAGATCTGTTATGTTTATGAACGTATGATAAAGTTTTGATTTAGTAGTTTTCTGGGTAACCAACTGGCGTGCAATGGCACAAAATAAGGAAAGGTAAGGAAACAGTAAGTGGTTAATTTGATTAAGTATCATCATCGTCATAAACAACCGATTACGTTGCACTGTAATGAAAGCAACGCAAAAAAACACGAAACTTTGACGCCGATGAGCATTATATCAGAGGCCACTAGAGATAAATTTGACCATTTGTCAACACAATCACGTTAATGGGAGAGAAGCGCGAGAGTCGCGAGACTGATGCCTTGACCGCACAGGGACGGGCACAATAGATGGACAGCCGAGTGTTAGGTTCAAACTCATCACTGATCTTCATAGTCTACAATGGAGTCGATAGGAATGTCCGTATATTACAGAGTATACTTACAATTGAGCACTCGCTCCTCGGAGCCGACCTGCGGGAAGTGCCGCTGGAACTTCTTCTGGCGCGACTTGCTGGGCTGCTTACCGTCGGTCGTCTCGACGGCTGTCGGCGACACGCGCACGGACGGCGCCGAGCCTGACAGCGGCTTTACTACATGTCTGTGAACAACGAAACAGTGGTGGTTAGTATGGATAACTGTATAGTCTTTTAGGAGTTATGGATTGTCGGAGCTTGCTCTCATAAAACCATAAAAGAAATATATATATAAATACAAATCCTTTCGAACGTTACTAAAAGAAATAGTATGGTGAATGATGAACGCTTTTAAGTATCTTTCATTTGTAATCTGAAAGTTTTTTGTAAAATATTATTTACTATGTCAAAAAATCTTGATATAAGGCTGTTTAACATTATAAAAAATATAGGTAATTGATATTATGTAAAATCTGAACGATTGAAATTCCCATAACAATGTACGTTTTGAAAATATGAACTTTTATTCAAATTTCGCATGTTGGTCCGTTCTTGAACGAAGAGCACGGCATATCGAGCTAGTTCCAGCGTGCGAGCAAGACAGAAATTTGAGATACCCACGGGCCTTAAGTAAAGCATTTCGTTAGCACTCGTAATAAAGTAAAAAAGCTCCAAAGTAGAACGCAAAAAAAATCCGTGCATAAACAGTAAATATTAACCGTGAATATTGCATGAACAGAGGATAAAACTCAACTGATTGCTCTGGGCCACCGGCAATCTTATCGAAGTATGCAATGCATGCTTAATTTGTTGCGCGACGACCTCTAGCGGGCCATGGGCGAGGTGACTGATTGAAATGACCTGTTGTGTTACAACTTAAATTGTTCTTTCATTCTGAATGAATGTAGGATTTACGTTAACCTTTTGTTGGTGACTTAAATGTGCTTTTACCCGAGCATTTTTTTAGCAATAGTTGCCCGTTAAGAATACGGGCGTCCAGCTCTAGCTTAGAAGATAAACTGAGATATTACTGCAAAATAAGTGAGCGCACGCGACATATTTCAAAAAAATACAATTCTAATGGGTACCTTTAGTCGAATAGACTTCGAGATTTACCTATTAGTAAAATAATTATTCACTGACTCTTTGAACAATTAGGTTCGGCAAATTATGCAGCGACCAATGCAAAAAGTCAATTGTGAATTGAAACAATAGAATCAACAGATTGATTAGCCGTGGGATTAACTCGTATATTTTTCCGAAGTGTAAAGATAATATACTGTGCGTATGTCAATTAGTATGAGAATTACGTATATGACTACAGTAAACGAACGAAAGTTTTGATCACGTCTTAAACATTTTCACAATACTACATGAAGCGGAAAACCTTGGTGAATTCGCAGAAATGTTTCTTTGAAGCGGAATATCTGCGAGATCCGTTCAAATAGGTTGAGGAGTACCTAAACGTGGCGGAATTTAGCTCGTGAAATTCCTTGCGCATTTTTTTCCGACTTTGTTCCTAGCCTGGAGCTGAATTTGAAATTTTTAGGAAGTTTACGATTAAGTTAATCGCCTCTAAAAGCCAACTCGGCGTATAGAACTGGGTTGGCAACAAAATAAACGAATCGCAACATTTCTTTCAAACAATATCGCTCCCAGTTAGACTTATTTTATGGTGCAAATAATGGGTCACCTAGAATATTTACTTTAGGATTCAAAGCAAAAACAATGAACGGAATGGGGTTAGGTAGGTCGACCGCAGAAAATGAGACATTTAATAGACATTTAACATAAAGACGCCTGCCTGCAGTAAGTAGGGCTTATTGGAATGGTAGTCAGCGACATGTAGATAAAATTTCTCAGTCACTTCAGGTCAGCAAAATGTCAAGTTTGTGGTTTTTTTCCTTTCAAACATATATGTATAATCACTAGTTGACGTAAGTATATGATAATATCTGACATGTTTTTTAGGGTTCCGTACCAAATTGGTAAAAAAGGAACCCTTATGGTTTCATTTTGTCTGTCTGTCTCTCACATCGCTAAATATCTCAAGAACTACTTATGCTATCGATTTGAAATTTGGAATATTTATAAAAAAGGATAACCCAGATGCACAGAACGTGATCATTTAATTATTTCTTCTTATTTTCTGTAAAAATTACAGATAAAAGGTGGTTCAAAATTTCAAATTCTAGTGTTTATGTCAAGTGGGGTGTCATATGAAAGCACTTGAATTGCACATTGTGAAACATTTTTTTTACGTTTATTCTCATTTTCGATTTATGAGGGAGAATTTAAAGAAATTTGCCCGTGTGGTTGCCGGGTAAGAATTGCGCCACCCCATCTCTTCCCGTGGGTTCCGTAGGAGGCGAATAAGGGAAAATCGGAGGGTGGGCAGCAGCATCCTTCGATCATTACCACCATTAAACTGCGGTCGCCAACCCGCTTGCCAAGCGTGGCGACTATGGCAAATCCCCCCAAGGGAAAAATAAATTGGGGGAGGCCTATGTTCAGCAGTGGACGTCTTTCGGCTGAAATGATGATGATGATGATGATGATTTAAAGAAATACCGCCCCTCTCTTATCGCCCTTTTCCAAGGACAAAATGGAATTATTACATAACATTAATATCAATGTATATTTTACAGGAAAAATATAACCATAGCTCCATCAAGTTTTTCTTTTTTTATCATCAAAAACATTTCTATACTTACTAAGTTTTTATTTTGAAATCGGTTCACGCGATAAAGAATTATGATTGGAAAACCACCATACAAATTCGCCGATAGATGGCACTATACCCATGGCGTTCAATTTCGACACCATGGTGTTAAGATTTTCTTGAATTATTGGTTCGGGAAGAGTACACATCCGTGTACGGAACGCTCGGTGCGCGAGTCGGGCTCGCACTTGACCGGTTTTCTTTAATTCTGATATCGAGCAACGAATCCAAGGGTTTTGGAACATCTTTATTATTATTATTTTAACAGCCTATATAGTGTCCCACTGCTGGTCAAAAACCTCCCCTCTTTTTCACCACTAACTTTTCTTTTTCTTTTTTAAATGTTTTTCTTTATTTCTCATAAAAGAACATTCCACGTCAGTGGCAAACCAACAAAAGGCCCGCCTAATAGTAAGCTACCTCTGCATCCTTTAGACAACTAAAGCAAGGTCACTGTCGAAAATTATTGGTTCACAGACTATTAACCCGTCGTCTACCAGTCCCTGGGATCCCAGCCCAGGGCTCATTACACGAGAATGCTATTGTTTATTTATTTCGCTGAGAGACGACGGCTTAATTCCGTAGGAGCATCCACGAGCCAATGTCATTGTTTTCATGAAAGTGTGCCGTTCTTTTTTAATTACAATATCTTTATAAAATAATAACAAATGAGAACAATGGTCATTCAACATCAATTATTATTACTTATTTACAAAACTAAGAATTCTGTTTTGGTATGACAACAGGTACCTAAAGTAATATGTACCTAATCTGGTCATTAGACTAAGATAATCGTTCTGACAGCACGCACTTTCAAGACCGCCCGGCTACCCACAGGGAGCCACTAGTCAAAATGAAAATTCTGCCAAATTTTGACAGAAATAAGTTTTGAAATCTGACAGCTACACAGAGTCATGGTTTTCGAAAGATATTTGTGAACACCTTGTGTTGTGCATACATCCGCGAAGTAATTCGACGGTGTACTCAATATGAAGTCCCCGACTCGCATTGGCCTAGCTAGTGTGGGGCCTATACTGACTATTCTCTCTCATCCACGAGGCCTGTCTGTGCGGGACGTATACAGGCTGATGATGATGACGTTGATGTAAAAGTGTAAACTAAAGTAATAGCGGAACTATGAATGACTAAACACCCACTTCCATTACCCGTAACTGTATATGCCCATAATGGTCGAACCTGGTTGTTTACAGCGAACAATTTCCGCGCCACACTGACACAATGATCGATTGATATTATGAAAGCAGATTATCACACGCTTACTCACAAACAAATTAGATGAGTGTATCACGTACATACTTTCTGGATTATCGGTTGTATAGGAAAATGAAACTATTTTCATTTGTTACTAAAATTGCGATAGTTTTGAACATATCAAGAAAGACAAGCAATTTAATTTCATTACGTTCACGTACTAATCTTAATTATTACACTGCACCATTCCTGTTACATATATAGCTAGTATATCTCAGATATTAATAAGAGCCATGGTCACGTAGCTATAAAAGCGTACCTTTTTACAAGAAAAAAACCCATTTCCAGCACTAGTAACACGCGAAACCAACTGGAAAGAGACGATAACGCACTGACTGAAAAGCTGGGTCGCATTAGGTTTTATGCAATATTCAGAAACGTTCCACGCCAAAAAACGAGCTAAAAGTCGTCGTATCTTTATAAGAATAAGGAGCCAGGACGACTAAATACATAAAACATTGTGTGACGCCGGCAACTACGCAAGTTGTTGGATTTTAATAAATAATGTAGTCTGTTAGCATTTTGGAACGAATAGGGAATTTTGGATGGGAAGGTAAATAAATGGATCCCGCAACGGGGTTCTGATTCTAATCTGCATCGCATAATCTGTTGTCCTATATCCCAGCCCCGTTACTTGATATTTCGTGCCCCATTTTTGGCGTTTTGTAATACCGTGCTCCTTTATTTACAGCGGGTTACCGAAAAAATTACGTTGATTGATTATGGTAATTAATAATAATAAGTTTAGTTTATCTTGCTTAACTTAACCAAAGCTAATTTTTATTCACCACTATCATGTATTTTTTTCCATGCTTCTCGCCCGTCACTATTTAAAAAAAACCGGTCAAGTGCGAGTCCGAATTGCCCACCGAGGGTTCCGTACACAAATGTGTACCGGTCTCGACCCAATTAATTCAGGAAAATCTCAACAACATGGTGTAGAAATTGAACGCCATGGGTACAGCGCCATCTATCGGCGATTTTTTTTACAAATTTGAGCTACTGAATAACTTAGTTATGTATGGTGGTTTTTCAAGAATAATTCTTTATCACGTGGACCGATTTAAATATTTTTTTCTTTGTTTGAAAGAAGATACTCGGAGATAAACTTGACATATTCACTACTTTCAAATTTTGAACCACCATCTCTGGTCAGCGGACATGAAGGTATTCATGGGGCCCTGTCGTCACGGCTGATCCGCAGTACGGGGAACCCTGGAGCTCTCACAACGCGTTGCCCTTGCAATACACAGAGTAATGCCGCCAGCACAATGGGAACCATGTGCAGTGTTTCATTTAGTAATTATTTTTTTTAAGATTGCGATTAGCATTATGTTATTCATTTCGTTCTTAAATGATTAAACAAATTATACCTCATTATACGCAGAAAATAAAATGTATAAAAAAACATGTTCTATGCATCTAGGTTACCCTTCTTTATAACTATTTTAAATTTCAAATCGATACCGTAAGTAGTTCTTGTGATAATTAGCGATGTCACAGACAGACAAATTGAAACCATAGGGGTTCCTTTTTTTAACATTTTGGTAGGGAACCCTAACAAACCCTAGCATGCAAATGGAAGTAATATGTGATACGGTTAAGTAGAGCCCCTATTGCATGTAGTAAGGTACTGTTCCAATAGGCATTTGTTTTGTTTGTGTTACTAAATTTAAATATGTATAGTCTATTGGAACATGCCACAACCACGTAACTATAAGAGGTTCACTTACAAAGTTAAAGTTATTTATTTTTTTAATTTAGGCATATTTATTTATTTACTGAACGGTTCGGAATAATAATATACAATTTATATAATATTTTTTCAATACTACTTATATATAAAATTACAGTAATCACAATACTACAACATTACAATGTTAGATTACCCGTTACACATATTTAAGTATTTGAAACCCACAAATGCTACTTTAGAATAAACTAACACCGCACAATAAATGATGTATAAATAAATAAAATGGTTATCTCACCCGTTTTCATTAAAGCCGCTTTCTCCGCTGGACTCCTCAGAACACTCAAAGGACGCGTTATCGACCATTATTGATGAACTAGCACTAATTAGTTAATCTCAGTCATTACAAATTGCTACTGTTCTTTACACTGTTAAACATTATATACGTATAGTAAAAAAACTGGTGTGAATCGAACAAGGAGGACATCGGGTCTATCCTCGGCAGCGAAAGTACCAATTAATTTTAGTTGAAGTTTGTTTGTCGAATGTTTAATTTAATATACGCGAGTTGTGCTAAAAGTAGAAGTATTCATTAATTAACATTTCGCTATCGAAAAACGCTTTCTTCGCGATTGGACTGCCACTGACCGGAATGAAAGATACACTGATATTTTTAAAGGCCAATCATATTATTTGAAGATAAAATGTATAAAAAAACAACAAAGCCAACAGGAAAGCGAAGATTATAACAAAATACACGAGTAATCAATGTAATGAAAAGGCGTAGAAAAGGCTCTAGGCGAACGCGGACATACAAAAATTATAATATAAATAACACTATGACGACAATGTTAGAGAATGTCTCAGTGAAACCAGAACAAATATGACAGTGAAACCGCTATCCACAGTATAATATTCCGATTATGTAGATCACTTTCGATTCATTAACAAGTTTTAATCACATGTAAACGCATCACAACTCAATTTAGACTCTATTGGATTAACATACTAGTAACACAGCGCGCAAATAATAACGGGAATTTCCCGTGATCATTTAGTTTTGGTAAAATTATGATGAGTTCCTAATGCTAACCAGATGAGCGATAGCGATGTGCAAATGAACAGCTTACAGCAATACTAAGATAGCGTTAAATTGTAAACAATTATGCAACTAATTATCCTTCTCTTAGTATCTAATCTTAATAATGCTGAATAGGTACACCGAATATAAAATTAATTCTATGAGATATAATGAAATCGATGGATGACGCCAGCCAACGATTGCAAAGATTTTCTGAGCATGATGGTCATTTACCAAACCCTTATTGCATCAGGGGACCTGGATTAATTTAACCAAAAAGAAAGTTCCCCGTATCATTATTATTTTGTGTGTCGTCCAATCTGTATTAACGATACGAGAACGCATGTCTGAGTGATACACCAAAACATTTTATGAACACGTGCCACGAACAGTGGAGACGATACCAAATCTGATGTTGAATAACATTTGAGTAATTGATTATTGAATCCGGACAGTTGATACTTCATGTGTCACAACTAACGTACGTCTCAATCGAAAGGCCGGCATCCAACGCTCGGTTGACAAGAGAGACGATAACATCCAAGTTATCGGAGTATTCAGATCCCAAACAAATCGGGTTTTCAACTCCAGTACTGGTATTGAGTAATACGTGACTATAGTCATGTTATAAAAGATATGTTATAAAACCAGTCAGACTGGATATGTGACCTTGTAATGCTGTGGCAGTAATTAAGCTAGCTATATATAAAGCGGGTTGTTCATAGATCATCTAACAACATAAATAGACTCAATGACCCACATATAAACGCTATTCTGATATAAAAAGTTGCATGCAAATTACTATGTGAAGATATTCGAAATAGAAATAAGAAAATAACAGTTAATATAAAACTGATTTTACCTAGGTAATGATGGTTAATCTATACATATGATTAAAGAAAAATATGCCAGTATGAACTAGGCAAAGGCAACACCAGATACAACTGACGAGACGCAAGATCGCAAATTGCTCACCAAGCTTGCGTACAAAGCGGACAGAGGTTGCGCTCCGTTCGCCGTCGCGAGAATAACTGTTATAACCAATATAAACTTAGGTATTACACATATCTAAATGTAGGTAACTACAATATTGATATGCGTATCGACTGCTAGCAATTTATCGGTATAACCGATAAGATACCAACATACAGTAAAATACAACTAGAAGCGAAATGTTATAAATTCAATTAAAAACAAATATATATGAACGTAAAAAATGTAAACCATATAGTATCCAACAACAAAAGTAAAAAAAGTAAGTATTTACATACATACATACAACCTTAGAAGATAACTTTTACAGTCAGTATTCCAAGAAGCCAAGCCTTACCAACCGAGATTAACGTAAGAAAAGGATAAGTTTCACAATAATAACTGCTATTAAGAGAAGGAAAACGCGATCATCCGATTCCCATTCGCTATCACTGGCCCGCTGGGAAACGGTACAGGCCGACCGCTCGGCGAGAGTACACTGAACGCGGCCATACTGTTTGTAATGAAGTAAAGTGGCATCGTTTATAAACACGATGTAAGGCCCGCGAAACAATGGACCGGTACATGTTGATATCATAATCATATGGTTACTAATATACTCGGTTATCTCATTAAAAACGACCATAAACATATCACGTGTGCTTGGAGGGAATTACAAAATTTATTTTTACCCCTCTGTATATGACAGGCTGACAGCGCAGGAGTGCGGGCGACGTATGAGGTAGAACAAAATATGGGTAGGTACTCTCCCACCCGCTTTTCCCCGTTTAGAGGGTGATAGATTAAATTGAGGAGTGCTTTTCGCAGTTTTTAAGACATTAACATACGATTGAATTTCACCTAGTCTGCGGAAAAGGCTTTTTCACCATAATCATTATAGTAGTAATCCTACTTAATATTCTAAATGCGAAAGTTTAGATATTTGGATGTTTAGATGCTTGTTTCTCAATCACGCCAAAACGGCTGAACGGATTATGATGAACCTTGGTAGGTACAAAACGTGTTTTTTCACTTTTCCTATTCGAAAAAAGTATTTTCTAGCCCGTTTAGAGGGAGCAAAATTAGTTTTTGCTCCCTCTTAATATTTTTTTAATCTCTTTCATTTCTGACCTGCTGACAGGGAGCAAAAACGTTTTTGCTCCCTGTGCCTGGTCGCAGGCCGGCAGCGCGCGCGTGCGGGCGCCCCGCGCTGGCGGCTCCCCCCGCGCCTGTTTAAGTTATTCATCTTTAAACAGCACAACAATCGATGTTGGTATACTATGTATCTTAATCGAGCGAATTTTTAACTTTTTATTTATTCTACGTAATTTTTCTTTTTCTTAAATTAATGGATTGCTGATTAATCAAGTATTGTTCTTTTACCTACTTATTTGGATGAATAGTTTTTCTCACAGGAGAAGTGAAAAGAAGAGTGTATTAGACGGCAGCAAAATTATTTCTAACTCGGGCGTGGCGGTTTGAATCCCTCACTGCGCTCAGGATTCCACGTATCCTGGAATCCTTCGCTTCGTTTGGGATTCAACACGCTAGCCCTCGATGAAATATTGCATTTTGCTCCCTTGTATACAATCTACTATTATATTAGCCTCGATTAATATGTAGGACACTTTTCGTTCTAGACTGCCCGGCATTAAATATGCAAAGATTTTACTTTACACTACAATAAAGGTACCTAGAATTTCTAGATGTACTTCTGTAGATCTTTGTAGTTATTTCAGTGGTAATTAAAATCCATTGATACAGGCCGGCCTTGGGCGTGATCAGTGTATCGTGCAGTCCCTGCGCCCGGTACCCGGCGTCATTATCTACGTTGATTGGACAAATGGGAGCACCCACTCTGTTTACGTTTCACACGTGACGAGACTGTTGACACACACACATGACATAATACATGGTATTAAAGCTTAGCTTAATTATATTACTTATTTATAAAAATGCCATATTATATCGGGTGTTTTTATTGTATCACTTGTAAAAGAGCCAGCCCGTGAGGAATAGGTACTCGCAGAATAAACATTAGGTTTGATTTTGATAAACAGTATAAACATTGGAGTCAGTGTGAGTGATTTAGGCTCGGTTTTATAAAGATCCGTTAGACCTTATGTTGGTTTGTTATGTCAAAACATGTACTGAGTTACTGAAATTTGATCTGACATTTGGTCTAACGGATCTTTATAAAATCCGGCCTAAGAACTTCTTGCGAACTACAAAGGCGTCGTCAACTAATAACAAATCAATCATTCATGTTCATGTTTAGAATAAAAAACTGCTTTATGGGCTTTTTCCTTGCCTGTCAAATCAGCTACCATCACTACATAGTATAAAACAAAGTTGCTTTCTCTGTCCCTATGTCCCTATATCCCTATATTCCTATGTATGCTTAAATCTTTAAAACTACGCAACGGATTTTGATGCGGTTTTTTTTAATAGATAGAGTGACTCAAGGGAAAGGTTTATATGTATAATACATGCATCAGCATTGCACCCGTGCGAAGCCGGGGCGGGTCGCTAGTATAATATAAAGCATGAAATATATCCTGACTGTACAGAAAATCAAACTATATTGTAAGGATAAAGTCGTTTCCATATTTATAATTTAATCGTTGAACGTTATATTAACAAGTAGGTATGCATTTATATGTATTTATGTAACACAAAATACATAAAGTTTTAGCGTTAAGATTATTTATTTTCATGATAACATTGATTACCGGATGCTCTTTCGTACACCAATTTCAAACCTCAAGAAATTGTAGTTATACTTTTCCCTTTTTGCATTTTGTTTTCAGTAATTATTGATATCTTTAATCTCAACAGACAACATGGCACATTAACATATAACAACTAACATAATCTTAAAGGAAACTTATAAATGAAAATTGCTGCCCAAGTCTCCTTCGTGACTAGGTATGGTGCCCAGAAGACTGGCAGCGTTACCCATTTAGAGGGCCAGACTTAATTTCTGGCCGAAGTAGCTGCCAGTCCTCTGGTTACCAAAGTTTGTATACTTTATGACGCACCCCATGAATTTCCTGTGAGAATAAGTTTTTTATTTCATTGAATACTTTAACGGTTGTGTCATACGGACAGCAATTGATTTCAATTTGACGTCATTAATTGTATTCACGCGCTTTATCAATAAATTCATACGTGTAGATTGTCGAGTAAAATAAAATATACTTATGAATATTCAAATATATCGCTAAATAGCAATTGACGTCAATGTCTCCCAAACTTTATTATAAATATGTTAATGCAATCTGCGCTTCAACTTCGTCATTTTCGCACTTGTAATTTGTGCGCTCCTTTTGACATGTTAACTCAGCCAGCGAGAAAGCGAGGGCGCGAATTACGTTGAAAACAGTTTGACATGCAAAACTGACGGGATAAATTGAGACTAGATAACCTCGTCTTTATCGCGAGTATGTATTTGTAAATACGTAGGGAAACACTACTAAGAATAACAAATAAATCCTACGGAACCCTATTGCTGTCACACACGTCAGTCCGTTCGTCGTCTGTTAAAATTATAAAATTTGGTCCGGTTTTTTTATTTTTACTTCCCATTGACCTATGAACTTAACTATTTGGTGATAATGTTTATTATTATGTATATTTTACCAACAAATACTAATATATTGATAAATCAGATTTTATATATGAAATTAATTTATTGTTCCTATTAGTAAAACCAATAAATTTTGCGGTTGGTTCGGAACCCTAAATGTGCGGAGTCCGACACGCACTTGGTTTTTTATAACTATCTGGTTAGATGCCTACAGCTCCACCCGCGGAGAATTTTTTACTCGCACTTAAGCGCTAATACAACCTACTCGTACTATATAATTTTAACCCTTTAGGGAATGATATTTTGTATATATTTTGAATGATGTCCATACCAAATTTCATCTAAATAGGTTCCGCAGTTTGAAGTTTAATATGCAATGTTAACAACAACAGGTATGTATTAGGAAATAGGTTCACGACTAACATGACTAACAGTAAAAATTGCATTCATCAAACAAAGGCATTGCATTTTACAATTAACGTATTTGTATCATGTTTATTATTGTTATATGCCATTTGCACCAGGGCTCGGAACCGGTTTTTACTTTTTTTGAAATATCTCCTAAAGTATTAGTCATATCTCCATCTTTATTTTAAGATTTGTTTTTGTTTACCTTCATCTATGAAATAAATGATTTAAAGTACGAAATAATATAGTAAAACGCAATTAACCGAAATTTTTAACCAGTTAATTGTATGAAGACGAAACCGGTTTCCGAGCCCTGATTTGCACCATTCATTATCAAATAGGCAAAAATAATACCTACGACATTGTTATCTAAAAGTACGAGGCCAGCATTTTTGTTGAAAAACTAGCTATTCGATCTCAATAGTTCAAAATTAAATGCAAACTTGCAGAGCGGCTCCCGCGAAACGCCGATTCCGTTCGTTGACCACCATGTGTGACTTTGAAATGTCGTTTTGGCGCGGTAGCGCTGCTGGAATTTTCCAAACATCAATTTTGTGATTGAAGAAAGCTGGAATAGTACATTGTTGTAGAGGCTAGAAAGTGAGTAATAGATGGACGAGTTAGTTTGATGGCCGTCGCATAGCGGAGGCCCTCAAAAGTACGAGTCCAGCTATTGCACTTTCGGCCGAGGGTTAACACAGTCCCGCCTACTTTTTTTGAGTAAGTTCTTAATGGCCAGTGTTATTAGATAATTCAAAAGACCTATGTGGAACTAATAAATCTCAAAAATCCAGGAGTAGTAAGTAATAATGAACATCCAAAACATTGCTACGTCAAATACAAAATAAATAGCTTACAATCAATATTCTTATCGCATAATCCGTTTGTCCATCAACGGTAATAGCTCGATAGATACAAATCATAACCGTGATGACCTGAAATTTGTTGCTCGAAATATCTCTATTTACCTCTGCCTATTAGGTACAAATAGGTAACCGTTTATCAAAATTGCATGTAGGTATTTTGTATCTGTACAGAATATACAACTGGGTATTCTGTTCGTATAAAAGTGCTAGTGGTTAAAATTTAAAACAAATTAATTAAGTATATTTTCCGTACATGGAGGGAATAAGTTGACAAGTCGAGGTGAAAAAATGTAAAAATTTGAACCTTATGCAAAATAATCTTCGTTCTTAAGTTCGACAAAAAACATCTCGAGTTGTCAACTTATTCCCGCCATGCACGGTTTTAATCCTATAGACTGGAAAATGCTTTCATCATCATCGTCTTCACCGTCGCTCGATATTTCGTATAGGTACCTCTTAAAATGGCCCTTAGATAATCCTGAGACTGTTACAGACTTGAGGATGAAGCTGAAGATACTCAAGATAAAATGCCTTGTTTTTTTCTTGTAATTACAAAATCTCTTGTATTGCCGAGCCGTCAGTGGGTGCTGGTCACCTACTTTTGTTACAACTATATATCTGCCTTTATTCTTGGTAACTAAGTATAAGGTATGACTAAGCCCTAATGGGTGGTTTGCTATGGGAATTAAGCTATAAATACACTATCCCACGTACGACACGTATGCAATCGAGACCCTGATATTTGTATGCTTAGCAACACACTTGTCACACTCAACGCAACGCAGCATTGCTTTGCTCTGCTTTTCTAATACTAATTGGACAAGAATAGATAGTATACCTGAGTCCATCATAGACCCCGTTGATCAGCCTTAGCACCAGCCAGGCAGACTCATCCTGGGGGTCTTGATACGCCTCCATATCCAATCAAATTATCACATAAAACTCTTCCCCATCCCTTTTCATACACACACCGCACACGTCACTTGTTTTGTCTAAATTTTATGAAGTTCTTCATTCTGAATTTAATGTAAGAGACAAAAACGTTTGGTCCACGAAGCGCCATGAACACAACTGATTAGCGAAACGTTCGTTGGCGTAGATAATCATTTAACTAAGATAATACCCGATACGCGTGATATATGTTGAGTAATTTGAGTATTCACAATGTTCTGGAATTAAATTGAGAACAATCATATTATCCAACTTGTGAAACAACTAGCCTACTGGGCGTAAACAATAACAAAAGGTTTCATTGTATTGTCTGGGCAAAATAGCTGTCAGTGCCATTTATGATACATATTACTAAGTCATTGCCAAGTACATATCTAGTTATTAAATATGTATACCTATGTACTTTGGAAAAAAGAACGAAAAAATTCAAAGACTTTGTGATTAAATATTAGCACAGTCTATTTTCGGAGTTTATATGAACATCGGGATCGTCACTGAGAAATAGAACAAGCCCTCTAGTAAAATACGAAGATTTACTCGTGAGAGAAAGTAGTTTGGGTTCTATATCACTGTAATTACTGAACAACTAGCATTCAAAGCGTGAATATAATTATCGCATTTTACACAGCCATTTTCACATTGTACGATCAAAGATCAAGGACAAGAGGATATTTACAATGCTTAAAATGTTATTTTTCATATAGCAATACGTGGAAAAAGGTGTCCTTACTAAAACCCGGAAAATACGTCCTTACGGTTTGTTTTATTACGCCCCATTTGGGTTGGCACGAGTAGTGCCACTAACCCATCACGCAAAATAGGCGCATGATTTGACGTCGAGTTGCGGAAACCAAGACCGCGATTACCTATAACCTATATTATGCCCCATTGGAAAACGCCGCGTGCCATTGGGAACAACGTGTTAAAAATTACGACAGAAATAAAAAATACTCTAGATGACACTTAATTCCAGATGATATATTTTTATTATTGACCGAGTGAAACGAAGGTCTCTGCTTCAGCTTCGACAAAAATGCTTTCGTATGTCCAGATTCCGGATTTCCGTTTGTTCTCGTCTACAGATCGCAATTTTCAACCGCTTCTCGTTAAATTTTGTGAGCAGCGGGGTAATCACGTAACTTTATGTACTACCGTTAGATAGATTTTAATGTCAATTTTGAAGTATAAATTGCTGAGCTAATGTCATGTTTTTTGTACCCGACGCTAGTACATAATTGAATGAACGATTGAATGGAAATCCCATACTAAAGTGAGAAATTGATCAAATGATTGGAAACACGTAACTTTTTGATGGTTAAATTGTACGGTATAAATATGTCAATTACTGCGTGACAAAGTCATCGTCAGTCATCGTGTCTGTCATGTCATAACAATGAATTAAACAAAGATTTTGGTCATGATTTGAGTTTATTAATTAGTGAAAATGCCCCAAATTTCCTTGAAATGTCTTTAAAACACACGATCGAGTTTAAAATTCCCTAAGCACTTTAAATAAAACGAAAAGTAAGTAACAACAAATGTCATGGTCATGTGGTATTTATTTGCTCACATTCGTATTTACTAATATATTTGGTATTATTATGTGCTTCCTTTCAGGATGTACGTAAACCAGATTCCCCATCTCTTGGTGATGATGCGATACTGCAAGATGCAGAGTGGGAGAGATAAAACGAGGGAAACTATGAAGTAACATGAACCAAGCAATAGCGTGCCATATTATTCATCGCTGAAATATAGAAGTGTTAATTTATAAGTATGTACTTTTTCATATACGTGCCCCGCGTGTCGATGTATGCTTGTCGATTTATGAAAATGTATAGGACGACATAAATTACCGACCCGTAGCTACCTAGTCTCCGAATCCTTTAAACATGAGTTTATTAAGTCCACTTGGGATGCTATTTCTTTCTTCCTTTGTAACCAGCATGTAATGTGAACCTTCGGTATGTACATGAGATATATTATATCCCGCGCCTCTACTTGCTTTCCCTAGCAAATAGAGTAATACTCCGGCGGATCCGCGCGGGTAGGCAGGTAAAGTAAGACAAGAGTTATACACAAATGTCAAATGTTTTAGATGATACAACGAGATTGCGAAGCCGTCGGTGTTGCTGGTGAGTTTTTAATTCCGCGCGGGTTTACTGCCAAGAAAAAATCCTACTCGCATGAAGAGAGAAGAAAGTTGTATAAAGACATGATGTTATTTCTTAATATATTTTTGTATTTTTTCGTTGTTGTTTACATTATTTAAATACGTAAATAATACGTTTCGTCATTCATTAGGTGTAAGCAGGTACATATGAATACACTATATTGAAACGGTGTGTATGCTATTACATCGACTTATGTTCATTAAATTAAATTCTTCTTTAACTATGCAAATAGAAAGAAGAAGGAGTTTCATTAATACTCTTACTCTTTTTTATTCAAACGGTACGAGTAGCGACGCGTGGGCAAATCTATAAACCTTGTGGGGTGTAGATAGATTACTATCAAGGCACATATCGCACCCAAAGCAGTCTATAACGCTAGCGCAGAGCAATAAATTTGGCAAGAACAAGAAGCCAAGGGACTTCATCAGTACCGATTGCGTAGTTGAGCTCAAAATACATTAATCTCGAGTAATGTTGTAGATGCAATAATGTAATCCACGTGTGAAAAGATTAATATCACGTTATTGGTCATGATTATAATTTTATATGATATTTATTGTAAAATACAAGTGCTGCCCAACGTGTGCATGGATAGATTATAAAGACTGAGTTTCTCTCAATCACCTCTCAATAAAATAGCTAGTAATGTATATACAATAACTTATTCTACTTGACGCTAGATGTCTAAGTTGAACCCATTTCGTTTCATACAATAGCAACGGTAAAATCCGGTAGTCTTCTTCTAGCATTAAGAGGCTGGATAGCTACTTTAACTTTTAAAAATAATAATTTGACACGTCGTGTCAGTCAACATTTTAGAAAAAATGAGTACAACAAAATAAATACATTTTACAATTATTATGTAATATTTAGTCCAGAGCAATATTAAACACTTATTTGGTGAATGTCACGTATAAAAAACATTTTTTCATAATAGCTCGTATCGAATAGTTGGCTATGGTAGTTCACTTAAGTAACGACTTTATCTGCTACAACGCGCCAAGGGTAAGTAATTTTATTACATATCACTAATAAATAGTGTGCATGTTACAACATAACACCATGGCATAACTCATTATCATTAGCTGAATAGACGTCCATTGCTGGTCATTAGGCCTTTCCCGGAAAATGCCTTGCTGATCGGTCGCGTGTCGTCCCAGGTCTTTTGACTCTAAGGTCATCAGGCCACCTCGTAAGGAGCCTTCACTCACTGCGTCATCCGATACGCATTCGTCACTCGAGAAGTCGCTGGCGTGGGTTAAGCAGACACCATAGCCTATGGACGCTATCGACTCCTAAACAATCACAAGCACGTTGCCGCACATTTTTGAGTTTAGGATTCAGGGACAGGGATATGTAAATGCGTATTTTGGTATTATAAATTGCGGACTTTTGAGACTATGGAGCGTGGGTGATACTGATAATGGTACTGAGTCAAATAGGGAATGTCCTTAATATAAAATGTAGTATTCTTAGTTTCTACTGCTACTATAATATACATAATCTATAGCTAGGCTCATGATAATTCAGATGCTATTTCAAGATGTTCATACTATGCTCTAACTTCTTCTTTCAGTGCAATTGTGAATTGCGTATTTTTAGGCAACGTGTTAAAGATGACTATTTCTTTGATCAACACATGGTTATGATGATAATTGGATAAATTGAAAATCTATAACCGCCACCCTGCTGCCTGGTCCACAAGATCTCCTTACCTCAAGGCAAGTAAGTTTTTTTATTGAGTAATCTCTAAAATACAGTTTAAAACAACCAGAATAGGGATATTGTAATTTTAAAGGACCTCATCAAAAGTACTCGTAATTTCCAGTGGAGCTATATCTCCTTCTTCGTCGTTACACTCTTGACAGAATGGTTGTGGCCGTCTAACGTCTAAACACCTGGCACTTTCGTACAATGGGCAGTTTATTGCGGCCTTAATTTGATCAGCCCACCTCATGGGGCACCCGTCACGTGGTCTCGTGCCCACGACTATGCCCTGTAATGTGTCACATGCCGTTCGATCGACAGATGTCCACATCGTGAAGTGGAGCTACATAAGTGCCAAATTATTTCTTGCTTATTGAGTGGGGAGTTACGTCGTGGAATGAACAATACTTAATAAAGCGTATGTACCTATCTAGTTCTGATAGGAAACTGTTTTTAGAGCCTGTGGACGCTTTTCGTTTCAGGTATATTTCATGTGCTGCCAATAAGTCACAAAAACCGGTTCACTGCTTTCTTGAAGGACCAAACACACGCAACTTTTAGAGTTCCGTATTAAACAAGGAACTCTTATACAAAGTGCGAAAAGAGTCCGTTTTGTGACGCATTTCTCATACAGTTTTATATGGCACGTCACAAAACTGACACAAAATATTATATGGTAAATCGAGGACATTTTTAAAATGGAACCCTTACAGTTTCGTCATGTCTGTCCGTCCGTTCGTCCGTTCGTCCGTTCGTCCGTCCGTCCGTCCGTCCGTGCTTCCGTCCATCCGTCCGTCCATCCGTCCGTCCGTCCGTCCGTCCGTCCGTCCGTATGTCACAGTCGATTTACTCGGAAATTATAAGCACTATAATTATGAAATTTGGTAAGAAAGTGTATTCTATGAACCGCTATATAAAAGTAATGTGATATTAGAAAAATATATTAAACGAGAGTCCCGTAGCGGCGTCCCGACGCCGCTAAAATACGAAAATTCTCATAGTTATTCAGAAAAGGAACAACTAAAGGTACAAATACATTTCTTTAATTTTGTGCCTCTCTTAGGAACACCAAAAACATGTAAAAAGGGTTCTTAAAAATCGACAGTTCCTTTTCATTGTCACATTATGCCGGACCAAAACCATGCCTTATAGTAGACTGCTAGGTAAGTTAGTTTTCCGCACAACGTGGATGCGGCACATCATCATCATCATCATCGGTCGTTCCGTCAATGTCCAATTCTTGCTGACCAGACTCCTCCATAGGCTCCTGTCACCCACCTTATGGATGGCCTCGTGCAGATATAGTTACAGGACACCACCAGTGATTTGGGTATTCCGTCTAGCGGGTAGTCTGCCTCGGGACCTCTGGCCCTCAACTTTTTCCGTCATAATATTTATCTACTGGCTATCCGAAGAACGTCGTGAGAGGTGTTCGAAATATATATGAGGATGCGGTCCTGACATACTGTCGATAGTCGACAGCTTAACGTAGCTGGATGGACTGGTTTGTTCGCCTTGCAGTCCATGGTATTAGAGATTTTCTCTCAAAATATTGAATATGCGAAGAGTTTGTATAATTATAATTTTTGTTGAAATAAAAAGGTCATGAGGTTTGTATGCATGTATTGTAGATACCCCTTACATGGTTTTTGGGCGAGCGTAGTCTCCTGACACAAGTACATTTATTGCTTAAAAGGAGATTCTTCTCCTTGCTTTTGTTAAACTTTATTTTAACCAATAGGTATGAAAGTAAGTATGTATTGAATCGCACAAACGTGTTGCCCAACCAATATCCTCATAATTATGAGGATTCAGAGTGCTGACATTGTACGACCACGGTAAAGTAAATATAAAAGCGCCTTTTCTGCACGGTATCGTTCATATCATACTTGGTATGTCTACTAACTATTGTAACTATTTTTCAGCTAAAATATGGCGTCCGTCGCTCTCAATACAGCTCCACCTCTGAAGCTCTGGCATTCTTGGTTGCCAGGAACACAACGCCTCATGTGTTAGTAATTATGTGTTATTGCTATATTATATACTATTATCATGGCTTCTCCAAGGAGTAGCATATTTCTCCAGTATTATGCTGCTCAAAATGTTTAACAAATCGGGGGCCATTATCCTCACAGCATCTTTCCGGTTGTGCCCTAAGGATCCTGGGGTCCACTTTGACACCTAATCCCCAGAGTTGGCTTAGGAACTAGTTTTACTAAAGCGAATTCCATCTGACCTTACAAACCAGAGGGAAAACTAGACTCTGTTGGGATTTGATCGGTTTCCTCACTATGTTTTCCTTCACTGAAGCGCCATTGTTACATATTAAACGAAATATCATATAGTTTAAGATTGAAAGTAAAGTGTCTCACCGCTCGGCTTCACTAGCTCGGGTGATGAACTGATTTGTGTTTTATCATATGGTTCCAAAAGATTTTAACAAAATTTGACTATATATATTTTAATATTAAAGTTTTAATGTTTAACAAAAATAAAAATAAAATCATATGTTTGAGTGTTACAGACAAGTAATTCTATAATATGCTACGTGGATTAGGTACAGATCTAAACGTATAATATTACAGGATATGACTAACATAATAATTTTTTTAGCTCTGAAATACGATAGAAGTTTGCAAGAGAACAACGTCAGCTAAAGGTTAAGCTATAATATATTGATATTGATATCTATATGTGTATTATTCAGAAGCCTGCAGAATGAGAGTAAATTGTGCCTTGAGCTTAGAAAGAAAGTAGTACTCAATCATCAAGTGTTTTGAAGCTTATGGCCTGCCTATGTCTGACGGTAAGAAGACATCTTTAACAGGATTTGTCGCATCTCTCTCTCTCTCTCTCTCTTGCAGCATATTTGCATCCACTTCTGGACATATGCCTTGATGTCGTCCGACCATCTGGCTTGTGGCCTTCCCACACTAGAACTTACCGCTCGAGGTCGTCATGTAGTAGCAAGAAAATACATACAAGAATACGTAACAACAATCATCATCATCATCATCCTAGCGTCATTCCGGTACAGTTGCATCCTAAAGGATGCCCGGGGTCCGCTACCTAATCCTAAGAGTTGGCGTAGGCACTAGTTTCTATACATAGTGTAATACATAACAACAATATATGAAATAATATTAAAACTATCTTCAATCTAAAACAGGCCCTTGAGGGAGGCGTACCGAGGATGCTTGCGGTATTTCCTCGCTATATCGCAATGCTGATACGTTCTGCGAGGAAGTCGCTAGGTCTTCGGTCACCCGTTACGTGAACCAGATGCCTCGCAATTTCAGTAAATAACTACTAACTCTATTCTATTGAGTAGCTCTTCGTACCTTATACTTATGTCAGTTTACATATTACTGTTATAATAATTTCGGATTGTAAAATGATGTATATGAATAGGTACAATTCAGTTTACAAAGCAACTTCTACAGATCATGTTTTTTTTTCAGGAATGCTTGAAAACTGCAAGCAGAAGGTTTACTACTACAAATTATGACTTGCTACGGTCTTCCTCGCAACGTTCAAATCATCGCGGCAGACCCAGAACGTAACGATACTTTATACATTCAAGAGCAAAATAGTAATGGGTATATACTTTCTCCATAGAAAAATCGATACAAAGTGTACCCGTTATTTTTGGTACTTGCTTATTTAGGTAGTAATAAATGCTATTTATGTGTTGGTTTATTATTATAGAAAGATCCCTAATAAAAAAGGATTTAAATACTTTTAAAGGTATGAAGGATCCGACGTATTTCTTACCGAAAATAGTCGTTCTTTACCCTTATTCCATATGTCTCTACCGACACATCCGGTCTGTTAGAGAAATGTGGACATTTTACTTTCTTCTCTACCGGTAGGGATATTATTTGGCTATTACCCGTGGTCCCACCAACCATTCCTTAACCGTGGTACCATCAGATTGTAACAACAATGGTACTACGGCTAATATTATTTTTTGTTACCCGTGGTACTGGATAGTAGACAATTTGGTAATTAATTAACTAGTTTAAGAGCCGACGACACTGAACCTAGTTCGATAAGACTCCCAGATGAGATATATATTATAAGATGCGGCATTCCTGGGGGAACACGAAACGGCTATGCTGCCATGCAAAAAACCTGGTGGCTATAGTGAAAAAAAATTTTCAAAAAAAATAAAATTTCCGGTTTCTAGTACGATAAGTCTCCCAGGTTTCGTTTGTTCCTCGATACAGGGGAGGGGTAGGACTATACGATAATGCAGTGCTGCCAGCCCCCCTGACTGGCCTTGTCAGTGGCAGCAGCATGATAAGTGACGCCAATATTGAGGTATCTAGTATGATCGGTCTCCTGAAAAAACCAAGGCTCATCTGAAAGATCATCAATTTCTGTATAAGAAAAACCACTGCTGCCTTTTCCCAATTGTGGAGAAGGTGGTTGCTGCTGTGATTTAAGATCGCCTTCCGCGCAGCTGGATTCGGTTTTTCAATTCAGTTTTGTCAGCAATCACCCGGTTCCTTTCGATTTGTACTGATTTAATACGCGTGCCACGTACACTTAAGAATAATTTTCCTTGTCGTTGATTGCATAAACAAATGATTTTGAAAAGTTATTCTCCATTATACCGAAATAAGAGCCCCATAGAAAATCCACAAAACACTTTTTATACACTAGCTGAGTAATTGATAAAATCTACAACCTTATGTGATTTGAAGACGAGATAAAAGCGGTTAATCAAAATGAATCAGTTATTCAGCTACTGTATAAAAGTTTTTCCTGGGTTCTTTATAGAGCTTATTTCGATATAATGGAAATAGTTATATTTTACAGCTAACTAACACAGATGGAAACTGAATAGGTGTACTTGATTTTTATTTAAAAAGCTTCATTTTGAGTTACCGCTTTTATCTCGTCTTCAAATCACACAAGGTTGATGTACATTTTATCAATTATTCAGCTAGTGTATAAATAGTAGATTGTGTCTCAAGGGAGCAAAATGATATATTTACGGCGAGGGCGGTGTATTGAATCCTGAGTGAAACGAAAGATTCTACAATAGAATCCTGAGCGTAGCGAGGGATTATATTATAGAATCTTAAGCGTAGCGAGGGATTCAACTGTTTACGCCAAGGCGGAAATAATTTTGATATCGTGCGACACATACTGCTTTTCACACCGTCTATGAGGCTCGCTACTAAAAACATGAAATATCTTACAAATGATTTTACTACCGAGTGTCACATACTGTTTTTCACACCTTCTATGTGAAAAAGAGTCATTGTTGCCCTCAAATGAGGGAAGAAAAGTACAGCTTCGATCCCTCATTCGAGGGCAACAATAACTCTTTTCTGAATAGCAGGTGTGAAAAAGTGTTTTGTGGATTCTCTATGGAGCTCTTATTTCGGTATAATGGAGAATAACTTTTCTAAATCATTTGTTTATGCAATCAACGACAAGCAAAATTATTCTTAAGTGTACGTGGCACGCGTATTAAATCAGTACAAATCGAAAGGAACCGGGTGATTGCTGACAAAACTGAATTGAAAAACCGAATCCAGCTGCGCGGAAGGCGATCTTAAATCACAGCAGCAACCACCTTCTCCACAATTGGGAAAAGGCAGCAGTGGTTTTTCTTACACAGAAATTGATGATCTTTCAGATGAGCCTTGATTTTTTCAGGAGACCGATCATACTAGATACCTCAATATTGGCGTCACTTATCATGCTGCTGCCACTGACAAGGCCAGTCAGGGGGGCTGGCAGCACTGCATTATCGTATAGTCCTACCCCTCCCCTGTATCGAGGAACAAACGAAACCTGGGAGACTTATCGTACTAGAAACCGGAAATTTTATTTTTTTTGAAAATTTTTTTTCACTATGGCCACCAGGTTTTTTGCATGGCAGCATAGCCGTTTCGTGTTCCCCCAGGAATGACGCATCTTATAATATACATATCACCTGGAAGTCTTATCGAATTAGGTTCGGTGTACTGAGCTCCTTCAATCGCTGCAGCACCACCTTCTCCACTATTAGGAAAAGGCAGCAGTGGTTTTTCTTACACAGAAATTGATGATCTTTCAGATGAGCCTTGGTTTTTTCAGGAGACCGATCATACTAGATACCTCAATATTGGCGTCACTTATCATGCTGCTGCCACTGACAAGGCCAGTCAGGGGGGCTGGCAGCACTGCATTATCGTATAGTCCTACCCCTCCCCTGTATCGAGGAACAAACGAAACCTGGGAGACTTATCGTACTAGAAACCGGAAATTTTATTTTTTTTGAAAATTTTTTTTCACTATGGCCACCAGGTTTTTTGCATGGCAGCATAGCCGTTTCGTGTTCCCCCAGGAATGCCGCATCTTATAATATATATCTCATCTGGGAGTCTTATCGAACTAGGTTCAGTGTCGTCGGCTCTTCTACTAAACAGTCATGTAGATAATGGTTACATATAATTTAAAGATCTTATTTTAATAACTGCATATATTATTATTTAGCCAAGTCGAGCAATACAAAATCACGGCTATTACCATCCATTTCTCGAAGCCATTCAGGCCATTTTCAGCCTCTTGTAATTTTGTGCTGGCTAAAGCTCCATTCATAATTTATTTCATTTTCTATTATAAGATTCAATTGAACTTGTTGTTTTCGAACGATTGCAGGTCATAGTTCATTCGTTTTGTCACTGACTGGCTGATCATTGACCATTATAATTGCAACGCAATGGTACTAGTAAACATTTATTTTACGGTATTACCATCAATTATACCAGATACCACGGCAATAAAATACTTCGCTTGTACCATTAATGCTACCATAGCAAAAAAAGAACCATAGAACCATCAATGGTACTATCTGATGGTGCCACGGTTAAGGAAGGCCTTCTGGTGGGTCCACGGGTAATTTGTTTTATCCGTTGTCCTACCGTCGTTCTTGACCCGTCGTCCTACAGTTCGAAACAGTGTTCGCAGGTGGGTCTACATGTCCCCCTGGTGGGTAATTGTTTTTGACCCGTTGTCGTCCCATTATAAACAGTATTCATCAGTGGGTCTGCGGGCAATTTATTTTTACCACGGTCCCACTGCATTAAGCGGTAAACATTAATTAAAAACTAGCTATTTTGTTTGGTAGAACTGCGAACAATTAATATTTCTGACCTAACCAATTGTAACGAATGTTCGGTTCTGGCGCTTCGCCGGCTCTGTAGGCTCATAGTTCTGTTTAAACACTCCTCGCTTCGCTGCATTAGAGTCGAATACGTAGTGCAGTGGGACTATGGTAAAAATAAATTGCCTGTAGGCCCACTGAAGAACACTATTTAGAGCGGTAGGACAACGGGTCAAAAAAATACCCGTGTATCCACAAGGGGGACATGTTGGTGGGACCTCGGGTAATAGGCTTGTTTGCCAGTGTGCCAACGAGCGCAGCTAGAAAAAGTGTTGGTACAACTGCGACATTACAAGCAAAGCGACCGTGCCGCGGCAGCGGCCGGCGAAGCACCTGAACCGAACAGTCTTTTCTAACGACCATTTTATTTGCAACTTGTCGGGTCGCACAGTTTTACGAACACTCCTAGCTTCGCTCGTCGTCGTGCCTACACCTCTTTTTAAGGATGGTCGTCAAACGTACTACTTTTATAACGACCACCCTTAACAGATGTAGGTGGACGTCAGTAGTTTCATTTGTGGCAAGTGGGCGGTATGGGAACCAGGAGGAATAACGTTATCCCTGGATCCCGTTGGGCAGTGGCTTGAGAGAGACGAGGAAAAGTACCACCGCTGGATCCCACAGGGCAGTTGCATGGAAGCATGACGGAAAAATATTTAGTTATCAATGGATGTTATGGCAGCCAAACGGCATCAAAATACATCTAATGATACCATGGGAGCATAGCGACAAAAACATTACGTTGCAATTCCATGGAGTCATAGGCTTGGGCACCAAGTGGAAGGAGGGAAATCTAACGGTAAGCTACCAGGGTAAATGTAGTGGTAGAGATATATGGAATACGGGTAATGCTAGGCCTCTGCTCCAATATACTAAACTGTCTGTTTAACCAGTTGAACATATTGGACAACTTTCCTCTATTGTTTTGAAATGTATCGTAAGAATAGTTCATTTTATTTAACGTCATAATACTGTAATTGAACTTATTGCATTTTTAAGTAACAAGTTGCTCGACTACTTTTTAAAAATTGAAGGAAAGTTATACAATATGTTCAACTGGTTAAACAGACAGTCAAACATATTGGAGAAGAGGATGCTAGGTGTCTATGGTCAGACTGATAGAACCAAGGACAAAGAAAATTACCTGTGGTACAATTATTAGGACTAACGGTGTAGGGCCACGGGCAAAGAATGATTTTTAGTTTATCATTATGGACCATTACGAAGTAAAGTCATGAAGCAATAATTAGGCAAGCCTACAGTGTGACCTTCAATTTGTCAGAAGTTTGTCAAATCCTTAGGCCCGGCACCCATTATTGGCACGGCATTGGCACGCCAAGGGATTCCTCCTCGGGCACGCCAAGATGTGGTTAGGATTGCCGGGGTTGCCGAGACGTCCTTAGGCATGACGAGGCATCCTTAGGCATGCGCATCCATCCTTAAGCATGCCCAGGCCTCATTAGGCATGCCGAGCATTCCTCGGCATTCCCAAGCACACCTTTGGCATGCATTGTCTATCCCGCTAGTCTAATGTGTGAGGCTGAGGAGCCCTTTGCCGTGCCGTGCCGATAGTGGACGCCTTTGCCTTCATGTACCTACTTAGTGTACACTGATGTCGGATCCGATTGAATTATAGAGAACATTCTGTTTATTGTGGATATTCAAGGAACGTCCAGAGCTATTATGTATTAAATTTGGGAAATATAAATGCTCGTTTCATTTCTGTTTGGGGACGTAGGTAGATTAACCCTCGTGATATGACAAAAACGCCTATAGGTGTTACCTGCTTACCTGGTGGTGTGGTGTGGTGTCACGTACGTTGTCAAAGTGACCTTCGTGCTTTACACTAAAGTTCATATACAATCTCTTATGGAAAATGAGTTTGTTTGTAGGGATCACTGCCGTACATGACCCATGGCGATTAAATGGTTAACTAAAATAGGCAGGTTATGCCTACAATTCTTAAAATTTGAACCTTTTTGGACTGATTTGAAAGACTATACCGATATAAGATTATTGCAATAATAATATTGTTATGATAATGCAATTTCACCACACTTTTCATTTTATAATTCGGTGCGGGTCTAGGCTTCGGTGTATAGCCAACATTATTTTACTGCCTGATAGTTCTCCTACTGCATACTAGATGTCAATATTATGGAATGCAAGTGAATTAACTGTCAACAAGTTCTCCTATTCGATACTAGATGGCATTTAGTTCTTTAAAATAAATATTATTAAATGATACAATATAAATTGATATATTTATTTGTACCGATATTATTTAAAGACTTATTAAAAGAAAATTATTTAAAATATTACAAAGGTTTTACATCGTCACATTTACATTTGTCTTTCTGTCATACTCTCTCTGTAATAATGCGTTTTGTGTTTATCGGTTGCATGTTTAGTATTTGTGATTTAAATATAATAACTCGTGTTCATTTATCAAGATCACATTTTTCCTTAATTTTAGATAAAGTGCTTTGAATTGGGTTATTATGATAGTAAATTTGTGCAAAACATTGGAAGGAACAACCATTCGTTCATTGGATCACCTTTGCAATAACAGAACGTCGAATCTCATTCACCTTGTGAACGGTACGGTACGAAACGGTGTTTCTAACGTTAGTACATAAAGTTACCTGGTGCGAATTTTTGACAGGCGTTCGAACGGTCGAAAATTGACAGTAAAATCTATCTACCGTTAGTACATAAAGTTACGTGATTAGCCTGCAGGTTCGATATTCGTAATTGATCTTTATTATAATGTCAGATTTTGGAAATGATAAAAAAAACTCACTCACGAGGTTTACAGCTCACAGAGCCATTAGTATTTAATGTTTCAAGGAAAGATTCTACGTTATTAATATGTTAACATAACTTTATGTTGTTCCATGTAAATGTATCAGTCTATATACATTCGAGATTGACTGTGCTAGGACTTAATCTAAAAAAAAGTAAACCACCACGACTAATCAAGTAATTAAGTCACCTATTCCACCTTGCTCACTTGAGTAACACCCAAACAAATAATAGTAGGTACACATTGTAAGATTGTCGAAAGATTAGAAACTGATGTTTGCAGTAGTAAGTACTTATACTAGGATATCATGTAAGGTATAATAATATGTATTATTCGTGCGTGAACTTCCCACCGTGGCAATTTTTCAAAATGTGACGAAAACTTTTTTTAGCAATAGGATTACAGACAGTGTGAAATATAGAATAAACACTGGAAAAAAATTTAAATTCAAATCTGGGCAGACCGAGACGGGACAAATAACTGAAGATATGGACAATATAGATTTTAGAGTAAAAATAATAACTAGTTGAGGTGAAGGCGCCTATAGTAGGGTACTTACTTGTCATGCTTCGTGCGGGGGTGAGGCTCGAGCTGCAGCGGGGTGGCGGGGGCGGAGCGAGGGGCGCCGCACCCGCCACCCGCTGCGCCCGAAGCGAAGTTACCGGTTGACCTGAAACAATCAAAATCTGTCATAAATTTGTTAATACAAAGTATACAAACTTACATAATCATCTTTGCGGCTCCTTCACAACCGCCGTTCGGGTATAGATACCCACAGCATGTAGATACAATACCATGAAGTGTTGATTTCCATCGTCTTATATTTCGCAAATAGATAATAGAATAAATACAGATAAAGATATATGAACTTCCATCTTCTTGTGTTCATGGTAGTCCATTTAATTGGTCAAAATCCACGGTGCATCCTAAGTTAACCCCTATCAAATACGTAGGTTTGTATTGAGTATGAGTATTTCAAACCAGTATAAACACACAAACTAAATAAATAATTGCAGATAAATAGGTCATGAACGTGGTTAAATAACTACGAATTCAGAGGAGACATTAGTGAGGCCGGTGGTCCCTAAACTAATTTGTGTAGCAGTCACGTCAATCCTTCTCGAGACCCCGACCTCAATTGAACATTAAGGCAATCTAAAGAGAACAAATAGGTACCGTTTCCCGTTACTAACATATATTTTAATTACATTTTTCCACCATATTTGATAAAATAATCCCTTATCGATTTCACCAAAACCGCAACAATATATTATACGACTTGGTTATACCCACACCTACCTCCTACGTCACTAAGAACCACATAAGACTTTTTTTTAATTATTATTCTACCTCTGCATATCCTAAATATGTTAGGTATTTGCGATAAGTTGACATAAAATTTGTAACTAGATAAATACATATATCACTGTGGTAGAATTGTATATTTATGTGTAATTTAGGAGTTTTTATTCCCACCTTCCTTTGATGGTGTGCCATACTATAATATTTCATTCTCATTTGTCTTATATAATACACAATTTCAAATCAATTGGAAAACGTGTAAATGTAGATAGCACCTTCTGTACCCACGGTATCGACCAATATGTGTATTTGCCAATGTCATAAAGGCAAACCGATCCCGAACTCGCCAGATGTATTACAGTAAGTAAATGATCCATCTAAGGAAATGATGAGAGTGGGACAAAGATTTTGGAGAACAATTATAGTCATGTGAGGATTTAAAATACGTACGATGTACGATGAATCATTCGTACCTATTTTTACACGTTTTACGAACCCGGATACTGACTTAATAAGATAAAAACTACTGTAAAGGCTGTTAACAGTATGATCAAAATGTTTAAAAAGTTTCACGAGGGCTAGGCTATGGAGCTTCACAGATGGCATCTACATAACTGGTAATTATACTATCTTATTTACCTTTTTAACCTAGTACTGCGACGTCGTGAAGATCTTGATAGAGAGTTCCGTGCTACATTATAAGTAGGTTTGGTAGAATTTCGCTGCCTTTTGCCTGTGGTTCTCGGCATGATGTGGCGAATAAAAAGTTTTAGCTCGGTAAATGTCACATTTTCTCACCACAATGGTATAAAGTACTCAAACATCACTATGCAGATGGATGTTAAGGAAAAATATACACTTTCAGTCTTACTAGCGGACACTATATTATTGTATAAACGAGATACTAAACGACTAAATCTTATGTGACAACATCAATTGTCTTTCGATTATTATGAAAACAAAGTTATTCAGAAGAACCAATATAGATTTATTTTTTTATAACAATGTGTAAGTAAAGTTCGGCTTTTAGAAAACACGATCAAAAATTCAACCAGCCACTATGGTGTATAAAGAGAAACTGAGACACATAAAAAAGTAAACATGGATTGAACAGGGTATAATGAGCGTGACATTTGTGCAAATAACAGTAACATATAACGATTAACGAACGCATTGTATTCGATGAATATTTTTACTGTATTGTTGTATGCGTACGTATACATACATTAGTAGCTTATCGTCGGGTGACAGCGAAAACTCACTAGCAAACGTGTCATTACTCTGAGAAACCTTGTAGGTATCTCAGTACCGAAACGATGCTGAGATACAAGCTTTATTTTAAGTATTAGATATTTGTTACTTATTGACTTTTGGTTGTTAACGGACGATGTAATATATAATATGTAAAACGTTGAAGTGAACGGATACCCTTTGAACACAAATTGGAGTTTTGGTGCCCCCGTCCCATCAGATATTTATATTTATTATTATTGTACACTTGTAGAGGACTGAGGGACTATATTTTGACAGACTTTGGTATTGGAATTAAAATAAAATTACATAGAGTTCGATATTGATTTATACAGATCAACTTTAATCTCTGATACACACAAAGATCAATCATAACACACTGGCTGATTACTCATACTTACACCCGGTATTGTATACATGCATAGTATGTATTAAGAGTAGGAAGCGAATGGGATTGGAATGAAACAGAAGAAAAGAATGGGATAAGTTTAAGCCATGTCGAAGCCGAAAGAACCTCACTGAGAAAACACAGTTGTGCGCTTTACTACGAAAAAAGGGCGATATTTACTTCAACAATTATGTACCTTGTTCTACAAACTGGAACGACTTAAGCTGAAGCTATTTAGAAAAACTAGACGAAAATCTAGATATTTTCGTCTAGTTTTCTACCATAAACATCACGTGCTTTGAAACTGGTTAGTTAACTCACACTGTTGTTTATATGCAATAGGATCTGGTCAGTGTCAGGCATGACTTTCTCGGCAGACATATTGCTGCAATCTTATAATAGTTTAACATTCTTTGGAACAAACTTGCTAGATTAGTTTGAGAACAAAATATAGCGGGAGAATGGCAGAACTTGGAGCACAAATATCTGGAAAATACAGGAGTCTGGCCACTATGGTAGGACAGGACAGACAGTATGCTGTTCCAAATATTATGGCAGCAGCGATCACTGTCGCAACTTTCGTTGCGTCGTAATTCATTAACGATAGCTCTGCTTTGGGAGAGGTATCGTAATGTGATGTTGTTATTAAGTATTTATTATTTGGGTAACGAACTATTATATCGGGATCGGGAAAACCTAGACAACCAGAAATCAGGTCATCATCATCATCCTAGCGTTATCCGGCTGAAGGATGCCCGGGGTCCGCTACCTAATCCCAAGATTTGGCGTAGGCACTAGTTTTTACGGAAGCGACTGCCATCTGACCTTCCAACCCGAGGGGAAACCAGACCTTATTGGAATTGGCTTTGTCAAGTGAGTGGGCAACTTGACTGTTAGAAGTTCTCAAGCCGCCCGAAGGCCTCTAACTTGGCTTAACAAAATCACGGTAATTAGGGTATTTATTAATACTACCAGAAATCAGGTAGTATTTGTAAATACCCTGAAACCCCGAATGTATCATTGTCACAAGCAATGCAAGTCTTCTTTCTACATTTCAGTAGCAAACAAACAAGAGAGTTCATTTTAAATTCACTTTCCAAACTATAACTAAAGTAGTCAAAGTGAATGCAGCTATTAAATCGATTTAATAACCGCAGCATGTTGCTTTTCTCAAGGAAGACGGAACACACCGTTTGACGTCAATCATATTAAATCAGTACTAAGGTCACGTCGATAAGAAGGCCTCGAGACTAGAGGTGTCTCGTTGGATCAGTTAAGGCTCGGTTTTATAAAGATCCGTTAGACCTTATGTCGGTTTGTTATGTCAAAAATTGTACTGAGTTACTGAAATTTGATCTGACATTTGGTCTAACGGATCTTTATAAAACCCGGCCTAAATGACGTCCTCGCCGAATGCATTCGTGATTCACTTGTACTTACAACCTTTCTATCTCGCTCTTTATTTTTTATAGAAAATGCAATATATGTCAATTTAGTTACTTACAAAAAAATATAGGTAGCGATGATGTCCAATGTAGAACGCCGTTTCAATGAGAAATCGACGACACAATCGACCATTAAACTTATTTGTATAACAGATTTTCCAAACTGGATATTCACTTAACTATGTATTAAATTTTGTATAGAGAATAAACGTTTAGAGCGAACTGTTTTGATTTTTGCATCATATCATGCCAAACCGCCACACGGTCAAACTAAAAGAAATTAATAAGACCAGACTGCCAATTGCCCACCGTACAGAAGGAATGTTGATTTTAAATAACGGTATAAAGACGTGCAATGTTTGCACGAATTGACGAATTAAAAGTAAACTGACCACGTGTTTACTAATTCACCAACGGAACGTGACCTGGTGAATCGACCCATTCGTCGCTCGACCGGTACGATATGAGGTTCGTTGCAGTTCTCCTTGTAATCCTTACGAGACTTTTTTGTGCCGAAAATGTAAGTGGTATCTTTAATGAGATCGGAAATTGCTTATGAAGAATATTGTGAGAATTTTCTGATTCCAGAGGACGATTTCGAAGAACTACGTAAGAGAAGTCCAAGAATCTGAGCCGACTTTTCGATATCCAATCTTTGATTTCGCAATGCCTACTGAGCCAACATCAGAAGAAGTAGACGACGAAGACTCAAAAATAATAACGATTAAAAATACAGAAAAAGATGAAGAAATAGACAGTCATGAATACAATTCAAAACATTTATTGGAAAAACTTAAAGAGGTAAATTATAACGTTTTATGCATACCTAGCTTGTTTTTCTTTACTAATTGAGTTCGCAAACCATGTTAAATCAGACACGGAGAAATGTGGGTGACCTTGATAACAGTTTGTTTTAGAAATTGCTCGATTGATTTATTGGAACCATATTGTTCTACTTTGCAGCCGTGTGCTATCGTGGTTCGTTCTAATATTCAAAGCCCGGCGTTGCAATCGTTACTACGCAAGTACAAGTACGACGCAAGAGGTTAGTCTTAATTTTATACAGTTAGTTGATTCCTAGTTATAAGCCCTTTATGTCAAAGTTCTGTTTCAGGTATACTGATTCCTGGTAGTGTTCAATATTTTATGAAAGTCCCGCAAGGATACGGATCGCCAATACTAGTACCATTGAATAACAAATCGTTCTCTCATTTAGGAGGATTCGTAAGGTAAGGTCAAGATAATATATTACTCACATACCTGATGAATAACTCGGCTTTTAAACATGATTTTTTTAAGGTACTACAAAGAAGTGCCTCCAATTCCGCAAGCATGGTGACATCCAAATGACATCTTCCGAGTTTTACTCTTAAATACATAAAGTAGGTACCTACGGAATGCTATGACTAAACACTGCTATCTTTGTGAGCCTGTGACTCTCAGTTTATAATCATAATCCTTTATTGCACCAAGGTATACAAGTTGTTACATTATAATAGTCTCTCATGGACCCGTTTCGGCTGTAGCAGTTATTCCTTTATTGATGACGGTTCGACACCTTAGACACCTACAGTTCAGGTCATGACCGTGGATGATTGACGTCCCAGAAAGACAATGAAGATTTAAGATAATGGTGTAAATTTGAACAATCAGCAAGTTAACGATAAAATGTAAACACCGTCGGCTTCTACTTCTTGACAAGTTATAGCGTGTCTTTGTGGATATTCTTATCCTACATCTAGTGATTCGTCCCTATTTCTTACAAATATCAGGAATTACTTCTAATACATATACCGAAGTGTTTACCGTTAGAGAGTTTAAGTTCCTTGTCTCATTGTTATATTTCTTTGTAAACAATAAAGATTATTTTTATACTGTATTTTATTGTAGATGTTGATCTTTCATTTCTCGAACAGCATAAGGTTTTTTTTTTTTCAAAATGTATTTGAATAAATATTACCCTGCAACGAACATTTTATTTGCTCATACACTAATTCTAATTCCGACTATCTGCCCAATGGCCATGACGAAACGGCTATAATTTTAATCGGCATGTTAGGAATTGAGCCAGGTGTATTGTATTGTATCTACATAAGTGTCGGGAAATGACAAGACTGCGTGTGGGATAAACAATGACGAAACACGACTGTGGTTACATGGCTTACGTCTATTAAACGAGTTTTGACTTCGCAGCTGTTATCGTTCGTTACACAAACTGATTTCAAAGGTAAACAATAACTGCCTCGTGAGAATTAAGACTCACAGATTGCCGAGCCTGCAATGTACAACCTACTAAGTACTAACTAGATAAAACAAAAGGAAAGTAATTTTTGGTTTGCTTAATCCACTAAAATGTTTGTGATGAAATTAGCTTAGTTTGAATTTTGGAGATGGACATTGAATATTTTTACTTACAAAAACCGCATTCTCATTCACATTCACTATCCAATACATTGAATTTAAAAAGGTTGTATCTTCACTGGAAATTCACGGCACTTCCTTTCTTCGCCTTTTTGTTTGGGCATGACAGTTTTTCAGAGATTACTGAACCGTTAGACCTATCGTGTTCAAACCAAAAATCGTTGAAATTATTTATGTTCACCACCTCAATTTTTTCAGAATTTTAAACTGCGTGGTTTGGAAATTAGAGAGGGGGGACTCACTTATTACGACTTTGACAGATAATATCACGCCAACGGTTGACTTAAAAAGTATTTTAGAATCCTCTATATCATTTTTCACGGCCTATTCCGAGATATCCCACACGCCTATGTGCATTGATTTTTTTTTTCAACCCCCGGTTGCATGTGTGGAGTGCCCCCTCTAATTTAATATTTTTTCGTAATTTTGCATCATTTTTATGTAGTGGTTCATAGAATACACCTTCTACCAAATTTCATAATTGTAGTGCTTATAGTCTACGACGGGTAAATCGGCTGTGTAATACGGACGGACCGACAGACATGACGAAACTACAAGGGTTCCGTTTCACCGTTTTGCTACGGAACTCTAAAAAGCGTCCCGGTGAGAATATAAAATTGAGGTGGGAGATCGTATCGGATTGCCATTAACGCCTCAGGCGTTACTAAAATTGAAGGTGATATAGGCACAGAATAAGTAATAGTACAAGTACAGAAGCTTCACTTCCTAACAAAAACGTAAAGCTTCGCGCGCCACCCATTGTAAGACCCCGAGATAGTGGGAAAGAGATGGGTTCTAGCAGCTATGCTATGCCCACGCGGACACTCAC
The DNA here is from genome assembly GCA_963556455.1 of Epiblema foenella. Classification (NCBI taxonomy): domain Eukaryota; kingdom Metazoa; phylum Arthropoda; class Insecta; order Lepidoptera; family Tortricidae; genus Epiblema; species Epiblema foenella. Next base: position 11,074,277 of record OY747113.1, on the reverse strand, counting down.
TACTGCCGTCATTCTTACAGGTCTGAGATTTGTCATTTTTAGACACAGGTCTGACATTTATGTAGATCAACCTTCGCGCGCTCGAATACCCTTAGTAACCCCTGGGAAGGTGGAGTACAAGTAGTGTAAATTAGGTATATTCATTTCCAAACCGAACAGGTTTACCTCAGGCATGCCAATAAGATTACTCAAAAGAAACAAACTAGTATCCACTTAGCACAATTTGCATGTTCTCTGCAAGTTTATTTGGGTTCGGAAACCCTAGTTAGCATCTTTATCATGAATTTGGACCGAATTGGTGCGATATTTTTTTGGTTATCTAAATGTAACCAAATACCAACCAAACACCAAACCAAACCCTGACGGTGATACAGGTATATGCGCCAACATCTGCCCACTGCGACGACGAGGTAGAAGACTTTTATGACCTTCTAAACCAAGCGTGCGACGATCACCGTGCTACTTGGAACATAGTTCTCGGTGATTTTAACGCCAAACTAGGTCCCCGACAAGAGCTGGACAGCGATCAAATACTAGGGCCATACGGGTTAGGAGACCGGAATATACGTGGCTCTCGCCTGATCCAGTTCGCGTTTGGACAGAGCCTAAAGGTTTGTAACAGTTTCTTCCCGAAAAAACCACAACGTCGCTGGACCTGGGTGTCACCTGACGGGCAAACAAGAAATGAAATAGATTTTGTACTGGCAAACCGAAACGACATAGTTAAAGACGTAAGCATCATAAACCGTATCAAATTTAGTTCAGACCATAGACCACTTAGAACCAAACTAATTTTCAATTTCAAGATACACCGCAAAAACATGTTTTTAAAACGTTTCAAAAAACTAGATAGAGCTAAACTAACTACTAGTTATGATGTGTTTAATTTGGAACTGCAAAACCAATTTAATGCTTTAGGGGCAGACGACAGTGACACAAACACCCAATACAACAATATCCTCGAAGCCATCAAGGCTGCAAGCAACAAAATAAGAACCAAAACAAAGAATCACAACATTCTATCAGTTGGCAAAAGCAACCAAACGCAGCATCAGAACCGATATTAGAAATAATAACACTAAATTAGTTAAAACAGCTTTAATCAATAACAGATCCCTTAGAGTAGCCAAAAATGGGCTTTCAAATGGAAAATCATGGATCACCAGTTTGAAAGACGTCGATGGTCACAAACACAGTAATAGAGGCAAAATAATGGACATATGTACACAATTTTACTCAACTTTATACTCAGACCCAATAAAGCTGTATAACACCGACGAGCTTAACGTTGGTGCTGATACCATCACTCCTATCACAGCCGACGAAGTAACCAAAGCCCTATCTACTATTAAACTTGGTAAAAGCCCTGGAGCTGACGGAGTCAACACAGAAGCACTCGTTTTCGGAAAGCAAAGTCTTTTACTGCCGCTCACAAAACTATTTAATGATATGCTACAAACGGGCCAAATCCCTCAAAAACTGCTTCATTCCAACATTATACTTCTGCATAAAAAAGGCGATAAAAGCGACATTGGCAATTATCGACCGATCAGCTTGGTATCCCATATTTACAAAACATTCATCAAGGTTATTGAGAATCGTATTGCTGGGCAACTTGACAGACACCAACCCCCCCATCAAGCAGGCTTCCGTCCCGGATTTTCCACTACCGACCACCTTCACACACTCAACCAGATAATTGAGAAATTTACTGAATACAATATTCCTTTATATTTAGCATTTGTAGATTACAGCAAAGCGTTCGATAGTATCACCCATTCTGCCATAGTTACCGCACTTAAAAAGCAAAATATTAATCCAAATTATATTAGACTAATTACCACAATATACAACAATAGTACAGCAGACATTAAGCTTCAGTCTTCTGGACCACCATTCCCGATACAAAGAGGGGTTAAACAAGGTGACCCGCTATCTCCAAAACTGTTCACGAGCACCCTCGAAGAAGTCTTCAAGAGCCTGGCGGTTACCTGGGAGGGGAGGGGAATAGTCTTTGGTGGAAGGAGGTTGTCAAACCTTCGTTTCGCTGACGACATTGTTCTCTTCGCCCCTTCTGCAACCGAACTCCAGCTAATGCTCGAAGATCTGAGCTTGGCAAGCCTTCAAATTGGACTCACAATCAATCGGTTAAAAACTCAGGTGATGACAAACAGCACAAAGCGTAGGGTCGAGGTAGACGGGCATATCATACACTACGTTGACGAGTATATATACTTGGGCCAGCTAGTCTCTTCCAGGAACAGGCAAGACAAGGAAGTCGAACGCCGTATCGAACGCCTGGAAGAGCTACTGGTCCATGAAGGAGCTAATGAAGGGCACCCTTCCACTGTCACTGAAGCGAAAACTCGTCGACATGTGTATTTTGCCTGTCCTAACCTACGGTGCACAAACATGGTCGTTAACTGAGATCCAGAAATCCAAATTGAAGGTTTGCCAGCGCGCTATGGAGCGCAGCATTTTGGGTGTCAAAAGGACGGATCGTGTCCGAAACACTACACTGCGCTCTAAAACACGCATTGCTGACGTAGGTAAAAAGACTGCCAGGCTCAAGTGGGACTGGGCCGGCCACGTCTGTCGCATGCATCCAGATAGGTGGGCTAATATAGCCACCAAGTGGGTGCCACATGATGGACGACGCGGACGGGGCAGGCCCAGACGGAGATGGCGGGATGATTTGGATGCATTTGCCGAGAATTGGGAGGAAGAAGCGCTCAATAGGGAGACCTGGAAAACATGGGGAGAGGCCTTTGCCCAGCAGTGGGACAGCCAATAGGCTATAAAGTAAGTAGTAAATGTAACCTCGTCACAAACATCTGGTTGTAACTCTAAGGAGTCCCGGGGTCCGAGAATCCCAAGAATTACGGCGTAGGCAATATAGATTCCATGTGGGGTGATCGCGATTTTGTGAATACTACAAATAGCTATAGGATAATAAAATGTTAACAACTTATTTAGTATGTAACTAAGTATATATAGAGATGATTCAACCAAAAACTGGCTTTTCGTTCGCTAAGGTGGAAAACTAGATTGTAGATTATTTGCAAAGTAACTAGTATTTTTGTTCATCAACTTTAATACTAACATGGCACTTATTGATCTTATTACTTAGGATTTATTGACCGAGATTAAGATAACACTAATACACCATTGTATACGGTTCTAAATAAAGCATTTTAAAAAATAGACGTCGTTGTTTACGTGCGCAAGCACATGAATCTTAGTTTTATGCACTTGTGGTTAGTGTTAGAAAAACGATTAGTAACTATCTAAAGCAATTAATATCGACTCGAACGCGCGAAATTACCCAATCAATGTCATTGTGCGCCAGAGCGATAAAAAAAACGGTTTTCTTCGGTACATTAAACGGCCCCTTGTTTTGCAGACAGAAATTTCATAGAATTTTGTTTCGCAGAAAATGTTTCAATTAATATTTGGTCCTTGTATTTTTATTTCGACTATTATTGTTTCAATTACTATTTACTTGAATGAAACATATTTCACAAAAACACAATTCAATGAATTTTGTAATATCATTTTTTTATTTAACAAACTTATCAAACCGTAGAATTATGTTTGGTGTTTCATTGTTTCGCAGACAGAAAATTCATAGAATTTCGTTCTACAGAAACTTATATTAAATAATATTTGGTTCTTGTATTTTTATTTTGAATATGATTGTGTAACCGCTTATTCTTCTATATATAAAACACCGTTCAGCTAGAATATTTTAACTATTACATTATTTTTAACAAAACGGACAAGATTGATATAAGCAACCGGGCTATCCGGTGACACCGTCTGAAAAATAGTGTAGCCGACAGTTAAAATAGAACGTTTGTAGACCAGGGACATTTAAACTAGTTAACTTTCTGACGGCGATTAGGTATATACTACATGTGAGACAAGCTGTTCGTCTGCATCTAACTCGTTAATCGAGCTGCCATACAAATTTCCACCTTCCAATTCATCCTTGATCCGTGATGATTTATGGGATTAAAAGTATGTTATGTCCTTCTCCGGGGTCGAAATTATCTTCATACCGAACTTAATTGAATTTGGTTAATCTGTGAATAAAAAGTTGTCAAACAAACACACTACTAATTTCCCCAGTACTCATTTTCGTATGTATGAAATATTATTAGGTCTAGATATTAGATCTATAGTACATGTGACATTAGAATCGTGTAACTACACAATACAAGATTAAGAAGCTAAGGACTGAGAAGCAAGATTTGGCAACCTGCCAAGTTTTGGCCACGGCCGGTCGATGTCTATAACGGGAAGTCGGATAAAAAGCCAGAGCAACCCGACAATTTTCAACGCCCACTCACTTCAAAGGACCAAGTCGGAACGTGGGCATGTTTAATTCAGGAGAGTATTTGCGTCGTTAAAGCGTGATAACCTTGAGTCGTATTCTCTATGAAAATAGTCACGTACTTACTTAATACCAAAAATTCGTTAGGTGTCATGACTAAGGCGTCCGGTACAACGTATGTAAAATAAGATCAAACGTATGAGTTATCGTAAAGGTTATCACTATAGAGACAACGAACGGGCATACAAGGGACCCGTTCGTTGTTTCTATAGTGATAACTAATTAATCCCCGTTTTGTGCGAGCATCGATAGGATAGGATATCACTCATATCTAGTTACCAACCAACGGTTGACTAATGTGTCTAAATGAGATACTTCCGTAAAAGAGATACCGCGTTACAGACGTACTACGTTGGTAATATTGTGTTGCGCCATAATGTGTCCGCGCAGTAATTACTGATTAAAAAATAAACGTGATTGAAAATCAATCGACTAACCCCGGTTTTCCCAATAACAGCTGTGACATGTTCTCATTTTTGGTACCTAGCCATAATTAAGAAAGTAATAACAAACTGGAAGAGGATAAAAACCTTACTGCAATTAGATAGGGTTCACCGTCTTGGCTTCCCAAGGTTGGAAGCTAAACGGATCCAGGGGCATTCTACTTATTCATGTCCAGTTTTCTATTTAAAAAAAACTATGATACGTATTGAATTAGTGTACAAAAATAGAATTTCGAAATAGTACCTGGACCTAATAAAAGGAATTTATAAGTAAAACTACATGCTGTAAAAGGTGGGTGGTAACACAGTGGTAAAATCATTTTTTCATAAAAATGGTGAGATATCCAAGGACCACTGAGTTACTCCATTTATGGATTTTAGCTGTGGTTCGTTAATTCCCAAAACTATCGGAAGTGATCCTGCAATTTAACCTCTTTCTAAATAACAATACAAAAATATGAAGTGATGGCCAAGTATTCCAAAGTCTGCATTAAAAAAGTGTCTGAAAGTTATGTACATGAAAAAGTAGAGTGGCCCTCCAGTTGTTTCTGGTTCCGATTATTTGGGATAAGGAAAATTAAATAACATTGAACCAACCATTGCATTTGTCATATCATGAGATAAACTAAACGCTTAATTTCTCAGACACCCGCATGTTCTGCAGCGTTCCATTTCGTTGGGTTTCCATAAATATAAAAATGTTTAGATACTTCAGTTCTGTTTGTTTAAAATTTGTTTGTCATTGTTTAGAAGGAAAATTTCTTCGTGTTTTTAGAACAGAATGAATCATGAATCATGAAACAATAATATACTGCGCCAGCTATGGCAATCCGGTACATCAGTTAGTAGTGTGGGTGACACGACCTACGGCATCAGCCTATTGATGGTATGCGGACGAAGTGTGAGTTTGTCGTCGACGGTGACGTCACTGGTGTCACGATCGGGATTGTCAGACCTTGTTTTCTTAGATCATGAGCTTGATAATCATATACGAAATCACTTAAATACCTAATTTAGCGTTGGACTTAAACATTCTCCAATCAAGCTTTTATCATTCAAGTATACGCAATATAAGACGACCACAATATTATTACATAGTTTCTATGTGTGATTGGTGACAAAACATCACTAACTCAATTTCGATAAGAAGGGTGAGATTTTTAGCAAAGGCTTCATAATCTGAACTAGATAATAATCAAGATAAGTAGCAAAGTTGATATGGACACCTGATGGGCCAGTAAATATCTTACTCCTATCTAATTCATGGCCGAAAAAAATACTGTAGATACTCAAATGCAGGTGTCGCGGTAATGTATACGTAGTCGAGTAATGACAAGGCTTAATTTCGGCTTTATTCCAATGCAATAAGGTTCAAAACTGACAAACCTTTCCTGCAACTGTACTGTATTATCAGCAGGAAAGGGCCGATCCTCGCTAAAAGTGACCTATGAATCATGAAATCAACGTGTCTATAGAATACTCTCGAGTCGCAGCGAGTAAATCGAAAAGTGCTATTCACGACAGGTCTCTAGTCAACTATTACACTCGGTTCAATAAACTTAACTTGACCCCGAACTTCGTAAAGTACAGTCAAACTTATACTGCTTCTATGACGACTTTTTCGTAAGTCTTGTGAATACCGCGAATAATTTCTGAATAGCGACCCAACTGTAGTTTATACCAAAGAGCTAAACGTGACATACCTATTGTATCCGAAATAAAATATTGTTTTCACTTCTTATGCTCGAAAAGTGTGTCATATTAGACTTGTCAAGCGGGGCTAAAGTAGTACATTTAACCCCTAGGGAAAATATGAATACATATTTATGATTTACAAAATATTAAATCCACCAATCACAAAACACTAATTTAACTCTAAAAAAAATATTTGGTATTGGGTATTAACAAACCAGAATACAGCTTTACTAAAATCGACCAATCAGAAAACAGAATTCATTTCTCTAAAGAGTCTAAAGATTAAGTTTGTAGTAGTCCCTATTTCACAATAATTAAAAAAGTGATTAGTTCGCTCGAGCAACGCTTTGAAGCGCTCAATGGAAGGTGAGTTAGCTTTTTTGCGCGTGAATGTTGCGCGCGAACCGCGGTGTCTATTTTGTGTGTGAAAGCATGAAAGCAGTTTAGAAAAAAAAAACATGCTGCCAAATTACATATAAGTTCGCCGTGGAATTAATTGTTAATTTTGGATGGCTAACCTTTGTTTATTTATTTTCTCGCAATCGAAGTGAAAAGTAGAGTGTATAACTCTGGTCTAAAAGCCATATTACCAATCGAACTATTTTCCCTCACTTTGTTCGGGAACATATCTATCTCGTGGTAATATGGCACATTTTAGACCCTTATCATACAATCTACTATAAACAGTGTTAGTATAACTATTTATTTTAGAACATTACCTATTCTACGAAGCCAACTTATATTACACAGTAGGTACTCAACTTAATTTAAGGATATTACACAGGGTATAAATTAATAAATGGTTGAAAACAATTAAATATCACTTCTTTTGATTAAAGTAGTTACCACTTGACTAAGAACGAGAACATTTTATGGTTTCATATTTAAAGTTTTATGATAACCGCCATTTGTACAATTTGTGTATTTTGTGCAATAAAGTTTAAATAAATAAATAAATGACCTACTGTTATAACATAAATTAATCTTCTGGGTGTTAGATTAACTTGACATATAACAAATTACCCGGAGACTGTCAAAGTTCACGGGCAGAGTCAATTAGTAAAGTTGACGAATGGTCACAAACAACATAACAAATTTACTAATAGAGGCAAGGTTAATGTCCGTAATGACTTCGACCATTAGATACTATTCACAATGTACTATCGACATGCAGTAATCATTGTGATTATGTCTCAATGGGTATAATGGGCCTTTTAACAAGACAACGTTTAATAGGCACTGTACAGTCGCAAACTGGATATAGGAACCCTAGGACGGGTTTGGTTATAGTTTACCCTGGACGGGCAGGTAAATAAGGTATGTTCCCTAGGACGGGAATGAAGGTAAGTTCCCTAGGACGGGATTTAATCCAGTGTGCGACTGCACAGACTGCGTAAAGTTACTAGAACAGGGGTGGGCTTAAGGCAAGGGAGCCTACCATCCTACATCCCTAATTCCCTAAGTCCCTAACCTATCCACACTTACTACCTTTACACACACAGCTACTCTTACAGGGATATCTGTTGCCGACCTCGACCTAAGACAACAGATGGATTCCTACGGGAAGGAAATAGGGTTAGCGGAGGTTGTGGTTTTCTCACAGCCGATCAAGCAGGCTCACTTGACCGATTAAGGCTTGAAGGTGTCTTCGCCACTGTGAGAGGATTCCTGAAATGGGTGGTGGACCCTACACTCCCTGAGAGAGCGTAGGGCTATAGGTAAATAAAGACCAACGGACAATTGGTAACTGGGCTTTATTACAATTTCTTATTCTATTATATACAAGTTTTGCTTATGGCACACTATTACATTTTATCTTAGTATACTATAGGTGTAATGTGCAAGGAAGGTAATAAAAAAGGTGCAGTGCAGGTAATATTTATTGATCTTTTGGACTTAATAATGTGCGGAATCTTAGGATAACTTAATCTAGGGCGATGTTTCGTAACACACGTGTATCTCATGACGCCTTTAGAGGCGGGTTATTCTGTTCTCTGAACAGGCACGGTAAAAGACAATATACATACATGAACTGAATAAAAGCAAGTTCTCTTTGATTGGTGTTCAAGAGTTTGAGCATTGGGCATGTTTATTTTTGGTTTTTGAACGATACCTATTTGCATGTAACGTGCCTAACTTTAGGTGTTGGTTTAGTATAAGTAATAAAATAATTTAATTGAGTTTATACTATACTAGCTTTTGCCCGTGACTTCTTACGCGTAGAATTCAGTTTCTGGGGGAAAAGCGTTAAAAAAGGTGACATTTACCGCAATATTTTAGCAAAATTTACACGAAATTTCAATGACTTCATTGAAGTTTTACATAAACCATCATACACAAAACCCTTTTTCATAAAAGATTACGTCCATTGGTGAAAACCGTTCAGTACTTTTTGAGTTTATCGCGTACAGGCGACAGACGCGGCGGAAAGTTTCTTTTATCATTGATAGGTATCATTGACGATGCTCTTCTCTGCCTTGCATACATATGTATTAACTAGTGCTACCGACTTCAGACTACTTTTCGATTTTATGTAACTTCTTGCTATTTGTATTTTATTCAGTATGTCTATAATGCATCCTTAATTTGTACTTGGTGAAGCACATTAGGCAGTTATTAATACTATGCTATCAAAACGTCAGGTCTGAAACAGTACTATTAATTCGTGCTTGTACAAATACATTGGGACTTACTAGGTTAATATGTATATAAAAAAACATAAGGTTTGTACAACTTTTGTCGTGTTAAATAAATTAACTTTGTCAATTAATACATTGATACTAGATAGACAAATGTATGTATGTCCTGGCTGAAGCACGAGTTCTGTCTTAATTCGTCTTCAAAATCTACGAATGAATAAAAATTACAGATAAGGTTCTATTCCGTCTCACGAGCCTCCTAAGCGCTTTTGACCTAGTTCACTTTAAACCGAATAGATAGAAGTACGTACTTATAGTCATATTGGAGAACCATCGTCGGTTTCTCCGAGATCCTTCACCAATCCCAGTATTGAAAGAATTTGATCCATTCTGTAAACTCCCTCAAGATTTCAAGTAAAAAAAAATTTTTCGAAACCGACTTACAAAAGGCAGAATAAAACGCAAAAAAAGAATATAAAAAGTTGCTAGAAGTACAGGCGACTTCAGAGCCTCCTTTTGATGAAACTGAATAATTGCTACTATATGTATGTCGGAGCGAGAGCGAGAGCGGGGGAGAGACGAGAGCTCAACAACGGCATCAGAAGGATCAAGAGTTGAATCCATATTACGTGGGCGGAACAGTGGGTACAGTCACGCACATGAGTTTCACGCATTAATAATAATTAATTAAGTCACATGTCATAAAATCACAATTCAATGTCAATAAATCACAATCACAAGAGGTGGAAATCAAATCACAAAGTCTTACACACTAAATAATTATCAAGCGGAAAACACGACAACAATGTTGAAACGGAAACGAATCCGTGCTGGGTCAAGTGGTACTTCGCACGTCGCGGTCACGGTAGGGAATACGTCCCATCTCAATCATAGATCCCATCAGAATGCTCGCTCGGCATCCCAACCAAAGCTTTAGAATAAAGAACATGATATCAAATTTCATTCAATTCCCAGACCCACGGCTACGTTCGGCAATTTATAAAAACGACTCATACTTTGCCCCGACTCAAAGAACAAAGACTTCCTCTGTGTCAAATAACAATCTTAATGCTGTTAACGTAAACATTGAACTAGGAATGCGTGTCATGCATGAATAGAATAGCATGAGCTTTTAACCAGCCCCGCGCCGACATGTATAAGTATAATATTTATTTATTTAAACTTTATTGAACAGTAACAGGTTACAGACACAAAAGGCGAACTTAATTCCATAAAACATTAATGAATTTTATAATGACAAAATCTTGACATTAATTATTTATCAACACATGCTAAACATCGATAATGTTGCACTTGGAATGTCTCTGCCGGAAATGATGAATCAATTTCGATAGAATCATGTAAATTGTGTGACCTTTGTCGAACTGGGAACCTTAAATTTTGAATGGTCCATATTATATTTTTTATTGATAATAGACTTATTACAGAGTTCAACCTGTTGTCTTAGGCCGGGTTTTATAAAGATTCGTTAGACCAAATGTCAGATCAAATTTCAGTAACTCAGTACATTTTTTGACATAACAAACCGACATAAGGTCTAACGGATCTTTATAAAACCGAGCCTTAGTTTATCCGTCGATGGTTTCCTTTAATGTTAAAAATAGACATTTCCTTATGAATGAATGAAGTTTATTCACCAAAAACATATTTTACAAGCACATGTGTTAGAATTAATGTTATGTCCCTAATGCGAAACAATACAATGCAAGGGCAAGGTTATCATCTCCGCCATCCGACCTCCAATAATCGAGTAAAACATTGAATTTATGTTAATGTTTCAACTCATTAATATTCTGAACTGCTAATTAACGAGCTATTCTTATTTTACGGAACTAGAATTCCGATAATAACAGAAATTCCTTTTCGAAGTTTCGGGAAACTATTGGTAAATATATGATGGATACGTATGAACGTACTACTGTTAAATATATCATTTTTTGTATGATATCGGTATTAAAATAATATGATATGTAGGATGTGTACTATGCATTAAATGATTGGCGCGCGCAAACTCTTACAGTACCTACTCCAGTGTTTTAAACCGCCCGCGCGATCGTGTCGGAGGTTTTCCCCAGGCCACTCTGCAACCGCGCACTCCTATATCGCTTTATTGGACCCGGCCTATAAAGACACAGGTTAAAAAAAAAATGATTGGCGCGTGTGTACTAACTCATCAGAGAATAATTATTATACTCATCATAATCCTAGGGTTTCCTGTGTTCTGTCTCCCTGTGTCTTTTTGTTTATTATTTTGTATTAATGCCCTTTTTTAATGCCCGGAGTCCCCTTTGCCACCTAATATTTGGCGTAGGCACTAGTTTTAAGAAAACTGCTGCCATCAGACTTAAAACACACTAATGATATTATTTCACAAGTGTCGCAAAACAGATGTAACTCAGTCGCTCTGATCATATAGAAACATACTTTTAAAAATATAATCATAAAATCATAATATACGTTTCAAGACTACCTAACTACCTAATTTAACTTCTGCTTATCTTCTGAAAGTATTTCAACAAAACTATACGTTTCTTGCGCGTTCAGATAATTATGTATGACTAGTACCTAGTGCTTGGCAATTTTATATGACGTGTCTGTTATTGTTACTATCTTATGCATACTATAAATATTATATATGCGAAAGTGGGTCTGTCTGTCTGTTTGTTACCTCTTCACGCTTAAACCGCTGAACCGATTTAGATGAAATTTGACATGAAGATAGTTTGAGTCCCGGGCAAGGATATAGAGGCTACCTTTTATCCCGGAAATAATCCCTAGGGGGTAGAAGTTTGTATTCAAGAGCGATGACTAGGTAAGCGCCTGATACAAAAAAATGCAATAAAATTCTCTCGCGATGAACCAGTTCTACGCAGACGAAGTGGCGGCTAGAAGCTAGTTATTTTATAATCGTAGACTTTACAATGCTACCTAGTCAAGATCACAGCTTGCTTGTTATCCGTTTCCTTTTCACAAGCGCTTAATTATGTATTTGATAGTATCTTTAGCTTGTAACCTGCATCTGTCTTTAGCTGTCGACACAGCGAATCCTCCAAACAATAAAGGGTCTGGAACAAACTTACTCCTCTGGGGTCGCAATTGTTCATTTGGCTGTCTGCTTATAGTCTTATACCATCAGGCGGGTTGTATGCTTGTTGGTCACCAACGTCGTATATAAAAAAAGTTTTATATGTTATGTCTGTGTGTAATCCTCAACCCGCATTTAGCCATCATTGAGAGATTCTCTCATGTGCTGACCTTTGGTGGGTACTTGTATCAAGCAGTATGGGATCTTATGATGATTATTTATGTATAGCAACCCCAAACCGATGACGTATAGTTTCCTAAGAATTTCATATTTTTGGCAACATAAGTTGCTCGTAAGAAAGTCGAAATTATGCCATTTTTCACACTACGACTCAGTTAAAATAGCATCAAATCCGACATGATAGTTTTTATAGGACATACGTAACATAGCATTTGTCTCTCTCGCAATTAGGTACGGTCGGCTTCACAAGGAACTTAACACCTTTCTCATTTTAACGTAATGTTGAACTACTATACTACAATTCTAAACGGATGAAAGCGACAAAGTACCAGCTACTTAATGTGGCCGACTGTACATCTGGCAGTCAGAGACGAATGCTATTTTGACCGACTTAAACACGATAATGCTACTAGCAAGTACCAGATTTATTTATATACGTGTCATTCCATGAGGCCCAGCAGTCACAAATTACTTGTTGGAGCTTACTGTCATTAAAATATAGTTGAAAATTGGCGAACCTTTTACTGCTCGACTGTACATTTTTGATTTCCATGGATATTAACAGCAGTAATCAAAATCTCAACAAGCTTGTTACATTTTCAACCGCTATTACCAGCGCGTTGCCTCCTATTATTTCGGTTATCGCTCAATCTCGGTTCAAATTCAAACACACGGTGTCGCAACCTCTACGACGGATTCTTATACCATAGCGTACGCTTCGACCTACTTTACGCCACCAAAATAACCGCTTAGGGCTAAGGCTAACCCGTGGATCGATAGTATCATTAATGCATTAAAATATTATAAAACCGAAAGTGTGACTGTGTTGTCTGATACGTTTTACTCGAAATCTCTAGCAGGTATGCGGAATGCGGATGTGAAAACTGTCAAATAAATGACTAAGATGTAAAACAATAGGTTCAAATCTTTGTGCATGACCATACGAGGGATTAAAGTGTTTTATAGAAGCAAAACTCCTGAAAAGTAGTTTTATTCCCCGAAGATCATCACTGAGGAGTGAAATGGGGAGGCTGTATGGTATGGGTTGGTTGTACGATTACCGAGTTCGTAACAGAAAAAGTCACGGAAAAATGCGAGAGCAAATATGATGCAGTGGGTAGGTAGAGTTCTTTTAAACTGGAACAAAAAACAAAACAAACCGTATAACAAGCTTAGAAAATTGACTAACGAGTAAGGAAATTCCACCCTAAAATGTGCGAAAGGCACTTGTCCCACCGCCGGCGAGTAGCGAGTAATCTCATAGTAATTCCACTCGCTTGAGCGAGAAAACGAGTAAAATTACTATGAGAGTACTCTCTGCTCGCCGGCGGTGGGACAAGTGCCAAATTCTCGAAAGTCGTAGAAAATTATAGGCAATTTAGCATGTCATCTTTGATTTAAGTAGATATCACAGCCACTGACGATTTTATCTTGTTTTCGCTTAACTTTTAGCACACAGTATATCTAGCTGATAAAGAACATATTGACAAAGATAATCTGCACCTGTGCGATAAGAAAATTTATTCAAGTTCCATGAAAAATGTTAGTTTTTAGGGTTCCGTATTTCATTTCTTATTAAGCCGTTGTCTCCGCGGGCGAAAAAAACAAAAAACAGCATTATTTTTGTTATGATCTCTGGGATCCCAGGGACTGGTAGATGACGGGTTAACAGACATTAGCTAACGTTATACATAATACATTTTATGAATGTAAATGCGCTCACGAGCGGACATACTCGTAGTGCATGCTTAAATTGATCTCATGAAGTGAAATGCAACATTTCTTTTGAGATAATAAATATCTTTAACCACAAATCATCATCATCGTCATCATCATCATCATCATCATCATTTTCAGCCTGTAACTCGAAATTACTAACTAAAAGAGGTACTGTAACTCGAAGAGAGGCCTGTGCTCAACAGTGGGCCACTGTTGAGCACAGGCCTCTCTTCGAGTACGCCACTCGTCCCGGTCCTAAGCCAATCTTAGCCAAGAGTAACCCGCGATCTTCTTAATATCGTCGACCCATCGAGCCGGTAGACGCCCGACGTCCACCTGCCTTCACTCTGCCTGGCAAGGTGTCCTGCCCAACTCCACTTGAGTTTGGTAATGACATCTGCGACGTCACGCACTTTTGTGCGGCGTCGGATCTCGGCATTCCTCACCCGGTCTTGCAGTCTAATGCCGACCACGACGCGCTCCATGGCTCTCTCAACCACAAATAAAGATATAAAAATGCCTACACAAAGTAAAACTTAACCTAAAAATCCGAAACTGCTAACGTGCTAACAAACAATCACAGTGTAGATGTGTAATATCAAATGCGAAATCCAACGACAGGTACAGTCAAAGGTATAAATATATGTATGTTCCCAAAGCGACAAACACATCTCTACGCTCTTATGGCCTTGTCATTAGTGTTGTTAGCATATTTTGTCGGTGTGATGCGTCTAGATATTTTAGATGGTGACTGTACTTAAAGCACCTTCGTTTTAGTCCATTCGTTTTTTACCGACAGGTGGCAAAAGTGAAAAAACATTGATACAGCTATAAGACTTAAGACTGCCCCCCGTTAATGTTGTCTTTGTGAATAGGTTACAGATTAATTGTGAATCACACGGGACAAAACACATCACGGGGATTACGAAACTCTGGGCTCTGATGTGTTCAACCAGAGATACTGCTCACAGCCAAAATTCCACCTAAACAAATTGTCACAGATATCTTAATTTGTTGGTATATGAAGTTGTTTGGCAAACATTATCGACACTCTTTACTAGTGACACAGGTATTCCTGTATGATTAAGCAAGCAGACTCACTCGATCAATACCCAAAACAATAAATGTTTGCTACCAAAATTGGTTTTTGCGAAGTTAACCCTCAGTATATGGTTAAAGGCCCCAGTATCAAATCTCATAAAACACAGAGCAATTCTTGAATAAGTAGCTCATCCAAGTGTCATATCTTACTAATACTTGCAATATTTTTTATTAGGACCTCATGCCTGTGCAATGCATAAGCTTAAAACATCAATAAAACGTAATTTTTACTGGGATGACAGCTTTCACCATACCAAAGATACCTATGTTAAAGGCATTAATCTGTCAGTAAAGTGGATGATGTAGGGATCGGTAGATGACAGTTCAAATACGAAGCAATATTTATTAGAACAGACTATAGACACACATGTAATAAAAAAAAGAAAATTGCAAGCTACAATACATTACAAGTAATAAAGGGGAAATGAAATGTATTGCATAATCATTATTTTTAGTCTGAATAGCAGCAAAGTATAATTGTGAACAACCTGTACCTTGTACAAACAGGGGTGTGGGAGGCTATTTATCAAAGAAGGGGCAAAACTGATAGTAAGGA
Source organism: Epiblema foenella (assembly GCA_963556455.1). Taxonomy (NCBI): domain Eukaryota; kingdom Metazoa; phylum Arthropoda; class Insecta; order Lepidoptera; family Tortricidae; genus Epiblema; species Epiblema foenella. Next base: position 11,058,442 of record OY747113.1, on the reverse strand, counting down.
TAATGGCCTTTATTTAGCTTCAAAGGGTTTTCATGGTCAATGTTACAATTTCATGTTATTGCATGCGGTGTAATAATGTTAATGTATTATGTTACCACCTTACCACCTATTGTTAAAAAAGTAAACAATGATGCATAAATCTGATGAGTATTTTCTTAGATTGACATATTATTATTATTTTATACAACATCTGTAGCAAAAAAGCATACAATCAACCTGATAATATTACAATGTAAATAAGTATATATGAAAATATTTTTCCTATATAAATAAATATGTTCCCTTTATATTTTTACTATCATAAACTTTATTTGTACCAGGTTCCTAAGTACTTAAAAAAATACGGAGGAAGCCTGTGTCAAAACTTCATGTTGTCATATGATAAAGATACCTATGTATTAATAAAAAACTACAGCATAATATCTATAGGTAATAAAGACTTATTTAATTGCATAATTATCATTTATCACAGATAGTTCCAAACCACTTATCACCAAACTAATAGGCAGTTAAGATGAATTAACAAAAACCAATTCAGCAATTTAAAGTGTAATATTGAAAATATCTTACCAAGTTTTCCTAATAGTCAGTGGATTTTTATGAGGCCTCTTCCCGCTTGCATCAGTAATAACAGAGAACCGGTCGCTCAAGCTCCGCTTCACCTCTGGCAGGTTCCTAAGAACCCTATCTCCGGATGATAGCCGTAGCGACTTCCCAGTCACCAGAGACTGAGACTTCTTAGGTCTTATTTCCACATCCCCTATAGTCTCATTTACTTCCAGAGTTGTCTGTGCTTGTAAAGAAACCTTCTTAGCCTGCGACCTCCGTTTCGATAACCTCAAATTGTTGTTCTCTGTAACGCTACATTCGGAAATCTCTCTACTCTTATTATATCCGCGATCACATCCATTCCCAAAGCCTTGAACGAAACACAGCATAATTTCGTCAGGATATGACTCCTTCATTTAGAAGGTCATCCGACGACACTCAGCTCGATTAAGGTCACTAAGACTATTGTCACTAAGTGCGAATCATCTCAGTATTGATGAAGAAAGTCCATGAATTTTACCATATCGTAAGACATTCTTTCAAAAGTAGGTTAGGCACTCAATAGTAAACAATTTGCCGTCACTGTTTGTGACCCGAAACAATCACACCGTTAGATTTATTAGTGCTGCTGAGTACAGTCACGTTTTGGAAAAACACGCGAAATTTTGCACATAAACGATGGTTTGTTTATGTGACCCGCCGAAAGACAAAAACCAAAATGACATTTCTGTCAATAACGTGCCGGCCGAAATTTCGTTCGGAAACACGTACGGAGCGCCTAACAGCTGTTAAGCAACTGAAGCGCCGAACAGGCGAACAAACCGAACGCCGCGCCTTCCTTGCCTTGCGTTTCTCGTGTCTCGCCGCTTCGCCGACTTGCACCGTGTGGGCTTGACTGACCAACAGACACGGCTGAGCTACGACACGTGCAAGCCCACATACTAGCTTATTAGTTGACCCAATAACTATGTAGTGCATACCATAGCAACTAGAGTATACTAGTTAGGTAACTTAACTACGTGGTATAACTATGAAAAAATATATTTACTTATAATAATCTAATAATTTCTAACCCCCTTGGTCATAAACGTTCATCAAACCTATTTTAGCTAACACCCCGATCGTTTGTTTGTCTTTATCTGTCACTTTGACATTTGTGTTTGTGGGAAAGGGACAAAGCGCATTTTAGTAAGCAGAGGTTTGAGGACAATACCTTAAACACAAATGTAGGTGTAGATATGTAAATAATAAAATACTTAGGTACATACATTTTGTCTATAGGGTTAATACATTGAGGAACTAACTCCCACTCATATTTTATTAAATTTGGATTTTTCTTGGTTGGGGTACCTTCGTACAGTTACTTACTATTGACCGAGTGAAAGGAAGGTCTCTGCTTTAGCTTCGGAAAAATAAACAAAAATAAAAATGAAATAAATGAACTTTATTATGCTTTCGTATGTCCGGATTTCCGTTTGTTCTCGTCTAGAGGTCGCAATCCTCAACCGAATCTCGTGAAATTTCGTGAGCAGGTTCAATACTTTCGATAGTTTATATGGATTTTTTTTATCGAGACGGTTTTTGGAAATTTCCAAAAACAATTTTATTTATCAATGATTTTGTAAGTTTCTGCGGGCGAATTTCGGTTTGTTCTCCTCTACAGGTCGCATTTCTCAACCGATTCTCGTGAAATTTTGTGAGCAGGTTGGACAAATATACAGTATTTTTTTGTCAAATAAGTTTTTGGTAATTAAAAAAATATATATTTGTTCAACGGTTTGTTCTCCTCTACAGGTCACATTCCGCAAACGATTCTCGTGAAATTTTGTGAGGAAGTCCGGTAATTATATTAAAAAAAATTGTCGAGTCAGTGTTTGGAAATTTTCAAAAACAATTTTTATTTCAAAGATTTTGTAAGTTTCTGAGTCCGAATTTCGGTTTGTTGCCCTCTACAGGTCGCATTTTTCAATCGCTTCTCGTGAAATTTTGTTAGCGGGTTCGATATTCATAATTGATCTTTTTTATAATGTCAGATTTTCGAAATGATAAAAAAAACTCACTCACGAGGTCTACAGCTCACAGAGCCACTAGTTATATGTGCTGTACGAATGTCCCCCACCTCAGTTTAGGGAACATTCGTAGCTATATTATGATTATAAGACTATGATACAAACATACGTACAAAATGGAGTTAGTTCCGGATGATAGACACTAGGTTAATACCCTGCAATACCTAAAAGTAGTAGTGTACACTGTACATAGCCACCCCACGCGTGGGGTTCTTTAATACAATTTCCACTTTTTAGGAAAAACCGCCATTGCTTGGCAACGTTATTTCCTAGGTCATATAACAGGTCAGATATAAGTATCTCAGATATAGTTAGGGAGGCGAATAGGGGAATTTTCGGTAATACTCGAGCGTGGCAGTTTAAGATATGAGCGATACCTTAGACCTAATAGAACAACCTTGTAAAGTATTTAGCTCTATATGTAGTGACGCGCGCCTAGGATAGACGATCAGATTAGTAAAAAAAAATCGATAGTCTGAAATACTCGAGCGCGTCAGATTAAGATATTGGGGGTTGATTTTAGTGTTTTAAGACTAAATTTAACTAATCTGACGATAAGTCCTTGACGCCGCCGAGTAATAGGGTCGCGAACTTGTAAAAAAAAAACGTTAATCCGGCATTCTCGAGCGCGATTTTTATTTTATTTATTTTGAAGAATATAATGTAAAACTTACTAAAAATACAAAATCTGCCGGTTTCCGCATGACCGGAAGTGTGGAGGAGCCATTTCGTCTTCCGAAAAACGCGTTGCGGCACATAAGTCGCGAACGATACATTTTACAAAAAAAAAAGTTTAAATAAACAAAAAAGGTAATTTTATTTTACACAAAAAAGATCTCTTTACATTTTTGTCCAAAGTTAAAACTTTTTGACTTGAAGCATCATAAAAACTCAAACTCCCGGTTTTTTGAGTATATCTCGAAGACTGAGGGTGTTAAAAAAATTTGATAAGAAATAACGATGATTAAATTATGTGACTTTTATTATATCTCAAAATTTTATTTTTCTAAAGCTTCTCGACAATTTTCGTGGACTCGGAAAAAGTTACGCGTATCTGTATACAAAAGTATTATTAACATGTACAGTTTCATGTATGTATATTATTCAATAGCCTGTTGATCCTCAAATTGTTTTTTGGACGTACCGTAAGCAAAACGAAGTGAAGAATTGAAGTAAATGTAAAGGTCATACATAACAATACAATTATAATACAATTTTTATATCATTTCATTTTTTTATACAATAAACTAGCTTTTGCCCGCGGCTTCGGCCGCGTACTAAGAGTAATTTTTAACCATCTACAAAAAAGGAGGTTCTCAGTTTGACCTGCATGTAGATATGTATTGAATGTCATTTTCGTAATCGGCACCCCGAGGAACCACAAAGATGAAACCCATATCGATTTTTAAGAAAAATAAATGTCTGCCATTTTTGATTTGAAACTGGATGTCATTTTCGTAATCGGCACCCAGAGCAACCTCGAAGATGACACCCAAATTGATAATTAAGAAAAATAAATCTCCGCCATCTTTGATTAGAAAATGCATGCCATTTTCGTAATCGGCTCAAACTTGGAACCCTCTTTTCACCCCTTAAAGGGAGCAATTTCGAAAAACGCTGAAACATGTTTTGTTGTATTTAAACAAAGAGTCTATATACGAAGTTTCAAATATCTCACTTTAAAAAAGATTCTCTCCCCGTACAAACTTTGAACCCCCTTTTCACCCCTTTAGTGGAGCAATTTAGAAAAACGCTGAAATACGCCATTAATATATTTAAACACATACTCTATATACAAAGTTTCATGTCTCTCGCTTTAATAAATACGGGTTTTCATACAAACTTTGGACCCCCGTTTCACCCCTTTAGGGGATGAATTTTGTAAAATCCTTGTCAGTCAGTCAGTCAGTCAGTTTCTTCTTTTATATATTTAGATAATACAATTCGCACTACATTTCATCATCATCATCATCATCATTTCAGCCGAAAGACGTCCACTACTGAACATAGGCCTCCCCCAAGGCTCGCCATTTAGACCGGTCCTGTGCCGTTCGTTTCCACCGGATTCCCGCGACCTTCACCAGGTCATCACTCCACCTTGTCGGAGGCCTACCGACAGCTCGTCTTCCGGTGCGTGGACGCCACTCAAGCAGTTTCTGGCCCCACATTTACGTTGGCTGTATCTATCATTTATTGTCATTCTTAAATTCCCCGTTTTATCAAGGAGAAAGAAAGGAAAAAAAAGAACCAAAAAACCTTTTTCGGTCAGATTAAGAGAACCCACCAACATTTTTGTCAGATTAAGAAAATATGCTTTCAGGATACCGAGATAAACCTCCCCTATGAAAATCTGACGCGCTCGAGTATTTCAAAAAAACTTTATTTTTTTGCATTTTCAAAAATTCATCGTAACTTATCGTCACGCCGAAATCGTCAGTTTTTTTAAAGGGAGCTTCCTTGGGGCCTACTTAACACCCCTTCTGAAAATCTGACGCGCTCGAGTAAATTTTTTTTTTTTTGCATTTTTGACTACTTTATATTCCTACCCCCACCACGCAAACCGGCAGATTAGTATACCGTTGTTATCAGAGGCACTTGGGGCATACGTAGTATGAATATCTGACGCGCTCGAGAATGCCCAAGTAACTGTTTTTTTTTAACGTTTTTGAAACACCGTACACGCCAAACCCACCGCTAAAATGGTTTTTACCATACGAGCTTTTCTTTTCGAAATTATTTTATCTTTCGATTTTGATAGGTCTCGACGGCGCCGTTGAATTACGCCATTTAGCTACCTCGCCTCCCTAACTAATATGAATGATCATGACCAGGCTATCGAATAGATCAGTGGATTTTTTCCCAGTGTTTTTAATCAGTACCTACCGTACCCACAAAAAACATTGACATAGCGTTTACAGAAGAACCTAGAGCTAGTAAATCACGTGACTAATAGCAATCAATACGGGGAAAGCTGAGTGTACAAAAGGGGATCACCTGGGTTACCGGGAACCCAAACTTCGATACTCAACACCCTCTTATCCTATTTGGCAAGGTTGTAGGTATATAGACACCGTAGTATGTATTAAAAGTGTCTGCGGCTAAACATTTTTTACAGGAAAAAAATTGTAGAACTTTCTACCAGAAACTGAATGGTTCATTACTGGGCACGCCACTGTTTGCTTGTGTTGTGCTTAGTTTTTATTTTAATTTTTATAACCTACCTACCGTACCGTTTATTATTTTACGTTAAGTAAGTACTTACCAATAAATATCTTTTGTACAGTCAGCGTCATAAATATATACAGGGCGTCCCACGGCTATGCCACATGGAGGGAAAGTACCTTAAATATTGTAGATGGAGTATTTTACTGAATGAAGACATTATTTGAATTTAAAGCACATTGTAAATTGCATTCGGTGTATACATAAATTATGATGCTGCCTGTAGGTAGATTACCTATTTGTCCAGGGCGGTAAACAAAAGAATGCCTCAGTATCAGCTCAGAACACAGGTATTTCGAGCCAAAGCCAAAGGTGACAAATATATAATGGTATCTGAGACTTTCTTTATTAAGTACAAATATTGTTCCCCTGGCCAGGAAGTGGGATTTTCCATAGACGTAACGTGCGGTAATTGCCACTTTATGGCCAGGTGTGACATAGGTAAATGTATTTTATTTTTTGATAACTTACTATATCATATTATTTCTTTTTTATGGATTTTATTAATACTTACATATTACACACCTGAACTGTTTAACGAATACTAGCCTGCTCAGAATATGCCAGATTTTTAGGTACTTAAACTTTCCTACGAATAAGAAAATAGGTGACTTGATCCAGTAATCAATACTTCTCTTAGATAGGGTCGCTAGGGCACTTACGCGGCCTGCGTCAGTTTACTGAAGAAAAAGTTTTTGCAATTAAAAATGTTTACATTTTTACATGCCCTAAAGAAATAGTGAGTCGGTCGTATGCGTTTTAATTAGTAGCTATTGAATGGGAATAAATAAATAAATAAATAAATAAATATTAGAGGACAATCTTACACAAATCGAACTAGCCCCAAAGTAATCTCAAGAAGGCTTGTGTTATGGGTACTAGACGACGATATATTTAATAGATATAAATACTTAAATACATAGAAGACATCCAAGACTCAGAAACAAATATTTATGCTCATCACACAAATATTAGCCCTGACCGGGATTCGAACCCAGGACCGTCAGCTTCACAGGCAGGTGCACTACCCACTAGGCTAAACCGGTAGTCAAAATATAAATAATCGTCGCAATACCTATTAAAAAAGCAAGAAAATATCCTTTCAGTTCATCAACTCATCGCGCATCAAATTGACAGGCCGTAAACCCACCTACCGACCCTATTCATTCTTCTTGACTAGATAAATAAGCTTAAAAAGTAAAGCCCTGGAATTGGCGTGAATGTGCTGATACGCGGGGTACGTGCTCAAGTTCAATTGATGCCTCTTAATTGTTGAGATTGTATTTAGTATCCTCCTAGATTAACCGAGGGGGCTTTAGTAAATCCATTTTGCTAGCTGGGTTAGGATTTGGATTATATAATTTAGGCTATTAAATGCTGGTCATAAAACAACACATTAATTCTACATAAAGAAGAGCCATTTTGTAAGTCTATATAAAATGCAAGTAGCACATTATATCATGCAGGAAATAATATACACTAATACAGCTAGGTACTCGTACCCTATTAAAAAAGAGTAACTCATAAATTTCAAATTGGTAAACAATTATGAAGTCTTCGCCTTGGAAATTTCAGTAAATATTATCCATTAATAAAATAGTAAACGATTTTAAGACTGTTTACACTTGGATGACGCATTGAAAATGCTTGGAAGAAACCCGTACATCAAAGTGCACTGAAAATATTTCCGGGAAGTTTGGGTGCTTTGCACGACAAATAAATAAAAGTTTTTTTACGGCACGCTGCTGATCCAACGATGACATCAGTTAGAATACAAACAATCCGATATGGGTTCCATTTACAGCCGTTGTAAATTTTAACCAGTTAGGTATTCCCAACTTAAATTGACCGCAGCACACATAGCATAGCAGTACACATTGGGAAAGCTCCTTGGACTAACGTGTACAGTACAGACCCCTTGGCTGTATTTTCACACATCAAAGGATCTTGGCGCGCTTCGCCAACTGTGTTCAGAATACATTGGCCCAATGATGACATATGAATGTCAGTAATAGGTAAAATAAAATTGTAATACCTATAGCATATCAGAAATAATTTTCTTATGATGTAACTATGTATAAATCAATAATAATTGAATCAAACAGATAGATAGGTTTTACATTTTTAAACTACAATTAATTCACAAACGGATCGTTATTAGGTACAATAATCAAAGATTTCTTTTTTGTTGTTTATTTTGGTTCACTTTTAGGATAAAATTTAACGCACAATTTAAATAACTTGCCGCGGCCGCAAGTGATTCCACGTCTGTCAAAGCGCCAGTGCATAATGATCGCCTGATCGGTCAGATCGGTACACCAATGTGTAAAAAACAGCGACATTTGAGCTGGCCCAACTGTTGGCGTGTATCGGCAGAGACGCGGCTGTGGTTGGAATGAGACAGCAATACGACTTTTCATTCTGACTGCCACTGTCGTGACAAATTGCTAGGTACCTAAGGGCCCTTAGAATATAAATACAACACCTATGTACTGTGACTGCAGGTCTGCTAATACCTACGCTTAATTATTATTTATGTGATGACTCAACAAAATTACGCTGGATTCGATAGTAAGCAAGTATAGTAAGCACACATTTACATAGCTTGCGACAGATCAGATAATTGTATTGAATTGTTAGGTGTTACCTACAGCGTTTGTTCAAGTTAAAGCGTACCACACACTGCAGCGCCCTGCGGTGGCGGCCTACCATTCATTCAGACACACGCGGCCTCGATTGTCATAGTGACAGTTGGCCGCCGCCGCGGCCGCCACCGCAAGCCGCTGCTATGTGTGTAAATTATAGTATTTGCATTCCTATTTACATTATTTGACACATTATGACTGACGTTTATAGAGATGTAACTAACCCAAATCGATTGTCACAGCAAGCGATTATGGCACCTAGACTGAGGTATTGTGACTTTTAATGAATTTTTATTTGTGATTTAAATAAATTTATGATTTCGATGTGCCAATTAAGTTGAACCACTAATGAAGTTTGAACTTTCAAAAACATAATAGAATCCAAAACTGGCTAACTGTACGACATGATATATGGACATGAAAACACTTGCAAACGATTCTTACTTCTTTGTGTGATCCGAACGGTCGTTCACGCTTCAGATCACTGGTAAAATGCAGGCTAACGTGGTCAGCAAGTGAGTATTTTATTCTTTGGGTCAGCATCATTTATGCTGACCACGTTAGCCTAATAGCACGCAATATCCCCTCTGAATGTGTAACCTAGTATGTGAAGTACACTCGAGGTTAAAAATTTCGGGCCACCCTGAATTAAATAACCGCAATAGAGTCTTCTAAATATTTTACACTAGTTTTATTTACTTACATGATATATTATTCTTCGTAACACCCAAAAGTATTAGCAATTCCCGGAATCCTATAATAAAAATACCTATAATTATATAAATTACTTATTGAGTAGGATTTTAACCATTTGCCATATTTTTTGCCTTTTTTCTCTTGGAGTAGTCTTATGGAGTAGTCAAATTTGAGCCAACACCCCTATAGTATAAAACAACGTCGCTTTCTCTGTCCCTATATCCCTATGTATGCTTAAATCTTTAAAACTACGCAACCGATTTTGATGCGGCGTTTTTTAATAGATAGAGTGATTGAAGAGGAAGTTTTATATGTATAATAACATCCATTAAATAGTGCACCCGTGCGAAGCCGGGGCGGGTCGCTAGTTAGATATAATGAAAGAAATATACAAAACAATAACTCTTTCACCAAGAAACTAAAAAACTATCTCATGAAAAAAGCCTACTACTTTGTCACAGAGTTTCTACAAGCTAAGTGTCAAGTTATCGTCATCATGTAGATTTACATTTGTATAGATTGCTGTTAGTAATCTTTCTCAAATGTTCTTTAGATTAGATAAACTACTTAGCTCTTAAATAATATTGCTATACCCTACCAGGGTCCATGTGATCCTGTTTCTTATATTTTAACAGCACTTTAAATAGTTAAAATACATAATACATACATAAACTCACACCTGTAATCTCAAAAGGGGTAGGCAGAGCACATGAAATTTAATCCAGTGCCACATTTAGCAATTGTATGTTTTAAAATGGAGAAAATGTGATATTACAGTGATAGGTTGCTAGCCTATCGCCCACAACACACTACAACCCGGTTCCCATAGTCGACTCTTAAAACACCTACGGGAAGACATGGGGAAGTGCTATTCTAACCCGGCACCACACGGGGAAAATATCATGCCGCAAATATAAATACCATGGTTTTTAATAAACATCATTATTATATATTAGGTACTAAGTATTGATAGTTTTTTAACAAGCTATTTATTATACAATACAGTGTTAATAGTAGGTATGTTATTTTTCTGGAATGATGACTGCACTGAAGTCTTATCTTGTTGCTGCCTATTTGACAATAGCTGAAGCCAGGTCTCTCGCAAGCACGTCACAGATTTTCATTCTGTGAGATAATGGTCACAGTTTCCGGTCGTGTTTACTACCGAGAACCTTGTAAAAGTTATGTACAATTTGATAACTTATTTAACATTGGATATTTAAACAGTGACTTTTCACCAAGGTCTAGTTTTTCTCTGGGTTGGCACTGGCAGGTCGTATTTCAAATATTGGGATTAAATTGTGTCAAGGCGGCCTCCGGAAGGCTCCTTAGGCCACAATCGGAAACGCTAGAAGGATGACAATTTACAGAACCTTTCTACTTATGGAACATACCCATACTATGTGACTGGTTTAGGACGGGAGGGGGGTTCCTCAATATACTACGCTTGGTCACGGGGAAAGGGTCTCTTCGTCACGTAGTTAATATGCTCTATGGAAATCTCGTGCTTTTTACATTAAAATTAAGGCGAAGCGTTCAACGCTTTTTAAACTCACAGCACCCTTTCCGATGTCACAAAACCTTTTCCGTATACCAAAACGGGAAGCCGTTGTTTTTTACTCTTTGTCTGAAAAATATGATTTTAAAACTGTATATAAATTACTACGTGAAAACTAGAAGGGAGGGTGTCTCTTGGCGTATACTACGGTGGTCACCGATGGGGGAGGGGGGTCAAAAGTGGTCAAAAATGGGTCACGTAGTATGGGTACGTTCCCGTATATCAGAATGCACTCTACGTCGCTTGGGGTAGGATAAATCGCCTAAGTACATGAATATATACAAGTTTTCTACTGGCTTCCAAGAGGAGATGCACAAAAGTCGATTGCTATTTTTTTAAACGTAACATCAATATTTTTGGATCGATTAAAAAAAACAACTGTCTTTGTATTTCAAAGCCAGAAGACATTGAATGGACTCATCAAAATTAAAGATCTTGGACCATTGCAAATAAATACAATCGCCGTCATCGTCAGATATCTCATACGAAGGCTGCACTGAAAGTATCGGGAATCTAATTCTTACGAACTTATTTTTGACACATATTATACCTTTTATAATCTCTGAAGTTTCATCATATTAACATACCGGCCACATAGAAAAAAAAACAATGGTTCGGTTTCAATTGTTTTTTCAAATTGTTGAGTTGCTGCTGATGATGGAATTGTCCCGTGAAAATTTAAGAGCTATGATTTATTACGACTTTAAAAGTGGATTAACACAAAAACAATGTGGAGACCGGATGGTTGCTACCTTTAGTAATGAAGCACCTTCAAAGACGACAATAAACAGGTAGTATTCAGAATTTCAACGTGGCCGAGTATCCCTCACGGACGACGCGCGTGAAGGTCGACCAAAATCGGCAGTTACCCAAGAAAACGTCCACCGTGTGCGTCAGCTGATAAAAGAAGACCGGCATGTGACACATCGGGAAATTCAGGAGTCTTTGGGGATTGGAATGAGTCAGATACAAATTATTTTACAGGAAGAATTAGGCGTGCGAAAGTTGTTTTCCCGTTGAATTCCTCACTTATTGTCTGACGAGCAAAACATTGAATAAATTCAACGGAGGAAGCTCAAATGCAGGTTTTAGTGTCGTATTAGGTGACGAGTCGTGGATTTACGCATATGAGCCTGAAACTAAAAACCAATCTCGAGTATGGGTTTACGAAGACGAGCTCAAGCCGAAAAAAGTTATTCGCTCTCGCAGCACGGCCAAGAAGATGGTGGCTACGTTTGTCTCCAAATCGGGTCACGTGGCTACTATTCCTCTTGAAGATCGTAGAACGGTCAATGCCGATTGGTATACAAGTATTTGTTTGCCGAGTGTCTTTGCTGAACTTAGGAAAAAAAACCCTAGTCGCCGCATCATCCTTCACCACGACAATGCCAGCGCTCGGAAAACAAATGAGTATCTGGAAGGTGAAAAGGTCGAACTACTGGACCATCCTCCATACAGCCCCGACCTAAGTCCCAACGACTTTTTCACATTCCCCAAAATCAAGGATAAGTTGCGTGGTCAGCGGTTTCAGACACCGGCAGAAGCAGTGGAGGCTTTTAAAATGGCCATTTTGTCGACCCCTATTTCAGCGTTCAATAAGTGTTTTAACAACTGGTTTGAACGCATGGAAAAGTGCATAAAATATAAAGGAGAATACTTTGAAAAACAATAAAACTACTTTTATTCAATTTAACTGCATATTTTTTTCTATTCCCGAAACTTTCAGTTTGACCCTCGTATAGTGAAAAAAATGTTCATAAAAATCTGAAAACGTTTTTATTCTTAGCGCTTTAAATTGCATGATTAGCTTTTTGAGCATCCTTAAGAGTACTTAAAACAAAGTTATAGGTACACTTACTGAACAGTAATGTATGCTAACGCTTTTCTAAGTATATGTTCACTTATAAGTAGTTTCGTCATGTCTGTCCGTCCGCCCGTACGTCACAGCCGATTTACTCGGGAGACTATAACTATGAAATTAAAAAAAGCACTACGCTGAAAGCACTACAATTATGAAATTTGGTAGGATGGTGTGATCTATGAACCGTTACATAAAAGTGATGAGAAATTACAAAAAAAATTAAAATAGGAGGGGCACTCCATACATGTAACCGGTGGATGAAAAAAACACATACGCACATAGTCGTGTGGGGTATCCAAAGGTATTATCCTGTAAAAATGGTATGGAGGTTTCTAAAAAATTTTTCCATTTAAGTCAATCGTTGGTGTGATATCAAATTCATAAAAAGTGTCCCCCCTACCTCTCTAATTTCCAAACCATAAAATTTAAAATTCTGAAAAAAATAAGGCGGTGTGCATTAATAAATACTTTCAACGATTTTTGGTTTGAACAAGATTGGTTTTACGTTTTTTGAGTTTTCGCTGAAAAACTGTCTTGCCCAAACAAAGGTCGTAAATGCCGTGAGTTCCCTATGAAGATACCTACGACCTTTTTAGATTCAATGTATTGGACAGTGGTTTTAAATGTGAACTAGTAGTTGTTAGGACGGAACCCTTTATTGTTCGTGATCCGACACGCACTGGGCCGATTTTGTACCAAGTTGTCTGCTAATAAACCTTTTTTTTTTCATTATAATTACTAGAATATCAACCAATTCCTTTCTCCGGATACATTCGTAGAAAACTCGAAAGTGAGCAATTTTATTATGATGTGAATTGTTTACTGTTAACGCTATGCCCTAGAAAAAATTGTGCGTTGCAAACCTGAATAAGCTGAGGACGCCCAATCGACAAAACATTTGATGTTGACTGACGATTCCTGAATCTTATTGCACGGAGATAAAGTCTACTATAGTATACTTGCCCCTTGTACATCATCTCAAAAACCCAGGAACGGGAAGTTCCACGAAATTCCCAATAAACCGTATATCCTATTTACCTGATTCACGTAGTGGAAACGCCAGATTATATACCTATTACTTTCAACGGCTGTTGTTTTCGGGAATAACAGCATTATTATTGATTAAGTAGTTAAACAATAAACATAAAGGAACAAATAACCGGATTTTAGGTGCGCTAGACTTTGTTTGTAATGTTTGTTTATGGACAGGAGAAGTGTGTGGCGGCGCGTGACGCGAGCTGGCAAGCGATAGAAAACTCGCCTGTAAGTTCAGTCGCCATCGCATACATCGCAGCGAACAGGATGCTCACAAATATCTAAACACGACTGACAATAGTGTCAAGGAGTTAAATGTACCGATATCACGACATTAGCGACTGCACATAAAAACTGCCGTCATATACATAACGTTGCTTTGCTTATGAAATCCTATGCGGGTCCGCTGCGCCACATTAAATATCCATAAACGTTGTCGTGTTGATCATTTTGGTCATATGACTGTCACCATCAACCAATATCTGACATGTGCGACTCTATTTACAAGGATGTTAGGACGTGTCAGATATTTAGATATTTTTGCCACCATTGTTTTGGCAGCAGTAGCAGGCAGCACATATGGCAGCTGGTGGCTGTACCAATGATGCATTTGGAAAACCGACGAATCACGTGACATCACTACAGTTATCAGAAAAGTCTGCACAGGTGTATTATAGTGTTTATAACTGAATGACGGCGAATTGGCACTCCTAGCACGAGGGCGTGGCGCCGGCTGACGTCAATTTACGTCGCGTCATTTGAGCGAAGAATTCAAAACTGGGTCGCTATTTTCAGCTAATGATAGAAGATGCTCGAAAGGTCACTGGCCATTAGTGACAGTGGTGACAAGTTCACGAATCAGGGCAAGTGGGTGCTCAGTGACCTTTTAAGAGGGCAGGCCGCCGCAGTAAACCACTTTTCGACTCTATTAGTTGTACATTAAAGCTCAGAACTCGTAGACCACTTTCTTGACTGACTGTACATAGTCGAACAGTTATGGTGAAAACTGGAATTGCTACGGTTTTCCCAATGATAATGTACCTATTATGTCCTATGAGATCATTGAAACGGATAAAACGGCATACGGATATAACGGATTCTCATTCTAAAATTTAATATTTTCTTAATTTGTCGTTACGGGGTGCACATTGTTAACGACTCTTGAGTAACTATTTTTAACTTTAACTATTTTAGGGACCCACGTCTACAGTAAACTGGAGTCAACAATACGTTTAAATTGCAGTCTAGTTTCCTTAACTTTCAATTAACGTTCGGGCCGGTAAGGACATCAATTAACTTTAACGAAAGAATCACCCAGGTATAAATTCCGTCTGCCGAAATGAGATTCGCGAAATTGATAGTAAGTTGTGTTTAACGTAAAATGTTGTATTCCTCTCTGCGATAAATGATGAAAACGATTTAATCTTCAGCTCTCTACCATTGTCTTTCAACGTCTTTAAACTTGACCTCATTCACACAAGCCAGATGGAAAGAGAAAACAGTACAGCATATGGAAGTTTCTTTCGTTTATTATTAGAATTAAGTTCTCGTCAACAGATATAGTATACATACATATTTAAACAAAGCAAATACATATTAAAACAAAACAATATTTTATTTTATTTAATTAACGATTAAGCAGTCTGCCAAAAAGAGCTCAAATCGCATGGTATTATACTGTTATTACTGAATTATAAATAAGTAATAAAGTAATACGCTTCAATGTAATCCTGCCTTTTTTAGACGGATGGATGTACGTTCCTAGTAATCTCAAAAACTGCGGCACGGATTTGGCTGAAATTTAGAATGAAGGTATAGCTTATACCCTAGATTAATACATACCTTCCTTTCTTTGTTACCTTTTATCCGCTGATAATACCGCAGGGCGCTGATAATTTATATATATTTTTACATTCAAGCTGATATATACAGTAAGAAGCTTGGATCGATAGCCTCACAAGGTGATCGTTAATCAGGCTGTCAGGCGCTTCATTGGCGTTGGTATCATGACAAGGGCAATTGATAGCCCCTAGTTATAGTAATGATCACATTGGGATATGCTCTGAATCTTGTTACGTCTACGAGTTTCAGAATCTCACGTATATTCAGCAGCAAAAGATGCATGTAACAGTTCTATGCAGGGGTAAGTAGGTATCTATATATATATTACGCGAGGCTGATTTTTGTACACCCCATCAGATCTACAGTTATGGTCCGATTTTAATAAATAATATGTCATTAGATTCGTCTCATGCTGGAGAGTTGCATAAAACTCTTATTTTTTTCATATTTTCTAGAACATGGACTAAAAAATATATATATTACGCGAGGCCGATTTTTGTACACCTCATCAGATCTACAGTTATGGTCCGATTTTAATAAATGATATGTCATTAGATTCGTCTCATGCTGGAGAGTTGCATAAAACTCTTATTTTTTCATATTTTTCTAGAAAATGTACTAAAAACTTGATTTTTAAAAACTACTGTGCGCTGACCACGTGACTTTGGCCTCGTGACGTCACGCGACGTGGCTCCTGTTTTAAGTTGACATAACACAGTAAAAAAATAAACAATAACTGAACTCAAACCTGTAGTACGTTCTTCAGTATGAGAAAATATACGGTTTGAGTCGTCAACATATATCCACAACCCCAAGAAAATTAACAAAACACAAAATAAGCAATCTTTTTACAATGTTTACATGAATGACAGACGTATTGTATCGCAGTTTGTATCGTCATTTCATTCAACATCATAATTTAACATTTTTCTCTTTTATGCCAGATTTAAATTGTCATGACCTTTTTACTGAAAAAAATATAATTATACAAACTCTTCGCATATTCAATACTTTGAGAGAAAATCTCTAATACCATGGACTGCAAGGCGAACAAACCAGTCCATCCAGCTACGTTAAGTTGTCGACTATCGACAATATGTCAGGACCGCATCCTCATATATTTCGAACACCTCTCACGGCGTTCTTCGGATAGCCAGTAGATAAATATCGGGAAAAGTTGAGGGCCAGAGGTCCCGGGGCAGACTACCCGCTAGACGGAACACCCAAATCACTGGTTTACTGTAACTATATCTGCACGTCGAGCCAATCCATAAGGTGGGTTATATATATGAGCCTATGGTCTTCCATATGGTCTGGTGAGCAAGAATTGTGCTGTAATGGGAAAAATGAGGCAAATTCAAATAAAAAATTTGAGAAATCAATATATTGATATTTTTTTGGAAAAATATACGTAATAATCAACATTATCACAAGTTCAGACGTCAATGAGAAATTAAAAAATTCTTCACGACACTGTAAGAAATGCTGATTTTGGTGGCTTCTTCATTCCTTTGTTTTCCAATATTTAAAAAAAAATGGTATTTATATATTTACTCAACGTGTGGGTCAGCTATATGAGAATGAGAACCCCGGTTGAAAACATTTAATAGTACATTTTGATGCAAGTGCGGAAGGTATGTCGTCTTGCACGAGTCCCGAGTTGTCATGGCCCGAGCCGTGAGGCGAGGGAGGAGTGAAAATGACACTTCCGCACGTATATCAAACGACGTTTTTTTTAATACAGTTGCGAAAAATTATCATCGAAGAAACAAAAATAAAACAATAACTAAAAGAGACTAAACAAAATGCGTTTACTTGCCATTGTGGGCTTATACAATTGTACATACCTAGTCTATATCTAGCGTAGTTTACATAAATTTTATGTAACAAAACAATACCAGTAATTACAAAATTAAATCTTGAATTTATAAATGAAATGAAAGAGGCGGGAATTAAATAATCGGTTTAACTTTAAATGACAGACTTTTTCAACACGCCCTGATTCTCACCAGCATCCAGCCCAATCATAAACTATTTTGGAAGAGTTTTGATATCACGTGATAGTTTAAGTAATTACATTGAAACATTCAACATTTATCATTTTTAATTTCATAATTATTTTTTATTTGATTCATAAAAAAAACCAGCGTTTATTAATCCAGCCTGGCGGTCTTGCATATACTCTATTAATCGGAGGTCTCGAATAATACTCGTTTCTGGTCATTGGTGTACCTACTCAATCAGTCCACTCTTTTTATTTATTTTAGATTCTTAAATATTGATAACACTTTAATTTGTCTAATATACAATTATATAATAAATATGCAGTTTTAAATATAATAGAAGTATAGTTTTAATACCAAATTCCTTATTAAATAAATAAATATACTGATTGAACCTAAATCTCTTCCAATGGATGTATGGCTTCACCAACAGTAAATTTAAAAAAATTGGAAAAATTAAAAGCACTACCTAGTGCGAAGCTACATAAAGTACCACTTTACTAAGAAACTGTATTAAAAAAGTATTTTTGTCGATTCGTATCGCTTTGGGTAACATCCTACACACTAGTTTCGGTCGTTAACCGAATGGTTTACGACTAATATTCATAATTTGGTTTACATAAAATAATATAGTAAATGTAACCTACGTAACAGACTGGTGAGATGCGGGAAGGCATTAATAAATTCATAAGTTCCTGTTCGTGATGGGAATTGGTTCTTAAATAGTATGATCTTAATTATGAGCCTTCATCAAATATAGAACTACTTATTACATTTATAAATATTTATAAAGGTTAAAAATTCCTAAATAAATCTTAACCTGCATATTGTTGAGATTTGGTACACCTACTAGGCATGAGGAGTTTATTAGGTATACGCTTCCTGAATTTAGAATCATTAGAGCGGGCGGGACGTATACATATGTGATAATCCACATCGAAAGGGACCTTATGGCGGCAGGCGCTTACGTTACACCTATTCGCTATTGTATTGGAATAGCGGCAATAAAGGCGTAAGTGCCGGCCGCCATAAGGTCCCTTTCAATATAGATTATCACATATGTTAAAGCGAGATGCTTCGACTCCTTTCCCCTATGCATGCCTGCCAGCAGTGGCACACGAGAAATATCGCGTTCTTTGAAACGATGTTCTGCCCATACGAGGATAATAAGGATTGATTGTCAGATATATGATTGTGTTTCTGACAATAGCCGAAACATGATTGCTTAAAATTTTCTCGATAGAAAAATATCCAAAGTTGAGTCTTTGTTTTCCTTTATTTTACCTAGCCTACTAAAACACAAACAATCAAATTAATATGATGGTATATATTATACCTCATTTAAATTCTGTCAAGAGGAAATTTATCAAAACTTCACACAGTCAGATATTGCTCGATATTTGTCTAAAGAAGCCACCCCAGAAGAGTGTTGCATGGCAAAACGTGTCATGCACGAAAGAGATAAGCGTGTCTCTTTCACAGGGGGCGTGGTTGACCGAATCGAATAATCCCCTTATTAGACAATTAAAAAGCGTTAAATGCTAGTTATTATGTATAAACTATAATCATCAGCCTGGACTAATTAGAACTGAAATTACTAAAATTAATTAATTTATTTTGCTTACTGTCTCCTTTCGTCATTAAAAGACTCGCTGCGATGCCGTTTCAAAAACGCTTTCCGCAGCGTAGCTATAGGGAGGCTGTCTCTTCTCAAACTCCATCTCACACGAGCACAGTTCGAAGGAGGCAGAAAATCCGCCATTATGCTTAATAATACCCGGGCATTAAACACCAATAGCGTTTTCATAAAAAATAATTAAACATCTAACTTCATAAACATGAACATTACGAAGGAAACATCTTTTCAGTCACGCAGCACCAAACAGAATTACCTACTCGTTTCACTGTCTTATCACTATTTCATATTTACACTAAAGATAAATGAACAAATACTCTCACCTAATTATGCATTAGTTTGATCTCGTGTAGGTAGGTACTTACACTTTAGTGCAAGTAAATAATGTAGTTAGTCAAATACGCTAATATCCTGTTCGTTTTTGCATAAATAACTACTTGATAAAATGCGAAACAGCAAAGTGACAATATTAAACTAATTTTTAAATAGGTAGTTCTTATTGATGAACTTCATACTTTTGAAGTAGTCCGTTTTGTACATGTAAATTAAAGTTTGTACATACAATATTATCATTTAAACCTACTTTTACAAATTAATTAAAATCACCGACGACGTTTAAACAACTAAAACTTACCTGCAAATAAAAGTCCACACAAGGTTGCTCAGATATTTTTGAACCTTTGGAAACGTACATATATTTATGAACTCGATTGTACTACAGCATCTATCCGTTTAATTCTAAGCAGTGAACAAAACGGATTTTCACGTCCGTTTTGTCCTACGAAATTTGACATATGCTGTCGTAGAACAAAAAGGATTTTTTTGTCCTGTTTGTCCTACGATGTGAACAAAATCGTAGAATAAACCGGACTACTTCATACTTTTAACTATCCTACTACATTTTAAATCTAGGTAACTAACTAACGTAAAATTTAAGGAATAGTAGGAGTAATACTGAATTTTTCAGCAATCAGTACCTATAAAAAAGAAAATGAACTCTTGGCCTTATGAATAGCGACTGCAAATTAATCATTGTTATTGTTGAAATATAACGAATGTCGATTACATACTGTTCTCTACCTATACATCCTTTTATTTCTTTTTTATTTGCGTATTTATTAATTATAAATATAATTGTGCTCATAATATTGCTTCTGGGCGAGATACGTGATTGTTAGCAAGCGCTGGGGCTGTAGAGAAAGAATAGCTACCTATCACTTTTTTTGGTTGGCGCTCCAGTACAGGTATAGTCAGGGCCGCCTTTCTCACTGGTCATGGCTAGTACCCAGGACCCTGTCACTGATGTGACTGCTTAATTCCCCGTAGTCCATGGTCCCTTCCACATTTCAGTTCACTGATAAAATTATGTGACCTTTATTTTAAACTGCTCTGTTCGACATCCCCTATAGGTATACCTAGGGGGTGTCGGGGGTGTCCTAAGTTATTATATCAGTCGAAGGATACTTCTATTATTGGACATAAGAGCCTCCCTCAACGAGTGTCACAATGAGTGAGATAACATTCATATAGAAATGTAATTACTTTTTAATCCTGAAATAAACAGTTGTTTTATGACGGTCATGCATGTAAAAGTTAACTCAATAAATTTATTTATTTATTTACAAATATGAGTTATCAACATGACAGCTTACGCCATGGCGTTGATAATCTAAAAGTTATCTTAATCTATTTAAATAGAGGACATACAATATAGCAAGACAAAAAATAACAAAACAGAATATGAAGTCTCATTAGAAATAATTTTCACAAAACTGTAAAATGGTGGAGCGAAGGCTATTCCATTTATGGGCAAACAGGTCGCAATCTGGTGCATAGGAAAGACATTGATTAAGAAGCGCCTGCGCTCTAACAACCGGTGAGTGCTCGTGCGCCGCCGTGCGAGCCGCCTCCTCCACCAGGAGGCGGTGGCTGCGGGCACGTAGGTACTTGTCCGGTGCATACAGGCAACATGTTCTTGTGACCAAATCGGAACAATCTGACTCACCTCTGATAATCTGACAGGCAGAGGTCAAGAGCTCGAAACCGCGTCTAACCTCTAAGGAATTGGAGCCCAACATTCCGAGTAAGTATTTGGTTGGGTATAAGAAGGGGTAATATCCGTACTTTTTCTTGTAAAGAAAGCGGAGGAATGCTTTCTGTACTTTTTCTAAAAGGAGAATGTAGGATTTCTCGTGCGGGTTCCAAATGATAGATGCCGATTCAATTTTGCTTCTGACCAGTGATGTGTATAACAACTGAACTACCTACTTGGGGATCACGAAAATCTTTTGCGTTTATCTAAATAAAAGTCTGTCAAAAAATCATTTTTGGTACAAGCTTTTATTGCTGACTGTACCTTTTTTCCACAGTCACCAACAGTCAACAGTCAGTATTTCTTGAGATGGGTCCAATGAGCCCAATCACGACGTGTTTATCTTGTGACCGAATTTACAGTACTTTTATCTGACGAACGCGAGTGAGCCATGGTTGTGTGTTGAGCTAATGGCTAACCCGCGCTTGTGAGATAAAAGTACCTATACTGTACATAAGTACAAGTCAACGCAAATAAAAAGAGCTTCGGAAGATGTACCTGCGCAGTGAGCGCAACACGAACCAAATCCCATCCCCTCCGTTGACATGTGTGCCCAGCTCAATCGAATACCAACAAGTGGCTGAAAAAAGGATTGCAAATTTTTAGAGGACATCTAAGGTACACATACGAACAAAAATACTTACTGTCCGGGTAGAGCCGGCGTGGGCACGCGGAGGTGATGCGAGCGGCGCGTATGCTCCGCGTCGCTACCGTCGCTCGCCTCCTCGACGCCGACGACTGCGCAGCTCGACCCGCCCGCCGACCTGCGCCGTCACACTTTATTAGAATAACGACTACAATCGCTGTTTACAATTGTGTATTGTCAAAAGGGCGCGTTACAAGGCTTTGACTTCTCTTGTCGTGCAATGATCTAGCCTCTATTAATTTACTATTTTGAGAGATTGACACCTGCCTAGCTAGGCTGATCGCGTTTATGTCGGACATATAGCATTCGCATCCGCACTCACATACTTGTTAGTAAGGGACGAATGCTATATATCCGATATAAACGGGATCATCCTAGCTCGGCTAATAATAGATAACAATTCTCTGTAAGCTCTGTAAGATTACTAATACCACAAGGTAAAAGGAGTGCTGGACACTAACCCTATAATTATGCCATATTAATCGTTTGAGTAAGTTTACCTTATAGCCAAGAAAGTGGTCTACCACTTTTGAATATTTTGTTAATATTGAAAAATAGTACTACTATTTTGGCTTAGGTACTTATACCCTGTTGACAGAAAATCGCGGTCGATGAAACCTGGGCACCCCTTCGATACACTCCGATTATTTACTGTCTATTTCTTACGTAACGACCTTATGTGGACGCCGAGGTTTGCTGGATTTTTTTACTCATTTTATGTTCACTTATTTCCAATAAAGCTGTCTGTCTGGATCGTTTCGACACAGACAGCTTTAGAAAATGGATGCAGGATTAATTCTCGTCTGACGTTTTTAACTGTCTTTTGATTAAAATGAAATTTCGTTCCGTGGCGTGGCCCTGCAGCGCCCGCGTAGACCTCGCGAACATTTTTTTACGTTTTCAACCCTCATAACATAACTCTGCCATTTTTTAATATTTTCCAAAAACCAGACACGACAAATAAATTTTACAAGATGCAGCGAGGCAATCTAGACTACGGGAATGAAACTAATCGAAAATATCGTCCGTGTTTTACATCATTTACTTGTGCTATCCACGTCCTATGCCCGGAAAAGCGTTTTCACAATTTCAACAAGATGGCACTCTAGTAAATAATCTAAAACACGGAAAATATTTCGATTAGTTTTAAGTTCCCGCAGTCTAGATAGCCCCGGTGCACCTTAATCATTATTGGACCTGCTCACAAAATGTCAATACGAGAAATGCGACCAGTACAGTCCAATACATCTAGTACATATATTTTTTGAAACATAAACACAGATGAATGGTATGAACTAGCTATATCTTTCTACATTTATGCTCTACGCTACTTTCTACTTAGCACGTGCTCGGGTCTTGTCGTATATCGAACTAGCTTTTTCCGCCGGCTTCGCCCGCGTAGTAAGCGTAATTTTTAACCGTCTACAAAAATGGAGATTCTCAGTTGCGCCTACGTATATATTAGGTATACGGATGTTATTTTCGTAATCGGCACCCCGAGAAACTACAAAAATGACACCCATATCAATTTTTAAGAAAAACAAAAGTCCACCTTCTTGAATTTGAATATGCGTGTCATTTTCGTAATCAGCGCCTCAAGGAACCTCGAAAACGACACCCATATCGATTTTTAAGAAAAGTGAAGATTTGCTCCTCGCAAAAACTTGGAACCCCCTTTTCACCCCTTTAGGGGAGCAATTTTGAAAAACGCTGAAGCATGTTTTGTTGTAGAATTAGGAATGAAGCTATCCGTAGCAGAACTGGGGTCACCGACATAGCCTTCAAAATTGCGAGACTAAAGTGGCAGTGGGCAGGGCACATTGCTCGCAGGACTGACGGTCGATGGGGCCAGAAACTGCTTGAGTGGCGTCCACGCACCGGAAGACGAGCTGTCGGTAGGCCTCCGACAAGGTGGAGTGATGACCTGGTGAAGGTCGCGGGAATCCGGTGGAAACAAACGGCACAGGACCGGTCTAAATGGCGAGCCTTGGGGGAGGCCTATGTTCAGCAGTGGACGTCTTTCGGCTGAAATGATGATGATGATGATGATGTTTTGTTGTATTTAAACAGAGAGTATATGTACAAAGTTTTAAATCTCTCACTTCAAAAAAGATTTGCTCCCCGTACGATCTTGCAACCACCTTTTCACGCCTTTAGGGGAGCAATTTCGAAAAACGTTGAAATACGTTTTGTTGTATTCAAACAAAGAGTATATATACAAAGGTCTCTCGCTTCATCAAAGTTTTCTCCTTTACAAACTTGGAACCCCCTTTTCACCTCTTTAGGGGAGCAACTTCGAAAAACGCTGGAATAAGTTTTGTTTTATATATAAGTAACACAGAGTCCATGTCCAGAGTCTCTAACTTCAAAACAGAAGTTTCTCCCACACAAACTATGCACCCCTATTTTACCCTCTTAGAATTCTGCAAAACGCTGAAAACTCTTTCTTTGGATTTAAGTTCGTAACCTTTTCACGAATTTTTAAGTCTTCAGCTGAAAAAAAAAATTTTCTCCCATACAAACTTTGAACTTTGATCAGAACTTTGAACCCCTATTTGATCCCCTTAGGAATGGAATTCCCAAATATCCCGTCTTTTTTTTTAAATTTATTTCTTACAAAAAAAGTTTACCTTCGTTTACACTACAACTTCGCCAAACTGCATCACAGTTCGTTGGCGAAAGAAACACTCTTTATTTTTTACTCAGCCATCTAAATATGTTAGTAACATTATTTTACCTACTTAATTTCACCTTACTTAAAAATATATTCTTAGTAATTATCTTAGTCTTATCCCTTGCATACGTCATAAAAGTAAGCTCTGGACAAAATTTGAAGTTTCTAGTTCCAGTAGTTTCGGCTGTGCGTTGATGGTAGATCAGGACTTCTTCTTTTATGTATTTAGAGGAAGAGGAAGAGGATAACGTATTGACTTTTTTTCACGACAGATGAAGCCAATGTATAATAGGTAAAACGAGGTTTATGTTTATACT
This sequence comes from Epiblema foenella, assembly GCA_963556455.1. Taxonomy (NCBI): domain Eukaryota; kingdom Metazoa; phylum Arthropoda; class Insecta; order Lepidoptera; family Tortricidae; genus Epiblema; species Epiblema foenella. Next base: position 11,033,597 of record OY747113.1, on the reverse strand, counting down.
AACAGCTAATAGTATCTTTGGGAATAAGCTAAGTAAGACTTATCCCGAAATAACATCATACATTTGATTGACAACATGATTGACCTTACTAATGCTTGTTTTTTTAAGATTAGAAATTAAGTGAACAAAGAAGCAGTGGTCATAAACACACATATATTGAATACGTTTTATTCGCACAGAAGATCAGAATAAGTGACAGTTAGTGGCTATGACAAATAAAACCCGAACCGATTTCTTACAATATCTGCCTCTTTGGGATTTTTTATTGTACAACTTTTAGATGTATGACCCAAAACGTAATTTAAAAAATATAACTGATGCCTAATCATTTAAAAATATATATAAGTATAAATTAAAACATGTTTTCTTATTTTTGAATAACACTTTGTAATGTAAACACTATGTATGGTTGTCTGGAAGAGATCGCTCTTTAGCGATAAGACCGCCTGTTGTTCTGCCTCTGTCTCCCTGTATCTTTGTTTTTTTGTTTTTTATGTGCTATTTTATTATGTGAGGTGTGCAATAAAGAGTATTTGTATTGTATTGTAAACACGAAACAACGGTTTTAATATTCATTCAGACTATTTGACACTTTAACTGCAGAACGGGACAAATGTGCCTACGTCCTCCGACTTTGGTGTCTGGCGACACATATTGCGAGATATTTTGTCTTCTAGCGAATCCCTAGAGATTTACCTAGCTAATATCGCTTGGCAAAATATCGTGCCCAGTTATTTGGCGTCTACGAGGGTCGTTCACTAAAAGGATTAAGGCTCACTCCAGTAAAGACTAGGATTTTGTCGAAAGCAGTCATAAAAAACAAAACGTTACGCTTTCAATGTAGTTGAGGGTTAGTGGTATATCCATTTGGAAGCCTTACGAAGGTTAGGACAAGGCGATCGGTCCACACTTTCTAGTGGTGTAAATAGGAAGCTAGTTAAGAGTTCAAGAAAAATACTTAACATAGGTTTTAGTTTTCTTTTAACTTATTTCTGGCATAAAAATAAAATATCGAGGGACAGAAAAGAGCAGCTGTCTAACTAAACTGTGGTAATAATCATGTGTTTAAATGTAGCAGGTATATTAGGTTCTGTAGTCGAATTTGCATTTCAGTTTAAATGCCTAACTTTAGACAGATATCGTGGGAAAATCGAATAACGAATCGAATAGGTAAACATATTGTTAGACTAGGTGCTGAAATTATGAAACACCCATGCAAAGAACAAATGAGTTATATATCGGTGCAAGGAACTCAGCCAATGACATCCCGGTTATAGTCGGGCCAGAATGAACGTGGCAGTGCACGGTGGAGTCATAAATCATTTACGTCGGACCTCTCGATCGCACTCTTTAGAGTAAATCAGCACGTTGATCCATGCTCTATCATAAATCTAGGTGCAAAATATTGTTTGAGTGTCTTAATTTTTATAGGCCTACCGCTTAAAGAACCGTCTGAGTTAATCGATAGGCCTTTAATAACATAGATATGTTTAACATGAGGTACCTAATATATCCAATTCTGGCCAAGAAACAAGACAAGATGACATTGTGTGAATCAAATGCTTATCGACATCTACTGTTGACTGTTACTTGTAAGGAAAGATAAAATATCTAAATACCTACTAGGTATACTATTACGAGCTTCATTTTATTTTTAAAACTTTTTTGGTTGATGAAGTTCCTAACGGGATACTACACACTTCAATAAATTAAAAAAAACACACTTCAAATAAGGTTTTAGTCAGAAAGCCGCAATTATCTAACAAAGGATTTATCGAGGTGCTTCTCTCCAAAAATCACAAAATTGTACCGCCATAGCCGTGACTCTTAGGACCCAGGATCCGAGGGTTGAAAGGTAGCAAAGGGCCCTACCAACACCCCTAAAAATATTGACGGTCCATGTGCCGAACAACCTGTATAAATGCAGAAAGTGACAAGCAAAATACTTATTTTTACTGCTAACATATATTATATTGTGTGCACATTTAGACGTGTACAAACTACTCAATGCCTAATAAGCATGCAGATTGCAGGAATATAATGTCAAAGATATATAGAAATATAAAATGTAACGTAATAAAAATTAACACTTTCTGTAGGCATGACAAATGCCCTCAATCCTAATCAAATAGCCGGCCTATATGTAAAGAGTAGTCCGTACTGTGTTAGCTTCAAATACAGGGTGACATTATGAACAAAAAAAGCATTATACGTATAAATTATTTATATTATTAAATATGATGAACGTATATGACGTTATCCACTTAGCAAACAATATATTTCCCGATAAAGATGTAAGTAGGATCAATCAGGCTAAATACGACGGCCAAGCGTGTTTATCATAAAATATCTTGAAATCTACAGATATTCAAGGGTGGTGCTGGCACAGCGGAGCGGTACATCATCTCTCTGGTGTTTGGAGCCCAACTGGGGAAGTACACCTTACAGAAGATAATAACACCACTACTCTTTATGTATGTGGTGTTGTTTGTGTTCCTGATTGTGAGTACGGTCGCCAGAACTCCCGAGGATGATTTGTGTCTAGAGTGACGGACCAGCAATATCAATTTATCATACACATATCTCTTCACTAGCTGTCAACACAACGAATCTTCAAGTCGATAAACGAGGTCACAGAGGTACACTATTTTTTTCATACAAGAACGATGGAAAACAAGCTGATGGCCTGCCTGATGGTAAGCAGATACACCAGCGACAAGCTCGCTGGTGTATCTGCTTACCATCAGCTTGTTTTCCATCGTCCTTTTATGAAAAAAATACTGTACATTTCTTTACATTTTATGTCATCTCGCGGGCGCTATTATCCAAACTGACATGAAACAATAATTGATATTTTTTGATTAATTAGACCGCCATAATTTGACGCTTTCTACGTACATGCACATGCGTTTAAGTTAGTACCTTGGCATTATAAGCTCTCAAAAAGCTGCAAGCTGCTAAGCCGCGGTATTTATGTTATTATAAACTCCATACACGCCATGCCGTTACCTAGAAACATAAGGCGATATAAAACTACTGTAAACTCTTCGATGCTGACTAATGTCTGAATAACATAATACATAATAATTATTAATTCACGAAAGCTGGCGTGAATAGCTGGAATGACTGATATATGGGACCTGTATGTACATCTAAGGGTGGGTTGTACCGAATCATCTGTAATCCTACGTATTGAATGTTATTTTGGTTGTTGGAGCGCTCGTGGCCCAGCGGTGTCCGCGTACCGCGTGCGGTATGCTAGCTTAAGCAACATGAGCCGGGGTCAGTTCTTGGATGGGTGACCGCTTTGAGTGGTCTCGTGCTTTGGAAGGCACGCTAACCCGTTGATCCCGGCTGCTGTCTATGATAGCAGTCGTTAAGCCAAGTTAGAGGCCTACGGGCGGCTTGAGGACTTCTAACAGTCAAGTGTCCCACTCACTTGACAAGGGGGGCCGAAGTTGCACCACGTCCGCAGGGAGTACCCTACACCGTTACCTCACACGACCCCTGGGTGATGCTAAACGGTGCAATAAAACTGGAAACAAAGTTGCCATTACGATAAGTAAATTTATATATAAAATAAAAGTTTGACAAGTGACTATGAGACAGCTGCCGTACGTATTTAAGAGTCCCTATAAGCGTATTTCGTATATTTTAAAATGCTTAGGGTTTTAACTAGGATTCTGGCGTTAATACCAATAATTTTGAAGAAATTCTTAAAGTATTTGATACCTCGGTTCTTAATCTAGATAGTAACATCGCTTAATTTTTGTTTTTTTAGCGTTAAACCTGGTAAAAACGCATTCTCTAGGCAGGGTTATCAATATTTGCGGTTAGGCGACACGTTTCGATTCTCATTCTCAATCGATCTGTAATTGTAATTTGGGTGCAACCCGTCCCAAAGGTGCACCAAACCGCCCCTAATCGTAAGATATATGTAAGATCTAATAGAACGGCGAACACACAATAAAGGTCACTCGTTTTGTCCATTACTCGTGCCAGCTTTCGTGAATTAATCTGTTCAATAACAATGATATTGGGTAAACTTTGTGACTCATTTTATTACCTCACATTCAATGTTTTAGACAGATGCTTAAATACTTAAAGTGTAAAATGACACATAAATTTTTCTTAAAATATTTTTCATAGCTTCAATGTTCATGTTTGAATCTTTATTATTTGGACCAATTTTTATTTATTTTTTTTATATTTCGATTAAGTTCCTTATGCTGATCAATATTTGCAGTATTTACTACAGTATCCTGCTTTTTTTTTCACTGAGTGACAAAACTTATGGGGTTTTCGTAACTCATTGGATAATGTCCATGAAAAAAAAAAGAATTTTAGGGTACATATTACGATTTTACATGTATTTTGTACCGAATGAGAAGAGCTTCCAATCTACCTATTTTCATCTAATTCAGACGAATAATAAAAATCGACAACAATATCAAAATTGGCCCATTTATTGGAGGAATTCAATACCATAATGTGTTTTATATTTATAAAGATTGCAGGAAACACATTTCATTAGTGAACAAACGAGAGGAATTGTACAAGTTCCCAAACTGGTATTGGTCGTCTGACCTACCTACTTTTCTACCATGCAGTCCACAATATCATAGTTTCATATTCTACCTGGATAGGTACACGACTGTCCAAAGAAGGGAGTGTAATGTTTTCAGCAATCATGTATTTCGATTCTTTTTAAAATTTGTGAACAAACATTTCCAGACGTAACATGCTAACAGCCTTAATAAAATCAAAATAAACTAAGTAAATAGTTTTAGCCCGAAAATAGGTTGCCAAATTGAACTACTATTTAATAATTCACGGAATACACAGTGTAAAGTCTGTGGATTTTTTAATTTATGATTTCCGGCAATTCATTTTCGGGCTTCATAAATAAGACAACCTGAATTACTATAATACCTACATTAACCTGATCAACTTACCGAAATATTCTTCTGAAGCGACTAATGACTTGTTATTTTATGTACACTTTCGTCACTCAAATAGAGTACATCCGAACTCGAGAGGGTATCGACCATTATCTACCCTAATGTTCTCTGTGTTATCGGCGCATTTTATATTCAAATTTACTATTGTATGGAAAACTAGTTTGTATTCACTGGAAAAACAAATTGAGCTGACTATAGGGAAAACAAAATAAAAGAATATTCTTTTCTACTAATAACAATACCTATCATGATAACATTTCTAAAAATTAACTGGACAGTATCTTATCTAAGTACGCGTTGGTGAATTGGCCATAGAAGAATTTTCTTCTCATATATAAAGACTTTCTTAATACACGGAAATCGACCTACATATGAGCATAAAGGATTTTTTTTATAAAGCTCAAATTATTAACGCTCAGAACTACTCTACACAACGTTACGTAATAGAGTCGTGTGATTATTATTCTGAGCACTTCGTTCAAGTTCTGTCGCCATTTAGAGGTCAAATTATATTTTCTTGGGTATCGTTTCATGTGTGAAATGAAACAAACGAACCTTACGAAGCTAACTATATAGCATACTACTTAGTAACTACTTCCTCGTCTATTATATATTTGGCTACTTATAGTTAGTAGTGGGTACAGCCGACTATGATAACTTTGTACCTTCCTCTAAAACTCGTTAAAACTTATTGTATAATGGATGTTGCAGCATATATTTATAAAGTTACGTTTTAAACTGCCTGATGACTTACAACTCGCGACTTTATTGGATTATCTCTTCTATGTACATAACATTGTTTCAACCGTTATCACTTATATAAACTGAACCTTATAATATATAATAAGTTGAGTTTTTGGACTTTAATCTGTTCCTACAGCAATAAATAGGTACAGTCAGTGTGATGATATTTTCTTTTCCTCATTTGTAACTGGGCATTGTCAGTTCGTTAGTTTGTATTTAAGTTGGTATCTATTTATCTATATAAATTCTTATATATATAGTCGCCTTGTAGATAAGTACCCATAGTACAAGCTTTGCTGAATTTGGGTAGGACTAAGAGATGTTTTCTATCAATCAATCAATCAATTTTTTTATTTCGTCATCATAGGTATAGGTTATGTACAGGTGATAGGTATTACAAAAGAACAACTATGATGTACCTTTCCGCGTACAAAAAATTAAATATTAAATAATGTTAGGTACTCTTTGCATATTTAATACAATTCTCGTATGTACTTATTTCTTTTTAAATCAAAAACACACGCTTAATGCTTGCATGAAGAAAAGCCACTACTTCAGCAGATGAACTGTTATGAATGGGATTTCGTTACAGTGACAATATAATATGAAATCTTTAATTTTGAGACCTATCTTTATCTTTGCTAGGCTATTAACCGATTCATTACTTGAGTTCGCGGAATAGCCCAACTGACTGTACCTACTACGCTAAAGTCCACAATTAGGCGAAGTAAACTGACAGATGAGATGTTGCCAGAAGTAGAAAAAAATAAATAGTGACGGTATATATCGATAAGCATAACGTTGTACTACCAAACTTACTCCAATGTTGTAATCTATGAGATACGCATAAAAATATGCGTATGGGCTCATTAAGCGGGACAAGAGTACTATTTAAATGTGAAATTTAGTCCTTTAAATAGGAATAAATCACAAAATTTACAGATCATTTTAATTTGACAAATTCAGAGCATATTAAATTGAGAGAAACACTACTAATTTCGATTTTCGATGTTCTCGGCAAGCATCACCTAGGACTACCCGATAAATTGCGCAGAAAGATCGGTAAGTCTAGTAAGGCCTATAAAATATCGATATGAACATCACTGGCCATACTGTGGCAACATTTGTGCATTTTGACTTATCAAACAACTTCGCCTAATGGTGGTCTTTACTGTACCTATCTGATAGCTGTAACTCCGAGCTTAGCAACAGAAACCCGGTATATTTCCTCATACCAATACTCCGGTTTGCCTCTAAATAGAATTTTATGGCTCAGAATGTTAACTTTGTTGTGTAAAGTAGATATTTATATTTAATTAATGGTATGTTATGTCAGCGTTGACAACGTGCTTTAATTATACCTTATATGACGACTATTAACTTATGCTTTTATAATACAGCGTAGGTATTTACGAGTACGTAGGCCGTTTATAGAAAATACCATACGGAAATTAATTGACTGACATACTTAACAATTAAATTAATTATAATTTTTACCTTTTACCTTTCATTAGACTAAGTTAGCTCGGAAAAGCTTTCTCAAAAGAATTAAAGCCTGTAATTTATATTTTGCCATTAACCTTGAATTGATGCAGTTGCCTTCAAATATATCGGAGCAAACAAGCTGACAAATATATCTCTATGTAATATATCTATTGTCAAGGCGATAGAGCCCAAATATTTTCCATATTTTGATAACTACGTTATTGCATTTTTATTTAAATGCACGCAGACTATGGGTATGTTGTTCCTGATAGAAGCATTTTTTAAATGTTATTCGCCTTCGACCGATAATTTAATGTGTTATTTTAGTCTAACTAAAGGGAATAGGTAATAGGTACTTCTAGTACTTGCGCACGCATCATGTTAGAACGCCGGTTTTACCAAAACATCCTTGACACTAATCTTTCACTTTTAATTAAATACTGGATATAATACCCAGTTATTATAAATTATCCACATGCCCACTCAATATTAAACGGATGAAATAATTGAATAACCGATAGCTCAAAATGTAAACGAAACGATCACTTAAACTTTGTTAAATATAGCATATTTATAAGAGATAATTTACGTTTCTTGTTAAGCAGGACACTTGTAATATCAGGTACTACACTTTAGAAAATTCCGCGTTCACAACAAGATTCACTTACACACTGTCCCTAACAAACCATCGAGCTGTCATCTGGGCCGTGTGAAGAAATCCAAGCGATATTACACTGGAGAATGAAACAAATAGGGTTACTTATCGTTTGTTGATAGAGTCAGCCTAGGGAAACATGCGCGGTGGTGCATTGCGCATAATATTGATTGCAATCATATGAATGACAGAAAAACTGGCGGCAATTTCATTTCGGACGAACTAACATGGTAACTTGTGTAAATTACTGATATAAAGATCCAACGAACGCCTTAGAGTTTGTATATTCTATTTCAGAGATACTTAAGTTAACAATATTACCTATAGATTTGCCTCCGGTCGAATAACTAGGAAAGATATCGTATGGATTCCATTACAAAACAAATTAAATGTATTTTACAAATTGTAACGTATGACAGTATAATATTTATACCTACCTATCTACTCAATACTCATATAAAACCTAGTATCATTGGTAGTGAAGGCTGACTTCTGACTGATCAAGCTTAGTGCATGCTCATTAGATAGTATAGTATAAACAGTAGGTATGTTGTAAGAGGAAAAACGAGAAAATCTAATTATCAAATAGAGAATTCCGTACCTAGGCATCCACTGTGCACAGTAGGTACGGTTAAGATAATCAATGTACTCATATAAATTAGGCAAAATATTATACTCATTAGCAGGTAAAGTGAGGCAGGGTCAGATACAATTGGGTTGAGCCGACGCGCACCCGCTCCGGCGCAGACGGAGGGCAAGAAGGCGCCTGCAGTACATCATCAATGACCTGATTCCCCACAGTAGAGACGTCTGGGAGAGAGGTTGATTACCAATCCTTCCCACTGGCGCGAGGGTGCCCCCGGCGCGTAGTCGGGGCAACCGGGGCGGGCATCGTGATGGAATGCTAGCGATCTCATGGTGCCCCCCTACATGGCAGTGAGGGTTAACGACGCAGAGGTTTTAGTGGGTATTCCCTTCGCCTGCGGAAGGGCGAGTCCCACATACCCCCCGACATAGTCTCCTCGGGCCCGGGGGGATACGTAAATGTATTTCCTCTGAGACAAAAAAAAAGATAACATGGGGTAAGCGAAGAACCCTCAAGACCAATATCCCTTAAGTTTTCCCAGTAGCCATTATTCGCCACCTAACACTGTACCATTTTCTTCAATCTATCTAATTTGCATTGCTTACCCTAGTTACCCTCTGTATATCCACTATTGTGACACTTATGGAGATTATAATGCCCCATGCGAGTAACAGTTTAAATAGAGAAATAGGCATTTATCTTCTTGTGTAATAGGGCTGATGAAGATAATGATTTAATAAAGATGAGATTCCCTCTGTCGTAACTCGGCGATCACTGATTAAGAGCCGCACGGTCACACACTTACCTGGACAACGTAATCAAAGCTATCAAAAGATGGAACGCTGCGCTTACTGCGTCCAATTCAGACACGTAGCCGTACACTTAGGCATTACCGTTGGCGGGGACCTCCACTGCGCGATAGCGACAACACAGACACATATAGTCCCTATTCGTCCGGGGTGGTACCCGGGTGGAGTCAGTCCAACCCAGGTCGGGCCTAGCTGAGTTTCTTGCTGGACCCACCTAGGCTAGGTTTAGTATACCAGCTCCCAGTAGCTCGATTCCACTCACACCTAAGATTCGGTTGAAGCCGCTCACCAATCTCACAGAAGCGCAAACTCTTAGAGTAATCCACTGTTTAAACCGCCCGTGTGGTCGTGTCGGAGGTTTCCCTGGGATTTTCCCCAGGCTACTCTCCAACCGCGTACTCCTATCGCTTTGTAAGGCCCGACATATAAAGTCACAGTCAGGTTCAAAAAAAAGATGAGATGGATAAAATATACGGTATGCTCAAGTTCTATAAAAAAATCCGAAGCGTTTGGGAAGAATGGCAAGTAAATTAATTAAATTTAATTGGCAACCAAACATACGTCATTGCACAATCTTCCAACCATCATTGTTAGTCGACATATTTCAAACTTTTGAAGTTAATTATCTCATTCCAATAGTAAAAGCAAAGCAATCCCTTTGGCATGCGCCATTACTACACCTGTCCAAGAAAAATATCTTCACACATTTTATTATTAGAAGAAACCAAATCCATTTCATTGCACACGATTACACTTCTAACTCCCGTAATCTTAATTTGGTGTAATCATTCTCACGGGATTATAGTAAGGTACAAAATTTACTTACGATATAAATGTGGGAAGTTCAGTTGGTCCACTGCCAAATGCCTGCAGCGACAGCCGCGTCGACACCGCTGGGAGCGCCAGGAAATCCATCTCGGGGTCTAAAGGGGAAGCAAGTTTATGAAAAACTTTACAATAGCGATGTCAGAAATAAGCTATACGGTTGCCGCATGGTTGAACCACTAGGCTATGTCAAGCGACATTCCAGCCTTGGGTTCGAATCCCGGCACGTAGCGATCAGTTCGATATATACCATCAGCTTTTTGCTGAAGGAAAATATCGCGAGGAAACCTTCATAACATCTGCGAAGAAATGCAAAGGTGTATGTGAAGTCCGCACTCCCATACAAACTTTCCTCATTGATCAGTCATTTGATCCCAGAAGGGATACCTATATCCTATATCCTAAATAAAAACCATCCTATGTCCTCAATTAATTTCATTGCTTTTCATCTTATTAGGAACAACTGTTAAAGGCTAAACCGTGAAATGAAAAGATTTGAAACTTACAGAATTTCGCATTTATTATGAACCAGAAAGTATTTACGGACATTTAGGTACTGCTACTGTACAGCTACTTGTGAATAGCGCTCATAGTGGCGTAGGTAAATCGGCAGCGATTTTGCGGGGTAAGCGACCGGGTGATAGCTTCCGTGAAAGCTCAGTTATTAAAAATTGAGCAATTCCGTGCCTATTGTGGTCCAGCGGCCAATTTAAACATTTAGATGTCTATATATTTGGACGAATTCGGACATCTCGTCGGTTGACAACCAAAACTCACTAAGCAACAAATACCACTTAAAATAAAGTAATGATAGGTTTGCTAGTGAGATTTGGTTGTCATCCGACGATTTAGCAGTTAAGCTACACACCTGCTTGACAACACGGAAATCGCAATAAAGTACCTAATTTACCCTTTTGGGCTTCGGGTTTGGGCAAATGGCAGATGCTTCCGCAAATTAGAACTTAGGGTTTCAGTAGTATTATGAGTCCTATAAATTATGGAACTACATTTACTATGAGGCTGATGATGCTGCTCAAAGTGCCTTGAAGATATTGTTTTTGAATTGGTAAAGTATCGTTTTGTCATTCATGTCAATATCGGTAAATACTCATAATTTAAAGCCAACGGTCTTGGTAACTATGACTTTGGCTAGCCTTTCAATCTCGTTCTTAAGACGCCTGTCCCAGAAGGTAGCCATATCTGACTCGCTTGGCCGAGACTTGCAGAGTTAATCGAAGACTAGCATTTTACCGTACCTACCACAGAAGACTCATATTAGTCCTGAGTCCTGACGGATCGCGTTTAATGCCGCGGACTCGACGCTAGAGGACCGCGAGCGACGCGATCAAAATGTATAGACTCGAATGAGCCTCGACAGCCTCGCTCCCAGCTGGCGTCCAGTCCGCGGCCTCACGGTGATTTTCTAATTTTGGATATTTTATTTTTATTATAAGAGGTTTGGCATTACAGCCCTATTTCATTATTATTCTAACTCACGTTGCGATCGTGACCAAACAAGATGCGCTAGCATTGTATAATAACGTCGTATTTATTACCAATTTGTAATAGTCCATTTAGCGACCATTGACTGGAACAATAACGGAGTAACTGTCGTGAACATGTCGCACGTCTTTATCTGCGAAGTATGACACGTGTGAGTGCCTACCTAGTTATGTGACGCTTACTATAGAGACTCATACAGCATGCATTTGGTAGGTAGATATGGTACATGGTACTTAAAATTAAATGTGTTGTACATACGACTCTAACAATTTACCTAAACGGAAATAATTACTGTAGTATTAATAAACGAGCTTTTGCCCGCGACTTCGTCTGCATGATACTTCCACTCCCTATTTCATGCCTCCGAGGATGACTTTCGGGATAAAAAGTATCTGTTCGAGCGTTATATGCATGCACGATTTAAACTGTGTCTCAAACAGCTGTAAAAAGGTATACTGACGTCGAACTTGCCAAATTTAAATTATTGTCTTTTCTTTTTTATACCAATAACATCGATTTTCTTTTATTTTTACTGAATTTGTATTATTTATTCCATTAAAACCATTTGTATAATTAAAACCCCATATTTACCTAAAATAAATTTCATTTACTTAAAAAGAAGATCCTGCAGCCCAACAGTATCTTATGGGATAATCCAGGCTATAACTCTCCTCTGCGTCCAAAAAAGGGCTATTTTAGTGATAGAACTTTATTTGTTTAGTCATATTTCCATGTGACCCGGTTCTTGAAATCTATGAAAGCCGCCTTTCTTAATACCTAGTAAATAAAGAAAACTAGCCCTCAGTCAAATGATTCTCATTTTGTACATCTATCCGAATGTATAGATATAACCGATTATGCATAAAGTGAATTAGTTACAGAACCATGGCACAAAACACGTTACACGTAGGTACGTACCTACATACGAACATACAAAGGTATGGTTTTTTCGCGGTAAGTGCGTGACTGTGCTAGGCGTGGATTTTACGATAATTCTACATTTCACGGGATTGTTGCAAGTGGACTCGACACTTGGGGTTTCACGAATAAGTAGGTATGTATGTGACTCGTTATTTTAACTAAGCATTTTGTGGTGTGTAAAAGAAGTATGAACTGAACCCGACATTCAAGTATCGAAAAAAGGGGGGTTATTCAAAATAAAATAAGCTTCGGGAAAATATGGGTCTTATAATTACACTCGATTGAGAGTCGCCTGGGGAAAATCCAGGGGAAAACCTCCGACACGACCAGGCGTGTGGTTTGGAACACTGAAATACTCTAAGAGTTTGCGCTCTAGTGAGATTGGTTGAGCGATTTCAACCGAATCTGAAGTGTGAGTGGAATCGAGCTATTGGGAGTTTTGTCGCTGTTTCACTAAACCTAGCGTAGCTAAGAAGAGTCCAGCAAGAAACTGAGCTAGGCCCGACCTGGGTCAGACTGACTCTATTCGATGTGCGGCGGTACCGGGACGAATAGGGACTATGTGTGTGAGTGTTGTCGCGATCGCGCGGTGGACGTCCCCACCGGCGGGAATGCCTAAGTAAGCGTCGTGTCTGAGTTGGGCTCCGTAATAAGCGCAGCGTTCCATCTTTCGATTGACGCTGTGATTACGTCGTCCGGGTCCGTGAGTGTGTTCCTAGGACGCCGGACCCCTAATCAGTGATCGCCAAGTTACGACAGAGGGGAGAAAAAACAAGGTACCTACCTACTCATTTCTTACTGATTGAGCTCTTCATATCCTACATTTCAAAATGACTTTAATGTAACCACTAAGTAAATAGAACCACCCCGAACCAAAGCCGGCTCAAAGGTTCTCATAAACTGCTAACAACGCCCAGTGTCGAACCTAGATACATTTAAAGTTATAACTGTTTACCATCGTTCGCAATGGAGCAGAGCCCGGCGTCAGACACGGAGCGCCCGCGAGCCCGCAGCGCGGGCCTGTCCATCCAAAGTACCTACGCCCAGTGTCGAACCTAGATACATTTATATGACTGTTTACCATCATCCACAATGGAGCAGAGCCCGGCGTCGGACACGGAGCGCCCGCGAGCCCGCAGCGCGGGCCTGTCCATCCAGAGTACCTACGCCCGGTGTCGAACCTAGATACATTTATATGACTATTTACCATCATCCACAATGGAGCAGAGCCCGGCGTCGGACACGGAGCGCCCGCGAGCCCGCAGCGCGGGCCTGTCCATCCAAAGTACCTACGCCCAGTGTCGAACCTAGATACATTTATATGACTATTTACCATCATCCACAATGGAGCAGAGCCCGGCGTCGGACACGGAGCGCCCGCGAGCCCGCAGCGCGGGCCTGTCCATCCGAAGTACCTACGCCCGGTGTCGAACCTAGATACATTTATATGACTATTTACCATCATCCACAATGGAGCAGAGCCCGGCGTCGGACACGGAGCGCCCGCGAGCCCGCAGCGCGGGCCTGTCCATCCAAAGTACCTACGCCCGGTGTCGATCCTAGATACATTTATATGACTATTTACCATCATCCGCAATGGAGCAGAGCCCGGCGTCGGACACGGAGCGCCCGCGAGCCCGCAGCGCAGGCCTGTCCCTCCTGAAGTACGCCCAATGTCGAGCTACCGACGCGCGAACGAGCCGGTTGAACCTATCGTCAAAAATGCTTAGAATCTTGTCACAGAATTTTCCTCTGAAACCGTACACCTTTTGTACTATTAGGTACTTATAGGTTTTGTTGTCAACATGGTACGTCAACCGCAGGGTGGAAATAACGTGTGAGCTTTTTAGGGTTCTGTATAGCCGTTACGTGGGTATACCTACATACAGTCAAAGTCATAAATATTATGTACGATGTTCGCTTATGTTGTCACAAATTGCATATATTTTGGTTTTTGAGTGTAGGTACAGTTCGCCTAATAATTATCCATTAAAATTGGAATCTTATTCTAAATATGTACCTATGGTTAATGGTTATGGTGGTGAACTTATTTTTCCGCACTTAATCCGTGTACGTAACCATTTGTATCAGGCAACTAGGACCAAATGAACCTATTTGCCTGATACACATTAAATAATAAGTTTCTGTCAAAAAAAATACATTTTTGGTACACCAGTAAAAGGTTTTTGCCAACTGTTATTTTTTCCACTGTCACCAACTAGGTACTCGTTGAGATGGTTCCAATGAGCGGTAGATTTATGGTAGATACTTATATACCTATTATATTTAAGTGCAGGTACTTACCAATCTGCAGTTGCACTGCACCTTTTTCCTGGTATCTAGGTTAATTCTGCTATGCATTGCGACAGCAAAGCGTCCGTCCGTACTTAATTGGCTGATCAGATTCAAATATTTCATCCTCACAGCCTTGGATTATATAGGTACAAGTACCTAAACGTACATAATTAGGTATACGTAACGAATAACCGCAATGGTAAAAAGATTAGGTATGCTTGTATTCAGGTTCATTTATGGACCTTATTACAATATAATGCAAAAGTGTACTTACTTATATTAATGAATTCGATTGTACAGGTGTTGTTAAATAAATAAGTAGCCAATGGAAGGTCTTTTGACGATTGAAATCTTAAAATTATAGGGTTATAAGGTAGATATTTGGCTTAACATGAAGAATAAGTACTTATCTACCTACAATCGTCATCACATACATCGGAGCGAAATAGGTGCTCACATATGAACACGACTTTATTGTCAAAGTGCATGTTCAGATATTTTAAAATACCTGAAGTACCTACCTGTAGGTATCTTATCTTGACTGTACATTAATAAAATAAAAACGACTCCAAAAAAAACTAAAAAGTAAAAAATAATTGTCTTACTTCTAATAGTTCCAATATGAGACCTTACGCTTCATATAGAACAATGTAAACGTGCCTATTTTAATTTTTGAAGTCGGTGCCTAACGTTGACGAAATGGCACCGACTACAAAAATTAAAAAATAGGTACGTCTACATTGTTCAATAAGAAGCGTAGTCTCATATTAGAAGTAAGGAAATTTTTTTTTTCTTTTTAATGTTTTTTTTTGTAGTCGGATTTACTTATTTTTTTATTAAAAATTGTATTTATTTCACACCTTTTTAACCGAATCATCACCAGAGAGCATCTCATAACGATTTCAATAAGCTCAAACACGACTAAGCTACACTGTTTTATTACGGAGTTCCGTTGCCTACCTTCCGGCTTCACTTAGCAGATCAGGTTGATGGTGACATTACAAAAAGACCATTTAAATTGACTTCATCATAGTCTCGTCAGTATCTTGATCGAAATAACTTAATGCCACCCATCAAACACTAGGAGTTTTGGATGACCATCCGGGGTCTTCTACATCAGTTCCCGTTCACCAAATAATACTTTCTGAATGCAAACGCTTGATTTGTCACCGAAAATACTAAGATCGCTATATGTCTCCCTTGAATTTTTTAGGAGTTCCCTCAATTCGTCATGGACCCCTTCATCCGAACTAGATTCTGGTAACAATGGGACCAACCTTGAAGCATTATGCTTTCAAACGAAGAAAAAACATCCAAATCAGTTCATAAAAATGGAGTTCTGAGGTAACACACATTAAAAAATAAATATATAAAAAAGTACATACAACCCAATTGAAAACCTCCTCCTTTTTTTGAAGTCGGTTAAAAAGACAACACAGAAACAGAACTGGCGTAAAAAAGCTTATAATACCTATCATTGAATCTTCTGTACACGC
The DNA here is from genome assembly GCA_963556455.1 of Epiblema foenella. Classification (NCBI taxonomy): domain Eukaryota; kingdom Metazoa; phylum Arthropoda; class Insecta; order Lepidoptera; family Tortricidae; genus Epiblema; species Epiblema foenella. The sequence goes on along the minus strand of OY747113.1, from coordinate 11,017,317 downwards.
CAATCGAGCATAAATTGTTTCATATGGGAAAATGTTATGAATATGATATTCCAAAACATGCTTAGACATTCTGAAGCCACATGCCGACCATACTTGCCTTAGTAACCAAACGAAGCTAAAATAATCAGACAGTAAGCTAGCTTGTTTGTTTTCCTTCCTTTAAATACCGACGACCTTTAAAATAACAGATGCTGATAATGTATAACGCAATGCTACTTACTGTATACCTACAGACTTCGACGTAATACTTAGCTAGTTATAAGTACACTACATTTATATACATCGAGCTTTCATTTCACAGATGAATTATTTGAATCACATGCGGTAATGTATTTATACAGATGCCTACACATCTGACAAACGTTTGTCACTTACTTGCGTAAAGGTGTATCCGAATTCTTAGACGAACTTGAAGACCCAGACGAATCACTGGAACTAGAATCCACATGTCTATATACTTGAAAACTTGCACTTCTACGTAACGTCATTTTTATTTTCAAGAAAACTTCTCAATTTTCATAAAGAACTAATTATTAATCACTAAACTTCACAGAACTTTAACGTGGCGTGCGTAAACTAAATGTTCTTAGAATGAATGAAACGCTTGAAAGTGTCAAAGAGTTCTATATTTACACCGCGTAAGCGCGGCGTTTTCGTCGATCATTAGTAATTGAACTTGTGCGGCCAATAGTATGTTTTGGTTCCTTGAAATTTCGTCAGCACGGGTAGCAGGAGACTGCGGTGCCTCCAGTCTCTTTATAGGCGTTTTAGCACAAGATGGATACCTAGTTGAAGCCGCTCAACCAATCTCACTGGAGCGCATAATCTGAGTACCTATTCGAGTGTTTAAACCGCCCGCGTGGTCGTTTCGGAGGTTTCCCCAGGCCACTCTCCAACCGCGTACTCCTATCGCTTTATTGGGCCAAAGCCACAGTCAGATTAACTCTTTTCCAGGCATAGTTTGATTTATCGACCACATACGTGTCAATAGAATTCCAATCTTAGTTCTGGGGTCTCTTCTCGTCTTGAAATTAATTATCAAAACGTAACCATTTTTTAATTTTTTAGCTTTATGTAAAGCCTAGATTGGTGCGACCTGGAAAAGGGTAAAAAAAGGATACCTAGTCTAGACCGCGCGTGTGTGAACAGTGTTGAGCGGAGACACATTTCAAGCTCGTCCTCGATCGACGAAAAAAATAAACAATAGCTCGGATTTTATGTGCCCGGATATCGTCGGGATCTGTAAACAACGGCTTATCATCAGAAAAGAGATTGAATAAATCGAAAAAATGTGGCCATTTTTAGGGAAACTGTTACATGAAACAAGTATTTGTACATTTAGGGATAAACAGGATATAATCATCGTTTACGCATTGGATACGGAATGGTGGCGTTCTGCCAGAAACAATGGGATATGGATATGAAAATAAGAAAACCTCGCATAAGTTTAATGCATCTTTTTAATGAAAATACGTAACAATAGTTTTGCTAAATGTATGTATATACTTAAAAATAATGACAGCAGTTGAATCAGTGTTAACCACACGCTACTTGAACTTTCAGATAAACGAACTCTAACTTCAAATAAAATCTTAAATTCATTCATTTATTTGCTTTCTAATTTACTAAGGGCACACTCTGTAAGGTAACACATGAAAATCGCTCGAGGACATTGCAGTTTTTGTTGAAAAGAGGGAAATAGAACTATTAGTTATTTAATTAAACTAACTACAATGGCTCACCGACCTAAAGTCAGTCTTAGCCTCCGGAACTATTAGCTATCATCAAAATATTCTAGCAGCGTTTGACATTTTATGTAAACCTAATTATGTGACTTTTAATAAATATACTCTTCGGTCTGAGCGGTTCTTTTTCTGCTACTCTCTTATGGAGGTTGTACTAAGGAGTGATATCTTAAAGATATGCAATTTAAGACATCACATTTCACAAACTTATAATTCAATAGTTTAAGTCTAAGTACAAGAAAGTAACTATAAATGACAGAAACTCGCTCTTAAGCCGAACAACATGACATGTTTTGGTTCAACTTGAAAATTCGAGGCAATAACATATTTCGAAATTGTCATATTTTTCAAGAAAAACTACACTAATCACTTAGGCAAGTGTCAAATATTTGTACAAACAGTGGTCAATCAATATTTACCAGTCTCAGCTCAGATATTGATGGCGACGGTATATATAATTGGACGCTGCTATGCAATAATGTATCAACCTACTATAGGTTTTCCTATTAAAAGCATCCAATTGTCTCTAAGCTCCTTGGAAGAACTTGCCAATGTTCAACACTCTTTACCACTTTACCGGTATTACAACTCCATAATGACAAAAATTGCGCTTATCACTTAATAATAAGGTCGCCGGGGATTGTTCTGAAATAAAAAAAAAAACTATTTAGACATGTGATTAATAAATAATAATTCAAGGGATTTTTCAACGTTGAGTACAACCAAGTAAATAGGACATATTATAACATCGTTCTGTGTAAAAAAAAACGAAATAAAGTCGAATTAAAACGATAGAGGCAAATTCTGTATTTTGAATCTAACTTAGGACTATTACCGTACGACTTTAAAACGTTATAAATATATCGATATAATAACGATTAAATTCCGTTAGTGATTAACAACATTTTCATATAAAAATTGATATTTGTATACGAAAGTACTAGGGTTGCATAATTACCAAGGGATTAGGTCGAAAGCGGTAAGCCAGCATCATGCGTTTCCTGTATGCGTCGAACTCGTCGTCATCCGGAGATACCACGTCGGACGAAGATGCTCCCAAACCCATATTTGCTACCGGCTGATTTGCCCTGTGAACATTCAATCTCCACTTGTACACATACATACAAATAATATACATAAAAACGCCTGTATTCCCAAAAGGGCAGAGCACATTAAATTTAATTCTGCTGCCACATTTAGCAATTGTAGTGATAGATTGCTAGCCCATCGCCAACAACACACTACAACCCGGTTCCCATAGTCGACATGGTTGTGTGTTGAGATATAAATAAAATAAATAAATAAATATTAGAGGACAATCTTACACAAATCGAACTAGTCCCACAGTAAGTTCAAGAAGGCTTGTGTTATGGGTAATAGACGACGATATATTTAATAGATATAAATACTTAAATACATAGAAAACATCCAAGACTCAGAAACAAGTATTCATGCTCATCACACAAATATTTGCCCTGACCGGGATTCGAACCCAAGACCGTCAGCTTCACAGGCAGGTGCACTACCCACTAGGCTAACCGGTCGTCAACATCACATTGCATCGTCATATACATGCACATTGTTTATATGTTCGTATGTGTCGTCACAACTATGGCTAACCCATGCTCGTGCGATAAAAGTACCGTAATTGATAGTTCACAAGTAAATCAAGCGAGGACTAAGAAATTCACTATTGTGTCATACCTCCTGGCAGTCAAATACAGTAAACGTGAACAGAGGGTGTATATTTTACTAACAAATACTAATATATTGATAAATTTAATTTTTTATTTGAAATTTCCTGTTTCTTATTAAAACAAACTTAATTTTGCGGTTGGTTCGGAATCCTAAATGTGCAAAGTCCGACCACTTGGCCGGTTTTTATTTAAGTTGATTAAATATATTAATTGTACTATACTTGTTGATAGGGTCCACGATGCCGGTGCCTTCCACTCCTAGACCTTGGCCTTCGCTCCAACCCAGTTTTTGTAGCATTTTGAAACCTGCAAAGATGTATCGTTCACAAATACAGCTCGTGCCAAGAACGCTAAATCGGCATTGTACAAAGGCATACATATATGTACCGTTCCCAAAATGTCAAAAATATATGTACGCTCTTACGCCCTTTGTCACTCGTCATATTCGCATATTTTGTCATTGGAGTCCGTATTACTCCGTATAGACAATTTCGATATTATACATATACAGTACATAATTATATATAGAACGGTTTATTGATTACCTATTCAATTCACTAACTGATAACAGGATTTACTTTACACTTACAGTGCCAGGGAGCCACACAAATAAATGCCCTGACCAGGATTCGAACCCGGGACCACCAGCTACGTATGCAGGGTCACTACCAACTAGGTTAAAGTGGTTGTCAAAATGGGGCTTAACTAAGTATACTTGCTATTTATAAATTATGCATTTGTTTAAATGAAAGTGTCTTAATTACATTATTGAAGTATAAATTTAAATTAGATACCTATGAATTAAATGGTGTCCAACAATTTATGAGACAGGAAGCTTCCCAATAGCTATTAACGAAATATTAATATCAACACTTGACTGTTTTCTTAAAAACATTATTTTTAACCATGACGTACTGAGTAAGGAATATAAACAAATAACGTCTTCATTCACAAATTACATCCACACTTTGGCACAAATAAATCAAGAATACACATTTAGGTGCCAAAAGTGTAAAGTTCGCTGGACATGTCATAGCTGAACAATTGAACATCTTTAATAAAACAGGGGAAATTCAGTCTTACGACAATGGCATAATGACTTCGATATTTGATAGGTTTTATAATACGTTTTGGACGATCTTACCGACATTGTCTTCTTTTAGTTTAAATTCCTTGTAGTCACTCAAATCTGGCTCCTTGCCACTCTTCACGGCAGAATATTTCTCCATAAATCTGAAATTCATTGCATTTGAAATTGCAGAAAATCAATGCAAGATTTTGCCAAACTTGCAAGTCTGGTGTATTGTGTAACCTTTTATCAGACAAATAGATGTTAATCTTAAATTTGATATTGGCAAATGATTTTTAATTCTAAGATTTTTCGCTCTTTTTGATATACTACTATGTTTCAGATTCTTGAAACGAAGATACCGTACGATGAAAACCAAATTTGGTTTTACGGGTCAAGTTCACGCCCATGCGCGTAAAGTTTAGACGATAATTTTAAACACACGAACACACATGCGTTTAGTCTCAATTTTGATGGCTCTGCCACCAGAGGCGCTGCTCGCGTTGCTTTTGGTGGTAACAATTTGTTGCCATATTAATTCAGACTAAACGCAAACGCGTTAGTTTGTGTTTTGTTTCAAAAAAAATATACTAGAGGTGCTGGATCTCGCCGTCAACGGACGTCTGAGAAGATATGATCATCATCATGTTTCAGATACAGTGACCATTTATAGGCAACAAGGGCTCGTGACAATATGAGAGTTGCACAATACTTAGTAAAATATGGGATGTAAAATGCTTCACAAAAGAATCTAGGAACATTGAAATCTAAAAAGAAAGTATGTAGAGTCAACATCATTGACACGTTTTTTTTTCATCTTATCACAAATGGATAAGGTGCAAAAGTATAAAAACATGTCATTGTAAAACATCTAAAACTCGAGAGGTTTAAAGCTTACTTCTTTAGTTCTTCAGGAGGTAAAAAGTCACCAATGTGATGTTTCCCAGCTGCCTGTTTTGTGAGTTCGTCGGCCCACCTTTCAGTGGCGGTCATCTCGCGCGCTCGCAACCTTAAAAATATATCAACTACTGATTATTAAAAGTAAAAGAGTAGCCCCCTTCATAAAAATTAACAAACCTCTGCTAACTAATGTGTTTGTTCCTTTCTCACCGACACAAATGTCAAAGTGACAGATAAAGACAAAAGAATAATAATGGCATCTTAGCTAAAATAGATTTGATGAACGTTTATGAATAAGGTCTAATCGGACAAAAACATTGAATGAAAAAACTAGTTTTGCTCTTCACCAGCATCTAGCCGAAGGGTAAAGACGAGGCCGAAGATTTACCTCTGTATTATTTATTTATTTAAACTTTATTGTACAAAATACACAAATTGTACAAATGTCTTTAGTATCAATCCTATTAATTTTTTTTCAAAACTAGTTCATACAATAAGTGTCAATTTGACCAAAACTAGTTAAGACTTTATTCAAATCTAATCCCATAAAATGTTACACGTTTAGATTCAGATTAGAACCTTATTCGTTTGGTCAAAACCCGCCTGAAACGTCTAATGTAAGAATAAGGGCGAGTTGCACCAACTTACGACTACCGATCGATAAAAACTAAATATGGGGCGTGCGGCTGTCATTCCATAGAAACTAGTCAAACTTTCTGTACAAACAGATTTTAACGAAAACCGCTTAACTGCTTTCGATTACAGATAGTTTGGTACCACCCACCCATAGTCCTCAACCGCCTGTGTAAAGTATAGTGAACATATTATTTAAAATTTTGAGTTGTAAAAGTGCCACGTGGCCTACTTGTACAATCCTTCAAACTTCGAAACTTCGTAGCGGCGCTATATAGCTATTCGAGCAGGATTTTAATTATAAGGTAACTTACTTGTGTTCCCATGTCCCTTCAGCGGTATCTTCATCACTGTCATATTCGTATTTATGCTTGCCCGATGCCGCCAATCGTTCCACTTCCTGCCTCTTTTTTAACATATCCTGTGAGCAAACATAATTTACGCTATTATAAAATCATTATTATTATCAGACAAAGGTAACTAAAGACTACAAATTATGGAGTATATATATTAGGTTTTTAGTTGTCTTAGGGTCTCCCCAAACCCATCGACGCGGAATCGGCATGAGACGATCAAAAAAAGCTTTATGTGAGCGAAAAACACGTTGATCGACTCGGCCGACGTGAAGCGACTACTATAGGCGGTGATTACGTTTTGTGGTATGATATACGAATTACGAACGACTCCGCGTTGATAATTTTGGGGACACCCTTATTTTCAGGTCTGTACCACTAAAAGTTTTCGTGAAATGACTCTTCTTCAGGCCCTGGTGTAGATCTAGTTGTTAGGGTCATGGTCACACTGAATACCGCACACTGTCGCAAGTATTAATTTGATCTGTCGATAACCCTCGCTGCAAGCCAAAATTTGACCCTAACGTTGTAGGCTAAAGGCATTAGACCTTCCGTTCTATTAATTATTCACCTCTATTATATGTCAGTTTCGCTAATGGTTCCTTGCACCTACATAAAGTGGGTGAGAAGCAATGTGCAAGAATTTTTTTAATTAATAAACTGAGTGCCTGAAAGTAGATTGTTTAGAATCAATTCTGAAAATACTGAAGTTATGTACGTAGTGTTCTTTTTATAATATATTTTTTACTGTGCCCAGTCTAAAAGTTACAAATGCAATTAGAGGTTCCAAATAAGATAATAAATACTGGCCTACTTTATACTGTTCACTCATTTGTCATAGGTGTTGTAAAAGGACTGTAAAAGATAATATGCCAAATAGTTCCCACTAATTAAGAGTTACAAATCAAGTAAAATTGTACAAATTAGCAAAACATACGAAATAATTTTAAGATATTTGTAAATATACATACATAATATATATACAATGTGCCTAGATACTTAAGTTTCATTGTTTATATTAAATTATTATTGTTTTTTTTTGTTTGTTTTAAGTTCGAGGCAATAAACAATTTTTTATTTTTTTATTTATTTATACGCATTAAACTAACTTAAAATTTATAAATCAGTTGGGGTGTCTGAGGTTTAGAGTTTCATATACACCTTCTATTGTGAGTTAATCAAATAAAGCAATAGGATTCGTAAAAGTACCTGAAACAGTAGATTCAGTTTGAAATTATCTTCACATTTCTTCCAATCGTCGGGACTGAGGTTTACGGTACCATAGTTGGTCATGGCGTACTGCATTAGCGCAGGGTTGGAACGGTTCACATTCGTCAGTTTCAGACCATCCTCTTCGATTTTAGCTAGTTTCATTCCTGTAACAAAATGTGCGTTTGGTATATACTCATAATCATTTATTTATAACTAGCGACCCGCCCGGCTTCGCACGGGTGCACTATTTAATGGATGTTATTATACATATAAACTTTCCTCTTCAATCACTCTATCTATTAAAGAAAACCGCATCAAAAGCCGTTGCGTAGTTTTAAAGATTTAAGCATACATAGGGATATAGGGACAGAGAAAGCGACTTTGTTTTATACTATGTAGTGATTCAAATATCACATGTTATTTTATTATTACATTCGATTATCATTATTGAATAACATAATTATCATTTACAATTAGGGTATTAATATGCTTGGCTGATTAGCCATTTTTCAATTTATTTTAAACGCATTAGCGCTCTCGATTTTATGACTGAGAATGAGTTATTCAGGTGGATTGACATTCAGGGTTCAATTATATAGTATAATGTCGAATCTAAAGACTCTTCCTCTTGAGGTACTCCCACTCATTTACAGAATTATTGTCGCTTTTTCATGGTATTATAGTTTTTGGGCAAATACCTGGCAGATGCAACAGTGGCGGTCTGCCCGGCGATAAAGCAAAATCAACGTCTCCAGGGGCTTAACATCCGCCAAGTATCCCTGGTCTCGTACCTCTAGCGAAACTGCTTTCTCTTGGATCGCACTCGCTTGCCCGTCACACACGGAGCTATAATATATACCTATTAATATACCCAAAATATCTATTTATAGAAAGGAATCTTATAGTAAGATGCCTCGCTGTAAAGATATAGTTTAGCTCCGTCTGTGACGGGCTTCATTTGTTTTATTATTATTATTATATATTTTAGACAGGCAGCTGACGCTGATACGTCTAAATCATAGTTCACTTGGCACTGGTTAACACTGCTTAGATCTTAGTTTGTCAAGTTTGTTTTTAAACTGATTAACACTGTTAGCGTTCACTACTTCTGAAGGTAATTTGTTCCATGTCTTTACTATTCTATTAGAGATTAAGTTCTTGCCGATATTTTTTTTAGATTTGTTAGCTGACAATTTAAAGTTGTGTCCTCTCGTGCGTGTGTTTTGTTTCGAAAAACTTATAGTAGAGGCACGGTTCCATCGCTTAACTGGCCATGTCTTTTGGCAGTCATACCTGGTAGAGGCGGTAGTGGTGGCATACCCGCCGGTAAAGGAGCTACTACACCCGGTGGTAGCGGAACCACGACCCCCGGGGGCAAAGGGGCCACGACCCCCGGGGGCTTGATATCCGCTACAGGGGGCTCGTCTCCCCAGCGAGACTTCTTCCTCTTGCGTCGCTCTCGTTTGCTTTCCGACTCCTCGTCGCTTTGCGAACTCGCTTCTTCGCGTTTCACTGAGCTGTTGGTGCCTTGATTGAACTGGTTCCAGGGTTTCTGGGAATCTTGGTCGCCGAAACTGAAATTAAATACATTATATATATTTATAACTATTAGAAGTACCTATGTAAACAGACTTTAAAAGAAAATTATATTCCCAGATTCCCATCCAGATTTATAATTTTATAAAAACAACGCCATATTATTTTCAAATGAAATTCTACACAAATAAATATTGTCTGAACTGTAAGTCACTTTATTAGCAAAACTTTTTCGATTACTTACATAATTTGTCTCAAACAAATTTTATAAAGGAAAACTTAGTGTTTTTGCGTAAAATTAAAAGGTAAATATCATGTTTACTATTACCTAAATCTCTTCACAGCAGGTTTGCTGTCTTCATCGCTATCATAATCATCATCCAAGCAAAACTCCGGCTCATACACATCCTCAGGCTTCACTTCCGGTTTCTTCTCCGGGTTTTCAAGCCGCAACTTATTCACTAGCTCCCGGAACGCCTTGTACTCGTTCGAGTTCGTATTATGAAGGAACCTGTAAGTATATAAAGATTTAGAACATTTGGTAAAGAGAATGGAAGCCAAAGGATGTTTTAGGTTAGGCGTACAACCTATAGTTTCAGTGCAGTGTTATAATAGTGAATTGCCAGACCAACATATGCCGGAGATTCGTCTTTAGCTTTTATTTGGTAAACAACATTTTAATCTAAACAATTAGCATAATTTTGGGTTTTACTTATAATTACGATATTTGTATACTCATTTTATAATGAATATAGCAATCAAAGGAAAACTACAGCCAACAATTTTGTAAAATGTGTATTATGTACATAATCTCTTAACCTATCTATTGGATAAAAACGTAATATTACGTGGCCATAAAGCTGGTCTTACGACGAAGCCAACGGCCTTAGGGATCGACGGAACCCCATAGAATTCATTGTAGTAACGAACTATCTTCCATAAAAACTTTATAAGTTTTTTGGTTTAGTGCATCTATTTTTCTAATGCTCCTCGATAATCTTAGATTTTTGACGTTAAGTATACTGTAAGATGCCAGGCTAAAGCGAGAGTAATAGCGATACGCAATGATATAGTTCTGTATGCTATTCCAAGAGTGAAGGTATAAGGTTAAGTTGTTTACAAAAAAGAACAAGGACGAACGTCATGTATAACACTGCACCAATCACGTTGATTGTAGGAAAATAATATAATAATAAAAAAAAGAATACAGCACGTATCCTGTAGGGACAAAACTGTCTACAGTGGCAAGGCTTTACCACATATTTTGGTCTTGTGTGTGTATTGCCTTCAGGACATTTTCCCAGTGATCGCCGTTCCGTGCCACCTCCATGGCGGCTCGCTGTACTGTCGACGGCAACGAATCTGCAGAGGAAACTGCACACCACGAGTCAACATAATGTCTAGCGGCCACGAACTGCCTAGGTATACCTAGCGACCTAATTAATGCGACCAAAACAGTGAAAAAGTGGCCAGTATAAGACCAATGTAAGTTAAAACATGAGCAAACAAGTTATTAGTTGCCAAAACGCATAAAAACAGTGTCGTTGTCATTTTATTAATATCATTGACACTCATAAACCGTTTTATAGCAGCTTAGAATTATTATAGCCAGGATTTGATGAAGCTAAACACTTCAAATATAATCAATTGTAGTATTTCGATTTCAATAATAGTACTTTTTTTGGCTAATTATTTTTGTGTTAATAGTTTCTAAAACTATAGAGTACAAGTACAAATGAAAAATACATCTTAAACTATACCTTGATTTGTTGGTTTTGTGCTGGGTTCCATTTCCTTGGGCGATGGAATGTGGCTGAGTAGTGGTGGAGGCAGCGGAATGTTTTGTAGGTTCATCTGCTCCGGAATTGAATCCAGTGGCTTTGGTTCAGGTATATTGTGTAAAGGCATGCTGGCACGAGGCATGTTGCTTTGAGCTATATTGTTTGGTGGCATACTTGGAGGCATATTGTTTGGGGGCATGCTATTTGGAGGCATCATAGGTGGCATTGAATTTGGAGGCATAAATGGCATGTTAGGAGGACCATTGCCATTATTGAAGTTAGGACCATTAGGCCCAAATGGAGGACGACCCATATAAGGCATGTTGCCATTATTCATTGAGTTTGGAGGCATCATAGAGTTTGGACCATTGGGACGCATCATTGACGGGTTAGGGAATGGCGGGCCGAAAAATGGGGGCATTGGGCCATTGGGCCTAGGTCCACACATATTTGGCATCATAGGTCCCGGGCCACAAGGTCCTCCTGGACCATTGGGACCCCAATTAGGTGGCATTGGGTAGTTGTGAGGGCCTCCCATAAACGGTGGCATGGGTCCGCCTGGAGGCATGGGCCCGCCTGGAGGCATGGGTCCGCCTGGAGGCATAGGTCCACCTGGAGGCATAGGTCCACCTGGAGGCATGGGTCCACCTGGAGGCATAGGTCCACCTGGAGGCATGGGCCCGCCTGTAGGCATTGGCGGCATATTGGGACCTCCTGGTCCCATCATTGGTCCAGGACCCATGTTCAATCCTGGCCCCATATTAGGCCCTGGTCCCATGTTTGGGCCAGGACCCATAGGTCCGGGTCCCATGTTTGGACCAGGGCCCCTAGGCCCAGGCCCCATGTTTGGGCCAGGTCTCATCATAGGCCCATATCCCATGTTAGAATCTGAGTAACCCATGCCTTGTTCAGAATCTGAGCCGCCATTTGAGGTAGGTTCTCCGTTAACCTGCCAATTTTCATGGTTTTTGGATTGATCATTGGGTGGTATGAATGGGATTTGCATCAATGGCGGAATTTTGTCTGATTTCTTTCTCTCATCCATAGGACTATTTGTATGGCTCTTGCCTCTGTCATTCCATCTAAGTCTGTCCCTGAAAATAAAATAATACTATTAAAAAAATGGTATAACTGACTAACATCATGAAATATCATCATCATCATCATCATCATTCAGCCGGAAGACATCCACTGCTGGATATAGGCCTCCCCCAAGGAGCGCCACAGCACACGGTCGCGAGCCACCCGCATCCAGCGACTCCCCGCTGCCTTGACCAAGTCATCAGTCCACCTAGTGGGAGGCCGTCCAACGCTCCGTCTTCCCGTGCGAGGCCGCCACTCGAGAACCTTTCTTCCCCAACGGTTATCGGTTCTACGAGCAATGTGGCCCGCCCACTGCCACTTCAACATGCAGATTCTCTGAGCTATGTCGGTAACCCTCGTTCTTCTGCGGATCTCCGAGTTTCGGATCATGTCCCGCAGAGAAACTCCAAGCATAGCTCTCTCCATCGCATGCTGAGCAACTCTGAGCTTATTTAAGAGGCCCACATTCAGCGGCCACGTTTCAGTACCATAAGTCATCACTGGCAACACGCACTGGTCGAAGACTTTCGACTTCAGGGACTGTGGAATTTCTGACGTGAAGATCCTCCTCAACTTCCCGAATGCAGCCCATCCGAGTTGGATTCGGCGATCGATCTCTTTCTTGAAGTTGCATTTACCCAGTTGGACCGTCTGTCCTAGGTATACGTAGCTATCCACAACTTCAAGTGGAGCATTCCCAACATGAACCGGTATTGGTGAGACATGGCCATTGAACATAACTTTGGTTTTATCCATGTTCATCCTTAGACCCACCTGTTGGGATACTCTGCTGAGATCTTCGAGCATTATGCTCAAGTCTTCCAGCGATTCTGCCATGATCACGATATCGTCCGCGAATCGAAGGTGAGTGATGTATTCGCCATTCACATTGATGCCCAGTTCTTCCCAGTTCAGGAGCTTGAAGACATCTTCCAATGCAGCAGTGAACAGTTTCGGAGAGATAACGTCTCCCTGTCTCACACCTTTCTGCAATTGGATCGGTTTCGTACTCTGATCTTGAAGTCGAACTGTCATAGTGGCTTTCTTATACAAACACTTCAACACTTCGATGTATCGATAATCGATATGACACCGCTGGAGCGACTGGAGCACCGCCCATGTCTCAACCGAATCAAAGGCCTTTTCATAGTCCACAAACGCTAGACATAATGGCAGATTATACTCCTCGGTTTTCTGTATAACCTGGCGCAGCGTATGTATGTGGTCTATGGTACTAAAGCCTTTACGGAAGCCGGCTTGCTCGGGGGGCTGGAATTCGTCAAACCTGCGTGAGAGTCGATTTGTAATGACCTGATGAAATATAGTTTAGGGAATATATCAACTTTTCTTAAGGAACTTTTTGCCTCATATGATTTTATGGTTGAATGAATTTGGCTTGTTGGTTAGTATGACTTCTTTTCCATTAATTGTAATGCCACTTTGTGATATTCAGGTCCCTTTAGTTACCTGTTCCCTTTGTCACCAGATCGTCGTCTATCATTATGGTCATGATTAGAGTATTCCTTCTGATCTTCCCGCTCATGAGACTCTGAATAGTCCTCTGGCATGCTGATTGCCATTTTTTTATCCATTGCTTTAGCTTCTTCTTGTTTTGCCTGTCTCTCTTTCTCTTCCTTCTCCTGTTTTTGTTTCTCCAGCAAAGCCTTGTATTGGCTCATGAAACTGCCATCGTTGGAGAAAATGTTTGAAGGGTTTTTGTCATCTTTTGAATTCAAACTGAAAATTGTAAGAAGAATGGAATGTTTAAACATTTTGGAGCCACTGGACTCTCACTGATAAAACATTAATAATGGTGGGTGGCAGATTAAATGTGTGCTATAGGTAGTGCCACGAGCGAGAGTATGAGGTGAATGATTACTACACAGCTACATGAAATACTACTTGCAAAAAAGCGATGATTGAAATGAATGAGTGAATGTAAATAAAGTTTTTTTTAATAGGTATAAAACTAAAAAAATGGTATAAAATAAACATATCTGAGGGCCTACTCCGAAATTAGAAATGCGAACTTCGTATTGTGCCGTCCCTTTCACTCTTGTGTTATACACCTAGGGAATGCAATCCCGACTCGAGATTGCAAATTCGAGATCCCGCGGGATTAGAAATATCAATCCGTCTTGTTAATCAACTAGACGGGATCCCGCGGGATTAATATTTCTAATCCCGCGGGATCCCGTCTAGTTTTAAAAAAATAATAAATTTGGATGACTAAAAAAGCCAATAACTGCTTGTTTGTGATAGTGAGGTTAAGTAAAACTCGAAAGAAAATAAGAGTGTCCTGAAAAATTACCCGAGATCTCGCGGGATCGGGATTGCATTCCCTGTATACACCATATGAGTCAAAGGGACAGTACGATACAAAGTTCAGATTTCGAAGTTCAGAGTAGGCCCTCTTACCTTTATTTATTCATATAACCCATTTATTTAAATAAAATAGATTAAAATAATTTTATTTGTTTTGTTTGAATTCAATGTATTGTTGCAATTAATTATCTAATCGATTATAAGTCTGACGGTGCATGTGATTGAGCAGAGGCAAGGATGGGCAGCGTACGGCAGGTCCCTGTCTCCTACTACCTCTCCGTGCCTTCTCGCTCAGTTGAGTGGTCAATCTATAGTTAAGCTTAGCTTGTTTCTGTGACATGATTATGACACTGTTACTGACTACCTACTTGTAGATTGATAGCAGACAAGTGTCAATTTCTTGCTAAATTAATACAAGGCATTGTTTCTATCAATTGATATGTAGTGATAACTCCTCTCCTCTTGGATCTAGTTAATCTCTCTCAAAATAAGAGACAGTTCAACTGCATCAGAAATATAATTATCACTTGCATTGAAGAGCAATTCTAGCCGCAGTCAAGGAGTCAATCATCAACACTGCGTCAATACGTACGCCAAATAACAAACATTTGAGAAATTGGCTAGTGTTTTGCTGTTAATTGACCCTGATATTAAAGCTGCCGGGGAATATTCTCCAACCTAACTTGTTACAGACAAGTAAGTAGCAATTTAGGAATACGTACTTGGTTAACTTAGCCTGTGCGGCCATGGCCGCAGTCTGCTTTTGAGCCTCTAACTTCGCCTGTATTTCCATTTTCTTTCTCTCTATTATTTGCTCTTGCTTGGACATTTGAGCCCATCTTGTGCTAAGCGCCGATTTGTTCTTGTTATCCTTGAAATTGTTCATATTATACAGAAATTACATTAGCAATAACACGGTCAAATTGATATTGATACTATATTATAATAAACTATTATGTGTTTCTTGTTGATACAATTTAATTTTACTAAATTTTAATTCAACACACCATTTTTATAAGTATCCAATGCGCCACAGAGAAGCCAAACCAAAGCTCTTGTCTTGTCTTGTCGCTTGTCCATGTTAAGCGGCCTTTACACATGCTTACCTACCGCAAACCACAAACGAAGTATACCTTCTCTGTTGTACTTATGTCTAAACTGCAAGTGCGACAAAAAGAAAAAACTTCGTTTGTGGACGCGGTAGCACTCCTGGCTAAATTTGTTATAGTCTATGGAGCACAGCGTAATAATCGTAAATTCAAAGCAGCACTAAAAAAATACCAACTAAACACACTCTAATGATAATATACTCATATTGTAATAGTTAAATTCAACGTAAGATTTAAAGAGACTCGCACCTGCAGACAGACTGGGGCGCTACCGCGACAGCAAACGAAGTTTTCCCTCTCTATCGCACTTGCAAGTTTGCACATAAGTGAGACAGAGAGGGTAAACTTCGTTTGTGGTCGCGGTAGCCCCTCTGTTAAAACAGTTTTGCAAGAAACCGTTATAGCATAAGACCTAGTTTGTGCATAAGATATTTAAGTACTTTGATCAATAAATTAAAAAAAAAGTAGTTTCGTAAAAGAGTGAGTAATTTATACTGTCACTTGCCAATTCGTGCGACAGAGGAGATATTCGAGCTTCAATCGTTTTCGGTCGCGGTAACCCTTCAGAGGGGCTACCGCGAACCATAAACGAAGTTTACCCTCTCTGTCTCACTTATGTGCAAACTTGCAAGTGCGACAGAGAGGGAAAACTTCGTTTGCGTCGCGGTAGCGCCCCAGGAATCGAAAAAAAAGATGTAGCTTCGTTAGAAGGAGAAAGGTGCACTGTTTTCTCATTTTTAACAGTTTTAACTATAACTGCACCTCTTGTTATTATTTTGATAAATAGCAGCGTTTGTGAAAGTCTTAAGGAAGTGTATGTTTATATTTTGGCATTCTGTAAATTAACGATATTATGTTGAATTTACAGCAATGGGCCATGATGGCTTGCCAAGTCATTACAACTTGAACCATATCATCTAGAACGGAAGGTAGCTATTTGTGCGGATTATCTTTTTTATACTTCCTTTCGTTTTGAACTGGTAACGATAACGGTTTTATGGCTTTTCGGACATATCAGAAAAATACCACTATACTTACGTGTATCCTACTTTACTCGTCTATCGTATGTATCTAATAGGAGTATAGTAGAATTCGCTTACAACGTCTCCGCATATAACATTTTACCGCTTTTGACGACTTCGAAATCACCGCACATTAGATTTCATACCAAACATTTTCAAAGTAAATCAGTCCGTTTTGTGCGACGTTCTCTTAGTGCGACAATATCACCGGTCCCTTGACTGTCGCTTTATCCGGATTCCACTGTATAATAAAATTACGCGCGGACTTATGCCAGGTTAACATAAATATTTTTATTCGGTATGAAACGTGATAATATGGTGATCGATAGGCTTGGGACTTTTGGATGCTCGCCGTGGTTTTAGAATCTACGGAGTCGCTATTATTTTAATTTTTTTTATCAAAGTCAAAGTGTAAAAATAATACATTATATTAGATGTCATAATTTATGCTGTAATTATAACCACGTAATAACCTTACTTTAGTATCTTCGCCTTATGGCCTGCATGCAGCAGAAGGTACTTCCTCTGTTGGGCTGCTCCAAATACGACCGAGATGACATTCTGCTTTATTCTACTATATTAAGTACCTATAAAACCATAAAACCGAAAAATCTATGAAAAAATCTGCATAGTATATAGTGCCTAGCAACGAAGACTCTGAGTTTGTTTATATTGACTGTCATGTTAATTAGCAGAGAATTTGTAATGTCAAAGAAAATTTAATGTACTGAAGCAAAGAGTAAATAAAGTAGATAAGTAAAATAGATTCACACTGAAGTACAGTCCTGTTGTTGATATAAAAATGTTGTATCCCCCTCCGTCACTGCAAGCCATACGTAAGTGGTTATGGGCCCAGCGCCCGAAAGTTGAGACAAATAAAGGAAACGAAAATAGCTATTAGGAAACTCGCAGTATCATGCAGGCTTGCATGCTTCGCGAGCATGGACTCGTAGACATTGACCAAGGTGTCCAGACCAGACCTCTGACAGATAAAAATGGTGATAATGTGAATGCTGCTCCGGATACCTGATATAAATGATGAGACACTATAGGCAAAGCCATAAGATTGTCCACTGCACAGGAAGTTAGGCAAGAACTCCACAGGCTCTACGAGTGTCCAAACGAGAACCGACTCCATGACTTATGTTTGGAAATCTTCAAACTTTAACGAGATCCGGCAGATGATATGTCTACTCATATTTCGAAACTGAAAAATCTGTGGCATAGTTTAAATGAGGAACTTATCGTATGGAAATTATGTTTTGCGTGTTTTGCGTGCGCGTTTAGTGTTTTATGGACTCCTCCTCCGCCGCTCCAAGCCACAAGTAAGTCGCTTTGTTACCTTTCTAGGAGCTTGTAGGTATATAGGTATATACCAAAAATACCTCACCAACTTCACAATTATGCGAATTGTTGCGCGTTTTCCGATAGGTACGGGCTTCTCGCCGTCGATCGCCCCGCGTTAGTCTAGTTAATGGTAAAGTACCCAGTACCTAATGGAGCACCCAGTGTAACTAAATTAGTGCATTAGATACACTCCTGGCGTAAACCGACGCCATTATCGATAGCTGCAGTATGAAAGTGCATATTCCCATTAACATAAACTAACTTGGTGAGATACCTATATCATGTTTATTTTTTAAAGATTAGAAATTAGATAAACAGACCAGTGGTCGTAAACACACACACATTGAGTTCGCATTATTCGCAGTGACAGTTTCTTCTGACTTCTTACAATCTCTGCCTCTTTGGGTTTTTTAGTGTACAACTTTTAGATTAATTAAAAGAAACGTAATTTAAGAAATACTTGATGCCGTATCATCGGTTTATAAAAATATATTTAAGTAAATGTGCATTTAAATTAGGTACATTTACTTAAATACATTTTTCTTATTTTTGGATAACAATATATAATGCAAGCATATATTCATGCTCACGGTTTCAATATTCATTGAGATTATTTGACACTTTAACCGCAGAACGTGCTTGATAAAAAACCTCGTAAGTCGTTTTCTGTCATTCTTTCTAATGCTAAGAAAAACAGGATACCTATAGATTTGCTTTGAGTGAGTCGTTTTGCGATTTCTGAGGGCCCCAAAATTCAACTTATGTAAGCCATTTATCATACAGAGAACTATGAAAGCTAATCAATAAAGTCTTTGGATTTCTTTGGATAAGTTTTTTTTAACCTGACTGTGGCTTTATATGCCGGGCCCATTAAAGCGATAGGAGTGCGCGGTTGGAGAGTGGCCTGGGGAAAATCCGGGGCAAACCTCAGACACGACCAGGCGGGCGGTTTAAACACTGGAATACTCTAAGAGTTTGTGCTTGGTTGAGCGGCTGTGTGAATCGAGCGACTGGGGGTTTTGTCGCTGGTTCGTCTGGGTATAAGTATCAAACCATAGAGAGACTGGCAAACCTTTGACTGTGAATATGAAAATAGGCTGCATCTAGAAGGAAGGGGCCGCCGTCAAGAGTCTGTTCTCTAAATTATACCTAGTCCGCAGGGTTCCGTAGTTAACATGGAATCGTTGTATTACTTATACAAAATGTACGATGTCTTATAATAATATTAAGGTAAACGTTCCTGTGCTCTACAGTGGACACTGACTCAATACATGGTACCTACTTAATCTCATTGTCATCTACTGGGCACTAAGATGTCGGGCACTGGGACGTTTACCTTACGGAATCGCCCATAGCTATAGCATGTAGGACTGTGTTGGGACTGTGATACATTTCAAACATTTCGGCACACAGCACCTTGGACTCGGTATGCCGACAGCTGTAATAAATGGTCACAATTTAGATTGGATATCGCCGTAGACGTGCTTATCACGCTGCAGCCTGTGTTGCCAGGGTGTTGCCAATTTATACCTGACATGGTTTAACGGTTTCCATGATGCGTGAAAGTTAAACCTATCGTGTTAGCTGGGCTGCGCATGCAATAGTGTTTATTGTATTTTAACAAGTCAGAATTATATCGAAAAGAAAATAAGAAATCATTGATTTCTTAGTTGTAAGAGTTAGAGAACTCTTACCTATCAGAAGGTGTTACATTGAACCACAAATTATATAATTTATAAGTCCCATTGTTCGAAGGAAAGTATAGGTAGGTAACCTACTGGCAGTATGACCATTATTCTTGAAATATGTGTTATGTTAGAAGAAAAACTTTTATCTTGGATTTGATCGGTCAAATTTAAATTTGAAGTTCCTCCACAATACAGAAGACAGCAGCCAACACAATAATAACACCACTACTTTGCTCTTTAGGTATGTGGTGTTGTGTTCCTGAGGGCCTACTCCGAAATTCGAAATCCGACCTTCGTATCGTGCCGTCCCTTTCACTCTCGTATTATATACCATATGAGTCAAAGGGACTGTGAGGAGCTCTGGCGACCTTACTCGCCAGAGCTCCCGAGGATGCAGTGTATTGAGAGTGAGGGACCTGCATATTGTCTCTAGCTGTCACCACTAACCTGTTAAGTTAATAAAGAGTTGGCCACGCGCTTGTGACTCTTCTAGAGCCAGCCTAATGTACTGTGTTCTTTTTTTTTCTGAGGTGTGCAATAAAGAGTATTTGTAATGTATTGTATTATATGCATAGGCTACGGTGTATTACCGTCAGGCAGGCTGTAAGCTGGTTTGCCACCGTCGTTGTATAAAAAATATAACGGGATTAAAGTGGAATAAGCGTGGATTGCGCAACTGGATTTTTTAAACTAGATTTTTGCTTAAGAGCACAATTTAATCCAATTATTGCCGCATTTTTATCTAAACATTCTTCACTGGCAACACTTGACAGCTGAAATGAAGCACTCAGCTAAGGATTTATTAGCTCATTCGCTTTGCAATGCATTGCGAAGGCTTAGGTATAACAGCGAGACGCACATTTCGCAAGCCAGGTCCAAATAGTTTACGATCGTCTAAACGAACCTAGTGTATGTATGATATCAGTACATTCCACTCTCAATATCGAAATGCTGCAATGAGTCTACGAATGCGCATAGCCTCTTTGTATTTCGGCTGCCCCATATCAAAACTAGTATCTCCATCACCATCATTTACAGGATTTTTACTGAAACCGTATATCTTTCACGAATGTTATTAAACGAGACTAAACCGAACCGAATACATACAGCCCAGAATCGAATGCAGAACCGAATGCATACTAGGACATTTTTAAGTGCCGGGACTTTAAATTGTCATAGTAGGAGCGCGTTAACAGATTTATCGTTTATAAATATGTGGCCATATGAAGTGACACCGCCACCGTTCCGCAGGCCGGCCAAAGTATGAGATTTAATACCGTCTAAACGCCTGAACCAATATGCACCTCAAATATTGACGTAGACTGTACACTGTCCTCACAAATCAAGTCGTCCGTCACCGCATCCAATATGGCCGCCATGAATCAGGCGAGTCATCTGTAAGTGCTGTTGTAATTAAGCATTCCCCGTGAATCAGCGCCGGGAATTAATGGCGGCGACCGCGTCGTGGGGCATTGCGGATTCCCGGCGAAATAAGGCTGCAGGTGGAACTAGTTGTTACCGGATTTTAGCAGTTAGAAATACCCATTTTTCATGAATACTGGGGATAGAATAGGTAAACACCACGACCACTCTCCTCTGTCGTTCACTGGTAAAAATACTCTCAATGGGTTAAGGCTTGTCTTCTTCCTTTGTCACGTTAATTTAGGCGACGACGTCAAGAGGAATTTCGGAAGCCTGTCGAAATAAGATTTAAGCAGTTACAAATATCCTATTTTTTTAAAGAGTGTATGTAAGATATAGAATAATCACCTCGACCAGTTTTGTAAAACCAGGTGTTAACAGTTATTTCGTATCCTCCGGTGCTGGCATTCTCCACTAACGCACATGACTTTGTTATGAAGGCTGGTCCAAATAACTTTGGGTGTGCATTTGTGCGTAGCTACTTCTGTATACAATTTACTTATATTCGAGATTTTCTATTGTATTCGTTTTAGAAATACGTTATGAATAGGTAATAAATTTTGCTACCACGACTTAAAAAAGCACAATTGTTCTCTCCATTGTTTGCCAGAAATTCATATAACATAATTTCATTTGCCAAAATTTTATTTATCATAATTTTATATTCCATACCGTTTCATTTTCCGTAATACCTATTTAAGCTGTTTCCCTGCGCGCCGCCTTCGTCGCTTGTGACGTAGTGAGAATCGGTGTAGCTGCGGCGTCTAAGTCATAAAATAATTACTTAGGTATGATGACTGAAGATTTCATAATATTCAACATATCGTTCCTCCTTCCCGCTCTACAAGATAACGAACGAACCTACCCGGGGTAGACAACTGTGATAATAAGCAATTCTGTGACCAGAAGGGTCCTATGAAAGCTATGGCAAATGATACTATTGCATATTATTTTATGGATTATATACTCACTACCATAATCAGGCAAATTAAATTACTGCACTTGATATTATAGAAAATAATAATTCTGACCTATGAATAACGGTTAAGCCACATGAATTTATGGTACTTAAATAGATTATGGCCACTGAAATTATTTTAAATGAAATTCTGGCAAACGAATGAATACCCGAAATGGCTCTATGTCAAATTCTCAGCGCTTTCACAATAATTATAAATGGACTATGACAACCGTCTGTATCAGTAACATTGCACTGAAGAAGTTTGACATACCTACCTATTTATAGTAAAACCAATTCACACATGTCATATTTACAGCTCCAATGTTCTAATCAAAATGAAGTATTAACCTAAAGTTACTTACCTTACCAAGCATAATGGAGGTCGGATTCTTTGTAAAGAAACACATATCAGACTTCGAGTATGTTGAAAGCGCGTGTCGACATAATAAAATGGTTCTTCCGGAACCCAAATTAAAGTTATATAAAAAAGGACCCTATTACCAAACAATAACAATATATAGTAACATTCCTGACTGTATAAAAAATTAATAGTCCTGATCCTGACGGAGGAGGGTCAGGGCAGACCTGACCATTGTGCATCGTTGGGGCGCTATTGGGAGATCGAGTATTAAATTGAGTCCACGAAGTAAATAAAAATAAGTTTTATTTGGAATATTGCTTATTTACTTTAATTACACTTTAAAATGTAGCGCGGACAGGTCCGAGGTAGAACCCTGGCGTCCGGTCACTAGCGAGTTCAGCCAAAAAGTGCCCGGCGCTCGGCCCACCCGGCTCTATCCTAGCGCACGGAGTGGGGGTGGATGTGACGTCAGCCACCAAACCAACCTATCGTAGCCGACCACGCGCTGCGCTACAATTCAGTGTCCGTACTCATGACCGCCCTGTCTCCGACAGTCCTATAACATGCTTCGCAATAAACTTAAATCGTGGCAAATCATTATATTCATATCAAGAATTCATACCATAGATACCTATACAACTTTATAACTGTTAAAAATCATAGAAAACTCCAATTCCAATTGTAAAATAACTCAATGAACTTATTGACATTGTTGTTTAATTATTTCTTATTTTATTAACATAATTGTATAATTTCTAGTTCCAATTGAAACTGTATGTATGATTAATTTCGTAGCAAATGCTTATTTCTATCAGTATAGCAAATATGATTGTGAATGAACCATTTTATGAATGAATTACTATTACTATTATTCATTATTATAACGCCCAATGTTTATTATTATTCTCTGTATTAATTTTCCGTCTTTGGCTAGGGTTTTACAATATCTTTATGAAAATACACTTACAAAAGATAAAAAAAACATTATAAAATCCTAACCTAGGGTGCCGCCGGCAGCGAGGCAGGGCCTAAGCTACCGGTGGTTAAGGCGACAGAGAGAGGAACCTCCTGACTATCCGCCCCGTGTCCATGAGTATCGCCTTCTATATCTGACCCTTGACCCAGCCATCTAGCGCGAGTCTCTTGAGGTGTTGCTCGAGACTCTTCGTAATTAGACCATTCGCAGAGACGACTATCGGGACAATGATCGTCGAATCAACGTCCCACATGGCGATTACCTCGTGTGCCAGGTCTAGCTGGCTTTGTCCTTCTCGGCTTTCACGAGGTTCTCATCATGGGGTATGGTGATGTCAACGAGCACTGCCTGGCGTTTCGATCGATCTGTCAGGCTTATTGGCTACAATAGTCCTGTTCGTGATGACAGATCTATCTCAATAGAGCGTGGCACGACCATTTTCGAGAACGGGCGCAGGAGTGTACTTATAGTAGGGTACTTCGAAGTCCACAAGACGGAATAAAAGAGCAAGTTGCTCGTGAATGATCCTGGCTACTAAGTTATGTCTGTGCAAGTACTCGCTCTTAGCAAGATGACCACAACCAGAAATTATATGCCTGAGTAACTCTCGGGGTGGCGGCATGTCGACCTTAACGTCTTTCAGGATATATTTCCGGTAGTTGTTCGTCATGATAACTTCGTCCGCAAATGCACAGAAAAAATCTTCGGTTTCCCCGAAGAGATCCCCGAAACGTAGCCATTTCACCGATGCGAGCAGGTCTACATCGGGCCCTGTAGAACCGCCTGCGTAGCTCCTTACTCTTCCATTCCGCCTTACTGTCATCGGTGTTCCATACTTTAAGTCTGCGCCAGTTCTCGTATGCCATGGAAAGCTACTCGCTGTTATTTTGATGTTGTATTTGTTTTTTTTTTTCTTGATTATTATATTTAATGAATTACTATTTTAATATTGCAATACCCTCACATGGTTGTGTTGATACATGCCTTCAGCATGTTTAAGACCTTATTTGTACAAAGAAAGCAATGAATAAATAAATTAAAAATATCGTACCATGATCACGTTTAAGTCGGACATTAAAGCATTCGCCTTTCGCGAACAATATTATGCAAACGGAAGAGGAACGAACGCTTTTGTCGGACATAAACTCCATGCTACCAGTGCTGATACCACAGTAAACTGGTATTGTGTATCGCAATCCCTGTCCACAGGTGCAATGTTAACGGCGTGATTCCGTGCACGTGCAGAGGAACCAGTTCGCACGATAGCTCTCCTACGGCACTAATCGCTACATTTGATTCCCTTTGCCGGGTTTAATCCACTGATGTTGGACATTTACTGGTCAATTCGGCGGTTTTCTAATTGCTTGTCTTCGTTTTATTGGATTGTGTTGTGAGGCATGCGGGCGTTACTGTGATTGTTTGTACTCAGCCACAATATATTAGCTGGATAGGGAAATCAGTATTATAGCGAAAAATGTAGCGGTTTTTCGAAATTCCGGTTCTTAGCGTAAATTACTCTTTTTACGCTATGCTACTTTTTCACCCGTGTTTTTGCGAAAAATATTGATTTAATCCTGGGTTTTCGGTAACTTGAATGTTTTAGTGATTAGTCGAATACAGTGAATAAGTCATTGTTATTGTCTCTTGAATATGTCATTGATCGTATAACCAATTTTACTGATGTGTAAGTCTACTTTTTTTACACGTTCCTACTAATTTAAGGGGCTCCTAGCTCCCAATGACCCTCGATCTGTAACTGTCCGTGTTCTCGTGTTTTTTATGGTTTATCGTATTCAGGAACAACGACGTTTACCGAAATAGTAAACCATATTTATTTCAAAACTGTGAAAACTGTCTTCGAGATATATGGCATCAAACTTTGGCAATTTTAGCCCAAGAAACCAGTTTTTTGAGCGTAACTTTTGTGAAGATGGGTTAAAAATAAAAATCTCTCTTACGTTGTTAGAGGTATCAATAAGGAATAGTTACATGTACATTTCATATATATAAGTGCATAAACAAAATACTAGTATCGAAAATAGAGATTTTTGGACCCTGTTTCAATAAATCATAAAAACGACGACCGCTTTAGCCTAGTTGTTAGTGACCCTGCCTTCGAAGCTGGAGGTCCCGGGTTCTAATCTCGGTCGGGGCATTTATTTGTGTGATGAACACAAATATTTGTTCATGAGTCTCGGATGTTTTCTATGTATTTAAGCATCTATTTATCTATAAAAGTATGTATATCGTCACTTGGTACCCACGGTACAACCTGCGCATAGTTTGGGACTAAGATGATTTGTGTAAGATTGTCCACAAATATTCATAAATCATAAAAAAATAAGTAGCCAGTTGTTCCAAAATTCGGCACCTAATGTTCTTCTTCATTAAGAAATATCGTTTCAAACATCACTCCAAATCGACCGTTTTCAAGCTAAAAACTGTGTTTTTCCGCTTAAATTCTAATACACACAATAAAATCAAAAAATGGCTGTGTTACTATCTAAGACTTTATTGATATTATGAATACTTTTGTCATAATTTGAAATCAAAACATTTTAAAACTTATAAGGCTTCTTAATATAAGTCAGAAGAAGCGTAGATTGGAGATAAGGTTGACCAAATCAAAGGCATGTGATGTGCCTTCAGAGATTAGACATTCCTATAAAGTGGTCTAATAGAGACACACACGTCTTATAGGGAATATACTTCTACGCCTTACCCTAACATAGCAAAACATGATGAAATCCTTCCAAACGTACGTAAGGAAATCAAGTGTCTTTTCCCTTTTCCGGGAGATTAAATCGAACGCCCGAATATAATCAAAGGGTTATGTCAGGTCAAAGCGTGAATGAGGCAAAAATTTACTCCTTTGAGAATCCCTATCAATCTTACCTGATATATATTCTATCTTAATCTATTCAGTTAGAAAACTGCACTTTATATCTTGGAGTTCAAGTTCAAATTCGAATCGGAAACTATCGTGATCCGAGCTCTTAAACTTATGTCATAAAATTAGCTCGCCCGACAAAAGGCGTAAGAGTCACGTAAGTATCATCGTATTTCTCCTCCATAAGTTGTTTTTTGTCTCAAGAGAAGACGTCTTTTTTTTACGTCCCATGTATGTTGATGTATTCATGTATTCAACCAAAAGGTTCAGGGCCCGTTGCATAAACTTGCAAATTGTTTTTTACCAGCATTACGCCGTTTGACTCTTGGGTATTTTTTGTCACGTATCTACAGCTTTGAGGCATTGATCTCCATCTCCCACTAATGCATACAGTTGCTATCTCACAGAACAATAAAATTAATCATATAGCTTCAATGGGAAACAAGGACGTTGAGGTTCTAAAGAGCAAAATGAATGAGTAGGTATTTTATATGGTAGTATGTACAGTACTTTTATCTCGCGAACGCGGGTGAGCCATAGTTGTGTGCTGAGTTATATATGCACATTGTCTATGTGTTAGTATGTGTCACAAGGCTCACAACTACAATTATTTTTAACCCGTGTTGTGAGATAAAAGTACTATACCATAGTAGACAGCTGTTGATCCCGGTTGTTGTTTATGTCAGTAGTTGCGAGCCAAGTTAAAGACCTTCAAGTGCCCATACACTAAGCGAAACCTGACCACAACAAAGTCTAGCTTCCCCTCTTTGGCAGTCGCTTTCGCATAAACTAGTGCCTAGCCGATACTTGTGTAGCAAGCGGACCGCGGAGTCTATTACGATGTAACTTGGGTAACGCTAAAATGAGGAGGACTATTAGAGACAGGTTCTGTTATCTAACTTTTTTTAAATTAGTCTAATCCCACTGCTGGGCCTTTGCCCAGATAGAGATGTGTGGAAATCCAGGGAGAAGCCTTTGCCTCTCCCTGGATTTCCACACATATCTGTCCCCTGCAATCTCTGGAAAATCATTTCCAAATGAGTCTATGTCATCCCGCTATATCCGCCTGGGCCTGCCTCGCCGCCTGTGTCAGTCCTGTGGCAGCCACCAAGTAGCCAATTGAGCCTACCTCTGTGGATGCATACCTTCCAAAATACTTTTAAATGCTTTTAATTAATTAAAAATCAAACTCAATATTCAAACATTTATTCTGCAAATAACAAATATTCGTTGTGGCCACTTTCATATGTCAAAATACTAATTTAGAAATTAAGAAAGTTTGATTATAAGAATACATTTTTCAACTCAAAATATTAAATCTACAGTTCAAGAAAGAATCATAATTTCGAGTTTACAAATATAACAAAATTTAGTATCATACAGTGAAGATAAACTTACAAAGTTATCTAATACAAATGTTACATCAGTAAAGTTAGAGACGTATAAGTTCTCAAGTCTGACTAAACAAAGACGCCATAACGTAGTAAGTATCAAAAATAAAACCTTCGCGGACACTTACGCGTTTATTTATTTATAATATCAAGTCCACTCGGTCACGTCCGTAGAAATGGGATCACGTTCCGAACGCGCATTACAAACTGAACGCCCGTTGCGAAAGAGAGAAGTTTTAGGATTCCGCGACCGAAACTAGAAAATAAAAAACCAATAGAGATGAACTGCGTGTGCCAAAGACTATCCATATATTTACTGTTAGAACATTTAAAAAGAGACGGGCAGTCTTGCACAGGTAGAATTAATTGAAATTGGATTGTAATTTTTAGACGATGATACGACTGGAGGAGCCCTATCAAATCAATATGACACATTTACTTTTAAATTTAGTTTCAATGTGTTTTACGCGTACGCTTCGATGCCAATTTAGTCAAAACGGTTTCGTCAGTAAAATATCCAGCATATGCAACTCTTACAAAGTTACTACAAGTCTTTTGAGTTTGAATTTCTTCACAAATACACTTCCTGCAAAGACTGGCGCCAAGCAGACACCGGATTAGAACAGTACAGGTGATTCCACATTTATTATCACCGTATATTGCATTACACAGTAATTGATATAAGGTTTAAATTTAGCTGCTGTAAGTCGCTTGGAATATTTTTGTAAGCATTGAAATTATAACGGTGTAAGTATACTATACGAGTATGTTAAGTATTCATAGACAAATTTAAAATTTTCAAAATGCTCTAGTTGGGCGGGCCCTCAATGTTACGCACAATACGTGCTTAACTATTTTGTTTAATACCTACGTCACTTTTTACGCAGACTTTTTTCAAATTAAAATCCGCACGTGATGCTTTTAAAAAATTCTATTTCGGTTTATAAAATATGCATATTTCGGGAGATATATGGCTTTTGGTTGCAATAAAAATGTTTAATGTTTAAATACGTTTTATTCCTGTGTCCAAATTTGTGCAAAAATACAACGAAATATCACATGGATGTAGTTAATTTAGTAACAATTTATACTAAATAGTATTATATAAATAAACTATCGACAGTTCTAAAGCTTATTATATTTTGGAATGACAACGTTATTTCAATTGCTTGAGTCGATCATAAGATCATAACATGCATAACCCAACCCAAATTCAGTTACTTGGCCATATAATTGGCTACGTAATAAATTAATAATGAATGAATTACTACATAAATGCAGCATTGTATACTAGGTATGCTGTATTGTAAATTAATAAAATATATGGTGCTTACAAGTAAAACTCTGTTTTTCGCCATATTCTATGTTGTTATATACTGTTTATTAATGTTATTCCAGCATACGTACATTTAACACCTCATTCGCAATGAGTATGTACCTACCATAGTCGAAGTATAATGCTTAACAAAGTCAATATCCGTGTCAACGTCAAAAGTTAGCTACTTATTTATAGCTATAAATGTTATAGTCTAATAAGTTATATTTTATGTTTGAGCATCGTAAATCGAGCACCTAAAATAAAATATAATGCTGGTACCTAATGTTAATATTATTGTACTTGTGTTTAAATGCTCATCTATGAAAACATAGGCAAATATTCCTCAGTTAGACATGGTTGCGACAATTGACTATCACCAGACTATACCAGCATAATTAAGTTTTTCTTCAAAATTAAGTATAGAGCCCGTTCTTATATGTAGTTGTGGACTGACCTAATATGCATTTGTTTATTAGTATTACAAATTGTAAATGAGTATAGTTAACGATATTTCTCAATGTTATTTTGACAGCTATCATCCCGGTACAATTTGACGTGTCTCGTACCGGGCTGACAGCTATCAAAAGAACAGTGATAAAACTCGTTAACTGTAATATCTATTTGAACATGGTAAAACTACACGCAAGGGGGTCTACTTAATTATACAATTATTCTTTTTTAATTATACAATGTTTAATAAGTACTTAATATATTATAAAAATAATACGTAATATTATATATACGTTAATAACTTAATCTTAACTCTAATTCACAGCTGCAGTCCTTATTCTACATCACAACCAGAGAGAAAAATTACATTTTACCGAATTTCCACTGCATTTTTACTTTTCTTACCTTAATTGCCAATTCTTTGCATTTCGCGTTGAAATTAATTTACAAGTTTCATGTGATGCATTGCAGTGTTTGTGTTTATTTATTTAATAAACAGAAGGTTCTAATTACATTTAAAACAATAATAACTTTTTCGCGTCGTTACAGTTAATAGACACAAGAGACAAATCTACAAATATACCTATACCTATAACTTACATTTTTAAGTATGCCACATACTTGTTTTAGTTTGTTACACGGATGTAACTTTTGTAATTTTATATGATTTTAGGGTTGGCCATAGAAATGGGTAAATCCGGACTTGAAGATTTAAATGAGTCGAATCCGTAAGCGGATCCGTTTCCTTATCAACTCCTTTCAAATCTTATCGACTCCGAGGATTTATTAATTCCGACTCGGTACAGAGCCGAATGAATGACTTGAATCGGGAAGTCGGCGATGACCGAGGCGGGCTTGGCCTTCAGCTTGGATCAAATGATCCAAAGAACCAACCAAATCACTGGATTTGTATTGAAACAAGCGAGTCCGGAGTGATTTGGTTTGAGGGATTCAAAGGAGTCGAAGAGCCGATAAGCGGAGTCGGTTCCGATAGCAGAGCCGGATTTAGTGATTTGAATCTCTCCTCGGAGTCGAGATTACCCATCTCTAGTTGGCCAACATCAGTGCCTTTAGTAATATTCTAAAGTAACATGTTGTTATAGTTCTGTAATATCTGTCGATGTCAATATTTTTAATGATAGCCGATCTTACCTCGGTGGCGCTCTTGGCCCGACTGACCCCTTTTGTGGTTTCATTCATTTTTTCAATGAAAACGGTCATAATTATTTATCAGCTGTTCGTCAACGCCTAATCTAATAAATAAAAACAATCTAGAAATTAAGGGTCGGTTGCACAAACATACGATCACAGGCCGGTCATCGTCAAATATGGCGCCGGCAGCTGTCATCCCATAGAAACTTGTCAAACTTTCCATACAATCAGATTTTAACGTACACCGCTTACGATTACAGACGGTTTGGTGCAACCCACTCTAAATACGTCACTCGAATCTTTTTTCAGAATGCTTAATACCTACTTACTTCATGTGTACGGGATATTTTTTGAGATTGAGCGAGTCGATTATTAATTCATCAATAATAATGTTGTCACTGCAATAGGCTTAAACCTTAAAACGTCATACAGGACATCATTTGAACTGGTATGCCAGCTATCACCGTATCCAAGCTATATACAGGGTGTACAATCCAAATGGGTCAGTATGGAGAAGTCGGAAACTATGAGAGATAGCGAGATCTGTTCTTAGGAACCATGACGTCGATTTTAGATTTAATAATAATTACATTCATAGTTTTTTATTAACTCTCATACATAACCGGGAATCGAACCTGGTCAAAATCAATGTGTATAAATTCTGCAAGTCTCAAGAAGCACAACGCCAATGGAATCTTGTTTAAATAATTGAAAGAAAAACCCACCAATAAGATAATTATTTTATTTTAGTAAATGTTCAAAATGGTAGCCATTCTGTTGAATGCAAAGATTAATTCTTTTGGGTAACGATCGCAAGATTGCATTTCGTATTTTTATGGGGTGCATATGTGTTAATATGTTTTCTAAGGCTGTAGTTAAATCTTCTACAGTGTCGTAATTTGATTTGTAGATTTCATCTTTGACATAACCCCATAAGAAATAGTCAAGTTCTTCATTCGTTAAACGCATTTTATAAACAGTACACAACACATAACACAATAATAATGTGAAAGTTATCACAAATCAACACGAGGAGGTTATGAAAAGCCGTGTTTCATTTGAAGTTAATTCCAAAAACAGTATTCCATTTTCAAATTTTAAATGAGTTGGTACGCCCGCTGAACAAATGCGTTCTAATTTTACATAAACGCTATTTGTAATGCATAATACCGATGCAGATAAGATATGCATAAGTGGTCTCTTCAGATAATTGATGATCGATTCATATTATTCACGACTTTTTGCAAATTAATAAAACTGTGGGCATTTTAGTCTAATTTACTGTCAGTTGTGTTTACACAAGATTTCATAGCCAAATTTAGTCCTTTTTACTTAACGCGGTTACAAAAATATTGACCAGGTTCGATTCCCGGTTATGTATGAGAGTTAATAAATAAATTTGAATGTAATTATTATTAAATCTAAAATCGACGTCATGGTTCCTAAGAACAGATCTCGCTATCTCTCATAGTTTCCGACTTCACCATACTGACCCATTTGGATTGTACACCCGGTATATTAAAAGCACATTAATATGTAATGTATTTTGGTCTATATCTATGGTACATATATATTTATAACCTAGTTTTATTTGTTTCTCTCACATCGTCTCTGTTGTCTTGATCTTGGGCTTCCTTCAGCGAATCCGGTAGCTTTTGGTTGTTTGTTTCTGGTAACGTAAGGACAAGCAGTCCGGACATCGCCGCCATTATACCAAATACGATTGTTGGTAGGAACTCGTACATTCTTGCCTGGAAAAAAGTAAAAAGTATGTTTCATTTCACAATCTTACAATAATCTTTTGTTGTTCCTCTAAGAGTCGGTACCTAGTTTCAAATAGGCTCAGGGTCAGGGATAGGGTAGGTTTCCGTAGTAGTCGTCCACCCGTTAGGTACGTTATGCGGACTTAAAAGTTTACAAACTTATATTTAATATATTTTTGACACAACTATAACACAACTATATCTAAGTAATTAATGGAAATTTTATGAAATAGTTGCTTTCATAAATACCTACATTTCTTATGTTCGGCTATTACTACTTAACTACCAATGTCTAATTAGTTTTGATTTGAAAGCCACCGCTTAGCTGGCAGCGGGGGTGGGGAGGACACTTGACCGTAACAAAAATTATCATTCAAACGGAATTTTAGACACCCCGAGAGTTATCCAACAATACCCCACACAATGAGGTTTGGAAGAAAAAAGTGGACTACTCTCGCCAAACACAGCTTTCTAGTAGGTAGGTACTAACGGCTACTGAGCTAAGCCGCGGACGGGCGGACCGAAGGACATGGTGATGTTTACTATGGAATTTTAAAAATGTTTAGATTACAACATATAAATATAAACAAATAAAAACCAAGCAGAAATTATAATTCTTTTTTTAACAAATTGTTAAAAAATATTCATCACGTTTATCGGTTATATATACTTAAAAATATATGGAGAAAGTGGTTTTAGTTGTGAAAGAGCTGGAAATACGTAAACCAATGTCTCCAAATCAACATGCGTTTCATAAACCATTTATTTTTAGTATTACTTTACAAAATCGACAATACACAATACACATGACATAGTACTTATGGTTTACTTCCGTGTCTGTGTGTCCGTCAGTTAGACAGTCACAGACATTTTTTTAAATAAAACATAAGGCAAGCGATTACATCAATTGATTACCTTCACCTTGATCCTAGTAACCATGTTAGTTCATGTGACGTTTGTTTACGGCGAATGTGAAATATTTGTTCATGTTACGATGATTGTGAAATACCGATAGGTATAATAAGCCAAAAACTTGGTCTACCACTTTGCGACTCTATTATTTGTACATTAAGGCTCGAAAGTGGTAGAATACTTTCTTGTCTGACTGTACAGACAGTTAGGTTTTTAATTTAAAATTAGTTTTTCACGCAACTTAAAACGACGTCGTTTTTTTATCGGGCTTAATAAATCGTTTGTTGTATTTCGTTTAATAAATAGCTTCATTTAAATAAAAAAGTATACCGTCATCCGTGTTGTCCAGAGAAGTATAACCTACTTATTCGAAAATAAATTAGAAATGTTTCCTAGTTTAGAACGTATTGCCTTAATATATTCTAATTATTTGTAGTGCATCGTCTTACGAATCTTACGATGTTGCTTTCACATTTACATTATTACCCTTTTTATAATATGGACCTATATTGTGATTATATTTTGCTCTTATTATCTTTTTTGTGGATTCTTTTTATTTACCAGGCGCTCACGGTTTTTTTTATATCAAAAAAATGTTTAATGGTGGATTTATGTTTTCAGGACACTACTAATAATTTTCTCACAAATTAGCGCCACCTAGTACTACGCAATGGGGGGGCTATCGTTTTTGTGCTCACCAGTTGGCGCCACTGTCGAGTAAGGTCCAGCTCTCAAAAATTGTTATTGATTATTATGGGCATGAGAGATGAGAACGAAGTTTACTTTTAAATCATATTCGATACCTTCAAAACCGTACCGTAAAAATATCGAACATACCGCATTATAGCGCGGTCCCGTTTTGTTCGGAAAAAAAGGAGGAAATAAGTTTCCGAGAGACAAACTGTCTCAAAGCCCTGAAAGTCATTAACCTTTAACTCATATTTGCCATAATCAAGCTCAGGTATTGCAAAATAGTCACCGTATTGTTCCAATTAGATATTAACCCGCGTAGCGCAACCACAAAGAGTGACATTTGACGTTTAGAAGATCCCACGCTACTTTTTATTCATAAGCGATAGCCCTCATTGGATTAATCTACCTCCAAGAAGCTGATTAAACTTATTAGATACCCAAATGACGCCCATAATATGCCTAAGAAGACGCTTTATTGGACACTTTACTGCATATTCATGAGGTTTATGATTACCACCGTGAGAAAACTGCTTATTTATTCATAAAACTCTTTGTATTCGACTATAGGTCATTGCTAGTATATCTAATCCGAGGTTTAGTTCAGTGACATTTTTTTTGTATTTGGAGGATGGAAGGCTCCAGCTGCTTAAAAAATAATCGTCGTCGCTTCGTAACCCATTGCGACAGAATATTTTTCGGTCTTATACGAAACCGGTTGCGATCAAAAACATAAATAAGTTGCAGCGTATGTTTGTTAATACATTTCGTATAACATTTTATAGTGAATGTTTCATACCAACGTATTTGAAGGAGTGACAGAATAGGTCCTAAGTCAAACAACTTGATCTCTAAACTTAATTGTAAATAACTTGTGCGCGCTGGGACGGTCAGTGCGCACGTCAAGTTATTTGCTGAAATCGCGCATCGTCTGGTTGACGTAACCGGTGACAGTGGTGACCGAAAAGCTGGCGACTTCCTTGCACAACGTATCAGCATTGCGATACAGCGACGAAATGCCGCCAGCATCCTTGGTACAACTCCCCAGTTAGTTTTAATGTTAGTTTAGTGTTAGTTTTAAAGTTATTGTGGTTGAGTATTCTTGTATATATTTTCCAAAGTATTAAAATTTACTCGCAATGTGGGTATGTTGTTACCAAGTGATGTTGGTATAATATCACTGTATGGCTGAGTGTCAAATAAATGGTACCTATGTGTGTCGCATTACATTGCTTTTCGAGAAAACTTTAAAAAATGATTGACACACTATTATCTTGGGTACGATATAATAAAATATAACTATTATATTTCTTGATAAATCTGCAAACAACACTAAAAATTATAGCGTTACTTAAAATATAACTTTGTATGGAAGAAACGCGCTGTAGGCATTTTATTTATAATAGCGATTGATATATTTTTCGCGGAAAGTATTGACTTTCAAGAGTATAACTCCCACACTTATTGAGTTTAAAATAAGAGGAGAATAATTCGCGACCAGCTGATACTAGGGGCTGCAAATTATAGAATACTATCATTTTGGTAACTGCAAATGATATATTCGATATTTACATAAAAGAAAAGTGACAGCAATTAGTATATTACATTCGAAGAGTTTATCGAATTGCATGAATAAATTTTTATTTACCATTGATTTATTTATGCTGATATTGTTATTGACAATATCATTGTTCTTGTTTGTTTTTTGTTATATTTTATTGAAACAACAACAGTGATATATATTTATAAAATAACGACAGTGATATACGTCAAGTGTATCACTGTAGTTTTATTTATTTATTAAATTTGCATTTTGTCGATTCTGACTACCGGGATAGACATAATTTTATTTGAAATTTATTGTATTTTTAAAATATTATTTTGACGATAATGCACTCTTGAACTGCAATTTATATCATGAAATAAATCTGAATCTGAACCTTACTAAAATAGCAATATCTCGAAAACAGGCATTTCTACTAAATCCATAATTAGATATT
Source organism: Epiblema foenella (assembly GCA_963556455.1). Lineage (NCBI taxonomy): Eukaryota > Metazoa > Arthropoda > Insecta > Lepidoptera > Tortricidae > Epiblema > Epiblema foenella. The sequence goes on along the minus strand of OY747113.1, from coordinate 10,981,531 downwards.
TTGACAAGTATTTAGTAGCCGTACCAGCTATCCGCGGATTAATCTCGTTTTATGGGACAACCTGCGTGTGTAAATTATGCCCAAATAGTTATATCAAACGTCGGTCACTGGATGGTCAAATTTGAACTGGTCGGTTTAAAAGTGGCCATTACATTAGTCTTCGTGAATAGCGCTTTAAGTTCGCTGTGTCAAGGAAAGGTAATTGCATCGGTCAAAGGGCATTGGCACTGATTTCACAACGTCTAGTGATATAAGTTGGTAATCATGATCCATGTACACAACATATAGGAATAGAGATAGTTGAAATCACTAAAGTGCCCATTTCTTAGCATCTTGCAAACGTTCAAGGTTTCCGTACCAGGGTAAGACCCCGAATTTTGACCAATTTGGGTCTTTCAAATTTCCCTTGCTGATTAAAAAAAAAAACTGGTAACACTTGGAGGGTTAAGGCCAGGGTTTATAAAGATCCGTTAGACCAAATGTCAGATCAAATTTCAGTAACTCAGTACATTTTTTGACATAACAAACCGACATAAGGTCTAACGGATCTTTATAAAACCGAGTCTAAGAACCTTTTTATTACATTATGCGATAAAAGTTCTCAAGGGCGCAAACGAGATAATTCAATTATATCTTTCTTAAAAAAATAATAAAAATATATTTGTATCGAATACGTTACGAAATTTGTAAATTTTTTTCGACCACGTGTACTAAAAGTCCTCTTATTTTCATGATATTTGACTTACTCATGGTCATGCTTTTGTTTAAACAAAATTATATGATGTAACGATAATCCTATCGTCTGCGGGATTATCATAGTCATATAATTTTATTATTTTATCTTATTTTCTTTTATTGACCAAAAATTCAAAGTTTTCGTTACGAATACTTTCGTGACGCTTGGCAACGCTAATTTTTAATCAAATTTAGGTAAAAATGTGTTCATGTAAACTGGCAACTCATATTCTAGTAGGACAACATCGGTGAGAAAAGCAAATGACGTCAGTTTTTTGAAAAAAGGTGACCAAAGGTGACGCTGCCAAAGTTTACAAAATTTTCGTGTGAAGTGCTGTGTGTGATTGTAAAGGTAAGTAGTGATCATTTTTAATTGGCTATTTTTTCATATGACAGTGTAATGCTTTTCACGCAAGAAACATACATTATTGCATTAAAAATGTCGTTATTTCACCATGATATTCAAGTTTTTTTCGAAAATACCTTACACTTTCGTTATGATTACATTACAATTTTACTGATTGCAACGTATTTTTTGTGTCACGCAACGAAAAAATGTGGTAAAGGGAAGTGCACACAGATAAATATACTAACTTAAGCATTTTTGCAATGATAAAACATAATAAGTTCCTTATGTGGGTATTTTTAAGACAAATAAGTATGAAATTGTAGATATGCACTGGGATCGGCATAACGAATAAAAAATAATAATATGGATAATTAATATACTAAATTTTGTTATTTACAGTTGCATCGTAAGAAATGTGTACTTCTACATGCCTGTGTAGAAGAAAATTTGTATAGGAGAAATATATAGTCAAACAATTTGATTTCTGGGCCATTTCATATCTTGTCACAGTAACATTAATATAAGATTTCTAGCGGCTTTCATATAAATTTTCACTATTTTACAAAACCACAAGGGCAAAAAGATTTAATAAAAAAATTATAATTTGTACGGTTGTTAAAAAACCTAACAACCGTACAAATTATTATATTTTTATTAAATCTTTTTGCCCTCGCACCACACTCGGATTCATTCATTTTAACAGCTGTTTTTATTATTAAACAGTCGTTTTGCTAGATGATAAAAAATGCAAGTACAGTTTTAGTTAATGCAACTGACAATTATTGAATTCGAAACGTATGTTTATTTGGAAAGATTTCTCTATAAAACTTCATTTTACACTTAAAAAGTTTTTTTACCTGCCTTAAATCTAATGAGAATATTCACCAATATGATCTAAGCTTTACAGCAACTTACGTTACGTTTTATAATAACGTCACGTATTTTTTTTATGGTTGTTCTGTGTCACATTGGTCAAAATTCGCGGCCTTACCCACCAACAGGATTCAAGCAGGATTCAAAAGTAAGTATATTTGTTTTTTAAATATGTCAGTAATTTTTAACCCTTTAGTATATAACTGTGTCTTATTTCCATTACTTGTTATTATAAATATAGGTACATTAGTATTACTCATATTAGTATTTACTATTATGGTTCATGAAATCATGATATACAGCCTGCTGATAGTTGGATGGACAGCGGAAGCTTAGTAATAGTGGTGCGTTGGCATCCTTTGGTTACGGAACCCTAAAAAGCAAGGTAGGTAGCAAATATTCTGACCGCTTGGTTTCTCTACACCGTTTGATTTAATGTTTTACCCATATTTTATGTACATGCAAGTGACAACCATAAATTGTTCAATAAATGTATTGCGATGATTTCATAAACTTATAACCTAGTTTAAAAAATCAACGTACGAGTACTATTTATTATCCTAATGATGTTACGATAATCATTTAAAATGGCCTCAACTTCCAGTAAAATTTACAAGTCTTTAACAAGAAAGTTTACGATCAAAGTCGCTCGTCAACTCAATATTAATTTAAGCAGCGCCTCAGAATCGAACTCAAATCAACATGTTTACAGAAACTCGTTAGTAAAACATTACATCAAAAACGGTGCAGTTAATCGCAAGTTGGCGTCTGCCTTGAAATTCAAATGGAAAATGCTAAATCGAGTTTGGAAACAAACTGGAGTTTAGTCGAACACAAATATCAAGATTCGAATGAAACATAAACGTAGCTGGGAACAAGCAAATTTTACAACGTAATTCTGTAATCACCGTGTCGTCGGGACTTGGAGTTCCAGAGCAATTAGATTAAACATCAAATATAACTTAACTGCAAATATTCATCTTGAGTTTTGCTTTCGCCTGATTACTTACCTAGTTACTACTTAGTTATTAATTGATAAGTACTTCGGATTACGAAATTATCCTTTAACGATGAATTGTTTCGATATCCCGAGAGGATCACCCACCTACTATGATCTCTTTAATAAAAAATAAATAAGCATTAACATGAATAAAGTTATCCCTTTAAATTATTTGTTACTCCTAATTGAGATGAACCTAACGACCACTTTAAATGTCGTTTAAGCAGACTATGCCAAAGAAAAAATATAAAGCGTAACAAACACATTTTTTTATAACAAATTATGGTCTATATGAGTCTTTCATTTTGATAGAGTGAACGGAAAATAGAAGAAAATCTTACGAGCAAAGGTGTCATAGGAGCTACAGCGGATCCGGTCCTTCCTATGGTCGAGCAGAGAGCTAGCAGAGTCGTCCTGTAGTTGGTTGGGAATACTTCAGCCGCAAACACGTATAAGGAGTTGTATGCTAGTGTGATGAAGAACTTCCCGCCCAGGTAGAACACTAGGGACCAAATTCCTGCTGCAATGTGAAATAAAATAAGGTAAGAAATGTGGCAAAAATAGTAGGCGATTGTTTTTACTCACAGTGGAGATATTTAGAGGAGTTATTTTGGTGGCTAGCAACGGAGTTCAAAATTGGTTAGCTTGATATGATGATGTTAATATAAATAAAAATATCATTGACAAAAAACGTTAGGTAGGTACATCAAAGATACAAATCTTAGTTTATTCTTTATAATGATGCAAAGGAAGAAAAACACACGCAAAACAATGCGTTAATGCTTCATGTTAGGTAGGTAGAGGTTTCTTTGGTATGGAAAATAATATAACCTAATGACATCACATGAGGTAAATGGGAGTTTATTAAGTACCTATACGAAAAATATATATAATTAATATACGTACTCAAAAAAGTTTAATCGTTGTACTTCAATTTACTTTAAGTCACAGTCAATGGCTGTATACATTTATGAATAGTTTACGTAATTAAGTAAAACATCTATTAACTTTTTGAAAGGCGTGATAAAGGTTTGGTACTAACAACAGCTATAACGAAACGAATGAGACACATAAACTTCAACGATAGTAGGCTCTCATTCGTTGTTTAGTAAAATTCATTTGTTTTTTTGTACTTAATAAACATATTTATTTATATTTCTTTCTTTCTTTCTTCATTATAATCTTCCATTAAATTAAGTGAGTAACAAGTGTAACAACATCGTGATCTTATCATAAGTAGGTATCAGGAAATGTTAAAATAACTGTGTTCATTTAAATAAGTTTGAAAGGAACCCAAAACGTGGAAGCCAAATTACAATCGACACGATCTTAGTCTTTAAAATCCAAATATCGTATAAAAAACAAGTAAATGAACTTTAATCTTCAATGTCAGCCTAAGGACAGGTTTTGTACTCTTTTTGAATTCGGTTAAAAGCGTATACCACCATGGTTTTTAATATGTTCTGTATTATGCGATGATATCTTGTCTGGTGACCTTTGTTGTTGTTATTTTTTTTTGCAAATAGGTATGTTTGTTTTATTTTTATTGTATCCTAATTAATGTGTTTGATTTTTCCGTAGATTGTCTATAATTGGTCGTTTTTAAGATAAAATTGCTTAATCTGGGATGCGGCGCGATGCTATGCGATGTAAGTTGTTTTCGTTTATGATGCATAGTTTAAGTAACTTAATAATGTTGCTAGGTATCTACTTCTTATACGAAAGATTACAAAATCCTCTTCTACTTTCTAGGTTCGGTATAAATGATGAATTAGGTAACTATTATTAGTCATAACTGACCGAGTGAAACGAAGGTCTCTGCTTCAGCTTCGACAAAAATGCTTCCGTATGTCCGGATTTCCGGATTTCCGTTTGTTCTCGTCTACAAGTCGCAATTCTCAACCGAAAATTTCGTGAGCAGGTTTTTGGAAATTTCCAAAAACAATTTTTTTATCAATGATTTTGTAAGTTTCTGCGGGCGAATTTCGGTTGTGTTTGTTGTCTCGTGAAATTTTGTGAGCAGGTTGGATAAATATACAATTTTTTTTCTCGAATAAGTTTTTGGAAATTGGAAAAAAATATATTTGTTCAACGGTTTGTTCTCCTAGGTCGCATTTCGCAAACGATTCTCGTGAAATTTTCTGAGCAGGTCCGGTAATTATATAGAATTTTTTTATCGAGTCAGTTTTTGGAAATTTTCAAAAACAATTTTTATTTCAAAGATTTTGTAAGTATCTGCGTTCGAATTTCTGTTTGTTTTCCTCTACAGGTCGCGTTTTTCAACCGCTTCTCGTGAAATTTTGTTAGCAGGTTCGATATTCATAATTGATCTTTTTTATAATGTTAGTTTTTGGTAATGATAAAAAAACTCACTCACGAGGTCTACAGCTCACAGAGCCACTAGTGGTATTTTGACAAGTGTTATGTTTTTATGAATTATAAATATTTAATTAGTTTGGGAAAACTTAGGTGCCATTTGTTGAAAAAATAACCTAAAACTGGCCAAGTACGAGTCGGACCCGCACCTGAAGGGTTCCGTGTAAAAGCGGCAAAAAATCACGTTTGTTGTATGGTGTCAAACATGTGAATGAAACACCGAGTTCGAGTTAAGACTGATTTATTTAATTCAGCAAACTACCCTCCAGTATACAGCTACCTTCATGTATTGTTATGAAACCTATACAACATCCACAACTTCCCTTTTTAATAAACAAAGGTGGTTGCATACATAATAATTAAAAAATAAAACATGCATGCATTTGGGAAGGTATAGCATAATTACCTACGACTATAAAAATAGGCAAGTACAAAACACATCGCTTATTCTTTACAAAATATAAAGAAGAAGGAGATAAAACAATACTTTAACATGTAAACCTGCACTGAATATTTACACTGCGTTACAATATTTACAATACATGGAATCTTCTTATTGTAACTGTGTAGGTATACTTGTAAATGTAATTAATATGATGACGACAGAATGATCAATGTTTGAAGTATTGTACCTTATCCGATTACATTTGAATAGAAGTATATGTATATAGTATAAGATTACATTAATATGACGAGTAATTGGGAATATCCCGTAAACATTTTTACATTGTATTTATCAATAATGTATCTAATTACAACTGTATTTCATTCGTATCTTTGAAAATATATGTAAAAAAAATGTATTGATTAAATTAACATGCATAACATATTATGTTATATTTTAATATTTATTACAATTGATTTAAGAATACAAGCATAATTGTCAACCACAATGACCAGATAATACTTAAGTATATTGTTTACATGCAAATGGGCCCTCTTTTTTATCTCAGTAGGTATACACTACACGGCTTGGTGACTCGGCGTGTTTAGTAGCCCCATCGATCAGGTGGTATGACCGTCCTGCCGGAACGAGTAATATAATGATTAGTGTTTACGTGATCATTATTAGACACCGGGACCGAACGAGAATCGAACGCGGTGCGGGCGACTGACCGCTGCGCAGGCGGCTCGCCCGAGAGTGACGTCATTGCGTTATCAGTTGGGAGTTCTAGGTCATCATAAGGCAAGGAGCACACCGCGCCCGACTTTGAATCCGGACGAAGATCAGAGTCGCGTAACAAATGTCGTCTATTGCGGATTAAAACACCGCCACCCACTATTTCTATTGCATATGACCGTATACCACGAATTCCTTTTATAGTACCATCAACCCACTTTTTGTTTATCCTAACCTTTACCTTGTGACCTGGTTCGAGAGGAGTTAAATCACGGGCACCCTTGTCATAATACAACTTTTGTTTAGATTGGCGTAATTGGAGTTCAGATTTAACACGCTTTGGCATTTTTGGCTTGAGGAGTTTTGGTGGGCACGGGACAATGCTTCTTAATTTACGGCTATTTAGCAATTCGGATGGAGATGCTAGCTTATTACTTATCGGAGTATTTAAGTATTCTAATAATGCTATTCTGAACTCCGTGCCATCGATTTGCGTCTTCTTCAACATGTTCTTTATAGTTTGCACAGTTCGCTCAGCTTGCCCATTAGATTGAGCATAATAGGGAGAAGAAGTAACATGTTGAAATCTCCACGATCGAGCAAATAATTGAAAAGTCTGGGAACTAAATTCTGGGCCATTGTCTGACATAACAATGTCTGGTATGCCTTGTCGACTGAAAATTACCTTCATGTGCTGTATTACATGGTCAGATGTTAGGGAACTCAATTCGGTAACCTCTACATACTTGCTATAATAGTCCACTACTATTAAATATTTCTTGCCACTCCAGTGAAAAATGTCAGCGCCAACTTTTGACCATGCCCTATTAGGGACTTCGTGTGAATGTAGTGTTTCCTTTCTATTTTCATTTTTATACGTTAAACAAGCCTGGCAATTATTTATCAAATCTTCTAATTGCGCATTTACATATGGCCAAAACATAACTTCACGAATTCTCAGTTTACATTTTTCGAGACCAAGGTGACCAATGTGCACACGCCTTAACATCTCATTACGCATAGCGGAGGGAATTATTATTCTGTCGCCTTTCCATAACATGCCGTAAGCTTCAGTTAATTCATCCCTGTATCCCCAGTACGATCTGACTTCATTACATACATCTTGTTTGTGGCTTGGCCACCCATTTTTGATGTATTTGGCTAACAACTGTAGCTCTACATCGTCTCGAGTTAACCTTTGAATCTGTATGAAGTGTGTGTCAACGAGCGGATTACTAACTGCGACTGCGCAGACTTGCGCACGCGCTTCTAGGTAGTCGCGCGGTTCTGTTGTCGACTCAACGACCGGTTCTGCAGCGCGTGATAACGTATCAGCAATATACAAGTATTTACCGGGCTTGTAAACTAACTTAAAATTATATGGTTGTAGACGTAATAGCATCCTCTGTAGACGCGCGGGGGCTGATGCTATTGGCTTACGAATGATACTAACAAGCGGCTTATGGTCCGTTTCGACAGTAACATCATTTCGGCCGTATATGTATGTATAGAACTTTTCGCACGCATAGACGCAAGCCAACAGCTCTTTCTCTATCTGAGCATATGCTTGCTCAGCCTTGGTTAGGGATCGCGATGCATAACAAACCGGCAAGTTGTTTTGCATCAAACAAGCACCCAAGCCATTTTTACTCGAATCTACAGATATAATTACGGGTTCATGTAAACTGTAATATTGTAGTATCGGTACACTCGACAAACATTCTTTAAGGCTTCTGAATGACTTGTCATGCACCTCATTCCAGTGCCATTCTATCTCTTTTTTAAGAAGTTCTCTTAACACGTGATTCTTTTCCGACAAATTAGGTATAAAATTGCCCACATAATTAACCATACCAAGAAATCGTTCTAAATCCTTCACGTTCGATGGGCGGGGCATGTTTCTTATCGCTGATGTATGTGCATCATCGGGGTAAATGCCATGCGGAGTGATTTTGTGACCTAAATATTTAATTTCCGACAAGCCAATTTTACATTTATTTCTGTTTAATTTTAGATTAATCTCTCTGCACCTATCTAGCACCATTTTTAACCTACAGTCGTGTTCTTCTTTGGTGCTTCCGTAAATTAGTAGATCGTCAATAAACAAACAGACACCAGGAATGTCATCAAAGTGCTCATACATTTTTTTGTGAAAAACTTCAGAAGCTGATGTAATTCCAAATGGGACTCTTAAAAATTTATAGCGACCGAAACTTGTATTAAAAGTACAAAGGTTCGTACTGTCGGGATGTAATTTTAGCTGCCAAAAACCCTGCTTCGCATCCAAAGTACTGAAATACTTGGAACCCCCTAAATTCGCAGTGATTTCGTCTAACGTAGGCAGCTTAAAATGCTCCCGTTTGATTGCTTGATTTAAATCACGCGGGTCCAGGCATATCCTAATGTCCCCACTTGGTTTTCTGGCAACGGTCATGCTGCTGACCCAGTCTGTAGGACCCTCAACTTTCGCAATAATCCCGTCTTTAACCATCTCGTCCAATTTACACTTAATAGCGTCTTTTAAGGCTACAGGTAACTTCCTTGGTGCATGTACCACTGGCCTCACATTTTCATTGAGCTCAATTTTGTAATGTCCTGGCATGCAACCTACACCCTCAAATACGTCTTCATATTCTCTTAAAATATTATGCTTCAAATCATTTTGTGTATCTGTCTTTAGCGACAGAACTAGCTTTACCACATTCAACTCAGTACACGAGTCACGACCTAAAATAGGTGGGGAATCTACATCCGCAACCAGGAAATCCAGAATAAAATCTCGTTTCTTGTGTTCCACCTTTAAGTTACAATGACCTATAACTCCTATGTCATTACCAGAATAACCCCGTAATCTCACTGACGACGATCCTAACTCCTGTTCGGAGACACCTATTTCTTGTAAAAAGGCACGCGGTAAAACGTTCACGTCCGCCCCAGTGTCCAATTTGAATTTAATCCTACAGTTATTTATCATTAAATCGACAGACCAATCATTATGTGAACCAGAAAAGTAGTATATTACCTGGTCAGTTGACTCATCTGCTTGTATCTCGTGAATCATGCACATCCGGGAAAAATGGTCCAACTGGTTACAGCTCAGACATCTCTTGCCAATGGCAGGGCACCTAGAGTTCAAATGTTCATATCCACAACTTGGACAACATGCACCACGCGCAGTTCCACCACTCTGCCTATACGTCAGCTGATTTCGTGGCATCGCCGGGCCTCGGCGGTGTAAGGGTGCGGGCGGGGGCGGCAGTGCGAGGGGACGCGGAGCTTGCCGACGGTTGCGCGGCCAACCGCGCGCTACCCCTCTATACGCCGGCGCTCCTCGCCGCGATACCCACATCACTTGATTTACGGCACTACCTTCACCATAAACCATTTCTTGTCCTTTATTATCTCCTTGAACCGCATATGCATAATGTTCCGCAGATTCCTTCTTTATCACTCCCGCCTGCAGCTTCGAAATTTGCGCAACGTTACAAATGTCTAATGATTTTTTCAGCGTTAAATCTGGTTCACGCAGTAATCTTTCCCGAAGGGCATCTTCCTTTATTCCACAAATAAGCCTGTCCCGAATCAAGGTCTCCATTAGGTCTTTAAACTCACACGAACTCGCCAGCTTTTTTAACTCAAACGAATACTGTTCGATTGACTCGCCATCCTGTTGGTCGCGTGTGAAAAACTTGTGCCGTTCAATCGTCAGATTCTTTTTAGGCAAGAAGAACGAGTCAAACTTTTCCAACAATTCCGTCGATGTCGTTAAAGATGTTTTGTCAAATTGTTCGTAAACTTCACGACACTGTTCTCCGATGATATGCAATAATATGTTGATTTGTACTTTTTTGTCTTTTTTAGATAATTCACAGGCTTCGTAGTAGATAAGAAACGCACTTTTCCATTTCTCCCATTCTTTCGACAAATTCCCCGATGTAACGTTCTCCAAGTTGTTGACGAACAAAAATGGCGGCGGTGGTGGTAAACTCGATTCCATGACCGGAGTTATAATTATTTGCCACACTAGCTTATAGTCAATTCCAATGTCTACAGCACGTACGTACACTGACACTTAACTACGTAAACTGTAAATGTCTTTTCAGCGATAACTTTTATTTGGTTCTTTTATTTCGGCTGCGCCATGTCAAACATGTGAATGAAACACCGAGTTCGAGTTAAGACTGATTTATTTAATTCAGCAAACTACCCTCCAGTATACAGCTACCTTCATGTATTGTTATGAAACCTATACAACATCCACAGTATGGGAGCCTTCTTAAATATTTATTCAATTTTTTTAGTATTTGTTGTTATAGCGGCAACAGAAATACATCATCTATGAAATTTTCAACTGTCTATAACTATCACGGTTCATGAGATACAGTCTGGGTGACAGACGGACAGACAGTCATACAGACAGACGGACGGACAGCGGAGTCTTATTAATAGTGTTCCGTTTTACGCTTTGGGTACGGAACCCTAGAAAAAGAATAAATATAGGCAACTTACCGGGAACAAATCCATAGTTAATCAATATCAAAGCGGTCAAAGAGAACGCTACGGCGATCACTTTCTTCCTTCCAAATCTATCCAATAGTATAAGCTTGCAGACATTAGCTGGCGCTTCTATCACTATCACTACGATGTAGTTCAAATAACTGTTTCCAGAAAGTTCTATAGCGTTTATCGATAATCCATAGTACACCAGTGTAGAACACGTCCAAAGGAAAGATACGATGAAAATTCTCTTCCAAATCATACTGGAAGTCAAAATCTGTTTGAATGAAGACTGGTTGCTAGCTATGCTCTCGCATTTTCGTGCGTCTCTTTGTTGTATGGCTTGCTTTTCCACTTGGCTGTAATGCTCCTTAGGTACCACGACGTTGTTCATTCTTTCTGCTTTGCTTAATACTTTGAGGCCTTCATCGTACCTTCCTTTGCTGAAGAACCACCTGCATAAACAAGTTATCCATATAACATATCGAAGTTTTGTTTTGTTCAGGTAGTGGTTATCAGACAGCGGTTTTAGACAAAATAATAAACGAACGAGCATTCTGATAAGCTCTAGTTTAATGAGCAAAAAAGAAACTTAAATGTGCAATAATGTGCACTCGTTCAAGGAGTGTGGGATGAAAGAAATAGATCTACAATATCCAATCACAAAAAGTTAAATACAAATTAATAAAGATACGTACCTAAAACTCTCAGTAAGCATCCACATATAAAGGAAGACGAAGACGGCAGGAGTGTAGATGATGAAGAGGAGATATCTCCAGTTCTGCAGCCAGTAGGAGAGGAGGGTGACGGTGACGCCCCCGAGAATGAACATGGTATTGAAGAGGAGACTCACGAGGACTCTGCCTTTCGGACCCACCAGTTCCAGGGCTGAAAACAGATGTGTTCATGTAATTATAGTTTCACCAGTTTCTTAACATATCCGGGATGTATTTTTTCTTTCTTTCTAAATAGCAGCATTTCGAAAAGTGCAAATATGCAGTGTTTTATTTATTAATTCATAACTGTAAGGATTATAAGGGCCCGTGGTGAGTACATAATTTTGAACTTACCATGGGCGGTAATAAACAAAGTCTCAGACCGCTTGTGTATCGAAATCAGGGATCGGATCCCGGTATTTTCTCCATAGAAAAATACCGGTTTTATTACGGTCACCGGTTCATTATTTCGTTTTTAATGGGAAAATCTAATAATACGACGTTGTTACCTAAATACATGATTCAGCCCTACGTAAAGAGCAAAAAATAATCCAAAGTATTCGGCTAATTCAGGGTTTTTTAAAAATACCGGTATCGGTCCCTGATCGAAATTGCCTTCGGCTCACGCATCAAATGCCTGCGATCTGAGACATTCTTTGTTTTACCGCCCTAAGTAACTTAACTTTTTAATGCAACGAAAACGTTGTACACTTTGTATTTAATCTCCCTTCTAGCTTAACTGTTTTCATTGCTCTTGCAACGAAAAGTTTGCGTAATTGCAAACTTCCTCAAAAGAAAGGTCTTGGTAATTTCTCTAAAGTACTTTATTATTAAGTAGCTAAGTTTCTTGTAAAAATTCAAATTTTCCGAGAAGTATCTCATATTTGTGCAAACTCTCCACAATTGGCACATCTGTTTCATGATTGTTTTTTGTATTTAAGTACTTTAATATAGTAATAAAAAGATCCTCCAAGCGAGCATATTCAGAAGTAAGCGGCAGCCTTCGGTGTCTTTCTCAATATTGCAAGTAAATATTTTGTTAGCTAAGGTCAATTTTCGAATCTTGTCAATTCATTACTTTCAAGGATTCTACTTGACCTCTAAATTGCTATTAGCAGGATATTACTAATACGTATAATCTCAATTTAGATAACCTACAGAAAAATACTTCATTTTTGAAGATATTATTCGACTATTCTCAACACAGCGTATCTTCATAATTCACAATCCCGGAACACAACATCAGAGTAATCAGAACTTTGTTGTTGTTCAACAATTACAAATAAAAGCATCTGTCGATAGAAGTAGCTAACAATAATGTTTTCATGTCTAACAGCCTTAAGGAAAATTTACAATTTACAGTTACGAGATTTTTCATTGTCTTACCGGTACAAATATGACAAAAATTGTACTGGGATGACATCTGTCAAAGTAACATTGATAAATCTCGTAAACTAGTAGTACCTGAGGGAACGAGCTTTGCTCGGCGTTTTCCGGGAATAACAATATAATAAGGATATACGAAACCCACAGACGTGAATATTGTCAGTTATGCGGTCGTGGCGGTCGCTCCCGTATCGGTCTTTTTTTCTAATTTTTTTTAACTTAACTGTGGCTTTGTAAGCCGGGCCCAGTAAACCGAAAGGAGTGCGCGGTTGGAGAGTAGCCTGGGGAAACCTCCGGCACGACCACGCGGGTGGTTTTGAACACTACACTAGCGGACAAAGAATACGGGTCGGTAAAATACCGTTATATTTCCTAAAATAGTGCAAACTTGTACAGATTAAAACCTTGTCAGCATGATCTTTATTTAATTTTACATGTAACCTGCAAAAATATCAGTTATACAAATTTACAATTCCAGGTTTAAATCGGACTACTAAAAACCCATGAAAAAAACAATGTTATCGGAGCGAGATATCGCAAAAATAGTCAGTTTTGGGGATTGGTCTTTTTATGATAGGATACCGGGAATTGCTAATACTGTTGGGTATTACTAAGAATAAATAAAACTAGTGTAAAATATTTAGAAAAACCTACTCCGGTTATTTAATTTAGTGTGAACTGAAATTTTTGACCTCGAGTGTAGAAAGAATACTCTAAGATTTTACGCTCCAGTGAGATTGGTTGAGCGGTTTCAACCGAGAGGTGTGAGTGGAATCGAGCTACTGGGAGTTTGTCGCTGGTTCACTGACCTAGCCTAGCTGTGAAGAGACTAGCAAGAAACTCAGCTAGGCCCGACCTGGGTCGGACTGACTCTACCCGGTATCGGTCTCACAAGCCACTTACGTAAGTGCCGCACCTCTAATATTACGGACGCTGCTTAAACCATCTTTTCATAGATAAGCATGGCCAATGATATGATGTTACGGAAACAGGGATATGTAAAGGCTTGTACAAACCTGGTAGACCGTTGTTTGTTACTCTATTCTTGCACCCAATTTTGCAAGTATGAGAAGCTTTACGGTTCACTGGTAGATAGATAATGCCTTGAGGGATTACTTAAGTCCGCTTTTTGTACTCACCTATTTATAATGAATAATGAAGTTTATCAATCAGGCATAAGGCCAAGTTCAAGACCAAGCATTGGAAAGGCGGTGCACTTAATTTTTTGCTTTCCACGACTCGTGCATACAAGTTTTTGAATCTTAACCATTCACTTAAATCGGGGTCATTGACCTTAGTCGCGACTAATGAAGTGGTGCTTTATTTACATTCTTTACCCGCCACTCCGCTCGTGTAAAAAAGTGCGAGTCTGACTCCATTACCGAGCCTTCCGTACTAATTTTGTTTATAAATAAAAGTCATTTCATTAAAAAAAATTAGGTGGGGATATGCCGGTTATATTATTCATGTAATGTTTACGTTTATCTCAATAACCTACTTGAATTAATTTAAAAAAATTGGCTTGGTATGCTTACGAGATAATGGGGGAATGCCATTTTTATCAACATTTTGCTTCAGAAATCATAATTTAAGCACAGCAAGAAAAGAAAAATTGTTTCACAATGTGCAGCTCAAGCTCTTTATACACCATTTGACCTAGTCTTTGGATTTTTCGCCCTCTGATTTAAGAGGATTGTGTAGGACAATTTTTCCATACATAAACCACCCCCTAATACTGAACCGGTTTGCATGATTTTTAAATTTTTTGTAGATATCATTAAATACTAGGTTTAAACTTTTTGATTTTTTTGGAAAAATTGCATAAAAGTGAAAATATGGACCCTTGAATATTGGTATTTTGACTCGAAAATTTCCTCCTGGTGTTTTGCTATTATTTCACAAACCTAGTTAAGGACGTAACGAATCGATCAAGGCCAGTACTGTCTCATTTGATAAAGGTTTAAGGGGTGGAAAACGTTGCCGCCCGAAGCACTAATTCTATGAGGAATTAGGCGCCGACGGTCACGACTTTCTATCGTACGATGCGGGCACAAGACCACGTCGGGTGAAAAAGGCAGCATATTCCGAAATCTCCATTCTCGCCCCGCAGGGCGGGTTAACAATAGCCTTAAATATTTTTTATACACAAGGATTAACTTTGTTTATATTGTCTATTCCAAATCGATAGCATACACAAGTAGTTCCATAGATATTTAATGATGTGACAGACAGACAGACGGACCAAGTGTCACTATAAGGGTTCCTTTTGGCCCTTTTTGGTACTGAACCCTAAAGACCAGTTCTCAAAATGCCCATGTTTTCCTTATGTTCCATCCATATACTAATTCGTGCGTCATTAAACTCATAAATTCGTGCGTCCGAAATCATCTACAGTGTGTATGTCTTCCACACGAACCAAAATGTTACTCCTGGGCCCAGAGGTCTCCGCGGATACATAACATAATAATGTTATTGTTTTTTTTTTGCCGTGAGGTAACAGGAAATTTAAAATCGTGATTTTTGAAAGTCTATACTTATTGTTTCCTCGTCAGGTCAGACGGCGTTTCTGTTTTCCTCTATAGAAAGCCGTTGTCTACCCATCCCGGAGATCTCCGGGCACATAACAAAAGAATCATCATCATATCAGCCGAAAGACGTCCACTGCTGGACATAGGCCTCCTCCAAAGAGTGCCATTATGACCGGTCCTGCGCCACCCGCATCCAGCGGACTCCCGCGACCTTTACCATCAGGTCATCAGTCCACCTTGTGTGGGGCCTACCCATGCTGCGCAAAACAACAAAATAATGCTATCTTTGATTTTTTTCTGCGGTCGAGGACGAGTTAGCACCCCATCCACCCGAAACCAACCCATTCACAAGCAATTAATGAGTACCTATATTGCTCTTTGCTACAATAGGTATCTTAAAACACTACAGATCTTAAAAACCTAGTGTTCAACTGAGAATTATTCAAGACCTCAGAAATAACCTTGATTAACGCTTCGTTAAGCCTTTCCGGCTAATTACTGTTTTTGTCAGTTCCGCTTTGTTCCTATGTCCACTTTCTTATTATTGTAATTGGATGACTTATTTTTAAGCAAAAAGATTTTAAGGAAATATTTTTTTTATATAATTATTATGGTTGCTGCGTGTTTGCAACGAATACAGCATATCGAGCGAGCGAAAAATTGATTACTACCTACAATAGCCTTTACCCAAAGTTTTCAGCCCTTTAGTTAAAGGGCTAATAACAGCCACAGACAACAGGAAGCATATGGTTTTCTATTATAGCGACAATATTAGTCAACGTTGACTATTATTGTCGCTTAGAAAACCATAAGTACCTACCATAGATTTGATATATTGCATGGCATCTGGACGGTAACGATTGTTTTCAGACCCGAACAAATGTATAAAATAAATATACCTATAATATACTGTAACTGTAAAATGATAGTGCCAAGTTTGGACTAATTTTATGACACGACGACACATGTAAACAATAAACATAGAAAAACCCGGTCAAGTGTGAGTATGACTCGCGCGCCGAGGGTTGTGATGTTTAAAAAAACTCGTTTTGGATAGAGTTTTTAACAATATTTAATAATATCAAAATTCTCTCCTGGTAAACTTCTGAGATAAAGGGGAAAAAATATATTATTCTTCATAAATCGAAAATTAACTATAAATAACCTTCATAATTATAATTCTTATCCCACATAATTACTCGCATGACTTAATAGCCAAAAATTTTGATTTCCCTCACGTCGGTGATTTTACAATCAAGTGCAAACATATGCGTGCATGCAAGCTACTCAAAAATGTGTCCCATGGATCTTATATCGGCGCAGTACAGTGGAGTGCAAAAATATGGGTGTATGCAAGCTACTCAAAAATATGTCCCATGGATCTTATGTCATTAAGGTTTCGGTACATATTTATCAGAGGATTCATTCGATACATACGTTTACACTTGACTGTACCAAGAAAGGAATAGATATCTATGGCCCAAAAATCCATTCGAAGCGTAGACCTGGATTAGCCTTCTTTAAAACTATTGCTTTAAGTAAGTTCCTCAGTATATAGTTGTGACAAGCGGATCGCACTACGTGTGTCGCACTACAAGGTTTCCTTTGTTACCTTTTTGTTACGGAACCCTAAAAATTACAGTGTATATATTTTGTAAAGCTCGTTAGAAAAGTTATGCAATAAATAATTGCCTTGGAAATAATATACATATTAAAGCATCTTAGCATTTTCCACAATTGCGCAAATCATTCCTTCAAAGATAATAAGAATTATTCTCAAGTTGTCTTAAAGGACAACATGCTATGTGATGCCAGAATGCAGTCCCGTGCGAGTGACATAGCTCTCATTACATCAGACTAGTAGGATAACTGACACAGAAATAAATCGAGCGATACTCAAAAAGATTTGAGACTTCTGCTCTGATGAACTCTGATGGCTGACACAGTATGCGCCGACATGTCAAAACGTATCAGAGAAAAGTTAATCTTACCGAACATACTCAATGCATGACACTGATATTGCTCTGCCGCGCGGCACGTCGCGACTCGACAGACGAATGTGCAGTGGCGGATTTACCAATAGGCTGAGTAGGCTGGAGCCTAGGGCGGCAGATTTTAGGGGGCGGCAAATTTGCCCCGATTTTTTTTTGTCGTACAAAAAAAATCTAAATGTTACTATGTCCGCTCACACAATTCAATCAACGTGTAATATTTTTCACCACTTAAATATGTTTTATTATACCGTAAATTGAGGTTCCTTTGCTCCCCATTGGAAAACTATGCCCCAACTATTTATTTGGTTTTATAGCGTTATAACCAAAAGTAATATATTCCCATTTGATAGAAAATATGTTTAAAATGTACTTTGTCTGTTCTTAACTCTGTAAAACAGCAATTGTAGTACATACGCAAAATTTGTTTGTAGCAGAATATTTGACAACGGGGTAAAATGGCTAGTTTTGAAACTTTTTTCTTTCTGGAGCACAGTTACCCAAACATTGGCTTACGCTTGTAGGTTGTAGGTAGGCTTCAAAGTGTTTAAATTGACTAAAACATTAGTTTGATGCCTAGTAAGTGTTATAACAGGATCCATATGGTCATTCTACTACCAAGTTTTTAATACCTATGCCTATAAAATTCTACATACCGCATTATGATAAATCTTAAAATAATTCGGTACTTAATTTAAATTTTTGAAGGCGTGTTTAGAGCAAAGAAGCCTCGTTTTAGATAGTGTGTCTGTAATTTAGGCATACATTACCACATCTTATAAGTAGTATGTAAGAGTAATTGTAGGTGAACTAAAAAGAAAAAACCGGCCAAGTGTGTGTCGGACCACGCACAATGAAGGGTTCCGTACCAACACCTACTAGTCCACATTTAAAACCACTATCCTACTACACATTGAACCTAAAAAAAATCGTATCTTCATAAGGAACTCACGGCACTTACGACCTTTAGTTTGGGCAAGTCAGTTTTTAAGTGAAAACTCAAAAACCGTAAAACCTATTTTGTTCAAACCAAATATCTTTGAAAGTATTTATTAATGCACACCACCTCAATTTTTTTCAGTATTTTAAACATCATAGTTTGGAAATTCTTTATTTTGTTTTTTTTTTCTTTTTAGTTCTTTTATCCACTGCAGTCATGTTTTTAAATTTTGATTATTATTTTATTTCGCAATTTTTGATTTTCGTTTTAAAGTATCGTTGCCGTAAAATCATGTTTTAAATTTTTGGTCAGAACACACAAAATATAGATAAATAGTCCGCCATATTGTTTTTATTGCGACGTCACATCCTATGTAACAAAGAATGTCACATACATACAGACATGAACCCAGCAAACATTACACTCTATTTTTTGGGCAGTCGTGTAAAAATGATGTGAAATTACGAAAAAATATTTTTAATTTTGGAAGATACGACCTTTTTAGATTCAATGTATTGGATAATGGTTATAAACGTAGACTAGTAGGTGTTGGTACGGAACCCTTCATTGTGAAAGAAAGAAAGAAAAATGGTTTATTCTATAAAAGGCACAAAACAAGACTTTATACAGACATATGTCCTACAACTATGCACAACTGCGCGTGTGATCCGACACGCACTTGGCCGGTTTTTTTATTCAATGTATTAGCAAGTGGTAATAAATGTGGACTAGTAGGTGTCGGTACGGAACCCTTCATTGTCCGTGATCCGAAACGCATTTGACCAGTTTATTTTTTATTTTTTCAGTATCTCAATTTTATTTTTGAATTTTATTTTTCTTCTGCCCGAAACCGGGCGAAACATGACCGCATTTTTCACATTTTATCGATTTTCGAAAAAGAGTTTTAGTCGAGCAGAAAAGTACATCTTCTGAATAACCCATCAGTGATCGGCATGTCACCTCCAATATTTTTTTTAAATATATCGCAGTCATTTCTAGGCCTTTTTTTCGGTATCGGAAATAAGTCATTTTTGAAATATGTTTTTTTTTCTGACTGAAATCGGGCGACAGATGACCGCATTGCTCACTTATTACTGATTTTTCAAAAATGTTTTCGAGATTGCAATTTTTTTTTCTGTTTTGAAGCCTTCGTGGAGACGAATTTTTGACACCTCATTCAGCCACTTACTGCCAAAACCCACAACACCAGGGCGATGTTCCGCTTTCACTGAAAATGGGACCTGAGGGCCTACTCCGAACTTCGAAATCTGAACTTCGTATCGTGCCGTCTCTTTCACTCATATAGTGAAAGGGACGAGAATGAAAGGGACGGCACGTTACGAAGTTCGGATTTCGAAGTTCGGAGTAGGCCCTTTGATTCCAAAGCGGCAAAAACTAGGGTATCGAATTGTAGTAGAGGTCAATAGGGGCGGCAAAATTTGAATAGCCTAGTGGCGGCAAAAGTGTAAATCCGCCACTGCGAATGTGAATCCGAGTTTACAGAATTGAAAAGTTATGTTCAACAATTCACAATCGAAGTCGAAATCGAGAGAACTAATTATACTTAAAATCATTTAATGTGGCCGAATTGTATGAAATTAGCCCGTTAAAAAGCGAACTTACTGTTCTAACAAGAGGATTCAAAATCAAATGACATCATCATAATCATATACAATGTTGGACGGATCATTTTACAAAATGTCGGACGTTTTAAGCCGTAGTCTCCAGGCGAAAAAAATAAACAATACCATTCTTTTGTAATGCGCCCGGGGATCCACGGGACCGGTAAACGACGGTGCAATTACATATACCTATAATTTTATCATGTTGAAAGCCTTAAAGAAAAGTGTTTATAATTTAATATTAAAATTATTATTTATTATACATAAAAACTGATGATACTCGAAGGCGTGACAGACATTAAAGGAATGCGTAGATACCAAACCAAGGTACATATAGTAGCAATTTATTTGTGCCGCATTATAAAATTTTATACGGCCGAAGATTGAAATATGGCTGTTAGGTACTGGGTGGTTAATGCTAACAAGCAACGACTATTTGCACCGGAACGCAATAAATATTACGGTTGTAAATCAGGCATGCGTGTTTCTGTTTCAATAAAGATTTCCTCTATTCCTTTTTAGGAAAAAACGAAGGTTAACTGGTGATTGTTTTTATTCAATTATTTGAGGTTAACCTATTGATTTTTCAGCAGCATATGGTAATCTAATCTCTTTATATCGATAATGTTTTTATTTTGCGATCCAAAACATGTTTTAAGCCGTCGTCTCCCGGCGAAAAAAATAAACAATAGCATTCATGTGTTATGAGCCCGGGGATCCCCGGGACCGGTAGACGACGGGTGCGAATCAATATCGAACATCTCCACCCTTCTTTTTTTTTCAATCTTGTCTTGCTAAATATGTAAAAACAACAGTTTTTTGCTCATCAATATACTTTTTGCAGATGCGCGAAATTAGCATAGTAGTAGTAAACAAACCCACTCCTCGCATTTAGTTTACGTCCGCATTCTTATTCGCCAATAATTTGTTATAGGTAGGTAGTTTGCCCTCGAAAAAACAGTCGTTACTAACCTGTTTGATTTTAAGAAATCTGGCGATCTGTTCTACTTGACATATTGTTTTGGAATCGTTTTGTATTTGTCGGGCCTTATTGTTTCAGGAGTGTTGCAGTACTTATAAGTAACATAGCTACGGTCCGTCAGGCCCCTATTTCACCAAGTTGACATATGTATGTATTTGACATATGTAGGCTGACAAATCGACCATTTTCATGTAAAAACTGTTTCACTGAAATTGTAATGTTTTGTGACAATTGTCGCGCCTGTCAGTTTTGGTGAAATAGGGACCAGGTGACTATGATAAGCTTACGCCTATGCAGTTAGCATCATAAAATGTATACATTATAGCACTTTATTGTTTAGAGATAAGGTCGAAAAGTGTATACATATTCATGAACTATACATGAGCACTTCTATGCAGATACAAAAGAATAGCCTAGTCACGCATAGTCAAGTAACTCACCCCGAGCTATTCTAGGTGCAAAGCTGCCCAACACGCTTCTCGTGTTCCCCTGTTGAATGGCAATGGGCAACATTTGCATCAGGAATGGGTAGGGACCTTCTGAGCTTCTGACCCTCAACTACAGGTCATTTGTATTAGATTTATTTGCTTCCGATGTGATTGTTGGTCTATTGCGCTTTTTCCGCTACGTAGTTGCCGCCACGGCGCTCCGCTTGGGCATAAACACGGCCTTAGGTGCGTGGAAGCGAGCGTGCGCGAGAAATACACAACTGATTCCAAATTAATTCTGAAGAAGGTTTGCCACGCCTTCAGACGTCATATTTTAGTGTCAATATGTGGTAAACCACATTAAAAGGGACGTTATGGCGGCAGGCGCTTACGTTGTACCAATACACTATTGTATTCAAACAACGGCAGTAAAGGCGTAAGTGCCATTCGTCATAAGGCCCCATTCGATATAGGCTATCACATATTATCTTAGAGACACTCAGTATTGTGAATTCAATATTAGCTTTGATAAATCACAGCTTGCGTTGATCGTCTTTTACCAGTAACACAAGAGCAGTGCATTAGATATTTAATAAGGAGTCGTTTTAAAATTAATCATTTCACCAACTTGACATTACTGTAATAATTATTGTATTATTGACTGGACTAATTGACAGAGTGAAACGATTGTTTCAGCTGCAGCTTCGACAAAAATGCTTTCGTATGTCCAGACGGCAGATTTCCGTTTGTTTCTTATTTTTCGAATCACTTTTTTGAAAATTTCAAACAAAGATTTCGTATGTTTCTGCGGGCGGATATCGGTTTGTTCTCCTCTACAGGTCGCATTTCTAAACCGACTCACGTCATAATTTTGTGAGTAGGTTCCGTAATTATACAGAATTTAATGATAAGTCACTTTTTGGAAATTACAAAAAAAATTTTTCAAACAACTTTAAAAAAAATAGCCCTCGCGAGGTCTACAGCTCACAGAGCCATAAGTAATATGATGAAAATATTTCAATAATAAAAAAAACTCACCCAGCACAAAACAAGCCGTATAAACTCCGCCCCCGAACGCTGGTTCCAAGAATTCGAACACAACGAACATATTATAGTTGACCGACAACGCCCGAATGAGTCCGAACACTCCATTGGACACGCAAGCGAACACAACGGCGAGTCGTCGTCCAAACTTGTCCGAGATGAGACCAGTCAGAGGGATGGAGACGAAGAAACCGGCGTTGTGGACTGTGCCGACTAAGGTCCGCTTCCAGTCTTGGCACCCCAGGTTGAACTGGAACAAAGAAGTACGAGAATAATGTAAAAATCTTATAAGTACATCCCGTCACTGTTATAGCTCTTGCAATTCACGAAGGCGAGTGGATTTGACGAAATTAGACATCGATGTCATAGTAATAGGAACCACTCCACTCCCCTTCGTGAATTGCAAGAGTTACATCTCTGATGGTCGGAAGGCCGGGCCCATTTTATGAAGCTACCACTACAAGTTACAATTTTACAAGTCTAAACTGGCAATTCTGTGGTGTTTGATATGCGTTTGACCAATAGCGACTAGCCATTTGACCAGTCTTGCCGGTTTAGAGTTGTAAAACCCCTGCAATTGCCCCTGTTGCCCCCCCACCCCTGTATCCGCGCCTGCAGACACAAAAATATGTTAACCCAATATTTGTTCCAGATCATTTTTGTGGAAGTTCCGAGCCACCTGTCATATATTCTTCATAGTGATCAATTTTAAACTAGGATCCCGAGTGACCCACATATATGTAAGTCCAGGACGATTAACGTTCTTATGTTAGCATACAACGTTAAAATTTTATCATAACATAAATGGTTACTTTGCGTCACACTAATGTTTTCGTGTTAAGTATCAAATTGTATGTACATATGTTAGCAATAATTTATCTATGGGCCGTTGCTGCCAGAAATAAATAAATAAAATACGCCTGTACATATTACAGAATTCACGTAAAATTTTTACCCGAATTCGACATTAAAACGTGACCATAAAAGCTGTCATTGGGCTGTAGGCGATAATGATTACATTATCAGTAAACAATACGATATTGTCATTCTTATTATAAAGCTGTCACCTTCTGTATGGAGCTTTCGGTTTACTTATCAAAATCAATGAACCTTGTAGGTAATCCATGTATTTGATATGAATTAGTTAGTACATGTAATGGGTAGGAGGGTTTCGTTGTAATTAATTCGACAAAATGTTTCCGAAATTAATTATTTACTAACTTAATCAATTACATTGATGAGTTTCACGAAATGATAGACTGCGATACTGTGTAAAAGTAAGATAGGGAATCCATCATTTTACCGAAAATCGTTACATCGATTATCGTTTCCTATAACACTATTCGCAGAATTTTATTATCACTTAGGAATCATTCATCGAACTTCGTTAGATCGCTCAAACATTTGCTCGAATTATCTTTTACACAAGAATCAACTCATCGAATTTTAATTCAGCATTTTATTTGTTCATCGACGTAGTCGTTCATCGAATGGCCTTTAGTATAATTTTGGTTTAATGTAGGTTTCAGTTCCCAAAATTCTTATTACCTAAAACGTCATTTCACCACTGGTCAACTATTCTTGATAATACGTTTCAACGACAGTACATTTCATCGAGACGCTCTGTTTAGGGTTCCGTAGCCATTTTTTTTATATAAGCCCAGAAAGACCTTTGTACCTAAATGTTGTTGTCTTATTGTATAAATTAAATAACCTTTATTGATCTCACTGCAACATGCGTAGCCAATGTTATGTACTTCCGTAATTGTTGTATACAGTAGCGCTCAAAAGTATTTTGACAACTACATTTAATGGTTTAATTAAATATAAATATGAAACACAATAATCATTTCTTTATTTTTTCAACAGCATTTAACAAATCTACAGAATAGTGTCAAAATGTTTTTTCGTCACTCCACAAAACTTTAGACCACTGTGAACTTGACCACGATATATACCGTTTCGCAAACTCAAGGCGGGACTTTCTGTTTTTCTTAGATATTAAAGGTTTTTTAGCTGGTCTTCGGCCATGTAACCCTAGAACCTTTAAGCGTCGTTTGACAGTAGAAACATGAATGTCTACGTTATATTTTTCTTTTAATTCATTTCTTATCATTACAGCAGACATCCGTATATCACTTGCTGATAACTTTTTAATAATATGATCCACGTAAGAATAAGTTTTTCTTGGACGACCCGTTCGAGGCTTATTTTCGACGGTTTTCCGTTCGTTATACACTTTATTCCAAAAGCTAACTAGCTGTCGAGACACTTTAAACATACGAGCAACTTCTATTTGTTTAAATCCTTGTTTTAATGCATTGATGACGGTTTTTTTAAAGTCACAAGAATATTCCTTACACTTAGGCATATTGAAGTAATCACAATAAGTAAATATACGTAGAAATAAAAATTATGGAACAAGCGATCTGCGAGAGTTCGTCAAGTCAAATGCGTGTCAAAACACTTTTGAGCTCGCGGTAAGTCAAGTTCGTTCGGCGGCGCGGTGTGTAAACAAACAAGACGTAACTTGATACGCTTAAAGACTCGCAGTTACACTGCTCTACATTATACCCAATACATTTTTCCGATAGGTTTTTATTTTAAAGAAATATTTAAAAAAAATATGTTGTCAAAATACTTTTGAGCGCTACTGTATATCAGAATAAATACCTCCTTAATTACTAGCTTTAAGTGAAATGTAATATATATGATGTGGTTGTACTTATAAAAATAAAATAAATAAAAAACCTGTTAGGGCAAAACCGACTGTAATTCGGATAGGTTAGAAGATTCGAAGCTTCGCTCACGTCTTAATCTTCGAGGTTATTTTTTTTTATAAGCCCAGAAAGATTATGCGCCCTGAAAAATCATGCTTGCTTGGTTGTTTGTATGCATGCATGCATGCGTGCTTGCTTGCTTGCATGCATGCTTGCTTGCATGCGTGCATACGTGCTTGCTTGCTCGCATGCATGGATGCGTGCTTGCTTGCTTTTTAGTACAGTAAATTTTAGGAATTTTAGAAGGCTTGGCTTGATCGTTAGATGAAACGTTACTGCGATGAAATATTGTTCGTGGAAAGAATACTATATGGAACGTACTATCTGTGAATCATGTTTCGTTAAATTAATACTATGAATAACGAATATTTCTATGAAAAATAAATTCGATGTACCGTTACGCTACGACTAGAGACGGATTCGAAACGATTAATGCAATGAATTGATGATTATGTGATTAGAAAAAAAAAACCTAATTAAATTCGTCGAATTGTTTTCGGTGAAATGAAAATCGATGTAATATTTCGATAAAATGATAGACACCCAGTAAGATGGACTAGTACAAACATAATTTGATATTGGCATTCGGTTTAATCGGAATAGCTGCTAACAGGATTACTAGCAAGCGAAACTGTGTAAAATCACAATTATTGCACGTGTAACGTTATCGAAAATAATTGGCTTCAAGACCCAAGTGCCGTAAACTTTTGTTTATGAAGCGAATGGGTCAAGTTCACTAAAAAAAACAACTAAATCTATTCGTATGAATAGGAACTACTTAACATTTAATACTAGTCTCTCAAACATTTTATCAGTTCTCGCTTGAATCTCTTGCTCGGACTATATTTTGTAGTAAGTAAGACGGAAAAGTTCCAAGAAACCTGGTTGGAAACTACACGATGTCCTTCTACATGCAAAATACACTACTCAAATAGCCCGCTTACAATAATGAATGGGTGATAAAGTATCTTATTATGTGTATTTACACATATTCCATTTTATTTTATTTATTTATTTATTTGCCGAGGACAGGGAGAAATGGCGCAAACTGGTGTTTCATGGGCGTAAAGTCCACGACGAAGCGTGGTTTGCTACACTCGCAGATAAGCGAGCCAAGAGACTTCGTCGTGAGACCTGCTCTCCACGGGCAAACTTTACCTGCCAGGGTTGCGGTCGTGTGTGCCGCTCTCTCATTGGCTTACACAGCCACCAAAGACGTCTACCTGCTTGCCACTGCTTGTATAGTCTGTAATAGACTCGAAGGCCATTGATTTATTTATATTCAAAATAAACAGGTGGTAGGTATACAAAGTTTCGCCAAACTGAGGGCAGTTTCTTGGCGAATAGTGCCCTCACAAATTTAACAATATTTTCTGTTGATGATGGCTTATACTAAACCGCGTGGCTAACGTGGAATGGTTGTAAGTTAACTGTTTGAACTAGTTATTTGTTGTAAACATAATTACGACCTGCGTAAGCAGACGCCGCAGCCTAAATAAATAAAAATTAGGCGGACAATCTATATAAAACGATCTAATCCTATAACTAACTTATGTAAGGCTTGTGTTATAGGTATACTAGACGAATATATATAACAGATAGAAGTACCTAAATAAGTACCTAGAAAACATCCAAGACTCAGAAACTAATATTCATGTTCATCACACAAATATTTGCCTTGACCGGGATTCGAACCCAGTACCGTCAGTTTCGTAGTCAGGGTCACTAAGGTAAACCGGTGATCAGACCTATGGACCATGGACTATGGACGCTTGCAATTCTATATAAGTCAAAAACGCTTGCAAGCTCTTCGATGATTGAAGATGCACTCCGCTGACAGCAAAAGAGAAAATTCAGGGTTATCACTCTCAACACAGTTGGTCATGGTCGGGAGCTCTGAAGACCTTACTCATTACCAGGAACACAATACATGTGGTATTAGTAGCATTTTTAAGAGTGTAAGTAAGTCTTCTGTACGGTGGAGTGAAGGTACTTGCTGAGGTGGATTGTTCCGCATATGGCCGATTATTATTTTGAGATCATCTGTTCTTTAGTTATAATTCATTATTATAAAGCCCACTTCGTTGATGAAAGAATTTAGGATACAACCGGGAATACTAAGGGCCAGTTCCACCAACTTACGGTTACAGACCGATCAACGTTAAATATGGCGCCGGCAGCTGTCAACTCGTAGAAACTTGTCAAACTGTCCATACAATCAGATTTTAACGAACACCACTTATAATTATAAACGGTTTGGTGCAACCCACCTTTAGACGAGGAGGAGGAAGCAAGCGGGCGCCCGGGATAGAAAACACTATCGAAGGATGCTATCGGGAAAACCGTAAATCAAACCTAACCGATCACCGGTCACCGGTCGGGTATCATTTGAACGCCAAGATCACGCAGTGCAGCATGTCCACGGCGCGCGGCACCAATAGCGACTAGGTGTTATATATATATACGTTGCCAATCTCTTGTGGAAAATGAAGTGCCATGTCACTACCAAACATGTAGAAATGCATCAAAAGATGAGGATTCAGTACTAATACAAGAGCACGCAGAATATTTTGTTCTGGTTTTCGGATAATTTAATGGATTCATCCTTAGCGGGTTTAATTTTGGCCATGATTGTAACAGTGTTTAGGCCTCGATTTAGAAACCCAACACCAGCGTTTGGAATTTGGGCCACCCTCCCCTCATTTTGAAAATTTTCCTCTACTGGGGCCTCTAGGCTGACTAGGCAGTGGACTTATAGGCGGAAACCCGGCATTGAACTGAGCTCATCATTAATTGGCAGTTCAAGGCCTGATGGAAATCCCTGATCGAATCTAACCGACAGTTAAGGTTGCGTCCAGCGCTATTAAGGAAAATATGTAGCGGTCACTAGAGCGTGCCATCGATTCGCTAAGCTTCGTAGGGCGCGCGCCAATGGTGCTTATTACTATTCAAATAATGTTTATTCTATTGTTTTTTTTCTATTATGTTTCCAATATGTTCTATTGTGTTTCAAAAAATACTGATTTGCCTCAGTAAATACCGTATTTAGGATGAGTGGGTTTGGTAAAGTCAGCATCAATGACAAAATATGCGAACATGACTTTAATGGCAAGATCGCTAAAGCGTATACAGATATTTTTGACGCTTTGGGAACGTATATATCTATGCCTTTGACTGCCTTTTGGAAGATGTCAAAAAAAAACATTTACTGGTTAACTAACTGGATGGATGTGTCCAGTAAATATCACAGTTAATATCTATAGCAAAGTATCTGAGACCCATCAGCAATTAAACATCAGGCACATATGAAATATAAATAATTCCCCGCAAGAATGTACTTCACTGAGTACTAATTAAGGATTCGTTAAATACCAAGAAGAGGAAGATAGATATACTGTATCTCTAGTATACTACTACATATACTATTTAAAAAAAATCAATTGTCAAAGAGTGTGCGCAGGTTCAAGGCATTGGCTATCGTGCCTATGCACAGGACCGCTGCTTTCCGAGGCAGTTTCAGTTTCAGGTTTGCGGCGTCTAAGTGCTGGAATGACCTCCCACCCCCTATCCAAGAGGCGCCTAGCAAGTATACCCTTAAGCGTAAGCTTAAAGTCTATTTGTCGAAGCTCCAAAAATCCCAATCCTAATCCATCACTATTAGCAGCAAAAATATACCAACCGTACAAATCTATTTTTTAATTTTTAGCTCTTTTGTTTTTGTACTCTAGATGCTGTATGTAAGTAGTAAGTGGTTTTTGGTTTATTTATATACCTACCTGTTTTTTATATATTTCAGTTATTTTTATTTTGTTTATTTATTTTTTACAATTGTATGACGTTCCGTGAGTCATCGACGGTACTGGCTGAAAATCAGCGCTGTAGGTGTTTGACACCCCAGCATAATGCTGAGCCAGTGTCCGTTTCACTGCCGCGGGGACACACATGTTATGTGGTTTGTGTATAATATGTTTTTCTTCATTTATCATTTTTGTCATATGTGTGTCTTCTGTGTCTGTGAATAAATGTTTCTTTCTTTCTTTCTTTCTACCTCCCGCGGTACACGATCGCCGCCGGGCCACGAACGCTTGATATTTATATTACACCTAGGTATTTACAGCCTTAGTAGTAAATTTTATAAAGCCAAGAAAACAGGACAATAAATACTTCATAAAAACCCAAAGATGTTCTGCTATTTTTATCCCTCTTTTGAAATATAACCCATATCGTTGCCCTTAATACATTTTAATACGAGTATTTGAGTTACTTACGGAAAATATACAAAGCAATCTTCAAGTAAAAGATTTTCTTTCAATGAATTTGAAACCATTTGCGATTACCGGTGTGTTGTGATTTCCATTGATACTAAAGTAACAAAAAATCAAGGAAAACGGTATTTACAATTGATATCAAATATATGTATACATTTTACGCTTTATTACAAAGGAAAAAGGTTCAAAAGTATAAACATATCTGGGACTTATTTATGGGTATGGACCTTGTGATTGGCAACCGATAAAACCATGTTTAGTTTTTTAGCAGTCATCACACAACTACATAGAAGGCCCCTTCATTGGTTTTCGGTAGTTTTGTAATAAGAAGCAGGAGTCTTCCTCTTACCATTTCGTCTAAACTCGACTCTCACTCTCTCACGTTACTATATTGCCCTTTTTTCATTTATTTGGGGTTAGTGCAGCATTGTGTTTTTTTCCATACATCTCTGTTAATTGTCATTTCTTCATTCACATCCTTCTTATTCATATCGTCTTTCACACAATCCATCCACCTTTTCTTTGGTCTACCTCGTTTCTTGCATCCCCATTCATATCGAAGACTCTTCTCGTTACATGGCCTACATCCCTCCTCATTACATGCCCGTACCATGCCAGGTTCAGACTTCCCCTTATATAATCATTCCTAATCCGGTGCCTTCTCATCACACCACATAGTCATTTGAACATTCTCATCATTGTAAAATACATTCGCCCTGTGTTATTATGGTTTTATAGATTTTTGTTAATCTTAAAATCCAAACCTTACCTTATTAAATACTAGCTTTTGCCCGCGACTTCGTCTGCGTAAACTTCCACTCGCTATTTCATCCATTCGAAGCATTATTTTCGGAATGAAAAGTATCCTATATGTTGTATACCAAGTTTCATTATTATCCGTTCAGCCGTTTTTGCGTGATTGAGTAACAAACATACCAAAACCAGTAGGATATAAGAATGCCTTTTGATACGCAGTCGTGACGATTCGAAACGTAGCAAGTATAACAATGTAGTAATCAAATCACAGTTTATCTGCTGATGAAGCCAGAAGTTGCTCTATCGAAGGTTAATGTCACAAGATAGAAGGTACTATTTAAAGTTGTTTTTATTTGTATGGGTAAATCTCATATTTTACATATTTACGAGGACGTCGAATCAAAGGTCAATTCTGCTAGAGAAGCTTAAAATATTTGTTAAACGCTATAATGCATTTTTAATTATATATGTCGGCTAAAATTATTTAACCTAAAAGATACGGAGGTACATGCGATTGAGTTAAACCGCATTAAACGCTATTAAAGTGTGGAATTGAATTCAATTTATAATAGTGACAAATGAATACTGGCACACTTATATTCACTATTTCCATATTCACAATATGTGTTATTCTAAATAAAAGGGTTCCTCTTTGTCGACGACAATAGAAATGATTTTAATAACAATATCGGATGCGGTACTGCGATCGTACCACCCCACTGCCATGCATCCTGTGTCAATCAGGAAGTACCTAGGTACTCTTAAATGTAGGAATACAGTAAAAAATCCGTACTAACACGACTGGTAGCCCACTGGTACCGCACTGACAATTGTGGTAACAGCCTAACTTATTAAAACTTTGTAGATACTAAAAGTGTTTTTTTTAATACTACACAATGGAAAAACCAGCAACTATTTAGTCTTCCGTCAAATTAAAAGCCGAGGTTGAGATTAACACACGTCATTTTTTCTAACCATAATAACTACAAAATGTTGGATCATTTGCTATGAACACGATTAACCGACTCAGGTGAGCGAGGCGAAAATATATTATTGTTAATACCTTTGCTCATTACTCTGCACTAAGTTAAGTAAAAAGACTGGTTTTGATACGGAAATGACGGTACATATGCCCAATGAAATACTGGGTATTGTTGACCTTTAGAAAAATCCAACAATGGAGAGTGATTCAGGTAATATCAAAACAGTTTTGTTCATGTAATAAGTAGCAATTCCGATTAAGCATAATATATCGTCAGGTGCTCGCGGTGGTGCATCATGAGTAGTTGTTTGCTCAAGGAATTTATGTAAGTACGTATAACATGTCAGTTCGAAACATGTGATGACAAAATATATACGTGATTTTCGTTTAGTAAAATACAGCGTTAAGGCGGGGTTCTTCCAGCGCGCAATGCTAATTTTCTGCCGCGCACCCGCCGCTATGCGACAAAGGCAGCAAGTGCCCCGAGCGCACCGCGACGTACAAGGACCGACGTCACGTGACGGTGTGACGACCACATTATAATATTTAGTAGCGCAACTAGTGCCTGTCGCGACATAGTAATTAGGTTTATAACAGATTTTTGGGTATTTTGTTGAAATTCAGGATTCGGTAAAAAAGACGGTCTCACAACATATTCGGGAAATAGAAAATTAGGTATTTAATAATGATATAGAGGTTAAAAAAACTTTTCCAATTAAGTCACTCGTTGGCGAGATAAGTAGCTGTTAATGTCGTAAAAATTAGATTTAAGCTTTTGTACAAGTTTGGGTGTCCTCACAAATTAACAACAATTTATCAATGGTATTAAAGGAAACGTGTCAAGGTAAATATTGTCTCAAAACTTAGGACTTTAAAAATATAGAGTAGCGATATTATAGTAGATTATACACCAAGGCGATAAAGCACTGTTTATATCACAGGCCCGATATTGAATCCTGAACAGATCGAAGGACTCCAGATTTAGTTCCAAGCGAAGCGAGGGAATTAAAACTGAGTCATGTGGATTTAAGCGCGCCCAAGACAAAAACAGTTTTATCCCCGAGGAGTATACTCTACTTTTCTCACCTCTTGCGAGACAATAAAAAAAACCGTTCATAACAGATATCTGAGCTGGGTCTCCACGAGGTCACTTAGAACGAATCTGACGTCAGATTTTTAAATAGTGGCGGCCATCTTGATTTTGTTTATTTACGGTCCGATTACGCTCAGGTAATGATTTGTACTTATATATATCTGCAGCTGACTGTACGTCCGACCACCGATGCGTTCCGTTTGGGACTGGCGCGGTGCAAAAAATACATGTCTTATAAAAATATGTTAAAATATTATTCCCGTTTGTTATCACAATCAAAGACATTTATTTTGGTATAATTTTCTATTCATAAAGTTATATATAATTGACATAAAATGAGTTTTAAGATCAAAAATAGAGGTACGTTCGGCATTTTTTTTCTATAGAACAAAGTTTATCTAATTACGTAACGGTCACCCGATTGCACTAGTTAAAGGTCTCAAATATAACCCCATATTTTTTCCATTTTTAATACTTCAGAATAAAACCATGTTAGAAATCACATATTTTAAGACAAGCTGGCCTTAAACATGAAAGAAAGTTTCAATTCAAATACGTAAAAGTAACGTACTCATAAAATTAATGAACTTCATATAGAAAACTCCAATGAGTTTTTAACAGACCACCATACTGAATTATGATCTGGCGACGCGGGCGCCCAGCATGATTAAGAATCGCGTACCGGTTAGAAGTATGTCGAGCGATATACGACTTCAAAGACGTGAGTGACTGGTTTCATTATGGATGAACTAGCTGTTATTACAAATAACGCTGCTAAACCCACGGGGTAAACTATATTCTATGTCCATCCCAAAGATCTATACGATTATACAAGGTGGAATTTAAGTTGTGATACAAAATAAT
Organism: Epiblema foenella; assembly: GCA_963556455.1. Classification (NCBI taxonomy): domain Eukaryota; kingdom Metazoa; phylum Arthropoda; class Insecta; order Lepidoptera; family Tortricidae; genus Epiblema; species Epiblema foenella. The sequence continues at coordinate 10,948,201 of OY747113.1, read as the reverse complement.
AAAATGTCAAAAAAATCCTTCATTCTATTCGATCCAATTACTGAAATACTATTTAAGGTAAATATCCCAGTGCTCGACACCCTATAGTGCCCAATAGATGACACTTACTATTAATCACCTCTGTCATCATGACATAAGATTGAAAGTGCCATGTATTGGGTCAGTGTCGAGCACAGGGACGTTATAAACTGGGGAATATTTCATCATTAGTACCTATATCTATTTATCTATATATAAGTATGTATATCGTCGCCTAGTACCCATAGTACAAGCTTTGCTTAGTTTGGGACTAGGTTGATTTGCGTAAGTTTATCCACAAATATTTATTATGATTATTAATAATAATTTTGTTTTTGACCTGTGTACATAGCTTTAAAATGTCCTACTAGCCTTAAACGACCTGATGATCGGATAGAAGCGGGGCAGTATCGTTAATTTGTTTGACTGAATTGGCTAAAGTCTTACTTACATGGTAGAATACAAAGGGTCGGCGTGAATGGACAGCGATCACCGGGTTCATTGGTCTCTATGGGTGTACCGCAGGGATCAATATTGGGACCTTTCCTATTCCTTATCTACATAAATGACTTGCCATACCTCGTAAAGATCCACCATGATATAGTGTTGTTTGCTGACTATACCTCACTCATATTCAAAGTCACACGGCAACAACAAGCTTGCAATTATGTAAACAATGCCATATCTAAAATAGTTGATTGGTTTAATGTCAACAATTTACTGTTAAATGAGAAAAAGAATAAATGTATTAAGTTCGTCACGAGTAACGTAAATCACTTGCAAACTAGTGTCAGTGTGAAAGATGAGGAATTGGAACTAGTTGATAGTGCTGTTTTTCTTTGTTTAACATTAGATTCAAAACTCCAATGGGGTCCCCATATTGCTAATTTCCCGAATAGACTGAGTTCTGCAGCATTTGCAGTGAGCAAGATCCGTCAATTAACAGACGTGAAGACAGCTCGATTACTATATTTTAGTTACTTTCATAGTATTATGTCGTATGGTATTATAGTCTGGGGCAGTGCTGCAGAGATAAATACTGTCTTTATTCTACAGAAGAGGGCTATTCGAGCAATATATAAGATGAAACATAGAGACTCACTTAGAGATAAGTTCAAGGACATTAATATAATGACAATGCATTGTCAATACATCTATGACAATATTGTATATGTACACAAAAATATTGTAACTTTTAGGTAGAACTGTGACATACATAATATTAATACTAGAAACAAATACAAGCTTGCGGTACCTTCCACTCGGCTTCAAAAAATAAGCGAATTATCCATGTGTAATTGTGTACATTTTTATAATAAACTACCTACAAACGTGACTAATTTATCTATTAATAAATTCAAGACTTATGTAAAGCGTAAAATCATATCGAAAGCATATTATAGCACAAAAAACTACATGAATGATAAAACACCGTGGTAATTGTGGTTGAAATACTAATTATATTTGAATAATTATGGCATTACATCTTAATGACTATTTTCATAACATAACATTAGATGTTAACGTTAAATTTTCCTCTTGACATTCAAATTTTATTCTAGAAACTGTCTAGATTATACTATTTTTTATGTTTTTATTTTACATATTGACGATCTTTTTGTGAATTTATTATACTCTCTTTTGACATACATTACAGTAATTCATGTCTTTTTTAATTTCATAGGTATCAATAAATTGCTCTGAATAATTAGATTCAATTTATGTAATATATAACTGACGATTCAAAAGTGCTTGTTGCTAGGCCTATTTGAATAAAGAATATTTTGAGTTTGAGTTTGACGTATTAATAATAATATGGATTGACTAGTATACAGGATCCTCTGGTTTATAAATATTTTACATTTATCGGATCTGTAGGTACTTATGCAATTCATAATTTATTTTACCTACATGATACACTGTGACATTCCGTAATAACGGAATAATAAGGAAAAATATGGAGACTTTGTAGGGTCCTGTAGGTAAATTAAAAAACGAAATTCGCAGTTTAGTTATGTCTATTCGAAAATGCCATAGGAATTTACACAGAAACTGTGTTAAGTACATTTTGAGCATCATAAATGTATTTTGTTTCCTCTAGGTACCGATATATTTCATAATTAGGTAGCTATATTATTTTCACACCTGCTATTCAGAAAATAAACATTGTTGCCCTGGAATGAGGGATCAAAGTATGTATTACTTTTCTTCCTTCATTTGAGAGCAAAAATGACTCTTTTCCACACAGAAGGTATGTGGTATCAGTCAGTCGAACTCGTCAATACTTGGACAATTGATAATTTGTCGCATTTACCCATTGGAAAATTATTATGATACATTAAATATTACATTAAAGCGATAATGTACACAGGTGTTATCCCTTGTGACTCCGACCTTACTTATTCTTGACTGTTACTGAACTTTTCAGTATGAGTGGCCGGACTCTCACTTTCCTGGTTTATTTATGTCCTATGAATTACCATGATGAAAAATTCCAATATAAATATTGTTTCTTAAACATATTTCTTCATACAACGGAAACATATTTTACTCAAATAAAATGAACAATGGTCAAGTGTGAGTTGATCTTTTGATCACGGTTCCACATGAACCATACTTGGCGCGAATGGGTTTTTGAAAGAATTGACTATTAAGCAGGATTCACAGTAGTGTACATCATTCCATGCTTGACCCAAGCCTAGACGGCACTCGGCCACACACAGTACTTTTGAACGTACGCTGGTCGGCAAACAGTTACATCTCTTGAACCCACAAGCAGTCTCCTGCGTTAGCACTGATAAAGCTCAACCTCATGAAGGACTCGCAGTAAGTTCGAAACATGTCCCAGTTTTGACAACATTGCGTGACAAATCGTTAATTCAATTAAAACGGAGCTTTGCTTAAAACAGCATGAAGTAAAAGCGATAAAAATAATCATTACACCTATTAGGTTTTAGAGTCACAAAGTTAAATATATTATTTATTTCTTTTTTTTGTCAAGATGAACCCAAATTCTCGTTTCTCAGATTATTAGATACGAGTAATTTAAGAGGGCTCATAAAGGTTCTTCTTTTTGCTGGCTACATATTTAATATAATGTTTTGTGATGTTTGCTCTTATTTTTCTTATTTAGAAATATTGCATACTTAGTTTAAAAAAAATTATTTAAAGAATTACTTACTTCTTTGACAATAGAATGTTCTTCCAAATAAACAAACTTGTCGCACTCAATTTCAACCGAAGTGTCGAAGGCATCAGCTGAACAAGAACTGTTGCTGCTTGACTGGTTATTAAACGTGCCATAGCGTAGGCACTTCGCGAAACCGCCGTCTTCAAGGCGGGGTATGGTGTAGTTCCAAGCGTCAGGGTTGTCACTGCATTCAGGGACTGCACATCTGAAAAAAAAGTTGTTATAACTAAGGAAAATTAGCAATAACATGAAGTATTGTTTAATAATGGTTCGTTCAATAATTCTTATCAATTATATATGACGAGTCAATCCGAATCAAGATTATTAGGTAATAGTCACGGAACAGGATAGTAATATGGTATCAACATTCGCACGGTATACAGCAGTTAAAAACTATCCAACTAAAAAGGAATATTTTCCTTAAGAATACATCATATTTCCGTGACAACTATTTCTTTAATGGGCACAACATGTCACTCGGTATTTTCCAGTCATACTCAAACAATTCTACTTTTATCGTTCAAAAATTAAAGAATGTTTTCGTCAGAAATGGGCTATCAATTACTTTTAGTTTAACTTCTAAATCGCCTTTATTAACGGGTCGACGTCAAATAGATCTGTTTTAACGAAAGCGGCTGCCATCTATCTGACTTTTCCACCCAAGGGGGAAACTAGACCATACGGTCAATAATATAAATTGGCTACCACTTTTCGACTATAATCTTCCGAACGTCAAAAAAGTCACATGCAATAGTCACTGTCAGTTTGTCTGAGGGTAGTGGTTAAAATGTTAAGTTTCTACAGTGGTAAATCACTTTCCGCACTGACTATAGATCGAAAGCCAAGCCACAGCTAATTGCTTGAAAATGTTACCCTAGTCCTTAAGTTATTTATAGGTAACCAACAACTCTTATGTGCCCGTACTTACTTAACCACTATGGTCCATGCATCCGCTGGTCGTCGGTAGTAAAAGTTAATAACAGGCTAAGGAAATATACAGTGAAGTGGTACCTTTAGAACCTGTTTACTGTTTACCTAACTGGCGCTTAGTTTTAATAAGTAAGAAGCAACTTATACATCAAGTAATAAGCTATAATTACTTAGGCCCTGGGTTTTACTACGAGAAACACCTATATTTAGTTAAACAATAAATATTAAGGGATGATATTACACAAATTGACTTAGCCCCATAGTAAACCCAATAAAGTTTGTGTTATGGGTCACATAAATAGCATCACACAAATATCCTCTTACCGGTATTCGAATCTAGAACTCCTACTGTACTGAATCTAGAACGTGATACTTAAATACTTTATTACCGACGTTTCGATTTCGACACGCGTTGTAACCGGTCTTGGTCGCGGCATAACTGGCGTCTCAGCAAGTTATCAACTGAGATATGGGTACACAACATTAAACTACCATGCAAAAGTTTGTAAAAATATGAAGGATAGACAAGAAAAAAGTTTTCTACTCTTCGATCCGTCATCTACCAAGCCCGGTAATGACCATCAATATTATTGTTATTTTTTCCGGTAGACGATGGGAATGCTATTCACACGTACGATGCACATCACTCACAGTATTTTAGATTCTGTGTTACTGGCACCCAAGTTGCTAACTGTCAGTCGAGTCAGTACCGCCTTATTCCAATACCGCGTACATTATAAATGAGTGCTTCGTGACTGGTGCGGGATGCGCGGAAGCGTAGCGATACGAAGGCAGTAAGTTAGTTCCACGTATGATACAATAATATACCATGGACTAAGAAAACACAGACTGAAGATCCAGATCATGACACCACATACGTCACTGTCGACGATATGGCTGGGTTGCACCAAACCGTCTGTAATCGTAAGCGGTGTTCGTTAAAATCTGATTGTGTGGAAAGTTTGACAAGTTTCTATGGGATGACAGCTGCCGTGCCGGCGCCATATTTGACGATGACCGGCTGGTGATCGTATGTTGGTGCAACCGACCCTTACACTTACTTACACTACTAACAGATGTAACAGATTGCCATACCTGGCGCAGTATATTATTATACTGTAATAATATTCTGCGCCAGGGCGGTTATTTACAAACCGACTCGTCCTCACTTGTCACCACACCCCTCATCCGTTTTTATATGGAAAGTGTCAAAAGTGATGAATGGCACTTGACAGTTTCCATATAAAAACCGGTGAGCTGTGAGGTGCGTAGGGGGTGAGTAGTGGATAGCATAGCAGGTATGGCAATCTGGTACATCGGTTAGTAGTGTGGGTGTGAGCCTATCGATGGTATTCGGATGTAAGCGAGAGGTGTCGTCGACAGTGACGTCACGGTGTCACTAATCGGGATTATCAGACCTTGTTTTCTTAGACCATGGTTCCACGCATTATAAATTATTACTAATGAAAATGTAATACTGAAAATATCCAGTCACGTGATATTTTCAGTATTACATTGCACACATTTTGTGTGCGACATCTGTAAGCACGTCAAATAACAAAATGTCACATTCCGAAACTAAATCGAGGCCTAGCAAATAGGTACTTAGTATAAATATAGTTCTGTACCAAATTGGAGAATGTGATTTATTTTGTATCCGTATCTGACAACGCTCACATTCGCGTACAATGCAAGGCCGTTGAGTGTTTGATTTTACTCCAGTTCGGAATTTCTAAAGGTTAACCTCAGCATCCATGACAACAGTGGCTGAACTGCAGTTTATTTACACACGATTGTGTTCCTAATTGCTAGGCGGCTAAACTTTAGATTTGCGTGGGCATTTACGCGCACTTACGTTACTATGGTTAGAAACAGAAGTGATAGATTCGTTTTGATCTATTTAAAATGAATAGCGAAAGGATGTGATTGTGAATTGAGCTTTTTCTCGATTGTCGATTGTCATTGACAAATTTCTTTTGTTATTTTGTTGGCTGAACGTAATTTGAAGGTTTTCGGTTTCTTATAAATAATTAAATATATCCGTACATTGCGGGAATAAGTTGAAAAAACGAGGTAAAAAAACCTAACCTAATCTAAGTTAGAAGTTCAAAACAGAAACATTTCGAGTTGTCAACTTATTGCCTCCATATAAATTATATGATGACCACGCTACTATTTTGCCCATATGGCCCTATGGGTTTGAATCCAAATATTTGTGTGACAAGCCTTATTCAGCTACTATATATAATTATATATCGACTTTACTGTACAAATATCAAATCAAGTTTATAATATGTATCCAAAAATCCATTTCACATATTTTAAGTATAATCTTATTGGTTTAATACTTGTCGGTATCGTGATTATAGGTCTCTAATTTTAATTATAAACTATCAATCATGACGTACTTAGGATTTTATTAGCTTTTATTAACGGGCGATATAATTGAGTTAATTCATATTTATATATTCTAATAACTTAAATTAATTAACCTTTGTCAAGAAGAAATGAATGAAGCAAATCTACCCTCCTCTTTCTAATATGCATAGTGCGAGTGTGATAGTTGTCGCTGTGTCGTCGTTGATGCGACTTGGCACCAAGTTGACTTAAAGTAGAATTTTTAATTAGTAAAGTAATTTGACGTTTACGGGCGCACATCGGACGTGATTTTTGCATAATGGTTAAAGTACAGTAATGTTCATAAATCAAAGTTACCTTGATGATATCATCGGTTACATGTATTTTTATATATACTTTTATGAAGTAGTGCCTAAATAATATCAGTCAGTTTACTTTTTCTAATTAAAAATTCTACTTTAGGTCTACCAACATCACATACATTTTTCGTCGCTTTGGATCCGAATCTCATTTCAATTTGTTTCGCGCACTAGCTGTCACTCGCGCCGAACTAACGTGTAGGTAAAAAACCGGCCAAGTGGGAGTCGGGGTCGCACACAAAGGGTTCCGTACTACTCGTATTATCTATTAAAACGGCAAAAAAAACACGTGTGTTGTATGAGCCCCCTTAAATATTTAATAATACTATAGATTTACTAATATTATTAAATAGAAAAGGCCCTCGAAACGGAGTGCCATCAACACGCTGTTGAGTAGCTGTCAATATGATAATGTAAAGTTAGTGTGAGTTAGGTTAGGGTTCACTTGCGTCCCTTAGGTCGGAAATAGTCACCCCGCGAAGAAACTGTTATGTAAAACAAAATTATCACTCACTCACTCACTGTCGCAGACACACACACTTACGTCCACATACGATCGATAGGTTGATGGCTGATGACGTAATATCGTGTCACCCACACTACTAACCAATGTACCGGATTGTCATACTTGGCGCTACTGCGGCATCAAATTCAGTTAGTACGTGTAAATAATATAATTGCTGTCCACTTTTTTTACTGTGCTTTTGTTCCTTGCCAGTATGTTTGGTTACCTATAAGGCTAGGCGTCCGTTACGTAGCCTTAATTTAATATAAATTGAAGTGACATTTATGAATACCTATACAAAATAAACTATTAGTCTACGGATAATATTGAGAATTGTGTACTTATTTGGAGAACGATACGATAATGCAGCATATTTACATATGTTAATGAGGGTAGTATACATAACCGAAGTATGATTAAATATGTCAACTGGAATTGTATTAGATGAATAGAAGGGCACCAAAGTTGGTTACGACTGTTTGATTCCCAGAAACGAAAATGTCAGGACGAAGTGATTGGTATATGTAATATTATTAATATTGACGGCATAACAATCATAAGCACGCTGCTGACCCTTTTTTGATAAGAGGATTCATTGTATTGCCAGTCTCGTACGGTCAACACCATCATGCATTCTCGGGAGTATTAGCGACCTTACTCGTCGCCACTAGGAACACAACACCTACAGAGCAAGTGGTAAATACACATACCTACAGCGTTAAGGGGCTCCACGCGCTATTTATAAATTTTTGACGAGTTTTTAGTTGATATAGCTCCATCAAAACTATAGATATATTTATGGCACAAACGATTGTCGGTACTTCAATCCTTTATCTACATTTGTGAGATCCCAATTTTGAAAAAAAAAAAACTGACTGCTTATTTTTTTATGATTTATTTAAACATGGTCCAAAAAGCTCTATTTTCTATATACGTATGTTGTTTATGCACTTATACACTTATATGAAATGTACCTACCTATATGCAACCGTTCTTTATCGACGTCTTTAACACCGCAAGAGCGATTTTTATTTTTAACTCATCTTCACAAAACTTACGTCCACAAAACTGGTGTTTTGGCCTAAAATTGCCAAAGTTTGATGCCATATATATCGAAGACATGACCACGCGTGTGGTTTGAAACACTGAAATACTCTAAGGGTTTGCGCTCCAGTGAGATTGGTTGAGCGGTTTCAACGGAATCTGGATCTGTAAGTGGAATAGAGCTACGGGGAGTTTTGTCGCTGGTTCACTAAACTTAGCCTAGTTGAGAAGAGTCCAGTAAGAAACTCAGTTAGGCCCGACCTGGGTCGGATTGATTCTACCCGGTGTGCGGCGGTACCGGGACGAATAGGGGCTATATGTGTCAGTGTTGTCGCGATCGCGCGGTGGACGTCCCCGCCGGCGAGATCGGTAAACCTCGTTGTTCTTAATACGATAAGGCATAAAACACGAGAAAATGGAGTGTTATAGATCGAAGGTGATTGGGAGTTAGGAGCCCCTTAAATACCTTTGGCAATTTAATGGGAAAAGTTTGCATTTGTTTGCTTTGAGACGTAGGAGGCAAAGTAACGGATTTTACTTCCAACGTTATTTGACCACGAATGCCAGGTAGCTATATTACTTAGTCTAAGCATCAAATAATAAAAGTCCACACCAATCATTCTTAATACACGTGACTTATGACTCACGATGAAGCTGGTCAACATACCTGAGATAGATAAACCGATTTCACATAGATCTGACGTTATAGAAAAGATATCGGCACGAATAATTTCACTAATAGATAGTCACGTACTTGCGAGATAATTTTAAAGTTATCGAACGTAAGAATAATACTTACATTCGCTTGCTCAGATGCCTACTTATAGATGTAACAGGTTGGACTATAGTCCCTACCGTAGTCTAGTGAGGGTTGGAGACTTCTCACATTTTGAATTGATTTACAGATATATAAGACGTATCTTCACGATGTTTACTTTCACAGAAACGATAATGGTAAACACTAGATGTCAAATGATACCTGTTCCGTACAACATAAGTTTAAAGAAACACATAGTGATTAGTGATGTTGATACAAGCCAGGAAGTGCATGTCGGTTTCAACGGTTTTGATACCTTACTCGTAGCTTCTACGAACGAATATCAACCTACAATTAATACAAACATTATTATTTACAAGGTTTTCAAATTTAATTATATTTACATCTGGCCTTAAAGTGGCAATTACAGTGCGCTTGCATGTGCGTGTAATCCCATTTTCTGGCCAGGAGGAAACATAAACTGCTGTATTTACCACAGGCGGTAATATAGAAAGCCTCAGATAGCATATTTGTCGTAAAAAACGATCTGAGACAGTCTTTGTTTTACCGCCCTAGGTAAGAAATGTACTCAATAGTCGTAGTAGGTCAATTTAGATATCACTACATAGTATAAAACAAAGTCGCTTTCTCTGTCCCTATATCCTTATATGCATATATCCCTATGTCCCTATATCCCTATATCCCTATGTATGCTTAAATCTTTAAAACTACGCAACGGATTTTGATGCGGTTTTTTTTTAATAGATACAGAGTGATTGAAGAGGAAGGTTTATTTGTATAATAACATCCATTAAATAGTGCACCCGTGCGAAGCCGGGGCGGGTCGCTAATAGATAATAAAGGAAATAATTAGTTTTTTTACGTTTTAGTGTATCTTAAATTTTGTTTTTGTTGTTTCTTCATGCTCATGTTGTTCGTCGTAAGCACGTGCTCAATTAATTCAAAATAATTAAATATAGTTTATGTCTAATTGCCTATTTCAAAACAATCAAGAATAAAATTGATCAGTTAATGGGGATGTAAAATACATTAAGTTTAATATACATTAAATCGATAAGTCTATCAAAGTAGCAATGCAACATTTAATTGTAATATAATCATTTTCCTTGGGTGACTATTTTGTTGTTTGGATTATGTCATATTAAATTAAGTACTAATCAGAAATCGACGATATAATGACTAACGCTATGAGGGAGCCCATAAAATCATTAAAGATCTGTCTGGGCGTCTGGTCGATGCAACTCGTGAACAAAATGCTGGCCTTTATCTTGCAGAGTTGAGCATTGCCATCCAGCGTGGTAATGCGGCCAGCATTTTGGAAACATTACCGACTGGCAGGGATTTAGTAGATTAGGGGTTTGTTTTTATAGGTAGTAGAGGTTTTAATCAATTGGCATTAGAAGCATATAAAATAACTATTACCTAAGTAAACATATGGGTCATAATAAATATACAATCTTGTAAAAACGAAACGCCAAGTAAGCTCAATCAAGGGACTAGACAACGCGCGATATATATAGGTACATTATTATTTATTGTATAGATACTTACTGAAATAGAAGATATCTGAGACTCAGAAACAATTACACTCGTCCTCAAATTACAAATATTTGACATAAACCCGGCATCCTTAGACTCGGTTTTATAAAGATCCGTTAGACCTTATGTCGGTTTGTTATGTCAAAAAATGTACTGAGTTACTGAAATTTGATCTGAAATTAAATTTGGTCTAACGGATCTTTATAAAACCCGGCCTTAGCATACTAGGTGGAGTCACTAACGATTAGGAAGTGCTGGTCAATGGATAAGTGCCTACTCGGTCGGTATTCGTCTAAGCAATAGTATACCTGGACCATTGATCTTCACTTTGAGTTCATTTTCTCAGAGATAAGACCAAGCTAGATCGATTGTTCGGCCCCGAAAACACCCTCGAAGCCTCGAAGAAAATTACATCAAAATGGTTAGAGCAGTTTGATATATATTTATTTAGTTCGAGGATCTCGGATTAATTCATATACATATGTATATAAGATAGATGACACTACCATTAAAGGTATTATAATCTATTACCCTGTTGTATTTCGCATACTGAGTATATTTATATGAGTATTTATGAGTTTTTTTAAACCTATTTTTATTGATTTTAGTTTAGTTTGTTTTTATTTTAATTATAGCGTGTGTGTGTGTGTGTTTTACTAAGACGCAGGGGTAACTTGTTATACAAGTATAACACGAAAACATTTTCGCAGTGTGGCCGGCCAAAATGTAGGTATAGTCATTGTCCATTTAGGAAACCAGTTGATAATTAACATATATACTTTCTTACCTATAATCCAAGTCTAACACTTCAAAATTGAACACAGAAGAGTACATCCCAGCGAGGAAAACTGGTATCAATATTAAAAAGTAATTATAAATATTGAACGTTTTAAACGGTCCTAAATCGTGCAAAATATCGTCCACTGTCACTTCGTTTTGCTTCTTTTCTGGATCCATTTTTAAATACTCAAAACAAACACTTGGTCTATATCACTGTACGTTAAACCCAGTAGGTTAATTTAAAATTTAAATAAATAAAATACAATTAGAAAAAACTTCGTTTCATAATGATACTTCTGGTTATTTCCTTTTTTACTTATTTTATAATTTGAAAGTGTTATTCTTTTTACGGTTTAACACTTATTTTTGTTGAAAGGTTTATTTAACTGGTTTGCGTTCGCGCCGGTCGGTCACTGGACCGAAAGTGCGCGCGCAACCCACCGCGCATAGTTTTATCGTAAACTTCTAATTGTCTACGCTATCGAGAAGTTAAAATGCTATAAAACGCGACATTTGCCTGGAATTCTCATAAAATAATGCAGTTTTTATTCTTATTTAACTGCTTACTCGGATGCAGTTTCATTTAGGCTTAGGTTATCACTATCAGCTTCATTAGCATTTATCGACTTTGATATTTAATTAAATGAACAGTTGTGAGGCGGGGACGTCCACAGCGCTGACGCATATAGTCCCTATTCATCCCGGTACCACCGCACACCGGGTAGAGTCAGTGCGACCCAGGTCGGGCCTAGCTGAGTTTCTTGCTGGACTCTTCTTAGCTAGGCTAGGTTTAGTGAACCAGCGACAAAACTCTCAGTAGCTCGATACCACTCACACCTCAGATTCGAAAAAAAAAAGAACAGTTATAAATGAACTCGTCGTTGTCAATGCCTGCTGTCTAATCTCTTGTGTGCAGACATACCAGGCATCTTCTATTCTATCTTGTAAAATTTGTGCCTACGCCAGATATTGGGAAGGTGCCAAGGTGGGACCCCAAGATCCTTTAGGATACAGCTTGGAAATCGCTAGGAGTTTTACTAGGCATCTTCTATTAATATTTTTCTACTCTTCAATGTTTGAATTAAGATATCGTAGACGAAACTAAAATCACATATTTTTCTCTATAGAGCTCCCTTCAAGTGAACTCTTATGAAATAGACCAATCACGTGTCGCCTTTACTGTACTCTTATGAAATTGGCTAATCACGTGTCGCCGCGGCCATAGAACAAAAGACATCAACGAGCGCCCGACCCATGTGCCTAATCTTTATTTCCGTAGGACTAGTTTGTTTAATTATTTCGGTTTATTTAATTAATTTCCCTTGACTCGTAGAAAAAACAGTCTAGACAATAGTTACATAATTAGCTTTTTAAGTCTCGAACCTTAATTAGACCACTCGGCAAGCTTCGTGGTTTAAACGCGGTTTTCGTCTAAAAAAGCTTTCATTACATTTCATTACATAACGATTGTATAAGCTACACTTTATGCAATCGTTATGTAATGTATGCTTTAAATAAATATTAATTATTTATTTACCCAATACAAGATGCCTACTATGGGTACTAGGCGACAATATAAATACTTATATAGATAAATAGATACTTAAATACATAGAAAACATCCCAGATTCAGGAACAAAATCTAAAGCCGTCTACATGTGCTTTAATACAATACTGGTTGCACACCCCGAATTTGCACGGTTGATGCACTAATATCGAAATTCGAAACCAAATCTTCCCTTTGCAGTGCGATACTCGTCCCTGTTCTCACTACTTTCTCCTGTCTCACTCACTTTTGAGGGTTCCGCACCCAAAGGGTAAAACGGGACCCTATTATTAAGTCTGTCACTAGGCTGTATCTCATGATAGTTAGATAGTTGAAAATTTCACAGATGATGTATTTCTTTTGCAGCTGTAACAACAACATGACATGGGGTGGAAGAAAAAAAAATCAATGGACATAGTCGTGTGAGATATCCACGGACAGGTTTTTACAAAGGATATGGAGGTTTCCAAAAACTTTTCCATTTAAGTCAACCGTTGGTGAGACATTAGCTGGCAAAGTCATAATAATTGTGTCCCCCCCCTCTAATATCCAAACTGTGAAGTTGAAAATTCTGAAAAAATGAGGTGGTGAGCATTAATAAATACTTTAAACGATTTTTGGTTTCAACCAGATAGGTTTTCCGATTTTTGAGTTTTCGTTTCATTTCGTTTCTGAAAAACTCTCTTGCTTAAATAAAAGTTCGTAAGTGCCGTGAGTTCCATACGAAAATACGACATTTTTAGATTCAATGTATTGGATAGTGGTTTTGAATATGGACTAGTAGCAACCCTTATTTGTAAGTGGTCAGACACGCACTTGGCCTGTTTTTTATGAATAGTTTCAGTCCTACAATTACAAATATGTACTACAGCAAAAATAATTAGCCAAATAGATTCATCCGTTATGAAATGTAAGTACCTAGTGTTTATTTTTTTTTTATTAAGGTGCAACTAGACAATCTCGTCGTGTAACATTACGTTAATGTACAAATAAATAAATTAAATTTAAACAAAAATCTAGACCACGGGAAATTGAAAGTAATCGAAAATATCTTTCGTGTTTTCCATCATTTACTAGAGTGCTATCTATGCCTTCATAGCGGAAAAGCCCGCTGCACCCTATTCATTTTATTTTAAACTATTCACAGACAATTTATACATATTTAACGGTTTCTCTGTCTGTAATCGTAAATTGGTTAAACTTGCGCCCATTGAAAGTAAGTTATTCCATTGTGATAATGTGGATGCATACATACCTACATATTAATATTATTATACTGAGCCGACTATGTCTCACTCCTACGCAAAGGCTTCCCCCTCTTTTTCCATTCCTCGCGGCAACCTACATGATATATGTAAAAAACTACTAACTGTTAAATTATTTCTGCCGCTGACTAGCAGATCAATGGCCTTCGAGTCTATTACAGACTATACGAGTACAAGCAGCAGGTAGAAAACGTCTTTGGTGGTTGTCTAAGCCAATGCGACAGCGGCATACACGACCGCAACCCTGGCAGGTAAACTTTGCCTGTGGCGAGCAGGTCTCACGTCGATGTATCTTGGCTTCCTTATCTGCAAGTGTAGCAAACCACGCTTCGTCGTGGACTTTACGCCCATCAAACACCAGTTTGCGCCATTTGTCCCTGTCTTTGGCAAGCTCCTCCCATTTGTGAACCGGGATGTTGAATGCGTGCATGTCTCGCTTGGTGCAGTCCTTATGGCGCAGCATCGGCCTACCGACCGCTCTTGGCATCAGCTATGGCGTCAAAGAAAACACGCCGCGGCAAACGTGACGATTGCATTCGATCCACATGCCCCAGTCAGTGTAAGCGTCAGCTTTAGCAGCGCAAAGAGACTAGGCAGCTGTGCAATCTCGAGCACCCTCTCGTTTGTGACACTATCCTTCCAGTGTACTGCAAGGATATAGATATATGCTGACTGTACCTACCTACAATATTAATCTAAGGCTAGATATTTATTTTTAAATTGCTTCTAGGTAACATGGCTATTAATCTTATTAGTAAGGACACGATATAATGATACCACCGCTGTCGGAGAAAATCTCGATTTTTTCAAAACAAAGAGCATCTGCTGACAGTTTGCGTATTAATTTTCCGTTACTTGTTGAACTATCTACCTACGATTTAGAGCCCTAAAAGAAATAAAATGAAGTTTAAAAATAATGAAAAAAATGCATACAATTCTTTTTTACACCGGGTCTGTGGCAGACAAGCATACGGTCCGCCTGATGGTAAGCGGTCACCGCAGCTTATGGACGCTTGCTGCTCCAGAAGTGTCACATGCATGTTGCCGACCCTTTAAATTTTTTAACATTTCTTTCTGAAGAACCCCATATTGTAGTCCCCCGGGGAAACCTCGGCAGGGAGCTTATTCCACAACCGGAGCGTCCGAGGCAGGAAATTCCTCTGGAACCGTACCGTTATAAATAAAATAACAATCAATGTCATGTCTTGAAACCTGCTCGTAAATATAATATTGGTACTTAATGAATCCGACAGTGTGTAGAACTGGTGTTTTTTTTTAAATAACTATCCCTAATGAGTTTTTCATCAATAAATAGGGCTATCCTTTATCTTTCAAGTAGATTCCAGCTCTGCAGTGTAGACAGCTAGAGACATGTTCCTTCACTCTCAACACGGCGTATCTTCGGGAGCTCACAACAAGTAACACAACACCACATGCCTACAGAGCAAGTAGGTAGTGGTGTAATTTTTCAAAGTCGTCAACTGGTCATTAAGGCGCTAGCGGGTCGTAACACGACTCGTTTATCGTAGAGTGAAACGAAGTTTAGAATGAACTCCCCTCTTTTAGTACACATTGTTCGAATGCGTGAGTTAGGCACTGGTCCCACCGCCGGTGAGCAGCGAGTACTCTCATAGTAATTCTACTCGTTTTCTCGCTCAAGCGAGTAGAATTACTATCAGATTACTCGCTACTCGCCGGCGGTGGGACTAGTGCCTTAGGGCCTTATCACACTTGCGATTTGCGAGCGAGTTGAAAGCGAGGCGAGCACGCAGCGAGTTCGCCGCGTGTGCGTGACGATCGCGCCGCGCGCGCGATACGATTTGGTCGCGAGTGCGTAACACTCTTATCTTTTTTATTTATCACTTTATTCGTGCACATATTTTTGAACCCGGCCGTATTAAGTAAATGAAGACACTACCAGACCGACCAAATAGGTTGTTTGGCCGGAATTCCATCTGCGAAATTTAACAGAAGAAGAAGCACTTATGAATGTTGGAAATTATCTCCCCTACTTACAATTATATACTCTGAGCCCCTCCTACTATCAAACATGTATTGCGGATAAAATGCCAGCCCTTATCTTCCAGACCCATATATTAATTACTAAATAAATGAGAAAATAACTCTGCCTGTCTTTCTGTCTGTTACCTTTTCACGCTTAGGTAATGGACTGAACTGATTTGTATGTAATTGAAAAACTTTGTAGGAGTGTAAGTAAACAAATTTATTTGATGATATTAGTTGCGCTGCCTCATGGCATTAAAGTCCGCCTTTTGTACGTTATGATTTATTTTTGTGCATTAAGAATAGGTATTTTATTTATGTATATAAATAACTTACCGATTAAGTTTGCATCTCGACCAAGGACAGAATATTTTTTATTCTGGAAATTATTCCTTACTGGTAAGTATGAAAGTTTAAAATATACGCGTTTCACGCGGACAAGTTTTATAACAAAACTATGTGCTAGGATAGTTTAGATTCCAAATTCATTTGGTTTGACATAGTAGCTCCAGTTGTCAGCCGACCTTTCGCTACTAAATCTTGTATGCCTGTTGCCCCGTCAGCTACAATGTAATTGCAAATTCCTATATTCGCGTTCCCTTGTGCGCCGATCTAACGCGAGTTCGCTTATTTAGTGCCGATGTGATTTAGTACGCGTTGTAGCGAAATGGCAGTAATGTTTACGGAACGGGTCAGCATTTTTAGTAGTGTCCGACTGAAACACGATTTTTTGCCGAAACCGAAACCGAAGGTTCGGCTTTGGCTCTAGTTTCAGCCGAAACCGAAACCTTTATAGACGTGTGAAAACCGTCAAATAAATTTGCAGAAGGCCATTTTTTCTAGACATATAAACAATGTAACTAGGGATTGCAATCCGGTATGATTCTCAATCCGGCTGGATTTCACTATATCCTGGTGGATCGAACCGGTTCAGCCAAATTGTAGTTGAACGATTGCCTTTATTAAACAATGTTAACTTTGGCGGCATAAAAGGGTTTTTCCGGTCCCATTCGAGTCATATCACCAGATCTGTTAGGCCAGGGTACTCACCTTGGCCCAACAGATCTGGTGATATGACTCACTGGAGTATGCTGATAAGCTGAAGTACAAGTATGACAAGTTCCCTGCCTGGGAACTAAAGTACGAATTTGTCCCTGTTGCGGTAGACTGCAGGATCCTGGGGCTTGGAAGCCAAGGCCTTTGTTATGGATTTGGGTCGACGACTGAAAGATAGACGGGATCGTATATAGTGCAGCAGATTCCGCTGGCTATCGTGGTGACTGCAGGTGTCATGGAGACATTTGAGCTAGCCGCGATCCAAGATGGGCCATTTAACTAGGTAGGCATAATTAGTGTTTGTGGTTAACGAAGTCGACTACTACTACGGAAGCGAAAACCTCTCATGGCCATGACATCATTTTTTTGAAAGATTGATTGAAGCGTCTTATTGATTTGCGTTAGTGCCCAGTTGACGAATAATTGCAGGTTATTGGCGATTTACTCTTGCTGCCTTTTTGAGAAAACGTTATTTATATAATCATTTAATATTAACAATGCCACGTTGTATCGATCGCTCATCAGCGCGCGAATTCTGAAAATACGGGAAACTTTATTTACATTTTTTTAAAAAGCAAATCAATTTTCGTAGCGCTCATTTTCATCCCTACCGGAGTTATCTATCTATATTGGAATATTGCCGGATCCGGTGCCTATCGAGATACTGGATCTAGCCATATTACTGTACCTATCTGACGGACGAGATTGCAATCCCTAAATGTAACACAGGATAGTTCGTGTAGTGTGGTATAAAATAAAACAATTTTAGTACTTAACAAGATATAAAATAACTAAATTAAAATGTATTCTGCTGGCGGACTCGGGCCAAGTTACCCAAAGGCACCAGAAATTAGACGAACGCGATCCGACAGTACAATTTTGTAAAAGTTTCGGCTCGGTCGAAAGGTTCGGCAGTTTTTTGGCCGAAACCGAACCTTTGGCCGAAACATGATTTTTAGGCCGAAACCAGCCGAAACCGAAACCGAAACTTCGGTCAGACACTAATTTTAAATATAAAACCATGAGTTTCATACATATTGAAATATAATAAACACTCACGCCTCGGGAAACCATCGAAATTAGTCGTCACCAGAATTTTAATCGAGATTGGTCGGTAGTCGGTACCTTCCAGCTGGAGAACTGTCTTTGATACTACGTCTGTGACGAGTGTGGACGAGATTTTAGCATGTGACATTGTGGATGTTGTGAGTAACCCGACATTGAATATTAGTGACGAAAATGAGGTAGATGCTCGCCCCTCGACCACCGCCGCCGCCAACATCAAGCAAAACACATTGCCCGCGAACATTGTCCGTGAAGCTAAAAATTCTAGGTTTAAATATCGCCTGAAAAAGTAGCAAAAGGTAAGTTCACCCTCTATAGATCACTGATGATATTAGCTACTTACACCTATAGTTTACTTAGTACTATCTGTTACTTAATTATTACCTAACTATTAGATTCGACCCCGCAGTCAAACTTAGAAATAGTTTCGATGGAGCGATACCTTTTTATACTTAATGATTAATAAATAAATAAATAATAATAATAATCTTTTCATAAATGAACAATTGAACAAGGCTATTTTGATGATGAGGCACAGTATAATGAAATATGTTTCTGTATCACTTCTGGAATGAGGAAATAAATTGTACCTATACTCTGGCCTTAATCGTAATTCAATTTTATATCGCAGAGCATTCTTTTACAATTCAAATTGATCACGTGTCAACAAACGGGTGTTCACAAATATCTGAACACGACTTTATAGTCGATGCATTAGAGTGCATTTTAATATACATGCTATTGAATACCCTGAAGAGCATAGATATTCCTATTTGATGGCGACTGTAGGTAACTGTACACCTCAAACTATAACTAGACTCGACATAAACTATTAATACCACTACCGAGCGAGGTGGTCGTATACCTACTGTATAAAAGTGACAGAGAGAGGCATATCATTTGTTGTCCCCGTCATAATCCTGGCCCCTATTTCACCAAAGCTGACAGGCGCGATAATTGTCAAAAAAAAATTACAATTGTAATTGGTGAAACAGTTTTCACATGAAAATTGTCGATTTTTCAGCCTACATATGTCAAATACGTACATATATCAACTTGGTGAAATAAGGGCCTGGTAAATTAAAAATAAATCGTGATTGTGTTGCCTAGGTCACCAGTGAAAAAGTCGCTCTTGGAAAATGGAAATAGATGACTATGCTTACGTAAGCACTGTCTTGACGGCCACTTTTTCAGATTATAAGTTACTAGTGTCCGAACGCAACACGATTTTCAGTCTAAACTTAAACCGAATTCGGCATTTGTTCTTCTTCAATCTTCGTTTGTTCTTCTTCAATCATCAATTTTCACCTTATTGTATGGAATTTGAAGTACTTTGTTCACATCGTAGGACAAAACGGACGTTTCTTTCCGTTTTGGTCTAACTTAAAACTAAACGGATAGAGGTTATAGTACTCGGACTGTCTGCAGGTCCAAAGGTTAAGTTTTTGTTGTTAAAACGTCCTAGTTGGTATAATTAAATAGTGAAAGTAGGCTTAAATTAAGGCTCGCTATTTCACCTGCAAAGGTAAAGAACATCCAACACAACCTCTGTTTCGTCGGCGCCTCTACATGTTGTATGAATATGATAGTGATGGTAACAAAAATCACTTTTGTTTACACCAGGGATTTAAAAACCAGTCTTTTTTCCGTTTTTGGTTAAACTCAACCTTTTTAAGCGACCGTCGCCAAAATGTTGTCTTGCTCGCTTTCTAGTGTAAAATCAGAAACAAGTTTTTAGTCAAAAAAGAGCATTATTTCAAATAACATATCCTGCAGATTATGATAAATTGTTTTCTGATATATAGTTAACACGTTCCCCGTGCAGCGGGAAATTCAAAATGTAAATTCATTAACAGGTAGGTATATATATAGTATAGGTGTTAATTACCCATATTATGAGCAGAAATTATTCCGGAAACCCAATTTCCTATTTTCTCATCTTTTCATAGTGTAGCGCATAATATGTTACACGTACGTATGAGCTCCTTGCCTGGTGCTATATATGTGATTCACGCACGTACTGGTTCTTGGTTGCATGCTGCATATCTGTGGTTATCCTGTAGCCTAAGATTGTATTGATATATTATATAATCTCGGTAAAAAGGGCTTGTCTTTGGTACACAAAAATTGCGGCTGATTTGATTACGATTGCGGTTATTAACACGATTTTAATCTACAACGATCTTAATCCAAATTAACAAATATCCGCGCTGACAGCCTTGAAATTATTATCACTCGCCTCCAGGCCATTGAAAATGAGACATCGGTTGATTCCACTATTCGATCTAGCTTGTCTCGCCCCCCCGCCATGAATTTACAAAAAAATCACTACGAAAATGATGGTAAAATACACAGAAAGCTTTGTACTGGATGCTACAAAATATTGACTGAGCAGGGTGTACCCACAGAAGTTCGTAAAAGAACAAAATTAACGGACACAGAATGTTTGATGGGTAAAAAAGCCGCAAACTTTTAGAGTACTCCAGTGTTCAAAACCGCCCGCGTGGTCTTGTCGGAGGTTTTCCCCTGGATATTTCCCAGGCTACTCTGTAACCGCGCACTCCTATCGCTTTATTGGGCCCGGCCTATAACTGTATATAACACTTACTAAATATAGATCCTATTTTATTTGGACCTCGCAACATTACTAAAAATCTCCTCCGGTCATTCATTTTTCTTCTTATAAATTTCGGCTCAATCCAAAATCTTCTAAAATCATTATCTACTTAAGACCACTCCAGTAAATTATTTATAAAAAATTGCCAGCAACGACCTCAACTACCTAGGTACCAAATTTTTTTCAAACCTTATTGAAATTCAAACTCACCAGAGAGCTTTAAGATTTTAAATACCTATTTGATTTTAAATTATCCACAAGCTCCACCGTTTCCACATCAGCCGATATCAAAGTATCAAATCGGCATCAAGAAAATGTGCTTCTAATGCCATTGAATAGTAATTTGGCTCAAAGTTCATAGAAGCCAGCTCGATGCAAGAAAAATAACCTAGAATATTACGATCTAAGGAGTTGAAAAACTGTTTCAAGCCAGATGTGCATGGATAATTTGGGTTTCGTCAGTCTGTCAAACCAATAAAACTTTTAATAGGGACGTAATCTAGCTGCGATTGGAATGCGGTGGACGTTCCAGTCTCACCATATTATTATATTAAAAAGTAAAACTAATTTTAAACTGGACGCCTTTAGCATACTGTAAGCGCCGCATGCAGACATAACTCAGAAAATGAAATAATGGCTGCTAGTAGAGGGGCATTCATTTAAAAATTAATTTGATTAACCGCTTTAGCCTAAAAATGTAATGAAATTAAATGATACTGTATTTGCTGAATATGATGAACTACAGTTGTTACAAAATGTGGCCACACTGTTGCAACACAGGCTAAGGGCCTACTTCGAAATCCGAACTTCGTATCGTGCCGGCCCTTTCACTCTCGTGTTATACACTATATGAGTGAAAGGGACGGCACGATACGAAGTTCGGATTTCGAAGTTCGGAGTAGGCCCTCTGGCTAGGTTTAGGCAGAAAAATAATGTTCTGTCCAGAGTCAATTTACTGTCATTGAATTCGATTTACGGACCCAGCTTGTAAAGATGTCCTCAGATTTCTTATTATATTGTTAATATTCTATAACACAGTTTGTGACCAAAGCAAATACATCTATCTTTTCTATCGGGCGTTTTATTAGCTCTCAGATCCGACGAGAAGATAATGTTGAACACGTAACCTATCTACCTACAAAGGGCACGGGAGGACCAGAGTGCCCAGTCCGGCGTCTCCATATATGGTGGTCTTCCTTCGTGCCCATAAATATAACTAGTTGGTAGTGACCCTGCCTACGAAGCTGGAGGTCCCGGGTTCGAATTTTCATTTGTGTGAAAAGCATGAATATTTGTTCCTGAGTCTTAGATGTTTCTATGTATTTATCTATATACGTATGTATATCGACGCCTAGTACCCATAGTACAAGCTTTGCTTAGTTTGGGACTAGATCTGTTTGTGTGAGATGGTCCACAAATATTTATTTATTTATTTTTATTAAAAAATGGTTCTAATTTAATGTGAATTGAAAGCTATTACATTTACAAACCTATAGTATCGAAAAATACATAATTATAATTACATAACATTTCTTTCCTGCAGGGTTGCCTGTTCCTCTTGCGGATTCGGCTAAACTCGGCTATCGTGATCGCACACCTTCGGGGTGAAAATTCTCCCGAACACTGTTGACATTAATATGACGAAAGAACAAATTGCTATGCGATAAAACTGGATGCCATGATTTGAGTTTAGGTCTATCTAGAACACTTGCCCAAATTTTAAAAACATCTGTTTTGTTACATTAGATTCTCTGTAAGTTTTGTAAACACCTGTTGTTTATTCTATGGCAAGGTAATAGTAAGGAAGGACCGATATCAAATATCATAACTGGTTGTTTTTACTTAAAATTGTTGCTACTGCTTTGTATTTTTCTACTCAGGAAATACTATGACGTTTTTCATACGTATTGTAGGGAGCGTCACATAGCGGAAACCTAAAAGATGTATGGGAATTTAGGGAAGTTATTTTCATAAGCGAAAGTATAAAAAAAAACTAATACCGAGCAAAAAATTGAAACAATATTTCAGGGAAAACGCAAAACTATTTTATTATTTACAACATACGTCATTGCGTAATGAGACCATTATCATGGTATTGTGGTTTTCCTCCACACATACAATATAAATAGACCATTCTATCTATCCTTTAAGACATGTTAGGATACGGTTATCTACTTCAAATCGCAGGACGCAACGAAATGCCCGTTGAATAGAAATAACTGCGAACTGCAGTAGAATGCACCATTGCGCTTGAATTGTTTAAGAGAGTAATTCCAGTAAGTTAAATCTTGCTTTTACAGCCTATATACCTACTCAAGTCTGATGTTATAAAATGTGGATACTTTGCTTCGCACTGGTAATACTAATCTAAATATACTCTAATAGATAATAGTTAACCCGAACCGTGACGTCATAACATAATTTCATAACCAATGGCGTCAAATTAAATGCAAATTAAGTATGTAAGAAATAAGCATAGGCCATAATGTATAATGCTTCTTTACTGTATAATATTTAATTTCACAGACTTATAAGCGGTGAATATAGTCAATATCATCATTAAATCAAGACAGGACATATTTTTAAAGTAAAAACTCTGGTAAATGTTATGTATGATAACTTACTAAAACAATGCTCTCAAAATTTGGAGCAAATTTTGGTGATTAGTAATATAGTTTTACAGTACTTCCCTTTAAAGGCTTGGTCATACAGCGTGCGCGATTCGTGGAGTGCGCGACCGCTAACAGGTAACGGGTTAGCGACGCCACACAGGCTGCGCGACGCGAGGACGTATCATAAATTCGAGCAGCGATCGCGCCGCGCGTCGTGTGACCAAGCCTTAATACTAAATTCGCTATTTCGACAAATTATATAATGCAAATGATAGTAATATATTTTACACAATCCTTTGTCACCTAATGTCTCATTTATTTCAAAATTCTGCATGATTCTACGCTCAATATCAAGTGACATACATATAATAAACCCGTAAGGTACAAAACAAAAGCAATGTCATGGGTATGTTCAATTAGTAAAATGAATGGAATAGCGGCCCTAATCTAACGCGAGCACGAGTAAAACGGTGTTAAGTAGTTTGTCCACTATTTGTATCAGAGATTTTGAAATAAGTAAAGAACTACCCACGACACTTAAACGGTGTCGAATAGCGCTAAGCGTTTACCTGTGGCAACGTGCAATGCTTGTAAAATATTAAGACATGATTTTTTTTTAATATGCTCAACAGTATTGAGTATCCGTTCATCGCAATGTTCCAGTGTTCCACGCTGCTCCGTAAACTTACTGCGATATCCGATATTACTTTATATGATCTAGTGATGGGGTACATATTTGTCGACCGGCGAACAACTGTTGAAGTTTTATTATCATCTGTCAACTATCACATTGTTAGCTTAGGATTACAATACAATACAAATACTCTTTATTGCACATCTCAATTAAAGGACATAATACAGTAGTATTACATACATTCCTTTAAATCACCTCTTCGGGTAATTCGCTGATATCTACATTAATATCTATAAGAACTTCGCAAACCGCGTCTCTATGAATAACTAGACATAATAATCTATTTTGAAAGAAAAGAGACCTGCGTCCTAGATTTCTGTATCAAGGTACTGATATGATATAATATGAAAAAGGCAACCATCATTACTCTTACTGGCGCGGCGTTAGTCACTAACCTCATTTAGTCTTATCTCATTCTCTCTCTCAACAGTATCATCTCTTCCTCTTTTGGCAGCAAAAAGATGCCGTGCCCGTCTGATGAAAAGCAGATATCGAATGTCGAATATTAAGTATCGATAAAAACTATCGATACTATGGCAGCCATGTTTGCAAACCTCTTTGTGGGATTGAAACTTTTGACTCAGAAGGATTGTTATCCGCAAAGTGGCTTCAAACGTATGCGCTCAAAACAGGGACAGGTAAGTCTCGAAATCTCTTCCGAATACAGGAATCTTTTCGATATGTGAGAAGTGGCAAAAATATTTGTTGCTGAACGTTAAATTATTGGTCACTTAGGCTCGGTTTTATAAAGATCCGTTAGACCTTATGTCGGTTTGTTATGTCAAAAAATGTATTGAGTTACTGAAATTTGATCTGACATTTGGTCTAACGGATCTTTAGAAAACCCGGCCTTATTATGTCTATTTATACTGATTCCAATATTCGATTCTGTCAACAAAGGCCTAGACTAACATAGGTACTTGCTGACCGACATACACAACAACATATAAATTAAGTACACACTACGAGTATATAACTGCAATGTGTTATGCCACTTCGTGGTGTCAGGTCCGACCATAGAACTTGAGTCCCGACCGACGATTAAAAAAAAACATCGTTTTTTAGGTTCCGTACTCAAAGGGTAAAACGGGACCCTATTACTAAGACTCCGCTGTCCGTCTGTTTGTCTGTCTGTCCATCTGTCACCAGGCTGTATCTCAAGAACCGTGATAGTTAGACAGTTGAGTATTTCCGTTGCCGCTATAATAAGAAATACAAAAAATAATATAAAATAAATATTTAAGGGGCTCCCATACAACAAACGTGATTTTTTTGCCGTTTTTATTAGATAATGGTACGGAACCCTTCGTGCGCGAGTCCGACTCGCACTTGGCCAGTTTTTAACCATAAACAACTAAAGACGACGTACTGTATTTTGCAAGATGATAGTCTAAATAAAGAACGGAAACTGAAACTAAGCTGATATGAGTAACAAGTCGTAAGTTTTCAATCGCACCAATACTCGTACTTGACACTGGCAACATTACAGACTGAATCAGAGGCCTACCGCGAACCAAAAAGGAAGTATTTCCCTCTCTGCCGCACTCGTGTATTCGAACGACAGAGAGGAAGATGTTTCTTTTTCCCGAATGTGCCATAAGACGCTCAGGGTTTGCTTTGATACTAAGATTTGGCGTAGAACCAGTTTTTACTAAAACGACTGCCCTCTGGCCCAGAGGGAAAACTTGGCCTTGTTGGATTTAGACCCGATCAGTACTGTGCCATAGGTATATATAGTATATATATATTATATACCCCATTTTTTAAGATTAGAATTTTAATGGCCATTTTCGCCTACAATTCTCCGATTCCCTAAGACATCATAGGATAATATTGTACTATTTTCACTTATTTCAGTAGCTTATCACCTCTCAAAGATATCACGCCGTATGTTTCCATTTCAAGAAAAAAAACGAAGTAGATATATGAAAATCGTAACTTTCGCATTAGCAGGTACAATGTAAGGATATCCAATTTAAATATACTTATGAGTAATGCCACAATCTATACAGGAAAATGATGTTATTATCCATAAAATTAAATAGATTGACTCTGTGGTAAACCCCAGATCAGTGGGTATCACGTTTTCTTAACTAGTATTTGTAGCATGTACCTATGCAATAAAATATTTTGCAATATATTCACTTTGCTATATATAGGAATTAATGTTTATTTTTTTGATATATTTATTTGATGTCATATATGCCTATTACCTAGTATTTATGTTTAAATATATGTTTCACTATATTGTGTTTCGTCAATTTACTTGATTATTCGCGCATTAAGATATAGAAAATAAATTTTATCGATTTTAAATGTACTTCTCCTCAAGGCTATTAGCGTAATTAGTTTTGCCGAAATGGATCAAGCTTTTTACTATAAAAGATGGTACTAATTACACAGACAGGCGTCGGTTGGATGTGCTAAATATGAAGTTTATTAATAAAAAAATATTTCAACAATTGGTGTAAAAAGTTATACGATAAAATAAAAGACAGTTCCGTAATATCATTTTAACATTACTGAAATATGTTTCTTAGACTTAGATTTGTGTTTTCTAGAGAAAAAAAAGGTATAAGGTTCCAAACCACATGAACCATGATTTTTCTTTTTCTTTCTATCAAAATTTACAACTAGTTACGAAGTGTTTTATAAACAGGATGCAATCCTCTAGACATTTACATTACCATTATGTTTAAGTTATTAAGTTAAAAATAAATAATATGTACAAAATGCTTTTGTTTTTAAATCATACACCTAGTACCTTTTTCTATAAATCATAATACTATAGTCTAAGAAGCAATTATTTATTATTATTCATATAACACAAATAACATAAGTCCCGTTGTATTAACAGGCCAGTCAGTAGAGGTTTTTACTAGTTACGTGAAAGACTTTTTTTTAGTTTTTATTACTTGTTTGTAGCATTACTGCTTGCAATGCGTTTTTTTTTTGAGAAAAAGTGACTGATTAATTAGTTAAATTATTAAATTGATTGGTTCACCAGTTTATTATAAAGCTATCTTGAGTAGTGAAAATGATTGTTTTTAGGTACTAGCAGTACAACATAAATAATTTTATAATTTTGAGGTTTTTTTTAAATTCCAATGTATGTGCTCTAATTTTCATTCCTGTGGACTGTTATTATCATCCCCAGTGTATATTTATCATTCCGTTGTGAGTTTCATTTTCAATCTCAGTTATCTCAAAAACTGTTATAGATATCAACATCCCCTTTAGAAGATTAGCATAATATAGTCTGAAGTGTCTTTTGATATAAAAAATCCACGAAAAACTCCCAAACAAAGAATCACACCGGAATGATACAAAAATCATGCACTGTTGAAATTGACCCGTCACTCTAATTGCAATAATAATAAATAAATAAATAAATATTAGAGGACAATCTTACACAAATCGAACTAGCCCCACAGTAAGCTCAAGAAGGCTTGTGTTATGGGTACTAGACGACGATATATTTAATAGATATAAATACTTAAATACATAGAAAATATCCAAGACTCAGAAACAAATATTCATGCTCATCACACAAATATTTGCCCTGACCGGGATTCGAACCCAGGACCGTCAGCTTCGCAGGCAGGTGCACTACCCACTAGGCTAAACCGGTCGTCAAACATTGCTTGCAATATTGTTTAAACTTTTTTTTTAATGCAACGCCGGTGGCAAACAAGCGTATGGTCCATCTGATGGTAAGCGGCCACCGCAGCCTATAGACGCCCGCATCTACAAATTGCCGACCCTTTATAAGATTTGAGGATGCACTATGTTGACAGCAGAAGGAACACATTTAGGCCCCTCGCTCTCAACACTGCATCCTCAGGAGCTCCGGCAACCTTGCTCACCTCCCACCTCAAACTTTTGTCAAAATAGACATAATGCACATCATTTAAATATAATTTATTTTTTCGTCTAAGATTATGATTGTTGGTCATGCCTTGCAGGAAATACTGATTTTTATTATTGAAAACATAAATGCATAAGTGATATAGATACAATGAAATTACAGTCAAGATTTTATTATTAACAAATATACTACGGTGAGTGTCAGGAACACTAGCACATTTTTCAATTACTCTCAAAGCCTTTATTTGTTTCAAAAGCACTGAGTTAATGTTGGTTTCGTTTCCCCAAACCTCAATATAGTACCTAATTATGCTTTCGAAGTATGAAAAATACATAGTTAATAATACTTCTTTACTGGCAATGTTCATCAGTGATTTCATAGCATGTCAAGCACCTGCTAGTTTCTTATTTACTTTATCTTTGGCAATTCCACCTCAGGTATGGGTCAAGATCTATACCTAGAAATGTTGTAAACTTAGCTTTGGATATTGGGATATTACAGTCGAAATCAGGACTGGACGTGCTTTTGCGAAAAGTCATATAAAAGCATTTTCCGTAATTAATTCTTAACCCGTTAGCCTCAAACCATATCAGAAGTTTTGTCCAGGACTCTTGCATACTATGCTAGGTATATGTCCGACATAAACGCGATGATGCTAGCTAGGACCTGTAAAAGAGTCTGAGAATCCCGACTGGTAGTACATATGATATAGTGAATGCTTCAGTAAATTAGCTGTGCATTGTGAACTGTACAAAATGTGTTTTTGAACCCAAATTATAACTATTACTAAGACTCCGCTGTCCGTCCTTGTGTCTGTCTGTCCGTCCGTCTATCACCAAGCTGTATCTCATGAACCGTCATAGTTAGACCGTTGAAAATTTCACAGATGATGTATTTCTATTACCGCTATAACAAAAAATACTAAAAAAACAGAATAAAATAAATATTTAAGTCACACAACAAACGTGTTTTTTTTTGCCGTTTTTATAGATAAAATAGTACGGAACTCTTAGTGCGCCAGTCCGGATCGCACTTCACGGCGTCTAATAATCTATTCATCTGTATAGCTGTTCGTTTACGGCATAGATCGTCTAAATCTTCGAGAAAGAGTTTTCTAAATATATGAATACAATAAAAAACATTCTATGTAAAAATAGGCCAAGTCTTGAAACTCTTTCACCGTAAAAAGTTATGAAATACTTACGTAGAGCCAAGTCGGGCATTTCTACTAATCTTTTTTTGCTTACTAAATAAAAATTTGAGACATGAGGATCACACGACCTTACCTCATTCGTTAATTTTTGCTTACCTAAAACTATGTACGTAGTCTAGCCATAAATTCTGTCCCAACTTTTTCGCCATTTTAAATTTAATAATGGAACGTTCGATGTATTTTTGGTTCTTGATTATGCTTAAATAGACATTTGGCTGTCAGAAAAAGTATATTTGGCTCCAGGTATCGTTTCCCTGAAGATGGAGTGGGGCATCAAAGAGAATCGTGTCGCAGTGATAGCGTTATACAAGTATAACAAGCAAGTGAACAACATTTTCAAACTGCTGAAACCTTTGAATATAACAAAGAAATTTATCTATCGTACCATCAAGCGATACAACGACATCGGTTTAGTCGACGACCGGCCCTGGAGCGGTCGACCACGGCAAACAAGGACACCGGCAGCGATTAAAGCGGTAGCTGAGCGAATTCGGAGAAATCCGCTACGCAAGCAGAAAATCATGGCTAGGGAAATGAAAATTCCCCCTAGAACTATGTCCCGTATCATAAAACAAGACCTTAAGCTTGGGGCTTATCGACGGAGCACAGGTCAGCGATTGACAGCGGCCCTACGGAAAATAAGAGCGACGAGAGCTAAAGTGTTATGGTCGCGGCATGCAAAGGGCGGATATCGTAATATTCTGTTTACAGATGAAAAAATCTTTACTGTGGAGCAAAAATTCAACCGCCAAAATGATAAAATATATGCTCACAGTTCCCAAGAAGCTTCTGAAAAAGTTCCAAGGGTAGAAAGAGGCCACCATCCTGCATATGTCATGGTTTGGTGGGGAGTATCCTATGAAGGCGTCACAGAGCTTCATTTTTGTGAACAAGGGGTAAAAATACGTGCTACGAACTATCAAAAAGACATTTTGAAGAGAGTTGTTAAGCCGCTAAATGATACTTTATTTGCCGGTAAGCACTGGATATTTCAACAAGACTCTGCCCCTGCACATAAAGCTAAGACAACGCAACGGTGGTTAGCGACGCATTTACCCGAGTTTATTGCGGCTGAAGATTGGCCCTCAGGAAGCCCGGATCTCAACCCCTTGGACTATGGTCTGTGGAATATTTTGGAGGAGAAAGCCTGCTCTAAACCTCATCGCAATGTTGAGTCTCTGAAGTTAGATTTAGTGCGGGCAGCGGCTTCAATACCCATCGATACCGTCCGTGCCGTCATAGACGAGTGGCCGGACCGTTTAAAGAAGTGTGTTAAAGTAAAAGGTGGACATTTTGAATAAATATTTTATTTTATACAATCTGTATAGTATAATTAATAAAAATAACCCTAATTTATTTAAAAACTTTCTTGTATTTTCAAAATAAATGTCATTTCATATAGGACAGAATTTATGGCAAGACTACGTACTATTGTGTGATTGGTTTGTCATATACTCTAATAAACTATGAAGGTATTACAAAAAGAGGATTTCGTTTATGTTACTTTAAATAAAAAATATTATAAAATCATCAATCATCAATCGCTCTTTAGCGATAAGACCGCCTGTTGTTTGCCTCTTCTCATTGTGTTTTTGTACTGTACTGTATCCTTTGATAGAGGTGTGCAATAAAGAGTATTTGTATTGTATTTTATTGTATCATTTCTCTTCCACTTTCAAACCTCTCTCCTGAAAAAACACATTTTTTTAAGATACAGCGTTGTTTTTGAAAAGCAATGATGTGTTCAGGAACCATTGCGTTGCAAGTGTAGGTGGAGCGTGAGCCCGTTGAAGTCTTTTGAGCACGAGCCTGTATCGTTATGGGCGGAGATGGCCATAACGATACCGTTTTTGATGCTGTTATGGTCATCTCCGCCCCGGACCGGCGCGATATTGTCAAGTTGGTCCTTACCTACACTTTTTGAGCACATAAAAGAGGATTTACTGTATGGGTGTACATAAAATAAATTAGCTAATACAAATATAAAGCTAATACAGAATTAAAAACACACAGGATAATTACATACTCAAAAATGTACATATATGCCTGTAGAATGTACCTGGCGAGTCATGGAAGACGTCGGTAGGTGTCTGCAGAGCCTGATTTAAGTGAGAGTGCTCGATTTGTGGGCTCGTTGTTAGCTCTCCTTGTACGCGCTCCCTCACCGCCACTAGTGAACAGTCGGCGCGGGCGCCGCGGCGGCACGGCGCCGCCCTGGCTCGCGCCACACACATGCTTCCGAGATGCCGGCGCAAACAGACCTATCTGGTCTAGCACCGCTGGATTACTGATTTTGTTACGCAATAGGTCATAATAATGTATCAATAGAAGCATTTTACGCCGAAGCTCCAATGTTTCTAACCCTACCATGCCGAAAACGTAAGTTCTTAAACTACAAGTTTAAATTTAAATGTTATTGAGAACGTATCTAAGTCATATTATGCCCTATATGTTACTGAAAATTCAGGGCTCTAGCTTTAGCCACAGCACAAAATTACAGAATGCTGAAAATGGCCTGAATCGTTTCGAGAAAAGGATGGTACAGCCGCCTCTTTGTTTTGCTCGACTTGTCGGGGGCACTGCCGTACCCCCAGATAGCTTATTATAAATAGTTATCGCGATACGAAGCCATAAAATTATTCAAACATTTTAACAGCTGCCATAAATGTTTCAAACCCATATGTCAACAAAAGAGAATGAGACTCACGTAAAGAAATTTAAACAATAAAACCAGAATCTTCTTTCGGTCAGAAGTTTTTCATCATGGTGATTTAATTTAAGAGTTAGTCTTAGTGCAAGTTGTACTTGAAAGCGCGAAAAGAAAAACATCCCGAGCGCGCATGAGAGGTTAACTTTAAAACTTTAAATAATTTAGAGTTTAAATTTTGTCAAGCGGATGCGTCCGCTAACGAAATTATAACGACGATTTTAACGAGCCTCCCTGAGGTATACAGTAAATTACTTTCGAGACGTTTAATTTGCATTTCAAATTCACTTTGATTGAAAATTAAAATTAAAAATATTTTCTATTATTAAATAGAAAATATTTTTACCGATTACGGCAGTGTCAATATTTATAGTTGTCATCATTGATTAAGCTCTTTGGCAAATACTCAAACTATATCATAGGTTTCATGCAAAATACTGGATTCAGCTTGTACTGGCCAGACTTCTAACCTAGTTCGGTGGTATTCGTGGTTGCCAAGTATCCCATAATATGTCAAATGTTTATTCACTGGCGAAGGAAAATAAGCTACGTAGAGCATATAGCACGTAAATGCACGAAACGTGCGCCTAATTCCACGGGCAAGTCGTTTCCCACGGGTCTTATTAGTACTCATTAAGAAAAATGGAAGCATCACATTCAACACTGCCCGTTTGAAGTAAAGGACCCTGTACTGTGAAATGGGGACTATCTGCTTGGTTTTCCTTACTAATCTCATCCTTTCACTTCCAAAAGCTATCGAAGCATCTTTTTCAATATCTACATGATACAAAAAAGCTACGACAGCCTAGTGACGAGCAAACAATCATACGGTCCACCTGATGGTAAGGGGACACCACAGCCTTTAGACGCCTGCAACTCCAAAGAAGTCACGTGCACGTTGCCGACCCTTTATAAAATTAGCAGAAGGGATAAATTTAGGCCCGTCACTCTTAATTAACACAGTGCATCTTCGGGAGCTCTGGCAACCTTGCTCATCTCCAGGAATAGAACACTACATACCTGTATAGTAAATAATGTTATTATGGCTGTGGTTCCCTGCTTCTCCAAATTCGAGCAAGATGACATGTTGCTGTGCCCTACCTCTCTAACTTTCGTAACATAAAGCTTTTCGGCGAGGAAAAATATCGTGAGGTGTATGTGAAGTCCCCAACCCGCAGTGGGCCAGTGTGGGGACTACTTGCCCAATCCCTCTAATTAATGAGACGATTCGTGTCCCCAGCAGTGGGACACACATACATGGGCTGTTGATGATGATAATGATGATCCTACATAAGTCTAATATGTATTATTGTGATATTGCTGGATAAACACCATATTTGGCACAAACGCTCACATATTTGAGTACAAACGCACGTTTAATCTGCAACTCCGTAATTGCTCTTTTGTGGCGTCTTTTTCAGTCTCCATACTAACCGCGCTGTTTTTTGGAGTGTGAAAACCACCTCCGGAAAGTTTACAGTGTCTCGGAGGAAAGAAGATACTAATCAACGGTTTTTTTTTTATTGCGAATGGGTTTGCTCTTGGCTAGCACTAGTCCAACAGTAAATACCTACAAGGATGAAGATGGAACTATCACTTTGTACAAACGTAAGGGAGACAGTGGTGATTGTAACAATTACCGTGGGATTTCCCTTATGAGCATAGTAGGCAAATTTTATGGTCTGGTCTTGCTTGGAGGATTTCAAAAACTTGCTAACCGAGTATATCCGGAGTCTCAATGTGGTTTGCGCTCCAGCGTTCCACAGTTGATATGGTCTTCTTACTTCGTCAGTTACAGGAAAAGTGCAGAGAGCAGAACACACCTAGACCTCAACAAAGCGTTTGACATGGTCAGCGGAGAGGGACACCGCACTTGAGTTCATTGGATAACCTAACTTAACCTAACCTAAATTTTTACAACCATTTCACGAAGATATGAAGGGCGCTGTGAAGTTTGTTAGGAAAACATCTCAACAATTTGAGGTTCAGAGGGTATTTCGCCAGGGCTGCGTTTAAGCACCTACCCTGTTTGACATTTTCTACTCACTTCTTCTATAAATGGCTTTTGGTGATAGTTAACAGGGAGTGCATCTGCACACGAGAGTAGACGGAATTTATTTAATATCGAGCTCCTCAAATCACAATAGTATCGAGAGGACGTCAACAGTCTCTTGGTGGCTCTACGCCCGAACTTCAGGACATCATGGACAGATTTTCTTGGGCCTACACGTTGTCCTCAATGTCCATAAATACTAAGAAAACAGTCGAGTTAGTTGCAAGGTAGTGCGGAAACACCAAGCATATTGGTTGATGGCACAGCTCTTGGAGTCGTTGACAAATTTTGTTATCTCGAGTTGACCATCTTGACTCTCCCTTGATGCAGAGATCGATATTCGCATCGGCAAAGCGGCAACCTTTGAAACTAGGTCTATTTAAGTCACATTGTCCCCCAATAGGTAATTTATTTTTGTAACATGTTTTTTGCAGTTTCTTGACAAAACAGTCTTAGTTCTTTTTTTATGTTATGGGTATAATAGTGGTAGTTTTTTGACATTCATAAGTGCATGTAATATGCCTTAATTGAAGAATAAATGATTTCAATCCAATTTTTGTTTTTGCAGTTTTTTCACAAAACATACTTAGTTTCTTTTTTACTATAACCGGGACTTATATTGAGTTTTTATTTATACGATACGAAACTGTCAATAAAAATAAGGTTATTATTCCATAAACTTCGGAGATGCAATTTCACGCCAGATTGACCATAGTACAAATGGCTCGTGTACGAATTCTCACATTGTATCGCATCCAAATCTTACC
Source organism: Epiblema foenella (assembly GCA_963556455.1). Lineage (NCBI taxonomy): Eukaryota > Metazoa > Arthropoda > Insecta > Lepidoptera > Tortricidae > Epiblema > Epiblema foenella. The sequence goes on along the minus strand of OY747113.1, from coordinate 10,913,233 downwards.
GCATCCTCGGGCGAGAGATATCGCGGATGCAGCGAAGCCGAGGTCCCCTTTGTCCGTCGGTCGTGGCCGAAAATATTGCACTTCTCTAAATCGTGGCACAGTGAGGGGGCAAGTCGATGTTTCGAGACGTTACAAATCTTTATCACTAGTGTTCACGCCACTGCGGAAACGTCGCTCGGACGAGGAAGAGGTGCTGCCCATAGTTAGTTGTGACTGCGGCTCCTTTGTTTTTTACTTCTAGTCCAAGTATAAGGTGCACATTAAGTAAATTGGAACGAACGTGATGAATGAGAGAAGTACATGGGAAAGAAAGGGATGAATGAACAAATGAGTGAAAGAGACAGAGGATAGATTATTTGTAAAACAGTTGAGATGGAAATAAATGTATTATGGCCGAATCCTTGTTACTTTTATTTACAAAAGTACCAAGCACACACACGGTCGTTCCGTAGGTACCTACATGTTTGCATAAAATAACTAGTGTCCGACGGAAACACGTTTTTTTTCCGAAGCCGAAACCGAAGGTTCGGCTTTGGCTTTAGTTTCGGCCGAAACCGAAACCGGAATTTTTTTAGACGTGTGAAAATCGTCAAACAAAGTGTCAGTGGGCCTCTTCTTCTAGACATAAACAATGTAACTAGGGATTGCAATCCAGTATGATTTTCAATCCGGCTGGATTTCACAAAATCCTGGTGGATCGGGCCGGTTCAGCCAAATTGGAGTTGAACGATTGCCTCTATTAAACGATGTCAACTTTGATGGCATAAAAGGGTTCCGGTCCCATTCGAGTCATATCACCAGATCTGTTGCGCCAGGGTACTGACCTTGGCCCAACAGATCCGGTGATATGACTTACTGGAGTATGCTGATAAGCTGAAGTATAAGTATGACAAGATCCCTGCCTTGGACCCAAAGTACGATTTTGTTCCTGTTGTGGTAGACTGCAGGATCCTGGGGTTTGGAAGCCAAGGAATTTGTTAAGGATTTGGGTCGACGACTGAGAGATAGACTGGATTGTATATAGTGCAGCAGATTTCGCCGGCTATCGTGGTGACTGCGGGTGTCATGGAGACATTTGAGCTAGCCGCGATCCAAGATGGTCTATTTAACTAGCTAGGTAGGCATAATTAGTGTTTAAGGTTGACGAAGTCGAAGCCATAAATATTTTGATTGATTGATTGAAGCGACTTGTTGATTTGAATTAGTGACCACCTGACGAAGAATTGCAGATTGTGATTGTCGGCTTACTATTGCTGCCTTTTTGTGAAATAAACGTTATTAATGTATTCATTTAATATTAATAATGCCACGTTGTAACGCTCACTCATCAGCTTATCGCTCATATTCTGAAAATACGCGGGAACGTACATTTACCTTTAAGTAAAACTAATTTTCGTAATGCGTTTTAGCGCTCTTTTCCGGATCCGGTGCCTATCGATATACTGGATCTAACCGGATTACCGTACCTATCCGACGGACCAGATTGCAATCCCCAAATGTAACACAGGATAGTTCGTGTAGTGTGTTATGAAATAAAACAAGTTTAGTACTTATCAAGTACAAACAAATAAAATAACTAAAATAAAATATATTCTGCTGGCGGAGTCGGGAGATGTTAGATAAAAGCACCAGAAATTAGACGAACGCGATCCGGAAGTACAACGTTGTAAAGGTTGGGCAGTTTTTTGGCTGAAACCGAACCGTTTTGGGCGGCTCGCTAAGCACAAGATTCCGCTTTGGAATCCCTCACTACGCTCAGATTTCTATTGTAGATATTTTCGCTTCACTCAGGATTCAATATACCACCCTCACCGTAAATATATTGTTTTCCACCCTTGAGGCACCATCTACTATTGTAGACTATGATAAAACTGCTGGTTAAGATTAGGTACATCGTTGTTATATAATGTTGTTAACATTTATAACAGCATTGTATGAAACATTTTTTAAATAATGATCTTTTTATGGTATATTTGCGGACCATAAGATAACATATTTATATAAGTGGAAAATATAAAAATGGACAGATTGTCCAATTGCCCATCAAGTAATCGAAGTGCAAGGTGGCCAGAATATTTTGGAAAGGTGATTACAGATAGTTTAACGCTAAATAAGTTGGTGTCTCGCTCGGTCGTCCGGTGACCTGATGAAATCTAGTAGATGTTCTATTAAATGTCCTTGGTAAATCCTTGGCTAATGTGGAAGTAATAGTGACGATCATATACCTAATATATATAGTTTGGAAATTTTGAAATACAAGTTTTTTTTCAATGATTTTGTAAGTTTCTGCGAGTGAATTTCGGTTTGTTCTCCTCTACAGGTCGCATTTCTCAACCGATTCTCGTGAAATTCTGTGATCAGGTACTATAACTATATAGATTCCGTTATCGTCAGTTTTTGGAAAATTAAAAAAAAAACTCGCGATGCCTACAGCTCACAGAACCACTAGGATTAGAAGCTTTGGTCCATAATCGGGTAACTATCAGACTCCAATTCCAACCAAAATGTAATATCGACAATATCTCCTCACTACAAGTTGACACTGGTGAATAAAGGCTCTTTGTGTGATTGGAACTCGTCGGTTAAAGATTGCACTACTCTATAACGTCACTCAGCTTGATAGCTTCAACAGACAATATCTAAAGAGTCAAAACATGGTGATGGGCTTCTAGGTTGGGCAGGAACACAGGGAAAGCTCGACTAAAAAAGGAAACAGAACGTAGGGTAATGAAAATATTGTTCAACTTTGGATTTGAATCTTGTAGTTACATCTTTTTACACGATTGTCCAAAAAAGGACAGTAATGTTTTTTTTGCGTTTTCCACGCAAAAGCTAATAAAAAAAAGCTAATAAGCTGTATAAATTGAGCTGCAGTTCCAGTTGCCAAGCCGAAAACTAGTGCATGTGTCTTGGCATTTGATAACAGATATAATCCGTAGCGCCCTCTAGTGAGAAATCATCAAGTGACCTACCTATACCTACACCTCGCTAGCTACTTGAGAACCACACGATTGCTCTTCTCTACGTGTTTATAACGGCACTAGCCGTCAGCTCGACGGGATTTCCCACCGGTAACATTTCAAGAACCATTCGTCTGTTAAGGAAACCATACACACTTTCGTACCCTATTTGGACCTTCTTAAGAACACAATTTTCTATTTTTATTGGTTATCACTAATCTGTACAATAAGATTGTTTTTGTTTAACAAAGCAGTACACAAAAGAGTTATAATTATCATAAGTCATAACTAATGAAAGACATTCGAAGGTATTAAGACAAAACAGGAAGGTATTAGGACAGTATAATGCGTGCTAAAACTCTTGTTGTTTTTAAATCAGGATTCAAAGAATATTATTTGTCTCTCCCTTAATACTCGATTTTCTTGGTTTCTACTGAACCCATTTGATTGATATTGTATTTATGTAAAATTGTATGTGTGTTTAATTTATGTCTATGTCTGTATGTATATTTATTATCATTTATTTTCGGTTAAGAACCCGCATGTTATTAACTTAAAATTCATACTTCGGTTTGCGACCTACTCTGTTAGATATATAATGTTGCATTATCTCCGCTACCCAAAGGTTTTCTGGAAGAGATAGCTCTTTGGCGATAAGACCGCCAGTTGTTTACCTCTACTTTAAGGCTAATGTACTGTAATGTGTTATTTGTTGAGGTGCTCAATAAATAGTATTTGTATTGTATTTTTTATTATCGCTAAAAAGCTGTGTTTTTATCTTTCATGAGTAGCGGAGACGATGCAAACAATTTAACATTTGTAATAAGTTTTCACACATTTTGTACTATTTAAGCAGCAGTGCTTAATGGATATCGTAGAATTTAGATTGTGCGTTAGATAGATCTGTCATTTCCCTCTACAAAAATGACAGATCTAAGTACCTTAAGTTACGTTCGAAAGGTTAAATCACCACTCAGATTAACTTAATGCGCTATGTGATGTGGTTTCAGTTACTACCCGTCGCTAGGGTTCTTAAAAATAGTTGTTTTGGTAAGTTGGTAATTGTATTCTTTCTTTAATGACCGTCAAGCAGCAAGACGAATTTATCTATTAAAATACTTTTTCTCTCTAGCCGAGAACTGCCAGAACAAACGGTTTAAGGCAACAAAAATTGCCGGCAAGTTTGCGCGGATAAAGTGTGTTTTCTCGTTCAGAACTATCCACCAGAAACGCCTATCTATCAGATAGTTGTACGGTGAGACGAAACGAAACTTTCAACTTTGTACTTTTTTTCGCGAAGTTGTCTCGTTGTTTCTAGTTTTTGCGGGAGAGTTTTCTGTTTCTTATACCAATTATAGTCGGCTATAGAACGGTGGGGAGTGGAAATCTTTTGTTAAGGAAAAGAGATTTTGTACGTTAAGAAATACAATTTTGCCTTGACTCTGTTTAATGAGACTCATAATTCATATAATAACGTAATACGGAAAACATGAAAGTACTTGTACCACGCGTACTTATTATCTAAGAAAAGAAAACGTAAGTACATTATTAAGTACCGATATTATTGCAATATTCTATATCCAACGTTATTATGAAATATTTAATACTAATGAAGCTTTACATTTATAAACAACTCATGCCTAAGTTTGAGCACATAATTAATTTAATTTCAGGGCCTTTATAGCGATTGTAGGTTTAAAGATGGAGAAAGTGTGTAGTAGCAGTAGCTTATCTCCCAAAACACAACATACTTCGGCCCGGTTCCCATAGTCGACACCCACGGGACGAAAGTGGAAGAGGAATAGCTCCTCAACACACACACAACACTACTCTGATATCTGAACATGCGCACAGACTACCTTGTGCTTAATTTGTGCTTGTTGTACTTACGTGAGAAAAAAATAAACGTACATGATAGTAACATCGCTAATACACCTGTGTCTAAAGCGCCGAAGAATGCCCCGTATCAATTCAAATTCAAGATTTCCTATCGATATCAACGCCTGGAATTTTTCAAGGAACATTGCATTTTATTGTATATACGTGGCGGCACAGCTTTGAAACAGCTCGCACTCTGGAACCTGTAGTGACGACGTAGTTTATGGTTGTTGATAATAAATTTAGAATGAAGGAAAAATTGAAAAATTTAGGCACCGAGCAGGATTCGAACCTGCGACCTCCCGGCACTCGCGGCCAGTCGCTCTAGCCAACTGAGCTATAGGTGCAATCACTACCCAGTTCTAAATTCATCAACCGTTCTTTCGTATTAAGCAGTACCGCTGCTAACGTAAACTATTCTTTTTATACAAACGCCTTAAATGAAATGAAATGAAATGAAATTTATTTGCTTGAGACATGGTTAACAATAAGGTGGAACAACTTTGTTAAGGATCAGCACATCTCGCCAACATTTGGACATGCAAAATTTACGAACTTATGACTAATTGTATTACCACGTATTACTTTTCTCATTACAATTTATTTTTATATTAATTTGTTCTATTATACGTAAAAAAGTCTTGTATCGAGTAAAAACATTTGTCTACTAGCCATTTGTGTAATGCAGATGTGAATGGTTTTAGGGCAAGCCGTCTTATGTCAATTGGTAAATTATTATACAGTTTGATTGCCATGGCATAACTATTTTTGCTACATAGCTTGGTTTTATAAGTGACTGGCAATACCAGTTTTTCAGGGTCTCTGACATTAAATTTACAAACACTGCTTAATTTAGTAAAAAGATCAGGATGTAATCTAGTAAATTTGCAAGCCTCAAAAATATAGAGTGAAGGTAGGGTTAGTATTTTGAGATCTTTGAATAAAGATCTGCATGAGGTTCGTGGTGGTAACCTGCAGATAGCTCGGACGCATTTTTTTTGACTAACAAATACTCTATTTACGTCACATGAGTTACCCCAAAGTAACAGACCATACCTTAAGACTGAGGCTACATAACCGTGATAGGCAGTTAGTGCTGTAGTTTTATTTACCAAAATAGCCAGTCTTCTGAGAACATAGACAAAATGATTTATTTTTGTACATATTCTGTCTATTTGTGGTTTCCAACTACAGTTTTTGTCTAACAATATACCTAGGAACAAGATATTCTCTGCTTCTGCTATTTGTTTCTCGTTGTATTTTAAATTAATGTCAAGACTACCCTTACGGTTATAAAATTGTACATATTTAGTTTTTTCTAAATTAGGCTGTAAATTGTTCATTTTCATCCAAATTATCATATCATTAATTGTGTTATTTATGTCCACATTATATAATTCAATATTATTTACATTACAGGGAATAATTAAAGATATGTCATCGGCAAACAATATACATTCATGTCTGGTGACCATAGGCAAATCGTTGATGTACAGCAGAAATAATAAAGGCCCCAATACACTACCTTGTGGTACCCCGGTTTTAACTTCTTTATAACACGATTTTGAGTAATTCGCTATATTTTTCTCATTAATACTTTCCACTTCAACAGATTGTGTGCGCTTGCATAAGTAACATTTAATCCAACTCAATGCCAAGCCACGAATACCATACATTTCACATTTTTCAAGTAGGCGATCATGAGAGACAAAATCGAAAGCCTTGCTCATATCGAAAAATACTGCAATAACGGGTTTCCCTTTATCAACTTGATCAGTAATGGCTTTGATTAAATTGAACGCGGCCAATGACGTGGATTTGCCTATTTGAAAGCCGTTTTGATTTTTAACTATTATTCCATATTTGTCACAGAATTTGGTAATTCTAACATGCATTGCTCTTTCGAAAATCTTTGACAAAACAGGTAATAAAGCTATCGGCCGATAGTTATTGAGATCCTCTTTGCTGTTCTTTTTATATAAAGGCTTAACAATGGTTTTTTTTAGTCTGTCTGGAAATATGCCCGTCGAGAACGATAAATTAATCAAGTATGTTAATACCGGTGCAATTTCTCTAATACTCTTTTTGAGAACCATTGTCGATATTCCGTCGTAGCCTACAGACTTCGTTGGTCTCAGCATGTTTACAATTTTTGTAACTTCAATAACGTCGCAAGGATATAGAAAAATGGTAGACGGATTTGTAACGTTATTCAATTTATGTTTTTTGTGATCATAATCATTTTTTGCTACGTTAATGAAGTAATCATTAAATGTTTCTGCTATTTCTTGTTTACATTGAATAATTTGTCCATTTAAGTTTATTTGTTCAATTCTATTTATAGTTGAGGTGTGGTTTGTCTTATTCTGAATTAAATCCCACGATGCTTTACATCTATTTTTTGCTTTTTGTAAATACTGATTATTCGCAGATTTTTGTGCATATTTCACACAGGTTTTTAGTATTTTCGAGTATCTATGATATAATGTTTTGTACTGATCTTTTTTAGTTTTGTAATATTTGAAACGTATTTGTCTCTTCGTAATTATTGCTTTTTGTATACCCTTGGTTATCCAACGAGACTTTTTCGCTGTATTACTCTTTTTTACTCGAATAACCGGGAAACACAGATTATAAAATAAGGTGAAGGTATCATGAAATGCGTCCAAAGCATGATTTAAGTCGGGAAGGTTATATACTTCACTCCATGATAAGTTTTTCATATATTCGCAGAACTTTCCAATGTTTTCATCACATGAGTCTCGTCTGTGAATGTACCAATTCTCTATGGGAGTTGATTTACTCTCATACTGAAAACTTAGTGTTTGGCCCGTATTGTGGTCAGATAAACCGAATTCGTGGACAATAGCTTTCACATTTGTCATATTGCTTGCTATATGATCTATACATGACGTAATTCTAGTGGGGTCTTTTAGATGAAGTTGAAAGTTATAGTTTTGCAATATTCGAACAAGTTCACGTGTGTCGTTAGAATCCTTTAGCGTGTTAATGTTAAAATCTCCGGCTATAATGATTTTATATTTATGTTTCTTACACAATTTATGAAGCATATTTTCTAATTTAATAAAAAATATGTCAGTATTTGATTTAGGTATTCTGTAAATACAAATAACTATACACATATATTGGGGAATTTCTATACCGCAGCACTCAAAACTAAATTCAATCGCCAAGTCTTCTAAAAAGTCGATTTTCTTACATTCGATTATATTTTTACATAATATTAAGGGAGGCGTACAGCGACATCTACCAGAAGACTCGTGCTTCATTAACGGCACTAACGTCTCAAATCATATTGAGAATCGCCAGTTACGATGCGCCATCTCATACCCAAATTTAGAATGATTTTTTTTTTGATAATGTACCGACGGTCAAACAATTTAATTTCTGGGCCACTTCGTACCTTGTCACAGTGACATTAATATGAGATCACTAGCGGCTTTCATATTGATGTTCACCGTGACAAGGTACAAAGTGGTCCGGAAATCAAATTCCTTGACTATAACTATCAAGAGGAAGGAGATTCGAGAAACTATTAGGCCACTTCCTGATTTGTCGGTGCGGCGGTGGTACAGTCAACCAAGAAAGTGGTCTGACACCATTTTCGACTGTATTTTTGTTATTTTATTGTTTAATCATCATTTGTTGCATCCATGGTATTTACATATAGGTTAACATAGATAGTTTTGGCTTCACATGGACCCTAATAGGGCGCAGCAATAGGTTGTCTTAGAACTAAATTAATTAGTAATACACACACACACACACACACACATTAGGCACGTGTTATTAGGTAATCAAAAAATAAATAGTAAATTTAATTTTAGTTTTATGTCATACAGTAGGAATTTTTTTTGGGAATAAATATAAATGTATTATAATAAAATAAAATAATTAGTAGGTAGTAAGTAGTACCTAATATTACGGTGCCTTTTAAGTACCCAATTTCATTTTTCTATTGTTCAAATATTTGTGTTCTACTCTCACATTATCACTACCTTTTCTATTAAGCATGTGTATCATTTTTAGGGTTTCGTACCTCAAAAGGAAAAAACGGAACCCTTATAGGATCACTTCGTTGTCCGACTGTCTGTCACGACCCTTTATCTCGGAAATGCGTACAGGTTTCGAGTTGAAATTAAAACCTCAGACTCATATCTACAGTCCCTTGAAGCTGTGAAAAATCCAAACCTGTAAGGCTCGGTTTTATAAAGATCCGTTAGACCTTATGTCGGTTTGTTATGTCAAAAAATGTACTGAGTTACTGATCTGACATTTGGTCTAACGGATCTTTATAAAACCCGGCCTAAGTTAACGTAAAAGAAAGATACGGCCGTTTATGTCGCAAAAAAACGTATATTTCGACACTTTCAAGGGAATCAGAATTTATAGGGTACTTCCCATTGACCTAGAACTATGAAATTTGACAAGTAATAACAAGTACAGTACAAAAATCTGAAAACTATACATTTATAGTGAAATCATACAAAATATCCTAAGTACTTAATATTATACATACGAAAGTTAGGATGTTTGTATCTTTGTTACTCAATTACGCAAAAACGGCTGAACGGATTATGATGAAACTTTGTACACAGAATTTTTAATCTGGATTAACCTGTAGGATACGTTATATCCCTTAAATCATCCCTCAAATTGATAATTTCGGGGGTGGGAGTTGAACCTATGAACCAGACCAGAGTCATGTAGATATTGACAATGCCTGCTGACGTACGGAAAATTCATCTCTGAAGAACCAGCATAAGGCTGACCTCCGAGTATGCACATATTTGTCACGAATCTCAGAGTCGAGATATAATAAGGACTTATGATGAGGCGACTCTATAGACAGTTGGCAATAAATAACACGATATTTGACAAAGTCATGCATTGGCATTGACGTGTCATTTTATACAGATGATATAAGGTGAAGTTGTAGCTAATAATTAACATAATTTTACACAATTTACTACTTTCGACTACTTTGTGTCTTATCTTAGCTAAGATAAAGCAGATTTACGTATTATTTAGTTTTTATTTTTACGATTGTAGTTACAAATCGAGCGATTTCGCTTCTGATTTAGTTCGGATATCTGTGACTCGACTTATGTCAATTAAAATCGTTCTAGCAATTACATGCATAATCGCATGAAAAACGATAGTTACTTATACACTGACCCACATCCGCCAAAACTGCTGTCCCATCGTGCCGTAATAATTTTAATGTTTAAAATAGGAGATTAAATAGATTGCGCTTTGATATCTGCCTACCGTAGTTGTCAAGAACCTATGGGTCAACTAAAATTTATGGAGTTGTTAAAGTGCTTAGTTTAAAATCACAACAATGACTTGTGTCGCTGTACTCACGGCGTTCATTTGTATTTTGTACATCGCGCTATTAAGATTTTTTCTGAATTAAATGGGGTCGGAATGGGTACACGATCTGTGTTCGGAACCCTCGGTGCGATAGTGAGACTCGTTTTTTTAAATAGTATTATATTTTATTTAAGTAGATAGATGTCACCCACAAGGATTAGGCTGAAAATCAGCAATCCAGCCGCTGACCTTGATCCTTTTTGCTGACATACGACTTAGGTATATATTTATTTATGTTTGTTTTTATTTCTGAGTTGTGTATCTATGCAAATAAATATTTTTCCTTTTTTAATTTTTTGGACCTTCATGTGCAAATAATGGAGTCTAAGTGGACGGCTAGTCTGGCTTACTGTACTTACCTACTACGTTAGAACACTTATCAGCTGTCAGTGTCAAACTGTCAGTCGAGTCGGTCCCTTCCTGACTGGCGCAGGATGCGCGGTACCTGGGGCGATACCAATGCAGTACTGGTTCGCTTCTGCGTATTATATCACTACTGCGTAAACGTCTGCGCAAATCTCTGCGACATCAGTAAGCTCACGTCAAAAAACAAAATACCACATACCGATCCCGCCCCGCCTAGTCAGGAAGTCTTCTTAATCGGGTTATGCAATAGCGATGATGACTCATGGTACAATTAATAACACAGTGTATATAGCCATATATGCATAGAAGACCATAAAATTATCACAATAAATAGTAGTCCAATTAGTAAAATCACAAAAAAATATGGGACTGTAAAGATTCGCAAAAACGTTTTTTTTGTTTATTGGCCCAATGAAAATTGAAAGTTACCAATATAATTCTCATGCTTCAACAAAAAAGAAAACTTCCCTTTTTCCATATAACGGCAATAAGAGGACACGCAGGAGTGACGTCACGCCTGAGTGTGAATCAGTATAGAGCGTTTTCAGTGCTCGTTAGCTATGGTGTAGTTTGCCTCCCATTTTCGTCTTTTGTGTTGCTCTTATTGCAGTTGGTCCCATACAAACATTTGATCGTCTCTCAAAACTTATACAAATGACATGAATATTTTTTTGTGATCATGCCTATTGTCGCACACAACGCAATCGTCCCGTTTAATCGTTAGGTCATGTCCTATGTGCGCGATTTCCTCGCGAACGCGAAGCGAAGCGGCGCGGCGCGAACGCGACGCAATGCGGCCTTGTCCTACGTGCGCGCGAATCGCCCAACAAACAACTCGGACGGTCGCGCCGCCGCGCCGCGTCTCATTCGCGCGGAAATATCAAACCAACTAATCGCGTTCACTTCGCGCCGCGCCGCGCCTATATTGGTCATGTAGGCAGGGGCGATTCACTGACGTGACGTCATCGCGCCGCTACAAGTACATGTGGCCGGCAGTGACCCGTTTCTCGGGTCTATTCAGTGGTTGCGGCGCAACGCAACGTTACGCATTGCACGCGCTCGCGCTGTGTAATTGTATTCGTAAGCGATTCGTCATTTCGTTTTCTGAAGAACAGAATAATTATGATTAGGTTCATAATGTCAAAAGCACGTTACTACTGTATTGCAGCGGATTGCAGTAAAAATTATCTTTATATAGTTACCAAAATTCTGTGTCTTTATCTTGAAATGCTGAAAAAACTGACAGTTATGATTATCATCGAGTTTGGTGATTTTTGCAGCTAATATTCACCAACGGTTGATATAAAAGGAAACGAAAATAAAATTGTTGGCTCTAAGAAACCTCTTATTATTTTTTAAAGTGAGGCCTTTAAAAATGATATAGAGGTTTCTACCCTATAGTGGTTGCTGTCTAATAAGTGGGGTGTCAATGATGGCTTGCTTATTGTAATGTAATCTTATTTAAAATTTTTAGTTGTTTAGTTGTTAAAAGTAAACCGATGGATGAATACCTAAATAAAGAACATTATTGTTATTATTATCCTCTGGTTACATTTTACACACTCCATACGTGCCCCCCTCCCCCTGATTTAATATTTTTTCGTCATTGCACACTTCACTTCTCACTCATCACTTTTGTACGTAGCGGTTCATACGAGTAGAACACACCTTCCTGCTAAATGTCTTAATTGTAGTTGTAGTGCTTTTTAGTCTCCGATTACATCGGCTGTCACATACGGACGAACAGACGGACGGACTATAAGGGTTCCGTTTTCACCATTTTGGCTACGGAACCTTAAAAGTACTACTCGTAATTGTATTGTAAACAACACTACTAATAATAAAGTATAATATAATAGGTTCTCGCTGGCGGTAACCCTAGCGCTAAGGGCGGGGCTTCGAAAGAGCGCGTTGCGTGCGATAGAAAGAGATGGCCACGTTTAGGCATGTTTGGCATACCTAAACGGGGGATTTGTTAACGGTGGGCCCTCTGTACTTGTACTATTACTTATTCTGTGACGTAGGACACTTCAATAGAGCGTCGAGTGTTTGTTTCTTTCGCGTTCGCGAGGATTTCGCCCACGTAGGACACCGCGTTAGGTTTTGGATGACGAGTCCCAGCGAGCGCACGAGACAAACATAAAATCAATTATATTCAGGGGCTATTCAATAGGGTGTCCGAATAGGCCCCGGAATACAGGGTTGATCCACAATTTATTAGCATTGTACGGGAATGAAATACTCCGTTAGGCGATCCTAATTGAGTGTGTCGTATTGCAGTCTCGTCTAATCGTACAAATAGATCTATACATATATCTATGCACCTTCTAAAATACATGTGTAGGAAGCTTTTACTACCACGGTGGCGAACAAGCATCGAGATTGATACTTTTTATAGAGTTGATCTTACGTAGCTAGCAGACGCTAATATGTTTATTTTTTGTTGATCTGTGTTTAAAAGACTACGTAGGAAAGGAACTGTATGAGTATGGCGTAAAAACACATAATATTTATAAAATTTTATTGTAAAAATTGTGAGTTTCCATGATGCGTTCTTTTGTACTGCACATTAAGAAAATAAATATTGTGTTATTAACAAGATATTTTCAAAAAATGCAATTATTTGCTTGATTTGGTCATTGGTCCCATTTCAATCATAATCTAAAAATTTACATAAAACCTGCAAAGAATTACAAAACTAAAATACTGTCAATCGCATAGCGGTACTAAATCATATTTAAGAATAATTTGTAACAATATACACGTAACATTATTTGCAATTAAACTCCCATACTAAGTTAGAAATAACTATACTCATTAGTTACTAACAATACAATACTATATAAGAACACAGTAAATAATGACATTGTTGTATTAAGAAAAATAAGTTTTGTCATACAATACATACAATTTTTTTTGTTACCACAATTAAGGTGTGGTGGTATGTTGTTTCAGATTTTGAGTTTTAAGTAACATCATAATAAATAGTACTTATAATACGCAAAGTTAAACTTAAAAAAGTACGTATATATTCGAGCTTGGCTTATAATATTATACCTGTGTTTAAGTAGGTTTAAGAAAGGCGATTCACCTGATAAGTACATTCAAAATATTCACACGTCACAATACGGGATAATACGCGGTGTATTTAGTAAACAATCCTTAGTCACAAAAATATTATTTTCTCATTATTACCGTAAAGTAAGTACCAGAGGGCCTGCCGCGAACCGTAATCGAAGTTTTTTCTATCTGTCGCACTTGCGCGTTCGTACGTAAGTGCGACACAGAGGGAAAACTTTGTTCGCAGTAAGCCCTCAGCTTATACATTATCCCCTTTATTCATAAAAATTAACAAACCTCTGATGACTAAAATGTGTTTTGTCCCTTTTTCACAAACACAAGTGTCAATGTGAGAGATAAAGACAAACGAATGTTATTAATGGCAGTTTAGCTAAAATAGGATCGATGAACGTTTATGAATAATTGTGCAGCTAGCGGTACTCCAAAAAATGCTGCAAAATGGTGTTAAAAATCGAAAAGATTCATCTTTAGGCCATATGAATCAATTTGACCTGTTGGACAAAAAAATAAATAAAAAAAGAAAGGAGTTATGACGTCATCTATCGTGTGTGCTATCAAATGAAAGGGCTTCCTGACCCCGTTCTAAACATACCATCAGGTATCACATCAGGTATAATTTACAAAAAATATTCAAAGGTATCTTATCTAGAGGAGCCCGAACTTGGTATGTTTTGAAAATAATTTTTATTTTATTAATTTCAAAGAGGTAATTGAAATGTAAAGACGTGATAGATTTTTATAGCCGGCTGAAAAAGCGTTGTCTTTTGATACCACACACGATAGGTTTTAGAACAAAAGAAATATTTTAAAAAAAGATGACGACATAACTCCTCTCCTTTTTATTTATTTTTGGTTCAACGGGAAAAAATGATTCATATGGCCTAAAACATAATCGTTCCCATTGTCATGATTTTAACACCGTTTGCAGCGTTTTACTGAAATTCGGGGTGTAGGTACCGCTGAGACTATAATGCCAACTTTGAAATGCAAAGGTAGCATCAAAACGCAAGTGTTCCTTTGGATCAATTTGGTATGGAACACTATCGATATCTCAGCGTTCTTGACCCAGCGGCGCTCGCGTACCGCGTGCGGTATGCTAGGTTAAGCAACGTGGGCTGAGGTCAGTTATTGGATGGGTGACCGCTTTGAGTGATTATTAACTGAGCGCTTACGTGCTTTGTAAGGCACGTTAAGCCTGTCTATGATAGCAGTCGTTAAGCTAAGTTAGAGGCGTTCGGGCGGCTAGAGAACTTCTAACAGTCACTTGACAAGTTTAATTCCAATAAGGTCTGGTTTCCCCCGGAGCGGAAAGTCGCTTCTGTAAAAACTAGTGCCTACGCCAATTCTTGTGATTAGGTAGCGGACCCCGGGCATCCTTCAGGATGCAACTCTACTGGGATAACGCTAGAAAAAAATACTTAATAGGTATGTTTTGTAACCAAATCTGATCACTTTATTAATACGGAATGGAATCAATATATTGATATGTTGCAAATATGTAAATATTAGCGACCTGCACGGGCTTCGCACGTTTCCAATTTCTCTAGTCCCTCACTTCGGCTATTACACGTTTTCCATACAAACATTCAACCCCCTTTTTTACACCCTAAAGGGATGACATTTGAAATAAATTATAAGCCATGTGTTATTTTGATGTCTAAGCTACAATACTGGAAAGTTTCATAGATAGGTATCAGTTTTGTAGTTTTTGAGATTAAGAGGAACGTATTTACATCCATCCATCCGCACAAACTTTCACGTTTATAATATTATTAGGATTAGGAATATCAAAATACTTATTGATACGTACAGTCAATTATAGTATGTAGCAGCCAAGTGGCCAAATAGTTTGGTACACACCATATATTTTGTATCGAGTACCGAATTATTTGCTACTGCTACATACTATATGACTGTACAGAGAAAATAGGATTTATAAAGAAAATACATTTTGATATTTTTCTTATAGACATGTCATAAATTGGTTACTATGAGAAAATAATTCTACGAAACTAAACTTTATTTATAAAATTCTTGAAACTTTCAAAGCTAGCTTTACGACAGGTGCTTAAACGACAATGTTAGACAATAAGAAACCGTACTTTGTAGTTTCAATGGCGTATTGTGAGGATCCAACCGAACTGATGAAGTTGTAAAAAACTTCTCAATAGATGCTTACATTTTACAATTCAAGGAAAACTGTTTTTAGTAATAGCTATTTTCACATATTGTATTGTCTTTGTTGCTGCCAAATATCGAACTAAGATCTGAAAAAGTTTAATGCTTTGTCATATTCTATTCGATTTAAGTTACTCTTCCATCAGAGTGCACTAAGTACGTTTTTGCGCAAAGTCAGAAACGGTATCAGATATGGATATCAGATACGCGTTAAACTATGTATTTGGTGTTGAATGATAACGCGCTCGTTCGTCAATATAATTGTAACTTATACAGTGAACATTTTTAGTTCCAAAATATTCTCACTACTTCCATAACTTATTGGTCTTTTTGAATAATAACCGTGGGATTTAGCTGCCAAATATTAACCAAACATCATTGCAGGTTTTAATTGAAAACCCGTAAGTTCACTCTGTTGCTACTGGGTTGCTTGACGCTTATAGCCTTCTTAAACAACCACTTGATATAGATTAATTTTACTTTCAGTTTCAAAAACTTCTGGATGTTGTAGTGTCTCATGCGGGTGAATAATTATGTCCGGGCGTTTTTTTTCTATGACCAGTGCTGTTACTTTCTTTTTTCTTTGCCATAAAGTCTACTTGTAAAACTATAAACTATTGAGTTTCAATAATAAGGAACAGTTGCACAGAAAAAAATATCCGGAATTTTTACGGATATAAGCGTTCAAGCAATATCTGAACGTTAGCCATCCCCGGTTACTCCTAAACTAAGACTCGTCGACTTTGTTCCTTCGGGAGAGCGCCTCTGCTTCCTCGATGGTGTCCGGCAGTCGCATGTTCCTCGTCTCCGGTAGTATCAGCACTAGGAGACTTGAGATGATACACATTCCACCGAATAAAACCGTCGGCATGGATTTGTGGTACAGCGACTGAGTGACAAAAATTAAACAAATTAATTATGGCGGAGAGCATTGAAGGTTGAGGTAGCATGTGATGTCGAGATAGGCCATGTCTGATTGCGTATCAGATTTTTAAGATTTATACAAAACCATAGATTTCTCCCCATATAACAGAAACATACCAGCAACGGCGTCATAGGCGCGATCAAAGACCCAATCCTCCCAGCAGTGGAACACACGCTGATCAGGGTCTGCCTCATATTCGTCGGGAAGACCTCGGATACGTAGATGTAGACCGAACTGTAGGCGAGTGTCACGCTCCACTTGCCGATGAGATACAGCCCCGTAGACCACCAGGCCGCTGTACAACGGAATCTGTTATGAAATTAAGGTTATGTGGTTTGCGCCTCTCGGGCGGTGTTCAATCAACAAGATTTTAGGGCAGACTAAAGAACCAAACAGATAGTGAAAACTTCGCCATTCGGCATTGCATCACGGAAAGCTTTAAGACAACTACGATATATTATTCGGCTGCTCCGTGACTGTGTCTGTACCTGGCGGGTAAAACCGGTACAGACTGGTAGTTATGATTAGATGGTATGTTGCGTTTATTTCAGTATATACCTATTATTATGTATTATTATATATGTAAGTAAGGTATTGTAGGTATCTGAAGTAAAACTACACCGATAACACAATCATTACAGAGCGGATGACTATTGTACTAAGGCGAGTTTTTTCCAGCGAACCTTTGAGCAATAGTGTGGAAATAAAGATTTATAGGCAACCCGATATAGACAGATATATTTATAGCCAATAGATAAGATAGCTTGACATTAAATAACTAAAGAGACAATGACACGTAAATAATCCTAAGGATTATGACAGTTTAAAATTAATTTTCTTTTATCCTTCTAAAATGGAACACCTAGTGTTGTTATCGCAATATGAAGGTATACACCTATATAATAAATAACTGAACTCTTAATGAATTTTCCTTTACATGACTGTAGCGGTAGGTTATTTTTTCCGTTGGTAAACTTAACAAACCTATTTACTCGAGAAGGTATTTAAGAGCAAACATACAGTTTACTTTTAAAAACGCTACAGCTTATGGTTATCCATCCAACTAGCGCATAATTCAAGAAAACCACTTGCATAATAATAGTATCGATGCCAGCTCACTGCGTTTTGGTATCACATAATTTCGTGTTGACATAAATGATGCACGTTAATGTGTTTGCAGAATTGCTTGCGGTTTTACAGTCCATTTGAGGTTAAACTAATCTAAACATCAATGCTAACCCTTGTATGTACGTATTTATGGTTGTCATATATTTTATTAGTCTCCCAGTCAATGAACAATTTTGCATCAATTTCGCTTTATTTTTTTGGACAAGTACTTTTTCTTCTAGCTTTATTATAATGTATAATATGAATACAAAGGGTGCCAAAGATCGGAACTGCATAGAGATAACACACTATTTTTGAATCTTATATCTCTTTACAATCAATTGGTTATTCTAACACTCATCCAAAATCGTGGAATTACGAATGTACATATAAATAAGCTCTTTTACGACCTTTTAAATCTGATTACGTCGACCCAGAATTATTTATCAACACCCTACACAAAAAAGGGGTGGTATAAGTTCAACATATGTATCTGTGTGTCTGCCTGTGGCATCGTAACTTCCAAATGGAAGAACTGGTTTTTTTTTAATCGAAAGACTTGTTTTTGGAAATTACACAGATTTCAGATTATTTATTGATAAATTTACATCTCATTTACGTGCCGATCAAATTACATTATTTTATAAAACTCTTAAGAGTATTCCGGTGTTTAAAACCGCCTGACCACACGGGCCGTGTTGGAGGGATCCCTGGATTTTCCCCAGGCCACTCTCCAACCGCGCATTCATATCGCTTCATTGAACCCGGCCTATAAAGCCACAGTCATATAAAAAAACCCATAGTTTTAAGGGTAGTTGCAATTTTATTGTTTATACTGATATTCGAATTTATTACAATTTTGCATATTACAGTTACAGTAGTGTCTTAAGGTGGTTTGTTTGTCAGGGTTTTTTAAATTTTTAATGTAGGTTAGGTTAGGTATTATTATTTCTACTCCTCTGAATGGTCTAAAATGCAAAATACGAGTAGGTGGGTACATAGTTCATGGCGTGATGCGTCTAAATTTGGGTAAAGATGACATTTTAGTACCTATAGCTACCTTATACCTAGTCCCACAATAGTAGATTATGTTTTGTAAGAGGAACGTAACTTTGTATTTTTGAGTCTAAAGCCCTATTTACAAACGTACCGGAATCGAAAGCGATAATACAAAATACGAAAATTACACAATTTGACTTATTTGTAATTTTTTGACCGCGCTCTATAGTCATCGTCAATTTTTTTTTTATCTGGGGTAGTTAATAGTAAATATTTTAATTCAGTTTTCCTTATACATGCCGTTCTAGAAGGATAAAAGTTAATGACTGGAAACTTCATACTAAGCAAAAACCGTCATTACTGTGCTTTTTATGCGCATTATAATGAGCATGTACAATACGTAGATCCATAATAATTCTAGCGAAGCAATTTTATTATTGAGAGTGGCTTTGGTACAATCATATGTACCTAATTGTACTTATTACAATATAATTTTTTAACTTAATAACGTAATTGTTACGTTATTAAGTTAATGTAACTTTTTATATCATGAAGTAGGTAAATAAACGCATGGTAACAAATTATCAAGAGCTTGTTGTATTTATACTCTTGCTTGTAAAAGAATATATTCTAAAATGGTGGCGTGTACTACATACGATATTGATGACGTACGGGACAACAGTATAATGGACACAGTAAGGTATTGTGGGCGATATATCGCGAGGCGGCCATTTAAAAAAAAATATCGGCACGCCTTACGTCATAAACCTTAAAGTTTACATTTTACTCTTTAAAACAATAGCCAAGTGCGTGCTGCGTGCGTGCGTGCGTCCAATACATTGAACCGAAAAAGGTCGTATCATCATAGGGAACTCACGTTATGTAAGTCCTTTTGTTTGGGAAAGACAAACAAGCAAACAGTTTTTCAGCGATAGCTCAAAAGTAATTGTAGGGCTTATAGTCTCCGAGTAAATCGGTTGTGACAGTATACTCGTACGGACCCTAAAAAGCTATTCAACATTATTCAAAAATCTAATATGGGCTTCGTCGGGGTGCAGGAGCCTAGGCGAAAATTGGGATTCCGCTACTTGCTTACTTGAAGCTACTCGCAAGGCATTCGACTTTCTCACTATCCTCGAAAGCAGGGGTATGCATTTGCGTAAATGGAGCTTTAGCCAGTATATTGATACTAGCGGTGCATCCTTTTCGGCTTGTTGAGACAGCATGAGCTTCTACCTTAACTTTGTACATACAATACTTAATCATGGTTGTCATGTGACAATAGTGACTATAACGTCTTCTAAAATGCCTTGACTACAATATGTAATATGTTATGTAACACAAATAACAGGTTTTCTATGCTTCGCTGACTGACAGCCTACATTGCTTTAAAAGTTTATGTTTGTTTTATGATTGGTAATATGAAGTTGTCACCTGATTGTGCATAAATCACACAATCATGTTTGAAGCAAATATGTTACATTTAATATTAGCACCGGTTATTTGTGACGGGTTCATTGTTGCCGATATGACGCTCCGATGAGCCGGGTGAATACCAGCCATGCCGTTTTGTAAAGATATTTTTAATTTCGAAATGGAATTTCGATGTACCTAGTTTACAAACAAATGAGTTCCTTTTTATGAATTCGCTGTGGATTTATTGAATGGTTTCAGATTTTGGATAACATATCAATATGAATAGGGAAATAAAAATAGTTATTACTTAATGCCATAAAGTTCCTGAAATAAAATATCATTAAATCATTAATATATCATTAGATCCATTCAGTAGATCCACTGCATATCTAATGAGATTACCGAAAAACGCCCTGAATGTGTCACTGGGAAGTTTACTATAACTGGCAGATACTTACATCTTGGCAAGAACGCGAAGAGCATGCTCGTAACAGCACACGTAGTGTAGTTTACTATCAACGTTTTCTTCCTCCCGTACTTGTCCAACACGATCGCCACGACCACATACGCCGGTATCTCCACCAGTGTTACCAGCATAAAGCTTAAATATTTGTTCGAACTCAGCGACACAGAGTTAATTGACAGTCCATAATACACTAAAGAACAGGTCATCCACAAAAATGAGCAGATCAACAAACGTTTCCATATTATAGAAGACCGTATCGCTTTAGAAAACTGTGACTTTTTATCGTCGGTCTGGTTCTCAGACTTCAAAAGTGGATCCCCAAGGTTATCCAATTCCAGTTTCCTTGGATCAAGTCTATTGATTTTAGCGGCAGACTTCAATATCCTGACTGCTTCGTCTCTTCTACCTTTACTAAGCAACCAGCGTGCGCTTTCGTTCATAAACCAGACATATAAACATACTAGAAGAGCTGGCGAATAGAGGATGAAGACATATGTTCTCCAGTTATTGACGAACCAAGCTATGACGGCTAAAAGCACCACGCCGACGACAAATGCCATATTGCACATGGCCGACACGATGACTCGTTGCTTGAGGCCAACCAGTTCCACAACTGCGAACAAATTTGCATTGAATGGGTTTAGTGTGAACTTGTTGGCGCCTTGATGCAGACATGTTATTTCTTTTATACTCTTTGAGATGATAGGAATTGCATGCTGAGTTGATTTTGGGAATGTAAAATACACGACGTAATATAGTGCATAATTATAGTGACTTACTTAAACAATGCAGTCTATTTATGGAGTTAATCGTCTTAATCATTATTTATTTGCTTGAGCCATGTGTTTGAAAAAGCGATTTACCATAAAAACCACATGGTCATTGAAATGGCTATTATGGAAATAGAGATTAAGTGGGTCACGGTTGTTGTTATATTGGAAAATATTCCTAAAGCTATAGCTAGTCTAAATTTATCAAGTATTTTTTTTCGTTGAACCTGCGCCTAACTGACCTGATCTGTCTATCTCGCTTAGTTTTTTAACACTTGACCATCATATTCCTGCGGGATATACTTAAGGTTACTGATTAGTTACTTACTCAGAACGTAAGCCGACGGATACAGTCCTCCGCCGAACCCGGCTTCAAAGAAGTGCATGACGACATACGTTGTGTAGTCAGGCGCGAAGCCCCGAAGGATCCCGAAGACCAAGGACGCTGTGGAGGCGAGACCGACGGCGACCTTGCGCCCGAATCGGTCGGAGATGGCTCCAGTAACGACCATGGCTGCGAACATGCCCGAGTTGTGGATCGTTCCGACTAGAGCACGCTTCCATTCTTGACAGCCGAGGTCGAACTGAAGAGATTTTAGTAAGGTTTTAGTTAAAGGCAACATTCGCATATCGTTGGGTCACTACATGCCTCGCATTTGCTTTACACACAACGATTCCTTAAGTCAATCAAAGGTAATTATTTTGTAGTCATAAGCGTCCATAGGCTACGGTGTCTGTTTATTATCAAGCATAAGATTGTTCGTCGTCGTATAAAGAAAATCGTCATAGTCGCTTGGATTAGGCGCGGTGTACAGCCTATACGTATTTGCAGCTTTACACATGTCAATCTAGAATCGTGATATGCAAAACACAAAATTGATTTGACATTTTGGTTTAACCATCTTTATAAAAACTACCGTACAGTAAAATGAAAACTGCTTAAATCATTCACCTCTTGCACAAAGCTTTTGTCGATATCATATATGTATGTTTCACACGAAATGGTTTTGTTAGTGTTGAACTTCTGAGGGCCACATTCCGCGTCTTCATCTAGAGGGGCGTATCGCTCGCAGGACTCTAGCTGTCCGGTTTCCTTGTTGGTGGGGATAGCGTATTGTAGCCACGACGTATCGTTGTATTTGCCTTCACAGCCTGGTACTGCGCATCTGTATTCAAATAATAAATAAAGTACAGATGTATTGCAAAATGATTTTCCTTCGGGAAAACTCTGATCTCAATCGGAATACGATGACACCCAAACTGTCAATCAATGATTGTATTAAATGAGTGACATTTTCATATCCATTATTATGGAACTTTATTGTTTAGTGTCAAATGTCAAAGTGAAAAATGTTATTGTATAATATAGAGATGTTACAACCACCTTCAATAACTTTGAAAATACTCAGTTTTATTGTCTTTAGTAAACGAAACATTATCTTCACTTTAAAACATGAAGTACAACAAAATAAATCTTATTGGGAAATATTTACACGAATAAAACTCAATACCTGCCTACTTAAAAACAGCATCTACTTACGGGGTTAGTATGATATTGCCTAAGTAAATAACCCGCGTGTGAGAGGAATGCAAACGACATGAAGGATTTCATACTAGGCCCGTTAGTATACTTCTAGGTACAGTCACTGTCATAAATAAGTGGTGATTTATATATGTACCTTGTCGCTTTTAATCGTTTGACATTTTAAAACATGACGTTAAAGTGACAAGGTTACTAAATGATAACTTATTTATGCCGGTGACTGTACTTAACATTAATATTTTACCTACACATTTGGGTCGATATTTTCAACATTTTCCATTTCACAATCGAGTAACAGTCAGATTTATATCTGAGTCAGATTCGTCAGTGCTTTCATTTAAATTCATTACAATCCTATCAATGTGATCATCCATCGAGTGTTCCTGTGATCCATACTCATTTTCACATTTGATGGCATGATCACAAACTTTCTTCCATTCATCCGGGCCAATCATATTTATTTTTTCTTCAATCATTTTTTTACTGTCCCATATTCATGTCTATGTTCCATTTGATACGTGACCTTTTATCTGAACTTTGCCAAAATACTCTGAGTTATTTCTATTTTTGAATTTGCTATTTTCTGATATGAAGTACAGGTATATATTAAATATAATTCCTTGGACTGGGTTTTTCAACCGTTTTTGAGGTTTTGGCATTGTAATACAACCTTTTTATAAGTAAACTGTAAATATAATCAAAACTATCGCGAATATTTGAATTGCGTGTTAGCCACTCTATATATATATTGGTCTGCTGATGCGACTTACCCCTACGGCTGTAATATGGGTACTGAAGCTAATTGAGAGAGCACGAAAAATACGAACTTTTCCGATAAACTACGAAGGAAAATCATTTTGCACTACATCTGTATACGTTCAGCACGTTAACCTTCTGAAGCTTGACCTTCAAAATTTGTCAATTTAAACAACCTTAATTTATTTTATGTAATACCTATATTAGACGGAGTCTCAAGAGGCTAATATTTAATAGTTAACTTGCGATCCAGGTACCCAGACGTCGGGAGACGACTTATATATGGTTATGTGGTACTTCTACACACTAAAAACTCTTATTGGGTCAGTGAAGTTTTACTTTGATCAATTCCGTAATAAACTTATGTTATAAATAATAAACGAAACTATGCCTTTACATATACTTTGTGTGTCCATTTATATGAAACGGGATTCTATGCTTCTATTGCATAATGGCTTGTAACGTAAATTATTTAGAGAACTTCCAAGCCATTATATAAAGAGACTTCCGCTCATAATATAAGTTACAAGTCATTATATAAAGAGACTTCCGCTCATAATACAAGTTACAATAGATATAGAGACTTCCGCTTATAATATAAGAAATTACAAGTCATTATATAATTGGCCCCGGTCAATATGTTCTTGTAATTTACACATAGCCTTAACTAAAAATTATAATATGATATTAAATAAGTAGTCATCATTTTACATGTTTTACAATCATTGACAAAGCAAAAGTTCATGTTTATTTTAAACCTAACAAAAAATTTTGCGTGTGTGAAAACATTAAAAAAATTTAAGATTAAGACATATGTCAAAGTCAAAATACAAATTTAACCGTACCCTGGTGTGTCACAATTGATTAGGTCATATGTCAGGCGTGATTGTTATTTAAAAATAGTTAAATTTCAATATAGTTTACAGCAAGGTGTATTAACTGCGCTAAGAAGAGCGGGGTCCTTCGTATTTGCCTATGTGTGCGTTGCGATCAGTTAAATTGTTGCCAGTAATTAGAACATATTTACTGAGATCAATTTTATTGTGCAATATTATTCCGACCTGTCATTAGAACTTATTAACTGAGATCAATTTTGTTGTGCAATATTATTCCGAACTGTCAATGTAAATGGTGTCATTCATCTCGAACTGACATTTTGTAAAAAAATTGTTTTGCATTTGTCCACTAAATGTGAATATAATTACATATTATAATTACGTGCCGTTTCTTTGGGATCACTAAGTTATATATCCACGTCCACACATGCCTACAGAAAGTGTGTTAAATGCGGAGCAAGTGCTGGTAAAGATAAAACAGTTTGACTGCACCGTTTCCCTGAAGCGGTAACAACAAATATTTTAAGGTAAAAAAACTTTTCACTTTTAATTCTGCTACAACTATCTAGAGCCCAGTAACTACTCACTAGCGAGCTATAAGTAACCGAACGGCTAGAAACCAGGGTATAGAGGGTCGCCCACCGTACACGAACGGCTCGAAACAAACCTATAAATGGTACTCTCTCAGTTACATAAATACTGTAGCTCGTTACAGTATCCGTTCAGCTACGGTTACAGTTCACTAATAAGTAGCTGGCTTTATATATACCTACCTACGTCTAATTGATGAGAGACAACGGGCAGTAGTCCCCGCGCTGTGCAATTGCGAGTTGACGACTTCTCTTACATATATACTTTGGAAATTCTTCGCAGATGTATGCAAGGTTTAGTGAAAAGCTAACCCACATAAGTTTCGAAAAACTTATTGGTAGGTACAAGCCGGGATTGGAACCCACAACTGCCGTTTGACAGCCGCATACTTGAGCTGTAGCTTATGAAATATAAATAAGCTTAAAAAGTTGTGTGTGCGTTAATATACTAGATACTTGTGGCTTCAGAAGATCCAAGAAGAGTTTTTTAACTATTTTGCCAGGGAAGTTGTGAGCTGAATGAAGCTAATAGTAAATATACGAATTGACATAATGCATGGGCTTAATAAACATGATTTTTTTATTTACAGGGTGGCGACTTGGGCTACATATTGTTGGCCTGATCAAGACTGGTCTTCTTTGAACTCTGTCTTCTCTCCACAAAAAGTGTAAACATTTATGTGGGATTCATTTTCAAGATTCCTGTTACACTGATAATACGTGACCGCCATGTGGGATGTTGATTCAATAATCATTGTCCTCTGCCAATGGTCTAATAGCGAAGAATCTCAACCAACACCTCAAAAGACTCTCGCTAGATGGCTGGGTCAAGGGTCAGATACAGAAGGCGGTACCCCTGGACATGGTATGGATAGTCAGGAGGTTCCTTTCTCTGTCGCCCTAACCACCGGTAGCTTAGGCCTCTAGTTTAGGTTTTTATTATGTTTTTATTTTTTGAAAGTGTATGTTTATATTTTACTTTTTTGGAATTATTTTAAAACCTAACTTAAGTACAAAAATAAATAAAGAGAATACTTTTTATTGAGAGACCAACTTTGATAATTTTTGTACACACATCATTTGAACTATAGATAATTATGAATTTAAAATAATAAGTATAACAAAATGAAAATGTATACATGATGAAATATTATAATAGGTATACAATTTAAGTGAGTAATATAAAAGAAAAGTTTAAAATGTATAAATGACAAAAATTTAAAAACAAAATGTAAAAAAATATCAGCATTATATATTATACATAATAGAATTTTACAATATAATTCTACACATAAATGTGCTTTTTATTTTAATATATCGGTATAATTAGCGAAATAACAACTGAGTGATATGACCACTTTCAGCTATATTAGTATTCGTCCTTCTCGCACTTACGTATTTACTAGGCAGGGGCGAATGCTATAAGTCGGACATAAATGCGATCATGCTAACTCGGGAGGCGGTATCATCACGAAAAGTGATCTTACTTATCTACTATGCTAGAGTCACAGGCTAGAGTTGACATCCTTTGACAGTATGTGGTACAAAAATATTATGAGCCAAATACTAAAATAATTTATATAAGTACTCATTCGTAAAAAGTTATATTGTGAGCATTATATATTACACCGCCGCCGTACCCCGTAATAATGAAAAAAAAAAGAAAAAAGGTCTTACTGGGATTTGAACCCGAGACCTCTAGCTTCATGACCAGGGTCACTAC
This sequence comes from Epiblema foenella, assembly GCA_963556455.1. NCBI lineage: Eukaryota > Metazoa > Arthropoda > Insecta > Lepidoptera > Tortricidae > Epiblema > Epiblema foenella. The sequence goes on along the minus strand of OY747113.1, from coordinate 10,886,242 downwards.
CAACTAGGCTAAAGTGGTCGTCAAGACGTTTGACATATTGTTTTAGTTCATTGCGATCGTTTGGTGTCGCTAGTAGTATAAACGAACTTTTGAAAGGTCACCTGTTTTTTGTATGTAGTTATCGTTCTTATCCTTTAGTGAGTATTATATTCTTTGGTTTACAGTGAATATACTAGTAAACCATATCCATCTAGTCTATAAAAGGAGGCTTGTGGCCAGAAGTGGGACGTATAATACAGGTTTATGATGATGATGATATCAATAAAACAACGGGAACCTTGTCTATGCGATAAACTACCAATGCATATGCTTAGCGTTCGTCAGTCGTTCGTCATTTAGTTTTTAAAGGAGTGTCTGTAATTTGAATTATCTATTAAGACAAGGTTAAGTCGATGGAACGTCATATTAATATTTCACCTTTTATTTTCACACCGTCACATTTTCAATTTATTTTAGGGTACCTACACCGCGGTGTGTATTTTTGATATAAGTAGGTAAACAGAAATTGTAATCTGACGTAGGTTTTAATGCCATGAAGCGATATTACACCAGAGCGTCTTTAATTTTATTTAGGTATATTATTTAAGTTATTTTGTTAAGTATTCTTGTATAACTTATCTTGGTACATAAATAAATAAAGTTAATGCTAATGTTTGTTATTCTTGAACGGCAATTATACCAATTGCGAACAATTTTGACACGTGGTAGAAGCAGAACTGGGCTTGGTTATTTAGGTAAGTATTGATCATGTATTGTAGTGGTATATTGCGTACTTAATTAGGTACGTTATAAAGGAAAAAAAGTCGTTTCAATAAAAACATGAAAGTATGTTTATTTGGGCTTATACGAACTACCCTTAATGTTAGCGGTTATAACAAAAATACACGCTGTAGGTATGTTACTACAAATGTAGGTCACTCCAAAATACTAGCTTAACGACCTCCGTCAACTTGTCAAGAAGTTAAACTCCCGTGACTTTCAGACATATAATCTCACTCACATTTTTAAGGTCGAGTATAGCTCGACAAGTTATGTCGTATTAGTCCGAAACATGTCGAGCTATACTCGACCTTAAAGACGTGAGTGACCTGTTTATTATATTTCAATTTGTCAAGAACTACTAAACTGGAAGCAATCGAACGTACCTGTAAAACTGCTGTTGCGCTTCAAATATGAATCCACACTCGAAGAAACTACTCAGTAATATCGGGAAAAGTAACAGCACGAAATTGAGTAAATTGTACCGTCCGTACGGACCAAGGCTCTCCAGGATAGAGTCCAAATTTATTTCTTTTTTCTCCTCCATCGTCAGTGCTTCGAAGGTATATAGGTACTTCAAGCGTTCTGGAAAAGATTGAGAAAGTTAATGCTGTCTTAAGGTAAATACAAAACTATAGTCTTATAAAGATATCTTTGACGCTCAGAGACCATAGGTATACATCTTTGGGATATTATATTAATTTCATTACACTCTCTGTTTAATCAGACTGAGACCTTATGCATCTCTAACTTTACTGTTGTTGTTGTATTTGTAATAGATAACTTTGCAAGTTTATCTTCACTGTATGACATTAATTTTGTTATATTTGTAAACTTGAAATTATTATTCTTTCTTGAACTGTAAATTAATATATTGACATGAAAAATGTATTCTTATAGTCAGACTTTCTGAAATTGTAAATTAATATTTTGACATGTAAAAGTACCCTTGTAGCCTATTACAGACTAAATGTATGGTTTTTGAGTATGATTTATTACATTGCTGTATAGACGCCAACACAGTTAAGTATCCATACGTGACCCTTGTAACAATGCGCATAAAGTGCATGAATGGTCACCTAACTATGTTGGCGATGGTATTAACCCACTGACACTGTAGCCGAGTGGTAAGACACGCGACTTTCAATCTGGAGGTCGTGGCTTCAAACCCCGGCTCGTACCACAGGGCTTTAAAAAATATAATTTGATATTTAACAGTTGCTTCTCGGTGAAGGAAAATATCATCTAATCACAACAATGGCAGTCGCATTCGTAAAAAACTAGTGCCTACGCCAAATCTCGTGATTAGGTGTGAAAGCGGACCCCCGGCTCTTTATATAGGCCACAACCGTTAAAACTCTAGGACTATGATGACACTATTGTAAGCCGTGCCAATAAAGAATAAATTTCAAAATTGCGATCACTCTCATGCTACCTACTTGACTGTGTCCTATACTAAGTTGTCTTGTACCTCATGTCACTCTGTTATATTTTAACACGTGTATTACAATAAGGCGTAGTTAAATGCTAATTATTGGTATGCTCGAATCGTCGCATCGAATTAGGTATTCTGTACCATAACTGAGGTCTCTAAGAGCCTCACGACGCGTATTAACAATAGTTTGAATCGCTTAGGGACGAAACAAGAGATTAGTTCAATCATATAACTTGCCCGCGGTACATAATCTAGGTCTATATGGGCTATGTTCATATATATGTCTGCAAGGACTATGTACGTATTAGTATTCAGTGGAACTTCACTCTGCTCTCATTTGATTTTATTATTTAGACTTCGACGCTCAAATACCTCTCCGAGGATATTTATTACATTCTGTCTTGGACCCTATACATCTCATATGATATTATTATGATTATAGTATACCTTATCTTATTATATTTACATCCCTTTTTAATTTATATCCCTAATAAATCTGCATTGTTATTATTTTCATTTATCGTAGTTTCAGTATTGTATTATTTTTAATTAATATAGATTTTTTTTCGATGAGTGACTGAACTGCCTTAGTCTCGCCTGATCTAAAGCGATGACACGGCCTAAGTTGTAGCTCGCTGGTTCAGTAATAGCCTATTCACTCTTGCCTTAAAAATGCTTAGATTATAATTAGCTGGAAATACAGAAGACGGGAGCAAGTTCCATTCCTTTGCTGTTCGCATTAGAAAACAGTAAGCAAAATGCTTCGTGTGAATAAACGGAAGACTAACAACATAAGGATGGCACCACTCCCCCGTCTGGATGTCCGCTGATGGAACGAAGAAGACAGAATTATCGAATCGAAAGATCGGATCATCGTCAAAAAGTTTACGAGCTCGGCGCTCGACTAGACCCTCGCACGCCCGCCTAGACGCCTGGCTCGACATTCGACTAGATGGATTTAGACGTTTAAAAGTGTTCTTGTAGCCTATTTGCGAAATAAATGTTTAGATAATAATTGGAAGGGGTAGCAGCCTCCCGATGGCACCGCCGCCCACTATTACCGTTTAGTGCCGTCTCAGTTAAGCGGTCAATGCACAGATTATGCTAATTTATATTTATTGACATTTCCCAGTCTTGATACATAATAAATGGGTAGAGATTGCACAGAATTCAAGTATAAAGTGACCAGTTTTTATTGCTCAAGGTGGGTTGCTCCAAACCGTTACTAATAGTAAGCGGTGTTCGTTAAAATTTGATAGTACCTATGGAAAATATGACAAGTTTCTACGGTATGATAGCCGCCGGTACTATATTTAATCGTGAAATCCTTTAAAGTAGCCATAATTGAATGAGCCATAGAGGTTAACTCGGTCTACGCATGATTCACTAACGGGCTTGTTAATTGACCACTTAATCTATAGTAATGGATCATACGAGATCTATTAAAAGCTTACAACTATTCCCTATATTCTATTTACCTTGGATTAGACATATTGAAGATTGAGAAGAGCCTAAATATATGCTCTATGAAAGATGTGAGGATGCTTTGTGTTGAGCGAGGGAACTAATTTTAATAGATCCGTGCCAAATAGGTAACGAAAAAAATAAAACAGGCAACAAAAAAAACTAAAAAGTAAAAAATAATTTTCTTAATATGAGACTTTACGCTTCTTATTGAACAATGTAGAAGTACCTATTGTAATTTTTGAAGTAATTTATTTCACAATTTTTAATGAACCAGAGTGCATCTCATAACGATTCCAATAAGCTCAAACACGGCTAAGCTACGCTGTTTTATTACGGAGTTCCGTTGCCTACATTCCGGCTTCATTTACCAGATCAGTTTGATGGTGACATTACATCAGGACCATTTAAATTGAGTGTGTACATCGATTTTTTTTATATTTATTTAATTTACCTTTAAACTTAACAAGATATCTAATATCTGCGAAACTGCATACCAGTTTGTCGGCAGAAAACCAATATCTGAATGCCACCCAAGGGACACTGCTACTTTTAAAAATGCAAATGCTTGATTTACTACCGAAAATACTAAAATCGCTATATTATGTTTCCCTAGTCTATCACATTACATTAATATCTAAAGACTATCGATTTGAAATTAAGAATAGAGTTATAATGTAAATAAGACTAACCCAAACGTATTGGCATTTCCAATAAAAATATATACCAATTATAAATTGTAACAAGTGCTTTTTTTTTCGAAAAATTACTGAATAGGTCAGGCATTTATATGAACTAGCAGCAGCCAAGAATGGCACATAAATACGAATTAGCTACTCGTAGTGATGTGGCGTCCTTGACTGTTGCTGTCTTCATACTCATAATGTCATCTCCATTTATATCTCAGTTTTATCCAAGTACCAGAAAGGGACGGTAATAATTAACATATCATCACACCGTGACTGTGTTTTGTTTGTTATACTCACATATGATATAATTATGTGAGTATGTATATAACATAGTTTTTTCATGTACTTACGTCAAAGTGTATTCTGAGTGTAAACTAATTCCGGTCTTGTAGTAGCTCTTACGATTGCTGAGTCTCTTAAAAATGTAAATAAAAAAAAACTCAAAAAAAAATCTTGAAAATGTATGTCCTAAGGTTAAGAACATGTGTAAGACTAGCGACGTCAATGCAAAGTGCAGTTCAAATGAAATTAATTGACTATCTATATCGATACATAATGCGTCTGTCTTTTTGGAAGCTTTTATTGCCGACTGTATCTTTTTTCCCACTCTTCAACTACCTACTCTTTAAGACGATGCCAATGAGCCCGTATACGACCGGTTTGTCTTGTGTACTTTGTGTAGTTTAGAAGTTGCTATGGTCACCTTCTGTGATCATCTGATCATCGCATCAGTCAGTTGTACCATGATATAGCATTTTTGAAAAATGAATAAAGTAGGTTGGATTATGGACATCCCGATATGGTATATATTTAATTCATATTAGAGATGCCACTTTTATGCATATTGGAGAGACTGCTTTACAACTGGCACGCCAAGTAATCCATACACTGGCCACAATCCACATTGAAATCAATAGCAGACACCCGAGCCGACCTTCGTGTTCGTATCTCGGAAGTACGCATCACCGCCCGCATACAACGCCCTGGCTCTGATCACAATTATGTATTGTTTGTTTGGATTACTTACGATATATGTACAGTAAAGGAAACGTAAACACGTACTTACCTTTGTATATCGTTTGTCATTGTGACAAGAGCGAAAAGGGTACGTGTTTCGATTTATGATGTGTAATTATATGTTTGAAATGATCTTTACGGGGCCATGGTAAAAAACCGTTTGTGTTGTCCTATCTTTACACATGTCATAATTTAGTGCACATTAAGTTCATTTGTCAATAAGTTTGTCTTGATTCGGTGGATCGCAGAGCAATGAGGCTCATTGGTGACTGTACGGTAGTAGGAACTAAGCTGCAGAGCCTAGCACATAGACGCCAAGTAGCATGGCTGTGCGTCCTCTACAAACTGTACTTCGGCGAGTGTGCTCAGGAGCTCTATGAGCTCATACCGCCTTCCCCCTTCGGACATCCAGATGCACGGCTGGCTACCATCCTGGCCGAAATCCCTCTTATTCGAAACAAGCGATTTTCATCATCTTTTATAATGCGCACTGCTAAGGGTTGGAATTCTTTGCCGGCGGCTGTATTTCCCAGTTCATATAACCTAGACCTTTTTAAGGCATCTTCTGGGACAGCTCGCTTCACCGTCGGCCTCATCTTTGCCCCGGGCAAGATGCTGGCCAAGAGCAATCTTATTTTTAATAAATTAATGCCAGGTATGACATAAAGTATATTACAGCATTCCTCGGAACTCCGGTCACCTAATTTTAAAATCAATTAATGAAATAGTAATAAAACGTATATTATTCTTCGTAATACCCAACAGTATTAGCAATTCCCGGGATCCTATCATAAAAATATCGATCTCCAAAACTGACGATTTTTGCGATATCTCGCTCCATCAACATTGTTTTTTTCATGGGTTTTTAGGAGTCCGATTTAAACCTGGAAACGTTATTTTTTTAACAGTTATTTATGCAGGTTAGATGTAAAATTAAATAAAGACCATGGCAGGATTAAAAATCTGTATAAGTTATTATTACACTATTTTAGGAAATATGATGGTATTTTACCGACCATTATTCTTTGTCCGCGAGTGTATTTCGAAGACTACTTATGCTATCGATTTGAAATTTAGAAAAGATATAAACAAAGCTAATTCGTGTATTATAGAACATGAAATGACATAAATATATTATGCTGCGTGAGGCGCCATGGACAAGGGCCCTGCGTACGCTTAACCGAGTTCATAGTAAAATGGATATATTCTATTGTTCTTACAATGAATTCACAAAAATTACTATGTTTGAATTATGTTATATGGAATTATAAATTGTATAACCTAATATGTAAGATTGTGCTACACTATCGCATTGGCTACCTAGCTGTAATGATAGATGTAATGTGGTTCTAAAATAAATAAATAAAAAAAAAATGTTTTCTTTGAAAAATTACTAAGTCAAGTGGGGTATTGTGCAAGTAGGTAGTTAATAGCTCATTCAGAAACAATTTTTCCGCTTTTTATACCATGCTTAACAATACCATTGATTCTCTTGAGTGTCGAAACATAGGTACATAGGTACGTGATGTACGTTTTTTGCGGCATAAAAAAAATGATATCTTTTTTAAGTTAACTTAGAAGTTTGATTTTATCACAGCTTCAAGAGACTGTAGACCTGAGTATATGGTTTTAATTTCAACTCGATAGAGATTCCCAAGATAGAGGGTGTTGATAGACCGACAGACGATCCCATAAGGATTCCGTTTTTTTTTTCCTTTTGAAGTACAGAACCCTAAAAAACAGAAAACGTTTCATATGTTAATAGCTTCGTTCGTGCATACATATAATATAACCTTACCTGCACCGACATGAATTTTCATCAATATTCCTATAAATCTTAGACCATGTCTATTGTCTAAAACAAATATGGCTATAGATCTCAGCATATTTTGTACTCGTAAATATAAATAATGGATGTCATAATTATGGAAATTATCAGACGCTAGGAAAACTAGCATTAATTCACTGTCATACCTACTGGTACACCATCAGCTGAATAAAATTCATCGCTATTCGAATAACGTCCACTGGAATTTTATTTGATCAATGATTTAATTTCATTTACACCATTGTTGTCCGAGACAATTAAATGAATGGAGAATGAAAATGGCCGCAGTATCAATGAATGGATCCAATATAATGTTATAATGTTAATATAACTATTATAATTACATAAATTTACACTAACGTGAGACATATTTACACTTAATATATTGCACTTATTATATTATTGTGTGTTGCGCGGTCGGTTGCCTTGATAACACTCAACCTGATGAAGGACTCCAATTGTAGTCCGAAACATGTCGCAAATATTGACTTTCCAAGTGAGTTCCAACCGTTGTTCTCTTATTAAGTATTATAATTACGTTAAAAATACAAACCCAACACTAGTAGCTGGTTATCATGAGACCATCATTTAATGAAAATACAGCTAAAACTAGTGGCTCTGTGGGCTGTAGACCTCGTGAGTGATTTTTTTATCATTTTCAACATCTGACATTATAAAAAAGATAAATTACGAATATCGAACCTGCTAACAAAATTTCACGAGAAGCGGTTGAAAAATGCGACCTGTAGAGGAGAACAAACCGAAATTCGGACGCAGAAACTTACAAAATCTTTGAAATAAACATTGTTTTTAAAAAATTCCAAAAACTGACTCGACAAAAAAATTCTATATAATTACCGGACCTGCTCACAAAATTTTACTAGAATCGTTTGCGAAATGCGACCTGGAGAAAAAACCGAAATTCGCCCGCAGAAATTTACAAAATCATTGATAAAAAAATTGTTTTTGAAAATTTCCAAAAACCGTCTACACGAAAAAAATCTATATAAATATCGAAACTGCTCACGAAATTTCACGAGAATCGGTTGGGAATTGCGACCTGTAGACGAGACCAAGCAAAGCATTTTTGTCGAAGCTGAAGCGAGTAATTAATAACTAAAATTTGGAATCTTAGCTTCAATATTGGATGAGAACCGGTCACTAGTTCCAATGGTTATCTTTGAGACGGCAGACGACTGCTTTTATTTCCACCATATAATATGTATGTATATTTGAACCTGACTGTGACTTTATAGGCCGGGCCCAATAAAGCGATAGGAGTGCGCGGTTGGATAGTAGCCTGGGGAGAATCCAGGGGAAATCCTCCGACACGACCAGGCGTGTGATGGAATACTCTAACCCCCGTATTCATAAAACTTAACAAACCTCTGCTAACTAAAAAGTTCTTTGTCCCATTCTCACAAACGTCAATGTCAAAGTGACAGATAAGGACAAACGAACTTTAGCGGCTAGTTAACTAATATAGGTTTGACAGACGTTTATGAATAAGGGGGTAAGAGTTTGCGCTACAGTGAGATTGGTTGAGCGGTTTCAACCCAATCTGAGATGTAAGTGGAATCGAGCTACTGGGATTTTTGTAGCTGGTTCACTAAACTTAGCCTAGGTGAGAAGAGTCCAGCAAGAAACTCAGCTAGGCCCGACCTGACCCTTTTAACCTCCTTTTAACCCCTTTAAATCCTTTAAAGCCCCTTTAAATCTGAGGAACCAAATATAACTAAGATTCATCTTGAAAGACTATGACTTTCGATTTAAAAAAAGCCGCATATACAAATCGGTTCATCCGTTTACACCACATTCCTCTTTTTTTTACAATTGGTATTTTTTCTTATTCCCGTCGAATATACCTGTATTATACCTACCTAATACCTCATTAAACTTAAGTTTTAGTATCATTCGATATAGTCGATATGTTTCAATCGAAATCGAATCGAAATATGAAGTTCGCGTATCTCCATCTCTGTCGCTTAAATATACAAGTACGATAGAAATGGCGGTACACGAACTAACGATTTATTTATTTATAAAAAAAATCAGGTCAGTTGGACCGTAAGCTTGTTTGCCACCGGCGTTGTATAAAAAAAAAACACTGAATCACAGTGGAGCGATTCTTCCCGCGCTAAAATGCCACCGAATGTATTCTTTCCCTTAACAAAATCTCATTTGGCATTTAAGCGCCGACACCTGGCCCCTAGAGCGGCCGATTCATCCGCTCTACCCTAGCCTCCTGACGACCGGCAACCCGCACAATTGCACATAGTACATAGGCAATTAAGTGTTGACCCTTTGTCAATTTGACAGAGTAAAATGTATTCTAGCAAATTTTGATACCAGTCGTCAACAGACTTGGACGGCCCTTAAGTAGGTATTCACTTTGAAAACTTTCGTTATGTCGAAGTCAAAGTCAAAATCATTTATCAAAATAAATTCATGCCGAACACTTTTTGAATGTCAATTTGTCAACAACTAGGTATGTGTATACCTAACATATATTATTACACACTTTGGTATTAAATACTCAGCCCATATATCCTTATCCCTTATATATTCGTCTAATCTGTAATATATAAATAAATAGGCTTTCTTTTTTTTCACGAATCACAAGTCAAATTTCGCAATCACAAGAACGAATGACAACCCAATTAGTGGAATTCTCACTGATCATGCAACGACCATGACTCCGATCAGGCGGTAAGACACTAGTGAGTCGTGATCAATTCATTTGATCATTTAAAGTTCAATTCAATTGCTGCGAAAGTCAACGAGCTTGTAACTGTCATATTTAAATTTAGGAGAACGCGAGATTGAGAAGATAATACAAGCTATAATTAAATGGTGAGCAAATACTAATATCTACGGTAACCACCTTATATACAGGATGTTACAAAAATGGTATATGAAGCGTTCAAGGACATAATCGGTAACGATTTGCGATTCAGAAAATCATTTCCTTTTTTATACTTCTTAAAAAAACTTATGCATCAAAAAATAATACATTTAAAACATTTTTAAAAAGGTTGGCAACTCCTTACCAACGTATGGTCTACTCGTTCTCTCAATAAAAGACTGCCTCTTAAATCTCGTAGCAACCTTTTTCGAAAGGTTTTTAATGTGTTATTTTTTATGAAAGTATTTTCTTAAGTTGTCTAAGAATAATAGGGAAGAGATTTTCGGAATCTCAATTAGATACCGATTATTACTTTAGGCTGTTTATATACCATTTTTGTAACATCCTGCATAATATAGGTATGTGGTAGGTCTCAGGTTCCTGGCTCTGCCAGGTGTACATTTCTGAGCAGTATTTTTTTATACACCTACCACAATGATGTCGTCAAGATTTTCTCATTTATTTTTGTCAGTTTACTAAAAGCGCAGTCGTACCTCATATATTTATCGACGCAGTGTTGTATTCTTATCGTCCGCTACGCGACATTCAGGAGCGCTCATTTAAATGTAGGGACGCAGTGAAGAAGCTGTACTGACTCGACTGATATTTTAATAACGAACCCGTCAATACAGTGCCTTTACCATGAGTTTACATGACCGTACTCGCTAGCGACTGCGTAATAATTTGTATGGGCAAAAGTACAGCGCCTCTGACGGTTAAGCAATAGAACTAAGAATCGGCATACTAATCGGAATCACACGTTTGCATATACCTACATAGAGTAGGTAATTAATATTAACTGAGAACTAGTATAAATTATTTAGGACATGTTATGTCATCTCCTTGTTTACATAGGCAGTTTATTGCAGGTTACCCTGTAACAAGCGATTCTAACACGGTTAGGAACTTGCCACTTCTTCGTGCTCTCTCGCACTATTTTAAATGCGCTCTTGACATCAGCTACTGACTGTGCCATGTTTGTGTGACGATGGGCGACTTTTTGCAGTAAATGTCTGAGGTTTTGTGACAGACAACTGTCTTCATCATTCTAAGGACACGTAACTCTTAACGCCTTGTTATCACGCGATTATTTATTTATTTAACCTTTATTGCACAAAAGTAAAACTTATCGTACAAAAGAGGACTTAATGCCATAAGCATTCTCTACCAGTCAACCTTAGGGCAAAGCAGACAAATTATTGTAATTTATTGTATTATGTACATTTATTTTATTTATAGTATTGCAAATATTTCGACCCGTGAAATGTTCGAGCATACAGTACGGTTGCCAGTTTTTGGGGCACGTGTAGGGTAACGGTGGGTACTCCCTACGGATGTGGTACAACTTCGATCCCTCTTTCTCACCTGAGTGGGCAAGAAATTCTCAAGCTGCCCGAAGGCTTCCAACTTGGTTTAACGACTGCTGCTGCTGTAGACAGCAACCTGGAGCAATGGCTTAGTGTGGCTTCCAAAGTACGGAAGCGCTCAGTTAATAACCACTCAAAGCGGTCTCCCATCCAAGAACTGACCCCGGCCCATGTTGCTTAACCTCGCATATCGCACGCGGCACGAGGGCGCCGCTGGGCCACGAGCGCTCCTCGTGCGTTATGTTACGGTAAAGTTTAAATATCAAAAAAAATACAGTGACAAAAATACGGGACTTCAACTCTAAACACGTATAATCCTATACAAAGAAAGTTTGTACGGACGGAACCCTCGGCGAGTAAGTCAGACTCCTTTTACTCCATATACATAGGAGATATACTACGTATAGTAAGTAGAAATCTTACTATACCTGAAAACTGGAGCCCGTAACCCGAAAGAGTCTGCCTTAGCATGCCCTTTTCAATATGGTTATTACTATTACACATATATTTTATTTTCATATGGCAATGTATATGGTGAGATTTTAAGATAAAGTATATCTTTAATTAATTAAAAAACAGTCTTATGCATTACAACATAAACTTTTATTTTACTTATCATTGTCCTAGAAGATCCCTGTCTAGATATAAAAATGGAACATATAATATACATATTCGTCATTGTTTTACTAATCATCAGCGTACATTTATGCCCACTACCGACTGTCCCATTTGCCTCACAATTCAATGATGTAAATCTTGAGTTTGTCGTAGCAATACTATTTAGTACAAACATTTGGATATCAAACAGTAATCAACGGAAAATTAACCGTCACCACGACAACAACTGGAATGTTCTGACTATATTCATTAGCATAACAAACATATTAAGTCACACATTGTAACTATTATCTGAACTACTTAATCTACCTACATAGTTTACTAAGACTGGCTTTTATACAGACTATTTGACGTAACTATACTTAAGGTCTCACGGACCTTTATAAAATCAACTATAAGAATATTTTAAATTGCGGGTATTTGTCTGCCGAGCCAAAGATAAAGTTGGATAAATATACCTACGATCTGAAGCTTTCCTCATCGCCACCCGTGGTGTATATCTATAACTATTTATGTCTACCTCTATTCAGGTAGTAAAATCTTTCGCATGCTGCCATTCTACGGCCTAAATGTAATGTCATGTTTTTATTAATTTTGACATTACGACTACACTGTAAGACGTCAATATACAATTATAGATTTACTAATTAGTGAACAGTTGAATAAAACCAAACAACCTGTACTTACATAAATAAATTTGAATTATAGGTACTTAATACGACTATTTGCTTCAGTCAATCAATTTAACGTTAAAATTATCAAGCAAGAGGACAGACATCCTTGTGTGCTAATGGAAATAAACTGTTATTATAAGATTGATGTAGTCATTACGAGTAAGAGAGACCATGAACGTGAGTTAAAAGAGAAAAAAAGGAATATTAATAAGTCATCATTATCATCCTAGCGTTATCCCAGTACAGTTGCATCCTGAAGGATGCTTGGAGTCCGCCACCTGATCTCAAGATTTGGCGTAGGCATCAGTTTTTGCTAAAGCAACAACCATCTGACCTTCCAACCTTTCCAACAACTTTAACACTTACTTCAAAAGGTGTCCTGCAAAATTACTTGTATGTATGTATATGTATCGCATTCTTGCATGTTGCATTCTATGTGCAATCCGAGTTGATAATTCAATGACAAAATTGATAACTTCGCTTCGATATATGTGACTAATCCGCAAGAATACAGTTCATCTCACTTACATAGTAGTACGTATAGTTGTATAATTGATATCCAAAGATAATACCAAGGTTTCAATATTATTATATTCTAAGAATATTTAATTATAGTCTAGTTCAGTTGCTGCATATAAAATTGAGGATGATTCCGTGTGAAATATCAGTGTTTATTTATTCTGGTAACAGTCTATCTAGTCTATTGCCCAAAAACACACTCCTTACCCTACTTTAATGAAAAATTAAAGCAGAGTTGGGTGCCACAGACTACTACAAATACTATGTTTAGTAGTCATTCTTTGGTGCGTTCAAGTGATACTTTTATGATTAAAATCAGTTGCTATAATTTTTATGTATTAATGAATGCATTATATATTATTTACTAACACAAATACATACATTTATCATCTTTTTTGTGTTGTTTAACAAGTTTTATCTATTCTTGGATATATTTATGAAAACGAAACGAATATTCGACCCGGATTTGAATTCAGTTTAGGTCGGATGCCAAGTCTAGCAAATTAAAAAAAAAAACTAACCATAAACAAGGTGTCATATTTTTGGTTTCCCACCAAATTCCCACTTGAAAACGAAAACATTCAAGCTGATAAATGATTACATTACTTAAATAAAACGATTTTTTTGTGTTCATGACGAAAATGTGTAGGTACGTTTATTCTTTTAAAAATCCACGAAGAAGTTATAGCATTACTGAAGAAATTGCGTAGGTAAGTTGCATAATTACTAAGGGAAAATATGGCGCATGAAAAGCCTGAAAAATACTTAGGTAGGTACTTACTTTCATTCGAAATGAGTCGTAGAAAAAGTATTGTATGCAACGGTGTATAACTGGTATAAAAAGGCTCGTGGTGTCTTTACTTGCGATGTTCGCCAAGGCTCACATCGCAACCCACATCACTCGCCTTTTTATACCCTTCTTATACACCAGTTGCGTAATATACTATTATTGAACGGTCTGCGACTTAGAAGTGGTGTGGATAGCGGCTGTGTTCGAATATCCATCAACATATTTCTACTTGGAGTATATTCTAGACCTACTTGTAACTGAGACAGTGTCTGTGATGGAATAGGGACAAGAGGGTAGACGTCGCTCCCCGCGCTGTCTCAGTTAAGTGGTCCACCTCACAAAAAGACGAAATAAACATATAGAAAATATCAAAAAATCACTAACAATTTTACACAAATCGATCAGTTTCAAACTAAGCAAAGCTTTTACTATGGGATAGAAACGCGAAAAAAAATAAACAATAACATTACTTGAGCCCGGGGATCCCAGGGACCGGTAAACGACGGACTAATACAATCGAATCCAGAATACAAACATATTCTCTTAGACACGCGGCAAACTGATCTGACAGATGACATGGCGTCGTAGGGATGTGACACTCCGGTAGTGTTGTCCATCGTCGCACCAGTCACCATCGTTATAGACAATGGCTAATAACATATACTTTTATAGATAATTAGATACTTAAATACATAGAAAACATCCAAGACTCAGGAACAAATATTCGTGCTCATCCCACAAATAGATGTCTGGGATTCGAACCCAGGACCACCCAGCTTCTTAGCAGGGTACCAACTAGGCTAAAGTTCTATTTGCCCGATATGTGGCTCACTGATTAGTAAAAGTCACGAAATGGGCTCTCGAGCAACGCAAACTGAACTCAAGAAGTGTGTCGCGGAACATCTTTAAAAATAATTACCTCGGTATAAAAATATGTTTTGACAAAAAAGGTCAATGATCTGCGATATAGTTTCGTATTTCTATAGCTTTGAATGACGTCTCTGTTCTCATGGGAATAAGGGAAGCTTTTTGTGACCTTCCTTAAAAATGAACTTTGCTCAGGGGACGTTGTTTATACGTTTGTCCATCCACGGTACTTATTTAATTCTCAATGGAGTAGGGATGGCTCACAGAGTCTGACGAAGAAAATGAGGTAAAAACTTGATCTATTGTTTAGGTACGTATTGTCTGGGGAAATAGTAAATATTCGGTTAAAAACTACCTATTCTGTTTCTGGCGAAAATAAAAACGAAGATATAAGGGTTTCAAAAACATGTTATTATGTGTCTCGTTGACATAAAATATATGTTAAGTTAATCTTGAGCTCTTTGCTACGCTATGAAGTTTTCGATTTCTATATCAGGTGCCAATTTTAGGGTTCCGTACCCGAAGGGTCCAGAGGGAACCCTACTGTTGTCACTCACACGTCCGTCCGTCCGTTCGTTGTCTGTCACATGGGTTTACAGCCAAACGGTTGGAGCTACAGTCTTCAAATTTGGTGATAATGTCTATTATTACGTATATTTTACCAATAAATGCTAAGATATTGATACATCATATCTTTTCATTGAAATTTCCTTATTTTCCCTATTAAAGCCAATTTAATTTTGCGGTTGGTTCGGAATCCTAAAGGCGCGGACATGCACTTGGCCGGTTTATATAAATAGCTTAATCAAATATTTTAAGTACCTCTACTACAAAACACGAACGCATTTAGTCTCAATTTGTATAAAAAAACAAGTTTTATGGCAGAAGAGTCGGAACCGTAAAATATACTGATTACTCATTATTTTTCGATACATTACTATCTTTCGATAGTTTACAACCTCGCAAGTTATAGTATAATCTAACAATTTTTACAGTCTGACTGTGGCACATATATATAACGCGAACAGCGCCTCTGGTGGCCTTTGGTGGTAATTATTTATTGCCATACAAATTGGGTCTACCTACCATTTAACTTTATTAAATGGAAACGCGCTCGTTTGTGTTTATGTTTGTATAAAAATATATTCTAGACGTACTGATATCATAAATACGTCAGTTTCGTTTGTGACATAAAGGTTTTTTTATTGACATGAGAGACGATTAGGTAGGGCAAAAAATACTATGGTCAGTTATATTTGCCTTCTTGGAATAATGACTTAACATAACGTTTTGTATGAGTAAATCTTGGTTTAATCTACTCTTCTTTATTCGAACACCTTGCCACAATATTTGTGCATCTCACCGCGTGACGTCATATCATCCATATCCAATGTGCAAAGTGTAAGTGGTATCCGGCCACAAGTATTGTGTGTGTGTGTAGGTATGTGGTCAGATTATCGTATCAGGAAGTTATGTATGCAAAATTGTATGAACTTATCTTTGATTGATTCTATTTTTGTGTAGTCGAAATGAAGTGATTATATAACACGGGTGCAGCATGTGAACATGGGTGATTCTAAACATTTTTTCGACTTACATTAGTTATCTGTCTGTTGTTAATTTTATGAAAATGGAAATAATAACCTTCATTAAGTAATTATATATAGAAACACCCGTTGAAACCAAACGATCCGTGAAGGTGACTTTAGACAAAAAACTTTAGACTCTTTAAAAACTCATCGTGCCTTTGTTTGAAGCCAATTAGGGTTTCAATGATAGAGATGTTGGACTAAAACCAATTCTAAAATGAACGCGAATCTGGCAAATATTAAGATGTGTGAGTTTCTGTGTTTCTGTGTGTGTATGTGGGTGGGGGGCAGGGGTTCGTTCAGTTTAGGACTCTTTTTTTTCTATTTACCTATACAGGATGTCCCACGGCTATGCCACGTCGAGGGGAGATAATAATATTTTAAATATTGAAGATAGGTCATGAATTCCTGATCGCAAAAAGTCTCATTTCATCAGATATAAAAGTTGTATAGTGTAAACGTTCGTTTTTTGAATCCCCTAAGGTCCTAAATTGGGTAATATTTTCATTCCACAACTATAGTGGTACACTCGTGGTGGCGGTGGTAAAGGAAGCATAAGATCATAAGTTTATCGCCCTTGCTTTCGGCTCGGACGACAAACACACATCTTTTTTACCGCTTTAGGTATGTAATGTGCCATGCCTATATCTAATTCATTTAGCCAGCTGCCAAGGCCTAATTTTGCCTCGACCTTGTCATAACTCCCCCTAATTTATAACTACGCTTAGCAAATGTAGAATGCAAGACCAATCGTTTCGTTTTCAAAGGCGATTGAATAAATTGCTCATTTGGCCCATGACTGATTGTGTTTGCGATAAGAAGTGGTTCGGTATTTTGCTATTTGACGGATTTTATCGCAAAAAATACCGGTTTTTAGGGTTTGGTACCTAAAGGATGTCAACAGAACCTAAACTAAGCCTCCGCTGTCCATCCATCCGTCCATCAGTCAGCGCGCTGTGTCATGTAATAATCGTACCGTAAATACAGTAATATGTAGACAGTTTAAAACTTTCACAGAATAAGCGTGCAGTACGATTGACGCTAAAACACCAAAAAATAAATTAAAAAATGGTACTTACTTATACGATGGTGTGGAACGCCGCAAGAGCGACTCCGGTTTTTTAACGTTTTATGAATAACGAATATGATTTTGAATTTTACAACAAATATATTTCATTATAAAAACATATCCCAGATAATTATCGATTGTTGATCACTGCAACGTTTTTTTAAAGTTAAACTTGTATTCACACTGAGTCAAGTGCTCACTTCCAACACTTGACACGATTCAAATGATCATAAACAAAAGTTTATTAAGTGCCCCTATTCTTCATGAGAACTTCAAGTTTTAAGCGTTCTCTTATAAGAACAATAGTAATAAACGGCTAATAAATAAGGCTATTGAATAAGAATAATCTTAAATTTTATTATTTGTTGTAGCGACTAGTTAATTAGCAATTATAGTACGTACCTCCGTACAGTTATCTCGACGACAATAACCCCAGCCACTAGAATGCCATAAAATCTGTTTAGTTTATTCACTAAGGCTAGCGAGTTTATTCACCTATACTTAAAAATAGTACTAACTGTGACTCACAAAATAATGCAAAGTTTGAAGCTTCATTTGAAGTTCATATATCATGGGTTTGGTATTGTTTAACTAAGGCCTCCAGTGCCTTTACCATGAGTTTGCGTGACCGTACTCGCTAGCGACTGCGTAAACGATTTAGTATGCCGATTTTTAGTTCTATTGCGTAACCACCAGAGGCGCTGTACTTTTGCCCATACAAATGTTTACGCAGTCGCTAGCGAGTACGGTCATGTAAATTCATGGTAAAGGCACAGGAGTCCATGAAGGTACAAGTTAAAATTGTACACCTCTAGACTGGTATTCATTGGTCCTCATTGGTCAGTCAATACTGGTCTTCATTGGTCCAACAGCAGTCTGCAACAGGCTGCCCGTGAGCCACTTACTTACGGCCCGAGAGCCTCCTTTGACAACCCACAATGTGGTACTGTGGTTTTGTCTGCTAGAGTCACAAATTATTAACACATGCGACCTGCGACAATTTTGTTAGCTAGTATGTGGCCCTTGGCTGCTAAAAGGATGCCGACCCCTAGTCTGGCGCCTCGGTGTTGCCAGTTTTGATTTGTATCTTCGGGCCCGACGGGGCCCAGGAGACCATTGCATAATAACTTGTAACTTGTAATACAAAGAGGAAACCCCTTTTCTTAGAAAATAGAGTGAAGCGCGTGTTGCAAGTCATAGGATATGCAATAGGTCCAAATTGTGATTAGAGTTGTCAAAATACATCGATTAGTTGTCTTTAATTTAAAATAATGATAATGGTTGTAGGCCGTATTACAGTTAAATAAAGTTTTTTTTTGCACTAGCGTCTGTCCCAGAGGGAGGAAGGATCTATGTATTTATTATTGCCATTGTTTTGGCCTTTTTTGAAGTATAAGTTTCGTTATTTTGTGGGATGATTATATGAAAAATAATATTGGTACCTATAATGATTTAAGTACTTTTCATAAAAAATGGAAAAAAACGCCTTTGGGCTAGATATTAAATAAATCTATAGACACTGTACCAGAATAAAGATCTTTGATGAACATTTACAACAACCGCCACTAGAGTTAAAAAACCGGACAAGTGCGAGTCGGGCGTCGGACTCGCCCACAGAGGGTTCTTTACAAATGTTTAGTCGCATACCGTTGCTCAATCTCGATGTTAATTACGTACTTTAAATAAAGAGTCTTTTTTAATAGTTTTCCATTTTTTCTGTGTACTTGTAGTATAAAACGATATTACTTGCCAAATTTTATAGTTCTAGGTCAACGGAAAGTAAGTAGGTACCCTATAAATTTTGATTCCCTTGAGAGTGTCGAAATATAGGTTTTTTGTGGCAAATAGACTTATTTTACGTTAACTTAGAAGTTTGATTTTTTTATAGCTTTATGGGACTATCGACCCGAGTACATGTTTTTAATTTCAACTCGATACCTCCACGCGTTCCGGAGATAAAAGGTCTTGACTGACAATTAGACACACAACAAAGTGATACTATTAAGGGTTCCGTATTTTTCTTTTGAGGTACGGAATCCTACAAATTACATATTCTCGCATCCGTAAATGAAATATTTACAAAAAAATAATTATGAACTGCACAGGACGCTGCAGCTGCTTTTAAAACCCGTATTAGGTTAATTCTTTATTTAAGGGTATATTTAAATAACAACTTACGTAATACTTGCGCCAAACGCAGGGTTAGGGATAATGCATGAATTCTATTGTCATTTCAGAAGTTGCCAAATAACAATAGATGCTTCGTTCGGCTATTGTTACACCAAAATGACGAATGCAGAATGCATGTGCAAAAACTTTGGTTTTGTGAGAAAGCGGATTGTAACATTTGTAACAGAGGAAGTTATAATCTTGTTTCGATAACAATATTCTGAATATTATAAAAGTGAAAGTTCGTCACTTTGTCTGTCGGTTGGTTTACGACGCTTAAAGCTACTCCTCGCGATTTGGTAAAAAGGTTATTTTTTTGGCTAAATACATGCTGCATGCAAAATACTATGGTTTTTTTTAATACCGTTATTTTACTCAAAAATTCGTTTGCGTGATATTGCTTTCAAGTGATATTAAACTCCATTTTTTCGTAAAAAAACCATTATATCTACACTTAAATAGTGTTGTTAGACAATATCAAACAAATAGTAAATACGTAAATCCGTATATTAATTGTAACGCGTGGACAACTACGGAACCCTACAATGCGCGTGGCCCGACACAAACATTGTCAGAAACTGACGCAAGTTATCTATACGACGTCCGCTTGCCGCTTTGTCAGATGCACTTTGCACTTAAAGTCCATTTTACTCCCAGATAGGTAAACCGTTGATACCTTAGTTATTCCGCATCAGTGATTATAGACTTATATTGCACATTCCAATTTGATTTTGATTTGAATTACCTAATTTGTGGCGCTCACTTCCACACGCATCGAGTTAACTTGGCAAAGCGACCACGCAATACATGCAAATCAAATCAAATTGAAATGGGTCTAGAATAGATTCCGTCCTTGAGGTGTCACAAATTGCTGGTAATTATTAATTGAACACGAATAACTTGATATGGATATATTTGTATGGCTGACTGATGTGATAATATCTGAAATTACCAATCATTGTAAAATATCTGACACGTTCTAGCTCTACCGGCTCTACAAACAGCGTACTTTATTATTTGTGATAAAAGATGCATTTTTCGTGACGTCATTGGGTTAAAAGTAAATAGTGTTCCATTTTGTATTAAGGAAAGGTATATCGACGCTGGAAAGGCAAAATGGGATAACCGACATTTTTGGCGATATTGAGTTATACACACCGTTGAAATCTGCAGAATCTGCCGATTTCAACGGTGTGTATAACTCAATATCGCCAAAAATGTCGGTTATCCCATTTTGCCTTTCCAGCGTCGATATATTTTTTATAACACCAGGTGACACGGCTCGATCGCGCCATTTCAGTGCGTAGCCAACGTGCACTGTGGGAATTTAGATAAGTAGATACAGTCAGGGATGTCTCTTCTCAGCTTTATAGTTTTGGAGCGATCTCCATTCGCTAATACATGAGACCGGGGTGCCCCTAAGGGGCGTCCGGGGGGAAGAGAGTCAGCAAAGTAGTTCGGAAAGCATCCCTGCATAAAAAAATTGTCGGAAGGTGGTCAGAGGTCAGTTTTATCTGCAGCTGATTTTACTTGAATTATTTTCGGCGACTATCCATTTAATGAACATCATCATGATTCACAAACATCAATTTATAGTCTTAATTAAATTTTACAACACGAAATTGTCAGCAGTGAATTTATACCAAAATTCGATAATGAATCGTTATTATACATACTCACCTATGTAAAACGGATATTGTACAGTTCAGTTATATTATAAACTGTCATATGCTACTAACCTATTTCCCATTATTCAATAGAATTTAGCACGATGAATCTGTCAAAGCGCATTGCGCAGTTTAGGTACGTCAAAAATATGGTTCTACCTATTCTATTCTTAGTTCTACTAGACATAAGCTGGGAGATATTTTACCAAAGGCTAAGCTGCTAGGTATCATGCTTGGCAAATTTACTTCCATTATATTAATAATTCAAAAATAATGCCACTCTCGAGCGCCATAAAATGTGTAGACGGTTAATTTACTGCTCTAACTAATACGAAGAGATGGTTAATTTTCATGAGATCAATGACAGTAATTAGTATTAATTAAAATAAAGTTAATATGATTAAAAACGGGTCTCTATCAATATCTACATGGTAATAAAGTACTAAAAAATACGAATTTCCATTTTAAGTATCATTAAAATCGGCTACTTAAGTACTGTAGTAACGCATTAAAGGTAGGTAATTGACTTAACGGAAGACTTACAAACCCAAATTAGTTCACCTGCGAGGGATGTCTGAGCTCGAGCAAAACTTACACTTGACTGATTTGAAACCACTTCCCTTCTTTGTATAAAATTATATTGATATTAATGGCATTCTAAATAAAGTTTACAATCCAGTTAACCTCGAACTTCTCCAACTTGATAAATAAAAACCAGTACTTTAATGAAACAATACAACAGAAAAAGCAAAACAATACTTACAACACAATGCTTCACTAATTCATCAATATTCCATGACCCATTTCACAGAATCACTCGAGTTCCATCAAAACGAAAACCAATACGATTTCTAACCACAAATAAGTAAAAACACGTGTTCAGTAGCAAATAATCTGCGATGTTTCAGTTAATATCGAACCTTGAACGTTTGGCGAATTTAAATTTCGAATTTAATAGTTTTAATGCGCGAGGCGACCGGCCGGCGTCTGACGTGTATGCGTGTGCCCGTGTGGCATAACATCGGCGCGCGCAGCGCATTGGCTATGGAACCCAGCCGGCGCGCAGCAGTGAAATGTCATATTTATCACGTCACGCCATCGTTGTGCGAGGCGCACGCTTTCCAAACGAATTGAGGTTATACTCTTCACACGTTACATCAACACTGCTCCTACGCTTCTACCGTTCCCGTCATTACACACGCAGCAATGGATAGCTAAATGGGTGACGGTGGGATAGTTTCGAGAATTGATAAAGGAATGCACCACATGGTCGTCAGACTTAACAAGTGCGTTGATAAGCGAGTTTAGGGTCCCATGATCCGTAGGCACGTTAAAAGTAAAAAAGATAACGCGATGAGTAACCATAGTAATGTGCATATTGTGCAGCCTTTTTACTTCTGGTGAAATGTGTGTGTAGGTACCGTTGCGGCATAATTTAAAAATGATTGATCAATAAGATAATCCCATAAAATATTATTAATTCCATAAATAGATTTACACAATTATTACGTAGGTAACTTGCGTTTTGAAGGTCTTTCTTTCTTAGAGATATAAAAACTCAATTTGTAGAAGTCGGATTGTGCCACGCATTTATGTTTTTATATTATATTTTAGTTAAGTTTTCATTTGATATATTTAATTTTAACTTAGTTTTATTTTTAGGTCTACATATTTTTAAGCTGTCGATTCCCGACAAAAAAATTAACAATAGCATTCTTTTGTTATGATTCCTGGGATCCCAGGGAACGATAGACGACAGGTACGATTTTTTATCGTAGGTATACTAAACTGTATTATTAAATCATACCTATATTTCAAGTGTTTATTTACTTTTATTATCAAATTACGTAGGTATACGACCATATCGTTCGCACTGTCAAAAAGTTATCAGATTTCATGTAGAGCCAAGCTTTTAACTCTACATGCCCTAACTCTAAGCGGTACTTCACCCCGGGACAGAGACCCGAGAGCCCAGAGACCCGGGACGAGTCACAAGTCCTTCCCCACATGGAGTATTGCTGTCACCTCTGGGCGGGAGCACCTGGATGCCAGCTTGGGCCTTTTGACTCGCTTCAGAGACGTACTGTGCGGATTGTAGACGACCCCAAACTCACAAGCGATATTGAACCGTTAAGTTTAAGGAGAAACTTTGCCTCCTTGTGCGTGTTCTATCGCTTGTATAATGGGTTGTGTTCCGAAGAACTGTTCGACATGATGCCCACGGCCGCTTTCTACCTTCGCACCGCTCGCCGTCGGCAGGGAATTCATCCTCACACCTTGGAATCGAAATAGTCGCGTACGGTACGGTTTCAGAGGAATTTCCTCTCACGGACGCTCCGGTTGTGGAATGAGCTCCCTGCCGAGGTTTTCCTGAAGGACTACGGTATGGGGTTCTTCAAGAAAGGAGTGTATACATTCTTAAAGGGTCGGCAATGCGCATGTGACACTCCAGGAGTTGCAAGCGTCCATAGGCTATGGTGACCGCTTACCATCAGGCGGGCCGTACGCTTGTTTGCCACCGACGTGGTATATAAAAAAAAACTATAAGCTCAACTTCACAAACTACACCTCAGTCAAAATATGTGGCTTGGCCGTTTCAGATCTCATGTAGAGCCAAGTTTTGGAAGCTTGGGAAATCTGATAATTTTTTGACAGTGCAAGCGATATGAACCCGTCATAGCAACATTTTATATGAAATTGTTTTTGATGGGATTTCACTCCTTTTTGTAAGTTCTGACGAAAGTTCCATACACACTTTTATCCCCTAATTTAAGGGTTTTTTTTTTCAAGATTCTGAAACACGTATTTTTGAACTTGTGAAAATCTGTGTACTTATATAATTTTCAGATCTGGGTTTGTAGGTATGGGAAAACGGATACAAACTTTCTTCTCATAATTTAAAGGGTGGGTTATAATTGATTTATTAAAAATCCCGAAATATAAAGTCTTATACAAAATTTCATCTCCTAGTTTTCAGCTTTCTAGTTAGGGCTAAGGTAGGTAGTGCCCTTGCGCTTCGCTCGGCTTGTCTTGGCGGGGCCACCACCGTGCCCACAGCTTCTTATCTTATCTTATCTTCTTATCTTATTTAGATGAGGGCCCTAGCGGATGCACTTCGACCCAGTGGGATCTTTTGTGCAATTGCCCCCTCCTTTATGCCTACTCCAAGCTGCTCTCCAGTGCCCACAGCTTAATTAAGATGGAAAATAAGAGTGGAGAAAGAATGCCTTCTTGAGGCACTCCAGTAGTTAGGTCACATCAGTGGGAAAATGCACTGTCAACACGGACCGCCTGCTGATGACCTCGAAGGTAGGAAGAAAACCAGCTGAGAGCAACAGGCGACATTCGGATGCATATTGTGTAGATTCCATTCGTTTCGTCTACGGACCCCTCACGTGCTAGCCGCATATGTTTTTTACCATTTATAACAAGACGGGATAATATTAACGACTTGCATATGGTGATTTATGCCTTCTGAACTCTTATGAAAGTCGTTGACATCAATATGCATGGTATTATCATTTAATTGTGTCTAGTATGTACAAGATCAGGCCCCTATTTCACCAAGTTGACATATGTATGTATTTGACATATGTAGACTGACAAATCGATAATTTTCATGTGAAAACTGTTTCACAAACTACAATTGTAAAGTTTTTTGACAATTGTCGCGCCTGTCAGTTGTGGTGAAATAGGGGCCAGATCTATAATATTTTGAACAAAACCGTAAGAGAACTACATTGCACGAAAATATATAGGTACCTATGTAGATTTAACCAACATTTCTCAAATAAGAATCTTAATCTTCTAATCTAATCTAATCTAACTCTAATTAATATATAAAAGAAGAAGTCCTGATCTACCATCAACGCACAGCCGAAACTACTGGAACTAGAAATTTGAATTTGGTCCATAGCTTACTTTTATGACTTATGCAAGGGATAAGACGGGGTTTTTGGAAAATCCACCCCTATGGGGATCAAATAGGGGTGCAAAGTTTGTATGGGAAACGTAATATTTTTGTACTTAGAAACTTGAAATTTCGTATTTAGACTTTCTGTTTAAATATAACAAAACTAAATTCAGCGATTTTCTAAATTCGTCCCCTAAAGCGGTGAAAAGGGGCTTCAAGTTTGTAGAGGGAGCAAATCTTTTTTGAAGTTAGAGATTTGAAACTTCGTAAATAGACTCTATGTTTAAATACAACAAATAATATTTCAGCGTTTTTTCAAAATTGCTCCCCTAAAGGGGTGAAAAGAGGGTTCCAAGTATGTACGGGGAGCAAATCTTTTTTGAAGTGAGAGATTGAAAACTTCGTATGTAGATTCTGATTAAATAAAACAAAACATATCTCAGCGTTTTTGAAATTGCTCCTCTAAAGGGGTGAAAAGGGGGTTCTAACTTTGTACGGGGAGCAAATCTTTTTTGAAGTTAGAGATTTGAAATTTTGTAAATAGACTCTATGTTTAAATATAACAAAACGTATTTCAGAGTTTTTCAAAATTGCTCCCCTAAAGGGGTGAAAAGAGGGTTCCAAGTTTGAAAAGGGGTAAATCTTTTTTGAAGTGAGAGATTTAAAACTTCGTATATAGACTCTCTGTTTAAATACAACAAAAAGTATTGCAGCGTTTTTTGAAATTGCTCATCTAAGGGGTGAAAAGGGGGTTCCAAGTTTGTACGGGGAGCAAATCTTTTTTGAAGTGAGAGATTTCAAACTTCGTTAATAGACTCTCTGTTTAAATACGACATAACGTACTTCAGCGTTTTTTGAAATTGCTCCCCTAAAGGTGTGAAAAGGGGGTTCCAAGAAAGCAAAGCAAGCAAATCTTTTTTGAAGTGCGAGTTTTAAAACTTCGTATACAGACTCTCTATTTAAATACAACAAAAAGTGTTTCAGCGTTTTTCTAAATTGTTCCCCTAATGGTGTAAAACGGGGTTCCAAGTTTGTGCGAGGAGCAAATCTTTACTTTTCGTAAAAATCGATATAGGTGTCATCCTCGAGGTTCCTCGGGGTGCCGATTACGAAAATGAGTTGCATTTTCAAATCCAAGATGGCGGACATTACTTAATAAACAACGATTCACAAATTATTCATTTTACGGATCTGTCATTTATGCGTAAATACTTTTTAGGTCAGGAATTATTGAATTTTACTTATGTTTTTTACCATGCATTTTCTGAATTGCCCCGAATAATAAATGAATAATTTGCTAAATAATGTTTAATAACATGATGTTTTCTCAAGCAAATATTTTGTCTCGTGAACTATTTGTAAAACAATGTTTAATGCAACGTCTATAATTTGGGTATCGTTCATTTGCCATAAATTGTTTGTATAATGAACATTTATGAAATGTTTAGTAAGTAGGTACCTGCTTGTAGCATATTTACGAGTCAGTCTAGTCACATAATAACTATTAAAAAATTAGATAAATAAATAAAGTTATATAACTGTTTTTCGGACCCATTAAATTCCTATGTTTTGTAATTGTTCAGTCACAAAAAAGCTTGGGAGCCGCTGCTATAAAAGTAAATGACCTAAAACAGTACTTGTTCCAATGATTATTTCAAACTCGACTGTGAGTAAACGTTTTTAAGTCTTTTATCAGCATAATTCTAGACGTGACAAGTTGACAATGTTGACATACATTCAAAGTGACTAATTAAATCTTGGTCATTTCGAAACTTATCGCTAACCTTATCTCTTCCTACGGCCGAATTCTGATAAAATAGTTGTTATCTTATTTTTATGCCTATGCCATTGAATTATATACCTATTCTAAATAAAAATAAACATATGATTTGATCTAACCGACGTAAATGGCATTCGTAGGTCGTACCCAATTGGTCACAAAATATTCGAGCTCATCAACATTTCATCCCAATTAATAAAACATTTTAATGCTAACAATTTAATTCATCATAAGCAATTTGGTTTTATGCGGGGTCGCTCGACAACCGACGCTGCTGTCGAGCTAACAAAACATATATTCGATGCTTGGGAGGAGTCACATGATGCCTTAGGTATCTTCTGTGATTTGTCCAAGGCCTTCGACTGCGTATGTCATGAAACTTTGATCAGGAAACTACACTACTATAGAGTTCGAGGATCGGCACTGAATTTGCTAAAGTCTTACTTACATGATAGAACACAAAGGGTCGATGTGAATGCACAGCGATCACCGGGTTCATTGGTTTCTATGGGTGTACCGCAGGGATCAATATTGGGACCTTTCTTATTTCTTATCTATATAAATGACTTGCCATACCTCGTAAAGGCCCACCATGATATAGTATTGTTTGCTGATGATACCTCACTCATATTCAAGTAGATTTGATTCAAATCTAAGTAGATTTGAAATTCTTGCAAGCTTTAAATTCAGAGGAAATTCCTGGACGGAAAATGTCACATACTCGGATGCCTTTACTTCACTGTCAGTTATGTACTACAGGTTAGTGCAGAATTTACTAAGCTTCAATGTTGCCCTTGACCATATTTTAATAGGGTACGTAGATTTCACACAAAACGCAAATATATTCGGGATAGAGTACATTTTCCAAGATAGCTGCGGCTCGATTTTTGGGAGAGGAAAACAAGGCCATCAACGAACATTCGTACCAAATTTAATGTTACAAACATTTCGAGATTTTGCTTCCTCGACTGGGCTATGAAGTCAAAATGCCTAAGCCTCTGACATCTGAAAAACCTTATGCCTTGGCAATAAAGTCGAGTTCAAGAATTTTCGAATATTTCGTCCATTCAGATATTTTTCAACTTGACTGCAAATAACTATGCGTGATCCTCAAAGTGGCAATCAATTTGAACACACCAAGATTTGATCTCAGGGTCCATCTTTCATTTTACGTTTAATCAAACAAAATTAAAATAAAGTGTTTATCATTCTTAATCTACGGTCGTAATCGTTATCGATATCGCTAGCCATCGATGCACATTCGACCGGTCAACGATCGATAGCACCTAGAGGACAGATATGTAGTAGTCACAACAATTACTTAAAACTCCGACCTGAACGGTAATTGTGGCACTTTTTAGGGGAGGCCTATGTCCAACAGGCATTGCGGGATTTGAAAAATCGATTGAGTTAATTTTAGTTCTGTAACCCGTAATGTAATAAAACTTGTGCAAACAATTTCTTGCACGTGTACGTATGTACGAAGTCGCGGGTAAAAACCTACCTACCCAATAATGAACATATATATTATATTATTATGAAATATTATTTCAGTGTGTCAAGTATTGGGACAGTGTCGGGGACTGGGACGTTTACCTTATGTGCTTAGCTTTAATATCATCGATAAGTTGTTTAATTCTATGATCTGTCTTAGTTTGTTCCTTAATCCAGTTACCGGTTACTCGGTGGAAGGGTTTTTGACTGGAAGTAATTAGATAATACTTATTATATAACAATGTATATTTTTTTAATAACGATACAAGAGTGTAATTTGACATGGACTTATTGTATTAGCTATAGCGGTAAATTGTAAACCGTTTTTTGTTTTTACTTACTTTTATAATGTTTTTAAATTGTATTGTGTTTTAGTATTGTACCTAATGTAATTAGATTTATTGGTGATTTAATATAATTAGTAATGTAAAATTGTTTTCAAACTATTCAAACGCAATGTATATTGTATGTATGTATGTATGTATGTAAGCACTTTATTGTACACAATAACAGGTTAAAACAATATACATGTCACATAAGATTAGAGTACAAAGGCGAACTTATCCCTATGAGGGATCTCTTCCAGCTAACCTTTGAGGGATTGAGTGTATAGTGGGAGAATGAGATAGACAAACTTACACAGTGTACTAAAACTTTTCAATAAGGAAACTTATAGCTAAAACCAAAACCAAATAAATATATAACAACTATAACATATAATAAATACATATTATAAATATATACGTATTTAAATAAATATACATAAATAAATATATATAGTATTCAACCAAATCACAAGTTGTTGGAGAGCCACAATTTCTTCAAATTGCTCTTGAGTGAGGCGACAGACTGGGACTGTCTTATTGACAAGGGCAACTCGTTCCACAACTTCACAGCGCGTACCGTGAAAGATCTAGAGTATGTTCGCGTCTTATTAGACGGTAGAGCAAGAGTAAGGTTGGCGCTGGACCTCAGACGATGACCACTGCCATCAGCCATGTATCTAAATCTCTCAGAAAGGTATGGAGGGGCAGCAGGATTAAAAAGTGTGTTGAACAGTAACGACAGAATATGCACATCTCTCCGCCGGCGGATCGGCAACCACTGAAGCTGAGACCGAAAGTAGGAGATGTGATCATACTTGCGTAGACCGAAAATGTACCTGATACATACGTTCGTATTGTTACTTATATGAATAAATGACTGACTCTATCGCTTTAGATGGAGGTACCCAATCCTGTTAATATCCATTTTACAGGGTAATTGTTATGACTTTATGATACTTTAATTTTACTTGGATAATAATTAGGTATTAATGATAGGCTTAAGCGAGGTAATGTCAGATAAAGGAGACTATCTTGCAGTATTCTTTATTGCGAAGCATATAGTCTTAATCTATGTTATTAACAATAGGTGTGATGAATGTATTCGCTGTCTGTATGTATACTTATCATGCTTTAATACTTACAGTCCATATGTGGGTACCTTAGTTTATCCAATTTGTATATATGAAAATACAGCTTAGGTTACTTATACCATACCGTGTACAGTTGAAACTTTTTAGGTCGTGGGGTATATTGCACCTCAGGTAAATTCATGCGGGCCAAGATTTGACATTCATAGCTGGCCGAGGGTCAAGAAAACCGGCCTAGTGCGTATCGGGCCCCGCACAATGACGGGTTCCGTGCCTACTACTGCTAATTCAAATATCAAACCTCTACCCTATGATGTTAATTAAAACAGGTCGTATCTTCATAGGAAACTCACGTCACTTACGTCCTTTTGATTGGCAAAAACTATTAGACCTAGGTGCCTTGTTCAAAAACATTTTTGTTCCAAGTATTTGTTAATGTGCACCACCTCAATATTTTCAGAATTTTAAATTAACCAGAGGTGGGGGCAGACTTTTTTACGACTTTGATAGCTAATATCTCAACCAAAGGCCAACTAATTGGAAAGTTTTTTAAAAGTTTATGCTTACAATTTCATAAAATTAATTTCACAATTTTTTACTGTATACTTTTTGAAGGCCTAACTAATATCTCTCTATTCATGAAACCCCGCACGTCTTTGTGCATTGAAGAAAAAATAGTTCATCCCCCGGTTACATACGGGCATGGAGTGTACCCTACTATATATATTACTACTACTATTTACTAGTAATCACTCAATCACTTTTATTTATCGGTTCATAAAATACACCTTCCTAACAATTTCATAATTATAGATAGTGCTTATAGTCTTCTAGGAAATCGGCTGTGCTGTGACATACGGACGGATGGACGGACAGACATAACGAATTGTATAAAGGTTTCATTTATAAGATACACGCCATGACAAGTTTATATGAGATAAATTTTGAAAAAGCAGCCTAAACCCAAAACCCAGAGCTTTCCGAGAATTATCGCATTCTAATCTTATTTTGATTGTTTGATCTTAATTCACGGGTGATTAATATCCACAATATTCAATCAATTGTATAATATTTCAATTCGAAGTTAATTTTGCTTAATCCCATTTGGACCGGGCATGCAAATATGGTTGTTCTGCGTTTTTACTCGGCTCTGTTTGCCGTGTGTGATTGATTAGTCCGGTTGTGTTGACTGAACAACATTCATTTTGGGTCTGCGCTAACCGTATAAAACAACTTTTATCCAAGGGATGTTTAGCCTTTCAACAATTCTGCTTAGAATCGATGTTATTATAAGTTGGTCGAATAACCGCTAGATGACGCAGTACCGTCTACATAGATTTGTGGACTGGCCACTTACACTAAAAAAACAAAAATGTCGTTTCTAAATGGAACTCTTTGGCAACATTATTGAGTATATTTCATTCTGTCATTTGTTTTTGTCATTTGGCGGCAAATTGAAAATTGATTGTTTCAAGTTAAGATGAATTTAAAGGGAGGTTGGCATTTTGGTATAATTTTTTATGACTTTTCATTGAAGTCAATAAGATAGTTATGTCAAGATTAGTAGTTATGAAGAATTTCTATTGGCTTTTCATGATGAAGCTCCATACCGTGCCACTGTTTACAACTAGTTTAACGAGTTAAAACGGCATCGCACCAATGCCACTGATTATCTTCGTGAGGAACATCCTTTTAAGGCGATTAATGAAGAGAAAATTCGTGCTTTGCGGCTCATTATAGAGACTGATAATAGAGTGACCTACCAGCAAATTCAAGCAACCTTAGACATAAGTATGAGCCAAGTGCAGAAAATCTTTCAGGATTAGGAAGGTTGGTACTGGGCAGATATCTCATAATTTGAGCGAGGCTCAAAAACGCCCTCGTGTTAACTGGTGCCCAGAAATGACACAAATAATTGATGAAGGTAACTCGAATCCCTGTATTCGGCATAATAATGGGTGACAAAAGCTGGGTATACTGTTACGATCCCGAAACTAAAAGACAGTCAGCTCAGTACGTGTTTTCTGTCGAGGAGTTGCCTACTAAAGTAAAGAGAGGGAGGAGAGGGAGGAAAAAATGGCAGCCTTTTCCTTCGGAACGACAAGTCATTACGCAACGGTTGTTTTAGAAGATAAAAAAACAGTTAACTGCAGAGTAGTATACTAACAATTGCTAGGCACTTGTCTTGGAAAAAGTTCATGAGAAACGACCTCATGGTAGAACCCTCCTTCACCACTACACCACTCCACCACACTCCTTCATGGAAATTACTGCTTACTTGGTGATGTCGATAATAGAAATACTTGCAATATGCGCTTTCTATTTATTGATTACATTTAAAGAATAACTTCGAGGGTGGCATTTAATGGGCCACCGAAGAAGCAGTAGTTGCATAAAAAAGGCCGTAGAAGCGAGCCCTAAGGACGAGCGGGTGAAGAACTCAAAGGCTCCATCGAATGTAGCGATGTATTGATATAAACGGACAGTATTCTATTTAACAATAATACAATAAATAACTTGCTAGTTTACATAGGTTTTGATTGTCTAAAAACTTTCAGTCTGGCCCACGAGCAATGGGTGGATTTATCAAGGTTTTGGTTTAATTATTTATCTCCCTGTCTAATGGCTCATACCACGAGCCATAATCTGATTTGTTTAGAAAACATAGGAAAGTGAAAAGTACATCCAATGATGTGTCTTCCTTTTTGAATTTTAAACACAATCATTTACGGACCAATATACCAGCCCTGCTTGGTTGGTTCGGACCCGGATTTAGCAACTGTAAGAGATTACGGACTAGGATTTGAATACCGAATAAAGGTCAAATGGAGTGGCGTTACAGGGGATTTTGATTAACATTGCTGATGGATTGGAAATTGTTTTATTTTTAATCTGCTGTTTTTGATCGTGTATTTTTTCCATAAGACTTGGAAAATGGAAAACATTTTTCACTGTCACGAAACTCTTTTAAACAATACAAAAACTTGGAGCGCAGCGCAAAAATTTGCATTTATATATTATGTACCGCATGTTCACTGGGTGCGAAGTAGGGGGTGGGGGAACCACGAATCGATCGCAGCGAGCACCGAGGCCAAAAAAGGAACTTTCGGTAGACCAACTGTGAGAATTTCTAAGCAAAAAAAAAACATGCGTCACGAAACCTGCTGCGTAGTTAACTGCAAAAACAATGGCAAAAACAGTGATCACAAATTCTATAAATTTTCACAAGCAAGTTGGAAATGAGAAGAGCCAAAATGAATTATTTTCCTTGTATTGTAGTTTGTGGTTGGAAATAATGTCGTGTGTGAATGCTCGGAATCTGGTTTTTATAATTATTTGACGATGTTTAACTGAAAATACACAAAAAGTCTGCATTATTAACCACATTACGTCATAAATGATCGTCTGCAACGTATATGAAATGCGTTATTCGAAGCTGTTATCTCCCGGCGAAAAAAATAAACAATAGCATTATTTAAAATGAGGACGGGGATCCCAGGGACCGGTAGAAGAAGGGTTATATTAGTTTATTTCTTTACTTACTACTCGTGAAGTCCTTGTGTACTACCTGAAATTTATTGATTTGCTCGTTTTAGACGGGAAATAAAAAAGGCCAACTTCATTGTCGACACAATAGATTCATATGATCGAATAGAATATATGTAAATTACGACATTTAATTGAAATTATTTGTTTGTTTACTTACTCTAGTAATGACAGCCGGCCAATTCGTAATAACATTTTAAAGTCCGCCGTAATTGTAACCGCTAGTTGGCGCTGTGATCGCACACCCAGCGAATTATGTCAAAAAAAGTAGTAAAAAATAACCCTAAACAAACAAAATTTGCAATTTTGCGTACCAAGTTTAAATTGTTATTTCAATAGAAATTTGTAGGTATGTAAAATGTCTTCCTTCACATCTATCCGTTTATCCGGTCTGTACATAAAATATAGTTCAAGAGGGAATTAAAGACGCCTGCAAAAAGTCTCTTAGCAATTCCTTTGAAACGGACATTTGCTTTGATTACATGCGCAGGAAATTAGCAGAATAATGTAAATAGATTCCGAATTCCGATTTTATGATCAAAGTTAATGATTTGTGCTTTGTATATACGCGGATTGATTGATTATACATATTATAATATCGTATAATGTGACATTTTTCGTGGATCCTCCGTCAGGCATGGAAATATTTAATTCACGATTAGGTACTAAGCTATTTTGTATTTTTTTGTTCATATTATTGGAATGACGTCACCGTAAATATACCTATATCGTCGCGACTTCGTGGGCAGATAGACGCGATTTTTAATTTCATTGATCGTGTTCTATGATTACTGGCATTGATTAGGCTTATCAGCGAACTCCAATGACTGGGGAAGTACCTCCACAGATACAAGGGCCAAAATCACACCACTTTTACACTATCTTGCTCCGGGGGTGAATGACATGTGACTCTGTGATCATGAGCTAGATAAGTGACGGCAGAGGCGGGTCTAGCCCTCGTCGCGCCCGTGTGCGCTACACACCCTGCGTCATAGGGCCTGGCCACATTACCACGTGAATATGCTCAACATGACACGGCTCCATATATCTGCACGACGCTTGGTAATGCGGCCAAGCCCTAAGACGCCGCGCCGTTTCACGTTAACGACGCCGCGCCGTGGTAATGTGGCCAGGTAAAGTCGCCTCTGCCTAGCGGTGAGTAAGGTCGCAGAGCTCCCGACTCCCGAGCATACGTTGTGGAGAGGGAGGAACCTGCATTTGTTTCTTCTTTGCTTAGCCGTTTCCCATTTAATTTTGGGGTCGGTTCTCGACCTCCTCGTTTTTCGCCAGGCGTATCTATTCCGGGTCGTCGCGACATCGATTTCGGCTTTCTTCAGGTCGTTGTTGTTGACGGACATCCAGGTTACCCCTTAAGCTCTGCCTCGTTTCTTGGTCCGGTATGGATGGAACCTGCATTTGTTTGCAACAGTCAATACTTAAATCAATAAAGAGTTGGCAGCGTGCTTGTGATTGATTTGTACGTTGAAGCGTCCATTCGGCTACGGTGTATGTTACCTTAAAAAAATTAAGCACTGACTAAATCCGAGGTCTTGTGGATTGTAGTCGTAAAGGTTGAGGCACTTTTTTGCACTAGTTAAATTGGGAGAGCGCGAACGCACAGTCAAATGAAAATACAAATACAAACATTTATTCTGCAAATAGGCCACAAGGGCATTTTTATATGTCAAAATATTAATTTACAATTTAAGAAAGTCTGACTATAATAAGTAATACATTTTTCATGCGATTCTAATTATGATCTAAAAACGTAAGCAGTTAGTGGTGATGTTGATGTTTACAAGGAAAGGTATAAAAAACATACGATGATTCTTTGGATATTCCAATTAAAAGTATAATTGATATAAAATAGTTCATTACATTTTATATTACTTAAAAATGCAGAATATTTTCAAATAAATCAGAATACTTATGGAATTTGATATTATTACATCAAAACGTCATTGTACATATGGTATCAAATTAGCCAAACAAGAATCTGGGATTACTTCATGAATACAATTTGAACGATTAGTTAACGAACCATGTTAAATTCTTTTATTGTGTGTTTTTTAAGGGTGTATGTAAGTACTGAACAGAACGGGTCAGCGTATATAGCATTTCCACATCATGAAAAATACTACATGAAATGTTTATTATTATAGTTTATTCAATACTGAAATGAAAGTTTATATGGTATGTACAGTAAAATGTAAAGGATGCTAAAATATTAACACAATAATAAATACGTACCTCAATTGCATAAGAAAACATGCGTTAAATAATACGAGTGCAATAACATTTGTGCATTAAATATTTGGCGATGCAATGTCATTACTTATGCATACATTATCATTATTATTAAATTATGATTATAACTGCTGAATATCATAATTGATTTTAGAATTAAAGTGTATAACTAAATTATTCGTCCATCGTGTACAACATGCGTTACCTAATATAATTACTTTTTAAATTATGATTTAAACTCTGCATTTGGCATTGTCTTCATTTTGTCCGAATTTGTCTCACGAACTGAGTTAAAAAAGTTTTGCTGACTTCTTCTATGTATATTGATAAAGTAAGGTGTACGTTAAGCAGAAAATTTAAAGCGTTTCAATATAAGTAATTAATTGATTGTACATAACTTGTAATTAATTGTTAATGGTTACTTATGTATCTAACGATAAAATTATCATATCTTCTATATTTATTTCAAAAGTTGAGCCATTTTTACAAGCTATAAGTAAATATATAAGTTTATCTTCAAAATTTGCAACCGTTTTTTCAAAGGCTCAGGTATCTGATTGAGCTGAAATTTGGCATACTCGTACTAGTCGTACTTACATATAAAATTAGTGACAATACAATATTATAGTACCACTGAGCTGATCTAATGCTGGAGACCGTAACAAGGTGGCCATAACAACTCCTAAACTACACAGGATATACTCGTCGTGTTTGGGCTCATTAGAAACCTATAAAAATAAATATTATTATGAACGGTTTTCTCGCATTTTGTCGCTTATCAAGCGTTACGGTCACCTGTACTAATCGTGCATTCCACTTATTATTACGACATATTAGTTACGAGTTTGCATTGTATAGGTTACACATAATATTATTTTTATTCACATAACAAAAAACAAGCAAATAAATGATGCTTATAATAGTATTTTATTATATATTAGCATTTATGTAATCTAAGTCATTTGTGGCTATTTGATACTAATAAATTAATATTCTAATATTTGTAGCATATTAACGTGAACCATCATTACTTATTCTTCTTTAGACCGGGTTTTATAAATATCCGTTAGAGCAAATGTGAGATCAAGTTTTGGTAACTCAGTAGGTACATTTTTAGACATAATTTACCGGCATTAGGTCTAGAACGGACCTTTATAAAGCCGACGTACTGATTTACCAAAATGTTGGTCTAACATCCTTATGGAACCCGGCGCTAGGGACCTAGCTTCATTTTAGTCTTATAGGAATGGTTGATTTGTATTAACTCACTATCAATTGCTCATACATAAGTAGTGTACAAAATTAATATTATTGGCATTGGATCTGTAAGCAATAAGCATTAAACCTACAAATTCAGTGTTTTGTGTTAGCGCATTTTTATTGGGAAACGGGACTTAATCGCGTACAATACTAATTTAATTACTTTTTTCAAACGTTGGGAAAACCTTGAAAAAGGTAATTAACTTAATATTGTACGCGATTAAGGGTGGGTTGCACCAAACCGTCTGTAATCGTAAGCGGTGTTAGTTAAAATCTGATTGTAATTGAAGTTTGACAAGTTTCTATGGGATGACGGCTGCCGGCGCCATATTTGACGATGACCGGCCTGTGATCGTATGTTGGTGCAACCGACCCTAAGTCCCGTTTCCCAATAACAATGTGTGAAAATCGTGTAAGTTTAAATCAATATTTTGTGTTAGCAGCCTGGTTGTAGTCTAAACTATTACTTCATTATTCTGCACTGATGTTCTTAGGCTTCGCCAGTCGCTCGGCCTCCTCGATGGTGTCCGGTAGAGGCACATTGAGGGTTTCTGGCAGAATAAGGACCATAACGCTGGCAGTCAGCGCGAGGGAGCCGAAGAATATGGCGGGCAAGTTATGGTAGTAGAGGGCCTGTAAACATAGGATGAGTCAAGGCGCTGGTAAATGTTTCATTAGGTATGAACAGATTTTCATTGATCAAGTGAATATAGTAGTTGCTTCCGTATCGAGTTGATCAATTACAAATGTTGATGAATGTCATCCAGAGGTTATTAATAGCTACTCAGAATCGCCCAAAACTTTTTATGTGTAGAAATAAGTCGTTATGTTAGAACATAAAAAAATGCCCTAGGCTTAAATAGCGTGTAGATGAGTGTGATGAGTCTCTAGGAATGGTTAAATATGAGATAAGCAGAGTTAAAATGTTTATGACCGTTGAAAGTCAGCCGCAAACATTTTGAAGATTAATGAGTTAATAAAACAAGTCAGTGGTTATTTGTTAAATGTATTCAGCTAGAAATTTACTTTTCGTAGATTAATGGGGATATCTAAACTACAGATATTTTATAGGCAAATGATAATGTCTATGTGCTTACCAGCAGAGGAGTAAGTGGTGCTAGCGTAGAACCAATTCGACCCAGCGAGGAACATATAGCTAGCAGTGACTGGCGGACGCTCGTCGGGAACACTTCGGATACGTAGATGTACACCGAACTGTAGGCTACCGTGATCGAGAACTTCCCCGATATGTACAGGATGAGGGACAGTATTTTTTGATCTGTTGACAAAATAAGAATTGGTGAAAATAGGGCATCAAATTTTCCTACATTAAGGCAGCGTTTGAAGTGGACAGCCACGTAACACTTCTCGTTATTGTCAACGCATGTTGGTCGAATTTGGCGCTCGATGGCTCTGTACAGTCTGCCTCGATTCCTGAATCGCGCTGTTATGATTTTTCTTACGATAATGACCTCTGGCCAGTACTTTTTGATTTTTATACGATGTATCACCATGATTTTTCCATCGCTACGTTGTTTATCACCAATCTCTAATTAGTTGTATTAACTTAATACCACCTGAATAAGCGGAGTGGTCGGTAATGCGGCACCGGCTTTGTTACGTAACTTGTGGAAACACAAACACAAGGTAAGTACCTATTATATAAATATGTACCTAATTTTCTTTGACATCTAAAATTTTACGTTTTCTTAATAAATGAGTTTGGATATGAGTATTGCCTAGGAGTTTTATGTATGTACAAGCGTGAGCGATTCCGTACTAGTCTGTCGCCTCGCAGCGCCGTACGATCCGCTGGTCTTGTACCTGTATATTAGCCTCCACAGCTTGTATTTCCTTAGGTTCTTTAACGGATTTCTGAGCCCCTACATACGACATTTAATAAAATATGAAACACATATAGAGAATCTAAAAGTTTACACAAACATTACATCAACTCACACCTCACTTTATCGTAGTGATACATCTTTCTACTCCCACTTACGCAAAGCTCAATATAATATACACTTGTTTATTTTTAGTGCAAATTAGACTTAGCCTAAGTAAATTTGGCTACTTCGATAAATGTTTGGTCTTATATTTTTAAGTAATTATTTTGTTGTTCGATGTAAGAAACAAACATTGCTCGTTAGTTCATTACGTTCTCCAGCAACATTACCATCGAATCTTCAATAAGCTACGTTCAATTCCCAATCCTCTTCATTTATTTATTCATCCAATGTTTATTAAACAAACTTGGCTTCTATGTGCCAAGTTTGAAAAGCCACTTAAATTATTTATGTGTTATCTATTTCTCGTCCGAGCAACCAAACAGCCATGGCACCGAAATCGGCTTAACTTGAATATTCCATTAATTCAGGCTCTTGAGCACACAAGGATCGCTATGTAAACAGAGGGTAAAATTCCAAGTTAGCGATGGGGGCAACTGTTATGGAAATAACAAGATATGGCAACTCAAACTATAGTCGTGTTTAAATAAGTATAACTATTGGGACCTGCGTGGTTAGTGAAATGGTGGAGCAATGACGGTAAAATCATAGTATAAATGATACAGCACGCGTATGACCAGCGGATCCCTAGTTAGCCCCAGCTTAGCGAAATTAAAAACATATGGTCGCTCTTAAGCGATAAGGCCGCCTGTTGTTTACCTCTCCCTTAAGCCTAGTGTTCTGTTCTATGTTGTTTTTGAGGTGTTCAATAAAGTGTAATTGTATTGTATTGTAAGATGCAGCAAGTAAATCTAGACTGCGGAAATTTAAAAACTAATAGAAAATATCTTGTGTTTCTAGCGCGGGAATGCTGCCTGTTTAATGAGCACCACCCCGAAGGGACCTAATTTAGATACTAATTTTTACGTTAGATAATAAAAGTTTTATTTTAAGTTTTAAATAATTTCATAATTTTGATTATTCTATTATAATTTAAGTATTTAAATGTAAATAACAAATTTCCGTGTTTTACATCATTTACAAGAGCGCTATCTATATGTTCGGATAGCGGAAAAGTTCTTCCACAATTTCACCAAGATGGCACTCTAGTAAATTATGTACCTAAAACAAGGAAAATATTTCGATTACTTTTAATTTTCGGCAGTCTATATTGCCCCGCCTTAAACTTATTAACTGCAGTGTTTGTCAAGATTCCTGTTTTAAATAGTTGGCGTTCACAGACATTAGACAGTTCTTATTACGGATGAACTTTCGTTTGACTTTTTCTTGGTTCTATTGTATCAAAGGTGAATTAGTTGTAGTGGTTTCTCGTAAAGCATTCAAAAATACAACACAACACACAACATTTGAGAGTTGTGAATTTTGAGTGTTGAATAAAAAAAATAACTGTAGTATGTGTTGATGAAATACCTCTATAACCATAGTCCATCATGTGATGCTATTCTAGTTTATTTTTTCAATACTAAATTGCAAAAGTCCTTTATAATTAACACACTCATACTTATTAATGAACTCACCATTTGGTAACAACGATAGACCAATGCAGAGGCATGCACTCAGAATGTACATTGCAATCAAGATCTTCTTCCTCCCAAACCTGTCCAATACTAATAAACACGCGAAATTAGCTGGAATCTCCACAAACCCAACTAACATGAAGTTTATATACTTGTTGCCTCCTAAAGCCACTGAATTTATAGAAAGTCCGTAATAAACAAAAGTACAAGTTATCCACAAAAATGAACACACGATCACTCTCGTTCTTATTATCCTAGATTT
The DNA here is from genome assembly GCA_963556455.1 of Epiblema foenella. Taxonomy (NCBI): domain Eukaryota; kingdom Metazoa; phylum Arthropoda; class Insecta; order Lepidoptera; family Tortricidae; genus Epiblema; species Epiblema foenella. Next base: position 10,845,416 of record OY747113.1, on the reverse strand, counting down.
GAGCACTTTTACAAAAGTAGACGTTTCGTCATTTTTGGTGTCATTTACTTTCTTATTTGCTTGTGGTAAAGGCATTGTCATTTCCATTATTGGATTGAGTTCTTCCGAAATATCAACATTGTTCATTTTAGCTGCTTTTTTGAGGGTATCTGCAGCTTCTTGGTTCCTTCCTTTGCTTAGCAGCCATCTAACACTTTCGTTCAACAGCCAGATGTATGACAATACCAACATAGCTGGTGCGTATATGATTCTTATAAGCTGTCTCCAATCTTGAAGCCACCATGATAATCCGGACAGAGACATTAGTCCAAACACGTATACAAAGTTTATTAGAGTGTTGCCGAATACTCTGCCTTTGGGTCCTACTAATTCCATTGCTGAAAAAAAATCAAACGTTATAATTACATTCCATATGATTTATGACTTAGAAAGATTACATCCAAAATTCTCAACATTTATCATTTCTCATTTATATATCGGAAAAAATTCACGACATTTATCTTTCGTCCAACACGTGGTTAAAACAGTGGCGGTTGCCGCTTCTATAAGACAGTAATAATAGTGAAGATGCCATGCAATGCTTTGGCTACAATCTCATAAATATGTACTTTTTAACCTGTAACCTGTAAATACATTTTATTGGTTACAGGTTATATAGATTTAAACGGAAAGAATGTTGTCTTATACACATTTATATTGTTTAAAATTACCTATAACAAAAGCAGTGCTGTAGGCTCCAGCTCCCAGTGCTGCTTCAAGGAACTCGAATATCACCATCATTATGTAATTAACTGAAAATGATCTAGCAAATCCAAATATTCCATTCATGAGGGAAGCGACGGCCAAGGCTTTTTTTCTTCCAAATCTGTCTGACATTATCCCTGTGAGTGGCAGAGACACGAACAATCCAGAGTTGTGGATGGTCCCGATCAGTGTTCTCTTCCAGTTTTCACATCCCAAGTCAAACTGCAATAAATGTATGTAATATATAAAAAAGACCAAGTGCGTGTCGGACTTTTAGGGTTCCGAACCAACGGCATACATAAATTCGTTTTAACCCGTAAACCATAGGAAGAATAAAAATATTTCAGTGAAAGATTTATCAACATAATAGTATTTGTTGGGAAAGTATATGCAATAATAAACATTATCACCAAATTTAAAGTTCAATGGCCTATTTAAGGTCAATGGGAAATTAAAAATGTGTTCCAAAAAAAATTCAAAATAAATTGACATTGATGGTTTCTCATTCCTTTGTTTTCTAAACAAAATGTACAGTATTTATCTACCCAATGAGTCCGAAACAACGATAAAAAAATCCCGCCCCCTTTAGCTGTAAACATTTAAATATAAGTTGTGTGGCTTTGGGGCAACAAGATGCTTATACTGTGAAGATTTGTAGATTGTAGCTCAAACCGTTTGGCTGTAAAGCCTGTGTGACAGACGACGGACGCACGGACGGACGTGTGAGTGACAGCAATAGGGTTCCTTTTGGACCCTTTGGGTCCGGAACCCTCAAAGATGACATTTTGCTGTGCCCTACCTCTCTCAAGCTTTCAACCCTTGGTTAACATACTACTATACCGAGCATTAATTAGTACAGTTTTTCTTTAAAACGTAGGATATAATAAAATTGCTCTAGAATTATGGAGTCCTGGCAGAGTCTATTAATGACAGTAGAGACTAGAAGGTAGCGGAAAAAAAAAATCTACTTGTTACAACACTGTATACATATAATGTGACACGGCAATAATGATACTTGCGTAACAAATTCAATTTGTTGAACTACGTCGTTCAGTATAGTTTATACTATGCGAATATGCGATAGTATTACCAAATAACAAGATTCATGATATTTAACTATTCTTAGACTAACATGGAAGTAGCAATTTAAGCGGAATAATGTAGCAACTCATACTAAAGTGCGACTTGTTATTCCCTTTTTTGACCAGTACAGGATCAATCATTATTTGTCTCCATTGACATGACAATAAAGCGATGTTTATCACATTTGGCAGCGATATCACAGAGTTTCATTAGCCACACCCACACTCTAACCAATTAATTTGAAATGCAGAACTTAAATATTCGTTGTGTATATTTTATTATCCGTAGGTAAAGTTAAAAGAAACGCAAGTTAGCTATATGACAGTCATATTATATAGTCTACAATTGTCAATGATAATTCTAAAGTTTTTCTTTACGACGTAAACGTGACGATAAAGCAACGATAACGCACTGCAAAACTATTCATAGCAAGAAGGTAATTACCCTTATGACACTAGTGACTATGTTAACGATGAGACTTATATGTAAATATAACGCTCAACTCACGAAACGTTAATATTGATATGTGATAATGTCGACTCGTAGACCTTCTGAGAAACTATGTGGGTATGTTATGTAAGTAAAAGATAAAGAAACCGCATCGGAAGTCGAAGAGTGCCTTAGCTTGCGATTTTAAGGCGTTGATCTCCTAATTAGTGAACGGTTCAATGAACTGGCAAAGCTAAATTAAGTAATCTAATAATAAAACGCATTGCAACCCAAAGAGTCTGGAATTTCCTGGAATTTCAATGGATATAAGCTATAGTAGATTGTTAAAACAAGGATAGAAACCCACCCATTCTAGGATAGTTCGAGGCTGAAATCGGTGGTTTCACCAGAGTTAAACACTGCTTTTTATTTCAAATGCCATGAAAGTAAAAAATGCCAAATATGCAAAACTATTTTCTGAATAAATCAAATACTATTGAATCCATTTTAAAATCGTTTGTGTGTATGGACTATTTTGGCGGAAACAGTTCTGAAGGGGTTATATTGAACAACTGTTGGTCCTTATAATTTATTGAAAAGTATTAATAATATGTTTTTTATAACCAATTTTTTTTTCCTACTAATAATATAAATGCCGAAGTTTAGATGTTTGTACAGTCGAACCAACTGATTCTTGGCCCACTTGGCCTAAAAATGGCTTGGAACCGTCAAAACAATAGGGTTTACTTCGCACTATGTAGCACTTATGTCGTTTTAAATATTAATAAATTGCGACAATACGGGTCGAAGATCTATGCAATTTTAACCTCTGTTATCACTGCAATAGACATATTTTAAATAAAACAGTTATGTTTTGAATCTCGAATATGCTGTCATTTATAATAAAAAACCTAAAACTCTTTTCATCACAAAAAAAAAATATTTTCAAAAATCAATTGTTTGCCAGATGTCAGGTGGTCAGTCAATGAGATGTCCACCATCCAGCCATAAGCATTTGGCAGAACAAAGAGCTGGGATTATAGTGCTCAGTGAAGAATGGCAATGGGTTTTACTGTGAAGAACAGAGATAGTAATAGCATTTCTCTTTTGTGATTAACGAATATAGCCGAGGCCAAGACTCAGTCATGGTTATCAAAACTGTGTAAGACAGTAGTTAGTAAATGTCAGTGTCTAATAAAATGATAACAAGTTCGTTACCATAGCAATGTATGTTCAGGCGAATTTCAACCTACTAGTATGTAAATGACTTAACAAAATGACCTTATGGTGGGTCATGATTCAATTTTGTCGAACGTACGTTCAGATGTTGATTATTCTATCACGCAAAAACGGCTGAACGGATTATGATGAAATTTGATAAACCACGTGTTTTAGCCTGGATTAAGACATAAAATACCTACATTTTATCCCGAAAATCATCCCTCGAAGGGTTGAAATAGGGAGTGGAAGTTTACGCAGACGAAGTCGAGGGCAGAAACTAGTCCATTATAATTAAAATATACAGGATTCAAAATCACTACAATTTAATTGGAGTGTGGCTGTATAAGTTACTGACATTGCTGATTATTTTGAAGTGGATACTTCTTAGTTGGCATCTTATATGAGCCCTACATCCAGCAAAAACTTTCAGTAGTTCGTTATAATGCATGCCAAAACCTACTTTATCGTTTGAATTTGAATTTGTAGTGAGAATAAGGCTCAAATTGGCAAAATTAGCAACATTTGCAACAACAGTTAAAGGTGGACCTTAGCAGCCAAATTGACTAATGTCGCTAAAGATTAGAAATTCTCATAGACAAGTAGTCCTTATTTCTTGATATACGGTTGACGTTTCACGTGAAAATGGCGGCTAGTCGTGATAAACGGCAATGAGTTGTCTAATACCATGATATTCACACCCTGAGTAGGCTTGCTTTACCATACGTGAATACATTTACCAAGCAAATACTGAGGCCTAAAGCACTGTTATGTTTTGGTTTATTTTATATTGATGATTATTCTAATTAAGTGACGTAAATAAATATGTAGTCAATGTAAGAATTATTAACTTACTATAATTTACCTACGGTTGTGTCCCCGATAAAATCCGCTGCTTTTTTAAAATAGTTTTAGGATGCGGCAGTGCTGATGCAATATAAAAATAGTTGTTTGCAATTTATTCAAACACCATAAAATATCAATAACCGTCATTGTTTAATTAATTTTATTCAAAAAAACAAACTCATAATAATTATTAACTTAACTTATTCTTAGAGTATGAGGAATGAAAAAAAGGCCTACCACAATCGATCAGCTTCTGGTCTTTAATAAATAAGATCATAATCGCCATATTATTCGCTATCACTCGCCGTAGCGAACAGTTTTCGACACGGGGATTTAAAATGAATATTACATTTGAACAAACATCATTTACCTCGTTACTTTTTATGACATATTGCTTAATAATAATGTGTAAATATGTACGATAATTTAATACCCCGGGATTACACGAATAAACATCATGTCAGTATGTCGTATTTATCGTTGAGATAGTCTGGACACGGCGCGCGGTTGTGAAACATATTATATAGTGCGTGTTTATGTTTACTGTATAAATATTATCATCAATATCTGTGCTAATATTTATGAAAATTACCTTCATGTACTTAGTAAATAACAATACATACATTAGTAACATTAGTGATTAGATTAGATTGGTTTTTAGGTAGAACTTGTTAACCGCATACGAAAATTACTTTTGCTAACGCTTGAAGAACATTGTAATGTTACAAAGTCATATTTAATATGATATTAATCATTAGGGTCTGACCTTACACAATTAGTAAATGGGTCAACAATACAAAATAATATGAAATTTTTATCCACATCACACTGAGATCATATATTTGGCACGTCGGGGTGGGAATATTTAACTTTTTACACAAATTATTTAAGTCTAATGACAATAAGTAACAAATGATTTTTATAAATAGGCACGGCCTCTTTAGTCTCTAAACATGGGATTTATTCTCTTTTATAAGATTCTGTTCATTCACAAAAACGTGCCCCATATTTTGCATTTCTTATCGAAAAATGATACTTGTATGAGTAATGCAGCTGGCGTGTTAAAAGGGTCATCAAATTCATTCGTCTGATCTTTGACACGCTTCTTATCGAGTTCTGTTTATACTTATGTTGATTAGTGTAGTAATGAGTATAGTATTCTAGCAAACGTTATGGCTTGTTTACGTTTCACTACATACTATAAAACAAAGTCGCTTTCTCTGTCCCTATATCCCTATGTATGCTTAAATCTTTAAAACTACGCAACGGATTTTGATGCGGTTTTTTTTAAAAGATAGATTGATTGAAGAGGAAGGTTTATATGTATAATAACATCCATTAAACAGTGCACCCGTGTGAAGCCGGGGCGGGTCGCTAGTATTTAATATAGCTACCCGCCCCGCTTCGCACGGGTATCAATTTTTTTTAAAGTTTCGATCTACTTACCTACTGATACTGCTTATACATATATTTTATATATATTTATTTATTATTTATATTAGGATAACCAACAGCATTTAACAACAATGAGACAACATGCATATTAACAGAAAGGGCAATTCCAGGACCTCACAGATACCGCTAGTTTATACACTGCTGATATACTGATTATATTACCATACACGAAATTTCTAACTCCGAATTTCATTCAACCCCTATTTTACACCCTTAGGGGATGAATTTTGAAAACGCTGAAGTTACTTTTCTTATAAGTATTTTAACGGTTCACTAATGTTTCGGCGAAAATTGTTTAGCAAATTTTTAACTCGCAAACTTTGTATCCCATATTTTGATTTGGGCGAAGTTTTATTTCCCAACTCAACGTTTAGCAACGATATCATTTCCCAACTAATGATTTGATAAATTATTGTTAGGCAAAATATTACCTGGGATTTGTTTAAGATGTCATTTATGTATTCGTCAAATGTATTGATTGGCATACCATACTTTTAGCAACATACATACTTTTAGCACTGATATTATTTCCCAACTAAGTAATTATTTGATAAACAATAGGTACCTAGTTCGATAGAATAGATGGTTCAAGTTGCAGTATGATTGTATTTTATTTAAGTGGGTAGGGTGATGCATTTGCACTTATATTCAAAATACCGAAAGCTTAATCATTAGGTATTTAGATTTTAGTGATTTGAGCCTATGTTTATCTTAGTAGTAAATTGCCCAATTGTCATTTGTTGTAAGTGTTAATAACAAGTTTTTCCGCTCTTTTATAAAAAAATAACCTCGAAGGCGGAAGCGGGAGCAAAGCTCCCGCTTCCGTCTTCTAACCCATCCGCGATCCGAGTCGGTTTTGCCACTAAGTCCCTGTTCAAAGCACAATTGGTAGGTAATCCGATGTCCTGAGGTATTTTTGATTTTAAAGAAAAGTTATTCTTATAAAACACGCTTATTTGATTGTATTATAAAAATGTTGCCTAATAAGAATAGTGCGAAGTAAAGTAATGCCAACAGTTGATTTGCCAAATGAAACTTCTGCAAAAAAGTTGGGTGCGAAGTGAAATTTGGCGAAACCTATTTCGCCGAAAAGTCATTATACCAAGCAAATCATTTGCTTCATAATTTTTTGCCACATAAAAGTTTGTTGAAGTGAAATTTGGCATTATAAAAATGTTGCCAAATAAGAAAAGTGCGAAGTAAAGTTATGCCAACGGTTGGTTTGCCAAATGAAACTTCTGCGAAAAGTTGGTTGCGAAGTGAAATTTGGCGAAACGTTTTTCGCCGAAAAGGCAGTATACCATTTTAACTGAAAGTCTAACGGCCTAATATGATCACTCACTTAAAAAAAATCTGGTTGCCTGTAGAAACTTTCATCTTTCAGAGGATTAATTTTCAATAACGCTGATATAGGGAAACCCCTATACATTACTGCTGTAAACGAAGTTACAAGTTCAGTGTTTCAAACAAACATTCAACCCTTTTTCACCCCTTCAGAGGGCGAAGTTTGATAAACAGTGAAACCTGATTTCTTTTATTTTAATGCTTATATATATTATGGAAATTTCAAGTTTCTTTTGCAAAGATCATTTTGTTTTCCATACAAAATGACCACTCCCTTTTTACCCCCTAAAGGGATGATTTTTGTAATAAATTATAGCGTATATGTTATTCTGATGTCTTAAGCTACAATTCTGGAAAATTTCATAGAAATCCATTTTGTACCTAGTGTTTGAGATAATATGGAATATCCATCCTTCTTATCCATCCGTTCGCACAAACTTTCGCATTTATAATATTCCTAGTAGCGCCACGCGATGTTACCCGCGGATAAAAGGTGGCCTGTGTTACTCCAGGGTGTAAGGTACCTCCAAACCGAATTTCAGCCAAAATCTGTTTGAGTATTTTGATTTGTGTATTTCTCCTCATTCTGGTCTAGTATTTAAGCAATAGTATAATGGTATATTAATGCACTTTTTGAAGAAAAATAATGTGAAGCAATCTTTTCCAAATTTATTTTTATAGCATTATTTAGAGTTCTCAACAGTAATCACAACATTCAACAAAAATGGAAACATTCATGTAGGTGAAAAACAAAGTACATTCAAGTAAATTGAATTTTGTCACTTTTGAACTTTATTCCTATTATAATAGAGTTCAAAGGTGACAGACAATCAAACTGGAAATGGGAATATGTGAATTATAATTATTGGTGAGGGAGGAAGTTGCCGAGTCGTATGGGGAAGTCAAGAAACTGGCAATGAATAGAGAAGAGTGGCGGTTACTCCACCGACAAGAGCGAAGCTCTTAAGTTTTGATGATGATGAATTATTGCATAACAATTTTTTTCCTGCCATTATTATACTGGAGACTTCAATGAAAATCACCACCTTCGCCTATTATAAAAAACATTCGTGTAACAACGTAAAACTAGTAGTAAGTGTGCATTTTATTTTAAAATGATTATATAATTTATACGAGGATACTACAAGGATATACTCGTAATTACGTTATCAAATTCGTTCATTTTATTTAAGTTAGCTCATGTCAATTTACCAAAAGTCACCAGACGTTTACCTTGGGTAAACCGGGTCCGCTAAAATTATACCTAAGGGCAACTATAAATAAGCTAAGAAAGTCCTCGGTGGTTTTGAATGCTGGAGTACTAGGAGTTTGCGCTCCAGCGAGATTGGTTGAGCGGTTTCAACCGAATCTGAGGTGTGAGTAGGTGTTTTAAGTATTCTCGCCTTTGATTAAGGCCGCAATGATGTAGGTGCCAAATGCCAACAAAACGAGTACGAGCGCTTTATTTTCGACAATTTAGTTTAAGGCGGTTGACACACTGATACGGTTTTCTCACGACTGTGCGGTGTGCGAGCGAGACATCGCTATGCAAGTCTATATCGTGTCCCACTGGCACTGCGGAAACCGTCCGGAAACCGCATCAGTGTAACAATAGCATTAGGTACCACGATAAAAAGGTAATGACTAAACCAACGTTGAATAAAATAATTATATTATAGGAATAAAAAGAGGATTAAGTACTACCCCTAGATATAGTGTCTATGACTGGTAAGTACTACCTATGTACAAAAATAATCTAAATATCTATATAACATATTCATATGTTATGGATACCAAGCAGATATTCGTTATCAAAAATTCGTTTTCAATAATTTTGATTTTTTAGATTCAGGGAGACATTTTCTTGTAAATGTTTTAGTAATATTTGGGAGAAGTAGTTTTTTTATAAATTAAAGAGACTTACTCGTGCATAGGAAACTTTGTCGTACATGCTGCTTGTTTTATTTTATAATCCAATAAAATGGTTAGGCAATTTGTCTAAGGTCTTTGAAATATAAATATACCATACATTAAACTTACATCTTTCACCGCTGAATTTTCATCGCTGTACTCCAACACGTCACATTTGACGATGGTGTTGTTATCGAAAGCGCCCGCGTTGCACGTTTCGCTTGTATTGACTTTTGCAGCATATCTTCTACATTTGGAAAATTGACCATTTTCGAGCGGTATTGCGTTGGTGAGCCAGCTACTGTCGTTGAGGACTTCACACTCTTTTATTTGACACCTGAAACAAATATTGACGGCCCAAATTTATTGAAATATAAAATCGAAATAAAACAAATCCGAGGGGCCTGTCGAGTACTAAATATAAAATAGTAATGAATAGTTAGCGTCAATATTTGGATATGTGGAGTATGAGGAGCCTCAATACTCTACTGATCTGATCGGGAAAAATAACAGATATTAAAATTTAAACTCTAGCATCACGTAATTAACTCTGTCCGTGGTAATTTTGAAATATCAGTTTACTATCCCTAGCCAGGGACCGATACCGGTATTTTTAAAAAACCCTGAATTAGCCCAATATCTTGGATTATTTTTCGCTCTTTACGTAGGGCTGAATCATGTATTTAGGTAACAACGTCGTATTATTAGATTGTCCCATTAAAAACGAAATTATGAACCGGTGACTGTAATAATACCGGTATTTTTCTATGGAGAAAATACCGGTATCCGATCCCTGCCTCTAGCGGACTCTATTTAGGTCATCACACGGAGGCTGTAGGAACGTGATTTGACGCACAAAATGCACCCTGCGTCCGGATTACGTGTCCCAGTTGCCGACGCGCATTGTTTATATTTGAGTTGAGTCCAGGCGAAAACCTGCAAATTTGAAAACTGACCTTATTACAATAAGTGTAAAGTATACGTCAGTATTGAAAATTAAGTGAACTTGCAGCGTTTTTCCCCTAGCCTAATTTGCTGGTGGTCTAAATTATTTAGCCTGTGGCTAGTTGTTGACGAACTAGGAAATAGTGTTTATGCTCTGACTGTAGATCTGATTCGTGATGTGTGAAGCGTAAGGCTATCGGTGCAATGTGTTGCATAACAAAACTCTGGCTTTTGGCATCTGCTATGCAATTTGATATTACGGAAGTATTAATTCTTCTCGGCGGTGGTCTTCATTTTCAAAAACGCTAGTCGATTTTGACTTAAAGTACCTATTTTCGGAAAAAAATTTTATTTTTAATTTCTTAACATAGTAGTTTAGATGTATAGTATAGAAGTAGTTTTAGCTTTAGAAAATATTTAAAAAAATACATGTATTAATAGATTAGGTTTGAATTGTTATTTTTATTAGTGTAAAAATATCAGAATTTTCGTGTTATATTTTTTTTTTCATCAGCGTACATTTAGTATCAGAAAATCTGATTTTCCTTTACCGAAAGTAAAAACCGGTGCTCATGTCTTAAGCCGTGGTCTCCCGGCGAAAAAAATAAACAATAGCATTCTTTTGTAATGAGCCCTGGGATCCCCGGCACCGGTGAATGACTGTAACATCAACATACGGGAGTTGTTTAAATAATAATGAACTGTGTAAAAAATTTCAAATTAAATCCAACGAATATCCCAATAACAGGAGATAAGCGGCTCAATATAAATGAAAAAGCGCCCCGGTTGAATTAATCATCACGTAACACAATTAATACCATTCCGTGATGACTGACGTGATTGATTGCATGGGTTAGACCGAGTGTAAGTGATAGTATCACTTGTAATATGAGCTGACAGCGATTTATAATATGGGATTGTTAACCTACACAAGGGAGTTGAAATTTAAACCGCTTGTTCGTAAAGTGTGAAGTAGCATAATATTTAACGTACTTTTGAAGCTTTTTAATCCAGCATATTAAACATGCTTGCTTTATATTACGGCTCTGGTGCTTTACCTATAAATATCTCGATTAAAATGCGTTTGCAGCTCGCAGCAATGCGTATATGTGTAAAAATATGGTGCATTCTTAAATTAACAGGGTTGTACATTTTTTTTAATAACCTCATTGGGATTTCGTGAAAGTTCACATGAGTCTGTTAGTTGAAATAAGCTTAGTTTTTTCCAGTTCATACACACCCAAACATAAATGCCATAGTGACGGACAGAGACAAACACATTTTAACGGCATTGTAACTAAAATAGTTTCAACAGCCGTTTATGAATAAGGGTATCACAGCTTGGTTAATTCAAAAGTAACATAACGTTGCCATGGTGCTTGACTATCCGTTCTGTGTCCAGTCGATTATGTGATGCTCTTCATAAATTGACCACAGTATAAGAGTATGGCCTCTTATACCATAAACTAAACATTATTTTGTCTTTCATTTCATTTTATAGTCTCTGCTTATATTTTGATCTACAATAGAGCCTCGCTAATCAAACAAAGAACTGGTCTATGACGAAATAATGATAAAAAATATTTAGAAAAATTAGTAGCTTTAATGGTACCTTCAAAAATCAGGTGTCGTGTATTTATGACAGATTTATATAGCTAGGTACTGACATGTTCATTTAAGGAAACAAAGGATTACAAAATTACTTAATAAAAATTTAAATGACAGTACATATAGCAGTAGACAAAGCGCAACGCGGGCATCACTGGCTGTCCCGATTACAGAGATCATCGGATGAGCGCGGGTCCCGATTAGCCAGACTCTACTGCATTTGAATATTCTACAAATATTACACAAACCTTTTTGGTATGGTGTTATAAATATTCATAAATAACAAGCTAAAATTCTATTTAACATGCGCGCAACATTTGGAATGGCACTCGTTCGGTAATAAAGCACTACGGGGACATTTCCGAGTGTGATGTACTTTTCATGCAACATCATGCAAATAGCGAAATACGGGCGAGATGAATCGCTACAAGTCGTTTCTTGTTGAGTTCAGTCAGATAAGAATAATAATGCATATTATGTCTCTGGCTGTGAGAAATCAGTTTTGTTTTTAGTCTAATAGCTTGACGCATTTTTATGTCAACTGGTATTTAGTGTAGGACCTTTTTCGTCTTGACTAGCCGAGTCGGTAGAAGTCGAAAGTCATAACGCCGCCTGGTATTACGATCGTGGACGTCAGCGTATGTGGAAAACTGTCCACGGTTTTTTATTACATATTTAAGTTAAGTTAGTGTTTTGTGCCTAATACTTGAACATATTTCTTGTAGGGCTGTCCTACAGCCAATATGAGAATTGTTAGTTTCTGTTATTCTACGTATGTACCTATTTATATTTTAATTTCGACCCTCTTTTCGTATTACGTGTGGGTCTTTACTATCTTCTGTATCCTGATTTCACATACCTAACAAAACTTATAAGAAATATTTTATTAAACGATTATGCCCTAAATAGTACAAATATTGATGTAAAATAAAATATAAAATTATTACTATCTTTACTGATCCAGGATGGGCATTCTACAGCCATCTTCACATCTATATCTGCATTATTATGTGCGGTAGGCAATAACCATTGGCAACCCAAACGAAATATATTATCTATCGTGCCTTTCATATTTGTGTTAATGTACCTATTCGTTGGCTAGAAACAAAAGGCGATCCAATTGTGTATGTACTTAATAATACATTGAATTTTCTAATTTACCATTTGGTTTTGGTTGATTTACCATTTCGCTTCACGTAGGCAGGCAAAGTATGCATCACATTCCGATAAAGACGCAATATCAAAACATTTATTCTGCAAGTAGGCTTCAACATCTGCAAGCAAGCAAAATCTATCCATATATCAATTAAAAAATACTCAAAATAACATTAATTAAATGTAGTATTACATATCAAAAGTAACTAGTAACAATCCAGATTTGTTAGAGATGTATAAGGTATCTAAACGTCACAGTAAAAAAAGAATAAGGTACACTAATTATAATAAAATGTGAGATGTATCTCTAAGCGTTAACATGAAAAATTAAAAATTTTGAAAATACCCACGACGGATGTTCTCAATTGAAAAATAATTAAATAATGCATTTGAAATCCCCCGACTCTATAGGAAATAATTACATATAGATAAAAACATTTTTTTTTTCTAAACGTTAACTGGTTGCGAGGTATATTTACAAGCCCAGAAAAATCCGTCGGGGGCTGCCATTGCCTGCCCTGAAATGAAGTAATAGTTTATGCAGTTAGTAGTTTATAACGTTCTGTAAGTTATCTTGAATTTCATTATTATTACTATTTTAATGCATTTGGGAATTCACATGGTATTTCATTATTATTACTATTTTAATGCAATTGGGAATGGACATGGCAATGGCAGCCCCCGACAGATTTTTCTGGGCTTGTAAATATACCTCGCAACCAGTTAACGTTTAGAAAAAAAAATGTTTTTATCTATATGTAATTATTTCCTATAGAGTCGGGGGATTTCAAATGCATTATTTAATTATTTTTCAATTGAGAACATCCGTCGTGGGTATTTTCAAAATTTTTAATTTTGCCTTTATTTTAATCTTTTTAGATAGCAGTCTAAGTATACGTATACGTTTGAACCTCGAACACTTCGGTTGTGCAATGAGCTGCCTACCGATGTTTTCCTAAGGAGCTACAAAAATAAGTAAGTGCCAAGTGGCCACTTTCTATCCCCGAATGCGTCACAAGTAAACCTGAAGGCCGAAGCCCCGAAGCTAAGAGGCGAAATACACGAGGTCAGAAGCTGTTCCGCGAAAGGCCGAAGGCCTGTAGCTTCTCCTTGGAGCACGTTTGCTATATGAGCCCGAGGACCGAAGGTCCGAGGGGCGAGCCCTAGTCGACAATTTCGAGGCCCAAGTGTCTTACAAATGAACCTGAGGGCTGAGGCATACGAGGTCAGAAGCCGTTCCGCGTAGAGCCGAAAGCTCGAAGCTTCTCTTCGGAGCACGCTCGCTCGCCCTCGATGCGGGCCCGAGGGCCGAAGGCCCGAAAGACGATCCCAAATCGGCAATTTCTAGCTTCGAATGTCTTACAAGCGAACCTCAGGGCCGAAAGCCCGAAGGTGAGGGGCGAAGTATATGAGGTCAGAAACTGTTCACCGAAAGGCCGAAAGCCCGAAGCTTCTCCTTGGAGCGTGCTCGCCAAGTCGACACTTTCCAGCCCCGAGTGTCTTACAAGTAAACCTGAGGGACAAAGGCCCGGTAGTGAGGGGCGAGGCACACGAGGTCAAAAGGCGTTCCGCGTGGGGCCGAAGACCCGACGACCGAGCCCACGTGGACGCACATTCTCTGTCATTTATCTTTTCCCTTCTGCTCACGGCTGCCACGAATTTGTACCTACACTTCTTCCAACTAGTCCCAAAGCGTAAATAAATAAATACCCAGGGTTCATTTTCGCAACGGCTCCTGAGATCGGATGACGCAATTTGAAGTACGAGTATACCATATTTCGTTTACACAATTAAGGTAAACCTCCCAGTAATCGACACCTTAGTGGCCAATAGATTACAGTAATTAATCACCAAACACCACAGTATTGGGTCAGTGTCGAGTACAGGGACGTTTACCTTGCCAACATATTTAGAACCAAGGAAGTTTATATGTTACTTCAGCAAACATAACATTTATAGTAGTCACTAGGACGGGTCATAAAGCCATATCATATCTAGATGAAAACGCGAGCGTAGCGAGCGCGAAAATTTTCAAACATTATGATGCAGTGTGGAAAATACTTCATACTTTTCGGTCTCCGGTTATAAAATCATATCACAACTAGATGAAAACGCGAGCGCAGCGAGCGCGATAAATTTCGGACATTTAATACAATTGCGGAAAATATTTCATACGAGTCGCCAGAGATCTTTTCACGAGCCTTAGTAACCTAGTTAACATCGGTAGTATCCAAAACATTACAACATCGCAAAGCACACGATGTAAGTATCTGGTTACTATTCAGGGTTCCGTACCCGAAGGGTCCAAATGGAGAACACAGAAGAGACACACAGAAGCTACGCAGCAAACAGTATTAAAATAGTTGACATACGGTAATCCACCTATATGCCTTCGCTAAATTCCCTATGCTGTTGTTTTGCTTCATCATCAGGCCTTCTCAAGTTCCTGTACAGAGACGTCTTAATAGATAGTTACTATCAAAAGAGTCTAATGACATATTATTACTAACTAAATACCTTTAAAACATGCCTTAAAATACTGTTCTGATCCATCATCAGATCCTCCGCAGATCATGTATAGAAGCTACTCAGCAAACACAATCTAAAGAGCCCAAACACGAATAAGTTACTACATGCCATCGCAAAGTTCTCTACGGCATGGTTTTACTCCATCATCAGACCCTCAGAAGGTTATGAACGACGTCTGTTCATGCAACATAAACAAAAGGGACCAAAAACAAACAAAAATATTATCGACCTCTGCACAGTGCCCTATATGCTTTTCTGCTCCATCATCAGATCCTCAGAGTTAAAATGCATGTACTCCACACTGCATTCTATGGAAATCGTAAATGCTGGCCTAGCAGTTCCGAAGAAAATGTACTCACACGCACTTTAGCGAGTGAAAAATGTTTACTGTAGCGCCCCCTGGCGAGTTATCATCGTAACTCCTAGCTAAGTTTCTGCCCGACTAAACTACAAACCTATTCCAGAAAACCGTTTCTAAATCGGCCAAGCCGTTTCGAAGATATTGATGTGCACACACAAACAAACAAACAAACAAACAAACAACCTCTCACCCTAAACGCATATACCTTCTCCGTTCCGTCGTGGGTAAAAATAATCAACTCTAATAAATGTCCTCAGAGGTGTATAGGGTCTCCGAACGTCAGTCTAAAAATAAAATCAAATGAGATGTGCAAAAGAGAGAATGAGAGACTCGATTTATATTTAGTTGTATATTTTGCATTTGAATAAGATATTTAATAGTCAGTACTTTTTTACCCTGAACACACAGGTTTTCTAGCTAAGGCACATGTTATTTATTATATCCTCTAAATTTGTGAGCAATATAGTTTTTATTGACGTACAACATGATTTATAAATAAATTGATTCAGCAAAATAGTAAGACATGGAAACAAAAAGTTTTAACATTCAATAAATTATTAAATATTATTAATTGACATTTTAATTCCGCTCAGCGGGGCTAGCACAGCTGCCGCTGCGACGCGACGCGAGTAGAGAAAAATCTACCCTCCTCTTTCTAAATCGCACAGTTCGAGTGAGACATGAATCGCTGAGCCGCGCGAGATACGACTTGGCAGCAAGTTGCGCTAGCCCACCAGAGCGCTAGTGGCCCAGCGGCGCCCGCGTACCACGTGCAGTATGCGAAGTTATCAACTTCGGCGGAGGTCAATTCTTGGATGGCTGACCGCTTTGAGTGCTTATTAACTGAGCGCTCCCGTGATTTGAAAGGCACGTTAAGCCATTGATCCCCGCTGCTGTCTACGATAGCAGTCGTCACACGTATAAAATCTTTAATAAAAGTCTTGCCACAGTCACCTTGGAATTCAAAGAAAATTGCTATGAAACAAAATGACAGAAAATTGTACAAAAATGCTCAATCAAGTTTTTGTTCAATTTAGTTTCACGAATTACTTTTCATAATTTTTGAATAAATTTATAATATCTTGAATAGATTTTCGCCAGACATAACAAACCGATAAAATTAATTCACTACCATTTCTTTTATTGACTTCTATTTTTTCTCAGCTACAGGTGGTAACTAAAGGTCTTTAATAAAACCTGAAGGTTTTATAAAATTTTTGAAAATTGGAAGATTTAATAAAAATAGAAAAAATAAGTGGTCAATGTCTAAAACTAAAACAATATAACTATATACTCACTTAAATACTTTACATTGTAGTATTAAAATTTCTGAAACTTTCAGGTGTCATGTTATCTACAATAAAAATAATTTACATGTTTTGCTAAAATTGTCTCAATATATAATATGAGGTATCTATATTAGGTACTAAATCAAATGTTTTTTTTTTAGTTTTTAGTAACTATTAGCATGTGCCTACGACTTCGTCTGCGTAGATTTTCAGTGCCAAGAATTCGCTGCGGACACGCGTTTCCCCGAATGTAGAGGAAATTCCGTACCGCTACGAAGACCTTGGCAACGAAAGTGTTAAAAGACGTTTGCTATTCGACCCTGAAAGGCGTTATATGAATTATCGCACCACCACCTTATTAACTCCCTTCCGAGATTAAAGTAACGCATGTCCATTGTTGGATCTCAAACTGTCTGACTACTATATTTAATCGTAATTGATTCAGCGGGTAAGCCTGAAGGGGTAGTAAACTTACTTTCGCATTTATAGTAACGGGATTTGTGAATAATAATAATAAAAATTTTATTTCAGGCATAACAACACCAATAACAAAAACACGTAAGTTACGTAAAAAGAAAATAAAATAAAAATAAAAACACATCATATTCAAAGCGGGAAATCCAATAACGATGATCATCGTTGATTAATATTATCCTACTGGTAGTGGAAAATCATTTTGTCTCATATAACAGTTAACAAAAAAATAATGCACCGAAATGAGACCTTTGAGAAGTATGTGTGGAGTGAAAATGAGAGACAGAATAACAAATAGAGATAAAGGAGAACTGCACACTTACATTACATACAGGTATAGGTATTGATAATTGTAAAATTTATTACAAACAGGCCACAAATACTGATATGCTCACTGATCTGAGGTTTACCACAAAGTCAATCTAATTAATAGTACACGGATAATAAGATAATATTCTTTGTAGGGACATTGTGGCAGTACTCATAACAATGTTTAAACTGCCTAAAACAATTCAATAAAAAGCTAAGTATATGCATGGCTATGTGAACTGTGTGTATTCTGTCAATGAGTTTTTGAATATTAAAACTAGTAATAAGTAATTTAAAAATAACAAATGCTCTCATATTGTCTGATTTAACCGACACCAAAATTTGGACAGTACTTACCAATATTCGCATGCTTCTTTAAGTAGAATATGGCGTACTTTAATTTGATGCTCTGTACCAAATTTATGCGACACATATTCGGCAAATTAAATTCATTCCATTAGATATCCTCACATTATAATCCGAAAGTTATACATAATTTTACTACAAGCAGGTTATCGGAAAGATAATTAAATAAATACCTAATAAAAATACATACATATAAAAAAAACACCGGTCAACTGAGAATCCGATTCGCGCACCGAGGGTTCCATACACAGACGTGTACCGGTTCGAACCCTATTAATTCAGAAAAATCTCAACAACGTGCTGTAGAAATTTAACGCCATGATTATCTACAGCGCCATCTATCGGCGAATTTTGTTACAAATTTGAGCGACTGAATAACTTAGTATGTATGGTGGTTTTTACCATTTTGTTCCGTAAACCCTATAAACATGACGATGAACTGAGTCTCCTTCCTTCTGTTGAAGTCGATTAAAATTTGAGATGGTTTGGGCATACATAGAGCATAAATGAATGATGATTAACATAGGTAGTCAGAAAATTGGATAGAACAGTTGGAAGGGAAACTCAGCGAGCTTTTCAGTAAAAAACAAAACAAAAAATAGCACCAAACTTGAATTCTGCTAGTATGTAATCCTGGTACACTACTTATTTGCTAATTAAAAAGTCTACGTGTTTGGAATTTTGCCTCAAAAGACGAAAATCCTAGTAAATCACAGATAGTTCTCATGCGGATTCGCAAATGAACTGGTGGAGTACATCTCGTCTTCAAATCAGACTGCTCGTCTCTTAGCCCTGTGCAGTAATTTCCATACATTTGCATCCTAGTCGACTGTTGGCTTCTGCGCTTGACACGTTACAACACGCATCAGTGTGCAAATTTAGAGACAGGAAATTGTTTTCGTGTGTCTTGATAAATATGTAAACTGGTAGACGGAGAAATAGCTTCGAAATAGATTTTGAATTACCTTGCAGACGAGAGGCAGTAACAAGGAGACAAAGTAGGAACATGTAAAATTAGAACAGTATTAGTCGCGTGATGGCAATGAACTTAGAAAGTAGATTAAAACATGAATAAGTATTGTACAAATTTATGCTACGCTGTAGTTCGACTAGCTGACCACTTTTTTCCTTACAGTACCTATACATTTCTTTTTCAGACCTGAAAACTGGCACTTCAGGAAAAATATGTGTTAGTATTTCGACCCCTTCTTACAATCCCCTATGTCTTGAACACCCTTTGACTGATTTGGTTCATATTCGTCCTTAAAAATTACTTTTGTTTCAGTAATATTTCACGACATTTGGATCAGCGGTACTCGTGTTCCCATCGAACAAACATTTATATGTAAAATACAAACAAAGCCGGACTTTTGCAGCCTCGAAAAATTTCGCTCGGTCGTTCAAAAATTCAAACATTTAGGAGGGAATATCTGTTTATATACCTAACACATTTGTGTACATATATTGTGAAATGTGCAATACTCGTACTCAACTACGTTAAGATATATAATAATGCCGAATATCGTTTATGTATTCAGCATTACAATTCCATACAAATATCACCTACATTCAAAAGATAACTAGACAATTTAATTCACTCCCTTCTGTTTGGCCAGAAAAATCTGACACACAAAAACAATCCTTGGGTAAACACGATAAAAGTTAATTTAGTGCAGCAACTGAAAAGTACCATTAGTTTCACGATGTTGTAAGACCGTCCCTGCAATGTCAGTGTGATAGACAGGAAAATAGACTATGCAGTTCATTGTAAAGGTTACGAGAGGGAAATAGTAGCTATTTATTCTATACTAGCTTTTTCCCCCGGCTTCGCCCGCGTAGTAAGCGTAATTTTTAACCGTCTACAAAAATGGAGATTCTCAGTTGCACCTACGTATGTAGGTATGTACGGATGTCATTTTCATAATCGGCACCCCGAGAAACTACAAAAATGACACCCATATATCAATTTTTAAGAAAAACAAAAGTTCACCATCTTGGATTTGAAAATGCATGTCATTTTCGTAATCGGCGCCTCAAGGAACCTCGGTCATTTTCGATTCTTAAGAAACCCATATCGATTTTTAAGAAAAGTAAAAATTTGCTCCCCGCAAAAACTTGGAACCCCCTTTTCACCCCACTAGGGGACCAATTTTGAAAAACGCTGAAACATGTTTTGTTGTATTTAAACAGATAGTATATGTACAAAGTTTAAATCTCTCACTTCAAAAAAGATTTGCGCCCGTACGAACTTGGAACCCCCTTTTCACGCCTTTAGGGGAGCAATTTCGAAAAACGTTGAATTACGTTTTGTTGTATTCAAACAAAGAGTCTATAAACAAAGCTTTAAATCTCTTGCTTCATCAAAGACTTTCTCCTTTACGAACTTGGAACCCCCTTTTCACCCTTTAGGGGAGCAATTTCGAAAAACGCTGGAATAAGTTTTGTTTTATTTAAACAGAGAGTCCATATACGAAGTTTTAAGTATCTAACTCTAAAACAGAAGTTTCTCCCATACAAACTTTGCACCCCTATTTTACCCTCTTAGGGTTAGAATTTTGCAAAACGCTGAAAATACTTTCTTTGGATTTAAGTTCGTAACCTTTTTACGAATTTTTAAGCCTTCAGCTCAAAAAATAATTTTTCCCATACAAACTTTGCACCCCTATTTGATTCCGTTAGGGGTAGAATTTCCAAGAATTCCGTCTTATCCCTTGCAGACGTCATAAAAGCTAGCTCTGGACCAAATTTGAAGTTTCTAGTTCCAGTAGTTTCGGCTGTGCGTTGATGGTAGATCAGGACTTCTTCTTTTATATATTTAGAAGAAGAAGATAGAAGATAGATAGATAGAAGAAGAAGATGTAGTGGTATCAGGGGTTCGATGTTCGAATTCCAAATTCTAAAGGATTTTTTTAAAATGAGCCTTTGATATATGCAATATAGTCCGTCCATATTGCATATATATTGATAAATTGTTGTTTATTTTTCGATTACGATTATTGCTTATTACGATTGCTTATTTCATTCTGAGCAGTTTGTGAATACCTGGCTAAGATTTTATAATTTATTAAGTAAATTAATTAAGCATACATATAATTTGATTTTACTCAAACTAGTGATACGTTTGAGTAAAATCAATACTATTAAACACATAAAATACGGTATAATTATGCCGGAAAACAATTATTATTAGGTGTAGAAAAAAATATCTTATTTTTATATATAATAACGATCCAATATAAAATGTGCATGATCGAGTTTCCACCGTACGTAAGCCATCCAGAATGTTCGCTTGGAAGTGTCATGAATATACAACACAGCGCCGATTACAATTATAATGATTTTCAAAGAGCTTACTTTTTTATTATAACTTATCGTCTTATGTTGATAGACTTATCAGCGTTATAATACATACAGCAGGAAATCATATTATCGTATTTATAAACTAAATTGTTCAAATAATCTATCTATTTTCCCCAAAGCAAAGGAAGAAACGGAGCCAAGGGCACATTTTAATGCTAACTTATATCCGTCACTCCCTAAAATTTTAGTCGTATCCACATTTGGTCAATAGACACATTTAGCGGCAAAAGTAACTTTGTAAATTCCCCCTTAACTGGGGGCCCTCAACCCTTGACGCATGCGCCCTGGTGCGCCGGGTGGCGTGATGTGACGAAATATAACCTAAGATTTTTAAAAAGCTTTAAAACTTAGCTTAGCTTTTTAGCTTTATTTATGAATGAAACAAACGTACATTTTAAGGAACAATACATTCGATTAGTGATAAGACCTTAATATGTATTTCTTATATAGTTATTTCCTGTGGACGTCACGTTTGAAATGTGTATTTAAATACGTGTGATTATTGAGAAATAAATTTACCTGTAGTTTATATCTGGCGCCTCGAACACGAACACAGATCCGTACATTCCCGCCAAATAAATAGGAAATAACAACAACGCATAATTCACAATGTTGTACTTCCCGAATGGACCAAGCTGTTGTAAAATCCGATCCAAATCTATAACAGGCCCTTCCTTACTCATATTTAACACAAAAGTCGCCCTTATATCCTTGAAAAATAAAATGTAAATATTAAACGCACTAGCTAACACGTTGACGGCTTTGACTCTGCATTTTGACATATGCAACGCACATGCGCAAAACCTTTCCACGCACTGTTTTTTTTTCTTCTACACGGGTTTATTTGGTCAACCAAAACATTATACGCGTTCTCTGAACAAAACACGAAACAGTAGTGTAGCGTTAAGAATAAATAACATCCCACCGGCTTTGAAAGTCGTATGACTTCTGTTTTCTGTTTGAGGCAGTGATAGAGAGATATCGTAGTTTGTTTCATGGAGCGTGTGAGCGGGACGACTCTATGTAGATGTGTTACGCAGTGGATAACACTTATTTCTGTTTTAATAATTCGTTACCGGTAAGTATTGACATAGATTAGCTTTATCAGTGGGGTTGTAATAATGATCTCGTAGATAGGCTGCCGTTTGATAAACGATCTTATTTAATTTAATTTCAGTTTTTTTCACCACATTTTATTATTGATTAAATAGACTTAAAAACGTGATTGATTTTAATTTATAGCTTATTGAAAAAGAACATAAATATTGGATGAAATGGATATAAAGTGACTGTTTACTTATGGAAATGTGTAACTTGTCCTTGTGCACTAAACAGTAACGTATTTAGTCCCTTTTTGTAGTCCTCACATATTTAAAAAGTGCAATTGAATAATAATCTGAGGATGATACTATTAAAGATTTGTTAGTAATGTAGAAATTCTTTGCTGCACCATGGTAATAAATTAAAATGTCAATTGTGAACGGTGGTTATGCATTCTTGCTCGTCAATGTTCATACGTTTGCTTTAAAAACTGGCTTTACTAAACTGCTCTATGATAAGCAAAGAATTTGGTCTACCATTTTTGAACCTAGTCATACAAACAATAGAGCCAAAAAGTGACAAACTACTTCTACTTTCTTATTGTTTTTCGCCTAAGATATAATAGTAGCAAAACTAGTTTTAAAATGAGAGAGAGAGTGGAGAGAGAGGGTGTGATCCCAGGTCCAGCAAATATCGTTGGCGGTGCAGCCGGGTAATGCTGCCAGTATATTGGGCACATTTGCGCCAGGTACTAGCCGTCCCGGGGAACATGCGTTGACTTGAATAGGTGTATTTTGACAGATCATATTGCGGATTATTTTTTGATATTTTTGTTGACGATGCCTTTTGCTGATTATTAACTTGTATGGATTTTTGGACGAAGTGTGTTGCGGAAGGGTAATGTATAATTTTGGACGAAACCTGCGTTGTTGGCTCTGTGAGTGTGTGTATTAATTACAATAATTTCTTGTTATAAATAAATTAATAGTATTAACAGCATTTACAGTATGTTTTTTTTTAAAGTTACCCGTATTGATTTCCGCACCACACAACCGCTCCAAAGGATTTTCTAGTTTGGCATAACATTTTTATGCAAAAATTTTATTGATTTTGCTTTGCTTTTAGGTTTGTGCAATGTGGAAAGTGTAAGACTGTTATGTGAGTTATGTCATTACTCATTTAATCTCTCACAGAACATTATTGAGGTACCCTTAGGTCTGGTAATTAAAAAAAGTCTCTCGGGTCAAGTTCTGACATCAATTGTACATGAATTAGGTTGATAATTGAAAGAAATTGAAGGAAGTTTGGCTTACAAGTAGTTAGTCCTTGAATACAGAAACAAGTGGGCAAGTCCTGGCCAGCTAATTGTTAAATTGGATGATTGCTTCACATTTCATGTCTCATCTGTTTAGATCATTCTAATAAATGTTCATCATAAGACACAAAGACAAAGAGTGGTGGCTTGAGAAGTTCTAAAAGTCAAGTTGCGCACTCACGTGACAACCCTAATCCCAATAACGTCTAGTTTCCCCTTGGGTTGGAAGGTCACATGGCAGTCGCTTCCATTAAAACTAGTGTCTACTCCAAATTTTGGGATTAGGTAGCTGATCCAGGGCATTTACGATACAAATGTACTGAGATAATGCTAAGAGGTTGATGACACAAGGACAAAGAGATCTCCTCGGCAGAAATCAGATTTATATTCGCTGGCTAATCAAATTACAGGAACATGCTTTTTGGTTGGTAAACTATGCCAGAAGTCTTCGCTATCGCGTTCACTCTAACGACTTTCATTCCGATGTCGTTGTTAGCCAAAGTTCGTATACAGCGGTAATTTTTTTTAGATATATGTGTCGTTGGTAATTTCCGAGCTCGGGAATATTCGAGATAAAGGTCGGTTGCACCAACTTACGATTACAGGCCGGCAGCTGTCATCCTATAGAAATTTGTCAAACTTTCCATACAATCAGATTTTAACGAACACCGATTACGATTACAGACGGTTTGGTGCAACCCCCACTTAGGCCAGGTTTTATAAAGATCCGTATTAGACCAAATGTCAGATCAAATTTCAGTAACTCAGTACATTTTTTGACATAACAAACCGACATAAGGTCTAACGGATCTTTATAAAACCGAGCCTTATTCAATAGTTTTACTGATTAACTCCTGGCACGTAAAATAGCATAAAGAAATGATCGAATAGCGACAACGTCTTCGTCCTCCCTAGCTAACACTAACACATGGGCTTTTGGTATGTTTTAGGGTTCTGTACCCGAAGGGGAACCCTATTATTATCACTCACGCGTCCGTCCGTCCGTCCGTCGTCTGTCACACAGGTTTTATAGCCAATCGGTTGGAGTTAAAATCTTCAAATGTTCACAGTATAAGCATCTTGTTGACCCAAAGCCATACAAGTAGTCAAAATGTATTTTTATTTGTTTTTAAGGGGGCTTCCATAAAGCTGAAGGGGAGCGCGAAAAAAAATTTTTGACCATTGCAGGTGCGGTATCGTTGTTAAGAGCTTATTGAGTAGATAAATACTATATAATGTTTTTAAAAATATTGTAAAACAAGGAATGAGAATCCATCAGTGTCAGCTTTTTTGCCAAATTTTGTTCCAAAGATTTAATTTTCCGTTAACCCTTAAACTTGATATTTGGAGGTAATGTTTATCATTACGTATATTTAACGTGTAATACTAATATGTCGATAAATCAGATTTTTTTATTGATCTTTCCTTATTTTTCCTATTAAAATACTTAATTTTACCGTCGGTTCAGAACCCTAAATGTGCAGAGTCCGACTCGCACTTGGCCGGTTTTTTGTATACTTATAAGGTTAAATTTACATTCCATTAACTGTTAAGTACTAAAATAAATGAGTCCTGTAATTTTTCACACAGACCCACCATCAATTTCAAACCCGCACGAAGACACAAACTTTACTAGAATTGAGACGCCGGGTAATTCCAAACTAACGGAAGGTCACAGGAATTATAAGGGTACCGTGGTGGTTTACCTCCGGAACCCGCACTACTTGTTAACTTGCACCAACTTTCCACCTTTATACGTTCTCAACTTTGTGCCACTAAATCACGGAGCGAATGGGTATAACCCTTAAATTTTCGTGTCCCTTTAATCTTCCCGACGCAAAAAAAGGGTTAAGCTCGCAAGTTTTAATCTTTTGCGTGGTCCCGACAATAGTGAATACCAAAAATTAATAACTATACGAATTTAACAGTTTCACATTATTTGTACCAGCTTGAAATAATTGCATATGACAGATGAACATGATCGTATAAGCAGGGTACACCGAGTAGGGACTCTCCATATATCCGGCGCTCACGCACGCATGTACGCGGCGATGTGTGCGTGCCGCCTGTTGCTACACGCTATCTGATTGACGGGTCCGCCTCGCTGTCGCAGCAACACGTATGTGCGTGTGAAGTTACGCTAGACTCGCAATTATTTCGCGCGACCAATAATATCGAGTTATGGCCGATAGTGCTAAAATGTGGCAAATCCAGACCTGACATTTTTGTCCTCAAGGGTGAGGAATGTTTTTAGTTGGATTACTATCATAGTTATATCTTATTAGCTAGTTAGTAGTTAGTTGTAACTAGTTGTTATGCTCCAGTCTTCGTCATTTGTGGTGTTTAATGGATATTTGATGCTCTTTAACATCTAAGCAGTCTCTAAGGAATGTAAACATGATAAGATGTATGTATAAACTAATCGATGTATGTATGTCTTATATTATCTACTCCCTTTTAAAATTCAGAATCAATACAGAAGCAGCCCTAGTATATCGGGCAAGTTTAGGTATGTATCTTCAAGAACGGCGGGATCGGCCCTTCTGTATATTTTTTATTCTGTGCTCGTGTGAAATTAAAACATTGATTCTTAGAGTTATATAAAATGATGGAAGTACATTTAGGTCTGAAGGATAATAATCATCGATCAAAATAAGAAACATATTTTGTGCAACCCTTTGTCTCTTTGTCTAAGCGACTACTTGCAATCGATAACGTCACGATAGCTCCTAAAAGCCCGCAGTTTCCCTACTCGGTGTACCCTGGTATAAGAGTTTCGTTGGACCTCATCATAGGAATCCGTTAGTTAGGAAGGCTGTCGACTACGTTTCCTTCCCTCCTCCCTCTGTCGTAACTCGTCGATCACTGATTAGGGGCCGCACGGTCCGGGGTCCTAGGCAAACACTCACGGACCCGGACGACGTAATCACAGCGTCCATCGAAAGATGAAACGCTGCACTTACGGCGTCCAACTCAGACACGACGCGTACACTTAGGCATTCCCATTGGCGGGGACGTCCACCGCGCGATCCCAACAACACTGACACATATAGTCCCTATTCCGACCAAGGTCGGGCCTAGCAGAGTTTCTTGCTGGTCTCTTCTCAGCTAGGCGACAAAACTCCCAGTAGCTAGATTCCACTCACACCTCAGTTCGGTTGAAGCCGCTCAACCAATCTCACTGGAGCGCAAACGCTTAGAGTATTCCGGTGTTCCAAACCACACCCGTCGTCGCGTCGGAAGTTTTCCCCTGGATCTTCCCCAGGCTACTCTTCAACCGCGCACTCCTATCGCTTTATTGGGCCCGGCCTACAAAATCACAGGCAGGTTAAAAAAAAATGAAGGGTAATCTGGAGTTGTAAGCGTTATCCCCCGTGTGGTGCCGGGTTAGAACAGCACTTCCCCCTTTCTTATCATGGGTGTCGTAAGAGTCAACTATAGGAACCGGGTTGTAGTGTGTTGTGGGCGATGGGGCTAGGATCCTATCACTGTAATATCTCATTTTCTCCACCATTAAATCTACAATTACTAAATGTGGCACTGGAATTACATTTAATGTGTTCTGCCTACCCCTTTGCAGTCTTTTTGATCTAATGCAGGTGTGAGTTTATGTGTGTGTGTTATTAATAAGAATCTTTTCTTCAGGCAAACCGTACGATCTTTTACCGCGATTATCGTGATATAAAAATCCTCAATAATCCTGGTTTTTCGTCACCAATATGAGATAACGAGGCAATGGTCAGCAGAGGCTAAAATAAAGTCCAGCGAGTTTGCAGGTGTAACAAAGAGGTTCGTTAGGCAAACGCTCGAGTTGCGGCAATTTTCCGATTTGAAACCCGTTAACAACCGGTTGAAACCGGATCTCGCGCGTTTTCGTTTTCGCTAGCAGTTTCGAGTTTTATTGAATGTTGTGGGAATTCGAGATTGGTGCTGAGATTTGTTTTATTTATTAACGTAACTACAGGCTTGCCGTTTAACTCAGATGGTGCCTATTGCCTACGCGGCCCACAAAAGCAAGCCCTGTACTCCGAACTTCGTGTAGTGCCGTCCCTTTCGCTCTCGTGTTAAACCCTATACGAGTGAAAGGGATGGCATGATGCAAAGTTCGGATTTCGAAGTTCGGAGTAGCCCCTCAGAGAAGTTAAAGGTTAAAGGACAGGGAACCGACGGCAGGGACCGCGCACCACCGCAATGATGAACAAGTCAGTCAGTCAGTCAGAGAGTTAATATTTGTTGAATTGAAAACCTTATTGCTAGTGTTTAGGTGAATAGCTCTTGCATATTATTACATAGTTCATACATTATTGCAGAACGTTGCCTAAACTAAGTGAGGTATGTAGTATACATATGTCGTTTGTATTTTCCTGAAAATTGATAAAAAAAAGTTATTACATTTGTATTAATGTTTGACATGTAAAATTTTATATTTTATCAATAAAATGAGTATGAGTATGAGTATGAGTATTAAAATATATTAAACGGGTCAGTCAAATATCGTTCCGAGTACTAAACGCCCGCATTGTAAGCTCTCATGATTAACTATCGTGTATCCGTTCGGAACATGACGACCCTATACAGGGTGTAACAAACAAAACTAGTGAGGATCCGTCAGTATCGTGTTCTGATAAGGAAAAAGTAGAAGAAAATTTTTTTTGGCGCAATAAAGTTTTGGCCTTTGTATGGACAGTTGGCTGACTTGGACGACCTGCACCATAGAAAAAAAACGTTTATCGCGTCAAAGAAAATTTTCTTCTACTTTTTCCTAAACAGAACATGATACCGAATATGTCCTTAAACGGATCCTCATTAGTTTTGTGACACCACATCACACATCTAGTGAGTGACCTTTTTCAGTATATTTTAATATCTCAAACTCAAGGGAGTTTTCTATATAATATTGGTTTTAAAAGATTAGATTTAATTTTATCACTGTATTAACACGATAATGAATTGCTTTGTGCAGCACCATTTGTGACTGTATGTCGATGCCCACCATCATCCTCCTAGCGGTATCCTAATACAGTTGCAATCCTGAAAGATGTCCAAGATCCGCTAATTACCATCTGCCCTTACAACCGAAGGGGAAACTAGGCATTATTGGAATTGGCTTTGTCAAGTGAGTGGGCAACTTGACTGTTGAAGTTCTCAAGCCCCTCGCACTGCTGCTACCATCGATAGCAGCCGGGATCAACGGTTTAACGTGCCTTTCGAAGCACGGAAGTGCTCGGTAGTAATCGGTAGTAACCACTGAAATCGGTCACCCATCCAAGAGTTGACCTCGGCCGACGTTGCTTTACCTAGTATACCGCACGCGGTACGCGGGTGCTGCTGGGCCACGAAAACTTCTTCTCTTTGTCGATTCCCAAAAGATATAAATGCGTCACGTATCTCCCCTGGGAGGATGTCGATTTGTCTCGCAGCTCGGCTGTATTTCTAACGGGCCCCTACCAATTGACAACATTGAATTTTTCTGACTTGTTAATTAACAATGATATTTTCATTTTACTAACTCAGTACTTCTCGGATGTTTACTTTGATGAATGATGGTTTTACTGAACCTACGAACATACGAGCAGGCTCATCTATAATCTTTTTTTTTTAATTTACCAATAATCTTAACAAAATCTAATATCTGCCAAACTGCATAGCATTTCATACTTTATAGCCCAAACTGTCCCACTGCTGAGCAACGGCTCTCATCTTCTTTTCCAACGAGCCTCTGTTGACTGCTATAGGCCAGACCTTTCAAAAGCCATCCTGCCATTTCCATCTGGATTTACGGCTAACCGTCTGACTCCAGACTAGGGAGAAAGAGATGAGGGCCTTTACCAAGCAGTGACACACTAGAGGATATGAAGTATAAATGATGATAATAGACACAACAGTGTAGCAGTGGTACAGGTATAGGTCTGTATTGATGGACAGGATAAAACCGTGTAACAAAAGAAACAATGAAAACCAGCAGTACAACAAAACTACAAGTAATAAAACAGAGGATTGGCATTCATCTATCACCTCACCAGCTTCATTCATCGGAACAATGCAGCCCTGCTTGGAAAACATTCTAGTTGAGTGAGCTTTAAGGCATTGAGGGCGCCAATAAGCGCTGTGGAGTACTGTACGTATACGTCTTTTGCTCTAGGAGTTTATTTCAGATCTAAACGTATCGAATTGATATTGACTGCTGAGGTAAACTCCTCGATTTTGTTCGCCTCAATTGTCAAATATTGATCAGCGACGAACACTGAGACAGTTACCTTATTTCTATTGTATTTTCTAGTTGAGTGAGCTTTAAGGCATTGAGGGCATCAATAATCGCTGTGGAGTACTAACTGTACGTACGCGTCTTTTGGTCTAGGAGTTTATTTTCTAAACGTATCGATTTGATATTGACTGCTAAGGTAAACTCCTCGATGTTGTTCGCCCCATTTGTCAAATATTGATCAGTGACGAACACTGAGACAGTTACCTTATTTCTATTGTATTTTTAACCTCATGACGAACAGAATCATTAGTAAGGGCTAAAGCAAAACTCTAAACTCGATTCACAACTAACTTCCCGAATAAATGTAGCAGAAACCTTTGAAGGCCTAATCAAAATTCGCGAGGCCCGAGGTCCGCTCAGAGATAAAGATAGGAGTTTAAACAAGCACGCGAATATGATTATTTCTTCAAAAGTATGGATTATTAGTTTATCAAGTTTCTACTTGAAGATGTTTCCCATTGGATTTGCCGGAGCGTAGTTTAATATTCTTGTTTAACTTTATCAGAATTGTTTGTGGGCTAGAAGATATTTTGCGCTGTTTAGTTAATTATCTTAAATTGAATAGAAGAACATTTATTTTATTACGACGATGGCATCAAGCACAAGGTATACCTGGTAAGCAGACACCATAGCTTATGGATGCTTACTTCTCAAGAGGAGTCACAATTTTGTTGGCGACTCTTTATTGACTTAGGATTCGTTGTGTCGACATCTGGAAAGAAATTCAGTTTCTTCACTCTCAGCACAGCACATCTTCGGAACCCCTGGCGAGACTACCTAGTTTTAGAACTTTTCTATTGCATAGCAACAGTTCAAGATAAAAATAGAATCTGTGCAGGTCTTTAAGTTATGCTATTTATTTAGACAAAATCCATAAAAATATGTATAACCTGTGAACCTAAATCTCTCAGTTAAATTCAAGGTTAAACCTGTAATTAACTTCACTGCTGAATTTCATCTTTTAAGGGAATTTCTATGGGTATTTTTCTATTAAAAAGCCTTATATCTAGGTAAATGTATTTAAATATAGCATTATTTTAGTATACTTAAATAAATAAATAACTATTTGTGGCTAATCAGAATTACACCAGACCGCCACCTGACCTTAACGGACCAGTTAATTTAATCCTTGAATGGCGCTTGCAACAGTGCCGAAATATCGGGAACTCACAAATACAAATATACATGGTAAATATCCCGTTTCAAATCGTAATTCTAATGTAAATGACCATGTGAGCTTGAAATCTTATATTTGTGGCTAATGTTTCACAAATCAACCTAGTTCCAAACTAAGCAAAGCTGTACTGTAAGCGATTATATTTATTTGTTTATAATCGAACTCTTTTAGACTGATAGTTACGCGTCCACAAGATAATCTTAAGATCTTACGTGTTTCCTCAGGAACTAAGATAAACATACTTATATAGATAAATTGGTATTTAAATACGGTGGTTCACAAATATTTAAGTATTTTTATTATTTATTAAATACATAGAAAACGAACCCAGGAACAAATAATTCGTGCTCATTACACAAATTAATGCCCTAACCGGGATTCAAACCCGTGACCCGGACCACCAGCTTCGTAGGCAAGTGGTCGTCAAATAGATATATTATTACCGAGATTAATATCTACTACATAGCCGAGATCATGACAATATGACCAGACTAAAACAACGTTAGAATAAACGAACTCCTTCTAAATAAATCCAAAGGGATTTGAACTACATCAGCAAAGTTGATTTTAATGACCGGATAACTTTAGTATGATGGCCGCGTCCTTTTGGGAGAACCCTATTTCCAGTACATCGATATTCCCCCGTCGCTCTTTAATACAGCCATCTCACTTTTCTTCAGACTTTAGAGAAGGACAGCTTGTTGCGAAAATAATGATAGTTTTGTTTTTGAGTGAAGTAGTCCAGGGGCTGAACAAGTGAAAAAAATTTTTGAACGAAAAAGATTTATGTTCTTAACGGTTTAGGTAAGTAAAAGGGGAAGTTAGGAAGGCAGGCTGATTGGCAGTTGCACGCTCTAGCTTGCAATGAAACTTTACGTGGCGGCTGGTTTCAATTTTCAGACATTAAGGCATACAGAAATAAACCGTTGAGGAAAATGGGTCACAAACATTTTAGTGTGAGTTAATATTTAAGAGGAATGACTACTTTGGTGGTATGTGGTATGGTATCCAAAGGCATTGTACCAAAAACGGTTTACAAATTGTATTGTCTACAGGTACGCCTAGTATTTTTTCCATTCGGTTAAGGATTTTTTTAAATTGATCATACAAGGTCACGATTCTAGTCTTGTTCACCTTAATAGAAAGAAAGAAAGAAAGAAAGAAAGAAAGAAAGAAAGAAAGAAACATTTATTCACAGACACAGAAGATACACATATGACAAAAATGATAAATGAAGAAAAACATTATACACAAACCACAACATGTGTGTGTGTGTTAATGACAGGTGATTATGTTTTTTTACTATGGTTTTTTATTTCAATAACAGACATGAAAGTGAAGATATCCCTATATCATGATGGGGATATCACATTATTAACATAAAAGCGGGCCCCAGTAGCTTTAATTAAGTCTGCCTAGCAATATACTTACATTACATTATTAACGTAATGCCGCCGTTAGCTGACCACCTCAGACTATTTCGAGGTCTTGTGTTCATTTTATACAAAACAATTTAGCTTCATTCTGGCTGTAAGACAGCTTGGGTGCGGTTTGATACAATTCTGTACATTCCGTTTCTTAGCACTGGCTTAGCGTCCCGAAGTGGATTATGTTCTCCTATCGGTTAAGGCTTCCGATGCGAGTTGGTGCCAGCGCGCCCTGTTCTGTGTGATCTCCTCCCAGTTTTCTGTTTGTAGGGTGCGAAGGTTTTTCTCCACTTTGTCCTTCCAGCGGTACTTAGGTCGGCCGACCGGTCGCCGACCGCTAGGCCGACCTGCGTAGGCTGTTTGCACCGCTCTGTCTACTGGCATTCTCTCTAGGTGTCCAAGCCAACGGAGTCTCGCTGATTTAATTTCTCCCATGATATTGTGCTCAGACACCATATCTTCCATATATTTCTAGAAAAGTTTGTACCATTTAAATATGTAAATCAGGCATACTATTTTATTCCTGATTTGTTACCAATTCTTTAAGTAATTTTATTATATATGTGTATTAAGGTGCTGCCTTACTTAAACTTAATTTTATGAATGAATGAATAACTTATTTATTTGAGACAAAACCACAACATAAAATACAGCTTCCTTAAATCTAAGAAATACACAATGAATACGTTGTTGATGATGGTCCCAAAAACGAGTCCACTCAGCATGTGTTGCAGCATGAAATGCCACGACGCTGATTTTCAGTGAATCCAATTAAAAATATTATACGACTAATTAACCTAAGAGAAATAGAATACAAAAAATGGTCTGCGTACACGTACACTGTTATTTTGTGCTGATATTTACAAAATGACAGTGTACGTGTACACAACACATTTTTGTACCTTTTCTTCTTTTCTGGCTGAAATGACAATTTTTATCGTCAGTTAATGACATGGTCCATACTGCTGACTTCCCGACGACGTCTACAAGCAAAGCTATCTTGAATCTTATCAAAGAAAAAGTCTAGGATAAATTGTCTATGACACAATTTGTCTATGAAAATATTGTCACCAAATCGACCATATGGTCATGTCAACCTTACATGAGATTCAGATTCATTTATTCAAAATATAAGATTGCATTATAAATTACATCATCTTGAGTGTGGTCCCTGTATAGTACCCGAGCCAGGTACACATAATTAGTCATTTCCTCTCTGGAGACTAGTATTTCCAGTCCCGGGACTGACTTGTATGTAAAGTCCCTAATAACCCGGGACTTTTGGGACTTTTCATAAAATCCGGTCTCGGGACTGTAAACCTTACTGGAAAACTATATAATCAAGCTCCATAAACAACAGCTGCGGTTCCGTGGTTGGTTTGAGAAGCAGTACGTAGGTTCTCAAGCACTGACATTCTGATTACTGATGTGTACCCAGTTGACAAATTAATTTATTCATGACATCATAAATAAATTGTCATTGTAATGAATTTTCTACTGAAAAAAAATCACCGAATAGGCGTATAATCATGTTCATGTGACCATCTGAAGTCATACTTTAACTTATAGTCAATTGAAATAATAACCAAAATCCTCTTTTTCTACGCGCATGGGGCACCGCTACTCATCCCACCCACGGGGTTTACGGGGCTTCATGGCACAACTCCCAGAATTCCCCATTCTTATGTTATCCGAAAATGATATACAACATGCCCTACCATGTATGGTTATGGAGCGCTAGTAGCCGTGTGCGTTATGCGAGGTTAAGCAACACGGGCTGAGGTCAGTTCTTGGATGGGTGACCCCTTTGAGTAGTTATTAACTGACCGTTCCCGTGCTTCTCTGTAACAACTCTCCTCTGTCAAATATCTCCTAGGTCTCCCCTACCCTACACGTGATCCCTGGATGGTTAGGTGCTGCGGTGTTAGAGAAATATGTCTCCGGCTCATAGCTCCGTCTAAATAGGTTCATGGACAGCTAAGGATCAACTGTATTAAGTTTCAGCGCATAGTCATAAACTGCATGTTATCGTGCAATAGATGAAACATGACGAAACTATCTCCCGAATGGAACTTGGTATCAAAAATCTGTATCTGGCTCGCGGACTAGTTGTGTTAACCGACAGCCGTCTGCGGCTGTCTGATAAGCCGTGATACATGACGTTACACCCTGTGACGTCATCAATCAATAGGCTTAAACCGTTTCTAATGAGAAATGGGAGGATTAATAATAAATGTAACGACAGGTACAACCTTAGGTATTTAATGCATATAGCATTAAAGACTGTGCATTAAATACCTAAGGCTATAATTCTAAATCTTATATATAAAATTATTGTTACATTAATATTGTGTGGTCCCTGATAGGGTAAAAGCCTCCTCCATCTTATACTATGTTGGTTTGTGCAGAACGATACCAATCCAGTTTTTGCCAGCTGTTTCTATGATATCATTTACTCATCTTTTTCTTTGCCTTCCGACACGTCTTTTGCCTGTTGGGCCTTTCCATTTGATTGCTAGAAGGTAGGCTTATATCTATATACTTCACCCATTCCATTTCAGTTTCAATGCATGCTTTGAAGCTGAGGAAAATACTTGCACAATTATCACACATTGTTATTAGTAAACGGGACTCAATCGCATACAATTAAATTTATACGCCTTTTTGAGTTAATCCGACGTTTCGTATGTGTCACTACATCCTTGATCGCAAGCTGATTAAACAGGTAACCTAAGAAAGGCTCTATTTTTTAATGAGTACCTCAATTATCAGCTGCCAATGCAAGTGTCAGTCGTGTTAATACAGATTCTTTACTAGCTAGCTAGGCTATATACACTTCTTTTGGCGGCCAGTTATTTCAAAGTCCAATAATATGTCAGTGTTTGGAAAGTGTGACATTTTTTCTATGGGACGACCACTGTAGGCCATATTTAATATTCCTTTAACATAGTTTGAGTATGGTGACAGCCGTCATCTCAGTACAAATTATGTCATGTTTGTCATCTAAAAATTATATGTATTGCACTGGGACGCAACTTAACGACAGGTGTCATCATACCTAAGCTATATTAAAAGCCTAATAATAAGTAATAACGCTAGATGGCTGGGTCAAGGGTCAGATACAGAAGGCGGTACTCCTGGACACGGCGCGAATAGTCAGGAGGTTCCTCTCTCTGTCGCCCTAACCACCGGTAGCTTAGGCCCCGCCTCGCTGCCGGCGGCACACTAGGTTAGGATTTTATAATATTTTTGTGTTTTGTAATTGTATTATTATATTTTACTTTTTATAAAAATATTGTAAAACCTAACCTAAGACCAGAAATGAATAAAGATAAGTAAT
Source organism: Epiblema foenella (assembly GCA_963556455.1). Taxonomy (NCBI): domain Eukaryota; kingdom Metazoa; phylum Arthropoda; class Insecta; order Lepidoptera; family Tortricidae; genus Epiblema; species Epiblema foenella. The sequence goes on along the minus strand of OY747113.1, from coordinate 10,809,425 downwards.
AACGATTACCGGTCTTGAAAGTGTAGTTGACATAGGTAAACTACACGTCATAGTTCTGTAATGTTCGCGCATCACAGATATTTGTCAGCCCGGGTTTTATAAAGCTCAGTTAGACCAAATGTCATGTCAAATTCTGATATAACTCAATAAGTTTCTTGACATAACTTACGGAAAAAAGTTTTAACTGTCTTTGTGAAACCGAGCCTTAGTGAAAAATGTCTAATTTTCGTGTATAAGTTATGTTAGACACGTCTCTTTATATGTAAAAACAAGCAGAGGTATTATATTGTTATTTGCGCTCATTGCGAGTGCATGTGGGAGATAAGAAGCTTAATATATATCGAAGCTGATATCATTAACTATGGCAGTTAATATTGATGTAGGAAGCGAGGTTTAACATAATTGACTTGATAATAATTTACTTTGGCGCATGTGTAGAATTATGGAATGCATGCGTACAAAACATATAATATATATTTGCTTTTCACATACGTCTGACATTCGCTAATTTATTGAAAGGTATTATTCAACGTTTTCCTACGTAAATAACAATTTAAATACAGCAAAAAAAATGTTCCACAATGTTCAACTCAACTAGCATTCATAATACTACCCCACTTGACCTAGAAACCCGTCGTCTACCGGTCACTGGGACCCCAGGGATCATAACAAAAGAATGCTATTGTTTATTTTTTTAAATCACTTGGCTTAAATCCCTTTGAAGTCACGTCAGTTTTCATAAAATATATGTTTAATTTTTACGTTTCTAGACACGTCGATTAGCGTTGTATAAATCAGTTCAGTTCAGTTCAGGTGACTTATCCAGCCAGCAGTTCTGCTGCAAGGACTCGGAAGAGCTGGCTGCGGTAGGGAGGAGGTGTTAAAGCAAAGTGATGGGGGAGGCTCGCCTGCTCCTCCTAGTGTAGTATATGTGGCATGTAGTTAGTGGGATATGTGAACCTCAATCGCGCACCAACTTAGCCGCACACACTAAAATATTTGGGGTATGCGAGCCGGCTCGACCCCTTGCGCCAACTTCCGCCGCCACACCGCAGACAACGGCCTCCTGCCCGAGAAACCAGTAAGCCATGTACATAGGGATAGGACTGTAGGTTTGCAGCCGGGATATTTGGAGAGACGGGAGGTGTAGCCGACCCGAATACTAGCATCGTGAAGTCAGCGTGGGGTAGATAGATGGTGTGTAATATATAATAGTAACTTGTGACTGCTTTATGCCCCCCGTATTTTTAGAGAAAGCCCCAGGTTCTGGCAGTGAACCTCCTCATGCTAAACGTAGATGTTAGTTTCGGTCTTGTGAATGTGTGTTCACTGTCTCTTCATTGCTATCCGGCTCCGATTCTGTGTCCGTTTCTGGATGTTTGTAAATTTTTTCGGCTGTTTTCTTCATTCTGCTTCTATCAGTGGCTATGCTTTTCCAATAGGACCTAGACTTATTGGTGTAATATCGGATATCATGGTTGAGTGAGTCTTCCCATGTGAATATAGGTCGTCCTGTTTTTCGCTTACGTTCCCCGTATCTGAGGGCTGCGTGTAATAGATGCGGTCTTTCACGCCTAAGTATGTGCCCGTAATACGACAGTCGGCGAACTTTGATTATTTTTGTGATAGTCTTACCCTCCAATATTTCCCTAATTTTTTGCCTTGGGGTATCTTTTGCTACTGATAACATTTCTTTTAAAATGTGCCTCTCGTATCTTCTAAGGCGTGATCTGTTTGCTTTGGTCAGTGCTGTGACATTAAGACCGTATGTCATGGCCGGAGCTATTACCATCTTGTACATTAGCCTCGCTATCTTCCACTCTATTTTTTTGTCTTTTATAAATCTGGTAAGGATCTTAGAGTTCCTTACTGCTTTATCACAGCGTGTCTTTATCGTAGCTCTCCTGTTATGAAATGACGTAATGTATGTACCGAGGTACTTAATCTCGTCTCGTTGGTTTTATCAGCTAAAGATCTGGGTTGTCGATCGTTCATATTATCCCCGCTTGGGTCCCTTATGAGCAGCTTCGTCTTCGTTGTGTTTATTTGCAGGCCTACCGTACTTAATAGGTCTGTTAGCCTTTTTACGATACGGTCGATTGTGTTTATACAGAGACCTAGAATGATTAGGTCATCTGCGTACGACAGTATCATTGGCAACGTGATTTTATTGTCCTGGTCTAGTCTTACTGCTTCTTCCTCTTCCTCCAGTGTGCGGAGTACATCGTCCATCAGGATGGTAAATAGCCGGGGAGACAGCGGACAGCCCTGTTTTACACCCTTTCCTTTTTGAACAATTTCCGAGCTCTGTCCGCACCAGGATATAAAAGTTCTTTCTTTCATACAAGCTTGTACAATTCTGTTTGTGAGAGGGGCATTAGTGCGGGATAGCAATATATCCCTAAGCGCGTTTAGGTTGACGTTATCAAACGCTTTTTCGATGTCCAAGGCTACGACAAAAAGTCGGTTTCCTTCCCGCCAGTTCGTATCTAATACCCGGCGAAGGGTAAATATGTGATCATCCGTGGATCGGTTAGTTAAAAAGGCCGCTTGGTAGGTGCCCAGGGATTTAGTTGCTGCGTCTAGTTTTTCTAGTAAGAAGTTTGCGTATATCCTATACCCCACGTTACAAATTGAAATTTTCCTAAAGTCCCCTGTGGTTTTAGGTGTGGTTTTTTTGGGGATTGGTACCTGTTTAGTGAGTGCCCACTCTGATGGCACATTATTGTTATCCCAGGCGTCTTTCATGACCTCTGTTACTTGTGCTATAAAGGCAGGTGGGGCCGCTTTGTACAATTCCGGTACAATTTGATCCGTACCTGGCACTGTTCCGTTTCTCATACCGCTTATTATGCGTGCTATATCCGCAGTTTTGGGGCAGTCTGATTCCGGTACTGTATCCGACTTGCATTTTATTGTGGCTATGCCCGGGCCTTCGCAGTTTTTCACTTCGGATATCCAGTTAGCCATTGGGATGAAATTAGCGTTGTATAAATCTAATAAAAAATCAAATCGGTAGCATTAGTGGGTAGTTTATAAAATATTATAGCCATGTGACAGGCAGGCGGGCATAGTAGAACCCAGATTCCTCTTGTACTTTTTTGTTACGGAACTCTTAGTACTGACTCATGGATACAAAACAAAACACGGTCAATTTCCTCTCATTGAGGTAAAGGGAGGGACCTCGCTAAATGATCACATTCGTGCGACAGAACAAATAAACGTGGAATATTTTACGATCCGTTTATGATGCTTGTTACTGTGGCTTGTTACCCTTAGTCATAGTAATGAGTGAGCGATGCTCAGGGCTGGCAAAAATATTACATTCTATACTTGCTTAAATAAATAATTAAAAAAACTTTTTATTCTTCGTAAAAAAACTAAACTTTTTCTATATTTCCCATTTAATTTTTTCCACCTAATGCAGTTTGCTGCTCCATGGGAACATCTGTTTAACAACTTTGTCACATATATATTTTTCTATTTTTTCTTATTGATTTACAAGCGGCAATAATAGTTAAATAACTATAACTTAAATAATATTAAAACTAATTAAAACCTAAAACAGGCCCTTGGGGTATTTGTACCGGGATGCTGGCGGCATTTCCTCGCTGTAACGAAATTGCTGATAAGTTGTAAACTAACGTTTCGCGATTTCAGTAAATGACTTGTGCGCGCTGGGGGACCCCGCGGACAAAAAAAAGTCATAAATTTATACCTAGTAATAATTAGTCAACTAACAACATGTTATTTAAGTTTAGTTAAGTTTATTATTCAATACATCTAATGACTTGGCTTGGATCCCAACATCATTCTTCTAGCGCTTGTGCTCTGAGGAGCTCAGGGTCCACTTTAACAACTAGGCGAAGAACTAATCAAGTATTGCAGTGATTGCTACGGTATATATTATGTATGACGTAGACAGTAAAAAACATATAAGAGAAGTTTCAAAACAACAAAAGAAACGGCAGCTAACCTAAATCATAGTCAGGCCATCTGCGAATCGCCAGAGTAGCCATGCGCAAAATGTGTCACTAAAAAAAAAGATTGATATACTTCATTCCTTCACTGTGAAGTATATCACTCATTTAGTTCACTAGTTCAGCTTAGTTCTGTAGCTCAACAGAGCTATCTTACGATAATTATGGATTGGGTAATGATATCATTCATTCATTCAATCATGGTCTCTATGTCACTCTCGGAGCGAATGAGTAGGTGACACGGGGTGAAGTACCTCATTCATTTGAATCATTCATTCGTGAACTACTCATGTCTACGCCAGAGCTTCCAAGAATGCGTGGTGTTAAGAGTGAGGAATCACCTTTCCCATTAGCTGTTATACAACGAATCTACAGAAAAAGGTCAGCGCGCTTGTGATTGTTCTTGATTCGAAAGCGTCCATAGGCTACCGTGTCTGCTTATTTTACAAAAAGCCGTATATATGCCACCGTTATAGTATAAGTTACCTCCACGGGTTATGAAAAAAAATGAATACTGCAAGTGCCAACCCTACGGGTCAACGTATAACAAAGCAGATCTTTATGGCCTCTGTTTGACGCTCGGCATCCGATCCGAATGCTGCTAATAAGAGCATTTTCACCCACGCTCAGCGGGTTATATTGTTTGCTTTTTAAACCTCACTTTAACAGCCAGGCACATTTGTAGAAATAGCGTTTTAAGACAGTGATTACAGAAAACGTGGTTTATGTTTGGGAAAGGAGAATTTTAATATGTTTAACTTACTATCAATATATAGGGTATCGCGAATTCATAGGTCAGCAAAGGGATTTCTATAGGAAATTTCCGGCGAGTTTGGACATTACCGGCGCGGGCGGTCGGCGCTCGCGGATATGCGGGCTCCTGTAACGCGTGTTTTTATTAATGGATACTCAGAATTTAATTTGTAGTTTACCTCGGTTGGAACAGGGTGCAAGACCGTCTAGTAATACGAGGCAGGAAATTTCTTCTTTCCCGGCCTTTTTGAAATTTCGCCCTACATTTTGGAAGGTGAAGTGCATAGTTTAATGTCAAATATAAATTAAATTCCGTTATTTGTCGAACCCCAAACTGTTTCAGGAGGTAAAACGGTCATATGAAGCTAATTATATAAATTAATATACAGCTAATTCGAACTACAAAATGGTTTATGTCTATTTGTACCAATGAATACTAATTTGAAATTTCACCCACATCCGCCCAACTTTTTCTAAGACGATCACTTTTCTAATAGAGCACCTGCGTAACATATTCCATTCCACATTTTCTGGGGACAAAATAGAAACCCTCTGCTGTTATCGCACACATTGTGTGGGTGAGGTTAATCAACCCATTGTTGCTCCTAGCGATAGACCAGATACGCTTCTAGGTGCATATTTTGCAGGCCTTGTGAGAAAATAGTATGTGTTCAGATTGTAAAGGGCATTGACCATTTTTGGCAGAATCCCAGTAAAGTTTGTTTTGCATATCTATAGAAACTATGGAGGTCTAAATTAGATCTAGTTTATTTAGAAGCTATGTACGATAGGTTAAGAGATTAAGAAATAAAATGAAAAACTTGAATAGTTTGTTGCCATAGTTTAAAAAAATATGTAAATGGGGGTAAAAGGTAAATACGGGATAAAACAGGTCTAAAGCGATATTTAAATAAGAATGTGTACAAAACGCGAGAATTTAAAATGTTAGTTTGTTGCCATTCTGCACAAATATGATATCATTATAGGTACTAAATATTATCTAAGATAGGGCAGGATAGCACTGACGGTCTAAACATTTACAACGCTTTTCTCTATAAATGCGAGGAAATTTGAAAATTATAAGAAATATCCAAACGAAATTCTAAGAATTCAGTAATAAAAACGTATACAACTTACATAGTAATAATGTAACCGGGCACCTCGTAATACACGAGAAAACCCAAAGGAAACTTGTTAATATCTACCAAGATATCGGCTGTATCTGGGTTCGCAAGCACCTTATCCCAAAACTTGGGCTGGGTAACTCCAGCATTATTGTCTATCGCGGCGGGCCATCTAAACTTTAAACTTTGAGAAAACTAGTAAAAGGGTACAGAGAGTTTCAAATATGATTAGTTTATGTTGAAGATTCTGTGGAGCCGCGCGAGGACACGGAATGTTTAAAGCAAAATGTTATGGATCCGGTGAAATGAAGTGAAAATGAATTTGAATATTTATTAAGTTAAAAGTGAAATGTGAGAAAGCAAAATGCTTCATTACACACAGGAAGGTTTTTTCTAGACAACATTAAGTACCTTTTGTACAGTCAACAGCATAAATATCTGACACGTCCTAACGGCAGTCGAAATTTGCCTCAGATATTTATATAATGAGGGTCTTAGGTGCTTGTGATTACAATAACAATACTAATACATTACTACAGACATCTCCTAAAACACGACAGTTACTGCATTGTAATTTTCGATCATTTTCGCTGTATCATTTATATTATCGCGCTTTGTACACATACTCGAAAAAAAACCAACTGTAAGTATTATTTGTGCCTTACTTTTTACCTATCATTTCTACCTCACAGCAGTATAAGCAACAAAACAATATTTACTCCTGTTATGAAGTTGCCAATACGCTCATCCCACACGCTTAAGTTTGGATGATTAAACTTATGCCAAGCTGAAACTTTCCACCAAAATGCTCCCTTCAGTGAGTAAACTTAGTCTTTCTTCGAACGAGATCAGTTACCAGACATTGTACTAGATGGCGCTAGCAGTTCTGAGAAATAGTAAAAACATTTACAAGTTCAATATATCTGTATATGTAGATACGAAAATATTCGTAGCAAAAATATTGAAGGTGTTTCTTTATTAGAGTCTTGTTTATTCATAAAGGACCAAATTAGTTAATACGTCATTGCCAGTCGGCTACGGGACGCCGTAGCGTTGGTACGAAGGTTCCGCGTTGCGCTACGCGGAATCTTATTGTTATGAAAGTACCGGTTTAAAAAAAAGCTATCAAAATTATCTGTGAAGTATAAAAGATACATTCCAAAGAGTAATTACTAAGATCCGCTTTTAGTCTGGGTGTGATTTTAATAGTGAATATCATTTATAAACAGTGTGTATCAATGAAATACATTAGTGAATTGGTATCACTGACATTAATGACTCGAACTGTACACAGGTAAGCTCGTAAAGAAAATTACATTTAGATATTTTGATTCCTTTGGTCATGTTTCTTTTTTTAACTCTAGACAATTTTATTATTTTAAGTTATTTTAATGGTTTTGTTATCAGATCAGATCTACTTGTATGTCAATCCCTATTTGATTATAATTTTTGCAGAAAATAAATGTATCTAAGTTTGTTTGAGATTGACCTGACGTAAAGAAAGGATTTACCCTTCAAACTGATAGTGCATTATTTTTGTTATTTAGAGAAACGATTAAAGGTACATATTTTTATAATAGTGAGAACAAATGGCATCAGATTTTAAAATTTCTGTCAAATCGACAATTTTATCACAGGATTTCGATTTTTCAGGATTTCGTCCAGCGCTAAAGTCTGAAATTCGTGGAACAAATTTCATAGCTCATTTCTTTGTGAATGACAAGCCGTTCTAATATGCTTCGTGTTACTCTAAATTTTGTATAAACAATGTTAAGACAATTCTGCTGTAATATTACATATGGAAGTCTCAATGTACGAATATCAGACACGTCTGACACGTTTCGCATTGTAATGTGATTGAATGTGTTTCGTGCGTTTATTCTGACACATCGGATCGGTGCAGGTGGAAGTGAGAATCACATTGAAAACGACGTCATTAGGTCATTACTTAATGGGATGGCGATTAACATAATTATGGCCAAGTTTCATTATAGATGAATATATTGAATGGACATATCTTGATATTTCGTTTTCGTTTCGACAAATATTTAGATAATTTCGTTTTTGATTGAAAATATTACTATTACGTTAAAAAAATGTTTTTTTAAAGCAGTATGGTAGCGGTATTGGATATCAATACCGCTTCGTTATAAAGGTAGAACTATACCGGTTGAAATATAAAGGTACGCTACCGGTATAAAATACCGATATCGCTATTTTTGATAGGTGTACTCAAACCTTTATTATAACGGTAGCCAACCGGCATTATTTCGGTACCAAAAAAATTCGAACATAACTTTTACGATGGGTACGTAAGCGTGAACAACAGCGAATAGCGACTACGTCAGTAATCTATCGCGCCGAACGAAAATTAACAAACACAAATATACATGGTAAATATCCCGTTTCAAATCGTAATTCTAATGTAAATGACCATGTGAGCTTTAAATCTTATAAAAATGGGTACCTATTTTAGGCATTCACCCAATAACTAGCGCCGATTGGTTGGCGCTATTGGCGGCACCCTCTTAAAGCCCAAACGATACGTTAATGAAAACGGTTCAGGTATCGAAAAACAGAGCGGTACCGAAAAATTTCTTTTGCGGTATCGAAACCTAACCGAAACGAAACGGTATGACGTCATACTGTTTTAAATCGCTACCTTTATTTTCCGGTTACGCAGTCCCTGCTTTATGACATAAAGTGGCTTATCTCCAAAAAAAAATTTTCTGATATTTATTATGTGGACCTAGTATAAATTTTATGTAATTAGCGACATTGACACCGCAGCTAATAGCTTTAACTCTCTCATAAGCACTGCAATAAAAAACCACACGAAGAAAGTTAAAATCAGTCGCACTAAACTCATTATCAAGCCTTGGGTCACACCTGGGGCAGTTAGATACATTAAGCATAGAGATAAACTCCACACGGATACAAGAGCCTCTCCAGATGACCAGGTCTATGATCTCAATTTCATTTTGAGTTGTTTTTTGTCCTAGTTGTTAAGTTGTTCAGTAAGTTCACTGATTTTTTGTTTAAGAAATTAATTCTCAGTTTCGTGTTATTTTAAAGCTTTAATTTTAGATTCGGCCGTGTCCAACCTCTTCTCGAACTGACTGAAACTGTCAGTGCATCTTGTTATGTGATCAGATAGTTTAATAAGCTGTTGGTTCATTTCATTTCGAAAAGTCTAATTTCTGAGGTGAGCATTGAGATAGCATCACCATCTTTGCTATTCGTTATGGGCGGGTTTTGTAGCACTGCGGACATATGAGGACTCTTTTTGCAAAATGGAACTTTATCTAGCAGTGATGGTTGGGATAGACGACAGTGGAGTAGGTCCATACAGAGCGCTCGAAGGGCATGGTTTGTTTAGTAGAGTCGACGTCTTCTTCTGCTTATTTGTGATTTTTTCGGACATCATCGTGATAGGGTTTGGTGATGGATGTTCACAGCAGTAGCGGCATTGCCAGTTTTTACGATTATCTAAAGTCATAAGGGCGCTTGAAGCTAACGCCGATAGTGTCTAAACAGTCCAGACAATAACAGACGTTGCAGGCGGAGCATTCAAGAAATTTTCTCGCGGCTATTTTACCGGCACATTTTCCACAATCGCCGGACATGATAGCACTAGACAGATTTTTTCATTAACACTAGAATTTATTTAGCTTTACAAAAATAATATAAAGTTGAAAAAAAATAATTTAAGAAATATGCAGGACAAAATATACGTGTGTGTCAGATTTTATCTTTTTTTGAGATTAAGAGTATTGCTTAACTTTCCATTTACCTACGAACTTGAAAATTGGTGATAATGTTTATTATTATGTATATTTTACCATCAAGTCCTAAAATATACGTAATGGTAAATCACTTTTTTTATTTGAAAAATTTGCTTATTTTTCCTATAAAAACCAACTTAGTTTTGGGGTTGGTTCGGAATCCTAATTGTGCGAAGTCTGACATGCCATTGGCCGGTTTTTTGGTTTGTATTTTTTCTCTGTGTCAAATTTCAGATCGTCAGAGCTCCCGAGCATATGTTGTGTTGAAGAAAAGGGACACCTGCAACGTTCCGTTTAGATCCGTCGGGTACGGAACCCTAAAAATAGTTCTGGAGACAAAAGCATCCATAGGCTGCAGTGTCTGCCTACCATCAGGCAGCCCGTATGCTTGTTTATCATCGTCGTAGTTTAAAAGGCCTATATTCACATACCTTTACCTTATTTAAATACTAGCATGCATATAGTTTCACCTCGAAGTTGAATACTCGCTTACGAGAAATCTGGTACGGTAAGTAGGTACCCATATTAGAGATTTACGTACCTAGCCGGCGCACTCCAGATTCATTAAGATCCACCAGGAATATTGAGGAGGATATTAAGTTGAATTGAATTTAAGTTGATTAAATAGGTACATCGTTTCTTATTTAGGTACAGGTTTCTCATAAAATGCAAAGAAATCTGTACAAACATTTGATAAAAATTAAGGTTTTTGAATCAAATACGCATTGAATTGATTAAATTGTTGGATTGGGCACAAATGGCTGGTAGAAATGGCTTTCCGGGGTTTTCAACGGCTGAAATTAGAGTTTTTTTTCGTTCAAGGGTTTTTTCGATGCAATTACTCTATTTGGGCAAATGAAAAGGTCCTTTTTAGGTTCTTACGTGTACCTTCATTCAATACGCCTTTCGTATGAATCTTGTATAAGTAAATTACTTGAAAGTAGCTTTCCGAGTAAAAGAAGTCAGTCAAAATGATCGAGAATAGCTTGTACAGCGTCATAATATAGTATATAGTGGCCGAACTATTTGGCCTCTCTGGCTGCCACATACTATATGACGCTGACTGTACGTTAAATATTAATAGTAATAATTTTTAAATCAAACAATGTAATCTGAAATAGTCCACCCTGCATCTTACTTGGTGCAAAGGTATCTCATAATACCCGCGGCATTCCTTCTATCTGTATTATATCTATCTAAATAATATCTAGCATCACATAGCTCTGTGTGCTTATAATAAATAGTTTGTTCAAACGCGTTAACAAACAAGTAGGTACAAATACAAATACAGATTTATTGTTTGAATGTGAGTAGTTTTAAATGGTGGTAGGGTTAGTAATTTGGTTACATAACAATCAGCCAGAATTTGGCATAATAGTTTATTTCTATAATAGTTTAATAAGTAAAATATTATAATAGTTTAATTCTCAATATGCATGTCATTAGAATTATGTGATTACTATTATATTAATGTCGATTTAAATTAGTGAGAATAATAATAAAAAAGCAATGAAAAATAATCAATATAAAAGAATGTCAGACTAAAAAATATGAAGAAAAAATAAAAACATATAAATAGTAAACCAATGTCATGCAAATAGGAAAGCGGTCATTATAAAAGCAGTATAATACTATAATTATTCATATATAATGTCAAGCTAAAATAATAAAAAGAAAAATAATTGTTGATACTATAATTAAAATGTCAAGCTAACACAATAAAAACAAAGTAATAATAAGATAGAGGTATTATGTTAGTATTTCGCATGTCAAGCCTCTATCAACCCGGCACTGAGCGAATGAGCGGTTTTGGTTTATATCCTTTTAAACCTGTGTATAAACCTCAGTTTAACTGCAGATTAATAATAATCCGCCGGGCTTAAGCTGAAACTAGCTTGGTAACTAAAACTTCGGCTCCAATCGACGGTTTAATCCTTTTTAAATTGCTTGTTGCTTATACATTAATGGTGGCTTTGTTATGAAATTATGCTTATGAACGTGGTGTAAACTTGTAGACGCATATTGTATCAAACTCGCTATTGTATTTGATATTTATGTTTAGATTTGAATAGGTCTACATTTGTCAAAGTAGGTTTTTAAAATTTAATAACTGAATATAATAATATAATGATATTCATATTAATTTATTCACAAAACACAAAAACTTTTTACACGCCAGTTGATTAATTACAAGTAGTTATCGAATAATTCATTAAATTATGTCAATTAAATTTCCCCCGATTTGCAATAATATGGAAGGTATAATGTTTCATTTATTTCTAAAACGTAAAAGTTGTTGATGGCATTTATCTGTACATGTTTTGCCATCGAAAGAGCATTCCACTAATAACCAAATTTTCCGGGCCATTTCTCAGTATAAACTCAAGCCTATATTCCCAAATTTAACAATTTTAGCAATTGAAGCAGCAAATGATATTGAGGTGATAGGTTGCTAACTCAGCTACAACACACTTTATTCATCTCGGTTTCTATAATCGACCTTAAGACACGAATATCAACAAAAAGGTAGTGCTATTCTATACCCCGGCACACATATTTTTTTCTATTATGATCAAGTTTGTATTGTCATAGCAGGTAAGGCACCATCAGGAAATGCGGCTAACTAGATGGGCAGAGCCTGTACTCCGAACTTCGTATCGTACCGCCCCTTTCATCCTCGTATTTATACACTATATGAGTAAAAGGGACGGCATGATTAGAAGTTCGGATTTCGAATTTCGGAGTAGCCCCTCACGCTCGATTCCTGCTCTAGGATGCATGCAATCACGGTTCATTTTTTCTTTGTATTTTTTCTGTGTATAAAGTCATTAAATTGTATTAAAATAATAACATTTTAATTTAAATTAATGTCAATAAGAATACATTTAATTTTTTTTTATTGTGAGGCACTTTAATAATTCTCAGAAGTGTAACCATTTATATCACGACCACATTAATTTGAGATATTCTTTGTGGGTAATCGAAACAGGAAGTAAAGTTATGATTTATTACCCGTACGCTGTTTCAGTTGAAAAATGAGCTCGTACGCTTCATGTAAAATTTAATACGCGTACCAGATTGTGAAATATTAAAATAGTGGATACTCCGACAGGTCGGCAAAAGTTTGAGAATAGTATCACAATATTTATGTTACCGTTAACCGTTACATTATAATCCTAGCAAGATTGTAAACTGTCAAATTGAGAGCCTAAAATTGTTTTGTAGTTTCATTGAACAAGTCAATGAAGCTCCGCTGCGCGTATATGTAAATTTTGATTTATATATTACCTTTTATAAATCAAAATTTACACCATAAATCTTAAAATTAAACGTTTCCGTCACAGACATATGCTCCATTCTTATATTATTCCACACAAAAATCGGGATAAGCCTGGGTATATACCCAGTAACACATAACTATAAGGCTCGGTTTTATAAAGATACGTTAGACCTTATGTCGGTTTGTTATGTCAAAAAATGTACTGAGTTACTGAAATTTGACCTGAGATTTGGTCTAACGGGTCTTTATAAAACCCGGCCTAAGTGTCCTAAAAAACTGTAAGCAAAACTTCCCTCAAATCTAACCGTTTAAAATTTCGTTTAATCGGAAGCGAAAAAGTTTCAAAACTCCGTAATTCGTAAAACCTTTTTAACCATTTACTTTTGAGAGTCCCTCGCCTAATTTTGCGTGTCACCTGAAATCACTGACATCTTTATGATTCGCTTAAAGTTGTTTTTTATTGCAGTTTTATTCGTGAGCCATTTAATTTGAATGAACTAATTGGAAGTATAAATTGGCAACGCGGGGTTATTCCAAAAATTAGTAGGCAATGCCGACACGAGTTCAGTGCGATGATATCCATGTATTTTAATGTCATCATATTCATTACTGGCTTATTTTGCATTTATAAAATATGATATTTAAATTTAAAACCCGCGCCCAATATAATTCATTGTAGTTTATTGTACTTTATAGCTGTTGCAGGATAACACTGTACTTTAATTTTATTGTCACTCTAAGTCAGGGGTCGGCAACTTTTTAGCAGTCAAAGGCCACACATTATCTACCAAAATTGTCGCGACCCGCTCGTGTTAATAATTTGTGACTCTATCAGACAAAAGGTACTATATTGTAACTGGTCAATAAGGGGGTTTGCGGGCCGCCTGTTTCCGACCAGTGCTCTAAATGATAAAAATGGATTGTTGGGTTTCGTAAAGATCTGTTATACCAAAATGTCAGATCAAATTGTTAATTTACATTTTTAATTAAACTTTATTCACTCCCGCTAAAGACAGTCTCTGTCAAGAAAGCGTGCAAAATAGCATGCATCATGCACAAAGAGAATTCCTGAACCGATCAATCAATAGCAGCGATAATATTTGTAAAGCATCCTGGCAGGTAATCTCTTCTGAAACATGCAGGCGTGTTTTTTTTTTGACCTGACTGTGGCTTTTGAGGCCGGGCCCAATAAAGCGATGGGAGTGCGCGGTTGGAGAGGAGTCTGGGGAAAATCCAGAGCAAAACCTGTGACACGACCACGCGGATAGTTTTGGACACTGGAATACTCTAAGAGTTTGCGCTCCAGGGAGATTGGTTGAGTGGTTTCAACCGAATCTAAGGTGTGAGTGGAATCGAGCTACTGGGAGTTTTATCACAGGTTCACTAAACCTAGCCTAGCTGAGAAGAGTCCAGCAAGAAACTCAGCTAGGCCCGACCTGGGTCGGACTGACTTTACCCGGCGGTACCGAGACGAATAGGTACTATATGTGTCTGTGTTTTGGCGATCGCGCGGTGGATATACCTGCCGGTGGGGAAGACGTGATGATAAGCAGAAGGCGGCCGCGACAGCCACTGCGCTAAACCGGTTTTATGTTGACTCAATTCAAATACGCCAAAGCAGATATCAACATATCAGCGGCGCTCATATTCTTATCGAAGTATGTAAACAAACACTTAAATTATTGTAACACCATTTCCTTCTCCTTGCAAAATGCAATAAAAGTAGTAAAAAATATTAAACGAAAGGACTCAAAAGACATTAATGACAAGTCCACTCGTCTATTTGAACTGCTGCCTCACTTTATTATAGACATACTTTTATTTAAAAGCTGTATTGACGCCGGTTTCTATCCGTCTAAAAAGGTCAAAGTCCAAGCAATTTATAAAGGCAAAGGAAATATGCATTCATTAAAGAACTAATACCAATATTTTCAAAAATATGTGAAGGACTATTGAGAGTAACATTAATGTCACATTTTAACTAAAACGGCTAATTAAATAAATATCAATGTGCCTACCAACACTAGCGCTCGACCAGTCATGCGACACCGGGAGAGGAGGAGGCAAATTGCGGCTGTCTGGTGACTTATCATGTGCCTTTGAATTGGTGAGTTATCCACTACTCTTGGATTGCATTACTGGTAGTTTCCTTGACACAATTAAATCCTTCCTCGTCAGTAAGCAACACCTAACGTCGGTACGGGGTACTAGGTCGGATCTGCTGGACCTGTTCAAACGCTCCGTGCCCCAAGGGGCTAGCATGGGCAACAACTTATTCTTAATACTAATGAACGACTTAACAACTGCAACTGATCAAGCTGAGTTTGTCCTATTCGCTGACAGTGGGTGCGTCATTGTCGCCGCAGACAGTCATCCCCAGCTGGTACTAAAACTCTCAAAAGTAATAGACGAAGTGGCCTCGTGGTTCACGGCTAATGAAATGTCACTAAATGTCGAGAAAACCAATATAATACAATTCAGGTTACGAGGTAGGAAAGAACAAAACCTGAATATTGTCTGCAATGGGCAGCCAGTCCTACAAGTTGACGAGGTAAGATACCTAGGTCTAACAATAGACGGGTATCACATGGGGTCCCCACATCAATGGATTGTGAGACAGACTTTCTGCTTGCTTCGCACTCAGTAGTTTACCCAAGCTTAAACATAGGTAACGTGAAAAAAGCCTTTTATGGTTGTTTCCACTCAATCTTTGCCTATGGAGTTGCCTTTGGGGCAACGCTGCACAGCGTGAAAGGGCGTTCAGGCTACAGAAACGAGCAATTTGCATCGTATGTGGTGCCCCATGGGATAGCTCAGCAAGAAATCTGTTCAAAGAGCACAGAATAATAACCTTACCTTTATTTTTTTTTTGTGACGATACCTGTTGCTGATTCATAGTCGTACCCACCTGACGAAGCTTGCATAGCGGATTAAAATTTCTAGGTAATGTCAAGATGACGATAATAGTAATAAATATATTTTGATTTTCTTTACTATAAGCTTATAACATTTCGCTACATATTCATTATTTAGTTTTACAATCGTAGTATCATTGTAATAAGCATATTTTGGGAGAAAATGACTGACTGTGGAGTTTCTTTCGGCGTTTCTTCTCGGCACTGGTCTTTTGAGAAAGGCCAGTAGTTTTTACCTTGTAAAAGAGCCATCGCGGCCTACTTGCAGGATAAAGTTTATTTATAACCTTACCTAGCATATACATAATATAAATTGCCAAATATGTAAGGCACACCTAAAACAGTTTCCAACATATACCGATGTCCAAGATCGGAACACCAGGCCGCGACATGATTTGCGACCACCGACTTGACTCGCCAAGTCAAAAAGGTTCTTCCACTGATCGGTCCAAAGGTGTACAATGCAATAATTGGTATTGCATTGTACACCTTTGGACCGATATAAAAAATAAATCCAGCGATAGATTGTTTACAAACAAATTAGAAAGCTAACTGATATCTGACGCCTTATACACAGTAGACGATTTTTTTTAATTTCTTGAGCGGTAGCTTATACAAATATTACGAATCTAGCTTAGAGAATAAAGATGAATAATGAAATAGTCAATAAAAAAATATGTATATAATATGTATTGTTATAATAATAATTATAATAGTTATGCTGCATGACATGTATTGTAAAACTGACCGGGAAAATTATTATTATTATACTAATCAATTATTGAATTGAATTAAATAGTAATTCAATTCAATAATTGATTAATATAATAATACAACATCTATTATGTTGTGTTTTTATTCGTTGTTTTATTTATTACAAACTTACATCATTATAGTTTCCTCTACTAAAGTTGTAAAACAATACTCAACTTTCTTTTACTTTACTTGAATATTTCACAAAGAAACCACGTTACTAGTATGAAAGTTAAATTAGCAAAAGTAATTTGCCGACCAGTGCAACTCGAACCCGCTCTTTGAATAATTTAGCGTCCATTTTGTCTACAAATTTTGAAACGGGTCCGAATTCAATTCAATAAGGGTCAATATAAAATTCCAATTACGGTCCGTCGTCGTTAGAATAAAGTTCTCGATATTCTTTGGAATAATCCACATCCGTACACAAGTTGATGATTGCTGGATATGGCATCGACCACAATACATTACCAAGTTACATCCTTACCACGAATACGTACCACACGTACCACAGTACATCGTCATTCAGACAGTGCCTGCGAGACGCGTTTGAAAGGGTAGACGTCAAAGAGATACAATGGCAATGGCTGAGTAAAATGCTAAACAGTAGACCTATAGACACTATGTTTGGTGATTGGTTGTTTAAAGTATCAAATATTGCTTACAAATACATACTAGGAGAAAGTAGTACGAGTTGATTCCTTGAGGTAAAATGATCCTTTGTGATTGCCTGCAAACTATTAGCGCCATCTAGTTGATTTCTACTGCAAGACATGGCGAACTTTAGGCTTGGGCCGATGATTAACAAGGCTTGGGCTGATGATTAACAAGTTGAGTTGTCACTTAGAAATAAGTTGACACTCTACAAAACTGGTGTTCGTCCAATCATGTCTTATGAAAGTATTCTTTTGCTCACGTGCCTATGGCATCGCTCAAGTCGCTTCAGGATTAAGTATCATGTATGGTTTCTTTAAACAGACTGCCAGACGTTATTTTGACAACGCTCCCTATCATAGGAATCCGTTTGTTAGGAATGCTGTCGACTACGTTCCCATCCCTACTCCCTCTGTCATAACTCGGCGATCACTTATTAGGGGCCGCACGGTCCGGCGTCCTAGGCACACACTCACGGACCCGGACGTTGTAATCACAGCGTCCATCGAAATATTGAATGCTGCGCTTACGGCGTCCAACTCAGATATGACGTCGCGTTAGATAGGAGCGTCGTGAAATTAGTACGCGAATGAGACAAAAAGATTGGTAAGTTAAAACATGGTCCGAATCAACCAAGGGGTTGCCGAAATATAGGGAGTTGGAATATTCGTATATGCTTGCTGACTATAGCAACAATAACAATACACAGAGAACTATCTGTATGTATTGTTTGACAGCAAGTTTGGGGCAAAGCAAATAAATATTTCTAACTTCAAACTATTAGTTATTAAGTTACTTAAGGGTCCTTATCAGTTAAAAACGCTAATCTATTTAG
Source organism: Epiblema foenella (assembly GCA_963556455.1). Classification (NCBI taxonomy): domain Eukaryota; kingdom Metazoa; phylum Arthropoda; class Insecta; order Lepidoptera; family Tortricidae; genus Epiblema; species Epiblema foenella. Next base: position 10,791,346 of record OY747113.1, on the reverse strand, counting down.
ACGATTTTCTGATTGAATTGACACGTATATTGACATTTTCTCGATGTTACTATCTACAACAGCAGGCGAATCACGTAACTTTATGTACTAACGGTAAATAGATTTTACTGTCAATTTTGAAGTATAAATGTATGAGGTGACAATTAAAATTTGACATTAAAATCTACCTAACGGTAGTAAATAAGTTACGTGATTACCCCGCCGGACTATTGCGACTTAATGTCATAAATTTTAAAAGTATTTTTTGCATTTTTCATTAAGAAATATCGTTTCAAACATCAGTCCAAATCGACCATTTTCAAGCTAAAAACTGTTTTTTTCCGCTTAAATTCTAATACACATAAGAAAATCAAAAAATGGCTATGTTATTATCTAAAACTTTAATAAAATCATCATATATCCTTTAATCACTTTATTGGTTTTATCAATACCTTTGTCATAATTTGAAATCAAAATTTTTTAAAACTTATAAGGCCTCTTAATTCGGCCACATCCAGTGGCTTATCGCTACGGCGCTGAAAGTGGGGCTCTAACGAGGGAGAATGTATGCGCATACATTTTGTACACTCGCGCGATTCCGAGGCACAACATTTTCTGTTCGATTCGGTATGTTAAGTTCGGAAATGGTATCGGTTTGGGTTTACGTTCACTGACTTTGGATCATTAACATGGGGAGAAAATCAATATGCACGTTTATTTATACTTTAATTATAGGATTTGGGCTCGGTTCGGCTCCTCTCATCCATGAGAGGAGGCCTGTGCTCAGACGTGGGACATCGTATTACAGGTAGGCTATTGATGATGATGATAACTAGGTTTTGCAAGCGAGTCGTCGGCATAGTATATGTTGAGACTTTCTAAAACTTAATTTAGCCTCACGAACTCCACGAACTGGCTTACGTTTTTACCTAACTGTTTTTTTTTTAGTTTAATCAAACCATTATTTACTAAAAAACACTTTATCGCATCATTTATCCCAAAAGTATCCTAAAAGAGTCTGGGTTTCACTAATCCTAATCCAAGGATAGCAATTCCATTTGTCTTAATTACCGAGACATCTCTGTATATCGCTTTTGTGTCATGTTTCTTTGCATGCCCGTTGTATAACATGCCGGAGAGCCATCACATCTTGCAAGTCGAATACTGGCCCAGTATAAGTTAAAGACTGTAAATAAAAAATACTTGAGGTTTTGAGCATAGATTTGATATGTTGACATTGTTTGTTGACTTAGAATATAGAATCAGCAAATTCCCCGAGGTCAGACTTCAGAACGCCACTACTCATCGTTCGAAGGAAAAAATGACCTAAGGCAAAACATGATTACAGATTTAAGGTACGGAACACCAAACTGTTATAGCGTTGAGGACCTCTCAGATACTCGTTATTTATCCCAGTTCAATATGTCTAAAATCACAGCGCTGACCAGCTATACTTGACCTCTTTGCACGCGGGATGCCCTTTCATAAAAACCATGCCCAAGGACCTTTTCGCAATAGAATATACCACTAATATTTCAGCAAAATGTGATTTATGGCAGCATGTTCAGGGAAAATTGATTTCACATATGCTTGGTTGTTATTTTATGGGTGTTTTGTAAGTCGTGAATTTTTGAGATCTCGGATACAATCTGGATAAATCTACATTTGTTTCATTTGTGTTACAGATACAAAGTAATCAAAACATTAATGTTTTTCGATATTGTATGTCAGTGATTTTCAATGTCTTTCATATTTCCTTAATATAAAAATATATTTGACGGTTTGCGAGATGCATGGGAGGGTAGGTGACAGTTTTGTCATATACTAACGTCAAAGTGAGTATGAATTGACAGTTTATCCAATTCCCAAACCTATCATTATCATCACCATCATCAAAATATCGACTATTTGTTCTGAAATAGTGTAGTAGGTACTTGTACAGTCAGCGTCAGCCAAAGTGGCCAAATAGTTCAGTACACCTTATATTTTGTATGGTGAACCGAACTATTCAGCCACTTTGGCTGCTACATACCATATATTATGACGCTGATTGTACAGTCACTAGCATCAATATCTGTTACCACAAGCCGCGTATGTCCGACGCGTATATTTTTAGAGAGATACACAGCAAAATGTCATCTTGCTATAATTTGGAGCAGCCCAACTGGGGAACTACCTCCGCCATGCAGAAGACCACAGCCATAATAACATTATTTACTATACAGTTGTGTTCCTGGAGATGAGCAGTGTTGCCAGAGCTCGCGAGGATGCACTGTGTTGAGAGTGAGGGACCTAAATTTGTCTCTTCTGCTGTCAAGTTGCGGGCGTCTATAGGCTACGCTATCCGCTTACCATCAAGGGGACTATACGCTTGTTTGCCACCGGCGTAAAAAAAAGTATCTATATAAGGCCGTTTGAACGTGTTTGATATACATACGGATTTTGTTGTGACAGACATTAATATTGACGACTGTATCACTTACTCAGGTATAAGGCTTCGTGATCCCCTAAGAGTTCTCCAGCACTGAAGTAGACAGGCAGCCAATTTCTTGTCAGCGGTAAACATTTATAAATCAATAGCTCTTGCCCGCAATTTCGTCTGCATATAATTCGTTCATCGCTATTTAATTTAATTGCTATTTTTTATATCAGGCGACTACGTAGTCATCGCTCTTCCATATATACTTCCCCCCCCCTTAAGGCATGATTTCCGGGATAAAAAGTATCATATGTCCTGTCCCTGGACTCAAACTATCTCAATACAAAATCTCATCTGAATCGGTTCAGCGGTTTAATAGTGAAGTGGTAACAGGCATACAGACACACTTTCTCATTTATAATTTTAAACTAATATAAAAATCCTCACTTTGGAGCATCGAATGGTTTGCATTTGTCACGTAGGCTAAATTAAACATAATACTAAATATCATAGTTTTAAGTAGGTACCTTTGTACATACTATTACGATATGGAATTTTCCGAAATAAATAATAATAATTATTATTTTATTTTGGGAATCAAAAAGTAAAGTTAATCATTAGTGATATGGAAGTCCAAGTTTTGGCACCCAAGCGAAGTAGCAAAGAATTTTCATTAGGCAGAAGTGAAATTCATTTCCTTTGCAGGGTCGATAGCTTTCAAACTTGAAGTTCGGACGCCCTTCAGTTATTAAACGAATTTTCATAATCCATCACCTGATCCGGTGCTATTTAGTTCCCTAAGTCTTTTAATAAATCTGAATGGAAAAGTTGAAAGTCCAAGCGGCACGGTAAATACAGAAGTCGTAAACTTTTTGTTTCAAACTTATTCTTGCGCGTATTATACGTTTACGTTTATTATTTGAGACGCAATTTGGGATTGTTTTTCAATAGCTTGTATTATTTATGTTGGACTAGCCATCGGAGTATATTTAATATGACAAGCCTTTGAAATCTGTTTTAAAAAGACGTGAATCAATTGGGTTATAGGAATATTTGTTTTCTTTGGTTATGGTATGGGCCCAGCGCGTCCACTGCTTCCAATCTGTCTGTGCGTTAGCCTCGATATTATAAAATCTGCCTTATGCTTCTTAGGCCCATGGTCTGGTAGGACTTATTCTATTAAGGAAATTTAAATCAAGTTGAATTTGTCTCGTTTCGTTTCAGATATTAAATAAAAAAGCAATGATATTTCCTACACCAATTGATTGAAATATCCAATTTGATTATCTTTTTACATTGTACCTACTTGGCGGTTTTTTGTGGTAGTCCGATTCGCTGAACTTGTCTCATTTATTCAGATTTTTTAAAATACCTATACATAAATACAGACCATGCTTGTGATTCTTCTGTCCATAGCCTATGGTATCGTCTTACAGACATGCCGTAAGCTTGTATGCCACCAGCGTAATGTAAAAATGAACGTACTATAGTCACTGTTTTACTAAAATATTATAAAGGGCTAGTACATTCCGGTACGGTACTTTCTGCGTTATGGTACAGTTATCGACATCGCCATGAAGTAAGCCTTTTTCCCGGCTCGTTCTTAAGAGGCCTTACAAATTTTTAAATGTTTAGATTTTAAATTATGACAAAAGTATTGATAATACCAATAAGGTTATTAAAGGCTAAGATAATTTTATTAAAGTTTTAGATAGTAACGTAGCCATTTTTTGATTTTATTGTGTGTAGTAGAATTTAAGCGGAAATAACAAGTATTTTTTTATTTTGAAAAAGGTCGATTTGGAGTGATGTTTGAAACGATATTTCGTAATGAAAAATCCAAAAAATATATTTAAAGTTTATGTCATAAGGTCGCAATAGTACTGTTCTAGGTAGTAACATTAATATAAATGTTAATATGCCTGTCAATTCGAACAGAAAATGGCGTAAATAGATGAGCGTTTTTAACTGATAAGGACCCTTAAAGGCTTTCACGTCAAAATATTTTAATACCTGTACCCAGTAACTTAATAAGACGTTGTTGTGTCTAAACAGGAGACAGGGTAAAGTGGATGAGAGCGGCGAGCGCTTGCAAAAGACGCCCTAAAATATTCATACATTTCCAGGGTTGCCACATCGATGTCATGCCAGTTTAGAGATTCAATTAAGTGGTAAGTATAATTCTACTACTACCCTTAATCATAAATAATGTCATCATATTCTTCAACATTTAAAATAGGATTATTATATCATTAATAGGTAAGCAATTAATGATGAAGAATGCCACACGCCGGAAGCTGAATTTGATGCGTACTTACGCACCGTATAGGTAGATTGCTATTCGATAATGACAAATTTGATTCGGGTGGAATAAATATGTGATACTAAACGGTTCTGGCCTCGAATGCCCAATTTTCGAAATGCCCAGTCCCCGTGCGTCCAATTCCTTGAACGACCAATCCCCGTATGTCTAATTACCTGAACGTCCAATCCCTGTATGTCTAATTACCGGTAACCTATCGATGTAACTAAATTGTTTAAGGTATGTGAATATCAAAGTTAAATCATTTCAGCATACTAATGCCATAGTTTTAAATAACGAAGTTTAATAATATTAACTAACAAATAGGTACATACATATCTTTTAATAAATATAATTAGAATTAACATCAACGAAAATGTTGAATATTATCTTATATAAAAAAAAGGAAATATAATTGTCATATTCCAGTAGCATTGGCCAATTGTTATTTACAGCATATCGTGCGTGTAAGCAACGTGTAGCCTAATAACTGTAGGGGCAACCCTGTATTCTCATCAAATATTAGGTACAATAGGGCAAGCTGCAGGAGATATTCCCGCTGCGTGTAGTAGGTCGCAAACGTTACCGAAACGTATGTTCCACGTAAGAAACGACGTTGTTAAGACATGACTTTGTTTTAATCTCTAGATCTAGTCGAACCGAACTATAATAACCGGCCAAGTGCGTATCGAATCACGCACAATGAAGGGTTCCGTACCGACTACTGGCAGTCCACATTTAAAACCTCTGTTCAATACATCTTCACAGGGAACTCACGGAACTCAGCGACCTATCTCATTCCAGCCAAAAATCGTTAAAAAGTATGTGTTAATGCACATCACCTCATTTTTTCAAAATGTTAAACTTCATAGGTCGGAAATTATTATTAGAGGGGGTGGGGGGGACACTTTATGAGTTTGACAGCTTCTCACAAACGGTTGACTTAAATTAAAATATTTTTTGGAAACCCCACACGACTATGTTGTATTATTTTTTAAAAAATAATTATAACATATATGGAGTGCCACCCCCTATTTTTTTTTATTACACTTGACTCATATGTAGTAGCATTTCATAATTGTAGTGCTTATAGTCTCCGAGTAAATCAGCTGTGACATACGGACGGACGGACGGACAGGTATGACGAAACTATAAGGATTCCGTTTTGGGCATTTTGGCTACGGAACCAAAAAAATGTGATTAATATTGTCAATCTCTTACCATTTCGTTGAGTAGGTATGTTTTATACGTATGTAATAAAACTATGTAACGTTATTGGCACGTATTTTGAAGGTTGATCACAACATTGCTTGACGCAGCACTGTGAAACGTATGTGGTTCATTTAGCGCTCTTGGTATAGGTATTCGTCACCGTTATAATATATGGTTTGAGCAGTAGTGTTATTCTAGTAGCATGTACAACGCTTCACCTCACCGTAGCCAAACCAATGCGTCTGACCTCCGTAACTTGTTTTTATTACGAGCCCGGCGTTGACGACCGCTTTAGCCTAGTTGGTAGTGACCCTGCCTGCGAAGGTCAGGACATTTATTTGTGTGATGAACAATAGCTATATATCTATTAAGTATGTATATCGTCGTCTAGTACCCATGTACAATACAAGCTTTGCTTAGTTTGGGTCTAAGTTGATTTGTGTAAGATCATCATCATCATCATCATTTCAGCCGAAAGACGTCCACTGCTGAACATAGGCCTCCCCCAAGGCTCGCCATTTAGACCGGTCCAGTGCCGTTCGTTTCCACCGGATTCCCGCGACCTTCACCAGGTCATCACGTCACGTGGTCAGGTGTAAGATTGTCCACAAATACTTATTTATATAAGATATATTATACTAGGCGTGTGCGGTGAAATGAACATTGTAAATAGCACAGATTTTTGTACCAAGTGATGAATAAAACTTGACCTCTACATCTCTTCTACTCTCTTGTACTTATTACAATAATTTACAAGGCTATATTTCTAATAATACATTATTTACGCCCATGTTTTCCAATTAGTCTGTTTCGGCCATTCATCTTGAACCAGACCACTAAGCGCGTAAAGATGCGAACGATCGCAAACGACCTGACCTAACCTTTCTAGTGGTATTCTTAACAATTATTGTTTTGTGTCAATTTGCAAGATGGGCCCATTGTAAATATCCCGCTCTAACACGCGTGAGTTTGCAATTAACTATACCACTCTTTACGGAAGCTCTGCGCGTAGTTTTCGTAAATATTTAAACATAGTCATTAGGTAAGATATCAATCATTAGGTTATTCATTATTTGTCGTTAACTATTTAGTGTTGTTAGTTGAGTACAAAAATTAGATGTAAATAAAATATCAGTAATATTTATAGCCCTATCGAGTCATGCCAAAAAGGGATAACTTAGCGATTTTTTCTATCGAATGAAATTCATCAGGTCTTGTTGATGCGTTTGGGGTACAAGGAAACTAGGTTCAGATATTACATATTAGTGTATATTGTACAAGAAACCAGAACAAGACGGGCCGAGATCTCGGCTCGGAATGAATGAAGTGTTCTACGCTACCACAGAGTAGGTACTATATATTGCGTTTACAAAGCATCCAACACTTGTAACTGAAAGCGATTTTGACTAGACAAGATCCTATATATTTATTTTAAAAAATTGTCTCAGATGATTTAAAAAACTCTAAAGTGCGCCTCCTAGCCTTAAAATGCTCACTATTATCTATCCGTTATTGTAAACTATTTTATAATTTCATCCTGGTTACCCTAAAAATCAGCGTCATGATTTTGGTAATAATATAATATATTGTGTTGTGATTAATTAAATTAAATATTTGTCCTGTACCAATTTATACCTATTTTTTTTTTTGTGTGGAAATTATCATAGGACTTGGAATGAATCCTCGAATGAATCCAATCAAGTACAAAAATATGGGTATATACATCTTACTCAAAATAAGTCCCATGGGCTCTTCTCTATGTCGGGCGGTTAATGTTTCGGTAGGTACGTAATTAAAATTTGGGATTGGGATAATGCGATAGGCATTTTTGCACTAGGCAGTACAAATAATAGGTTTGTTATTAATTATGTATTCATATAATATTTATTTTTAAACACTTACAATGTCAACACAAACATTCTTGATATACGTTTATGAATATTTAGCTTTTTAGATTTATTTATTTTATTTTATTGTATAATATTTACAGTAGGCAAATTATGCAAATAATTTTTTTTTACAAATTCAGTAGACAAAATAAACTTGGTTCCATATAATTATATAAAGTACAGGTTATTGTACCTTTAAGCGTTGTTTTTTTTTGGGATGTGGGTAAAAAATCCTCCTCTTTATCTGGTTTTCATCTCAGTTTATTACTATTTAGCGGCATAATCAGCTTCAGAAGACTTGCGATGAGAAAAATTAGGACCAATAGTTCTGTTACACTTGTTATTTTTTCCTTTTCTGCCCCCAAGAGGCATCACGATCTTTGAGAACAAGGAAAATATTGCAAGCAGGAAAAGTGTATTGATCTACCAATAAAACTCGCATAACTAACAACTAATTAACTTGGCAAGCGATAAATCAACTCACAAAGTTCAGTCCCTCACTATAACTATTAAATTTATATGACGCTTTCTGTGTTATGGTTATAAATATAAATAAAGAATCCATCATATTTTGTCAGGCAGTGACAAAAGTGTTGCGTTTATCACGTGATAAAGTTGCCATTTAGTCACAGTCACATGCAGACTATCTAGATTCTAGACCTAGATTTCTCGGTAAACGTTTTATTGTATCCATACTGCAATGCTATGTCTTCATGACACATAATAATGCGATTTTAATACACTTGTAAACTTGCATGTAACAGAGGTCTTGACCTTGAGGCCTTTTTGCAGATTAAATATTTGAATTTTAAATGCATTATTATGTATACATATATGAATCCAGTCTTATGTTCCCTGACATTTTCATAACACATTTGGCGGCTATAACGCAATTTATCCATTCAAATATGAAATGAATTTATCACTGGCAACGCAAAAGCAAAAGTTTAAGCGGAAAAACACAGTTTTCAGCTTGAAAATGGTCGATTTGGAGTGATGTTTCAAACGATATTTCTTAATGAAAAATCGAAAAAATACATTTAATGTTTATAACATTAGGTCGCAATAGTTCTGTTCTAGATACTAACACTGAGAAAATGTCAAGATACGTGTCAATTCAATCAGAAAATCGCCTAAACAGATGAGCGTTTTTAACTGATAAGGACTCTTAAGCGCTACCTATCATGACTACTATATTTTTGTAGGGTCGTATTTTAGACGCTTTATTAAAATTAGGGATTTGTTTATGCAAATGAGGCACTTAGTAGGCACGTACGGTTTCTTTTATATCCAAACTAATGTCATCTCGACATTTTATGAACAGTCTTCTACTTTGCGAAATGTTTTCTTGAAATAACGTTCTCAAAGACCGATGTGACGTCATTAGATGCTGCACTGATACGTCCGTACTACACCCGTGGGACTTACTAGCGCGAAGAGGATGTACGGACGTCCGACGGCTTCGTGCAGGTAGCCTGCCGGTATTAAGCGTGACTATGTAAAGAAAAAGAATAAACAATCCTTCCTCTTATTACACCACTCTCACTTAAAAAGGCGTAACTGGATACCGCGTAGTGCAATTTCTATTATCAAAAATATAGAATACTTAAACAGAAATAACTCAAATAACAATCATAACACTTCAAAGAATAACGATCAAGTTTTCTAAAAAAGCGTTCAAAACCAACACCCTAAGAATAATACTGAACAATTTCTCCTGCGCTTATTAATCTTCAGTTCTAAGTTAAACCACAATAAATCAAAAACGTTAAAAAGCAGCAAGTACCAGTTTTCTACATAAGCGTGTGTTTGAGCAAAGAGAGCAATAAGCAATCTGTGTCATAACGCAAACGAGGTCTGAGCGGTATTCAGCCCGTTCCTTCTACCGTTCCGATAATACCGGTAACAATTTTCCACGACACGCGCCATCCATTCCTTCCCGGGTGCGACGGTTTGATAAATCATCCTCGGCGAACAGCACAGTAGCGGTATGATAGACAGTAGTCATGGAAAACTTTGACACGTGTAAATAATTTACAAACTCATCAGTTAGTAAAATACTGGTCAAGTGCGAGTCCGACTCGCGCATCGAGGGTTCTATAGGTACACATAATTATCGTGCCTCGACCCAATCTTAACAGCGCGCTGTAGTAATTTAACGCCATAGGTACAGCGCCATGTACAGGCGACTTTTTGTTACTATTTTACGCGACTGAATAACATAGCACGTACGTTGGTTTTGAAATAACTTACCGTTTTAGTAACCGATCTGTATTTTATCAGCTCTCGATGTGACTGTATGTAGCTTGAAGCACATAAACGGGATAATCGGGATGCTTACATCTTCCCCTGTAAATCCGGTTATCTTGCCAGTTTCTTCAATTTATATTTGCTTCGGTCCAATCCTTGAATTTGTCTTTTTGTCCCAGACAAAAAAGACGCGACATACTCACATAGGCACCCATCCCTCATGTGATGTAAACTTTCTTATGAGGATTTATACTTAAAATTCGCTATTTGAAAAAAAATGTATGCTACCATTCGAACCAATTTTTAGAGACGATCACATGCTTGTATGGGACGTTGGTCCCATTAGTAGTTCTACTATTAGAGCAACATAAAAGATGAAAAGTAGAGGCCAAGTATAGGATAGCGACCGAGCACTGAAAACGCTCCATACTGATTGACAGGGAAATGTGACGTTGGTTTTGTGAAAATTTGTGAAATGTTGTATTTATGGACATATGTAGTTGCAATAGATTTTATTTTTTATTGAAACAAGAATTCTGTTGCGAACTCAATTTACATTTGGACAAAAAACATCATTTTTATGAATTTTTACAGTCCAGTATCTTCAAATCATTTTGTATAAGTAACTTAGTATTTATTTTCGATAATTTGTTTTCTATCCATATAGCCATACGCAATGTTATAAACTTTAACATGTGTCAAATACCGAATTCAGTAGAACGCGCTAAGTGCACAATGGAGGGAAAACCTCAGAACTAGAAAAGGACACTAGGCAGACCTCGCGCTCAGCAGAATGAGTGAGACCCTTTTGGTCAGCACTTTCTCCAGGAACGAAATGCTATTGTCGAAAACCTTCCAGAAAGGACTGGCCAGTTGAAGTTACAACTCGTGATTAGTGAAAAAAGAGGCTGTATATGGTAATACTGTAAATAATTGTTTACTGTGATATAACGATACACGTTGAGTAATAGAATGAAACACGTCATTCGTGTTACAAATCTCAGGTAACAGAAATGCTCGTATATATCCTCACGAACACTGCTTTTCTTTTCATCAAATGCGTCTTCGGTATGTCTAATATCTTCGTCGAGTAATGAAACTGAAATAATAGCCAAAACCTAAATCATAGGTTTTAATTAGCAAAAGTTGACGTATGTGAATGACAATAAGATGATATAAATGTTTAGAAAATTAGAAATGGAAAAGAGGTTTACTACATTCACCCCGGCCAGATGTAATCAAGTAAACGCTTTGGCGGATTCCTTGTTCGACCAGACCTCCGCGGTGGTTCTGCGATCACAGGGTCATCGGTGTCTGTGCTTGCTCGTTGCGACACTTCTTGCAGAAGCTCCGAGGGTGTCGATGAGGGAATTGTCGTTGGCGAGACAGGTGGCGGTGCCGGTGAAGAATGCGGTGTTGACGGAGGCGACGGTGATGGTGGTGGCGTAGGCGATATATCGTGCTCAGCATCTTCAAAATTATCAATCACAGGGATATCTTCTCCGTTGCTCCCTAGAGGTGCTAGATGCCGGTTGGACACGGTAGTTTCCCGACCATCCATCGTTCGAACATACGAATAAGTGGGGTTAATCTCTAGTACCTCCACCTCTTCGGCCAATGGTTGATATTTTGTTTTTCGATCAAATCTTCGCATTAAAACTTTGCTGGATCCCGTCAACCATGTAGGGATTGAGCCTCCGTTCGCCGATCTCCGTGAATGGCGGAACATTCTTTCATGAGGAGTGCAATTTGTACTAGTGCATAAAAGCGAACGTATTGAGTGTAAAGCTTGCGGTAGTACATCTTCCCAGTTATCTATTGGCAGATGTTTGCTTTTTAATGCCAGCTGAATAGCTTTCCAGAGCGTAGAGTTTAGCTTCTCAACTTGGCCATTGCCTTGAGGGTTATACGGGGTTGTACGACTCGTAGCTATTTGTCTTGAGTTGAGGAAATCTTTGACTTCAGCTGATAAAAATGATGTCCCTCGGTCCGAGTGTACATAGGCTGGCATGCCAAACATGGTGAAAATGCTGTCCAAATGCTTGATGACAGTCTTTGCGCTTATGTCAGAGCACGCGAAAGCGAAAGGAAATCGTGAGTATTCATCAATCACAGTTAATATGAATCTGTTGTTGGATTTGGATGGCACTGGACCTTTAAAATCCATGCTCAGCCTTTCAAAGGGCGCTATGGCTTTAATTAACTTGTTTTGCGGGTCAGGTTTTATAAATTTAGGCTTAACCTCAGAGCAGATACGACATTCACTTGTCATCTTCCTAATCTCTTCAATCGAATAGGCCAAATTCTTAGAACGAACCCAATGTGTCATTCTCGTCACTCCCGGGTGACAAAGGGCCTCATGAAGCGATCGTAACTTCGCAGGTGTTTCGATGATGGCGCACACACGGGAGAGGGCATCCGCTACATAGTTCTGCGTGCCAGGCCTGTATATGATGTCGTATTTGTATGGAGAGAGTTCTAAACGCCAGCGTTGAATTTTCTCGTTTTTAATTTTGCTAGTGTGCTTAACATTGAACATGAATGAGACAGATCGTTGGTCAGTGACAAGCAGGAATATTTTTCCAATGAGAAAATGTCGCCATTTCTTCAATGACTCAACAATTGCGTAAGCTTCTTTTTCAATGGCAGAGTGATTTTGTTCGCTTCGGTTGAGTGTTCGTGAGTAAAATGCTACTGGTCTTCCCGCTTGTGAAAGACTTGCCGCAATAGAGTGCTCCGATGCATCAGTCTCAACTGTAAATGGTACGTTAGGGTCAATGGCATGGACACAAGATTTTAATATATCTTTCTTCAGTTCCTGGAAATTTTTGACCATCGTGTTACTTAGCGGAAAAGTCTTGGTTCTTGATAACTCATGCACCTTTTCAGAGAAATTTGTTATCCACTTCGAGTAGTGGGCGAACATTCCAAGGGCTCTTCGCAAACTAGGCAAGTCGTGCGGCGGAGGTAAGTTTAGTAGAGGTTGTAATCTGTCATTGTCGGGTTTGATTATATTGTTCGAGATCGTATAGCCAAGTATGTTTATAGAAGTTTGTTTGAAAATTGATTTATTTTCGTTCAAAGTAAGCCCGTACTTTTTAGCAGCCGTAAGGAATCTTTGTAGATTCTCGTCATGCTCTTCTGGTGTCTTGCCACAAACCGTTATGTCATCAAGGTAGGCGAACGTGCCCACAAGGTTTTCTTTTCGAATAAGCCAGTCGATAGTTCTCTGGAAGCTGGAAACGCCGTTGGTTACTCCAAAAGGTATACGCCGGAACTGGTAAAGATTTCCAGCAGCTTCAAACGCAGTATATGGTTTCTCCTCGGGCAAAATCGGCACTTGATGATAGGCGCTTTTCAGATCTATGGCGCTAAATACAGAATATTTGGCTACTTTTGATATTAGTTCCTCTATATTAGGAAGTGGATAGGCGTCCAGTTCAGTGTATTGGTTTATGGTTCTCGAATAGTCGATTACTAGACGTTTCTTGTGATTTACATTCTTAGTGATCAGCACTTGCGCTCGCCACGGTGATCTGCTTTCTTCTATAATACCCTCATTCAAAAGATTCTTCACCTCTTCCTCAATAAAACGACGATCGTCATCACTATATCTCCGCGATTTTATCGCAATCGGTTTACATCCAGGCGTTAAATTGGCGAATAAAGGTACAGCAGGGACAGTCGCTTCGGCCACATTACAAACAACAAGAGGTTCTTTTGGGCCGCCGAATGCAAATTCGAGCGAAGAATGCTTTTCTAGTACATCGTTAGTAAAATTAGAAATGGAAAAGAGGTTTACTACAGAAACGTAGTTATTAACCCATTCAAGGCCAAGCAATTTTACTGTTACTACTATTTCTGGGTTATTTCTATTTTGCCATTTTTAGTACCTAAAGGTTCTTCGTGTTTGCAAGATTACTTGCCATTGACCTGAAATTTGGAATACTTATTGTAATATCGGTGACAATGTAATATTACTACACCACTGCTGATCTGATGGAGATACAGATGACATTATAATATGCCTAAACGTAAGTACATAAAGTTACATGATTATCCTGCTTAGGAAGAAAATACGAATTTGCGACCGATGTAAAAAAACGTGAGTTGCACCACTATACGGCTTTACAGCTTCAATCCTAGAGTATCATCACTACCAAATATCATTTGCAATTATCTCCTTTTATTTTAACAAGATAATTAGTCACAGAAATAAGCTGATCAATTAACTAAATCAAAAAATATGTGTTTACTGTAAGTTTATTGCAGGCTATACTTTTTAGCATTGTCATTAGCGGGTCTGTTATCACTGCAAGTAATAAAATAATTATTTCTTAGGATCAATATGGGTCCAACAGAAGACCAGCACCGGCTGTAATGCCGGCATTATGCTGAGTTGGGTCCATTTCGTGACACGACTGTTTTCGTATTATGCTTCTGTCCCATTATTATGTATCGCTTGTTTATCACGAATAAATGTTTGAATGTTGAATCTTGAATATATGTATGATGAGTCGTGGGTTTAAGTACCTCGCGAGATTTAAATTGCAGTGGAATAACCGTATCCCGTCGTGTCTGTCATATCGATTGGATACATTCAGGCCGCTTTTTATAAAAATCCGTTAACAAATATCATATCAAATGTTGGTCTTAGATGCATTTTTTGATATAGTATACCGACATTATTAAACCAGTAAATGTAACAGCCGCGTTACGACAAGATTACTAAATTTATATAATAAATAAATATATTGGTAGACAATCTTACACAAATCGACTCGCTTGTACTATGAGTACTAGGCGAGGATACATATTTATACATATAGATAAATAAATACATAGAAAAGATCCAAGATTTAGGAATACATATTCGTCCTTCACACAAATAAATGCACTGACCAGGGTTCGAACCCGAGACCTCCAGTTTCGTAGGCAGGGTCATTACCAACTAGTCTAAACGAGTCGTCAAAATATCGTTCGAAGTAATTTGTGCAAGGTGAGGTAAAAATGTAAGTTCGAATGGAAGGACACACTTCCGATGTCAGAAATTGGCCTTATTCGTCATTAAGCCATGCGCAAACAGCGTCTGCAATTGAAATTTCAATTCAAGTTGTAACCGATATCGTCATTATCCCGTCTCGTCTGTACTAGCTGCTGATGGCTGACAGTGCCGGCTACACCGATGTTTTCCGACCCACTGACAGCCCAATTACTAAGAACCGAGTTTGCTAGGGTACCGCACAATATTATAAAAAACTAAAGGCGTTTGTTTTAAGTGTAAAATGACATTTTATGAAATCATGGCTACCACAGTCATGTACATTTGAACTGCACTGTTTTATTTCAATGGCATATTGAAAAGTTCATTCGCATCCTGTGACAAAAATGATCTACTTGTGAATAGGTGTCATAAAGTTTTTAGGAAAATACTAAAAAGTGACATCACGATATTTTAAGATGAAGAAGAAAAAAAGGTTATTACCGTAAAAATCAAACTACTTACAAGCGAACATATAATTTACATCGAATAAAATGGCCAAAAAGCATAATAGTAAAGTTGAACTTATAAAGAAAGTTGCGCTATAGGGTTTACACTCAGCTTGGACACACGAAGACATGCTCCATCCGTTATCTACCGTATTGGCTGCAACTCGCGAGACCAATTGCAACTCGTTCAATGAATCCACCCACTATCGGTGCAGTTGCTCTTGCCATTATTTTTCAATCCAGTGACAGATGAGACCAAGCTATTATCAGCCGGCCTGTAGACAATTGCGGTCCCTCGTTATTTTCATCCTAGCTTGTTTTTCAGCCTGAAAAAGGTTTCATTTCTGCAACGTAACAAAGGTCAATAACATTACATATTCAGGTCACAGTGGCAATTTATAAGCAATGGATTTATGAATAATGGTCTGCTCGTCAAAAAGAGTTTTGCGTTTTATGATTTTGAAAGTTTATGAAGTGTAATCTGGAATGTCATCATTGTTTTATGTTCGTGGAAGATTACCAATTTTTTGAAGTGTTCCTGGAAGTCAGACGGACGTGTCATGGCAGTTCTTAAATGTTCTATTAAGTTTCTATGACTGAATTTAACTCTTAAGTACTTTGGCAAGTTATCAACATTGTAATTTTATTTTTATCTTTTTTTTTGCGTTAAGCTTTGAGTTACGTTTTCAACAACGACTTATAATTTAAGAATGTAACATAACATATATACACCCTGAGATATTGGTATATTTATCAATTTGTTATATCCACGCGTTTCTAAGAATGAGGGTTAATTATTTCCTTTAATAGGTAAGGAATGTTAATAACACAAAACGTCTGGAAATGACTATTTTTACAACATAAATTCGGAAGACAGTGTTACTAAAGTTAAAAAACTGGTAAAATAAAATTATTACACCATATGACCTGGTCTCTGTATTCCAGAGCTATATTTAATTATCGAATTGTTTACAAAGACGTGCGTGCCAAATGCTATTCATGGCATCATGTGGTCCAAAGTTTCTACGAAACCTTCCGTAACCTTAAGGAGAACTTTCTCCAATCTAGGCAGTGTAATCTCTACCCATAACGAGTTTTGTTAACAATTTCGATTACGTCACATAAACAGTTACCAACTTATTTATGTGGGTGGTTAAATCAGGAACTAACACAACTGCGTTCTAATTTGGTTACTCGTTAAGATTCTAGCGCCAGTGTCAAATGCACTGATAAGTTGGTACAAGTTTACCCATGTTATGACCGAGCGATTAGTTTGGAGTGGATATAAGTTATTAGGAGTTTGATGTGGAGATTTATAATTATTGTAGATTGTGTTTGAATTATAATGAGTTATTACATTTTGGTAGGTAATGTCGTGTACAGAATGATGTTGAAACATATCAAAGGAAAGATAATGATGTAAAAGAGCCCTTGCGGCTTACTTACAAAGTAAGTATTTGATGGTCTATTAGGAAATCAAGGAGGAGGCTCCACATATAGGGTCAATTTGACAGAGACGCGCGCATCATTAGCTGCATGTACAAGTGTTGTCTTCTAAAACCTAATTTTATTATATCAACGTAAAATGTGTCACTAAAAAGAAAAGATTTATAATATAATTCATCCCTTCACTGTAAAGTATATCACTCATTTAGCGCACTAGTTCAGTTTAGTTCAGTAGTTCAATACGTCAAAGTTAGTTAGTTCCTACGATATAGATTGGGTAAAGATGTCAGTCATTCATTCAATCATGACGTCTATGTCATTCTAGGAGCGAATGAGTAGGTAAACAATATGATTCATGAACTAGTCTAACTGAACTATTGGAGTATGTAACGTTATCCCCCCCTCCTAACTACTAATACTACTAAATTAAATTACTTAATAATTAAATATTTAAATTACCGAATATATATATACCTACCTAACCTACCTAGACTACCTAACCCGTACTTGACCTAACTTAATTTTCTTATTGGAATTCTAATACAAAATATCCTAATCTACCCCTACTTCTAAGACTACTTTATTAAATATGCATAATAATTAGTTAATATCTTGAATTGGATCAGAATATTGGCCAAAAATGATCTTCTAGTGTGTTTGTAGAACCCAAAGTCATGTCCGAAATAGTAAACCAAATCCTTTTCACATAGAGAGAATTAGTAATTTATCTAGCTAAACTTAATGGAATAACCTACAAAAATATGAAAATAATTATCAAAAATAGTAAAATGTATAAATATAGATTCCCTAATGATGTTGAGTATTGAATATGGTTGATGTAGTAAGTCAAGGTTAATAATGATATTTAATATGTCAACTGAAGTCAAAGTTAATTAATTCAATAATTAATTTAATAATTTATTTCGAGTGGTTAAAGATAGTGCCCACTCCCCGCACACATCCGTGGATCTCGACTTTCCTGACTGGCCAATCCTCCGCCACTCAGTTCAGAAGGAACTTTAATTCATTATTCATTTATTATTACTTATTATTGAATTGTCACTTATCATTTATGTGACTTCAGTATTTTATGAGAGGACATTCGCAAAAGAGACCATTTACGGAAATACAAAATACTGGTAGGAGCAGTAAGCAATATATCCACTCTAGCCCTTTAGTATTCTGTAATATAATTTGATTTGTTGTTGGATTTATTTTATTATACGATGAATTAATTTATCCAGACTATTAATGTAGTATTTCGTATCTCTATTTGACGAGAACTAATCAACTACGGCCGTCTTTTGACCTAGCCTAAAATAAATCATTCATCGTTATTTTCGATGAAGTAGATTTCAAAAGGACTCTTTCCCTTTTGAAAGTAGTTCGAAATAGGTTGCGTTTATTTATAAACAGAACCCAAAGAAACCAGAATCGCATCCATCACATACTGCTGAGGGACCAAGCAAATATTTTCATTCATAAAAAATATAAATTGAATTTACATTTACTTTAATACATTGTGAGTTATTTATTTTAATTGTATCCCACAACGTTAAAACTACCAGTAGAAATACAAAGGAACAAAAATATACTCAACATTGTACTCGTTGTCAAGTAAGTTAGTCAATGTCTTATATAAATATAAATAATATACCTAGCCTAACAATAATTCCTAACGCCACTATCAATCTAGCTAACAAAATAATAAACCTAGTTAGTCTCAAACCTAACTACTTCTAAACACCAAGACTACCCCAATTAAGCCATACCAAATATTAACAATAAATAGATTTCCTAGTTAACAAATGAGCAGGAAAACACATGGCATTTAATAAAATGAATACAGTAAAAACCAAACCTAAAATACATACTATACATAGCCTAGTCAATTATCCTAGCCCTGACAGCTACACTACCAACTATTCTAACGATATATTTGCAAGCTAGGAACCCGTGTTCCACATTTAAATTAATCGCGTAAAGATATTTCAAAAGTGCAATGAAATATCTTTATCTAGGCTAAAGCTAAACTACGTCGGGTAGGAAATGCCCTTCTAACCTAACACCCTATTTCCCGTGTGCTTCAGTGAGACTGTACTGGGGATTGGGACAACAGATCTCACTGAGAATAAGTGTGAATATATAAGTAAATAGATAAAGAGGTCTGAGTAACTTGAGAACTTAGAATGCCTGGTGAGACATCCCAAACCATCAAGCCATCAGGGAGTTTGAACCGTCTCTTCAGTAAAATACGGTGTGCAAGTCGACAACCCCATATCGACAGTTAAATAATTATAAATAGTAAAAGACACCCTTTAAAATGAATAGTCTATCGTTAACATCGCAAGATGACCCGACTACACACTTTAAAGATCCAAGTCGACTGTACTTGGTGATCAGGCTAGGTTCTCTAGATGTCTAACCCCAATAAATATGCAACGAAACTTGATCAAATTCTAATAAAATAACATTAAATTTAAAAGGTAATTAAAACTGAAACTCAAACTAGTACAATCACATAAACTAGATGACAAAATATTTATATGAAAATAAACACAACAAAAAAACTTCACTGTCTAATAAATGTAAGTCTGCACTAATAATTTAAATTGAATTCTATAAATAACTAGTGAGTTTAGGAAATTACACACAAATTATCACTATTGAACCCCACTAAAATTACAATACATCATATCCGAACAAAGATTAAACCAGTACAACAGTATACTAGCACAATCCAGGTCCAGACATAACATAGGTAACCTAGGTTAGAACCTATTGCCCAGCTAGAGAAACCCGTCCGACCAGTCTCGCGACCCAAGAAAGAATCCTCTCCCGAAAACATGGTCCCTGACTTCATGGAGTCTACATCCACCCCGCACTCCCCTCGTAACTAGAGTCTGAAACTGTAAAACCAATGTTTTAACTACATATGAATTTACTACTTTATACCCTATTCCCTTTGTAATTGAGGCCTATACAGATACTAAACTATTTTGCCAAATATGGTCTCATGATACTTGACAAATCTTACAACCTGTTTTTGCTGTCCTTGAAAGTTACAATGATTTGACCAATTCCGTACTCTTATAAAAATAAGGTTTAATTTAGTTTGAATTTCTAATTGTTTATATCCGATTAAACTGTAGATTTAAGTTTGTTTTTTCTAGCTAACAATCTTAACATGAGAAGTGTTATGCTATAACCCAATGTTTGGCAAACTCATAATGCAGCCGGTGTACTAGTAGTGTAAATTTTAAAACCTCTTAATACCTTGTAATAAAGTTCAAGATCGAATAAAATATATTTTGTTTTCTAATGTTTCAATAACTAAATTAAGTAAATTAAGTTGGTATTCTAATAAATCTTAATCACTTCCAATAATTAAGACCTGTGTGAAATTATACACTCGTGGGCGCTTGGAATAAATAAGATGATTTAAAAATAGAATTATATTATAATTATGTTCACATATTTTGAAACAAATCAAGTAAATTCTGGTTTGTTACAATCTTCCCCCAAAGTTAACTGAAGTTTAAATATATAAACATATATTTACGAAAGTTAACTTTCAAGTAAAAGCAAAAATAAAACAAAATATGATAATATTAAAATCAAATCATGACTATAAACTTATTAACATTCATCCCGTCGGTGATCGCCTTTTTTTTTTTAGCGGCGGGTGTGTGTGTGTGTGTTTAAACCAAACAGAAGAATGAAACATATTCAAGAAAACAAGATTCCAAATTCAATATGTTAGAAATTAACAATTACTGGCTTAACAAGTTAATCCTGCCTCTACAAGAGAATAGAAGTTGTGCTACTCTTCTACCGACCCTATTGGTACATACGAAAGCTTCCGACCCGAGTCTATATTTTAGCGACCGAGAAAGGATTCA
This sequence comes from Epiblema foenella, assembly GCA_963556455.1. Taxonomy (NCBI): domain Eukaryota; kingdom Metazoa; phylum Arthropoda; class Insecta; order Lepidoptera; family Tortricidae; genus Epiblema; species Epiblema foenella. Next base: position 10,770,457 of record OY747113.1, on the reverse strand, counting down.
GACGTATCTCTCCGTAAAAACAAGATTGAAACCACTTAACCATGATGGATACCAAACATGGGTATTAAAACCATTAAAAGATTAAATTCCAACACAGTAATCTAGATCTTTCCCTCCTAAATAGCCATTCCCAGTCTGGAGCATGTTACATCGCTTAACAAGACGTTATTGTTGTGTGAAAGATAAAACTAAGGCTGGCTTAGCCTATCCCTCATTTGTTAAAAAAAAACTTAATGAATCAAAAACATATCTAGTATAAATTTAAACTAAATAAATAGTACCATCTAATAGAAAAGAATAACTAATCAGAAACTTGATTAGAAGTAAATTCACAATTGAAATTCTTTTGAATTTGCCACGAACTCACTCCGTAACAGTTATGCTTTTCATTTTAAAGAAAGCACTATACGCCTTGTTAATGATGAGTGTAAAGTCAATCATGACACCATATACTGATGTAGTGTGGAGTGAAGAAACAACACAGAAGGCAGTTTAGAAATCTGCAATATTGCTCTTTTTTTTTTAGCGAGCCTAAACCTAACACCAATCGACTGCATTGTTTCCTTTGTGTAGTGTGTAGTGTGTTCCGGTCAAAATGTTAATGAAGTATTTCGCGCTAGTCTTGCTTCATAGCCAAAGTCCTACATACTATGTAACTTTAATAATAAAATTAAAGCAAATTCAGTTTCATTCATCTAATACATGCATCCCCATTCTCATTTTCATACTACTCTGATATGAAACAACACTTTATTACGAATGGGAAAATAAAATAATGCAAACAGTTAACTACATAAAAAAAAATATTAATTTGAAAAATTAACTGCAAATATATGTTTTATGTACAAAAATAAAACTAGTAATATTTACAAATCCCAAAAATAAAACATAATTATAACATCCCATTAATTTAAATGTATCAAAAATGTTACGAACACATAATTACTTTAGACAAATGAAATATACTCGTATCTGATATCAAAGATATCTAGTAATGAAGTTCTCTAATGAAATAAGTTATTTATAGATTCAACTGATACTTCCACACAAATCCCAAACATGGAATAGCTAAACATTTTACTAATTTAATGTTCTACTTTATTTTACTCTGACTAATAAAATTACTTTAGCTTTATTTGGATCCGTAGATGTAATAAGTTTAATAATTTAGATATGCTATACGTTTAACACCACTACATGATGCAAAAGTAAGTAAAAATAAATGAATATCTTGAAAAACTTATGACGCTTTGCTGTTTTTTTTTTTTTTTATTTCATATTAATAATAAATCAAGTAATTTATATTTATGAACAGTAACCTAAAATGTAACACTGAGAATAGTGCCTTATAACTGGGTAATTAAATTATTTGCCAAAAAAGATATTCTAAATAATGAGACGACAGTTATGTTACATCCTTCCCTGCTCGTTTAAATAGATCAGTGACGGCAGGCAATACCAATTTTAGAGTGAGAGATGTATAATTATGAGTATGTTTTAATACTAAGTCTGCAATTGAATCATGTAAGTAGTATTTCAATATGTCTATTTGTATATGTACTTTTATTATGAGTGTTTTTATGTCAATTCTATCTTGAAAAAATATTATCATTTTAATGAATTTGTATTTTATGTAATATAATTTTATCTACGAGCTAATTTATTTAACGACATATCAAGTGAACTAAGCAAATCATCTACTTAAATAAGTCTAAACTTGCCGTTATCTTGCGTGAAATTTTCCTACAGTTTTGATGACTATAGTGGCAACGCTATAAATAAATTATGGTATGAACAATATTAGTCGAAATATCTCCATTTAGCAAAATAAAGAATCCAGTAAATGACATAATTTTATTTATGAGACGATTCGAGAGTATTCTGAGTTTATAAAACTGACAAACTATCGTGAAAGTGAAATTAAGTTTAAAAAAAACATTTTTATTTTAAAAATCAAATGTAGTAATTGTATTTTTTTATGTTATTGTGTACGAACGCCATGTGGTGGGAATAGTGGAATATATGCTATTGATATTAATAGATCTGCAAGGTGAATATATATATTTATTTTGTGATTAACTTCTGCAAATTAAAAATAGAAGACCCTTCGCATATGGATACTAATCACTCGTTTGGCGAGGCCACAGGAGCGCGAACTAAACAAAACATCTAAAATATTCTGTATACTGTACTTAAATAAACATAAATAATTGAATACGGCAAAAGCCAATTTGAATAATCATACTAATCTTTTAACTATTAAAAGTAAAGATCTCCGCAATTAGAACAATACTAATTTAACTAAATAATTCAAGAGATCTCCGCATGATGACTACCTGATCTAGCTCAGCAGCTTGTATTCCCGATAATTGTTAAACTCACTATTTGTATATTACACAAAAACCAATAAAAGGTTTGTTTACCAAGTCGGTGGCAAACAATCATACAACTCACTTAACTACAAGCATATGCGTTTAGCTGATGTTAAAATACTAAAAGTAAAGCTTTAAATTTACTGAATTTCCCTAAAATGTAAGAAATGTTACATACAAAACAAACTCTAAATATATTATTGATTAAAACCTAAACTAAACTAACAAATTGTAAATAATAACATAATATTATTTCAGGTTATTTGTAAATATCTCTAGTAACCCGTATCTTCCTAATCCTCAAGAAACCTCACAGTGTAAGTAGTCATTCTGTAACTGTCATAAACCTGAATCAAATATCTGATATCAAGTAAATAAGACTAAATTTTATGACGTCTACGATTCTGAATGTAGTAGACTATTTTTGTCAGTTTAACTACATACCATGTTAGAAGTGACCTTAAAACTCACACAAAGAAAGTGAAAAAACGTAACCAGTATGAACTAACTCAAAGTTATGTGAACATAATACTCTAACGTGTCAAATCTGTTCCTAAATGAATTACCACTATAATAAGAGTCAGTGAAATAAATAAATGTAACTAATTTTTCCTACTTAAGTTTTAGATCGCTGAACTATGATAAAAGCTCTACTCATTAAATGTTACTCTTTATCGATTGGTCAAACAACTAGGCAGCAACGTCAGATAACTTTACTACATTTCATATTACATAAAAAACTGCATAGTCAAATATGTATTACATTAAGTCATCGTTGAAATATAAAATATAAATAAATAAAGCAAAACTGATCTTTACGTAATATAAGAATATAATACCTTCTTTCAAATGATCAACTTCATTATTTCTAGTAGATCATTATCTGAATAAAAACAAGATTTAAACTAAGATGTCTAATCTTAAATAACGTACGCTAAACCCATCATCAATCGTAATCGACTTCCCCCAAAATTTACAGATTTACTAATTTTTACCACACTTCTACTTATACTGATTTCATTTTCAAATGACAGACTTGATATGCGGAATAAAAAGATTTTACCCTATAGTAAATGTCACTGCTCGTATGTAGTTCAATTCGTAAACATGATACAATAACAGAGACGCAATAATATATAAATCTTTTATTATTACATAATTAGGAGCTCAGTTATTTTCGACCACGTCAGTGACTACTTCATAAGTTTATGTTCATTTTACTCAAATGGCATCAGATCTGCTAACTAACTATAATTATAAAATGTGTATAATATATAAAATGCTAAAGTATAATTCCTAAGTAATAAGTAAACCATCTCTCTCATGCTATCCGTTTTCACAACAACAATTGTGTTGTTATAATTGATGCAAATCAACTATAACAACATGTTTGATCCAAAACAAGACATGTAACTAACCAACAAAAATAACATTAAGTGTAAACTATGATTACGGTATTCAATTGCGAATATAAAGTACAAATAGATTATAGATGCAAATTTAAAGTGAAATGAAATGAGAAACAAATGCAATTTAATAAATCTACTATCACGGAAACAATTTCATAGATGATTATCATGAAAATGATTTCATAAAACCTGTTCATGGTCACTAATTACATAGATCCTGGTCACGGCACCAATTGTAACGTTATCCCCCCCTCCTAACTACTAATACTACTAAATTAAATTACTTAATAATTAAATATTTAAATTACCGAATATATATATACCTACCTAACCTACCTAGACTACCTAACCCGTACTTGACCTAACTTAATTTTCTTATTGGAATTCTAATACAAAATATCCTAATCTACCCCTACTTCTAAGACTACTTTATTAAATATGCATAATAATTAGTTAATATCTTGAATTGGATCAGAATATTGGCCAAAAATGATCTTCTAGTGTGTTTGTAGAACCCAAAGTCATGTCCGAAATAGTAAACCAAATCCTTTTCACATAGAGAGAATTAGTAATTTATCTAGCTAAACTTAATGGAATAACCTACAAAAATATGAAAATAATTATCAAAAATAGTAAAATGTATAAATATAGATTCCCTAATGATGTTGAGTATTGAATATGGTTGATGTAGTAAGTCAAGGTTAATAATGATATTTAATATGTCAACTGAAGTCAAAGTTAATTAATTCAATAATTAATTTAATAATTTATTTCGAGTGGTTAAAGATAGTGCCCACTCCCCGCACACATCCGTGGATCTCGACTTTCCTGACTGGCCAATCCTCCGCCACTCAGTTCAGAAGGAACTTTAATTCATTATTCATTTATTATTACTTATTATTGAATTGTCACTTATCATTTATGTGACTTCAGTATTTTATGAGAGGACATTCGCAAAAGAGACCATTTACGGAAATACAAAATACTGGTAGGAGCAGTAAGCAATATATCCACTCTAGCCCTTTAGTATTCTGTAATATAATTTGATTTGTTGTTGGATTTATTTTATTATACGATGAATTAATTTATCCAGACTATTAATGTAGTATTTCGTATCTCTATTTGACGAGAACTAATCAACTACGGCCGTCTTTTGACCTAGCCTAAAATAAATCATTCATCGTTATTTTCGATGAAGTAGATTTCAAAAGGACTCTTTCCCTTTTGAAAGTAGTTCGAAATAGGTTGCGTTTATTTATAAACAGAACCCAAAGAAACCAGAATCGCATCCATCACATACTGCTGAGGGACCAAGCAAATATTTTCATTCATAAAAAATATAAATTGAATTTACATTTACTTTAATACATTGTGAGTTATTTATTTTAATTGTATCCCACAACGTTAAAACTACCAGTAGAAATACAAAGGAACAAAAATATACTCAACATTGTACTCGTTGTCAAGTAAGTTAGTCAATGTCTTATATAAATATAAATAATATACCTAGCCTAACAATAATTCCTAACGCCACTATCAATCTAGCTAACAAAATAATAAACCTAGTTAGTCTCAAACCTAACTACTTCTAAACACCAAGACTACCCCAATTAAGCCATACCAAATATTAACAATAAATAGATTTCCTAGTTAACAAATGAGCAGGAAAACACATGGCATTTAATAAAATGAATACAGTAAAAACCAAACCTAAAATACATACTATACATAGCCTAGTCAATTATCCTAGCCCTGACAGCTACACTACCAACTATTCTAACGATATATTTGCAAGCTAGGAACCCGTGTTCCACATTTAAATTAATCGCGTAAAGATATTTCAAAAGTGCAATGAAATATCTTTATCTAGGCTAAAGCTAAACTACGTCGGGTAGGAAATGCCCTTCTAACCTAACACCCTATTTCCCGTGTGCTTCAGTGAGACTGTACTGGGGATTGGGACAACAGATCTCACTGAGAATAAGTGTGAATATATAAGTAAATAGATAAAGAGGTCTGAGTAACTTGAGAACTTAGAATGCCTGGTGAGACATCCCAAACCATCAAGCCATCAGGGAGTTTGAACCGTCTCTTCAGTAAAATACGGTGTGCAAGTCGACAACCCCATATCGACAGTTAAATAATTATAAATAGTAAAAGACACCCTTTAAAATGAATAGTCTATCGTTAACATCGCAAGATGACCCGACTACACACTTTAAAGATCCAAGTCGACTGTACTTGGTGATCAGGCTAGGTTCTCTAGATGTCTAACCCCAATAAATATGCAACGAAACTTGATCAAATTCTAATAAAATAACATTAAATTTAAAAGGTAATTAAAACTGAAACTCAAACTAGTACAATCACATAAACTAGATGACAAAATATTTATATGAAAATAAACACAACAAAAAAACTTCACTGTCTAATAAATGTAAGTCTGCACTAATAATTTAAATTGAATTCTATAAATAACTAGTGAGTTTAGGAAATTACACACAAATTATCACTATTGAACCCCACTAAAATTACAATACATCATATCCGAACAAAGATTAAACCAGTACAACAGTATACTAGCACAATCCAGGTCCAGACATAACATAGGTAACCTAGGTTAGAACCTATTGCCCAGCTAGAGAAACCCGTCCGACCAGTCTCGCGACCCAAGAAAGAATCCTCTCCCGAAAACATGGTCCCTGACTTCATGGAGTCTACATCCACCCCGCACTCCCCTCGTAACTAGAGTCTGAAACTGTAAAACCAATGTTTTAACTACATATGAATTTACTACTTTATACCCTATTCCCTTTGTAATTGAGGCCTATACAGATACTAAACTATTTTGCCAAATATGGTCTCATGATACTTGACAAATCTTACAACCTGTTTTTGCTGTCCTTGAAAGTTACAATGATTTGACCAATTCCGTACTCTTATAAAAATAAGGTTTAATTTAGTTTGAATTTCTAATTGTTTATATCCGATTAAACTGTAGATTTAAGTTTGTTTTTTCTAGCTAACAATCTTAACATGAGAAGTGTTATGCTATAACCCAATGTTTGGCAAACTCATAATGCAGCCGGTGTACTAGTAGTGTAAATTTTAAAACCTCTTAATACCTTGTAATAAAGTTCAAGATCGAATAAAATATATTTTGTTTTCTAATGTTTCAATAACTAAATTAAGTAAATTAAGTTGGTATTCTAATAAATCTTAATCACTTCCAATAATTAAGACCTGTGTGAAATTATACACTCGTGGGCGCTTGGAATAAATAAGATGATTTAAAAATAGAATTATATTATAATTATGTTCACATATTTTGAAACAAATCAAGTAAATTCTGGTTTGTTACAAGTATGTATATGAATCCGAATTGAACTAGTGAATGAAAGAGTGACACGAGGTGAAGTCGTTTGCATCATTCATTCGTGAACTACTCATCTCTAATCCGTTAGACCAAATGCCAGTTAAAACGTTGGTATCGGACCCTAGATAAGAGTATGTAAGACTTGTATCGGATGTTTATAAAACTGAACTTTAGTGTTTGCAAAAACTCATATCAAATGTAACTGGGGGCATAATTATAATAAATAGATTATCTAATCAAATAAAGATATTAAATATAAATATATCGTCGTCTAGTACCCATAACACAAGCCTTCTTGAGCTTACTGTGGGGCTAGTTCGATTTGTGTAAGATTGTCCTCTAATATTTATTTATTTATTTTTTATAAAGAAAATAAATTAAGTTCTTAAATGACCACCATAATAATTCTTGTCATTAACTATCAATACACACAAGCGTTTTCATTTCAATTTCCAACATACATCTTATGAAAGTAATTTAAAAACAATAAATTCAATTTTTTCGGGACTACGAATGATATACTTGTTATGTTGGTGCGGGACAAGGAATAAAATACTCGATACGATAGGGAACAATTACCGGGCACTCCACTCGACATAATAGCACTTAGTAAAAAGCACCGCCTTACGAAGGTAGCTGCTGAGTAGGTGCTTACGTTAAATCTCGTAATGATTTTCCTGTTTATTCCTGGAAATATTTTCCTGAATTGCGAGTGGTCAAGCTCATTATTACAGTCTTGTGAAAGCGTATATGTTCGCTGTCTACTTTGAGGATTATTATAACAGGTTGCTGTAAGTTTTCTTACAAGGCTTTTTTAAAAAATTAACGATGCATTAATTGAAGGGCGAGTGAGGTTTGCCGAGAAATCAAACTGTTCTTTTAAATGTGTTTTTCATAGGTAGGTTTTTGGAAATATGTCAAAACATTATGTATAGAGTTTTTTTTTGTGTTTTGGATATTTGAGGTAACTATTTATTTTATTAACTACCTATAACCGTCGTCAAAAAGTAATAATGAATGCCAATCTTCATTATGCCTACAAACCTACAAAAGTTTATCCCCAAATGTTCGAGTACTTCATATATGTTTGGTCAAACTCATAAAATACGTAGGTTACCAAAGTGACAAAAATATCTAGGTATACACTATTACGTCCTGTTTTTTTGTAATTATCATATATTTATGTTACTTAGTGTGTATATATATTTTTAACCCCGTTGACTGTACGACGATAGGTAAGAAACTATGAGCTTGCCCGACTCAGCAAGCCGGTTTATAATTTTGAAACTTATAATTATTTTAAAGGTCATACTTACCTATTGTACACTCAAAAGTATTATACCTAATGAAACCACACAAATTAGAGTCAAGCTCTCAATGGCCCCTGAAACATTGTTAGTCCTAAGCAGTACCTCAACTTCAAGTAGGTAAAGTGGTTGAAGTTAAGCGAAACTGAACAATGCCCACGAACTTGCTCGGCAAATATTCTCAAGTCGGCATTTAAGCCGAATCACGTCAAAGTGAAAGTTTAATCGAGAATCTTCGTCGTGTAAAGCGTAATGACAGCGAGGACACTCTGTTGGAAAAACGATGGTAAGTATTCATTTATCACTGTTGGTGTTTTAACTTCGCGCCTATATTTTAATGAGTACTTCCAGATTGGTACGGGATGCAAGGAAGCGGGGCGGTATTATTTATTGCAAGCGTAGGTACCACCTCGATCCCGAGCAACGCATGCCACCGCCACGTTTCTTTATTAGAACCTTCTGTGTGGTTTTCATACTGGCCAAAGTTGCCCTCTATTGGGTCAAAGTAACCCGATTTTACGGTACGGCGTTTTTCTTATATTTTGTCGCAGCTGTTTTTATTATGTTAATGTCATATATTCATACCCACTGGAGTACACTTAAAAATTGTCGCAAAAGTTTGCAACCGGTGTCCTATAAAGTTTTATTGAGGGCATTTATTCTTTCTGTTGTAACTTTTCTTGGCGTTCAGCGTTGTGTAGTTAAATTACATTGGGCATTAACTTGTTGACTGCGCTAAACTTATTTCATATAAAAATAAAAGTCGTAAATAATATACATACTACTAAACTAATTTTGCAGGATTTAGGAAGGATTTGTTAAATAAAATATTTCTATGTCTATGTCTAAACAGTAACGCTGCTAATGTAAACATCAATTTTAAATTAAAGCAAAAATTGATTTAGGCTACGATCAGGATTCGAACTTGCGACTTTTTGGCACACGCACCTATCGCTCTAACCTCTGAGCTACCGGAGAACTACACTCGGCCCCCAAATTCCTCAACCGGAGTTGTCTTAGGGAGGCGTACAGGGACATCTACTTAGAAGACTCAGGCTTCTTTAACGTCACCAACGTCTCAAATTGCATTGAGAAATCGTCAGTAATGATGCACCATCGCATACTAAATTAATTTTGTACTAAGCAGTAAAGCTGCTAACGTAAACTACAAATTTAAATTAGAGTAAAAAATAATTTTAGGCTCTGAGCGGGATTCGATTCCCCAGATCCAGGATGGAGGATTGGCCGCATCTGCCAGATAGTCTCAGGTTCGAATCGTGCTCGATGCGTTCATTTTTCTATTTTTCCTTTAATTTAAATACATTCTAGTATTAAAGCTACTAATAAACGAGCAATAAGAATTTATTTGTAATTGAGTTGTCGGAAACGGTTGACAAAAATCGCGTGTGTTTGAGACAGGGATATTCCTCGGGAAACTCGTTTTTACTGAAAAAAATATGAGAATCGCCTAGAAAATCTTGTCTCCCAGGGTACTACTTACTTACAATCCAAATCATTTGCTATTGTCTCTGTAATAATTTTAACCTTTAATTCCACAAGTCCGTAATAATAAAATATACGAATAGTCATTACAGTAATACCAATAAACGGTTTTTAGAACCGCACTGGACAAAATTAGGGCAATTATTAGAGGAATAGCATCCTATATCAGTAATGAAAAGCATTCCAGCATGCCAATTACTTCTTAATCATGCCATTAACCTTTTTGCGAGGCATTAGGGTTTCGCTCGCTAACGAAATGGTTGACATGTCGAATGTGTTCGTTAATTGAGTCGTTCTCATTATGTCAGATAGATAATAATCATCATTAAAATATGTAGGTACATAAATACGTCCCATTGAAATGGACACGCTGGCCCAGTGTACTATACTTACTCCACAAACACAATCTTATGAACTCCATATATATTTCCGTGGGCTGATGAGTCTGTATACCTTTATTTGCAGAAAAAAATCTGCAATATAAAAAAGTAACAATAAGATTTTTTACTCCTGTTAAATTGAAAATGTCTACTATATTTTATTAAAACAAAGATCAACCATAAATAAAAAAAATCAAACCTCCCATTCCGAGAAATGGTTGTATTTGTTCTTGTTTCAATAAAAACACGTGATGTCCAAGATTCAGTCATTATAAAATCATAAATGGCCGCTTTTCCCACTTAGCCGAGAAAAATAAATGCTCCTCACTCAATCGGCTAAAAATGGACGGCGAGTGCCAAGTCATTGCACGCGAAACCACTATTTATATTAACTTCAATGATTAATCAGATTTTACCCGTTCTGTGAACCCTTTCGCAGCTATTTGAAGCGTGTTAAATTACAAAAATGTTTTACTAGGCCTTTTGAGCTTTTAATTGTTTATTTGTATCAGGCAACAACGCCCGTATTTACATAATACCTTGTCAGACCTAGGCTTTGTAGTGATCAGTTGGGATTGGGGGTTTTCTGAATTAATCTACAACTAGCACAATTTATGATAGGCCATTGAGGTAATTATTGCACGCTCTGGGGGGAGAATTATGTCCAACAGCGGACGTCTTTTAGCTTACCTAGGGACGGGAGGGTGACGGGAAATTCGACGTATTCCTATTCTATAGCTCATTTGCAATGATTTAGGTCCAGTCAACTGGGGGTCAAAACTCATTGGTTTTCAAGTTATTCGAGTTTTTAGTGTTTTTTTAGAAAACCCGCCTTTTGACTGATGACTGGTAATTGTGAAAAAACTACCTAAATTTAGACCTCAAAAAAGCATTTATTTAATATCCAATAAACGACTGATTAAGGAAAATAAAAAAAACATGCAAAAACTTTTCAAAATTTTACAAAGAAAAGTATTTGAAGTCACAAGTTTTTAAATGTTGTTCCAAAATTTGTAACACTTCGAGGCATTACTTAAAAAAGAAGTACGACACTTCGCGTAAAAATTACATAAATTATTAGTTCCTCAGGTTCTCAGACATTTTTTTAAATATTTTTTAATAATAATAATGATAATAATAGCGGAGCAGGTAGGCAGCGTGCCTTCGGCGACGTGACACAAACAAACCAATGAAGGGTCATTAGGTTAATTAATTAGTATTTTTGTTCATTTTGGTTTCTACGTGGTATTTAACATGTTACAATGGCTTTGTCTTGGGTTTCTTATCTTATCTTCTTAGGGTAGGAGTCACTAAAAGTTGCATTTGGTGTTTTAAGTAATTTATTAGTCAGATGTTCTCTTGATTTTCTTTACTTTAATGACAGAAACAAAATCACAAATTAAGAGAATAATAATACTCGTATCTTACAAAGTCACACTAACCTAACTACTAAATGTACAAGAAAGAAAAAAGAAATACTTAATAAAACTAAAATACCTAATAATAAAAATAATCTTTAAAAAAGCTCTTAAAAATCACAAGTCTTCCTCAAACTGCCTGCCCCGGTTTGGTATGCAAGCACGAAGTCTTTTTCGAACTTCAGTGATTGTCACTCGCGTGGTTAGAACTTTTTCATTGTTTGTGCAGCTGCTTCATTTTTTTGCCGTAACTCTTCAACGTTATTTATCGCTGTGTCATAGACCAACGCCTTCATGTGACCCCAGGTGTAAAAGTCACATGGAGTTAAATCTGGACTTCTGGCTGGCCAAGGGGTTGGGCCACCTCGACCAATCCATCTTCTTGGGTAGTGCTAATCCATCCATTCTCGCACACCTCGGTGATAGTGAGCAGGGCAGCCATCGTGTTAAACCATATTCACTCTTGTGGAAAGTGGCACATCCTCCAATAGTGTGGGTAACACTTCGCTTAAAAAAATTTCATACGCGATGCCCTATAATCGCACTGGCAGAAAGAACGGTCCGATCAAATTGTCGTGCATGATTCCCATCCACACGTTCAATGAAAATCTTTGCTGATGAGCTTTTTCATTGGACTTTCTTGGGTTTTGACCTTTAGGCGCCCAAAAGTGCAGATTGTGGTAGTTTGTAATTCCGTCACGGTCGAAATTGGATTCATCGGTCCATAAAATTCTCTTCACGTAATGGGGTCTTCAGCTTCAGTATGAATTAAAAATCTGCAGAAATCCATCCTTATTGCTGGGTCTCCAACTTCAATTGCGTGGACTGGAGCATAATGATATGGATATTGTCGAGCTGAGTGCAGGGTAAACCACACCTTCCACTGAGAAATACCGAGCCGATTACCAACAATTCTCGTCGAGGTAGTACCGTCTACTCGGAAACACTGTAGGATTTGTTCCTCTTCAGCAGGATCATAAATACGAGGTCTTCCAGCATCAGCTTGGCCGCGTTGAATTGTTCCTTTTCCCCGAAGAAGTCGATACGTCATCCCAAACACACTTCTGTAAGGTAAACGGCGGTATGGGAAACGACGTTGATACTCTCTTCTAGCTGCAGCGAAGTCACCATCACAAAGTGCGTAACAATAAATGATGTCTGCGTATTCTACAAATTCGTAAGCAGCCATTTGCAAAAGAAGCTTAGTTGTCAATAATCGTCCGAATTGGAAAGAAAGTTGAAATAACTGATTGATTACTTACTGCATGAATAATTATCAATTTCAAGCTTACATGGTCATTTACATTAGAATTACGATTTGAAACGGGATATTTACCATGTATATTTGTATTTTTGAGTTTATTCTTAATAATGGCGCTTGAAACAGTGCCGAAATATCGGGAACTCAAAAATATAAATATACATGGTAAATATCCCGTTTCAAATCGTAATTCTAAGAATTATCGAGCCTCGGTTAGTTCCTCTCCCACCCTACTGGGTACTCCCCCACCCCATGAAAATGAGTAAGATAAGGGAAAAAATACCACGTAGAAACCAAAATGAACAAAAATACTAATTAAATAACCTTAATTGGTTTGTTTGTGTCGCGTCGCCGAAGGTACGCTGGCTACCTGCTCCGCTATTATTAACATTATTATTATTAAATAAATATCAGAAAAATGTCTGAGGAACTGAGGAACTAATTTATATAATTTTTACGCGAAGTGTCGTACTTTTTTCTTAAGTAATGCCTCGAAGTGTTACAAATTTTGGAACAAAATTTAAAAACTTGTGACTTCAAATGCTTTTCTTTGTAAAATTTTGAATAGTTTTGGCATGTTTTTTTATATTTTCCTTAATCAGTCGTTTATTGGATATTCAATAAATGCTTTCTTGAGGTCTAAATTTATGTAGTTTTTTCACAATTACCAGTTTTAGGTCGAAAGGCGGGTTTTCTAAAAAAAACACTAAAAACTCGAATAACTTGAAAACCAATGAGTTTTGACCCCCAGTTGATTGGACCTAAATCATTGCAAATGAGCTATAGAATAACCCCTTTCAAGGAATACGTCGAATTTCCCGTCACCCTGTATTTAATGATGATGATGATATGTGGGTTTAAAATACTTTGAGAGATTCGAGTGATATAATCTTGTGTAAGGAATTATGTGTATTTCTTTGTGGCTGGAATTTCATGTGGACTGGTTAAATAACAGTTTTACATAAAATAATTATCACCTTTGGAACTGACAAAGTGTCACATATATGTCACAAAATTTGTAACGTATAATAATTATTGGCACTGTATAAATTAAGGCAGTGATCGATAAGTTAATTTAAATAAGATATAATAGATACAAGGGATGACTTAGAGCAATGAATTGTTTTTATTTTCTGCATTCATTTTGCGTGACTTTTGGCATTGTAGTAATATATTAAGGCTCGGTTTTATAAAGATCCGTTAGACCTTATGTCGGTTTGTTATGTCAAAAAATGTACTGAGTTACTGAAATTTGATCTGACACTTGGTCGAACGGATCTTTATAAAACCCGGCCTTATTGATTTGTCATGAAAGGTCCAGTAAGTTTTTTAGAATAATCTACTGTCTTATTATAACTACCCATTTATTAAGTTTATCATTATAATTATTGCATCAATATCGTAAACCAGCTTAGATGATTGAGCACTTGAATTTCATCACCCGTAAACAATTATTTATTTTCAAATAAAAAAGCAACCTTTACGTTCTTATTATGCTAACTACGGGGCGCAGAATTTTTAAATGCTTACTCAACCCTTCAGTTTTTTAAAAGGTATTTTTCCTTCGCAATTTAAATTATAACTGAATTAATTAATAAAATAAATTGTTTTCGGTATTAAGCCGGCAGCAAAATGAAATGCTCGGGTTTCGTTTGTTTCATTGGAAATGCAATAAATGAAGACGCATAAATTCAACACTTTCATTTCCCTGCGTTCTGAGAAATTAATTGTAAGAATAAATCGTAAGGATCTCGTCTGAGCAGAGAGATTAATAGAAATATTCTTAGCTAGGCAGCATAGTTGAAATATAAGGCAAATTATATTCTAGCAACCACTGAAACTCGCTTGCGACTTGTTTAAAAATGCTATTAACTCAGATAATATATGTTCGTAAGCTATGCTCTCTTACACACTACTTCCAAGCACTGAAATGAAACGAAGTCAACCACAATCTTACGTGATACTAAGGTTATACATAATGGAACGAATTTAATAAAGCTGTTTAGCATAAATAAATATATCAGATATCACTCACTGCTTCATTGTAGATAAATGTAATTGTGAAATATCAAAGAAAAATATGCGTTTCAATATACCCCAATACCAAGATTTGCGGACACACTATTGTTATTATGATTCTTTCATCTCTACTAAATTATTCACGTTCATACTTAGGAAATTTAAATACCCCAACACGCTAAGCATAATTTGAAACAATGACAACCCCGTAAACAATCTCTAAAGAAAAATGTTCCACCAAAAACCGCTAAATAACTTTGGTAATAACTTTTGATTCGCTGATAAAGTCAACATTTTAACACGATATAAAATAGTTATGCTGTTATCAATCTTATTGTTATCGCTTTAGAGTTTGTATTCGTGAAAGATGAGCAGATAAAGCTTTTGTCGGACACGCGAGTTGGTTCCAGCCTCGTGATTTACGTTCGAGGCATTGCGTCATAGAGTAGTGAAGCAAGACAATCACTTTAAAAGTTATGTATTTTTTTAAATGTTTGTCTTAAATGTAGTGTGTGTGTGTGTTGCACTGTATGCAATAGACCGCCCCTGTTGAAGAAAAAAATATATTAAATAAATTAATCCATTTTTAGTCATACCTAATCTTAAGCTAAAATAAGTATGTTTGTAATTACGAAATATTTTCCTTTAATAATATTTTTTATGAAAAAGATGGCACTTCTTCACAATTAACGCCTCAAACTTTGGGCATACACTACACAAATGATCGGATAGACAGACACTGATATCAATGACATCAGGCTCAATACTTAACCGCGTTTATCAAGTTTGGTATAAAACACCTACCTATCGTTCTATAGTCATTATCATGTGACTTTCAAATATAGGCGGATGCGATTTAAAACGTCTCAAACCTTTAATTTTGAAATCAGTCTCACAATATGTAAGTTTATCAGTAAATACAGCATACATGGTATGGTATGGCACTTAATAAGATATCAGAGAAAGCTTCTAAAAAAACTGAATAAACAGGCCAATTTAATGTTTTTTTGTAGAAATCTGAAGATGAATCTTAATAAAACACTATAATAGATTTTTTTATAAGATTGATAATTCTTTGTCATCTCATCGTCTCCATATCATATAAAGGACGTTCACTGCACATAGGCCTCCCCAAAGAGTACCACAATTACCAGTCCTGCGCCACCCGCATCTGTATAGTGTTGCCAGATGTCGAAATACGAAAAGCCGAAAGTGCGCTTTAGAAACGCGGATTTTTGAATGAAAATTCCGAACATATTCATTGTTAATAATCGTTTATGATCCAAATGAAAAAAATGTGCTCTACGCCGTCACATGCACTACCTATCAGTGAAGTTATAAATGTGACTTGCAATCATTCTAGCTAGTTCTACCTATACGTTCGATCTTTTGAATTTACAGCTTTTGTCACTGAGTAAATCGTAACATTAAAAAAAGCGGACCCGCGTTAGCTTAACGCGAATAGCGGGGCCAGAGGCAAAAAGGCGGGGAATAAAGCGAAAAAGCGGGGTGTCTGGTAACCCTGCCCGCATCCAACGGACACCCACAACCTCTACCAGGTCATCAGTTCACCTCGTGAGGGTCTTTTTATATTTGTTTGTAAGTGAAAAATAACCAGTAGTCAATAATAATACTTAAATTGTGTATTTGGAAAAGAAAATTTTAATCACTTTGAACACGCTGGTATATTTATTCTGTAATCGCACTACGATATTGTTACCGGAGTCCAAGTGTAGGTTACAAGTTAATTGGCCGTCTCGACTGATACAAATTAACATTATCTCGTTTTTGATTGTATAATTAGCGATTATAGGTATACAACATTATATTTACGTCGCCAGCGCTCCCGAGAATACTCTCTCAGTGAGGAACTTGTGTTGTGCTTGCCTCTAGCTGTCAATACGACTCAGAAAATTAAAAATGTATCAGTGTGCTTGTAATTATCCTGCAAATCCAGATTCTTTAAAAACCTGCATAGTGCACACTCCCTTTTTGAAGACCGCTATATTGTAGTCCGTCGGGAAAACCGCGGCGGGGAGATCATTCCACACCCGGAACGTTCTTGCCAGGAAATTCCTCTGGAACGGTACCCTGCGAAACCATTGAGTTTCCAAGGTGTGAGGATGAACACCCTGCCGACAGCAAGCAATTCGATGAATGCACCTATTTGAGGAGTGTGCTGGTCTTGCGTCAGTCTATATTAATACAAAATGCTCATTTTTAATCCACATTCCTTTGATGTTGTTACAGATGTTCAGTTACTGTGTCAAGTACAACCAAGTATGAAGACTTATAAGAAACTATTCTGGACGTGGCTTCAAGGTTTCATTTTGCTGCCTACAATAGCCTTGAAAGGTAAGCCAAACTATTTCTAAGTCATGGCAAGGATGATTACAAACCAAAATATCTTCAATGATGTAACTTGTGCTAGCAAACTAAAATGTCGCGGTTGTGAAATTTGTTTGGAGATCTAACCAAAACTGATGCAAGTCCGTCTCCGCAGCAGAAAGTGGCGAGGGATTGGAAAAGTGACGGATACAAGCTCTGGAGGCTAAGACCTTGTCTCGATCATTGCTCCGAACTAGTTTGTTATCTGATCATACTAAAATAATCTTTTTTAGCATAGGTCATTCATTCATAGGTACTTATAATTTCCGATAAACCGATTTAAATTCAATAAGTTTAGCTCTTAGGCTCCCTAATGTTGACAGAATCAATGCTCCATTGTGCAGATTTGCCAGACATGTAGTTGAACCACAGTGTATTGTTTCTAATAAGAGTCAAATGGTTTTCAAATTTTCATAACGACCCATTTGGCACAGTGCCTAGCACCGCTCGCTCCATAAGCGTCACTAAATATAGGTACTTTCTGGTATCTACTCTATGAACAGAGGTCTAAGACAGAAATTACAGAAATTTGAAACAATATTCACTCTTAATCATTGGATGAAATGCTGATCAGCGGGCGGAACGGGTTTTGCAGAAGAACCCCAGGGGCAGGAATAAATTGTCGTAACTGACATTGAAACGACCGTGAGCCAGTGTCATCTACTAACATAATGTCTACTCTCTTATTTCCGTAGATGTGTTTTTTTTATTGTAGACTATCGCCATACGATTTAATAAATAGTCTCCCGGTCCTTTGTCTGAGAAGCAACGATGTGAGAGGGAATAACTAGGACAGTATGTCAGCTAAGCTTAATTAATAATCTGATATAAACTGTACATGCATGCCTAATATAATGACTTCGAATTTACACATTAGGTACCAACTTATTTTGTGATACAAAATGTCATTAAGTTTGACCATTGTACTGATGTGATTTGACTGTTATGCACGTATACCTAATAAGCTAGCAGTTTGTAATAAGTTATACTAGTAGCTAACGTTAGTAGCTACTGCAGGGTTGCAATGTTATTGTTTATAGTAGGTACCTCACCTATTATGAAACTGTAATAGTGCGAAGCAAGATAAACAATAAAAAATAAATTGGATTATTAGCGCGAATCCCCAAAATTTAGAAACTAGTTCTAAAATCGTTGACGGCTTACGATTACCTAACAAAAATAAGACAAACCGCTAGAACTTTGATCAGATTAGGCTCAGAAAATGCATTATTTTAGTTTATGTTATTAACAAAATTTAACTCTGGTTATTATCTCTTTTAACAATATTAAATGAGACTACAATAACGAGCAAAATAATGCCTTAATAACGCAGAATAGCTTGCCCTGTGTGGTCTAGACCACTATCACTAATAAGTGCTTGCTTTTGTGTTACGGTTGAAATATACGTTGACTACTGTATCTGGGCTTTAGACGTAAAAAAAAACAATTTTGTGTACCACAGACCGTGATAAACAAGCATACGACTTATAGGGTAACCACATCAGCCTGTGGATGCTTGAAACTTTAGATGTGTTACCGCCGCATTTATTGATGATGGCAATAACCTTATGACATGCTTGATATCACTACCAAGCATGTCATAAGTTTATTGCCATCACTCACGTGCGTGTGTGCGTGTGCATGTGTGTGTGTGAAGCAACAACAAGACAAACAAAAGAAACAACAATATATGGGTGCCTAGGGTTCTAAAGGAGTCGCTGACGTATTGTTCATTGTATTGAAGTATCTATAAGTATGTATATCGTCGCTTAGTACCCATAGTACAAGCTTTGCTTTGTATAAGATTGTTTTTATTAGAGTAGTGAAATTAGATTTTCGGATTGAGCCATAACTTGGTATGCAGCTAGTAATTATTATTTTAATTTTGTATTTTATGTTTCATTACTATTTTCTCAATTAAGGCCTTAACTTTAGTTATATTAGTCTTAAGGTACGAAGGGGTTTTTTTAATTGTGTTTACTGGCTCGGCGTTCAAGAAGCGTATTTTATTTCGCAAGAATTTTACTTTAATTGTTCATTTCGAATTCGCAACAAATAGTCATTGTAAAGTTCCAGACTGTTTAATTTGTAGTTTAATGGCGCTGTTTCTGGCGTTCTATTTCTATCTGAGGTTGAAATCGCTTTTATTTTAGTTCTCCCTTTCTCACATGTGCTCTATGAGTAAGAAAGAGCGAGCGTAATAAATACCAAACTGATTCTAATTGCATGTACTAACTTAACAGTATTCATAGCTTTAGGTTAAACTTTTTAATTCTTGGTGTACATTGTGATTGAAGGTTAACCGCTTGACGATAGTGTGGTTTCTTGTGATTAATATACAGGGTGTCCCATGGCTATGCCACATGGAGGAAAAGTACCTTGAATATTGTAGATGGAACCTTTTTCTGAAAGAAGACATTATTTGAATTTAAAAAACAGTTTAAACTGCATTCACAGATATTTCAATAATTGTATGGTTGAACCGGGAATCGAACCCGTTACACGAGAAAAATAATTACCCTGTAGCATTATCATAGCAATCGAAAGGCTTCATCATATGGATTATTTTTTGCTAAATAACATAGTGTCAGAAATAAAGGGAAGACCATGAATTTTAACATTTTTAATACAAAATTAATCAATTTATCACGTGTAACGGGTTCGATTCCCGGTTCAAACATAAAAATATTAAAATATCTGTGAATGCATTTTACATTGTTTTTTAAATTCAAATAATATCTTCATTCAGTAAAATGCTCCATCTACAATATTCAAAGTACTTTCCCTCCATGTGGCATAGCTGTGGGACGCCCTGTATAGTCTGCAAAGCTGCAATATGTATGTAATTCTTTTGGTGTTGGATTGCAGACGTCCATTGGGATACAGTGGCGTAATACTATTTCCGTAAATGTGGTGCGAGTACATAAAAAGTAAATGATTCAACCTTCGTCGAGACTGGTAAAAAATTATACATTCATCCGAAAATTACCTACAGAAATGAGATAATAAAAATTAATGCACTTAATGTCAATCAGTCATTTTATCTCCCTTAATCACTTTTAAGTGGTTATGAAACTTTTAATATAAGTCAAATATTACATTTATCAAACCACCTTGAGTGTCGATGTTTGCCTTTGATCAAAGTTCTACTCTGAATGAATATTTAAGCAGAAACTACTAGAAACTGGAGAGCTTATCCTAAAAGGCTGTTAGCTATGCAAACATCGAATACGCCTTAAATGGTTCTGATGACGGTGTAATCTTTACATGTTAGATCGGGACTTAGGTTGGGATGTAGACAAAAAAAGAAATCGGTACAGCTCATTATCAATAATTTATTTAGCAATGCGTGAATCTTAAAATATCATATGCCAGCTTGGGCCTTTAGACTCGCTTCAGAGACGTTCTGTTCGGATGATAGACGATCCCAAAGTCACAAGCGATTAGTTTAAGGAGAAACTTTGCCTCCTTGTGCGTATTCTAATCGCTTGTATAAAGGGTTGTGCTCCGAAGAACTGTTCGACATGATGGTCACGGCCGCTTTTTACCATCGTACCGCTCGCCGTCGGTAGGGCATTCATCCTTAGAACCGAAATGATCGCGTACGGTACTTCCTCCCTCGGACGCTCCGGTTGTGGAATGAGCTCCCTGCCGAGGTTTTCCCGAAGGATTACAGTATGGGATTCTTCAAGAAAGGAGTGTTAAAAAATTTAAAGGGTCGGCAATGCGCATGTGCCACCCCTGTAGCTGCAAGCGTCCATAGGCTGCGGGGACCGCTTACTATTATGCGGGCCGTATCCTCGTTTGCCATGGATGTGGTATAAAAAAATATATATTAAAATACATATACACATCAGGAGGACAATCTTACACAAATCCAACTAGCCCCATAGTAATCGGAACGAAACTTGTGTTATGGGTACTAGACGAAGATATATTTAATAGAAACAAATGGGTACTCAATAAATAGAAACTATCCCAATGTTAGAAAAAAATATCATGCTCGTCATACAAATATTTGCTCTGGCTGGGCAGCTGGGAATCGAACCTAGGACCGCTGGCTTTGCAGGCAGGTTCAATAGTAAGCTAGGCTAAACCGGTCGTAAATCTTGTTTTAGTAATTTGCCAGGAAATTGTGCAAAGTAACGCTTGACCGATTACACGCATAGTCGGATGCAAGATTACCTTGGACATTACCTTGCGGGATACCAAGGTCCAGTCCGTGAGCTCTTAAAATGACATTCGGGTTTTAGAAAGATGCTTTGTTGATCGGCAGTGACATGAAAATGTCATTTTTAATTGTTACACACAAGTACAAGCGTATTTATATATAACTATCAATGTAACTTAATTATTATGCCCAATATTTTGTTGATGAGCCATTCTATTATATATTTATTGTAATTTGACTCTTAGTCACAATCTAAATAAAATGTATCATTTTTTGGTTTCCTCGGCGATAATGTCACCTTTATTTTCTAATTCTGTCAGAAATTAGAGCTGGCAACTCGAAAATACATTGTCATTTTTACAAAATTACGTCCGATACAAGAAACGAACCTGAATGTCGTTTTAAGAGCTCAGGGACTGTATAATGAGTTTAATTGATGTATTAAATTCCGCAATCTAGTTATACCTGCATGCATGTTTTTTGCGTGCGTAAATAAGGCTTTAAATTAGATATTTTGTTACTGTTTTTATATAGAACGAATCCCGACGGTAAGCGGTTTACATTTAGTCTTGGACATCTGCAACTCTATCCAGGAGTTTTGCATGGGCGATGTCGTCCTTTTTAGAACCACGGGAAAACTGCGACACTAATTTGGATGAATTTTCTGGAAATAGGTATCCTAAGGGATTGAAGTTGAATGTAGAAGTTAGAATTAGTTCACGCGGACTACATTCCAAGTATATTATTATGATACAATAAAATGCGTAAGTATTGTACATAATAATTATATATATTTCATTATTATTCACGCTTTCGTAAGTCTTTTGTGTTTAAAAATAGGGAAGAACTTTTGTTATCGTGCTTGTTAAAGAGGAAATTGCAGAGAATATCTTTATACGAAATATGCGTTAATTTTCATCCAAGCCTGTTCCCCAATTTCATAATTGTTTAACCCAACAATGTTACCAACGCTTTACTACGCGAAATTGCCAAAGGCACCCCTCTATCTTTTCAATTAGAGACACCCTACCAAACATTATAATAAAATATCCACCTTCGGGCGACAAAATTACAAAAAAAGCAAAATACTCAAAGACAATCGATCGAGTATTTCAAGCCTTCGTTAATTAAAAACGTAAAGACGTAAAAGTCTTATTTTTTGCCGAGAAAATTAAAACAAAGTTTTTTCGAGTGCTTCCGTTTCTAATTTTGTTTTAAGAAGATTTTTCTAGATTAGAATGAATTGGGACAATGAACTTTTTCATTTTGCAAATTAAGTTGGGCAGGTCTTTTTATGAAATGAGCGGGAATTGTTTTTTATTTGCCACTTAAGAAAATAATTTCGTTTCTCCGTCAATTTATTTTGTATTGAAAGGTTTTTACATCTCCAAGAAAAAAAAATTTGCTTGAAATCGAACGATGTTTACTTTGCCCTTAGTTTTACAAATATCTTAATATCAATGTCAGAACAAATTTTGGTAACTCGGTACATTTGACACAACTTATCGGATCTTTGTAATACCGGCCATTAGAGTTCTTATGTTGATAAAATTTTATGAATTTATACTATAGATCGACCGTACTCGTCCTCTCCTGGCGAAAAAATAAACAACAGCATTGTTTTGTTGTCGCCGAAGATATCCGTTTCCGGGAGATGACGTCTTAAGACTAGACCACCCAGCTGCTAAACAATATTAAGCTAAACAGTATATTATGTAAATTTACTGCATAATACCCATTATAGACAAACCCCCTTGTTCATAAACGTCTATCAAACCTATAATAGTTAACTATATAGCCGCTAAAGTCTTCAGCAAAGATCAAATATTTTTATTATTCAAACAAAAATCACAGAGCGAAATCCACAACGCAGGTTTCGTCCAAAATTATGTACATTACGCATCTGCAACACACTTCGTTCAAAAATCCATATAAGTTAAGAATCAGCAACAGGAATCGTTAACAAAGATATCAAAAAAATAATCCGCAACATGCTTTGTCAAAATACACATATTCAAGTCAATGCATGTTCCCCGGGACGGCCAGTACCTGGCGCAAATGTGCCCAATATACTGAGAGCATTACCCCGCTCCACCGCCAACAATATTTGCTGGACCAGGTACGAGCCGGACCTGGGATCACACCCTCTCTACCGCAAACGATGCCCCAACTTCTTAATAAAACATTTTGCCTCAGAGCACCAGGGGCCACTCGTTTCCACCGCAACCGGCGGGGTAATCACGTAACTTTTGTACTACCGTTAGGTAGATTTTAATGTCAAATTTTAACTGTCAGCTCATACATTTAAACTTCAAAATTGACAGTAAAATCTATCTACCGTTAGTACATAAACTTACGTGATTCGCCTGGTCGAAATCGTACATTGGTTCTAAGTTCGAATATTTGGCGTGCTTGAGCCTTGCTGCACTTTCGGCAGCAGCTCCGGCTTTGCGCACCGTGTGATTGAGATGTGACGGAGCAAACGTGCTTACACACGTCGCATCCCAAATCAGACGGTGCCCTCTCGCCCATGGAATCAATGTCAACCCGTCCGGTCTCTTACCATCCGTCCTGCTTAAACCTTGAGGCTCTAAAACGGAGGGCAGATCTGCGGAAACTTATGCCCGATGTATTATGTCATTGATCGAGTGATGCCTCGAAAACCTAACCGCACAGCGCCTGCAACTTAGACCATGATGACCATTCGCCTCAACTGTAGCCCCGCAAAAGTAGCCGCTAAAGTTCGTTTGCTCTTATCTATCACTTTGATATATGTGCTTGTCAGTCAGTGACAACAGACATTTTAGTTAGCAGAGATTTGTACTAAGCCTAACCTAACTTTTCGAGTACCCAAACAAAATTAAAGAATAAGATAAAATAAACATGTGTTGCGAATTGTACCATCATTATTTAGGCTTCTAAAATAGGTCTCATTGCTATAGATAATTCTAAATTCAACTTAAAACACAACAAAAACTTTCTTATTCAACACCTCCATATCACTTAATAACTCATTTAAATATATAAATTAAGGCAAAAAAGTTCGTTCTAATAACGTCTCTTAATATGTCGTAAAGACCTACTATTAAATCAATAAACTAGACTTGTGTATACTTGAATAGCTCATCAGTTTTAATAAATACATTAGCAAGCACCATGGCAAGAGGCTTTGGCGCGACGCCACTAACTTGTAGCAGTTCTGTTATGTTTTGCCATAACACTAGTGCGCCGACCGACCCGCATAGAATAAGCTAGAGACGGGAAATAGTATATTTTATATCACTTAAAGTTAACATATCACCTTTGTAATGTATCCTACATTACGTATAGTTACGTCTCCTGAGTCACTTTTTAAAATTGTGTAGTTTGTCGATGAGCATAAATCCATTCGGCATGGGTTATCTCTTGAGCATGTTTGAAGTCCATATTATAAAAAAAATTCTAAGAAAATTGGTTTTCCTCGCTGACGGGACAGAATAACAACAAGAAAAAGTTGATTGACCCAACTATAGAACGAGAATAATACAAAATACAGTGAGCGGGAATGAGATAAAACAACAACAGAGAAAGTTGTACTGGAGTTAGGTGTGACGTCACTTAAAATTAACCCGTCGTCTACCAGTCCCTGGGATCCTAGGGCTCACTACAAAAGAATGCATTTGTTTATTTTGTTCGCCGGGAAAAGAAAAAAAATATTTAAGAAATCTTGATACATGACTGGGAGCTGCCCTTTGTAAAATGTGTGAAAATAAATTCGTCATTTTGCCATGCATACTTGATTTATGATAGTATACATTCTAAAGTAAAGTTGTATGTTGCTATGTAAGCCTGTATACATACTATTACTTTGCTCTCCTATCATTACTTTAATTATGGAATTTAACCAAAGCTAATGTTTAAATTTACAGAATCATGAAATTTGATGTTTTGCCTCCTAACATTTACATTCATTATTTAGTGAATAATGTAATGCCTCTGAATTAAGATTGAATTACCTTACAATGTCACTCTACTGTACTTCTGAGTTGTTAGTTATTTAGATACATTTTAATATAAGCGTTATTTTTAAATGCATGTTATTTGTTTACCTATAATTGGGTGTGTGCACGTAATTACATACTAATAAGCTAAAATCGCAATGTAGGCATTATTAGAATCGTTTTCATACAAACAGAACCAGTCACATACCTGTTGTGCCGCTCCGTCATTGAGAAGACCGCGTTTGAAGCATCAAGCATGGGCTGGTCGCCCAGCATCACAGGACTGTATCTCTAACAGTTTTCACCTTTTGTCACCATCGCTAGGAGCGCTACTGTCGCGTGCCTTGCATTGGCGGCTAGGTTGCGCTAATTCAATTTGAATGAAGAACGATTCAGGTTTTATGCCTAAACAGGGTGAATACTCATTTTATTATTACAATCAATACTTCTACGTATTTCGGACGAATCTCGCAACATAAACATTGATCAACAAACCTAATTACACCAAAGGTACCTTACACATTAACTCACAGAGCTTTAAATTTTACTTGGTGCCTGGCAAACACTAAACAATTTAAAAGTAAAACAAGCGGTGCGCAAAACTCTCGGCAAATAAAATTAATAACTAAATTCTGTTACTCATTCCGCTTAATGAACTCGGTTTTTGTTCAATCGTCATCAAAGAAATGTTTACAGTTTTGCACCTTATTCCTTTATGATAAGGTTGAAACTGTATACATTACTTTGACGTCAACTGTACTTTGCCAGTCCCGAATTTACCCGAAGTTGCACGAAGCGGGTTTCATTTGTTTTGTTATTGGGCTGCCATAATTATTCGTTACGATTATGTCTTACCATACTTCCGTCCAGAATTGAGGTTTTCTTTAGGGAGTATAACGCTTATTATTGGAAAACGGGACTTAATTACGTACAATACTAATTTATTTTACTTTTTCATCGATTGCCCGACGTTTCGAATGTATCACAGCATCCGTAGTCTCAAGCTGACTGGCGTGTGTTAAAATCGAGTAAGTTTAAATCAATATGTATGTAGTATAACGCTTTACGGTATGGATCGTTACAGATTGGAATTAAAATTCTGTAATCGTGTGTGCGATATACTTTTTAATAGACAAATTAAGTTAGATTAATACTTTGGTATCTGGTAAATATCACCCACAAACAATTATAATTAGGGCATATAGGTTTCTAAGATTTTATAAACTTGCCAAGATTTACACACTGTGGAACGCGAAAATGGCGTTGTTTCCCACATATCCAGATTATAAACGACTATAACATTACTTGAATTTACATTACATGATATAGATACAGATACATCCTTATATAAAAACGGAAATTAGAGAGGAAAACTTCAGCATTTCTGTCCTTTCGTGCCTAGAGGACAAAATATCACATTAAATAGTACGACAACCGCCAGCGGGCTCGTAGAGTAGGCTAATGTACTCGTCAATCCAGGCTAATAATAGAATCTCAATTAACTTGATAGTTGGTTACATAAGACGTTCTATTTGGAGTTAGTTTCTATTAGCAGTGATTGCATTCTCTGTGAGATAACACAATGTATACTTTTCCGATTGCTTGTATTGATACATTTAGACTATAATTTATTATCCATTAACACGTTTGGGATCTGGGATGACAGCTAAATAACATTATCATTATACATAATGTATCCCAGTACAATATAGATCCCAGTGCAATAACTAACTAACTAATATGGCTCACCGAGCCAAAGTGCGCCTTGGCTTCCGACACGATTTGACGCTACTTAGCCCGATCTTGCGCCCCCAGACCTCCCTCTAGTTCATGATTTGGAGGTCGCGCAGTTCTGATTCGACGGCGTCGGCGTCGGTCCTGAGGGCCTACTCCGAACTTCGAAAAAAGTTCGGATTTCGAAGTTCAGAGTAGCCCCTCTGTCCCCGTACAAAACGATCTGACAATGTCACAAGTCCAACTGACAGTTGGACTGTGCATCCAGTATCGGAACATGACTCCATAGTGGGAGCATGGATTTCTGAAAAAAAGCTGCATGATCCACATTGGGGGACCCGGGCCAGGGAATTTCTTAAGTGGATTTTTCGATTCGGTCAATCACGCCCGCCGTTAAAGAGACACGCTTATGTCTTTTGCGCACGACAAAACGATACAGTACTCTTAGGGAATGGCTTTTTTAGACAAATTTCGATAAATATCTGACTGTGTGCAGTATTATTAAATTTTCTCTTGACGGAGTTCAGATGAGGTAAAATATCATCATGTTAACTGAAATGTGTCGTTAAATAATAGTTTGTTTTAGTAAAAAGAGGAAAATAAAGGCTCTAGTTTGGGTTTTTTTTTCTATAGAGAAAATTTTAAGAACAATACATATCAATAACATGTGAACGGTCCACATGTTATTGTTGTGTATTGTTATTTTTTTCCGATAGATGATGGGTTCAAAAAAATACGGGAAAATATACATGTATGTATTCTGTGCAAATTTAATTTAGCACATTGAGTATTAATAAGCATTCCCCGCCCCGCCGCTTAATTTTATTCAGCTGTCTGAATAAAATGAAACGGGGTGGTATATTTTTTTATTAAAAGTACTAAATTTACATTAGTTCATTACAGACGTCCACCTTACAGAAAACAGCAGCCATAATAAAACCATTATTTGCTCTTTTAGGTGTGTGGTGTTGAATGTGTTCCTGGTGGTGAGTAAGGGACTTGCATAGTCATATAGTCTCTAGTTGACACAACGAATCATCAAGTCAATAAAGGTGTGATTCTTCTGAAACCGCAAGGTTTCATAGGTTACAGTTTCTGCTTACCACCAGGTATGCCATAACCCTGTTTACCACAGTCGTTGTATAAAAAAAACTTGAACACACATCTGCCAAAGGTTACCAACTTTGACCCTTCTACAGTTATTATATTTGATATTTAAATAGCAGGCGCGCTCGTGACTGCTCGCTACCATTTAAATATGAAATCTAATTTCTGGATAATAGGTTCAAATTGGAATTGGATCAATCACTGTATGCATTTATAACTACGATATTAATATTATTCTGTTTTAGTATTTCTTGAGGACCTCACAACAAACAGCCGATGGTCACCAAACGCCGGCATTTATCGCTCAAAAGAACACAACCCAAACGAATTTCGTCAACTAACTACAATAATTTAAACTCAAATACTACGAAATTACACACCGTAACGCAATAATATGCCGGGAAGCGGCTATAATAGTGTTTCATTTTGCAAATTAGCATAGTTGAATTTTGATAAGCCATTAAACAGTATGAAATAGTTAAACTAGATAGTAAAAGCCAGTTCGTGTTTAATATACGTTAATTACACATTAATGACTACGACCTAAGTCATTACACTGTGTATAAAACGTAATAAATTTAAGGTCGTGACAGATTTAATGTTTCAATTTTATTATTGTAACTGTTTATTTTGAATGTTTCAGAATGGACTTTTTTGAGCCGTTTCGCACCTTGTATCTATAATATTTTTTATCGTAGATGTTTGATCAGGTTAGGGCATGATAATGTTTAGTGGTTACTTAAAGAATTTTACTTTAAGCAGATTGAATGTGTAAAGGAATAAATGAATTAAATAAAGGATATGAAAGGAATTGACCTGAATGACTTAACCCGGTTAAGGCACACGACGACTCCTATGGGATACGCTTCTACGTACGCCTTTTGCTACGCCCTTCGCGTAGTGTGTATATTTTTCGCTTTGTATGTGCTTCGGCACATGTAGCGTTGGTGGATCTCTAAATGTATGCAACCCATACAACGTATTGTACTTAATTTTTTTATAATTGCATAATTTACAATTTAAAACATTACATACATATTTACATAATTTTACTAGTCAAAATGAAGTTAAAAGCTTAAAATCTACTTTCTATTTCATCAATAATTGTAACGATAAGTGTAAGCTGTTTAATATTAGAATTTATGATTCCTATTATATAATACGAGTCGCGCAGTAGCCGAAGCAATAAAGTATACCACTGAGTATAAACAAAATTTGTACACCACCCATAGCCCCGTTTATTAGGTTCATCGCTTTCGCATCTGTTTGCGTTGCAATATATTTCGCGCGTAAAATATATAGAAATTCGAAGCGACAAACAAAAATAGGCCCGAAGTCAGTGATTCGTAAACTCTCACTCTCAATTAATTTGTCTACACGCGCGCTAGAATTTAATAAATCTTACATAAATGGATGTGCGCTAAGCTCATAATAACCTTAAAGATAAAATGAAATATATTTGCGCGTCTTCCGCCACGGCTCAGCTTCGATCACAAACTACCCCTCTCTCCCTCTGACTTTTGGTATCCGAATATTATGGTCTACATATTAATTTATTTATTGAATCCTTAAATACATGTAATTAAAAGTTTCATCCAAAACGTTACAAAGATTCTAAACTAAAATGTCCGGGCTTAGTCCTGAATAACTTCACAAACTTAGTTTTATATCCTCATGCCTTCATGCATCTTCATGCATTAGAAATGTAACATTGCATTTATTTTGTCTTTAAAAGCCCACTTTTAAATTCGTGTTTGGTAGGTAAAATGCGTGAAAAACCTTAGTTATCCGAGAGAGGGTTCTAATATGAGTTACTGTTGCTGTCGGTTTCAATCAGGTACTTACTAACATATTATAAAGATATTATGTTTTATATTATAGGGGTTGTAATAGTTTACCACACTAAAATTTATAAAAACTAATATTAACGTCGTAATTTATAGTGTAAATTATGTTGTTGTATGTAGTTGATTATGATTACGTAATATGTCAAACTTACGTTATATAGAATTTACATTTCCGCTGGCTCAAAATCATTACGTAATCATCTTTTTAGGGTTCCATAACCAAAGGGTAAAACAGGACCCTATTAATAAGACTCCGCTGTCCGTCCGTCTGCCTGTCTGTCTGTTGGTCTGTCACCAGGCTATATCTCCGTTGCCGTTATAACAACGAATACTAAAAACAAAATAAAATAAATATTTAAGGGGGCTCCCAGACGAAAGACGTATTTTTTTGGTGTTTTTAGTACGGAATCCTTCGTGCGCCAGTTCAACTCGTAGTATTATTATAGTAAGTTTCAGCATGCTATATTATTACTATTTATTACTAATTAAAATAATGTAATATGCTAGTTGTTAGGCATTATATTTCATCAAAATGTTATTATTATTACTCTCTGTTAAAAAGCTAAAGGAATTAGTACACACGTACGAGACTCACATGTGAGTTTAACTACCTACCTACAGTGCACGGTTTGATAGATCGATTGGCATTATATATTCCGCAATGTAAACTCGCATGCGGGTCTCGTAATGCCCGACCATTGAAATAAAAAAAAACCTGCAGGGGTCGTTAAATTAGCAATAATTATAGCAACACCATCTACCAGTTATGTCACAGTCATTTTGAAAACAATTGCTCTCCAGAAAATATTTCGTTCATATTGTAAATCACTTTTCTTAATTGACCTTTAACAGTTTTCGGCATTTTAACGCGTAAATAACTTACAATATCAAAGAAATCACGCACAATTAACACCTCACTTTGAAGTTACTGTTGCCAGATGAAGAAATTATTTCCAATAGTTTTCCGTAATATGGCGAAGTTTTTTGTTTTCCTGGTAGGGAAGAATGTAAATAAAAGCCTTATTTACATTCTTAACTTATTAAAATAAACCGAAAACAGCAATATTTTGTTCAGTTACTTGTCCTACAATATAAAACAAATTTAACCACGCGCCAGTACACTACTCGTAGTTTTCAACTATGCTACAATTGAAATTCAGCTAGCGACTCTCCGCGGAGGATAAAACAGTGATTTTTATTGTGTTTAAGCTAATACATTATTTACACTTTGCTTTACACATAGAAACACACACAAGGTAACAAGTTTTATGGTCTGTTGAGTAAAATACAAAATCTTGCACTTTTAAGATTGTGGAATTGATCATATCTGAGAAAAGTGACGCAGCTCCCGCTAGGCGGGATTTGTGGCAGTGAAAGTGTTAAAAAACGCTGACGCAACGTAAATGTAACTTAATGTACTGCCGAGGAATTTGAATGTTTGGCACTTTTGGACTATATTACAATAGAGATAGAATCCAAAAGTGACACATTCAAATACCCCGATCTGTACCTACGTCAAAACAGCGACGTCCAGGACGCATGATCACGTAGGTTTATGCAGCATCATATTCCACTGTTTGGTTGGGTCTTTATTCTTAAACTAGATTCATATTTGTTAGACCTTTAGTATTTTGACGCGACAAGACGATATTAGTTTCATAGATTTAAGGCTAACGTTCATCAAACCTGATGAGTTAAAATACCGTTAAAAATCGCTTGTCTTTATCCATCACTTTGACATTTGTTTGTGAGAAAGGGACAATAAACATTTTAGTTGGCAGAGGTTTGTTAAGTTCATTGAATTAGGGGGTTAATACTAACCCACCAACCAACCATACGGTTAGGTTCACTTTCATCTGATGCGCCTTGAAGTCCTTAACGTCATGTTCTATAAGATGTGAATTCGTCTTCACACGGCGTGGCTCTGTTCATAGTACTACGCTCTAGTGCCTAACAAGCTTCGTTCCAAGGATTTCGTAGCGCTCCGCGCGTAGCTGATTGGCTAGTTGAGTGAAAAAACCGTATGTAGAGGGCCTACAAGACTAACGCCTGCCTGGCAGGTTGCTATCACTGAAAGCGTTAAAAGTAGGCGTAGCCCTACATCACGATATTGCGTCATGTGTCGGGAAAGAGCTAAATTATTACGTCAGCAAACTTACTTCAATCATGGATAGGTATGTGTAAGTACGTCGTATTGCTTTCATTCACTATACTTGACTATCTTAATAATTTTTTACCCGTTTTGTTGCCTGCCTCTGTCGTTTTTGATATCATATCGTTCCCACGTTTCAACAACGCAATATTTACGTACTTTTATAAACTATACACCACTAAATACAGATATGTGGACTCTGGCATTTCCATCAGTCCACTGGTGCAAAAATAAAATGTTAAAGAAGTATTAAATAATTATAAGAAAACGCGCGAATGACTTGGAGACGACATAAAATAAAATGGCTAAAAATATATGATGCCTACAAATGTTTTAACTTCTGCTTGTATTCTTGGTTTGTACCTTTTTTGATATTTAAAATAAAATCTTACCCACTAATCTAAAATACATATGAAAGAACCAATTGTATGTTTATCTACAGTACGGGGTTTGATAGATCTTTTGAATTCATTATACCTCAGAAACCCGCAATGTAGTCAAACCTGCACGAATATATTGCACGTGTGTAAAGTACGTGCGTTTAATGACTAGACATTCCAGACAACTTTCCGGCCAAAAAAAAACAATTTTATATTGACATATTGCCATTCAGCGAGGCAACGCGGCCAGGCTTATAGGAACCCTGAGGGACTATCGTATCGTGCCGTCTCTTTCACTCTCGTGTTTCACTATGAGTGAAAGAGACGACTCGATAATACGAAGTTCGGTTTTCTAAGTTCGGAGTAGCCCCACTGTCCTGTGGCAGTGATTTGGCAACCCTTGACCTTATACTTTAGGAATTTAGTTTAAGTTAGGTTTAGGTTAGGTAAGGTGTATAAATAAAAACATACGTATTTGATATTGTTATATTGTGCACCAATGGTATAGATAGAAAACTTCTTTCAAAGTAAACGCATTAACCAAGGCACCAAAATACCAGCTTTGAGACCTTTAAAAACCGGAACATGTCGAGTAAAATACATTATTTATAAGCAATCCTTTTCAATGGAATAAATGGTAAGACATGTCCGATCCGTCCTTGTCTTTTGAGAGTGACGGATAGTGACCCTTGAAAACAGTGACGAATGGGTATTCTGTTTAATTTGTTCTTGTCCCTTCAATAACGGATTCCGTCTTAGCAGACATATGCATGTATCTAAATAGATGTCGCACCGCAATAACATAATTTAGTACGAGTCGGACTCGCGCATGAATGGTTCCGTAACATTATCTATAAAAATGGCAAAAAAATCACGTTTATTGTATAACAGCCCCATAAATATTTTTATTCTGTTTTATAGTTTTTTTTTATTATAGCGGAAACGGCAGAAATACATCATTTGTGAAAATTTATAATTATCTTACTGTGTCGGCCCATGAGATACAGCCTAGTGACAGAAGGACGGACGGACGGCCAGCGGAGTCTTAGTAATAGGGTCCCGTTTTACCTTTAGGGCACGGAACCCTAAAAACAAGAATGATAGTTTCTGAGCGCCGTATGTGAGTCTCTAAACCTTTTAGAAATGACAAAAGACAGATGCGTGTGCCAATTATTATTCTAAAGAGGCCACATAGTCTTTTTTGAAACGCTAAGGCTCCTAAGCCAGTGAGAAATATATGCTTCTTCTAAACTAAGTATTATGTATCCGCAATTATTTTTAGCTAATACCTTAAATTTTATTATTTCAAAGTAATCATTCGTTTTAAAAATTGTTTTTTTTTTAATCTCAATTTCGCCATTTGATCCGTACGCGAGAGAAGAGCGTTACAAAAATTTAGAATAACCACGGGCCTTAAAAGAAAAAACATGCTTATATTTTTCTAGTCTGTATATTTTCTTCACTTAATAAACATCATCTTGGAACAAATGAGAAGTATTTAAATACGATTAGGTGATCGATCTATCTCGATGCATATCTGTGGTATGACAACTGTTTTAGACTTTACTTTCTTTTTGTACAAGCACAGACGTATTCCGAAACCATATTACATAGTGCTCAGTAAGACTCTGAAAGCACTTTTAGTACATATGCAATTTTACAGGGTTTACTATCTAAAGATGGGTCCACATTTGTATCATTTTGCCGTATCGTATCTCCGTAGCGTTGCACCGACGGGTATCATGATCATCGGTGTGAATGCAAAAAGATTGAGTTCTTGCTACGCGACGTATCTGCCCCACATTTTTGGCATTTTTCACATGAGGTTTGAACTGATATCGAAAACTTGGCACACTAAAATCGCTTATTACCGTGATACTTAGGGAGGTTTTCAAATGAGTCCAAAAAATTAAGGGTATCATAGCTCCTTAGAGACGTAGAATATTTTTTATACAAGATTGTTAATTAAACTTTCAGGTTTGTAACTTTTTAGACTCATTTTAGATTATTATAATATATTTTATAAAATAATTATTGTAATGAAAATACCCAAGTCTTCTATTACCATGTTAATAGACAGGCTATTCTATTACCGCGAATTTGGCTTCTATTACAAGGGTATAAAAACAGCAATTTTTTATTGATAATAGGTACCCAACCCTATCGACTCTCGACACGGTACTTAATACCGAGGGTAAAAAAAATAATGCTTTAATTCTGTATATTATTTTATACATCAAGTTTCCTAAGGAATTCTCCGTTTCATCAAAGAAATCTGTATTTGCGGTACCCTCAATGTGATTTATTTTGAAAAGACTATAGATGTCACTCGGTAATAGATACTTCTTTAAGAATCTATCACCGACCCAAACAAATATTGAATGGGTCGGTAATAGAATCCCATATATTCTATTACCGAAGGTTATCTGATTATACCATTGGTAATAATTTAGGAGTGTTGTAAAAACAATTACCGAGCCATGAAAACAAATGGATATAGTTGTATTTTCACTGTAAATCAAAAATAATATGACGACCTTGGTAATAAAACCAACATTACATAACTGGTAATAAATATATGATTTTATCTCTCTTTGAAAAAACTTGACTTAGTACTGAAGTTTCTCTATAAAATTAAGGGGTTGTTGAAAACTTTCCATACCATGGAAATGACTGCTGCGCTGCTACGCTACGGTTAGTATGGAGGCGTTTTTTCACGCAACATGCTAGTGATACGGTATGCCCTAAGTGAACGATCGCCAAAATGATACAAATGTGGACCCACCTTAAGACGGGCGTAACTGCCTAACACATGACAAAACGCAGCAACGCTGCTCGTGCTCGTTCGTATTGTATGGGATGCATTATTTTGGCACGTGTCTCAGCATGCAACATCGTAATTGCGAAACAGGAACGCTCTTCTATGTCGATTTACTTCGTTAATATCAAATGTTCATGTGTAACATTAATGTTCGTGTCCTAGGACAAGGGTGAATATTGACCAACGATGTGCGAAGTTGTGACAACTCGGAAACAGGACAGCTAGATGTAAAAAAATATGAAAAGACAGCATCTTTTCACATCCCTTGTGGATGGTTCTCTGGACTATTGCCGAAAATTGTATTACCGATTATCAGCTCCCAACCAATTTTTCGTATAATTTCATTTCGCCAAATTATCAAAAGATAATCTACTTATCAAAGATTTAGTTTTATTTGCCAACCTCGCAGTTTGGTCTGGGAAGTGTAAGTTTGATCTGTTTCTTATAAAGTCACTTTTCAAAATGCCACCTTTCGAGTACCTAGTAGAAGGTTTTAGTTTGAATAACATACATTTCGTTGTATAATGTTTACCAAAGATTTTATTGAATAGGGTCTCGTTTAGTAACTATTATATATACGTGGCTAAGCGCAACCGCCACAGGTATTTTTATTACTTTAATACAATAATTATTTTATTCGTTAGACTCATGTTTTGAATATTTTTATAAATATTTTAAAATCTCGATTGTGGCACTCGCCGGCCGCAACCACGGCACGCTCGCTTCGCTCACTTTGTGGACTATTCGCTCACGGTTCACCTTACACGCTCCTCGTTTCGCTCGTCGTCACACATAACTGGATTCTGTTACATGTAAAGATTTATGGGGTTTGTAATGTTTTATATAAAAATAAATAGCATTTTTTCATGCTGCACACAAAAAAACTGTGACTTACTGTGTAAGTGATTAGTTTTTATAAATACTATATTAAAAGTATTTGCATAATATCATCGACTGTAATGAGTAATGTTCATAATTGTCAATTATAGGACCTAACAATATTAGAGTCGGTTTTGCTCAGGAATCTTTCGCTCGCACGCCCGGTAGCCAAGTTTGTATGTAAATGTAGGCAAATGATAAGTATCCCGAAAGTTGTAATTGATTATAATATTCTACTTTGAAAAATAGTTCTACTAAATGAAACATTATCATACAAAAATTTGCTAATAATTGTCAAAGTGTATCATCGGCAAAAACTTTTTTGGCAAGTAAAATTCGGCCAAAAGAGCTCGAAAAAACCGAACATCCTTGTGGATACTTATCGTTATGTTACACAAACGGACGACGTTGATATGAATTTTTAGGGTTCCGTAGCCAAAATGGCAAAAAGGAAGTCATCTTTGTCATGTCCGTCTGTCTGTCCGTATGTCACAGGTATTTTAATCAGTAACTATGGGGTGTATTATATATCAAGCATAAGAGTCGTTCCCTTACGAAGCTTTCCAATTTGACCTTCACTGTATCCTCTAGCTGTATTGAGACCTCATCGATTTTAATTTCAAACTGACCTCCACTATAAAACGGCACACGTAACATATACTTAAAATTATTTGCTTTGGCCGAGTGGTGTCAAAGTAATGCGTACAAAAAGCGACTTAATTTTACATGATCCTTAAATTCAAAATCTAATAAAAGTTTTGTAAAATAACGGCCATCTCAACTATACCTTTTGAGCCGGGTGGGTCATAAATTTATAGTAAGTGAAGGCTCAAGCCAGTGAGCATTAAACTTACCCTAAGATAATGCTCTGTGACAAACGGTATACGGGTTGGAAGATAAAATCATTTTTGTACACTTAGGCATGTTGGTGTAGCTAAATGATTAACGAAAGGCTTGTCAGGCTATTTATAGGCTATTTGACTAAAAACAATTATAATGCCATTTGAACCAGATTTTAGAGACGATCAAATGTTTGTACGGGAGCGACTACAATTAGAGCAATACAAAAGACGAAAACGAGAGGTGAAGTACAGCATAGCTGTCGAGCACTGAAAACTCTCCATACTGATAGGCAGTGAAATGTGACGTCACAGTGCAATGGCCTCGTAATCCCGTTGCATGGAAAACGAATAATTTGCCATTTTAGTGGTGATACTATTGTTACACAACTTGTCGTGAAAGTCGTGACGTTAAGTACTTGTTTAATTTCCCTACAAACTTCATTATACTTAACATAGCGTTTTTACATTTCATAAATAGTATAGCTGGTTTGACGATCATTAAGTATTCCAATTGTATTCAGTTGAAAAGAAACGTTTCAAAATGTTTAACATCAGTCGGGATAAGCAAGTCGTCCAACTCCATACAACATTCATGGCAGTAAATGTCCGGACGGTAACAATACGAGTGGTTCGGAACTCGCGTGATCACGTTCCTGGAAATGGAATTTTAAATCACTCACACTTAGCGTTTTGCGGATGCTTTGAGGCTGATTCTCAATATTGCTTACGGTTTGAGGATAATATGAGATACGGAAAACGCGGGATTTATTTTTTTGCAACAGGCAACAAGGCCAGACCCATATATGTAGACCCCGGAGGGTCCACGTTGAAATAATAAACTCTTCTTTATAAAATCTCTTCTATTTATTATATTATACAACGTGTTACTTCTTTTGATTCGTCATTCATACTGAATCACATACACACTCTTATCTAGGTACTGAATCATACGTCAACTTATTCAGCATACGAAAACAATTGAAACTACATTCGAACGTTCCTAAATGCATTTTCTGGCAGCCAGCACCATACACGGCCATCAAAAAGTACAAATTCTACAAACACACTACATGTACATTACTCATGTATGTGACGTAATGAAAGGCATCAATAGACGAGTGTGGTTTTATGAAACGAGCCCAAGGCGAGTTTCATAATAAGATCACACGAGTGTTTTAATGCCTAATTATGTACAGTCCCATACATTATTTTATGTACATAAAAATGAGAAGTTTTCTACAATATGTACAAATATGGCATCAGGTAACTTTATTTTCTGTTCTTCGATTCGAAATTTTAATGAACACTGCCAAATTACATTTCTCAATGAGATGGGAGGAAAATATTATTTTAATAACAGAGCTGACGTAATAAGAAAGTCAATTAGCGTATTTGTGTAGGTAGTAAGCCTTAATAATAATAAAGACGACTAATGATATGCTTGTTAAGAATTTCTAATAAGTCAATTCAACATCTATCTCTTGGTGTTAAATCAATAAATAGTACGAGACAATGATACCTGTCTTAGTATCAGTATAATAAAATATAACCCTTATACATACGACTTTTAGGTCTATGTAGTAGAAACTAAAGTTAAAGTAGAGTAACCATTAGAATAAGAGCAATCAGTGCCGAAATCTGTTCATAAACTGATGTTCAAACCCACAGTACTGAAACTCGATAATGCTTGTGTTATGAGTAAAGAACAAGACTCATAGATTTTAACGGACTAGGCTATGAATTAGACTCATAAGCTGTGGTAGAATAACAGCGATGCACGGCAAATAACAACACATGAGTCTCAGCCTTTTCTTTATCGCACACATTTCTTGACTCATAAGCTGTGGTAGAATAACAGCGATGCACGGCAAATAACAACACATACTGAGTCTCAGCCTTTTCTTTATCGCACACATTTCTGGACTCATAAGCTGTGGTAGAATAACAGCGATGCACGGCAAATAATAACAC
Source organism: Epiblema foenella (assembly GCA_963556455.1). NCBI lineage: Eukaryota > Metazoa > Arthropoda > Insecta > Lepidoptera > Tortricidae > Epiblema > Epiblema foenella. Next base: position 10,731,140 of record OY747113.1, on the reverse strand, counting down.
ATACTGAGTCTCAGCCTTTTCTTTATCGCACACATTTCTGGACTCATAAGCTGTGGTAGAATAACAGCGATGCACGGCAAATAACAACACATACTGAGTCTCATCCTTTTCTTTATCGCACACATTTCTGGACTCATTGTGCATACCTGTGTGTGTCTTCACCTGATAGGTTTCCTGTTATCTTACACATATTTATTAAGACCGGTTGTGCTTTATTGAATAAATGGTTTTTCCTTCTTTTTAAAGTAATACCATTTTTAAAATTAACGTCCCTCTCCAAGTATACTTAGTTTCTGTGTCTGAGTTTTTATATATTGCGACTATATGTTTACGTGTGCGGAAACGCATTGGAGGAGATTTCAGTTTAAAATGGTTTTACTGAACTACAATAGAAGACGACACACATATTCAATTTTATCATACCATATACTATACATTTTTCACGCAAAATAGTACCTATACCTATATACATACATACTATTACTGAACTTTTTGAAGCCGAAATTGTAGGTGATACAATTACGTACCTATATAGTTATATACATACAATTTATTTATAACACTCGAAGTAAGCTTCCTCTGTTCCCGGTTCTAGGAGTAATACTGTATCACGGTGGAACAGGATTTGCCATCCTCGTTATTTAATTTCAATGTTGTCTTTAACAAAATACACAAGACATACATATTAAATTGACATGTAATATGAATCGTATTATTAATTGAATATGAATATGTCCTTATTGGAACGTTAACCGCCATCTTCACAAGGTCACCAACTGCCTAGGACTAGAAAATATAGATTTCTTGAATAAATACTAGCTTTGCATAATATTACCCTTATTTTATAGCCTTTCACAGTAACTCACTCTCCTTTGAGAGGCTTCTCAATAATCCTGATCGGATAGTCTAACCTTATTCAATATTTATAAAAACAGTTTCGTAGAATCACTTTAGAATACCATTTTCAATAGGCAAATTATTGTCTTTTTGTGGCAGTTCAGCAGTAAACCGATATGAAGTTGTATCATGATCAGTTTGTGCCAGTCCACTGCTGGACAAATGCCTCTCCAATGGCACGCCACTGGGGCTGCTCGGCGGGCTCAGACAAGATTCTGATTTGTCTTATGTGACGTTTTGTAAAGCAAGAACGCTGTCAGTCGCATACAATTAGTATGATATATCGCCACGAGTTGAAAATATTGGGTGACTTCTGCTGACATCACATCCGAGCTATGGAAGTGGGGTCTGCGGGGTTCTCAAGGAGCGAAGGCGAAGACGGCGAGAGAGAGCTGGCAACCCACACTCCTGACTCCGAGCAAGAACATTGTCCCTTCTGGATATCGCGTTGATTAAATGACTGAATTGTTAATTGGATAACATATTATTATTACTTACTTTCGTTGGTTTACTTTATAATGGTTAGATTCACATTCGTCTTTTGCGCTATAACGTGACGACCCATACTGCGTCAGGAGTCAGAGAGAAAATCACGAAAGATAAGTACACATCGGCTTTACGATTGAATGTGACATTAAAATCTCAGAGTAGTGAGATCTGTGCATGCAAAGCACCAATGACACCTATTAATCACCTCTGTCATCATGACATAAGATTGAAAGTGTCGTGTATTGGGTCAGAGTCGAGTACAGGGACGTAGCCTGCTTTAAAAAAAAAGCAATCGAGGTCGTATTTTTATGTAGTCATTCTAAACCCATGATTACGTCTCAGCTACGCAGCGTGTTGATGCGCAGGGTAATCATGTAGGTACTTAACTTTATGAATTAACATAAAGCATACTTTAAAGTAATTTTTCGACCCAAGCTCATAGATTCATACTTCAAAAATGACAGTAAAATATACGTAACGTTAGTACAGAAAGTTACGTGATTAGGCTTCCGGTCTTGTAATTAACGCGGGGCCACGTCAAATTAATTACATCAGCTCGGGATAATCACAGTAGAAATTCTAGAGGGTCTTTTTTCACGCTGAATATAGATTGGTGATTATAGACGAGAAATGTTTTTAAGCTTTAACTACTTTTTAAACTAATTCAATGAAGATAAAATAACTCATTTCATGCCTATAATTATGCTAGCCTATAGGCTCATTGAAAAATGCGAATGATAAAATAGTAATTATGAAATAGTATCTCGCTACGTTTCGTATACGAGTTTATAATAATGAATAAATACGACGAGTTTGCCGGCTCCTCTCCTTTACCCCTTATGAAGACTTGCTTCACAATAAAGATGCATGTGATACACAACTGGCATGCAGTGACGCAGAATAGGGAAGAGTTCTTTATTGAGTTAAGATCTTGTTTGATTTATCGTGCCAGCGGAGTAATGTAATTTTACCATTATAATATAATCTGCATTATTTAGTTAGCACGAACAGAATTACAGGTGATAATTAAATAAACAATTTAGATCATTAAACTAAAATCCCCAATAAACCTTTTCACGGATTAATATTAGTATCCTTAGTACGTCCAATCCGATTACCTACCAATGTCTGATTCAGATTGGCGAGTCAATATGGATGTCTATTTTTACATCCCTTAACTCACCGAATAGTCATAGCAAAAGCATCTCTGTCTCAAAGAGAATAGGGTGTATATTTAGAGAGATATGGAGTGGCCAAATATGGACCTGAGCAAGCAATCGACATTTGCTTACTGTTGATTACGAGTGATGTGATAATTCAGTTAATCAAGGCGAATGGCACATATTCAATCTGTGTCTATAACTGTAATGAAAAAAATAACTCCCACGTTTATTTGGATAACATTAAACTTGGTGCACTAAACTCAATATGAATGTGTTGATCGCCAACCTTTTCATAGCGTGTAGCCGTTAATGTTTTGTTTGTCCGAGTTAATGTGTAAGAAAGAGCAAGCGATATTGATGCGAAACAGAAGATCATTTACAGTCCAATTGAGAACGTCCTCTTGTTGTGCCTTCGCCATAATTTTATTCTGCAGTTGCTAGCCTGTTTTCTTCCTAACGCCAAACATTTCAAAGTAATATCTTTACTCAATCCAATTAAGGACTGTTAGGTAGTTTTTTATCAACCATGACCCGTTTTCCCAAGTGAAATAAATGAAAATAGTTTCACAAACAGATAAGATTTTCATTGTAGGTAACTAACATGCCTGTACATCATAAATAAACAACCATTTGTCGCATTAACGGTGTGACTCCCACGGGACAGATCCGTCTTCCCGCGCGCATTAGCCATCGACTGAGCATCCATCACCGTAGCTCACGTGAGCAGATGGGTACATACATATGAATGGTCGGGTAAAATGAAAACGATAATGGCATTTTCTTAATATGGAAACGTTGACAGCTGTCCGTGAATACCAAATAAATAATTTTGTGTTTCGACATATACGTGTATACATATGTTGTTAACAATTACGACTGCTTTGTCTTATGCAAAGTCGTGTTCACATATTTTCGGACACATTACAAATTAATATTTTCGAAGTTGATTGTACGTATGTAGGAGTCGACTTCAATTCCGAGGCTAGCGAACGTAATATTATAATTTATTCCCCTAAATCAGCCATGCCATGCTCTTAACTGTGATTTGTCGCTCGCAGACGGCAAACGCATGTCTTCAAAAAACGAAGAGAACATTATTTTAAAATATTGTTTCATAAAAATATTGTTCTTATCGTCTGCGTCTGATAATATGGCGCGGTTTTTATGAGAATTCTAATATTTCCGCTCACCAGCGTTATACGCTATATTTTACCCGACAACCGAGTTATGAAAAAGTATAAATATGAGTTTTTTGTTGCTACTTTCATATACTTGAACATGTTTTTGCATATCCTTGGCATTTTTACACTGCTCATATAGTTTATAGGTTTTCGCGGGCTAGTTTTCCGCGATTCGACGTCATATGCGTCTATTTTGCGTGATAGGTTGTCAACGCTACTCGTGCTAACCCAGTTCTGCCAGAAATCCTACCTCGGAGGTGTTTTGCAAAAAAAGGTGTAAGCCACCCCAGGCGTGGGCGGCTTTACCTTCGTCCTCCATGTAAGCTCGGCAGAGCTATCTGTAACACCTAAAGTAAAGGTGCTTGCTTAGTAAGACATGACCAGTAATAGCCCCCGTTAAGAGGCGGAGTACGGGCATCTTTAGCTGCACCACGCAGCTATGTAGGGGGTTGATTATAGGTTCTGGTCCACCTACTGTTGAGTCCGAACCTCTTCTGGCTAGTACATCCGCTGCGTCAATACCGCGTGAATTGCTGTGGTCTTTGATGCACTGCAGGGTTATGTCATTATCCGTACATACCTCCGTCAAAATCGTGTGCTACTCATGTATCAGCCTTGATGTTGTTGTGTGGTTTTGTAGGGTTTGTAGCACTTATCGACAGTCAGAGAGTATGCGGATGGGGTATTCTCTTGCCTCCCTGGAGACGATTACGTGAGATGCCATTATTATGCCCCATACACTCCGCCTGAAAGACTGTGCTGTGGGCTCCTGATGCTATCGAACACTGCTCATATGATGAGGTTAAATTATTGTGACGGCTCGAGTTTTATTTAATTAAATGGCCTAATTGTGGTATACCCTCAGCTCCCTCTCTGTGGTCAGTACCTATGTGGTATACAGACTTAATCTGAGATATAATATCTGAATGGAAACTGTTATTTTTTGTTCGAATTAACTTAGAGGAGACACATTTAAGGATCGAACGGATTGAATATTTCCATAATTTTTGACGACCGTTTTAGCCTAATTGGTAGTGACCCTGCCTTTGAAGAGAGCTCTGGAGATTCCGGGTTCGAATCCGGGTCAGGGCATTTATTTGCGTGATGGACACAAATATTTGTTCCTGACTCTTGGAAGTTTTCTATGTATTTAAGTATCTATTTATCTATATAAGTATGTGTATTTTCACTTGGTACCCATAGTGTAAGCTTTATTTAGTTTGGGACTAGGTTGATTTGTGTAAGATTTACCAAAAATATTTTTTAGTATTATTATTATTCTAATCAGTAGGTACTAATTATTAAACATATATATCATGTGCATTAGTTAACCCCGATTAGAAAAGAATTAGATAGAGGTGACAGTTTCGTCGTATATACCTACTCACGTCAAAGTAAATATTGCTCAAAACAAAATAAGGGCCACTTACATATTTCTATTTTATTGTTAATTATTATTTATTTATCGTATGACAATTATTTCGAACCATGAGATCTTCTAGAAGACAGTACGTAAAGTGAATAGGCAACTTGACTATTAGAAGTTCTCAAGCCGCCCGAAGGCCTCCAATTTGGCTTAACGACTGCTGCCGTATACAGCAGCCGGGATCAACGGCTTAATGTGCCTTCCAAATCACAGGAGGGCTCAGTTAGTAACCACTCGAAGCGGTCACCCATTCAACAAATGACCCCGGTCCACGTTGCTAGTTATTGGACATAAAATAATTGATAAGTGTCTCGCATCCTCCAGGTATCCTCTTTCATGCTGGTATTTTAGTCTAATAGGTGGAATATATATATATTACTGTTTAATATAATTTTCACATAACTATCAAAATACTTGTGGTCACTATTTTCTTTTGAGTGTATAAATGACAGCTATTCTAATCCCAAACTAATCTAACAAAACGGTTGTTTACCTCTATACTTTAAGGCTATGTACTGTGTTCTCTTTTGAGGTGTACAATAATGAGTATTTCTATTTTATTGTATAAATACTCATATTCATACTCATTTATTGATAATATTATTGAAATATTACATGTCAGGTATAACGATTAGTAATATGTCAGTTCCATTGAATTCAGTGCATACAATATTTATTAACTACAGTTATTCAATTAACCGTTTCTTTTAATTTTTGGTCAAATTTGTTAACACATTTCTCCATTACAATTGTGTTGAGTAGTTAATAGGGAAATACGAATACAATCCATGATTATTAATGTTAACGTTTATCTGCTCTTTTTAGACCCCAAATCCCTTACATCAAACACTAACCATTATTGTTTCCTCTAAGTACACCACAACTAACGTAAAAAGGCCAAATATGTCCTAAAACCCCCATATAAAACGCATCACTATTCCACGCCAGCCACAACTATAACCCAAATATAACCAGCTCAGGCTATATATAAGTACAGACAGTGGTAGAGCTTTTATCGTGATTGCTTTAGGCCTGGACTGGCCAATTACTCCTAATTTTCTAGTGAATAATTGAGAGGTTGGACACTTAAGTGTTACTGGAAGTGACTGATTTGTTTTGTACGTTTTCTTTAATGTAGTGGTTCTTTTAGTGGCACTGGGTAATGACTGCAATTATAGAGACATTGGAATTTATGGTATTATAAGGCTTTTAAACCCAATAAGTATTCAGGGTTATTACCTATTGTAGAAAATAGTTTTAATAGGTAAATAAACCAATTAGGTAAAATTTTGTACTATATCCTATCGACAATTAATTATTTACAGGGCCTGTTTTAGATTTAAGTTGGTTGTAATATTATTAAGTTATTGTTATTTAACTATTATCGCTTGTAAATCAATTAATAAAAAATACATCAATAAAAAAAATTAAATGATTGACGATTGTATTTTCAAAACGTAGGTATATGATTTCGTGTTTAAGTTTGAAAGTTGAGTTCTCATTATTTTGTCAAAGTAAAATCATTTGTATTACTAAAGATGCATATCACATCTAGTAAGAGGTGTCACGCTTAGTTTTTCCCCGACAAACGAAGATATCTCTAGAAGCAACAAAATTAAATCGCTGAAAGCTATTTCTTGAGCTTGCTTATCCTCAGTGAATCCACAGTTTATGACGAATATCAAAATATTCGTCGCAATAATATCTATACGAATATACCTACACTTGCATATATTGGGGGACAATTTTAGACAAATCGACCTAGTCCCAAACTAAGCAAAGCTTGTACTATGGTTACTAGGCGACGATATACATACTTATATAGATAAATTGATACTTTCATATATGGAAAACATCCAAATAATTGGCCAGGCCGGGAATCGAACTCGCATTTTTATCGGTATACTGCCTTTTCGGCGAAAAACGTTTCACCAAATTTCACTTCGCAACCAACTTTTCGCAGAAGTTTCATTTGGCAAACCAACCGTTGGCATAACTTTACTTCGCACTTTTCTTATTTGGCAACATTTTTATAATGCCAAATTTCACTTCAACAAACTTTTATGTGGCAAAAAATTATGAAGCAAATGATTTGCTTGGTATAATGACTTTTCGGCGAAATAGGTTTCGCCAAATTTCACTTCGCACCCAACTTTTTTGCAGAAGTTTCATTTGGCAAATCAACTGTTGGCATTACTTTACTTCGCACTATTCTTATTAGGCAACATTTTTATAATACAATCAAATAAGCGTGTTTTATAAGAATAACTTTTCTTTACAATCAAAAATACCTCAGGACATGGGATTACCTACCTATTGTGCTTTGAACAGGGACTTAGTGGCAAAACCGACTCGGATCGCGGATAGGTTAGAAGACGGAAGCGGGAGCTTTGCTCCCGCTTCCGTCTTCGAGGTTATTTTTTTTATAAAAGAGCGGAAAAACTTGTTATTAACACTTACAACAAATGACAATTGGGCAATTTACTACTAAGATAAACATAGGCTCAAATCACTAAAATTTTCATTTTCAATTTTTCAAATTCATATTTTGGTATGCCAATCAATATATTTGACGAATACATAAATGACATCTTAAACAAATCCCAGGTAATATTTTGCCTAACAATAATTTATCAAATCATTAGTTGGGAATTGATATCGTTACTAAACGTTGAGTTGGGAAATAAAACTTCGCCCAAATCAAAATATGGGATACAAAGTTTGCGAGTTAAAAATTTGCTAAATAATTTTCGCCGAAACATTAGTGAACCATATTTATCTGACATTACGTGTGCAGGCACAGCCTGCATTAAACTAAAACGTGATGAGATGCGATTATGTTACTTACACAATAGAGTTCATTAATATATGTACAGTTTTGCACTCTATTTCTTTCTAATAAGGTCCAAAATGTGTATGTATTACTGATGGTACCTCCGGCCGGCATCGGCAGCTGGCGCAACCCATACTGTACAGGGTGACATCGCAAATATTTTTTTCCAATTATACAAATGATCGCCTTTTCCGTTCAATAATTTTACATGGAGTAAAATATTTTTATTTACTCAAATTTGACTAGAAAAATAATAACCCAGTGCTTAAATCATGGTCACTTTATCACTTTTAACACACGTTGTTGTATGAGAGATCTGACGACAAAACGCAGTGCGCTTTAAGGTGACCAAGTTGTACAAAATATATGTTTTTTTAGTCTATAGTTTGTTTTTTTTTTGTATTAGAAAGGAGATATAACAGTAAACGATTTACGATTTTTATCAGTCACGCTCTGCGGTAAAAGTGTCAAATAATCTCAATGAATATTAAAACCATCATTTCATAATACATTATAAATTGTTATTCAATTTAAAAAATATCTTATTTTATTTTTACCTGCACATATTTTTAATCATAAGGCATGAATTATTTTTGTAAATTACGTCTCGCATTCATCTAAAATTTGTACATTAAAAACCCCAAAGAGGCAGAGATTGTAAGAAGTCGGTGCGGGTTTTAAAAAAGTAATGTATAATAGGGTTACGCGGACATCTCATATCTTGACATCACCGAACAGCAATTAAATAAGCCAAAGTGTATGCATGCGGTTCATATTTGGATTATGATTAAGTATGACCATTTCTCTACTTTTCGGTTACAACTCAAGGCTTCGTCGTTTCTCTCTCTTCTCTATAATACACTTTTACCGTTTTAAATATCTATTTTCAGTTAGGTCTTCTAATAGCCTTCTTCTTTCTGTACCTTCATCCTCCTCAAATTTTGTAACTGTTCATTTCCTTGCCAAGCTTTCAGACTATGGAACTCTTTGCCTCTTGATGTACTGCAAGCTAAATCTAGTGCGTCTTTCAACAGTAATCTTAAAAAATATTATTTGTGTCTTCCATAATACTCGTACCTACTTTCTTTTGATACTGGTCTGTAATTTATTTTTGGGTTTCTCTTAACTTTGTGGTATATATGTATAGTTACGTACCTATATTTGTTTATTTATATACTATCTAAGTATGTTTATTATATGTGTTTTACTTTTACTTTTATGCATATTTTACAGTAGTTTTTATTTTTGCACCACCCACTGAATATATGTGTTATGTTCTCTGCGCTATCTAAAGCTAGGTTGTCTGGAAGAGATCGCACAATACAATACCGTACAATAACACGTAGGCTAGCTTTTATCGGTGGGTAACACCGCAGGGCGCTGCTAGTATTTAATACTCAGAAGTACTTATTTACTCTTACTAATGCAAAATATAAACTACTTAACAGTGAAGAACTATTATTACAATATTCACTGTATCTATACTTAGCATTTAGGAAAACGAGTTCGACGCTGACGCAATAATTTTCAAACTTATATTATAACAATAGATATAAAATGTAAATGTAATTTAATTATCAGGAATTAACGTGACAAATATTGCAACGTTTGAAAAAAAAATGCCAAAAATAAAACATTTTTCTTGGTCCTTTCGCACACTTCGCCGTAATCTCACTCACTTTTGAACCACTTAATTTCAACCACCAAATTTGCCGTTGCATGTCGTATTTTCAAAGGCTAATACGGATTAGGGTAGGTATTTGTTCGGCTTTGTGCCGTAGCTGGTTTTATTAAAATGTTAATGCTAAACTCCGACAGCGTCATGCGCTTGTTGCCCGCATTGTTGTTCATTGCAGAGCTTTCTGGAAGGTTTTAGTCCCGGTTTATATGCGATCCATTTTATTAATAATTTGGTCTCCCGCGGCTTTTCCCGGATTTTTTACATAACTCGCCATCTGCATTTTTGGGATGTAGAAATCTTTGTTTTCCAGTCCGTAAATTGTGTCTACGCTAAAGGCTAGGTGCATCCAACTGACCGATGTTAACATGATATTAACTTTTGACCTATTTATTGACCTAAGACCTGTGCTTAACATACCCCTTTTTCTGCAAATAAACATATTATCATTATTTAAAAATAAATGTAACAAACACTTAACCCGTCGTCTACCGGTCCCGGGGACCCCCGTGATCATAACAAAATAATGCTATTGTTTATTTTTTTCGCTAGGAGAGGACGGCTTGCCCACAAATATACCCACAAAAACTTGATTCCCGTAAAAAGGAAAGGGGAAGTCCCTTCTCCTTTTTACTGTGCATTGATCGCATCAAGAAATTAAGATACAAAATATATATATACTTCCTTTTCCAATGAAAGTGAAAAATTAAAAAAAAAACATGGACTTACTTATTGACAAAGACACTTACTTATTCATGTAATGTACGTTTGCAAGTTATTATATACGAGTACATGATTCGAGAATAGAGTATAGGGTTACCTCAAATGCACCGTCGACATTAGTCGCGATATATGACATATATGGGACATATATACTACCTTTGAGGTGGCTACTGACTTATATCATTTTGTTGTAACCATACAACCCGAGCATTACAGCAGCAATCAGTGCAGCGAACTGACTTCAGAATCGCACAAAAAGGGTTTCTTACGATGGTATGGAAACCCTTGTTTGCGAGTCTGACTATATAGACATTAGCTTTTGATAGTTGTCGCCATTATCGCAATAGGTATTGTCCGGAACATCCTTAAAATAAATCCCGGAGTTTCACTGTAATCATTGACTACGCTTCTATTTCCATACTGCTATATGAAAATTAATTTGAATTTGATATATTGTGGCGTCACTACTATCATCTGTCAAATATGACATGTTCTGCATCGTGCTATCGAAGTTTCTAAAATCAGTTGCATAAAGGTAACTTCCAACCAACTCTCATTGGACTTCGGTTCCTGAGAGATCTCTATATTGTCGTTTCTTCCTGTGTCTCCTATCTATTGTATATATGTATATAACTTGTGGATACTCCCTTTCTTGTATATATCCACCCTTGTATAATATCCTTTATAGGACCATATCCTACTTATCTACAATATAATTTTAATTCATATATGTTGTATATAATTTAACTGGCATGACTGGCGTGAGAATAGAGCCTAGAGTTAACAATCACATCGTTCAAAAACGTACCTTTATCATTTTATATATGCGATTTTATGAATTATTCAAAAACTAAACAAACTACGCGAAATAAATATTTTATTTTTGATAGAATCGTGAAGATTTTTAAGACCTTCCTTTCTTCCTGGCCCATACGTTGGTTTTATTTCCGAACTCGTTCTCGTTTTAAACTACGATGCTTCTAGGACTTTACTGATGAATATGCTCTACCAGTAATATGTTCCCAGCATAAAATGAAAGTTTTTATATTTTTAGTACACATTCGACTTCAAACTTTACCAATAATTTCATTTTGTATTTGCTCCCTGTTCAATAGGAACAGCTACGATAAACGCCCGCCCTCTAATGCTTGATTACATACTGTATGCCCAATAGTAGACACTTGCCGGTCACCTCTATTGTGAGTGTGAAATATGATTGATAGTGTCATACACTGGAAGGTTTTCCTTATACAAAATGCCGACAAATAAATGCCACACTGAATTATAATAGATTGAAGTATACATAGCAAAGCATATTGAAGTGTGCATAGTATTTTCTTCTAAAAGAAAAACACATTCCTATCTATATTCATCGAGATTTTAGCGGTTTTCTGATAATACTTTTTATTTTCTTTTGTTATCCACTATGAAAAATCATCGCGGAAGTCACTTTATATACATTTTGCACTGCTAAAAATGGTATGAACAATCCGATAGTAACAAAATATGAAACATTATTTTACTGCGCAGTTCACAGTGAACAAAACTTCAGTAAGCCCAGCTTGACCCGGCCAAGTGTGCCGGAGTGCAAACCTTATTACCGTGTTTAATCCTATTATATGAGTAGTTTATAGTACGTCACTCTTGCCGCCGTGAAAGATACAATGCAGTAGGTCAGCGAGGTTCTAGTAAATAATGGTCTGCTGAGCAGTAGTCAACTAAGTGTCCAAAATAAATTGCATTGGCTAAAGGTAATAAAAGGCAAATGTAAATCACATTTGCTAATCAAATGACATTCGGTCGAATAAGTTGATCTAAATATCATTTCTAACACTAGCAATAAGATAAATAGTTAATTGATTACTAACAGCTATTGTACCTATGAGTCTGTGTGATACTCGAAATAAAAGATTATTATTATTATTATTTCATAAAGAAATATCTTAGATACGTTTCACACGTTACGCAATCGACTTGATATTTTAGGTAGGTATATTCATTCTTGGTATGGTGCTTAACTATTTAATTCAGTAACTTATTCTGAGCTGGTATTACATCTATATTTTTTGACAGAAGGTGTCATAGTTCCACTTTAAAGTTTTTGTTTTTTCGGATTTGAAGAAAGAGACATCAAAATGGAAGTATTTACTCATGTCTCATATAGCGAATACCGGCCCTGATCGGGCTGATAGTTAGGCTGCGTCTACGCACAGGCAATATGCGTTGCATTGAATTTCCATACATTCTGCGCTGCCATGACGCCCCGTTCCCGGACTTTTTCGGTATTTGATAACTTTTAATGCTGAAACCGGTATGACCTATCAGTCCTGGTAATCACTTTTCATAAAATGATTTTGGTGGGATTTCTTGATCATAATAACCTAGTTTTAAACCCACTGGTTTTTTCTCTAGTATCAGCACAACGTCTCGACCTCTCAGTGCGACACGAGATAACTAGGTCTTGTGTTTTTACAGGGGAATGTTCCGCAGAAGTTTTAATGCGATAAAAAGTTCAGTTAAATTAACATCTCGGCCACAAAAGGGGAATGTGAGGCTTTCCGTGCGTTTGTTTTAACCAAAATAACAGCTTTTTTGGTCGACATTGTCAGAGTTAATGCCAGTGTCGTATGTTTAACTTTTTTTAAAAACGAAAATTTTAATGACGGCTATTTGCTTTAACATTGTATAATTTTATCTTCTTTATTATGAAAATAATTTATATTGTAGTGAATGATAATAATATATACTTACAAGTTTTTTACTAACATAGTCAGAGGCTTATCAATTAGTTCAAAAATAAATCATTAAACAAACAGAAATCTATGTACTTTTAATAACTTTTAATACGTACATTTTTTTCCTAACAAACCTTTCAAATAAATCTCCAATCTGTTATTAAGAATCACATATTTAGTTGGGTTCAATCACCTTTTTCAATTAGAATGGCCGTTAAAGCGCCTAAAGGTGAGTGCTATCATTTGCGAACAGCTCACGTACCGACTAGCCTTTCATTTCCGCAGACGAAAGGGCACGAGCACCAGTAAGAGCGGTTGGCTCCGCTCGATTCAAAGGATTTATGATAATAGGAAAATCCTTTCAGTTAATATCTTTTATAAAAAGGTATTATTGTTTGGATTAAACAATTAGGTCTTGTACAAACTGGCCGGTATTTATTTGGTACTTTTGTCGCAATCTTGCACTGATAATTGAATCTCAGATTTTTGTTAAAAATGCATAATTGACCAAGAGATTACTTATTTTAACAATGATTACACTGGAAGTCAGGATGAAATATAATGTACTTGATTTATTGTAACAATAGGTTCTCTATACCTAATATGTTTACGCACTTCTATATGTAAGTATTCTACATTGTGCCCATATAAAGCATGGTTGCAAATTGTTCCATTGAACACTGTTAAAAATAAATTCTCGATTCACGAATCAAGGCCAAAACGTTAATAATTCACCGACTTCCAAAAGAACAATATCTCCACTTGTATTCCTAAATTCATTTAACGAAGAACGATAAAATTTATCTTTGGGCAATTATTGGCACGCAGTGAACTTGATTTCTTAAGTTAAAAACGTCTTATGTTCATCGCTCGGTGCAAAACATTAGGCGATTTCGTTGTGGGGTGTGTATTTGCTGGATATACAGAAGTTTTATTTTCATTGGCACGTCAATGTACATATGTCTCTTCAGTTTCTGAGGTAAAGGTGTTGACGGTGACAGGAGCCGGCTGTCACGGGGTGTTTCCATTACCGGTGATTAAGATGCCTTAAGTTATTAGGATTTTAGGAAGTTAGGTGCTTGTCGGAAGTTTCATTCGAACTATCTTGCTGTTAATAACAAGCTAGTACCCGTATGTGTATTATCTGAGTAATCGTTAATTGTTTCGTGTAGAGAAAAAATGTAGGTAGGTTTTGCACAAGCAAACAATATGATTAAAATTTAATGGAAAAGTAATGCCTATTAACTAAGTCACTATGAAACAATGTGCTTCTGATGATCAGCATATGGCTACATTCTGAAATAATAATATTTTGTGCAGGTTATTTCAACAGTTTTATTGAAATAATGACAAAAAAATACGTCACAGATGCGAAAAAGTAGTCTAGTGCTAGAAAGCTGTAATTTTGCATGAATTTTGCATTTATGTATGCCTTGTCGGTGTAATAGATATGTATATCTATTACACCGACAAGGCTGTAGAATAAAATATAAATAAATATATATATATTCTTACCGTACGTCTAGGGAACATGGTGGGGGTGCAAAGTGATAATTATTGTTATGGTCAAGTGTGTTCCCCCTACTGCCAGTTAAACAGTGGCCACTAGTAGGATATGACAGACATCATGATAGTAATCTTCAAAACTAGGTAGACATTAACTCAAAAAATGTACTTAGAGAAACAAACTTTCGTACAAATTCCATTAATTACTTATATAATGTTATTAGTTGTGTCAAAACATAATGAATTTTAAGAACTTTTACTTTCGCTTTTACTTCGCGTAACCGGTTATAACACAGGAAATTCGAGAAAACACGGTGAACTTTATCCACCGAAAACGCGACTTGACAAATCTACAAAGTGTATGCAGACGGTAGGACCCAAGGTATATAATAAATTCCCGCTAGAGATAAGACAGGCTACTGGCGACGGGTATTTCAGTAAAAAACTTACAATGAAAGTCGCATCCAGCGCCTACTACAAACTTGATATATGATGAATTAATATGTTGACATTTAAAAGTGCCCCTGTGGCCTATTTGCAGAATAAATTTTTGATTTTGATACCTTTTTCGAGGACTAACATGTTTGTTAAGTAGGTATCACGCTTTGTCTGTTTTTCATTAGCCTAGGGTAGTGGCCCACTGTTTGGCTGGGTTTCGATTGTTTTCGACAAAGTCTTAAGTACAACACAACATCTTGTATTAAATAACGATGAAAGTAAAGACCTGATTGCAAACAAACGTAGCGTGACTGTGCTATTTGAGCAAACCGCGTTTAAAAGGTAGCTAATTAGCAACTTTGATTTAGTCTGCAGGTTATTATTGGGCTTTTCTTTAGCACTATTTGTTTCAACCCAAAGTGTGCTATAGGTACTGTTTAATGTAGGTTATACCATTCCTTAGCCAACTGAAAAATCCCTTTGATTTTTTCCAGCAGTGGGTCTTAGTGTGAAGGTTTAATAATGATATAGTTCAGCATTTCCCGAACTATGGGTCGCGTCACATTGGTGTATTCATACATAATTATGTTCATTTGTACCTACACTGATACCCAAAGAGACCGGTGTGTACCAAATTTAGATTTTTTAGTTAGGGGGATCTCGATCTGTTCAACACTGGGAACCACTGATGTAGTGTATGAATGGACAGCGAAGAAATTTTAAACTTGCAAGTTTGGTGGAGACATCATCAAATTCCATTCCCAATTTCTCCCTTTCAACGATGATTTTTGGGATACAACCATTATGTGTGTATGCAAATGTAACGATAATCAATCAAATGTTCCATTAATGTATTGCAGTAGGTATTTTTTAAATTGCTTGCAATAATACTTTACATGTAGGTAGGCAATTGTGTCAAGACTGTTAGCGTTCTGAGTCACCCAAATTAAACTAAACAGAGCCATAAACTTCCATGTTTAAAGCGACCTTCTTGGGACCTTAATTACGCCGAATACAGTAATTAAAGCATCGTAAAACTTAATTAATCTAAACTCCAAAAAATTGTTTACCTACAGACCTTGCAAATTTAAACAATTGCTTTGCACAACGTGGTCCCGACCTTTTATTGTTTAAGTTGTATAATTACTTTCTGGGTTTGCACAGATTTTGTAGTGAGTCGGTCTAATTTAACTCGTTGTGAGTAATTAAGCACAGCGGCTAATAGATGAAATTGAACCACATACAGTGCATTACGATCACGGGCATTCAAGTTGTCTGAAATAATTCAAACGTGGCTACCAGGCCATTTTAAATATCAGGAATTATTGAGTGTTGGTTGGTAACTAGGTTAGAGCATTTAAGACTGGAGATGTCATTGATATACTTCCCCTCTGCCAAAGGTATAGTAGAAAAATCTGCCACGTTATTAAAAACTACTTTATTAATCGATTATACGTCAGTCTCGAAATCGTCCCCGGCGTGTGAAAAGCTTTATGTAAGCAAAAGGGCTTTATGTGCTGTTTTCGGGTGCAAAAATCATTTTAATTTATCAAATTTACGAAAAGATGAATTATAATTTCACTTGCACGTATGTTTTGATTTGATTATAAGTTTCTACTTGGTTTAATTAAAATCGTAAATCGAGCATCGATTACTCAAAGTCTATTTTAAAATATTCATATTCTACGCTTCATGCTTGGCCGCTATTTTGACATTTCACGACACCGTATTTCGACCGTAAAATGAGGACTTCAATCTATGAGAATTTATATATGAAATGTGATCCTTAGTGAAATTGGTCAATTTAGCCATGCGATAATTGACCTAGTTTAAACGCTTGTAAGGTCTAATTTTATTGCTCAAATTTCGTGTTTTGTGTGTGCGTGCGTGATTGTTTTAGTGTAGTGCGTAGTAACGGGGGAATTTTTTGCAAGTTGCATATTTTCTTAATTTACATGTGTGTTACATCGTTTCTCCAAAATTTGTCGAAATATTTTGTTCGGAAAGATGCGCTGAAGTAGAGGTGGGTCGTTTCGACTTTTCCGTGAAACGAAACGTAACCGTTTTTTATCACATAACTGTTTCGAGTACTAGTGGGTTTGGTCTTGTGTTGCGTTTATATTTACGTTTTCAAATCAGTTATCGAGTTGCGTTTTCACGTTTTGCGTTGCAACTAGAATCATTGTGTGTCGCCTTCTTGTCATCGTTTTTTATGACTTTGACCGCTATATCTCACCAACGGTTGACTTACATGGAAAAGTCTTTTAGAAACCTCCATATAATTTTTAAAGTCCTATCCCACACAACTGTGTGCGTTGAAATTAGTATTTTCATACACGTGTATGTATGCACATGTATGGATTACTTATAATATATGATAAACAAATTGTTATTATTTAAAGTTCTTAAAATGCACTATGTGATTGACACAACTAACAACATTGTGTAAGTAATAATGGAAATTGTACGAACTTTGCTTTTCTAATTACATTTATTAAGTTCAGCTGTTACTCGTTAACTAACAATGTCTGCCTAGTTTTGAAAATTTATTATACATATATATGTGGGCGGCATTCCATGATTATTGTTTATTTTTCTCGCAAAGCTTATTTGCACATTACAAGATATTTTTAAGCAACTTTGTACTGGCAATGGTTAATCTTTGTGTTAAAAATTATATTTACTTAGCTACCGTCTTACTTTTATCATAATTTAATGCAACAACTACCCTCGTGTAATAATAGTTTAATACACTGTTTATTTATGTTGCATTCTTATTTTTACATCATAATAAATATAATAAAGTATCAAGTTGTTAAAATAAATAATAAATTAATAATAATATTGATATTTTAGGCAATTAAGCATGTAAATCATTAAATAAGGAGTTGTATTGTTTCCCCTCAGTAACACGCCACTACGCAGGTGCAAGGTGGCGTGAGGGAGCGTAGTGGGGATGGTTGAAAAGGGTATATAAGCCATTGCATGCTCATTTTTGTCTCTGATCTGTTGAACTTAGATTGTGTAAGCTAACTCTCTGTCAGTTATAATAAAAATATTACAACAATCCAATACCAAATTTACTCTTCCTGTCCCTCCAACTGTTATGGAGGAATCCAGCAATAAGTCGCCCTCTGATGGGTTAAATAATCAGGCGACGAGCGGAATACCGCCGACAGCAGCGGTGGGATCACAATCCCCCATCTTAGGTGGATGCCAATCTGTTGGTTCATCAGAACCAACTTTTACCATGGACCAAGTAATGAGTTTGGTAACCACGGTTACCAAACAAGCCGCAGCGAGCGCCGTTACTGCGGCGTTATCTGCTGCTGGCGCTAACTCACAGCAGCCGCCGCCACCACCGCGTGAACGCGGAAATTTCTACTTGCCGCCTTTCGACCCGGATGTCCGTTCTCATGATATCCGGGATTGGTGCGCCAATGTTGACGAAACAATTTCTGTATTTGCCATACCGCCTCTAGAGGCACGGATGAAGGCTATACTTCAGCTCAAAGGAAGAGCGAAAGTTTGGGCTGATACTTGGTCGTTGCATTCTACTACCTGGGAACAGGTCAAGAATGACCTTATCAAGACTTTCTCCAAGGAGTTCCGGTACGCAGATGATGTACAGAAGTGGCGCAGCTATACCTCGGAACAGGCGGCGACCTACGCCGAATACGCAACTACAGCTTGGACATTATTCAAACGGGTGCGGCCGGAAGCTGGGGATGGCGACGCCATTGATGCTATTATTACAGGTATTTATCCTGAACACATTAGATCTGAGTTATTACGCAACACGCCTGACTCTTTGCCTAAACTAGTTTCGGTTTTGAAAACATTTCGAAAACGTAAACTTGATGCCTTAGATAAAACAAACAATAGCCCTAACCATAATAAAAAGGGCCGTTTCTCGGAAATGAGTAATAGTAATAAGGCAGACCAGGCGGCCATCATTTGCTTTAAATGTAATAAACCTGGTCACCGTTTTCGTGAATGCAAAGCACTCGATAATTCTGCGTCTGTGTCGAATATCTCTAACGTGCCTAATACAACTAAATCAGTTGAGTGCAAATACTGCTCCAAAAAAGGCCACGTGGAAAAGAACTGTTTTCGTAAATTGTATAACGAACGGTCAAATTCAAATAAGTCTGTAAATTTTTGTAATACCGTGGACCGCAGTACTACTACAGTCAAGATAGGCAATGCTAGTTATACTTGTTTATTTGATACTGGTGCAGATTGTTCTCTGATGCGAGAACGCTTCTCAGGTTCGATTCCCGGGAAGAGAAAAGCTGTAAATGTAACTTTTTCTGGTATTGGCGATTGTCCAGTGCGTTCAACGCAAAGCATTACTACTATGGTAGAAATAGATGGTATTTGTGTTGAGCTAGAGTTTTTCGTTGTTAGAGACACGCAAACACAGTTTGATATTTTGATTGGATATGATCTTCTGCAAATCCCTGGTCTCAGTGTTACTCTGACAAAGGATGGTATTTCAGTGAAACGCCACTTCCTCGTGAATGAATGTACGCAACAAAACTCATGTTCAAGTTTAAACACTGATATAAACGATGACAATTTACTTCAAAAACTTCGTTCTGTCATTAATAAATACGAAAATAACTTTACATCTGGAAATCGCGTTTCACAAGTAAATACTGGTGAACTGAAAATAAAGCTTAAGAATCCCGATAAGGTAGTGCAGCGCAGACCCTATAGATTGTCACCTAGTGAACGTGAAAAGGTTAGAGAAATGATTGATGACCTTAAGACCAATGGGATTATTCGTGACAGCTCTTCGCCATTTAGCAGTCCCATATTGTTAGTTAAGAAAAAAGATGGGTCAGACCGTCTTTGCGTGGATTTCCGTGAGCTTAATGCGAATACTCTTAGGGACAACTTTCCCTTGCCCTTAATTGCTGATCAGATAGATAGGTTAGGAAAAGCGCGTTACTTTACCTGCCTGGACATGACCGCAGGCTTTCATCAGATCCCTATAGCTGAAGACTCCATCGAAAAAACTGCTTTTGTGACCCCGGACGGTCAATATGAGTACTTGCGTATGCCTTTTGGTCTTTGTAATGCCCCTGCCGTCTACCAACGGGCTATAAATAAAGCACTTGGTAGCTATAAGGACAACATTGCCTTAGTTTATCTTGACGATGTACTTATTATGTCTGAGACAGCCGAAGAAGGGCTGCAAAACCTTGATCTTGTCCTGAGACGATTGACTGACGCCGGTTTTTCGTTAAACGTTTCTAAATGCTCATTTCTGAAAACATCCATTGAGTATCTTGGAAACATTGTTGAAAATGGCACCGTAAAGCCTAGTCCTAGAAAAATCGAAGCTTTGTCCAATTCCCCGACACCGAAAAATATTAAAGAACTCCGCCAATTTAATGGCCTGGCTGGATATTTTAGGAAATTTGTACCAAATTTTTCAAAGATAATGATACCACTCTATGAATTGACGAAATCAAATGTGCCATGGAACTGGACAGAGCGTCAGGAACAAGCAAGGCAAAATATAATAAGTCGCTTGACGTCTTCTCCCTTGCTTGCAATATTCGACCCAGACCTACCAACCGAGTTACATACGGACGCCAGCTCCCTTGGATATGGCGCTGTTCTAATTCAAAAACATGATAGTGAAGTTCGCGTTGTCGGTTATTTTAGCATGAGGACCACCACCGTTGAAAGTAAATACCACTCGTATGAACTTGAAACGCTGGCCGTCGTCAAGGCAATAAAACATTTCCGTCATTTTCTATATGGTCGGTCTTTTAAATTAATTACTGATTGTAACTCATTAAAAGCGTCGCGTCACAAAAAAGAGTTGACACCTAGGGTTCACCGCTGGTGGGCCTTTTTACAAAACTATGAGTTTGAGGTCGAATATCGTAAGGGTGAGAGATTGACACATGCTGACTATTTCAGCAGGAATCCTATAGCTACTCCCCAGCCTGATAACCCACAGTCAAAAACTTTGAAATTATCCGTAAACGCAACTACCCTTGACCACAACTGGCTACTTATAGAACAGAAACGTGACCCTATACTTAAAAATATCGTTGAACAACTGAATTCTGACATCATGCCAAGGGATATAGCCAATAGCTACGTTATTTTACAAGACAAATTGCTTAGACGTAAAGTCCAAATTGATAACAAGACACGTAAACTTATAATCGTGCCGTGTAGTTACCGTTGGAATCTGATTGCCCATTATCATTCTGCACTCCAACACTTCAGCTGGGAGAAGGTTCTAGCTAAAATAAGGGAACAATATTGGTTTCCCAACATGTCCAAGCTAGTTCGCAGATTCATTGAAAACTGTGTCAGTTGCCGGGTAAGGAAAGGTGTATCGGGGGCTAGGCAAATTTCCTTACATCCCATTGATAAAGTGGCTGTACCTTTTCATACCGTACATGCTGACACTACTGGACGCATGAACGGAACACGAGGAGAAGCTGAGTACGCTTTTGTCTTTATAGACGCCTTTACCAAATACGTTCATCTTGTGTATGCCAACGACCGTACGGCACAAACCGCAATCAAATGCTTTCAGGAGCTAATAACTATATTTGGTACCCCCGTGCGTCTGATATCGGACCAAGATAAAAGTATGACTGCATCTGAATTTAAAGAATATTGTAACAAATTTCGTATAGAACATCACGTAGTGGCTAAAGGCGCTAGTAGGGCAAACGGCCAGGCAGAGCGTATTATGAAGGTCATTAAGGATAATATGTCAGTGGTGGAGCTTGATAAGCCGTGGTATTCTGCAATGCAAGAATTGCAGTTGACAATTAATTGCACTGTCTCTAAAAGCACTGGTAAAAGTCCATTAGAATTGTTACTTGGCAAAAAATGTTCACCACCGGCCATCAAGCTCCTCCAAGTTGACGATGATGAGCCTGAAGAGGATCTTATATCTGTTAGAAACGCATGTAAACAAAGGATGGACGAGCGATCTTTTCAAGACAAGATAAGGTTTGACATAGGTAAAGTACAGATCAAACCTTTCAAAGTGGGCGATTTTGTTTTAATGCGGCGTAATGAAAGACATACAACCAAATTGGGTGCTAAATTTGAAGGCCCAATGGAAATATTAGAAATATTACCTAACGACCGTTACAAGTTGAGACACGTAAACTTACGAGGAAGTTCTGAAAAGATCGCAAGTCATGATTTTTTAAGACCTGCCCCAGCTGGACAGCTGGATCCATTTCAAAGTTATGATGATAATTCTGCCGTGTGGGCGGATGGTGAAATGGGAAACAGTGTTCAAAATGAGGACTGTTTAGAGACTGAAACACAATAACAATGTTATAGATTGTTCATGTAATTGAAATTATATATTATTGTTATACATTTACATCTTATTTAAGATTATTTTAATGTGAAAGCTTTGTTCCCCCTATCCACAACTCCTTCCTTAAAACGCTGGCTGGCCACCACGCGTTTCCTTGTCCCGGTCTTGGAGGCTAGATCTCTGTGTCGTAGAGTGATGCCTGTGTTGGCTAGATCCCAGGATGGGTGATGCCTGTGTTGGCTAGATCCCACGATGGGTGATGCCTGTGTTGGCTAGATCCCAGTAAGGGTGATGCCTGAAAACAGCGCAGAGAGCGCGCTGGACCAGAATGGCCGTGTGGGCGGCATTCCATGATTATTGTTTATTTTTCTCGCAAAGCTTATTTGCACATTACAAGATATTTTTAAGCAACTTTGTACTGGCATTGGTTAATCTTTGTGTTAAAAATTATATTTACTTAGCTACCGTCTTACTTTTATCATAATTTAATGCAACAACTACCCTCGTGTAATAATAGTTTAATACACTGTTTATTTATGTTGCATTCTTATTTTTACATCATAATAAATATAATAAAGTATCAAGTTGTTAAAATAAATAATAAATTAATAATAATATTGATATTTTAGGCAATTAAGCATGTAAATCATTAAATAAGGAGTTGTATTGTTTCCCCTCAGTAACACGCCACTACGCAGGTGCAAGGTGGCGTGAGGGAGCGTAGTGGGGATGGTTGAAAAGGGTATATAAGCCATTGCATGCTCATTTTTGTCTCTGATCTGTTGAACTTAGATTGTGTAAGCTAACTCTCTGTCAGTTATAATAAAAATATTACAACAATCCAATACCAAATTTACTCTTCCTGTCCCTCCAACTGTTATGGAGGAATCCAGCAATAAGTCGCCCTCTGATGGGTTAAATAATCAGGCGACGAGCGGAATACCGCCGACATATACTACTACCATAACTTTAAGCACATGCCAAGTCCCTTGTGCGCAAAAATTATCACTTGACCGTAGTAAAAAATGGTTGTAGAAACCCCACAATATTTTTGAACGAGCTATCCAAGAACAATCCACACGATTGGATTCCTTGCTTACTACGGAATCCTAACAAAGTAAAATAATTTAAGGAATAAACTTTTATTACTTCCATTACTACTTTTTGCTTCTCGCATACTCTAATATTGTTTATGGCTAAAATTTGACAGCTAACGTTGTTATTAAGGTAGATAGGTTTCTGTACCTTTAGGTACTCATACTCACTATTAATTATGCTGCGCAGGTGTGTTAAGGCTTAACTCGTAATATATAACAACTAGGTAAAAATATCAAAGTTTTGATTTCAATCAATACTATAGTCAAAACTTCATTAGTGTTCGAACTATTAACTCAGTACACCAAACCAGGCTAGTTCCTAACCAAACTCCAAACTTCCAACATGCAATATTCTGTACCTTTACACATTGAAGCTTTCAATAAACCCGACTTCATACTTGTGGCAGCTCTAGGTTAAATTCCAGAAAGCACCCAACATCGACAAAGTTACGCTGCTGTTGCCAAATTTAATGTCAGGCAAATATAGTCGTTCATGAGCCAAGATTAAGATGACTAATATTGATTAACGGTACTGGGTGACTGCGACGCAGTACTACCCGGTCACAGTAAATAAATAAATAAAAAGCAGCGCGTAAATTCATCAATCGCATTGGTTAATCATGAATAAGATACGCACATAGTTGCTTTGACACGAGGATTAATGTCATTTCCACTGGAGCTCCATTAAAGTCGACACATATTCGTATAATTTTGAGTTTGCACCACTAATTACTTGTTAATGGAATCATATTAGATTCATTTCTAAGGTTTCTCATTCAAGGGATCAAAATGGCGTCTGAGTTTTCTCTTTCGCACTCGTATGGTCTCACAGAACGTCTCTCATATAGCCACTCGTCGTGCAGCTATTATTGGGGACAATGTCGCACCACAGAATAGTATAATAGTACTACATAGTCGCACGACATTTCTTGTCACCCGCAACGTCGAGCGTGGACTAGCAACAAAACTCCCAGTAGCTCGATTCCACTCACACCTCAGATACGGTTGAAGATGCTCAATCAATCTTACTGGAACGCAAACTCTAAGAGTATTCCAGTGTTTAAATTGCCAGCGTAGTCGGAAGTTTCTCCTGAATTTTCCCCAGCCAACCGTGCGTCGTTTTATAGCCTATTTATTTATTTGTATCATGCAACAAGGCCCATATTAGTCCATATTAGTAGGCCTATAAAGCCACAGTCAGGTTAACACTTGACTAGTCGCATATGGGTCTATATGACCCAGCTTTTTTTTTAACCTGACTGTGGCTTTATAGGCTGGGCCCAATAAAACGATAGGAGTGCGCGGTTGGAAAGTAGCCTGGGGAAAATCCAGGGGAAAAGCTCCGGCACGACCACGCGTGTGGTTTGGAACACTGGAAGTTTGCGCACCAGTGAGATTGGTTGAGCGGTTTCAACCGAATCTGAGGTGTGAGTGGACTCGAGCTACTGCGAGTTTTGTCGTTGGTTCACTAAACCTAGCCTAGCTGAGAAGAGTCCAGCAAGAAACTCAGCTGTCGACACGAGTGTTCTTAAATTATAATAAAATAAATATTTATTGTTTACGCTATTGCCTATTTCTATCGAAGGATATTGACTGGAATAATTTCAAATAAAATATGTGTTGAGGTTATAATTTGGTTTATTTTTATGTATGTATTATTTCTTAATATCGTCTTTACAATATGTTAATGTTACGTCTAACTAGTTAAAGAAAGATCTAAGGGGCTATCAAACAGTGTTTTAGGTATACTATATTTTTAAAAGTTCATTAACGCTCTGCTACAGACAATATTATTATACATTATGATAATGAGTATGACTGCTTTATAACAAAACGAAAAGGTGCGTTGCGTAGCACTGTCATGTAAGCGTCAAATTAATATGGTGTTTCAAACAAACACAACGTTTCGGAAAAGCTACATTCTCAAACAGAATACCACAAACTACACAACCGCTACTTTGTACATAACCAATTTTCAACAACTAAGACTTAGAGATACAACACATTTTCGCCTATATGAGAAATTGCCTATAGTTGGAGGGTCCAATGTTTAACTTTCTCTAATTGTTTGCTTGGGAAGCAACTTCCTACTGACTACGATTCGGACCGTAAACACACACTCTCGTTCCCCTCTGTCGCCCAGTTTATGTGCAGTGGGAAGAGGGTGGAAGTCCAAATTGGACTGGTCGTTCAAAGTAATCTCGCCAAAACCGATGTAACATGGGAAAGTTTTAATAGGATTAATATTTAATTTATTTATTAGTTGTTGAAATGTTACGAATCATTATAAGCTACTAATTTATTGTTTTTGGTCTTAATAGGAGGCAGTAAACGGCTATAGATTGTTGAGGTTATTAATTTATTGAATATGAAGGTAAAAATTGGTGCGAGAAATGTTTAATGTTAGTGCTTGAGTAAAAATCATTAACTTTATATAGAAAGAAAGAAAGAAAGATACATTTATTTGCGACATTTACAAACAAAGACACCGCATAACAGCATTTTCCACGAAATGCTCACAACGCAGCGTAGTGCTGGCAGGGGCAGCGCTGGTCTTCCGATGTGACCATTCGGTGAAGTCACGGCGCAGTGGTGAACAAAAAGAAGGCAACTAAAATATAAACAACAAGAAACATTGATGACATATAGCGTGCCAGCTTTATCACCTAATATTTTATGTAGCAACCCGTGTGGTTGCCGGGTAAGAATTGCGCCACCCCATCTCTTCCCGTGGGTTTCGTAGGAGGCGAATAAGGGAAAATCGGAGGGTGGGCAGCAGCATCCTTCGATCATTACCACCATCAAACTGCGGTCGCCAACCCGCTTGCCAAGCGTGGCGACTATGGCAAATCCCCCCCAAATTAGGGGAGGCCTATGTTCAGCAGTGGACGTCTTTCGGCTGAAATGATGATGATGATGATGATTTTATGTTGTATGTAGTGTACCTAACACAGTAAAGTTATTTTTAATTTGCCGATTAATGGATGTCTAGCCATGATTAATTTTATCATCTAGATAGGTACTACGGTGTAGATTGATTTGATATCACATATTCGACCCGTTTTATGCTAGTTTTCATAAATTCAACTGTACTATATGAAGGTCAAACTAGTAGACAAGTGCACAACAAACTACTTTTTTGCCTGACTGCTAACGCATTGAAATAATTACTTTATAAATATAACCATCCTCGCACTTCTGGGCATCTATTTAGTTCTTGATTTTCGTATTATACTGTATTGAGATTGTAAATTGATAATCAGACATTCCAATTGGCTATCATTATTATGCCGATCGAAAATCTTTACATATTAGAGCCGCTTTCAATAGTTTTTAAACATAATGGAAACTGTCGTTAGAATGTCATTTATCATTTTAGAATTTAGGAAAATTCACCAGCCATTTGGCGTTTGAATTTGCAGGCCCGTAACTCTTCTCAATTCTGCTAAACTTGCGTATATTCGCACTTGGAACGACAGAAAACAATTTGTACGATAGCACGCAGTAGAAAATAATGAGGTAAAGCCACAAGTTCATTAAAGTCTATTGCAAGTCTATTGCCACTCAGTGGTATATTGGCACAATAATAAGTCTGCAACAAGGAAGCTATAAGGCGCACAATTAAAGCAACGAGGGTAATAATAGCTCGATCTGCGCAATTAACCAGCTTGCAGTCATTTCGAATTAGTATTATTTATTACAACAACGTGGGCTATGGAAATAAAAGAAATGTGCATATACCTACTCCTCGTACGATTGATTTTTCTGGAGTAGCTAGCGTCCATGGGCTTCGATGTCGGCTTACCAGGCAGGCTGAAAAAAAAGTATAAAAATATCTCTGTCTTTTATAAATTTTATAATACCCGTAATTTAAACTCACGATAGATTATAACGTAATCGATATCGTAAATATAAAGCAGGTAGTCTTGTTAAACATTAATAGTTAGTCCCATGTGGTCTCGGCTACCAGCCATTAATTTTAAATGCGTAGTTAGTGGCTTATACGGTTAATACGTTTTGTTTAACAAAGTTTCGCGAAGCTTAAGTGAGTTTACGTAAATATTTCCTATGTAGGTTGTTCTTGTTCAGAGAAAAAGAGGATATATGTTTCTAGTCTAAATAAATTAACATATTTTTTATAGCGTAACTTGGAAAATTAAACTACAGTTTCTGTCGTTTCTTCAATATTCCTTATGCTGCAGCAGCAGCAGAACCGAATATTCCTAATGTTCCTGTCTCATAGTCTGGTATTAATATATAATAATAATATTGACACTTATGTACGGTAGTATGTACGGTTTTTATATTTGAAGTTACACCGCCTACAATTTGTCCGCTTTGCCCTAAGGTTGATTGGTAGAGATTGCTTATGGTATTAAGTCCTCCTTTTACATGATAAGTTTAATTTTGTGCTATAAAAATTAAATAAATAATTAAAACATTCTTAGCTTCTTATAGACCGAATTATCAACAGTGTCTTAAATCACGAAGTGAAAAGTAAATTGGCCACTTGTCTCATATATATCAGACAAAATTTCCTTTACATACGGGGAAACGCATGTTATTGGCTACGCGTCTACACGTCGAGAACTCGACAGAAGTACTTGGCACTGAAAGTGTTAAATATTTGTGGTGAAATGACATATTACCAATAAAGTGACAAAGTCCTAACATCCATTGGAGCGTGTGATTGTTACAACCATGTAACTGCGGTAGTTACAGACATTGTTAGTGGGTTTGGCGGTTAGCGTTGCCATGACGTGTTTAATATTGACGCAATATTGAAATCTAAAGGTACATGGTGATTTGTCAATAGTAGATGTCAGTAGAGTCATATAAGTGAGTAGAGTCAAAGGTGTGTTTTAGAACAGTTATTAAAAAATTAAATGGCTTTTAAACCAACCACTCCTCATAATGAGGGAAAAATTGGGCTTATGTGTTTATTCTATATTTTTATGATAATTATGGGGAAAATGGTAATGGCTTACTTATGAGATTTTCCTTTGTCGTACCACCTACTATAGTAGAAAATTACTTAATTTAATGAAATTTCTTTTTTGAATCATTCCCTTATCTTTTAAGTATTAAGTAAATCTGTCAATATATTGACAGTGAAATCAAAGTATAGACTGATGAGACTCTCGATAATCACGATTTAGAAAAGATGAAACAAAGTCAGGGTAAAAAAAAAACTATTATGCTACGTACAGTTATTTAACTTTGACGCTATATTCGACTTTTAAAAAAACGTGATAGTTTTCGTTATTATCAGTGTTCACCCCACAGTTAGCTAAACGGTGGGTACTCAGCATGTGAAAAATCGTAGTAGTACAATGATGAATTTAAACGAAACCTACCAAGAGTAAATAGTAGACATTGCTAGTTAATAAGTACTAAATAGCCGAACTTAAGGGATGTACTTAGAAAAACAAACTTTCTTACAATTTGAATGGATTACTACTAACCTAATAAATATAAGTTTGCGAACTTTTAACGGTTGAACAACTACGAGATCCTACATTGCGCATGGCCCGACACGCACTTCGCCGATTGTTTTGTTTATTTTTTAGAGATTCAGTCACTGGCGAAAGCAGATAATAACTGTGTTAGCGTTGCTAAAGTAATGATCACACCTTAGAAAAATAGAGTTTGAAACATAGTTTTGATTTAAAGGACTTATTTTATTTTTCCAGATACGTTGGTGACCCGAAGGATTCTTGAAGAGCCTCAATTTGAAAAGCCAATAGGCAACCTGTCCTTTCACATTGGAAGAGAAGCGGTCCTAGGATGTTCTGTAGTAAATCTAGGAAGCCACAAGGTTAGTAACATTCTCCTAACGATGTCTCAGTACAATAAGGGCTATCGTTTTTGTGCTCATATTTTTCTATGGAGAAAATACTGGTATCCGATCCCTGGTACCACACGTGGTACGCGGGCGCCGCTGGGCCACGAGTTTACAAACAATAGATGTAAAAACGTGTAGAGCTTTTCGATCGTAGGGATATTTTCTTGAAAATCATGCTGATACGTATATGTCATGATATTAGCTGTGCTGGGGGTCACATTCTGTAATCTTGAATTGGTCTCCATTTATACAACATAAGGGAGCCACGCTGTTTTGTCGCCTAAATAATGTTTTAGTTTTAAGTATATAATTGTAGCTATATGGTATTTATCTATGGGCCCTTGTTGCCTGAAATAAATAATTTATTATTATTAATATTATTCATCGAGATGTTTTTATGAAATTTTCCCACGCGTGATAGATTTACCGATGACGGAAAGTATATCGCATTTCCACTCTTACTGATCTTAGAAAGAAAGGAATAAAATCCACTGCAATGACTCAGACTTTCAATATCAACACCTCCGACACGTGATAGTAGGCATAACATGTCCAATTCTGGTGTTAAATACCACGGATTTGTGAACTGCAAAATTAAATAGAAATATAATAAGGTAAGTGGTTGCTTAATTGCATTATGTATGGGTCTTGGACACCTCCTTTGATGCACAAGGTTGGTAAAACAATTTGTTCCAACTTCTAAAAAAGAGATTCAAACTCCAATAAGCTAACAAAAATCTCAAAAACCGTACGAAAATACTCCTGGTTCAGTCCATTATATTCTCAACTCGACAAAAAAAAGCTTGACTAGCAATTGCCATACAAACCGTAAAGTAGCAAATAGGTACTAACAGCAACATCGCTACACTGAGCATTAATAGATCTTTACTCGTTGCAATAAGGTTCACAACTGTATCGTTGATAGTATGAAAATTTTACGTACATGTTACTTTTTCGAGCTGAGCACCGATGCAGTTTCCAATTCAGCCGTTCCTACATCTATAGACGACATTAAAAATGAATCGACTCGTTCGGCCGAGTCCAGTAAAGCGGGACGAATTATTGATTTGTGTTTTAATTTGATATTCAAAAATGAACGATTATCAATTATTTATTTTTAAAAGATAGCTGAGTTAGATAGGATGTTTGATAAAGATGCTGCGATTCGTGCGCCGCCAGAGTATCTTACGAACCGTTATAGTATGAGGCAGTTAATTTTTTATAGAATTACTGTTACCAATATCACAGCAATTTTTAAAAATAAAATTTTAATTTAAAAGAGGCTCCAAAAAAAGAAACGTGTTTTTAGGGTTCCGCACCTAAAAGGAAAAAAAAGAAACCCTTTTAGGATCACTTTGTTGTCCGTCTATCTGTCTGCCTGCCTGTCTGTCAAGATCCTCTATCTCGGGAACGCGAGAAGATTCAAGTTGAAATTAAAACCATATACTCAGGTCTAAACTCCCTTGAAGCTCAACCGCTTCTCCGTTTATGCCGCAAGAAACGTATATTTCGACACTCAACGGAATCAAAATTTATAAGGTACTTTCCATTGACCTAGACATGAAATTTGGCAAGTAATCTTATACTACAAAAAACAGGGAAAAATCTGAAAACTATACATTTTTAATTAAATCATACAAAATACAAATTAGTACGAAACCTTCGGTGGGCGAAACCAACTCCCACTTCCCCGTCCGGTTTTTTAATATAATTTATTTGTGACCTTTTTCGCTATTGCGCATTAATTATATTGCTTGATAGATGCCTCTTATACGGGATGTAACAGTTGTTCTGATCTTGTTACATTCACTACTCCTAGACTTTTTGATGTCTTGGACTTACAACCAGGCTGAAGAAGCATTGAAGTACTCGCATCCTTCCCTCTCCTACACATTCTCGAACACCTTCATCACACAGCTTCTACTTCATTCACTCACACAAACCAACACCCTTCAAATTATAGATTTATTTTCTTTGTGTTTATATAGTGTAAAAGCTTGTATTATTTTTGCTTAAAAATTGTCAAAAGCCGCATGCTATTAGTATTTCTCGTGTTTGATCCGACCCCCACGATACAGGCTGTGCCTAGTGTGGAAGTCATTGTGTATTAATATGTTGAACTGTTTTTGGTAAATGAAAATCATTATTATTATTATTACTTACGACAAAAATTAAACTCACCTGGACGCTAATTACATTATTTTGCTTGAGATTTTAGACATCAAGTTCAAATAAGTAAAAACAAAATCTTTTTTTTTTTATGTAAGTATGCAACAAAATGACTTACGAGTCACACAGCAAGTATTTTTAGAATATGGCATTTTGATATGACGATAGTGGTAATGAACAACTGCAGAAATACCTTGGGCATGTACGTAACGGGAGATGTACCTATAGTGTCTTCAAATCCATAAATAAGTATATATAAGTAGAGCGATATAAACATTCTCCGATATGCAATTTAAAACAAAGAAAAGAAAACAGAATGTAATCTTCTATGTCAGAATAATATTATAAATAATAAAAATCAAAAGAGGTATAAGGATTTTTCTACGTAAAAAATATATCAGGTCTATACGAATAGTATGAAAAGTTTGTGTGTTATATGTGCAAATAAAAATAATCTCTACGTTGTTTTCATTTAATTAAAAATATTCCCATACGTAATAGCTTGAAACTACTTTCGGGTTATAATATGTTATCACCATAAGTTGCTTCGTAAAAATACCAGATTTTTATCGACTTTTATGGACAGGCATTAAACTTTTTATTATGAACGTCAACGTTAAAAATTATAAATCCAACTATTCTACTGAATTTTTACTTGTGATATAAACTTATGGCTCTGAAGCTATAAAAACTCTTAATGGACGGCCATTTTCTTGTATGCGATGAGTTTTGGTTAATGTTTGTTCCTAACAATACATGTTTACGTTTCTTAACTTGTCCCAGGGTTGTTCTCTGGGTATTTTGTGGTAGTTTTTTTATAGTTTGAAGGCGTTCATAATTTCAGTATTATAGATGTGAAAGATTAGAGGTTTGTTACTCGATTGCGTAAAAATAACAAATTTTTTAAATAGATTTTGATATTGGTATAGTTTATATCTTGGATTAATATTTTTTAAATAGATTTTGATATTGGTATTTTTTATATCTTGGATTGAAATATTGCCAGATACTTTTCGAATATAAACTATCCTGTTTCATACGTCATACAGTTTGTATACTTACGAATGGCGTTTGCCTCTCTCTCTCTCTTAACAAATAATAACCTTGTGGTAGATAACTTATTGAAGTGCATACACTTCATAAAATAAAACTAAAACTCGTTTATTTTCAGACATATTGTTGATCCATACATTTGTGTTAGGTAGGAAAATTTTACGAACTACGTTAGTGGATATCTATAAGTACGTATGAAAAATATGCAATAAAAGATAAAATAAAACATAAAATGAGGTGGGTAAATAGAACATGTGTCATTGAGAGCGAAGAGAGTCTGCAGTACTCTCTACTTTGCTCTACCAATAAACACCTCAACCCACATCTTTATAATCAGGCAGTCCAGTTTTTCGGCCAACTACTTAAGATGGCCATTGCTACTGCCTCGCACTTGCTCTTGCATGGAGGCGACTCTTTTTTGCCTTATGGAATAAAATTTGTCTAGTCGAGCTTCTGCAAACATGCCAGATGCACTGCAGTGCTTCGACAGCTGCAACGGCATCATCAGGATGTTATTGTATTGAACGCGTAATGCGTCAAAGGCCCGTTACGTGAACCTCATCCACAGCCTGCACGTGTAAAACGTCTTACAGTAGGCTCTAAAGAGTATCAATTTAACTGGTTCGTTACAACTTGCAAAAAAATAAAAATTATAAAGAAATAATAAATTGACAATGAAGTGTATCAATGAAAATAATTTCATATGGGTTGGACGTAATTTGCAGTTACATTGGTAATTTTAGCAGAACTCGGCTGCTACTTTTCATTATCTTTCTAGTTTCAACAGACACGTGAACACAGTGAAATGCATAGTGAAAATACAATACTTCATAATTATGTTTACAATCATTGGGTTGTATTTATTTGGTGCATGACACAGACATGAAATATCACAGTATGATTCAAGGGAGTTAACACTTAATAAAAGGTAACAACAAGGCTTAACAACTTCACAATTTTGATGAAAAGGTAAATTCAAAATTAATTGATAATCACTAACAAAAATTGCGGTACAGTACTAACCTTGACTTGACCATCAACGGGTTTAAAGGTTTGCTTCTCGTAAGTTTACGTACTGTATAGTATTCACGTGTCTTGAATTATGTCAAATTGATCCCCCATTCATTTCCGTTATTTTTACACTACTAAAAATGAGAGTGTAATAGTTAACCAACTTAACCTACCTAAAAACGAGAGTGTAATAATTTGTCTAATTACTTCAAATTAACCGCGTCTTTTAAGAATTGCAATTTATTAGTATTGAATAAAATTTATTTTTATTAGTACTTACCTAGTTACAATATGGTTTCATATGTATTAACTCTGCACCACCTACTATGAATCGTTATGATTAGATTTGATTTCCGCTACCATAAGGTTGTCTGGAAGAAAACGATCTTTAGCGATAAGACCGCCTGTTGTTTGCCTCTGCTCATTGTGATTTTGTACTGTACTGTGTCCTTTAATTGAGGTGTGTAATAAAGAGTATTTGAAGTGTATTGTATGGAGGCTCTTATAGGTTATTATTTTCATCTTCATATTATTATACGAAAGAAACCTTACCTAATAAATAAGAAACCTTGACATTCTTTTTCTTATTGGCATGAACCTTGAACATTACAATAGAAATTGCTTGCTGGTGTAAAGAACTTGAACTTTCGTGTAAAGGAGTCGCGATTGAGATAAATGTCTTACCTTTAATTTGAAAAGTTCTCCGAAACTGTGATATTAAACCTCTTTAATACATGTCAATAAGAGTTCTATTTAATATATTTAGGTCTTTATGACATTATCTGTTTTAAAGGTAACAATAACCTCGTGGCGCGCAAAGATTTTTTGGCTCCTCTTTAACTATGACCCGACTGTCCTTCTTATAGGACATAATAGTTACAGTCATATCCGCCCAAGATTTTGAGTTGAAATTTTGTGTAGTTACCGGTTTGAAGTGAAACTTTCAGGGTATAATTATGATTATATTAGCATGTGTTTTTGAATTCAATTAATTGTCTACCTTTTGATCTTTACAAAGGCCACTGGGCCTCAATTACTAGATTTACAGAGTTTATTAATATGGCCTTCTGAAAGGCGCGTGGGCAGTAATTGAAGGTTAGTTGAAAAAAGTGCTGGGCTGGAGCCGCCATGCTTATTTTGGTTTATCAAAAGGCGCGTGGGCGCCACGAGGATAAAAATAGTCATAAGTTGATAGCGACTATGAATGTGACAGCGACTATGAATATGGCAATGACTACCTGTTTTAAGTTAGTGACTTTTCCTTAGCAGACGAATCTAACTTGTTGATATTCAAAACAGACTGTTACTGATTTTAGCACAATATCATTTTTAAAGCATAAAACTTCTACTTTGGGATTGGAATACTCTCTGTGAGTGAGCACCCGATAGCAAAAACGTCAACGTAGATGAAGTAGGAGTTAAATCTCATAAGTTTGTTACACAACGCGGAAATACTGATAAGGCGACTTTGCATCGATTTGAAATATCATTTTCAGAATAATATTCGCATCATTGTAATATGACTCGAAAATAACGATACGTGGTGGCTATGTGAACCAGAGTTGTGATTTACGGAACATTTTCAACCGTACGTCAAGGTTAAAATGTCACCCCCCATACTAAAATCTACATTTGTTACCATTTAAAATCTACGCGGACGAAGTTGCGGGCAGCCGAATGTGAGATAATATAATTGGACAAGGAGTTATTAAGGAAACGCTTTTTATTTCACCTTCCAATACAGAAGGGAATACTTTTTTTAACGAGAAGACAAGTTAACTGAAAGTAGTTCTCAGTCCACCCTTAGCCCCAATGTTTATCATAGGCAACACCCGAAATAAAAGCAATTTATCATCTCTCTTTTACTTACGGTTAGAAACAACATATTAAATTAACACCAAAATGAATTAGGGCCTTTTGACGTATTAAGGCACTCGTCCCGTAATTATAGGGATAAAGTTAATTCGGGCAGAAATTGCTCGGAAATTAACAGACAGGAATGAAATGGTGTTTACGATTAACCTTCAGGTGAGACGACCTTTTTGAATGGTTTATTTCTGCCGCCGCAAAAGAGGGTAAAGTTAACATTGTCTATTTAATATATACATAAACGGCTGTATTGCGAAAAGAAGTAGCCAGTTCATAAAAAAAAAATAGTTCCACTTCTGATAATACCCGGTTTAAAGCTGATGTAAAACGAAATACTCTGCGGTGATTTGTTGCGTTTCCATCGCCCACAACCTATTTCAAACCCATATTCATAGTCGCATCACACGGGGAACGTGTTTCCATATATTTTACACCTCATAAGCATAACTGATAACACACCCTCGCACTCTCTCTCTCTCTTCCCTTGCTATCTATGGTAGATAATCAAATTACCCTTATGACAACAACGGGAATAAAGAAGGAAAGAATGACGCTATTGTAAATCGACATCACGTGAGGCATAAGGATTATTCAAAAACTTAAAAAGTCAGATTATACAATCCAGTTATTAATATTTTTTAATTATATTTTTGAATAATAAAACGGTTCATTATTTAATTTATGAATACGATAGACTATTTTATGTGCAGTACACCTAGTTATACACATAAATATATTTCGTGTTTAATGTGGGCGTTCATCCCTCGAGTTAATTAGGTTTCCTAACTATATTTTGGTTCGCCGGCGGGCGCATAGTAATTTAACATGTTAATAAGATATTAATGGTTAAGATATTAACACTAAGACTTACATCGAAAGTAAGTAAATATTTTGTAAAGATGTGGTAATACTGCCATAATTATAATAATCCGTAGCACAACTTTTTCACCGGTTAATAGCCTGAAAACAAATTATCTAAAAGATAAAATGCTCCAAAATGTATACACTTTAACATATCAGATAAAGTGTTCACAAACATAACTATGAACATTAACTTTATATCAAGGTATGTTCAGAGATCCCTAACGTAGCATGATGCAGGTTTGTGATGGCGATTGTACAAAAAAAAAAATAGTGAAGGCATAGATAATTACTATGTTTTGTTACTTTTATAAATGTATTTAGTGTTTGATATTAAGACTATTGTGAACCAATCGTGCGGGGCGAGAACAGGCATTTCAGAATATTATTCACCCACCCGTGGTGGTCTTGTTCCCGCATCGGGCGATAGAGAAAGTCGTCACCGTCGGCCGCGTGGCGCCTAAATTCTCGCAGAATTAGTGCTTCGGGTGGTAACGTTTTCCACCCCTTAAACCTTTCACAAATGAGACAGTATTGGCCTTGATCGACTCTTTACATCTTTACTAGGTGTATATGTTTTGTTTTTTAATATTTTTTCCGATTTTTGTATGGTATATATCTACACAATCCTCTTAAAGAAACAATGGTAAGTAGATAACTGCTGAGCTCCGACCTGAAACAAAAAGCAAAAAAAAGCGGTAACATCAAATGAGGCGGTAAAGAAGCTGATTATCGCCTTCCGAGCTTTTAAAATGGGGCACTATTACATAGATTTTTTATAACGCTCAATATCTAAATTAGTACATCATTTTCAGACCAAAGGGCATCCGACCGAATATTATAACGGCCAAAACGAGAACGAATCGCAAATGAAGTTTGCGTTTTCTATCAAACAAATCTCCTTAATATTTAAGAGGCTATTTTAAAAAAGAGTACAGGAATGAGAATCACGTTATTTGCTGGGCAAATTGATTTGGTACTCGCAAATAACGAAGTTTAAACGCTCGGTCACGTCGGGGTTTATTGTGAGGCAGAAGTTACAGTCGCACCCGAATAGTAATCGTTTTGCTGGGTAATGTTACGTAATTTGTACAAAATTGTCAAGGAAAACGGCTGTTCTTGGATTGTGAGAAATTCAAAATCGGCCGTGCGTCTCGGCCGTTTTGTTTACATTTTTCTTTTCTTTTATTTTCCGAGTATGGTTTAAAAACATTGACAAAATTATATACATTACATATTATAGGACGTCTTAAATCTGATGCAAGATGATTGGTAGTTCTCCTGTTTAAACTTTAACTTTAAATTTGGGGTTAAACAAATGAGGCTTTAAATAATGAGAGGAATATTGGCTTGTTTTATGGATACTGTTTAGCTTGTAATAAAGAAAATAAATTGAAAACGATAGTATAAATTTTACTCTTAACTAACTGCGTCCTGTTTCTGACATACAATCACCTACGTGCGGTTATGAGACCGCTACTTGATATAGACCTAAAATACTTAAATTAATGTAGGTAAGATGTATTAAATAACTTGCCATTTTAATACTTTAGTTTATTTATTAGCAATAAACAAAACATAAATAATAATCTAATTATTTTTTTAAATAATATATTCTAGTATTTCTCATTTTTTAAATATAAAATAGTTATATTTTTGGAAATGAGATCACAAAATATAGGAACAAAGCATGAAGATTATTAGTGCAATTTCTGAATATTTGACTATCAACCAAGTTACTAAAATAGTTTTACATTATAGGAACGGTGTATTTTTACAAAATTATAAGCCTTCAAAACATCCGTTTTTGGCGGCAATCAATGCACAATTTGTTAGGAACCGCCGACTGAAGTTTTATGCTCACCAAATCCAAAGGAACACACGTCCGGTCACGTCAATGGCATGGCCGGCACTGAGAGGCCCCTGGGCCGGGACGGGAAAGGTAACAAGGTCATAGAGTATTTTTTTTTCGAAAGAGAGAAAGGTTCGAATCCTGCTCGATGCCTAAATTTTTCAATTTTTCCTTTATTCTAAAATTAAGGTCATAGAGGTCAGTTTATAACATTTTTAAATTTTCGAAGGTCTGCGAGACCGCACATAGGTGTAGGTTATAGGTTAGGTTAGGTTAAATGTGAATTTAATTTGATACTTTTGTAAATAAGCTAATTGACCAGTATGTAGAATATAAACTCCGTTTCAGCTTGGACAAAAATTCTTTCGTTTCTCCGACTGTTCTTCTCTATATTTCATTTCTCGACTAATTCTTGTAAAATTTTGTGAGCAGTTTTGATAATTATATTGAATATCTTTGTCGATTTAGTTTTCGGACAATTAAACAAATTATTAATGAAGTCTACAAGCTCGCAGAGCTCATGAGATTTTAGACAGTTGCAAACATACTTACAGCCCTAATGGTATTAAGCAAACCGTAGTCTATGGACGCCCACGACTCCTGAAACATCACAAGAGTTTGACATGAGATTATTTCAAATTGACGTCAATGTTAATTATATCATGCTGAATTTTCAATTAATACCTATATATAAAGGTGTAAGGAAAAGCTAATAGGGACGTGCGGAGGAACTGCCAATCTGCACCCGTAGCTTACACCGGTGATGTAGGTAAGTATGTAATTAATTTATCCCATATCATGCCATAACCAGAGCATAAAATCTTTTAATGAAAGGTAAATATCATCTAATAAAGTATGTAGCCCCTAGCCTAATATTTCTTTATGACCTCATATAAACCTTAATGCCGGAAATATGATTATCATCTCACACAAACACTTGGTTATGAACCTCGTCCCTTTTTAGGGCGATTTTATGTGTGTTTGTATAGGACCTTTATTAAAGTTGATATATTTTAAACGATAAAATGTCAAGAGCGTTTAATTAAGACAATAATTCACGGTAAATGTTCCGCAGTTTGATACATCTACGTTACTTTTGAGATATATCCTGGATGTATCGGCTAATTATTGAATACTAAGTATGATGTGAGTTTTCTTCCCTACATTATAGTGCACATATTTTCAAACTCAACTGTAACGAGACGAGAAAAATGCCTGTAGAAATGTGATTTTAAAAGCCCGTAGCGTCACATAAGTAAATATATGAAACAGAGAGCCGACTTCAAACAGCATTCGTCTAACTACATGTATAAGAAATTGTCATATTTTGGACAAATCTCCAACGTTTTTAAATGCTCGTTGCTAAGGTCATTACTGGGTAAGCGATTATGTAAACAAAGAGAAAACCACGAGAACTTTCTTGAATTACTCCTCAGAACCGATATTGATTTATGTTTTTATCAAAAGTAAACTGGTTTTCTTTCTCTTAGTATATAAACGATGTAAAAGCAAGCTTTTACATACGTAATTAGTAGAAACTTGTTCCTAGTCAAAGTCTTTATGACATTGACGTAAGATTAAATTAATTAACCTAACCTATATTTGTATTGATAGATAGACGGTATAAGGTTATAAACCTCGCAATTTTTGACTTAAAGAAATAATTAAAGAAGATAAATGTAATAAAACCTTGTAATAAACGAGGATATAATCATTCATATCGAAGAAAAGCCGAGATTAATTTTATCTGTACAGATAATCCATCGTGTTTGCTCAGCATTGCTTCAAACATAAAAGCCCTTCAGCACAATTGCGTATAAAATTAATGATACCTGTCAGTACTCACTGGAGCTTCTACAGACGAGGTACACAAAAGCAGCCCTCCGTAAAACGACCATCATTCACTTGTACCAACAATGGGCCAATAAAATGTACAAGAAATAAAGGGGACGTCCCGGCAGCGGTATACGAGATAGTGCGGTATGTTATGATACATCCGTCATTTGTTCGGATTTCCGAGAAACCAACGACTCAGGATCACATTTAGATAATGTTATTGCTAGGATGGTCTGGTTTTAAATTTGGTTTCACAGTAATGCTTCGGGTTTTGCCCTACATTAGGATTTAAAATATGAAATATTTCGATTCTATCTAAAGACCCCTTTAGTGTTTTAGGTAAGGAAAAGTCTTCAGAACCGGATCTTAGAAAGCAGATTTTTTAAAATAATACATCATGAAAAAAGAATAAAGTTTTTCCTATTCTATTCTAAGTTTTGATTACTTTGTCGCATAAGTCAATTCCTGAATTTATGATTATAGTGGCCTCATTAAGTAACACTAAATACATTAACTAAATTACAGACAGCATAATATATACATGGTATGCTACTTTGTACACCGATGCGGGTAGCCAGGTAGGCTAAAAAAAACGCATACGGGGGTTAAGTTACTTATTAAAATGGTCCGATAGAAAACTCATATGATCACTAAGTTGGTGTGTCTTCGTCTGTCTAACGGCAGAAACGATACTAACATCGTAATATTCCACAATTAGCTGGTACAAGCTCATTCTCAGTTGTGTGCATTATCCAACAATACAACTACTTAACTCACTTAACCAATTCCCGTATAATAGAGAGGGTAAGCGCACCCACATATAACATGGACAATATATTAACAGGCGGTTCATTTAATCCCACGTTTTATCACACGAATGTACGTCATCATGGTTATGTGCGAAATTAATGGTGCCTGTCAAATATGTCCTGAAAATATACTTAGGAGATAAAGGGTTTCAAATGTAAAAGACAGCATTAACTGAAATGGGTGTGATGAGGCATGAACGTAATTTAGACGAGTAATAAGTGATGTAGTGATTGCGAAGTTTAATTTAAAAAAAAAATTGTTGCAAATTTAAGTAGTAAATTTTGCCACGGTAGGTTGTTACCTACAGGTTGTTTTTGAGAAATAGCGTTTGGGTTTTTGGCACATGCTTGGACAAACGAAAACGTAGAGTGAAACATAATTTTTACCTGTTTGGGTTTACGGAAAAAAAAATATTTTAAGTATCAGTCATGTAGATTTTGTTGTGTTGACAAAATGAAATGTTCGGATTGACAAAATTCAATAATAATTCTTGTTATTGAAGAAAAATGTATGCATGTAACATATAGTTGGAAAGAACACCAAATGGAGACGTTTTTATGGAATTGGAACTTATCGGTCTCTTTCAGTTTCTTTTTTTAATACAATTCAAAGTCGGACTTTCCATATTTTTGACCTCTTTCACAAACCTTAAAGGGTGTAGTTTTTTTTTTACAATGAGCTCCCGAGGATGCACTGTGTTGAGAGCGAGGGACCTATATTTGTCCCTTCTGCTGTCAACACCGTGAATTCTCAAATTTCATAAAGGGTCGGCAACGCGTACATGACTCTTTTGGAGTTGCGGGCGTCTATAGGCTGCGGTGGCCGCTTACCATCAGGTGGACCGTACGCTTGTTTAACACTGGCGTTGTATATAAGAAAAAAAAAGCTACACCTAATGTCAATTTTAGCATACCATAACAACACTTAAGATAAGAAAAATTAAAACATTTTTATGGTTCTATATTTTGATAAGTTATTTAAGTGTAATGTGTTAAGTATAATGTGATGAACTTCGGCATTTTTTGAAGAATAAAGAGTTTTTCCTAAATTATGAAGTCTAGGCCAGATTTATATGGCTATAATTATGTCCCACCTCTTCGCTGTTTTCGTTCGTTCAACCATGTGCCAAATACCCTGTATTAAAAGCCCCGACGGTGACGGTCGAAATCATGGTAAACCATTTCAAATAGCGGTCACTATAAAATATTATACAAAGTATTTCTTATTGTTATCAAAGAAACATTTCTTAATAAGCATATTTTAATTAATTCGTTGACCTGATTTAAAGAACTGTTAGGTATCGTAAAAGTATGACGGCCATGACGGTTGCGCATATTTAATTATTTTACTAGGACTTTTCCTGAATTAATAAACGGAGGGGTGATTACTACCCTAGATTCAAGAATTCTTAATTAACATTTTTTAGACCATTCGCACAAATGCCCACATTTCTGCCTATGATATGGCTTAACATCACCTGCCTAGCTAGGATGATCGCGTTGTTTGACATTAAACGCGATCATCGTAGGTGTGCTGGTGTCCTTGCATCATCATGCTGAGAAAGATAACGATTTGAAGTTTATCGGTATGTAGGAATACATTGCCATTTCTGCAGACTAGTAAGTATTTCTGAACTGAGGGAGCCCAATTTGTATGCGTTATTCTGCCGTTATAACGTAGAAGGGCACAACTAACATTTGAATAATCTAGCAAAAATTGAGATTTATTGAGTATTTGTTTTTGCTAAATATAGGTATATAAACATTCAATTATGTTTTTTTTTGTTGAGGAAATTTATGTAAATCTGTGCAACTGTGTATATACTTTTTTAATTTATTGGTATAATTAAAATCTCCATTAACGTATTAAAAATAAATTACTAGCTAGGTAGCATGTCTTTTGCCTACATAACAATGCGTCGAAAAAAAAACGAAAGAACGTTTGACAGTTTCCCGCAAAAAACTATATTTCTAAAATGAATGTCGAGTATGCTTCACTTTATAAGGCAGTGTTCGTTTGTAAACATCCAAAAGGCCCAAGTGTGTCACGTGATCAGGCCGTGAATTACCTGAATAAGCCGAAACCGTTTGTAAATAACGTAAGTGAAGAAAACACTAGACTACTTACCAGAACGCGAAAAACTAATACACAGAGAATAAACGGATTTTGCAGATATTCTCAAATAATTTACTATTAT
Source organism: Epiblema foenella (assembly GCA_963556455.1). NCBI lineage: Eukaryota > Metazoa > Arthropoda > Insecta > Lepidoptera > Tortricidae > Epiblema > Epiblema foenella. Next base: position 10,688,153 of record OY747113.1, on the reverse strand, counting down.
CATTGCATTATGGATGGAAAAAAATAAAGAAAAAGATTTGGATAGTATCTATAGATAAAATAAGAAGCTGTCTGGTTTACAATATCGGAGTACTGTGAAAAAACCCCTTCTATATGAAAACCATACAAAAAAGGCTATGGCAACGCTACGGGCAAGTGAAAGCAAACCGGGATTGGAGTATATTTTTTCCGATTATGCTTCTTATTGGGCAGGTAATTACTCGATTCAGGCCTGGTCTACGGCGGATAAAGAAGTGCTCGTGCGGACCGTGAAACACCCAGTAAATGTACTTGCCTGGATCCCCAAAGCATCCGCTTCTCAAGCCAAGGTTTCGGCCGTGCACTTGGCCATTGGACGCCCAAAAATGAACAATATTTATAAAAATGTGTTGTTGCCTTCCACTATTTTCCAGGCCTAGTGCTTCGTGGATCCTGCAAGAGGATAATGACCCTAAACTTTTGTCATATAGTGTAGGTACTTTTACAGCAGCATACTATCGTCGCCTAGATTTCCTTACTTACCGGTATACTCTCAATACTACACTTGGGCACTAGTTAATAATATTATATTGTACAGAAGTGGGGTGGTACCGATGCAGTACTGCATGAACAGCCTAGTGATGCATAGTTGTACAATATAACTCAATTCAACTCTGGGATGACGATTTTACATGCAAAATTTGATCTAAACATGCATACTTTTTTATGTGAACTTAATTATGTAATAAAAGATACTATTAAATGATTCAACTCCTTTTTACACCATTTTAAAATGGAGAAGGATCGATCTTGTATTTATTTACAAGACAAATACCATGTGGCTGCCACTTAAGACAAAGTACACAACAATGGGCAGAAAGGAGCGTATTAATTAATTGCGAGCTTAATAAATTAATGAAGAACTCTCTAAACTGCTAATTTAGAACCACTTAATAACTGATCTCTCGCTATTATATGAAATCGTCAATAAATTTCGTGAATAAAATAACATTTTCACATTATCGAATTATAGCAAGAAGTACCGAAAAGGAATTGAGTGAAACTTACCTTTTACGTATAATTTTCAATATAATTTACTTTTAATACAGCGGTTATTGCTGAAATTAAAGTTAAGGATACAATAAATAGCTTTTCAAATTTAACCCAGATTTAAATTAATTATGCGCAGACTATTATTATGTACCTATCTGCAAAACTTCGGAATGTAAAAGAGCCCATGAGGCCTACCTACTTGAAGAATAAATATTTGAATGTATACTTAAATATTATCAAACGGTTATATATATGTTACGTTTAGAAAAAAAACAATTATTGATCATTTTTAGGTGATACAATATAAGGGTTGAATTTTCAACATTGCATTTGGTGAACGGGAACTGATGAAGACGAACACGGATGGTCATCCAAAACTCCTAGTTTTTCATGGGTGGCATTAAGATATTTCAATCAAGATACTGCAGCGACTATGACGAAGTCAATTTAAATGGTCTTGTTGTAATGTCACCATCAACCTGATCTGGTAATTGAAGTCGGATGGTAGGCAACTGAACTCCATAATAAAACAGTGTAGTCGTGTTTGAGCTTATTGAAATCGTTATGAGATGCTCTCTGGTGATGATTCACTAAAAAGTGTGAAATAAATAAAATTTTTAATAAAAAATAGAACCGACTCCAAAAAACACTAAAAAGTAAAAAATAATTGCCTAACTTCTAATATGAGACTATACGCTTCTTATTGAACAATGTAGACGTACTTATTTTATAATTTTTGTAGTTGGTGCCATTTTGTCAACGTTAGACAATTTCTTCGGATGCCATCGACTTCAAAAATTAATATAGGTACGTCTACATTGTTCAATAAGAAGCGTAAAGTCTCATATTAGAAGAAGGCAATTATTTTATACTTTTTAGTGTTTTTATGGAGTCGCTTTTTTTTAGTGGACACGACATTTTGTAATAATAATTATTTTGTAATAATTTTATTGAATCACATCACTTTATGTAAAATTTCACATACGTGGAAAATTCATTCGAATAACATCGCATGAAATTTCTTTTTTTTTTTTCAAGTTTTACCACTGGACCGTTCTGCTTGCAGGGTATAAACCCAAGAAGAAGCGTAAACCACTCATTACAGGACTCAGCTATTCAAATACGAAATCAATTGATTCTTTGGAAAAAAATGCAGGTTATTTCCGCATGCTTCTAGAGCACACAGTGTATCATTTTGCAACAGTACGATACGCTTGAATGTGATAGGTATATTTTGAGCCAAACAAGGGATAGCAATTTATTTTTGAGTATATTACAGTAAACTGCAGTGAAAATTAATGTACTCATATTTTTGTGTGCTGCCGTCGTTCTGGGTTTGCATATCATTATTAAAGGATATTAATTAAGAGGAGATTTTTATGCTTGTCAAAATAGAAACAATACGGTTGCATTTGGAAAGGTCCATCTTGAACGTGCTGCTTATGGTTGTCTTTAGAGTCCTTTCGAAACATTAAAAAGAAAGTAAGAGGAGAGTGACTATGCGGTGTGTCAACGCTATTTTACATATAAAATTATAGTCGAACAAGCGATAGTGACTTCTCTTTGTACTTTGGGTAAGTAAACCCGCTTCAATTTCACCGCAATGGCTCGGCAACAAAGCGGTTATTTAGCGTGCCCTGGTATTCTACTCGGGTAGGCAAACTTTGAAGTTATACGCTGCCACGCAAGCGAGCGCCATACCGCGCCGCGGTCGCGTAGGCTTCCGTCGCGGTAACTCGACTAGTTGTGGATATTGCTTGTAGGAGGCGTCTTACCGAGGCTATCTTTTGCTCCGGTGTCAGGCTGCTGTGGATCGGAAATGTCGAAGACAGCGCTCCAGTGTCAGCTGACCGCTCCTGTGTTAGTGGTGTAATGAGGAGAACAAGAATAAAGCGGGAGTTATGTAGGATTCAAATAAATGTTTGTTACCGCAGTTCTGGTTTTATTTAACTGGTTACAATATGTGATTATGATTACTTTTATGGCACACCGCTAGATGAACTTATAACTTTATAAAACTTTTAACATAATTTAATTTCTTTAAATTCTACTTTCATTAATGATACTGCGGGGAAGATAGCATTTTTAAAATATTTTTCGTTTTTCCGCGCCCAGTGCACGCGTGAGCTCGGATTATGCGGAACTAGGGAAAAGTTTTCATTTCATTTCCACGTCGGTATTTGCGTTTAATTTGGATTTAGTTTTTTGTCCACTTTTGAGCACATTTAAAAATGACATTTCTAAAACCATGGTAGGGTATGAGATTACAGTCATTATAAAATTGACAATAGTTATACATAAAATCATGTTTCATAGGCCGTATTAGCAAAGTACAGACCAGTCAATAACATATCACCCTCATTTCGTTTTTAAGACTTTCTGAAAGATTTTCGTATATAAATATTATTTAAAAACTCCTTGCAAGACTCACGAGAGAATGTGGTCATGCCTTGCTGGCTAGCTAGAATGGGCGCTTTTATGTTGGGCATATAGAAATCCCTTACTAGCAAATTATGTATGTACGAGAGGGACGAATGGTTATTAATTTGGCAGTAAAAAGACTATAAAGCAAGCTCCAATTAGATGTTCGTTGGCAAAAATATATGTATATTTAAGAAATAATGTCTTTTACTTAAAAAAAAAACGACTTCAATTTAATACTTCGGCAAGTCACTCTGAGAGCAGAAAATACCGAAAAGCCATTTTTTTGAAGTCGGTTTGTATTTTTTATCATTTTTTTTATTTCAGTCCATGGAATAAGCTCATGGAGCCATATCATTTGATACCACACTCGATGGGTTTTTGAGCAAAATTTTGTTTTTTATCATACAACTAATTGATGATATCATAGCACAGAGGGGGGCCACAAAACTGGTTGGCAACATTAAATTTGTTGATTGAATGTCTTCAATAGATATCAGAAGTCAGTCTGCAGTCCGCAATTTTTGCAAACGAACATTTCATTGGAGTCTGCTCTAGTATGTGTTTTTTACACATAGGTGATATTACTACCTAGTACTGTATTTTACGACCATTCTAACCTAGTTGGTTGGTACCCTGCCTGCGTAGCTGAAAGGTAGTACAGGCTTTGCTTATTTTGGTAGGTCGATTTGTGGAAGTTTATCCTCAAATATTAATTTATTACAGCGTCACAAAACTCCTGGTGTACAGTCAAAACAATGTAGAACTGTAAATGCCTAATACATACTACATTGTCTTCACTTTTCAACCAATTTCGTATGTTTTTTATTTCGAATTGGTTTGTTCTTGTTCAGCATCTGGCTCAAGAGTAAAGACGAGGAATGTACGAATTTCACTCGAGCTTTAAAAAGTGAAGTATGCTAGAAGTAATGCTGAGATTCAAATTTCATATGTTGCCTACTTACCTTTTTGTGGAACTTATATATGTGCAATAATTATTGAATTTGTTTTTGGCGGCGAACCTTAATAGTCTGCTTGCACTTTAACACTTTGAATTTTAGACACCACTGATCTTAACATTGTAATCCAAATCTTGGCATTATGGAGATCACGTTTGCCCTGCAAAGTTGCGCGCTAATTTGATCAATTACCTAAGAATAAGAAGCGTTACTTTGAAGGAGGAAGGCTTTGCTAAATTAATGGTTAAGCTACAGTAAATTGTGTCAACTTTTTTTATTTACATTTTATTTTACTTTATTTATTTATTTATTTGGCTGTTTTTGATATACGAGATTTAAGGAGGTGCTTTTTATTATTGAATGCTGTTTTAGCCATAGCAATCCTTAGAAACTGGCAATGAATAGAGAAGAGTGGCGGTTACTCCACCGACAAGAGCGAAGCTATTAAGTTTTGATGATGATGATTTATTTATTTATTCCATTAATTAACACATCATAGACTCCTGTTAACACGTGTAGCTTACACGTGTTAACAGGAGAATAATAATATTTCACAGGCAATTTGTAACATTATAAAATAATAACATAAAATAACAACGTAACAGACAGGTAGGTGCAAGTAAGTACTTAAAACTACATTATGGAGCTTGGTGTTGTAACAGACTCCAGATACCGGCTTGCGATTGCAAGAAATCTAGGTTCTGAACTGTAGAATATATCAAGTGCACTGTCACTGTCCAGTATACTGTTAAGAAGAGTTAGAGCTCTGTGTAGAGGTGTATGGGTCGGCGCTTGGGTCGTCGCCGCCGGGATATTGAAGAGCGCGCGCCGACGCCGGAGTTGGACGCCGGTGAGAGACTGTACCCGTAGTGGAATAAGGGCGATCAACGTAGGATTACTAATTTAGCCGCGTATTAAACGGAAGAAGTATTTTATAAGACCTAGGTTTCTTCTGGTCTCGAGGGAGGTATAATTAACCATTCCTAGAACATATAGAGTGGGGTCCAACGAGGGTAATACCCGTAGAGTTTATGGAAGAGAAATCGTACGAAGGATTTTTGCACTCTTTCCAACATAAGGGTGTGCTGTTTCTCATGGGGGCTCCATATAATGGAATTCGTCTCGAGACGACTTCGGACATATGCATTATATAATACACTAATAGCGTTTGGAGAATTAAAGAGTTTAGATTGGCGGATAACAAAGCCCAAACATTTTCTTGCATTACTGCAAGTGGTAACAACAATATGGTCATTAAAGGTGAGATGTGGATCAAATCTTGTGCCGAGATCTCGAACTGACGAGGTATGTTGAAGATAGTTGTCCTCTATTTTATAGTGAAATTGTAAATAGTTCTGAGCACGGCTGTACGACATGATTACGCATTTGTTTTTATTGAGTCAGTTTATTTTTCAAACTCCATTCGCAAACACTATGAATGTCCTGTTGTAGCTTAGTACAATCAATGTGGCCACTTACGGGTTGTATTAGTTTTAAATCATCAGCAAACATTAAGCATGAGGAGTATTTTAAAGATGCTGGCAAGTCATTTATTAAAATGAGAAATAGGAGAGGACCAAGATTAGTACCTTGTCCTATCCCTGATAAAACAGGGTATAGATTGGACCTGCTTTGACCATATTGGACGTATTGTTGCCGTCCATATAAATAACTAGCCAATAATGACAAAAGTGAATATGAGAACCTGGCTTGGGCCATTTTTAATAGTAGTACATCATTGTTAACTGCGTCGAAAGCTTTGTGGTAGTCAAAATATGCTACATCGACTTGCTTTTTAATATCAAGATTGTTAGCAATTAATGTGGTTGCATTTATAGGATTGGATGAAGTCGATATTTTTGGTAGGAAGCCGTGCTGTTCATCACAAAACCATCCCTCAAGTTGTTTATAAATGCGGAACTGGAGGACACTTTCCAAGATCTTTCCGAATACAGATAGCACTGCGATTGCCCTGTAGTTTTTAATATCAGATTTTGAACCGGATTTGTGAATTGGCAGTACTTTCGTTGTTTTCCAACAGGACGGTAAAGTGTTAGTACTAAGGGAAAGGTTAATAATATAGTGTAAGGGTCGCACAAATATTTCTCGACAATATGTGTGTTTTGATGATAAGCGATTGCTTTACATACTTCATCTTCATCTTCACTAACGTTAGCGATCGTTACATAACACTAAGTATTTATATCTTTAGAATCCCCAAAGTAAATTTATCATAATTCTTTTTTGCTATTCGATTCGCAATTTTATTCCATAAGGGATCAGACATTATATTTAATTGGGTTCCCAGCGCGCACAAGTTATTTACTGAAATCGCGAAGCGTTTGGTTGACGTAATTGGTGACCGAAGAGCTGGCGACTTCCTCGCACAACGTAATATCAGCATTGCGATACAGCTATGAAATGCCGCCAGCATCCTCGGTACAGTGCCCCAAGGGCCTGTTATAGATTTAAGTTACTTATAATATTATTTAACTATTATTACCGCCTGCAAATTAGTTATTAAAGTATAATATTGAATTTATGAATAATTAAGTAATTTATGGAACTTTTTAATTTATGGAACACCACAACCACCGCCACCACAACGGAGTGACAAAACGTGTTGAACCAGGTTACGTGTGAATAGCGCAACGGTCCAATTGGGTCGGATGCATTGATTGACCGGTCAAATTTGAAGGTAATTAAATTACTTTCAAATTTTGTGATCTGTGTCCATAAAACTATTTATTTTCATTCAAATTATCGTTGGACCACAATCAAATGTTCTTGTACATGTGATTGGTGGTTGTGGTACGTCTGAACAGACCCTTACTTGAACGTTTTTTCGCGTTAGGTTGGCTGGCTCCGAGCAGAAGACCAAACTATCCTCACCATGCACGACCGCGTAGTCCTCGGCGCCCGTTACTCCGTGACTTTGGACTCCCCTCGGACCTGGCAGTTGCGGATCCGTCCAATCAGGGCAGAGGACCGAGGCTGCTACATGTGTCAGATCAACACCCAGCCTAGTATGAAGTGGCAGATCGGATGTATAGACGTGTTTGGTGAGTAGATATTTGAATACTTCGTGATCTAGGTCCTTTTCAGACAGAGGACCACAGTTGCTACATGTGCCAGATAAAGAAACACCCATTAAAATATAGACGCGCAGTAAAAAATATGTACTGATTCGGTTCAGCTTATCGACACCGAACCAACACCGCACCAACAAGTCAGTACTTAAAAGTTGTCAGGTTCTTTACGTTGAACTTTGTGAAATTCGGACAATGTTAAACGTAAATGAAATCACAAAATATTACTTAACAAAAGTTGACAGGTTCTTTACGTTGAACTTTGGGAAATTTGTACAATGTTTTACGTTAATGAACTCACAAAGTATTGTTGTTGTTATTGTAACAACAAAGTTTAGTGATTTTAAATTTGACAAATGCATAGTTCTGTGCGTTATCGCCACCTCAAAATAAACGTTGTTTAATGAACCTGACATTAGGTTGAACTTTGTGAAATTCAGACAATGTTAAACATTAATAAATTCACAACGTATTGCTGTTCCTGTAACAATAAAGTTTAGTAAATTTGAATTTGACAAAAATAAAGTTGTGTGCGCCACAACTATCAGTCCGACAATAAACAGATTGTGTTCGTACATAAATTAACTTAAATGTGCCATTAAAGTTTTTTGTCCCTGAAATAATAAAAAATGTACAACGCTAATATTGTGCTTTGTGAAGCCTATTTTTTCTCAGTGTAGCGTAGTATAAAAAAACCCCTTTCCCACACGCGTCAGTCCAATTTACCAGAATCATGTGCGGCCCACATATTTAAATTACAACCCAATCAAATTTATATCCCACTATGCTTTTAACCCACTCCAAGGGATCTATACACTTCTTTCAACCAAACGCGTTACCCAATTTACTTTTCCCAAGGTTAATTTCTCTTCGCAGTCTCAAGCCACCTGAGCTAATAAGCGAGCGTACAGGTGTTTGTGAATTTACGATGTAACATGAATTAACTATGTCGAAGGAAACCGACGCTTGATAATGTAAGTCGGTGATTGCAACAGTGTTATGATCATGGAGTTAAAGTCACTGGATAATGTAATGCAATTGGAGGTATTTGAATTAACATATTGACGTGGAATGTTCGTTGTCCCTATATAAAACTATTTGACTATGTAACTCAGTTGGACTGTGCATCCGGTATGGGAACGTGTCTCCATAGTGGAAGCAGTGGAGGCATAGGGTGCCCCCAATGTGGTGCGGGTAGTACACCCGCACCACATTGGGGGCACCCGGATTGGGAACGTGTTAAATTGGTATTTCTTGCTGCGCGCTTAATGCAGGCGGCTAAAGCCTTAAGCCCTCATAGACTAAATATTAATAGTACTTACTAATTAATTACTAACGTACGTAGTTCTGTAATATATTAAACAGTTATAAAATTCAAATCTTGGCATTCCGCTTGCACGCGCTTCCTATAGCACTGAAGTGAACTTGAACACACACTAAAAATAAATAATATAGCGACGTATCACGCCGCACGTACCATTAACGAAACCATGAAGCTTAGATGCGACTTACATAGTCAGTGAAAAAAAAACATGTAAATGCCGCCAGTAGCCCTTCCAAACTTCACCGCCTCTACCGATTTACAATTCGACAGCAGTCATTTATTTTACACAATTTGGACCAAAATTAGCCATTTTTAAAGGCTGCATCCTACTTTTAGCCTTTAAGTCATCACATGCCAGGAATGAGATATATTTAGATATACACTTGCGGCATCGTTTAGAACTATATCTGCGGCAACGTCTATGGTTTTAAATGCAGTATAACGAGGTTCTTTACTTTGTACCGTCACTCATTATTTATTCTATTTGCAATTCAAACTGCATAATAAAGTGATCTCACATAACATAGCTTTTTGCTTTACCCATGTAGATATACTGCAGACATTGTATTTGAAATTGAAATATGCATTCGATATTAACATCCACTTTGCCGGCAATATAATTCAAAGGGGAAATATACTTCTCCTAATCATTCAACTTTTAAAGCCAGCGTTCAATGTACATATATTTGATATCATGGTCGTAACTATTAGTGAGTGAACGCGCTTGCTTCCACAGGCATATAGTATATCATGTCAGAAAGAGTTGGGTGATGCACTCACTCTTTCTGACATTGCATACCATTATATATAAAAATATGAAACCAAATCGATTACGGATTATAAAAAAAAAAATTAGCGCATATTTCATGTGATCTCGCTTCAACTCAGGCTTGATAATGTCATCTACCAATCCCGAAGAACTCTGTCCACTTTTACAGAAAAAAAATAGTAGTATCTGTCCAGTGTAGAACAAATGCCGTTTTCATATTGCGGCATAAGAAGATTCGATTCATAATATAGTGATCATGCGCTTCAATCATCCAGCTACTGTCAGCAGTCCACTTTAGGTAAACAATTCCGCGATTAGCTTCCATTATTCCGGCGCATAATGCCGTATAAGGAGGTTGTCCTACAACAAATATCAGTTACTGGTCGCTATGCAGACCAAACAGAAAAAAACGCGGTTAGCGAAGAATCCTTACACTACGCTTGCCCAAACGCTGATCGCGACAAAACTCTACTACTAAGGGTCGGTTACACCAACATACGATCACAGGCCGGTCATCATCAAATATGGCGCCGGCAGCTGTCATGCGATAGAAACTTGTCAAACTTTCCAAACAATCAGAACGAACATCGCTTACGATTACAGACGGTTTGGTGCAACCCACCCTAAAACACTCTCAATAGGTAACGTCATCATCAACAACATATTTAGATACCTCTAGATATAAAAATATATTTCAAACACAACTGTTAAAATTTTGTAACGTTAATAACTTCTTAAGTAACTTTATTTTTAAATGTTGTATTGAAACTCAACCAGCCGTAACAGTCTAAAGGAAACTCCGATAACGCTATCAAGGTAGGCGTAAAGAACTTAAGTAAATTAGAGACCAACAAACCAAATTAGAAACTTCTTAAGAAATTCATCCGTGAAGATTTTCAAAAAAACTTCGGGTTCCCGGTAAACGTGAAATAGAATACAATAAAAATTAATAGTCAAGTTCGAAACAGGAAATACTTAAGATGGAATGGATGGGAATTGTTTAAGATGGAGCTCCAAACTTTTCATCAGCTTAGCGTAGTTTAAATTGTAATGCTTTATGTGACAATATCCGTTAATATTAGAGTCATATTTTTTAGTTTGGAATTATTAAATAATTTAACTTCCTCCTAAGCCAAATTACGTAAGTATTTCTTAATCTTCAGCCGTAAAACATACCTGTATTTTGTGTTTGCTTAAAATAAATTATTCAATTTAATTATTTACCACGTAGCCTTGCTGGTCAAGAAATAGCAGTATTATGACGTAAACATTATTTGATTTATTGCCGAATTTGCCTTTTCACTTTCCAAATACAAGCCTTGAGTGGGCCACTTTAAAATTCACCAAGTCAAACACGGGACCCTAATACCGAACTCGAAGCTTATTAAAGATACGAGGCGGCTTCAAAGCATTACGAAGTACTTCGTTTAAGAGAACAAAGCTCAATATCAAAACGTCTCCCAAACTGATGGAGTATTTCTTCAGAAAAATAAATCATTTCAATGTCGCAAAACACACAAAGCTTTTTAGATCGCTGAACGCGGCGTTTCACTTTGGGAAGATACTACGACATTTCATGTCAAACGCGCACTACGCACGTTCAGGCAATAAGATAAAGGTGTTGCGCGGTGCCGAAACGCCTCGTATGTGTTGCCCTAAAGTTAGGCTTATTCCTTCGCTCCATTGGAGGTGGCAACTTTTATCACTCGCAACTCAAATTAGTTACAAGTCACTTTTTACCCATTTCAAGTTCCGTCGCGAATATTGAATTTTTACTTTGTTTTGCAAGGACTTTATGAAGTTGGGGAATTTAATATGTGTGTTATTTTCAATAACGGTAAGAATTGAAATGTTAAAAGATTTGAATACCACGCATGTCAGCTACAAATATTGTGAAACAATTGTTTCGAGACAGTGTCCCAATAGAATAAGAGATATGAAATCTAGACATCTCGGGATCTAATACATTTAATTGACATGAAAACACTGAAATAAACAAGCTTAATTATATTGACTGTTCGCCTTTCAAGTTTTTACAAAAATAATCACAGTCTTTAGGCTTGAAGCAGTAGGGATTAAAAACATAAAAGGCACTTTACAGCTAATATAATTTTACATATTTCCTTTACATTTAGCTGCAAAATTTAAAGGAAGTTTCGTTCAAAACTAAACCAGTCTTCTGAATAAATCGATTTCCGGTTTAAAAATTAACTGATTGCCCAATAATTATTCACCAATCCATGCCTGATAAACAGTCATGCATAAGTCCACGCTCGGAATTAGACCGTCGTTTCTGTTACAGTTCCTCCAGACATCATCAACGAAGAGACATCATCAGATGTATCAGTTAGAGAGATGGAGAATGTCACGTTGACATGTCAGGCATCAGGCCACCCCCCACCTAAGATCACATGGAAAAGAGAAGACCACGAGCTTTTGTTACTCAAGAAAGTGGGAGGAAACGATTTTTTCAAAGGTAAATTCAATTATTGACATATGAGAGTTAGATCAATCAGGGCAGCGATTAAGGGAGAGTCGTAACACTCGTAACTAATCCAGCAGATATCGTTGAGAGTTCTATATGGCACTGCCGCCAGCATATTGGGTGATTTTGTTTTCTTACTGCCGCTATGTCTCTGTGCTGTTTGTAACTGATAATCGGGCTGACACAGCATCTCCAACAGGTATAACATCCAGTTTGAGTTGGTCTTAAACATAACATCACGGACTAATAATCAGAAATGTTTTACATTATACTCTCACTACACACACTTGTATAATAAAATCAGAATACTGTCTCAGGTCTTTGCGATAAGAATTTCGAAGTGAAATTAAATTTATTTTGCAAAAACCGAAGTCCGTTAGAATAAAGAACCAAAACAGAGCAACAAAATTCGTTTGTCTAACGAATTGTAAAAACCATGATAGCCAGTACAAAGGCTTATTTGTAAAAAAGTACAAATATAAAGCGGAGGAGTGACTCCTCAAATGGTCCGGAACAGTGAATCCTTGAGGGATCTTGACATCACCAGAAATGGAAAACAAAAGGAATCATTTGTCAAAACTGTCGGCCAGGTTTTGGAAATGAGTTTTGTTTGTAAAGGGGGCTGTCTTTTTAGGAGTTGGAATATAATAGTGGTCAAAGTACACGCGTATAACGAAGCTATGGCTCGCCAGTGTAACATATTTTACTAGATACAGTGCGTTAATCGCTTCAATTTCGCTTTGAATTTAGCCTACCGAAAAATTAAGGTCAATACTTGGATTATGAGCAATGTTTCAGAAGGCACGTTATGCTCTTGATCACGGTTGTTGTTTATGACAGTGATTGTTTTCTTTTTTTTTTCAAGTGGTCGCATTTGCATTTGAATAGAAGGAGAACTACATTTATATACTATGATAGCCAGCGGTTTCACAGTACCTATCAATTTAAGTTTTTGATAACTATTTAGTAACATTTTCACCTTTCTTCCTATCTAAAGTAAAGAGGTTTAATTTGAAGTTGAATTTATAAATTCCAGACACTCGTTTATCATTCTAAACTTACTGAAATTCTTTACTTCTCCGTGTTGAAGCGTTACACATTACAAAACGTATTTTAATGCTAATTAACATTATAATTTGTACGCCAAATGCAATGTTTGAGATACTTTACTGAACGTTTGATCATTTGACTTTAACATTTCGATTTTCATTTATATTATATTATAGGAAAGCTTATTAAGAGGCGCATTTGTTTTATTTTAATTTTTTTTCATAATTGGTTATGAATTTTGATTTTGATTTGAACCTATATTAGGTATGTTGCGTATTGTTTGTCTGGCCTTGGTGCCGGGAAAATGAACTCTCTGAAATTAATTCAACGAGCTTTCTTCCACAATAGTTTTACTTCAATGTGATATGCATGGCCTTTTCTAGGCATTATATATACAGTGGATACAATTGATCTAGAGCGTTTCTACTCTTGTGATTTCGGTGTTCGGATTATTACAAAATGGGAAAAAATCTTCATACGGAAAAGTTTACCTTTGTACTTTATGTAGCATGTATATTGTGTCATCTATTACAGTATAGAATTCGTGGATCATCGTGACAAATAATACATAGAATTAAATACAGTATAATATAAGACACCTGTTAATGTAACAGCATTCTCAAAACGTAGAGGTGCACAAATTTCAGCTGTGACAAAGTCGTAACGAGATACAATGCATCCAACTCTAGTCTTACGTTACTATCATGTTTCATCCAATAAGTAACCTTATTTTCTTCCCTGTCTAGTCGAGAGTTACGTGGGAAGTTCCCTTCCGTTGTGGCGAGTGGATCGTAAGCAGATGGGAGTATTTCTCTGCATAGCCTCCAATGACGTGCCTCCCGCGGTCAGCAAGAGGATTACACTTAAAGTCAACTGTAAGTTAATTTACTTCACTTAAATAACACTGAGACTGTGTAATGTAATTGTGGGGTTTTATCGGTGTGTTTCATTTAGCACTACCGTTTTCTAGTGGAGGATTTCCTTCGATCGAAATACCATGCATTATATGTTAATATACTAAGTCTCTTGGCGGAAAAATTACTGGATTGCTGTGCAAAGTGATCCTATCCTACCCATTTTCATCGTTATATAATGTACGAGCATGTGTAAAAAATTCTAGTACTTTCGGTGTCTTAACTTACTTTAAGTTGAATTTAAATCACAATAATTTGTAACCTGCAAAGTAGCAGCTGTAAATTAAATTTTTATGTTATATGAAATCTGCCTATAAAACTAGTGTGCCTTTTTTATCTGCTTTTACGATTTCAAATGATCCAGTCGAGCAACTTATTGCACTCAATCAAATCAATTGGGCATCAAAGCCTGTGCATCCCATGTCAAAACGCCACATAATATAATCCCAACTGGAAAACATATTTTCACGGAAAATCTACCCTAAGAGGTAAATTTAAGACTCAAAATTCTTTCACTCGAAATTGTTACCAAGAACCTTTTTGTTTGAAATCACTAAGCAATAGTCTAGGCTCTAACAATGCCTGGGATCGTTGTATGGGGAAATGATTTGCGTAGTGCAGCACGTCATGCTTCAATGATCTACTGTTGTGGTAACGGCTCGTGCCATGGAACAAGTTGTAGTAAATATAGCAGTTAACATAGTCGTGGATAACAGTCGTAGATCAAAGAAACATTCTGGCCAATTGGGTAGTTGTTTTTAGGGTTCCGTAGCCAAAATGGCAAAAACGGAACGGAATTTTTGATTTTTCGCTGAAAACTGTCTTGCCCAAACAAAACGTCGTAAGTGCCGTGAGTTCCCTATGAAGACGACCTTTTTAGATTCAATGTATTGGATAGTGGTTTTCAATGTGAACTAGTAGGAGTTGGTATGGAACCCTTCATTGTGCGTGATCCAACACGCACTTGGCCGGTTTTTTTTTTACTTTTAACGAGACGTCACCAAGCGGATATAGTAAATCAAATAAATTGTGAATTAAATAATATCTGTTGAGGAATGTTGGATATTGTCGCAATTAGCGGTCAGGCGACGTTCAGACAAAAAGTGAGAACCACAAGAACCATTTGCACTTTAGCAAGTTCATTCCAACCTTTAACCTTTCACATTGCTCAATGTGAAACAGCACCTTAAAAAGTAATCTAGTAGCCAATTAATTTTGCACCTTTAATCTTAATTCACATCATGGGATTAAAGTGTTAAATGTTACGAAGTATTTCTAAACATATGCTAGCTGCGAGGCTAGCTCAGAAGGCGCATGATGATGCAAGGAATGTATGACCGAATTACTTTAATTTGTGTGTTGCATCTTGTTTAATTTTTGTGCTGGTGCCGCGGTCTTGTGTTAGCTTCTGTTGTGTATGTATAAAGTTTTCTAACATCACACCATGGGACAAAAATGTTTAAAAGAAGCATACTGGCTCTCTTCTTTCTACTGCCAAAATCTACTTGTTTCTGTTAACTGCAAATTGTTATCAGTGTTATCACGGACAACAACAGTAAATAATTTTTCCCGCTAGTTTTCATAAGAAAAAAACATTAAAGTTTGTGCTTATTCTTATACCCGCAGATTTAAAAAACTTTACGGGGTTATAAATAGGAAATTGAGTCATAATTATATTGAAAAAAATGGGCCCTGTGATTTTAAACAGAATTTTTACGCAAGTAATCAATACGTTTTTGTTTCTTTTTATTCTTTTTATACAAACGCCTTAAGGGAGGCGTAAATTTTTCAATTTTTCCTTCATTCTAAATTTACGTTTTTATTTATTTTTTAACAAAAAACACAGCATCAGAGAAAAAGAAAAATAAGGCACTGTGGAATTTATACATTAATAGTTTAAAAGAAGAATAATAACAGACACAAAATAATATAACAACATCAGCATATGTTTAAAACAAAATAGGAACTACTAGTTATTATACTATTTCCGTTTATCCATCGCCTCGCAGAACTTCATACACTCATCACATATACGGTTTATGTTAAAGACACTTTGTTAGTTGGTAGAAATAAATAAGTAGATATACAAATACGTAGTAAATGTGAATTCACAACAAGACAACTACAATGAACCAAACAAGACTACAAAATACTCGTAAACCCCAGCAATCTTAAACAATAAGTGTGACAAGCCGCGCTAATTTTGACTTCCGATTAATATCCAACGTCTGTGTACATTCGGCGGAAGGGATCACGGGGTCTTAACAGTGAAGCCATAAGAAGGAGATTACAGGTAATGTTGCCGAGTGTACACCATCGATGACGTCGGTATAATGAAAGTGGTGGCGCAATCGATGAGATGAGCGTGTTTTCGTAATTCTCTCTCAATATTTACTTTTTGTACTACATTGAACAATCTATAGCTCAATGTATTTTTATACAGAATAAAATAAGAAGTTTGTAAGGTGTGCGTTTCATTTAACAATTACATTTTCATTGTATTGTATTGTATTAAAGCCCCAACGATCAATGTGTAGGTTGATCTCTACCACCATCCAATCACCGTCACCCAAAAACAAACACAACTTTCCACCAAATCTATTTCTTAAGTCTTCTACTTCTGCCGAAAGCAATCTCACTACAGACGGTTTCTAAATATAATAACATTATATCGAATATATCTATTTGAAAACTATGGACCAGCCCGCATTTAACCGTCCCATCCCATTCTTCGAGTATGTTTTTTTTCAAAACTACAACCTCTTGCACCTTGGAGCACACCCAGTCGTGATAAACCTGAATTGATCTCTGCCTCTTGTAGGCCATTCTTGCGTATAATTGACTCTTCCCTTTCATTGGTTGCCGAATCCTACCAGATGATAGAATCGTGTACCTACATATGGAACATCTAGAATTGTCTGAGTTGTGGGTTACAGGCAGAATAGGAATTTGGAATGGCAGGTTTCATTGGTGTCCACGTTGCATTATTTATTTTGCTTAGTTAGTGTAATTATAATTCCGTAGATTGTGTTTATTTTGCTAATTAAATTTGTACCTTATAGGCCAAAAATCTCTTGTTTAAATAAAATTTATCTAGTTGCATAAGTAACTTGCTTGATCCTTGCTCGTTACAGGTCAGTTCTAATGCTCCCCGGGAGATAAACTCTTATCTACCTGTCATTTCCATTTATAATTAATATGACGCCAAGGGAATTACGTGGGGTAAAATTAATCGAGAGAGATATCAGGGTTAAAACACATTAAATCAAATTCCCACCCCTCATACAATATACAGACAGAGGCACACACTCATTTTCTTTAAATAAATATATATTCATTAATGTCATTAATGTATGTATCCACCGCATTTCTGTGACACTGCCGCTACAATACTGAAGTCTAACCAGCAATTATTAATTGTATTCATGTTATGACATTTAAAAGGTATGGGTGGTCAAGAAGAATATATCAATTTGAGGCAATAAAATAACTACACTCAACTGTAATAAAAACGGGTCACACTGTACGGGCATTCTATACAATATGTACTTTCTTTAAATTGTAATCCATTCCACTGAATTATTTGTCTGGAGGTTACCTGGGCGTTTGATAACTCAGGTTTGATTCCGCCAATGCAAAGGCTTTGAGCTCATTGGTGCGGGTAATTCATTGCTCGAGAACCAATCGGTAGATTTGAGTTTGAAAATTGGAAGTGAGTGAATGTTTAAAGTACGTTTTTAGAATTTCTTCAGTCTTCAACTTCAGTTCGAAATATGTTTATGTGAAAATGTTTTATTTTTTTTTATTTTTATGCTCAATTGAATAATTTGTTCATTATAATCAATCTCAATGGTTACGCCACCATGCAAGATTTTAATTTCATTAAAGTGTGTATCAATATTTACTCTAAGAATATTAGTAGATCGTCGTTTAGATTTAGACTTAGATACCGACATTGTTTTCATAGACCTTGAGAAGGCCTTCGATAAGGTAAATTGGAACAGTATGATGGACATCCTGAAGAAGGCAGGTCTAGACTATCGTGATAGACGAATAATATTTGAACTGTACAAAGGACAGGAGACCACAATAGTAATGGGAGAAGACATAGCCATCGCAAAGATACGACAAGGAGTCCGGCAAGGTTGTCCACTTTCTCCGCTTATATTTAATTTATTTGTTGAAAACGCCATTAGACAATTAAATGAGTCCAGTATGGGAGGGGTTAAAATTAACGGCAGGAAAATCAAGTTCATACAATTTGCGGATGACATTGCGGCGGTTGCTGAAAGCAACGCTGAACTTCAAGCATTACTGACGGAAATGAATGCAACTTTTTCGGAATGGGGTCTCAAAATTAACAACAGGAAAACAAAGTCATTAATAGTATCAAAAAGGACGACAAATAGCTCAATTTTTCTAGACAACACATTAATTGAACAAATCAGCTCATATAGATATTTAGGCAGTATTATTACAGACGACTCTAGATGTACACCCGGTATTATTACTAGGATAGCCATCGCAAAGAAAGCCTTTAACTCTAAAAGACATCTGCTTACAGCTAGAATATCAAGTTATACTAGGAAGAAACTAATCAAGGTGTACATCTGGAGTATAGCGCTTTATGGCTGCGAAATGTGGACGATGACGCAAAGGGACCGTGAAAGATTAGAAGCGTTTGAAATGTGGTGTTGGAGACGGATGGAAAGAATCAGCTGGACAGAGAAGAAAACTAACGAAGAAGTTTTAAACTTAGTTAAATAGAAGAGGACTTTATTGAAAACGATAGAAAACAGAAGAGGAAAAATGATAGGACATCTCATACGCCATGACGAATGGATCAGAACAATAATAGAAGGAAAGATAGAGGGAAAAAGGAAAAGGGGAAAACCTAGAATTACGTACATGGAGCAACTCACTACATAGTATAAAACAAAGTCGCTTTCTCTGTCCCTCTATCCCTATGTATGCTTAAATCTTTACAACTACGCAACGGATTTTCATGCGGTTTTTTTAATAGATAGAGTGATTGAAGAGGAAGGTTTATATGTATAATATTTCTGTAGTGTATTTAGTATCAGCATTGCACCCGTGCGAAGCCAGGGCGGGTCGCTAGTAAAACTTAAAATAAATGTTACGTCATACAAAGAAGTGAAGGACAAAGCTAAATGTAGAATAAGCTGGAAATTACTCCACCGACAAGAGCCAAGCTCTTAAATATTATGATGATGATCAATATTTAATATTGACTTTAAAGTTTCGTATGATTATAAATGTATATTTCCTAAAAAACACTTTTTATTGGGTATTAATGGAATAGAAGCCGATACATATTATATGTAGTGAAATACGACACGACATGCATATAGTGAAATAATGACAAGTTTTGATATGTCAATTTCGCTATTCTAAATGGCATTAACATCCGAAAGTGGCGTAAAGTTTGTACATATATGTAGCTGAATCAGTAAATATTTTAGATCATTAAAAAAGCAATGAACGGAGGGAAATCTAAACAAGGTAATCAAAAAAAATATTGTAGTAATCCTCTACTTGAAAGTAAATTATTTCAAAGTAACTCAAATCGTTAAACTCGCTTACATTGCACCTCGTATATTTCTAGAATATACACTATACTACGTCCAAAGGATAAAAAACAACCGCCTTGCTTTTCATCTTAATCGGTTCAGTGTTTTTTGTGAAAATATAACATTATGTAGTTAATTTTGTATTTAAAAGTATGGATAATAATTGTAGCAGCCGATATTTCATGATAATACCTCTAGCATCTCACTGGCTCCGTGTAAGCATATTCCGCGAGATTCTTAACTGGCTGTTTCTCGCACGATTAATATTCAAAGCGCGAGGCCTTGCAGGAAATTGAACCGAGCACGACACGGTGAGGTAAGAACACTGTTTTGATTTACTGTTTACGTTACTTGTGTACAAGTATTTTAAAACTAAACATAGGCTGTACGCTTTTGATTCTTAACAAAATCCATTTTTTGTTATATTGTGGTAAAGAAGTGCCCTGTTATAGTTAAGCAGACACTAGCTGCCGTTTGTCGACCATTCATTGATTCGAGTATTTACTTTATAAAAAAAACCTAAGTCTTTCGCTTCGAATACATAACAGTGCATTCACGAGAGCTAGTCAAGCCACTTTATTTACCAGCAAGTCTCAGGCATATGTTAATTTCTATGGCGTAAACAAACAAACAATGTAATTTAACTGTAATTAACTTGTGAACCTTATCAAACGCAATCTTAATACCCTTGTCCATGTACTCATTTGAATATCAAAGCAGGGGTGTTCTATTGTATCCAAATATACAATAACGTGAAATCAATTCTCAATCTTTGTAAACGTAGATTAAATATGAAATAACTTGACACGGATATGGGATAATGAGTTTCTATACCATGTCATACCACAGACCAACCGAAGATAAACTTATCTCATCGCAAATGCTTTTACAATGGGATGCGATGCTTAATTATAACTTAGTTGAACACGATCGAAGCATATCCCATATCAAAATGTTTCAAGTATAGTGACAGTTTTGATGCATGATTTCTTCTCAGGTATATGTATTTTGACGACTAGTAAAACGCGACATTTTTACAGAGAGTAATAAAACTAGTCACTTTGATTCATCTCCGTTTTATTGGACAAGGTAAATTAAAGTAACCTTGTTTTATATTACATTAAGTTATTATTAAGTAGTTTAGTAATAGATATTCTATTGTTTCCAAACGCGGGCACAGACGTTTTTCATATTAAATTATTAATTCAAAACACAACACACACCTTTTTGTCAATCATCATTAGAATAAATTAAGATGGTTACAGATGTGTTAAATACAGACCTATCCCCTACATACATAAATACCAAAAACACAGCAGTCGGGTAAAATACGTTCGTTTTTCGTAGTTTCTTCACCCCCGTCAGCGGATGTGCGAAATCACGTCACCCTTCATTTAATCGGCCGCCACCAGTTTAATTGGCTTTGGCATTTAATATTGGCCGGATATTGATCCGCTGGCGTTCAGTTAGAAGGGTTTGAGTAAAGAACATAAGTATTGCAACGTAATCAAATATACCTTATTAGATTTTTGCTAAATATACATTTATGTCACACCTGGCCATAAAGTGGCAATTACCGCACGCTCCGCGCGCGGAAAGTCCCACTTCCTGGCCAGGAGGTGACATAAAATTTTGTACTTACCTCAGGCGGTAATTAAGAAAGCCTCAGATCGCATAATTATCGCCCTTGCCTTCGGCTCGGGCGTCAAATACCTGCGATATGAGACATTCTTTGTTTTACCGCCCTTGGTAAGTAATGTACTATTAATATTGGTGATTTTGATGCTGTACGTATGATGAAAAAAATCTTAAAGTCCTTGGCAAATATCTTTTTCTAAATTGACTCTCATAATATTATGAAGCAAAAAAACACAAAACCAACCATGACACCAAAGCAAAGATCTAAGTAAGGTTCACCTACATTTGACTTGATCTACCTCGTCACCTAAATCTAAAAATCTTATAGACTCCAAATGGCACAAATCACTTAAGGTAATTTCACACTATCAGTACCCGAAACCCCCTAGGTGAGCGCTCGACTCTTTGTTTCTCTCTACGGATTTCGCATGCCATTGGCAGAAGTGTAGCGCTACGAAATCGTTGTCAGTGAAAGTGTTAAGGTTGCAAACATGCTGACATTAACATCATGACAGTAAAAATTTGTGTTCTATATATCTCTTCATATTATTTTGTTTTTACTGATATATGTAGTTATTTATATCATTTTCTTCAACAGTTTCCCCAACAGTCATCGTGCCTAATCAGTTGCTCGGTGCGCCCCTTGGCACCGACGTGGTTTTGGAGTGCACAGTGGAAGCGAACCCTAGCTCTATCAACTACTGGCTTAAAAACAGAGGAGAAATGCTGCTGGATGGGTAAGCAAACTCCAATTAAAAGTAGGTCATCATCAGCATAATATAAGTCGTGCTGCTGCTGCTGGGCTTAGGTAGTTTCACATAGATGAGAAATTAATGGATGCAGTCACTAATCTAACACATTCAGGTCGTCTCTGATACTGCGTTATCCATCAATTCTTTCGCCATTCCAAAGCAATGAATGATTGATGAAGAGCAGATAATATGATTATATCTCTGGAAATCCTCGTGACATTGACTACGATGCGTCATTTGTATCTGAGACATTCTGCGGTACATAAAATGACGTATATATTAATATACAACCTGCCGTTGTAATCGGAGTTTATGGACGTCTTAAAACATGTAAGCCAGTAAGCTGAACTGTTCCTTATTATGTACATGTATGTTTTTTGGATATGTAAAAGTTTAGAAGCCTTCGGCTTGGTTGCATTTACGATGTGACCTGTTAATCTGTCAGCGGGTTGATTGCGTAACAGTTTGTACCTACGAATGTATGTAATTTTTGTTAGGAAAAATTACTTGATTTGTTGCAACCCTAGTCTACCCTAACCTAACTCCTCTTGATAATATAATAATTAATAATATTCATTTTGTTCGAGCAATGTAAAATTTTCTGTATTGTATTACAATACATAAATAGCTGAACTAAGTACACTTAGTTCAGCTATAATCACCGCAATTGACCGCTTGAGAATCAATCGGGATCGATGAACAGCGTATTATTACGGGGCACTATCAGAACAATGGCACAAAGGACCCAATTGCAAGTTCTACTCATAATGAAGCGTTAAGTTTCTAGGAATTAGTCTATCTGTCTGTACATAATAATGCAGAGACAGAAATGATTTTCTGTGTTTGCCTCTACAATTAATATTGCTTTTGTTACTGAATATATGAAACTTTTTAATACTTGGTAGAATTTTGAATTTTTGTTATTTGGGGCCAGGGTTAAATTAAAACAACTGATTTTCAATATGATTTATTTACGTGCAAATATTCCGTAATTACTCTATGACACGAGTGTATTCAATCTAATATTATAATGTTCGACATTTAGTTAAAATCTGATTTAGTATTGTTAAGAACGAAAAGTTCCCAATTTAACTATTTGTGAGCACATTTATGATAGGAATTTAAATAGGTATAGTGTATAAATTGAATTGACAGGGTAAGTTTGAATTCCACAAAAAAGAGTGTCGTAAGCTACAAGCGTTAGCGTTTTTTAGTTCAACTACTCCTTATTTCCGAATATAGTCGATAATATTTCATTTGTCAGTTTTAAGTTTGAATGAGCTATAAATAATACGGTCATTATAATTTTTCAGACAAACTAATTAATAAAGTTTTTAAACCTTCTAAACTCACGAGGGGAGACCTCCCCTTCCCCTAACGCTTCACCCCCTCCGTCACCGAAAAATGCGCCCCCATTACCGGTTTTTCCGCAAACTATCATAGTAACACGTTCTGGGCAAAATAATCCTCATTAAATTCTAAACGTCAGTTCCCTCGCGCTATAGAAAACCCATTTTTATCACATATTTACTAAAGCTTAGTATTCAAATACTTTTTATATTTTTTGATATATATATAAATTATTTCGGTGCTTTAGTAATGTAAATGGTAATACATACTGAGGATTGGAATTGAAGGGATACACGATGTATTTTTTCTACTGATCCATAGGCCAAAGTATATCATAAGCGAGAAGAAATCCTCGTACAAGTCAACTATGAAGCTTACCATCAGGCAGTTCATGCGAAGCGACATCGGCACTTACAACTGCATGAGCACCAATTCGCTGGGCAAGAGCGAGGGCACGCTGAGGCTCTACGGTGAGTGGATAGTCGCTTGAAAAGGTAGTTATGCCGCTAAAATTGTTTTTTGAGTTTATTTCATGCCACTATCTATGGTTGCCTCTAAAGAATTGTCAAATAGATTGTACCATCGCGAACAGGGATTGTTGAGCCACTTGACAATGTTCGCAACTTGGTCGTATAATGTAAATCGCGACAGACACGACATCGGGTAACATCTGTCATTCATTACACGGTTAAATTACGGACCATGGCAAGTGGCTCAACAATCCCGGTTCGCGACTGTATGTGTGTTCTATTTATTACGCACTAATAGTCCCTTGAGAAATAAATTATGTCGCTAATAGTACATTACTTACCAAGGGCGGTAAAACAAAGAATGTCTCAGATCACAGGTATTTGACGCCCGAGCAGAAGGCAAGGGCGATAATTATGCGATCTGAGGCTTTCTTAATTATCGCCCGAGGTAAGTACAAAATTTTATGTCACCCCCTGGCCAGGAAGTGGGATTTCCCGCGCGCAGAGCGTGCGGTAATTGCCACTTTATGGCCAGGTGTGACATAAAATTGGTTTTTCAGTTGATTTCAAGTTACTAAAATTTCATTTTCTAGTCGGAAGTGTCAAATAAATGATATGTGTTGAATTAATTACGCACTATTTTCCCTTAACAAAGAAGTTATTCCACTAAAATTTTCGACAAAGTTTTAAAATTTAATTACGCACCAGAAGTACCTTTACAAAGAAGTTATACCGCTTAAATAGTTTCTAGGGTAAAACGGGACCCTAGTACTAAGACCCCGCTGTCCGTCCCTCTGTCTGTCTGTCTGTCTGTCATCAGACTGTATCTCATGAACCGTGATAGTTTTTTGCCGTTTTTATAGATAAATGCATGATACGGAACCATTCGCGCGCGAATCCTACTCGTACTTGGCTGGTTTTTTATCAGTTTATTTTATGTCACTACCATTTAATTGTGTCTTACTACATACAGTCTGCAAGCTCAGCTGCTTTTGGGTCAAAAAAGTGGAGGCCGCCATATTGGCCATATTGGTTTTGTTTATTTACGGTTCGGTTACGTTGAAAATCGATATCAGAGCGTCCAAGACGCCACTTAGAACGAATCTGATGTCAGACTTGAAAAAAGGGCCGGCCATACTTTTTTTATAGACGTAATTTAAATGAGTTTTCTGTTACAGAAATCAAACTGTATGGCGGTACTCAAGCGTCTGAAGTTAGTATCGGCGGTAAGCAATCAGAAAGTTATTTACAACTTTAAAAATACGAAGTCCGTAGCTGACCTAGAACTTACTACTGACCGATATTGAAGTTTGTGCCTTGGAAGGAATAGAGTAAAACCGATTTTAAACTTGCCGACTTCTGTGTTTCTGTGTATTACGTGTATATGCTTATGTCAGATGTGAGTGGAAGCGCACTGGAGCTGGAGGGGCGTTCAGTTTAAGATTGCTTCTACTCTTTGTTAGGAACAAAGGAACTACCCGGCTGCTAGTCAATTGTAAAGTTTTCTTTTACGGTATTGTTTTTATCGCGCGTCAAGAGCTAATATCAATAATTATTTCTCAAACATGCTCGAAAAGGGTCGTATTTCGTTTGAAAAACGAACACGGGAAGTGCCTAGTTTTTATCCACCTAAATTTAAAAAGTTAAAATTTGTCCCTGTCTAGGCGTTATTATACTCCTAGGAGTATAATAATCCTACCAAAACCCATTTTTTCCGCTGCGTGTCTTTTTTAATTATCTGATAGTTTCACAGTAATTCAGTCTGACTTGAGAAATTTTGCGTTCAGCCAAGTAACCTGTTCGTTTTTAAACACAGTGCGTATGGCTGCCTTTTTTAAATTTTACTTTTTAAAATGTCTATGGTTACAAAAATACAATTTATAAGTAATAAATTGGCGGCAATTACAGTTTATTAGTGCGTGGATTTGTTGTAATTTTGCGTTTTAATTTCAAAAATGAGTTCGAGTGATGAGAGTAGCTTAGATATTGATTGCACTCCACCTAATCTGAAGGCGGAAGCAAACGCAGCAATGCAAAACTTGCTGCCCGCTAAGTCAAGAGAAAAATATAATCGAGTTTACCAGCAATTTATACAATGGAAGACAAACAAAAATGCAAACACATTCTCGGAAATCGTATTCCTGGCGTATTTCAGCGAGCAGTCAAAAACAAAGAAGCCGTCTACATTGTGGGCTATGTATTCGATTCTCAAATGGACTGTTCACATTAAAATATATTTTCATTTTCAATTAATTAATTTGCATTATTTCCTCATAATGTTTGAGAAAAGCACTATATATCTTGGATACTTGTCTAACTTGGTCTTTCGTCAGACAATCCCTTACTTTCCGAGCCTCAGCAATAATGCACTATTTAGCCTAAGAATAATTTTGTAGCTCTATTAGTATTCTACCTATAGTTACAATTGACTATAAAATATACGACTATCCTAAAATCCGATAAGAACCATTGTGTGGATAAAAAGTGAATAAATCATCTTGGAGTAACAAAATACGATCGTTTCTACGCCCCTCTTAAATTGTGTAGAGAAATAGTGTCAAGATCTTGTATTTCGATTTACTTTTAAATATGAGATATATGATAGTATTGGTTTTAACAATAGCTTTTTTGTTTATTGATTCTTTTACTTTTGCAGGCCTAACGGAAGAAACAGGGAAGCAGAAAAATAATTACAATTCGTCAGGGTTTCCTGTAATTGTATCAAACATTCCATTAATGTGTTTTATTGTACTTTGTTATTCATTTTAGCTCAGGTATATACCAATCATGAGATTTGTGCTCCGTAGCGAAATAATGGAATAAATAATTTATTCATTTATAGCAGTGAAATGTACATAGTCTAATGATTGTATCGTCAATTGTACATATTATTAGGATGTAAAAATAAGTACCGTGAGTACATATTGGCATTGATTGCTATAAAATATTTATACATTTCCTTTATTAAATTTTTTTAACTATATATTATTCTTCCTAATTTGTGTCAACAACAGTAAAGTTTTCTTTTTGTGCTCACGTTTCTTCTAAATTTCTCCATTGCAGTATCAATGCAATGTTGTTGGTCGGTAGGATCCATAAACTTTTGATTGGCTCAAATGAAAAATATGCTAGCCTAACATAATTATATCAATTCACTATGTTAATCTGATTAGCTTCAATAAAAGAGAAATTATTATAAAGATGGTTTATGTTTTAGTTTAATAACCAGTCCTAAGTACCTAGAGGGTTGTCTGGAGTTAATCATCTACCTAGCCAGCAAATCATTCCTCCTTTACTACCACTTTGGCCTAATAAATTGTTTGTAGTGACCCTGCCTACGAAGCCGGTGGTCTTGGGTTCGAATCCTGGTCAGGGCATTTGTGTGATGAGCACGAATATTTCCCGCGTCTTGGATGTTTTCTAATGTATATCTTCGCTTAGTACCCATAGTACAAGCTTTGCTTTTTGGGAATATGTCGATTTGTGTAAGATTGTCCACAATTTAGAATTTTAACTAGCGGAAACATTAAGTATGTACAAAGTAAATGAACCACAGGTAAGACATGATCCAATCCTAAACAGAAGGAAACATTAAACTGGACGCCACAAGTATTTTATCGTACGCGATAATTCTTAAGTACATCGTAGAGTTACTTTAGTGTCTCATAAAAAGTCACCTGCTTTAGTGAGAGTAAAAGTCTCCTTGGTTTTAGCATGGATATAAAGTAGCACAAACGTTATTGGATGCGTAGATGTGTACTGCACAAGTGTACACTGATATAGTAGATTGTATGACAAGGGTCTAAAACAAGCCATAATACCACGAGATGGTTATTTTTCCGAACGAAGTGAGGGAAAATAGTTTGAGTGGAACTATGGCTTTTTGACCAGAGTTATACACTCTACTTTTAACTTCGACTGCGAGAAAATAAATAAACCTAGGTTATCCCCCCAATTAATAATAAGAAACAATGATAATAAGGCGGCAACTTTTTATAAAACTGTTATGCCCCATGATTGGCTGTTGACGAGTTTTCTGATTGGTGGATTTAATATGGTGAAGTTATTTGATTGGTCAAATTAGAATGTTCTGTAAATCATAAATATGTATTACTAAATAATTAAATGTACTACTTTACAAGTGCGCGTGTAAATTGCGCACCGAGGGTTATATTCTTATATCAAGTTTCTTAAACTTCCTTTTTTCCTCAGGACTATCACTTATCAAGACAATTTGGCCACAAGGATATTTTGAACTGACATTGAACCGTCCTGATTTTCATTCTGGATAAATCTTAACAACGCAATGTAGGAATTCGCGTTATGGGTATACTGCCATCGATTAGTTTATTTTGTTAGGTACTGACTAATAATATGCGCATTCAAACAAATTAGTTTTCGTAATTTGGCTCTTTCGGGCTAATTTTTTTTCGTTTTTATTTTCTATTTAAATTTTTTATTTAAATTCCGTTTTTTACTACCTACAAATCCGAAACTACCTTCTATTGGTTTTTTTTTTATGGTTTCGCTCTGCCTGTCAGTCTGTCACATCGCTAATTATCTCAAGAACTACAACATATGCTATTTAGAATAATTGGAATAGTTATAAACAAGGGTACCCAAATACATTGGACATTTTTTTAAATATATTATTTGACAAAAAAGTGAAACAAATGTTATGTAAATTTCTGTCACTCTTATACAAAGTCGTATATTAGCATCTCGCTCGGTAGTGATATTATTATTTGCATGTCGTCTCTGATAAGTCTGTGGGGAAAATGTAAAAAAATACAATAAACAACGTGATAAAAAGGCACTTTAACACCAATAGGGCCTCCATACTTTAAGGACGTCCCTTACCCTACACATATTCCTCTAAATCTACAAACTATAACATACCGGTAATATATCATCATGTATTTCTGAGCATTCCCTTTTATTGCATTCCTTCGCCTGGCCTTAATTTAATATAGCGCGCTCGATTTGTTTACAAAGGCTAAATTTATTCATGAAATTTGTTTTGCAAGGGTCCGGGCACAGATAAAAATAAACTTTGGACAAACGCGAGTAACTCTGACGCGGCCTTTTCTTCGATATTCTTCATATTTCCTTCGATTCCTGTGAAGAACTATCCAAGTAACAGCCGAAAAGTTTTGAATCTTTGTGTTAGTTTGTATAGGTAGCCTCTTTTGGTGAAAATAATAAGTAATGTAGTTTCTTAGAAGTATCGTACTTAGCCCAGTTGACAATAAATGGCAAAGTATATTGTGGTCTAGAGATGTAGTTCTGTTTTTATAGTAAATAAAAAAGGATTCATTGAAATTTCCAACATCGAAAATCTCGAGCTGTGTTGCGATTTTTTCACTTAATGTGAATGCGAAAACACTACCTTAATAGATACAACACAGTAAAAACTGAACTTGCTGAAACCTGAATCATGCTTTGCGATTTGGGTCATACACGGATTTAGGTTCGCGTCTTTTCTGTGGATATACCAAAAGTTAAGGGCTACAAAGCTTGATTTTGGATTGAACCAGTAACCCGCATAAACAGTGTCTCCGTTTCTATAAATTTCTGTATTAAAAACATAGCTAACATGCACATAAGTCATTAACTATTGACCACAGGAGGGACGATTTTTGTTTTTTCAACCAAGTATGACCCATTTTAGCGTTTTTCATAATTCGCCCTCTGAAGGGGTGAAAAGGGGGTTAGCTTGTTTAGGGAGATTATTTTTTTAAACGAGAAATTTGGAACTTCGTTTATAGACCTAGCATTACAGTATAAGAAAGCTAATTTCAGCCTCTGAAGACATGGAGAGAGGGTTAAAAGTTTGTACGGTTAAGTTCTCAATTAAAATATAATAAGCAGATCAATTTCAGCGATTTGGAAATTTCATCCCAAAATTAGTAGGTAAGTAGATCAAAACATAAAAAAAAACTTAACTACCCGTGCGAAGCCGCGGCGGGTCGCTGGTATCTCATATATCTACAGGTTAACATTTTAATTGGCACTATTTACTTAATACTCAGTATCAATTGAGTAAAAGTGTTCTTAATATGGAATACCTCGTATCTATATTACCGATAGCCGTTAATTGTATTAAAAAAAAATAAGTATGTATATTTCCCGTGTGGTTGCCGGGTAAGAATTGCGCCACCCCATCTCTTCCCGTGGGTTTCGTAGGAGGCGAATAAGGGAAAATCGGAGGGTGGGCAGCAGCATCCTTCGATCATTACCACCATCAAACTGCGGTCGCCAACCCGCTTGCCAAGCGTGGCGACTATGGCAAATCCCCCCCAAGGGAAAAGGCGAGCCTTGGGGGAGGCCTATGTTCAGCAGTGGACGTCTTTCGGCTGAAATGATGATGATGATGATAATTAAATAAATATTTGTCGACATTTTGACACAACTCTACCTAGTAACTAAGCAAAGCTTCTACTATGGGTGCTAGTCGACGATATACAAACATACTTATAGTTATAACTATGTAATTACTTAAATACATAGAATTTCTAAAACTCAGCAAGCACAAAATTCGTGGTCAGGGTCACTAGAGTAAAGTGGTCTCCAAAATTTACATATAAGTAATTTTTTTATGAAAATCACTAAAATATATGTATCCATCTGACTAGGGATAGATAAAAACAATTAAAAATGAACCTCATTCACTCCGGCTATTTCAGCCAGTTAAAACGATAAGGCGAGACCAAAACGAAAAGAAATTTAGCATTTCGCTGTTTGGAATGGAATTTATGGAGGTTTTTTTGATACTTTTATTTCTGTTTAAATCTGAAATGCTAACACAATTTTTGTGGCTTGCTATGTGAGCTCCACAAAGTGGCTAGGTTGGATTATCAAAAATTTTCAGTGAGAGTTTTTCTATCATTTTTCCTCAAATTTTCGTAAGTATTATTAGGTACTTAGTGGAATGTGTGTAAAGTATAACTGATAATACTACTATTGTGATGTTACTTGCGTCGATACCCTGACACCATCCCATATTCCAAGCACCAAAATTGCTGCTGGTGCTGCGCCATCCACGGCCGAAAACTACAAGTGGCTATATGTTTGTGGGGGCCAAGCGCGCGTCGCCTTTATAAAGACCTCTCGAAGCGCGTAATAGAGGTTTCTGGTGACTAGAGGGCTGGCCAATAATTCACTCAACGAATAAGTATTGCCGTGCAGCGAGGCAATAAAGTCAGCTTTATGGTCACTCTACCAATTGACAGCGATTTGGGCCAATTTTTTTATTTGTAATTTTAATTAGGTTATTTGTTTCACTATTTATTTGAATTTATTAAAATATTTACAAAAAATATTAAATATTTGCTAATCGGATATACTTAAAGTAATGTATAGTCATCAGCGACATAGTACGAAAATAATATAAATAGTAATTCATGAAGAGGAAACTTTGGTTTAAGAAGTACTCGCAGCATACTTAATTGCTAAAAAAATGAAGGACATTTTTTAATAAATATGGTTATAACGAGTTACCCAAAGTATATTCGCCTAAGTATTCACTTGCAAGCTAGCAAAACGTTGAGTAGGTACTAAACTACCGCTGATTGACTAATATAAAACCTTTTGACTTTTGGCTTGCAAAAATCACCTTCCTTCAGGGCGATCCCAACATTACCGTCGGCCTCACAAATCGCCACAATTTTTCAGTCCAAGAAAAACAGCGTCACAGGCAAGACTGAAGGTAAATCTTTTACACAGTAACAGGAGATTTAAAGGTAACGTAACGAACAATGGCTGGACCGAGGATCCTTATCGCTTTTTACCTTTTGTTATGTTGGCAAAAAGTCGTTTATCTAACGAGCCGTTCGTGCGTTCGCTTGGTTACGCGCATTATCGAATTGTTGGGACGTTTTTGAAGTTTTTTTTTAATTTTTTTGTCCGCTATTGTGTCGTCTGTGAAGAGTGTGAGGATAGTTGGAGTTATTTAGCGTGACTCTAATTAGCGACATTTTGCGATGTTAAGAGTCTTCTAACTTATTTAGGGGAAGTGAGTCAAAAAGGTAAAGGTAAAGGTAGCTCGCATACACAAACTTATACATACGTGATACGCAAATAATAATACTAAGATCAAGCGGGATGGTCATATACAATCTCAATAATTGTGACAGAGAGATATGTATCATTTGCTGTCTATGTCATAGTTCCACCTTTTTTGTAGGGCACAACTCAGTTTTGTGCCCAATAAAGGGTACCTAAGCAAAGTGTCATGTAAGTATAATAATCTTAATTAGATTATTGTATTGTACATAAAACTCTGTTTCAGTTTTCGGTTCACAGGAGGCTTTTTGTATTACAGTTGTTTTAAAACAATGGTAAATTGTACTGTAATTGGCTATATAAGCCGCATTAAACGGTGAGGGGAAAATATAATCTTTCACAAGTGAGTTCACTAGTTTATAACTTTATCTAGGCGTAACGTGTATTATTTGATTTGGATAAATATGTCTCGTTGAAAATCCTGTAAAATGAAGCGATTAATATTGTTTACGTAGTTTAGTGTACAATTACGTAGGTTGTTTATGTTAAGCTCTCATAAAATCCGTTCTTGATTTAGCTTTCTTGCAATGAATTTAGTGATACCAGAAAATATAATAAAGTAAATAAATAATAAAAACAAAAAAAGCCTTTTATGTCTCGATCACATGCTGTAGAGTGAAACATGAGAATATTAAATATATAAAAAAATCTTAGCTACGTAAATTTAAAAAGAGAAAATTTGAAAAATAGTCTTATAGTAGTTAAGTATTCAGCTGTCCATAATCTTCTTCTTAACTGTTAGTCTTCTTCTTAAGGCCCAGTATTTGCTCCAAGACAGATTTATTCGTCGTTTGATCTCGTCCGGGCTAGGTCGGGCCTAGCTGAGTTTCTTGCTAGAGTCTTCCCAGGCTAGGTTTAATGAACCAGCGACAAAACGCCAGTAGCTCGATTCCACTCACACCTCGGATTCGGTTGAACCTGCTTAACCAATCTCTCTGGAGCGCAAACTATTAGAGTCTTCCAGTGTTCAAAACCACCCGCGTGGTCGTGTCGGAAGTTTCCCCTGGACTTTCCGCAGGCTACTCTCCAACCGCGCACTATTATCGCTTTATTGGGTCCGGTCTATAAAGCCACAGTCAGGTATATTTTTCCCAGATATTTGAACGAGCTTGCGGATTCTATTATTGTTCCACCTACTTTAATGGGTAATTCTAAATGGTCATGGTCTTGTCATTTCGAGTCCTATTTTTTTGCTATCTAAAATTTATAAAAATAGCCAAATTATCGGGTAATTTACAATTCTATAAAAGTGTCATAGGTACGTGTGATTATATAAAATATTATATTGCTAGCATGGGATAATTTGTAACCTATACCTATACTTAGTCAAAAGTAGTGCAAATTTGTAGGTAGTGTAATGAAGTGTTCGTAGAGTATAATTAGCCGAGTTCATTTTAATCAATAAATGATTTAGAAGTAAGTACATAGGTTTTAAGGTACCACTAACTGGAGTAACTGACTCATAAGGTATATTTTTTCATTTATTTTAAACTAGTATTATTTTATCAGACATTAAACGTGGTCGCTTACGTAATATATAATTTATGGTTACAAACCCTTAATAACTCATATCAGATCAATTACAATTTATTAAAACCACTACCAAGAATTGTACTGCTTTTATTTAATCTTTAGTAAAAACACTAACATTCTTCTTTAGTAAACCTACAACGCTAAATCTGGCACTGTAAATCAAATTTCATTTCCTCTGCCTACCCCTTTTTGGGAATACAGGCGTGAGTTTATCTATATGTAAAACACCTTATACTTTTCTTATTAATTACTAAATTTATAACCACATCAGAAACAAATATGTTATATTTTCTTAAGATTCTTATTTAAAAAACGGCTTCAGCTTAATTATGATTATAGCTAAACATTGGCGTGGACTGTTGCATTAGTAGAACGCCTAATGACTCAAAACTGGTGGTACGCAATTTATTTGTGGTTATGCTTTTTTTATTAAGCCTTTACATACGTACGAGATTCGCATGCGAGTTCCTTTACACTGCGGTTCACGGAGGTATAACGAGTTCAATCGCTCTACAAACCCTCCAATATAATTAAACTTGCGTGCGAGTCTCGGGGCTAGGGGCCTTTACAATAGTGGATGCAGGTATAGGTTGTATTGTTTAATCACGATTGATTCGAACCCTGAAACCAGATGTAATTAATTGATTTATTTTATCAATTGAATTGGTATTATGGGAAGGTTATCCTCATCAAAGGATTGCTATATTCATTATCAATGACTATGTAAGTTGAAAAGAAATAGTAAACTGATGGATTAATTTATTACAGACATCATTCATACTAACTCTTTTTCACTACGGCTACAACAGAATGATGAGATAGATACAAATAAACTTTCTATTAAGTTCAATGTGAGACGAAATTTTAACTCGGCAAAATTTGTTTTTAGTGTGAGTTAGTGGTTAGTGTTTTCTGTTGATACGACTACATGCAAAGTTAAAAGGCTTTTTAGGGCCTAATTTGGCGCTAAACCTACGCAAACAGGTAAAGTGCAGTTACGACGTATGACTTGCATGAGCGATACATAATGTATAACTATAGCTACCTTATTACATATACCTACCTTTACCATAACTTTACTTATCTTATTTTTACAATATACTGCTGAAATCGTTGGTTTATACTTGCAGTAACTGTGATATTGCAGAATAAGTTGATGGCCCATCTACTATAATACACTTGAACCCTATTCTCATAGTCAACTATTACAACAGCTATTACTATTACCTATGTAGGTAGGCTCATAGGGGAAAAAAAGCATATCATAACACTGCAGCATTTTAGACTATATTATTGGATCTTTCATATTTACTTTTATATTAAAACTCTACAGCAAAATACTGATCTAAAGACATTATTTTTTGTGGCCACGTCCTTTTACGTTTAACAGAGATAATATCTTTAGGAAAACCTTTTAAATACCTCCATAATGCCGTAGGTATCCGAGTTGTTTCCGTTAATGAAGCTGCTAACAGGTACGAGGCGTTTATCGGATGACATCATTTAATTCCCCTGAAAGCCCTCGAGGTGGTAACGACGCCCAAATAGGTTGTGACTACTTTCAAGTAGGTGTGAAAGTAAACGAGTTTGTTTACTGAGTTGTCGTGTATTTGGGGACTGACGCATAAACAAAGTCGATGGAATATCAAATAAACACCAATTACACACGTTTAAAAATCGTAAGAAAGTTTAAATACGTTGCGGGGTTTGATGGACCGACTGAAGTCATTGATACAGTGAAATGAAGGTTTCCGTTTCAGCTTTGACTTTCCGGATGTTCTCCTCTACAGGTCGCATTTCTCAACCAATTCTCTAGAAATTTTGTAAGCGGGATCGATAATTATATAAATATTTTTGGCGAGTTAGTTTAATTAAATAAAGAAACATTGACAGAGTTCTAGATGTGATGAGTTCCTAGCTACTTTATGGACTAACCAGCAACTGGCGCATACCCCGGAACGTAGCTAGTAGCGACATTATCAGTGATGTATCTTACCATTTCAGTAATAGCTTATTTAATCTTGCTTTGAAGATACTTATTTAGATTTTCAAATTTAGAAGACTATAGGGAAGCTTTACAAATATTTTGTATGTAACGCAGTTTCATACTGAAAGTAATTTTCTCCGCCTCCTCCTCGAGAATTTTAAAGAGGACTCATTTGGAAATTGCATTATAGGCATCCAATTTACATATTAATGCAAAATTTTGTTTCAGTGCAGATCCGGGATGTGGATTTATATAAACGGGAATTTAACCACAAAAACGATTATTTTTGTGGTTAGATTCCCGTATCAAAATTTACCTACGTTTTAAGGTGCAGTCACTTCTGAAAATTTCCCTTTTAGAACAAATAGACAAAATTGTTCAGAATTTATTAACTTCAATAATTAACATCAATTTGGATGGTCGCCCGTGGGTCGAGGCCAGTACGGCACGGCTTGGCATTAGGAAGGTTTCTGACGTACCTCTCCCCGCTTATGTATCCTCGGTATATAGTGCTTCCAACCTTGGTTCCAAAATCCTCAAGTGACCAAACCCAACAATTTTTTTTGAACCTGACTGTGGCTTTATAGGCCGGGCCCAATAAAGCGATAGGAGTGCGCGGTTGGAGAGTAGCCTGGGGAAAATCCAGGGGAAAACCTCAAACACGATCACGAGTGTGGTTTGGAACACTGGAATACTCTAAGAGTTTGCGCTCCAGTGAGATTGGTTGAGCGGTTTCAACCGAATCTGAGGTGTGAGTATAATCGAGCTACTGGGAGTTTTGTCACTGGTTAACTAAATATGGCCTAGCTGAGAAGAGTCCAGCAAGAAACTCAGCTAGGTCCGACCTGGGTTGGACTGACTATATCCGGAGTGCAGCGGTACCGGGACGAATAGGGACTATATGTGTCAGTTTTGTCGCGTCACGCGGTGGACGTCCCCGACCACAAATGCATGGTCCGTTGCTTGCCCAAACAAGGACCTGCCTGCCTGCCTGAGAAATATCACAGTACTGTTGCTGCATTGTGTGTAATGTTGGTTCCACTTTCGTTAGTCATATCCTAGCCAACGCTTCGCTGTGAATTAAGCGACGGAGAACGTAATAAAAATAAATGAAAGGAGAAAATGTGCTTAAAATATCTTTCTTCACATTCACTTGTCTGGGAGAGAACATGCGATTATTTCTCCAAATCCGAGCCAAAGTTATGTCTTTCATAATGATTTTATTTCAACCCCTGTTTACGACGGGTATAATTAAATTTATTACGAACATACAACTGTCAGGTTGTGCGAATTTATGCG
Source organism: Epiblema foenella (assembly GCA_963556455.1). NCBI lineage: Eukaryota > Metazoa > Arthropoda > Insecta > Lepidoptera > Tortricidae > Epiblema > Epiblema foenella. The sequence goes on along the minus strand of OY747113.1, from coordinate 10,651,427 downwards.
TTTCATTTCCGATTTTCTTTTTTTTTTATTAAATTGTTAACTTTGTCTGTGCTGGTGTTGGGGTTAACTTTATGAGGTTTCCCTCAAAGAGAGAATTATTAAGTACTTTGCGGCTTCGAGGATAAAATGCCTTTGGCGATTTTAGTTTGGTTCAAAAGGCATATACTCGCTAATTACTGTTGGTAAAAATACATTTTACTAGAGCTGTTTATAAAATACATAAATCGGTACAAGTAAATTACTTTCGAGACGTTTTTGCATTTTAGTAGTATTAGTATATTTACAGAGATTATAATATTTAAATTTAAGTTCATTCCACAGTCAGAAAAAAAAATGTTTATCTACATGCTATTAAAGACGAAAAAAAAATTCAAGGCACGGATGAGTCTTTAGATATAATATCAGAGGGGCTACTCCGAACTTTGAATTCCGAACTTCGTATCATACCGTCCCTTTCACTCATATAGTGTATAACACGAGAGTGAAAGGGACGGCACGACAAAAAGTTCGGATTTCGAAGTTCGGAGTACAGGCTCAGAACAAATTATAGTTAACACAAATGAAAGTGAGGATGAGAATGAGTCCGAAATGTCTGAAGAATATCAGAATTTAATGTTATGTTTAATATTAATATTATTCACTTTTTTATTATTGTTTAATATTATTTAGTTCCGTTGATGTACCTGACTATAAAAATTATAAAAAAATATATAAAAGTATTCGTTTATTTCTTTACGTGTTGACCGGACACAGCTACAAATCCATAAAAGTCTCGAAATTAATTTACCTGTACGTTTATAGGCAGATACCTAGACACATTTTTATTCATTAAAACTTATTTTTTATGGTTTTTATTTTAAATAAAAATATAGAGAATATTACAATAAAACATTTTTTGTTTTTGAAATTAAAAATCTGAAAATCGCTATCTGCTTCATTTAAAATATGAAACCACCCAGATTATAGCTTCGTGAATATATAAAACAGAAAAGAAATAGACTCTACGAAGTAAATTTTGTTGCACGCGTCACTTTAGTGTCGATAAAAAATATAACTGAAAATAACAACTTTATAGTTAATGATAAAATAAAGAATATCTATATTTTCTATCATCACAGGTAGTGTGCGTGTGAAACTGCGTTTAAATCTTAAATAAGTACCTACAAATGCAAAACACATATTTCCTAACAAAGAAATATAATGACTCAGTTTCTTAACCAAACAAAAGTGTGCGTGTGAAACTGCGTTTAAATCTTAAATAAGTACCTAGAAATGCAAAACACATATTTCCTAACAAAGAAATATAATGACTCAGTTTCTTAACCAAACAAAAAATGGAAAGGAGATAAAAAATAAAGCTACGGATTGAAAACAATTACGGAGAGCAAGTTTCGCGTGATAACGGCCTAAGCATGACTTTTGTGACGAAAAGAAAAAGATTGTAAGCTTCCCCTTTTTGCTTCAGTGTTACGAAATGACATTTATAAAGACTTTTGCTACAAAGATGATTCCCAGCTAAGATTTCGCCGTTTTTCTTTAGTGGTCGCGTGTCTTGTATAGGTAACGCTTATTGATTCAATATGATATAAAAAAATATCGGTTGAGAATAATAATACAGTTAATACAGCAATCTCTCTTAGATCCCTGATCGTTTTGCCCAAAAACATTTCCTGACGAGATTCTATATTAAGAAATACTTATATGACACATTTTTTTATGTATATTTAGCTACAATTTAAAGCATTGCATCAGCAACGTCATTAGAGCCTCGTATCTATCACATACACACTGGAGGAAATCCCTCATTTCTCAGCCTTTGATATAAGCGCAATCTAACAAATGCGAATGTGAACATTCTCTTATATTATCCAGAATCTTGATACCTTTAAGACTCAATATTCTGGCTTAGGCCCCTCAACCCAATCAACCTTTCGACCGAGAGCGGATTGGGTGACGTCATCCCATTTCGAGCTTATCAGTCGAGACGAGTCTATTGCCATATCTCAGCTTCAATATATTTAAGGGTAATAACGTGATTTCGGGGAAGCCTTCGATCAAATTCGATAAATTTTTGGTGCTGCATTCATTGTCACACTTTTTAAAACTGGCAACAGTGGCGTTGCCTTTCTGAATTTAAATGAAAATTCAGTTTGTAAAGTATCAATTAAGGCCGGGTTTTGTAAAGATCCGTTACAGCGAATGTCAGTTCAAATTTGGTAACTCAGTACGTACCGTATTTTGATATAACTTATCGACATAACGACTAACGGATGTGTATAAAACCCAGTTTCAGTATTAATTTCGGACGAAGGATGTAGCACGCATATACTCTGGCCGAATTCGACTTTGGAATGTTAAAAGTTATTCCATAGTGTGGTTACATAGATAGAAACCATCAAATTATCACAATAATTACTAAATTAGACAAATTAATCAAAATCATAAACAGGCATGGGACTACAAATATTCGCAAAAATGTTGTTTTTTTTTATAGTCCAAATGTAAATGGAAAATTACCAATATAATTCTTCTCAATAAAAAATAAATTGTACGGCAACTATGTCCTCAAACGCAATATTTCACGACTAAAATGGCAAATTAATCGTTTTTCCATGCAACGGGACTAAGACGCCATTACACTATTACGTCACATTTCACTGCCTATCAGAGTAGAGCGTTTTCAGTGTTCTTCAGCTATGCTGTTCTAACTTTACCTCTCGTTTTCGTCTTTTGTGTTGCTCAAACTGTAGTTGGTCCCATACAAACATTTGATCGTCAAATTGTAGTCAAGTAGCCAATTATTCATAGCGTGCAATTTTATACTTTCGTGAGTCATGTTCTAACTATATTTTATAAACGGTTAATTGTCACTCCGGGCGACATGTTTCAAACTCATCGGGAGTTCTTCCTCGGGATGAGTGTGTCTGTGGGCAACGCGGATTGGATTATATAAATAAGTAGCTACGTTTAAGTTTTAACCGTTTAGTAAAATATATTCATCGGTTATTCAGAAAAGTAAAAAACGACTATCCACAGTTGTGTAGCGTTAAAATCTAAACGAATGTTTTTATCTCATTTCTCCCCTAGAATTGCTTTCATAAAGGCAGTAAAAATACCCTATTTTAATTGGAAGCTTTCTTTTATACGCTTCCAATGCAATTTAACAGTTGAAGTTCGTGCACCAGACAGGATATTACACCGTAAAGTACACAGTCCCCGTGGCTTCAAATGCAGGGTTTACAATTACTATCTTCATTCTAATTAACATCTGGAGGTATAATGGTATATGTTGATAATTATAGACACATACATTATTTATTTAAAGTGAGCGCACTATTCGCCAACAAACTGAACTCAGTTTGGCGAAACTTTTTGTACCACCACCATTTGAAGTATAAATGTTTGAGGTGACAATTAAAATTTGACATTAAAATCTACCTAACGGTAGTACAAAAGTTACGTGATTACCCCGCAGGTCAATATTTATAAAAATAACATATATTACAATTGCATAACATACTTCAATAAATTCCTTAAAGCTATAAAAACAAAAAACATATTTATGTAGCTATATAAATATCTGTTTAGCCCAATGGTTGGCTGGTAGAGAATGCCATTTAGCATTAAGCCCGCCATTTGTATAATTTGTGTATTTTGTGCAATGAACTTTAAATAAATAAAAACATTTCTCGATAAGCCACTTTTTAAATTTACTTTTAAATGAGATTTAATATTTTCGAGGCGTTGGTAAAGCGGTCCTCTCCCGGCGAAAAAAATAAACAATAGCATTATTTTATAATGATTTTATAATCAGGGATCCCAGGGACCGGTAGACGACGTGTTACATATCAGTTTTAAGTCGTCAAATTGATTGTTTTTGTTGCTAAAGGAAAAGACTCAATATTTTGGTTTTATGCTAAGCTTATTTATTAAGCGGTTACATTAGCGCGTAGCCTATGAATGCCTGCAAGGAACTCGCATCTTAGTAATCTGTTATCGCCACAAGTTGACAACATTCAGTGGCTTCTGCTGACGTCGCATCCGAGCGAGAGGTTTGCGAGGTTCACAAGGAGCGAAGGCGATGACGGCTAGAGAGAACTGGCAGCTCACACTTTGGTACCTACCAGACTCCGAGCAAGAACATTGTCCCTTCTGTCATATAAGTACTAGATAACGATATAATAATATTATAAATATTGATATGAACAGGAAATGTGATATTAAACGCAATTACTTATAATAGCGATGGTTAATAAATAGAAATTACACTTAAAAGCGTTAGATGTCATTAAAAATAATTGGGGCAGTTTTTTTCCAAAAGCACATTAATTAATGAAGCATTAGTAATTAATGACGAAGCGCCTCAAACCCAAAAAAGATATTTTACAGCAGTGTTTTCATACTATGCAGTCCATCCCATAGTATATATGTATTTCCCGGTTACGTTCCGTATCCTTTTGATGTAAGTACGTATTATTCTAATTATTGTCATCTTTTAGAACCAACATTTGAAGGCAATACCTATAGGAATTTAAGTGATGAGTTACGAATACAATTCATTCGGTAATTCTTGCTAATGAATCAAACAATAGTCGTATTTATTCACGCAGACCGTGGAACTCATGCATACATTGTACATTTAAATACGTACATATTTAACAACTTAATTCATAAAATAATACATGCTGTGCAGCAGCCGATAAATAGTACTCAAGTACAGCAGAGCCCGGTTGTGGAAGATTAAAAGCATCCACTGGAGTTAGAGCGGTTAAGTAGTGCTCTAATGTTACATATATTGCTAATTTTGTTGCGATAGCTGCCTGTGTAGGCTGTGCGTGCGAGCGTTATTTGTATCTGCCTCGGTAACAGCGGTGGTTTTTCACGGAACACACAGGTACTCCGTGCATTACTGTCAGTCGTATTATATCGTTTCCTTGCGCGATAAATATTTACACACGTTAAAGACATGCGGGCTTTCATAAATATTTGCTGGTACTGATACGGATGTCTGTACTTGTAAGGATAGCATTTTCTGGAGTACATGAATACAATGCAGTATAGGACAACCGCCAATTACGTAAGGCACACGTACATATGCTCCGTAATAAAACAAACGCATGCTTCAATGCGTGAAATGGCGACAAAAGTCGACAGTGACGTTCGTCGGTTCTATTTGACATTTGGCACATGGTTTAAAAGCTATTGGATTTGACAAGACTGATGAACCACAGGCACAGCGACGAACGAGTCACCGTAAAAACAGGCTTCGACAGCTTGGTGATCGAATCGACGCTTGTGCTAGACTCGGTATGAATTTTGAGTCAAAGTATCAACTACCAGTCAAGTCAGTTTAGGTATAGTTTTTATTGCGCGCTTCTAAGCTTCCTGATTGATGCGGGATTCATGTCAAATCAAAGCAATTAATACTGCATTTATACTGCTACCTAAGGAAAATAACTGCCCCCAACGTCATGTAGCCATGATACGGAGAAAAAGTAATGAAATGTGAAATAGGACTTGAAGTGGTTTGCGCCATACAGCAGTCAAGTGTAACTTGACTTTTTCGTAGAACTGGCGTGTATCCTATTTTATATCAAAATTTCTATTTTGATATAAAATAGGAAGAAGCACTTTGATGTTTCCACAACGTTCTCATCGTTAAAATGAAAATGTGTCCATTTTACGTTATTCCTAAGGTAACGGTACCTATTAAAGTAGTACTTAAGGAAGTTTTCAAAACAAATCCAAAAAAATAAGAGGAACAAAGCTCCTTAATGACCGAGAATATTTTATTTATTCAAGTGTTTATTGAACTTTCAGCGTCGTAACTTTTTGGACTCCTTTTCGTTTATTATATTTCTTAAAATAATGGTGGAAATCAAAGTCTTATATTACCGTGGTAATGAACAGGTTGTGATTCTATTACGCGAATGCAGTTTCCGTTACCGAGGGTAAAAAATGCTGCTTTTAATACCATCGGTAATAGGCGGGTTCCTATTCTACTCACGATTCGGAACTTCATACCCAGGGTTAAACAAATAATAATGGCTTTTCTGTATATTATTTTTCTACATCATGTTTTAAGGAATTCATAATTTCATCAAAGAAATCTGTACTTACGGTACCCTAAATGTTACTTATTTTAATAGAAGACTAAAACCATCATCATCACCCTCCTAGCGTTATACCAGTGCAGTTGCATCCTGAAGGATGCCCGGGGTCCGCTACCTAATCCCAAGATATGGCATAGCCACTAAGTTTTTACGGAAGCGACTGCCATCTGACCTTCCAACTAGAGGGAAAATCAGTTCTTATTGGAATTAAGCTTGTCAAGTGAGTGGGCAACTTGACTATTAGAAATGTCAAACGGTAATAGATACTTCTCTTAGAACCTATCACCGGTCCTTATAAAATAAATATTGAATGGGTCAGTAATAGATTCCCATACATTCTATTACCGAGGGTCATACCATCGCTAATAGGATTAATTTAGAGTCTTGCAAAACCTATTACCGAGCCATAAAAAACACAGGATACAGTTGTATTTTCATTACAAATCAAAAATAATTATATATTACATTCTTCCTATGAAACCAAAATTACATTACTGGTAAGTAAACATATGATTTGAACTCAATATTTAAACTACTTCACAACGTAACGGTTTCTATAGAAACGACAAATTAGGTAGGTACATCTAGTTTTTCTTAAAAATTAAGAGTTTGTTGAATACTTTCCATACCACGAATAGTTCTTTAATAGCATGAATAAAACAAGACTGGAATAACCGGAAGACAGTATATAATTGTTCATATACTTATACTGGGAATAAAGCATAAAGAACAAAGCTCACCACTTTAACAATTTTTACTGTGATAGGATTCACAGCAAAAATGGCAACAATCACCGCAGTATTTTATTTTACATTTTAAACGTATTTCCAATAAACCAGTATTTAAAACCTATAACATTAGTTTAATTGCCATAACTATTATATTATATATGCTAAATAAGATTCGAGTTTGCTTACACGTGGCGTCGAGTACTTGTTTCATTTACACACACTAATGCTATTTAGGTCCTTTAGTCAATAAGCTTTGTTCGTATAAATTATATATTTTTAAAAAGTAGATCGGTTTGCTTATAAAATGGGTATATGAAAATGCTGCGGTGATGGGCGCCAATTTTGATATGTCCAGAATACGACCTTGAGGAATGTATATATTAGTTAAGTTTATATCGTCTGATCTACAGTGTTTAACTTTTTCGATAATATCTCTTATTGAATTTATTTTTTTTTGACAATTCGTAAAATATTTGACGATCATAATATAACGTCATATTAATTGACTAAGGATAATCTACATTGTTGTTTTTTTAATTTATGAAATAAATAAATCTAAATCTAAATAGGCGCCGTTACCTTAAAAGGTAGCAGACTAGCACATAAAACCTAAAATTAATTTAGCATTTTGAAACCTCTTACGGGTAAATAAATCCAATATAATCGTAGCCATCCATTAATTAAATGCGTAAGTATGTAATATCTTGGCAGTTAAATAAATAGCGTATAGATATTTTACGGGCATTTTGTTCGTCTTATCGTACGAGCGTTAAGACTCAACTGAATGTTTACCGTCAAAAAATGACGGCTGATCCGTTGTCAGCTGTCAGCGGCATAAGTAGCTATCCCCAGGTATTACTAATACCGTATTAGTAATATTTTATATGTAAGTACAAGTAAAATAAATAAGGTATACTATTTCTATCTTCTCAAGTCTATACATTTACCAAAACCCTTTCAAACGATTACATTTTAATCAAAAAACACTATCTGAAGTAGCAATAAATAACCAGCCCAGACGTTCTAATCTACGTTAGATACAGTCAGGCCAAATATTCTAGACTGCCGGCGCCAAGACCCGCTTTCAGACTAAATAGCGTCACGTCCATTGGAGTTAACGCCCGTTTAAAGTAGGTGTTTGATTTTGATGTTTATTACAACGCCAGCTTGAGCTTTCGAGAAGATTTAAGATAATATCCAGAAAGTGAAGTGATTGGTGTCGCTTTTGAATTAAATAGTGGGCTTTATTTGGCAATGGATGAAGAAACGGAAGACATCTTTTATGGGTGATCATGTAACGTTTTCGAGCGAGCGTAAAGTTGGACTAAATGTCATTTTCCATATTAAAATTATATCTTCCTAACGTAAGTTTGACACGACAGTTAATAATCGACTTCCATATGTCAATAATATTGAGGACTATATGCTTAGAGGGCACTGGGCTTTAGTTTGTCGAGGGTTTGGTTTGGGCACCTACATTTATAGTTCAATAGCAACTTAAAGTAATTTGGGTACCTTAAGTTTTTTTAGTGGTCCGTGTTATATTTTTTTATTGATAGTACAGTAGGATATAATAGGAACATAATTGAATTCAAAACTGTTGTTGATTTGTTTTAGCACATAATTAAGATACTCTTGGTCTACCGCGAAAAATAAAAAAAACATCGACTTGACAGCTGAAAGTTGTCAAATGTGACAGTTAGATCTATGACTTTGTTTGTATCTGTTCAACTTAATTCCTGTTCTTTTCGATTTTTATCAACGACTTCTGCCTGACCCTTCATTTTGTGGTACCCACAAGCATCTCACGTAGACCATCGCATTGATGATTTACGAATTGGAAACCTTCACGACCACATGCGCGCGTATTTTGGTCTACGACTTCTTCTCCTTTCGACAGCGACACGAAAGGAGTCATTGATTGTAACTCCTATCGTGTCGCTGTCGAAAGGAGAAAGGGAATAACACGAATTAAGTTGAACAGCATACAAACAAAGTCATAGACGTAACTGTCACATTTGACAACTGTCAGCTGTCAATTCATCATTTGTTTTTTTCGCGGTAGACCAAGGCACGATCCTATTAATCTCACCAAACGTGTGTTATGTCACAGATAAGTTTGAAACGTGTGTTATGAAAAAAAAATATTTCTAAAAAAACGGTAGGAAACAAATAAGAGCAACAAATTCAATTACTTACCAAGGCTTCAAGCATAATGTCGTTGATGCAACTTTTAAACTCAATATTTTCCAGTTAGAAGGTTTCCTGCCGAGTCCCGTTTTCAAACCGGGGGTTTATTAGATTTTAAAACTATTTGCTATACACGGGAACCTAAAAGGCACTATTAGGTATACGCTTAACGTACTTTGTAAGTATCGTGCCTATTAAGTTTTATGATATTGCAAGGCTCGTTAAAATGACTGTATCATTTTTAATTAAAAGGTATGTTTTTTCCATATGATTGAGGTCGCGTCCTTATTACTGGATTATTTATAATTGCATTGTGTGCATGTCAATAAGTCTCACTTTACTTGCGAATTAACACATACGTATGGAGAGATTTATTATTTCCGCTCTTACTACGGGACGCGATGTAATTTATTTTTTAATACAGTTGTTCAAAAAGTAGTACTTTATGTAGCTTTATATCGTGCGCAAAGTTGGATTTCACGCATTAGTGCCTTTTACTTTCCAATTTTTTTTAATTTACTGTTAGTCCAATCCAAACATCCAAAAGAAGAGTTTTAGGTTCAATCAGTTTACTCATTTATTTAATAAAGCATTTGGAATTAAAACTATACTTCTATTATATTTAAAACATTAAAATTGCACATTAAACAGGTTAAAGGGTTATCATATACTAAAGAATCTAAAACTGTTTTCAAAAGGTTATCTGATTGAGTAGACCAATGACCGGAAACGAGTATTACGCGAGACCTAAGGTTAATAGAGTATTATGCAAAACCGCCGCGCCGGATGAATGAACGCTTGTTTTTTTCGCCAAAACATACATTTATTTACAAAAAAAATCAAATATAAATTAACTATTAAATTAAAAGTAACTGATTTTTCATGTTTAAATATAATTAAATTACCACGTAATATAAAATGTCTGAGCAAAATAGTTTTGGTTTGCCTGAATGCTGTAACAAACCAGAATTTACTTGATTTGTTTCAAAATATGTTTACTATTTTTAAATCGTCTTTCACACAGGTCTTAATTATTGGAAGTAGTTAAGATTTATTAGAATTCCAACTTAATTTAGTTATTGAAACCTTAGAAAACAAAATATATTTTATTCAATCTTGAACTTTGTTACAAGGCTATAAGAGGTTTTAAAACTCACACTACTAGTACATCGGTTGCATTATGAGCTTGCCAAACATTCGGTTATAGCATAACACTTCTCATGTTAAGATTGTTAGCTAGAAAAAACAAACTTAAATGTACAGTTTAATCGGATATAAACAATTAGAAATTCAAACTAAATTAAACCTTATTTTTATAAGAGTACAGAATTGGTCGAATCACTGTATCTTTCCAGGACAGCAAAAACAGGTTGTAAGATTTGTCAAGTATCATGAGACCATATTTGGCAAAATAGTTTAATATCTGTATTATAAAGGGAATAGAGTATAAAATAATAAATTTATATGTAATTAAAACCTTGGTTTTACAGTTTCAGACGCTAGTTACGAGGGGTAGTGCGGGGTGGTTGTAGACTCCTTGAAGGCAGGGACCATGATTTTGGGAGAGGATTCTTTCTTGGGTCGTGAGACTGGTTAGATGGGTTTCTCTAGCTGGGTAATAGGTTCTAACTTAGTTTACCTATGTTATCTCTGGACCTGGATTTTGCTAGTATACTGTTGCAGTCAGTGTCTTATATTAGTCTGGTTAAATTAATTCATAATATACTAAATTCAATTCAACGTCAAATCAAATTATATTACAGAATACTAAAGAGCTAGAGTGGATATATTGCTAACTGCTCCTACCAGTATTTTGTATTTTCGTAAATGGTCCCTTTTGCGAATGTCCTCTCATAACATACTGAAGTCACATAAATGATAAGTGACCATTTAACAATAAATAAATAAATAAAGAATTAAAGTTCCTTCTGAACTGAGTGGCGGAGGATTGGCCAGTCAGGAAAGTCGAGATCCACGGACGGAAATTTAAATTAATTATCTTTGACTTCAGTTGATATATTAATTATCATTATTGACCTTGACTTACTTTAGTAAATACATTTTGTTTTGTCTCTCTTTTAATTATTGTTTTATTTAGTTTTGTTTCTTTGATATTTCTTCGCAGCTGTATTAAAAAACGTCGTTTGATATACGTGCGGAAGTGTCATTTTCACTCGTCCCGCGAGTGACTCACGGCTCGGGCCAAGACAACTCGGGACTCGTGCGAAATGACAAACCTCCCGCACTTGCATCAAAATGTATACTATTTTCTCTTAAACAAACGAAATATAATATATACGTTTATACTTGAACATCTATATACTACGACAATATTAATTTTTAGGTCGTGAATCATGAATGCTGGTTAGTAAATAGGTAGGTGGCATATTCCCGATTTTTGGACGTTATTTCATTGTTAACTCTTTTTTTAATGAGGAAGTGTAACTAAATGGTTACTAGAAAGAAATAAAAGGGTGAATATTTAGCAATTTTACGCGTTTGTCATCCTTGTCATCCCATGGCATTCAATTTGGTAAAAGTGATGACAACCAGAGTAAAATTTTGTTAAAACTGTAAGCCAATCAGTTCCGAATCTTATTTGATAAAAGTTGTCAGAGTTTTTCCACCCTTTGTGTAGATAATTGTGAGCCGACAATGACTTTAGACACTAGAGTTAAATACAAAAGGTGTTAAAATAAAATGCATATCTTAAATTCTCAGTTATTCAAAGCAGTTTTATGCAAAAAAGAGGTGATACTAGTATACCAATATAATTTACAAACTATCACATGTTTTTCAACGTTGGAAGCCCTAAAGAACTTCAATTTTTTTCTTAGTAAACATACACATAATAACTAGGTCCTAAAAAAGGCAAAGCTACACACACGTACCTACATATAATCCTGGTATTCGCCGCACACTCTGCCTTCTTAGCGAGATGCAATTTCATGTGCTATATTATTTTTATTTCATACCACAGACATTTTTAATTATAACATAATTTACAGCAACTGCGCCTTAACTGCTTTGTGGACTGCGATTGGTAGTTTTATAAAGTTATTATGAAATTCAAGACATCTATTTGAATCGTGAAACTTAAGGAGTAGAAAATATGAATATAACATTATTGGCGGATCTTACATACTCGAAGCCACAAATGCTGATTCTGTGTCATTATCTCGATTTTTAGCTTCCTAAATATGAATACATATCGGAAAAACAAGGTCCTAAATCGATTATTATTGGGCGATAGAACAACGCCACGAATGGTGTTTTGATTCAGATTCAGAACATTTTGCAAAACCCAGGATTTACTCACGAAAACACTAAAACCCATCATAACTCTAAAGCCGCACCTAATTTTTTAAAACCGCGCGAGTTACCGAATGGCACGAATTTTTTCGTAGCTAAAAGCACTTTTGCCACGTCGGGTTTTGTAAATGTTCCGCCATATGCAGTCTCCTGGCAAGCATCGGACAGGCTAGAATACTCGTAGCAGAAAAAAGTGTGAGAAGCGATGTGGAAAACGACTATGGAAATGAGATCATGCAGCGCCTTGGTTTTATATTAAGATTACTTTATAACTGACCGGTGTTGTTTAATGGTTGCTGTGGGTTAATTGCTGTGATGGTTTTATGCCATCATAACTGGAACTACGGCTAATATTTATCAATGGTAGTATACTAACATATTTTACTTAGTTTTAAAAATAGGTTTTTTTTAGAAATAGTTTCACATCGTAGCAAAAATGGTTTTCATTTGTATTTTATGAAGAATTCATTATATTTCAATTTTTAAATATTTTTTTCTAAAGGTGATTATTTTTAGAGGACGATTTGATACTAATATTTTAACATCAATCGTTTCTTAAATCAGCGCAATGTGAACAAAAAATCGATTATAATTTACGTCAAAAATGTTGGGGCCACCTGATCTCACTCGCTATACTGAAAAAAACACAACCTGGACAAGTGGGAGTCGCACTCGCCCACCAAGGGTTCCGTACAATGTTGGTATATTACGTACTTTAAATAAACTATGTATTTTTTATTATTTAATTACAAATGTAGTTTTAAACGTAAATTATATTAAGTAACATGTCAACAATTTCATAATAAGTTTACACGTCATAAATTACTCAAATAGACCGCCCCCTGACATTCCGGGTGCGAAGGTGCCCATCACCGCAATACCGCCTTTGCACCAGGAATGACCCGGAACTGGAGTCATGCCCTCTCTCACGCAAACGGCGTCCGATTTCTACCAAAAATGTTCTGGCCATGGAGACAATGGGTTGTTGGTGCGAGAGGGACAAATGAATAATTAATTCACGTACAGTTTTTATTTTTGTTCCTGCGCTTGTAGTATAAGATGATATTACTTGCCAAATTTCATAGTTCTAGGTCAACAGAAAGTATCATATAAACTTGGATTCCCTTGAGAGTGTTGAAATAAACGTATTTTGCGGCATAAACGGCCGTATCTTTTTATTACGTTAACTTAGAAGTTTGATTTTTTTCACAGCTTCAAGGGACTATAGAACTGAGTCATCATCATCATCATTTCAGCCGAAAGACGTCCACTGCTGAACATAGGCCTCCCCCAAATGTTTTTTATTTTTCCCTTGGGGGGGATTTGCCACAGTCGCCACGCTTGGCAAGCGGGTTGGCGACCGCAGTTTGATGGTGGTAATGATCGAAGGATGCTGCTGCCCACCCTGCGATTTTCCCTTATTCGCCTCCTACGAAACCCACGGGAAGAGATGGGGTGGCGCAATTCTTACCCGGCAACCACACGGTAGGTAGAACTGAGTATATGTTTTTAATTTCGACTCGATACCTGTACGCGTTCCCGAGTTAAACGGTCTAGACAAACATAGACAGACAGACAGACGGAAAACAAAATAATCCTATAAGAGTTCCGTTTTTTTCTTTTTGAGGTACGGAACCCTAACAGTAGATAAGTAAGTATTAGAAAATTTACTGTAATGTCAACCGTCACGAATTTTTATTGTGTTACAAAATAAATTTATTTTCATTATTGTACTGAAATAATTCATGAAATGAGCACATAAACTCTTTGTAAAGTGTAAATTTCCGCTCCAGTAATACATATCAATGTTTTAAAACGGAATTAAATAGGGAAATATTGTGTGAGAACCTCAAGTGACAGCTACGCCGATTTGTGTATACATTTTCATTTTCATATCGAAGAACAATTAATACAAGTTCATAAAAAATAACGATTTAATGAGTACCTATGTGCGGTCCCAGTGTACTATTTGTTAGCCGTCAGAACTCGCAGCTGAAGAGCTCATGCTGCAAAGACTACGCCAACAAAGCTAAAGCCACGGAGGTTTTGCCCCCTCTTCACGCGCATGAGCTCGGACCATAGGAACCTTCCACTTGAAGAAAATCAATACTTCTCTTTTTATCTTTATTATATTTTTAATTAAGTCTTTAGTTTTAATACTTGTGTTTTTCTTTTCTAAGTTTAATTAAGTATTGTATTCTATTCTAACGTAGGCATTGTTGATGCCCCTTGCAAGGCTTTCTTGCCCCATACGTACCGGTGCATCGCCAGATAACCATATTCGCTGCCCTGAATGCTCTGAACCACGTTTTTTCAAAGGCCCTAGAGGCCTCAATATCCATATCGCCAAAAAACACCGATCATGCCAAACTCAACCCTCATCTCTCATACTGTCCCAGCCCAATGTTTCGGCGCCTCCGCGTTCCCAGTTACCAAACAACAGCAGACCGGTCATTCCATTCTACCGAATTCTAAGTGACTTTAAAAACACGCGCCCAGTATTAAAACGCATACCACGCGGTGCCCGCGTATCAGTTTCTAAATCACTGAGTGACACCATCAGAGCAGTTCTATCAGACAATTCAGTTTGTAATTGGGAACACTTACTTACTTCCACCTTTAAAGTATTACATATAAATACAAATATAAATTCAAAATCACTCACAAAAATAGTTAAGGATAACTGTTACGCTGACTTTTCATTTCAGCCCACTGCTGACAATTTTAGAAACCTCAACAACAATCTTTTTAAAAAAGTTGAAAGCAAAGTTTCCGATGGTGACATTAAAGGTGCCGCCCGCTTGCTCTTTTCTGATGATGCAGTAGCCCCTACTAACTCTGACACTCTTACAGCTCTACACAGCAAACATCCACCTCCAGTTACCAACCTTATTCTACCTGATCCCCCACAACCCAGCGATCTAAACCTTACCGCTACCACACAGGATGTCCTTGGTGCAGTCATGTCTTTCCCCAATGGTTCTGCAGGAGGCCTGGATGGCCTGTCACCTCAGCACATGAAAGATCTTCTATGCTACGGCTGTGGAGAAACTGGGGAAACTCTTTTAAAAGACCTGACGGCTCTGGTGAATATCATGCTGGCCGGTCAAGTTCCAGACGATATCAAGGACGTCCTGTATGGAGCCAATCTCTGTGCCTTAATGAAAAAAGATGGCGGCATTCGGCCCATCGCAGTTGGCACTACTCTTCGACGTCTTGCCGCCAAGATTGCCTGCCGCTCCATTCTTTCCCAGCTTAGCCCAGAACTTCAGCCCATTCAACTGGGGTTTGGTTCCAAGAGTGGTTGTGAGGCTGCTGTGCATGCCATGCGAACGTTTCTGGAGCATGACGCAGGAGAAATTCTGCTGAAGGTTGATGTTTGCAATGCTTTCAATTCTGTAGACAGAGGCGCCTTGTTGAGACAAATAAAAGAAAAAATCCCTTCGACATATAAATTCCTTTGGCAGTGTTATAGTTCTCCGTCCAAATTATTATATAAAACCAACGTTTTGACTTCTTCAGTAGGTTGCCAACAAGGTGACCCTCTCGGCCCCGCAATTTTCAGTCTCGCCATACACCCCATCATTAAGGAATTAAATTCAAAATTAAACGTGTGGTATCTGGATGACGGGACACTCGGCGGCGATGCGATTTCCGTTCTCGAAGATTTTAAAAAGATAATCATAGATATGAAAACAATTGGTCTCTCTTTAAATTTTTCCAAATGCGAACTTTTTATTGCCGATTCCTGTCCAAACAAAAAAATTACGATAGACCTATTCAAACTCCTTGCTCCTGGCATAAAAATTATAAATAAAGAATCGCTTCACCTCCTTGGTTGTCCCGTCTTGGACCAGGCTTTTGAAAATTTCGTTAACTCCAAAATTCAAAAATTTAAAACCACATCACATCGTTTGTCCAAAATTAACCTACACTCAGCCTATTCCATTATCAAACATTGTCTTTTCGTCCCAAAATTCACATACATTCTTCGTGGCTCGCATCTTTGGAAATACCCAAATTTGATCTCAAAATTAGATACGTTAGTAGTAGAAACTCTCACATCCATCTTCAACATTTCTTTTGACGGAAGAACCTGGACCCAGGCTAGCCTACCTATTAGGTTGGGTGGCCTGGGTATCCGCAAAATTTCCTGTGTCGCTCTACCTGCGTTCTTGTCCTCAGTGCATGGTGCTCAAAGCCTAATAGGACAAATTCTAGCTCGCTCCATCGGGTCCTTGGAGGCTGCACACTGCTCCGAGGCCAAGAACGTTTGGTCTTTAACCTGCCCTAATACGGCTCCGCCTGACAATCCCTGCTCGCAGAGGCGTTGGGACGAGCCGCTCTGTCAACTAGTACGGAAAAATCTCTTGGATACGTCAACTAGTTCGACAGACCGAGCTCGTCTCCTCGCTTCTGCAGAGTGGGAGTCAGGTCTATGGCTCCAAGCACTACCCTCTCAAAATATTGGCACTTTTTTGGACAACACTACCTTCCGCCTGGCAGCTAGTCTACGTTTAGGGGCCCCAACAAACCAGCCACATCGCTGTCATTGCGGTGGCATGGTCGACAGCCTAGGCCACCACGGTCTTTCATGCGTCCGAAGCGCTGGGAGGATTCCCCGCCATGCCAGCATCAATGATGTCATCCGAAGGGCCCTTGTCAGTGCCAAACTGCCGGCAGTCCTAGAGCCTAGCGGTTTGGCCAGAGACGACGGCAAAAGGCCCGACGGAATGACACTGGTGCCTTGGAGTATGGGTCGGCCGCTAGTGTGGGACGCTACTTGCGTTGATACCCTCGCACCGTCCCATATTCCAAGCACCAAAATTGCTGCTGGTGCTGCGGCATCCGCGGCCGAAAACCTCAAGTGCCGCAAATATGTCGCCCTAGGAAGTAGCTACATATTTGCGGCGTTTGGCGTCGAAACTTTGGGGCCGTGGGGGCCAAGCGCGCGTCGACTATATAAAGATCTGTCGAAGCGCCTAATAGAGGCTTCTGGTGACCAGAGGGCTGGATTCTATTTCGCTCAGCGAATAAGTATTGCCGTGCAGCGAGGAAATACAGCCAGCCTTCTGGGCACCCTACCATTTGACAGCGATCTGGGTCAAATTTTTTATTTATAATTTTAATTTTAATTAGATTATTTGTTTATATTATAAATTGAGGCAATCATGAAATAAATTATATAGTATTAGAATAACTTTTTCAAACTAAACTAAAGTGAATGTTTTCCAATAGATGTTCAGATAGCCCCTTTGTTCTAAACTGTAGCGGGTGAAAATGACGTGCAATCTACAAAGTGCTTGCTAAATTCAAACAGCCTGCGTCTGAGATTTTACAATATTCCAATTTACCCAGTCTTAGTAAACGTGCAAGCCTTGGTTTAAGATAGGTATGGGAGAAGCTTGGAAAGCTAAAAGCCTTATTTGCACACGTACGAGACTCGCATGCAAGTTTCACTGCATTGCGCGATTTGATAGATCGATTGTACCCATTATGCCTCGGTAACGTTGGTAACCTGCAATGTAATAAAACTGGCATATGAATCTCGTAATATGACTTAAACCATGTAGATAGTCTTATTGAAATGTATTGTAAAGCAATCACCTCCGCACATCATCGTTATACGTGGCAAAATCTTTTCACAAAATTGAGAATACAATTACTTCTTCAACTTTCGTCACTTTTAGCCTGTTTTGGCGGTAATTTGACTCAAGTTACCTTTCGAATCATCTATTTTGTCTTTTTATCTCTATAGGTATTTATAATTCTACTGTGTGATTATATTTGTGTTGATTATTTTTTGTGTGCCTGAGTGGCATCCCTTGATAGTTTGATTTAAGATTGGCTCCGGTAGATCCACGGCAGGAAAAGGTCTGTGAAGTCCGCTAGTCATATTACAGGATAATTTATTTTTTACAATCAAACATAACAAGCTTTGATCCTAAGAGGTAAGATATTTCACCCATTTGGATAACTAGAAAATAAAGAAAACTATCCCATCAAAAACATAAATGTGAAAAAAGTGCCATATTTGTAACGGGTTATGCCGTCGTCTACCGGTCCCTGGGATCCCCGGGATCATAACAAAATAATGCTATTGTTTATTTTTTTCGGCGGGAGAGGACGGTTTAAGAAGTGATATTTAACTGGAAACCAAGTTCTTTCAAAGCTTATCACAGTTCCTGTTATGCACGTTTTTCAATTGTTGAAAATGTTTTGTTCTGTTATTTGCTACTTAATAGTGCGAATTCCCCAAGTTGTCACATTCACTCATAATTCCTGACACGTGCCAAGCAGAGGCCCGTGAGACGGCTCATAGTGTGTCAATTATTGACATTACGGTATTTAATATAAAGAGGTTTATAGTTAGGTAAGTACTATTTTATCTTTTAGTGAGAAATACGTCCAAATAAATAAATAAATATTAGAGGACAATCTTACACAAATCGAACTAGCCCCATAGTAAGCTCAAGAAGGCTTGTGTTATGGGTACTAGACGACGATATATTTAATAGATATAAATACTTAAATACATAGAAAACATCCGAGACTCAGAAACAAATATTCATGCTCATCACACAAATATTTTCCCTGACCGGGATTCGAACCCAGGACCGTCAGCTTCACAGGCAGGTGCACTACCCACTAGGCTAAACCGGTCGCCAAATAAACGCAATTCTCACTAATCTCGAAAAGGTTCTTCAGATGTCTGACGTGTTTCCTAGCAAGTTTGTTATTCTTTAAAAGGGACAAAATACAATTTTCTTATTGAAATCATGGACAAGCGAAACTCTATTAAAGTACCGAAAGAAGGAAAATAACTAATGGAACTGCGTGTAAAGGGACGCGGTACGGCCGGCTTATCTTTAGGAATTTATGTCACACCATAGCTTAACATAATGGTTCCGTCATTGAATTAATAGTACACATAATACGAAATTGACGATCTTTTATTGATTTTTGTGATGGGTACGAATTTTTGCTACGAGTCGTGTCACAGTGTTCCAAGAACGCTTGTGCTTGGGACCGGATATTTTTTGGTGACTCTGGAAATCGAAGTAATTCAATATACTAATTAAAAATCTAGAAGTGACTCCCTATCAATTCTTTATGGATCCTAAGAAAAAAAAATTGGCTATATCTGGTAGGAGTAGTGTTACTATAACGAAAAAGTGGCTTATTTTATTTTCTTGTGAAATTGTGGAATGGCACTAATTAATCATATGTTAACGAAAATAATTGTACGTTCTTTATGCTACGGAACTGATTACTGACTCTACGCTCACTCGTGTCCGACTACTGGTACATTCGTTGACCCCAATACTGCTTACTTCGCAGCTTGCCTGCGTTTTGGGGTCCCGCAGGGTAATTGTAACTTCATGTACCTACTAAAGTTAGGTATATTTTCCTGCTAGAAGAGCGCTGGCCGTTTCTCTAGGCATTTTGCCCTCGCCACCACGACCACTCTGGCCAAGCGTGTAGCCAAAGAAGAAGACCTTCAATCACAAACAAAAGACGACACGGTGTAACTGACATCCACACTCCACATTCCGCAGCAAAACTCGTCCAAGTGAACTCGGAAACTCGTGAAAACGGTCGAAACTTGTAAAAACTTGTAAGTAGTGTTAGCGAGTTAAATAGAAGGCCGCGATCATGTACAGCTTATAAATATCAGCGTCGCTGATTTAACAGTACCCAAAAGCTAACAGCTCAATATCTCAAATTTTTGTAATTAGATTTTAAGCCTTTTTGGGACCCATAAAATTCAATATAGACTTACACCTACATGACCTTTTTTAGGATATTGGGTTGTATTTACAAATTGTCCTTAATAAAGCTTGGGACTTACGAGGCTATACATGCTTTGAATTTGATTTAAACACAAACAGACATGTAAGAAGTATTATTATCGTTGTAATTAGTAAATATATGGTAAGTTATTTAAATTTTATAAACATTTTACAAATTTAAATTATGTGTATAATTATCATTTATACATATTTCATAGCATCTTCAGAACACAGGCACCATAGAGATAAAATAAATGGAATTTCTGTTATAATAAGCTTTGGCGCTCACATGAAAGAAATTCTTGAGAGACGGACTCTTATTAATACTAATTCCGTCCATGGAATAGTTGTTTTGACACGCCTGGATTTCGATGGTGATTTGCCTTTAGGTTGCATTATATATACAGTTTTGAGATAAATAAGACTCTGTTATTTCTAAGTTATAGAATGATATAAAGGCAAGACTATAACGTATACGGACGGAAAAAACAAGACTGGTTCAATAGTACATTACTACAGAGGCCGGGAAGTAAGGGGTTGCCGGGCGAGAGCATATAGACAGATGCAATCAAATAAATTTAAAAAAAAACTCAAAGAAATCAAACTTTAATTTCTAAATAAACTAACAGTAAATAAGACAAAATATATAACTAACACATATATTACTATTTATTTCATTCAACTTCCAACTCGAATTGAATATAAAACACTACTACTACAAAAATATACTAAAATGTACGAAAAGCACGTTTCTGAACGAAACGTCAGGAGTGTCGTTCCATAGGATAGGTCGATTATCCTATGGAACGACACTGACAGTTTGTTATTCTTGTTAATTGTCAAAAACTATAATCTCTTTTCATTATCACTGAGGGGCTACCGCGAATCGAAAACGAACTAAGATTGAATGTCTCCCTCTCTGTCGCACTTGCAAATTCGTGCGACAGAGAGGGAGATATTTGAACTTCGTTCGTTTTCGTTTCGCGGTAGCCTCTCTGTTGTCATCGGCGTCGTAACTCATACCTACTTAAATACCTTCATGGTTTGAGTAGACATTTTTACAGCTAATATTTATTTTTACAGCTTATATTTAGGTGAAATATTTTAAATGTGTATTTTTATATTTAAACTTGCAATGAAAATTATTCGACTGTGTTAATAATATGTTATTTATTATGTTCATGTCGATTTTATGTAAATAGAACAGCAATATATAGAAAAAAAAGTTTTTTTTTTAATAATCGTAGTGGCAGAATGTCATGGCGAACCAAAAAGCAAATAATTGCTTATGGCTGCACGCCGTGATAAAAAAATCCTTTAAAGGCCTCTCGTCTAGCCGCACCCGAAACGTGACACTTCGCAGCCTGTTATAAGGAACGTAACCTCAATATTTCATTGCATGTTTGAGAAAAGTATGTTTAAAAGAGTTTGTTCTAAACTTTGAATACTAAAATGTGTACGAGTAAGATTGGTATAAAAGTAACTCGAAGTACAATGTGTCGGAGGCCGAGTACTATGTTTGACTTAAATTAAGAATTACATTAAGTTGCGTAAAGGCTACCTAATTACAGACAGGAGAGACGCATGCAGTGGTGTGGGAGTTTAATAGCCTGACAGCACTCTCTCGCTAGGCGGGCGCTCGTTTCATAGCCGATTTTCTCATACAGTTTTTCGCATGTTATTGGCTACTAGTGCAGCGCTACGAAATTGTTAGCAGAGATAGTGTTAACAACGGCGTAAGGCTATAAGCGCAAGATTTACATGTGAGTTTCATTAGATTACGGCTTACCGAGGTATAACGAGTTCAATTGATCTTTGATACCCCGTAATGTACAACCTAAACTTGCGTGAGTGTAAATGGAGCTAATATTACATTGGTTTCCATATTGGTAGTTATGGGAGAAAAGTTGTTTGTTTTATTTCATCCTTTTCTATTAAACAGCCGCATGCCCAGTTAAAAAAAACAAAACCCTATTCGAAATCACGTGTCATCCCAACTGGAAGCGGAATAAAAACAAATAATAAAAAGTAAAGGGCAGATAAGGGAAGAAAACGGTCCATTTGATAAGTACAAGTGTCGCGACAATGAGAGGGCTCTGTTTACGGCCCTGATAAGTCGGGTTCGTATGCGAATCCGGTTTATACATAACGTGGATTTGGATGTTTGAACTATTGCATGATAGAATAAAATAAATGAAAGTTTGATAAATGGGAGATGTGCTTTTAGAATAAACAAACTAAATATACTTTTAAAACGGGAATTGTGTTCTTGATCCTCCCCTTCCTCCATGAAATTTTGTTGAGACCTCTATTAAAACTATGATTGTGACATTTCAATTAATCGGTAAAGGCACCTCATTATACGGATCCCAGTATCGATATGAGATCATTTTCAATATAACCTTTTTTCATAGTAGATAGTGAATTTTCACGAAGCATTATTTTACGCCCGTAATTCTTAGTCTTTTATCATGTAGCATTATTCATATATACAGTGTTTTTAATTTTTGCATTTTTCTAAAGAGTATTTTTTTCTATAATACAATTATCTAAAGAACCATTAAGTAGACAAAGCCCTGGTACCTACAGTCAGAATCACAAGTAACTAGACATATGAAGACATCAAAAGTCTTTATTGTAAGGGAATAAGAGCTTTTTTCATATGCGTAGTTAGAAGTCGTCTTGAAGATTTGATTCTCGAACATCTGATGCTGGGTACCTATACATAGCCAACTCAATGTATATATTGCTTCTGTGAACCTAAACATAAATTGTACTCTATTTGCTGTCTTTATTACACAACAATTACAAAACTAAAACTAACCTAAAAAAAACCACTGCATTTTAATATGAAATAAAATCTGTCATTAACTTTATGAAAATCTCTACTTAAATCAGCGAGTAAGAGAATGCACGTTCATAAAATAAACGGTAAGGCATATGAAAATTCATTTATATTAAAAGGTTTTATGTAAATAATTTAACTACTTTAACCTTTCTATTCTGTATTGCATTATTTTTTTATGTTTTTCTTTTGGATTGTTTTGTATGTAAGAAGCCCAATGATCAGCCACTATATTGAATATTGCGTTGCTAAATGCTGTATGTCAGTTACATTACAGTTGCATAACCTGCTTTATACCAGGCGTATTGATTGGAATATTCCCAGGATCGGGTTCACGCTAATATCAGGTCATATGTAGATAATCAGATCTCTATGCTTTGTACTTGGATGTGTATTATGTTTGATAACAACTGCACGAAAAGATTTATATGGCTGTTAGTGACTGTTTACATTAAATGACTGTGTACCTTTACTTTTTCTTAGTATTCTTGATTCTTGATTCTGATGTACAAAAAACTAACTCTATTTAAATGCGACGTTTTTCTACATATTCTTTATGGACCGCGTAACATTGTGGAAACCCAAAAAATATATGAAAGGAATTGCGAACATCTTTTTCTGTACTTATCAGAATCAATCATCTCACATGATTCAGAGAAGGAAAAACCAAAAATTCTAAATACTGAGAAAAAAGTTCATGTTACCCTTTTCAGTGTAAAACGCTCTGATCCATACTTGTGTTAATAGAATGAATGGGTATAATAAAAAAATCTTTGATCTATCAACCCACTAGCTTATAATGTTTACTCATAGCTATAGGTCACACCCACGATTGAATATTATTGAACCACCCACACACACTGACTGTATTTTAAATCATATTTATCTTTTGACGCAAAGATATTAATGACCTCCAGAAATCTAACAAATTAATCTGAACGCCCATCTACTGTATTTCCGCTCACATCTGATGTAAATACAAATGCGCCATACACAGAAACTCACACATTAAAACAATGTGTGAGTCTGAGACGGTCGGTCATTTTAAAACTGGGTTAACTCTACCTAATTCTATTTTATGTAAATAGCATTAGGTAACTGCACCCTTTAGGAATTTAATGTACCTGGAGAATCGAGACACTGTTACGTAAATCCGTAAATTAACGTTCGTTTCTTTTTTGTTATCAGTGACTTACAGACCGTATACATCTCTAACAATACCTATTAAGTTAGTCTTAATTTTTACGCTCAGAGGCCATGTACATCTCTGGGATATTATATTAATTTCATTATACTCATTGTTTAATCAGACTGAGACCTTATACATCTCTAACTTTACTGAAATTGTAATATTTGTAATAGATAAGTTTATCTTCACTATGTGACATTAATTTTTTTATAATTGTAAACTCGTAATGATTATTTTTTCTTGAACTGTAAATTAATGTTTTGACATGAAAAATTTATTATTATAGTCAGATTTTCTTAAAGTGTAAATTAATATTTTGACATGTTAAAGTGCCCTTGTGGCCTATTTACAGAATAATTGTTGATTTAGATTTTTTTTAATGCACCTGCAGAATTAAGACCATGTTACGTAATCCATTGGTATAGTCCCAAACTAAGCAAAACTCAGTACCTACTACTATAAGGGTATTATATATCGATAATTATAAATACTTACATATCTCATAATTATTACTCAAATAGATAGAAAAGATCCAAAACTCAGGAACAAGTATTAATGTTCGTTACACAAGCAATTGCCTTATTGGGATTCATATATGTACCAACGCATTTGGGAAACTATTTTCATTATCTTTTATAAAACTAGGCAAGCTAAATCTGTGATGTTCTGGCTATGAATTCTAGGAATGCTGCAGTGTGCCGTCGCCCTAATAATATTACCCAGGTCTTACGGGAAATTATCGAACTGGCTTCCGGCACTTTAATTACGCTTTCATACTTACCCTCGCCAAACACAGGTATTACGAGTTTTTTTTAATCCAGAAGTTTCATTAAATATTGGTTGTAAGCTATAGTGTCTATTACAACAAAAAAATAAAATACATTTATACTCTCATCTCAAGCAGCTGATTTAACTAGAAGATTATTGTATTTCGCCATTAAATAATTTGGAAATTTTAAATGTTTTTAATGATTCCGTACCTCAAACGAAAAAAACGGAACTTTTATACGATCACTTTGTTGTCCGTCTGTGTGTTTTTTCTGATTGTCTAGACCCTTATTCTCGGGAACGCGTGGAGGTATCGTGATGAGATTAAAACCAAACTCAGTAAACCAAAGTAGCCTTAAGAATAATCTAATCGTAGTCTCACTCAAGTGCAGCGCTCTCGCGACTTACGTAATGGCAAAGAGCGAATTCCAAATTGAAATTCTTGAATTTCCAAACACCAGAATTGAATTTGAAATAGCAAAGAAAGTTATTTCAAGTTTAAGTTTACAGTTTACTCGGGAGAGCTCGCGAGATTTATTCGGTAAACTGAAGTTAGGTTCACTTTCTTTGTGTCACACTGTACCTACTTGCAGAATTGGTGGTGGAAGTGACAAGAGTCACAAATGCTCTTCACTGCCTCCTTAAGGACAACTTGGTAAAGCATTTTTCTGATAAAACTGCCTTCTATTTTACAAAAAGATGGTGGCTAATAAGCTTACGGCCTGCCTATTGGTAAACAGATATACCGTAGCCTATTGATGATTGCGACTCCAAAAGAATCAAATTCACACGTGCAGATTTGTTGCCTGCCTGAAAAGCAAGAAAGCGTTTGTGACCTACGAGTATAAGTAATAATTATAATTGGTTTATAAAAGCTTTTAGGTATTCTGGAGTTAAATAATATAAAATTGTTCTTGGGTGGATAGAAAGAAAACATTAGAGTTATAGCTTTTGCTAAAACTCGAGGAATCTAACATAGCAGTTAATTAATACTCCAAACAAAAAGGAATATGGGCTATTAACATATTAGGTACATGTACCTTTTGCTACTTGTACTATTGTTTGAGAAAAATGCATTATTACGCTTGTATTATCATATCCAACCAAAAAGTCAGAGCAACTCTCAAGTCAATTATCTTAAGCATTCAGATGTTACAATTCGCTCCAAAATTTATCAAAGCCGGCAACCGCTCAGGCAAAGGAGTACAATCTTTTCAACCGTTAAGAACTCTAAACTTGAGCCACTGTTGAACTGGGGAACAGTTTAAATTGCTTTTTCAGACACTGCGTCTATTCCTTGCTCGGAATAGCCAACAAGAGTTTCTGCGAGATAATAGTCCAAGATCAGACTTTGTGTTGTTTTTATAGGAATTGTGCGTTAATACCCTGAAAAGGTTTTTTTTGGAGGAAAGGAAATTTAAAATCCTTCAGAGTTCGGAGAACAGGATAAAGTTATTAATACATGCTGCGCAGTTAACTGGATACAAAACAAGAGTATGAATTGTCAGTAACCGCTTTGTTGCCATTTTTATTGGTATGGTTCGTCGAGATTGTTGTTGAAATCTAGGTATGATTTAGGTCCGCAGTATTCGGGTATCTGAATCCCAGGTTCTATTGCACGGTTTTAGGATTATGTTACACGTTGCTAATATTCGAACGAAGTCATCGGTTTTGACGAACAGTGAACAATTTTCATGATCAAGTCGCTTTCAACAGAGGCGCCACGCGCAACGTAGCGTGCGCATCTGTCAGAATGTATGAAAATCCAAGGCGTGTCGCAGTAGCATCGCATCTGGGAGCCTATCTCAAATCGAAAACAAAACTCATTCGTTTATTTCCCTTTCTGTCGCTCGAATAAGCAAAAATCGTTTTGGGTTCGCGGTTGGCCCTCTGTTCGTAAATGCGGCCTAAGCGTTGCGAGCGCTCAGAAACCTAACTTGTGCTTTGAATGTTGAGAAATGTACAAGACAGGGTAAACGAAGAAAATGGTTGATGACCTGTGAGAGAGATGATTTAGAGATTTAGAGTATTTATTTCATGATAAGGAATTACATTATAAATTTGCACACATGTCAAAATTACAAGAATTGTTATCATGATCGTCATAACAGGAAAATAAAATAACATAATGTCAACCAGAGTAATACAAAACACGATAAAAAGTAAACAGAAAAATAAATGCATCTTCCATTCAGAATCGTCAGTCAGATAAATAATAATAATAATAATGTTCATTACAAAATACAAATTTCAAAACACAAAAATACAAATCAGTTGAATTCAAATTGAGTTATAATTATTATGATATGGTAAGAAAAGAACTTAGACACGAGATGACGGGTGACAGAGAACCATAAAAGAAACATAAACGTGGTGCTGACCTCAAGTTAATGGGAAAAGGGATAAAGGCAAGCGCATTATGCTACCTACTATCTGATTGTATTTGAAATTTAAAATTTGACACGTCCCTGTCATGACATATGAATATGTCATGTCTCTGTCTTTCAGAATGTCGAGATAAAAAACAATCTAGTGATTATAATCGAGAGACTTTTATCGTAAAAGGATCCAGAAGTATATCTTTTCCTGTTTCATCTTTATTTAGTGCTACCCGAATTCTCTACTACAAAAAAGAAAAAATATAGTCCAATTTTGCCAAACCTACTCTCGAAGTAACTAAAACTGCCAGTTAAGGAAAACTTTATACGGAAAGAATTTTAAATGGCATCTGAGGAAGGGGGTCTCGTTCGAGGGACGGTAAAAAGCGCCAGGTGCGGTCTGACATTCCCGGCACGAATTTCTTACGAGATGACATAGAAAAATACTCAGCCACTACTATTGGCCGATTTGTTTTTTTTTTACTTTGTGAAGTACCTAAAAACCGGTTACCGGTACCGGGTATCGGTTTAAGTAACCGGTTTATCCAGGAGTCCTCTGGCAGTATATTAAATGCTGCTATATCTTAATAACCTTGTATACGTGCCTCCAAGGAATACTTGCTTCAAAATCCAAATAGTCTACAAAATTCATAATGAATTTGGTTGTATTTAGATTGCTACATGAATAATAAGTAGTGCAGATACATTACAACTCATTACTTATACTCCATTTTTTTTTAAGATTAGAAAAATCGTGCGTTATCGGTCGTGCGATTTTAAAGAAAACATAAAACGGGAAAATATACGACGTACTATCTTTGAAACGTGTAAACTACTGAAAGATGTAAAATTAGTATATCGTTATCGTCAGATATCCCAAGTAATAGAATAGATACGTGCGAAAATTACCGTTAAAATTCTAATCTTAAAAAAAAACCGGGGTATTGCAGAGCCCGTACGTTTTAAATTTTACTTGTATCATAAATAGGTACCAAATAATTAAAAGATTAATTCAAAAATCATCCATCATCAATAACAACATAGTGCTTTGAGTAATGCAGTTTATATAGACCTATCACTCTGCTAAGGATTTCGTAGCGCTACACTCGTAGCAATCTGCGAGAAACCTCTGGGTTTAGGCCTCCTCCAAATATTCTCCCTCTCTTTATATCTTCCGCCTTTTAGGGTTCCGTACCAAAATGTTAAAAAAGGAACCCTTATGGTTTCACTTTATCTGTCTGTGTATCTGTCACATAGGTAAATATCTCAAAAACTACTTACGCTATCGATTTGAAATTTGGAACAGTCATAAAGAAGGGTAACCTAGATGCACAGAACATGTTTCTTAAAACATTTTTTTATTATTTTCTATGGAAAATGGTAGATAATAGGTGGTTCAAAGTTTAAAAGTCTAGTGAATATGTCAAGTGGAGTGTCATATGAAAGGGCTCGAGTTGCACATCAATCATTTTTTTTTACGTTACGTCATTTTCGATTTATGAGGGAAAATGTAAAAAAAATACCGTTCCCCACCCCCTTATCTCCGAAGTTTAACAAGAAAAAAATATGAAATTATATAACTATAGCCATATCTAGTTTTTCTTTTTTTTATCATGAAAATATATTTTTGTTTTATAAATTCCTACGCGATTATTTATGCTTAAAGTACCTTCTTTCAAATAAAGAAAAAAAAATTGAAATCGGTTTACGTGATTAACAATTCTCCTTGAAAAACCACCATACATACTAAGTTATTCAGTAGCTCGCCGATAGATGACGCTCCATGGTGTTAAATTTCTACACCATGTTGAGATTTTCCTGCATTAAAAGGGTTCGAACCGAACATCTGTGTACGGAACCCTCGGTGCGCGAGTCGGACTCGCACTTGACCGGTTTTTGTATCTAGTTCTTGTTCCGGTACCTTTTTGTATGTCATCGGCCCAGCGCTCTTTGGGCCCCTCCTGTTTCTGAATCAGAAACAGAGGACGGAACCGATCTATAGCACAGTACCTTACTTATTAAAATATTACCTGTCAAGTACCAGAACTAACTCAACCTAACATTATCCCCGTTGGATCATTGAACGAGCTTTGAGCTGCGCTTGAAACCTAATCCCAGCCAAACCTGTTCCACTCTCTCTTCGGCTAATATAAGCTCTCGCATTTTCGAGATGACAATTCACCCGATCTTGGCTGACACTGACACTCATCGTCGCGCAGCTTGCAATCTGTTACTACTATTACGCGGAACCCTCCAACTAGACGTAAGAGTTATATGCTATACTAGCGACCGCCCGCGACTTCGTCCGCGTAGATTTTAGATGGTAAGAAAGATATAAATGAGGTTTATTTGTTTCTGTCAGTTGTCTGATGCTATTAATCTTTTGTGAAAAATTACTCAAAAGAAAAAATGAATGTCCGCCATCTTAGATTTGAAAATGGATGTTATTTTCGTAATCGGCACCCCGAGGAACCTCGACGATATGACACCCATATCGATTTTTAAGAAAAATAAATGTCCCCATCTTGGATTTGAAAATGGATGTCATTTTCGTAATCATCACCCCGAGGAACCTCGAAGATGACACCCATATCGATTTTTAGAAAAATAATTGTCCTCTATCTTGGATTTGCAAATGCATGTCATTTTCGTAATCGGCACCCCGAGGAACCCCAAAGATGATACCTATATCGATTTTTACGAAAAGTAAAGATTTGCTACCCGCACAAACTTGGAACCCCGTTTTACCCCATTAGGGGAACAATTTATAAAAACGCTGAAACACGTTTTGTTGTATTTAAACAAAGAGTCTGTATACGAAGTCTTAAATCTCGCACTTCAAAAAAGATTTGCTCCCCGTATAAACTTCTTGGAACCCCCTTTTCACCCCTTTAGGGGAGCAATTACAAAAAGTGCTGAAGTACGTTATGTCGTATTTAAACAGAGAGTCTATTTACGAAGTTTGAATTCTCTCACTTCAAAAAAGGTTTGCCCCTCGTACAAACTTGGAACCACATTTTCACCCCTTTAGATGAGCAATTTCAAAAAACGCTGAAATATGTTTTGTTGTATTTAAACAGAGAGTATATACGAAGTTTCAAATCTCTCACTTCAAAAAAGATTTGTTCCCCCTACAAACTAAGCCCCTTTTCACCCCTTTAGGGGACGAATTTAGAAAATCGCTGAATTCAGTTTTGTTATATTTAAACAGAGAGTCTAAATTCGAAATTTCAAGTCTCTAAGTCCAAAAAAATACGTTTCCCATACAAACTTTGCACCCCTATTTGATCCCCTTAGGGGTGAAATTTCCAAAAATCCCGTCTTATTCCTTGCATACGTCATAAAAGTAAGCTCTGGACCAAATGTGAAATTTCTAGTTCCAGTAATTTCGGCTGTGCGTTGATGGTAGATCAGGACTTCTTCTTTTATATATTTATATAGAATATAGATATATAGATATAGATAGATAGATAGATAAAAGAAGAAGATAGATTTAGATGACACAATAATATTATACCATATAGTTTTTTGCTTGCTTTTGTTTAACAGAATTTGGCCAATCAACATCAACATGCTAAACTTAATGATAAACTTCGTACAAAACTCTGAAGTTTGATGTTGGTTATTAAATTTTATACAAGTAGGTACAAAAATATCATATCTGTCGCATTTTGAATTAAGTGAAATTTAACCGTAAGTAGGTTTTAGGATTAATCCTAGCCAAGGCGACCTTAGTAGCGGCCCCCTGTGTGCACTTGAAACTTAATGTTTGTAAGCACCGCGACTGTTTATTTTCTTTCCTCGCTGAAAGAGCTCGGATATGCGGTAGACGCTGCTCTGTAATAGTTTATATTTGTTTCCGTTACTGGGTTTGCTAGAAATGTTTTAAAGTACGTATAACATGTAATAAGACAGTGGCTGGCTAATGCATCCACTTAAATATATCTAGTTTCATGCATTTAGTTTGTCAATTCTAATTACTCGCTTGAAAATACCCATTTTTTTATTATCATCAACAAACCAGAGACACCGGCTTCCATTTCTTCTCAGTACCGTTTCAGTGTCTCGCTGCTCTTTGATCTGTTTCAACAGTTTTACCAAAAGCATCTAATCAAATACAAAATCATTATTAGTTATATAGGTATGAACTTTTGTATCCTTACCAATTTCCTAGCTGCAGTAAACCGGATTCGAGTAATTTTGGGCAGATTTCGAATCGATAAACCACCAATTAAATGGTCAGACGTTCGTCGGCTGCGGTCCGAGTGATTGTGGTTTACGGCTCAATCAGGCAAGTCCGTAGCAAGATTCCTAGCTGCTGCATTGGCATTTTTATTGATCCAATTAGGACTTAATGTTGAAAATTAATCACATTCGGAATAATCTTTGCTATTTCTGTGAGATATGTATATAGTTTAAGAGCCGACGACACTGAACCTAGTTCGATAAGACTCCCAGATGAGATATATATTATAAGATGCGTCATTCCTGGGGGAACACGAAACGGCTATGCTGCCATGCAAAAAACCTGGTGGCCATAGTAAAAAAATTTTTTCAAAAAAAATAAAATTTCCGGTTTCTAGTACGATAAGTCTCCCAGGTTTCGTTTGTTCCTCGATACAGGGGAGGGGTAGGACTATACGATAATGCAGTGCTGCAAGCCCCCCTGACTGGCCTTGTCAGTGGCAGCAGCATGATAAGTGACGCCAATATTGAGGTATCTAGTATGATCGGTCTCCTAAACAAAACAAGGTTCATCTGAAAGATCATCAATTTCTGTGTAAGAAAAACCACTGCTGCCTTTTCCTAATAGTGGAGAAGGTGGTGCTGCAGCGATTGAAGGAGCTCAGTACACTGAACCTAATTCGATAAGACTCCCAGGTGATATGTATATTATAAGATGCGTCATTCCTGGGGGAACACGAAACGGCTATGCTGCCATGCAAAAAACCTGGTGGCCATAGTAAAAATAAAATTTCTAAAAAAATAAAATTTCCGGTTTCTAGTACGATAAGTCTCCCAGGTTTCGTTTGTTCCTCGATACAGGGGAGGGGTAGGACTATACGATAATGCAGTGCTGCAAGCCTCCCTGACTGGCCTTGTCAGTGGCAGCAGCATGATAAGTGACGCCAATATTGAGGTATCTAGTATGATCGGTCTCCTAAACAAAACAAGGCTCATCTGAAAGATCATCAATTTCTGTGTAAGAAAAACCACTGCTGCCTTTTCCTAATAGTGGATAAGGTGGTGCTGCAGCGATTGAAGGAGCTCAGTACACTGAACCTAATTCGATAAGACTCCCAGGTGATATGTATATTATAAGATGCGTCATTCATGGGGGAACACGAAACGTCTATGCTGCCATGCAAAAAACCTGGTGGCCATAGTAAAAAAAATTTTTCAAAAAAAATAAAATTTCCGGTTTCTAGTACGATAAGTCTCCTAGGTTTCGTTTGTTCCTCGATACAGGGGAGGGGTAGGACTATACGATAATGCAGTGCTGCAAGCCCCCCTGACTAGCCTTGTCAGTGGCAGCAGCATGATAAGTGACGCCAATATTGAGGTATCTAGTATGATCGGTCTCCTAAACAAAACAAGGCTCATCTGAAAGATCATCAATTTCTGTGTAAGAAAAACCACTGCTGCCTTTTCCTAATAGTGGATAAGGTGGTGCTGCAGCGATTGAAGGAGCTCAGTACACTGAACCTAATTCGATAAGACTCCCAGGTGATATGTATATTATAAGATGCGTCATTCCTGGGGGAACACGAAACGGCTATGCTGCCATGCAAAAAACCTGGTGGCCATAGTAAAAAAAATTTTTCAAAAAAAATAAAATTTCCGGTTTCTAGTACGATAAGTCTCCTAGGTTTCGTTTGTTCCTCGATACAGGGGAGGGGTAGGACTATACGATAATGCAGTGCTGCAAGCCCTCCTGACTAGCCTTGTCAGTGGCAGCAGCATGATAAGTGACGCCAATATTGAGGTATCTAGTATGATCGGTCTCCTAAACAAAACAAGGCTCATCTGAAAGATCATCAATTTCTGTGTAAGAAAAACCACTGCTGCCTTTTCCGAATAGTGGAGAAGGTGGTTGCTGCTGTGATTGAAGATCACCTTCAGCGCAGCTGGATTCGGTTTTTCAATTCAGTTTTGTCAGCAATCACCCGGTTCCTTTCGATTTGTACTGATTTAATACGCGTGCCACGTACACCTAAGAATAATTTTGCTTGTCGTTGATTGCATAAACAAATGATTTTGAAAAGTTATTCTCCATTATACCGAAACAAGAGCTCCATAGAGAATCCACAAAACACTTTTTATACACTAGCTGAATAATTGCTAAAATGTACATCAACCTTGTGTGATTTGAAGATGAGATAAAAGCGGTAACTCAAAATGAAGCTTTTTAAATAAAAATCAAGTACACCTATTCAGTTTCCATTTGTGTTAGTTAGCTGTAAAATATAACTGTATTTCCATTATATCGAAATAGACTCTATAGAGAATCCAGAAAATACTTTTTATACAATAGCTGAGTAATTGATAAAATGTACAACCTTATGTGATTTGAAGGCGAGATAAAAGCGGTTAATCAAAATGAATCAGTTATTCAACTACTGTATAGAAGTTTTTCCTGGGTTCTTTATCCTTCTGGGGTTCAAAGTGATAATACTAGGACAAAATCAGTTTGCAGTGAAAGCCCAAGTATTTTAACAGAGAGTTGGAGCAATGACCCACTGTGATAGTACTAGAACAAAATATACGGTTAACCAGATATGAACAATTTTTGGTCCGGGCGTTCAGTACTTTATTAATTAGTTCTAATATTAGGACATTGGGTCTTCCTCGGAAGTACCGTCTTCGAAAATGGGTCGTAGGAGGTTAAAGAGCTTATTTCGATATAATGGAAATACAGTTATATTTTACAGCTAACTAACACAAATGGAAACTGAATAGGTGTACTTGATTTTTATTTAAAAAGCTTCATTTTGAGTTACCGCTTTTATCTCATCTTCAAATCACACAAGGTTGATGTACATTTTAGCAATTATTCAGCTAGTGTATAAAAAGTGTTTTGTGGATTCTCTATGGAGCTCTTATTTCGGTATAATGGAGAATAACTTTTCAAAATCATTTGTTTATGCAATCAACGACAAGCAAAATTATTCTTAAGTGTACGTGGCACGCGTATTAAATCAGTACAAATCGAAAGGAACCGGGTGATTGCTGACAAAACTGAATTGAAAAACCGAATCCAGCTGCGCTGAAGGTGATCTTCAATCACAGCAGCAACCACCTTCTCCATTATTCGGAAAAGGCAGCAGTGGTTTTTCTTACACAGAAATTGATGATCTTTCAGATGAGCCTTGGTTTTTTTAGGAGACCGATCATACTAGATACCTCAATATTGGCGTCACTTATCATGCTGCTGCCACTGACAAGGCCAGTCAGGGGGGCTTGCAGCACTGCATTATCGTATAGTCCTACCCCTCCCCTGTATCGAGGAACAAACGAAACCTGGGAGACTTATCGTACTAGAAACCGGAAATTTTATTTTTTTTGAAAAATTTTTTTACTATGGCCACCAGGTTTTTTGCATGGTAGCATAGCCGTTTCGTCCCAACCAGCAAAATAGTCCCAGAATGCGCACTTTATGAGAGTGGTAGGCTTATAGCGCTCTAATATTTGTTTGGGAAAATGTCATCGCTCTTATATTAGTCTTAGACAAGCTAGTACGGTCTTAAGAACGCTCAGTCTTATTACCTAATCTCATATATGTATATAAGAGCATTTTATAATGCTATTATAAGCCTCTTGCTCTTATATTAGTCTTAGACAAGCTAGTACGGACTCAAGAACGCTCAGTCTTATTACCTAGTCTCATATATGTATATAAGAGCATTGTATAATGCTATTATAAGACTCTTCCTCTTATATTAGTCTTAGACAAGATAGTACGTATTCAAGAACGCTTAGTCTTATTACCTGGTCTCATATATGTATATAAGAGCATTGTATAATGCTATTATAAGCCTCTTGCTCTTATATTAGTCTTAGAAAAAATAGCACGGTCTCAAGAACGCTTAGTCTTATTACCTAGTCTTATATATCTATTTAAGAGCATTTCATAATGCTATTATAAGTAAGCCTCTTGTTCTTATATATAATATAATAACATTTACGAAGACACGCGCACTTGAGAAAACTTGTTCTTATAGCCCGATTCCCTAAGCTCATTTGATTTTATAATATATTTACTAGACGCTGTTTTAAGGATGTCAGGCTAATATCAGCATAGCACAAGACTGCACTGAGTACGTACTTTTCTGATCTTAAGTAAAGCTATAATGAGATCAATAGCACTTTGTCTAGTAAAATATTAGAGTGACATTGGATCAACACACTTACAATACAAAATACAAGATCAATATAAAATGCTTTGATCTTAAATATATTTTGGGAACACAATTGTTAGAGCAAGATTTAGTTGGCTAAAGTGAGACTGTGATTTTAATATTAGTGAGGGTTCTGCAGGTTCTACTTATATACAACAGATCGATATTGAGAGAAATCATCATTTATCAGATTAAGATAAGCACAATGGCGATTTATACTAAATAAGTAATAATATTATTAAGATATGCTGATTCTTAGGTTTTTAATGTCTGTAGCCTTTTTTATGACTTAAACCTTATTAAAATCACTAGCTCTTCTAAACTAATTACATCAATCTAGCCCTCAAAATAACCTCGGAACTTTAAAGTTTGGAGTAAACGGCTCGATTCTTTTGGAACACTACTTTTGAAGAAGGTTTTATGTAGGTAAGCACGGAACCCAAATTAATTCAACATGGCCGTATAATTCGTACTCAGAATGCTAATATTAGTGTAAACGCTCTTACAATAGTCTAATAGTGCGCTGGGAAAATGCAGCTGTAGCAATGGCGATACTCCCAATACAAATAAAGAAATAAAATAACTAAAAGAGAACACGAAATACCAGGAATGATAAGGCGCATCAAGTTTGAAGCGAGAAACAGGGTCTACTTTACAGTAAATAATTTATTCCCAGGCGATTACTTACCGTAAAACAAACACACCCGATGATAACAAACACTACGTCAATATATTTCAATATCAATAATTACTTCAAGTTTGTTACTTTTTTTCACATGATGCACTAGCTGTCACACTAACGACTCCAGAATATTGAAATACCGTGTGAATTTAAACAATATCAAAATAAGCTAGTTTAGACTTACAGGATTCTAACTTTGGACCTATATAATCCTATGTAGGCTTATAGGGTACTTACGTAAAAGCGATATTAGCCTAAGTCAGCTTAAATTAGTTTTGGGCAAGATTACTTTAAATACGAACAGCATTCAATAAGACTGATATTGGAACGATATTAGCATATTTACTCTTATAATTGGTGCCCAAATCCGGGCTTAGACGATGATATAGAATCAATATAAGAGCAAAAAAATTTAGTCTTGAGACTTTTATAAGCCTGATTTTTGCTGGTTGGGGTGTTCCCCCAGGAATGACGCATCTTATAATATACATATCACCTGGGAGTCTTATCGAATTAGGTTCAGTGTACTGAGCTCCTTCAATCGCTGCAGCACCACCTTCTCCACTATTAGGAAAAGGCAGCAGTGGTTTTTCTTACACAGAAATTGATGATCTTTCAGATGAACCTTGTTTTGTTTAGGAGACCGATCATACTAGATACCTCAATATTGGCGTCACTTATCATGCTGCTGCCACTGACAAGGCCAGTCAGGGGGGCTTGCAGCACTGCATTATCGTATAGTCCTACCCCTCCCCTGTATCGAGGAACAAACGAAACCTGGGAGAGTTATCGTACTAGAAACCGGAAATTTTATTTTTTTTGAAAATTTTTTTTTACTATGGCCACCAGGTTTTTTGCATGGCAGCATAGCCGTTTCGTGGTCCCCCAGGAATGACGCATCTTATAATATACATATCACCTGGGAGTCTTATCGAATTAGGTTCAGTGTACTGAGCTCCTTCAATCGCTGCAGCACCACCTTCTCCACTATTAGGAAAAGGCAGCAGTGGTTTTTCTTACACAGAAATTGATGATCTTTCAGATGAACCTTGTTTTGTTTAGGAGACCGATCATACTAGATACCTCAATATTGGCGTCACTTATCATGCTGCTGCCACTGACAAGGCCAGTCAGGGGGGCTTGCAGCACTGCATTATCGTATAGTCCTACCCCTCCCCTGTATCGAGGAACAAACGAAACCTGGGAGAGTTATCGTACTAGAAACCGGAAATTTTATTTTTTTTGAAAATTTTTTTTTACTATGGCCACCAGGTTTTTTGCATGGCAGCATAGCCGTTTCGTGGTCCCCCAGGAATGACGCATCTTATAATATACATATCACCTGGGAGTCTTATCGAATTAGGTTCAGTGTACTGAGCTCCTTCAATCGCTGCAGCACCACCTTCTCCACTATTAGGAAAAGGCAGCAGTGGTTTTTCTTACACAGAAATTGATGATCTTTCAGATGAACCTTGTTTTGTTTAGGAGACCGATCATACTAGATACCTCAATATTGGCGTCACTTATCATGCTGCTGCCACTGACAAGGCCAGTCAGGGGGGCTTGCAGCACTGCATTATCGTATAGTCCTACCCCTCCCCTGTATCGAGGAACAAACGAAACCTGGGAGACTTATCGTACTAGAAACCGGAAATTTTATTTTTTTTGAAAAATTTTTTTTACTATGGCCACCAGGTTTTTTGCATGGCAGCATAGCCGTTTCGTGTTCCCCCAGGAATGACGCATCTTATAATATATATCTCATCTGGGAGTCTTATCGAACTAGGTTCAGTGTCGTCGGCTCTTCTACTAATAGTGCTTATACTGATTATATTGTATCTGTTGAATTTGGTATTGCATACCAAATAAACAACATTTCAGTAGGACCCTACCTAAGTAAGAACAAGCTTATAACACAGGCCGTCTTACAATGGTACAGTCAACAACAAAAGAATGAAAGCGGACGAAGTGCTCAAAATCATCTAAACGATCCCTTTCATACGCGTCTGCTACTGTTTTATTATTAAGGTAGTATTTTAGTAGTTCAGATGTCTATTTGATTTAGCAAGTATAAATATGCCTAAAGTAGATAAATTTCACACATTTATGAATCAGTTACTTGTCAAAAGTTGGCCCAGCCACGTAATCTTTAAGATAAATGGAATGGAATTGAATATTGTCTATTATATTCAACGATTGCCAACTGTTTTATATGAACAGTTTTGACCGAGTAACTGTCAACGAGTTCGAAAGGTTATTTCGGAGTAAAGTCGATTGAATCAAAAAGCTGAATAACTGACCAAATGATGTCTGGTCTCGTTTCTAAAATAGATGGGGAGATTTAAAACTGTCACAATTCCAATGCAGCTGCAATGTAGCCAGAATTCAAAGTCGTTGCTAAGCCTTGAGCTATCCAACAAGGAGACAACCAAGTTTAAAAAAAAAAAATATGTAACAGTAAAAATAACTATCAATTAAAAAAATGTCTCGAGTAGAATGAGAAAGACATCTGATTGAGACTGATAAACACGATAGACAATGCTTTTAACAATTAGATTATAAAATTCCTTATATTAATGACAAGCAGAAAGCTGACCAAGAATCATGCGCAATGTAGGGTTTCGTAGTTGTCCACCCGTTAAGTACATATACTTAAGTACGTATGCGGACTTAAAAGTTCGCAAATTTATATTTACTTACTATGTTTTTGACACAACTAATAACTTTAACTATCTAAGTAATTATGCTTTTCTTGTCCATTTGTTAAGTTCGGCTATGAGTCATTAACTAGCAATATGTACTTATTAGTGATAGTTTTCATTTTAAATTCATTATACTACCATGATTTACTTCACACGCCCAGTGCTCAGCAGTTAGGGGGACACTCTTGACCGTTACAAAAATTATCACTTAAAGACGAATCACGAAAACGGATTTCTGAATCAAAAAATGGTTTCATAAACCCCATAATGTTCTTGAACGAGCTATCCAACGGTCTGGGGTTTGGAAGAAGAAAAAATAGCACCCCTACGTTACGTGTAAGGGAGGTACCTTAATTTTTTTTTTCAAGATTTTATTCTACCCTTTTGTCAGCGTAATAGCTAAGCCGGACGGATGGACGGACGTGACTAAACTATAAGGGTTCCTTGTTAACTACCGTACCCTAAAAAAAACAATATTGTCTCTGAGTAATTTGTATTTAAGGGAATAATAATGGCAGTTCTAGATGAGGATAAACTAAATTTATAGATATGCATGCTTCATCAGCGATTAGGTAATTAAAAATAGTAACAGTTAAATGTAAATTAAATTAATTGTGATAAAGCAAATGCTAGCACGCTGACTTTCACTTTGCGCCGCAATTTCTTTCGTTCTATTCGACAGGAGGCGACATCTCTAAGAAGATATCGCTTTTGTTTCATATCTCTGTGACACTCATTTTGAAATACATACATGAAATGTGGATATACTTGTAATTTTGAATTTGTCCACTGTCATTAAGATATAAGATTTCGTTTCGGGATTATTGTTGAAGTTACCAAATGTTTATTATCTTCACTAAGAAGAGGTGGTCAAGATGAGCACTGAAAAATACGAAAACTTACACTGTATTGGAGCTCTGGCGACCTCACACACACTTTGGTTTTTCTATAGTCACATTGCATCTACGAACTCCAAGTTTCATGTATTCGTAAACTCTGAATAAATGTGAATGTATCAGGCAGTCGCGGATACGGAGCAGTTTTAAATTTAAGCCCGGCTCATCCGCGGCCGGATTACAAACTCCTCTCGGCGCCAGCTTCCAAAATCGGATTTTTACATTGTTTAATGTTTTATTGCTGCGCGTGAAATCGTATATTGCCGGTAGTGTTGTGATGTGTTGTGTTACATTATAACACAGGCAAACGAAATTACAGTCCAGGTCAAATAATATTTAAAGAGGTGATTTTGACAACTGATTAAATGGTGCTGCGTGGTGCCATACCTTATTACTGGATATATGCTAGCTACTCAGAGATAAAGCAACCAATGAGTTTTGAACGTGTAAAATGTGGCATAAAATATACGTAGACTACAATAGTCTAAGTAACAGAATTAAGTAATGTATGCACATATTTGTCAATGACCGGGTACGCCGTCGTCTCCCGGCGAAAAAATTAAACAATAGCATTCTTTTATAATGATCCCGGGGATCCCAAAGACCGGTAGACGACGGGTTAATCTAAATATATAAAAGAAGAAACTGACTGACTGACTGACTAACATATCAACGCACAGCCCAAACCGCTGGTTCTAGAGATTCCAAACTTGGCACGTAGGTTCCTTATAAGGCCAAGAGGTACACTAAGAAATGATTTTTTTAAATTCACCCCCTAAAGGGGTGAAACAGGGGCCCAAAGTTTGTATGAAAACCGTATTTATTAAAGTGAGAGACATGAAACTTTGTATATAGACTCAGTGTTTAAATATATTAATAGCGTATTTCAGTGTTTTTCTAAATTGCTCCATTAAAGGGGTGAAAAGGGAGTTCAAAGTTTGTACGGGGAGCAAATCTTTTTTGAAGTGAGATATTTGAAACTTCGTATATAGACTCTCTGTTTAAATACAACACAACATATTTAAGCGTTTTTCGAAACTGCTCCCCTAAAGGGTTCAACTTGGAACCCCAAGTTTGTACGGAGAGCAAATCTTTTTTGAAGTGAGAGATTTAAAACTTCGTATATATAGACTCTCTGTTTGAATTAAACCAATAATATATCAGCGTTTTTCGAAATTACTCCCCCAAAGGGGTGAAAAGGGGTTCCAAGTTTGTACGGCGTTGAAGTGAGAGATTTATTCTACCTTCGTATATAGACTCTCTGTTTAAATACAACAAAACTAATTTAAGCGTTATTTGAAATTGCTCCCTAAAAGGGTGAAAAGGGGGTTTCAAGTTTGTACGGGGAGCAAATCTTTTTTGAAGTGAGATATTTAAAACTTCGTATATAGACTCTTTTTAAATACAACAAAATATATTTCAGCGTTTTTCGAAATTGCTCCCTTTAAGGGGTGAAAAAAGGGTTCCAAGTTTGTGCGGGGAGCAAATTTTCTCGTTTCTTAAAAGTCGATATGGGTGTCATTTTTGAGATTCCTCGGGGTGCCGATTACGAAAATGACATGCATTTTCAAATCCAAGATGGCGGACGTTTATTTTTCTTAAAAATCGATATGGGTGTCATCTTCGAGGTTCTTCTGGGTGCCGATTACGAAAATGACACGCATTTTCAAATCAAAGATGGCGGATATTCATTTTTATAAAAATCGATATGGGTGTCGTCTTCGAGGTTCCTCGGGCTGCAGATTACAAAAATGACATGCATTTTCAAGTCCAAAATGGCGGACATTTATTTTTCTTTCAAAATCGATATGGGTGTCACCTTCGAGGTTCTTTTGGGTGCGGATTACGAACATGACATCCAATATATATCTACGTACAGGTCAAACTGAGAACTACCTTTTTTGTAGACGGTTAAAAATTACTCTTAGTACGCGGGCGAAGCCGCAGGAAAAAGTTAGTATGCAATAGGTATCTGTATTTTCGTTAAGTATTACTACTATTCATCATCGATAGCTAACGTATTATTAAGAAGTTAACATAAACTCCCAACAGATACCAAAGGTGATTTCCCAACTTAATATATTGATTCTATATCATCGTCTAAGCCCGGATTTGGGCACCAATTATAAGAGTAAATATGCTAATATCGTTCCAATATCAGTCTTATTGAATGCTGTTCGTATTTAAAGTAATCTTGCCCAAAACTAATTTAGGCTGACTTAGGCTAATATCGCTTTTACGTAAGTACCCTATAAGCCTACATAGGATTATATAGGTCCAAAATTAGAATCTTGTAAGTCTAAACTAGCTTATTTTGATATTGTTTAAATTCACACGGTATTTCAATATTCTGGAGTCGTTAGTGTGAAAGCTAGTGCATCATGTGAAAAAAAAGTAACAAACTTGAAGTAATTATTGATATTGAAATATATTGACGTAGTGTTTGTTATCATCGGGTGTGTTTGTTTTACGGTAAGTAATCGCCTGGGAATAAATTATTTACTGTAAAGTAGACC
The DNA here is from genome assembly GCA_963556455.1 of Epiblema foenella. Taxonomy (NCBI): domain Eukaryota; kingdom Metazoa; phylum Arthropoda; class Insecta; order Lepidoptera; family Tortricidae; genus Epiblema; species Epiblema foenella. The sequence continues at coordinate 10,608,913 of OY747113.1, read as the reverse complement.
CTGTTTCTCGCTTCAAACTTGATGCGCCTTATCATTCCTGGTATTTCGTGTTCTCTTTTAGTTATTTTATTTCTTTATTTGTATTGGGAGTAACGCCATTGCTACAGCTGCATTTTCCCAGCGCACTATTAGACTATTGTAAGAGCGTTTACACTAATATTAGCATTCTGAGTACGAATTATACGGCCATGTTGAATTAATTTGGGTTCCGTGCTTCCCTACATAAAACCTTCTTCAGAAGTAGTGTTCCAAAAGAATCGAGCCGTTTACTCCAAACTTTAAAGTTCCGAGGTTATTTTTAAGGCTAGATTGATGTAATTAGTTTAGACGAGCTAGTGATTTTGACAATTATATTTTTCATTTATCAAGAGAAACTACAAATAAATGGCATAACGATTTATCTAGTATGATATAATTCCCTTCGGATAATCAATACAAACAACCGACTATTTTATAGTCTTTGCAATGAAAATTTGTAAAGACTCCTGAAGGATGTAATTAGGTTCACTTTTGAAAATTTGGTAATTAATGAATTTAAATAAATAAACAAACGTGTGATCTTGTACGGGTTTATTAGGCGACTAAAAGGACAAGTAGCTATTAGAATGAGAAGGTGGGAGTGTTCTATTAGAGCATGCATTAATATTTTACACAACAACTCCATAAAATAATCGGTTGTCCTGTCTCGTACAATCAGTATTAAGTATCAACATATCTTAATAATATTATTAATTATTTAATATAAATCGCCATTGTGCTTATCTTAATCTGATAAATGATGATTTCTCTCAATGTCGATCTCTTGTATATAAGTAGAACCTGCAGAACCCTCACTAATATTAAAATCACAGTCTCACTATAGCCAACTAAATCTTGCTCTTACAATTGTGTTCCCAAAATATATTTAAGATCAAAGCATTTTATATTGATCTTGTATTTTGTATTTAAGTGTGTTGATCCAATGTCACTCTAATATTTTACTAGACAAAGTGCTATTGATCTCATTATAGCTTTACTTAAGATCAGAAAAGTACGTACTAACAGTGCAGTCTTGTGCTATGCTGATATTAGCCTGACATCCTTAAAACAGCATCTAGTAAATATATTATAAAAACAAATGAGCTTAGAGAATCGGGCTATAAGAACAAGTTTTCTCAAGTGCGCGAGTCTTCTTAAATGTTATTATATTATATATAAGAACAAGAGGCTTACTTATAATAGCATTATGAAATGCTCTTAAATAGATATATAAGACTAGGTAATAAGACTAAACGTTCTTGAGACCGTGCTATCTTGTCTAAGACTAATATAAGAGCAAAAGCTTATAATAGCATTATACAATGCTCTTATATACATATATGAGACCAGGTAATAAGGCTAAGCGTTCTTGAATACGTACTATCTTGTATAAGACTAATATAAGAGGAAGAGTCTTATAATAGCATTATACAATGCTCTTATATACATATATGAGACTAGGTAATAAGACTGAGCGTTCTTGAGTCCGTACTATCTTGTCTAAGACTAATATAAGAGCAAGAGGCTAATAATAGCATTATACAATGCTCTTGTATACATATATGAGACTTGGTAATAAGATTGAACGTTCTTGAGTCCGTACTAGCTTGTCTAAGTCTAATATAAGAGCAAGAGGCTAATAATAGCATTATACAATGCCTTATATACATATATGAGACTAGGTAATAAGACTGAGCGTTCTTGAGTCCGTACTAGCTTGTCTAAGACTAATATAAGAGCAAGAGGCTTATAATAGCATTATAAAATGCTCTTATATATATATATGAGATTAGGTAATAAGACTGAGCGTTCTTAAGACCGTACTAGCTTGCCTAAGACTAAAATAAGAGCGATGACATTTTCCCAAACAAATATTAGAGCGCTATAAGCCTACCACTCTTATAAAGTGCGCATTCTGGGACTATTTTGCTGGTTGGGTTATTATACATTAAACGAATTTTAAAAACTCACCGTCCTTAATAATGGTACCTAACGGCCATTTAAGTGTCCTACGTCATCATTGTAATGTTACATTCCAATTTTGTATTTTTATTTTTGTAATTCGACCGTTACCATGAACTACGACGTCATAACCGATGACGTCATGTTTTGTTGTTATATATTCCGCAAACTTAGTAAACTTATTTTTTAACACAGTTGCTCAAAAAGTGGTACCTTATGTAGCTGTATATAGTGCGCAAAGTTGAACAACACCTGCAACACCAGAGGAGTCGCAAATGCATTGCCGGCCTTTCAGAAGGGAATACGCTCTTTTCTTGAAGGTTTGAAGGTCATATCGTTCCAGAAATACCGCAGGCGACAGTTAATTCCATAGTTTGATTGTGCGATGCAAAATTTTCTTGAGACACGCACAGTTTTGGACTGCCAACCATCTAAGTGGTGAGGATGGAAATGCTGACGCGTAGAACGATGACGAAAAGATGCGGCAGGGATCATTCCGAACAATTCCTCCGAGCACTTCCCGTGAGGCTACCTACATCTCTACGCAATGCCAAGGAGTCGAGCCGATCAGAAATACGCTGGCGACAAATATGGCATGTTGAAAAAAGTCTATCAATCAAAAGCCAAACTGACTTTTTAATTCCTTCCTCGTTTATTCATAACATTACAAATTAGTTTTGTAGTGACGTATTGTTTTAATAATATTTTTGTGATATGTGCGATTTATACGATTGTTAAATAAAATGTATGTAAACTACGCCAGATGTAGACCAGGTACGTGCAAAGCACACAATGGCAAGTAAACAGATTTTGATTTGTCTCTTAATTACTGTTTTATTTAGTTTTGCTTCTTTGATATTTTTTCGCAACTGTTTGATGTCATCATTTTGCACGAGTCTCGAGTTGTCTTGGCCCGAGCCCATAAAACACCCGTGAGATTCAGACATATTGAAATATAATAAACGGGTCACTCACGTCACGTCTTTAAGGTCGAGTATTGCTCGATATATTTTGATGATTAAGGGCCACGTATTGGTCCGAAACATGTGGAGCGATACTCGACCTTTAAGACGTGAGTGACCCGTTTATTATATTTCACTTATTTTATTGTTATTTAAAGTTTAGATTGAATTAAACAACGAAAACTCATGTTCTGGAACACATTTTAGAGTATAGAAATGAAATGTGGTTTGAGTAAAAAAAATAACAATACCAGGCTGTCCTAAGACTTCCTCGTATTGCTATACGTGATATGTAGTACATAAGTGCTAGGATAATATAATATTTAATTTACAGTAACATATTTTAAACTTTGCTTTTCTCGTAATAAGATCGTGTTTGCTACAAAATTGTTTAAAATACGACGTTGATAAAGTAATCAGTTGATAAGAGGAAAGGTTTCCCACATACATCATCACACCTCGCGGTAATGGTGGTCATTTGGACAATCCTCGAGATGAGAATGTTTGTAAATCTCCCGTTATTACGCTACGTGCTATTGGAAAATAAATGGGTTTCTTTGTTGGAGACGTCATCATCGGACAATACCGTTTGGGCGTTTATTTTTCTTTTCATCTGTAAGATTTCCGAGCTAAGCTGTCAGTCCAACCAGTATAAATTCCTTATTGCATGCCCACTTGAATTGAGTGCTTCCTGATTGAAGCGGGATCCGTGGAAGCGGGACGGTACGAGTGCATGCAGTGGTACTGTATCCATACCGCTCCACCTCCGCGCAGTATATTATCTATCTACTGCGCATACTTATGTAATATTGTCAGTAAACTGACAAGAGAGGGAATCTCGACGACATCAGTAAGATCTCACTAGAGTAGAAAATACCTAATACAGATTCCGCCCCGTCGGCTCAGTAGCCTAATGGTTCTGCTGAAACAGAACACCATGTCATCGATTTTTTATTTTATTTATCTGTGGCGATAATATGATACGATTCTAGTAATAAACTATCTGTAGCTAATCTGTTGCTTGTGTTGATCACCGTCGACATCAATGATGCTGAACCAACCCTTTATATACAGCATGTTGCTAGTTCTAAAAGTTCGCTGATCACCGCACCCATTAGTGCTAGCACACATTCACACATAACAAGTTGGTCCAAGTAAATCAGCAGCATTCCTCGCGAACTTCCCTTCATGTGCACTTAGCACGAAACGGTCATTCGTGCAGTTTATATGTTTCTAACACGAGATCAAAGACATTAGAGGCAGTTAATGTGCTTTTATTTTGATAGTGCCTGTCGTGAATACAATACAATAAAAATAATTACTATTTATTGCACACTTTTTTATACCACGTCGGTGGCAAACAAGCGTGCATCCCTCCTGATGGTAAGCAGTCACCGCAGCCTATGGTTGCTTGCAACTCCAGGGGTGACACATGCGCTTGAGCTGAAAGAACATAAAACTTAAGTAACACCTTAATTTTACACAAATTTTGGCGGAATGGAATTAAATTCCTGCTTTTAGATTACCAGACACTACTAATTTGCTTAACGCCACAGTTATAGTAAATACAGGTTTCAGAATTGTAATTGTGAATGTATTCGACTGAAAACAGAAGCCAACAAATACATCAGAATTCGTAATAGCCATAAGGATTTAAAGCTTTATTTTTATTTTTCAATTCCGTAATTGCGGCTTTACTTTTCAGCTAGTGTAGTTTTCTGTATTTTTAATTTATTTACTGATAACGAATTCCATTTTCCACGTATTAATATATAATAAAACATATCCATATATGATATTATAGCATTTAGTTGCCAGAAATTAACTCCACAATTGTGATGCATTTTTAAATAAGCATAGGCCGTCAATTTTACTTTAGGCTGAAATAACACATTTGAGGATACATTGCACCATTTTGGTTTTCCCCACCAGCGCCTTACCACTAGGCTACGCAGACTATTACGCACCATAGCGAATTGTTGCCTTGCATCCTTCAGCTACTACTACTAGCGACCCCTCTGTATTTTCTTCAAATTTTCGTGTTTTGTTGAATGTGACCAGCGTGAGTTCTAATATGAATGGTAATAAATAAAAATGGAATATAAAAGTTCCACGTCTTAACCTCGCAGTAACGGAAAAGGATTAGCAGCAAGTTAGACAATCCATCGCCACAGAAGTTACCTAATTCCTATAATTTGGCAACTTGTGCCAGTCACACCGATTCGCGAGATGTCAGGAAGATTGATGCTCCCTACCTAATTAGAAAACTTTTCTTAGTTATATTTTAATGGCCGTTACTCTTAAACCTGGCTACTCAAGATTAAAGTTAGTTAAGGTTTTGGACGAGGTTACTTCCTGAGTTCATTCAGGTTGCAGGAATACGAATATTTTCACACATACACGTATTTCATGTCTTGAGTATTTAAAAAAAGTTACTTAAAAAATGATAATAATATTTGATCTAGTGTTGTTTATCTTAAACGGTTACAAAATATCTGATTTTTCAGATATAAGAGATATAAGATCATTTTGGTTCCACATTGTATGAAAAAGTTACAGAGCATTCTATTCCCTAAAAGTTCATTGCTGAGCCATATTTTAGCCGATCAAGTTTATAGCATGGAGGTAATTTTACAAAAAGTCGTTTCCTTCAAGATTTTCGTCGACATGGCTCATAGCTCACCCGTTTTTATTTGGAATCTGTCAAATGTCATTTATCACTTTTTGACAGTTTCCATAAAAAAACGGGTGAGGAGACAGCTGAGAATGGTCTACGAATAACCCAGGATACGCACTAACGCAATAAAGAAGGTAACCCAGAATAAAATTGGGCTCGCGAAATAAAACCATTTTAATGTGCTTCTAAAGCCTGTCTTTCAACACCAAAAGCACTGTATCCAGCTAGAATACGGTTAAGATTGAATCTTAATCGCTCCTCTTAAAGTCTGAAATTTATTATTTTGTGTCAGTCCTTTCCCGTCTTGCAAGTAAGATCTCATAACCCCTTGGTTCTTGAAAGGTAGAGATCAATCAAATCGTTAAACACTCGAGACTCCAACCCCTAGTATTATTAATCAATCAGTTTCTGTAGTCGATTGCGGATCCACATATTTAAATATATTAAACATAAATAAGCCGAACCTGTTATTGTACTTAGATATGGAATGTAGGGTCGTTTATTTTATTTTTCTATTGAGGGTAAGTATCTGATTTTGTGGCTTGGATTTATAAAGCCCCGTTAAAACTTGTATGTCGGTAAGTTATGTCAAAATAGTATTTTATGTTAAATAGTTACATAATGACAGCTATTGAATTTGAGTAACGCGTTTAGACCTCGAGTTAATTAAGTTACGAGATGTCAATAGCCAATTACGTAAAAACTATGTAAGAAAGTAAGTATAATACGTTTTCTATGAGTCAACTAAAATAACAAAATAACACAAATTAGACGTTGGAACAACCTCATTGGTGTAGGTAACACGGTGATTATTATCACGCGATACACACATATCACAATAAGTATCACGTGTGTATTCATGTATATAGAAGGAAAGTCCAAAAAGTTCTAAAATCTACCATAAAATTGATAGTAAATGCTAATAATCACCATGGGTGCGGTGCGGTGCCTCATTAAGTACAAAAAGAAAATCATCAGTGTCTGTCAGTGCGTGATCGGTTTTGTCTCCGATGGCAAATTTCGATCAATCACAAGGCGTCAGAGAATTTAAGTTTATTTTAATGATTATGACCAGTATTAAGACGATAGTTTATGCATATCCATATTATCCTACGAATACATATTATAAACGCGAAAGTTTAAATGCTTGGATGTTTACAATGTTCATTATTCAATCACGCAATAACGGCTCAACGGATTAATATGGTGAAACTTGGTATACAACGTGTTTATAGCCTCGAATAATATAATGTAACAAAACTAGTGAGGATCCGTTTAAGGACATATTCGGTATCGTATTCTGATTATGAAAAAGTAGAAGACACTTTTTTTGACCAATTTTTTTCTATGGGGCAGGTCGTCCAAGTCAGCCAACTGTCCATACAAAGGCCAGAAATGCATTGCGTCAAAAAAAATTCTTCTACTTTTTCCTAATCGGAACACGATACCGAATATGCCCGTAATCGGATCCTCACTAGTTTTGTTACACCCTGTATAGAATAATTTTCATCCTGAAAATCATCTCTTGAAGGGATGAAAAGAATGTGGAAGTATTACGCGGACGAAGTCGCGGGTATACGTCTAAACAACCTCCATGATTTTGCAGGCACTTCTCACATAATAGTTGAATTGAAATAAACTGAAATTTAGAACACAACAAGATAAGACAACTGATGTTTCGTACAACATCCACTATAAGTTTATAGTAAGTCGAAGCTCATTCGGCCTACATTTTCTTAATTTAATTAAGCACTATGCTTACCTCGGCACTCCTTAATTTCTACTTTTATTCCTATCTTTTAGGAATATGAGTAAAAATAACATAATAAATTAGTTAACTTACTTTAGCCGAAGATGAAAACAGAGAAAATAATAAATATAATATCGAATGCTTGCGAAATGCAACATGCTACTTTCACCCCACTTATAACATCAGTTGGCGTCTATGCACCCCAAATGTCCTCTTTCATAAAACACAAGTGAAACTATATCTGGCTGCTCTAATCTCTCCCGAAGCACCATATGTCTGGGCTGGTTAAGAGCAACAATCAGAGTCGCTTTAACACGTGCCACCTATGTGCATCCGCGGCACACGGCACCGGTTTAAACCCGCTGCCAGTTGCCTCGGGTTCGTCGACGGCGCTGAGTATAGAAGTTCGGAGTACAGAACTTCGAAATGCGAACTTCGTATCGTGCCGTCCCTTTCACCCTCGTGTTATTCACTATATGACTGAACGGGACGGCACGATACGAAGTTCGGATTTCGAAGTTCGGAGTGGAGCCTCTGCCCTCCCGAACATCGATTAAAAATATTTTTATATAAGTACCTACTGTGCCAATATTGTGAGTAAATTATCTTGCCCTATAAAAGTTATTTTACTGTAGACTCGTACTTACTTACTATCTCCCCGCGCACTACACAAAGTCTGCGAATAAAACAAACTACAATACCTAGACTAGAGTCCTAGGTCAAATCCCGCCTGCGTCCAAGTGCTCAAATCTGTTTACATTTGAATAATATGCCGTAGAAACTTCGTCTTATTTATGAAAATTATCAAACGATTTCCATAACCTCCGCGGCAAGTTTGAAGAAATTGTGCGAAACCTCTGTCATGTCGTAGTGAATTGAGAAATGTACGGTTTTTATAAGAAACTACCTATTATTATAACAAAAATGGTGCGGTGTCACCACTTAAATAAAATTATAAATAAATGTACACAGGCATTAAGTAACGGATTAATAAATAAATAATACTACTGCGCAAATTAGTACTACTGACAGTATACCGTAAGTACAAGTAAGGAAATCTAAGTTAATCGGTTAAGTAGAAAATAACTCATACCACCCCGCCAAATACAGAAGGGAAGTGTGACTGAAGCGGGTACCCTGGCTAAAGCAGGTAGGCGTCTGTATATCGTTGTAAGTACCATTAGTATAAATGTGTGCTTGCGTAGGTATAACTTGATGCCGCGCGAGCGCTGCTGGAAAGAGGATGCTTGACAGTGTGCAATCGAAGTTTTTGGTGCTGTTTCTTAAGAAAATTTGAGGTAAGTGTTGTCTGATTTTTTAATTTATTTATTTACAAGCGGTAATAATAGTTAAACAACAATAAATTAACTTAAGTCTAAAACGGACCCTTGGGGCATTGTACCGACGTTGCTGGCGGTAGATCCTCGCTGTATCGCAATGATGATACGATGTGCGAGGAAGTCGCCAGCTCTTTGGCCACCAGTTACGTCAACCAAACGCTTCGCGATTTCAGTAAATACCTTACGCGCGCTGTTGTTTGATTGGTCGAAAACGTTTGCTACTTTATGGAATCAAATAAGAATTCCAACAATGTGGCAAAGTAGGTAGGGCAAAGTTCAAGTTCAGTAGTATTTTCCTCATTTTTTTAGGGTTTTCAAAGGTTTTTCCTAGGTACCTGCCGGCTTCGCTCCGAGTATTGTCTTAAACACTAATGTGTTATATTTTACAGATGGAGAATAAATTTCATCGCAAAACCCTGAAAATAGTAGGTAATGGAAGAATCTTGAAAAAAGTTAGTTTCAGTTTTATGGAATCACATTCTTACACCGTGCAAGAAATTAAAAAAAGGAAGCTGCAAAAAAAGCTTGGAGACCATGAATATCCCATTAATATCTCTGAGACTGTGATACTTTTTATATTATAAGTTGTAAACATGGGAAAATTAGTATGTAGAGTATGTAGTGGTTACTATTTGGTTTCTTGTTGGCACATATCCTTGTTGTTAATATTTAAGTAAAAATAGGATTTTATAATTAACATGATAGTGAAACATCACACCATCACCATCATCATTTGAAACAGTTATAGCTACAAATTGTTGTGTTGATTATTATGAATGCTTGATTTCAAATTATCAGTTTTACCCGGGGGCTACCCGATTTGGCAAACGTACCTACCCATTTTAGGCCTACGGTTGGGCAAATCGGGTTAAAGAAGACCTTTTGTTTTTATATTATTTTATAAAGATTTAATAAGCCATAATTGATATTTTATTTACAATAAACTTCGTGTCTAAAAATATAAAAAAATGCTACTTTACAGCATTAAGTTGCTGAGTCTTTAGAGTTTGTCCTTAACGTACCCGCTTTGGATACATTTCCCCTAGGTAGTCTGATGGACATTTGAGTTGTGCCTACAAATTAGTGAGTTTAATGACGTAAAGAAATTGGTGTATGTATTGTAATTAGTGGATTCATCATATTGAGAAATAATCTCCCTAATAATTTACTGGCTGCATTATAACGGTTTTATCTATAACCGTAAACTTTTATCTATAAGTTACCTACCTTTACGACCAAAAATGTGTGGGTATAAATAATGTACATAAAGTAACAAATTTCATTTGTTGATTCATTTGGCGGATATCAAGTTCGCCTTACTTCCTTCCTCTCACTATGCCTATGGTAATGGTTTAAACTATCTCCCCTTTCGTTAATTAACTTGTCCAGTAACGTGCCCGTGTGTTTGAACTGTACCACAGTTTATATTAAGTGGAAAGATTTAATTGTATTCGTATGAATACGTTACTCGTAACTTTGTTCCGTGCGAGAGTTGAGAGTTTGAAGAAGACAAATGTGTGTTGCCTTTGTGGTATTTGGTTTTGGAGGCAAAATGGGATGAAATCATTGTAAGGAAAAGTTTATGGATACCTATGTGATATTAGTTTGCAGCGTTATAGTGTACTTTCCAAAGTTAAGTATGTAGTTATTGATTTGCATTGTAACTACAACACTGCAGGACTCGCGAACATTGTTTTCATAATAGGTACTCACGTAACCATTTAACATATTTGGTACATGAAAATTACATAAATAATATTTCTTTTGTTATAGTAAAATTTAAACTCGGAGCTTAAAATGGCGGCCCTATTTTAAATATTAAATTATGAAATTTAATAGGTATAAGTTCAAACAGGTAGGTTTATTCGAAGTTTTTTTAGAAAATAGTTGAGATTGCATTATAATTACACCTGAATGTAGGCCATTTAAATAAAACCATGTTATTTTAGGCTCCCATACCCAAAGTGTGCCGACATCCGACGTCTATCAGCGGGCTGTATCTCATGAACCGAAATAGGTAGATTTTTTACAGAATAAGTATTCCTGTTGTCGCTATAAAAGCAAATAATAAACATGTTAAATTAGCCATTAAATGACATTCCATACAATACTATAAGACAGTTGTAAGTACCAAAGTGCATTGTATTTAATATGATGGTATAAAAATCGATCGAGTGCGAGAGTCCACTTCGCACTCGGCCGATTTTTTTGAGTAGGTATCTACCTTAATCGCTAAACTCCTGCTATTAATAATGTTATAGAAATTGCGACATTTTATCCCTGATGCTAAGTGCCACAGTCTCACCGGCTGTTTTTGCCGGCAATAATCAGTCTATTCGGTTTCTTGCCTTCTGCAGCCAACGGTCCATTTGAATAATCGTGCGGGCCAGTCAGAGAACTGGTTTAATAATATGGGAATCGATCCGATTGAGGTAAGGATCTTTATTGTGTTACATGCGAAATTAACTATTAGTTAAGTGTTATATCCCTTCAAGAGAACAGATGGAGTTGCGTCGTCATCAAAGATAGTTTATATGTAATAATCATCTCGAAAGTGTGAAGATCACGTTAATTTTTTTATGGAAAATTAAATAAAATATATATATATATATATATATATATATATATATATTTCTGGACAATCTTACAGAAATCAACCTGGTCCCAAACTAAGCAAAGCTTGTACTATGGGTACTAGGCGACGATATACATACTTATATAGATAAATATATACTTAAATACATAGAAAACATCCAAGACTCTGGAACAAATATTCGTGTTCATCACATAAAATAAATGCCCTGACCGGGATTCGAACCCGGGACCTGCAGCTTCGAAGGCAGGGTCACTACCAACTAGGCTAAAGCGGTCGTCATTATCTGAATAATGACTTTCTCCTGAAATGTATGTTGATCACGATCCAACAGTTTGAAAAAGATCAATATTTAGCCCTGACTATAGAAACTTTCACACTTAGTTAGTAATTAACTTTTTCAAATTTTGGCGCTAGTAATTCTTTATCACGTCACATCATTTCTAGCCGCTTCAGGTCATTTAGAATCGTTTTCTACGCAGGGCGACTGGCGCCCCGTGGTACCAGTCGAACCTCAGTCTGCACCACGACATGGGGATTAGCACCAGTATGGTTTCTTTAAGCAGACGGCCAGACGTTATTTTGACAGCGCGGGGAGCAATCATAGGTATCCGTTAATTAGGAAGGCTGTCTACTCGAATATCTCTAATACTCGTTCCCATCCCTCCTCCCTCTGTCGTAACTCGGCGATCACTAATCAGGGGCCGCACGGTCCGGCGTCCTAAACACACACTCACGGACCCGGACGACGTAATCACAGCGTCCATCGAAAGATGGGATGCTGCGCTTACGGCGTCCAACTCAGACACGACGCGTACACTTAGGCATTCCCGCCAGCGGGGACGTCCACCGCGCGATCGCAACAACACTGACACATATAGTCCCTTTTCGTCCCGGTACCGCGGCACACCGGGTAGAGTCAGTCCGACCCAGGTCGGTTCTAACTGAGTTTCTTGCTGGACTCGTCTCAGCTAGGCTAGGTTTAGTGAAACAGCGACAAAACTCCCAGTAGCTCGATTCCACTCACACCTCAGATTCGGTTGAAACCGCTCAACCAAACTGGTTGAGCGGTTTCAAGAGAGTGAGATTGAATCTCACTGGAGCGCCAACTTAACTTAAGAGCATTCCAGTATTCGAAACCACACGCGTGGTCGGGTCGGAGTTTTTCCCCTGGGTTTTTCGCAGGCTACTCTCCAACCGCGCACTCCTATCGCTTTATTGGGCCCGGCCTATAAAGCCACAGTCAGGTTCAAAAAAAATACATAATTTCTTATGATATATCTACAATTTCAGGTTGTAATATTTAATACATTCATTATTTATTTTACTTTATGATGACAATTTACGAATCAGGTAAAAACTAGTGCTTACGCCCAAAATCTCGGTATTAGGTAGCGGATCCCGGGCATCCTTCGGGATGTAACTGCACTGGGATGACGCTAGAATGACGATCATGGACTTACGAATCAGGTCTTCTGCAATTTTTATCTTGTCTCTCTGTCTTTGCTTGGTTCATGCTGTGGTAAACAAAGAAAACCTGCAACAAACTGCTTCGTCTGTATAATTCTGCCGTTGGTTTATACGGCGGACGATTTGGGGGTGAGCTGCACTTGTTTGAAGCATCGGAATCTGAGTAACTTATTTCGTATCCTCCGCATGATTCTGTAAAAAGGAGATTTCTGAATGTCTAAGGCTCTGAAGGGCTCTGAAGGCTGAGTGTTCTATCGGGAAAAGAACCAAAATAGATTAATCATGTTTATTTTAAAAATTGAAGTAATAAGAACACAGCATACATGATGCTAACATTAAAGCGAACGAGACCAAATTTCGAAGGATACATTCGCCTTAAGATATTCCATTAGTAATTTAATAAAAATAATATTTTCGAAGAATAATACCGAGCTTAGATACCATCATTTTGCAACAATAAAAACTCCCAGACAAATTCCCTCTGGAAAACCAGAAGTATGAGAAACGCATTTCGTCTGCAACGGTTCGACAGTCATGCATGGCGCACCAATCATGCAGTGAACGTTGTAATGTAAAGCCACGAAGGCACCGGTCGAAGACCTGGTGTTACTTGCTGCAGCTTGCCGTCGCCGGCGCCTCAGGCGTGGTGACCGCCTACGCCTGCTGGAGCACGATCCACTCGTCGTATGCACGCATTGCTCGAAACTTTGAATTTCCTACTTTCAACTGTGATATGTGTTTTTTATATAGTTTTGTGTGTTTTTGCTTGTTTTTTCATATTTAAATTTATCTGTAAAAACGACCCCGCCCCAAAGATGCTGCAATCCGTTCAAGCGTGTGCCAGTGACCATGAACGACTGGCCGTGTCCCTGGAAGATCTCGTGCAATGCCATGAATGTTCTCAGGCACGTTTTTTCAAGGGACAGCGAGGCTTAAAAATCCACCAGGCAAAATGCCATAAAAATGCTATTCCTCTTTCGGCTCCAATCTCAAATCAAATCTCCAAATCAATCTCAGATCAAGCTAATACCACCGTTCAACCTTTTTGGAAAACACTTTCCCAGCTAAAAAAATCAACTCCGATTTTAAAACGTATCCCGCGTGGTGCACGCCTCTCTGCCGCCACGGCACTGTCCTGGGCAATCAGGGCAGTTGTATCCAAGAATACAAAAGAGGCCTGGGAACATTTACTTCTTTTCCCATATGTTGTTCTTCATGTTGTTTCTGAAGTTGGTAATAAAAAATCATTAACAACAAGGGTAAAGGAGAACTGTGTAAAATTCAGTACAGTGGAAAACCCCTTTGAACTTTTGAACAATATCTCGACCGTAAATCTAAATTTGGAACCTAAAGTGAAACCAATCACCGAGTTTACTTCTTACAGACTTGTGGAAAGCAAACTTGGTGATGGAGATATAAAAGGTGCTGCTCGAATCCTTTTTTCCAGTGACACAGTAGCTCCAACCACCCCTGAAACACTCTCGGCTTTGAAAGCAAAGCATCCACCTCCAGCAGCTTGTGTCCAATATCCTGAAGCACCGAGCGAATATGATAGCACTGTTGAGGTGGCGGCCACAGACGTTACTACAGCAATCGCGTCATTCCTTAGTGGCTCTGCCGGAGGCTTAGATGCCCTCGCACCACAACATCTTAAGGACCTGTTGAGTGGTGGTAGCGGTGAAACCGGTGAAGCACTCCTGAGGGACCTGACGGCCTTAGTTAATCTCATGCTATCGGGGCGCGTCAACGGTGATATCATTGATATTCTTTACGGTGCTAACCTATGTGCCTTAAAAAAGAAGGATGGTGGCATTAGGCCAATTGCCGTTGGTATGACTTATCGCCGCCTCGCAGCCAAAATCTGCTGCAAAAAGGCATCACCGCTTTTGACAAACCTTTTTCAACCACTACAGTTAGGTTTTGGCTCGCGAGGTGGATGCGAAGCCGCCGTACATTCAGTGCGAACTTTTTTACATCAGAACTGTGGGGAGGTGCTGCTCAAGGTGGATGTAAAGAACGCCTTCAATTCTGTAGATAGGGGAGCCTTGTTAACGCAAGTTAAGGATAAAATTCCAAATCTATACAATTTTCTTTGGCAATGTTACGGTTCTTCATCAAAATTAACATATTTTGGCAACGAAATTTTATCTGCGGTTGGATGTCAGCAAGGAGATCCTCTCGGCCCTGCTGTATTTAGTCTCGCTATCCACCCCATCATCCAGCGTCTCCAATCTAAGTTCAATGTTTGGTACCTGGATGACGGGACTTTGGGTGGTGACACAGATACAGTTTATAACGATCTCGCTTTCCTTATAAATGAGTTCCATGCGATCGGCCTCGAACTCAACTTTTCAAAGTGTGAACTCTATGTTTCAGACACCTGTCCCGCGAAAGATTTGGCAATACAAAAATTTAATGATTTGGCCCCGAATATAACAATTAATGACAAATGTTCACTAAGGTTGCTGGGTTCCCCTATTCTCGATGAATCTTTTCCCCTTTTCTTTGAAGAAAAAATTCAAAATTTCTTACAATGTTCGGACCGTTTGTCTAAAATTAACACCCACATGGCTTTCACTATTATTCGGTTTTGTCTATTTGTACCTAAATTTACATATACTGTACGCTGCTGTCAACTCTGGAAGCACCCAGAGGTCCTCCAGAGTATAGACAGCATAATAAGAAATACTTTGGCTTTAATTTTAAACGTAAATTTAAACGAGCGAGAGTGGCTTCAGGCAGCACTTCCAGTGCGTTTGGGAGGCCTAGGCATCAGATCAATAACTGGTGTTGCACTGCCCGCGTTTCTGTCTTCAATATATAGTACAAAAGATTTGATTGAGAAAATTCTAGCGCCCTCGTTAGACAATGTTAATATTACCTCTTTGAATGAAGCCAGAAACGCGTGGCAGTTAGCCTGCCCAGGCACAGATTACCCTAAAACTCTCTCATCGCAAAGGCTATGGGACGGGCCGCTCTGCGAGCAAGTACGGAAAAATCTTATTCAAACGTGCTCAAGCTCCGCAGATCGCGCTCGTCTCTTAGCCGTTGCCGAGTGGGAATCTGGTTTGTGGCTTCAGGCTCTCCCTTCGCCAAACACCGGCACTTTAATGGACTCGTGTGCTTTTCGTATTGCAGCGTCGCTTCGCTTGGGCGCATCTTGCTGTGCTCCACACCGCTGCCAGTGTGGCGCCCCCGTTGACCGGCTCGGTCACCACGGCTTATCATGCCAGAGAAGTGCAGGAAGGATTCCCCGTCACTCCAGCCTTAATGACGTTATCCGTCGGGCTTTTACCACCGCTAACTGTGCGGCTATACTAGAGCCAAGTGGCCTATTGCGAGACGATGGTAAAAGACCCGATGGGATGACCCTTATTCCGTGGAGGATGGGGCGGCCTTTGGTGTGGGACGCTACCTGCGTAGACACCCTTGCACCGTCTCATCTTCCCGGAACGAGAAATAGGGCTGGTGCGGCGGCAGAATCGGCGGAAAACCTCAAAAGGCGCAAATATAGTACCCTCGATAGCGGGTACATATTTGAGCCTTTTGGGGTCGAAACACTTGGGCCGTGGGGACCGGGAGCCCATAAGATCTTCAAGGATCTATCTGGACGTCTGGTCGACGCAACACGTGACCAAAATGCTGGCCTTTATCTGGCACAAAGATTGAGCATTGCCATCCAACGTGGCAATGCGGCCAGCATTTTGGGAACGTTACCTACTGGTAGCGGTTTATTAGATTAGGGTTTTTGATAAGTATATTTAGGTTCGTTTTAGGTTAGTTTTAGTTTTATTTTAATTTCTTTGTTTATTTGTAATTAAAAAGATGGTTATTTTGTAAAAAAAAAAAAAAAAATAAAAATATTGAGTTTTTGATAAAGTAAAAATTTAAAATTAAGGGTCTCACTCATTTAGGAGAACGTATTTCGGCGAAAAAAAGTAGCCTTTTTCATTTACCACGCTTTAAAGCTATGCAAGGAGCTTGTGCTATGTAGTTGTTTTTATTACAAAACTGGATAATACAAACCCCACGGGGAGCAGACCGTAACATCCAATGAAAATTAGCCCTTACAAACTATGTGCCGCTATGGAACAGTAATTATATTCCCAAAAGTATCAGCTATTCGTAATAAATGGCGTGCTGAAGCGGCAATTAACATGTTAATTACTGAATTTGAATGTAGCCAGATATGCGTTTAATTCAAATTCACTCCGTTGGGTTCAGGCTTTTTCCTATCATTAGCAAACAACTTCGGCAGTTTACTGTAAAATTTGGATGCAGTTACTAACTGTAGGTAATGAACGGCCACTTAAGCGGGTAGCGATTAAAGTATTCGTCCACTCTATGGCCTAGGCATTTCATTGGTGCAATATTCATGTCACATGTCTTCATGTATTTTTATAAAATACTGGTTTTTGCCCCTAACCTAATCTTACCTATATTGTTTAAGTGGTCCTAATGTTCAATTTAATGTCCCATTATATTCTCTGAAATAAAAAATATTCATTGTTTGAATCTTATAAACAATCATTATTCTCACTTAGAAATTATTCGTGTTGATTTCATCAAAATTCCTTTATCTGTTTAACTTTTCAATACCTATAGAAGCAAATGATCTATTTTGTTTCAGACAATTGAGGAACGAAGTTTAACTTGCAGAAGACCACAGCCATAATAACATTATTTACTATACAAGTATTTAGTGTTGTGTTCCTGGAGGTGAGCAAGGTTGCCAGAGCTCCCGAGGATGCACTGTGTTGAGAGCGAGGGACCTAAATGTGTTTCTTCTGCTGTCAACACAGTTCATTCTCAAATCTTATAAAGGGTCCGCAACGCACACGTGACTCCTTGGAGTTGCGGGCGTCTATAGGCTGCGGTGGCCGCTTACCATCAGGTGGACCGTACGCCTGTTTGCCACCGGCGTTGTATAAAAAAAATGTTTAATTCATTTAGGTACTAAGTAACTTTTAACGCAATATTGGGAGGCATATTTAAGCTTTAGATATCTTAAAACGGAATTTCAATGTATTAAGTGTAATAGAAGTAGTTCATAAAAAACGCAAACTAAAATGATTAAACAAATCCAAAGCAAATATTTAAAAGTTTATAGGTCCGTAAAATATAACTTTGTAACATTTTCTATGTAAACCAAATAGCGAAGATTAAGAAAAAGCATTCGGACTTTACGTTCAAACGTTCTTTTTATAACATTCAGCAAGCCGTTTTCATTCAAATTCATTCTAATTTCTTTAAATGAAACGTATTTACTGAATGAGATACATGAATCTAACTAAGAGATTCTAAACTATTGAAAAGAAAAGTGGTACAATGTAAGTAGGTATTTAAGAAAGTAATGTCACAGAAATTGTTCAAATGGTGGTTTGCACTTGTAGATCCCGGAAGGTCCAGGTAAAAGTCATTAATGAAAATATACACTGTAAAGAAGGCTTTCAAAATAGATAGAAACTACGATTAATACATCTCAGCAGGTATAATATTCAGAATTCCTTTGGTACAGGGTAACCATTACCCAAGTCATTCATTTTGTCTGTCAAGGACAACAAGTGTTCCAAAGTCTCGTCATCCATGCGATATATTATATATTTTTATCTAGTCACACATCAATATATCACTGATAAAATTGTTCTTTTTTTACATATAAAATTCAGTCTTGACTCGTCTATCCTACTTTCACACTCCACATTTGCACTTATTCAAAATTCCGAATTAAATGAAATCACATTCACGAATTTTTTTTAAGCGACTGAAAATCAGCACCAGACACAACTTACGAAAGTACCAATCCTAAACTCCTTCCTATGTATTCTACAACTTTTCCCAACAAAAAATACAAATAGAACTTTAAATCTACCGACGCCGTAGATACAATAAAGTCGGAACAAAACTTCGAAATTGTAATAATACCAAGAATTCAATAAGACAGAAATCCCCTGACTTGGAAAATAATTTACAACGGGCTGTCGAAACTTTCGTCGGTAATTAGGAAACCCTCAGTGGTACGAAAAATCAGGTTTGATTTGCAATCTAATAATGTTCAGTTATTTACGGCGCGGATGGCAATAAGTTCTTGTTTTCGATGAAATGTGGCCCCTAGTCCGAGTTTTGTTGGATCGAAGGGATAAACGGAGTGCGTATTATCCAAACAGCGGAATTTTTTATATTTAGGTACTAAGATGTTATAGAATTTCGTACTATTATTTGCCAGTATAACAAATAAGAGGGAGGGTATTACGGCTGAGGCTGATAATTTATTAGCATCTATGATCCACCGTCTGATTTAGCACCCACTTCTTTACTAATAAATTTAATAAAATTGGTACCTAAGAACTGACTTCGCGGATTCAGCCACGTATTACAAAAAAGTCAGGCAGTGCAACGCAATGAAATATTGCCTTTGTGAAATATACCCCGAAAGTCTATTCTATTACAAATTAGTTTTTAAAAGTAAAGTATTTCCTGAGATTATATCGTTCAAAATCGAAAGGTTAAATATTTTATTTCCTTATAACATTGAGGTACCAATATTATATTGCCTAAAAACTTCATATTTATGTTCGTCATTATGTATGGGTACATTGATGTTATAAGTAAAAATGCTCCCAAAGAAATTATAAAGGACACATTTTAAATATTTATTTTAGCATCGCTTAAAAGTTAGAGGGAGTTGATTAAGAACACCTTTACCACACGTTTTTCCCACGAATAATGTGAGCGCCTTGTTAAATTAAATAAAAATAAAAAGTAAGGGCATATTCTCATAAACTTGTGATTTACAACTTCAAAGTGCCATCAAAAAGTCATAACGAGCGCAAAACCCCGCTTTCTCCCATCCTTTGATACAAAAGTGTTGTGCGGGCAAATTTATTCATAGAATTCAATCCACTCCAGGTGTTCCTTGACCCTTAACGATGAATAAGCGGCCTTTAGCGTACAAGACTTTTGCTTCTTTAATTTATTGAAAGTTACCTTAAAAGAAAAAAGAATTTAGTAATAAATGTATACAAAACGATTATAAGAATATTAAATATGAAAGAATTCGTATAATTTGTTTTAAGAATTTACTAACTTTTTCCTGGCTTCGCCCGTACTAAGCGTAATTTTTAACCGTCTCCAAAAAAGGAGATTCTCAGTTTGACCCATATGATTATACAAACATACAGACAGAAACTCTATATACGATGTTTAAAACCTCTCACTTCAAAAAATATTTGCTCTCTTTACAAATTTGGAACCCCTTTTTCACACCTTTAGGAGAGCAATTTCGAAAAATCTGAAATGTGTTTTGTTGTATTTAAGTCTCTGTTTAAAGTTTATTTACGAAGATTCAAATCTCTCAATTCAAAAAAGATATTTGCTCCTAGTGCAAACTTGGAACCCCCTTTTCACACCTTTAGGGGATCAATCTCGAAAAACGCTGAAATGTGTTTTGTTCTGTTGTATTTAAACAGAGAGGCTATTTACAAAAATTCAAATCTCTCACTTTAAAAAAGGGAGCAATGCACATTTCACCGCTTTAGGGTAGCAATTTAGTAAAACGTTGAAATACGCCATTAATATATTTAAACAGGGAGTCTATATACAAAGTTTCAAATCTCTTACAGCAATAAATACCTACGTGTTTGAATACAAACTTTCATCCCTTCTTTTACCCCCTTAGGGGATGAATTTCGAAAAATTCTTTCTTATCCCTAGCCTACGTTATAAATGTAACCGACTCTGCAAAAATCAATTCTCTAGCGTTAGTAGTTTCGGCTGTGAGTCAGTCAGTCAGTCAATCAGTCACAGTCATTCAGGACTTCTTCTTTTATTTGTATAGATTGTATTTTGATTTACAATGGTTATATTTTAAAGTAAAGGTTCGATACTGACCTAATACTTTCAATGGTGTTATTATTAATAGAGGTGACATCTATTGGGTGTTAAGGATTCTAACATAGGGATGTTTACCTTATTCGATCTAATAGAGATCTGTTTCGTCAAAACGATATAAATGAAGTTATAAATCGGGTAAGATTATAAACAATAGGAAAATGTAAATATAAAACTAACCATAACTAATCTATCAGGCTTCAGCCAACTTCTCCCAACGAAAACAACTATAAACAAGAAGCAAGGCTTAGCAGTGAGACTTAAAGCGACTTTCGAATAAAAAACGTATTTATCTACTTTTTTCCTCAATAACAAACTTTGTACATTCCTTCGTAATCGTCGTTTAAACTACTTTTAAAGCGTTCCAGAGATCTCCCAAATTGAAAAATAACTAAGCGTCCAGCGATAAATTCGCTCCAAAAAGTTTGCGAACGTTTAAAACTAAATATTGGAGTCTAAACTTCCTCAGTGCGGCGTGCGGATTCATGTGACAATATTTCGCTGTATATTTATGGATTATGTACGCATACTAATGTCTCTCTTAGCTTTAAGTACTTATAGTATAAGTTTTTGTCAAAAAAAAGATCCACTTCAGGTCGTCAGTCGCAGAAAACAGTCGTTCAGACGAAGATTCAAACCAAACACGAGAGTATTATTTAACTGTTTGTATGATTAGGAAGATTGGCAGATCGAAATTAAAAACAAGTATATTTTAAAGTTATTTGGGAGACGTCGTTTTATGTCGATAAGACCTTCTGTTGGTACCTACTAGTTTGAAGGATATTTTACGATAAGTTCTGATTTTGAGACGATAAGTATCGTAAGAAAATTTATTAAATAAGAATTGTGCAAATAATTTCTCCCAAAACATAGCCAATGGAAACTTTAAATATTTGTCATATTTATCTAGCATAACGCCCTGTCGGACACAACCATGAGGCAAGCAAGGACCATATTTCACTTAGACAAACGTCCCACGACAAAATCTAACTACAATACGTCCTCACGTCTTTCTTGGCAATTTATCAGGGTTTTATTTTCGCGGGATTTTGCGATAATATTTCACAACCCTCCAGGTGTTCTGGCCAAAATCGTAGAAGTATTATATTTCTAAAGAAAGAAAAATATTAATACAAGATACAAATTTGCTGCCTAGGGCCTATTTGGAGCGCTTGTTGCCCAGCGGCGCCCGCGTACCGCGTGCGGTATAACTGAGCGCTCCCGTGCTTTGGAAGGCACGATAAGCCGTTAATCCCGGCTGCTGTCAATTATAACAGTCGTTAAGCCAAGTTAGAGGCCTTGGTGTGGCTTGAGAACTTCTAACAGTCAAGCCTAATTCTACTGGTTTCCCCATAGGTTGGAAGGTCAGATGGCAGAATCTTCCGCAAAAACTAGTGCCTACGCCAAACCTTGGGCTTAGGTAGCGGACCACTATACTGGGATAACGCTAGGAGGATGATGAGGATGATGATGACAAATTTGCTACGAGTAAGGGCTTGGCCAGGAGTAAGTTAGAGCTGTAATAGTCCAATGCTATTTCCAACCTAATTAACGTGACTGTTAAATTCATATCCATTTCAGTTTGATTTTTTTCCTTTTAATAAGGTTAACTAGGTGACAAAAGTTTTCCTCCAGGATTACACACAAAATCTCGCCTTATTTCTCGTCTTTACGTTCTATTTTGACTGATAAACAGTTAAATATTATTCGCTTTTCCTAATACAAATATGAGTTTGTGTATTTATGTATCGATCACAATGCGTGTCGTGCATGAACATAATTTTTATACATATATAGCAATGTCCTGTCCCAACCACCATTAGAAATAAACGAATAGTTAAATAAAAGTTATATGTCATATCTTTATACTCGGCATTTTCCAATTATAAAATATTCCAATTAGGAGGAATAAAAGATTCGTTAGTTTTGTCCTCTTATCCAATTTATTGTCTACGGAGGAATACAAACAAAAATATTACTTCCGTTTTATTATTCATCAACTTGAATTATTTCGATATAATAATTTCATACATAGAAAAGAATAGATATTATAATGTAAGATATTTTACTAGGACGACTGTAATTACGACTCAGGCCGGGTTTTATAAAGATTCGTTAGACCAAATTTCAGTAACTCAGTACATTTTTTGACATAACAAACCGACATAAGGTCTAACGGATCTTTATAAAACCGAGCCTTAATGTCCTTAAAAAGATCAGAAATAACTTTTTATTTTAAACTTAGTGTCCCAAAGACAAATTAATTAAAAAACCCGGCCAAGTGCGTGTCGGGCCACGCACAGTGTAGGGTTCCGTAGTTGCCCGTCCATCACGTCACCGGTCATATGCGGAGTTACGGGCCCGTAGAAGGTTTTTTACTGATCTTAGTACTGATGATGTACTTTTTTGAGATGTTGTGTTGTATACATATTTTTCCCCTTTCCGGTAATGTCTACTTAGCTGTGATAGTTTTCCTTTTAAATTCATCGTATATACTACTACCGTGTTTTTTTTCAAATTCCTAGTAGCCACCGTTTAGGTGGCAGGGGGGGACACTTGATCATAGCAAAAATTATCACTTCAAAGCTTAATATCACGCCAACCGATTCTTGAATCAAAAAATGCTTTTAGAAACCTTATAATATTTTATAGAGCTATCCAACGATACGGTATGGAAGAAAAACAAATTGCACCACCACTGTACATGTAGGGCAGGTACCCTAAAAAAAATATTTTAATGATTTTATTGTACCGTTTTGTCGGCGTCATTGATATATATACTTGATATATGTGCTAAATTACAGCTTTCTAGTACTAACAGTTAGTGAGAAAAGCGGGGACGGGCGGACAGACATGGCGAAACTATAAGGGTTCCTTGTTTACTACGGAACCCTAATGGTGATTATTTTCCTAATTTAGGCTGATGGGCCTTACGAAGTTAAGCGGTATTCTCTAATTTGATGTCAAGTGATGCCAACAACATGAAGAGCCATCTTAAATTATTAAAAAATATCGATAAAGTACCTAAATGAAGAGTAACGTCAATATTTTTAAATCTTCAAGACTCGTTTTCGAGCATACATCGTGACGAAAAACAAATGACATAACATACTTTAAATATAATTATTATTAAAGTAAAAGAAACTACTTTGTTATTTTTTTTTATCTTTTTTAAGTAACCTTTAGGTTCGTTATGATTTTACCTAACATTAATTAATAAAATTTTCATTACATTTCATAATTAAAGTCCGGCGTATTATAAGGATAATAAAATATTACAGAAATATTTTCCTTGTACTTTGTTAATGTTATTTCTCGACGACCTTCTTCATAAAGCAATAGAAATATCTTTTCAATCTATTGAGTGTTCTCGAACGTTCCGTGATGTTTTTCATTCCATTATTATAAATGTCTGGTACGACAATAGTGAAAACATCAACGTTTTCCTGTTTTTGTTGTGAATTAGATACTCGTATCTTCGATTGTTATTTCTCTCAATGCTGCATTTTAATGAAATAACTTTTTGTTTATTGAACACTTAAAAAATAATATATGTATTGACAAAAGTTTATAGGTTACAACGTAATAAATATGTACGTTACTCAGAATATCTCGTCAGATCGCAGGTATTTGAATATGCCATTTCTTAATTACCGCCCGTGATAAGCACAGTCCAGCAATAAAAAGGATCGCCAATTTTAGACTTTATTTTAATGAAATTTGATTTGTGTAAGATTGTCCACAAATGTTTATTTATTTATTTAATTCATACATTTCATTTTCTTGTCCATAGCCCACAGGTCTCTGCTTACCATACCAAGCTGCAAGCTTGTTCCCCATTTTCGTGTAGTATAAACAATTTCTGTCAAAGTTTTTATTATGGATTCGTTTGAGAAAGTCGAAAAATACTGGACAACTTCGAGTATCAAGATTAGCAAGTAAAATCTAATTGTATCCAGATTGCAGCACAAATCGATAGTTCCTGCAGATACTTAGTAATAGATTCCTGTTGGCATCCCTTGAAATACGGAATCCTTAACCTGAAAATCATTGAAAAGGGTTTTTTACCGTAATAGTTGTCATTCCTATCAAATAAAATGATTTTCAAAGGTTCTCATAGCTGTCGGAATTTTACGACGCATAAAATTTTTACACCTTATCAAATAGACCGTGGCAATTTGCTGAGGACAATGCCAGATGGTTTACTGCAAACAAATATAGTTTAACAGCTTGGTAGTTCTGCAAAAATGCAGTATAATGTTGATAAAATTTTGATTTCTATAACTAGCTTTTGCCCGCTATTTTATCCGCGTAGAACTTTTATTTCTATTCGTTTATTTCAGGCGCTTACCTAGTTATCGCTCTTCTACACAAACTTCAACCCCCTTCATTAATTTCGGGTCGTACACAGATTCAAGTTCGCGTTTTCTGTGGACATTACCAAAGTTAAGGGCTAGGCTAATTTTTAATTAATTTTAGTTAATTATTAATGAATAAAATTATATTGACTAATAATCAAATCAAAAATTAATCTAGGCCTTGCGATAAAAACATTTTATATATGCACATAAGTTCTTAATTATTGACCGCAGGAAAGACCACTTTTGTTTTTGTTATGTGTATATCGTAATTCAGAAGATTGAAGAACTTTGATGAAGGGAAATTTCAAAATCAACTAGTAAAATGTTTCTTGAAAGAGCTGCACTGACTTTCGAGACAATGTTTTGATGGGGACCAAATTTTTGGCACATAGTTAAGGGATTTCATTCCTCTAAATTTTAATTGATTCCGCAAATTGTGACACGAAAATTTGTGATACAGTTTATATGGGTAACTTTCGTGTGAAGATCACCCGTTTACCGAGCCCTCTGCTCAGCCGACCAAATAAATCTCTTAATTTTGAAGATGCCTATGAGTAAACTTATCGGACTCTGGGAACAACATTTGAACCGACTGATTTAATTAAACTGAGTGAAATGAAATTTTGTTTATTATTTAAACAAAACTGTACCAATAAAAATGCGAGCTTAGACTTAAAAATTGATTTTTTATATTTTTATTTGTAGCCTTTTGACTGTCCCACTGCTGAGCAAAAGCCTCTCCACATGTTTTCCAGGCATCCCTATTGAGTACTTCTTCCTCCCAGTTTCTGTCAAATACATCTAGATCATCCTGCAATCTCCGTCTGCGCCTGCCCTTTATGCATCGCCCGTCGTGTGGCACCCACTTGGTAGCTACACTAGCCCACCTGTCTGGATGCATGCGACAGGCGTGGCCGGCTGAGTCCCGCTTAAGCCTGGCAGTTTTTGTACCTACGTCAGCTATGCGTGTTTTGGATCGCAGTGTAGTGTTTCGGACATGATCCGCTTGCTATTGTTAAATGTTCTTTTTTTATTATTTTCCAGGTTTTCCATTATCAGGGGTGCATCTAGTTTTTACCTGATATGCATCGAATAACTTTATTCTCATACGTTTCTCTAGTGATCCATCTTTGCCGAAGCACCTCCGACCGGGGATCGTTTTTACTGGTTATAAAATTTGTAATTTACGGTCTCGGGCGAGCGAGATACGAGCGACGCGGATTTACAAGCTTTCGCATGCTTTGGGCTTGCAATACGTTTATGTCAATTTATCGGAATATGAAACTATGAAAGCGATGCATGGTCCACGATTATGATTAAAATTGTGTTTTTTAACCGGCTACAAAAAAAGAAGGTTCTCAATTCAGTTGTATATTCTTTTTTTTTTTATGTGTGGTATTTCAGAATTCCGTTATTTATGAACCGACCAGGATTTTTTTCTTTGTTTGAAAGCATGTGCTTCAAGGTTGATCCCATTGTTATCAGAATCTAGTTCTAATGAGGGGATGCACAAGGAATTGAGCTAACTCCTCAAAAATTCAAGAGAAACATATTGCGATTTTAGTGTTTTCGGTAATAAATCAAGAATTTGCATTCAGAAAGTAGCATTTGATGAAAGGGAACTGATGATGAAGACCACGGATGATCATTCAAAATTCCTAGCGTTTCATGGGTGGCATTTAGATATTTCGATCAAGATACTGAAGTGACTATGATGAAGTCAATTTAAAAGGTTCTGATGTAATATCACCATCAACCTGTGTCAGGAAACGTCGCCTCCCAATAATTTGAGAGGCATCCTAGAAAAGCCAGCCCTACCTTACCGGAGGATAGAATTCCCTTACATTTCTCAGGACTCTCAGATGATGGCCACTTACAAGTCATGAACTAAGCTGCTGTCTTTTATAATTAAGATTACTAGTTAAGTATAGAAAAAAATTTAACTTTATTATAAATTCAATGAAATAAACAGTTTAATTTTTTTTTAACTGTTGTATAATTTCTGGATCGTAATGGAGAAGTTAAATTTCGTCCATATTTGTTATGAGTCAAGACAAAAATCTGTCAGGATCTTGTTATAACAATTCCAAACAGTTGAGTGAAATCCGCAGTTTATAGTATTCCTGCGCATCTTAAGCATTCTGGGTACCTAGCGTGCTGATACAATTTTTATACCCAAAGGGTCATGTATAATACTACAAACGCTCCCTATCAAAATCTTAACTTCTTCAGCTATCAAAAGAACTGCTGGAACACTGCGACCCAATAAAGTAAATTTCTTAATTTTTGTTATCACTTGATCGGTTACTGCTGAAGTTAGGCGCCCCAGGCCTGGGTCGTTATTAGTGCAAGTTCTCCCTCTCTTAAACTTCACCTACCACTGCGCAATCGTAGAATAAGAAGATGTACAAAGCCTTAATGTTACTTGCAAGTCTAAACGAACATGTTCTGTGGTAAAATTTTTCAAGCCCAGCAATTTAATTACCGCTTGAACGTGAATTTCCTCCATTTTTGACAATTCGCTCCAACAGAACAAATTTAAATGTATTAGTTTAACAAAAGGACGAACACACATTTTTTTACTAATTTACTGTGTCAATAATATTGGCTATATGGGCCAATATTTTTTACATTTTCTCACTAAAGAGTTTATATATCATTCTCATTTCTTATTGAACACCCCTCGTAGTGCTTCTTTTGGAGAACTCACATATGTTTTGTTACCATTCAGGCAATCCGAAGCTTGTAGATTCGCCACGGTCGATGTAAAAGCGACAACAGCACTTTTCCTATTTGGGAGACATTACTAAATCCAACGATACCAAAGATAAAGATAAATTTATTGTCAGAAACTGTGTAGGTACAATTAGGTCGAATGTCAAAGTATAGAAAGTCCAACAGTTTGCCCGTTTCGGGCGTACAATAATAAATTAACATTAAATACAATCTTAAACATTAAAACATCTAAAATATTCATTAAAATTATAAAAACATTTCATTGACAGCCACTCCTTGAGCTTCCTTTTAAACCTATTCCCATCCTGTGACTTAATATGTTCAGGCAAGTGATTAAATATTTTAATTCCGTAGACATATGCACTCTTGCTTAGTATAAAGCTAGAAGGTCTTACCGTACATACATCATATTTGTATTGTGACCGGATGTTTATTTTAGAGTCACTTTTTTTGATAAAAATATCATTTCGATCCTTAATAAATAAATAAATTTGAAATATATATATATACATGTCAGAGTTAATATTTCATTATCCTTGAACACGTCTCTTAAGGATTCCATATTTCTAAGCTTAAATATAATTCGCAGACATTTTTTTTGAAGAAGGAATGTAGATTCTATGTTAACCGAATTACCCCAAAATATCAGGCCATACGTAAGGAGAGGGTAAACATTTCCATAGTACGCCTTCATTGCAACATCGATTGAAGTGACCACTTGTTGATGCATTTATATTTCAGTCAAACGATGTAAATTCCTTTTTATTATGAAATCACATCTCAGGCTAATTCAATCACTATCATTTTAGTACCCTTACCCTACGCGAAATTCCTTACCTATGGACATACAATAATGGTCATTATTATGCTCTAAGGAAGCTTCCTTTTAAATATTGCTCCTGTTACGGGCCACACTCTGTATAACATAACAAATTACTCAACTGCAAATCATATTCGTGATTTCATGCTTGCAAAAGAGAAATGGAAATTGTTTTTTTTAAAGGTGATAAATCATTTGTAAACATTAAATTTAAAATGTATGCGTAAGGATGGCTTAATCTTTTTGGCCTTAAATAGGTATTTTAACTGTCCCATTTGGGTTTACAAATTCACTAATCTCAACACCAAACTAAAAGCTTTTAAAAGCTCAAACTCTATCAGGATTATAAAAAAATCAATCCCGACAACTTTCCGCATGTTTGAGGAAAAGTTTGAAATGTCCCATAAAGTCGAACTTTATAAGTCCAGTATAATGAAATAAGTTTAACAATTGTCTAGAAATACCGTAATACATATTTCTTAAGACATAACTAAGTGGCTATTATTGCAGGAGTGTAAACTTTAGATTTTATATTTAAAAATCCGATGTATGTTTTTT
Source organism: Epiblema foenella (assembly GCA_963556455.1). Classification (NCBI taxonomy): domain Eukaryota; kingdom Metazoa; phylum Arthropoda; class Insecta; order Lepidoptera; family Tortricidae; genus Epiblema; species Epiblema foenella. The sequence continues at coordinate 10,579,776 of OY747113.1, read as the reverse complement.
CACATTATTATATGGTTATTAGGGATATTAGTAATTTAGTTATTTTTCATGCTGATCGACAAAAAATCTTTGGTGTAGCGGCTTTATAATCGGACTTTATTTAGCTATTTGCGTCTTTAACATAGTGTACAACACACGTGGTCGTAAGTATAAGTACTAGTAAACATCCACTGTATCCATTTTCATCTTGACTATGTTTATACTGCAACTATGCTAATTAACATTGTTTTTCTTAGTTAACTAAGCAAAAATCATCTTTATTCTATGTATTATTATAATGTCCGATTCAAAGCAGCTAGGTAACTCACAATTGAGACTGGTTCCCGTTGTAAACGCGTATAAGTTTCCGGGAAAACGGGATACAACTTAGACCACAAAAGATTTCATTACAAAGAGAGAAATGTACATTTACCTTGGTAAGAGACTCGACTCTTTCGCTAAATGTGTAACTGCTTTGAGAAGAGAAATTCTTACTTAGGACGTTCAACATTAACTCAGACTTGCGTGTAGCATAGTTCAAGAAAACATAATTTATTATTTAATAACTCACTCTCAATAACTCACACTCAAACCAATAACTGATTTTTAGTTTTTGAGGACACTTGCGAAGATTTTGTTTAAAGAATTCGATTATTACGACTTAAGAGTATTCTAAATTATATTTAACTAGTCGGTAGCGTGTGTCTACCTGATTCAATTTTTAGGGTTCCGTAGTAAACAAGGAACCCTTATAGTTTCTCCATGTCCGTCCGTCCGTCCCCCGCTTTTCTCAGCAACCGTTAGTACTAGAAAGCTGTAATTTAGCATGAGTATACATATCAATGATGCCGAAAAAACGGTAGTATAAAATCATTAAAAAAAAATTTTTTTAGGGTACCTCCCCTGCATGTAAAGGGTGGTGCAATTTTTTTTTTCTAAAACCCATCGTGTGGGGTATCGTTGGATAGATATTTCAAAAATATTATAAGGTTTCTAAAAGCATTTTTTTATTCAAGAATCGGTTGGCGTGATGTTAAGATTTGAAGTGATAATTTTTGCTATGGTCAAGTGTCCCCCGCCCCTGCCAGTTAAACGGTGGCTACTAGGCATGTGAAAAAAATCATGGTAGTAGTATATATGATATATATGATGAATTAAAAAGGAAGACTCACAGCTAAGCAGACATTACCGTACAGGGCAAAAATATGTATACAACACAACATCTCAAAAAAGTACATCATCAGTACTAAGATCAGTAAAAACCCTTCTACGGGTCCGTAATTCCGCATATGACCGGTGACGTGATGGACGAGCAACTATGGAACCCTACACTGTGCGTGTTTTCTGTTAAAAGTTTACTTGAGGTTAGTAAGTGATTCTTTGCTTCATACGGATATAAAATTATTTCTAATTAAATAAATGAATTTAAAGAACAGTAAGAATAAACTGCTCTACCTGCAGAAGGGACTATAGTAATTTAAGGTTGAGGTTTTATGTAGGGCGGGATAATTTCTCCAGTTGGGCTGCTCTAAATAAAACGGAAATTACAATTCACTATGTACTTTTCTCTTATAAATATTAGTTTAGTCACAGTTACTCAACAGCCATTATTGGTTTTCCTGAATTTCTCCTCAAAGGCCCTCAAGCCTAGCCAGTATTGGTGGAGGAGTTTTGATCAGAATTTTTCATCCGGTAGATAGAGTTAGTAATCAACTGTCTGTAAAAATAACCATTATAGCTAATTCAATGTACTGAACCTTGTTAACTTAGCTGTGTTGAGTCAGACGGCGCACTTAACGCGCCTACAGGTCCTCGTCTGTCATCGGGGATTTCCCGCTGACGTTTCATTTCCCTCCAGGCTGCGGATAACCGGGACTTACCCTGAAAATTACCCAGAAGTTGCGTGTCATTGCATTCTATTAAATTAGGAAATTCTGTAAGACTGAAATATATCATTAGGTATCAATTTTTCGAAGTATCGACCAAAATATTCCAAAGTTACCTACACAATTTAGACTTTTATCCTAAGACTATGTTTAAAATCCAAATATTTCTCTTCCTTGCTCGCTAGTGGTCGCTTGATATAGCTGCTCTTTGCTCGCGCACGTATCACGGTTTTCTTTAAAACGAATGATATCAGAAACTTTCAGATTTTTTTCGAAAGATCCGTGTAAAATATCTCTTTTAGTTTAGAAGTATGTAGGTACCAATTTTTTTGTTGCAGGAAACAGCCGTATTTCAAGGTTTTATTTAACATAGTACTTACTTAATATTTTACAAAAAAATAATAACAGATTATTAATTAAATATTAAAACCAATTTTTTTTTCAAATTTATTCACTCAGCTAATTACAGAGCTCTAGCGTTGGGATATATCCGCGCCTTAAGATAATATACCACAAATCTTCTCTTAGTTATCTAGTTTAAACGTATTATGTCATACCATGATCCTTTTTTTCATGTGTCCAATAACGGGACACTAAACTTTGAAGTCTATATGAAAAATCCCTTTTTTATTCCAAAGACTTCATTACGATATCAATCCCTGTGCTATCCAATATACGAACAAAACATTCCAATATTCGCGAACGGTAAATCATAAAACGTGACTGCCAATAAAAAGTTTACCAGAAAAACGTCTGGAACGCCCCGGTTCAAATGGATTACCGAAGCAAATAGTACCTCTGGAACGAGTGCAGACTTATTTAAGTAGACATCGCATGTCGTCGGGGATAGTGCAATACCGCGTACCACTGGTAAATATTGCGTATCTACACAACACCCATAGGGCAAATCCGCTTAACACCGTGGCGTTGGTTAATACCGCGTATGTAACAAAAATAGCCAAATTAAGATTTCCCGCCAACGAACGTAAAATCCTTTAAACAACGTTTTAAGATTCTCCTGTAAAGTTGGGTGTTGTGTAGATACGCAGTATTTACCAGTGCTAGTTACGCGGTTTTGCACTATGGGTGTTGTGTAGATAGGCACTATTTACCAGTGCTAGTTACGCTGTATTGCACTATCCCAGACGATATACCGTTTTGTATAAACACCGAGTACAGTTACTTAGCCATGTTGAGTGAACGGTGTCAATGCCCTTCAAAATAAGAATGACAGAGCCATCTAAGACATAAGTCACATAAGTATCTATGTAAGCAATATCCCTTTAGCGTAATCAAAATACCTTTTGGTGATAATAGCAGATGAAATAATTGGCCTGTTGTCATCTTGTAACTGTTTAATATTTTTAAGATGGAAATAAAACGCACATAAAATGATTATTTGGACTGCATTCCAAACAACTTAATTCAAAGTTGGATTTCTGGATGCGACTAGAAATGAAATGTCTAAGCAGACGCTTTAATAATAATGTTGATATATTTGTGCATCACGCTAACCACAGATAATATTTGTGTAATCTAATCTAAATATGTCAGTGGCCCTACCTCTGGAACGAGATGTCGGCTCTAAATCCGGTAACGATTGACGATCGGTAAATTTAAAAGAGTTTATATCTCCACTGGAGTCTCGCCTCACTTCAGGTCACGTAGATTATTTATCTAAAGCGCTTCCATCAATCGGTCTCGCTTGTTTTTGACAAACGTAATCAACGCCATAACGTTTTAAGAAAATAAATCTTGGCGTCATATTTTGAGAGTCATCTCCAGATGATGACGTGATGGACTAGACTCATTAAATGGGTAATTAATTAATTAATACAATAGACACATCACGGCACGGTCCAACTTCTTACCAACGTTCATAAGATACATTATACGCCAACCTAGATTACTTACCTTTATTGTAGCATGTATAAAAAACTGGATATCATTAACATTGTAATTTATATTCAAATCTTGCACGTAGTCTGTACCTGTTACGCATTATTAAGGCTGGTAATACGCAGAATGTTTCAAACTGAACCTGCCGTGAAAAATACAGCAATATTCGGGTGATTCAGTTGATTCATGTGCCATTACTCTCGCGTTATTGTGCTTTGAGGGGGAAATTAAGGGTGGGCGTATGGAACCAAAATTTGTTGTGTTATAGAAGATTTTTTTCTGTCTCCACAAATACCTTTATCTTCTTAATATTATTCCAGGTCACTTTTGCTGTTTGACGTACAATCTAAATAGCAAACTAGATTTTATCCCCCTTATTCATAAACGTTCATCAAACCTACATTAGCTTAAATGCCGTTATTATTCGTTTTTCTTTATCTGTCACGTTGACATTTGTGTTTGTGGCAAAGAGACAAAACACATTTAGTTAGCAGAGGTTTGTTAATTTTTATGAATAAGGGGGTATTTGTATTAAAGCCCAACCAGAAATATATGACCCTTGTCAAGAGGGCGCCATTATTCTGATTTATATGGCAACAGACTATATGACATTTTGACTTGTTTACCTGTCAGCTCTGATGTTAGTTATGAAATATTTTGCAGCGAAATAGTTTCATTTAACAAGCGGTTTTTTCTCTCTCTACATACTTTATTAATAATGTTCCGCTGTTGACTAGGAATCGTTTCCGGCATTTTTTGTTATTTATAATTTAATTTTCAATAGTACTATTTTTTAAATTTAATAAACCGCAACTGTGACACTGACCTGACAAATCTGACAATAGGGACGAGAGATAAATAACTTCACGATGAAAAAATCACGGTGATCTGCCGTTAAAAACTAACACTGTAATTTGTCATGTAGTGTTACTACAAAATAACAGATATTTCTTAGCGTTGCGTTATCACTGGAACGGTAGAACCGCGTTTTATGAAAAAGAGACTAAGTGCGAGCAAGAGGGGCGCTGAACGTCGGTAAATATCCTATCAAGTTAACAGTTTAAATATTAAATAACCCAACAAAATAATGTGATTAAATAGAGAAATGATTTTTTAAATATTTAATGATTTTTATTAATTATTTTTATACGCAATTTGTTACATTATTTATAAGCAAATTCATTATGACTGATGCTACAGCGCAGCGAGTAAAACAAGGGTATTAATCATAGTTAATATTTAAAATAGTATATATATATATATAGTTTTTTCTATGTATGAGCGTTTGAAAATTAATTAAATAATAAATAATTACGGTGTGATTGACTGAACCCTTTTCCCGACACACAAAATGGTCTATGGTGGACTATTGTGGCCATCATCGCGGTGCATCTGTGTGGTGTGGTAACACCTTGATCAATAACGTATGTATTCATATTATTGTTCCAACTCTATAATTAATTTAACGCTTGTATTGTCAAAGCGTTAGAGGTTGTGTTCATGTGATCGCCAATTCGCAATTGTTGTAACGCCTATATAATGTATATTGTGAGTTAGAAGTAGAAATAGCAGTCACGCTAGACACAGAGTAACCTCAGTAACAGAAATGTCAGTAACAGCGCTGGGAACGGTCGAAACGTAAATACGTAATACTAAATAACGGAGTGACAAAGTCACGGGGACGGGGAACGTGATTTTTTTGGAACAGGAATATATGACCGTGCGCCATGTTGCGGATTTTCATCGGAACTAACTTGTTACACTGGCAATAATTTTAATGAAAGGCTGTCAGATAGACATGAGGAAAAGCGTTACTTTACGATCACCTTTACTAAGTTAGTTCCGATGAAATTCCGCAACATGGCGCACGGTCATATATTTGTGGTCGGGCTTTACTTATGTTTTGTGCTATGCGATTTACTAAGCACCGTCCTCACCCGTTTTTATATGGAAATTGTCAAATGTCATTTGTCACTTTTTGATATTTTCCATATAAAAACGGGTGAGGGGTGAGGTGACAGATGAGAACGAGTCGATTTCTGAGTAACCCTTTCATATAACTCATGCCTCTATTTCCAAAACGGACTCCGCGGTGAGCCCTTAAAATACGTAACTAAAAAAATAAATCGACTACCACAATCACTGGTTAATTTCAATTGGCACTTGACCAGTTCTTATGTACACAGGTATATGCATGAGAATGGTCGTAGGTTTAATTCCACACTAGGTTAACATTTGCGTATGCAAAATGCGGGCGCGTATTTGCTTAGGTCCCGAAATGGGGACTTTCGGTTTTTGTTTCGGGTCACTTGTCACCCGAGTGGTAGTGATATTTATTAGAAAATGCCTTGGATTGTTGTGAAAATAGGTGATTCTTAAATATTAGTCAGTTTTTTTAAATTACAATTCATTTTGACTGTTTATTTAAATGTATATTAAAAATACATATCAAAAGCATATTTTGGTGCATATGGACAAGCTTATTACCCTCAGGAAATTAAAAAAAACTTGGGTACATAAACACGGCTTTGCGTATTGTGCATTGGTGGTGACATTTTATTTATTTTAGTTTTTTTATCTTTTTTTCGTTCATGCCGAACTCGCTCTATACCCTTTGCTACCCAAAAGGTTGTCTGGAAGAGATCGCTTTTTACCGATAAGGCCACCTGTTGTTGCATTAAGTTTAGTATAAGTTTTTTGTATTAGTTTCGCTTTGTGGTGCACAATAAAGTAAATATTATTATTAATTTCGACCAACACCTCAAGAGACTCTCGCTAGATGGCTGGGTCAAGGGTCAGATACAGAAGGCGGTACTCCTGGACACGGCGCGGATAGTCAGGAGGTTCCTCTCTCTGTCGCCCTAACCACCGGTAGCTTAGGCCCCGCCTCGCTGCCGGCGGCACACTAGGTTAGGATTTTATAATATTTTTGTGTTTTGTAAGTGTATTATTATATTTTACTTTTTATAAAAATATTGTAAAACCTAACCTAAGACTAGAAATAAATAAAGAGAATAATAATACGGTAGCCTTGAAATCATAATGAGTATACAGACATGGCTGTGATATATTATGCCTCGGTCGTGACATTTTATTGATATTTATTTATTATATATCTTTTATTCGCTGACGCCGTTTAACTCTATTCTTTTGCATCTCTGTACCTGACGGGATCTACTTTAATTTTGGGCGCATCCTACGTTTTCGAATTCTCTCCATGATATATTATTTAATTCGAAGTTATTATTTATTTCCTTTTGTGCCGTCTTTTATAACGAACAATGAGAACTAAGTTAAACCCTATTTCTAGAAAATTCTAATTAAATAATACGGTAATTTACAATAACGTCCCAGCGTCTACATTTCTCAAAAGAACTAAAAATGCCACAATGGCGCATGTACTTAAGAATCCATGGTGCATGGTGACACTTTTTTCATCCCATGGTCGTGACAATTCGAGACGTGTTCGATATAACTAGTTTTGTTCGCGCAAACATTAATTAACTGATTTAAGCTACAATATAGTAGATACATATTACATTATAAACAATAGCGTGACTGTTGTAGTTACGCTTAAAACACGGTGGTGACGTGTTAAGCTTGTTCCTTTTTCGAAAGAAAAAATAAATTATTTTGGCGCGAACACCACTCTGTTCAGCAATTTGCAAAACTGACATTAAGACAGTGTTGTCGTTCTAAACAGTCCTTAAAAGGGCTGCCAACATCAAAGATAGTTTTCTACCGAGTACTGCGTCATTGTAGCACATGGTTGTGACACAAAAATTACGGCCAATTAAAATTAATTACTAATTTTATCTGGCCCTGAGTCAGAGATGGTCGTCATATATTTATATATTTAATTTTTATGGAGTGACTGAACAATGATTACTTTTGCATAATAGGTGTAATCTTTCACGAAATTCCGTGTCGTTTTCACACTACACGGCCCGTGACATTTTGACCTTGCAAATTTTTTAAATAATATTTCACGTAATTTTATAGCTAAAATTGTATTTGAACATGATACTATAGGTAAAAATATAAGTAAATTGATATATAGTTGTTTGATTTACTAAAGACACATATGCGATTCTTACAAAGCAGACAAAAAACATAAGAATAAGAATCACCCAAATATGATTATAAAGTTCATAACATATCCTAACGATTGTTCGAAGATTCAGTGTAGGGCCTGACTGGCATCCTTTGGGATGCAACTTTACTAGGATAATGCTGGAATAATTATTACTTCACTTCTATTCGGAAAAATAATATCATAGTAGGTACAAGATAGTGAGGGGAAAATAATAGTAGCTATAAATATGTTTAATAAATTTCACTACCGAAAGGCTGTTGTTCAGAATCAAACCACAGGCTTAGACAGCGAAGATGGAGATGAAGATAGTTTGGAACACTGCCCATGTTTACCTCGTGGCTGCAAGCTGACGCTCGCCGTCTGCTACCCATATTAGATAAGCCCGATTTAAAAACAGTCCATATGCCCTAACAAATAAATATTGCTTTTGAATGGCCTGAAACGTGTTTTCTTGTTTTCACCTTCGTATTTGAATTTGTGAGAATTTATTGAAAATTGTATGTGACAATATTATGACGAAGATAAAATATATAGATTAAAATTCTATTCTGAAAATTACGAGGTTTATAAAACAACACTAATTTTAAACTGGATGCCTCTTCAGTGTGTATACTATCTTATCTTATGCTTATAAATCTTAAGTAATCATTTAAACTCGCGCACTCTCGAATTGAACCAATGTCTATTATTAGATTTATTAGACGGGCGTTCATGTTGGTTTTATTTGTACTCGATTAACTTATATTGCCTTTCTACACCTTTTTCATATTGTTTCTGATTTTACAAGCAAATATAAATAAAGTCTGAACTCAAGCTAGTCATGAGTATTATGAGTACCTAACCTATATAAAAAATGAGACTTTGTAAGTAAGGTAAAACATGCAAATGTTTTGACACTAAATCGGTATTTGACACATTTTGAAATTTGTAACATTGAAAACCATTAAATTATCACAGTAAATTACGATCTTATAATTATAGTATATATTGAATATGTAGTAGTATATCTAATCCGTATGTATGTATCTCGTATATCTAGTATATATTTTTTATTTATTATGTTAATATGTAGTGTACATGTAATACATTTGTTTTAGTTGATATTCTGATATACATTTTCATACTTTTTTCTTTGCACCTTTTATAAAATATCTGTTTAGCTAAATGGTTGGCTGGTAGAGAATGCCATTTGGCATTAAGCCCGCCATTTATACAATTTGTGTATTTTCTGCAATACATTTTAAATAAATAAATAGTAAATTAGACAAATTAATTAATAATCATAAGTAGATAACATGGTACTAAGATTCGCAAAAAGGTTTTTATAATAGTCCAAATTTAAATTGTTTACCAATTATTTCCATAAATCAACATTTCACGACCATAACGGCAAATTACTCGATTTTCCGTACAATGGTAATATTACGAGGCTACAGAACTGTGACGTCACATTTTTCTGTCATTCAGTATGGTCATATGGTTCATTTTTGTCCTTTGCATTGCTCTAATAGTATTGGTCCCATACAAACATTTGATCGTCTCTAAATTTTATTTGTCAAATAGCGAATTTCTGTAGTTGACATCTTAGGCCATGTAGCATCTAATAGCATCTTACGAAGATCAGTAACACTCACTTGATCTTCCTGTAGATTTCTGCACTATTCTAATCACATCCCGTTTGTCACCTTCTATCTGTGGTCATCACATTGCATTCGCCTCACTCTGTTAGTGGCGTCAATCATTTCAATTCGCCATTTTCTGTAAATGTTCAATAAATCAAGACTGTTTGAGTCACGCATTTATACGTTTTATGTGAGGATCGCGTTCGTCGTGACAGGCTGGTATCCGTGATATATTGACAAAAACGGATATAATATTCCGACGTTGATATCTCTGTTATATACTTTAATTTTGAATGACAGTGACATGACAATGAGGACAATTCTCATTTCATCACCATGGATTTACCTCCATTCCCATGATTAAGTTTGAAATAGTCATCCTAGTTCAGCAGTGTGAAACATTGGAAAATTTAGCCTACATGGGTTTGTTTTCTTAAAAACAATGAAATGTCGCTTATTCGTTATTAGTTATATGCTAACGAATAGATTTATTCATAAGAATTGATGTGCCTACAGGGTTGTCAGAGTGCCTCAGAGTTGAAACAAATATATTTATGAAAATGTATATATGTATGTATGAGAGGGGTGGGAAAAAGTGACAGGTATCTAGACTATCGTCGTGTAACAACCCTCGCTTAAACAAAACCGTTAATACTTCCAATATAAATAAGACAAAAATACTCCAAAATAATCCATACATTAGGGAGCCAAGTGGCGTGACTTAGAGGAGTATTCCGTCACGGTGGCGACTCGCAGACTTATGGCCCTGGAAGTTGGCTGCGATTTCAGAAGTAACAATTCACGCCAAGTCCGAGTATATTGCGAGGTCTAAGGGAAAGGAGATAGTGTTGCCCTATACTTTAGTCCTGAAACATAGAAACTTTGTCAGGAGTTACACTCTTGAATGGCCGACATTACAAGAAGAGACCTTGTTGTGTCGATTTTCCTCTATTTATTTGATTGTTCTGTGCAGTGTAAAGCCCCAGTTAGACAGGTGCAAGAATCGTATTCAAATTTTACTACATAAAGAGACAATGAGGCTTTAGAAACTGGGAACGGGTAAACCCTTATCTAGCGCGTTTTGAGGATCCTCCTCATCTCATCCAGGCAACCTGCATGAAGCCTACGTACGCCCACCGCGTTTGCGCAAGCAAGTCCCGCGGTCGCGTATTACAATACGGATGCATCAGTGCGCTAAAACAACGTTGAATGACATCACGTAGGCTTTCGAGAGCGATAAAGCAAGACAGATATATCGCCGCGCCGACGCGCCCCGTCTTTAGGGTCCTGCAGCATCTGGTACAACTATTCCTAATTTCAAATCGATAGCATAAGCAGTCCTAATTAGCGATGTGTCAGACAGACAGACAGACAAAGTGAAACCATAAGGGTTCCTTTTTTATCATTTTGCTACGGATCCCTATAAATAACACCTCGCCGAGTTTCTTACGCCGGTTCTTCTCGAGGCAGAAGTTTATTTTATGAACCGGTTGTAGTTTTTAGGGTTCTGTATCCAAAGAGTTAAACGGGAGCCTATTACTCTGTCGGCCTGTCTGTCTATCCGTCTGTCACCAGGCTGTATCTCATGAATAGTGATAGTTAGACAGTTAAAGTTTTCACAGGTGATGTATAAAAACAATATTTAAGGAGGCTCCCATGCAACAAACGTGATTTTTTGCAGTTTTTATACATAATGGATACGGAATCCTTCATGCGCGAGTCCGACTTGCACTTGGCCGGCTTTTTTTGACATGCATGTAATATGCCTCAATTGAAGAATAAATTATTTCATTTCATATATATAACCTTAAAGGCGTGTGCCTTTGCAAAACGTTTGTACCAACGTTTACGGTACTAACGTTTTTTCTTTAACCTGATTGTGGCTTTATAGGCCGGGTCCGATAAAGCGATAGGAGTGCGCGGTTGGAGAGTAGCCTAGGGAAAATCCAGGAGAAAACCTCCGACACGACCATGCGGGCGGTTTAAAACACTGGAATACTTTAAGAGTTTGTGCTCCAGTGAGATTGGTTGAGCGGTTTCAACCGAATCTGAGGTGGGAATGGAATCTAACTACTGGGAGTTTTGTCGCTGGTTCACTAAACCCAGCCTAGCTGAGAAGAGTCCAGCAAGAAACTCAGCTAGGCCCGACCTAGGTCGGACTAACTCTAAGGTACAAAAGTGTAAAATCCCTTTTTGAGGCCGACCGTACCAATGAGTTATTCAGAACTTATGTGTGTGGCTCATTTGCCATTTACAGTGAGCTTTTCTGTAAAGGAACTTCTACCTTGTGCCATACCAATGTTCTCTCCCGAAGTGGCGGATGTACGAGAGTACCAGGTTTTATTTGCCGTCACACATAGCTTGCTTGGCGTTGAAATTACGTAATGAGGCGAGCAGTTTTAAAGGTCTATAAGCCGCAAAGACGAAGGGAGACCATTGTCGTTTTCTTACACTTGTAAACGTATTAAGTAAACGTGCCGATATTTTGACATCTTATTTATTCCTGTAATTAACTGTTCTGCTGGTAATTAATGGAGTTGGGCGTTATTTTGCGGTATTTGTTAAGATGCAGGAATAAAATCCTAATTGAGACGCATGTAACAATTTATGTGATATAATATGACTAATTATATCATAGTGTGGCTAAATGTATAGAAAGCCTGATGGCTTTAGTTATCACAATAATAGTGTATTAGACAAATTAATCAAAATCAATAAAAGATTAGACTATAAAGATTCCAAAAATATATATTTTTTGTTTATTGGCCAAATGTAAATTGAAAGTTACCAATAGAATTATCGTATTTCATTAAAAAATAAATTGTACGGCATCTATGTAATAAACGCAATATTTCACGACAAAAAAGGCAAAATTGATTTTTTCCCTTACGACAGTAGTACGAGGCTACGAAGGCGTGATGTCACACCTAACTGTCAATCAGTATGGAGCAATTTCAGTGCTCATTAGCTATGCTGTACTTTGCCTCTCATTTTCGTCTTTTGTGTTGTTCTAATTGTAGTCAGTCCCATACTAAACATTTGATCGTCTCTAAAAAGTGGTTCGAATGACATGATTATATTTGTCATCTAGCCTATTACCAGCACGTTACATTGTGCTAGTAATTCTACATAATATACATACACATACTTATACATATACGGCTTATTATTTTTAAATTTAACACCAGAAATAAAGAAAAACTCGCAGTGCGATGGTTACGACTAGCAAAAGCCAGAAAATCATTTATTGGACAGTCAATTCATTTTTACAATAAAATTCCCACTCACATAACAGATTTGCCAGATTTTTAATTTAAAAAGTTTATTAAAGAAAGACTGATTCAGAAGTCCTTTTATAAAGTCTCAGATTATTTAACCGAAAAGGATGTTTGGAAAATTGTATGATTAATTGTTTTTAATAAAATGTAAGCATTAGTGATAAGAAACATTGTGCTACTGACGGACATAAGTGTATATCTGTATACCTATATGGGAAATGAAATAAATAAAAAATAAAATATTACATAGCTAAAAGGATATTTTAGTGGATTAAGTATATACTTATTATACACATGCAGTCAATAGCACTAACATACCAGCATGCTCTTTACCGCTAATTTTAATGAATATTGTTATAAAAAAATTTAGAAGAACTATCGTGCACCTTTGTTTGCTTTATCTCTTTAGCTTCTCAGTCCCGTTTTAATGTTTCACTAGTTTGCTTCCATGCAATAAATGCAAGATGCAAGTGATGAACAAAAATAGACTTTCCAAATCTTTGTATCTGACAAAATACAAAACGTGTCCTGACCAGCTAAAAAATATTTTTTTATATTATAATGACTTAAAATATATACAATCAGCTATATAACACACACGTAACTCTTAGGCAATAATATGGCACACCCTTTAAAACTAATGTTTTCTAACTACACGCAATAGACACAGCCCCTAGAAGGAGATGTATAGAGACGTGATCGAAGCGAAAGAGAAAGTATATGGACAGTAGTATTGTTTCTGCTAGTAGGTATATTTTATTGTATAAATTGAAATTAAACTTTTTACTGAAATCTGAAAAACTGTAAACCATCAATTTAACCTCAAATTAATTGGATGTACCCATACCAAATGCAAATACTACAAATTTATCTGTATAAATTGTTTAATGTACGCAATTTTCAGAAGCAATAAAAGTCAGCAAAATCAACAAATGACTACGCATAAAGCATATTATATCAGAGCACATAAACTACAAATCCAAAACTACCTCTGTCACTATTTCAAAGCGCACAGAGCATAAATCTGTTAAACTGTGAACGCTTTTAATGCAAAACGTGGTGATACATTGCAGATCACAGATATGTGCTCAACCGATAGTTCACTTGCTCAAAAAACGCTCGAAACATGAGAAGCTTAGACCAAAAAATAGTTTTGCCTCGTTTACGAAGGGTTTACGTCGCAAATTGAGATAAAAAAGGCCGGAAAAATAACGGTATTTTGCTCTGTAAGGCTCACTGCAGCCAAACCGCTTAATTTAATAAATGCAACTGTGTTAGGAATAATTATTATTGACACACAAAAACATTCATTGGGAAAAGTAAGTGTTGCCAGAAATTTAACCGCTTGTCACAAATGTCGACTTTTCCATAGTAAAATTCCTTTTATTATTCTCGACATATAGACATAAAACTTTAGCAAAATTCTAGGGCGTATACTACTAATATCACATATTATGTAACATTAACAGAAATTTGTCTGAAAAACGAATACACACGATTAGGTAATAAAACTGGTGAATGATAGGTAGTAATCAAAATATTTATGATTCAATCCAAAAAGAAAGCGGCAGACAAGATATTGTTCCAGGAGGGAGCGTTAAAACGCTTATATTTTTTTACATCCCCCACGTTCTTGCATATTATAAGAAAACGTGACGTCATCACACGTATGTCTCAGTCGGAATTTCAACGTCAACGTTCGTTTTTTAGGTGTCATTGAAGGAAATAACTGGTAAAAGACAGATATGTTGCTTCTTTCTTAATTTGGCATTAAAGAAAATGCAATTAGAATGAAATTAAAATCTATAAATATTATAAACGTAGCAAAATTGTTTCTCAATACATATACGTATAAATATACAATATAATGTATATTTGCTTTTGAAATGAAGATCGTAATTTAAAATTCAGGTGTGTTGTTGTGTAATAAATTAAAATTAATATTTAACTTTAGGAATCAATATTATAATAGGAATAGGTAAGTAAAATTTTGTTAAAAAATTAAAAAAGGGCTAAATGGTTTGCTTATTGCATGGTGTGCACTATCTTTTACAAATATCGTTTGTTCACCAAATGATCATATCAAAGTAAATAATTAATGTCGGAGTCGTTAATTACTCCGGCAGTCATTTATTATAGCTATTAGAGATAGTGCGTTCATATCAAACCACGTCTTTGAAAACTTTCTCCAAATGTGTTTATGCCGCTTAGTTGTAATTTAGATATACAGTTTTGATTAATTAGTATACTTGATAATTTTATTATATCACGATAAATATCTTACTAGCTACTGGACTTTGATACCACCTTCAAATTTAATACAAAGCAATATATTAAGTTGAACATCAAGAAATCAACTACTCGGACTTGTACCTTAATTAATGGAGTACTTTTACAATATAATATTATTTTGGAAGATTCAATAGTGACTTGGTTAGTTACTAGCTATTCGATGTGTCGATGTTTCACAAGGTATACAAGTCCCCTTAAACTGAAAGAATTCAACGCTACCAATTTACCCTATTCTTCATCTTCTTAGCCGGGGGGCTTAATTCGGAGCCCTAGTAGATGCAAGTGATGCAACGTCAGTTCTTGCTATTAATCGTGGAATCGATATTTTCGATGTTGACTTTACCTACCAGTTGCTACATCGAATAGTGTTTTCTGGTGACGTAACCTCGTTTTAGTCCAAGTTTATCATAGAAAGAGGATCCTATAGAAGGTGGATTGGCGAATCGCCAAAAGGGACAGACTCAACACGTCTCATAATTAGTCGTGCTGTACATAAATTGGCGCGAAAATTAAATTAAGCCTATTCATCGAAAACGTTTCGGTGACACAGGCCGGTGAAAAATAATACGCGATGAGGGACAGGAGATGACACATTGTATCTCGTTCCCACGTATGTTATTGTCTATGCTTACATCTATATCGCACATCTTTGTATGTGTGTATTGCCGGCTCCAGTCTTATCCTTACTTCATGAAGTTTATAAATGGAGTAAATAAACGAAAGTCGTCATTGATTTAATATAAACTATAAATTCAGGTTTCAGCGAATAAATTATTACAGCCTTTACTACAAATACCGATGCACGTTAATATCAATTTAATATGTCGAACGATTTATATGGACTTCCTACTGATTTGCAACGCAAAGTGGCTATTACTGTATTCCAATTTTAACTCTAGCAAATGGTTTTAAATATAAAACTCCCGTGAGTTTCAGACATATTGAAATATTATAAACGGGGTTCTTTAAGATCGAGTATCGCTCGATATATTTCAGACCAATACGTCCTTGTGATTAAGGGCCACGTATTGGCCCGAAACATGTTAAGCGATACTCGATCTTAAAGACGTGAGTGACCCGGCTGTTTATTATATTTCAAGATGTCTATCAAATAGTATTTATTATGACAATTTTCAGTTTGGAGAACGATAATATTTTATACGCAAGAATTTAGAATTTTGCGTCCGAATTTGATGAATCTGTTTCATGCGCTCGCTTACGCCGGAGATGAAATACAAGGTAGGTATATACTACAAATGCTTCACGGGATGCCGTATATCTTCTGTATCGGTATGTATTTTCTGGTAAACAATAAAGAATATTTGTATTGTATTGTATTGTATTGTATATCGGCGCGGTGGTATATCTATTGTGATGTCGCTCTTCTCACTAGATGCGCCCGTATGAACACCCCTGGGACTTCTACTTTGCGGGCTTGGTCCCATACCAACTTTTGATCGTCCTTAAAAAAATGGTTCGAATGACACCATAAAAAAATTTTAGTCAAATAGCCAATTGCGAATTGCAAGTGACAGCTCCATCTGGTGCTTTCTGTCACTTATATCGAAGTCCTATATATCACTTTTTTAATTACCAAGATCTAAAACTCGATTGTCACAGTTCATGGCCAAAAAGTAGATTTTATACATTTACGTCATCAACGCAATTGTTAATAAGTCAAGGTATTACAAACATTTCTAAAGCAACATTTTTCATATTCAACGCCAACATGACACAACTACGAAGAGGATCTAGAATAGGTAATACTTATTAAAGCAAAAAAAAACTCTGGTATCAAGAAAAGAACAGAAAATATATTCCACGAAAGTTCTTTACATATTGAAAGAAATAAACTGAACATCGACTCCCTATTCCTAAATAGACGTAAAAGTACTTCCCCGTGGAAATAGATATCATCAAAGGAATCGAATATATCAGCTAAACGATGTGAAACATTCGAAAAATAGCCTCACCGAAGATGATATGTCGCCTCATAAAGTGGAGAAGGCACGTACCAAGGAAACTCATTTCGCTGCAAACTTATATGCGTATAAAAGGTATTGTAGTCGTCTTCATGCTCGCTATTTCACAAATGTATGCCCTTTAAATAATTTTAATAAGGTAGCTTCATATGTTGTTACATACTGGTGAATGCCTATATCGAACATCGAGAACTCAAGTTACAATATACATACATACCTACAAAGTAAACCTGGGGCCCATTTCTATAAGCTACAATCGGAAGTCTCTTTCTATTAAAAGGTATTGAAAGAGACTTTTAATAGAAAGAGACTTCCGCTTGTAATTTGGAACTTGTAGCTTTGAGAAATGGGCGTCTGATGTAATTAAGGCGCTATTAGACGGATCCAGTTCGTTCAGTCTCGCTGGCGGCTAGCGCTGACAGGCGGTTATTAAGACCTTGTAAATATATTTTCGTGCCAGCCAGTTCAGGGTGACTGGGTTCATACCACTACTACTGCTGTACTGGGATTGCTACTTAATTAAGCCTAGTTGGTAGTTCCTATGAATCTGGAGGTCCCGGGTTCGAATTCCGATCAGGGCAAATATTTGTGTGATGGGCATGAATATTTGTTTCTGAGTCTTGGATGTTTTCTATGTATTTAAGTATTTATATCTATTAAATATATCGTCGTCTAGTACCCATAACACAAGCCTTCTTGAGCTTACTGTGGGGCTAGTTCGATTTGTGTAAGATTGTCCTCTAATATTTATTTATTTATTTATCTATTTATTTATTTATTTATTTATTTATTTATTTTTTCAGTATAAATATGTATATCGTCGCCTGCAAGCGAATCACGTAACTTTATGTACTAACGGTAGATAGATATTACTGTCAATTTTGAAGTATAAATGTATGAGTTGACAATTAAAATTTGACATTAAAATCTACCTAACGGTAGTAAAAAAGTTACGTGATTACCCCGCTGGTATCTATAGTACGAGCGATGCTTAGTTTGGGACGAGGTTGATTGGGTAAATAAAATAGAATTTAATTTATGATTGGATTCGCACTATTCCTCCCCCTCCGCGTGTCTAGTGGCACTTGACTGTATCATAGGCATGGAGAATGACGGAAAAGGAGATAGGGCTGAGGTGGAGGACGAGTGGGCCGAGGCCCAAGACTCGGCGCCTGCTGACCCGGAGGACTTTCGTTGTGCCGACACTCCCAGGACGGAGCTGGCGCAGCCGCTCTGCCCCGAAAATGATGAATATGATGATGCCGATGCCGATAACGAAAGATCGCCCGGAGTCAGAAGGCATATGTTAAGAGGTAGATCTAGGAAAATAGATTTTAAGCAATATTATTAAATTTATATATAAATCTCGTGTCTTCCCAGATGCTCAAATGGCGCTGGAGGGGTGAAATTTATGACGTAAGTATATATATGAAGACGCTGTTAACACGTTAAACCAGTAATAAACGGTTCGTGATCCGTAACTGTCGTTTCATTGCAACGCCACAAATACCTCAGTCTCTCTATTTTAAGGTGAAGGTACTTCTGCTGTTAGACAGCTCTAAATACGATATTCCACTATGCTCTACTTTTCTATAAAAATCTCTAAATTTTATAATACATGTTGGTAAAAAAATATTCATAAATGGTATCAATGGTAGTAAACCTAGAGCAGCACTAAAACGCAAACGTATGAATCAACTGGGACATTCTTCCATACATCAACCAGTAGAGGGCGACACTTAATCCACACCCCTAAGCACACACGGGAGATATGACGTCGTACGTCAGAGCCTTATGTGATAAAGCAGTGATGGAGTGCGGAATTTATTGCAATCGTAGAACTATTAAGATTCGTAATATTAGCTACTTATTCATATGACTAATATTATTATTCCTAATGGCTACCAATTCTTATTATTAATACTTCTTACTCGTTTTAAAAGAGATTGATATTTATTTTGTTTCTTGTAATAACGTCAATAAGGCATAAAAAATATTTCGTTTTAGTATCTTAGCAGTTGTTATATATATATAATTTAGTATAAGCTACTAAGTATTCAATTATAATTGAATTTTAAGTAAAATGACAGTCGCCATCGTCAACCAGCTTGAATGGTTAACGATATTAGAGGGATGGTGAATCACTCCTGTATATTGACTAGACCAGGACCAGGATGTATCGCTTAATCGCAATGAACCCCATGCCTTCTCTTCATGTTGTCTCCTACCGAAGGTCGGCTGTCAGAAAGGCTATATGGACTTTTGACAAGACCGCGCGGAATAAATATCTCTTGCTCAGGCTGAATCAAGTACAAAATATTTTTAGCCATGAGCGGTGCCTTTTATGTGTTCCATTTTTTCTTATATATTTCCGTATCTAAAGAGCTTACGCTTAGCTTATTACGCGTAATATGACCAAAATATAGCAGTTCTTTTTGTGGTTTCTGAAGATTGAACAATCTCACAAAGATAGTTATGTGTGTATTGTTCATGTGTATAAAACCTCATTAACCCTCATTAACTCGTGTAATATAAAATATAAAGACGGTTTTGTATGAGTTGAATTTCTCGCTTCGCTCACTACTTATTCCAACGCTAATTAATCAGTTGTAGCATCAGCAACCACATAATATATTATAAAGACGTTCATCAAATATTGTAACCCAAACAACTAAATTATTTCTACTTACTTTTGTCAGAATAAATAATGAGATGTATCAACAATTTTACCCTTATTACAAGGAATAAAGTAAAATCATTTTTGATACATTTTTTTGTAGTCGACTGTCCTAATGTACAAGTATATATCATATTGGTTTAATGCTACGTATTTATCCAAGCACTGGGCCGTGTTTGACTCTCTCCATCGCTGCTCAATCGATGCTCGCTACGTCGATTTGCTTCGGGAGCTATACGGTTCGGCAACAATGCAGGTTCGGCTACACAAACTAAGCGACCCAATCTCTATTCAGAGGGGAGTGCGGCAAGGAGATACCATTTCACCCAAGCTTTTTACGGCCGTCTTAGAAGATATCATAAAAACGCTTGCATGGGACACTACAGGTATTAACATCAATGGTGTTTTCTTGTCGCACTTAAGGTTCGCTGATGATATTGTGTTGTTTGCTGAAACTCTGGATGATCTCCAAAGCATGATCCATGATCTTCACCATGCTTCTTTACAGGTAGGTCTGAGGATGAATATGTCCAAGACTAAAGTTATGGCGAACGTCTCTAGTGGTTCGAATTCGATCATAACGATTGGAAACGAGAAACTGGAGTCGGTCGACCAATACGTGTATCTTGGGCATATTTTATCCTTTGACAAGGAAAGCCAAGCTAAGGAGATCTCCAGGAGAGTCCAGCTAGGGTGGGCTGCTTTCAATAAACTGGACGACTTCCTTAAATCCACCGATGTTCCACAATGCCTGAAGACTCGCCTTTACAACCAATGTGTACTGCCCACCATGACGTATGGTGCCGAGACATGGACGCTTACAAATGAGGCTGTGCACAAAATCCGAGTAGCACAGAGAGCCATGGAGCGCGCCATGCTCGGCATTAGACTGCAAGACCGGGTGAGGAATGCCGAGATCCGACGCCGCACAAAAGTGCGTGACGTCGGATACGTCATTACCAAACTCAAATGGAGTTGGGCAGGACACCTTGCCAGGCAGAGTGATGGCAGGTGGACCAAAATAGTGTCAGACTGGTGGCCACTTAGTGGTAAAAGGAGCGTCGGGCGTCCACCGGCTCGATGGGTCGACGATATTAGGAAGATCGCGGGTCACTCTTGGATGAGACTGGCTCAGGACCGGGACGAGTGGCGTACTCGAAGAGAGGCCTATGCTCAGCAGTGGGCGATTACAGGCTGAAAATGATGATGATGATGATGATTTATCCAAAGGATGTTTTTGTTTACCAAGAAATATGTTAGTTTGAAATAATTTAACTCATCGGGTCACCGTCTTGGTGCCTAGTGACCCAGAAACCTCATATCGACCTGTATACTTCCAATACCGATACCTGATATATGTATAAAGTGTGAAGTCCAAGTATATAATAAGTAAATACGCGGTGACAGCCTATTTAATATTAGCGTACCTACGTCCAACACTTCCAGTTAAAGTAATAGGAACCATCCCAACCAGCAAAATAGTCCCAGAATGCGCACTTTATAAGAGTGGTAGGCTTATAGCGCTCTAATATTTGTTTGGGAAAATGTCATCGTTCTTATATTAGTCTTAGACAAGCTACTACGGTCTTAAGAGCGCTCAGTCTTATTACCTAGTCTCATATATGTATATAAGAGCATTTTATAATGCTATTATAAGCCTCTTGCTCTTATATTAGTCTTAGACAAGCTAGTACGGACTCAAGAACGCTCAGTCTTATTACCTAGTCTCATATATGTATATAAGAGCATTGTATAATGCTATTATAAGCCTCTTGCTCTTATATTAGTCTGAGACAAGATAGTACGGACTCAAGAACGCTCAGTCTTATTACCAAGTCTCATATATGTATATAAGAGCATTGTATAATGCTATTATTAGCCTCTTGCTCTTATATTAGTCTTAGACAAGATATTACGGACTCAAGAACGCTCAGTCTTATTACCTAGTCTCATATATGTATATAAGAGCATTGTATAATGCTATTATAAGACTCTTCCTCTTATATTAGTCTTAGACAAGATAGTACGGATTCAAGAACACTTAGTCTTATTACCTGGTCTCATATATGTATATAAGAGCATTGTATAATGCTATTATAAGTCTCTTGCTCTTATATTAGTCTTAGACAAGATAGTACGGACTCAAGAACGCTTAGTCTTATTACCTAGTCTCATATATCTATTTAAGAGTATTTCATAATGCTATTATAAGTAAGCCTCTTGTTCTTATATATAATATAATAACATTTAGGAAGACTCGCGCACTTGAGAAAACCAGTTCTTATAGCCCGATTCTCTAAGCTCATTTGATTTTATAATATATTTACTAGACGCTGTTTTAAGAATGTCAGGCTAATATCAGCATAGCACAAGAGCACTGTTAGTACGTACTTTTCTGATCTTAAGTAAAGCTATAGTGAGATCAATAGCACTTTGTCTAGTAAAATATTAGAGTGACATTGGATCAACACACTTACAATACAAAATACAAGATCAATATAAAATGCTTTGTTTTTAAATATATTTTGGGAACACAATTGTAAGAGCAAGATTTAGTTGGCTAAAGTGAGACTGTGATTTTAATATTAGTGAGGGTTCTGCAGGTTCTACTTATATACAAGAGATCGATATTGAGAGAAATCATCATTTATCAGATTAAGATAAGCACAATGGCGATTTATACTAAATAAATAATTATATTATTAAGATATGTTGATACTTAATACTAATTATACGAGACGTGACAACCGATTATTTTATGGAGTTGTTGTGTAAAATATTAATGCATGCTCTAATAGAACACTCGCACCTTCTCATTCTATAGCTACTTGTCCTTTTAGTCACCTAATAAACCCGTATAAGATCACACGTCTGTCTATTAATTTAAATTCATTAATTACCAAATTTGCAAAAGTGAACCTAATTACATCCTTCAGGAGTCTTTACAAATTTTCATTGCAAAGACTATAAAATAGTCGGTTGTTTGTATTGATTATCCGAAGGTAATTATATTATACTAGTCAAATCGTTATGCCGTTTATTTGTGGTTCCTCTTAATATATAAAAAAAACATTCTTACATACCAAACTTTAGAATTTAAATAAGGCTTAGGTCTTTAAAAAGGCTATAAGCCATAAAATGTCTGTAGCCTTTTTAAAGACTTAAACCTTATTAAAATCACTAGCTCTTCGAAACCTATTACATCAATCTAGCCCTAAAAAGAACCTCGGAACTTTAAAGTTTGGAGTAAACGGCTCGATTCTTTTGGAACACTACTTCTGAAAAAGGTTTTATGTAGGTAAGCACGGAACCCAAATTAATTCAACATGGCCGTACCATTCGTACTCAGAATGCTAATATTAGTGTAAACGCTCTTACAATAGTCTAATAGTGCTCTGGGAAAATGCAGCTGTAGCAATGGCGACACTCCCAATACAAATAAAGAAATAAAATAACTAAAAGAGAACACGAAATACCAGGAATGATAAGGCGCATCAAGTTTGAAGCGAGAAACAGGGTCTACTTTACAGTAAATAGTTTATTAAACACACCCGATGATAACAAACACTACGTTAATATATTTCAATATCAATAATTACTAAACACAGTTTGAACTTCAAGTTTGTTACTTTTTTTCACATGATGCACTAGCTGTCACACTAACGACTCCAGAATATTCAAATACCGTGTGAATTTAAACAAAATCAAAATAAGCTAGTTTAGACTTACAGGATTCTAACTTTGGACCTATATAATCCTATATAGGCTTATAAGATACTTACGTAAAAGCGATATTAGCCTAAGGCATCTTAAATTAGTTTTGGGCAAGATTACTTTAAATACGAACAGCATTCAATAAGACTGATATTAGAACGATATAAGCATATTTACTCTTATAATTGGTGCCCAAATCCGGGCTTAGACGATGATATAGAATCAATATAAGAGCAAAAAAAATTAGTCTTGAGACTTTTATAAGCCTGGTTTTTGCTGGTTGGGATAATATTTACTGATCGCCCCGACGACTTTATTATACCCTTATTTGAGTAAGTCTATTATTAGTAAGAAGAACCAAGTACAATGCATTTTGGAACAAGGAAGATGAACTTGGGATAAATATTTATCTCTGTATCTCACCCTAAATAATTATTTTATTTTATACAGCAGTAGTTATCAAGACGAGTTTGCATTTATTAAAGTTATTTGAACGGTTAACAGAAAGGTTTTTGATGAAATTTTAGATTAATATATTTTGATACCCTTTCCGAGCGCGCGGTTAAATATCACTATTAGAGAAGCCTTGGCAAGTTCAAGTAAAAAACCGGCCAAGTGCGTGTCGGATCACGCAAAATGAAAGGTCCCGTACCAACACCTACTAGTCCACATTTAAAATCACTACCCAATACATTGAATCTAAAAAAGTCCTATCTTCATAGGGTACTCACGACGCTTACGACCTTTTGTTTGGGCAAGATAGTTTTTAAGCGAAAACTCAAAAACCGTAAAACCTACATTGTTCAAATCAAAAATCGTTAAAAGTATTTACTAATGCACACTACCTCAATTTTTTTCAGGATTTTAAACTTTATAGTTTGGAAATTAGAGGGGGACACACACACTTTCTATGACTTTGACAGCTAATATCTCACCAACGGTTGCCTTAAATGGACAAGATTTTTAGAAATCTCCATATAATTTTTAAAGGCCTATCCATCAATACCCCACACGACTATATGTGCGTTGAAATTTTTTTTTTCATCCACCGGTTACCTGTATGGAGTGCCCCCCCTACTTTAATATTTTTTTTGTAATTTCACATCACTTTTATATAGCGGTTCATAGAATACACCTTCCTACCAAATTTCATAATTGTAGTGCTTATAGTCTTCGAGTAAATGGTCTATGACATACGGACGGACGGACAGACAGACATGGCGAATCTGTAAGGGTTCCATTTTTGCCATTTTGGCTACAGAACCCTAAAAACAGCCTCAATTGAATTACAATATTTTTTTTATTAATTTCAAACGATGGAATTGTCAATGAGAGAGGTACAAAAGTATAAGATTTATTATCTGTTGAATTTAAAAGACCATAGCTATTTCACAGAGATATGTACGAATTGCTGAATACGTGGTATATCTAAGACCAGTAGATCTGTTTCAGTACCTACATAAAACAGCAAATTAAATACGTAAAAAAACAATACACAGTGATAGTTTACTAGCATCAAATTGCATTGACCGCTTGCTCCGGATATTGCAAGCTGTCTGACGGTCTCAACCAGGATACTTTGTTACATAGACATTTTCTTCATAATTGCACTTCAAAGCATTTGATACTTCAAAATCACTGTCGAAATTGATGTTGGTCGGAAAATGGATTTCTTTTCAGGGTTCCGTACCCAAAGGGTAAAACGGGACCCTATTACTAAGACTCCGCTGTCCGTCCGTCTCTCTGTCTGTCTGTCTGTCCGCCTGCCACCAGGCTGTATCTTATGAATCGTGATAGGTAGACAGTTGAAATTTTTACAAATTATGTATTTTTGTTGCCGCTATAACCACAAATACTAACAAACAGAATAAAATAAATACTTAATAAAATAAATACTCCCATTGAAAAATCTATTTGTTTTGCCGTCTTTATAGAAAATGGTACGGAACCCTTCGTGCGCGAGCCCGACTTACACTTGGCCGATTTTTATTTTTGTTAAAGCTCCAGATAATTTAGCGTAGAGAACCGTATTAAGTCGTCTTCCGGTCCCTGGGATCCCAGGGATCATAACAAAAGAATGCTGTTGTTTATGTTTTTTGCCGAGACACCATGGCTTAAAAATATTTGTTAACATCTTTACTTAATCTAGGGTTGGATAAGTATAAATCTGGGAGGGTCTTGTTGAATCTTGTTTTTGCTCTTCTCGAGTTAATCAAAAAACACACGACTAAGGCAACTTCCTGACTTGTCAGTGCGGCGGCGGTACGACACCAGGCCCCTATTTCACCAAAGCTGACAGGCTAGAATTGTAGTTGGTGAAACAGTTTTCACATGAAAATTGACAATTTGTCAGCCTACATATGTCAAATACATACATATGTCAACTTGGTTAAATAGGGGCCTGAAAGCTGTTAGCTTGTTAGTGTCAACTATCAGTAGAGACAGTACCATTTTTTTACTGCGTGCCAACATTTGGGAGGATGCCTCAATTCGGTCAACTACTGCCCCCGTGAAAGAGACACGCTTATGTCTTTCGCCCACGACAAAACGGGATGCAACATTCTCCGGGAATGGCTTATTTAGACAAATCTCGATAAATATCTGGCTTTGTGCACTTTTATTAAATTTCAGTTTAGATGTGGTAAAATACCATCATTTTAACTTAAATGCGTCATATAACAATGCGTTATGTTAGTAAGCTGAGTAAAAAAAGGAAACTAAGACTACTTTGGATTTCTTTCCCATGGAGAAAATTTTAAGCAATCATGTTTCGCCTATTGTCAGAAACACAATCATATACTCAAGAATCATATATATTTGAAACTCAATCCTTATTGTTTCCTCGTCTGAGCAGAACAGCGTTTCAAAGAACGATATATTTCTCGTTGCATGGCATTAAATGAGTTCTTCCTCACCGGCTTGAGATGCTCGGAAGCGGGCGATACGAATGCAGTACTGCACAAATGCAACCCTGACATTATACTGATAAGTAAATAAATCTGTGCGACATAATTAAATTCAAGTTAAAATTCCGCATACCGATCCCGCCCGGCAAAGTCCCCTAAAACCATTGACCGTCATCCTCCTAGTGTTATCCTGATTCTGTCGCATCCAAAAGGAAGCACGAGGTCCGCTACCTAATTAAAAACCAAGATTTGGCGAAGGCACTAGTTTTTACTGAAGCGACTGCCATCTGACCTTTCAAACCAAGGAGAAACTAGACATTGATTGGGATTAAGTTTATCACGTGAATGGGCCACTTGACTATTAGAAGTTTTCAAGCCGCCCTAAGGCCTCTAACTTCGCCTAAAACCATTGATGTTGGTAAAAAATGCAATTTCCGACCCTATAGCAACATCCTAGCAAATAGTATCGCATTTTTCCAGTCAGATGGCTATTACACATAGTTCCTACATTGTATTTGATTACAACTTCTTAATATAAGTTACTACTGCATTCTAAGCCGCTATAAAGAAACTACAATGTCCTCTTGATTATGATAAAGACGTAGAAAAACGAGATAGAAATGTTAGTCCAAATTTTACATACAATACCATTAAAGTCAGTGGAGCGCATGCAAAAAACAACAAATTACTCTTATCTCACGCAAACGAAACTTAATTTCACCTGAGTCTAGTTTTCTCAGAGTTGCTCATTAGTTACGTAGTGTAGCGGAGCAGAACAAACTGCAAACTGTTTTGCTTCCAGTTTCCAAGGGGTCTATTAGACTAAAGGTATTGAGTTGTAATTGTTTTTGTTTCACGCGCACCGAACTTAGTGATTGTGTCAGAATGAACACACATGATGGATTTGCAAAATAGTTTGGAAATTAATAATTGTATTCGAATGGACCTCCATGTGCAATGATGTTTATATAGGAATAGCATTTAATAATGCGTCAGTCAAGTTTATCACATATAACCATTTTTAGTAGCCGTTACAAGATTTTGTGGACACTTATGCGTTGACTCTGGTAACAATTTTGGTTTCCGTTACGA
Source organism: Epiblema foenella (assembly GCA_963556455.1). Classification (NCBI taxonomy): domain Eukaryota; kingdom Metazoa; phylum Arthropoda; class Insecta; order Lepidoptera; family Tortricidae; genus Epiblema; species Epiblema foenella. The sequence continues at coordinate 10,552,353 of OY747113.1, read as the reverse complement.
CACTGTTCGGTTGAGAGGACTAAAATGGGGACTAGTCGACACAGTAACTTCTGGTTACTTAGTTACGTCGCCGTGTGGTAGCATAGTTACCAGTTTGCAACCAGTTTCAGCTAAAATCATTAATTCATTCACTCACTAAACTTCAGATGCTGTCATTATTTGACACAAACGTTGATGTAAAAACTTAATTTCAATTATGAACCTGATTCCTGTAATGGACATAAGTATCAATTTATTTTCAGTAATATTTTGTGATTTAATGCTTGGAATAGTATTGCGAATAAAAATACACTGTGTAATTTAGCGAATGAAGTTGAAAACCATCGAGCCTCCAAAACAATAAAAAAATTACCAATTGTAAACAAATATAACAGATTTTACTCCATAATATATTTTGATTTCTTAGCCTCAGATGTTCAGATGTTCTTTAGTAGAGAAACAAATATGAATAATACGAATAAGCTATTATGTTTTAAATAAACAGTTTAGTTAGTACAATTTCAAAAACAAGTGATGTTATACCGGAGTACCGAAATTACTACATTAAGTCGACACCGTGTCGACTCGTAACTTAAAGTAGTAACAAAATTACGAAAATACCAAAATGTTGGCATGTATTTTTTTCTTTACAGACATTCTCAATCTTCGAAAAAAAAAATTAATACGTAATTACGCAATGCTGTTTTGTGTAGGTTTATCAAACAAGGTTCCGGAAACATGATTACCCTTGTGCCAACTACATGGGTCAAGGGAGATAAATAAAGTGAATAATAATGTTTGCCAAATGCTATTGCATATCTTACTTTTTATATAAATATTATACAACCTAAACATAACCTAAGAATAAAAATGATTGAAATCAAATAGGCCACAGGGGCACTTTTACATGTCATCGGTAATTAATAAACAATGATCACAAAGCTACAGTGTTATTAGTTACTTAATTAACAAACTGAATATAATTACAAAAACAAAATCGTTGCAAAAAAAAATAGATATGTATATGATCTCGGTCAAAAACATTAAATAAAAAAAAAAAAAAAATATATCACCGAGATGTAAAATGTCTGATCGTCATAATTTGAAGTCGTGAATAATAATAATGTTTCGTATTTTTCGGAAAAAGTTGATGTGAACGATTCATTTTTATATCATTCAATGATTTTCATAGTAAGAAGTAAAACTGACAGCGAAAGTTTGAAAAAGTTTGGACGTTGTAGTGACTTTTTCCATTTCAATCTAGTTACAAAGTGTAGGAACAGTTACGACACATTTCATAAAGTTTAGTAACAAAGTGTCTACACAGTTACTAAACATTGTGCCTAAACTGTACACCAGTCACTATTTAAACGCAAATGTGTATAAAATGTTTCGACACAAATGTTTCAGAAACGTGTGGACACAATGACCACACTTAGTTACTAAAATAATTTCCATTTAACCAAACCCAACATAGTCGCAGAGACTCGTAACGGTTACGAAACTGTTTCGACTTGTAACTACCTAGAAAAATCTCTGACCGAAAATGGCTATATGGGATAAGAAAAGTTTGAAATAATTAATTATCTGTGATACTAACGGTGTTTGTCTGCTCCTATGAACATCTTTTAAAAAGGCTGCATCTTTGGAAACTATCGAAACCTTTAAAACAAGGGTGAATAGGCAAAATTGCAGTAAATGACGGGCCAAAGCGATGCCCAAAGCCTAGGCCGGAAAAAGTGCCATTACCAGCATCTCTTTTAGTCAGAAAACATTTATATAGTTTTGTTCTAACATTACGGTATTTCTGAGCATGTGAGACAATAAATTCTGATTATAGTCCGTGACATTTAGCAGGTTCGGAATCTTGTTGCGAAACTGTTTTATTTCCCCTCTTCCAAGGTGCAATCAAACTAAAAAGGAACATAAATTATACGGTCCATTAATTATTACCAGGTGATTCAACAAGCAATCTCGCTCCCGCATGCTCAGAAATAGTACGGAACAAAACGAGGTTGCCACCTCATTACTGACTAATGGTGAGCTTATGAACGAAATACTTGTAGAAATTGTATAAAATTTATACCGATACTGTATAGTACTCACCGTTCAATGACATAAAATAAAATTGATTCGCCTGCACTACATGCATCACAATATTAACACTTAAGTCGACTTCCTGACTAGGTGTATTTTGTTCTTTGACGTGAGCTTACTGATGTCATACCGATTGCCTCATTTGAACAGATGCTGTCCTTATTTATTACATTTGCGCAGTTAATATCAAGCACGGAAGAGAAATAACTGACAGCTGACTGATAATAGCACGCCACGCCATCCCACATTCATCCCATTCCAGTCAGCACGCGATAAAAAAACGGTACTGACTGACTGTTTGTGGACACTGCCAGCTTCCGCACCGACAAGTCAGCGTTTTGTTCCTGTTTGGCCTGCTACGCGGCCAGTGAGAGATATAGGGGTGGACAAAATCATTAACAAGAATATAGCACGAAGTAAACAAAAATAGTCTTAGAGCCTACGCTAAACCTCGCTTGTCATACTAAATTCGCCCGCTGCGAGTGAGTTTAGTAGTGGGAAGCGTGCGGTCCGCAAGAGGACGCCATTACACCATCAGGACTTACATTTTTCAACACATTAATCTCATTCATATACGTATTTACATACTGATCAACTGTTAGCTGATCATTAAAATGCATAAACAAAATTCAATAAGGCGTCTTTGCGATGCCTGTGATTCACAGCAGCAATTTACCATGATTAAACAAAAACGTGGATCAACACCGGAACACGGTTTCCGTATAATTTATTTTGAAAGTTCTAAATAGGTACACGTGTCACAAGAATACTCGTAAACGTGTTAGGGTTAGATATATAATTATACCTTCTGATACCTCTTTCTTTTGATACCTTCATTTATTATGACAAAAGAGTAATTTAATTTCAGGCAATACTATTTTTGTCGACTACCAGATTTAAAAAAAAGTAGAACATGTGTATTAAATAATAGTGTCATAAATATTTATTTATGAGACTGACTCAGGACCGGGACGAGTGGCGTACTCGAAGAGAGGCCTATGCTCAGCAGTGGGCGATTACAGGCTGAAAATGATGATGATGATGATGAAATATTTATTTATTTAATCTTTATTGCACAAAAGTAAAACTTATCGTCCAAAAGGAGGACTTAACAGACTTAAATATGTATGCTTTATGAAGTGATTTTACCTCCTCTTTAGTAACAGATAATCATATTGAAATTATTTATTGTACGTAGGTATTACCGCTTCTTTATTCACTGTATGCGAGCAGCATGGTCTAAGAAAACAAGGTCTGACAATCCGGATAGTGACACCACAATACGTCATGTCGACGACACACACTTACGTCCGCATAAGATCTATAGGCTGATGCGAGGCTGATGACGTACGTCGTGTCATATACACTACTAACCGATTTACCGGATTGCCATACCTGGCGCAGTATATTATTGTATCATGGCGAGCAATAAGGCAGGCGATCTGAAATTAGGAGCGCCACGTGGATTACAACCCCGGCTATTACTGAGTTATAAAAAAATATGAATGACATGACATTTAACATAATTAACAAATTACAATACAATACAAATACTCTGTTTTGCAGAGGTAAACAACAGGCGATCTTATCGCTAAAGAGCGATTTCTTCCACACAACCTTTGGGTAACGGAAAAAAAACATAAATGAAGCAGTATGTGGTGCAGAAATTATTATGAAACAGATTTATAAAATATAAGAGCTTAAATACATATATACAAATTACATTTAATTTTAACAGTAGCTTTTGATGAAGAAAATATAGTGAGGAATATGTCCCTCTCAGGGTCAGATGGTAGCTTTTGTGAAAAAAGCGCCTTCGCCAAATCTGGGGATTAGGTACCAGCCAGACACAATGTTACCCTGGTTTGAAATTTAACTGGTTAAAATAAGGAGACCGCCGAGTAAACGAAGGATGATGATTATGATTACCGCTTTATTATTCTTTTTGCTGACATTAGATAGTTACATTGCTACGTAGCACTATAAGTGATTCACCAATTTATAGAATTCTATATTTAATTAAGAAGAGAGAATGAGGAAGAATAGCTAAAGTTTCTGCCAAAAATTTCATTTTTGGTACAACCTTTTACTGCCGACTGTATTTTTTTTTCACATACATGAACTACTCGTGACCAAACACGACGGATTTATCTTATGTAGTTTATTAGGAGTTGCTATGGCCACCTTCTGTCTCCATCATCAGCTCAGCTCGGTGGTGCCAATATTGCATTATCACTGAACTTACGTAAAATTTCAGCTCGATCGGATACAGGCAAGTGGCTGAAAAATAATTGTAAATTGTGAAGACAACTTATATCCTCCTGAAGCCTGACCTTCAAAAATTGACAAAATAATCTCGACCTTAATAAATTTAGATATAGTCCAAAATCAATCGTATTTTATGTAGTACCTGTATGACACGGGGCCTCACGAGGATATACTATTGTTCCTTGTATTTATGACATAGAGATAAGATCCGATTTCACCTTGGGAAAGGTTTTTCACCATATTTGTACCTTTACAGTCCCAGTTGTACTACTTCACTCACTTATGTCTATTATTCATTCAGAATCTCGACGCTATCCAGGCTAAAATGCATAAAATGCATACATACAAAATAATTTAGGTCATGCTGAATACTGTGCAAATGAACCCTTCGAAAGCGTTAATAATACGTGTCACTGGAAAGTTGACATCGCCACCAACTGAACTTGTATGACATAAAACTAATTTTATTTCCTAATTACAACTATTCAACTACACTACTACAAGTCACTATATCTAAGGGACAAATTACATGTCATTAAACATTTAATATATTTACCTACAATATCGGTAATTTATAAAAGTCGTTTAAACTGTAAAAAGATTGCTCAACAAGCCACAATGTCGACTTACTTTTAAAGTTCGAAAGACCATTTGCTTCCGTTATATGCTTCGGAAATTTATTATACACGGTAGGACCCATCACGTGTATAGTCTTGGCCGTTTTACCAAGCTCCGAGGTACCGGGGCTAGTTTTTGTCCATTACGTGTAACACGGCTACTTCCCTCACCTCATCGACGATATGTACCTAGACAGTATAGTTTAGTTAGAACGCCAATGTGAAAAAGAGATTAGATTTTCAATACGAAAAGTTGTGGAGCAGTGAAAATTTCATACTAATACATATACGTGCTTACAAGCAATTAAAATATAATAATCACTCATTCACAATGTATCAAAATCCAGAATAGGATCTGGTTGAGTTTAAAAACGCCGACAGATTCCGTATTAACTTTGTGAAATAGTGGCATTTAGCTAGTCACTTACCTCTTTCCAAACATTACTTATTAATATTAATATAGACTGTTAAGCCAGCTTGGCAATTGTGGACGCTGTTCAGACTATATATGTAAGGAAATCTTGGAATTGATTTCACACCAATAGGCCCACGAATCTTTATACCTTCTTCTTGGTTCAAAGACAAACTGATGGAATTTAGTTAAGTGAGCGTCTTTAGTCGGTGGTTCAATATTTGAACTATTAGTCAGACAATATTAATGTGTTCATTGTAAGGCGATATCTGGCCAAATTTTAATTTAACTAGCTTCAATATTAGAAGCTTTCCAACATTTCAAACAAACTTGGTGTAACAATCTTATAATTAAGTAATTTTACGTGAAATCCTCAAATATTGAGCCACGTCAATCTAAATGCTTAGCATCTTGGAACTTTGTAAGCCCGGCTGACAACAAAGAGTGAACCAAGCTGTATACAAACCAAAGATCTATTCAAAAACAGTCTACATGTGAGGAATGATCTACGCGAAATAAATTACGCCCAATTACGAACATACTTGTAATCTTAGTTAGGTTGATTACAACAATAAGTACGCCATAGAAGACCTTCTACTACTGCTAATAAATAAATTTTTACGTGGGTCACTCATCAGTTAGACAACTACAGATATCCACTAGACATTAGTAAGAGATTTGTCACTAACCAAGGCAAATATAAAATTTCGATGTGAAGGGATAGGGCCTCATTCCCCTGACCGCTGAATAGTAACGCTAAATTTCTTGCCTTACCGATAGGGGCACTAGGTAAAACCTAGTAGATCTACAGTTATAGTTAAACAAACAGGAGCCCTCCTGTATCCTATAGAGGGGCATGAACGCGCTGAGCTAAGAAAAATAATGTACCTTCCAACTAGTAGTGGCTGAACTTACTAGCAAAAAATACTGCAACTGGATCATTTGCGATATACATACTGAAACTACGTAAACATTCCAAGTTGCGAGGAGATCTGACTGATCAGGTACCCAAGCCTTCCAATATAGAGCACCTTGTAGGGGATAGCAAATGCCATACCGTCTGACTGCGAAAATTCTTTAGTCGTTTGACCTTGTATGGACTGCAATATGGAATTAGCCTCCATAAACCAAATATTCGTTTAAGGAGGCTATTTTATGAATATATCAACGTTGATAGCACTGCTGAACTTAAAAACGTCACTGCACACGTCTACCAACTAAAACGTTTTAATACTGGCCATAATAATAATAAAAAAACAACTCTCTGATGCCTTGCGATTCGTCGAAATTTGCTATATGGAGCAATATTTAATTGTACCGATAGTCCCGAAAGAAATTTAGATGGACAATCTGCGGCCAACTGTGTACACTTGAATGAAAAAGTCCTTAAATATACGTGTATGCTTAAATAGGTCTGGAGACGAAAATAGGAGGGTTGCTATCTAAGTCATTCTATTTTATCCGTATATGATAATTTATCTGTATGTTGGTCTGAAATTAAATGCAGTGGCTATATTTTTATTTATCTATAATAATATAGTGCCAGGGTAAAGTAAATCAATTCGGAATTGATGAAAAATTGACTAGGTATAAACTATCTCAATGAAAAACTTAAAGCGCGGTAACGTGGCCCGCAAAAACAATAAGTATTCTTGAAGCAGACCCTTCATATCGGTAACTTTCTCTCATTAGAATCCACGTATAATGCAGGACCAAGAATATTATATACACGTCTTATTCTTTTATAATAAGACGGAAACATATCTCCAACATCCACCATAAGTATTTTTGTGTAATTTAACACTGAATTTAACCCATATTTTAGTGAACGATAGTTACCTACTATAAATTAGGAACTAACAAATTACATGTCCAGTATAATCTTCATGCATTAGCAATGCATTTTCAAGTTAATCTTTATATTTTTGTAGTTAACGTAATTCAAATTAATTTAGATTTGAGTTATATGATACTCATTTCGCAATGTTAAAACTGATAAAAATAACTGTTTTGTATCACGGCCCGTGTTTCGTACGTTGTACGGTATATAATATTCAGTGAGCGGAAATTGCAAAAACCATTCCCGGCTTCCGGACTCGTGTTACAATTAATATCCATGTTTTATGAGTGTGAGAAGACTGTGAAGAACATCTTCCTGTTTCTGTTGTTTATAGTACGTTACATAACGTAGCTAAGGCGGTAAACCGAGAATGTGTACAACAGCAGTGCATCAATTCTCCTTGTTTTAATAAATGTCTTAACTCAACCCATTCTAGGCCCACCTATAGAGCACAGGCAGCATTTTGTGGCAAAAATCGCTCGTACAGGCATGACGCATGTTTGTTGTGTTTCGCAACTGTTTTTCTGGTAGAGATTAATGAAAATCTGTAGCTGGTGATGTGTAAGGTAAATGTCCCAGTTGCCGACACTGACCCAATACTTGGTACTTTCATCTTATGTTATGTCACAATAACAGAGGTGAACGATGACAGGTGTCATCTATTGGGCAATAAGGTGAAGAGAATTGGCACGTTTATCTAATAACTATTTTCAAGAAACTATCAGTTTGTTTATCATTTACTTAGCTAAGCCGCGGGAGGACGGAAAATCCGTCGGACATAGAGAAACTATAGGGGTTCTTTGTTTACTATGGTACCTTAAAAAATATTATCTTTTATCACTCAGCCATGTCGTGCGAGTAACTTGCCAACTGTTACGATTTATACAGAATCATCGGAATAAACGGTCAGATAAACACTTTTTTGCATCTGTTTGCCGCATTGCTGGATTTCGCCAGCTCAGTTGTAATGGAGGCATAAATAATGCAGTCATTTGCTCACAACTGTTATTATTATCAGAACCGAATTAACCCCGAACCGAAACGGTCAAGCGATGTACATTTCTCTTTAATATTATTTATTATATTGTATGACACTGTGGATGTTCTTGTTCTATTCAGGCTACATAAAAACTCGTACCCTGCTTTTATACATAGCGAATTGTTACTCGCCTTATGCGACGTTATTTAAAATAAATTGTACATCTTGACAGTTTTATATGCTAAAAAAAGTACTTGTTAGAAAAATATGTTTACAAAAGAGTTCAAAATGTCTGTTTTTAATACAGTCTGTAAATGATATGGAAAACGTGATGAACTTGCCATTGAAATGAGAACGACACCACGATTTAACCCTTAGAGTAACTTCGTATAGCAGGGTATACGCAACAAATATAAAAATAAAGTAGGTGCTTTCCAAATATTTACATCGAAATGTTAGTTTTAGAATTGTTCTTTAAGGTGGGTAGAGTGTTATTAAAAATACGATGAAGTTTACTTGTCGCAGATAATAACTTAGTAGCACAAGTTCGCCGACAATGAAGAAACCTCTGCGGAGTTATAAAGTATAGATGTTATTTTATGCGTAAAATCTTTCAAAACTATAAATATATGGTGCCAATTACTAACATGTGGTTTTAAAGATTGCATTTACGTTGAAATATAGTGTCCAATTTATCATCCTTAGTATTTATTACCATTTATGTAATACCGTGTAGTGCACTATACGTTGGCAGCTATCTAGCAAACAATGCCATATTTGTTTAGTATGGCATGCTATACACTGCGACTACTCGAGCAAATTGTAGGATCTTTATTTAGTACATTACAATATACCTTGCCATTCACGTAACAAAATTAATTTGACTGCATTTTGATGATATTTTAATATCAGATTTATACACATAAAAATGTGTTTTTTTATTACATGCCTATTGATGTTACTGACTTTGACTATAGATATGATCACCGGCTTACGTACTATTTTGATTTGTGCCCATGGCGTATGTATGGTGAACGTCGGTAATTGAAGCTATTGTAGATATAATTTAATAGTAGTTGCGTTATTTATTTTATATTAATTTTATACTTGGATTTAATTGATGATATAGTTGTCAGCAGTAAGACATACAGTATACACAAAATAGGAAGTTCTATCAACGTCACGAAAGACCATATTCACGACTTTCTAGCAATATTTTGATGGGTATTGTGAAAATGCCTTCCATCAAAGAATACTGGAGTACTTGATTTCGATATGGTAAATTAGCGGATATAATGCCACTCAAAAGGTCCTAGCAGAACGTTACATCCATATCGCTAATACTGACGATTGTGACATGACGGACACGTATCATAGAATAACACCAGTCCCTGACAAAATCAAATCTTGATACTTATCCAGGGAAGAAGAGAACTCTTCAGCATAGATAAGTTGGTTATTCCATACAAAGGTAAAAATACCGGTAGCCGGCGTTAGTACAATCCTAATAAACCTCGAAAGTGGAGGTTCAAAAACATTGTCCGCACTGGAGCACTGGAGCATCTGGCACCGTATATGTCTTTATAATTTATGCTGGCGATGATAATTACAGAAGTATCTCTTTGGTTAGCGAGGAAGAAAATTTGGGTGTGGGTGCAATAATGGTTCTTGCCCTGTGCAAAAATATTAACAATCGTGCATGTGTTGAACACTTTGATAATTACTTGACCTCGCTCGAACTCGTTTATCTTTTGCGTAAAAACTACGGAATTTTTAGTCTCGGACTTGTCCGACAAAACAGATTGCTGGATTAGAAAAGGAGAACCTGATTACCAAAGAAACGGATTACGGAAAGGTGTCTGAAAAACAAAAAATTCAAACCAAAGGCTGAGAGGCCTAGTGATAGTATAAGATACGACAAAATTGCATGATCACTGGCCGCATACGGAAGACCATGTAAATGTAAAAATGGCCAAGCTAGTACCAAATGCACTAAATGTCAAGTGTACTTGTGCTATGTAAAAGCAAGAAATTGCTTCGCCGCTTATCATTAGACTTTGTAGGAAGTGTATTATTGCATAGTATACCATACAGAGGATAAAAGTTGATTTTGTTAAATTGCTGGCAGTGTATAGTATTTTATACATATAATATCTCGCTATGTACTATATGTTGATTTCTTTTTTAATTTTTTGACATCCTTTGAAACTATAAATAAATGGATCATCACAAAAAAATCGTTTTATATTTAAAGAAAAATCTTGCGACTCTAAGGGTTAAAGGCTCGGTTAGATCGTGCACTAGACCGTCTGTAATCCGAAGCTGTATATGTTAAAAACTGAATACCTGTATGGCGATTTTGACATACATTCACGAGCAAAAATAACGGGTACACTTTGTATTAATTTTTTATAAAAAGTGTTCCCGTTATTTTTGCTCGTGAGATTATGTTTCTATGGTATGACAGCTAACGTTGATCAGTCTGTAATCGTAAGTTGAAGCATTCCGCCCCAAATCTCACACTTTTCAACGTAGAACTACTTTAGTAAAGATTAAAGTGCTTCTTAGAAAAATACCTATTTAAGTATTTATTTATCGAAAGCTAAAATACAATAAAATCGCATGTCAATTAACTTGGTATGGTAGAAGAGCCATAGTATTTCCAAACGTTGCCTACGCCAGGCTTAAAATATCTAAAAGGGACGCGTCTTATATTGCAGAAATTTCTCTTTCCTACATTTTATGACCTCACGCACAGCGAGCGTTTGGAAATACTAAAGTAACCGACTAACGATGATGATGCATTCAGCGTGTGTTTGTCATTGCTGGAAGAATGGCACGGATATCTCGATCCGTGGAATCATTAGTAACCTTCATAATCACAACATCTCGTTTGCAATAGACTCGTGCTTGTGTCATTCGTCATGACGGTAGAGATTGATGGAGACTGGTGTAGATTAGGGAGGTGCAGACGGGAAACGTTTAGGTGATTATGTCATCGCGAGTTACCACTTCGGGAAGAGTCTTTCAATTGAATAATGAAATAAATAACGGTAATACACAAGTCGACCTAATCCCAAACCAAAAAAAGGTTGTACTAGTGGAGTGGTCAAGTTGAAGAATAGCAACTTTCATAGGATTTAAATGGTTTATACCGACAAGTGGTATAGTTGGAATCAACATGGTCTATTGATTATCAAAATACATGTTGTCGCTTCCTAATGGTGGATTAAGTTTTTGTAACGTCACAAATATTGCGTGACTTGGTGTTTGACGATTATTGCAAAAACTATTCAGCCGATTTGCAAACAAACTGTCATATGATAGGTATGTACATGCTTAATAAAACTGGATCTGTGAAAACATGTAAAATGTTGTATATGGTGGCCTGCCGTAAGTACCTTTTATTCTGCTGAAGATCGATATTCCAGGGCGGTCGTTACTCTAGCTGATGATGTAGTTTTAAGGACTGCAGCAGGCGAATCACGTAACTTTATGTACTAACGGTAGATAGATTTTACTGTCAATTTTGAAGTATAAATGTATGAGCTGACAGTTAAAATTTGACATTAAAATCTACCTAACGGTAGTATAAAAGTTACGTGATTACCCCGCTGGTTATGGTTTCTTCATTTTTTATATGAAATTATGAATTTATCACGTATTAGCGGTTAAATTAATTATTTTTGCACATTGACATTGAATGATTACAATTAGATTATATCTATCTTATGGCAGGCAGGCGGAAACTTAAAAAAGAGGTTTAATTGCGGAAAACTATGATTGAGATGCGCGATAACGAATGATGGCAGGTGAAAGAAAGCGTGATAACAAATATCTTTTCCAATCTACGCCGGGTCTCGGACTCCACGGACGACAGACCAAGGATCATTTCATTTTATAAAATTCTGAAAAAATTGATGTGGTGTGCATTAGTAAATACTTTCAACGATTTTTGGTTTGAACAATATAGGTTTTACGATTTTTGACTTTTCGCCTAAAAACTGTCTTGCCCGAACAAGAGGTCGTAAGAGCCGTGAGTCCCTATGAAGCTACGACTTTTTTAGATTCAATGTATTGGATAGTGGTTTTAAATGTAGACTAGTAGGTGTTGTGGTACGGAACCCTTCATTGTGCGTAGTCCGACATGCACTTGGCCGTTTTTTTTTAATTAGATCATCGTATACTGAGCCAAGTCACTTATACCACTATACGCGGTACACTTATCGGGGACGGGCGGCGCGGGCGCGGTGCAAGTGGCAGTTAGCTGACTTAGCTCAGTGTGCTCGATTGTCGTCGTTGCGGGTGGGCGTTGCCCACTCACTATGCGCAAGTCAATACCACGACTTTTTCAAAACTTTAATTAGGTACTAAATAAAGATATTATGTTTGTTGATTTTTAGGTGCCATCAGTAAGTAAGTAATTAAATAACTGGCCTAGTTAAAATAAGTAATGTTGTTTCTTAGAAGATGATTATTTTGTTATCTAGGATGTATATTCGTATTAAGTTTTTTATGTTAAGGCAAGGCCATTCCATTGCAAATGACCCTCTCTAACTCGCGTGAGTTTGCAATTAACCATCCTCTCTACGGAAGCTCTGCGCGTAATTTCGTAAATATTTAGTACATATTATGAAAAATCTATAAAAAATCTTTTTGTATAAAGAAAGCATATCACTGTCGTTGATAATTACGAAATCTGCAGCATGAAAGTTTATTTTTACGATGATTATGTAGGATTTTTTTACAGAGTTCCAGAGGCATTTTTCAATATTTTGTTCGGTTATTTTGTTCCTTTTTTCGTCCACAGTAATTTTTATGGAGTGTCATTCTACTTTACTTCATAGGAGAAACTTCAGTATTTTCATCAGATCTCTGAATGGGCCTGCCTTGCCTTACCTTAAGACTAAGTTGATCTCTGTTGTGTTCTTTATGCCAATGATTTGAAACTATTGTAGTCAATGAAGGTGTTTAATTTGATGATATCAGCATGCAAGTGCTGATATCATCATCAAATCGTAATAAAAAAATCGACCTAAAATAAGTAGATACTGTTTAAGAAGTTATATTTATGCATTAATTTGTTTTTTTAGAAGTATATTTATTTGAGCTTACACGATTTTCACACATTACTATTGGAAAATGGGACTTAATCGAGTACAATACTAACATATTTACATTTTTTAAGGTTTTCCCGACGTTTTGAATGTATCTTAACATCCGCGGTCGCGAGCTGACTTCTATTATTCATTTCGAAATAGTAAATATGTATTTAAGCAAAATATATTCATTATACACATTTGAAAATTTCATGAAATTATTCCAACTTATGAGTTAGTTATGGAACTTTGTATGTACCTTTGAGTAGCCCTCCTGTAAAATCGTAATTTTTGCACTTGGCTCAGAATACGCAGGAAGTATCGAAAAGCTTCCTCACTGGCAGTATTTCCAACAATACGTACCTACCTTAAACATAAATTTGTTTATGTCAAACCTGGCCATAAAGTGGCAATTACCGCACGCGTACTCTTTCTTAGCCACGGGGAGACATAAAATTGATCTCGGGCGGTAATAAAAAAGCTGCAGATTTATGCGGCTCGGGCGTCAAACCTGTGATCTGAGGCATTCTTTGTTTTGCCGCACTGTACTTAAGTAATATACCTACTATTATTTGCATTGACATCAGCTTAAAAACACTCAATCGTATAAGTATTTCATAATTATATTTCGAATAATTAAATTAACACTTTTTCGTAATCTATAATAGTTAGCGGAAAAAAATAAAAAATCCGGTAAAGTGGACACAAGGGGTTTTTGAAGTGGTGATAGGGGATGAAGTGTCGGGTGGAGTGTCGTACAATTAGGAAAATTTTTAGAATCCTGTAGAACAACTTTGTTTGTAAAATAACATAAAATGACTCGATTACGAGTATATGATCAGAGGTCATGCTGTCATAGGCATAGTCAACGGCTCAGTTTACACAGAGATTATGATCACAACACTGCGATGTAATATAATTATAATCACAGTGTAAAAGGCCCCATTTAGGTGTAAAAAGAAATTAAAGTAAGGAATATTTTTCTCAACTAAAATATCCTAAACGTCATATAAACAATGTCCCATCTATCCAAATTTACTCACAGGGTTATTCGTAAGATTGATGGAGACGACAAGTCCCTCGTCAAGTAAACATATCCAGGTCCACAATTAACGTGCCCTAAGATTACCCTAAAATCCCACCTGGGACAAATGAACAGCGAATTGAATGATGGCCCCACGCAGCCTGATTTATGTAACCAGTTTGATGCGTTTATGTTTTCTTGCTCCCTCTCATTTCAACGTAAAACAATCACCAATTAATGTTGTCTTACGGCACGCGGGGCTCCCAAAATTTTCACACGCAAAACAGTTTATAAGGATGTTTCCCTTACAACTAAATTGGGGTGCGAAAAAAAATTTGACCTATTCCATCGAGTGGGATATCGTTGTTTAGAGTTCGTTGAGTGCTTAAATACTGTTTCTGAAAATATTGAAAAACAAAGGAATTAGCAGCCATTATATTTTCTTAGAATTAAATTTCCTCCTTTTAAATCTCATTAAATATCTATCCTAGCGAAAAGCGATCCCATTTTTGATAAAAAAAAGTCTGTAGAATCTATTTTGTAGAGAATTTAATTTTAATTACTTATGTCTCAGAACATTTTTTGCTATGGGCCACCGTTTACGAGGCTTTCACGAATAACCGAAAAATAAGACCTAAAAAACCCCGCTCCCCCTGGTTCAAGGGATATGGGTGGAGACTTTTGATGTGTATACCTTCTAACTAGTCCGAACAAAGTTCCGAAGAAAAAATTGTTGCCTGAACTAATTGTGCCGGTCGAATAATGCAATTTGGTAATCCTATTTTCAGTATTGACTGTTGAGAGGCAGTTATGTACAGGCTCGTGCAGTACGGTTACTGAAACTGTGACACTAACGGTGGTTTGATCCAATTGTTCTGCCTTAACAACGGTGTTATAGTGTTTAAATATTACAAGCACACGATTTTTAGACAGTGCGTATATAATAAAAGCCTTGTTATATTTCTGTTAGAGTAGAATATCAAAAGAAAAATATCAGTGTCTAACTTAATGTAATTGTGGCATCCATGACGACGCGCCCGTCTACAGCGAATCTCATACGAACCTATGCGCAACTGCGCAATTGTACGGATTGGGCTGTGGAAGCGCGCACGGTCGTGGATGAGACTATCTATAAGTTACTTTAAGTTAGACGCTGATATATTTTCTTGGATATTCTACTCTAACAGTAATGTAACAAGGCTCCCATTATATACCCACTGTCGAAAAATCGTATGCTTGTAATATTTAAATTGAAATCTAACCATCTGCTCGTGTCACAGTTTCAGTATCAATTGTACTGTACGAGCCTGTACATAAATGCTTCTCAACAGTCAATGGTGAAAAAATAGGATTACCGAATTATTTCATTGGATATTCCACAGCAGATATACAACTCCATTACAGATCAAAGCTCTAGTTTCGACCTATGTTGTCCCTTGTCTGTGAAATATTTACGTCTCTCTCTCTCGTCTTTTAATTTCTTGATCCGACTTCCAAACTTTTCCTTTTATTTGGTCAACTAACTGCACCTGGGTTTCCTGCATCGCCTTTCTTCTACCGTTCGTATTGGCTGTGAAGTAGTCGTTATGCCGTATCAAATGCTCTCTTACATGTTGCTCATTATCATCCAAAACTTAATGAGAAAATTATACAAACATGACTTTAATGACAAGAATGTAACAACTTACAGGTATTTTGAGTTTGACTGTACGTAGTCATACTTAGGTAGGTATAGCTATACGAAACGCAATGTTGTGGCCGCACCCTAAGGCTTGTAAAATAAAAACATAATAGTAGATTGTTTTGATGAAAAAACGAATGCCACGTGAAATGCAACCGGCTTGTTTTGGTTTGATTTATACGAATGGCTAGCAATTTATGGAGTTTGCCCCCGGGCATAGTTAGTGTTTGACGAACGTGAAGGGTGGCCAACAACCCCTGTTAGCAACGTTCCCATTAATATCAACCTAGAGCGTATCAGTAACATGCAGAAGTAAACAATAGTGCATGTAGGAAGAAAATAATGCATATTTTGTTATTCATAGCGGTTATTGTTTTCGAGGCGGAAAAATAGCAGGGTATTATTAAATTTACATCTGTGTTGTTATTCAGTCCTTCCTAATATAATTTGAACCATTTGGGATCATTGTACTTTTGTTTTCTGGAGCTAGATCGGCTATTGCACAGCGGCATGTAAGCTCCTTAATAAGAAGTCTGCTAGCAGTTTAAAATACAATGGATGCTTTTTGACTTGGCGGTATGATATTAGTAAGCTGTCAGCTGTTGGCAAGTACCATTCGAATCAGAACTGCTTCATTACTGCGCGCCTACATTTAAACCTTCTCCTTCCTGACTGGCGTGGAGTGCGCTATGGTTTAAGAACACCACATACGTCACTGTCGTCGACACACTCACGTTTACATCCGCATACAATTGATAGGCTGATGCTGGCTGATGACGTAGGCCGTGTCACCCACACTACTAACCGATATACCGGATTACCATACCTGGCGCAATACATTATTGTATCATGGGAAGCGCGGGAGCGGGGTAATATGAATGCAGTGCTGCCCCGCTTTCGCGCATGATATTACTACTAGCGCTGACCTGGATTCCACCCATACTACTTTAAAACTAAAATAGGGAATATTTCATACCTGAAATATGAAGTGTGCTGTCGTTCCGCACCCAACGAGCGTCACAACAACGCCTTTATATTTCATTCATGGCCCGAAGGGACTACAATGGATCGGGCGGAGACGTAGTTCAAGTTTTCCGATATTGTGAAGTTATTTGTCACCATATTGAAACGCTTGCCGTGTCTTGTCCAATGCATATTTGAAATTGGAACACACAATACAGTTGTCTTCTCCCATGATCGAGACAGAGAATACAAACCAATAATGTTGTCCTTTGATTAATGCTTCATTCCTGTTTTCTTATGATACAGGTATAGCTTAAAAAGGCATAACTTTACTGTTGGTCATCGGAACAGCTCCCCTGAAAAGCAAAAGAGTATCTATCTACTCAACGGACTCAAATTTTCAACACACACATGTTAGTCCGCGAAACCGTGTGATAACACAAGGAGGATCCATTGCCTTGGTCAGAGTTAGGCAGGCTGGATCAACAGCTCGAATGTAAAACACGCAAAACAGATACCAGTTACTATAAATTTACTCCTCAAATAATCGACAGCAAACTCATCTTGATTTTCCAACTTACAGCGCAATCATTCCCAATCGGAAACTATTTTAATACAAAAGTGCAAAGGCACAAAAACTGAAATGGAGCAATACCCCCGACAATAACTCGACTCCGGTCGCAGGTGCACTTTCCTGCAGTGCCGGTGGTGGGGCGAAACAAAAACGCTCCAAGTGAATTTTTTATCAAATAAATTTCACTTCCTTTCTTTTGCGTTGGTAGTCAGAAAATACTAAATTATTTGAATGCTTGTGTAATGTCGAGTAATACGAGGGAGCGGGGAATAAATAAGTACTTCATTTGGACATATGGTAGAGGTCGGTTAGAGACTTACATTTTACAATACAATTTTGATATTTATGTGTTTTGTGCTTTTTATAACAAGTTTGCTAGGCAAAAGACATGCCAGAAATACAATCATAAATGCGAAATGTAAATGTTTTGACAATTGTATTGCGTAAAGGTATTTTTCTACAACTTAAAACCGCAAATATAATCATGAAATCTCAGAAAGCATTTGGATTTATTAAAAAATATAACTGTAACATTTTAAAGTTTAGGTGAGAAATAACGGCACATATCTTATTAATATACGACAGGCACTAGGACCACCTTGTAGCTGTAGATTTGGTCCTTTGAACCGGTCTTTACCACCCATACTCGCGTTTCGCATGTGCTTAATACAGTATTTTTACCGCCGGCAACATAAATCGGGATACCCAAAATTTTAAATACCTAATGTCATTATGAACTTTATGATAGGTGACGTATCCTTATCTTTTATAGCTCCAACGACTAGACTTAACTTTTATTATACATGCATACATTAAGGCATTCATTGCCGGCAACGCATATGTGCTTTCACGTCCATACAATTTTATTCCTAAGGGGCATGGCCAGGCAGCGAATGTGTTAAGTCGTAGCTATTAATTTTAGATGTATGATCAACCTTAGGCAATCGTCGATTAGATCATTTCAAACAACGGTCACTAAATTTTAAGTTGAAATTGTTTCAGGTATTTTTTAAACAGGTACTTATTGGGGTACATGGGAATAAATGACACAACAACATATAGATATTTTGACATTATTTATTTGTTGTAAACAGTCTTATTATCGAGCGATGATTCACAGATTCGGGTTTCACAAACACTATTGAAAACATTCGCAGTTTTTCCATACAACACGATGCTGTGCTTTTCAATTAAATCGTCTTTTAGCATAAAGTTATGCCCAAGGCCGCATATGCACTGGCAGGATGCCTACGCGGCACGAGGCGTGCGCCTGTTAAACGCTATGCATTTCCATACATTCCAATAAGCGCGCGCGTCATTCCGGGTTTTATCGCACACGTTTTTGCGTTTTAGTGAACGTACCTTAAACTAGGACTTTATCTTTCTCACAGAAATTGGTAGCAAGATCAAGTTTCAGCGTGGTCGGTCCTTAACATTATTTAGTTGAATTACCAATTTAAATGCTATAACTTATAAAATGAATTTCAATTCTGAACTCAGAGCATATAGTCGGGTTTTTTCTTGTGATTGAGTGACTTACAGAACACTCGATTACATTATAATTTAATGAGTAGGTATTATATACTTCTCATAACAATTGCTAGTAATTCATGTACACATTATAAATTGAAACTTACACTCTATACCAAAAAAGGGTACACTTAGTATGGAAAATCAAAATAGGTTTATTTACTCTTATGTGTGTAAAATCTTGAGTGCAATAGTGTTTGCAATAAACCCTCGAAAATAGAAATAATAATACTTTATTTTGGCGGTTCTAAGCAAAGTCGGTTACACGAGCTACAATTTACTTGAATCGTTGTCATAATAATTACGAGTATATCTTACATTTACTATTTACAAAAAATTGAAACGATGTAATTGAATTACGTTTTTTTAAAGCATACATTATATTACGTGCCGTTTATACAGGGAGAACATTGTAGCATAATTCTGTATTGTTAACCCGTCGTCTGCCGGTCACATGGGATCCCAGGGAGCATAACAAAAGAATGCTATTGTTTGTTTATTTTTTTTACCGGGAGACGACGGATGTCGCATGCTACACCGTTAATAAACTTTTTACAATGTTTTCATCAGATTGTCAAAACCGAATCATTATATATTTCCAAATTTAAGTCAATAGGATTAAATTTAAAGTTAAACAAAAACTGTATATTCTTTGACATTATTTTATTGGGATTGAATCAGATAAAAAAGTCGGTAGCCGTAGGTAATTTTGTACTACCTATACTGTTTTTTTTTAATCCTTAAAAATATTATATTTTAAGTTCATAATTCCCTCAGCACGCACATCATGACATGCGATGCGAGTACATGCTTCAATGTATCTCATTACCCGCTCAAACGGCATTTAACACCTATTTACACATATAACGACTACGTGAACATGTAAACATTTGTGAAATAACAGAACAGTATGGTTAACAAAGTCCATTTGAACATTAATTTATTCGTGGAGTTCCCTTTTGCTGCTTCTGTGAGACCTGTGACAGAAAACATAAATCAATAATACCTAAGAATATCAGTACCTACATAGCAATACTAAAAAATCATAGATGAAGTTCCTCTCAACCCGTCTTTTACCAGTCCCTGGAATTACAGGGCTCATGACGAAATAATGCTATTATTTACTTTTTTCGCTGGGCGACGACGGCTCATACATTTTAATTATCCTATATCTTCCTGAGAAAGATGTTATATGAAGGATAGGTATCTAGACATAATTATGTGCTGTTTGCAGCCAAAAGATACCGCTTTGTCGATATGTTTTAATAGCGCTCTATCTATAGCACTCTTATGCCAATAGCATCTTTTGAGTATCGACAAAGTGCATTTTTTTTCTGTCAGAAATAGACTAAAAAAATCATCGGACAACAATAATTAAAAGTGCTTGCTTTTGACAAAAAAAAAGTTTGTAAAATTCCAATATTAATTTTATTTAAAACTACATATCAAGTATACCAAATTAATTTAAGTTATTCATGTTTCATGTAGAATTTCATATAACATGCTTTTTCGGTCGACCGTAATACATATTTTTTATATAGACATACATTTAATGATTCTTCCTCGGAGTCTTTGAAAAAACTAAATGTTTACTCGGTCAAATAATTGGTTTTAATTTGGAATGCGTGGGAAATAACGATCTCTGTAATAATGGTTAAATTTCAGAATTGGAATTTCTGTAAAGACTTAAATATCAACTAAATGTGAGCAATAATAATTATCTCTTTTCGCATACCCACCTACATATCTTACTTACGTACCTGCCTACTATAGCTAAGAATTCTTGTTTTTATAATAAGTAATAGGAATAGTAACTAAATTACGGTAACCATTTGGGGAAATATAATACACCTACCCGCTTCGTAATGAAAGACGTAGTTCTGTCTTAGGCACGCATAAAGTTGGGCTTCTGTCTTTGAGAAGACGACGCAGAGTATTAGAACTGTAGAGGAATTACTTGTACGTAGTCTAGCGAAATTTGAAATAAGAACTTCCTGGCTAAAATAAAAATTCGTGGTACTTAATCTTTTTCATGCATGTGCTCTAATCTATGCCCACTACCACAGTATTTTCCTTATGGCTTCAAAAGTTTTAGCTTCAGCTACCCTGTTTAGTAGGTGTAGTGTCAGTTTTTTTACTAAACAAATATCATACCTTTTGGAAAACCAGTTAATGTCATCACATTTTTTTCTGAAATCGCTGAAATGCAATTTATCAAGTTTTTCAAAAGCAACCATTATTTTATTTTATATCATCCGCTGCAAGAAAATTAAATTTTAACTAACAAAGAAAACTGTTATTTACCAGTTTAATGTTTTACATTGCAGATATATTTTACCGACATGGTTGCGTAGCTTTTAATGCCCAAAACTTTATCTACAACTAAAAAAAACGATGACCAATATATACCGTTTTATATAAATACATTGTGACAGGGAAACATCAGTCAACAGTAGGTGTTTTTTTCCACATACGGTTTTTGCACATTATTGACTACGAGTACGGCGCTACGAAATATTTGGCATTGAAAGTTAAATACGCATTACCTTACTTCACGTGTGAGGCTATAGATTGAGCCCAAAAATTAGGCATATTAAGTGGTCCCAATCACTAATAGTTACTTTAATTGAATTCGCTGAATATATATAAGCTGTGTCCATAATTAATGATAGCCCTGAAGCGTTATTAAATTAAACAAATAACCGTCATAACTGCCGCTCGTTGTTACGTTTTAAGCTGTAGTACGATTATGTAGGTCAGATAATTATAGAAAAATGGTAGTAGGTACTTACATCAACATACAAAATAATAGATAATTAAACTAAACTTGGATTGGATTACCACAAGAAAGTATTGTACACTGTTGACAGCAGGAGAATATGTATGTACTAGAGTGACCCCAGATATTACACGTTTTCCATACAAACATTCAGCCCACTTTTTTACGCCCTAAAGAGATTTAAAATAAATTATAGCATACGTCTATGTGTTATTCTTATGATTAAGCTGGAAAGTTTCATAGATATTAGTTTAGTAGTTTTTAAAATTAGGATGACGTACGCAAAAACTTTCTACTTTTATAATATTAGTAGGATATTAGGATAATACTTTTTTATACCTATACTACAACCGTGGCAAACAAGCATGCCTGATGGTAAACAGCACTGTAGGCTATGGACACTTGCAACTCTAGAACTAGTCAACTGTGGGAAAAAAGGAGGAGGAAGTGTGTATCTACGTATCCATAGCAATTGGGTGTGCATGCTATTTGAGTATGTGCACTAGTGAACCTGCGAGAACGACACCATATTGGTTCTAATTCGATGCCAGTAACTATACATATATGGGGGTCAGGGGTCTCCAAACTACGGGCTGCGGGCAGGATCCTGTCGCGAGCCCTTCCAATGCGGCCCGCGACAGCGGACTTCCGCTTTTTTTTTTGATCCTTGGCCAGCCATGAAGTCTTAGCCCGCACGAATTTGCCTCAGGTGCGATATAGGCCTCTGGCTATAAATTTGGAGACCCTGGATTACTTCTCTTAATAACATAATCATCCCCTAGCCTTGTTGAGCCAGTGTTGAAATCATCACGGAAGCAGGTAAATGAGAAAACATGCATACCTCCAGCTACGCTGATTTGATTGCTGAAGTCTTCGTTGTAGGAGTTTAATTTGATTTCTGCGAAAAAAGAACTAAGGTTTAAAATGAATTTTAACTATGATACATTTTCTCAACAAAATTTAACTAATACTCCGAAGTTCAGTAGACTATACAATGGGTCAGAACCCCGAATTGTAGTGACTGATTGCAAAAAGAAACTGTCAAGCAGCCAAATTGACGGTGATAAAATGCTAAATATAAGAGTCGATTACAGCAAATTGATATCTTGTTTCGACTCTCCCCGTTATTAATAAAACTTGAAAAAATTCTGTTACCTAAAATGTGTTATGTCCCTTTCCTAATCACACAGAATGTCTAAGTGACAGATAAAGACAAACAAATTTCATAGGCACTTAACTAAAATGGGTTTGACGAACGTTTATGAATAAGGGCGTTTATGCGATCTTTATTGTTTTTTTTTACCTGACTATGGCTTTATATGCGAAAGGAGTGCGCGGTAAAATCCTGGAATATCCTCCAAGACAACCACGCGGGTGGTTTAAATACTGGAATACTCTTAGATTTTACATGTGCACTCACCGTAGAGCCTTAAAGTGCCCTCGCTCTTGCCCAGTGAATTGGTGCTGACACAGTTGTAGGTGCCAATGTCGCTTCGAGCGAATTGCCGGATAGTTAGCCACATCGACACCTTGTATGATGACTTCTCTTCCCTTATCGTGTATTTTGGCCTGTAAAAATGAGTTGTAGCGCAACATGTATTATGCGATATTTTTGGCTTCCCCAACAGCATACTGATTTCGCCTAGATTTCCTTATTTTTCGGTATACTGCTAGTATTATATTTGCTCAGTAGATTATATTGCGAAGAAGAAAGATAAACTAGGTAATATTACAGCACAATAAACGCCCATTTACGTGTAGGCACTTAGTAAATAATCTAATATACCGAGCCGTCTGACACTAGGCACTGACCATCTTAATGTAAGTCGAAAATTGGGAATTCTCTCTCGAGGAATATCGACTATACCCTACCACTTTTTAAATGGAATATTTTAAATACCTCTATTTCCAATGTGTTCTTAGTACAGTTGACGTCAAAAACATGTATACATTTTTACATATTATTGTGGGCTACTTGCCCTTTAACAGTAATTACCATTATACTGTTCATTAATACTATTTACACATATCTACACCTAACACTAACTTACTACTAAATATTTACATACATATTTATTTACATATATATATATATATACTATATATATCTACACATACAATCATGCAATAAAATATATTACTTTTAATCCTATTTATTATACACATATATTTACATTACATCCGTCATACGCTTGACGTGCCAACAGTTCGGTGCAATGCGACTGCGCACCGATAACGGTCCGTGACGCAGCGCGAGCGCGTCGCCGGCCGGCCGGTGGTCGCTATGCGCGGGCAGTCTTATCTCAGATACTGACGCGAAGTGCATGCCGCTCTCGACCGCTATATGCTTACGCCTAATTGCTGAACTGTGATGTTAATAATTCTTCCTTCTGTTCTACTTTCTTCTGTGTAACTATCTTCTGACTTTGGATATACCTTCTGTGTTGTTTGACATTATACGTATTGGAGTAAAGTGGGGTTGTTTATACTGTTGTCACCTACGACACCAACGAAGCACGAACCCTATATTATTATATACAAAACGGTTACGGTGCTAAAATGTAAACATATCTTTGAAGTCGGCAATACCAAAAAAAGACATTAAAGACGATTTACTAAATTATAAATTAGTTGGTGAATAATGAAACCAATGGGAATTATAATTAAGGTAATTTGATTCTGATCATGTTCTGTAATTATATAACTTGAAACCAAGCCCACGCTCCATTGCGAGAATCCAATTTTATAAGTCGCTTTTTATTAATGTTTAATTATTTTAATAAATTAGTACCATTTATAAATGAATGTGCTGTTAATGTTAACTATTGCCAGGTACACACATAACATAAGGTCCTGTGCGTTTTTTAAGCGCCATAACAAGCTCCACGTCATTAATTAACTTGTCTAGTATCTAGATTTTATCAATTTAAAATATAATATAGATAGCCAATACCTAAAAATAGGACTTAAAGGTTGTCTAGATGAGATAGCTGTTTGTATCAATAAGAGCTCCTCCAGTATTACCCTTTCTCCCGTTTCATTGTTCAATAAAACAATAATTGCTGGGCTGCTGGATGTGTTTCCCAGAAAGGTGCAAAGAGTATTTTTATTGTTTTATTGTAATGAAATTTGTACTACATTAAAAAACTGAAGAAATTGAGGGTAGGTTTTCCCCTCCGCCGTTTTCAGCGCCCCCACTGGCACCACACAGCCAAGTGGTTAGGGCATCGGCGCACAGCACAATTCAAGACCCTATTGCGAATATTAAAAGCAAATATGTATATCTCGACACGTAATAAAGTACCATAACACAGTACCTATACGTAAATATAACAAAGAACCAACAGACATTAAGATCTGTTCATCGTGGGAGGGTTGTATTAGAAAAGGCAAACTTTCCCCTTATTACGAATCATTATGACTCCTCGTGTTTATCCGGGGCATTACATCTCGTATATATAAGACCCAGAATTGTGTGCACGCTCCTACTATTCCTGTTGATATTGGAATTTTGTTTGGAGTTTCTGTACCTATGAGGAAAACTGAGCTTTAGTGGAGTTTTATTTTAAATTTTTTTACGTTACTTGTTAAACAACATTTAAGATAAAAGTTTAGCGGGTTATGTTTTGACGGTAATAATTTAATTATATTTATTTATCTATTTTTATTTCGAACCCAATATTGACGACACATATGTTTGAACACACATACAAAGTTACTTATATGGGCGGAGCACGTTGAAAAAATCTAATCACATCCCTGAATTACGCAGCTAAATAGAAATGTTAACTAAATATAAAGCTCGGTATAACAATCAAATTACCTACCAAAGTAAACAGTTCCTTAGAACTAACTTTTGCCACCGCCTCTTCAATAAAATTGACAGTCTATACTTTCGATGTAAACCAACGAAATTTGAGAATAATAAAACAATTCTTACCCATCCAGTAGCATCTCTCCCCTATTCTTTATCCAGTAGTTGATGGTGTTAGGGTACGCTTCCACGTAACACTTCAATTTGACGTCGGTGCCAAGCGGCGCTCCCAGAAGTTGATTTGGCACTTTCACTGTTGGTGCAACTGTGGAAAAACTACTGTCAGTGTTGTTGATAAAACAATGTACTGTCGATGGCCGTCACTTTATGATACTTAACGTTGCTTCGTCTCATTTTCACCGAAATATGTCACGTGGCGCCTTCGAACCCCGTTACTTTGTTTGTTCTGCCTGCCATCGTTTAATATCATTGCCAATGATAGGCAAAGTCTTGTTGATATTAGACCTGTTTCCTCACAATGTTTTCCTTCACCGAAAAGCTACTGTTACACCAATTATATTTCGTACATAGTTTTTTTTAAACCTAGAGGTACGAGCCGGAGTTCGAACCCAAAATCTCCAGATTTAAAGTCACTTCCCAGTGACATTATATGTATTCATTTAAGAAAAACGCTACTAAGGGTGAGCCCAGACAAGCGTAATTTTGTGTTGTGAGCCGCGTAATTTCAACCAAGGCCATACACCGAACTTTTCGATTAGGTACTGTATCTATCGGCCCCGGCTGAAATTAAGCGGCTCACAAGTCACAAAATTACGCTTGTCTGGGCTCATCCTTATTAACTTTTTTTATCATTTTTCAAGTTTCAAATGTCCCTTAGAATTTGTACAAACCTTGTATAATATAATTTGTTATTGTATTTACTTCAACATTAACTATTTTTCAATTATTGTATTAAAATTGAAAAGTATCAAGACATGCGGGTTTGCACACAACACATACCTACCTACAGCTGAGACCGCTCCTTTAAAAATTGTATGGTTTCTATAAGTCTTTAGTTTACTACCCGTATTGTTTGGGTTCAAGTGGAAACAAGCGAGTTAATACTGTATGCACTATATACTTACAATTTACAAGTAAAATGATCCTCTTGCTGACCGCAGGCGGCACGTCATTGGAGGCTATGCAGAGGAACGCTCCCATCTGCTTGCGATCCACTCGCCACAATGGCAGGGAACTGCCCACGTAACTTTCGACTGTGTGACAAAAGAAATAAGGTCACTATTCAAATGACAATAGTTAAGTGATCTTAATGTAACGTACGTACAAAGTCATAATTATATGTAAGTTTCCAGAGTGACAAAAATATCTGTACGTTAAACCCTAATAAAATAAAAGTATGTATAGATATTCTTGCTTATTAGTAATAAATATTGTTGTTCCAATTATAATCAACTCTATATACATTTAATCGATATAGGTCTATAATAAAAAGTGTAGTGTGTGTGTGTGTGTGTGCGTGCGTGAGTGCGTTAGTGCGTGCGTCTGTGCGTGCGTGCTTGCGTACGTTATTTGATAGTGTTTGTTAGTTATCAATAGCATGGTATATAGGTTGAGTAGTAAAAATATTTTTTACTTATAATAGAATCACTTTAATTTGGCCTCTAAGTAGAGTTCACATCGAATTATTTGTGTACCGTACTTGTCATTACAGATGTTCCTGTGTCCAAATGAATCGGGGTATCATGTAAATATTGCTGACTACTACTACTATAACTGACTAACTGTACTAACTATAACTGACGATTCAAAAGTGCTTGTTGCTAGGCCTATTTGAATAAAGAATATTTTGAGTTGAGTTTGAGTTATTGTAAGTACTTGATGGCATGAATAAATGAATATGAATATGAATTTATACTAATTGCTAAAACTCATGTTTGGTATATTTAAACCCTATGAAATCACAGTTTTAAAGAGTGACTCAGAAGACGTAACCACGGTACTAGCAACAAAGAATAGTTGATCCACCCGAGTTATATGTAGTTTCTAATTCCTAGAACCTCAATAATTACTATTTTTTTAAAGAAAATAATATAATAAATTAATATGATTTTAATAAGTTTCATCATCATCATTCAGCCGAAAGACATCCACTGCTGGATATAGGCCTCCCCCAAGGAGCGCCACAGCACACGGTCGCGAGCCACCCTCATCCAGCGACTCCCCGCTGCCTTGACCAAGTCATCAGTCCACCTAGTGGGAGGCCGTCCAACGCTTCGTCTTCCCGTGCGAGGCCGCCACTCGAGAACCATTCTTCTTTTTTGTTTTTTTTTTAACGGTTATCGGTTCTACGAGCTATGTGGCCCGCCCACTGCCACTTCAACTTGCAGATTTAATAAGTTTAAGTCTTTCTTATTTGTGAGTCAAATTATCGAAACTTTGAAGAGTGACGTAAAGAGGTTAGTTGATTTATAGCAGTTTGACGTCCCACAAGCGCTGGATCGCGTTTTGGAGCCAAAATTTAAATAAAAAGCATGGATTACGTAATGAGTTAGCAAGAACAAATTTTATGTAAGAATAGACATTATCACCAAAAGTTCATAGGTCAACAGGAAGTTACAAAAATTCAAGGTTAAAAAATAAATATTGTAATTGTTGTTGACTTTGGTTTTACAATAGGTTCAGAAACAAAAAATAGTAGGTAAAACAATTATTTCGCTCCCCCTTTTAGCCGTATGGAAGCCCCCCTTAAAAATATTTCAAATAATATTTTTTGACAAATTGTATGGTTTTGGATCAATAAAATACATACACAGTATAAATTTGAAGATTGTAACTCTAATCGTTTGGCTGTAAAAACTGTGTGACAAACGACAGATGGACGCGTGAGTGACAGCAATTAAATAGGGTTCCGTTTGGACCCTCTGGGCACTGACCTTAAAAACTACTTACTATTCCTATTCACGAAATTAACAGGAAAAGAAATATATAATTAAAAAATTAAATACAGCTACATCGAAATTTTTGTTTTCATTTTCAAGCAAACTCGTTTTTAAATAATTCGTTATGTATGTATATATTTGAAATCTTTTTTTAAAATTCTTCATTTGGATATCCCATTTGATAAGATGACATTTTTTCTTCAAGTTACTATAAATATACTACATAATCTTCCACATTGTTCACTGCATTCTATGCTACTCGGGATGACGTAAGGACTCTAATGACACCTCACACATCTAAATCGCTTAAGGTGTTGAGAAGTTCTTGGGGAACAAAGAATCATACATAACATGGACCCCTGAAAACATTACACTCCTTTTTTGGGCAGTGATGTAAAAACAAGAATAATTTCCCTTTCAAGAATCCTGTTTACATGATGATTGTTATCTCAATACTGTCGCAAAGTCAAAATTGATTTGAGTTTGCTTCAATATGCATCAATATTACTATAAGAATTTGTATCGCGTGATAATAATGGCTGCGTAAAAGGCCTCAACAATCTACATGCCTCTTAGCAAGCTAAGCTTCAAAAAAGTTACCCAATTAACCACTCATTAAATTAATTAGGGTCTCATACGGAAACCCGCTTCTAACATACTGAAATCAATATTAATAATTGCAGCTTATTAAGCACTTCCTCCTTCGTTGACGCAAATCCAAGTGTGTGCAAACGAGACACAAAGATAATAAGACAGAATTGGTATGTAATTGACATGCTTTATTTAGTTACAAAATGGAGACCTTAATAAATTAATGATAATTTCTGTTATAATTACCTATCATTAGTCTTACCTTTGAACTTATTTCTATTTACAAAGTTATTAAGTATTTTCTTTCACGTGGTTACGCCCACACCTCTATCAATATATTTTTGCCCTGAATTATAAAAAGATATTTAAGAAATAATAAGAGTGTTTCAACTGCTGGACAAAGGCCTCCCCCTCATTTTCAAATGCTCTCGGGTTTTACCATAATCGCGGACACGGATGCTATTATAACATTCGAGTTAACTTTTGCCTTGTTTGGTCTTTTGGACAAGCATTATCACACTGTCCACGAATATTTTAACTCTTTCGCTGCCAAGCTTTTCTTAGCGCTTCGGAATTACCTCTACATACGGGGAAACGCATGTTATCGGCTACGCGTTTACGAGCAGAGAACTCCTCAGGGGCGTTCTTGGCACTGAAAGTGTAAAGCTGTATTTTCACATATAAGACACTTGGTAGTCAAGCTTGCGAGGTGACAAGTATACGAAACAGCTTCACACTTCTCTAGTAAAAAAAATATACTAGCTTCGGCCCTGGCGAAGACATATGAAGAAAATGTTATCGGTATGGTATCAATGATCAGATTCAAGGCGGGAGCCCTTTCCGCGGTCCGCGGCATCAGACATATATATATATTTTTTTAATTACACATTACAGTGGGGCACCAAGGCACTGTCAAATGAATGTAATGTTGTTTAAGTAATATAACATTATGTCTTATGTAGTGTTGAGTAAGGTCACCGAAGATGCGCTGTGTTGAGTAAGGACTTGCATTGTTATCTTGATGTCAACAAAGTGAATTATCAAAACAATAAAGGCAGAAAACACTTTTAACAATCCAGAATGAGGGGCAACGGAGCTCAAGTATGTATAAATATACCTTTAGCAAACTCTCTGGAAAGCGTCTTCTTCAGCAATATTGGCTCGTGGTCTTCCCGTCTCCAGGTGATCTTGGGAGGCGGGTGACCCGTGGCCTTGCAGGTCAGGGTGGCATTCTCCAACTCCTGGACGGAGACATCGCCTGACGTATCGTCGCTAACGATGTCAGGGGGTACTGTGAACAAAGTGAATATTAGGTATCTTATTATTTACTGAACCTTTGTTACACAATACAAGAAATATGTACAAATGGTAGACTTAATTTATTTTTTATTGCACAAAAAGAGATCTTATCATACAAAAGGACTTAATGCCACAAGGCATTCTCTACCAGTTAAATATTGAGCTGAACATAAACATCTGGTGAAGGCGTTAAACTTTACTAGAAAGCTCTACTCTATCTGTCTCTGTACCTATCTTATTAAATACTCTTCTTAACAAGATTATGGTTGAAAACTCAATATCATTGTACATTGTTTTTGAAGTTTTGAAATTATTGTAGACGATCCTTTAATGAATCCATTTTATTTTATTTTGATGTAAAATAATAATGTTATTTTCTAAAGGAAATAAATGAATCTATCTATCTATCTATCTATCATTTTCCATATATTTATTTACACAAAACAAATGAGTACAAATGACGGACTTAATGCCTCAAGGCATTCTCTATATCACTTAGAGATATTACAAAAAGGTATATAAACAAATTTAGAACCCACAAGTAAAATAATTAATACCTTCTACATACACTTTAGCTAAGTTTTTATGAAACGAAAAACATAAAATTATTTAATTAATTAAATTTCTCCTAAGGACAACAAAAATAACAAAGAACAGTTAATAAACAGGTTGGGTTGGGACGATTTGGAAGAAGACTTTATGACAAATGAAAGCATTTCCTGGACAACGGGTTTTTATACATTATATCAAATATATTACTAAACGAAACTGGGCAAAAAATAATAATATATCAATACACCATGCCTACAATTGGCTCAGAAAATCCTTTTACCTGCATTACCATTTATAGAAGAAGTTAAAATCCCCAAGACAAGATTTTTCGGATTTTTCTCGGCAACACAGAGCCATACCATTACCATTTCAGAAATAACCTCAATCCCCTAGCGCGAACTTTCCCCACCAAAAAATATGCAGCAGATTTTATTCATTCACAAAAGCGGCAAACTTCAAAGTATTGAAAGAGAAACTCATAAAAGAACGGGACAAAACAGTTTGACCCCCCACAAAGAGGCTGCCAATTTTTTAATGCACGAACTTTTACACGAAACACACGGAGAAAAGTAAATTTGGAGAAAAAAAGTAAATTTCTACAATATTGTTGTGATTTATTGTACCCCAGGTCGGATAACATGGAAACTTTTTTACTTTAACCGTTTACGTTTGGCCGGGGCACCATTTGCATTCAAGATTGGGACCTACATTTCTCGTTCCGGCGTTTTCTTGTTTAGTAGGTATTGACTATCCTGCAGCATTCTGGATAAAAAACTTAAGAAGATTTCGAAATACATCTAACATCGTAAGCCTATTGCTCTGCATGCATAGTTAGTCAGTGGATTAATATTTAACTCAAGGCCAACTAGAAGTGAAACATTATGATATGATACAGAAGAGGATCGAGATGCTAGTAATAAAGTAAAGTTGGATTTATTTTATTTATTACCTATACTTTCCCCTTGATACGTTTTCAACGTAATAATACGTTCCGGTTGTGTAATCAATAGTAGTAACATTTAAGGCTCGACCGTCGCCAATATTTTGTCCTGCTTGCTCGCTAGTGTTAGATATTCATTCCTCGTTGCCCGCGCGCCAGAAACTTGCGAAAATCGGAATAAAACAAGTTTTTTTGACAAAACGTATTATTATTTCGAGAACGTAAGAAAATCAAGTTATTTTACGTACTTTGCAATGAAGACTACAAAGATTTCTTATACTTTTGTATTCAGCACTAAATTATGGTAATAATTGAAAAATCACGCGACTTTTTTTTATACAACGCCGGTGGCAAACCAGCGTACGATCCACCTGATGGTAAGCGGCCACCGCAGCCTATAGACGCCCGCAACGCCAAAGGAGTCACGTGTGCGTTGCCGATCCTTTATAAGATTTGAGGATGCACTGTGTTGACAGCAGAAGGAACAAATTTAGGTCCCTCGCTCTCAACACAGTGCATCCTCGAGAGCTCTGGCAACCTTGCTCACCTCCAGGAACACAACACTAAATACTTGTATAGTAAATAATGTTATTATGGCTGTGGTCTTCTGCAAGGCGGAGGTACTTCCCCAGTTGGGCTACTCCAAATTCGAGCAAGATGACTTGGTGGCTTCATTTCTCTCATTTATTTTTATTAATATGAATTGTAAGAAAAACCACTTTACACTTTATGTTCTGCAGATTATAATATAATTTTTTCTGATATTAAAATTTTAATAGTCAATTCATAAAATGGATACAAAACTCCGGAATTTTACGATGGTTTACCAAGTATGAGGCGTACTTAACCCATTCGTCAGTCATTTAATTTCTTCGCTGTCTTGCAACGTCAAAATGACGTGATATATTGTTTGCTGTCCGACGAAAGAGCAGTTTATTCAAGTAGAATATAAAGAAACATTACATGTTAACTGCGTAATGCTCTACGCAGTTAGACTATGATTCCCAACATATGTGTAACATTTCAATCTTGGCACTTATATTTTCAATATTAATCGCTTTTTGATTGATTTCAAGTTTGTAGAAACCGTACAAAATTTAAAGAAACTTGGAGAAACTTAACTAAATGCCGTCGCATTCTAATTTTAAATCTGAAACTTTTTTATTGCGCAGCAACTTGCCAGCAACTTATGGCAAAATCCGGTCTGTTCGAAAACTAACTCTGCGGAGTTTAGTAATTTTGTAGGTCTGCCGATATTTGCATGGCACGGGCCGCGATTTCTTTTTCAATTTCGAACTTGTTCGATTCTTTATTGAGTCAGGGTGTCACTCGGCTCGACAAGCGTACTGTTAGAAGAGTTGGTAACGTTTTCGAACGGAAACCGTTTTATTGCAATATAGTGTGAAGCCGTGGACAACGCTTACCCGTTAACATTTTGTTTTTTTTGATTTCAAAACGAGTCTAAAGTGCCTGCTCACAATTCGATATGATTATCAATATGGAGGAAAAGATAAAAAAAAAAAAAAAAAATTAAGTCGTAAAGTAAGTCGACGCATGAAACAATAGAAATGCAATTTCAAATTTCAATACGTTTTTGGCATAGACGCAATACAATACAAATACTCTTTATTGCACATCACAATTAAATACCGCTATATGTATTTGCACACGGTTAGGACAACAGACGACAGATGAAGCGAGAAAGTGCTCCATTGGTATTATATATATTATTAATTCAATGCATGTCTTTACCTTGTAATAGAATGGCTTAAAATGTTAAATTGTGAACAAACTGAAATATTAATAACATAAACGCCCATAAAGCAGTGTAAAACACACACACACACACACACACACACGCACACTAATTAGACTATGATAAAGTAATAGGTAAGTTAAATTTAAAATGTATTATTTAGTTAATATTATTTTGTTTAATAAGAACCCTAAATTGACTCCTAAATTCTTTAAAATAAAACAACACATGTATTTGGTTTGAACCCTGCAGGTGGAAGAGCGGGATCTCCAGGCACAAGTACTTCCATACTTAATAGGAGGCTCCAGCCAAATATTTTTTTTAATTTTTATTTATTTTTTATTCATTGATTGGTACCAACGGGACGTGGAGCGCGCGCGGGGTGGCCCGCGCCGTCGTTACCTCATCGTCGACGCACGACGTAGCATGGACCAGACTTACCGCCGACAGGCAATGTGGAGTAATATGGAGGAGGCCTATGTCCAAAAACGGACACCAAACTTAATTAATAAGTAAGCTTTTATAAATAACAGGTTTACTTTATTATAGTTAATTTAACTTTTTGTTTTCTATGTAGTATTGTATGAAGTGTGCCTATTGTAATTTTTGGATAAATAAAAAGGGCTATATTTTTATTATTATTATGTATATTATATATAACCTCCAATATAAAACCTCCATTAAGAAAGTTTTTTTACTTCATTTCAATTCATGTCTAATAATGATACCTAATACACTTTTTACTGAACATTGTACTGATAAGGATTGAGATTTGGCTCTTCAAAATACTCTTTTATTTCCCCTGTTAGATCACTTTTGTCCAAAAGGAAAATAAAATTAATTAATAGAGAAAGTTTCCGGCACCCCAGTATAGTAGGTAAAAGTTTTATTGTATATAGTACCTACTCCTTTATAATGTACATGAAAACTTTTACTATCCTGGTTATTGTACTG
This sequence comes from Epiblema foenella, assembly GCA_963556455.1. Lineage (NCBI taxonomy): Eukaryota > Metazoa > Arthropoda > Insecta > Lepidoptera > Tortricidae > Epiblema > Epiblema foenella. The sequence goes on along the minus strand of OY747113.1, from coordinate 10,517,705 downwards.
TTTATTTTATTTATTTATTTGCATCAGGCAAACCTTACTGATATACATACCAATACAAAAGAATAGAGAAGAAGATAACAAATAAACACGCTATAACTGCGATGTGTTACGCAACTTCGTGGTGTCAGTCGGAACTTAACTCCTAACGGCCATATTTTTTCCTTAGCGAAGATGGTCTGTTGGAATTCTCATCACAAAGGACTGAAAATGTACGCTAAGGCGAGACTCTAACCTAACGTCCCTCAGGCTGAATCTGGTCTTCACGCGCACATACTCCGCAACCTCCTCTAAATTCGTAGTGTAATGCAGCCGGGACACGTAAAGCTGTATCGCGTCGATCATGTGTGATTACATCTGAATAGGTGTAATTTCTTTATGGAAGTCTTTTTAGCATTTGTCTTTACACCTTAACCTCTCGGCTATCACTACTTTTTAAAAGTAAATTTGCATATTGTAACTAGATATTTCCATTTTAATTACTACTAAAAGACCCTAAACATAATTACACCCTGGTTTATGAAAAAACTCAGTGTGATGGAAAAATTTAAGCATCGCCCATCCAATTTTCTTCTAAATCTTTTCAACGAGGAATTGATCTCTTTGATGCCTCATGTCAACATTATCCTCCATGCGTGCCAACTGCCAATCAAAAATGCTCCCATCAACCCTTTGATCCTCGAACCATGGATCAACGTTTTATTTAGGCATACTTGAAAACACGCCGCGTTGAGGATCAACCGTCAATCCATCATGTGGGATTTACATCGTGTTTCAAATTAACCTCTATTGACACTTAAGTATTGAAATGTGGATTGAAATCGTTGGATTGGATGTTAATGGGGTGCGAAAAGACGTGTTTTGAGCTTCATTTTTGGTAGTTCTCGATCATTAAGCAGAATAAAATGTTAGGATAATGAGTCGTGTGAAATGCTGAATGCTTCAACCCATACTTAAGCTTCCTGCAGTGAACCAATAAGTAGCAACCGTCCCCAAAGCTCTATATTTTTTGTTGCTTTGCGGTATGCATTTGCGTACATACAGAGACATGTTTCTTGGAACATCATGTCAATAGTGCAAAAGTATAGAAATTATTTTACATGAGCTACGATATTTTATCTTATACTTCACTAATTTTTATTGTTTGGTTTTAGATTATTATTATTTATCGTATAGCAATTACTTCGAACAGTGAGATCTTCGAGAAGAAAGTACGGTTTTAGATGTTTTCCATTCTATAGTTGAACAGGGCGCCAGATTATAATTACCTCAATTTTCTCCGCAATCGAAAAAGTACAAAGCTATAAAACGGCACTGCAGCATCGCTACGTGCCGCAATTCTCATTGCGCTGACTAACAAATTTATAGCTGCAGTTAAGATGAGTTCTAATGGATACGTTTCGCTAAATTGAGAGTGTTAGCTTTATTTAGCACAATTACTTAGAGCAGCTTATCGGTACTTCCGCAAATGTCGGTATAGTATCAGTAACCTGTCGGCTATACAGATAGCCGACAGCTATACAGATTGACACAGGTCAAGCGTCAGTCTAGTCAGTAATGATTCTTTTCTCAAAAATGGCCCGGAATGTGAACCTTACTCGCTAAATATTGGAAGTTAAAGTGCATAGTTTTATGTCCGATCAAAATTAAAAAATAAAAGACATTTCAGGCCTCCTGGAATGTTACATATCAAATCCTTTATTTGTCGAGATACAAACTTTATTAAAACTAGAAACAGGCATATAAAAATCTGCACAGATCGTATTCAGCTAATTCCACTCGTAGTTTTCTGCTGGAAACGCGACGTTTTTATATGTGTCTCAACTAGTTTACGTTTTTCGGTGGAAAATATACTTACGAATCTGTTAAAAAAACGGATGGAAATCATAAAGTTTTTAACGTTATAAGGTTATGTTTATCGTATTTTAATTCAAATATTGTCTCATTTCCCCCATTTTTGAGAAAAGCCTTATTAGCCTCGGCCGGAATGGCAATTGCAGGCTTCGTATTATAATTAAACGGATTCGCAAGCTACTCCGTTTAAACAAATACTCAGCCTGAAATCCCCTCCTTCCCATTCACGGCAATAATATACTATTACTGTGCCGAGGCCTTAAAACGTTATAAAATAATAATACAGCGATATCATAACAATTAATATTCCAACTTTATAATATAATATAGTTTTGATATTGACGTCACGAGAATTAAGCTGTACTTAAATGAGTTGTAAATGATTAAACATATTCGATAAAAACGTTATTGTATCGTTTATGCCAGCAGCGCTAGGCTTCAATCGTTAGGCATGTATTGGTGTTTACTTGTGTTTAACGGTATAATGGTTAACCACTATAAATGTATATGAAATATTGTTTTAAGTAAAAATATATTGTAATATTGTTATAACCATAACGATATACGAAAATAGCGACCCAGAAATTTAGATGAGTTTCTTCCTAACTGACGCGTTATCCGTAAATGCGGTGCGGTACAAACGCAGTACTGCATCCATCCATATCACACGGCCTCCACCTTCTACAAACAACAGCTAATCAACTTCTTATTAATTTCTTTTGGATCTCAGACTGAGACTCTCAGTAGTAGTACCTTCGGGGATATTTGAAAAGTAAAAACCGATTCCGAGCCATGCTTTGTAGATACGCATAGACTTATTAATCGCCTTTAATGATATTTGCTATTAGATTTTAATGTTTTATAAGTTATCGCGCACCTCCTGGTAAAAAAAAGTTGTTCAGATCTCAATCTATCTGGTGTGACGCACCAAATTTTACCGAAATCACAATCGATCTTGACCTACTTCCCGGCTCTTAAAACATAATAGAATAAACCTTATGAATTTTTTTAAATAGACAATCTCCTAGAATACTTGGTCAACATCATCAGCCATAACGATTAACGGATACCTACGCATTTAATACTTATCGTTAAATTGTCCTTAATCCTAACTTAAGCCTGGGAGGCACACTTACAGCGTTTTCTTAAGTAGGCCGCTGTCAAAGTAATCTCCAGTGCGGCTTCTTAATACCTAGGTATAAATTATTTTTATATGTTGATACGAGTAAGGTTGCTGTCAATGTAGTTAATCATTGTAATGCCATTTTTCTTCAGTAGCAAACACCATATGAAGAACTACTTTAAATGGCTTTTAACGTGATATTATACGACTATATATATTTTACCTGAAAGCTATTTATTTTCGAATAGAACAACCAATTATATAAGGATCATAACAATACCGTATTGTGTTTTCTTCAATTATTTCAGAATGTTTTGTAAGTCAGAAGTATTTTGCTGAAATAACTGGTTCATGTTTAAAGAAAGCCTATTAGTTTTCTCGTTTTTCCAATAATTCCATTGAAAGAGGATTTTTCCTTTTTTATCATAATGGTCAAGAAATACTACATTCAATAAACTGAAATTATGGTTGTACTTTATGATATTATGATATAAAAACCCAATGTTGGGTTGCTTTTAACCATAACTAGATCTTTATGTTTAATACAATATAATACCTGCAGTTATGTTTGGGATGCTACCTGTGTAGACACACTGGCACTGTCCCACCTCCAACGAACTACAGTAAAAGCGGGTGCAGCGGCGGAAAATGCCGAAACATTAAAGCATAATAAACATAAGCCTCGGCAGAGAGTACAATTTTGTACCTTTTGGTGTCGAAACTCTTGATCCCAGCGCGCATAAGTTATTTACTGAAATCGTGAAGCGTTTGGTTGACGTAACTGGTGACCGAAGAGCTGGCGACTTCCTCGCACAACGTGTCAGCATTGCGATACAGCGAGGAAATGCCGCCAGCATCCTCGGTACAATGCCCCAAGGGCCTGGTTTAGAACTAAGTTAGTTGTAATATTATTTAAGTTATTGTTATTTAACTATTATTACCGCCTGTAAATCAATAAATATTTAATAAAATACCTGCAGTTCAATAAATATTGTGTAGGTCGATCCATTGTGTGCCGAAAATCTTTACAACTGAATATACCCTTGTCGACATTCATGTCGACAAGGGTACTTTCAGTGGAATATGGAACAAAATATACCTAATAGAACAAAATTAATTGTATTGTAATATAATAGCTATTCTAAATTCTGATTACTTCCTTGCAAAGCCATTTCCTTATATTGTGATTAGCGGCCTCAAATTTGAGTAACACTCAATAGTGAAACTATATTTCGCTGATTACCTACAGACAATTAGGTTTCTATTTTTTTTAATCAGCGCGCTCTTATGCTTGGGGCCATAAAACTTTATATTGTTATACCAAAAAGCTGACATGGAATGTGGAGTGAGTAGTTTTTTTTTCTTTCATCCTTTTTGTACCTGACTGCGGCTTTGTAAGCCGGGCCCAAAAAAACCAAAGGAGTGCGCGGTTGGAGAGTAGCCTGGGGAAAATCTAAGGGAAAACCTCCGACGCAACTACTAGTGTGGTTTTGAAACTGGAATACTCTAAAAGTTTCCGGTCCAGTAAGGTTGGTTGAGCGGTTTCAACTGAATCTCAGGTGTGAGTGGAATCGAGCTACTGGGAGTTTCGTCTCTGGTTCACTAAACCTAGCCTAGCTGAAAAGAGTCCAGCAAGACAAGTTAGGCCCGACCTGGATCGGACTGACTCTACCCGGTATGCGGCTGTACCGGGACGAATAAGGAGAGAGTAGCTATTAACTATAAGTTCCCGGTTCTAAAGACCCGATGCTGCGTTGTTTTTCATCCGACCTCGATTCAGACAAGTACCTTAAGGCGCGTAATAGAGTGAAATACCACATTTTGGTCGCGTTCAAAGGCCTAAAACTCAAAACTGGCCCGAAATATAGATCTCGAAAAAATATATTTGAAGAATTGATATGTCCTCTTCAATCTGAGCAACGGAAATTGCAACACGCCTAGATTGTCCTAACAAAAAAAAATTATCAAATAAGGTATTTTTCAACCTTTTAAATCGCTACTGCTCACTATCTAGACATGTTTTTTACACGGGATATTCAGAAAATAAAACTTTATTCAGTTTTTCATATTCTGAGCAATGGATATTGTAAAATAATCATTACTTTTGTCAAAAATCTGGAATAACTACCACACCGTCATAAAAGTTGGGGCAAATACGTGCGCGGGCGACGGGCGGCAGTCTGTCACCGGTTCTCGGACGGGAAGGCTGTGTCGCTTTGCGCGCGACGCTAAAATATAAAAGTTCGATTCTGAAACAATGTACCTACTTAACTATTTTATATATTTAATTACTTCAAACATTCCTACGTATTTAGAAAATAATAATATAAAAAATACATACACAAATACAAAAAACCTGTTACAGCGGGGGAGCGCGGGTAGTGCGGCGGGAAAGGCTACGCCACGCCCCAACGCGCACGGTCGTTCGCGGGTATACGCGCCTTAAGAATTTCGGGAAGAAATGAGTCAACCTACACAAAATACCTACCGTCAACATAGAAAGTACCTATTGACAGGTTTGACTGTGTAGGTTACTCGTATGTAAATAAATTGTTATTTAATGTCTTTTCCGTCATTTAATGCAATATCTGCCATAGTTTTTCGTGCATTCCTTTATTAATTCTGAGACAATAACATAAAATGAAGTGTCTATCATTTATTAACTCCATTTTTCTAATATCTACAACACAGTAATCCTTTATAAAACGGACAAAACCCGGGATTACTTCGTTGACAAGTACTTGTAAAGGCAACAAGCGTTAAGGTTAGGTTAGGTATAATTAATTTTATTCGCTGTGTGCGCGATGACAGCGCCAACTAGCGGTTACAATTACGGCGGACTTTGAAATGTCAAATGGTCGCCGGTTATTATGAAGAGTAAGTAAACAAAAAAATAATTTTAATGAAATATTGTAATTTACATATATCCTGTTCGATCATGTAAATCTATAGTGTCGATAATAACGTTGACCTTTTTGTATTTCCCGTCTAGAATGACTCAATCAATAAATTTTAGGCAGTACATAAGAACTTTCTCATTGCTGCTTTCTCACGAGTAGTAAGTAAAGAAGTAAATAAACTAATTTAATCTAAAAACGCATTTCATACATGTTGCAGACGATCATTTATCACAAAATAAAAAATATACAGAAGGGCCGATCCCGCCGTTCTTGAAAATACATACCTAAACTTGCCCGACTCACTAGGGTTGCTACTGTATTTATCCTGAATTTTAAAAAGGAGTAGGTAATATAAGCTTACAGACATACTTACATCTATTCGTTTATACATATATTTTATCATGTTTACATTCCTTAGAGACTGCTTAGATGTTAACCCTTTGACCGCCACAGTCGACTATTCACGTCATGGGAAAATCGTACCATGGACGCCAAAGACTGCTACAGCCGGCAGCCTGGTTGGTCATATCAATAGCGATCTATACGCGATTGCGTAAAGTTTAATTTCGCGTTCAACTCGTGGCATCAGCGATGCGTTATTTGTATGTAATGCTTGGCGCTCAATAGGAGAGCATCAAATATCCATTAAAGGTCCCGACATCACACATGACGAAGACTGGAGCGTAACAACTTATTACAACTAACTATTAACTAGCTAACAAAACCTTTATGCAAGTACTGTAAAACAAGAAAGTGTATTTATAATAGTAAAAAAGTTTTTTGTTGTATTTAAACAATCAAATACACTACAATTGTAATAATATCGGTAACTCATTTTGACGCACGTGACACAAACTACCTACGTAGCGGCGGGGACGTCAAGTGATCAACGCGCGCACAACTAGCACTCGCGACAATCGCGACTAAGCTCTGTCCGAGACTGTCCGAGAATGCCTGTAAATGTAACGTTTGTGTGCGTGTGGCGAAAATGGCACTTTGTACTGAGCGAACTATCTGCTCCCGCGCGCGTCGCCGCTATTTACTTTGTGATTTATGACTGTAGTGTCGTTAATAATGCAGACTTTTTGTGTATTTTCAGTTAAACATGGCCAAATTAATTATAAAAACGAGCAATCACAAACGACTTCGCTTTCCAACCACAAACTACAACAAAAGAAAACAATTTCTTTAGTGAAAAGAATGAAAAAAAGGACAACAATTTAGTCTTGGCTCAAATAAAATAAATTATAGTAACTTAACCATTGCAACGCGCTAAGTTCCTACAACATACAAACTATGTTGCTTTATAGGTTAGCTTACTTACTTTTTCCTTTTGACAGCGATTATCCATTTCATTCATTGTTCTCGTTTGCAACTTGCTTGTGGAAATTTATAAAATTTGTGATCACGGTTCTTGCCATTGATGATGCTTATTTATTTATTTTTCTGTCTCTCGATAGTGCCTTTTTTGGAGTTGCAATTTTCAACATAGATAACTTACTATATTATTATACTCCTTAGGTCATACACTAACTATCATTTAAATATTTGCACATATTAGGTTTCCACCCTGTACATTCGGACTACAACTGACTACACATACGAGTAGATAGTGTGCGACAACTCTTTACGAAACCAAGTCTCTTTCCAAAGACCGACGAGGAATATTTATTGCCTGGTACTTATTATGCATGGATAACTCAATCGTATACGTGCATTCATATTTTATGTTGAAATTCTGAGATTTAGTAGTTAATGCCTATTTGGTGGTTGATTTATTTTTGTTGACTAAATAAAACACGCTACTCAAAGGATACGCCACTATTAACTTCTTTAACTAACATTCTGCATCACAGCACAAACTCCATAAATACGAAGGCGTTTATACAATAAATGCGTAAATACGCCAATATTTAACACAATACAAATAAATACGTAAACAAACCAATATTTAACAAAAACTGTCAACAATAAACCGCCGAATTGTGCCGCTGAGTAAACCACTGACGTTGCGCGTTGGCAATCAAATACTCATCAGGAGGGTTACGGCCAGTTTTGCATTGGATTTTCCCTCTAATGTATTAAATGGATGTTGCAAAACTATTTTCATGTAACTGTTATTTGAGTCGTCAAAACAATGAGCCAGTGGCTAAAATGGTAACAGAAATTTCTTCATGCAAGCGTTAGGTATTACAATTGCATTTTAAAGATGCCTGACCTGTGTTTCTGCACGGCGCGGGCGCATCGCGTCACATAAATAACATTTACTTCCTAAAGAGTTGATCAAGGAAATAAAAGGAACAAGCTTGCCTTAATACTTAAATTATTGAGTAACCTGTAATAGAGCGCTTACATATATACATACCGACGTAAAATACCAGAATATAACGTAGAATAAACCCTCAATAATAATAATGTGTCTGTCTTTATCGATGCCGTTTTTTGCGAATTAAATACGAGTTTTAGTGTCACACTATGGAAGTCCTTATAAAGAATTAAAATAGGCCAACAATTTAAAAGGCTGTTACGGAACCGCCGTGGTGGTGTTATTGATCAGTGTCTTGCCCTAGAAACGACAATGGGAAATAAAAAGGGTGCGGTGAGACATTGGAACTGACTCACGGCGTATCTACCCACACGTAATACCAGTTTTGAGCCTAGGTAAGAGTGTATATGGTTTTGAGAAATGCCTAACATCATTTTGCAATACTTGGTATCCTGCTCCTTACCTATCCGGAACAGAAAACAAATTAGCAGCAATTTCTGTTCAACCAAAATTATATTACTAGAAATAAATAGGTAGATTTTAGCTGTACAGGTGCATTCGCTGAATCAAGATATGTATTTATAAGACTAAACTAACGGTAATTTGTGACGACTTAGGCTCGGTTTTACAAAGATCCGTTAGATCTTATGTCGGTTTGTTATGTCAAAAAATGTACCGAGTTACTGAAATTTGATCTGACATTTGGTCTGACGGATCTTTATAAAACCCGGCCCTAGTAGTTTCTAAAACTAGTTGCTTCAATTTTTAGATAAACGTTACTTTTGTAATAAATAGGACCCGGCCTCTACGATTACTGAATACATTTTCATTACATTTTAATTGGGCAATATAAAATGATGTTACAGTAGCACATGTAAAACGATTAAATAAAATATTACTTTTTAAAAACAGTCCAAAACACAACTTTAGTATGACTTGATAAAAGATGATTCATAAAGATCAATCGCAATTAATTTTTTGACCAAGGCTGCTGCCGCTTTAGTCGGTGTGGAGGCGGTACGGTATTAGTTAGCTGTAAGCTGCTGGTACTGTCAACTTTCAGGCTTACGTTAGATGCGAGCGATAAAACACAATATGGTTACGATACGAGCACTATGTTCAGGTGTACATGAAGTGAGAAACTTTAATTTGCACTATATTGACTTTACATAAAGACTGGCGATCCCGGGCTAATCCAATTAGAACTTCAGCCATTACTGCTCAAAATGAAAGACAAAGAGTGCAAGAACTTCTTGAGTTAGTAGTGTAGTAGAGATAATTATGCAGTGGCAGCCAATTTACATTTAAGAGCACAATAAGTGCCTGAATCAATAGTTTTGTAGCATACTAAGTAGCTACGAAGTAGAATATTTTAAACTAGAATACCTAACGTACGTTTCAAATGATCGTAGATTTACATTCGCATTGTAACAGTTAATTTATAAAATAAAAGTAACTTCGAAAACGTACATTGCAAAATACAAAAGCATTTTGTTTTTTAGACAAGGTGCAGTTTTTTTTCTACAGACAAACTCTAAGGCCAGGTTGCACCAACTTACGATTACAGACCGATCGACTTTAAATATGGCGCCGACTGCTGTCATCCCATAGAAACTTATCAAGCTTTCCATATAACCGGATTTTAACGAACACCGCTTACGATTAACAGACGGTTTGGTGCAACCCAATCTAAGTCTTAGAGAATTTAAAAGTCCTGACTCACCAAACACGTCGATTCATACGATTTGCTACTTCATACTAGGCTGGGTGTTGATCTGGCACATTTAGCAACCGCGATCCTCCGCTCGAAGCGGTCTGATCCGCAGCTGCCAAATCCGAGAGAAGTCAAAAGTCCCGACTCACCAAACACACGTCGTTGCATCCGATCTGCCATTTTATAATAGGCTGGGTATTGATCTGGCACATGTAGCCCCTGCGATCCTCCGCTCGAAGCGGTCCGATCCGCAGCTGCCAAATCTGAGAGAAGTCAAAAGTCCTGACTCACCAAATACGTCGATGCATCCGATCTGCCACTTCATACTAGGCTGGGTATTGATCTGGCACATATAGCACCCGCGATCCTCCGCTCGAAGCGGTCTGATCCGCAGCTGCCAAGTCCGAGGGGAGTCCCGGCTGACAGAGTACCGGGCTCCCAGGACTGTCCGGTCGTGCATTGTGAGGACTGTCTGGTCTTCAGCTCTGAGCCAGCCCACCTGGGAACAAAATGTGAGCTTAGTTGTGATTATCACATTACCCATTCGATTATCAATAGGTGAGACGAAAATATTACTGTTAATTTCAGTATACTTTTTTAGTTATTTCAGTATTTAAAAATATCAACTAAAAGACAAAAGAATTGTAACCTACAAATCCCTTTCCAATTATAAAATGTATAGAAACTACATTATTTATGTCAAAGTGTATGGTTTTGTTATGTCATTTGTTTTGATGTTTGTCATGAATAAATGTATCTTTATTTCCATCAATCTTTACATAGTTAAATTTTTAGACTAGGGGGACTGGAGTTTGTTGTTATGGTGGGATAAAATATGATATGTACTGGTAGTCAAACAGTCAGTAGGTAGTTAAAAAATAGTAAAACTTCCATTGGCACTTCACGGTCCATTATTAGATTCAATTTTTTCATTGTTCCTACATTTAATATTCTACAATTAAGAAATCCGTTTACATTCATAAACTTCGCATTATTGATGCGAGTGGCTTATCATGTATTTCATGTTCTGGAAAGCACTCAATGTTGAGAAAAAACGGATATTAGACTAAGCTTTTCTGCCAACCCTAAGAGACGATCTACAAGTGAATGAATTAGAATATCATTTCCAGGTACCTGCGTACGTTAATAATAATGTAGCTCACAATGCACAAAAAATATATGATAAAGAGCTTTGTATATACAGTTGTCGTCAAAAAGTTTACAAAGTTAGCATTTCATTGATTTGAAATAAACTGAAAATTAGAAACATATATTTGACGTCCACTATATATAGTATACGAGTTTTCTTCTACGTCACCATTTTTAAGCATTAATTGGGTACCCATTGGCTCTATTAGATTGCCAATAAATAGATTTTCATAACATAATATTCAAATAAAATAAATTATTATGTTCCGGAACAATCAACCTTACACAAACCGAACTAGTCCCGTAATAAGCTCAATAAGGCTTGTGTTATGGACACTAGACGACAGTAATATTTAATACTCATAGAAACATCCAAGACTTAGAATTTTTGTGAGCAAGTATTCGTGTGGGAATCTACACAAAATTAAGCACATTTCGGAATCCGTGATCGCTGCTTAAATACCTCACCAGGAAACAGGCGTGATTAATTGATTATGCTGTAGTTATATCAAGACTCGTGTCATAATAAGGTTAAGCAATAATAGCCTTTCGATCAACTACTTAAGAGCTTTGAATGGCGGCGTATTAATTTGTGTTATCCTATATGCAGGTACGTGAAGTCCCCAATCACCAACCCTCACTGAGGCAGCGTTGGGACTGTATAGTCCATTCCTTCTCATTCACAAAAGTTTTTTGTTTTTGCAGATTCTCGTTTCAGATAGTATTGCTTACTTCAAAAAAAACTCGGGTATCTTTAATAAACCACATAAAAAACGGTAGGTAACAATTTGTTGAGCACAATGCTCATCGATTTAAAATACCCTAGATGCACTATCCGCCTGTCAAAAGCGTCCGCGCTCAAGAGTGCTTAAATGCCTTTTAAGCACTCTTGCGCTCAGAGTCGCGCGATAGCCATCGGCGAGTCAACATGCCCATGTGCTCCGTAAAAAAATGCAAAAACAACACGTTAACGACGTTAAAAAAGGATGTCATTTCATATTTTCGGTGAGTATTTATTTAAAGTTTCATTATTTAATTGATTTGTAGTTATATTAAGCTTTAACGCGCTTATAACAATTATTTTATCAAAATATCAGACACACGACCAGCTATGCTACTGTCTCTTTCCCTCACGTTGAGTGAGTCGTATATCGAAACGAAACGGGAGACCTATGAATCGGACTATAGTAAAATTTCGAAGAAATGGAGTCGCAGACTGACTAATTTTTTTATGAAAGTTTACAAGTATTGTTTGTTATTAGCACACACCTATGGAGTGTGTATGTAGATATGTAAGTTGGTAAAAACTAAAAATTAAAATATTAGCGTTTATCTAAAACAAAGTGAATAAAAAGTATTAAATGATTTATGACTATTTGTAGAAAGATATGTTCTAGTAACGTGAAGGGTATGTTACCTATATATCATTTCAAAATGTAAAATAAAGATTTCAAAGCTTGAGACACTATCATGTATACAAGTTACTCTAGTTCAGTGTAATTTTTGTAAATTAAACCTTGTTTTTAAAAATAATGTGTTACGGATAATAATATTCTATTTCTTCTTTCAAGTATAACTTATTCGATTAACTGATTTAAATTTAGGACTGCTTTAATTTAATGGTAACATAACATGCAATTACAGTAGAACCATTTAAAGTGGCTTTGTCATAGTCGCTTGAGTATCTTGATCGAAATATCTTAGCGCCACACACAAACACTTTTGGATGGTCCCATCCATGGTCTTCGTCATCAGCTTCTGTTCTCCAAATGCTACTTTCTGAATGCAAATGCTCGATTTGTTACCGAAAAACTAAAATCGCTATATGTTTCCCCTGATTTTTTGAGGATTTCCCTCAATTCCTCATGGATACCATCATCAGAACTAGTTTACGGCAACAACGGGACCAACATGCTTCAAACATATGATTCCAAACAAAGAAAGAATTTTCCGAATCGGTTCATAAACTACGGAGTTCTAAAGTAACACTCATTAAAATAATAAAAATTAAAAAACAACACAACATAATAAATCGATTTATCATTACTATTTATAATAAATCGACGTTAACATCTGACGTCGTATGCTTGTTTACCACCTACCTATTTTAAACAAATCATTTTCGACTCCACGGTACACGATACCGACTCTGTTCCAATGTATGTCCAATGTTGCCAACACAATCAGTGGAAAATGCGCGTGAACAAAATTGAAATGCTGTAATCGCCAAACGCTCTCATTTAAAGTAAATCGTTACGCTGGTGACATAAGGCTCACTATTGAAAAAAAATAAATTGATCCCAATTGACTTACGCTCGTTTAGCGTGTATCTAACACGCACACACTCACAATGTCGGCTCAGCCGGCTTGGACACTTTTTCGTCTTGAATTTGTAGGTGATAGTGTATCTAGGGTATTTTAAATCGATGACAATGCTGCTTAAGTTTCCTTTCACACAATAAAAAAAGACAATCTCAGTTAGAATGAAAGCCACAAAAATTCACACAGATTACGGTTAATTACAGTTTCGTTTCTAAAATTCAATGCAAGCCCACGTTCTTTGGTAAGCTAGAAAACTCCAGAGTTCACGAAATAGCGAGGGAAATACGACCTTTCCGCTCTGTGCGCTGTTTTGGCGCCATGCCTACACGGTTACAACAATGCACAGAAATCAGCCTGCACCTTGCAAAGGCGTGGTATGAATTTTAATGTACAGAAGTGTTGGAAAAAATACTTGGTACTTTTCAAGTCATTTTATTAAAGTTGTTCAGGAATAGCTTTGAGAAGTATTGTGAATGAGCCAAGTATATCGTATTTATCCATTTTTAAAGAAAGTAAACGTCCTAATTATTTATTTTTTATCGATTGACAATTATTTGCGAACCTTTAACTTGGCTTAACAACTACTGTCATAGACAGCAGCCGGAATCACCGGATTAACGTGTATTACCAAAAAAATTGTGAGCAAGTATTCGTGTAGCAATCTACACAAAATTGAGCACATTTTGGAATCCGTGATCGCTGCTAATACCTCACCAGGAAACAGGCGTGATTATGATGTAGTTATATCAAGACTTGTGTAATAATAAGGTCAAGCAATAATAGCCTTTCGATCAACTACTTAAGAGCTTTGACTCGCACCGTATTAATTTGTGTTATCATATACGTGAAGTCCCCAAGCCCTCGGACGTGGTGTAACTTCGATCCCCCTTGTCATGTGTGTGGGCAACTTGACTGTTAGAACTTCTCAAGGCGCCCGAAGGCTAACTTGGCTTAACGCCTACTTTCATAGATAGCAGCCGGAATCACCGGCTTAACGTGTCTTACAAAGCACGGGAGCACTCAGTTTTTAACCACTCAAAGCGGTAATCCATCCAAGAGTTGATCCCGCCCGTTGTTTCTTAACCCCGCGTACTGCACGCGGTACGCGGGCGCCGCTGAGCCACGAGCGCTCCAATGTCCTAAATTCCTAATGTTTGGCATCTTAATTCCCAATAGTTAACTATATTTTCTTATTCTATATAGACATATCTTCTCTGTTTTTACTCTACGAAACGTACACTGAGGTTATCTTATTTTAGCATTATGATCTTTATGAAGATGTCCTCTTCTTCTTGTTTGAATTGTATATTATCACTATTTGGTTATTACCTCATACTCATATAAATTATAATATACTAGCAATACTCGAGTAAATACTTGGTATAAATACTTTGATTTTAATGAGACTTCCGGTGCACACGCCCTTCTGTATTCCATTGTTTCCTCTTTCCGATTTCTTTACCGCTTTTACGATTATACGGCTTTGTGTTGTTTTCCTCTTGGCTTATAATTAAATCTAATTCAGTCATGTCAGACAAAATTGGATATCGTGTGATGTTTGGGAGAATATCAGAGTGTTTCAAATATCTTATTTCTTTGGTATTATTTTTGATGAATTTTCAGTACATTTTAATGGTTTACTCTGTCGTTTGAAAGAGACTCCGGCCTTCTACAAAATATCCGAAAATATCATAAAACCTTACAGAATCTTCACCACAATATGTTGCTAAAGAAGTTAAGCCTTTGAAACGCTCAAACGGATTCTCGTTATTTCTAGATAACCAAAAAAATATGTATTACTTAGCAAAAGGTGCAAATTTATTTATATCAATAAAGAACTATTGTGAAAACGACGTAATTATGAATTCAACATTATACAATATACTAAATAAAGTGGTAACTTTTAACCGAGAATAGCACAAATATTGTTTTAGATGGAATAGCATCTAGTTTAAGATATTAGATGAGTAATAAAGCAATCTAAGTGTAGCTCGTATTTGTATGAAAGCCGGTACGACTTACTGGTATATATGTAATGATACTGTAACGAGTTCAAGTGTGTACGTAACTGAGAGAGTGCTATTAATTACGACTGTCGTTACTGAACCACGTATGTGCACTGGTTATAGTCCCTTAACCATTTTACTGACAGTTCGGTTACAGTTACAGCTCGATAATGAGTACCCATCTTTAATCTAAACTGGAAGTTATAAGTAATTTAAAGTAGAAGTCTGCTAAATTTATCAAATTGAGCTCGCATAAATATTATGAATAACGCTCTAGAAAAAGGTTTGAAAAAAATGCCTTTCTTTATATTATAATCAATCACATTCAGACAACCTTTTGACTCCAAAAATAGCAAGGGCACCAGGGGCTCATTTATAAATCATGGTATATGTTATATTTGAATAACAAAACATCCAAAATTTCTTAATAAAACAATTCATTCCGTAACTAAATACCCGCCCATACAACAAAAATGTTAATATGGATATAATAAAGTCTGTGTTAAATGAAAACGCCCTTTACAGTTTGCTTAGGACATTATGCAAAGTGTAGGCGAAGACAATGTTCTCCACTTAAAAATTACTTAACTTGTCAGAGTTTTTAATAATTTAGCTTCTCGTGAACCGGGTGGTTTTTACAGAGGTATCTTTTGCCTCTGATTACTTCTCAGCTAAACGAATTAGCCAAGTAACTAGCCGTTAACCATATTTGAATGCTGTCGTAGCTATACGACTACACCTCGCCTACCATTTAAGACAAGGTTTTGAACTCATGACAATAAAGTATTTACATATCCAATAAAATCACTCGTCGCTACCGGTCCCTGGGATCCCAGGGTTCATTACAAAATAATGCTATTTTTTATTTTTTCGCCGGGAGACGACGGATTAAACCATACTGTGCTATTAATAAAGTTTTAGTTAGTAACAAACCTATTTCTGCTTTTATTGTGTACACTAGAAATGGAGAGTAAAAATACGGTTTTTTAACTGGCGCTCATTCAAAAATATACGCAATTTAAATTTGATCGTTTAAGATGTGAAATAGCTTTTTTATTTTGTTTATAGCGGTGTAAATTAATTCCTAAGCACTACTAGTATTTATTTAGTTAATTCTCGGGCGTAATCTATTACAATAAAAGCCGGGTTTTACTAAACTAAAACGGGCAAATTAAAGGTAAACATTTTTTTTTATTAATTAACACTAAAATAGCGATCATAATGAATGATTGGTATATTTTGGATTAGGCTTTCTAAGGTAAACATACCAGAACACTGACGATTACTTGACACTTTAGGTAAAAAAAAAAAAAAAATATTTGTGGACAATCTTACACAAATCAACCTGGTCCCAAACTAAGCAAAGCTTGTACTATGGGTACTAGGCGACGATATACATACTTATATATGTAGATAAATATATACTTAAATACATAAAAAACATCCAAAACTCAGGAACAAATATCCGTGTTCATCACACAAATAAATGCCCTGACCGGGATTCGAACCCGGGACCTCCAGCTTCGAAGGCAGGGTCACTACCAACTAGGCTAAAGCGGTCGTCACACGTAACCAATATAGGTGCCAACTAAATGGGATTAAGAATTGTGAATTGTCTGAATACAATATCAAAGCATATTGAGAAAGAAATTCTTAGGCAATGTTGGCACCTGGCGAATAAATTGGCGCGAATTTTGCACTTGGACCAACTTGGGTCATCTTGGGAATTAGACACGCTCGTATTTTACCCGAAGTGGCAAAGTTCGAGGTCCGCAGTAACTCGGTTGGCGGGCGAGCTACTGGCTCGACAGTAATTAGTGATGACGGAGTTTACTTAAATTTGTGTTTTAATTAAATTAAATAGCTACCAGCCGGTCAAGATGTGTCGAGGACGGCGATTTTTTTACTCGAACACAAACGCGTTTTCGTCTACTTTGTAAAATTTGTAATTATGATTTAAGTTTTTATCATTTTCTGAATTGATAGCCATTGATTTGTAGAATGTATGGAAATAATATGAATCGCTTTACTATGTGGTGAAATTGTGAGATCCTAAAACATATGAAATGAATAATTTTTTAAACGCATTAAATCTTAAACGCATGAAGTATAAATAACCTTAAAACACAAGTACTTATCATAATGTTATAAAATACGATCGTTTAATACCCTAGATTATGAGGCTAAAACCGAATAAGTCATGTTACGAGCAATGTATTTAAAAATAAATGTATAGAAATATTTTTAGGTACATATAAAACAACACATGTAATCTAATTTACTTATTCGTAACAAATCGGAAAATATTTCAAACAAATTCACACTTTACTACAGTTCGTCGAGCAAATAAAACTGTCTAAACGCGCCACTTGCTCTGAAAACTGGAATAGTTTTCTGATACCCCGTAATGGCCACTATTACGATATTGGTCATTAAGCAGAAATGCGAGTTTTAATGTTATTTTTGAATGCTAATGGTTATTACCTTTTACATAAGGCACATTGGCTCATGCGTCTTAATGGGATATCGAATGGGAACTATCATACATAAATTAGTTATTGTTATTATACTTCTAGATACATGTACGTAATTACGAGTAATTTGACACTTAATTGCCAAAGGGGTCATAATACCTAATTGCGGGTTTAAAAAATATCGATTTCGTTATCTTCAGTACATATTTACTCATAAAATCATTCCTCGTTGCGACCATACGTCGCGATTCCACCGGTTTTAATTGACAAGTTGGTACATTCCTAATATATAATAATGGATAAGGCTTTTGTTTCATTATTACCGATCTGATTTGTATACAGGGACTTAAAAGTGTGGATAATTTAACTCCGTGATACGGAAGAGACTTGCCATTGGAATCAGGCCAAAATATGACATGGCATATTGCAAATCTAATACCTAATTACTGTTATTTTATTGTATATCACAATACTGTTGGAATAAACTCACAATACAGCTTGACCAAACAAGACTATTGTTTGGTCAAACTGTCACCAAGCCTCATAACATTTGACCTTGTAATAAAAACAACCTTTAGCAATTGGTGACAACCTTGTGGCGGTTAACTTTAAGAAATCGTCACACTTTATACCCTGATTGGAGACATCGCTGTCTAACACGACCTTGATGGCGTGGCGTGTAGTGAAATGGATACTACGGTTCATTTTTTAAATTCCAAATAGGACACATTAGGTTTGTTCACCATCTGGCTTTGTAGTAAGTGACGATGCGATCTTGGGTGCTTAAAGGAGGGAAACAGGTCAAACAGTGATTTGCTTGTTTGTTAACTGCTTCTTTTGTTGGTAAGGGTGTAACCCATCACTACCTCGCGACTAGGGAAGGACATATAGTTTTCTATTGGCAACGGTTTAACTTAGCACGGCCTCACGACGCAAGAAAGAAAGAAAGTAAGAAAGAAAGAAACATTTATTCACAGACACAGTAGACACACATAAATGACAAGAAAAAATACACAGAAACCACACAACATGTGTGTCCCCGCGGCAGTGAAACGGACACTGGCTCAGCACGAAAAAGCACGAAGCACGAAGCGAGAAGGACGTATGGTTACCGGTTGACCAACAAGACTTTTAAAGTACCTACTTACCTAATATGAAATGATGACTAATAAAAACTTACTTTGTGCTTGCCCAGATTGGTAACGGCGCAACCCAGCACTGCTTCTCGACCAAGGAAAAATGTGTGGTTGCCGATTGGTCTCTCAAATTCCGGATCATCCGGGAATTTCTTAGTGGTCGTTTGAGCATCTGAAAATAAAACAAGTGTTTAAACTTTTATGTATATCAAAATCTTAGGGATTTGGCTAGGTAACTATGTTTTATATTGTAGAAAAGTCCCACGAGTTCCTATTGACATGGAGCAATATGACCTTAACCCTTTTTTTGACAAATTAAAAAAACGTGAGTTCAAGCGCAAATGAGGCCTGGTAGAGAAAAGAAAAGACGTCTGGAGAAAAAAAGAGCATCAAAAAAAGGGTGACCCGTTTCATTATATTTAAATCGGGTTGATACCTATTTTTTTTGCTTTAATTAACTTGAAATGTGAAATTGTCTATACAATTTATTAGAACAGAGAAAAATGGAATACAAGGAAAACCAATAACAGATACAACAAACGAAACGACGACGACAACGAAAAAAAAAACCTTAGATCAGAAATATTATTAGTAGTGTTAGTTTTATTTGTTGAGGTGTGCTATAAAGAATATTCGTGCTATATTGTACAATTATCTAGTTTGTATGTCAAAATAATATTCATGTCTTAACAAACTGATTACGATATGCTTTCATGTTAAAAGCTTGCTGAAGGTAACACAGTGGCATCAATATTAAGTTCTACAAAAATATGACGACCTTGACCTGATGGGATCGGGAGTTGACAGATTGTTTATGAAGCCGTAACTATAGTAGTTCCACGACAGGGTGTGACTTACAAAATGATGAGTATGTAATATATAATTTTTTTAAATACATAATGTATTCTTGTTGATTTTTAATTTTGATCTGAGTTGGATGAAAATAGGTAGACTGGAAGAGCTCCTGATTCTGTACAACATACACATAAAATCATAACATGTACTCCAAAATTATTACTTTTTTCATGGTCTTCATCCATTAGGTTACGAAAATCTCATAAGTTTAGTCACTTAATGGAAAGAAAATTTAGGATACTGTAGGAAATTGTGCAAATAATAATCAGAATAAGGAACTCAATGTACCAACCAATTTTTACCGTAATCTAAAAATAATATTTAAAAAAACTCAAATTATATAAAAAAGTCCCAAATACCATCACCACCACAGAAGACGTGCCTTAGCACGTGACTTTTCAATCATAAACAAAGAAAAAAAGTCAGCCCAAGGAACCGCGAAATTTCTTAGTGTGAGCTTTCAATCTGGACAAAATATCATTTTATAATTAACAGTATCTTTTCAGTATAGGAAAACATCGTGAAGTCTATGTAATCCTAACAAGGTCTAGTTTTCCAGCCACCGCACTGCCATTTATTTGGCAGTCACTTTGTACAACTAGTGTTTTCGTTTGTTTTTAGGATCAGATGCAAAGTGGAGCTCAGGATCCTATAGAATACAACCGGGAACATGCTATGACGATGATGTGTAGTCAACATATTAAATAATGGCCGCTGTATCATGAACTGTAATTAAATCTACGTACAAAATACGTAACTTACCTGCACGTATACTTTCTTATGACCAGAATTATAATGGAGACAAAGAAGTTCTCTGAGATGACAGAAAATGTGATATAACTACGTTTCATATCACGTTAGCATCATTATGCGAATAAAGCCTTTTACTGAGGACGTACTCTCTAATATTTAGCTAGAGCTTTATTGTGCAAAAGCTCCGAGCTCTACGAGTATTCCCAGTTGGCAGCAAATGAACTTTTCTAAATTGTCTCATACTAAAGCTGGGATGGCAGTTTTCAGGCTGTATTAAAGTTAGGTATTTGGACCCAAGAGTTGTTTTACTTCGACACTGATTTAAGGACAAAAGTGGATGTAAAGTAATCGATGCATCAAACACGAAACTAGAAGTGTAAGTTTAGTAAGACCGCATCCCGCCGGGTCGAATTTAACACCTAGCTCAGATTAAAGTAAACGCTGTTTTGCATTTTCATTATTATTTATTTTATTCGATTCATACACTATAATAATTATTTATTAGCATTTTGGCTAAGTGGGTAGTATTGTTATGAGACTGATGAAATAGCAATTTGACAACTTTTTGCCATTTATAACCAATAAGAAACGACAACAATCAATTAAAATAATTACTATTAATAATAAACTGACAAATCAATCCAACTAACCATCTAGCAATATATTGTTGACGTTATATTCTTCCATTTAGTTTTAAGATTTGCTGTCAATTATTTTATTTTATTTTAATTTAATTTAAATTAATTACTAATAAATGAATGTTATTATGCTAACTTATAGACTACCTATTACTACTATTGTGTGCGTGTGTTGTTGTTTGTTATACTATTGTGTGCCCTTACAGGGTGTCATGATCTAACTTAAACCAAGATGCAACACCTATTATGTACATGACATTATAATATTAAATAAATAAATAAATAAAATAAATTATATGTGACACGTTTAGTTATTCGTCTCCTAACTTTCCTTCGAAATCGTATATTTGCTCCATTGCATCACACCTGCAAAACGCGTCTTACCCATGACTAGCACAATATTCAGGTCATACCCCATCAGCATGTATTGTCGAGCGAAAGGTAATTAGCAAGTCAAATATGGCTTCCCTCTATCCGTCATAGTTGTTAACAATAACTGACCACCGGAACTAATGCAAATGTAGTTATTTTAGTAAATGCGTGCATATTAGTACTACCACAGGTTGAGAGTCTCGTTAAGCTTATTGTTGACTCAGGCTATTAAATTTAATCAGATTTCCAAATACGGTATAATTATATTGTACTGATACGTAGTTTATAAGGAAATATTACTAATGATGCCACAATTTCCTGTGGTCGAACTGCGTCGATTGTTTAATGTTTATGTTTTGTGTCCATTGTTTTATACCACGTCGGTGGCAAACAAGCGGGCGGCCCGCCTGATAGTAAGCGGTTACCGCAGCGTATGGATGTAAGAATTTAAAAATTTTAAAGTAGCACAAATGAGTTGAAGTTTTACCGTTGTTAAATAACGTATTGTTATCAGACAAAGACAATTTTCTGTGAGTGGGAGATTTTAAAGAAAACGTTCCAAAACGCTGTCTTACCCTATAGGAAAATTCGGCTGAGCATAGGGCTGGCTACTTACTCGGTCAATGGATAGGTATCCCTGTCCAGCGAGGAAATGTGGCCAGCATTACGGGCACCATCCCCAAGGGCACCCACTTCAGGGAATATATTAGTAAAGTTTTTGTAGTCTGTTTTCGTATATACATATACTATGTTAATAAATAAATATGTACTTAACTATAACTTGTGGCGATCTAATACCTTTTAGTAGAAATAACGTTTCATTAGCGATTCAAATATTACTAAACTCAGTTAGGTATTCTGTTTTCGCTTGTTTAAATAAAAATATTTAGCATCTAGGTACCCAGTTCATCGCGCTCACATTTTTATGGTTCCTTAGTCAAATGGCAAAAACGGGACCCTTATAGTTTCGTTATGTGCATCTGTCTGTCCGTATGTCACAGGCGTTTTACTCAAAAACTATAACGTGTATGAGAATAGAATTTCAAATGAGGGTGTATTACGTAGTTATGTAACCATCATCATCATAATATTTAAGAGCTTGGCTCTTGTTGGTGGAGTAATTGCCAGCTTATTCTACATTCAACTTTATCCTTCACTTCTCTGTGTGATGAAGCATTTATTTTTTCTTTTAGTTGCTCCATGTACGTTATTCTAAGTCTTCCCCGTTTTATTTTTCCCTCAATCTATCCCTTTATTATTGCTCTAATCCAGTCGTCATGGCGTATTAAATATCCTAACATTTTAGCTCTCTTGTTAACATTCATTTTCTTCAAATGTTTCTTCTCTTTTACTATGTTTAAAACTTCTTCTTTAGTTTTCTACCAAACAATATTACCATTATGGTCGTTACCATATTACTAAAAAACTATTCCCGTGATTCTTCAAACATCTAAATTTCTACATATTTTACGCAAGTCAACCTGTGGCACATCAATAGATAGCTCTTTAGTAATTAATGTAAGGCTTTTCAGAAAACAGACAGATGTAAGTGATTACATTCAGAGACAATTGCTCCGAAATCAGAATAATTGAGGTTCCCTTGTCAAACCTTCGAACCATTAAATAAAAAACTATGACAAACTTAATGGATAATCGCGGAATGAAAAGGTTCCTCACTTTTGAACCTCACAGTGTAGAAATAGAAGTCGAAAAGTGAAAAACCTGTTTATTTCGCTACTAGACTTACTCGTAGTGCTTATTAATTAGTTGCAACGAGTTTTTTGTTTAACAATAAAGACCAACGGTTTTTGAGTTATCACTGAAAAACTGCCTTGCCCCAAAAAGACTTAAATGCCGTGTACAGCGTATAATAATAGCCTTTTTCCGTCTTGTAGCGAAAACCTTACGGGAGTTTGCTATGAAAATACAACCAGCAGTGGTTTCAAATGTAGACTACTAGTAGTAGGTACAAAACCCTTATGTGTATGTCTACACACACTTGGCCAGTATTTTTAAAATAAGTTTCGTGTACTTATTCTGAACGTTTGCTCGGCGCCCTTGGAAGCAAGCGTAGCGCAAACACTGATGTCAAATTTGTATTAGTAACGGAGGTATCGAATCGACCTCTCATCGTTTAAATAAACATATTGCCGAGGTCGTCCGCTCCATATCCAGCTAACCTGATATTTTGAAGCATTACCAAACCTGCGTATTATAATATTGATAACCTAATATTACTCTATTATTTATGCATAAAGGTTTCCTCGTTTGGATGATCGTTGATTGCACGAAATGGATTAATTATCGGGGATTAACATGATAAATAATAATTCTAATATACGGAAAATCCATTACAAAAAATATATTGGACAGAGCAATGACTCAAATCATGCCTTCAACGGTAGGGCTTGGTATAGACGTCTCATCCAGCTAGGGTTGTCACATTTGCTGGTCTTCCCATTACCTAACAACACTTAATGGTATATTGAAATAATTAATAAGCTATTGCTATCAATACTTAAATTACAGTGCGATTACTTTCACTTTAACACTGATATATGCTCTTATTCTATTGGATAGACAAAATTATGCTATTATTTATTTTTTCGTCGGTCGAGGACGGGTTAACGCTAATGTAATAGATTTTCTATTACAAACATATGAGTAAAACACAGTGTGTATTTCCGTAATATAAACTCTATTACCTTAGTATCTAGGTAGAATATCTAGTGGAATACGAGCATAGGTTAGTGTAAAACTTAAATAAATTTATCTTATAGTTAGAAATGAAATTATCCTTTAAAAATAAAAGTCCTTTTTATCAAATTTAGGCAGCGGGTACACGACTACCCAAAGAAGGAGTGTAATGTTTTCAGGGTATAGTACATGAACCCTCATACATACCTATGCATGACGTGTGTGGGCAGAACTTCTCAAAGCCTTAACCGATTTAGATGTTATCGCTATTTTGAGTTCATTTATTATAAGTCGAAAATAAAAATCAATGCCTCCATTTGCAAATTGATCCCACATTAATAAAGATTTATGCCATAACGTATACTCGTAGCTACAAATATGCGTTGTTATAAAGTTCAGTTAGTGCATAGTTCCGTCTGTGAATTTTGATTGATCATACATGCAGAATTCGCTCCGGACTCTGGCATCGTCATTTTTACTACCCGTATAATGGAATTTTAAACCACGGATTTAAAATGTACATGGAGGACATTATTGCCGAGGTCCCGTAAGTAAAGAGCCTGCAAAGAGACGAGTCCGGCAATTCCGGTAACCACTAACGTAAATCATTATTGCTTTTCTTAAACAATGTGAGAAAATTACAAAAGGATATTGCAAACAAACTCCACTACCGTGTTTTCTACGATCTCCTTCAAAGTTGTATTTAATTTCTCACTATCTTCCACACTTATATTTGATTTGTACTTGATTAATGTTCAAATTAGTAAAATCACAACATTAAAAAAAATTTTTTTAATCATAAATCACTTGAAGCAAAAATAACACTGAAAATAGCGTAGTTTTCTTTAGTTGGCTGTATTTTTTTCTAATTCTTCTCGATCTCGTTCATAATCCTTTACATTGTTACGCATAAAAAATATGGATTTTGATGGATTTATTATACTCCTAGAAATTTTAATTGTATAATTAAAAATTTGACTCTTCATGTGCTGGGTTTAAAAAAAAAGAAATTATTTAGGTTGACCTGCTCTAGACTGTTGTTATACTTTGTTAATAAATAGTTAAACATACTTTCAACTGACTAATTATTAGGATGATTGTTTTGGTATAATAAGATTGTGGCATAGAGATAATGAATATGGTTTTTATCCCGTGGACTTAACCCGCCATCTACCGGTCCCTGATATCCCAGGGTTCATTACAAAATAATGCTATTGTTTATTCTTTTCCCCGGGAGACGACGTCTTTGAGTGAAAAAGACAGTGACAAAGAGAATACAGTATGTATGTCGTAGGACGTCATTGTAAGCACAAGAAAAGGCCAAACCCGCTAAATGTCAAAACCGACAACCGCACATCTCAGGCGATAATATTTCCATGCTTACTTCAACTAAATTTGAACTTTTACACCAAAGCTTAAGACGGGTTTTCCATCGTATCAATAGCGCTTTTCACTTTACATTCATTGCCTATGCCGCCACACTCGTTCTTTGGTAACCTACATTTTAATTACATTAATTTATTTTAATTTGGCGTCTTTGAGACAGGTTTTGAGAAATAAACTCATTTACTTATTAAAGGCACTGGAAGTACGCTAGCAATGGGAACTGAAATACGTTGTGGTGAATGTTCAGTTTTTGACTTACTCGTATTATTTGAGGGTCACAAACGCTACGTGTACCCCCCGCCGTTCGCGTGGCATAATTTTTTCTCATTTTTTTGTCTTTATAGCGAAAATCCGACGTAGAATCTCTGAGATTTCATCATGGGCCTCTAATGGGTAACGTAAATTCATACCCTTTATTTCATGTATAATATACAATTCATCAACCTCTTCGAACTAAACCGTGTTTAGTCTCTTTCTCACTAACATAAACTCCAACATGAGAGATTATGCCAATTTTTTATTTAACACTGGGCGTTTTAGCTAAAATGTACGTATGGATTTTAAAAAGAAAACTCCCGTGAGTCTGATATTATATTGAAATCCAATAAACGGGTCACTCACGTCTTTAAGGTCGAATATCGATCGACATATTTCTAAATAATATGACTGAGGACCACGTACTAGCAATTTTCACACATTATTATTGGTAAACTGGACTGAATTGCGTATTTACAATTGAAATTTGCTTACATTTTTGACGATTGCCCGGCTCTTCAAATGTGTCACAACATCCTTGATCAGCTCGTGACTCACGGATGTTGTGACACATTCAAAACGTCGGGCAATCGTTTACCAATAGAAATGCAAATCACCAAAACCAGTAACATACATACATATTTGCGCGGCGCGGAATGTTATTTTGGAAAAACACTCAAAGCTAAACTAAAACGTTATTCACAATGACGGCTCAGCGATTCCCGAATTGTGCAAACAGCGAAGCAAATAAATGGCTCATACCGATGGAATGGCTCCGCCGGAATGATGTTTTTGGGGTTCTGTAGCGTAGGATCGAATGTTTTTGGATTTTATTTTAAAACGCATAAGCTACCTGGGTCATTATTTGGGCGTTTGTTCCAAATCCCTTTCGTGGTCACTATTTTGTTAGAAGTCGATAAAGATTTTAATGTAGTTTTCGGTTATTTCGTAGAAATGCCACCAAAATCCATTTCCAAATACGCAGCCACGAAAGTGAGGAAGCGTTTCAACCCAGCTGTGCTAAAAAACTGGTCAAGTGAGAGTCCGACTCGCGTACCGTGGGTTCCGTAGGCATTCAAAAATTGCCCAAGCATAAGCAGGTATAAGGACATAAACCTATGGACAGTTGGAACTCCAGAACCATCACAAACTCGCTTCCGACCCTTTTTTCATATATTCGTTAGTTTGACAGCCGCATGTTACAAATATAGCTTGCTCACTCTCAACACTTCGCATCCTCGGGAGCTCTAGCGAGTTGCCACCGTGCCCGAATCGTTTTAAAGCTCGAGTGAATAGGCATCTTCTGGGTGAGTTCGCTACGTCTTTACCCTTGAGCGGTTGGCTGTAGATTTTAGATGCAAACCCACGGGCAATAAAAAAATACAGGCCATGTGGCTTAAATATAAATAAATTAGCTTTTGTTCGTGACTGCGTCCACGTAGAACTCGTTGATCGCGTTAAAATTTTACTGCTATTTTTTATATAAGGCGCTTTCCTAATAATCGTTTTTCCATACAGACTTCCACCCCCTTAAGGGATGACTTCCGGGGTAAAACGTAACATACGTAAGGGCATACCGGGGAAGGCCCCGGAACTCAAACTATCTTCATACCAAATTTCATCTAAAACGGTTCAGCGATGTAAGCGAGAAGTTACAGACAGACACTTTCGCATTTATAATATTAGAATGGATATGAAACCTATGGCCGCGACCTCGTCCACGTGCAACTTTTTTTTTAATTAAAAATGGGATTGCTTTTGGCCAAGATCTAGCTAGGGGGCAAACATCAGCCCGACGGTGAAGCGCACCCAGAAGATGCCTATTCACTATCATTTATATCGTTTCTCCGTACAAAACTAAACCGCTCCCGGAATAAAAAACTATCCTGTCCTTCCCAGGACCTAAAACTATCTCCATACCGTTCATCATAATCGGTTCAGAGGCTCAAGCGTGAAGAGAGAACAGACAGACAGAGTACCTTCGCACTTACCATATTAGTATGGTTCATTTGTCATAATTTGCGACGACGGAACTTTACACCTTAAATGCGATTCAAACTATTCCACATAGCACATAAAACCATTCGAAAAGCGAAAGAAACGCCTTTTTTGTGTGAGACGCATTAGCATTCGGTGACAGGTGCGAACGGTACCGCATCGACCCTTGCGCCGTATTTCTGACTTCGCCAATACTATACCGATTTCGTTTTTTTTTATAACTGTTTTATTGCAGTTTAAGGTGGCGTAATTTGTCACGAATCTGGCTTAATACGATACAATGGCAGTTTTTATACCTTGAAAAAAAGTTAAGACTTAAGTCACGGTAGGTACTCGGAAAGGTTTACGAGTGAATTTCGTTTTTACTTACATTCTTTTTTATTTATAGTATGGGTCGAAATAAGGAACAAAAACGGCAAAACTATTTAGAGTAAAATAATTATAAGAGATTCCTGTCTCTGTCTCCCTAACCACCGGTAGCTCGGCTCGCTGCCAGCGGCCCACTAGTTTACGTTGTAAATTTTGTATCTATAGTTTCATACTTTACATCTAATATTATTATTGTATGAACCTAATTTAAAACGAAATAAAGAGTATAACAATTTATAAATTTTAAATTAGTTTAAAGCTACCAGTGTGGGTACATCACTATTTTAAGGTCAAAACTGAACTTGAGATAATAAGATCTAGTGATAATAATCACGAATTCTGAAATTAGACCCTCTAGTAGTTGAATCCAGTTAAATGTTCTAATGTTCTTCGTTGATGAAATCTAGATAGATCTTACTAAAGTTTGAACAACAGTGAAATTTCAAACTACCCATCGATATCAACCAATTTTAGTGCATTTTGCATAGTCACTAGTTCAAGGGGTCTGAAGTTTTCGTTGATATTTTATTAACACTTCTGTCTGCCAGAATTTAGTAATAAGTCCTGTACATCTCACAAAAAAATCCGCCCAAAAAACATATAGATCGTAACTACATTCTTTTGAAACTACTTATCAACAACATAACTACAACCTTCATTTAAGCACCATTTTTTTGGTATTCGCATCTGCGCGTTTTATTATTTTCTTAATACTTTTCGAGAAAAGTACAACAAACTGGTTGTTTGTCATAAAAATTTCAAAGTTTGATGGCGTATACCTTGGTTTCAGTGGCTGGTTGAGGTAAAGTGAGATCATGTATTGTTAAGGACGGCCGTCGTTATATACAACGTGACAAAAACAATACGAAAAATTGAAAAGATATCGTTTCAAGGTCATTCAGATAGCACAACCCTATTAAGGGATGTCGAACCCTGCTCGGAGGATAATTTTTTCAATGTTTTCCTTTAATTTTAAATTTATTCATTAGCAGACGTTACGGCTTAGCACTAAATTGATTTACAACCAGCTTCCAATTTAAAACAGAGTAATCCCTCTGAGACGTGGTTTAACTTTACGGATATTTATAACTATCTATTGCGCTAATAGATATCTGCAATCACCTGAGTTTCAAACGTAAACGTAACGTATTTACGATGGATTCCTTCTCATCTATGAGAAGTGGCCAGTGCCCAACAGTAGGTCGTATAATAGGCTCATGATGATGGGTTTGATAGATTAGCGACAAGGTAAAATGTGGTGTGCCGGTATACGAGCTCTTGGATGTGTGGATGAACTGAAAGTATATTTTATCGTTTTTTTAAATTAATTTACGCAATAGCAAATATTATTAAAATGAAAATGTTGAGAATGACAGAGAACGACTTACGAGGTTTTTGTCAGGCACGTTCTGCGGTAAAAGTGTTTAAAAAATCTCAATGAATATTAAAACCCTAATTTCATGGTTCATTATACAGTGTGGAAAGATAAGTCGGGCCCTGGAGGGAAACTATCTTAAATCCTTAAGCTGGCTCATTTTACTTAAAGGAGACATTCCTTTATTTTTAAAAGAAACAAAACTGCATTCAAAGATTTTTTCAAACTCGCTTGTCTCGCCCGGGACTCGAACCAACTAAAATTAAAAAAACAAACACACTATTTTATTATACTAATCGATAGCATTATTACTCAGAATAAAATTTCTCTAACAAACATTTGGTCTTAAAAATAAAAATGATCGTTAAATCTAACATTAACTTTATTTTACTATCAATTTGTTACCCTCAGGCCGGATTTTATAAAGATCCGTTAGACCAAATGTCAAATCAAATTTCAGTAACTCAGTACATTTTTTGACATAACAAACCGAAATATGGTCTAACGGATCTTTATAAAACCGAGCCTTAAATTATTTAACTGATAAATTGTTCGAAATGAGCCCCCTCGTCCTGGCTACACAAAATTAGTCGCCGTTGAAATTCATTTCTTGTAGCCTACAACAAAGTATTGTAGTGTATGCTCCTAATAACATTTTCTGCCGCAACCCTTAGCTCTTGAACGGTTTCATAGCAAGTTTCATAAATTAGCAAGCGTGTACTTCATACGAAGTCTTTGAATATTATGTGTCCTTTACTTGTTGAAAGTGAACAGTAAGTACTAGATGTTCACTTTACAGAGTAAAATCAAATGTTTGTTAGAGAAATTTTATCCTGAATGATAATACTATCGATTAGTATAATAAAATAGGGAGTGTTTATTTTTATAATTTTACTTGGTTCGAGTCACAGGCGAGGCAAGCGAGTTTTAGACAATCTTTGAATGCAGTTTTGTTTCTTTTACAAAATAAAGCAATGTCTCCTTTAAGTAAAATGAGCCAGGTTAAGGATTTAAGGTAGTTTCCCTCCAGGGCCCGAATTATCTTTCCACACTGTATATTGTTATTCGAAAATAAAAATAAATGTTTTAATTTATATTTATTTCTATTAATTTTGAAATGATAATCCGTCAATTTTTTTTAAAATACGTTTAGTTTCATTTATCTAAAACTTGTACAGTAAAAAATTCAGAGGCAGGAGATTGTAAGGAGCCGGTTCGGGTTTTAAAAAAGTAATTTGTCATAGTCACTAACTGTCACTTATTCTGATCTTTCGTGTGAAAAATGCGAATTCTATGTGTGTGTTTATGACCACTGTTTCTATGTTTAGGTACCTGATTTCTAATCTTAAAAGAGACAAGGCATAGGCAAAATGCATATCACGAGAATACAGAGAATCACCATCCTCTTGTGTGTTTGTGTGTTTTCCCGGAAGTATCCGCTTTCGTATATAATACAAAACGAAAATTTGACAATGTCGGAATTAGGCTGGTTTCTTTCACCGAAAAACTACTTTCTATATAAATTAATGATATTTTGTACATTAAGGTCAAAAAGTACCAACTTTAGAGCTACTTTGGCCGTCTATTTTGGAAACGGTTCTTCCAAAATTTTAAATAGAGGGCGAAAGGTAGTTCGAAAGTGCAGTTTGTGTTGAATCTTTAACCCTCGACGCCAGGTCCAGGTTCGTCAAAATTGGTGTTGTTTTTTTTGAAGGGTGATCAATAAGAGCCGAACCCAAGACCAGATTGAAATTCGCGTGCCTACAGTTGTTTCCAACTGAGAATAGAAAGAAAGAAAAAAAAAACGGCCAAGTGCAAGTCAAACTCGCGAACCGAGAGTTCCGTACTATTATCTGTAGAAACGGCAAAGATTCACGTTTTTTTATAAGGGGGGCTCCCTTAAATATTTATTTTATTCTGTTTTTTAGTATTTTTTTGTTATATTGGCAACAGAAATACATCATCTGTGAAATTTTCAACTGTCTAACTATCACAGTTCATGAGATACAAATTTGACATTTCAATTTATTTTTTACCTTTGACATTATTTGTTTTCAATTATTTTTCTTTCATTATTATTATACCTATTGACGATCCTATTGTGAATTGATTTTGTTTTAAAAATGTAAACCATGATGTAATTTTATAAAGGAAATAAATATATCTATCTATCGATACAGCCTGGTGACAGACGGACAGATAGACAAACAGACAGACGGATGGACAGCGGAGTCTTAGGAATAACTCCCTACGCTAAAAGACATAGGTACCTGCACAGGTGTGCGCAATGTGTTTTCTGCCGCAGCCTATAAGTCTAATGCACTTTTGTCTGTTACTTCATAATGTAAGCGACTAAAATCACAAGGTACACTACAAGCCATTATACGTCTTTTTAGACGAGTGTTTCATTGTTTACTCACCTTTTAGAGCCATAGTCGGCAACAAGGCCAGCGCTTGCAGCATGGACCAAAAGCAAGTTCTCTCGATCCTCATTCCGGAAACTTTTCACTACAAGCAAATACAGTGCATTTTCCCTCATTAAAACTGTTCATGAAGAGTCATATTTCGCTCACAATGCCGGCAACGCGCTTTTGTTTTTTCCGTTTCACTTGTTTTTTATTGCGCTTAAAATTTTGTTTACATTTGTAATGTGCCAGTGTTTTTCATTTTCTAGGTGTTGTTGTCAAAAGAGCCCATTATTGTAATCTCATATAATGCCTATATTATATTATAAGTAATTCATAGAAATTTCAAAATCTTGCATAATGAAAGTCTAGATCATGCAATCTAAGAATCAATTCCGGATTATTCTCGGAATTCCAGCTTTTCATAACGAGACATTTGAAATTTCTATTAACTTTAAATTCAATCAGTTAATGATATTTAATAATTTAATCGGATTCCATTTCAATATTATATTAGTTTATATCAAATTAATAATCTTAAAACCCTTGTAGCGATGTCTTTATGCGAAGTTATGGAATACAACTTTTTTAATTAAGACCTTTGTGAATTAAGACAAAAAATTTAAATGACGCGCTGAATCACAAATGATTCATTAGCGATTTCTTAAGTAGGTACCTATTATCCTTACGATGAACTAAAAATAGCGAACAAAATAATTTTTTATTTTTTCAATAACAATGTAACTAATCCACGTATATAATTTCCATGGAAAAAGTTACTATTTAAGACTAAAGTCTATTCCTCTTTAGTTAACTTCAATTTGTTAAATTATTACATCTATATATTATACTTAATTTAAAACCCGTATACACATATAAATAAAAATAACACTGACGCATTCTTTCACGAATTTTTAAATTTGGAATTCACAAAAACAATTGAATTAATATCCGAACATCGGCAACAAGTCTTCAGCTGGCGCGGTGTCGCACAACCGCTCCGTAGCGGGTCTACGAGCACACTGATTCGCTACGCCGTAGCACACATCTACAGCGTAGACACGTTACGTCATGAAAGGTTGCCACTCAAACGTTTAGAACCTTCGCCTTTTGCATGAATACGGATACGACTGTATTTTTGTTTCCTTTCCCCGGTGTTCCATTTTTGTGGAACAAAAGAACGTGTTTGGATTTCCGTTGATACGACGGTGTTTATATGGAACTGTGTGTGAAAGGCTCTTGTTAACATTTTGTTTGATAAAGCAGGTATCATTTTATTTTTTAAAGTAAAGGTTTTTCAATGTAAGCTTCATCAAACTAAAAGCATAAGATAAGAATTAAATTCCAAATTTTCTAGAGTCAATAGAGACTTGAGGTAGGAGTACTGAATTTTGCAACTATTTTGGGAAATTCAAATAATATAATATTTTTATAAAATTTAATAATAAACATTTTACACTAAAAAATCATGTGTAATATTACACGAACCATTTGGAGCTACTTTTGACCCCTACCCTACGTATCTCAAAATATATTGGACATCAACATGATACTTACCTCGATTCTCACCAGTTCTTTCATCAATTTTACTGATGCTGGACAAGCTAGTCTTACGTAGATTCGGCGGCATTGGTACCAAAGGCGGTAAAGTGTCTAGTGTATCCTTCCCAGTTTCTGTGCTTGGTGCATAGCGTTCTGAGTTTCATCGGGGCAATTTGGCTAGTTTACAATTTTTTTATGGCATCATTCCAACCAGTTACTAGAGACAATCAAATGTCTAATGGGACTAACTATACCTCGTCTTTTTTAAGATTAGAAATAAGGTAAACAAAGAAGCAGTGATCGTAAATATTCGCACGAAAGATCAGAATAATTGACAGTTAGTTACTACGACAAATTAGTTTTTTAAAACCCGAACCGACTTCTTACAATCTCTGTCTCTTTGGGTATTTTATTGTACAAATGTAAATATAAATTAAAATACATTTTCTTATTTTTGAATAACAATTTATAAAGTGCGAGTGAGCATGAAATAACGATTTTAATATTCGTTGAGATTATTTGACACTTTTACCCCAGAACTTGCCTGTTAAAAAACATTGTAAGTCATTATTTCTAATGCTAAAATAAGGTATACTATTAGAAAAATACGTCTATAGCGTGTCTTAAGCTGCTTACACTAATAGAGTGCAACTTATAAACTCGTCAGCTGCACTCCATGTCAATCTCTGTACGGAAAAATAAGTGAATTGCTACTTATAAAGTACTAGCAGCGCCCTGCGGTGTTACCCGCGGATAAAATAGCCTATGTCCTATTCTGATGTCTAAGCTACAATACTGGAAAGTTTCATAGAGATCCGTTCAGTAGTTTTTGAGATTAAGCGGAACTTACATCCATCCGCACAAACTTTCACGTTTATAATATTACTAGCAGCGCCCTGCGGTGTTACCCGCGGATAAAAGGTAGCCTATGTGCTATTCTGATGTCTAAGGTACAATACTGGAAAGTTTTATAGAGATCCGTTCAGTAGTTTTTGAGATTAAACGGAACGTACATCCATCCGCACAAACTTTCACGTTTATAATATTATTAGGATTAGGATATTAGGATTAGGATTAGGATAATAGTGCATGCTTTGAGAAATTCACGATATTGAAATTTCCCAGTAATTCCCATTATTTTACCTTTTTATTTAATACCTACGAGTACCGAGCCGGGAAACAATCGTTTTCTAAATACGTTTTGGTTACTCCTCGTTATTTGTCGGTGCCGATTCTGACCTAGTACCGGGAATTCTCCTGCCTTGTATTATAGTCAATATCGAAAATATTTATACACACTCAGTGAACAAATATGCGAACATGACTTTAATGTCAGGGACATAATATTGTACATTTTGGAAACGTACATATAATTATGATTTTGTGGACATGCTCGCACCGACCTTACTTCCAGGGTGGTTAGCAACTACCGCTGCGATGCCACGCGAGACGAAAGAAATCTAATCTCTTTTTATTTTGCATAGAGTGAGTGAGACAGGAATCGCTGTCTCGTAACGCGACATGGCAGGAAGTTGTGCTAGCCCACCAGGTATCAAATAAATTCTGACTCTGATGAATCCTGAGTCAAAGACACCAAGCGCTACAAATATATATAGCTACCCAACCAGCAAAAATCAGGCTTATAAAAGTCTCAAGACTAAATTTTTTTGCTCTTATATTGATTCTATATCATCGTCTAAGCCCGGATTTGGGCACCAGTTATAAGAGTAAATATGCTAATATCGTTCCAATATCAGTCTTATTGAATGCTGTTTGTATTTAAAGTAATCTTGCCCAAAACTAATTTAAGCTGACTTAGGCTAATATAGCTTTTACGTAAGTACCCTATAAGCCTACATAGGATTATATAGGTCCAAAGTTAGAATCCTGTAAGTCTAAACTAGCTTATTTTGATATTGTTTAAATTCACACGGTATTTCAATATTCTGGAGTCGTTAGTGTGACAGCTAGTGCATCATGTGAAAAAAAAGTAACAAACTTGAAGTAATTATTGATATTGAAATATATTGACGTAGTGTTTGTTATCATCGGGTGTGTTTGTTTTACGGTAAGTAATCGCCTGGGAATAAATTATTTACTGTAAAGTAGACCCTGTTTCTCGCTTCAAACTTGATGCGCCTTATCATTCCTGGTATTTCGTGTTCTCTTTTAGTTATTTTATTCCTTTATTTGTATTGGGAGTATCGCCATTGCTACAGCTGCATTTTCCCAGCGCACTATTAGACTATTGTAAGAGCGTTTACACTAATATTAGCATTCTGAGTACGAATTATACGGCCATGTTGAATTAATTTGGGTTCCGTGCTTACCTACATAAAACCTTCTTCAGAAGTAATGTTCCAAAAGAATCGAGCCGTTTACTCCAAACTTTTAAGTTCCGAGGTTATTTTTAGGGCTAGATTGATGTAATTAGTTTAGAAGAGCTAGTGATTTTAATAAGGTTTAAGTCATAAAAAAGGCTAAAGACTTTTTAAGGCTATAGCCTTTTTAAAGACCTAGGCCTTATTTAAATTCTAAAGTTTGGTAAGTGCAGTGTTTGTTACTTTATGCTGATAATGAAATCGTGTACTTACCACGAATGTCGGGAATAATAAAATGTTATGTTCCTACATATTTGAATTAAATTAAAATGGTTTAATTTCATTTGGTATCAAGTCTTCAATTTCGTACACCAAGAAAGGCGTTGAGTCTATTTATTAATAGTAAACTACTTGAATCTCAGGCATTTGTTGCCCGAGCCGAAGGGAAGGGTGATAAATATGCGATCTGAGACTTTCTTCATTACCGCCCGTGGCAAGTACAAAATGTTAGGTCTCCCCCTGTCCAGGAAGTGGGATTTATAATTCTTTGTTTATTTAGGCTTGGAGGCTGAAATATTTTTGATCATGAATATTTTGATGAAGACTTTTAGCCAATAAATGTACAGTATTTTAATAATGTTACTAGCTCAAGAGTGTAGGCTCAATAGAACTAGGCTTGAAGGCTAAAGAGCTTAATAGGCGAGCTCCAACAAAAAACACTAAAAGTCTCGAGTCTTTTGGAACAGTAATTGACAGCATCGGCATCCCACTTACGATCCACTTCTGGGCACAGGCCTCCTCTCAAAGAGACCTTGGGCTATAGTTCCCACAAAGTCCCGGTGCGGATTGGAAACTTCACACACACCACGATTATTATCGCTATCGTCAGGCCTTGAAAAATACTCCATTGAATGCCTCGCAGGAATCTGCAGGTTTCCTCACGATGTTTTCCTTCACAAAATCTGAATCTGATCATCACTTGTTCTATACAATGCCAATATTTTTCAGAAAATTAACGATGGATACCGAGGACCTTTTAGAACACGGTCAAAGACGAAGTGAAGATAGTGAGGAACACGGTCAAAGATGGAGTGCAGATAATGATGAACACGGTCAACGATGGAGTCAAGATAATGAGGAGCACGATCAAAGATGGTGTGAAAAAAATGATTTGACTACAAAGACACATCAAATAAAGAACAAGAAAAAAAACCAAATTTGAACCGAAGAACAATATGACAGAATCTGCCACACAAACACCACAAACCCTTAAGATAAATAAGACCGAAACGAAATTGGCAAATTCGTTACACATGAACTTTCAAACGTTGTACCATTTAAAAAACGATACGTCAAGTATAATATATTACCGATTTTGGAAGAACATTCTTAAATATGTAATTGATTGTGTCCTTTTTCAATAAAAGCAAGGATTCAATTATATTTTTCATTTATTAAGAGAAACCACAAATAAATGGCATAACGATTTAACTAGTATGATATATTATAATTCCCTTCGGATAATCAATACAAACAACCGACTATTTTATAGTCTTTGCAATGAAAATTTGTAAAGACTCCTGAAGGATGTAATTAGGTTCACTTTTGAAAATTTGGTAATTAATGAATTTAAATAAATAAACAAACGTGTGATCTTGTACAGGTTTATTAGGCGACTAAAAGGACAAGTAGCTATTAGAATGAGAGGGTGGGAGTCTTCTATTAGAGCAAGCATTAATATTTTACACAACAACTCCATAAAATAATCGGTTGTCCTGTCTCGTACAATCAGTATTAAGTATCAACATATGTTAATAATATTATTACTTATTTAGTATAAATCGCCATTGTGCTTATCCTAATCTGATAAATGATGATTTCTATCAATATCGATCTCTTGTATATCAGTAGAACCTGCAGAACCCTCACTAATATTAAAATCACAGTCTCACTTTAGCCAACTAAATCTTGCTCTTACAATTGTGTTCCCAAAATATATTTAAGATCAAAGCATTTTATATTGATCTTTTATTTTGTATTGTAAGTGTGTTGATCCAATGTCACTCTAATATTTTACTAGACAAAGTGCTATTGATCTCATTATAGCTTTACTTAAGATCAGAAAAGTACGTACTAACAGTGCAGTCTTGTGCTATGCTGATATTAGCCTGACATCCTTAAAACAGCGTCTAGTAAATATATTATAAAATCAAATGAGCTTAGAGAATCGGGCTATAAGAACAAGTTTTCTCAAGTGCGCGAGTCTTCGTAAATGTTATTATATTATATATAAGAACAAGAGGCTTACTTATAATAGCATTATGAAATGCTCTTAAATAGATATATAAGACTAGGTAATAAGACTAAGCGTTCTTGAGACCGTGCTATCTAGTCTAAGACTAATATAAGAGCAAGAGGCTTATAATAGCATTATACAATGCTCTTATATACATATATGAGACCAGGTAATAAGACTAAGCGTTCTTGAATACGTACTATCTTGTCTAAGACTAATATAAGAGGAAGAGTCTTATAATAGCATTATACAATGCTCTTATATACATATATGAGACTAGGTAATAAGACTGAGCGTTCTTGACTTCTTGAGTCCGTACTATCTTGTCTAAGACTAATATAAGAGCAAGAGGCTAATAATAGCATTATACAATGCTCTTGTATACATATATGAGACTTGGTAATAAGATTGAACGTTCTTGAGTCCGTACTAGCTTGTCTAAGTCTAATATAAGAGCAAGAGGCTAATAATAGCATTATACAATGCCTTATATACATATATGAGACTAGGTAATAAGACTGAGCGTTCTTGAGTCCGTACTAGCTTGTCTAAGACTAATATTAGAGCAAGAGGCTTATAATAGCATTATAAAATGCTCTTATATACATATATGAGATTAGATAATAAGACTGAGCGTTCTTAAGACCGTACTAACTTGTCTAAGATTAATATAAGAGCGATGACATTTTCCCAAACAAATATTAGAGCGCTATAAGAATACCACTCTTATAAAGTGCGCATTCTGGGACTATTTTGCTGGTTGGGTAGGGAGTGATTATTTTCATTTTATACCTTTAAGATCAACAGCGTAGCTTTCGTCCATACACAGAATAAGCATCACCCACACCACATGCTTCATCAAAAACAGTAATAAAACATATCATCCTCAACACGCATCGTCAAATAGAATCAGGGGAAAAAAACAGTGCGTCACTTGTTATTTGAGGAGTCTGGGATCATAAGTCTTGGACCATGTCTGCAAAGATTTGTCGGTGCGCCTAATAGACACTACTGTTGACCACAGTTACCTAATAAGTTGATTCTACGCTCTTCTCGGCGGCTGTTTACGTCCGCTTCAAACGTAAGTAGGTACCTTACCTGTCATTCTTCATGTAGGAAAAAGCATTGACAATTAGATCTAGCTAATAGACCGTTATAGCGACAGATAAACCGTACGCTGTTTTCACTTACTATTAGAGTAAATCTAGTTTTATTGGAAGTATTTTCGATAAATAAATTTCAAAAAAAATCTACCTCATGTACGTTTGGCTATACGTAATCGACTACCGGAATAACGTCAAGGTAAATGTTGAGAAAAATATATGAGGAACATTTCCAAGCAAAAGAGTTGGCATGATAGATGAATGTTTATACAAAATGTTAACTGACATATCTGCTTACTCCTTGTCATATCCATTACCTTTATGCTGCTATGTTTTAGGCTTTAGTTTACCTTATAATGTGGTAGATTAAATTACGTTATATAATGGTATATATACATGTAGTATAGATTCAGATTCATTTAATTCACGATAAAAATTACAATATAAATTTGAGGGTATGTCAAAATTACAAAAATTTCTACATGATCGTCAATACTAAATAATATGTGTAAAATA
Source organism: Epiblema foenella (assembly GCA_963556455.1). Taxonomy (NCBI): domain Eukaryota; kingdom Metazoa; phylum Arthropoda; class Insecta; order Lepidoptera; family Tortricidae; genus Epiblema; species Epiblema foenella. Next base: position 10,477,883 of record OY747113.1, on the reverse strand, counting down.
GCAATAAATGTTTCAAAATGTACTAAAAAAAGAATTAGTTATTAGAGTAGATTTTGTATTCCTATAAAGGATCGTGACTAATTACTCGAAAGAATATAATCTAATAAAATATACAAAGTAAAACATAATATCTCCTAAATAAGGATTGTCACAAATACTTAAAACGAATAATACAAATAATACAGATAATTTTATACTATCAATAATAGAACAGTAATTTTTTTCTTTTTTTGGAAACAAAATACATACTTAGTTGATAACAAGTTTCAAGTTACTGAAGTTGCAAGCAAAATAATATAAAATGCATAATTAAAATTTTTGAAAATACCCTCGACGGATGTACTCAATTTGAAAATAATACATAGAGATAAAAATATTTGTTAAAAACAGTAAACTGGTTGCGAGGTACATTTACAAACCCAGAAAAATCCGTCAGAGGCTGCCCTTGCCTGCCCTGAAAAAAGTAAGAGGAGTGTATGCAGTTCACTTTATACCGTCGTTAAAATCATCTCGAATTTCATTATTATTACTATTTTAATGCAATTGTGAATTGACATGGCAATGGCAATCCCCGACGGATTTTTCTGGGCTTGCAAATGTACCTCGCAGCCAGTTTACTGGATTTAAAAATATTTTTATCTCTATGTATTTATTTCCTATAGAGTCGGGGGATTCCCAAATGCATTATTTAATTGTTTTTCAATTCAGTACACTTCTCCTTAGAGCGCGCTCGCTGTGCGAGGTCGAGGACCAAAGACCTGAAGGGCGAGTGCAAGTCGTCACTTCTAGCCCCGAGGGTCTCACAAGTAAACCCGAGGACCAAAGGCCCGGTGGCAACGGGCGAGGCACATGAAGTCAGAAGGCGTTCCGCGTGGGTCCATAGACCCGACGAGCGAGCCCACGTGGACGCACATTCTCTATCATACATATTTTCCCTTCTTCTGCTCACAACTGAGCAAAGTGTAAATAAATACCCAGGGTTCATTTTCGCAACGGCTCCAGACATTGGATGACCCAGTTTGAAGTATACCTTATTTCGTTAATACTATTAAGGTAAACGTCCCAGTCATCGACACCTAAGTGCCCAATTGATGACACCAATTAATCACCTGTCCTCATGACATAAGATTGAAAGGGCCATGAATTGGGCCAGTGTCGACCACAGGGACGTTTACCTTACCAACACATTTAGAACCAAGGAGGTTTATATATTATTTCCGCAAACACAATATTCATAGTAGTTAGGGTGTATAGATATTTCCATATTTCAAAACAGCCGAAGAACGGTACTCTATCTACGAGCCTTAGTTCCTTACCATGTCATTCGATTCCATCATCAAGCCCACAGCTGAGCAGTTCATACACAGAAGCTACTCAGTAAACAGTATTGAAATAGTGGATACATGGTAATCCACCTATGTGCCTTCACAAAATTTCCTATGCCGTTATTCTGCTTCAATATCAGGTATATATATCAGTATCAAAAGAGTCTAATGACATTTCACCAACTACTTAAACATGCCTTAAAACATGCCTTAAAATACTGTTCTAATACATCATCATATCCTCAGCAGATCATGTATAGAAGCTACTCAGCAAACACAATCTAAAGAGCCCAAACACGAACAAGTTACTATATGCCATCGCAAAGTTCTCTGTGGTATGGTTCTATTCCATCATCAGACCCTCAGAAGGTTATGTACAACGTCAATATAAACAAAAGGGACCAAAACCAATCAAAAAGATCATCTACCTCTGCACAATACCCTACTATGCTTTTCTGGTCCATCATCAGATCCTCAGAGTTAAAGTTCATGTACTCGACACTACGTCTTATGGAAATCGTAAACGCTCGAAGAGCAGTTCCGGAGAAAATGCATACAAACGCACTTTATCAAGTGAAAAATGTTTACTGCAGCGCCCCCTGGCGAGTTATTATCGTAACACCTAGCTAAAATTCGCCCCGAATAAACTATAAAAACCTATTGCAGAAAACCGTTTCTAAATCGGTCAAGCCGTTTTGAAGATATTGATGTGCACACACAAACAAACAAACAAACAGACAGACGGACAACCTCTCACCCTAAACGCATATATCTTCTCCGTTCCGTCGTGGGTAAAAATTGTAACTATGTAGGAAACCCGTAATTAATTCAATTACACACAAGCAAGGCCTGATTTTCATCGAGAAGAAATCCAAGCCGGTGCTTGAGAAGTGTCATTTTCCATACTATAAAATGATAGTTACATCTACCTGGCGTAACTTTTATATGACACCTAATCTATACTAACTGCTTCCAATATTTTTATTTATTGTACTCATATATTGTTTTTTTCTATTACAACCGCTACTGCTTGACACTAATTTTACATAAATTGTCGGTTAAAATAACAGTTATTACCCATACCCAATCCAATACACACCTAACATTTACAGTATCTTCCAAATTAACAAATTTCCACGGAATGAATTCTGAAAATTATTGTTAATCGCAATAATTATTTCAAATTAATTGATTGAAAATTAATAAAGAAATTTATGTATTGTGTCATTTACATTTTATTAATTCTTCACACCTGCTATTCAAGAAAGAGTTATTGTGGTACTCGAATGAGGGATCAAAGTCATACTTTTCTTCAATCATTTGAGGACAACCATGACTCTTTTCCTCGTAGACGACGTGTAAAGCAGTATGAGCCACTCGGTAGCAAAATTATTTGTAAGACATTTTATGCATTTAGCAGTGGACCTCATAGGCGGTATGAAAATCAGCGCGTCACACCACACGGTAACAAAATTATATCCGTCTTGGGCATAAACAGAAAAATCTAAATAATAAATAAATAAACACTTGAACCCCTCGCTATGCTCACGGTTCTACTTTAGAATCTTTCGCTTCACCGAGGATTCAATTTACCGCCCTCGCCGTAAATATATAATTTAGCTCCCTTGAAGACACAATCTACTATTGTACGCCTGTTTTGACCACGATCTGGTATGTGTATGTCAGTAGGAATAATCTTGACTTCTAGCTTGCGTGTTGAGTTAGAGGTAGAGATGCCTTTTGGCTACCGTCGTAGTATAAAAACAGTAAAATCTACTTTCAGTAAAATCTTGCATTGGATTTTAGTCTTACAACGAAAGCTGCAAATAGTAATTACCATATTAATTATTTTGGTTGCTTATTTAGGTCAGAAATGCACTGTAGTCCCTAAGGACAACCATCTCCTAATCAGGGCTAAACTCAGGTCAGGCAATAATAGCGAAAACCTCCGGAATTACCTGTGTACCAATTAAACGTAATGCTTCATTTCCCAGGACACCTGACAAATAAGTAGGATTTTCGAGTCTTAGTGGTGCTATTGATTAAGCACCTTTAGGACAAATTCTGTGTAAGGGTGAATATCCACCAGAGCGGTGCGAGAATGTGTTTTCATGTATTTGACACTGTCAAGCAAGGTGTAAAATTTCAAATATATGAAAACACAAAATTGCTGTTGAAAGGTATAAAAAGCTTCAATACTAGAACGACTTATCACAAAATAGTGTGATTTGCGAGATCAGTCTTTGTAGTAGAAGATTTTGTTAACAAAATGCCATTATTTTAATTGACAATGCGTTTTGCTTATTTGATTATGTATGTCACAATGTGTGTAAAAGTCAGCACATGTCGATTCATGGTGTCAATTTATCAAATAGGTACTACGCAAAGGAACAGAATTGTATTACAATTATATACATGTATTCTAAAACAACGAAGACATTTTTACTATTTAAGAGCATTATATTATTTCCGTCACGAGTCATATGCCAGTCTATTGCCAAACTTACTCTACGGAGATCTAACTGTCATTTAATACTATGAGAAATGTTATAAAGGCAACTTCCTGATTGCTCAGTGCCGAGGCGGTTCGATATGAAAAAACTGTCAACTCTCAGTCGAATCGGTATCGCATTTTATTGCGCTCCTACATTTAAATAGGCTTTAGGCTGGAGTCTTTCCGTGCACGTAGGTTTGTTTCTATGAAAATGGGGACACTTAATTCACTCCCCGGTTATGAATCTAGATTAGAGTTTTACGTGCTAAATATCTTAAGAAGTAGGCGAAAAATTACAGATGTTATACGCTTCTATTCAAAATTGTAAATTTCTTAATAGATACCAATACCGTTTATGAATTTAATTTAGTAATAGACCTGTCCGTAATCCTAGATTGTTTGCTTGTCCTCTTGTTAATAATAATGTTTCTGAAAATTTTCTAAGTATGTGTTGCACATTTAATGATATTTGCTCAGAATGTGATTTATTTTGAATGTCCTTATATCATTTTAAAGCCATTGCAACTAGCTTTTAATCATTATAATTCAAAGCAGTAATTTAGCAATAAAATACATTATATATATTTAGATTATAGTGTTTATTCAAGTATTTTTAAAAATTAGTAAATGGTGTGGACATTTGTAGTTAACTTATAAATGCATAATTTTTGTAATTATTTTAATACAGCTACAGTTTGTAAGTTATAACTGTTCCTCAAATAAATAAATAAACTAAGTGAGTGCTTCATGACTAGCGCGGGTTCATGAAGTAAGGATAAGACTGGAGCCGACAAGACACACATACACAGATGTGCGAAAGAGATGTAACCATAGATAATAACATACGTGGGAATGAGATACAATATGTCATCACCTGTCCCTCATCGCGTATTAATTTGTCACCGGCATGTGTCACCGAAACGTCATCAATGTATTCAAGCCTATTGGCTTAAATTTGGCGTCAATGTATATAGAACACGACTAATTATGAGATGTCAGATTTGTGCTAATGACTGGTACATCCAGTCTCTGTTACATCTAAATTTAGTCAGGTTATCATAAGTCGGTCCCTTATGGGTATTCGCTAATCTTTCTTCTACAGGATCCTCTTTCTACGTGCGGGTTGCGTGAATGTGGCAACCCACATTGCGTTTTCGTATCAACATACGAGTGCACCACTGCCCCGCTTAATTCACTATAAGTAATACTATCAAAAGATAAAAAAATATCTAATACGGTGTCTGGTTACCATCAGGCGGGTCATAAGTATGTGCACCACCGTCATTGTATAAATAAATCTATTAATATAGCCATATGGCTACCGCCGAATACAAGCCCTGGTAGGGTAATTCCGCATGTATTAAGTTGGCAACACTGGAAACTTTAGTCATTAGCACAGGGCTCTCTAAGTGTGGGGCCCGTTACGACCGCAAACGGGCAGGTGGGACTGTGGGGTAGGTATGATGTGAACATAAACTTAGGGCGGGTTATTGCTTGTAACGTATATACATTTTACCTGTCTATTATAAAATAGATTAAATAATAACTTAGCGAAAACTTACTTACCTTTCCCTGAGCTGAAATATATTGATAATTTCCCTTGTTATTTAATAACCAAATCTTAATCTCTTAGCGTTTTACATCGGGAAAATAGCAATGTAATGGGAACTCTTGAGTTTTCGAATGAAATACCACTTGATTTCAACTCAAGGTATTGGTTTAGAATCAACTAGTTACTTGATATTGCGTAATATTTCGAACGTAAGTATAGTATGCATCTGACATTTTCTTTATGAAACATTTTATTTAGATCAATTGACCTTGCGGACATTTGAAAACGTCAAGTTTTCAATCTAAAGATTAATCGAAAATCACGGTCAGGTGACATTTTACGAGTATACTAAGAGTAAATAGTATATTATGTGACTGATGTATAAGAAGGGTATAAAAAGGCAAGTGGTGTGGGTTATGATGTGAGCCTTGGCAAACATCGCAAGTAAAGACACCACGAGCCTTTTTATACCAGTTATGCACCGTTGCATACAAACACTTTCTATATTTTTAACAAACTTTTTTTTTTACGAAGGAACGGTTGATGAATTTGGAACTGGGTAGTGATTGCACCTATAGCTCAGTTGGCTAGAGCGACTGGCCGCGAGTGCCGCGAGGTCGCAGGTTCGAATCTTGCTCGGTGCTTAAATTTTTCAATTTTTCCTTTATTCTAAATACTTTTTCTACGACTCATTTCAAATAAAAAGTAACAGACTTTTCATGCGCCATAATTATTTTCCCTTAGTAATTGTGCAACTTACCTACGCAATTTATTCAGTAATGCTATATAACTTCTTCGTGGATTTTTAAAAGAATCAACGTACCTAACACATTTTCTTCATGAACGCAAAAAAAATCGTTTGATTTAAGTAATATCATCAATTATCAGCTTGAATGTTTTCGTTTTCAATTAGGCATTTGGTGGGAAATCAAAAATATGACACTTTGATTATGGTTTGTTTTTTTTTTAATATGCTAGACTTCCGGATCGAATCTTAACTGTTTCGTTTTCATAAATATATCCGAAAATAGAGAAAACTTGTTAATCAACACAAAAAAAGATGATAAATGTATGTATTTATTTTAGTAAATAGTATAATATTATGCTTTAAATAATACATAAAAATTATAGCAAAGTTGCGTTAAGTTGGCAGCACTGATTTAAATCATAAAAGTTTCACTTGAACGCACCAAAGAATGACTACTAAACATAGTAGTTGTAGTAGTCTGTGGCACCCAACTCTGCTTTATTTTTTCATTAAAGGGGTGTGTTTTTGGGCAATAGACTAGATAGACTTTTTACAGAAGAAATAAAGGATGTATTTATATTAGAGTTCATGATTGCGTAAGTCGCGAAAAAAAGTACAGGAGTAGAAAAAATAAATGAGTACATTTGGTTTTGAGTGTAAGTGGATAAAATAAGTTCCAGCGGTGATTACATAACGATTGACCCAAATTACATTTTCCATACTAAAAATGTCAGCTGTGCCATGGACGTGTGTGCAATTCTTTGGTTGCCTGATTCCATTGAAATCACTTAACCAATCTCACTGGAACGCAAACTTTTAGACTATTCTCCTATTAACCGCTCGTGTGGGCGTGCCGAAGATTTCCCCTGGACTTACCCAGAATATTCTCCACCGCCACAGCTAGGTTAAAAAAATCTTTGGGCATCGTAATTTTAAACGTAAATTTTACTCCCCTCGCTTATCCCTTACACGCAAAAGGGCTTGTTACTCTCCCGGAGGCCTGCGACTGCCTGTTTACTGCACTGTGCTTGCTACGTGTCTCATTTTTAAGACCACCACACTCAACACAAACGAAAAACGTCGTAGAACCGCTAGTACAGCCGACGTCATACATATATCAACTATTTTGCTCCTTATTCCTTCATAATAAGGTGAACAGCGTATACATTTTTTGACTTACACTATAACACCGACTTTTTGGCTAAGTAAAGCTGTACATTAGCCTTAGTTATGAATTCTGAATTTATTTTATGAGTCATAATAATATAAGGAATGTGGGGCATAACAAGTATTTACTTTAGGTTACAAGTATTATTACTTTGATTTAAATATATTATGAGCACATGCTCAAGTTAATATTATTTAAGACTACCTGTTACCCGCAACTTTGATGGATTAGTCCCTGTCGCCTTAGGTAAATAGTTGTTATTGAATTATTTTAGACGCAGACTTAATCAACAAAGTTCCATCCGGTTTTCGTCCCCTTAAAAAGTTGTTTCTCGGAGTCTAAAGCTCTTAACAGGAACATAATGAACAAATTCATATTCCGTGACAGTAATTTAATTACGGTGCACACACATAGGAAATTGCTGGGTTAGATTTAACGACTTTATTTAGCCGAAGAAGCCATCACCACGCCCTCTAGCGGGAGCCCATCGAATTAGAATATAAATTGAACTCTTTATAAACATTTATAATTTGCATTTAAGGGGCAGCGAAAGCGAGCTGCTGAAATATCGACGCTGAAGTTCGCTTGCGGTAGAAATTTAGTGTCGTTAAATATATAAAGTGTGTCAGATATTTAATAGGTAGTGAAGAAAAATAGCTTTTATCATGACATATATTGTTTATTGTTTATATTGGAAACTCTAGTACTGATTTATGTTTTATTATTACTTTTATAAAGGCGAGCATCGAAATTTAATATCTACACCCAGATATTAAGACTAATTGGTATAGAATAATTGGGAAAGGGTGTGTAAAACTTAACTAACCTCTGTTAACTAAAATGTGATGTCCTTTTCTCACAAACATAAGGATAAACGAATTTTAGCGCCTGTTTCACTAATACGGGTTTGATTGACGTTTATAAATAAGGGAGTATAACACAGCAGGCAATCAATTTATTGACAAAAGGAGATTAGTCTAAAATAAGATATTAATAAAAATAATATCAAAAAAAACCTGACAAAAGGACACGCTCGGCTAATTGCTTAAAACTTTGCCACTTTGGTGAGGTTACAGCGCTGATGTTCAGCTTGCCCGACATTTGCCGGAAGGAGGTAACATACAATCTTATTCATAGCAGTTGTCAATTTGCCATGAAAAATTGCCCTGAGTTCTTTACATCACCTATTTGTGTGCCTGTTAATGTGTTTTTTTTTTTCAATTTTTTAAAGTATTTTATACCAGGTGAACAAGGTCCGCTCAGTGTTCCCATTAAAACCCTGTTTCTTTTTCAAAATCCGAAGCGCCTTAACATTCACGGTGGCAACAGCGACGTTCTGCTAATACGTTATAAATATTCATGGTCATAAGTAGCTTCCAACCTATCGAACGTTTACTGCGTCCAGCCTAATCAGAGCTCTCCACATCTACTCAGCACCTCTTAAAACCTCCCGCGCACTTACGACAAGGGCGACGAAGGAGTTCTGGGTTAATTGGCCGGTTATACATGCTTGGGACGTTACTCCGATACACATTATACGATATTTCAATACTGTATTTATATTTCCTTCGGGAGTGAAGGCAAATCTGTATGCAGTTTCTGATGGATTGTTCTTGTTTTACCTGTTTCCGGTAACTTTGTTAAATGTGAATACGGTATTTGACTAGAATAGAATAGAAAAAGCTTTATTTCATCACACAAAGTTGCTGTTGCTCCATAGGCATAACGCTGTGCATATATCTTCCGAACCCAGTATCTTCGTTTCTTTCTTATTGATTTTAATAATATTTCCTGTATTATTAAGCAAACTAATAAACTAGCTTTCCTAAGCACAAGCTTTGACATTGCGACAGCTCTCACAGATCTGATGGATGACTTTGTAGTTCAGCCGCCGCATTCGAACTCCGTATTAGGCGGACAGACTAGTGTAAAGAGTGTAAAAAGTTTGTTAAACGAATCCATTCAAGAATCATGCGGTCGCCGTAGTAGGCGGACATACTAATTTGAAGACGACGTTTGTTGGCCTAAGTAGTTTAAGATGAATTCGGCGACCGCATTAGGTGAACGACGCAGTGTAATTTATTCTTTAATCGCTAATTAACATTGTAATCAACCAGCATCACTGCGAAAGTACCGATACTGATATCCTAGGGATGTCCCCTTCTGTAATTTACCTGTGCTAATCGAATACCGCTCAAGTGTTATAAGGCTAGATGACTCATAATTAAGTACATGTAACGGAGAGGAATGCTGTGAAACATTAGTTATCGTACCAATATATTAAATAACTGGCACTTGGAAACATATAAACATCTATATCAAGCTGCGATGCCAAGATTCTAGCTCTTAAAATAGATGACGAGGAATCAGACCAAAAATACATACATCTAGTTTTAAAAATATGACTGATACTGACGTTTCGATAGGCTGCGACGCGTTCTCAAGTGACTGACATCTCAGCAAGTTCTCAACGGAGATATGGGTAGACAACGTTTAACTACCTTACAAAAGTCCATTAAAACGTGAAGAAGTTAAACAAGAGTAATGTTTTAAAAAAAGCGTACAAGGCGCACAAGAGTTTAAAGTATTATCCATCTACAGTACCTATAAACTAAAGTTTAAGCCCTTCAAAAATGTGTACAACGCGCTTACAAGAGATTAAAATATTACCTGACTGAAAAAAGAATGCCTAGTTTGCTTGAGTTAGAGGAACTGGAACATCACTGTCATTCCAGTACAATATTTATAACCTAAAAAAAGGTTATACTGGCAGATGGCTGGCGTCTCCTTACCCAACCAATCCACAAAGCAGCAAAAGACAAAAACGGTACGTTTTTTCACAAAGATTAGGCTGTTGTAAGCTGTACCACAACGGAGGAAGTCATCTCATCAAAGAGGCTGTATAAATGATATCGGTTCCTCCCATTCCACATTTCATCCTCCGCCACGCATCAATTTGTTGAAAGAAATTTGATGAAATAAGAATGTCCCTGATATTTTTACTGATCGGCAGTTTCCTTTTCTTATTATCGAGCTTAAGCCCGTTTTTGTTAAATACACTACTGCTCACCACAAGACATACATATTAATAAGGTAAACGTGTCAATGTTTCAAACCTTACTACAGAATAGTTTATACTTATTTTACTCTATTATATATGAAATATAAAATCTTTGAGCTCATAGTTAGTAAGTAGGCTAGGAAACTACGTTTCCTCACCATATGTAGACAAAAGCCCATTTGCCGTAACATACTGAATTACTTTAACCTTGCCCGGTTTAAAAAGAATTCTGCAATATATATTTGATCGTTTTGTTTTTTAATGAGAAGTATAATATATTATTCACTTTACACCTCGGTTACAAAAACGTTTCTGCTGTTTATCGTCCACTAAAAAGGGACATCGTTAAAACCCCTTTTTAGAGGCGAAATAAGTGGAGGAGGTACAATGCACCACTTTGTTTTGGTAAATAGCTTATGATCCAAGTTAAAGACATGTTCTTAAATTTTCTGCCTTACCTACTCTTGTATTCATTTTTTTCGTTTCAAATTATTTTGTAGACATAGGGGAGACAAAAGAACCAACTAATCATAGACAAGGTTACTACGTTATAAGCCGTTTTACTTAATCATATTCGTATTGATTATTGATTAATTTACAATATTTGTCACAAAATACTCACAAATATCTTAGAAATGATTTCCTTGCCATAAGAACCACAATCATTTAAAAATTAAACTAATCTTAAGATATCTAAAACATGATCATTTACATTACACGTATTTATTTTAAAAAATTATCTCGGTCAATTCACAAGTAAATTACTGGAGTCCACTATTTCCTTCAATATTTAACCGGAATTATTAACGGCAAATTCATCATCACTTCTTCATCTTCACTTGTTGATTCTTCTATTTCACTGTTTGCAAGCATAGGAATTTGATCAGGACTATTCTCTGGAACTTTAATATTTTCAGATAAATGATCCGTATTAAATCGCCATAGATTGCTATATACAATACAGAATATAGATAGAAGAAGTAGAATCAGTATGTAGTAATCTTTACCCTCTTTCGGTGTCTGTTCTGGCGCTTGGGTGGCCTGGGTGGGTGCCTCAGTAGGGGCCTTGGTAGGTGGTTCAGTAGATGACTCTGTATTAGGTTTTGGTGTCCAAGCACACGCGGCTTTGGCTTCTTTCAACTGCTTAGTTAATTTGTCTTTTTGACTTGATAGCGCTACATTCGCCACAAACAAACAGAAACAAAGGAGACTTAGTAGCACTATCCAATAGTTGTCTACCATCCACCACACTGGGTTTCTTGCTTTTATTCGGAAATAGCCGCTAGATTTAGACATTTTTGACACTCGCATCTTTAACGTCGAATATCGCTTCACATGTTTTGAATCGGTCCGCAAGTCTTCATCATGAGCGTTCATTCACGATGCCTATAATTATATGCTATGATGATTATAATTATTTTAGTATGCTTCCAGATTTTAAAAACACTTCTCTGTTTGAATAGTGGGTGCACTCTGATATCGACAGTTTTGTGTTGTCGTATGCTAGCTTTAATCTATTCGATAGATATCAGTTTATCATGTTATTTTAGTTATGATTAAAAACTATACATATATCGTAATTGTGTTCATGTTTTATGTATTGTAGTATATTGTGAAATATTTATCCGCGGGCCTGATAGTCAGCATACATACACCGAAACGTATTGACGCTTGCCACGCCAGACCAAACGACCATTTTTGGATTTAAGGATTCGTTGTCTCGACAGGCAGAAACAAACTCAGCATATCCACAAACCACACTCTATGTCTGATTCCCAACCACAATATGTAGCAACCAAATCGTTTGGAATGATGTATACATCCACAAAAATACACAACGACTTTCATAACATCGTAGTTCATACGTAGTAACCTAACATAAGACTTCGCAGCGATAAATGGACTAGGCAACTTTAGTATAGTGCAGTTTTAGTTACAAAAAACATAATTCTATTTAATTAACTTCAGTTTGCAATACTAAACACTGACAAATATATAATACAAATATTATTTTGCCATAAGGGATCACAATCGCTAAGGAAACGTACTTATTTTTGAACTTCTCGGCCCAGAGTAAGTGTTTATCTTTGCCTTTCCCAATAAAAAGTTAATGGTTTAATTATTAAGTAGCTGCTAGCGTATAAAAAGAAAGCATGCAAGATCGTGGGAAAAAATATACACCTATTCTATGTATACCATGAAGTTACAGTTATTTTACAACCATATTAGCTTAGTTGGTGGGGACCCTACCTATGAAGCTGGTGGTTCCGGGTTCGAATCCCGGTCAGGGCATTTATTTGTGTGATGAGCGCAAAATATGTCCTCGACTATTGGATGTTTTCTATTTAAATAAATATTTTTATAAGTATATATATCGTCGCTTAGTACCTATAGTAAAAGCTTTGCTTGGATTGGGACTGGTTCGATTTTTTGTAAGATTGTCCACAAATATTTATATTATTTATAATCCTTCCATATTTTACTACATAATGGAGAAAGAACATATGAAATTGGACGAGTCTTTTTGTGACGTTTCGGAATATAATGATAGAAATAAGTAAATATAAATATTAGAGAACTTTGCACAATTACAATCGATCTAGTCCCATACTCATTAAGGCTCTCCACAAGTATCTAGGCAACAAAATGCAACATAAAGTAGGTAATTTACTATTTATTAAATGACAAATTACAATTCACATATTTTAAAATAGACTTTTAATATTAACGAAAAATATTCACTATTGCGCTGATATTAAGGAAAGTAATTTACTCGACTTCACTATTTCGTTCAATTCACTTGAAAAAACATTTGGCACATTTTCTTCTTTTGTCGTTTTTACTGTTTCACTTTTCGCAGGCACAACTCCAGGATTATTTCCAGCAGAATTATTTTCATTCGTATTCGAATCAGTATCTGTACCTTCGGGTGTTGATTCTGGTGTCTCTTCGGTTGTCTCTTCGGGTGTCTGCTCGGTTGTCTGTTCGGGTGTCTGCTCGGTTGTCTGTTCGGGTGTCTGTTCGGTTGTCTGTTCAGTTGTTTCTTCAGGTGCCGGTGTCGTAGCCAACGCTGCTTTGGCTTCTTCCAGCTGCTCAGCCAATCTGCCTTTCTGCCCAGCTAGTGCTAAAGTCGATACAAATAGGCAGAAACAAAGAACACTTAGGAACACAATTAGTTTGTTGTTCAACATCCATCCTAAAGTCCTTTCCGTGCAGTAACGGCAATTCATTTTTTACACTATGTTGAACGGTTTCACGATTCTATAAAGCACTTCTTTGTTTGAGTGGTGGGTACGCTCTGATATCGACTGATTTGTGTTATCGTATACTGGTTTTAATCTATTCAATAGATATCGGCTTATCGAATTTTGTTAGTTCATTGAAAATAGTATTCAATAACATGGTGCTTTGAGTTTGATTTTGAATAAAAGAAATATCGCCTATAATGATAATATTTATTGGAATTGTGAACATGAACACTTTACAAGTAGATAGCTCCGCCATTCTCTGCAACATATCTTTTTAGGATACAGTCAGGTAGTGAGAAATCGATGAATCCTCAGATCAATAAGGTTCGGCATCGCGCTTGTGATTATTCTTGAGTTGCAAGTGTCCGTAAGCTATGGTGTAGGCTTACCATCAGGCAGGCCGTTTGGTCTACTTACCATTGTTGTATGAAAAAGGTGTTTGAACATGACCCATTCGAAATTTTTTTGTGTGTTTAAAAATAAAACGTCAATATGAATAATAACATTACTAATATTCCTTCTTCTAAGCAAGATCGACTTTTTAAAGGAGGGTATTGAATGAACAAGTTTAGTGTGTAAATATAGTGCATGAATTAAGACTACATTGTAACACGGAAACTTATTGCGCATAATATGATGTATTTTTTAATACTTAACGAAGGTATTGAATAGTAAACAGACAACTACCTAGATATAATCCAATTATATTGACTCACCATAATACACGACCTTCATGAAATATGATAACCCCCACTCGAGATTATTTTAGCAGGAATTTTGTGATGTTTATTTAGATTTAGAGCGCAGCCTGAAAAAGAAAAAATGGAATTACTAACTCACATTTTACGAACAGTATACCTATATATGGTTAATAAATTAATCACGGAATCGCTTTAAGTTTAATAGAAGATTTTTATCCATTATCGTGATGACAAGAATTAAAAATAAACAAATTTCAATGGGTAGTACGAAGAATTTTGAATGAACATTAATTTATACTTAAGATTTGTTTACACGGGTCTAACTCGATATTTATGTATTTTGTTACTGAGGTTTCAACACGGGTTGCCCCGGTCATGTTCACTGTTTTTAAGTATGTGTACAAAGCGCCAGTTAAAAATGTTATATGGCCATCAATTAATTTTTACCTGATAAAGGATTTCTAGGGGGGGATATATGTTTCGTTCTACCTTTTATCGCGTGTTTTGCCTTTGTCGACATTATGCTAATATTAGCACCATTTTGGGTTATGATGATCATGATAACAATTCTTATGTAATGTATGCAATAGGTACTTTAATTGTTTATCATGAATTAAATAATCTTAAATTCGCCATCAGACATAGAGTGGACAAGGTGCACACTAATTGAAAAACGCTATTGTCAAAGCATTTTAGTTCAAATTCAGATTTCCGGCAGATATTGAGCACAAATATATTTAGAGGCAACTGTGTAATGCTGTTCATTCCTTTGATAAGTTGGTTTCGCTTCGCTTTCACAAGGAAACCTTGCACAAGTCCCCCCATTCACTCCAGTCGTCACTCAATAGTCGAATACCCCGGACTTAAACCTTTCTTAACCCAGTGGCGACGACCAAATTTTTCACATACCTACCCCTAGTTGAGAAGCAGGGGTGACAAATGTCTGACTGTCCGAGCCCCGATGTAAGGGATGGGCCCGTTAGATAAGATAATGGCGCGGCACCCCTGCGGAATTTGTAGCGAAAATGCTTCTTGGAATAGAAAAGTATTCGCATTCAGTCCGGAGGAATGTTAATTTCATTTTGTGTTTTAATTATTGAGTACTTATATTTACAGACATAATTGAAGTACTTAAGTTATTTTTTAAGATAAACCGAATATAATTAGAATGGCGTGTAAACATATGGCAGTTAAAAAAAAACCGGCCAAGTGCGTGTCGGACGACGCAACATGACGGGTTCCGTGCTTATTATATTGTCGCCCGGGTTATTTTGGGTGGCAAGACCATCACTTGGCGGCACTGGCAACACTGACGGTACCAATCCAGTCTCACCGGTAACGTCACAAAGCTGAGTTCATAAATACCCAGGCACCTTCCACTGAAGCTCTCTCTCTTGCTCGGCGGCCGTGAAGGTGATAATACGTGGATAAAATGTCAACCTAAGTATCCTACTTTAATTAATAGGTATTGTTATTAGTTATGACTGTTAAATATTAACAATCATTATTAATAATGCGATCGGCTTATATTGTAACTTTGCTTAGATAATTATGATTGCTGATATCCAAATATGTTTTGGTAGATTTACTATCGAGGAGTGTATATTATGTAACATGTGCAATATCTATAAACTAGGTACTATGGTTTAAATAATAAAGTATGTGTAACATTAATCGTGTGTTTCTATCAACTATTACTAAGTAGTCCACATTTAAATACTCTATCCTATGCTATTAATTTAAAAAAGTCGTATCTTCGTAGGAAACTCACGACACTTCCGTCCGTTTGTTTGAGCAAAGGCAGTTTTTAAGCGATAATTCAAAAATATATATAATTTAGTTGAAAGCATTAATGTACACAACCTTTTTTTTATTTTATTTTTTTATGTTATAGAGGGCAAACGAGCAGACGGATCGCCTGATGATGGTAAGCAATTACCGTCGCCCATAAATTGAGTATTCCTATTTTTTAATATTACTTTACGTATATTTTATTATCAAATACAAATACAAACATTTATTCTACAAATAGGCCACAAGGACACTTTTACATGTCAAAATATTAAATTACAATTTAAGAAAGTCTGACTACAATAAGTAATACATTTTTCATGTCAAAATATTAATTTACAGTTCAAGAAGGAATAATAATTTCGGGTTTAACAATTATAACAAAATTAATGTCATACAGTGAAGATAAACTTGCAAAGTTATCTATTACAAATATTAAGTTAGAGTAGAGATGTATAAGGTCTCAAGATTAAACTAGGAGTGAAATTAATTTATTATCCCAGAGATGTACATGGTCTCTGAGCGTCAAAATTAAAATTAATTTAATATTGTTAGAGATGTATATGGTCTCTAAGTCACTGATAATAAAAACGAATCCACAACAGGATGATGTCTCTCGTCAATCCCCTATCATCTACCTACATATACTTGATATGTCTTCAGGGGATTTCCGTATATCGAAGCCAACCACGACATGGAAATTAGCACCATGTACGTTTTTTTAAGCAGACTGCCAGATGTTATTTTGACAACGCTCTCCATCATAGGAATCCGTCAGATTGGAAGACTGTCGACTACGTTCCCATCCCTCCCCCCTCTGTTGACGCGTAGGTTCACTCGTTTACACAACCTCGCTAAAGCACAAACTCAGAGTATTCCAGTGTTTCAACCCCCCACGTGGTCATGTCCCAGGCCACTCTCCAACAACGCACTCCTATCGTTTTATTGGGCCCGGCCTATAAAGCCACAGTCAGGTTCAAGAAAAAACCCTATGTAGTCGGATTATTTGCTCCAGCGTTATGCACCGATATGGCCTGGGCTCGGTAAAGTGTACCGAATCATCATTTAATATTTGACTTTTTACGCGTTTTATAATTCCAGCAATATTTAAATGTATCAGTAGATAGAGTTAAACCTAGGGATTAAGGAATGCAATCCCGCACGATGATTTCGATCCCGGTATTTGCGGGATTGTAGATTCTCAATCCCGCGGGATCCCGGTTTTTACGGGATCCCACAGGGTTCAGTTTTCAGTCAAATAGCTATAATTTTATATCCGGTTATGTGATTATGTGATTCTCATAAATCGCACGCTCCCTTGAGCCAGAGCCACGTTTATGTCTTAATCTCACTAGTGAAAGAGACACAACACTTTTGGGAATGGAGTTTTTGGGCAAATCTAGATGAAACAAATCTTAAGAAGTTGTAAACTATTATTTGATTTTGATCTGGAGGAACCGAAAATATGGTTTTTATCTAACGAAAATTTTGCTTCCTGACTGACATCAAAGTTCACAACATTCACTTCACTTCTACTTAGCTCTTGTCCAACAAAATGTTCGGTCGAATATTTTTTTTTATAAATTTCAATAAAAACGTTCTTGTGACTAGAAATAATAACCGTGGTAAGTTTCCCTAACAGTAAAACTACCTTTCTCCCCAATCCCGCAATCCGGAGCGGGATCCCGGAATTGCATTCCCTGGTAGGGATTGACCAAAATCATCAAGGACTAATGTACGTGTAAGTGCACCGAAATACAACACCTAGCAGGTTTACGTGACGCGACAAAAATACCGGGTTTTGGTGGCCTTATGAAGTCATCATAATCATAATACAAAATTAAATTTAAACATGCTGGAATACATTTATTATTCCAGAAATCATCTCCCAACGGTATGAAATGAGGTTCACGCGAACAAAGTCGCGGGAAAAAGGTAGTTAATAATATACTTTAATAGCAACTTGATTCTATATTTTTTAAGCTAATGTTCAAAATTAATAACGTATAATATATAATTAATAATTTACTTTAATGGGAACTTTATTCTATACTTCATTGAATCTTACAAATAAATGGTTGGCGGAACTGATCCGTGCATTAGATAGCGTGCGGTGCGTCACATCTGAGTCATTACATAGCTCCTTGTTGACATACTAACGTAATCATGTGCGACAAAATGGTTAAAAGTCAAGAACTACTAAAACTAGAATGCCATACCCACCAAGAGCTCCGATGCCTCCGATTTTGGTTGTATCAATTTGTCTTCAAATTTGATGTTTCACCAGGACTGTTCCTCTTGCCGCCGCATCTGCGAAACTTGGCTCTGCCACACCTCAGTAGTGTCCAGATATATTATCGCGCTAGAAACGAAAGAGCACGTGCTATGAGGCAAGCGCGTGCGAGCGGTATGCCATGATTAGCTGTCAAACGTCGGTTTTGTTAGACAGAAAACATTCTTAGGCTATTTAGTTTGCAAAACTTCTCAACGCCTTAACCGATTTAGATGTGTGAGGTATCGTTGGAATCCTGACCTCATCCTGAGTATCATAGGATGTGACGTTGCAATAAAAACAATATGGTGGACTATGTACTCCTTTTTGTGTGTTTTAAAGAAAATAAAATCGATCTTATCAAAAGAGGCATCAAAATTATTTTCATGAACAGACGATTTTTAAAACATATATATTTATATATATTTAACAACAAACATGTATGTATTTAAAACATGATTTTACGGCATAACATGCATTAAAAATTTAATCAAACATTGCGAAATAAAATAATAATAATTACGAAATTAAAACCACGGCTGAACTGGATAAAAGTTAACTAAGAAAGTAAAACAACTTTCAAAATAAAGAACTTAAGGAAATCTATTTTGTTTGCAGTCCGCGGACCTACTACATACACTACCAAAATATTAGATCTCCCGACTGTGAACAAAATAGATTTCCTAAGTTCTTTATCTAGAAACTTGTTTTCTTTTTACTTAACTTTTTTTGAACCTGACTGTGGCTTTATAGACCGGGCCCAATAAAGCGACCTATTGCTTTCACGCACTCCTAAGTGCGCGGTTCAAAAACCTCGAACCACGACCACGCGGGGCATCTAGCGTCACACTAAGTCAGAAAGCAAACTAACTTTATGGCTTGTATGAATAAGAAAATTGGATCCGTCTACGTGTGAGTCTGCGAACCGTGGCTAATTAAATTCTGACAAAAATTACTTGAAGAACTACTGAAATATTACACAACAAATAAACAGCGTCTTAAAAAGAAAAAATAAACAAAGCTAATCCACCGGACCTCGGCGCCCCGAGGGAAATTACCGCGGAGCACACGCTTGACACCTGGTTTGATGCTGCCAGATGCTTTATTGATCGTGTTTGATGTCTGTTTAATGATGATTAGGTTTCTATGGATACACACGGCTGAAGAGGTAAATGTTTACATATTCTGATTTGTTACTCGTATTGAATGCGGTGTAAATCTAGAAGGCATTTTAATTTCTTGTACTTTCTAAATACCAAATTTTGATTACATATTAAAGTTTCCAGGATGTCGCCGACGTCGGACACGTATAGTAGGGAATCATCATTATTTACTGCGTCCCTATATTTATATATTAGTGCTTCTCGATGAGATTCCTGGTACGAACACAGTACTGCTTCCATACCATCCCAGTAAGGTCTCAGTAAAGTAGAAAATACCCCATACAATTTCCGCTACGTCAAGCCAAGAAGTAGACTTAACATTCAGCTACGAGCAGCGGCGATTGCAGCGGTAGCGGTTCAACGTGGAAGTGAAAAACCGTAACCGTGCCGTCTCGCTCATATACTTAACCGGCGCACCGTTGCCGCTGTGCCTTCTCGAAGTCAAAGAAGAAGAAATAGGGCAATTATTTCGAACCGTGAGATCTTCGAGAAGACAATACCCAGGAGTAGCGTGTAGGGTAGCGTTGGGTCACCGGTGGGTGCTCCCTACGGACGTGGTGCAACTTCGACCTCCCTTGTCAAGTGTGTGGGCACCAAGGCCTCTAACTTGACTTAACGACTGCTATCATAGTCAGCAGCCGAGATCAACCTCTTAACGTGCCTTCCAAATCACGGAAGCGCTCAGTTAGTAACCACTAAAAAGCGGTCACCCATCCAAGAACTGACGGCTGGGCCGACGTTGCTTAACCTCGTATACCGCACGCAGCACGCGGGCGCCGCTGGGCCTCGAGCGAGCAGACGATAAATTGTTTTTACATTACTAATAAAAACTCTTACGAAAATACTGTCAAAACATCAATTTAGCTATTTTAAAAATGTTATATGCATAAATGTTTAAAAGAGAACTCTGATCATATATAGTTCATGACGTCACTAAGAATGATGCATAAATGTTTAAAAGAGAACTCTGATCATATATAGTTCATGACGTCACTAAGAAATTATCAAAATATCTAACATCCCATAGAATTAATTTGTCAGGATGTCGCCGTCGACGGAAGCGTCTGGGAGGACATCATCATCATTTTATTTCCCTTCAAACTTCATACTAACGAAGCATTTTTGACGTTTAATAAAAAGTTAGTGATTTGACTAGCAGTAAAATACCGTTTTAAAACCCTTCATCATCCTCCCAGCGTTTTCCCGTTTGTGCCCTAGTAATTCCGGAGTTACCTTTGGCACCAAATCCCAAAATTTGGCGTAGGCACTAGTTTTATGAAAGCGACTGCCATCGGACTTTCCAACGCATAGACAAAACTAGATATTGTTGGAGTTATGTTTTCCTTTACCGAAAAGCCACTATTTTTGAAAAACCCAGTGATTCGAACCCTCGATATCTAGATCGAAAGTCGCGTGCGTTATCGTTTGGCTATAGATGTGCCTGACCCCTAAGAATGAAAATGTGTGCTAAAGCTTGTTAGCTAAGTTAGGCTATCCTGCGCTGCCGGCTCAATTAGGGTGATGTGTGATGTACATATATAGTCATAAAAACTCTGCTAAAAATGAGAAAATAATAATTTAACTGCCATCGGTGATGCTGGAAGTGAATGAGAATTTTAATTGCTATTTACAAGGCAGAAGTCAGTTTACAAATATTTATTGTTAGCGCGTGGACATGGCTGTGGTTCGGCGTGTAGCTTCGTTGGAGTTGGGAATCAGCAGCAGTAAAGTGAAAACAGATTTTCTTATTATACGTGTAATGGTTTACAATACATAGGTACAGTTAGGTATTATATTTAAAGAAAATATTTTAAGGCGCATCTGCGTGCACGGATGATGCGAATAGCGAATGCCCAGTAGTTTCCTGCTCCCTCCGTGGAAAAATCATCGACCAATCACGAAGGCCGTACATGTCGTGATATCGACGCTAATTGGTCCCTGATGACGATAGGTGTACAGTGGGCTGCATATATGCTGCTAGGTATAGTCTCCCATGTAAGCTACATCAACATTTATTTATTTAGAACAAATATAGGGGTCTCGGCACCGAATACAACTTTGTTCCGTTCGGTGTAGAGACCCTCGGTCCGTGGGGTCCCAGGGCCCAAGAGTTCTTCAAAGAACCCTTTTAGTAAGTAAAAGGTTAGTGAACACCACTGGTGACCAAAGGGCTGGCAGCTTCCTCGCTCAACGCATAAGCATTGCTATACAGCGAGGAAATGCTGCCAGCATCTTTGGCACTGTGCCGCGGGGGGACCCCCTATTTTAGATTATTTATTTTTAAGTTTTTATTTTAAGTTTAGTTCGTATATTGTATATTATATTATGTTATGATATGTTAGTTAGTTTTTATACTTATTATGAAATAAATATTTTATATTTATTTAGATCTGGAGATACCTTCATTATACAAAACATGCATACTCGTACTTTTATAAATAATTACTCCCAATAATGTCTTTCTCTATAAAGTAATTTTAATAGTTAATGTTGCAAAAATAAATATATTGTTAAGTAAAAATCAGTCGAGATAGTAAGTCTGCATCTGATAGAAAAGCTGTTTTATTTTTTTATTTTTTTTGCTAAGCTCGCAAAGCTTTGTAGATAATGCTTTTATTCAAAGGTTGATCATGAAAAGTTGTGTACAAAAAATACAAAATAGTTAATTTACACACAGTGCTATTACACAATTATCAAACCATATATAAACATAAAAAAAGGTTACTGACACTGCATGACAGAAAGTAAATTAAAATATTTTCCTACACACGATGCGAAGATTCGTTTGAGTTCATCAAATTGAGTTCTCAGTAAAAGTAGATTAGAATATTCGTTTGAGTTCATAAAATTGAGTACTAAATAAAAGTTGGGTTTCTTGGAGCTAACATGCAAAACATTAATTTTGATAGGTATTTGCTGTTGTTACATTGTGAAGTCTTTAAGATAGGGGCTGTCACCTGCATAACAGCATATTACAGAACTAAAACAGTTTGTGTTTCGTGTCTTCACGTAAGAGCGCCAATAAATAAAAAAACCAGACAAGTGCGAGTCAGACTCACCCACTGAGGTTTCCATACAAATTTGTAGGTACATAAATATCTATACATATAATAATTATAAATAGTTCAGGAATCGTTATTGTGTTATAGATTTTCCCAGTACTTGTATTATTTATTTATTTATTTAAACTCTATTGCACAAAAAGAATATAAATACAAAGGGCGGACTTAATGCCACGAGGCATTCTCTACCAGTCGACCATAGGACCAAACAGAAACTAGCAAATAATACTATGTTAAGTACTTGCCAAATTTCTAGGTCAACGGGAATTACACTAGAAATTTGTGATTCCCTTGAGAGTGTCGAAATACACGTTTTTTGCCGTATATATTTTTAAGTTAACTTAGAAGTTTGTCTTTTTCACAGTTTCAAGGAACGATAGACCTGAGTACATGGTTCTAATTTCAATTCGATTTCTCCCCGCGTTCAGATAAAGGGTCTTGACAGACAGACGGACAACTAAGTTTATTAGTTTTAGAGATCCAAAATAAACAAATTTCTGAACCATTTCCAAGTCAGCTAATTCCTCCCGTTCGTTATAGAAAGCCTGCTCGATCTACAAACATCAGTTTCGTTTTGGCTCGCTTGATCTGAAGACCGTAAGTACTCCACACTCACCATTTGAACTCTGCAGGAGAACGGCTTGTTTCATTAGCGCCTATAACGTAAAGCGTAGATTGTTGATGAGGTGTCCTCCGGTTCGTATACTACATAATTACTTGTGATGAACAAAATGCTGCACTATATGATGGAAGCAAGCCGCAAGCACAGTAGTGGTAATAGGGACCAAACTAAGTGATTTGACCCGCAGCAACGGAAGTTTCACCCCTTAGGAAAAGAGATGGCGCCACTTCTTTGAAAAATATTTCAAAAAATTCTACAAGCTAAACGAATTTACCGATTTCAATGTAACAAAAAATATGTAGCAAAAATACTGCCAAAAATTTATTTTATTTATCGTACTTGGCTGGTAGTTTTTACTTGATTTCATTGAAAAAAATGTATGCAACAAGTATGTTTTTAATAAAATACTTTATTACACGGTTAGTAACACGTCAAAGAAACTGGACACCAATACCTGTAAACTGCAGATAATTGTATAATGTGTGCATACGATCTCCAAGCTACGATGCCGTACCCCAAAGGAGACGTTTCGACATTTTACTATCTTTTCAAACTAAATGTATACAATTTCACAATTTGCAACATCAAAAGTAATGACGTATCATGCTATATGTGGCATTAAGGTGAAGCTAAACACGGAGTTATAGAAATTTGAACTTATTAAACTATATTAAAAGGCAATAAAACTTGGTTCTAAACTTGATACAATATTTTACTCTGACAACTGCTGTGGGCAACATAAAAACCATTTTATGATTGCACTCTATGTATACGCAGTCAACTGTTTTGAACATATTAACTCTATTACACACAAATTTCTCATAAAAGGCCACACATAAAATGAGGGTGATAGTGCTCACTCCGTTATTGAGCGGCAAATAAAAAAAAGCCCTTAAATCGGGACCAATATACACACCCGATCAATATTTTCATATCATCCGAAACGCTAGAGAGACTGGAAAACCGTGTAAAGTCACCGAAATATCACACAGTGACTTTATTGACATCAATGACATAGCATCAGGATTGGGAAAGAACTATACAAAGAACACAGAAAACAATATACTGAAGTTGTCAGATTTTAAAATAATCCAAGTTAAAGATGAAGAAACAAACAAATACTCGTTTTCATACAAAACCTAATACTCGGATGTAGAAAATTATAAAAAAGTTGTAATCCAAACCATTATGCGAAGTTCCAGAAACATAAATGATATTGCTTTAAAACAGACCTACCAACAACGAGTCCCAATAGCAGAGCAGAAGAAGAAATGTCTTCTTTGACATCCTCAGAAGGGCGCTCTTCAGTGCCAACGTTCCCGCCGCCCTGGAGCCCCAGATCGTGCGGAGCGATGATAAGCGCCCTGATGGGATGTCGTTGATCCCTAGGAAAAGCGGTCGCGCGCTGGTATGGGATGCCACTTGCGTCCTACCTCTCATCGACCAGCAAGCGTGCTGGGGCGGCGGTGGGCTCCCGGGAGACTTTGAAAGCAGCCAAATATAACTTGGCCTATGGGGTAACGCGCGGGCAGCTTTCTCGCGCAAAGAATTGCCATCGCAATTCAGCGCGGGAGTACTGCTGCCTGCGTAATGGGTACAATACCTAGGGGGCCTAATTTTGATATTATTTTTTAGTGTCTAGTTATTTATAGTTCTTTTTAGTTACGTTATTTATAATTCTTTTCTTAATAAATTTTAAATGTATAAAAAAAATTGTTTCTCTAATAAACTCTGATCTGAAACTCGTCTTGGATTGATTACTAAAAATATTATACCTAAATTTTGCAGTACTTTTATGAAAGTTTGTGTGACTGAATTTAGTATAACTACTATGATTATGTAAACCTAGTTATATTTTTGATACTCATTAGCTTTTAAAAAAATATTATTATGAGCCTTTCTTAGTTTTTTTTATTTATTATTATTATTTTTATAATTTTAAGAAGTATTATTTTGATTTCTGTTTTTAAACACATTTTTTAAAATACAGCGTTGGTTAAGACACACGACATGTGGCCCGCTTGGTGAGCTGAGCTACACGTAGTGCATTTTTATAGAGGACAGCAGATGTAGGTGGCAGGCTTGTCACGAGCTTGTTTTCTAAACCTTCACAAATCAAAAGTAAGTTAATTTTGCATTACAATGCAGGGTTATTATGTATGCTGACCATTCTGAGATATGGAATCAGTGCCATAATTTCCACTGGCTGGCACAAAGTTTTAGGTCAACTGGTAATCAACTATGCACAAAAATAATTATTCAACAGTAATCTACAGCAACCAGTCCATGTATAATCAGATTGAATGCTAAAAAAATTTAAAGCAATGCCGTCAACTTTTTTTTTCAACAAATGTAGGCACTTAAAATAAAAATAATTACTTGATACTGATTTAAAAGTAAAATATTTTTTCGTAATTCAGCACCAGGATAAAAAAATATTTGGTTATTTTATTTTGTTATTATTAATTAAAATAAATTTAAGTTCTTTTCATATGAAACATTTATCATCAAAATCAGACTACTCATTGCGCATGAAGATTAAAAAAAAACAATTATTTTTAAGATGAGCACGCGCATTCAATCTTTAATATTTCTTGAACCACTGAAGGCATTAGCGGCCAGTTGTTTTACATAACTTGTTATTAATCGACTAATAAAGCAACTCATTAAAAACATACGTCTTGCATACATTTTTTTCAATTAAATCAAGTAAAAACTACCAGCCAAGTACGAACAATAAATTAAACATATAACTTTTTGGCAGTAGTTTTCTATTTGGTCCCTTCAATCACTGTGGAAAGCGGCTTGCTTTCATAACAAAGTGCAGCATCCGGCCAAAAAATCACCATAACTATATTCTCCTCCCAACGCCTCCATTCCAACCTTCCAAAACGCTAGTAATGATAAGTTCACCTACGAGATTGAACAATTGTGATGAGTGAGTATAACCCTGTCTGACTCCACGGTTAGGACTAAAGTGTCCCAACACGAAGTCATCAATTCTAACCAGAAATTGCCGTCAACATATATGTAGGTTCTGAACAAGGAAGGTAAGATGATCCAGAAAACAATAAATAGGTACAATTAAAAAACCTGAAGTAATGGTCGTTTTCAACTTTAGCGAACATTTGTGACTCCGAAATAATCATTCGTTATGTGAATATGATTTTTTATTCACACTTGCCAACTATTCCGTGTGCGGTTAATGAGCTTGGCGGATGAACAAGACAAAAAAATTGGAACTATGGACCCCTAATTTGGAACACATTTTTTAAAGAAGTGTGATTATAAGGTATCATGTATTTATGAGATAGTTATTTAATAGAGACTCAGGTGAAATCAGATGAAAATCGCTGAAAAATGAACGTGATAAAACTGGGTATTGGGCATTTTGCTTTTCCAAATCCGATTTTAACAAACTGGTCGCCTCTGGGTTCGGGTGAGGTTCCATGCGGCCGTGGAAAAGCTCTACTGGCTTGAAGACTTAAGCCGACGTGTACCTATTCTCGAACGCTCGACAATATGTCGATAAAGCTTCTAACACCTTCCAACGTTCGTTTGTACTCTGTCTATTTTCGTCCGTCTGTTTATTTCTTTTTCAATAATATTTGAACGCTTCTGTGGATGCGATGCGTTGTGAGTGAGAAACTTGTATTCCTCAAATAAAATAAAATCTGCAGTCGCAGGTCTCCATAGGGTACGGTAACTATACGATTGGTCTGCTTAACAACCACATCCATCACATACATTGCAGCAAATGCTGCAACTCCTGTTATTCCTCTGTCTCGCGTATCTTTGTTTATTATTTTGTACAAGCTGCTACATTATGTGACGTAATCAATAAAAAAATACTCGTGTTGTAAAATTAGTATAAAACCCATTTTTTATTGTGAAAGACTGCAAGATGCATTTAAGGAAATGCAACATACAAGTATCACATAAAATATACGTTTTTATATTTATAATACGTATTTATGCCAAGTGATATTTAAATTTTAAAGGAAACAGAAATATTCATCCATAGTTGTTGCTTTTTGGTGGAATGTTCTGTGTAGGTTTTTTTGTTAACAGTGTTTGAAGTTTGAGTATTCAAACATTCTGGTAGTTGAAATACAAAAAAAAAACTCCGCAAAAATCTCAACCAAGAAGTGTTTGAAAAGATATAGGTATATATCGATTGCTGTAAGAATAGCCCTCCTTCGCTATCTTCGCAGACAGGCCACTTCCTCGCTTGTTGGTTCAAGCGCTTAATTACTAGTGGCTCAGCGAGCAATATCGCTAAATTGAACGTTGAAAAATTACTACTGATTTTTAGAAGGTATTTTCACTTGTTTAAATACGATTGTTCATCTGTATCTGCGTCTGTATTTGAGCGAGGTGTGGGTAAATTGGACAAAAGTTTTGACATTGAATGGATATGAATATTTTTGTAACGTAGCATAAACTGAGACTGGTTTTAGGAATGAAAATTTTCGGAAACTGGAAAAAAGGTTCGGGTTGCATTGCTGCTCTTATAAAATATTCCCAAATAGCATAAATACTTTTAGCTTACGATAACAGTATCAAATCAAGGTATATGTTAACGTTACGATGTCACATACACTTTATACTCGTTTTTCTAATTGTTCAGTCTTAATGTTTGTCAAAAGTCACTTGTCGTCATTTTCGAAAGTAGAAGTATTAGAGAAAGTTATACACTTGAGGGCCGACTTACTATGAGCGACTACCCCTAGAACTGAAAGATGAATCTAGTGACGAAAAATTTAAAAGTCGCCTGAGAAAATTTTTATTGGAAAATCCACTTTATCCTATAAATGAGTATTATGACATTTTTGTTTTATTGACATTGGTGATTTTTTAAATTATTGA
This sequence comes from Epiblema foenella, assembly GCA_963556455.1. NCBI lineage: Eukaryota > Metazoa > Arthropoda > Insecta > Lepidoptera > Tortricidae > Epiblema > Epiblema foenella. The sequence goes on along the minus strand of OY747113.1, from coordinate 10,449,807 downwards.
CAAATCTTAATTTTGTATTTATTTGACATGTTGTATACGTATTAGAAAATATTTATTTTTTACGGTAATTTTAATGTATCTACCTAATTTTCAAATGTTTCAAAACTGACCCTCACAATATAAATTCCTCAAAAATGACTATGTATATTGTGAAATAAATAAGTCGAAATTTATAAATAAAACACAAAATTAATAAAATAATAATAATTATGTAAATTATTATTATTTTATTAATTTTGTGTTTTATTTATAGATTTCGACTTATTGTCATGTTAAGGATACATATTATCTAAATACTCGTACAACAATCCAACCAGAATACCTATGTAGTTTGGGAGATTATTTTTAAACACATACTTCAAAAACATAAAATAATTACTTTTTGTACAATAAAACCAATCTCAAACTACCATCCACCACTCGCCTAATAGTTTTACGCTATTAGTACTGCATTTAAATTATTAACGCGAACGTGTTTTACCATCGCAAAAAAAACAACATAAAATAACGGTACGTACATATTTTTATTTTGTTTTGTCGGTCAATGCAAACGCGACATGTTCTCTGTTAAAAGATTAATTGGATTATATGTTTTACCCAATCCAATACCGTAAAATTTATAGAAAGCAGTAAATGGACAAAATAGAATTGAAGCAGACTTGGTTTTTTATTTAAATTAAACAGTTAGTCCTCAATATGCTAACACAGGTAACTACAAACATCTTTGTCTTTGTATATGACATAAGAGAGTGACATAAAAAAATACAAGATTCGTTTCTAAGCTTCATTTTATCGACTAAAAGTGACTTTAGGTACAAATAAGATTTATGTGCTATGCCTACCCCTCGCATCGCATCATTAATTGTACCAGCCTAGCTGACTTATATTTGCAAATTGAAGATAATTTTCGTGAACAATCGCTTATGACAAAGACCAGATAAACAGGTAGGTGTGTTTGGGAGCGAGCGGTATGCGACTTATGACGCCATATCTCGATATTTATCGTCATAATACACTCGAGGTAAAAATTTCGGGTTATCCTAAATTAAATAACCGCAATAGGTTTTTCTAAATATTTTACACTAATTTTATTTAGATGATATATTATTCTTCTTAGTACCCAACAGTATTAGCAATTCCTCCTGTTATAAAAATATCAATCTCCAAAACTGACGATTTTTGTGATATCTCGCTTCGTTAACACTGTTTTTTTCTTGGATTTTAGGAGTCCTATTTAAACCTGGAAACGTATTTTTTTTTGAAATATTATTTTTTCAGGCTAGATGTAAAATTAAATAAAGATCATGGCAGGATTAAAAAACTGTACAAGTTTGCACTATTTTAGGAAATATGATGGTATCTTCAACTTTTCTGGCATCTCTTTCAAATAGGAAAAGTTATTGCCACTTTGGTGAAGAGGTGGAAATTAATATATTTGTTTGGTAGAAAATTAAATTAAACACGAATTATTGACAACAAGTTGCCAACAGAGTCTAATTCCAGATTTTTTTAATTGACATCAATTTGACTGAGCAAAATTTTAAGTGGACTTGACTGAAACTTTAGTTTGCAATTATCAACTTTACTTGCATACGAACATTGCGTTAAATAAACTCTAAGGTTTATAAAAAATACACCGTACCAGCAAACTCCATCTAAGTTAGAGTTAAGCAATTTTCAATTCTCATATCGACTTTGTATTAAGCTCTAAGCGAGTCTAACTTCGTTACGACTAAGCGTCTCGTCTGTCAAATTAAGATACGCTACAATTTAATCAGTTACCGAGGCTGAATCAACAGATCGGGGTATCCGTAAATTTGGGATTTACTTTATTGATTTTCATTAACTGTTATGGAATTTTAATTTAATTTCGCCTACATGTTATGGTAATGGGCTCCTTTTTTTGCGAAAGTTCAAATATTGTACGTTACAGAGTCAAGATGTAACCTTATACTACTTCCTGAGTTCCGGGCGGTATTTTCTCCTTTCCCGACAGTATACTGAACAAACTTATTTTTTTCACTTGTTTTTTATTTATTTATTTGTATCAGGCAACAAGGTCCATATTCACATATACGTTACATACTATCATATCAATAAAAGAAAACAAAAGAGTTAATTTTAAGCAACATACCGGTGTAGCTCCGCTACGTCGTCAGCTCTGATGTAGGGTTCGTGAGGTTGCCCCGGGACCGCCGAAACATTACATCCTTTAGCCAGAAATCAGCACCGCTTTGGCAAGTAGCAGTGATACTATCAGTATTATATTTGTGATATTATCAGTGGTAAATTTCATTCAATAGGTACCGATTCGAAGGACAGTTGACTCTGACAGCTTACTCACAAATGCGGAAGTAATCTTAAGCTAACTATAGTCAATAACGCAGGATCCTACTTATATCATACAAAAGCTTCAGGGATTTTTTAGTGGCTCGTCTAATCTATGACAACTCGCTGGGTGTAATTACTAGAAGTGATAACAAATTTAATCGAAATCAAATATGTTTTTAAATAACTATACGAGAATAGATCGCATCAAGATATTAAACAGGTTATTATCTTGTCAGCGGAAATTATTCGGTAGCCAATGTAGCTTTGGCTATAAATACCTAATAACAGCAAGATAATATTTCCCAATGTATAATAAATGCACGAGGCCCGTAAAAACGGCAGTACCTAACTCGACTAATCGGTAGCGAAACTCGATTTTACTGGCTCCTGGCCGCACACGCACAGAATAAATCCTCGGCCCGGACAGCGAGAGGTAGTCCACATAGTAAACAATTCTATAACAGTAGAGAAGTACAGCATTCTTGTCCATTTTATAAAAGGTCGGCAACGCGTACGTGACTCCTTTGGAGTTGTGGGCGCCTATAGGCTGCGGTGGCCGCTTACCTTCACCTACCGACCGTACGCTTGTTTGCCACCGGCGTTGTATAAAAAAAAACCGAATTCTGTGTCATCATTCGGGATCATTATCAAGGCCATAACACTAAGGCAATTTCCTTTCCGGGTTGCAATAGCCCATCTTATTTTTATAAAATAAATGTCTAATAAGTCTTGCCTTATTTTTGTGAAAAAAAAGAGTCGAGATCCAAATTATATTCTTTTTATAACGTTACTTAATTTTATTGTGACTTACAAGTAAGCACAGGCTCAAACAATCAATCAATCAAATTAGCAACTGAACACATGCTGGGAAACTAAGTTCTGCGGCCTATGCAGTTAGACGTTATAGACAGTTAACTAATGCTGAAACGGCCAGGCTGGTGTATTATAGGTACTTCCATAGTATTATGTCCTACGGAATTCTGCTGTGGGGTAATGCGACTGACATCCAGACCTACAGAAATCTTCGTGCTACAGAAACGAACTCCACGCTCCATCTACGAACTAAAAGCCAGGAAATCTCTCAGAGATAAATTTAAAGAGGCAAAAATTCTTACTGTAGCATGCCAATACATTCTTGAAAATATTATGCATGTGCGGAAAAATTTACAGGAACTCAAGCTTAACAGTGATATTCACGACTACAACACTAGAAGTAAACACAAAATTGCAGTGAAGGCCAGTCGTCTCCGAAAGGTTAGCACGTCGTTTGTGGGGAACTACGATTTCATAATAAAATACCTATAGAAATAATTAATTTGCCATTCAGTATATTTAAGTTCCATATTAAAAGGTATTTTCTAAGGCGTATTATACTGTCACCGATTTCTTAAATGACAAAAATGCTTTTAAGCCAGTGGTAGTTTAATCCTGTTAGGTTTCATATACCTATGTTTATATATATCCTTGTATGCTAGTTCCGTTACGTTTTATGTAACACGATGCTGTTTCAACTTTGTTGCCTAACAGTCGCCTTATTTTTTGTTATTATCAATGTCCGCCAGCTTAAATATGTCATGCTCGCTTAAAGGGCTTTGCCTACGGTGGTGTCGTTGATCGAGTCGCCACCTTCCCTAACAGATGGTCGAGGGAGGCGATGGCTGAGATACGCGTTATACTCGTGATCAGGTGCCTTTTGTGGAGTCCGGTCTGTTCATACTTGCAAGGACATGGTGTTTTCTGTGTATTTAAGTATTTATATCTATTAAATATATCGTCGTCTAGTACCCATAACACAAGCCTTCTTGAGCTTACTGTGGGGATAGTTCGATTTGTGTAAGATTGTCCTCTAATATTTATTTATTTATTTATGGTGCAAAAAAAAACAAAATGTTAATCAATTAATTAATTTCTTACTTGACATTTAATTTTATTCCTAGTCATTAAAAACAAAAAGTTGTTAAAGTATATATTTATTAAAGAATACTGATTATTGTATTTTTTCCTTAAATTATCTGCAGTCAGTCTATTTTTTTGCAACAAAAAAATACTTGTGTGCTGAAAAACTCGCAATCCACTGATGTTAATGGGACAAAGTTAAGTAGTTTTATAGGAATATTATTATTCCAGTATAATTCAGCGTTTATTTTCTGTTCTAAGTTGTGAGCGATAACCTCAAAATCAGGATTTCTGACAAGTAGGGGTTTCATTTTAGTTTACAAATGGTTACCTGTTTATCCTGGTAGTATACAGTTTAGTAAAGATTATTTAATATATTTATTAAGTGTAGGCATAGTTCTTAGTTCATTTAGCCATCAACTTAGTAATGTAGAAAGGTTATCTTGATTATGGTTGCATTGAAATTTACGAATAAGAGCGATTATCACTTCCCAACATTCATACAATTTTGATGAATCGATTTGTTTCAAGAGAAACTTCAAACTCCTTTCCTTAAAGTTTAAATAACAGCGGCATAAACCAATTTCTTTATGCCCTGCAGAAAATGAAAATATATTTAATGTAGTATCTCCATACTTGTTTGAATTTATATCACTATAAATACGGATTTATACACCGTTTTGGCGTCGTATTATATTAATTTCTATTTTCGCCATTAATTCGTTTTTAAACTGACGATATTCAGTACCCATCAGTAAAGAACATGCCATTATTTAATATTGCAGCCGTTAGGTACGGAACGTACGTAATTTAGGTACGTCAATTACGACTGTAATTTAGCAACTATCAATTTCAATATATATATATTAAGAAAAAGCAAATCCACGGAGGTTATATATCTATAGAACTAGAAAACTTCTTCGTCCGAAATAATAATCATAGCAGGATATTTACCATGTATTATTTCTAGTGTAAATAATAGTGTCAGTTTAAAATCGTAACTTCATTATTATATAAAAATATTTACGAAAACGATAACCACTTTAAATAACATTTTGTTAATAATTATAAGCACATATAAAGTATTAACCCCAGAAATTCAAATTTTATTTCAAGAAATAATTAATTCATTAACACTTTGATTAATTTTGGAGTCAACACTACATTATTGCGAGCAATGACGCAAATTTGTCCGATCTCTGATAATTAGTTATAAAAAATTATGATGTACTGAAACCAATTTAAATCACTTATTTTTATTTGCTAAATTGTGTGACAGAAGTAGCTCGTTCTTCTCAATAACTAAAGATATAGTTTTATTGCTCTATATTTTCTGCAATCAAAACTTCCGGTAATTGCTACTTTACGACCATTGCGAGGATAACGAAAACATAATAAAGAACAAGTAAGGACATTATGTGCCCTATTTGGGTGTCACGTACCTTCCAACTTCCTAAATTAATTCGTATGTTTTCTGTTTAGCAATTAAGATTTATAATAAGCTACTCGCGGAAATACTAGCAATGCACACATTTAAAAAGAAAGTATGGATATAATTAATTAATCCCTATTTCAATTCAATCACAGATTTTCTGACATGTAATCTTAATAGGTAACTGATTATTTGTTTGATTATAAATTTCATTAATTTTGCTTGTCTCTTGTTAAATTTAATTAGGTAGTTGTAAGTTTCTAATAAGTTTTTGTATGCTCACGGGCAAAATATAGTGTAACATTTTTATATTTTTCGAACACTGTCATTGTCATGACTTTCACCCCTATTTTTACAAATAAACACTGACTTTAACTTTTAACATCTCCTGTAATGCACTTGACATAGGTAAATGTTGAATAAATTAATAATATTATTTTATTAAAAGATATCATGAATTATGTAAATAACCTTGCAGTTCCTGTAATACTATACATTTAAGGTGCATAATTGCATGCTACAGACAAGCATTACGAGTTTTTTTTCTGTTGTATAACACTTGGATTACTGTTTTACATCGGATGCTACGATCTCCCTCGTTTCGGCCCATAAAAAGCCTTGAAGGAGTTGTGACTAACACCGCCCCGTGGTTGTAGTGACGTGAAAAATTATCCTTTTAGATAAGGGGACGGGCCAATTGTTATGTATACTTAGACCAGTTTTACTAGAACTGCCATCCCCCGCCTTTGCGGGAGAAGTTTCTATATTATTGGGGAGTTTTGGTTAGTTTTTGAGATCTAGTTATACTAGTTCATGCAGAGCCTCAGGATGTCCCTTTGGGATAGACGTCCGTTCCTTAACGGAGGATTGTTTAAAATAATTTTCAAACGATGGTATAAAAGGCAAGGGTTTTAAGCGATTATTAATCTTCAGTGTGACTCGAGATCCAAGGAGCGGAAAAGGTTTTTCGGAAAGTTCTGTTGATAATGTCTAAAATATTTTACGAGTAACTTATCTTTAAGTTGTGCAACTTATTGCTTCTTTCAATGTCCTTGTTTGTATTTTACGAGAATATGTTATCCCTAGTAGCCATTTGTATTCACACCTGCTATTCATAAAAGAATCATTGTTGCCCACGAATGACGTATCAAAGTAGTATTTTTCTTCCCACGTGTGAGACCAGCAATGACTCTTTTCCTCATAGACAGTATGAAAATCAGTACTCGTATGTGCCACTTGGTAGCAAAATTATTTGTAAGACACTTCATGTTTTTAGCAGCGGGCCTCATACGCAGTGCGAAGAGCACTTTATTGTAGAGTCTTTCGCCTCACTCAAGATTCTATATAACGCCCACGCCGTTTTGTATAGGTATCATTTTTTTCCCTTGAGACACAATATGCTATTATGTACCTAAATATAGCGGTCTTTGTATAAAAGAAAAGCAAAAAGCTACGACGCGTCTAATAAGGCCAAGTGTCTCCAGCTTAAAGGCAGCAATCGAGTGTCAGCGTCGGACTTAGCAAGTAATCGTTACCAAGAATCTGTCAATTTAGCTTTACCTCAATTTTCTACTTTGTTTTGTTAAATATTCTTCTTGAACATTTCAATAAAATTACCATTAGCATAAAAAAAAGTTATTCACTGCACCGTGGCAGGAGGATTTTTTATAGAAAATGTCGCATTAGGATATAGGTGGAGTACACAAAAAGGCTTAATGGTAGGTAGCAAAAAAACTGTATATCCTATACATAAAAACAGGCAATGAGACATCAGTAACCATACATAACAAACCCATACAATGATTAGCGGTATAAAGTTGTCATAGCTTCATAAAACAGCCTGAATATAGAATGGGTGAAACGCAACACGTTTACACGTAACGTAACATGCATTACACGTTATACTAGTCTGGACCCGAAGAGCGCTTTAATAAAATGTAACAGGTCCACTAGCGCCACTCGTAAATAATTATGATTGTTTAAATTTAACGATAAATATCTAAAAAAGGAGGCCGCTACGTACTGTATTTTGTATTTAAGTACGTTTTGAATCCATCAAACGAATTTTTACGTTGCTAGATTGGTCTCTCTATGAGCTCAAAAATAAAACGGCCGTTTTAATTTTGGACGCATAGATTGAAAAATCCAGCAACGTACTAACTAGTTTGATCGATTCAAAACGTACTTAAATACAAAATACAGTACGTAGCGGCCTCCTTTTTTAGATATCTATCGTTAAATTTAAACAATCACAATTATTTACGAGTGGCGCTAGTGGACCTGTTACATTTTATTATAGCGCTCTTAACGTCGCTGCCATAAATGAACAAATGTTTACAAAATATGTAAAAATTGGTTACAGTATACGAGCAAGCATTACAGAATGCACTAATTATAATATTTATTCTTACTTTGTACATTTGTAATGATTTGTAATGCTTAACATTATAGGTACTTAGTACAAAATGAAGTAAGTACAATATATATACGTACATTTTGTAATACTTACTCGCACTTATTTGGATTTTATACACGCTTATATTTAGTAACATATACCAAATTAATGTAATGTATAAGTTACCTAACGACATCTTTTACATACCCTCAAAACCGCGAGAAGTTTAAACGAGAAGTCAACCAAAGCTACTTAATTTCGTGAACAGTAATAATTTATTAGCAAATGTAACATCACGGATCACAGGATATTCTGAATATAGTTATACCTAACTTATTAACACCGCAACTAATATTCACTAGTTGTAACTAAAAACTGGTTGTAGTAGTTTCGCGGTTTAGATATATTACTAATACGTTACTACACTTTTGTTGATGATCAAATTAAAATCAAAAACAAAATTTAAAAAATCAGAATAAATAAAAAACTCTTTCTAGAACATTATCTACTATTACTAGTTTTTACAGTTTGTCAGTCTCTAAAAAGTAACTGATTGTTTATATTATAAGAATAGAATAGAACAAAGTTTATTCGTTACGTATTCCTATTTAATTTTACTACGCCTGCGGTCTTTTGAAAGGTACTCCTCCAGTTGGGCTGCTCCAAATATGAGCGAGATTTCGTTATAATTATATATTTTTTATAAACCTAATATAGTAACATAGTTCGAATTTGAAGCGATTTTGGCTAAGGGGTACTGTTTTACTTAATATTAGTACGGCGTCAACATATTCTCATCTGTGATTTAACCTAGCTAAGCTCTAGCATTCAAGACTTAACTATGCGATGGTGCAATCGTGTAAAAAGCCGGATATGGCATAATGACAATGGTTTCTAAGGAAAAAAAAATTAAGAGAAGAAATCTGTATACATTAGAAACCTAAGAAGTCACTTATAGCTTAGCCTACAGATTGGAACTTATTGCATTTTGATTGCGAACAATCGAAGTAATGTAGCCAGTCTCTTGAAATAAGAGAGGTTACAAGGTCCGTGAGCTTCTTAGAAGAGAGCGTGAGGTTACGCACGCACGCACGCACGCACGCACGCACGCACGCACGCACGCACGCACGCACGCACGCACGCACGCACGCACACACGCACGCGCACACACACACACACACCGCTTTTTTTTGTTGATTTACAGTTTTTGTTGATACTTTTATATTCCCCTTCTTTTCTGCACCTAGCACAGACTTACCAAAACTTGCGTAATTCGTTTATTTATAATAATATTCGTTTGCGACCCTACTGGCTGTAAGTATTTATTTATTTAATATTTGTTCTTGGGACCAGACTGAAAACCAGCGCCGGGTACTTCTGCTCAGCACATGCTGACCCATTGCCTCACCTTGTTCTGATGGTTTAGCTTATTGTTATTAAATGTTTGTTAATTTTTTTGTATCTGTTAGGTTAAGGTTTTTTATGGGCAATAAATTTCTTCTTATTCTCATTCTAGTGAAATCCTTTACTCAAACCGGTAAAGTATATACTCGTAATGCTCGTGGGTTGTACACACCTGATCTGTTTTAGACACACAGCTACAAAGTAGACAAGGCTCTTAAATGAGTCAGCGAATTATCCTGAAAATAAAATACCTATGTTATACTTCAATGTTCTATTACTAATCAGAATTTCATATAAAACGTTACCTAAATACTGTAAACTTGACATGAGGCCGTTCTCAACTTAAAATTTGGATTAATAATTTATATTGGTAATTCATTACTTTGATACGAACGTTTGATATTCCGAAATAATGGTTAGTTTACACATTATATTTTTTGTTTCAAAATCTCAAGTTGATCCGTGCGTGGCTGAAGAGCACGGCATTTTTAGCTGCCACTAGCGAGCAAACAAGACAAAAACTTAAGAGCTACAGCCGCCTTAAAGTGAAAATAAAAAACAGCGAGGTGAGGAAAAATAGCGCATCCAAAAGCTGACTGTAGTTCACCGCAAGACTATTATGAAAACATAAATCGCACAGCTTATTAACTTGGCAACACTGTTCGTTTGCTTTATTAAAATGATAGTTTATTCCGCTTTAAAATGATAAACAACTTACTTTTGTTTCAGTTGGAATAAATTAAACTGCGGCAAAACAAACAAGTTAGCTTTATAAGGTTGCTAGATTATTATACTTATGTTATATAGATACGTATGCGTGAACTGAGACATACACAATAAATGTAATCTGAACATACATGGGCGTCTCCATTTAACAAAGTACAGTTTAAACTGTCAGTTTTGTGTCAAACATGTCCTGGCAGTGATTGCCTGTTTTCGAAAGGAAACCATTGTACAGCGTTCTCTTGATTGTACCTTATAGGATCCCGGGGCCCGTTTTGGCACCCATCCCTGAATATGCAGTAATAGATTTTTTCTCAAAAATGGCCCGCATATAGTGAACCTTACTCGCTACATATTGGAAGTTAATGTGCTTAACAGGGCGACTGGAATGTTACATATAAATTTCTTTATTTAGCTTAGTTCCAAATTTTTATTAACTAGAAACTGGCATATAGAAACTATAGGAAGAATATAGAAACAGGCATATAAAAGACGACACAAATCGTATTCAGTCAATTCAACTTGTATTTTTCTATTGGTACTCTTAACTCGTCGTTTTTGTATGTGTCTCAAATAGTTTGCGTTTTTCGGTGGAATAATACACTTGCGATTCTGATGAAAAAAAACGGCGGAAAAGCATGAAGTTTTTGACGTTTTAAGTTAACGCGTCTCCTATCAGAGCCTATACCTGTACCTAAGCGTATTCTATTCCCGCAAATTCTGGTTCTCCGGGATACCGGCTTAATCCGGTAATGGCCAAATTACGTGGCGTAATCCTTATTCTCCAAAAGCAATCGGAGCTATAACCACGAAAATCGATATTCGAAGTTCGAATGTGTCTGTCTCTATCGCACTTATTAGCGATTGCGATAGAGACAGACCTACTTACTTCGAGGTTTATTTTCCTGGTAGATTGGTCCCGTTTGATGACGACGCGATAGAAATTTGATTTTACTGGAGTTGGTATTTTATTTTTATAGGAAATTGATTGAAGGGTTATAATAACGGATTTATTATGAGTGGTATGTGATTACGATAAAAAAGGGAGTGAAAAGTGTATATAAATATTAATTACATTTAGGTATCATTCAAAGGGACTTTTGTACTGAAATATTTAACATAAGTAGATACAATTACTGAGTACTTTGTCTACGGGTACAATTTCAGAATGTGTTTTTGACTTATTAAGGTAGTAGGTACATCATTATTTCAATTATGAACGTTGTTAAGATTATTTTGGTCTCGGTCGTTATGTGTGAGCGTGACATGATAAAATTTATACCAAATTCTGTTTTTTACTCCCTGTAATAGCAACGTGTTTAACTAAGTTAAATAAAATTACAAAAAAATTATCTATAGTTAATGATTCACGAAAATATTTTTATGAGAAATGCTCGACGAGCGAGCTTAGTTCCATCCCTAATTTCTGCCCATTGTGCTCTAATTATAGTTGGTCCCATATATACATTTGATCGTCTCTAAAAACTGGTTCGAATGGCACCGTAAAGAAGTCAATCAGTGTCAAAAGTCACTTAGTCGCACCTAAATGGAGTGCTCGGCGTTTCCTGATAATGCCCGAAGCTTGGTTTATACTCTCTGGTTCGATTGTTAAACGTTGTGTGACTATTTTATGTTGTAACCAATCCAGTGCCGAATCTACATTAATACACAATTGATTATATTAATGAAGTTTTAGATATTTGCTGTTTCCGTGCCTCAGTGTGAATCTTTAGTTACGAAGTGGTGATGATGAAATGTGCTCGATCCCATTCCTATTTATCACTGGTATTCTGCAACCCTCGCTCGACCAATCAGCACAGTATTGCGATATGTATGAATACTTATACTTTTTTCTAATTAAAAAAATGGCTCATGGTAACCAATATTTGCCAACTCTACGATTGGGGCTATATATACCATGAGTTTTATTCTATAAGTAAAGAGAAAATGTACCTACTTTGATAGCTGAACTATGTCATGTTTCACTTACAGTATAAAAAAATATTATCGCAATACCAGAATTAAGAAAATGAAGAAAGTGTAGTGTCCGACACTGTCACAAATTCGATTTTTTTGGCAGGAACTACTTCCAGAGTAATTGGACGAACTGTGCCTTTTATCAGAGTTAGTGTAGGAATATCAGCCACCATACGTTTATTGTAGTCATCCGCTTCACACAATATTATACTAAACTGACATTACACATTATTTATTTACTTATTTAATAGCCACTAGTTAGTTTATTTATTGACTGTCCCACTGCTGGGGAAAGGCCTCTCCCCATATTTTCCAGGCATCCCTATTAAGCACATCTTCCTCCCAGTTTCTGTCAAATGCATCTGGATCATCCCGCCATCTCCGTCTGTGTCGCACGTCATGTGGCACCCACTTGGTAGCTACATTTTCCCACCTCTGGATGCATGCGACAGACGTGACCGGCCCAGTCTCACTCCTCCCATTACCTATAACTAGCAGAAATTATCCTGTTATCCTTTCAAGCTAGGAAATATCTCCGACATCAGTAAGCTCACATCAAAGATTTTTATAAAGACAAAAATGCGTTCAATCTGCGCTACATTTTTTTCATATTTATAACTTTATACCGAATTGTTAACCTGCTAGTTAATTATACAATACAATACAATACAAATACTCTTTATTGCATACACTCAACCAAAAATCACAGTACAGTGCATAATTACAATCAGTAGAGGCAAAGAACAGGCGGTCTAATCGATAAAGAGCGATCTCTTCCAGACAACCTTACGTCAACTAGCACGCTTAAGATTCAGCATAAAGTTATAAACATGAAAAACGTAGCGCAGAGCGTACTTTCTTTGAAATAGCTGTTGAATTATGAAGTTCATGTCATTTGCACGTAATAAAGGAAATCAGAATTCTTTACTTGCCTTCTCTTCCCAGAACTCTTATTATAAATATATTTCTTATTACAAATTAAATTTCTCAACCACGATTTTATTGTGATTCATCTCCAGTCCTCAACGAAAGTACAAAAGCATAAATTATGCTGTTTTTGGACGTGTCTTTGTTTGTAACATCGCACCCATGATATGAGTTTCATGATCAGTAGCAAATAATAAATATGCATAGCTAGATTTAGACATAACATATTACGGGAACATGCAATTTAAACGTAAACCATGCAATCAAAGTGCACTCACATCTTCTCATAATTTGTTTGTCAGTTCGATACCCGTATGCGGTATTTTCTGCTTTTCCGACAGCATAATGAAATTGCCGATTCCCTACTTATAGGTATGCTGTCAGTATACGTTAGCGCAGAAGTGGGGGGGTACCAATGTAGTACTGCATTCATGCATCATGATGCGCCAATCAGGATGCACTCCTTTAAAATATCTGTACTAGCTGCTAATAGACACGGACATCTAACAACTTACTGATATCGTACCGACCCCGCACTGTCCAGAAGTAGCATTTGGTGTAATTGTACGTAATGTGTGTTATTTTACGTCCTTTTGTTTAACCCCTTCCTTTTTTGTCCTGTTGTCTGGTTCATACTGTAGTCCGCATTGCGCCGTATCCCTGACACTGTTATTGGCAATTACTCGCGACGTACAAAATAATTGAAGGCTTAGTTAAATCTATTCAAAATAAGTTAGATCTCCTCCTCCTTCTCTCCTCCCCCCACTGCGTCACCCCCTTTTTCTATATAGTTCTTAGTACGTCAGATCTCACGTCAGCCTTCGCAAAGGTGAGAGAAATGCCATGTCTAGGATGGTATAAAAACTCACTGCACTTTGGTATCACTTTATATGTTTTACGTACTTGTAGTTTAATAATGGTTTTATACTTACTTTTAAAAATCTAAGGTTTAATTAATCCTTTACGTCGCAGCGGCAGCCGCAAGCTCTGGACAAAGTGGTCGGACCACCCATGCTGTGAACTTCCGCAATATTAACGATGTCGATATTAGATTAAAAGAAGTGCGAGTTCGACTCGCGCACCGAGGATTCCATACACAGATATGTAAGTACTGGTCCAGACCCAATTAATTCAGGAAGATCTCAACAACATGGTGTAGAAAAGGAAAACTAGATAGAGCTATGGTTATGTTTCTCCTACATATACATTGTCATCTATGTTATGTTTCCTCCTTGGTAAAATTTGGAGGTAAGGAGGGAGGCACGGTATTTTTTTACATTTTTCCCCATAAATCAAGAATGACTCAACGTAACAAAACAACTAAAAAATTAAGTTAGTGAGATCAAGTTCATAATTTTCTGCCAATATACTCAAGAGTAAATAAGGAAAATGTTAGGATAAGGTAACAAATTTTATGAAGCTGGGCTAAATTATATACGGACAACATCCACACAGCCACGAAAACATTTGATGTACAAAGAAGACATGCCTATAAAATACGCGACGATATGGCTTATCATAGAGGACAGTTTTTCTAAAAGTCTTACAGAGGTGTGAGTCGGAGCATGCGGTGGTGGCATATAGCATTGTGACACAAAATATCCAACAGGCTGAAAATGTACCAAAATAATGAAACATATAGGAAGTTTTCTCAAATTCCTGAGCAACGGTCTCCACTGCAAGGGCAAGTTAAACACGATCCGCACAGTCTGTGGACGCTGTTTACAGCGCGCCCTCATTAAACGCGCAAAGAACTTTTCACCAGTTCTAGGACTTAAAATGTTCGCGAAAAACCGCTCGGATTTTTTATTTATTACCACTTTTAAAGCGGTAACGCGCTTGTGAGGCAAACGTTATCTTTTAAATAGCGCAAATTAAAATTGCCACAGAAGTGCGAATTTTAGTACCATTTTTTTGTTCATGAAATTATTTCAGGTACGCTACACATTATAAAAGCGGGAGAGCTCTTTTGAAATGCGTAATTTGCAGTTTTGCCCATTCTCACTATTCAAAAAAAGCATTTCAGATTTTAAGTAAAGAAGAAGAAAATATCTATGAATTTAGTACGTTCCGTATAAGCCAAAACCACGACGAGACCTCGGCAAATTACAATCTATGTATCTATGTATCTCATTAGATTCAGTAGATTTTTTTCATATGTTTAATCAGATTATATGATCCCTTCCTCACAGCGCCATTTTAAAAAATATGTAATGAAAGAAAAAATCTCAATAGATCCATTATAAATTGCAATGTATTAATTAAAAAAATAATTTAACTAGCAGTCAAAAAAAATATCATTAAATACACAGTGGATCTACTGATAGATCTAGTGAGATGAATTGTAATTTTATCCTTTCTGTTATATAAACTTCGTAGTAAGACATTTCCGTCTACGGCGCGAAAGCAACTTTTGTCAATATGCTACTTACTGCTTTATAATAACTACTACGGTACTAAAATCGTCCCTAGATATTTTCTTGCGAGACATTGCAATAATCAGAAAATAAATGACAGTGTCTTTAAAAAATACTCATAGGTATGTGAATCGGTAAAATTGAACCACGAATTCTCCATGGTGATCAGTCGCTAATGGCTCCAAAACCTAAATAACAATATTATACCTAAATATGAAATACACTCTATAGCTATTTAAAAGTTACGATTAGGTTTGTAAGGAAATCCGATACAATGATACGATACGTGTTATTTGTTCTCGAGTGGAGTTCATTGGGTATTTACTTTGTTTTTCTCTCTTCTCTCAATGAAAAAAGGTACGTGTTTACGTTTCTCTGCCGTACACAGATAAATTACAATTTAAAACATCAAGCCAGTTATCCAACAAAAAAACTTTTTTTGAATCTTATAACTCGGCGACGGCACAACGAAACTAATTAAAAAGGCAAAGGCAAAAACAAAAAGGGCAAGCTTAAGCAGCTAAGATAAATTACTAAGTTTCTTCTAAAAAGCGACATGCCCACTTTTCCTTGGTGTTTGCGATCTAAAGCCTGTTTTTTGCAACGCGGTTTAGGGACGCGAGTAGGATTAAAAAAGACGTTTAGAAAAACAACGTTGTAAAATAGCGGTTAATTTTTACAGTAATTAATTTATTTTGTCGAGCTCTTCATAATTTCGACTCTTAACATTTATTTCGGTTTTTATGAAAAAAAAAATTAAAGAAAAACACTTCAAAATACTTTAAATGCAATAGGGACGTTTGAAAATATCTCTATGTCTTAGTCCACCCACAGGTTTGATTGGCCAAGAGGCTTAAATAAAGTAAAGGTACATTTCGTTCGTATACTAAACTTGATACGTTTGAAAATTAATCTATTGGATACTTACATTTATTTTATATCTAGATAAGATAAAACATTATTACACAAAACTTATTCAAAACCAATGTACAGAAAATTACGATATGCTTAGTAAAAATTATAAAAAGTAATATGCATGTGTGTTTTTAATGTGTATAAATAATAATGTAGATAAAGATCGCGCACAATATACCTTAATAAAACATTCCTTTAGTATATTTCAGAGAACAAAAGACATTAAATTTATTTCCCGAATCCATGAAAAACAACACACAGTACCCAAAGCATAACGGCGCAGAAAACCATTTAAAAACAGATTGGCCTGTTATACAGTAACTTAATACATTACCCGGTTGTTTACCCGTCCCGGACAATAGAGGGTGGTCTTTACATCCGGGTACGGAAGCGGGGCAAGGAAAGTGGTCAGTACGTTTTACCTTTTATTATTCTCGTTCTCTTTCACAACATATGTATATTATATTTATTTTACTTATAAGGCTAAGTTATTCATAATTCTGAATGTACTATGCGATGGTTACTTAAAGTTTGTATTTGCCTTGATGCTGGTTTTCGTGACAAAATACAAAGCATTAAACAAATTAAAACATTATAAGTAGGTACATAAGACTATTCTGTATTACTAACTAATAATAAAATTGCCACGAAATGGTTCCTCCTCAGCATAATGCTGACTCAAAAGCCGGTGGTCTTCCAGCGAGACCATTTTTGTGAATTTAGATTTCAATAGACTTTACAGTACAACCATTGACAAAGGTAATTGAATACACTGACAATTAGGCGCATGTTGAAGAAACGAAAATGAACCAAATACATACTCTATTATAATTTTTTGTTAGTAGTTTATATACCAAAACAGGGGATTTTTTTACCCGTTTTACCCGCATTTACAAAATTGCCCTCGAATCGTAAGGCTATAAATATCCAGTCAAATGATTGGATGACAAATAACATGTATCGTAACATGGCACGGTTTAATACTTATTATTACGAAAATACGTGCATAACATATTTTTCTATCCACTTGCCAAATGTGATAGTCTTTTGTATACAGTATGTAACAATGAAATGAAATGAAATTTATTTATTTCCATACACACATTACAAATACGTTTTACTTACATAATTATATTATAACATGCGGAGAAAGAACATCAGAAACAATTTCCATTGGTCCCAAACTAGGCACAGCCTGTATCTTGGGCACCGAGGTATAGATTTAGCAATTGGAGTTAACAAAAATATTTTAAGTGGGTATGCCTTAACAACTAGGTAAAAGATGTGTTTACTGTTTTTATTTGTGTATGCATGAGTGTGTGCTGGTGTGTATGTGTGCATGTTTGTGTGTGTCTGTATGTGTGAATGTGTATGCGTGACTAAGTGCGTTTACGTTTTGGTGATCTCCTCTGTTTGTTCATATGTCTTTGGAAGAAGCCATTTTTTAACTTTGCTTTTTAGGATCGAGCAAGAGAAGTCGTCAAAAGCGCACTGATTGGAAACCCTGTTATAAACTATAGGATGCAGATGGAAGGGAAGCCGCTTAGCGAATGTTGTTTTGACTCGAGGGGAGCAAATGACCTGACCTGATGTTTATGGCGTTTTTGACGGCGCCTGACGTGGTCAGAAGTAGCAACTGCGATTTTGTGAGCTTCAGTCACAGCTTTTACAATGAAGAGCTGCCGAACTCTTAAAACTGACGCAACCTCGTACAACGCATTCGTCGGGAAGCGCCACGGCTTCCTTAGCATGACCTTTAACACCGCGCGCTGCGCCCGCTCAACTTCGATCATTGCAGTTTTTGCAGCGCCGCCCCAGGCTGCTATACAGTACTGTAGTAGAGATTGACCGAGTGCAAAATACACTAGCTGCAGAATATCTCTAGATGCCCCGCCCCTCAACAGTTTCATAACGTAAATTATTTTTCGGACACGTGCTGATAATGTATGAATATGCTGACGGAAGGACAATCTCTGATCAATAATGACACCAAGGTACTTGATTGTCTCAGCCCTCTCGACGTTGTCGCAAGCACCGTTGCCGAAACAAAATTTCAAGTAATTAACAAATGGGGGTCCAGAGGAAAGCGTTTTGAAAAAAGTGAGAAATTTGGTTTTTTTGTGTTAAGGGTAAGCAAATTTTTATCCAGCCAATCCGCCACAGACGACATTCCGGTCTCAGCAGCACTGAACGCTTCCTCCCAAGATCGGCCACTAAATAGGGCCACGGTATCATCAGCGTAACATATCATTTCAGTGTAAATGAACAAAACGAAGTAAAATTTAACCCTGTTTTCTTTGTTTTACCCACTGTATAAAAAAAAGCTATCCCAACTATCAAGCACGGGCTATTTGTAAATAAACACAAATTGGCGTAAATAACGGAATATCCGGAATATCCGAGTCCGTTGGGTCAACAAAGTGCTGATCAAGTGCTCGCCTCGGATTGAGTGAGGTTAGGCAAGATTGAACTATTGTGTCTCCACAAAAACTGTGGACATGAGTGATTTTTTATAAAAGGTCCATAAAATCATTCGGTGATTCAAAAAATTGTTCCTATACGGGCTACATGTATCACTCTTATATATTAAGCGTAAGTCCTTACATAACATATTCAGTATCCACTACTAAATGATGGGTAGGTATCGAAAGAAAGACGCCTACGAACTCTTAACATATAATATCTTCATTACGCGATGATTTTACTCTTGAAACATATTCTTTTCTAAACTGGTTACTACCGAGTAAAACAAAAACTCACTTCTTGAACCCGTAAAATAGCTATTGTTCTTGTTTTCGTAGCACACCCATATCCTAAGACTCAGGTAAACCGTATTAAAATTTGCATGCGTTCCCCACAACATTCCCGGAAACAAATGAATACGATGTGCGACGCCAGTTGAGTCGTATTGATGCTTTCCGTACGTTTCGAGGAGAATTCGGTTTGGTGTTATTTACTTCAAATACCGGCCCGGCCCTGGAAGCGTGGGGCTTAATCCTGGGACAGGCTACCATATTGAGAATCGATGCAATTTTATAGGGTGTGTGGTGTGTTATTTGAGACATCTTTGTAGTAACATTGGCACTGGTTGGAAGCATAAGGCCAGCCAGTCTGACCGCTTTGAGACAAGCCCAAATAGACTTTAGGTCAAGAGAAGATAGCTGTAGCTAGCGGTAGAAGGAAAATAGATTAAATAGAATGTTAGTCCTTAAGGTATATGTAAATATAGGCCTTGTTAAATAAACAAATAAAGACATTTACAGACTGCGCTAAAAGGGGGCTGCTGCAAAAGTTATCTTCTAGATAGATTCAAAGGTTTATTTGTAGATGAAAATTAGGTTATTTTTAAGGCGCGATAGATGACAATGTAAAAAGGGATTTTTGAGGTACGATAGATCACATGGCCTAGTTTGGCTTTCATGAGGACGAGAAAGAAAAGACAAGTGAGCTCCACACACTATTCTGAGTTAAGCGCCTATAGTGCTTTATATCAAACTGAAAGTCATCTGAAGTAAATATTCAATTAACATATAGGAAATCGCGTATCTGACTGCGCCAGACAGTCTGCCAACAGGGAGAGATGGCGGGAGATCGTGAGGAGAGCTGTAGCAGGAGAGCTGCTAGATAGAGTCCGCCCCTACCACCAACGTGAATGCCTCGATGTGACCACGACCGCTCCGTCAAGAGGGTAACGACGGAGAAGAAGAAATATTCAAAAAATGCTGTTTTCTACGTAAACTAAGCTACTGCTTCTAAACTACCTATAAGTGATGTTTTGAGTTTGGTCAAAATACATTAATCTTAAACCTTATCGTTCACACTTCATTCTCTCACAATAATTCTTGAAACATACATTTATGAAGATTTTTGCATATATGTGTGTTATAGTACGAACACAGCATATATCGACCTAACGTTAGAAAACAAGGATTTATTTTATCAGGGTTTTGTGTCTAAAGGTAAGAAAGCCTAATAAATATAGACAAAATAAAAAAAAAAATCCCCCAACCAATCTCACATCCCCAAACCTGACTACATAACCTAATCAACGTGGAGTATTTTTATGGCAATTCGAATTTACGTAATATTCTTGATAAATTAAAAAAAAGAAGGCATTGTCAATAAAATGTATATTATTTTGCATACCTAGTTATTTTTTAATGTTACCAATTGAATACAGCTATTGAAAAATTATTTGTGTACCTATTTGAAATGTTAATAAATATATCCTATAATAATAATGAAAAATAATGTTCGATGTTAATATAGACATTGAAAGAACTGAAATATATTGTCGCTGCCTATCTAAAATAACAGAGTATATATTTTTATGATCAACACACTTCATTTTAAGAGAGTAAGACTAACTGAGCGAAGCTAGTGGTCGTTTTATAATTTACTATTCTCTCACGGTAATTCGTGTTGAACCTCGTCGATCGGTCTTGCAAATACGCACATAGTGCTATGCTTGCGCTTGCAATAATAAATCTGCTTGATTGGACTATTCATTTCGAGGAGCAAGTACAACGGTCTTTTGTTAAGATGAATATTTTTTTTATACAACGCCGGTGGCAAACAAGCTTACGGTCCACCCGATGGTAAGCGGCCACCGTAGCCAATAGACGACCGCAACTCCAAAGGAGTCACGTACGCGTTGCCGACCCTTTATAAAATTTGAAGATGCACTGTGTTGACAACAGAAGAGACAAATTTAGGTCCCTCACTATCAACACAGTGCATCCTCGGGAGCTCTGGCAACCTTGCTCACCTCCAGGAACACAACACTACATACTTGTATAGTAGATAATGTTATTATGGCTGTGGTCTTCTGCAAGGTGGAGGTACTTCCCCAGTTGGGCTGCTCCAAAGCAAGATGCCATTTTGCTGTGCCCTACCTCTCTTAGAATCAACAATAATTTTATGGAGTCATCAATAGAGAAATGACAGATGTAATAACTAAAAAAATTAACATATAATTTAAGTAACTATCCAGAATTCAACATTGGATGGGATAACGTACTATTTATACAGGATGTCTCATAAATAGAGTATAATCCGCGGACAGGTGGATAGGGCTGCTAAATATCTCGTAGGACATCTATTTTCCATTCGTTCGAATAGTTACGGAATTATTCTGCCGGTTATTATCTTCCATTATTATCTTGCGTTGATAATTTTAAAGATAGTGAAAGATAAAATTGATCTTTTATGGTTTACAAAAACTCAGTAAGTAGCGCATCTCTATACGAGCAAGTCTAACAGTAAAGTAGCAAGAACTACTAGTCTGGTGTAAAACGCTTTAACGACCCCCACTCTCACTATTTTATACCATTTTATACGCTAGATGCTTCCCGACCAAATTAATGGTTCATTATTTGCGGAACGTATTACAGACGTCAGGTAAGCGTATCTTATGGTCGGATTAGTATGATAGTAGTTTACACAGGAAATACCTAATATTTTACTTTAGTAAGGTAAACGAAGTGAAATTTAATTGGCGTAGTGCTGCGAGGAAAATTAAAGCTTATTTTATTTGCATTCTGAAGAAAATGCTTTTTATAATACTTGGTGATGCTTTTTGATTAGGGATAACTACCAGGCGCTTTTTATGTTGAACCTTATCATAAAATAAGGGTAAGAGGTAACTCTACTCATGTACATACGGACATGAATACTAATTTATTACTCTAGCATAGTCTTTATTTAATAACAGTATGAACAAGAGAAACTAAAACTAATTCAAAAGTTTGTTAAGAAATCGATATATCCTGTGACTATCGCCACTGTGGCTGGCTGTGGATATCGCCTCTGGGTAAATTACACAAAGAAAGCATACAGCGCCCTCCGCGTCCAATATAATGACGCCTTCAGGGTACTGCTGCGGTTGCCGCGTTACTGCAGTGCCTCGGGCATGTTTGCGGAGGCGCGCGTGGATTGTTTTTATACCACCATGCCCAAGAGAGCGGCCTCCGCGGCGCGGCGCGCGCGCGCTAGCGGCAGCGCCCTGCTGGCGGTCGTCGCAGGTCGCAGGACGCCTCGACTACCCATTTATGAGGCACTGGATGTCATTGCATGCTCCAGTGTCGGACATATGGGCTAAATAATTTCTAACACTAGCAATAAGATAAATAGTTAATTGATTACTAACAGCTATTGTACCTATGAGTCTTTGTGATACTCAAAAAAAACGATTAATATTATATCACAATCAGGGCTCAATGAATGTATATTTTCATTGCTTTTGATACAGTATCTAAGTGTTACCAGCAATTATAATCACAACATTTTTATATTGTAAAGTGTAAGGTAACTTCCACGTTTATCGATACGGTAACAGTAAGCTGTCAGGAAGCAACGAGAGTAAGTAAATAATATGAAATACATTATATTACTATATACTCGTACGTGAAAGCATCCCCAAAGGAATAAAATTAGGAGTGGAAGTAGATATAAGAGCTTACGAAGACGTTTCTCCGGCAAACACCAGTTTATATATAAATATTTTAGACTGATGGAGACGACCAATTCATAATCTGTTAAGGAATCAGTAAAAGGTTTCAGTTTATGCAACAGCTTAGTCCTATTACCTGTAATTACAGCTGGCTCCGACCGACTTACAATTGCAGCCGGTACCGAGAAAACTTAAGACTAAGTATAATTACGTAAATGAATATTCGAAGCGTGTCAATGTATATACACAATATATACATAAGAATATACACGCCTGGTTGTAGGGTGCATATACTTAGTGTATGCCTATTTCATAATAGTAATTATGCGAATCCGAAGGCCGAGCTGCATTAGAATCGGATTGTTCTTTATTCCTCCTAATATATTGATTTAAACTTACACGATTTTCTCACATTATTATTAGAAAACAGGACCTAATCGCGTACAATACTAATTTAATTACCTTTTTCATGGTTTGCCCGATGTTTTGAATTTATCACAACATCCGTGGTCGCGAGCTGACTGGCCTTGAGCGGGTATCAACATCTTCTAACCGTACGGGTTTTTCGAACTACCCGCACTTGGTCATTATTAAACACTTTTATACTAGGGTTGTCCCTCCCCCGACACACAACATTGACGATTGGTGTCCGAGACTGAAAGTAAATAGATCTTTCTTTTATTATTACGGGTTAAAGTAGGCCATGGGCTAGACATATATGTATCACGTTTTCTCCATCTTCAAACCTACGATTGCTAACGGCGGGTTGTACCAACTTTATTTACACGATTACAGACCGATCAACGTTAAATATGGCGCCGGCAGCTGTCATCCCATAGTCAAACTTTCCATATAATCAGATTTTAACAAACATCGCATACGGATACAGACGGTTTAGTACAACCCGCCCTAAATTTAATTTCAAGTGTATATAATTATACTGCCTACCCATTTCGGGCATACAGGTGTCATGATTTATGGGTTCCGGATTAAAGTAATAGCTGGCTTTGTCTACGAATATCTTGTAAATGCAATGTGAAACAGTTAATATAATCATTAAAATGACACATGTTGTACTTATTGATAATATCATATGCCATGTTTATTATGGATGCAACACTAAGTGGCTATAAATTGATAATTGTCCAAGCAACACTAGACTTTCCTTGCACAATTGCACGTAATTGTTAAAAACGAACCAAAGTGTAGCTCAACTCTGATTGACAGCTCAGTACGACCAATCAGCGATGGGCATTTTCCCGCCATTTGACATGGTGGGTTGTAGGGGGGTTTTCAGTGGAACGGGCATTCTTGGCCAGAGCCATCGAGCTGAACGGAAGACTCAAGAGAAATCATCACATAGGCGTGAGTTTATTTATGTGCTACATAAGTTGATTTTTATATCAGCGTCAGGCAGTACTCCTGAGCTTAGTGTGTGAGCATCTCAATTTTAAGACCAATTACAACCAGCCTCAGGCCAGCTTAAGTGCAATTGCAGCGAGTCTATGAAATGGTTAGAAGGCTGCCCAGGCAATCCAATTTGCACAAAAGGCCATTGAACCCACCTGTCGCTTGTTTGAGATATCGGCTGGACGTAAGACCGGAATGGAATGAATAGGATAAGGGGCCGATCTCTAACTTGCGTTTCGCGTTTTAATTTGATTTAGTTTTTCGCGTGCTCATACCGACACGTTTATGGTTTGCTTGGATTGTCACAGTAAGCTCAACGTGGCTTGACTTATGGATACTGTAGACGATGTTATTAATATTATATGCCTGACGCAATAATATATCTACATAAATACTTAATAACTTAGACCTTCAGAAACCGGCTCCAAATGTTTACTTTTTCGGCAGCAAATGCGAAATAGCAAGGTTGCTGAATGTCAGACGATAATACGTAAAGGAAAAGATGCGTCCATGCCTTAAAAATCGTATAACTAGGATCTCCTCAATTCCACTTCTGATGTTTAACTTGATGAGCATTAGTTGCTTCGTCAACGAAATCTCCGCGAAATCTGTGAAGCAACTACATAATTTGAGGAGTTCCATAGACCTTCTGTTGTCATTATCATTATTAGTTCCTCATCAATATATTTCGAATGCAGATGAATGTTTTTCTATTGAAAATACCGCCATTATGCGGTGCTTACATAATTTGAGTAGTGTCATTTTGTTCTAATCCTATCACAACTTCATCAGATTTAAATGGGTCCAATCTGGAGATATCTGCTTTCGGTTAGCATGAAAAATAACTATCGTTGAATGTAATATAAAAAAACACGGAGAGGAACTACGAACTTCCTTTGTTCCATTGTAATTAATAACAAAGAATTATGCGCTTGATCATGCTGTGTGCACTTGCTTTGGATGCTGATGCTGGTCTAAGATAAGCTACTGATTTGGTGCTAACTTAACTGTATAATTTACTGTATGATGTCTGTAAAGGTATGAACAAATAAAACATGCAACACTTCGCAGCAAATACCCACGCTACTACCCATCACAAGAATCCCAACAACATAATCCGGGATCCCGGGAAGATAAGAGTATATTATATTTTACCGGGACCCCCGTGACGAGAGGTGGGCAAAGTACGGCCCGCGGGACAAAACCGAGCCACGAAGGGGTTTAATCCAGAAACCACAATCCCTTTGAAAGAAGAAAACTATTTCTATCGCCATTTCGTCAGTTCGTGTGTCGTATCGTTGCGTGCGTGGGCTAGGATTATGTATTTTTATCAGAGATGTATCCCCCCCATTTAAATTTTTATAGTTTTCTGGCCCACTTTAAAAGAAATTTACACCACCCTGGTCATACCGCCAGCTGCTCTAACAGACTACTGAGTCACTTCCTAGCTAACCTGAACTGGTCGTTATAACAGGAAATAACTGCCTATATGAGTATATATCAGTGGAGGCGCGTTAAAAATATTCTTAGGGAAGCCGGAAATAATTTCCCCCTCCTTATTCTTCATGAGCCGTATTAGAAGATCTGGACTGGCTGAAAATTAGGCAAGCCGGTGGAAATCGAGTTGTATGGACGCTTCGCCACTGGTATATATTCTAGAACAGTCATGTAGTAAAATTTAACGTTTTCATGTTAATAAGTAAACTAATTAACCATGACAATTTAAATTCTATTGTATTCATAACATTTGCATGCCGGAATTCCGGCTGAATATGTACTTAACCTAGTTATATTGTAACAGCTGTAACTCACCATATTCAGCAAATAAAACATCATTTCATTTCATTTCAACGTCGAAGATATATTTTACTCTGATCCACATATCGTAAAAAAATGGTGTAGAGTAAAATCAGATATTCATGATTTGCTATCAACGTAAATAAACTAAGTACCTACTAAATAAGTTTCAGCAATCAACAATAAAAGTAATAATATTATAATTAGCGGCATTAGGTCCGAACTTGAAATAGTTAAAGTGAAAATAAATTAATTATAACAAACTTTCACTCTTAGCAAATGAAACTTTTGTAATAAATAAATTTCCTGCTTTTATGAACTTGCAGGAAAAGTTATTTATGAGGAATTCTATTAAGTTGTTGAGCGCAAAAATTCTGAAATTTCGTCAAGAAGCAAATATTATCGAAGCTTAGCAAATATTACGTTTTATTTGGTTTAAAGCGAACTCGACCAGACTATTAATCGGTTTCATAAAAGATATGGGGAAGAAATGTATTATGACTGGAGTTCCATCATGGAACTGTTTTTACATAAAATCATTGTTTTATAACTACTATTTTTACTATTAGGAATAAAGAATAATAACGTAACTGACTCTAAAGGAAGAGTTTCACCTTAGAAAATGCATTTTGATGAGCATACGTTGCTGACCTAATATCAAGATCTCATTGTTATCCGTGAAGTGCACACTTATGTCTCATTTTTGTCATCTTGTGCCATGTCGCGAATTTAGTTGAAAGAAAGAATAGTAAAATAATATTACCATACTTAATTTTTTTTTTATAATTTATAAATTGTAAAGAAATATATGTCATTGATTAAGGTTTCACAGGAAATATACAATAATGGCACATTTTCATTATTTCTGAGCTTGATTATTTAAATGTAAGTCAAACTTGTAAAGTAGTTTTCTCTAAAGAACAAAATATGAAAGAAAGCTTGATTTTATGGGTTGAATGCGGAATAGACTGACAATACTAAGATCCCGAGGCGATGCCCAAACCGAAATATTAAACGGCAAAACTTATTACCCAGTAATACTGCTACCATATTGACTTTCAGTTTCTGCCTGACAACATTTGAATATGCTTGAATCCAAGTTATGGACCAAATTTAGCAGTTTTACGAATTTGTAGGAAATGTGGCTTGAGTATTTTGTATAATATGACACGCTGCTAGTCGTAGTTGGCAAATTAAACGAAATTAAAGTAGGTAACTATTTTTTTGCTTATTTACGCATATATAGCATGAAGACGTTTACTGACAAAGAGAGAAAGTATAACCACGATACATAAGAATAGATTTCCTGGGTTTTCGTAAATACTTAATGCATAAGCTATTTATATCTCACATTAAATAGTTGAAAAGTAAATAATTAGGCAGCTAAATCATTTTACCTGTGCAAATTACTGCGAACAATTTTATTATTATTTGTCACCGATTATTATTGAAATTGTATTCTATCGCCATGACTGAAAATATCGTAAGAGTGAAAATAAGTATTTAACTAGTTCTAGTTTTGTGTTTCTATCCTTATAAAGAGTTTCCGCCTAATTGACACTGCTTGTATAGCCTATAATTGACTCGAATGCTATTAAGGTTTAAGATCATTTAATCTCATAAAGAATGAAAGATAGACATATAAAATACCAGTCTGCGTTCATTTCGATATTCCATGTCAATCCTATTTCTAGGCCACTCGTTTTATAAAAAGTCAAATTAAAATTTAGTCCATTTGCCATTTTAGGCCATTCGAGACTGGACCATAATTTGTAGTTTTTACAATACCTGAATCACGGTAGCAGGTCGCAATAAACGGAATTTATTATGGGTCCCAGGCATTTTTACGCGATCAGAGGGAAGATTTGTCGTGCCCTTTTGATTTCCCTTGAGAGTGCTATGTTTAGCCACTGTGTATGCTCCTTTATTTCAATCACTAGATGTTCGAATCCTCTTAAATATTTAGGAGTGCTTTTTTGGGAGTCTCAATATATTTGATGAGAAGCGTAAATATCGGTATGTATTTTGAAAGGCTTTTGCAAGCCCATCATTAATGGTTATTACCTTTTTATGTTTTTTTTTTGTACTCGGGAATGAGCGCTTATGATAAATTGAGATTATAGTTAAGAGTCGTTCTTATTACGTCCATTTTTTGTTACTATATTTCCAATACTATTAAGTTATGTCATTTATATTAATTGAAATTTACACGATTTTCACTCATTATTATTGGAAAACGAGACATTAATCATTTAGTTTATATCATTTTGTTTAATTTGGGAGGCTGTTGTAATAAAATATTAAAATGTTTGCTAATAAATGGTGGTTTTTCATCCCATCTGATATTTGGCTCACTTGCTCTCTGCAAATTAGAAAGAAAAGTCGCGGTGCAGCGTCGAATGATTTTTTGTTTACCGGGACGAATAGGGACTACATATGTCAGTGTTGTCGCGATCGCGCGGTGGACGTCCCCGCCGGCGGGAATGCCTAAGTGTGCGCGTCGTGTCATAGTTGGACGCCGTAAGTGCAGCGTTCCATCTTTCGATGGACGCTGTGATTACGTCGTCCGGGTCCGTAAGTGTGTGCCTAGGACGCCGGACCGTGCGGCCCCTAATCAGTAATCGCCGAGTAACGACAGAGTGGGGAGGGATGGGAACGTAGTCGACAGCCTTAGTATGATGGGGAGCGTTGTCAAAATAACGTCTGGCGGTCTGCTTAAAGAAACCATACATGGTGCTAATCCCCATGTCGTGGTGCAGACTGAAGTTCGACTGGTACCACGGAGCACCAGTCGCCCTAGAGAGAAAACGATTCTGAATGACCTGGAGCGGCTTGAGCGATGTCTTAGGCACGTGAGCAAAAGCTACACTTGCATAAGGCATGATTGGACGAACACAAGTTTTGTAGAGTGTCAGCTTATTTCTAAGTGACATTTTACTAAACTTGTTAATCATCGGCCCAAGCCTTCCTAGCACGAACAACGCACGGTTGCGTACGCTACTGATGTGGCTACGGAAAGTCAGTTTTCTGTCGAGGGTCCTTGAAGTGACCTATTTGACTTCGTTGGCCCGGGGGATGGGCCGGTCAAACATCTGGATCGGAGCCGCCTTTCTGTGGTAACGCGGTCAGACGGGTGGAAGACTATCTCAGTACTTTTTTCCGGATTGACTATGGATTTCCTATGACTATGTTGACTATGGATTGAGCGTGGATTTCCAGAGGGGCAGAGACTCGCGGGTCAGCTGGAGACTTAAGAAAGTCTTAACTAACATACCCGGTGCTTCCACGTGGTAATTGCGATAATCACCACGAGGGGTAGCGATAAGAGTAAGCAGGTAGTCGCAGATAAAATTCTGGTCACAACAACAATTGGGTAAGAGCGCACAGGTAGCACGACCTCACTCGACCGTTGCCGCAACCGGAATGTCGAATGTGAATGTTGTGAGAGCGGCTCTAGGGGTATCTCGTTGACCGAGTGAAACTAAGGTCTCCGTTTCAGCTTCGCCAAAAATGCTTTCGTATGGATGGATATCCGACGGATATTTATCCGACTGTTCTCCTCTATAGGTCGCATTTCTCAACCAGTGCACGTGAAACCTTGTGAGCAGGTCGATATTTCATTGTGTTTTTTTTTTCGAGACAGTATTTGGAATTTAGATTTTAAAAACACGATGTGTACTAGTAGTATATTATGAGACACTAGTAATAAAATGAGTGAATGACACAAACTTGCTGAGGATATAGCAGTACGTGTAGCCGTATTTACATCCATTGCTTCAGGCTTACGCTGCAATGTCTAAGGCGATGAAACAATCTGCTTAGGGTTGTCACCCGTAAGATAATGGATGTTGACAGGGTTGACGTTTGACAAATCATGAAAACTAAATTCGATGGTTGTTAAATATCCTGTCAAACGTACTTCAGGTAGATCTAACAGTCACTTTTAGTATGGAAAATGACAATTAGATCAACTTTACGCACGCACGAGAACGTTGCGTAAAAACTCTCGGTGAAATACCTACCTAGTACAGTAATGTGCACAATCAATATACAAATACGACATTACCTTATTTGTATAACTAAGCCGCTAGTGTGTGAGTTATTTTTTGCGGGATCTGTTTTTATTTTACACATTTTATTATACCTAATGTTAATCATTAACTTAAGATTGCGACGATTGTGACGACTTAGAATTTTTTTTTAAATTTATTTACCAAAAAGTTAGATACAGTTTTACATTAATATCCGTTCGCCAAACATAACGTTTATTGGCGAGTAATGTACTCATGTTCTACCTTAAAACCTAAAATAAAATATGTATTAGCAATTGTGATGCTTGATACCCAATTTTGTTCTTTTTCCGAGCGGGATATATTCCCCACACAAAACCGGTAATGTTTCCATTGTTCCCGTTAACAGAACATCCGTAATTGCGACATTTTCTAGCTTTTTTATAACTTACACATCCAGGTATTCGTGATAAAAGCAAGAAATTTAAAAATAATATGCGTGTGAAATTCTAAGTTTCCATGACTACCAACCCTAATCTTACAAACCCACGAGCAAATCCGAATGCCGACGAACTCTAAAATAAATAAGGGTGCTTGCCGTTTGTCGCGAACACAAACAAAACAGTGCAAAGGTCTTTAAACAATGTTATAGTTTCGGGAATCACGATTGTCTTGTGTCTGCTGCTGGTAAAGACTTCCTGGAACGTGCACATCTTAAGGGTCGCTTAGTTGAACAACAGAAATTAAATTGAAATATAATAACGTGTCAAAGTGTGATGAGTTTTAATACTTGCCGACTTTTTAACGTCCATTCTTTCATTACTTTTTGAGTAGGATTTGACTGCCTGCCTGAAGTTAAACACAAATACTGTATTAACTTACTATACTCAGTATAAAATAATGAACTGACACATATTGACACAATATTTTAATTATATTTGTCAAAACCACTAGCATAATTAAATACATACTTATGTGGATTACTTATACAGTGCCTACAAATACTAGATCTTTATTTATTACCAGCGCGAAGAGCCATTTTGAGAGCAACGTTATCCTATGAAAATAAGAAAAATGGAATGTTAACAGATATCTATTTAAACCGTTACATTTACGTTTACGTTATTTCAAGCGCGGATGGTTTAATTCATTGATTGACACTGTCCTCAGGTGGGTAGTGTCCATCAATAATGATCCATCAATAAATCATCAGTGTTACCCCGAAACTGTATAGTAATGCGTGTCATCCACGACGACGCGCCCCTCCATAGCGAATCCCATAATAATCTATTCGCAATGATAGGGATTGGGCTGTGGAGGGGCGCGCGGTCGTGAATGACACGCACTATACCGTCCATTTTGTGCTGTCGTTATTGCCAGTGCTCATCTTTACATGGTTGTATTTTAAGCTAGTTGTTTGAGCGATAAATCAGTTTTGGTGATACGACATTCGTCGGCGCCCAGCACAGCTGTGTCCTGAAAAGCCAGTGACGCGTAAAGTGCTCTTGATGCACCAAAGTTGCAAGAACATATAGTCTATCTGTAACTGATTTTTTTTATACAACGCCGGTGGTAAACAAGCGTACGGTCCATCTGATGGTAAGCGGCCACCGCAGCCTATAGACGCCCGCAACTCCAAAGTAGTTACGTGCGCGTTGCCGACCCCTTATAAGATTTGAGGATGCACTGTGTTGACAGCAGAAGGAACACATTTAGGTCCCTCACTCTCAACACGGTGCATCCTCGGGAGCTCTGGCAACCTTGCTCACCTTCAGGAACCCAACACTACATACTTGTATAGTAGATAATGTTATTATGGCTGTGGTCTTCTGCAAGGCGGAGGTACTTTCCCAGTTGGGCTGCTCCAAATTCGGGCAAGATGGCATTTTGTTTGAATTTAAAGTTGTGACGCGTTAGCAGCGCACGTCGGGGGAATTATACTCAAAACAATTTGAAATACAAATACACTCTAGCTATTAAAAATAGCCGAGCCCTAAATATAGGAACCTCCGGTTTGTACGACTCGGGTTTTCAAAAAAAATGCGCAAAATATCAATTCATATCTAACAGTAACTATTTCGTGCAAAAACAGGAAAAAGCGGGGCCCGGATTCTCTATTTTTTCATCCGTCTACTTAAGTATAGTACTGACTCGTTTATTATATAGTGCATAATGATTACACCTAGAGTAGAGTAGATATTTCAGATTATATTGTTCCAAGCATTTACGCTAATGACGATAACAGATTTGTTGCTTTCAAAACGAAATTTTAGGTTAGAATAAAATGAGAGATACCCTTCAAGTTTTAAGTGCACGTAGGTCTTTTCGTTGTTGAGTGACATACCAGGAAACAGCTGCGCATCGCGCTCCGCGGACCGTCAATTCACAGCGAGCTGATTTATTGTGCCCGACCATTACCAGTGCCAGAGCCGCGTGATATGTGGCTACGCTGGCTTGCGTTTTCAACTGTAAAGTACATGAGACTATGGTTGGAAAAGTTACTTGTTATAGATGGCATAAAGGCTTAGTCTTAGTCAATTTTCATCCACTCCTGAAGTGAACGACGAGTTTGGCGATCAGCATTGATATTTTGGTACGACAGTTGACAAAAAATATTTCTGTAGCGTTGTGAGGAACACGCTGTATGATGTTTTACATTCCCGACAGCATACTGGCGTCGCCTAGATTTCTATGCTTATCGGTATACTGTCAGTATTAGTAGCTGCGGAGTATTGTATTCCGCAGAACTGCATCGATACCTTCCCGCATCCCGTGAAAATCAGAAAGCACGTCAGTGACTTAGCCAGTAAAAAACAAAGGTAAACTGCCGTGGAACGAATTTCCAGCTCAAATTATTTTCTTTTTCATTTGTTTGCATCGCTTTCTGTTTAAATTTAATATAAGTTCGTAAACACGTACGTCTAAATAGAAAAATAGGTAGTTATTTCGTTATACCGCTAGTACAGGTAAAATAAGAATAAATATGCCATTTTTGTGGCAAATTATGTACATCAATGAAACTTTGTTTATAACTTTATCTTTGCACTAGAAATGAGGTTCTGCCGAGTCCAATGAAAACTGAAGGAGCTTACTCGCCTGGAGGGGTATGGGCAGGGGGGATATTTAAAAAAAATGCACGTTTTACCCGCCAGACGCATGAATATCTCATATTCCGTTATTTTTTTGCACTGAATCGAGTGAGACCATTCCCATACTTATAGGATGAATTTTTTACAAGATATTAATGGTTTATGTTGGAAAAAAAATAGAGGGTTCCGTGCCTACTATTACGAGTACTAGTCTGGTGTATAACTCCTATAATTTGGTGTGAACTAGAAATTAGAGGAGGGGGGCCCTCTCTTTTTACGACTTTGCCAGCTGAACCTCAACAACAGTTGACTTAAATTGAAAAGTATTTTAGAAATCTCTGTATACTTTTAAAAGCCTACTCGTTACGTATCTATTACCCCACACAAATCCTCCTGCAGACAAATGGGGGTAAGAACCCAACATTTTAGTAGGACTCGGCAGATTCTATTTTTAGAGCCAAGATAAAATTAGAAATAAAGTTTCATTGATATACATGTGTTGCCTCCAAAATATAAAAAAAATCCTGTACTGCAGGAGCCAATGACATTTCTACTTTGTCATGCATTCGTTCATAATTGAAATGGCATCGATTTCCCGTAAAGCCGCAAAGCTGAATGCACTCGTGTTTAATTCTGTCGCTCTAGGTGACAGAATTAAATCTTTGTCATTTAAAATCCGTAATTGGTTGAGTTTGAAGGTTAAAACAAAACACAGTCAACAAAATACAGATAAAGTGATAAATAGCCCTTAAAAAATAATTCTTGCTTTTATAAAGAATGCTGTGTGGTATTAAGCACACCCATAGGCAACAACTTCTGCATAAATGAAACAAATAGAAATGACAGTTTCTTTGCACCGCAAAGTGTATCGCTTCTTACATGGACAACACAAAAAGCCAAACTCATATATATACTATATTTCTCATAAATTTCCTAAAAAACTCCTCGCTGCCACGGCTTACTCACGCTCTGTTTAACAAAGATTCGGGGTGGACAGCACTGATGAAATTTAATAACACGGGTGAAGGAATCTGTTTGCGGCCATAATTTTTGCTCCAGCGACTTCCACGCTTAATAAATGTTATTGGTATTTTGTTTAGTCCTTGTAAAATTTTGGTATTACAAAAGGTCAGTGGGCCGTTTCAAAGGGATGTAATTTAATTACTTAATGGTGATATGATTTGAAGGGATATATAAGCATTATAGGTTTTATGGTTCCATAGTAAACATGAAACTTTTATTCGTTTTGCCATTTCCGTCTGTACGACCGCGGCTTAGCGCAGGAACCCTTGCTGAAATTTGAGTACTTATCAAAATCCGTAACGCAATAAAGTAGTTATAGTTCGTCTATGGCCGTATAAGCAACTTTTTTTCAATTTGTAATAAAACAGATATTATTACTATTTAATGGAATGCTCAATCAAGTTAGGTATGTTCCTAGCAGACATTGACAACGAATAATGTATTACCCAATATAGGGAAACATTAAACAACCTCTTTTTAAACTTTTAAATCTCATAATTTTATTAGAAATCTGTCTCAAATAGCATGTTTGTCTCAAACAGAGGAGTCGGGAAATAACTTATTTGTAATGCCCATGGTGGAACCGAAACGAAATTACATTTTTGTCAACGCAGTTCCAACAACCCTATATATTTAAATCAGTTTTAGAGGCTCTTGAGAACATGTTATTTTTTTAAGTTTGATGAGATTGACATCGACTGTTTCTATCTGATTCCTCGTCATACTGCTCGAAATAACAATTTCGTCTGACATACATAGGATTATTATACGGTTCGACAAACACGGTTTCTTGTTGACTTAGCAGGTTGGAAACACCTTTGTATATACGTTGCGTCCTTGTTCATACGCCATTTGATATGGATGTGACAATATCGCGAGTGAAGCGATCCAAAGTGAACCAACACTCCCAAAACGGCTCAACGGCGTGGCTTAGCTGGGCCGTTATTCACAATCTCTCACCTCACTATACCTCAATCGAACCAGTTAAAGTCAGACCCATGAATACACGTTGTTATTACGAGACTCGTCGTTTTGATTATACTAGGGATGAGAGTTTGGCGGGATGAAACAAGTTGCGAATATGATGGCCGATATTTGCCGCGTGATTGCTAGATTTACTCGCCTTCGCTGCGCATTTTGGTTGGATTTCCATTGCGAATGTGTTGAGGCTTTAATCATGAGGGGGATATTGTTATAAGTAGGTCTGTGATCGAGAGGGTTTGACAGTTTGGTGACAATGTTCGTTTTCAAATCTCTCACTCTCTGCACGATCATTCTGTCTTTTGTGGCGTTTCTATTTCAATAGCGGATTTAAAAACATATAGATTCTTCGAACAAAAAGATTTTCACTGGTCCAATTCTCCTATTTTTCAATGTTACGAACTCTAACCTGTTTTGTGGTTAACTGTTTATGAAAACAATAAAAACGTACGCTTTCCCATAAAGTTTCTGATATGGTGAGGATTGGATCGAATGATTGTTTTTATTTTTTTACAAAAGTTTTCCTCGCCGACGATGATCACAGAAAAGATAAGTCATGGTTCTTTCGTTTTCGTTCAGCAAGTAAACGGGTCACCTCCACAATTTGTCGTCTTCGCTTGGGTCACGTCTGTTCGCCGGTGTTCTTGTCCAAGATTCGGGTGCGGGATAATTCATTGTGCGAGTGCGGCCTTGACGACGGCTCCCTGGATCACTATTTTTTTTAGTTGCACTAGATTTGGCTATTCTTTATATGATGTTCTTCCTGAAAATATCCCACGTCCGGCCAATTTTCAATCACTTCTCATTTCCATGGACACTCCCCTCATTGCCCTTCTCATCAAATACATTCAGGAACACAATATTAAATTATAATATAACCGTCGATTTACTTTTATTACAGTGTTAACTTATATTTCTTTTCTTCTCCATTTTTTCCTCTATGTTGGCATGCCTAACCGTCTGTCACCCACTTCCCGCTCTTTTTTTTAACTGTACAAACGTCCTGTATTATCTGTGCCGTCCTTAATATGTGTTATTATTTGTTTTAGGTTCCCAGACATATCCTTCCACAAAAATCAAAATTTTTAACATGATCATTCTCCTCTCGTGTGATATGTCTGTATACGGCGACATTGGCGAAATACCCCTTGCCAAATTCAGCAAGGAGTGAAAGCCATCAACAAAAAAAAAAAGTCTCTTCTTGTGTTCCGTACCAAAATGCATTTTATATTTTATTATGAGGTGTGTCACACGCAGTTCTTTTTAGTCACGTTTTTTAAAGTTAAAAAAAAAAAACAGTATAATCAGTATTGTATCTAAAGAAAGAAATAGTATCGCTAAGATTCTCATTTGTAACTGACACAAAGTGGCACAAAGACAGTTAAACTATGGTATTAGACACAAAATCTGTAGGTATAAATGAAGTTAACTTATTTGCATAATAAATTAGAAGAATTAGTGACAAGACAGTCAATTTAAATGTCAGCAAAGGGGTCAAACCATTTTTTATATCGATCGAGTAACAAGCGATAATAACAACCGTAGCTCTAACAGTAGGAACGCTAATGCTAGCGTTTTACTAAACTTGCAGTAATTCTACATAGTATAAGCATACAGTTCTCCTTTTTTTGTTTTTGTTGGGATCTCTTTATAATTATTTTAACGAACCGGTTCTTCATTTCAAAACAATTAAATTGAAAGACATCTCTTGTTTTAATATATTTTAAAAGCATTGACAAGTTTTTAAGTACAGAACGGCCTCCTTTGAATATGTTTCAGGCATATTATTGTCCTTAAAACAATCAAAAGACAGCGCCTTCGCGAATGTGTTTAGGTAAAACATTTCTTGTCAGGCGTTTGAAATCAATTTCTAAAGCCGAATTGATGTCTGAGGTCCTTATATTATTATAAAGTCTTATGGTGCTGTCTCAGGCGAAGGAAAAAACCTTTTCAGCTCAGCAGCCCGTACAAGCCTATTTTGCTGCGAGAACCCAATGAGCAAAATAATTTTTTGCTCACTCTGACACTGAGAAAATGTAACTTTTTAACTTTGCATGGCACGAACTGCCGTTTCACAGTTCGGCGTCTATTACAATTCGAAATATTTGAACTTGATTCGCTCTGTCCCTTTCAGTTTGTACGAAAAACGAGAGTGCGCCAAATATATCGATTCCTATGTCGACATCACTTCGACATTCAAATTTTTATAGTAGCCCAAAACGCGCTAAATATGAACACGTTCGAAAACTAATAAATTATATCCTAAAAGTCAAAATTATCATAAAATCTTTGCCAACGGTGCCTTTAAATAAAATAGTATTTTAATACTAAATACTTTGAAATAAAACCATTCTATAAATGTTTCTACTTGTAAATTTATTCCTAGAAGTTCCCGTCTTAATTCTGAATGCTTATATATTATATCCTTTAACCTGCTATATTCTCTTATTTTCTGCCTGTGTTCTAATAGAACCTAAATATTGTTTAAATATGTTCCATTTATCAATCTTCACCACTGCTGCTCCTATTTTCACCGGAGACATTCCCGAATTACGCTCGAGATTCTGGAGACTTAGGCCGCTAAGGCAGACACCACCTGTGGAGGTCGTTTGACGTTCTTTAGTGCTACCTTGGTCTTCCTTTTCTTCAATAGCACGAGTATATTCCTTTCCGGTTCTCCCATCATTTGTGCTTTTTTGTACCGTGGCAATTCTTTAGCTTTCCTAGTACTTGTATTATTCATAAAAAATTTGTCGCCCTTTTTTATCGCCGGAGGTTCCTCTCCACCTTTCTTGTTCCTTACTTACTTTCTTTTCTACCAACCTAACTACTACATACCCATACAGAACAGTTAATCTTTTTCTGTGATCCTGAAACATTTTTGTAGTATTTGGTGTTCTTTATTAATATCGAAGGCGTTCCCTCCATCGTTTTGTCCAAATACTACCTCAAATGGTGTACAATTGGTTGCTGAATGAATTGTATTGTTATAACTCATAATTGCATACGTCCTTACAGATGCTTCATCTACGTTTCTTTTGTCATATTTCGCTAAACGGTATATTTATATAATTGTGAAAACTTTTGACTATTCCCATAGAATTAGGGTAGTTTGGAGTTATGTGCATTTCGATTCATATAGTATCATGAATTGTTTGATTAATTCGTTGTTGAATTCTGTTCCTGAATCGCTATTGATTTTGCTAGGGAATCACATGTACACTGAAATATTTGATCAATGCTCTCACTACCTCAGGAGTTTGAAATTGTTTGGAATGCCAATCGCCTGTCCTAACTTACTGAAGGCATCCACTACAGTAAGATAATATTATCCTTCTATAAATAACCAATCCATAAATACTTCCTAGAATGGTGCATGTTGCGTCTGTGTAAGTTGAATTAATATCAAATAGAACAAATACTCCATTTGCGGAGCATTGTTCGGTTCTCCGTAATTAGTTAAAATATAGTAGCATTTTTAATAAAAGTGCCTTACTTCCTTGCATTTCCAGTAAATTCTGGATGAGTTTGATCATTTCTGCGGGTACTTGCGTAGCTCCTTCCTTTTTTGACGAAATATGATCGACCTACTACTAAATAAATGATTATTCAGCTTATTCTGGCTCAGCGGTGACCTGCTTAGATCTGGTGATGAATCTAAAAAGTGTGCATTCACTACCCTTAACTCCCGCGCCTAATCTCGCGTCGTGCGCCTGAACGCGTCTTGTGCTGAGGAGTTAATGAAACAAGCAGTGCCTTGATGAATGCTGAATTAAGTTTAATTCCTGATTAATTACCAGATACGGCGTTAGGTAGGTACGTAAAAGCCTATGATATTATTAAAGTTTAATTTATGATCTCACTGCCAAGATGAGTAAGTTGTATGCATCACACGCGAGCAAAGTTATTTTCGTTTCTTGCTATTGAGTCCTTCCCTACGCTCAAAATACTCGCGATGCATGTGATTCAATTTTAGAATCTTTCGCTTGCTCGGGACTCAAAATCAACACTCGCATTAAAAAGCAACTTTGCTCTCTTGTTGCACAAATAACTATCCGGTGATCTTTTCCAGTATCTAGGTTCAGTAGGTTTAGTACTTATGTCTCTTCTCTCTAGAATATTACTAAGGAAATACAATAAATCTTGACCACGTCCGTACTTATGCTGTCGGGAAAGTTGAAAATTCAAGAGTGTTATTTAATTATATCTAAAAGAGAGGCCATGCTCTCTCTTTCTTATACTTCAAACTTTACACATTGTCTTATCAATCCAGTCAAAGCGTGTTAGCGCGATTGTGATCGATCACCCTTCCACGACAGAGGGTGTATCAATCAAGCTTTTTGTCAATAACCCGATATCAACACCCTTTGAACTGATGGTCTCCTTAGAGGACGGGAGACAAAATGGACAGCGTGAGAGGTCTTTGAACGGGAATATTAGCGTTAAATTATGTTCGTTTAAGGATGACATAGGTGTACCTACAAACGTCATGGTTGGAATTTGATTTTATCGTTGCTTTGTATTTATGTCATGATTGTCATTGCCTGCTTGTATGAGTTGTATTTTTTTTTGCTGAAATCAGTACATTTTATCTATAAAGTAAATTTGGGACCCTATTTAGACAATGGGGTAATTTTATAAATGGCAAATATCGACTAAACTAGAAGCACTTGTACTCAGCAATACTTACGCCCCTATAACGCTTACCAAGGCATGTCGTTAGATGTTGCTACAGTAGTAAGTGCTTGTAGTTTAGTATATAATATTCGTCGAAGTTAGCCCAATGCACCTTAACGTGTTTAAAATAATTGTAATTTATTTTACACACCATAAATATTACAGAATAAAAAAAAACAATTGAAGGTGCAGCGGGGCAATCAATCTAGACTGCGGGAAATTAAAACTACTCGAAAATATCTTCCGCGTTTTATATCATTGTACTAGAGTGCTATCTATACCCAAGTAGTGGAAAAACGCTTTCACAATTTCACCAAGATGTCATGATTCTAGTAAATGATGTGAAACACTAAAAATATTTCGATTAGTTTTCATTTCCTGCAGTCTAGATTGCCCCGCTGCACCTGATAAATAAAACTCTCATAAGTGTTCTTAAATAGTTTATTAATGATGTCATACGAAGTGTATACCTAGACGTTCTACCTTAATTGACATTTTACGGTCTGGGAAAACGTATTTCTGTGCATAATTTTACTTGAACAAAATACTTAATGCCAAATTGTTTTTTGTAGTGCAAGCAAAATATATATAAGCACTAATGCTTCCACAAAGAATTCCTTGATCGCACCAAGCCAAGCTTTCCAAATTTCACATCCATTTACCTCCTTTAAGGAATAATTTCCTGGATAAAATGTATCCAAATCTCTAAAGTGGTCAGTGGCGAAATTAGCGTTAAAACACTAAAGATCTATACAGCATTGCTTTCGTACGTATTATAATGAATTCTTTTCTGCTTTGTCTGAAGCTTGACCGATAGACCTATATGGCATTAAGTCTTAAGCCTTTTGTACAATAAGGTTTCATCACCATCATAGGTTATCCCAGTAATATTTATATTCTGAAGAAGGATGTACAGGGTCCGCCCTAATCCCATGAAGGCACTTATTTGTACGGAAGAAACTACCATTTGCATTAATGGCTTGTCAAGTATGTAGACAACTTGACTATTAGAATTTTTTATAAACTTTTATGTAATGCACGTACAAAAGTCGATACACATAACAATACATATTTTGTTTCTTGTACGATAAGGTTTTTTGTGAAATAAACATAAAATAAATAAATATTAGTACGGAATCGTGCATTGATAGGAAACACTGTAGGTAGATTGTTTTACAGGATCGTCTTGTGCTCTCGTTGAATTCGGTCCGCAATGCGGCGTCGCGTTAAATAGCTGGAAGGTAATTAGTACGTACCTTGCTGGCCGTACACCTACAATGCGAACGCTACTAGAATATATTCCATTATCTATACGTATATTCTTATTGCATTCATATAGCATAATGGCATTCACACTATTTGTATGTTCGTCACAGATATTGGCGAAACCTTAACGCGACATTTTGTCCTTTCGTTGGGTTGCGGTGAGAATAATAGTCCTGGAGCTATTTAGCTGAATGTTCCTAAATTGTAAATTAATATTTTGTCATGTAGAAGTTCCCTTGTGGCCTATTTGCAGAATTTTATTTTTGTCGGATCGTCTGTAATAACCTATGTATACGTATAGAAGGAGATTAACAGACACCTTTTCATTATTTGTGCTGCTGTTTGTGTTTGCTGAGCGCACATACATCCGTCCTCACAGCTCGTAAGCAGTGAACACACATGTCCACACGTGTGTACTCGCTCAGTGTATGGTCAGGTAGATACATATTACAATACAAATGTATTCTTTAGGGAACACAAATGTATCGAATTCATGAGCGCAAATAAACCTGTAATACACGTCACAGACATAGTGAAAACAGAAAAGTAGCTCAGCTCATGTTAAT
The DNA here is from genome assembly GCA_963556455.1 of Epiblema foenella. Classification (NCBI taxonomy): domain Eukaryota; kingdom Metazoa; phylum Arthropoda; class Insecta; order Lepidoptera; family Tortricidae; genus Epiblema; species Epiblema foenella. The sequence goes on along the minus strand of OY747113.1, from coordinate 10,408,120 downwards.
ATCCATGGTCGACTCGAAAAAGGGGATCCTCTATTTCGACCCCACGTATTTTTAAGCAGTAAAATTGACCAACAAGTTCGCTGTTCAAAACGAAATAGGGTAAATTGCCTATTGTTGGCCTCCCCCCAATAACTGGCCACTTCGCAAAAATATGCACAGAGCAAACCAATTGTTGGTGTTTCTGCAATGAAATAAATAAAATTAAAATAACTAGGTCCGGAGCTGATTTCAGGGCGGTATTCGTTGCACGAATTTGATGGCTAGTAACTGAATGAAAATTTCTTAAGTCAAAATCAAAATTAAATCAAAATATTTATTTTGTAAATAAGCTTAACCTAGCTCTTTTACACGTCATTTTAATACTAAGTATACATATATTTTACATAAATGCAGCTTTATCTTCTATAAACTCAATTATAGTGTAATAAGATTTTTGTAAGAGATGGCGTTTAACGCTAGATTTAAATCTACTCATTGATAATTTCAGCATATTAGAAGGTAACTTATTGTGAAACCGTACACTGTTCCCCATAAAGGACATATTTACTTTACGGAGACGATATCCGGGAATGGTTAATTTATTTTTATTTGTGGTGTTATAATTGTGAATGTCACTATTTAATTTATACATGTCAAGATCCTTACGAATGTACATTATACATATTTTCATAGATATATTGTGAGGCTACATTGAGATTTTTTTTTTAAATCCTATCTTTCAGAGAAATGAGTGATCCCAAATTGTAAATATTCCGTATAGCACGTTTTTGTAGGACGAAAATTGAATTGATGTCAGCGGCTTTGCCCCACAATAAAATTCCATAAGACATGACGCTATGAAAATAGGCAAAAGTGGCCAGTTACTGGCGTTTTGCCCTACTACCATATTATTATTTTTAATATCCGAAAATGCTTTTATTTATTTCTTCTTCTTAATTTTAGAAATCAATTTCATTTAAGTTATATATTGTTTTAAGTTTTACCCACATTTCACATTATTTTGTACGTTCTTTTATAGTTCAAGTATGGCCGGACGTGGAAACATTCGTAACATGGGGTTTAATTGGGATCTATGTTTTTTAAACGTTGATTTTTGAATTTCGATAATTATATAATTATAACGCTTTGTTGTAGTGTTATCGTCTTAGTAAATAATATTGTAATTTGCAGATATTAGTGCTCCATCATTTCTTCGATTTGGACTACTTTATAATATGCATATATAGTTTGATCCCTAGAGGTACCCGGTTAAGTCTGTTAGTTTCGCAGTTAGTACTATAGAAATAATACAATTGAGAATATTACAAATCCACTATGTTAGTTGTAACGATAACATTAGCTTAATTCATGTTTTGGAATTTGACCGCTTGACCGCTTTAACCTAGTTGGTATTGACCCTGCTTTCGAAGCTGGAGGTCCCGGGTTCGAATCCCGGTCAAGGCATTTATTTGTGTGATGAACACTAATATTTGTTGGATGTTTTCTATGTGTTTTAGTATCTATTTATCTATATAAGTATGTATAACGTCACGCGATACCCGTAGTACAAGCTTTGCTTAGTTTGGGACTAGGTTGATTTGTGTAAGATTGTCCACAAATATTTATTTATTTCGCGGAACTCTTTGTTCCTGGGTACTGTACTCCTTACCTTTTATATGTTAGGGAGTGAGCAGGTTGCTAGGTAGGAGGGGCAGGTATCTATCTCATATCTTATTTGTCACTTATTCTCAATATTTAATCGTAAGAAATTTAAAACGTGCATAGCAATACTTGTATATTTATTTATTTTGGGGATCTCAGAAACGGCTCTAACGGTAAGGTTAGAACTGCGACCTTCACATAACCGAACTGCGACCACAATACAATCAATTAATGAACACTTCTTCTTAAATCTGTTTTAGCTAAAATGTACTTAAAATACATCTTCATCATCATCATCATTTCAGCCGAAAGACGTCCACTGCTGAACATAGGCCTCCCCCAAGGCTCGCCATTTAGACCGGTCCTGTGCCGTTCGTTTCCACCGGATTCCCGCGACCTTCACCAGGTCATCACTCCACCTTGTCGGAGGCCTACCGATAGCTCGTCTTCCGGTGCATGGACGCCACTCAAGCAGTTTCTGGCCCCATCGACCGTCAGTCCTGCGAGCAATGTGCCCTGCCCACTGCCACTTAAGTCTCGCAATTTTGAAGGCTATGTCGGTGACCCCAGTTCTGCTACGGATAGCTTCATTCCTAATTCTATCACGCAGAGAAACCCCGAGCATAGCTCTTTCCATTGCTCTTTGGGTGACCTTGAGCTTTCTTATGAGGCCCATCGTTAGCGCCCATGTCTCGGATCTATATGTCATCACTGGCAACACACACTGGTCAAAGACTTTTGACTTGAGGCACTGCGGTAAATTGGACGAGAATACACTGCGAAGCTTCCCGAACGCTGCCTAGCCGAGTCGGATTCGACGAGTGATCTCTTTCTCGAAGTTGGACCTTAAAATACGTTTGTGTTTAACTGTCAAGTCGACATTTGTGTTTACGAGAATGTCAATAAGGGCTTTTATTTATAGGCTGTTTTAACTTCTATAAACGTTACTGGTAGGTAATCAAATTGAATGATACTTTAATATAAGCCTATTTAGCGTTAGTCGATATGAATAACTTTATTAATGTGAGCCTGTAGTATCCCACTGCTGGCAAAAGCCTCCCCCCTTTTTCCAACTTGTCCGATTCTGAGAAGTCTCTGGCCATTTGCCAAAAGGAAGTGGGCCATGTATTAAAAACCATATTTATTATGACACTGTTTGCTTTGGGTATTTATTCAGGTGTAGGTATTATGTATGACGTAAGGACGGTGATATTGATGGTATAAAAGACTGTCAATAATCATAATATCATTAGTTGAAGTGTAGTGTGAATGAAAATATCACCATGTATCTTTCCTGTGCTTACATAATCTTATGTTTAACATTTGGTGGCTTAGATTTTTGCAAAGCTGATACAAATTCTGAATCATCGTCTATTTTTGTCAAATTCTCAGAAGCGACGCTGTCTGAAGACGGGAAGCTTAATTTTACTCAACTAGTGACCAAATACGGCCAAACCGTCGAGCAATTCGATGTAGTGACTGAAGATGGATACATTCTCACGCTCTTCCATGTTCCAGGTGATAACCAATCTAGCGGTAAACCCCCTATAGTATTGTTTCATGGAATCGTTGACTCATGTGATACTTTTCTAATTAGAGGCAACACCTCAATGGTGATCACTTTGGCTACAGCTGGCTACGACGTTTGGATTGGGAACAACAGGGGGAACTTATACGGTCGACGACACGTTACTTTAAATCCTGACAGAGACACAAAATTCTGGGAATACAGCTTTCATGAGATCGGCTACTACGATTTGCCTGCCGTTATAGATTTTGTTCTCGAAAAAACAAACGCAGATAGCGTTTACACTATCGGCCATTCACAGGGAACTACTGCTCATTTTGTGCTTACATCATTGAGACCGGAATACAACGACAGGATTAAATTATTCATCGCCTTAGCACCAGTAGCATTTTTGAACAATCTAGAACCACCTGTATCTGTAGTAGCAGCGGCGGGGCCGGCCATTGCCGCGGTTTTAAAGGTGGCCGATATTCATGAACTACTTCGCAATCATTCGGCAACATCAGATCTTATAACTTTCGTTTGTAGTAAAGGTGTGTTCAGTTATGTTGCATGCGGATTTGGAACGTTGTTCCCCGGTGCAGGATTTGATCCGAAAGGCCTTGAGGAAGAATTTCTGACAGGAGTTGTTTTTGGACACTATCCTAGAGCGACGTCGAGGAAAAGTTTGGAACACTTCGACCAGCTTGTTTTACGAAAACGCTTTGCCCAGTATGACTACGGAATAGTTCAGAATATAGCAAAGTATGGAACCACAAGTCCACCAGATTATAACTTGGCAGCAGTGACGACGAATGTTGCTTTGTTCGTAGGCAGTGCTGATACGCTCAGTACGGTGAAGGATACTGAACAGCTAAGAGACAGTCTTCCGAAAGTTGTGCATTATGAAGAGATGGAGTATCAACAATGGAATCATATAGACTTTGTCTGGGGAAAAGACGTCATGTCTGAATATCTGTATCCAGCTATATTTAAACTGTTAGAGAAATATAACTAATGCAAAAATGTAGTTTAATATTTACTAACCTGCAGCCGTTCGAAAGTTATGAGCACGTAACTTTCAATAATTTATTTTTATTTATATAGATTACCAACAAGTTGGCTTTAAACTTAATCAAAACTGTTTCGTATTAGTAATTAGAATTTGTTACAGCATAACCAGAATTGTATGACAAGACAGCATAAAATAAATCTCTATAGACAATCAAATATTTTAGTTTTATATGTCAAGTTTGAAATTATATGAACAACTACACACTACACTTACAAAATAAAAGTAATAAGTGACCTTAGTTAATAATTGTGCAACCAAATCATAATGAATGAGGCCTGATGAGACCATACAATAGCTTGATCGTTTCGTGCAAGATTTTATTTCGTAGGACACGTCACGACATCATAAAAATCAGGCACCATAGTCAAAAAACGCAATACGAATTTTATACGTCCATCCCAATTAACTAATTACCTACTGAACCTTCATTAGGATTCACGACTTGCTGTCACTGGCTGCTGCACTCGTACCGTCCGAAATCAGTCCCAAATTATTTTTGCCATTACCGATCATTAACCATTCGAGGCAATAAAACAATTGAAACCGTATTGATTTATTTATCAACGCGTCCGACTGAATGACTGATAGAACGACCGACCTGATCCCTTGTGATTCTATTTTTGAGTAAAATTGACGGCAATTTGCAGAGGACCGTCAATAATTATTGAAATTAAGGCATTAATTGCATTGACAAAGGGTGTATTTATTTATATCTTTATCTAATAAACGAAATGAGAAAATAAAACATTCGCATGATATTTATTTATTTCGCTTTTTCAATGTTTCCTGTGTATGTTGACACTAGATTCGATAATTCCTTGTTCTTTCTCCCAAGTCTCTATATTGTTAAGAGGGTACGAACGAAAAGTTGGTATTTTAGCAAAAGTAAGGTTTTTTCAAACGCCATATCTTTGTTTACGTAATTATATTGTTAAAGTAAACTTCTGTTTTGTATTGATAAACTATTATTCTAGACCATAGCGTTGCTATACTTTTATTTTTAAATAAATGGTTATTTAAAAAAAACACGTTTTCCACGGAGTGTTTTGCAAAAACACGCGTCAGAGCTATCTTTCAGGTACAATATTTTCATTTTAAACTGACGAAAACGATTAGCTGTTTATCTTTTACAATAGGGTGTATAGTCTTGGCGGTGTATGATGTCATTCATTTCACTTCACTTATCCTCATCTCTTCCTACTATTGTGTTTGTATTTTTTGTGCATTAAAACTCGCTGACCGTGGATGATTGATTAAAACTTTGCAATAAAATAACAAATTAAGGCACGCATGGGCACGCGCAAGCGTTTGACATGTTTATTTTCTTTTCTTCAACACACGTTAATGTACGGCTACGGTAGTGCCCGGCCCGACACTCCGCGCCCATCGTTGGACGGGTTGCTGGATCAGGCATTATCGAGACTGTGGAATTAGTATAGTTTTTTTTAATTTATTTATGTTCTTGTTTTTTTGTTATTTTATTTACGCTTGTTATTCTTGTTTTTTCCTCTGTTATTTTAATTGTAGTTATAGCTTCTTGTGTATACCTTATCTTTGTTTAATTATGGTATTCATTATTTCATTTTTAGTTTGTTTTTATATAAATGTGTTACCTTCTGGGAAATCACTTAATGATTCTGTCGGAAGATCAGCGCTGGTAATCGCGCCAGCACTACGCTGAGACAGAACCATTTCGTGCAATACCTTGTTCTTCTGTTTTTATTTATTTTCGTTTTTTTTGTGTTTTGCACGAATAAATATTTCTGATTTCTGATTTCTGACTCTGATTTCTGAGTCTTTTAGTGCATAGCGATCGCATTAGTTCTAAAATAATGGTTTTTACTATTTTAAAAAAATACTACAAAATGTCGAATTCGGGTTGTTTATTGCTGCTAGTGATATTTTTATACGGCCACACAAGTTAAAAGGTAATTCACCATGTTATTGCTGCTAGTGATATTTTTATGTTTGGATATGTGCCTCTATATTTTTGAAGTTCTGTGAAAATTTTGGATGTTTCCTTTATAAAACAAAGAAGTTAGTCTATGAAAATCTAAATCGTGCGGCTATTTCTGACGCCACAGTGGGATGCGCAATCTAACCAGAACTCCAGATCAGTTTTAAAACAAAGCAGAGTGCATTAGTTTCCATTTTATTCAACTGTTCCCTCACCTCAACTCACCAAACTAATTGTAAAATTCAAATTGTAATAATTTTTAATTCTTAACTAGCGCCCAATAATGTACGATTGATTGCCTGGTTTGGAGTAGTTATCGAATCATATGTATGTGCAATTTCAGATTTTTAGGACAAGTAGTTTCAATGGAAAGTAATTTAAAGTAAAACTAGTCCCCGCCTAACATTCAAACTCTAATAATTTTTATTTTTAACGAGCGCCCGAAAATTTATGATTGATCTGTTTAGATTAGTTACAGAATTATACGTCTGTGCAATTTCAGATTTTTAGGCCAAGTAGTTTCTGTGGAAAGTAATTTAAAGTAAAACTAGACTCCGAATCCCGTGGACTCCACGTAATTATCATTCCAAATTAGACTTTTTTCCTGACAAACTTATTCCAATTTTGTTGATTATTTCGTAAACATGCACCTCTAAAACTAGTTTGTATAGTCTCCCAACACATGTTTACTGGCTATCTTTTGTGTAAATTTACACTGTAATTCTCATTTCCTCCAACGACTTCAACCTGGATTCAGATTTATTTTTAACGAGCGCCCGATAATTTATGATTGCACTGTTTATAATAGTTATCGAGTTATATGTATGTGCAATTTCAGATTTTTAGGACAAGTAGTTTCAGTGGAAAGTAATTTAAAGTAAAACTAGTCCCCGCCTAACATTCAAACTAATAATTTTTATTTTTAACGAGCGCTCGAAAATTTATGATTGATTTGTTTAGACTAGTTATAGAATTATACGTCTGTGCAATTTCAGATTTTTAGGTCAAGTAGTTTCTGTGGAAAGTAATTTAAAGTAAAACTAGTCCCCGAAACCCGTGGACTCCACGTAATTATCATTCCAAATTTGACTTTTTTCCTGACAAACTTATTCCAATTTTGTTGATTATTTCGTAAACATGCACCTCTAAAACAAGTTTGTATAGTCTCCCAACACATGTTTACTGGTTACAACATATGTTATCAGGTAATTGAAATTTATAAATAAACCGGGTGCCTGCTTTGCTATCTAGTCAAAATTTCGCAAATCGATTTTTATGCAGATCGGAGGACAATGCAAGTAAAACTACCGTGAAATCCAGTCATAGTAAACGAATCACTCGCGTAAAAAACGTCGAATATAGTTCGACTTGTATAGGCAATCGAACACTTCGACATGTCGTGCTAGAGCTATATTCGACGTTTTTACATCAGTGATCGGTTATTTTACTTTAGTATAGTGATGTCAAGAAAAGAAGTGAATAAAATTAATATAAGTATTGAAAAATCGTTATTTTGTTTTCAGCCAAATAAATGTATCTTTATTTGCGGTGTGGACAGGTGCAACTTCCAGCTTAAGACTGCAAAAATTTATAAAGATTACCAGTTTTGGAAGGAGTCATGCCAGAAATGGGTGACGGAAGAAAAAGTAGATCAATGTCTATAGGGAAATACGTACCTAGTATTAGATAATTAATAAGTGCGTATGTAATGTCAATAAAATAAAAACATTTAAAACTCATCACATTTTTTTCCTACCTCACTCTAAACTCTCTAACAGTGATCAACACTTGTTAGTTGAACCGGCACGGTATCGGCAGCACTCGAACCGTACGCACACAATAATCGTTTTAGTGTGGGTAGCTAAACATGGCCGCTCGCAGGTGACCGCGACTATGACGAGTTGTAACGAAATGTTCGTACCCTCTTAACAGGTCTAAGTGGCACGTAGTTTTAATCGACTATTCGAAAAGTTACTTACACACTTCCCGATATTGGACACCTTTTAAGTATGCGACCGAAACAGAGTGTCTTCTCAAGTACAGTCAACTACAACGATGCATACATTTTATTAGTTTTTTTTCTCACGAGCGCAGGTTAGCTGTATATATGTATTATTATTGAAAAACGGGACTTAATTGCGTATAGTGCTAATTTATTTACCCGCGTTCGTAATACCTAGGTATTACAATGGTATAAAGTAAGGTATATAGTACTTTTATCTCGCGCTAATTTCCAACAGTGAATTATTATAATGCGTTGGTAAGTCAAATATAAGCGAAAATACACTAAAGAGGCGTTGAATTTAAAAATGGTTTTGCTCTTTTCTCTTGCCATTCTCTTTTTTCCCATTTTGTTTTATCTATTTCGCATTCAATATGAAATGTATATCGCGCGCTATCAGGTCAAATAGGTATCTATGATAAGATTTAACCGTCTGGTATTTTCGTCATAGTTTTGCTCATTTATCATGGTATGCGGTATAACGGGATAACATGCTGATTTGATATTTTCTAGATATGTTGAACATCGGTTATTTTCCATCAAATTAATAAATTCAATGGAAAATCTCCTTTACGCAAAAATAATTAATCATTCTGTACCGATATTGGATACCAATTATGAGACCATAACTGAGCATCTTGTTATAAAGATCCACTACAGACGAAGTCAAATGACGGTCGACTCAGCAACATCACGGCTATAAATAAGTCCTTAGCTGTCTCACAAAACAAATTGCGTTCCAACCATAACTCGAGTCTAAAGCGACTTTCTGTCTGTCTGTAAATCTGTGAACTGTCAGTCGAGTCAGTACCTCTTTTTCAATTCGCGCCTTCATTTAAAATAAAAAAACCGGCCAAGTGCGAGTCGGACTCGTGCACGAAGGGTTCCGTACCATTATCTATAAAAACAGCAAAATAATCACGTTTGTTGTATGGGAGCCCCCTTAAATATTTATTTTATTCCATTTTTTAGTATTGCTTTTTATAGCGCCACAGAAATACATCATCTGTGACAACTTCAACTGCCTAACTATCACAGTTCATAAGATACAGCCTGGTGACAGACGGACAGACAGCGGAGTCTTAGTAATAGGGTCCCGTTTTAGCTTTTGGCTACGGAACCCTAAAAATGAATGTTCTCTAACTGACGCGATATGCATGGAATTGGGACGATATGAATGAACTACAGCCACGCTCAAGCGCATGATATTACTGCTCCGCAAATATAATACTGACTCACTGACAGTGTCCCGGCTAGTGAGGAAATCAATAAGCTCACGTCAAAAAAGAAACATTTTCACTTGTCGATCCTGCCACGCCAAGTGCGGAAGTGACCCAACTACGAGTGTACCGCGTCCAACAGACGTTAGGCAATGCGCTGTCATCGTATGGAATGACGTTTTCGGCCGGTCGAGTGTAAATGATGGGCCGAATAAACGTCACTTGTCCGAGATGCTGCTAGCGTACGGGAGCTACGAAAAGGTACACCAATTGATCTATCGAAGCCGATACTCGACTCGACGGTTCTACTTACTCCACTGGTTTTTTTTTCAATGGAATCGATTGTATCAAAACCACCAATATCAAAGACTTAATCGAGAGTTCGACGAATGATGTTTTTTTTATTGCTCAGGATGTCAATTTTGGACGTTGCTTTTTGGAGAGGGCTATACTGGTAGTTACTCTGCGTGATCGCATCAGAAATGATGCCACCCGCAGCAGAACCAAAGTAACCAATATAGCTTTCGAATCGCTAAACTTAAATAGCAGTGGGCGGAATACGTTGAGAGAGCCGATAGCCGTTGCACGTTGGGGCGGAAAAGTTCTCGAGTGGCGACCACTTACCGAAATGTGCAGCATGTGCAGACCCCCCACAAGGTAGCCTGATGACCTGGTAAAGGTCGGTCTTTTGGCTGGTAATGATAGCGTGTCGAAACGCATTTGTTGTAACAAACAATGCGAAATAACACAACTGGAATCGCAACCAGTCTGATTTAATAGTAACTCGATGTGATCCCACTCGACCGAGACCACGACAGCGATTTCAATCAGCCGGGGCTCGCCTCGCAGCATAGCTCTCAGCAAACGGCTGCAGGACAGCGTGTTCACTGGCTGCAGTATTGTAAGCTGTATTTTGAGAAACGTACTTGTTGAACGGAACCCAGTTTTATTATGCAAATGCGCTTGAAAGGCTCCCAAGTTCTACCACTTTAGCTTAGTTCGTTATTATTTTACAAGATGAATGTGACCTAGGAAGCTAGTGGCACAGAATAATTAATAGTACTGTCGTACAGAAGCTTTTCTATTGAACTAAATCGATTTTTGACAGTAAATCACAGAATCATGCTATCCCGTTCTACCGCATAGCACATGGTTCTTGTCTACTTAGTCTCGTTTACGCGTCATCACTGCCACCTAGTGCCTAATTGTATTTCCATAAACTAGTAGTAAGGTAGTATCAACCGCGTTCGGGTAGGAAATTACAAGACATAAAATTACATTGTACACGATAATATTACAATAAAAGCAGGTATATTTGCTAACCCGTGTTTGTTTCCTCGGTAGTTACAAAACTTAGTCTCTCTTTATCGAAGTAAAGTGCTTAGTGAACCCGATTTTCCGAGTTTTGACTTGTACTGACATGACATGCATGAAAAAAATAAAAATATTTTAAAACGCGTCACAAGTCACAAATGGAACATAACCTCGCTTTTGCAGCGCGGAATCGCTCCACAACTAACGTAGAGAACGGTGTAAGTCCGTGGCGTGTAAAGCCACGTGTGTCATTGTTGTTCTACGTGAGAACACATGTTACGAATCAGGTAACTGCAGAGTGCAGCGGTAACCACAGCACGTGAGGGGAGGCGCCTTTTTACGCTCAGACTAGGCCACGGTTACGAGCGGGGGTTGCAGCGACAGCGGTGCTGTACCCCTGCAGTATACATCTGAGCAGGAACTAGTAGGTAATACGAGTACTTATCGCCAATGTCTGTGCATTGTGGCGATCCTTTATAATAATAAGTTTACTGTGGCTTGTACCACTATGGCGAGAGTACCCTGTACCGTTAATCATATGACACTTATAAAACGCTTAGTACTTTTGGATACAACCGGGAAAAACTTTAATGGCAGTTACTAGGTCATATGGTCGTTCCAGACATCCATGATAATCAATTAATCACGATTGAAACACGAGCCAACGAACGGACTCTATGGTTGAAAATAGCATCCTGAGTGATGCGAGTAGTTTGAAAATAGAATCCTGAACGTAGCGAGTGTTGAAATAGATGAGACATAAAATAACTTTGTAGCCGTATGTAATACAAATCTTTTCACCTTACTAAAGCGAAGAAAATACTAAATAAGAAAAACAACTTTGTATGATATTAATGTTTAAAAAAGTAACTAATAAGACGATCGGATTTCAAAATATTATTTGCACTCTTGTGGATAAAATGCAGTTTTGCTATATGTTTTTAAAAAATAAAAAGGGGCTAGTATCCGAGCTACTGAGGTGAAAAAATAATTAGTTACTCATACAAATTACGAGTACTATACTAGATAGTCCGATACTAGATAGTTACACAAAATTTATTATGAGTGAACCAAATAGTTATTTTTTTTTATATAAATCGTGTAATTTATTTAAGTGACAGTAAAAACACAAATTCGCTTACAAACTAGGAACAATCAATAAAATAAAAATCTAGCCAAGTAGTAGGTACCTATGTAACTAGCTACTTGTTTATAAAATACCTCTGCGCTGTGACAATAACATCAGCTTCGTTCATTTCCCATTAATTCACCTAACGTAAAACGAAATCCCTGATGAGTAAAGAGTAATTAAAATATGCATCTGGGTTAACTATTTTGAAGTTGAACATCAAAATTACGCCCATTTCGCTCGTTCTAGTGAACGAAACGCAGCAACTCTCTCTCTCTGTTGCACAAATCGTATTTTTTGCATTATTAAAAAGGACTGCAATATCTTTTCATTAGTATGCAGTTCCCATTTTAAACAGCTGAATGTTTTCTATCGGCCGCTGCCGCTATTTATTGGAAAAATATTGTATCGGTGACTCAGAGTGACCAGAGAAGGCATCACATAATCATATTTTATCAATATCACATTCTGCCCTTTCTCATGGAAATTAAAGAATTCTCCATATTCACGAAATCGGTTTTTTACACGTTTCAGTCTGAACATTCCACAACGTCACTTTCCAATTATGACATTTAGTATTTTTAATACCAATATGGCCGCCGTCATCAGCTGACGTGATTTCCCCCGGGACATAGACCCGCGAAATAATTAATCCAACGCGACGCTTATTGTTCATTGGACGATTTACAGTAAGGTCTTTTTAAATATTATGACCTCTAACAACAACTTCGCAAATATTGAAAGGCTTTGTCGCGGAAACTATTGGGTCTACAACGACAATTTTAGCCTCTTATTGTATCAAATTAAGTCTACTTTAAAAACGTCCTGAGAAGGTACTATCAGCAACTAATCCTTTAGGGTTATAATCGGTTTTTCGATTTTTGACAAAGTTGCGTTCGGCGCTCGAGGTCACAAACTTGGATTATTCATTGGGCAAACATCACAAACAAGTCTGCAAAAAATAATTTGACATAAGCTCTGAATTTATAAAGATATTGGATTATAACTGGAAGTTGTAACTTTAATGTGCTGTTTTGTACATGTTTACATAAATTGTACTGGTATAGTGAATAAAGTATCAGAATCAGATACAGAATTTATTTATATGTTTGACATAGTACAATGTAAAGATCTTAAGACTAATAAAGCATGTAGCGAACACTAATTTTCCGACTGGCGTAATATTTTGATGATTTTTTTTGGTCATTTGGATTTTCATTTTCATGCATAGATAATGGAATAAAAGTAATTTTAAAATAACATCAACAATATATATGTCAAATCGATATAGGTATATCACATCCAGTCACATCCAGTGTAGGTTGGGACTGTAACGCGCAATCAGAGTATTAGCAAACAGCCCACGTGCAGCGTGATATGGAATATTGAGCATTGACTCGCGCGGAATACGCAATACAAACGCCTGCAATAACTGTGCGTGCGTTAACTAAGATGGGTGAAGCAAAAACTCGTCGTTTTATGTCGTCAAGATTAATGCCTTCATTTTTTAACAAAGAATTTATTTCAATTATAGCTTTTTCCCGCAATACCAAATAAAGCTTCTATGATGTAGTTCAACTGTACCAGTTAAGTTCAATAGTAAATATTACTCTAAACCGCAAAAATTAACGAAAGTAGCTGTAGAATGTCGAATGTTTGGCATTCTATTCCATAAATACTGACTCGAACAGATAAAGTTTGAACGCTTCGCAATTTCCCGGACTTGGAATTGAGTTTCTGAAACGTTTGAGTTTTAATACTTAATGAGTAACCCTCATTAAATAACTTCGGGACAAATTTATTAACTCTTTATTTGATGTACTGTACTGCCAGGAAGTTTCGTCCCTACCCTGTGAAATAATATCGTTTTTATTACTTGAGATTGTTTCTTGACTTTCGATAGACTTTTAAGTTATTTAAATAAGTATTTCGATTTGGAAGAAAGAGTATTTTGATTTCTTTATGTGTTTGTAATTTAGGTGTAGTTTTATTGGCAAATTATGTTTGACCACAGGAAAAATATAAGTACTCATGTACATTCACCAGCACCAATATCTGCCAGAATAAAGCGCAGATAAATATCAGACACGACTCCATTTATAAGGCTCTTAGGTATTTTTGCCGCCTCATTCGTCTGTTATGACGACCCTGTAAACTATACCTTTGTAAATGCCCCACAGGTACCAAAAATAGAAATAAAATTTCAGTATTATATACATCATTTCGATTGCCATCTGGGTTGAACCAAATTTCATAATGCCATACAATACATCATTCATCATAGTACAATGCTCAATTTAGTCAACATATAGTGCAAATTTTTACTTCCAGCTCCATTGGAATGCGAGGTAAGCGCTCCCGAGCATGATTGTGGCAAATGAAATTTTCACCAGCACCCATTCCGGATTTCAGCTGCATTTGAATTTTTTCGTACGTATGTTTGATTTAAATTTCTCCTGTACGAAAAAGAGTTTCATTTTGGCAGAGCTGGCTTGATAGCGAAAAAGGAAGAGCTGACGTGCAAAGAAATCTCGCAAACAGCAGACGCTTTGGAAATACGAGTAAGTTTGTATTATTTTTTATATCATAACAAAGGCAATCAATCAAGCCCACCTGATGATAATCGGTTACCGTGGACTATTACGTTGCACCCTTCGAAAAACACCTATGTATTTACTTTATTTTCTTAAACAACTTAATCCCTCAGGAAAACTGTGGCAGTGACCTCATCCCGTAGCCAGAGCGGGAATAAATTTTCGGTAACAGCACCGTCTACGAACATTTAAGTTCCAAGATGACTTGATCAAAGAGCCTAATATTTGTGATCCATGTGACATGCGATCGAGAATCAGAAGAATATTTCTACGACTATAACCAAAGATTGAATTCTTGGAGCGGTAAGCCTCATTTCATTCGAATAACTTTGCAAATCCTCAAGATCGAACCGGAGAGTCCTTGCGGAACACCAACTTGGTGAATGAATTTAGATTAGCATCGGTATGCATTCTCACCGCTGGATGCTGATGTTAGTTAGGTAGTTAGACCTTGTACCCTCAGAACCTAATTATTAGGCGTGGGAAATGCAATTTTAAAAACTCCGACTAAGTTTCAGTATCCCAACGGGCATAACATTGACAAACAGTTTTAAGTTCTAATAATTCTGGAATTATTTAAAGTGCCTACATAAAAACCTGAAACTGAATTTTCTGCTCTAACAAGAAAGAAGAAAAAAATTTAAAGATTAACCAAATGGTGATCCTTTAAGCTTCTCATTTGCAGTCGAGCCGAACGAATTAAACAACAAAAATACAAACAAAACTGTTCACAACTTTGTCTCGTAAAAACGTTTCGCAATCTGACAACTAGTATTAAGCCTAGCTTCGCAGTTCATTAGTGAAGAGTAGCTGCCAACTCCCCAGAAACTATTTGACAGTAACCTAAAGTCATATTAAGCGTGCTACACGTCTATCAATGTGTCACTAACAGCCTACATATGCAGCAAGATGGAAAGAGACAGCAATCATTCAATGCATTCACTTTCAAGGCAATTGTTACAACGAATTGATAGGTGTGTTATGGCGTGTACCATTTTATTTTACTGGTTATTACTTAGTGCACATTAATGGTCAGTCTGAAATCTATATGTATAAATATAATAATATATGTATTTCGCGCCCTCATTTTAACGCTTTCGCTTGGCGCGGTCACACTTTGAAACCAAATTGCAACATTTATATCTCAGTTTAACGGCGGACCCATGGTCTAAGAAAACAAGGTCTGAATCCGATCCATAACACTGTGACGTCACTGTCGACGGCACACTCACGCTTACGTCCACATACCATCGACAGGCTGATGCCGTTGGTCGTGTTACCCACATTATTAACCGATGTACCAGATTGCCAGATCTAGCGCAGTATATTACCATGAGCAGACCTGTAAAAGAAAAATAGTACACGTTAGGAAGGCGCGGTGAGTTTTTGCGCGCGTCGCAAATAGATGCACTGTAGTAAGCCACCCGTCAACATAATGTTCAGAACAACGCAACGATGAAGTTTAGCCAACTGTGAGTACAAGTTCAATGCTCTTATCATAAAGTTTGGATTTTACATTACTTTGTAGTCTTCGTTATTATTGTGAATTTTATTGTGCATTTTTGTAACATAAATTCTCTAAGAATTTTTGCTTTTGATTTCCTTTGGTTTGCTTTTAGCCGTGAAACTTTATATTAAATGCTTATTAGTTTGAGAGCTCGGAAAGGAAACAAAATTGTTTTAACCCGGTAATAAGTTTCTTAAGGGGATGGAAACTGGATTTGAATTTTATATGGGAGAGCGACAAATAAGTCAGACCCTAAAATAATTTAATAGCATTATATCTCTAAGGCGCTAGCGGGGACAGAGCGTTTCAACTGCCCCTTCCCGTATGTTACCAAATACTCATAGATATGATCCATGACAAATGCATCAAAATGTCTCCGTGTCCATACCCAATATGCTGAGATGCATGCACGCTGAGTGGGCGCTTTTGAAAGTATTAAACTCGAGTTACAAATTACGTCTCCCATGATCGACTTAAACTTTTAAACATGGAATTTCGAAAGCTTCTGTTTGTCACTATTTTGCTTTTATTGATATTTTATATCGGTCGCGAGATGGACACAGAACCTCCTATATTTTTCAAATTAAGCACACGTTTTGTTCAAGAATAGGAGTACCTCCTAACCATAAAATAAACATCATAAGCTACATATTACCAACATCCAGCTCATTTTTCATACATTTTAAGAATTTGCATGCATCTAACGGGCAAAACGGTATTAAATTATACCTAAACGGTTAAAATAACGAGCCACAAATTATACAAGAGGATAATAAAGCAAGGAATTTATATTTATTCCTACATAACGTCTAAATACAATACTAATAGGATAGAATGTCGTCCAGTAGGACAGATGAATATATATCGTCGTTGAAAACCAAAACTTACTAAACAAATAAATATCTATACATGCTTAAAGCGTTCCCCTCTGCTTTTAGGACACATCTGGGAAAATTCTAGGAGTAGGAATAACATGACCTAAGAAAACAAGGTCTGAAAATCCGGATCGTGACACCAGTGACATCATTGTCGACGACACACTCATATTTACGTCCGCATACCATCGATGGGTTGATGCTGTAGCTTGGTCACCCACACGACTAAACGATGTACCGCATTGCCATACCTGGCGCAGTATATTATTGTGTCATGGTGTATGATGAACTAATGATGAATATTTTATGTCGACATTTTAACTACTTACTTACGGTATAAACAACAACGATGGCAACATAATTATGACCATTTTATACTAGTAAAAATTGTAATGACTTAATAAAATGGGTCCTGAAAGCTGCGCTGATATTTTTTCTATTATACCAGAATGTATCGCTTCGCGGACCGGGCAATAATAATGTCCAATATCGCCCATGATTTAGGGATCAGTAAACACACGAATAAAACAGTTATGAATGTGGCTCCGTTATTGCTCTGTACGTGAAACTAGCTCAATTAAAATCGTGGGATTATTTATCGGCTCTTTCTTTATTACGTGAAATAATGACGATGTAGTAATTACTCGGACAAAGTATAAAGGACAAAAATGTATCTCCCATCTTGTGAGTAACTGGAATAGCTCATATCATTTTACTCAAAAACTGTCAGGACGGAGGTGGAATATAAAAATACATTGTTTTTTGTTTAAAATATTAAACAGTTTTCCGGACGGGTCGATGTTGAAACGGAAGTAAACAGACTGTGTCTGAAATAACGTACATATATTATTATTTTATGCGCTTATATATGATATTATTTATAAAGATACTTAAGGAATAATTTTTCTATTTGTTATCAGTCAGAGTTTCCACCACCAGTCAGTTAAGACAAGCCTTCTTAGAAAAACAATTATTTTCATCCACGATATGGCACTGTAAAATGTCAAAGCTCATGTTAATTTCTTTGAAAAATCACAATTTAGATTTTGAATATTTGAATATTTATTCAGTCATAACAGAAGTGTAAAAAAGTAGCAAGTTCTGATGTGCCACCAAAATTTTACTAATTTTATCTGAAAATGTGTTGAATTTGGAACTTGATTTTAGTAATTCCTACTCACCTGCAATTTCATAAAACTTATCAAGCCCCTGTTAACTAAAATGTTTTTCGCCTCTTTTCACACAAACACATCTTTATATACCTTATGAGTATATAGCTTACGGCGTGCCTGATGGTACTACGGTGTCCAAAGCCCATCGGCCAAAATGACAACGTTTTTAAAGGAATTTTAACTGTAATAAGCGCAATGGACATATATAAATAAAGGCATCAATGTATTGCGAGTAATAAATAGAAACAATATCGTTTGAAATGTCCGCCACTACTTCTCACAGTTTCCCGAATCCAAGAGTCCTAATTTTTACCCACGACGGAACGGAGAAGGTATATGCGTTTAGGGTGAGAGGTTGTTTGTTTTCAATGACTGATATCCCGCGGAATTTGAGCGGTGTCCTGGATTATGTGAATTTTATGTGCATCATCGTCGTTTTATTGGCTAGTGTTAAGTAATAAAAGCGCCACTGATTTTAAAACAATATACCTATCAACATCCTCATAATATTCACCAACATCGAAGTGTTGCCACCCTCGCCTATTGGCCAAGAGACGCATCCCAAAATTATCGCTGCGCTTACACTTGTTATTTCAGAAATAGTATATTATGCAACTGGTGTATAAGAAGGATATAAAAAGGCGAGTGGTGTGGGTTGCGATGTGAGCCTTGGCGAACATCGCAAGTAAAGACACCACGAGCCTTTTTATACCAGTTATACGCCGTTGCATACAATACTTTTTCTACGACTCATTTTAAATAAAAAGTAACAATTTTTCATACTTTTCATGCGCCATTTTTTCCCTTAGTAATTGTGCAACTTACCTACACAATATCTTCAGTAATGCTATATAACTTCTTCGTGGTTTTTTAAAAGAATCAATAAACTAACAACCTACACAGATTCTTCATGAATACAAAAAAATCGTTTGATTTAAGTAATATAATCATTTATCAGCTTGAATGTTTTCGTTTTCAATTAGGAATTTGGTGGGAAATCAAAAATATGACACTTTGTTTATGGTTTGTTTTTTTTTTTTAATTTGCTAGACTTGGAATCCGACCTAAACTGAATTCAAATCCGGATCAAATCTTAACTGTTTCGTTTTCATAAATATATCCGAAAATAGATAAAACTTGTTAATCAACACAAAAACGATGATATATGTATGTATTTATATTAGTAAATAATATATTATGCATTAATTAATACATAAAAATTGTAGCAAAGTTGCGTTAAGTTGGCAGCACTGATTATAATCATAAAAGTTTAACTTGAACGCACCAAAGAATTACTACTAAACAAAGTATTTGTAGTAGTCTGTGGCACCCAACTCTGCTTTAATTTTTCATTAAAATAGGGTAAGGAGTGTGTTTTTGGGCAATAGACTAGATAGACTTTTTACAGAATAAATAAAGTATGTGTTTATATTAGAGTTCATGATTGCTTAAGTCGCGAAAAAAAGTACAGGAGTAGAAAAACTCTGAAAAAGAATAGTAGGGTCAAATTCCACAATCTTTTTGGCTACCAGTACTTTAAATTCTGGCATTCGTAAATTACAATGTATTTCTTATTACTTTTTCTCAGTATTAAAATTCAGTTACACTTACATTATTACGCACTAGGGATTAAACAAAAAATGGATGAACTTGTAATAGAGTTTTCTTGTCTAGACTGACACTTTTCAAATATTTATGAATATTATTTTGGGTATTTTATTAATTCTAAGATGTTTCGTCTGATTAATCATTTACTGTTGAAGTCCAGACCATGCCATAAAATTCATGTTTTGATGTATTTTTTGTCCGATTGTGTAACTATTGTTATCAGTCACAAAACGAAGTGTAGGTACTAGCTTGGACCCTTTTTTTAAACGACCGCCCAATAAAATTACTGTATTCTTTATTTAGGCTTATATTGTCCTGTTCAAATTAAATAAGCAAAGCTTTTTCCAGAAAAATCATTCATCTGCCAAATGATATAAGAGTCAATTTCACTTGGCGATATAAAAAGGTATTTTCACAATTAATACATACAATACAATACAAATACTCTCTATTGCATAACCTCAACAAAAAAAAACACAGTAAAGTATACATAATAACAATACCTGTATTATACAGGGGTCGGAACCGGTTTTTACTATTTTGGAAATATTTCCTAAACTGCTTCTCATATCTCCAATTTTATTTTAAGATTTGCTTTTGTTAGCCTTTATCTATGGAAAAAATGATTTAAAGTACTAAAAAATATAGTTACGCAATTAACCGATTTTTTTTTACCGGTTAATTGTATGAATACGAAACCGGTTTCCGAGCCCTGGTATTATATAGATACGTCCACTAATGACTTGGCTAATTTGTTTTAAAGGCACTGCTTATGGGCCTGATACTGTTTCTTATTTATATTTTGGTTATTACAAGTCACTACTTGTCATTATTTATATTTTGGTTATTACAAGTCATTACTTGTAATAACCAAAATATAAATAAGAAAGTGAGTCATTACTCACTCAGTGACATTTAATCTAAATTTACCAAACTCAATTTAAATCAAACCACAGCTACAGGTTTCACCAATACAGATGCTCAAAATGTGCAGGAATTTTCAACTATCTATTTCATTCAACTTTCAGTCTATCTCCATCTTCCTATCAACCATCTTATTTAATCATAAAAGGGGGAATGTAGGTGAACAAGGACCATCCACATAATTATCATTTTCATATGTCAAAAGACATTCCCGATAATAATTCTTCGGAATAGTCGGTCAGTTTTGGTCGTTTTCGTGATATTTCGATTTTGTCGCGCGGCTTTGTTAAATTGCACACGTACGCATGACTAACTTGTCCCAACCAGGAAGGGGTTAATTTTGAACACACGTTTCGAATTTCAACTTGATTTTAATGTGTTAGAGTAGAAGATTGTGAGATTAGGGCTAGAAATCTGTACAAAAAAAACATAAATTTATTGCGAAAATAGACCGCAAGGATACTTTTACATGTCAATATATTAATTTATAATTTAAGAAAGTGTGACAAGAATATAATACATTTTTCATGTCAACATATTTATGTACAATGTAAAAGTCTGATAATGAGAATAATAATTTCAACATTCGAAAGAAAGATAGTTGATGACATTAGACATACAGTGAAGAATAACTTTCAAAGTTATCTATTATAAACATTACAGTATCGGTAAAGTTAGTTTCAGTCTGAATAACAAAGAGTTTTTTATACACTAATCCCAAAGAAGTACATGGTCTCTGAGCATCCAAATACAATGAATAGTTACTATTCTAACGTTCGTAGAGATGTATGGTCGAAACGCCTCAATTAAAATAATTAGATTTTTTAAAAACACTAATATACCGAATATGGTTAGAGATGTATATGATCTCTAAGAGTCAATGACAATAAAAACTAATACAGAACAGGTCGTCTCTCGTCGATCCCCAATCTAGTTATTAACGCTGTTACTATGTCCTTGCAAACATAAACTGATCGGACTCCACAAACAGCACCCAATCACGAGTATGACGCGTATCTCAGCCATCGCCTCCCTCGACCATCTGTTAGAGAAAGTGGCGACCCGATCAAAGGTATTTTATTATAAAATTGTATACATTTCCACAAACGATGACCTTTCGGAGACAACTGGCGTTCACTGCAATCTCGTTTTTATTTATAGTGTTGAAGTCATGGATATCACTGCTAAGCTTGAATTCCTGTATTTTTTCCGCACGTACATAAAATTTTCAAGAATGCCAATACATTCTTCACTTTTTAATAATGAAAAATTAGAAAAACATACGTAATATTAATATTTTCTTAATTGATTTCTTGGGATTAGATATGAGGATATTAGTATCATTTCAGGTATATTTTACAAAAAACTATTAAACGGTATCGTGTCTGAATGAGCCCAAACTTGGTATGTTTTAAAAATGGTTTTCATGTTAATTTAAAACAAGTGACTGAAATGTAATGATGTGATATATTTTTACAACCGACTCAAAAAGCGCTTTCATTTGATACCATATCTCATTTAATTGGAAACTTATATTTTATTAAGAAATACGCCTTAGTGGGATTCCTAGCAACAGAAGTCTAAATACGTTTTGTTTTTTTGTCAAGCAGGTTCTGCAAGCAAAAAACTGAAAAACGAGCAAAAATAATTATGCACATCTCCAGAGGTTATGCAAACTCGGATTACACACATTTAGGACCAAATGAAGGTATTAAAACGATTCGCAGCTTGCTGGAAATTAATTCTTCGAAAATATCTAATTTGATTCACCTAAGAACTAACCCTGCTTCCAACCCCATGTGTTTATGTGTACTCCACGTATATGTGTCTCATAATGTTCGCTGACATAGAAATCAATTTAGAACGTGAAATCTACTTCTCAAATTGAACCCTGTGGGTGGCAGCGCCGCTGCCATGTATTTTGTAAATTTAGTACGTGATACTGTTAGTTTTAAGTTGAAACTCTAACGTATGCAAATTGTTATCTGTGTTCATTTACCGTTACAAGAAGGAAGTTTTTGAAAGACGCTTCAGGAAGTTTCAGTAAAACACGTTACTACTACATCTTAAATATTATTTCATTGTCCATCAGAATTATGAAAGTAAAAATATTTTTATTTAATGCCTTAATTGTGTCCAGTAAGAGTTTACTATACTATAATTATTTAAGAGTAATCCATTACTTGCAATTTGTCTAATATCCATTCCCCCGTCCCTTTAATACGCCCAAATCTCCAAATTACCTAATCACTTACCGACAGAACTCACCAGAAAAACAAATCGTCCTCTAAAAAAGTTAATTCAGGCTCTTATCGGATTATAGCCGATATCCGAGCAATTACAAAAAGAGGGTTCCGTTAGAGGGTGCTGCAAGGGGGGTCCGTTAAGGTTCCATCCCAGGGATTTGTAAATAGCTTCCGTTTCAACCGTAATTCTTTAAATTCCATCGTTAATTTAAAACTAAGCGCTTCGGTTCTTCTGTAAAATAGGTTGAGGGACGTCGGTTATTCCTGGTTAGTTGATGATAACCTTTTTTAAAGTATACCCTGCGGAACTTTAAGACTTTGTAAGGCATTTACAAGGTTTTCACCGAAAAGCCTATCAAAGAAATTTACAAAAAGTTGAGAAAAACTTAGTCATAATTTTGGTATATTTTAATGGCTAATCAAGGCATATAATAAGATGGCACTACTTTTTCTTTAAATCATTAACATATTTTTCAATATCTTCACGTTTGTGTATTAACTGTACTTAGTACTTCGAACTATTGAGATGAGAGCAATATGATAACTATGATAAGCATTTTAAAACAGCCTTATAGTAATGAAAACTGAATATACAAACTTAATGACATTACCATTTTTATCTTTGATGTTATTGAAATAGCACCGCTGTAAACAAATTGGTGTAATTACTACTACTGTCAAATTAACAATAATAATAATAACGGTCTAATAGTTAAGAGTCTCAACCAACATCTCAAGAGACTCTCACTAGATGGCTGGGCCAAGGGTCAGATACAGAAGGCAGTACTCCTAGACACGGCGCGGATAGTCAGGAGGTTCCTCTGCTGTCGCCCTAACTACCGGTAGCTTAGGCTCCGCATTGCGGCGGCATCATAGGTTAGGTTTTTGTAATGTCTTTATTTTTTGTAAGTGTATTTTTATATTTTACTTTTAGAAATATTATAAAACCTAACTTAAGTACAAACATGAATAAAGAGAATAATAATTATTAATTTATTTTAGACATTGCTCATAAAGAGTTAATGTTACATAACTACTATTAGTAGGTAATGACTTTGTTCTCAAATTAGAAATGAAAAAGTTAAACAACCCCTTTTTTGCCGGTTGTGCACATAATTGAAATATTCTTTTGCATAGATAAGTTTTGTAATTAGTTATATTTCAACAGAACCAAAACGACTATCCAAAGAATTGCATCACACGGAATGTAAACACAAAAACTCGTAGGTGCACGGTTTACGGATGTGGTTCTTGAAGAAAAGCAATTCTGCTAGTGTTAGAACCGCGAGGTAGTTTCATTTTTTTATTAGACCTATAGTAAACATTTGCATATATATAGTAACATAGTAAGGCGATTATTTTCAAGATTATTTGGCGAAAACTCCATCACATCTATTTAAAACAAGACGAGTGCGAGGCTAGAAAAAACGCGAAAACGACATCGTTTTCCCATATGGCGCGCGTTTCACACTAGCAGCTAGATGAAAGATTAGGTACACGTCTTTATCAAAGCACATAGATAATATCTCGACTGGCACTCAACCTAAAACATTGTCACATAAATAACAGAAGTAAAAAACCTTAGGAATTTATGTTAAAGCCAGTTTACTTGTTCCATTACAGTGAGTTTCGATTAATCGTGTAAATAGGCTGTTTAAATTTATTTAATCCGATTTATTTGAACAAGTGTTTAATCAATCCTTAATTATTAGGCAGTTCCAGTTGTTTGATCGGTGCTTGATTTGAAGGAAAGTTCGTAATGGTTATGAAACATCGCACGGTTATATGAAGCATCGGTAAAAGATATTTCAAGTCTAAGTCTTGGAAATCTTGGATAAGTGTATATAAGTTACTTTCTCTTCGGTAAATTTTGTACATGAAATATGACACGCAGCAACGGAGTATATTGGTAATTAATTCAGGAAACTTTCAGTGCCTGTGTTTCTTAGGTATACCGTCTTATTGTTTCACAGCAATGTGTAGACGCTCGCACAAAACCTGAAATTATGTTCCTTCGTTTGTATCTTTTGTACACTGTATGTACACATTTTTTAATAGATTTTATGCAAGAGAGTAATTAATAAGTATTAGGAAAAGCGCCAGTAAAAATATCTTTAAATCTAAATTTAAAAAGCTTATGTTAAAACAATTTGAAAATACAACAACTTAATTAGCGAATATTATTAGAATAGTTTATGTTATAACACTTATAAAAAACTTAAATTTGTAACTTGCACTATTACAGCAGTTGATGTACTTAACTAAATAGCTAACTTAAAACAGTAATGTAAAGAAAGGGAGCTTATTTCTGCCAACAAACTGTTATACAGTTTGGCGGAAGTTGTAAAAGATTACTGTTTTCGTGAATAAATGCTTTATTTATTTATTTATTTTTTATTTAATCAGAATTTGCAGAAATAGTGTTTGTACAGTTTAATTCATATTTAATGGTAATTGTCTGAATATCATGCTAAGCCCTATGCTATTTGGTTAATTACATAATTTCGGGAAAATATATCCCTTTGATATCCCATGACTTTACGCTTTCAATGTCGAATAGCGTCTCTGAATATAACCTAAAAGACACACCCACACACAAGCTATATTGGATGTAAACTAAGCCTCTTAAAGTATTAAAATCAACGACTATTGTCTCAATACTGATCGCACCCCTAACCTAAAACAATACATACGTATGAGAGACAGTATTACATGTAGCACTAAGCGAGTAATAGGTATTTATGAGCACAATAACCCATTAGTGCGGTCGCCTTGTGTTTTCTTTGGTGTAGTAAGGGATAGTTGAAACAGTGGATTTTTGTACTCGAATGAAAAAAAATGATTACAGAATAAAGGCTCTCATTCACACATACACATCTCATTCACAGATACTAGGGGCTCTTTTCATCTCGGAATAGACGCCTGTTGCATTTTTGGGTCCTAGTCCAGTGGCGCCGCTACAGCTAGAAGTAGAGGAGTTGCCCCAAATGGTAGAGGCAGGAGAGGATCCGTTGCTGGTAGAAGCAGAAGGGATACACCGCTTGCGGAGGCAGGAGAGATCCCCCACCTAGTAGAGGCAGAAGAACACAGCGGGAGAGTATTGAGACGTTAAAAAAATGTTAATTTATAATATTTCCTTGTTCTCTAACACCACAACTGCTCGGTCAAAACCCAAACAGAAGTTATTGAGTCCGTATAGACTAAGGATTACATCTACAAAAATGGGCTATTATTCCCCCCTCTTCTATTTAAGTTGGTAGGATTTTTTTACTAAAAATGTACTTTTTCTTTTTTCTCAGAATTTATAATCTTTGTGTTTTTGATACTCCCAATCCATGAGCACTCTTTAATATTCTCTACATTTTGTTTAGAAAAAAAATGTGAAAAATTAGGGGCAATGTATTTCTATTTCACAATCATTTATACCCATGATTCTGAACAGAAAAATGTAAATGACTGAATGTGAATGACTTTTTAGTGATAACGTCCAGGTCATTCTCATTCTGTAATAGAACATTACTTACCAGGCGTTACCTAAAACAAAGAATGTCTCAGATTGCAGGGAACTATTTACACGGCACAACAGGTAACAAACTATGCGATCTGTGGCTTTCTTTACTACCGCCCTTGGTAACTACAAATACTCCCGGCCAGGTAGTGGGATTTACGGCACGTTATAGCGGTGTATGACATAAAATATTTACTTCGTGTGTTGATGGGATATTTACCCTACTGTAAGCATATTTCGCCTGTAGACCGGTAGCAATAAAGGTCATTACGTCTCGTAAATGTAACGCGCGATCGTCTATATTGGGTCGCCGCTGTTTTATGTGGCGTAACGGATTGGATGTAACACGAATAGTGGCTTGTAATGACGGGGATGTAATAATGTTAATATATTATGAGAGTGATTAATCTGCAATGTGTGCAGTAAATACGAAGTTATCGAATAGAGAATATGCATAATTTTTAGGATTCCGTACCTATTACAAAGACTATGCTGTCCGTCCGTCTATCTGTCTCTATGTCTGTCTATCTGTCTGTCTGTCTCTCAGTCTGTCTGTCTGTCCGTCTGTCACCAGGCTGTGGCTTATGAACCGTGATAGTTAGACAGTTGAAATTATCGCAGATGATGTATTTCTGTTGCCGCTATAAAAAAAGTTACTAAAAAACAGAATATAAATATTTGAGGGGGCCTAAAACAATATCTGTCAATAGGGACACTACCCAATTTTTATTTCTCAAGTGAAAGAACAGAGCCCGACGTCATTTTGGTTTAAATTGCAAATTTTTTTCTAGACAAAACTTTTAGGATCACTAGGCCGGTTACGCGGCCAGCGTTAGTTTGCGATCACTTGAATAAGGTTTTTTTTTAATTAAAGATATTTTTATTTTTACTGGCCTCAAAATACAGTAAGCTGTATGCATTTTAATTTGGGACTTATTGAATGGAAATCCATAACAAGAAAATAATATTTCAGTTCATCAACTCATCCAAATGGTCACAAACCGGCGCACCAAATTAGCTGTTCGCAAAGGGTTGACAGGTCGAACCCTACTGGAAGCATGTTTCACAGAAGTGACTCATAGAAAATGCAACAAATCTGCGCAGTGTATGGCGCGATACCGTGATTTTTAATTTTCTATAAGTAAATTGTTTTGGCACAAACATTAAAAGAAAAGCAGCCAAAACAGCGACATTATTAAAAAGAAAAAATATTTTACAAAAACGTTCTTGTTCCTAACAGTGCCAACAATTCTGGCCCTAAATACGAGAAAAGAAACATTTACGTAGCAAAAATGGAACACATCAGAAAAGGCGAGA
The DNA here is from genome assembly GCA_963556455.1 of Epiblema foenella. NCBI lineage: Eukaryota > Metazoa > Arthropoda > Insecta > Lepidoptera > Tortricidae > Epiblema > Epiblema foenella. The sequence goes on along the minus strand of OY747113.1, from coordinate 10,380,524 downwards.
GACAATCGCTCACCCATTCCTTTAAAACAAAAGCGGTTCTGCCTCGAGGCGTTACCAGGCCAGACAGTAGGTATAGCGCCAGTATAAGTTGAAACACCATTTTTACATGACAGTTAAAAACACATGCTTGCATTTAAAGGGGTCTGGCTAAATGGTAATACGTTGAAGGCAAAAGGGTTACACTCTACCTTTTGACTGTAGATCTTTTTTTGATTATGTTTTTAGCGACGAGAAGATTTGAATGCAAAACGGTTTGAATTTCTTAAGTCTGTAATGTTTATTTTTTAAACAAACTGGTCAACCAATAATCATAGGGATTACAACCATATTTCAGTAATAATTAAATTGTCAACTTACTTAACTTAGGTTTTGAGAAGTTCTCAAAAGATATCGATTTCAAGTCTCATTTTTGAATTCTGATCCATAATGACTGGTGTGAGATTCTACTTCCAAAATGGGACATGTCTCACCATATCGTAAAAATATCTAGACATGAACTTCTGCCTTTGAAAATTAAATTAACACATTCATTCCCGGCGAGTGCTGCTCGCTACGCTCGTAGCTGATAATATGGTTTTTCCGCTTTGTAGCAAAAACTGCCAATGAATGGAGATCCCGACTATCGGATCCTCGACGCTGAATGTATCGATATGAATTAAACAGAGATGTGAGCCTAAGAATAATTCAAACTTGATATATCAGAATCCAAATGAGTTGATGAAAACTAAATATCTCAAGCTTTATCTAGTCTTACTCCCTTATTCATAAAAATTGACAAACTTCTGCTAACCAAAATGCGTATTGTCCCTTTAAAGAGTATAACGACAGACGAATTTTAATGGCATTTTAGCTAAAATAGGTTTGATGAATGTTTATGACTAAGGCATTAAGTTTCTATCGGAATTTCACAACAAACCAACAGTCATACACAACGAGCACTCGCCTTACACCTACGCCAACGTTTCTCAAATACTTTGAACCGGCAATAATGGTAAAAGTTAAAAACCCGCCCAGTTAAGACCACCATCAGAACTTGCGCCATCTGTTGTCGCGCCCGGGAACCATTTCTCTCGTTTGATTTATAAACGCTGGTACGAACACTTTCAAGCGCCACCGTTGGTGCAAGTCACAGGTGTTTTTTTCATTATGTTTTAAATTTTCAATTTAACTAACTAAGGCGATTTCTTGAATTGGTGGAGCAGGAATTGATACCCATGTGATAATTTTTCTTTGCTGTGAGCTTACTGATGTCACACAGATTTCGTAACTTAACATGATAGCCAGTATTACATTTGTGCAGTAATAAATTATATTTCAGTCCAGTGAGTATGACAGAAATTATGCAAGAGTTAAAAAGTATGAAATTAGGAAAGACAGCGGGGTATGATATGGTAACTGCTGAGATGATTCGGAGTGGTGACGGAGTTGTTGCAACCCTGCTGCACCGAGTTTTTAACTATTGTTGGACACGTGTCAAGGTACCGGACGATTGGACTAAAGAAGTCATTGTTCCAATTTAAAAAGGAAAGGGTTCGCGGCAGGATTGCAGAAACTATAGTGGTATTAGTCTTCTCAGTATAGTTGGGAAAGTGTCTGCAAAAATACTGAATATAAGAGTAGTGAAAAAACAGAAAGTAAAATATGGGATGTGCAAGCAGGTTTCAGAAAGGGCATGGAGTATGTGGATCAGGTGTTCTCTTTGCGATGCATCACCTGAAAATACCCGGTCAAAAACCAGAAGGCGTTTTGTGCGTTTGTCGATTTGGAGAAAGCCTATTATAGAGTGCTGAGGAATGATTTGTGGTTAACCCTGCCCATGTATGGGGTAAGCAACCAATTGGTTTAGGCTTTCCCTTCCCTTTATAAGGGATCAAGTGTTTGCGTAAGGATCAATGGTGGCTACACAGACAGGTATATCATTCGGCGAGGTGCAAGGCAGGGTTGTGTGGCCTCACCGTGGTTGCTTAACTTATTTATGGACAGTTGTGTTTGTCACCTTTGAAAAAGAGCGAATGTGGTTTAAAAATGGATAAGTTATTCATTAAATACCTCCTATACGCTGATGACCAGGTGTTGATTGCGTCATCAGAGAAGGAGCTGCAGGAGATGGTAACTTGTATGAATGATTCATTGAAGCGGAAGGGTATGAAAATTAATGTGAGTAAGACAAAAGTGATGGTGTTTGAGAAAGAAGAATGCCTGACTTTGTGCAGTATTCTGATTGACGATGAAAGAGTGGAGCAAGTGAATGAATTTGTATACTTGGGTTTTTTATTTACAAATGATGGACAATATGATGCTGATATTGAAAGAGGAGTAAAAGCGGGAAATCAGGTGAATGAAGCAATGCACGCGTTTGTGAGCAGCCAAAATATATCAAAAAAGCTCGTCTTGCAGTTAACATTGGAATGCTTGTTCCTACACCGATGTATCGAAGTGAGACTTGAGTATAGCAGAAAAAGGACGAGAGTAGAGTAAATGAGAGATGGTAGTAAATTATATAAATTAATTTGTAGTGGGAGACCTTGTTTAAATGATTTTACTAATTTTTATGGAGGTATATACAGAGTATTTGTGCTATTGGATAAATTGCTTGTAAATTGAGCCCCGCCTTGACTCTAGAACTTAGCTAGACCAGCGAGAATTGATCTCTAGCACTAAGCTCCAGGGACCAACAGCGGCCAAAAAGAAAATATAACGAACGGAATACATTTCCTTTTACGCCAATAATATTAATAGCTCTGGACGATCCGGCGTTTTGTGTCAAAGTCGTAAACTGTTCAGTGTCGAAATAATGGTGATCGTTAAAAGTTAATGTCTTAAAACGCCTACTTCGTGCTGCGATTAAGTTAAGAATCTGGACTATTCCTGCCAGGTAATTGTGGGATTTTCCTAAAGCACGTTAGGTCAGTATACCCATTAATTGTATCTTTTCCGTACAAATTTAGTTTATAAGTATTTTTGATGATTAAAAACGTGACACCCGGGGTAAGAAGTTTCGGAATTTCATTAAATTTTAGACCTACCTGTGTTCTGCTCAAAAACTTTCGCTTTATCCATCAATTGCTCAATTATTTATATTTTTCTGAACCCCAAATTCGCAATGTAAAATCCGTTCAATATTTTGGTACAGAAAACGAGCCCTCTTCTCAATTAAGTAGGGTAATAAATAAAACTACCCACAATAAACACGACTTGAGGGTAAAACTTTCCCCTTTGCATTTCAAAGCCATGTTTTTAATTTCCGAGCCACTGAACACGTGTCGGCGTTAAAGGTTCCTTTTCTAACGTTTCGTACATACGGATATGGTGGGCCATGAACATCATGCTTCTCTTAGTGTAGGGTTTCTTAAACTGTAGTCCATGGACCCCTAGGGGGTCCGTGTAATGAACGCCAGGGATCATGGGAGGACTATCTATCAAATCGCATTAATGTTGTACCAAAAAAAAATATGTTTCAATGGGGGTCCATAACTGGCAAAGTTTAAGAAACCCTGAAAGGAAAGGAGTTTGGGTGAATTCTTGACACCTAACTTCATAAGTTGGCGTAGCACTAGTTCCCTGTACGCAACTGCCAGCTGACTTTCCAAAACAGAGTTAAAACTAGACCTGGTCGTAATTAGACCACTTTTCACACGAAGTTGTCCTTCTTCAGAAAAGCTACTGTTAAACATCAAGCGCAGTTTAAATTAAATTTCAAAAAGGCACGAAATTAGTCCAAACCGTATTCGGAATTCAAGGGAGCCTTTGTCTGGTCCAATTGCTAGTAATAGGACAGAGGGGGTCTGTAGTGACAGAGGATTAGATAAGACCCGCAACGAATAAATGAATATGAATGTAAAAAAAATCGAACTAAAATATTAGTAGTCACACGGAGCATATATTCATATTTAGTATAGAAAGTACTAGCAAACGCACTATCAACATTAAATTGATGCTAGGTAAACGTCCCAGTGCTTGACACTGACCTAATAGTTGACACCATCGATCTTAATTATAGATGAACAACAAGTGTAAATTAATAGGAATTATAATGTGAATACTCGTAAAAATCGGACGTTGTGACATTTACCTTGGCTACTGAACTTACAGTGTTGCAGAAAGTTCACGGTAGTATTCCCCGCGGTAACTCTGGTACAAGTTTCCCCTGTTCTATTAGTGCGGCGTATATTAAAACTTTCTAACGTCCATTAACTGAACCTTTCGCTTGCTGTCTTGTTTCAGCTCAAGTTTCAGAACGGGGAAAAATACATAGGGGATTTAAAGTGTTTCGGGTTACCTAACTCCTCGTCTTGGTGAATTTATGTGTTCGGGCAAAAGTTTGAGAATCATTCAAATATTACGTAACTACTTATAGTTCAAAGTAATTCTTGTACAGTCACGCACTAAAGTCTGATACTACTGTATTTAATAGGGGCTAAATACTCTCAGATATTTTTGCTGCCTTTGTTGTGGAAGACATTAATGCTAGCGACTGTATTCGTTGTAAACAGAATAATAATAAATGTATGTATTCGAAAAAAACTTGATAATTTCAAAATTTTATAATTTGTTGGACACAAGAATTCCAGGGAAAGAAGTGCAGTTTTCTGTGCCAACTAAAAATTATGTTTTAAACCTATCCTGCAGTTTATATACATATATGATAGGTATAAGTCAAAATTGAGAAAGATCCAAAAGTTTGGGTATGACTCCTTTTATCAAATATGGTGGGTAACCGAACAAGTTTTGCGGAATTTTCATGGTGAACTTTTTTGAGTTATTTAAGGTATTACTTACGGTAGAGGCGTTATTTCTATCGGCATGTAACAAAGCCATGAACCCCGAAAATCAGTGAAACCGCAAACTCAACTAACAATTAATACTATTGTACCCATACCACTAAATACACAGTCGCATAGCAAAATGGTGGTCAGATACTGCCCTAAGGAATTGTTTCGACAAATTGGGACTTAGGAATTTAATATAAATCCGGGGTGAAAAGGGGTTGGCCCAAGCCCCACGATTATTAGTCTTGGATGCCTAAAATTCCACTTGTCGGGATTTGAAGCCCCGGCATTGAGGCAGGTGCTGGATTCAGGACCAAATTTAATCCAACGGTTAATATAGTGGACATTCCGATCTTTTGTTTGACGCATTCCGATAATGAAATTCATTATCTCTAGATGGCGTAGACAATAGTGTGGCGTAAAATGTACCTATCTACTCGATGTAAGATTGATTTACTTTTGTTTATGTTGAAGATGTGAAATATAATTGTTAATTTGTTCCGTACTACAACAGTTGCATCCTGCAGGATGCCCGGGGTCCGCTACCTAATCTCAAGATTTGGCATCGGTTTACAATATATGTTTTAATTACAATATTTCGTATTACTGTTACATGTTAATGTTATATGTTAAATAAGTTATCATTTATGAACCATAGAGTTTTCATCTACTTATTATAGGTGTCATTGTTTATGAGTTAGCAAAAATATAAATGACAGATAAAAGCACAAGAGTGGAAAAACTATATTTTAAATGCTTCCGTTTTTATAACTACAACTGACACGTACAATTTTACCATTCCCTTTTCTTTTCTTCCATTGAAATTGGCTAGTACAAATCCAATTTGAAGCCAGTACTAGTATTAAAATGCAGGCGGCATTTTAGCGACGGCGGTGGCAGATTCCTATCTACTAAGCGTAGAAAATTACACTTTCTTCGCAGACCTTAGCGGTAATTTGTTTTATTTTACGTATTAAATATAAGGCTTTTACTATTTATGCATACAAATTTGTTTCCGCCCGAAGGTTGGTATTATTTTCATTGAGTCCTTGGGAGAGGAGGTAAGGCCAGGAGTTGTTGGTATTAGCTTAGTTGTAAAGTCCTCCGGTCCCAGCGTGGATAATGACAAAATAGAACCCTCATCCGTTTATTACGACAAAACAAAATCAACAAATTTCTACTATATGCTGAGTCATTCAATCATTTGTCTACACCCTCTTTAATGTATTCATAAACCGTAGGTAAAGACTAGCTTTACAATCACTTACAATATACAGTGCTCCGCGCCCTCCGGCTGCACGCGCGTAGGCCGTAACCGCATCATAGACGATGCAATTATGAAATCATGAACAACTTTACAGTACAGGCCCGGGCTCGGGTATCTGGTAAAACATGCGCACGCCAGCTCAACGCGCCCACGTGAAACGCATGAAAGAGGATTTAATATATGGATGTAGAACTGGTATATGCAAATATAGATAATTAGACCTTAAAACACTTGTGTGATTTTATTAACTACACTCGTCATTATTTGGCAGTTGCATAATAGTAGTTTATGCAATCGTTATATAATGTATGCCTTTTAAATCGAGAACCGCGTTTAGACCACGAGTGGTCTAAGTAAGGTTCGAGACTTAAAAAGCTAATTATATAACTATTGCATACACTATTTTTTTCTACGAATCAACGGAAATTAATTAAACAAACCGATATAACTAAACAAATTAGTCCTGCGGAAATGAAGATTAGGCACATGGGTTGATGGCTCATTGGCGTCTTTTTTTCTATGTCCGCGGCGTCATGTGATTGGTAAATTTCATAATAGTACAGTAACGACGACAGGTGATTGGCCAATTTCATAAGAGTTCATTTGAAAGGAGCTCCATAGAGAAAAGTATGTGATTTTAGTTTCGTCTACGATATCTTAATTCAAACATTAAAGTCGACGAGTAGAAAAAAATATATTAAACCACACATGGCTGTAACGATTTTTATAGTCTATAATCTTGAGAATAAAAACATGTTTAATACTTGAGTATTAAACATGTTTTTATTGTGGAATCATACATTTACTGAAAATGTAGGTACCTACGTACCTGACCTAGTATTTATTTATAATGCAAAAAAATCATGTAATTTCTTTATTTACCTTCGAAAATACTGATTTCGCTCAGAAAAAATATCAAAGAAATTGATAGTTTGGTAAATCATTAGATTTCGGAACAAATTCATCCTATATGTAGTTTTTAATACGAGTTCAAATATAGTATAGGTACATTTTTCATAAACAAATTTCCTGTGAAAAAAAACAATAGTGAGTGTATATCGAACGTACATCAGACATCACATAATAATTCGGGACCGTACTTTAGGAATCACGTGACATGTCAGCGCCGGGCCAATTTTTCTTTATTCCCATTTCTGCCCCCATAATACGACAAAGTGTGCGTAACACGCAGGATAACCGCCGGAACCTTAATACAATATTCGCTCGCCACCGCCCTTAACTAACAAAAATGTCGCCCTAACAACTAGAACTGACGTTGTGGCAAGTGGTTGCTCGTAAAAACAGGGACTGGATGCGGCTCGCCGCCTTTTACGTTCTCGCAAATATAGGAGAAAGTTTTTAGAGTACCATATGTCCACTATCTCCAACAAAATCGTATGCGATCTAACTAGAAATCGGAAACTCAGCCTCAACTAATTGTCACAGAGTTTCAAATTGCAACGCTGGCTGGCAAGATAGGATGCGCTGAAAGTTACCTTGATGGAAGTTTAAAGAGAGAAATATTTTGACCACGTTTTAGTTAGAGCATGTGCTGCTGGATTAAGCGTAAATGTTTTTCAACATTTTTCGAAAAAAAGATGTGTAGGTATAAAGCAAGGCATAGTGTCGGCACTATCGGATCTGTAGTAAAATACCTTATTTACCGATACAAAAGTATAGTCTCTGCATTATTGGCACCAGTAGCGTATCCAGGATTTTGATTTGGGGTGGGGCTTACTCATCACAATTATTTTTTTAAAGCAATAACGAGCGGTCTAAGTCGCGGGAAAAAGCTAGTTGATAATAATGTTAGAGTGGGCCCAAAGTTTGTAAATTTCTACTGACACATAGTCAGTTCCGATTGCCTGCCCACTTACTTGACAAGCCTAATCCCAATAAGGTCTAGTTTGCCCTTGGGTTCGAAGGTCATATGGCAGTCGGTTCCTTAAGACTAGTGCCTACGCCAAATCTTAGGATTAGGTAGTGAACCGCGGGCATCCTTCAAGATGTAACTGTACAAAGATGACGCTAGGAGGATGATATTAAATAAGAAATATAACAAACACTACACACGAAACCTCAAACCAACAATAAGTAGTAAAAGGGTTGTGAACGACAAACAAGCTGTAATCATAAGTGCTTATATTTTATGTCACATCATAAACCGTGAATCTAGGCATAACGAGGTTTTACCTATTCTTGCTTGAATCAAAGAGATCTTGTGTTGATCAGAGACTGACATGTTTTCTGTTTAAAATTGATACGAGACGAGCGTTGAAGTCAGGTTATTTACCTGTAAAGATTTAGTGCAATTAAATTGCAATGCAAAATTTTGAGTCAGTCGGGCTGACTCCTTCGGTGACACTCAATTACTTAGTAACCAGAAATGATGCATCTCAACAAACTGTTCTTAAGCTTAACTTAAGCTATCACACATAAACAATGTGCATGTATATCTCAACACACAACTATGGTTCACCCGCGTTCGTGAGATACAATTTAAGTAGTTAAAAAAATTACGGCAAAAGAAACGTGTAAATAGTAACCTACTGAACAACAAAAACTAAATTCATGATTATGTTCGGGGTCCCTAGTTTTAATTTAGTTCGATGAGGCATCAGCAAAGTGATAATAATGCCTCATTTTATCACAGTAAGATACTTGTGTCATACCATTTCTGAATCTGCATAACATGCTCAATTTATTGATGTTGTTTATTGAATTTCTTTTGTTGTTTTCACGGCAAGTGGTCAAAGTCAAAATTAATGTTTTGGGTTTTTTATGACAGTTTAAATCAAGATTGATCCACTATTATATACGGTGTTTTAAATTAGTTACTGACAAAATTACACTTATGACAGCTACATTGACTATTCAAGACACCATACACCAAATAAAACAATTTTAGATTCTTACAAATCGATGGTGGCACTAACAATTTTAAAGAAACATGGAAAATTCACCAAAAATTTTCATTTGGATTGGAACTCGAAAATCGTGCAACTTTTACTATAGGGCCATGTTAGGCTGGTTAGGTCCGTCTTAAGCTAACCGACATCCGGTGTCACTACAGTGTGATACTTCTGGGACATCCTGTATGTACATATGAAAAATATTTTTTCCACAAATTGTACTATACACTCGAGATCAAAAATTTCGGGTCACCCTAAATTAAATAACTGCAATATTGCTACTATATTTAAATGATATATTATTTTTCGTAATACCCAACAGTATTAGCAATTCCCTGGATCCTAGCATTTTAAGAGAGGTAGGGCACATCAAAATGTCATCTTCCTCGAATTTGGAGCAGCCCAACTGGGGAAGTACCTCCGCCTTGCAGAAAATCCCAGCCATAATAACATTATCTACTATACAAGTATGTAGTGTTGTATTCCTGGAGGTGAGCAAGGTTGCCAGAGCTCCCGAGGATGCACTGTGTTGAGAGCGAGGGACCTGAATTTGTCCCTTCTGTTGTCAACACAGTGCATCCTCAAATTTTATAAAGAGTCGGCAACGCGTACGTGACTCCTTTGGAGTTGCGGGCGTCTATAGGCTGCGGTGGCCTCTTACCATCAGGTGGAACGTAAACTTGTTTGCCACCGACGTTGTATAAAAAAAAAATTCCAAAACTGAAGATTTTTGCGATATCTCGCTCCGTTAACATTGTTTTTTATGGGTTTTTAGGAGTCCGATTTAACCAGGAAACGTTAAATTTTTAACTGTTATTTTTGAAGGTTAGATGTAAAATTAAATGAAAATCATGACAGGATTAAAAAACTGTACCAGTTTTCACTATTATAGGAAATATGACGGTATTTTACCGACCCGTATTCTTTGTCCGCGAGTGTAGTTAAAATGATTATTTTTTTCGTTTTAAATTTGGCGCTAAAACGAACATTCACCGTGGCTGCCATCATTATTATGACGTCAGTAAGTTGTAACCCATCGTCTACCAGTCCCTGGAATCCCAGGTCTCATTACAAAAGAATGCTTTGCCAGAAGACGATGGATTTAATAACATACTATATACTATACTTATTACTCTTTGGCAGTGATAGCGATAATCAATGATTGACATTTGGAAATACAACAAGATGACGTCACATCACAGATAACCTAGTTACACGCTGCATATTTGTGTTTAAGTCACGTGAAACACATATTAAAAAAGTGTTTTAATATGAACTTAAGTATTAACAATGAATTTAAAATTCAAAAATAATTAATTAATAATACCTTAACTTGAACTTAGTCCATGTTTTATATTTTATCTCTATCACTGGAAAATACCCTATTCAATTACTACTTCCTGCGGACGCAGATGCTAATATCCGTCTGGTATTATCATCAAAATCTCTTGCATAGATGTCTTTATCCGATACTTAAGCGTTGCTGTATTTACATAGTCTTCAAAACGTTGTGGAGCCCTTAAATTTGCATTGGAATGAGCGTAAAATGACCGGGACCCGCATTAAGGCAGCGAGATGAGATCGGACCTTTATTCTTTTGTCTACGTGTGGCGGCCATTTTGGTGTAGTCGCCATTTTGTTTCGCGACGATACGACGACAGTTTTTGTTATTGTAATGTAATGTCCTATGTATAGCTTAGAATTAACATAATCAAGATTTTTAGAAAGGATATTTTGGAAATATTTAGATATGATTAAAAATAACATTTTAATTTTAAATGATGCTAACTCGTAACTTTAATATTAAACTTAGTCGTTGTGTGTTGCATTCATGCATAGAGATGTGTAACTCATGAAGGAGTGATTCAAATGAACTGCATCTTTTCGTATAATTCACTCGCTCACTCGCTCACTGAAGAACGAAACAACTCACTATATCCGTAACAATCACCAATTCCCAACACAACTGAGCCCGTGAGCCGAACTGACTGGTGTGATGTGAGTGTCTGAGCAGGTTGCGCTCTTCGCACTCACGAATCGAACGTATAAGCCCGTCTCACGCATGCACGTTTACGTACGATAGAAAAAGTAACCAATGTGTGAGTCGCTCCTTTCCACTCCTTTCGCTCAGTTAAACTTGTGTGAGTGATTCATTTCTACGTTCCATTTCACAAAATTTAGCATAAGAATATAAAGTTTCGGCATGATTTTGCACAATTAAATGGCTCTGAATTTAACAAAATATCAATATTGAAGTAAATTTTAATAAACAATTGAAAGTAATAAAACGATATGAAATATATTTGTTTCGTAGATGTATTATAGTTTACTTTTGTTTCACACGGCGCTGTACGTCGCTCACCATCCGGTCAGTAAAATTATTTATAGTTTAATATTTTGGTAGAACCAGGTAAACTAGATTGACAGTCCTAAGCCTGAACAAGTATGAAGGAAAATGTGTGATATGTTTCATAAAGCAGTTAGAGGTAACCTTCAATGACATTATCTTTCGTATGTCGCGATTTAAAGAGTTGTTACGAGCTACAGATTCACTGAGCGAAATGAGCGAAATGAGCGAAAAGAGTGATGTATATCATTGTGACATAAAGATATGAATCGCTCCTTTCACTTCAGTGACACGTTTTGCGCATCTCTATTCATGCACATTGTCTCTGTGTGCGTCAGCGTAGGAGCTTAACACTGTCTATGTGTTCGTAAGTGTTACAACCACAATTATGGCTAGCCCGCGCTAGTGAGATAAATGTGCTATAACACTGAACCTGATGTCTTATGACACATCAGAATCCTAATTAATTAGTTACTAGCGACCCGCCAGTTTGTTTAATGTTTCGATCTACCTACCTATGAATATTACTTTTATTATATAACTATACTTAAACAAAATTTCTCTAGTCCGTCACTTTGAATATTACTCGTTTTCCATACCAACATTCAACCCCCTTTTTTATACCCTTAGGGAATGAATTTTTAATCGACTTGGTGGGGGCACTGCCGTGCCCCCTGAAAACACCGAAATTGTTTTGCTTATATTTTAACTGAGAGTCTAGCTGTCAATTTTGATCACTCATTAAGGCTCGGTTTTACAAAGATCTGTTAGACCTTATATCGGTTTCATATGTCAAAAAATGTACTGAGTTACTGAAATTTGATCTGACATTTGGTCTAACGGATCTTTATAAAACCCGGCCTAAAAAAATCAGGTTGCCAGTAGTAACTTTCAACCTACTATAACTCTCAGGCTCGTTTCACCCCTTCAGAGAGTGAATTTTCAAAAACGCCGAAAATTTTTATGCTTAAGTTTATAAGGGAAGTTTCAAGTTTCTTTTTTAAAGATAATTTTGTTCTCCATGGAAAATGAGCACCTCCTTTTTACCCCTTATAGGGGCGAATTTTGAAATAAATTATAGCCTATGTGTTATTCTGATATCTAAGCTACAGGAAAGTTTCGTAAAAACCACTTGAATAGTTTTTAAGATTAAGAGGAACGTGCATCCATCCATCCGCACAAACTTTCATGTTTTAGCATTGGTTAGGCACAGAAATACATTGATATTTCGAAGTAATTTAGAAAATAATGGTTATTCATACCTAATCTGGTTTGTTATCTAGCAAACGGCTATATTTGATGTTTTAATATTCTTTTAAGAACCTTTTAATCACTCTCGACACAGAATAAGTAATAGTAGGTAGGTACTACGAACAGAAGGCCCACCGTTAACAAATCCCCCGTAGGTATGGCAAAGTGCCTAAACGTGACCATCCCTTCTATCGCAAGCACTTCTACTCGCTACAGTCGCTACATGATTTTCTATAGCATGAACGGGCATCCGTCAGGTGCCAGCCACATGTAGGTACTTGTAGCGGCACATGCTCTCGATTCAAACTTACCTACCTTAACTATAAATATCTGGCACACGTCTTTCAACCACGGTCCAATCATCCGCAAGATCATCGCAGGAAAGCAGCACAGACTCAAATGTGTGTAGGGATCGGCAAATGGGAGAGTTGCGACGCGATATTGTGCGGACAATTGCCACGGCAAAGAGACGCAACCAGTCCGCTCGGAACCAACTGCAGCCGTCAGGAACATACATTTATAGCTGTCGAATGTGACATCGAACTGAGGACCCTCTCACTTATTATTTATTCTCCGCAACTACGGCACATAAGAATTACACCCTACAAAAGACCGGCCAAGTGCGTGTCGGGCCACGCACAGTGTAGGGTTCCGTAATTGCCCGTCCACCACGTCATCGGTCATATGCGGCATTACGAACCCGTAGAAGGGTTTTTACTGATCTTAGTGATGATGATGAACTTTTTTGAGATGTTGTGTTGTATACATATTTTTGCCCTTTACGGTAATGTCTACTTAGCTGTGATAGTAAAGTTTTCCTTTTAAATTCATCGTAGATACTACTACCATGATTTTTTTCACATGCCTAATAGCCACCGTTTTGCTGGCAGGGAGGGGACACTCGACCATAGCAAAAATTATCACTTCAAAGCTTAATATCACGCCAACCGATTCTTGAATCAAAAAATGCTTTTAGAAACCTTATAATATTTTTGAAAGTGCTATCCAACGATACCATACGATGGGGTTTTGAAGAAAGGAAAAAATTTTCACCACCACTTCACATGTAGGGGAGGGGAGGCACCCTAAAAAAAAATTTTTTATGATTTTATTCTACCGTTTTGTTAGCGTTATTGATATGTATACTCATGCCAAATTACAGCATTCTAGTACTAACGGTTACTGAGAAAAGCGGGGGACGGACGGACGGTCATGGCGAAACTATAAGGGTTCCTTGTTTGCTACGGAACCCTTAAAAGAAAAAAACTTAATAAAATGTAGTACATGCACACTACGTTAGTAGTAAAGTGAACTCGAGGGACATTGGAATGCGTCCGTTGTCTCGTCGTGTGCTTTATTGCATTACCCAGTTAAGCCATAAGTTCCGTGCGTTTATTTACGCGTAGACTAGAATAATCCTATCATGATATATGGCTAGCTGACCTAGGTCTTATGCGTTAATAAAATGCGGTTTTAATATTTGAATGTTGAAGCTTTGAGACCCTGTACATCTCACAGGATATTATTATGGTTAGTGTACCAAATTACTACATTTTATTTTATTAGATTTACTGTAAGCTTACATCATAGAACAAAATACCACACACCATATCGCCCCGCTAAGTTAGGAAGTCGCCTTAGTCTACAACATAACTTAACACTAAGATATTAAGATTATATCATTTCGTGGCAAATTCGGTCATGTAATCTGGGGGCACGGTAGTGCCCTCGAAGTCGAGCAAAACAAAGAGGCACGGCCATACCATCCTTTTCTCGAAGCGATTCAGGTCATTTTCAACATCCTGTAATTTTGTGTTGGCTATAAAGCTAAGACCCTGAATTTTCAATACCATAATAGGGCATAATATGACTTAGATACGTTTTCAATAATATTAAATTTAAACTTGTAGTTTAAGAACTATTGCCCGTCAATGTTCCTTAGTTTTGTCACTGATACACTGACCGATCATCATAATTCTAAGGCACTTCTAGCAAATTTGTTTTTAGCCTATCAAGATATAAAAAAATTGAAAATATTGTAATTTCAGTCACATTGCAGAGATATACAAACTACGTAAGGAAGTTCGTAATCTTATACAAAGTTATAATTTTGTAGTTCCTGCATCTAACTGTAAAAAGTTTTTAGTTCTAGATGCATTCCTAAATTTGTATTTACACATTTACCTACAAGTAGAAGTGAGATCCCATAAATTGTGATTGCCGAGTCACATAATTTTATTCAGTAAGCAAATAAAGATTAATAACAATGCCTGACTTGACTCTACGTAATATCTCACAACTTTTATACCAAGTTTCATTATAATCCATTAAGGCGTTTTTCCGTGATTAAGTAGCAAACATCTAAAATTTCGCATTTATAGTATTATAGTAGGATAAGATGGTGGCGCCACTGTGCCAATGTTTACATTGTCTCCGTGATTTCTTAAAGAAAATAAATATATTCCGCGAATAATACGAATTAGAAAGTGCATCTGTGAACGACTAACAGACAGTAAATCGTGTGAATAAATAAACATTACTAAATAACGGTGATAAACCAGGCAATGGAGCAAATTACGGTTGGGACTAATTCGTGCTCTAACGGACGAAGGACTTAAAGTGTGACAATTGTTATTTAAAAAAAAAAAAGTGCGGATTTGGACGTAAACACGAGGAATTTTGACTTTTATCACCTTATAATAGTGATTCGTGAAAGTGGAACCTAAAAATATAACCTAAAAACAATTTTTTGCCGGTCATACTGATAAGAAACGAAGACTATATTTTATATAAGCGACATCTAGTGACAAATAGCTGAACTACTACATAAAACTGTTTACTAACGAGCTTAATGATTTTTCTGAACAGGAGAGCCTAACTGGTGTCATAAAGCTTCTTCATAATATCGCTAGAGGGCGGAAATATAAAAAAATATATATATATATATATAAAAGCACAAGCGAATCAAAATGAGTGGACTAGAAAAGCTTATACTGGAAATGAGGAACGAAATGCAGCAAAGATTCACAAACATGGAAACTTACATAGCTAAGTCGGAAGAAAAAATTACTGGCAATATAATTAGCAGCTTGGATGAAAAATTTGGTATTTTACGCGGCGAACTGGATACCTTACGTACCCAAACGGAGGAACAAGAAAAGAGATTAGATGAAATAGAAAAGAGAGCAGTGCAGAGAAACTTAGTATTTTTTGGAATTAAAGACGACGAAACGTCGTATCTAGAACTCCAGGGAAAAGTGTGTAATATCATCAGAGACTTTCTAAAATTAAACATATCTGATACAGAGATCGAATTGGTACGAAGAATCGGAATAAAAGGAAATAAAGTCCGCCCAGTCTCTGTTACTATTACCACAATGGGAACCAAGATTAGAATATTAAAAAATAAAAATCTACTAGAAGGCTCAAATATCTATATAAAACACGAATTTCCGCCAAAAATATTAAAACTCAGAAAAGAACTAAAAGCACAACAAAAAATAGAAGAAGAAAAAGGAAACGAGGCATTCATACGATATGACAAACTCGTTGTGAAATCAAAGAGCAAAAAATATGGAAATAAACGAGCACCATCATCATCCCCCCCTCGGCCGCACGATGAAGACTCTGACACTCGAGGCACAGTCAACACTACTAAAAAACACAAAGTTAACAATTTAATCACAGGATACATGAAATCCATGGAAAATACGACGGGTGAAGCGTCAAGTCATACCACGCCTGCATGAGATACAGTGGCCCCCTCCCCACCAATAACCACACAAAAAAAGAAAAGAACCACCAAACCTCCCAATTCGGCTGGTCCCCGCGGGAGCGTCAGACCACTACCCTCCACTCCAAAACCAAACGAATCCAATGAAAGAAGATATATCACTGAAAAACTCTACATAGGAACCTTGAACGTAAGGTCATTAGTAGGAATAGGACGCCAAGATGAACTGGTACACGCTTTAAAGAACATAAACTGGCATATACTAGGACTTTCAGAAGTGAAAAAAGAAGGTACTGAAATACAAGAATATAAAGACTACATGCTCATGTATACCGGAAAAAAAAGCGGAAAAAATGGTGTGGGATTTATGATAAAAAAGGAAATAAAACAATACATTGTCGATTTTAAACCCATATCTGACAGAATAGCAAGACTAGACCTAATTATAAACAACAAACATCTAAATATAATTCAGGCCTACGCGCCCACCGAAAAAGCTACTGAAGAAAATATAGAGAGCTTTTATAACGACCTACGCTACGCGCTGGAGCAGACTTGCACTAATATGATCATCATAGGTGACTTTAATGCTAAAGTAGGACTACCAACCCCGGAGGATAGCACAGTCGTGGGACCATGGGGATACGGTGTCAGAAACCATCGAGGAAAAACCCTCATTGACTTTTGTATGGAACACGAGCTCTATATAATGAACACTCACTTCAAGAAAAAATCAAAGCTCCGATGGACGTGGAAGTCACCAGACGAAAGGACATTGAATGAAATAGATTTTGTTATAACACGAAAACAGAACATTAGAACTATACAAAATATAGATGTTATAAATACCACACATCCTACGGATCACAGGCTAGTACGGGCAACTTACTGCACAATACAAAAAGAAAAGAAATCCAGGATAGCTTTTAAAGGAAAAATAAAAGAGTTCAACTCTATAGAAAAAGAATCTCTGAAAAACATTTTTGCAGAGTCCGTACAGTCACTTAATTATACCAACATACAAGAATATTATACAAACATTAAAAATAAAATAAAAAACTGCACCTTGAAACTGCCGCTGGAATCCGCTCGCAAGGAAAATGCCCCTATTATAACCGAGGATATTAAAAATCTAATAAACCAAAGAACTACGTTGAAAACACAAAAATATAAATCAGCTCAAGAAAAAAGAAAACTTAAACAAATGTATTGCAAAATTCGGAAGAAAATAAAAAGGAATAAATTTAACTACAAAATGAAAATTATAGAAGAGGAGCTTTCAAAACGAGGATCTGCCAAACGGGGAAACAGACGTCTAAAAGACCACAAAAACTGGATACCTTCGTTAAAAGATCACACAGGACTATCGCATACAAATAGACACAGCATTATTAAGATGGCCACGTCATTCTACGAAAACCTATACACTTCCGAAAATCAAGACCCCTCAACAGTAAGTCAATCACCGCCAAATAATATAGCGCCATTATTAGAAAGCGAAATTTATAACGCAATAAACACACTTAAAACCATGAAAAGCCCTGGTGAAGATAGCATAACGAACGACATCCTGAAGGCCATAAGCGAGCCACTGACACCCCTCTTGAAACAACTTTTCAACGAAATTATAATTCATGAAAAAATACCCAGTGAATGGGAGACATCTATAATAACACTTATATTTAAAAAAGGTGACCCATTTAATATCAATAATTACCGTCCTATAAGCTTATTGCAATCGACATACAAGCTGTTTACAACAATAATCCTGAATAGAATTAAAAAAACACTGGACTTTCAACAACCGGTAGAGCAAGCAGGATTTAGACGAAACTACTCGACAATAGACCACATATTTACTCTACAACAAATTATAGAAAAACATAGAGAATATGACAAACTACTCTACATAGCTTTTGTAGACTATGCAAAAGCTTTCGACACAATATCGCATCAAAAGCTATGGGAAGCATTACAAGAACAAGGTATCGACATCAAATACATAAATGTGCTGAAAGAAATATACAGCAGAGGGAAATCACTAATTAAATTAGAAAAAAAGGGTGAGAAATTTAGCATAAACCGTGGTGTTAGGCAAGGAGACCCAATCTCGCCCAACTTATTCACCGCCCTACTCGAATATATATTCCGAAGACTGAACTGGCAAAACTGCGGCATTAATATCAATGGGAAACGCCTCCACCACCTACGTTTTGCTGATGATATTGTTTTGATGACGAACGACCACGACGAACTCGTATACATGCTGGAAACGCTACATTATGAAAGTGGGCAATGTGGGTTAACGATGAATCCTGAAAAAACATGTATAATGACCAACAGCGACGTTAAACCGATGACAGTAATACACTCCAAAAACATTGAATACGTCGATGAATACTTATACCTGGGACAAAATATATCTATGAAAGATCGCTTTCCTGTCTATGAAGTCGAGAGACGTATTAAGAAGGCGTGGTGCTCATACTGGTCACTGAAACATATCTTTAAGTCAAAAGTGGACATCAAATTAAAGAAGAAAGCTATGGACTCAGTAGTGACACCCACTTTACTATATGGATGTCAAACTTGGCCGCTATCTAGAGAACTCGTGAACAAAATCAAAGTGTTTCAAAGGTCAGCCGAAAGAAGCATGCTGGGCCTGAAGATAAAAGATAAAATACGATGCACAGATATTCGTCATAAAACTAAAATAATAGACGCAGTGGAAATGATGTGCAGATTAAAATGGCGATGGGCTGGACACACGGCTCGCATCACAGACGGACGATGGAGTGAAAGAATACTGCACTGGTACCCGCGCGAGCGCGCGCGGCCGCGGGGCCGCCCGCGACGCCGCTGGCGAGACGACATCGTAGCCGAGGCGGGCATGACCTGGACGCGACTAGCCGCCGATAGGGCAGAATGGAACAGGAGGGAGGAGGCCTATGTCCAAAAATGGACAGTCCAATAGACAGCTACCTAGAATAACATAATACCAAATAATAATAATTTACCCGACATGTTAAATATATGTATTTAAAAAAAAAAAAAAAAAAAAAAAAAAAAAAAAAAAAAAAAAAAAAAAAAAAAACCTATCTATTATTAAAATGAAATTCAGAAGTTAGAGATTATAACATGCATGTTCGAATAAATTATTTATTGTAATTTAATGAATAAAAATAAAAATGTATTTAGTATAATGTATAAAGCAGGAATTATAATTATAAATGAAATGAGTAAAATGTGTAATTAGATAATATTAGAATTAGAAATGAATTCAGTAAAACTTATAATGAACTGAGAGATGTAATGCATGCTATTTGTTTTATCTATTGGAAATAAATGGCTTTATTATTATTATTATTTTATTATAGTAGGATAAGATTTAGGTCCGACTCTTCTGATTTGCACCACGCTAAGCCTTACATGGCCCGGTTATTCTTATAACAGTCAAATTTGAAACTGTTCTGCATCGTTATAAGCTGCCCGCTGTGCTGTGTGACAAGGATAAAATTCACATATCAAAGAGAGTTAGTGATACACTACTGACACACAATGGCTGTACCTCACTCATCTGAATAGCGTTGTGAATAACAACCCCAGTTTGTAACCTCAGGATGTAACGCGCATTACAATACCGACCCCCTAAGCGGATTCAGTGTGTTGGCAGCTTAAAGATCAAATACAGGTCCTTTACTTGTGTTTATGGAGCACCCTCCAGTTCTGGTAAGATATTTTGTCATAGGTATCGTTTTAGAGAGAGTTACCGTGTACCGCCGCGACTTCGCTGAGTTACTTTTTTTGGAATCAAAGCATGGAAGCACTTTTTTATGCAAGCTTTTTATACATCGGCTGCACTTTTTTCAACAAACCTTTTATATATAGGCGTATCTCAAACACCAGCATTAGAATTAATTAATTAATAGTATTTAGTTACATAATAGTTATTATTTAATGAATTTATTTGCCTCTTTGACTGTGATATGCCTATTATGTTATCTTAACAATTATTTCAATTTGACATCCTATATTTATTTTAATTATTTATTATTCTTTTGAAATTATGGACTGTGTTTTTTGACATTTTACGAGTATGTAGGTATTTGCACGCTTGCATGCCGGATACATGCATGAAACAAAATATATTGTATCATCCCTATTCTGTGTCTATGCAAATAAATAATTTCTGTTCTGTTTCTTTTCTGTTCTAAGATATATTTATCTACAGTGCATAATTTATCCTCTTCTTTCTTGCACACGTCTACCCATTTCCGAAATGATCAATATTTATTATACTTGCCTACGCGTAATCATTCTCTTTCAATTCTAGTAAAACTTCCAAAAAACCTCGCCGTTTTTCGCGTAATCATCAATATTCTTTAACAGTCATATAAATCTGCTATATCCTATGATCTCCGGCTGTAACATAAATCGCCGATTAACTTCTCTTATATACCTCGTATGGCACAGATAACATCGTAATACAGAACCCTGACATAAACGGTATAATAATAACAATGGAAATGGAATTCAATTTTCCCTTCTCAAAAACAATCATTCGGAGGTACAACAGTCATTCGATTCTGAGAAACAATAATGTATCCTTATTAAATTTTCATTTGCCCAAATTAATTTCCCTTCTCTTTTTGTCAAAAATCGCGAATATAATATGGACCAAACCTACTCTTGTTAATTTGTCATTGAAATCCGACACTCAGGTATCTTTATGTGAAATTAAAAATTTTGGGCCTTTTAACGTGCTCTACCGCGAAGTTCAGTAAATGAAATAAATGAATTTTATTCTGCAAGTAGGCCGCAAAGGCAATTTTACAAGTCAAAAACTACTAGTGCTTCTCATGAGACCACTGCCGAGAAGAAACGCCGAAAGAAACTCGACACTCAGTCATTTTCTCCAAAATATGCTCGTTATAATGATACTACTTAACCTACTTAAGTAAATGTAAGTGGTAAACAACAAAAGAGAATTGAAAGAAAAACGAGGAAAAAATAACAATAGGTATTTACAATGTGTAGTTACACAAGAAAACAAAACATGTCGAATAGTTTGATATGCTTTCCTGCAAGAAATGTGTCAACTAGATATAATGAAAATATTATACATGACTCTTAACGCTATTTAGGTATTTGGTTTGGGCCATGCATTTCTGTCTGTTAAATAGTCCTCAACCCTATAATAAGCCTTTGACATCAATGTTTTTTTTAAGTAATTTTTAAGAGCTGGAAAGGGTAAATTCAAAATTTCATCGGGTAACTTATTATAAAAACGGACACATTGACCTACAAAAGACTTGTAAACTTTACGGATACGAAACTTGTTAGTGGCAATTTTATTTTTATTCCTGTTATTAAAATTATAGATATCAGAATTTTTACAGAATGATTCTCGATTCTTTATGACATAAATAATATTCTCATAGGTGTATTGAGACCCTACCGTTAAAATGTTAATTACTTTAAAGAATTCTCTTAGAGTTTCACGTGAGCCCAGGTTTTATATGGAGCGAATGGCTCGTTTTTGTAACACAAAAATTGTCGGTATGTCAGCTGCTTTACCCCAAACCAGAATACCATACGACATAACACTATGAAACTAGCTGTGATAAACAAAGCGAGCTGTTTCTACATTGGTCAGTTGTCTGATTTTTCTAATAGCATAAGCGGTTAAACTTAATTTACGTGCCATAATGGCTATATGGGGACTCCATTGTAGATTTTTGTCCAATGTTATACCTAAGAATATTGCTTTATCTACAATTTCTAAATACTCTTCAGTTCCCACCGGTCTAACATTAGGCAAAGTAAATCTGACACATTTAGTTTTCTTAGCATTAAGTAGCAGGTCGTTAACGGTAAACCAATCAAGTACTTTGACCAGTGTGCCATTAATGTTAGAACATTCCATTGTGTTTCGGTTAACCTTAAAGATTAATGATGCATCATCCGGGAATAATACTATGTCACAAAGATTACTTACTATAGACGGCAAGTCATTTATATAAACCAAAAATAAAAATGGACCTAGGATAGAGCCCTGAGGCACTTCTAACGTTACTACAGGGTTCCATTTACAACAACTGTTTGAGTTCTATTGCTAAGATATGAGGACATAAGGCTTAACGCATTATCAAACAGACCATAATGTGTTCAGTTCAACGAATGTAAACATGCTAATTTACACTCGGTGCTGAACAATCAAAATTCTGTCTATTAAGTTCTCTGTCCTCATAACCTGGAGTGATGCTCATATAACGTAAGTTTATCCATATTATAGAATAAGATTGTTCGAGAAGGCGGGCTGAGCTGGATATCAATAAATTCTAATGCTATAATGTGGAAACGAATCTAACTTTTTTAGGGACTGAAAATTATATCTAGAAACAATCATTCATAATTTAGGCCTTTTGTTCGCTTTTCGACAGGCGAGACTAAGATCAATCGCCGTTCAGTTATTCATAAAAAAAAATCAAAAGCAATAAATAAAAGTTAAAACATGGTGTTTTAACTTTTGACTGTTTAAGTATTTTTGGATTTTTAAATTTAGTAACATTATGTATGCATATGTGTGTTGCTGTCAATTTATATCACAATCAACAGTCTGTCTATGTGTGTGTAATTCTTGTGTTATCTGGCCCGGTATTCTATCTGCGATTTTCGAAGTCTCCGCTTTCACGTCTTTGTCTTTCAAAATCAGAATGACCGAGATAAAACGGGGATATCCGGGTGTTGACCAGATTTTTGGCACATGGTTAAAGCATTTAATGATTGATTTCTTTGTAACATGAAGTTATAATAATTTATATAGGTTATTTCGCGTCACAACAGAATCAATTAAAATGTAGGCGAATCATGGTCTAAGAAAACAAGGTCTGACAATCCGGATTGTGACACCACATACGTCACTGTCGCCAACACACTAACACTTACGTCCGCATACCGTCGATAGGCTGATGCAAGGCTCCCGACGTAGGTCGTGTCACCCACTACTAACCGATGTACCGGATTGCCATACCTGGCGCAGTATCATAAGGCGAATTAATTGAAATTTGGTCCTTACCGATCCCCTTCTGTGTATGGAATATCAGCCCTTTTAACTGTTATAATACATGAGTAATCATAAGAGCTAGGTAAAAACAATCCGGGGGAATAATTATAAGACTCATTATACCAATTTTCGTAACTTTAACATTAACTTTATATACACAACGTAGCTACGTTATTAATTCATTCCAAACTTGGTCCAAATATCCCGCAGCAAGCAATTAAAACACTTAATTAAATACAGTCACAGTTCTCTATACAATACGCCGGCTTCATCAGGATTCCTCGTTTGTTAACTTTTCGCGGTACAATCACAATTCTACTTCGAGCGCTGAGGAAGTTCCGCTACGGGCGATGTATTTGATGCTTAATTGTACCGGCTATAGGTACTTTTTTTAACCTGACTGGAACTTTATAGGTTGGACTCAATAAAACGATAGGAGTGCGTGGTTGACGCCTGAGAAAATCCACGGAAACCTCCGACACGACCACGCGAGAGGTTTAAACACTGAAATACTCTAAGAGTTTGCGCTCCAGTGACATTGGTTAAAGAGCTTCAATCGAATCTGAGGAACCTATTCAGGTATCAAACACCTCAGAAAAAATATAGTTTAATAAGTATGTTATTTTGCCCGTAGCAGTAATGTACATACTGACACACTCCAGCAAGGCTGGCGGCATGAGCGGTAACAATAAAAAGTATCAAGGTAAAAAGGGTTATCAAGCTAGAAAGGTTATTACAATACAATATTCTTCATTTAAATTATTTTGAATCAACCCTTTGATAGCCAAGAACCACTTTATCGTATTGTCAAAGTCACCTCGTCTTTCATGGCTTGGTCTGGGTCCGATTCATATTCAATCTTACATGAAAGAAACTAAGCGTGTAAGTAACAACTCGTACATGAATAATGGTGCCCAAAGAGTTAAGGACTTTCATAAATATTCAACAAAGTTTGTTAGTTTGTAGCCACAATAGGTTTGTTGAACAAACCTATTGTGGCTAAATGCCAATTTTGCCTTTTTCTGTTACCTTGACATTTGTGTCTGTGAGTAAGGGACAAAATACATTTAAGTTAAGCAGAGGTTTGTTATTTTGAGCGTTACGTAGCCAAGATGACGAAAACAGAACGGAATCCTTATAGTTTCATCATGTCTTGAAAAAAAAATGTACATAGGCGTGTGGGATACGTCCACCGTTGGTGAGATATTAGCTGTCAAAGTCGTAAAGTGTGTCCCCCCCCCCCCCCTCCCCCTCTAATTTCCAAACTATGAAGTTTAAAATTCTGAAAAAGTTGAGGTGGTGAACATTAAAAAATACTATCAACGATTTTTGGTTTGAACACGATAGATCTAACGGTTTTTGAGTAATCTCTGAAATACTGTTATGCCCAAATGTAAGTGGCGTGAGTTTCCTACGAAAATACGACCTTTTTTGATTCAATGTAATGGATAGTGGTTTTGAATGCGGGCTAGTAGGTGTCGGCACGGAACCCTTCACTGTACGTGATCCGACACGCACTTGGCCGGTTTTTTATGAAATAAGTGGTGTTGAATATAGCGACATCAAAGGGAGCGGAACCGCACACGTTGAGATTTCGTACATTAACAAAGGCGGTGAGTTGACTCTGTACTTTACGAAGCGTTGGGAAGTCGCAAGCCGCTCATTGTAACACATGTACTTAAACTGTATGAACTGTGCGTTTCGGTACAGCGTTCAGTAAAACCATTTTAAAATGAACGCCCCTCTACTAGAAGCTTAGCTTATTGTGGTTTTTCGGTAAAAGAAAAATTCCTTAAGAGACCGGTCTAATTCCAACAAAGTCAAGTTTCCCCTCTGGGTTGGAAGGAAATTCAAACTTCGTATCATGGCGTCCCTTTTTCTCATATAGTGTATAACACGAGACACTATACGAAGTTCGGAGTACAGGTCCTGATGACATTCTCGTAAAACTACCCCAATCTTGTGATTAGGAGTCAAAGCGGACCCCGGACTCCTTAGGTCACAACCGGGAAATCGATAGGAGGATAGTGCTAGAAATGGATACGTAAGTAATAGA
Organism: Epiblema foenella; assembly: GCA_963556455.1. Taxonomy (NCBI): domain Eukaryota; kingdom Metazoa; phylum Arthropoda; class Insecta; order Lepidoptera; family Tortricidae; genus Epiblema; species Epiblema foenella. The sequence goes on along the minus strand of OY747113.1, from coordinate 10,355,123 downwards.
ATACCAAATTGAGGAGTATCTTCTGCGACATTAGAAGCTCACAATGTTGCAAATGCACCGATAGGAGATGAATTGTATGAGAAAAAACGTTCCGAACCTGCAAAGCTTATAAATTTGTAATCAAAGGGAAAAATTGAGTTTAAATTTTGTCAAGCGGATGCGTCCGACAGCGAAATTATAATTTTCAAAGTGAAAAATTTAAAGATTAATCGCGACAGGTGGGATTTGTACCCACGACGTCTGGAATCCGCCCATTGCTCTTAACCAACTGAGCTACCGTGGGTAGTGACGAATCTTTCAATCATTACAGTCTTCTAATTACGAGTACCTATACCTTAGGGAGACTCTTAGCGACATCTACCGCGAAGTTATTACAACTTCAGAAAATTTATCATCCCAAGCTAGAATAGCTTGTCCCAAGGTTAAACGGTACGGATTATATGGGCAGTATATAATCCATACCGACTCGCCTGACATTTGACACTGACAGCTTACTGATATCGCACCGAACCTGCACCGACAAATGCGGAAGTGGCCAAAGGTGATAATTACTACAAAACATAGAGTAATTTTAAGAAGTACCCCCTCATAAAATCCATATTTCCCCTAAAACCATTCAAGAACTTTTCCGATGCAAATGCGTTCTTCTTCGACAGCAAATTTAAAAGTCCGCGTCGCCCGTTAAAATATGCAAATGTCTCGCGTAACGAGAGCGTTTTCTGTATTTGTTTAGCTTTGAGTATTCCCGTCGAGATGCTTTATTGATTAACGATGGAACAAAAATGTTTCATTAATGAGCGGCCAAGCTTGCACAACTTCGATAGATAATACATTCAAAAGCAATCAAAAGTGGAATATAGTTAACACATATTTTAGTTTTGGGGCATAATGCAAATCTCATTTGTGTTTGAAGTTTGAGTAAAAATAACAAGTTGAAAGTGTCTGAATTTTATGTATATTACTCACAGCCTCTTAACATCAAGGGTCATGAGTGAGGAGAATAATTGAAAATGCCACTAGAGTATTTTTCTCTAACTTACTCACAAACAAATTTCATGACTCACCACTGCTAGAATTAAAAGAAACCGGCCAAGTGAAGGAGAGGAACTCGCACACGCAAGATTCCGTAAGTAATTATTAATAACCTAACATTTTTTTTATTATAACGGCAACAGTTTAACATAATTATTATGTAAAAAAATATGGTTTATGAGATACAGTCCCCACAGTTTGTTGGACCCTCTGGGTACTGAAACTAAAAAACATTTTCCCTAAATTTTCGTCAACTTATAATATAAGTAAAAAATATGTTACCACATAAACATAAGATAGACATTAAACGTCCACGAGTGCGAAATGTATGAGAAATATCTTAAAGAACTCAAGCAATACAATTCAAGGCCTCATCTATTTCTAGAATAGCTCTAGCAGATCAGTCCAGGACAACGGGAAGGCCTGACTGAGCGAAACCAAGTTTTAACGAGACCCCCAAACTTTGTGCAATTAGTGAAGCATAATTATAACTAACGCAAGACTTTTCACAGCGACGCGTCGGACAGTTAGGGTAGGGAAGTGATTTGGCTTTCGGTTTTAAGGACTTGTCAGCGTGAACTTGTTTGTCTGTGTGTATTCGATTCAAGTTTTATGTGAAATATTGCAATTTTGTCTTGTCTTATACGAGAACTATGTGTTTTGTTTTGACATCTGGAGATATGTTACCCTAATTGCCAAGCCTATTGCCGCACCGACTTCGTGTTTTTTCCTTGGAGATGTATGTTCTGCACAAATAGATCTTTAGGTCTAATTTATCAATACCTAGTTAACATCTAGAAATAATCAGAAAAAACATAAAAGTAAAAATCTTTTAGGGTTCCGCAGCCAAAATGGTGAAAACGGAACCCTTACAGATTCGTCATGTCTATCCGTTCGTTTGTCCGTCCGTATGTCACAGCCGATTTACTCGGAGACTAGAAGCACCCCAACCAGCAAACTGGTCCTATAACTTAAAATTATATCCCAAAAGGTTTGTATAAACGTCGTATTAAAGTGTTAACGGTGACAGCTTGTTGTATAAAAGCGTTAGGCTATACCTTTTTACTCTATAAGCTTACAGAGCCAAAATGTGTTATAACCGATTGATGTAAAGGTTTATATCACCATTTTATAGAGCTATTATAGGCCAGTGCTATAGTGGTCTGTGACATAACGGGTACAGAGCCATATTGCTTTAAAGCCAGCCATGGTGTTTTTAATAACCATTATGCAACTATTTTGGAAGCTTCTATAGGCATTACGTTGTATCAATGATAAGGATTCAACAATATGATGAAATGGTGATATTCTGGTTTTACAGATCACCGTTATAGTACTCAAGTACTATAGTGGTCACAACAACACTACTATATAGCGATTTTGTTGTATAGTAGTTTCGTTTATATCGCTTAACAGTGCTTTAACAGTTTTCTAAACTCTTTTATCTGATCGATGTAGGTGTTACGAAAATTCTTTTCTGCGGCAAAAGCGTTGTGAAAGGGTTTTAATTGTTCCTTTATAACACCATATATTGAAAAAGAGTTTTTGTATCCTTTATAACATAAAAATGACACGTAAACGTAGGTAGTTGCTATCTCGCTTATACAGCAATATGAGGCCATTTTAATGATATGTGATATTCTGTGTGACAAATACTAATATTAATATCAAAATGGATTTCATATATTTGATATACAAAACTGTCAACCTATCGCATAAGTAGTACCTAGTCTTCCGATTCATTAGCACTATCTCAAAAGAGTGAGCATTTAAAGTTATGGAAGGAGAACCATGATGGCGTCGAAAATGTTGTCATGGATACTATGATTAGCCTATAAGAGCGTCGGAGTTACTTGCTGATTTATAAACAAGAACAATGGTAGATTTCAATATTAATTTATTAAAATAATTAACTAAACACTGAACAAAACGACGGCGCATTGAGAATACATCATAAAACTAATACTAGTTGGATAGTAACGTTGCGGTCGCATATCTATTATATATTATATGAGCAGAATAACTCAACGAAGAAATAAAGTAAATAAATTCTTACTTACCTCAATAATATTTGGTGTCCATTTTATTATGAGTCTTTAGATAAACACAAAAACACTACACCATAAACTACAATTGCTGCACTCATGAAATCTGTACTAAGCGAAATGTATTATAAAGGTAACACGTAGGCTACTACAGTACTAAAAAGCACTATAGTAGCGTCACGGTGGCCGATACAGTACAAAAAAACACTATAGTGGCGTCACGGTGCCCCGTACATCAACAATTCGCTCCACTTGTGACTACTATAGTTCTACGATAACATTAAATGGAAATATATATAAATGCGCCACTTCGGGGTTATGTAAACGTTCTATGGCTTTTTATACAACCAATTGCTGACACCAAATGGAGTTTACGAAACATTCTATGGACCCTTATACAATTAGTTTTTGCTACAATTATGAAATTTGGTAGGAAAATGTACTCTATGAACCGCTACATAAAAGTGATGTGAATTTACAAAAAAAGGTAAAGGGAGCCTCCGATACAAGTAACCAGTGGATGAAAAAAACTTTCAACGCACATAGTGTGGGATATCTACGCATAGGCCTTTAAAAATGATATGGAGATTACTAAAAAACTTCCATTTAAGTCAACCGTTGTTGATTCGAGATATTAGCTGTCAATCATGAAGTTTAAAATTCTGAAAAAAAATGAGTTGAGCGAATTTTGGTTTCAGCAATATAGGATTTACAATTTTCGAGTTGTCGCTGAAAAACTGTCTTCACCAAACAAAAGGTCGTAAGTGCCGTGAGTTTCCTATAACGATACCTTTTTGGATTCAATGTACTGGATAGTGATTTAAAAGTGGACTAGTGGATGGTGGATTTAAAGGTGTTGGTATGGAACCCTTCATTGTGCGTGATCCGACACGCACTTGGTCGATTTTTATTAATATAATACGACGATGGACGACTTAGAGTAAAATTTTCTATTTTTGCTAATGAATGAGTTTTTTAATTACATTAGTGGATTTTTTTAAATAAAAGTAATCCAGAAGAACGATATTTTCGGATCAGAAGAACGGATGTCAACGAAGTTAATTAAGTAAAAAGGTTCAACAGGTAATTCCTAACTCGATCTTCCTTTAAAAGAGTATACTTGATACTTCTCCGATACACGTAAATTAAATTTAGTAATAGCATCAGAAAAATATTTATTTAGCATCTTGTTTATTTTCTATTGTTCTTTGTATTAACAATCATCGTTTACTATATGGCGCTCGAGGTCAGTGACGTTACTGATCCTTTGCGCTTTCTCTGCCTAACCAGCAACATCAAAACGCTTGTAGCTTCGTTATTTTTAGATATTTCAATAGAATTTTCACCATTTGGCATATTTTTTGTCTTTTGGAATATTCAAATTTTGAGTCATCAACCCTATTCCGACGCAATAAGAGTTTTTCAGATAGAGTTCATTCCTTATTTATGCGATCTGATCACCATAGAACGCCATTAAAAATTTCACGGCGCCGTTGGAAAGTCAACGGGGAATTCTTTCGGTGTCCGGGCGCGAGCAATAAATGCAGTGTCGACATCAACTTTACGATAAACAAAGAATAAGAGCGTCTGGAAGGTACATATACATAAAATGACTATGAAAAATAATAAAAACTCAGTAAATGAAACTGGCGATGACAATAAGAAAAAGTCACAGACAAAAGCAAGAAAGGAAACCAATAGGATTAAATAGTAGTAGTAAAACAGTTTATTGTACAAAAGTGAAAAACATAGAAGGAAAGGGTAAGGACAAAGGTGAACTTATCCCTTTAAGGAATTTCTTCCAGTTCACCTGTACAACAAGATACAAAAAAGAGAGCAGACATAAATCAAACAAAAACATGTAGCTTGTCACCAGCTCCTTAAGGCAAGGGTAGGGCAATGCCTTCTCCATACAAACTCTATACAAGTTTTATTCGTCGGCTTTGGCACTCCCAAATGTTATATTTTTCCTTGTAAATATTGGATATACGATGAACCACAAGAAAAAGAAAAAAAAACAAAAAATGGAAAAACAAAGAAATACAAAGGATTTTTTTCTCCAGATCAAAAAATCATACCTGTAGTGAAAACACAAACGAAGAAAAACTTGCAAAAAGTTTGTATGGAGAGCACTTGCCCACCCCGTCGCCTTAAATGATCTCCACAGCCATTTTATCAATAGTGGAACCAAGGTAACCTATCGCAACCACTAAACTTTTTATACCGAATTTTATTTGTCCGAAAACTTTTAGGTTTTGTTTCACTTCTCCGAATATACAATTCATTAGTTTTTTTCATTTACCATTTAATGCTATCCAAACAAATCATTTGTCCGAACAACTTTTACCACTACAATCATTTGACTTTCACTGCTTTCGTATTTTGTTTCACAACCCATTTTTCACTTACATGCATGACTTTCCGCATTCTACCCGCTTTGTCAGTTTTCATTAAACCTAAACATATTACCAAATAATGTTTCATCAAATTTTTATTTGGCAGTAAAAGCCCAGAAAGACTTGTTAGGGCAACACCGACTCTTAACCAGGGACCGGAACCGGTTACCCTAATCAGGGTTTTCCATAGGCTTATTTTAGAAGTGGTTTTAAAAACCCTATCCATATTGGTAACCCTATGATAAGGTAACCCTATTGATAGGGTTACCATATTGATCGAGTTAACTCAACTAACCACTAACCAAAATCAAAACCCTATCAATACGGTAAGCCTATCAATAGGGTTTTTAACCAGTTCCAAACAAAAGTGATCTTTACGCACACTTCAATTAGACTCATTTTTAAATAACCGTGGCTGGCAGGCAGCTTGGCACAGACAATAAGCTCGCTGTGAAACCACTCCCAGTAGAAACCAGTTTGATTTACCGAACACACTCCTTGTTTTTAATGCAAATAACTTTGTACTTTGAGTCCTTATGTTAGAATCGTATTTACTGTGCATGCAAGTATAGATTCCTAGCGGCGGCTTGGACGAGTCGGCCGCGAGCGTTTGTTTGTTTATTTTACATTTTGAACATCTATTTTTAACTTTCGGTGCAATGTCAGAAACAAATTTGATTTGTCATACATACTAGAATAGCTCTGTGAGCTGTATACCTCGCCTGTTTCTTTTTGTTTTTTATAAATGAAACTTTATTGAAAATTTCCAAAATCAGACTCGATAAAAATTCTATATAAAAAATATTGAACCTGCTTACAATGTTTCACAAAAATCGGTTGACAAATGCTATCTGTTGAGGAGACCAACCCGAAATCTGGAAAGCTGAAGTGGAAGGAAACTCGGTCAATTCTGTCAAAAAAAAATTGACGGTTCATATGACAGTCATTTATTTATTTAAATATTCCGAAATAATAATTCGTTTTGACAGTACTAATCGGAATCTTTACTATATACGAGTATTCCTACAGTTACAACTATTACTTATTCTACTACCTCGACCTATGGAAACAGCAAATACGCACGAACATAGAGTTGTTGAACCGCCCAATTCCGGCATTATAAAAAAGTTTTTTAGAAATCCGGGATTTTAGTAGTATATATCCTTATTCATAAATTAATACTTGTATTTTTGTTAGCATATTAATTAGGCGCATATACGTATAGAGATTCATTACATTATTAGGCTGTGTAGGTACCTTACGGAAATTGTTAAAGCTTTGTTTATTTATACCAGCACGGCGATGTGCAAGCGAGCCGAAAGCTGATAAGACTTGCTGTTTTCTATTGTCTTAGGATTAGCATGATGACGGTGGTAGTCTAGATGGTAAAATAAACTTGTTTATTTTATAAAGACATTTATGCCGACGTTGTTATCTTTTAAGAACTTAATACGAAAGAGTGTGCCCATGCCTAAAGGCCGTGGTATTTGTCATTGTTTTCAGAGTGAATCTACATACGGTAATTGACCAAAAAAAACAATAGAATGAATTTTCGTTCGTTACTTTCCTTAAATGTGCAGGTCTTGCTTCAGGTATGTTTTTAGTGCATTCTCATAACCATCTAGTTGAGGACGTTTGAGTGTGAGAGTGGATTTTATTGTTAACGTTATTTCTTTTATTTTTGTTATTTTTGCGTTTATATCAAATTTTGTGATGAATATGGCTATTATTTATGGACACTGATTTGTGCATTTTGATTGGATTGAAAAGTTAAGCGGGTGTTATAAGAAAGGTGAGTGTGTAACGTATTATTTTTTACTTCAATTAGGTACAGTTAAAGTTTTTGGACAACAGTGAAGATTGACTTATAGTTAATATGGGTAACTATCGTGTAACGCATTAATTAATTAAATTGTAAACGAATTAAAAGCCTTCACTATGTTTGTTCCAAAAATGTGAACTTTACCCAAATATAAACACCAAATCTTTAAGGTACCGATTCAATTGTCATAGGGCCCGTACATCTCATGTCGTTGTCGAAAAATTATGTAATGGCGTGTACAGCATGTTATAACACTACAAACGAGTTAACTAATCTATTGGCTAGTATAAAAATAAATACGTGATACATAAAACGTAAATGAAACAATTTGATTTGTATTTTATTTCGATACGTTTTCACGATTACGATTCAATAGTATTGTATCCAAATCTGTCATTCAATGAAATTGATTATTTGCTAGTACACAGCAAATGGATGTTAAGAGGCCTTACATGTTTTAAAATATTTTGATTTAAAACTATGACAAAAGTATTGATAATAGCAATAAATTGATTAAAGAATACAATGATTTTATTAAAGTTTTAGATAGTAACGTAGGAATATTTTGATTTTATTGTGTATAGTAAAATTTAAGCAAAAAAAGCAGTTTTTACATTGAAAATGGTCGCTTTGGAGTGATTTTAGGAACGATATTCGTTAATGACAAAACCAAGAAATACATTTAAAATTTATGAAATTAGTAGTGATCGACGTTTTGGTTGCCACACCGCGGGATATGAAGTAGAGATGGTAATATGGATACGCTACAAAACCGCAATACCAATTAAACTGTTCGAAAAAATGTTGTTAATATCTATAATTATGAAATAGTCGAAATTACATTGAGCAGTGTTGGATATAATAAGCATTACATATTTATATAACATCGAAAAAAAATTAAAAATTTAGGTATCCAATGAGTTATTTAGGTGTAACATATTTTTTTCCCAAGTACGTATTTTTTTTTACTCAGTCATATCGGGATGTTGTTTGTTACATTTGGCACGTGTTACACATATTTACTACACTAATTAACGGTTGGACTTCACAATGGAAAACTTTTGTATTGTCATTGTGATTTAATACAAACTCCTTGGCTATCTAACTGTAGAAGTTTTTTACCTATTCATATTTCTTTTGAAGTTTTGCACCACCTTAGTTGCCACATATTACCTACTTGTACATAAATATGTCATCTGTAACTTGAACCACAGACGAATAGGGATGTTGACACTAAGTAAGAAACTCAACTACTTCAAATTTTCTCGAAAAAGGATCAAATTCTCAATCAAATAGCGAAAAAAGTAACTCAAAAGTATAAATAATTACATAATTACAAGTCATCAAAGTTTTAAGTGGGGGCATGTTCTGTCCCTTTTTCGCAAAACGCACCTCTGTATGGAACGATCTTCATTTACTATGGCGCTTTAAGTCAGTGACGTCACTGATTTGTAGCGCTTTCTCACTCTTATTAACAACATTCTAACGGTTGTAGCTTAGATATTTTTTGAGATATTTTAATGGGATTTTCACCATTTGGCATAGTTTTATGTCTTCTTTCTTTTGGATAATAATTTGGATACCAATAAATTTAGAGTCAACATCCCTATTTATACAACAGTAAAGATATTTATATTATGTAATGAAATGAGACAAAACTAACTTTTAAATACTCACTTTGACCTAATTGTAATAATACGAATCCCGTGGTATATCCATACTAGCATAACGATTGAGGTCATTCACTCCGAATGGCATCTAAAACGCTAATAACTAGAAATTAGGTCGCAATACTCGCAATAGCCCTGTTCTAGATAGTAACGGGGAGAAAATATCAAGATATGTGTTAATTCACACAAAAAGGGCCTCAATGCATGACCGATTATCAACTGATAAAAAATCTTAACATAATATTTTATCCCACACTGTGTTCAGCCCAGAAATGGGCATGCAAATATTAAATAAGAACATAAAATAAATTGGACATAATTTTAAGAAAAATCAAGCAAAGATTCGAAGTTGAAAATATTTATTGAAATTGGCAATATTCATTAAAAAATATAAAATTTGTCAAAATATGATAAACAATGAGCACTAACAAAAATAGGTAAAATATCGAACATATTTTTCTGTATTTGTGTTTGTAGTTTCATTTGACAACACAGCATTAATCATGACACATTATACAATCTACAAAGAAATAAACACTTATTAAAATACGTTATGCCTATAATTAATAACAAAAATGTGAAAATCTATTAAACATTTGTATCAGATTCTTTATAAATCTTAGGCATAGATATTATTCATTGTTTGCTGTACCTGGCATTAGTAAAATGCTATTTAGTGTTGCGCGGCAAAAAAACAATGGGATAATCCTACCTGAAAGATAAGTTGTTCTATTTTTTTGGAGGTGTATTGAGCTTATTACAAAGAGATAAGACCAAAAGCACCAATGCATGTTGTAAAACCAAGGTTCTTTTGAATGAAACACCTGCACTTTTTTATTATCTATGTCATGTATTTTGTTTTGCACACGATAATGCCATTTAAAACACTTAATCCAATTTTGTTATGAACTCTCAGTAGGTATAAATTATTGTACGTTTTCTTTGCGCCAGTAAACATTTAGACAAGACAACACTTTATTTATCAGCACTATTGTCAATACATCGGAGCGGCAGCGAATTGATTGATCAGGTTAAGAGGGCTTTCAGATTACTTATATGTTTCTGGTTTCGATATATTATAGCTACTAGTTTGTTCAAGCATCAGAGTTGCTCACCCTCGCGCCGCAAAGGAAAATATGACAGCTTTTCGTAGTAGCTTCACTAAGCATAAGTATCTTTTTTTGTATTACTTTTTAGGTCTACTTTCATTATGTAAAAACAAGTCAAATATGAAGTCAAGATATTTTTTTGGTATCTCATTTAGAGTAAAGCAAAACATGAATTATTGCAATAAAAGTACCTACTTACCTACCTATTGTTGACATTACCAATCAATCAGTTAAAATTGCAAAATAATCGTATCTTCCTAATCTCTCACATTTTTCAATCGTATCTCTTATACGATACGTAATCGAAACTTACTTTTAATTTGTAACCTTCATAATCCCGGGATTGGGTGGTTTAGCAGCTCCATATTAGATGAGCATGCAATCAGCCTCAAAGATAACCGTGCCGAACCGTGCTTTTGTTCTAATATTCATTGATCTTTTACCGACTACTCGTACTCTGCAAGTATTTGTTTCTCTTTTTTCCAACGAAATAAATAGAAGTATGTATTAATTGTAAGTCTCTGTAATGTGTCAAACGTATCGTGTGATCTCCAGTAAAAAATATTAACTTCAACACACCGGTGCAATTAATTGAAATAGAAAATAATCGTTAGTAGTAATATTGATATATATATTTTTAATTCTAAGCATTAAGTAGTACCTATAGAAATAAGAACCTGTACTTGTGACTTTCATAAGGATCGATATGTCAGTAAAAGCAGGCCAAGCGTTACTCGTGCGCATGAGGGATTTCGTTCATTCGACCTAAGTATCTCAAAAACTGTACAACATATCTTGATCAAACTAAAAATCGTTGAAATTAGTTATTAATGCAAAGCATCTCATTTTTTTACAAATTTTAATATTCATAGTTTGGTAATTAGAGGGGTTCCGTTTTCGCTATTTCGTCTAACAATAATATTATTTGATTTGTGAAACTTTTTTGTAATTAGATAACGTAATATTTATTAAAAATATATTATCTTTACATACGATACATACGTATATTTAAATAACAGAAATATATTATTGAATATTAATAATTCTTTCATTAACTGTACGAGGACCAGCCGAAAATTCACTTTAACCCAATGCGTCACCAGCTGACGTTAAGGTTACCATAACCCAATGAAAACCCTAAACAAAAACCCTATCGCGATAGGGTTTTAAGCTTAACCCTATTGCGAGTTAGGGTTAACACTTCAATAAGCTTACCTTTACAATACGGTAACCTCATGATAGGGTTAACCCTATCATAGGGTAAGCAAATTGATTGGGTTACCGAATCGATAGGCTTAAGCCTAAAGAAGGGTTTTCCGGTCCCTGCTCTTAACGCGGATAGGTTAGAAGCTTCGCTTCGCTTCGCTTCAGCTTACGTCTTAATCTTCGAGGTTATTTGTTTTATAAAAGTCTAGAGCGACCGCTTGGGACAAAACCGATTCTAACGCGAATAGGTTAGAAGTTCTTTATCTTCAAGGTTATTTAAAAAAAAAGCCCAGAAAGACCTGATAGGTTAGAAGATTAAGACGGGAGCTGAATCGAAGTGAATCACTTATCACATGCATGCGTGCTTGCTTGTTTGCATGCATGCTCTTTTTGATTTAAATAGTTTACCATATACATCAGACATTTTTAATGAATTTACACCAATGAAGTACACTTAAACTAATTATTAGGCTACGGTAAGTAATACGCGATAACAAATAATGTACACACTACACTACAGGTAGGTTTTACATATTGTAAAAATACAGAGCGGGTAGATTCGCACACAATGTGTTTGCCATACATAAAAATTAGAACGTCGATTAAAAGCAGCAACAGTTACATACTTATAGTACATAATGAAAAACAAAACAATAATATGTCAAATACAACTAAGGCTCGGTTTTATAGACCCGTTAGACCTTATGTCGGTTTGTTATGTCAAAAAATGTACTGAATTACTGAAATTTGATCTGACATTTGGTGTAACGGATCTTTATAAAACTGGGCCTAAGTCTATTTTAAAAAATACGAATAGTTTACCAACCGAATCGTTACATCGGAATAATGACATTGAGGGCAAATCAATAATTGGGAATGATGGATTCGTCAAACAAATAAAAAAACAATTCCATAAATGAACAACCGTTAACATTCGAAGTGAGCATTCGGACAAACAAAAAAAAGTGAAACAACTTTTGTCGAATAGTGTTTTTCGAAACTAAAAACGGACAAACGTTTTTAGTGTTTCAGATAGGTAACCGTGGAACCAACAATGATGAAAAATACATCAGTGTGCTTATAGTAGGTGAATAAAATCATTTATTTTTTGTTTTTTTATTGACACGTGAAGCCTAAAGTGTAAGCTGTGCAAAAACTGGCCAAGTGCGCGTCGGACTCCGCACATTTAGGGTTTCGAACCAATCACAAATTTAATATGAAAAATAAGGAAATTACAATGAAATAATCTGATTTATTTTAGCGTATAGGCTGTTTTCCTGCGCCTGCGATGAAGCGTACTCAGTAGTAGGAGTCTGAAGGTCCAGTGTTGCGTATAGGACTTGCGGTGTGGCATAAATGCACTAGCACGCCATCGCCGACAGTGTAATAATAAACATCAAATTTCAAGTTTTTAAAATAATCTTCGGAACAACATTTTGAAATAAAAAGCTGACATTGGTGGCTTCTCATTCGTTTGTTTTACGATATTTTTAAAACAAAAAAAATGTATTTAATTACTCGCTAAGCTCTAAACAACAATACCTCACTCAATGGAGTAGGTCAAAAAATTTTTTTCAAACCCCACCTTTAGCTGTATGAGAGCTCCCCTTAAAAACAAATAAAAGTAAATTTTGACTGTTTGTATGGCTTTGGGTTAACAAGATGCTTGTACTGTGAAAATTTGAAGACTAGCTACAACCGTTTCGCTATACATATAACCTATGTGACAGAGACGATGGACAGACGGACGGACGGACGCGTGAACGACAACAATAGGGTTCCGATTGGACCCTCGGTTACGGAGCCATAAAAAAGAAGAGTATTTTACCCAGCGGTGGAAAACAATGGTTTTAATGCGTTGAATCGTTTTAGATCTTATGATTTTTAAATCGTTAATGATTATCCTGTGCTACTGAACCCTTAATATCGATGTTTGAATCGTCGAACGAGAGAAGAATAAAAAGTTTTGGAGACCATGCTATTAATAATTTGAAGAAAAGCTAACTTTTAAATCGGTCCGATCTTGATTCTTTAAATCGGCAACCATTCGCAAACCGTGTCGGACATTGTAGCTTTACACCGTTCATTTTAGTTTTTATCACAGTTTTAAGTTGAGCTACAAAACTGCATACTCTTTTAAATAGAATGTTGTGGTACATGTATTTCCAATCTTTTCGGTATGATGTTTTTTAGGGTACCTATTTTTAAGTCAGGAATATTATACAGAGTAAAAAAAAATCATAGCTCATATTTTTTAGGGGAAGGGAATTACCTTAAATCCTTTTGTTAGATCATTTTACTTAAAGGAAACATTATTTTATTTATAAAAATATTAAAACAGGATTCCAAACAGATTTTCTAGGAACTCGTGTACTAAATATTTTATTTTATGGACTATCTTGTACGACAGATGAGTGTAAGGCCCAATGTTTCTTAATTTTATCTTTAACATTGACCTGTATCGACTAGGGAAATAAAATAGCATGACTGTGCTTATTGTTTGAATTTTTAACTGGTTCAATTCCCGGACAAGGCAAGCGAATTTTAGAAAATCTTTGAATACAGTTGTTTCTTTTTTAAAATAAAACAAAATTTCCTTTTAGATTGCTTTTAGTAACTTCAGGATTTAAGGCACCCTATATACCTACTGGATTATACTAACAATATAATAAATCATTTATTTCAGGCAACAAGGGCCAATATAGATAAGTACCTTCTAGCTACCATACATCCAATTATATACTTAAAAACATTATTTAGGCGACAAAACGGCGTGGCCCCGTTGCGTCTTCAATTCTGGTATAAGGTAGGTTGCCCCTAAACCGCCGAAACACGACACCCTTCGGCCAGAAGTCAGAACACGCGATGGCCTCCTGCAGCACGTTGCACGCGTACCACAAACGAGATGAAGTGCACGTAGTGGCGCAAAATACAACCTCAGCGAGAAGCCAGTCTTCTGAGAGCTCGTCCTCGGCCGTGGCGCGACACATACAGTGCCATTCTTGGTGTGGGAATCCGTAGACCGGAACCGACCGGCTCCGCTGTACCACACTGACTCTCACGCGGTTTGCGCTTTTGCTACACCGATGTGAAACCATCCTTATCCACATCGGTGCGGGAGCGCTTCACCTCCGGCTTAAATAAATCTGAGACAGTAAAAAAATGTACCATGTAAAGGTAAACGTCCCAATGATAGACAATATCGTGAGGAAACCGGCCTAATCCGCGAGTGTCTGCGCCAAATCTTATGTTTACCAAAACGGGCCGCGGGTTCCTTTAGAATACGACCGGGAAAATCTAATCCCAACAAGGTCTAGTTCTTCCCCTGCGTTAGAAGGAAGGAGAAGGCAGTCGCTTCCGTAAAATGAGTCTCTCCGCCAAATCTTACGATTACTAAAGCGGCCCTGGGTTAAAATACGACCGAAAAAATGCTAGAAAGATGATGAGCACTACAGATCAGACCTTACTAGTTACTGAAATCAAAAATCGCAGAATTTATTCAATACGGTGACCGTTTAAATTCGCCTAGATTTCCTGGACTAGTTTTGTAGGGCCTAATCTTAAACCAGCCGCTTTTCTAGCAGCCCCATCTAAAGAAAAAACCAAAATACTCGCCAGTTTTAGTAGGACGCGACTGTAATCCTAGGCAACATGCTTTTAACTGCCGCTGTATATTTTAGATTGTTATAATGTATTCAAATGGTATTGGTTTGGTGTTTGGTCCCATAACCTCCCAAATACATGCCCGCGAAAAACACCGCAAATATGACATGGCTACAGAAGACCTTAGACCCTAGGAACCGAATATGATTTGTTCATAAAGAAGACAAATCTGAAGCTAAATGAAAAATGGTCTAAACCGTACTCTTAAATTATAAGTTAGCTCAAAGTCAAAATACAAATATCAATAATAAGAGCGGTGTCTATAAAAATAAGAGGAACTAGAAGACGAATATGCAGATATGGATGTGAAGATGGCTCTGGGATGCCTATCCTAGATCCTATCTAGATCCTGATTATAGTCACAGTTCTATATCTATATTTGTATTTTATATCATTATCTATATTGTTTAAGGTATGTCAGTTTAATAAAATTGTTTTCATCACGTTTCAATACCTAGCTTAAAGAAAAGCCCGCTTGCCGGTAACTCATAGTAAATATTATTCTAATAATTTTATCATGTTTCAAGCTCTGCTAAAAATAAACCCGCTCATGAGCCATTGCTGGATTACTGATATCCCTTTACCGCATGACGTACAAAAATATTCGTTTAAATTTGAACCTTGTTACGATGCAATAAGGTCTACAACAATATCTGCCATTGACGACCGCTTTAGCCTAGTTGGTAGTGACCCTGCCTTCGAAGCTGGGGGTCCCGGGTTCGAATCCCGGTCAGGGCATGTATTTGTGTGATGAACACGAATATTTGTTCCTGAGTCATGGATGTTTTCTATGTATTTAAGTATCTATTTATCTATATAAGTATGTATATCGTCACTTGGTACCCATAGTACAAGCTTTGCTTAGTTTGGGACTAGGTTGATTTGTGTAAGATTGTCCAAAAATATTTATTATTATTATTATTATTATTATTATATATGGCTTCGTATGCGGTAATGGGTTATTATGGGCCGCGAGTCAACAGCAGACTTTCGTGATCAAGTATCGGACGATAACTTGTTTTACTTGTGCGTGGCAGGCTACGCTACCTACCGCTAACCGCGGAAGTGCAGCAGCAGTTAATCAGAACAGAGGGGCGGAGAGGACGTCTCCATCCCTGGCAAGCGTCTCAAGACTCACCTCACCCGTAGCGGTCGCTTCAACTGTCATTTGATAGCCAGTAGGTACTTATATCCCGACTCCGACATACATAATATGATTTTAATTGATAAATATTTAATTTAATATTTCGTACACAACTGTTTTGAAATTGATTTTAACTTTTATTTGCAGAGTTTTGTGTAATTAGAAGCGGTTTATACTACTTTAATGTTTTTAACACATAAATCCATCAATGTGTACATCGATAACTATAGAACATCACTAAAGGTGAGATGGTTTGACACTTGAAAGTTATTAGCGATTCAGTAAACAGCTGACTTTCACGAATTTTCATGATACAGCTTAGAATTCATCGTCCAAAGGGAAAATACTGTCGAAATTTGTAGCTAGATTGTAGACTGTTTCACTAATTGAACCCACATATATGTCGCTCTTAGTGTTATTGGCGATCTTTTTAAATCTTAGTGGTGATACCCCGTGAAAAACCTGCGTACGTATTGTATTCAGATTGGTAACCTAATGATGTCAACTAACCCTATCAAGAATCACTAGTGACCAATGATTTCTCAATTCACTTTGATTAAAAATCACATAAATATGGAAATTAAATCGCAAGGCATTTTTTTCTATTAGAAGCATTTTTCAGGCTAATACTTAATTACCTGAATATTTTATTCAAATGACACGCTACTCGAGCGAAACTAACCCCTATCCAAACTTATAACTTAACTTACCCTCTTGTGACGTCATCAATCACTCCAAGCTCTCTTTTTACCGCGACTCCTGATCCGTACATCAACATAAATGCCAAATACATTGGATTTCGCTTAAACTCTGAAAGGCGTTGCTTTATTTATTAGTTAGGTGACGGTCCCAAAAAATATATGATGTTGGGTCATATATTTTCCAGCAGTTGTACATAGTGTACCTAAGCACCTTGAAGGTATAGTTCATGCATGACTAGAGTAAAATCGACTGAACGCCCATGCAGTGAGTTTCCGTTCACATCCGATGCCGGATCCACACAATGGGCCACGATGGTACAACGTATAGGATGTAGATATGATTTTTAATATCAATTCACCGTATAGCTGCATCCTGGTTCTGCACCATTATGGCCCAGTTTGTGGTATCAGCATGACAGCATAAAAAAAACTATTTTAAAATTGATTTTGCACTAATAATAATCCTTCTAAGATGTAATTAGAGGTCTTATCCATTATTATTATTGTATTTTATTGTATTCAGTTGTATTTGTCACATACTGACTTTTTAATACTATTAAGTCGTCGTCTCTCGGCGAAAAAATTAAACAATGACATTATTTTGCATTGAGCCCTGGGATCCTAGGGACTGGTAGACGACGGGTTGAAAATGGAATTTTGCTCTTGGCCAGCATCTAGCCAACGGGCAAAGATGAGGCCGACAGTGAAGCGAGCTCACCCAAAAGATGCCTATTTACTCGGGCCTTAAAAAGCTCCAGACTGCTCCCACAGGCATCAAACCTAATGTACAAAATCAGGAATTCTATTTTGATTGTTGGACTCAATATATCACCAACCCGTTCCTTATTTAACTCCCGCTAGAAATGTGTTTCTATCCCCTATTAAGTTTAGATATTACATACTTAAATACATACATTAAAATTAATACGTAATAAGGTCAATGATCGACAAAATGAACAAGATTTGACTGCCATAACCTTCCTACGCCAAATTCACATTCTTCGTACAAGAATAACCATTATCAGACATCAGTTACGAATAATCTTCAATATAATTAAGCTCCAAAGCAGTTAAATTAACTTGTAAATCTTGCGACTTAGAAAGTAACGAAGTTCGATATTCGATAAAAGACTTAAGCCATTTAATGCCTTATAAAGTTTCGGCGGCCATTTTGATTCCAATGCTGTTTTAATTTAACTTCTCACGTAGGGCGTGCTTTAGAAATGTTAATCGACTTTTGTGTATTAAATGTTGTATAACTTACACGATGGGTAATTATTATCTTCAATACAGAAACTTGGCTAACAAATTACTTATGTCAATGTAGGTACATGAGGATCAACATATCCTTGACCTTTTTGTATTTGTAAATGGACCCTCGAAAACGGCTCCTACGATTTCGATTAGATTTACAATACAATCCGAGGGCGGGAACTCGATCCAGATAGATCTCATTTCCGACAAAAATCAATGAAAAACGCCACTATTAGTGACGAACATTTCATTCCTCGAACTAAGCTTAAGAACTAAGACGAAGCTAATCTAATAATTGGAAACTGTAATTAAAATTAATACAAAAACATGTCATGACCGTTGGGGAAAAAAATACAATACACAATCAATTTGATTCCATACTTAAACCAAATGAATACGAGTATACAGAAATTTAAATAATTAACCCAATTGACATAGTAACTTAGGTATACTCGTAACCAACTACATTTAATAACGCAATTGAAACAATCTACTTTGAATTACATACCATGAAATCGGTAGATTGTAAACATTGGTACATTAATTTAATTGGTATGAACTTTGTAGGTAATTGGATTGACTTTGGGCCCACTATCC
The DNA here is from genome assembly GCA_963556455.1 of Epiblema foenella. Classification (NCBI taxonomy): domain Eukaryota; kingdom Metazoa; phylum Arthropoda; class Insecta; order Lepidoptera; family Tortricidae; genus Epiblema; species Epiblema foenella. Next base: position 10,336,484 of record OY747113.1, on the reverse strand, counting down.
ATTGTCAATAAGTTATAATTAAATTACGTTTATTGACTAAGTAGCTTTTTCCTGCGACTTCGTCCGCGTAGAACATGTAAATCTCGTAATCGCCTTATTGTTCTTCTATACAAACTTCCACCCATTTTCCACCCCCTTACGGAATGATTGAAGAGCGAAGTCAAGACGCGGTCTCGTGGTTTCGAATCTCGGCTCGTAACAATGAGTTCTTCGAACTTATCAGGTATGTACGAAATCCTTGATGTTACCGTTAAGTACATATTTTATTGCATATTTTTTATTTTTAGGGTTCCGTAGCAAACAAGGAACCCTTATAGTTTTGCAATGTCCATTCGTCCGTCCGCGGTTTAGCTCAGCAACCGTTAGTAGGTACTAGAAAGCTGTAAATTTGTATATCAATTACGCCGACAAAACCTACTATTTTTTTTAGGATACCTCCTACACGTAACGTAGGGGGTGCATTTTTTTTCTTTCAAACCCTATTCAAAAATATTGTAGGGTTTCTAAAACCATTTTTAATTCAGATATTCATTTGCGTGCGTTCGGTTTAAAGTTATAATTTGCTATGTTCAAGTGTCAGCTAAACGGTACCCACCGTTTAAAGTGTGCGTGTGATTTGTTCATGGTAGTTGAATATACAATGAATTTAAAGGAAAAGCGGCACGCCGAATCACCTGTACAGGTGACCAGAGGGCTGCCCAATACTTTGCACAACAACGTGGCAATGCGGCCAGCCTTGATGTTTTATTTATAGGTAGTTTTTAGTTTTTATTGTAAGATTTTTTACGAAGACACGTTGTTAATTAAATAAATTAGATTCTTATTCAAGAAAAACTATCAGGAGGAGACCGTGCTAGTTAATGAGTAAGAGCCGAACTTACTTAGCAAAGCAAACAACATTCAACAATTCGTACATTTTCCATTGATTACTCAGATAATGATATTAGTTGTGTGTGTTGTGTGTGTAGATCCAACAGCTATGATATTACATTAAACATTAAAGCTTTTCGGTGTAGGAAAACGTCGTGACATCGTGGAAGCTTACATTCGTCAAAACGTTTAATTATTTAAAAAAGTGAATAATGAAGTTTTAGATGTGAAAACGGTCAATATTTAACTTTCACTTCTATTGGAAAAAAAGGTTAGTGACTTTTCCCTTACCCTTATTTTTAACTTCACTGTGAAACCTTGAAAAACTCGATCCAAAAAGACTTGACAGAACTCCTGGAATTTAATACAGGTAAAAATTTATTTCAAAATAATTACAATGAAACAACAATACTAAAAATATGTATAAAATGACAGACAACAATAAAAATAAAATAAAGATTAAAAATTTTTAAATTAAATTGAATTTAATCATCCGTTTTAGGTTACTTTCAAATTGAATGTCAATCTATTCTTATGATAATACACGTAAGTAGTAACGAAATAATCTATTTATTTAAATGTTTATTTGAAAAGCAGTATTAAAGTATAAATAATTCAAGCCTCATGTCGGCTGCACCGGGAAATAAAAATGCCTTTAAAATCTAATATTTCGACGACATCCTGTACAGGTGGCGTGAACTAATGTGCCACCTTGAATAAAATATTGAAGGCGACGACGGAATTTAATCGGAATAAAATTGGAGAAAACCGATTGCATTTTGATGCGTTTGGTGATTGGGGAAATATCTCGTTCGGTCGATCACGTTTTGAAACCGCACATATTATATTTAAGCTAGCCTTTTATTAGCGCGTGAATGTTGCGCGCGAACCGCGGTGTCTATTTTTGTGTCACAAAGCAGTTTAGAAAAAAAATATGCCGCTGAATTATACATATGTTCTCCAAGGAATATATTATAAGTTTTGTGTGGATGACTTACTTTCGAAAGAGTACACTTACGTAAGGAAACTAAACATAATTAGACGTTTTGAACGGTCACTTGTTGGCGTTTTCAAAGATTATATTATACAAAAAGATTCGACCGACATTTAGGTTATCTACCAAGTTCCTTTAACAGGCTTAAACCCAAGACAGCATAAACAAACCCCCAAACAGTGTTTAAGGCAATAATGAAAAGCCGGGGCCTAAACAAAAATATTTTTGTTTCCTGCAAATGTTTTCCTTTCATTATCTTTGTTTCTTACAAACATCTTATTCATGTGATGACAATTTTTTCGCGACGCTGAAATTTTCTCGAATCTTCGTGAAATGAGTTGTGGGCTTCGAGTTATAATTTATAGTTAAATGAAACAATATTTTAGGGTGATAAAAAGAATCAGGAACATAGTCAGGACACGGTGGTATGACAGCATTCACCATATTCAATGGAAGAATGTGTTCAAATAAAACTGAGGTGTAAATAAATTCAACAGTCATAATAATGAAGTACATCTAGGCATTAAGTATTTAAAAGGAGCGCTCTGAGTGCGATATGCGAGGATAAGCAACGTAGGCCGGGGTCAAGTCTTGAATGGGTGACCGCTTTGAGTGATTTCTGGCTTAACGCTCCCTTGCTTTGAAGGTTAATAATGGCTCTCAAAACGCAAGAGAAACCAAATGCTTCATATTAAAGCATGGCCAAAAATATGCGAGTGTCAGCCATATTGCGAGATTCATTGACTACTAAAATTGTTCCGACCGCATGGAATGTTGCCATGCAAACCACAGAGGGCTTAGGATATCATAGTTTTTAGGGTTCCATACCCGAGGGACCCATATGAGATTCGCATGCGAGTTGCGAGTCTACATTACGCGGTTTGATAGATGGATTGAACTCAGTGCACCTCCAAACCCACATGACGTAATAAAACTCGCAAACGAGTCTCGTACATGGGTACATAAGGCTTTGTAATTATCAATTAATCAGGAAACAAATACTAAGAACAAATTAACCGTTATCTAGTTTGCCGGACCACCACCCTTACCACTAGGCTACCCAGCCCACAACGCCATCACAGCGAAACTTTGCCGTGCATCCTCAGCCGCTACTGATAGAAGGCAGTTTTCATTTTCCCAAACCTTCCCATTAAACATAAAACTGTCTAAACATTCTGATTGGACATCGACATCACCAAGCCCCCAAATTTACCTATCGCTCTGATAACGTTCCAATCCTGCTTTATTGCTACCGTAAATACGTTTTATCTATTGACATTTGAAATGAATGACAGAAATGTATGGGCGATGCGTTGGGCTGAAATTACTATCGTGGTTTATGTTTGTTGTTCGATTAACTCGAAACGAAGTTATTGAGGTTTTGAATGACTTTGGACCTAAACAAAACTTCATTGGAAGCGGCATCGATATTATTTAATATCAAAATGATATAATATAACAGAGAAGCTGAAAATACTTTCTCTTTATTTTTATAGACAACACATTTTGACTAAAGTTTCACCTAATGAGCACGAATATAGTACCCACACGTATAGCACGAATGTAGCACAAAATTGTATTTTTTTACTCCTGTAAAAAACAGATAAACATGCATTGTTTTTTAATTAGGCCCTGCAATTTTGCCTCAATCAAATTGAATTTCTGTGGTAAAAAGTGGTAACAAATGCAAAATTTACCCTGATTCTAAGGCTATCCAGAGTTGGCGCGGCGCAACTTGTATGCGGTATTTTCTACTTTCCGGAGAGCATACCGACGTCACTTACGTTTCCTTGATTATGGGTATATACGTATAGTTGCATTGGAACCGCCGCGCATCCCGCGCCTGTCAGGAAACACTCATTTAAATGTATACGCGCAGTAAATAATTTCTACCGATTCAGCTGACAGTTAATATTGACTGACAACTTACTGATAATGCATCGACCCCGTACCACCAAATGCAGAAGTAGTCTAATTGCTAACTTTGTGTGGAAACCTAAAAACGTGCAGTTATGGTTCAAGCGAAAGGAAAGCCTAATATCGACCGACTATACTAAGTCCTGAGTACACTAAATCAAAGACTTAGTTTGTTTAGCGCTTGGCCTAAGCCTTCAATATATTGCGTTAGCTACAAGAGAAGACTTTGTTGTGAAACCAGGCCACTGTTATTAACATTGAAGGGCTGCTTTCCGTTTAACTTTCTCAACGGGCTATAAAAAACTTGATCATTTCTTGAGAATTTCTATGGACTTTGGTTTAATTGACCTACAAAACAATGATGTGATGCTTTTTTACTAATCTTGTCTCGAAGACTGAATGCGAAAGTATGCAAGTATGGATACGATTTTATCAGGATAGGGAATGAATTTTCCAAGAAAACTGACAAATATTAACTAATACGGTCTCGGATATCATGATCCAAGACCATACGGTCGCCGTCACCGGACCATAGCGCGACTTGCTCTAAATGGCGGGAGGTGACCTAAGTCATCCGCAATCATAGAATACCACTTCAACTCAAATGCTAGTGACAAGAGCGTCATCCAACCGACTGGTCCAAGAGCTGGCTACATCTCACTGCCATATAATCGAGTCCGATTATATTATATGTCAGCGGGACGTAGCCGGCTCTTGGAGGACGGCGGATACATTCATGGGCATTGAGTTACTGAAATGAAGATGCTGGTGGGTGTGCAACGTAACGCGTGCGGGTTGCATTCTCAAAAACCAGCTTCAGAGTTCTTAAGGAACAAATGCCTTGACCTAACCCTCGACGACCCTCGACCCTGGGGCAGACCTAAGAAGCGATAGCTAGATATCGTGAAGGCTGTTATGAGGGAACACGGGCTCACAAAAGAAGACGCACTGGATCGAGCACAGTAGAGAAAGGCAAGTAGAAATGAACCCTACTGTCAGAAGCCGGGATAATGCTAAGTAGAAGAAAATTCAGGACCAAGTATTCATCGGAAAAATTCACATGATCTAATTAACCATCATAGTTCTCCAGACTCAACGTTCCCAAAATTTTCTGAGATCTGTATTACGAAAGTTTTCTGAGAAAAATACTGAAATAAAAAGATAAAACGTCCTTTTAAAATAGGTTACAATTATATAACACGAAACTAGTATATTTCAATCAATACAATGTGATTTGATGTCTACTAGTACCAATAATAAATTGCAAAAGAGAAAACTATAACACCCTGAAGTTCGACACAAGATTTCTGCTGCAATTAAAGCCTCTGTACCTAGATAACTCTGTAGAATTTCCTTAATTATATAACAGTAGCAAATGCCGTCTCCGTCTCAAGCTCTAATAGGTGCTTCATTGATTTATCTTTCAAGGAGGGCGATGAAAATTATTCCAGAAATAGGTAACTACTCCGAATCTTGGGCCGAGTTGGGCCGCAGAAACTTTAACCGAGGTTTAATTAAGGTTTAAATATTATATTCGGGTATATTAGAACCCCGACATAATTGATATTACAACCAGAGAAGATTACACACATACAATTCTCGGAATTATATTATGGTTAACCCGTTGCCGCCCGGCGAAAAGAACAAACAATGGCATTGTTTTGTTATGTGCCCGTTGATCTCCAGTCCTGGGAGCAGGGATCGGATACCGGTATTTTCTCCATAGAAAAATACCGGTATTATTACGGTCACCGGTTCATTATTTCGTTTTTAATGGGACAATCTAATAATACGACGTTGTTACCTAAATAAATACATGATTCAGGCCTACGTAAAGAGCAAAAAATAATCCTAAATATTGGTCTAATTCCGAGTTTTTTAAAAATACCGGTATCGGTCCCTGCCTGGGAGATGATAATGCGCCCGCAGAAGCTAGTGCAATGTTTTTTTTTGGTAGTATAACTAGTAAAAATCGAAAAACTTATAACAAATAATTTCGTTTATCTGTGTACGCAAATTGTGGGTTTGAAATTCAGATACGTACATTAATATATCACCTCTGGCATTTCCTACTCGTTGTTTACTAAACGGCGTACTCAGTAATTACTAATTTTGATCTCAAAATGCCTGTTTATTTATTTATTTATGCTTTATTGCAGAAATAATACAATGCACAAATGGCGGATTTAATGCCAAATGGCAGTCTCTAGCAGTCAACCAAAGGGTTAAACAGAGGCACTTAAAAACGGTGCAGGAAAATGTAGAAACGTTGAGAGTGTACAACAGACTAATAAAATTAAAATATACACATAATTACATATGATTTACTCATATACAGATTTAAATATAAACTAATACATATTAATATATTCATATATATATGATGAACGCTATATAAACTCTTCTATTAACAGATGTTTATGAAGCATTCGCTTGAAAGCTAATTTTTCTTGGGGTTTGCCTAATAGGCAGAGGAAGCGTATTCCAGAGTCGGATTGCACGTTCCCTATTCGCAGAGAGTTCTTATTACTTAAAACTACGATATCAGTTACATGAAATTATGTTACACGAAAAGGTTAGTAAGTATTATAACTTTCCTAACCGAATGTTACCAACCAAGTAACCAACTACTTAAACACCGATCTAGCTTCGAATAATTCTAAGACGAAGGTTAATTGGACTCTACTAAAATATTTCAAATGAAAGTCTTTTATAGTAGGTATCATAAAGATAATCTATTTTAACTTTAAAATGGTGGTCTAACATTATTTTAAAGTTTATTTGAAGCACTGCGTAACGCTGGACTATCGTAGTGTTTGATTTTTTCGCGCGAGTCGATATTTACCTTATTAATGATTGAAAAAGATAATACATGTATATGATGGGGATACATGCCCTGGTATTAAATGCGTAAAACAATGTCGCCATCGCATATATTAGAAAAACGTAATTAACTGGAAGAAAATCCAAACAAAACTAACATATATCAAATACATTGGTCAGTTATTAAATCACGTTATAATGTTACAATAAACGGGACAATTCGCAATATGGCTAAATCGGCCGAGCTGTGTCGGATATAGTGACGTCACATCCGCATACTCAGCACTTTGGGGATTTTTTCCTTTACCTACTAACATATTTACGATTTTTTTTTGAATTAAAGATGCCAGCTTTTTTATTTTATTTTTTTATATGCATCTTGTTATCCCATGCCATACTAATTGTCAGAACTTATTTCTAAATGTTTTAAGGGGTGCTCCAATACGGCTAAAGGGGACGTGAAATTTTTTTTTTTAAAGTTTGTTCCGAAGAATTATTTAACTTCCCATTGACATGTGAAGTTAATGTTTGTTGTTAATGTTTATTATTACATATATTTCATCAACAAATACTGGTATATTGGTACACCAGATTTTTTCTTTGAAATTTCCTAAAACCCTAAATGTACGATGTGCGACACACACTTGGCCGGTTTAATTGCTAATGGGCAGTGGGCGGCTGACGAATGCAAATTACGTCAAAAGTAATGAAGAACTGTATTCGTAAATGAGTACGACTACATATCTGTTTTTTTAATAAGAAAAGCGGCCAAGTGCGTGTCGGACTTCGCAAATTTTGGGTTCCGCACCAACCGCGCAGTTAAGTTGGTTTCAATAGGGAAAATAAGGGAATTTCAAATAAAATATAAATTTATTATTACTTCAGTATTTTTTGATATATCATACTTAAGCGATAATATATTATTACCAAATTTCAAGTTCATACTTCATAGTTCAATGGGAAGACATTCTTTGTTACGAAATTTTGTGAAAAAAACTGATTTTGATCGCTTAGGCCTTACCACCAGCAGTAGGTGCTTAGCAGCAGCTTATGGCCGCCTTTGTTTTGTAATATTTTTTGGAACCAAAAATACAGCATGTATCTACTCAACGAGCTCTAAACAACGATACCCCACTGAATGGGGCAGGTCATACATTTTTATTCGCGCCTCCCTTTAGCTATATCCCCTTAAAACATTGGATCAACAAAATGCTTATATAGTGAAAATCTGAAGACTGTACCTCCAACCGTTTGGCTGTAAAACCTATGTTACAGACGACAGACGGAGACACGGAAGCGTGAGTGACAGCAATAGCGTGCCGTTTGGACGAAGAGTTTGCGCATTGCATACGTTGCGTACGTGGAATGGTGTGTCCCTAGCTTTATTGCTGTCACTAGGCTATTGCTAAAAAGAGAAAGTCGTTGCAAAAAAGTTATAGAATTTAAGATCCTAGGCGTCATATAGACTGATATGTAGTACGGATTGCCGATGACATACATTTCTATTGAAGATGCATTATTCAGCAATAAGTAATGTATTTTTGTTTGTTGCGACCCATATTCATTTATATAAGTAAATCATCGTTTCTCCTCCCTAACCACGATATTGTGACGATATTGGTGCGATAAAACAATTTTATTGCTCTGTAAGCAATAATACGGCATGTAACAACGAGAGGGAATTAAGGACACAACTCGGCGGTGATTGTTGCGTTTTATTTAAGAGCCTTTTTATATCGATGGCGTAATGGCAAAATCCACAATACGGTTATGGGTATTACATTTTCCAAGGCTAACCGAAATTAGATTTTATTGACATAGCAATTAAAATGACTTTGGGTATTCAAAGGCCCAAGTGGTAAATAACTGACACACGCAACGTCAGAGATATGTGATTTCCATTCAATAAACTTAACGGTCGTTAATTCTTTGAGAAATGGGCCCATTGCCACAGCAACACATTAAATGCGACATAGGCATAAAATATTATGGTTGCTTGTCAGATAAACCACAGTCGCGTGATGGAGCAGTTTGCGCGCAGGCTTGCGCGGTTCAAATAATGATGCAGGCTCGCGCGGTACTATGCCACACTCACGTGAGCACGGGCCTGCGCTGAAACCGCGCGACTACAGCGGAGCGGGTGCGGGGCCTAAGCGGCGCGGCGCGGGCCAGAAGCGGCAGGGGCGGGCGGGTTTTAGTTGTATAAAGCTAGGGACACACTATCCTACGTATACAATAAAATATGGACCCTGAGTACGCTTACACACTTGTAACACGCTATATAGCGTGTTTATAGTGTTTCTAACCATACAAATTTCACGGTCCAGATTGCATACGTTACATTGCATACGTTGTGAACGTTGAATAGTGTGTCCCTAGCTTTAGGATATCGCACACAACAACAGAACGGGGGTATGTTGAATATTCCGACTCCCGCATGCGGGGAGTTTGTATTATTTTGTTTTCCCCTTTAACAAAATTCAGGATAGCGCAAGTTTTAAGTCGGTAATGACAATTAAATTTTGCCCTTGAGGTACTTACTTAAAGATGTCTAATAAGGAAACAAATGTTTCTTTATTTACTTTATTAACATTCTAATGTCTTGTTTGTGGAGTCCGGTCTGTTCATGCTTGCTAGGACATAGTGACCACGTACGATTAGTATTATGGTGTCTTTTTATAGGGGATTGACGAGTGACATCGTCCTGTTGTGGATTCGTTTTTATTATCAGTGACTTAGAGACCATATACATCTCTAACAATATTAAAATAATCTTAATTTTGACGCTCAAAGACCATCTCTGGGATATTATATTAATTTCATTATACTCCTTGTTTAATCTTGAGACCTTATACATCTGTAACTTTACTGATGTTGTAATATTTGTAATAGATAACTTTGCAAGTTTATCTTCACTGTATGACATTAATTTTGCTATAATTGTAAACTCGAAATCTTTCTTGAACTGTAAATTAATAAATATAAATTGACATGAAAAATGTATTATTATAGTCAGACTTTCTTAAATTGTTAATTAATATTTTGACATGTAAAAGTGCCCTTTTAGCCTATTTACAGAATAAAAGTTTGATTTTGAATGTAAAAAAACAAACAGCATATTCGCTTTCATGGAGCGCAAAGTACAAAATATATCATATCCAAATCTGAGCCACGGACCATCATAATAAAGGAAGGAATATCATAAGATTTAATATTTGGTAACTGGCTAAACACCGTCTCAACATTTATTAAATATTTAATACCTGCCTACACGTCGAGCTACGCAACGGACCAAATTGCAACGGAGCGGACTGTGACGCAATTAAAATATGCTTCACAATGTGTATTTTTTTAATTTAACAAAAAAAATCAGGACATCTAAATAAGACCCGATATTCGGCTGACAAAATGTGGCATGTTCCCTTCTTGTTTCAATAAGAATAAATTAGATTTTGCACTTACCCGGGACTTTTATATTAGCAATTCATGCGAGTACGGTACAGAACCTACGTATGCAAATCCGAATCGTTCTTAGCCGTTTTTTTTTGGTAAAATTGTTACGTACGGCGGCTAACCGAAATTAGATTTTATTGACATAGCAATTAAAATGACTTTGGGTATTCAAAGGCCCAAGTGGTAAATAACTGACACACGCAACGTCAGAGATATGTGATTTCCATTCAATAAACTTAACGGTCGTTAATTCTTTGAGAAATGGGCCCATTGCCACAGCAACACATTAAATGCGACATAGGCATAAAATATTATGGTTGCTTGTCAGATAAACCACAGTCGCGTGATGGAGCAGTTTGCGCGCAGGCTTGCGCGGTTCAAATAATGATGCAGGCTCGCGCGGTACTATGCCACACTCACGTGAGCACGGGCCTGCGCTGAAACCGCGCGACTACAGCGGAGCGGGTGCGGGGCCTAAGCGGCGCGGCGCGGGCCAGAAGCGGCAGGGGCGGGCGGGTTTTAGTTGTATAAAGCTAGGGACACACTATCCTACGTATACAATAAAATATGGACCCTGAGTACGCTTACACACTTGTAACACGCTATATAGCGTGTTTATAGTGTTTCTAACCATACAAATTTCACGGTCCAGATTGCATACGTTACATTGCATACGTTGTGAACGTTGAATAGTGTGTCCCTAGCTTTAGGATATCGCACACAACAACAGAACGGGGGTATGTTGAATATTCCGACTCCCGCATGCGGGGAGTTTGTATTATTTTGTTTTCCCCTTTAACAAAATTCAGGATAGCGCAAGTTTTAAGTCGGTAATGACAATTAAATTTTGCCCTTGAGGTACTTACTTAAAGATGTCTAATAAGGAAACAAATGTTTCTTTATTTACTTTATTAACATTCTAATGTCTTGTTTGTGGAGTCCGGTCTGTTCATGCTTGCTAGGACATAGTGACCACGTACGATTAGTATTATGGTGTCTTTTTATAGGGGATTGACGAGTGACATCGTCCTGTTGTGGATTCGTTTTTATTATCAGTGACTTAGAGACCATATACATCTCTAACAATATTAAAATAATCTTAATTTTGACGCTCAAAGACCATCTCTGGGATATTATATTAATTTCATTATACTCCTTGTTTAATCTTGAGACCTTATACATCTGTAACTTTACTGATGTTGTAATATTTGTAATAGATAACTTTGCAAGTTTATCTTCACTGTATGACATTAATTTTGCTATAATTGTAAACTCGAAATCTTTCTTGAACTGTAAATTAATAAATATAAATTGACATGAAAAATGTATTATTATAGTCAGACTTTCTTAAATTGTTAATTAATATTTTGACATGTAAAAGTGCCCTTGTAGCCTATTTACAGAATAAAAGTTTGATTTTGAATGTAAAAAAACAAACAGCATATTCGCTTTCATGGAGCGCAAAGTACAAAATATATCATATCCAAATCTGAGCCACGGACCATCATAATAAAGGAAGGAATATCATAAGATTTAATATTTGGTAACTGGCTAAACACCGTCTCAACATTTATTAAATATTTAATACCTGCCTACACGTCGAGCTACGCAACGGACCAAATTGCAACGGAGCGGACTGTGACGCAATTAAAATATGCTTCACAATGTGTATTTTTTTAATTTAACAAAAAAAATCAGGACATCTAAATAAGACCCGATATTCGGCTGACAAAATGTGGCATGTTCCCTTCTTGTTTCAATAAGAATAAATTAGATTTTGCACTTACCCGGGACTTTTATATTAGCAATTCATGCGAGTACGGTACAGAACCTACGTATGCAAATCCGAATCGTTCTTAGCCGTTTTTTTTTTGGTAAAATTGTTACAATTTTCTGCACGTTTGTTCCACCAGATTATAGTCATAAATTAAGTTATTAAACAAGAGACCTCTTGATAATGAATTTTAAACCCACCAACAATCTGTTTTCGTACATTCTGAATATTTGTGAGAATCTTCATGCGCAAACATTCTGAGCGCCGCGTGATTTGTGTTGACAAGTTACACGTATAGGTACATCTTTGCCATATCTTGTATCTTTTATGCGAAATGGAAATTAATAAAATTCTGCGCCGCCCAACTCACAGCTGGCAAAACCATAACGTGGATTTCTGAATGAAAACGTATTTTATATTGCGAAGTGGTACGACATCGGTATGCGGTAAATTGAAATAAATATATATTTGCCCCTCAAGCGCTGTTGAACTCGTTTCATTGACAGTGACTTGATATTTTACCATTTTTGTCAAAAGTGGTTATTTTCCAAACGATCAATATAGCTACTCGAAGTAAAACCATCTTACACGTAATAATAACGTCAGGTATTCTCACAATAAACTCAGAAAACCGATGTGCAGCTTCATATTCGTGGACGATTTTATTGTTCATAAAACTAAAGATACCTATACTATAATTTCTAAAGGACGGTTTAAGACTAAGTATACCTATACAATTTTATGGACGGGCATCATTAAGAATAATCAAATCTAGCCTATATTTAATAAATCTAAATTATATATAGGTATCTGGTTGTAATTTTCCAGACACTTATGTAAGTACGATAAGTATTTTCAAACGTACAATTTTTCAATGAATCCCTCAGTAATATTAAATTCCTATTACTAACGTAATAAGCAATAATAGAAAGGGACCAGAGCAATAACAGTTTTAATTGCGTTAAAAATAACCTAGAAACTTGTTCGTATCTTCCCAGTCCATTACGCCTTTACTGTTATGATTATAACACTACAAACTTTTATTTGCCGATGTCGAAATGCAAAAACTAATATTTGCAGGAACTGAATACTCGGCTTCCGTCGATGAGAACGACACGGCCGACCGCATTGATAACTTTGTAATGATATATTCCTTAGGGAGCGTCAGCCATTTTTTGTCCGATGTGCTTTTGTTTTCATTGCGTTTTGTAATAAGTAGTTAATTAATAAGTATTCGACTCGCAGTTTCTTTGTCTTGGTGTATTTTTTTAGGATTGAGAATGAACCCTGCAGTTGTTTTTTTCAAAACCAAGTTAAATAAAGGGTAAATATGAAAGTTACTGAAGAACTACTACTCTAACTACAATATTTATCGTTTGTATCCTAGAGAAAGGAAGATAAGTGGGCTAAAATAACCGATAAAATTGTAATCGAAAAAAACGGGATATAGTCTGGTCTGCCTATGTCGGTTGTATTCAAAATGACAGCATGGCAAATAAACTAAAGGCACCATGATTCATGAAGTTACTTAAATATTCCAAACGATGAAAGTATTAAATCACGCAATTTATCGAAACAGAGGGAATTTTTGCATGAGAATTATATACCTTTTATGAAATAGAGAATATGCATGCGGAATGAATAATAAGAAGATGTCACTATATGACTAGTAAACCATTAAATTATGACAAAAAACAGTAAATTAATAAATATGCTCATAATTTTAAAAAGATCTTGAAAGTTTCGAATAAGGCTGCTTAGATATTTATCTATCAATGTAAGTCATGCTGAACTTTACCTATCATACTATTAATGTAATAAACTTTTAGACCAACCTCTCTCAGATAAAATTTGGGAAAAAAAAATTAAGCACCAACTAAACTTACCAACATAAGATCTAATGGTTCTTTACAAAACCCAGCGTAATAAACTAATTTTACCTAGACCATACGTAGACTATACCTAATACAACATTTCAACGGCAGCTCCTCAATAAACCAGAATATCAGGCAGGTCATTAGAGCGAGATACGATCTGGTATCTGGTATCTTGGGGCACGTACCGAATTGGTGCCAAGTTTTTAACTCAATTTCCTTACCGCAATGATCTTGGCAACGAACAGTAAGCTGTTTATACGAACGTGGTAAGAATCTTGTGTCATAATGGCAGTGGTAATCAGTGTCATTTATTGAGCATTAAGTTGTCGAACCTTATTCAATTTGAATTTAACTCTAAACAGTATTTATTTAAATATAGATGTAACAATGTCAAAAAAAACAGACGTCGTCACTTTTTTCAATTTCACAACACACAACTATTCACAATCAGGCTGTTTCATGAAATCGCTATACCGGTAGTAGTCCGGGTAATATTTCCCTTGTCTTCATTAGTTTAGCTGAAGAGATCGACGTAGATAAGAAAGCTGCCATGGGACCAACTAGACAAAAACGAGATACGGTAGCTATGGTTGGGCCAAAACTTAATAGTATTGTGAACTTGTTTAAAATGTAACGAAAAACTTGAATAACACCCGTCTGGCATATAGCATTGTTGGAGTAAGCATTTGTTTTATTTGTATTACATATTTTACAAGAACTACACACAAGAGGAGCTTTACCTAAGTTTTTTGTTTGTTTTTATAAATGTAATGAACGTGCGTAAACATTATACGGGGCAAATTTGAATTACAATTATTTGGGTACGCAATTTAAATTTATTCATTTATTTTCAGTTACAATAATTTGAGTTAGAGGGAAATTTATTAACGAAAGTTCTGAATTAGGTACTTTGTTAATTTAACAACAAACTACCACGCTATTGGTTCGTTACTTCGTCAAATTAAGAGGTCATCTAACTCTACTTCTGACAATCGCTAATTACTTTGTTAAGAAACAAAACTTATAAATATAAGCAATTATTCAAGTCCCGGTTATTGGCGAATGGCACTCGTTCATTGTGGCAGCAAGGTAAACTTGTAAAATTAACTTGCCAACTTAAATTGACTCCACTATCAGTTGGTGTAAAGGTTGGCCCTGCTCTGATAGATTCATTATTAAAAAGTGTTGTGTGTGTACGAATGTATATAAAAATGGGCCAAGTGTTTTTTGATAAATGAAATAAATGATTAGGCGCACCGCACAATAAAAATTCCTGTTTTACCTTTTCGGTTCCTTTTTGGAAAGGAACGCGTTCTTGATGTGTTTACGTAAATATAAGCAAAATTTGATGTTTTTCTTTTTAACAAAAAACATTATCAATAAATAACTTACATTTTGTCGTACTTCATTAATATTTAGTAATCATAATAAAATTTAATTTTGTATATAATTATGTAAACGCATTAGAAGCGTGTTCCTTTTAAACAGGTTTTACTCTTTTATATTTCAATCAAACTTTTATATTTTCTATTAAATGTGGTGGTAATGCAAAAGTATAGGGAATTTGTTCGCAATTACCAAGTTACCTTTATTCATTTACTTTCTTTATGTTAGGTTTTCTACCTTATTATTAATATCATAAAACAAAATTTGTCATCATTGGCACAATGTACATCTAAAGATGATTAATTGATTAGCGTCCGTTATTGTAGTGCAATACTTACGTAGGTACATACAATGACTTGTTAATCTGTTACCGGAGCGACAACTACGACCACATACACGTCAATGTCGTGCACGGTGATGTAGGATGGACAGCATACAGCAGCACGATGTTTTCTCAGTTGTCGCCGGAGCAAAAGGAAATAAAACCAGAGAATTTATAGTTTACATTAAATTAAATGGTTATCTAAAGAATCTGACTAACCGTCTAATAATTTGTGAATGTTGAATCCTAATTTCAATTAAAATATTTGTCGTGATATTTATGAGAGAATGTTGGGCTGTGGATAATCGTTAGGTCCTTTCTCCTTCCCTCTCTGCAGTCTTTAAAGGCCTGTGCACGCCGCAGTGGTTTAAACGCGCGTTCTCCTACTACCTTGTTTACGATAGCCTACGGTAGGTAAGGGAACGCGCGCCAACGGCGCGTTTAAAAGACGTGGTGTGCATAGGCCCTAAGTTTTTTCAACTTCGTTTGTAAATAGTTCATCAGTTGACGACCAACAATTCTGCGCACCTTAGTCAAAGTTGTACATTGTGCGCAAACATGGCGAAGGCGTAATTTGTTGCGGCTTGTTTGCCGAGCGAACTCGATCGACGACAGTCGAAGTCCCCTATTAAGTTGCGACACTCAACGGCAAACCGTTAAGTGGACAATATCCGTTAAGGATCTGTCAAACCGGACTTAACCCGTTGATGAACACGATGCCTATAGGTGTCGTCAGATGGGTACTTGTCCGCATGTATTAAAATCAGAGAGTTAGGAGATGCTACACATTAGTTAGAGACCCTATTGTGGCCGAAAACGCAAGCAAAAAGAAACTCATTTTGTGTGTGCCTTTTTCTAATATGAGTCTTTAACAGACAACATAAAGTTTAATTTTAATTGGCAACTTTTTGAAAGATCAGTTTTCCTAAAATTTGAGTTGTACCTACGTACAATGTCAACCCATAAATAAATCTTTCAAAACCGTGTGACATTTGATATCAGAAACCAAAGCCTAAAACAAAATTAAAACACCTTTTTTACCGTTCGCAGCGTCAGTTCGGTGCCCGGCGGCTTTTTTGAGGGACCTCATCTTTCACCGTGTTGTTGGGTTCCTATGAAGAAAATAAACATTAACAACTAGCTTTAGCCCGCGACTTTGTCAACGTAGAACTCGTTCGTCACGTTAGATTTTAATGGCTATTTTTTATTTTAATGGCTACCTACTTACCGCCCTTTTATATAGTTCTAGGATAAAAACTATCCTATGTCCGTTCCCGGGACCCAAACTACCTCCATACCAAATTTCGTCTAAATCGGTTCAGCGGTTTAAGCGTGAAGAGGAAACAGACAGACAGACAGACAAACACTTTCGCATGGTATGGATATGAATTTGAAAGAGAAACAAAGGACGGTATTTTTTTTTAAGCTAGGCCCAATAAACCGATATGAGTGCGCGGTTGGATAGTAGCCTAGGAAACAGCAGTGGGCGATTACATGATGAAAATGATGATGACAAAGATGAAATTAAGAGGCTTGAACTTTCCTTCTCTTAACCTCTAGTCGCCTAAAGGCTTATAAAGAGGCAACCTCCTTCAATGCAATTTTTATTCTTCAAAATTGGAACAGTTGCATTTGCTTTGTTTTGTATGGTGGCTAGCAATGAAATCATTAGCTAGAGTTGAGGCTTATCCAGACATCACGTGAGGTTTTTTGGACCCCCCCCCCCCCCCCCGCCCTTTTTTATACAACGCCGGTGGCAAACAAGCTTACGGTCCACCTGATGATAAGCGGCCACCGAAGCCTATAGACGCCCGCAACTCCAAAGGAGTCACGTACGCGTTGCCGACCCTTTATAAAATTTGAGGATGCACTGCCCCTTGGTAATCTTTGGTGAAGGCGACCTTCCCCCTACACGAAACCTCATGTGTTTTTTTCACTATTTTAATTTTAGACTGAAATGGTTGATATTGTGTTTATTTTCGTATCTATATTATGCAAACACTCCAAAACTTCAAAATACGTAAATAGACTCGCTGTTTTTGACGTGCGAAATGATGATTTATAATTTCCTACATGAGTAGATATTATTTCTCGGTTTTGTAGGTACAGGAAAAAATATACGTGAGGTCAAATTTGTACCTCCCCACCCCCTCCCCTAACGTGATCAACTGATCAGTCGTGAGGTTTTCATGACCCCCTTTGCAGCCTCGCGTGATTTTTGGATATATCTTTGGATGCATTTCGTCCAGTGCGAGTTACCTATGTCAACATTAATAATAGGTATATAGCAAGCGTCGCATCGCACGGTGTGAGACGCAGTCATATGTAGTATCGGATCTGTCGGTCTGTCACGCGATATCGGACCAAACACCTTTTTCTCTTTGCGGCTGCGTTCTGTAGCTGAGGTGGAAATCATGTCAGTATTGGAACGTACTCTTTCACAAGTTGCCGGTGGTTGCAGTTATTAAAAAAGCAAATGTTATACGTAATAAATTTATAACTTTATATCATCTTACTAATTTCATCTAACAGGACTCATTGTTTTACTAACGTATTTATATTTATTTTAGGGTTATACGTTGTAACTGTGTATGTATCACTGTCAGATTGTAAAAACCGTTCGATTATAATCTAACTACTATTGTAAACTGTCGAAATATTTTAATCTGCCTGAAAATAAAATTCGTTAAATAAGCATTATTTTATGGTCCTTGAACCTAACCTTAACTTGCAATTTAGGTTAGGTTCATTCGTTATCTAGGTCCTTCAGAGCGGAAATAGAAGCCCCGCGTGGGGCTTCGTCGACTTTCTGAAGGAAAGTACAAAACAATTTTCGGTTCACAATCTTTTTACAGTTCACAATCTTGCTAGTAAAATTATAATCTGACGGTTATCACCATTTTACATACATACATACATAAACACGCCTGTAAGGGATAGGTAGAACACATGAAATCCAATTCCAGTGTCACATTTAGCAAAGTGTATAAAGATGGAGAAAATGTGATATTACAGTGATAGGTTGCTAGTCCATCGCCCACAATACACTACAACCCGGTTCCCATAGTTGACTCTTACTGCACCCACGGGAATAAAGGGGGAAGTGCTATTGTAACCAGGCACCACACGGGGGAACTACTGTACTTTTACAATTTTACGTAACTTAAAGCAATACTTAAAGCAAATTTAAGGCAATATATGCATATATAATAGGTACAGTCAAGTGTAAAAATATGGGTGTATGTAAGTTACTCAATAATATGTCCCATGGATCTTATGTCGACGCAAGCCGTCGTCTCCCGGCGAAAAAAATAAACAATAGCATTTTTTTATTATGATCCCTAGGGATCCCAGGGACCGGTAGACGACGGGTTAAAGTTTCGGTACATATTTATGAGAGGATTCAATCGATACATATTTTTACACTTGACTGTACTAATACACATATAATATAACGTACTACTAAACTTACAACAGGACGCGATTTTTTGGGTTTCGTAGCCAAAATGGCAAAAACGGAAGCCTTATATGTAGTTCGTCATGTCTTTCCGTCCGTCGGTATGTCACAGCGGATTTACTCGGACTACTCGAAGACTATAACCACTATAATTATGAAATTTGGTAGGAAGATGTATTCTATGAACCGCTACATAAAAGTGATGTGAAATTATAGGCCTTTCAAAATGATATGGAGGTTTCAAAAAAACTTATCCATGTAAGTCAAGCGTTGCTGAGATATTAGCTGTCAATAAAGTCATAAAAGGTATGCCCCCTCCCTTCTAACTTCAAAACTATGAAGTTTAAAATCAGAAAAAAATTGAAGTAGTGTGCTTTAATAAATACCTACATTCAACGATTTTTTGGTTTGAACAAGATAGGTTTTACGGTTTTTGAGTTTCAGCTGAATAACTGACTTGCCCAAACAAAATGACCTAAGTGCCGTAAGTTCCTATGAAGATACGACCTTTCTAGATTCAATGTATCGAATAGTGATTTTAAATGTGGACTAGCATGTGTTGGTACGGAACCCTTCATTTTGCGTGATCCGACACGCACTAGACCGGATTTTTTTAAACAAATAAATAAATTTAGTCGCGGAATAGATGCTAGTTGCCGAACAACAAACCTTGTAGCAACGACGCCATCTGTGTGTTATGGCCGACACTTCTTAGTGACGTACCTACACTTGAAACCAAGTTGCACATACACAGACGTGACAGACGTGTTTTCTTGGAAAGTTGCGACATTTTCAAACGAAACCAAATCTTATAACTCAGTCAACGAAGCAAAACCTCAAATTGTTGGTAACTTATGTTTGGTACGAATGTTCATTGATAGCGTTGTTTTTGTCTCCCAAAAATCCCCTGGCCCGGACCTAGTAGAACCGCCACTATCTTGGAAAATATACTCCATCCGTAAAATATTTGTATTTTGTACGAAATCTACGTACCCTATTAAAACCCACTGGGTTATTATTAGAATGTCAAGGTTTTCAGAGAACTTTTTCAACATTTTGAAAAAACTGAGGGCTCTAAACCGTAGATAACAAAAAACCATAGGTATTTCAAATACTGAACCAAATCTTTGGATATTCTGTCTGAGAACTGTCTGTTTAAGATTTTTTGGGTTTAGTAAAATATCAGTATAAACATCTACCTCTGAAAAGCTGCATTTAATGCTTCCATTTTTTTATCAATCAATATACGGGTATTTTTTTTTTGTTGGGCTTGAATAATGTTAAGTATATTATATTCACTGAACCGTAACTGTTTCAACGCTAATTTATTTCTTAACTAATTGCTAATGAGCCAAGAATGATGGCAAAATGCGGGTGGGTTCAAAGGGCTTATACGGGCCCGTGTACCTACTTTTAAATTCATTTAACAAGAATAAGTAGTCGACAAAACACATAAAACGTTCACGATGGTACTTCCACTGAAAATACTATTAGTAATTTGGGCATTTAAATATTCAATTGTAACACCCAAGGTTGTAGATAAAGTTATACCAGAAGATGCCTTACTAAACTTCACTGAACTTGCGAAGAAATATCGTCATCCGGCTGAAGAACATGACATCGTCACAGAAGATGGATACATATTAAAGCTTTTCCGTATTTCTGGTGAGATTAAACAACCAGTATTCATCATGCATGGTCTGGGAGACTCTGCTGATTCATACGTGTTAAGAGGCTACAAGTCTTTAGCCATAAATTTAGCCAACAGAGGACATGATGTTTGGCTGGGAAACAACAGGGGCAACAAATATTCCCGTAGGCATTTACACCTGAATCCCGACAAAGATAAGGAGTTCTGGCAATACAGCTTTCATGAAATCGGCATGTATGATCTACCAGCAATGATGAACTTCATTGTCAACGAAACAAAATCAGATACAATCAACGTAATAGCACATTCTCAAGGAACTACTGCTTTTTTTGCTTTGCTGGCGACAAAACCGGAATACAATGAAAAGATTAATGTACTGGTAGCATTAGGACCTGTTGCATTCTTGGGTAATTTATCACCACCTATTTCTACCATTGCAATAACAGGACCGGTAATCAACCACCTTTTTATTAAAATGAATGTAGAGGAAATTGCTGCAAACGAAACAGCTGCCCGTGATTTGCAAATAAGTCTTTGTTCTTTAGGAGTTATAGGAGGGAATTTTTGTCGTTTTGGTATAATATTTCCTCTTTTTGGATTCGACCCTGCCAACCTTGAAGCAGAATTTGCGAGTATTGCTCTAGCCCATTTCCCAGCTGGCCTCTCGAGGAAGTGCTTGGTGCATTACGACCAGTTATTTTACAGTAACAGGTTCGCTTGCTATGACTATGGATCTTCGACGAACCTTCAGTTGTACAAGTAATTTAGCCCGCCAGATTATGACGTAAAAAAAATTACGGCAAGAATAGCATTGTTTTTGGGAAAGAACGATCCATTCTCAAAGATTAAGGATGCGGAATATTTACAGAAGCTGTTACCTAACATAGTGCGTTTTACCATTATGGAGCCAATTCAATGGAATCACGTGGACTTTGTCTGGGCTAACGATATGGACAAATACCTTTTTCCTCACATTATTAATCTACTAATTAAATACAAATGATGTTGAAATCTTAATTCAATTGAACAACGTTAAACAGTACCAATAGTGCCATGTATGTATTTTTTTTGAGCGGATTTCCATAAAATGATTAATGCTTTAAAAAACAAAACAACAGTTATGTCTGCTTCCATAGATGCATATATTTTGGAGTAACATTAGGACAAATCAGCCGTCATTTCCCGGACAAATAAGACATTTAGATCTACGTATACTTTATATTATATAACATTTAGATTTACATTACAAATTTTAATTTTAGTGTAATATTTCATGTAAGTTCACCCTGAATTAAATTCGCTTTTGATTCAATAGTACTTATAGTATTTTATTTCGTCATGTTACAAACATTTATCACCTCTGTTTGACAACAAAGTATGTGTGATGGTGGTCCCACACTGGCTGTTATAAATGTTATATAACAGCATCTATCTTTACATCATAGTGGTTCTTCTTACACTGTGTTGTATAAAATGTATACCAGGTAGTGTGGGAGTACCATAAATGAACGCGTAATATATTTAGATATAGATAGAGTAGATATATTTAGACTTTTGTAGCTATTTTTCCTTTTTTCCTTGTGAATGATTTTGTGATTTTAAGCATAGATATAGATATCGTAGTGAAGTTTTTCTCCTCTTTCACTCTTCATCCTTATATTAATGAAGTTATATCCCAGACCTCCTTGCGTTACGTTGGCGGACGCCGTTGTGTGGGTCATATCGTAGGCCATCACACCCTGGAAATTAATTTTTTAAGTTTAAGCTTCTATTTTTACATCTTAAGTGCTAAATAGGACACCCACTCAGCATTTTGTGACGGAAGCCGTGATACTAATTTTGAGTGAGTACCCCAAAACCAAAAATTAAATATAAAACATTTTTTTAACGGAAATAGGTATGTATCTCTGACCATATTGTGGCATAAATTCGTAGGTATATAATTATCGCGTGCCTTAGAATAACGTGGTGTCTTATGTATTTATTTAATTACGTTATTTAATATAAGTAACGCCAGAACCACACAATGGACCATGATGGCCCAATGTAACAATTATGTGAAAGTGAGGAAGAAATAATTATTTCGGTTTAAAGACATTTACTCTGTGAACACAATAAGTTCACCTACATGAGATAACAAAAAGTATTATAATGTTACATAACCCAGCACATCTTAATACATATTATCGCATAAATACGATTTTAACCTAGTTTTAAACTTATTTTCTGGTTCATATTCCTTAATATCTTGAGGTAGACTGTTGAAAATCTGTGCACCTTCCGATTTTTTTTCCATACCCAGTTCTATGCCTAAATAATTTAATTTTATTGGTGTCCTTCATTTGTATTTAAAAAATATTTTTACGAATAATAATTCTGAATGTATTTTTGTAATAGTATCTTATTTACAAGTATGCAACTATACTACTAATTTCTGTAAAGTTGTTTGAGATTAAATAGTTTTGTTTTTCCAAGCAGTAATTTAGTATTTGTTAGAGGATGATATTTTAACAATGATTTGATTAATTTGTTCTGTCTTGTATGTCTTGGATGTCTTGTGCAGCTTTCAGATTAAAGTGAAAATAAAAAATTCTAGATTTGTTTGTATTTGGGTGATGAGAGATTTTCATCTCATTCCACCGCATAGCTGCGTCCAGGTGGCCTATTGTGTGGTTCGGCATTAGAATAACGTAGGTACAAACAGAGAGGTATTCAATTAGTCAAATACAGACAAAATAATTAAATTGTTAATTACAACGCCTGATCCAACGCAATAGCAAGGAAACGTAAAAGTATGTGAACAAAATGCCCACGCATTAAAATATAATCTATAAACAAAATCCAAATTTCAGTTTCTCGTCGTTACGATGTGTTAAATCCATCAATATTTTTGTAACAAAATACTTACCTGAATCGTGCGTGGTACGGAACCAGGTACTGATGTCAATTGGTAATACATATTTTCCACCCTTTTTCGTAACAACTTGGAACTGTACTCTGCATCTTTGTGATACACCATAGGCCTTAGAACATTAGTGCCGAAAAACATATGGTCAGATTCCACTGTGACAACAATTGTTATTAATAACAAAAATAGCCCGTAGTTATTCATTATGAAGAAGTAGTGTTCAAAGCGAAATACGAAAAAGTTATGAGTGGATTCTGGTTATTGCTTGTAAAAATAACGTTTGCTCATTACTGATAATGATGACCCGTTAAGAGATAGTTTTATTGTTTGTACCTATTAACCTTATCAAGCGTCTTCTCTGTTAATTCGATGAATAATGAACATTGTTTTTTTTTTATTGGGATACATTTTAAGAAATCCTTTATTGGTCTCTTGGTTGAATCTCAATGAAACAGTGAGAGGCTAAATAACCTTAAGTGACCTGACTGAGGTTCGGCAACGAATGGGTTACGTACTTATTTTATGCAAACATGGCTACATAGATAAGAATTGACCTATGTCATGTTAGGCATGTAATACCGAAAAGAGCCGAAGAGGATGAACATATTGACGAGTATGTACATAGTCGGAATTACGGTTTCAAAGGCGTATATTTTCTCGCGTTCATTTGCAAGGTACTTAGAAATTAAGTTAAGTAGTTAGTGTAAGTATTTATATTATTTAGATTTTTAACGTAAAATATTTAAACTGTGATGGCACAATACTCAAATGCACTGTAGTTTTAATACCCTAGTAACGTCCACCAAAATTAAATCACTACATAGTATAAAACAAAGTTGCTTTATCTGTCCCTATATCCCTATGTATGCTTAAATCTTTAAAACTACGCAACGGATTTTGATGTGATTTTCTTTTAATAGATAGAGTGATTGAAGGGGAAGGATTATATGTATAATAACATCCATAAAATAGTGCACCCGTACGAAGCCGGGGCGGGTCGCTAGTAATTATTAAAATACAGACTTAAATTTTATACATTCTTATATAAATTGAATTAAACAAAAGCAATACAATTTTAAGCCGTCGTCTCCCGGCGAAAAAAAATAAACAATAGCATTATTTCATAATGAGCCCTGGGAGCCGGTAGACGACGCTACGAACCGGAGTGTACATTTCCATTGTACATTGGGCTGCATGAGGATTCTAAAATATGAAATAGTCCGTTTTGTTCTACGAGACTTTTACTCACCTTTCCCGGAAAAAAAATCCATACGCGAACATCCATACAAGACAGTAGTCAGGTCTAGGACTAGATGTATCGCTATTTCGCGTTGCAACTATGTACACTAATATTCATAACACATTGAAAACTTCGGGTAATTCGGTGCGTGAATGTTAACATTTTATTTTTATTTATATTGGACTAAAATTTGTTATTATCGGAATTACCCTACATTCAGAATTACCCGAAGACTACTAGTAATTACTTCTGTGAATACGTGTAGTGAGGCTGGGTTCACCAAGTGCGGACCTCTAATGTATGTACCTAGGTAATTTGTTTTAAAGCGCGTAGTAGAGTGAAATACCACATGGTCGCGTTCAAAGGCCTAAAACTCAGAACTGGCCCGAAATATAGGTATCGAAAAAATATACTTGAAGAATTAATATGTCCTCTTCAATCTGAGCTGCGGAAATTGCAACGCGCCTAGATTGTCCTAACAAAAAAAAAAATCAAATAAGGCATTTTCAACCTTTTAAATCGCTACTGCTCACCATCTAGACATGTTTTTTACACGGGATATTCAGAAAATAAAACTTAATACAGTTTTTCATAATCTGAGCTGCGGATATTGTAAAATAATCATTACTTTTGTCAAAAACCTGGAATAACTACCACACCGTCATAAAAGTTGGGGCGGATACGTGCGCGGGCGACGGGCGGCAGTCTGTCACCGGCTCTCGGACGGGAAGGCTGTGTCGCTTTGCGCGCGACGCTAAAATATAAGAGTTCGATTCTGAGACAATGTACCTACTTAACTATTTTATATATTTAATTACTTCAAACATGCCAATGTATTTAGAAAATAATAATATAAAAAAATACATAGACACATAAAAAACCTGTTACAGCGGGGGGGGCGGGCAGTGCGGCGGGAAAGGCTACGCCACGCCCCAACGCGCAAGGTCGTTCGCGGTTATACGCGCCTTAACCGAGAGCATGCATAAATATGCATATCAAGAACCAATCAATTCAAGGTCCCACTGGGGTTATTAATTATTTTTATGTTTAAAGTTATTTGGATCTTCTACCTAGCCTAATAAACTACTTGATGTAAGTATATTGTAATTTAATGTGTAAGTTACAATTCTGACGCCAGATAGCATGCTTCTTTGCAGCTGATGGTACATGTTATTAGCTTAGATATAATCCATTTAGGCTCGGTTTTATAAAGATCCGTTAGACCTTATATCGGTTTGTTATGTCAAAAAACGTACTGAGTTACTGAAATTTGATCTGATATTTGGTCTAACGGATCTTTATAAAACCCGGCCTAAGTCTTTTTGCATTTCGTTCATTCGCTTCCATGTACGGTGAGCTAAGCTTGGTTACGATGACAGCTGCTGTCATCCGACAATTTATGTCATGTTGTTGTAAAGACCGCTAAATTACAGCGGCGGTAGCACAACTGCCTCTGCGACGCGACGCGAGTAGAGAAATATCTACTTTTCTCTTTCTAATCCGCACAGTTCGAGTGAGACAGGAATCGCTGTGTCGCACGAGATACGACTTGGCAGCAAGTTGTGCTAGCCCACTATGTGATCGTACCCAAGTCGTAGCTCAAGGGTTGTAGCTCACCGCATAATAGAGCCGAACGCACACGAATCACCCGATGCATTGAAAAGTAAGTAATTGGATTCACAAACGGAGAAACATTATTTTTTTATTCTAGTTATACGGAACTCGAACGATAGTGACGCACGTAAAGATCACCTCGTCATTTTAACTTCTTGATATTATCACCTTGTCTTGTCTCACTGAAGGCCTAGGTCACGCGTATCAATAATTATCATATACATATATATATATATGTATATAGATACGTAATAATTATAAATGTACTCGACGTAACTAAACTAGTCCTGCAAGGTCAGTCGGTGTTACTGATACTGTTAATTAATTGCACAAGTGTGATGATTTTGCGTCTGTGTCTTATCGTTGTTGATAAACTACCCGTTAGGGGCTTATCGCACTGGCGATGTGCGAGCAAACCGATGAGCTCGCTGAGCAACAACGCAAAACGCTCCGTCTGGACAGGCTCTAAGGCGAGCGCGCTGCAAGAACGCTCATCGGTTCGCGTTGCTTGCAAATCTCTAGTGTGACAAGGCCCTTACGTTCCGAGTTCTGACAAGTAAATAGGGACGGCCGATATCAGTTCTAATAGGTTCCGAGCCAGTATATATGCCACCCGCGATATCTGACAGGAGACACGGGCACTTCCATGTCTCTAGATTGATATTTATAGACGTCTAAGTGAATATCGGGCCTTCGGCCCTGAACCGACTCAGCCCAAAAGTCCATAATAAAAAAAAAACATAGTTATGGCCACGTCGAGCTTACGATAATATTTATAATGAAATTATTACACAGAGAAAATAATTGTTTCAATCCGCTAAATATTCCACTAACGTTATCTGGAAGAAATCGCTCTGTAGTGACCGTCAGTTTTTGCCTCTGCTTATTGTGATTTTGTATTATACTGGGTCCCTTAATTGAGGTGTGCAATAAAGAGTATTTGTATTGTTTTGTATTAATTTTCTTAGTTCGAAAGATTTTTTAAGTCCAAGATCCTTGGACTTGCAAAAGTTAATAGTTGTGTCTGGTTTGGAACGGAAGATAACTTGTGTCAAAGAACTCTCATGGTTA
Organism: Epiblema foenella; assembly: GCA_963556455.1. Lineage (NCBI taxonomy): Eukaryota > Metazoa > Arthropoda > Insecta > Lepidoptera > Tortricidae > Epiblema > Epiblema foenella. The sequence continues at coordinate 10,309,127 of OY747113.1, read as the reverse complement.
ACGTGTAAACAGGAAATAATTTTTGGGTAAATAACTGCCCATAACCTCGAAAGGTTAATACAATAAAGTGAGCCAATTATGACCCTAGTTGGAACCGTTAAGGATGAAAATATTCCATTCAGAAACCTGTGTCGATGTCAAAAATATGTTAACACTTTAGCACTTTATTCCATTCTAATAAGGTTAAAAATGTATACATATTTCTGACATCGAATTTACACGTGTACACATTGTGATCCGTAGTTAGATGATTGTGCGATGTCTTGTCTAAGGAAAATAATAACAAAGCTATTATTTGTAATGTAATAAAATTATGCCAAAGTAAGTTAAAATTTATATCACGTCGGTGGCAAAAAGCTAACAGCCCACCTGATGATGTGGTAATTATGGTATTTATGTACAACGAAAAATAAAACAGGAATTCTTAAATAAAAAAAAATGTTAGTGACGAATATTTTCGTAATGTAAAATAAAATTAATATAACGTAACAGTAGTATAACGATGTTTAATTAAATCTAAAACGTTTTTGTACAAACTGAAAAGATAGAATTATCTATGCGGATGAGTCTACTAATTAGACATTATTATCCGAGCGTAAAGGTTTTTCCGATGATTTTCGTATAAATTTCCTCAAGGCTTCAAACACGACACGTGTCGTCTCTGAAGGCCTTGTTAAAATATTAACAAAACACAAGTATTAATAGAACGTTTAGACTAAATCTGTCTCATTAAGAGGTCCAACACTACGAAGAATGTAGACCATTGTATAATATATATACATCATAGAAATTATCAACTTGATATTCTTATAGTTACTACGTCACATAGTGTAGTGCCAAGCTTACTACACATTAACTACTGCTGTCAGAAAATGGTCACCTGTACTTTACAGTACATCGGTTAGTAGGGCGGGTGACACCACCTTAGCCTATCGATCGTATGCGGACGTAAAGAGTGTGAGAGAGGTAGGTAGGGTTCAGCAAAATGTCATCTCAACTGGGGAAGTACCTCCGCCTTGCAGAAGACCAAAGCCATAATAACATTATCTACTATACAAGTATGTAGTTTTGTGTTCCTGGAGGTGAGCAAGGTTGCCAGAGCTCCCGAGGATGCACTGTGTTGAGAGCGATGGACCTAAATTTGTCCCTTCTGTTGTCAACACAGTGCATCCTCAAATTTTATAAAGGGTCGGCAATACGTACGTGACTCCTTTGTAGTTGCGGGCGTCTATAGGCTGCGATGGCCGCTTACCATCAGGTGGACCGTAAGCTTGTTTGCCACCGGCGTTGTATAAAAAAGTGTGAGTGTGTCGTCGACAGTGACGTATTATGGTGTTATGATCCGGATTGTCAGACCTCGTCTTCTTAGACAATGACTTACTTGACTCTGCAGACTCATAAATTATAAGAGGCATTGCGTTTTTGATAATGCATTTGCTAACAGAGGCTATGATGATGTTATGGGCAGGCATCACTAAAGGGAACAGATGTACCGGCAGCATACTAGATAGAGATTGAATCCTTACAAACTTCCGAAACGAATTAGGAACGCTCGTGGCCCAGCGGCGCCCATGTACCGCGTGCGGTATGCGAGGTTAAGCAACGTGGGCCGAGGTCAATTCTTGGATGGGTGACCGCTTTGAGTGGTTACTAACTGAGCGCTCCCGTTCTTTGGAAAGCACGTTAAGCCGTTGATCCCGGCTGCTGTCTATGATAGCAGTCGTTAAGCCAAGTTAGAGGCCTTCGGGCGGCTTGAGAACTTCTAACAGTCAAATTGCCCACTCACTTAACAAGCCTAAATCCAATAAGGTCTGGTTTCCCCTCGGGTTGGATGGCCAGATAGCAGTCGCTTCCGTAAAAGATAGTGCCTACGCCGAATCTTAGGATCAGGCAGCGGACCCCATGCATCCTTCAGTATGCAAATGTACTGGGAGGATGATGATGATACTAGATTGAACCCTGACACACCCCGTCATTCTGGGACTACAGCTTCTGCGAACATGGGTATTAAGGAACTGCTGATATAACCGATTATATATTTAAAAAAGTGGTTGTCTGTAAAGTCGGTTTACGGATGATAATTTTACGTGATAACGTCATAAGAAAACATTGATGAAAAATTGCATTTTATGGGCGCTTACGCGTTTTACCCTTTGAGGAGAGAGACCGGTTTGACCGTCAACTGTTTAGGTACGAGTATAACGTGAAATAATTCAGTTGGCCGAGTTGCATCAAAGTAATTCGTTCAAAAAGCTATTTTAACGTTCGAACAATAATGTTGAAAATCCAATAACATTTTTATAGAAATTCGCTTAACAAGACTCAGGTTAGTTATACATATCACGCCAAAAAAATGTATACATGTTTCAATTTGTGAGAACATACTAGTTTGGATAAGACATGTTTCCAGCTATTTCATTTTCGAATAGATAGCATGAGTATTTGTTGAGATATTATAGCACTGTAACAGACAAACAGGGTCGAACTATAAGGGTTTCTTACTTATAATTTTTTGGAACGGAACCTTAAAAAGTACCACGCTGATGAGAGACCATTGGGTCCCATGCCCGTGACATTCACTGTCATTCGGTCGGTGAATCGAACTGCAATTGCGGTGCTTGACAACTTTAAAATAAAAAATGACGAAAGGAAAACCCTCCTATCGTAATCGGTTGCAAATCAATCGTTTAACCTATCGCAACTAGTTACGAAATCGTGGCTATAATGGCAACCGGAAGGTTAACACTTGCGTTGTTTATATTCTATTGTTCAGGCAAAAACTTCGCACTAAAATTATACAAAATAAATTAAGTAGGTAAGTAGTTTATCGTTTTTTTACAATTGTAAGAGTAGTATGGAATGAGGCCAGCATTATTTTATTTCTGCGACGGAAAAACAAAATATTATATACCTGCACCTAAGATAAGTACAGCAGTAGTGTAAGGGATAACACAATACCTATGTAGAAATTACAATGACTGTGATTTAAAGTTACAAACCTCAAAAATTAATTATGCAAGTGCCGCATAACAGTGAGCTAAGTATTGAGTGCACAAAAAAGGCAAGAAAAAGCATATACTCCTCTAATTATATGTACATTTTGTTACTATTGATTTATTCGTATTGATGGGAAGTTTTTGTATCAACGCCATCAAGGTCTCAATATTGAATCATAACAACAGGTATAAATGAGAATGGGGAAGTAAAACCAGTGTCATTATGCTCAGTAAACTATCCGACGTAGTGCGAGTCGCTTTAAGAAGTATTATGTACAAATGTAGTCCATATCGCACGGACAATCCTTAGATATGACGTTTGCAGTTACATTTTTAGTAATCGCAGTGAATAGTGTGGTAACAAATGCGCTTTTCATCTCAAGACCGCTGCCTGAAGACGGTGTCCTGAACTTTACCGAACTCGGCGCAAAATACGGTCATAGAGCTGAAGAACACAGTGTGGTCACAGAAGATGGTTACATACTGACACTGTTTCATCTTCCCGGCAAGAGGACACCTCCTATTCTACTGTTACATGGAATACATGATACTGCTGATACGTTTATTATTCGAGGCAATAGATCGTTAGCAATTACATTAGCAAACAGAGGCTACGACGTATGGGCGGGGAATGCCAGAGGAAATAAGTACAGCAGGCGGCATAAGAACCTGAACCCTGATACAGACTCGCTATTCTGGGACTACAGCTTTCACGAACATGGGTTGTATGACCTTGCTGCCATAACAGACTATATTCTTAATACCACGGGCGAACCAAGTTTGCAAAGTATTGCACACTCTGAAGGGACGACGAATCATTTTGTATTAGGATCTCTAAGACCGGAATATAACGAAAAATTTAAGGTGTTTGTTGCGTTGGCTCCTGTAGCTTTCCTCAGCAATCTAATACCACCGGTGTCTACCATAGCAGATGTTGGCCCTTTGCTTAATACAATTTTGCTTGCTTTGAAAACTGAAGAAGTACTCCGTGATCAAGGTATTCAAAGAAATCTTCGAGAATCGATTTGTAACCAGGAACACATTGGTTATGAACTTTGTTTTAAAGGAGCTGTGTTACAAGGTGCTGGATATGATCCGAAACGTGTCGAGCCGGAGTTCTTCTCTACTCTCATTGGACATTACCCAGCAGGGGGCTCAAGAAAAAGTCTATTGCATTACGATCAAATAGCACTAAGCAAACGATTCGCCATGTTCGACTATGGTCCAGAAGACAACTCGAAACGCTACGGATTCACTGTACCACCTGACTATAATCTGAGACAGTTTTCTATGAAAACAGCTCTTATTGTAGGCAGAAATGATAATTTGTCTAGAGTTCGAGACGTGGAATACTTAAGATTCCTTCTCCCAAATATTGTCCAGTATCATCTGATGGAGCCGAAAAAATGGAACCATATAGATTTTGTTTGGGGCAATGATATGCCAGAGATATTGTTCCCTCGTATATTTAAATTATTAGAGAAATATAGCTGATGTAACTGCAAGATATAATAATGATAATAGTTTGTGCCAACAAAAGGACATGCATGTTCCAATTAGTAGTAATTAAGGGACAAAGATAGTGAGACTGATAAGTGTTGTGATTAACTTAACTGCCATAGAAAATATAAAAGTAACGTAAATAATATTAGTATATTATATCAAAATACTGTCTAAACGGAAGTGACACATCTGGGCTACAATCTATTATCCCAGTAGAAATCGACAGGAAAAAATGCTAAAATTGCAAAGCATGATGTAGTCTAGTTTTTTTTGTTCCAAAATTTCCAAAGAACCTGTTTTTCGATACACTAAAACCTACCTACCGGCCAAGAGCGAGTCGAACTCGCGAACGAAGGGTTCCATACCATCTATAAAAAACGGCAAAAAATCACGTTTGTTATATGGGAGTTAATACCGTTAAATATTTATTTTATTCTGTTTTTTTTTAGTATTTTTTGTTAGCGGCAACAGAAATACATCATGTGTGAAAATTTAAATTGTCCAACTATCACGGTTCACGAGATACAGCCAGGTGACAGACATCGAAGTCTTAGTAATAGGGTCCCGTTTTACCCTTTGGGTACGGACCCCTAAAAACCAGAACTACATCTTGCTGTGCAATTTTACTGTCGATTCCCACTGGCCTATATCTATCAGAGATAATGACAATTTTAATGGCAACCCGGTTTGACTTGGGTTTAAGTTGATCCAGGGCTGGAAACGTCAAAAACGTGCAGTTGGTACGTATATAAGTACCTAGAATAAGACTGGAGCCGGCAATACATACATACACAGATGTGCGAAAGAGATGTAAGCATAAAAAATAACATACGTGGGAACGAGATACAATGTGGCTTTATGCCGAGATTATTTGTCACCGACCTGTGTCGCCGAAACGTCGTCAATCCTTATTGGCTTAATTTAAATTTGGCGCTAATGTATCTACAGCACGATTAACTATGACATGTCAGAATTGTACTAATGGATGTATTTGTCTTCTGATACATCTCAATTTAATCACGTTAGCATAAGTCCGACCCTTTTGGGTATTCGCTAATCCTCCTTCTATAGTATCCTCTTTCTAAGGGTTGGTATGATATCTGTTGGAAAATATGACTAATGTAATGTCGTATCAATTTTCTATGGTCATACTGCATTTTTTAAAATTGCGTAAATCAGTTCTAGTTTAATGTTTTTCAAATAATTTAGTAAGTTTTGTTTATTGGTATCGTAAAAATAATATTTATTTACACTGTTTTTTAATATCTTATTTCTCATAACAAATTATTAGCTTAACGTAATATTATATTACAGTTATGACATGATGATGAACATGATCCTGTATACATAATAGGACATAACGGTCCCAATGGTCCCTTACTAACTAGCAAATGTCATAAGTGCGAGCGGTACGGAAGACGCAAGCTGCTTACATGATCTAGGCTGATGTGATATTACAGTACAATGAAATATTTACAGGATATATACATACGTTTACAAAGTTATTACGAGTTCAAGTCCGCATTAGATAATCACATGACAACAGCATGATAATATTCATTACGCAACGTGATAATATGGAAATTAAACCATTCGAGGCCAGTGATACGTGTGATACGCCGTAGCGCTTAGCAGCATTTTTCCGCCTTGTAGCGGAAACCCCACGTAGAGGCATGACGCATATGTGTCGTCATGGGCCTTGAATGGATTAAGTAGATGCGCTTGCTTTAAAATTTGTCGAACTGGAGTTTATTTTATTTCTCGCTTCGCATCTAAATAAGCGTACAAGAGGAGTAATAACGCCAAATGGTATTTTTCGAAACTACAAGTCTCTGAAATGGGCCAGTGAATAATACCCAAAAAGAAAATTTGCTCAAGTTTAATGTTTTAATAGTACTTAATTTGAACGTTTGAATACCTTGTAAAAAATTAAATATACTTTGCAGTTTGCCTTCGCCTCGGGGTCCCGGTCTGCCCCCACACCAATGCCCCTGCGGAAGCCACGTGAACCAGCTAGGACACCACGGACTTTCCTGTCAGAGAAGCGCCGGCCGCTTCTCCAGACATGCTGCCCTCAACGATATCATCCGCCGGTCTCTTGCATCGGCGAACGTGCCTGCCATTTTAGAACCTGAGGGCATGTCGAGAAACGATGGCAAGAGACCGGACGGAATGTCCTTGATTCCGTGGAGTATGGGACGGGTGCTAGTGTGGGATGCTACATGTGTAGATATACTAGCCCCGTCGCATCTCCACCGAACTTCCACAAGGGCGGCGGCCGCAGCAGAGGCGGCCGAACATGCTAAAATCGGCAAATATAGCGGTCTCGGCGCCGAATACTTGTTCACGCCTTTCGGCGTCGAGACACTCGGTCCGTGGGGTCCTGGCGCTCTAAGCCTCTTCAAGGGACTATCGAAGAGGCTTATTGATGCCACAGGTGACCGAAGAGCTGGCAGCTACCTCGGTCAACGTAAAAGTTTGGCTATTCAAAGAGGAAATGCTGCCAGTATCTTCGGCACCATGCCGCGGGGACCATTTTTAGATTTAATTTAGTTTTATATTTAGGTTTTAATTTAGTTGTAATTAGATTTATTTTTGTTGGTTAATATGTTTATATTTCTCCACTAAAAGTACAATAATGTAAATATTTATTTTTACTATTAGCTCCCTTTACTAATTATTTTATGAATATACTTAATGTCAAAAAATATCTTGCAATATGACCCTTTTCAACTAAAAACAGGCTACTACTTTTAAAATATAAGTACACAGCTTTTCTCAAAAAAGAATGGTACTTAAATTATTTATCTAAAATCTGGACGTGTTGCATTTCAAATAATCTTTATTTTCGACAATATGTACATTTATTCCAATATTGCTAGTAGACCGTGCGCGGGCGACAACACGGCCTATTGAGACCAATAGCGAGCGAGCAACAGACAGTAATTTGGGAGCACCACGCGCCTAAAAAGCATTTCAAGTTCTTTTCTACGAGTATGCCACCTAACATGGCAGAACGCGCGATTCATATTTATAATGCGATTTGAATTTGGAATGTAAAAGACGAACGGAGTTGGGGCCCGCGTAACATAAAAAGGTAGCACTTATGTTATTGTTATTATGTAATTTACTGAAGCTGGTGTGAAGCGTCTTGTCTGATCATTTGATCTAACGCGTTAAATAGTCGTCGTGATTGATAAACAGAAATACGACTCTTCCTTGCTCGGGATAAGGTTCATTATCACATATTTTTATTTATTTATTTTTTGACGACCGGTTTAGCCTAGTGAGTAGTGCACCTGCCTGTGAAGCTGACGGTCCTGGGTTCGAATCCCGGTCAGGGCAAATATTTGTGTGATGAGCAATGAATATTTGTTTCTGAGTCTTGGATGTTTTCTATGTATTTAAGTATTTATATCTATTAAATATATCGTCTAGTACCCATAACACAAGCCTTCTTGAGCTTACTGTGGGGCTAGTTCGATTTGTGTAAGATTGTCCTCTAATATTTATTTATTTATTTTTACTTTTATAAAAAAATTAATTGTGTACCTACATGTATAACCTTGAACGCATAATTTGGTTTACTTAATACTACATAATTTTATAGTGAATGACTTATATCTATGTATATGTATTTATATAGTATGTATCATTCAATTGTATTATAATTTTATAACCTTAGTCAAGGAACTTCAAGTCATGGTAAACAGGAACAGAATTTTTTTTATTATCGACAAACAACATCTACAGCCTTAAGGTGAAGGCTTTCTCGGTTTTACGGAATCATATTAGGCTCAGGAGTCTAGGCCATCAGCTGATTAGTCTAAACTCTAGGTCGTACATCTAGTTTACACGACCTTACTATAGTCGTAGATTTCCGCGTATAAACAGGAAAATCATTTTTATTAGATTTATTTATTTCTTTCTGAAAATTTACATCGTATTTTATAGAAATGTCAATTAGTAAAATATCATGGATTCACAAAAAGATTATCAGAGTGTGTATGAATTACGAATAATAATAAAATAATAATACAGTCTAACACAAAAGAAAAAAACTTTTTTTAAACACTACAAAACAATGCAATAATAATATGGTACAATGGCAAATATACAAGGACTACTTTTTATAAGAACTTGGTTGGTGGTTTTAACAGAAATTGGTTTTTTCTCATGCACGCAATTTACCCATGCGTTAATTGACCTAGTATAAACACTGGTCAAGTCGAATTTTTTTGCTCAAAGAGCGTAGCCGTGTTTTCATATAAAATCTGCCCTTTCACGAAATGGTTTCTGTATTTTTTTCAATAAGAGCTCTCATGACAAATATTGTTTTCTGTAAGTTTCAGCTTCCTATCTTTGTTATTATTGGAAATATGATTTTTTGAAAATTTCCAAGAATAACCAGATTTTGCCTCATAGGCTAATGCTATTCACGTGAATTTTTGGAACAGTAATAAACATATAATGACTCACGTATTCCTAAAATAATATTGAATACTGCCAAAAGAAATCTTGCAAAAATGTAGGAAATAAAATTTCAGACTTTTTTTTTCTTGCTTTCTAGAAGAGCGACACCAACAGTTCTTCATTAGGTAATTGCTTATATAAAGGTCTACCATACATATTTTTTTCAAAATAATCCAGTTGGTACTTCATACTAGAAAATACAGAAATAAAGGATGAGGTATACCCATACCAGATCATTTAGTCGCAAAAATATATTATGCACATTGCAACCTTAAGAATTCTATCAGCCAGTACCTATAATTTTAATGATAAAGAAGCAATGTGCATAACTTATCCCTTTTGCAACTAAATCATCTGGTATGGGTATACCTCTTCCTTTATTTTTGTATTTTCTGATATGAAGTACTAACTGGATTATTTTGAAAAAAATATATATGGTAGACCTTTATATAAGCAATTACCTAATGAAGAACTGTTGGTGTCGCTCTTCTAGAAAGCAAGAAAAAAAAAGTCTGAAGTTTTATTTCCTACATTTATGCAAGATTTCTTTTGGCAGTATTCAATATTATTTTAGGAATACGTGAGTCATTATATGTTTATTACTGTTCCAAAAATTCACGTGAATAGCATTAGCCTATGAGGCAAAATCTGGTTATTTTTGGAAATTTTCAAAAAATCATATTTCTGATAATAACAAAGATAGGAAGCTGAAACTTACAGAAAACAATATTTGTCATGAGAGCTCTTATTGAAAAAAATACAGAAACCATTTCGTGAAAGGCCCGATTTTATATGAAAACACGGCTACGCTCTTTAGTGTTTTGAGTGTGCATGCGTGATTGTTTTAGTGTAGGTGCGTAGTAAAGATGCGTTGACGGCGTCTCCTGTCTTAAATTCTCTAAGTACGTATTTTCAAGATTTATTTTTATGGAAGAAAGCGTTGCGGATTTGGTTTTGTATTTCCACAAAAAGCAAAAAATTCGGAAGAATACATGTTTGACAACAGCCTTTCCATTTTTCAGTATATTTATAATTCGTAATAGATTGGTACATACGTTACTTCTGGGAATTATACAGTGGCGTGCAGTCCATAAAGACATTGCCTACCCTTCTAAAATTTGTGGCATGCATATTTTTATCCCGTGTGGTTGCCGGGTAAGAATTGCGCCACCCCATCTCTTCCCGTGGGTTTCGTAGGAGGCGAATAAGGGAAAATCGGAGGGTGGGCAGCAGCATCCTTCGATCATTACCACCATCAAACTGCGGTCGCCAACCCGCTTGCCAAGCGTGGCGACTATGGCAAATCCCCCCCTTTTTGGGGGAGGCCTATGTTCAGCAGTGGACGTCTTTCGGCTGAAATGATGATGATGATGATGATATTTTTATCTAGTTATCGTCATTAATAACCACAATAAATAAATCCCAAAAAAAATTAAAAACCTTGTATTAGGTAGAAAAGATACTTTTCATATTTTATTCGGTTACAAATATCTAGAACCAGGTATTCGATCGGCTATAGTAATAATTGTATACCTAAATGGTTCAGTAACGGCTCGCAACGCAATCATAATCATCATCAAGCATATGTACATCCCATCAGCTAACTAAAAGAACTGTACGATGGTGAGAAACAAAGACACCATAGCCTATGGGACTCGCAACTCTTGGTTTAAGAAGTTTTATGCATGATATTGTTTGCAGGGCAACGGCTCGGGCTACATATTTTTGGCCTAATCAAGACTGGTGAACCCTACAGAAAAGTGATTTTTAGTTATTATTAATGTTGTACATTAATGTACAACATTAATAATAACTAAAATTAAAACATTTTATCAATAAATAATTTATACCTATTCTTATTATTCTCTCTATTTTTTTTCATAAGCTAGTTCTTTTTGCTAAAGCATTATTAAATATAAAATAGATTATGCAGTAGGTGGTGTAAAAATATTATGAACCAAATTAAAAATTAATTTAAAAATACCTGTATAAAAAAAGAAAAAAAATGCTTTACTGGGATTTGAACCCGGGACCTTCCTTCCGCTTCATAGGCAGAGTCAGTGCCAGGCTAAAGTGGTCGTCAAATATTTGACATATTGTTTTAGCTCACTGATCAAGGCCGATGTCGCTAGTAGTATAAACGAACTTTTGAAAGGTCACTTTTTTTCTGGGTGTGGTTATCGATCTTCTCCTTTAGTGAGTATATATTCTTTGATCCGGATCGTGACACCAGTGACCACACTGTCGACGACACACTCTCACTTACGTCCGCATACCATCGAAAGGATGATCAAAGAGTATAATAAGTATGTTGAGGATGATGCCGTAGCTTGTGTCTCCCACACTAGCACACTACTAATCGATAAACCGGATTACCATAGATACCTGGCGCAGTAGGTATATTATTGTATCAAAACTTAAGTTATCTAGTTACGTGTGGGGTGTATTTTTTAACGCACGTATTATTGTATGCCGTGTGTTAAGGGCGCACAAGTGATGGTCTCGGAGGTTTCCCCTGGATTTTCCCCAGTTCACTCTCCAACCGCGCACTCCTATCGCTTTATTGGGCCCGGCCTATAAAACCACAGTCAGGTTCGAAAAAAAATCCCAACGCATTTGTTTTAAAGTTTTTAAACATGTATTTTGAAAGTAAGCCTTTTGTTGTTCTTGACTAAAGTCACTTTGAGAGTGTGAAATATAAATAATGTATATGCATTCAATAATACATACGATCTACTATTCGAAATAAACCTCTACATGGCCCTCTATAATAATTCGGTTCTGTTTGTTCAACCCTCGTGTTAGGAAGGCTCCGGGTGCGGATGGTGTATCCAATCGTATCCTGAGACTTCTCCCTGAAACCCTCCTCCTCATTTTGATAGGCATCTCCAATGCCGCGCTGACCAAAGCTCACTTTCCAGCCGCGTGGAAAGGTGCAGCGGTCAAAAGGATAGCGAAGCCCGGTAAACCCCGGACTTCGCCTGCCTCTTATAGGCCGATCAGCTTACTTAGCTCTCTAGGAAAGCTATATGAGCGAATCCTTCTCACTAGGATTCTCATATTTACGGCTAAGAATAACGTCATCATCGACGAGCAGTTCGGCTTAAGATCCGCGCACTCGTGCGTCCAACAGGTGCACCACGTCACGGAGCCCGTGCTGGATGGTTTCTCTCGATTCCAGGGGCTCAGGACCGGTGCAATATTTCTCGACTTGGCGAAAGCATTCAACAAGGTCTGGCATAACGGGCTGATATACAAGTTATATCATCTCGGTATGCCTGACAGACTCGTACTCACCATACGAGATTTTCTCAGGGATCGAAGCTTTCGATACAGACTAGAGGGAACGTACTCGGACCCACACCCCTACCGGGCCGGAGTCCCGCAAGGCTCCGTGCTCTCTCCCACTCTTTATTCGTTATTCACGAACGACATTCCCAGGCACGCTGATATCAAATCATACAGAGGTAACGCGACCAGCATATTGGGCACCATGCCGCAGGCAGAGTTACTGGACGGCATGTTCTTATAATTGGGGTTCCTTTTTTTTTCACATATTATTTTAGCGTTTAGTTAGGTATATTTTAAGGTGTTTTTTTTATTTCTTTTATTTTTCTTGTATATGTATAGTTGGTATAGGTACCTCCATGATAAAGCTGAAAGGAAATCATACGCATTATGTTACTACGTTAACTTTCGCAAATGCAGGCAGGTTGAATCGGTTACTATTCAATAGTTCTAGTAGATATTCAAACTAGCTATTTATGACTTCATTTGTTTTTAATAAACATGTATACTTAAGCATATTAAAAAATAATCATTACCAGGATAACAGTTTATGCAAAAACGAGTAATTTGCTTTTGTATGTATAAATTGTTTACCTAAACTACTGAATATTTTTGTGAGCTTAGTAGATGACGAGCAAATGATAAATAATAACCAGCTATGGTGTTTTTTTTCTCTCGTACAGGCATAGGTCAAGAAAAAAATCAAGGTTTTACTCACAACACCCTTGTCTATATAATTCAAATGTTTAGGTATGTCATGTTTCATAAGTGTTTATTTTATTTATTGTAATAGACTACAGATGTTCAGTAAAAATCATGCGTCTTAGAATATATGATTAAATAAATATGAAATCTAACTTAGTGACCAGTATAGTATTAGTGAATTTATTTTATCGTGCTGCTTGTATACTGCGAACATCTTTACCTGAAGATGGACGACTTAACTTTACGGAACTTTGTGCAAAATATGATCACCCAGCCGAAGAACATGAAGTAGTTACTGAAGATGGATATATTTTAACCATATTCCGCATCCGGGGCAAAAAAAAAACTCCAGTTTTTCTGCTGCACGGACTTGCAGATAGTGCTGATTGTTTCGTAATAAGGGGCAAAAAATCTTTGGCCATATCATTGGCCAAAGCAGGTTACGACGTTTGGGCAGGCAACGTAAGAGGCGGCAAGTATAGCAGGAGACATATCAAACTAAATCCGGATAAAAACAAAGAATTCTGGGACTTCACATTTCACGAAATTGGTTTTTATGATGTCCCGGTTATGATCGATTATATTCTACATACTACTGGAGAAAAGAAGCTGCAGACAATCGGCCACTCGCAAGGGACGACAGCACAATTTGTGCTTTTGTCCAAAAGACCGGAATATAATGAAAAAATCAAATTGTTCATAGGAATGGCACCGGTAGCATTCCTAACAGACGTGACACAACCACTGTCGACAATTGCGAATTTAGCACCAATGTTTCGTGATGTGTTCAAATCTAATGGTATCGAAGAAACGTTTCCGGATAATTCTCTCGTGACTTATTTATTAAGACTCATGTGTAGCCAAGATTTTCTTAGTTACGAAATATGCTTCCTATGGACTAGCTTCTACATCACTGGGTTTGATACTAAGCGGCTTGAACCGGAATTCATTAAAGTCGTCATCGGACATTATCCAGGACATACTTCAAGAAAAAACCTCGATCATTCCAATCAACTCTTTCACAGTAAAAGATTCTGTGAATATGACTACGGACCCACGGAGAATTTGAAGCGCTACGGATATATCGTTCCCCCAGACTATAACTTGCGGCAAGTAAAAACAAAAGTCGCGTTGTTAGTAGGTGAAAACGATCCATTATCTAGTATAAAAGACGTTGCAATACTGAGAACGCTTTTGCCGAATGTAGTCAATTACCATGTAATGGAAGACAAGATTTGGAACCACATAGACTTTACTTTTGGTAATGACATGCCTGCGACTTTGTTCCCAATTTTATTTAAATTGCTAGAGAAATACAATTAAGTTCCTACACTTATAAACACCATAAAACAATTTTTCTAAAAAGGTTTTGATGAGTTAGTTCTACTTCACAATGTGCATTTTAATGAGCATAATTCGTTAAGCACACTACATATTTTTTTATGGATCATCAAAATTTGTGGTCTTCCATCACCTTCACCTTTGTGATTTTCAAGAGCCCACGCATAAATTACCAATAATAATAACCATGGTACATGTAACGAATCATAAACGTAACTTGCACATTTTCGAAAAGTTACCTCTAGTTGCTATTTGTAAGTCATACAAAATGCTGGAGTACAATCAGCAGCAAAAAATCTAATTAATGAACTCAAAATTATTACCTATGACTCAAACTGACGTTTTTATAATAATCAGTTAATCAGGAATATTTTGTAGAAAAACGTCTTAACTATACTACACATTTTTAATTGAAACTTTATGCGAATGATAGCTGCCGTCTCAGTACAATTCATATTACTAACATGGAAAAGAGTATCGACATGATGCTTTCATACATAACCAGCTTCGATGAAATCAATAATATGCGTGTATTTTTTTTAGTTATCGATTATTTGTGAAACGGTTGTGGTTATTATACTGGTCATAAACAATCATTTTGTAAACGGTCAATAGCAGATCTTTAATATTGTATAATACCAGTTTGGGCGTTGGTGCCAAGGTTAAACACGTTTTATATATAAATAGATGCGTTAACAGCATAAGCATAAGCATTTGCAACAATGTCAGGCATCAGAGTAAGCGACGAGAGAAATTAGTAAAAAGGATATAGTAGAGTAGAAAAATTCTAGACCCTTCTGATGATTTTAGTAAAAAATAGGTAGCATCCTATTTAACAAAAAGTATTTTGATTGATGGGTGAAAAATATAGTTATTTAAGACAAGACCAGCGGTTGACTAACCAAAGCAATAAAATTTAAAATAAATCTGAGTAAAACAATGGCTATAAAAATATGGCTCTTCTTCTTAATCAATGTTTTTATGTTATCAAAAGCAACAAGAGTCCCAAAGACCCCAATACTTGAAGATGGGAAATTAAATTTCACTGGACTGGCTTTAAAATATGGGTATCCAGCTGAAGAACACGAAGTGATCACTGAAGATGGCTATATCCTGACTCTATTCCATATACCGGGAGGGAGCAGGAGCCCGGTACTCCTGATGCACGGCACAGGAGACCACGCTGACAGTTTCCTATTACGAGGAAAAAGGTCTTTAGGATTCACCCTGGCGAATGCTAATTATGACGTTTGGGTCGGCAATCTAAGAGGAAACAAATACGCTAGAAGACATATCAAGCTGAACCCAGATACAGATCCAGAGTTTTGGGACTTCAGCTTCCACGAAGCGGGATATTATGACCTGCCAGCGACTATCGATTATGTTTTGAACGCAACTGGTGAAAACAGCTTAAAAGTCATTGGACACTCACAGGGAACATCGATTCATTTTGTCCTTTTATCTTTAAAACCAGAATATAATGATAAGCTAAAACTGTTCGTCGCACTGGCTCCAGCTGCTTTTCTGAATAACCTGCTACCTCCCGTTTCAACGATTTGTGAGATAGGATCACTGATTAATAATTTTCTTAAAAGCAACGGCATAGAAGAGCTACCTGGAAAATTACAGGTACCAAAGTTCAACAACTTAAATTGTGGACGAGATTTTAACGACCATATAATGTGTACTTTACTGGCTACATTTTATGCCACTTTCTTCGACCCCACAACAATAGAGCCAGATTTTTTCCAAGTCCTTCTAGGACATTATCCAGGCATAACTTCTAGAAAAACATTAGTGCATTACAACCAAGTATGCCTGTACAAGACTTTTTCAAGGTACGATTATGGTAACGAAGAGAATTTTAAACGTTATGGTAACATAATACCTCCCGAGTATGATTTAAAGAAAGTAACCGTGAATACTGCCTTGCTAGTTGGGAGACAAGATAAGCTATCAACAGTCCAAGATGCAGAGTTACTAAGAAAATTGCTACCTAATGTTGTTTTGTATCACATAATGGAACCTGAATCGTGGAATCATATTGATTTCATTTGGAGAAACGACATGGATGTATATATGTTTCCTATCATAATTAAGCTTTTGCAAACGTATGATTAAGCTATTCCTTACAACATTGGTTAATAGAAAAACATTAAAGTAAAACATGCATTTTAATTTATTTAAACTCTGTTCCTGTACACGTGCTGCATATTTTTCATTGTTAGGCCTCGATTACATGCGAATTTGATTACATTGGGAGTTACCCAAGAATAAAAACTTCAACCGCTCTATCAAACCGCCCAACGTAGTTAAACTCGCATGCGAGTCTCGTGCATCTGTACGAAGGCCTTAAAGGGTCCTTCTTTGTCGACGTCAATAATAATATATGCCCTTAGCTATTTCGTTAAAATTATTAAAAGCCTTTATTAATAACTAATTTACAGACGGTAATGATAGTTAAATAACAATATCTTAAATAATATTACAACAAAATTTTAGAATAAAGGAAAAATGAAAAATTTTGGCACCGAGCAGGATTCGAACCTGCGACCTCCCGGCACTAGCGGCCAGTCGCTCTAGCCAACTGAGCTATAGGTGCAATCGCTACCCAGTCCCAAATTCATCAACCGTCCCTTCGTATTAAGCAGTACCGCTGCTAACGTACGTGTACGCCTCCCTTAAGGCGTTTGTATAAAAATATAAATATTACAACTAACTTAAATCTAATACAGGCTCTTGGGGTATTGTACCGAGGATGCTGGCGGCATTTCCTCGCTGTATCGCAATGCTGATACGTTGTGCGA
The DNA here is from genome assembly GCA_963556455.1 of Epiblema foenella. Taxonomy (NCBI): domain Eukaryota; kingdom Metazoa; phylum Arthropoda; class Insecta; order Lepidoptera; family Tortricidae; genus Epiblema; species Epiblema foenella. The sequence goes on along the minus strand of OY747113.1, from coordinate 10,292,014 downwards.
GGAAGTCGCCAGCTCTTCGATCACCAGTTACGTCAACGCGATGTCAGTAAATAACTTGTGCGCTTTATTACGCTTTAATATTTCGGCATTTTCCGCCGCTGCACCCACTTTTACTGTAGTTCGTTGGAGATGGGATGGTGCCAGTGTGTCTACACAGGTAGCATCCCACACCAACATCCCTTCCAAACTACAAGGAACTAAAGACACCCCATCTCTTACCATCATCCCTGAATATGCCAGTCGGCTCAAGAAGAGCAGGCACGTTGGCAAGAGGCCTGCGGATTATGTTATTTAGCGACGCATGTCTTGAAAAACGGCCTGCACTTTTTTGACAACATAATCCATGGTGTCCCAGTCGGTCCACGTCTGTGCCACAAGAGCAAATATGTGGGGTACATTCTGCGACCCCGAGTCGCAACCCAGTCGCCAGTCTAAGGGAGGTCGGATCCAGGAAAGTACCGATATTTGGCGAGGGATGGGCATGTAGCCAATAACCAGTTTCCCGGGTTCCGACCGCCAAGAGTCTCGCACGATCTGGGCCTGTACTGCAATCAAGGAGAGAATTATAAGTTAAATCACAGATAACATTATCCCAGCTCCTTTATGATTGTGGGTTGTCTGGGAAATTTTTAGCCGGGCAAGCAATTTTAAAAGCATTCTTGGCATCCTCCAAGCCCGCAATCTCGCATTATATGGGCAAATCCCTTAGGATATTTCCTATGAGAACAGACGTGCTATGGGTGGATGACAAAAAGGCGGGGGAGGCCACACTGGAAATTTTGCGGATTCCTAGGCCTCCGTATAGAATAGGGAGGGACGTTTGGGACCAGGACGGCTCGGTTAACTGAATGTTTAGAATCATATCTAAACTAATTTTGATTAAGTCATCTATGTGTGACAAAAGATTCTGATGTTTCCAAAAAGGACAGCAACGGAGCACATTTGTAAATTTTAGGGTCGAAAAGACAAAATGTAAAAATCACAAGTGCATAATGTGGGCAATTTCGAGTAAACGATTCGCGTGACTTTAGAATTTGGAAATAGTGTTAGAAATATAATCGGGAAAGGATTCTTCAAAAATATAAACTCCGAGCCCTCATGCATAGTATATGACGTCATATATACTCGTAGGTACTATACGTCCGTATTACCATTGTATGAAAATACGAGTAATTTGCTGTTTTACTCGTGAAATATTGCGTTTAGGTACAATGTTGTCGTACAATTTTTTGTTTATTCATTTTTCGAAACTTTCAAGTGTCAAATTGTCTATTGAAGATTTTGAGCATTACTACATACGAGTAGTATAAAACAAAGTCGCTTTCCCTGTCCCTATGTCCCTATATCCCTATGTATGCTTAAAGCTTTAAAACTACGCAACGGATTTTGATGCGGTTTTTTTTATAGATAGAGTGACTCAAGGGGAAGGTTTATATGTATAATACATGCATCAGTTTTGCACCCGTGCGAAGCCGGGGCGGGTCGCTAGTATATATTAATTTACTATTTTTTTTTTGTCATAATTTGATGATTTCCTATTCATGTAGTGACATCTTATTATTATTCATTTCGCATTCATATTCTCTACTTTAGCCGTTTTAAGGCCAGTGCGAAAAAAAGCAATTTTAATAAATTAGTTTTAATCATATGTATGTTATTGATTTCTTCAATAATTCTATATTTTGACATTTTAACGTACACTTAAGGGCATAAATTGGAAAATTATGAGTTCTTTTGAAGTGTATGGCTCAACTAGGAAACAAAATTTTCGAATAGCTACCTCGGTCATTGTCAGGTTTAGGTTCGCGTCTTTTCGGTGGACATATCAAAAGTTAAGGGCTACAAAGCTTAATTTTGGATTGGTCTAGTAACCCGCATAAACCGTGTTTTGCGTAACTATAATTACATGTAATAAAAACATAACGAGTTCATAGTAAAATGGATATATTCTATTGTTCTTACAATGAATTCACAAAAATTACTATGTTAGAATTATGTTATATGGAATTATAAATTGTATAACCTAATATGTAAGATTGTGCTACACTATCGCATTGGTTACCTAGCTGTAATGATAGATGTAATGTGGTTCTAAAATAAATAAAAAAATAATAATAATAACATATATGTACATAAGCCGTTAACTATTGACAACCGGGTGGACAACTTTTCTTTTTACAACTGACAATGACCCACCTACAGCTTTGGTTAAACGTAATAAGCACCCCTTATGTTCCTTTTTAACTTATAAAGAAATGGTTACTTTTTAATTACAAAGCGAATATTATTCACTGCATATCTTTAAACGTTGTAAATTTGTCTCAGTCGAGTCTACAGTACTGAGTGCTATGTTTATCGAACTCTGTGTTGTAATAATGAAACGTCTATTTCTGGAAAATAATAAATTAAATAATAATATGGATTTTCTTGAAAATGAAAATGTATTTTTATATAGATATTAGGTTAGGTAGTATACATGTGTACATACATCATCAGTATAGTCACTCAAATGCTAACTGGAAGAAATTTCTTTTGTATTTTTTTAATTGTGTTTAATAAAGAGTTTTACAATATATGTATACCAAAGTCGACGCCCTACAAACACTCTGTCTCTTATTGTTTGACTTATATCTTATACTTCTTTTTCGCTTCGGGTCACTTTGACAATTAAAGATAATAATGTCCATGTTTCAGATTCCCATCAGAATTTGAGTTTAAAGTCAAACGCAGCAAGTTATATAATTTTTGTGTCAGCAATGGCCTAGGAGGAAATATAATCAAGGTTAACAAACATGTATATGTTTAAAAACTCCTCCTAAAAATGTTTATTTTAAAATATTGTTTACTCATTAGCGGTTCCACAGTTATCGAAAATTAACTACAGTGAACTCTGTAGCATAAAAATGAAGGCAAGCCTAATAAATTGTGGCCTCATCTTGACGTGTATTTGCATTCCAACACAATCTATATTGCGTACATCTTTACCTGAAGACGGAAAACTGAACTTTACGGGGCTTGGTGCAAAATATGGACATTCAGTCGAAGAACATGAAGTGACTACTGAAGACGGGTATATTTTGACATTCTTCCACATTAAGGGGAAAAGAAAGCCGCCAGTTTTTCTACAGCATGGACTCATGGATAGCGCTGATGTGTTTATGATAAGAGGGAAGACATCATTGGTCATTGCTTTAGCAGATGCAGGGCATGATGTCTGGGCAGGAAATATGAGGGGTAACAAATATTGCCGACGACATCGCGAGCTGAACCCCGATAAAGATGTCAAATTCTGGGATTTCAGTTTCCACGAAGTCGGCTATTACGACCTTCCTGCTATGATTGATTATATTCTGCAATACACAGGAGAAAAAAAGTTGCAGACAATCGGACACTCTCAAGGGACAACTACGCAATATGTTCTGCTATCTAAAAGACCCGCATATAACAATAAAATTGAATTATTTATCAATTTAGCCCCAGTGGCCTTTTTGACCGATATTCAGCCACCGGTATCTATTGTTGCTAATTTCGGACCTCTATTAGGTGAGCTATTCAAATCTAAAGGTATAGAAGAAACGTTTTCTGAAAGCTCACCCGTGACTGCGATGCTGAGATTCATTTGCAGCCAAGATATATTAAGTTATGAAATGTGTTTTTTATGGGGGTTTTTTTACTTCTCTGGTTTTGACACGAAGCGTTTTGAACCAGAGTTCTCAAAGGTTGTCATTGGACATTATCCAGGAGACACTTCTAGAAAGAATCTCATGCATGTCAATCAAAATGTGTTGAGTAAAAGATTCTGTGAATTTGATTATGGGCCTAAGGGCAACTTAGATCACTACGGTTACTTAGTGCCTCCGGACTATAATTTGCGTGAAGTAACCACAAGAGTTGCTTTGCTAGTTGGTGAAAATGACGTGTTAGCTAAGTTAAAAGATGTAGACATACTAAGAACACTTTTGCCTGACGTAGTATATTATCACATAATGGAAGATAAAGATTGGAATCATATTGATTTTAATTGGGGTAATGACATAAATAAAACACTGTTTCCTTTTATTTTTCAATTATTAGACAAATATAAGTAAAGATAACTTAATAATCCAAATTCTGCTCGAAGCATTGCACTTATAAAATGTTCCCTTAAATTTAAAAATTGTAGATCATATTTAAACTTAATAACGTAATTAAAAGGAATTCCTAATAAAAATGGTCTTGGAGAATGGTACTCTGTTTATTTTACCGACTGCGCGAGAGGAGTGCTGTTATGAATATTCATAACACCTGTAACTGTAGTTAAAGTTTTTTCGAAACAAAACATAAATGAACGCGTTTGAGTTTAGTCTCAATTTTTGTGGCAAAAAATAGTTGACATCTAATGCCACCAGAGGCGCTGCTCGTGTTGCCATACATATTGAGACTAAGGGTCGGTTGCACCAACATACGATCACAGGCCAGTCATCGTCAAATATGGCGCCGGCAGCTGTCATCCCATAGAAACTTGTCAAACTTTCCATACAAGCAGATTTTAACGAACACCGCTTACGATCACAGACGGTTTAGTGCAACCCACCCAAAACCATCGCGATATCGAGAGATTAGTCGGAACCTATTTGATGGTTAATTGGTAAGAGTAAAGTTGGTTTAAAAATAACTCTACTTATTATAACACGATGTGTTTGATGAAAACATTCCCGTCATAATCATTATGTTAAGGGAGCACAAAACAAAATAATCAGTTGGAGATTCGTTATCCAAATTGTTTTGGAAAAATCTGTTCAGTTTTATAGGAATATCTAGCAACAAACCTATTGCAGAAAACCGTTTCTGAATCGGTCAAGCCGGTTTGAAGCTATAGATGTGCACACACAAACAAACAAACAAACAAACAAACAAACAAACAAACAAACAAACAAACAAACAAACAACCTCTCACCCTAAACGCATATACCTTCTCCGTTCCGTCGTGGGTAAAAAAAAACCAAGTTCTTACCAAGTGACGACATAAGTCAACAATGCCATAATTTGTTTTTCTTTAGCCAAATGTTCTGAAATAACAGATTTAACTAACACATTATTAATTTGACTATTGTGTATTAGTATTATCCTTTCAAACCTTCAATTTTCGTGAATACTGATCAACATAACTTCAAGGCAAGGTGGCCGTTAAAGTTGATCAGAGTTATTTTTCGTAGGATAAATAACCGTTTAGTCAGGAGATACAAATTTCAAGAACTCTGTTTTTGAAGCAAAGAAACTCTAGACAAAGCACATGATGAATTTATCTTTTCTAGAGACAGAACATTTTGTAAAAATACATTATTGACAGTTACTCGCATAGACAAACACACTCATATACATCGTCTCATCTTTCGCACACACACACACACACGCACGCATGCACGCACGCACGCACGCATGCACGCACGCACGCACGCATGCACGCACGCACGCAATAATTTTATATAAGTAGTTTTCTTTTTAAATTGTTACCGTTGGCCGATGTAGCCGCTAAATAGACATAGTTTAACAAATCGTAAGATCTCCCCCACGGGACAGGCCATGCCTAGTGTGGGGGTCAGCATTAATCTACCAGAGCATGTTTATTATCTTTAAATAAACTATTTGTATTTGTATGTAAAATAAACCCAAACATAATAGTTATTTGGTTGATAACTGTATGATTACGTTTGTTTTATTTATTTGAACATGCCATAGAAATACCATAATGTATAGAACCATAGTGACATTGACTAGATAAACCTTGTTTTTTAACATTAGAAAGAATGACAGAGAACTACTTACGAGGTTTTTTTATAAGGCACGTTCAGCGTCAATGAATTATATTGTTATTCAAAAATAAGAAATATGTTTTAATTTATATTTACTTATATTGTAAGTCCGAATACTTAATAATCTAATCTTCTTAATAATCTTAATAATCTAATTAATCTTAAGGTTTTAAAAAAGTAATTTCAAATATTTTCAAATTACTAATTTTTCATAGTCACTATACTAACATTCGCCCGAAAGATCAGAATAATTATTCTAATATTTCGGGAAAATAATGCGAATTCATTGTGTTTGTGTGTTTACGACCACTGCTTCTTTGTTTACCTAATCTATAATCTTAAAAAAAATCCGATAATGCATAGTTGTTACGAATGTCTAGGTCAAGATATAATAAGGACGTGTATGGTGAGGCAAGTCTGTTCAGGTTTAGAATATCATGGTATTTGATACCTCGTCGTTGCCTTTTATCACGTCTGGCCGCCATTTTGACTTAATGTCAACCGTATTTCAAGAAATGAGGGCTACTGTTTATGAGAATTTCTATGGAATATGATCCTTAGCGGCATTGGTCAATTTGGCTGCTAAGGTCTATTTTTAATTGCTGGTTATTTTCGGATTATTATTGCAACGTTGTGGTTATATTGGATTATGGCGGCTGATCATCATCATTATTGGCCTTGTTTATCTATGAAAGCAGCGTCCGTATAATATTAGAGGTGCGGCACTTACGTAAGTGGCTTGTGAGACCTATACGCGAGCGACCGCCACTACCGCATAACTGACAAGTAAATGTAAAGTAAAAAAATGGTCAAGTGTGAGTCCGACTCGCGCACCGAGGGTTCCGTACACATATGTGTACCGGCCCCTACCCAGTTAATTCAGGAAAATCTCAATAACCATGGTGTAGGTAGTAATTGAACGCCATGGATACAGCGCCATCTATCGGCGAATTTTGTTACCAATTTGAGCAACTGAATAACATTAGTAAGTATGGTGGTTATTCAAGAATAACTAATTCTTTATCACGTGAACCGATTTAATTTTTAGGGTTCCGTAGTAAACAAGGAACCCTTATAGTTTCGCCATGTCCGTCCGTCCGTCCCCCGCTTTTCTCAGTACTAGAAAGCTTTTTTAGGGTACCTCCCCTACATGTATAGTGCTGGTGCAATTTGTTTTTCTTCCAAACCCCATCGTGTGGGTAGCTCTTTCAAAAATATTGTAAGGTTTGTAAAAGCATTTTTTGATTCAAGAATCGGTTGGCGTGATATTAAGCTTTGAAGTGATATTTTTTGCTATGGTCAAGTGTCACCCTGAATGATAATGACGTAGGTATTATTTTATAAAATTTGTTTTATTTTTCATTATGGTCATCTTTTACTTACAATATCGTTTATCTAAATATAAAATTTCCTGTATAAAAAAATATCCTGAACCTTTAAAAAATCTTATACTGCGTCATCATCTTTAAATTTCTACCTTCTGAGGTGTTCTTTTAACCTCGGAAATAAATATAAATCGCTAGGAGGGAAGATATTAGATCATTACCACCCCTTAGTTATCCCAAAAAGCCAGTCCTACCTTACCGGCGAATGGAATCTCACTGATACTTTTTTCATACCCAAAGGGTCAAGTATAATACTATAGATGCTCCCTATCAAAATCTTAACTTCTTCAGCTATAAAATGAACAGGAACACTGCCACCCGTTAAAGTAAATTTCTTAATTTATGTTATCACTTGATCGGTTATTCCTGAAGTTAGGCACCCCAAGCCTGGGTCGTCATTAGTGCAAGTTCTCCCTCTCTTAAACTTCGCCTACCACCGCACAATCGTAGAATAAAAAGGTGCACCCCTAATGTTATTTGCAAGTCTAAACGAGCCTGTTCTGTGGTAAATTTTTTCAAGCGCAGCAATTTAATTACCGCTTGAACGTGAATTTTCTACAATTTTGACAATTCGCTCCAACAGAACAAAATAAATATATTCGTTTAAAAAAACAAAGGACTATCACATATATCTTTACTTATTTACTGTATCAATAATATTGGCAATACTGGCCAATATTTGCTACATTTTCTCACTAAAGAGTTTATATATCATTCTCATTACTTATTGAACGAGGGATGTTCAATAAGTACACTAAATTGAGTAAATAAATAACAACTAAAATAAGCCTAAAAAATATCTAAAAAAATCCTGTAACTTTATTTCTTGAATAACGTAATGCTAATACATAAAATAAAATAAAATAAAATAAACAATACCTAAGTTACATTATTAAAAGTAGAAATAAAACTAATAATAATCTAAAAAAGGTCCTTACGGCATGGTACCAAGAATGCTGGCAGCATTTTCTCGCTGATGGCGATGCCAAGGCGTTGTGCGAGGAAACTGCCTACCTCTCTTGTCCCCGGTGACGTCGACCAGGCTCTTCGCTAGTTGATGGAAGAGCTCTGTTGCCCCAGGGCCCCACGTCTCGACGCCGAAGGCAACGAACTTATATCTTAACTTGATGGCTTCGGCCGCTTCGGCCGCTGCACGGGCCCTATGCATTGTAAAATATTAATGTTATACAATAATTCCATATTTTTTCCTTGGTAAACATTGAAGATAAGGAGGGGAGCTGTTTTTTTTTACATTTTCCGACATAAATCACAAATGGTCAGACGTAAAAACAATTAATTTTTTTTTTCAAAATATGTAAGTCAAGCCCTTTCATATGACACCCCACTTGACATATTCACCAGACTCACATTTTGAACCACTTATTAACAGTCATTTTTCAGAGAAAATAAATAAAAATATTTATAAAAAATCATGTTTTATGTATACCCTTCTTTATAACTATTCCAAATTTCAAATCGATAGCATAAGTAGTTCTTGAGATATATAATTAGCGATGTGACACACATACAAACGGATAAAGTGAAACCATTTACGGGTTCCTTTCTTACCATTTCGGTACGGAACCCTAAAAAATAGCGGCGCGACATTTTTTTTCCACATATGTCGCATGTAAAATTTGGATAAGGCAGTGAGGCGTATTATGACAGCGAAGCCGTTTCTGTTTAAGGTGTTCAAGAATGTGTGCATGCAAAAAATATGGCCGATTCATAACATTGCGCCCTCCTTGGAATGTCAAGCAAAAACTTAGCTTTTTGCTTTCCTTCGAGTGGCAGCCGCCATATTGCTATTTTCCGCCAAGTGGCAAACGCCGGGGACCCGGCGATAGCATAGTTTCGTACTTATTCAGGCATACAACCTATTCCTTAAGAAAAACTACGTCCGCCAAATTTCAATGATTTTAAATGCGGGCTGGACTCAAAGGACCTACTTTTGTGTACCTACTTCGTTATCTGTGTTTTACTTACAATTATTTGATCTTAAGACGACTGAGCCCGAATTCTTTCAAGTTCTTCTTGGACACTACCCAGAAACAACTACAAGGAAAAATCTGTTTCATAATATAATCGATATATATGACAAGTAAAGAGATTGAGACTCGTGTGTATAGAATATGATTGGAAGAAGTAGGTACTTATCTATTTACCCTATGGTAATTATTTCGAACCGTGAGAACTTCGAGAAGACAATTTTGTTGCCAGTTTTGTTGATCTTTTAGCACCACCCAGGGGTACGTGCAGGATAACGGTGGGTACTCCCTACGGAGGTGGTGCAACTTCTATCCCCTGTTGTCGAGTGAGTGGGCAACTTGACTGTTAGAAGGCCTCCAACTTGGCTTAACGACTGCTGCCATAGACAGCAGACGGGATTAACGGCTTAAAGTGCCTTCTAAAGTACGGGAGCGCTCAGTTTCAACCAGTCAAAGCGGTCACCCATCCAAGAACTGACCCGGACCGCACGCGGCACGCGGGCACCGCTGAGCCACGACAGTTCTCACTATCCCCGAGTGTCAAACAAGCGAACCTAAAGCCCAAATGCCCTAAATATCCCATCAGAGCGCGCTCCTACTGACCCTAGGGGTTACTTCTGCCCTTAGGGCCAAAGACCCGAAGCGTCCCATCAGTCGTAGTCCAAGGCTCGACCGGTAAGTTCGGGCACTTACTCACCCCCCTCCCTTACGCCGCCAATGGTAATCGATCAGTTTCATTATATATTCGCTTATATTATTATAACGCTCTTCATTGAGCGATTATACGAAGTAAGACCTGAAGTATTCAAGATACATGTTTTTATCGCATTCGTTATCTTTTGTCATGACTAAAATTTTATTTCCGTTGTAAATTCTGCTAATGTGTTTTTAATATGCCAGAATATACATATACTTATTGATAGCTGGTAGCGAGATAGAGATAGTCGTTTTCAATTTGTAACTCAAAAAATGTACATTGCATCCATTACGATTGTTCTTCTAGGCACCTTACCTATTTCAATTTTTATTTCACAAACACGACCGGAAGATACCAAATTAAATTTCACAGAACTTGGAAAAAAATACGGACACTCTGTCGAAGAATTCGATGTGGTCACCGAAGACGGATATATTTTAACTTTATTCCATATCCAGGGGAATACAAAGAGACCCATTCTCCTCATGCATGGGCTTCTCGACTCTGCTGATACGTTTATCATAAGAGGGAAGCTATCATTAGCCATCACGCTGGCAGATAAAGGATATGGCGTGTGGGTCGGAAATACAAGAGGAAATAAATACGGGCGAAGTCACAAATATTTGAATCCAGACGCTGGGACAGAGTTTTGGGACTTTAGTTTTCATGAAGCTGGTTATTACGATCTAGCTGCAACAATTGACTTTGTTTTAAAGTATACGGGTGAGCAGAGCTTGAGAACGATAGGTCATTCTCAAGGAACGACAGCACATTTTGTTTTGTTGTCAACAAAACCGGAATACAACGAAAAGATTAAAGGATTCGTTGCTCTAGCACCTATCGCGTTCCTGAATAATTTGGTCCCACCCGTTTCAACTTTGATCAAGGCAGGCCCAGCGATCAATAAAATTCTGGAGTCTCTAGGGATCGAGGAGATATTACAAGATCAATCGGCAACTAGCAAGCTCGTCGAGCTGATATGCAGCAAAGGCATCATTAGCTACGGCCTTTGTTATTTACTAATCATTGCACCAATTGCTGGTTTTGGCCCTAAGAGGATTGAGTCCGACTTTTGGAAAGTTATTTCAGAACACTTTCCAGCTGGTACTAGTAGAAAAAGTCTCGTGCATTTTGATCAAGTGGCTCTTAGTCAAAGATTTGCCAACTACGACTATGGTTTTTTAAGAAATTCCAGACGGTATAATCAATTTGGTCCTCCTAGCTACGATTTCCGAAAGGTCACAACAAATGTCGCATTGGTGGTTGCCCAAAATGATTTACTGTCCAGAGTTAAAGATGTCGAAATCCTGAAATCAATGCTGCCTAAAGAACCTGTATACCATTTGATGGAACCAAAATTGTGGAATCATGCTGATTTTATTTGGGCTAATGATATGGATATATATTTGTACCCAGTTCTATTTTCATTTTTGGAAGAATTTGACTAAACCATTCAGACTTCTGGCCATGGGGCTTTAAATGAAAATATAGATTCATGCTCCTCATACTGAACTACACATGGTTTAAAACTTATTTAATAAACAATGTTGTTATCAGTCATTGTTTTCCTACAAATTTAATGGTTTTTTTTTAAATATACGTCTAAAGTTAAGCAATTTACATGCTGCAAATGCCGCTAATTTTTCTATACATCGCCTGATCAAATAAATGTTAGTGGTATAAATTTTACAAATCCAGTTAATCTCAAAGTTGGAGAAGAAAATGAGTTCAGTTTAAGGAGCAAAATCGATCCCTGCATTTAAAGCCCCGGGGTCAAAGGCACTCTTTATTTTGTGTTTTGTTGCAAAAAAACTTATACTATAAAACACTGAATGGATTACAATGTTTGCGATGTCTATAGGCCTAACCTATTTATTGGTGGTTAAAGGTTAGGCGGTTAGGTATAAAAATAACTGTACTTGTTATACACCATGTGTTTGATAAAACATTCCCGATATCATTATATTATGTTAAGGTTCACAATAACAAAATAATCGGTTAGAGTGATTCCGTTTTGTAGAACTACCATAAAACTTGACGACATAGGTCAGACTAGTTTGCAACTCGTGGAATGTTCCATTTCTGTCACAATATATCAATTCTGTTCTTAAACCAAATGTACTGAAATAACAGGTTTAATTCACACATTATTAAGCCGTCGTCTCCCGGTGAAAAAAATCAACAATAGCATTATTTTGTAATGAGTCCTGGGATTCCAGAAAATGGAAGAAACTTAATTTGACTATTGTGTGGTTATTATCCTTTGAAACCTTCAAATGCCGTGAACACTGATCATCATAACTTCAAGGCAAGGTAGGCCTATAAAATTAGTTGTTGCTCGAAATGAGAATATAGATAAGGTTACTGGTGCCACTGAACTATCAATATTGTCCAAAGACCAATCAACAGAAGACAAATTGAAATCACCCATTACTAAAGAGTCTGCAAAATTCGAAATATTTAAGGAAGCTTTGTCAATAAACAGCTCAAAATCCGATAACTTTACTGGCGACGGAGGATACACACAACAAAGAACACACAATTTTGAAATAAGGTTTTTAGGTCTATTCTCAATGACAATCCAAATATCTTCCAATTGATTACTCTTTTATACAAAGATACTATTTTCTTAGTTATAGCAATCATGACGCCTCCGCCAGTTTTTTTCATACATTATACCTGTCATCGAACAATTCACCGTCACTTATATTGTCTTGTAGCCATGTTTCCGTGATGCAGATGATATCGTACCGATTAACAGATACATTGCGGTGAAACTCCATAGTTTTATTATTCAAGAATGAATGAATGAATGCATTTCAAGCAAAGCCAAGCTTCTAGTGTTCTGATAGTAGCAGCATAATTTATCGAATTTCAAAGGAAAACAATATATATATCTTGCATTACATTTAAGATAACCGAAAGAACTCGAAAAAAGAAACTACAGTTTAAGAATAGAGTCCAAGTCTTTCAAAATAGCCTGAGCATTTTCGTCTTTACGAAGGAAAACTCTTTCGCTTCTCACCCAGAGTAATTTGTATTTTTTTTTCTTTCGCTGCCATCCTAGCCGCTCTATGTAAGTCCCGATTATATGGTGAGAGGCACTCTGAGACATAGACTGCTCTCTTCTCACCTCCCATTCCTAGGTGGCTGGTATTAAGCTTATTTGATTGGTTGGCTTTGTTAAATTTGATGACTGAGGCTAGCAATCTGTCTCTTATTATTGGGACTCCTCATTTGCAATACTACCGCCCGAAGTCTTGAGCTGCTGACATCGAGCTTTACAGTTCTTGTGCAGTGATGGATGTCTTCTTCCTTGATGTCACAGGATACTACTTTAGCTAGTTGCATAGCCACTGTTACCAAATTCTCTGATCTGTGTTCTGGTAAAACATTGAATTTTCACGTTGCAAGCTCGAGAGTGCTGCTGAATTTCGGTAATACGTCAGTTTAACTCTATATTAGTGGTTCTTAGGGTTTCAACTTCCTTCCGCAGCCGATCACATTCCTTCGACGACTTGGACGCGTTCATTTTGATTTCCTCAAATTCACTATTTATAAAGTCCATTGACTCCTTTACAGATCATGAGATGTCATTTTTATTGTTAGTTATTTCTGATTTTATGGCTTGCAGATACGATGACACGCTCTCTTCTAACGTGCTGCTTATTTCTGCTGACAAAACATTGCGCAAATCCGTTTGTATTACTTCACGAATATCGTCTTTGGTTAGACATTGATGTTACTCAGATGGAGAGAATACAATAAATTGATTTGTATCAATTCGTTTATTTCTTAGAGTCACCCAGGATAGAGGGGACTGCATGTTAATGTCAGCGCTTCCTCCGGCAGTTGCCAGGGTATTCCGGACCGGTGTCTTCTGGTTATCTGTCTTTTTTGTGGCTGTACAACAATTTGGGCATGTCCAGGCTGCCATTTGAGTGGACGTGTAAGTGTGATAATTCGATATATTCATACGCTGTCATCCTATACATTGGGGGTGATATAATGATCGGCAATTTGAGCATTTCATTATTTCGATTTGATCTATTTTGCCTAAACAGGCTGAACATTTATGTTTGTTCTTATCTTTTTCACTATCCCTTCCCGTTATTATGTTGTGTTAAGACAAAATCGTATTATTACATTCACAACGCACACTAGTAAATACTCCGAGAAGTCAGCTAGCAGAAAGCGTGCACGGTAACAAATGCTCCCAAGCCATTAACGGCCCCTTATCTCCGAAGTTTACCAAGGAAAAAATATGAAATTATTACATAACATTGGTATCAATGTATGTTTTACAGGAAAAATATAAGTATAGCTCTATCTAGTTATTCTTTTTTTATCATCAATAACATTTCCAATAAGTTTGTAATTTAATCACAATTGCAATCACATGCATATATTTTTGCTTTATAAATACTACCTACCCGATTGTGCTGAAAATACCTTCTTGCAAATAAAGAAAAAAAAATTGAAGTCGGTTCGCGTGATAAAGAGTTATCCTTGAAAAACCACCATAGGTACTAAGTTATTCAGTTGCTCAAATTTGTAACAAAATTCGCCGATAGATGGCGCTGTACCCATGGCGTTAAATTCCTAACCCATGTTGTTGAGATTTTCCTGAATTAATAGGGTTGGAACCGGTATACATCTGTGTACGGAACCCTCGGTGCACGAGTCGGACTCGCACTTGACCGGTTTTTCTTTTATATCAGGTACGATCGATAAAATTGAATCATGACCCACCATAAGACCATTTTGCTAAGTCATCTAAATACTAGTCGGTTGAAATTCGCCTGAACATACATTTTCTATGGTAACGAACTTGTTATCATTTTATTAGACACTGACATTTACTAACTACTGTCTTAAACAGTTTGGATAACCATGACTGAGTCTTGGCCTCCGCTATATCCGTTGATCACAAAAGAGAAATGCTATTACTATCTCTGTTCTTCACAGTAATGCCATAGCCTTCTTCACTGAGCACTATAATCCGAGCTCTTTGCTCTGCCAATGTGGATGGTGGAAATCTCATTGACTACCCACTTGACATCTGACAAGCAATTGATTTAATAAATTGAAATATATATTTTTTAGGATGAAAAGAGTTAAGTTTTTTATTATAAATGACAGCTTATTCTAGATTCTAAACATAACTGTTTTATTTAAAATATATCTATTGCAGTGATAACAAAGGTTAAAATTGCATAGGTCTCCGATCCGTATTCACGCAATATGTTAATATTTGAAACGTCCTAAGTGCTACATAGTGCGAGACATGAAAACCCTATTGTTTTGACGGTTCCAAGCCATTTGTAGGCCAAGTGGGTCATGAATCAGTTGGTTCGACTGTACGCGAGCGATGACTAGTATATATAATACTTCCGTAAATAAATACTTCCAACCAGGTAGGTACCATTATATTTTGCAGAAAACATTTCATCGAATTTATGTTGTAAAATTTTCATTTCATATATTATATATTTTATGCAAAGGATCGCAGTTCTAACCTAACCTAATAACCTACTTATCTGATAAGTATAGTTATTGGCAAGGACCTTTTAGCTATAAAAAGGCATCGATTTCTGAAAAAAAAAGTGTAGTAATGAAAATTCTGCAAAACAATACATTCTATGAAAGGTTTTTCGATGAAATAAGGGGATACCGGATTTAGGAATACCACTGCGCTTTATTCAAATAGCATCACGTACTACAGATATTTCTCAATAGTCCACCGGTTTAACCTAATACAAATTCTTCCGAATTGACGACGTGCGGTGCACGGGCATACTTCATAAACTTAAAAATATGTGGCGTATGTGCGGCGAAAATTTTGCAATCCTGAACGGTACGGTAGTGTTAGCAAAATAGTTTTGTTAGATCTGTGTTAAATATACACGTTGTAGACAATGTAATTAATAAAACGTATTTCATTGTCTTCCATTCAGTCATTCATTCGACTTTCATTGTGTGCATGTTTCGTCTTGATAAACTCTACCTATACCCGTGGCTGCGTGAGCTGTGTGACCCCCCGCGAGTATTTTTTTTATTGAACCTGCTCTCAAAATTTCACTAGAATATGAGGCGTGAGTGGAATCCAGCTACGGGGTTTAAAATTTCTATAAGGGTACCTCTGTGGTATTGTGTTCTTGGAGACAATTAAGGATGTTAAGGCTCACAGCGAATTAATTGCAGGAAGACCGATTTTGTTCATCCATTGATGCAGTGCGAATATGACTACTATAGAATTGCAATCCCTGTGGATTACTCTCTATAGAATTCACATTCGCATTTACCATTTCTGCTTCAGGTAGACCTAACGCCTATTTGCGACCATTGATGTATAAAAAAACAAAAGCAGGCTTTACCAAATTCTTATTGTACATCACGCCATAAAGACACGAAGGAAGCTTACACTTAACGTATACGATGTCAGAAGATAAGGGCCCTTCAAAGGGATGCGTCAAAGTACCCGGATGTGTCAATTTGGCGGCAACTTCAAATCAGAACTTGCGTGTTCCATTTTTATAGGTTACTTGACCTAAGATGGGAGGGAACAGTAAAGAACAAAACAAAGGCTTTACAACCGCAAGTATCATAACAAGATATAGCAGGTAACTACGCACATTTCCTTTACCATGAGTTCCTTTACTATTACAGGATATAATTTATTATAATGACATAGAAAACACCAAAACTCTAAGACGTTACGTGTACTGAAACACAAGAAATCAAATTAAACGAAATGTTAGGAAAACTTTAAAAGTTTGAAAGCTTTTATTGGATGTGACTTCTGTACCTCTAACATAAGATTTTTGGAAAAAACACACAAACAAACGCGTTCTAGTCCCAATTTGTATGACAGTGCGAGTGTTTAAGTGGAGCGGACTACAATTCACTCTGTACTATTTGCTCTGTAGGTTGGTGTCGAGTGCGAGTGAGTCCTGGTGGTTAGTTAAGGTCGCCAGAATTCCTAAGAAGGCGCACTGTTGACAGAGATCTACATTGGGCTCCAGCTGTTAAGGCCGTGCAACGAGAAATATCGCGTTATTTGAAACGCTGTTCTGCCCAGACGAGGAAACAATAAGGATTGCTTTTCAGGTATATGATTCCTGACTACACTGACTATATGACTGTGATTCTGATAATAGTCGAAACATGATTGCTCGAAATCTCGATAGAAAAAAAAAACCAAAGTTGAGTCTTTATTTTCCTTTTTTTACTCAGCCTACTATTACCTCATCTAAACTCTGTCAAGAGGAAATTTAATAAAACTGCACACAGATATTTATCGAGATTTGAAAGAGAGATCTAAAAACCCATTCCAGAAGTGTTGGGTCCAGTTTTGTCGTGCGCAAAAGATATAAGCGTATCTCTTTCACGAGGGGCGTGGCTGACCGAATGGAGGCCCTTAATACATCTAATCCTTAAATAACTAGCAGCACTCTTGTTCTGGAGTCGCAGGCGTCCATAGGCTGCGGTGTCTGCTTACCGTCGGCCAGGCTGTATACTTCTTTACCGCCGTCGTAGAACAAAAAAGAAAAACTTCAGTGCAGGGCTGCGACGCCCACTACGTCACCCAGCCATAAACGTTCTTAAGTAACGCGGGTGAACCATGGTTGTGTGTGATGTACAATTGTACATGCACATTGTCTATGTGTGAGTCAGCGTAGGAGCTATGAGTTCACATTATCTATGTGTTCGTATGTGTCACAACACTGTGGCTAACCTGCGCTCGTGAGATAAAAGTACTGTACAAAACCTGACCAATATAAGTGTCTTAGCAAAGTGGGTTTTGTTCATTATTGCTTTTGATATTTGTCAGGCGCATTACGGAAACCTAGCACTCGTTTTTTCCTAGTGTCGGCGCCATGTCATATTGTAACCCACGCTTAGAAAGATGACAGGTTTGAGCGGAAAATGCGGGAGGAAAAACACCGCTTCAGTACAGGTCTAATACTTACTTACTGCTTCTCTTCTACAAAAGAACTGATGTGGAATACCTGCATCATCATTTGTGGAGTTTCCCACGGGTCATTATTACCACCTGCGCAGTCCAAAAATCTACATTCATTAACATTTTACACAGAACATTACCTAATCTTAATTTTCTCGCCACTTCCAATTAAATTTCAAAGACCGCCAATAAAGAACAGAGATCCGATAAAAGTTAATCATTATTACAAATTTCCAATTATCATAAAAGCATTTTGCCTAATTAGCATAGAGCGAGTGAGACAGGGGACTCGATAAAGGCGCTTTTATAGATTAATCTAGTCGCTATCGCTAATAGGCGCGCCAGCGCTGGACTAGCACTGTACTTGTACCACTCAAGAAGCGTATACCGCTTAACCGATTTAGATGAAATTTAATATGAAGATATTTTTAGTCCCGGGGAAGGACATAGGAATACTTTTTATCCCTTAAGGAGGTGGAAGTGTGTATGGATAAGAACTAGGTAAATAACAATAGGCCTGAAATAACAATTAAATTCTAACGTGATGAACCATGTGATGAACGAATTCTACGCAGACAAAATTGCGGGAAAAAGCTAGTATAGGTACCATATAAGCATCAATGACTTTATTTTGAGTTCAGAAAACTATATGTACGCAAATTAGTATTTTTCAGTTCTCATGCTCGAAAAGTAAGGTTTATCAAAGCGGGGCTAAAGCAGTACTTATAGCCCCTAGGGAAAATATGGATACATGTTTATGATTTACAATTTTTTCTAATTTGAACTATCAAAATACTTCACTATTTAATATCCACCAATCAGAAGACACATCGACAGCCAATCGGAACGTTGGGTTCTTTTGGTTCGTACTCTGTTCAACTAATTTAAGTATTAAAAAAAGATGCAGTCATATTCCCATTGACGCGTTTTTCAAGATATCGTTTGGAGGCACTACATTGTAATTGCAAATAATCAGAGAATCACTTTTTATAGGCATAATAATGTAGCAATTTATACACCTATTCGCTAAGTCACGCTTTGGGATTAAAATAGGTATTACGAATTCGGTCCCAAGCACTTAACTACCTACTATAAATTGACAATTACCAATTTTAATTAACTAAACATCTGGTGGATAGATATATAGTTGGGTTATTAATTAAGACAGTACAAGCCATTTATTAGCCTTCATACCCTCGTCACTGATTCCACTTCATTTAGGTAGTAGACGACAAATAGTACAGTGTATTAACATCTACTAATTTTATGGATGTTTATTGTTTGTATTTAAGAGACTCGTCTAAAGCCGCTTTTCCACCAGGGAGTCCATCTTTAACATAGTCGTATAATATAGTAAAGAATTCCCACCATACCTACATAAAAAAATATGAAGATGGACTGACGATCCTTCGTTCGGTCTATTGAAGTCTGTTTTAAAATATATATACCTACATATACCTAACTTATCCAAAATGCACAGAATGAAAAACATAAACTTGGCGTTTATGTTTAACACCTTATACATACCCAATAGTTGACACATGTCTATATTGTTCAGCTCACCTCTATGAATCTAAATACATATAAAAGAAGAAGTCCTGACTGATTGACTGACTCATCAACGCACAGCCAAAACTGCTTATGCTAGAGAGTTGATTTTTGCACAGTCGATTACATTATAAAATATGTAGTAGTACGTAGGCTAGGAATAAAAAAGGATTTTCCGAAATTCATTCTCTAAGGGGGTAAAACAAGGGATGAAAGTTTGCATGAAAACACGTATTTATTTAAGTGTGAGATTTGAAACTTTCTATATATTCTCTATTGTATACACTCTATATTGTATATACTCTGTTCAAATACAACAAAACCCATTTCAGCGTTTTTAGAAATTGCTTCCTTAAAGGGGTGAAAAGGGGGTTCCAGTTTATACGGGGAGCAAATATTTTTTGAAATGAGAGATTTAAAACTTCGTATACCTATAAACTCCCTGTTTAAAAACAACAAAACGTATTTCAGCGTTTTTCGAAATTGCTCCCCCAAAGGGGTGAAAAGTGGTTTCAAATTTGTGCGTGGAGCAACTCGTTACTTTTCTTAAAAATTAATATTTATTTATTTATTTTATAATATTGGTGTCATCTTCGAGGTTCTTCGGAGTGCCGATTACGAAAATGACATGCATTTTCAGATCAAAGATGCAGGACATTTATTTTCTTTAAAATCGATAGTGGTGTCATCTTCGATGTTCCTCGGGGTGCCGATTACGAAAATGACATCCATTTTCAAATCCAAGGTGGTGGATATTTATTTTTCTTAAAAATCTATATCTTCGAGGTTCCTCGCGAGATATGCGGATTTCGTTCGTTTTCGGTTCGCGGTAATGCCCCTTAGGAGCATCTTAGGAGTTGCAGTCGTTCATAAAGGCTGCGGTAACAAATACCTGTATTAGAAAAAAATGGCATCCTACTCATTCAATTAATTTATTTTCATTTAATTACATGGGTACCTAATGTCAGCATGTAAGCCCCGGGATACACAGCACACATTTATGAGTAACAATTTTCTAGCGTGCTTCCTTTATTTTAATTTCTTCATCTATCAATTTATATTAGCCTAATTTAAATCGCTTGGCACATATAACCAGCAAATCACCTCCTCTTTTAGATTTGTATATTTTCTTCTCAGTTGTAAGTGCTGAAATCATGATAGTAGAACTTTAATTAATTCATAATTAACATTTCATAATGATCCGTTATCCGATCCAGGCGGTCTTGTCGTTAAAGAGCAATAGCTTCCAGACAACCTATGAGTAGTAGAGAAATGAAATATAAAACTGGTCTGACAATACCACATACGTCACTGTCGACGACACACACTTACGTCCGCATACATCGACAGGCTGATGCTGGGCCGCTACCGCGAACAGCAAACGAAGTTTTCTCTTTCTGTCGCACTTGCAAGTTTTCACATAAGTGAAACAGACAGGGAAAACTTCGTTTGTGGTTCGCGGTAGCCCCTCTGGTTGATGAATGATGACGTAATGTCGTATCACTCACACTACTAACCGATGTACCGGATTGTCATACCTGGTGCAGTATATTATTGTATCATGTGGGTGGCGCATAAACTATTGCAATAAAGCATGTGAATTCTCTATGACATATTTTGACAGTTGCCGGCATTATATTTAACGGTAATGGGTCTACAATCGTAAGTTGGTGCCACTAGCAGTTAGTCTCGAAAAACTTTAGAACATGAAGCTTACCTATGTCTTGATAAACAGGCACATACGTTTGTGTCTTCGTGTGTTTTACTTTACGCTTATTATCTTTATGAAATCTGGCTAAGTCATGAGAGCCAAGTTTTAGGCCCAATTCGAACATATTCAGACGTCTCATTAGTTTTTTGTTGCTCGATATAATCCGTTTCCAAGTACTGATTACTCTAACAGCAATTCTCAAAGAAACATCATCTAAATAGCTGAAAATATTATTGAGTTAGGTAGTTTTAATTTGGGAAAAAATCTTCTAAGTTTAAAAGATTTTTCCCTGTAATACCTACAAGACCTAAAAAAAATACAAATCTGTGTTCAGAGCAACTTACGAAAATATTTTCCAGGACAATTCCAATGGCAAGGAAGTTATTGCGTCTTTTTTAAAGTCACATAGTCTTTCAGAACCAAATATGAAAATACTGTTTGTATACATGACGTTACTCCTTCTTTATTATAACTGGAAAGAGGGTATTTGCATACTTGTACCCGAAGAGAGCTTTGCGATGTTTTTAAACGTACCTACCCAAATTTTGCCGGATCCCCGCGCACAGATAACCTCCACTAAGCCTAAATCCACAATCAGGCGAAGTAAGCTGAGGGGCTACCGCGAACCACAAACGAAGTTTTCCCTCTCTGTCTCACTTATATGCAAACTTGCAAGTGCGACAGAGAGGGAAAACTTCGGTTGCTGTTCGCGGTAGCCCCTCTGGGCCTGTACTCCGAACTCCGTATCGTGCCGTCCCTTTCACTCTCGTATTATTCACTATATGAGTGAGAGGGTCGGCATGATACGAAGTTCGGAGTAGCCCCTCTGATTCACCCAACGTCATGGGTATATTTTTTTATTGCTGGCCACCCTTCAAGTACAGTTAACTTGACGGACTTTTTGGCGGGAAGTCGAATTGAGGGGCGCTTCAAAAATTTCTCGTGTTTTAAATTTGATTTTAATTCGGCGTTCACAGGTTGAATGCCTTCAAAATTGGCATTACATTCAAGAAACCTGCGCCAGCGAATACTTTCCTGAAAATGGACCACTTTATGGGCCGAAATAGGACGTATATAAAAATATAAATTATCTCTATCGAAATTATCTAAATAGCGAATAATTATATCATAATTAATGCCACATTAAGTCACTTTATCACTCTGGGTAATGACAAAGAGGATAGCCCAATTCCATATAAAAAATTAAGGAAATATTGTTAGCATATTTATCAAACTACTTAATGGATATAATTATATTTAACCATACATAACAATACAGAGCCTTCAGAGCATAATATTGACATATGCTTATTAAGTGAAACGTGGCTCAAAAGTACAAGTATTATTTCCTAGTTTTGCACCTTGTAATTTGTATACATAATAATTCAGTGAATTCACGCAACGGAGTAGCCATATTAATGAAACAAAATTTACAAAATACCTACTATTACAAACACAACTATTTATGAATCAAAATCCATACAAAATATCCAAATCCAAAATATCTGTAGGTATATTTAACAGAAACCTCTAGGTATAGGTACTTCAAATATTCTTTGTGTATATTGTCCTCCCAATGTTAACAGGTTTGACACTACCAAAATGAAAAAGGTACCTATTACTGGAAACCCCTAGACCATATCTTATCATGGGAGATTTTAATGCACATCACATTTTGTTTGGATTTCATTCAAATAATAACAGAGGCAACAACTTATACAATCTCATTGATGAATTTGACATGTGTGTTTTAAATGATGGTACTGCAACAACCATATCCAAATACAAATCCTTCTGCGATTGATTTAGCTCTAGTTAATCCCACATTGGCCCCACTTTTCGAATGGCGCGTTCATGACCCAATGGGCAGTTACCATTATCCAACTCAGAGGGGCTACCGCGAACCTAAAACGAACGAAGTTCGAATATCTCCCTCTCTTGCTACTTCGTGTGGCAGAGATGGAGATATTCGAACTTCGTTCGTTTTCAGTTCGCGGTAGCCCTTCAGGTGGTCATAAATGTAAAGTCTTCCGCATATGCGATTCGTCCTGTAGAAGAAAAATATATTTAACTTGACCACATTGATATAGGTACCTACATTGGCGCAAAATTAAAGTCTGATTATCGATACCGTTTCGGTGACACAGGCCGGTGACAAAATAATAGAAGATGGGTAAGGCCAAGGAGCGTTTCAACCGTCCCTTCCCGTACGTTACCAGATATTCATACATAGGTGCGCTGACAAATGCATAAAAATTTAATGGAATGAACAACGGCATGTTTACAGGTAAGTAACTGCATTCGCAAAAGTTCATACATTTTTCATCGTATCTATGAAATATTTAGTAACTTACGGGAAGGGACGGTTGAAACGCTTTGTGGCCTTACCCGGGTGCGCCAAAGTTCACATAAAATTACTACTTCGATTATTGGAAGTCCGAAAATGTTTGTTATATAATTTTATATCATAATGATCATTACTTATAACTTGTCTTTGCGCATAACTATCGTAACACTGAATCATTCATGTTAATAATGTCAATCATAATAAATATCTGTAATACTAATGTTAATTTTCATTTATTTTTAAAATATAACGATTTTAAATAATAAAGTTTTAAATCATATTTATTTTTTAACAACGACAAATTAGTAATAAAAATGTATATAATATTTATTTTAAACTTTACCTGGTTTTATTTATAAACTGTCAGGTATCTTCCACACCACATTCAACTTGCTATCAACATAGAAATACAGTCCCAGAGTCGGGATAGGTACGACGACGAGCGAAGCGAGGAGGAGTGTTAGGTGTCTTTTGTTCCTCAGAGCGGAAAAAGGAGCCCCGCGAAGCGGGGCTCCGTCGACTCCTTGGCGGGCCGAAATCGCTTAATAAGCTAGGTACATGAAAAATAAAAAAGTTGCGGGGATAATCGACATAATAGATGATTTACAATCAAATTTACATGTTGTAATTCAGTGCATACATTGACAGCCGATATAATCCAATACACCCATACTTTATATGTTATGCTTTCAAATACTTATACAATATAAGTTTATAATTATTAAGTTTATTTTAAAAATCATGATGAATAGTTGGAAATGACATTATGTTGTTCAAAAATCTGCCTAAATATAATTATGAGTAATGATGTTGGTAATACAAATGTATATACAACAAATTTGTAGGCAAAAAAATTATGACAAATGATTACTATGATCAAAAAGCGTTATTATGAAAAATAATATGACAAGTAATGTTATGTGAGCCAATATGGACCCGGCCTTACCCAGATACGCGATGAGGGATGTATCTCGTTCCCACATATGTTATTGTGTATGCTTACATCTCTCTTGCACTTAATACTGATATGGATGTAGCACAATTCTGACATCTCATAATTAGTCGTGCTGTATATACATTGGCGCCAATTTTAAATTAAGCCAATAGGCTTGAGTACATTGATGACACGATACGAAGTTCGAATTTCGAAGTTCGGAGTAGGCCCTCAGAGGGGCTACCGCGAACCACAAACGAAGTTTTCCCTCTCTGTCTCACTTATGTGCAAACTTGCAAGTACGACAGAGAGGAAAAATTTCGAATGCCGTTCGCGGTAGCACTCCAGAAGATGACACATTGTGTCTCGTTCCTACGTGTGTTGGTGTCTATGCTTGCATCTCTTTCGCAAATCTTTGTATGTGTGTATTGCCGGCTCTAGTCTTATCCTTACTTCATGCCACTCACAACGAATACACCATCCACACAATGGCGCAGGTGTAATGGGCCATCATGACCCTTTGTGTGGTTCGGTCTATTTCGTTATGTTGGCATGGTTGACATTCTGTCAATTCTATCATCTACTTTCCCGCTTTCTAAACTCGAAATTCGATACGATTCGAATAAGTGTATCTTGTGTTTATACTTTGTGATTTGTAACTTCAAATATTAGACACATCTCAACACCTATCGAACGTAAACATGCATGACCCATCGAAATTATAAATAAAATCACGTAATATTATTAGGGCTTCTCAAGTACCTAAAAACAATACTTTGCTTTTCTTAAACATAGTTTAACCTATGTTAATTTTTTTCAGTACATAGCTGTTGAGCATTTTATGGTAACTATTCACCACGGAAACAGTTACGTGTTATTTCTTCTTCAAGTTAAGTCTGTCATTTCGATTCAGATGACACTTCCTTGATTTGAGAAAAATCGATTATATAAACGTTAAATTGATAACCAAAACCAAATATTAATAATAAATGAAATGAAATACGATGTGAATAAATAGTATATAATAAATGATAATTTTTGGTTTGAGAACACTGATACAATATTTGATAAAGAAAATATTAGGCTAGATAATCGATTCGATCAACCACTCGTTTATAATAGCTTGATTTGACAGACGATACGTCTTAGCCTCATCACTATAAACGTCAATTCATAAATGTCAAATATTTGTAGTTACAAATCACAAAGTATAGGTATGTACCTTGTGTTTGGCTGTGATGTGCACAAAATATTATTGGTTCTAATTTCTACTTTCATACTTTAAAATAAAAAAATTCTTTACCATGGCGATAGTGAAATCAAAAACGTCGCACTACGCACACCGAACGACCGAACGCAACACTTCTTACGTTTATATTCGAAATAGAATTTCGAATTAGAATTATAGATTAGCGTCTGCAGTCAGAGGGCCTACTCCGAACTTCGAAATCCGAACTTCGCATCGTGCCATCCCTTTCACTCTCGTGTTTATACAACATACGGATGAAAGGGACGGCACGATACGAAGTTTGTAGTAGCCCCTTTGGTACGAATGAGTGAAAATGCAAAAGTGTATTCAGCCATGCGTTTCAAGTCTAAGTATTTCAAATAAGATCGTAAATATGAATAGATTACCATAATGCAGCCGTAATGTTTTTTAGTGGGGGTGATGCGGTACGCGGTACAATTTAAAAGAAGTTAGCGCTGGCAACATTAGAAATCAACAAGCAAGTCGAGCAAGCGGGTTGGTCGGGCTGCAGACGAGCGAGCGGCCGCTGTTTGACTTTCTTTCGTCAGTGTTTTGGCCTCCCGCATATTTCTTCTTAATATCTTCGCCTTTGTGATAAGTTGATAAATATGAACTAATTCCACCTACTAACTCACATACATTTTCTTCGTTTGATTACTTGTTCCGAAGAATGCCTAGTGTTAAGAAGTGACAGATGTTTTGAGTGCATTATCGCGTCATTTTTGACTCGAAAACGTTGTTATATTATTACTTAACACCCCTGTTGTATTAAGGAAACTATTAGCCATGGACGTTGACCCACAGGAGACGGGTAAGCAAAGTATTTTCAATATAAACCAATTTTAAAGATCTCAATTGGACTTGACGTTCAAGCATATTAACCGACGAAATCTGAAAGTCGTGCATATAATTATGACATGGCACCATGTACCGCAACATACCTTAAGTTTTCTTTTGTTTTGTTTAAGCGCTCATTGTTTAGTACAATTATTTTAGATGTTGTAGTGCCTGAGCAATTCACTAGTTAAATATACCTTAAGTAGTTAGTTTCTACAGACCGTTTTTTCTCTGTCATCCATTACATTTAATTTAGTTGGATTATAATCCAAACATCAATATTGTTAGCTAACATAGGTTATGAGTGCACTCATATCTAATCTTTTCTTGTTTATGAAGACAATAAAACAACATACCTATATATAACATGTTAATTGCAAGATATATGCATTAATCTCTTAGTTCAATGTTATAAACAGGGTAACATGAAAATTTAAAATGATCTATGTTGTTTTAGTCTTTAAAGGTAGGCAACCTAACCTATAACATTAAAATTTCTCATGACAAGTTGCTACAAGTTAGATTTTTTTACTCAATAGTTCTTGAACCCGGAGCCTTTCAACAGGTTTCTTATTTAAATTAGAATCTATAATTAACTTATATATTGACCTCCAACTATTTCATAGTTTATAGGCTCGCTGCGGACTTAATAACAGTACAAATTTCTTCAAAGCCAAATATTTTTTTTAATACCTGATTGCATGGACTAAACTAAGGATAAAGTATAATCTTGAAAGAAAATATTTTTTTTCGGTTGTAATGGTGGGTGACTAAACTATAGAATATGTTGATGAATACATCTATTTGGGACAAAAAATATCACCTACTGATGTACTGGAACCTAAAATATTTTTTTACAGTCAAGGACCTCCATATTAAAACCTGGAGCTTGTCTTACAAGTTGAAAGTTAATTTTACAAGTCTTAACCGCAACACCAGTCAAATTACTCTCTCATATTGGTTAAATGCACTTCACATGCATCAGTGTTGCCAGTTTAGGCTTGTAAAATTGTAAGTTTCAGCTTTGTAAAATGAGTACCCTGCAGTTTCCGGATCTGTATTTGGGTGTTGCTGGATATTTTGTGAAAAAACTATAATAAAGCCTGAAGTTATAGATTACACTGTATGGGCACAAAGATCCTTTATTGTAACTTTGTTATAAATAATTATAAAAAGCCATTTATTTCTTGATATTTATAGTAGTAGCTATATAACAGTTAAATTCTTATGCTATTGTGCACACCAGAACCCTTGGACCACATCTTGGGCCCTCCACACACACAGTTGGGCCCCGCTAGCTCTCCAAACTCGTCAGACCCACATGCTAGCTGTAACTGTGTAACTTAATAACAATAAGTTTAATTATTGGCCTGAAACAAATACACTGATAGGGTTGGTTACTTGGTTCTACAGAAAGTTTACAAATTCCTATTGGATGACAGCTGCGGGTACCATATTTGACATTGATTGGTCTGTAATCGTAAGTTAGTGCAACCCACCCTTAATGTCTTTGTGGTTTCATGTTTAAATGCCTGGACCATGCCCTCAAACACAGAATGAATTTGAGTGTGGCTACATTGGCTACTCAAAGCTAATTCATAGAGGTCATGGTCTAAGAAAACAAGGTCTGACAATTCGGGTTGTGACACCACATACGTCACTGTCGATGATACACTCACATTTATGTTCACATAAAGTTGATAGGCTGATGATGTAGGTTGTGTCACCCACGATACTAACAGATGCACTTGCCATACCTGGCGCAGCATATTGTATCATGTAATATGTGTTTGAGTAAGTGTAACATAGAAGCAGGGGTGGCCTTGACAATTGCAAGGCTCTGGGAGGGTAGATTTTCGCGAGGCTCTTGTCTTTATCTTTGAATTTTCTGGGCAGGGAAGTGACTCTTACATTAAAATTTAACTTAAACTCTTCAGAACAAAGTCCTCAAGGCGCCATTACGGGAGCCAGTACCGCGAAGGCAAATGGCAACACATCACAGCCCCTGTTCCCAGAGAGCCCTGTTTATGAACCCGAGGAGGATGTTCAGGACATCTTAGAGAAAAATGAGGTGTGTATCTTGTGTGTGTATTGGATCCACTTTAGAAGAAGAAGATACAATCACAAATTTTCATTTAATAACATTATTAACTGAGTGTTTCCAGAAAGGTTTGTACATTTCATTTCTATTTCAGAATACAGGAAATTTGTGCTTGTTGTACTCAGAATCATGGTTGCTAATGATTTCCTGTCTATAATGGAAAGTAACAAAAACATATTTAGAACACTTTTTTGTACAAACTTTTCTGCAATTGCTCAACTTACATTTGTTTATGCATATGCATATGTTTTAACAGTCTTCATATCAATGCTAGCACTGTCAAACATCAACATAAAAATAACTGTATCATCCATAGTAGTTGGAGCCTCATGCAGCGGTGGCTCATGCATTTTTTTTGTGGGCTCTAACAATCAGTGAAAATGAGCCCTATAAACTGAACTACAGTTTTGCTATGAAGTCATGCTAATCTCAATTATTTAAAATTTCAGACATCTACCATTCTCCTAGATGACAGCAAAGAAGATATGCCACCTGAAGTAAAAGGTATGTTCATGGTCATAACATAATTATGTTGAGGGAACACGCCCCTATTTCATCAACTTGACAGTTAGGCGGTTAACACATCGATACGGTTTCCGTGGCTGCTATGCGTATCTATAGCGACGTCCCGCTCGCACAGCGCACCGGTGTGCGGAAACCGTATCGGTATGAAAACCATCTTAGATGTGCATTGTTGACTCCACAAGTAAAGGTGGTTACTAGCCAGCATTGTAACTCATCGAGCTCACAAAGTATGTCAAATTGTCGTTGTTAACAATTGTCAAGTTGGTTTGGTAGAGGCGAGGCTAATTGTAGGCAATATTTTTTCGTCTTTGGCGGCGTTAGTGTATGTTATCTACAAAAATTTCTCCACTATTACGATATTATAAAAAAAATATATTGGTGTTTACAACTTTTACATATTATCAGGTGAACTACATTTCATTTTCAGATGATAAAGCAACATTACAATCCAAAAGGAAACTCACAGACGAAATAGAAAACAGCGACGCTAAAATACAAAAACTCGATGTTGACAGCACTGAATTCATAGTCAGCACGCAAAACCTTGACGAAGAAGTATCGGAAATCATCAGTGCAGCTAAAAAGAGAGTTGAAGATATCTTACCATCCACTAGAGTACGTACTCCAGTTCGATCCAGCCCTAGAATAAAAAGGAGCAACAGTGCTGATGTAACTAAACCTAAAACACCTAGAACACCCAAGAGCCGCCCTGCTAGCGTCGATATTACTAAAGAAAGAAAAACTCCTAAGAAAATTAAAATAGATGATAAAATAGAAGAGGTGTCTCCTAAACCACGTCCAAGCATCCAGTTGATCACTGAAGTACCACCTAGTAAAATACCTGAAACCATTGCTGAAGAAAGTGGATCTGAAATGAACGATTCTCAGAATTTCCATCTAGTCTTATCGCCAACAACCGATGACGATGTTAAACCTATTACTAATAACTTTAGTAGTGATCCTGTACTAGTCAAGGATAGAGAAGAGATTATAAGTCCAGGGAAAGTCCACGAAACTCGAAGTGAAGGTTACAACTACTCTGACCAAAGTATTAATCTGTCTCAACCGAAAAGGCCCGATTTCAGTAAAGGAAAAACCACTGATCAGGAAAGCACAGATAGTGTGGAATCCATACCCAGTCCTGATCATTTGCCAACAGTGGCATCAAAATTAATTTCTAAACTGTCTAACGGAAATTCCTCTACACCTACAGAATTGTCCTCTGGGAAGAGAACTGACGATAGCGATAGCACTCCTGATATGATGAAGCTGGCAAATAATTTAGCAAAGCGTGGAAAAAATGAGTCTTTCAGGGTTAGTAACAATACAACTCCATCAACTATTTCGCCACTGCAAAATGGTCATGGCCGGACAGATACGTTATCTGAAACACAGCCCCAGCCTGTATTCGATGTCCTCGTCAATTACAACGAAGACGGCGAATTCCTGTCTCTATACGTCGTCAAAACTGACAGCGACCTTGGTTTGGACATGTGCCGAGAATACCAAAGATTTTCCAAACGCTTTACCATCGACCCATACTTAGGCGACGTATCTGTAAGCACATCTCCTTCCAGCGTTACTAGCACAGGAATGATCAATCTACCGATAAACAGAACTTCTTTCGCATCAACCGTTAGTTCCACCTCAAGCTCTAGCAATCGCACAAGCGATGGAGCATTCGTGGTTCCACAGCCACCAAGGAAATCTGTTGTTAATCCCACAAGTTCTGTGAAAGGATTCGATGCTGTTATAAAGAAAGTGCATGACGTTTTCATTCACGCTAAAGAGGCTTTCGAGGGTTACAGATCGTGCAGCGACGAGAAAATTTCAGTCGGTGTCCAAACCACGCCGTCAAGTGATTCACTAAGCAATGGGAATCTAAGTCCCGAGGAATCCTGTAAAAGCGATAAAGCAACACCAAAGAGTTCTTTAAAGAAAACCAGGGTCAGAGGGCGAAGGAACCTCTCCAACAAGACTAAAAGAAACATCTTACCAACACAAGCGGAGGAGCCTGAATACATGCACGGCATGAATTCTCCAGAAATGGTGCCAACTAATGGGGATAACGAAAAGCTATTGAAATCTCCTAAATCAGAGAAGCCACTGTCTACATTAGTTGCGACTCCAAAATCAGTATCAAAGTTGAAGCAGAAACGCCGTCCTACATCTCCTAGACCTGCCACTCCTGTTGAAAAGTCTTTAGTCAAGTCGGAGTATCCAGGGTACGCTCCTGATACTGTCGTGTTAGCAAAATGGGTCGACAAGCGTTACTATTCTGGGAAAGTTCTAGAAATCACAGAGCCTAATAAATACTTGATCAAATTTGACGATGGTCAGTCTAAGGTTTTGTTGGATGACTTTGTAATCTTTGGTGATACGAAGACGTTGCCGCTGCTTGGTCAGTCAGTGTATGCTATGGTGGATGAGGAACAGAATTATGAACCTGGTTTGGTGTTGGGGGTTGAAGAAAACGATAGTGGCACTGTGACTTATAGGTGCACTACTGATGGGTAAGCTATTTGATTTTCTAACAATTGCCAATTGTGTATTATAGATTTGTCACAGATATTCGTCCAGAATACTTTTAACTTAAATAGTTATCCACTTTGAAATGCATTTTTTTGTTGCAGTAGACGACGGGATTTATGAACGTTTAATATTCAAGTTATCCTAGTCTGAACCCCAATTTATGTTTAAATTTTAAGTTTCGTGATTGGTATGGAAATAGCTTGGAACCCGGGGATAGAATACTTTTATCCCAGAATTCATCCCCTAAGGTTGAATTCTGGGATAAAAAGTCGTCATTCTTCCATACAAACTTCCACCCAAGTTTGTATGGAAGAATGACAACTACGTAACGCCTGAAATAAAAGAGATTTTTCCCGTTTTCACTACACGATAAAGTATCATATATCGCGTTTATATTTAAAAAAGAAAAATCATGCGTTTCCCTTTTATTCTGAATTAGAGTATGTCTCCTAATTCAGTGTCCCGCTTGGCAAGCTTCTATCTCTTTCCATTGTAATCTGTCATGGGTCATTTAGCAATTAAAAACTATGAGTTTGTTACTTCCAGCGACACAGTGGTAATGGTGACAGCCAGCGAACTATACTTGACAGAAGACCAAGCTCGCTCTCTGAAGGAATCTTCTCGGCCTCGTTCCCCTACTTCCCCCGCTACGCCACGCCGCCGCCATCATCGAGAGCTGGACTTGGATAACATTATACAGGTACTAGTTACACGAATTACATAGAGAGCGAACAAGAAGCTGAAAAATATCTGAACACGACTATTATGAAGGCGGCAGGCGTTTTTTTGGGTCTTTGTAGCTTTGGTGCGGTCTCCATTTCCCCGGGGGCGGAAGGCGTGAGAATGCATGTTTAGATATTTTCAGCATCCTGAAGAGTACACATGTATTTGGTGAGGACGGTCCTTGGATGTAGATAACAACACAGCTTACCCTTACTGCTTGCTGGTATCAAAATAGACTATTTAGTGAAAATATTTTTTACACTCGCATTTTGTACACATACTTAAGGGGATGCCTCGATTCGGTCAGCCACACCCCACGTGAAAGAGACACGCTTATGTCTTTCGCGCACGACTAAACGGGATGGAACACTCTTTGGGAATGGCTTTTTTAGACAAATCTCGATAAATATCTATGTGCAGTTTTATTAAATTTCCTCTTGACAAGTTTGGATGAGGTAAAAATACCATCATTTTAACTTTGTTGTGCCGTTTAATAAAGCGTTGTTTTACTAGGCTGAGTAAAAAAAGTAAAATAAATACTCGACTTGATTTTTTCTCTATCGAGAAAATTGCAATCATGTTTCGCCTATTGTCAGAAACACAGTCATATTTTTTACTGAAGTTTCGGCACGGGTGGCGGGTTCGGATAAATATCGCGTTAGACCCGTTTAAACAAATATTTTTAAGAAAGTTTTTACTTAATATTTCGTGGATTGAAAGTTCTACGACATAGCACCACTCGCCAGAAAATTAAGATATCATTTCTTATTTCCAGGGCCCTAGGAGCGCAAGATCGCGGGATAAAGGCAATTCCAGCGCAAAGAAACGTGTGACGTCACCAAAAAGTCCAAAAGCATCAACTTCAGGTGAACGACCTATGAAAAATACAGACTGTTTAGTCAGAGATAGAGTCCTATCTTGACAGGTTTTATTTCCCTAGAATCAATTTGACTTAAAAAGGTACAAGATGAAAAATACCCGATTTGTTTGCACGCAACTCTTTCCTTGTAATAAATAATAATGTCGTTAGTTATAAAAAAAACTTTATATTAGCTACTGTACATACTCCGATTATCATCTATTGTCTAATTCCAATTTCGCTTACAGGAGTGAAAACAAAGAGTACCCCAGTGAGTCGAAAACGGCTTGCAAGTGAGAGTAGTGAAATGAGTGAGAGTAGTAACTCTGCGCCTCCTGTCCGTCTAGAAGAGGTGGCAGGTGTAGAGCCTGAAGTGCAACGAACCCCGCGGAAAATAGACGGTGTCAAAGGTACTTCATATTAAAATGCTTGTATTTCCAAAACGCAGAGCACATCTGGGTATTTGACGCAATTAATTTTTATAACATAGTGTGGTCTAACCTTCCCATATAAAAAAAAAATGAATGAGACTTAGATATACCCACATGTTTAAATCCAACTCGGAGTTAATTTTATATCTTTCTAAGGAAGTTCTGTCATTGGCTATGCTTAAAGTATAATAACTAATCTGTACACATTTTCTGTAAACGCTGTTGAACTTCATAAATAAATAAATAAATAAAGTTATCACAACAAATAGTAAATTAGAATTATAAATAGGTAAAGATTCACAAAAATGTTTTTTATGAGTCCAAATGTAAATTGGAAATCACCAATAAAATTTTCATGTTTCAACAAAAAAGAAATTGTATGGCAATTATGTCCATAAACGAAATATTTAACGACCAAAACGAGTAGTATGAGGCTATAGAGCTATGACGTCACATTTCGCTATTAATCAGTATGGAGCGTTTTCAGTGGCGTTTCATTAGGGGTACCTAACTCACTACCACGGCGGGTACGCCGTGGTAGTGAGTGCTAAAGATGAAAAAAAAGTGATATTGCAGTGATAGGTTGCTAGCCCATCGGCCACAACATATTTCAACCTTATTCCTAAAGTCGCCTCTTGCGGCACTCGTGATTATTTTGGTGTTATTAACCGGACACCACACGGCGCACTAAAAGGAATAGTACATCAAAACAAAGGCCGGGAAAGAAGGAGATTGCCTGCCTCGTATTACTAGACGTCCTCGCATACGCTCAGCCGTCTATAACACACGACAGGTAATCACTGTTCCGGCCGAGGTATGCATAGTCCTTTTCTCCAAAAATAAACCTGAAAATTGTAAGGAATATCGTAAAGAAATTCTATGGATTCACTAATAAAACCATGTGCAGCATGCCGGCAATGTCAAAACTCGCCGGTAATTTCCTATAGAAATCCATTATCGACCTATAAATTACAGCGAGTATTTTATAGCGATAACTATTCCATCGACAGTAACTGGCGAGTGAATAGCGGCATAAGAGTAGTAATTCAGCGCCTCCCGCCTGTCTTTAAGGAGTGGCAAGTATGGAGAGTGAAGTGTTAAACTTAAAAGGTACTTCATTGTAGTGATATATTGTACCTGTCCAGTAGCTACGCTCGCTAGTGTAGCGAGATGTCCTGTTCATCTCGAAGAAGTACCAGATGTGAAGCCTGAAGTGTACCGAACCTCGCGCAAAGATGCGCTTTATGGTGTCAAAGGTACTTCAACATTATGCATACCATTAGCTCGCATATATACGACAATAGGGTTTTTACAAGCTTATTTTATTAGACAACTCGACGTTTTTCAGCGCTCTGTAAAATACAAACGCTGTCACTCACCCGCTATTACATGGAAATGTCAAACGTGAAGTTGACCTCTATAGAAATTCATGTAGGTTGATACCGCATTGGACGCTGTAACGGATAAGTGCGTCGTTGGCCTCGAACTGATGGTGCGTGGACTTTATTCTGCGCAATTTTGATACAGTACCCGCCACATAGAGCATCAAGAAATCGGTATACTATGCGACGTTATTCTGCCAAATAAGCGGGCATAACATTGGAATTAACACATTCGGCGCCGAGGACCAGATAGTCGGGATCTCCGTTCGTTTCGCTACGAGCGTACCACT
Source organism: Epiblema foenella (assembly GCA_963556455.1). Lineage (NCBI taxonomy): Eukaryota > Metazoa > Arthropoda > Insecta > Lepidoptera > Tortricidae > Epiblema > Epiblema foenella. Next base: position 10,256,717 of record OY747113.1, on the reverse strand, counting down.
CGTTGGCAATGAATGTGCGCCGCGCGTGTACGGTGCGCTGTAATCCTTTCCTTGCATTCCAAAACCCCCACAATGCCATGTGACTGATCAACCAATTTTTGAATTCAGCTTTCTTTCACAGCAGGCCCTCTTCAATTAAAAGGCGCAGCGAAGCAGAACATCGGCAAGAAAAACTCCAAACTGACCAAGTTCGAGAACGATGAAGACACCGTTTCAACTCTCGGCCCTATCCCTGGCCCTGACAGTAAACTGTTCGCTGGACTGCACTTTCTGTTGACCTGTACCGAGCCACCGAAGAAACTTAAGTCTGACAAGGTAACATCATAACTGGTCTGTGTTAAGTAGCTTCACCACCAGCAATTAGAGAAATCAGGCGATATATATAATTTATCGCCTGAGTGTTCTTAGTGGATGAAACGCACCTCGTCGCTGGGCTGTTATTCACAAACCGACACCGTCACCTCACCCCTCACCCGTTTTTATATAGAAACTGTCAAAAGTAACAAATGACATTGAGAGTTTCCATATAAAAACGGGTGTGCTGTGAGGTGACTGGTGAGAAATTAACAGTTACCTGACGAGAAATATACATTAATATAATTTTGACGCTTGGAGACATTCTACACCTCCAAAACTTTATATTTTATTGTTATGACTTGTGGGGCCTTTTAAATCTCCAAATTGACCATGATGTTAAAATAAATTAAATTAAAAATAAATAAATTGTATTATTCGTTTTGCATTTTAATGTAATTAAATTATATATGCCCAGGCATTAATGTGTCAATGTTGTTATGTATTATTTTGTCATTTATGTCACTTAACAACACCACTGTAAATGTATTAGTAAAACTGACATGTAAAAGAGCCCTTGAGGCCTAGTTGCAGAATCAATATTTGAATTTTGAATGGTACTTAGTGAATCGCATAGCAGTTACGCGATATCGTGAATCAGTCGAAAACTAAAGGTAGCGATAACTTTTTTATAATAATTTGGCGTGTAGATTTAAAATGTAGAGCGAGTCGGACTCGCACACACAAATCAGGTTTTTGACGTGATAACGTCTTATAAATCGATGAACGGATCCGAACACGAAAAAATGTGACGTAATGTATGACTAACATGAGCCTTGTTAAGCGAATTTCTATAAAAATGTTATTGGATTTTGAACCTTATTGTTGGAATGGTAAAATAGCTTTTTGAATCAATTACTTTTACGCAACTCTGCCAATTGAATGATTTCAAGTTATACCTAAACATTTGACGGTCAAACCGGTCTCTCCTCAATTTTATTGAGAATACTGTAAATTTTGATCGGTTGGCGACATATCGATCAATCTGACGGCGAAGGCAAACCAGGTGTGCTGTTAGGACTCTGCTCGGCGGGATGCGCCGGCGGCGTAGCGGTAGTAGGCCCCGATGACTCCGTATCAATGTTTTCTTATGGCCGTTATCACGTCAAATTATCACACAACAACTATTTTGTTTGTTTTTATATATAGCACTGACTTTGATACGGTTACAGCCTGCTGACAGACGGACGGACAGCGAAGTTTAGAAATGGGGTATCTCGCCACCCTTTGGATACGTAACCCTAAAAATAAAATACGTAAAGTGACCCAGTAAAGTGAGTAATTAATAAGCCATCATATTACTTTCGCGATTACAGTGCCAAGACACCCGACACTATTCATCGGAAGAAGATGGAGAAACGACTGCCGGCACGGACTGTGAAGATCTGGAGTTCTCTGACCGTCCCTTCAACAAGGAACGGCTTAAAGAACAATTAGAAGCTGGTGGAGGCATAGTTTACAGGTGAGCTTAACCGTAAAGTATTTCGTTAAAAATTACAATCCATAGGCAAAAGACTTGCGAAGGACCTGCAGTTCTCCGACCGTCCATTCAACAAGGAATGGCTGTAAGATGGGTACTGAAGCTAATTGAGAGAGCACGATAAATACGAACTTTTCCGATAAATTACGAAGAAAAACATTTTGCACTGTGACTGTAGCCCAACTATTGATGACTTGATGTCATATTGGGGTGACAAACCCCTATAAAAATATCTGAGGATAAATCGCAAAGCCAGAGTGAGACATTCTTCACTGTTGCAATCAATTCACATTCACAATATCCAGTGAATCCTCAAATTTTGTAAAGGGTCGGCAACGCACGCGTGACTTTTTTGGAGTTGCGGGCGTCTATAGGCTGCTATGTTCAAACAACACGCAGTTGGAAACAGCTATATATGTATATAGCTATTCATAATGTCATAATTCATTTATTGCAAACCATGGTATTTGTACAGTTGTTACAAAATATTATTTTTGACACACATGGCACCCTGTTAGGGTATGGCATAACATGATACTTAAAACTAGTTAAATGCTATATTCTTTGTTACATGTAGTTGCTTAATTCCTTAAATTTTAATCTGTAGTGTCTGGTGTGGCGAGCTTTATGTAAAAGGGTGAGAAATGGGTTATATGTGCTAGGGCAAAAGAAATTCGATTTGGGACTTGTTTATGTGAAAGTATCCTGCATAAATTCTTGTACTGGATAATAGGTTTTGTTTATTAGTAGGGATTTTAGTTGGTTAGTGAACAGATGTTTTTTTTTTCTATGTCTTTTATATGTTTGGGTAATTTGTTATATATTTGTACGGATCGATAATATGGACCTTTTTTGTATATGCCCAAAATTGATTCGGAAGAGACAAGTTTATCTTTACGGCGTTCACTATTGTTAAATTCAAACAGGTGAATATTATTTTTGACAAATGTGGCGACTTCTAATATATACAGGGAGGGAAGGGTTAGTATTTGAAGGTTTTTAAAATGCGGTTTACAGCTGTTGGATTGAGGGATGTTAGTTAATATTCGGATTCATTTTTTTTGGACTACGAAGAGATCGTGAGCGTGACTCGAATGGCCCCATAACAATAGCCCGTATCGTAGCCAGGATTGTGCGTATGCGTAATAAGCGTGTTTAATTCTCACAAAGTCTTTCTTTAAATCGTATTCTGGAGGCGTATTTCTTTCATAAACACGTAGATTTACTAAAGGTCCATATTGTATTTTGAATTATGTCTATTTATAACCCTACGATTCAAAAATTGCTGTTAAAAACTAAACTAATTTCTTCCAGCCATTTCGACGACGTGCCAAAAGCGAAATACAACGTGACGAAACTGATCGCCCCTCGGCCATGCCTCACCGCCAAATACATCCAGTCGTTGGCGGCGGACATCCGCTCCGTGACCCACCAGTGGGTCATACTGTGCTGCACTAACAACACCCTACTCGACACTGATGCGTACGCGCTGCCCGCTGGCTGGTCGATTATCAAGCAGGTGTTTGTCAACTGGGTAAGTCATTATCAAAACCTTATTGACACAAGTGCATTTTTTTAAAACTGACTGTTAAGGCCGTACAACGAGAAATATCGCGTTCTTTGAAACGCTGTTCTGCCCAGACAAGGAAATAATAAGGATTGATTTTCAGATATATATGATTTTGACTATAGTACTGTGTTTCTGACAATAACGGAAATATGATTGCTTATAATTTTCTCTATAGAAAAAAAATCCAAAGTTGAGTCTTTATTTTCCTTTTTTTTACTCAGCCTACTAAAACAAGGCATTATTAAACGGCACAATTAAGTTAAAATGATGGTAGTCTACCTCATCTAAACTCTGTCAATAGGAAATTTAATAATACTGCACACAGTCAGATACTTATCGAGATTTGTCTAAAAAAGCTATTCCCGAAGAGTGTTGCATCCCATTTTGTCGTGCGCGAAAGTTATAAGCGTGTCTCTTTCACGAGGGGCGTGGTTTACCGAACCGAGGCATCCCCTTAATAGACCGGGTCCAGTAAAATGATAGGAGTCCGCGGTTGGAGAGTAAGCTGGAGAAAATCGAGGTGAAACCTCCGACACGACCACGCGGGCGCTTTAAGCACTACTCTGAGAGTTTGCGCTTCGGTGAGATTGGTTGAGCGGCTTCAACCAAATCTGAGGTGTTTTGTCGCTGCTTCACTAAACCTAGCCTAGCTGAGAAGAGTCCAACAAGAAACTCAGCTAGACCCGACTTGGGTCGGACTGACTCTACCCGGTATGCGGCGGTACCCGCGGGGTTGCCACCGATCTAAAGTGTAGCTTGGCTAATTTACTGATTGTTAGACTCAAAATAATGTCCTCTACTTCAGGTGCCATCATCAGGCAAACGCAACACCCAATTCTTCAAAGACAAAATTATTCTTCTATGCGGCGATCAAGACACGTTCGTCAAATTCTGGGAGCGTGTATGCACCTTAGTCGGGGCGACCACACGCGTTGTAAATGAGGAAGACCTCAACATGTCCGGTGCCCTAGCGCTGGTCACGGAATGGGACTGTCCGCACGAAGTCCAAAACAAGGCTAACCAGGACAATATTCCCCTAGTATCAACGACATGGGTTGTTCAATGTCTGATCGAAGCCAAGGTCATCGCCCCCACCAGCCACGACAAGTTCTCATTTATGTATACGGAGCCAGAATGATCCTGGGATTTTAAGAAGATACTCATTATACGTGAAATTTGACACTTTAGTGAGTGGCGATAGAGACGCTGTATAGTTTAAGTGATACTTCGGGATAAAGTTAAAGTGAAAGGTACATTTACAGTGAATGAGTTAAGTGAACTAAGTGTGTATACGAACTCAAGGTGAGTGTACTGTGGCTAGCTGTTTGTCAGACTGTACTTCATTGGTAGGAAGTTAGTAACTGTCAAATTCTTCTGTACTTGAAATTCAAGGTCTTTATAAATTAGGAATATCTGCGGCAATGCATTGATTGTTGTTTCATTGTAATTCGACAAAATAACGTGTGCTATAAATATTTTGTTGATGAGCAGAAACAAGAAAATGTATAAATGTGTGTGCCTACTTTAAAACTGCAGATAAAGTTTTACCCGATGACTAATATTAAACATAATATAATAAAAATGGTATTGATGATGTTCCCTAGGAATTTAGTGTAAGGAATTTAATTTGACCTCGATAGTGTTAAGTCTAAATTGGTTTTGGATCTCGATATTCGTTGCATTTCTTTCTATTGATTTTAATAATGCCATGAATTAAATGACGTTATTCCAATGGCTATGTGGACATTAAAATTTGTACAATCGAACAAAATTAAGTTTTGTAATTAAATTATGATTCTTAGTCCACTATGTTCGCAACTATTATGCAATTCTTGGGAAAAATTTTTTTTCTTATCAGTATTTTGTGATTCATTTTTTATTGAACATGTAAATTGGAGAAGTCATAGTAAATTAAGTTTAACATGATTAAAAAAAATTTTGAAAGATTTAAAAGATACTATAAAGTAAGGGTTGTCAGTGACTTACTACTGCTTGAACAAAACTTGTAATATTGAGAAGAGCACCTTAACCCATTCAACGCCCATGCCGCAACATATGCGTCATGCTTCTACGTGCGATTTCCGCTAGAAGGCAGAATAGTGCTACTATGCGCTACGGCGTAGCACACGTGGCGTTCGTGGGCCTCGAATGGGTTAAGTAATAAATAATAAATGAATAAATAAATATTAAAGGACAATCTTACACAAATCGAACTAGTCCCACAGTAAGCTCAAGAAGGCTTGTGTTATGGGTGGTAAGTGGAAGAGTTTAACCCATTAGAGGCCAGTCACTCAAATATAACTCATGCCTCTACGTGCGATTAACGCTCCTTAGCGAGAAAACGCTGCTATCCACTACGGCGTAGTTTGGCTTCGGATCAGAAAATGGTGAACTAGAGTGCTACTTCATACATTAATGGGACAGTCAGCTTCATATAACATGTAACAACTAAAATGGCCAAATAGTTCGGTACAGTATTTGGCCACTTCGACTGCTATAAACTATATACGAGTAACGCTGACTGGACATGTTAGATTATAATTTGCTTAAGTCAAACATCTGAAATCAACATTTTTTTTTAAATATATATTTGAGTATTCTGAATGATTATATTGATTATCTAGAAGACTTTTAACACAATTCTGCGGCGTTATATAATAATGAGAATTTTATTGTATGAAATATCAATGTCACAGAAAAAGAGATGTTTCTATCATAGGAATTTAGCTAAAATCTCTTGTCAAGCTACGAATCATACTATACTGTTTTTTTTGATTGAGAAAAATACGTGAATAAAACTAAGATAAGTGTTAAGGAAAGTGGAGATTATAAACTGTTATCAAATGAAAATAAAATGTTTACTGATTGTACACAATACAATGTTCAAAATTGCGTAGTTAAGTACATAATTTAATAAAATCTGAATTGTTGTTAAATTAATGTGGCGTTTAGGAATTTACAGTTTAAGGACTTATTTACATTGGGCGGTTCAACTGTTGACAGCACCTGACAACCCAGTGTAAAGAAACCGTATAACGTGACTACGTTAACTTCAACAAATACAATGTTTTCTTACCTAGTATTATTCATGTTAGGATAAGCGACTGTTAATCCTTAATAAGGGCCGACTCTGCTTGATAAAAGCTTAAAGATAACGTCAGTGCCGGCCCTAGCCCCTGATCTGTTTCCGGCGACTGGGTATCAAAATTTGCCAGAATAAATTGCACTCTGTCAAATTGACAAAGCGTCAAAGATTACTTGGGGCCAGTGTGCTATGTATAGCATGGTGGTCGTCAGGAGGCTAAAAGCGCCTCCTCAATTATATTTTTCCTTGAATTTTTCTGATTCGGCATTTATGCGCCATTAGACACCTGGCGCCTAGAGCAGTCACTCTGTCCGCTCTAGCCTAGACCCTGCCCTGGCTTCACAAGTATTTTTTATATGACAAACGCTGTTCACTTATGATCAAAGTTTCAGATCGGTTTCTGATCTACGGAAGATGTAAAGGTAATGTAAGGTATAATGTGTATTGGCTATTAATTATTTCTAATGTAATTTAGTATGTTAAGGAAGTCGGAACTTGACTCACAAACCTGCCCTGTCTTAATGTTCTATATATATCACATGAAGATTATAACGTAATCTATTTTTGGTGAAATTGCAGTTCATGAAAATTGTAAATATCCCATTATATCTTGAAGTGTAAATAAATATATGTATCATCTAAATCCAGTAAAGTGTTGAGTGTTTGTGTGTCGAAAACTGTACATGAGTAAGAAATAGTAGTGATAGCATTATTTGAAATGCTATGTGAACTCTTTAAATTTTTACTACTTAAAGTCTGATTCTTTTTAGATATTGTTTGATATTCGAGCATCTAATGAGCTTCGTGACGCCCAGCATATAAAAAATAACAGTGAAATTTTAATTTGTAGAAAAATAATGTTTTTAATCAAGTGAAACAAACCAAATTCTACTTTATTCAAACTGAAAATTATATCAATTACATTGAAGAGCAGCGGGCCTTTTTATAGACCTTTGGGCGTTAAGTAGTTATCGGCTGTTCTGGTACATGTAAGAACACTGAATTTCGGGACTTTCCATTCAATTCTATCCCAAAAGAGACTCGCTGCTCAGTCGAAATACATAGGAACAAATTTATGTACTACTTGAAGGAGCTTAATTATATTTGTTAAAAAATGTTTTTGTATCCTTATTATTTCTTCGAAACATGTTAATTTAAAGACCTGCCCAATATCTAGCGTAAACAATTTTAGATAGATATTTATTGTCATATAGAGATACTACAAAGAGAAGATTTCATCCTGTTAGCTTACGAAAGTAAGGATGGAGTGACAGATCATGGGTTTCGAATAAAATATATGAATTTTCATCGATTGTACTTTTCGCATTGATCTGACATCGAACGTTAAAATGTATTGGAATTTAGTACAGATATATTTACAGTTTTGCATTTCGAGGCAAAAAAAGTATACTTCTCTTTGGCATCGATCTCACAAAATCACTAGTTCCTTAAACATTTGAAATACTTACTAATAATTTTAAATAAATGACATTCTAAAAATGTGTTAAGCATTTTAAAATAAGCATTACTTTGTAGTATCGATCCCCCACTGTGACCTCAACGGGCACCTATTGTATGTTAAATTGTAAGTTAAAAACAATGTGCTTAGCTGTAAATGGCATTTGTGAAATGTTTCAATATTTGAAGTGTTTTTTTATAGGTATTGAACGTGTTAATTATTTTTAAATTTCGTTTGTTGCATTTTGCAGGCTTTTTTGAATTGTTTTCGTTGTCTTATGTCGTTAAGCGATAGTGGGTGTAATTATGTGTAAACTAAAAATAAAATCATGAATACATATTTTTCTTGTATTTATTATTCACTTCAAAAAAATATTTTGACTAAGAAAAGGATTGGTGGCTTTTTAAATTAATGTTTCACCGACTATTTGATTTGATGATTCGTGAACTTTTATAAGTCTGGTGGATTAAATTTTCATTCACTGCTTGTATGGTAGGCTCTGGTAAGTAAATGTCCTAATCCTAATCCTACTCCTATCCTATCCTATCCTATAATCCTATAATATTATAAACGTGAAAGTTTGTGCGGATGGATGTACGTTCCGCTTAATTTCAAATCCGCTTAATCTTCGTTTGTAGACCTAGCATTAAATACTAAGAAAACTAATATCAGCGTTTTTTGAAATTCACCCTCTGAAGGGGTGAACAGGGGGTTGAAACTTTGTATGGACAACCTGAGTTTTTTGAAGTGAGTGACTTCATACTTGGCGAGTAGACTTTCAGTTAAATAGGTTAAAAAACTGCCCTACCCGTGTAAAGTCGTGGCGGGTTACAAATGTTAAAGTATGTCTGTCTGTCTGATACCACTTACTTTTGAACCACTGAACCGATTTAGATGAAATTTGGTATGGATATAGTTTGAGTTCCAGGGATGGACATAGGATACTTTTTATCCCGGAAATCATCCCTTAAGGTGGTGGAACTTTGTATGGAAGAAAGGTAACTAGGTATAAGCGCCTGACATAAAATAATAGCATTAACATTCTAACGCAATGACCGAGTTCTACGCAGACGAAGTCGTGGGCAAAAGCATATTTAGACTATTAAACAGAATATTCGGTTCTGCTGGCGAAAAACTTACAGCATAGAATGAGGTTAGAATCTATTCGTCACTAGATGTCGTAACCTGTACCTAACCTACTAATTGGTCGTTCGAGCGTTTTATTTATATTTTACGATATTAAAAAAAAAGCTTTAATATTTTTCTGATATGGCGACTGTTTGTTGAAATAGTTAATAGTTAAAATGTAATTCAGTGTTTTTTTTAATTCGTCTCTATACAGCGTTAGAATAGATACGTGAGACTTAAGCATCGATTCATCACTAGATGGCGTAAGTACTACACTACTGGATGATTCGTCCTTGGGATGTAGAAATTGTTGGTTTATTGTATTTAATGGACGTGCACGTTCACGATCAATTCTATGGTTTCATTTATAAATAGACCATACTGTATTATAGACTTGAGACTAATTATGCATGAAACCATGCAGTATAAAACGAAAAGTATAACATTTTAACAATAATGAAACATGTTTTTATAACCCTGCAAATACAAATATCAGTCACGGCGAACTCGCTGCGTGATCGATACAAAACTCGCTCGCAAGTCGAAGCGCCTTATTAAGGCCCTTAGTTTAAATATAATAATAATAAACGTTAATAAGGTGTTTTTTTTTAATTAGTAGTTTTTGAGATTAAGCGGAACGTACATCCATCCGCACAAACTTTCACGTTATTAGGATTTATTCATATATTTATTTCGTTGCCTACTTTGATAAATTAGCTAAGAAGGTATTTAAAATAATTCCAGCGTATGGGACGGCACCCCGGATAGCACCAATATATTTTATAGAAGTAAGTAGGCACCTACGTCCCAAACTGTAAAAGCAAATGCTGTCAAGATACCCAAGCAAACATCTACCTTATTTACTCTTAGAATTTCTGACAAACTAGGTATACCTTGTCATGGCAACAAACGTATAAGTTATTAAAGCAACAAAAGCTTAACCGTAAAATACATGTTATTTCATCTTCTTTACACACATCTTTACTACTTACTCTGAAACTATATACCTACGTACAGGAGTTCCACGCGGACGAAGTCGCGGGCAAAAGCTAGTAATATTATAAACGTGAAAGTTTGTGCGGATGTATGGATGGATGTACGTTCCTCTTAATTTCAAAAACGGCTGGAGGGATTTGGCTGAAATTTGGAATGAGGTAGCTTATACCCTGGATTAACAGATATGCTATCTTTTATCCGTGGGTAACACCGCAGGGCGCTGATAGTATTTATACTAAAGTGAGCGAGTGTATGTATATGATTTAATGTTGGCCCGCTATAGTGTATATTATAGACGCGAGCATAAATTGTTTTTTGGCATTGTCTTCTAATGATTGTCTTAGGTAGGGTAATTTGTTAGGTGGGTCATTCTACTTTTTCATGACCAGTTTCCTATTACAAAAAAAAATCTATGATCTATACTGGTTCTATGTTGGTAGTTTTGGCCGGTAATCCGTTATGTTGGCCCAACATGCAAGCCCCCTACCTTATCCCAATGTGTACAGCCGGCATAAGTAGTAGGTAGGTAAGTATATTAAGACTATGGAGATCGTAATAATAACGCGTAGATCGGAGCTGTGACTAAGGCCAGGTGTGCACCACGATTGAAATGATGAGAAATGCAACGTATGGGTTTATATGAGAGTGAGCGCACCACGATTTTTATAAACCCATACGTTTATTTCTGCGACAAAATTATCGCGCGACGAAAAATCGTGGTGCGCGCCTGGCCTTAAACTGCATGGTTCGCTCGAGGTGAGGTGAAGAGTTATGAATACTCGTAACAGCCCAGGTCATTAGGGTATTTATCTACTTTAAATAGTAAAACGGTGTCAAAAGCACACATTTGCTTATTATCAAGGAACAATACAAGGCTAAAGGTGAGCGTCGATACAAAAGTGTATCGTTTGCAGGGCCAAGTAAAGGTTATTCGCATATAAGCCGTTATAATGTTTCGTGGACACAGTTTGGTTCAAACTAAGTAACGTAAATGACGGTCGTAGGACCTCAGGGCTAGTGTATCGACATAAGCATTCGTCTCTTTCTAGCTAGTTAGTGTGAGAAGCACGGAAGGCTTAGCTCGCTGATGAACTGCCCCGTGCGAATAGTGCTCGAATATGACTAGGGTTTCGGTGGCTTATCGCTATGGTTAAAATCTTTGGTTTTTTGATCGTCCAATCTGCGAATATGCGCCCTAATCCTACCTGTATAGAACTCAAATTGAGAAAAATAAGGAGTGGGGGTGCTTCCTTGTGGAGATTTAGACCTAAGTATATACGAATTTAAGAGACGGATGCCATCTACTTAGATTAAGCGATTTAAATCCGAACATCATACCTAGGAGTGAAGAAGGGATTGAGTGAAGAGTGAGCGTGTTATTAAATGATGTGTTGGTTTTTATCAAGGACTTGCTTCAAAGAAGGATTGGATTGCATTCTACACGGGCCCAATTTCTCACGTTGTAAACTTATAGAACAGTAAGGCCGCGTTCACTTAGGTACCTACAGGCTACACTGACAGCGGCGCGTCGCAGGCATAGCGCAACATGTAGTGTGTATACCTATACTTAAAATCATTTGACCAGAGTTGTATCAAATTAGACCGTCCACAAAGCGACTTTACTGTTTTAGCAAGAAGATTCAAAATCTAATGACAGTTGTATAACAGATATTTTCGGACATTTTTAATATGTAATTTCTACTTTAGCCTGTAAGTACGTGAACGCGGCCTTAGTCCTCTTGACCGTGTCGAGCGACAGCGACTCTGTAGGTACTGCGGCTTGCAAATCCAACCGTTTTTTAACACCTGCACCACACCCAGACAAATTGTATTTCCAGTGTAGGTATATGACTTTTTCTTAGTTTGATTTTTTCTTACTCAGAATCACGAGCACTATTGCTACTTATTGAGATTAGGTAAACGATTTTCCATTATATAATTATTACCTAAGTACTTACTTATTGTGTCAGTTTTTAGAGTTGCGTCGCGAAAATGGCGAAAACGGAACCCTCATAGTTTCGACATGTCTGTCCGTCCGTCCGTCCGTTCGTATGTCACAGCAGATTTACTCGGAGACTATAAGTACTACAAGTATGATTTTTGTAGGAAGCTGTATTCTATGGACCGCTACATAAAAGTGATGTGAAATTACGAAAAAATATTAAATTAGGGGGGCGGGGGGCACTCCATACCTACATGTAACCGGGGGGTGAAAAAAAAATTCAATGCACATTTAAGTCAACCGTTGGTGAGATATTAACTGTCAGTCTTAAAAAGTGTGTCCCATTACCAAACTACCTATGAAGTTTAAAATTCTGAAAAAAATGAGAAAATTCATATATATATATATTACGCGAGTCCGATTTTTGTACACCCCATAAGATCTACAGTTTTGGTCCGATTTCAATAAATGATATGTCATTAGAAGCGTCTTATGCTGGAAAGTCGCATAAAACTTATTTTTTCGTATTTTGTAGAAAAAGGACTAAAAAATGGATTAAAAAAAACTACTGTTGGTACTGACTACGACTTTAGCCGCGTGACGACACGCTACGTGGCTCCTGTTTTGAATTGACATTGACACAGTAAAAAAATTAACAATAACTGAACTCAAACTTATATATAATATCCACAACCGCAAGAAAATTAAAAAGATCCAAAATAAACGATAATTTTACAATGTTTACATGAATGGCAGAAGTATTGTATCGTCATTTAATTCAACGTTAACATTTAATTTCCTTTTTTTATTTTGTGCCGGTATTAAATTGTCATGATCTATTTACTACAAAAAAATTAAGTAAATTTTATAGTTATTCCAATTACAACATTTTATATACAAACTCATTTGCACATATTCTAAATTTTGAGAGAACAAAGGCTTAAACCATTCATGCCGCCGAGTGTCGGGTGGAGGCCCATTGTATGGCTGGAAGAGACCGGGAATATGTTGGAAATAATTCTCGCTTCCCGTATCAGGAAGCATTTAGGAAATGCGGCCCCCAATGTCACTCCAATATCATGGAATACCTCCTTACCTGAGGCGCATCGTGGAGCACTATCTCACGTAGCGGATAGCGCTCTGTAAAGAAAGGGGAGGGCAAAGGAGAACAAAGGCCAATGGACTGTGGTGTGCCCCGTGCGTAGACCTCTACTATATATTTTATTTATTTATTTGTATCAGGCAACAAGACCCATATTCACATATACGTCCTTTCAGACTAAACTACATATCAATAAAAGAAAACAAAAAGAGTTCATTTAGGCAACATAACGCTGTGGTTCCGCTGAGTCGTCAGCTCTGATTGCCCCGGAACCGCCGAAACACGACACCCTTCGGTCAGAAGTCGGCGCTCGTGACGGTCTCCTGCAGCGGCCGGGGCACGCGCACCACAAACGAGCTGAAGTGTACGTAGCGGCGCGAACGCAGCTGGAACACCAGTCGTCTGGTCAACATACTTTCACCATGTCATCAGCCGTGGCGGTGTAATGCAGACGCGACACGTAGGGTGCCTTACTTGGTGTGGCAATCCGCAGACCGGAATTAACCAGCTCAGCCGTACCAGACTGACTCTTGCGCGGCTTGCGCTTTCTTGACACTAGTGAACATAAATACTTTCAACGATTTTTGGTTCGAAAAAGATTGGTATAACGGTTTTTGAGTTATCGCTGAAAAACTGTCCAGAGCCCAAACAAAAGGACGTAATTGCCGCAATTACGTCCGTTTGTTTAGTGCCGAGAGTGTATCCCTATGAAGATACGACCTTTTTTGATTAAATGTATTGGATAGTAGTTTTGAATGTGAAATAGCAGGTGTCGGTACGGAACCCTTTCTTTACCTTTACCTACGAAAATTAATAGTCCTTGTTGTAATTCTGAACCAGAATCCCCCAAAATTACTTAATTAAGAAACTACATATAACTAGAAATTAACTACACCAGAACATGGAAATGCACAGATACTTTTATAATATCTTCGTGTAGATACCTATACTACGTGTTGTCGCGACTCTCATCCCCCGTCGTTGTAACTAACTCGTTAATCTTTTCAGAGCCAGGCGGCGGAACATGACAGCATGCCGCTGAAGCCACCGACGTCAGTGGCCGTCCAAATTATCTGTTCAAAAACTATGAATTACAACTCATAGGACCCTTTTATGATGGCATTATTATTTTATTTTATGTCTCTTGGTTTCCGGGGCACGAATTTCCGCTGACGTCTACAGCCGTCCCTGGCTGTCAAAGGGTTACGATCTCAAGAGAATTTAGTAATTCGTTAATTATTGAATCATTGATATAATAACGACCTTTAGTTAACAAACCAAGTGCTTATGGCATAGGTACCTAGGTAGTATATGACTGATTCGGCGAGTTTTAGCATCCAGGGCCCTGTTGCATGATTTCTTGTAACTATTAGTCTCTTTCCAATAAAAGGAGATGAAACGGGATTTCCGCTTGTGTTACAAGTTACATTGTGTAATCAGTAATCATTGTTTTTAATGCTTTCATGGGCTATAGCATGGTACATTTATACAATAGGCTCTGGGTCTTCCCACTCCCACTTCCCACTGTTCAAAACACAGGTAGATAGATATGTAGTACTACTAAGTACAAAAAACAGAAATTGGCCTGGCTCTGACACAACATAAGCGTTTTCATGAAGTTCTAAAACCTAATTAACCATTTTACACAAATCAACCTGGTCCCAAACTAAGCAAAGCTTGTACTATGGGTACTAGGCGACGATATACATACTTATATAGATAAATATATACTTAAATACATAGAAAACATCCAAGACTCAGGAACAAATATTCGTGTTCATCATACAAATAAATGCCCTGACCGGGCAATTATTTGTGTGATGAACACATTAACATTTTAATTTAATTTTCTTCTTGCCATACCATCATCCTCCTAAAAATTTATTTATAGTTATAACCGTTTGTTTACTTTCTAAGCTGTCCGACTTTTGCATCTTGATGTAAGTACGACAGGCTAAATTTAGCACGTCCTTCAAATATAATTTTTTGTGTTTCTCTTAAGTTTGTGGTATATACGTATAGTTAGTATGTATGTATGTTTATTTATATATATTATTACGTATGTTTATTACGTGTTTTACTTTCATTTTTAGGGTTCCGTAGCCAAAATGGCAAAAACGGAACCCTTATAGATTTGTCATGTCTGTCCGTATGTCACAGCTGATTTAGTCAGAGATTATAAGCATTACAATTATAAAATTTGGTAGGAAGGTGTATTCTATGAACCGCTACATAAAAGTGATGTGAAATTACAAAAAAATATTAAATTAGGAGGGGCACTCGATACATGTAACCGGTGGATGAAAAAAAAATTTTCTGCACACATAGTCGTGTGGGGTATCGATGGATAGGCCTTTAAATGATATGGAGGTTTCTAAAAAACTTGTCCATTTAAGTCAACCGTTGGTGAGATATTGGCTGTCAAAGTCATAGAAAATGTGTCCCCCCTCTAATTTCCAAACTGTAAAGTTTAAAATTCTGAAAAAAATTGAGGTACTATTTACTAATGCACACCGCATTAGTAAATACTTTCAACGATTTTTGGTTTGAACAATATAGGTTTTACGGTTTTTGAGTTTTGGCTTAAAAACTGTTTTGCCCAAACAAAAGGTCGTAAGTAACGTGAGTTCCCTATTAAGATACGACTTTTTTAGATTCAATATATAGGATAATGATTTTAAAAGTGGACTAGTAGGTGTTGGTACGGAACCCTTCATTGTGCGTGGTCCGACACGCACTTGGCCGGTTTTTATTTTTAGTTTTATTTACATATTCCAGTACCTAGTTTTTATTTTTGCACCACCCAGTTCTCTCCGCTACCCAAAGGTTGTCTGGCAGAGATCGCTCTTTAGCGATAAGACCGGCCGTTGTCTACCTCTGCTTATATCTCGCTATGTTATGTTTCTGTCTTCTAACCTGCTTTGTATTTTTATTGAGGTGTGCAATATAGAGTACTTGTATTGTATTGTAAAATTTCATACAAGCTATAGCTATGTAGCTATATTTAAAGCAACTGAGTATATTACCGTCTCTTTGCTTTTGTACTTTGTGGGTAACCCTTTGAACGCCAAGAACTCCTAAAGTTACTACGACTATAGGTGCTAAGTATACTTAATATATAGTATGACGTACCTACGTTGTCAAAGACACCTTCGTGATTCTTGAAACTTCGATTCACATCATATTCTATATCTTAGGAATAATGGGTGGGCGTGTAGGCCTACATGAAAAATGGCGTTCAGAAGAATGCAAAATCATAACTTTTATTACCACAATGATTAGGTAGGTAACTAGGTAAGATCACAGATGTTATGTAAATCATCATGAACCCCATCTCAATCAGTCAGTCAGATAACTCAGCAGTATAACGATATTAAATCCGTTAGACTAAATGTCAGATAAAATTTCAGTAACTCGGTACATTTTTTGACATAACAAACTGACATAAGGTCTAACGGATCTTTATAAAACCGAGCCTTAATAGTAAGAATGAATTCTGAGAAGCTCGTATCACGTATATAGATCATTGTTATTGTAATAAATGTTGTTGGTACGTCATCGATAATTGCGACACAGATAAGACTGTTATTATACTTATTATGAAAAGTTGTTTACTTCTTCCCTTATCATTACATAGTCAATATAAAAGAAGTAACTCAGCAGCTCTCACTGGAGCAACCTGAACCGAAAACTTACATAAGCACACACACTTACACATACCTAGTGTACTTGCAGACCAAGTAGTGGGTACGTTTTAACTATGATATTAGGGGAACTTAAATGGGGAGTTACGAGTATCAAAGAATTTGATAGGTATATTATAGTGTTCTGTTATTGGTATTTTTTGGGCCCCTTTCTGGTTTGCTTCTTGCCACATGACTATTAAAGCACGGGTAGCAGCGTAGGTTCGTATATACTTATTTAGTTATGTACCAGTTATGACATAATATTATTTAGACAGGTTAAGAACTTCTTTTGAATTTGCTTTTAAAACACCAATTTGTGCAAATAACTGTTTTTGCGTGACAGTATTAAAAAAAAAACTCATTTGTCGGCTAGGTTTTTCGGTTCGAGCAATGGGGTAAGTAGGTAATATTCGCTATTTGACTTATTCGCTTTTATGGTGCCATTTGAACCAGTTTTAGAGACGATCAAATGTTTGTATGAGATCAACTACAATTAGAGCAACACAAAAGCCGAAAATGAGAGGTCAAGTTTTTGAGTCCTGGAAACGCTCCATATCTACGTGATTGACAGCGAAATGTGACGTCACAGCTCTACTAGCCTCGTACCTCGTACTGCCGTTGTATGGGAAAACGAGTAATTTGCCGTTATTACTTTTGGTTGTGAAATATTGCGTTTATGGATATTATTACAAGCTGACGGAAGCCGTGAGCTGTGAAGCTGACGGTCCTGGGTTCGAATCCCGGTCAGCGCAAATATTTGTGTGATGAGCATGAATATTTGTTTCTGAGTCTTGGATGTTTTCTATGTATTTAAGTATTTATATCTATTAAATATATCGTCGTCTAGTACCCATAACACAAGCCTTCTTGAGCTTACTGTGGGACTACTGGGTTCGATTTTGTGTAAGATTGTCCTCTAATATTTATTTATTTATTACAGAAATCTATAAGTAAGAAAACAAAAGAACCCACACCTACACGCAGCGCACCTATACATACATGTTGTGATACTTTTCTACGACCATAGTCTATGTCGCCCTTGTCGCGAAGATACGACTTTGGGTAGTGGTTTATGTAACAAAAGTTATCAGTAAATATTGTAAAAATATATCTGCTCGGCTCATTGTTGCCATACCATAAGAGTAGGCAGTTATTAAAAATGTATATATGAATAAGCTTGCGAGCTATTAGCTGCTTTACCAACTACGAGTATGTATCTTTCAATTACTTACTTTATCAATGTAACTAAGAATGAAGTAACCTTCTATTTGGATTTGGATTTTATTGAATTGAAATCAGTTTGCTATTTGTCGTACTACAAATATACAGAATACGTATGAAAACAACAGTAGGGTCGGTAGGTGGGTTTACGGCCTGTTAATTTGATGCGCCAGTTTGCGGCCACTAGTCCTAGATGAGTCTCAACTCTAAATGAGTTGACGAACTGAAAGGATATTTTCATGCTTTTTTAATATATTCCCATTAAATAGCTACTAATTAAAACGCACACGACTCATTATTTCTTTAGGGCATGTTAAAATGCAAATATCTTTAATTGAAAAAACTTCGTTCTTCAGAAGGCCGCAAACTGACGCAGGCCGCGTAACTGGCCTAACGACCCTAATTTTATAAGGTTTATAAGGCCGGAAAAACAGCACTCTTATAAGGTTTTTCTTCTTAAATCTATGTGTCTATATTCTGTCATTATTAATCGATTAATCATATCTTCCTTTTTAGGGTTCCGTACCAAAATGGTAAAAAAGGAACCCTTATGGTTTCACTTTGTCTGTCTGTCTGTCTGTCTGTCACATCGCTAAATATCTCAAGAACTACTTATGCTATCGCTTTGAAATTTGGAACAATTATAAATAAGGGTAACCTACTTGCATAGAACATGTTTTTGACGTGACAACGTCTTATAAATTGGTTTGCCGGGTGACACTTCAAGAAACTGCGTTACGCTCCGCTCACGTTATGCGCTCACAATGAGAGCGAGTGAGAGGCATGGTTAGCCCGCCTAAGAGCGAGAGAGACAGACATTTTACCACTCAAAGTCGTTGTCACGTAAAACTTTCGCCCGTATATTTTAAATATAATTATTTATTTTCTGTGAAAAATGATAAATTCCAGTTGGTTCAAAATTTGAAAGTCTATGAATATGTCAAGTCGGGTGTCATATGAAAGGGCTTGAGTTCTACATACTGAATCATTTTTTTTTACCTTGAGTCATTTTCGATTTATGCGGGAAAATATAAAAAAATACCCCCCTCCCCCTTATCTCCGAAGTTTACCAAGGAAAAAATATGAAATTATTAGATAACATTTGTTGCTGTACCCGGGTAAAAATACTTGTTGACAACTCTACAGACTTCTTAACGACCACTTTAACCTAGTTGGAATAGCTTATGAAGATGGTGGTTTCATAGATTTAGACTAGGTCGATTTGTGTAAGATTGCCCACAAATATCTGTATAAGCATCTATCTATAGGATATGTAACCAAAAAATAATCAAAATCATTGCTTATTTCTGAACTTGATTTTCAGATTTCACCAATATCTCTCAAATGCGTCACAATCTCACAATAATAAAGAACTACATAAGTCTCTCTTTTAACACTGCCATAAATAACTTCTACCATAAAAAAAACTACTGCAACTTATCTCTGAAAGAGATAATATTCCCAAATTGGTAGTTTATGGAACCACAAACTGGCCACTTTGCGAGTAGATATCTTTCCACCGAAATAGCAACACTGTCGTAAAATAAAGAAACGTTCAAGTCACAGGGGCCAGCGTTTTTATCGAAATAAATAGTCACTTAAATAAGTAGTTACTTACTTATAGTTTGATTAAGATTATTTTTTATGTCTAATTATATTTTTCTCTTTGTTTATTGATTGAATATTCAAGTTAAGAATTGATAAATAAGACTGCATTTTTAATAATATTATTATGCTTCTCTTAGAGACCTTACAATATTAGACAAGAAATATTTGCATGCCTACCTTTTATTTGTTTGTAAAGGAGTTCTCAATGGCCTAGGTCTCACATGCGGGAAAACACAAAAACGCCGAGCAAACCTCGTATACCTCTATCATGTACATTATTATTTATAGGTACATATTTCCTGATTTTTTTAATGAACAAAGTCGAGTTATTTTGGTGCTATTACTACTATAATAGGCAGGTTCGTTTTTGAAGTAGACAAATGGAATGAAACCTACAGCCACGGCATTCAACTTGTGTATAGTATCATCATATCCATCAATACGATCGTTTACGTGAAAATACCCTAAAAAAGGGCATAATATTGGAACTCTCCCTTGGGAGCGGCCACGCGTTCCGAACTCAGATAAGTCGAGAGACTGGCTGAAAAAACCTCTTATCGCAACTTTTTTATGAACAAAATGTTATGACGGTAATAGATTAAGTAGCACTTCAGTCTTTGAAGGAAGTGAAATTATTTTGGATCTATTTATAGATGGTATTTTTTTGGAAAAAGTTTGTGGTTTAGACTGTGTCTAAGAAGTCTTGTGGCTTGAAAATTACATTAATATAGTTAGTAAAGTTTTAGTAGAAATAGTATACATTAATTGTACTGTGGTAGTTATTAGGACTTAAACTCAAACTCAAAATATTATTTATTCAAATAGGCCTTGCAACAAGCACTTCTGAATCGTCAGTTATATATTACATAAATTGAATCTAATTATTCAGAGCAATTTATTGATGCATATGAAATTTAAAAAAGAAATGAATTACTGTAATGTATGTTGAAATCGCTTTCAAACAAAATGTCAATGAGTAAGGGTCAAATTCTTGGCACATATACAATACCAATAACCTTTCCTTAAAAAAATATTGGTTTAGAAGCACCATAAACGTATTTAGAACGTAGTGGGTGTCAGATGTGGGCCAATAGAAGAGTCGGGGTCGTGACCCCGCCGATGACGCCACGCCCTTTCGTAATTGTTGTCACTAGCTGCAAACAAACTATTACTTACTCAACTAAAAAACGGGTGAACTTCTATGTAATTGTAAATCCAATCCAATGAGAGTATACTTGAAACACCTATACATAGTAGGGCCGTAGAAACTCTTTATTAATATATGTTAGAACATTTATTTATATACTTACCTTCCATTTTTTTATTTTGACAACCACGGTATCCTAGTTGGCAGGTAGGCCTAAGAAGCCGGTGTTCCGCATTCGGATCCCGGTCACAGCCCTAACCAAATAAATATTTGTGTGATGAGCATGAATATTCCTGAGTCTGAATGATTTCTGTGTTTTTAGGTAACTATTTTTATCTATTTATATAAGCAAACATCTATACCGTCGCCTGCTACCAATGGCCTTGCTTAGTTTGGCTAAATTCAAGTTTTTGTGTGTACCGCGCATTTCCTCATAAAGATTAACATTATCTACAAGCTGGAACTTGAAAATTCGCGCATGTTAATCTCCATCCCCGACTTTCAACTGCTAGTAGAGAGAGTAAAACCGATTTAAAAATGGACGCCAGTCTCCTGGTTTACATTTTCTCAAGGTTTGAGGCAATCCTAATACTGTACAAGTGATAAGTGGTGAGGGACCAAGTTAGAAAAACGTGCGGCTAGAAGATGTCGATACCCGCTTACGCCAGTCAGCTCACGGCATAGATTGTTGTGACATATCCGAAAGTCGGGGTGGCTTGGCGAAGTATTAAATTTAAGTCGGGTTTTTTTCAAGTGAAAGAGATTATTCTCATGTACAATAAAGAAATTTCCATACATACATACAAGAGTACTGAATTTCGTGAATCCTGTTGTGAAGAATTGCGTTTGGGAAGAACATTGAACTTGTATATACGAACTTGTATGACGTATATTTTCTGAAGCATCGAACCTTAAAATGTTCACGGCTACTAAACTAGATTTAACTCAGTTCCTCATTCAAGTTTCCCTAAATCTATGTTTATACGTACGTATGTTCGCCAAGTTCTTCAAACAAAGCCGTCGTCTTCCCGGGATCAATACGGGCGCCCCGCCCCGCATCACCCGGTCACCGTGCAAAAACTTACACACCTATATCCTCTTTAAAACTACGGTTGTAGTAAACTAACGAAAATCCAACACTAAAACACGCTAAAATATGAATGAAAAGAAGTTTAGAGTCTTATATCTGGTTTATACTTATCAGAAAAGTAAAAACGCAAGCGTAAGTTAACGTCGCTGATACAAATCAGTTATTAGGCTTTTATATTTTCGCTATGGTATAAGAATTCTGCACCTTGGTCATTACACTTCGTTTTGGCTTGGCAGCTGCCGTGTGAAAAATGGCCACTGTCTAGTATTCCATACACCTAGCACGTGTAGTCGATACCGTGTACTACACACCAATACCTACCTCTTTGAAACTGTACCAGACAGAATAATACTCCTTAGCTGATCTTATTCAATCTTCCTGTATCTTTTCGTTTAGCAACTGGACATTAGAGACTGGGAACCAGTTTTTTGTGAAAATGCGGAGAAAACGAGACAAATGAAAGTTTGTTTTTTGGCGCATGAAAACCCCAGATAATTTGATGATTTCATAATCTCATTCAAAACCGTAACTTTCGAGAACCCATTTACAAATAAATATGGATATGCCGCTCATTTGTTACTTTAG
The DNA here is from genome assembly GCA_963556455.1 of Epiblema foenella. Lineage (NCBI taxonomy): Eukaryota > Metazoa > Arthropoda > Insecta > Lepidoptera > Tortricidae > Epiblema > Epiblema foenella. Next base: position 10,234,264 of record OY747113.1, on the reverse strand, counting down.
TAGGTAAAGTAATTCGTCTGGAAAACAATGTATTTTATAAATAACATAACCCGTTAAAATCGCAAAATAAAATGGTGAAAATTACCAATACAAAATTATATGTAGTCATTGTCTTCAGCCATTTTAGGTATGATATTTAAGATTACTTAATTTGTTATTTTGGGAATACGCATATAATAAAAACTTTAATTTTGTATTTAGCAGTAAAGCTGCTAACGCAAATTACAAGTTGAAGGAAAAAATTAAACATTTAGGATTAGGCGTTGTAATAGGGAATTGGTTGAGGGATTTGGGGGCCGAGCATGGTTGCCCCGGTAGCTTAGTGGCCGCAGGTTCGAAACCTGCTCGGAGCTTGGTAGCTTAGAAAAATTGAAATATTTGTTCAATTTTACCAAGCCGTTGTCTACCCATCCCGGATATATAACAAAAGAATGCTATTGTTTATTTTTTTCGTCGGTCGAGGACGGGGTACTTGAAAATTGTACAAAAATCTTTGTTTTTCCTGCAGCTTCCAGTTATAAAAAATTTCAAAATTTTGCCACCGTGTGATAGATACTTCATAAAAGCGAGCGAGCGAAAATACAATACTCCAAATTTTTAATCCTCATGTTTCCGTGACATCCTTTAGAGGGCTAAAGTCGGTTCACACGAGCACAGTGGCGCCCTCATTACGGGACTGAAACCCGCATTCCTTTGATCTCTAACGTCTGTACAGCCTTTATATTCACACTCACGCATATACGTACTTAGAAAGCATGATATAGACACAACACGCAGGCACATAAACATATACCATACGTATTGTTTTTGCAAATATATTTGATAATAACATGTTTGGATCTTAAAATATTAGAAAAAAACCGGTCAAGTGCGAGTCTGACTCGCGCACCGAGGGTTCCGAACACAGATCGTGTACCCGTCCCGACTCCATTTAATTCAGGAAAAATCTTAATAGCGCGATGTACAAAATACAAATTGAACGCCGTGGGTATACATCGTCACAAGTCATTGTTGTGACTTTAAACCAAGCACTAATAATTCCATAAGTTTTAGTTGACCCTTAGGTTCTTAACAACTACGGTATGCAGATATCAATGCGCAATCTATTTAATCTCCTATTTTAAACATTAAAATTATTACAGCTCTATGGGTCAGCAGTTTTGGCTTATATTTATATCGCAAACGCTTTAGGCTGTGGGTCAGTGTATTAAGTAACTCTAATCTACCGTTTTTCATGCGATTATGCATGTTTGTTTTGGCTTGGAGATCATTTAGCTCCTGTAATACTAGAGTCACAGATATTCGAACTAAATCAGAAGCAAAATCGTAACTACGATCGTAAAAATAAAAACTACTTAAATAATGCTTAAATCTGCTTTATCTTAGCTACGATAAGACTCAAAGTAGCCAAAGTAGTAAATTGTGTAAAATTATGTTATTTAGCTTCAACTTCACCTAATGTCATCGGTATAAAATAACACGTCAATGCATGCCGTTGTCAAATATCGTTATATTGACAACTGTCTATAGAGTCGCCTCGTCATAAGTCCTTATAATATCTTGACCCTGAGATTCGTGACAAATATGTGCATATCGGAGGTCAGCCTTATACTGGTTCTTCTGAAACGAATTTTCCGTACGTCAGCAGGCATTGTAAATATCCACATGATTCTGGTCTGGTTCATAGGTTCAACTCCCACCCCCGAATTCATCAATTTTAGGTATGATTTAAGGGATAAAAAGTATCCTTCAGGTTAATCCAGGCTAAAAACTCTATGTATACAAAGTTTCATCATAATCCATGCAGCCGTTTTTGTGTAATTGAGTAAAGTTAAAGAGTTAAACAAACATCCAAAGATCCAAACATCCTAACTTTCGTATGTATAATATTAAGTAGGATATTTTGTATGATTTCATTACAAATGTATAGTTTTCAGATTTTTGCCTGTACTTGTAGTATATGACGATATTACTTGCCAAATTTCATAGTTCTAGTTCAACGGGAAGTACCCTATAAATTTTGATTCCCTTGAAAGTGTCGAAATATACGTTTTTTTTGCGACATAAATGCCCATATCTTTCTTACACATTAACTTAGAAGTTTGGTTTTTCTCACAGCTTCAAGGGACTGTGGATCTGAGTCTGACGTTTTAATTTCAACTCGATACCTCTACGCGTTCCCGAGATAAAGGGCCGTGACAGACAGACAGACAGACAACAAAGTGATCCTATACGATGCCCATTGTTAATTATTATTTTGTTAAACGATCACGATATGATTAGTAGTATAAACAAAGGTGTTGTATTATATGAAACTTCTATAGTGAGATAAAATAGACTAAAACTAAATGTAAACTAAACTATAAGGGTTCCGTTTTTATTTCCTTTTGAGGTACGGAACCCTAAAAAACAAAAAATACTCTATAGTCACTACCTATAACAGTATTTTCTTCTTCATGTGCACGATACTCTGGTGCCTATATAACTCTGGAAAATATTTTACGAATGTTCTTAAAGCGTTTCTGTTTCTTATCCATGATCTAAACTCTATGTTAATCTAAGCACAAACTGATCCCTTACAGCACGTCTGTAATCCTCGGTTTACGGCAGTGACGGCGGAGGGATAACTTAACCCTTCAATAGGATTGTAAGCTGATAAGCTTCATAGCATTCGTCTATTCGATACGAGCAAAGGTCGTGGAAGTGATATTGTTTGTGTTCGTTAGGTACTCTCGAAAAAAATGCATTATATATTCATAATCTTTCGTTAGCTTTTCTGTAAGCTTGTTTTAATGCTGACTACAAAGTTTTTTTTTATTCGTAGGGTTAAAATTCCGTAATCCAGATATTACTGAGATAACAGTATTCGTTTTCTTGAAGAACAATACTGTTGAGCAATTCTGATCCGCTAAGTGAATCGACGGAGGTCCACTTCGCGGGGCTCCTATTTCTGGTCTGAGGGACACCAACGAATGAATATACCCGTGGGAAATAAGAGATTTAATTTACGTATATTTTGCGATAATATAAAAAATATGTTGTCAAACTTGTAAAATTTGCCTAACTACGTTCACAGACGGTTTACCCACCCTGAAAAAGTCAGATCCAACGTGTTTGTCCTATAATTATGGTTACTCTGCGTCAGTTATACATTTCTGCATCCATTCTGCATGATATCAATGTTTCCAACACTAAATAATTAGCTTGACATCCAAATCAAACATCCGATACCCTAATCAATCCACCCTAAAGCGACTGCCGTCTGTTTACGCGCTCTATGTACACAGTACTGTACACTACCTGTATACGGGTAGGGTAGGTACAAATTATGCGCGTGTCTCGTTCAATTAGTACTCAATGTTCGGAGGGCACCGCTGAAACTGTGAGGTTGGGTAAAGCTGAATTCATATTTTGTCTGATGACGTGACGTGACGTATCGTTTAGACATTGAGTAGTTCTCGAATGAATGATTCAAATTATTTAATTTGAATCATTCATTCGAGAAAAAGTATTTACTTCACCTCGTGTCACTCTTTCATTCACTAATTGAGTTCGGATTCATATACTTCAATACTTCAGTGGAACCAGTTCAAGAATCATATCGTTTATCTACTCATTCGCTCTGAGAGTGACATAGATGCCATGATTGAATGAATGACTGATATCATTACCCAATCTATATCGTAAATGGACCTGTTTAGCTACTGAACTAAACTGAACTAGTGAACTAGATAGACACATCGTCGTATCGTTATCGTTACAGGTAAATTATTCGGGCATATGCTATTATTCCATTGATGTATTTATAACACTAATGTAAGAGAGTTTCTATTACATGCACACTGCCTAAAATTGTAATAGAAACTTTTAATTACACTAGCGTTGAAGAAGAATATCTAATGGAGATTATAATACGCATGATGACAAAAAACGAATTTTGCATGCCATTCGAACCAATTTTTAGAGACGATAAAATTTTTGGGATCAACTACAATAAGAGAACAAAAGACGAAAATGAGAGGAAAAGTACAGAATAGCTAATGAGCACTGAAAACGCTCCGTACTGATTCACACGCAGGCTTGACGTCACGCCTGCGTGGGTTTGTGCTCCGTTATATGAAATTGAAATATTGCGTTATGTACATAGATGCCATACAATTTCTTTTTTATTAAAACATTGGTAACTTTCAATTTACATTTGGCCAATAAACAAAAAACAATGTTTAGCGATTTTTTATAGTCCCATATCTTTTTATGAATTTAAGTAATTTGTATAATTGTCTATTTATTGTGATAATTTGATGGTTCTCTTTCCATATAGCCACACAATGTTATAAATTGTAACATGAGTCATCATCCCTATTGCTAGAAGAACTCCTAGGCAACAGCACCAGTAATGATAATGTACTCGTATTGCTGAAGTCCACACTATCAGAACCCAGCCTGTTGACAGTGGCGGCAGTGGGTTCACTCCCATTAATTAACTGCGCTTTTGTGCCTGTTTAGACCGCGCTCGTTAACGAGGGGCGATATTGAGAGGTGATTGATAGGACGAGCTCTGGTATTGTGGTCGCAATTTGCGTGTAAACGAGCGAGTTCGCGAACACAACAACAGCTGCTGATTAACGTTTCTTTCGCTTTCAGGATCACTTTGTTGTCCGTCTGTCTGTCTGTCTGTCTGTCTGTCTGTGTGTCCGTCTGTCCGTCTGTCAATACTCTTTATCTCTGGAACACGTTGCGGTATCGAGTTGAAATTAAAATCATATGCTCATGTTTACAGTCCAACCAGCTGCGAAAAAATATCAAACTTCTAAGTTAACGTAAAAAAAGATACGGCCATTTATGCCGCAAAAAACTTTTATTTCGAGACTCTCAAGAGAATCAAAAATTATGGAATACTTTCTGTTGACCTAGAACTATGAAAGTTGGCAAGTAATATCGTCTTATAACTATACCTTCAAGTAAAGGGAAAAATCTGCAAACCGTACATTTGTATCTAATTCATAAAAAATATAGTCTTTATTCACAGTATGCAATAATAATTAACTACAAATTTGTTGAATTAATCTGACTCGCACTTGTCCGTTTTTTTTCTTTTTCGGACTATGTTAAGGCTTTTGCCAAATATTATAGCGATTTCCAACTTTGACACCCCAGCTTTGATCTGAGAGCTTTAGGCCGGGTTTTATAAAGATCCGTTAGACCAAATGTTAGATCAAATTTCAGTAACTTAGTACATATTTTGACATAACAAACCTACATAAGGTCTAACGGATCTTTATAAAACCGAGCCTTAAGCTTTGAGCTTTTTGGGAACCATTGTTTTGCCTCATGGATTGAACTTAGAAAACTATATTATCAACCCATAGCAGTCATAAAATAAATATAAAAAGTAGGTATTGTATGTTTTCTTCTACACACTACAGATTTTTCCAAAAAGCCACTGTTAACCGAGCTATAAAGCACGCGACTTGGATTTAAAAAAAGGAAGGACGACAATATAGAAAAAACCGGTACAATCCCAACAAGGTTAGAATAGAATAGAATAGAATACTTTTATTTGTAAAACACAGGTGGCGACATTAAGGTATGAAATAGAATATAATACAGAACTCAGTGTTTTGCTTGTTGGCGTACAAATGTTATTTAGAATCTAGTTATTAATACTTAAATTTGGACAAATACCTACATCGTTACAATAAAATTCGTATTCAACAGAATTTTATAATACTTAAATTTGGACAAATACCTACATCGTTACAATTAAATCATCAATAATAAGCAAATAATTACTTAATCCTATAGCATTCGATTAGTACAAAATTATGTAACTATTTTATTTCACTTTCATCAAAAAAGTCATTTATAGAATAGTAAAATTTCTTTATTAAATATGAGTTTAGTTCCTTCTTTTTATCAAGCTGAAGTGTTCTTATGCAGTTTGGGATTTATTATAAATTTTTAAGCCATTCCTAACATGCTTTTTCGCATGAAGGCTGTTTTTTATTTTGCTTTCGTAAAATTATTGCCTACGCCAAATTTTGGGATTAGATGTCCAAGCAAACTCCGGATTCCTTTACATATATTTCTAAGGCGAACTATAGTAGGATAATGACAACACAATATTTTATCTACCCCTAAAGAAGGCAATTCAGCTACAAACGAATTTCCAATCGGCTCTCCACCCCTTCAGCTTCTACTTTAATCGATTCAACGAAATATCTTACTTCGCACCTATCCATTCGTAAACAAACAAACATAATGGAATCAACACTTCGCTACACTTAAATCTTTTAAACGTTTAAAACTCGCTTAATACGGGGGTGGTCACAAGTGCCATATAAACGTAACACCAATTTAAGTTGACCTCTCATACCACTACCACATGCGTCGTTGTAACCTGATTTACGGTCACAGAAGGAAGGAAAGCGGGTCTTGTTTCGCTGGTTGTCGATCGCATTACGAATTGTCGAGTCCTCAAGTGGTAGAAAATCGTATCGGATTGATCACAAGGGTTCCGTAGGGTTTTAAAGGATTTACCGTGATGCAACCTTTTCGCTGTAAATGGTTGGTTTAACGAAACGAATGTGTGGGATAATTTACCGCGTTAAAGTGATGGGGTAAAAATGTGTTGAGATTTGAATCTTTGATTGTAGGGTTTTAAAACGTTTGGGTGGTGAAGGATAGAGGATAGATTTCGATACGTTTTATCATGGGGAATGTAGTAGGTAAGAATGTAAATAGTTTTTTTTTTAACCTGACTGTGGCTTTATCGGGCCCAATGAAGCGATAGGAGTCCGCGGTTGGAAAGTAGCCTGGGGAAAATCCAGGGGAAAACCTCCGACACGACCATGCGTGTGGTTTGGAACACTGGAATACTCTAAGAGTTTGCGCTCCAGTGAGATTGGTTGAGCGGTTTTAACCGAATCTGCTGAGGTGTGAGTGGAATCGAGCTACTGGGAGTTTTGCCGCTGGTTCACTAAACCTACCCTAGCTGAGAAGAGTTGTTTGGTTAAAGCGTTCTGCTTGACCATTGGCACGTGGACAGGCAACAGCGTTAAGAACATGTTTGATGTTCTTCTCAACGCAAAATTGCTTGAACTGACCTAAACGCTGTTCCTCCTGTCTGATATAATTCGTTCGGGTGTGCCGAAGTCTTGGAATATGTTTTCCAAAACTTTTATTGTGGTGCTACTTTTAGTATTCTTCCTTTCAATGGGATAAATATGACCTTGTTTATTGCTGTTGCCCTTGTTGTACGCGCATTCCAGGCAGGCACTAACGTATTTTTTGTACGAAACGAGTCATTTTGGGGAACCAGTATTGACTTTGTATACGTTCGAGAGTCTTGTCCAAAATGTCCCATTTTATCGTGAAGACGACAAATTTGCCATCTTGCTCCTTTAGGTATCCTTTAGGTAGCTTTAAATTATTATTTTCATTGTCTTCCATTTTCCGATAAACTACACCCTCACAGCCAACCGAAAACGCCCAATGCTGGAGTTTATTGAGTCTGCCATCTAAAACAAAAATAACCACGTATAAGTTCCCTTAGTACTCAAATACGTACGTACGTACGTTAGTCACAAAACATCAAACTTAGTTGTTCTGGTAAAAAAAGATAAAGATAAAGACAGATACAGATATAGATATTCATACTCATACTCGTATTCAAACTCGTCTTCAAACTCGTATTCAAACTCGTCTTCAAACTCGTATTCAAACTCGTCTTCAAACTCGTCTTCAAACTCGTCTTCAAACTCGTCTTCAAACTCGTCTTCAAACTCGTATTCAAACTCGTATTCAAACTTCATACTCATCCTCATATTCATACTCACGTTCATCCTCATATTCATACTCATCCTCATACTCATACTCATCCTCATATTCATATTAATCCTCATATTCATCCTCATATTCATATTCATCCTCATATTCATATTCATCCTCATATTCATACTCATTATTCATCCTCATATTCATACTCATATTCATATTCATACTCATAATCATACTCATACTCATATTCAAACTCATATTCATACTCATATTCATACTCATACTCATATTCATACTCATAGTCATACTCATACTCATACTCATACTCATATTCATACTCATATTCATACTCATATTCATACTCATATTCATACTCATATTCATACTCATATTCATACTCATATTCATACTCATATTCATACTCATATTCATACTCATATTCATACTCATATTCATACTCATATTCATACTCATATTCATACTCATTCATACTCATATTCATACTCATATTCATACTCATATTCATACTCATATTCATATTCATACTCATATTCATACTCATATTCATACTCATATTCATACTCATATTCATATTCATATTCATACTCCTATTCATACTCCTATTCATACTCCTATTCATACTCATATTCATACGCATATTCATACGCATATTCGTGTACTCATTATTCAAATTCAAGAGAAGGCATAAAACCAAAACAATATATGTTAATCTGTCGAATCTGTCGCGAATTTTACAATTTCTCCCCATCACAAAAAGTGCTCAGGCGCCGCTTAAGAAATTTTCACTTCAAAAATATAATCTAAACTCGAACTGAGTTACCCATGTCTAAAGTATACGTTTGCCGTATATCCGCGCTACAGCAGCGCCACACGTCGACTGAGTTTTTGTCGTGAACTTTTCAGAATATAATTGCGGGCATCTGACCGATTTTTCAACTTCCATCGATTTTTGCTCTACAGTTAGCCAAGGCCAAAAGCATCATCATGTGGCATCGGTAAAAAAAGTGGCGTCCGGTATACGGACGCATAATGCCGGTGGACGCCAGTTTAAATGGAATTTCGCCTTCAGCGGACGGCAGATTGATTGCGGGATATATATAATATATACATATATAATATATATATGTATATATATATATTACATTATTATTATATTATATATGTATTATTATATGCGAAAGTATTTAGATCCTTGGATGTTTGAATGTTTAGATGCTTGGATCTTTGTTACTCAATCACTCATAACTGGCTGAACATATTACGATGAAACTTGGGATACAATGAGTTTACAGACTGGATTAACATATAGGATTCCTTTTATCCCGAAAATCATTCCTCGAAGGTATGAAATTGGGAGTAGAAGTTTACGCGGACGAAGTTCGCCTCATTTTTTTAAAGATTAGAATTTAAATGGTAATTTACGCAAAAAATTCTTCGATTTCTTGCGAGATCTGAGAATAATATTGTACTAATCTCACATCTTTCAGTCGTTTATCACGTGTATCAAAGGCAGCACGCCGCCTATTGTCGCGTTTCAAAATGGTTTTCTTTAAAATTGTTCGGTCGATAACGCACGATATTTCTAATCTTAAAAAACCGATACCTAAATTATAATAATAAACAAGTATTGAGAATTTCAGAAATGTTAGAAACACTTGTATGAGGTCTACAGAAATTCGCTGTTCCTTCCAGTACATTAATGCTCCTATCATCCATTTTCCCAATTACTAGTCATGAAACTTGCTTCTAATGTTTATTTTGGCAATGGTAACCTGGGCCTTTGGGAGGCGTACGTGGAGTCGAAGTACCGACGCACCGAAGTACAAGTACCACATTGCCAACAGGTAGAGGCCCTACCGACAGTTTCGACACTTTAATGAAATACGAGGGATACACCGAGCGGATGCTGTCCCTGTCCGTATCATGGAACGCACCAAGAGACAGCACCCGCTATGGTGTACAGGAACTATTGCTGGTTGATTCAGTCGAAATGAACCGGGTTATTGAGTGTTTTTCTAATGTATTATTACGTTTTTATTAGAATAAAATAAAACATTCCGAAGAGCTCTTGTAAGACACAATTTCAGGACTCATTGAGTCCAATTAGATCGAGACCGTCAAATCGAGCGGAATGCGGCAAAAACCGCGGAATTTTGAGGGGCGGAACCATCTGCGTTCCGCATACTTGTACCTACAGGATGACTCCCAATACTCCCAATGTTTAACTCTTCATGTAATGTGGTAACTACTTACGTAGGTGGATCGGAACTTACTATCTCTTTGAATATTCTCCTAATTTTGCTTAACTGCAATATAAAGAATAGGTATTTTTTTTTTATAGTAGACCTACACCTATATTCTCCCCTACAATATTTCTGTAGTATAACAGAAGAACGAACTCAGAATATCGGGACTAAATTATTCCTTTAGCTGAGTTATAAGAGCATATCACAAGTGATTGTAGAGCATATGTAAGATACTGTATATTGAGTATGTTTTAGTCGCTGTCGCCGAAATCGACCAAGACTATCATCATCATCATGACCTTAAAACTCAGTTACACGTGAACACTACTAAATAGAAACAAGGTCGATGCACATATAAAGCTATTTTACCGTTCGAACAATAAGGTTCAAAAACCAATAACATTTTTATAGAAATTCGCTTAACAAGGCTCAGGTTAGTTATACATTACGTCACACCTTTTCGTGTTGGCATCCGTTCATCGATTTATAAGACCTTTAAGACGTTGTCACATCAAAAAATCTCTATATAAATAAAGTTATACATTGAGTTTTTGTTTCAATATGTGCCGAAACCTAAACAACCTGTATGTGCAAGTTGATCCCGTGGGAACCGGCATGGTTCATCTCCAATAGTCAATACTTTGAGGAAACGGGTGTTTTTGTTGTTCGCACCCAACCGAACCGCATCTTATTAGAATTTTGAATATTTGGAGACGGAAGTCAAACAGAATAAGTGAAAATTGTTACAGCGCAGCGGGGTGGTTACGCAAAAATTTAAAACGTAAGTAAAGTTGATATAAATCTAATTTTCCATACTAACGTACTTTTGGATCAACCGTACGTTTGACATGTTACATAATCAACTAGCTGGTTATATACATATTTTAAATTACTTTGAGTCGTTATTCAGGCATGAGGCCTCCCTGCTGGAAATTAGAATTACATATATAAAATTCTTCATTCATTGTGTCAGAAAGGTTCAATATAAAATTCTTTTCCACATTTACATCCTTATGTACTGTAGATTTATAAAAACTTGTAGCAATATTTTTTTGACGTAAGGTGCAATGATATAACAGGCCGATTTTATAAATCTAACTAATAAGTTAATTACTAGCTTATTACTGGCAGCTAACAAAAAGAACGGCATCGGCATAAAACAAAAAGCAAATAATTAAAAAAAAACAACATTTCAAAATTGGAACAGATTTGTCACACGTGCGTTCCGTTTGACCAAATCAGCGTGGGAACGGGCACAGGTGCAGCAAAATCGGAACAAATCACCCATCAGGAAGTGCGCGACATTCCCATAAACCAACACAAATTTAAAACTAAAGTCCCTTACACACACATTTAACACATTTGTATTTCAATCGTGGTGCTTATAACATAAAGTTTAAAATGTAATGATACACTCATTTGATAGCGAATCCTTGAAAAAGCTTAGAGTTGTGCAATTATCGGTGGCGCTAGTGCCTATTGGAGAGTGAAAATGTTCTATATGAAAATTGTAGTTCGATTTTTGGCCGCAAATCGTTCTAGTTTTGTAGTTTTGTTTCTGGTTGCGTTAATAATGTTTTAGGGCATTGATTGTTGTGATAGGTACAGTGATAACGTGTATTGTCCAACAGTCATTTAATTGCGTATTAATTTAGTATCATATTATTTGACCGCTATAGTTTTGGAAATGGGGTAGCCTCTCTTTGATGGAAGGAAATGATAAAATTATCAGCATTCCCATTCCTATCGTAATTGGTGAATTATAGTAAAAAAAAAATATCGGTATACCTATATTGCCACGCGTAGGTTAAAAATTATTACAACGACGATGTAGTGAAAAAAACCGAAATTCTTTTCCTTTATAACTTTGCAACGCTTGAAAGATTGGTCCATTATGTACCTATCTACCTAGTGGATAATCTTTTAAATGTCTCGGAAGGTAAAATTAATTTTGACGAAAACAAACAAACTAGTGGCATACAGTGGTGGATGTTAACTGTTTAGAACCTTCCTATTTTGTAATAATACAATAAAAATTGTTCTGAATATCTGCATTTATTATAAAACGCACATTCAGTTTCAGTAGCATAGTATAAAATTAATTAAGCGATCAGAGGTAAACAACCCCTGGCACAGGACGATAGCGTTGATAATTTATTGCCCATGCGCGCTGCATTGTCTTACTCTTACTTCATTAGGGGAGCAAAGATGTTAAAAACTGCGTTTATTTTGTACGTGATAGAAAAAGTAGGGGGTATGGATATTTTACGAGCTTCATTTTTGCCGACGATCCTCATATTTTTGGCGGTAAGTAACGCAACTCAGGAGCTGATACTTTAGCACTCTGAGCACAATGGAATTTACTATAAATGTTTTTCCTTTTATGCACTTGCCTGCTTCTTCTACGGCTTAAATATTAAAGCTCTATGAACGCATCTAAACTGACGTCACTGGCAGTCGATTTTCTCTGAAAACACCCGAAATGCGAAGTTCGGTGACGCAACTCAACACATCAGAAAACAATAAGATACCTACAACCTTGTATATTTTATATTGCATATGAAATTAGAATATCACTACGTACTAGCCACTACAGTAAAATCGAAACTGAAGCCTTCAATAAATTAATATTTATAGGCGAAAACATGTATTTCAAATAAATAAAAAAAATATTCCATAGTCGACTAAACCCTCCCACGTCCCCGGAAGTCCAGGTGTAATAAATCAGGCCGTTGACGGAACACGGTGCAGATTAATTTCATTTCTCACCGCGACTTAAAACTTTACCATACTAATTTGAATCGGCTCTGTCGTTAGCGGTTGTGCTCCCCTGGAATCACCATCACTGCGAAAACTCAACCTAAAGACATTATATATACGGTTAAATTTTGATTGTAGGTGAAGTTCAAATTAGCCATTTAAGTACAATCAAATTCGAACTTTATTGTCTTTTATTAGGGTTGAAATAGTTTTGTAATAGAAAGTGTCACAAAATGTTCTAAATAATGTCGGAATTCATAATAAATGGCTCTAGAGCGTCGTGACGTATGCGAGTTGAATCCTCTCGTATGTTCAAGTTAACGAAAAAGCGTATGTATATGTTAACTTTGTTGTCACTTATAGCTTTATAGTGCCTATGACTTTTATATGGACACACTTGATTGAGGCTGTTGAACAATTTCTTGAGTGAAATTAGAGGTTTAATGCTTTACGATATTCAATTATAAATTATGCAAAATATATTGTTATGGAATAAATTGATTGAATAATCGTTTAAAATATATATACATAAGTTACCAATCAAACTTGCCAATCTACCGGTTAACAAAGCACGGGGTTTCAATTTTCAATTTGGTTAACGACTTTTATCGTGCGCTCGCTTCCACTTAAATATGTCCTTGTATATGTACAGATTTTTGGAGCTTATTACAAAGGAATAGAATGCAAAAATGTACATATATTAATGAACTCTAGGGAACTCTTTGAGTAACTTGGTGTTGTCCCAATAGTTAGCAGCAAATTTATCATCAAAATACCAATTCATTACCCTCCGTACTAGTCCACACATTTCCATACAATTTCCCGATAATTAAACCAACTTAGGTTAATCCATCTCCAAATCAAACCGATATTTCCTATCCCACTTATAATAATTCGGTCCAAATTAGTTGAACGAACTGTATTTTTATTTGCAACAAAGTCAGATGCTGCTATAAAATTTGTCTCGCTTCTGGGTGGACGTCACGTGGACGTAAATCAATGGAAAAAAACAAAATGGCGACCGCAGCTGTCAATTCATGAATGAAGACATCTATGTTAACAAACTTTCAATTTAACATCCAGTAAATAATTGGTAATCTGTATTAATGTAACAATAGAGTCCAGTTTGGTTTGTCGTTAATGATTAGATGCGAGTTTGTTATTTTGCTGGTAATTTTTGCCTGTAAAAGCAGCGGTCATTACAAATAGATTCTACGGCAATTTCATGTCATTGCCGTATAAATGGTTTTGTTACAATTAATTTTATGGACGTTTAGGTAATTGTCGTGGAAAAAAGATATGTGGGCGGTGAGAATTGTACAATTTGTCGGCGACTTTGAATTGGTTCCTTAAGTAATTTATAGTGGTCAGTCAGTTAGCACGTGGCGTGACTGGTATGAAATAACAAAGCTAACAATGTCAAGGAACATTTTAAAGACTTTATTATCATCTTCTGTAGAATATTTATTAAACACATTTGACCCAGAATCATCACGTGCAGACATAGACGGGTGACGTGATAGGTAAATACCAATTTTGGTTTATTTGTCTATTCTTTCGACTCCGATTAATCCGCCAGCCATTGCTGGGGCCATTTTATCACAATTGGGGAATTAAACAATTCGAAATTTAAGTTAATTGTAATGTTATTGAAGTTATTGTTATTAACTATTATTACCTCCTGTAAATCAATAAATGTTGAAAATAATCTAAAAAAGGAAATTATAATACTATAGAAAACATACTACTAACTGAAAAAATATTATAAGTATATATATAACATAACATCTCGATTTGTCTTAATATCCGTTGAATTCAACAAAGTTTTGTATTATTGCTGATATGCCTATTGTAATTCTTACCTACTGCTACAAACGTAATTATATTAGATATAAAATCGCTATCTATCGTCTCAAATGTCTTATAAGAAAGGTTTCTAATAGCATTAAGACATAATTTACGCTAATCCTGCAATTGGGAAGCCCTACAAAATTCTCATAGAAAAGTGGGCATTTCGTTTGTGATTCGTTGGGTACCTTCCGGCATAGGCGGTTGCGATACAGAGACCATAAACTGTCCTAGTACGGAAACTTTGTTTTGAAAACTGGTGACTAGTTATCCTGGATATTTAAAAAAAATTATGACTTATTAGGTCTGGCGTGCCAATGACTGCGTAAGATAATGTAATTGTTTCATAATAGTGTGTAGCATCTACTATTATTTTTCTTCGGCCTTCTCTCTCTCCCTCTCCCTCTCTATATCACATACGCAAAAAAGTACACCGATAGAAGAGTTAGAGTAGAAGCGAGTGTGGGCGGAGTTATTATAAGTCCGCAATTACCTTGGGAATGGAATAACTGTCAATTCATATACACTTTGACGTAATGTATATTGACAAAACTGTCACCTCTTTAGACAGTGTGTATTTAATAGAGACTAACAAAATTAGTGGTAAAGTACAATAACTAATAATGTCAGTGTCAATATGAAATTAATTTACCTGTACTTCATTTAAAAAAAATGGATTTTCTTGATAGAGAATTTTCGTCAAAATCACCTTGACCGACACATTCGGTGCCGGCAAGGCAATTAACCATACCAAAATGATACGAATTCGTGTCACCGGCACTAAATGTGTTCAGAATTTAGAAAAAAGAGAATGAGGGACACCCTACAATCAGCAGTACAGTACAGTCGGCGTAAGTATTACATGTCGAACAATCCTCTTACCCCGCGTCTTATTCTACGGCTTCCCGTGAAAGTTGCGGCGAGGCCTAATATACCGACGACAGGAACAGGAAGTAATGGTCTCGTTCATACAGTCGTTTACAATAATTTAACAGGATAAAAAAAAAATACTAAAAAGCAGCACAAAAATATCTGACATAACATAACTATTTTCCTTGAGATCTATGGAGTATGGACGACTAATCCACACAAAGAAGGCTCTGTGTCTGATATCTAGGTCAGAGGAATGTGTAGTTTTTTGTGTAAACAAAATGAGTTAGTCTGACATGACACGCTTTGAGACGATCTACAGTTACACTAAAATCGTTTTCAAAATTACCGCCCCTCATCTAGTCTACATTAATTCAATGTCTAGGTTTCTATGTTTTGCGTCTATATTCTTACGTTAGACATGAGCACAAATATTCACTTTGAAAATGATTTTATTTTGACACAATCTACAACATAATTTTTATGATACTCAGTAGGTATATACTTTCAGGAGGTCTATATAAATTGTTCGTAGCTTGTAATACGTGCATTTCAATGTGCTGATTGAAGACCCATTTACACACAATATGCAAGTTTGACTACATTGCCGGTTACCAACACACTTAATAATTATAAAAAATTAAATCTATGTATCCAAACCCCGCCATGTTAAAAGTTAGTTAAACTTGGATGCGATTCTTGAACGTATGTAAATAAAAATAATGCCCAGAACCATTTTTAATTTCCCGTCATTAAATGTTGTTTTGGCCAAGTATTCCATAATGAGGCGAGACAAATCATGTGTAACTCAACCTTTAACCCGACTAAAACAAAAACTATAATTTTGGTACAAATAAACAGAGACCCAAATGGCGGAACTGACCCCCACCTTCCGTTTCCTACCCTCGTAATTTACGATATATTAATAAATCAGTTTTACATAAATCACGCGGAATTACACTCATGGGAATTCGTTTATTAGTGGTATGGGTATAAGTGCTAGAATTGCATGGGAACGGTACATTTTTAACGGATGAAAATAGATTATGAGGGGGTGTTTTAGTTTGAACAAATAGAATTAAGACATTAGGAGATAAAGTGCGTGATGAATATAAGAAGTGTGTTTTTTGAGGAAGGTTTAGTGAACTTGGCTATGTTTTATGGTCTACTTTTTTAGGGAAGTACAACTTAGATATTGTGCTTAGCTTAGATCACCATATACACAATAACAACATGTACTTAGACAATAATACTTAGTGTCTAGATAACTAAAGAAAAACACTATAGTAGTAGGCTGAGTAAAAAAGGAAAATAAAGACTCAACTTTGGATTTTTATTCTATTGACAAATTTTTAAGCAATCATGTTTCAGCTATTGTCAGAAACACAGTCACATAGTCAAAAATTATGAATCTGAAGATCAATCCTTATTGTTTCCTCGTCTGGGCAGAACAGCGTTTCAAAGAACGCGATATTTCTCTTTTATTAGTGAATCCATAGAATGTCATTACGATATTCCTTACAATTTTCAAGTTTTCTCATATTTTTGGAGAAAAGGACTATGCATACCTCGGCCGGAACAGTGATTACCTGCCGTGTGTTATAGACGGCTGAGCGTATGCGAGGACGTCTAGTAATACGAGGCAGGCAATCTCCTTCTTTCCCGGCCTTTGTTTTAATGTACTATTGCTTTTAGTGCGCCGTGTGGTGTCCGGTTAATAACACCAAAATAATCACGAGTGCCGCAAGAGGCGACTTTAGGAATAAGGTTGAAATATGTTGTGGCCGATATGCTAGCAACATATCACTGCAATATCACTTTTTTTTTCATTTTTAGCACTCACTACCACGGCGGGTACCTAATGAAACGCCACTGAAAACGCTCCATACTGATTGATAGCGAAATGTGACGTCATAGCTCTATAGCCTCGTACTACTCGTTTTGGTCGTTTAATATTTCGTTTATGGACATGATTGCCATACAATTTCTTTTTTGTTAAAACATGAGAATTTTATTGCTCATTTCCAACTTACATTTGGACTCATAAAAAACATTTTTGTGAATACCTGTTTATAATTCTAATTTATTATTTGTTGTGATAACTTCAAGGTTAGACGACACTATGTTATAAAAATTAATTGCGTCAAATACCCAATGTGCTCTGCGTTTTGGAAATGCAAGCACGACGCGATATTTCTCGCGATATTTCTCGTTGCACGCGGCCCTGCCTACGATGCTGGTGGTTCCGGGTTCGAATTCCCGTCGAGTCTTGGATCTTTTCTATGCATATAAGTATCTATATAAGTATGTATATCGTCGCCTAGTACCCATAGTACAAACTTTGCTTAGTTTGGGACTAGGTCGATTTTTGTAAGATTTTCTACAAATATTTATTTATTTATTTTACTGTAATTTATATCAATGATATAAATTAATCTAAACCTGTAGTTAGATTAGACCATTCAATACAAACAAGTTACAATGGTAAAAAAATGTTCTTATTTTGATTAAACTTTTAAAAAGGTTGGCAAGTCTTGTTTTGTTATGGAATGTTTCGTAACAGTGCTACAGCCCCAACTGGTTTAGCTCTATCCGACCCTATACCTATATCGTGGGTTCTTATATTTATAACCTGTTTTGTTTTATAAGGGTTTCGGACCATTATATTTTGTAGAAATGAAGTACGAATAAATAAAGAGGTTAATGTCTTAACAACGTGGGTTCCTTCAAAGGCTTTTGAAGGTAATGTCACTATAAGGACGTCTCAGTACATTTCGTATGACACTTGCACAAAACAATCATAATATGGTATTTTAGTGTATTTATATTCAGACTCATTTATTTCATTGATGTACAGCAAATTAAAGCAAAAGCTTGTACTATGGGTACTAGGCGACGCGATATACATACATATATAGGTAGATAAATAGATACTTAAATACATAGAAAACGTCCAAGACTCAAAAACAAATATTCGCACTCATCACACACAAATTCCCTGACCGGGATTCGAAACCGGGACCTCCAGCTTCATAGACAGGGTCACTACCAACCAGGCTAAAGCGGTCGTCCGGTGTCGGCGAAAAATGCCAACTATCACCGTTACCACGTGATCTGGCCATGTGTAATGGGGGCTATCGTTTTTGTGCTCACCAGTTGGCACCACTGTCGAGTAAGGTCCAGCTGTCAAAAATTGTTATTGGTTATTATGAGCATAAGACCGAAGACCGTTTAAATCATATTTAATACCTTAAAACTTTCCCGTAAAAATATCGAACATCCCGCATTGTAGCGCAGTCCCGTTTTGTGCGGAAAAAAAGGAGGAAATAAATTTCCGAAAGACAAAACAGTCTCAAAGCACTGACAGTCATTGACCCGTAATTCATATTTGCCATAATCAAGTTCAGATATTGCAAAATACTCACCATATTGTTCCAATTATATATTAACCCGCGTAGCGCAATCACAAAGAGTGACATTTGACATATCGGAGACCTCACGCTAAACTAGCGCCTCTAGCGGCGAATTCATACGCGATAGGCCTCATTGAAGCACATTGTTCCGATTGTCCCCCCTCAAGTTGATATAACGTTTGCCGAAGGCTTCCGGACCTCGAGTGGCGAGGAAGTCACACGTGCCCGGTGTCCGTTACAGTCACAAGACACCGGCAAGGAACTGCGGTTTACGAGCTCAAATACGGTACCGATACCGTGTTCTTATAGTTAGGTGTTTTTAGGGCTCCGTAGCCAAAGGCGAAAAGGGGACCCTTAAAGTTTCGTCATGTCTGTCGGTCCGTCCGTCCGTATGTCACATCCTTATTTAGTTGGAGACTATAATCACTATAATTATGAAATTTGGTAGAAAGGTGTATTCTACAAACCGCTTTACAAGAGTGATATTAAATTACAAAAAAATATTAAATAAGGGGGGTACTCCATACATGTAACCGGTGAATGAAAAAAAATCAACACACATAGTCGTGTCTGGTATCCATGGATAGGCCTTTAAAAATGATATGAGGTTTCTAAAAAACTTTTCCATTTATGTTAACCGTTAGTGAGATATTAACTGTCAAAGTCATAAAAAGTGTCCCCCCCCCCCCTCTAATTTCCAACTACGAGTATGAAGTTTAAAATTTTGAAGATTATTAAGGTGGTGGGCATTAATTAATAAATACTTTCAACATTTTTTTATTTGAACAAGATACATTTTACGGTTTTAGAGTTTTCGCTGGAAAACCGTCTTGCCCAAACAAAAGGTCGTGAGTGCCGTGAGTTTCCTATGAAAAGATACGACATTTTTAGATTCAATGTATTGAATAGTGCTTTAAATCTGGACTAGTAGGTGTTGGTATGGAACCCTTCATTGTGCGTGATCCGACACGCACTTGGCCGGTTTTTATGCAACTACGGCGGCAAACAGGCCTGACTGATGGTAAACAGTCACAGTAGCCTATGAACGCCCGCGATTCCAGAAAAATTACAAGTGCGTTTTCATTAATTATTTTGAGCATTTTACAAGTTAACGTCCGAGAGAAACTGTAGCCGGCTCGCGTACTATGACGTTCGTTTCGGCTTCGAATAGGTAAAATATTAGCAATCAAGGAGTTTGAAAGCTAATGGAATCAAAGACAACCGTGATTTTTAAAGTATTTCCCACAAAAAAGGCAAAACGGAACTAATCGCCCATTAAAATTCATCGCCTCTAAACATCTTTTCCATGGCCTTCTATATTTTTATAAAGACAATTCGTAAGCAACTTCCCGCCATAATATTTCCATACCCTTAGATTATCCAAGTGAAATCTGCCGCGACTAAAATTCTAAATATGCAATAATGAACCGTATCACAGCGGCGTAAGAGCATTGAATCATATTTATAATAGATTTTTTATTTTAGCTCACAAAGGAAAGAAAAATATTGCACATATAAAATTTGCTAGAAAATGTATTTTAATGCCAGGGTATAAGGGCGTTCTGGTTTTATTATCTTAGCAAAGTATATGTTTGTAAAGGTGTACAGTATCGAATAATCGTATAGTAGGGGAAGTAGAAATGTCTTCTTTATAACCGCATTATGGGGGTTTAAAACCGATGGTTTTAAATCGAAAGGTTTATTTTTATTGGTGGATAAAAATAACATTTACATAATGTTGCTGCACGCCCATGCCATATCCTACAACATTATGCACATTTATAATATTCTAGTACTAGGGTACACATTACTAGGCCAGAATAACTCGACGATCCTTCACTATAGTAGTCGAACCTAAGTATAAATCAGTTTGATTCTCTATGTAAAAAATTAAGAATACGAAGTATTTTATTTCGTATAAAAAGGCGAGTGGTGTGGGTTGCAATGTGAGCCTTGGCGAACATCGCAAGTAAAGACACCACAAGCCTTTTTATGCCAGTCCTACACCGTTGCATACAATACTTTTTCTACGACTAATTTCAAATAAAAATTAAGTATATTGTAGACTTTTCATGAGCCATATTTTCCCTTAGTGCAACTTGCCTACGCAATTTCTTCATGAATGCTGTACCTTTCCTAGTGGATTTACAAAAATAATCAACGTACCCACATATTTTCTTCACGAACACGAATAAAATTATTTTATGTAAATAATATAAATGTTTATTAGCTTGAATGTTTTCAATTAGAAGTTTGTCGGGAAATCAAAAATATGACACTTTGTTTATGGTTTGTCTTTTTTTTTAATTTGCTGGACTTGGCATCCTACCGACACTGAATTCGAATTCGGATCAAATCTGAATTGTTGGTTTCATAAATATATCCGAAAATAGATAAAACTTAAATAACACAACGAAGATGAAAATTGTAATTATTTATATTAGTAACTAATATAATATGCATTAATAACGTAAAACATATGGCGAAGTTGCGTTAAGTTGGCAGAAATGACTTTAATTTGAAAAATTTTACATGAACGCTCCAAATAATGACTACTAAATATAGTATTTATGGTAGTCTGTGGCACCCAACTCTATTTTAATTATTCATTAAAGTAGGGTAAGGAGTGAGTTTTTGGTTGAGTTTTAAGTCGCGAAAAAAATTACAGTAGTAGAAAAATGTACATTATTTACTAAGATCAGACTAGAAAAACACGAGCGATAAATGTGCGAAACATGTCGCGTGTGACTATATATTGTGATGTGAGTTTATATTATAATATAATTTAAACTGTCTCACGAAAGTTTAGAATCATATTATGTAGTGTATCTAAGGACCTATACTCAATTTCGATTGTTGGATATTTCATACTAAAAATTGCATATTTCACACTTAAAATTACGTGTCGTCAGTGAAGTTACTGCTCGTTAACTTACAGTTAACTTGTAACTTGGTCTTAAAAGTACCAAGAGTAGGTAATACTTGCAACAAAAATGCAAAGTCTTTTGCAACTTTTTAAAACATTATGCATTCTATCTGGAGGACGGACTGCCTTTCATAATTCAACTATTGTGAAGTAGGTATGGAAAGTTCTTCGTTGGTAATTGGCATTTACTTATCCGCTCACTTGATTTCGCAAAAAGGTAAGTTGGAATTTGAAACTAAAATATAATTTAATAATTTGGTAGACGATGAGAGAGCGAGGCGTATCGAGCTAACACTAGTGGCGAGCAAGGCAAAATATTGGCGACGGTCACATTTGCACATTTTTAAACTCAAGGACGTGATACCTTGCATTATGCAATGTTAAGGTAATAATATTTTTTACTCTCCAAAACTTGTCAGGAAAACACACGAGCATAGAGCGAAAAAATGCAAAAAAAAATGCTTTTCTTTCACGAGATGGATAGAAGGGAAAACCTAATCATCAGTTTCGAAAGCTTGATTGCTCTAAAAGTGATCCAAAAGCTTCGAATCGTTCTTTTTTTTTCAAAAAATTCAAGCTATGAAGCCTAAATATGGCGCAAAAATACAGCGGCGTGCAATGTTTCGGAACGCATTCAATATCGTGTAATGGAGCGGACCTCTTTGAAACTATGGCGATTTATTAATTCTGTTCCCAATAGTCCTATTTCGAATTGCTAGTAGTTGTTCTGAGGTATTATAATGTGCCATGGGTACAAATTCCTAAGCAAAAGAATTGTATTTGTATTTCAAGTGCGTATCATAATAATATCGAATATTATTTATTAAAACGGGAGAACATTCCCACATCCTCTCATAATCATCCCAAATGAAATAGATGCCAGACAGTTCTAAAGACGGTGTGAAGATATTGGAGCATGAAAACAAAGGTCATTTCATCTTCCTTTTCGCTCTATTTTGTAGCCTGCATCATATCACGCGGCGAACTGCCATGCTGGACCTAGGCATGCACCTTAGGCTACTCGTCAACTTGGCTAATCAGATGGCATTAAAATCTTGTAGTTTGTCGTTTTCTATGCTGAAACTGAAAAAATCAAGGAAATCCTTGATTTACAGATGTAAAAATAAAAGGCACAAAAGCAGAATAGTTCAACCCTAGTTGTTTACTAGGATATATAAATTGACTTGCTTTCATTGAGTACATCAACTTCCATAGCATTAGTAATACGATAAAATATTACATTATTTAATATTATCATGCTGGCAGACGCGATTTTGCGTGCAATTTTATTTTTAACCCCTACCGTGACCAATGCGTTCTCTATTCCCGTATTTTGTATTAAAAATGCGCAATAAAGTTAATGTTACCAACCTACCAACCGAAAAGTTACACGTATTCCGTCGGTATAAAGTCTATTCTGGCTTGTTTCTAGTTTTACAAGTTTGTGGTATTTACAATAGCGGACCATGGACTAGGGCGATTTGATTTATTGTTCTAAATAAAAATAATTGTGAAAATAATGGACATTAAGTTTAGGCCGTTATGATATTGATACAGTTTATAATTTGGAATATAATATTTTTTTCTTGATACTGTACCTACTAGCGTGCTGTTGAAATAGGTAACGGATAAAGTAGTAGATATCTAATAGTTAGTTAATAGGGGAGAAACTACCCCACATAAAAATAATTTAAATGATATAATTACAAAAATTCCAATATCTCGAAAGTTCAGAGAGGTATTAACAGTCTTATCAATCAGGCTTCCTCCGTTTGTAACACACTATAGGTATGTACTACACCGAAAAATTCTGAAGAACGAGGTTATACTTACACTCGTAATTACGTCATTGAAATAATTTGATCTACATTCGGTTACCTAGAAATATCATCGTTCGTATTTTGTTACTACCAAGATAAACATTCGGTTACCTAGAAATATCACTCGTATTTTGGCACTACCAAGATAAAACAGCCGTTAAATTTATAGTTAAATGTCATATGGTTAAGAGCACATTCCAAGAAATCAGATACCAAATCGCTGAACTGGCAAAACCCAAGTTATTTTTAAGCATGGGCTTTTTACACCTTAGAAGAGTATCAATAACAATAAAAAACACTCAAATCGCGATAAACAGCGGAACATCACGAAGATCCATTTTTAAATTTTAAATTTCTTTTTCAGACGCCATTAGGAACACTCAACTGCCACTGTGATAACTTTACATTAGCGCCTGAAACGGATCTTCTTGTTTTAATGGGTGATATTTTTTCATGGGTGGGGTTAAAGGTTAAAATCGACCAATGGTGGTGCGGCCTTTGTCTTTGTCTGGTTATTGGAATAGAGACGCATTAGAGGGAGATAGGATAGGTTTATTTTTGGGTAACGTCTGGAAGTTCGGTACAGGTGAGATGGAAGTGGTTTGAAATGGTTTTTAATGGAGATTTTTTACTAGTGAAGTTGATATTCTAAAATTCCTTCGGGCTTATTCTTATTTAAATTGGCAATAAATAATTTTATGTCTCAGAATTTTTTGTTCGCTTTTATTAAAAACTTTCTGGATTCTGGCTGGCCCATGCAGATAACAATATTATATTTTCTTTTGAGGGTAAGCTGTTACTGTAACCAATGGACGCCTTCAACTCCGGGCTACACCTACACTTTGATTTGGACTGTTTGGACTTGTACGAATGACTGTACCGTGGCTTATTCCCGGCTCTCGCGCGTCAAATAAGTCCGCATCGGGAGCGTGCCTCGGATCGCTCACATTTGTTCACAGGACATAAGGAAGTGAGTTCAAGCCTGAACTGTTGCAATAAGTCTTTTTAAGAAACTGTTCTCTTAAAGAGAAGTAAGAGCTGTCATGGCTTGGGTTGAAAGTATCAGGCTAGAAGCTGCACAAAAAGCCTTTGTAATTTGTCTGCCAAAACACAAAATATCACAAAGTAAGTATGTCCAAGGATTTGGCGGTCGGTCGGTCATATTCTATTATAGTATTGTCATATAATTTCTAATTAGCGTTTCACTCCTATAACAGATTATATTATATTATTAATGAACTTCGTTCCCGGTATTGAAACTATCTCCAAACCATTTAACACAATCGATTCCAGTAACCGATAGATATAGGCAGTTCTATAAGTAGCCAGACAGACACGTCGTATTTATATTAGCTACAAGTACATATTTACCATGAATCAACGCCATAAACGTCTCTTTACGTACGTCACTACTTACTTTTTGTCCCACCGGCAAAAAGGGAGGGTAGTATTTTACGGTACTGTCTTAATAAATTATTAAAACAGCAAAGGCAGTAAACGTTTAACGATGTTTATGAGAAAACTTTTAGTATCGACACTATATGTCTAGTGTATTTTTGATACATAATTTTACATGTAAAAACAGGCATAAAATTATGTTCCTATCAAAATAATGTGCCTAACTATCCTACGTATGGCAAGTGCATGAAACATACATAGTTTATACAGCGATAAACAGAAGCTGACAGTAAAAAAGACGTAACAATTCACCAAAAATCGCTCCCAAGCGCCACATCACACCGAGTGACACTTCATTTACTTCAAAAAGTGACAGTTCATTTACGAATTCCACCAACATAATACTTATTTAACGAACAACTTACACCAATAATACACAGTAACCCTTATCTCCTTCCCAAAGAGCTTATAATTCCATACCTCTAAACATAGATAACTTTGGCGTATTATACGGAAATAAATAAATTCCAGAAAAGAAAAAACGCACTACAATTAAAAAAAGTCAGGAGTTATTTGGATTTCCATAAATACTACGGTTGAGATATATCTTCCTGGAGTTTTTGGGGGCGAGTGGGGGCTTCCGAAACGAAGGCGATACGTTGCATTGTCGAAAACGAATCGGTCGTGACATAGGATGATAAATGAAAGAATACATTATTACAAAGCGGGAATAAGCAATTATAGTTTTTCTGCTTCTGCACTGACAAATAAATCCATTAGGCATTAATTTTTTTTTCTAATTTGCTTATAAATGATAAAACACTTTTATGTCTCTTAAATAATTTCATGTCGGTCAATCTTCCTAGCGATCTAATATGGTCGATCAGGAATATCTGTTATTTTACATACGATCTAATATCCTATTATTTTACATACAGGATGTTTAGATCAAACGTCATCATTATTCAAAATAACTAATACTTCAAATATTACCTAGGTCGACAATCGATAGAACTCCACATTTGTCGAATTCGCTGTAAATAAAGTCTACGGCGAATTCGAAAACGAATAAATTATCCGTACGTCTAGTCCTCGCTAGCCCCCATGTTTATACTGCCATTGTTTCACAGTTTGACAGCGTAAATTGTCAAAACCGTCCCCCGACAAACGCATCTACTAATAACATTTTGTCCAACTGTCTGTAATGATTTAAATAAAAATAGTTTTGGGGCGATATTTATTGTTTTCTTTAGCTTTTTAAGGTGAAGTTATAACGCTTGAAATAATAGCAACGGTATATTTTAGTTTTATGTTATGCTCGATAACTTGCCGGTAAGCAATAAACTATTAGAGGCCACTAACACGTTTAAGAAAAAGACGAAAGAGAGAGAGGTAGAGACAAATAGAATTAACCGTTCAATGGCCACTTCAAACGTGATTTTTTTTTGTACTACGCTGGTGGCAAGCAAGTGTACAGTCTACCTGATGTTAAGCGGACACCGCAGCCTACACGCCCGCAAATCCAAAGGAGTATCGTGCGCGTTATCGACCCTTTATTAAATTTGAGGATGCACTGTGTTGACAGCAAAAGGGACAAATTTAGATCCCTTGATCTCAACTCTGGCAACCTTGCTCACCTCCAGGAATACAACACTACATACTTGTTTAGTAGATAATGTTATTATGGCTGTGGTCTTCTGGCAAGGCGGAGGTACTTCCCCTGTTGGACTGCTCCAAATTCGAGCAAGATGACATATTGCTGTGCCCTTACCTCTCTAAAAAGTTGTAGTGTGTAATCCTACTGTCATCTGTATTCCCTTATCAAATGTAGATTTGCCGTCAGATTTAGTTACGCCTCTGAATAAGGTAAAAGCTCTTATTCTCTCATAATAAATACTTTTGACCTCTTCATATGCGTGTTCGGATGTTGACTGTTTCTACATTTGATAAGGAAGACCTGGGGAAGCAGTGAGCTATATCTTTGGCTTTTAAGCCACTTTAGTACTAGGGCCAATCGCTGGTTCTACTTAGGTACCTATGTTGTTTCCCGCGATCGTTCCGACACGACAACACACCGCGCGATAAAGCAAACGCTGAAAACATAGTATGGCTTAGATTTAAAATTTGAATGTATGTCCCAGAAAGAGTCCTTTATCAGTTAAAAAATTCTCATAAATTTAGGCCATTTTCTGTTTGATTTGACACATATCTTGTCATTTTTTCAGTGTTACTATCTAGAACAGGACTATTGCGACCTTATGACATAAACTTTTAATGTATTTTTTGAAGTTTTCATCAAGAAATATCGTTTCAAACATGACTCCAAATCGACCATTTTAAAACTTGGTTTTCCGCTTAAATTTGACTACACACAATAAAATCAAAAAATGGCTGTTATTATCTAAAACTTTAATAAAATCATCGTAACCTTTAATCACTTTATTGGTTTATCAATACTTTTGTCCTAATTCGACATCAAAACATTTCTAATTTTGTCGATTTCGGTGAAGATAAGTTTTGGTTAAAAATAATCGAACGCTAATAAATCCTTATTGATCTTATATAACTACTGCTTGTAATTGAGTGTATTTAAGGTACCAGTATTAATATTAATAACGCTATAGTTATTTCTGACACCCTAGACCGTATCAAACAGAAAAATGGATCATCAGACACGCTTACGAAATTCCCTCTAGAGTATAATCGAAGTGAAAAAGCCCATATCTACATGCCGCATGCCGATATATTATATCCTCCGTTGATGGATGACCGTTTTTGGGGATAAGTGGAATTTTTCCTTTTTTGCACAATCTCTGCAATGTACTCACGTATATTCTAAAGGGCGTTGGTGTTACAGTTAACCCGTCGGATACGTCAGAATTATTAGACCTGATTAAAATCTATTAATTTAAATCGAGTAGACTTTAAATTTTGTCAGTGGGATGTGGTTTCCGCTTCTCGTCCGTTAACTACATCATAATTTTCAATCAATTTAAAAAAAATATCGCCACACATGAGTTTTGAACCCACGACCTCTCTTTAAATTTTTCACTTGGATTGAAAATTATAATTTCGAGTAATAATTTGAATCAAGTAAAGACTAAATTTTGTCAAGCAGAAGCGTCCGCTAGCTACATTATAATTTTCAATCAGTGATAAATTGAAAAAATTATCGCCACAGGTGGGATTTAAAGCCATGCATGACCTCTTTGAATTTCTCACTTTTATTGAATATTATAATTTCTAGTAAAGTTAATCATTAAGGCCAAAAAAATCTTGGTCTGAGGTTGATCATAAATGATCGATCATGTTGATTACCTATTGAAGCTGTTAGCGAACGTGATGGTTATGGCAAGTACTTTAATTCTTGAGAGTGGGTTATCTTGGCGAGGGTAGACATTAGTTTATTTGCTTCATCGTAGTCGATATTCTACTACTACTGGACTATCTAAAAGCAGCAATTATTTTTGTGATAGTTAGTGTGGCCAAAAACCGGAAGTATTTTCAGTGCCATGGTTTTTTCACCCTTGCGCACGAAGCCGCAGTGTTACATAAAATTCGAACCATAAAAAATAATTCTTTATCGTTTGGTTTTTGTCAATGTAATGAAACTAAGGACCTATATGTATATACACAATTCATTTATAAACTTATGGAACGACACACATGGTCGCATAAACGGCCAATAAAAGATAACCGCCGATCGTTTATACGAACGGCTTGATTAAAAACAAAAACTTAAAACAATTGAACAGATTGCATCAAGCGGAAGGTCAGCCTTGTGTCCACCTGCCTTTAAATTTAAATAATAATAAGATGACACTGTAAGCACATGCGACAGAATATATTAATCGGACAAAAGGCCGGCCCGCTTCCACAATAGCAGTGTTTTCTTAACGGCCGCGGCTGTTTGGAAGGGGATTGCATATTCAAATTTTAGGGTCGCGATTTTGAATATCGATTTTTTTTGCGAGTGGCCAGTTCTCACGGGTCAAGCGATGACCTTTCAGACAATAGTCGATAGATCAAAGTTGCGTTCAGAATTTATAATTAATGTCTATGGCTGCTTTGTGAGAATTCGCGGGTGAAAAGATGCAGTCTTTTGAATTTTGAGAACTAGTTGTGGAAAGTGGTTTGAATATTGATGAATGCGTATGAGAACTGGACTGACACTTGTTAATGTGTTTTGTGACTGACCTTCCCTTCTTGACCTAACGATGTATTCAAATTTACAACATTTTGGGTGACGTAGGAATATATGATCATGGTGGTCAAAGTATAATAATATGAACATCATTAAAGATGGGAAGCCTCTTTTGTGGTAGCCGAAAACAATAGTAGTTGAGGTAGGGCAAAATAAGTGTAGTTTTCTTTAATTGTGAGAGTATCACGTTTTGTACATTTAATGAAATAAATAAATAAAATATCATGACAACGCGGATTGGTCTTTGGACCTATGATCGTTTTGAGTGGTTAGTTACGGAGCGCTTCCGTGCTTTGGTCTTAAAGTTGGAGGAAAATACCTCAAAGGTGATAAATAAGCAAATGGCTTGCGTAATTTTGTAGGACAAATCTCAGCATTCGCAAGTCGAAATAAGAAAACACTAAATTTTATACTGCTCCAATTTGTTTACATTATGATTAGGGCGTGAGACACTTATTTACAAAAAAAAATGTATAGTACAGCTAGTAAAAGGTCAGTCGCTTTTTTATTGTACAAAAAAGGTTGTAAATTTTAACAACATTCTCCGTGAGTATGTTGTGATCAATGTCAGGTTCGCATATTTGGTTACTGAGAGAGCGTATGTATAGATATTTTCAATATTGACAGAGAAAAGGCAAACCCATATAATATACCTTAGCACCTATATGCCCTAATTAACACTAAAAAATTAAAGATCGGACCGTAATTACTCTAAAATTACGAATATAACCTTTAAAGTTTTAGATAAAAATATGTTCTTCATCTGAAAGATTTTTATGCGTCCATACCAAGTAAATACAACCGGGAGTAGAGGGTCGCTCTGTAAATATTAATCTCGTAAATTTTCTGTCAATAGTCCCTCCCTCTTGATGGATAGGGGTAGTGACGTAATATTGCGCTAAAACATCTTATTTTATTCATAAGTTTCTATACTATACGAAAATACACATTCCTTGAAAATACCTACGCAAGTTTGTTTCTTTGTTTACCTATATTATATATTTATATTTTTCACGCCCTTGCATACGTGTGTATCCTTTTTAGCACATGTATGGTAGGCTAGTTTGAAACAGTAACATATTTTCAAGTTTGATTCATCATCATCATCATATCAGCCGAAAGAAGTCCACTGCGGGACATAGGCCTACCAAAGAATGCCATAATGACCGGTCCTGCGCCACCCGCATCCAGCGGACTCCCGCGACCTTTACCAGGTCATAAGTCCACCTGGTGGAGAGCCTACCAACTTTGATTAGGCCAACTTAACTGATTTACTTATTTGCGAAATTGCATTGTGTACTGGGGGATCCATCATTTTACCGAAAATCGTTACATCGATTATCATTTCCCATAACACTATTCGCAGAATTTTATTATCACTTAGGAATCATTCATCGAACTTCGTTAGATCGCTCAAACATTTGCTCGAATTACTTTTTACACAAGAATCAACTCATCGAATTTTAATTCAGTATTTTATTTGTTCATCGACGTAGTCGTTCATCGAATGGCCTTTAGTATAATTTTGGTTTAACGAAGGTTTCAGTTCCCAAAATTCTTATTACCTAGAACATCATTTCACCACTGTTTACTATTCTTGATATAAGTAAGTCTAAAATTATTTTTTTTCTCAGATTCTTGGTGTACTCTGTAAAAGTACTCATAAACAAAAATACTCAAAAACAAAAATACCCAAAACCTAAAATGTACAAAAGACCTGTTAGGGCAAAACCGACTGTAATGCGGATAGGTTAGAAGATTAAGAGCTCCCGTCTTAATCTTCGGGGTTATTTTTTTATATAAGCCCAGAAAGACCAGTTAGGGCAAAACCGACTGTAATGCGGATAGGTTAGAAGATTAAGACGGGAGCTTTGCTCTCGTCTTAATCTTCGGGGTTATTTTTTTATATAAGCCCAGAAAGACCAGTTAGGGCAAAACCGACTGTAATGCGGATAGGTTAGAAGATTAAGACGGGAGCACAGCTCCCGTCTATTATTTTATATAAGACCAGAAAGATTATACGCCTTGAAAAATCATGCTTGCTTGGTTGTTCGTTGAAACATTGTTCTTGGAAAGAATACTATATGGAACGTACTATCTGTGAATCAAGTTTCGTTAAATTAATACTATGAATAACGAATATTTCGATGAAAGGTAAATTCGATGTACCGTTACGCTACGATTAGAGACGGATTCGAAACGATTAACTATGAAAAGTGGTTCGATTATATAAAATGCAATGAATTGATGATTATGTGATTAGAAAAAAAAACCTAATGAAATTCGTTGAACAGTTTTCGGTGAAATGAAAATCGATGTAAGATATTTCGATAAAATAATAGACACCCGTGTACTGAGTTGTTTCTTAAAGTTTAGTGTCACTATGTTTTGCCACAAAAGGCATAAAATATTACAAATATCTACCACTCTATAGCATGCAGCCTGCGTTCCTAAATAGGTACTAAGTAGAGGTAGAAACCGATTGTTATTTATGCCGCTATTTTATTTATTTATGTTAAGCTAATAATACCGCGTGTTAGAATTTGGTGACGGATTAATCATTCATTATGTTTTAAAACAGAGAAGTGAAAATTAAATTTTGTAATCCTGAACCTTCAAGGAACAATAAGGTTGATAATAGAGACCACAAGTGGCCATAAACAAAACATAAAAAAAACTTATTCCAAATCAACCATTCCATTTTCAAAATCAGTATTAGCGATAGCGGTAATCCGCAGCTCCCCCAGTCTTGGAATGTCCAGAAGCAGGGACCTACTTCTAGAAGGACGTATCCTCCATATTATTGACATCGACGCAGTTTCCTTTTCCTTTATTGTGCAAGTAGGGGACGAGAGTCTCACGAGTCCGTATAATTTTGCTATAAATAAAAATTCTAGTGTAAAATTTCTTGGACATTGGCGACCGCTTTGTTGATGTGGCGAGGGCTTAAGAACAATAAAAGTTCCATTCGTGCTGATTTAGTTCGGTACGACAACAGAAAGTGATATATTATGATACTTGAAACTGATATTTTGAAAAGAAATGTAACATTGATACTGCGTTATTATTGTACTTGTCGAAGATATTTCTTTCAAAATGAGTAGCGTAGTCGTAGTATTATCACCATCATGACCATTCGTGGACTTTGTGGCAACGAGATAATGTCTACGAATGGTCAGTTAACTGTGATGCTGATTTCCACCACCAATCATGATGATTAAGACTTGTCCACCACCAATCATGATTTACTTACACACACATTTAAAGTAATGTAAAATACGCAATGACGCCGGGTCCGTAACAATTTTGCATTAAATTTATGTAAGCCATCCACAGAACACCCCAAGCAATGCCAAACAAAAATATACTGAAGCTGTTTCCATTGATAGTAAACTAACTGTGAGATGAATCAAACGAGATACTTACACCAGCATATATATATGGTCAATACTACCATTTAATGATCAACTGAACGACGAGCTCTACTATAAATTGTAAAATGATTTGTATATAAAGTAAATTATATTATATTAGGAACCTACCTAACTTAACGAGACATGAATACAAAACTTCATATTTTCACCTTCCTAGTAGGTAAGTCTTTCTTTATTATGTAACAATGTAATTAAATCTAACAAGTAAATTTTCACACACAATCATTAGCCGTATCGTTTGAAAATACATTAATTTGCTACCATCATGATGGCACCAGAACGTAGGAAGTGGCTAATATATTCCCTCTAATGAAATCTCCAATGCGATATCGACTAACATATGACAAGAATCTTACGAGACTATATGAGAGCTACCTAAGGCTGGTACTATTATTAATATGTATTTAATACAGTAAAATTCGGATACAGCCACAGTCAAGGGACCGGTGATATTTCGTCGCACAACATGGACTGATTTGCTTAGAAAGTGTTTTGTAAGAAAACCTAACACTGCATAACATGAGGGAATTTCGATGTATTTAAAAGCTGTAAAACATTGTATGCAGAGTCGTAATAAGCGCATTGTACTGTAGGTAGACAATTATTGGAATATTGGCATCGATTTTGAACTTTAAATAAAGCAATGCCAACACCATTATGATGATCCATGCCCCGACTACTTATAAAAAGGTCCATCAACTTAAGCGGCTATAAGAATAAATAGCCATATGCTAACGTCGTATGGTTAGAAGTGTTAGGACGCATAAGTCTGTGGGCACGGTATACATTTCCATGGCTTTGGGGGATCAACAACCCTTTTCTGAGATTGGTTTCCATTGTTGCAGATAGTACGGTATAACCTGAGAAGCTAAAGTTTTGCCCAACTTGTATTAAATTACTTTAAAATGCACTTGTCAATTTGTTGTAGAACTATATTGCAATAATGAGTCGGCTATTTACTGTCATTGACGAGACATAATCACACAGACAGACCTCGCTAGTTCGGCCATCTACTGAGAATGGAAGAGGATCTCACAGTTAAAAAGAGCATACCTATACT
This sequence comes from Epiblema foenella, assembly GCA_963556455.1. Classification (NCBI taxonomy): domain Eukaryota; kingdom Metazoa; phylum Arthropoda; class Insecta; order Lepidoptera; family Tortricidae; genus Epiblema; species Epiblema foenella. The sequence continues at coordinate 10,200,485 of OY747113.1, read as the reverse complement.
TGGATCAGCAGACTGATCACTACCATCATTGTCAAATAGGGCAGTCCAGAAAGTATCGCTGGAAGGACCGTTTGGAGGCGGTACAGGATCGGTAAAAGTGGCGTGCTCTCGTTTCCACATGTGTCTTCTTTAGTTACTTATTCAATTAGTCTCAAATTTTGAGTTACCTCAAAAGTCAGTCTTACGACAATGGGTACCAGCCCAAATGACGGATACTCCCACTCTTTACCACGGCTCGTAAAACTTTATCGGCGATCGTTCGAACTGTCCCGGCTCCGATCTCCTTAATACGCCTCTGGATTTATTCACCACACTTTTCACTCCCTGCGGTGGACACTGCAGAATTTGGATATAGGTAGGTAACACTGATATATCGTACATATTCGATGGAGAAAAGATCGAGGGAACAAAGAAAACGCATTTTAGTGTTCGCACACTTGGTCGGCAGTGTTCTTGATGAGGATACTCTGGATTTAGCGAAAGACTTACAACTGTTAACAGAAGGAATCCAAATAAACAAATGGTCAACAACGCGCTCTTGATTTGAGCTAGAGACAAATACAGATTGTGTTATTCTGACTGCAGTTTTCTGTCAAGTAGAGATCCTTTCCCAGTTGAAGTACTCTAAAAATATCGTTGTGCTAAGTACCTAAGTCAGTCAGGTAGACTTAGACCTATTTAATATGTCTAATCCTTCGTAATTGATATCACTATATTCACTATGGCCCATCCTTTCTGACTTCAATAATAATATGAAGCGTTAAGAGTAATCACATATTCATGTACATTTTTAAAATATTTCGGCGTATAAATTAAACCTCTTGCTCTTTCTGCTCTTCCTTAATAATATACATTCCCCGGAACTAGTGAAATAATAAAATCAGATTATTATTAATGGCGCCGGTACACACAAAACGTATAAAAAATAACAAAAGATGTTTTCTTATCCACTCACGGAGAGTGTGTTGTACAAATGTACCCATCTTTTGTAAAAGAAGAAAAAACGACTGACCGGTAACTAGCTGTATACATTTTTTATGTAAAATAGTGTCTTACGCCCCACAGATAATGTAAGCAAATTGGAGCAGCATATTTTTTACATAGTTTTTTTTATTATTTATTGTTCAGAACACATACAGTCCTACATAAAAAGATAGAGGTAAGTTACAAATATATATAAAAACAGACCTGGAGGTTAATAATTAGAAGCATTAAGCAAAAGTAATACAAAAAAGCACTGTGCAAAGTGTTTTGGTGTAATACTGTCAACTTATGTGCGAATAAATAATAATAGTAATTATTATTTATTCGCACATAATTATTAAAAGTGTTTTAGCGAATAGGAAAGTAAAATGGGTAGAATACTATGTACTCGTATTTTTTATCGATAACAATTTGGATCTCGTACGTTTTTTTGAAACATCAAGGGAGTACATAAATGAATCGATGTCACAGAAATACTCACTGTAATTTTTTAATACTCGTTTGGAAAATGTATGTCTAGAATAATTAGCACCTGCGAAACTCACATAAAACAAATTACGTGGACATAAGGAGCGATGAGGTCCATGAAATATTACATTTTGCAGCAAGTTTGGGCAATTAATTTCGTTTTTTAAGATATTGAAAAAAATTGTGTCGACAAAAAAGTCTTCTATTACAGAAGGAAATCATGCTAAAGTGTTTAGCTGACTTTGCTGACGATTCTAAGGGTGTACCGGTCCTGTAACATAGTGATCTCAAAAAAACATTTCCTATGTAAACGAACCTGGTACCAGATAATAGGCTTACTAAGGCCGGGTTTTATAAAGATCCGTTAGACCAAATGTCAGATCAAATTTCAGTAACTCAGTTACATTTTTTGACATAACAAACCGACATAAGATCTAACGGATCTTTATAAAACCGAGCCTAACTGTATCTTTAAAATATTAGGTACCTACTAACGAAATAATTTAATGATACACTAATTTAAGTGTTTGTTTTACATATAATTGTGTACTTAAAAAATGTTGTGAGAATCGCCATTTTAATTAACGAACAAACTGCGTTAGTGAATGGCTGCACCCAAAGAAGATTAAGAGAAGTAACAAGATAAATACTTGTATAGCTGAGATAGTAATACCAAATGTGATGTCACGGGATTTTTTGGTACTTAGTTGGTGACAATTTTTATAAAATTTACTTTAATTATTTTTATAAGACATGACACCAGCTGTCAACGAATCAAAGACCCCGAATTCGATTAAACAAAATCATATCTCACCCTCATCTGAGAAAATATTCCAAATCATTTTCAAAAAGATAATCGGCCAGTCGGTCGCAATCTTAGCAAAACATGTCGGCATTAATAAAGACACGTCCGAGGTGCGCCCTATTGTAAACTTTCCAAAAAAAATAGAATCCGCTATTCATTGTACTGGCCGAAAATATAATTGCTCGGGCCCCTTCGTCCATTCTTAGGAAAAAATGGGGCAGAAAAAAAATGACATTCGGTATTCAAAACACATGTCACTTTCCGCGTCGATTTATCGCGTTGCAAATCGAACTGTCCCCTCTACATCTTCAACGACTAAAGTCGTAAATGCCTTAACAATACATTAGATTACAGACTTTATGTTATTTAAGACTAGGTAGAAATTGCTTCGATAGTTGAAGCAAATTGTGCTTGTTGGTATAAGTAGGTTAGTGGACGAAATCTCTTATTAGCTACACCGTGAATTTGGTGACATTTCCCATGACGACTGAATTTTGAATTTTACGATTTCTTCTTATTGTCGGTTTTATTATGGAATTCGGAAATGAAACAGATTAACCGCGTCGTTGAGTTTATTGAAAAAATTGTCGACATTGGTCCATGTAGAGCGAGCGTTTTGATTTATTATCTATTCGAATTATCAAATCGTACAAATTAGTTAAGGATAGAAGTCTTGGCTAAAGTACAGTATATAATACATATGAGTTAAAGAAAGGAGTTAGCGTATCGCCGGTCAGTTTCCTTACTCGTCAGTTAACTGATTCACCAGTTTACTCATTCGACAGTTTCGCTAGGTTGACAATTTCGCTAGTTAGGCATTTTCCTGATTCGTCAGTTTGCTCATTAGACTGTTTCGCTAGGTCGACAATTTCGCTAGTTAGGCATTTTCCTGATTAGTCAGTTTGCTCATTAGACTGTTTCGCTAGGTCGACAATTTCGCTAGTTAGGCATTTTCCTGATTAGTCAGTTTGCTCATTAGACTGTTTCGCTAGGTCGACAATTTCGCTAGTTAGGCATTTTCCTGATTCGTCAGTTTGCTCATTAGACTGTTTCGCTAGGTCGACAATTTCGCTAGTTAGGCAAACCTGATTCGTCAGTCTGCTCATTAGACTGTTTTGCTAGGTCGAAAGCGACTAATAAATAAATATTTAAATATTTGGGGACATTGGCACACAAATCGACCTAGTCCCAAACTAAGCAAAGCTTGTACTATGGGTACTAAGCGACGATATACATACTTATATAGATAAATAAACCAAGAGTATAGTGCAAATATATAAATCTATTTATTATATTATCTTATCAATAAGTGTCTGCGTTATAAAGATTGTCAATTTAGTGAAACTGGCAAAAAAGGAAATTGGCGAATTAAGAAACAGTCTAATCATTAAACTGTTGAATCAGCAAAATTGACGAATAAGGAAACTGACCGGCGATACGCTAACTGATTGGGAAAATGACGAAATAACAAAACTGACAACCTAAACTTACTGACGAATAAAGATGTTTGCGAATGGGGAAACTGACTTAATAGAGAAACTGACATCTTAATGAAACTGACAAACAAGGAAACTGTCGAATTAAGAAACTGTCGAATGAGTAAACTGGTGAATCAGTTAACTGACGAGTAAGGAAACTGACCGGCGATACGCTAACTCGATTATTGAACAAGCGTAGCGGGCGCTAAGTGCAACCTAAAGTATAAAATTATCTATAAGAAATTATGTCAGTTAGGTTTTAGGTACATAATGATTCTGAATGATATATGTACCAGACATTATTGAAACTTTATAGTTACCTGCGTATATTATTTCAAAATTAACGGTACTCAGTAAGATAATTCATAATTCTACAAATCCCTAACTTACCTATTCACCTACCTACCTATTCAGAGAAATATTTACGTGTCGACACGTATTTAAATTGCTTAATCAAATCGCCATCTTCAAATTCGCCGGGAGACAACGGCTTAAAGATTAGGCTTTACCCTAACCTAACCTAATTAACCCTAACTTTATAAGCCCTAACTTTATATATGCCTACCTACAGGAAATAAAATGTGCCAACAGAAATATGTATATAACCCATATTTAAACATCCTTTTAAAATATAAATATCAGAAATGAGATGTAAATATCAATTTCCACCCGCGACCCTGCGGCATGCAAAAATGACAAAGAGTACCACAGTATATATACGAGTACAGTGCGGTTAATAATCCACGATCGACTGATTACCGTCTAGATGCGAGATAACCCGACTGACTGTACAGGGGTGGATATAGGGTTGAACATTTACATATACAAATTATTTTGTAATATTGAGAATAAAAGAATTTTATATTATGTAGAAAGGTAAATGTCCCAATTTTGACAAAGTATATTAATAATAACCTCGTATTATTAACATCTGGATTCTTAGTTAAAAAATAATCTCATATTACGTAACCAGTACCTGGGAGACCGATCTTTGCTAGGCATTTTCCCGAGCATGAGACCTAGCTAGATCGATTGTTCCCCTCTCCCTGGTTTGGTTCTGTCAAAAAGTGTATTTGGTATGGTGCCTAGAGTTTTCAATAAGCTACCTATATCCATCTTAGATGTGTAGACAATGTAACGAATTTCAAAAAAAGCCTAAGCAAATTTTTGGTGCAAAAAGCATACTACTCCGTACAAGAATATTTAAATGATATTGACATATAATTGTTTTGTATTGTAATATTAATAAGAATCTGCGTAATATGACATAAGCACGATGCATGATTATTTAATAACTTTGTTTAATACATTTTTGTGTCATACTTTATGACTATTTGTATGCCTTATGGCGAAGATATAGTGAGACTTGTAAATATTTATAAGACATCTGTATGTACCTGTTTTTACGAATAAATGACTTGATTGATTGGTGGACTTCTTTTCCTAACTTGTCAATAGGGATGTTGATACCAAATAAGAAAATAAATAAGTTCGAATTTTCTCGAAAAAGGATAAAGTTCATGATTAAATGGCGAAAAAAGTATCTCAAAAGAATAAATAATTACATAATTACAAGTCTTCATAGTTTTAAGAGGGGGCGTAGTCTGGCCTTTTTCCGCAAAATGCCCCTTGTATTGGAACGATCGTCATTTACTATGGCGCTCGTGGTCAATGACGTTACTAATCTGTCACGCTTTCTCTCTTACCAGTAACATTAAAACGTTTACAGCTTCGTTATTTTTTGAGATAATTGAATAGGATTTTCACCATTTGTCATATTTTTTGCCATGTTCCTTTTGGGCTAGTCTTATGGAGTAGTCTAATTTTGAGTCAACATCCCTATTTGAAAACGGACGTCTTTAGTAGCCAGTCGTTTTAAACTTAGTCGTAACACTCACTTGTTTTTCTCGTATGATGTACGTTTATAGATCACTGTCATCACCCACATAGACACGCATTTTTCATATCTAAAGCTACAACTGCTGATAATGCCTGCCTTCTCTGCCAACCCCTATTAGGAATACCTGCCGGCGTCAGTTTATGTATCATCATCGGACTGACTCACATGTACTCTCGTGAATGGCCAGACTTTCCATAAAACGACACCTAGAAACACATTCATTTAGGATTTTGTGGTTATATTGAGTTATTTCAGCAAGTATAGAAAACGGTTTAGTAAAGTAAAAAAAATACTAGAAAATGGGACTTCTATTCTTTACATCACTTTGTTGACAACCCTGACGTCAGCACAAAAGGTGACTGGAAACCACCATTGACATAATAACCAACGAACTGATCTTAGATATGATATTAATTGGCTCAACTATCCATACGAAATCAAAAAAATCTGAATACTTCATTCCAATAGCAGCCCTATTTTTAAAACCATAGATGCTACCGTTGGATGCTACGATGATTTATAACGTAAATTTCAACTTAGTCTCTAAATTGTCCTTAATATAGGGCTGATATTGGTTTGTCTCGCGATTTCTGAATTAATATTTCTCAGTGTAATTGATATGGTTCTTTTGTATATGGACACAATGGTTATATTGTTTTGTGCGGGTTTTGATGTAATGATGCGATTGATTAGGGTTGTGCCCTTGGGCGAGATTGATTAGATTTCTCATTCTTTCCAATCCATTGATGAATGGTGCAAAATATTAATATTTATTTTTTATGAAAGGTTAAGGCCCAAGTATGTATTAGGTAAATGTATGATTGAATTGTCATAGAGGCAAGTAGTACAACAGTATAGTACTATGAGGTTACTATGTTATTAAATCATAATTCATAACTTACATGCACATTAGCCGACCACAGGAGATAAGTTTTGTTTTTTCAACTGCTACGAGATTTAAATGGACTTGAAAGTAATATTTCTGGCCTCGAAAATAAAATAACGGACTTTCTCGTGTATACCTATCCATAACGTGATATTTTTAACCACAAAAAGTTGATCCTTTTGACAAATTTACGATGGTTTTTGCCATCAAGCCACCAAGTTATTCATGCTCATGGATAAATTTAGAATGGCACAAATCTGACGGGTCCATACGCCCTTTCGTTAACTGCATTTTGAATTTGGCAAGAAAAGTTTTTAGGTTAGTTTTTACAAGACCGTTTCATGATTCTAGAAAATTTGGTGTGTGCGGAGATTTTTTGTCGTAACATGACCCTTAAGGTGTTAAATCCCGTTGTCTTAATCTATATCTCTTTCGAGAAGTCGATTCCTAACAGATGTTTTGTCGAGGCGTAGATTTTTTAGTTAAGAAAATTAAAAGGGTATGTACAATTTCTTTCATTTTTTTAACACACATTTTTTTCTCATAATGCATGTTTTGTTAGAAGTTTAACAATATCAGTTTTCAAATAACATGTTAATAGGGTAAACTGCTTATAATTGGCCACCCGCCAACAACTGGGCACTTGGCAAAAATATGCATAGAACAAAACAGTTATTGGTATTTCTACAATTATACAAATAAAACTAAAAAAAATCTGAAGAATTACATAGTCCTAAGGAGTAATTGTGTAACTTTTCGACCGAGCGTTAGGACAAGTGATTGTGTAAAAAAAAACCTTAGTAAAATAACATAACATAACATGTAATTTACAAAAATATAACCTACCTTACAAAAATACAATCCGTTACGCCATCGACTTGCTAAGCGATTGTTTAATCTCAACTAGCATTTAAACTTTCATGGGCTTCGAAATTTTGAATTTGAAAACTGCTAATTGTATTATTTAAAAAATTGACTCTAGGCTAATTACCTATTATGCGGTTCCTTAAAAATGTGTGCAAAAATGCCGACTGTAGAAAAAAGTTACCTACCTGCCCCGCCGTCCGTATCCGTACAAAGTTATTGCATCTGGAAACGTGCATGACGTTAATGTCACATAAACTATAGTGACTGTTTCCTAAATGTACTAATGATGATGATTAGCACTGCTTCATTTAAAATTAATGGGATGGTGTTTAGTGTTCCGTAACAGAATTGGTCCAATGGAATACCTATTTTACAAACAATCATAGCAGAGATAATGGAATAATTTAACCGGAAAATATATTTTGTTTTAGTATTTATAATTAAATGTTTGCTTAAAAGTTATTGACATAAATTAAGAGTATAATATTATCTCTTCTTCAATGAATAATTCTTTTGCCACTTATTCTTCAAGAAAAGCATCGTTGTGTACTTACGATATTTAACTCATTGTATTTTGTTTTTTTTTCTTAATTTATTGTCTGACCTTGAATGCGGAATGCTATTAAAATTTATTCGAATATGTTATGCACATAACGCACTTTTCTCAAATATGTAAACACGTTAACATTTTTTTTTAAATTTATTTATCAAAAAAAATACATAACAGTTACAATCTTTTAATTTCTCGCCAAACTGCCATAACAGTTTGTTGGCGAGATCGCAGCAGAACATAGAACGCAGCAGTGGTTTTGTAGACTTCGCAAACTACTACTTTTTAAATATATAGCACGATCATCATCGGTCTCATACTACTGGGCATAGGCCTACTGTAGATGAGAAATCGAATGCTACATTGTACAACTACTTAAAAAATCTGTAGTTTGTCGGTTGTAATGCAAACACGCATTTTTTATTTGTATTCACAGTTGAAGTTGCCCCACACCTTCTGTCTACAATTTCCAAAATATCATCGCAATTCTTCGCGTAAAATAACATAAGTACATGTCTCATTTTCTTATTCTAAACTTATGCAATTAAGAGTTACGTCTCAAAATAACTTGCAATTAAGTTTACGTTACTTTGTTTCATATTCAGAAGATATATGAGTGAAACGGTAGGCAGGTATGGCATTGTGTGTTAATGAATCGCATATTAATTAGGTATTTACGTATGCTGTTACCTGTTTACGGAGACAAGGAAATATCTACTTGCTATGTTTTTGAGGCGAAAGAATGTCCTTTGATTACGATATACGATTTTGCCTCCAGCGATTTTGTTTCGAACAATCAAATTTTATCTATCTTAGAGATTATATCTACCACAAACGGGCGTATTTTTTTTTAAATAACAGCTTAAATAACAGGTTGCGGAAACTTGTAATGACAGAAGGCGAAGTCTTTCAAATTGATGCGCATTAGAAAATAATAATTTCGAAGTACGCCGCAGTGAATATACCTACGATCAATAATTACTAGCTATGAATTAGGTGCTGCTAAATTATTTTTATACTTACGTTATCTGAAAATGGTACATTCACCCCAGGTACTGTTTTCTAGCAACCTGAGGTTGTTTTATATGTCATTTTCTATATTAAAATATCATTTTTTATGTCATTTTCTATATCATTTTTAATCCATCCACGAAACGTAAGTTTGACATGTTACCACAGAATAGTACCATGGTGATACGTGTCTAATCATTCTAATCAACTAGCAGGTTATTCCTGCAGAAATGAACATAGACTTAAATACCTATAAAATGCCTTCAGTTATCTTCACCAGTTGTAAGTCATATATAAACCCCGTTAGCATTAAAATCAGCGGGCATAATTTTCCTGAAACTCTCTGCTAAGCGGCACTCATTTTGGTATTATTATTGGTTTATTTACTTTGTGGAATATAATAGGTACATTGGATGTTACCGATTTATACCAAATATATTATTACATATATAATTTATTTCTAAATATATAAACAGTTTATCAAAAAAACCCGTTGAGCACGCGCAGCATCCCTTTAAATCCAAATTTAACCCGTCGCGTGCCGGATCAAAGAGATCAAGATCCATTGTAGATCTCAAACCCTTTACTTTAACTTGTATTTCTAGCCTTCCCTGTAATTTTAATCCATATTAACGATTATTCATGCATGTATGAGTGAAACTTTATACTGATATGTATATGGTCCACAATGTGTGGCTGGTATATACATATGGGTTCAACATCTTCACATTCATTGTTTTAATCAAAGTTTTAAGTGTAACAGAAATATTCTTTCTTTACTACTTTTAATTCCTAGTCTAAATAGTAGGATATCTCATTAAGAACAACCGGCAAAACTACCCCCTATTAATAATCGTTCATCACACCTATTTTAGTGAATTGCCGCTAAAATTCGTTTGTCCTTATCTGTCACATTGTTATTTACGTTGTGAGAAACAGATTTTAATTAGCAGAGGTTTGATAAGTTTTATGACTAAGGGGGTAAGAGGATACCGATGACTTGTTCATTCCTTAACCATGCCCTCGATTTATAATATGCAAAATGGTTACCTGTCTTTGTAAAAACTTTGAAAATCTCAGACATGCTTGCCTGCTTGCTAGACCTATCTCTGAAATAAGCTTTTAGTATTGTATTGCCGAATTATCTATATCAGATACCTAAATATGCTAGCAAAATATATATATTGTGAAACGGTAACGTTCAATAAGTATTTAATTTACTTTTATATGTCATTCATTGAGCGAAGCGAATACAGCCATATAATAGGTACAAATAAATAATAAAAAACCCGTTATCCACGCGCAGCATCCCTTTCGATCTTCTTAACCCGTCGCGTGCCGGATCAATGAGATCGCGATCTATTGTAGATCTCAAACCCTTTATCAAAGGGTGCGCGGGATTCTGTTCACGTGCTATTCATTTTATTTAACGCCTTTTTGTAAGAATATATGTAAAAGTTGATATTCAACATATTTTTTTATTCTTATTTTAGCTCTATAGAAGGATCAATCTGATATTTCACAGGACTGCGTTTGTCGTTTGTAAGAATCAAATGCACTTTTTGTATTTAATTCACACAGTACCAAAAACCAGTACCTATCAAAATCAAGTTCCAAAACACGTGGAACCGTGAGACCACATGCGTTGTAAAGGAGCAAACCAGATTCCTTTCTTCATCAATATTCACAATATTAGCCGAAGCCCCTTTTTTCTATGTATTTCTAAGAGGGTAACGTTTTTCTTTAGACCTTATACGACGGTGACCTGTGACCCGAGCATAGACAACTCGTTTGAAAAAAGCGTGTCAGCCAGTTCTATGTGAATGGACGTCCGACGCGGTTGGGGCAGTTGCGTTCCGTTTTTGAAAAAGTTCGTTACTTTTTTCAAACGGCTTTAAAGATGGTTGTAGAATTCAGCGTCCATTTTTATTTTTTAGAAAGGTTTCAGTTTTTGACATTTGCCTTGGCAGAATAACAGATGTACCTGTTACATAACATATTTTTCACCTAGTTCGCGTTTTAGTAGCGAACTACGGCCTCATTAGGTATAGATATATGTTGGTATTTATTCAAAAGGGTTGCCACACCATTGGAATTACTTTTTTTGTGTCATACCTAAATTAATTTTATAAAACACGTAGGTAAACACCTTAGAGAGCCTGTGAAAGTGCACCTTATGTCACAAAAGTCATGACTTACAATAATGATGATACCTATTCATAAATTGGATGCTAGAAGCAGGTAGATGCCTTACAAAATATTTGCTTGCAACTGTTTTCTTTAGAATTTAAACTAGTAAATGATAAATGAGATGTAGCTCATGCAATAAATGAAATATTTTATGTTAGTTTTATCCAAACCGATAACGACTAGTTTTTCTATACCACTTATGTTCTTCTACGAAATACGTTAAGATTATAACAGGAACATAGTAATAATTACATTACTCACATAAAGTTAAGAACCCAAATTCATTCATAAAAATATAAGATTCATAAGTTCTAGTCATATAGGGAAAACAACAAAAAATAATTCTAATTTAGTTAATGAATGGACCCACTTAACTTAGTAAGGCATACTTTATCTACGATGTAAATATATCCATTCATTATTTCTTAACAAGTTCTCTTTAACGATAACATGGACTAGATGACTTCATCATTAATAATTTGCTGTTATAATAATAATGTATCAATCCAATAATTATTTACTCGTGCCACTTCGGTAACAGTATAGGCAAACGTCAAACAAATAAAAAAGTTGGTTTTTTATCTTTTGCGTCCCTTAAGATTTCACACAATAGCAATGCGCTCCCGATAAGTAACCCAATTTTTGCACCATAAATAAAACGTAAAAAAAGTTAAAAGCTAACGGTCTTCTTTTTTCAAAAAAGTCCACGTATGAATTAATTTGTGTTACGCCCTAATGCTTACACACAAAGTGGGTATTGAGAGCAAAAATTAGCCTACATTCAAAGTTTTTATAATGTTTTTTGTCGTTTTTTTTCATATTTTGTAACAATATTGACAGATCCGGGAAGGAGCTTTGGCGTCGTCTCGAGGATTTGTAAATAATCTCATTGAAAATTAATACCATTCTACTCTTTGAGGCTGATTGGCTCCTTTGTGAGAAGTTTTTTGGCGAAATAAGAGCGGTTTGATTTTGGAAACAAACGGTTTTGATATTCTAATGTTTATTATTCGTGACGTGGTTCTGATAATTAGAAGTTAGATTATTGTTTAAATGTTAATATTCAGTCTTGCGAAGCGCTTTGAAATCAATGAAAAAATTGCATTAATAGATTCAAGGACAATAACTTAGGTATTAAAATAATAATTTGATGTCGTGAATCATAATTGCGAAACACAAATTTAGTACTTTTATCAATAATTAGTATTACACGCATATATAATAATATTATTTGGGGTATTATTAGATGACATAAACATTAAAATCATTTTTGGACAAACCTACAATTTGCTCGATTTAGTAAAATTAAGCAACTTGAAAATAGCCCTACCAACCATCCTATAAACTTTTTAGATGTCGTCAAATGTCAGCTAACATGATAAAAACTCTCCCTCAGTACTTATTAAATTAAGCTCATCGTTCAACACCCCTTTTCTTTTTCTACACTTTTTATGCAATGGGGTTGGCATTATGACACAGTAGTACCGTAAAGCAGCATCCTACCTTAACCATTTTAGGGTTAATAACGTCAATCTCAACCCTAAAGATAACACGTGCGGCAAGACGAGGGTTAAAGGAGATAAAAAAGATAAGTGTTAACCGAGTGTTTAGGGTTAGTTATGTTTTTGTCGATTTTTAACGGTGGGTTGTTAAGACAAATTGCAATGTATTTTTAGACTAAAAAATGGTTTTATCTCAATTATTTATTAAATTCTAGTTTAATAACTCTTTAAATCATTACACTCTTCGCTCTGTGTATTTAATGTAAAAATAATGTAACAAATCATTGCAGCCGTGTGTACAAAATTTAAGTTATCTAGACACATTAAATGTCATCGGTTTGTCTTTATTATGCAGTTTTGATTTGTAAAAATGAATAAAAAGTGCTTGTTTACTTATATGAAAATTTGTTACACTACAAATTTTCTGTTCCCTATCCCTTTTAAACCTTTCAAGGTTTTTTACAAACATTGTTTTTTTAGGATTCCGTACCAAAATGGTAAAAATGGAACCCTTATGGTTTCACTTTGTCTATCTGTCTGTCACATCGCTAAATATCTCAAGAACTACTTATGCTATCGATTTGAAATTTGGAATAGTTATAAAGAAGGCTTACCTACATACATAGAACATTTAATTTTTTTTTAATATTTGTTTTATGAGGGAAAATGTAAAAAAAAAATACGCCCCCCCCCCCTTTATCACCGAAAAAATATAAAATTATCACATAACATTGATATCAATGCATACTTTACAGGAAAAATATAACTGTACGTGATAAAGGATTATCCTTGAAAAACTACCATACATACAAAGTTATTCAGTCGCTCAAATTTGTAACAAAAGTCGCCTATAGATGGCGCTGTACCCATGGCGTCCAATTTCCACACCATGTTGTTGAGATTTTCCTTATCTAATAGGGTTGAACCGGTATACATCTGTATACGGAACCCTCGGTACGCGAGTCCGACTCGTACTTGACCGTTTTTTTAAGGCATGGCGCTCCTGGCGCATTCAGCCATAACTATATTGTTCTACTTGTTCTACATCATCGATGGGCATCACGGATAAATATTTACATGTCCAGAATCCAGTATGCCCCGTATCGAACCTACGAGTCATGTACAATTAGCATAAAAGTAACGAGGCATACGAAAAGGTCAAAATCTCGTATTCTTTACAATAATTAATTTTGACGTCTCCATATGCGTAGTTACTTTTGCTGCTAACTGTACCTAAGTGTCAGGCGAATGACGATGATGTGTCAGATGGTCGCACCTACATAACTCACGATAATAATAATATAGCCTCTTTATTCCTTAATAAAATATTTCACAATATGATTTTCATTATGAGATTAACTCCATGCATAATTATTTTACCTTATTATAATATTAATCATAGAGTGCAAACATTGAATTTTGTATTTAAAAATAATAATAATAGTTAATCAATTTTCAAATTATTAAGGACCTCTCTACGAGTAAAGGCCTCCTCCATATCCTTCCAGGTCTCTCTATCTCTTGCCTTTCTAAACCAATCCTTTCCAGCCGCTCTATCTAACTCATCCGCCCACCTTTCTTTTGGTCTTCCTTTATTTCGTTTACCAAGTGGTCCACAGGACCACTTGGTAAACATAACTCACGATACTGGGCTCTTATTACTATTCAGCTATTAAAAGTAGCTTTACTATTTGGTACCAATTTATTGACAAAGTTTCGATCTCAATCCTCAACAGTCAATATTTAAGCAATATTAATCATGAACCTTCTAGCTTTATACCAGTACAGTTGCATCGTGCAGGATGCCCGGGGTCCGCTACCTAATACCATGATTTGGTGTAGGTACTAGTTTTTAAACGAGTGCCATGTGACCTTCCTATCCGAGGGGAAACAAGACATTATTCGAATTAGGATTGCCAAGGGAGTGAGCAACGTGACTGTTAGACTGTAGACAGCAGCGGGGATCAACGGCTTAATGTGCCTTGTTAATAACCACTCAAAGCGGTCAACCATCCAAGAACTGACCTAGGCCGCCGTTGCTTAACCTCGCATGCCGCACGCTGTCCTCGGGCGCCGCTGGGCCACGAGCGTTCTCCATTAAAGCAGCGAAAATATATTATTATCATAGGTAGGTAATGTAATAGAAAGGGCAGATAAAGAAAGGGCTTTCCGATGACCGCAGATTAATCAGGGCCCTCTGGGAAATATGAGGAAGTCCCTTAAGACCTATCGATTTGCGACGGTCAAATGCAAACTTCCTGATATTTATGGCCTGTAAAACAAAGCTAACTAGACGAGACTATAATACATGTAAACAAAGCTAGCTAGATAAATATGTTTTTGCCTGATGCGTCATTATTAATATCTAGTTCTTTTTCTTCCTCATGTCATATTTTATCCCGTCTTATTGGTCCTACAATATTTTAAGTGGAATTAGAAGGATCAGAAAGTTGTAACGATGACAAATAGAACAAATAATTATTGTGATAATGTTTATTTCTTGAAAAAAGATAATTTATTCATAATATTAGTATATGAAAAGGATTTTTTTTTATCGATGTGCGGGAGGAATCGATACTGGTGGCACGAATTAACTGATGTAACAAGACAAGTGGGGTGAAAGTAGCAACATGTCGCATGATCACTGTTGAACTGGCCAAACCGTTCAGAGCAAAACCGACTCTTAATGTTGTTAGGTTCAGAAGACTAAGGCGGGAGCGAAGCGAAGCGGAGCAAGTGTTAGGTATTTTTTATGCGCCTTGAAGAATCATGCTTGCCTGCTTGTTGGCATGCATGAATGCGTGCTTGCTTGCATGCATGGATGCTGGCTTGATTGCATGCATGGATGCTTGCTTGCTTGGATGCATGCACGCTTTTTATTACATATTACATAGCAACATGTAATAAAAAGTATAAACTACAATATGTCCAATACTACTAAGTAAGTAAGTAAGTAAGAATATTTTAAAAAATACGAATAGTTGTCAAACCGATTCGTTACAACGGAGTAATGACATTGCTATAAAACAATAATTTATTAAATAAATAAACAAACACAACCATAAATGACTAACCACTAACATTCCAATGTAAACTTTCGGACAAACGAAAAAAAAGTGAAACAACTTGTGTTGAATAGTTTTTGCCGAAACGAAAAGAGGACAACAAATTTTAGTGTTTCAGATATGTAACTGTGTGCAAACTTTCTTGGAAATTTCTTAGTTTGGAAATAAAACAAAGTACCTGGGTATATGTTAGTAAGAGAAAGTTGCAAACAAGAGAACATTTTCCTTAGAAAACTTCTGAAGAGAGGTAGGGCACAGCGGAACGTCGTCTCGCTCATGTTTGGAGCAGCCCAACCGGGGAAGTACCTCCACCTTACAGTAGACCTCAGCCATAATAACACCTGGCGCCTATATAGGTATGTATTGTATTTACTAGCGCCTGCGGATCTCGGATCCAAACTAGTTACCGAGTTAGGAATCAGAGATACGTTTAATATATGTAGGTACTTATGAATACTGCAACGTATACGTAGGATTCGTAGATAAGGTTGAATTATCGAAGTTAACGTGGTTTTAAAAATGGCCATGAAGGCATGAAAGACTTTACCGATAGACAGGCATTGATGTGTTATACCTTTTCAATTAGTATGGAACATTAAAAATGTTATATCTTTTACCTCTTCGGGTGTAAGCCAATCGCGTTAGTCGCAAATCTCATTTACAGTGCACTTTAATCCGATATCAACGGATTGCCTTCATTATGAAATGTCTATCTTTTGAATAGGCACGGTATCCATTGCCGTTTTGAAAGGAAAGTTATTATCTGGTCAAATTTGAGCGGTAGGGTAGGTACAATTTTTTCAATGTGGCGGTCGTGAGTTCAAGTTCTGGCCCATACCATAGTATGTACTTTTTATAAATGTCAATCATTACCTTTGATAAAAGCAGTTCTAAATATTATAATATGTAATAGGATTTACATACTTATTTCCTGGACAGTAGGTGCGGTTTCCTGGATACTTCTGGTAAATGTCCAGGATGAGTCACTTTCGAATACTATCTTCACAGATGTTATGAGAACATTTCATACTATTTTAAAAAAAAAGTATGTAAGAAATATAATGTGATATTTAACAGTAGCTGTTTGGTAATTATAACATCGCCCGGAAACCCTACTAATCCTAACAAGATCCAGTTTTCCCTGTGGGTTGGGAGGTCAGAAGGCAGCCACTTTCGTAAAACTAGTGCTTATGCCATATCGTATAGAGCCCAAGGGTCCGACTCCGGATGAAATCACTTATTTTAGCATAAACACGTGTAAGAGGAAGCTGAACAGGAGTACAGATCTAAACATTGTTGGAGAGGTAGTGCAAAGACAATTTCAGACATTGTAATTCAGGCAACAATGTATATCAGCCATTTCCTTCCATCCGTTTTCCACCACAACTCCAAAAACCTCTCGCTCAGTAGTCAATTAAGTGATCAACCAGGGGTTCCACACAATTGGCCGCCTCCGCACAAAGCGGTGGCGCCGCCGCGCGGCCGCATTCAGAACCACTTAGCGCGCACCGATATTGGGATTAAGGTGGGTGTAGCTGTTGTATTTTGTAAAGTTGCTCAGGTAATCCTTTAATATTGTGTTGTATTTTGATTAATAGTTCTTTAGCATGTTGTTGTGGAAGTTTGATATTACTCTTTCACTAGTGAAGTGAGTGTGAAATTCATAATATTTCTGAAAGTTATAATTTTTTTGTCTAATTCATGAGCATCGTTTTTTTTTCTAAATATGTTGATATGTACTTTGAATGATTGAACCAGTACAAAATTCTATGGATTCTATAACTTAATTTCCAAAAAGTCAAATCATAAGTAGAACCGATCACTTATTCATAGTTTTTTCTTTTACTTTTCATTAGTTGTTACTTTTCATAGTAAAGAGCATCAAAAATTGTCGACGACAAACGCAACCACGCGGAAAATCGCATTAGCCACCCGACCGCGGTCAGATTAGGGTTGTCACTATAAATACTATAATATTCTAAAAAATGTAAATTTCAAGTGGGTGTCGGGAATTTTGAGTTTCTAACTCAAATAATGGTAATATAAGACTTAAACCACTCCTAAATTCATGTCTAAAATGTAGTGAATGAACCGTTCTTTGGTCTTTGATATTACAGGTTATAGGGATATATCATATTTTCAATAGCGTAACACTGCATGCAGCGTGGTAATCACGTAACTTTTCTACTACGGTTAGGTAGATTTTAATGTCAAATTTTAACTGTCAGCTCATACAGTTATACTTCAAAATTGTCAGTAAAATCTATCTACCGTTAATACATAAAGTTACATGATTCGCCTGCTGGTCTACAGAATGTTTACTTTGTATTTATTTTGTAATAACAAAACTTATATTTTAACAAATATTAATTTACTGATTCTGACTTGCAAACGTACGTTAATGAATTCCCAACACGGTTCATCCCTAACCATTACCTAGCGACCAACGATGCACACTCCTGACCGACCGCGGATTCGGGGGCCATTTTTTATGAATCCGCTTTTGAATATCCGGGTGGAACTTGCGGGGTGGGATTTCTGGATTACGGGGCCCACTTAATCTGTGCGCAATAGTAAAGAAGTTCTATTTAGTGAAGACTATAATCCTATACGATAGGAACAGGATGTGAATGAGATGACGTGCTATAAAGAGGAATACTTAGAAGAAAAAAACGTCAAAAAATGGCATAAAGGCAAGCAATCAGTGAAAATTAGGTGCTACAATTCCATGTTGCGGACCTAATTATTAAGGTGCTATTAGAACTGTTGCGGACCTTGAACCTGTTCAATATGTATGTATCATCATAATAAACTATAAATATGGTGTATATTTATACTGCGACATCTGATAATCATGCGAGCTCCTCGTGAACTGATACTGGCGTTAAGAAGACAGATAGACGCCGTCGCCTGTCGGAATGGACGCAGGTGAGCAATTCTAAAAAAAATCCACTATATTGTAACATTTTCTGTGATACCTATTTGTACTAAGAATCAAGAGCTCGTTCCATCCCAAAAAAAGTGTCCCAAAATTTACAAACATTTTTTAATTCTTTCCTTCATGTTACAAATTATACAAAATATATGGAAAGTAATGGATCGAAATAACACATGATTCTTAGTTGAAAAAATATAAAATTTGTAGTAATTTTTACAATTAAATAGTGACAATGGATTTTTGAGAATTGCTCAACTACTGGATAAGTAGGTAGTAGGGTTTTTTGACCTAACCCGCAGACAGAAAGCCGCAGCCTTGGTTTTTATGTATTTAGAATAACAGTTATTAATAGTTTTAATCAGCAATTGGCGTCCGAATGGGGACCAAAAACAGTTTATATAGTTATACATGCTCACATGTACAAAGACCCAGAAATAAAATTATAAGTTTTTAACCTAATCTCTTAACGTTATCAGACTGGTAACAAATGTGACGATAGTTAGTTAAGATAATATAAGTATTTATGTGACCGGGCGAGAGAGAGATAACCTCTGCCCCGTTCCCCACCTCTCTTTCCCCCCAGCGTCCGTTATCAAGAAATATGGGTCTGTCATCATATCGACATATTACGACTATATGGTAAATATATATATATATATATATATCGATTCTTAACACAAAAACATAGAAATTAAAATATAAATAAAAAAAAAGATTTACTAGAATTAAGTGCCTTAGGTAGTTTTGCAGCATACCAGGATTGCTAGGTAAGCTTTTCGGTGAAGGAAAACATCTGGAGGAATCCGGTCTAGTCCCAACAGGATCTAGTTTTCCCTCTAGGCAGGAAAGTCAAATGACAATCACTTTTGTAAAACTAGTGCCTACGTCAAATCCTGGGATTAGGTGCCTAAGAGGGCGCCGGGTTCCTTTGGAATACAAACTTGCCATGCTTTGGATAATATGCCCTCCCCTCCCTGTCCCTGAAAATTAAGAATCGTAGCCTAAATTTGATCTGGTGAAGTATAAGCGGTTTATTGGGCCCGACCTACAAAGCCACAGTCAGGTTCAAAAAAAAAACTGTAAACTGCAAGCTACATGAAACTCATACCCAGGTCGGGCCTAGCTGAGTTTCTTGCTGGACTCTTCTCAGCTAGGCTATGTTCACCAGTGTTGCCAGGGTCCTTGGGAAGGAAATTACGTTTCGTCGCTTGAAAAGTTACATTTTTGATACAAAAGTTTCATTTTTTAGAATTTTCGTAATTACTTATAAAAACGTTGGATTTTAAGAAACGTTCGAAAGACGAAAGTTCGGCGACAGAATTACGCCGGGTTGTAGGCGGTATCTCAAATGTCATACATAGTTGCAGCAGATGGACGGACAGAGTCGTACCATGTGTATTCTTTTGTCACCTTTGCTGTATGGAATTTTTTGTATGCCTATAAATTGCCTCGCTTGGTCCCGTTTATATACAATTGACCTTTCTTTTTAAATAGAATCTCATGATTCTCAAAAGTTACGACAGAAGTTACTTACATGTTACGCGAGCTGGTCAAAAGTTACAAAAAATGTAAGAAATGTAACCATCTGGCAACACTGATGTTCACTAACCAGCGATAAAACTCCCAGTAGCTCCATTCCACTCACACCTCAGATTCGGTTGAAACCGCTCAACCAATCTCACTGGAGCGCAAACTCTTAGATTATTCCAGTGTTCCAAACCACACGCGTGGTCGTGCCGGAGGTTTTTCCCTGGATTTTCCCCAGGCTACTCTCCAACCGCACTAACCTATCGCTTTATTGGGCCCGGCCTATAAAGCCAGTCAGGTTCAAAAAAAAGGAAACTCATATGAAAGTTAAGAAAGTAATGTTGTTTATGACCCATTTAAGACATAGTAGGGTAAAATTCCGTTATTATTTAATTATTGTCATTATTCTGTATATGACTTTGTTTTATAGTTCAGAAAGTCATAAACATTCAGTAGGTATATTTCACTCCCCAGAATTCCAGTCTGAATATATCTCACCCATATAGCCACCGCAGAACAAAAACAAATTAATGACTAAAACAAGCGAATAAGCAAAACAATGGCAAAACAAAAGAGTGGCGAAACAAAAGAGTGATTTAAGGTTGACGGATCCGTCTGGACTCAGTTGGTCTTGTTGGCAATCGATCTTTACTAAATTGGACTATATACTTTCACAACACATCAGTAGTATTTGCTTTTCTTTTAAAATTGAACTTTATTGACAGCGCCGTAAGGTAATTTTTTACTTCATTAATATTGATCTAGATGCGAGTTTCGGAGGGTAAATAGATGTGGGATGTGTCCTGATTGATTTACTTGCACTTTGCAGCTAAATTTAAACTTGTCGGTTGCGATTACTTTTATGGATGCAAATGGTTTGGTTCAAAGGATGTGGTGGAATACAGTTTTAATTATGATTAAAATCTTTTACAGTACTTCAAACGAAATCCTCTTTTTGATTTACTTCTATTGTCGAGCCAGTAACATCGGAAGTCTTTTCGATATATATAATTTAATGCCTTTTCTCTTTTTCATACCACATTACCTTAACATGCAAGTCGGTATATGCATGTATGACCATTTGACCTTCGGCCGTCTTGGATCAGTGTTCATTCTCAATTGAATACCAAACGATGCGGTGCCTATCAATTACATACAAATAAATGATCATAAAATGTATCATTTCTGACGTCATTGTCAATTCCTATTCTGTAAATGCTTGTTGTCATGTATTTAAGTATTTATATCTATTAAATATATCGTCGTCTAGTACCCATAACACAAGCCTTCTTGAGCTTACTGTGGGGTTAGTTCGATTTGGGTAAGATTGTCCTCTAATATTTATTTATTATTTATTTATTTGTTACAAGAGAAATCATCAATTATTAGTAAAAAGGGAAAATTAACAGACGTTACACCAGTCCAGAGCCTCCATAGTTCTTAAAATGAATTATTTCAAGTCATAATAAAATTAGCCATAAACATTAAAGTCCCACTTAACGCTTGAATGTATAGATTACCATAGTTTTAAACTCCAGTTCTATGTAAAGTTGTGTCATACTGTATTTCAGTGAATGGAGCCATCTGACTAAGATGTCGTCGATTGACTAATGTTCCTTTTACACGATACTCGACACTTAGCAGATAGAAATATCTCGTTCAAATACATCACATTTAATTATGCTACAGCGTTTTATAAAACTGTTGTTGTTCTTACATAAACATACATAGATAAACTCACACCTGTATTCCCAAAAGGGGTAGGCAGAGCATATGAAATTTAATCCAGTGTCACATTTAGCAATTGTAAGTTTAAATATGGACAAAATGTGATATTGCAGTGATAGGTTGCTAGCCCATCGTCCACAACACACTACAACCCGGTTCCCATAGTAGACTCTTACGACAGTTACGACATCCACGGGAAGAAAGGGACAAGTGCTATTCTTACCGGGCACCACACGGGGGTTGTTGTTCTTCAGGCTAGATAAACACTATGGAAGTTTAGTTTAGTGCACGAAATTATCTTGAAATTGATTCTTCCTGATATCTGCCAGGACGTCCTTTTCATTTTGTCGATATCTTATCTAGGAGCGGCTGCTTCTTTATGGATTTCGATGATCTATATCCATCATTCTCTTAGCGTTTTCTCGGTTGCAGTCTATCCTATGGTGCCCGGGGTCTGTTTTGGCACCTAGTCACAAGATTTGGCATATGCACTAGTTTTACGATTTCTGACCTTCCAAACCCGGGGGGAAAACTAGACTATTAAGATTAGACTGCCTTCCTCACGATTTTTCCTTCACCGAGAAGCTACTGTTAAAAATAACATACTGTTAATAACAATAATCTAGAAGTTCTAGCGAGGAAATACTGCCAGTATCTTCGGTACCATGCCGCGGGGCCCATTTTTTTAGATATATTTTAGTGTGAAATTCACGGGAATTTTATATTTAAATATTTTAGTTTAGTTTTAATTTCTTCTAAACGTATCACACCCTGTTGACAAGCGTAAAGTAAATAAATAAATAGCTTTCAATAATATATACGATCCAGGAATTACCTATATAGATATATAAATTGTTAGAGAAAAAATAAATGAATGCTTATACCACTGTACACTAATATTATATTTAATCATGTTTTTGAAGTACTAGACTATAGAGTAAAACTTTTAACCTACTAACAGATTAATAACTTTGAAGGTCATGCATTTTCCTAATCTGTGCGGTAGGTATAGTTTGCTACTACTCGTACATGAGTTCTGCCTTCATGTCCACCCTATACGACCTAACAAACTTCTGAAAGAGCAAATAAGGGCGAGAACGTCTCGTACCTGCTTCCAATTACTCAGGGGGAGGCAGACGCGATCGATGTCGAGATGAAAGTATATAAAGGTCGGATTACACTAACACTCGTTACCTCATTAAGACGTAATTACATTGATCCGATCGCATGCAGCTGGTAAAATAATCGGGTGCATAAATATCTTCACTGCTGTTGTGTTCAGTAATAGGTTGATACCGATTCAGCCATGGAAATACAGCTAGGTGTAAAGTAATTGTTTAACTTTCCCAATGAGCAAACTTATCAATATTCGTATTCACCTTGACGTATTTGGATATCAATTTGGAACATGGAATGTCCCCAGTCTCAGGCAGATATGTTTATGACATTGTCGATATTTAGGACATCTCGATGATATAGGTACCGAGATAAATCACGAAATTTGTCTTAATGTTTTTCTTACTTTATATACGTTAGTACTTAGAACAACACATTAAATGACAATCACCTAAGACTAAAAACCGCTAAAATTAAATAAAATCAAAGCTAAGTACATATCATACTAAAAGCTGTCGTCTTCCGGCGAAAAAAAGAAACATTAGCATTCTTTTGTATTGAGCCCTGGGATCCCAGTGACCGGTAGATGACGGGTTAAATAAAAGGCTCAAAACATTACGGCTTTCTGCGGTTTTCCGACTCAAAAGTGGTGATAATGTCGCCATATCACTAGAAGTAAGTTAGTAGGTAGCTGTTGACTAAACTCATGTTTATTAAGACTTATTCGTACTTAAATCGGATACAAATATGATATATTAGGCATTATGTGGCCATCTCATAGATATTCAATATATTAGACCACGTTAAAAACAAATTTATACCTAAACCAAACATACTGAGTAGACATGGCCATTGGTTAATTTCTATAGGTATACCCTAAACTTCTAAGCATAAGTATTACGAGTATTTAGAAACCGGTGTGCGATGTCATTCATTTGACTTGGCTGATGCCCACTGTCCAAACAATCATTGTTAAACAATTTTAGACCTTAATCCAATATGATAAAGTCTAGTTAGGACTGTAGCTGAACTTCCATTATTCAACAAAGAAGTACCTACACAATTCTAGACGGTCCCAATTTTATTCAAATCAAAAGAGACCGATACACTTATAAAAAATAATTTTGTAGTCTTTTCAAGAAAAAACTTCAAAAACTAGTCTGTACATAATATAAAGGTTCAGATACGTGTGAATGTTGGGAAATACTTTCTATTATGAAAAAAAAACTTCAAAACAAATACTTGTAGTAGAGCTATACGTACAGTAAGTTCTTGTTACATTAATCTATATACCTAAATCATGTATATTTAAGTCTTAGTGCGAAATAACTTTTTTTTATTACGTTTAAGTCTAGTCGCGATACGCAATAAAATATTCATAATATTTTTTTCAAGTTTCAACACACCCAATAAACACAAGGCAACATAATTTGACTAAGACATACCCAGACTGCGCTGGGCGGGCCAGGAGGCGCGACCTTTGACCCGCCCTCGCCGACTCTCCCTCCCTCAACCCTCAACCCCTCAACCCTCAAACCCTCGACGTTATTAGCTCTCGGTCGTGACGTTTTCTTCAGTTTGAAAGGACGCATTTGGAAGATTCTGCGGTGTTTTATGGACGAGTTTTGTAAAGTTAACTTGGTAACCAAATTTTGTCGAAATTCGGAGGATTCTTTTATTCAATCTGAAGTACTAGTTATGCTACATTTTTTTGCGATCGTAGTAAAAATTAGGTACTTTATAGGTGGCAATTTCAACAAAAGATAATTCTGTGATTATTTTTCAGTATTATTGGATACTTTATGTTGTCGATGACTTAGAAATATAAACATAAAAAACTCCATACTTGTAAATATCTAGCATCTGTAGATACCGTATCATCTGTAGATTTAATCGTAGGATTTGTAGGTATCTGCATAGTAGAGTAGAATAGAAAATACTTTTCATTATGAAAATAAACTTTCCAGGAAACTTAATGAAAATCAAGTTAGAATATAGAATAATGTTTTCTAATAAGAAATTATTTGTATTTAAATCTTTGTACACACTGTAAAGATAACTAATAGGTACTGTCCTTTTTTCACCCTGTTAGGTAAAGCACTCGTTCTTACTTGGCATTAAAATGCATAAATAGTTTTATATTTTGGCTGTCAACTATAAAATACCCAATCTAAATTAGGTAAATTAATAAAGTAGGTACTGTCCGTTAAATTTAATCTGGTCGAAGTCTTCTATAAAAAATAAGTCTCAAAACTACAATAACACATCTTCAGCGACGACCCGTCATCAAAACTAAAATCCAATGAGCGGCCGGGTAGTAAAAGCGCGTAATACCAATTAACAGCAAAACGCGACGTCATGCGCCGGCGTCTCGGCGCCGAGTGCGGGCGGCGCGCGCGCAGACCACGCCCCTCGCGCCGCCCACGCCGATCTAGATCGATCTAGATCATTGCCTTTCAGGCGTTACAAGTGTGTACACGAATATTTTAAGTGATGAAGATTTCTTTGGAATCAGACCATGATGGAATTATTACTTATAGATTTGACAAGTTATTATTATTCGTTAATTAAGATTACTCTCAAGAACAAATATAATGGGTACACTTTGTATAGATAGGTATTACTTACGTCTTATTTAGTAGATATTTCAATACTAAAATAGAAACATGTTCTACTAAGCGTTAAAGATATATCGCAGTTGATAAAGGTGATTTATTATAGCCAAGTAATTATGACACTTCGTTGCACTCAACTGACATTTTATTTAGTGAAAAGTAAATGCTGCGTAAAATTGTTTTATATTTGTTAAACATGTTTACGACACGGTTATTTTGATTTTGTAGTATGTATTTTTCATTATTTTACCTTTCAAGAGTTGGTTATGGAAAGGCAATTGAATTGTGACCAAATATTTCAAATAGGCATCTATGTAGCTATTGATAAATCGATGTGTACTTTTAGTAGAAGATTTGATGACCTATTTTCTGAAAATACTGAAACTTAAAAAAACTGCTAAGTACCTAAGTAGAAATGACTTGGGAACATCAAAATCTCTACCCACCCAGTTTGTGTCGCAGTCATAACGATAACCTACATTATTCGCAATCTCTAATATACTCAGCGTAAATAAAATCCCATCTGCTGAAGTGAGGTACCCGCCTATCAGTGATAAATATGGAGGCGACGGCGCTGCCGAGTTTCAGGTACCGACTGAAGCGGCGATAATTCCCGCAAAACAGCACCGGACAAAAAATATTTTCTTATTACTCTTTATATGTAAAGTACAGTTAAGGCAATGGAAATTAAGAGCAGATCTTTTTTTTGCATAAGTATTCAAAGAAATGTAATTAAAATATACCGTATTATAAGTTAGTTAAAAAGAAATGTTCTAGATTAGGTATAGATATAGCTTTAAAAAGCTTCGTAAACCAACGAGACATCTTACAGCAAACAAAACCGAAACAAAAAATCATAAAAACGGTTATAAACAAAAAGAAAACCGCCCAGTGAATTTCCCGACCGTACTTCACCCCCCGCGCGGGGGGGCCCGGTCGAGGTGGCGGGGCCATCGCTCCCTGCCCCTGGGCCACCGGGCCAATGGCGGAGCGGCGCCCTGGCCCGACCTGAGCTCAGTCGCGGCTCAGCGACCCTTGACACACGACGCGCCGCGCGCGTTCGCCCCGCGGCACAACCGGCACCATCACGCACGGCGCGCTAGTATACGGCGGGGTCGGCGGCCCCGGGCTCTGCCCGCCACGGGGCCCTGACCTCCCGCCTTTGGAGCTCGGCTTCCGCGGAAGCTGGAGGGATGACGAGCTGCTTCCTTCCACTCCCGCGAGCCAAGCCGCTTCCACGCAGAGCGGCAGCTCCGCGACCGATAAGGGACAGAACGTGGAATGCGTCGTCTGTGGAGACAAGTCCTCTGGGAAGCACTATGGCCAGTTCACTTGTGAGGGTAAGGGAGTGATAGTGATGTGCTATTTTAAGTGCATGGTGTTTTGTGCGGTAGGGAAGTGATAATCCACTTACGGCGTTTTTTTTTTTACTTTTGGCACATTTGGCAAAATGTGACTTAGGCGGTTTTATCAATTAGGTAAAGTAGGTCACTAGTGTTTCGGTGTCTAGGTAGGTGCCTATACACTACATAAATTGGTGTTTGTATGGCTTCTCTTAACGAATCATAAAGACAGTGCCGGTGTTAAACTGAAAAAGGCTGTTTATCAAATAGGTTTTTACCCAGTTTGAAATTTTAATATTTTCATACTAAATTTTCACAAAATCAAAAACTTTTCGGTGGAATTAACAAATGCAAAAATTAGGCCGGAAAGGTATTTCATAAACAAATATTGATGGATTTCACAAAAAAATACTTCGCTATTTTGAGGACATCGTCATAATTAACAAAGAGAGAGAGAGAAAGTCGTTTTTTTTTAAATGTTGAACTTCTGTAAACATTGATACATTTGACTTTTGTTTGGAACATTTGACCATAAAAGAGGACTACAGTGCATTAAAGTACCTATAGGTTTAACATCAAAAAAATTATTCAAGCAAAATTGTTATTGTCTATTGGTATATATGGTTTGATTCAGTGATCAGAGTAAATGAGTTTTCTTAAGGACCTAGGAGGGTTAGGAAAGTGTGCGCGTGGAAGTTACATGAAGTGCATATTGGATTTTTGATGAAAAATAAGTGTAATTTCTAAAAATTAAAACAAAATAACGAGTCAAAATTATCTGATGATTACAAATAAGTACAAACTCTGTTATATTCTATGTTTAAGTGAAAATTAGGTACGTATCCTAAGTATTGGACATTTAAATAAAATAAAAGCTAATTATCATAACTTTTCCATAAAATAAAAAATAAGTCTAGGACGCGACGGCAGCGGTGTTTTTCATAAAAATGTTATTTTGTGTAAGGATGCCAAAAAAGACCCAACTAAAATAAACTCTTACATTAACTTTGTACGATAATGACTTTGTTTGTAGGTTTCGTTTTAGATTGCCGAATAAAAAATAATTTTCACGTGACCAAAAGCCGTAGCCCCAGATTAGCTCTTGTAATTTTATTAACAAAAACAATAACAACTCAATTAATCTCCCCCAGTAACCTCAAAAATCTCAATTAGTCTAATCAGAATGCAATAAGACAAAGTTTTCACAAACTGCCTGCTCCTAGAGATAAGGGGTGCTCCACTTTTATGCAAATGAAGCAATTGCGTCAGTTTTGAGTTACACCGTTTTGTCTTTTAGCTGCGCGCGATAGAAATAAATAGGTTTGAATAATACAAATGCGCGAAAATAATGCAAATTTTTACTCAAACAAATAATGTAAATTTGAGTCACGTGAAACTAAAAAATTTAATAATAACCAACAGTATCGTGACTTGAAAGAGTAGCGTTTATTCAAAAGTGAAGATAATTATTTTTCAAGTCTGTTCAATCATTTTTTTAGACTGGATGCAAATCATTTGAAACGAGGCAATCTCAATAAACAAAAGAAAATAATGCAACATAAAATTTAACAGCTTTATTATGAGCTATTGAAGTCGAAAGATGTAATTAGCTGTCACGTCACCAAATAATTATCTAAATGATGGCGATAGCCTCACGATAGCATTGAATGGGACGCCTTGGGAACCCGGTGTTGCCTTGTGGAAGACAAAGGGTGAGTGTTGTAAGAAAATTCTTGGGTTAATTAGATGAAATTGTGGACTGGTGGCGCTTTAGTGCGGTATTTTGTAAGTTATTGCGGTTTTTCGGATTTGTTCACTGGCATATATGAGTTTATAATCCAGTTTTTAGGTATAATTTGAGAGAAAAATTTAATCAGAGATTAAGGGTAGAAGATAGTTTCAGAACCTTTGCTACTATGGTGTTTATAGCGTCAATGACCTGACAGTGTCCGAATAAAAAAAAAAACAAACAGCTAAATGTTATGTATTTCAATAAAGGGTCCCGGTGATGCCGCAAATCATCATTGTAAGCCAATAATTTTCTGAATAGGTCCAAACGCGGTAATTGTGGTTTGATTTCCGATCTGCTCCGCTAATATTGTTTTCTCTTTCCTTTGATCTTCGTATCGAAAGCACAATATTAAAAAAAAAATACATTATAAAAGCTAAAAATACACATTAGCGAATATCTTCAATTATAGTGGAATCAGTTGCATAGCAAAATCGATTAAAGGTCTCTTTTCACCACGAAGTTTTTTATAATCATTATTTCAATAATGTCGCGGTAGGCACGCATCCTCACCGCATCCACATTATGGAGTAACATGCCAACCTGTTATTATTGTGGCGAGCGTTGCCTTGACCTCTGACGGGTTAAACCGACCTGATACCGATGCGCTTTTACAGCCGTTTTTAAGCTTTTATTCAGCAAAAATCGCTTACTAAATTAATTGAACTCTGTTATCTATAACTGCATAGGTAGGTACTCTTATCCTTATTAAAATGTTTTTCCAATAGTTTACCTACATAGCGCCAATTGATATGCAATTTACCTTACCGGAACTTATAATAAATGACTTTTTCGAAATATTTTAATTTGAAATTAAAAACGGTCATTTTTTAATACTTTAGTTTTGGTTTTTATGATACGATAATTATTATCGTGCTTTTTGCGCTTCTATATGTATATAAATAAGCACTAGTAAAATCGTCATTTATGGTTTAATACAAACTATTGGAGAATTAGGTACTCCATGACTACTAAAAGTAGGTATAACAACTAAGTTAGCCTTTAATAAGCGTAGTCAAACTGATAAGTCTAAAAAAATTTAAACAATATCGCCATAATTAAATTCAAATACATTGGCGCCTTTATTAAAAACTGTAAAATAACTGTAACCATTTGCAACATATGAACGCATTTTCAAACTAATTAGTCCGGGGATATAAAATATAAACACCTAATTGGATATAGCAATGTGAGAAGTTGAGGAAAACATAGGTTTATACAATGTTGAGCGTCACGTAAATTGAGGTAGACACAAAGGTACCTGTTTTACAGTTATGTACAATATTTGTGTTAATTTGTTTTTTGTCTTCTAAAAACTAGCCAACTACCAAATAAACCTGGGCAGAACCTCAATCGAACGCACTCGTCTCCGCATGTGCACCAAGCTAACATGGCAACATATGATATCATATTCATATGAAAAATTTCTAGTCAAAGTGACCTCAACAGCCTGCATCCTGCAACAATATTTTGAATTTGTTTACATTATCAAATCTATTTGTTGTTTCGCTTTTATTTGCACCACTGGACATTTAGTGCATGCATAAATTGACACAAAATCCGTTTGTAAAAATTGAGTTAACAAAATAATTTGAAACGATACATTAACAAAACACATGCCATGGAAGTTCCGACAACGTTCAACCATCGACTACAATTTCGTTGAAGGGGTGCTGACCTAAAGGGAGTTTGCTCACATACATGGCATACATTTTCTCTTCAAATTAAGATAGGTAAGCTATATCAGCCACCTTGACAGTTCATGAACGACGCTCTGACTAATCAGTATCTCCGGTCACCCTGGCCGAAATCAGTCAGAATGATTGGAATCCTATGGAAACTCAAAAATGCGTTGTAAATTAAATTTATGAAATAACTTATAGACAAAACACAAGTAAGCGTGGATCGGCGTTATCAATGAGCTCCAAAACGCGTCTCAAGTAAAAGAGGCATATCTTCCATCCAGTCTACTGCACATACGCCCTGTGGTCCTATACTCGAAATATAAGTGCGTCGATAAGGCAAGTCGTGACCTTTTTGGCGCCGGACCACATCCACCTATAGATAGCAGACTGGAATATACTTCATTAAGAGTTTAAGACACAAAATTTGCGTTGGAAAACAATCGTTTGGAGAATTAAGTGAATTCAAGCCGGTTATACGTTGTCTAAGTGGAAACCATTCATTCAAATAGATTCTAGAGATAAGGATTATAGAAATCCGTGTTTTTATAGAACTATAAAAACACAGAAATATCGCATGTCAATCTTTCATCGTCAATCAAAATACTTTTTTGGATACAAACTACTTTTAATGCTACATTTGCCGCCTCAACCAAAATTAACTTTGAACTTTTCTGAACAAATGACAGTTCTAAATTCAAAAACACAAAATTACACTCGGAGTCTCATGAGGTACCCATTATGTGCATTCATTCATAGTCACAGCTAATACAATCCATGTAACATGACTTGGAAATTAAGTAACAACTGAATCTTCTGAATGATGGTTCTTTGAAGTGTGTTGCACTGAATTACCATCTTGGTCTTCGCTTTCAAAGCACCATTCTCTTCGGATTTGAAAAAAACCTTTATTTCGGTTGGTATTCGTTGATAATTTCATGCAACATAAATATTCAAATACAGTCGAATTGAAGATGTCATCTATTTGATGGCAATAGATGAAACCTTTCATTGACATCTAAAATCGTAATGCAGCTTTGCAAACATTTTAAACTCAAGATACCGCTCAGATTCGGTTGAAACCGCTCAACCAATCTCACTGTATCGCAAACTATAAAGTATTCTAGTGCTCAAAACCACCCGCGTGGTCGTGTCGGAAGTTTTCCTCTGGATTTTCCCAAGGCTACTCTCCAAGCGCGCACTCTCATCGCTTTATTGGGCCCGGCCTATAAAGCCACAGTCAGGTTCTCACTCAATATACTTTTGATATGCACTGCGTCCTCTCTGTGGTACTTAAACAGAACAGATGGAGTTTTGATGTATGCTCCTTACCCCAAATTCTACTTGTACCAAAGGTGCTAGCTTAATTTAATACATTATTGTATTTTGGTACCGAAAATTACTGCTGTTATAAACGTCCCAATAGTCGACACGTATTCACCTCTAATACAATTAAGATTGAAAGTGTCAACTATTGGGTCACTGCCGAACATGGGTTTACATGTATGAAATATATTTCATACATGTAAACTTGCGAAATAACACGGCTTTCAAATCAAATTAACAATTTTAATTGTGACACATATTGTGAACAATGGCACAATGGCCAGTATTTGTTGCGAGATCCATTAATCGCAGGCCATTGTAAAGGTCATGATTTGGTAGCCATTCACCATGACAGTTTGTCATTTAAGATATCGGCTACATTCGGTCTTTACTTATTTAAAATATTCTGTTCTTAAACTTCTTGTCCGCTTGCATTGTGTAGGCACGAATCCGTGCGAAACATTTAAACCTATAATGTTTTACATCTGCATATGAGTGGTTAAGGCAAAAGACACTTAAAATAATAAACGTTTCAATTAATGTTAGTGACTAATTCCTGTATGTACCGATGATAATCACGGTAACTAATAGTTACCAAAAACAGACTTTTATTTCCCGAACAAAATTTTAACAGGAATTCAATTTAAAATAATGGTCACCCTACCTCTTAGAATAATTGTAATTATGAACCTTAAACCTCCTTGAATGATTTGTTTATTAAACTAATCTAAAACCCTTATGTCAAGTAATTAAATTATGAGTAAGTAATAAGTTTTTTGCTCAATATTTTTAGCATCACGCACCTGACAACTGTGTCTGGTATTTCCTATAGTTAATCAAGTTAATTATTTTATCTTTCTAGTGATATGATTCACGCATTCAAAAGGTTTAATCTCGTAATAGCCGTAACAGGTATGCGTGTATAAGTTAGATTACGGATTCCAACTCGCATCTAAGTGCAATAATCCATAAACGACTAAAAACATTACCGACACTTATCCTCTTCCCTATATCAGTGCGTTAGTGATGCACCATAAACTGTTATTTTGATGTCGACAAATCCACTTTATTAACACTTGGACCTCCCGCTGTTGCCAAAAGAACCATGTCGCAGTGAGGCCCCAAGAAGCACGGTTAAAGATGCGTTTATAGGACTTGTTACGACAGAGTTCTACGGCGCATGGCCCTTTTTGACTTAAATGCTCGCGTCCGTGAGCGACAATAGTGATCGCAGTTGACACCTATGTTTAGTGATTGGGTGACATCGATTGGAAAAATGTCGATCGATATACGGGTCAATGGTGCGCGGTGCGGAAGTTTGTTCGATAAGACATATGTTGTGGCTGGCTTGACATTAAACGAGTATTAATGAAAAGTAAAAATCAATATCAATAGGTATACAAATTTATAGCTGGATATACGTTCGGGTAAATTTAATAAGTCGGTTCCAACATAATATCCATTAACTCGTGTTTTTTCTTAGTAACAGGTAATGAATGAATTAAGGTAAACGAACCAGTAATCCAATGCTTGATCCTTTAAATCATATTACTTATCAATATGGGCTATTGTGATTATGTTATAGTTCCTCAGCCAAAAAGATAATAACTGTACTCATGATTGATAACAGGTATTCAGTTAAAGAGACCCCGTTAAAATGGCATGTTAACATGAATTGACAGTAACATTGACTGACGATTCCGTCTTTTAGTATCAGAAATTACATTTAAAAAAAACAAAAGTAATTTTAAAAAGTCAAAATACCTATCATTTCAGCCGAATACTCGGAAAAATTACGCATTTACAAATTAATTAATGATAATGAAGTCTCAACTTTACTTACATTTATTCTTATTGAACATGACAAACACAATAGACCCGTGGGCGTTATGTAAACCCAAAAAATGTGAATGTATGCAGCTTAACTCCATTTGCAACTATGGGGACATTGCCTGCCAAAAGTCACCATACCAGCACTCTCGAAAGTCGGTATCTGTATTCTTCGTGTGTTTAAAAATATGTCATGTTAATACCTTCAGCACCTTCTTTGCTCCTTTACATCTGATGGTCACTGTACGTTATAACTATCGATAGCTCCACTCTGCCGTGTTAAGCCAATGTCACATATCTTAGAATTGGCCATTTCGAGGAAAACGACTTTTGAGTTATAACCAAGAAACGTGTCATAACTCATAAATTTATGGCCCAATTACAAAACTAAAAAAAAAAATCCAAATTAGAAATGCAATAACTAATGAAATGACATATTTTTAACTATTAATGCATTTAAATTATTTATTTATTCCAAATTAACTATATTGACATTCTTAAATTACGAGTACATACATTTTGAGTTACGCGAAATGCGGTATCTGCAAATACGTGAATGTGGCCTCTGCTTTTACTCCGCGGGTAGCATGACGATTACACTGATCTCCAGTATCTCAATGTGTTGCGTTAAATAAATCAGATACAATACTCTAAAATAATCCTGAAATAATACTCTAAATGAAATATTTTAATCAATAGAACAATTAACAACCTAAAGTAATTATTGCATCACTTCTCTCTAGTACATAAAAAACAAAACGAAATGGTCACTATCCATACAATACCTTCAGGACCCTCTGTTATTTGTGTTTTAATCCAACAACAATTAATAAAAACAACAAAGAAGTCAATAATATTTCTGCACCGCCAAAGTCCCAACACAGTATAAGTATTATAATAGTCACATACGCCTTACACCTAATATTAAAAGATACCTGAATTTGACGTAACTCGAGCACGTTGCGCCCGCGACAGGTTCATACTCGTACTTGTTTACACGGTTGCGCCGAACCATAGCTGAACTCACGTATCGAAAGATACCGCAAATTGTCAATACTCAAACGTATCGTGATTTTTAAGCTTATTCGTCGTAACTAAAGATACAGGAGTTTGGCAAGTTGATTATTTTCGAAATTTACGAGTAAATTGAATATCACTTTTGACGTATATATATATAAGAAACTATTTAAAATCGATTTAGCCCGGTTAACCCAAACTGCTGTATCTCAAGATACGTGAGTTTGGCTTAACACCGCAGCACTGCCGAATCCAGTGGTCACTTATCGATAACGGCCCAGCCCTATCGTCCACTATAGCGGTCGTTTATGGTATGTTTTGTCCGCGACGGCGTGGCAGTTAACCCTATCTTTACGACCAACTCTAAACATAAGTGTCTGCCCCAACTTATTTATTTTTATCTCATTCCACTTCTTAAATTGAATCCGCCATCGGCGCGTGTGGCTACCAATAAAACGGGACGCGGCATTTTAATGAAAATTTGACGCGTTTAATGTATGTGTGTGTGTTTGAATAAATGTTCCTCTTGCACTCTTTCTCGCTGTTTTCTGGGTTTATCTGTAGATACTAACAGTAACTATTTGTTTTTTGCCGATTGAACCAAAAATTTTATGTTCACACGGGACACCTCTCGTAAATGTAGATGAACTAAAATAAACCTCGCAAACACGACAACAATGTAGCACGTTACGGTAACAGGTCGTATCTATACATGGATTTCATAGTAAGATACGACATTTTAGAAATTATTTCTGAGTAATATACTTGGCGTTTACGTAACCCGTCGTCTACCGGTCCCGGGGATCCCCGAGCTCATTACACAGGAATGCTATTGTTTATTTTTTTCGCCGAGAGACCACGGCAAGACAATTAGACCAATAAAAACTAATCCGGTATAAGAAATTAAATTAACCAATGAGAATGCGTCATTTATGAGGTATATTTTTTTCTTAAACGCGTAATACACACAAAAGCTTTATTTTTTTGAAAAGTAATGCCGCAGCATTAAGTTTTAAGCTTACTGCGCACTGTACTGCACTGGCTGAGCAGCCAGCCTGCCTAATGCGCGAGCTCCATACTTACATCCTCATGTTTTCGACACGAATGCCGCAGCCAGACTGTCTAGTGAGCGAAGACCTTAATGCAGCTATTATTTTTTTAATGTGTTTTTGGTACTGGCCATTAAGAATGGACTAGATTAAAGAAAGAATATTTCATAATAAATTTTAATGAAAGTTTAAGTATTGTTCATATTATCAACTTAAAATTTATTCTTTAGTACTTGTGAAAAGCACAATGTTTAGTCTCGGCCAAAAGTGCAATAGATGAACTCGTATTATCGAAGCCCGACCCGAAGGGGAGATAAATAACTAACTCCTTCATCTATTGCTTACTTTTCAGCCTCTACAACATAACTATAAAATTGTTCTTAATTTTAGTAGCATAAATCTCACTCACTATATCGCTAATAATTTTAGTAGGTAGGTATTTCCTGTAACTTTCTTTTATAATTTTTTTCCGCATACATAACAGACCCAGTTTCGTCTTTTACATAAGCATTGCACGCAATCTAAATTCGGTGCCTTTTTCTCTTAAAATAGACGAATTAAATTTTCATATGAATGTGTTGAACACCGGACTTTAAATCTCTTTCAGTCAATAAAGTTTAATAAATCGGCTCTTTTTTGTCACAAGATGAACTAGCGCCCTACATAAATACAATGAATTAAAATTAAATTTATTCGAATTAAAGTACCCCAATAAGGTAACATTGGGTACCGACTTTTACGGCCTCTATAATTTAAGGCCATATTTGTTAGTTCGCTTGTCACGTCGTAAATCGAAATTTATGTGTTATTGTTTAAATGCCGCCGTGTCACATGTTTTATAAACGACATATGATTTACACTACACTTATAGATGTGTTTTAACTATGTATTAAGGTGAGAGTGCAGCACAAAGAAATGGAGGTTTAAAAGTGAACTTTTTGATGAATTATTTTCACTGTTTCGATACTACAAAAACTTATGGTTTCAGATTTTTTCTGAACTAAAAACACTGAAAAAATTAAATCTCCATCTTATAGCGTTGCACTGGAAAGTATATAGCCATGCAATGTAGACCTTTTTTCCTCGAGTTTGCGAAAATATACCACTTGATTTCAATTCCCTGAGACTAGGTAAGTAGTGGATTATGTAACGTGTCAAACTAACGCTAGGTAGGTTTTTGAGTTATCGCTGAATAACTACCTTGCCTAAACAAAAGGACATAAGGAAAGGACTTGAAGATAGGACCTTTTTCATTCACAGTATAGATAGTGGTTTTAAATGTGGACAAGTAGTAGCAGGAACGGAACCCTTTATTGTGTGTGGTCCGACGCGCACTTGGCCGGTTTTATACTAAAACGGGAAATGATTTCTTGTTGCACCATTAAAACATCTACCTAACTGTTTATTTTTAATGCGTGACTTCCTTTACCTACTCTATATTTCAATATGCAAATGTGAATAAGTTAGTAGTTTTATGAAACAAAATATTTAATTTGCTTATACAAATACCTACTTGATATGTGTATTGTAATTTATAATTTTTATAAGGTAACTCAAATTAAAAACATACAATTTTAGAATTTGAAGATAGCGACTGTTAGATTGACGTCAGTACTACGTCAATTATTCACAGATAAGTAAATTAGGTAAAGCGTGTACGTACCGCTTTGTACTCGTTATATATCTCAACAAATGTTTTATTAGGTCTTTCTAAGATGAGGGTTGGGTTACCTACCGTATTTTTTTAAACTATGAGTTACTTACATATTTATTAGGTTTTATGTCTTTCTTAGGTCGAATTCGACTATGTAAACATAAAAACAAGGCGTCAAAATTGTGTGTAATAATCTTGGATCGGAGTTTACTCTAGTTTCCTGAAATTGACTCTTAGAAAATTAGATGTCAAAGCGAGAAATAGATTGAGGATCTCGGCCTATAAATGTACCTACACACACTAATGTTGTACCTAAGCATTGTGGACGTCAAAGATATGTTTTAATTACAGTTTTTCTCCTTATTTATTTGTAACATACAATTGTTTTGTTTTTCTTGACGTTTGGAGATTTAGAACTGCAAAGCTTTTTCTAATTTCATTCCTTTTTCACTGTTGTTTGACCTTTTATATCTCTACACTGTATTCTTGACCAGAAACGGGACTCTTCACATACCTCGGTATAAGTTCAGTTAATAGGTACATCTCTCGAAGACTATAAGTACATTTCTCGGAAAATATATGTACAGGTATTTGTCTAATGTGTCAATTTTGTATTTTCATAGAACTGAATTGTTGAACGTTGTCGACCGTATATTTCATTGAACTGGACACAACTGTACCAGTCAATGATCGTAAACCTAAAGTAATTAAAGAGTTCAGTCGATTAGACATCCTGCTAACTTCCTCCGCTGCGTTCGCGCACAAAAGAACAAATTAATGAAAAATTACCGCACTAATGACTCCGGCGTCCTTAACGATCTAGGTCCTGTGTCGATCATGTTTTTAACTCTGATGTACATACATATAGGTAATATATTTTTTCCGTATCTTATGTTTTTTTTTAATATACAAACCTGTAGTACCAAAACATAATTTATTTTCAGTGCCACTTTTAGCAATTGTAGATACAATGATTAATGATGCAGAAGTGATATTGGACTGACAGGTTGACACTTCAACATTAGTTTCTACATTCGCCTCGTAACTTAGATAGAAAATACCTATACATTATATGTAGGTAATTGATTTTTCTCCTTATCGCACGATTTATTATTTTTAAATATATTTATGAAAAATGTTAAGTCAAAAACAGGCAAAATTAGCATACAAGTAGCGGACAAGTTTAAAATGAATATTCTACTGAAATTTTTTACGTTATTACTCAATGTAGGTACCTATGCACATTCATGTCGATTGGACAAACTCCAAAATCTACATTACCAATTTCATTGAATCAATATCATTTAAAGTAAACTAGAGTACCTATTTACCGCCCAATACTATACCACCTTCATGCAGTCTTTGACTAATTTTTTTAGCTCCCTGATACTGACTCCTTGTGTGGTGCTGGGTCAGAATAATACTTTCCCCATTTCTTCCCGTGAGTGTTGTCAGAGCCGATTATGGGAACCGAATTTGTATGGTGTGTATTGTGGGCGATGGACTAGCAATCTACCACTGCCATATCACATTTTCTCCATCTCTAAACCTACAATTACTAAATGTATGTAAGTAAGCACTTTATTGTATAATATTAAAAGATATACATGTCACAATATATGAAAAAAATGTGTCAAATGTGGCACTGAATTTCATATGCTCTGCCTACCCCTTTAGGGAATAAAGGCGTGAGTTTATGTATGTATGTATATTCCTGATACTTTGATAAAGATATTCATGTTTATTAATTTGATTTAAACGTCGAAGTTGTATGCATGAATCAATCTTGGGATGAACTCTATACTTGATTGACACTTAAACTTTGCATTTTTTCTTCTCGTGTATGAATCACTTCTAGTTTAAAGGCGATTCCACAAATTTCCTAATAATTAATCAGTTTTTTATATTTACTTTAAGGTAATCTTTGGAAATATTTAATGTGAAATACTAATTTACCCAATTTAATAGTAGTTTTAACCCTATTACGGTGCCAGCGGGTAACACCCATAATTAGTCCGCGCGGCCAATCATTCACTAATGATTTACTCCTAACACCTCCGATGATTAATGGTAGAATTAAAACTAATTGATTTATTTTAAATTATAGCACGAACGAAATAGATCAATAAAGTTGATTGTTCATGATAGTAGACTACCAGATTCACTATACGATACCGCCTAAATGCCGCTTACGATCCTAAATTTCATAAGTAAAAAAAAAAAATTTATACGAACTAAGTGCTAAAAATAGATTTATTGAGCTCATTGTACCTCGATAGTCCGCAATATAAGGAAACTTGAAAGGCATTCTTGCGTATTTGTAAATAGGGCTTAATAACTTACAGATATTTGTCACTTTGGTAACTTAGAGTACAGCTAGCGAATTCTCTCCATAGTTCAAGTAGGTAGAGTGTACTTTTATCTCACGAGCGCAGAGGATAGCCATGGTAGTAGTTGTGACATATACGAACACATAGATAACGTGAACTCATAGCTCCTACGCTGATGCACACATAGACAATGTACATGCATAGGTCAACACACAACCATGGCTCACCCGCGTTCGCGAGATAAAAGTACTTTAACACCTATGTCTTTTCAAGATCACTATGGTATATGGCTATTGTATCATAATGACACTGAACATCTAAAACTAATTCTTTAATTTAAAAATATTTTTTAAAACACTGTTGAAGTTTCAGTAATTTTTCGCCAAAATGCGGTCTAAATTATTACCCCAAAGAATTACTTTTTACTGAAGTAACTGAATCAAAGAAAAGCGGTAAATCTAACATTGAAAGTAAGCGCACAGTCAGCATTTTGAACTCGTCATATGCCTATTACTTTTGATGCTGACTTGTACAAATTGATTATCATGTTCATCATAAATTATACTCATAATAAAAAATGAAACTGTCCCTTATTAATACATTTAGTTCGAAGCAAGTTTTTTGTTACAAAATGAGCTCCTAGCTATAGAAGGCCGCCAAAGCAATAAATAAATAATTGTATAATTGAACATGTTGTAAGTACTATTAATTACTTTATCGCTATTTTATAACCAAAACACAATATTTCTTACATTAATAGTTCGTTAAATCAGTTATAGCACTTTACTTTGTATTAGATAACTTTATTGTAATTGCATAATTTGGAATCGACATGGACGTTTTTTTCTCAAAATCGGAACCGTGAGGTAAATCAATCTCAAAGTTACCAATGTTTTAACATGTTTATTTTCATACACGTTGCGCGTGAGTGGTAGCTAGATCATCAATCGAAATACGCAATCGGCGTATGAGTTAAGCACGTTTTAAACAGATTAGGTACTACTGTCGATGACTTAGATGCCCTAGGAGATGTGTACAGGGTTATATGGATTCAATTCGCATCAGAAGCAGATAAATACACTTGTAATATATTTGTAGCTAACTCGAGGTCTCAAATATGATGAGCCTATAGTCTGAACATTGCCACCAACACACAAAACCTTGTGCACGTATTTGCCGGTAACACTCAAAACTTCCAGCAAACGTATAAGTAGTAGACAGACATCCAATCTTACTAAGGACTTGTGCGACAAGCCACCTTAGGAGAATGTACAATATAGGTACACTCAAGCAAGTCCAATACAAACCTATTACATTGTTGAGCCGCGAGTGTGGAAAAAAGTGTATCACGAACACAGAAAGTGGTCACCACTGACCTCATCGTACAAAAAGATGCACCATTACCATGGCGTCCTTGCGTTTACGCAACTCCAAGAGCTTTATGGCTCCGATAATTCATAGTTTGCGGTAATCGCTAGATCATTACTGCCAGGTGTTTAATAGCTATGCAGTAAAAAGAAAATTGGACGAATATTACCCCGCTCACTCAGGAGTGTTGTGATATCATCAAGGCATGTTGTCGGTCAATAAATAGATACCTGGCTAGGGTCTTTAGAATATTTTATCCCAAATTCGGTGATAGAAGTAAAGTTATTTTCAATAATTGCGTGCCTAGAACATTTTATAGTTTTTTTGTATAGACATTTGGTAAATGTCTCATGTAAGCAAAGATGACAAGAATTAATGTATCAAATATTGGGACAATTATCATGGTTAACTTTTCATAGCGTGAATGAACAATTTTTTACTTGACCCAACTTTTGAGTTAGTTACATCGGGATTCTATTCAAGTAAGTCCTATACTTGATATTATTAATTCATTACACGGGTCAAATTTACAAATTCGTGTGAATAATACCAGCGATATGCATAGTGATAATTAAAAAAAAATACTGTGTATCATCGGCATAAAACGGCTCCTTTTCGAACTTACATTTACCTCCTCTATTACACCATTTTACACTTCGCTCACTACTAGCGAGTGACGCAGGCGATGTAAAAGGCTATTATGACATCAGGAGATGTAGGCCAACAGGCAACTGCTAGATGCGATACCTATATGAGATACACCCTGCAAATAAGGCAATTAGAAGATGTTTGTAACAAAAAGTTAAACTACAATAATTATAAATCATGTGAAAGTAATATTTTGAACAGTACTTATTGTTAGAGTTGCTTCTTTTAATGAAATAACCAACTAGTTCACGAGATGTTTATTACGCGAATAAGGGCTCAGCTACTGGCGTGTGCGTATCGTAGCGCGGACCGCGGGCAAATGGACGAGCACAGTCCGAAGCGGCGGCAGCTGGCGGCGGCGCGGAGAGTGGAAGGGGCCACACGATGTTCTTCTTCTCTTATAGTCGACCATCCTGACGTGTAATACGACCCCGTATTATCTGAAATTCATATAAAGGTATAAGACTCGACATATGCTCGTTGTAAAGTCTCTCACAGAAGAACAATCAATCTTGGCCAGCCTCAAATCTAACTGATCTTAACCTGCCTGGTCACGAACGTTGTCTTACTGACTTCGCTCACGAGACTGGCCCTTTGAAGTTACGTCATTGGTCTCAAACCTAACCGGTCTTAGCCTTACTGGCCATAGGCTCCATCTATCTGATGATCCTGAGCCCACGAAACCAAGACGAGTACTTTGCATCTTTGGTCTCAAACCTTACTAGTCTTAGCCGTACTGGCCATAAGCTCCATCTGGCTGATGATACTGAGCTTACGAGACCACGACACAAGTACTCAACTAAATTAAATAATAAGCTTTAATCGAACTGACTATAGGCTCCATCGAACTGATGATTCTGAGCTTAAAGAAGTAATGACAGTATAAGACACAAATGAAAGTAAAATAAACCAATACCAAAAATTGCGTCGACTAACCTTATACTTGGACATGACCTTCAGTCATGTAATTTATGATGTGTTTGTTTGGTTTCTCTGTTTAATGATAACAAAGCTCGTTCATAATCATGATCATTATTATCCTCCAATCAACAATTAACTTATAGAAGTGTTTAACAATAACAAAACATCTGATTCTTATTTGCAACATCGACATATAGAATGCAACAACAGGGAAACCACTCGAGTAATATAGTAAACAAAGTCTTATTTAACAACCCATATTCGGAACATTTGTTAATTACACTCGTGTTTCAATCATCATTGAGTAATTCAAAATATTAATTATGACAGAGAGTATCACTCATTGCTCAGATTCACTAGAATCACTATCACTTTCTACGTCAGAATTCTCTTGAATTCTAAACGGTTTCATCTTATCGGCAGCTATAACATTACGATATTTACGTCCGCGTGAATTAAGTGATTCTACCACATATCGATCATTTGGATACACCTTCGTTACTTTATACGGGCCCGCGTACTTGTCAACTAGTTTTCC
This sequence comes from Epiblema foenella, assembly GCA_963556455.1. Classification (NCBI taxonomy): domain Eukaryota; kingdom Metazoa; phylum Arthropoda; class Insecta; order Lepidoptera; family Tortricidae; genus Epiblema; species Epiblema foenella. The sequence continues at coordinate 10,157,360 of OY747113.1, read as the reverse complement.
GCTAGTTATACCCTTTTTCAAGACTCTACGTTCGATTTGAACTAAATCATTTACTTTAAATTGTAAAGCTGCTATACGTTTACGATCATACCGAGCTTTCATACGATTCGCATTCAATTCCAAACGACGCGCTACACCTTCACGAATTTTGTTAGCATCAGTACGCTCCTGATACGAGAAAGAAACATCAAGAGGGAATCGAGGCACAAATGAGAACATCAAGCTTTCGGGACTTTTCCCAGTGGAATTATTTACGGTCGAATTTATGCCACGCTGCACCTGAGACACGTAGTCTTCCCAAGCATCGTGCTTGTCTCCAATACAAGCAGTGAGAGACTGTAAAACCGTCCGATTTACGCGTTCAACCTGCCCATTTGCCCTTGGGCAGGCAACTGCGTTCATAACATGTTTTATATGTCGAGTTGTGCAGTAATTTGCCATCTGTTGACTGGCAAAACATTTACCCCGGTCACTTATAATACGAACAGGAGGACCAAAAACCTTTTCAAGCAAATCTAAAGTTGTTAGCACATGATCTGTTTTTGTGTTCGGTACTGGCTGCAACCAAACATATTTACTAAACCCGTCGACTGCTAGCAAAAGATAAGTATTACCCCATTTTGATTCGCAAAAGGGTCCCAAATGGTCTAAGTGAATGGTTTCAAATGGCTGATTGCCTTTATCGATAGGATTGAGTTTGCCACGTTGAACTCCTGTTGGTTTCTTTGCAAACTGACAAGAAATACAGCTCCGAACATATTTAGTAACAAATTTTCGTAATTTTTCGAACCAGTATTTCTTTCTAATAAGTTCGATGACCTTTTCTTCGCACATATGGCCGTTATCATCATGGCACATTTTAACTATACGCCACCTTACTGATTTAGGTATAACAATTCTTTTTTTACCCTCAATGATTCTGCACAACAAGCCGTCCACGATACAATAATCCCTGTTAATATCTTTGTTAGCCGTATCATCTTTTAGATCAACTATAATAGCATTTAATCGGGGGTCGGCTTGCTGTACAGCTGTTACCCAAGTAGTCTGTTCTAGGTGTAATACTGGCTCGATTGGGTTTCTGCTGAGTGCATCAGCATGTTGCATTTGTTGTCCCGGTCGATAAATAACTTTGAAATCATATTCCAGCAATTCGAGCCACCATCTTCCTATTCGGGGAATCATATCCCGCTTAGTCCACGTTGCGCTAAGCGCGTTACAATCGCTTACGACTGTAAAAGGTCTACCCATAAGGTATACGCGAAATCTTTTTAAGCTCATGACCACAGCAAGCGCTTCGAGCTCATATGAGTGGTATTTGCGCTCCGCGTCTGTGGTCTGCCGACTCGCATATGCAACAGGTTTGAATTCGCCATTCGGTTGCTGCTGCATAAGTACACCTGCTAGACCAATTGCAGAGGCATCCGTATGCACCTGGGTTTCAAAAGCTTCATTATATATGGCCAATACCGGATGTGACACTAATTCCGATTTAATGTTATTAAACGAATCATCTTGAGCTTTTTCCCATACCCAAGGCACATTTTTCTTAAGAAGCATTGTTAATGGACGTGCTTTTAATGCAAACGCAGGTATAAACCGTCTAAAGTAACTTGCCAATCCGATAAATTGCCTGAGCTGATGAACAGTACAAGGTTTGGGAAAGTTCTCAACCGATTCTAATTTTTTTGGAGAAGGTCGAATTTCTCCTTCCGCAATGTCAAATCCGAGGTACTCAATTTGAGTTTTAAGGAACGCACATTTCTCTTTACGCAACGTTAATCCGGCTGACGATATCAAATTGAGTATTTGTTCTAGTCTGTCTAATCCTTCAGACACTGTCTCCGAATAACATATTATGTCGTCCAAATAAGCACCAGCGAACTGAAACCTAAGGTTTCCTAGCATTTGATTTATGGCCCTTTGAAATATGGCAGGAGCGTTGGCTAGGCCAAATGGCATCCGTTTGTACTGGTATTGACCAAAGGGCGTCACAAATGAAGTGTACTTCCTACAATCAGGATGTATCCATAATTGATGGTACCCAGAACACAAGTCTAAAGTACTGAAATATTTTTGACCCTTCAACCTATCAATCTGATCCTGTATCAATGGTAACGGATACCTGTCTTTGCGAGTAATACTATTCAGATGTCGATAATCCACACACATTCTTGCATCACCATTTTTTTTTGAAACAAGGATGATGCGGCTTGCATACGGCGAATCACTGGGTTCAATTATGTCTTGACTTAACAAGTCATCAACAATTTGTTTAACCTTTTCCTGCTCTTGGTGTGACATTCTGTATGGTCGGTAATAAAAGGGTGTCGTACTTGTTAACTCTATAGACATTTCTATATTAGAGGATCCTATCCGGCCCTCTTGTCCCGCAAAACAATGTTTATACTTTTCTATCAATCGTTCTAACTTTTGCCGATCTTCACCCTGTAAGTCAGTATTCAAATCTTTATTCGTAATTGGGTAAGCTCTGGCAACACATTTAGATGCATGCATTTTCATAGGAGAGGAGCTATGACTTATAAGGTTGATTTCGCCAAAACTTTCGTGCAGACGAATTGAACACCCTAACACATCTAACTCTCTGCCAGGTGAACGATGCTGCGATGGTTTAACAATAACCGTGTCGCAGTTGTATTCTTTGTCATCATCAGATAGGGACACTAACACTCTATTCACCCCTTGGTACAGAGTCGTGTCATTAACAAGAGTCAACTTTAATATTCGGTCAATTGAATTAGGATTGCCCGGTAACGGATCGCTAATACTTTCATTTTCCTTTATCGTTAACTGCTCGCTAGTCTTAATTACCACAATGTTAGGTAACTCGGTAAAAGTTCTGCCTATAATCATATCCGTATCTTGCAACCCGTCTTCCACCACAAGGACCGGCACAGTAGCCGAAGCTTGGTCTAGCGCAATATGAGCCGTAAGTTCACCGACCGGAGTTATAAGACTACCGCCATAAGCACGAATACAACGCGACGATCCCTGCGTAAACTGCAAACCCGCACGAGCAGCAGCGCTAGTCGTAATAGTGTTACACGCACTACCGAAATCAACGTATGCCGTTAGTTTTACATTGTTTATTATAGCAGTTTTGTGATATTTTCTGTCATTTACATCTACATCTGAAAGTTTAAACAATTTAGGTGGTTTGGTACTAGAATCCTTCTTTCGAAAACACTGCTCTTGAACGTGACCCCACTTGCCACAATTAGTGCATTGATTCTGTTCTTTACACTCAGAACCATTGTGACCGAATTTAGAACATCGGTCACACTGTTTGCCGTCAGTTTTTGTGCAACGCGATGCAAAATGACCCTTAGTACCACACTTGTAGCAAGTGACGTCATCACGCGGAGCCGGCTTCCGTATTGTCTTTGATCTATTGGAATCATAATTAACTGAAATAGCCTTACTTCTATTCGTATTATTACAATCATATGCAGCATCCGTCAAGTATTGCAATAGACTTTTAGTGTCGCGACAAGCGGCGCCCCGCGCCCCGGCCCTCAACAAAGGATCGTTCAACGTGAAAATAATGACATCAGTAATAACATGTTCCGGTTGGTCACATTTTTTTCCTAACGATAACTTTTTATAGTAAAAATCCAAAACATTCTCATTATTTTCACGCTTTACAGTTACAAAATCGTATAATTTTGAAGCTATGCCACGTCCCTCCGGAAAATCGTTCAATATCTTATGTTTCCATTGTTCCCACGTGTAATCAATTTCTTGCTGCGAATTAAACCACAAACGCGCATTTCCGGCAAATTTTGTCGTCATTTGATAAATAAGGAACCGTTCATTCCAATTAAATATTTTCGCTAAGGCTTCTAAACGATTAAGCCAAACTTGTGCTGACATGTCACTCAAAGCATCACCAGTAAAAACAGGTATATTGTCTGATCCAGATAATAATTTGTTCATCTGACCTTGATCCGTTGCACATACTGTGGAAGTACTTGGACTTGGTTGCGCGGCAGGTCTAGCCTCGCTGGTCACGGTGACGCGTCGAGCGACGCTGGCCGACGTCGGTAGAACCGGTGACGGTGCCACGCTACCCGCCGCCTGCGGCTGCTCGCGCGCCGCCAGTGTGGCGCCAGCGCCTCGAACACCGCCGCCTGGGACTGGCGCTGTTGATGACGTCGATGCACTGTCATTTATTGGGCTTACTGTAACCGAAATATCTGAAATTAGGTTTTGTTGTTCTTGCGGTTTGTCTTGCACCGCCGCTGAGCCCTGATTAGACGAATTTAATACGTTTCTTATTAATCGTTCTAAGTTATTTAATCGCAAGTCTAACTCAGTGTCATTGTTATCTGACTTTCTCCTTTTCGGTGAATGTTCTCGAGATCTACTCCTATTATATCGCTTCCTGGAGCGCGACCGCGTCCTGGTACGTTTGTGTCTACCCATCTTGTAAAAATGTTAGTAGTGGGCGAGTTATGTTTTAATTTGTATGCTCGATCCAACTTCTGAATTGTTAGAGTTGCTTCTTTTAATGAAATAACCAACTAGTTCACGAGATGTTTATTACGCGAATAAGGGCTCAGCTACTGGCGTGTGCGTATCGTAGCGCGGACCGCGGGCAAATGGACGAGCACAGTCCGAAGCGGCGGCAGCTGGCGGCGGCGCGGAGAGTGGAAGGGGCCACACGATGTTCTTCTTCTCTTATATTATGTAAGTTGATTTTATAAAGAACATCATAGAAGGCAAAATTGAAGGAAAGCGAAGAAAGAGAATACCGACGATAAGCTACATGAAACAAAGGAAAATTGGATGCAGTTATACAATTATGTGTCAACGTAATAGGAAAACCTATAGTAGGTTGATACATTATTGCATAACAGCGTCCAATTAGCAGTCGTGTCAAATAAGGCGGTCTATTTAGGGCCGCCTTAAATAGAGTTAGATAGAGAGAGCTACACCGACAAGTTAATGATGATGTAAACTGTTGATGTATTTTTCCATTGAAAATGTTACATGTCTACCCATGCTAATAGATTGTGAAACGCTCACTCGAATTTCTTTACACGCGATATGCGTTCCTATAACCTATCGTTTTACTGACGGGTGGTTCCTGAGCGCCGCGCGCCGTAGTTGTGCGACGTGAAAGTGAATCTACGTGGAAAAAATATTTTCACTTTAACCACTCATCCCTAATTGTAAATTGACCCCGAAACAACTAGGTATGCGTAATGGGGAAGGCGGAGCAAAGCTCGGGATAGATGGCGCAACTAAAGTTTGAGACATCTCGTTGCATGCAATTATATAACTTAAAAAAATATGTGTACCTATATAAAAAAACCATATTCAATAAATCTTAATAAGTAACTCTCTGTAATAAATTTTAAACTTTGTATCTGAAGTCGACAGACTGTCAGATAATGCTTTAAAACCATTTAAAAAATACAAGTTTTTGTTTTGACAGCAGCGTGTAGGTTATATTTTGATGCAAATATTTATAAAAATATAATGGTTCGCTTAACGCGATAAAATTGATTCAAATACACGGACGTCTGAATTTAACACAGCTAAAATCACTTTTACCACAGCGCGAGGCATCTGTAAAAGAAAAAAAAAACCGACCAAGTGCGTGTCGGACCACGCACCATGAAGGGTCCCGTGCCTACTACTAGTACACCACACCACATTTGAATCCTCTGTCCTATGTTGTTAGTTAAAAAAAGGTCATATCTTCGTAGAAAACTCACGGCACTTACTTTCGTTTGTTTGGGCAAGGCAGTTTTTCAGCGATAATTCCCTTTTTTTCAGTCATGGACCCCACATGCCTATATGCATAGAATTTTTTTCATCCCCTGGTTAATTGCATGAGGTGCTCTTCTAAGTTATTTTTTTTTTCATAATTGTACATCACTTTTATGTAATGGTTCATAGAATACACCTTCTTGTCAAATTTCATTATTTCAGTAAGTAGTTATAGTCTCCGATTAAATCGGCTGTGACATACGGACGGAATGGTTAATTATATTGGGCTGTACTGTTTATTTCACTAAGTAATATTTATTTATTTAATATTTATTGCACAAAAGTAAAACTTATCGTACAAAAGGAGGACTTAATGCCATAAGCATTCTCTACCAGTCAACCTTAGGGCAAAGCAGACAAATTGTGGGCGGTGCAACTCCAAATATAAAAACTAATAGACAAGTGTCAATATAGTACGTACATATTAATACCAATACATACATAAATAACGAATAACAAATATATACACATACATACATACATACATACATATATTATATACAGACGAAACTATGTACAGAAACATTAGGAATATTCGGTTCTGCTAGCAAAAAAATTACGTAGAGAGTTTTTAAACACTATTTTGGTATCAGATATACCAAAATATCAAGAATATTATGCTTAATGCTTAAAATATCAAGAGATATGTGGGTGGATCAACTATTCTTTGTTGCCCCTTACCATGGTTACGTCTCCTGCGTCAATTTTTAAGAACATGATTTTATAGGTTTTAAATTTACCAAACATGAGTTTTAGCAATGAGTATCTATCGATTTCGACATGGGTCATCTCTTGAGCATACTTGAAGTCCACATTATGAACATTTTTCTAAGGAACTCGGTTTCTGTTGTCTCCTCGCTGACGGGACCGAATAACAACAAAGAAAAGACCCATGTACATTATCAACATTTAAAATTGATCTTCAATAATAATTAAATAAAATCCATTGTTAAATGTACCAACAGAATTAGCTTACGATATACATTCTTACAGAGATATCGATGCAGATTCAAAGCCTACCTCTGGTCAAGTCGTATATTAAAAATTATTTAGGCCGGTAGGTCAATATCTCATTAGTGGATTCATTCTAGAGTATTTGTGGCGATATTTATTATACCTATAAATGAGTACATTAAAATACACAACTGTAATTCATTGATTCGAGTTATAGTTTGGAAAAAGATGTGGATGTGTGCAAGCTGGATTGCATTGCTCCACCATATGCAAGTATTGTCAGAGCCTTAGTTGCTTCAACAAAACTTTAGAAAATATTGATGACGATATGCTGATATGCTTTAGATAATAATAACAATATAGACGCATTTCTTGTATAATTAATTTAAAAAAATGTTTTCCTTGAGTTTTCTGTGCATTAAGGCGCAGAGTAGGGCAAGACCTTCTCCATACAAACTCTGTGCACGTTTTATTCGTCGGTTTAGGCACTCCCAATTATTATTATTTTTTTTGCTTGTAAATATTGGATATACGAAGAACCTTAATAAAAAAAAATCAAAAAAATGGGAAACAAAAAATAACAAAAAAAATATTTTTTGCTCCAGATTATGGCTAACAGAAAAATAAGTATACTGGCCAAAAATCATAACTGTAGTGCAAACACAAACGAAGAAAAACTTGCACAAAGTTTGTATGGAGAGCGCTTGCCCACCCCGTCGCCTTAAATGTTAAATTTTTGTCAATGGCAGGTTTTTAGTTAATTTTGGGACATTAAGAAAATCTGTAAAACGGAACTCTTTTCAAGGGAAGGAGGGGGGAAGTGGAAAGTGGAGGGGGCGGGAGAGGGGTATTTTAATGTACTCACTTGTAGGTATAACATAACAGTTGTTTCTAAACATTATAAATTCTTCCGTGTTGCCGTACATTGAAATCTAGAATGAACCACTATTAAATGTTGAACGAAACGAACATGTCATGTTCCAAACTCTTCTGGTGCCAGCTAGTAGCAAAGTTTGGCAGCCGTCTTCCCCATAGTCTTAAGAATAACGACTGTTGATAAGCGATGTAGGTACCAATCTTTGCGAAGGACCGCTTATCAATGATGTGGATGCGTAGATGGCGTTTGCCCAGTCAGTTACGACGAGTTTAGACTCGTGATAAAAATGAAAAAGTGTTCCTTGACGGTATTCGCTTCTAGCCAATTTTCTTCTCTTAAACAACACGGATGAGACTTTCTAGCTCCACCCCTGTTTGTCTTTAAAATAACCACTGTAGCCATGATCTGGCATTGTTACCGAGTTCGTCGAACTTTTATCGTCGCGGTATACAATTTGTTGCAGATATTCCCAACGATTGCGGTAATTGGGTACGGTGCGCGAGCGACGTGCTCTTACGACAATATTAAACGATATACTTAAAGAAAACGGGTACCACGTACCTACTCTACACTACAGTATACTCGCTATTTATAGATTAATTTGTGCTTTAAAACAGGCCAAAAAATTGTTCTGCTAATCACGAAGTTATGAACAAAACACGAGCTATAGTAGGGCCAGAAATCTGTAGATGTAGTCATATTTTGTGGCACCGGATCTCTCGCTCGCGCTGTTGTCGCGCGTAATGTTTCATGATCATGAATTCATGACGCTGAACGTTGATTCTGACTTTACTCCTGGTCTGAACGAGCTATAAAGCTATTATACAAATATAAATTGTATAAACATTTATTTAACTAATAAGCCAAATTATTACAAATACCGCTATAAAATATGGCAACTTTCTGCAGAAGCAAACCAACAGACTAAACTGCAAGATATAGAAATGCATTTTAAAGTAACATCCTGGTTTTATCGTGCGCTATGCGTATCGAACTCGCTGCCGAGCCCATTGTCAGTGGAATGCATCTCTTAGTATAAAATAAACGTATTTCAAAACATATTTCTTTCAGTTTCGCCACAATATCGAGTCGCAGAAATGCTTTACTTATATTATATGCCACCTTTAAATGCGGCTGATAAGGAATAAACTTTGTAGATGTCGCGTTTGCGGCGTCGTCCTACAACATTTGAATTTACCTACTTACTCTTTATTACTACTGTACCTGTATTTATTTAAAAGACATGCAACTAATGTAAGATTATTTTATGTCGTAGATGTGAAAGCTACTCGTACTCATATCAATTACGTCATATGAAATAAGTAACAGACGCATAATAAAATGACAGAATAATATATCTGATAAGTAGGTAGGTACACTCTGACACGATTAATCACCAATCAATATTAAGATCCATTGACAAATGCAACGATGCAATCTCAATAACAAAAACGACGGAAACATATAGCTTTTAAACAAACAATGTAATAACTTAACAACTTAATTTACAATACGATCACATCCTATTTGGAATCCAAACTAACAAACTCAATTACAATAAAATTAATATCAATTCTAATGATAGAGAATCACGCAAGAAACTAGCTAGAGTTTTTGTTACAACGTTACAAAGTTATTTAAAACGGTTGGTTATATCAGAATTTAATATTCTTCCGTAGAAAGTGGTTGGATTGTTGGACAACGGAGCCACCGCTACCGGAATCGAGAACTTTGTAGTTTCCTACACAAGGAATCCAGTTAGGTAAATTAAGAAGAGGTTCTATGGCTACTTGATGACACAGTGTCAGCAGATCAGAGACAGGCAATAATCATGTCAGATTTAATAACGGCAGGTCACATCAAAACATTCATTATGTTTTCTTTCTATAATTTACAACATTTTGTATTAATTTTTTAAATGAAATGAAATGATTTCCGCAAATTAATTTATTGAATGAAATTTTTTCGAATTTGATCCTTACGGATTTGGAGATAAAGTGTATCAATATAAGGGAATATTTAAATATATTGTAGTATTTGGAGTCGTCTAACGAAAATTGTTTCTTATTCTAATTTTTACGCATAATATTCATGAGAGTAGTCTTAACTGTCTTAAGCTCGTTAAGATGGTATTTTAACTGTTTTATCGATTCCTTTCGATTCGATTCTTCCATATAAATGGTCGAATTATATGCTGAGTAGCTGATGATTTGTTGTTTTCGATGATTCTACTAATAACATTATATCTACATACTAACAAGTAATGGTTATTGAAGTATGGTTTTTATTAGTTGATAATGTATGTCCTGAGAGGGATCGAAACTCGTTTAATAGATTAACATTACTATCAATACCGAATATTTAGAATCATTTTCTCCGTAGGGCGACTGGTCCCCCGTGGTACCAGTCGAACCTCAATCTGCACCACGACATGGGGATTAGCACCATGTATGGTTTCTTTAAGCAGACTGCCAGACGTTATTTTGACAACGCTCCCCATCATAGGAATCCGTTAGTTAGGAAGGCTGTCGACTACGTTCCCATCCCTTCTCTTCTGTCGTAACTCGGCGATCACTGATTAGGGGCCGCACAGTCCGGCGTCCTAGGCACACACTCACGGACCCGGACGACATAATCACAGCGTCCATCGAAAGATGGAACGCTGCGCTTACGACGTCCAACTGAGACACGACGCGTATACGTAGGCATTCCCGCCGGCGGGGACGTCCACCGCGCGATCGCGTCAACTGAGTTTCTTGCTGGACTCTTCTCAGCTAGGCTAGGTTTAGGAACCAGAGACAAAATTCCCAGTAGCTCGATTCTACTCACACCTCAGATTCGGTTGAAACCGCTCGACCAATTTCACTGGAGCGCAAACTCTTAGAGTATTCCAGTGTTCCAAAACACACGCGTGGTCATTTCGGAGGTTTTCCCCAGGCTACTCTCCAACCGCGCACTCTTATCGCTTATAAAGCCACAGTCGGGTTAAAAAAAACACTGAATATTTAAGTAAAATGAAATGCAATGGAATGTTAAAAGTCCTATTTTAGACGGCAATTTACGTACCTAGGGCGAGAAAATTAAATTCCGGTACTTATACAGGTATAACAAATGCTTTAAATTTTTCTTTTTGTTCCACAGGATGCAAATCCTTCTTCAAGCGGTCAGTAAGAAGAAACCTAACGTACTCCTGTCGCGGCAACAGAAACTGCCCGATTGACCAGCACCATAGAAACCAGTGCCAGTACTGCAGGCTCAGAAAATGCCTCAAAATGGGCATGAGGCGAGAAGGTGAGTCGAGAACATTTTATGTGATTAAAGGCGGGTTGACCCAACAAACCAATCAACGTTAAATGTGGCAGCGGTCATCCCGTATAAATTTGTCAAACTTTCCGATTACAGACAGTTTGGTGCAACCCACCCGTGGGTCATCATAACTAAAGAGCAAAAGATTAATGTAATATTGTTAAGGTCATACATCAATCTATTGGATCGTCGTTGATTTGTAGTAAGTAGGTAGCAAAATTCTGAGCAACTCAAAGAATCAAATCAGATTTCATGATTGAATGATATGAAAACTTACCAGAGTTAAAGCAAATTACGCACATGGTAGCATCTTTACGACTCGGTCATTGTCATTTATCCAATTTCCGATGAAATAGAACCTTAAAATATTTAACCGCTCCGACTAAAACCATCGACATGTTCACATCACTGCTGCTTGCTTCTGTGTACTGCCACAGAAGCAAGCATACCTATCTCTTAAAATAAAATAGATATAATATTTGTATTTACCGTCGAATTACAAAGTCTCCCATGGGAATAAATTCACATTAATCATGATTTGTATTTGTCACTCATGTCTATTAAAACACCCAGTATGAATGTTGAATACCCATACTATTGAAGCTCCTTTTTGTTCACCGGTACTTAACCTTACTCTGTGAATACTATGTAATAGGTTGTCATTTATTGCTGTATGTACGTAACATATGAGGTCCGCCATCGTAAATTTAATTGCTTCTAGAAGTACCTTTATTTATAGTTTATTTTACGGCACAATTCAATATAAATATTACTACAGCGTGGTCTTTCCAAATACGATATTTTCTTAGAATTAAAATAACTCATGAACAAAATCTTATAATATAAATAACTGCCACAATTGGACAAATTCGTTTAAAATCATGTCAAAATGACGTCTACCCACGTGCCACGTATATTTTAAAAATTCAGAAAACGTCAAATTGATGCATTATTGTTTTTTTTTATGGTCAAAACGTTTTTTTTCTTAAGTGATCGCATAAGTTAGTAAAGTAACGTATACATGATATGAATAGATTGAAAAATAACCAAGCTAACTTTACGATGCGTTCATTGTCGCAAACGTAATTAGTGAAATCATCAATCTTGCCAAGTCATTAGACGATCTGCCCAAGGGCAACTCTAACTAACTGTTGACGATCAATGTTAATATAAAGTTATGAGGCGTAATAGCTTATTATTATGATGGAATTAATATAGAGGGTTATTGTTTTAAAGACAGCAATGTGATTAATCGATAGATGGTAAAGAATCTGGGAATATTAATATAGGGAGATCTTAATGAAGTGAAACGAGAACAGTTCCTATCTACAATGTTATAAGCATAGATCAAAATGTTCATAAGAAAGTAATAACAACTAGACGAGGAACTAACAAGCATACGTTAATTAAAGCTTACTCGAATTAACAGATTTTGAGTACTATAGATATTCACCAACAATTTTAACCAAAGCAAAAAGCAAATAAGAATTCATGACATTGAAAGAACCTTTCGACCTAACAAATTAAGAGTAAAACGATTATTTTGCTTCCGACTGTACAGAATGCGAAATGGTTGTCATGTCAAGGGCAAACAAGAATGAGCTACGATGGCTTCTGACATAGCTTACGACTTCAACAGCCCATTGATAAACTTTGTTCGTACGATTGTCAACTTAAACGATGACATTCGGGCTGATGAGGAAGTTAGTGCCTACGTTTACTACTCTCTAGTATAAAATGTACTTGAACGTAAGAAAAGATGTAAGTTTGTGTCATAAAATCAGTTACGTTAGATCAAACTCACGATATTTATATTAGAACTCATAAAATAGTAGTATGATTAAAAAATAAAACGAGTATAAGTCAAACATATTTTAATGATACATATTCTAAGAGAATTTAAAAGTCATGAAAAATAGGCAGTTGAAAAAAGTATTTTACTAAATTTGTTGTTCTTTGGCTACACATGACAAATTTATTCCTTTTGACCTTGGAACCTAAAGAAACTGTAGCTTACGCCCTAAATTTAAACAAAAAACAAGTGTCATAATATTAACAAATAACCCAAAAATATATCCACGACCTCGTTAACGGAATTAAGTACAACGCAGGCAATAATGCTCACAATTTAAAAGATAACACGACCCATCGTAAAGGAAGCGGGCCGAAGGGCACGGAGGTGGGCAGGTCATAGCCGCCCGTGGAGCACGATTACACTTGATGCGTACACCTGTCTGGATTCCTGAGCCTTGGACTCGGACGTCATTTGGATATTCGAAGCGATGATACAGATTTTTTAGAAAAGTGTATTATCACTAATAAAACGTTGTTACAATGATCTTATCAAAGATAATTAGAATTTCCGCATATTTATTTAAAGTGTATTGCACAAAAAGATTATAAGTACAAAGGGCGGACTTAATGCCATGAGACATTCTCTACCAGTCGACCAAAGGACCAAACAGAAACTAGCAAATGTGGGTGCAATGAGAAAATGAATACATACATAACAAACAACAACATAACATATATAATACAACATAACATACATAACATATATAATTTAAAACCAATTTGATCGTTTGCCGCATTAATTTCTTAATAAGTAAATATGTTTAATCAACCGATCATGTCAGTAGCATTGGAAAAAGAATAATGATTTTGGCTGTGTTCTGTCTTTGCATGTTGCTGGAAAAAGCATTATACTCCTGGAAATTTTGAATATTCACATTTGGATTCCTTAACAGGATGCTTAAAAAATTCTTGGAGTATTCCTTTCATTTCAGTTTTTTTTGGGCTGACGTGTTTTAGTAACGAATGAATGACCGGCTAGACAATAACAGATTCCTTCCATGAATACAAGGCAATACATTTACAATTGACTAGAATCGTGCCAATTTAAGGCATAAACAAAATATTATCTGTTCCTACACAATAACTAGATCTTTGACACGCTCGCTCGTTTACCAACCAAGTGCCACAAGTAACTGGACACCTTTTATTACCGTCATAAGAACCCACATTCACACTTCCTACCTCACCCGGAAAGGACACGGTAACCCGCTGCTCTCCATTCCACCCTTAAGCACCCTTTCGACCCCAACAAAAGTACCGTGTATTTTGCCCAAACGATTTGTTTGCTGTCAACAAAGATGCAGGCTCATTTTTAATGTTCTCTATAAGATAACACATAACCTTTAGCACCAAATAATAAGTACTATAATTGAAAATCAGACTCTTGTCGCACCGGGTAAAAGTGTGCCTCTTTGTCCTGAATGTAATCGTCTTAGATATCAAACCTAAGCGGAGATGCATTGACGCTTCTTTTATGTTTTTTCTCAGCATTGTTTTCGGTACAGTTCTGCGTTTTAAGAGCTTGAAAGACCCTATTGAAATGTGCTACTAATACTTTTAATTGTACTCGATCTGTAGATAAGGTCAGTCTTTGTTAAGCCATATCGGATAATGCTCACAAAAATGACTAAGCTTTTAAATTGTTCTTAATAGTAAATGAAACTATTGTTGAGCACGAAAATACTAGGTTTAAATCGATATTGCTTGATAAAGGTGATGATTTATTCAAAATAATTAAGATATTGGAAGACGGTAATATTGTTACAGTGCATTTAATGTAATTTGCCAAAAAAGGAGTCGAAAATATTGGTACCGGAAATTATTACTATCAATCAGGTGATAGCATTTCCCATGTTAATGTGCAAACTCAGACTAAGCACACAGCAATTGATTAATTACCAACATTAAACTGGTTTATTAATATTAGAGTGCATAAAATGTTATCCACAAAAGCCCTTCGGTACCGTCAGTTTGAACAATGGTTGGTACACACCTTTTGTCTGAGGCGCATCCATCACGGCCACATTGTTTGTAATATCTTAATAAGTTTTTGTGCTGGTCCGGTCATTTAGAAAGATTCCTCGTATCGCTTCCGATTTTTTCCCCCGAATTCGAGATGAATTTTAATGGAGATGTGATTTATGGCGAAATTGAAAAGGTATCGGATCTTTGTTTTAATGGCGTGCCATGGCGTTATTTCAACTTTTGCAATATTTTTTCGTACCCAGTAATCAATATTTCCTTTATTTTATGTTGGTGTACTATATTTAAATAATACTGAAATTGCCTAAATCCTAAATTGGCAATCGTAATTATGTCAGTTTGGAAAAGTTTAAGTGGAAATGCCAATACCAGCATTTTTCCAATAATGTGCATATCTGAAATATTTTTAAAAGACGACGAACTCTATTAGTAGTTCATGCAAGGAGCAACAATTCCCTCGGTACCGTATTCTCTTTAGTAACCGTTACTTATTAACAGCTTGACCGAAACTAAAGTCCACCTAATCCGCTGTCTTCCCGTATATTTCCTTAATCCAAGCGTAAACACAACGGAAACCGTGCACAATGCAACACTGCAAGCCCACAAGACATGTCAAAATCGTCATACGATTCCCAGGGGCACCCTTCAACCAAAAAGACAAACATCTTGAAAATTTTCGTTAACTTACGCTCTTTAGTAATGCAGAAATTTGGCAATGTTTGCGTCTTTTATTTAAGTAAGCCCGAAGTACGCCCATATTTGACAAAGGTCATGAAAGGAAGCGGCCGACCGTCCCGAGGGTGGTGTCGTTTTTGGCCAGGTGTGGTCATTGTTGACCTTTGTTGACCAACTGACCGTCCCATTAGACCCGTTTGCTAAACATTGATTGCGTGACCGTGAGAAATGCAAAGTAATGATGTCAGAAAAGTGATCAGGTTTTCCAAACCTGACTTGATAAAAAATTGAAGAAGAAAACAAGGGATTGCATTACTTAAACAATTCCGAAAAACGCTAATGGTCGACATTACGGTAAATAATCAAATAAAATAAAATATTCTAGACACATGCATTAATATAATAAGTTAATAGTCTCAAACTCACTATGTGTTACGTATCCAGTCATAGGGTAAAATACCCAGTCAGGGTGTAGCTACTGACTACACCGAACAGCATTTTTCAAAGACTATAAATCAGACATGACTGTTTTGTTAGTTTTTTGTAGCTAGAGAGTTTGTGTCAATTAAAATGTTCATTGCAAGTTCCCATATCAGCGAGCAGCCATAAATGGATTTCCCTACATGACAGTGATTAAACAGTCTGGAATGGGCTCGGAGACCTTTGATTGATCAATGTCATCTGTATCTGGAAAATCTGAACTCTCTAATACGGGCGGCTTGTCAAACATTCAGAAGCAAATTACGTAATTGAAAAGATCATTGAGAGGTTATTTAAAACCAAACCTTGGGGTTTTCCTATGAAATACAAAGTGTTTGCGATACCATTGCCATACATGAACACAGTGTACTCATATTTTAGGTTGACAGACGCTATCATAGACAGGTCGGAATCTGTACGTCTTACCCTAAACCCACTTTGTTTGCCGCGTCACAGCCGTAAGATATTATCTTTTTTAAGCATAATAACTGTGACATGTTTCGTATGACGCTCCAGGGCCGGATTTTATGGGCCGCTTTCTGGGAAAACTGAGTCTTGCTAGCCGCGCCTGACATAAAGATAGTATCGCGCGTGAGGCGGTGTAGAGCGTTCCCACGCCGCGAAATGCCCCAATACTGCACTGACCTCGCGGACTGTGGTCAGGAAGTTTTGCGGATTGGTGGACAGCGGGAAGAAAAAAGTGAACAACTGTAAAACCATAAAATAAAAAGGTAGATGAAATTACGTGTACAATTCAGTTCCTCGATGATAGAACCTAAAACTTCAGGTAAAATCTATAATCGAAGTTAGCAATGTAAAGGAACATGAAATTTAATAAATCTATTATTCAAGACCTTAAGACAAAAAATGTTCCTAAATAATATAGGTAATTGTAATCAAAAAGCGCATCTTAATTGATTTTACTATAAATGCAATTTGAACAAAGTCACACGTAAATTTCCGACATGTCGCCCTTTTTTTTACAAATGGCCTGGTGGTCAAATGTTACTGTCCGGTGCAAACATTAATTACAGCAACAAACGGACCGGTTCTGCACGGTCAAGGCAAAGCCCCTAAGCCGATAGTGCAGGCGTCGTAAGCTAATTATATTTCTGCACGTTTTGTCCAAATTTGCATATGAATCGGGGTTGAACTACAATAGGAATAGCGCTAATCTGCTATAGAAAGGTTCAGGTAAAGCTCAAATGGGCGAAAGTAAAAACAAGTCCAACGAACCCCAGGCTTCCTGTGTCAATTAAAACCTTCAATCGAGGATTTACAGTTCCTTTTGCAATAATTATTACTCGACTGGTTGAACCTTTTTAACAAAGGCCAAATATGGGAATAGCGCTGCTTGAATGCTCGCTAGAAACTTGATAAGTTTTCTCTGTAAACATTGAACGGTAGAATGGAATAAATATTCAATTTCACTTAATGTTGTATGGAGATTTCAACGAGGCCGTCTATTGTGGATTTATGCGAATAACTGGCACAGAAACCTTTGATCCGTTTAAGTTAGATCTATTATAGGTCTAAACGCTTTATTTGCAAAAGCGAGAAATAGATACTAAACAGCTGTAGGATTGTTATTTAAAAAAAATACTTGAAACATAAAAAGTTTACACGAAACGTATTTCCTGAACTGGAAGTAAGACAAAAGTGATTCCGATATTAGATGACATAATTCACATTATGGTTCAATATTTGAGATTATGAAATCAACTGTGTCAACCTAATAACTGTTAACTTTGTGTGAGAAAACACAAACACATGTAAAGAGAAGAAACATAGTACATACAAGTAGAATGATTCACAATCAGAATCCAATACGAAACGTAAAGCCAAAGCGAAATGGCGTTACAAAAAGGAATCAAAGTGTAAAATCATTTGTGTCGGATTAAAAAAGGAGCTAACGTATGAGCGCGAGATATACAGCACTATCAATCACGCTATGATTTATATTCTCCCCAGATGATGTATCGTCCTGCTGCAGTCCACTGTGAAAATATTCGATAATTAACTTTTTAAAATTTGACTGACGCCTTCATCTTGTGGATGCGGAATCGAAAACATGAACCACGCCAAGCACGCAATTATGATCACTATATACAACCAAATTAAGACTAGTGTTAGATGCATCCGCTTTCAAACCAGTTAAGCCGTGGAATCTCTTCAACTGCTTTTCTAATACCACAAAAGATTCTGGACCATTATTTAAATTCTTGCATGTTTTACTGCGAATGGCGTGATTTTCTTGGCCATTTCCTTCGGATTTAGTAATGTCAGGCACCTACCGCTGGGAACTCATAACAGTCTAAGACACTGAATTCCATTTAATACACGATTGTTTTCCAAACTATTCCGCGATTTAAATTTGGAATCGAACGATCATAATAAAATGCTTGTTTTATATCATGCCCGAATCGTTATCACAATTTATGTGCTAATCGTGATTTTGAAATACTTTGGAGGATCCTTATTCCTTATTTGTGTAATAATAACTAATTTATTTCCGGAGGCAGCATTATCTCTTGATTATTACTTCACTATTTCCTTCAAAACAATATTCATCTTTTATTCGTATCACAACTCTATGAAGGCTAAAATTACAAAATTATTTTTGCAACATGAATGTACAAAAGAGAAGTTCTTATAAGAAAAATATCGGCCAACATACAAAATTAGAAATCACACAGAACCACAATTTATCAGCCGCAACACGACACTGTGGGCACGTCAAAATAATCACCTCGTATACGCGGCCGGGATCGAAGCCGGACCCCCGCGGAGCGCGGGCGGTAACGAACTATGCAGGTGATTTATCTGACCGCCGCCGATGCTAATTCCTTTACAACGTGTGATGTTAATGAAATATTGGGGATCTTTTATATTGTTTTGTCGGTGTTAATGTGTGTTTCGATGTTGTAATTTTATATTAGACTTAGATGAACCCTGCGAATCTTTCTACGTTGCTTGTAATTTTAAGACCAGCTTTTCCTTACTTTGGATATCGTCTAATTGGACTATTTTTTTAAATAATCTCTCGTAAGATGTGGTTTTATGACATAACAATGTTTATTGTTGTTGGAAAGTCAATTAGTACTCTAATAATTATGAAAATTATGTGACTTGTTTTATTTCTGATGACACAGAGTTGAAAAACCCGGTATACTTAAATTTGACTCACCAGAACAAATCTAGACTATCCCTTCTATGATCTACAGGGGATAATAATATTTTTACGTTTTGCAAAAGATCCTAGCAAAATGGGCATGTTCGATCCGGACTATCCGGAGCTTAATGTAAAGTGAAACTATGGAGCTATAGCACGGTACAGAGGGCACGAGCTCGGAACGGGTTTGTACGTACCAGTAACCAATATACA
Source organism: Epiblema foenella (assembly GCA_963556455.1). Taxonomy (NCBI): domain Eukaryota; kingdom Metazoa; phylum Arthropoda; class Insecta; order Lepidoptera; family Tortricidae; genus Epiblema; species Epiblema foenella. The sequence goes on along the minus strand of OY747113.1, from coordinate 10,138,047 downwards.
TGCCGTGCATTACTCGTAGTCAGCGTTCAAGTTTATAAGGCCTGAGAAGATTTCACCTGCAGAATGTTTGTTGCTCACTTATTTATTTGTATGCATTATAATTAGTTAGTTTTTAATGATGTTTACTTTTTAGTACGTTTTTAATGTTCGTGTAACAGTTGAAGTTAAGAGGATTGTGTAGCAAAACTTTCTATACAAAAAGCGGCAACTTTTTCCACCGCCTAATCCTGAACCGCTTTGCATGATTTTTGAAAAAGATGTAAATATCATTAAATACTAGGTTTATACGTTTTGATTTTTTATTGCCTATAAGTGAACATACGGACCCTTGAAGATTCGTTTTTTAGAATTTCCTCCTGGTTTTTGTTACTATTAAAATAATCGAGAAAGAATTACTAAAAAAGCAAAACTTTTAAACCTAGTTAAAGATGTAACGAATCGACCAAGGCCAATACTGTCTCATTTTACAAAGGTTTAAGGGGTGGGAAACGTTGCCGCCCGGAGCACTATTTCTACGAGAAATTAGGCACCAAACGGCCGACGGCGACGACTCTGTCTATTGCACGATGCGGGCGCAAGAACCCGACGGGTGAAACAGAATGAATATTCGGAACTGCAATAAAGAATCTGAATCTGAATCTGGAAATGCTCATTTTCACACCGCACGATAGGTTCACAATAGGCTATAGAGTTTTATAAGATTACACGTAAGAATTGTATGGAGGTAATTTTGGAATAAACTTTTTTATCATTCAAACTGCTACTAAAACGGTTGTTGATGGCATTTATAACAGTTTTCTAATTTATAAACGAACTGTAATAAAATTCAACCATTTTAGTTATTAGATTATCAGAATTCCATAAATTTGGACAGATTGTGTTTTTAAATTTTTTAGAATCGCCTGATATGGAAATACGCAGTTATGTCTGATTTAGTCGATGTTGAAATGCGAGAAATCCAGTACAATCGTAAACAAATACTAATTTAATATGCTAATGTAAATGATGGCTTAATAAAAGTAATAAAAGCCGCTCGAAAGTTTATTTCAAAGGTTTGTGGCTCTGTGTGGCAAAACAATAGTAAATTCAGTTTCAATAATATACAAGCATAGTAGTGATAATAAACACTCGATTTCGGTTTGAAAGATTACCAAGTTATCCCAAATATATCTAGTAATAAAATCCGTCGGCCTCATCTCTGCTCCCTGGCTAGACGCTGGCCAAGATGAATCCCATTTAATAGTAAGAATAATAATAAAATAGTTCCTTATGATTCTAGTTATTATAAGATTGAAATTCTCGGAAGCGAGAAGAGTGTAAAGTACTCTGCAATGACATGGAACATGCATTATATTTAGTTAAAAAATATATGACGAGTGGGCAGACTTCAGAAAACAGTCGTGAACATGCATGAGATCGGATTAAAAATCGGTCTGTACGTTTCTTCATTATTAGTGAATCATCATATCGTGCGCATATTTCGTGAGGTCACAGTTTACTATAGCGGTCGTAAAGCCTGCGGTCGTTTGCTAGACAAGAACAGAGATATACAAAGCTCCATGCACCAGAACAGCGCGGCAGACATTCTCTCCGTCTAACGCCGACCGTTTCGTGACCCCGAAGTGTTGCCAAACTAAAAGACGCAAGTCACTGAGGAAGTAAATCATATAGGCTGTTTTAGGCTTGTCAGGTGTAAAGCTAATCACATATCTGCAGTAGTATGATTATCGCAAGGTTTAGTTTCTCGTGTGGTCAGTGACTCGGATCTTCTTTAGTACGATGAATATTGTTTTAAATCAACATTTTATTAGGAGGTCATATAGATGAGAATTTGTTATTTTTAGTTACAATCTCTTATTCGCGATACAATATGCGAGGCCTGGCAGGTGATTGTTTCTCCAATGTAATTATTATAATGATTATACCTTTCTTCAGCTTGTATTTTTCACTTTTGTTATTGTGTAAGTACATGAGAGTTGTACTACTACCAACTTACAAAATCAAAAACTTGCGCTAAATGATTTCGGAAACATTTAAACTATTAAATCAACTATATCTTCATTCACTGTACTAACATAAAATATTAAAATAATAATTATACATTACGAATTATGTCACGTTAAATCCAAATTAAAATACAATTATATTTATCTTTTAATTAGTATATCTTCTACATTTCGTTTAAATTACCGTTACATACTAAATTTCTTACCCAATCTTATTATCTGGTATGTTCATATTTCTATACTTAGGTATAGAAATCTTTCACTAACTTAATAAATAAACCTTGATTATCGTTATGATATTTTCTCAATTTTACCGGAACGAAACAAAGTTCTTCTACAGGTTCATTGTGTTTGATTGAGCATTTTGTTGTTTATTTTTACGACTTTCTTCACAGTAATATGTCAATTCAAGCGCGTGTCCATGTTTTTCTTTGCTCTCCGACATCTTGGTCATAAATTTGGGATTTTAATAAGTAGATAATTACCCGCCGTACCGGTCTAATGGCGCACGCATCTCGGCACGCGCTCGATCGCTTTATTATACAATACTCACCACCAAGCTTTTTATCTTAACCATAAATTTAATTAGATTTCGTACTATTTTGATATCTTCCGTGTCCGGTTAGAGTAATTTAGATATAAGCCTCTAGGTGGGCTGAACTTTCCAAATTCTTGTAAATTGTTTTCGGTTGCATAAGTGTTGATACATTCTTTATGGAGTTGATTGGCAGTGACGTCTTTGAATTACAATTCTATTGCGCAAAGTGAGTATCTGTGCTTTTCTCTTGGATTATTACTGTATAGGTAATCAATTTACCACCGTTAAATATTGTAAATATGAAATGGATACCAATATTAACCAATACTGAAATTTCGCTTACAAATTAGTCTTACGCGTGTCCTGACAATTTTTTTCTTGCAAAATTTTTAATTGGTCTTTACATTGTTACTTCCAAAATACCTGCATCAGTCCTTAAGCAATAATTTCAAACAAAACTTAATAAAAATGACTCAATTGGGATGTCATTTTTTACGTAACTGATTTATCTCCGTTTCCCGGTATTCGAGGCGTAAAAATCTAAATGATATCAAACACGACCGTTAGAGGAACAAAGAGTTGTCGGCCATTTGTCGCGAGTTGCGCGTACGCAGTAAAGGCGCGTTTATACGTGACGTGCGGGCTTCATCTGATACATACTTTTAAAGCTGCCTTTACATATGGCTAAATTTAACATGCTATCGGGCGGAGGGGAGTTAAACTATCTCGCTCTAATGCGTGGGATGCTTAAAATCCCCTCCCCCGTTAGCATGCTAAATTTAGTAATGTGTAAAAGCAGCTTAAGCACACCACACTGGCTAGGCGACTGGCGATTTCAGAACAACTAGAGCGACTTGATGTACTAAGATCCCCGTCGCATCGCTAATCAAGTTCGAGATAGCTAATTTTAGGCTTTAATTTATACTTACATTATGCCACATTCAAAGTATATTATGCGCGCGACGATAATAATGCCGTTAATCAGCATCGTTAAAAAATAACTCAGTTTTATGTAGAGTGCTTATAATACGAATTTCTTGCAGATTAGGGCAATAAAAAAAGTGTAAAAAAGTCTATAGATTGTTTCAGAGATTACAAAAAAGGATTCATAGGTATTCTAATATTTTTAGAATTAATGCTCGCTTATTTGTATAAAATTATAACCATGTGTTATAAGTTACATAACAGGTTCGTTTATATTTTATCTATTACACGCTATTTTACTAATTTCAACGTTGCGTCAACAGTATGCGGCGTTGCGGCACGCCCAGCATAAACGGGCCCTAAGACATAAAGAATCGTGGACATAAATAAAATTGTACACATAAATAACAGATTATCAACTGGTATCGGGACGTAACGAGATAGAATAAGTATACAAGTAAAATAAATAGGCGAACGGTACCTAAATGAAGTTGTACCGGCCAGGCGGTTTGGACGTAATGGTGATGTATTCGTGGACCATGTGTCTTGGTAATGATGGGTAGGGCTGGCGCATTTGTTATGATTGGAGTATTCTGTGGACTATGGTCGCAGCTACATAGATGTGACTTTGGATTTTGTTCGTTTCAATTAGTGACAGAAAAATAATATACTTATTTAATTTTATTTCACTATCATAGCAATTTTGATTAATACAAGTGGTGTTTAAATTTATCCAGAAAATAATGCACCGATACTTACTTTATCGACATGCGCATGTGTATAAACTCGCACATCCGCTTGAAAAGGAAAGTTTCTTTAATGTAGGTTTAAAAATGACGTCTTTATGAAGGGGATCGAAAGTAATCAAAGTAAACTCGTACTTAAAATGAGCTGTTTTCTATGTTTTCAGTTAGGTAATCTTAGTTAAGATACATTTTGAAAAATGTATTGCGAATCCAGTGAACTCGATTTTCATGTACAAATATGACATAGTTACAAAAAAAACCATCCATCCATTTTGACAAATCTTGAAGAAACTTGGAGGGACTATCTAAAAAACGGAAAGTTGTATTTACTGAAGAAACAACCCTAGTACGAGTACCTACAATTCCGCGTCGTTAACATTGGAATTTATTGCTTGTTATGAATAACTTTACTATGTTTTTGTGTGGACAACAATTTTTCAGCTCTAGTGAAGTTTTAACACTGATTAGCTAGTGTTTAAGCCTTAAGTAGGTATGCTTCCAAGATGTTTAGAAGTCAAATAAATTTTACAGGCACCTCCGACAATTGCCGTTGGATACGCTGATAGAAAACCTTACTATTTCTCCAGGGAAATAAGTTGAGTTTAGGAAACACCACTATTTACAATTATTTGTTTTACCGCCCAAGGTATTTACACTACCAATGTACCTAATTTGTACATTATTAATAACACATCACATGTGTAACAGTTATTTGCAATAAGTTTCTACTTTTGGTGTCGTATAATTAATTTATCTAAAAAATAATCGGAATATTATAGAAAATACACATTCCTTTCAAAAAAAGTTCCCAAATCTTTGTTTTTAATTGTTAACAGTTGTATGAGCTTGTATAGGTATTTTATATTGTTTCATCAATTATTGTTTTGTTTTACGAGCAATAAACTCTTATTAAACCTTTAATTGAACTGGTCAAGTAATTAGTTGTACTCAAGTCATCGTAAACGTAGCCGCAACCGCAGTACGTGACTAAATGTGGTACTGTCAGGTACAAAATCTGTACAAAAATAATATAAACACAGATGAAGACATCAATGATTCGATAGAGATAAGAAATTGAATGCTAAACGACTGAAAACTTACTTACTGTGCGAACATTTACGCTCAACTATGGCCGCATAGGATATAATAAAATTGTGTTTTGGCTTAAATCTCCATTTGACCAATCTCGATCAACAATGTCCCAAGATTATTACACTCGATTTTGACACAATATCTCAGAATAATAATCTTAGTATGGTGAAAAGAGACAATTAGTTGTTTATTTTTATTTCCGAAGAATAGCGACTGTCCATTTATCATGGTATGTTGAATTAGACACTTTACTTATACACCTTATTTGAATTTATTCGCGGATGTAGCTATGCAGGTTTCCTTAAAAAAATTTTTCACCGATAATTTATTAAATCAAAAATTTGTAATAAAATTAAAAACCTTTTAGGTTATAAGTACTTCTCTCGGTCACTGTATAGGTGACACAGTACTACACTTACACGACAGTACTATACTTAGTTTCATAAAGATCAATTATCGTAACCTAGGCTTATAGCACGCGTTGCTTTTAAAGATTTTTCTCAAAACAATTACCTGTTCGAAGGAAAACAATTTAATGCTGTTTACATAGTAATTATATTCAGATTCATTTGGTTAGGTACACGATGTATTAATTATAAGTGCTAATTCTGACTATTAATAATAAATCGTAGTTACGTGCACGTGCCTTAAGTTGCTGGATGCATACACTAAGGGCCGGTTGCACAAACATACAATCACAGGCCGGTCAGCTGCTGTCAATTTCGTAGAAAACTGTTTAAAGTTTAAACCGACGGTTTGAAACAGCCGGCCCTGAGTATCTTAATAAAATTGACGTAGTTATATGTACGTAAGTGACAAAGATAATCTGATCTTACGCCATTGCCATAATTTACCACTATATCCGTATGTGGAATGTCGCATCGCGCATGCACAGGTAGATCCTAGCTCAGCACTGCACTTAGGTATGTACCGATCATCAAAATTAGATCCTTTTAACTTACTTACTTACTTCCAATTCAATAATTCCAACAGCCATATCGTTTTTAAACACGTTCTATAGATATATTTGCTTAAACTCGTGTTTAGAAATCTCCCACTAGGAGCCAGCCAACGTACTTGTTAGCGCTAATCGGACAGAAATCGCCGGCCATTTTTGTTAATGAAGCTTATTTAAGGTTTAATTAGGGTTTACGTTTGAATAATTAACATGTAGGTAGTTAAATCTTATTTAACTGTGTGTAAACGTTTGCCTGTTTGTCCGTATTCATGATCGTAGGTGCTTTTTTTGTATTGCGTTACGGGATATAGCACCCAAGATTCGAAGCGGTCGCTAGAAAACGGCCCCAGAATACATTTTTTACTGTCACTATACAATTAGAATCTTTTAGCAAAGAATGTAAGGTCGAGATTCGAACAAATAGTTAGAAATATTTTCCTCACTTTTAACCAATGTACTTAGGATACACGCGTCTGTCCTTGGCCATAATTATTATCTAGACATATCGACGTCACTGTAGATCATAGACAAGCGATGATCTACATCAATTAACTGACACTATAGATCGATTCCTGTTAACAGTGAATGTAAACAAATTAAAATAATTATATACAAAATTACATAACGAGAATCCATATAGTTTTCGAAGAATCATTTAAATAATTCATCAATAAATCATGTAAAATAAGTCATACTACTAGGAGATTTCGTTCGGGAAAATAGTTCAAGGGGTAATATGGTTTTTAGACCAGAGTTATACAGTCTACGTTTCACTTCGATTGCGAGAAAATAAATAATCAAACGTCATCCACCCAAAATTAATACCTAATAAATTCCACGGCGAACATGTTTTTTTCTAAACTTAGACACTTGCTTTGACACAAAAAACATAGACACCGCGGTTCGCGCGCAACATTCACGCGCGAATAAAAGTCGCTACTGACCTTCCCCATTGAGCGCTTCAAAGCGTTGCTCTAACGATTTAATAACGTTTTTTTAATTATTGTGCAATAAGGACTACTTTTGCTACAATCTTAATGACAAACGAATTCTTTCCTGATTAGTCGATTTTTAGTAAAGCTGTATTCTGGTTGGTTGATACCCAATACGAAAAAATATATATATATAATAAACACCATGGTCTCTCCTGCGGCAGAAGCGCTGGCCGCATTCCTCGACGACACGCGGGCATCAATGACATTATCCGAAGAACCCTGGGAAGTATCAAGGTGCCCGCTGTCTTGGAACCTGTTGGTTTGGTGAGAGATGATGGCAAGAGGCCTGACGGTATGACGCTGGTGCCCTGGAAGATGGGTCGTCCCCTTGTATGGGACGCTACGTGTGTGGACACGCTTGCGCCAACCCATCTCCCGGGCTTCAGTATCAATACCGGCTCTGCTGCATCTTCTGCCGAAGATCTCAAACGCCGCAAGTATGCATCCCTAAGGAGCGGATATTTGTTTGAGGCGTTTGGGGTCGAAACCCTGGGGCCATGGGGACCAAGTGCGCGTCGACTGTACAAAGATTTGTCGGCGCGCCTAATAGAGACCACTGGTGACCAGAGGGCTGGCCAATATTTCGCACAAAGAATAAGCATTGCCATACAGTGTGGCAATGCAGCCAGCCTTCTGGGCACACTGACGGCGACTTGGGTCAAATTGTTTGTCTTTGTAAAACTTAAAGTTGTTTACTATTGCCGAGGTTAGGTTTTTATTTTATTGTTTCTTCATATATTGTATATTGTTATTTTAATAAAAGGTAGTACGTAGTTAAATTATTTTTAGGTTAATTTATTAGACTTTATATTATAATCGTCAAATAATGATATAAAATTTGTTTCGGAATAGAATTTTTCCTAAGTATCTATTTACCTATATAAGTATGTAAGTATATCGTCGCCTAATACCCATTGTCCAAGTTTTTCTTAATTTGGGGATAGATCGATATGTGTAAAAGAAACCACTTTTAAATAGTTAAATTAGTGTTATGGGATTAGTGGATTTAATAGGTGAAGTATTTTGATTGGTCAAATTAAAATGTTTTGTAAATCATAGGGGCTAAATATACTACTTTAGCCCCACTTGGCAAGTCTAACATGAGACACTTTTCGAGCATGAGAAGTGAAAATTTTATTATAATTGTGTAGGTTCAAACTCATTAGGAGCCATTCGTAATAGGGTATCTTATACTTATTTGCCTGGACTTGTGTTTTGTGCTAGAATTGCTAAGTACAGAAATTTTACAACCGTTTTTGATGACGTAAATTATATATGTTTATGAATATTTGTCGCTCGCGGCAGTGCATTATATTAGTTTTCTAGTTGATTATAATTTACAACATCGGAACTAATAATATATTAACACGTAGTAAGACAGCATAATATATATATACAACTAGCAGCCCGCCGTGGGTTCGGGCGCATAGTTTACCAGTTAGGACAAAAACGCGCATCAGTTGGTAAATAAGAACCTATCTATTTTATGTTGTTCCCACTCAGATACACTAGCTTTTTCGATCCTACAGGCACAATTTTTTTTTTCCGCTGTGTTACCTACCATCTTGTATTTTAACTTGTATACCTACAACGCCGGTGGCATTCAAACGTACGGTTCACCTGATGGTAAGCGGACACTGCAACCTATAGGGGCGCCTACAACTCCAAAGTAGTCAAGTGCGCGTTGCCGATCCTTTATAAAATTTGATGATTCAGTTGCTTTAAATGTCAAGATAAATAAATGGCCTATTATTTATTACTTTTTTACTATCACATTAAATTCTCAGGTGCAGGATTAATCCTGTAGGGAATATTACAACATTATATTGCTAAGTCAAGTATCTACCTGCCTAGGTACAAAGCTACATAGGTATCAATAACAATGTAAATACTCGTACTTCACAGGATCATAAACGACATTTTACTATGATAATGCAACTTTGACAAGTCTCACGGCTACGATCGTTTCCTCCACACAATGTGTGTCAAGAACGCGTCAACGAACTTCTACATCACTCAAAGTAATCTTTATTCCTATACCTCTAAAGTCTTAAAATGATCACGCTCAACTGCATAAAATAAATAAACCTTCCTTAAAATCGCATAACATGATCCTTATTTCCTGAATTTTAAGATCTATGTTTCTTTGCTTAAATGGAGTCTTTATTATTAAGATTTGTACGTGCGGGGAATAAAAATATACAATTTCATAAATTTATGTTGTATTTTGATGCATTCGGCACAAGTAGGCTGAACGAGACGAGGTTTTTAAATAGCTCAGTTTTGGAGGCATGGCTGATTTCCCACCTACACAACATAACAATTTTTATGGCTTTATGAAATAAACACAAAATCCGTAATATATAACCAAGTCGGGTTTTATATAAGTTATCTTTATACAATTTTATTTTATTGGTCCTGCAACGAAATTTAAACGGTCCAGCAAAATACTCTCATCTTAACTGTACAATGCTTACTTATTTATATAAGTATTGTACAATAAATACATTAGCTAAAATTAATTATCGAAATGGTAAGAAAACAATAAATAGTATTTTCATAATTACCAAAAGTATATAAAAAACACTGAAACCCGGATGCCAGTGCTTTTACTATATTTAATTTATTTTATGTTAAAAAACCGGGTGCCAGCTATTTATTATACCTCAACATACAAATGTATTGTATGTCTATTAATCTCTACTAACACCTTGTTAGAGATATTCGCATAAATAATGTATAATCTTTATTTACAGTATCCGTATAGGTAGTAGTATGACGCATCTATTAGTCACGGCGTTTACTTAATTTTGATTTTATTTATTGGACTTATTTTATTTATAATAAGAATGATGTTAATTTCACTTAAGTAATCTGATATTATACGCGTTTATATAAGTTCGTTCGCAAATGGACAACAGATTTTTTAACTATCGACATGACATCAAGCTAATTATTGACAATATTGGAGTATCTAGTTTAAATAATAATATAATCTTAAGTTGCAAACAAAAAATTATAGTTTTTAACTTGTTTTTGCTAACATAATATTATCTCTATCATATCCACACCTGAAAGTACCGACCCTAAATTAATGAATGAAAAATTAAAAAAATATTTGTGCAAACGTTTAAAAGGTCGGGGTCGTCGGGCGTCATTCACTAAGAATTAGCCTCATACTCAGGGTGAAATTCGAGTATTTTTTTTATTATTCTGTTCACTGCTATTAGTACCGGTCAATCGCCCGTGCTCGCATCGCCTTAATGTATGACAGAGACAGAGTTACTAGTGAAATACGAAATGAGACGTAAGTGTATGCAAATGTCTACTAATGGAAGACTTCTATGGAATGGAAGCCCCTGTTCATACTAATTTACATTAATTATCATCCATAAATACATGGTCACGGTAACAGAGCCAGTATTCTAACTGCTTAGGAATATGATCAGGACTCACACTGTCCAATGCCATTATGTTATAGTATTATCGAACTAGTTACATACATTTGCAACCATATTTTCTTATAAAAGTGTAGCAAAATTTAACATTCAGGTAAGCTACAACAATTTGACTTAGCGATTCCCATCGCAGTCGCACTATACAAAACAGAAAGTGGAGGACAGATTTTTCTTGTCTCTCGTCGCATCGCAACTGTAGTTGCGCTAGCCCCGCAGGGCAAATAATATATCGAAACTCAAATGTTTCAACACAACATGGTAACAACATCTACACAAAACGGAATAAAAAATATAAGCGTTGATCATGTACCATTCTTCACCATGCGTTGTGAACATAAATAACCTCATGGTGGGCGATGCTTATAACGATATTAAGAGTCACAATACTATATTTATTAACTGCGACAAAAGTGCTCGTCCAATAGCTCAAAAGTCGATTCTGTTTAATGGGAAAGTGTACAGCGATCTTAACGAGTTGTTTATTGTATGGATTCAGATTCCGAGGCAATTTGTTTGATTTAAATCAATTATAAATTTAAATGGTTTTCTTTATTATAAATGTATTATGCACGGAATGTTAGATGGCTACTATTATAAATTTATCTCTGAAGTTGACTTTATTGTTAAGGAAAAATAATATATAGGCATTTATTACGTAAAAAGTAAATATCAAAGTCAAACGACAATCTTCACATTCATTCGACATATATTTTCTAGTTAAGGTTGGCAAGTTAAGTACAGTACTTAAATTTTTAGTATCTAACTTCTTTGAGATATAAAGACGACGTGCCTCTTACCAAAAAGCTTTTGAATAGCTTTTTCTATGTTAAAATCTTATGATTATGATTTCATGGTATGTCAAACAGTATTTTAGCGAAAAAAATGCATTACGTAATTGTTAAGTTTACTAACGTTTTGCATAACATTCTCACTCAACTGATTAAGCTCGCCGAAATCTTTTTTTTTTAATAATAAATCTTTCACTATGTTTATAAAACATCCCTAACCTAACCACTTTAGTCTATGTATACGATGTTAATAGTCCAGTAAAGGTAACGGTTTTTTCGTTTAGGAAATGAAGAATATGCCAAAAAATAGTTCGCCCATATGAACCGGGCGGGGGTCCGTTCAAATGGGCGAACTATATTCCGGTCTAATCATCTTATAACACAACAATAATGATTGCTGTCAAATATAAACGATATCTAAACCACGAACAAGTACTTCAACTTCAAATGTTCAAAAGCATCAGATGAATGACAGCAGGCGCCTTGCATGCGCGCCACAGACACGAGACTGACACAGTTGAGATAGATACAGTAGATCCATTCGGAGCGTTATCGTACTCGTATGTTAAGCCCTTATGAGTTAAAAACGCTCATCTATTTAGGCGATTTTCTATTTGAATTGACTCGACAACTATTTATTTTCTCAGTGTCACTATCTAGAACAGAACTATTGCGACCTAGTGTCATAAATTTTAAATGTATTTTTGGGATTTTTCATCAAGAAATATCGTTTCAAACATCACTCCAAAACGATATTTTTCAAACTAAAAACTGCTTTTTTCCGCTTAATTTCTTCTAGGCACAATAAAATCAATAAATGCCTATGTCACTATCTAAATCTCATATAAAGTCAGCGTATCCTTTAATCACTTTATTGGTATTATCAGGGTCAATCAACTTTTTCTTGTTGTTATTCTGTCCCGTCAGCAAGGAGACAACAGTAACCATGTTTCTTAGAAAAATGTTTATAATATGGAATTCAGGCATGCTCAGTGGATGACCCATGTCCAAATGGATTTATAGTTATCGCTAAAACTCATGTTTGGTGTATTTGAACCCTATAAAATGACAGTTTTTAAGAGTGACTCAGGAGACGTAACCATGGTATCGAGCAACAAAGAATAGTTGATTCACCCATCAGTACTTTAGCCATAATTTGAAATCAAAACATTTTAAAACTAATAAGTAAATAAATAAGGCCCCTTAAAGAACTTCACGTTCAATTGTGAACGCGCTTGAAAGCGGACACCTGTAACACATTGAAATTATTGAATATAAAATGAACCGTATTGTCCTCTGTAAATTATTGTATGCATTAGCTGTTACAATTGTAATACCGAAAAACAATTTATCATGATCTGCTGAACATAAGGAGAAACTCAGTTTTCCTTAAAATACATGTTTGTAAAAAAACATAGAAATTAATTCACCAAGTGACCCTTGTTTCCACTAGCAGTTTTATAGAAAATATAGTAGCGAGCGAGCGAGACAATGTTGGCGACGGTATAAGCATTATATAGCTCCTAATCTTTTGACGTCACAAGATATATGTCATGTCACACCCGAACTGAAGGTAGCGTACTGTATACTGTATGCACTCTGCAATCGATTAGTGACGTACCCCGGTCCGAGATATAGGCCGTAATGACGCTATTAAGCGAGGTGTCGTGTCGACGCCGTGGGAGCGACCAACATCGGTATATCACGAGCGCAATTACTACAATTCGGACCGAATTAATGGATTATTCGGACGTATTGTTTCCGAATTGCCTGATAACGATGTTTTTTTTAATAGCATAGGTTTGTTCATAATATAGGCGCATCCAGACGGTCTACACGGTTCAGTACACCAACCCGAAATCGTATCGTATCGTATGTATGTTTGCTGGTCGAATAAATAATGCAAATTTTAGGAGTACTATAAGATTACTAATATTTATTAATGTGAGAGTAGGTCTACAACGACTTTTAAAAATTGGGATAAAGTATCGTTCACACCGAACATTAGCTTAACCGATGACAAAAAAATTTTTTTTTCAGACTCTTTATAAATACAACCTGCTTACAATTTTCCCGAGAAACAAAACAAAAACCCAACAGCGCGTGCGCGGGCATTCGCGCCGGTGACAGGTCTACCATCATGTCTGAACGATAGAGCAAACAAAAATAGGCTTTATAACAAGGTTTTAAAGATCTTGATAGTACCTCTTATAAATTGGTCAGAGTGTACTGTTCCCGCCAAAAAACGAATTCACAAGAAAATGCTTTGGATGCTTTACGCGCCGCGCATTTTTGTAGTTGGAGCAAATCGGACCGTTCGTTTCGGATTCGTTAGGCATTTTATAACAGATTCGTTCCGTATTGTGCAAGTGTTATATGACATGTTTAGAAAAAAGCGTACCTATATTTTAGGTACCTACTTGATTTTGTTGAAAATTAATACAAAATTGCAAAAATTAAATATTAACAGCAAGTCACTATTAAAACTACTTTTCCTTCCCTTGGTATTAAACTACATTATGAATCCCAAAGTGCTTTCATTAATCAAAACATAAGAATAAATATTAATTAACCCAATCAAAAGCTATAACGTCATCGCTGCATTAGTCTGTCTGTCCGTCATTTTATGCGTCAATCACTGTGAGAACTCATTGAGCTCATAAAAGTTTGGTAATAAACACTACGGTATGCTATGGTATTGTCTTTGGGAACATTGAGTTGATCAATTTAGTGTATTACTACGTAGTCAGGCAAAGATATTATGAAACTTCTTTTAAATGTCATTGATATTACTAAATATCGAACTGGTACTACTAAGTAACGAAGTAGGTAGTCTTATTTTAGTTAAATATTTATTAAATATATTTTAGCATCTGCCAGCGAAGGCTGACTTAGACTGTGATTTAATTGTAAATACGTTTAATCCTCTTAAAACTCGTCCAATAGGTAATTCTAGAAATAATATCCAAGTGAGTATATGTCGGTAATATATCTAATAAGTTTACTTAAGTATCTTGTGAGGGCCATTATTGCGATTTAAATCGGGCCTCGATGACCTCCATCGCCTTTATTGCCTGGTTTCTATGTCAACAACCTACCTATGGCTATTAAGAAACTTTTGTTTTCTAGCTCTACTGGTTTTTCATATTTTACCATCAACTTAGATCTAGTTTCTGATCCTGCGAACGCAATTTAAGAGGTGGTTTAGTCGATACGCATGTACAAATTCTACAATTCAACATATAAAAATTTATGATAGATGAGTACCGAAGTAAGTGTTCCGTTTGGGCAATTTTAATAAGAATCGCTAAAAATTAAGGAGCTTCTAGCTTCCAATGACCTTCGATCTGTAACTCTCAGTTTTGTCGTGTTTTTTATGGCATATCGTGTTAAGAACAACGAGAATTACCGAAATAGTATACCATATTTACTTCAAAACTCTCCGTCAGATATATGGCATCAAACTTTGGCAATTTTAGGCCAAAAATCCAGTTTTTTGGACATAACTTTTGTGATAATTATGAGTTAAAAATTAAAATCTCTCTTGCATTGTTAGAGACGTCAATAAGGAATAGTTACATGTACATTTCATATATATAAGTGCATAAACAACATACTAGTATCAAAGGTAGAGCTTTTTTGGACCATGTTTCCATAAATCATAAAAAAATAAGTAGTCAGTTTTTTCAAAATTTGGCTTTAGCAAATGTAGATAAAGGATTGAAGAACCGACAACTGTTTGTCCCATAAATATACCTATAGTTTTGACGGAGCACTATCAACTCAAAACTCCTCAAATATCGATGAATAGTGCGTGGAGCCCCTTAATATTCATATTTCGCGTTTTTTGTCATTTTTGGACGGTTGGTTGACTGAGATCAGATAGAAGAAATTTGCCGTATTTTTTGTATAATCATTGAACGAAAGGCTCCTAAAAATCGTCGGTCAAAATCAATGACTGACTGTGAAGATGTTTTTTTCCCGCATTTTTTAAATAGCTGAGCCGTTACCAGCCTGCTCGTAAAGTTTTTACAGGACGTTAGCGTCACGAACTAGTATAAAGCCCGTGACAGGTGATTGGAAATCTATAAAAGAACGTTTAAACAGTCTACCTATTCAGTCTTATACTATTGCAGTCAGCATTTTAAACATTTATACATTCTATAGCTCACAGAAGAGGTCGAAAAGTATATATGTTTGGATTTGATTGAAGGAAGTTTAAATCCTTAATATGGCATCTTGTAAAAAAATAATACATCGCAATAAGTATGCTGTTCATGTAATTGGATTTTGTCATCTATTCAATTTTCCAAAACTCCAAAATCTCTAGACATACTAATTTAACTGTACTCCCCTTTCAAAGACTAATTTGTGAAAACTCCTATCATACTTCTTCTTGCGTTTCAATTTTGATCTTTATTTCCAAAGCGCAAAGTTATATTTTAATTTTCATTACTGTTAAATTCTATTGAAGTTTGTAAAATGTTCCCGATTCCCATTGTCGGGGGTCATAAACTAAGTTATTACACAGTCACGCGGGCAATCAAGATGCTCATATGCTAATTGAGATGAGGATTGCGAATTACCATGCAGTTAAGTTTTAAGGGACTGTAAATTCATTAGACTGTGGCTTGGCAAGAGTGATGCCGTAAATAGGTACTAGCTTCGCATCGAACGCTTCTGTGAAATGTCTTACATGGCTCATACATATAACTGTATAGCTGCAGGAGCACTGGTTTAGAATTATAACAGCCGATGCCTACTTAGGAATATTGGGATCATTCAGACGGGTACATTCAAAGGCATTTTGAATCGAAAATTAGAATTTTACAGATCCGGTATTCCGGAGTTAGTATAAACCGATATAATTATATTGAGTATATTGGTCACCTATGCGACAACTTCACTATTTTATGTTTATATGCCTATTTCCTTGTTCCAGCTGTGCAGAGAGGCAGAGTGCCGCCCACGCAACCTTCAGGTCTCGCCCTGCCCGGCCAATTCGCTCTGGCTAACGGCGACCCCGCCGGTGGCCTCAACAGCCACCCCTACCTCTCATCCTACATCTCCCTGCTACTCAGAGCAGAGCCCTACCCCACTTCGAGATACGGCCAATGCGTGCAGCCCACCAACGTGATGGGAATAGACAATATCTGCGAACTAGCGGCGAGGCTATTGTTCTCCGCCGTCGAATGGGCGCGGAACATACCCTTCTTCCCTGACCTGCAGGTTACTGATCAAGTAGCGTTACTCCGGCTCGTCTGGTCGGAGTTATTCGTCCTAAACGCCTCCCAGTGTTCCATGCCCCTCCACGTGGCTCCCTTATTAGCGGCTGCTGGTCTCCACGCATCACCGATGGCGGCAGACCGGGTAGTTGCCTTCATGGACCACATCAGAATCTTCCAAGAGCAAGTGGAGAAGCTAAAAGCCCTCCACGTCGACTCGGCGGAGTACTCCTGTCTGAAGGCCATCGTCCTCTTCACGACAGGTAAAATTTTAGATAGTCTTTTTGGAGAAGCGCGGCTATTGCTTTACAGGGTGGCCGGCGCTGGTGCCGCTGTCACCAACTACGGAGAACTCCTTGTATTGGTGAGGACTCACTTAGACGCTTATGCGGAAGCTAGTAGGGCGCAGCCGCCGCCAGCGCCGCCGCCACCGTCTGCCGCTTCTTCGGGCTACTATTCAACTCTGGACTCAACTCTCGGTGTCAACTCCTCTTTATCCTACGGCAGCTTTTTGTCAACACCTTCACGATTACCACCGAATTACACGAGTAGCCCTAGGATGCCGGAAGCTAGTGCTAGTACTTCATCCCCGTTTAAACTGTGGGACGGTTTGAGTGGGGCGAAGAACCAGAAGGATCACGGGGGTTGACGCTGAAAGTTGTCCAGAGCGGGCTTTGGAAACTTTGGATCTGGGGTGCTATTTTTTAAAACGCCCTTATATCCTGGCGGGATATCGGAGGTATATTGAAATCGACATAGTATAGCGAGTGGTACACCTTTAACAACCGTTGGACACTACTGGAAAAAAATCACGGTATGCCTACAGGGCACAGACGCTGATAGCTTCGGGATATCCCGCGGGATTATCGTAGGAATGTGAAGCGTGTTTTAAAGAATAGCATGATTGGTGTCGGCGCGAATACGCTTATTGACTGTAGGGTCGAGACCGTTCGGAAATCGCGTTTCATTGTACTTGGGGATAATAACTCTCGCTCTTCTAGACCTAAACTAGGTAGGCACCGAAACTAGGTAGTCTTGACAGGTCCTAAAGAAGGTGATTAGCCTAAATTAGGTAGTCCGGGACTAACCGGGGAGCTTGCGACTTATTGTCCTCCAACCATGATGCCTTCGAAACTTAAAAACTTGTGATATGTATTTATAAATAAATTGTATTATGTAGGTACACGCATGTACCTTTTAACGTAAGATTATTTCATGTAAATATTAATTTATTACCAATTTATTAATACACTCGCGTAATTTATTTCGTAATTTTTGTTTCATTTTCTTAAAGTACTTTCAAAGTTTTCCCTTACTTGATAGTTAAGGTTACTAGAATCATTATACTTTCAAAGCCACTTTTATTTTGCATTAAAGTCGAATGTGAGCAGAGGGCTCATAAAAAGCATAGTCTATTGGGCATTAAAGATAGCGTAAGTATCAGTTAAGATTCGTCTCATACACGCATAATATTTTAACATATAGAAATAATATCTTAAACTTTTAAATTGTATGCTTGGAAGCATGACTTTGCTATATGTTTGATTGCATGCAAACGTGTATATCTACATCTGGTTACTTGTCGTCACTTATTACAAGGAATAGAGTAAAAAAAACGTTTTAGGTAATGTAGGTCGCTAAATTCATGCGTTTCGGTCACATTTTATTTTTGATAAGTTTCCCATCACGGGAATTTACAGGTTCAATCTACAACAAAAATACCGCGATAGGTAGCTGTAGGTACCAAATAGTGAGGAAAAATTGAGGCTCGCGATATAGATAATTGATATTACTATAACACCTTGTTGAAGGACTACCTACGTGATTTTTCACACGTTCTGTATTGACTCAACCAGCGTTACTTTACGCTAAGAAGGAATTTCCATCATTTGCACGTGAGGGTAATAAAATTTGATGTGTAGATTTTTTATTTATTACAAATTTGTCGTCATTTATTCAACATTTACATTACCTAATGCTATTTTTAAGTTAATTACTTATCAGTCTCTTAAGTTAATTATTTATCCACGTTGATGTTTTAAAATAAATGTCTAGTAACATGATTAGTAATAAATAAATAATAAATAACTTACTCCGCAATACCTCGCCCCGTTTACCTTTTACAAGTTTTAAAAATCGACAGAGTAATCGGCTACAACAACTAGATAAGAGTTAGCTACAGGCAATAATATTCTGCTAAAGCACCATGCATAACAATGCCTAAACTAGAACCATATTTAATGAAAATTAGTACATATATCACTGACTTTATTTTCCCCAAAAGCCGCTACTTATTCCACATACCAAACACATAAAAATCAATAAATCCCAACTCATCCTGGCCAATCGTCTCGCAAGTTAGAGTTGGACAGTGATTGAGACTTGCATGCACGGATTATCTGTGACCAGTCTGTATCGAGTTCCGCCGACGCGAAGCTTGTAGTCTATGAGCGTTTTGTTTTGTGTGATGTATATACAGTTGGGGAACTAAATACCCGTCCATGTGGGTACTATTCTTATACGAGTACATACACAGTATGCATACATGCTGTTTTGTGTGTATGGTTGGAGGGCCTCTCTTACCTTTAAGAAAAAATGTGGTTGTTGATGCCATTTCGATTTAGATATTTTTGTAATAGTATTAAAGGTATAACATATATGAATATATTATCATTTGTATTCAAATTAAGGAAGGTTTCGTTAAAAAAGGTTACTAAAAAATTCGGTTTTGAAATTGATTTAAATAAAAATCCGCCCTCGTAATAATATGCTGTGACTTACCTACTTCGCATAACATATGCAACACAAAAAGAAAGTCACTATTCCCACATATTTCAACGTAAAAACCTTAAACCGCGGACTAAACAGACTTCAAAAGCAGTTACCGTCGCAACCACCGTCGCGCCCAACAACCAACCGATCTTGACCTTTCCCCTCACTTTACTTTGTACAATCATTTGAGGTATTGAGGGATCTAGATAGTCTGGTATGCCTTGGGGTCCGATGAATATGCAGTAGTAATAATGTAGTTTTATAGATAGCTAACTTTCTCTGTGAGAACTTAGTTTGCACGGTAGCTGGTTAGCTCGATATCGAGCGGTGATCGGGTTAACTTAACCTATAACCTTTAGTGTGAGGTGAATAAATAAAGGTAGGTGTATTCATTTGTCAAATTAGTAGGTCCGCAGCTAGGAGTGGGGAGATAATAGTTGGTGGGTATTTTCATTTGGCGAATTAATACGCAATTGGTATTAGTATGGCTGGAGTACATATGAAAGGACGCCAAAGACACGCCCCACGTGTCTTTGTGAAAAATAGGTACATAACTATACGTTTTTATTGCTAATTTAGTATTAAAGGTTAATATAGTCGCTTTAGTTTTAGTATATGTAATAGTTGATTGTATCATCATCCTCCTAGCGTTATCCCAGTATAGTTGCATCCTGAAGGATGCCCGGGGTCCGGTACATTAGTTGATCATATACGGAATTAAATTAATAATAATAATATACTTTGTTGCGCACTATACAAAATGGAAATGTTATAAACAAACTTTAACACTGATAATAATGCAAACAACAGGCGGTCTTATCGCTAAAAAGCGATCTCTTCCAGACAATCTTATTATTTGATTAATATGTTTGCCGTGTAGAATTCATAAAGTACCTACTACGTAATATGATTCCCAGAGAGTTTATTAAGCTATTATACGATATACAGACTTTTTCAAGACAAGTCTAACAGTAAGTGTGAATACCTATTTCTATCAATGTCACATCCTGGTTCCTGGTATTCTTACCTAATACAAAACAGTAAAAAAACCGTAGATTGTAATTCATGTAATTTCTTTAATCTTATTCCTTTTAGGATCTCCTTTCAATTTTCAAGTGTTTCAATACAGTCAATGAAGTAATCTTTTATATTTAACTATAGGCACTTGTAGTTTTGTAGACCGAAGATTGAAGATCCTACCCAATAGGTACCTACTTCCCTGTTCCGATGATGAGCAGTCTCCGAACATTCGGCGACTCAACTGAGGAACTCAGCTAGAAAACACTTTATACGTTCACACATCAAAAACAATCAAAAAACGCCCGAGGCTCGATCCTTCAGGCCAGCCAAGCTAACTAAAACATAACCGTCTCTTTCATCCCCTTCTACAAGCCCGTTAGAGAGAACAGTGTATATGTAACGGGACCGAGATCGTGACCGTTGGCGCGGACGAGTCACGATTTTGAAAAAGTGTCGGACGCTGGCCCGAGTCCCTCGGGTCCGGTGTTTGGTATAAGCCATGAAATATCCGTTATTTGAAATAAATGTAAACCACTACAGTCAATCATGTCGTAGTAGTAGTAGTCAACACTTTATTGCACACAACAGGTGATTTCATGAATTAAAAAAAAATACATAATTATGTACAACTTATAGTTCCGTATTCAATTATTGATGTGAAATTAAACATGTTTGTTAAACTTGTAACAATCGCGAATAGCGTGGGAAATATGAGACTCATTTCATTTCCCATTGAAGGAAAAGTTAAAAAAGTATTTAATTTTGTGTATTTTACCAGACTGCCGTATATTTTACAGTACAATACGCAGTTGGGTTGTAATATTTCTGCACTACACAATTTATTAGATTAACTAAAACCTAAAATGTTTTGTTCAGAATCGAGAATAGCACCTTTTACAGATTTACTTTTTCAAAGACCTTTTCATCTTCTTGCTTGCAGTGTTTCGATTATTTTGCTTACCATGTTGGTCATAATTATGCTCGACAGAGATAAGCTCTGTCTCTTATGGCTTAGCGCACCAGACTCCGAACAGCTTCCCAGCCTGTATCGCATGTCCTCGATATCTGGCAAAAGCTATGTAGGAACACACAGAACCGCGGACAACACTATAGTATAGCTAGAATTATGACTAGTTAACCAACAGAGCAAAGCAACTTCTTGAGGGTTAATTGGCGGATAAAATGACCATTCCCATTGAGGAGATAGTAGCATAAATAACATACATATATAATCAGTTATATTCATAACCCTTCTTTTTGGCTTTACCGTAGTCGAGCAAAAAGGGAAAGTAGTTCAAAGACACATACATAAACTCAAGCGTGTATTTTCAGACATAGTTAGAGCACATACAATTTTGTTTCTCAGCGCCACTTCTAAGCAATTTCAGGTACAAAGACAGAGAAAATGGCATATTGCAATATTGCAGTGATAGGTTGCTAGTTAACCGTCAATTCAATTTTATTTACTTAAAATAAATTCGTACAGAACACATTATTTCGATGACAGAACACTGTTAGAACGTCAAAGGTTGAAGAAATACTAGTATTGATACAAATACTAGTAAATAATATTATTTTATAACATATTTAAAATTTACAGTCTGCGATGGCATTTCTTCATATATCTTTATCATCTAAGTATTTGTCCATAACACACTTCAACCTTATTCCCATAGTCGACACATGGCAAGAAAGGAAGTGGTGCTCTTCAAACCCGACACCACACACACCACGTTTCTATATCGAAGATAAATTATATAAGCCACTGACTCTATTCTCACAGTAACAAAATCAGCTTCAATATTCAAAATGTGCTAGATTTGATGATTCCAACATATTCAGTTACATTTTGCGGTATCATCAACATATTGTATGGTTATAATAACGAAATTCACTATAAAACTAATTCCAAGAACCAATTTCAACGGAATTCTATTAGACCGCGCATGCATCCGACATTTCAATCTTGCAAAACCCATAGTCATACAACGCCATACATCTGGACCGCAAACCACACGTCAACCTTTTACGGTAGCGGAGAAAATACAGTAGGAATGGTGCAACAGCGCTATAGAGCAATTGTATGGCCTCTTAAATCCCCGAGTACTAATAGTTTGTAATATAAAAATTCAAATCGAGTTTCGAATTAATAAAGATTAAAAATCGCTGAAAATTATCGGGGTTATCCTAAATTCTGTGATGTCCTACTGTATCACTTTCACTTCATCTAATCTTCAAATACATGGCTGGTCACCCGAGCAAGATCCGAACTTTTCGTTACCACGCATCATTGGACAAGAAACATTAAAATTCACGTCAATCCCTCACAAGTTTCTCAATTCTGCAAGTAATGTGGCACAATGGGCAGATGATTGCTTACAATCTTCAAACTTTAGCTCGCCGAATATAGCATTTAATGAATTGATTTAAAGTTTAAGAATCGTTTTAGATTTCGACGCATAGCCGTGTATCCGTCTTTCGAAGCAGACAATGGTATAAATTGAGCCTTCTTTTGAAATTTTCATGGTGCCATTTTGAATTAGCGTGTTTAATTGGTGTGATGGAGACATTCTAATTTTAAATTCTAAATTCTAAATTTAAAATCACTGAATAATCAAATCGCAGATCAGTAAGACAGTAGGTTAGATCTGACGTTGAACATTAGAAAAAAATACTCTAAATTACTTATTAATAGTAGACAAGATAATTTTGTTGAATTTGTTCAGTGCGCGTACCTAATTGTAATACTAGTTATTTTATTTTATTGGTATTGATATATTTTTAGCTAACAGTACAAAACGTAGTATGTAGTAAACGGACAACTTGACTTGATATTTATGCACAAACTGTCAAATATCGGTTTGACATTCGTGTAATAGCGCCCTAAAAAGGGCGTCGAATGTGGAAGCACAGATGTGTGGCGAATCATGCGGGCGCATAATAATATTAATAAAACAACACGTGAGACGTGACAAACAGCGCTGCGAGTGACATAAAATAATAACCTCAAAATAAGTATTGGAAACTGTTTATCTGCAAAAATAGCGAGTAATATAAACAGCGAAAAGTACATTTGCCCTTTCAGTCGCCTATAACATTGTGAAATCAATAGACTTGCAAGATTGGGAAACATTTACATAATATTTTTTTAATTTTACGGCATTAACATGCGAATTACTACGGACAAAAAGCGAACACTTTCAGCAAAACAAGAACAATATAAATCTGTTAAACAGTCACCAAAAAGGCCTCAGGCAACCCTGTCCGAGATTACAGTCGTGAACATATACAAATGTATATCAACAGGCTGATAGATCTGCCTTTTTCAACTCTCCATCTCAGGATAACGCGTTGTAAAGAGAACCCTTGGCTTTTAACATAAGGTCAAGTTTAGTTTGTAGCTATTACCCTAAATGGTTAATGTATGGAAATATTAATCAGGCCGATAAGTGTAAGGGTGCGACTGTCCTTTTCCACAGTGTAGCGTATGGAAACAGTATTTATTATACAACATCTTTATTGTACAAAGTTAATACCTAAAACATGAATTGATATCCACTTAACATTTTAAGATTAACTAAAAATTGAGTTGCTCATAACTAGTGTTCGGAGTATCGGTGGCAAATTTCACACAGTGGGTAATGGAGTCATTTATACGATTAACTTTTTAAGATTTGAATAAATAAATTATTCATTTACCTGAAGTACTTAGTATGACATTAATAAGGCAGGTACTCGTAAATTCCAGTCACCAATAATTTCAAGGATTTTAAATATAATATATACACACTCTTTTGAGTAGGTGGTGTAACTGGTAATAAAGTGCACGAATGTAAAAAAAAAATTGGAACCAAATATATTACGATTGGTTGACGTATCCAGAAGTCTCGTTTACATCTTAAAAATGGGTGGAAATCATTCATCTCCAGAGTCATTGAAAAATATTAGGTAGCTTAAAGTGTTGCTTGAATTTGCCAAAAACCTTATTCAAGGAATTTATATTTACCATCAAAAGATATAGACGTAGACGAAGAAAGGTTGAAACTCCGAACATTACTCATAACTACACAGAACCACAAACTGTCATGTTAACATTATTATTTTAGTATACCTCTACTTGCTTGTGTTTATGTATCCTTTGCTTACCCGTTTGTTAATTTAAAATGTATGTTATCTCTTTCTCACAAACACAAACGAAAGATACCTACCTACAGACAAACGAATTTTAGCTAAAATAGGTTTGTTGATGTTTATCAATAATGCCATATTTACCCTGAACCCTTGTTCTTCAGGGTAAGGACTTCTATCGCTGTTACAATTTACATTTATACTTATATATAAGCTTACTGTTTGTTTCACTGTCGACTGTATCAGCTTATCAGATTCGTGAAGCCAAGGGTTTGGGGTTAGGATAACACGTGCTTCGGTATCGGCCACTGAGATGCATTTGAATTTTAAATCCGCACTTGAAGAGACTTTCGTAGGGCGGAGGGACATTTGAATACGGAGATGTATGAGCTTTACAACAATACTATTTAGCATTATCTAGATGTTTTTGTAAGCTGTTTCTTACAAATATACCTTTGCGACAGAGGAAGAAAGGATCAAACTTTCAACTAAATCAAAGGTACATTCGGGGTTCAGGGATGTTGAACAGCTATAATATCACTAAATTTTGTACAGCTGTATTATCACAAAGTTGTTACATATAATTTCATTTCAGTAGTTACTTTTCATAGATTCAAAGGGCTTCTATGAAATTACTTTGTTTATATACCACGTCCGTAGCAAACAGCGTACGAGTATACCCCCCTATGGGAAGCGGTCAGTGTCACCGTAAAGTATGGACGCTTGCAACTCCAGTGGTGACACATGGTCGTTGCCGGCCCTAAAATAACAGTTAAAATTTACGCCTTTACGCCTTAAAGTAAGGTTTTCAAAACCGCTTCGTCTTTGTTTTGTGTCTATGTGTTTGCATCATCTAGAACTACCTTTGCTTTGATATTTTGAAAAAGAGCAAAAATGTATAAAATGTATAAGTAATTTGATTCCAAAGCAAACAGTCGGGTGGCGACAGCGAGAACCGATAACTTGTTGTATTTTACGCATTTCACGTTACAACATAAAAGTTTATGTTTCAAAAAGGCCAATAAATAAAGTTAATCCTATTCGATACCGTAAAATAAAACATATTGAAAATTTTATAACCCATTGTTAGTTTACTTTAAACATTAGGCACAATTTATTTATATCAATATTGTTTTTATAGAAATGATTTCGATTAAGTAAGTAGCGGTTTTCAATATCCGCGCCAAGCCAACTGGTGTTTCGATTCGAAAATATTAATTGATGAATTAAATAGTTATTTTAATCTGTAATAATAAAATAGTTAATGGTTAGGCATCCAAACTAGTTCACTGTTTAGTGACTACCATCAAACTAACATCAGGCTGTAAAGTCAATGTCTTATTATCCACAGCGACAGAATTATAAGACAATCATGTACCTAAATATTACATTATACATATACAACAAATGTGTACACAACCCAGTTTCTAAATCAGTTAGAGCATTTCAAATATTCTTGCACGATTCCTCGTACCCACATTGCATTGCAAACATGTTCTTTTAAATTACTTTTTCTCTGCAGCATTATTCTAAAGTTCATTAATATATTCTAAGTAGTTTTTTACATTTGCCATGCTTAATACTGGTACGTAAGTAAGTACTCAAAACTTCACTATCCTTGCAACTTGTCGTAATTATAGTTAACTTTTAATTATAACAGTGTGAGTGTCATGTCTGCCATGATCGATCTGACGCCGGTCACAGATGTCGTGTCCTTTTAGAGGGGGTCGCAGGGTGAACCCATTTCAACTAGTCAATTTCAGAACCTAGTATATTGCTTAATTCTATGATTACAAAAGCAGACTAAGATCGTTTGTAATAAAGTTTACTTTCCAAGACGGCCAGGGAGATGCGAAAAGAATGCTCGTTTAGGATACTTGAATTTGTTTCCATCAGTAGGTACCTGCTTGAAAAAATGTTATTATCAATTCATAAAGAACCTATCAGATCTTACTGAATTCAATACAGATTCATTCATTTTGTTAAAAAGGTAGTGATAATTAAAATACTAACACAAATCATACAAATACCATGTGGGTTCGTCGCTTCGAACCACAAGGGGTGACTTCAACCCTGCACAAGCAAATATGAGGTCACCAACGCAGTGTTAATGAAATTACGTGTCGGTTCGAATTATATGCCTGTCCATTTATTTGTACGAATTATTTGTATAGTTAACATACATATAATTTTTATGCTCAAGTGTTAATTCTCTGTAATTTCTTAGCAAGCAAAAGTCCAAGTGGTAAAATACTTTAAATAACAGATGTGCTAAATAGGGATACTGATTTTGGTATTACATTTACTTTATTGATTTTCAATAATTAATTGAACTGAGCAACGCAAAAATACGTTTATTTTAGAAATCTCAGAAACTACCTACATATTGATACCCTTCTTCAATTTGTTTGAATAACTTTATATTTTCAATAAATAATTTACTATCACACAAACACGTCCCACACTGCAATTAAATCACATTGAAATATTCATAGGCTGCTAAAAGTACAGTTTTCTGTGGTCTGACATACGATATGCACCTCATTTGGTTTCCAGCTCGAGCTAGGCTTGTTTAGGCCCAATTGAAGTGATAGCCGAACTTGGCAGGCCATCCACACTAGACTGCGGCTAACTTTCGCGAAATACTACATTGTTTTGGCGAGGGTGTAGTGCCACTTAAGAAGACGCTCTCCCGGGGCTCTTAGCAATTTCGACAATAATGAATATACAGTGAAGTACACCATAGGCGAAGTTGTTTGATAAGTTAAATGCACAAATGTTGCCACAATGCTGTTCATATCGATATTATATTTAAGGCCAACCTACTAAACTTACCGACCTCGGCGAGATTCCGAAGGGGGGGGGTCATGAAAATGGTTTTTTTCCTGTACCTACCAAACCGAAAAATAATATCTACTCATGTAGGAAATTATAAATCATCATTTTGCAAGTAGAACACAACAGCGACTCTATTTACATTTTTTGAAATTTTGGAGCGCTTGCATAACACATACGAAAATCAACACAATATCAACTAACACAATACCATTTCAGTCTATAAATTTTTAATAGTTTTCCTAGAACCTCACCAAAGATCACCAAGAGGGAGGGGGGGTCTAAAAGTGGGCCAAGAAAAACTTCGCGTCATTTCTGAATAAGCCCTTTTACCCGTCGTCTCCTGGCGAAAAAATAAACAATAGCTTTCTTTTGTAATGACCGGTAGATGACGGGTTAACCCGTGCCTTTGATGGCCGGAAAGTTCATAGATTACAACATTGGAATAAGTTTGGTAGAACAACGTTATATTTATAGATATGTTTTTATCGATATATACCGTCACTATTAAGTTTTTTCTACTCCTGGCAACATTTTATCTGTCAGTTCATTTCGCCTAATTGTCGACATCACGAGCACTTGCAACAAGGAAATAGAAAAAAATTGACTACATACCTTTTAAATGCAAATTTCCCGTAAAATACACTATATATGAATATTTTAAACTAACAAAGCGAAATAATCCCCCAGTGGGCTTTTTAACTTCAATTGTACAATTTGTACCTTTGTGATTACGTATCCTATAAAAATACATTTAGCGATGGCTACCCGAGGACAGAATGTGGCATATTCACTAGATCACCTCATCAAAATACATTAAACATTTCCCAGATTGTCCTATGCATTTTCCTTAGAGTAACGTCCCTTTAAGACGGAGTAAAAGTCAGACAGGCATCACTCCCGCGCATTGTCTAAGGAGTTCGCGATAAGGACTCGGGCACAATGGATAGGTCCTAAGTTGGCGCGGACAGCTGACTGTTTCGGTGAATACTGGCCTATAAGGGAGTGGGATCTTAAGGAAGCATTTGTGCCTATAGAAATCGTAGTTTTAAAGGAAAATATATTATGCTTAAGCTGCTACCTAAACAAAGGTAGGCGAGATACTAGTTTTTCCTGTAGATAACAAAAGTATTATATTTATGTAAATCACTACTTACAATAGTCGATTCTATGAAAAATAAAAGACATTCAATATTTATAGTATAAATAAAAGTTAAGAAGCTGTACAGTTCCGGGAATATTCCCTATTTTGTATAGGAAATATTGCCAATATAAATTACCCTTACGAATTACGAATGTTGATGTCTACTTCATTACATAGATATAAAGTATAGTGATATATGTTCTTCCACATAGGTGTTACAATATACATATGATTAATTTTCAGATATCTTTTTATTTACAAAATCAAAAATCATAATCAAAATCAAAAACATTTATTCTGCAAATAGGTCTCAAGGGCACTTTTACAAGTCAAAATCTATCTAGGTACATCAAATAAAAATAATACAATAATCAAAGTATCATTAATTAAATATAGTGTTACTTAACTGTGTTGTTAATACTTATCATAATGGTAAATGTTACTCGATTAACTCTAATTGTTAATTTATGGCAACAGGTTACACCCACGCCTGATCCACATACCTTATAGCTTCTAAATTAACTTATTTACGTAGTCACACCCGAAACGAAGATATAAATACAAAGTTAATCATGCTGGTGGCAAAATCAATAACTACTGTTTCTTTATAGTAATTCTTACTCCATTATATGACACTCGCGCAACTCTTAACGACATCATTAATTTTGTGCCGCTATAATGGAATCTGTCATATAACTTCCGAACAGAATGACGTTATTTAAAATTTGGAATGGAACGTTAATTTTAAGGTATTTTTTTTTAATTGATGACATTCCTGAAATCGTTTTACAATATGCCAGGATATAACTGTACTTGTTATCATACATTTTACAAATTAAACAACGATCAGTAAGTACTAAAGAAAAAAAGTCTTTATTAAAATGATGAAGGTCTTTACGTCAAAAATGGCTGATTGAATGTTACAATGTTTAAACTGATAATTACCACACGTAACAATATCTTTATCTCAGAACACCATATATTTAAAACAATCTGGTGTTTTGAGGGAATTAAAAGGAGGCATACTGAGATTTGAACATTTTGACATAAACTTGTGGTCGTGGTCAAAATTATGAAATTAGTAATTTAATAAAAATGCATGCGATTTCTCGGCTACAGCCCACTTTTTTACAATAACTATACTCGTTTTAAACCCGGTGCCGCTGAAACAATCTATTAGCATAGGTCGAACTATAACAAACAACAACAAAATTACCTAGACCTTTGACGGCAATTATAGCGCCTCTAATAGACCGTAATAACTAAGCGATAGAGAAGCCGTGAGGGGTCAAAGATGCCTGGTATTAGAGGGTCAGATGTTGATGTTAAGAGTCAGCATTGTTGAGGGTTCTGACCCGCAATTGATTTGTGTACGGAACCATTAGGTTATGTTAATGAAATGGTTATGAGGTGTTGTTCTGTTACAGGAGTGATTATGCGTTTGTTGTAAATACCAAATAGGTTAAAATGTGACACGCTTGGGTTACTAATACACCCGTTTTCATCAAGAACTAGTATGTGTTTGTCTATAAACTGTATTTGTTTAGAACACTATATTTGTAATGCGGCACTGGATTAAATTTCATGTGCTCTGCCTACCACTTTTGGGAATACAGGTGTGAGTTTATGTATGTTTAGAACAAACATTAAATATTCTTGATAGTGTAACTATAAATTTCACTTACATTTCACTTCCCGTAAATAAATTCACTTTAGCAATTAACTCTTTACGGTTATTACCTATAAACCAAAGCTTAATACTAAATAACCAGAGAAAAATGCATGGAACTTAAACCCATTCCGGACTCATGACGACAGCAATATGCGTCTACTTGCGCGTTTTGCTACAAGCCGGAAAAAGCTGCTACGCGCTACGGCGTAGCACTCGTAGCGCTCGTTGTTTTCGCATTTGTTAAGTGACTTTAAGCTAAGTTACTTATGACAATTCATAGACAGAGATTGCAAACTTATCTTATACCTAGTTTTCTAGCATCAGAAAGACTGACAGAGAACGACTTACCAGGTTACCAGGTTTTTTAACAGGCACGATCTGCGGTAAAAGTGTCAAATAATCTCAATGATTATCAAAACCGTTATCTCATGCTTACATTATGTATTATTACTAAAAAAATAAAAAAATGTGTTAATTTTTATTTATTTACTATATTTTTAAGGCATTAATTATATTTTCTTAATTATTTTTCGTTTCATTCATCTAAAAGTTGTACATTAAAAAACCCAAAGATGCAGAGATTGTAAGAAGTCGGTTCAGGTTTAAAAAAAAAACAATTTGTCATAGTCACTAACTGTCACTCATTCTGATCTTGGGTGCGAATAATCAAAATTCAATGTGTTTGTGTTTACGACCACTGCCTCTTTGTTTACCTAATTTCTAATCTTAAAAAAAACAAGGTATAAGTATAAGAGATACGTCAAGGTAAGTATCAGTGTCAATTCACACAGAAAATAGCCTAAATAGACGAGTGTTTTTAACTGATAAGGGCCTTAAGAAAGAAATACATAAACTAAATTCTTTAAGTATTGCTATACAGCTATCAGTAACTCTAGTATAAGTTTTTTCGAAACAAAACACAAACGAACGCGTTTGCGCCTAGTCTTAATTTATATGGCAACACGAGCAGCGCCTCTGGTGGCCTTAGATGGTAATTATTTTTTCCCATACGAATTGAGAACGCAAACACGTTAATTTGTGTTTTGTTTCGAAAAAACTTATACTACAGCTACAGGGATACATTTTATAGCCACTTCCCTTCAAATTGCAACCTTAAGTATCTTGTTTACAATTCTCACTATCTAAAGCACATTGATAGCCCATAGTCGGGACAATGACCATTAGCGGGGACTTAAGTAAACTTGCGCAAGAACGGTTACAAATCAGCCAGATATTCAATCTCGGCACAATAACATTAGAATATCGCATCAGATATAGCGGGAACTAAGGGTATTAGCGATAGTCCTGGCCGAAGGGTTAACTAACTAGATGTGTCAAAGTTCAAAGTGTTTTTATCTGTGAGTATATGTCCATCTGATTACAGTGGTGTTAAAAAATTAATATATGTAGCACTACACTCTGCCTCATGGCGTACAAATTCTTGATTAATAAAATAATGTTCTTACACACTAAACATGTCAAATACATTTACATATCTCTATTGTCATGTCATCTATAGAAGGGTTTTTACTGATCTTAGTACCGATGATGTACTTTTTGAGATGTTCTGTTGTATACATATTTTTGCCCTTTACGGTAATGTCTACTTAGCTGTGATAGTTCTCATTTTAAATTCATCGTATATACTACTACCATGATTTTTTCACATGCCTAGTAGCCATTTCTTCTTCCGATTCTTGAATCAAAAAATGCTTTTAGAAACCTTATGAAATCTTGAAGCTATCCAACTATATCCCACACGATGAGGTTTGGAAGAAAAAAAAATTGCACCACCACTTTACATGTAGGGGAGGTACCCTAAAAAATTTTTTTTGTATGATTTTATTCTACCGTTTTGTCGGCGTCATTGATATGTGTACTCATGCCAAATTACAGCTTTCTAGTACTAACGGTTACTGAGAAAAGCGGGGGACGGACGGACGGGCATGGCGAAACTATAAGGGTTCCTTGTTTACTACGGAACCCTAAAAAGGTCGGCAGCGCGCTTGTCATTGTTCTGCAGTCGCAAGCGTCCATAGACCACGGTATCTGCTTACTATCAGGTGGGCCGTACCTACCTAACTTGTCACAGTCAGGGTAACTATTTTAAATTTCAAATCGTAAGAAAGTAGTATTTAAGAAATTTAGCCATGTGACAGACAGACGGATAGACAAAGTAACACAATAAAGGTTCCTCTCTTACATTTTGGTACGGAATCCTAAAAACAGTCATGGATCACATCCAGGGCTGCTAGTTCGCCCTAACGATCCGTAAAGGGATACGGAAAGGATAGGTGAAGGGCTGCGAACAAATTAAGGGATAATGGTTATCGACGGGATCTGGCGCCGCGGACGACGTCCGGGATGAATTTTAATGTAACCGCCGTAAATGGTGTAACCGGTGTAAATGTGGTGTAAGTTCCATAAGTTTGCTGTGCTTATAAATACACATTTATTTAGGTATTTACATTGTCAAACAAGGCTTTAGGTATACTTACATCTTTATTATTTGATAGTGTAAAGCTGCTAGTAGATTACGCAACATTTTGAACGTATGTAATGTACGTTAGATTTACCTTATGTACGTCTAAAAGGTGACGTAATCACCGCTCAGGTTTAATAGTAGTTTATGCAACTGATACATAATGAGAGGACTTAAAACACGAGTGTGGTTTTATGAAACGAGCGACAGCGAGTTTCATAATAGGATCACACGAGTGTTTCAAGGCCTAATTATGTACAGTTGCATACACTATTTTATCTACATCCATACATTAAATCCTCTTTCATGTGTTGAGGCATCATTGCGTTGAAAGTGCAGGAGTTCGAGTTCGTGAGCTCGTTGAAGTCTTTTTGAGCACGAGCCTGTATCGTAATGAGCGGAGATGGCCATAACGATACCGTTTTTGATCAGGGACCGGAACCGGTTACCCTAATCAGGGTTTTCGATAGGCTTATTTTAGAAGTGGTTTTAAAAACCCTATCCATATTGGTAACCCTATGATAAGGTAACCCTATTGATAGGGTTACCATATTGATCGAGTTAACTCAACTAACCACTAACCAAAATCAAAACCCTATCAATACGGTTACACTATCAATAGGGTTTTTAACCAGTTCAAAACAAAAGTGATCTTTACGCACACTTCAATTAGACTCATTTTTAGATAACCGTGGCTGGCAGGCAGCCTGGCCCAAACAATAAGCTCGCTGTGAACCCACTCCCGGTAGAAACCAGTTTGGTTTACCGAACACGCTCCTTGTTTTTAATGCAAATAACTTTGTACTTTGAGTACTTATGCTAGAATCGTATTTACTGTGCATGCAAGTATAGATTTCTAGCGGTGGATCGGACGTCGGCCGAGGCGCTTGTTTGTTTATTTTACATTTTAAACATCTATTTCTAACATTCGGTGCAATGTTAGAAACAAATTTGATTTGTCGAGCTATACATACTAGAATGGCCATTGTATTGTGTTTGTGTTAGTCTTCGCGTGTTTCTTTTTGTTTTTTATAAAAGAAGTTGTTTTCTGAATAAAATTTTATCTGTAGACGAAAAAGAAGAAAAAAATGTTTTTGAAAATTTCCAAAATCAGATTCGATAAAAATTCTATATAAAAAATATCGAACCTGCTCACAATGTTTCACGAAAATTGGTGATAAATGCTATCTGTTGAGGAGAACGACCCGAAATCTGGAAATTAGGACATACGAAAGCATTTTTGTCGAAGCTGAAGTGGAGGGAAACTCGGTCAATTCTGTCAAAAAGAAAATGACTGGTCATATGACGGTCATTTATTTAGTTAAATATTAAAAACAATCATTAGTTTTGACAGTACCAATCGGAATTTTTACTATATATTCCTACTGTTAAAACGATTACTTATCCTGCTACCTTGACCTGAAGTAACAGCAAATGCGCACAAACATAGAGTTGTTCAACCGCCCAATTCCGGGATTATAAAAAAGTTTTTTAGAAATCCAGGAGTTTAGTAGTAGGTATCCGTATACATATATTAATACTTGTATTTTAGTTAGCATTATATTAGGTTTATATATGTATAGAGATTCATTACATTATTAGGCTGTGTGGGTACTTTACGGAAGTTGTTAAAGCGTTGTTTATTTATACCAGCACGGCGATGTGAAAGCGAGCCGCAAGCTGATAAGACTTGCTGTTTTCTATTGTTTTAGGATTAGCAAGATTGCGGTGACAGTCTAAATGGCAAAATAAAGTTGTTTATATTATAAAGACATTTATGCCGACGTTGTTATCTTTTAAGAACTTAATACAAAAAAGGTGCCCGTGCCTAAAGGTCATGGTATTTGTCATTGTTTTCAGAGTAAATCTACACACAGTAATTGAAAAACAAAAAAAACAATAGAATTAATTTTCGTTCGTTACTTTCCTTAAATGTGCAGGTCTTGCTTCAAGTATGTCTTTAGTGCATTCTCGTAACCATCTAGTTGAAGACGTTTGAGTGTGACAGTGGATTTTATTGTTAGTGTTATTTCTTTCATTTTTGCTATTTTTTAGTTTATATCGGATTTTGTGATGAATATGGCTACTATTTATGGTCACTGATTAGTGCATTTTGATTGGATTGTAAAGTTTAGTGGGTGTCATAAGAAAGGTGAGTGTGTAACGTATTATTTTTTACTTCAATTAGGTACAGTTAAAGTTTTTGGACAATAGTGAAGGTTGACTTGTAGTTTATATGGGTAACTATCGTCTAACACATTAGTCAATTAAATTGTAAACGAATTAAAAGCCTTTACTATGTTTGTTCCAAAAATTTTAACTTTACCCAAATATTAACACTAAATCTTTAAGGTACCGATTCAAAGGTCATATAGCCCGTACATTTCATGTCGTTGACGCAAAAATTATGTCATGGCGCATACAGGGAGTTATTTGATAACACTACAAATGAGTTAACTAATCTATTGACGAGTAGAAAAATAAATACTTAATACACAAAGCGTAAATGAAATAATTTGTTTTGTATTTATTTTATTTCGATATATTTTTCATTTTATTCAATAGTATTGTATCCAATCTATCATTCAATGAAATTGATTATTTTCTAGTACACAGTAAATAGATGTTAAGAAGCCTTACATTTTTTTAAATGTTTGATTTCAAATTATGACAAAAGTATTGATAATAGCAATAAAGCTCAGAGCCATCAAATTGCTCTACACTGCCCTTGTACGGAGTAAGCTTGAGGCGGCGAGCATTATTTGGAACCCGTCACAAAGCACATACGCCCTGATAGTCGAAAAAGTGCAAAAAACATTCCTTAGGTTCTTATACAAATAGCTATACCTACTATCCTTTCTTATATCCGACCAAGTTCTTATTGGGGTCGCTAGGTTTTAATTCCCTTGCTGTAAGGCATAATTCCTATCTCTTAGTGACAGCATGTGGAATTTTACGTGGCGATACAGATTGTCCTGAGCTCGTAGCACGAATTGTTAGGCTCGCTATCCCGTTTCTGCCTAAAAATTGCCTAAGACCGCGAAGTCCCAACCTTTTGGCAGTCCCAATTACACGCACTGTGGCGCATAGAAGCTCGCCAGCTGTACGCGCTCTACGACTGCTGAACTCGCTTCTGTCATGGGCACCAGAATGTGATATGTTTGAAAGTCGATGGACGGTTGTGTATCGAATATGTCTGCGGTACTGTGAGATGATGGATGAGAGTTGATTGATATTTGAATTTTCCTATTGTGAATTATGTGTTTTATAACCTAAATTATACAGTGCCTTGGTTTCGACTGTAATGCTGTATATGTTTTGTTTGCAATAAATAAATAAATAAAGTGATTAATGGATACGATGATCTTATTATAGATAGTAACGTAGGGATTTTTTTATTTTATTGTGTATAGTAGAATTTAAGCCAAAAAAGCAGTTTTTATATTGGAAATGGTCGATCTGGAGTGATTTTTGAAACGATATTTCTTAATGATAAATCCAAGAAATACCTTTATAATTTATGAAATTAGTAGTGATCGACGTTTTGGTTGCCACACCGTGGGATATCAAGTAGAGATGGTAATATGGATACGCTACTAAGACCGTAGTATCGATTAAACTGTTGTTAATATATATGTAAG
Organism: Epiblema foenella; assembly: GCA_963556455.1. NCBI lineage: Eukaryota > Metazoa > Arthropoda > Insecta > Lepidoptera > Tortricidae > Epiblema > Epiblema foenella. The sequence continues at coordinate 10,101,623 of OY747113.1, read as the reverse complement.
AGGGATTACGGATTACTCATACGTAGATGTTTCTGGTTTCGATATATTATAGCTACTGGTTTGTTCAAGCATCAGAGTTGCCCAGCCTTGCGCTGCAAAGAAAAATATTACAGCTTTTTGTAGTAGACTAAACATAAGTATCTTTTTTGTATTAGATCACCTAGGTTTACTTTCATAATATAGAAACTACTATGAAGTCAAGATATTTTTCTGGTATCTCATTTAGAGTAAAGCAAAACAGATTCGCTGTGTCCTTACGATTGGGTGCATCATGTGTGGTTGGGCATCAATGCCACTGCGGAGCCAATGTAACGCGTTTTGGCTTCCATGGCTTGTCGTGTGCAAGAAGCGCCGGTCGCTCATCACGGTATGCAAGCCTAAATGACATCCTGCGTCGGGCCCTCGTCACTGCCGGAGTTCCAGCTGTGTTAGAGCCATCAGGCCTAGCTAGGGATGACGGCAAAAGGCCTGATGGCATGACCCTCGTTCTGTGTAAGTTGGGGCGGCCCCTAGTATGGGATGCCACTTGCGTGAATACCCTCGCGCCGTCCCATCTTCCAGGGACTTCGATCAGGGCTGTGGCTGCCGCTAATAAAGCCGAAAACCTCAAACGGTGCAAATATGCAGCCATTGATACTGGCTGGCGCTTATCTCGCCCAACGGATTGTGATTGCAATCCAGCGAGGCAATCCGCCAGCGCCAACCTTGCCCCACGGCACCGACCTTGGGCCAGTTTTTATTTGTGGATATTTGGATTTATTTTAGTTAATATTTAGGTTAATTTTGGTTTGCTAATATTTTTTTCTGTATATATATAAATGTAATGTATATGTATTTAATCACTAAAAGTTAAATAAATGAATATGTTAATTCCATTAGCAAAACATGAATTATTGAAACAAACGTACTTATGTAGGTATTGTTGACATTACCAATCTATTAGTTAAAACTGCAAAGTATTCGTATCTTCCTAATCTCTCACATTTTTCAATCGTATTTATTCATAGCACGAATCTCCGCTACACTTTAATGAAGGCCCGAACCCGCGGGAAATAAGATACGTTATATCGCTTACCCGTGTACCCTTGTAAAAGTTTCTGAATCCGGGCGGGTTCGTGTAGTTCGGGTTATTAGTACCACCAGGCTATCCATGTCGGCATGTAAGACGTGTATCGGGAGCTCTAAATTAGACTCGCTCACATCCTCCCGCGCAGGTAAACGCTCCGATAACAACGAAAGTAAAGAAAACTATTACCTACCTAAGTAAATAATAAAACTCAAGATTTCTATCGCATGGCATATTTAAGCACTAATTACAAGTATTAAAATATACGATACCTATTCGAAACTTACTTTTAATTTGTAACCTTCATAATCCCGGAATTGGGCGGTTTAGCAACTCTATATTGAATGAGCACGCAATCAGCCTCAAAGATAACCGTGCCGAACCGTGCTTTTGTTCTAATATTCTTTGATCTTTTACCGACTACTCGTACCTACTCTGCAAGTATTTGTTTCTCTATTTTTCCAACGAAATAAATAGAAGTATGTATCAATTATAAGTCTCTGTAATGTGTGAATCGTATCGTGTGACTTCCAAGTAAATAATATTAACTTCAACACACCGGTGCAATTATTTAAAAACCGGCCAAGTGCGTCCAACACCTACTAGTCCACATTTAAAATCACTATCCAATACATTGAATCTAAAAAAGTCGTATCTTCATAGGGAACTCACGGCACTTACGACCTTTTGCTGGGCAAGACAGTTTTTAAGCGAAAACTCAAAAACCGTAAAATCCATATTGTTCAAACTAAAAATCGTTGAAAGTATTTACTACACTATATAATAATATACTAATATACTAATGCACACCACATCAATTTTTTTAGCATTCAAACTTTATAGTTTGGAAATTAGAAACTTTATAGTGCCCCCCCCCATACACTTTCTATAACTTTGACAGTTAATATCTCACCAACGGTTGACTTAAATGGACAAGTTTTTTAGAGACCACCATATCATTTTTAAAGGCCTATCCATCGATACCCCACACGACAATGTGCGTTGAATTTTTTTTTTCATCCACCGGTTACATGTAAGGAGTGCCCCATTTCATAATTGTAGTGCTTATAGTCTCCGAGTAAATCGGCTGTGACATACGGACGGACGGATGGACGGACGGACGGACAGACATCACGAATCTATTTTTGCCATTTTGACTACGGAACCCTAAAAATGAAAAATAATAAAATAGTAATTCCGTAGACAAAATTGCGAAAATGGAACCCTTATCCATTTTCGCAATTTTGTCTACGGAAACTACGGAACCCTAATAAAAGCAGTGTAAAGTAGGAATTTAGTCGTAAAATCAGAAGGCTTGCAGCGTTTTTCTTTTGGATTGAAGAAAGAAATAGGAAAAAAACATTTTAATTAAAAATATACAAAATATTATTAACTTTATTCATTATTCAGTAACGCTGCGAACGTAGAAAAATATTAATTAATAATTGCTCGGACCCTGATTTTTTCAAATTTTCCTTTAATTAAACTAATTACCAATAATATTATTTGATTTGTGAAACCTTTTTGTAATTAGATAATGTAATATTTATTAAAAATATATTATTTAGTGAACTCATTGTAATACATCTTTACATATGAGACATATGTATATTTAAATAACAGAAACATATTATTGAATATTAATAATTCTTTCATTAACTATCAGGAGACCAGCCGGAAATTCACTTTAACCCAATGCGTCACTAGCTGACGTTTAAGGTTACCATAACCCAATGAAAACCCTAAACAAAAACCCTATCGCGATAGGGTTTTAAGCTTAACCCTATTGCGAGTTAGGGTTAACACTTCAATAAGCTTACCCTTTCAATACGGTAACCTCATGATAGGGTTAACCCTATCATAGGGTAAGCAAATTGATTGGGTTACCGAATCGATAGGCTTAAGCCTAAAGAAGGGTTTTCCGGTCCCTGTTTTTGATGCTGTTATGGCCATCTCCGCCCCGGACCGGCGCGATATTGTAAAGTTGGTCCTTACCTACACTTTTTGAGCACATAAAAGAGGATTTACTGTATGGGTGTAGATAAACTTATATTTCGTACATGTACCTATTGCTTTTTTATTTAATAGTTACCAATTAACTGTTTTCTTAGGGATTATTTTTGGTCGTATCTGTGATAACTTTTTTTTCTGGTAACTATTAGTTGCATCGCCTACAAATTTTTCTGCTTTACCTGGAGGTTGACCGGTAGAGAATGCCTCATGGCATTAAGTCCGCCTTTTGTATGTTTATATTTCTTTTTGTGCAATAAAGATTAAATAAATAAATAAATATAATTCATTTAGTTTTCATATAAAGAAAAACTAAATTTATGGTACTTCAAATATATCGACTCTTGAAACCAATTGTATGAAATGACATCCTACTAACGTACACAGTTCATGGCAATAAACGTTTATCTTATCTTATCTTTGCTTTGGTTTAACGACTTAGATGTAGCTGAAAACTTTTCTAGTGCAACTATTGTAATCAACTATTAATTAATTGGCAACTCTAGCCGCAATTCAGTTCTCTTTGTTATAATTAGTGCTATTGTGCCTTGATTAATTACTGATAATTTACTTGTCTGGGCTCATAAACGAAACGAACAGATTACTCGCCGTTAAGCTCTATATTTAACGTTTTATCAGTGGGTACCTAAATCATAAATAGTAGTAAATTGAATAACTATATTTCAATACAACTCTCTGCTTTCTCATGAGGTAGCAAATTGTACAACGGTGCCATAAACCACACTGCCATATTCTGCAATAAATAACAAAATGTAAACCATAAATAATAACTTTCGTAATAATAAATTCTAAGATGCTGTATTCATCTTCAAAGCAGGTCTGTGTAGTAATTATTCAAATTACTGCCTTATCAGTCTATAGCAGTTTTCAAGCCCTCGTTCAAGAGTAACAATGCTGTACATTCGTCTTGAGCCGTATTATTATGGTATTAAAGTTCTAGTTTCTGTAACTTGAGATAATGAAGATCATTACTTTGTTATCATTGTATAACGCTCTTTGATAGATCTAATTATATACTTGTGTTGTTTAGCAATTTAAATGAGCACTTAATATTTCGAATAAAACTTTGTTATCCCCAACTAAATTAAAAAAAACCAATCATGTCCCTACCTATTTTTTTGATAAATTTCATACATATCCAATATTTCTCAGTTTGGTGAAATCAAATACTTAGTTAGATAGGTACCGAAATTAATGCCTATCCTTGCCAAATAAAACCATTAAAAAAATCATCCATGAAAGAATTTTAATGTAATGTTCTTTTAATATAAGTACTTTCATCTTCATTTGTTTTGTTATGTTGCCAGTATCACTGCATCTGTTAGATATAAATATCCATAGGAGTGTACTTAAGTTTTTTTAGATTTACAATTTCTCATAGACTCTAAATTCAAATTTCCTGGCAGTATAAGTGGCCGGCACTGTATCTGCGCCCATAAGTTACATCCCGGGAGATATCGATCTAATCTATCGATTCACGTTTATCGAGCACTGCTTGTATCGATACTCGGTTATCGCTATAGTATTTGTCACGATTTCGGTACCGTAAAACAAATCGTATTAAGGCACAGTTTGGTAGTATAAGAGTTACAAATTGTAGCAACAGTTGCAGTGGTAACTTGGACATTACTTTTTTAAGACCCTTGCTTCCCAACTTTTGATATATAATGCTATTTGAGTTTTTTTTACTTTTTATGTTTTACCCGTGGTTAATTCTATACCAGTGAAGAACACCTCTTTGTTCGTTTTCTACAATATTATGCTATTAATATTACTGATACAGCTATAATGTTGACCTTAAAAAACATAAGGCAGACGGCATCGATCACACTTTGCTAACCGGTAAACGTTAAATATGCGCTGACATCTGTCATATCATAGAGAACCTTCAAGTAAACTTACTTGGTTAGAAACCAGCCCTTAATAGGTGTTAAAAAATTGAGGAGCAATTCACCAATGTACAATTCTTCTCCTTAAAACTTACACAATAGTAATTTCGCTTGCGTACGCAGCAACAAGGGAATCTTAAGCACTGCGATCATCGATTACGTCCCAGCCATCGTCATCCCATTGTTTGGATCATTCGATTTATGTACCCAGATATTCGATTAATAACTCTTGATATTTTATATCGATTATTCATCGATAGCGTCGTGTTTTGGTAGTTTTCACATCAATTACACGGTGATAACGTTGTTTTACTAATTTGTCGATATCGGGTTTTGATAAACGTCCATTTCTTTTTTATTGTTTGGCGTTTTAAAAAATGTATGGTGATAGTGAGAAAAATAATAAATTATTGACTATTTTTCAAAGGCAAGTAAGTATTGTACTTAACTTACAGGATGAATAAGAATGGAATTTTGCTTTTCGATTAGAAATTTTAGTTAATATCTAATGGCGTGACCTAACAAAAAAGTGCATTAAATGTTTTATCTGATAAACAATTGTCGAATGTCATATAGGTACTTTTCCAAAGAATTAAGTTTATGATTTAAATAAAAACATTAAGTTATACTTACAAACAACGCTATAAAACGTTACGTAACCGCCACTCTGATGCCAATTTGGTAAAATCGAATCAAGTCTATCTTTTGTTTACGCCAATAGCAAAAGCTTTTAAACAATAGGAGGCTAAAATGCCTAGCATCTCTCACACCACAGAGCTCAGAATGCTGTCAGTGCGTTGACAGGTGTTAAATCGCTGGACGCGTGCGTGATCAAGCTGACTCACGATTATGCAACGCACGCGGTAATTACTCTTACGATGTTTTAAAATTTAAATTGAATAATCGTTACAAACAGTTGTAATTTTATTAATTTAGTTTTTTCCGTATTATTTATTCGTTCAATAAAGTATGAGTACCTATCTTTTTATATGTATGTAGATAGTAAAGGCTCAGCGATATTAGTGCTAGTAAATTTGGAATATAAATCACACTCACAATCTTGACCAACATGTTCATAGCAATTAACGACATCAAATGAGTACCTACATAATGTCCTACAATCTAGGTATATCTAACGTCTTTACTTTAATCTTTCGATGCTGAATGGCTAATATAAAATTTGCCAATATCCGAGATAAATCCAAGGAAACTTTTTGTACGAAAATCACCTTCGCGGGAAAACACTAATTTACTCATATACAAATCTTGTGTCCAAAAATTTTAATATAAATTTAATATAAAGGTCGTAAAGCATACATAAGTATATATGTGTCCTATTATCTTCGGATATAGTATCGAGTAGATTCGAGTAATGTATTCTGATTGTTACCGCGCATACCTCTCCAAACGTGATATCTCCACATGCGGCATCTATTCACACTGCGGGTGCGCACTCCTAAATCAATGTCCTCCGTATATACGTATAACGGGCCCGTCTGTCGGCGGATACGAAGAAGCATGAGTCTTATGTAGAGTACAGTGATTTAACTTGAGAACTAAACCCGCGTTCTAGGTAAAATGACGATTATCAAAACTGAAAATCTTTGGTTAACCCCACGACTGGGGGCATACACAAAACAAAAAAACAAAAATCTACTTTCCTGTGATCAACCGTGGGACTCCACGGGCTATTCATCGATTTTCGACGAGTTTTGAGTTTATATTGCTCTGTCAAAACTAAAGATAAGTATATTTATGGCACAAACGGTTATCGGTTCTATAATTCTTTATCTACATTTGCAAAAGCCAAATTTTGAAAAAAGCGGACTTTTATTTTTTTGATTTATTCAAACATGGTCCAAAAAAGCTCTAATTTCGATATTAGTAATGTTGTTTATGCACGTATATAAATGAAATGAACATGTAAACAAAATTTTATGCCATATATCTCGAAGATATAGAAGAGTGTTGAAGTAAATATAGTATAATATTTCGGTTAACCTCGTTGTTCTTAATACGATAAGCCATAAAAAATATCCAAGATACAGATCGAAGGTCTTTGGGACCTAGAAGCCCCTTAAGTTCCTAAGTGTAGATATGAAATGTTTTTATCGCTTAATAGATAGATAGATAGAAATCGTTTATTCATGTAAAAACAATTACATAATACAGTTCACAAAATGCGCCAAACTGTAGCGAACAGTTTGTTGGCGCGTCGCGCTCAGTTTACTTTTATAATACTAACTAACTAACTTAATGTACTTATATAAGATGATACGTCCTTTAAGCGTGTAGGGCGTGCAACCAAGCTTTATTCCCAACCTAAATTTATGTATGACTCATCTACTAAAGACTGTAGTAATCCGTAATCTTCATGGTTATCTTTTATCAAGCCCTGGCTAGTTGACCACAAGTACCTCAACAATGTTATCTAAATATTTTAGCGCCTATTAGAGCATACAAGCAATTCCAAACTTTAAACGTCGAAATTGTGTTCACAGCTTGCTGATGATACGCCTATATCGATATTATTTTTCATTCTGAATTTATCACTTTTTATTCTAATGGATTAGAAAACGGAACCAAACAATAAACTTCTAGTTTTTACTTTATAACCGATGGCAACCCTATTATTAAATGAAGAAACACTAGAAATAAATCTCATATTTCAAGTAAATTAAACCAAAAGTATTTTCTCACTTCATTAAGTGCAATCTAGCCGTCTGTGTACAATTATCCAGGGAAGATGGGTAAATTAATAACATTCCAGTTTCACTCAGTTAGCCTCACTATAGGCCATACTCGGTTAAATGTTCTTGCGCCTTTCTCGTCTAGCGCGGCAATATTTTACACTAAGACAATATAATTGTACTGTGGATGTGCAGCCATTAACAATAACCTATCTTATGGGACGGTATTCCATCCGTGGTTGGAATTTGACAGAAGGAGACATATTCACATTTATATTGTGAAGGCAAAGGTATGTATGGACAACATGTTTCCTACCGTGAGATATGACGCATCGAATACTGACCCTGGTCAATTTATTCCTCATGAATCTAATACAAACATGAGTATTGGAGGTATATAAGCTAAAAATTCCAATGCTCGACACCTTAATGTCCAAAGGTTGACACCTCTATCTTACATAAGATTGAGTGCCATGGGTCAGTGTGGAGCACTGGGACATTTGCCTTAACTGATCTTCCTTACATACCTAATTTCCATAAGGAATGGTCTTAAGTAAAACCAAAACATAAACATTGATGCTTATTGTTTATATTGTTTACTTTTTGGTGCACGCGCTCTCGTATTAAAGAGCTATGTTGTTTTCAGACAATAGACGTTATTTAGAGAGAGGAAACCGCATCGTTCCATGCTTGTACCGACTAATAGCCGTATAATATTCCAGAGTGTTTTAATAGATCAACATCAAACAAAAATCACCCACGAGCCAATGAGTTCATCAATAAAAAAACAACCATACGCCCCGCGTGCCTTACTATCTTAAAATGTCTTTAGTCCGATAATTAAAAAAGTCATCAACGAAGAAAGCAAACGCACACCTGACATGACTCCTCAACATGGCAGGTTAACTTGGATTCACACGTGAACCTAAAGGTGAGAGCGATCCACCGGCGGCAAGGCCGATCGCTCCCATCAATTCTAAACTAAACTTACCGCATCGGTAATAAGGTCAATATTCCCACGGTCGCTGTTAAGAGCACAATTAAGAAAGTATCCGATAAGACGGAATCGGAAGTAAAGGATTAGAGACTGTTTGTGAAGGAGTTAAGGTTGGTTTTGTGTCGCGGCCTGCTCGCGAACCGGTTGGTTCGGTCGCGAACTTTTACCTATAAATTTGTGTCGGCCGGCCGGCATGCGGGTACGTCTAGGAGATCTTCTATGGCCTGTGCCTTAAACAGAAACTATTAACAATTGAACTAAGAATAATGATATTACTTTTATCCGTTCATACTGTATGACATATCGACATACCAATTCATTTAAAATTAAATCATTGCTCGCATATTACCCATTGGTTGATGATTGTTTTGATGTTCATTGGTACGAGTAGGTACACTTTACGAAACAAAGTTGATATCACCATAATTATGTTGTCATTATAATTCACTCTTAATCTAAATACATGTAACAAAGAATACGAAAAGAAGCTCGCTGTCGCTTGTAGATTACGACTAGGTAATTCAGCAGGCCATGCATTTCACAACGAGTCAATTAAAGCTGGCGTCATTATTGCGATCTCTTTACGTGTACACGACTGCACAGAACCATATTATACTTTTCACTTATAGGTAAGTCCCAGATTTTAGTCCCAAGCAAAAACACAATATTTTGACGTGGAAATGTTGCATAGTTGTAAACTTAATGCAGGGATAATAAAGTACATAGAATTAGATAGTCCATGAAACATATCGTAAAAAGAAATACTCGTTCAGATTAACCCGGTATAATATATATAATTATAAGTTATATCCTTGCCCTAACGATGCCTATTATTATTTTATAGCTTTTGACTATAGAAGTCAAATGCTATAAATATAGATCATGGGTACCCATGATGGTATCTACCCAGCCGAGACGGCGTTCAAACGCTAGTCTAAGTCCAATAAAAAGGCACCGTATATTTATTAATCGTATCTTTAAGATCACATGACATTGTCATGTCAACAACGTCGTATATAAGCTCTGCCCAACCGCCGACCTCACTTACTCCTAAAGCCTAAAAGCTTATTACACATGCACCCTTAGTTTTTTGCGATATATTGAGTATTTTACTCCATGGAAGTGTTTGCGTTATTTACAACGTGAGTGCTAGGGGTCTTCGCGAGATTTGGCGGAAGAAAAACGCCTCTGACGCAACTAATGAATTGAATGAAAGAATGTGTTTTTTAAGAGAGGGTGTCTTTTACCAAAAATGTTTATTGTTCTTGTCGACTTTGGGATCGTATTGAAAACAATATGCAATATTAATAATATTATATTTATAAATGTAGTTCCTTACAATTTTGAAAAAGCATAGCCGGATTTACTTAAAAGCGATATTACGGTATATATATATGGATGACAATTTATCGTCAAAACATAAACATAAAGAGAAGTAATGTTTGATTTTCCTATTAACTAAATGCTTTTGTAATATAATATGAACGTCGTTGCATCGATTTTAATAAACTCAATTTCCATACAAGCCATGGAGCAAATAATGCAAATCAACAAAAATCCCGTATATATTTTTGTACACACAATTAAATTATAGATTAAGATGTCGTTAAAGAAATTTACACCTTTAGAAAATCCATAAAATACATCAAATGATGACCAAAATACAATCAACTCCCAGTCCCTGCGCGATCAAAAACCTTATGGACTGCTGAGAGCTCTATGTTCTCTGGTCATGGGATACCCACCTGAATTTGTGTGAAAGATAACACCTCATTGAATGCTTTTTATGGTATTTAAATTACACTCGAGTTACATTCTACGGCTCCTATATTAAACGATTGGTTTTTTTAAAGGCGTCACTAAATTCTCTCTAGTTTCGAATAAAATGTTAGCACGTGCTGGCTGGTTTTTTACGGCACATTCTCTTAATAAATTCGGTGATTTATTTACCAATATTGGTTCAAACATTGGTAGGCTCTTAAGTTAATCTGGGTAACATTGGCCAGCGTGACCAACGCCGGTATTGGCATGCCCTGGCTGATTTATTAGCCCAACCCCTAGAATGAATAAAGAACTACTACGATCCGCCATTTGTCTCTATCCTGTATAGTAAATGGGAGATTTAGGGAGCAGTTTTGCTTAAAAAATATATTATTTTAGATTTATAGGTACGGAAAAAGTCATCTATCATTTCTGATAGTTGCTTACGGCAAAACAAGGATGAACAATATTATAGCCAACGTAACGTTTGTGGGATACAAAACTTTATTACTCGCGACAATCGATCCACAGTACAAAGCCTAGGATTATCTTTGTCATATTGCTATGGAATTTGATATTTTTATTTAAGTATTAACTGGTGGCGTCGAGTTTGGGATAGGATGCATGTCCACTACTTAAAATAGAAATAAATGCGTAGTACCTAGGATCAAAATAATAAGATCTCAACCATTCGATCACCTATATAACAAGACGAGTTTGTACATAATATTTTACAAGTTTTAGCTACACCCATCCGATGACACACTCAAATCATTATAAAATTCAGACATGCCGCGATTAGCATGAAACAAACATTTACGCCACAGGCCATTACACCTAAGTGAAAATATCTATAACTTCCCCCGACAAAATAAGAGGAAACTATTTTCGTCGAACAAAAAATCGCATCCGGTAGGAGATTTATTGGCAGCCTTACTCACAGCCGCAGCCCTTGGCAAAGCGTGAAATGAGGTGTTGCCATCCTCCCCGCTTTTTCATCGCTTTTTTCCGCTGCACTGACAGATTTTTTTTTATTGCTCAATTAATCCAATTTCGCGGAGATTTGCGTGATCTGTGTAAGTGGGATGATTTCGGAGGAATTCTGTTGAACGTTTACTCAGGAATCAAGAAAAGATGTAAGACACTTTTATTTTATTCAATCACTGAGTTATTTAGTAAGTCCAAGTTTTTAGAATAAGAGATGTCAAATATTTTCTGATAGCTTATTTGAACGATTGTTCTGACCTATTAAGAATTAGGCAGCAAGTACTTAATAGTTTAGGAATATAAGGACAGATATAAGAATAGACAGATTAAGTAAATCGTAACATTAAGTAAAAGGATATCGTAGATTAATTCTCATGCTCTTTCATCCGTCAATGCCAATAAGTTAATAATATTTTTAATATGTTTATCCATCAGACAGACCCAATAAATTTTTAGCATTTCGGAGTTTTCTAAGGTCTTAAAAAACCATTAAAAAAATATGAATAAATACTAATTTAGCTCCTATCATTACTTACGCTATAAACATGTATGAGCCTACATGTTGATAGCGCAATAATATGTCTTTTATCCCAAATATAACCTATAAATCTAACGCGTACGTGGCCACTCAATAACAATAAAAAACTCGACCAATGGACATTCACGTCACGCGCGCCCCCGCATGTCGCCGTGCCCATTGCTGAAATTGATATACATTACTTACCATTTCTATAAACACCCAAACAGTCCTTAACCTTAACCAAACAAAGTCCTTAGTTGCTTGAACTGACCGCATTTACAAAATTGTCGCATAATAAAATGTCCAATAAGCTCTGACCTCTTATGAAATGCAATGATTCCCTTTTTGTAAACGTAGGTCTTCAGGTTAGCGCGGGGCGAGGTATGTCCAGACAGATTGGTGGTTTTTTGCCTACTGCTTGACCGCACACTTTCAGTAGCTCTGGGCGCCTGGTATCAATTGCCGGGGAAATATTATTAGTATTACGTTACAGTGACCAGTCAATGTGACTCGGTAAAGATAATACGGCGCACTTTTTATACGGGTAGGTATGTTACGGTATCAAAGGACTGTCCTGTAACTAATCGAAGATCTCTGGAGTCCCTGGACGACTTAGCTAAATACTTACAACGGACATTGACTAATTTTATTAAATTTTGCGTTGTAAGTACATTATTTTGAAAATAAGGCAATACCATGTTACGAATATGCTTGCATAGAATCATAATATGACTTTTGTTAGCCGCACTGGAGCAAACGTAGTAAAAGTTGTACCACTAGATCGTCCAGAGATATGACTGTAACATGGTGTAGGCGTAACCGGGGCGTTTCCGTATGATATACGATACGCCGCGAACGATGCGATACATAAATGGTCCGATCGATTTAATTAATCAGAGATCTTCAGCAGATCTTCTAGCGTTCAAATTGCAGTTTTCAATTTGCAAAACGATGTAAGTTGTATTACAATGTTTGCAGTCTGGTAAGTTTAGATATTAAGGTAACACTCAGTCAGAAATATTCAAGAACAACATAATGTTACAATAAAGATAGTTTACAGTACAGGCAGACCACACACAGCAGGCACAGACGATTCTAGTAAATGACCGACCCCTTCCAGACAACTTTTGCATAGCGGATGTAATGCAACATATTCATCAATTAAAATATATCATTCGTATCTACAGCTATAAAAGGTATTAGATTGGTTAATGATATTTTACAGCCATTCATTGTTGCAAGCTATACACATTGAATCCAATCGTCTATTGAGAATGACCTAATCATTACCATATTTGGATCTGTACCGAAGGTTACTAGTTTTCATATACGAGTACAAAGGTGTAGATATTGTTTACGCAGTCCGAAAGAAGATCATTTTCAGAATGGTTATTACGTTAACCCGCAGCGATGTTCATGGAAATCGAAGCGGATCAATTCATATCGAATCAGTGTTTCAGCTATCGATGCGATTGGTTACTCGTGTCCAATCTGTGGTCACGGCACTTCACGCCTGACGTAAGATATTTTCAAGAAAAAGCGGTCAATGTTGTCTGTGATAATTTGATGTGTCAAATTATTTAGCGTTATTTTGTGTTGTTTGATGGGAGCAGATTTGTTCATAAAATGTTTGGTGGTGGATTATAATTATTTTTTATTTACCTACATCGTACATTAAAGGCCCGTTTATATATGGTGCAATAACTTGAATGCTATTTTTATTACGTTGTAGTATTTGACCGTACTCGGTTTACCTCGGTAACCCGTAATGTAAAGAAAATCGCATTACGAGTTAATTCTTGCATCATGTAAATCGGCCTCCACAATACCTTGCTTGCATTTTATTTAAATTTTAATAAATCCATTTATTATTTTCAAAACTTGTGTGATCATGCGTTTTTACTCAATCGTCTCCATTGCATGTTCGCATGTTTCCTGATTTTTGACCTGATTTTAAATCGATACCCTTTTTCTTCTTTTTTATTTTGGTTCCTTTCAGTTTTATGTTCAACACTTTTGAGAATAATGATATAGGTTTACTAAGTGTAATTATTATGAAAATGTTATAACAAGATTCCATAAAAACCGACATCATGATATTTCCAAAAGTGTCCTGGGCTTTGGTGACGGTTACTCGGTGTTTGTTGGTTTCACCATTATTGTAACATTCACTAACCATTTTTCTGTTCTGAGCACCTAGTCACCAGGTCCCTAAAGCACTGTCACTAACAATAACCCTCGACTGGAACGCCGGATCATTAAATTGTAAGTATACCAAATTCATTTTATTTTTCCCTTTTAAACTTGGTATTTTTTGTTTATTTATATTATCATCTGCAAATTCGACTATTTTTTTATTGATGTCGTCGTTATTGAAAGTATACAGAAAATACCAATTTTTACTAACTTTTTCATTTACCTGATTCCCTTTACTTTTATTACCTATTGTAGTTTAGTCTTATAAGTAGTTGTTAGCGCAGTGTTTTTTCTTTAGGGCTCTGTTTTTCGCCCTCTAACCGAAACTCGCATGCAACTCATCCATTTTCCAAAAACCATTAACTGGACAATTCGCGGCCATCACATTCCTTATTTCAACTCGTGTTCAATTTAACCCTTCACAACGCAAACCAAACATCCCCCAACGTAGCTAATAAGTGAAACCGAGATTTATGACCGAGGAGATATGCAAATACAAATGCACCCCCGCAGATAAAAAGACGGGGTTGTCCGTCGGGATGTTCTAATTATTTTGTATTAATAAGGATTTATTTATGACTTGCGTTGGGAAGCGGGTTTGCTTTTTATCAATCATCAACTTGATACCCGTGTCAACTATAAAATGTGTACTACAAGTACCTACCCTTTTTCTATAACTGAATGTACCGTTATACTTCACGATATATTATTATTACTCGGTCAATAACATGTATAAAAAAAGGTTAACTTACCTTTTTCTAAGTCACTTGTAACAAAAGCCGAACACATATAGTCCACTCGTTACTAAAATTTCTGATGCTCTTAACGATATATTTACTGAAGATTAAGTGCTCTCTTCCTTTGACCTTATTCACCAACATGATTTAATATATTAGGTAGCTAAGCTAACCACATTTTACAAAGACTAGCGTCATTTGATATTTTAGAAGTTACCAATTTCCAAAACATAATATTGTCCAACAACCTAAACAAATACATTCATTAATTCAATCGAAACTTGATTTCAATTTTACGACACTTGTGGGCCCGAGGGCGTAGCGCAGGTTCTAATTTAATATAAAGGAATATAATATAAGGACGTAAATACATAATACATCAAATGTTTTCACGTCATTTCCCGTCTTGCATTCAGGGAAACTTGTGTCGATTCGTCTGTCGGCTCCCGAGTAAGGTAATTACTAATTACTTGCACCGGCGCGACGTAACCAGATTATGAGGATGTTTGCCATAATGGGAGTTGTTTTATTGACGGTTTTATGCTAGTGGGGAACAGCATTATAAGGACTTGTGTTGGTTCATGTAACATATAACACGGGTAATCAGTTCATCATAATCTTAAGACAGGAATGGTGGAAACATCATTTAGTCTTAGATTAAGTTATGAATAGTCCAAGTAACAAATTCTGTAAGTACAAATATTTTTCAAATAGGTACCACAAGCAATTTACAATTTTATTGAATCCAGCTATTTTTAAATAGTTCCTTGTTTATGTTACTCGATGAAAAACATTTCTATCTCGATTTAATAGACATTTACAAATATTCGACATAAAATTGATGTTTACCATTAAATCAAAAAGGAAGTTAGTGAAAGCAGGCAAATAGCAAAACAGACGTAAAATCAAAGAGGTCAACAGACCGTGAGACGCGTTGCAATATATATATATAGACTTAGGTAGTTCCGTATGTCTGTGTGTTTGCTCATTAGTAGGGCGCCGTTGACATTGGCAGGGGTTTTATCGATATTATTAAATTTAATAGGCATATTACATCTACTGATACTTCATGAGTTTAACTTCTGACAATTTTACCTATATCGTTATTTTATAGTTAATTGTCATTAATGACTTAAGTTATAAAATTGTTTCATTAATATTCATGCAATTTTATTCAAAGAATGATTGATGTTTCTGTCTTTTTTCTTTGTTGGAGATCAAAGAGGGAATTACTGATTATAATTAAATAAGATCACCCAAATCATAATGGAGTAGGTACATACCTAGTATACTGAATTTAATTAGTTAGGTATAGAAATATTTCTAATCAGATTTTTATTGAATATTGAGGACACCAACATTTTATTTAGATTTTTATTCATCATCATGATCATTTCAGCCGATAGATGTTCAGTGCTGGGCAATTTGGGCATAGGCCTACCGAAATAGTGCTTCTAATGACCGGTCCAGCGCCACCCGCATCCAGCAGACTCGCGCGACCTTTACCAGTCCAGGTGTAAGGAGCAAAAATATGGAACGGGTTGACCCCTCAAAAGGTGGACAGGCCCCGCGCGCTATTATGGTCGCGCGATAGCATGATAAACGACAAGATAAAGCATCCGTCGCTTTCTATTGAATGGTATCAGAAAGAGACAGAGGCATTATCTTTACCCCTATGACCTGGTAAAGATTTTTATGAATGGCAACTTTACACTTATTCAATGACGTATTTCGGCAGCTTTCTGTCGCTAACGAGATAGCAAATCATAACATATCCGCGCCGTCCACCCCGCCGGGTTGTTAGCTGACCTAACGAGGACATGAATATTCAGAATTAACACCTCAGCACCGCCACAATTCGGTATTCGGTCTTTGTATTGCAATGTAAAATATTTTATATCTGATACTAAAAGTTAATATATTCGGTGCGCCATACACACATTCCTTTTTGTTCTTGAGATTTTAAAGTTTTTATATATTACTATTAAATATATACATCATCTAGTACCCTTAACAAAAGCCTTATGGAGCTTAACGTGGGTCTGTTAGTTCAGTTTGCGTAAGGTGTCAGTGATACTTATCATAAGGGCACATGATGTCTTATTTTGCCCTCCGACATAATTTAAAAAGATGGATACATTATAATATTTGTACACATAATAAATATTTTCACTGATACATTACAAAAAATCAATCATTAAAAATGCCACGCAAGTATGTACAGTTAAAAACATAATGTTATGCAAATGTGTTTGTACAACAGAATATTTCATTACTGGAAGTGCAATAACTTACGAGCTTATTAATATTTTTCAATAAATAATTCTAACATGTCACGGTTATCGGAATGTATATTTATATATTCTGTATACACGCCACCAATTAAAAGCACTTAATAATGTATTCATCACGGTAATAAACGTCAAATCCCTTTCTCAATTCAAAAAATAAAACGAAATAGCGCTGGTAACACTAAATTTGACCGTTGTTTTAAGCTTAGTACACAGATATTTATTGACTGTAACATTACATACAATACAAATACAGCTACCATAGATTAAGGATTATTCTAATTTCAATTAACTGTAGTTCCAATAGAGGAAGTGAATAGGTATATTGGTGAGGAAGAATACCAGGGTCTGATATGTACCTCACTACATTACTACCTACTCATACACACATTCGCATTTTACATAAGGGCTCCTTATTAAGGAGCTACTAGTTAAAACATACAGTGCCTACATCTCATACAACACTAACTATTACCTATATCTATCAAAACAAAACAGTACTAAAGCTCAAGGAAACGTTACAGTAGGAAAACAGTAGGAGCGCCCAACACATTCACCCAACTTACTTCCACTTGTGTGCACTGGCCTTAAATTTGGTCGCATAATTGCTACTGAGCTAGTGGTTTCGTAAGATCGTAAACAGCGCTAAAGCAGCGCCCGGTAGCGCCACCCGCCGCTTTATTTATGTCCCGATGGCACGATAAGAGTATTGTGTGCACGCACCTTAGGTTTAAGGTTTCGCGCCTTTTCGAGTGTGTTCATACCTTATATGTCGGTGAAATTTGTTTAGGATGATGTTCGAAAAGGTTAAGATTAAGTTTCGCGATTGTTTATGTAGTGTTGCACTTTCCGTCACTGCACTTATAAATTAATATACTGTGGAAAATAATGACATAAATCGAAATATTTTAAAAGTATAAACTGCATATTTTACAATATTCCTACTGAAAGTAGATAAAAAAGTTATTGAAGTAGTTAGTTACATACCTACATGTCAGTAATTTTAGAAATGTCATTGTCTTTAGGATTATATTAAATTAAATTTATAGGGATTATATTAATTTAATTAGGATTATCTTAAGTTTATTTTTGACATGTAACACTACATTTAATTAATGATACTTTGATTATTAATTATTTTTATTTGATGCCTATTTGCAGAATAAATGTTTTGATTTTGAGTCAATGTTATGAATTTGTATAATACTATTTATACACTTTGAAGCGTGTAGCTGGTTTTAAGCTAGTTAATGTATACCGTAAAGATTGACACTTCGATATTTAGTTTTAATTGTAGTAGATTAAACTTAATACATAACATTTCTATTTATTAAGTACTTAGATATAATCATCATCATCATTTCAGCCGAAAGACGTCCACTGCTGAACATAGGCCTCCTCCAATTTGGGGGGGATTTGCCATAGTCGCCACGCTTGGCAAGCGGGTTGGCGACCGCAGTTTGATGGTGGTAATGATCGAAGGATGCTGCTGCCCACCCTCCGATTTTCCCTTATTCGCCTCCTACGAAACCCACGGGAAGAGATGGGGTGGCGCAATTCTTACCCGGCAACCACACGGGGCCTTAGATATAATATTTATACTAAAATCGACGATACTGTTGTAGACTAACTAACTGTGTGTCAGCTACTAGTTCTTTAATGGACAAACCACGAAGTTGGCACTTCATATCACGATGGCGCCCTTTGTATGACCTTTCTTGCTTTTTTATGACCCTTTTGAACTTTCGCGCTAAGGACTGATAGTGCATATAATTTTTCAAAAGGTCAATCAGTGTACTAACTTTTGCAATTTACTTTTACTTACTTATTTTTTTATTCAAAAAATTGTTTACTAATTTTGACATATTTGAAAGCAGAAATAATGCTAGCAGATAGTTCATATTGGTATATTCAATAATTAACTCTAGGTACAAACTTATCCATGTTAGTGGCATTACCGAACAATATATTGAATTAACGCATATTCAACCAAGGAATCGCATCATGTCAGCAAAATTTTGAAAGGCCTACAAATTGACATAGGCATTGTACTTTTTTCTTCACAACGCGCGCATTAAGAGCACGCGACAATACTGTCAAATACCCCGCAGGACATCAAAAAACACGCAAAAAACCTATTGTGGAAGTTTACAAATACTTCGGCTCCCGCCCACTCAAAAGGTGTTTATTTAAAATTTCCTCGTGACACAATACGATTGTCGCCTTTTTTCTTTTCGCGCCATTTAAAGCTATTCCGGACCATTAGGATGACACGCGAATTTTGCAACTGTCAATATCTTCAGTCCGTTTTCGCCTCTGCTGTATTGATAAACTTTACCAACTCCTGTATAGGATGTCGAATGTCAAAGTGCTTATTTCATTGAGTTTAAGTCTATTGTTGCATAACCAGTGTTGAAGATAATCCAGTAGACATAGAAATACAACTTTGTCCGCATGCTTTTTTTTCCGGACATGTGTTTATGGTGTTCAATTTGTGCCTTTTGAGGCTTTTATTATGAATAGTATTTATACGCTTACTATAATGTTCATTATTAGAAATATAAAGCTTTATGGTCTAATGCATCTTTTGATGACACAATGGCTTAAACTTGACAGTTATTTCAGTAGTAACCTCACTAACACCCGGTTTTAAAAAGATCTGTTAGACCATATGTTGGTATGTTATTTCATAAAATGTACTGCTTTACCAAAATTTGATCTGACACTTGGTCTAACGGATCTTTATGAAACCGGAATAAGTTTATTTATTTATTTAAAATTTATTTATTTTATTTTTAGTTTATGTTCATAAATTTCGCTCAACTAAACGCTGTACATTTAAGTAATTCAAAATTCGAATTTAGCTGTAGCTCGGTCTGTATAAAACTTACATACACAACAAAACCTTATTGGACATATCAAAACAAACGCGAACACAATATAAGAAGCGCTAAATCGAACAACATTCCGCCGTACAAAGCAACTAGGTCACACGCCTAGTGTCGGAGGTGCCACAAAGTGTCGCCAAGTGTCGACAATTGTCAAGTGTCAGTGTCAGAGATAGGTCCGAGCAGCATAATGGCGAGGTCTGATTGTGCGCCGTATTCAGATGTTTTGAAGTTGTCTATAGACTTTGGTTGTGTGAACTTTTACCTCACGGGACCAGCTAGAAGAGTCTCGCGGTTAAACTAAGGAATGGCGAATTCAAAAAAGTCAATTTTAGAGCCTGGTTACGGCAATAAGTGTAACTGAACCTTTGTAAGCAATTCTTAGAGCAAAGAACTTTTCAAATATCGTTTTATATGAATCTCATCACGAATCAGATGAATTAGTCATATCTATTTCCCTTTATGGTTGATTCAAAAATTATTTTTCACCCACAGTAAGGCCTTATTTCTTCGAAAAATGCTCAGTTATCCGGCATAGCAGTAAATGAAAAATGAGCCCTAAATTCACTCAACCCGTTTCTATAGATCGACGCGGCCGTATAAACAGTGATTTAAGCGTACTTTAAAGTTAATCTCGCGCAGGCTGGTGATTTACCTCGTCGTTAGGCTACGGCTAATTCTTCCGCATATTTGTGTCTGTCTCGCTCTCTCACGCTCTAGCAGACTTTACAACCAAGGCATCGGCACTAACAATATGTGAATTAAGTTTTTCGCAGGAACGTCTTATGTTCCGAAAATGTACATCTATTTTGAAGATGGAACAAATTGAGGGGTGTGTTCACATGTTGCTTGTATTGTAGACTGCATGCTTTCTACAAAAGGATCAAGTGCAGCTACTAACAGAGGTTACAGCTACATAAGAACATAGACTGTTTGTTCTCAGTAGGTACTATATTAAGATTCATCTGACATAAGATTGCAATACGTTTGACTATGAATTTACACGTTATGGAAGAAATTCTAGATTCTGTTTAAAGCACTGTAATAGAATTCTTATCAAAACCTAAATGTGAAAAAAAACGTAAGTTCGTAAACGATTTCGCTAATAAAAGAAGTGAGATCTAACTGTAAACCAAACTCTTTCAAAGCTGCTTTGATCACAGCTCCTGTCCTGCATAACATAACGTTCTACCATAGCAATGTTACTTGCTAGACTTGACACAGATTCGTTCGGTATGTGCAATGGAACTTTTTGGTCGTTTTCAAGCCGTGTATTGTCAAATCCTCTCCCGTAATAGACATTTAAACTAGGTACACACATTCCATCATTCAATAATTGACCTTGTAAGTAGGTACATCTATGAAAACCTGATTCAAGCAGCCTCCATGTTAGACTCTTACGTAAACATTCCGAACGCCTGTGAAAATCTAGGATCTCAGTCAATATAGCAACATTGGCGAAGTTCCGGCGCATCCCGCACAACTTTACGGCGTCATTAACGTTATCACGGCGCGCGCGCATGTAACTTAGGACGTATCGCGCGTCGGACGCTTGTTAGGTTCCCTGCCGTTTTATTTTGTGCGGTACTGTTTTGTTAAAAGCTAGTTGGATTTCCGGGAGCTAAGAGTTTGAAGTAAGTGGTAATTTCAATATACGTCGATTTCTAAAATAACTAAGCTTTTAGGTTCCCTAGCGTTTTATTTTGTGCACCTATTTTTTTAAGCTTCTGAGCGCAAAGCATCAGACACAAATGACGCATCGCAGACGCCACACCATCGCACGCGAAATTAAACCTTACGCAAAAGCGCATAGATCGCTATTGCTTTGTCCAGGCTGTCGGCTGCAGACGTCGTTGGCGTCCAGGGCACGATTTTCCGATGACGTGATTTGCCGTCTGTGGCGGTCAAAGGGCTAATAGTTGGGTTTCCGGGAACGACGTTAAAAATAAATTGTAGTTGTTGAAAGTACCTACCATTTGTTTTCATTTGTGTAGCACTGCATTTTCTATCCTCCGTATTCTAGGAAGCTACGACTTTTTTTTGAAATGTACATGTTCCATAAGGAGGCAATACTTAATCATCACATTGCGTTTAATAAGTAAGTAGTTTTCATTTTAGTAATGGATACTAATATCAACCTCCCGAAACTGCTGTACTCGTATATATATATATACGTAGGTACATACATATGTGAAAAGAGAAAGCCATCTTCAAAAAGAGCAGAATCCAAGCCCAGTTTCTATTCTAAAATTCATATTTTAAAAACGCATCAGTTAATTATTCCCCCGTACAACAGATGGCGTGTTTGATTTGAATAACAAAGAGCTGACCGCTCGCCGCTCGTCGGAAAAACGAAAGATTGACACCGAGCCGAGGGCGCGGGTGCCAGCTCATACGACCAAGTTACTTTATAAAGAGACGTATATACACTACGACGCATAGGCACATACAATCTTTCGAAACTAAACTGAGGACGCGGATGAACTCATACGTGACGCCAAACATAACGACCTATGTATCTTTCAATTTAATCAACATGAGCCCTTTAGTAATAATCCAGTCAAATTAAATGGGACCCGCAGTAAGTGTTTAAAGAGTTGATTAGATTTGGAGGATTTTATTACGATTCAAAAAAGGTTTTCGGTTTTTTTTATTTTCCGAAGCGATCGGTATGGCAACCTTTTACGCTGATCAAATAGTGTAATTGCAGCGGGTGTGAATTTAAAAGGAATATTTTCAAACTGAAAACGAACACCTTACGAGAATTTTAATGAAGTGTGTAGGTACAAGAGAAAAGCCTCTTATTGTACCTAGTATAAGACTGAGTTATAAGAATATTATCTACATATTACACTCCGAGAAATATACTCCATAACTACAAACCTTTGGAGGACATTATATTACACATTCATAAGTCGCCCAACTTTTAGTTTCTACAATCTTTCGGTTCTGATTTCCTGCTTTCAATCTTCTTCATATTTCATTACACTCATTCAAGATAAAAAGCACTGAACAACCTCATCATATTTGATTTGATCGCCCTTAAAATTTACGATAACGTCAAAAAGTCACGCGACAGACAATGCCGTTCAAGAGCCGATATCCGCCCGAAGAGCTTGTCAACACAAAACCAAGAATCTCTTCGCTCTGATCAGCCCTTATTCCCTTGTAACAAGGTGGACTGTTACCTGATTGATTAATAGTTATCGTGGTTTTACAAGTGGCGACAGCGGTGTCAAGAGTGAGCTGATCTCCCTCAGACACTAGCGCCCTCTATGAGGACGTGATTAAACCGCGAAATGTCAAAGTGCAAAGATCGGCCCTTTTAAAGCAATGGCGGATTTAGAGGCTCCAGATCCGTTTGAAGAAGGACAAGCTGAGATCAATAAAAGCTACTGTCATTCTGAACTGAATATAGAAAATAGGTAAGGACATTGGACTCCTTTGACTTGATTTATGAAGAAGCAGAAACCCTAGTCAAGTCATCTCCCACTTCAGCCCGAACATCTTCACTTCTCAATATCCATAGACTGTGCAACCCTATTCACAACACTTTCTATTTAGAAACCTATTAAGGTACCTCGTCACATAGTGCACCATTTTAACACATTCAAGCCCCACGACGACACCTATGCGTCATGCCTCTACGTACGATTTTAGCTACAACGCGGAAAAATGCTGCTACGCGCTACAGTATAACACACGTACCCGTCGTGGGCGTCAAATGAGTAAGAAAAACAGACCTAGTTCGCAGTCGAAAATTAAGACCTGGAATGTATGGTTTGTACTCGTTCAGGTAGTATGGGTTAGTAAGCACATTATGCTACCATCCCCTAGGGTTTTCCCAGTTTCGTCCAGCGAAACCCGGGGCCCAATTTACCGAAAGAGATTTTCCAACCTAGAGGAAAAACTAGATATTCTTGGAATTACACCGGTTTCCTCATGACCTTAGAGATTCAGACCTTAAAGTTTCCTTACAGTTTTTGGTTCCAGATAATATGCTTCACGACTTACTATTCACGCGAACTTTATTTATTATGTGTGAAAGTGCCCTAATATCATCCCTCCTTATTCATTGGTTTATCTATACAGTCACCAAAAACGGTGTACACAACTACACAGCAATGCTTGAATCGTCTGCAATAGACGTAAAGGCCTAAGATGAAGAAGGGGTAAATGTATTATTTTTAAAAGCAGGTCTTAGATTTTATTTTCAAATGGGAACTATAACTGACGCACCAGTACAATACTAACCTCTAATCACACATACGTCTAACGAATCTCGAGCTCAGGATACACTAGCTAATTCACAGTGCGCTGTTCAGTGAATAGATCTAGGGTTGTCAGTAGTTGCCATCAATCTCGGCCCCGTTCATCCATCACGCGGGCCCCGCGGGCGATGCATTGTTAAACACATGATTACGAGGTTGCCATTGTTCTACAGTTGTTTTTGGATAGTTTCAAGTGGAAGTCTTAGTTTTATAAGAACATGATTTTAGTTAGTGTTTGTACGGTAGTATTTGATTTGGCGTGTTTATCCCTGCATATTCCAATGCATGGTCTAAGAAAACAAGGTCTAGCAATCCGGATCGTGACACCAGTGACGTTACTGTCGACAACTCCCTCAGACTTGCGTCTGTATACCATCGATAGGTTGATGCTGGCTGATGCCGTAGGTCGTGTCACCCACACTACTAACCGATGTACCGGATTGCCTTAGCTGGCGCAGTAGATTATTGTATCATGTTCCAGTGGATACGGGCGTAACTTTGTGGATTGTCTAAACGCGATTAGAATGGGATTACTACTACTACTTACTAGAAGTTTCGGGTTAACTATAACTCACAACACTGGCTGAAATAAGGCTAGTTAGTTAGTTTTACTGGGCATTTTCTCCAGTTGACATCCAACGTACCTATTTTGTGTGAAAATGAAATAAGGCTATTTTGTTTTCCTAAACTTACCAAAATACCAGATTAAAACCCCTTAATTTCATATTCCACTGTCCTTCTTGTGAAGAATATGTCAATGTGACGTGATAATCTTTGACACAGAATAAAACGAGCATCGTGTAATTTTTCTGTATATAATAAAAATAAATTTTCACACTACCTGCTCGACAATGGCTATGTATCATGCAAACCTTACCGAAAGCAAATCATTGTAGCCCTCGGCTTGAGCCGGGTTGCAATATTGTACCGAATTTCGTTATAACCCGCCAGTTAATATTATAGTGATTTCAATTTTCATAGTTCTTATTGTTATATATTTAAAATCTAATTTCGTGAAGTCCGCACGGCGGCGGGAACGTGCACGGGACGCGCCAGCCCCGCGTCGCTCGCCCGCGGCCGTCGTTTTCGAAACAAAACACGACTACGAAGCCGGCAGCCGGCGCGCCGGCCGCGGGCTGCTCCCGCGCTTGTCTCTAATTACTACTGAAATCCTTGGAATTTAATTTGGATCTTTCTTATAATTTTCAACCTTCATTCCATTTTTTGAGAAATAGCCTCGGCCGGAACAGGGTTTGACCTTACTTCCTTCGCGGCCTTTGCAGTAATGTGCCTACTATTAAATACCTAAAACAAAAGCGTCCAGTGCTACAAGACGCTGCATTATACGGAGTAAAACTACAGACTCTACAAAAATAGATGATACAATTCTAATAACATGGCATTGGGCTTTGGCGGACTGATTGATTATGTTTCTAGTAAGTCTTGGTTTTCCTTTATTGTCTCGCAAGAGGTGAGAAAAGTAGAGTATACTCCTCGGGGATAAAACTGTTTTAGTCTTGGGCGTGCTTAAATCCCTCACCACACACAGGGCTCAGATAACTTATTACACCCTCGCTACGCTCGGGAGTAAAATCTGGAGTCCTTCGTTGCGTTCAATATCGCGCCCGTGACATTTTTTATTTTTTTATTTTATTTATTAGGAAACAAACAGTCATACAAACTATAGGTCTATATATTATAAGTTAATTCTTATAATATATAGACCTATAGTTTCCGATACTGATTTAAACATAAGAAACATGGTTGCTTAAATAATAGTTGCTAAGTACATTAGTTATAGACTATATAAGTGAAACTTATCAAGTGAAAATTGTTAATCATTTTACAAACTTGTCTGAACTATACATACTAAATTTTTTCATGGTGCAAGTATTATTGGATATAATGTTTTTAAACTACAAGCTACTTACAATTTACTATTAAGTACTATAAAACAGTGCTTTATCCCCTTGGTGTAGAATCTAGTATTATTCCATTCATTTCTTTCATTTAAATTAACTCGTTTGATATGCTTTCCTGCAAGAACTGTGTGAACTAGCTGCAATGAAAATATTATACATGACTCTTCACGCTATTTACGTACTTGTAAGTGGAAGTCTCTTATGAAATGGGTTGAAAAGAGATCTCGGCTCATTAGCTAAGTTACAAAGTAATTATGAAATAGGCCCCTATACCTATGTCCGATTGCTTCACAAACTCAGACATAACATTACAAAAAGCCCCAAAATGAAAACCCGACTACCCCCAAAGCCACTATGACCAGCCTATACATTTCATCCCATATACATATACGTACATGGCTAACACATTGCCGACTGTACATACGTGAACATTTATTTGCACCAACTGGACACGGGACGGGATGGCCACTGTCCGAGTTGGAAACTAATGCTTCCCCCAGGGCTGTCAACTCGAGAAAATTTAAAAAAACATTGACAGTTGTGACAGGTCTGCGTATTAGTCTGTAAAGTTTGCGTTAATCGAGATGCGTTGGATAATAAAGCTGTTGGAAATTATTCGAGATTAGTTTTCCTACACGAAGCGAGTACGATCGCTTGTCAGAATCGAATGCTCATTTTAAACAAAATAATACGTTATTGACTGCAAACGAAATAACAGCATACTATGTATAGTGCTATTTTTAAATTGAGTTAATATTTTACAAAGTGCCTAGTTCCTTAACGATTAATTTTGTATCATATATACTCGTACGAACACAAAATATGAAACCGGTCTCTCTATTTTCCAATAACGCATGTACATTGTACTTCATCAAAACATCGGCACAAAAAACAAAAAACTCGGCCTGTCAACCCTAGCGGCTGATGGGGTGAAATAAAGCCTGCCTACACGACGAATGGAGTGAAAAAATTCCAGTTCAAAAAGCCAGGGCTACACGACCGTGGCAAAAAGTCGCATTGTCTGTTGTTGCGGGGATATAACGGCCGGTGTTTTGTCTTCAGAGCGTTTAGTCTACATATAGGTTGTCTATATCAGTTGGTTATTCTATGTCAAAATTTACATTAAAGCTTAAGGTAAATAGCATATTTAAAACTAAACTATCCCAAAGTGTCAATGTGTTCTGTTAGTTATCAAGCTTCATTATGTTTTAAAGATGAAAATGCATATATAATTATATAGTTTCATCTTGTGTGCGATCAGATTTGCACCACACATCGCCCACAATTTTTAAAACCACAAATAATCATACAGTATTAATTTAATAATACGGTAATCGCCTTTTGTTCTGGTTGTAAAACGATATAACACTGATATTTATCAATAGCCATCAGAGGGTGCTTTTTGTAAAAGCTTTGCCCGAGGGATCCGGCCCGACAGCTTTTGAGCTTTTGACGCGTGTCGAAACACGACACTGGCTGAACCCTCATTACCGTAGCCTACTTAATTAAATAATAAAAAAAGGAAAACGTCAACGCATTGTTTATTTTTTATCAAATCAGCGAGTGTTCGATTTTTGAATTAAAAACCGTGTAACTAACCGTAGCGTAATAGTAATGCGGGCGCCTGAGGCCTTTTTAGATGAAGACATAATTGTATTTTTCCTTTTTTTTAGATTGACTTGGGTGATTATAGTCGTTAATTGCTTAGTTTTTTAAGTTAAACCAAATAGTAACTAGTGGCT
Organism: Epiblema foenella; assembly: GCA_963556455.1. Taxonomy (NCBI): domain Eukaryota; kingdom Metazoa; phylum Arthropoda; class Insecta; order Lepidoptera; family Tortricidae; genus Epiblema; species Epiblema foenella. The sequence continues at coordinate 10,073,635 of OY747113.1, read as the reverse complement.
CTGTGAGCTGTAGACCTTGTGAGTGAGTTTTTTTATCATTTCCAAAATCTGACATTATAAAAAAGATCAATTATGAATATCGAAACTGCTAACAAAATTTCACGAGAAGCGGTTGAAAATGCGACCTGTAGAGGAGAACAAACTGTTGAACAATTCAATATATAATTTCATATATATTTTTTTTTAATCTCCAAAAACTTATTAGACAAAAAAAATCTGTATATTTATCCAATCTGCTCACAAAATTTCACGAGAATCGGTTGAGAAATGCGACCTGTAGAGGAGAACAAACCGAAATTCGCCAGCAGAAACTTACAAAATCATTGATAAAAAAATTGTTTTTGGAAATTCCCAAAAACCATCTCGACAAAAAAAATCTGTATAACTATCGAACCTGTTCACGAAATTTCACGAGAATCGATTGAGAATTGCGACCTGTAGACGAGAACAAACGGAAATCCGGACATACGAAAGCATTTTTGTCGAAGCTGAAGCAGAGACCTTCGTTTCACTCGGTCAATAATACTGCATTATTTATTTACTAATCTACAGTAGGTATTTCGGCCCTTAAAAATAGAATCATTGTATGTTTTCATTTACTCTGCTCCTACTTTTAGCAGCCAGAGCATTATCATTTGTTACATTTATGTACCATGTCGGTTTTGAGTTTGTTTGCAACAAAAACCGACACTTTAGTCTCAATATCTACCAGAGGTGTGTGAATCTGTGTTTTCATATATTTGATAACCCGCAAGCTTGCGACAGCTAGATGTCCGAAGATGTGCTATATGAAGCACATCTTCGGACATCCCCACTGGATATTCACCCTAAAGAACATCAAAAACAAAAGCCTGTAATAGAATTGCAACACCGTGAAAAAATAAAATGGCGCCGACGAGGGGTGTCGATGCGAGTCAGCACTTTGCGGAATAAGCTCCAGCGTTGAAAACCCAATTTGACGCCTCGATTAACCTTTATGCAATTGATTTTTAGTTTTAAGGTCATCGTTTTTAGTAAAATGACGAATAATCAGTACATTAAATTCTATTCGTTCAAAGCGATAAACTTTCTACAAACTAAAACTTGCTAACAGACCAACCAAACAAAAATATGTTACTAAATTTTAAAAATCGCAAATGGAATAGATTAAATACTGAAACAGCTACATCTTAGGCCGTGTTGTAACTTACCATCCGTTGAGATAATGAATCTGAAATAATACAAATATAATGTTACTATCGGAACGTCATGCATGATACAGCCACCACATAAGGTTGGGTTTTGATTAGAACTAGATCAATTTGTATAAGAGTAGTCCTCTAAGCTAACACCGTAACTAAACAATTAGCAGTTTCTCACGCGAGCAACTCCAGACCACTGTTTTTAAAAGCTTGTATACTTACCATATTTATTCAACTAGTGCATCTCTTCGAACGCCGCTCACAGACGGCCGCGCTCTAACGCTGCCCATATACCGCTTTACACCGTCTAAACGGCCCATACAGTTCCCATATAGATCCAAGTCGTGCACCAAGGACCATTGTACTCAATTCCTTCCCCAGTTAATTGTTTTTAATTCTCCCGTGTATTGTGTATTTTAATTACGCCCACGACTTGCTAATGGTCGCTGAGCAACGGAGATCACGAATTTTATTTAATTGTACAGTTCTGCAGTGATGCAGTTTGGATAGCGATGGACTTAATCGGGGTATTCCACGTGAATGTGGCTCACGTAACCTTAATCTTTTAATAGTTCTGAAAATGATACTCACTCATAAAATATAAACAAACCAGAATTTAGCGCCCATTTTAGCAGAAGAAAACATGACATTGAACTGAACAGATGACACTAAATGTATCATTATTGAGTATGGCTCATTACTAATGTCATAACTGGAACATACACCTAATAATATCTTACTGGACAAAGAACAGACGCCATATATCAAGTAATAATGAAGCATTTTCGCATCCGAGAGTACGAACAAGCCAAGCCGGTGTCGCCCTCATTTGGTTAATTCGCCAGATCTGCCCCAAACACCTAAAACGCACTAAACCAGTGACATCCTATTTACACATACGCCCTTTCACGTTAGCAGAAATGAGATATCCTCAATTAACCAGGTACAAAAGTTTGCGGGAGGGAATCACGACGCCAACTTTTAAACGCATTTTAATGAGCCGTTTCATTCGAATTTTGGACTTTAATTATGGAATTGGCACAGTTTTTTTTTTGTTTATTACCAGGGAATTTGTAGAATCAGTTATAATATTATACAAACGAGAGAGGGTTTTTAAAACAACGCATACGATATAGGTGTCTAAGCATTTAGATAACACACACATATTTTTTACTGAGATAATATATAATGTATAATAACTAAATTAATTAAACAATATTATGTGTAGATGTAGGTACCTATATCTAAATTCACACACTACTTCAATGTTCTGTTGTCAAGATTTAAAAGTTTTAATACTAATATTTTAGTATACTTCTTTCGATTATAAAATAAATAATTTGTTCAAATAAAATCATCGAGCCATAATCAATAAACTCTAAAAATCAGTATAACACCTAATAAAAAACTCAAAAACATCTAAAAAGACGACAAACCACTAAACCACAACCCCAATGGGGGCGCTCGCGGTCGTGGGGTCGCAGCCCCCAGACCGCAATCTCTAACAACCGACTTTTGGCTTGACAACCATGTTACTACGTGGCTAGAACTCGGGATAAATGCGATGATACTAGTTAAGTTTTTTCCTAATTAATTTTTCATAGGCACGTAATTTTTAGACAACTATTACTAGTGTAAATGTGACATTATTAAATGAAAGCGTAATCTTTGATAGGAACCTTAACGATATACCTACTCATAAAGAAAAAGATAATCATTTTCTGACCCTCTTTGGGAGAAGGTATCATAGTGTCTTTCTCTCGTCCCTTTTTCACAAAATTTGTGGCTGTAATAACCTTTCAGTTGTCTTTAGTGTGTCTATTATGTTCATAATAATGTATCTGTATTTGAAAAACACATAAATATACTAAATTTCTTACTAGTAATGTCAAAGTCACACAGAAATATGTTTAATATCTTCAAATTCATCCCCATCTCGACATTTCGTTTGTACTTTTTTAACATTCATCCCTAGGCCGCGGATAATCGTATCAGCACACGTCACTTGAGTCGACACCCCTGACCACTAATCAATGAAAAGCATAAAACACTATCATTATAAACAGCCCTTATAGTTCTGCGAAAAAAACTACAATACAAAAGTACACAAAAATGTAATTATAATGACAAATGAGTGAATGAAAAGAATGCGGACAAAATAATAAAACACTTAAACAAAAATCTGTAAAATGACACTTCACTTACGCCCAAACTGGTGACTTTAATATTTGTAATGTATAACCACAACAAAAACGGCGCGACTGATTGTTAGGCGCGTGCCAAAATGACAGGTCTGAGATGAAAATTACATCCTTCAACCATTTATGAGTCAAAAAGGTATGATTATTTCGCGTTCGGTAGTTGATCAAGTTATGGTGTAATTGCAGGAGGCATCACAGATGTCGCCGCTGGCAACGCGTTTATTTGACAGATTAGTTAAAAGTATAACGCGCGGTTTTATTCTTAATTCGTTTTCGTGTAACCATTTGACACTATAATTGACAGTTAATTCTAGAATAAAAAAATATTTGAATCGTATGTCATTGTTTCGCTCGTTTTACACATTGGACGCGCTTGGAAGCGAGTGCTCGAGGATTAAAAAACAAAAATAGACCCACAGAACGTTAATATCAAATTGAAAATGATAATAGATCCTTTGCATACATTCCTACTTTACATTTTGATTCACGTCTTTGTAGTGAATTGATTAAGTTATGTAAAGTAAGCAGTAGGTAGGTATCAATCGCAATGCTTAGCTACTTTATTGATCGTTGTGTATGATATTATTGTCTATACTTCGATATCAATAAAAAAAAATATTCATACAAATTCGCAATTCTTGCCACATTTCAAACATCACTTTTTATTCTGGTCACGCTTATCTTTCTTCCCCATTAGCTAATTTCCATGAAAATGTCGACATTCTAAAATCGAATGTAAACAACGAATTTGAATCTCACTTCAATCTGATACGAGAGTTATTCTCAAGATGGGATCGCAGTGACAAACACCGGGTCCTATTGTGGGTGCTAAATTTGTTTCCCTATTTCCTATCGCCTTACCAGATTATTTTACGATTGTAAAGACGCCATTGTTGTTAACTGTATTGTCATGTAAATTATAGGTTATGCTATCGGCCATTTTACATTGTTAAAGAAGTTAACTAACGTGAGCCGATGACTATAATTGGGACTAACAACATAACTCGCGCACAAGTTAAACTCCAACCCAAATGTAATAAACGTATTTCATGCTCATAGACAATAAGCAAGCTTTCTAAGCTCATACCACGAAAACATATGTTACTATGGGCGCAGAGCACAAGCTGTATTAAAAAAAACATTCAAAGATACTCATGTCAGCGTCACTTATAATAAGATTCGATCTAACAGACCTCTTTTATTCAAAAACAAACTTATATTTACAGCTCGTCAAATCGATGTTGTAAATAAATATTGCCAAACGACGCGGATATTGGCGGCATTCACAATATTGTACAAGCACCTTTGTTACACTAATACTCGCTATTGCATTCAACAAGATCATCCCAATGTTTGCAAAGTAAACATCTGTCTTACAGTCAACCTATAAAGCTAGTCGATTCTCGACCTAAATGCTATGGACTAATGTTCAGTCATTTGTTGCCTGGTGTACCGCCTACGATGTTTGAGTAACCGCCTCTTTGAGGCATTGTCGGATTTTGTATTCAGATGATCGACTTACCGTAGAATGCGGACTATTGATGTGTGAAGAATGTGCCGAGGCTGTTGTATGTATAAATAGACATGGACATTACCAATTTTTTAAATGTTCATATTCTATTTATTATTTATAATTATGGATTGACGATAACACTTTGCTGAAGAATTATAGACCCATCTCACTTCTGAGCCATGTTCACAAGCTGTTTTCGAGAGTCATCACGAACCGTCTCGCGTGCAGGTTTGACGATTTCCAGCCTCCCGAACAAGCCGGATTCCGAAAAGGCTACAGTACCGTAGACCACATACATGCCTTGCGGCAGGTTATACAGAAGACCGAAGAGTATAACTTGCCACTTTGTTTAGCATTTGTGGACTACGAGAAAGCCTTCGATTCGATCGAGACTTGGGCTGTACTGCAGTCTCTCCAGAGGTGCCAAGTTGACTACCGGTATATCGAAGTCCTGAAGTGCCTGTACGAAAACGCCACCATGTCCGTCCGACTACAGGACCAGGAAACAAAGCCTGTTCCACTGCAGCGGGGAGTCAGACAAGGAGATGTGATCTCTCCGAAGCTCTTCACCGCTGCACTGGAGGATGCTTTCAAATTTCTGGACTGGGAAGGACGAGGCATCAACGTAAATGGCAAGTACATCACTCACCTTCGATTTGCTGACGACATTGTAGTCATGGCTGAGACCATGGAGGACCTCAGTACAATGCTCGTTGATCTCAGCAGAGTTTCCGATCGAGTTGGTCTGAAAATGAACATGGACAAGACGAAGGTCATGTCCAATGCCCATGTTGTACCAACTCCCGTAATAATCGGCGGCTCTGCGCTCGAAGTTGTTGACGAGTACGTATACCTGGGACAAACAGTCCAGTTAGGTAGGTCCAACTTCGAGAAAGAGATCACTCGTCGAATCCGACTCGGCTGGGCAGCGTTCGGGAAGCTTCGCAGTGTATTCTCGTCCAATTTACCGCAGTGCCTCAAGTCAAAAGTCTTTGACCAGTGTGTGTTGCCAGTGATGACATATGGATCCGAGACATGGGCGCTAACGATGGGCCTCATAAGAAAGCTCAAGGTCACCCAAAGAGCAATGGAAAGAGCTATGCTCGGGGTTTCTCTGCGTGATAGAATTAGGAATGAAGCTATCCGTAGCAGAACTGGGGTCACCGACATAGCCTTCAAAATTGCGAGACTTAAGTGGCAGTGGGCAGGGCACATTGCTCGCAGGACTGACGGTCGATGGGGCCAGAAACTGCTTGAGTGGCGTCCACGCACCGGAAGACGAGCTGTCGGTAGGCCTCCGACAAGGTGGAGTGATGACCTGGTGAAGGTCGCGGGAATCCGGTGGAAACGAACGGCACAGGACCGGTCTAAATGGCGAGCCTTGGGGGAGGCCTATGTTCAGCAGTGGACGTCTTTCGGCTGAAATGTTGATGATGATGATGAATTATGGATCATGATTTGGATTATTCTATTATTTCAATAGAAAATGTTTGGACTCGATACAATTAGTAATACTTTACTAATTATATCTATCCTCTTAGCTGATAATACCTCGAATAAATCTCCTTAAGATCACTAACGTGGTTGTTACAAATCTAAAGCCAGGTTTGTTAGACTCACGGCCATCGTAGAGGACCATAACCCCAAAAAACATAAAAACCGTAACCCGCATATAGTTTAATAGAGATAATTATATATTTTTATAAAAGAAAGAGCGTGAACGATGAATGAATGAGTGAATAAAACGAATGCGGGCATCGATTTAACTCGCTCGATTATCACCCTTTACTCTAATGACGATGAATTGAACATTATGTATCGAATACAAAATTAATTGATGACACTTGAAATGCAGACAATTTATTACGATTGATCCTATTTTTGTCAATCATTACAGTAAATATGCTGTATATTGAACACACCAACAATATAATACGCAGATACATTTTATGTATTTGTTTGGAAGAAGTTGCAGTTCTCCGTTCACTACAAATACTGAAACGTCACATCTTTCAGTCATTTTTGGTAGGCTGATCGATTCATCTCATAAGTACCTAAGAGCAGCAGGCGAATCACGTAATTTATGTACTAACGGTAGATAGATTTTACTGTCAATTTTGAAGTATAAATGTATGGGCTGACAATTAAAATTTGACACTAAAATCTACCTAACGGTAGTACAAAAGTTACGTGATTACCCTGCTGTCTGTAAAATTTCAAACCGTACCATAATATCATTCATTAGATACTCCAGATATACGAGTTTAAAAATTTGGTTTAAATTGACTAAAGAAATACCTTCTAAATTAAATATCTCTTCGTCACTCCAACTGATGATGAAAATGATCGCCAAATTGGCGCCGAGCAGATTCCTGATAGACCTTCATTAATGCTGATGGGACATTGATTTAGCGGGGCGCATCATTTGACCCCGCCATCAATACTATTTAAGCCACTAACTGCTTGGGTTCGTCGAAACTGATTCATTTCGGGTTACACTAAAGTGTATCGTGAATGTGCACTCACGTCTTTCATATTTAACGAAGTAAGCTAGCCTTATTATCCTATAGATAATGCATTTAATACTTACAAAGCGCCATTCTTCGCATTACTATAGTTTAGACTATACTCTTCATTCATTATTGTGTTTAAAATTCGGATCGTTTATTAAATAAACAACTTTTTCATCCATTCAATCTTCTTCTTACACAAAAATATCTTATTTATTTCTATCACATTCTTGCGAATCTCCGTCATCGACGTCAATTCATTCATTCGTTCCATTCATCCAACTCGTTCGTTCACCAGGGCCGTTCCAATCAAAGTTATTACATTGTTGGTCTGGCGCAGGGTTAACAGGCCATCCTGATCTTTGGTCCGTAAAACCAGTGCGTATATCTTTTGAATCAGCGAGGTGAGGGATTGCCCTTGGTCAATGGAGTTAGTGCTTGTTTAATTGATGTTTTGTAGACAATGTTTGACTTTAATTCATTACTTGGATAATGAGTAAATCTTACCTGGGTTTTTCACACAAACCTACCAAATCTCAAACGAGTTATATTCTAGAGGATGATAGAAGTATACTATTTGTAGATGGAGTTGTTACTACACAGTAATAGTATATTATATTCTATACAATATAAATATTCAAGGAACATGAATGATTTTTTATCACCGATAGGACACGATTTGCTTGCCTACTGCAAATTTGGTCTATGTAGGTACCTTCCTATTTTTTTTATATAGATGTGGACTTAAGATTGTGATCTTCATGTGGGGCCAGTGTCTTTTTTTGGTTACCTCTGTACCCCTAAGGCCGAGTTGAGTTATGGAATTAAATAAATTAGTATTTGTGGACAAGCTTACACAAATCGACCTAGTCCCAAACTAAGCAAAGCTTGTACTATGGGTACTGAGCGACGATATAAATACTTATGATACTTGAATACATAGAAAACATCCAAGACTCTGGAAAAATATACGTGTTCAGCACACAAATAAATACCCTAACCGGGATTCGAAGACGGGACCACCAGCATCGTAGGCAGGGTCACTACCAACAAGGCTAAAGTAAAATTTCGGATATTTGGAACATTGAAGTGGTAGTGTTGTATTGGCATTGACAAGATAATAAAGTTTTTAAGAAAAATATACTTATTGAAAGAGCAGAGTTTGTGTAGGAGTAAGTATTTATTTAACTGAAGCGCCTGATATTTCCATACTGCATCTTAAATACTGGCTCGGGTGCCCATCAATTACAAGCAGCTGTGACCATTTAACGGCATCGCCCGGACAATTAGTACAAGTGATCGCAATTGTCTCGTTGCGTCATGTCCCGAGATGCTGGAAGGCGTGGACACACGAATTAGAATTAATAGATTCACGGGGAACTAGGTTACATTCATTAGTGGTTACGCATCTGTCGAAATCTTGGGTGTTTTCATATCCGGATTCAGAATTTGGACGTAGTGTGCACTCTCGTGGCGCGGTTAGATTGCAGGTTGCGTTGCGTACGTCATGTTGGTTGGGTGTACAAATAAATAAAAAATTAGCACTACGACATACTTCACAACTACAGCGTCAATGTGGAAAGAGTCGATGCACTCAAAGCTTTATCTGAAACGCGTCGGGTGTTTGATTATATTAAAAGCACAGAAATGTAGTAGTTACTAAATAAATTATGTTACAGTGTCATATCAACAATATGCTTAGTTACTAAATGCGATATAAAATTAAACATTTTAACAATTTATCATTTTTTTCTTGTTTCCTCGATCGTGCCTTTTACTTAATGCCTGTAAACATCACAAGAGACATGCATGTTCAATTTTTATTATTTATTCATGCACATATTTGCTCGTACATATTTGAAGACCGACCACGTTTAAGTAACTTAAGTATTTACCCACGAGCCAGTTCCCAAACTCCCAGATTAACATTTTATAAGCCCCTATTTGCTTTCAATATAATCCAATACCAATACTAATCCTATTACCATAAAGAAATCAAGTATTTCAGAAATACTACATTAATTTTAGAAATAGCTATTAGTAGTAAATAACATTAACCGAAGTATTTGAAACGGAGTTAAATTTTAATTCCCAACATAGCCGAAGTCTCAACTAATTAAAGTGGCCAGTTGGTCTTCATACATCTTTAATGAGTAAAGTACGTACTTCATTCCGCCTGTTACGTTTTCATTGGTGGAGGTTATGTAATATTTAATGATACGTTCGTTAGTTTTCTGGGCGTTACAACTCTTTGAGATAGAGTAATAATTAGACGATACAGTACTTTTATCTCAAGAACGCGGGTGAAACATAGTTGTGTGTTGAGATATACATGCACATTGTCTATGGGTGCGTCAGCACAGAGCTTTGATAGCACGTTGTCTTTGTGTCACAACTACAACCATGGCCAACCCGCGCTCGTGAGATAAAAGTACTATATCTTCGTGTTATAATAACCATAAAATTCAAAAGGTTTAGCACAGACAACTATATAAAAAGCAGTCCTGTACTCCATCTTCTTCGTCAGTTCATGATCGTTAGTTCTGTTGTTCAGTTACTCATCTCTAAACGCCGCACATTAGAATTCACCACAGGGTATATATACATACGAAATATCGTGACCTATAATCGCGTGCAAGTAATCTTCAATAGTAGTGCTTTCATTTTCTTCGGTACCTTCACTCGTGCCATAATTCATTTGCAACAGTTATTTGGGACAGCTAAAATCACATTGTCGCGAATTCTCGAATACTACGAGCCCCAATGCAAAATAGCTCGTCTAGTCGCAATTCTGCATGCGTATTTTTTTTCAAAAACTAGTATTTCTACCCGAATCGACTTTGATGATTAATGGAATACACTAGACGCAATGTCACTAAAGCTAGCTTAGTTTTGAGTTGTACAAAGTGTACATCTCGTTATTTATTTTAAAATAATTTAATTATAAATATTACATCTCACACGCAAATAATTACGTCTGCTTCATATTTAAGGCAAAATAGGTCGTCTATTTAAAATAAAACCTGTTTACCAGGGTTCGTAATATAAAATATTATTTTCAAATTGAATACGGAATATTCTCTGTCATGTAAAATGACAAACCACTATATAAAAGGGCAAATTCAGCCTAATTTTTTATTACTCCAAATCGTTTTTCTATCGAGATGGCACGAGGTAAGCCAGTGACTGAAGAAGTGCGGAAAATTATAATCTCCAGTAACAATAAAGGCAAATCTACGTACCAAATTGCCAAGGACCTTTCTATGCCAAGGTCTACAATCCAAACTATCATCGAGCATCATCGAAAACACGACAAAATTTCTTGTTTAAAGAAATCCGGCCGCCCACGAATTACTACTAAAGCAGAAAACAGGATTCTGAGGAAGATCATCAAGAAAAATCGTCGTGCAAGAGCTGGAGAACTTACGGTACTATGGCGTGACGCAATTAAAAAAAACATTTCAGTGGATACTTGCAAGAGAGTGATGAAGAGGATGGGCTACGGTTTTTACACTGCTAAAGAGAAACCGTTACTTACACAACGGCAGAAAACTAACAGGTTGAAATTCGCCAAAAAGTACAGAAATTGGACCGTCGATCAGTGGCGTAAAATTATATGGAGTGACGAATCTAAATTTGAAGTCACAGTAGGCGATGAACGAAGTAAAGTCATTCGCGAAAAAGGAGAGGCATTTCAAAAAGATTGTCTTAAGCGTAAGGTAAAGTTTCCAGCTTCCTTAATGATTTGGGGCTGCATGTCGGCACAGGGTGTCGGCTGTCTGCAATTTATAGATGGAACCGTCAATGCCGAAAAATACAAAAGCATCTTACAAGAGAGTTTGCTGCCGTCTATACGTAAGTTAAAGTATAAAAATGCGTATACTTTTCAACAAGATGGTGCCTCATGCCATACCGCTAAAGCAACGATGGCGTGGCTGAAAAAGAAAAAAATACCTACCATGTCGTGGCCATCCAGCAGCCCGGACTTGTCTCCCATAGAAACGTTGTGGTGGAAAATGAAGAAGAAGTTGCGAAAGGACCCGTCCAGATCAAAAGCTGATCTTAAAGAGAAACTTACCTGTGTTTGGAATGAAACAACCCCGGAAGAGTGTCGACAGCTGGTAGATACAATGCCGCTCAGAATTAAAGCCGTTTTAGATGCAAAAGGAGACGCCACCAAGTGGTAGACGTTCTAATCTGCGTCGGTAACACTAAAGACGAACTTTTTTGCATTTTAGTACAATTGGTGAAACAATGTTTTTTTTATTACCAAGGAAAGTTCGTTTTTTTTTTCATTGAATAAATAAAATACGATTTATAACTTATACTGTTTTTATATTGCTAATTCTTCCAAACACCTTCGTCCCCCAGAATTTTTAGGTTAACGTTAGTTTAGTACATTTTTTTCCTACCAGACGTACTCATTTGCATTGGGGCTCGTAACTTAACGTAGTGTCGCAGCAATCAAATTATATTCCATAACACTAATTATATCTGCCTTGCGTCTCGTTTCCAGACGTCTGCAGTAACGAGCGTGTTGTTCGCATCATTTCTGCGACAATAAAAATATATTAATGTCTTCAGCAAATGTACCAAGGGTTCCTAATCGGATTAGGGGTGTTCACGGGTTATTATCTTCGTTTTTACATTGGGGGAAGGATTCGTTTCTTGCAGATTTGTTTCTTAAAGTTTTCCCTTTATCGAAATTTTGAGTGATGCAATTCATTCGAATGTAACTGAGTGGAAAAGATTGGGTAGAATTGTTGGTCATTTAATAGCTTGGCATTCACATACATTTGATATTGGACATCAGTTTCTCGACTAATATATGAATATATTTATGCTTATGTAGGTAAACAAACAGTCACTACAAAAAGGCTTAAGTAGATTCTCTTAAATTAATTTAAATTAAGTTTGATATGAATACTTTAAAATAGACTTTATTGATGGTAAATTTCTCGTTATAATTATAAAGTGTCATATATTATAAGTTGGTAAACTGCTTATTGTCCATATCTCTAAAAGAGGATTGTATTATTATATTACTTACGAGTATATCCACTCTTCAAGCAATTTAAAAGACGAGCGTCATAACAGTTTCTACGCCATTTAATTCTTTCATTTGTTTACGGAACCACATTATAGTGACATTTAAACTGACATAAAATTGGTTAATGCTCAGTTTAAATCACAGGAACCGTATTATTTTTTTACATTTCGTAATGACAAGGTTCGTTTCTTATAGCGATTATGATATTTTTTTGAAACTATTGTTAATGTTGTCTTCTTTTCTCTTGCAGATGCTTGCGGCCTGTCGGACGTGTCACACATAGAGAGTTTACAAGAGAAGTCCCAGTGCGCCCTAGAAGAGTACTGCAGGAGTCAGTACCCCAACCAGCCCACGCGGTTTGGGAAGTTACTCCTCCGACTGCCCTCGCTCCGGACAGTCAGCTCCCAAGTCATCGAACAACTGTTCTTCGTGCGGCTAGTGGGGAAGACGCCCATTGAGACCTTGATCAGGGACATGCTCCTGTCAGGCAGCTCGTTCTCGTGGCCGTACATGGCGACTATGTGACACACGATGTGGAGACAGCTGGCGGCCGCCTGATCCTCGCCGTACGGCTTCCCGCCGTACTTACCCAGCCAGCGGTTCGATCCGTTCCAACGTTTCCAGCGAGAGGTCCCGCAGGAGGACGCCGTCACCAGCTCCAGCGAGTTCCACGACAGTACAGAAGCGGCCACTGAAGAATACTTCGGGTCCAGGACGAGCAGGGAGAGCGAGCGAGCCGACCCCTGCCCGACCTTCGATCCTATATCCGCGTTCTATCCGCCGAAAACGACTGAGAGCCAGGAGTTTGACTCGACGACCCCCAGCGACACTCAGAAGAATGCTCAAAAGACTTCCATGATGATCGACAACCTACTGAACATACGGCCAGAACCGTGCGACATGAAATGAACATTTAGTGTTACTAGTGGCTATTAGTTCAAGTTTTTTTGTTCCTCTGTAAAAATACTTAGGCTACTTATATTTAATAATGTACATAAAATGTTTTATTGTAAAATATAGTTATAATAAGGTGCGAAAGGCATAGAAGTTTTCTACGATGTTTGTGATAGGTCTTCGGAGGAATCCGCTCTATAATCCATTGCTGATGTGAATGGTTCTTGCATAATATGCAAGCGCCTTAAAGAGTCAATGGATATGGTCTATATTATTTATGTTTTCTTCTTTATAAAGCCAATGAGGTTTTTATTACAAATCGATTTATATGATAAAACGCAATAAGATTTTACATCGGTCGTGCAATGTTGGTGTGTAGTAATAGTGTAGATACTTAGTCGACGACGTAGTTTTTGGATTTGTTTTATTTCACAGTGGTGCTCTTTGGTATTTATGAATTCTGAATAAATATGAGATTTGTATGGCTCTACCAAAATACCTTATACGGCATCTGGGAAAATATACTGATTTCACTACTTCACTAAAGTTGCATTTCGTATGAGATTTAATACACTAGTATGTTCTAGATAAACTAAACATTATACGCGTATTATTGTGTAATATCTCGAAGTTTTTTCTTTGCGATTAGTGCCAGAACAGTGAGGTAAAATATAATCATAACTTAAATAAATATATCAATATTATTTATTATTTTCACAGTATGTTTAAAATGATTTACAATGAAACAACCAGTCAAATTTAAATCATTATTGTGTAAAAAAGTTGTCTTGGTAGAGCCTACACCAAAATGTACAATTTTGGTTACTATATTTTGGCATTATTTTCCAAACTGTAAATATTAACGTGGTACTCGTCTACTTAATAATTCCGCAAAAGCATTTATTGTATCGTTCCTTAAATTTTTTAGAGTTTTACGTTTTATATTATTGAAAAAGTAACTTTCATAGAAAGATATTTTACTTTATTGTAAACACTACAGTTGATTTCCCTGTGTCTATTTGTTAAAAGATATCTTAGTGAGAAATAAATTATGTTTGTTTTATGGGTTTATACGTAAGTGTACTTAGTCATAAGGGTAAATTGTATAGAAGGACTTTAACCACAACATAACATTCATAGTACAGTCAGCATCAGAATCATAATGGAAACTTTAAAAAGTGCGACGTTTTATAAAACTGACGGAATTCGATACAAATCTGCAAATTCAAATCAGTTTCAGTATAGCCGAGCGCTATTTCCTAACTTACAATAAAGGATTTTGTACTATTCAACTACACAAGGACAGAGTACGTTACGCCACTTTTCTATTCATCTTTACCCTTATGATCCAGTCAGCCTGCGGTACATTCTATAAAATAAGACTTAATTTTGCACAATTCTTCATTTTTACTTTGCATTTGGTGTACCGTAATCTTGTCAACAATGCATGAAGGACTTGATGTTGATGTGGTTTTTGAATGATATTGGAATATAGTATACATACCTACTGAAAAAACTTACCATTTTGTTAATATGCCACTTTTTCTCGTACTTTCTTAATCTAAAAGGGTTTTATTTAGAAAGATTATTTTGTCATGGATTTTAATTTAATTTATTTTCCATCCACACACGTTTTGCTCTTAAGGTTGGCGCAATTGTTTTCGTCGTTTTAAAACAATTACTCGCTAGTGTAACTTCATTACGCTCGTCTTCAATTTTCATACACGAAGGAATGTTTATTTAGTAATCAATTTAGAGGCTACCTATTTCAACTCTCGAAAATTCGGGATGAGTAACGATCAACAGTGATGGTTATAGTTTCCTTGTTTCTTTTTGGGACTCACATTGTTCTACATGTAATAGCAAAATAATCCTTCTAAATACAACCCAAATGTCGCAATGACGTCTCCTGCCAAATCTGTAATACATGTAAACAAAGCAATTTTAGGTATTTATTCGCAATAACTTGTACAGAGACGGTGTAATATAGGTCGGTGTGTATGAGACTGTATGAAGTTGTATGGAGTAATGTTGAGGAATAAAAAATGTCTCTCTGGATTTCGATATGTTTGTTTCATTGAACCCTAATTGATATTTTAGCTTGGTCTGATTAGTGATGATTGACAATTTCACAAGATCAAAGCTCTATTATTTAAAAAGCATGTGGAGATACATTTCCACATTTTTTTTGAGTAAGAAGTATTGAATAATGTAACTTTTAGTAGTCAATTAATTTCAGAAATGGTAACAACTAAGCTACCACGAACTTAATTCCATAAAGCATTGTTCGTTAAATAATTCAGATCGTACGTATTAAGATGTTTAAGGATATATTGTCACGCAATGCTACTTCATCGACATCTTACTTATATTTTTAGGTTAAACAGCTTTTTGTAAGTCGACCAAAAGGGAAACAAATTCTATCTACCTAATCAAACAAGATCAATTTATGAATAAGCATATAAGTTTGCGCATCAGCCAAAAACTAAATAAAGAAACGATTAGGTACTTTTTGTCATTTTATATTACATGCCATAAATGGCTATTTTAATATATCAATCAATTATAAAAACATAAAAAAATATCGAAACACCTTATTATAGTCTCAAAATTTATAACATTCCAAATCTTAATCTGTTCACGCAAAGCACACGATAAACTCACCACTAATAAACCTTACACAGTTGCAATAAGGCACATCAGTGGTCTAAAGCTGTCTTCGTTGGTACAGTCAGCATAGAAAGTACCTTATCACGTTCGACTCTAATCTTTATATATTTAGATACAAAAGTCGCACACCACAACTTTGGCTTACTATACACATAGAAATTCCCATGCGCAGAGCGGTGGCGTGAGCAGGTGCCGCACGCGAGCCCGCGGCCACGTGGGAAGACTAATTACTGCCATAATAATTAGCTGTTGACGCGTACTTTGTAACATACCGTCGGAATCAAAAGTAATTTTAGTTTGTCACTTTCACTAGGTAATTGAGTAATTGAAAGCTGATGATACTTAAGCGGAGTCAAAATCATAAACATGCGCAATCAAGTCGAACAGAGTTAAAATAAAAAAAAAATCTTGCGCTGCTTTTGTATAGGTACCTACGTAAGTTATGATTTAAACACAAATTTATGTAAGACGAGACGCCGTTTATGCGAACTACTACAAGTCGAGCCAACTTTGGCTAATTTTGGTGGCGATTGCGGCACCATATTTATCAGGGCTATCAAGATACTTAAAATTATTAATAGTGAGTACGAATTAGAAAAACAAATATTCATGACAATCACAAAGTAATGAAACAAAAGACAAACATTTAAAAGCTATTCAAAACCTAAAAACTATAAGGAGTACGTTTGTCACGAAATGAAATTAGAGTTCATGTTCAAGTATTTTAAGCCCCTTGCCTCTTCTGTTGATGATCCAGAGTAATCATTTTCCCTCCGACACGTGTTTGTAGCAATTGTCCATAAATATACCTATTTATTGAAAAATGATCGCGTGGTCGATCTCTCACCTGATGGGTGAATAGGGTTGCTAAGTCACCAACCAAACCTATCTACAGCAGCTGGAGTGAGAAGTCACCAAAAAGGTTCAAGGCGGCCGCGACCCACAGCATTGAAGATAACCAATTGATGATGGTAAAAATTTCAATAATATCGGCAACCATTTGATGGTTACATTATTGACACAGTGTCAAATGATTATACTGGAGTCACATGACAGTGTAATAGTGAAACCAAAAGCACTAGTACAGTAACTCGGTAATTACATAGGAAACACCTGTTAGCGCTGACGCGGGAATGCCGTGCCGTGCCGCGACCGTGATTGTTTCCCACGACTGTGTCCGCGGTCACACCCCCGACAAATGTGTAATTACAAACATATAAAATAAATTCATATATCTGACTTTATTCGCTTTTACATGTACCTAGATTACACCGATTTTTGATAAGATTTGCTAAGTAAAAGACATGCTTACAAAAAATATTTACAGTCAAAATATCCATAAGTGTCAACCAGTCTAGACAGTTCTATTGTTCTTGTAAACAAACATTCTCATTTGTAGGTAGGTACATCAAATAACAAGGAAAAAATATAGTTGATATTATCTGAATTTAGACAAAAATTAACAAAGCTAACAAAATGATATTACTTACAACTTGAATCTTCAGTTTTAATAGTTAAATATTTAAGACATTAGTTTTTTGAACTATTTGAACGTGATTTTCTTCTTACTAAATGTTCGTTTCACTCATTTTAACTGTAAACAGCCCAGTCTCTTACTATAAAGTAGTAATAGAAAGCACCAATCTAAAAAAAAGTTGGCGAAATATATAAATGTTCAAAAAAATATACGTTCAGGATGGTGTTGGGACTACCACGATATTGTAGCGCATCAGGTATATTTATGGATGCAAATGTCGACGGTTTTGGCACAATATATGTACTGAGTCTATTCTGTTTGTAATGATGTGTCTTTTCGTGCAGTGAATAAATGCTTTCTTTCTTTCTTTCTTTCTTTCTTTCTTTATATAGTATTGCGCTAAAACCGAGAAAACGGAATCGAGTAGCATCACTGATGCGCAGAGTCAGGGATAGTGCCAACAACCTCCTGAATAGCATACTAGAGAAAGTTGACTGCCCCGTTGTAAAACACTGGAAGTTTATGTTATATATGATAGATCTGGGGTACCTGGCTATATTGTTTTCCTATGGAGGGTATATATAAAAATGTGTCCTGTCAGTTAGTTCTGTAATAAACGTCGTTCGGATTACCAGCTTGTTTTGTTCATCTCATCATTAAGGCTCCCGATACCATATTGGCGACGAGATCGGACTTACGCAACATTATTTACGTGTGTTTTACAACAAAAAAATGACGATCGGGAAGCTAGAACCGTTTAATGTCGAAACGGACAACTGGTCGACATACGTGGAACGGTTGGAGCAATATTTCGTGGTCAACGAAACAAAGGAGGACCACAAAGTACCGACTTTGATTACTGTGATGGGGAATCAGGCCTATGAACTTCTGGTAACGCTGTGTACGCCCGACAAACCTGCGAGTAAGAAGTTTGCGGAATTAATTAAAGTGATGAGCGGCCATTTGCAACCGAAACCGAGCATACTAGCCGAGCGATACAGGTTTCGTAACAGGAAACAAAGGCCGGGTGAATCGGTTGCGGATTTCGTTGCAGAACTCAAAAAGATGGCGAAGTATTGTGCGTTCGAAACTGTCCTGAAGGAAAATTTGAGGGATCAACTCGCGTGTGGACTGCGCGATGAGTCAATACGTCAACGGCTGTTTACCGAAGACGACATTTCATTCGATAGGGCGCTGCAGGTGGCGGTAGCAATGGAAGCGGCGCAGACGAACGCGGCGGCGGTGGAAGGTCACTCAAAGGACTTCGAGCCCGTCGCGAGCACATCGAGTGGGTGTCATGCGGTATCAGCACAATCGTGGCGCGGCAGGGGCGCGGTGACGTCACACCGGCCGGCTAGTAACAGCGAGGCACGGCCGGCTAACTACAGCGTCGGAAGGCCGAGGCAGCCGCGGCGTTCGGGGGTAGCAGCTCAGGGATACCGCCGTCCACCGTCCGCCTCGGAATGTAGTGTTTGTGGGCGTTCTCATGATTCGTCGAGTTGTAAATTCGCAAATTATGTGTGCCGTGTTTGCAATCAGCCGGGGCATCTGAAGAAAATGTGCCCGAGGCTGCGAATGGACACGGGCACGCACAACAACGAAGTGCAAGAAGAAGCGAGCAGCGACTTTAGTGATGAGGTACCATTTAATGTTTTTAATGTAAATAGTATTCATCAATTTAAGCCATTTATGTTGCCGGTCAGTTTAGAAGGGAAGTTAGTCAGTATGGAGGTCGACACTGGCAGTGCAATTGCATGTATTAGTCGAGATTTGTATATTAAATTATTTACCCATTTGCCATTACATAGTAGTGATTTAATTATGTGTTACTATACAGGAGAAAAAAGGCAGCCTATGGGGAAAATATATGTAAATGTTTCTTTTAAGAATATAAATAAATCGTTGGAATTGTACATAGTGGATAAGGGCAAGACGCCTCTTCTAGGCAGACAATGGTTACATGAGTTAGGCATTGAATGGAAAGAATTGTCATGTCACGCAGTCAACGTCACCGCCCCGTTTGACTTAAATGAACTTAATTCCAGATACAGTGAAGTATTTTCGGAGGGGCTCGGTCGGTACACAGGCGGTGAAGTGAGCCTGCGGGTGCGCGAGGGCGCGACCCCCGTGTTCCTGCGCGCGCGCCCACTGGCGTACGCGCTGCGCGAGCCGGTGGAGCGCGCGCTGGATCAGCTGGTGCGCGACGGTGTCATCACGCCGGTGGAAACATCGGACTGGGCCACTCCCATAGTGCCCGTGGTTAAGGCGGATGGGACTATAAGGGTATGTGGAGATTTTAAGTCTACGCTTAATAGATGCCTCGAAGTAGATCGTTTTCCGTTACCGAGGGTAGAGGACTTATTAGCCAAAATTAATGGAGGGGAAAAGTTTACCAAAATCGACTTATCACAAGCATATGCCCAGTTTGTACTAGATGAGCGCTCTAGATCGTATACGGTTATTAACACTCATCGAGGGTTATTTAGGTACAATCGGTTAATCTATGGATTGTCATCTTCACCAGGCCTCTTCCAGCGAAAGCTGGAACAGATGTTTTCAGATCTGCCCATGGTAGGCGTATTCTTAGATGACGTTATTTTGACAGGCAAAAATGATCAAGAACATATAGAAACGTTACACAAGGTGCTGAGTAGGTTGCAAAAGTATGGGTTAAAAATTAAAAAAAGAAAAATGTACGTTCTTTGCCAATTCAGTCACTTACCTAGGGTATGTAGTAGATAAAGAAGGAATCCATACGAACCCGGAGAAAGTAAGGGCTATCGAGCAGGTACCAACCCCCTCTTGCGTGACCGAGTTGCGTTCATTCTTGGGAATGGTGATGTATTACGCTAAGTTTATAGAAGATATTAGTACTACTTTGGCACCTCTTTATGCGCTATTGAGGAAAGGTGTCAAGTTTGAGTGGTCTGAGGAATGCAGCAGGGTATTTCGCGAAGTTAAAAAGTTATTAACCTGTAGTACGGTGTTGGCACACTATTCACCAGTGTTACCGGTGATCCTTACGACGGACGCAAGTAGTGTAGGGGTAGCTAGTGTTATTTCTCATGTGATGCCGGATGGGAGCGAAAGACCGATAGCGTATGCTTCGCGGGTACTTAACTCGGCGGAACGTGGGTACTCACAAATAGATCGAGAGGATTTAGCTATCATTTATGGCGTAAAGAAATTTCACCAATATTTGTATGGTCGCAAGTTTCTTCTTAAGACAGATCATAAGCCACTTGTATCTATTTTCGGCCCTAAAGCGGGAATACCGGTCATGGCGGCTTCGAGAATGCAAAGGTGGGCGGTGATACTATCGGGTTACGACTATGACATACAGTATGTTAGTACCAGCCAAAATGGAGCCGATGCATTGTCGAGGTTACCGCACCAACGAGGGGAAGTTAGGGAGAAGCAGCCGGAATGTACTTATATTAATTATGTAAATGATTTTTTACCTATTACTCATAGACAAGTTAGCGAGGAGCTAAAAAAAGATACATTATTGCGCAAAATCGTATTATACCTACAGTCTGGCTGGCCTTCGCACATCGCGAGCACGGATTTGCAACCTTATTTTGTAAGGCGGAGCGAGTTGTATTTAGAATCGGGGTGCATCATGTGGGGTTACAGAATTATTATCCCCACTGTGTTTAGGGATCAAATACTTCAAGAGTTACATGTCGGCCATTTAGGTATCGTAAAAATGAAAGCGATCGCTAGGAGTTATGTATGGTGGCCCGGCATCGACGCGGACATCGAGCGGTGTTGCGCGAGTTGTGGCGCGTGCGCGGCAGAGGCGCCGGCGCCACCACGCGCCACGGTCCAACCCTGGGAATACCCAGCGGAGATGTGGACGCGTCTACACATCGATTTCTTGGGACCATGGCACGGAAAAACCTTTTTAATATTAATAGATGCGTCTTCTAAGTGGATGGAAGCATTTTTGATGGTGAGCACTACGGGGACCGCGGTGGTGAAAGTACTGAGGGAGACGTTTGCGCGTTTTGGCTTACCCAAGCAGGTGGTGTCAGACAATGGGCCTCCGTTTACAAGCCGCGAGGTGGAGGCCTTCATGCGATATTACGGCATTATACATACCTTCACCCCGGCTTACCATCCGGCATCAAATGGAGCCGCTGAAACGGCTGTTAAATTGTGTAAAAGGGCCCTTAAAAAAGCCTTTAGGGAACATGCGAACGTGGAAGAAGCCCTTCAAGAATATTTGATGGCATACAGGAACACTCCACACAGTACCACCGGCCAGCCACCGGCTATGTTACTGCAAAGGCGGACCTTGCGTTGTCGTTTAGACATGCTTCGGCCGGGTCGCGACCTCGAGCAGAACGTGGTAGCAGCTCAGCGCCGGCAAGTGCAGAGCGCAGGGGGGACGGACAGGGTTTTCAATGTGGGGGACCTCGTGTGGTTTAGAGATTATAGCTCGGGGGAGAAATGGCTGAAGGGAAAGGTAGATAGTTTGATAGGTTCCAGGATCCTAGTAGTGGTAAAGGAAAACGATTTATCATCCCAATTTAAGAGGCATGTAGACCAAGTTAGATCGCGCGCGCCAGTTTCGGTTTTAACCTGGCCCGGTTCGATGGACAACACCCAGGCTCCTCCACCGCCACCGATGCCTTCTGCCGTTCCGATAGTACAAAGACCCCGTCGGAATGTAAGGCCCGTCGAGCACTACGGTGATCCTTATTTATATTAATTAAGATATAACTAGATATATACATATGTTATTACTTAAGTAGCTGTAAGCATAATTTAAGTGGTGGGGTGTTATATATGATAGATCTGGGGTACCTGGCTATATTGTTTTCCTATGGAGGGTATATATAAAAATGTGTCCTGTCAGTTAGTTCTGTAATAAACGTCGTTCGGATTACCAGCTTGTTTTGTTCATCTCATCATTAAGGCTCCCGATACCATAGTTTATACATAATGAGGGATAGGACTCCCATTTATAAATGTCAAATAACATTACCCTAATTAATTAAGTAATTAAAACTAATCTAAATATATATAACAGCAAATGTTACTAACAATGCTATAAATGTCTTGTCTTGTCTGAAATAAAATGATTATTATTATATATTATTATTGAACTATTTCAAACAGTCAGTAAAGTTAAATTTTCTTAACTTACCTACTAATTTTATTTATGAAAGATGTATAAAAGATATTGTTACTCAGTTACTATTGCAAACCAAATGTGCAAGTCATAGCAAACTGATCTAAATCACCATCATTATTGTTAATGCATACTTCCGAACTTTAATTAATTGCTATAGACGTTTCACTTAACTGTCCTTAATGATAATTTGATGGTGGCATGCAGGTGCTTCCTACAAGCTAGGGTTGTCGCGCGAAGGAATGTCGATGTCGCCGTGATTGCTTCCCACGCTCAAATAGCATGACGCACATCCCTTTAAAAAAAAAACACCACGGCACTATGATATCATAATTTTAGTACTTATTGATCAAATTCCTAAACTTTATAATTCAAACAAGCCACAGAAAGTGGGATAATTCCAAAAAATAACTGTAGTTTTACTAAGAAAAGTCACTCTTATAGTGCCCACGTTTTAACACGAAAACACCTCTAGCATTTAGAATAAGTTCCGAAGTGTATATGTTTTTACACAAATACCAAGCATCAACTTTTTTCCTGCCATGACTAAGGCCCGAGTCTACCAAACGTATATTATTCGGATTAAAGAGTAAATATGACATGAATTGTTTAATGTGTATGAATATAGACTTCTCTTGGAAAGCTTGGCATAAACACAATTTTTTTGGTGGATTGAGACTGACGTAAAACAGAGTCTAGAACCATAGAAAAATATTCTTAAAGATAATGACAATGTGCACTTTTCTACCACACTCCAGTAAATAGCAACAGTTTTCTCAGGTCAAGCGTTAGGTCAGGAGTCGCCAACCGTCCGTCACGCAGGCTGCGTCTTTTGTGTCCTCAATTAGCCAGTGGTTTAACGGACGCACTGATTTATAAAGGGAACCTTTCAATTTTCGAATGCAAAGCTATGATTGTTGTTGGTTGTAATGTGTTGTCGTATAACTGTAACCCTATCTAACCGGTCCCGGGTTCGAATCCCGGTCAGGGCATTTATTTGTGTGATGAACACAAATATTTATTCCTGAGTCTTGGATGTTTTCTATGTATTTAAGTATCTATTTATTTATATAAGTATATATAACTTCACTTGGTACCCATAGTACAAGCTTTGCTTAGTTTGGGACTTTGGGGCTAAGTTGATTTGTGTAAGATTGTCCAAAAATATTTATTTTATTAAAATATGTGTATATATATATATTTATATGGAGTGTCATTCGTTGTTTTTAAATTTACCATTGATTTTTTTATATTACGTACTTACATAACTATTAGCTACATCTATTGCGTAGCCGTGTAGTTTTGTAGGAAAGGTCATGTGGGTAAGGTTTAACAAGCATCCATAATTTTAATGGTGTCTACAAGGTCCCTTTACCTCAATGCGATAATGTATCGTACACCGTACGTAACAAACTTCTGACTTATCCAAATTTCTGAGTACTGTTTATTTACGCAGTACTCCAAATCGGCTACAGTTTGTCAGTTATCCAGAAGGATAACAATCTAGGATAAGACAACTTTAGTCTAAATAAGTGAGTAATATTTTTTGTCGTTTTGTTGTTTGTAAAAGAGCCTCTGCTGCCTAATTGCAGAATGAAGTTCATTTATTTCATTTTATGTCCTACTACTAAGAATTTGGTTCATAGGTTTTACCAGTGTAGTGTCATGCAGGCATCGTGTTTACGTGGTCAATTATGCGTATAAAAATATGTATTATCATTCAATAAAATTACATACTATCGACTTTAACGTAAATGATATACGTTTTTGGCGCAATTTAAGTAGTTTAATTGAAATATTTACATGTAATCATCATAATTACGTTTATACTTGACACAAATTGGCTTCACCATTGGCGTGGAATACATCCTCGTGCCATCTTTTTCAGTTTCAGTGGGGGCGTGGCAAAGGTCGTCCAATAGGGTCACAGGTCGCGACCCTCGACCCCGCGCGCAACTCCTCAGCGATTGATTTGTACGTAGATATACAACTACGTAGGTAATTCGGTAGGCACCGCAGGTTTGACGCCCCTACCTCCGATAGGCTTAAGACAGGAAAACCTGCTTCGAATATATGATACACAAGTAATTTAAATCATATTATATTCGCTTACGGTTGGCACCATGGACACTGTAATATATTTATCCCAATGCTTCTCTATTGGCAAGAAAGTAAGATTTTCTATATTCTAAGATGATATATTTATATACAATACCTTACATGCGTTTTCACGGTAACAGTAATATTATTTTCGCTATGTCATCAAAAGTACGATTTTAAACACACGTTTAAAGGAAATAACCTTTGTCTACAGAAATTATAACCCAGATGAGTTTACGGTAAAATGAATTCTAAGAAATAGAAGGTAGGTATTGTGAATATACAATCCAGAAAGAGCGCAATATTAAGCATTTTATAGTTTTATCTTAGAAAACTTAATTTTGCTCGTTACTATCACTTATCCAGTTTTATTTCCATCTAATTTTGCAATTACACAAAACAATATGTATCTCAAGACAGCTAATAAAGTGGTCTAGTAATAAAATCTCATCATCATCAGTTGTCATACACTCGTACGTCCCACTGCTGGACATAGACCTCATCTTGTTGATTGGACTCCTGTCATGGGAGCTGAGGTGTCGCTGAGCCAGTGCGATTTAGGGACCGCATCTTTGAATTTCCCCGTTTCGTAAAAAAATATAAGGTAAAGTTTACCTTTAGGTTTGCTCTGGAAATCCCCTAGCGATATACCCAGACTGGCCGCCGATTAGTTCCTTCACTTCTGTCACAATCGTGAGGAAAAAATCATTATTCATCCAGCGTTCGATTCCGTCCATACATTACCCTATCAAAGGCACCACTTGGAACGCATCCACCATTCAATGCCTTGAAAGCCTTCGTCCACTTGTTAGTTCCCCGCTACCATACACTAAAATTTTCCCAACTTGTTGAAAAATTCGCACATCCTATACTGGTTTTTCAAGGCCGATGTAGCCCGCGGTGGGTAGTATACGGGTAATGGATGGTGTATAAAGCGTATTGGTCGTGTTTTGTAGTATTCAATGATGTGCTGTGACGTGGGACTGTCAATCACAATCAGACCCGACCACCCGCGCGATTAGGCACGGGTTAAGGAAATAGAGAGGATTGGAGTGGCTTTAGTATGCTAATATGAACTATTTTCAAGCTGTAATAGAATAATGGTCGTAGGAACTCATATTTGAAATTATTTATTTCAGTCGGGTTTTACTGATATAATCTTTTAAAAAATTGGAAACGATAACTTAAGATAGAAAGTTAATTACTAAAAGTTTATTAACCTTTTAGGTACCTTAAAAATAGTTACCAACTACAACATCCAGCCAATACGGTAGGTTACAACAATAGGTAAATATATCACCAATTAACTAAAACCCAAATAAACGAATACACTCTGAATAAAGCTTCAACTTATTTATTTTTTCTATTTTAAAAATTTTTGAAATTCCATAACGAACTTTTCTTTTTCCCTTTCAATCTTCATAATAACAGAGCGTTTTTGAAGTTTCATAAAAAGTTGCAGTCACGAAGTTCGCTCCTACGGCTACGGTAATCTGATGCCAAGAATCCAAGATGTGTAACAGGATATCAGTTATGCATACTCTTAAATAGTTTTTTCTGTCAAACTTGGTATTTTTTAGTATCACCAATGCAAAAAAGTATTACTTTAGGTAAATACCTCCCGTGTCCAATAAATGTGGCGATAATCTATATAAATTGGGCTATAGAAAAATATTTATTCGACTATAATAAGTTACATGAAATTTCTTGGCATGAACTTGTTTTCAATTCGTAAAATTTGAATATCCGGGGAATGGAGGGCTTGCTTAGTATAAGTATTAACATCGACTCCATGACACTATTGTTCAATTTCAACAATCATCTAGGTGTACAAGCATCACCGTTTACCAGATATTCCTCCGTCCGTCTGTCCGTCTTATCTCCATCTCTCACATACATAACTCACTGCTAGAAAACAGTTAATTCTAACTTCCCCTTTGCTTTTATTTTTCATCGCGTTTGTTTCTATCACGTCGGGATGGTGTGGGAATTCGTTTATCAATTAAATCAATAATGATGTGTCAGGGCAAATGATTGATTAGCGCCTATACCTACAATTCACTACTATCTAGAAAAACTGCTAAATAGAGAGAATTATTTGGCTAGCATATGACA
Source organism: Epiblema foenella (assembly GCA_963556455.1). Taxonomy (NCBI): domain Eukaryota; kingdom Metazoa; phylum Arthropoda; class Insecta; order Lepidoptera; family Tortricidae; genus Epiblema; species Epiblema foenella. The sequence continues at coordinate 10,046,784 of OY747113.1, read as the reverse complement.
TGACAATAAGGTACTTGGGATTACAAAAACAGGGTGCTTAAACAAAAATTACAGTAATAAACTAAAACTATACTACTGTTATATTATCACGACATTGACGCGAAAAGGCGCCGACTCAGAATGTGCTGTGACTTTGCTGTCGCAGCGCTGGCATTCTGCCGGACCCAGGCAGAGTATGCGGGGTTTTCAGCTTGAGCGTCATATTTTCGCACTACTTGGTAATAGACGATAAACGTGATAGTTGACTACTACCAAAATAATAATAATTGCACCAAATAGACAGGACCTATTGGAGCTACTGATAACAATATAACGTTTAATTTTAGTCAAGTAAACTCAATCAAAGTTATTAAAACTTTTAAATTGCTCAATTTAAAGAAAACGGAGGATTTATGGGGAACATCAGTAAAAGTTATTAATCATATCATAGATGTCATTGCGCCCCACTTAGCTTTGGTTTACAATAACTGCATATCAGAGGGTATTTTTCCGGATCTTATGAAATTTAGTAAAATCGTACCTTTATTTAAATCGGGTGATTTGAACGACCTAACCAACTTTCGTCCTATATCGATACTACCTGTGTTAAGTAAGGTTTTTGAGAAATTAATGTTAAAGGATATGCTAATGCACTTCAATAGAAATAAACTTCTTACAAGTAATTACTTCGGTTTCACAAAAGTGCGCTCCACGACTGACGCTGCATCTGTGCTTATTAAGTATATTTACAATATTTGGGAGAATTCTTGTAATGCGATTGGTATTTTTTGTGACCTTTCTAAAGCATTCGATTACGAGGATCATGGAACGCTCATTTTGAAACTTACACATTATGGTCTGTCTGATAACGCGTTAAGCCTCATGTTCTTCCATATCTTAGCAATAGAACTCAAACAGTTGTTGTAAATGAAACCCAGTCTAGTGGAGCTGTAGTAACGTTTGACTGTTTTTGAAGAAGATGTTGTCTGGATGCTGTAAATTTAATTTAAACGAAGGCTTCGGACGCACTTCACGAATTGGTGAAGGAATATTGTTCCAGCACTTCGAGGCCAAATACCTGAAACATCCCCGGAAAGATGCTGTTTTATGTGTGTATGGAACCAAAAGACATGCCCTAGATGATAGTGTTTAATACCCATGGACGACCATTTTAGTTTCGTGTACAGATCATCTGGACTACCTTAATTATGTTGAATAGCATCCCAGCAGATAAATACTCTCTGCGATATGACGTATTCAAGACATGCTGCCACAGATGAACCATAGAACTACTCAATTAGTATATCTGTAGCTATTAGGCACTAATTTACGTAAGCGACCAGCAGAGAAGCAGACCTTGAACTACTTACACCGAAAAGCTACTACATACATTTTTTTTAATCACTGGGTTCCGAACCCACGACATTGATAATCGCGTGCCTTACCGCTCAGCTACAGAAGCTTCTAAACAAATATACTATAAACATCCCAATATCCCCCAATTGCGGTACTCAACTGACGTCACAATGACGACATCGATTCGTTTATGACGTCACTTTATCCCTCCAACCACCGACGCGAGGGTGATTTTTTACACCTCCATATCATCAAATTTGGGGTACACACGACATAGCGAGTGGAAAAATATCTGCCGCGGTCTTAAGATTTTTTTGTTGCTCTGATTTTGGTTTGAGGCTGCGCAGGAAAACCTAAAATTTACATTTCTTATTTATTTGTTTTAAAATAATATTAATAAAATGTCGTCTTTTTTCGAGTCGTCTTTCATACAGAATCATAAGTCAAATCATTCGTCAGTCGAAAACAATTTAAACCACATTCGATCATTCCTTATTCATAATATAGCACCAACATCATACACAACCGTCAAAAATTACCAATCCGACCTAGTAATAATATTGGTCAAGTCTGTACCAATACACTTGTAATTTTGTAGTTTATTACAGAATATTGCGTTGTTAATGAAACTACATAATTATTACTAGGTATAATCTTAAAATGTTGCATCAATTGGTACGTAGCTGCTTATACTACTTATATGTGTTCACTCGTTCATAAGAATTTAATATATCAATGTATTACACGCGTATTTTATCACGCGATAAATCGGTCGCAGATTAAAGAAAAGTCTAATAGTTATCTATCTATTGTTTTTATTATTATGACGAATGTAAAATAGGAAGGCAATTGAAAATCGTCAGTATAGCAACGACCTCTATATACAGTAAATCACGAATCTTCAAATTAAATACCGGCCAAGTGCGTGTCGAGCCACGAGCAGTATAGGGTTCCATAGTTGCCGTACGTCACGCTTCAAATGAATTTCATACACACAAATATTGAGAACTCTTCTGTTATTTTAATTACCATACACTTCTTAGACAAAAAAATGGTTGAGATAGTCCTTGATATTCGAAGATAGATCTCTAGAAGCGCCCCACTGACAGCTCGGCCTTCACTTCATTTGAGCACTCAGGGAAGTGCCGGCGGGATAAGCGGCGGGGTCTATGGATAAGTTGTCACTTAAGATAGTTTGTTAGGACAAATCAAAAAGATTGGACTTCCCTTAGGTTAGTTAGGTTGAAATTTTGGGGAAAATTGCATTATTGGTGCAAAATTGTGCCGGAGTGCAATATTCGGTTAATAATAACGTTTCAAAATACCCACATCACTGATTGTTTTGGAGCAGGTGTAGAAGATATTCGTCAAACATAACTGGAAGTTTGAGTAAAGCATTTGTAATTTCACCCTAAAAGATAGGCAAGCAATAAGTATAATATTCATCATATTATTTACTCTACCAGCAACATTGTATGAAAAAAGTCCTGCAGGATAACAAAAACAAAATTTTAAATTCTTAGAAATAACAAAACCGAACACTTTTTTGTGACAACGCCCACGATTGCATTACCCTAATATTGGAAAATCCCTCACTCAGATATCATGGCAACATAAATGAAGTAACTACGGTCCCCAATAACCAACAACTGTTACCTAACAAGGTAACCGAATCTCCAACATCTGTAGCGATAACTTCGGACCTGCGATTTGAAATTCGGCGTGGATTTAAGCAATTTACATAGTCATAAATACATTTGATTCCCGCCACAATCTTGAGGTGTTTTTGGTTACAGACTGTTTAGAACAGAAGATACACTAACGAAAACGTAAACTGGCTGCGACTGACTGGATTTTACATCGATGTACAGTCAACATTGAAAATACCTACAAGCAGTGACAAAATAAAGAGAACTTGACTGTAATGACAAGGGCATATAAGTGCACAGATATCATGTCACTTTCGGAACCTACAGACATGCACGTATACAGTAAAGGATTCACACTACTTATGTAACGTTGGGGCACGTGGAATAAAAATTCAAGTGAACTAAACCTAAATGTAACATTAACCCGAAAATGCTAGTTATTGAAATCTTCAACTTTGAACTGTACCGACGCTTTTTGACTAGACTCGCCCCCGGGGTGGAACTCACCCCTCGGGTGCGTTTTTTACCGCCAGATAAGACTCGTCACGGCCTGACAGTTGTCGCGTTCACAATTCGGCAAGTGATAAGACAACGCACGACATTTTGACACCCACATTTTACAAAATAAATAAATTCTATAGCAACTTTAAATTTCTTGTCTTTCAAGTCTTTATGAGCTTCATAACTTTGCTAGTAGTGGTCTAGATGGCATTTTCCATCAATGAGATCTATAAAATCAGGGCTAGCCCCTATCATTAAAAACTCCCTACTTTCTTCTAATAATTACACTATAATCTGTGAAATATTTGTATGTTCCTTTAGTGACATACATATAAAAGAATCTGTTTAACACGTGTTTTCCGTCTACACTCGAGGTTATTTCGGGTCACCCTAAATTAAATAACCGCAATAGGTTTTTCTAAATATTTACACTAGTTTTATTTGCATGATATATTATTCGTCGTAATACCTATCGATCTCCAAAACTGACGATCTTTGCGATATCTCGCTCCGTTAACATTGTTTTTCTTCATTGGTTTTTAGGAGTCCGATTTAAACCTGGAAACGTTCAGTTTTACCTGTTATTTTGGCAGGTTAGATGTAAAATTAAATAAAGATCATGACAGAATTAAAAAACTGTACAAATTTGCACTATTTTAGGAAATATAACGGTATTTTACCGACCCGTATTCTTTGTGGCGTTGTCTACCTATGCCGGAAATCTCCGGGCGCATAACAAAAGAATACTATTGTTTATTTTTTTCGCCGGTCGAAGACGGAATTTCGTACCTAACACAAGTTCCAATATTATAAAGACTTGCGCGTCTGTTCACGCAATTTGTTTAATATAATAGAGATAACGGCAGTGACTAAATCGGAAAACTCGACTAACATAAGAAAATTTTAATCCAGCGAAATCACCACCAGCGTGACAAACGTTGATTTTGACAGGGACAGTGTCCTTTTCCCATATTTGCTTACCGTTTATGAAAGACTTTTGTCAAGATCCCGCATTTATATCACTAATTTTACCAATCTCTTATCTTGCTTCACTTTATATCTGCAATACCAAACTTACCTTGTAAAAATAAAGTTGATATTTGAATGCAAAACGGAATAAATAAATGACAGTTGAAAATAGACGATGACTTTGACGTGATTAATGATATACGTAAGAAAACAAATGCCAACACTAATGATATGTTTAATGGTGCCGAATAATTGTCCTGGAACCGTTTACTGTTTGTAAATAGGCAAAAAAATGTTACCCAATTGTTGCAAGTAAACTGTGGTTCCGTAACATTTCTAATAACTACTTTTTGCTCAACAAAAACGTTAAAGTTATTGTAAAGGTGCTAGTAATGTAAGTATAAATACTACTTTTCTGCTAAAATAATCTTATTGTATTATCTATCAAGATTAACTGACATGTCAGCTTACTAGAGTTAACACGTTATTTTTAATGTGTTGAACATTTTAAGAGTATTTTGTAACACGTTGTACAGATAAGTGAATAAAACTAACTAAATTCACCCGGAATCGCTCCCCGGAGGTTTAGGGCCGTACCAATCCTCCCGAATCCGCGGAATTCGAAAGTCCTAGTTTAAAGGCTTCACTAGAGAACCCTAAATCCATTTAACCATTATAATAAAATAACACTAACTAGGAAGCGCTACACGTCCCTTATTCTTTTGTGACCTGTTTGCACAGATGACCATCGCGGTGAACAAACGAATCTGTCGTGACATCATTAATTACACGATTGTTATGGTTTTCGCACGGATGTACCGGTTCAGTCCTTTTATGGGATACCTTGTAAAAAGTTATTTCCGACTTTTACTTTTTTGGTCGAATCTGGAACCATATTCTACTGATTTTTAAAGTCGTGGTGTCAGCAATGACCTGTAACATTTTTCTAAACGATATTATAGATATTGAAATAACGAGAATACTTTGGGAAATTGTCTGATCATAGACCTCTGATGAAGGGAATGAACTACCTATAGTCGTAATCCCCTTGCCTCGCTGCATATTTCACTTTACCCTCAAATTTCATCACGAATATACACAGGCTTACTCGTGATCATTTCCTTCTCCAAAAAGTAGGTATAAATATATGTTGGCGGTTTCAAAAACGTAACATTTACCTAAGTTCAAAAAAATCTCGTTGGTACGATTCACTGAATAACCAAGAATCGAATACAATTTATCAAAAGTTCTTAATTCACACGCCATATCCACCACGATTGCTTCAATAAATCCAACAGATTAAATTTCGCACTAAAATTTTTAAAAAAATGACAGTTTTTTGTCACACATTCTCAAGTCCTAATAAACGTGACAGGATAAATCTCGCAGACCGGTCTAACGGCCGCATTAATAACCCTTTTTACCTTTGTTTATGCCATTGTTCCTTAAATTATGCATGTCCATTAACTTCTTGAGTCCATTGTGATACCAAAGGGCCGTGACTGATTGGGTAGGGTCATCTAATGACGCGATGGGAAGTTGCGTTACGTAGGCAAATTTTGTGCGAAGTTTTTTGGAGATTGATTACCTTTAGACATTCCCACGTAAGGGTTATGGTAATGTTCAGGAGGTAACGGACGTAAATTGACATGCGCATCACTCGCTAAACATACTTACACTGTTTTAGTATGTACTTACGTCATGGGACATGCATCGATTTCTTCAGACGCCTGTTTTCACCAGCAACTAGTATGTAATAATAGGAATAATCTTGATATATATACATATATCGTTTGCGTGTTGACTACGGACATACCAGCTTGGTTCCTAGTGATAACGGATGTTTCAAATATTCGAGTACCATATAGGGGGTACAGTTTTATCGTAATGCAGCATATGACAAAATAACCGCATATCGGTTATTGGTTAGTTCTACTGAGGCATTTCCGAACGTCGACATCCAAAGTGCCTAATATTTTGCGTGATAACGGGCGTAGCACTATTCCATAACCACCTCGTTTCCTGCATGAAGTTTACAAATGCCACAACATTGCTTACTGCTTCGTGTAGTGTTCAGATACCCTAGGTGCTTTTTCCTGGTTACAGTCCAGTAGAATGTGTCTACCTCCATAAATGTATCTGGGAAACTAAAATGTTTGGTTCTGGGTACTTTAAAGATATGCGTGGCAGTAAATAGATAGACCTTCGTTAGCTGAATGTCAATCATAAAAAAACAGAAACCGCCAACTTTCCTTTATGCAGCTGAAATTAACCATTGCATATACATTTTCTGCAGTTTCTGCACCTTAAAAAGTTGATACGCAACGAGCCTGCTAAAATAACATGTTAACAAATATGATTTTTGTCTCAAAAAGCCCTAAAATACCACTGGGTCAAATATTAGCTACCCAAATAGAACCTGAGAACGAGTGTTGTGGGCGAAGGGCTAGTAACCTACCACTACTATTCCACACGGAGTTAGGGCGTGAGTTTATGTACCTACGTAAGTACATATTCTAGATACCTACTGGAAATTACACAACTAAAACCACAGAAACATCATACGTTTAATACGTGCATTAGCAAAACCGAAATCTATAATAACATAATCTGTCCCCAACCCCTTCACTGCCGCAGGCTTTAATAATGCAGCGCCATTAGTTAACCCGCAGATGCCGGCCATCTTCCCCGAAACGGATTACCTATTCCACTTAACACTTAAAAACAAGGTAATGGAAAAAAAACAACTAGACTCTGCGAAAACATTATCCGCTTTGGTGGGACAAAGATTAATTTTTGAGGACACAAAGTGCGTTTTTAAGGCGGAAGGTGTCCCAGATGGTCGCTAATAGGCGGCAGCACTTGTTAAATATTAAAGCAGTCTAATTACAACCCCCTACCCCTCTCTAATGGCTTTTAAAACTGATTCCCGCCCCAAGGATGCGTATTTGATGACAACTTTCGTCGTTTTGGCGCTTTCACAATAAGGGCGGTCGCATGTCGTTTTGCTCTTCGGTTATTATTCGACGATTTAGCATCTGCTTCGTTACATTACTCACTGGAAATAACTTTAAAATCTTCATTTCTATACGAAGCAAGCAAATGGGTAAAGCTGGGAAGTATTTTAATATACGACTTCATTTCCCAATACTGCACAGAACACATGTGACACGTTTTAGAACACTCTGAATAGGGTGCTTAGCATATAATGCTTCTTGAAGCTCGCTACCGTTTCGACGCTTGCATTAAATATTTCCATTTATTTCTGTTGCATAATGTATTTTAATATTTAGTCTAGATTTCCAGGATCTGTATACCGGAATGCCGTTATTTTCGGTTAAAATACCTACATAATCCAGTCATTCTATCCCCAGACACCAGACGTATCGAGTATCGTTATAATAGGCAATTAGAACTGTGAAATACAAGAGCAGAACCACTTTAAAAGACCTATTACTCCCCTCACCACAGGTTACTGTTCTAAAGAATCAGGAGACCTCTTTTAAAGGATTAAAGGTCTTACTAACCTGGTTGTTTTAACCATATCAATTGACCTCTCATTCCCCTTGTATCTGAGGCTCCAAATAATGATTAGGAGACGTTCCTCGAAGCGCTAGGGCTCTTTCTAATATGGTTTCGTTGACGATGGGGTTGCAACTTGCACGGTAAAAGAAGCTATTTGTTTTGCCGTCACCTCTGTATTAAACAAACAAGATTTGAATAAAGGACGCCATTGTGTTCAGTCTTCTTTTGTCATTATTGTCACCTTTGTAGACATGAATGAGGTTTTTCTGAGTCTTCACAATGGTATTAGGCAACAGTTGGTCTCGCGTTTTTTTAACTACAAATGTGCGGTTTTAATGCTAATTTATAGCTTATTAAAACGTCGGGATACTCTTCTTGGTTGAAACATTTCGCTATGCTGTCCCCGATTTCTTAAGATTATACTAGGCAGTTAATTAGACAGATAATTTCAAATATAGGCAAGTTATCGACCTCATCATAATCATCTGTCAAGCTTGTTCCTTAATTTGAAAGAACACTTGGAATTGCCTAGCTACCTAAAAAACGGTTTTAAGGAGGTTTTTGTGACTATAACAAAGTTTTATTGTTACCAAAAATAGAAGCCAATACTCAACTAAACTTAATAGCTACACATAGTTAAAGACTTGTTAATGATAGTCAATAAAGAAACACGCCTGACAATGTAATGTTGATCAGCACTATCAAACAATAATCTACAAATGAACAGTTAGTAAATTGCGACTATCGCTCACGACCATGCAGTTGCAGTTTGACAGGCATCTGTCACGATCTCACGATTTATCAGTTTGGTCCGACATGCGAAACAAAAATTTACTTGCCTTTGGTACCCAATAACTATTGTGCCAAACCTACTTGATGTGTAATTTTATATTTTTCATAAGGCCGATGTCATCAATGTGTCCATAAATGAGAAGAGTATGTAAATTAATTTCTAAAAGCAGAGTACCTATTGGTAATAATTTTATAGCTAAATAACATTTTCAGAAGAATAAATCATCTTCAGATTTTAAGAAATCGTCCGTTGTAATGTATGCGGAAAATATACACCACAAATATAAGAGCTCGTGTAAAAATAAATGTGATCATAAATTAGTTCCAAGATTTAAGATAAACATTAAAAAGGCAATAGCAGATAACTCCTGAATGGGAGTTAACTAGCAAAGAATCCTTCGTCTCCAAGATTCCTAAAATTTCTCTCGCTGCGCGTGTCAAACAAACGTCAATCAAAAACACCACACAACTCGAGCCAAAGGTCACCGATCATCTACTGTGAGAAAAACCACATTCGTTAACCCCTGGCCAAATTTACAATCAAGCAAAACTACTCTTTATGTCCAAACATTAGTTGAAAATTTAAGATGACCAAGCGCTAACGTTAAGTTGGTTTTTTCTGTGTTACGTCTCCCTTACTTGCCTTTTTTTACATCTAAACATTCACGTCATTCCGTCAAGTAAACAAGTCCTTACAAAGGACCAGTCATCCCTTTTTTATTAATATCAGTGGCTGAATAGTAACAATAGTCTTTGTAGTCATTATGCGTAATCGCAGTCACTCAGGTGTTATATTATACGGTTGTGGTAATAATGAACTAGCCGCCTATAGTTTGGAAGAGGGTAGGTTTTTAATTACAAATAATACAATGTGTTTTTTTCATGTCCAATCAAGCAAATTTTATGAGTCGCTATTAAAAATGTCCAGCTCTTATATTTGCATTGTGTTCTCCTATTATAATCCAAACATAATATGGTGTACTTGGTAGGGTAGGTAAGTAAAATCAGAGTGTGTAAAGTACGCTAGATAAATCGTCTAAAATGAGACAAGCATCTGCAATTTTTAAATTACATAAGTCAGTCCAAGTTCCAAGTACACCCCTAAAACATCCAATTGTTTAAATATTCATATTTTGTAGCCGCAATAATAAAAGTTTTTACATTTAAATTAATTAAATATAATTCTCGTATTTGGATACATTCTTAATCTAACATTGATTAAATTGAATATTTATAACAAGTCTCATTCTTAACTTAACGGTAATCCGAGACGACAAATGGAAGACCGTTGGCCGACGTGGGCAACCATTAATATCCTCGCCTAGGGGACGGTATGTGAACCGTCTACACTATACAAGGTTAAATTGAAATGATTAATGAAATACCATGCTTTAATATAACACGTTTTGAGAAACATTACGTTTCGTGGTAGTAAGAACTTTTTAATCAGTAGTGTACTATGTACATAGATAGAGTACATACAATCCCGCCTATCTAGACAAAAAGCCACACGGTCCTGAGTGCGGACTGCAATCGTCCTGCAAGCCATAAGATTAAGCCGTCGTCACTCGGCGAAAAAATAAACAATAGCATTATTTTATTATGATCCCTGGCATCCCAGGGACCGGTAGACGACGGGTCGATATGGGGAGATAAAATAAGCTTGGTTTTATGGTTTCTTGGATAAATCTGGAAATACCTGAAATTGCTAATTACTTGCTGTTCATTTCTGAATACTTTTATTATTATCCGTCAGCGACGATGCGATGTCAACTGAAGGTGGTTTTGCAATATTACGAATTGTAAAATAAAAATAAGGAAGAGAGGGATATGGGAGTTTGAGAAGGTAATGTTCCTAATCTATCTGTTTCATAGACTACGATCAATTAAAAAAAGTAGGTGAATAATTGAACATACCGTTACAGCTACATAACAAAGAACTTTTTCTTTGCTTTTGTAGATGTGATTTAATGGTAAATTTCTAAATAAATATACAAATCCACGGCTTCAGCAAACACAGGCTAAGAAAATCAATTTGTAACATTCGCACCTCCAATAAATGCTTAAAATGTACCCAACCACCATAAATCTTCATCACGCGTGCTTAAAAATTAATCTCCCAAACACCCATCTTTATTAATACATTCAGTAATCCACCTGCGCGCGTGTCCACCGCGTGACCATTCATCTCCCTAAAAAGTCTCTAAAAATCTTCCCAATAAAAATCATCCCTCTTCATGCAGTAGTATAAAGAAAGCGTGTTAGGCTCGTGTTGGATGACCCTAAGCTCCTAAGGGATGCTGTGGTCATCTGTTGTGATGGAAATGTGGTCAATGTAGGTACTGGTTGTTAGACGGGTTAACGCGTGTATATTATGAATAATAGTGAAATGAATATGATTATGTATTATAAGTATTATAACACAATTATGCACCATTAACTTTGAAATGTGATGTGTAGAGAGATGCAATGAAAATTGAATATGTTTCAGTAGGTACAGGGCACTAAATTATTGTTTTAGTGAGATGTACGTTACAGGTCATACTTGTCCTAACAAAAATTAGAATCAGAAAGTTAAGGACGCTTAAGCCTATAATATATCCTGTCTTTGAAATATGTCTCCGTTGGTTCTGTTAAGAACTTTGGTATAATTAAAATGAAATACACTTATTTATTTAATATTATGTAATCAAACTCTTACACAATTCTACTAATAACACAAAACTATAACGAACATAACATGCAAACTTAAACAGACACCGGAAGAGTTCTTCAAACACGTCCGTCTAGGTAATATTTACATTCGTATAATAAATACTGCTTCAAAATAAACGGTAGGCCAAACTATTATTTACAGCAGAACTGGAAACCGACCCCACTACCATATGGGAACCCGAGTGTCCGAAACACCGGACAATCGGTCGTATTTCATAAAATTCGGACATCGGACAAAATCAAACCCGTTGGGTCATTACCGGACACCGACAAAGGGTCTAAAGGGCCACGTCTTTTCACTAGACACGGTTAAGAATAGTTCTTGTTTAAGAATGATAAATTACCTAAATAGACTCGGTATGTCCATTCCCACAGATATTAAAGTGGATAACAAAAGGACCCTCGCGGACCCATGCTGCGGTATTGAAAATATTGCGGAATACGAACTCATTGTTAGCATGCAAATCCTTTTGAGGGTTTTGGCAGAAATTGGAAAAGTTGTGCTTTGATGTACGCTGAGATCCTAGGTCCCAGAGGGCAGGGATCCTTGTTTTTAATCAGGGGTGTAACGTGGAATTGATTGTAAGTACTGACGATGAATTGAGGCTTGGATAATGCCGGTAAATTATTTTTACACAAACCTATACTCCGGAAAATAACTAGAAAGGAAGATACGAGTATTTGTTGATCTTAATGAAAATACGACTAATTAAATTACACTTACATTCAACATAAATGCATTTTTATTAATACTACGCTTAGATTCAAAAGTATTGCAAGCGTATTTCAGTTCATATACCGTGGCCGGCAGGGCGGATATGACCGAGTTCGGTCTTTGTATGAACCTAGTTCGCTCTTTTAAAACAGATATTCAGCTAAACTAGCCCGTGACTCGGTACGTGGTCACTGGAAATAAAACGTATGGGTTTCAAAAATCCTAATATATGATATGCAAGTACCTAGCGACTAACGTGTATGTATAGAATGATAGTTTGATTAAAAACGGCGTTCTGATAAATCTTGATGAAATATGGTACGGTAACCTACTAATAGGTAGTTAGACTGGTTAGTTGTCAAAGTGGACCCCACGCTCCTTAGTACCTATACAACCAAGAAAACGCTATTATCATAACCCGTAGTTTACCTATTTTTTTAACTTTTATACACTCGCGGATAGAGAATACGGGTCGGTAAAATACCGTCATGTTTCCTAAAATAGTGCAAACTTGTACAGCATTTTAATCCTGTCATAATCTTTATTTAATTTAAAATCTAATCGTCAGTTTTGGACATTGATATTTTTATGATACGATCCCGGGGATTGCTAATACTGTAGGGTATTACGAATAATAATATATCATGTAAATAAAACTAGTGTAAAATATTTAGAAAATCCTATTGCTGAGTTAATTTATTGTGACCCAAAATTTTTGACCTCGTGTGTACTTACCCAAAATATTAATCAGATTTTGGGTAATTACACTTCTAAGAATTAATAAATTACTTATTAATTACCTGATAACGTTATTTATTACTCAATAACATTATACGGACTGTAAAGGCTTTCCTAGTAAGTAGTGAAATAATCAAATCGGCTTACCTACTTATTTATTACGATCCGTAAAAATTACATGATCACCTACATTGCAATAAATTCCACAAATGAAGCCACTTGAGATGCATCCAGGTGTCCAGCCGAGATCAAAAGATACTGGCGCCTTCAGAAAGTTTATCTCCGATCAGTCTGGACCAAGGACAGATGTTGTTGCAAATTCATTAAAATATAACATTTTATGGAGTATTTAAACTACAAGCTGTACAAGATGCTTTAGATAAGTGTATTGAGCGGCTAGTCAACATCACATTAAATATTTAACTATCCTATAAACGACGAATAACTAATATCATATTTAATTTGTTAGCATGGTACGAGTATGTAACATACCGAAAGACTACAAAAAAGCTGAAACACTGAATTGTGTCAACGTATTGGTGGAAAAATATGGCACATATCTTGTTAATATCACAAAAAATATTTTCTGTAACACCTGTCTCATGAAATCCGGTTCAACCCTTTGCCCATACATAAGTTCTTTGGTACTCCTTGCATAATTAACAAGATATGTTTGTTTCTCGCCCACACAGGGGGACCTTTCGTGCCGGTTCGTACACAAACCAAAAAAACAAAAGTCGTCTTTTCTGTGGTCAATTGTTAATGACTTACTTGCATATACATACATAGGTACATATATCTATGTAACATGCTTTTATCTCATAAACTTTTAAAACAAGAAACGTTGTTTATATCATTAAATAGATTAAGAGTCCAACCAAAAATTAGACTATCTATGTAATTACGTATACTAGCCCTTTATTACATAAATTTACACTAACGTGAGACATATTTACACTTAATATGAGAACAACGGTTGGAACTCACTTGGAAAATCACTATTTGCGACATGTTTCTAGCCCTTCATTTTCACAATTTTGTCATAAACACATATTTATACTCAATTTTTGTATTTACTCAATTACTTCATTTGATACATTTGAATACAAAATATGTGATTTTATACATAACACCATTCGTTTTGTATGAAAATATTAAACGTTCAATGAAATATATTCTTGGCTATTTTTTATTAATTTTAATGTCACACCTGGCCATAAAGTGGTCGCACGCTACGCATGAACCCCACTTCCTGATGGCCAGGCGGAGACATAAAATCGTGTACTTACCACGGGCGGTAATAAAGAAAGCCTCAGATCGCATATTTATCGCCCTTGCCTTCGGCTCGGGCGTCAAATACCTGTGATCTGAGTCATAACAATTTCGCGGCAAATATAAATGTTTCGTATTTAAGCAATTTTGTAAGTGCATTGTGAAATGTCGAGTGATAAAATAAAAAAGTAATCCTTTTTCGTTAAGTTCGCTTCTGTCAAACACCGAGGAACTCATTGAGTTAATGATCGGTATCGAACCCTGATAAGCATCTCATGCATCTCATACAATATGAATGACGCATAAACGCGTCATTAGTGCGTCAATGACGGTGACAGGTGAAGCGGGCGGCGGTGACAATCATTTGTCACGTCACGTGACGTCGATTGTCATGACAGATCGAATGTGTGGTCGTATGGTAGGTCGGAGTAAAAGGTGATAGGAATGCGGGTCATACACAGCGGAGATATCATAGTGACGTCGTGACGCGACGCGAGACGAAAAGATACGAGTATACCCAATCTCTTTCTAATTTGCACAATGCGAATGAGACAGTAGTCAAATGGGGAAAAATGGGACATTCAAGGGTTACTTGAGACACCCCGTGTTTATAGATAATGGTACGGAACCCTTCGTTCACGAATCCGACTCGCACTTGGCCAGTTATTTATTTATTTATTTTAACTTTGTTGCATAGCAGACTAATACCAAAGCTTTATATAATGTCACGAGGTATTCTCTACAAAGTCAACCATAGGCCAAACGGAACTTAACAAAAAAGCATCTAAAATGCTAATACATAAATTTACTTAAGCAGGGTTTTATAAATATCTGTTAAACCGTATGTCGGTAAGTTAAATGTCAAAAATTTACAAAGATACTACATTTTCATGTGACATTTGCTGTAATGGATTTTTATAAAACCCGGTCTTCAATATTTTGACAAATCGATAACTGGCATGATGAGAAAAAAAACATGCCATTCGCACCAGTTTTTAAAGACGATCAAATGTTCGTATGGGACCAACTACAATTAGAGCAACACAAATGATGAAAATGAAAGGCCTTACAGCATAGCTAACGAGCACTGAAAATGCTTTATACTGGGTTACACAGGCATGACGTCACACTTGCATGGCCTCGTACTACCGTTGTATGGGAAAAAGGGAAATTTGCCATTTTTGTCGTGAAATAATTATGTACATAATTGCCACACATTTACTTTCATTTTATACAATACTGGGATTAGTTTACACTCGGAATAGCTGCCATTTCATATACACTTTGACGTAAGTATATGAAAAAACTGTCACCTCTAATACTATTCTAATCGCGTCTAGGTAATACACTTGGCCTACAAACAAAAAACATTTTGCGAATATTTATATGATTGTAATTTATTTTTCTAATTAACTATTTAATGTAATAATTTGACGGTTTTCTAGCCATCATTTTTTTTTTATACAACGCCGGTGGCAAACAAGCGTACGGTCCACCTTATGGTAAGCGGCCACCGCAACCTATAGACGCCCGCAACTGCAAAGGAGTCACGTACGCGTTGCCGACCCTTTATGAAATTTGGGAATTCACTGTGTTGACAGCAGAAGGGGTCCCTCGCTCTCAACACATTGCATCCTCGGGAGCTCTGGCAACCTTGCTCACCTCCAGGAACACAACACTACATACTTGTATAGTAGATAATGTTATTATAGCAGTGGGCTTCTGCAAGGTGGAGGTACTTGCCCAGTTGGGCTGCTCCAAATTCGAGCAAGATGACATTTTACTGTGCCCTACCTCTCTAGCCATACTATCTATATGTTATAAAATGTAACATGAAATAAATCATCATCCGTATTGTTAATAACAAAGTGAACGGTAGCTGTAACACTGAATCAGGCGTAACAATAAAATTTAGCGGCGGCTTCCAAACCCAATCGCGTTAGATTTTATCCTTAGATTGTCAGAGGGTTATCCGCACATCACCCTCACCAACATCGCATAAAACCACGACTAAACCGCCTATGTTTCTTATACATTGCTGCTTGATTACGTACTTCCAAAGAAAAGTAAATTTTAGGAAGGCTAATGGAGCAGTATATAGCGTCAAAGTAAGATTTCATTTTGAGCTCGTCTTTAGATTTTATTGAGGATTACTGTTAAGTATGACCACGGTTACATAAGGTATTTATGTAAAATGTTGCTGCTATCTTCTCAGTTTATCTGTCTGTTCGTTCTGATACCCGCGGTACGGACGAGGAAGCTAAATATAGGAGTTGTATGTAGTTAGTTTTACGGGAATTCCTCATATTATTTGTGACTACCTATAGTTTTATAAAGTCAATGGAGCACGATACTGTGGCTGTGGCTACTTTTACGCGTGAGAATGAAGCTTTAATGACACGTACAGTGGATGTCCATTACATGTATGTCTGATTGTCTGATACGGTTTTGCATCTTAGGGTCGGTTGCACCCATCGAAATATAATAAGTATAGAAGTATAACGCCTAACAAACCTGACGTTAAATTTTAACCCATTTGCGACGTCTTTGAAACAAAAATGTCTTATAAGTCGATATCCAATCAACATTCACTTGAAGTTTGAGTAGACCTAATTTTCGCAAAGGTTTTATACCATTTCACCTAAGTTCACAAATAAGAAAAGTTTTATGTATTGTGACTGGTTAGAATCTAGTTGATACGAGTTGCTGATTTGACAATAGTTTGACATATTAGTTCAAGTTGAACTTGATTTAAGGACGCCCCACCTTCAACGTGGATGGGTTTATTCTATAACAATGAATACATGAAAATTTCTAAAAATATTTATTTTGTAAAATGAAAGATACCTATGTAGTTATTAAACGTTTATTGAAATCGTTTTTTACAAATATATAGGTACACATTCGCCTCGCTTTTTCAAAAATAACGAATAATATCAAAATTTTGTGGTACTACTACTGTGAACTATGTACAATTGGTTTACCAGTTAACTATTTACCTCCAACTCATTTTTAGAGTTCCGTAGCCAAAATGGCAAAAACGGAACCCTTATAGATTCGTCATATCTGTCCGTCCGTCCGTCCGTCCGTATGTCACAGTCGATTTACTCGGAGACTATAAGCACTACAATCATGAAATTTGGTAAAAAGGTGTATTCTATGAACCGCTACATAAAAGTGATGTGAAATTAGAAAAAAATATTAAATTAGGGGGGGGCATAACCTCCATACATGTAACCGGTGGATGAAAAAAATAATTTAAAAATGATATGGAGGTTTCTAAAAAACTTCCATTTAAGCCAACCGTGAGTCAATGTCGGATAGCCGACTGAGAAGCGATCCGGCACTGAAACGTCGTGAAAGTATAAGCTCCGCCTTCGGCACTAGATTTGGTGGCACCAGTTTTAAGCGACAGTTATGCTTCCATACTTATTATATTTCGATGGTTGCACCAACATACGATCACAGGCCGGTCATCGTCAAATATGGCGCCGGTAGCTGTCATCCCATAGAAACTTGTCAAACTTTCCATACAATCAGATTTTAACGAACACCGCTTACGATTACAGACGGTTTGGTGCAACCCACCTTTAGTCTATCCTCGTAAGGCAGAGATTGATTTTTGATTTCGAATTTGGAACCTTCGTTAATCCGTTAGAGATCGAAACTCGAATCGAATTTGTACCTGGTTATGAACGCGGGGACTTACGAGGCTATTGCAATATTTATGCGTAAAATGTATACGTATCTTTGACAATCATCTGTACAGTCACCAGCATTAAAATAACGCTAAAAAGGCCTAACCCACCCAGTCACGTCTTCATATGCGTCGCTACTTCTGATACGAACTGTCCCTTTGTTCGTGAAGATGACGGCACTCGCACATGAAGAGTAATTAAATTTAACAAAGCATTATGCAATCATAAATTGAAACAATCCGTTGCATTAAAACTCTTATCATTTTTAAGTGAAAACTCGAAACAATGAAAAAATAAGTAATCAAAAAGCTTTCAACAAGTTACAAACAATTAACTCCCTTGGTTAACTTATCAAGATCACCCCTTTATATTTTACCAAACAGTTTTCTTTTTTTATGTCTCTACGTTGGTAAGTGAGTGTACTGCGCCTGATGATAAACAGTCACCGTAGCCTATGGACTATGGACGCTTGGGGCTCCAGAGGACAATAAACTAAAATATCCTATATTCGGATAAAAATATATAGCATTACTTCTAATATAAAATGAAATTGTAGATAAAAAACAAATGATCAAGACTTAGTAATAATAACATCTTTTTGATTAGTCTCCATCCAATATTCCTAATATATAATAT
Organism: Epiblema foenella; assembly: GCA_963556455.1. Classification (NCBI taxonomy): domain Eukaryota; kingdom Metazoa; phylum Arthropoda; class Insecta; order Lepidoptera; family Tortricidae; genus Epiblema; species Epiblema foenella. The sequence continues at coordinate 10,028,239 of OY747113.1, read as the reverse complement.
CGATTGACGAACAATATATATAAACGAAAATACATCATTCCTATTAATATAAGTTTTCCTTTCAAAAATAAAAAGGTACGTACAGCGTGCAATGAAAGTCCTACTTTTCCAAAAAAAACTCTAATTTTATCATTTTTTAAAAACGGATATGGGCTTACGATGCTGACTTTACGTGGCTGAAAACACGGTGCCCTAAACCTGTGCTTCAGTGACGTCATACGTATGTCTTCCTCATTTCATATTTAATATCGTGCACACAAATTGATTACAAACATATTCCACAAGAAAGCATTACAAAAACCAATTTACCCCTAACGGTATCGCAAATGCCCACTCCGCGAAATGACGAAGGTCGAAAAACAATAGCAAACAAGCATGACTGAAGGGCTCGAAAAAGATGAAAAACTCGAATTTGTCCCAGCATCCATCTCAATCAATCCCTACGTCCCTCAGGGACAACCCTTTGCTCCCTCGCCCAATTAAACTGAGGGTAATGTTACCAGCCGCAAAAACTGTAAATTGAAAATGTTAAATTGGGAAGATCAATGACCTGATGACAGTTGGTAATTTGATTAAATAATTTGTAAGTGATGAATGATGATTGAATTAGAGGTTGGCAACTATTGCATACACTGCATACGATTAAACTCACACATACATAAGAGGGCCTTCAATTATAATACATATTTACTTCTCATAATATTACTTAACATTGCGGCATATTGTACTTATAAGTAGTAACAAAGTGCTATTGGACAACACGAAATTGTATCACAATTGATATCTTATATTACCTATACCATTTAAATTTTGTACCATTTCAACTTAATAATAACAGTCGTTGGGTAATGATAAATTTTACTAGAATCTGAAGAAAAAGAGTATTGTATAATTTATGGAAAAACACACATAAGTTTATGATCGAATTTTGTGCAAATTTTATGTTCGTCAATTTGTCTCGTCGCCTAAACGCCATAAACAAGGCCTAATGTTATGCATATTATTATAGGAACTTCAACATACCATAATTGTAAGACTATAATATGTATAAATTACAACATGATAAGGAATTAAACGACTAAAATTACCGGCACAATCTCCGATAAAACCAATTTGTTCCTAACAGGTATTATAATTACAGAATGCAACATGAAGAAACACGTAGGCTTATAAAACAAAAACGAAACCGGTATGCAAAGTGCTTACATTACAGGGACGAAATAAATCTAAGTGTAACAGATTAATAGTGTAGTCAACACGTCACTTTACCTTACTATCATCAATAACGAGACAACACCATATCCATCGACCCTCCAGAACTGGAAACCAGTAAAATCTTTATTTAACGCCTATACCAAAGCGACAATGGACGTGAAACAACGCGATAGTGTCGTAATTGAAAACGTTAAAGGTGGTATGAATTATACAGGGTGTCCAAGCGCTGAGTGTGGTCGCACCTAGCTCTAGCGCGTTTGACAGATGGAATGATAAGGGGTGATCAAGTATTACTTTAGTAGGGTAATATTTTGATAACTGTCACACTAAACGGTCCAGTCGTGTCTCGAGACACGCAATGGATTCTTCCTCTTGTAGTAAATACTAAATAGAAAGAGCTAAACCATATTTGTTATCTCCTCGATACGCCTGGTTAAAAGGTTTATCACATGCAGGTATAAGGGTTCAGGCACAAAAGCAGGTTCCTTTGCCATCCGTCAAGGCTTCCGTTTCACATTTTAATGTCCGAGACAACGTGTAAAAACGAGAAGCGATTGGATTGTGGAGAGATGAACCGAAGCAACGATCATCAGAACTCGGAGGTACCCTGCTCGTCGATAGGTACACACAGAAACAATTCATATGTGGTCTTCTCTGAGGTGTTCTACTATACCTCAGGTATTTTTTTCAAAGGTGGTAAACAAACGGCTCGGGGCTCTGGTGACCTTACGTACCACCAAAACGTAACCCAACATACACAAAGTATGTAGTGGTGTTGTTATGGCCGCGGCATTCTGCAAGGAGGCATTTACCAAGTTGATTGAGATTATTAAATCGAAAAACTATTCCTTCCAAGTGATTTCTAGTCACAGCGAAGCGTTTTAAAAAAGGCCACGCACTCAATAGGGCTTGATTAGCGATGATTGAGAGGGGGACAGAGGGAGGAGTGACCCTTCTATAAAATTAATTATTCAAAATGCGTCGCCGGACTCGACTTGTGGAAAAGCCGAGTTTCCAAGATGCTTGTTACGGGTCATTGTTTGTGGTTTTCGTATTATATAGGATTTTTGTAAATTTGAATAGTTGGTATCTTATGGATCAACTATTACCATTTTAATAAGCACTATATCATAAATCATAATCTGCAGAAAATAAAAAGTGACATGGTTTTCTTGAAAACACTTATTAATTAAACTAATTATTGATAAATTAGTTCACCAAATCACCCTTATTTTTCTACTTGTAACCAGTTTTACCACTTGTTCACTGTTTATGGATTAAATTTAATTATCCATTAGAATAAAGCTTTCTACATTACAATATCACGAACATAGACAGTCATTACATACCTACACTAGCTTCATGATTTATCTCTACACCTTAAGTAATTTATATTAGTCAATCCGTACATACTCTTAACTTACCTAATCCAAAGGATTATGTATCTAATAACGAAACACTAAAGGTTGAAATTTGCATTTCACCTAAAACCTCTCCACAAAGGATCTAAACTCAAAGAGAAAGAAGCCCATATTAAAATTTTCCTTCAGAATAATCCGAACACAACACAATATCAAAATTTAATATCATTTTAATCTTAATTCTACTTATTAATGTAGCCCAAGGAACCCTCTTGCGGTACGAAAATCTGCACCTTGTCTCCTCAGCAATTAAAATTGAACTTTATATGGAAAGACTTATAGACTTATTTTGATTACGATTATGGTTCAGTTAGAAATGCTGTGTGAAAATCTTTAGCTCACCGTCAAATAAAAAAGAGCTTTATGTGGATGTCCTTGGGGTTACCTTCGAATGAAGTGGTAGATGTATGTATGGAAAATGTAAAGACGGAAGAAAATCCGGACAGGTAAAGTTCAAAGCCAACTTTATCCTCATTGATGGCTTGAGGTTATTAGCATTTCGGTTGAAAGTAAAGGAAATATTTTGCTAATTGAAGTCTTATTTAAAACCATAGATATCATAACTTCATTACCATTACAATACAAGCCTATTTCTGTATTTTCCTTTGATCTGCGTCGTATTGATTATTTGTTAACTTGTTTCTTGCTTTCGAGATATTTGAAAACTAGAACGAGAATCACATTGAAATGAAATTGGTACCTATGTGAAACTTAAGACTGTTCGGTTCAAACCACAGAAATGTCAGCAAGTGAGCTAATAGTGAGTGATAATGGTACTGATACTCGTACAGATCCTTAGAACATTTCCCGGGGTCAATACTCCATACCCAAATCTGGGTCCCTTTAAATTTGAGCGACCAACTTAAATAAAATCTCGTCTATATTCCTAGAACGCCGCTTTGTTGTTTTTATATTGAATATCGGACAAAGAAGCAATTAAAAAGTAGTCGATTTAAGTCCTTAACTATGTACACTTTTTGTGTACATAGTTAAGGACTTAAATCGACTACTGTGATCAATAGTTAACGGCTTATGTGCACGTTAGCTATGTTTTTATTATTATTGTTTGTCATTGAGAGAAATCTTTAAGGAAATAGATATCCTAACCCTGCCGTCGCTGTACATATTTGAAACAATCATGTATGTTAGGAAGAATTTATCCAATTTCCCAACAAATACTGATAAGTTAATAACTACAAGAAACACTGGGAAACTCAAAATATCTTTTTATAGACTAGTGAAGGCGAAAAAGTCGTTCTTGGGAAATTGTATAAAATTCTACAATAAAATTCCAAGACACATTACTGAACTTACGGATTCTAAATTTAAATCTGTTGTGAAACAGACACTTATTTCAAAAGCATATTATAAGATAAACGATTACATCATGGATAGGGATGTTTGGCAGTGATAGCGTCCCGCACAAGTAATCTAACACAGAAATATTTTGTCCTTAGTATTAAAAAATATGTATGTATGTTTATACTGTAGGTAGCATTTGAATTTTGTACTATTTTTACTGTTATTTTATATACATAGTATATTGTTTTGAAAAAATGACACCTCGCCGAGTTTCTTACGCCGGTTCTTCTCGAGGCAGAGGTTTATTTTATGAACCGGTGATAGTTTTTTGACATTCATAAGTGCATGTAACATGCCTAAATTGAAGAATAAATGATTTCATTTCATTTCATTACAGGGATTTATAGAAACGGAGACACTGTTTATGCGGGTTACTGGTTCAATCCAAAATTAAGTTTTGTAGGGCTTAACTTTTAGTATGGCCACAGCGTATGGCCCAGTTATTAAAAAAATTGTACTTATTGATTTTCATAAATATGTCTTTCTCCATACACTTTTCTTATCGCAGCGACGCATTAGACGTCATTACTCGGAAGACCGACTCTTTGTATAGATCGATTGTCTCACGGCAGTCTCGGGGTCCAGGAGACATGCTTAACAACATAAAGGATGGCGGTGTTTCCTAAAGTGAAGTACCTATATTTCCATAACCCGGACTAAAAGTGAATATTCCCATAGGTAACCTAAAAGCAGTAGTCCAGCAGGCCCGCGCCCATTGACATGCTTTAATTAATCGAGTAAAAAGCCACGTGATGGATCGCGGCCCTAATTGACGGGCTCGAAACATTCATTAACACTTTGCGTTCCGTGACATGGAAAATGATTTTTGAGCTTACTATGATATATTGTTTTGGAAATAATCATTTTATACAACGCCAGTGGCAAACAAGCTTACGGTCCACCTGATGGTAAGCGGCCACCGCAGCCTATAGACGCCCGCAACTCCAAAGGAGTCACGTACGCGTTGCCGACCCTTTATAAAATTTGAGGATGCACTGTGTTGACAAGAGAAGGATTAACAGGAGGAGGAGATTATGATTTCTGTATACCTTTAATATGCTGAATTAGAGGAAGAATAGTAAAAAAAATGTTCGGGTGGGCGACAGGTTAATTATGAGTATTATGACATCATATATTATAACAATTAGTTAACAGTTCAACTTTAATCGAGGTATGAAGATTTTACAAATGTATTATTACTGGATAACTAAAGAATAACTCCTGTATGTAGACGGTTCAAACCAAGATGGCATGGACTTAATCATGGAATGAACTTTATTCCTGTGTAGTTATAGTTTTTTTAGGCCAACTACTACTGACTACTACTTTTATCCTATTCCAAAGATTTTAATGTTCAACATAGGTAATCAATGAGCACAAGGAGTTAACAATAGTTTTCGTATCACTGCGTGGTGCCTGGCGGCATTCCAGGCTACCGAATTGTTAACCTAAGTAATAACCTCTTTAAAATAGTCTTAAAAAGCTAAAATGCAAACCAAGAATGTTAATACAATAGTCTTAATTTCATTAACTACATCAAAACAACTGCTCCAATCGATTCCATTTTCCAATTTACCCCTCAAATTAAAACGGACGAACAAAAAGTCAATCTAGTGGAGACAAAACACGCACAACAAAAAGTCAAAACACAGATCTACTTAATTTAACGTCCAAAAATGAACTGAAACGTCACAGTAATAAAACTCAAATTGAGAGCAATGTATTTAGGTATTTAACGTAGGAAATTGTGCGGTTAAGTATTATATAGGAAATGGCGGGAGAACGCACGATATTAAAGAACCCATCACGGCACAATGCCTCTATGACAAAACTCTTACTTTGAACTCATTCTAATCGCAGGGAAAACTTTATTTTCTGGTGCGCGGACATCGCGTTCATGTCCATGCAATAGACCCATTATGCGGTTAGTTCATTTAGATGACTAGTGCCTCTTTGAGATGTAGATCTTTTTTTGGAAATTTCCAAAAAACTGACTCGACAAAAAAACTATACAATTATCGAACCTCCTCACAAAATTTCACAAGAATCGTTAGCCAAATGTGAAAAGGAGAACATACCAAAATCCGCGCGCAGAAGCATACGAAATTATTGAAAAAGAATTGTTTTTGAAAATTTCCAAAAAGTGACTCAAAAAAATTCTATGTAATTACCGAACCTGCTCACATAATTTCAGAAGAATCGGCTGAGAAATGCGACCTGTTGTAGAGGAGGACAGACGGAAATCCGCCGTCCGGATATACGGTATAATACCTGTAAATTTCCATATACTGTATATTAGGCGAGCTTGCCCCGCTCGCGCATTTGTTATTTTTTGCCTTAACAAATCAGCACAGACTACCTAGACAATTAAAAACGCGACGGCATCAGAGTCCAATTTTAAACCATTAACGCGAGTGCAACCGCAATGGTTAAAAGACAAAGGGTGTACTCGTTCGTACCACCGGGTGGCGGGGTAATGAAAATGCCCTCGCCTCATCAGCTCCTGACTTTTGATGTGTTGTGTTTTAAAAGGTGTTCAAATGTTTCGTATGACTTAACTGAGTGGAATATAATTTAAGAAGAGATCAAAATACAATACGTGACGTCAAGAGTAAGGGTGCGTACAGAATCGTAAGTATTTGTTATTATTACGTTACTCATCTCTGCTACTTAATTATAAATAATAATTACCCTGGCATAGGCTACTCGTACACATCCTCGAAAAGTATTCTGAAGAACTTAAGGGCTTTTATTTATTTTTAATTTCAATACAATTTATAGTCCATCTATTTCTTATGCTGGGAATTCCAATGGAAACCAAAGTGTAATAAAAATATTCATGTTTATAGTACATATGAGCCTTTTTCGAAGCGATGGGTTGTGGAGTGCGCAAACAATAGGTGCGCACAAAGCGGTGTTGGTGGCGATACATCACTGCGCTACAATACCGCATCTGGCGCTTGCGCCCGCGCAGAAAAGTTTTGATACTTATAGAAGCCAACATGGTACTAAAGCACTTTACAAACATAGCAGTATATCACTGCAAGCGACAGAGACGCAGCTATAGTTAGATCGACAGCAATTCGTTTATGTTTTCAATTCGGAGAAATTTGGTAATTTGGTCGACTGTTATAACATCTTGGCAACACAAGATACGACAAAACAAAACAAAACGAGACAAGGTACGTCAGTCAAAACAGATTTAGAGGTAGCAATGGTAGCATCAAATACTGCGTCTAGTGTTTTGTCCCTTCTACTGTCAACACAGTGCATCCTTAAATTTTATAAAGGTTCAGCAACGCGTACGTGAGTCCTTTGAAATTGCGGGCGTGTATAGGCTGCGGTGGCCGTTTACCATCAGGTGGACCGTACACTTGTTTGCCACCGGCGTTGTATAAAAAGAAAAAAAGTCTTGATAGTTATTACATTCTTATTTTTAAATAATATATTTCGAATATTTTTAAAGATATACAATATTTTTAAAATAACGATTCATTATACAGAAAACTAAATAAGAAAGGTATTAACTGATTATTACGAAAATCCAAAGTTAAATAGGTTAATGTGTTTAATGCAAACACATTTCTGAATGATATAAAGTAGAAGGTTTATATCATTTAATATTAATATTAAAATGACATCTATGTACCTTCTTAAAGTATCAAGACCTCTCCTATTCACAGCTAGATACCAAGTTATGAACTGACCGACAATGTCCTGCGGTCAATAAGCTTTTCAAAACGGCGCAAGACAACGCATTCCCACGACATTGTGTCCAAAACAATCCTAAATATGGCAAAAACATGATAAAAGACTTATACGTTTGAAAAAGACTTAAATAGCTCGTAATGCCAAGTCATAAAAACCAAATCGGCTTGAGGTCTATTTTAATAAAAGTAAACGTTAACTTTGGTCACCAAATTAAATTTATGGCCCACAAAACCATAGATACTTAGTTATACTTTTCTCGCGATAGAGTTAAAATTGTATTAACATCATAGTTTTGCGATGGTAAAAGTAAGTTTGCTAGTTGCGGTCGAGATTTGATGTCTCTGCATTATTTTAAATGTTTAGGGTCAAATATTTTTGTCACAGGGCAATGCATCAACCCGACTTGTGGGTGATCGTATAGGAATTGTATTGCTTTTGTATTGGCACTTATTTACAGATCGTTTAACTTTAAATACCGTGAGAAACTGGAAATGTGGAGATTGTAAAGATGGTGGTATTAAATTAGAAGTTAAATTATGACAGTTGACACTGCTTGTTGACCGTCGTTAACGGATAAATATAAATACCATGATCGATGGCAAATATAAAGGCGTCCTTTTAAAAGCCGCTTTTCAGTTTAGCTGTCGCTAGACTATAATATAAAAAAGCTAAACATTGTTGTATCGCAACATGCGTTTTATGATAATGACAGAATCGGTATAGCCTGGATAGGTCTGTATCTATGAGAGAAAATCAAATGAGTTCGGTTTCCGTCTCTTAAACTGGCTTAGTTTTAATAGATAGTCCAAGCTATTAACATGGATTGTGGATTTTTGACTTCGTTGATCTCAGCCACACTCCACCTGCATAATATATTATAACCACATACCATCACCATTGCTTCTTTATTTTCTCCATATATCTTACATTCAATTCTACCTTACATTCACAAATATCCAAATGAAACCCCCGAAATTTTATCTCCAATGCAAATAGCTCCCCTTTCAGGCCCACAATAGTCAACTTTGTGGCTTCCATTGTTTATTTTCTTACTAGATTAGGCTGTTGCGACAGATAGACGAACGCATTTATTCAAAGAAAAATGATATACCATTCATTCGTGCGTGCGACACGACGTATGAAAAAAACCAATACACATTTGCGGTTACGGGTGCGCGTGACAAACGCGAACTTTTGCGAAAAAAATATTTTTCAATGATAAAAGTAAATTTGCAAAGAAAAGGAAAACCACAGACAGCCAAAAAAGAATAAAATATGGCAGAAAAGTGGACCCCGGATGCAATAAAATATCAATTTTTTTATCGTCCCCTCGGCATAGTTTTAGTTTTCTAGTGGCATGCGAATATCATTGGGGTGGAGTGGTATATAAATGATGTACCTATTCGGATTCAGTTTTGCTTTTACGGATACTTTCATCCATAAACTTTATGTTTTAGCATTTATGCAATTAATTCCACTCCTGTTTAGACAAATTGAAAATTAAGTAGGTACGCAAACCATACGCAAACACTTCGATCTTTGGTTCGTCGTCCAAACAAAAGTCATCCATAATTTTAGTTTCTCATGATGTATCTAGAACTACGTAGAGTATCGAGGAGACTTTCGCATTTAGCTTCTCATAATTCGAGCAAATAATTTAAAATGTGCAATATCGATAGGTTAACACTATACGCGTTGTAAATATGAATAATTGAACAAGTGGCGAGCACCGCAATTAAAGGGGGCAAACAGGAATCAATTCACTGCCACTATTGACTCATTATTCTGTTTGCATGATCATATGAGCTGGATACGCTAGAGTAGGAAAGAGTAGCGAAAAATGATGCTGCTTTTCAACTATTTAAAGCTACATATAATCTTATAATCATAATCTGTCGAACGCACGTTGGGAAATATAAACGGTACCATAGACAACATTATAGTTACCTCCAAAGGCCACCAGAGGCACTGTTTGCGTTGCCATACAAATTAAAACTAAACTCAAATGCGTACATTTGCGTATATGTTTTAAAAAAAAGTATTTGTTATGGTCTATTACTAAGGCCTAGACTGCAATAGCTGGGCGATTGATGACGCCACGGCGATGTCTGAACAACTTGATGTAGGTACTGAGATGGCCGTCGCATCACTATTGTCCTTCCCGTGCGTTCGCAGCCCAAGCCCTCGCTCTCCATTTGTTGGAGCTTTAAGTATGCTCAAGCTTTGCCCACAAAGTCAAGGGACAGATGTGGAGGGCTATCGATTCTTCCCCATATGAAATTGTCATTTGCATTGGACTTGCAAATGCGCCCTTGGCCCAGTCGGTGTACTGACGAATGCTGATCTGATACGATGGGGTGAAACAGCGGTTTTCGCAGCTATATGTTTTTAAAGCGATATTGACGAAATTTTCATTTCAGAGGTTTATTTAACTTTTAAGTACTAGATTTTAAATATTATTTATCCGAAACTTATACCAATGACACTGTTTGTGACACAGAGATACATTTCTGCTATATATACCATTGAAAGTCTGTCCCATGCTGCTTACATTGTACCAGATAATTATCTGTAGGTAGGTACTTAAGTAACTTTACTTTATGTTCTACTTTGTAATGGCAAGTTTTAAGCTTGAAAGTATATTTCGTAGAGATATGGAATCAAACATATTCGTCATAAATTCACTTAGTCGGTTGATATAAAATAGGAATTATCGCCCAATGTCGCATTAAATTACAATACGGGAAGAATTTGACAAATGCAGAGGGCCTTCGGACCCATTGAAGCAGTAGGAAGCATTTTCAAACGTAAAAGAAGAGTAACTGAAAACTCTCCAGATGCTCTATTTTTATAACCTATTCTATTCTGTGGTATAACACAACTTCAATGTTGTTAAATCGCCATGTATCTCAATACATATCACGAGATGACGGCTGTTCTTTTGGGTCACTTTTGGTTGCAATGATGTGTAAGTACATAATGAGACGATTTAAATTTTACAGCAAAGGCTGACCCAAACTATTAGTAAGTAGGTTCCAGATACCAAAGGAAGAAAAACTACCTAATTCATGTTACATGTACTAGGTTGTCTTTCTTACTTTACAAATATTTTTGAACGAATTTTGTATTGTAGGTAGGGTACCTGCAAAATTCGTTCAAAAACGTTTGTTTATATAAAATGGCGTAGCTGTTATATATTGCAGAACCAAAGTCGATCAATGTTTTTGGTCATTCGACTTAGGTCAAACTCAGTGACCTATGTTCCCGTTTCGGGCCGAATGTGATTCGTGACCGACCCATAACCAGATGGTTCCTGTAAAACCGATTCGCGAAACGCAATTTCGGATGCATTAAGAACGGCGGCGGACCGTGAAATTTGTTGCAACTTATACCAGATTAGCACGATGATTTATAGCTGACTTCGATACCAGAGGGTCTGTTTCCCTGGACGTATTGGATTAGTTCCAATTACCTCTCATCTCTAGCCAAAGTCCAGCAGTACGATGTATATAGACTGATGTTGACGATGATTAGATTAGTGTTTGTGACCAATTCATGGTCGAGCACGGTCGTTTTTATATGATATAGACAGGTTCTGGCTAATAGCAACAGTTGTCGCAAAATTGTTTCATTTTCTGCATTTAAAAATGTTATAGCGCTATTGATTCTCGCAGTATATCAATTCCACCGTCTTTAACAACTTAATCAAGCAATAAGTACCTACAAAACTAATTTCTATTCAATACGCTTACATGAATAGACTCGCTGGTCACTTTTATAGGTCGGTGTAAATGTTAGGCCGTTAGGTTGTAGTGCTGTTTTCAAAAAACGTGCCTGACAAATACTGGGAGGCAGGCTACAAATTATTTTATGCTTAATAATAATTTGAAAGTTTCACTGCTTAAAACTGGAAAAATATTTAAAACTAACTTGCTGACTTCTACCAGTTTGACATCAGAAGGATTCTCATTAGACTTCATATCTTGTTAGAAAATTGTTGTCGCCATTTACCATTCATGTGCCCAATAATATTTTCAGGTAATGAACGAACTACCACTCGAATTGTGACTTTCCATTTAAAAGTGAGGGTCACTAAAGAAACCAAAGACCAAAAACCGTAAAAATATGTTTTCTTTAATTATTATATTTTACTAACTACTATTTAACTAAATACAGTCACTTAAATTATCTAGGTGTTACAAGTAAGAGACGAACGGTAAAAGTGAATCTGGCGCGCAGTATTGTGTTTTTCTAGTAGGTATAGGTATGTTGATATTTTTGGGCACTTCACTGTGCCACATAATATTGCAGTTGACTACAGGTCCCGATTGAATTCAGCTCTTTAGAAATTAATTCTCAGACATCTAAGCTACGCATAAGTCCACAAGTTTCAATTTATTACAGATTTTGATCTTCAGCAGATTTCACTGTGTCGTTTCTATTAAAAATGTAACGGAAACATCGCCTTTAAAGGCATTTCATTGAAATAGATTTACCAATTCTAATTCGACAGTTCTTGGATAACTAACTTTAACTAGAATACCTACCCGTTGAAACGAAGAGTAATAAATATCTAATCAGAAAATATGTTGTCCACATATACTGTTTTCAAGACTCAATACAATGGGCTATTTGTCTATTTATGATGCAATTCGAAGTAGTTTTTAGAAATGATCAAATATTTGTATGAGAGCACAACAACAAATACAAAATGAGAAATACATACTGCATGTTTGACTTTTACTCTCATTTTGCATTTGTTTAGTTTAGATTCTAAACTATCCAAATCTATAGAGCCGTTTCTGCGATAATTGCGCAATAAGTGTACATAGGACGTTTTTTTACATCTTTGATAAATAGTATCCTATAGAGCACATTGAAAAATGATGAAAAGTTAACGGCATCTGAACTCATTCCAACAAATGAAATTATGTCAATTCCTCATTTGGAGATATAGTTTTTCCTTACGCCACCGTTTTGTGATATCAACCCATCGAGAAATAGCATTCGAATTTAGAACAGCAATTCCTCGATTCCTAGCCCGGGGCAAAGTCGTATCCTCGCCTATACCCGGAAACCAGTGCCTTAACATCTCACCTGAGAGCGTTCACCCCTGACCCTGGTCATCTCAAGACGATGACCGTCCCGCTCGCACCTGTAGTATACCATATAAGCCTGTCTCTGTCGTCGACCGCGCACGGTTCGATCGCAGGGCGTTTGGATCCGTGTGTCCTCTGAATTGCAGGGAATCTCGGAAGTCTGTACAAAATTTGTGGATTTTATTAAATAAACATATTTAACGTTTGTCTGAAATAAATGTACATTCACAAAGTGGCTAAAATATCAGTACGCTACGCCCTTGTTATTAAAATAATATTTTCCTAAATTGTATTTTGACGAAAAATCTACTAGAGTTTCTGTAAAAGAAGACCACTGTCGAGAAGAAACGTATTTAAACAAACTCGGCAGTCAATAATTGCGCTTAATACAATGATAATACTTAACCTACTATTGACTATATACAGATACAGTAACAGACCACACATATACGTCGTAGTTCACATAATACTGCACAGATGGCGTGTGATCTTACTCGTAAAATGTATCAAAGCAAAAATTCCCTGAGCACTCAGACAAAGCCACAATTCGTGTACCGCGTGGCGCCCTGGGAAGATGCACCGTACCCGCGGTATACCGGTATCGATATACCTACTGCGGTACCGATACATATGCGTATGCGCCACTATCGTACCGCATTCTGTAACTAGCACCGGCAAATTAACAGCGGCCAAACAAATTACTAGCTGTTACTAGCTTAGGCGTGGTACCTTATATATATATATACTCGTATATATATATCTATATATATAGCCTATTGTATAGATAAAGTGAGAATTTTCTTTGTACTTTAGCACCTACACCGCCTGTGAATTCCTTTTTGTTTCTTCATACGATATTTAGAGTTTTGAGAAACTTCGAGTCGAACCCGAAAAATTCAGTTCTCATGAAAAATCGCATTTAAGTACCTACATTTATTTTAAGTTTTATGTAATGTACTATCCAATGTTGACATACGAAATAAATACTATCTCTATTGTTTTTGTACTTTGTACGGCCTTGACTAACGTAATTAAATTAATGTCTATCAGATTTATGTATGAATAATTATATACCTACAATACGCATGTTATTAAAATAGAATACCAATTAGCACTGTTAGTACTGATAATGGTTTACAATAAATAAATAAATAAATAAATAAAAAAGAGAGAGTAGAACTCTTTAATTGTTCCCTAGCAAAGACTGCCCTTCAAAAATGTATAAATTAAAAACTACAACATATCGAGACATGTCCAAAAATAATAACACATCAAGTCGATGTCAGAACAAACAAGGGTCAACAAAAGAGTTCCGATACACTGTGATTTTTACGGAACGTTGCGTGGCGTAAGTGAACCATGGTCTAAATAAGGGTTGTTTTCTAACTGACATTGTTAAGTAAACGCATATTAGGAGTTCATAAAACCCACTGTGGGCACACCTTGGTATACCGAATTTTATAACTAACTTATGTTTTTGTAATTGGTCGGAGTTATGTAATATTGAATTAAGCGCTATGGAAATCCAAAGTCCATCCATAACACCGTCCAATTAAGTCAGCATCAAAATGAATAGCTCGCGATCCAGGATGTTGTGATAACTATGTATATTCTAAACATCGAGCAAACCTCAAAAAAGGTGAATATATTTCAATTGTATGCAATTAAGTCATGTTTGCCAATAACAAAGTGTGAAAATCGTGCAAGGTTAAATCAATACATCATAAAGATCTATACATTCTACCACTAAGTCGTATACTGTATAAGTACATGATTGATACTTGATATAATCATGTAATGGGGGCTATCGTTTTTGTGCTCACCAGTTGGCGCCACTGTCGACTAAGGTCCAGCTGTCAAAAATTGTTATTGGTTATTATGGACATGAGAACGAAGTTTACATTTAAATCATATTCAATACCTTAAAACCGTACCGTAAAAATATCGAATATACCGCATTGTAGCGTGGTCCCGTTTTGTTCGGAAAAAAGGAGGAAATAATTTTCCGAAAGACAAATCTGTCTCAAAGCCCTGACAGTCATTAACCCTTAATTCATATTTGCCATAATCAAGCTCAGGTATTGCAAAATAGTGACCATATTGTTCCAATTAGATATTAACCCGCGTAGCGCAACCAAAAAGAGTGACATTTGACGTTTCGGAGGACCCCACGCTACACTAGCGCCTCTAGCGGCGAATTCATACGCGATAGCCCCCATTATACATGATTGCACTGATTATATACTTTTTCTACCATTTTTGTGCATATACATTTGGCAGGAATATATTTTTTTAATCCTATGATATCTAGATTTATAGTGTTTTTTTTAGTTGTATCAAGCACTCTTTCCATGTCTTGTTTTGATAATATTGTATCTGCTTTATTTGTGCACTTTGATACGGAGTCCACTATACGTATATTATAATTATGTACTAAGCTGGTTTATCAACTCTATTTTTTGCAAGTCATGTCATGTCACCGCAATTTCCCTATTAACCTACAAATTCGTTAAACTTCTTTCACCCATCGACACCATATTATATTATTTATAATGCATTTCAAATTAACGTCCATCGGAAACAAACCACGTATTTACAACGCCATAGATTTAAATCGTAATAAATTAACAATATTTTCACTAGTTAATTAAAAGGGGAAACTGACAAAACATTACAGAATTGTGTTACATCCACAATACCATAACTCGCGTTTAAATAATTCATTACAAAGTCGACCTTAAATCCAAGTATTAGGATCGTTATTGCATCTTTAGAACTGACCGAGATATGAGGTTTCTCAAGTAACTCGAGGGAATGAGTTCGGTTATCGCGAACGAGCCGAATTGTTACAAAGGGCATCACCGTATTATGTTTCGCGCCATCTAGCGAGCGTCGGTCGCAACTTTATAACAGACAGGAAGTGTTGTTTTAGAGAGTAGTAATAAATAAAAATGCAATGTTCTGTACACTTGATATTGGTTATAAACAAGTAGGTACACAATAATTGTACATCATCCACATCTTTCTTACTTATATAAATTTAAGCTCTAAAAAGCTCACAAAGACGCTACAGAAAAAGGGCTCTACTATCTAATGATATACATACAATTAAATCGTCAAGTCTGAATTAAAAATAGCGGACCCGGCAGACGTCGTCCTGCCGAGAAGCAGCGCCACACCGGCTCTCAAAATTTCACCCAAATCGGTTCTGCCATTTAGCAGGAGTTAAATAGGTGAAATTACAGAAGTATATAATTTATATCAACCAATAAGTTCTATCGAAACTGCAAATAAATATGAGAAAAGCTAAGAAGTTCAGAAACAGTACAGTACTAATTAACAGACAGAAAAAAAACCATGCGTTGTGGTTGTTGGTAGAGTTCGTTTGTGATGACGTCATACTGTGCGTCAACCGACAGTTTATTTTGTCCATGACATCAAGCGGGGATGTAACTCAGTGGTAGAGTGTCTGCTTCGCATGCTGAAAGTCCTGGGTTCAAATCCCAGCATCTCCAAGCAAATCACTTTTTGTTTTTTTGATTCACATTTCATATTCGTGCACTCAACTAGAATTAAGAATCAAAGTAAAAACCGTTGCAAAAAATGCACTAATCGTATTTTATTTCTCATACCAAAATTTTGAGCATATCGATAGTATGAGAGTATTTCTTTGTGACTGAATAATTTGATTGGCAATTTTGAAGCAGTTGATTAAAAAGCTTCTTTTTCCATGCTACATTGGTATCCCACTGCTGGGCAATGAATGACTTCCCCTTGATTGCCACGACTCCCCCGTACCTGTGCTTCTTAAATATGTAGAATTATTTATATCTAAATATCGAAATGATTGCCATCAGTGAGTGATGATTTTTCGAGTCAATAGAGCGCGGCGGGCACGTGGCATTACATTATGAACAAATTGTGGTCGCCCCATTAAGGTATTAATGAATGATTGACATACAGCTGCCGTGATTGTTATTGTACAAACCATTTTGCTATAATTATTTTGCCAGGCGATGAGGACACACTGGAGGCCTATTTTTGTTCGTCGTTTCCTTTTTTTATAGGTAATGGAAAAGAGAGCGGAAATATAACCCATACAAGTACTGACATTAAAAAATATACTCATACCATTATAGTTGCTCATTACGATAATATTGTTCCACGTGCCACAATCCACAAGTGACACTCAGACTCTTACATACTAGGCTAGTAAGGGACGAGTGATATATACCTGACATAAACGAGATCATGCTAGCTAATAGGATGAACAGAGAGCGAAATATTGAAATGCAATGGGATTTAAAAAAACCGGTCAAGCGCGAGTCGGACTCGCGCACCGAGGGTTCCGTATACAGATGTGTAGCGGTTCCAACCATATTAAATCAGGAAAATCTCAACAACCTGGTGTGAAAATTGGACCCTATAGGTACAGCGCCATCTATCGGCGACTTTAGTTACAAATTTGAATAACTGAATAACTTTGTATGTACGGTAGTTTTTCAAGGATAATTCTTTAACACGTAAACCGATTTCAATTTTTTTTTCTTTATTTGAAAGAAGGTACTTTCAGCATAATCTCGTAGGAATTTATAAAACAAAAATACATGCAAAGGTGATTAAATTACAAACTTAGTATAAAAATGTTATTTGACGATAAGAAAAAAGAAAACTAGATAGAGCTACAGTTATATTTTTCCTGTAAAATATACATTAATATCAATATTGTGTAATAATATTATATTTTTTCCTTAGTAAACTTGAGAGATAAGGGGGGGGGAACGGTATTATTTTTTACATTTTCCCTCATAAAACAAAACTGACTCAACTTAAAAAATTTAAAAACATTGTTTCAGAATGTGCAATTCAAGCCCTTTCATATAACATCCCACTCGACATATTAACTAGACTTTCAAATTTTGAACCACCTGTTATCTGTCATTTTTCACAGAAATTAAAAAAAATATTTAAAAAAGTCATGTTCTATGTATGTAGGTAAGCCTTCCTTATAACTATTCCAAATTTCAAATCGATAGCATAAGTAGTTCTTGAGATATTTAGCGATGTGACAGACAGACAGACAAAGTGAAACCATAAGGGTTCCTTTTTTACCATTTTGGTCCGGAACCCTAAAAACGAAAGAATTGAGGTCGAATGGAGGTCAAATAAAGTTGAGACATTGGTAAAGAAATATATAAATATGTATAGGTCATTTTGCAGCCGCACCAACAGAAATATCATCTCTTTCTTTGTGTTTTAGGTTTCTTATAGTATAAGAAAGAGATGAAGGTGAATTTCTATCTTTTGATACATAATTAGTTTACTTATACAAGTTTTTTTTCTCTACCTACAGGACACGCAGCTAACTAGATTACCTATAAATGTCATATACAAATAGGAGGTAAAGGATCGGTTTGGTACATATTTCATTGTACCTCGGTAAAAAAACCTCATTGCTTTTTTTATTTGACGCAACGTTTTTTAAAAGCAGCCAGGTAGCCCCGGTGGCTGCCAGGAAATTGAGTCGCGCCTCGATTTCCAGCCGATCCGCCGGAAATCTAACTCCTATCTACCCCCTTTGCCTTTTTGTGCTGGCAGGAATATGGCGGCTTACCAATCTACGTATATAAAATGTGAAGTAATCGGGTGCCTATATTAAATCTTCTATTAATATTCAGACATACAAGTAGGTATTTGTTATGAAAATATTTGTAATAAAATGTTACGAAATATCGAGATATTCTAGGTACTAAATAACTAACTAATTACTTACATATTGCACAATATTTGTAATAAATGTTATGAAATAACAAGATATTGTAGGTATTAAATAATTAACTAATTATTATACTTACATATTGCACAATATTCGAGATAGGTCAGATGGGTCAAGACCTATTTTCAAATATGATACTTCACTATCACTTTGAAAGATTTAAATGTGTTAACGTGACTTAACAGTCATCAAGTGCTTAATTGACCAGTTCATGTCTCCAACCCATATGATATGACACCCACGTCATGACAAGGTTATATCAGTTTTTAATCTCGCAAAGTTGTTGTTCTAACTGTAAATCGCAAGATCATCTGTATCATCTTGCTGTTGAAATCTTCTGGTGGTATCATACGGCCTGCACGACACAGGCTCGGCCTAAGTATGAAGACCACTGTTTGCTCTAATGAAATGATATAAATTAAGGTTATGATTAATTTCTGAATGTACACATTAGCGATCTGGTAAATAAATTAATGTTGTATTTGTATATTGTAAAGTATAGATACCAAGTCCCTTCTGTTTTGACAAAAAAAGATTTTTGAACTAAGTAACTTGTATAACATACATTATCTACTATACTTTTTTTATGTTCGCTTAGTACTCACATTTTAAGCATCATCAGGTCCCTTGTAGCGACTTCTGAAACAAATTGACAGTTAATAACCTCACTAAAATAACGACTATAATTCCACAACAAAATCCACCCCAAAAAAAACCATGAACTATGCACAACACGCCCAAATGCCACCTGTAAAGGTAAAGCCCATTAGTACAGCCAAATGAATAGTTGATCAGCCCAAATGCCAGGCCAAATGGAATATCCAATGAGTACGGCTTCATCAGAGGAGCCGAAAACCCGATCAATATTATAAGGGTATTGTTTCCTTTGGTTGAATTCACAGTAGCCGAACGATAACAGCCCGGCCACGACTGCGCGAATTGCGGCGCGGCAAGCGTTTTATCTGTTCATTGCGCGGTCGAGACACCCAACGCAGTCCGGTTAGTTGAGATCACACGCAATGTATTAGGAAAACATAGGCGATCACTGATTAGGGGCCGCACGGTCCGGCGTCCTAGGCACACACTTAAGAAATCCATCTTCCATCGAAAGATGGAACGCTGCGCTTACGGCGTCCAACTCTGACACGACGCGTACACTTAGGCATTCCCTAAGCCTGCGGCGGGGACGTCCACCGCGCGATCGCGACAACACTGACACATTCATTCATTCATTCATTCATTTTTGCCGTACACCGGGTAGAGTCACTCCGACCCAGGTCGGGCCTAGCTGAGTTTCTTGCTGGACTCTTCTCAGCTAGGCTAGGTTTAGTGAACCAGCGACAAAACTCCCAGTAGCTCGATTCCACTTACACCTCAGATTCGGTTGAAACCGCTCAACCAATCTACTACCAGGCTACTCTCTAACCGCGCACTCCTATCGCTTTATTGGGCCCGGCCTATAAAGCCACAGTCAGGTTCAAAAAAAAAACAAAAAAACCTCCTCATTAGCGTAGCTCCTTCTGATGCTGGCTGTACTATCGGCATCACAGAAAGTTACTGTACGTTTATCTCACGAGCGCGGGTTAGCAATACTTGTGGTTGTGACACATACGAACACATAGCTGAGCACATAGACAATGTTTGAAGAGTTCGTGAGATAAAAGTACTGTAACTGACCAGTCGAGAGCCTTATTGCAACGAGACAAGGTCTACCATTGGTCAGTTAACTGTGATGCTGATTGTATTTATTTTTGAGTTTTCAATCGCCATCAAATATATATTTACCTACTCTTCAAGGTGTTTTAAAGTATCTGAAAAGTAACTAACACCTTCCCGTGGCCTTGACAGTCATGGTTAGATATTTGTGAGGACCCTGTTTAGTTTGATGTATCTGATCGAGTGGCAAACGACCCTTAGACGAGGTAACTCATACGAATCATCCAAATATGTAGTTCATACGTACTTCTATTTTTCTTAATTTCCCGAGACTAGCGATATGTACTCGTAACATTTCGCCGCGCCACTGTGAATCTACTAGTATTTGATTATCACTTGTTTATACTGCAATGGACGTTGTGATGAACGTCTGAAAGTTCATTTAGAAATATACTGTTCATTAAATGCTAGACTTTAATTTTATCTACAATATAAACAATAAAAATTTAGATCAAGTAATAACGTGTCTTCAGTTTTGACATAGGTATAGAAAAGTACTCTGTGATTTTGACAGAACAAATCTGAACCACAGGGATACGTATACAGCGACCAAAGAGAATATAACCACTAGCAGCGACCATAGGTCTTTTACTTAATTGGCAATCTATACTATATATTATAATGTAAAGAGGATTGTTATTTTGGTTGTAAGAAAAATTTATTATTCTAAAATATTTATTATTCCAAGAGCTATCAAGCTTAGAGTCTATGCCTTCATAAGGTAAGCCGTATGCCTATTTACCACCATCCCAATATGAAAAATAAATTCTACCAAGTATTAGAAAAGTCACAGCAAATCATCTTTCGGGGATTGTCACCCGTGCTCACTAGAGTGCCTGCGCTGGGGTTGTCGGCGGGACAAATTGCCGAGTCCCGGGGGAAATCTGCGGTTATTAGCTGTCAATCATACACACCCTATTGATCGCTCAGATTTTTTTCGTGGCCCTAGTAATAACTATCTGGGAGTCGTATGTAGGAACAGTCACATGTAGAAATATCTTAAGATAGGTACTAGTGGGACAGCATTCCCGTTAGCACCTTTGACTATGTAACTCTGTTCTACGTATAAAATACATTCTTCGATTATGTTGAAACAACTCATTATAAAAATAAATAACTTAAGACATATTATAGTAACATAAATATGACGTTGACTATTAAATAAGTTATATTTTCATTCAAATACGGCACGAGCCAAACCTGTGTTAAGAAAGCGATTTTGTGAACGCATGTCCATGTACATTAGAACCTTGTCACGTTTCACTAGTTTGATGCACTGCCTCTGCAGCGGTATTGTTAGGTGATTACGACAAGGTTTTAAAGTGGTCAGCTACTTTTGAAGTTGAATACAAAACGCTTAAAAATATGGCGTCTCTTGTAGAATATTAATGATCATCCCCATTAGTGGAAAGCTTTTTACACAGACCAAGCGAGAATTAGATGTGTACTAGAAGTGATACTTAATATTCAATTTCAAGTCGATCAGAAAAGAACAGAGTTTATTCCATGATTAATTTTGTAATCTTGACTTGCCCCAAACTTTTTTAAATACAATCACTGTGGCAAAGAAGCTACGTCCTGCCTGATGGTAAGCAGAATCCGTAGCCTATGGACGCTTGAGACTTCAGACGGACCACAAGAGCGTTGCCTATCCTTATGAAATTGAGGACTATCTTACAATCCCTTTTGTAGGCAGAGTATATGCACCCATTTTACATGTTTTACGTTTATTTTAAGATGAAGCACTTACACTAATTTACAATTGATTTGTTCAAACAAATCGGGCTTAGTGGAGAAACGAATGTCCTATGTCAATTTGGTGAAAACTTGATTTATTGGATTGTATTTTGATTCATCATTACTAGCCTGGCGAAAGCAGTATAATAGAGTAACCAAAATTTTAAAGTAAACGCCCTTCTGCTAGTAGACATTGTTTCAATGTGTGAGTTTCTGTATTACCTCCGTCTGCTTACATTGCTAAAATGATAGCCAAAACCTAAATCGTAGGTTTTCATTAGCAAAAGTTGACGTATGTGAATGACAATAATAAGATGACATAAATGTATAGAAAATTAGAAATGTTAAAAATTAGAAAAAAAATTAGTACATCTTCCAAGTTATCTATTGGCAGATTTTTGCTTTTTAATGCCAGCTGAATAGCTTTCCAGAGCGTAGAGTTTAGCTCTTTTAGCTTAAAAATAGTAAAATATTAGACTAGTTTTGAACAAATAAGTCCAAGTAATCAGTAAAATAATATACGAACGGTCTAATTAACGTATATGTAATATGTAACATTAAATGAAATTAAGCATAAATTAATAATGTTTCTGGAATAGCAATCGTAATCAGTTTATATTGTACTGTACAGTTCTCAGATCAGGCAATACGCAAGGCTTGTCCGCATAAGAGGAGTCTCTTCCAGTAGCCCTTAGTTCTTCGTCGCTCTAATCGTAAGGCGGATTGGGTAAAAGCCGATAAATCTCTACAGCACTAACTCAGACTGGACAATTAGTGTAAAATATACTTCCTTATTACTCGCACACTTACCTTAATTCAAGCGAAATTACTGTACAGGAATGTAAATCGAATCACAGTCGAATAGGTATTAAGTTAGTATACGATCGACAAATAACAGATGTGATTTTTTGTAAGAGTTAGAGCCTAACTAATTTTACCCATGATATGAATTTTCATTTTTAGGGTGCCGTAGCCAAATGGCAAAAACGGAACCCTGATAGTTTAGTCATGTCTGTCCGTCCGTCCGTCCGTATGTCGCAGCCGATTAACTCGGTGACTATAAGCACTACAATTATGAAATTTGGTAGAAAGGTGTATTCTATGAACCACTATATAAAAGTGGTTGGAAATTACACTAAATTATTAAATTAGGAGAGGACTCCATACATGTAACCGGTGAATGAAAATAGGCCTTTAAAAATAATATGGGTGTTTCTAAAAAAAATTTCCATTTAAGTCAACCGTTGGTGAGATACATATTAGCTGTCAGTCTTATAATGTACTCTACATGTATGTGTCACTTATGGATTCGAATTATATTGTTATAGAGTATAATGTGGAAATGCTGTTACTTAACGCCTATACATAGTTGGATGGGACGAAATGTACCTGTAGATAACCTATTCGGCAGGATGCTTGATTTATTTTATTACTCGAGTCCTTGATTATGTTCATATTAACGATTTCACAATTACTAATCGATATCTTAAAGAGTAATGATCAATCAGCGCCTATCTACAAAAGCAACCCTTCCTTTCATTAAGCATAATGATGTGTGAAACGCAATATGCTTGTGCCAGGGATTATACGTGCCTTACATCGATAACCCAATTTGTGGTGTCCAAACAGTGGATAACAGTACAGAAAGTTATCAATTTGTTAACTGTAACTTTTTGTCTATACAAACGCGACATATTATCGACATAGATATATGTAGCTATGTATGTTATAATTGGTCTAGTAGTGCGTGCATTCCACTCGCAACGTGGCGGACACTGAGGTCGTACCCTAAAACAGGCTCCTAAAGTGATTAGGTATACATGCAAAAATAGCAATTTTTCGTAAAACGCGCGTTTGTAACGCTTCAAAAAATTGCGTGTGCCGTGTACCTTACCTAATCAAGTCTCAGTGTTCGCATGTTGCGGGTGAATATGCATCAGCTCAAAACGTATATTTATAGATATGTGAGACCCGCCGGAGACCCCTATATGTTGAAAGCTTTTAAAACTCTTTTACCTTCGCCTTTTTTAGTTTACTTGAGTATGTATTGACTTTAGATTTGACTTTTAAAAACTCAGTGACGTCGCAAGAATTGTGTCATTATGTGTTCTGTGTTTTATAAACATATTTTATACTAGCTTTGTAATGGTCTACATTTTTATAATATCGCTTCTAGTGTTGGAAACTCTGGTTGTGACAGAATCATTGACTCTCAACGTCCGTACAACTTTGTTTACGCCTGCTGACCTGACGAAGAAAAGGTGGGACAAAAAGGATGTAGCCCTTCTCACCGCCCGTATGCATTTGCAGAGCTTATTGCCACCCATAAAGGTCAATCAGAACGCTGAATATGTTCATTCTTTAATAAATTACATAGAAAATTGCTACGGTTCTGTAAACCAGGTGGCATATGACGGTGAAGAAGAAACAATCCTAACCATAGCCGTCTCCGACGTTCTCGGCGGTTATCTGAAGATGGTGGCCTTGCCAGTGGCTAAGAATGCTTATTACAGCGGCCAGCTACCGACGCAGGATGCCTTAAAATTGTTCAAATACTATGACGACATCAAAGAGCAGCTGGGTACAGATGGGAAAGGCTGGTCGGAACAGCTTGCGACCATTGTTAGAATTAATAAAATTCGTGGACCCCGCTCGGACTCCTCGTTTACGAAAATAAAGAACGCTTGCCAGCAAATGTACCTAAAAAACGATCAGAATAATCTTACAATGCCTCTTCCCTCTATAGACTGGAACACGCGCATAATGTTCGTACCTTTAACGAACCAACCGATTGTAGATCTGCGGTCACCGGATTTCAGTAGCGTTTTGCAGAAATTTCACAAGATCGCGAGCGCTTGCGAACGCTCCATATATCCTGAACACCACTATTTTCAAAGTAATTTTGAAAACTGGGTCAATGAGGCCGTGATACCACACCTCAGTGACGACGACTTGTACACAGCCTTCAAAGGCATTTTGTGCCTACTTGATAACACGAACTTAATCTCTACCGCTGGGGAGAGTACACCAGGCACTGAATTCATTAAATGTATGTTTCATAACATGTCAAAAAAAACTATTATAATACTGAGCATCCTGATTATCGAATTAATATGTTGTATCCCAACTCTTTTGTTTTGTGTAATGAAAAAGAAGAAAAATAAACCCAGTTGTTCGAATATTACTCCATTGACTGTAGCATCTGTAACCTCTATAACTAAAGCAGAATCGAAAAAAGTAGCTTACAATGACAAAACGGTCTTATATGAGCTCAGTTCACGTAGTGCATCTTTCCATAGCCCAACAAAATTTAATTCGAGAGTGAATTTCACTGATTATAGTAAAATAAAGGTAAATGAAGCTCACTCTGACTTGTCCACTGCTTCAATATCTCGACGGTCATACTCTTCCATAACTGATGCCACCAACACAGCAGACGAAGCTCCTACAAAGAAATATTCCAAAACAAGTGAAAATATATTATCTACAAGTCAACATCAGCTCCGTTATAAGCAAACAGAAACTGACGAGATTGACACAACCCAAAATCAAACCCAGGTTTCCAACTGGCCTTTATTATCAACATCGAATTCAACCAGTACTGCGATAAATCTGAACACCCGCACGCCATCAAAAAACACCTCCGGTGAAACGGTTACCCTGACAACAGTCCTTCCACAAGACAAGAGTTGTTCGAAAGTATTAAGAAAATCCAAGCGTTTCAGGCCTCGCAACAGGATAGAACCGCTCAGCCCTGAGTCAGACAATCTATTTCCTCCTTCATCTAACGTCAGATTACACAAACAGAGGACAGGAGGAACTGTTGAGGAGTTGAAGCTGCAATTGTTTGATGATAAATTAAGTGATATAGCTCTGATGCGTTATGATAGTCGAAAAAGTGTTGAATTCACTGCACCACACCCCGGTAATGAAACTCACACTAAAAATAGTGAAATTAGCTACAATCGATCCCAGTCGCATCGAAGCATTTCCTCTAAAAATGCCAGCACAAGAACAATTACAATTTTTGATGAAAACAAGCCACAGATAGTTGGAAACCAAGGAATGGAATTTAGAACGGGTGGAAGTAGACAGAAAATAAGTGCGAAAGTATCAAATCAAGGAATAACTATGAATAATGAAGTACCAAAGAACAGGAAAGGAATATTGAAGGCTGGGGAAGAGACAACGACAACGAGGACAAAGAAAAGTAGAATCCCGAAGAAAACCACTACACTTGGCCCTCTTCCGCAGTCCCCAAGGTAATCATAATCAACATACACTTTATTTCATATATTGAACCTCGTAGTCCACACGGACTTGGACTTGGATGCCTGCAATTCCAAAAGAGTCACAAGCTCGATCTCGATACTTTATCGATTTCCAGACTCTCTGTAGGTACTCACAAACGCGGGTGAGCCATGGTTGTGTATTGAGATATACATGCATATTGTCTATGTGTACGTTAGCGTAGGAGATATGAGTTCACATTGCCTACGTGTTCGTATGTGTCACAACTACAACTATGGCTAACCCGCGCTCGTGAGATAAACGTACTGTATATTGTATTGAAATCTGTCTCCCATACGAGATGGCACCAGCGCGCCCTGTTTTGTGCGATATCCTCCCCGTTCTCTGTATGGTGGCAGCGGAGGTCTGTTTCTACTCGTCCCTCCATCGGTACTTGTGCCGGCGAGCCGAAGTGAAATCAGACCAGTTGCTTCTGCCACAACAGCCAATCTCTGCTCTCACACATACCGAGGTGTTGTTTGTTAATCCACCTGAACGTGGCTGCCCAAGTAAGTAGCATGATTCAGGGTTTTCTGGGTCAATAATCGGTTTTCTTCGATAGAGAATCTTCTGTAAGTACTACATTATTTCTGTGACGAAGTAAACATACAATGGTAATGTTTCAGGCCTGTCAGAAGAGAGCCAGAAAGTCCGCGACGCAAGAGCAGGATCCCCAGACTGGAGCGGGCGCTGGACGACAGTGCGATAAACAGCGCCACCCCTCGGGACAGGAGACTCAACGTAACTCTGTAACTTTACTTTATAATTAGATTATTGAGTAGTAATAATTGCATATTTATTGCTTTACTTACATCTATGCCCGCGGCGACGCTCGTAAGTCCAAGGACGTATCTTTATGTTATTATTTAATAACATAAAGATACGTAAATATATAAATGATATATAAATGCACCCGTTGGGGAGAGTAGATAGCTATATGGAATTTATACGGGCCAAATCGTTGTATTTAGCTACATACTCTCCCCAACGGGTGCATTTATAAAATAAGGATACGTCCTTGGGCTTAGCTTTCTACGTGCTACATACTGAGTTATTATTATACACCTAACGTTAAAAAACGTCAAAAGGTAGGGGATGGAAGAGGGGGGCCGGTCTGTATAGTCCGTTCCTCGTCTGCTAAAAGAGTAGTGTGACCTCAACCCTCTTGCGCTGTGCAAGCACCGTCTGTACCTTTACCATGAGTTTGCATGACCGTACTCGCTAGCGACTGCGTAAACGATTTAGTACGCCGATTCTTAGTTCTATTGCGTAACCGCCAGAGGCGTTGTACTTTTGCCCATACAAATTTTTACGCAGTCGCTAGCGAGTACGTTCATGTAAACTCATGGTAAAGACACTGAGGTGTCATTATACTTAAGTGTGTAATGTCACCATTGCTTCGTGTCTGGATCACATAATTTGTAATACAGGCAAACATAAGCCGTGATGCAAAAAATAATAATCTATGAGTATCCCTGATTTTGAATAACTTTCTTCGCGGTTTTCCGGAACCAAAAATAGCTCCCATATTCATACATTTCGCATACCTAGTCGATTTAAACATCTATCCTATGAAACAGCATAATTTTAATCTCATAGAGAAGTGGTCCGCAATCATGGATACAATCATATCCCATAAAAATAGGCCAAGTCTCGAAGCTCTTTCACCGTAAAAAGTTGTCGAGTGTGTTGTTGTATTATTAAGCTTTATTTGCGTACTAAATAAAATTTTGAGACTTGAGAATCACACAATTTTACCTCATTCATTAATTTTTGCATACTTAAAACTATTTACTATTGTGTGATTGCCAAGTCACATAATTATTCTTGAGTTTTAGGCATAATTATCTATTTATTTATATAAGTATGTATATCGTTGCCCATAACGAAAGATTTGCCTAGTCTGCTTTGTCAATTTGTGCAGTATTGTCCACAGTTTACTTTATTTTTATTATGTATCACGGCTTATGTCATGTATCGCTTTGTATAATTTGTACACAATACCCTGGGTTTTCTCCGTTACCCTTGGCGGTACAATGAGCCACCCGGTTAATCACTGACGAATTTATTGGCCCCGGTTACCCGGGCAGCGGGCAGTGAATTATTGCATATTTCGGCCCGCAGGTGCCACGCGGTTCCGTAATCTGTCATTACTCCACCACTTAGCAAATTGGACAGACTTTTGCGGGACCCGGATATGAATAAATAATAACCGGATAACGGTATCGATGTGGATAAATATTGCGGTATATAAAAGTCATTATTAAAGCGCGAAACTTAACTTTTTACCATTTTTAGGGTTCCGTAGCCAAAGGGTAAAACGGGACCGTATTACTAAGACTCCGCTGTCCGTCCGTTTGTCTATCTGTGTGTTCATCTGTTACCAGGCTGTATCTCATGAACCGCAATAATTAGGCAATTGAAATTTTTACAGATGATGTATTTCTGTTGCCCCTATAACTTCAAATACTAAAAAATAGAACAAAATAAATATTAAGGGGGCTCCCATACAACAAACGTGATTTCTTCCCGTTTTTATAGATTATGGTAGGGAATCCTTTGTGCGCGAGTCTGACTCGCACTTGGCTGGTTTTTTAAGGGTTGTTATTATTCTTGCTGTATATATACCTAAGCAATGTTCATATAATTTTGAAGGAAGGAGAGTTCCGTAAGTAAGTAAACTCACCATCGAATATTTCTTTCTCACCTTTTCGTAATGTTATTATAGCGCTATTTCCTCACTCTCTTATAAATAGTCTTTATCGACATCGACAAAGAGAAACCTACTGTTTGAGAACGACACAAAGATATCTGTAATTTTTAGTGCTCAAATATGCACACTAGGCTAATATACCACACGCACTCCATGCACTATATGAGTACCTTGTTCGCTCCGATACCTTAAACCTATCTAATGGCGACTGTACAGTCGGCCTTATAAGTAGCTTGACACTTTGGTACCTACTTACTTTGTCGCTTTCACCAGTCGGAAATTTAGTATGACAGTTTAAACATGACGTTAAAGCGACAGGGTAAAAATGTGTTAAGCCCCTTGTGAGGCCAACCGTACATTGTGCTAGTAATCGAAGGAAAAAACTTTATTTCATTGTTCTTAACGACGGTGTAAATAGAGCGTAGCAGAGCAGATGTTTCATGCGACTGAGTGGGCGAAGTGGACGCCTTGTCGACGACAACGCAAGTTACGATGAGCAGCGCGTTTCAACACTTTCAACGCCTTTTATCCTGCGCGTCTGGACTTGGTTTTACCTTTCATCAAATGTTATATAGGAGTACATGAATAAACATATGTAACAAGTCATTATGCAATAGGCCCTTGGTTATGTTACTCATTTTTTTTGCAGTAATACAAAACTTTTAATCATTACACAGATATCGGCCTCACCTAAAACGTGCAGTGCAAGACTACTTAACAATTAATCTGCACCCAATTCCGCCAGACGCGAACGATTAGCTAGGGTGTCTATGCCGTCCGTAAATTAAGGAATCCACTCGATTTGTCCGATAATCCCGTGTCAATCGGGTATTAGCGCCACAATCGCGCGTAATCTCACAACATTGCCCCATCCCTAACTGGTCACTATTTATGGCGGTCTGGACTATTAGTGATGCCATAAGTAATTGGTAGTAAAAGAAGGCACTTTACTGTCATGAGATATTGTCTGCGCAATTTGTGGTAATGATGTTCGTAATTTTTAGTTGTATTAGGACTTCGGAGCGCCATAATTCAGGAATAAGCGATCGTCCTCTTTCTTCATATAATAGCCTATAGAGTTTAATAATAATATAGGTACTTGAGCGGCGATTTCACTTGACAAGCCTAACCCCAATAAGGTCAGGTTTTCCCTTGGGTTGAAAGGTCATATGGCGTCGCTTCCGTAAAAACTAGAAGTTCCTACGCCAAATTAAGATTTGACCTAGGAACTTCACCTAATCCTAAGAGATTAGGTAGCGGACCCCGGGCATCCATCAGGATACAACTGTAATAGGACAAAGCTAGGAGGATGATGAGCCTAGGTACTTATAGAGTTAAGTGATCGAAACTACCTATTCGAAAAGTTATCCTTAGAAGAAAGAGAAAACTGGAAATGTAAGCTATTGTCAATCATTATCCCTTGAAACATTCTCACAAATATCACTATACATATAAGCACACGCCCAAAATACATCTCCCTGTTATAGAGCTTATTCAAAAATTGTATACTTATGCCAATATTCCTTACCTGTCCTGATATGACCTGTGGGCCTGAATCGGCCCACATCTAAATTGATACACTTCTCGAATAATCCCACAAAATTAAATAAACATAAACCACCCGGGTCGGAGTTCACCTCTGATTTATCGCCATACCCGGTCGGATTACACTGTCCGGGACAAATCCCCGTGACAAAGTGGCGTGGGGACATATTAGCATTTTTACGCAGGACATATGGAATTCGCGGGGTTAGGAAAAATTGGGCGTTTAAAACCGTAATATTTACGTTTTTGTTTATTTACCTATTTGAAACGCAAAATGCCATTTCAAACCTTAACTTGCACAATAGGGATGATGAGTGATCAAATTAGCATTAACCCTTTAACCGCCTAATGTCAAAAAAAGTTAATTTTTAACTTGTTTAATATATCACACGATGGTAGTTAAAGCGGTAATTAAACCTCAATTACGCACTATCTAACATCTAATTGTACATAACATCTAACTGGAAAATTTACTATGTAAACCCTATCCTAATTACATAAATGACATGACTAATGCTACCTAGTATGAAGTTTGTGGGAAAATTTAAATATTGCCATCACGATTTTTATTTATTTATTTATTTATTCTTTATTGCACAAAAAAGAAATCTTAACGTACAAAAGGCGGAGGCTCTATGCCATGAGGCATTCTCTAACAGTCAATTTGTGATTTTGTCAGTGTTTTAATAGTGTAACAGGGACATTTTTTTCTTTATGTATAAAAATCTTTATAAAGGAAAAAACACTGCAGCGCGATGTTTTCAAAGTATTTTCAAAAGTTTTGTTTATTATCAATCCACTAATTATATTTTTACCAACTTCGTTTATTATTGTATATACAGGTGCCTAGTACTTATTAAAGAACCCAAGCGTGCCCACTCATGAACTCTATATAGATATACGGATAGTAAGTGTAGTAAATAAGTAAGTGTCTTGATGAGGTAAATTAGCTGTATGAAAGAAATGTATGGAATGTTTACAAATGTTCCGCGCTATAAATGTTCTTTAGTAGATACCATCGCATGCTTGCACGGAATTGTGGCGGAAATACAAATTAACAACGCGCTTCCACGTGACAGGGTCGCTGGTAAATATGGTCAGATATAAAGTGTTTGAATTCTATTTATTTACATCACAAGAATTGGATTACATTTTAGTATAACATGTCTTTGGATTACATCACTTACCACACAACTTATTTTTCGCTGTCAAACCACCCACCCCCTCCAAGTTATAGACCACTAGCTTTCTTCTGCGACTTCATCCTCGTAGATTTCGTTATTGACTGTCAATAATAGGTAATTGAATACTAAATTATATATTATTATGCACAAACTTAATTGTCACTCTCCTTTACAAACTTCCACCCCTTTTTTTTTCGGATAAAACCTACGTCCTTGCCGGGATTTCAGACAATCTCCACTCTGGCATTTTTATTATTAGTGAATTATATTAATATGGATAAGAATTGCTAGTTTGCAACCCTACAATGAGTTTTGTGTTGTGACATGAGTAAACAGTTCGGCGAGTGTAAAATATAGCGTCTTACCGGATACGAGCTATTATCCAATAAGACCCCGACCGTATCTTGTTTTATACACTTTATTAAAAAGGAAGCACTGGCGAATTGTATGTCATGCAATATGATTTATCATGGGTCTGATAGACGATTTTCCAAGATTTTGTTTAAAGCACATACATGAAGTGTCAATTTTAAGTATATTTTTCTACATTTGTAATGGGTTGTGCTTGTGCTCCGAAGCTCCCCGTGTGTTGCCGGGTTAGAATAGCACTTCCCCCTTTCTTCCCGTGGGTGTCGTAAGAGTCGACTATGGGAAGCGGGTTATAGTGTGTGTGGGCGATGGGCTAGCAACCTATCACTGAAATATCACATTTTCTCCATCTTTAAACCTGTAATTGCTAAATTTTTTTTTCCAAAATACTTAAATACTAATACTCTGTCACTGTTGTCGCTCGTTTTACAATCTCTTATTTTATTTATATTTACCTACATACAATTTATTGCGTACCGCTCGGGCGCGCATCCTTATTTGGCAAGTACATGTTTTTTTATAATTACTTTACACTTGTGCGGATTACTGATAAGGTTATGGCAGACATCATTAGGCCATTTGTTTAAATGTGTAAGGTAACATAAACTCCCACACCCTTTTTCCGTACGCGTTGTTATACGACGGCAATATGTACATATTTAGGTAAGCTACTTAGGTTTCTTAGTTTTTGTGACCTACAACGATTTTTGAGGTTAGGTACATTTGATATTTCGTCACAGGTTAGCATCATTGTAAATTTATCATGTACGTTTATAATTTTACAGTATCGAAAAAGATTTGCCTCGTCATGTTTATACTTGTTTCTTATAGAACTAGGTACAATTGTTTTTATTATGCTTAATTGTATCTTATAGATATTATCTAGGTAGGTTTTATATGTTCTGCCATAGCTGCTAAGGCTGTAACTAACAATAGATTCGGCTAATGACATGTATAACATTCTAAGGGTATTAAAAGGTAGTTTATGTTTTAAAAGGGATAGTTTACACAAAATTGATCGCAGCTTATTACAAATGTGGTTAATATGGGGACCCCAGTTGAATGTGCTATCTATAACCAAACCAAGGTAGATATGTTTGTCCACAATTTCAAGGCTTCCACACACACACGTGCCCGTAGTTTTTTGGTGCAGGCACCCGTGGCTGTGAGCTATTATTAATATTATATTATTATTAGTTTATATATTATTTAGTATTATATATTATTAATATAAATTAATGAATGTGACACTGGATTAAATTTCAAGTGCTCTGCCTACCCCTTTTGGGAATACAGGTGTGAGTTAGTGTATGTATACTGTATGTGCTCCAAAGAACTATTCGACATGATGCCCATGGTCGCTTTCAGCCATCGCAAATCTCGCCTTCGGCAGGACTTTTATGCTCACACCGGTTTCAGAGTAATATCTTTCCTCCGACACTCCGCTTGTGGAATAAGCTGCTGAGGTATTCCCGAGGGACTACAGAAAGACAGGGTCGGACATGTGGCGTCCCTGGAGTTGCGAGCGTCCTTAGGCTACGGTGACACCTTGCTATAAGGCCGTACGCTTGTTTATCACCGACGTGGTATAAAAATACCTAAATGTTGGTTACAAGAGATCGCTCCTTAGCTATAAAAACGCCAATCTTTTGGTGAACAAAAGAATATTTGTATTTTAGACGTAGAGTTTGAGACGTTTAGAGCAAATTTTAGAAGCCTTTGAACAGATTCCGGGC
Organism: Epiblema foenella; assembly: GCA_963556455.1. Classification (NCBI taxonomy): domain Eukaryota; kingdom Metazoa; phylum Arthropoda; class Insecta; order Lepidoptera; family Tortricidae; genus Epiblema; species Epiblema foenella. The sequence goes on along the minus strand of OY747113.1, from coordinate 9,994,365 downwards.
ATTTAATTAAGCTGAAATTATGCAAACAGGTAAATATATTGTGTGGAAATAGAAAAACAACAACTACAACTCCATTGAAATTAGGGTCGTTCGTGTCCGTGGGCAAAACATCCATCCAGCTAGCTAGGTTTCCGGGAAGATTTGTTTTGGATCTGGATTTTCGTTCATGACGCTGAACAGGAACAGGTCGGTCTCTCAGGTATAAACCATTAAACCATGTATTACCCTTCTGCGCCTCGCTCTGCTGCCTGGTTATTCCTGACTCAGGGGACGTACAGATACTCAAGTTAACAATAAGCAAGCGTAAACAACCCACGGCATTAATTTCGCAAACATCTCATGTTCAAGATTCACTATTTATTGACGATGGCAACTAACCAAATAAAAGCCAAGGAATTTGGGTAACACACCACTATAACAAGAGCTCTGTAAAACGGTACCATTCATTCTCTCACCCCGGCCGTTGCTCGGCGGAGAGAAGCGCGGAAGATCAGGATATGGTGGGTGGTGACAAATTGCACGAAAGGGGAGTTGAACAAATTAATCACACCGTCCAATTTCTTGGAAACAATGCGGGGTTGCCAGGAATCCGCAGGGTGGTTAGTAAATAAATTACTGCAAATAGTGTGATGAAGATATTAGGCGCGGTTTTTCTCAATGCAATTTATTTATATAAACAAAAAAATGTCTTAATGGGAATTTGCACAAGTATAACATCTCAAAAATAGATCTCAATGAGACCGTAGGCATAAAATAATCAAATCGATAGTATAAATAGTTCTTGAAATATTTAGTCATGTGACAGACAGAAAGAGTGAAACTTAGAGGTTTTTTTACCTTTTTAGCACGGAACCCTAAAAATGCGTAAACCCTAACAGGCTAGTAGTTTCCGACTTGTAAAAGTGCCATTGCGGCCTACTTGCATAATAAACTTAATTTACTTATTTATGTCATTAAAGGATAGTAAGCTGTCAGCCCAGCAGCTGAAAAATGACGATCGAATCTTACTTCTGCCTGAAAAAGGTATATTTTATAAGTCACATCTTACAAACATCTTTCATTACTCAGAACCGCGAAATCTTGTAACCTACGAGTGATTATTCCCAAAATCCCCACATGCCGAATTCACCCCAACCACTTAAATTGGATCCTGAAAACCACGAAGATCAAAGCCAGCTAAGAACGCAAAATAAGTGGCCATAAATATCCTCAGACTGATAAACAAATTAGTACTGATAATGTTTCGGCCATAATTCATAAAGATATCGCTCTTTAAAATTAGCCGCTTGTTTTTAACTTGGAGATAACATGGCGGTAGAAAAATGATAATTTTTAGGCAGAGCCACACAAACTTAAATTAATTAGTAATAATTTAAAAAGTTATTTATAACGTGTTTAGTGTTTGTAACTTATATGCACGGAGCAACATTTGATATGTACCATTAAATGTTCGGTGCATGAAGGCGACGAAGGATAGGTACCATCGCCAGGAAACCTGCATACATCTGCAAAGTAGTTTCCAAAACGCGCTGGGTCAGCGTGGGCTGGGCACTACTGCCCATTCCCTAAAGCAAATTCCGCTGTACATATTTCTGTAGGTATAAACTCAGATACTAGAAGGATTTTGATACAGATTTCATCTCGTAGATGGTTTTGATTCGTAATAGTAATACGTAATTGTACATTGATATAAGCATAAAAATATAATAAATAAAAATTAAATAGACAAGGGTAAAAAAATGAATAGACTAGCAGAATTTGATTTTGAAGTAACGAAAATAAGGAAAAGATTACTTTAAGTTTAATCCGATTACATTATTCATTGAGGATAAATCTGATACATTTACAAGCACTTCAATTTCACTTAACTTGACGTAGAAAAAAATGTAACGAATAAGTTTAAGTATTATTAAAATTGTTCTACCATCAACATAAGACTCATTACAAGAATTGCTTGGGCTAGCAATTTTCTTCCTTTGTGTTTCCATACTTTTTACTTATTTTAACATTATCGCTCCAAACTTTCAACCCGTTGACAACTCAACCCCATAATTTATACAGCGCCTGTTTGCTCAGACTAAGATTTTCCTCTACCACCCTGTCATAATAACTTCTCTGTGGCGTGACTGCGTGAAACAGCCCCAGCATAACGCGACAAGGTTTCAAGTGTCGCAGGCAAACACCAGTTCTAATTGAGGCAGATAGGTGTGGTGTAATTAAAGGAGTGTAACAAGCTCCCGAGGGACAGATATCGAGATAGACCCCCAGATGGCGCGTGAAAAACGACGCCTGATAACGCGAGTCGTGGAAAAGTCGACAGAATTTATAGCGAGATTTTGGTTGTGGGTGTTTCAGACAGGTGTTCTACTGTATCTATGATGCAATACGGATGCTGACTTTAAAATTAGCCGCTTGTTATTATTAACTTGAAGATAGCATTCGTTTAAAAAAAATGAGTTAGTTTGTCCAATGTTGGACATACACTACACATTATAATTGAAAAAGTTTTTGAAGACAGAATTACCTAAATTAAAGTCCATAATTGGGCGAAGTAAACTGACAGACAAGATATTGCCAGGAGCAGAAAAAATAAAATAATGACGGTATATATCGATAAGAACACATCGATAAACGTAACGTTATACTACCAAACTTATTCCAATATTAAAATTATGCACAAAGGCTCGTTAAGCGGGACAAAAGTGTTATTTCAAGATGAAATTTAGTCCTTTAAATAGAAATCATAAGATTTACAAATCATTTTAATTTGGCAAATTCAGAGCATATTAGATTGAGAGAAACACTTGGTACTACCTAATTTCGATTTTCGATGCTCTCGGCAAGCACCTAGGAGTATCCAATAAATTGCACCGAAAGCACCGGCCATACTGTGGCAACAATTGTGGATTTTGACTTGTCAAACAACTTCGCCTAATGGTGGACTTTACTGTAACAAGCATGCGTTTTTCGTAACTTATGTACGGAACATCATTTGATATGTACCATTAAATTTTATTTATGCAGTAGAATCATGTTCACATATTTTGAAACACTTTCCCCATGCATAATATTTTAAACACTACTGTGCCTAATAGTGCTTAATAATCACATGATGTCGATTTAGCTGCCAGAAAATATTCTACATTCGATTGCGTGCCGACTTACATATGTAATAATACAGTTTTATATACCCCATACTTATGTAGGTAACAGAATATGTCTTAACCCTGGGAAAAGTAACATTTGCACACTTTAACTCCCGTAAAAAAGGGTGAGAAAGAACCACCCACGCAAGGGTAGAATAGGGTGGTTATACACAGTATATAGCCTATATATACAGGTGGGGAGGGGTCAAAGGTGACCGACCAATCGCACAGGAAGCGGGGGAACCAGTGCGGAACTACTTCCGGTGTTTTTTTTAATTACGCGAACAATTGACGATCGTCCAGGTGCGAGGGTGCGATTTACTCGGTGTGGTGTACTGAGGACGGTTGAGATTTAATGATATGGCATTTTATTTGACAGTATGATGTTGATGGTTTGATTGACTTGTATGTATTTTCCGGTTCGGTACAAGTAGCAACGCAGTTAAACAGTTCGGTACAAGCAGCAACTATAAGTAGTTTATTTTTTTTAAGAATGCAAGTTCAAGCTCAATTAAATACAGTTGTTTTTGTACAAGCCAAAGTACCAATATAGCTCTCGATATAGTAGCTGTACCTACATACATGAATAATTTTAATAAATAATGTCGGTATTGAAATAAAGGAATATTTTATTTTTAATCACACATTCCGATTTAACGGTAACCATGAATAAGAAAACCTCCGGAACTATAGCTGAAAATGATATCCCCCATAATTTGAATTTTATGAGCCCATTGTCGGCATAGAACTATTCCGCGCATATTTCAGACAATTAGACAGGCAATCACGGCCAATTCGCACCGCGCACCGCGGTCAGTGCCATGGTAATGCGGTTATTCGGACAATATCTAAAACGACTAAAGCTAAGTCAAAGTAGAAAGTTTTAGTTTTAATAGTTTATTTTAACCATAAATTGACCGTGTATCTGCATATTTTTCCTGAACATAATCGTTTGGATCATGCAGTCCCTGAGGCTGGAACTATGGATTTTTGTCAAATTACCTAAGGGCTAATATAACAACATTCCACAGAATTTTGTCTATTAGATATTAGACCAACCTTTGCATGACGTCAACCTTTCATGTATTCCCTGAAAAAGAACGAGTTTTCCCGACAATGAGACCCAGCTCGATCGATTTGTCACCCCCGCATACCATGATAATTGTATATACTTCATCGAAATCGTTAGAGCCGTTTTCGAGAAACTATTTTCAAATAAATATATAAACATTATTTTTTTTAATTAAAAAAATCTTGTTTTAAAATAATTCCTGCCCTGTATTGTTGCAAAATACGTAGTCAAGTCGGACCTACCACGCCCACTGTCGCCCATTCTTTAGGATAGCCTTTAGATGTGTAGCACTATAGTTCTTTGAATTATCACACCTCATTCAACAAGCATCCTACCATTGCACTATACTTCCAATACCTTTCAGCCACTTCCCAAAACCGCCCAACTGCCTAATCTGCCGCTGTCTGCCATAACTCAATGGACAATGGGTATTCTGGCCGTAATGAAATTCCCGCCCAGGGCGTCGGCACAACAATTTGGACACAGCCAGATTAGCCCGAGGTTAGTTATTGCGGCGACGGGGTTAGGTTGCGACATGTGGCTACTCATTGTCATTGTCGTATTAGAATCGTTACAATTAAAAGGCTGATTTTTTATCGTCCTAACATTTTCACAATTGCACCTTATAAAGGCCGGGAGTCGCTTTGGTACATAATCCCAATATTTAGCGTTGGCACTAATTTTACGAATGTGACGTAGGTGGTGATGAAAATTGACAATCAACTAACACTGATCTTATTCATTACTTTACATTAGTAATCCAGTAACATGGTACATACAGAGCTTACGTCAAATCCGGTAGTTCTGAGATTTTGCAGACTTGTTTATGATATTGACTTATCCAAGTTTGTGACCACTTTGAAAGGATTTATCGCGGAAAGTATTGGATCTACAGAGACAACGTTATTTATTTATTTATTTATTTAATCTTTATTGCACAAAAGAAACCTTATCGTACAAAAGGCGGACTTAATGCCGTATGGCATTCTCTACCAGTCAGTCAGTGTTATTGTATTAAATTAAGTTTTAAAGAAGTTAAAATCGTCCTGAAAAGGTACTTCAGCAACTAGTCCTGTAGGGTTATAATTGGTTTTACGATTTTTGACAAAGTAGCGTTCGGCGCTCGATCATAAACTTGGATTATCTTACTCATTGGGCCAACATCATAAACAAGTCTGCAAAAAATCAGAACTCCCGGATTTGACGCAAACTACCCCGTACTTTCAGGCGTCAAGATTAATGAATTATAGGAATAAAACAATACTTTCTGACTTTTTGAATAAAATGGTTTAATTTTCAACAAAATATGCAGGCGTGGTAGCCTGATATCATTCACCAAGGGTTTAACTGTTGGATTTGCAATAAGGATCTCAAACAGAGAATACACGATGTGCAAGTATATCAGATATAAGTAAATAAGTTCCTGTGACATGTAGAGCACACATTCATTCCGTGTTTTGAAGTACTATCTACTATGTAGTTCATTTGAGTGCCTAAAGGAATTTAATAGCAACACTTTGTGTTGTTAGTGCTACTGAACTAAATTAGGCACTTAATTTCACTCACTCAACTATCAAAACCTCGATTTTCATTATTTTACTAAAAGACAATTACTTAATTGAATGTAACTACAGACGACACGTTACATACAATACGCTATTCGAGCCATTAAGATTAAAAGCATCACAAGTAGCCTATTATATCCCTAATAGTTATAGAGATGACACTTCCCTAATAACAGATCGTTTCAACAATCAAAACTTACCATACAAAGCCTAGGCGCCTGGCATACAAATCACCATCCTCATACAAACACAGTAATCATACAACTCATAAATTTTGAAGACGACTAACTACAGGTTACATCATAATTACCATGCTCTCTGTCGCACGAAGCACGTTTGTCGCGGGTGAGAGAGGGCCGGCTGCGATTGTTTGACAACGATGAGGAAGATTTATGCTCTCATTTGTAAATAATGAAGGCGCCACTCATTGTAATGGGAGGGCATTGAGGACGACCTAGCCGCGCCCTGGCCGCTAGGGTTGCCTCGTGTTCAGACTATTAAAACGATGGGAGGGACTACTTCAGCCAGTATCATTCGCAAGTAGAATTCCGCATACCTGTGACATATCTAGGTAGGCGAACGATGTCGAAACGGTAAGGTAGCCGTTTCTGACATTTTGTATAGGTATGCGTGATTTGTTTCTGCTTTTTATGGCTACAACTTTAACCAACTTCTCTAAATGAACAGCCGCTGGTATTGGTGGTGGTGGTGGTACTAATTCAAATAATAAATTCCCTGTCCTGATACAACAATGTATTTTAAATTTACAACAACAAGCAACAACGACGGAAAAAGAATTTAGCTTAACTATATTTAAGTTCGCATGGTTTCGCTTTTTCAAGCAAACGTCTTTACACGTGTGATACTGGATTCAAACAATGGGCCCTTATGGTGCTACGTAGAGGATGAAGTTATGCGTTAAATGGAGAGAGAAATATTTTCATCTCATTCCATCGCATAACTGTACATGGCTATCATATCCCTTCGTATGTGGATCTGGCATAAGATGCGCTCGCATCCGTGAGACGTGGTGCTTCGATGCCTTGATAATCAAACAACAATTGCGGATCAAAATTAGTAGAAAGTAAAGATTTGCTCAAACAACTGTTAACAATATATGATAACTTTTGTGACAACCCTATAGCTAGGCCAATTACTTAAGCTAGTACGCGGCTCCATCGTACACCTGCCATTGTGTGTATCACTTAATTCTGACGCCGTGTGCAGCCAGCTTTATTCGCTAGGCCTATTAGAATCCTTTTAGACTCTTACTGTGACGTATAATTACTATCTTAATGCTATGGACAAACCAACAAATATTCAATTATTCATAACTATACCTAAAACAATTTAAAAAGATTAATCGCCAATGACTTTCAATAAACTACCACCGATTCAGAAAAATTAACCTATGAGAAAACGGTCCTAATAAAATCGGTGAGGCAGTATCATTTTTTGTCCAAACAGGTCTTATATAATTTCTATAATAGGTCTTATATAATTTCAATAAGTAATTATTAACCTCACTTGGCATTGTATTTTCAAGTATATACACTGTATCAATACCTAATCATCTTTAGCATATCTTAAATCTTCTCTTTCTGTAAAAACGATGCCCTTCGAGGGCCACTCTGGCGTCGAGCTAGGTTGGTCCCTAATATTTGCCCCCCAACAAATTAGAATACAATAAGTACTCTAATTTGTTGTAATTGGTCCTAAATAGACATTTGATAGTATTTAGAACATGGTTCGACTGAAAAGTTTAATAGCGTACACCTATTCTATTTTCATACTCATACGCCGAGCCCAGGCACGTATCTAGAGGTGGGGATAGTTGGGATTTATCCCCCCCCCCGAAAACGTTTTTAGCCGTCTGTTTATTTATTCGCTTGCGTGTTCTTTCAATAAGTAGGTAAATAAAAATATAGATGTTTCAATGTTTGTCCCCCGCAAACCAAAAGTCTGGATACGTGCCTGGCCGAGCCCGTACACAATAAGAACGCTGAATTCAAAACACCTCTTACGCTTCTCACCGTCTCAAAAAACGCTTAAAAACCAAATAAAGAAACGAATCCAGTGACAAGTCTTAAAACGATTACTGAGGGAGAGCGACACGTAAACCGCATTAGATATGTTAAATCCGGGCTGGGGCCTCAGGGGGCCGAGGGGGGGAGTTTTCGCGTTTTTTATGCGTATCGCTTACTTGCGCGATTATTGTTCGGAGGCATTTGCATTGCAAGGATAGATCGCTAAGTAGTTTTGGTACTTGTAAGTCTTGTAGCGAAAGGGAGACCGAGATAGAAAATAAATATCTACATTGTCGATTCGTTGACAACTTCGTCGTTGTCCATGCACTGAAGTCCTGGATAACATGTGGGTCGGAATATCATTTGATATATAGCATTTCGGTGAAGGAAAATATCATGAGTCGTGAGGAGCCTGCCTACATCTGCAAAGAAATTCGAAGGTGCATATGAAGTCCCCAACCCGCACTGCGCTAGCGTGAACTTCTGCCCGGTGAACTCTCATCTATGAGAGAAGATCTGTGCAAAGCAGTTTCAAATACCTTTTACTGCTCTTAAATCACATTTCATATAGGACTGGACAGGCGCGGATACAGGGGGGGGGGGGCAACAGAGGCAATTGCCCCCCCCTGAAGCCTGTGTCAGGGGAGGGCAATTGCCTATGTCCTGACGTAGGAAATATGTTCTGACAATAAAAACAGTTATCAACAGTCAGTTTTATTTTTGGAAAGTTCGAAAGTGCCCCCCCCCCCCCCCCCCCCCCCCCTGAACAAAATCCTGGATCCGCGCCTGGGACGGGATAAATTGTACAGGTTCATCAGCATGCCTAAATATAATTGAAAATAATTTCCTTATACATATTACTTAATTGATATTTTATTTATGTATTTAGAAGCCTGATGCATAGAGTTAACGTACTTTAAAGCCAATGTGATAATTTTCTCAATATTTTGTAGCTACTACCAAGTATTATCGCACTATACAGGTGACGTTCCTCGAAAAAACATCAGGAGTGCCATAACTAATGTCAGAGCCTTATCCAGTTACCCCACTTCTTGTCACTCTTCATTGTCAGACATCTTTCTTTTACTTACGGTGCCTCGAAGACAAAATGCCGTTCGTGTGACGCAATAAGGAACTCAGATATCGCATTTTAGAAGTTATACTTGAATTGTCTTTGTCATTCTTTTTATTGTTTGAATGGGTTTTTAAAAAGTGTGAATTGTGATGTTAAGTGGATGAATAAACGTTTCAATTTTTATGTAGGTAGATACTCTTCTTCATCAGGCATTCAAAAACTTTAGTATTTTTTTTTTATAAGTAGCAAGTGTTTTGCGACTACGTTTTGCTTTTAAAGAAACGACAACTTTAGAGGATATAAACTGCCCCTTTTTCTCCAACTTAATAAACAATTATCACCAGATATTATGAATTCTGCGGAATATATTATATTTACGATGGTGACAATTATCAAGATACTAAAATAGGGGGTCATGGCCTTACCCTACACGCCTTACCCAAGGCCGGCCTTTAGGGAGAGAGCGAAGAAAACCCCAAAAAAAAAAAACAATTTTCTCTTCACCCTGATCTGGTCAAATTCTCAGACATTAGTGTCTATAGCAGTCTAAGAAATTTTAATAAATAGGTGCCTACATACAAAACAAAAGAATCAACAAGGAAAAGAATCGAGAAAAACTGCTAAGAATCTGATTTTCATTATAAAAGTTGACAAAAACCGTTTACCAGTTCACTCGATTACCCACACCAGCCAAATATTTAAAGGTATATCTCACTACGAAAATTACCTCTCTTACGACATTGTAAGGAAAGGGGGTAAACTGCTCAACTGTAAACAGCGTTCGTAAAAAACACCAAATAACACTGAGGAATAATGACACAGTTTTGTAATTTCGAGTCAATATAACGCGTTTGGGGGTTTATTGAGTGGATTTATATATTTGTAAATAACCGGGCTTTTATTAATTTCGGTAGTTACACTGAGTACCTACCTAGACGAATGCATGAGATATAGATGCAAAGTGCTACGCAGAGTTTTCACTATGTAGAAACGAACACTTACTTGCTTATTGACTAGCGTAGCAGGCATGGTCCTATATATATTTTATATATAATATTAACGCTTTCGCTAACAAACTTTTCGTTGCGCTACGCAATTTCCTCTATATACGGGGATACGCATGGTACCAGCTACGCGTCTACGGGCCTAGGTGGGGTTCCTAACAGTATATGTGTTAACAGATAATAAATAAAACTAATTAATTTAGTAAGCAGTATTTGTCTAGAATCGCTAACAAATATATCTGTACTATTCAAGGTGTTGAAAAATATATGAACAATGCACTCTAATTCTTTTACAATAACGTTATATTCAGGTATTTGGGAATACCTTGCTTGCTCCGATATAATCTAACGGCGCTGGCGGCTATACAATCAATTCACCCACAAGCAGCATTCTCTTCCGCACTCTGGCAAAAATCAGACTAGACTCAGCTTTCACTGTCCCTGTGTTCCATCTAAGACAAATTCGTGAATTTTTTCTTTAATGTGGAAATTAGACTTGAATATTACTCACCCATAAGTAGGTTAGGTCACATTTACGAATGTATCAAAATTGCAAATTTGCAGAGGCCGTGACGTCGTCAATATAGGGAGACTAACGCCTGAGCACGCTCACACCATTATGTATTCTGGTTAATTTTTAATCTCCAGTGGTATTCTTGTCGTAAAAGGCCACGTGTCGGCGCCGTCGGCGGACATGTCTCGCTTGACAAAAAGTTAGCGGTGCGCAATGAAGCACCTGCTACCCCGGGATAATCAACGGCCTCAGAGTAGGTAAAAAGTTATCTGGGGCGCGATTCGACATGTTTTGATGGTGAATAAATGAAATGACCATTAGAGTGGTATATGGCACGACGGAATATAATCTCGCCCATATTCGGCCCAGGGCCCAGACTAACTAGGGACTACTAAGTACGTCTACCTTCACCTTTATTACAATTTACAACACTTTGAAAAGTGTCCGTGTGAAAGGAAATTCTCGTGTCTAATATATACAGTTTCATTCTACAATGTTGCAATAAATAATTTTTCATATCTAATAGTCTGAAAGTGGGCCCTTGTTTTTTTTATCACTTTCACCACGTCACCTAGATGAACAATGGCCCACTTTCAGAGTATTAGAAATGAAATGAAAAAAAGTACTAAATTGTAAAATGATCAAAGTAGCCCCATTTTTCCTAAAGTAAGCCCTATTTAAAGTACCCACTTAAAAATATACATTCTGCTTCTACTCTGCAAAGCTTCTTAACGTTAACAAATGAAATGCCTTCTAACCCTATATTTATTGAGACTCCAAACAAGTCGAACAATCTGAAAGCTTGTTTCTCGTTAACTTCCTAATTCATTAAGCTTGGCTAGAGGGGAGAGGATTTAAATTTTAATACGACAAATAGACAAACTCGAGATTTAGTAACTTTCTTCACTTTCCTGTATTGGTACAGATACCTACAACAGTGCCTTTACCATGAGTTTGCATGACCGTACTCGCTAGCGACTGCGTAATAAAACGATTTAGTATGCCGATTCTTAGTTCTATTGCGTAACCGCCAGAGGCGCTGTACTTTTGCCCATACTAATTTTTACGCAGTCGCTAGCGAGTACGGTCAGGTAAACTCATAGTAAAGGCACAGAGGTAGGGCACAGCGGAACATCGTCTGTCATCTCGCTCTAATTTGGAGCAGCCCAACTGGGGAAGTAGGTACCTCCAAATTACAGAAGTATACAGCGACAGTAATACAACTGCGCAAGTAATAATCTTTATACGTGGTGTTGTGTTCTTGGTGTCCGCCAGAGGTCCCGAAGATGCGCTGTGTTGAGGGCGAAAGACCTGCATGTATCTACACAATAAATCCCGATATTAGCATATTAATGTTAAGTAGGTAGGTAATGTAAATTATAAAAATCCTAACGGCGCGGTCACGACTTCGAGCGGCGGCGGCTCCTAATACATTGCGTGTGATCCCAACTAACCGCAGTGCACTGCACGTCTCAACCATGCAATGAACAGATAAAACGTGGATAAATCGCTTTCCGCGCCGCAGTTTGCGCGAAATTGTGGCCGGGCTGTAATGAGTATTTTTATAGTAGAACAATTGGTATCTGATATCTTAAAGTTACTTTGGGTAATTTGAGCCTAGTTAGAATCAGATTATTTTTTTATTTACGGGCGCACATCGGACGCGATTATTTGTTTTATGAATTAAAGTTACCCTTAAATCACCGGTTACATGTATTTTTTGTGTAAATTACGAAATACTCACGCTGACATCTGCGGTTACAAGCTCTAATTATAAATCTGAGTGTAGCTGCTTTGAATCAATATCAAAGTTTTGATACTTAAAGCAAACGTCAAAATTTAATAAGACATTCCATAGTCTAATGGAGACAAAGGGTCATTAAAATGTACAATTGACAAAGCTCTTATTAAGAGCACAGCGGATTATCTTCATAAATCTGTGACCATTATATCGCTATAATTTCTAATCATTAACTTTAATTTGTACTAAGAAGCTAGACGACCATCCATTACATCCTGAACTCTGTCTTCGTTGTGGTTAACACATATCAAAGGTCATGATATCATGGTAATTTATATCTACTATTTACGTTGAAACCGGCTAAATTGAACCGTATTTCAGTTGTCTTAAGGGTGTTCTCAACAGTAATGTAAGTTGGGTAAGTGGGTAACTCTTTTAAGGGTGGAAATAACCCTTCGTCTGCGGTGGGCCTATTATTGGCACCTGACGCGGTGGAGCAGCATTTTGGTGTTATTGTTACTTTTTATGGGAATTTGACAACATTTTGTAATATGTAGGTACTCGTAATGTTCCTTAGCTTTGATAACAAAGGCGATTACCGCCGTTAATTTTTGATTTACTGTTATTAATTTATTTCGACTAACCAATACGACTGACAAAACAAAAAACACATTCTCTATTTTTTACAAACATGACCAGAAAATGCCCCGTTCAAAAGTAAAGAGTATAAAGGCTTCCTTAGTAAGGTCTGTCAGTTGGCACCCACTATCAGCAGCATGGTTTGGCATTGGAAAAGATTTTTTAGGGGTAAACAATAATTAATTTGGTGTTGGGACTTTACCACATCACGCTATCCGGTGCCTTAACATTGTTTTATAGGTAGTACTGCTAGATAGATTATACACAGTGTGTATACCCACTTTTATACAACTATGTGCAATAAAAACATTATAGTATATATGCACGCCAGCCATTAACTACAGGAAAGGCGACGTTTCTTTTTCTTTCTCCAGTTTCTCTCTTCCCAGTTTCGACTTAATTAATAAATACCATTTTTCTGGTCCGTTTCAAACAACCGTAACCCAAGTTCCAAGGTCTGTTAAAACAGTCATTAAACAGGAAAAATGTCGCAACCACACAGTTTATGGCCTGCCGCCCTTCGTCACCGAAAGGTCGAAGCAAATGTCGCGGCCTTTAGTTCTCCAGGGACAACACACTACCGTCTATGACTGTTTAGGGACAAGTTAAAAACTGACACATCCAACGCCGGATATCCGCGTATAATGCTCTGCAGGAGGAGCCACCCATCACCAAGGAGGGTGCTGAGAAGAAACTCAACTTCGTATAATGCCTACAAGGCCCCGGCCTAGGGGCCCAGTTAGCCTAGGGCCCAGTGGCGGAAACTTTCCAAGTTTTCCAACATGAAATGGGCCCCAAATGCTAAGTGCCTAGGGGGCCTGGGCCCGAGTCTCTAAGTACGGACCCAGGTCCGTAGACTAGTTTCTTATGATGTGTCTGGAAACAAGTCTATAAGTTGGTTGACAAAAATCTGACACAACATTGTACATGTTAATTTTATATTTCTGACTGTGTTAAAGAGAAAATCCCTTGGTTGAAAGAACACTACTTGTCAGTGATAGCTGGGGCCTATATCTCGAAGCTACGGGTTACAAATTACAACAGGAAGTCTCATTTCAATAGCTTTTAGTACAAAAAGACTTCCGCTTGTAATTTGTAACTGTAGCTTCGAGAAATGGGCCCCTGGTCTTCAAAATCTCACGGTGTATCTATATATTTCAGAAAACAAAAACCAGTAATAGTTACGCTGTTTATATACACAACCAGCACCAGTTTGCGACCACCTGAAGGACAAGGTTTTTTTTTCAATTAAAGATATTAATAAAATAACAGTTAGTATAAGTTTAGTTCAGTTTTAATGTTTAGTCATATATTCTCGTGTTATTTTCGTTGTGAATTAAAGATTGCTACAGTTTGTATTATATGTAGGTACTCACTTTATTCACCAACTCATTCAAGTGGTCACACACTCAATTAGTTGGTCACTAACCGGCGTCTTTACAGTGGGGTAGATTGTTGGAACAAATTGTCGTAAATGTGGACAGACTGGACAAATGCACCAAAAATTTTTCGAGGGTCTAGTTAGGGACATAACTTTCTGTTTTTGATAGGAACTCCAACCTTAGCCAACTCCTTTTCCGGTGGCCATCTTAAAGTTTTATATAGGATAGAAAGTTTGTATGGGGAACAAAATTATTTTTAAAATAGAAACTTGAAAATTCTTTAATAACTTAGACTAAGCAGAATTCGTTAATACTTAAAATGGAAGAAAACGATATTCAGCGTTTATAAAAATATTTCATTTGAAGATGAGAAAAGGGGCTTAAAAGTTTGTATAGGGAGCAATTTTTTTAAACGAGGAATTCGAAACTTAGTTTGGGGACCTTCAATACATTACAACAAAACTAATTTCAGAGTTTTTCTAAATTCGCCCTCTGAAGGGTAATAATAAATGCTCCCCATACAACGTTTCAACCCCATTTTCACCCCCTCAAAGGGAAAATATTGATAACCGCTGAAATCTGTTTTCTTCCATTTTAATGCGTCTATTTTCAAGTTTGTATCTTAAAAATGATTTTGTTCCCCATATAAACTTTCTATCCCTAGCAAAAGCCTAAGATGGCTGACAGAGGAGATGGTTCCTATCAAAAACATAAAGCTTACTTACCTAACTGGACCCTGGGAAAAATTTGGTGCTTTTGTCCAGCGTGTCCACATTATCATGTGAAACTGCCTCACTACTTGACTTTAAATAAAGACACGCACAGCTGTGACAACCAGAGAAGTCATTCATTAGTAAACAAACACATGACATTCCAAGTTCAAATGTAATGAACAAGTTGAAAATGGATTCGAAATTTAAACTGTCCAACCGTCCCTCAAGCTCCGATGACGTATGGCACCCGCGAGGGTGATCAAATTCAAACTCCCAGCCAAACAATATTACATATCGAACAAGCTGAATTCGCACTTATTCCTAGAGCCTTAAGGGTGTTATGCAAAAATTTGGAAGTTAAAAATGAAATTGTTAGCGTATATTCTCTGAAACTTTATTTTTACACATAGGCCCCGCCAATTTAAGCCATACACCACTGGTAACAGACGTGTTCTAAGACAGTTTTAAGGTGAAAAATAAAGTTGTTTTAAAGAAAATGTGACGAATTTGTTCTGTCATAGGCCGTGGAATGACTGTGAGTGTGGTATTGGGGTTTTATAGTATTAAAATGTTACTAATGTCATACAATATGAACCCCCAGGCCACCCCGTTCGCATTAACAATCTTACCATACAGTTTTACGGTGCACGGTAGATTTCAATTCTATACGACATTAATACGTATGCGAATAAAAAATCTACGCTGTCTGGATACACATTGTCCAACCCTATGGCAGGGCCGTTAGGCTGATTACTCGACTAGCGTTAATTTTCGACCACCTGAAAGCCGAAGTTCTGTTATGGTCTGTTATTTTTACAAACCATACAGAAACACTGAAATTTATACATTGTACTTCGTAAATAGTTATTGAATGAAAATCAATTTAAAAAAATTAGATACTTAATATATTTTCAATTCATCATATCATCGCAAACCGCCACAGCAAATTAGCTGGTCGCTAACCGACCTATCGACCTTACAGGTACCTCAAAGCTGAGTACCTATGTTTCATGTGCATTGTAAAAAACATTCAGTTAACAATAAAAGACAAAGAGGGCGGTGCGCAGTAATTGTAATTAGTACCGTTATAATTGGAGGGGATCTAATGCAATAGTCGTGATGGATCGCCCGAGCCACTGCTGCACCGTGTTACTTACAAAAATTATAAATATCACCTAGTTATTACAATTTTTTTTTCTTTTTCGCTCTTGACTTTTTCATTGTTTTCGTCAGGTGGGTTTTGTTTACAATTCATATACAATCTCCTGCATGAGTTAATGACTTCTATTTTTTTATTAACTAACTCTACTTTCTACTTAAGCCTAGACTTGACTCTGGGAAACCTCAAAATTTGATCACGTGGAACTACCGTAGACCTATTATTAAATCGCAGCAAAAATGAATAGAGTCGATACATCTGGTCAATGACCAGTTAATTTGCTGTTCCGGTTTGCAACCACTTAATTGAGACGATATACTAAATATAAATTTTCTCGTTTTTAGGGTTCCGTACCAAAATAGTAAAAATTAACCCTTATGGTTTCACTTTGTTTGCCTGTCTGTCTGTCACATCACTAATTATGTCAAGAACTACTTATGCTATCGATTTGAAATTTGGAATAGTTAAGTTGCTGAAAGTATCTTTTTCAAATAAAGAATAAAAAAATTAAATCGGTTCAGTCGCTCAAATTTGTAACAAAATTCACCGATAGATGGCGCTGTACCCATGGCATTCAATTTCTACACCAAGTTGTTGAGATTATCCTGAATTAATTGGGTCAGGACCGGTACACATCTGTGTACGGAACCCTCGGTGCGCGAATCAGACTCTCACTTGATCGGTTTTTAATAGATTCCCTTCAATCAATAAGTACTGCATAGATATGACTCAAATATACAATTAAAATTTAATTGAAAAAACTTCGTTCTTCAGGATATCGCAAACTGACACTGGTCGCGAAACTGGCCTAGTGATCCTACATTTTTCAAAACATTTTATAATTAATATTACCTATTGTGCTTGTCTCCCGCCCCCGCAGGCCCGCACTCAAAATTCAATTCCACTGTACACAGGTGCGTTTCCTTTTTGATTCGCGATGATTATTTTTTTCTAAATTCGCCGCCACATTTGACAGCTTACGTTTCGTTCCACATAGTTTCGTCGGCCACAATAGTTCGGACGATTCTATCGGCGCGTTCCGTTTCATTTCCGCTGTACCCTGTACGATTTTCAACCGTCCATTGAAAAAAATGATTCACTATTACACGAACTTGAGTTGACCAAGAACAGCTAAAGCTTCGAGTAGTAAAGGCGTCTTTTTTTTCATGGGGTGATTATGATTAACATTTACTACACTTTGGGTACGGAAAATGTTTTGCCATCTCCGGTAATAATTCCCTTCTCCTTTTTCTGATCCAAATTTGTCATCTAGGTATTCATTTAGGTATTCAAATTGGTCAATGTCTCGAGTCTAACATAACAAATTTAATCCAAAATTTACTCTTTTAGTCGTCGTTAATAACTGAGCAAAGATTCGTACCTATCTAGCCCATTTATAGTTCTTTTTATAGGAAAATTAGCGACTTGCCCCGGCTTCGCACGGGTTCAATGCTGACACTTACAAACCTTCCTCTTGAATGACTCTATTAAAAAACCGCATCAAAACCGTTGCGTAGTTTTAAAGATCTAACCATACATAGGGACAGGCAGACAGTGGAAAGCGACTTTGTAGTGATTTCTCAAAAGTTTCGCGATGAAAACCTAAATATATGAACACAACTCCACAGCAACCTTGTTCGACAGTTAGGGTGGTAGCAAATTGAAAAGTACACTCGAAAAAACCCTTTGGTTACCCGACAATAGCACCCCACACGTGGATTCGACTGTATCGTTTTAAAATTTGACACACGAGGAAACAACGTTGTAATGATTAAAAAAATGTCAAAAATGTATTTTGACGTCACTAGCTCGGAAAGCACTTTTTATTATCTACAAGAGTGCAAAGAATATTTGAAATACGAACGTTTTAATAGTTACATTTTTAAATGTAAAGGCCGGTCCAGACATCGCCCATCTAATCATCAACTAATAGTTTTGCTGACTAACTGTTTTCCTACCCTAGTTGTTTGTGTTTATAGTTAACATAAAAGCTGATTTTTATACGATATCTGTATTAAACTTGTATAACAAATAACTATTTTCGTATATGAAATTCTAGTGATACACCGTATTTATACCTAGGTAGTTATATCTACAGTTTAACTAGATTCAATGGGTTTACTGCACTAACCTTATAAGGTTTTTGTGCCGATTAGTGACCACATAACTTAGTGCGCCGATTAACACTATACTACCTACGTCGTTTTTAAATATAATTTGAGTGTATTGTATCTTTAATTAAAATCTTATCCTTCAGATCGTCGCTAATTGAAGCTATTGATGTAGGTAATCGAGTATCTGGTCATATACTCGTAGTTGTTGCGTGGGAATGCTAAATATTCTGTAGTGTGATTTCTAAGTAGGTACTTATTTATATTAGAAGTTGTGACTAGGACCTAGTTAATTCTAAAACAAGTGAAATGTATTGTAAAAGTATTTTTACTATTTTTGCTTGCAATTTTTATTTTTGTAAAATGTTTATCTTTTCCAACGCTAAAATGCGCGTACATGCTATTTTGTACAATGTTATTCATTTTATTCACATATGCGCTTTATGGACCCACCACGTTCCCCTCCCAAACTGCGAAATCCTTTTACCAATTTACTTTTGCGTACGTGTCACATTTTATGACGCGTGTCCCTAGCATTGAGTTCCGGGGCTTTGTAGAAATGTGCTTAGTTATATTGCGGTGTTAACAAACATGAATTTGAGCTGATATTTGAAGACAGGAAAGAAATTTGAAGTAAAAGAAACCATGTGTGAACCTTAATGATATTGATATAAAGTCAAAAAAGAGCTCATGTTACGCGACAAGAACCAGAGGCCTACTACGAACTTCGAAATCCGAACTTCGTATCGCGCCGTCCCTCTCACTCCTATAGTGAATAACACGAGAGTGAAAGGAACGGCACGATACGAATTTCGGAGTACAGCCTCAGCGACCACCTGAAGAACAAGGTTTCTTCAATTTAACACTTCTATAGACGATAAAACAAATAGTAAACTGTATGCGTAGACATGCATTTTTTCACAAATTAGGTAAAGCAATAAAGTACAGTGTTATTTATTTTTTAAACCATAACTCGATTAAAAACAATAAAGTATTCCAGACTGTAATTAAGGCCTTTAGGTTCCGTGAAACATGGCCGCCGTTCCGTTTCCGTCGAGTTTTTAATTTTTCATTTACGCCCGGTGATTTCAATTTTTCCTTTTAATTTCTCATTAAACTTGGTCACGTTTTGCCCCGGGCATTTCACGGGAAATAGGAAAAATTTTGAAAATTATCATGGTGATTGATGATTTTAGAAATGAGAAACATTGTTGTTCGTAATGATATTCTGTACACCAAATTATGTTATGTCACAAAGTTCTTCGGCCTTTAGTAACAGTTTGTAGGTGGACACCTAATCGCAGGATTTGACGTTAAAAGGTATACTGGTTTGACGAAAGCGACTGCACCTGTCCTTTAAAACTAGACCTGGAATTACATCGGGTTTTCTCTTGCTGTTTTCCTTCACCGAAAAGCTACCTCTAATAACAAATGATAAGTACCTACTCCATCGCTCATAATTACATAAGTTTTTGACAAAACCCAGTACGAGCCGGGATTCAAACCCGCGACCTCCAGAGTCGTGCCTTACCGCTCGGCTAGTGGCTCTACAACTACATGTAGTATATTCCGTATCCCTAAATGCTTCCGCAAAATCCTCAGCTCCACACTGACATTAAACGAGGCTCAGTTGCACAGGGTTGCCTCTGTACTCAATTATTCTACTAATATGCGAAAATCTAAATGTTTGGATGTTTAGATGTTTGTTACTCAATCAAAAACGGCTGAACGAATTATGATGAAACTCTGTATGAAATTAGTTTCCAGCCTCGATTATATCCAGCCAGCATATACAATACTTTTTATCCCAAAAACATCCCTTGAAAGGATGAAATAGGCAGTGGAAATTTACGCGTACGAAGTCGCGGGCGGAAGCTAGTTTACAATACGTTGTTCTATGATGTTTATGACACTTGCTTATAATTAACAATAGTTTTCACCCTGTATATACAGGGAATTAAAAAAATGACAAATGAAGTCGTATACAGACGAACTTTTAATTAGACCAAGAAAAATGACAGATGTCAGTGGAAATATTTCGTAATTCAGACATTATTTCATAAAAATATACATAACAATACATGTAACTGTCTCAAATAAGAGTAACTTTAATTCAGAAAAAGTACTGTACCATTGGGGAATTTAATAATCACGTCCTATGTGTACCCGTAGGTAAACATCTATTTAGTTGGTCTAATTAAAAATTCTACTGTAGGTGACGTTAGTATGATATGTATGAGACATGTACAATTAACAACAAATAAATTAACATTCAGTGTAAGTAAAAAAAAATTGTTTCTGAAGTTACTCAGCCCTGGGGTTCTATGTTTAATTTATTTCAGATTTCAAACTTATTTTTTTACTTTGGTGTATAGCTCTGTCCTGGCTAAACTGATTTTTGTTACTTAATATTCATAAATTTTGCGCAACCCTAAAACAAAGATATCATTATTGTAATGGATGTCACAGGCTGCAACTCAAGTACTCTCCGAAGTAGTAGGCCTACTAACTCACTACGCCACAAAACATTCAGTAACCGCCTTTGTTACCTAGTAATAGAGTCGTGCAGATACGTCCAGATAAGTTAGTGCTGCGGGGGCCTAGATGGCGCCGCGGTGCACACATTAGCGACATCTCTTAGCGAGTGGGAAGATTGCGCTGAAATTGTTCGGAGAAGTGTTGCACGCTTTTAACGCCCGCACTTGTGTTTAGATGTCATGAATTATCTACGCCCTCGGTGTTGGTGATGTTATGAAAAACCATTTTCTACTTATACAAACTTCCAACCTCCTTTTTCTGTGTACCCTCTATGGATTTTCTAGAACAATAAGTCGATAACCTAGTTGGAGTGACCCTGCCTACAAAGCTGGAGATACCGTGTTCGAATCCTGGTCAGGGCATTTATTTGTGTGATGAGCACAAATATTTGTTCCTGAGTCTTGGATGTTTTCGATGTATTTAAGTACATATGTATCTATATCGTATGTATATCGTCGCTCAGTACCCATAGTACAAGCTTTGCTTAGTTTGGGAATAGACCAATTTATGTAAGATTGTCCACAAATATTTATTAGGTATTTATTTATTAACCTTACTTCGATACGTTTTATCGCGGGACTAACTAACTATAATGTTGCCATATCTGCCAAAACTCATCAAAATCTATGTTTTTTAGTTTCTAAATATTTCACTGAATGATTATATGTAGGAACTTTACGGAAGTAGAAAACTTTTCTACTTATTTATTTATGGTAGAAATCTACTTCGCTGTTCGCATCTTAATAACTTATTAATTAATAGTTGTACCTAAGACCGTAGGGTGTAGGTAATGTAAGAATCCAGTTATACGTCGTAGGCGTCGAGGCGATACTGACGCATAATAAATCATGTTTGTCAACTGACCAGTCTGATTCTGGTCGGGTGGCATTGGCACTTGCCACTTACCTATACATTAATTATTTAAGTAAAGCAACGAAACCCCAACTAAAACCTGTCAGAAATAAAACTGAAAAAGTGGCACATATCGACGGTATAAAGGAATAACCCTTGAAGCGACATTTTTTGAATTTTACAGGAGAGCGTATTAAAGTGTATTTTTTGACAAAAAAAAAATTATCTCTTTTACTATTGATTTTAGAAAGTTGAGTTCTATACACAGGTTTTCTCAAATTTTAATAGCTGTATTTTAAAAATATTATCAAACTTGAAATCTTACAGGATTCTGAAATAAGTGTCGCTTAAGTGAATAGGCCCCCGAAACGATCCCGGAAGAACCATTGAAGCGACACCTTCGTGCTATAACCAGGGCCCTAAAAAATCCAATGAAACTACACCAATATATCTAATTTGATCTCGGGAATTAATTTAAGCGACAGCAGTGTATTTGCATAAATAAAAATAAATTGTCCGTCATTTTAAATAAGCAAGGGATGTGATGAATTTATTGTTGTTTATTTTATTCGAAAGTATTGGAATTTTCATTTAAGTATAATAGAAGAAAATACGTACACTTACAAAGGAAACACAATAGGAAAAATCAAATTGTTGTTTTATTGGTTGGCTTAAGCCATAACATCAAGATAGACAAGTTCACTCATTATCACAATAGAATTCAACTTATTAAATAACGTAGTATCAGAAAATCTGCCCGTAATAAGTTTAACAATCAACATAGCTCTCATAACATCAATAAACTAGTTTTCATTTTAAACATTTAGGTATAGTAAAAACAACAATGTTTTTCAGTCAAAAATAATGCCTTGAAGACAACCACCCCCTCCTAGTGTTTGTCGGCGTTTATAAGAGTCCCTTTCGCGCGTAATTCATACAAAAAATTATACACTTAAACGCCATACTATAAATTTGGGCGATACTTCAAACGCCATCACACCTCTTGCAATTTTCATTTAACCAACGTATTGCTGTTTTAAAAAAATACTTGAACTTGGCCAAGCATGTCGCTTAAAGTAATGAAATATTAGGTACATTTTTGTAACATTCACTTAAGCGACAACAGTTAATTTTAACACTTTTGAAGAACCACTTAAGCGCCGTAACCTATGTAAAATGTACTTGGAATAAACATGTAAGTGACATCACATGGAAAATGACCTATTTTTAAAAATCACTTATGCGACTATGATTATGCCTGTATATAAGGTTAAGTGACTCAGGTAAGATTTTACTCAAATTATGTGTCGCATCAGGTAACGATTTTTAAATTTGGGCCTTATTTCTGTAACCCCTTAAGCGACATATAAGTCATCGGATCGATGTGAAACCCGGCTCAAACGACGCAGAAAAAAACGCTGATTCCAACGATATATATAACTCGATTTTGACCAAAATGTCGCTTAAAGGGTTATTCCTTTACACCGTCGATATTATGTTATTACGACAGATACTAAACAACAAATAAGCAAATGTAACGTGTCCACTTCATGTCCCCCTATTTTAATGTCTCTGATTATTCCTTTTAAAGAGAAACATGACAAAGATAGGGATATCCCTAGGACATTCTGGGGAAATGTCACATGTTTCAAATCATACCGCGCCACTTATCTGCGGACACTGAACCGGATGTCGTTAGTGATGTGGTGTAAGAAGTGTGTAAGAACTTAGGAAGTGGTTTTCTGATGTTGACAAGATATCATCACACTCCTTTTCTTGGGTGTTCATAATAGTTTCACTGTCAAGTATTAAGCACACAATTGATTACTTTTATCAGTCATTAAGTCAGAAGTTGTGTTCGTAAAAGTAAATAATTCAATAAATAAAATAATAATAATAATAAATAGTTCCTAATTCAGGTATTAAATGTTCTCTTAATGGTAATTTTGCTTAATAATTGCGGGCATTTGTTTTAACATATGCTTATATACTTGAATTAAGTAACATTATATATATATATATATGAAGAAAACCGGACAAGTGCGTGTCGAACTTTAAGTTGGTTTTAAAAAGAAAAAAATGGAAATATCAAAGAAAAATTCTATTTTATCAAGATTTTAAATCCATAAAGGAGGGGGCAATTACACAAAAGATCCCACTGGGTCGAAGTGCATCCGCTAGGGCCCTCATCTAAATAAGATAAGATAAGAAGATAAGATAGCCAATAGGGTTCAGTAACTTTGGGTACGGAACCCTAACAATTGGCGTTCATATAAGGATTAATATCTCCTACAAATATTCGATTATTTCTACCTAGCTACCTAGATATGTAGCTACTCGGTCCACCTCCTATTTCAATAATTCTACGCCGATATTTATTGAATCTTTAAGATGAATGTAGGCAACTAACTTGTATTGCCTCCGTTAAGATAAATAAAAACTTTCCCTTTCATATCGTTTAATAGACCGGCCTAATCAACTGAGTACCTAACAGTTATCTAAATTCATTACAAATTCATTATTTATTTTTATCATGTCTCAAACTTGTTTATTGTTGATATAAATTAGAATGTTGCAACCAGCGGAGTTCAAAACTCTGTTATCAAACTGTTATAAACATATATATAACTACTTAAGGAAAATAATTACTTAACTTAATTCGTCTGTTTATTATTGACCTTTTCTGGAATTAAATTCTTGCGTAAGTCAAGTGGTGGTTTCGCCAGCATAATACTCTCTAAACTCTCTACCATACAGATTTTTTAGAGTTCCGTAGGATTCTTTAGCGAGTGAGGTTACCGCGACCACGTCATGTCTACTCGCTCAAAGCAGTCTAAGCGAGGAAAAAGACAGCAGCAATAATAAAATATCAATTTGTAACACTACTCCGCCAGAGGTGCGTTTTGTTGGAAGTAGAGCTGGGTCGTTTCGACTAGTTGTCAAACGAATCTTCAAATAAAAAAACGGTCAAGCACGACTCCGACTCGCGCATCGAGGGTTCTTTACACAGATGTGTACACGTCTCGACCCAATTATTTAAAGAAATTCTTAACAAAATGGTGTAGAAATTGAAAGCCATTGGGTACACCGCCATCTATCGGCGAATTTTTATGTTGGCTTTTCAAGGATAATTCTATATCACCTGAACCGATTTCAGTTTTTTTTTTTTATTTTAAAGAATATGCTTTCAGGATAAGCACGTAGGAATTCATAATAACTTATTTTTTTACATTTTCTCTCATAAATCGCAAAATTAGTAGACTTAAAGAATGTGTAACGCAAGCCCTTTCATATGACACCCCACTTAATATATTCACTAGACTGAAATATTGAACCACCTTTTATATGTAATTTTTCACAGAAAATAAAAATAATTATAATAAAAAAATCCATGTCCATTTTTTTTTAAATAAATAGGGGGCAAACGAGCAGACGGATCGCCTGATTGTAAGCAATTACCGTCGCCCATAAACACCTACAACACCAGAGGAGTCGCAAGTGCGTTGCCGGCCTTTCAGAAGGGAATACGCTCTTTTCTTGAAGGTTTGAAGGTCATATCGGTCCAGAAATACCGCAGGCGACAGTTCATTCCATAGTTTGGTTGTGCGAGGCAGGAAATTTCTTGAGAAACGCACAGTTTTGGACTGCCAACCATCTAAATGGTGAGGATGGAAATGCTGACGCGTAGGGCGGTGACGAAAAGATGCGGCAGGGATCATTCCAAACAATTCCTCCGAGCACTCCCCGTAATACAAGCGACAGAAAATGCGGAGTGAGGCTACATCTCTACGCAATGCCAAGGAGTCGAGCCGATCAGAAATACGCTGGCAGCCGACGATTCGAGCTGCTCTCCGTTGAATGCGATGCAGAGGGAGAAGCTGGTACTGGAGTGCCCCTGCCATCTAGGCCATCTAGGTTAAAATCGATAGCATAAGTGGTTCTTGAGATATTTAGCGATGTGACAGACAGACAGACAGACAAAGTGAAGCCATAAGGGTTCCTTTTTTACCATTTTGGTACGGAACCCTAAAAAGTATCGGACGTTCATATCATGCTTAAAATGAACACCCGACATTGCTTCAACGTGCGAGTCAAGTACGTGTTTCTATACATATTGCACCTATATGTTTACGTCCTCGATCGACCAGCAGATCAAGCGACGCAAATGGAATGGATTGGCCACATGCACCCTCCGCAGAGATTCCGATCATATTTCTTAGCAATCGCTCGATTGGAATGCACAAGCAAAGCGCAAGCGTGGCCGACCCAAGCAGACCTGGTGACGCACAGTTGCAGGCGAGGCGAAGAAGATCGGGAAGACGTTGAGCGAGATAAAGCGCGAAGGTCTAGACCGAATGGGATGGAGAATCACTGTGGTCGCCCTCTGCCCATTCAGGGGACATATGATATTAAATCAAGTATGCTTGTACGTCAGATGTGAGCGGGAACACACTGGAGGGGGGTTCATTTTATTTTAAGAATGCTTTTATTTTACGCGTAGGTAGTTTAAAAAAGAAGAAACTCCTGACTGGTCTGCTCCAATGAAGAGCGCAGTGCTTAAGTATAGTCCTGGCTCCTATTTCACCAAAGCTGACAGGCGCGACAATTGTCCAAAAAACATTACAATTGTAGTTGGTGAAACAGTTTTCACATGAAAATTGTTGATTTGTCAGCCTATACTTGGTGAAATAGGAGCGAGGGCACCAATATGTATACATTTTTTCACCTTATTCCATTGAAATAACGTCCAAGAATGTATACATTTATGCCCTCTACTGTACCTACCTATCTAATATTTTATATTAATACTTCCGCTGTCTGATACTATAGTGTAATTAATTAAACATCCAAACGAAAAACATGCATTTAATGGCTCATTAGAATGGCCATAAATGCGATTAAATGAAGAGGAATGAAATGAATTTGAAAAATCAGAGTAATTTAATTCATTAGAATGCGTGGCATAGGTATTAGATATCATAATTATCAAACAAAGGGTCATTACTTAATGCGCATATTATAGTAGCTATTAATTTAAATGAGCAACATTTATTCATTGTTGTAAATGACTACCTAGATCGATTTTTATGAAAATCGATTTAGGTGGGTCCAATTTGCGAAAAACAAGACTAGCAAAATAAAAAAAACGCCGAGTGAAGCTCGGTCTCCCAAATATTATACTACTGAGCTGGGAAAGAACTTGTGGGTATAAAACCACTTGAGATAATTGATAAATCTGACTAAAAAAATAATTATTAATTTGATGATGTTTTTCTTTAGTGTACGGTTATTTGTTACCTAGATTATAAAGTTTATGGATTGTATTTTAGGTAGTAAGTATCAATCACTTCTGCGTTGTAAAAAGTTTGTTAAACTAATCATACCTATTAGTGCCTACTAAAAATAGACTTCATTTCAGAGCTTCCAGTATGGCAAAATGCTACTTTCAATTCCGATATCTGATTGTTTTTTTTTGCATTAGTGAAGCCACAGAGTGAAGCCCTGTTCGTTTCGCACACGTTTCTTTATTTCCCTAGAATATTAGAGGATAATATTGAACTTAAGTTCCTTCATTTCAGTAACTAATTTCGTTTCAAAGATAGGATGCGATATATATTCCCGTTTCAAGATTGTTTTCTTTGAAATCGCATGACCTAGGTAACGCACGATTTTTCTAATCTATAAAAACGAGGTATGTAGTATATTACATTGCTAAACTGGTACCTATACCTACTACGCGATTAGCCATTAAATCAATTTATACAGGTAGGTACTTACCAATGCACAAAGAAGGCATATTTATAAATTAAAATAGTTGATAATAGGTAATTATATTTTTGTATAAGTATAGTTTATTAAACAAAACATTAGCATTATCATTAAACAAAAACCGTAATCATTCACTTCTCAGATTCATGCTCGTGTACAACTTGTGGCTTGAAATCGAGGTCCAGTACTCTGCTTAGGCTGTTGACATACATGTCCAACCGCTGGGTCATGTAGTAGCAACGACGGTCCTTGATCTGCCTGTTCTGGTTCAGATCCAGTACTCCGATCAGCAGACCGTCTCTCGTACGCGACAGACCTGGGCACCTCACCCCGTCAGGGCCGGTGAAGTAGCTTGAACCGTAGAACAGCCCTAAGTCTTTATGAGCCGGCTTGCCGTCCGCTGACGTGAACTCATTAGGGAACTCCTCATAACCCACCCGATTAATCGCTGCGGTGAAGTAGCAGTTAGTGATAGCGGCGTTCCTCGCCTCAATGTTCCACATGTACTCACTCCCTGCTTCAGCAGCGATTGTAGCCGACGGATTAAACACGATTTCAGCTCCGTTTTGACCGAACATCATCCAGTTTAGAACATGGTGGCGGCCGAAGCAAATGTTAATGGCGATTTTACCGTAGCGGGTCGCGAATACTGGATGCCCAGAGTTACCTTCCATGTAATAATTGGATTCGTTGAAGTCTCCGACTCTGGGAATGTGGTTCTTGCGCTGCTTGCCGATGACGTTGCCAGAATCGCTGATAACCACGGCGGTGTTCCAGAGGATATCTGCGTGCCTTTCATCCCTCTCAAGGATGGAAGAGATGATTACCATTGAGTATTTGATAGCCAGCTCGCGGAGGAACCTGGTGGTGGCCCCGTCTTCAGCTGATTCGGCGAACTCGCACCACGGCTGCTTCTCTCGAGTGCAGAACGCAAACGGCATGTTCCATAGCTCTTGGAAACAAAGGATATTCACGCCTTCTTGACCAGCGACATCAATAATCTTCTTCACTTTATCAAAGATAGCTTTTTTCTGTTCGTTGATTGGACGGTCAGTCGGTATGGCAATGGAGTGTTGGATGATGCCGACTTTGACGATCCGGGGGGCTCGGGTCTGCTCCTTCTTAGCCGGGAAAGCATAGGCGGCGATTTCGAAGTCTGCATCCTTGGCCGCGGCAATGGAAGATTCCTTTAGCTTTACCTCATGATGGTCCTTTCTTCCATAGTAGATCCGGTTAAACTCGTCAAGGTCTCGGCCGCTGAGGTTGTTGTTGATAATGGCTTCCAAGCTAAGAGTTTCTCCGTCCATAATGCCCGAGTGAATGATCAGCGGCCTGTGGCGGGCGCTGGTTGCGCTCTGCCTTATATAGGTCTCCGATAGTAGGTATGTCTGCGCGTGCAGCGGATCTGTGTGGTCCGACTGTTTTCTTGACGACGACCTTCGACCTAATGTGATAATACGAGACGATATCTAAGTGAAAATGTTTGGCCTAAGAAAACAACTGGGATACGTGACTTAAACAACCCGCTCCTTATGAACACAGTTTATATTTGCCCTTTGTCTTGTAGGTGTGTCTACCTTACTAATGTAATTTTATTATTCTAAAATCAAACGTAAAAGAAGGATACTTACATATGCAAATCTTAAGGACTGACTAATGGAATGCGTTCTATGGTAGATAATAATTAAGTCAGGACGCGTAATGCGTCGTTATTCTCTTTAATTGTGTTTGACTTTAACTTCGCAATGTCAAACACCTTAATTAGAATAGTTGTCAACTATTCTACTCCCATGAAGTCATTAAATAGGTCTTTTCTTCAAAATAACAATAAGGAAAATGCGTCCATGCAAGTTCATTCAGAAGAAAAATGTTCGTCAGGCATGAAGTGGCGTATAGTCCCCGGCAGATAACCCCGGTATTTATCTGCCGAGGACTGTAGGTTTCCAATTAGGGCTTTCAATAACGGTATTACAGGATCCCGCCTTTTTTTATGACTTTTTCAATCTTAATATTTTAATAGTATTTATCTTATGTGTGAAGTTTTATATGTATTTTAAATGGAACAAGGCTATTGTGTCTTGATTAGGAATAGTGTGATTATAGTACTTATTGATGACGAGTGACGGAAGCTTAATGCGGCTTAACCGAAATGCACGAGTTGATGTTAATTAAACTCTTTTTTAAAAGTTACACTGATTTAAACGTATTTTCTGGTATAATAACAAAATATTAGCCGCATTCTCAGTTTATTTAAGTCGATTTGGAGAGAAAGAGGCTAATTTAAAAGTTCAATTGAACTGAGGCATCCATATTGATCGATTTGCATTTAATTCGATATTTTATTTCTTAACATACAACAACTTAACATATGCAACTGCTTAAAATTTCTTGTATTAATACCGGGATCCCAGGATCCCGATATTGATGAAGACCATTCCGGTATTAATATCGGTTTTACGAAAGGTCCGGTATTTGAAAGCCCTATTTCCAATAGAATACAAGTGCAAATAAACGGATTTCAGAGGAACAAGTCCTGCCTTACTGGGTTTTGCATTTTTAGCTAAGTACCTTTGTTGCAATAAAATGATTACGTTGAAACGAGTCTGCAACTAAAATAAGTACTTATCGATCAACTAGCATAAATCTAAATAATACCTAGTTAATCACTCGACGAACCAGTACTTAAATATGGATAAAGTGTCGCCAGCCACTTTGCTAGTACAAACCTACCTCTGCTTAAACTCTTCAGCTTAACAAGCAATTTCCAACCCAATCTCGTAGTACGAATGGCGTAAAGCAGTCTAAATAAACTTTAATACATTAAACATGCAATCAGTTATTTACTACGCAAAGGCTTACGTAACCTGACTACAAAGTTATTCAAAACAGTGGTTAAGTCACGAACTAATGTTACTAAATATCAAATCCATGTGTAGCGCGTCTCTGTGGCGACAGTGGAACCGAATCATATAACTTTGTAAAAAGATATTGACTTGTTAAAGATTTATCCTCACACTGTATCAAAAACATGGAACCCAATTGGTCTATTGACAGTTTAATAAAACAATATTTGCCATCAGAGCAATTGAAAGAATTTAACAGAATATTCTATGGAAGGACAGAACATTGCGAGTTGAATCTCAAGAAATCAACGACTCAAGCGGGTAAGGGAAATAACCTTGAAATTGCCGCATATTCTTTCCATGCTGCCAACGAAGAAACGAGAAAACCAAGGTTAGTGAAACTGGGCATGGTTCAACATTCAATTGTTTTGCCAACGAATGCACCTATTAAGCAGCAGAAGCAAGCAATCTTTGACAAATTAGAAAAGATTATACAAATAGCGGCTGAAGAAGGAGTGCAGATTCTTTGCTTGCAAGAAACATGGTCCATGCCCTTCTTTCTGTGTACAAGAGAGAAGGCAAGGTGGTCAGAATTTGCCGAATCAGTAGAAAACGGAACAACAATCACGTTTCTTACTAAATTAGCAAAGGAACATGTGATGGTTATCATTTCACCGATTCTAGAAGTAGATCATCATGAAGTGTGGTGGAATACAGCCGTTGTTATTGATGAAAAAGGTATAGTAATGGGTAAACATCGCAAAAACCATTTACCAAGTGTAGGTAGCTTTAGTGAGACATCGTATTATTCGCCAGGTGATACAGGCCATCCAGTTTTCGAGACCTCTTTTGGGAAAATTGCTATTAACATATGCTTTGGACGCCACCAAGCGTTAAATTGGCTCATGTTTGCACTGAATGGCGCCGAAATTGTTTTCAATCCATCTGCAACAATATCTGAATTTGGTGAAGCTTTTTGGGGAATCGAAGCCCGAAATGCTGCTGTAGCAAATGGTTACTTCACGTGCAGTATCAACAGAGTTGGAACAGAAGAGTTCACTCTTCAGGACGGAATAACTAAAGTGACTAGAAGTTATTATGGATCCAGTTATGTGACTGCTCCAGATGGTAGCAGAACTCCAAGCTTGTCGAGAGTGAATGACGGTCTTTTAATTACAGAAGTGGACTTAAACTTGTGCAGACAGATAAAAGATCATTGGGGTTTCAATATGACGGCCCGGTTGGATATGTATGCTGAAGAATTATATAAAATAAATGCACAGTAAAGTTTTTTCTTTTTTATTTTACTAGTCCCCGGCCGATAAGAAATCAATCCTGTCATTACCATAAATTGTATAACCTAAAAGTCGCTTTTTAAGTTTTTTTATATTTTTTAAAACTCCGTTACCTAAATGTTTTTTTCGTTCGCTGCGACAAAGTCAAGGTGAAACTAACTAAACGCAAGATACAGGGGCGCTACCGCGACAGCAAACGAAGTTTTCCCTCTCTGTCGCACTTGCAAGTTTGAATATCTCCCTCTCTGTGGAACGTATTAGCAAGTGCGACAGAGAGGAAGATATTCGAACTTCGTTCGTTTTCAGTCGCGGTAGCCCCTCTATACGGTTATTTATTATCTGTGGTCGCTTGCAGTGTCGCCAGATGGTTACATTTCTTACATTTTTCGTAACTTTTGACCGGCTCGCGTAACATGTAAGTAACTACTGTTGTAAAGGAAATTTTTGTAACTTTTGAGAATAATGAAACTATTTAAAAAAAAAAGAAAGGTCAATTGTATGTAACCGGGACCAAGCGAGACAATTTATAGGCTTTCATACAGAAAAGGTGTCAAAAGAACCTACGTGGTACGCCTATCTGTCCGTCTGTTGCAACTATGTATGACATTCGAGATACCGCCCATCAGACTGGCGTAATTCTGTCGCCGAACTCGCCGAATTATAGTTGCATGTGGCTACTCATTTCTTAAAATCGAACGTTACGAAAGTAATTATGAAAAATATAAAAAATGTAACTTTTGCATCAAATGTAACTTTTCAAGAAAAGAAACGTAATTTTCGCCCTAAGGGCCCTGGCAACACTGGTCGCTTGTGTCGCCGAATGATATGTCATTTTTGAGTTCACAAATTGCATATTCCAACACCAGTAAATCGTTTTAAAAACAAAAACTAGTGTAAAGTAGCTAAAAATGGTAAGCATATTCATATTAAACTCTTCGATTTCAATATACTTAAAGATTTTTATTTAATTAGTTCACCGGTTGTGGTTATGTTAGCGTCATTACAAAGCAATATTGGTCCAAAATATCTTCATTAATAAACTTGGTTTTACCTTTCAGTCCCAGCAGTCTATACTGCTTGTTTAAGCGTTACAAAGTTTGTCATTTAAACCCAACAATTCATTGTCTTTTTCTGTTCCCCTAGTCGATTTTAGCGTACAACGGAGGTGCTGTGGTAGCCATGAAGGGCCAGGACTGCGTGGCCATCGCCACAGACAAGCGCTACGGTATTCAGGCGCAGACTGTGTCCACAAACTTTCCCAAAGTGGAGCGCATGGGGCCGACACTGTATGTAGGGTTGCCGGGACTTGCTACTGATACACAGACAGTGTTTCAGAGGCTAAAGTTTAGGTATGCAGTGTCTGATTTCATTTGTAATATTTAATCTCAATCTTTTTAGCCTGAGGTGTGATTTAATATTTTGCATGAAGAATTTTACAACAGTATGTTAAACTCAACAAGACAAGATTTACTTCATTCTTGTCTCTTAAGTCATTATTAGTATTTTGCTCCATGTCTCTATTTTATTTTAGTCTATATGGTCTTGTTGAGCTTATTTTAGTTACAAGTACAAATAATTTATTCTTAATTATTCTAGAATGAACCTCTATGAACTGAAAGAAAATAGAGAGATGAGCCCCAAAACATTCTCAGCTATGCTCTCCAACTTGTTGTATGAGCGGCGCTTCGGACCATACTTCATTGAGCCAGTCATTGCAGGACTGGACAGTGATGGCAAACCATATGTGTGCAACATGGATTTGGTAAGATTTTAAGAAAAAATATCTAAATTACCGAACCTTAGACGGGAGTTGACTTGAACAAATATTCCTATAGAATAATTTATTTTTTTTAACCTGACTGGCTTGATAGGCCAGACCCAATAAATAGGAGTGTGCGATTGGAGAGTAGCCTGGGCAAAATCCAGGGGAAAACCTAACAAAAAATACAACATTTGCTGCAATTGTCACAATACTAGGTCTTTTTTGCATTCAATAAGATTTTCTCTAACAAGAACATGCAACTTAATCTAAAGGAGGATTATGTCATTAGTAAGACCAAAACTATTTTATTTCAGATCGGGTGTCCAAATGAGCCTGATGACTTTGTTGTATCAGGCACATGTGCAGAACAGCTGTATGGTATGTGTGAAGCACTGTGGGAGCCTAATCTGAAGCCTGATGAGCTGTTCGAGACCATCTCGCAGGTATGCTAGCACTTTTCATTTTTTTTTATACAACGCCAGTGGCAAACAAGCTTACGGTCCACCTGATAGTAAGCGGCCACTGCAGCCTATAGATGCCCGCGACTCCAAAGGAGTCACGTACGCGTTGCCGACCCATTATAAAATTTGACAACAGAAGGGACAAATTTAGGTCCCTCACTCTCAACACAGTGCATCCTCGGAAGCTCTGGCAACCATGCTCACCTCCAGGAACACAACACTACATACTTATATAGTAGATAATGTTATTATGGCTTTGGTCTTCTGCAAGGCGGAGGTACTTCCCTAGTTGGGCTGCTCCAAATTCGAGCAAGATGACATTTTGCTGTGCCCTACCTCTCCAAACTCTATACTCTCCATGTGAAGAATAAAAAGCCTCACTTACATGCGTGCTGTTTCACATGTTTATAATGCAATGGAGAGGCAACTATCAGTTCTGTTTGAGATAATAATATACTAGAGCAAATTACATCTTTTCCACATAAGAACCTGTAAATCATAAGAAAGGATCAAACTTACTTTAACAAATAATACCCTGGCCATACAACAGCTTTTGACGTAATAAGTGATTATGATCAACAGTTCTCAATTCCTTATGAATACCAACAATACTTTGTTGGGAGTTATAAGTTCAAGCTGTTTTGAAACATTATTAAATGCCTAAGGGCCGTCGCTAGCTGACGCGGGTGCACGGAGCGGGTCATACTAAACAGCCCGCCGCGGGCGCAGTTTAGTATGACCCGCTCCGTGCAAACCGCGTCAGCTAGCGTCGGCCCTTAACCATATCCCAGAAATTTGCTTTAACGCCATCGCCATTATTCATAAATTTAACGAGATTCTATTAACTAAAACATGTTGTCCCTGTCACACAAATGCAAATATCAAAGTGACTGTAACTTAATTTTATATTCCAGGCGCTAGTGAATGCAGCGGACCGCGACGCTATCTCTGGTTGGGGCGCCGTCGTGTACATCATCGAGAAAGACAAGATCACCGAGAAGCACGTCAAGACGAGGATGGACTAGGTTTATTTGTGCACTATTATACACGTTTACTAATAAAATAAATTATCAAAAACCGTGCGACTTTCATTTAAATAACTGAATGGTAATAATAAAATATAAACGTTAAATCCACTGTCAAGTACGTCGACGACATCAAGCAGCTTTTTGGCTTTAGTGATATTTTTATAAGATTAGAACCAGGCATAAGACCTTTGTTGATAGGTTTATCACACCAATTTTAGCTCATACAAAAATTCTATTGCACACCACACAAACGAATCAAATCAGTTTTTGATTTGGAAAAAGGTAAGGGACAAAACATGTTTTACTTAACAGTGTTATTAATGGGTTAATGTCATATCATCTTGAAACAAACCAGGGATAAGCTGATACACAGGGGTTATTCCCATCGAAATATGTTATTCCCTCCTGTCAACACAAGGTATTTAAATACCATCCTCACTTTAGTGGTGCCACCTAGGAAGAACCTAACTGCTAATTATCCGCAATGACAATAAAACAGCGAAAACAGAAACTGATTGTCAAGTTTGGGGACATCCCTAGTCGAATCATTAGGTCAAAGGAACAAGGTA
Source organism: Epiblema foenella (assembly GCA_963556455.1). Taxonomy (NCBI): domain Eukaryota; kingdom Metazoa; phylum Arthropoda; class Insecta; order Lepidoptera; family Tortricidae; genus Epiblema; species Epiblema foenella. The sequence goes on along the minus strand of OY747113.1, from coordinate 9,959,100 downwards.
CGAATAAAACACATATTGCAGAAACTTTATAAACCGAATTTAAAAAATTAAGTTTTAATTTTTCTTACACATTTTTTTTACAAGAGGAGACTAGAGAATTAACGTTTCAATCGTGTTGCTTACATGCCGATTACCTTACGTCGGTAGCAAAGCTATCTTAAATATATGCCTTAGAGGGCCCGGATGTCCTTCACCGCAACAAACAAAATATAACCTATACAACTAATGGTCAATAAGGCCTCGTTTCCACGGTGTTTTTTTTTAAAGAAGATTAACAGCAAATTTTGTTTTCTGTATTTGTTTTAGCCTGTATTCTACACATCCAGAATCCTCAACTATCGCCACAGAAAATACAAAACAATTGCGAAATCTTCGCGTTTTGTCTTCAGCCAATCTCAAGTCTTTTTGTAAAAATCACACGTGGAAACGAGCTAACACGATGGTCTAAAATGCAAATGCTCTAATGGCAACTCATTAGAATTTCAAACCAAAGCCTGGCACTATATGTCTGTTCGTGTGAAATATATATCTTTGATACAACACGGAACTGAAACACAGACGAGACACATTTAGAAAACTTCAGAAGTTCAATTTCAAAACAGGTTTTTTTTTATAATATTCCGAGTCTAACTCGGACCTGATGCAGACCCCTGAAACTAGCACTCTTAAGTGCTCATTTCAGGGTAAGTTGCTTCTACGACCACTTGCATTTTAAAAACAACGTGTAAACCCAACTTAATTAACATTACCGACCTAAACAATGGCAACACATATAACATTAAATTTCACCATTTCATGACTAAAGCATTGTTCAGGAATCTACATTCACAGAAACTAGAGTACGAATATTGTATTGATTAGTAAAATTCGAATTTAATGACAGAGTTGGCTGTAGAAACTAATGATTTGAAATGTCGAATTTTCTAGCCAATTTCTCTATCATAACCAAATAGGTAAACCTGATCAAGGCACGCCGTCCTTCTCTAGCATATTAATTTCATGATAGGTTCGAAGGGAACCAACCAGGGTACCCCCCCCCCCCCCCGGACCACGATTTTAAAGGGGCTAAAGCACAAGCACAAAGCCGTTGTGTAAGCGAAATTCTAGTCATGGGACTAGCGTATGCCACTGAGACCTTTCTTATGCATCGCCGTCTAGCAGCTCTTATTTACCCGTTAGCAGTATTTATGGTTAGCTAAAGATTTCTAGCGTATTCGGCGATCAATGAACTTAACAGATTGGTAACAACGAATGGGTCTCATATTTCGTATTACCTAACAGACCCAAATTTTACCCAGAAAATGTTTCAACGTTTACTACCTAAATATGTTGTCATCTTCGATCAACAATGAGACAAAAGCGTTATTTATCATGTGAAGTAGATCCCCTATGTCAAAATTGAGAAGGGACAGCCAGCTCAAATATTATCTACACAAGCTCATAAGAGCTTCTTTGCGTTAACGTAGTAATTTCTGATTTTATATGAAAGTGAAACATCTGCCAAAAAATATCCTAAGTGTTTTGTTTGGTTTATCGTTCTTAATATATTTCTGCTGGCTGTATTGTATTAAAATCATAGTTTTTCCCAACTTCGAGTGAACAAGTTTAGTCTAAATTAAAACTAGAGTCTAAAAGTAAAATGTCTATCACAAAGTATTTGACAAAATACAAATCATAGAAAATTTGAGGATTCGCGCTTTAAGCCATAGGACTGATTGTCCTAATAGTCGTTAGTCATAATTATTATTTGTTCTAAAGCAAGCTTTTGTGAAGTTTAGAGTTACATCATAACATGGCAATTGCAAAAGGGTCACCTGGAAGAATTTCTAGCGCTTTATATTTGCTTTAGAACAAACAATATTTTACGTAAAATAACAAATTAGGACTAAATACTATGGATGTGATTGAATGATTGATTCTGTAATGTACCTCAGTTACTGACTTCCGCGATACAGTTTTACTTTTAGATATGTGATACCAATCAACACCGAAGTGCTAGTGCTAAATCGTAAATTCAGAATATAAAAGACGCGTAACTGTATTGAATAGATCACAATTTATATAACAATCCAAGTCTTATTTCGACATAGAATAATAAATAACAAAATCTTACACCATACTATTCACTATACTAGACAGAAACTAAGCGATCTAATTATTGGCAGAACGACAAACATTTTGCTTAGCAAAACCTTCAAATCCAAATTAGTTGGTTAATATGTTTCGTTACAAATTTTACATTTCTAATATCATTTAGTAATGGCGACGTCAGATATATGGAAGTGACGAAGATCGCACGGGGAGCTGTGTACATGTTAAAGAAGTCCGCAGCTGTTTCGATATATCTGACGCAGACAGTACAAACAGTGGCTCAGTTTACGTGGTAGTTGTACATTCATTGACTTCTTAAAACAGCGTAGAATTACTCTCACACACCCAGCCTCGTTCGAATACTGGTATTGGTTCAGTTATTCGTGCTGTTGTCAGTTGATCCTGTTGGGTGATACTTTTCAAGAAGAGTCACTTTTTACGACAAATCAATCAAATTTGAACCTCAAATCGGAGAACTAAGGTTGAAATTCTATCGATAAGTATGTGGTTGATAAATCATATGCCTGGAGGTGTTAAACCACGTAAACTGCCACTCGACAGAAAAGCCCAACGCGGCCCAAAACCTTACCTAAGTTATAATTTTGAGATTTTAATTAAAATAGTTCAGCCAATATTCCAATATTAACACGAGAACATCACTAATTTCAACTCCAATGATATTTTAACATTTTTTTTAATTTGTCAGTACTAAACTACGCGACAGCGGAACTTTATAAAAGCTAATAACGAGTTACACGAAATATTATTGCATTATGTGCTAAGGCCAAGTTGATTCGGGAAAGTCGCATTGCTATCGTTGTATGGTGCTGTTGTTAGTCCAAAAGGTAAGGTATTCCTCTAAACTGATGAATTCCGAAGTTAAATATCCAAACCATTAAAACTTGGTATACCAATTGGAGTGTCATTCCATTTAAATCAGTTGTACAAAGTTACGTTTACCTGACGGATTTTTATTGCCGGACATTGAGTTTTTAAAAATATTTAACCCTTTAACCGCCTCACATGTCAGACTATGTGGCTGTGTAAATGACAACTTCTTAATTTATGACAGAGTTGAAAACGGTTAGTATTCACGTTCGACGGTTAAAGGGTTATTAAAATATCGTGTGTAGGATTTATTGAACTTCGAAAGTGAATTTTGGACCCATTCGATATATCGCTTTTATTAAACCACGAACTAAAATTACACCTTTTTGTGATGCAGGTGCTTATTTTAGACTAACGACAGGTAACCATTAGAGTCGTATAAATTGTAATTGTATTGAGCTTTATGAAACTTTTGAGTCAAAAGTATTACAACAACATTACAAACTTTTCTGACGACGATTAAAGCAATCAAGAGAATTGTAATGTTATATAGAAGGTTTACCGCGAACCGAAAACCAACGACGTTCGAATATCGCCCTCTGTCGCATAAATTAGCAAGTGCGACAGAGAGGGAGATATTCGAACTTCGTTCGTTTTCGGTTCGCGGTAGCCCCTCAGAATGTAGATGTGCTTTTTACGACCGACAAGTTTGTAGTGTCATACAACTTACTACAAACAGTTATACAATCAACTTTGCCATAAATATTGAATCGAAAGAGCAAGATTGATTGAGATGGTGCATTATTATATTATCTGTCTCCTTGAAAAAAAACAGTAATTTAATAAGAATAAAAGTAGTGAAGATAATTTCAAATTATTAGACCAATATGCCTCAAAAGATTGTGAAATATAACTAACACATTTGTATGTAAGTAATCCTGTCTTTCATTCATTATTCATAATTGACGACTTCATACGTCCTGCATAAGAGCAACCAATATTCCTCAAGGAGACAAAACATATGGAGCCAATTTGGAAATCATTCGTTAATCGAAGCGTTATCTTTAAACAAAGTCATTGTATATATTTTGCATTTTAATCGTATTTAGCTTAGCGTATAACTTGAGTCATGCTTCTTTTCGTACCACTCTATATATTATTGCATTAGAATAAAGTCTAGATTCCAAATTCCAAGCCCTATTATTAGAAAAGTTTACGAAAATGGCGACCCTGTTAATTCCATGATAAATTAAAAGTAGAAAGCTATTAATGGGCATTTTTATCAACGCGTTATGCATTTTTTTTTTAATCGGAAGAATAAAATAATTGAACTATTAAAAAGAGATTTTAAATATCTATCCAAAATTTTTATACTAGTTCCGAAACGACGAGAAAAATCGAATTTCGCTCTTACGTCCCATACAATAGAGTTGTGATTGATACGGCTTTCGCATTCGATTTATGAGACTGTACTAAAAGAAGCATGATTTTTGATTACTTTCTTAACCTCTTATTCTTTAACTACAACCAACCTTGTCCGGTTTAGCATTAAGTAGACTTTTCAATTCACTTTGTGAATTACTATGATAATTGTTTTGCATTTCTTCTGGTTCTTACTCTGTAGGTACTCTTTTTTCCTTTTCAACATATCAATATTATAACCCTAAAAATGATACGAATGAGATATAATAATCACAATGAAAACGTCGAAAAATAAAAAGGTTAAGAAAGTGTTCAGAAAACCTGTGTGGGAGCTTAGTTGCCCTCGATGGCCTTCGCCACAAACTCTATGAACCTCTTCCCATATTGTTCAGGATCACAGGTAGAGATTCCATCTACATTGCTTCCGTACTTCACCGTCTTTGCCGCTTTCGCCGCCTGCACAAGGGAGCGAAAATAATTGTTAAATGAGAGGGTGGCAATTCGAATTTCAAGCAAAGTGAATGAATGCAGCGAAATTGGCTTTTATATTCTGGCTTTTATAAAAGTGATGAAATTTCAAGTTGATAAAGCTTACCTGTTTCTTAACTCCATAATGCGTCAATACGTCGATGAGCGCAACGAAATAAATTTCTTTTTTAGGTGCACCTGAAACAGACCGAACAGTTTTAATCTTAGAATTGATACAAAGTAATTACGAAAAACATGAACTAAAATTACGTCAGAAACATTATATTCATGATGATTGGCAATTGGTGGTATTCCTTGGGATTATTCTAAACCTCAAACTGACTGAGTTTGACCAGATGTCTAAATTCAGTGGTTTTCAAGTTAAATCGTTTTTTTATACCGTTTCGAGCTTATAATTTGGCGGTATTTTAGTTCATTTAAAGGAATCTGTTTGTTAATTGATCATAGACGAATAATTTAATATTATACTCAAAAATAATACCGGCCAAGTGCGAGTCGAACTCGCGCACGAAGGGTTTCTTACCATTACCCATAAAAACGGTAAAAAAAGAAACGTTTGTTGTATGAGACCCCCCTTAAATATTTATTTTATTCTGTTTTTTAGTATTTGGTGTTATAGCGGCAATAGAAATACATCACCTGTGAAAATTTTAATTGTGTATCACGGTTCATGAGATACAGCCTGGTGACAGATGGACGGACAGACGGACGGACGGCGAAGTCTTAGTATAGTAATAGGGTCCCGTTTTACAATTTGGGTACGGAACCCTAAAATTAGTGATTGTGAAACAATTACTTGCACTATGATAGTAAAAACATTCTGATAGCTAATGACTAGTGAACTACAGATTACTTTGATTGGGCTACATCCTGTATACTCCAATGGAAGCCAGAAACCTGGCCCAAGCCCCCGTATACATATTATTTTCCATCGCTATTCGCATCAATATGGCTTTCTACTAGGGTTACGGCACCAGCGTTGGACACTTTTAAGCTGACAAACACCCATTATGGACACTTACTTCTTTATTTAAAGATCATATGGTTTTAAATTGAATGGTGTATAAAAGAAATTACCACTTTTCTTTTAAGCTCGTGACGGATATAGTATTTCCAGGCACATAACAAAACAACGCTGTTGTTTATTTTTTTCGCCAGCAGAGGACGGATTGAAGTAGAGTTAATGTGTGTCATTGATGCTTGTCCATTACTGGTGCTGTCACATTAGTTTACGACTGACCTTCCTGGCTGGGTATGGCGTAGATGTCAATCTCGGGTATGATCCCCTCGTAGCGCAGCTCGCGTCGGCTCGGAGCTGCACCGCGAGGGCTGTCAGGCGGCGTGTTGAAGCCCCATCTGTAAGTGTAAATGATCAACACGGAGGGAAAACAAGTAACATGAGTAGAATCCCGGCCATCAACGGTCATATACAAACTAAACCATGTACAGAACTCTTCAGTACCTACAGTAGTGATCACACGTTTAGAGTTATGCATGGTGTAGTACGTATATGTGTGCGTGAACGTGTGCTTCCTTATTGGGCATGGTTTTAAAAACCGGCTTCACTAATGCTGCGTCTGTTCTTTTCTTGGTCTGAGGCTGAGCATTACTGTCATCAGCCTAGTTAGGTTGATCGGGTTTATGTCGGACATATAGCACTTACATATTTGCTAGTAAGGGACGTAGCATTCGTCCCGACATAAACGCGATCATCCTAGCTAGGCAGATGCAACATGTATAGTGTGTACCTGTCCCCGTGCCGGTTGTCAGTGTCGGAGTCGGACTCGGAGTCGGGCTCGGAGTCCGCCTCGGCCTGCGCTCGCGCGGCCTCAGCCTCGGCCTCGCCGCGCCCGCACTCGTGCATGCCCAGCAGCAGCGAGTAGTCCATCAGGTGAAGCTTCGTTAGGAACTGCCGACAGATACAATAATTTCACTATTGAAACTGGCCATGGTCTATATGTCCGCGCGGAAGGGTAGCCGGTGGAAGGACCCCGCCGCCCGCTACCCGTCTGCTACCCTTTGAAGTCCCCCTCTTAACCCTGTCCCGTGATGGGAGAGGATTCATCAAGACTGTTGGTCTATAGATCATCTAGCCTAGATGCGTCGATGCCGATGAAGCCCTTAATCAATAGGCCGGACCTCCAACCACGCACTCCTATCGGCTTTATTGGGCCCGGCTTATAATAAGGTTCAAACTCACAAAAAAGGCCGGACATCTTGCTCGCATTTACTAACTCTCACTCTAGTAATTGTCTCTCTAACGCTTGCACATTAGTAATCATTTATTAGTGAGTGCAAGTGCGAATAAAAGATGCAATTTAATGAGTTGGCTATACGGGATATCAATAATTTGTTGTTATTAGGACCCGATTGTGAATGAACATGTAATATTTTATTATGGGTTGGGTCTTATACTCTAAGGAGCAGTGATAAGGCTCATTCTTCTATAAACGGAACCTTACTATGAACGGTCGCTACAGATGCGGTGTTTCGTCAACTCTCCTATCGACCGTGTGGCGCAGTGGAACGCGGGTTTGAGTCAGAAGCATAAGGCCTAAGGCGTTAATATCCGGGCTCGATGCATCTTTTTCCATGATTTATCTTCGATAAAATATAGGTACCTCCACGATTAGGTTAAGATTGATAACAAGGTTATGGTTTTCGGTTAAATCATGGATCTTAGGTTCCATTATCCTGTACCTTTCTTCTTTTTCTTGGGTTTCTTCTGAAAATATTGTTAAACGTCTCTTTGTCAAGTATTTCAATTTCTTCGTTTTAATTTTCTCATGACGCTATTAAATATGAACTCAATATTACTGGCTGCCACTCTTCCTTTTATGATTCCCCAACAAAATTCTATAGGGTTGAGTTCAGGATGGCATAGTGGCAGACGTAGTACAGAGTGCCCAAGTTCTTCCAGCATTTTATCTCGAACGAATTTCTTGTGTCGTGGCTTATAAAGCTGAACAATGTCTTATTAATTATGTTATGTATTATTAATTATATTTTTAATTAGCCAATTCAACATTTCTGCTTTATTTGAGTTTTTCGTACTGTACATTATGGTAAGATGCATTGTCTACAACCAAAACTTAATTTGGTTCTAGATTTGGCAAAAGCTTCTCCGAGACCCATTTTCTGTAATTAGTAAAGTTCATAGGCCCTTGATAATCACCAGTTTTTTTATTTGATTGAAAAGTGAGAATTGCGTTCGGTACAAAACCATTTTTAGTACATGCTGGCACAATAATACATCATTGTCCCTTAAATACGGGCACTTTACATCCTTTATTTGATTTATCATTCCAAGCCTTTGGTGCTGAATGCGAACTATCAATGTAGGATTCATTGGTATACACGATAGGCGATATTGCGTCCATTTTAGTCTAATGTCATTAGATTCGATGAGACACTGTCTGTTTGATTGTGATTTATTCCAGCGTACAACTTACGTACGATTCTCCATAATGAAGTTTTAGATCCTGTAAAGTTTATGTCACGTTTTAAAACTTCGTGTATTCTTTTTAACGTCGGCAATTATTTTTGTACCAAATAAAAGTCATATATGCATCTTCTTATTTATTAAAGCCTATGAGAAGTCAAACAGGTGTTCCAGCACTAGGATGTTTACAACTATATGTTTGCAATTCATAATTTCACACGAAAACAGTTGTACAAACCTTATCCACAACACAACGCAGGCCTCGTCAGCCTTATACTAAATTAAGAGAAGCTAAATCACACCCCACTCTGATACTCACCCGGACCAAACGTGCCAAAGATACTGGCGGCATTACTCCGCTGAATGGCTAGCGAAATTTGTTGGACCAGGTAAGAACCACAGCGTGAGTCGCAGCCCCTATCCCTCAAGCGCCGCCCTATGTCCCTAATAAAATGGCCCAGTCGTCTCGATAGACACCGGGACGAAGTCGTACACCGGTTCAAGGTTCCCATATTTGCCGTGTTTTAACTTAGCCGCACTCTCAGCCTCAGTGAGCAAGGTGCGTAGGAGCGAAAGTACTTACACATGTGGCATCCCACAGCAAGCTACGACCTTTTGTCCGCGGCACCAGTGTCTCTTATGACATCGTAATCGAATTTATCAATTACGATGTCATAAGAGACACTTTGATGATAATCTTGGTCGCTTCAGTCCCGGAGTCGTGAACGTGGATGGTTGAGTTAATGACGAGGTGGATTGTTCAGTTGATGAAGGACAGTGTTTAGTTCCAGTTTCTTTTAGCACTAAGTTGCAATTCGTTGAATTGTTGATTTTTACATACCAGTTACTACAGCCGTCACATTGTAAATTTCCGTCATAGGTAAATGTTAACTGTCACTTCTTAAATTATATCTAAAATGACAGAACACGTTGAATATAATTTCCCGACTTTGTCTATTTAATGTTTTGCAACGATCTATTGTTTCACTAGAAAAAGACATGTTTCCATAGTCATTCAAATAAGCATCTGTAGGTTTTCTTATCTCTTGGAAAATGCAGTTGTCAATAGGTAGGACAACGACGTAACGAGTGCGGGTTACTTCAGTCATCTTTGAAGAGGTTTGATAACAAAATAACAAAGTACTTAATGAAAATATAGATAAAGACAATTTTGCAACAGCTAAATAAATAAAAACAAGGCAATTTATTACTTATTCTGTTTGGTTTCCACGATTTATATTATATGCATATACCTACGCATACCTGATCTTTATTTATTCATATAACCCATTTACTTAAACCATTTGAATGGAATCTATATGCAAATATTTAAATAAAATCGATCAAAATGTTTTATTTTCTGTTTGTTTGAAGTCGATGAGTGGTTCTATATAATAATTAACAAAATAATTTAAAGAAATATTTGGTCTATATTGCAACTCACTGTTGAACTTGCTATCGGTACGAAAAAAGAACAGTAATTTCAAAATCTCGCTGTCATTACATGACAATGTTTTTGTGTGCGTGGCCTGTGCATGTGCATGAGTGGTTTCATGTGCAATTTACCCACATAATAGGCGCAGCGGTAATGCGCAATTTGAATATGTGATATAGGTAAGTCAAGTGAACTTAAGTGTTTTACGGCGAAGGGTGTTCGGAAACGCCCTTCAGATCACAATTTGAAGGTTACCACATAAGCTGACCTATGAATTGAATTTAAATCGGAGTCGAAAACTACGCTACGCCGGCGGCATCTGGATAAGTAGGGTTCCACAGTCATTCGAAAATCCCTCTTGACGCCTGACAACAATTATAATTAATAAGCTGCTTACGATTAATTAGTTATTATTTTAGTTTAGTTCAAGCTTCTTTTTTAATAAATTCGTTTGATTGTAACGTCAGCTTTCATTTGGAACCGTAAATATCCGTAATAAGTGGCGCCCAACGGTAAAAAAAAAGAAAACCGGGTTAACGGTGTTTTTTTTTTTGGTCTTGGTCTTATTCATATTATAAATAAATGAGTATGAGTAAGTTAGATAGATTTCACACATTATTATTAGGAAACGGAACTTAATCCCGTTTCCCAATAATAAAGTTAATTAGGACCCGTTTCCCAATAATTATTGGAACTAAATAAAGGGTCATACTGATCGACCTTCAACCAAAAGAGGTTATCTTTCATAATATTTCCGCGCACACGATTAGTAGTAATTTCCTACATATGACACTAAGGTTCATTTTAGACTGCAATCCTCACTCCTTTGCCTCCAAATCTCCAGCAAATTTCGACTATTCTCCACCTATATAATTAAAGTTCATTTTCCTACGAGTCTTACCTCGACATCTGCCGTAAGCGTTTCAAGTAGTTTATCTTTAGCGGCATCTCCTATATCAATACGAACGCCCTGCTTTATAAAGTCGTTGTCCTTTAGAGTCGGCAGCTCCTTCTCTAACTCCTTTTCAGACGCCTCTCGGTCTACCGTTGAGCCTTTCAAGTCGTACTTTCTGGAAACACAGAGAGATTTATATAAATCTACATAATTACGAAGACTGGTTCTATCACACGCCATTTCACGCTGAAACACCCAACGAACTACATTAGACGCCCGCAGATATCGTTCCATTGAAAACTTTTGCACACATTCAGAGAACTTAAAAGAGAGACAAAAAAAGACGGCTCGACCGTTTGAGGATGCAGTTAGGCATATTGCAATAAAAAAAAACATTTGACGTAATAATAAATGCTGTGATAAAAGGATGATTATTTTGGTGATTTTTCGAAGAGGCATGTGCCCGGGCGTGGTCGTTTCATCTCATACTACGATGAGCATAGTACATATGATGACGATGACATAGAGAAGTTGAACAAACCCGTTTTTCCAAATTCATAAACACATTCCTAGGTGGTGATGGTTCATGATGATTGATGAGAGCATAGTATGTTCTCTGCATGTCGCCCCAGTGTGCGGTACCGGAGGTGTCCCTTCGGAAAGCACACAAAAGTAGGTCTTTATCGGTACACGATAATGACCTACTTTTGTGTACTTTCCAAAGAGACACCCCCGGCACCCATGTCTCTGTCGCTCTGCTGTGTATCGACGAGGACAAACCTGTGTATGTTCAAGTGGTTGGAGAATACGTTCCTCGTGGCGACGAGGTAGTGCTCGATGCCGTCGACAGTGAGCCGGTACATGCCGAGGTATTGCGGCAGTAGTGTTTTCCCATGTCGCTCCACTATGTACTAAAAATAATAAAAAAACAAGCAATGATGAGAAGACATAAAAGAAGGAAGAAAGTTTACTGGCAAAACCACTTTCAAAGGACGTGTGAATTTGTGAAATTCATACTGATGATTAAGTTGATATTCACATATCATAAACTTGTCAGGGAAAACTATATGCTCTAACATTCTCTGTACTATTTTACTTTACATAAGTAAGTATACATTTTAGTATATATTTACATCGAAATAGTGTTTGTGTGTGTTTGTTCTAACCGCTTTGGAAGTAGCTTGAAAGGATCGTAAACAAACAATAGATCATTGGACGAACACGACAAGATTAGATATCGTCGATATCGATGTATCCATTTATCGCACATTTACATACAAATTGATAACCGTATCGACACTGTTATTCATGATTCGGAGAAATGTCGATAGTAAAAGAAAATTTCAATAATCGGGATTAAGTAAGGCTTTTCGATATATTCTGTCACTCGAATAGGGTTTAGTAATAATCGTGATTATGCATTGGAAAGCCGTTATTAAATAAAATTTTCATTGAATTACGGCTGCAAATAATGCCAAGATTTAATGCAAGTTAGGATGAATACCAATTTGTAATATTATCTTATAAGCAGAGCTCGGAATAGGTAGTGCCTATTTACCTAAACTTCGCGGGAGGACGTAACTAAGAGTGGTTACAAGCACCAAATATAATTACTTCTTTTTATTGAATGTGGGGTTTCCCGGGATTTACTGTATTATTCTAGAGGCTTAATACATTTCTCTTTACTTATAAATCTTGTTATATTGCATATTATTTGTTTAATTACCTTGAAATAACAATCAGTCTTTAAAAATATAATATGGATCAAATTGAATCAAAAGGATTCCGAAATTTGATACTTTTTAGTTGACATAGACAGAATTATACTCTTTTTTTCCACGAGAGGGGACCTGTGTCCAGCATTAGGGCGTATATAGATTGGTGACGAGATAGAACTATGACATCGTATAGAAAATTCTGACATTCATTCCGACGTTTCGAGTCTTTTACAGCACTCGTGGTCACGGAATCTATTTTAAATTCATTATACGCGATATAATCGGTTGAAAAATAGTTTTATTTAATATATAAGTACATGTACACCATCATATTAGAAATAAATTAGAATACATCTGTACGATATCTTCTATGCCATATCATAGTTCTGTCTCATCACCAATCTATATACGCCCTAATGCTGGACACAGGTCCCCTCTCATGGAAGAAAGGAGTAAATTCTGTCTAAGTCAACTAAAAAGTATCAAATTTCGGAATCCTTGATGTTATTTCAAGGTAATTAAACAACTAATATGCAGTATAACAAGATTTATAAGTAACGCGAAATGTATTAAGCCTCTAGAATAATACAGTAAATCCCGGGAAATCCCGCATTCATTAAAAAGAAATAATTATTTTTGGTGCTTGTAACCACTCTTAATTACGTCCTCCCGCGAAGTTTAGGTAAATAGGCACTACCTATTCCGAGCTCTGCTTATAAGATAAAGATCGGATGTATTAAACTAATTAGACAATTTAATGTTGATACTGAATCCTAGATAATCTTGCCCCTATCGACTAACAAGCCTATCGATAGATTTTACCGATTAACATAGTATCACTACAGGTCATCTCAAGATCGGGCGCATCCTATACCAACTCCGTGCTCTGGTTCGATTCTCGCACTTTTACTCATGGTACTTTTACTAACGCGTCAGCATGACTAAGTACTACGAACACTTGAAGATTAAATTTAGCTCGAATATAGATGGAGATAACCAGAAAATAATTCTTCGAATTCAATAGCTTTCCAACACTATGTAACTGTACCTAAACTATACTCTGCGACACCTATTTCCATTTTCCTAACACGATGAAAGATATCTTGAGGACCTATGATCTATGATAGACGATAGATGACTGTGTGATAGACGATTATCTATGATAGACCCGACGCGTGAAGGGAAAATCTACCATCTTCTCGAAAGCGACAGGTATGGCGTAATCGCGCGGGACTGGGCTGCAAGTTGCAAGCAAGATTCGATCTAGGGTAGAATAGGATCGAATAGAAGAAATTTATTTGCAAACTGTATACATAAGATCTTAAAATTTAGGTACAGTAGTAGTTTCATCAGCCCTATGCAATGCAACTTGGTAATTGAGTTTATATGCTAAAACAATGTTCTTTACATACGAAGTTTAAATCATATATTTACTTAGCAGTACAACCAGATATAAATTCTTACCGGATGGTAGTGTTTAAGGAATGAGTGCATCCTCTCAACCTCCTCCGAAGTCAGAGTTTTGAGGATGAACAACCGGTCGTAGCTTTGATAGAACTTGGCTCCCGACTTCCCGGACGAGTCGTCCGGAATAGGCTGTGATCTGCGGACAAGATATATTACCCTGTATTTAATGGATACTTGTCCGATATCATGTAGGTTACCGGCTAATAAAATAATAATATATCTTTTTTAGTACATCCTGAACGATTTTCATATTATGACATTAGAAGGTGCGAACAAATTAGACTCATCTAGAACATCAGATCTAGTCACACAAAACCGCTTGACTGAGACTTGAGATTTTAGTGTTCTTCGTCTATACTAGACTATACTCTATACCCCACCATAAGATAATGTATATGTATGATATATGAATGGTCGGTGCAATTAGTTGTTCGTGATATACTGCTTAATGACAGTGTTATAGTATTCTTCCTGCGTTTCCGGGGCAGTCAACCGCCTACTTTATATACCTTTCCACATTGCTTTATATCCGGTATGTCACGACATCGAAAAGTCGTGCCACTAATGTCGTCGGCTTTTGCTGCTACCTATATAAAACGTTATATTTGTTTTACTACTGGGCGTCGCCGATATTCCAAGCCCAGCGGTCGACTCTGACATAATCTAAGCCGTTCATACCTTTAAATTTAGTGAGTGTGCAGAATTAATGTTAGTAATTCAAAAGACATCATGATGTTGTACATAAGTGCGTAAATTTATATAAAACATAATACCAAATATGATAAAATATTACTTAACAATAAATTACATCTACTAGAAACAGCAGCAGCTGTATTTAGGGCTGCTGACTATAGTCACTATAGTCAGCAGCCCTACAGTAGGTATAGGTATTAGTTACTTAACGATCTCGCATGTCAAATAAATAATATGCGTAATAAAGATACGTCATCGACTTAGAAAAGGTTAAATGACGTACAACTACCGTGTGACAGCCAAACATCGCACTTGACAGTGCAGTCATACGTAAAAGTTCAACGGTTAATTGTGGATAACCTTGAAAACAGAATCTAGTCTCATTGAGTTGATGCAATGTATGAAACGATCAATTTAAGATTTACCTACCTTAACAAGTGGCATGGTATGATATGATGTCTTTGTTTATCAGATACCAGAAAATAAATCAAAAATAAAATCAAACATAATTCAAAGTCAAAATATGTATTCTGCATGTAGGCACAAGGGCTATTTAATAATGGAGGAATAAAAAGGTTCGCCAATTTTCGACTTTATTTTAATGTCATTAAAGTCCAAAAATTGACACATATTTCATTCCGCAACTGTACGTTGCCCGGCTGGCAACCCAGAGCGCCAACAACGCACTTCACCTGGTTCTCGGAGTCGACTCTTCCGACACCCAAGGAAAGAAATTCCCTTTTTCTATCCTAACCCCACATCACATTAATAGAAATCTTTTAAAGCATAATCTTCAGAAAGGCAGCTTTTCATTGCCGATGTCAAAGATAAAAGGGTTTATTTTTTTGAGGAATTAATATGTATCCAACAATTCCTATATGTACATAACATAAACCTACATGACGGTAATAAAATGCATTACGTAGCGTTAAGAAGTATAATGTTTCTTTTGTTAGTAGTAACGTCAGATGGTCTTTTTTGAAACGCGTGACGTAAATGATCAAGTGATTGTGATAAAAATTTGTTAAAGTTGAATGTCTTGTTATAATCTGACCGTTTGAATTTCTTTTTTTATATCTTCAACTAAGTTCATTAGTCGCTAAATTTAGTTTTGTATAAGTAGTTTCAATATTAGGAGCCACCTGCATATACTAGAAACACCACATGGTATTGGTATTATTTATTTAAACTCCTCAAATTTTCACATCGAACTTCTTTCAACCGGGTAGAAAAGCGGAACAAGATAATAGTTATTTCCACATCTGTGCTGCAAACACATATATGTATCATGCTAGGAACAAGACGAGCGCATTTCAATATTTGCCCTGAGTCACAAGATAGCTACGGCGCTATCTACAGATTTAATTCAGACAAAGTCTGCCTGTGTTTAATAATAATAAAAAATGTTTATTGTACACAAAATTACTACACAAGTGCTACATACTAGAACTAGGCAGTACAAGAGTAATATATACTAGGTCGAAACTTCCGAACTCTAAACTAGGTGTAACCTGTGTTTTAGAGGTCCGAGTTCGTAAAATAGAGAGTCGTAACTAACGTGGTTTGGACAGTGTAACAGCAATGCGAAATATAGTTAGTAGTTTCGAGTATAAATGTTCAGGATATGGCGACATTCTTACTTTATCTTGGAGATACAATCAGCGCCGTATAATACGTAGCAGGCAGTGGCCAAATAAATAGCTCTGTACACCATATATATGTCATGGTAATAAGATCCATATTTAGGGTTCCGTACCAAAATGGTACAAAAAAAACCCTTATGGTTTCACTTTGTCTGTCTGTCTGTGTTTTAATTCATTCCCTCCCACATTTATTTAGAGAAACCTCTAATCTATGTGCATGATCAATTGATCACCTACGGGCGCCTAAAAAGATACATTTCAATTTCGTCGTTGATGATAAACAACATGCAACTCTGCCATAATAACAAGACAGCTTATGGTAATGTAAATTATACTAACGTTTTTACATTGTCATTGTCTTACAAAACTAAGTACCCATCAGAAACAAAACGACAAAGCCTTATTTTCCATACGCGTACTGTAGTGAATAAACAATTTCAGAGAAACAATAACTTACCTTTTGTATAATTTAGGTGCAATTTTTTATGGTCTGAATTCAATGTACCGAGTTAATGTGGCGAAATTCCCAAAGCATTTTGAACCTTATTCTTTAAAAAGAGTATTCTATTTTACAACAAGGATGCCCATCTCTCAAGGATGTCTATCTCTTATAGTGCCAAATGTGCTCGGCAGTTGATGTTGCTTGCAGTGCGATGTGTCCCGTATATGAAGGATGCTTAGAAGCTAGGCCTGAAATTGTTTTGATTGTGTGCCCGAGAAAACGATATATCGTTGTCGCTTACGGCTTAATCCTAGAGTTCAAATCATAATAGAGCCAGAATCAGAGTTTGATGTAGGCATACATCATTCTATACAGGACTCCTCTCACGTAGGCATTCGCGAATCACCCTACAGTCCGTTCTAATGGCCATTCTCAGTAATTAGTCAAACTGCCATGTTTTTTTCATTTATCGGTGAACCGCTAACTGCTATTATTATCCGCCTACATGTATATACGCCCCAATGTGGGCACAAGCCTCCCTCATAGATTAGAGGGAACGAGCAGTAGCCCCCACGCTGGCCCAAACCGGGCTGCCGACTCACTTAGTGTTTTCTGCCAAGTATATCGCCTTGTAAGAAGGTCAATATCAGGAGAGTTACACCTAATTTTTTTGGTACCAATTAATGTCGCAGTGAAAGAGCTCTACCAAATTGTCGGAATCATATCATGAACCCTTACAGATTCTTCACCATAAATGGATCTAAAATAATCAGGTAGTTGAAACGCGCTGTTCATACATGAACGATAGCAAGTTTTGCCAAAGGTATACCGATAAACATATAATATAAACCTACATTAACACCGTGAGCGACATCGATATATAATGCACTACTCTGACAACAATCGACTCAAACTAAATTATATCCATGTACAAACCTTATAAACGATAATCAGTGCCAAAACCTTTATACATACAAATTAACTCATATGGGAACGTCATGGGCAACTAACAAGTGATACCCCTGATAGAACAAAGTCGTATGCAACTGTAGTCTACAGTTACATAAGAATTTATTCTAACAAGGTAGTGATACTGAGTGATGGTTTAATACGTTAGGACTGGGACTGGGATCAGGAGACTTGCACACTTCAAAAAACTCGCAGAAAACCAAATTCACGTCTTTAAGTGACCTGTCAAGCGGTTAGACAAATGGTTCTGAGGTGGGTTTGTGATACGTTGTGCCATTTAGGAGTCTGTCACCGTAACGCAAGAGGGCTATACCTATAGGATACATATATACATTATGTGTAGTTTGATTGATACCATTCGGTTCTAGGTGAGGTAGGTACCTCAATTATTGCAAATTGTATTTTAAGTCATTTTTTTAAGTCTTCTACATCGTTATTAAAAGAAAATCACAGACCACCTAACGAACGACCAATGTCCTTCCAACAAAAAAAAACAACTCACTTGGAATAATCATACCTTTGCCTTTAACGATGTTGCTAATCAGCAGCGTTTACACAGAATTATTCAATTCGCGACATGTGTGACGTATTATGGTACAAGTTCTAATAAATAAGGTACATATGTGATGTTATCCAATAGAACATTAGACTTTTAGATTTAGTATTTAAGTATTAGAATGACGTGGCAAGAGCCAAACTGGACCAACAAGAAGTCACGGTCGAAACCGTCATTGCCAATTGATTTTATTTTTTACGTTAGAAGTCGGTGTACGTTATTCGTTATTGTTCACCTTTAACAAACGATTATATTTTTATGGAAACCTTGACACATAGCATTTCAAATAAAATTTTAAACTTCTCAAACATAATATATATATATATATTTTTTTAAGGTTATTTAACGAATGTATCTGTTTCTGATATCGCAACTCTCAAAAGGATGAATCCATAACGAATTTGCTATTTGTGTTTTTTTTTTGTTTTTCTAAGTATACAATATTTTCCCTGAATAATAGCCATGACGGTCTGAAACTGCCCTCTAGTGCGGCACTAAGACAACCAACCCTACGGCACTACGCACTCAAACATCCAGTGACGTGACTCTAATGACCGTGTCAGTACAGCGCACTACAAATACTGTTAAAGTAAAATAATGGAAAAAAATCGTACAGCTCAATCCGCTGACCTCAGTCGTTTTATCGTCAGGCCGCGCTTCATGAAAGCCGTGGCATCGTGAAAGATGCCCTCGTGTTCACAGTCACCCACAGCAGTGGGGGCAGTCGCCGATCGGCGCAGCTTACTGACCAATTTCTTCTCGCGTGGACGGAGATACGTATCTGGCTTTCTAAACCTATAGGAGCGGGATGGGGATTATGAGGGATAAGAAAGAAATAAATAAATATATAGAAATAAACATAAGTTAGCTCACACGTGCTGTCTAGCCGCATTTTAGGGTATTAGCCATGGAAACATAAGAATGAAATTTGCTTTCGAAGTAGCTTTCTAGTTTTTGGACTAAACTATTGTGGGCCTAATCAAGCGGACGCTCATTGGATATTAAATTTTAAATTATCCTTTTAATAACATGAAATAGGGGTTTCGACGCCATGGACGCATGTCAAAAGAATCTAACGGGAATTAGAAGGTTGCCTAAAAATATAATACAACTTTTGAATAGATTCGTTAGGTGTTTCGTACTCGCCTTGCGTAGTCTTTTCAAATTACTTGTTCCATCACTCCAGGGCCGGCGAAGCAGAACCGGGCCCATAGTTTTCAGGTTTTTTTTAATTATATTCAGGGTAGTAATTACTGTATAATCCTCAGAGAGTCCGCTGTCTTCGCTATAGTATTTCCAAAACGTTCGCTGCGCGCGGTTGCGTACTATGAACATTTGGAAATACTAGTCCGATATCAGAAGGGTATAATAGTCTAAATCTAGTCTTACCTTGTGAGAGATTCTTTGTAGTCAAGGTCATCGATACCGAACCTTTCCCTCAGATTCCTGAACACCAGTGGACAGTATTCCTTCACTTTGAAATGAGATGGCATGTTTTCCCTGCGAAAAAAGTAAATATGAATATTTCAGTCCCCAATCCGCAGTTAGCCAGGACCGGGCCTGTGTGGATAGAGCGACCGCTCCAAACATCAGGTGCAGACTGCAGGCGCGGATCCAGGATGGGCTTCAGGGAGGGGGGGCACTATCAGATGACCTTTAATTGTTTGAAAAAGACCTTGAAAAAGTTACCCCTTTTGCTCCTCCCATGTATCCGCGCCTGATTGGGTGCCTAGGGGAGCTAGATTTATTCAGTGACGTAGTAGAATACATTCAATTCCAGTGTAAATCAAAAAGTTATTTGTACATAAACATAGTACCTATTCCCTACTAGTTAATATTTATTAGCGGTTGCAAAAAAACATAATATCATTTGCGGCTATGAAAAATGCATAATTTTCCTTGTAATAATACATCATTATATGGTCACCACACTACAACATTAGCAAAACGAAAATTATCAACATTGATTATTTTTAATATACATTACATATATTATACATTTGGAGAAACAAATTCCGATGCAGGCCCGCAGATGCCAATGTCTAAACAACTGCTTTAAAATAATGAGTCTGCTTATATTCGTTTCTTTAGAGAGGTCTCTGTGGCATAGAAGTTGACATTGTATAGAAATGGCAGTCTTTATAATTCACTAGTCTCTTCAAACATGGCAACTACTATATTATTCAACATTGTCAGCACAGCAAACTCGCAAGAACGACGTTTAGTTCCTATTTATAGTGATCAAATGTAATTAGAGCTTCCATTGTTGTGTATAATGATAAGACTAGGAATTAATACCGCGTTACTGTTACTATTGATTGCAGTTAGCGACGCGAGCTGAGGACCGTGAAGATTAGATTTACTGACGTCAAGATAGATAGAGAAGCGAATGGAACAGTAGTTTGTAACACTATGAGATACTTGAAGTTCCTCATGAAAAATCAATTTTTGTACCAAAAATTTAAATTTTGCATAAAATTATTGAATATAGTGACAGAGCTCTATTTTTTTATTGGATTAAAATAATTTTCACATCACATTATCAGTTACTTTCCTTATTTTAATATTATTTTTTTTCTTGATGAAAACCACAGGAAATTACCAATTGAAAAATATGTAGCATTATTAAATTTTTATGAAATCCTTTATGGGATTACAATTTGATTTCGGAAAAGTTTTAATGGGTGTGATAAATTCAATGATGGTATGCATTTAATACAATAAGTTTCAGAGTTTTCTAACAGTATAGGATAATAAAGGAAAACATTTATTTTATCTTGATAGACACCGCACCACAGGCTTTAAATCCTATTAACTTTGTCTAGAATATTATACTACAAAGTATATTTATAGTACTCATTATAAATGAACTTGAAATGAAATAAATTAACCTTATTCTGCAAGTAGGCCACAAACTACTAGTGTTTCTCAAGAGACCACTGCCGTGAAGAAACGCCGAACCAAACTCGTCAGTCAGTCATTTTTTTCGCAAAATATGCTTATTACAATGATACTACTTAAACAACAAAAATTGGTTGCCTGTAAAGTCGGTATACGGGCGAAAGTTTTACGTGACAACGACTTTTTATGTCTGTCTCTCTCGCTCTTAGG
Organism: Epiblema foenella; assembly: GCA_963556455.1. Taxonomy (NCBI): domain Eukaryota; kingdom Metazoa; phylum Arthropoda; class Insecta; order Lepidoptera; family Tortricidae; genus Epiblema; species Epiblema foenella. The sequence goes on along the minus strand of OY747113.1, from coordinate 9,937,899 downwards.
CGGGCTAACCATGCCTCTCACTCGCTCTCATTGTGAGCGCATAACGTGAGCGGAGCGTAACGCAGTTTCTTGAAGTGTCACCCGGCAAACCAATTTATAAGACGTTGTCACGTCAAAAAACAAATTAAAAAGAAGAGGAAAACATAACAATAGGTATTTACAATAGTTGTTCACAATAAATTTATTTCTTGAAAATTGAAACTCATCAAGACTTTGACGACCGGTTTAGCCTAGTGGGTAGTGCACCTGCCTGTGAAGCTGACGATCCTGGGTTCGAATCCCGGTCAGGGCAAATATTTGTGTGATGAGCATGAATATTTGTTTCTGAGTCTTGGATGTTTTCTATGTATTTAAGTATTTATATCTATTAAATATATCGTTGTCTAGTACCCATAACACAAGCCTTCTTGAGCTTACTGTGGGGCTAGTTCGATTTGTGTAAGATTGTCCACTAATATTTATTTATTATTATTATTTATTATCAAGAATTTTCAACTTGTTAAACAATATTTACTAAAGGAAAATTTGTCTCAAACAATTATGTTGATACTTAAATTTAAAGAAATTATGTAATTTGGAGACAGGTTAGAATAGCACTTCCCCCTTTCTCCCCGTGGCTGCTGTAAGAGTCGAATATGGGAACCGGGTTTGTAGTGTGTTGTGGGCGAAAGGCTAGCAACCTACAATATCACATTTTCTCCATCTTCAAATGTACAATTGCTAAATGTGACCCTGGAATTGATTTTCATGTGATCTGCCTACCCCTTTTGAGAATACAGGCATGAGTTTATGTATGTTTATGAGTGGAACTATGTTGTAATATCACTGAAAGTTTCTTAGTGAAAGCATTTTTTTTAACCAGGCTCTCAACTTTTTTTTCTTCAATATATTGTGAACCTGCTCAGGAAACACATATTGCATAAGTCGCTACGAGGCCTATGTGTCTCATTATTAAAAAATAAAAGAGGGAAAAAAATTAAAGGTAACTTTGCACTGGCGCAAAATATACTGATCTGGGTTAAGGCCGCAATCTGCTACCCTTGGACACCTCCAATATTACACCACACACCACGATGTTTACGTGATAGGCCTATCTTCAGTGTAGCTTGCTGCTGTTGATGTATACACTTGAAAAACACTATCCTCCCTTCATCAATCATGTGAAACGCTATGTCAATGCTAAATAGTGATGCCTTACTTGTTAAACAAATGGTTATCAACTTTGAGCTTGGAGTATGCTCTGAAGTCATCTGGGAGCAGCATGACTGGGATTGAGACATGACTCAATTCATTTATCTGAAAATAATAAATCTTATTATATTATTACAATTCTAATTGGCACTTATTCAATTGGATTCAGATTTGAGAGTGTGAGCATGCTCTTGCTACTCTCGTCAGCTTTTTAAAAAGATTTACTTTACAACAAATATTTCTAAAGTCACTGTCATAATCATACGGCCCCTGGTTGCTTCAATCGGTTGGCGGAACATTCAAAACCTAACATTTCTAAACTTAAAACTATATTATGTTAGTGCATCTTGGGAACACAGAGGGACATTTAGACAGACATGGCTGTGTTATGTTATTTTACAACATCAATTTGTTTTCAGAGATGCGATTTATTTGAAATACTTCTATTTAAAATGCAAATACAAAATGCAAAATACCTATTTTGTATTTTGCATTTAAATGCCTTTTAGTAAAAAGCATTTTGTATTTTATTTGAAATACCTTTTGAGATGTATTTTGCATTTTAATATTCATTTCAAAATGCAAAATACTTTGTGATTAAGTTTAGCCAGATTACCAGTCAAACAAAATGAAATGAACGAATGACGCTTGTATTGCCGAATTTGACCGATAGAGGCGCCTGCTAGCCATGTGTGCCCTTTTTAGGGTTCCGTAGTAAACAAGGAACCCTTATAGTTTCGCCATGTCCGTCCGTCCCCCGCTTTTCTCAGTAACCGTTAGTACTAGAAAGCTGTAATTTGGCATGTGTGTGTGAACTTAGCAGAACAAATGTTAGCATCTCAAAAAGAAGTAACAGTTCTAGTAGCATCCCCAATAGTTCTACAGTTCTAGATAGTTATTTTAAATAGTTCTGCTAATTTAAGACAAAAAAATGAAAATTTAAAAATGTGATGCCAAGTTCACAATTTGACTTTCAGCATCCCAAAAATCTTGGCTCCTAGACCAAAAATATGAATTGAAATGCAAAGTTCTGTCTATTCTAGACGAGTAGCCAAAAGTTCTAGCCAAAAAGTAAAAAAAAAATTTTTTTTTACCTATAACCTAACTTTGATAATTATCACCTAGTAGTATAGCACGTACACTATGTTTTGAGGATTTTAGACACAGTGTATCCTCCGTTATGGGAAATCGGCTACCTCATGCATCAGCAAACGTCCAGTTCTATCTTCTAGAACGAAATTTGGAAAAGTTCTAGAAGATTAACTTTCACTATCGACTGAGACGCGATGAAACGGAATGTATGGACGAGTATCCCATTCAATATAGATCCGATACTCAGCATCTCAGCAGTTCTAGGTAGATAAAAGCCTCGAGAAGCAAAAAAGGATTAGTTCCATCTTCTAAAATGAAATTCGAATGAGTATTGAGACATAGGAGTTCGAATATTGTATAAAATTTGTCAAAATGCACTTTTGAGACCTAACATCCCAGAAGATACGGCTCTGAGATCCAGCATCTCAGGCGTTTTAGTTGACCAGGTACCTTATATACTGTAAAACGTACAGTTCTATTTTCTAGGACGAAATTTGGAAAAGTTCTAGAGGATTTACTTTGACTATCGATCGAAACGCGGTGGAGCGCTATGTATGAACCAGCATCCCAGCCATCATAGATCCAATACTTATCATCTCCGCAGTTCTAGGGAGGTGAAAGCCTCGGGCTGCATAATAAAGACAGTTTCATCTTCTAGAACGAAACTAAAAACAGTTTTGAGACATAGGGGTTCGAATATTGCAGAAAACTTGACCGAATGTAATTTTTGAGATCTAACATCCCAAAATATACAGCTCTGAGATCCAGCATCTCAGGTGTTTTAGTTAGCAAGGTATCTAATACGCTAAAATCGGACAGTTTTACCTTCTAGAACGACTTTTGGAAAAGTTCTAGAAGGTTAAATTTGACTAACGACTGTGACACGAATAAACGGAATGTATGGACGAGTATCCCATTCAATATAGATCCGATACTCAGCATCTCAGGAGTTCTAGGTAGATAAAAGCCTAGAGAAGCAAAAAAAGATTAGTTCCATCTTCTAAAATGAAATTCGAATGAATATTGAGACATAGGAGTTCGAATATTGTATAAAATTTGACAAAATGCACTTTTGAGACCTAACATACCAGAAGATACGGCTCTGAGATCCAGCATCTCAGGCGTTTTAGTTGACCAGGTACCTTATATACTGTAAAACGTACAGTTCTATCTTCTAGGACGAAATTTGGAAAAGTTCTAGAGGATTTACTTTGACTATCGATCGAAACGCGTTGGAGCGCTATGTATGAACCAGCATCCCAGCCATCATAGATCCAATACTTATCATCTCCGCAGTTCTAGGGAGATGAAAGCCTCGGGCTTCATAATAAAGACAGTTTCATCTTCTAGAACGAAACTAAAAACAGTTTTGAGACATAGGGGTTCGAATATTGCAGAAAACTTGACCGAATGTAATATTTGAGATCTAACATCCCAGAATATACAGCTCTGAGATCCAGCATCTCAGGTGTTTTAGTTAGCAAGGTATCTAATACGCTAAAATCGGACAGTTCTACCTTCTAGAACGACTTTTGGAAAAGTTCTGGAAGGTTAACTTTGGCTAACGACTGTGACACGAATAAACGGAATGTATGGACGAGTATCCCATCCAATATAGATCCGATACTCAGCATCTCAGCAGTTCTAGGTAAATAAAAGCCTCGAGAAGCAAAAACGGATTAATTCCATCTTCTAAAACGAAATTCGAACGAGTATTGAGACATAGGAGTTCGAATATTGTATAAAATTTGACGCGTCTCAGTCGGATAGTCAAAGTAAATCTTCTAGAACTTACCCAAATTTAGTTCTAGAATACAGAACTGTACGTTGTTAGCATACTAAATACATTTCTAACTGAAACACCTGAGATGCTGGATCTCAGAGCTGTATATTCTGGGATGTTAGATCTCAAACATTGCATTTGGTCAAGTTTTCTACAATATTCGAACTCCTATGTCTCAAAACTTTGTTTTGTTTCGTTTTAGAACATGAAACTGTCTTTATTATGAAGCCCGAGGCTTTCACCTACCTAGAACTACGGGGATGATAAGTATTGGATCTATGATGCCTGGGATGCTGGTGCATACATACCGCTACACCGCGTCTCAGTCGATGGTCAAAGTTAATCTTCTAGAACTTACCGAAATTTAGTTCTAGAAAACAGAACTGTACGATTTTAGCATACTAAATACCTTGCTAACTAAAGCACCTGAGATGCTGGATCTCAGAGCTGTATATTCTGGGATGTTTCATCTCAAACATTGCATTTGGTCAAGTTTTCTACAATATTCGAACTCCTATGTCTCAATACTCTTTCATGTTTCGTTCTAGAAGATGAAACTGTCAGTATTATGAAGCTCGAGGCTTTCACCTACCTAGAACTGCGGAGATGATAAGTATTGGATCTATGATGGCTGGGATGATGGATCATGCATAGCGCTTCACCGCGTTTCGATCTATAGTCAAAGTTAATCTTCTAAAACTTACTCGAATTTCGTTCTAGAAGATAGAACTGTACGTTTTACAGTATGTTAGGTACCTAGTCAACTAAAATGGTTGAGATGCTGGATCTAATAGCCATATTTTCTGGGATGTTGGGTCTCAAAAGTGCATTTTGTCAAATTTTATACAATATTCGAACTTCTATGTCTCAATACTCATTCAAATTTCGTTTTAGAAGATGGAACCAATCCTTTTTGATTCTCGAGGCTTTTATCTACCTAGAACTGTTGGGATGCTTAGTATTGGATCTATGATGGCTGGGATGCTGGTTCATAAATTGCCCTTCACCGCGTTTCAATCGATAGTCAAAGTAAAACTTCTAGAACTTTTCCAAATGTCGTTCTTGAAGATAGAACTGTACGTTTTACAGCATACTATGTACCTGGTCAACTAAAACGCCTGAGATGCTGGATCTCACAGCCGTATCTTCTTGGATGTTAGGTCTCAAAAGTTCATTTTGTCAAATTTTCTACAATATCCAAACTCCTATGTCTCAATATTCATTCTAATTTCGTTTTAGAAGATGGAACTAATTCTTTCTTACTTCTCGAGGCTTTTATCTACCTAGAACTGCTGAGATGCTGAGTATCGGGTCTATATTGGATAGGATACTCGTCCATACATTCCGTTTATTCGTATCACAGTCGTTAGTCAAAGTTAACCTTCTAGAACTTTTCCAAAAGTCGTTCTAGAAGACAGAACTGTACTTTTTTAGAATACTAAATACCTTGCTAACTAAAACACCTGAGATGCTGGATCTCAGAGCTCTATATTCTGGGGTGTTTGATCTCAAACATTGCATTTGGTCAAGTTTTCTACAATATTTGAACTCCTAAGTCTCAATACTCTTTCATGTTTCGTTCTAGAAGATGAAACTGTCTGTATTATGAAGCTCGAGGATTTCATCTACCTAGAACTACGGAGATGATAAGTATTGGATCTATGATGGCTGGGATGATGGATCATACATAGCGCTTCACCGCGTTTCGATCTACAGTCAACGTAAATCTTCTAGAACTTACTCAAATTTCGTTCTAGAAGGTAGAACTGTACGTTTTACAGTATATTAGGTACCTGGTCAACTAAAAGGCTTGAGATGCTGGATCTAATTGCCATATATTCGGGGATGTTTGGTCTCAAAAGTGCATTTTGTCAAATTTTATACAATATTCGAACTCCTATGTCTCAATACTCATTCAAATTTCGTTTTAGAAGATGGAACTATTCCATTTTGATTCTTGAGGCTTTTATCTACCTAGAACTGCTGAGATGCTTAGTATTGGATCTATGATGGCTGGGATGCTGGTTCATAAATTGCCCTTTACCGCGTTTCGATCGATAGTCAAAGTAAAACTTCTAGAACTTTTCCAAATTTCGTTCTTGAAGATAAAACTGTACGTTTTACAGTATAATAGGTACCTGGTCAACTAAAACGCCTGAGATGCTGGATCTCAGAGCCGTATCTTCTTGGATGTTAGGTCTCAAAAGTGCATTTTGTCAAATTTTCTACAATATCCAAACTCCTATGTCTCAATACTCATTCTAATTTCGTTTTAGAAGATGGAACTAATTATTTCTTGCTTCTCGAGGCTTTTAACTACCTGGAACTGCTGAGATGCTGAGTATCGGATATATATTGGATGGGATACTCGTCCATACATTCCGTTTATTCGTATCACAGTCGTTAGTCAAAGTTAACCTTCTAGAACTTTTCCAAAAGTCGTTCTAGAAGACAGAACTGTACTTTTTTAGAATACTAAATACCTTGCTAACTAAAACACCTGAGATGCTGGATCTCAGAGCTCTATATTCTGGGGTGTTTGATCTCAAACATTGCATTTGGTCAAGTTTTCTACAATATTCGAACTCCCAAGTCTCAATACTCTTTCATGTTTCGTTCTAGAAGATGAAACTGTCTGTATTATGAAGCTCGAGGATTTCATCTACCTAGAACTACGGAGATGATAAGTATTGGATCTATGATGGCTGGGATGATGGATCATACATAGCGCTTCACCGCGTTTCGATCTACAGTCAAAGTAAATCTTCTAGAACTTACTCAAATTTCGTTCTAGAAGGTAGAACTGTACGTTTTACAGTATATTAGGTACCTGGTCAACTAAAAGGCTTGAGATGCTGGATCTAATTGCCATATTTTCGGGGATGTTTCATCTCAAAGATTGCATTTGGTCAAGTTTTCTACAATATTCGAACTCCTAAGTCTCAATACTCTTTCATGTTTCGTTCTAGAAGATGAAACTGTCTGTATTATGAAGCTCGAGGATTTCATCTACCTAGAACTACGGAGATGATAGGTATTGGATCTATGATGGCTGGGATGCTGGTTCATACATAGCGCTTCACCGCGTTTCGATCTACAGTCAAAGTAAATCTTCTAGAACTTACTCAAATTTCGTTCTAGAAGGTAGAACTGTACGTTTTACAGTATATTAGGTACCTGGTCAACTAAAAGGCTTGAGATGCTGGATCTAATTGCCATATTTTCGGGGATGTTTGGTCTCAAAAGTGCATTTTGTCAAATTTTATACAATATTCGAACTCCTATGTCTCAATACTCATTCAAATTTCGTTTTAGAAGATGGAACTATTCCATTTTGATTCTCAAGGCTTTTATCTACCTAGAACTGCTGAGATGCTTAGTATTGGATCTATGATGGCTGGAATGCTGGTTCATAAATTGCCCTTTACCGCGTTTCGATCGATAGTCAAAGTAAAACTTCTAGAACTTTTCCAAATTTCGTTCTTGAAGATAAAACTGTACGTTTTACAGTATAATAGGTACCTGGTCAACTAAAACGCCTGAGATGCTGGATCTCAGAGCCGTATCTTCTTGGATGTTAGGTCTCAAAAGTGCATTTTGTCAAATTTTCTACAATATCCAAACTCCTATGTCTCAATACTCATTCTAATTTCGTTTTAGAAGATGAAACTAATTCTTTCTTGCTTCTCGAGGCTTTTAACTACCTGGAACTGCTGAGATGCTGAGTATCGGATCTATATTGAATGGGATACTCGTCCATACATTCCGTTTCATCGCGTCTCAGTCGGGTAGTCAAAGTTAATCGTCTAGAACTTACCCAAATTTAGTTCTAGAATACAGAACTGTACGTTGTTAGCATACTAAATACATTTCTAACTAAAACACCTGAGATGCTGGATCTCGGAGCTGTATATTCTGGGATGTTAGATCTCAAACATTGCATTTGGTCAAGTTTTCTACAATATTCGAACTCCTATGTCTCAAAACTTTTTTTTGTTGCGTTTCAGAACATGAAACTGTCTTTATTATGAAGCCCGAGGCTTTCACCTACCTAGAACTACGGGGATGATAAGTATTGGATCTATGATGCCTGGGATGCTGGTGCATACATACCGCTACACCGCGCCTCAGTCGATAGTCAAAGTTAATCTTCTAGAACTTACTCAAATTTAGTTCTAGAAGACAGAACTGTACGTTTTTAGCATACTAAGTACCTTGCTAACTAAAGCACCTGAGATGCTGGATCTCAGAGCTGTATATTCTGGGATGTTTCATCTCAAAGATTGCATTTGGTCAAGTTTTCTACAATATTCGAACTCCTAAGTCTCAATACTCTTTCATGTTTCGTTCTAGAAGATGAAACTGTCTGTATTATGAAGCTCGAGGCTTTCACCTACCTAGAACTGCGGAGATGATAAGTATTGGATCTATGATGGCTGCGATGATGGATCATGCATAGCGCTTCACCGCGTTTCGATCTATAGTCAAAGTTAATCTTCTAAAACTTACTCGAATTTCGTTCTAGAAGGTAGAACTGTACGTTTTACAGTATATTAGGTACCTGGTCAACTAACAGGCTTGAGATGCTGGATCTGATTGCCATATTTTCGGGGATGTTTGGTCTCAAAAGTGCATTTTGTCAAATTTTATACAATATTCGAACTCCTATGTCTCAATATTCATTCAAATTTCGTTTTAGAAGATGGAACTATTCCATTTTGATTCTCAAGGCTTTTATCTACCTAGAACTGCTGAGATGCTGAGTATCGGATCTATATTGGATGGGATACTCGTCCATACATTCCGTTTCATCGCGTCTCAGTCGGATAGTCAAAGTTAACCGTCTAGAACTTTTCCAAAAGTCGTTCTAGAAGACAGAACTGTACGTTTTTAGCATACTAAATACCTTGCTAACTAAAACACCTGAGATTCTGGATCTCAGAGCTGTATATTCTGGGATGTTTCATCTCAAACATTGCATTTGGTCAAGTTTTCTACAATATTCGAACTCCTAAGTCTCAATACTCTTTCATGTTTCGTTCTAGAAGATGAAACTGTCTTTATTATGCAGCCCGAGGCTTTCACCTCCCTAGAACTGCGGAGATGATAAGTATTGGATCTATGATGGCTGGGATGCTGGTTCATACATAGCGCTCCACCGCGTTTCGATCGATAGTCAAAGTAAATCCTCTAGAACTTTTCCAAATTTCGTCCTAGAAAATAGAACTGTACGTTTTACAGTAAATAAGGTACCTGGTCAACTAAAACGCCTGAGATGCTGGATCTCAGAGCCGTATCTTCTGGGATGTTAGGTCTCAAAAGTGCATTTTGTCAAATTTTATACAATATTCGAACTCCTATGTCTCAATACTCATTCGAATTTCATTTTAGAAGATGGAACTAATCCTTTTTTGCTTCTCGAGGCTTTTATCTACCTAGAACTGCTGAGATGCTGAGTATCGGATCTATATTGAATGGGATACTCGTCCATACATTCCGTTTCATCGCGTCTCAGTCGATAGTGAAAGTTAATCTTCTAGAACTTTTCCAAATTTCGTTCTAGAAGATAGAACTGGACGTTTGCTGATGCATGAGGTAGCCGATTTCCCATAACGGAGGATACACTGTGTCTAAAACCCTCAAAACATAGCGTACGTGCTATACTACTAGGTGATAATTTTTCAAAGTTAGGGTATAGGTAAAAAAATTTTTTTTTTTTACTTTTTGGCTAGAACTTTTGACTACTCGTCTAGAATAGACAGAACTTTGCATTTCAATTCATATTTTTGGTCTAGGAACCAAGACTTTTGGGATGCAGAAAGTCAAATTGTGAACTTGGCATCACATTTTTAAATTTTCATTTTTTTGTCTTAAATTAGCAGAACTATTTAAAATAACTATCTAGAACTGTAGAACTATTGGGGATGCTACTAGAACAGTTACTAATTTTTGAGATGCTAACATTTGTTCTGCTAAGTTCACACACACATTTGGCATGAGTATACATAACAATGACGCCGACAAAACGGTAAAAAAAAACATTAAAAAAAATTTTTTTAGGGTACCTCCCCTACATGTAAAGTGGTGGTGCAATTATTTTTTCTTCCAATCCCCATCGTGTGGGGTATCGTTGGATAGCTCTTTCAAAAATATTATTAAATAGGTTTCTAAAAGCATTTTTTGATTCAAGAATCGGTTGGCGTGATATTAAGCTTTGAAGTGATAATTTTTTCTATGGTCGTATCCCCCCCTGCCGGCTAAACGGTAGCTACTAGGCATGTGAAAAAAATCATGGTAGTAGTATATACGATGAATTTATCTCAGCTAAGCAATATATTACCGTAAAGGGCAAAAATATGTATACAACACAACATCTCAAAAAGTACAACATCAAAACCCTTCGAGATCAGTAAAAACCCTTTTACGGGTCCGTAATTCCGCATATGACCGGTGACGTGATGGACGGGCAACTACGGAACCCTACACTGTGCGTTTTTCTTCTTTGGTCAGAGTGCGCTCCTTATGTCTGACTAGTGTCAATGTCAAACGAAAACGACGAACATTATCTATGGCTATAAAAATGCAACGCCGCTGACGCCGACGATTCGATTCCACGGATTTATTGTTTGCTGGTGCTGGTGCTGGTGAAGTGGTTACTGATTTGATTTGATTACCTACTTTTATGATATTGAAGTGTTGTTGTTATCCCTACAATACTGGAACGGCTATGTACTGTACTACAACAAGATAATTTAGATAATGTAAACAACTTATTAATAAAAGACAAGTGTAATAAAAATAAAATAAGAATTAGATGCACAATCAACCGAAATAAATGGCGACACAATTCACAAAATGAAGCCATGGCTATCTTTTCGTTAGTCTAGTTTTTTACATTATTTTAAGTGAGTATTATTATTATTAATAACATAACAGAATTTATTGATACGCGTACTGATAAATATGACCAAAATGTCATGCATAAGGTGGCATTCGGCTCGGCATTGTATCTCTACCTAAAACGAATAAAAATGTCATTCGATTTGGTCAAAAAAACCACCCACATATTTATTTATTAATGAAATATATGTAAATTAATTATATCAAACAAAAAGTATCCACCACAGGTTTCGTCAATTTATGCTACAAAGAATCATCCACAACACGTTTCGTCACCTATGCTACATACTCCATTAACAATGACTTGTCCGATAAGTACCCGGCTCAAACGTCCCAAATATACTCGCCGCGTTCCCGCGCTGGATTGCTAAAGAGATACGTTGAACCAGGTACGCACCGGATCTAGGATCGCAACCCCTATCTTGCAAACGTCTTCCCAAGGCTCGTATAAATTGCTTTGCCTCTGAACACCAAGGTCCCGCCGTTTCAACAGCAAGAGGTACGAAGTCATACACCGGTTCCAAGTTTGAATACTTGCTATGTTTAAGTCTAGCAGCAGTCTCTGCTGCCCCGCCAGCCGACCGCGTTGTCCGTGCAAGATGTTCAAAAGATTTGGTCAAAAGGTATTTTATTTTGAAAAAGTATTTTGAAAATACCTATTTTGCATTTAGCATTTGAAATACAAAACGCAAAACTATTTGGTATTTTGCATTTGAAATAGTAAATCTGAAAAGTATTTTGCATTTTGTATTTAAATGCTTTTTTAAAACCATTTTGTACATCTCTGTTTGTTTTATAGGTGTAGGAACAAAGCCAAGAACAATAAATGTCCCAGGGTTATGATCAGAGCTCGGAATAGGTAGTGCCTATTTACCTAAACTTCGCGGGAGGACGTAACTAAGAGTGGTTACAAGCACCAAAAATAATTATTTCTTTTTAATGAATGCGGGATTTCCCGGGATTTACTGTATTATTCTAGAGGCTTAATACATTTCGCGTTACTTATAAATCTTGTTATACTGCATATTATTTGTTTAATTACCTTGAAATAACATCAATGATTCCGAAATTTGATACTTTTTAGTTGACTTAGACAGAATTATACTCCTTTCTTCCATGGGAGGGGACGAGTGCTGTAAAGGACTCGAAACATCGGAATGAATGTCGGAATTTTCTATACGATATCATAGTTCTGTCTCATCACTAATCTATATACGCCCTAATGCTGGACACAGGTTCCCTCTCATGGAAGAAAGGAGTATAATTCTGTCTAAGTCAACTAAAAGTATCAAATTTCGGAATCCTTTTGATTCAATTTGACCCATATTATATTTTTAATGACTGATTGTTATTTAAAGGTAATTAAACAAATAATATGCAATATAACAAGATTTATAAGTAAAGAGAAATGTATTAAGCCTCTAGAATAATACAGTAAATCCCGGGAAACCCCACATTCAATAAAAAGAAGTAATTATTTTTGGTGCTTGTAACCACTCTTAGTTACGTCCTCCCGCGAAGTTTAGGTAAATAGGCACTACCTATTCCGAGCTCTGGTTATGATTTCAGTTTTCAGGGCATACTTTAGAAGGTGGTAATAATAATCTTTATTGCTTAATCACTAGTAATATTGAAATTTTATGTTAGGTAACATTGGATATATTATGTTAGTGCATCTTGGGAACACAGAGGGACATTTAGACAGATATGGCTGTGTTATGTTATTTTACAACATCAATTTGTTTTATAGGTGTAGGAACAAAGCCAAGAACAATAAATGTCCCAGGGTTATGATTTCAGTTTTCAAGGCATACTTTAAAAGGTGATAATAATAATCTTTATTGCTTAATTACCTAACATTACATTTCAATATTGTTAGTAATGATTAACATGTGTTTAGGTTTGTGAAAAGTCCACCGGAGGTGAACCTGTCTCCCGAACTAGGCTTGAGACCGGTGTGGTGATAATGGCAGGGTGCTAGTAAACAGCCAATGAAACTTTGGCAACTTTAGGACGACCCTGTCTCTGGTCATAACGCATGTTATCTTTATTTATAGAGTCCTAAACGCGGCGATAATACAGTGACAAACACAGAGGAGATATTGATCAGGTGCCAGAAGACAGTATTAGTGGATAGCAGTGCCAGCCGTCAATACGATAGTAAACAGTTCAGAACCACAACAATCCGGTACCGAAGGAAATGACATAATGCTATTGCGAGATGCCTCGACATAATCGCCACAAATCTGATTAGGCGTACGTTGCCGTATTCCAATTAAATATCCTCCATTCAGCTACTTACCGTGTGGTTGACGCCCCACATAAACACCGATAGCAGAGGCTCGTTGGCACGAAACAATTTGACTTTTTGATGTTTCACACGAATGTGTTTCTTTTTCAACTTGCTCAAACCAGTGCTTGGAACGGACATTTTGGATTTGTTTACACTAATAGCAGTCAAATTCTTGAGCTTATTTTGAACGCGGCCCGGTTATACCATTTTCAATTGACGGGAAGGATGGCGAAATATGAATGAAGTTGATTAATTTGGAAATTAAATACAGAAATACGACACCCATCAATAAAGAGCAAACGGTTTTTTGACAGACGGACGACGGACGACGGCGGGTGGATAAAAAAGTCATAGACAAACAGCAGACAGACAATAAAATTAAAGTACCACTCGCCAGTGATATATATGAAATTGATTCTGATAATATTAAATACCTACATGATATTCTTATATAAAACAAAAAATTGTTGAAGAAAGAATTAAGCGACAAACTATAAGAAAATTGTCCAAACATGTATCACACTATCTGTCATAATAATTTCCGAACAGAATTTAAATGACAAAAGTTATTGACGAACACAGTGTTGCCAGATAAAGGGCTCGCGTAACATGTAACTTCTGTTATAAAGGGAATTTTCGTAACTTTAGAGAATAATGAAACTCTAATTAAAAAGAAAGGTCCGTTGTATCTAACCGGGACCAAGCGAAACAATTTATAAGTTTCCATACAGAAAAGTTGACACCGGAACCTACGATTTTGTCTGTCCGTTTGTCTGTTGCGACTATTTTATTATATTTGTTTGTATGTATGACATTTGAGATACCGTACCGTCCATCAGCCTGGCGTAATTCTGTCGCCGAATTGCAGCTGCATGTAACTACTCATTTCTTACATTTTCATAAGTAATTATAAACTTTTACGTCAAAAATGTAACTTTTCAAAAAAAGAAACGTAATTTTCGTTCCAGGGCCCCTGGCAACACTGGACGAACAGCAGAGGAGCTGGACTTTTTGGCGGGAAGTCGAATAAGGCGGGCGTTTTAAAAATTTCTCGTGTTTTAAATTTGATTTTAATTGTATATATTTGTTTATTTTCTGTGTAAATATAGTAATTCTAAATAGTTTATATATAGTGTAAATAAAATGAGTACAGACAGTCCCGGGGGCGAGGCCCCCGGTGACAATAAAGAACCCAAAAAGCGAAAATTGGACGCTAGTGCTTCAGACTATAAAATGTACACAAAACCAAATTATAAACGGCAATTTCCTGAAAATCATAGTGCGGAGTGTATAGTTTACGTTGAATCACAGGAAAACGATAAGTTGGGAAATAGAAACCCTATAACATTGACAAAACTTTTCACCGAACAAGTAAAAGGGATTATAGGCGTTCACAGGGTGAATGCCTATAAAATTGGCATTACATTCAAGAAACCTGCGCCAGCCAATACTTTCTTGAAAATGGACCACTTTTTGGGCCGCAATAAATTAAAGGCCTTCGTGCCTGCAAACTTAACAGAGACAACGGGCGTGCTTCGGTACGTCCCTAAAGAGTTAAAAAATGAGGACATATATAAAAATATAACGTGCGACGCCGAAATCATTTCTATCAAGCGGTTTATGAGGAAGGTTGATGGAAAGCTCGTCCCTTTGGGAACAGTAGCCATAACGTTTGCGACAACAATATTGCCTCAATATGCGTATTTAAATATGTTCCGGTACAAGGTGCATGCGTATGTTCCACCCTTGCTACAATGTTATAAATGTTTGAAATTCAACCATTCGGCCAGGGTCTGCAGGGGCGAGCAAATGTGTTCGTCCTGTGCCGGCCGACACTCCTACAAAGAATGCGATGTCGAAGAGATAGTGTGTATCAATTGCAGCGGGAACCACATCGCAATATCCAGGGATTGTCCCATTAAAAAACAAAAGACAGAAGAGAAGAAAAAGAGATACTTGACCCAGCCTTATGCCACTGTGGTGAGTACTGCACCACCTGTACAGTCGACGATTGCCTTTCCGGCCATGCCTTTGCCTAAACCAGTTAGTCGTAACCCTACTTACAATGCAGAACAAATAGCGAATAACGATATCATAATTAATGCCATTGTTAAGTCACTTATCACTCTCGGTAATGGCAAAGAGGACAGCCCAATTACAAATAAAAAAATTAAGGAAATATTGTTAGCAAATTTATTAAACTAATGGATACATATTTAACCATAGCACAATTTAACATACAGAGCCTTCAGAGCAAGAAGGCTTTATTAAAATCATTTCTTTTTGAGCATAATATTGACATATGCTTATTAAATGAAACTTGGCTCAAAAGTACAAGTATTATTCCTAATTTTGCACCTTATAATTTTATACATAAAAATTCAGTAAATTCACACAATGGAGTAGCCATATTAATTAAACAAAATTTACAATATACTGTTATAAACACAACTTTTTATGAATCCATCCAAAATATCTGTATATCAATAGAAACCTCTATAGGTACTTTAAATATTCTTTGTGTGTATTGTCCTCCCAATGTTAACAGGTTTGACACTACCAAAATGAGAAAGGTGTTACTGGAAACCCCTAGACCGTATATTATCATGGGAGATTTTAATGCACATCACATTTTGTTTGGATGTCATTCAAATAATAACAGAGGCAACAACTTATACAATCTCATTGATGAATTTGACATGTGTGTTTTAAATGATGGTACTGCAACAACTGTTCCATATCCAAATAGAAATCCATCTGCGATTGATTTAGCTTTAGTTAGTCCCACGTTGGCCCCACTTTGCGAATGGCGCGTTCATGATGATCCAATGGGCAGTTACCATTATCCAACTCAAGTGGTTGTAAATGTAAAGCCTTCCACATATGAGATTCGTCCTGTAGAAGAAAAATATATTTATAGTAAAGCAGATTGGTCTAAATACTATAATTTGTCAGAAACCTGTTTTTCTCAACTAGATATTCACAATACAGAACCACTTCATTTGTACAACAGCTTTGTAAACATTTTATATAAAATTCGATCAGAAACAGTCCCAAAACAGAAATCAAAGCAAATTGCGAAAGTCATGAGAAAACCTGCTCCCTGGTGGAATCAAACATGTGATGATGCTGTTCATAAATCGAAACAAGCTTTAATACTGTATAGAACAGCGCCAAGCATTACTAACTTCATAGAATACAAAAAAGCTGATGCTCAAAAGAAGCGGACATTAAAAGAACAAAGTGTTAATTCCTGGCATGACTTGTGCAGTAGTTTCAACAGAATGACGCCTATTTCTAGAATATGGGGTTACATTAAAAGGTTTAAAAGAATAGGTTCTTCTCATAACAGATATCAAAATGATGAATGGGTACCAAGTTTCTTAGATAAGATCACAGATTCCTCTCAGTTTGAACCAAATAACCTAAGTAACATATTGAATCAGTCTCCTGAAAATCAAACCAACTCATTTCTCAATAGGCCATTTACATTGAATGAATTGTATATAACACTAAAAAGCAGGAAGGATACAACGCCAGGGTTGGATAATATACCGTACATGTTAATCAAAAGGTTACATCCTATTGCTGTAGAAATTTTATTACAAGTTTATAATAAATTATGGAACTGTTTAGTTATTCCTGAATCATGGAAAACACAATGTGTCATTCCCATCTTAAAGCCAAATAAAGCCGTAAATAATCCTTCATCATACAGACCTATCTCCTTATCATCATGTTTAGGTAAACTTTTTGAAAATATGTTAAAGTTAAGAATAGACTACTTCGCCGAAACACAAGGAAAGTTGCCAGATATTCAATTTGGATTCAGAAAAGGAAGAAGTTGCTCTGAAAGCTTTGTATCACTCATAGCTGATCTCAAGAAGGCAAAACTCAGTCACACTAATGTTATTTGTGTTTTTTTAGACGTTAAAGGTGCTTTTGACAATGTTAACATTGAAAGTCTGATTCATGTTTTACATGAATTGGGCTTACCAAGTAAAACTTTAAAATGGATATTCGATTTTTTACACAATAGAACCTTATTCGTTAAATTCAATAATAAATTACATGGACCTAAAATTGTTAATAAAGGGACAATGCAAGGCGCTACATTGTCACCTCTATTGTACAACTTATATACATCTCAAATCCTTAATTTTGTAGATACATCCCAAGTTAAAATCTTACAATTTGCAGATGACTTGCTCTTGTACAGTGAAAATCAGAATTTAAACTTGGCTGTTGAAAACATGAACACAGCATTAAATCAACTACAGTATTATTATAACAACACTTTAAAACTAGAAATCAGTTCAGAGAAAAGCTCAGTATTAGTGTTCAGTAGAGACCCATTTGCACATTCCACTGTAAAAATGTTTTATGATAACAATCTTATTCCTATTGTAAGTCATCATAAATTTTTAGGTGTTGTTATTGATAATAAACTAAAATTTGATAGGCATATAGACTATATATGTCAGAATGCCATGAAAAGCATAAATGTAATGAGGAGCTTAGCTGGAACTTTCTGGGGTTCTGACCCGAAAACCCTTAACATGTTGTACAAAAGCATAGTCAGAAGTCACTTTGATTATAGTTCCTTGGCTTACATGAATGCAAGCAGTACTTTATTAAGAAAACTGGATGTTATACAGAATATTGGTTTGAGAGTGATAAGTGGAGCTATGCGCACCACTCCTATCAACACTATGGAAATTGAAAATTGTATACCTCCTTTGTCCTTGCGACGTTTGCAGCTGGCTGAGAGATTTTGTTTGAAGGAGCTGTCTTGTGACAATCATGTTGTCTTAGATAAAGTTATACACCCTGCAGGAATCACACAGTCAGCTGAGACATCCAACATCTCGGCTACTACTTTGCTGTCAGGTTCCTTGCCTGAAATTCCAACAATAATAAAAAATATAAAACAAATGACAAGAAACATGTACACCAGTAACAAGTGGCCAATTTACAACTGCCCATACAACACAATATTAAGCTACCTTGACATCAAGTGTCATTTAGATTCTGTAACAAATAAGTTTGATTTCTTAGAATTCTTAAATGAAAAATGCAACTTTTATACCCTTTATACTGATGGTTCTAAGGGAGATTATGTTAAGGCAGCATACTATGATCCTCAAATCAAATTAACAAAATGCTATAAAATACCAAATATCTGTAGTATATTCACTGCAGAAAGCTGGGCAATATTAGCTGCTTTGACACATGTATTTACAAATGTAAATAATGTAAATATCTTAATAGTTAGTGATTCTAAAAGTGTTCTATCCACCTTATGTAATTGTAATTTATCTTATAAGCAAAACTATATTGTACATAAAGTTAAAGATATGATACTTAAGTTAGGGAAACATGTAGAATTTGTATGGGTTCCCTCCCACAGTGGCATAACAGGAAATGAGGTTGTGGATCAAGCGACTCGTCGTGACCACGACGAGGATTTATCAGAATCATTTAATGTACCTTTTACGGACTACTATCATCAGTTTAAAATGTCGTCAAAGAAAATATGGAAAGAATACTGGATAGCTACCACAGAAACGAAAGGAAAATGGTATGCAGAATTACAGCAAAACTTACCAACAGCACCGTGGTATAACAGTTTTAAATACATAAACAGGAAGTTCATAACGTGCATTAATCGTTTGCGCTCGGGTCACTGTTTGACCCCAGCACATCTTCATCGGATGAAAATTATTAGTGACCACAAATGTACATATTGTTCAAAGGAAAATGCGGATATAAAACACGTTATATTTGAGTGTGAATCGTTTGCCATTCAAAGGTTGAGGGTCCGTATAATGTACAGACATGATAATACTCAGACATGATAATGTACAGGCCGATAATAGGAATCAAAATGTAAGCGAATTACTGGGCTGTGTATTATTTGACCGAGTATTATCGGCCTGATCCAACTTGGTTCGGGGCGATAATGTACAGCCCAGGAATACGCCTACATACTGAGCAAACTTCGTCCGTCCGTCCGACGGCTCGGATTGATAACGCTCGACCCAGTAATACACAGGCCGATAATAGGAAGCCACTCGGAAGAGACATAACATTTTTTTTTTTTTAGAGAACTGTCAAAATGATTAGTGATGTTCTGACAGCATTTTGACGTTTGTCCATGAATATCGTTTTTCTTGTTATTGCAAGTTCTTGCCGCCAGGTTTTGAATTACTTGACATATGATTTGAAGTTGGCAAATAGGCATTTGTGGACTTTGTGGTTGAGGCCGCCAGCAGACTCCATCCTATTATATTATGGTCAAAAACTACCACTGAACATAATCATTTACCTTCAATTTTATACTAAAGTAGTGATTACGGTATTATCATCGTGATTGAGTAGTGTCGTTGATATTCAATCTGAGCTTATATAGCAAAAATGTACTACAATGAATGTTATGTCGATAACTGTGCACGTAAACGACACGACGTTTAAATGCACCAGTTAGATACCGGCTCCGGAGACGGACTCCTCAAGCGGTTGCAGTGCATAAATAGTGATCGGCTTCGTAATATAAGTATCCGCAAACTAGGTACGCAAAATGTTTGTATCAGCGTCTCGACAGTTACCGCACTTTGCTCTTTGAAGAGATTAAAAGCGGCGTGCCAAGAGTCACATTGGAAACCAATTTAATTAAGAAGTTCGTAACTCATAACTAGACTAACTAAACACTTATGTAACCATTTTTGTGCTGAATGAACTGACGGGATTCATTTGATATGTATTTGTATAGTTTTCTATTTCTTTGTGTGGTGCCAGGTCAGAATAGCACTTCTCCCTTTCTTCCTGTGGGTGTCGTAAGAGTTGACTATAGGAACCGGGTTGTAGTGTGTTGTGGCCGATGGACTAGCAACCTATCACTGCAACATCATAATGTTCTCCATCATTAAACCTACAATTACTTGATATATTACCCCTTTTGGGCATATACAGGCATGAGTTTATATATATTTACATAAACCACAATTTGTCAGTTGTTTATCCTATCATAATGTAGGGTCGCTGGGCCAGTTAGGCGGCCTGTGTCAGTTTGCGGCCTTCTGAAGAACGAAGTTTTTTTCAGTTAAAGATATTTACATTTTTACATGCTCTAAGGACATAGTGAATCGTATGCGTTTTAATTAGTAGCTATTGAATGGGAATATATTAAAAAAGCAAGAAAATATCCATTCAGTTCATCAACTCTTCCAAGTGGCTGCAAACGGGCGGATCAAATTAACAGGCTGTAAACCCACCTACCGACCCTATACACACACTAAGCTATAGGGCTTGTAGTTTTGTAATGTTTTTCTATTACTTTACTTGAACATTATAGTTGGGTTCATTTCATTAAACACATATGTTCTGTTTATTCAAGTATGAAATAAATAAAATAAATGAAAAGCTTTCATTTAATTGAAATTGAGTCCCAGTAACCTTCTGTGTCATATAGAATAAGTTCATCTGTATCATATAGAATAAAAAGCTGTAGGCAAGTACTGTTTTATTAATGAACATTATTTCTTTCAGCTAATGTGAAGTTTTGATCATTGCTTTAGTTGGTGTCACAAGCATGAAGACCACAGCTATTCAAAATCCAGGCCATCAGATCTAACTGGTAATTTTCTATTATTTTTTATTGTTGTCACTAGTTAAGAGACCAAAGTAGTTAGAATGCAACATTAATATTTAACTTGTAATTCTTAGGTATATTAATTTTATTGGTGGAATTTAAATTATCAGATAAGAATAATTCTGGCAGATTATTCAATGAATTAACATACATTAACTTTTATTCAGGTTTATCTGGATCAACCACAATTTGTGTTTTTTTTTCTATCTTTCTTCTTTTTTCAGTTGTACAAGATATCCAACTTCCAGAGCAGCCTACCATGTCAGGTAATTTAAAAAAGTACTATTAGTTATTTATTGGTCCATTTCTTTTATTAATTTCGTTTTGTAATGAATTATTTTAAAAACCTATCCTTAAATTGAATTAATCAGCTCAGAAATGATATGAAATGTCTTTTAAGTAAACCCTATTTTTGTAACTATTTATTATATGTAATACCAGGCTCAGCATCAGAACAACCACAAGTTTGTCAGAAAAACAAATCCTACAAGAGCAGCCTGCTGTGTCAGGTGAGTATTTATGGGGTTCCGCACCCAAGGGGTAAAACGAGACCCTATTACTAGGACTACACTGTCCGTCCGTACGTCCGCCCGTCCGTCTGTCTGTCTGCTTATCTGTCTGTCCGTCTGTCACCAGGCTGTATCGCGTGAACCGTGATAGGTAGACAGTTGAAATTTTCGCAGATGATGTATTTCCGTTGCCACTATAACAACAAATACTAAAATCAGAATAAAATAAATATTAAAGGGGGGTCACATACAACAAACTTGTTTTTTTTTGCCGTTTTTATAGATAATGATACGGAACCCTTCGTGCGCGAGTCCGACTCGCACTTGTCCGGGTTTTTATATTAAATAATAGCTTATGTTTATTCAGTTTTTAATTCACCCTTTGCTAACTTTGATATTCTGAGTTGAGTAGAATAAAATGAATGTAGAATATTTTATATAAGTAGTAGTAGTAGTAGTGTATCTTTATTTATTAAAGTATATTTTTTAATTAAAAAAAACTAATGGGAACAAAAGGCTATAATAATAATAAACCCGCGGGCCAGTTTGTGGCAAGCTGACAGTGAGTGGAGACACCGCCGACCTCTATTCCAGAGGGGCCGTTTATCCGGTCTTCGCCTCTGTGCCTTAACCGGCCGGCCAGAGTGAAGTCACAAGAGCGGAACCTATGCTCCAGGTTGGAAGCGTAAAATGTCATAACGCCGGCGCGCGGCGGCCTGCTGAACGGATTACCGGGACCTGGGTCCCGCAGACTCACCTCTCGACTACCTTATAGCCGCTCACAGGGATGTTGCCCCCTTGTCGCACTGTGCGTGCGACTGTTTTGTGGGTCCCACTCAGCGAGCAGGCAAGTTCCCGCGTGCCTTTTTTACAATAGGGATTAGAACGTAGTGGTTATATTCTCTTTGATAGGGATGATGACTCATATTGCATTTTATAAACGTAGTATGGCTATATGGATACAAAAGCATCAAATTATCACAATAGTAAATTAGACAAATTGATTAAAATATTTTTTTCCTATATTGGCCAAATGTAAATTGTTTAAATGAAAACGAAATTGTGTGGCAATGATGTATATAAATGCAATATATCACGACAAAAACGGGAAATTTCCCTTCTTTTCATACAACGGCAGTACGAGGCCACGCAGTCATGACTTCACGGATGCGTGTACTTTGCCTCTCATTTTCGTCTTTTGTGTTTCTCTAATTGGGTATATGACACATGCAAAAATGTATACCATAGTGTGGTTACCGGTTCCAACCCTATTAAATCAGGAAAATCTCAACAACATGGTGTGGAAATTGAACGCCTTGGATACAGCGCCATCTATCAGCGACTTTTGTTATAACTTTGTATGAATGGTAGTTTTTCAAGGATATAATTCTTTATCACGTAAACCGATTTCATTTTTTTTCTTTATTTGAAAGAAGGTACTTTCAGCATAAACTTTTAGGAATTTATAAAACAAAAGTACATGCAAAGGTGATTAAATTACCAGCTTAGTACATACATGTTTTTTGACGATAAAAAAAAGAAAAACTAGATAGAGCTACAGTTATATTTTTCCTATAAAATATACATTGATATCAATCTTATATGATAATTTTATATTTTTTTCTTGGTAAACTTCGGAGATAAGGGGGGAACGGTATTTTTTTTTACATTTTCCCTCATAAAACAAAAATGACTCAAAGTAAAAAAATAAATTGTTTCAGAATGTGCAACCCAAGCCCTTTCACATGACACCCCACTCGACATAATAACTAGACTTTCAAATTTTGAACCACCGTCAATCTGTCATTTTCCACACAAAATAAAAAAAAATATTTAAAAAAGTCATGTTCTATGTATTTTATAACTATTCCAAATTTCAAATCTAGAATCTCTCAGATTTGACATTAGCGATGTGACAGACAGACAGACAGACAGACAGAGTGAAACCATAAGGATTCCTTTTTTACCATTTTGGTACGGAACCCTAAAATGATATCGGTTCACGTGATAAAAAATTAAATTATCCTTGAAAAACCGCCATACATACTAAGTTATTCAATCGCTCAAATTTGTAACAAAATTCGCCGATAGTTGCGCTGTACCCATAGCATTCAATTTGTACATCATGTTGTTGAGATTTTCCTGAATTAATTGGGTCGGGACTACTACATATTTGTGTATGGAACCCTGCGCACCGAGAGTCGGACTCGCACTTACCGGTTTTTTTTATAGTGTAAATTTAAATTGAAAGTTACCAATAGAATTGTCATGTTTCAATAAAAAAAAAATTGTATGGCAACTATGTGCTTAAACGCAATATTTCACAACTAAAAAATGTCAAATTACTATTTTTTTCCATTCAACGGGTTTTTTTTATACAACGCCGGTGGCAAATAAGCGTACGGTCCACTACTTACTTGTGAGTTTTGAAGACCATACCCAAAGGTATCATGCCATATAGTTTTAAGAGCCGACGACACTGAACCTAGTTCGATAAGACTCCCAGATAACATATATATAGTAAGACACGTCATTCACGGGGGAACACTAAATAGCCAGGGGAAAACCTCCGGCAAGACCACGCGTATGGTTCGGAACACTGGAATAGTCTAAGAGTTTGCGCTCCAGTGAGATTGGTTGAGCGGTTTCAACCAAATCTGAGGTGCGAGTGGAATCGAGCAACTGGGAGTTTTGTCGCTGGTTCACTAAACCTAGCCTAGCTGAGAAGAGTCCAGCAAGAAACTCAGCTAGGCCCGACCTGGGTCGGACTGACTCTACCGGGACGAATAGGGACTATATGTGTCAATGTTGTCGAGATCGCGCGGTGGACGTCCCCGCCGGCGAGAATGCCTAAGTGTACGCGTCGTGTCAGAGTTGGACGCCGTAAACGCAGCGTTCCATCTTTCGATGGACGCTGTGATTACATCGTCCGGGTCCGTAAGTGTGTGCCTAGGACGCCGGACCGTGCGGCCCCTAATCAGTGATCGCCGAGTCTAATTGGGATACATGTAAATACTAAGCCGTAAGTCTGGCAATAGGCAGGAAATTACGTAGCCTTCTCAGAGAAGCTACTGCCTAAAACATCTTCCTGCTGACCTCGTTCACTAGAGGTACCCAAGATAAAGTCCTATCCATAATAATGCCTATTTTTTTTACTTGTGAAGAAAAAATTAAGACATTATCGAAATAAGTCGGTGAAACACTATTAAAATCGATTCTTGGGACAAATTTTGAGCTCCCAATGGGAGCTATCGCGTAAGAATTTGCCGCTAGAGGGCGCTAGTGTAGCATGAGGTCTCCGAAATGTCAAATGTCACTCTTTGTGGTTACAATACGCGGGTTAATATCTAATTGGAACAATATGGTGAGTATTTTGCAATACCTGAGCTTGATTATGGCAAATATGAGTTACGGGTCAATGATTGTCAGTGCTTTGAGACAGTTTTGTCTTTCGGAAACTTTTTTCCTCCTTTTTTCCTGAACAAAACGGGATTGCGCTACAATGCGGGATGTTCAATATTTTACGGTACGGTTTTAAGGTTTTAAACATGATTTAAATGCAAACTTCGTTCTCATGACCTTAATAACTCGACAGTGGCGCCAACTGGTGAGCACAAAAACGATAGCCCTCATTATGATAGCCTGGGTTTTAGAGGGGTTAACCTTAAGACCAAAACTATGACTCCAATTTCGGATACGCACCAGGTCATTATTTACAGTGCTGATAACAGATGGCAAATCACCCTGCGAATAAATCTGACGATCGGTGATAGTGAGAATGAGAAGAGAGATTATTTGTGATTGAATTTATAAAAATAGAAAATAACAAGGAAGACAGCACGCCGCCTAATACGATATTTTTTTATATTTTTTCTTTCTCCGTGTAGATGCACGATAACCCTGGTCCTTTTTAGGGTTCCGTAGCCAAAATGGCAAAAACGGAACCCTTATAGTTTCGTCATGTCCGTCTGTCCGTCTGTCCGTCTGTCCGTCTGTCCGTCTGTCACAGCCGATTTACTCGGAAACTATAAGTACTACAGTGATGAAATTTGATGGGAATATGTGTTGTATGAACCGCTACAAAATTATGACACTAAATAGTAAAAAAAAGAATTGGGGGTGGGGCCCCCCATACATGTAACTGAGGGATGAAAATTTTTTTTTCGATGTACATACCCGTGTGGGGTATCAATGGAAAGGTCTTTTAAAATGATATAAAGTTTTCTAAAAAACATTTTTCTTAAAGTGAACGGTTTTTGAGATATCAGCTCTCAAAGTCGTAAAAAGTATGTCCCCCCCCCTCTATTTTTATAACTACGGGGTATAAAATTCTAAAAAAAATAGAGGTGATGCATGCTAATTAACTCTTTCAACGATTTTTGGTTTGATCAAAGTATCTCTTATAGTTTTTGAGGTAGGTTGATTTAACTGTAATTTTGGTTAAGTTATTTTTGCTGTTTTATAGATACTAGTACGGAACCCTTCGTGCGCGAGTCCAACTCGCCCTTGGCCGGTTTTTTCTGTTAGACCGGGCACAATAAAGCAATAGGAGAGCGCGGTTGGAGATTGGGCTGAGGAAAATTCAGGGGAAATCTCCGACACGACCACGAGAGCGGTTTAAACACTGGAATACTCTAAGAGTTTGCGCTCCAGTGAGATTGGTTCAGCGGCTTAAACCAAATTTGAGGGGCTACTCCGAAATTCGAAATCCAGGTTCGTATCGTGCCGTCCCTTTCACTCATATAGTGAATTTACACGAGAATGAAATGGACGGTACGATACGAAGTCGGATTTCGAAGTTCGGAGTACAGGCCCTGAGGTGTGAGTGGAATAGAGCTACTGGGAGTTTTGTCGCTGGTTCACTAAACCTAGCCGAACTGAGAAGAGTCCAGCAAGAAACTCGGCTAGGCCCGACCTGGGTCGGACTGACCCTACCCGATATGCGGCGGTACCGGGACGAATAGAGGCTACAAGTGTCTGTGTTGTCGCGATCTCGAGGCGGACGTCTCTGTGCCTTTACCATCAGTTTACATAACCGTACTCGCTAGCGACTGCGTAAAAATTTGTATAGGCAAAAGGGTAGCGCCTCTGGCGGTTACGCAATAGAACTGAGAATCGGCATACTAAATCGTTTACGCAGTCGCTAGCGAGTACGGTCATGTAAAGGCACTGGTCAACATTTATCGATATCGATAACGTCTACGCGCTAAGTCTTTATTCATATAAATAAATGTAACATGCATGATTTCAGTACTGTAAAGTGGGTTCCCTTGGGTCTCGAATAGCCCCACTTTACGGTAATATAAAAAACGAGTTCATTGATCCTTATTCACTAATCTTTACTAATATATTTTATAATCGTTCGTAAAGAGTAAACTCCAGTCGTGCGTCGGAGCTGACACACACTTTTTTTATATTAAAAAAAAAATTACTATCGCCGCCAGGTTTTCGCATTGCCATTTCGTGTTCCCCCATGAATGACGTGTCTGATTATATGTATATCATTTGGGAGTCTTATCGAACTAGGTTCAGTTTCGTCGGATCTTCTAACTAATACAAATCTCAAAACTATGACCGTACTTTGAAGAGAAAATGTTAAGATACCTTACATGTTAATTTATTCAGTTAACTCAACGAATGATTTTTCCTCTTACATGCTGGAAGAATGATAATGAAATACTTTCAGGATGTGGACGAGCTGTCCAACAAGCTGGCGGGCCCGCTCCACGGCTCCAGTGCCGCCGAGGCCCTCCCGCACAAGCCCCATACATCGAGCACCGAGAGGCTTCGCAGCGAGACGCGTTGTATGTGCGCCGTGCAATATGCGGGCTCTCATCACGACGGACCTATTACAAACCACATACGTCAGAGAGCCTACCGCGAACCGAAAACAAAGCATGTGTCACTCGAATGTGCAAGTGCGATAGAGAAGCAGATATGTTATTTTCTGTTCGCGGAAGGCCCTTAGGCAGCGAGCTTCGCAGCAAGATGCTTTGTATGACAGTTTGTTTAGTAGTAGTTATTTCACCACGTCAACTGTGTATGGATTTGTCCACAGCATAGGCAGTAGTAGAAATTTTAGAACATTCTATTGCATTTTCGCGAGTAGAGATAATTTCATTACAGGAAAAAATCTTGTATTCTAGAAATTCTTGTTCTTGTATGAAATAAATTACTGATAATCAGAAATTGTCTCATAGTCCGTTAACGGAGATCCGCGGGAAGCGGCCCTTCATCATCTCGCGGCCACGTCCGTGCGCGGCGCGGCGGCGCGGCCGCGCGCCCGGCGCCGGCGGCGCGACGTGGCCGCGAGAATACCCGGTGAGTACCACGCGAGGCCAGTAAGCCGCCGGAAGCGGCCCGTCATCATTTCGCAGTCACGTTCGTGGGCTCGGGTTGCCATGAGCATATCAGTACCCATAGTCTAAGTCTTGTTTTTTCGAAACAAAACAAACGAACGCATTTGCGTTTAGTCTCAATTTGTATGGATAAAAGCAGCGCTTCTGGTGGCCTTAGGTGGTAACTTAGTTCGTTTCGTTCACTAGGTTCATTATTTGTTGAACAAATAATAAACTTTAGTACACAGCGAACTAAATAATAAATATATATAATTGCGTTTTTGTGAAAGTGACGAATTTGTCCTGGATCCTCTTTTTTCATAAATTTATGAAGAAATTACAAGACGTTTTTCTTCCGCACGCGCAACTGCACGACTCGGTGCCGCCAGCTGCGTGCGGCCGGCAACGAGGGCCGCCGCCGCGCGTGGGCTCGTGAGCCTGAGGTGCCTTTCGTGCCAAAGCAGTAAGGTAAGCTGTCCGCAACACATTACATTACAGCAGAGATTAGAGATTGAAGCATGTTCATGTGGATATCATCGGGCAATGCCAATTTCTAACTGCTATATAGCTCCTATTGTCTGGCCGCGATCGACCGACTTTCACGGTGGCCCATGATATCCATTGGTGCCAAGGAGGTAGCGAATCAGTTCGTGGACGGTTGGATTGCTCGTTTTGGTATTGTCACAACGTCGGAGGCCGTCTGTCCTATTTAATCTGTAATCTCCCTCCCTTATCTGGAGATCTTCGAGCACATAACAAAATAATATTTTTGTCGCCGGGTGACTAGCGGACTTGGGCACATCCAAGCGTGAACTAACCACCATCTATCTCTCCAAGGAAACAGAATGTAATTCTGTTATTTCATCGCCAGTTGAAAACAGCGCTGTGTCGTAATGACGCTGGCACAGCGCTCTCCCTCTAGTGCTCTTAAGCAACCGTTCTGTACTTCTAGTATAAGTTTTTTCGAAACATAAACACAAAGGACGCGTTTACTCTCAATTTGTATGGCGACGCGAACAGCGCCTCTGGTGGCCTTTGCTGATAACTGTTTGTTGCCATACAAATTGAAACTTGCATACTACGGATATTTCAACTCTATTTATATTAATCTGGCGCCTGTCTGCTCATCGTGAAAGGGTATTTAAATTGCAAAAGCGAGGAATAGGAATACTTGCCAAGAAACCTCTTGACCATCCAGTTAAGGAACTTTTCAGGAAATATAAAATACTGACGCTCCCACAGTTCATATATTGTCTGCATGCCAATAAGTTAGACGTAATCTGTCTAAATACCAAATTAACAAATTGTAACGCGGAGGTGAAAGCCGCAGGCAACCCTTGCTACTCGCTCCCGTAAAACGACTTGCCAAGCTCCGAAAGTTGCCGAGTGTCGTAGGACTAAAATATATAATAAGATCCCATTGGAAATAAAGTCGGTCGACAGTGACATAGCTTTCAAAAAAATCTGAAAATTTTCCTCGAACAGCAAGCATGCTACAGGGTTGACGAGTTTCTCTAGGTTCCTAATTGAAAAAGTGTTTTTTTCGCTGCCACTTCCATCGTATAATCATTGTACTTAACTTACTATTTTTAATTGTGTCTTTGATTTTAAATTTTTCTGTTAGTTAATTTATTTTTATTTATTTCTCATCGACATCTTTGTAAAT
Organism: Epiblema foenella; assembly: GCA_963556455.1. Lineage (NCBI taxonomy): Eukaryota > Metazoa > Arthropoda > Insecta > Lepidoptera > Tortricidae > Epiblema > Epiblema foenella. The sequence goes on along the minus strand of OY747113.1, from coordinate 9,908,476 downwards.
TGTAATTGTGTAATTTTAGTGACCTGTAAAAACCATTTTACCAATAAACTATCTGAATGTAAAGACTAAACGCAAACGCTTTCGTTAGTGTTTACGTTTCGAAAAAACTTATACTAAAGGTATTGCTCGAAAGCAGCACTCGTCTATGGCGAACCGCTGCGTTTACCTGAAGAATTCTTCGTACCTCTAATTCTTCCTACGAGACCGACGACGTACACTGTTATGGGTTAAAATGGCAGAGTTACATCCTACTCCAACTTCCCGCCACGTATAGCCCATGTTATTTGTATTTAGACTTGGCGACAACATCACGTTTTTCTGCGTGACGATACGGTCTGACGATCGTTACAAACACCCTACACAGCCGCTACAGAGTAGTGTCTCGCAATACCAAATCGATGGCCATCGGCACCGCTGAAAGGCAGACTACTGTCAGTCTGGACCGTGTGAAACCTGCTTATATTTTCAATTCAATTCAAACATTTATCCTTTACACATACATAATACAAACAGTACAGAAGGAACAGTGGCTCAGGACCGGTGTTATCTTCTTCGACGTGGCGAAAGCCTTCGACAAGGTCTGGCATAAACTTACATTATATCAGCTCGATATGCCTGGCAGACTCGTACTCACCATACGAAATTTTCTCAGAGATCGAAGCTTTCGATACAGACTAGAGGGAACGCATTAGGACCTACATCCCATCCGGGCCGGAGTTCCGCAAGGCTCCGTGCTCTCTCCCACTCTATTCTTTATTCACGAACGACATTTTCAGGGTAAGCACGGAAAGGAGAGGGACGGCACGATACGAAGTTCGGAGAGGGGCTACTCCGAACTTCGTATCGTGCCGTCCCTCTCGCTCATATAGTGAATAACACAAGAGTGAAAGAGACGGCACGATACGAAATTCGGAGTACAGGCTCTAATATTTGACCGGCCCATCCCCGGGGCCAAGGAAATCAAATATCTTGGAGTAACCCTCAACAGAACGCTGACTTTCCGTAGCCACATCAGTAGGGTACGCAACCGTGCTTTGTTCGTGCTAGGAAGGCTTGGGTCGATAATAATTAACAAGTTTAGTAAAATATCACTTAGAAATAAGCTGACACTGTACGAAACTTGTGTTCGTCCAATCATGTCTTATCCAAGTGTAGCTTTTGCTCACGTGCCTATGACATCGCTCAAGCCGCTTTAGGTCATTCAAAGTCGTTTTCTCCGTAGGGCAACTGGTGCCCCGGGGTACCAGTAGAACCTTAGTCTGTACCACGACATAGGGATTAGCACCATGTGGGTGGATCAACTATTCTTTGTTGCTCGTTACCGTGGTTACGTCTCCTGAGTCACTCTTTAAAATTGTGATTTTATAGGGTTTAGATCTAGGTACCAAACATAAGTTTTAGCAATCATTATAAATCCATTTGGACATGGGTCATCTCTTGAGCGTGCTTGAAGCTCATAATATAAACATCTTTCTAAGAAACTCGGTTACTGTTGTCTCCTCGCTGATGGGACAGAATAACAACAAGAAAAAGTTGATTGACCCATGTAAGGTATCTTTATGCAGACTACCAAACGGTATTTTGACAACGCTCCCCTTTGTAAGGAATCCGTTTCCATCCCTCCTCCCTCTGTCGTAACTCTGCGACACGGACCCGGACGACGTAATCACAGCATCCATTGAAAGATGAAACGCTGCGCTTACGACGTCCAACTGATACAGGTTACGCACCCTGTATCCCCGGCCCGGCATCAGCTGGCGGGAACAACTAAGTGTACGCATAAGTGTGCGGGGAAGTCCAACGTGCTATTGCAACAACACAGACACATATAGTCGCTATTCGTCTCGGTACCGCCGCATACCAGGTAGTTAGTCCGACCCAGGTCGGGCCTAGCTAAGTTTCTTGCTGGACTCTTCTCAGCTAGGCCAGGTTTAGTGAACCAGCGACAAACCTCGCAGTAGCTCAATTCCACTCACACCTCAGATTCGGTTGAAACCACTCTACCAATCTCACTGGAGCGCAAACTCTTAGAGTATTCCAGTGTTCAAAACCACCCACGTGGTCGAGTCGGAGGTTTATCCTCTGGATTTTCCCCAGGCTACGCTCCAACCGCGCGCACTCCTATCGCTCTTTTCGCTGGTGTTTTGTAGGGTTCATTAAGTGAAAACATGATAAGACAACAAACACACATGACAAATGTACATATTATAAACATAAAACAAAGCAAAATGAAATGAAAAAAATGTATATGTATTTTTCTAAACTACGACATTTATTTTTCGATAAGTTGCATGCCATTAAATTATTACGTGTCTAACCTTTATGCGTATTTCTACAGATACCTTACCATTTCCAGGAATCCTGCCGCACCGGTCCTACCAGCGCTACCAGCAACACCTAAAGAACACCTAACTGAAAGGATATTTATTTGCTTTTATATTTTCCCATTCAATGGCTGCTAGCATACGACTCACTATTTCTTTAAGGCATGTAAAAATGTAAATATCCTTAATTGAAAAAACTTCGTTCTTCAGAAGGCCGCAAACTGACGCAGGCCGCGTAACTTAGCCTGTACTCCGAACTTCGTATCATGCTGTCCCTTTCACTCTCTTGTTATACACTATATGAGTGAAAGGGACAGCACGATACGAAGTTCGGAGTAGGTCCTCAGGTCTAGTTCTGTCTTGAGAACTTGGAAGTGCCATACTATAACTACACACTGCACCAGTAGGTGTACTCACTCGAAAATAGTTATGGCACCATGAAGTAAGGATAAGACTGAGGGCCTACCGCGAACCGAAAACGAACGAAGTTCGAATATCTCCTCTGTCGCACTTGCATATTCGTGCGACAAAGAGGGAGATATTGAAATTTCGTTCGTTTTCGGTTCGCGGTAGGCTCTCTGAAGCCGTCAATACACACACATATACAAAGATGTGCGAAAGAGATGCAAGCATAAACACCAACATCAGTAAAAGCCCTTCTACGGATCTGTAATTCCGCATATGACCGGGGACGTGATGGACGGGCAACTACGGAACCCTACACTGTGCGTGGCCCGACGCGCACTTGGCCGGTTTTTTATACTGTTGTTTAATATAACGACACGTGTGTGATAACGGCAGCCGATAATTTCGTGAGCTTAGAAACTAGACTGACCCTAACAATGCAAAGGATATCTGATTGGTTTACTGCTAACGTGATGCTTTTGAATGTCGAAAAGACAAACATAATGTACTTCCAGTTAAAAAAAAATCTAAATACTCAGGTTAAGATTGTTTTGAATGATATTCCGGTACCACATGTACACGAAGTTAAGTACCTAGGTTTTTTAATCGATTCAGGACTAACGTGGGCACCTCATATAGATGCGACGTGTAAACGTCTCGCCTCTGCGTGTTTCGCATTGTCTAGGTTAACCCACAGTCTCTCTGAGGAAAATCTAAGGAAGGCCTACCATGGATACATCCATTCTATATTAATCTACGGTGTTGACCTATGGGGTACTGCTGCGGACCGTGAAAGACTATTCAAATTGCAATAGCGTGCCCTCCGCATTTTAACTAGAAAACCTCTCGACTATCCGGCTAAGGAACTGTTTAAAAATTGTAAAATACTGACGTTACCCAGTGTGTACATGCTAGAAGCATGCAAGTATGTAAGACAAAATCTACATCAGATCCCAACTCATAGCCAACTCCGGGGTAGCGAGACGCGCAACCAGCTGATTGTGCCCGCGTGCCGCCCGCCGGCTAAAACTAGGAAGTCTATGCATGTTATGGGAATAAGACTGTACAACATACTGGACGATGAAATAAAGCAAGCTTCTAGTGATGCAATATTTGTCCACAAACTAATAAATGGCTTGCTACACTATCGACGAGTTTTTCGATGTCCGCAGGTCATTGGCCTACTAATATACTGGCATTATATTAAAATGGTATTAATTATGTAAATAATCTATAATTGTGTTTTTACTTAAAATTATGTAGTTAATGTAATTTACATGCAATGTAAAAAATATATTTTCTTTTTTGTAATGACTCTTAAATGAATGACTGTAAATGACTTGTAAATATGAAGACTTACCAATAAATATCAATCATTCAGTAATTTATATCCGATTTTTTTAAGCAAGACTATTATCCCCAATGTACAAAATTTGAGAACCATCGATAGCAGTGACGCCGAAGGTCGTATCACCCACACTACTAACCGATGTACCCGTTTGCCATACCTGGCGAAGTATATTATTGTATCATGCAGCACCACTAATTCCGTGCACGGCGTGAACAAGTTGACAACTCGAGATGTTTTTTGGTCGAACTTTGAACTTAGAATACATTGCATAAGGTTCAAATATCTTCAATTTTTCACCTCGACTTGTCAACTTATTCACGCCATGTACGGAATTATGAGATGTCGGAATTGTGCTACATCCCTATCAGCCTCCTAATACATCTCAATTTAGTCAGCCATCATAAGTCCGTCCCCGTCCCCCTTGGTGATTCGCTAATCCTCCTTTTATCTAATCCTCTTTCTACGCATGCCACGCTCTATTGAGATCAATCTGTAATTACTGACAGATTATTTGGCCAATAAACCTGATACCGTGCTGACAGATCTATCAAGCGCCACAGAGGGCCTCCTCAGACTCAGGAGACCTCACCATCGTCCATGAAGAGAACCTCGTGAAGGTCGAGGAGGACAACGCCAGCAGATACCTGGCAGGCGACCCTACATACCTGGTACCTATAGATACTTCGTAACCGCCATGTGGGAAATTGATTCGATGATCATTGTTCCGATAGCGCCTCTGCGAATGGTCTAATAATAGCGGTATATTGTACCCTTTGGTCTCAAGTCTCAACCAACACCTCTCGCTAAGTGTCTGGGTCAGGGGTCAGATGGTTGTTCAAGACGTAGATATTCATGATTAAAAAAAATTGTTACCATCCTTTCTATGTTAACTAAGTATGTCGGCTTAGCTATTGAATGGGAATATATTAAAAAACAAATATCCTCTCAGTTCATCAACTCATCCAAGTGGCCGCAAACTGGCGCATCAAATTAACAAGCCGTAAACCCACCTACCGACCCTATACGTACAGCAAAACGTGTTTTTTTTTTATAAAACGCCAGCGGCAAACAAGCTTACGGTCCACCTGATGGTAAGCGACCACCGCAGCTTATAGACGCCCGCAACTCCAAAGGAGTCACCTACACGTTGCCGACCTTTTATGGGGATGCACTGTGTTGACAACAGAAGGGACAAATTTAGGTCCCTCGCTCTCAACACAGTACATCCTCGGGAGCTCTGGCAACCTTGCTCACCTCCAGCGCTACGTACTTGTATAGTAGAATAATGTTATTATGGCTGTGGTGTGTGTGTGTGTATGTGTAGGTGTGTGTGTGTGTGTGCGTGTGTGTGTAATGTTAATATGCAAGTTTTTACATTTGTCCTAACTTTGATCGGCGATACGATACGGTAAGATGATACAAATGTGGACTTTACATAATAACACCGAAAAGTTTATAATTTAGTTTTAGATTACTTTTGGTCATATATTGCTGTCTTTTTCCCACTTAACTCTTGTAAACTATATAAAATTATGTAAATAAAACACTCCAATGTATATTTTTAATACGTATAAGAACAGTGAAAATAAACATATCTGTCTGGCCTTTATTTATTCATGTAACTCATTTAAAAGTAGGAATACTTATAACAATATTCGATATTTGATTAACAAGGAAAATATAATTATTTTTTTCTACTCGTCGGCTTCAATGTTTGAATTACGATATAGTAGACAAATCTAAAATCACATACCTACATTTCTCTATTAGTTCCGTTCAAGTGAACTCTTATGAAATAGACCAATCACGTGTCGCCTTTTACTGCACTCTTATGAAATTGGCCAATCACGTGTCACCATTACAGTACTCTTATGTAATTGACAAATCACGTGACGCCGCGGACATAGAACAAAAGACCAACGAGCGCGCGACCCATGTGCCTAATGTTCATTGCCGCAGGATTAGTTTGTTTGATAGTTTCGGTTTGTTTAATTAATTTCCGTTGACTCGTAGAAAAAGTAGTGTATGCAATAGTTATATAATTAGCTTTTTAAGTTCCGAACCTTAATTAGACCACTCGGCAAGCCTCGTGGCCTAAACGCGGTTCTCGACTAAAAAAGCATGCATTATATACCGATTGCATAAACTACTATTATAGTAGTTTCTCTACTCGTCGACTTCAATGTTTGAATTAAGATATCGTGGACGAAACTAAAATCACATACTTCTCTATGGCGCTTCCTTCAATTGAACTCTTATGAAACAGACCAATCACCTTGTCGCCGTTACTGTACTCTTATGAAATTGACCAATCACGTGACGCCGCAGCATAGAACAAAAGACATCAACGAACGCCCGACCCATGTGCCTAATCTCCATTTCCGCAGGACTAGTTTGTTTAATTAATTTCCGTTGACTCGTAGAAATAATAGTGTATGCAATAGTTATACAATTAGCTTTTGAAGTCTCGAACCTAACTTGGACAATCCTTAATTAGACAATCACAATCGTTATATAATGTATGCTTTTGTAATCGGGAACCACGTTTAGACATGTGATTGGTCTATTTAGACATCGGTTACACGCTCATTCTGGCGTCAGTTCAGTCCATCAGTCTGGTCAGACTGACGACAAAATGATCGTATCACCCGCGGACTGACGGACTGATGGCCCAGACTGATGAAAATTAAATATTTTAAATAATATTCGTCAGTCCGTAGTGAATGATAGAATACTGACAGGAGACTGATCTGGACTGATCGAGTTCAGTTGAAGGGAGCTCCATAGAGAAAAGTATGTGATTTTAGTTTCGTCTACGATATCTTAATTCAAATATTGAAGTCGACGAGTAGAAAAAAATATTAACGGTTCTGTATAAAAAACATCGCCAACGCGCCCGAAACAAAAGATTGCGCCGGACTGCTGCAGTGCAGCGCGTGTTTTTAGTCATTACTGAATCCTTAGAATTTATTTTGTAGTTCTTTTATAATTTTAAATTTTCAATGCATTTTAGTGTTCCGTGCCCGCAGGGTCCAAACGCAACCCGTCCGCAAACTGTCACTCACGCAAGTCACGCGTCCGTCTGTCGGTCTGTCAGTCACACAGGTTTTACAACCAAAACAAAATTGGTGATAATGTTTATTAGGTATTATAGTTTAAGAGCCCACGACACTAAACCTAGTTTGATAAGACTCCCAGATGATATATATATTATAAGATACGTCATTCCCGGGGGAACACGAAACGGCTATGCTGCCATGCATAAAACCTGGTGGCCATAAAAAAAAATTCAAAAAAAAATAAAATTTCCGGTTTCTAGTACGATAAGTCTCCCAGAGGGGCTACCGCGAACCACAAACGAAGTTTTCCCTCTCTGTCTCACTTATGTGCAAACTTGCAAGTGCGACAGAGAGGGAAAGTTTCGAATGCCATTATTAAGCGTTAAATAATAGTTTAAGAGCCGACGACACTGAACCTAGTTCGATAAGACTCCCAGATGAGATATATATTATAAGATGCGTCATTCCTGGGGGAACACGAAACGGCTATGCTGCCATGCAAAAAACCTGGTGGCCATAGTAAAAAAAAATTTCCGGTTTCTAGTACGATAAGTCTCTCAGGTTTCGTTTGTTCCTCGATACAGGGGAGGGGTAGGACTATACGATAATGCAGTGCTGCAAGCCCCCCTGACTGGCCTTGTCAGTGGCAGCAGCATGATAAGTGACGCCAATATTGAGGTATCTAGTATGATCGGTCTCCTGAAAAAACCAAGGCTCATCTGAAAGATCATCAATTTCTGTGTAAGAAAAGCCACTGCTGCCTTTTCCTAATACTGGAGAAGGTGGTGCTGCTGTGATTGATGATCGCCTTCAGCGCAGCTGGATTCGGGTTTTCAATTCAGTTTTGTTAGCAATCACCCGGTTCCTTTCGATTTGTACTGATTTAATACGCGTGCCACGTACACTTAAGAATAATTTTGCTTGTCGTTAATTGCATACACAAATTATTTTGAAAAGTTATTCTCTATTATACCGAAATAAGAGCTACATAGAGAATCCACAAAACACTTTTTATACTCTAGCTGAATAATTGATAAAGTGTACATCAACCTTGTGTGATTTGAAGACGAGATAAAAGCGGTAACTCAAAATGAAGCTTTTTAAATAAAAATCAAGTACACCTATTCAGTTTCCATCTGTGTTAATTAGCTGTAAAATATAACTGTATTTCCATTATATCGAAATAGAATATAGAGAATCCAGAAAATACTTTTTATTACTATGGCCACCAGGTTTTTTGCATGGCAGCATAGCCGTTTCGTTTTCCCCCAGGAATGACGCATCTTATAATATACATATCAACTGGGAGTCTTAACGAATTAGGTTCAGTGTTCTGAGCTCCTTCAATCGTTGCAGCACCACCTTCTCCAGTATTAGGAAAAGGCAGCAGTGGTTTTTCTTACACAGAAATTGATGATCTTTCAGATGAGCCTTGGTTTTTTCAGGAGACCGATCATACTAGATACCTCAATATTGGCGTCACTTATCATGCTGCTGCCACTGACAAGGCCAGTCAGGGGGGCTTGCAGCACTGCATTATCGTATAGTCCTACCCCTCCCCTGTATCGAGGAACAAACGAAACCTGGGAGACTTACCGTACTAGAAACCGGAAATTTTATTTTTTTTGAACATTTTTTTTTACTATGGCCACCAGGTTTTTTGCATGGCAGCATAGCCGTTTCGTGTTCCCCCAGGAATGACGCATCTTATAATATATATCTCATCTGGGAGTCTTATCGAACTAGGTTCAGTGTCGTCGGCTCTTCTACTAAAGCTCTATAATCGAAATCACTATCTTCAATCGCTGCAGCAACCACCTTCTCCACTATTAGGAAAAGGCAGCAGTGGCTTTCTTACACAGAAATTGATGATCTTTCAAATGAGCCTTGGTTTTTTTAGGAGACCGATCATACTAGACACCTCAGTATTGGCGTCACTTATCATGCTGCTGCCACTGACAAGGCCAGTCAGGGGGGCTTGCAGCACTGCATTATCGTATAGTCCTACCCCTCCCCGGTATCGAGGAACAAACGAAACCTGGGAGACTTATCGTACTAGAAACCGGAAATTTTATTTTTTTTGAACATTTTTTTTTACTGTGGCCACCAGGTTTTTTGCATGGCAGCATAGCCGTTTCGTGTTCCCCCAGGAATGACGCATCTTATAATATACATATCATCTGGGAGTCTTATCGAATTAGGTTCAGTGTACTGAGCTCCTTCAATCGCTGCAGCACCACCTTCTCCACTATTAGGAAAAGGCAGCAGTGGTTTTTCTTACACAGAAATTGATGATCTTCCAGGTGAGCCTTGGTTTTTTAGGAGGCCGATCATACTAGATACCTCAATATTGGCGTCACTTATCATACTGCTGCCACTGACAAGGCTAGTCAGGGGGGCTTGCAGCACTGCATTATCGTATAGTCCTACCCCTCCCCTGTATTGAGAAACAAACGAAACCTGGGAGACTTACATACTAGAAACCGGAAATTTTATTTTTTTTGAAAAATTTTTTTTACTATTGCCACCAGGTTTTTTGCATTGCAGCATAGCCGTTTCGTGTTCCCCCAGGAATGACGTATCTTATAATATATATATTATCTGGGAGTCTTATCGAACTAGGTTCAGTGTCGTCGGCTCTTCTACTATTACCTGATCGGGCGAATAGGTGTCATTATATTCACCGTGAGCCCGATTATCCGGACAAACTTTTATAGTGCATCTCTGAGGGCCTACTCCGAACATCGAAATCCGAACTTCGTATCGTGCCGTCCCTTTCACTCTTATGGTGTATAACACGAGAGTGAAAGCGACGGCCACGACCTATTTGTAAAATGTCTTATGTTCTCGATTTGGTTTAATTTAGTGAAATAATTATTATTTATGCAAATAAATAAGTTTATGTCCTGATTTTTACTAAAAAGGTCTTTGGATTGTGGTATGCTACCTACTTATATAACAGTCTTCACATATTTTTTAAACAATATAAAAATGACCGATATAATATAACCCCAGAAACTCATCGTCACTTGAATAAAAAAAAACTTTGATTTTAATACTAATACATTTTGAGTCCTTATTTTAGATGATGTCTTCTTACAAACCGAAAAGTATTTCATTTTTCACCGACTTTTTTTTAATGTGTGTTACCTCAGAACTCCTTCGTTTATGAACCGATTTGAAAATCTTTTCTTTGTTTACAAGCATATGCTTCAAGGTTGGTCCCGTTGTTACCAGAATCTAGCTCTGATGATGGTATCCATGAAGAATTAATTAAGGGAACTGCTCAAAAATTCAAGGGAAACATATAGCCATTTTAGTATTTTCGGTAATAAATCAAGCATTTGCATTCAGACAGCAACATTTGGTGAACGAGAACTGATGAAGAAGACCACGGATGGTCATCCAAAACTCCTAGTATTGCATGGGTGGTATTAAGATATTTCGATCAAGATACGGAAGTGACTATGACGAAGTCAATTTAAATGGTACTGATGTAATATATGTCACTATCAACCTGATCTGGTAATTGAATCCGGAAGTTAAGCAACGGAACTCCGTAATAAAACATTGTAGTTTATCCGTGTTTGAGCTTATTGGAATCGTTATGAGATGCACTCTGGTAATGATTCACTGACAAGTGAGAAAAAAATATTTTTTTTAATAAAAAAATACAACAGACTCCAAACAATATTAAAAAGTAAAAAATTGCCTTCTAACATGCCAGCTTACGATTCTTATTGAACAATGTAGACGTACCTATTGTAATTTTTGTAGTCGTTGCCATTTCGTCAACTTTAGACAATTTCTTTGGATAAGAAACGTAAAGTCTCATGTTAGAAGTAAGGCAATTATTTTTTTACTTTTTAGTGTTTTTTGGAGTCGGTTTTTATTTTATTTCTGAACCCAACAATGCCATAAATTCGAAAAAAACAATTTGCTTAAGAGCGCTTTAATAAAATGTAGTGGGTCCACTAGCGCCACTCGTAAATAATTGTAATTATTTAAATTTAACGATATATAACTATAAAAGGGGGCCGCTACGTACTATACTTTGTATTTAAGTACTTTTTAAATCCATTAAACTAGTTTTTACGTTGCTGGATTCGTCAATCTATGCGTCCAAAGTTAAAACGGCCGTTTTAATTTTGAGCTCAGCCCCCTTTTTTAGTTATATATCGTTAAATTTAAATAATTACAATTATTTACGAGTGGCGCTAGTGGACCCACTACATTTTATTAAAGCGCTCTTAAAAGCCTGCAGCGGGAGCGGCCTGCGGTAGCGGCCGCGGTGGTCAACCATTGAAAGTTAAGAAAAAATATTGAGGGACTACTCCGAAAATCGAAATCCGAACTTTGTATCGTGCCGTCCCTTTCAGTCATATACTACTTATAGGTAACACGAGAGTGAAAGGGACGGCGCGATACGAAGTTCGGAGTATAGGCCCTGGGGCGCTACCGCGACAGCAAACGAAGTTTTCGCTCTCTGTCGCACTTGCACGTTCGGACGTAAGTGCGATAGAGAAGGAAAACTTCGTTTGCTGTCGCGGTAGCGCCCCTGTGGGGCTACCGCGAACCACAAACGAAGTTTTCCCTCTCTGTCTCACTTATGTGCAAACTCCCCTGGAGTGCTAGACCGCGAACTACAAACTAAGTTTTCCTTCTCTGTCGCACTCATTCAAATGAAACAAAATACCAATTATTAAGAAAATGGAAAAGATCGATTATCTCGAAAACCAAGGGACTTTTACTTAACCTGAAAGTCTGAGCTGAAGAAAGAGCTGGAGGTGTAAAATATTCGTTCTTCAGTAGCAAGTATTTGTAGTAAACAGCATGAGATAAGTCTGTGATACCAGTGCCGAAATTATACTATTTCCCTTTTAGTTTAGCTCCCTCTCTGTCGCACTTGCTAATTCGTGCGACAGAGAGGAAGTTATTCGAACTTCGTTCGTTGTCGGCGTCAGCGGGTCTCGCCACTATAGTCCGAAATCTCGCGAAATGGGGGCTATCGTTTTTGTGCTCACCAGTTGGCGCCACTGTCGAGTAAGGCCCAGCTGTCAAAAATTGATATTGGTTATTATGGGCATGAGAACGAAGTTTACATTTAAATCATGTTTAATACCTTAAAACCGTACCGTATAAAATATCGAACAACCCGCATTGTAGCGCCATCCCCTTTTGTTCGGAAAAAAAGAGAAATAAGTTTCCGAAAGACAAAACTGTCTCAAAACACTGACAGTCATTGACCCGTGAATCATATTTGCCATAATTGAGCTCAGGTATTGCAAAATAGTCACCATATTGTTCCAATTAGATATTAACTCGCGTAACGCAACCACAAAGAGTGACATTTCACATTTCGGGGACCTCGCGCTACACTAGCGCCTCTAGTGGCGAATTCATACGCGATAGCCCTCAGGGGGCTATCGTTTTTGTGCTCACCAGTTGGCGCCACTGTCGACTAAGGTCCAGCTGTCAAAAATTGTTATTGGTTATTATGGACATGAGAACGAAGTTTACATTTAAATCATATTCAATACCTTAAAACCGTACCGTAAAAATATCGAATATACCGCATTGTAGCATGGTCCCGTTTTGTTCGGAAAAAAGGAGGAAATAATTTTCCGAAAGACAAATCTGTCTCAAAGCCCTGACAGTCATTGACCCTTAATTCATATTTGCCATAATCAAGCTCAGGTATTGCAAAATAGTGACCATATTGTTCCAATTAGATATTAACCCGCGTAGCGCAACCAAAAAGAGTGACATTTGACGTTTCGGAGGACCCCACGCTACACTAGCGCCTCTAGCGGCGAATTCATACGCGATAGCCCCCATTAGACAATCTCATTTCAAATTTATGCAGTGAAAGACCTGGAAAGACCGCCTTTAACATGTATGAAGTCTGCTCTGAACCCAGTTATTTTAGTTTCATTTATTTAATTGCAGAAATACCAACAATTTGTACAGTATTTTTTGTTTTTAAAAATATTGAAAGTTAAAGGAATGAGAAGTCATTTATAATTTCATAGAAAATTAACTTAAAATCTCATTAAATATTCATCCTAGCGAAAAAGTGTGTAAAACGTTTTTTGTATAGGCGGGGACTTTTGATATGTTCACCTCCTAACTAATCTAAACAAAGCTATGAAGCCAAAAATTGTGTTCCAAGCATTTTCCTCTATACTATTTCGTTGCCAGAGGTGAGTTCCCTCTATACTATTTCGCCGAACCCCGGCCGCCGAGCCGGTAGCCGCGAACCGACAACGAACGAAGTTAGTATATCTCCCTCTCTGTCGCAATTGCTAATTCGAGATATTCGAACTTGCCTCTGTACTCCGAACTTCGTATCGTGCCGTCCCTTTCACTCTCGTGTTATTCACCATATGAGTGAAAGGGACGGCACGATACGAAGTTCGGAGTAGTCCCCCTGGCCTAATACAAGAAAAACAAATACGGCGTTCAAAACTACGATAACACCGTGATGGATCGTCATCATGTCCAGTCCTCTTGTCTTATCTTCGCCGGTTTTACTGACAAGAAAATATATACCTACAAGAATACTTAACAACAATAACTTAAATAATATTAAAACTAACTTTTTTAAAATCTGAAACAGTCAGTTAAAATCGTAAAAATAAAGACACATACCACATCCCTACAATGTCACTCTATATTTGTAATCTGTGGTTCGTAGCGGAAGTCGACGCCAATTATCGGTCCGTGCATTAACGGGCTGAGCTTTATCAAATTCCGTCCGGGCCAACAATCCGATCCGGTGGCGGATTACTGGGCTGTACATTATTGGCCCGTGTATTATCACCCTGAGCAAACTTGGTTCGGGGCGATAATAGGAAACCACTTTTGTTCGGACTGATAATGTACAGGCCGATAATACAAGTCAACCTATTTTGGATTTCTATTATCGGCCTGGGTATTATCAGACTGTGTATTCCTGTCCCCCAAAGGTTGATACTTGTCAGTGTCATTAGTGATGTTGCAGAAGAAAACTCTTTAAGTGTTCCCCGCCTCGTCCAAGATTTGCTATCAAACCCAGTTTATTTTATACCTGTTTTTAAATTTATTTTAAATACTGTTGAAAAAATTTGATTAATTGTTCATAAAATTATTGTTTAAGTAAGGTGTAATGTAGATGCGATATGCATATAAATTGCTGATGTTAATATGGCAAAGATTATTTGTATAAGATTATTTTCTTGTTTGATGAAATGTACCTATTAATAATTACTTAACTCTGATTATTCAAATGTAATGGATTTTAATATGTTTACTCTATTTATTCCGACTGAAGGACTTGTATCCAGGGTCATGAAATAAATTAAAAAAAAAAAAAAAAAAGCAGAGGAGCTACCGGGAAACGAAAACTATCGAAATTCGAATATCTCCCTCTCTGTCGCACTTGCTAATTCGTGCGGCAGAGAGGGAGATATTCGAACTTCGTACGTTTTCAGTTCGCAGTAGCCCCTCAGATAACGTAGTGATTATATTCTCTTATTTCTCTTTGATTTGACGTCTCTGACGGACTTGGTTGCTTTTGTTGAAATCGGCTTATTTTGTTTTAAGGAGTATAATTAAATGTTCTCCTTCAAGGTATTACATTAGACTGCATGATAAGGGTAAAGGCATTATTTAATTAACATGGTTCCAAGATGGTTGTACCGAGCCCATTCGTTTATTGGGCACAAACTGAAAAAGAAGTGTCTCTAAAGATTGACTTGAAAAACGTTGTAAAACCCGATGTGAACGTTCTGGAAAGCAAGATTAAGTTCTCCGCCGAGGGAATAGGCGCTCATGGCAAAACCCTTTACGCATTTAACTTGGACTTGTTTTCACCCATCAAGGCGGTACGTACTTATTAGTTGTGTTATTTCTACGGGATTTTGTGCCTGTATTTATGATGTTGTGTATACGATTATTACATTTACATTCAATATCTCTTATGTTCCAATTACTGTATCGAATCATCCAGTTATATTACTAAATCAATCAATAGCACAAAATTTCAAGTTTTCCGCATTATTTTATTTATAGAATGAGTCTGACAGCGAGTACCCGACAACGGTGCGCATATTCGACAACCGCGTTGAAGTGGTTCTGGTGAAGGAGAAATCAGCATGGTGGCCAAGGCTTACAGCACAACCTCAAAAGCCTGCCTGGGTGAAGGTAAATACATTTACCCCTTTATTCATAAAAATTAGCAAACTTCTGCTAACTAAAATATGTATTCTCCCTTTCCCACAAACACAAATGTCAAAGGGTCAGATAGAGAAAAAGTAATATTAACGGTCTTTTAGCTAAAATAAGGTTTGATGAATGTTTATGAATAAGGGGGTTAAAATCTATCTGACTGTCACACAGCATGCGCGGCACGTACGGTGGCAGGTTAGTAACGCCACTTCTATATTCTCTGTAGTCTGTATCATAACAATGAATACAATTTTAATTGATGTTTTTAATTTACAATTCATAAGTTATGACCTTGGACATTGAATATGAGAATAACCTTTCCGTTTGTTGCACCATGTTGAAGTGTAAAATGTAAATTTAGGGTACAAAAATTAAAATGAAAAAGCGGGACCTTTTTGAAATAACTTTGTCATTGACCTGTCGTCTACCGGTCCCGGGGAACCCCGGGCTCATTACAAAAAATTGCTATTGTTTATTTTTTTCGCCGGGAGACCAGAGATCAATATCCATTTCTTTACACATCGAAAATACCTGACAAAGATGTAAACATTTATGTTGTATGGTATTGATATTGATAAACAAACTAATGTGCTACCCCCTTTTTCACCCAAAATAAGCATGTTGATTTGCGGAAAAGGCACCATACAACTAAGTTATACATAAGACTCATAAAGATGATCAATATTAAATACCTCCCTGTACCTTATTCCAAGTTCATCATCATCATCGTCATCATGATTATCATTTTGGGCCATAATACTATCCTTTAATTGAAGTGTGCAGTAAATAGTATTTGTATTGTATTGTACATTTTGGTTATTGCCAGAAGGCATGTTTAATTTAAAGTTTTAAACTCCAGTTTATTTTACCCTCTAAACTTTCACTAAGATAAATTAGTTCTATATTAAATACTAATAAGCAGTAAAAAAAAATACATTTAGATGTATGTGCAAAACCCAGAAGGTAAATAATGTTTGCACCTGCTGGGTGTCATTCAAAATGCAAATGTAAATCATGAACTTCAAATGTTATGCACAATATTTATCAGAGCAGTACTGTATTCATTTAGATGCATTAGCATCAGAGCAGTGCAATAATAAAATCTTTGCATATATTGAAAAACAATAAACTATTATCTCAGAAGTTCTGTTAGTACATTCTAGTGCGGTATCGGAGTCATAAAGCTAGGTTCATATAATAAAAATGTCATACAGTGTAAGTAACTTATCTTACTTTCAAGGGTAATAAGTTAAAGAAATATCACAACAAACACTTTAATGGTTTCTTTCACTATTCTTAATCAAAACAATGAGATCCGATATTGACCTTCCTAGCCTTCGACTCGTGCGTCAAATATCTGTAAATACATTTAATTTTATCTTCACCCATATAATAAATTCTCTTTAATGTGATCGAACACTAGGTAAGCACTAGCTTTACAATATACGTGCGCCGCGCTATATTTGCTGACTATTTCAAATTGATTGCTCCGAACAGGATTCGAACCTGCTCTTGCCCATCGCATTGTCTGACATTAGAGACTAACATCTCTGTACCTACAATACAATACTAATATTCTATGTTGTACTTTATGTTGTTTGTAATGCACACCTCAATACCTACTACTTACCCTGCACCTACTTATTTTTTTGTATTAATCTGTCATTGTAGATTATATACATTTCGGTATTATTGGACTCGGAGAAGATAGAAGTATTTGTTGACAGATAAACTTCGACCTGTGGACGACAGAGGACGGGCTTGACAGCGAGGACGAGACCCGTGACATCATGAAGGACTATCCCGGGATGTACGACAAGCTGCACAAAGAGGAGTTGGGGTACAGGAAAGGTACTAGGTTAAATGTTACGTGATTTTAAATGATGGGGGCAATCATTACACAAATGGATGAAATCCCAAGTTTACCTTACTACTAGACGACGATATATAAATAAATATAAGATAGAGTGAGTGAGTAGCAGTGCTTTCCCAGTTTGGCTGCTCCAAATATGAGCTGATTCATGAGTTAACATTCCACCCCACAGATAAAATCAATATTATTTTAATTGTTGCCAATAATTCAGATAAATGTGGTTCATGAATGTAGGTACGATCAAAAGGGGCTTAACACCTTTGTACCCTGTCGCTTTAACTTCAATATCAAAGTACCAGTGCCCAGCTACTGGCTATGTTATGAGGTCGACTATAACATTAACCCGTAATCGTAAAATTTATGTTATTTATGTATTCATTATCAATATTAATGTTAGAAGTATAAATTATAACTGAAATGTCACCTGCAAATAAAATGGTTTTACGTTTACATACCCTTGGGAGATCATTTACGTACATCAGAAATAACAGAGGGCCCAATACACTGCCCTGTGGTACTCCTGAATGTTTTATTTTGCATGATGATCTATATTGCACTACTTCGTTTTTATCGTCTATTTTACCTAGTTCTACACACTGAGAGTTCTTCTGAGAGGTAACTTGTAAGCCAGTCTAAAGCGTTCCCTCTAAGTCCATATTTCTCACATGTCTGTTAACATTTTATGATTTACGTAGGTGGTCGAAAAATTGTACTGTGCCTGGAAAAGGGCTAAACTTTTCAGCGCTCTGACAAATACAAACGCTGTCACTCGCACGCCATTACATGGGAATGTCAAATGCGAATTTGAACCATATAGAAATGCATGTAGGCAGGTTGATATCGCACTGTACGCCGTGACGGGTTTATCCGCCGTTACCGTTGATCCGATGATGCCCATATATGACGTTGGCTTCGAAAAGGTTAATCTAATGATGATTCATTTAATTCCAGAAGACTACAAGAAAGTGTACCTCATTCTCTACAACCTGTTCCAATTCGTGGGCTTCTCATACGTGCTGGCGGTAATTGCCGTCCGCTATATCTCACTGGAGGAGCGATCCATCGCGGACACTTACGAACACGTCGGGCCTGCGATGAAGTTCCTGCAGCTGATGCAGTATCTGGAGGTCATGCACCCCATGTTCGGGTACACTAAGGTATGTAAGAGTAACATTTTCTTTTGTTATGGACTACTTTTCACTAGATTGAAGCGCAGCTTTCCTGGTTCACGGAGTAACCTGGGTGTTGTAGGTGTGTAGCTAGTAATCCAGGTTGCCTATGATTTCATGAAACGACGGTCAATCAGAATATGCATATAAGATGTCACTATACGAATAGTAGACCATCAAATTATAACAAAAAACAGTAAATGAATGAATGCTCAAAATCTTAAAAATATGTGACACTGTTTCGAAAATTTACGTATTTTTTTTTATTGACTAAAAGTAAATTAAAACCCACCATCAGGATTCTTATGTTTTAATAAACAAAAAATTGTATGATAACAATGTACCTAAACTCAATATTTCACGGCCAAAACATTAAATAACTCGTTTTTCCATACAATGGTAGTACGGGCGCGTATTAATTATATGTCGTCACATACTATGCTAGATTAGTATGGGAGTTCTGGGGGCGATTTGAGCGCTCGGATTTATGCTGTACTTTGAAATCCATATTTGTGTTTGTGCTAATTGTACTATTCAATATACACATTTGTTCCTCTCTAAAAACTAATTCTCTATTCGTGGGTTCGCGTACTTGCTGTGAATGATGGCGGTCTCGCGACCGATTTGATTTTGATCTGAATGCCAATTAAATGTCCAGCCAGTCTAATTCCGAATAGAAGCGCAAAATCCTGGTGTTTACTGTTCCGTAAGTAATTAAGTATAAGTCATCATCCTCCTAGCGTTATTCCACTACAGTTGCATCCTGAAGGATGCCCAGGGTCCACTACCTAATCCCAAGATTTGGCGTAGGCACTAGTTTTTTCTTTTAGGAAACGACTGCTATCATAGACAGCAGCCGGAATCTTAACGTGCCTTCCAAAGCACGGGAGCGCTCTGTTAATAACCACTACCACAGTAATTGAGTATAAGTATATAGTATTTATTTAACCCTTAAATGCATGATTTTTTTTTTCAATTCAAAATAAAAAATGTGGATACCTAATGGCGTAAAAAACACGAGAAAAATACTAAAAAAAATCTAAAGACATATTTTGGGTGAATTTTGTACTACTATCCAAAATGTGGATACATCCTACATTATGCACTCCCCGCAAAATCAAATAGCCCTATACACGGTCTATGACAGATCTGAAATCCGCAATGTTTGTAGGTACGAATTAAACATTTACGAAAATATGTGCTTGTAATACACGTAATTAATATAATAACACGTCGTTTACCTTAAATGATGCACTCCCATGCAACCAAAACCAGGTTTCGCGTTTTTTAAAAGCTTTTATTTAACTTGCACTGTAACTATGTATGTAAATATTTAAATATGTACCTATATTTGTTCGGGTGGATTCTTGCAACTCAATTTTGAGGCAGATATCTTTAACCAATTGAGCTGAAATTTTGCACACGTGTGTATATCACGTGACAATCCAATATTATGATGACACAGAGCTGATCTGATGATGGAGCAAGAAGGAGGGCATAGGAACTCTGTAATGAAACCCATCGTTTTAGGGTTTTTTAGTAACGCCACGGTGAGCAGTTGATGACTGTTGAAAGAAAAGTACAGTCGGCGATAAAAGCTGTGCCAAAAATGAATAAAAAAAAAACTTATTCATGGGTATAGTAAAAATATCAAAATAATGTACGAGTTAAATTTGTCAACCAGAATAACTTCGATAGTGCCGATAGTAATTGCAAAGTGCCGGGAGTGCATAATGTAGGCTAGATCCTACAAGATCAAATATGTAAATATTCTTTACTTTCTGGCTGAGACTTTAATTAAAGTTTGTAAAAGTAAAATCGTTATGAAATGAGTTACAGAATTGTAATAGAAAATAATTACTTACTTAGTTAAAAACCACTAAACACAGTCGAAGAAAACCTTCAATATTCAACTTTTTCTAAATTGCCGCCATTTGGGTTAAAAACATTTATAGCTTTTTTTATATTCAGTTTTGCCAACAAATCGTTAATAAATGTGAAAATGCGTTAGTTTTTCTTTCAAAATCATACAAGAACATAATACATACATATCTAGATTTCAAACACTAACCGTGTTTTGGTTATGTAGGATGCATCCTACACCATGCATTTAAGGGTTAAATTACGTAATCAGTCGTCGAGGTTAGGCAACGGTATGCGCATGTAAGTACCTACAAATTTGTACGGAACCCTCGCGACTCGCACTTGTCAATTTTTTTTAATGGACACCATTTATTTCAGGGTGGCGTGCTAGTTCCATTCCTGCAAGTGAGCGGACGCGCAATGGTGCTGTTCGCGATGATCGAAGCTGAGCCTCGTATGCAGACCAAGCCGGTCGTGTTCTATCTCTTCATAGTGTGGAGCCTCATCGAGGTCGTAAGGTATGTTAAAACATATATTACTAGCTTTTTCCCGCAACTTTGTCCGCGTAGAACTCGTTCATCGCGTTAGAATTCAATGGCTTTTCTTTTATTTCTGGCGCTTACGTAGTTATCGCTGTTCTGTACAAACTTCCACGTACTTAAGGGATAATTTCCGGGATAAAAGGTATGCTGTAACTTCCTCGGGACTCAAGCCATTTACATACCAAATTTCATCTAAATCGGTTGGGCAGTTTAAGCATGAAGAGCTAACAGACAGACACACACACTTTCGCTTTTATTATATTAGTATGGATATTATAGACATGCAAACATCGAGACCACATTCACACATAGGAATATAGACAAAGTTTTTACTAAAGTGAAGAGCTATGGAACAACCCAACTTAGGAAGTGCCTTACAGAATATCACCGCATACCAAATTCTCAATACAGCTAATATAACCGTGTCGGGTAATGATTCTTTTAACTTCCAGATACCCATTCTACATCACCCAACTCTACAAGAAAGAGGTATATTTCCTAACTTGGCTGCGTTACACCATGTGGATCCCACTGTATCCCATAGGAATCATCTGCGAAGCCATAGTGCTCATCCGGAACATACCATACTTCGAGGAGACTCAACGGTTCACCATATCGATGCCAAATGCTTGGAACTTTGCGTTCCATATGCCAACTGCCTTGAGAGTATATTTGTTAGTGCTCATGTGTCCAGGTCTCTACTTTGTTATGAGCCACATGCATAAACTAAGAACGGTGAAGCTGAAGCCCAAGGTTGTGATAAAGAAGTCTAAATAGTATAACGGTGTACGTAGAGCTGCGTTCCACATCATTAAAGTATTTGCAGCTCTATGGCTTGTATATATCACTAGATGTGACAATGTCTTTGATAAAGCTATGCTGGCATTTTATCACAAAGTTTGCCAGTTTTTGCGAATAGAAGACGCAAGCAATTGAATTTTGAACAGTTGTTAGAAAAAACAATGCACATTATACCCAAAAAATATTACTGATTATTTGACACATAGCATAAGGAATAACACAAAGCTTATTTGCAACAAAAAAACATCTAGGTACAGAGGTCACGTTATTTGGGTCAAAATCAGGAACAAAAACTATTAGACGTCTTACATATAGATAGACAATACTAGTAGTTTATGCAACAACAAGAGAGGAATTAAATTAGAACAAGAGTGTGATTTTATGAAACGAGCCGGCGATTTTATGAGGCGAGTTCCATAATGAGATCACAAGAGTTGTTTTTCATGTTTATACTTTGTTTAATATATCATTTCCTTATTTGTTAGAATAATTATGGTGTGATCGGGTCGGAAATGTTCAGTCATAGAATTAGTTCAAATACATAGGTATATGGGTATTTAGTTGTATTTCGAGTAGCATTAGCTCGTACCTTTAGCTAGATACACTCTGGGATAGCTGATGTAGCCCTGCCTGCAATAAGACTTGTGTTTTATGTTATAAGATTAAAAATAACTTGGTAAGGAATCATAAGTACATTAATTTTCTAATTTATTTGCTTGTGAAGTTTGCTTCAAGTTACATTCATAATCACTTTCTATATAGTAGAAGTCACTACCTAGTAAACCGATAGTATAATAGTATGGTGACGGACAAAACATATATACTTAAGTAATTTTATTGGGACATTTTGGAGTACCAAATATACGTTTAAGGCATTCACTGCCGGCAACGCATATGTGCGTTCAATCCATGCAATTTTGTTCCTAAGGGGCGTCGCCTGGCAGCGAATGTGATACGTTTATTTATTTTTACAAAGTTATGCATTTATTTCTACAAAAATTACGAACTATTTTATATAAGTTGACCTCAAATTGTTCCAATTAGAAAATAATGAGTATAAAAGCGCATTAGGTGTACTCAGTTTAATTGTGATTGTAGATGTGAAGGTAGGTAACCTTATGTATCACAGAAAAGTCTGTAGCAAATTATTTATTATGTAAACAATTTTTGTACCAGTTGATAAAATAAAGTATTTGTTGAAACTTCAAACGTGTTTTTATTAGCAAATATCGATATTGTACCAACGTCGTGTCAAGCAACGTAATCTACCGTGCACCGATTAATGTAACAAGAATCCTGAGTGTGGACGGCACTACGAGCATTACACCCACACGTCTACACGCAGAATTCGTGTTACATTACACGTGCGTGTTACACTCGTCTGGACCCGCCTTCAAAGATTGTTCGACTTATTCCAATAAAATAAGATCCATAATTATAAAGATGCAAATGTGTAAGATTACGAATACCATACAAACTTCGTTAAAGATGTAACAATTCTGCCTGCGGACGGTACTACCCAAGTAACACAACATGCTGAATAAAGTTTGAGTAATAGTAATTCGCAAATGTTTACACCTCTTATCAGCAATAATCTCCATAATGTTTGAGTAAAGGCTATTAATATAGCCAAATATAATACACAAAGAAAACTTCAAATGACTGTTAATATTGATTTATTTTAAATTAACATCTACTATAAAATAAAGTTTTAAAAACGGAAATCAGTGGCCGTTAATGTAAGTCCTCATTAAACTTGAACTAATTCTGAGTTCACCTCAGATATCAATTTGATCAAATAGGCCTAATATTAACTGATGCAACTCATTAGGTATCCTAGTAAAGAGCCTCAGTTAAGCAGCAGGCCTATTTTTTGGTTGTTTCACACATTTAACTGTAACAAGCCAGTTGTACACCGTACTGTCATGAGCATTTTTAGTTGTGATCTGTGACAAATTATAAAGTTTCTCAGAGACATCAATTTTGACCCAGCAGCCCAAATTAATGTTAATGACAGACGGACATCTGAATGTTAGCCTGGTGTATAGTAGCGATGCGCGACTTCAAATGATTTGTCTATTGGAATGATTTGCCATTACTAATGTCAATATTCGAATTGGAACTCAGTAAGATGATTCCTAATTAGTAGTTACTAGTCGACTCGGCCGGGCGCTACTAATGTTATAAATGCGAAAGTGTAGATGTTCACAGGATTAGATGTTTGTTACTCAATCGGGCAAAAACGGCTGAACGGATTATGATGAAACTTGGTAAACAATCAGTTTATAGCCTGGATTAACATTAGAATACTTTTTATCCCAAAAATCATACCTCGAAGGGATGAAATAAGGGGGTGAAAGTTTACAGGGACGAAGTCGCGGGCAAAAGCTAGTAATCGACTAATCGAAATAGTATCATTCAAAGACACGCATCATTGGATGATTTGCTGGGCACTGAGCAAGCCAAATCTGATCACATATTACCTTAACATCTTCCCAAAAGATGGTGCTAGTAAACTACCCTCATTTTCAGTATGTTTCGTAAATGTGTGAATTTAGTTTAACTCAGGAGCTTGATGTAGGCGCGCTGGTACCAGGCCTTCGGGTCCGTGTGGACGTAGTACTCGTGGAAGATCGGTTCGACGAGCGTGTCGGGGGGCAGAAGTTTGTATACTTTCTCGCCATAGTAGGTGCCGACCTGGAACAAATTAGTCTTTTATTTTCCCAGCTCAACTTGGACAACCGAAACTCTAACCTATTCTTTCTAATTTGCGTAGAACGAATGAGACAGGAGTCAGTTGTACTAGTCTAGTGCATTTTAGATGAGTGAATGAAGGATATAAAAACATACTATTTCATAGATGTTTCATTTTCTATATGATTCATTTTACAACCATTTCATTTCATCAAAATAAACCTAACTTTATGGAATCTACAAAATAGTGTGTGAAAAATAAGATGCCTTGAATAACTTGGCCAAAGAAACTTTCAGCGTTTATGCCCCTAAATATCAATATCTGGTATATGAGGGCCCAGCAAAAAAACCAATAATAAAATAAGCCATATTACAATCAGAATCCTCACCTCCCATCCGGGCACATCCTTCATCAATTCAGCCTCAGCGTCCCTGTTCCTACGCAGCTGCTTCAAGTATTCCCTATCTCTCTCGGCCAGCAGCATGGGGTAGATGGCCATCTTGGCGGAGCGCATCTCGATCTCATGCTTCTGGATCTGCTTGTAGTTCAGGTAGTACAGGTATAGGGCACCGGCAGTCATGCCGATGTAGCCCGCAAACATAGCATATCCTGAAATTAGTATAGATACATGTTTTATACATCATACTTTTGTCCTTAAGTGACCCAAAATGTCTCTGGTCAACTGTAGTCATATTCTTTGGTTGTTTTTTTTTTACACTACAGCCAAAAGGGGTGTAATATTTTCAGGGTTCATCAGTGCCGGATTAACCCTTAAGCAAACTAAGCAATTGCTTAGGGTACCACTTCTTGGGGGCACCAAAAACAGCACTAAAAATAATTATGAACACACGAACGGTGCCTTTACCATGAGTTTTCATGACCGTATTCGCTAGCGACTGCGTAAAAATTTGTATGGACAAAAGTACAGCGCCTCTGGCGGTTACGCAATGGAACTAAGAATCTCCATACTAAATAGTATACGCTGTCTGTTTGAAAATCCGCGCGTTTTAAATGTACTAGCGTCGACGTTTATATTTGTTGGTTAAATATTCCTAATAATAAACATTACTACCGAATTTCAAGTCCACATGTCAATGGGAAGTTAATAAATACTTCGTAAGTAAATTTTGTGAAATAGCGGGAATTGGTGACTATAATCCTAGTGGTTAATCTTGAACGGGGGGCCCGCGGGCGTGGATTGCTTAGGGCATCAAGTAGTCTTAATCCGGCCCTGGGGTTCATGTATCTATGTATGTATATGAGATTCTTTGTTCCCCGGAACTTCTCAACGCCTTAACCGATTTAAATGTGTGAGGTATCTTTGGAATCCTTATGTCATCCCGAGTAACATAGGATATGACGTTTCAATAAAAACAATACGGCGGACTATGTACTCCATTTTAAAATTGAACTTATCAAGTGGGGTATCAAAATGAAGCATGAAAAGACGATATCAAAAATATATATTTGAAATGGGATTAAAAATGACATGTTGAAAGTAACCGTGGATCCGCTCACATTTGTTCTAACGAAACTTTTCCATGAAATACTGATGCAAAATAGAATAACAGAAGAATGGGGAATATCAATTATAAGCCTACTGTATAAAAAAGGAGATCCTAACACCTTGGAAAACTACAGACCTATTAGCTTGCAGCAGTCAGTGTACAAAGTTTTCGCAATAGTATTATTGAAACGAGTGTCGAAAGTACTTGATAGCAACCAGCCGTGATAACAAGCAAGATTCCGCCGAAACTAATACTCCACCATTGACCAGATTTGGTCACTAACAAAACTCATCGAAAAGTATATGGAATATTGGAAAACATAATATATAGCCTTCGTTGATTATTCTAAGGCTTTGACTCCATATATCATCAACCTTTATGGATAGGGCTAGCAGAACAGGGAGTAGAAATTACCTACATAAATATACTAAAATAAATTTACAGGAACAGGAAGGCTTTTGTGAAACTGGAGAAAAAAGGAGGACCATTTCCTATCCATAGAAGAGTAAAACAAGGAGACCCAAACTTATTTACAGCTTTTTTATACAACGCCGGTGGCAAACAAGCGTACGGTCCACCTGATGGTAAGCGGCCATCGCAGCCAATAGACGTCCGCAACTCCAAAGGAGTCACGTACGCGTTGCCGACCCACACAGACAGCTCTCTTTGCATCAATATTTAGAAAAAATAATTGGGGCACAAGAGGGATGAACATTATTGGTGAAAATCTCAGCAACCTTCACTTTGCTGATGAGATAGTTTTGATGGCAAATAACCTTGAACATATGTATAGTCTATATGCTAAATACATCATCCCAGTCATATTCTAAATAAAGCATTAAATGTAATTTTGTTGATACCTGAAACTTAAATTGTACTCTTAATTATTGTTATACTGACTTGTATCCTTACCTGAATGGTATCTTAACCAGGGATTGGATACCAGTATTTTCTCCATAGAAAAATACCGGTATTATTACGGTCACCGGTTCATTATTTCGCTTTTAATGGGACAATTTAATAATACAACGTTGTTACCTAAATACATGATTCAGCCCTACATAAAGAGCAAAAAATAATCCAAAATATTGGGATAATTCAGGGTTTTTTAAAAATACCGGTATCGGTCCCTGATCTTAACTCACCCAACTACTAACTAGACAAAGAATGCAAGAACTGTGGTATACAAATGAACAAACAAAAGACTTTTGCCATGACAAATAGGGACAAAATACCTATCATAACAGAAACCAGCAGATAGATGTGGATAACTATGTTTATTTAGGGAACCTGGTATCAGTCACTCAACAAACATCTGGCGAAGTTGAAGGGAGGACAAAAATCGCATGGAATAAATACTGGTCCTTAAAATTTATCTTCAAGTCATAACTCCCAATCCACCTAAAGAGGAAAGCAATAGACTCAATAGTTCTACCAACCCTATTGTATGGATGCCAAACCTGGGCACTTAGCAAAGATCTTGTTCAGAAGAAAAATGTATTCTGCCCATCTGCAACCAAGAGAAGCTTGCTGAATATCAGACAGTGACGGAAATATGAATTGTGATATAAGGAAAATAACAAAAATCACCAATGCCGTTGATCTTGCATTACCTGTTCTTAATTTTGAACCTTGTTTTCATCTTTTTTAATTCTATACAATTATTTCATGGGACAAAATAAGACTTAAAATAACATTAATAAGGTCAATAACATTGGTGCTGTATTAACAACTCGTGCACTACTAAGAGTAAAATTCACCACTGGCAGCAAATAATAAAGGGTTTCTTGGTGATTGGTTTAGTGATTAAAATGAAAAAAACCTTTTCTCTATATTAAACTAGATACACAACAGAGAATATCATAATAACAAATTGACCTAACCTAAACTTCAGTTACATAATATAATTTATAAACAGATAATAATATATTTATATAACTAACCGCTGAAAAGTTGTTTAGCGGGGATCCTTTTGTAGGGGATGGGCTTGTAGCCTCCCGGAGGAGGCAGGTCCTGTTTCCGGGCCAATGCACCTTCAAAGGACATTTTGCTATGGACTGCAATGGGCTGGACTGACAGTACTGACACTGACTTTAGTGTCACTTTGACACTTCTCACCACCCTCTGACAAGCAGATGAAACGACAGAAACTTTGATTTGACTTTGACAGATTATAAAAAAATATTTGCATTTTGTTATGGCTATAAAAAGACGTCGCGTAGTCGGGCGACCCCCTCTGCCACTCATATGGTGAATTCACTCTATGTTTGAGACACGCCCCCGTTGCTAACTTCAGTCTACAGACGGCTTCCGTGCAAGTAAGACTATCACTAAAATAAAGTTTTGACGTGGTTTTAGTGATGCAAAATGCATTATTGTTGTGTTAAATTGTGTGGAAATAACACTAAAACATCTGGTGTGCAAAAAAATGGTATTTCATTTCACAGGTAAGTAGATTTTAATAAAATTACAAATTAATTTAAGCGAAAGCATTGTAGGTACTCGTTGATGTCTTTTAAGAAAGTCTCTTTCTGCCATGCTGCGCGGAATAATCGCTCCTTCCTTGTCTATCACCCCTTGCATTGCTTAGTGCGAACTAGTGATGTCCATAATATGTGTTCATTTACTATCGATAAGATAATTCACGGAAGATGCAATACATCGCAAGTAATTTACAAATAATACCTATTATGTTGGCAAAGTATTTGTGTGCCGTATATAATTATCTATGATCGAATTTTCCGTTGCAACACGGGATGAATAACCTTTATGATCTTTTCAAACTGGTGTTACATTATAAAACATTCTAAGCATGTTTACTAAAATGTGCATCCTTTGTTTTAGGTTTCCTAAATGTCCAAACATAAAAGAAATGTGGATCAATGCTACAAATCGATCACATGGTTGGTTTCCTTCTCCAAGCAGTGTCATATGTTCTCGGCACTTTAAATACCATACCGTCACATACTTGCAGAGAATTTTAATATTTCTAATCATCGATACTATTGATAATATATTTATTTAACGCGTTCATCTCTAGCGGCCGGCAGCCATTATCGTCTGACGCTCAAGTGACCTTCATTCGACAAATCACGGCACGGTAAGCGCTCGCTGCGTCCTCCGCACCCCTGTATTTTTGGCAGCATCGGTTTTA
The DNA here is from genome assembly GCA_963556455.1 of Epiblema foenella. NCBI lineage: Eukaryota > Metazoa > Arthropoda > Insecta > Lepidoptera > Tortricidae > Epiblema > Epiblema foenella. Next base: position 9,879,524 of record OY747113.1, on the reverse strand, counting down.
ATGAAATAATTGCGCAAAGCGACGTCTTTAGGTTATCTGGTCTGTGGGCTATAAGCCAACCTTGAAGTAAGGATAAGACTGGACCCGGCAATACACAAAGATGTGCGAAAGAGATGTAAGCATACACAATAACATACGTGGGAACGAGATACAATGTGTCATCTCCTGGAGTGCTACCCCGAACCACAAACGAAGTTTTTCCTCTGTGTCACACTTATGTGCAAACTTGCAAGTTTGCACATAAGTGTGACACAGAGGGAAAACTTCGTTTGTGGTTACTCCGAAATTCGAACTTCGTATTGTGCCGTCCCTTTCCATCTCGTGACTATATAAGTGAAAGGGACGGCACGATATGAAGTTCGGAGTAGGCCCTCTGTCCCTCATCACGTATAAGGCCTTTATTATTTTGTCACCGGCCTGTGTCACCGAAACGTCATCGATTAATTAACCATTTCGTGGCAATATGTTATTCTGTTATTTCTGTTCTGTCATCTTTGTAAATGTCTTGTACGTAGTGACTATATTCTCTTTGATGTCTTGTGTTTGTCGCGAATAAATGCTTCTTTCTTTCTTTCTAATAAGCTTAAATTAAATTTTGCGCCAATGTATATACAGCACGACTAATTATAAAATTTCAGAATCATGTTTATGGCTTATACATCTCAATTTAGTCAGCTTAACATAACTCCGTCCCTTTTGGGCATTCGCTAATCCTCCTTCTATAGGATCCTCTTTCTACGGAGCCAACCATCAATCAATGTTTGATCAATGATCAATGTCTCCATAGCAACACGATTATTTAAAAATTTGGACGATCTTTAAAAGTTGGTGTTTTTTGTAAATCATGAATATTCCAGAGGCAAGCAATGTTGATGCAGAAGCTCAAGCTGATATCCCTGAGCCTGATGTCGAGGATACATCATTGAAAATTAGACACCTTGAAAGGGTCACTTTATACCCAAAAGTTCCTCCAGAACCTTCTGCTTATGGGAAAGGAAAGAACTTCAGTCGTCCATGGATTTTACAGGATGGTAGAGAATCAGACGCGATAGGCAGCGAAATGAGGAATAAATTTAAAATTCCGAAGAAACCTCCTCGCACTGAAGGTTAATACGTAAACAATCAAAACCAACCATACTGCGCCAGGTGTGGCAATCCGGTATATCGGTTAGTAGTGTAGGTGACACGACCTTACGTCATCAGCCAGCATCAGCCTATCGATCGTATGTGGACGTAAGTGTGAGTACGTGTCGTCGACAGTGATGTATTACGGATTGTCAGACCTTCTATTAGCTGATGAAGGCACATCGCTCGTCTATGAAAGTGTGCCTTAATAATTCGAATTGAATTTACGTGTCTATTATTATTAGGTATCCGGAAGCGAATGCTGAAGGAATTCTTCTGGGGACAAATGCTGGAGGAAGTGATAGAAGAATTAAAAACAAATAACCCTGTTAGCGAGTACTGCTCGGAATACGACGCCAACTATGTGAAAGATAATTTCGAACCTCGGAACTTAGAGATCGCACTGGATAAAAACGTAAGACAAAATAATATACCAAAGTTTATATGCAAATTTAGGTACTTATTTGGTATCAGCGTCAAAAAGGATTTTTTTTTGCCAAACCAAAAGGGTACACAAACTGAACTTAGTCACCAATAGTGGCGCTTATTTACATTCCACAGTTTCCACGATGGAAGCAAATGACCTGCCAGATGGACATGCATATTATATGTATCAGCTATCGGCTGGTCCCTCTCCACACTAGGTACATCCTCGAGAACTCGTTTTTTGCATCCATCCACATTCATCTTATCCACTTAATACTCTTCTTGTTACGTGGCTTTTTGGCCTTTGGATACTTTGTTTACAGATGCATCTAAAATATCCCTTGTATGGAACTGGCTCCAGCGCTATTACTTTCTACAGTGAGACTACCAAGAAGACTGGGCCCGTAAGTAGTTTACAAGTAGCTTATAATACGTATATGCCACATAGAGGAAATTAGGTACTGGTTGATTTTGCGTTTTTTAATGAAAAAACCGGCACAGTCTTGTTTGCACTTTTCTTAGAATAAGAGCATTTTTATGTCATTGATAAAGGGTATGTATATGCAGGCTGTATATGGATTGTTCCCAAATGGGTAGGCACACGACACCAACATCTACATTAGGGTTGCCAATTGCCATACATGTCCCGTTTGAAGCGTGGTGTCCCAGTGTCGGATTAAGTAAATTGTCCCGGTTTGAAAATCATAGTTAATTACTTAGTAGGAAACAGCTAGGTAAATAAGCATGCATGTATGTACGTAGTGAGGACGACTATAAGCTTGCCACTTAAGACAGATAGTGTCGCGACGGGCAGCCCATGAAGGGCGCTGTCCAACAGCAAACATGGGGGTGCTCCCTCCCTCCCTTCCACGTATGCTTTGACTTTGGAGATGTGGCAAGAGCTGATGTCCTTCGATTTTGCTTATTGATCTTTACCTACACTACTTTTTATTATTCTCCCGGTGTTCGGCCCCATATTTATGACAACCCTAATCTAGATGCATGGCTCTCAGTCAACTTCCCTATCCATATGAAAGTTGGCTGTATACCCTTACTCGTCTGTGGTTGGCTGCGCAGACGACCTAAGTTATGTTTATGAGTTTGACGCATATCTTGTATAGCAGGGCTTTTCCCTCGTATGCGGATATCAAACAAGTAATGACCTTGAGATGTAAAACAATAGGTTCCAATGTTGGCCGCGGATACGTGTCTAAGCATGCGAGGAGTTACGTAACTTATATACCTACTTATGTCATGCAATTTGTCAACCTTTCCTGAACTGATCTCTCTCTCTCTGTTCCAGGGAGAAATTCTGGAGAAGTTTCGAAGATGCCAATATTTCACAAAGCCTATGGAGGAGAGGTTGGATAATGGTTGGGTTTTGTAATTAGTTAGATTTTCAATTTATATACAAAAAAATCCGTTGATTACATTGAAATAAAAGTATTGCAGAAACAAATATATTTTTGCACCTCACCCGCTCTGAAAGGCTTACTTTATCGTTACGAATCTGCGTGCAAAAGTCCATTTTATAAATAGTGATTTTGAAATTCGAACATGACGTTAGTACCACGCTACCCAGTTTTTTTATGGATGCGTTCAGAATCATGGTTCGGCCATGCGGTCTTAAGGCCGTTTCTACACTGATGCGGTTTCCGCACGACGGTGCGGTGTGCGAGTGAGACAGCGCTCGCTATACATCTATATAGCGACGGCCCGCTCGCACAAGGAATGTGTCATCCGATGAAACACTTTATTTTAGGTACTTACATTAAATTGAAAATCATTCAATTTTAATATAAATTATTTTACCTACTTTTTTAATTTATGGAAATACAAAAATAAGGAATATATTCAAACAATATTCGTATTACAATTTTCTTTAATAATACTTAAATTGTTTTCCTGCACTTACGTTTCCTCGCTAGGATGAGGTGAAAAGTTGTGTCTTTCGCTCGGCAGCAAAGTTATTTGAATTCTCGTGTCTTGAAACCCTCGCTACGCTCAGGATTCTATTGTTGAACCACTCGCTGGCTCGGCTTTCAATTCGAGCACTCGCGCCAAACAACAACTTTGCAACCTCGCATAACAAATAACTATGCATTCAAATTAAACGTCGTGATCTAAGGGCTCGCCAGTCGCCTGTTGCCACACGTAGCGTGTGTAACAGTGTGGTAACAGTTTAACATTGACGTTCAAGTTACAAGGTACAAAAATGTTATGCCCGCAGTAGGTACACATTGGACATAAGTATTGCACCAGCAGTTCATATACCATAATAGAATTATTATATTACTGATATGGAATTTTACAATTAATACCGACACCATTCGGTTGGCGAGCCATCGTTAGCGCTAACTACCAACATACATCCAAGTCGGTCGCTACTTGGCCCCATGTGTACTGTGGGTATTACGGTCCGGCCACGACTTTGAGCGGCGGTAGCAGCGGCAGCGGTTTACCTAATATATACATTACATGTTAATATTCCAACTAACCGCGTAGCGCGTCTCGACCGTACAATAGGCACTAAGCACAAAGTGAACGAAGTGTGGGCAGTCGAGGCACTATTCGACTTAGGCATACATGTCTTTTGATGTGTACCAAAAAAACAATAAAAACCGACAAGTCGACGGATACGCGTTTTCGCTATTCGCGCTTACGCTTTATGCTCGCATCCAATTAACGCATAACTGCATCCTTGTCCTGCGCCATCATGGCCTATGGTGTGGCCGGGTATGACAGTTCGATTGTGAGTACTTCATCTAAGTACAGCCTTTGATTTTAGTCTCAAACGCCCTCTCTTTGGGACCCTCCTAGTGAAAATATAATTAATTAATAAATGAGATAATTAAAACAGCAGATCTTCGTCGTCCCAATCCGCGGGTTGGCAGGTTGGCTGAGCACTGTAGTCACGGGCAGAGTCACCATCGCCAGTTGATGGAAGCGACTTGCACGCACATATGATACTCGTGAGGCACTCTAGTGAGCGGATGCGGGCAGCGGAGCGGACAATATCTGGGAACAAATGATACGATCCGATAATTGATAAATGAATTTGCAGAAGAGTGGTTCTGATCTGATACGTCTGCTGGGTTTTGGGAGGGAAAAGGAAGCCCGAAAATGCTAGCTTGATGTTAGCAGGCACCAGGCATGACATGCGTCCCAAATACTAAAGTGTCACAACATAGGAGCCGGAAACTGGAACCTCAACCGGAGACCATAAGGATCTCCCTTATAGGGATAAGCTCGCTTTTGTACCTACTTAATTATGACACCTGTTCTTGTCATTTTTGTTTTGTTGTTGTGTTCTACTCGTGTAGAATAACATACATACCTACTGAATTTGAGTAGCTGTACATACAACCTGGAATAGCGTTAAAATAAAAGAAAGAGAATAACAGTTATCGGTGAATGGTTTTTTACAGCGATACACTCGCGCGTTTCATGAACTCGTTATCTGACGCCGCTACACTTATGCAAACGCGCGGCTGTTTGACGATAGTGGGTTGTTAGACTTGTTAGATTACTATGTTGTTGCTGGCTATAATGCTTTCAATATAGCTTGGGTACGGCGACAGCCATAATTTAGCTGTCATTTCAGAATGTATTTAACCTTAACGTGAGGTTTGTACTGGGGTGACACCTGTCACCGTACCCAATCAATTTTTTATTCACGAATTTGCGGTCTACAAATAAAAAAAAAACCAGCGTCTACCAATTTCCCTGGCCTCTCCGCTGGCCATGTCGCAAGGTTCTTCACGCATCATAGCCAACGCTTTGGCGCGAACCTTCTTCGCCTTTACCATCTTTAGCCGATGCATCTCTTCTCTTTCCTAGAGAATATACCAGAAATATGTAAAAAAATGTAATTAAAACGATTAGAGCGGACTACGAGTGAATCACAAAAAAATCTTACCCGTTCTGCTAATTCCACATGAATATATTTCATTGTGTTAAGTAGCTTGGGCATGATGACCTTTTCTATGCCGTTCACTTTTCTGCAATATTACTAATTAGTTTCGTCAGGTTACCTAATTTAAGATTTAAGAGACATCTACGACTAATCAATTGTATCTTAATTTCTTACTATTTTGGTATAGTTTACTAGCAACACTGGGGGCTGGAAGGGAGTTAACCTTCTTATTTAAGGTGTTGTTAGTGTTTAAAAAGTACTTACTAAAACTCGATAGTTACTAAAACTAAATGCAATAATAATAACATTTAGGCCGGGTTTTATAAAGATCCGTTAGACCAAATGTCATTTGACATAACAAACGAGATAAGGTCTAACGGATAAAGATCCGTTAGACCTTTTATAAAGATAAAACCGAGCCTGAGACGCGTTCGTTTCGCTGTAACTACGCTATATAGGTACACTCGAAGTCAAAAATTTTGGGTCACCCTAAATTAAATAACCGCAATAGGTTTATCTAAATATTTTACACTAGTTTTATTTACATGATATAGGTATTATTCTTCGTCATAGCCAACGGTATTAGCAATACTATAGTAACTGACGACTTTTGCGATATCTCGCTCCGTTAACATTGTTTTTCCATGGGTTATTAGATTTAAACCTGGAAACATATTTTTTTAATTTTAGTTGTTTTTGCAGGTTAGATGTAAAATTAAATAAAGATCATGACAAGATTAAAACCAGTACTAGATTGCATGCACTATTTTATTTTATTTTATTAAGAAATATGACGGTATTTTACCGACCCGTATTCTTAGTCCGTGAGTGTACCTACATAGTTGGTTAGGAAACTCATTACCTCAGCGTCGATCTAATCGCGTTGTCCAACAGAATACACGTGTTCCGCAGCGAAGCGAACTTGATCAGAATGTGCACGGCCTCGCGGAATGCCCTCTTGGCCTCACCGGTGCGATGCCCACCGGCTCCGAGCCCTGCGTAACGAAGCGCGTCGCTTGCACCCACCTCTTCGACAGCGTGGAGGGTCACAGTGGATACGCCGGAGATGTTCTCGGTTATGCGTTGTACCCGTATTTGCGCCTATGCAACAGTACAATTTGATATACCAAGTTAATGAAGATCAGGTTTCACGCTAGGGACGGGGTAGAAGGCATCAGAAATTAGCAAAATGGGATAATGCTGGGTTACGAAATGGTATAAGTCTTGACAGGTTTTCCAGATAGGTTACCTTTTGACTATAGCTTTTCCCAAGATAACCAACGGACTACATTGTATGTCTCAAGTCTGCAAACGCAACCTTTAGATAGGTATGTGAAGTTGTGTTCTTGGTGGTAAGATCGACCGAGCTTCCCACCCCCAGGGACCGATACCGGTATTTTTAAAAAACCCTGAATTAGCCCAATATTTAAGATTATTTTTTGCTCTTTACGTAGGGCTGAACCATGTATTTAGGTAACAATGTCGTATTATTAGATTGTTCCTTTAAAAACGAAATAATGAACCGGTGATCGTAATAATACCGGTATTTTTCTATGGAGAAAATACCGGTATCCGATCCCTGCCCACCCCCAGGATATACTTTGTTGAGAGTGAGGGACTCAACTAATCCTCAAGTCACTAACTTCTTAGTGTCGCAAGTGTATTTAAGCTACGTTATCTGCCTAGAAAGCTAGGCAAGCTGGAAGCTCGTATAAAAAGAACATGTTTAAAGTTTCCTAATCCCTACGGTTTTTTCCAGTAACCAATTTCTATCAGCAAGCATTGTCTTACCTGAAGTATTCTCCCGAAGATAACTTAGCTATCATTTTAGATTCTAAAAGCAAGTCACTGACCTCTTCAATATTCTCAAGCACCAACGCATTCGACTCCCCGTTAGTGAATTTCACCGCAGCTAACGATATGTAGGCCTCTCTGAGCGTGTGGCCTAGCAATGCCTGGGTGACCGACAGGTCCGAGGCAGTCTGCCGCCCCTTGTGTCTCAGGGCTTCGGCCTTCCGTTTGAGCAGTTGGTAGCCACGGTTGACCAGGTCTTGTTGACGTTTGATCTCTCTAAGCATGAACTGGGAAGCCGTGGCGGGGTAACGATCAGCTGTGTTCATTTTAATGAGAATATATCCAATATTTGTCGTATGTCGTAAATTGTAAGGCGTTTCGTGTCATATGTCAGACCTATGACAGTAAGTCAGAAGATTTTACTCTGTCCCATAAAATCCTACAAGAGAACATGAAGGTTAATCAGGTTAATCTGTGTGCGTCATGACAACTAAAGTGGTCTCGTCTCAACTCGCGGTGATTTCAGCCGTTCTTGGTATTCAAAGGGATAAAGGTTTTTGATGGGATAATGGCGGTGAGCCGCAAACTTCCGTAAACAGGTCCACTTTAAAAATAAGTAATAAAAAGCACAGTTTAAGAAATATATATCTATGTTAGCTTTATTTCTATTTACACAATTAATTATTCTTTACATTTTACAAATGTAGACTTTACAACTTACTCATTAAAGCAGTCTGTTAACAAGTGTTCAATCCATATAATCTACACTAAAATACTCGATGTATGTACATTCGGTGGATTTACAACGTCTGGTTGAGTCAAGGTATTGCAATACTAAGAACAGTACATAATACTTCGTACAGAAGACTTACAATAGTCTACAAAATAAGTCCAGTCGCTTCCCGCCCTTCTACATGTATACGTTGTCCCGCCAGACCAACGACTATAATAGATGACGACACTATTATAGTCATAATCGTTGGACGATCCACACTACGCAGAGGACAGATTTAATAGCCCGCCCTGGGAGGGGCCTATTCTCAACAATGAACTTCAGTAGGCTGATGAGAATCTTCTATGTTTCTTTGACTGAAGCTTCTATACGTTCGTTGAATACTGCATTTCAAAATCACAGCAAGGGTTGTCCTTCCTCCGACCACACGTTGTTCTCTAGTTCTCAGCTATCCTGCCAGTAATTGTAGTTACCAGTGGGCGGTGGGACAGGCATCGGCGGCCCGTTGGGGGGAGGTACCGCCCCTGCTCCATACGGAGAACCCTGTGGTGAACCATATCTAGGCCTGAACCATGGTCTACTCGTGTACTGGTACTGGTTGTTAGCATAAGCTGCCATATTCTGCCCTGTCGCATTAGGGTATGGGTTCTGTGGATTCTGGTTCGGTGGGAATGCCACATTGGGCATGTTCGGGAGATTCGTCGTTGGGTACGCTTGGTTCGGAGCAGGGGTAGTCGATGGGGAATAGTTTGTTTGAGTTTGTGATATTGGTGTGGCTGGAGCGTAGCTTTGGGTGTTGGACTGAGGATTCGATCCATTTGCGGGTTGGTAAGTGACAGGAGGTTGCGTGGTCGCCGTTTGGTTCACATTGTATGTTGGTTGTGGGTTGCTGCCATTAGTCGTGTAGCTTTGCTGGGCCTGTTGGTTGGCCGCTGTGAGCGTTGTCTGTGTTGCGGCAGCATCGTTAGTAAAGTTCTGCTGTTGGTTTTGAACGGCCGTCGCGTAGTTTTCTTGGGAAGAAGACGTGATGTAGTTCGTCTGATTCGTGCCGTTGGTGCTCTCGTTATCTGTGGACGCATTTGACTGGCCGTTGCCGTTATTCGAGGGCGGATTTGCATTCTGATTGGCCGAGACTGTGTATTGCACGTTAGGGTTGTTCGTTGGTACGCTTATCGCTCCAGTGTTTGTTTGCATCATGTACTGAGCAGGCATACCGGCGTATTGAGAAGTGGGTGTGATGAAAGTGGAGTTTTGTGGCATTATTTGGTGAACAGGAGCCGGTTGACTCGCTGGATTAGTTTGGGCGGCGATAGGTGAAGCTGGTGGTGGTGCCTGAACTAAAGGTATTGTTCCTGATACAGTCAAGTTAGGGTTGGATAGCTGCTGTCCTGCTAGGGCCGCGTTTAGCTGCTGCGCTGATAGCTGCGTGTTTAAGTTAATTCCCGCCGGCATATAATGAGAATTCGGTGGCAAATTCATCTGCATTAACGGCATATTATACTGAACTCCATTGGGCATTCCAAGTTGATTGGGTTGCATAACTGTGACATTCTGACCGGGTTGAAGTACTTGCTGCCCTATTAGTCCTGGTGGTAAACCTCCTTGGACGATGTTAGACTGGTTAGCGGGTATCATATAAACCTGGCTGTTATGCTGGCCAAGCATAGTCGGCATTTGGCTGATGTTCAAAGGGTTCTGGAGTACAGTCATTCCTTGTGGAACGGTTATCATTTGCACATTCTGACCCGCGTTTTGTAGCTTATTCCCCGATAGATCCTGCTTGTCTTTGCTTTGTATTTGTATGGCGTTTCTGTCGATCTGGCGAATGTACATGCTGGTGCCTTCTTGAGTTGCCGATGCGCCTGACACGCTGGAAAGGAAAATAATTGGTTATCATAATAAAATTGCCTCCGCCAAAATTGGTTTTTGCTAAGGATAAACGCAAATAAGAAATTATACATTATTGCATTGGATTATAATAATAATTTTAATCTTAAGGCCCGTGCAAAGAAAAATATCGCGTTATTTGAAAGCCTTTCTGACCAGATTAGGCAACAAAACGGACCGATTTTCAAGTTATTGACTAGATACAAATGTTTTCCGATTAGAACTGAAATATGATTCCTTATAATTTTCTCGAAAGAAAAAATCGGGATCGGAACCTAGAGCCTGCCTAGAGTAACGGCATCAGCGTTGGATTTTAAGCTGACTAAAACCAGTGATGGGGTATTTAATTCAGAATAAGATACTTCATTACTACTTAATTCAGAATAAGAGTTAATGTGCATAATTGGATCCTTGTCCAATCTTGGTGCTGTTACCCTACTAAGTTAACCGGTCGCCTAAAAAAATTAGAAAATTATAAAAATTACTGCTAAATGCCTCTCAAAGAACACTATCCGTTAAACTAAATATCAGATCAAATTTCGGTAACTCAGTTTTTTTCACAATAATTTACCAACATCGACATAAGCCATGCATGCCTTAATCTACTCACTTTGTCTGTTGTCCTGACGACACGTGTATAATCGTGCCGTGTGCCGGGTTAATCTTCATCCCCATACTGACCACCGTGTTGTCTCTAGCTACAAGAACGTTAAATTACATTATAACAACCTTCCCAAATATCTACGCAACGATTTACTACGCAATGCCGCTATGCTTCACAGGATGCTCTGTCCTTCTGTGTATAATAAAGTTTCATTTATATGAACATGCATATATTCTAACTACAGTTTCCATTAAGTAGGAGAGGTAGTCTGCAACAATCAAATGTCGGTTGGAAGCTACAAAAAAATGGAGGTTTTGACGATGGATCGCTCCCACGTTTAGTTCTCTCAGGAAACTGCTGGACAAGTTTCTAAAGTTAAGATTACAAGAAATCGACTTATTTGTAGACATTCTCCCAAAACTCCACACCATCTATATAAGGGGTGTCTGGTCCCTGATGAGTCATTCACAACTACTTTCGGCTTACGAAGACGATCACTGGAATCAACATATTACTTGCAATAATCGCTACCATATGAAGTGACCTAACTCAGTAGAGAAGTGTGACTATTTATTCCTTAGAATTAAAAAATTACTGTTCGCAAACGAATACAAATATAATAATAGATTTTCCAACGAATCTGAATTAGGTCACAATCACTATGCTGAATAAGAAAATGCTGCTCATTTGTAGAAACCGCAACGAAGAACTTATAAACCTGTGAAAGAAAATTAATATTTCAGCGATTAGTAACTGCTTCGATAGGGACAGCAGAGTCAAGGTTACCGTAGCTGCATCCTGTAAAGCTTATTCTAAGCTTCGTATCTCTATTTTCTTGCATAAGAGTAAGATGTTAGGATACCGCAGCCAAATGTTGTGTAGATTATCTGGTGCTGGATGAAAAACACGGGTCGCAAATGAGGCTGAGAAACTGGCGTGGGAAAATACATTTACTTAGAATAATTTGACTGGTATCTTCGTAACTGCTGCTCTCGAAAAGATGTTGGTTGGCTGACTGGTTGTACTTAACTAGTAAATAAATAAAAAACATAAAAATACAATTTTAGTAACCGCTATGATCAATCAACATATAATTCTACGCTAGTGCAAATCATTAGCAATAGCAAGCGATAGTGAATCTACAGAAATGCAACGCAACAAAAGGATCGTTGTACGCACAGAGTAACAATAGTAAAACAAATACTAGTTGCACGCAAATACTATGCGAGTGTACGCAGGGCCTTATACACTGAGAGTAAATATTAATTCTTATTAAATTTAGGACCTTTATTCTTATTAAATTTAGGACCCTTCTCACGGCGCGGTATCCGCTAGTGTGGAAAGGAAGAAATGAATGAATTATCGATAGAGAGCGTTTACGGAAGTTTAGCGATAGTTTTCTTTTTGTGTCGACCTTTGTTTCAATAGTGAACAGATTACCTATATGAAAGGAATAAGAGCACCAAAACTTTTATTCTTTGCCTGATATTTCAACCAAACTATTTCAGGTCTGCCACTGCCAATAAGGCTGTTTACACTAAATAAAAAAATCAGTAAGTTCGAATGTTTACGAAAAAGAATCAAATTCTTAATAAAATGCCGAAAAAAGTAACTCAAAAGAATAAATAATTACATAATTATAAGTCTTCAAAGTTGACAGCTTAAAGCTTTGAAGACTTATAACCTTTTCCGCAAAACGCACCTTTGTATTGGAACGATCGTCATTTACTATGGCGCTCGTTGTCAATGACGTCACTGATCTGTAACGCTTTCTCTCTCTAACCAGCAACATTAAAAAGGTTGTAACTTCTCCAAACCACACGCGTGGTCGTGCCGAAGGTTTTCCCCTGGATTTTCCCCAGGCTACTCTTCAACCGCGCACTCCTATCGCTTTATTGGGCCCGGCCTATAAAGCCACAGCCAGGTACAAGAAAAAAAAAAGGTTGTAACTTCGTTATTTTTTGAGATATTTGAATAGGTTTTTCGACGTTTGGTATATATTTTTGCCTTGTTTCTTTTGAAATAGTCTTATGGGGCAGACAAATTTTGAATCAACATGCCTATTACGCTACTGCTTACGCCCATTCGTGTCAATGATATGGAATTATGAACTGGGTTATGAGGAGCTCGTTTCGTCTCGCACCTGGTTGTTAATAATATAATATCCTGTAAATAAAAAAAATTAAAAAGATGACCGGGTATATCATCGAAACATGTAAATCTCCTTCTATCTTAGAGCATCTAACATAGATTCTAGTTGTTTTGCCTTGCTCGCTAGAATACAGTTTTAGTTTCGTTCGTACGTAATTTTACGCCACGCATTTGCATAATACTACGGCAATGGCCTACGCTTGCGATTTACGCTATATGCCAAACTTGCCTACCTATTAGACACTTCTCCAATTACAAATAGGAAATGGGTATTTGGATACCCCTATTAGGCGGTGAACCCTCCTTTACCTACGCTATCGCATGCTTCTCCACTATCATATCACGCGCGCAATTCTACTGATTGGATACTACGCTGACATTGCAAATATATCAAAATGTTCTCTAGAACTGTACTGTGACCCGAAATTAAATCCGAGACACATTTTTAACAAGTTAGTTAGTTGAAGGCAGCGAGATTGAATTGTTATTGTTATGGTATCCAGTTCCAGTTGTCGTAGATATCTGTAAAATTCAAGCATTAGATCAAAGCATATATAAAGTCGATCACATCGTCTGCAACTGCGTCTTGAGAAGTCAAAGGTTAGGTCACTGAAAGCGCTTGAACAGGCTGTGTTAATATTAATACAGGTAAGTTATAATAAAACTAAAAATAAATTATGTATACAGTCTGGTGTTATGGGAATAAAATGAGTGCACTGCATTCTGACTGGAGTGGACGCTGAAATATAAAACTTGGAGCGCAAAAAACAATTACTAAGCTACGAAGTTGGTACTGAATTACAAATTAACGCATCTTACTAGGAGAAGATATATTACGCCAATTCTTAACCCGTCGTCTACCGGTCCCTGGGATCCCCGGGATCATAACAAAAGAATGCTATTGTTTATTTTTTTCGCCGGGAGACGACGGCTTCAGGTAGGTACTACGCCAAATGCAATTACATAATCTACGCAACTACTTGATAAGCTGAGGTATATGAAATATTGGTAACAACGTGTCATTTCACATCTAGATTAAATTGATACAAGTCCGTGAGCTTTTGAAATGACATTCGGGATTTAGAAAGGTACTTCGCGTATCGGCGGAGTTACGCGTATTGTGATACTGAAGTTAAATTACAAAACTTTTTAAACGTACCTTAAAAAGTTAATTAAAATATAGCTATCAATGTACCTAAGATAAACCCCAACCGAATATTTGGTTGTTACCTTATTGTCATTATCTAAATAAAATGGACTCTATTTTCGATTTCCCCAAGCGATCTTTAAATAATATCGTTATTTCTTTTCCTCTTTTTCTATTTTAAATTCTTTTTTATTGTTTACCACTCAGATTTACCTAAGTAGGTTAAGTAGAATCATTGTATCAAACATATTTTTGGAGAAAATGCCTGACTATCGAATTTCTTTGGCCGTTTCTACTCAGCAGTGATCTCTTGAGAAACGCTAGTAGTTTTTGACTTGTAAAAGTGCCATTGCGGAATAAAGTTCATTTATTTCCATTTAACAAATCGAAAGACATTGACATGATGTTCTATTACACGATAACGTCCGATTTTACCTGAAACCCGAATATCATTCTAAGAGCTCAAAGACTATAATTATGTACTCGCTTGTAACAATGAACAATAGATATGTCAAAGATTTCGACAAAAGAATAATTTAATAATTTATGATTTCGACGCCATCATGACTTTATTCGTCATCACTGTACAAATGAAATGCAAGCGAACAAGAGTATCGCGCTGAGCAAAGTCTGAATCTCTATAGTTCCGTCATACGTCAGCAGAGGGCTTTTAAAAGGAAAGATAACTGGAGAACAACAGAGAGACGAATTCCCTGCCATTGATGAGAAAAGTGTGAGTCGCTGAAGGCTCTTGGCGGAAAATTAGACAAGGAGACAGGGGACTGAATATTAAGTTCATATTGAAGTTTTAGAGGAGATTAGATGTGAAAGACACATATTACAAGTCACATAAATCGTCAATACCTGCACCGGTCGTCCACGATCGAGAGTCTCTGGTCGAGCTCTTGTCCTGGTTAACATGTGACCTGTTACACACAACTTTCAATTCACACAAATGTTTATTCAATACATGCATCAAATGTCAAATCTTCTAAGTAGATGCTCCCAGAAAATCCACCTAAGTTCCTCAAAGAAGCTTTTGATATTCTGTTCCGGTAATTGGCTGTAGACTGGAATAATTTTAAAACCGGAACAGGTTTTGAATCGAAGGCAAATGTTTCCAAAATGTTCTCATAGTAGTCTCTGCAGCCGTCGCACATATATTTCCAGAAATAAATAGGGATTAAAATAACGCCAAATGCTTTCTTATTCGGAAATAATTTTGATTAAGTATGTTTTAGAATTATCTCTGCAAATATTCATTCATGAAAGATTCAGAATCTGAATTAAAAATTACAATTTAATTAGTTTTTTATGAGCGGTATAATTATAAGATTTGTTAATTTAGATTTCAAATCTTTCATGACATCTGAAATAGAAATGACATTAGATACACAGAATAAATTAAGTTTTTTATCGTCTTATACTAATCACATACCCAGCAGGCGCAATAGGCCGCAACTGTAGTTGGCTTGGCGTGCCGTCTGACAACCTCTTTTGCCCTCGGCTCTCTTGATTCATATTTTTCGTTGGTGTAGACGAATTCTGAAAACACCGATAAAGTAAAAGTTTCCCAATATGTTCGAAGCAGGTTTTTATTTCATATGTTTGGTATATGAATATGATTATTAGAACAGACATCGCATTTGGCGTACAGCCAGCAGCAGTGGCCCGTTTCACGAAAATACAATTTTTCAATTTTACAAGCTTGGCGACAATGGTCCAAAGGCCCGTCATTATTGGTCTAAAGATTCAGTTCCCAGTTTAGACTTGTAAAATAAAATAGGAACTTGTTGTTTCGTGAATGGGTTGTTGCCCACGGTATGAAGAATGATAAAGAATCCTCATTGACAGAATAGAGTTGTCTGTAGTTCACTTCGAGCATCTTGTGCATAACAACTTCTGTTGCTGACTGTACCGTACAACTGATGAGGGTGTTCAAGGCACATATAATATGCTTTTATCTACACCCATATAGTAAATCCTCTTTTATGTGCTGAAAAAGTGCAGGTAAGGACGAGCTTTACAATATCGCGCCGACCCGGGGCGGAGATGGCCACTACAGTATCAAAAACGGTATTGTAATGGCCATCTCCGCCCATTACGATACAGGCTCGTGTTCAAAAATACTTCAACGAGCTCACGAACTCGAGCTCCTGCACTTTCAACGCAATGGTGCCTGAACACATGAAACAGGATTTAATATATGGATGTAAATAAAGTATTGTATGCAACATTGTATAACCAAGTCAATAAAAGCTCGTAACCCAAGCCACTCGCCTTTTTTGACCCCTGTTGTACAACTGTTGCATAAAATACTATTAATATAGTTTGGGTACGGCGACAGCTGTAATGCCAGTTCAAATTATGGGAAGTCTGATTTTATAAGGTAATACTGACAGTCCGTGAGCTAAAATGACATCCAGATTTCGGGTAAAATCGGGCGTAATTGTATAAAATGACTGTCTTTTTGATGTGTCACAATTTCTGACAGACTTTCGTCATTCACTACTGACTTGTGTCTTCTGTCATTTACTGCTTAGTAAGTGAAGGTGACATAAAATAAAATAAGGTGTAAAATTATCGCCGGAAAACAAAAATTCCGTTTCCATTACATTATTAAGACAAGCCAAATTGTAATAAAGCTATGAACTAAATATTAAACATAACACCACAGTTAGGGAATATTTGACACTATTAGCGGCCGCCCGCGACTTGGTCCGCTTTTCGATGGTAACAAAGATATAAATGAGGTCTATTTTTTTTGTCGGTTGTCTGATGCTGTTAATCTTTTGTGAAAAATCACTCAAAAAGAAAAAATAAATGTTCGCCATTTTGGATTTGAAAATGCATGTCATTTTCGTAATCAACACCCCGAGGAACCTCGAAGATGACACCGATATCGATTTTTAAGAATAATAAATGTCTGCATCTTGAATTTGAAAATGCATGTCATATTAGTAATCGGCATCTCGAGGAACCTCGACGATGACACCCATATCGATTTGTAAGAAAAACAAATTTCCGCCATCTTGGATTTGAAAATGGATTTCATTTTCGTAATCGACACTCCGAGGAACCTCGAAGATGACACCCTTATCGATTTTGAACCCCCTTTTCACCGCTTTAGGGGAGCAATTTCGAAAAACGCTGAAATACGTTACGTTGTATTTAAACAGAGAGTCTACTAAGTTTCAAATCTTTCACTTCAAAAAAGATTTGCTCCTCGTAACAACTTGGAACCTCCTTGTCACCGCTTTATGGAAGAAATTTTGAAAAACCCTGAAATACGTTTTGTTGTATTTAAACAGAGAGTCTATTTACGAAGTTTCAAATCTCTCACTTCAAAAAAGATTTGTTCCCCGTACAAACTTGGAACCCCCTTTTCACTCCTTTAGGGGAGCAATTTCGAAAAACGCTGAAATGTGTTGTATTTCAACAGAGAATCTCTGTTTACGAAGTTTCAAATCTCTCACTTCAAAAAAGATTTGCTACCCGTACAAACTTGAAACCCCATTTTCACCCCTTTAGTGGAGCAATTTCGTAAAACGCTGAAACATGTTTTATTGTATTTAAACAGAGAGTCTATATACGAAGTTTCAAATCTCTCACTTCAATAAATACGTGTTTTCATACAAACTTTCATCCCTTGTCCCATCCCTTAAGAGATGAATTTCGAAAAATGCTTTCTTATCCCTAGCCTACGTTTTAAACGTAATCGACTGTGCAAAAATCAACTCTCTAGTGTTCGCAGTTTCGGCTGTGCGTTGATGAGCCAGTCAGTCAGTTGATGATCATATTTTGTTTTACTTAACTTTTTACGATACGTTAAAAAAGTTATCTGACTTATTAAGATGGCATAACAGCTGTATCATATTCGCTCCCGATACATGAAGCATCCTCATTTTAAGAGCTCGCGGACTACATGTCATCATTGTATAATGTTTCGAGATTTATACATTATAATTATATTAACTATACATTATACTAGAATGACAGGTAAATGACAGGTAAATGACTGGTGTCACCATACCCAAGCTATATTAAAAGCATTAGTGTTCGAAGGACTGCTGTATGAGGGTGGTCCCACACCAATAGAATATAATTTTATATGATCGACTAACTAATTCGATGTTGGATTGATTGATGTAGGTGACACTCTTACAAACTATAAGTTTAATAAATATATATTCTAAGTGGATTAACTGAGATTAGCTAAACAGTGAAACATCTAAAACAGCCTAAAATAATAAGACAGTGAGAGCAAGCACTAACCTATGGACTTAAAAAATTAAAATTAGTAAAAAGAACCTGTGAACCAACTGTATTGCAACAAACCTCAACCATTAAGCAAAATTAAGTGAAAAAGAGATGACTAAATGTGTATAGTTTAGTTCCTCAGGACAAACCCACTGTTTCAAATATGTAGCTATACAGAGGAAGGAATTAAACTATAAAATGTTATCAAACAATGTAACATGGTTCTCTCTATGCTAAATAAGAAATCAGTGTAAATAACACCACACCAATTTGTTAGAAATGTAAAAATGTATGCATCCATTAAAAAAGTAAGATTGAATTCATCAAATCTCTCTGATGATTTAATTCTGTCAATTTTCAATCATGATTAAACAATGCATCGATTCATGATACAATTTTTGGGTGTCATGATACAATTTCAACCAATTAGATACTTTTCAAGAGCATTACTGAAGATTTTCACAGCTACTGAAAGAGCCAATCGTATAATTGGTACAAGACACCAATAGACCAAGACGTAATTTTTCACAGCAACAGATAGAGCGGCAGATATAGTTGGAACAAGATACCAATAGACCAGTCATTCTAACTATAGCTGTCTCTGCCAGTTGTTGATATAAATTGCATCGTTTGTAATGGGCTTTAGTCGGCCCACTTCAGAGCTAACCATGTTAAAAATGTCTGTTTTATAAGAGTTTGAAGAAAAAGCTTGGCATGAGGTGATTGCACGACATATAGTAACTATAATGCTCACAGATAACACTTGCGGTGACGACGCTTGTCCGGTAGATATTATATTTATCAAAGAACCACTGCTCACAATGGGCTGTAGGGAATTCATACAATATGTAGTCCATACAATAGTTGGTAGAAATAACCCTTTAAATGCCGCTCATATGTATTTTAAAAACATCACAGTCACGTAAACTCTATGTGACTTTGAATGTTAACCTTACTGGAAACCTTTAAAGTACTGTTTGCGCTATGACAACCATATTGGTTCATGGTGCTGTAAGCACGACAATTTTAGGCGTCATTGGAGTTCAAAGGGTTAAATCTTTTGAATTTGACTTAATAATAAAAACCATGATTGTTCCAGAATTAGTTGTGACTTGTGGAGTATCATTTTCTGGTAATCTTCAGTATAATGTGTCATTCAAAAGTTAATAAGGATTTTTGATCAATTATATTTTGCTATTGTAAATAAATCCTCAATCGAAAACATATTTAATGAATTGAGGAAGTAAATAATTACCTTCTGGTTAAGCTGCATGATGGTACCAGTGGCTTGGAGCTGTTGAAACTGTGCTGCGGACAGCGGGAGTGATGTCTGGGGAAGCCCACCCGCAGGAGCTATCTGTTGGTAGAATATTATGGTAATAATGGGTGGGAGGGGTCCTAACGTAACGTCACAATTCAAATTGTAAAAAGTGTTAAAATGCCAAATTTGAATTAATAGCAAAAAAACTTACAACTTTATTTTCAAATTTATCTGTATGACCATAAGGTTTAAATTGTTTTTTGGTGATGATTTATTGCTTTGGTAATTTTTTAAAATGATTTATTTAATGTTATATTAAAAAAGTATTTTAAATGGAGATAGTACTAATTTTGGAACTGATGTTTTAATTTAATGATTTCTATATGTAAATATTGCAAAATATGTGATGTCACACTAGGGACGGGGGTCTCAAAAATGTGACCAACTATGACAAGGATGGGAATCAAGAAATTAGTGTGACATACTTTATGGATGGTCCCATACTATAAAGAGATTCAATTTCTTTCATCTTTGATGTTAATTAATAACAACAATTAGCCATGAAT
Organism: Epiblema foenella; assembly: GCA_963556455.1. Classification (NCBI taxonomy): domain Eukaryota; kingdom Metazoa; phylum Arthropoda; class Insecta; order Lepidoptera; family Tortricidae; genus Epiblema; species Epiblema foenella. The sequence continues at coordinate 9,859,654 of OY747113.1, read as the reverse complement.
GCAAAGAATTATCAATCATCAATTATTGGTATTTACATCATTAACTTTTCATTTTGATACCATTTGCAATACTTACAGAAACATACTGTTGAGGCTGTAAATTTGGTAGAGCCTGATTTGCCGTCAGATCCTGCAACTGCTGGTACGGGATCAACATGGTCTGTGAGCCAGGCATTGTCCACTGCACAGTGTCTGCCCCCTGGATGTGGTATTTCACTTCTTTGTCTCCCTTGTCCGTACTGTACAAGATCTTATGAGAGGCATTTGTGCTCTGCGCAGCACATACAACAGGGGTAGCAGTGGCTGAGCTAACTGTGGTTGTCTCATTCGATGTTAAACTAGCTTGCGGAAATGATAACCCATTTGGTAGTATCATTGACATGGAAGATGGTACACCGCTTAAACGCAATTGAGTGACATTAACTGGCTGCATGCTAGACAAATCTACAATCTGTGTTCCACCAAAGTTAGGCTGCTGTAGAGAACTTAAATGTTGTGCTATTGGTAAATGAGTGAAATTGGCATTTGACACCTGTACACCTGGCTGAACTATGGGTATTAATTGACCATTTTCCTGATTTAGGACATATTGTTGTTGAGGTTGTAGGAGCTGTAGTACAGTGGGTTGCCGGACTGTCATCAAGGGAGTTGTGGCCTGGGCGACACTGACAACTGGAGGAATAACTGTCTGATGTGCTGGGGATGTTAAGGTTGACGGAGTTGAAAGCGCCACACTGGCGACCGGGGGCGGCACGGGCGGAGGCGCGGTAGTGGTGGCCAGAGTAGGAGGGGGTACGTTCAGAGGCGGTGGGGGCCCTCCCGCCTGTTGCGCAGCGCTCCACTGAGCCAATTCAGCACGAATCGTCTCAATTAGATTCAACGCTAGCGACCGAGCTGCCGCCAAAGCCTCAGATCTCGTGTGATGCAGAGCCAAATGTAGAGGCTCGAATTTCTCACTTTTCAGCACCGCTAACACTCCCGTTTCTGAACGAATATATTCTATGTTGGTTCCATTCTGAAAAACCGAACACAAAAATAGAATTCGCCCTGAATTTTAACAAGAAATCCAATGAGATAAAAAGTACAACATACGGGTCCAAGAATACGGCCTTTTATGTCAAAGGCGGCTGGCGCGTGGTCCAAGCCTATGTACACTTTTTCCACCAACCCTCCAGACATAGTTTCAATCGTTAATTATTATATTTCACTTCAATAATCTAAATTTATAGAAAGCATCTTTTGCTAGAGAAGCGGACGCGACTTCGTGATTTGACACAAGTTTTTTTTTTATATTTATATTCTCGGCACAGATTACCCTATGCGCGATGTAGACGGTCGCCGACAAGTCTCTAGGACGGAGCGACTGTGGGAGCGACCTTGGTCCGCAAAGCCGGTTTTCAAAGGAAATCTTGCTGGAAACAACTGTTTACACGGTCCCAGCGGACCAAGGTCACCCGTTTTTGGGGCTTTTTTCGACCGTCTGGCACGGGCTTAAATATAATGTCAAACAGCTTGAAGCGCTGCATAGCTATTATTAACGCTCTTGTAAAGAAAATATGTGGCCAATAAAGCCTGTCACACACTGCAGCGGCCTGCGGTGGCGGCCCGGGAGCCTGTGTCGAACGCTCGATTTTTCACTCGACGTCTCAAATTATCCTAGTTTTTTTGACAATTCTCGAGTTTTCGAGCGTTCGACACTCAAAAATCGCCCCCCAGCCATCCCTAATCCCTATGACCGCAGGCCGCTGCAGTGTGTGGTACGCTTAATGTGACTGACAGCACAGACCACAGACTACAGATACGACTGACAGTGACAGGACACGGGCAGTTCCGGTCAGGGTCAAATCAAAACAAATAGATTTCCGAAATATTGATAAAAATAGGGCGCTTCACGCATTGTACAACATATCGAAGTGCGCATAATGCAATTAACGAGATTTTCTAAGGCGGTTAGAAGGTTTTCCACACCGGCAACGAAATGTAACTCGTTTGCGGAAGAATTTCAAAAAAATTTCATACCCACGAACCAATTCCAAAGAACATTGCTTTCTGCAGGATCTGCTGCGATTTCCCTCTTTAATCCATGGCGTGGAGACATGATCGCTTGCTTAGGTGAAGTCACGGGCGGCAGTGCTATAAAATACATGAAAGAAAAGATGCTTGAGACTCCAGAAGGGAAAGAAATACTCAGTGAGATGCCCAGGATAAATTCTCAGACGGTTTCGTTCGAGAAACTTTCGAATATGCCTGAAAATACGCTAGGGCGGGTATACGCAGACTTTATGAAAGAGAACAACATTACAGCAGACTCAAGGTTACCAGTACAGTTCATAGAAGATCCAGAAATGGCGTATGTGATGCAGAGGTACAGAGAAGTACATGATTTGGTACACGCTTCATTGTATATGAAAACTAATATGCTTGGAGAAGTAAGTTCAAAAACAATACCTGTACTTGTATTTATTTATATACAGTGGAATCTGGATAAAGCGACAGTCAAGGGACCGGTGATTATGTCACACAAAACAGACTGATTTACTTTGAGTGTTTGGTATGAAATCTAATATGTGGTGATTTTGAAGTCGTTAAAAGCAGTCAAATGTTATAAGCGGATTCTACTGTACTGGATTTCACCCACCACAGTTACCACTCTTTCTAATTACAATGTTTTTTTTTTGCTTGTAAAAGGATATAAAATTTCTATATTATGTTATAGGTAGCAGTAAAATGGGTAGAAGGCATCCAGACGAAGCTCCCCATGTGCATCAGCGGTGGTATCTGGGGCGCAGCGCGCCTCAAACCTAAGCACCGCCAACTGTACTTGAAGTGTTACTTGCCCTGGGCTGTTAGGACTGGACATAATACTAAGTTCTTGCAAGGTAAAAAATTATATCAAGGAATTCTGATGTTAAATGTCGGAATTTCAATCATAATAGGTTGGTCTCAGTCAAGTTTATAACGAGCCTGACCATGGAATATTTACTTAAGATCTTGCCAAAACTGTGATTGCAATTCCTTATCGTCAATCAAATATTGCAGGGCCAGCCCTAGGGTAGGGTAGAGCCTAAATGCTGATTTGCTGAATGAGGAAAAATAATCAAAACAAAGATAGAAAATATGAAACACCTTTTGAATAGCATGGAATAAATTGTTCCAGCCTGATCAGGGACTAATATGTGAAAGTTGTCTGGAAGAGATCGTTTGTTAGCAATAAGACCGCCTGTTGTCTCTCATTGTTATGTGTAATTTAATTGCTGTTTTTCTGTTAGTGTACTACTTTTTGGTAAACAATAAAGAATATTTGTGTTGTATTGTGTTCATTATAACATTCAGAACATCACCTTATGAACTCTGTCACTCACACGCCATCACATCAGAAAGTCAAATGCGAAGTTGAACCTTAGAAATGCATGCAAACATTGTTTCTTTGTTATATTCTATGTTTTATAAAGTGATCAATGTATTTTATTTTCAGGTATTTACTTTGAGAAGAGATGGGACCAAGACATTGATGAATTTCATAAGGAGATGAACATTGTTCCATTGCTCAAGAAGTAACCATTCTGTATTATTTTAATTTATAATTGTAAATAGTAGTTTATTTAGTAGTTTTGTTTATGACTGAGACAGAGGTGTAAGAATGGCAATAAAGTTTTTAAATAACTTCAGATAATATTACTTATTTTAGAGTGGATAGTAGGCTTTTTGTTGCAAGACAGTGAAGCTATAATACATGCTATACATTAACAAAAGGTTAAATAGAGTTTGGAGTTATGCCAAATTTAGCTTACGTAAACTGGTAACTTAGAATGGGTTCCCAGTGTAAATAAAAAATCAGAATTCTTAAAAATTTCCCTTATATTCTATATGCATCATTCATTAGGATTAAATCTTCACATTAGCATGTAACATAACAAGATCACATATTTGTATCACTTATGTACGAGTTGTCGCTAGGACGGCAGTGTTTATGACGCACTGTTTCTCTCTTTCGCACAGTTTGAAAAAGACGATTTATATTTGCGATTAATGCTAATATGGTACGGACTGACGAAAAATAACAAGAAGTTTTTAGCATACACAAATGGATTATAATAGACATTCATTTTATGGTAACTACAAATTTTGTTAAGCGTTACCATTTGCTGGTGCAAACTACTGAGCGAGCGTTAGCCCAACGTGTACCCAGCTATTTGATAATACGGCCTTATTCTCCTAGCATTTTTTCTCGGTTGTGTCCTAATCCTGGGCTACCCAGGGTCCGCTTTGGCAGCTAAGCCCAAGATTTGGCTTGGGCACTATAATAATAAACCTTACAGAATTAGCATCGTAAAAGCGACTGCTATCTGACCTTGCTGACCCAACCCAGAGGGAGATTTAGACCTCGTTGGCATTAGACTGATTTCATCACTTTGTTTTTCTTCACAAAGCAACTATTATAATCATATACAAATTTTTAAACCTTACAAAACTATATTTAGTAGACGAAACAACTTAATAAACAAGAATATAGTAGGCACTTTTTTTTTAAGCGCTATGAACCCACATCCCTTTGTAAGTTGCATGCCTGACCATTCGGCTACAGTACCTATGACACTACAGTCAACGTAAAATGTATGGCACTGTGTCCATCTAGTTCGGCTATCATACTTACCTTCGTACCCCAAGAAATATTGTTAAATTCCCCAATGTCTATTATAATTCATTTGTTGTTTGGTGATGTATTTCAACACAGGCAGCAAGCCTTAAGCGTCGACATAAGGTTATTGTAACTCCTAGGCCTGGGTCATAACCCACGACTTATGAGCTTTTATAATCCCCTTTTCAGGTAGAAGCTTTATAGCAAGTAGTCTTTCCACATACTATTTGTCATACTTATATCTTATTTATGTATCAGTAAATTCATTTTTCAAACGTCGGACTCTAGCCTTTAACTATGTTTAAAACTGTCAGAAACATTTGCAATAATTGCGCTGAGCGCTTTCACTGGGCTTTCCCCAGCTTCTTAATACAATAAGTAGCAAAATTTGTACAATAACACCATTTAATAACAATGAACACGTGACATCTTTCACTGCATAGGGTCGCTAGGCCAGTTACGCGGCCTGCGTCAGTTTGCGGCATCGTGAAGAACACATTACATTTTTTCATGCCCTAAAGACATAGTGAGTCGTATGCGTTTTAATTAGTAGCTATTGAATGGGAATATATTAAAAAAGTAAAAAAATATCCTTTCCTTTCATCAACTCGTCCAAGTGGCCGCAAACTGGCACATCAACCCGTTTGTGGGATCCCAGGGATCATAACAAAAAAAAATGTTGTTGTTTATTTTTTTCGCCAGGACACAACGGCTTAAAAGGCCGTAAACCACCTACCGACCCTACTGTGTATAGTCAATCTAGTAAAAATTTTTGCGAATGCCGTCAAACGGCCCGGACATGACTTCCTAGCGGCGGTGGTTTTCCTAATACATTGCGTGTGATCCTAACTAACCGCAATGCGTTGCACGTCTCCACCGTGCAATGAACAAATAAAACGCATTATTATTGGGAAACGGGACTTAATCGCGTAAATTTGTAATTTATTTACCTTTTTTAAGGTTTGCCCAACGTTTCCAATGTATCTCAATATTCGTAGTCGCGAGCTGACTGGCCATGTCTTAGAAAACAAGGTCTAACAATCCGGATCGTGACACCAGGGACGTCACTGTCGACGACACACTCGCTCTTACGTCCGCATACCATCGATGGCCTGATGCCTAGCCGCACGGGTTTTTCAAACTACCCGCACTGGCCGCACTTGTTTTTATTAACACTTTTACACTAGGGTTGTCACTCGCCCGACACACAGCACTAACAATGTCCATTGATGTAACGGACGATGTATTTTCACTCTTGCACTTACTAAAAACTGGATTCTGGATTTAATTCGCACAGTAATGGTCACGTGTCGCGTCAACAAGTCAACATGACTTGCCTTAGGCGAATAAATTTAACTTTTGGGAAGAAACAATTTAGTTACAGTTTGTATGTCCATAAGATTGGTATATTATAACAGCATCTCTGAGCTCTTTCCTCCGCAGTTATGCAGGTCAGTACTGCGACCGCCGACTTCAACGATCCACTCGTACCACACCCGGTGTGCGTCCACGCAGCGCCAGAAGCGGGCCACGATCGTATCGCCCTTGCTCACGCACAGTGGAGTCTAAAATATATATAAAAAAAAACAATTATTTCAGTACCCACGACCACAATATAAATAGCATAAAAATTAACGGAAGAAACATGCTAACATAATAATCATTAATTAAAGTACAAAAAAACTATTAATAAATACACTAAAAGTCCAACAAAACTGGCAACCGTACTGTCCCCTCGAAGATCTCACGGTTCGAAATAAATGCCATACGATAAATAAATTAAAGCCCGACCACAAATATATGACCATGCACCATGTTGCGGAATTTCATTGGAACTAATTTCTTACACTGTCAATCATTTTAATGATAGGTTGTCAGATTACGAAGTACAGACGTAACTGCCACATTTGACATCTGTCAGCTATCAAGTTGATGTTTATTTTTTTGTTTCGCAGCAGACCAAGGCACGATAATTCAATAAAATATTTCTTAAAAACGATACTCAATAAAAAAAAACCGGTGATAGTTTTAAACACTATAATAAGTCTACTATATTAAGGTTCCCAATTATCATCAGAGCTGACAGGTAAACAAGTCAAAATGTCATTTAGTCTTGCCATATAAATCAGAATAATAGCGCCCTCTTGACAATGGTCATATATTTCTGGTCGGGCTTTACAATAAATTAAAACTACGAGTATGCTAGCCATGTCAGTTGGGTGATTGGCCTATAGTTGGCAGGTTTTACGGTACTATATTTTACCTTGATCGGTATGAAGACGGGGAACCACGAGATCATGCCGCTGTTGTGCGTGGCCGGCACTATGCTGATGCTCTCGCCGCCGTACAACTGGCAGTCGAAGTAGCCGCCGAAACCATGCATCACATTGTCCTGAATTAAAACATTTTAATGAAAGTAACAGTAACATCTAAATTTCAAATACAAAGGAAAAGGGTGAATAAGGGGATGGATGGAGGGATGTTGACTCAAAATTTAATTATATTATAAGTCTACTCCAAAAGAAACAAGGCAAAAAAAATGCCAAATGGTGAAAATCCTATTCAATTATCTTAAAAAATAACGAACCTACAACCGTTTTAATGTTCCTGGGTCACGAGTGCCATAGTAAATGACGATCGTTCCAATACAAATGTGCGTTTTGCGGAAGAGGGACAGAGTATGCTTCCTCATAATTTGAAGACTTATAATTATGCAATTATTTATTTTTTTGAATTACTTTTTTCGCCATTTGATTAAGAATTTGATCCTTTTTCGAGAAAATTCGAAATTATTGATTCTCTTTCTTGGTGTCAACATCCCTATACCAGAGCGATTGAAATGGCTAATTTCTTTGGCATAATTTATGGTGAAATCTCAGTCCATTATGACGGTAGGTATATATTTTGGTTCTAGGATAAGCTGCCATGTAACTTTTTTTTGGAAATAATAATTATTATTATAACTCCGTCGTTTGAAAGAAGTCCCGGCCTTCTACTAAATAATCGAAAATTAATAACAGAAACTTCACCATAAATGACAAGAAATTACTAAATTATGTGTTTTATAAGCTCTGTTCACCGAAAAACTAAAATCAGTTTATGTGAAAAACTCAATTTTTAATACCATCTTTTACTGCCGACTGTACGTTTTTTGACAGTCATCAACTAATTGTTGAAAGAGATTCAATGAGATCAAGCACCGGCCAGCTTTTGTCTCCATCATCAAAGCTCGGTGGTACCCTAATACTGAATTGTCACCAAACTTACATAAATATGCCAAATTTCAGCTCAATCGGTTGCTTTAAAATTCAGTTGCAATTTGTGACCCGAACATAAAAACATTGCAAGTTAAATAAGTTTTGACCCGAACATAAAAACATAAACGAACCGGAGCACGAACATTTACTGCGACTATCTGGAGTCGTTTTATGACTTTGTGGGTCTCACAAGTGTTTTAGTAAAATTCTAACCTGGTGTGCAGTCCAGGAGATGGTAGCCTGTCTTCTGTTGTCCGTAACCGGAAGTCCCTGGTAGTCCGTCACTTCCTGACCTTCGTGGTCGAGCACTGGCTTGGCAGGATGGTCGAATGTGAATACTGGCTGGAATGAAAAGATTTGATAATAACTACTATTTTTCACGAATTATATTGTTAAATTGGTTTCATAAAAGTGCACAAAAATGTGAAAATTCTCAAGATACGTAAGCATGAGCTTAAATTTTAAAAAACATAAATTCTGAATTCATTTACTTCCAACAATATTAATTATTATTTATTTATTTATACTGTAATGCACTGTATATAAACAGGAAGGCAGCTTTAAAATTTACACAGTGCGAGTAATTCAGAATATTTTTGATTCGCATATCAATGCTACAATTTTAATTTTGATTAGACAAATTTACTACTTTTACTACTAACTCTTATGCAGTCGAATTCTCAAAATGTGCACGGACAAAGTGATCAAAGATATGTGAAGAGAACTTTCTTGTTAAGCGCAAAATGTTGCTCAGATATTTTTCAGTCCTTTGGAACAATACAATATATTTATGAACGCGGCGGTACAGCTTATAGAACAATGGTTAGATGCGGATGCAATCAAACAATCTGTAATAGTTAAAATTTGATTCTGTACCTCTAGTAAAGTTTTTACGAAACAAAACACAAACGAACGCGTTTGGGTTTAGCCTCAATTTGTATAGCAAAAAATAGTTACCACCAAAGGCCAACAGAGGCGCTGTTCACGTTGCCATATAAAGACTAAAAGCAAACGCGTTCCTTTGTGTTGTTTTGAAAAAACTTATAGACGAGTTTCTATGGGATAACAGCTGCCGGCGCCATACTAAGAGGAGATATAGTACTTCTATCTGACGAACGCGGGTGAGTCATGGTTGTGTGTTGACATATAAATGCACATTGTCTTTGTGTGCGTCAGCGTAGGAGCTGTTAGATCACATTACTATATATGTTCGTATGTGTCACAACTACAACTATGGCTAACCCGCGCTCGTGAGATAAAACTACTGTACTCGAGTACTCACCTTAGTTTCGGCTATATCATGCTTGTTCTGCATATAAACGACCCAAAGCATCTCCAAGTTGTTCTTGTGAGGGGCAAGCGTGGCGGCACGAGCAGCGGCCCATAGTCTCGGACTAGATATAGGAGCCACGTAAGAGGTATAACGGCGCGGGATAGAGATCCCGTCGGGCTTTAGGAGGCCTGAGGCCCCGTCCAGGCATTCGGGGGAGAGTTCGTTGTCACCCCATGACCCTGGAGGAGAAAAAACAGATTGTTACAGTACGAATACTTTAGAGTTTCACACTGACACATGCTCTTTTCCATTGGATAGTGTACCTTAATAATAATAACACATGTAAGATTGTCCATAAATATTTTTTTTATTACCTTAGCGTTCAGTAGACTATACAATGCAATAAGAGCACGTTTGTTGCGTTATCTGCTAAAGAGAGCGACTATATGTAGTTATATACTTAAAATATTTGAATAAACGGGTCTAACGCGATATTTATTTATTTTTTAATACGAAAGATTTCAATAGTGAGGAGGGTTTCAATCTAGGTATTGGCAACTTGGGGGCCAGTGATAAAAAACCTAAAATCTCGGGATAAATCTTCGGATCTGTACGCGGATACTGTGAGAGTTGTGTGCCGTCCCATAGATAATTAGAAACATAGTAGACGGGCAGAAAACATCATTTTTTTAAGGGTAGGCTTTTCACGTTTTTATACTTTTGTGGGGTAGTCAAATGTACGCATCTCCGTTGACAAATTGCTGAGATGACAGTTCTAGCGCGAACGTGACCGGTTCAACCCGTTTCGAAACGAAATTCCCGGATTTCGAACTATTTGCATATAATTTTACAATTTACCTGTTTATTTGTCCCTTTTGCTGTCAACACAATGCATCCTCAAATTTTATAAAGTGTCGGCAACGCGTATGTGACTCCTTTGGAGTTGCGGGCGTCTATAGGCTGCGGTGGCCGGTTACCATCAGGTGGACCGTACTCTTGTTTGCCACCGGCGTTGTATAAATAAATAAATAAAAAACCTAGCAGGATAAAATGTACGAATGTGGCATACCTAGCAGCTCAGAGACGATGATATCAGCCTTGTTAGACAACTTCAGTTTCCGCATGTCTCCGGGGACCACGGTGACGTCACGAGAGCCCCACAACTCACGCGCTTGCGCTTCCAACACTACGACCGCGCAAGGGTTCTTTTCTACCGCTATCACCTAAAAATCATGTTTAAACAGGAAATTGTACTTTGGACACATATGCTATAGGTAGTTCCACAAGAGTTGAGATGTAGGATTACACACACAGCTACATGAAGTTGATTGCACAAAAAGTAAATGAATGAAATAAATGAGTAATGTAAATAAAAACACAAACAAAAATTTCCTAATAACTATAAAATAAGTAAAAAAAACATATCTCGCTTTTATTCATATAACTCATTAAACCTATTTGAATCGGTACCTACAAATATTTAAATAAAAAAAATTAAAAAAAAAATTAAAAATATATTTGGGGACAATCAAACTAAGCAAAGTGGGTATGGGTACCAAGTGACGATATACATACTTATATAGATAAATAGATACTTTAATACATAGAAATCATCCAAGACTCAGTAATGAACATTCGTGTTCATCACACAAATAAATGTCCTGACCAGGGTCACTACCAAATAGGTTAAAGTGGTCATCAGTCATTTTATTTTCTGTTTTGTTTGAATTCGACATACAATGGAATCCGTTTATAATGATATCGAAAGGAATTGACAAACACGTACGTAAAAAAACAACCTTCTATTATTTTGGTATATACTTATTTTAATAGAGAAACATAGCATATTAAATCAAAATGTATTTTTGTATTCATTGTAAATAATAATATTAATAATTAAGAAAATAGTTTTTAGTCTATCTTGCAATTCACTGACGAACTTACTATAGATAGGAAAAAAGAATAGTAATTTCAAAATCCCACTGTCATTACATGACATGTTGTTGTGTGCGTGACCTCAACTCTGGTGGTACTACCTATACACAGTTACACAACACATGTCGACATTATAAATATGTGTTACATATTTATAATGTCGATCCCCTTAATTTCGAACTAATCACCTAAAGAATAACGTGCTAGAGATGCTGGTAAACGTCAAGTTAAGGTAGACAATCCTGTCACATGTTCAAAGAATATTTTTGTGAAAAAAGACACAAACTAAAGAACGCGACCGTCCCGCCCCTTGATTGGCTAGTTAGTCTACATATAATTACATGTATACCCCGTTTTTTTACTTGAATTGAACCGGTTACTTTAGCCAAAATTTCTTCGATTTCCTAAGACATCAGAGGATAATATTGTACTAATTTCACTTATTTCGTCGTAGCTTATTTATTTATTGGTTGCATTCATGGTATTACAAATCTTATATAATATTTTCAGACCCACATTATGTTATGGGCCCTGTTAGGGCATAGTATTAATATTATTAACTAAGAACATTATTAATACAGTTATTACGTCTCAAAGATAGGACACCGCATCTTTTCCCGTTTCAAGATTGTTTTTGCTTGAAATATCATTTTTTGTTATACAAACGCCTTTAGGGAGGCGTACAGCGACATCTACCAGAAGACTCATGCTTCATTAACGGCACTAACGTCTCAAATCATATTGAGAATCGTCAGTTACGATGTGCCATCCCATACCCAAATTTAGAATGAAGGAAAAATTGAAAAATTTAGGCACCGAGCTGGATCCGAGCAGGAGTGCCGGGAGGTCGCAGGTTCGAATCCTGCTCGGTGCCTAAATTTTTCCTTCATTCTAAATTTGAAATATTATGATGGATAACGCACGATTTTTCTAATCTGAAAAAACGAAATACAGTAATGTTAATAAATTTTACCTTAATGTTGGTTTGCACAATATCTGCGGCATTAAGCGCGGCTCTCACTAGAGGGCCTCGCCCCGCACCGAGCACCATCACCGTGAACGGCGCTTCCTTGTCCTCCTGTTTGTCCCCATTGTTGTCACCCTGTCCTAACTGTAGACGTTCGATTACGTCTGATATATCTTTGGTTTCGCCCTGCAAAAAATATATGTATTACAAACTTAAGAACTAGTAGCTCAGTGAGTTATTTTGGAGACCTCGCGAGTTATGTTTTCTTTTTTGAAATAAATACTTTTATTCATATAATTAGGTACCGAAAATGCTCACAAAATTTCACGAGAATCGGTCGAGAAATGCGAACTTTAGAGAACAACCACAATTCGGAAATTGGTCAAAAATTGTAATAGTGAAACTTTCAGGCTAAATATCGTTACCCCCTGTCAGTATCAGGATATAACCACAGATAGCCAGCATAAAACGATACTGACATTTACAATAGAATAAAATACTTTATTGTTCACTGTGTACAAGGTAAATGGTAAACAGGAAAAAGGTATCAACAGTTACCCTGTGCATACAATATTAACAATGATTAAATCTACAATTAGTGTAAAAAATCGTGGAAGGACTCGGAGAATTTTGGCGGGATTTGAGCCCTAAGCTCAGGTTATCGGCCACCGGCGGAACCTGTTTGGGGGTAGTCTTCTAAGCTAGGAATTGAAATAAGGTTAATATTAATGTTTTTTTTTTACCTGGCTGTGGCTTTATAGGCCGAGCCCAATAGCGCGGTTGAAGAACCTGGTGAGATGTGAATGTACTACATTACCTGTAGAACAGTCTCTTCTCTCTTCTTCTTCAAGTACGCAAGCGCCTGCGTGACGGCCTTCTGGTACTGGTCGTACTTGATGGGGTCCTTCTCAAATACGTTGTATGTGTGCGTGTCCAGGTTATCAGCCAGCGGCTGTAGTGGCGTTTGGAGGAAGTCCTCCCAGCTGGTAGGAAATACAAAAATATATATAAGTACCTAATCAAATTTCCATCGGTTACCCATGGAAATCTGAGTCGGAGAACTCACCTAACTGGCTTTGAAGAATGTTTATTTTCAATAAAATTATTAATAAAAAAAAACCGACTCCAAACAAAAACACTAAAAAGTAAAAACTAATTGCATTACTTCTAATATGAGACTTACGCTTCTTATTAAACAATGTGGACGTACCTATTTTAATTTTTGAAATCGGTGCCACCCAAAGAAATTGTCTAACGTTGACGAAATGGCACCGAAACAAAAATTAAAATAGGTTTGTGTTTGAACAATATTGGTTTTTGAGTTTTCGCTTAATGTCTTGCCCAAACAAAAGGTTGTAAGTGCCGTGAGTTCCCTATGAAGATACGACTTTTTTAGATTCAATGTATTAGATAGTGATTTAAAATGTGGACTAGTAGGTGTGGGTACGGAACCCTTCATTATGCATGGTCCGACACGCACTTGGCTGGTTTTTTTATTTTAAAATAAAGGCCATTTGATATTGGTCTGATATAACAGACGATGGCTGTTAAAGGATTAAAGCTAAGACTAAAAATAGACTTCGCAAAAAAGTTTGCTCATCCCTCAGGTAGTCAGCCTACCTGCTCCACATATTCCACCAGGATTATTAGTACTTGTTGGTGTGCTAGGGACAGCACGTATGAGATTATACCTATAATTACCCCTTCATGTAGTCCATCATTGGGCCGCTGGTGGGACACAGCCGACACGCCCATAACCGCGTGATCAAAAAACATCAAAATTCTTTTTTTTATTTTTGGAAATAGGCCACAAGGGCACTTTCACATAGACATTATACTGTATATGTTCACAGGATCTGTCGGTAGTGCTCGATGCGGGCTCGCCGTGCGACGCTGATCACCACTTGCGCCTCGTGTTCCACCAGGCTTATTAGTCCTTGTTGATGGGCTCGGGACAGCAGTGTATTGTATGAGATTATACTTACCCCCTCGCATAGTCCATCGTAAGGTCGCTGGTGGGACAGGTTTCACGCGCTCATAACCACGTGATAAAATAATAATAATAATAAATCTGACATTTATTCTGCAAATAGGCCACAAGGGCGCTTTCATACAATATATCGTATACATACTTTCATAAGCTGACCAAGACTTGCGCCTCGTTTTCCACCAGGCTTATTAGTGCTTGTTAATGGGCTAGGGACAGCACAGCACTGTATGAGATTATAATTACCCCCTCGCATAGTCCATCATGGGGTCACTGGTGGGAGCGGGACGGCGCGCCCACAACCACGTGATGTACTGCCGGTAGTGCTCGATGCTGGCTCTTCTAGCACCGCTGATCACCACTTGCGCCTCGCGTTCCACCAGGCTTATTAGTACTTGTTGGTGGGCTTTGGACAGTACTGGATATCTGAAGTTGTAAAATGACGTAATAAATTACTTTAAGGTAGTCTGCTTAAGTTAGGTGCGTACCTAAGACCCTACCTTAAAGTAACCTGGGTAGCTGTAGACAGTTTTCCTGTATATCAAAAGAGGCGCTGTAGACTACGCTCGCAGAGCTACGAAAATGGTACTGAATAAATGGATTAAAAGATACATTTTTAGAAAGTATATATTTGTATTAATAAGGTCCATAGTCTAGATGGCTTACTTCTATTCTGGAAAACAAACACGCATATTTAATCAACTATCAATATAGTAAGAAATTGACGCTGTGTGAAGTCACTGATTCTGCAGTGATTTCTCTCTGTCTAAACTGTAACCTTGAAACTTCTGTCTACATATTTTTTTAAGTTATGTCAATTTCGACTTTACTATTAGAGTAATAGTAAAATCGAATTATAAAAAAAATTCAATGTAACTCAACAGATTTATCCCACTTACCCTCTCTTATTATTTTGGAAGGTAGAAGTAGGCACAATGACTGCCTTCACTGGTTCTCCTAGCCATCTCTTCAGTATCTCATCAGATGGAAGATCAGCAGAGAGCTCTAGCACCACACCAACACGCTTGTCCCATTGTAATCTGTAGGTAAGGAATGGTCAAACTCATTTATCGATTTATTATAAAAAAACTTCAAGTCAAAATAATGTCATATGACATGTTTGGACAGATTAGTCTTATAAGAGTTACAAATACTTTCCTCATTTTGTGTAGAGTATGTTTCTGGTTGGTAATCTCTTCTGCACTAAAATTATATTGTTATATACTGTATTTCCCCAACGTAAAAAAAAGGGACCGTAGTCGTATAAGACTTGGATACCAAATATGAAAAACAACAAAACCTCGAGTGCCATAGTGAATGACCATCTTTCAAATACAAAGCTGCGTTTTGCGGAAAAGATTAGATTAGAATATGCCCTGTCTTATAACTTTGTAGACTTATAATTATATTATTATTTATTCTTTTGAGGAACTTTTTTCGTCATTTGATTAAGAATTTAATCCTTTTTCAATAAAAATCAAACTTATTGATTTTCTTATTTGGTGCCAACATCCCTATTCAGCAAATAAAGGCTATCTTATATTATCTAATGTCAGGTAAATAATCCATACCTTTGGTGAAATTTCGACCACCACAACCATGGCTCATTCCAGGACTCTTCATCGTCATCCAAGCCGCGGGTTACAGTTTCCCGAAAAGTGCGACTGCACTGCATGGGCACTTGCGCCCAGATCAAGGTAGGGTGATGGCTGGAATGATTACACTTTGTATTAAAAGTAAACATCAATATAATCACCACACCACCACCACCAGCTTAAGGTTACTATTCCAGGGTCACATACGCGGGACTATTAATCAAAGGCCTTGAGAGACTTTAGTGGTATATTATGTTAATACAGTAAAAGCCTCGATGTTCATCAACAACATCTCTTAAACTTATTGATTTAAACCTACACGATTTTCACACATTATTATTGGAAAATGGGACTCAATCGCTTACAATACTAATTTAATTTGAAAAACCCGTAGGGCTGGAAGATGTTGATACCTGCTCATGCCAGTCAGCTCGCAACCACGGTTCTTCTGATACATTCGAAACGTGGGCAAACCTTGAAAAAGGTAATTAACTTAGTATTGTATGCGATTAAGTCCTGTTTTCCAATAATAATCTCTTAAACTTAGCAACTAAACTCAACTGATATGTACAGCCTGATTGAATGTCATTTTTTTCATGATATTGTCTGTTTCAATAAAAACAAAGAAGTATTCAATTTAACACAGATGCCAATTAGAGTCAAAGATTTTCATAAGTAAAATTAAGGTTTTATTAAGGTGTATATAATATATCTGTGTAATTTAAGCCGTCGTCTCCTGGCGAAAAAAAAAACAATAGCATTCTTTTGTAATGAGCCCGGGGATCCCAGGGACCGGGAGACGACGGGTTAGTGGACAAGACCAGGTGTACTTGAATTTCCAGCTATGCAAGTTTTGACAACCAGCTTACTCTAAACTTACCTATATTATAGGTTGTTACTGTACACTTTATAATTGAATGAAAAATTAATCTTTTATTTTAAAATAGGAATTGAAATTAAAAACAATTGTTTTATAATTGGAAATTCAATCAATCAAAACAACAGGAATAATTGGATTACTTCGCAGAAAGCGTTGAATGAGGGATTGAAAGCAATACTTTTTATTATAAATAAATAAAATAAAATAAAATGCTTTTATTTCAGACCTTATGATCCATAATAGGTTAGTAACAATAACAATATCGTATCTTAAAAGTACTGTGTTAATTTTTTCAATTTAGCCAAATTCAAACTTTATCTAGTCACATTCAAAAGTATGACCACACACACTTATTATGTGTATGTGGTCACATTTGAATGTGCTTTCGTCCAACATGTGAGGAGCTGATTATGCAGTATGTATTGAATGAAAATAAAACACTAGATTTCTAACCTGTTTTCCATAAAGCTGAGCAACATCCTCGCCAAATTGTGGGTATTCCTGCCCTGCAACGTGACGATGATTGCCGGCAGCCCCAGGCCCTTGCAATAAGACAGCTCCTCGTTCATACAGTCCTCATGCCGCTGCCGCACCACATCATTCGGTACATCGACATTTAGAAAAGGCGACAGCCGTCCTACAATTTTACTCGTCCAATCTTGCGGTGAAAGGATCATATCCGACCGCGTAAATCCTCCTACTCTACTCCCATCTGCTATGTGGTGTCTCCTGAACCTGGGATGCACGACCGGCGTCACGATAAACAAGTAGTTCGCGTGAAATGCCTCCGTTAAACTTCCTTGCAAATCCGGGGCCACTATGTACTCTAGACCGCAGGAAACCTCCTGTTGGGACATGGCTAAACTTTTAAAGTTCTGACTCTAGTTAAAAGACAATGCGGTTATAAAAACACGCACGCGCAAATTAAATAACCAAACAAATCAAAACACTATACACTATTTCCGCCAGTCGGTCGATCGGACGTTGACGGTTGTCATATATAGGGTTGCCGTATACACGAGAAAAAAAAACCGGATTTCACTAAAAATTGCCGGTCATTTTATATTATATTTTTTGCCCGACCGCCCGACGCTCAGGGGGGTAATGTGCTTAAAAGTCTATGTGCGTTTATACATATACGTGTATGGGGGTATGTTTGTACCTTGTAGCGCTCTAGAGAATAAACGCGTCGGCCGATTTTAATGAATCATATGTAAATCGATTCGTCTTAAGGTCGAACGCTTTCCATACAAATAGTCTTTGGACAACCGCAGGCTACCGGTGTGCTACTTTTAGAATCTAATTTGACAAACCTTTAAAATTTGGCTGTCTATTTACACAAAAACAGGAATTTTCAACAACAAATACCATATATAGTAAAACATCTATTTATCGCCATTTTTCACGAAAGCCATTATATTTTTCATAAATGATACTTATCGTTGAAAGCTTGATTTTTTTAAAAGTAGTAACTTAAATCAAGCTTAAATTCACCTTTCTTTTTGAGTAGCAGTAGCAATTTCGTATGACGACTTGGATTGCACGCTGACACATTTATTTATTTATTTATTTATTCAGACATATATAAGCATAACAGTAAAATACACCAAATCGCTTACATACTAGTCACAATTACAGAATTCACAATAATATATAAAATTCAGTCATATAATATCAAATTCACAATAGCTACTGATACATTAGTTTCGATATACAGTCATTACACAACACACTTATATATATATACAACTTTCTCACAGATATTTGTTTAAAAACTCAAAAACTTTCCTGCGAAAACTCCCCACACTGTCTGCAAATACGTCGATCTGTGGGGCATCTATGGATATGACATTGAGGAGCGCGATGGCCCTTGCAGTGGGCGCGCCCGCGGCGCGGCGCTTGCGATTCGGCCTCCCCGCGAACAGGCGCCGCGGGTGCCGCGCGGGCAGCGCGTTCAGGCCTGGGGGGCAGGGACGCCAAACTGGGACGTGGATACCCAGGCTTTCCAACACACAGGGGTTATTTACTGTGTTGTTGAGGACGCCATAATAATGCTGAGGTCTTTGAACTGCGCGGCTACCCTCATTATAAATCCCAACGTCTTTGTGGCAGCTTTACAGATCTTCGTCATATGCGAACGAAAATCCAGCTCCGCATCCAAAGCAAGCCCTAAATCCGATACCTCGCTAACTCTTTCCAACGTATTATCACGAAGATAATATGTGACATAAATTGGAGAACGAGCTCTAGTGAAAGAAATTAATTTACACTTGGACGCATTAAATTGTAATTTGTTAGCGTCACTCCAAACTTCAACGGCATTAATATCATTCTGCAGCATGGCGCAATCTTCTGGTTGACTTATTTGCAGAAAGAGCTTGAGGTCATCCGCGAACAGTAGGCACCGAGCTGCACTGACAACCCTCGGCAGATCATTGATCATTAACAGGAATAAAGTCGGCCCTAGTGTGCTTCCCTGACTTACACCAGAGCGAGTGTAGTAAGGCCGTGATCTATACCCTGATAATGTTACATACTGACTGCGACCGCGCAGATAGTCTGCAAAAAAATGAAGCAGCTTAGGTACAAATCCCAAATCTGCCAACTTACGTAAAAGGATATCGTTGTCGACTAAGTCGAAAGCCTTCTTAAAATCAAAATAGGCTGCATCAACTTGAGAACGATGATCCATAGCAGTAGTCACGTAATCCACAAAGCAAATGTGGTTAGTTGTGGTTGATCTACCAGTCCTAAAGCCATGTTGAGCGTCGTCAAGTAGTACCACTACTTGATCAATAATTCGACTGTTAATAATAGTTTCAAAGACCTTGCCGAAGGCCGACAGTACCGCAATGGGCCTAAAGTTACCGACATCAGATTCAGCACCACTCTTGGGCACGGGTGTCACCCTCGTAATTTTCCAGCAGGAAGGATAGGTGGTATGCTGCAAAGCTAGATTAAATATGTAGAGTAGCGGTTGTTCCAACACGCCAATACAATCTCGGACTAGGAAGGAGGGAATAGCATCTGGACCCGCAGCCGACCATGGCTTGAGAGCTTTGACCGCTCGGCGTAGCTCCCACACCTTCACTATGTCAATAGCAACGCGCGCTGCGTCCGCCCTCACCGCGCTGCCACGCGCCGCCGCTTCAGCGTCTAACTGCGGCGCTTCACCGTGGAACACAGAACTAAAATATTCGGCAAACGCATCCGCAGCTTCCTGTCCAATGACAGTTTTACCTTTGTACGAATAGCCTGAGTTTTGTCGTCTATCTCTCTTTTTGCTTTTAACATAACTCCAGAATTTTTTAGGCTCTTTAATAATGTCACATTCAAGATTCCTGATGTACTGTTTAAATGCAATTTCAATTAACATTTTCACATGTCCTCTGTAGTATTTGTAGAGTTCCCTGTTGAACAGTTTACCTTCTTGCTTATATTTTTTAAGGTGAAAGAATTTGCTCTGTATATTCTTAATAATTTCAGGTGTGTACCAGGTAGGATATACATACTGTCTGCGTGCGGGTTTTACCTGCTTCTTACCTGGCACACAGTGAGAAATACACTCCTTAAGTTTAGAATAAAATAATTCCGTCGCCAATTCAACATTAAGTGTCCCTAAAACATCCCCCCAATCAACATGGGCCACTGACATGTACAAGGATTCCACATCATCAAGATTGCATGCAGCAATATCAAATTAGTTGTGCGTGATTATGCGATAAATTGATTACCGTATTTTAGAGTACGGCACTGACTACCCAGCCGTATACCGTACAAATGGTGTTTTGTGAGCCTGATTGCCGTATGAAACGACAATTGGTGTACGTTTGGCAACACTCGCAGCCGGTTTTTTTGTGACAGTTATAGATAAGTATGTGTAATGTTGCCAGTATTTCATTTACCCCATCTTTACACTGACGTGACAGTGGATATGGGGTGGTTGTTACTTTATTTGCATGATACAAAATGTTTTAAGAATTTTTTTGTTTACATATGTTGATATAATTTCGACAGTACCTTTATTATGTTTCAATTCGTTTCTTATGAAATTACTAAATTTAATGCATTAAGGCCCCGCCACATTGAGCGCGGTAGCGGGGCCAAGTGCCCGTCATAGGCACCCTCCTACCGCCTCCTACCAGGCCTCGCTACCGCGCTCAATGTGGTGAGGCTTTCAATAGGACAACACTTCTTTTTCCACCCTAAAAAGTCTTAGGAGAATGAGAGTTGCTGAGAAAATGTTATTTTGTTAAATCTCCTAACTTTGAGGAAAAAATTAAAAGGAGATCACGAGGAAAAAACTAACCGTAGTCATAAATTTATTGTATTTCTACAAAACATGATATGCTGCCTCTATTGTTAAATGAAAAAATATATAACATTTACATAGCTCTGTTTTAACTTCATTATATTAGATATTAGTATACATCTGAATGAACCCGTAACTAATAAGCTGTTAGTTAAAGGCATCTTGTCATGTTCTCACTTTAAGTCCTTGTTAACAGATCTTTAAAGCTACTATACAGTATGTAAAACAAGAAAGGGCAATGTTTCAATTTGTTAAAGTATGGAAGGAAAGGAGAAATGACCTGTATCATATTAATATCAAAAATATTTCATAAAAAACTTCACTATTAAATCCGGTACCAAAGGTCCATCATAGTCATTACATAAGTTGTTGTGAAGTACCTGGTACATATATTTGAACAAGATACATGCTCTTACATTATTTCTCACCCTGGATACTTCAATGGGTAAAACATTAGCTTTTCACTGTGTTACATACTATATAAATTATTTGTTACGCCTACATCCTACAACAATCTAAACGGATAACAAAACTGTAGATATGACATTAAAACAATAAAATTGAGATGACAAACAACAAAATTCTAAAATCTTCACAGGTTCTCTGTGTCACAAATCATAATACTTATATCGACTTATTCTAAATCACTCGCATATATTACCACTATTCTAAAAATAAGACTAGAAGATCAATATTATGTGTCACTTTCCTGGAACCAGGCATACAAGGACGGGGATATCGAAGCTCGTTGATCTTAATTCAAACTAATTGTAGTCCAATAATACAAGACAAAATTAAGCGAATTATTACCCTGACATTAAGAATTCGCGAATTATACATAGGTACTAGAGTTTGAAATAGCAACATTTGAGTATAGCTTTGAATTATGTCAATAGTAAGTACTTATGTCACTGCACCCCTTTAAAACTGCATTTTCACCAGCGTCGCGATAAGATTTTATTTAAATTGCATACTACCAGTGACAAAATAAATGACTTTTATCACAGAAGTGTGCAATAGGCATGTAACAAAAAAAACATGCCATTCGAACCAGTTTTTATAGACCATCAAATGTTTGTGTGCAAAGTATAGCTAACGAGTTGCCATACAATTTCTTTTCATTTTTATTGAAAAATGAAAATTCTATTGGTAACTTTCAATTTACATTTGACCAATAAACAAAAAAACATTTTGCTTATTTATTGTAATAAATTGATGGTTTCCTATCCATATAGCCACACTATGTTATAAATTGTAACAGAGTCATCATTCCTATTTCCTGCAGGTTGTTTTAGGACTTTTAAACGTATGTTAACAAACATTTTTATAGCATTAACAAGATAGAAAATCTGAATACAATAATAACAGTTTTGTATCTCTTGTATTTTGGCTGCATTTGAGGTAGAAAGGTGTATAAAAACCTTCGACCGTTTCCATTGGTTACAGTATCTAGGGTAACCTGCATACATATTGTCCTATTCGTATTTTGAACACATTAGCATTCGCCCTATACGTTACACAAGCTCGGATATCAATATCGCAGTTAAGTTAGCCAATCATTTCAGTGGAAAATGTTAGCGACAAAAAAAGCGTCGTCAACACTTGTGCCATAACTACAGTACAGTATCTCACGAGCACGGGTAGTTGTGACACATAACACAGAATAAGTAATAGTACTACGTACAGAAGTGCTACAGTCGCTACATCCCTTTTTATCGCATGAAGGGCGGCCACATGTACTTGTAACGGCGGAACGCAATCTCGGACTGGGCCGCCCCTGCACATACGAACACATACAATGTGAACTCATAGCTCCTACCCTGACGCACACATTGACAATGTGCATGTATATGTCAACACACAACCATGGCTCACCCGCGTTTGTGAGATAAAGGTACTGTAATAAAATTTAACGAAACATTTATGGAATCAGCTGATACTAGCACAATAGATTTTATGGTACGTTTTAGTACATTTCGATCGTAAAAAATGACTATAAAACCTACAGTGTCGGTCCCTTAGTCACTAGAATATTTTCTCATATATCATTTTCCACAGGGACTTGGAAATACCCTTTTCACAGACAGGATACAAAATACAGTACTGTTTGTTGGACACTGAACTGATGGGAGACCGTTTATATTTTTTATCACGCATTAAAATCAAACTGAAGGAGAAGGAAAACTCCAAATTATACAAATAACTAAAGGTATTAGATTTTCTGTACAACGCTATTGAGGACTTTTAGTGTTGCCAGAATCTGATTGATATTGACACAAATGACTGGCTATCTAGACTAAGTCTTACTTCACTATGCTGATTCACAGAAGGTTCATCATACTCTGAATACTGACATTACCTGATATATATTAAGCCACTTTTGGCACTTGTTACATTACCAGTCGCTTAAGTATTGCATTTAATATTAAATACATGAAATTAAATACACGCGGATGATGCTTATTAATACGATAACCTTTTGACCACTATTATTGCCCACATTTCAATACTACAAATAAAAAAGTTTTTTATTTATCTGTTGCAACATAATTGTTTTTGGCTCGAAATAATAAACGATATCGAAAAGTAAAATATTTGTATTGTTTTTATAGAGGTTAAAACGCTAAAGGTGGTGGGAAACACGCGTACAGATTATAATATAGAATCAAATGAGTTATAACGATAATTTCAAATTTTAAAAACTTAAACTACCTACTAGAATCTTATTACGAGCTTACATCTATGATCAATTCTTTATAACATATGAAAAATACTTTGCCTCATAAAAATATAACCACTTTGTCTAAATCTTATTCGGAATTCTAACTCATTCCAAAGCAAGGTTGCGTTTGTTGTACGCGGCAATTGCACTGAAAAGTTAAGAATATTTAACTCGCACAAGTTGTGCTACTTATTGCCGCCTTCACCGACAATTTAATATCAAACAATCCATTGCGTGAACAATAAGATTGATCACAATACTGTATGTTCAATATTCATAACTCTCATAAGAGTCATAAGGCAAAATTAAAACCTCTTTTCTTTCAAGAATTCCCAATATGATTTCTTCTGTTTCATGATTCTATATCATATAAACTAACGGACCTAGAAAACTCTGATAATTGGAAACAGTGTTGCGAATTCACTTACTGGTGTTAAACCTGTAACATTCTGTAGAATTATGCAGGTTAGATCATTTTTGAATTATTAATTCTTTACATTTTGGCGCTATCTTCAAAATAACTATATTTTATGTTAATAAACTCGCAACACCGCCATAAGGAAGTCAGTCGTACTGCAGCCTCGAGCATCGCGAACAATAATCATTATTCTCCGGACTACCGTAATACATACACAATTGAGCCTTACAAGGCTTCGGCGAAGGTGGACGGTCATCATAGAACGTGGACTTGGAGAGGTAGAGGGTCCGATCAGGGGCCGGTTTGGAGGATTTGTTGGATAATGTTCGTGCGTTTTCGTGGGAAGTTCGGTCGGCTTCGGCGTAGAATTGAGAGCGGCCAGTGCCGTAGCGAGGGCCGGCTGGTGCTTGACTTTGTTCACGACGATTCTTCTCGGCCGTGAAGCTGTAAAGGGAATCCTCATTAGGATACTATCTTTCACACCTGCTATTCAGAAAAGAGTCATTGTTGCCCTCGAATGAAGTATCAATATCGTACTTTTCTACTAACTTGTGGGCAACAATGACTCTTTTACTCATTTAAGTTGTGAAAAGTAGTATGTGGCACTCTGTAGGAAAATTATTTCCGTCTTGAGCGTAAACACTTGAATCCCTCGCTAAGCTCAAGAATCTACTTTAGAATCCCTCACTACGCTCAGGATTCTATTGCAGAATCTTTCACTTCACCCACGATTCAAAATACCGCCCTCGCCGTAAATATATCATTTTGCTCCCTTGAGACACAATCTACTACTGCACCACATAAATTTACACTAACGTGAGACATACTCTTTCCTTTGTACTTTTTGACTTGTAAAAGTGCCATTGCGGCCTAGTTGCAGAATTAATTCATTTATTACATATTTACACTTAATAAGAGAACAACGGTTGACAACCCAATCGGAAAGTCACTATTTGCGACATGTTTCGGGCTCCAATTGCAGTCCGAAATATGTCGCAAATAGAGAGTTTCAACCGTTGTTCTCTTATTAAGTATCTTTGCACCTTTTAAAGTCTGTTTGAGGCGAGATAAACTACCCATCTATTTCTAGGAGTACTAGTTAAAAAGCGACGGATAGTCTATCTAGAAATAAAGGAAGAAATACTTATTTGGTGTTAAATCATTGCACCATATTAAGTACATGAAGTTAAATGAAACTAACAAATGTAACTATATTAAACATGGATTATTAACACCATAAAGGATACCACTCAGCATATGCCAATACATATGAATGCATGCTAAGGCGCTGGTTTTCAGAGCACCCAAAGAGAGATGCAAAATTCTAAACTTTAAAAAAAAATGGAATTGCCCTTGGCCAACACATGGGAATAATACATCGTAACTAGACTAGTCACTTCTGGTTAAAGTTAAATATGTAGGTGACACGATATGGCCATACTTGTACTTATATGTATATATATATGGAGTGTCTAAATTTGTATGTTGATTTGATATTGCTATGTCTTATGCTAGCCGTTCTGGTAATTGTTAGAGGATGAGGCATGAGGTTCCCATTTCTTTCTTGCCTATCTTGTCCTATGGCTTACCGATAGGATTTATTCTCTTACAGGGATTTAAATAGTTTTCGAATAAAACCATTATGCCAAATTGGTTGCTATATGTCAGTGACACAAAAACAAACGTTTATTCACAATGGACATTAAAGTTAATAATAATGCACTATCTCTCAAGTCGTTTGGAATTCAATATTTATGAAATAAGGTAGAAAATTTAACCCTCAATTCGACAAAAATTTATATTTCCAGCCTCGGCGGCGCTGAATAAAAAATATGCAAAAAGACGATCAAAGATATTATCCATCTGGATATTGTCGAAAAGGGTTAAAACAGCAATAAAACAAAAGGCCATACCTAATCCATGTCTCATTCAGGTAATTCTTCACCATTTCTTCCTGAACAGGTGCCCTTGCTGCCAATACCCTACAACATAACACCTCACACGTAGACTGTCTTCTCATCAAACCCTCTTCCGGATTACTCTGACTTTTCCCCGTCAACTTCGCCATCGAACCGAAATTCTTCTTTATCTTACTGCTCATAGATCTCCCTATACTACCGAACTGCTTGGCAACGGAGTTCAACTGCTTGGAGCTTTTCGTTGATAGTGCGTCTAGGGATCTTCTTAGTTCTTCTGGGGGTGTGTTTTGGGACAGGCACTCGACTCGTTCGAGGTCTAAGTAGGCGGCCATCATGGCCGATCGTTGGTATTCGTCTGGGAGCAAGTTGTTTATGGTCTTTTGGTCCGGTTCGGTGTCCCAGCGGAAATCTTCACCTGGGTCCACATTGAATCTGAAACGATTGGGAGGTTTTTAGGAATATGTAACGTGCGTGTTGTAGGTAGTTATACTGTTTTACTGAGGACAGGACTTTTACGTTGGGAAATTTAGTATGACAGTTTAAACATGACGTTAAAGCGACAAGGTACAAAGGTGTGAAGAGTGAAGACCCTTGTGATTTCAGCTGTACCTGCAGATATTTTCGGAAGTAATCGTATCTTTAACCCTGATTCATATCACAAATAATGTCCAAGTGACAGATAAAGACAATCGAATTTTAACGGCATTTCGGCTATAAATTTGATGAACAATTTTGTCTCTAACTCTGAACGTTTTGGATCAGAAACAATTATCACTTTTTGTGGTAATGGTTAAAAGTATTGCCATTTAATAGTTTTGTGGCACAATGAGTCAATAACCATTACCACAAAAAGCGATCAGATTTTTTTGACTAGTCTGGATGTAGATCCGTTTAATAAAAAATATCTTCCTCTTGTCCATAGAGATAATATGAAGTAATTGGCCTGTATTTCCAGACATATAAAACACATTAAACGTAAATATTACTGTATTAAATTGCAATGCCCTCACAGGGTTGTGTTGATACCTATGTATTATGTTTAAGACCTTATTTGTACACACAAAGCAATGAATAAATGAATATGAATATTTGGCATACCTGATAGGCATGGCGGTCCCTGTATTATCTTCCAACGGCACTCTAGCCCCATCAGTGGGAAGCGGCTCGCAGGGCACTAGTGCGGAAAAGTGGCCAGCATCATAGGCCAGCAATATGGGTGCTTTGCTACACACTGCTGGGTCTAGTTCTAATGGCAGATAAATGCCGCCAAATGGGATTGGGGCTACTGGGTCCCCGCGGAAATCCTGCAAAATATTATTATATCATGGATCTCACAAATTGAATGGGTGGATTATCTTCCTGTATGAAATTACGAAGTAGAGTTTATACATGAGACCTGGCCCCGTATTATGGTCGCATAGCGTGATAAATGACATGATAAAGCGTCTGTCACTTTCTATCGAGTGGTATCATAAAGTGACAGATGGTCTATACGAAAGTCATATACCCCAGGCACTTGATTAAATGAGCGAGTGTAAGAATATGAAGGTTGCTCACAGGTCTTTCTATCATATATGATAGCATAATGAAGCAGTCTTTTAGCTAAAAGTTTCTCAATAGCAATAAATTTGATAGCCACATACGCGAACAACCCCACAGGCCTCATAACATGCGCCAGTGCGAAGACATTAAGTTGTTCTAGACATCATAGTGTGGAGCAAGGACATAGACTTACCCTAAGAGCCACATCGGCGAATACGACCACAGGCCTCCTCATAACATGCGCCAGTGCGAAGACATGAAGTTGTTCTAGACCATCATAGTGAGGAGCAGCTGTAGGTGCAGGCCTAGGTCTGGGCTGTGCCGAAGCAGCACGAACTGCGTCTTGCCACTCTCTCTCCCACTCAGCCTCTGAAGGAGTCAAACCGGCGCTGCGAAGGGAGAGGCTTTCTGACCAGCGCCAGCGACGTTTTATTGCGTCTGGAACAGATTTCGAGACTTAAATGGTAACGTGCCAGTTGAAAACATATTTAGATAATACCTTTTCGACACATTAAGCTAGAATATAGTTAATAGACGTAATAATACTGAAACGGCATTCACGTCTGATATTCATAGGCTAAATGTAGCGAGCATTTGCCGTCTCCTAACGTGGCTAGCGGTGGTAGCCGAAGGCCACCCACCACTAGTTTGTTTTTAATTAGGCCGGGCCCAATAAAGTGATAGTACACCCCTATCGCTTGAAGAGTGGCCTGGGGAAAATCCAGGGGAAACGCACGCAACTAGCCTGCCTCAGGCGGCTAGTGACGCCGCATGAGGTAGACAGTTGCCGTCTCCCGATGTCGCTAGCGGGAATAGTCAGGGGCACCAGTACAGTGCTAGTCTTTAGAGTAACTTGGAGAACCTACTCGTAAGCGCGTCACCGCTTTCCTCGCACAACAATGCTTGCACCTTCGTCCTCAACGCCAACAGTCTGTCATGGAAGCCATAGTGACGCCGCATGAGGCAGGCAGTTGCTGTTTCCTGACGTCGCTACCGGGAGTAGTCGGGAGGAACCAGTATAGTGCTAGTCTTTAGAGTAACTTGGAGAACTTACTCGTAAGCGCATCACCGCCTTCCTCGCGCAACAACGCCTTTGTCCTCAACGCCAACAGTCTGTCATGGAAGCCATAGACGGCTATTGACGCCGCATGAGGCAGGCAGTTGCTGTCTCCCGACGTTGCTAGCGGGAGTAGTCGGGAGGCACCAGCGTAGTGCTAGTATTTAGATTAACTTGGATAACTTACTCGTAAGCGCATCACCGCCTTCCCCGCACAACAATGCTTGCACCTTCGTCCTCAACGCCAACAGTCTGTCATGGAAGCCATAGGCGGCTAGTGACGCCGCATGAGGCAGGCAGTTGCCGTCTCCTGACGTCGCCAGCGGCAGCAGTCGGGGGGCACCTGGGACGCGGCCGTACCGCCACCAGTTTAGGATGCCGGAAGACTCTAAAGTGTGTAGTGTAGCCGTCTCGAGCAGGTCTTTCTCGATGAATGTTCTGGAATAGGTTAAGTTAAATCTATTTCTGATCGAGGCAATTACAAATCTTATATACTATGAGTACAGTTTATTCTCAGATTAACTTATTTTAAGTAGGGAGTTTAAGTATTATATTGTTTTGTGATAGTTGGTGCTGGTAACTCCCCTAAAAGAACGTATATGTCGGAGAAGAGCTTTAGATAGGTACAGGGAAGACTAACACTGACCTCACATTGATTAACGTCAGACAACGCAAACATCCTACAGAATACAGTTTGTCTCATGAACTTTACAAAATGAGCCTTCATTGGACGGTCATAATTTTTGTAATTACCTACGTCGACTAAACTTACGACAAATCCGAAATGAAGCACTATCAGTAAAAGAAACAAATACAAAAGGTCTTTTAAGACGTTGACATTCCAGTCAGTATTATCTCAAAGTCAAATAAAAAAAAACAGTCATCGTACAGAAAAAATCTGTGGTCATCGACTTGCGTATAAAGACCGCCTTTGTTTACAGAAAATAAAAAACAAAACACAAAGTTGAACGGCAGCCGTTTCGTGTAGGACAAAATTGATTTTATGCCAAACTATATTTTAGAACGCGATCCGAACCAGAGTTGGGCAAAAATTAACTTGAATAAGAATAAAAACAGGAATTTTATTCTTATTCCAATTGACTTGAATAAGAATAATTCTTGCACTCGTTATTTAGAATAAAATTAACGGGAATAAATCATGCAACTTTTATTTTAAATAAAGAAAAAAAACTGAATAATTATCTTAGAAAAGGAATTATTCTAAGTAACTTTTTATTTAATTAAAATGTTATTTGGAATAAAGTTAACTTTGTAGTAAAATACAAAGATACTCTAGAAAATGAACAGCGGAAATCTTTGATTCCTAAATGCATATGTTTTGCGTATTAACGTATTTTTTTTTGTTTTGGCGAATTTTTTAACTAAATTACGCCTGGCATTATTATTTTGCATTTGTATCATTATCAAATTAACAACAACACGTGTAACAAAACTATGTGACAGTGGTCTTGTAAGGACGTAATGTTGTCTTGTAATAATGTAAAGGAGGTACTAGTATTAGATTACTATGTACCTCTACCTTATACCTACTAATTAATAAGTCGTATTTGTCCCGGGTACATAGACTGCACTTTTATTTTTGCAATATTATTTAAAATAAAAAAAATATGATTAAATTTATTTGACTAAGAATAAGTTATCTTCATTCAATTGTCTCACGTACGAATTATTCCCGACCTATTTGAATAAATTCGATGGGAATAAAATCAACCTGATTTTATTCTTACGAATTATTATTCAAATAATGATTTTATTCTTGAGTGCCCAACACTAATCCGAACAATGTTCGGCGTATGCGGGCGGTATGCCGTTATAAAGTTGAGTGATGTAGTTATGCGGGCAGGGGGCTAGTACGAACTTCGAAATCCGAAGTTCGTATCGTGCCGTCCCTTTCACTCATATAGTGTAACACAAGAGTGAAAGGGACCGCACGACACGAAGTTCGGAGTAAAGGTCCAGGTGACCTCTGTTTTGTTTCAGCCTGTGCATATATAGCTAGCTAGAGTGCTGCAAGTTATGTTAACATTAAGAAAAAATTGGATATGATTGAACAATTGAATGAAATGGTGTCATTACAGGAAAAAAATACCTACATAAAATCCAAACTTGAATACCATTGGATATATGGATATCATTTATATAGTTACCAATGGACAATGTGGACATATCGTTTTTTATTATAGTTTGACTTTGACTGTCCCACACTAGTTGACTCAAAAAGATATATGTATGTAGGTATATGATTACCTTGGCTGTAGACACAGTATGCCTAGGTCTATCATTTTCGACTGTATTATTTGTTCAAAACTGGTGGTCTCTTGGCTGGTTAGAAAGCTTAGTATACTTAAAAATCATTTGAACTCTCCGAGTTGTAGCAAATTATTCCGTTCAAAATGCGACTTTGCCGTCAAAGCAAGAAGATTCAATATGTAATAACAATTTAAAGTATTCATACCTGAACTCCGGAGGGTATATGGATATGTCCGGCAGCAGCAGGATGTGCTCGGAGCTCAGGGTCTGCAGGTCGGGCTCCGTGTTGCTGCGGAGCGCCCACACGAGCCCCTCGTTGTCCGTGGCTCGCGATATGCCTCGGGACAATTTTCGGCCTGCAACAGAACAAGATTTGTAATACATGCGTCACTTTTTATCAGAGCTCGATCGAGTCGTTATTTTAGCTATAACATGTCTGCGGGTAAATAATGAAAAATAAAGGGGGGTGGCGTGTCAGTCACCAGACTTCTAATTAACTATACTTCTGACGTGAAGCTTGCTGTAATGCTCGGCTTGTATTGAGTTACATTACACCAAAGTGATACAAGTCAGTCGCCAGCATAATGTACAAGTCTGAAAGGAGTATTTACAAATCATACACAAATATACAATAGATAGACACAGAAATGACAATAGACAGACCTATCTGGAACCGAAGCTCAGTGAGAGTTGCTTGGACTTGTATTTATGCAACAGATTTAAGAAACTTCGTTAGCGCGATGCAGAACATGACATGACTGCTGATGCTGAAGAGATACTTGTTGGTGAATCTTGAACAGCCAATAGGCAGCTCTTTTGAGAAATTGAATCAACGTTATGAATCACAGGCGACCAATTCCACTAATCGTACCTATCACTGAGCCACAAAGAACGGAACCACCAAGTTTACAACGGAAAAATTGGTAATGGTAAGTCACAAAAGATTGAATTGATAATGATAAACTATACAATCCGAAGATTTGTTCTTTGAAACGCTATTCTACCCAGACGAGGATACAATAAGGATTGATTTTCAGATATAGTCATATATTATGTTATGACTGTGTTTTTGACAATAGCCGAAACATGATTGCTTAAAGTTTACTCAATAAAAAAAAATCCAAAGTGGAGTCTATATTTTCCTTTTTTTACTGAGCCTACTAAAACAACGCATTACGACACAATTAAGTTAAAATGATGAGGTAAAATATCATCTAAACTCTGTCAAGAGGAGTCAAATATTTATCGAGATTTGTCTAAAAAAGCCATTCCCGACGTGTTGCAGCCCGTTTCGTCGTGCGCGAAAGACATAAGCGAGGGGCCTGGCTGACCGAATCGAGGTATCCCCTTAAGGCGTCCGATTCTTATCATGATAACAAATTGAAAGGATTTTACGTTAAAAAGCAACATTATAATCGTGTATACCTTTAGCAGTTTGACCTGACAGAGGTTAACGGCCGAGACGTCGCGTGTAGAGAACTCTTTGGCAAACTTACCGACATTTATTAAGCCCAGCCCGGCTGGGTTAACTACGTAGCTGGTATATCTACATGGTTACTTAAGGCGGGGTTCTTCCAGCGTGCAATGCTAATTTTTCTACCCCGCACCCCGCCGCTGCGCGACAAAGACAGCAAGTGGCCCGAGCGCACCGCGACGTCCAAGGACTGAGGTCACGTGACGGTGCGACGACCACAGTATAATATTTACAGTGGCGCAACTAGTGCATGTCGCGACAGAGTAATTAGGTTTATAACAGATTTATAGTTCAAGTCAATTACTTAAAATCATCGGTGCGACGACCACAGTATTATATTTACAGTAGCGCAACTAGTGCAGGTCGCGACAGAGTAACTAGGTTTATAACAGATTTATAGTTCAAGCATTTACTTAAAATCATTTGCTATGTTATTTGCTGCTTAATAGTGCAACTTAGCAAGTAATCTCTTCTTAAAATTCCTATCACATTCTACTCAGACAGAGATGATCATCATTAGGTTTTCGTCAAATTAATAGGTTTATTTTTTCATAAATTGGCTTAATAGCAGGCGCGTAAAGTATCCACTCCGTGTAAAAAAATAAAAATAGAGTTTAAAAATACAATTTTTATTTTTTTCTTTGTAAATAAATAATTTCCTGGCTGGATGCCAAATTTCAATTTACTGATCAACTGAGTGAAACGCTTTCCTTAATATATTAAATTATGTAGTACATTTGTAACTTAAAAAAATATTAATCAAAGATACTATTAATTAAATATTTTTTTTTGTTTCAAGTGAATCAGTGGTAAAAATATTGATTTTCGGGTGTTAAAATCTCGTCCTACAATACTCGCGAAATTGCAAATTAGGTTTTTAATAACAATATACAGGTTAAATAAAAACTTTACCATTTAAGTCACTCGTTGGCGAGATAAGTAGCTGTCAATGTCGTAAAAATTAGATTTAGGCTTATATGCAAGTTTGGGTGCCCTCACAAATGAACACAATTTATCAATGGTATTCAAGGAAGTGCGTCAAGGTAAATATTGTGTCAGGTGTTTCCGCTACTGTCTCGAGCACAAAACTTAAGACGTTAAAAATATAATCCCTTGACTTAGATCAAAGAAATAATAGATTTAAGCGTCAGCTTTACAGAGTAGCGATATTATAGTAGATTGTACACCAAGGGGATAAAGCACTGTTTTATGTCACGGGCGCGATATTGAATCTTGAACGGATCGAAGGACTGCAGATTTTACTCCGAGCGAAGCGAGGGAATTAATACTTATTCGTCAGTGTAGTGTGGAATTTAAGGCCCCCAGCTAAAAACAGTTTTATCTCCGAGGAGTATGCTTTCTATTATGAACGTTTTTTTATTGTCTCACCTCTTGCGAGACAATAAAAAAACGTTCATGATAGATATCTGAGCTGGGTGTCCAAGAGGTCACTTAGAACGAATCTGACGTCAGATTTTAAAAACCGTGGCGGCCATCTTCATTTTGTTTATTTACGGCCCGATTACGTTGAAAATTGATATCTGAAAATCCAAGAGGTCAATTGGAAAGAATCTGACGTCAGATTTTCAAACAATTTTAATCGGAATCGGGTAAGGATGGTGCCGTCTTTTGTTTTCGGGGTGCGCTAACGGCGGGCGAGCGCCCCGGACCGCGTCGCCGTGGGGACTTCATGAAATAGACTTTAAGGACATAACACAAGAGGATATATAATTTGGCATTGTCGAGCAGGTGGTGTGAAAAACTACTTATCACCGAGACTAAGGGAAGGGTTTCTTTTCTAACACCATTCTTTCAAAAATCCGTTTGCGTTTAAAGTGATAATTTTTGTTTTGTCAAGTACTTGGTTTTCTTGAGGCAAAATCTACTATTTTCAAAATCAAAACATTTATTCTGCAAATAGGCCTCAAGGGCACTTTTACAAGTCAAAATCTATTTAGGTACATCAAATAAAAATAATACAATAATCAAAGTATCATTAATTAAATGGAGTGTTACATGTCAAAAATAAGAATAAGAAACTAATAACAATTGAGATTTGTTAGAGATGTATAAGGTCTCTAAGCGTCAAGATAAAATGTAATAAAGTAAGTACACTAATCATAATAAAATATGTTGAGCTATATCTATAACACGTCAACATGAAAATAATAAAATCTATTAAATAAATATCCTCAGAGATGTATAAGGTCTCTGAGCGTCAGTCTAAAAATAAAATCAAATGAGAACAGAGCGAAGTCTCTCATCATGTCAATTCCACTGAACACTAGTACGAAGTTACTAGTTTCAACCATAAGAGTTCCGTTTTCGCCATATCGGCTACGGACCCCCAAGAATCGCTTTCAAGGAAAACGCGGGCAACACCGCGGCAATAGCCAGTATAACTACAAAAAAACTTCATGAAAAAATGTTATGATATTTACCGATATCATTCATTTTCGTTCTGCATGTCAAAATGTGGGCTCAAAACTAATTTCATAAGTATTATTATTATGCTATAAAATAATTATGAAATACTTGTACTGTTCGTCTCTATACTGTGTAACTATAGAAGTATACGCTGTGTAGCTGCGCATGTCTGTTATTAATATATTAAATAGAGGAATTTGATTTGTTGAGGCACTAAGCTTTTCTGTTTATTCAGTCTCCGGAACCCTAGTGATGATAACTTTTCTTTATTTATTTTTATTAGCGATTTTAAAATCACTCGGAGCTGCAAAAAATTTAGTACGTTCGACCTCCGATGCGTTCTGCTCAATACCGGCGCGGTGCGGCGGGAATCGAGCGGGCGTGCCATCTCGATGATTTTGGGTGAAAAAATACATGTCTTATTATATTACAAATATTATTTCCTATTGTTCTCTCATGACTTTATTGATTACATGGTTGATGAAATACAATTAAAGAACTAAATTAAAAATAAATATAATAAAGAAACAAAAAGTATAATTATAAAAAGAAAACAGCGTCCAGCTCTCCCTCCCGCGGCATGGACCCCAGGACGCCAGCCGCATTACCCATTTGGATCGCAATGGCGATCCGTTGGCAAAGGTACCTGCCAGCCCTGGGGTCCCCCGATGCGTGGATCAACCGAGACGACAATGCCTTTATAAAACTTTTCATGTCGGCTGACCAGGGACCCATGGTTTCTACCGCAAGCGCCGCAAATTCATAATCTCTAATTAGAGATGAGTATTATGAGTTCTCTCATTGAAATAAAATGAGTTTTAAGATCAAAAATAGAGGCATGGGTGGCATTTTTTTCTATTCAACAAAGTTTATCAAATTACGTAACGGTCACCCGATTGCACTTGAAGATCTCAAATATAACCCTATTTTTTTTCTCATTTTTAATATGCAGTATTTCAGAATAAAACCATGTTAAAAATCATATATTTTGCGAATAGCTGGCCTTAAGAGCTAGGCTCTTGTCGGTAGGGTACTGTACTGAACCCAACTTTAGTTGTAGGGCGTAGATAGGTTGGATGATGGTGACTGTAAGAGATAAATGATAAAAGATATTACTCAATCACGAAAAAACCAATTGGATTTATTAGTAGGATCAAAACATAGGAAACTTTCTGGAAATCGTCCGCCAAGGATATAAATAAAAATTATATCTATTTTTTTGTATATAAATTTGCAAAAGGCAAAATATTTTTATGTTTACTTTCGATATTCTTTCAAAGAACTTGTATTTTTCCACTAATAGCTACGTTACCTGAATGTCAATAGCAGGCCCTTAGTTAGTGCGGAGACTACTTCAAAAACTCAAAACCTCACCGCATTCTTGAGACTTCAAACAGACGAGGTTTCATCTTGTTCTCAATTCGAAATTCTATTTAGGTACCTTACTTCGCCGACTAATGAATGTTCGACTGTAAATACAAATCTGAGCACATAGCCTGCTTGATGGTAAGTAGACATACTTACCATCAAGCCATACGTGCCTATTGGTTTGAGGATCCATTGTGTTGACGGATAGAGACAGATAGGTACAGGTCCCTCAATCTCCACACAGTGCATCCTCGGGAGCTCATAAATCAAACAAATAGTCAGAAGTTTGTGACATTTACTAGCATTTTGCACCGATATTTACGTTAGATAACGCCTAAAGCATTAGTATAACTATCACAGTGTGATAATATCTTGAGTGTTAGTAAAATCGGCCCGTTGAACCTCGCCCTTCCCTACGTATCGCTTGAGAACTAAAGCTAAAATAGGTAAAAATAAAAATGTCCGACAGACTATTTGGCGTTACTCCAGACTGCCGGGGTTCAGAGCAATAATAAAACAAATTAAAGCCCCTGTCGCGCCAACGTGTAAACACGATACAATTTCCTTCTTATTCTGGTATACCTTGGAAAAGCCTCCAAAACCATTCCAATAATAAAGACTGGATTAATTCGATACATATTTTTGCACTCGACTGCACGCTTCGAAGACGCGTTGAAGAAGCGAATTCTTGAATAAAACAAAGTCCTTGCGCTCCTTCAGCCAGCATTTTTTTAATACTTACAACGACGATGACAAATAAGCTTAGGACCTGCTTGATGGTAAGCAAACACTGTAGCTTATGGACACGTGTAACTCCAGAAATATTACAAGCTCGTTGCCGACCCTTTAATGATTGAGGATTGGTTGTGTTGACAGCTAGAGACAGAGACATGCTGCAGATTATGCCAAAAATGTGGGGCACAGAACTTAATTGAACTAACTTCCGAGGACGGTTCGTGTAGACTACGAATATTTATTTATACGTGAATCGAAAAAGCTATCTACCATAGCCTGAATTCATACAATTCTCAACATGATAATAAATGCCTTCGTAAATCATTTTACAGCTCTTAGAACCATCTGGATTTTTCTGCACGAACTATTTACAGTGCTAAGCGATTTTAAACTTAATGTTTTACAGTACTTAAGTCTCTTATTCGCGTGTAGGAAACCTGCCATAAATTATATGAAACCACGAATAGATTATCGATCTTCAGATAAAAGTTTTAAAACTCAGTTCATTGCAGACATGAACATGAAATTGGCAAAAGCAAGTAACTAGTGAATGAAAACTATTTGAAAGACGCTTTGTTTATCACACTCGTAGTTTTGACTATATTCAACGCTGAAAAAATAATTTACGTATATATCATCAATCATCATATCCTTCTCTCACTGCTGACTACTGGCCACCCCAGCCTAAGGAGTAGAGATGTCACTTCCGTCTTGAATATCGATTATTTTGCTCCAAATTAAAATCGATTCAAAAACAATCGATTTTTGAAGAAATAATAAATAAATTCGTATGGGGTCGGTTACACGGTGATTATTATCATGCGATACACTCATATCATGATCAATATCACAAGAATGTTGACGTTTATTGCAGTATCGTGATAATATCTGAGCATCTCCGCCATCTCCGGATATCTTGAAATCCACGATACCTACGGGGACTGGGTTCAATATTAGCTTCATTGCTAGGAATGTGCTCATAATGCCCCTGGCATTATGAGCACATTTCTTTACTAGGACTTTGTAGCCGTCTAATATTTCGTAGCTTACAATTATTCTTTGATAAATTATGTTAGGATTAATCGGCCGTGAAAATCATAATCGATTTTTCATTAATCAATTTATTGCAAATTCTAAATCGTTTTTTTTTTTAATAATAATCGATTTTGACTGACACCCCTACTAAGGAGGAAGGAATGGTCTTACAGGTTATAGGATCCCTGTGGCCTATGCAGAGTGGTATAGTTGTATATTGTGGTTAAATAGTAACATTTGACGACCGCTTTAGTCTAGTTGGTAGTGACCCTGCCTTCGAAGTTGGAGGTCCCGGGTTCGAATCCCGGTCAGGGCATGTATTTGTGTGATGAACACGAATATTTGTTCCTGAGTCTTGGATGTTTTCTATGTATTTAAGTATCTATTTGTCTATATAAGTATGCATATCGTCACTTGGTACCCATAGTACAAGCTTTGCTTAGTTTGGGACTAGGTTGATTTGTGTAAGATTGTCCAAAAAATATTTATTTATTTATTTTTTATTTATATTAAGACTCACATTCGGGTGCCGGTGTGAGGACTAGGTTTGAAGGAGCTGAGTATGACATGGCGAGATCCAGAGAGCTCACGGAGCGCTCCGGGATGACGTCACCGCCCGCCCGTGGTTTCAGCGGCGGCATGACTCTTTCTGCAACAAAAACAACGTATTATAAACCTTATCGTATTAGAAATAATGGTTATATCGTCATGGGTTTAAGCCAGAGATTCACTAGAGGAAAAATGAACCACGACCTACGTCGGCAACGACGTCAGATGGCTTCACTAAAAACACATGTCGTGTCACGCGATTTGCGAATGCCTCGATTTCCACCAAAGGAACAATAGAGGCAGTGTTATCTCGACGATCATCGATCAGTCATATTTTTTGAGAAAATCAACCAAGGAAATGTTCAGGAACAATTCCTTGGATGGAAGGACTCCATTAGATCTGTGTCCATTATTGTGAAAAATGTTTTATTAATAGCGACATTAATTTAATGTGATGCGAAAGCTTTCTTGTGTGACGTAATTTCACGATTGTATTATAAATAGTGAATATTCATTGTGGCATATTTTTATACCGCAGTGTGATTCACATTATATTTCCGCACGAGATAAGACCTGTATTTTTATCTGATTGCGTATATTAATCTGTCATCTGGTGGTCTCTCTGTTTGTGTGGAAAAAAACATGTGTCTTTCAGTTAACACGGGTTGTTTCTGTAATTTAATCGGTAAGGTTTTAAAAGTTAGTAGGTAAGAGCCAATAGGATTTATTTAAGAATCTTGTCGATCATATCTTTTCCCGCAGTCATCAACCATTCGTTGAGATGGTTCCAGTAAGGTCGGGTTTAGGTGTTACTATGGCTACTTTCGTCTCTACATCAGTTAGGTGGTACTATCATATTACATTGCCACCAAACTTACAATACTTGCATAAGTATGCTAAATGTCAGCTCAATCGGTTGAGGATAACTGTTTTAAAATTCAGTTGCTTAATTTGCCACGAACATACATACATATTAATTGATACAAACATTGCAAGTTAAATAAAAGCTTGTAAAAATCTAGACTCCAGGAAATTACATCATATGTCAGTGCCATCTTGGTGAAATTGTGACAGCGCTTTTCCGCTATCCGGGCACAGATAGTAAATGATCTAGTAAAACACGCAGGCACGTATTATATATAGACTTTTGGTTCGGGGGGGGACAAACATTGAAACAACCATGTGAATTGTGTA
This sequence comes from Epiblema foenella, assembly GCA_963556455.1. Taxonomy (NCBI): domain Eukaryota; kingdom Metazoa; phylum Arthropoda; class Insecta; order Lepidoptera; family Tortricidae; genus Epiblema; species Epiblema foenella. The sequence continues at coordinate 9,820,098 of OY747113.1, read as the reverse complement.
AAAATCGCTGTAATCACTGTACTATCATCATCATCATCATCATCATTTCAGCCGAAAGACGTCCACTGCTGAACATAGGCCTCCCCCAAGGCTCGCCATTTAGACCGGTCCTGTGCCGTTCGTTTCCACCGGATACACCACTATAAACTGTACTATAATTTTTAATAACTTAAAGAAGCGTCCGTAGTTTAGTTATACACTTATAAGTATTTTATATTAAGTATTTTAGTATTATTGGGGAGGGGGGGGGGGGATAAATCCCAACTATCCCCCCCTCTAGATACGTGCCTGAAAATACGGAAGATATTTTCGATTAGTTTTAATTTCCCGCAGTCTAGATTGCCCCGTTGCACCTTACACCAATCGGTCTGTAATCGTAGCCATGTTCGTTAAAATCTGATTGTACAGTCAGTTTTACCAATTTCTATGGGATGACAACTGCCGATGCTGTCGCCATATTTAACGTTGATCGGTCTCTTAATCGTAAGTTGGTGTATCCCGCCCTAAGTCCTTATTTAGACAGAGACACATAGTATATACCATCATACAACCGAGTGGCAGTGAAAATCATACGCTCTGTTCATACACTCTGATTTCGCCATTTTGGAAATACAATCGTGAGGATTCATTGATGTATGTATAAACATAATCACGAAAATCTCAAGTTCATAGGTCAATGGAAAGTTTAAAAAAATCTTCGGAACAATATTTCGTGACAGACGACGGACGGACGAGTGAGTGACAGCAATAGGGTTCCGTTTGGACCATTCGGGTACGGAACCCTAAAAATATCCCTTCATAATTATTTAAAATATCTACAACCAATTTTTTAAAATATCTATTTACAACCTAGTGCGAATAAAATAGAACAATGCAAGTGACGCAAGAGCGGTGATAGCCATTTCTACGGTCCTTCGTAACGGTGTCACGAACAATGACTTGGCAGTGTCGGCGATGCAGACATTAGTAAAGGATGTGTTTTGGCATTGCTTTGTGGAAATTGTAGTTCCGATTACAAATACTTAATGCTTGCTTCATTTTGATAATTAGCCTCAACGACCCATGTCTCAGAGATTAAAATTATTTATTGAATTGTAGGTTAACAATTCAATAACAATGGAATTATTTAAAAGTTAGTTATAGACTGATATAGGTTGTAAGCGAGTATATATTATAACAAATTATCGCCGAGGGTGTCCGTGCTGAGAAGTCGAGGACCTTATACATTATAATTCAGGCGCAGCAACAAAAACTGGCAAAAAAATTGCCATACGATGTATAAAATAATTCAGGCCTAACTCGTCCTTTCATTTCAGATTACAGAGTTTCAAGTTTCAGTATTAAAAGTTACAATAAATATAATTTTTGACATACCGATTAGTTTCATATTACATATATAGGAACGTTGTTCAATACATACAGGTTTACGCGGGCTAGGTTTCCGCAACTCGACGTCATAAGCGCCTATTTTGCCGGCGCTACTCGTGCCGACCCAATTTTACCAGAAAATCTAGTTCAACCCAAACGCTTTTTTTAAAATTTTAACGACAAAATGTGATAAACACGGTGTAGTATGTGAGCAGGTCCGTGGAATACACAACCCGAGAATACGCTTCCCATGTAGTCGAATTATCGGGCTGTACATTATCTGCTTGTGTATTATTGGCTCCCTGTGCATTCCTGGGTCGTGCATTATCTGTCTGTATATTCCACGGACCCCCGTGAGCTTCGAGTCTTGGCATAAGAACGTGCAAGAGCAAGCGAGAGATAAGTACATCCAGACCTGAAGATTATTTGCTCACGGCCTATACAGTATTGATATTGGAGTACTCGTATTGCCTACTTAATAGGTTTATATAACAATGGGCCTAGTGGACCGCATCGCCGGACCGACAATATCAATACCGATGCACAATACATTACATTGCCTTTTGTGTCACTCGACCGAGCAAAATAAAGATCATTGTGATGCAAGCCTGAAGAAATAAACTAAACCAGTCTTATAGTGAATATACTCGTAGTACAATTGAGTGCAAAAACAACAACGCACTAAGACATTATATGTCGGCAAATTACATATTGAGGAGAGGATTAATGCGATGACATATTTTTGCACTTACACAAAAATGAGAGTCTAATTCGGACATTACATAGGTGCTGTACGTAGGGTGTACAGCACCTATGTAATGTCCGAATTAGACTCTCATTTTTGTCGTCTTATGTGCTCTATTTGTCTCTCGTCTCGGTCTCGTATAAACATGAGATCCTTTCTAGAAACTGGTTCGAAGATCATCGTGAAAAAAAAGGAAGCTAGACTATTGTAAATAAAAGTATTATTAAGCATGTAGAGGTTCAAAATCCAGCTCACCTCCAGTAGTAGTAGTATCCATACTAACATTACAAATGCGAAACTAAAAGTAACTCTGTCACACTTAAACCTCTTAACATATTTAGATGAAATATGGCGTGGAAAGTTTGTATCCCGAGGAAGGTCATAGGATCGTTTCCGGAAAATCCAGAAATTATCCCCTAAGGGAATAATGGGAACGAAAGTTTAAGTATGGAGTATGGAGGTACGATATAAACGACGACGCGGACGAAGTCGCGAGCGAAAGCTAGTATAATATAATGTTTAAATTAAACATTAGAAATCCCTAGCGAATGCCCACAAAAGATTTTAAATACATGTAAGCACCTAACTGCATATCTAATTCAACTAATGCATTGTTTACCTAGACAAACTGTTTTATTTGGATAGTAATTAGGTCACCGTTTAATTAGTGCTAATTCATTACTTACATTACATCAAGAACCCCCCCCGGAAGGCCGGATGATCGTTTCGATTGATCGATTACACTAAAAAATCTCGTTACGTTTCAGCAACCCAAAAATATAGCTCCTATCCTTAGCAAAGGCGCATATAGTTTTCTAACATTAATTTTCAGCGTGTTTTCATGCCTTTCAAAATGGAAATGTTAAGTGCGTGTAATCTAACGCCAATACTACTTTTCAAAGAGTAACTTGCCAATCGAACTCTAAACTAAGTACTAGACTTACTGCGAGAGCTACAGCTTGTACAGAATTTTGATAGGTTTGTATCCAATACAATATCGCAATTAGACCAAGGCCAATAAGAGCCGTAGCGAACGCTGAATGCGACTGTAATGTAAACAACTTCTGTAATTACACTCACCCATTATAAACGTAGGAAACAATAACAAAATCACCAAACACCAGTGTGTTCAAATCAACAAACTCAGTAGTTAAATGAGACCTTAAAACACCAATAACATTTTAAAGAAATGATCAACTACAAACGAATTAATATCAGAAATAATACGAATATCGAACACTGTTGGACCTAGCTTCACCAAGTAAAGTTTAATAATAAAAACAGAACACAGTCGCACAACAACACACACGAGATGTTTACGAATGACTACACTACACGGCCAGCACGTGTGACAAAGTGCTATCTTAGATTACACCGAATCGTCACGCTGACGTTTAGTCCATCAGTCACGCCAGCAGTGTGCAGGACATTGTTTTACCGGTTTGAGGATAATAGGTAATTAAGGACTTGGTTTCCTGACGTCTGTTAGCACCTTGTGGGGATAAGTGATTCATAATGAACTTCTGAATATGCTTGTTCAGATTTGACTCATGAGCTTGCAGGGTAACTTATAATAAATGTAGAACTCGCGAGCTTTTTTGTTATAATTATAGACTAACGAATTAGGAAAATGTAAAACATATTGCATTAAAAGATCAAAGGATAGGTATCTCTATTTAACACATGTAAACTAGATTTCAGTGACGGATGTGTCATTGCAGATGACGGTCAATATGATGTGGTATAAGTAATGAGAGGCGTGCTGAAGAAATTGATCAAGTGTTTGTCTCCACAGTAAGAGAAACATCAAATATGACATAAATTGTACTGGGATGACAGTTGTTAAAAGAACAGTGATAAATCTCGTTAACTATTAATTGACCATTCATCGAAAATGAGGCATCGTTCGAAACCGGGGCTGGTGGAAAGTGGAACTAAGGGGCAAGCTAAAAAAGAAATTAAATCTCTCAGGACTACCGTACTCAAGTTGACATTCATTATGCTAAACCCTCATAAAGTAATTAATACGACCGTTAAATTATCGCCAAATGACAAGCCGACTCGCGAAACTTCATAACTGCCATAAAACAGAAAGTTTATGACTTACGCCGGCATGAAATAAAGTAGACACGACCAGTATCAGTATTAATAGCCTAGAGTCAGCGTCACATGTCTCAGATTTGGGGCATCGACACGCCGTAGGCGCAAGTAATAAATAGCTTTGGGCTGGATTTACAACAGTAATCACTCGCTTTAGGAAACCAGTATAAATGTGCGGCTTCAGTTGCCCGCTCCGCTTGGGGGTGCAGAGAGTGGGCGGGTTATACCAATTTGCGATTACAAACCGAAACATTAAAAGCCTCGCCACACGCGCTCAATGTAGCCGTCTTTTTTAATAATCGGATTTTAACGAACATCGCTTATTATTAAAGACGGTTTGGTGCCTGGCCTCGCCTCCGATTACGCATGGTTGTCACGAATCTCGGGATCAACTTAAGCTGAAGACGGGTGGTGAGCTGATTCAATTTGAAAACAAGTTGTATATCGAATTGGGTATTTGGTTCACAAAACCCATAGCTATAGGCGAACCAATTAGTCTGGACCTATAATCACGCGTAGTTATATGGATCTCCCGATCAAATTATGCTAGCTTGCGTTCAGGCGGCACGTTTCGCGTAGGTTTGTGTGTGAGTGTGACCCAGTCTCGTAGCAATAATCTTTGTAAATGCCCTCGTAACACTCGTAACCTTATATTGGATTTATTAAGACGAATGGGGTTGGGTTTGTAGGCCGGATTATGGTTGTTGGGTAATTAGCGTTGTTAACGGGGTGTGGTGTAACGTTACTCTCGTTTTTAGGGTTCCGTACCCAAATAGTAAACGGGACCCTATTACTTAGACTTCGCTGTCCGTCCGTCCGTCTGTCACCAGGCTGTACCTCATGTGATAGTTAGACAGTTGAAATTGTCACAGATGCTGTATTTCTGTTGCCTCTATAACAACAAATACTAAAAAACAGAATATAATAAATATTTAAGGGGGCTGCCATACAACAAACGTGATTTTTTGCTCGATATTGATACCCGCAACAGGTAGACGCTTGAAATATTCACAGAATATTTAGTTATATATTCACTTTAAAAATATATAAATAGATTGAAACAAAAACAAATACTTAAGGGAGGCTCCCATACAACAGACATGATTTTTTGCCGTTTTTATAGATAATGGTACGGAACCCTTCGTGCGCGAGTCTGACTCGCACTTGGTCGGTTTTTTTTGGGAGTTGTTACAACTTCTGCTACCTAGTACACTGTAGCGTCAACGAAAAAAATTAAGAGCGGGCGGGGTGATATTAGAGGAGTTGCTAGTATGGTTGAAGAAATATAATTTGCACCGATTCCTCAAACAACTTGTATGGCGAACCGGTGCAAATTATATTTCATCAACCATACTTAACCAACTTATCAGTCATCGCATCAGATACTTTAGATTCTTTGACCTTCGAGTCCAGACTCCAGAGGGGGATATAAGTGAATTAGTATTTGACCCTCATAGCTGAGTGGACGTAATTATGTATTAGGTGCAAACATAGTAATAACATTCTCGTCTTTATTTACCGTCCGTATGTTTTTCAGCAATCGGATCAGCTTCCATCACCATCGCGGCTTGATCCTGAAACAAAATAAACAGAGTTTTCAAACTAGAACGGTCAAGCCGGGATCAAATCAATAAGCAAACAATCACATCACATATTTAAGGTTGGCCTCATAAGGGGCTTAACATCTTTGCTTCGCTTTAACGTCATGTTTAAATTGTCATATTTCCCACGGATGAAAGCAACAAATAACCAAAGTTTCCAACTATTTATGATGCCGACTGTACTAGCTAGCCGACAAGATTTTCCCTTCCTCTTTCACATTAATGAAAACATGTGGGCACAAAAGAAACAAAACAACCATACGGAAGGAGCGTTGGCAAGTGATCAGAATTAATTCCGGTACGTGTTCTCTAAACAAATGTATGCATCACAGCCACCCACTCACACATTTGTCTTCAAATATGACTAAATGCATCCAACACTGCATTAAAATAAACTGCAACTCACGGCCAGCCACCAGATTTCAAGATCCGTGTCAACTTGCTTACGCCTTAGCAATTCTTTAATTATAACGATTTATATAGCTCGGGTTATATTAGTCGTGTTGTTTACAACACCCGCGCGCAGCTACGAATACGGCCAGTTATAATATTTAAATTTGGAATAATGACGACACATTACGAGGATTTTCTCTTAAAATGTGACATTTGCGATGTAAATTACGTAGACGGACATGAACATGAAGCGGACAGCCATATTAAGAATAAACTTGAGCAATACCTTATTTATACTTTATGCGTTACTGCAGCATTAGCAATGTTTGAAATGCACCAAAAAACCAATTAAGTACTCTAAACTTTTTGCTAAGAACACTTGATAGATCAACCTGCTAGAATGCATTTTCGATCGATTGATCTATGCCTATCCGTAATGGGTTTATTGCCTGCAAATAAAATTCATTTATTAATTATATCAAAATAAGGTATGTTTTGACGTTTTGTTTAACGGATCCTTATAAAACCCGGGTTTAATAATAGTTTCAATTCGAATTTGAAAGCGAATAATTATACCGTTATTTATATTTTCGATTTAAACGGCTGTCCAACACAAAATGTTCTTAATAATATTAATTAAAACATTCCTTTGATAGGATCGTTTCCTTGTTTACAAGTTTAATTAGAAGACGAGCAAGACGAGTTTCTTATTGATGTTTAAAATTCAAATATTTATAAGTTGTTAGAGTTGTTAAAAGATTGGTGGACATTTCGAGGTAGAAGAAGCGTCGGCCTTCCAGCTCTATAGCTAGACAAAATTGAATTAGAAAATGGCGGGGCACTTTTTAAGAACAGCAGTAGTCGCAGTAGGCGACTCCAGTAAACATCTTCCTAGATTTTCTCGGTTGCATCCAAGAGGAGCCCTTTAATCCGTAGATTTTGTGTAGACACTAGTTGCGACTGTCGAGAACGTCCGCGGACTTCGTGTAGATAGCCTGGTCAAATGAATGCCTTCGCTTGTACTTTTACCTGTCATGTAATATTTCAATAATATTATCAATAAACGGGTATGAGTATATACTCGTCATTGCTTATCCTACCTCAATCCTAAGTACTTTCAAGAATTCCCTGAAATCTAACTTTCCAAGTTCTTTGAGAGAACGATAATCAGTATTTATTGAATCTCCTCTCTTATTGTTATCCAGGCATTCCGATGAGTAATTTGTTATCGCCCGTCCCATACCGCTCTGATAAGGCATACATGTCAACGGAAAAACGTAATATGTGTTTTAAACATAAACGTTTGTCAAGGTCTTTCATTCGAGTTGCGGTAGCGCCAGAGTTGTAAGTTGAGTCATCGGAATTCTATGGCTAAAGGACAGGTTAATTAAACATTATTAAGTACAATTTGTGGATTTGTAATAGTATTTTACGCATGATGTAATGAGGGACTAAATACATTATTGATGAATAAGGGGTTGTTCATATTGGGCCGGAATTCACGTCCGATAAACACAGAAATGACTATTTTATTTCTTAGAGCCGAAATTATACGTAGGTTTTTAATTTTAACTCATTATGATCAATCAATCAATGATCCCACTAATTCTTACTACAACATAGTCTTATTATAATAACAATAACACATGGATGTTAAAATAAACGATATACAAGGCTTACGCGAACAATTAACACCGAGGCTCTACCGGCGCCGATAGCAACCTAGTGCTAAGTTAGATTCGTAATAACTAGGAAGCCTCGCATTTATGTTACCTAATTTGTGGATCGTATTGGAAGGTATATATAGTATTTTAAGTGTAGTCAATTTTTTGTCATAATGGTATACAAAATATCTCTACGCAAGAAAATACATCCTGTTTACGTTACTACTTAAAATTGTATACTATGAATACATGTTCACTTAGTAGTAATGAAAACTTTTTGATAGAGCGTATTGAAATACGCTAACCTATCATAGCACCGACTCTGCTTCAAACATAAGAGTCAGTGTTTAGATATTTTTGACCGCGTTGGTAGTGCAGAATATGTTTAGTCCGGCACGTTTAATGACATATACCTATACATATAAAAGAAGAAGTCCTTAGACTGACTGACTGACTTACTCATCAACGCACAGCCGAAACTGCTAACGCTAGAGAGTTGATTTTTGCACAATCGGTTACATTTATACCGTAGACTCCCTAGTCTATCCCTATAAGAAAGGTTTTTTCGAAATTCGTCGCCTAAGGGGATGAAAGTTTTATGAAACCTTGCTAACACGTATTTATTGAAGCGAGACATTTGATACTTTGTATATAGACTCTCTGTTTAAATATATTCATAGCGTATTTAAGCGTTTTTCTAAATTGCTCCCCTAAAGGGGTGAAAAGTGAGTTCAAAGTTTGTACGAGGAGCAAATCTTTTTTGAAGTGAAAGATTTAAAACTTCGTATATAGAGTCTGTTTAAATACAACAAAACATGTTTCAGTCTCTTTACAGTGGTTCCTCGGGGTGTCAATTACGAAAATGACATGCATTTTCAAATCCAAGATGGTGAACATTTATTTTTCTTAAAAATCGATACAGGTGTCATCCATCGTCGAGGTTCGTCGGGTTGCCGATTATGAGAATGACTTCCATTTTCAAATCCAAGATGGCGGACATTTATTTTTCTTAATACTCGATATGGATGTCATATTTGTGCTTCCTTGGGATCCCGATTTCGAAAATTACATCCATTTTCAAATCGAAGATGGCGGACATTTATTTTTTCTTTTTAGTATTTTTTCACAGAAGATTAACAGCTTCAGACAACTGACAGAAAAAATAGACCTAATTTATATCTTTGTTACCATCTAAAATCTACGCGGGCGACCGCGTGTATTTATATCTATCAGTAAACCCCGTGTGGTGCCGGGTTAGAATAGCACTTCTCCGTTTCTTCCCGTGGGTGTCGTAAGAGTTGACTATGGGAACCGGGTTGTAGTGTGTTGTGGGCGATGGGCTAGCAACCTATCACTCCAATATCACAATTTCTCCATCTTTAAACCTACAATTGCTAAATGTGGCACTGGATTAAATTTCATGTGCTCTGCCTATCCCTTTTGGGAATACAGGTGTGAGTTTATGTATGTATGTCTGTATATATATTGCATATTTAGGACCAAGACAACATTTAAGTGCATTAGGAATGCGAGTTTTCGAGTCAAGTAGGAAGGAATTTAAATCAAGGTTGACGGTCAGTAATCAAGAAGGTCGCATTCATCTTTTAATTTTAAAACTAAGACAGTGAACGTACGCATGACTTAATATCGTACAGTTACGTTGCCAAATACGCATTGCTTAATACAGAAGCACCATATAAAGCAAGATGTTGTTTAATCGAATAGGTTTAGTGTGGGTAGATTCACAATCTCGCTTTATCTTTTATGGGCACGAGCATGAGTGTTTATAGACATAGACATTATTTAATGTTGATAACACATTACAAGTCGAAAAGTAATAATAATCTGACACAGTACATGACAAAGTAGGTGCTTAGATTAAGTGGTATTGTACGCAGTTGTAGAGAAGAATGAAGTTAATCGTGGAAACAAACTTTTTCAAAAAACCCGGCCAAGTTCGAGCCAGACTCGCGCATGAAGGAGTACCTACGTATAGTCGGCCAAGAAAGTGGACTACCAGTTTTCGACTATATTATTCGGATATTAGTAAATGATTGTAAACTGTGTTACGATTTTAGTTATCTCTATGCGTCAACGTCGATTTGTTGTAACCTACTTGATAATTTTAAAATGTTGTAAATGTGATATCTAGAATTTGAAATGTTTTCTTGTGTAAGCGTTTTGGTACGGAAAACTAAAAAACGAGAAATACCTATATAGCACCAGCAAGTCTAACTAATAATATAAACGACACACAAATTTTAATGCCTATTAAAAGTTACACCGTTAACTTCTACAGTAGAAAATATGTCAACATTACACTAGACAAAGGCAATAATTCAGACTGGTGTCAAAACACAGACGAAGTCTACACACACCTATAGTAGCACCTAGCACCTGTAAATATAAAAAGGGTTGAATGACATTACGGCGCGCGACTTTCACTAGACATGTCGGGAATAGTGATTTGTTAAATGCAATGTCACGTGTTATTAATGTAACGATTCAATAGTCACAGTCCGCAGCGAAAATCAATTCTTTCAAAAATATCTTGACACTGATTCCCAGCCGACTGTACCTAATCTAATGAGTTGAGTTTATCTATACGCGCGGATTCACGGTTTTTGAGACATTTTCAAGTAAGTGAGAATGTGAATCACATATTAACTTGGGTTATACAGAAGATGAACAATGACTTTGAAATGACAACTAGGTGAGAAACATACAGTAAATACTACAACACCTGCTCCTAATTAAACTTTATTTCCATACAAATTTAAGATAACCAGTAAAGTGCAGTAGATACCTTACTACAATTTAATGAGTTAATTAATATTGGAACAAGAGAAATTTTGCGAGAAGAGATCCATTAAGCTATACTTATTTATGTGTCTCTTTTCCTTGAGACAGACACAACACAAATGCCTAAACTTTTCATTTTGTAACCACATAGGATCCTTTAATGTTAACCAAACGTCATTATTCATTATTTCTACAATTAAGTAGATAATTTTGACAATTAATAGGTAAGATTTCAAACACAATGTGTATTATTATTGGAAATAAAATGAAATGAAATGATTAACTACGAGTAGAGCTCGATTTTGCAACTTCAAACATGTGAAGCAAAGTCAAAATCCTCTTTATTCAAACCGGCTTTTTTCAGAGCAATGTACTGATGTAATTCTTATTATTAAAAAAATAAACTGCTGTAGGTAGGTACGTCAAAAGAGAGTTTTAAGAGTGAGGTGTCAAATATATGAAAACATTTGCACTTCTCCATTGGATATTCACCTTTATAATTTGAGTGTAGCTTACGTATTTAAAATCCCAATGACTAATAATGGTAGACCTGTGCCAATGCCATCTAGACTATACTCTATAGCACTGACTGATAAGCGTTATCACGCCATTTGCTACAATGGTGGTAATTTGTTGTTATGACAAATTGATAAGATAAAATAATTGTTTCCCATACTTCAGTTCTATGTTCTGTCTGACTCGTAAGAATATTGAAAAGAAAAATATTTTCAAGAAACCTCAACATAAAAAATAATGCAATAAATCACAATCCTAATCCTAATAATATTATAAACGTGAAAGTTTGTGCGGATGGATGTATGTTCCGCTCAATCTCAGAAACTATTGAAGGGATCTCTATGAAACTTTCCAGTATCGTAGCTTAGACATCAGAATAGGACATAGGCTACCTTTTATCCGCGGGTAACACTGCAGGGCGCTGCTAGTATAAAATAAAAATTACAGGAACAGGCGGCTTGTTTAGACTGGGTTGTCAATTTGAAAGTCAACAGCATTCAACAGTCTAAAGTTCTATATGACCCAATCAGCTTTTACACTTTATCTGACCATTCCCCTCTTGTGCACTCTCTGCGATTTTCTTTTAACAACCCTTCAAAGTAATTTATTAAAAATCCGAAGTGCCAAGATTTTCCACTTCAAAAAACCATAGTTATAAATAATTCAATATCTGGATTCAGTTATTTTCTTTAACAGACATGTCAGTTTTTTGTCTTGGCTTACCAATGGAATATTGTCAGTGTAAAAGTTAATTGGTTCAGACCACTTCATATGGTTATGGACTAACTATTTTGTGGATATTTTAGGGTTCGGTATTTTTAATTTAAAATAAGTTCCATTTTTGAAACAATTAAACTGTTAACTTTTAAGGACTAGCCTATTAGGTTTGTTTTATAGATACAATATTAATCATTATGTTCATCATTACGTCATCTACAGAGCCCAGTAATTAGCGATAACATACTACTGTTATATATTGTTCTTTTTTTCCAGTACCCGACGTGGGGTTAAGGTAGGTATCATGTGCTTATACCACAGAGTATCCTTTACATGCATATGAGTACTGTGTATTGAATTACACTGTGGGTGTGGGCGACTCCTAGAACATGCTTTTAATAGATAGGGCATCATTTGTATGTAAGGTCATTCATTATTAAAATGCTGTCAAGTTATAGCTTTAATATACTATTTAACAATCAACATTTATATAATTAAGCCGTGGGCTCCCTATGAAAAAATAAACAATAGCATTCTTTTGTAATGAGTACGGGGATCCCCGGCACCGGTAGACAACAGGTTAATTAGTATATAGGTTCTTGAAATTGGGTCCTAAATTTAAATTAGTTGTACAACATGTAGGGGTTATCAGGGTTGAAAATTTGGATTCATTCTACAATGAAAAATAGGAAAATTTTATTAAATAAAAGAAAAATTTGGAGATTCAGAAGTTCTGTAAGTCTCAATATTGGTTATGTTCAACTTGGCCCAAGTTCACAATATGATCACCAATTTCTCAAAATATGGACAGGACAATACCAGTCTAAATGGCTAGTTTAAACAAAACTAGAATGTAAATGAGACAATGCTGGCCTGCATTTAAAATACACATTAAGTTGAAGGACAATAGCGCAGGAAGCACTATTACAAATATTTTAAATGGTCTACACATATACAATCAAAGGTAAAATAATTTAAGTATCATTATCATATGTAATGTTAATTCATAATTCACTTCACTTATTAATCACCTTCTTATAATTTTACATCTATAATTTGTAATCAACGGATAACAATTATTGGCCTCCTGCTATGTAATCAGTCCTGTAAAACCATTAATAAATTTACTGTCAGTCTTGAGGAAATATTATTACAAGTATAAAACATAGAAATGAAATATAAGATACCTAGAACATTGCCAGTGCCTTTATTTTAAAAAAAACAGCATTTCCTAACATTTAATCATTCAAAGAGCAGTTTTACGAGTTGGCATAATGTCTTAATTAGCGCAAATAGTAGCATTCAGTGCTTATATTACGAAGTTCGCATTACCTACCGATTTTAGACGATGACACTCCTCGTCTTCGTGAGTCCAAGGTTACGAGGATTTCACGCAACTAGACCAGCGGAAATATTCCAGAACGCAGTTCGAAATAACAATACCCATTACGAAATCCCTAATCACATTCCTCAACACGAGACTGAATTGGACAAATGTATTTCAACAAAATATTTTCGACAGGTGTTTTTAATAAATACGCAATAATGACTTACGCTCTGAATCCGTCTTATATCACCTTTACATCCATTAAGCACTTTCACAAATATTAAAATAGGCAAATTAATAATTTGATAACATGAAACACGGAATATTTACAATTATACAATATTTACAAATAGTCCACTTCTACACAGCGAAACACTTCACTTGTGAAAAACCATAGGCTAAACAGATGATTGAAGTTGAAGGAAGCGCATGAAAGAGACAAGTATAATAGTGATGCATCTGTTCTCAACTATCGATAAAGTTTTTCTAGTTCACAGTAAAATTATCTTTCCTTTACAATTACAATTATTATAAAATATGTTTAAAACGTAGTGTTACGTCTGAATACGTACAATCTAAATTCTTGTTACTCAATATATTTCAAAAAACATATAACTTTACTTTATTGTAACCTGTGATTGTAACATTTAATTATAAAAAACATGAAGAAATTAAAATAAAACCTATTACTAGTTTAGAAGTCTAAACTTTATAATGAAAAACCGGCCAAATGCGTGTCGGATTTCGCAATTGTAGGGTTCCAACTGCAAATGTAAGTTTGTTTTAGTAGGAAAAATAAGGAAATTAAAAAAAAGACCTAATTTACTAATATATTAGTAGCTGTTAATTATAGGTCAATGAGAGTTCAAAAAATCATGCAACCCAAGTAATGAGGTGATGTCTGTTCCAATGTTGCTATTTCTAAATGATGTACATACTATTCTCATTTAAATAAATAATCAATAATATCATTTTAATAACTTCTCTTAGTACTTGGTTTCAAATACGAAAGAATTGTAACATTGTAGTTGTAATCGTAATGCAATGCATAGTAGTAGTATCGCTCACTATGCCAGCGCTCATCGACTGCCGCGCCGCGGTGAATCTAAAAATATATACGAGTATTTAAGATACATATACACTCACGGACTTTAATTGTTGAGCCATTTAGGTGTTAAACTAATTTTGTTATTGTAATAGCAAGCTATGAGTGTTTAGTATAAAGTGAGCTCTAAATGGCCCAAAAACTGAGGTCCGTGACCGTAATAATAATAATATTGCTGGTCTTGGAAATCACGAGCAGTGATGTGAGCATTGCCAAAATCATTAAGCCGTCGTCTTCCGGCGAAAAAAATAAACAATAGCATTGTTTTGTAATGAGTCCTGGGATCTCAGGGACCGGTACATCAGGGTACACCGGTAGACGACTGGTTAATTACTAATTATAAGTTAAGTTTTCGTTGCCTGTAGCTGTATTCCTTTCGTTTTTTCGTGAACCAATTTGTAAGATTTTGGGTCAACAATATGCTTATTCTGTGAAAATTTGAAGACTATTGCTCCAATAGTTTGGCTGTAAAAACCTGAGTGACAGACTACGGACGGACACGTGAGTAAAGTAACAGCAAAGGGTTCTGTTTGGTAGGGTTTTGGTTTGGTACTAGTCGGGTAGGGAACCCTAAAATACAACATAAGCTCCATTTCTTCTTCTCTTTATAATTAGATTTGGCAAACAATCCTTTGAAATATTACAAAACGAATTACTGCGCATAAAATTACTTCTTTAGTATTCTTCCTATTCCTATGTAGCAGTCCAATGGTACGGTAGATACGCAAAAACTTGCACCGCCAGTGAAGCCGGACCTCCAATTACGCACTTACTACAATTATTAGTACGGATCTCGGGGTCAAGTTGAACTAGACTGGATAATGGCATAATTTCTTTGTGTCAGTGCCGCCAGTGAAACCTTTAATTACGCCTAATTGGTACGGATCTCGAGGTCAAGTTAAAATAGCCGTTTTTATTACGAGATTTACGAGATTTTATTGCGAGAACGAGTAAAACATAAGCGTCTGGAGTTGCCAATTTTTGTAACATATTTTTTAAATAAGTACACAAATTATTATTATTACTGGGAGTTTGTATTGTTATATAAAGTATAAAAAAGGAAGTGATTTTCGGAATGGCAATTCGATACCGAACCGATTAAGCGCTTTATATACCATTTTCTCTGAAAACTATGCCAACTACTCAAAAAAAAATTAAAAGACTATCAAAAGAATGAAGTTTCATTATGTGGTCAAAAAAAATCCAAAATAAAATTTGTCATATTTAGAAATTAATGCAAATTGAGAGCAAATGTTGTCAAAGCTATTTAAATAAATTCCTATATCCTCTCTCAAACTATGAAATTGTATAAAGTTAGCGAAAATAGATGTAAAATTTTCTTTCTAGACATTTTTTTAAATGCTATATTTATCGATACGGTTCACGTTCTCCGTTCTTATGGAAGCCCTATGCTTTGTCTATGGTAAGAATGTTGCCACTATAAACATATTTACCCATTATTAAGTAAGTATTAATATTATCATAAAATGGTTCAGTTAATTTATTTTAATGATGAGGTTGAGGGCTACCGTTTATGTGCTCACCATTTGGGGCCACTGCGCCAGTATCTGCTATTGTCAGTCTGTTATGGGTTATTATGGTCGTGAAAACAAATTTCCGTTGAAATCGTATTTAATACTTTAAAACCATACAGTAAAATATCGAATATCCCGTATTGTAGCGCAGTCCCAGTTTGTTCGAAAAAAAAAGATATATGTTGACAAAAGATATAAATTGTCTCAAAACACTGAAATTCGTTGACCAGTAACTCATATTTGCTATAATCAATCTCAGCTCAGGTATAAAGCGGTTATTACACCATCCTGAATTCAAAATCCTGACTGAGCTAGGAAGCAGATTCAGGAACGTGTAATCGCCTTCAGGAAGTAAGGATCCTAAAAAGTATCCTAACTAGGACGTCAGGATGGTTCCGGACGAACTGAATGACCAAGCATCCTAGCTAGGAAGCTATTTAGGACAGTGTAATAACATTTAGCCAGATCAGTCTGCTCGCGTCAGCGGCAGCGTATGCACGTGTGGGTCGCGTGGAATGAACGAAGCACGAAAGAATTACAACACTAGTGCTCGATTACTCTGTGGTAAAAGTGAAGTATGTATTCTGTAGTATTTATCAGGTTTTTCTGTGAAAAATGGCGTCTCACAAATTAAGTAATAATGAAAAACGAACGCTCACAAATATTATAGAACTTTATAGAGACATGCCATATTTGTGGAACAAAAATGACAAGAATTATATGAATAAAAGTGTGCGTGAGGAGGACTACAAAGTTTTATTAGGTGTATATAAAAATATCGAGCAGAATGCAACGCTTAAAAATTTGAAAAAGAAATTGGATTTTTTTTTCTTTTCCTTATTGGCATGGTAGCCACTGCCAAAGCTAGGCCAAGGCCAACTTTCTGTTTTTTTGACAATATCGGCGGCATCGCTAGGATACGTCGCACTCCGTCGAGCAGTGGAAACGAACTGATTCAGAGACTGATTCAGTGTAGTGTAATCAGGAGCTTCCTTCCTATCCCCTCCCTCGCATCCTAGTTAGGACGCCTGAATTCAGGATAGCGCTTTACAAAATACTAACCATATTATTCTAATTAGAAGTAAACCCACCCACAAACTATGAAATTCGACATTTCGGATGCCTTACAGCAACAGCACACGAGCGGTTAATTCATACGGAGTAGCCCTCATTAACTGGTTCGGTCTTATGGTTATAAATATTGAATCTTTTTTTATTTAAACTTAATTGCACACAGAAGTACCTATGTTACATATTTAATGTGGTCATGTTCACAAACTCTTTATTAATATTTAAAAAGCTACACATTCTAAACATATTGCACTGCAGTTTGGTGATCCCTTATAAAATAATCATAATATTTATAAAAAATTTCAATTGACTGTTGTATTTATTTTGACACATTCGATGTAATATATTTTTCCAGTTATGGGGAAACCAGCTCGTCATTGGCAACACAGTTAATATTTCCCCGCTCCCCGCCTGTCACAGATGATCGCCGGACGGACGAACAACCGGAACAACCGTTTGAATGCACAGCACAACACAACCACTCGACTTGGCATTGGATGTGGGCGGTACGATACCAAAACATAACGTACTTCATATTCGCGTGCTTATTGACAATATTCAAAAACATTGACTGAAAACTAACGGCTTAAATTATTTATTACCTTTATAAAGTGTTCCGCGAAGAATAACAGTGACATTCGGTAGAAACATTGGATTTTTCGTTTATTAACTGGTGTTTAAAAATTGGTATTATTGGATTTTCGTGAAAATGACGGCTTCTACGATGATTGAACTGGAATCCTGGATTATCTATCAGTGTGTCCTGAACGAGTGTCATGTCTCAAGCTGTAAGTAAACCAACATCACTATAATGTTGTAAAAATAAAGATATCCTAAGAATAAATTATAAAATTCCTAGCTAAGTATAGTTAGTTGGTCAGGGTGCTCAGCATTTTCAGTTTCTTCAGTATTTCGAGGTGTTTCATATTCATATTACTCTTATATTTACATCTTGTACCAGTTAGGGAATACATAAACATGCGCGCGTATTTATTATTGATAATATTGTTAGCTCGTTATTAAAATATATAATTAGTAGAGACAACTATCTAACGACCTCAAGAATCTCTGAAAGATACCTTCTGAGTTCTGAGTCAATAGATACGTAAAATAGCATGTAATAGGTATAACATTATTTATTTAGAACTACTTAAAAACAAACAAAGCTATGACTGGAAGAAATACATTTTTCGTTATAATTTTCTTTGAGTCGATTGACAGTTTTAAAAGTATAAAGTCCCATAAATCTTAAAAATGTACACTCCTAATCTCTTAAAACAGGGCCATTTTAAGACGTGTAAATTTTTTAGTGTTTTGCCATCTACATAGTGGTATGCTATAGCGCGTATAAATTGCATTAAGCCGTTGTCTCCCGGCGAAAAAACATAAACAATAGCATTCTTTGTAATTGACCCTGGGATCCCAGGGATCGGTAGACGACAGGTTAATACTTTCGTGGGAAAGTGGACGGAGTTTCCCAATTATGTGGCCACTGCATTGTGTGCAAGCATTATTTGCACAATAGCCGCCCTCAGTAGATTGATTCATTTACTAATACACCTTCATCTACTGTATATGGAGGTACCTGACGCATCCAACGAAAAGGGGACTCTACAGCAGTTTTTACAATACTCTGTATTCGGGGGTAAAAAAAGCAAGGCTTTCTGTAATTATTTTCGAAGAACACCAGGACCCGCGAGTTCGGACTACATTCGGTCCGAGTCCCGACTCCCTGTCCCTGTCGTCTCGACCCAGGAAGCGGAGAGCGAGAGGCAGGTATTCTAGATGCATGTTCTATCCTCACCGTATCCTCATGAAATGAGCACCATAAGTCGCCTTAGTCGGCAGTGCTCTTCATCCAAGTATGGTCTAAGAAAACAAAGTTTTGCCAATCCGGATCGTGAGACGACCATACGTGACTGTCGACGATACACACACTTACGTTCGCATATCGTCGATAGGCTGATGCCGTAGGTCGTGTCACACTACTAACCGATGTACCGGATTGCCATACCTGGCGCAGTATATTATTGTATCATGCATCCAAGTGGACCGATTTTCTACCCCCCTCAATGCTTCGAATCCCTTGCCCAAGGGTGACTATTCCGCCTCTGCTTCTGTTGCCCTACCCTGACCGAGGAGCATCAGTTCGGAGTCTGGGCCTAAATCCTCAGTATACCGTACTGTATCCCACGTCCACGCCACGCCCTATCGGTGTTTCTAGTTCAAAAAGGAAATTCTTATTAGATTTGCGATTCGAATCGCGGGTTTTCTCGAGGTTTATTGACGCGAGTAGGTATTATACGATAGCCGTTCTAACCAACCTTAATCTTTTCTTTCTTCAAATAGGATTTAGGCGACTTGTTCCCAGCAACAGCAGCAGCAGATGAACGAACAACCATATTTAATGTTGATCGATCTGTAATCGTAGGTGGGATATAGCATATCGCGATAGTGCTAACACTGGTATATATTAATAAATCTTAGGTTTGTGATTCTCGACCATGTTTTTTGTAAACTGACCGGACCATTCGTTATACTTAATTTAACGTTACGTATGTATTCTAAATTAATGTACGCAGCTGCAACTTTTTAAAGTACCACACGTCACACACGGCATTTGACCCAGGCTCTTTCAAAACACTCGCCGTTTCTTTCTTACGCATAGCCGCGTTTCGTTCTTGGCTCCAGAGTTTTACAGTGGGCCCTTCGGTTTAATTAACGTAATGGTTTCTTCTTAATTTAAATAATTACAAGCCACATGTTGGTGTTGATGTCTGTTCATCGTCAATGATGCGAAGTAACTTATACGGGAACGTGATATGGCGTTTTATTCTTTTTAGGGTTCCGTACCTAAAAACAAGCAACCCTTATCTGTCACATCGCTAAATATCTCAAGATCTACCCATGCTATCTCTTGACCTTTTGTTTACTAAAATGATCATAAAACAAACGTGCGCTCGCCTGATGGCACGCGGAGGGCATTAGGTATTGCCGACTTTTTGAAGTTATAAGTATTGTCTGTATTGGTATTTATGTACTTAATTAATTAATTAATTTATGTCAATTTATCACTAACAGTTAAACCTTACGTGATAATTGGTATTATATGTCAAAGTATTCATTAATTAATGTCATTAATTACTATTATAACATAAAAAAATATATTAAATAATTTATTAGATTTAAATTAACAAACTTAAAAATAAAAAATAAACTATCAAAGAAACAAATTAGCAAATCAAGGCAAGGTCAAATAATATAAACATTAATAAGATTACAATAGTTACAATTACATTATTGTAAGTCTAAGCTAAATTATAAACAACAATAGAATAAAAATTAAAATAAATACTAATAACATGTAGGTACATAAATTACGTATGTAATATCGCGATAGTGCTAACACTGGTATATATTACGTATGTAATTTATGTACATAGTATATGTAACTAAGCACGTTTCTTCAAGATGCTATTAGAGTCTTCTCGTGACTCTTATCAGAGTAGTCGTGGCTGTTTGGATGCTGTACACGGCTGATCTTCACACACAAACCGGCACACAAACTTTCCCTAGCGACGTTTCCCCATTTCTGACGGCTGCTAGCATTGCGAGAATACTGGACCACGGATGATTTCGTCAGTGCTTTTTAAAGGCCCGTCGATAGGGTAAAAGATCGCCATCTGCATCTTTTCCCTTCGACTTTGCCCTGTACTACCAGCCTTTGTAATGATACCACATTTCTGGATATATGGCCAAAGAAATCAATTATTCGTAATTGCACAGTCGACGAACTCGCAGAAGCTTGCTAGTTGAGTATG
Organism: Epiblema foenella; assembly: GCA_963556455.1. Lineage (NCBI taxonomy): Eukaryota > Metazoa > Arthropoda > Insecta > Lepidoptera > Tortricidae > Epiblema > Epiblema foenella. Next base: position 9,799,333 of record OY747113.1, on the reverse strand, counting down.
ATGACGCTTTTCCACTACCTATGTAACTTCTTGCTTAGTCCAAAATGTCTTCCGTAGCTTTATTATCTACTAAATACCCAGAATTATTTAAAAAGGCTATAGATGTTTCCCTTAGAAATACTAGATATCTTAACAAACTTGTACTCGATTTTAAACCCAAGAGCGCCCTCTTCAGGAAAAGTACGAGTAGCTATTGTATGTGTATAAAAATATTTAATGCCATTCCAGATCATATTAAGTTATTACCTCTGAATCAGTTCAAAACACAGTTCCATCGATGGCTTAGAGACCAAATGTTTTATGGACTATCTGACTTATTTAAAACTAGCGGCCGCCCGCGACTTCGTCCGCGTAGATTTTAGATGGTAACAAAGATATAAATGACGTCTATTTTTTCAGTCAGTTGTCTGATGCTGTTAATCTTCTGTGGAAAATTACTTAAATAAAAAAAATAATTGTCCGCCATCTTGGATTTGAAATGGTTGTCATTTTCGTAATCGACACCCCGAGGAACCACCCAAGATGACACCCATATGGCGTTTTAAGAAATGGAAAGATTTGCTCCCCCCATAAACTTGGAACCCTTATTTCACCCCTTTAGGGAAGAAATATCGAAAAACACTGAAACACGTATTGTTATATATAAATAGAGAGTCAATATACGAAATTTTAAAACTCTCACTTCAAAAAAGATTTGCTCCCCGCTCAAACTTGGAACCCCCTTTTCATCCTTTTAGGAGAGCAGTTTTGAACAACGCTGAAATATGTTTTGTTGTATTTAAACCACTTCTCTCTCAACTTCATATATAGACGCTCCTATATATGAAGCTTTAAATATCTCAGTTCAAAGAAGATTTGCTCCCCGTACAAACTTTAAACCCTCTTTTCACCCCGTTTGGGGAGCAATTTGGAAAAACGCTAAAATATGTTTTTTTTTGTATTTAAACAGACAGTCTATTTACGAAGTACCAAATCTCACACTTCAAAAAAAATTGCTCCCCGTACATACTTTGAACCCCCTTTTCACCCCTTTAGGGAAGCAATTAAGAAAGACGCTGAAATACGCCATTAATATTTTTAAATAGAGTCTATATACAAAGTTTCAAATCTCTCACTGCAAGAAATACGTCTTTTCATACGAACTTTCATCCCTTGTTTTACTCCCTTAGGGGATGAACATCAAAAAATGCTTTCTTATCCCTTGCCTACGTTATAATTGTAATCGACTGTGCAAAAATCAACTCTCTAGCGTTAGCGGTTCCGTCTGTGCGTTGATGAGTCAGTCAGTGAGTCAGTCAGTCAGTGAGGACTTCTTCTTTTATATGTATAGATTAAATTGTAAAAGTAAAATTAAATGCTCATTTGGATGCTAGTACGTAGTTAAAATGTGATAGTACTGGAAAATGTAGAACACCAATTCATTGTACCATATTTATATTTTACTGCAAGTAAAGATTTATTATTTTACAAATTAAGTATCATATTTTGCTGTACATCCGAGTTTGGTTTCACAAATGCGACTTAACAACTTTATTCATAAGCTAACGCAGAATTTCAACTTTTGCCTCAAGTATTTTACATGAAATATGAATAATTGTAGAGTTCGCTGAACTCAAATGGGTAATAACTAAAACATTAGGTAATACTGAAATTTCAGGAAACCGCCAAAGTTCAAATAAACTTCTGTTTAAGTAGAAAACGTTCTTTGTAATTCATTTTTGTATATTGTGTTGTTTTAGTTGTACTCGTTCCATATGCATATTTGTTCCTGTATAAAAACTGGTTCGAATGGCATCATGAAAAAAAAAGATGCATATTCTCTATTATTGAAGCTATTCACTAAACTTCACGAGAATCTTCGTTGAGAAATGCGACCTTCGATGAGAACAGTCGGGAGCTCGGACATACGAAAGCATTTTTGCCCAAGCTGGAAAGGAGACGCTTCGCTCGCTCGGTCAATTACTTAATTTTTATCATTCTCTATCCTGAGGCTTTGTTCGACCAGCCGGGCATTCCATCTCGATGCTTACACGTGGCTCTCTAAATTGAATTCCTTATCCACTGATCTTGTTTAGCTTACATTGGCAACATTATTTCATTGTCATTTTCTTGTTTAAGCAACAACAAGGTTTCGTTAAATCAATGGTGGATATCATATCGAACACAGTTTATTAGTTGTATAAAAACAGAAGACACTTGTATTTAGATTAGCATAAGGTAGAGCGTAGCTACACTTTCAGTTACAATAGTCTAAACATCGCTATACACAAATTTTATAAAGGGTCGGCAACGCGTGCGTGACTCCTTTGTAGTTGCGTCTATAGGCTGCGGTGGCCGCTTATCATCAGGTGGACCGTACGCTTGTTTGCCACCGGCGTTGTATAAAAAAAACCTTTTAGTCGTATGGTATTAATAAATCTCCATATTTGTATGGGTTTTCCTCCTCGAAAACAGGGCAGGTATTGTTTTACTCCGGGTTTCTTTAACAATAAACACCACCCCATGTCACCGTGGCATATCGTGTACACGTGTTCTACTCGTGCTGCCACCTTTGGCTACAAGAATCACGGAAATAGGCTTAGCTAAACAATTGAATGGGCTCATAAATTCATTAACATTTCCGTACTGAGCCTTTCTAAAAGAAGAGATTCACGACCTGCGGAACTTTACTTATTAAATCTATATCAAAATTTAGTATTATGAACTTGAAACTTTGATTCAAAACCGACTATAGCTACGTGTACAAAATGTTTAACAATTTAGAACTTACTTTACTTCAGTGCATAAGATTCAAAGTAGGTACACATGTTACTAGGAATTGTACAGCATTATCGTGAACTTTAATGTTGGCTCGGCCTTGACTCTTACCTGGGTTAATAACTAACGATTTAATATACATAACGGTGTTATGAAAGCACAATTCGAGTTCATGTTGAGAGTTATTTATGATGAATATGTAATTTTCTTCAAGGGACAAACTGGACGCAAAATAGGAAGATGTTATTGTAGGCAATGGTTGATTTTAATTTAAAGTAATGCGTAATTATATTATCAACGGCTTGACTGACTTCATCAGATAAGTCAAACGGCGCAAGGTAATATAAGGACCACTTTCTTAATTTATATCTATGTCAGATGTCGGTCTATATGGGAGCGTCATTTGAGTATTCTGATCACTAAACATCAAGGGTTTCATATTATTTGTAAAGACATATAAGCATTGTTCGTATTAGACCTTTTAAAAGGAAATTGTAAACGTTGTAATGCAAAGTTAACATGATGTTATAAATATCTTAACTTGCCGTATTTCTTATAGCTAGAGCAGTAAAAGAGTCTCAGACTCATGTTGAAAAACATTATATAGGGTCTTAAATATTCATTGGGAAAAATTAAATCCTAAAAGCGGAGGCCTTGGCACAAGGCCGTGTCCTTCGCGCGGTGCGTGCCAATGCCAATTTCTACCTTAAATCTGGCCCGCAGACGTTACCGTGAAGTGAAGTGCGAATAGTTTTTTTCTGTCAAAGATATTGACATAAGATTGAAACTCAGCCTCTGGCAAGATTATTGACTACAGCTGCTACGGTGACTTGCGGGAAATGCTTTTATGATGTTACTAAAGCCATAAGCTATTGAGACTAAACTGTTTATACGAAATGAAAGCAGGCATTGTTAGTTTAATCGCGAAAGGTAGATGCACGCTACCTAATGACGGGAATAGATTAAGCGGACGAACAAGTACACTGTTCTTGTTCTGTTATTTTCAAGGTTTTCTAAAGTATTTGGGTCTGTATACTCCTTTCGCTTGCTTTGCTTACACGTTCCAATCCCCAAATCAACGATTTCACCCGAATCCGAATCATTTTCTTTCACGGACTCGATTCTGACATGACCTGTGAAGTTTTATGTGCCTGTTCTAAACTTAACCATGTCTTAAAAACATTTGCTTTACATGATACTACATTTCTTGAATCTCTAATCAATATATCTGATTTTTAGGCTGATATATCACATAACTTGTCACTGATGATGCACAGTAAGCTGCAAAAAGATTAACACGATTCATCATCATCATCCTAGCGTTATCTCGGTACAGTTGCATCCTAAAGGATGCCCGGGGTCCGCTATCTAATCCCAAGAGTTGGCGTAGGCACTACTTTTTACGGAAGCGACTGCCATCTGACCTTCCAATCCGAGGGGAAACCAGACCTTATTGGAATTAGGCTTGTCAAGTGAGTGGGCAACTTGACTGTTAGAAGTTCTCGAGCCGCCCGAAGGCCTCTAACTTGGTTTAACGACTGCTATTATAGACAGCAGCCGGGATCATTTTTTTTTTTTGCGTTGGGGGAATGCTTTGGCGCACCTTCGCCCAGACTGGGCGGGTGTGTGGGACTCCTGGGCAGAAAGCCGACGACACCGCTTCCAGGGAGGGCCAAAGGTTCGCTTGACGCATTTCACTTTGACCCTCGCGACACGCCCGATATGCGGGTCTGACGTAGACAACTGCAGATCTATCCTCCGTCTCGGGAGAAGGGCGGCCATGGCTGCGTCCCGAAACCCTCCAGTTGGTTAGGGTATTCTCCCCTGGCCCTCAGTTTCGCACGGTATTGATATACCTCAGCCAAGACATCCAATAACTAACCTGGGCCGACGTTGCTTAACCTCGCATACTGCACGCGGTAAGCGGGCGCCGCTGGGCCACGAGCGAAAAAAAGATTAACACGATTATTCCGTTCAAAAATATCTTCGTTAGGTTCTCTATATATGCAGCAGTCCGTTCGTCATCACTGACTAGTTATGCGATGAAACAACTTTCCCACATGATGCAATAATTATTGGGGATGTTTACAAATACACGGTTGCAGTAGATCAATATTTTTACTGACTGAAGTTATGAACATGTTTGGTCAATTGTGTTTTCTGTAAACATCCTTTCAATTATTTTCGTATACCATGGAAGTAATCAATCAAAATGATTTATTATCAAAATTATGTTCGTCTTAGCAATCCAATAATCATCCACTTTTCACAAATTCAATTTAAACATTAACGGTTTTCGGGAAACGCAATACAAACACTTACAATATCGGAGATCAAGTCCCGATGTATTCACAGCCCTCAATTTTCATCGCAATCGGCGGAACCAACAAAATGTTCCATCAATGCTACAATTGCTACATTTCCAACCAATTCATTCCGAAGCGAGCTCCTAAGTGTTTGCCGCCCTTGGGTCTACGAGGATTAGGAGCGTCGAAATAGACCGCCAAATTCTGAATTCAGTTGGTGTAAATAATGAAAACGAATTCCAATATGGCTTCGCAAATGGGTTGGGATCACGTTTATTAAAATTCGGCTGGTATATAACGTGCTTATTGTAGCCGCGAAACCAAAACTTTGTTAAGTTCAAAGTTCCAATACTCGACACGTGCTTGATAATACTAATAAAAGGATGCTTTTAACCCAACCCGTTGGAGCTTTTAATAATAAAATAGTTTTGACCGATTCAAAGATGTGGTATCTATTACATTTTATAATAAAATGCCTAATAATCAACCTACTGTAGCTATCAAAGCTACAACATACTCTGGCCACGGCACCAAATATGTAACTTACCTATATCTACTATTTCCTCAGTAATGTAATTATTGAAGATTTGAAGACACTGAAAAGAGTTGGCACCGAAAGAATTATTAGCTTTCACCAAACACTACATTATGAAAAAACCGAACGATATGAAAACTATAAAAATATTCAATTGAGATCTTATTCTGACAAAATATGAAATGGAATTTTATTGGTTTTCTCTGCCTGTCCCGAGTTTGTGTTACTGTATCATTTACCATGTGTTGTTATATTATTGTCGATGACCGCCTCTGATGTAAGATGCAAAGAGCGCGCGTTTGCCCCAGTTTCGTTAACTAACAATCATAACCACTTGATAAATTGATTTGATAAGATCGTTACAGAAATTATGTCTGGACTCTATCATGGTTATATCATACTTACACAAGTTACACACTAAGTGTTTATTAAATATGTTTAATTCATCTTTTCTATCTATATTACAAGAACCGATGTTAAGAACTGACATTGTTACAATTAATGCTGAGGTTTTCTTGAAGTGGCAATTATACTAAGTACTTTGTACGCCTAATGCGGTCGCCGACGTCGGCTAACGAACGTCGTCTTCACAACAGGTGTCGTCCACCGTCCACCTTCTGTTCGGCAACTACAGTTGTCGTTCACCGAATGCGGTCGATTACCATCTTTTTCGCTCGTTTGCGTTAGGCAGGATATGAAGGCATCACGTTTTCTTGTAACCTTCATGGGATTCTGTCTGTCAAAAAAAGTGCGTGTCTTGTGTAATACGTTCTCGCTCAAATAGTATGAACAGCGGCAAGGAAAACTGTATTAAATCGTTCAGACATATTTTCTATTTATACGCTCCTGGTTTAAGAAATCCTTCCTTATGTAATGTTTGCTTTTGACTGAGAAAAACACCGGCAAGATGTGGATAGGAGACCATTATAATGTAATGTCACGTAACGCATTGGATAAGGCGTAATAATACTTGTAGCTACAAAGAAGCTTTACAATTAAATACATAAGCTTATCTCCTGTATAACCTCTGTTTATCGCTCGTAATATGAATGGTAGCACGATAGTACTTCATTTGAACTCAACAAGTTTCTGAAGAAGATCTGCGTCGTCACAAAATGGAGACAGAAAAACAGTGTCCAAAAGTGCACAGCAAAGGAGCATATCAACGTCGAATCGATGGCATCGATACTTACCTTCAATGAGGGCTACCGCGTGTGAATTCGCCGCTAGAGGCGCTAATGTAACATGAGGTCTCTGAAATGTCAAATGTCAGTCTTTGTGGTTGCGCTACGCGGGTTAATATTTAATTGGAACAATATGGTGACTATTTTGCAATACCTAAACTTGATTATGGCAAATATGAGCTATGGGTCAATGACTGTCAGAGTGCTTTGAGACAGTTTTGTCTTTCGGAACTTTTGTCTTTCGGCGGGATGTTCGATATTTTTACGGTAGGGTTTTAAGGTATTAAATATGATTAAAATGTAAACTTCGTTCTCATGCCCATAATAACCAATAACAATTTTTGACAGCTGGACCTTACTCGACATTGGCGCCAATTGGTGAGCACAAAAACGGTAGCCCTCATTATGCACGCAGCCGCAGCCCTTGGCTTAATTCTTTTAAGGGGATGCCTCGATTTGGTCAGCCACGCCCCCCGTGAAAGAGACACGCTTATGTCTTTCGCGCATGAGAAAACGGGATGCAACACTCTTTGGGAATGGCTTTTTTAGACAAATCTCGAGAACTATCTGACTGTGTGTATTTTTATTAAATTTCCTCTTGACAGACTTTAGATGAGGTAATTTATTCAATGACACAATTTTAACTATATTGTGTCATTTAATAAAGCGTTGTTTTAGAAGGCTGAGTATAAAAAGGAAAATAAAGACTGGATTTTTTTCCATCAAGAAAATTTTAAGCAATCATGTTTTGGCTATTGTCAGAAACACAGTCATATAGTCAAGAAACAAGAATCATATGTCTCAAAATCAATCCTTACTGTTTCCTTGTATGGGCAGAACAGCGTTTCAAAGAACGCGATATTTCTTGTTGCACGGCCTTAACGGGACTCCGTTCTCCACATATCTTTGCCATATGGAAAACAAAAGAACGCTATATAGTTATTTTATTATTAAACACTTCATTCTCGGGATTATGCTGGATTCCATAGGTGGTATGTGGATTATATTATGAGTGGAGGGTCAAGGTCCTTGTTTGCTATGACGACAACACGAGACCTTGCATTCCGTCGTTTACGGATGTATATGATGGACGTTCATTAAAACGTAAAAGTTATGGAGATAGCGGTTGGTTATTGTATTTGACGATTTGAGTGAACAAAATATTTTTGAGGAGCTTCAAACCTCTATAGCTTAGTTTTGGTAATTAAACTCGATATAAACCGACATGTTTTCAAAGTGTTATGTTTTATTAGTCGGTCCATAACAATAGTTGTAAAATGTTTTGATTGTGTAGTATCCTGACGTGCTAAAGCAGACTGACTAGAATGAAGAGGTGAAGATTAGAATCTTAGCAAGTGGCGTGGAGGTCGTGGCTACCATAAGAAGGGTTTATTAGACTTCAAAAGTATAACCCTTGTCCTAATGCTAAGTACTGCATATTAGCTTTAGTATTTTTATCAAGGGAACGTGAGAATGTATAACATTTCTCGATATTATATAGGTATATACAGTAGCACTACACTTTCTATGGAAATTCAATACAAAATGTACCCGTTATTTTTGCTGGTGAGCGTATTATTTTTCTGTGAAGGAAAGCAGTGTAATAATATTCATATAGCTAAAAAGAAATGTATTCAGATTTCTAAAGATTTCATCCGCCGTTGGTTAGTAGTAGTTTAGGCCTCATACTTGCCCTATAACCCGTTCATTCAAGGATTTTGTAAAGGACTACATATTTTTTAACTTGGTTCTTAATTCAAAAAACTTTCCAGTTTATATATTTATCGACATATAGTATGCTGTGGTGGAACATAAATAGCACTTTTAATCCAAGAGAACTTTGAAGCTTTCAACTTTCTTCATATGTCCGATTGCAAATATCAACTTAGGATTCAACTTGGACGTTCAAGTTTCTAGGGGGATTTGGAACTTGAGTCGGATGTTTGGTTCGATTGGTTGCATCTGAACTTTGTTGATAGGATAGGTATTCCTTTTGAAGTTTTATTAACTAGATCTCCAAGAGATATTACACATACAAAGTGTCGCTATTTATTTATTTAATGTTTATTTATTTATTTATTTATTTATTTCTTTATTAAGGAAAACAAACAGCATCAATCACACATAAAGTTAATAAATTAAGGTTTAAATAAAACTGCGTCTATATTTATTTGCCCGTCTATTTACTCGTTCTTTCATCTTTCTGCAGCATACACATTTACATATTAGTCAAAAAACTTCACACCCTACTTTTTAAATATCACTTGTAATACGTCTTGAGTTGGTAACAATGGTTTCGCCTTTATTTCTTTTGCATAAAAACCTTCGCTCCTTCAATACACCCATTATGCAAAAACAGCTCTTAGCTCCTTGCTATAAGGTCCTTGACCAGAAGATGTTCCTTCCCTAAGACGATTAAACCGGTAAGCTTGTCATTGGAAAATAGTTCTTCATGCTTTAAGTTAAAAGTTGATTTTTCTCCTTGCTCGGGCGCAGGCAGGTGCGCTCACAGCTGTTCGCTTCCATGTTTGTAACGGTCGATGGCGCATGCGGTTCATCATCGTTTGACTTATGCCAGTGTATAAAGTGGAATAGTTTATCGAAGCGGTTACGAAAAAACTAACATCTACACTCGGTAAATCGGAATTGGACGTCGGATCGACTGCTATTAGTCTTAAATCAGCGTCCATTAAAAAATACACTGCAGTTTTGTCAACAAGGCATCGGCAGAGTTCAATAAAGTAGAAACTTTTGAGTAGTTTTGAGCTGCTATTTTAATTTAATTATTTAAGAACCACCAACGAATAAATATATCGAAATAATACATATGTCTTAAATATAAAAATCTAACTAAGATGCTCAGCCACTTATAGGTGACCACAGCTCACATCTGTGTGGAACAAAGAGTTAACAGAAACATATTAAATTAGCGATTTAAACTGGATTCAACCAAACACAGGAATAAGAATTGGATCCGCATTCCACCGTCAGTTGTATTGACCAACCCCTGAATTAAGTAAAAAATAATTTAATTTATGTAACAGCATGTACATTATGTAACGATATGAATCGCTTACGTATTTAATTGATTCTTGAAGGGCTTTGAGAGTCTCACACAGAGTTTAAAATGGTTACATAATATTTTACAATCCTAGAGGGATAACACATGGCTTTGTGTGATTCAAAATGCTGAACATTTGAATAATACATTCATTGGCACGCGGTTACTTATTGTGCAATGAATTATTGATAGGACGATTGTCAACTGTTTATATATTGTTCTTGGTGGTGATACTCTTAAATTACTGGCGGTTTTATTATAGCGCTTCAGTCGCGTTAACAAACATAATTCTATATACGGGTTCAAATATCGCTCTTTAATTTTACTCATCCACACAAGTGTAGGTATAATACGGTACTTTACAATATAGGGAGCTTCAGTTAAGATAAGAACTTTGTCTGCTGGGGTCAACGTCTTGTAAACTTTTACATTTCCGTTTTAATCTCCTGTGTTGTATTTTTTGTTTGATGTGGTTTTCCTCGAATTAGTTTTACGACCCTGTTTTATCAAGTTAATAAATCCAGTTTTCTTAAAACAAACAAAAGAAGTACTTACTATCGTCTTTTCTAAAACTTCTTTTGTCTACGCTTAAAGTGGTTGTTTTTATTGTACCTACCTATTTCATTTACAATCTAGATCATTTCTGAAAACTTATTTGTAGTGGCTCTACGAAATTCTACTGTACTTTGCGATTTTACTTCTTCTCCCTAATAGAATTGCGGTTTCACTTACGTAGCATAAACTCACGCCTGTATTCCCAAAAGGGGTAGGCAGATAAAATTCCAAGTGCCATATTTTGCAATTGTAGGAGAAAATGTGATATTGTGGTTTCAGTTACACCGTAAAACCTACATTATTTAGGTACAACATTATGATTCTATTGGCACAAGATGTCATGTTACTTCTTCGCTTGAGTCAAATGTTTAATTGTTAATTGCTTCAAAGAACCCAGAATATGGATCTGACATAGCAAGGGCTTTAAACATGACGTCAGCAAAACTAATTAATTTTGTAACGTTTCACCGCGGCGCTAGACGTTTTCTAGTTTAATAGAGAAATTCCCAAGGCAAGCATTTCTTAAACAATGTAAGTTTGAATTGTGGTGCGAATGAAATTCTTATTGCTTCTTAATTAAAATTACATGGTAACCTTTACAATAATAGTATTTCTTTAAACCATTGACAGATTTAATATACCTACGTATAACTTTAAGGGTCGAAATCAGGAACCTAAACTACAATACTACGGGTGACTTAATTTCTCTTATTTCTATATGAATTTTGACTATAATTTCCTGCAAATTATGTTATATTTTCCTGGTCTTAAAATTGTAATGTAAAATTTTTTTTTCAATACTATACTCATTTTTACTTTAGGTTATCACCGATCACGCTTAGGCACAGTAGACCTATGGCTTAAAACAGTAAAATAAATCCGCAGGTACAAACGCCCAATTTGACGCGCTCGTACAGACACGCGTCGCTACAATAAATTTAAATGCACTTCGCAGTGAGACCAACTTTAATTTAGATAACTGCTATTTAGCGCAAAACTAAAAGGGACTTCAGAGATTAGTTGAAATACTACTTTAGCTTATATTTACTGGTCATTACTATGTTCTAAGTTAGTCATCACTAGCAATATCCGGTTCTGCCTTTGAAAATTTAATATTAAAAGTAAATGCTTACGTATCATACAATTTTGTCTAAATAATGAACCGATAATTAAAACATGGTGTTTCCAAGAACTTGATCTGCGGGCTCAACACCGGTTCAATAAACTTCAGTTGACAACTGCCCAGGCAGCCGATTAATAAGCGGATGATTGCAAAGGCATCTCGTTGGACGGGCATCACCGTTAATTGAGTCACCGGCCAGAGCATATCCGTGCGTGGAATCGTGGATACTGCCGCGATATATGATGGCTGCCTGACGGCTATATGTTTTGTACTCTACATACACTTGAGGTTCTGATTGGAGGAACAACTTAAAATACATCACAGTTACGTCGCCGAAATCCACAATAATCTTTAAAATATTTTTATATTATTTCAAAACTACTAAAAAACTGTTCTTCATAAAAGAACGTGATATATTTGCGAACCCCGGGCTCCTAAGTTAATAGCTGAGGATGCAAGAGAGATTACCACTGAGATGAAAGAAAACGCGAATGTCATGTTACATATGCCGGTAAGTACCATATTAGTAGGTAATGGATTTTTTATTTTACTAAACTGTATCTTGGTGTTCGAATAATCTCAATAATTCTCTTAACATGAAACATACGGTTTGCTGTGCAATACGGCAACGAAGCAACGGTCAGGAAATGTATACAGCCGGCAAATGAAATAATAATTATTCTTCTGGATGTAATTATCAGCAGTTGCATGTCGGAACCGAGTAGGTACCTACGTCGTAACAAAGACAGCAAGCCAAGAAAATTACTTTCAAGTTAGGCCATTTTAACCTGGTAGACTAGATACTGTCATGAAGCCAATAGGCCGGGTAACATTGGCCGCTTAATTCTATGCTCTTATTACTTTCCTGTGAGCAAGTCTGAATAGTGCAACCATAATGGGTCGGCATATACAATAGGAACTTACCTTGAAGCGCGGTATGTCATGATTTATGCACTAATACGCCTGTCCGTCTAACTATGACCGTGTATAGTTGTAGCATAATTGAGATTCTAACTATAATAGATTTTAAGGCGTCCCGGTCCTGGTGATTGTATTGTCTTTTCCTTTAAATTATCTGTGTCTTTAAAGATTATAATTTTTGTAGTCTTCAATACAATAAAGTCTTAATCAACGTATTACCTTTTTTTTCAAGGGTAAGCGCGTGGAGATAAAATAGACAATCCAGTGGGAATCGGGTTTTTATGGACACTTCGCCACTGAAATACCTTTATTTCTTCATAATACGTGGAGCAAAAATGTTTTATATGATCGTATGCTTTATTAAAACCCGACATAGACATTAAGTACGCACATTAGTCGCTCGGTTTACAACATGCCATAACTTCTTATGTTACCTGCTGCCGCACCTCTATTCAGCACGCAAGAATATGCGGTGACGACATTGCCATCAATGTTCTTACTCTCCCTCTGTGTTTAACTTTTTATGCCCATAAGCATAAGCACACCGGTCTCCGTGTCGAATACTGACATGGAGACCAGACCATCTGTGAATTACCGATACTGAGCCGAGTATTTTTAGTTAATGTGTTGGAGCTCTGGATCTGCTGGTATTTCTACCCGCTTCTGAAATTCGTGTTTACAGGGCGTGTTTTGCGGAAAATTTGAGATGTTGAGTCACTGATCCAAATGAGGAATCAGGTATAAGTTATAATACTCTTATTACCTATTTAGTGGAAAACGACTTCGATTAAGATGGCTCGATAAGGTCACTCCTGTTTGGATAAAACTACCTCAAGTTAGGACTGGGATAAGTGGTGTTTTTATTTCATACAATGACGGCGCCAAACAAGCTTACGGTTTGGTGCTTGCGACTCCAGAAGAATAACAGCGCGTTGCTGACTCTTTATTGACTTTGTGTGTCAAACCGATCCCTAATCTCAGCAACTCTTTGTGATAAGTCAGTTGGACTTTTAGACAGACAGCAAAAGGCATGTCAATTTTAACCAACGCAGGGATCTGGGGTACCATTATGTAAGCTACTGTCATGGGTATATATTTGGAACCGTGGAACTTAAAAAGCAGCCCGTCAGTAAATCTTGCTACCGGAATTGACACTACAAATCCCTCCTGTGGTCTCCGTCTATAAGAGATACACTGACGTATCTACTAACAGTATTATTTACATAAGTGCACTGTAACCCGATGATACTCGTTCCCCGCCGCAGCCATGTAGCAGTCTAGTAGTAGATTGAATTACACCGAAGGTCCCTTCGACCTGTCCGTGACACGGTTGCGAACAATAGCGATGGGAATTTGGGGATGTTATTCTGTAGGGGCAGTTTCGCAATAAAGATGACAACCACAATATTCAGTTGGTTATGATGAGAGGGTTGTAGATATCTACATTCACGGACTCTACAGGTACAGTACAATAACAAGATTGCCTTATCAAATTGTTACAAAAAAGTTAGTGATCAAAATATTAAACAGTTATAGTTGTAATATTTCACGACCAAATTATTCGTTTTTGCAACAATTATACACTTGTTGCTTGGTTCGTTTATGAACGACACTGACTTTCTTCTAGAACAGTCATTTAGAAAGGAAAGTTGTTTCTACAGTGTTTAAAATAATTATAAATCAAAGCATTGCGATTTTCAACGTTTATGTTCCATTTAAATTAAATGTAAATTGGGTGGCACGAAGCTAGTAATTACTAATGAATTCGTTAAAATATACATCCTTAATAATTATTCTTTATGCCAATAATACCGATGTGAAATCATTGTAATTGTTAAGTTTATTATTATGCTTATGTATTATTTAGTCATTTATTATAATTGGCGATGATTGCTACGAAGTCTTATCAATTAAGGCAAGACCTTATTTATTAACAATTGTGCGCCGAAGTTTGAATATAGCTGTAATTTGACGCCAACAATTGTTCACGTGGACAGTGTAATTACTCCAAGTAATTAATGTTTTATTTTAACACGAGGAAGTCCTTTATTATATATAACGTTATGGCCAGTTTCCTGTTTGTCAGTTTTGGACTTTCAGCTGGGGTATTCAATTTGTCGGGATTAAAATTCTGATAAGAACTTTATTCTCATAAAGAATTACAAATTAACTTACATAAGAACTAAATATATATATATATAACATTTCCTATATGCTAAAAATTAAAAAAATGTTGTTGTTTACTTTTAGTTCGGCCCAATTCGTTTGTTTGCTTACTCTTCCAAGCCGATGGTTACTTAACGTTATTGCTTTCTCAAGAAAGTATTAATATTATGATATTTGGTTAGATAGCTAAGAAATGTAGTACAGTATTAATTTGGTATGCGGGCGGTTATATTTTTCTGCTCACTTCCATGCGCGCCAAAACTAAAGGCTGATTTGCATGGTTCGCAACTTGCAAACGATTTTCATTACATTACATTCCAGGGTTTGATCGAACTCGTCCAACAGAGGTAGCTCGTAGCCCCGCAATGTAATGGAACTCGCATCACGCATGTGGGTTCTTGCAACATGTAAATAGGGATTTACGTATCAACACAAGCGTGCGTAATATAATCAAATCGATTTTTATTCTATACGTTTGGTCAAATAGACTCGCTGTATTTTTAATGACTTTTAAAACTGAAATATGTGTCCCATTGCCGTATCCGAGTGATATCATAATTGTATCACGAGATGAAATCGGATTTCGTCACACACGCGCGAGTCGGTTATTGTTTTATTGCTCTCACGATTTTACTTCGAAAGCCGCGGGAGTGCATCATAAGTTTAGTCACTAATTAACATGCTTCCGCCCTAATTGACCACACCGGGTGATGCTTACGTAGCGTTTCCGAATGTCATTTTCCATAATGAAACTGACAGATCTACCAAACGTAAGTTTGATACGTTGTATATTCAACTAGAGCCCGTGACACGGTTTGAACTACATATTTATAAAGGATGAATTGAACTAGAATAAAAAATACATATTTATATTTATTTCATTACACAAGAAAAGAAACTAAATAAAATAGGTTATTAAAGGACGCGGTCTGTCTCTACCTCCTATCATGACTGCATATATAGTAGCATAGTCCGAGATTAACTTTGAAAACTTGGAATTTGTGTCAATTCGACAAATATGCTCACGAGCAAAAATAACGGGTACACTTACTTTGCATTTAAAATACACTTCATATTGCACCCTACCTATTTTCATAATTTAATTAATTGTTTCCATTGGCTTACTTTTTCTCTCTTTCCAATGATATTCAGTTCTTATCATTTTTTAAACAATCACTTTAGCCTGAATATTTTATAACCAGTTTCAGTTAATTGAAAGATATATATTCGTTACAATCTAAGTATTTTTTATGTTTGCGTCGTCGCTACATTACTCGTGCCACGTGCACATTACATTGTCAGAAAATAAGGAAAAATGATTGTTCGCTCTTACATGAAGGTAGCCAGTAATTGCTGACTTCACCCTAATTTTTCTAGGCTGGTTATAACTTTATTATGTACGTAACAATAATGTTTTATCTAGTGGCGTTTAACACGTGTAGCTGAGCTAAAGTTACGTGCTTTCTTTTTGTTCAAGGCCGTCAAAATGGGGACGCAAATGTCTTAAAATAGGCAAGCCGTTGGGAGCTGACTCGTATCTCGCCTCACGTATGTACAGTCGAGTTTGAAAATATGTGCATGAACAAAGTGATCAAAAGTATATGTGAACACTGCTTAAGGGGTGAACACGGCTTTATTGTTAAGGGCCGAAGATTGCTTAGATATTTATGAACCTTTGGGAACGTGCATATATTTGTGAACTCGACTGTGCATATAGCTCGTACATACTGTCTTCAATTCAGGAAATTATATTTTGTTACTTAGCTAGCTTTAACTGTAAAATTTATTCAATTCATAATCGGTATAAAGCATGAGAATATATTTATATTATATTATTAACTTATATTTAGTTAGTGAGTTAGCTTTTCGTTAATCTATTAAAGAGATGTTTGTTATTAGATTTCAATATGCGTAGTATTAATTATCGCACTCCTGGAACTTTCAACCCCTTATTTCTCTTTAGGGATAAAATGTATTGATCATAGTATCGATTCAACAGTATTGTCGATTTTTAGGGTTCCGTAGCCAAAATGGCAAAAACGGAACCCTTATAGTTTCGTCATGTCCGTCTGTCCGTCTGTCCGTCTGTCCGTCTGTCCGTCTGTCACAGCCGATTTACTCGGAAACTATAAGTACTACAGTGATGAAATTTGATGGGAATATGTGTTGTATGAACCGCTACAAAATTATGACACTAAATAGTAAAAAAAAGAATTGGGGGTGGGGCCCCCCATACATGTAACTGAGGGATGAAAATTTTTTTTTCGATGTACATACCCGTGTGGGGTATCAATGGAAAGGTCTTTTAAAATGATATAAAGTTTTCTAAAAAACATTTTTCTTAAAGTGAACGGTTTTTGAGATATCAGCTCTCAAAGTCGTAAAAAGTATGTCCCCCCCCCTCTATTTTTATAACTACGGGGTATAAAATTCTAAAAAAAATAGAGGTGATGCATGCTAATTAACTCTTTCAACGATTTTTGGTTTGATCAAAGTATCTCTTATAGTTTTTGAGATAGGTTGATTTAACTGTAATTTTGGTTAAGTTATTTTTGCTGTTTTATAGATACTAGTACGGAACCCTTCGTGCGCGAGTCCAACTCGCCCTTGGCCGGTTTTTTAAAAATTGTGTTCCTGTTAGCTTTACTGTCTGAACTTTATCTCCATTTTGTGATATGCAGATGGCCCAAAATAAGTGTCATTAGCGATAATGCTATAGAAAAGCACTGGATATAACATGATTGACATGCAGATGGAATTATTTTTTTTGAACTTGTGACTGGCTAGGCCGGGCCCAATAAAGCGATAGGAGTGCACGGTTGGAGAGTAGCCCAAAAATCCAGGGGAAACCTGCGACACCACCATCCGGGTTGTATTGAGCACTGGGATACTCTTAAGAGTTTGCGATCCAGTGAGATGAGTGGAATCGAGCTACTGAGAGTTTTGTCGCTGGTTCACTGAACTTAGCCTAGCTGAGAAGGCAGAAGAAATCAGACAGATCGATATTCCTATTAATGTGTAGGATACAGCATGGGCAATCAGGAAAGGAGTGTACGTACAGGTTGCTACACTTGCAACCCGTTTGTTAGTTCCTTGGAGGTGTATCAATCCATAGGCAATAGGTATGAAAAGAGATACATTATGTGTCGGACGGAACCCACTAAAATGTATCTTGATGGACAATTTTTAACTACAAAATAGTAGTCACATAATCACACACAACGGTACATTTTCTAAATAAGACTAGCTATCCTTAATGTTCAACCGGTGCGACCAGTTTTTATATTAACCAGCGAGACTGCTAATTGAGTTCGTAGGAGACATGTTAATAAGATCGGTGAATATATTAAGTCTCCCATAAATATTTTTTAATTTTTCTTTAAAAATGTGATTTATATTGTGTATTAGTTTACTTACATACGTTAACTAACTACTAGTGTAGTCTTGCATAGTTCATCATACTTGTTTAATAAAGTTGATTTGAATACTTTCTTTTATCATGACACAAACGTATGTACAGTCGCCATCAGAAACATCGGAGCGTACAAGGTGTTCACAAAATTCTGAACACAACTATTTTTAAGGCATTAGAGTGCATATTCACATTAAAAAATAATAATAGAACACCTTGAAGTGTAGATGTCGGTACCTGGTGACTACTCGTACCTTTAATAAAATAAAAGCTAACTTGCGTGAATAATAAGAGATCTAATATATTTCGTTTAAATAGTGTTTGCAATACGTTTTAAACACCATGACGCAATGCTATGAAGTCATAATTTTAGAATCTAACCGGAACAACTGACTCCGAGTACTCCGCCGCAGCCACATGTCACCATGTTGAGTTAACAATTAAAATGTCATTATCTTAAGGGGCCCCTAGCTCCCAATGACCTTCGATCTGATACTCTCTTTTTTCTCGTGTTTTTTATGGTTTAATAAGAACAACGAGGTTTATCGAAATAGTGTGTAACCATATTTCCTTCAAAACTCAGTCTTCGAGACCTATGGCATCAAACTTGGGCTATTTTAGGCCAAAGGAACAGTTTTTAGGACGTAACTTTTGTGAAACTGAGTTATAAATAAAATTTTCTTGTTGTTAGAGACGTTAATTAGGAACAGTAACGTTCATTACATATAAGTGCATAAAAACATACTAGTACCGAAAACAGCGCTTGTTTGGATCATGTTTCAATAAATTATAAAAAATAAGTAGTAATATTTTTGAAAATTTGGCTCCTATAAGTGTAGATAAAGGATTGAAGAACCGATAAACGTTTGTGCCATAAATATATCTATAGTTTTGACGGAGCAATATCAACTCAAAAATCATCAAAAATCGATGAATAGCGGGTGGAGCCCCTTAAATAGTGTATCTATTTGACTCTGTGGTAACTAATGATAGTAAGGAAGGCTTATGCTTCTTCATGGTAGTTCCCATAAATGGATATCTGGCTTTGTCAGAAAACGAATGCAGTTTATTCAGAGCTTGAACATTGATGTATAATTTAATATATCGCACGTTAAGCTATTTTATTATGCAGGAAAATTGTAAACATATTTTAAGTGTGTGCGCGGTCCTAAATCAATTGCATTGTTTACGTATTTACGTAAACATGTATGTTTATTCTATAATATGGACAATAATTATCAGTACCTATTGATGTACAATTATATAAGTTATTACCTTTTTCAAGATGTTACTAGAAAAATCAGAAAACGATAACTCGTTAATGATCTGTGATTTTACGAGTACAGATGAGATTCAGTAGCTTCTTATCAATACCGACTCATTTAAAGTTCCCATCCTGATGTAAACTACGGAACATGTACAATTGTACAAGTACAAGATATACGCATTATGAACCGATTATTGCGCTACCGGCTTATCAACGGAAACGATTCACTTACAGCACTCGTGATGTAATATCCATATTACTCGGTCGACAATGCGTTGGCTAACTCGCAGATAAACAATGCATGAGTGTTGTCAAACATTTTCGTAATCAGTGCCAACTGAATCACCGGCAGTTAAGTGTAATGATGAATGTACAGTTACGATGATGAACGTATCAGATACATATGAGCGAACTAAGCGCACAAATATGTGAACACGACTCTGGTGTCAAAGCTTCAGAGGGTGTTCTGAATTTACAATAAAAAAACTGAAGATTGAGCTACTTTCCCATGACAAAGAGATTACGTTATGGGCGCCTAACTACAAACTACTAATTACTACTAATACTACTAATTTATACAGCATAATAAGTACAAGTTTCCATCGTTTTCTGTCGCGACGCCGTCGTTACAGTTTTGTTGTTTTGTATTTTGTTTTTCTTCTGTACTTCCTGCCTTCCTTTCTTCCTGTAACATTCGTAACTAAAAACAACGCGATCATAAATCGTACTTTAAAGTAGCTTAAATTTTAGGTAGCAAATCCGATTCCGAAGTTGGCTGCGCGAAGATAAGAATAAGCATTATCAAACATGATCAGCCCACTTGAGTCACGCACTAGCGGAAATGCGTCTGCAAGCCGAGTGAGCGGAACGAGTAAAGTTGTCAAGAAGTATTGTAATTGTGCCTACAAAGCGCGACGTACGCCTATCCTTGTCAGCTGTGCTCAACTTTCATGATTCCAAGTAAAGTCTATATCCGCTATCTCTTTCTCAATAAGTTATTACTGTAATAATACCCTAAACCAGTTTAACCTAGTGGGTAGTCAGTGACTTTCCACTAAGCTAAACCGGTTTATAAGCCACTGACCCGGTGACTACCAGTCACCCTGACTACGAAGCTGACGGTCCTGAGTTCGGATCCCGGTAAGGGCAAATATTTGTGATGAGCATGAATATTTGTTTCTGAGTCTGGGATGTTTTTTATATGTATTTAAGTATTCAAGGTTCGATTTTTCTTTATTATGTTCAAGTACATAATTTGTA
The DNA here is from genome assembly GCA_963556455.1 of Epiblema foenella. NCBI lineage: Eukaryota > Metazoa > Arthropoda > Insecta > Lepidoptera > Tortricidae > Epiblema > Epiblema foenella. The sequence continues at coordinate 9,778,786 of OY747113.1, read as the reverse complement.
AATCGTTCATATTCATACTAATTGAAACTAGACCTAGAAATAAAACTAAATTATCTTAATTAAAACTAAACTAAAATGTATCTAGAAAATTGGGCCCCCGTGGCTTGGTGCCGAAGATGCTGGCAGCATTTCCTCGCTGTATTGCAATACTAATGCTTTGAGCGAGGAAGCTGCTAGCTCATCGGTCACCATCTCTCTCTATTAATTAAGTATTTATATTTATAAAATATATCGTCGTCTAGTACTCATAATACAAGCCTTATTCTCTTAATTATGATGGCATGCAGCAATCTGGGCTCTTAGTCATAATCTTCGAAGCGATCGCGTTCATATTAGAAAAAATGTGTGCCACATCAAACATTAAAATCGTACTAAAATATTCAAGTTATAGTACAAACAAACATTCCAATATTACATTTTTTTTTGCTCCTTCGCTTGGCTCGTTCGATAAAATCAATATGATTAAAATTTGCGTAAGTGTAGCGGCAATACCTAACTTGCTTTTAAGTGTCGACTAAACGATTCATCACAGATTAAGTGCTAACCCAGTTCGGTCAGGCTAAAACATGATTATATAATTCCAAATTCATTTCATTTATTGTTACAACACCAACAATCTCAGCATTTCGGGAATGCAAGGATTTTTTGTGCGTTGAGTCATCAAACCATTAAAAATGTAATTATGTTTAGTGTTAAAATAATATGAATTGAACATATCTCAGTATTCCTCACTATATTGAACAACTTTGATTTAATACAAACTGTTAACTTGTTGAACTGTTTACATTCATTAGTAGAAAATATATTAATACTTAAAATGTTGTCTTATAACATGTAAAATGTATTTTTGTATTTCCTGTTTTGCTCGGTTTGGCTTGGGAAACATTATTTATTGAAATATTTTATTATTGAAGCAGGAAACCAGCGGTATAAATAATTAAAATTGCATAGCACCATATCGTGTTGCTAATAATAACCGGCCAATGAGAATGGGTACCTAAACCGCAAAAACAAGACATCAAACAGCAAATGCACGAACATTGTCTATGACTAAGCATCAAGTTGTGTGCTTCAATGTGGATGTGGGTGTATATTGTTTGTACTTGCTAAATTACGAAATCTTACGCCGTCGTCTTCCGGCGAAAAAAAAATAGCATTCTTTTGTAATGAGCCCTGGGATCCCAGGGACTGGTAGACGACGGATTCATAAGTCAATAGCTTGACTGTATTCTAAAATATGATTTTATCAACTTCTAAAGCCCCTAAAAACCTTGTCGGTTTATTAGCGGGATCAACTAGCGATTGAACGCACATATGCTATGTTCATTTTCTTAGCGATCACCAGTCAAATCAGTGGTACGTTTTAATAATTGTGTGTTCCTATATTTGTTAGGCCTAACTAAGAAATCGATCGAATCGAGATTATCGATTTTCTATGGTTGGACCACCTGTGCTTATAGTTAACTATATAATGTATAACTTCCAAATTATGATTCAGTTTAGTTTAAAATGAATCATTCTGTTTACCGATAGTCCCGTCCCCGTCAGTCCCGTGTACAGCTTCGTTATTTAAAATTATGCGATAAACCCGACCCTTGTTTTAATTTTCGCGTCGTTAACTTGTTGGAAATTAATAGCGTTCAAACTTTATACAAACAAGGTGTTAAATATCTTCGAAGCATGACGCAGTCCGACATTTAATATTTGCATAGTTAGTTGAAAAGCAATAAGTCAGTAACAATTACGTCTATTTCCGACAAGACGCCACTATTGAACCATTGTAAGTTTAATTTCTGATGCTTTGGTTAAGCCGTTATCTCCCGGTACCGGAAATCCGAGGACACTTAACAAAAGGATCCTATTATTTGTTTTCTTCACCGGGAGACGACGGGTTAAGATGTATTAAGAGAATGGGTTCACCATTTAGAGAGGCTATAGAATTATTCATTAATAAACGGTTGGTTACAGGGTAAGAGCTCAGTGCTGATTGACGGTTGCATGTTTATGTGTTGTCTTTGTTTGTCTCATCCTTACCGAATCGGTCTCAGTAACATTTGTATATTTCATCGGTTATTTCTAGTGGATGACGCCATTCTAGTCAACAGTTTGCAAGTCATGCCTGAGGAGAAATCGATTTTACTATTTCCGTATACGTTGTCAATTATTATTTATCATCATGTTTGTCAAAAAATTCAAATCAAAAGTCAATTTGTATCAATAATTTAATGCCGTTGTTCATACATCATAACTCATTTATTTATTTATTTCACCAACAGATAATACACCATACATATACATAACTTAGGTAATATTTTAAGTTGATGCTTATCCAATTAAAGGGACCACAACTTATTCCAGTATCTTAGAACATACTAATATAAATAAATTTAGTATTCGGAGAAAACAGTGTCTATAATTTACCAATTAATAAGAACTTTTTGAATAAAAACATTAAATAACATAAGGGAACATACACAAACTACGTGACCCGTTTAGGGGGGGGGGGGGCTGGGTAGTCAAAGTACCACTCTTGGTCACCGGGTCGGTTTCTTGTCACGTAGCCGGTAGAATACTTTTGAGAAACATTCTAATTGAAGCGGACTCACGCGCCACGGTTTAACCCCATCACCCCTCTTTCTTCAGAAACCACCGCCCCCGTTATACATAACGTTTCCGAGTGGATCGACTCTGGAAACGTTTTATTGAAGACATTTAATAATTAATTTAATAAATAGTTCATTGTATTTCCTGTATTTTGATTTTATTTCTTTCCCCGCAAATATGATCAAAATCATTGTGAAGGGTGGAAAAAGGGATGGCAGACTCAAGTCAATAAACTTAACAAATATAGGCACTTGATTGTAATCCTTTTTTAACCGGCCTTGGTGCACAATGTACTGTTTCTTCTTGATATATTTTTTACTAAATACAATTACAATTGAATAGCTACGCTATACCACGTTTGCACTCTCGAAGTATGCATTTTTAGGGGCCGTATGAGAAAATACAAAGAAAAGCCATTATTTTTTTCCACTTTCCGCAAAATTTTTTTTATAAAATATACTACGTGAAAACTAGGGGGGAGGGGGGGTCTTGGCATATACTACGCTTGGTCACCTATGGGGGGAGGGGGTAAAAAACGCAAAAAATTGGTCGCGTAGTTTGTGTATGTTCCCTAATATAACATAACTCATGTCAAACTAAAAAAGATGCCTCTTCAACAATGTATGAGAGGTATTTTCCTCACCATGTTACACGTTATTTCCTTTATCCTCAAGCCCGCCACGCAGGGCTTATTGCATAAAGCGCTCATGCATGCCACCACATGTGGTGTCAAGCCCGCGGACATATTCTTTTTATTTCTTTTATCCACCGCATCCGGAACGGACGAATGATCGCCCGCAGGCGTCCGAGATAAAAGGATTTATATATATACATTCGGGATGTGCATATTGTGCATCTATTTTGTGTTTAAAACGTAAAGAAATAAAATGTAGACCACTTCATCACCACAACGGCTCTTTTTTTATATCCAGCTGCATACGATGACGTAGGTACAATCTTTTATATCAAATGATATAATTTTAATTTCGTTGTTTTTATTAAGAGTTAAAAAACATCTATTCAGACGATTTTCTGATTGAATTGACACGTATCTTGACATTTTCTCAGTGTTACTATATAGAACAGGACTATTGCGACCTGATGTGAATGGTAAATTTTAGATGTATTTTTGGATTTTTCATTAAGAAATATCGTTTCAAACATCACTCCAAATCGACCATTTCAAGCTAAAAACTTTGTTATTCCGCTTAAATTCTAAAACAATAAAATCAAAAACCGGCCAAGTGCGTGTCGGACCACGCACAATGAAGGGTTCTGTAACAACACCTACTAGTCCACATTTAAAATCACTATCTAATACATTGAATCTAAAAAAGTTGTATCTTCATAGGGAACTCACGGCACTTACGACCTTTTGTTTGGGCAAGACAGTTTTTAAGCCTAAACTCAAAAACCGTAAAACCTATTGTTCAAACCAGGAATCGTTGGAAGTATTTACTAATGCACACCACCTCAATTTTTTTCAGAATTTTAAACTTTATAGTTTGGAAATTAGAGGGGGACACACACACTTTCTATGACTTTGACAGCTAATATCTCACCAACGATTGACTTAAATGGATAAGTTTTTTAGAAACCTCCATATCATTTTTAAAGGCTTATCCATCGATACCCCACACGACTATGTGCGTTGTAATTTTTTTTTTCATCCACCGGTTACATGTATGGAGGTTATGCCCCCCTAATTTAAATTTTTTTTTGGAATTTCACATCATTTTTATGTAGCGGTTCATAGAATACACCTTCCTACCAAATTTCATAATTGTAGTGCTTATATAGTCTCCGAGTAAATCGGCTGTCACATACGGACGGACGGACAGACGGACAGACATGACGAATCTATAAGGGTTCCGTTTTTGCCATTTTGGCTACGGAACCCTAAAAATGGCTATGTTTCTATCTAAAACATTAATAAAATGATCGTTTTCTTTAGTCACTTTATTGGTATTATCAGTACTTTTGTCATAATCTGTAATCAAAATATTTTAAAACTTTACTACTTAAGTTCTTTAAATAAGTAATTAGTTGTTTTCTTTATTTTTCTTTTGTTTTACAACTTTTGCTTTCTTTTTTTTACAGGAGCTGGTGACGATTCTCCTTTGTTGCTACGACGTTTACTTTTAACTTTGTCTCCATGGTTTCTACCTGTAAGTTTCTTTTTAGTTCTTTTAGTTTTATTATTTCTTTAATTTTATTTACTGTGTGCTTTCCTTTTTTATCAGTTTAGTCCCGATGAAGAACAAATACATCTGTCAATCCTACAGATACCTAATATACAAATCTTACCATTTTTTTTATGTTCGCCTTGATAAGCGTCTTTTTCCAGATATCGACCATTCTATAATGCCTTTTAGAATCTTTTCATATAGAACAACCCAAATTATAATAAGAAACAAAATTAAACAATAAGGTTCTGTCAAAGATTTCCTTTTACAAGATTTTATTGCCGACTGTACATTTTTTCCACAGTCATTTACTAGCTATTCGTCTGGGCCGTTCCAATTAGCCCAAACACGATGGTTTTATCTAGAGTTGCTATGGCCACCTTCCGCCTCCGTCGTCAGATCAGGTCGGTGGTACAGTAATATTGCATTGACACGAACCGAACTTACATAAGTAGTAAGTACCTACGCCAAATTTCAACTCAATCGGTTGAGGCTAACTGCTTAAAAATTTAGTTGCAAGATTTGACCCGAACATACTTAGACAAACGTTGCAAGTTAAGACAATGCCCATTCAGAGATCTGAGGAAAATACTGAAGTTTGAGCTTACGGTGTGAAGAAATAATGTAGAATTACACTACAAAAATTACCGTGGACTGAAAAAGAAACAAAGAAATGAAATAACTCTCAAAAAACCTAAAATCATAAGATTAAACTTTCATGCTGCAGATTTCGTAAGTAATTATCAACGCCAGTGATATGTTTTTACAAAAAGGATAGCTTTTTTATTGTTCTAATGCAATAACCGGATCGATTTTTCATAAGTGATTCAGTGTTCCAAAAATTAATTAAAAATATTAAAATGTACTAAATATTTACGAAATTACGCGCAAGAGCTTCTGTAGAGAGCGGGATGGTTAATTGTAAACTCACGCGTGTCAGGACGGGTCATGTGCACTGGAATGATCTTGCCTTAAATAATAATAATAATATATAATTAATATTTGTGGACAATCTACACAAATCAACCTAGTCCCAAACTAAGCAAAGCTTGTACTAGGTACCAAGTGACGATGTAAATACTTATGTAGATAAATAGATACTTAAACACATAGAAAATATCCAAGACTCAGGAACAAATTTCGTGTTCATCACACAAATAAATGCCCTGACCGGGATTCGAACCCAGGCCCTCCAGCTTCGAAGGCAGGGTCACTACCAACTAGGCTAAAGCGGTCGTCAAAAATAAAAGCTTGTAAAAATGCATCTCGTGACACTTCATTCTATAAGTGTACCCAGCAGGCGTATCATACCTATTTGTAACGTGTTATTATTGTTTGGGTATACTATAGTTTAATCGTTTACTCCATTTTATTGTACTGATTACTATCGAACAAAGTTTATAGGAAACCACGTGTCTCTTAGACGTCGACCTTACAAAAGCCTTCCGTACTCCCTCTACCCGTACAGCGAAAACGTCTAATTAGTGGATGGGTACATGCTCAGCCAGTGCTCCTAGAATGTCGGCACTAGGGAACTAAACACCGACTGTGCATAAAAACACGTGCCGAGACCACAAACACGTGATCTTGATTGCATTTTTTTCAATAACTCCTGATTTGTAGTATATGATTAAAAAAAAACTTGATCATACCTCCAACTTGTTCGTTTTATGGTGGGTCTTGGGTTCGGAACAGATTTAACGATGATATACCTAACTTTCTTAGACCCATGCACGACCCAATATAACTGAACTGTCAAGAAAAGTTAAACATTTCGTTTTATTTTTTATATCATTTGCTTGTATACAGCACCAATACAGCAATTTCTGCCACAACAAAGCACGCTTAACTAAATATCTGACTTCGCTATGCGTGTTCACGTTTCGTATTCGCATCCCTTTCTTTTGCATTATTAAAAAACCGGCCAAGTGCGTGTCGGGCCACGCACAGTGTAGGGTTCCGTAGTTGCCCGTCCATCACGTCACCGGTCATATGCGGAATTACGGACCCGTAGAAGGATTTTTACTGATCTTAGTACCGATGATGTACTTTTTTGAGATGTTGTGTTGTATACATATTTTTGCCCTTTACTTCAATGCTTAATAGCACGCCAACCGATTCTTGAACCAATCAATGCTTTTAGAAACCTTATAATATTTTTAAAAGAGCTACCCAACGATGGGGTTTGGAAGAAAAAAAAATTGCACCACCATTTTACATGTAGGGTACCCTAAAAAAATTTTTTTTTTATGATTTTATTCTACCGTTTTGTCGGCGTCATTGATATGTATACTCATGCCAAATTACAGCTTTCTAGTACTAACGGTTACTGAGAAAAGCGGGGGACGGACGGACGGACATGGCGAAACTATAAGGGTTCCTTGTTTACTACGGAACCCTAAAAAAGAGATGCAACTCTAATATTTGCACAGATACGGCGAAGTGCGGTGCCGGCATCACACGATTCTATTTGTAGGTCCTTTAGGACGTGTCCGATATCTCAGCCGCCATTGTTTTATCAGATACTTATTAATGCTGGTGACTGTACACACAATGTGATTTAGTATTCCATTTCCACCTTATGGAGACTTAAAACGTTTCAGTTTGCAGATAAATAGTATTAAATTGTGTTTGATATACCGTTTTCGGGCCAGTCATCGAAAAATTAATAGCGCCTAAGCCTCTTTATCTCGTAAGCCTGTTGTTCTACAGGGATCTTGAACGCTGAGACGGTCTCAAATTGAATAATAGCTGGGTTCAATCGGGTATTTATATTTCGACTTCGAATTTCATATCAACTTGTTTCGCGAGTTTGCTTTGACACGTTGCACAATTTACCCATATGATGGATCCCGACTCTTAGAAGTTAAATATATCAAAGTATTTACTTTAAGATATTTAACTTCATTATGTGGCTGACAAAATTGATTGAGCATTTCAAGGATGGGTACTCTGTTCGTTAACAATGGCAGCTGCAGCCGCAATATTTATTTAACTTTGATCGGCCAGTGATCGTAAGTTGGTAACTCGTCCTAACTGTTTAATTAATCGGTCGACGTAACTACCCTTTAATGCCTTTGTTATATCACTGTTAAATTTCCCAAAGAGTTGACCATGTGCCATCATTTATATATCTGCAAGATAGTTCGATACGCCTGGCAGCGGGCGCGGCATTAGAATCACATTGGAATGCGAAGTGCGGATCTCTAATCCTGTGCTGTTATTCATCAAGCGCACGGACCGCTTCGCTACACACAGAGACTAAAATAATCCGATCTTCTGTTATGCATATCAAGCATAGTTCCACAGTTCTTCCAATTTATGCTTTACTTGCACACGGTATTTTACATTGAAACAAAACGTCAGTAGCTGATACTTGATTGTTATACGCAAAACCCTGGCTACTGTATTCCAAAATACGTAATAACTGAAATAATTTACACGTTCTTATTAGTTGTTAGTGACAAATACTAAGTGAGTCAAATGCGTCCTGATACATCGTAAAAGCTATTTTAACTGTCATTTCCTGCCGTTCACGAACGCGTGTTACACCGGCAACACGGGTCACGATTTCGCTAATGCTCCTAACATATGTATATTACTCAGAAAGTAACCTTTCCTGAAGTTATTAGTAAGAAGTCTCCTACATTCCTGTTAAATAAAAAAATTGAAATAAGTAAATATACCATATTATGTACGATGTACGCGCGATAATAGCCGATGCGTTGTAGGATCGTTTTTAGATAATAGGGTATTTTAGTAAACAATAAAAAATTTATAATAAGATATATTTAGTTATAGGAAGTCTAATTTTGTTGATATAAATTCATGATCATGTAAAATAAATTTTATAATTACTTTTAAAATTCATGCAAATCAAATTCATGCATTCATGCATTTTATCTGTGCCAAAAATTTGCAAAACGGTAGCCGCCGTTACGGATGTCAATATTGACGTCAACGTCATACGACACTATATAATGGGCGATGAGAGCACACCGTACATGAAAAATATGTCTTACTCCCTTTAACGCATAACTGCGTCTTGTACGTTGGATATAATTCTCTTTCTACGTAGCTCATTGTGTGCATCCGACTTAACAGACAACATTAGTGGTGCGGCCAATCAAAATCTCATACATTATTTTCGATAATCGATATGTTTTACAAAAGAAAAATAATCGATTCGAGTCGATCGACATAAGAAAAAACAATAATAACCTACCAACAATCTATCATAAAATAATTGTAAAATATTTCAATTAACAAAAATACAGCTACTCACATATTTGAATTACCAAAAATACATAACTGACACGAGTGACGGATATAACAACGAATCGGTTGAACTGCGACTTTGTCAATCACTACATGCCTTATGACGTCACATGACTTGTAAATATGGCGGCTCGCGTTTTCGAGCGGAAAACTGCAAAATTCAATCATCTTATTGTTTTAGTATTCATCAATTCCATAAAATTGATAGAAATATTCCACGTGGTAATTGAAAGGTACGGATTAATTAAGGCTACTTTTCAAAAATACGTGTAAGACGATTATCTTACCTACATTAAAAATGCCAAATATACTCTCCAGTCTCCACAAATAACGAAAGCGTTCATTCCGACAATATTTCAACATATACGAGTTTTTATTTGGAGTAGCGTAATAAGTGTGTCTGATTTCTGATTTTACAACTAAATCAGTAATTAACTATTAATGACCGGCCGGAAAAAACGAAGACCTACATTTCCTGTCCTTGATAAACCGGCTGTCCTAGAGATGAATGCTCAAGGATTCATTCCTTGATTCCTCGGCAAGGACGGGCTGCGTCGCCATGGAAGCGAGCGATCGATACTGCAATGACATTGTTTATTAGGGACCCGTGGCTTTCCTAACTGACATATTTCTGCAGAAATATATCAACTGTCATTTCCCTCTTCAAAAAAATGACGATTGGTATGTCTTAGTGCGTTTGAAAAGTTACGCAATTAACCTGCTGGTCTTGACAATGTCATGAAAGTAGGTACTGGGCTTATAAAGTACTACTTATTGTAACGTTTTTCTTGAAAAAGTTGCATTTATAGTGCTTGTCATCCATGAAGGCGCGCCCCTTCACAGCCCAATTAATTAGTATGGGATTCGCTGTGGAGGGGCGCGTCGTCGTGGATGACACCATCAAACGTAAACTGGCTACGAATATTTGAGTACGATTTTATGTGTTGCGATATATTAGACTTATTCCATACTATAAAACTTATGCGCCTGCACTGTACAAAATGAAAAACCTAACGTCCATATGCGATGTCTTCATTTTTTTTCAGAATATAGCTTCAAATAAGCAGGTAACTTGCTGAAACAATAGTTATTTGTTATACAAGGGTGCAAAGTTGTATTTTAACCGCGAGTGTGGAATTGAAACACGAGCTAGCGAATGGATTCTAGGATTGAACCACGAGCTAGCGAAAGAAAGAATTCTTTCGCTAGCTCCACTAACCACAGAAATGGTTGAACCGCGAGCGAAGCGAGTGGTTCGAAATAGAATCCTGAGCGAAGCGAGTGGTTTAAAAATAGAATCCTGAGCGTAGCGAATGTTGCAACACACGAGACGTAAAATAACTTTGCGGCCATGTATAACACAAATCTTTTCACCTCACTAGAGCGAGGAATTTTTTTTCCTCCTCCTCGTCCTAGCGTTGATAGTTGCGTCCTAAATATAGTTGTCCACTACCTAATCCCGAGATTTGGCGTAGGTACTAGTTTTTTAACACAACAGCCCAATGTAAAATTATTATTGCTGGACTGTCTAGACTGGCCTTTACAAGTTACAAATAGCGCGTTCGGATTTCAAATATTGTTTGCACTCTTGTGGATAAAACGCAGTTTTGCTATCTATTTTTAAAAAATAAAAAAGGGCTTTCCGAGCTAGTGACGTGAAAAAATAATTTCCTGCTGTAGTTGGTGGTAGGATGTCGTAAAGAACAAACAGTTAATTAGTTAAAAGTTTAATTGACGAAAGTGAGAATCACGGTTTAGCACAACACAAACATAACACTGCTTAGAAATAAGAGAGCGCGTGCGCCTGCGGTGACGAGTGGCTAACCGACTGGCGGGGCGCGGCGCGCGGGCGAGGAGCGCTTGCGTTAGTGCGCGTGAACGGAACGAACGAATGGAAGAGGTCGCGGCGTCGCGGGGAGAATGAATAATACAATCAGCTTTGGCGCGCAATATAACTCCTACATACTCCCCCTTTTGACCAGATATAAAATGTCCCCACTTCTGGTCAAATATAGTCAACCCATTTAGGCTTTACGTGGGCGACCTCGGCCACGTTTGGGCGCAACTGGATCCGGGATCACAAGAGCTTCACCCTCGCGACCATGGTACCTTCGTAGGTCAGACATGTGGTATTTGCCAATTACCTCATTCGGCTTATCTGGGAAGGCTAGAAGGTAAGTAGTCGGGCTCACTTTCTTATGTATGACGTAAGGACCATCACGTCTTGGTGCGAATTTAGAACTGACGCCTTTCGAAGCGTTACTGTGGGCATGTGTCTTCATTAACACGAGGTCACCTACTTGCAACTGATCAGAATGTCGCCTTAGATCTTTTTCTGCTTTCCGAAGATCCTGCTGCTTCTCGATGCTCTCTTTGCTGGATTTTAAAGTGTCAGCGAGCTTAATTAAATAAGGTGTAATCTGGGGCACGTAATTTTCCGCCATAATGACCGCTCTAAGATCTGCCTGTGCAGCTAACGGTGATCGAAGCTCACGGGCGAAAGTAAGAAAAGCAGGAGTCTGCTGGGTCGACTTGGTGACTGCCGTATTAAGAGCGAATCGAATAAACGGCAAAGCTTCTGGCCATTCGCGTTGATGACCTTCGACCAGAATCGCCAGCTGTATCTTGAGTTCTTTGTTTTTTCTCTCAACCGGGTTTCCTTCTGGATGATACAACGGCACTAGGTTTTGTTTTATATTAAGGGTGTACATCGCCTTTTGCATGACGTCCGCAATGAACTGGACACCATTGTCTGAAATTATACGTCGGGGACAACCATAGCGCAGGAAAACTTCTTCAATTAACGTTTTAGCACACGCTGCGGCCGTTGCTTCGACGAGAGCATAAAGCTCAACCCATTTACTCGCTGTGTCTTCCACAATCAATACCCATCTCTCTCCGTGAGGCCCTTTAGGTAACGGTCCAAATAAATCAACTGCCAGCACTTCAAAACGTTGTGCTGGAGCTGGAGTTTGCAATAGTCCTGTGGGTTTCTCATTCAAGGGTTTGTATCGCTGACACTCAAGGCACGTTTTAAGGTAGTCTGCTACGAAGCGACGCAATCCTGGGAAATAGAAACGCTGAGAGATTCGGTGTATTGTTCTTTCTACTCCTCCATGTCCAGAAGTAGCTGCATCGTGACACTCAGCCATCACTTGCTTTCTACGGCTTACAGGTATAACCAGTTGGGGTTCCTCGGTGTCCTCTTCTGCATATCGGTATAATACACCATTACACATATGATAACCTCTCTCTGTCCACCGCTTCAGCTCTATGTCATCCGTGCTTTCCAACCCTTTAATAATTTTTGAGATTTCAGGATCGGCAAGTTGATCCGTCCGCAGAGAGCCAGCCTCCCACCGAGGCGTCTCAATGATTACGGTGCAAACTCCACATGCATCTCGGACTTCATCTGAGCATGGAGGTCGGCTGAGGGTATCGGCAATGACGTTAGCTTTTCCAGGCGTATAATCAACTTCCAAATCGACAGATTGAAGCTTCATTGCCCAACGTATGAGTCTCCCGGTCGGCGATTTTAGTGTAAGTAACCACTTTAACGGCTGGTGATCACTAGCCACCCGAACGGTGTGGCCATCAATGTATCCGCGAAATTTCTCCACAGCCCAGACCACGGCAAGAGCTTCTCGCTCCGTGGTGGAGTAATTACGCTCAGCCGGCGTCAGTAGACGACTGGCGTATGCTATTGGCCTTTCGTCACGTTGGGTCTCCCCCTGCAGCAGAGCTGCACCCAAAGCGTAATTGCTAGCGTCTGTTCGGAGGATGAATGGGCGAGTATAGTCGGGTTGTACGAGTATCGGCGATGAGGTAAGTAGACGCTTTAATTCTGTAAAAGCATTCGCTTGAGCTGCTTCCCACACCCACGGCTGATCTTTCTTAGTGAGCATGGTTAATGGTTGGGCAACTTGTGAGAAGTTCGGGACGAATTTCCGAAACCAAGAGCATGTCTGTAGGAACGACTTCAGGTGTTTTACATTAGTAGGCTGCTTCATATCAGTAACCGCACTCACCTTATCAGGGTCAGGCAAAACTCCCTCTGACGTGATGATATGCCCCAGATACTTTACAGACTCCCTAGCAAATACACACTTTGCACGATTGGCTCGCAGCTCAAATAGTTTCAGACGGTCAAACACCGCTCGAAGATCTTGCAGATGATGGGAGAAACTGTCAGATATGACGATCAAATCGTCAATGTATCCGAGGAGCGTCACTTCTTTAAGGGATGCCCCAGACCGAAATCTGTCAATCAGGCGCTGAAAGGTAGCCGGTGAATTCCTTAACCCAAATGGCATACGCTTAAATTTATGGATTCCAAAAGGAGTCACGAATGCGGTCTTCTCCTGGTCTTCTTCCCTAACGCCCACCTGCCAGTAACCCGACCGTAAGTCTATGGTGCTCATGAAGCAGCTCCTCCCGGTGTACTGCAGCAGATCATCTATTACAGGCAGAGGATACGAATCGACCTTTGTTTTGGAATTTAATTTTCGGTAGTCCACACAAAACCGGTAAGTACCATCCTTTTTGGGTACAAGCAGCGCCGGTGATGCCCATGCAGACTCACACTCCTCGATGATACCATCTCGCAACATCTTATCAATTTCGGCTTCCATTATCTTCTTTTTAGCCGGTGTAAGCCTGTAAGGAGGCACGGCAGCTGGTTGATGATCGCCTGTATCAATGCGGTGTTCCGCATAAGGTGTTGGTCCTCCCCCTTCCTTGAAGATATCGGCGTATTCTTCAAGTACTTTCCCTAGACCGCTTCTCTCCATTGGTGTAAGCATCGTCCCTTCATCAGACCTAAGGATGTCCGTTGAGGCGTATCCTATATAGGATCGGGAGGTCTCACATCGCAGAGGGTAAGTATCCTGGGGCCGGTCAGCTATGTACCATGTGTTAGTATCAAGGTCAACTACTATTCGGGCTTTTCGCAAAAAATCTATTCCTAACAGGGTTTCATTGCTAACCGCGTCCGGGAAAATAACGAACGTAATTGGTATAACCGTATTCTCGAGAGTCACCTGCACATCCGCGAGCTTCACCAATCTGTCGTCGACTGTACCGTCAGCAAGTTTGACCTTCATGGTACTGTCAGACATCGGATGGTGGAGCTTTCGGAGTAGCGAATAAAGACTGGCTCCCGCAACGCTGCGCTTAGCTGCTGTATCCATTAACCCGGTACCGCTGTAGCCACACACTTTGATATTTAAAATCGGACGACCGGATGTTAAGTTCTCAGTAAATGCTGAGAAAGCGCCACTACACACCGGTTGCGACTCATCACCGCCTTCGACCAAGGCAGATAACTCATAAGGTACATATTGGTCACTATATTCACACTCTACAATCTCATTACAATCATTTGAATCAGTATCCAACATGGAATTCGAAAAAACAAGTTGACCCCTCTGTGCTAATGGATTCTTTGTCAACATGTCATAATGTTGATCAGTCTGCGCAGAGTTACTATTTGACGAATCACGAAAATAATACTGATCTGTCTGGCTTAAATTACTCTTTGACAAATGATCAACATTACATTTACCAGTTTGGTCCAACTCAGTCGTTGGCAATAGTCCCTCATAAAATTGCCCATTCTGTTCACGATTATTCTTTGACAACTCAGTAGTAACTGCATATTGCCCCCTCTGTACCAAACTAGTCTTTGACAAATCACCATCTTCATAGTTTTGGCTCGTCTGAAATAGATTATTCTTTGACATATCATTTTCGACATACTTTACATTCTGCAATAACATAATCTTTACCAAATCACCGCCATCATGTTCACCCGGAGTAAAAACACTATTCGGCATAATATTACAACATTGACATGTCTGCATTGGTTTACTATTTGACAACACATCACTACTATGGCTTGGCCACTCAGAGGGATTCTGTGACAATCCGTTGCTTTGATTAGTACCTACACAGATTGAACTATTTCCTAAAAAACAATCATGGTAATTAGAATCGACTGTATAGCCATACGAGTCATTGTTGTAATATTTCGGGTACAAATTCTTTGGCACATCGTAATCATTCGCGATATTTAAAGTAGCGTCGTTACAATCAAAGTCACACGCATAAAATGTGTCCTTACGGTTACAATTTCCGCAATTGGTACGCGTCACCCCTTTTTCCCCACACCCGTAACAAAACACACCAGACGTTTCACTTTTCTTTAGCAATTTTGGGCACTCACTACAGTCATGTCCACTTTTGCGACAGAAAACACAAAAAAGTTTACCTTGTTTAACGGTGTTTGTAGTCGGCGCGCTTACCAACGCGGGTATCGGTGGGCGCGCTCGCGCGCCCGTCGACTTCGCGCGATCGGCGTGCGGCGGCGTGGCGCTCGGCAGCGCGGCGGGCGGCGGCGGCGCGGGGTCGCTAGCGCGCTGCGCGTGAGCCGCGCGCACGTACGCACGCGTCGAGTTATCACTACCGGCGGGTGTACGAGTCGATATTTCGGTGGCACCCGCACATTGCAGCCGCGAAACTGACGTTGTAACTTCGCTGAGCGTATCTTCTATGATTATCGTTTTGTCAAGCAGCTCGTCAAGGTTTCGTATGCCTTCCCGTGGTACTCTTTCTCTAATACGACTATCAAGAAGCCCGTAGACCATGTCCACCTGTACTCTATCGTCTAATGAGTAAGGAAGGTTCGCGATAGCCGCACGAAGTCGTCCGACGAAAGATTCCGCGCGCTCGTGACCTTGTTCGGCTGCGAAAATCTCTCTGAATATCTTATGTGGCGGGCGGGCTACCCCGTACCTAGCCCGTAGTCTATGGAGCGCTTCATCCCACGTAGATATAGATGATTTCACACCTCTCCACCAAACCGCGGCGTCTCCTTCCAAAAGCATGCGAAGACCGCGTAGCGCGTGTTCATCTGTGATACCAGTACACTCTTTGAACATTTCTATATTGTCCAAAAAAGCCTCCAACACTTCAGGATCGCGGCCATGTCCATTGAATCTTGCGGTACAATTAGCAAAGTTAGCATTTCCGTTCTGAGAAGGCGCGGGAGTGTCGCACGATCGCGCCGGAGATGGCGCGGCGTTGCCGTCTTGCACGTTCGCGGTCGTAGCGGCCATGACGAGGCTTTCGACAAGCTGGCGGTTCGATTCCGCTTGAGCTGCCGCAAACGCCGACAAGAACGAAGACAGGTGAACGCCTGATACCGTAGCGTCGTCCTCCTTTAGGTCTTTATCTGAACCCTGCGTACTTTTACGACGACCCATGTTGGCAGTAGGTACTTAGGTATTACACTATCTCACACACAAATCAACACTACATCTATTTAATAGTTGTTTTTACACATCCGAAACCACCACTAAAGTACATGAAGCATGATTATTTTAACCGAACACTTCTAAAGTCACAATTCCGGGAATTCGAGCACTGTACTTTGCTGTTACCTATTATTATTACGAAAGTACGTGTACCGCGAGTTGGGCGCCAATGTAGTTGGTGGTAGGATGTCGTAAAGAACAAACAGTTAATTAGTTAAAAGTTTAATTGACGAAAGTGAGAATCACGGTTTAGCACAACACAAACATAACACTGCTTAGAAATAAGAGAGCGCGTGCGCCTGCGGTGACGAGTGGCTAACCGACTGGCGGGGCGCGGCGCGCGGGCGAGGAGCGCTTGCGTTAGTGCGCGTGAACGGAACGAACGAATGGAAGAGGTCGCGGCGTCGCGGGGAGAATGAATAATACAATCAGCTTTGGCGCGCAATATAACTCCTACACTGCCAATTTTTGTAGAAAACCGTTCCGCCATTTTCACTACCTCTGCTGGAAATGAGATATATCTACAATATTTCACATATATTGAAAAGGAGATTTGCACCGAAAATTATTTTAGCTGAGGTAACAGATATATGTAGATATAACAGCTGTATGGAGATATTGTATAAATGACCTTTACAGTTGATAGCCTCACCTTAACTTAATTCGTAAGAATTTCTTTTTCATGCGATTAGAACAAGTTT
This sequence comes from Epiblema foenella, assembly GCA_963556455.1. Classification (NCBI taxonomy): domain Eukaryota; kingdom Metazoa; phylum Arthropoda; class Insecta; order Lepidoptera; family Tortricidae; genus Epiblema; species Epiblema foenella. Next base: position 9,761,704 of record OY747113.1, on the reverse strand, counting down.
TTAGAGACTATTAAATGTTTGTATGGGACCATCTACCATTAGAGCAACACAACAGACGAAAATAAGAGGCAAACTGCAGCACGCAGGTGTGACGTCACGCCTGCGTGGCCTCGTACTACCGTTGTATGGAAAAAAGGGAAATATGCCGTTTTTGTTGTGAAATATTGCGTTTATGTACATAGTTGCCATGCATTTTTTTTTTGACGTGACAACGTCTTATAAATTGGTTTGCCGGGTGACACTTCAAGAAACTGCGTTACGCTCCGCTCACGTTATGCGCTCACAATGAGAGCGAGTGAGAGGCATGGTTAGCCCGCCTAAGAGCGAGAGAGACAGACATAAAAAGTCGTTGTCACGTAAAACTTTCGCCCGTATTTCGTGAATTCCATTCGTAACTTTCAGTTTACATTTGGCCTATAAACAAAAAACAACGTTTACGCGAATCTTTATAGTCCCATATATTTTTATGATGTTAATTAATTTGTCTAATTTTCTGTTTATTGTGATAATTTGATAGTTTTCAATCCATACAGCCACACTGTGTTATAAATTGTAACATGAGTCATCATCCCCATTGTGTACGTGATACTTTTCTAATTTATTTCCAGGTATAGAATAGGACATTTTGCTCTTGATTCAACTAAAAAACCTATTATCGTCACGACAACTACTTCTTAGCTATCGCTTCAGCAAAATGGTTTTCTTTGACCTATATGATATATAGGAAAACTTATGTAAACCTATTATTGGGAACCTTAAGTTTTTTGGAATGGTCCGTATTATATTTTTTATTGATGGTAGACTTATTAGAGAGTTCAAAACTGTTGCCGGATTTTTTTATCAAGTATCGTTTTTAAGATATTTTTTTTAATCTTACCTTTGACATACAACACGTTTAGGATCTTGCCTTGGTCTGTTGCGAAACAAAAAATAAACATCAACTTGAAAATTGACAGATGTCAAATGTGGCAGTAACATCTATGAACAGATGTCAAGTTGATGTTTATTTTTTTATTTCGCAGCGGACCAAGGAACGTTCCTATTTCCTATTGAAGCCTCCAAACGTGCGGTATGTCAAAGATGAAATTAAAAAAATACTTCTTAGAAACGATACTTACTAAAAAAAACCGGCAACAGTTTTGAACTCTATACATAAGTCTACCATCAGTAAAAAAATATATGGACCACTCCAAAAACTTAAGGTTCCCAATTTATTCATTTATTATTATTTCAAGAATGGAATTGGTCCATTCTACATTTGTAAATTCATTGTGTTTTAGTACCGGACTCTCCAAACACACTGTAAGCCATTCGAATAATATTCTCGAATATTCTCTTCTTCTGAAAAAATCGGGAATGTTCTCGAAGGTCGTTGACACCATCTGTAGCTATGCCTATGCCTCCGTTTGAAGGAAAATACGCGATAACGATGCGAACGAGGGTTCCAAATGATCCCGTTCCTGACGTGCGGGAAATCATTATATTCAACCTTACATGCGTAAAAGGCATTTTATTTATAAATAAAGCTGTACCAACACAAAAATTATAATTGCAAAAATTATAATTGAGTAAAAATATACGCGAGGCGGTATATTTAATTATGTATCTGAGCTTTTCTCACATACATACATTAAATTCCAGTTACAATATAAAACAAGATTACATAGATCATTGTCTCGTATAATGATAATGACGTGTAACTTATCCAGGTAATGAAAGCTTTATTTTGATTAGAATAAGGTTCATTTTAGTGTTGATATGATGACGAATTGTTTAAGCAGCAGCTAGTTTGCTTCCGTTTATTTTTATAAGCGTAATTATGAGGATTCTTTTAAGTATTTCGCTCATTAGCATGCCCATTGTTACTTTTGCTAAATATAAAATTGTACGTTTATGTGAGATATAGTTGCTTTAAAAAGGCTTTATTGTTTAATTTTTTGTTTCGTGTATTCTCGTTTATAAGTACGGGAATATGCAAATAATATTTCTGAACCAGTGTTCTCTCGTTATTAATAATTGTCATTGTCGTCATTGTCCACTGTATTTTTCAATGAGTTGGTTAATTGTTTTCATGATTCATTCGCTCGTCGTCTGATTTTCATGAGTCACATGACAACATTTTGCCTTGCGGTGCCGTTAATTATGTCAGTAATATGCAAGTACTTTGAAGACTACTGCGAAGTAGAATTTGTTAATAGCATCAGAAGAATCATTCTAAGTATCTTTTCAGTTTCAGTTGTAGTCGAGAGTTAGTTTGTTTTGCCCGCGGTGTTGTCTGCGTAAACTCGTTCATTGTATATATATATACATATTTATGTATGTATATAAGCACTTTATTTTACACAATAATAGGTCTTGGATGACATTTAACATCCAAGATTAAAGTGCAAATCCCTACCAAGAATATGTTCTAGCTACGTTTAAATGCCTTAAGGGATATTTGATATTAGATTCCCATAGGAGTGTAGTATTGTTTATCGCACTTTCCTATAGAAACTTGCCCCCCTTTCAAACCCATATTTCCGGATTTCAAACTATCTATACACACACACAACTCTATCGCAATCGCTTCATCGATTTTAGCGTGAAAAGGTTTCAGACAGTTACTTTCGCATTAAAAATGATTATGATTAACATTCTGTAAAGTATCCGCAGTCGTAAAATTACTAATACTTCAACAAATATACTCTCGAGCAAAAATAACGGGTACACTTCCTATGGAAACTCAATACAAAGTGTACTCGTTATTTTTGCTTGTGAGTATATATATTTATTCCTAGTTACGATTGAAAAAGTATCCTGGAAAACCTGGGCTCCGTTTTCCGCAGCAATTTATGCGAAATCCATGAGTGCGGGAGACAGATTTGACTTCAAGGGTGTTATAAGCATATAGGCCTTGCCTGTTGTCATCTTCGCCCTTCTCAAGAAGGTATGCTGCGCGTTTGATATTTTCTCATGTTTACGTAATATAATTCACGTGATTTAGATAGATATTCGAATTGGTAGAGCTGTGTTCATCAAGGTGTAATTGTTACCTGTTGGTTTAACACTGCCCTTTACGAAGTTTTATAATAGGTACAATTTAATAAACTGTCAAAGAATTATGAAATTAAAACTAGTGGCTTAAATATTAGAAACAGTAATAGTAGGAATAAATATGGTCTAGTTAGCTAACTAATGGGTCATGGTGAAATGCATAAATATTAATTTTGTCATGACTGTGATTTCACAAATGCACAAGATCCTTGGCATAGTTCAGAACTCCTTGACCCGGCTATTTGCTTAGCAGTCTTAGCACTGAGATCGATTCAAACTGCAATGCAATATGCAGTATCACACTTTCAAATTTAGAAGATATAAGCGGCTTTCATTAATCCAAAAGATATCGTACACACGCTTTAGATGCGTTTGAAATAGGCTCAAACAATCGCAATTTTCGTCGAAAGTATTTATTAATGTACACAACCAATTTTTTTTCAGAATTTTAACGGTTGACTTAAATGGAAAAGTTTTTTAGTAACCTCTATATAATTTTTAAAGACTTATCCGGTGGGTGTGTAACTATACACCCACACCACAACATGCCTATGAGCATTGATTTTTTTTTTCATTCCCCGGTTAATTGTATGAAGTGCCCCCCGAATTATTTTTTGCGTAATTTGACATCAGGTTTATTTAGCGGTTCATATAATACACCTTCCTGCCAAATTCCATGATTGTAGTACTTATAGTTTCCGAGTAAATCGGCTGTGACGTACAGACGGATAGACATAGCGAAACTATAAGGGTTCCATTGTAGAAATTTTGGCTACGTAACCCTAAAAACAGTATATTTTAAACTGTATAGTTATAAATTTCTTAATTGCTTTGGGTTAGGTTAGGTGATTGCTCTTGCTAAATTCTTTAGCTTTCAAGTTATAAAAGTCAAAAAAGTCCAATACATAACATGATATTGGATATAACTACCTTTCTCCAAGCAGAAACTTTGGCTTTACCCCGAGATAATTGGGTTTGTAATAATCGAGGGAGATCGAATGTTAGGTATAACGGGCCAGCAGTTTAATCTCCTGCCAGGGTAACGACCCCTGGCTTGACTATGTATCTACTCGTAAACTAACTAATCTATGTCCTTAGCATTGCGGTGACAAGGGAGGAAATACCAAGTACGTTGAAGCACGTGCCGATGGTTAGACAATCTAGACATGTAGATGTTGTATATAGGTATAATAGAAGAAGATGTGTGTTTCAGGGACTTTAGACGTGTGTACACGGACGTCGTGGACATCAAAATATTAATACACATGAACTAAAGTATAACTGATATATTTAAACTGTAATAAGTTGTTTAAAAACGTTGATTCTGCATTAGGCAAACGTGAATCATAGCTTATATCCACTCTGTAGCTTCCAATCGAGTAAACCGACTGAAGTACGGTTTTCCTGTCGGTGCAGATTCTTAGCTGTGGCTATGTCTGTTGTGTGTTTTTTTTTATTTATTTTTTATTCCTTTTGTTGAGGTGTTTGTAATTCATTACAGCAGAACTTACACTTACAACACCTTTGATAGGTATTATTTGAACCGTTACCATTCAAAACACAGTTGACAAAGCGGTAGAAATCACCGCAAGCTCCCCGCGGTTCGACGTTCCTGTGTAAACAAGATAATTTGACGACGCGTGTATCTATTGGCCTAATTCCGCTTATATGTAAATCGAAAACACATTCAACCACGCTTCCGTCCTTTTAAAAGTATTTTGCGATAACCATTCCCAATTCATCTGTTATGAATACTTATGAAGTTTACACGGACAATCGGACATGTCCGTGTGTTTATTAATTTCAAGCCTAAATGGAGACATAATACCACAAAATGAGTCTGTAAAGTTTCTAGGTATCCATAATATAGACTCTATGTTAACATTGAAACAAGAAGTACAGTCCCTAAGCAACTCAATTAGCTCTGCGTGTTATGCCTTGCGCAGTTTACGTGACGAGGTTCAAATGAGGCAACTAAAAATGGTTTATCACGCTTTCATAGAATCAAAACTAAGGTACAGCATAGCTTTGTGGGGAAATGGCTACAAGTACAACACCAAAGCTGCATTCATAATGCAAAAAGAGCTATCAGGACGATGCTCCGAATTCCACAGTGGGAATCATGTAGGGACCATTTCCTCAAAATTGAAATTCTAACTGTACCTTGTTTGTATATTCTCGTAGTATTAACAAATCTTGTCAAAAATTTATTTAAACACGAGGACCGAGAAGAAAGAGAACTGAGACTAGCTACGAGAAGAAAGGACTTACCAAAGAAAATCATTCCCAAACTAAAAATTGTACAGCATGGGGCATTCTATCAAGCGATATGTTTGTATAACAAATAGATTTTAAGACCATTTTCAGCGTAAACGTATTTAAGATCAGACTAAGGCTCGGTTTTACAAAGATCCATCCATAAGGTCTATGTCGGTTTGTTATGTCACGAAATGTACTGAGTTATTGAAATTTGATCTGACGTTTGGTCTAACGGATCTTTATGAAACCCGGCCTTAAACGGTTCCTTTTAACCAAATGCTATTATTCGATAGACGAATTTATGGAGAACAATAATAATTAGACATAGATAATACAGATCTTAATGAATTTATCGAAACAAGGCACATTATATTTCGATTTGTTATAGAAAATAAGGTACAGCCGGTATTTTTATTATTATTATTAAAAAAAAATCGCATTGTAAAAAACATATTAATTATTTATTTTAATGTTTAAACTTGACATCTGTGTATAACATCATTATTCATTATTTCTATAATTAAGTAGATAATTTTGACAATTACTAGGTAAGATTTCAAACACAATGTATATTGTTATTGGAAATAAATGAAAATGAAAATGAAAATAACCGTCCCAATTACAATCATTGCATGATTGAGGCACCTTTCTTTCTTCATGAATTGCTTTTTAGGGTTCCGTAGCCAAAATGGCAAAAACGGAACCCTTATAGTTTCGTCATGTCCGTCTGTCCGTCTGTCCGTCTGTCCGTCTGTCCGTCTGTCACAGCCGATTTACTCGGAAACTATAAGTACTACAGTGATGAAATTTGATGGGAATATGTGTTGTATGAACCGCTACAAAATTATGACACTAAATAGTAAAAAAAAGAATTGGGGGTGGGGCCCCCCATACATGTAACTGAGGGATGAAAATTTTTTTTTCGATGTACATACCCGTGTGGGGTATCAATGGAAAGGTCTTTTAAAATGATATAAAGTTTTCTAAAAAACATTTTTCTTAAAGTGAACGGTTTTTGAGATATCAGCTCTCAAAGTCGTAAAAAGTATGTCCCCCCCCCTCTATTTTTATAACTACGGGGTATAAAATTCTAAAAAAAATAGAGGTGATGCATGCTAATTAACTCTTTCAACGATTTTTGGTTTGATCAAAGTATCTCTTATAGTTTTTGAGATAGGTTGATTTAACTGTAATTTTGGTTAAGTTATTGTGCTTACACTGAAAACGATGGCTGAACCTTATAAGTTTATTATATTTGCTGCTACGGAACCCTTTGTGCGCGAGCCCGACTCGCACTTGGCCGGTTTTTAATTTGCTTCGCCCGCTTCCTTAGCAGAGATAGATTGAAATGTTGTTTTATGCGTTGGTTTATGTATTTATGTGGTATATATATATATATATAGTTCAACCACAGAAATAAACCTAACTTAAACACTGCACAAAAAACGTCTAATTGACTATATAAAACTTCTAGCGTTTTATAACTCTTTGCAATAAGTTTGCAATACTCGTGGTAATTGAAATCGAGTTCTCAATTATCGAATCCGCCAAAATGTAATCAAATATCGTAATTACTAATTTATAGAAGTTAATTGGATCGCAGAAATTGTTCATCGGGGATTTGAAATCGTAAACACAATTTTACCCGACAGTTCCTGTGAATGTAGATCATGTAGTGCTACGAGACCGTTTTTTACCGACTTCAAAAAGAGCAGGAGGTTCTTAATTCGGTTGCATGTTCTTTTTTTATGTCTGTTACTTCAGAACTCCGTCATTTATGAACTGATTTGGAAAATTCTTTCTTTAGTTGAATGCATATATGTTTTAGGGTTGGTCCCGTTGTTACCGGAATCCATTTCTGATGGGGGTCGATGAGAAATTGAGGGAAAAATTAAATGTAAACATATTCCGATTTTAGTATTTTCGGTAACAAATTGAGCATTGGGAACTGATAAAACTCCTAATAGTGTTTCACGGTTGGCACTAAGATATTTCGATCAAGATACTGAAGCAACTATGACGAAGGCAATTTAAATAAATGATCGTGATGTATTGTTACCATCAACCTGATCTGGTAATGGAAGTCAGAAAGTAGGCAACGGAACTCCGTAATAAAACAGTGTAGCTTAGCCGTCTTTGAGCTTATTTGTTTCTGAGTCTTGGATGTTTTCTATGTATTTAAGTATTTATAGGTATCTATTAAATATATCGTCGTCTAGTACTCATAACACAAGCCTTCTTGAGCTTACTGTGGGGCTAGTTCGATTTGTGTAAGATTGTCCTCTATTTATTTTATTTATTTATTTGTATCGTCATAAGATGCACTCTGGTAATGATTCACTAATAAGTGTGAAGTAAATATTTTTTTAATAAAAAAAAAACTGACGAAGTAAATAATATCGCTATATACTGGAAGTAAAAAATATTTGTCTAACTTCTAGTAGCTCACTATGAGACTTAAAACGCTTCTTATTGAACAATGTAGACGTATTGTAATTTTGTAGTCTGTGCCATTTCATCAACTTTAAGCACTTTCTTTGTATGTTTTTTGGAGTAGGTTTTTATTTTACATTAATAAAAACATTTTATATTTAACTAGATTTCTCCTTGTCGTCGCTCGTGTCCTTTTTACATATCGGCGAATGAATGCGGGAAATCGAATTAGTGGTTTCAAAAATCGTCCCCTGTAATCATATCTCTCAAAAATATCTGTCTAAGTATAATGATCCGGAGGATTGCTTCCTATTATATGCACGAAGACTAAGCGCCAACTCGTCTGCCCTACAAGTTTATTCATTTGTTGAACACGTTAAACCTGTCTGCCGGGCCAGTATGAGCGAGGCAGATGTCACAGGTAAATGTCAAGTTGCTCGTTATTTAGCCACGCGACTTGTAATGAGCTAGGGCGCAGCTCACAGGACACAATACAATTGCTAACAAGTTACCTAGAAATCCAGACTGCGCTAGAACACCTACTATTAGACGAAAACCTTACGTAAGAAGATTATTTTATCTATTAAGTATCAGTTCCCCAAAGGAGGTTTCGTCAAAGGATAATCCCTATTGCCTTGCAAACACATGTGTTTGAGACTATCGTTCTTCGTTTGTTACATGAAAGTACATATGAGATGTCAATAAGCAGACCTCCTGTCTTATCTTATTTAAATGATTCTCTCACAACTGCCAAACGGCTCCAAACTGTTTGTAATCGTAAGATGTGTCCTGTTTTTATGTAAAGTTTGATAGTTCTTGATGGAATGACTAGTACCGGCGCCATATATAACGTTGTCCAGTTCGTCAAATGGTTTCGATGCAATCCGGGGCAAGTTAAGCCGTCGTCTCCTGGCAAATAAAATAAACCATTGCATTCTTTTTGGCTATGTTATGTTTCTGACCTGCTCTGTATTTTTATTGAGGTGTGCAATAAAGAGTATTTGTATTGTATTCTTTTGTAATGAGCCCTGGGATCCTAGGGACCGGTAGACGATGGGTTAAAGCAAGCGCTTTAGCCTTCTCAGACAAATTAATTTCACTCGGATGCACTGAAATTCGTCTTGAATTAAGTATTTCTATGTCTATGTCTACTTTTCTGCCTTATTTTTTAATAAACTTGTACCGTATATTGTTCCATCCGTTGTTGTTTGGAGGGGTGTTGTGTTACTTATTGTTTGCTCCGTCGCGTAACGTTTTTATGCTGTAAATATAACGTGGTGGGGTTTATTACTGACATCAAGTGAACTTTAATCGCTGTTGTAAACTCCCTTTTGTTCACTGAGTAAGTTTATTTTCAGCTCTTGTTTCTTAGCATGAGGTCTTCTGATTGTCTACGTCTAGGGGCGTCTACGTATATATATTGCACATTCATGTCTCTCACTTTCTAAATTAGAATGACAGAGACATATAACAGGGTACAGGAAGCGCGGGGAAACTCGTATGTCATATTGTATGGTCGAATATTAGCCTTGGGCAGGGTTGGTAGAGCAAGTCACTGTTCTCTAAGGTTGTTGAGACGGGCATTACGTTCTTTGCAAAATTTCCTGGAGACCTAGGGAACAAAGGTGTATTACAAGTTACAACTAAAGATTCATGTAAGTACGTCAGCTACAGAGAAATCTGCCTTCCCTTCAAACTTCTATGCAAGGGGAGGGGCTCTGCATTTGACTGTACATGACCCTTAAGGCCGATTTGGGAGGACCTCATAGCACCTTGGTGTCTGGTGTTACAGTTTTCACCGGAGCAAAAGAAGACAACGTTCTTAGGGAACCGGGGTGTCAGCCAACATTGTCGGTTTGACCTGGTCAAGCAAACAGTTCGGCAAACACCTGCGCTCGTTACACGTTTACGGCCTTCCTTTTTACTACCGGACTTCCAACCGTGCTGGGACGATTTTACGGGTGATAAACCTTTCGGCCCATACCTAAGATTTTTTTTTTACACGTACCAAAGATTTAATCAGGCTGAGGCGAAGTTAGCCAGCTGTCAGATTCTGTTTCACATTGTAGTTTGTGTTTGGTCTGTAATAATGGTTATACAACACAAATTATACCCCTCAGTAACCTATAGCCTTAACATTCAAATAACTACGCCGTAAGCATGTCTCAGGAATGAGAAGTTTCCTTCGACTATGTCGTCATATTTTAATCACTCCGTTTAGATGTAATTTTTTTACAAACCGTTGGCAACTCAGTTACTAAAAACTGAGTTTCCGACGTTTTTGACATAACCTACCATACCGTACATAATTCGTCTTTATAAAATCTATAGTCGACCACCGTTAATCATCAGTAGTATTGCAACTGTTTGTAGCCCACTTCCTTGACATAAACAATAATGAATAAACTTACATAATAATAAAACACGCTCTGCCCTTATTCCCTCAAAGCATTTGTCGTACCAAACACAATATATGAGGTTCGCGCCACAACAGTTGCGTGTCACCACCATCGATCTGGCGCACTAAATACGGCCGGTTTTAAATTATGGCTTTGTACAATATTTGTGGGGCATTCAAGTACCGTGTGTGACAAAAATGTTTGCCGTAGGGCATGTTAGAGACACGCCTTAGTATAAGGCGGTGGATGGAAAAAAGTGTTATGACGTGGTCACGCGGCCAGAGCGTTTACTTGGCCTGAAACTGTACTTGAGTTTTTGTTATTTTACCTGTCTCCCTGTATCCTTGTTGATTCTTTCGAAAGTGAACATATGGTGCTCTTATGTCCGCGAATCAAATTTCGGTACGTATTTAGGAGAGGATTTATTCGATGTCCATATAAAACCACCATCTTAAACGCGATATTGTTAGGCTTTGTTTATGTGTATTGTGTTGTGTAGTCATACTTTTTGTCGATGTCGAGATCAAAAGAAAAGAGCCCATTTGTAGGAGACGCACTTATGAAGTCCATTGGCACATTTGTTCTCCTGACGGAATGGTCAATTGGGAACCTTAAGTGTTTTGGAGGGGTCCATTTTTTTTGATAGTAGACTTATTATAGAGTTCAAAACTGTTGCCCGTTTGTTTGCCGTCTATGTTCATAGATGTAACAGCCAGATTCAAAAATATGTATCTTAAAATCGATACTTTATAAAAAAAACCGGCAACAGTTTTGAACTTATAATAAGTCTACTATCAATAAAAAGTATAATATGGACCACTCCAATAAACTTAAGGTTCCCAATTCTACATGTCTCGGCGAATATATTTTTTTGTAAAATACAGGTCGGGTGTTTATGATAAGTCCAGGAAAATTTCAAAATGAATGTAAACAGGTACTGCTATAAACCAGATCACGTAGGTGTAAGCATTAAATAAGGTGTATCTAGATCGAATGATTTCGTGGAAATGCAACGTTTGAAGTGATTTTTCCTTTGTCGGTCGAGAAACGAATTTATACACGTCAGTCGCAATCAAATTAAAGGCACGTTTCATACGTGCCTTTTATTTCATCTTTCTACAAAACTTACTCCTTACCTTACCTACAAAACACCGTCGTGTTCGTCATGAGGCTCTAAAGTTACGTCTGTATTGAATAACAGTCACCCGGGGTAAGGTAACCTTAACCTTATTAGAAATGTAATAGAAAAGGTTCCCTTGAAATATTCGCGGGCTCATACTTTACAGTATGTACAGCTTTATATTACTCTCAACGTTAAAAGGACATATTTGGGGGCGACCCCGATTTCATTGATTTTCTATACGTTCACAATACGAAGCCTTTTCGAGGGAATAATCAATTGGCGAATTCGCCAAGTGAGCAATAATTTTGATAGGTATTCGTTGAGGCTCGAATATATTGTACAGATACAATTCAAAGTAAAATCTTAACAAAAAGTTAGTCTGGTAATTCCGTCTGTGTAGTACCTACCTAATACTAGTAACTGTACCGCGAGGTATATACCCATATAAACCGACGCGTGTGAAAAATAAAATAGTTGATGTTCGGTATTTGTCACAGTCGGAATTGCTTAGGTACTTAAAATCCAAATGGTGTATACCATTAGCGAGTTTACCTCTTAGTTTCTCTACAGTCAAAATAGTAACTCCGTACAAAATTCTAACTTAGTAAAGGAATGATTGTAATTGTCAAAATAATGAAAATTTTCCGTTTCGACTCGAGACTATGTTTTCATACAAATCAACCAAATTGCGTGTAGTGTGCAGTCAACGTCGAAAATATGTAGGTAAGCACTTAATACGACAACGGACTAAGATCTTTTTGTCGCTTCTTCTACATATTAATTCTACAGAAAGCGATATAAGCATACCGACATTTTGTTGTGCTAAAAATCTCATGCAAAATACTTTTAGGGTGTTCTCAGATAGGATCATAGAAAGATACTTTTGTCTAAAACATAGTTGAGTGTGTTGATAACATTGGTAAGGGCCTGGCCACATTACCACGGCGCAGCGTCGTCAACGTGAAACGGCGCGGCGCCGTAGTGCGGCACGTCGCCGTCGCCGCGTCGTGCAGATACATGGTGCCGTATCATGGTGAGCCGATTCACGGTACGGTGCCGCGTCGTCCCACTACGCCGTGTTCCTATGGCGCAGCGTCGTGAAAAAATGTGGGTTCACCCAGATTTTTGTAACAACAACAAGAGCAGAATAATTATGATGTCTGGTTGACGACTGATCTTAACAATTTTGACGACGTTGCGCTCTAGGACAACACGGCGTCGTGGGACGACGCGGCACCGTACCGTGAATCCGCTCAGCATGATATGGCACCGTGAATCTACACGAAGCGGCGACGTGCCGCACTACGACGCCGCGCCGTTTCACGTTGACGACGCCGCGCCGTATTTATAATGTGGCCTGGCCCTAAGTAAATACCATTCAACTGATTTCATCGCAGATAGCGGCTACGGAACGCTACGGCGTAGCAAGCTCTGCAAATAACGTGCAAAGTAAATTGTTGCTTGTTGTTTCTTCAATTTGAAGTTTTTAATTTTCGTTCGAATTGCTTAATAGATACAAAGAAATAAAAGATACAGCACATACTTTATTCGTTGGGAGAATAAATTTAGATTTATTTATTTCATATGCATATAATATGAACTAATCGCCACAGCAATTTCCCTAAATAGACACTCAAAAATATCTTTAAAAGTGTAGTGAAATAGTTTATATTTAGTACCATTTAAAACATTCCAGGAACTTTAGAAGAATAGCCGCGGATAATTATTTTTAAACGCCGCTATTATCTACTTTAATATGCGACCCCAGGACTAAAATATACCTCAATGCCACTATTGGTTTAATTATTCACTACCCACTGTCCAAGTATTGACTTCGTTCAAATGAAGTCGTGGTTTTATGTCATTACAATCCTTTAATTTCTTTCTCGTTTGAAATTTTTGAAGGTAGTCTGTGATATGTGGTGCTCTTCACCTGTAGCTAAAAAATTGGGGTCACATTTTCATTGGAAATAAGTAGCAAATAAATAATTTTGTTTTAGGCAAAAATATATATTTTTATACTATGGGCTTTGCCAAAAAATACCCCATTTTTAGGTTTCAGTTAAATTTGTCTGAAAGCGACACCAATTAACGCATTAAAATCATCGTCACTATCTTTGCACACCCTGTGCTTACAAATTTTCCGGCATACTGCAAAGCAATATGGTTTACATACGTCCGCCGTATAATTTTGTGGTGAACATGGCGATGGCGCACCGCGTTTAAAGAATTCAAGCAGTCCTTTGTACGCAGTGGCTTAAATAATAAATAAGTTCTGGTGTTGGGAATTATTTAAGTGGCTGTTCCTGGGTTGTTTTGTGTTTTTAGACGGAATTAAAAGACATGGAGATTCTTTTGACCTGTGGCATTACAAATTGGTGAGAGAACTAATAATTCCGTCTGTGCCGTAGATGTATCAGTCAAGTAATTTGAAAACCGTAACTCGTGAAGAGATAGATTTTAAAAAGCAGTTCTATGTTTGTTCTTAAATACTAATCATCTTGACCTTTACGAGTAGGTATGCGCTTTAAATAAAATGTCGTACATTAAATTATTTATTTGACAATAAGTAATATAATGGCGTCTACGCGTTTCAGTTACCTTACCTTAACCGTAGACACTCACAAATGCTCAAAACTTTGTTTTTTAGCTTTAAATTGACTACAATTAACTTGAAAAAAAAAGTTTAAGTGTAATGTCGTATCTTAAGTATATATATAAAAGAGCCTGACTCACTTGTTTCCTCTAAACTTGGCTTAAATGGCATGCTGTGGCTCACGTGATTGAATTGAACATGTGTATCTATTTACTATTTCACAGTAATTATGTTTAGATAATTATTATCAACTGCAACTATTGCCTACGCGCGCTATGGACAATGCAGAAACTACTTTACTTACTCTATGACCCTTCACAACTTGTCCCTTGTACCACTGCGACTCAATTCTCAGTGGCCCCCAATTAACAAGAGGTTGTTTTTAATTGACCGAGGCCGTCAACCCGTCATGCTTGTGTCGAAATCCGGGTCAGAATTGTAACAACGGCCAACGTTAAACGTTAATTACTACTTAGTGCAAGGCACTGCCCTAGAGGTGGACGATGTTTCTGAGTTCGTCATCAATTCCTCATCGGCTATTTTTGAGGTTTTAAATATGAAATGTAATGAAATCATCACTTATGCATATTACTACTCTGTCTAGTAACTTTATAGATTACCATACTATTTACCGAAGTACTTAAGCTCAAGCGATAGTTCATCATCATCAGCTGGGTGGGCGATAACCTATTGTTTTTTTACCGCGCCTCATACCTACAAGCAAGAATCACGAATATCATAACACGTTCTATTGTTTTTTTACCGCGCCTCATACCTTACAAGCAAGAATCACAAGTATCATAACATGTATCAACCGCAAGCCACCTCAGGTCGGAACACATAAATCATGTTACACTACATAAGTAAGTTGTTATCTATGTATATAAACCCGAGGTACATCACTGGTTGACCCATTGTCTCACCTGCCAGAAGCGATAATTTTTACAAGGCCATAAGCGGAGTGCGAAATGTAGTTATTATTTCACTTTGCAATTACAAGAAGTCGTAAGCTCGAATAATTTTGATATACATACACCCCTTACAATTTGACGTGGCAGTGTTAACTCACGACGCCATTTGCCCAGGAAGCACCCCTCCCTGGAATCATTAACCCCTCAAACCATGAACTGTCTGCCGAATGGGCAGTTTTAACGAGGGGTTTATAAGTAATGCGAGGAAACGAGCTTATAGGTAAGAATGTTTAATCTGGCATATCACAAGGTGTTCTAGTAGATTTGTACTATTTATATATGTATATTTAGGAAAGCGTTCTTTGAGAAAGACGGCAATGATGACTGCATATGGAGTTTATAGCGGCGCCTGATATACTTACATATACTATCACTATATCTGTGCTGAAACGACGTCCTACGGCGAGTTGCACAGATATTGTGATCAGGTACTACGTTACGTGCATATGAGGAAGGAACGTGAGGGAAAAATAGACAAATATTTGACGTCGTCCCCACTTTGGAAATTTACACTTTTCACCGCCCCATCGACGGCGACATATAAATTTCTTATGAGTTTTATGGGTTTGTTGACTTGACTTACATCTTTACACTGTCAGATTGTAGAAGTTCATATTCGTGTCGTGACGGTTTGTGGCGTAGACTGTGTAGAAATACACGAGAAAATGTGTCCGCCATTTCGCTGTCGCGACATTGTTGACTCTGAGGTATAATAGCTAACTATATAGAGAATGCAGCGGCATCTTTAAATTTTTTTTTATATAAATCATTACCGAACCTTTAAATGTAAAATACATTAACACTTTATTTATGATACTAACAATTTTATTATTGTTTGAACTTATGGTGGGCCTTAATGTGCGCCTGTACTTTATAATGAATATCTATATCGATAACATGAATCTTCGGTTAGCAAGAAAAAAGGGTGGAAGAATTGCATAACACCAGGAGTCCTTTATTACCTATCTATCTAAGAACCTTGGTTACTTGCGGCCATTGTACTTCCAAAAACTTAAGAGACTGCCCCCTACCCCCCGTTATCAAGATCCAAGATTACCGCAACCTTGCTCCAAACATTGACATTGTGGCTGGGAACTTGACATTGTGCGGCCATTCAGCCCTCCGGCCTGAAGGCTTCAACACGCAATATGCTAATATACTGCTATCTGACTTCCGGCGTATGGAAGGAAATTGCCTGACTCATCAGCCTTACCTATTGTTGATACATATAGGAATAGGTAGGCTAGTACTTCCAGGGCTGATGAAATGGAAGTATTATAATAATTTGGTTTATATGCACTTTGAAGCCACTGTAGTGTGTATACATCTTTCACAAAACCTTTTAATGACGTACATAAGAATATTTTTATAAAATAAGAACTTGAATCTTTATATTATTAGTTTCTTTGCATGACCATTTAGAAACTGCATAATTTATCTGGATACCTATATGTCGAAGCGAAACTGTATATGGAACAGTTAAGCACTGAATCGCAACAAACGACCACAAATCGAGGATTTTGCGTTGCTTAAGCCGTGGTCTTCCAGCGAAAAAATAAACAATAGCATTATTTGTAATGAGCCCGAGGATCCCCGGGACCGGTAGACGACGGGTATTAGATCAATTCGTAAGTCATTACGAGTATATACTCGTACCTACTGGTAAAAAATTATATGACTGGCAAATGGCGAAGTCTAGTAATTATGTTATATTTCACTTTTTATTACAAATAAGTAAAGGTGAAGGTCAGCGATCTAACGTGCGATGGAAATCGTAGGTACGATAATCGATCTATACTTTAATATTAATGCCTAAGCCACAGTATAAAACTGATTCAACTGTAAATACCTACATCACGTATTATAAATGCCACCTTGACTCAGCATTTTCCACTAATCGGTGGTGCTTCCAAGGTTTAGCCTTCAGAGGGTTGCGACCTGTCTAATAGCCAGATTCTATTTGGTTGATAAGAAAACTTTACTTTGTTTTATTTATTTTGAGGAAATGAAATATATAGTATGTTAAGGAGACGTTTTCCAAATAATAAATTTCACGGGCCTACAATTTCGACCCCTAAATATATATAAATAATGCGCCCAGGGGCACAACTATCCCCGGGTCAGAAAGTCCTGGCGTCATGATGCTTTTTGTCAAAAAGTACCAGGGTTATAATGGCCCCGGGTAAGAAAGACTTTTATTTGGACGTAAATAAAGAATAATACACCTATTTATGTTTTTATTTCTCTTCGATAACCAAATTGAGTTACTGCAAAGGGATGATACCTTAATAGCGCTACGATAAAGTAGGCCTAGCCTCTTTGCCATTCATTCTTCGTGTCGAGGAAACGAGTTTTCTTAATAAAAAATATAAATCCTTTTGCGTACCCGGAAGCGTGTTGTAAGAAACTGTTCTAATCGAGTCGAGCCTGTCGAGCGCTTTCCGACAAAACAAGAGATTTACGGTGTTGAGTTAGTGTTTTGTATTTGAATATTAAAGACTGTATTTATCGCTATTAGCTTAACATGTGCGGGTGTTCCAAATGATTTAGGTGAGTTTCTATGTAATAGGTTGATTTTTAATTAATTTGTCCTGTGTTTGTACTAGTCAGGCACATCGGTTGAACTGATAACGATTAGTACGATAAAAACATGTCTGATCTATATATAAATTTGCTAGCAAATACTTTACATGAATCCTAAATTGATCATGATCTGACCTAAGATGATAATACCGTTAACGGATATGAGATTTATACTTGTTATTTAGATAACATCATGCATTTTTGCATAATCATATTGTACAGTCACCGTCATTAATGTCTGCCACAAGGCGTGCATAAATATCCGATACGTCTCTTGTTCGGCGTGTAGGGCGTGATTGTACTTCGAATGCCTTTACCAAACTTTCTGTAAGCGAAGTTTTGCGAGAATAAGGTATATTAAAATAAAATATTGATTGTCCATTCCATCAACATTGAATTTACGCATGGACACAAGCCACAATTACCAAAATCAGACAATTAACATAAAAAAGCTGAACAAACACAGACATTTCAACGAATTGTTACCGACATAAAAATAAATAGCGTGGACAGGAATTTATCAGCCCGTCGTAACATTCCGAGGGAGCGTCGCGTAGTCCAGATTTTCATTAGCTGAAACGAATTTCATATTTTCCGGGGCATTAAGCGGGAAAATTCGTGTGGTTTTATCATGACCACATACTTGAGCGACCCGGTCACTATTTGTCATTACGGACAGGACCACCGCCTCATTTTTCGCCATTACTGAAATTGAAACAGAAAAATGCGGCTTATGATTTTTTATTACTGTATGTACAATTATGTTTGTCTCCAATGGACATCCATAGCCTAATTCCACGGCCTCTTTATGCGCCATTTTTTAAACAAGCTAATGTGGCTTAGCTTTTTAAGTAATGAAGAACTTTTGTGAGCTCTTTAACCAAAGCAATGCACAGTACAGTAGTCCCTTTATCTTGATTTATGTATTGCTTTGGCTGGCTTGTTTTTAAGTTTCCACTGTTGCCCGCTCGAAGCAAAAAGACATACCGTGTACTTATAATGTCACGTCAAATGTTTACATTATCCGTTTGAGTAACTATCATACTCAAACGGACACATAATGATTTCCCTCTTTGGGTAAATATTGCTTAAATTGTAATACTTATAAATCCAAGTGTATTTATTGTATGATATAAGTGTTAAATTAATATAATTTACCGACGTATTACTACTTAACCCTGACCTATAACTTGGTGTTATTGTATTTGTATAGTCACTCGTCTCCCACGTCATTGTGAGGAGACGAATCGTTATTAGACATACATTTTGTTGAAAACTAATTTTGGCGAATTGCTCAGTGTCATTGAACCTTTAACTGTGGGATATTAAGTTAATCACACTCAAGGGGCGCAATTTGTCATGCAAAATTTCAGGAATTATAATTTTGCTCTAATGGGCCGCTTATTCGTGGGTGTTTACAGTTATGGCGAAGAAAGCGTTTAAGAAAAAGAACTGTTCATTATCGTCATCATCATATCGGCCAAAAAACTTTCAGTGCTGGACATAGGCCTCAAAAACACTTACGTCAGACAAAATTTTCGTATTTTTTTATCGGCTAAGTTACAAGACGTTACGAACGTTAACTGAAATCAATATCAAGCAACAACTATTAATACTCATACTCATTTGTTAATAAAATATGTAATTTTACATGATAAAAACTGAACACGACGGCAATGCCTGAATGTAAAGCTTGTGTTAATGTAGAATGTTATGCTCAAAAAGATACTTAAAATGGGATTAAATGTCAACATTTTTCAGACTGATCGTTTGGTTGAATTGGCCCTTATACTGGGTTTCGAGAGGCCGTCTTTTCATAAGCTGTGTTCGTTTAAATTGTGTGGAAAGTTTGTAAAGTTTCTATAGGAAGACAGTACGCAATATTTAACGTTGATCGGTCTGTAATCGCATAAAGCATATTATACGTGTAGGAGATTTATTGTGCATTTATAATTGTCCTTGTATTACAACTAAATTATCCATAATTACATTTTCTTTTATATTACACGATACTTTTACATTTACCTTTATATTTATTAGTTTACATATTACTTTTCGCATATAAACCTATTTCCTTCAGGATTAATAATATGCTCACTGCCACATTTTCTTACTTTATACTAAATTCTAGTGTCTTTATAATAGTTCATAACAGATTATGAGGACATTTTAAATATATTCTGTTAGACGCACGGTGCAAACATTGCCTGGTTCTAGTTATACACGCTATTAAGCGTCCAATTGAGGCAATTGTCCACTATCGGGAAATTGATACAGATTAAAGCACATCAAACAATGTACACGATGCGCTATTCAGACATTAATATGTATGGCCTCGTTCACAATTGGCGGTCCCAATCGTAACGAACGTGGACTAATTGGCAAAAATAATTCTTGTGAAATTGTGTTTGGAAAACGGCCACTGAGAATTCAAATTTTCATATTTTGTGCTGGAAATATAATTCAATAAAATTGTGAAGAATCTAAGAACTTTTAACTAAGAATAAATTTAATTAAGAGATCTTAAAGTTTAGAAACATTAATTATAGTAGATATTTTGCTGCGCGTTTCTACACTGCTGTTTTATGAATATAATAATGGTTGAAAACTGCTTATGAGTTGTGGCGTAACAACAGCTGGCAGCGCTGTTTCAACAAATATATACGCGTACAAAATCCACCAATACTGATTAGTGCATATTTGAGCAATCAAGAAACTTTATTCTTAGATTAATCCATTAAATTATGACGTCAAACTCAGGTTAAGCTATTAAGGTCTGCTGTTGTCAAAAAGACTCGCCACAGCGCGGCCACCTGACATAATGCATTATGAAAACTCGATTTGAATATCACCTAATCAATCAGATCAGTAATCAATTCTCACTAGTAGTTGAATCAGAAATGAAATCGCAGCGAATGTTCGGAAGGTAATCGTTCGGAACGCGAGTTGCTCTAATAACTTCTCGGCATTGCAATAATCCCGGGGATATAACTCAACCGACATACCATAAACATTGTGTGTAGACTTAGCTTAATAGGCACGTAAGTCGTTTAGCATCGTATGTGCAATAGAGAACTTATTGCAGAGAACATAACAAAGTCGTAAGCGACTACCGCGTTAAAGTTGTCATTGGTGCGAATTCCGATGTATTTGCAGGTATGTACATAAATATGAGTTATTTGAAATTAGTAATCAGTTTGACTAATTACAAGCTTCGAGCAGATAAATAGTGGTATTAGATTGATAGATTTAATTCAGGTGTAAAGAGCTATGTGGCCATTTTGAATTGAGATTCAACGCAGACTGAGGCCGGGTTTTATAAAGATCCGTAAGACCAAATGTCAGATCAAATTTCAGTAACTCAGTATATTTTTTGACATAAAAAACCGACATAAGGTCTAACGGATCTTTATAAAACCGAGCCTCAGAGTACGCTGAAACTAACGCATATCACGTTTCTTATCGAAGACATCATTTTCTGCGGATCACCGACTTGGCTATAAGGTCATGTTTCAGTTCTGATTGATCATTAACCTAGAAGGTCTATATACTTACATAGGTGTTGCTGTAGTATTGAAAAATGATGGAAGTAATAGTAAGAAAGCAACTATTCTTTATTATTTGCCCTTCACCTACAGTTTTATTTTCGTTTGTAAGTAGTAACGTGTGGGCAGTTATGTAATTCAGTTAATGTACGGTTGACCGAACCTTATTTCAATCGCCTAAATCCACTTGCATAAGTGGTTGCACGTGACCTCTGCCTGCCCTGTGGGTGTTGTTTGTTATCAGGTTAAATAGGTAAGGTAAACGTCCCAATGTTTGACACCTTAATAAGTCAATAGATGACTATTATTACACAAGGCTGAAAGTGTCTGTTAAGTTAGTACCTAGTACTGGGACGTTAACCTTGCTGTCTAACTGAGTCAGAATTAAGCATGGATTAAACATGACATTCAAAATTCGAATTGGGCGTTTTTACTTGAAAGTGACTTTGGTTTTCGGACTTTCTTACTCGGAATCATGAGTACTACGAATGAAGCCACCAAATATATTCCTTTCTTGTGGGCAGTCATGGGATTTAGAAAGGCAAGAAGTATTTTCTTCTCGTGTCTCGTTTTGTGTAAATACATTTCGTATGAGGATTCAGAGTCATGTCATATAATAAGATTTAACCACTGGGTGGTGACTTACCACTCGGGATATGTGTATATATTCTATCGTAGCTCGTGAGTACAGGTTGAAAAAACTTTCGTCAAAGCCAGTTGAAATTCAATCTTATGCCAATGTCATAAAGATTTTGGATTTTTTTCCTCAATGTATATCTTTTCTCACTTTATTACTCACTGTGTCTTCTATCGTTTAATGGATCCGTTTATTTCAGCAATGGAGGGCGGCGCGTGGTGCGCCCGCGACATTTCGCTGCGCGCGCAGAAGAAGTTTCTCTCGCGGGTCGGCGGCTCGGCTAGTGCGCGCGCGCTGGTGCTCGACGAACATGCTGCCAAACTGCTCGACCAGGTACCCTGCCACAGACAATTCTAGAATATTCCAGTGTTTCAACCGTCCACGTGGTCGTGTCGGAGCTTTCCTCTGGATTTTTTCGGCCCTGCCTATAAAGGCACAGTCGGGTTAAAAAAAACATCTACAAGGCACCATGTTGGCAACCAACATATTCCCACTTAGGATACTGATAAGCCATAAGGATGGTGATGAGCATCAGAATTTATATTGATCTCCCAATGATCATCTTCACAAAAGACGGGTTTTAAATCGAATCAACATGAACATTAAACCAACATCACAGGCTTTTAATAATGAAAAATAGGCCCCGACATATCTGGTTCAAGTTCTTGAATTGTCATCTCCAGTTCCTGTGCGTGCTGCGGTCGCGCGTGGAAAAGCGCGAGGCAGAGAAGATGGTGAAGCACGTTATCAAGGCCGCGGTGAAGCTCGGCGTGCTGCGGCGGCACGCGCAGCTGCTGTCCGCCGACGAGCGCGCGCTCGACGCCTTCCGCGCCAAGTTCCACGTAAGTCACTATCAGCGGAGAAGATGGTGAAGCACGTGATTAAGACCGCGGTGAAGCTCGGCGTGCTGCGACGGTACGCGCATCTGTTGTCCGCCGACGAGCGTGCGCTCGACGCCTTCCGCACCAAGTTCCACGTAAGTCACTATCAGCGGAGAAGATGGTGAAGCACTTTATCAGGGCCGCGGTGAATTTTGGCGTCCTGTGAATGGCACGCGCAACTGCTGTACGCCGACGAGCGCACGCTCGACGCCTTCCGCGCCAAGTTCCACGGTAGTCACTATCAACTTTTTTTTACCACGTCGGTGGTCGGCAAACAACCGTACGGCCCGCCTGATGCTAAGCGGCCACCGCAGCCTATATGGACGCTTGCAACTCCAGGAGTGTCACTCCTTCTGTAGTCCCATATCCGTTATCATTATTTCCTACGTAGCTATTATCACCATTCACTTGCCCTTAGCCCATTATTTCTTTTTATATCCTCTAAATCACTCAACATCTGGATACTCACAACTCACATGCTTTTTATTCATGGTATCGTTTCTCACGCAGTTACCTTGGTCTGCCATGTCCCTGATATCCATTTAAATTCACATGTTATACTCTGACATGACTTTCATCGCATTATGGCCCGCGCAACGCTAAGCAATTTGCTCCTAACTTCTTGCACGTGAGTAGGTATTTACTATAGAAAATCAATGCACCATAATTTGGTCTTCCAGGCACTTAACGGAGTCCATCGAGTAAATCACGGTTCCTAATCAGATTTCTTAAATGCACGTAATTCCTTGATGTCTTGTATCAACAGCCCAGTGCATTCTGATTAGAGAGATACGTAAAACTTCTGAGAAAAGCTGCTCGCCCACAGTATAAAACCAAGTTACGTAGTTAAACAGTGTAAAACTGCATTAGTGCGCAAAAGTCTATTAGGGATGGCACCGCCAATTTATAACAAATTACCAGCAGACATAAAACAATTGGAAATAAAACCTTTTAAGAAAAACTTGACGACGCTATTAATTAAAAATGTTACTATACTAATCAAGATTTTATTAATGACACGGATCTGTAATTTATTTATTATTTTTTACATTTTAATTGACATTTCAAAGTACATTATATAATTATTTATGTATTTCATGTTTATTTCTATTTTGTTTATAATTTCGTTTAACATTGCACTCATGTTTTAATAATTATTTTGTTACCTTTCAACTTTTGATATTGTTTGACCCTGAATATTTGTATGCCAACGGGCAAAACATACAGATTCATGTATTTATGTAAAACCAAACTCTGTACCCTTCACAAATAAAGATTCTGATTCTGAAAGGATTTATTTACGATATTATTCACATGTTGTTTGCAGACCGTCCTGATGGCGGTGGTGTCGTTCTGTGAAGTGGAGTTCTCGTACGATCGCGAGTTTCTGCAGGACGCCCTTCGCGAGTCGCACCAATCGCTAAAGTAAGTTTCAACATTTATATGAATATGAATAGTTTATATGGAGAAGTTTTAAAATTTTCTTCCCTTCCAATCTGTCACGTAATTTGGTTCTTTGGTCTTGGACCTATCGTAACTATGCTTATTTTGTCCAACATACTTAGATAGCCTCCCCTGATTCTCAAAGCTTATTACTACTCCCATGATCCACGCCACGGCCTATAAAACCGCAGTCAGGTTAAAAAAAAAACTCTCATGATACTCATACTCAATACTTATTAGAAACTAGTGCCAATATTATCTATTGGTTTCTAAAAAGCCTAATTTTCTTTCCAGGTCAGTGGTAGAACGCCACCTCTCGGACAAGTCTGTCTCCCGACTCGCGGGTGTCTTCGGACTGGTCTCCCGCGCCGATCTCCTCGACTCGCTATTCGCTGGACAGGTGGACGAAGATGTCCTCAAACTGGCCAGGATGCTCCGCAAGGAACTCGACCGAGGACTCCTATAATCCAGCATGAGAATCCTCCGTCCCACAACCAAAGGTCCGTCAGAGTATATCTCTAGACGATAGTTTTTCAAGCGGGGCAGAAGGGCTCTAGCCAATCTTCGTGTTCTACAAAGCTCGCCCTGTTTGCGGTTGCATTGTCACTTCGGAAATTTCGGAATGCGTCACTTTGACTATGGGATCACGTACAACAATATCGTTATCCCCACAAATGGGGATTTGGTTTTCTATAAGACTTCGAACGTTAGGTATCTTTTTGCACCGTGTATTGTAAGTATCGGCAAACTTGTGAGTGAAGTACATATCCAGCATATCTACAAATTAGAAGCGCATTTACGTCATTTTCAACCAATTAGAGAATTGTAATCTCTTTTAGGACAATCTCTTGGTATATTAATTAGCAGTATACTTCACATCACTCACGTTGGGACTAAGTAGATCTTGCTTGCGCCTAATCTCACTATTTGTACGTTATTTTTACACGGTTTCTTATTTATTGAAATTTTATACTCACTGCTTGAAAGAAGTGTAATTTTCATTGAAAATTATGACTGCTGTAGAATACCTAATTTTGCCATTACTTGTCATCATCTAATTCAAGAGAAAATTATGTTTCGGCTACGAAATATTTTTAACCATTGCATACTCGTATTTCATTGTTTATGGACACCACCATACTCATAAATTAATTTCAAAACACGATTTAATGTATCATTGAATAAGAAAGGTGTATGATATACATCTATTTTGAGATTATAAAAATCAGGAGTATGATTCTCCTATTAAATATCTTCAAGAACTTTCTTGTTGCAACAGGCACAAGCAAATACTGCCGTTTTTATAAGAACTGGCAACATATGTTATAGTTAGTCGAAATAGCGTCTATAGGCGACGGTAACCCCTTACCATCAGGTGGGCTGTCAGCTTGTTTGCCACCGACGAGGTAAAAAAATAAAAGTGAAAATAGTTTCATGTGTAAGGTGTAAAATACTGTCGACGGTTTCACTCAAGAGAAAAGTTAGACGTACAGAAGCACATGATATTAAAAAAAACATACTTGTACTAAATTAACTAATAATGTTTTCAAGCTCTGATATCTTATTATCTGGCTCGGAAAATGGCCGTGAACTTGCCTATATGACGCCCCTGTCAGTTTGTACATTTTCCTAAGCTAAAAAGAAAAAACCTCAATTGCTAGTCCCATGGCATTCTAAGGACTTTGTCACGGATATTATTTAATTTAAAACACGGATTTTTCAGCTGACTGTCAGTCACGAAAACCAAGAAAAAACTATTGTTTTATGTATAGGCTTGCCGTATCGTTTGCCAGTATTCAACTAACATGACCTAGAGTGCAAGTTTATAAGATTTAATGACATTAATGATAGGTATATAGGTAGTTGTTTTGATTGCTGTATAATTTATTAGTTATATGTTGTGATGTATCCAGTTTGTTATGGATGGGTTGATGTTAATTAAGGTTAGAATGCATTTAATAGATGTACCTAAATGTGATTTTAATGTTTATCGGCGTCTCGTATTTTTTAAAGGATTTATGTTAGATCTTAAGACCAGTTAGTTACCAGATAGCTAGCCTAAAACATGACAAGTTGAAATTTAACTGATCTAACGAAATTGTCTACGTTATCTGAAATTATTGTAGTATATATTTTATTTTACTTTAACATATTAATAAAAGTGTAATAGTGACATAGTTATAATAACGTATTGTATAGGTAAACGTGAAATACGCCGAGTGTCGAACAATACAAAACATTACATGACGACACTATTCTCTAATACGTTTATTGATAGTACTGATTAATATATTTACAAATTGTATCCATAGCTGCATGTATACATTATACTCTCTATATCAATATATTCGGACCAAAACTATATCGCCACACAGATGACATATCTGATCAAACAGTCATATCTGATTTTGTATTAGCAATAATTATTTTAACTTTTTGAAATCGAATTTGATTGGGCATTTTAACCGCAACATAATTGTTACTGTGACTTTACCAAGAGTAAGCCACTTGACGTAAGACGTTTGTAGAAGACAAGACATAGAAGAAATATTCCGTTTGCTGGAATAATGGTATAAAAGGCGGTTGTAAATTGTTTGATCGTATTTTGGCTATTGTGTGAGTCCATTCTTTGTAACATCATCATAGTATACTTAATAATTTACTTTTAAAACTACGTTTAACTTATAGCGCATAAGGTTCCGCACTCTTGCTATGTCGACACTGTAGCCTGGTCTTGTCAATTACTGTGTACAGGCGTTGTAAAATTTAAAACGTCCAATTTTGTATTTTAATGTTCGCATGGTTTAGAAGTCGTGTCGCTATGTAAAAAAGTGCGTTAATTTTGAAAATGTACCTTAAACCAAAAGCATTAATGTATATTTTATGAAGAAGTTAATAACAAATTCCTTATAGTGTTTTCTGACGATCTCAAATAGACAATCTTATTGTTTCTATATTCCCGGAGTAAACACCTTGAACAACGATTTGTTAAAGCACCTCTGCACCTTGTATGGTGGCCCTCTTAAAATGTGACTTTAGCAGCCTATACACATGGCTAAATTTAGCACGCTAACTGGGGGAGGAGAGAACTGTCTGGATCTAATGAGCTAGATGCTTTATCTCCCCTCCCCGGTTAGCGTGATAAATTTAGCCATGTGTAAAGGCCGCTTAAGTTTGGACGCTTAGATGATATCTGACTAAATTCTCATGTCTAATCTAAATAATAAAATTATCGCATTTCAAGGCACTCATTAAATTGCACAAATCTTGCCTCCAGAAAACTTTTTGGAATTTTAACCGTAATCAGCCTAGTTTTGTGTCTTGAGTATTGTTCTAAACACAATTCTTAATGCCTATTAGATAGCGGCAGTACACTTCGGACCCTAGGATTAGAAAGTTCCAAATAAAGTAATAGAGATGTTATTTTCTGTAATGATGGGGCTGCCACCTTTTTAGTCTAGATACTAGTTGCAAAATTTTCTTGTAAATATCCACACGCCTGCACAGGGACCTATCTACAGGTAACTGTCATAGCTAGATGAAATCAAAGACGTCCATGTAGCAATTGTATTAAATTGACAATATAAATGTGTAGTAATTATCTAATTAATTTTGTTATCTACGTGGTGTACATTTAGTCCGATCAACGAAACACATTGCAGTAATACCTCTGAGCGTTTAGAGGATGGCAATGTTTATAAGGAATATTCTCGAAAGTCTCGTTGACTGGGGTACTTATTTATGTAATTAAATGTCCTGTCTGATTGGAACTTGATAAGGTTAATGTAATTTTAACGCTTATTATCTTTATATTTTACACGAATCGCTTTTATATATACACGTTTTTCGGCAAACGTATTTGTTGCATAGCGCAGAGTTACGATTCACCTTCGAGTAATTCGTAAAGTTTACCTTGTCTGTGTTTAATTTTGACTGGTCGAATAGCGCCCTTCCACTTGCAATGTACTTGAAAGCAATAGCAATTAGATTATGAAAATTTCTAATAGCTTGGGTAGCTGGTCCAAATGGTAATCTCTGATAAGTTGTATTTCTAACATGGATCTAAACCTTGTCTGTCACTATAGTGGATTGGTCTCAACTATATTTCAAATTTGTTAAGCTGTGTTATATGTAATAAGATTTGATATCAAATATACAATTGATAAGAGATGTGATTTGCTTTTTTAACTCACTTTACTCAAAAAACAAAAGAGCATTCTTCGATTTGGCCTATATGTACCCTTTCACCATGAAAGTCGTGGGTCACCTTTATTATGCAATAACTAGGTTTATTTTACCATGCTCAGGTAAGTACATAGGTACGTATGTCCAAGAGGTCCCGTCAAAAAGTATTAGTGTTAGACTTTTAAGTACATAGGTACGTATGTCCAAGAGGTCCCGTCAAAAAGTATTAGTGTTAGACTTTTCCATTCATAATATATGACAATGACTATCTATAATGCAAAAACGAGCAGGATTATTTTGGCTCAAATTTAGTCGGGCGGTTAATCGGGCCTCAGACAGATGGAAGTTAACTAATATAACAAAATAGCTACCCAATGCCAAAAAAAACCAATTTAATGCTAAAAAAACTTAATGTGTTTGGTCTTATGGTTGACTGGTATATAAATAATACCCGATATGAAGTCCGCCTGCATTTTAGTGTTTTTTTGTATCAAATTTAAATAAGTAAATAAATGGGTTGGAATAAATATGTTGATATTTCGTTACAATAATAACGAGATAGACTTATGGCAAGAAATAAAACGAACAATTATTGTGAAAGCACCAGTCAATAATTTATTCACTAATATTTCTTAGTATACAAACATGGTAGGTATCAGTGGGGTGACATCGATACTAGTATAATAGTGCTGGCAAATGCAGGACACATACTCGCGAGTAAAGTGCTTGGACTTGGAAATACTGCCGCTGTCGCATAGCCATGTTGAGAGGCACTCTCTATTAAATCAAGATTTACGTGTAAGGTAGATTCAAATTTTTGACAACTTAAGAATTATTTTAAAATAGCCAGGTTCACTCTAACCATGCAATGGCGCCCATTTGTACACAATCAGTAGGTACTGCTTGTGATTTCAAATTATTTGGTGCTTGCTTCAAAATGCGTGTAATATATAATAGCAGTAGATAAATGTTAGTAAAATGGACACCAATTTAGTACCTTTTGCTGTGTCACATTTCCTATAATGTTTTTATAGGTACTGAGTAGAGTTTATAGCTTTATGCTATTTTAGATTTATCCCATTTTTTCCAAGTCCAAACACTTTTCAATCTTATTAACTATTTTACAAAGATTTGCCCTTTTCAAGAGCTTCGCTACACACTCGAACATTTATTAAGAACATGAATAAAACAATCGTTGCAGTTTGTGAGTTCGAGTAATGTTGGTAGGTAACATTACATAACGATTAATGTCAATTCGTGTTTAATCGATATGACTTAATTTATTGTTTGACCGAAAACCTCGGATTTTTGGGTGCGTTCCGTTGTGATGCCGTTGTGTCAATAAATGTCAAATGAATAAAATAAATAATATTATATAAATAATTCGTTACTATTAAGTTCTTAAGTACTGAGTGTACTTACGATTAAGAATATAATGAAACCGTCATTAACCGCTAACGCATGACTATTTACATTTACACCGAGGAATGTTGAAGTATGGAGTGTATCATACAAGTAGATAGCACGTTATAGGTAAGTATGAGATATTAATGTAACGATATACCATCAATTATGATTACCTAATGCTTTCGGCAGGTACCTACCTACGTACAATAAAGCTCAATTTCATACTATCATAGCAATAAGTTTTTATTTTTCAAAATGGTATCTAATACATTTTAACTCGTGATCATTTGTACTGTACATACCTATTACATACTTATTTTGGGGGTACCTGAAAAAATAATTAATCAGCATTTCTGGCTGGTTCCGTGCAATTTTACTGTCATAACACGAAAAAGTAGAATTATAGGACATCATCGAATCGGATGCAAGTATGATTGTTAAAAGGCTGATTTGGGAACTGTCTAACGTTCGTGCCGCGAGATGGTTGCTAGTAGGAACTTATCATCGCATCAATTTTTTATGAGTCGTGATTTTGGGCCACTAGGGGGTGATTTAACAGTTATAATATTACCTTGTCGTAACGTGTCCGTCACATCGACTAGGTAACTAACCAGTTCAAACTAAATAAAAGCAACCAACATGACAGTGTTACCCATTTGAATCTTGGTAAATGTCTTAAAGTAGGTCGGTCAGACTACAATCTATCTTAAAGTGTGCAAGTTACTTTTGTGTCGGTACCTACACAATAAACATGACAAGTACTGAATACAGAAAGGTAATGATTTACGTTACCGTACCTACTGTTTTCAATGTTCCGCATTTTCTTTACACATTGAGGATGAGGCGCGATCTGTTTAACGTGTTATCACTCTACACATAATTTTACGTTGACGATTAAACAGCAATGAAATCAATCGTTTGATATTTGAATGAGCTTAAACATACACTTAATTATTGTAGAATTAAGATTTATTCTACATCCACGAACTACATAATGTAAGTATAAAATAGATTGATTTTCCTATCCTAGAACTATACATAGGTATTTCCTTCCAACTGGTAGTTGTGAGTATTGATGTTGAACTAGATGAAGATGCTTAAGAAATTATAAATAGTTACACTTATAAGTAGGTTGTCTACATTAGAGAGTCAACTAATATTTAACATTGAAATGTATTGAAGAAATCAAGATGGCCCAATGAGTCATTACATTTTATGTTCTGAGAACATGCATTTTTCATTTGTCACATCAATTTCATGGTAAACTGTCCTAAGTAGAGTCGCCACATCCTCCCCAAATCATCTAGCCTCAATTATCTCACTAACTCGAAATATCACTCTTATTAACACATTACAAGTAAAGCAAAGCATATAGACAACATTGGTATTGATCGAGTTCGATAACTATCTTTTTACATCCAGAGGGCCAATATTTGTGAAAAACTTATGTATTGTTTGTGTCCTCCTTAGGAACATTGCCACAATCGATCAATTAGGTACAGTTTAACCCTGGTACAGGGAATGTGAGTTTATAAGATAATATTGTAACTACTTACTGTAGTCTGTGTTGTATAGTATCAGTAGTGATAAATGTCGTTTCTATTCTATAGTTACCTGTATCGATTACAAAGCCTTAATTGTAGTGTAATTTATTTATACTTAATGGCCACCATAAATAATTTACAAAGAACCCATTGCATGGAATCTAATAACGTCAAAGAAATCATACAAAATAATTGTTGTTGTGTTTTACTGTATCTTTGGCTTGCTTACTTACTTTCAAAAGTCAAGACATACTTATTAATGTTCCTAACCATTACCAAGTTCGTTACATCAAGTGTTTATATACAGATATGTAGTCGACGACAGAAGCAGGACCAAGGTTCTACTGACTCCTTCACAATAATTTTCATAATCTACATCTATATTAAACACGAGATCCCAGTCTACATTCAAAACGTGAAAATCGTACATAAACGTAGACAAAAATATGAAAAACGTACACTTGTAAGATGGTAAAGTCGAGTGGATTAAAAACTGTGTGCGTTATAAATATTTCAAAGGGTCCTGAAAACAGTTTTATTCTGGAAACAATGATTTACTAACTACGAGTTAAATATAATTACAAATTATAGCTATTACCTAAATCCATTTTTGTTGGCCTTTGACTCTGCTACTCATACTCAAACATGTGCATCAATAATAAGTGAAGTAAAACAAATCATAAAATATTAAACTGGTAGCACATTGCTTTTCTTGTTCCCCATAAATTTCTGGCTACAAATTTGTTATTTGGGAAGGAAATGAATTTCGTAGTTCTGCTTGCTTCGTTCAAAAATTACTTTCAATTATTTTGGTTAAATGAAATAAATACTTACAAGGTCTTAACCGTTTAAAAGTAATTCTTCAAACACAGGACAAAATAAGGACATAAAATAAACCTATTTACATAACAATAAATAAAAGGAATGTTTAATTTGCGTTGCATTGGCATTCTCTGTTACGATAGAAACTTTCCACTTCGTTTTAGACTTGGCTAACATTTGGTTCAGATTAACATAATATCGTGGTCAATTTCTACAACTCCTAATAATAACTTAGAGGACGTCGGTGCCTACTGCAAAACTTTCGCATCTTACTTTTTCCCTCCATAGCACTACAGGCAAAATTGAATCCGGCAGAAACTACCGGCATATAGGCCATACCTCAGTTTACATTAACAGTAGATCCATATCAAAGTAGCCACCGTGGATCATAGTCACATCAAAGTAAGTCTTATTATTCTACTTATGGCCTATAGGCATGATTTCCTGAAGTCAGGTTTCCATTTTGCTAATAGTCCAGTCACCGCGCAATTGCTAGTGCTGTGCGAAAATTTGCACGTTTATCGCGATCCTTTACCA
The DNA here is from genome assembly GCA_963556455.1 of Epiblema foenella. Taxonomy (NCBI): domain Eukaryota; kingdom Metazoa; phylum Arthropoda; class Insecta; order Lepidoptera; family Tortricidae; genus Epiblema; species Epiblema foenella. The sequence continues at coordinate 9,729,303 of OY747113.1, read as the reverse complement.
TGAGTTTACATGACCGTACTCGCTAGCGACTGCGTAAACATTTGTATGGGCAAAAGTACAGCGCCTCTGGCGGTAACGCAATAGAACCAATAGAACTAAGAATCTGCATACTAAATCGTTTACGCAGTCGCTACGGAGTACGGACATGCAAACTCATGGTAAAGGCACAGGTGTCTGTATTATTCACATATGAACCGATACGAATCTACTCCTAACTTTCATGGAATAGGTACCCATTTGGTACATACGTTCAGAAAATGGTGTCGAAAGAAACTCCCTCAACCATCAAGCAAAAAACGTCAAAGAGTAAAATGGGTGTTTCGGGTATGTTTTCCCCGGAGACACGTCGCTGCCACGTCCTACGTTAAGTTAAAAAGAAAGGGTGTTTAAGCCTCGGGTTTACTCCTTGAGCTTGTGCCAGTCGGCGATCTGCCGGCGCGGCGCCGCCTGCACCTCGCGCCAGTGGTGCCGCGCCGAGCCCGCGCCGTTCGCACCCAACTCCAGCCGACCGATCACCTGCGAATACAAATATGGCCTTATAGCCTTTGTATTTCAATCTTTTGTGACCTGTAAGTAAGTGTTAACCAGTTATTGTTATTGTGTGCAATAAAGTGCTTATATACATACATACATAATATGGAATGTATGAAACCTTTTTTCTACTCGTTGAATTCAATGTTTGAATTAAGATATCGTAGCCGAAACTAAAATCATATACTTTTCTCTATGGAGATCCCTTCAAGTGAACTCTTATGAAATAGACCAATCACGTGTCGCCGTTACTGTTCTCTTAAGAAATTGACCAGTCACGAGACGTTGCGGATATAGAATAAAAGACATCAACGAGCACCCTACCCATGTGCCTAATCTTGATTTCCGCAGGACTAGTTTCTTTAATTATTTCGGTTTGTTTAATTAATTTCCGTTGACAAGTCTCAAACCTTATTTAGACCACTTGTGTCGAAAAGCCTCGTGGTTTAAACGCGGTTCTCCACTGAAAAAACATACATTATGATCCTCTTTATTTATTTTTCTTAGGCTAGGTTTTTACAATATCTTTATAAAAAGTAAAATATAAAAATACTCTTACAAAAATCTTAAAATCGTAACCTAGGGTGCCGCCGGCAGCGAGGCGGGGCCTAAGCTACCGGTGGTTAGGGCGACAGAAAGAGAAACCACCTGACTATCCGCGCCGTGTCCAGAAGTACCGCAGCGCTGTATCTGACCCTTGACCCAGCCATCTAGCGAGTCTCTTCAGGTGTTGGTCGAGACTCTTCGCTATAAGACCGTTCGCAGAAACGACTATCGGGACAATGATCGTTGAATCAACATTCCATATGGCAGTTACCTCGTGTGCCAAGTCTAGGTTCTTGCTGACTTTGTCCTTCTCGGCCTTCACGAGGTTCTCGTCATGGGGGATGGTGATATCAACGAGCACTGCCTGGCATTCCGATCGATCTGTCAGCACGATATCAGGCTTATTGGCTACAATAGTCCTGTCCGTGATGACATCGATCCTAATAGAGCGTGGCATGACCATTTTCGAGAACTGGCACTGGCTTATAGTACGGCACTTCGAAGTTCACAAGACCGTATAAAAGAGCAAGTTGCTGGTAAATGGTACTGGCTACTAAGTTATGTCTGTGCAAGTACTCGCCGTTAGCAAGATGACCACAACCGGAAATGATATGCCTGTGTGACTCTCCGGGACAGCGGCATGCCCGACAAATGTCGACCGTACCGTCCTTCAGGATACATTTCCGGTAGTTATTCGTTTTCTTATTATTATTCTTATAATTTGGTAATGGTGTTCTAAGCTTTTTTATTTATTCAATTTCAAGCTTCGCAGGGGAGAGCCAAAAATGCTGTCAAAATGGTCGGCAACGCGCCTGGTACAGTATTGGAGTCTTAAGCTTGCATCAGTTAATAGGCAGCCGAGTCTTCTTTACCATCGTCGTTGTATTAAATAAGATTCCAGTTGGCTTTGGGAACAAGTATAATTTCTTGTTTTGAGTGAGAGTATGGTCGTCATCTCTTTTTTTATAACAAACTTTAAGTTTGGCCTCTTTCAGGGCCAGTCACTTTTTCCTGCTGGACGTTCTCTCGAGGTCAAGAATTAAGAAAAGAGAATTTGAAAAATAGAGTAGATATAGTAAAAAGAGGAAGATAATACGAAAGAAAATAAAGGAGAAGAGAAGAGAGTACTATTAAAAAACTGAGGGAAAAATTGAGGGGTGGAGTAGTTGCAGTGGGCGAAGGCCACGCTGTTGTAGAACGGGTCATTACCTCGTTCTTGGTGACGCGGTCCCAGTCCAGCACGAGCAGCTCCAACGCCACATGGTCGAGCGCGGCGTTGGGCGCGTTGGGCACCTCGAACACGAACGACTCGTTGAACACGGGGTTCAGAGTGCGCTTCTTCACGTGAGTCTTCTTCTTTGCGATGCGCTGCCCGTTGTACAGCAGGTACATTTTCACGTAACTGTGAATTACAAACTTCGATAAGAAACAGGATGGGTTGATTATTGCTTCTACTCAGATACGCCATTCATACCTAATATTATAAATATCAATATATAGTACTTTTATCCCATGAGCGCGGGTGCAGCGGGAGCGCCATCTTCTCAATAACGGAGTATCCAACATATGGAAAATTTGCAATATTGCCCGAAAACAGCCTTCGTTTCCATGCTCTAAAAAATTGTTTCTATTAGCAGCCACATTGATCTTCGGTCGGTTTGACTACATCTAGAAAGGCTCAGGCGTTGGCAGGTTAGAAGGCAATCACCTCTACAAAGGCGAGTTCAAAAGTTGCTCTAGCAGTACATCGCCTGCATGACTCCGCTAGTCAATAGATAAGACACTTTTGAAGAGAATTAAAATTCTTTGGTACACAACTGCCGCTGCGACACGACGACGCGGGTACTTAGAGACTTTCTAATTCTCACAGTTCGAGCGAGTCAGGCATCGCTAAGTCGCATGAGGCATGGTTTGGCAGCAAATTGTGCTAGCCCACGAGTATCATATTAGAATTTTGTCAGGGTAATTTAAGGTAATACCAGAAGGCGCAGAGTAGATAAACCCCCCATACGGTGGACTGATGACCTAGTAAAGGTCGCAGGAGTCCGCTGGGTGCAGATGACGCAGGACCAGTCATTGTAGCACTCTTGGGGAGGCCTTTGTCCAGCAGTGGACGCAGTGGCGGATTTACACTTTTGCCGCCACTAGGCTATTCAAATTTTGCCGCCCCTATTGACCTCTACTACAACTCGATACCCTAGTTTTTGCCGCTTTGGAATCAAAGGGCCTACTCCGAACTTCGTAACGTGCCGTCCCTTTCACTATATGAGTGAAAGAGACGGCACGATACGAAGTTCAGATTTCGAAGTTCGGAGTAGGCCCTCAGGTCCCATTTTCAGTGAAAGCGGAACATCGCCCTGGTGTTGTGGGTTTTGGCAGTAAGTGGCTGAATGAGGTGTCAAAAACTCGTCTCGACGAAGGCTTCAAAACAGAAAAAAAAATTGCAAACTCGAAAACATTTTTGAAAAATCAGTAATAAGTGAGCAATGCGGTCATCTGTCGCCCGATTTTAGTCAGAAAAAAAACATATTTCAAAAATGACTTATTTCCGATACCGAAAAAAAGGCCTAGAAATGACTGCGATATATTTAAAAAAAATATTGGAGGTGACATGCCGATCACTGATGGGTTATTCAGAAGATGTACTTTTCACTCGACTAAAACTCTTTTTCGAAAATCGATAAAATGTGAAAAATGCGGTCATGTTTCGCCCGGTTTCGGGCAGAAGAAAAATAAAATTCAAAAATAAAATTGAGATACTGAAAAAATAAAAAATAAACTGGTCAAATGCGTTTCGGATCACGGACAATGAAGGGTTCCGTACCGACACCTACTAGTCCACATTTAAAACCACTTGCTAATACATTGAATAAAAAAAAACCGGCCAAGTACGTGTCGGATCACACGCGCAGTTGTGCATAGTTGTAGGACATATGTCTGTATAAAGTCTTGTTTTGTGCCTTTTATAGAATAAACCATTTTTCTTTCTTTCTTTCACAATGAAGGGTTCCGTACCAACACCTACTAGTCTACGTTTATAACCATTATCCAATACATTGAACCTAAAAAGGTCGTATCTTCCAAAATTAAAAATATTTTTTCGTAATTTCACATCATTTTTACACAACTACCCAAAAAAAGGAGTGTAATGTTTGCAGGGTTCATGTCTGTATGTATGTGAGATTCTTTGTTACATAGGATGTGACGTCGCAATAAAAACAATATGGCGGACTATTTATCTATATTTTGTGTGTTCTGACCAAAAATTTAAAACATGATTTTACGGCAACGATACTTTAAAACGAAAATCAAAAATTGCGAAATAAAATAATAATCAAATTTAAAAACATGACTGCAGTGGATAAAAGAACTAAAAAGAAAAAAAAAATTCAAAATAAAGAATTTCCAAACTATGATGTTTAAAATACTGAAAAAAATTGAGGTGGTGTGCATTAATAAATACTTTCAAAGATTTTTGGTTTGAACAAAATAGGTTTAACGGTTTTTGAGTTTTCACTTAAAAACTGACTTGCCCAAACTAAAGGTCGTAAGTCCCGTGAGTTCCCTATGAAGATACGATTTTTTTAGGTTCAATGTATTGGATAGTGGTTTTAAATGTGGACTAGTAGGTGTTGGTACGGAACCCTTCATTGTGCGTGGTCCGACACACACTTGGCCGGTTTTTTCTTTTTAGTTCACCTACAATTACTCTTACATACTACTTATAAGGTGTGGTAATGTACGCCTAAATTACAGACACACTATGAAGATCGTAAAACGAGGCTTCTTTGCTCTAAACACGTCTTCAAAAATTTAAATTAAGTACCGAATTATTTTAAGATTTATCATAATGCGGTATGTAGATTTTTATAGGCATAGGTATTAAAAACTTGGTAGCAGAATGACCATATATACCATATGGATCCTGTTATAACACTTACTAGGCATCAAAATAATGTTTTAGACAATTTAAACACTTTGAAGCCTACCTACAACCTACAAGCGTAAGCCAATGTTTGGGTAACTGTGCTCCAGAATGAAAAATGTTTCAAAACTAGCCATTTTACCCCGTTGTCAAATATTCTGCTACATACAAATTTTGCGTATGTACTACAATTGCTGTTTTACAGAGTTAAGAACAGACAAAGTACATTTTAAACATATTTTCTATCAAATGGGAATATATTACTTTTGGTTATAACGCTATAAAACCAAATAAACAGTTGGGGCATAGTTATCCTATGGGGAGCAAAGGAACCTCAATTTACGGTATAAAACATATTTAAGTGGTGAAAGATATTATACGTCGATTGAATTGTGTGAGCGGACATAGTAACATTTAGATTTTTTTTGTACGACAAAAAAAAAATCGGGGCAAATTTGCCGCCCCCTAAAATCTGCCGCCCTAGGCTCCAGCCTACTCAGCCTATTGGTAAATCCGCCACTGAGTGGACGTCTTTTAGCTAATATGACGGTGATGATGGGTAAGATTGTTCGAAGATTGACATGTATACGTACGGGTCGGCCAGGCCGGTGACGTCCATCTTGGGCAGGTTGCGCGCCTTCAGCAGCACCACCGTGAGGCGCGCCGCCGCCGGCTGCCAGCACAGCGACACCAGCACCTCGCCGCGCCCGACGCTGCGCATCTGCGACACAGTTCTCATCTCTACATCGGGCCAAGCTGAGTTTCTTGCTGCAGTCTTCTCAGCTAGGCTAGGCTTAATGAACCCGAGACAAAATCGATCGGTTGAAGCCGCTCAACCAATCTCACTGGAGCGCAAACTCTTATGGCCCGGCTATGAGTTTGCGCGAATTGCGGCGCGTTATTTGTTAATTGCGCGGTTGAGACGCGCAACGCACGGGTAGTTGGGATCACACGCAATTTATTAGGAAAACCGATGCCGCAGCCGCCACCGCTCGTGGCCGGGCCGTTGGAGTAGGTACCTATACTGCTCGCGTGGTCGTGTTGGAGGTTTTCCTCTAGATTTTTCCCTGGCTACTCTCCAACTTTGATAACTATTTATATATATGTATATATATATATGTGTAAGATACGTTTATGTTATCGAAACAACAGTAGCTCAGCAGTCTACAATCTAGTTGGATTAAGGCTTTTGCCACAGCACAATTTGCGGCTAAAGTCATCTAGTTCAAGAATACGTCAATTCTTTCTATGATTTTTAAGGTGATCAAACATTTACTTAGAACAAGCCTATTGTTTCTTGTTCATATGATGATTCTCTAAATCATGTTCTTGCAACACACATAAGTTATTAGAACAAACAGTACCTACCTAAGAACCAATAACGAAAAAATATATTTTCACGATAGTAACTAATAATGTTATTTTACTCTGATAAAAACATTTATTGATTTACAGGCGGTAATAATAGTTAAATTCCAATAACTAAATAATATTACAACTAACTTAAATCTAAAACAGGCCGTTGGGGCATTGTACCGAGGATACTTCAAATACTCACTCAGACCTTAGTTGCCTCTACCACCTCTCTACTAACATTATACTAAGGTAAACGTCTCAGTGCTCGACACCTTAGTGACCAATAGATGACACCTTTAAATCATTGTCATCATAACATAAGATTGTAAGTGCCATGTCAAGCAAAGGGGCATTTACCGTAGGCCGGGGATTGCCAAACTTTTTAACTATAGAGATTCAGTAAAAATATAAATTTTTAAAGAGCCAGAAATACCTGTTATCATTAAGTATACTTTTGAGGAGACCTCAAAGAGTGGCATGTGTTTTACCGACCTCTGCCGTAGGTACATCGAAGTAAATAAATACCTTGAGGCTGCGCGGCTGGATCTCGCGGCACAGCGCCATGGGCTCGCCGCTCTGCAGCTGCAGCGCGGACAGCGGCGCCACCACCTCGCCGATTATCTCGTCCCGGGAGTATCTGTAGGACGATAGGTAACCACAAGGTTTCACACTAGGTAGGTACCTATAAGTATATGTACTTCGCGCTATAAAAGAATAATTTGAACAAGACACAATGGAAATCAGTAGATACATTCATTTTGAGATCCTACAGTTCGCTGATGTGTGGAGGCCGAGACGGCTTACTTAGGGACATCAGGTCCTTTCATTTAAGTATGTTTTTCAGAGCACAACATTCATGTACCTAACACACTGACAACAAATGTGTTAACTAAATTAAAATTAAATCCGTAGTTTGTATATAACATTTACTAACCTATCAAAGCTGAGAACGACGAAGTGCAAAGTGATGGCGGGGAGCTGGTGCGGAGCCAGGCCGTAAAAGGTGAAGTCTTCATCATAAACCGGACAACGAGTCTTACGGACCACCCTGTAATGATTACGATAGTTCATCATTAACGGGTACTGAATAAAGTCATCAGTCAAAAGAATTGAAGTCTTGAAAGTTGAATGTTGTCACTGAATTCGCAGCTTACGGATTACGATCCCGATAGATCTGCAAAGACAGCTGGGAAATGGCCTGTCGTCTTTCGTGACAACTACATGATCCTTTGCGTAAAATGGCCACCCCATCCATGACCGTGTTGTCCTGTCACACCCCGCAGTACACTGACCTGGTCTTGACTTTATGCTGTTTATCCGGCAGTAGCTGCAACTTCACATACGGGTCGGGGCCGGCGGGCTCGCGTCCTGGCAGACCTTGGCAGGACACCACAGACACCACCAACGCGCTTTTCTCGTTCTCATATCTGAAAGCATTGATAAAAGTATACTTTATTTTTAGATACGTAGTAAATACATCGTTGTTTGTGGTCCAGTGGCTCGGTATCCGTAGAACCTATGTATTTTATATCGATTTGCGTAGGTATTTGCATGGTAATACTATAAGACCGAGGATCCAAAGTATTCGCGAAAGATTTGTCTATTGGGCGAAGTCAACTGGCGAAGATAAAGACTGACGGTGGCATCGTAGTTTCATCCAAGGCTGAGATCTTGAGAGAGGTTGAGAGGTTCTACGGACAGTTGTATAGATCTTCACAACCTGCAGCTAGCTTGGCCACAGACCCTAGAGCCAAGCTAACCCGGCATTACACCGAAGATATACCGGACGTCAGCCTGTATGAGATCAGAATGGCCCTGAAACAGCTGAAGAACAACAAGGCGCCAGGAGATGACGGAATAACGGCCGAACTCCTGAGAGCGGGTGGAACACCGATACTTAATGTCCTCCAGAAACTTTTTAACTCTGTTATTCTCGAAGGCAGTGTTCCAGAGGCGTGGACCAAGAGAGTGGTGGTGCTGTTCTTCAAAAAGGGTGACAACACTTTGTTGAGGAACTACAGACCCATCTCGCTTCTGAGTCACGTCTATAAGTTGTTCTCCAGAGTCATTACAAATCGACTCTCACGCAGGTTTGACGAATTCCAGCCCCCCGAGCAAACCGGCTTCCGTAAAGGCTTTAGTTCCATAGACCACAGATTATACAGAAGACCGAGGAGTATAATCGGCCATTATGTCTAGCGTTTGTGGACTATGAAAAGGCCTTTGATTCGGTCGAGACATGGGCGGTGCTCCAGTCGCTCCAGCGGTGTCGTATCGATTATCGATACATCGAAGTGTTGAAGTGTTTGTATAAAAAAGCCACTATGACAGTTCGACTTCAAGATCAGAGTACGAAACCGATCCAATTGCAGAAAGGTGTGAGACAGGGAGACGTTATCTCTCCGAAACTGTTCACTGCTGCATTGGAAGATGTCTTCAAGCTCCTGAATTGGGAACAACTGGGAATCAATGTGAATGGCGAATACATCACTCAACTTCGATTCGCTGACGATATCGTGATCATGGCAGAATCGCTGGAAGACTTGAGCATAATGCTCGAAGATCTCAACAGAGTATGCCAATAGGTGGGTCTAAGGATGAACATGGATAAAACCAAAGTTATGTTCAATGGCCATGTCTCACCAATACTGGTTCATGTTGGGAATGCTCCACTTGAAGTTGTGGATAACTACGTATACCTAGGACAGACGGTCCAACTGGGTAAATGAAAATTCAAGAAAGAGATCGATCGCCGAATCCAACTCGCATGGGCTGCGTTCGGGAAGTTGAGGAGGATCTTCACGTCAGAAATTCCACAGTCCCTGAAGTCGAAAGTCTTCGACCAGTGCGTGTTGCCAGTGATGACATATGGTACTGAATCGTGGCCGCTGAATGTGGGCCTCTTAAATAAGCTCAGAGTTGCTCAGCGTGAGATGGAGAGAGCTATGCTTGGAGTTTCTCTGCGGGACATGATCCGAAACTCGGAGATCCGCAGAAGAACGAGGGTTACCGACATAGCTCAAAGAATCTGCAAGTTGAAGTGGCAGTGGGCCACATTGCTCGTAGATCCGATAACCGTTGGGGAAGAAAGGTTCTCAAGTGGCGGCCTCGCACGGGAAGACGAAGCGTTGAACGGCCTCCCACTAGGTGGACTGATGACTTGGTCAAGGCAGCGGGGAGTCGCTGGATGCGGGTGGCTCGCGACCGTGTGCTGTGGTGTTCCTTGGGGGAAGCCTATATCCAGCAGTGGATGTCTTCCGGCTGAATGATGATGACTATAAGACCCAGATTAACCTAAAACTCAAAATTGAAAGTAAACCAACATCTAAGTATAGAAGAGTTGTAATTAGTTAGCTAGTATGAATTTTCCAAGGATTTAATGTAGTACGCAACACATACTAAATTAAAAAGAGTAATAAGATGCTTAATCGATGTAGTGTTATATTCAAAATAACCTAATGATAGCAAAAACTAAACTACTCGTAAAATTATAAGTAATTCTCATGTTATATACAAGTTATATTATACTTATTATGTACAGTTGCATACAGTACTTTATATACATAAATAAACACGAGCCGAAATAAATAAATTGTTAACAAAGGGTTGTTTCGTAAATAATTGTATTATTATTATTATTTATTATTATTACATATACCTAAGTAAAGTTAAAAACATATTAACTAACAAAAATAAATCTACTTATAATTACGGCTAAATTAAAACCTAAATTAAATCTAAAAATGGCCCCGCGGCATTGTGCCGAAGATACTGGTAGCATTTCCTCTTTGAATAGCCAAACTTACTCGTTGGCCGAGGTAACTGTAAGTTCTTCGGTCACCTATGGTATTAATAAGCCTCTTCGATAATCCCTTGAAGAGACTTAGAGCGCCAGGACCCCACGGACCGAGTGTCGCGACGCCGAAAGGCGTGAACAAGTATTCGGCAAAGTAATTAAATTATATCTAAAAACCGACCAAGTGCGTGTCGGGCCACGCACAGTGTAGGGTTCCGTAGTTGCCCGTTCATCACGTCACCGGTCATATGCGGAATTACGGGCCCGTAGAAGGGCTTTTACTGATCTTAGTCCTGATGATGTACTTTTTTGAAATGTTGTGTTGTATACATATTTTTGCCCTTTACGGTAATGTCTACTTAGCTGTGATAGTTTCCTTTTAAATTCATCGTATATATTACTACCATGATTATAGCCACCGTTTAGCTGGGGGGGGGGGGGGGGTCCATATTGGCTCACATAACATTACTTGTCATATTATTTTTCATAATAACGCTTTTTGATCATAGTAATCATTTGTCATAATTTTTTTGCCTACAAATTTGTTGTATATACATTTGTATTACCAACATCATTACTCATAATTATATTTAGGCAGATTTATTAACAACATAATGTCATTTCCAACTATTCATCACAACTCATAATGATTTTTAAAATAAACTTAATAATTATAAACTTATATTGTATAAGTATTTGAAAGCATAACATATAAAGTATGGGTGTGTTGGATTATATCGGCTGTCAATGTATGCGCTGAATTACAACATGTAAATTTGATTGTCAATAAATCATCTATTATGTCGATTATCCCCGCAACTTTTTTATTTTTCATGTACCTAGCTTATTGATTTCGGCCCGCCAAGGAGTCGACGGAGCCCCGCTTTGCGGGGCTCCTTTTTCCGCTCTGAGGAACAAAAGACACCTAACACTCCTCCTCGCTTCGCTCGTCGTCGTACCTATCCCGACTCTGGGACTGTATTTCTATTTTGATAGCAAGTTGAATGTGGTGTGGAAGATACCTGACAGTTTATAAATAAAACCAGGTAAAGTTTAAAATAAATATTATATTGACGACCGCTTTAGCCTAGTTGGTAGTGACCCTGCCTTCGAAGCTGGAGGTCCCGGGTTCGAATCCCGGTCAGGGCATTTATTTGTGTGATGAACACGGATATTTGTTCCTGAGTCTTGGATGTTTTCTATGTATTTAAGTATATATTTATCTATATAAGTATGTATATCGTCGCCTAGTACCCATAGTACAAGCTTTGCTTAGTTTGGGATTAGGTTGATTTGTGTAAGATTGTCCACAAATATTTATTTTATATTTTATATATAAATTTTTATTACTAATTTGTCGTTGTTAAAAAATAAATATGATTTAAAATTTTATTATTTAAAATCCTTATATTTTAAAAATAAATGAAAATTAACATTAGTATTACAGATATTTATTATGATTGACATTATTAACATGAATGATTCAGTGTTACGATATTTATGCGCAAAGACAAGTTATAAGTAATGATCATTATGATATAAAATTATATAACAAACATTTTCGGACTTCCAATAATCGAAGTAGCAATTTTATGTGAACTTTGGCGCACCCGGGGGGGGGGGGGGGGGGACAATTGACCATAGCAAAAATTTTTCGGCGGGTTTTTGTCGGCGTCATTGATATGTATACTCATGCCAAATTACAGCTTTTTAGTACTAACAGTTACTGATAAAAGCGGGGGACGGACGGACGGACATGGCGAAACTATAAGGGTTCCATGAAATGGTATTGGGTGCCGAGACCCTGGTACTTCGATGTTTTTTTTTTGTCTCGGCCGCCCCACCTGCCCGAGACGACGTTCTTGGAAGATGGGACGGTGCCAGCGTATCAACGCATGTAGCGTCCCACACCAGCACTCGCCCCATATTCCAAGGAACCAAGGTCATCCCATCCGGCCTCTTGCCATCGTCTCTTGACACGCCGTTGGGTTCGAGGATGGCTGGCGTGTTGACGGTGGCGAGAGTTAGATGCTTAATCTATATCGTATATCTAATAATAACATTCGTGATCCATGTTGTCTATATCCGCTGATATGGCGGGGTAAACCGAAATTGTAAAATGAAGAGCCATTATTAACCGCAATTTGTCAATAAACATAAAATTTAAATCAATAAGTAGAGCGGAGCGCCGGCAAATATCATGTATTTGCTGTATATGTGGTTTAATTATACACTCCAGCTCAATATGACGTGCGTCGGGGCAATAAAAGAGCTGCAATATTCTCGTAGCGCCCTCGGGTAGAGCTACCGGTTAGCTATATTTATTTTCTAACAGACTTTTAAAAAATTAGGAGGTTCTCTGTTCGACAGAATCTTTTTTTGTAAGTATGTTTGTTACGCAATTACTCCGACATTTATGAACATGAGGAATTGAGAAACCATGAGGAATGGAGGGAACTCCTCAAAAAGTCAAGGGAAATATAGGGATTTAGTATTATCGGTAACAAATCGAGTATTTGCATTCAGAAAGTAGCATTTGGTGCACCGGTTTGCGACCACTAGGAGAAGTTAATGACCTGAAAGGATATCTGCTCGTTTTTTTAATAGATTCCCATTTAATAACTACCAAAGTGAAATGAATAAAAGTCACGGTTTTTAGGCTCTGTAAAACCTGTAAAATAACCTTGAATCTTAATTGAAAAACCTCATCCTTCAGGTGGTTGCAAACTGACGCTGGTCGCGTAGTTGTGAACCGTAGCGCTTGGTGCGTCTATAAAGTAAAGTTGGCACGGCCATCCTTAACACAATTTTATGTTTGCGGACGGACAAATCATAAACGAACGTGTCTTCATACAGTTTTCTTGCAAATTGTGGCCGGGGGAACTCTGCTCGGGTAAAGATTAAGTTGGCACAAAGTGGGATTATAAAAGATGTTTACGGCCGCCACGGGGATGTCGAAGGTTGATAAAAGAGGCCTTTAAATTTTATCCGTCAAGTTGTAAGATGGGTTCGAAAAGAAATGATAGACGTGAGCTGCGCGTAAATAATAGTATAAGTAGTATTATTTAACGATAATCTTAATTGGAAAGCATCATTTATTTATTAAATTTTTTTTTTTTAATTTGGTATGTTTTAATTTATTGAGCTCAATAGAAATTAAAGTATGACATAAAAGTAATTTAATTCTTAATAGTTGACACCTATTGCATGTTCACCTCAGTTTTGATTGGTTATCTATTGAATCAAGATTGAAAGGGTTAAGTATTGGCTAAGTGTCAAACAGTGGGATGTTTACCTTATTGATTTACACTTCTAACGTCGCTCGACGCCATATGCGATGCAATGCCGAGACTTTCAGGTTAGGTAGTAGGCGTTTTTTAACCAAATAATCATTATAAATTTATAATAATATCTACAGCAAATAGGTAGGTCTACATACCTACTCTGAGTATTATGTAAACATAATATATCTGTGTTTTCTAACTATTAGCGCACACCTTCAGCACTGAAGTTCGTTCTAATCAGTATTGGTAGAAATTCTACCCTTTTCCGATAGTAAGACAGCTTGTTGATCGTTAAATAATGAGTTTGACGCACAGCGGAGGCGTGTGTGGGATTCGATAGCCTCTTTCTTAGAAACTTATTGATTTTATACTCATTTTATTTCACTCTAGCAAACATGGTGCCTGCCTATTTCACCAAGATATATTTATGTTGAGAGCTTTACTTATTCTTTATATTACTAAATGAATAAAGAATACAGGCGGGGAACTACGGGATAAAATATGGCCATTGTCCATCCCGAAGGACCATTTCGTATACTGGTGAAATAGTTATTAAATTACAATGCGTATAGTTCCTGAGATTACCCCGTTATAGAAATGAATTACTTAGATACCTACAAACTTACAAATTGTCTACTTTATCTCTTTATAATAATACATAGTATTTAGTATAGATGTATTACTTTAGAGATGTGAAAGCCAACACATATTGCCTAATAATAATAATGGAGCCTAACGATTTTTTTTCTAATTGATGTCATTTAATTAACTACGAACAGCCAAAACCATGATCCAGCAACAGATTTCAATAACCAATCTCCTCCCGCATCATAAAACTTGTATAATGGCTAACGAAGTTATATAAATGAAGCCCCGTGAAGCCCCGTTGTTGCGTTGAGGAGCAGCCCCCCCAAAACTTTGGTTGGCTGCTGCTCCTTGTCTGCTTTTTATTTCTTTTACGTCTTTGTCAGATGACAGTTTATACTATTGTGAATACATCAACTCGTCAGCCGGATGTATCGCGCTGGATAACCCGTCAGCTAATGCCTTAACCATTTTATGTGGTGAAAAAATAATCAATGCCCATAGGCGTGTGGAGTATGCGGCTGCTGCTCCTCAACCCACCAACGGATCGCCAGCTGATCCTCCACAGTAGTGCATAATAAATTTTTTTAACCACTGTAGGTACAAGTTTTCGTGCGAGAGGAAATGGCTAACGATTTTAGCGCCTGACCCACGGTCTATTGGAGCTTTAGCATCGCTTTCCCTGTATTTGTTTAGCAGCTGATCGATTTAACCGGCGTATTGGTTCAATTGCGCGTTTGTCCCGTGTCATCCATCTTCATGCTTGTCAGTGATGGATCGGGAATAAAAAAGAAATTGGATGTCTTACGTCCCTATTAAAAAAAAAACAATTTAGAGGTACTTGCCTACTGGGTATTATAGGTAGTATGAATCCATTACAGTTAAATTGGACCGTTTAATGGCTATTTAATAACATTTTAATAACCTTTAAATGGCGACTTAAACCATTTAAATTGGATCCTTAATGGTTATAATGTTATAAATAGCAAGTTACCGATATGCCTTCTAAGAATGTAAATGGGTACTTAGGCGCACATCATAGACAACGAATGATCCCATCATAGACACAAATTATACCACGTATACAATTACACATACTTATAAGAGCAAAAAACTAAGTACCTATCCACTAGACATACTGTAATTTACATTGAATTAAACCGAGAAATATACGAGCTATAGGGTGATAAAGTTCCATACAGCGCAACAGACAGGGTTGGGCAAAATACTGGCTTCATTGTATTTCAAATACAAAATACATTTAAAAACCGGCCAAGTGCCTGTCGGACCACGCACAATTAAGGGTTCCGTACCAACACCTACTAGTCCACATTTAAAACTACTATCCAATACCTGCATTGAATCTAAAAAAGTCGTATCTTCATAGGGAACTCAAGGCACTTACGATTTTTGTTTGTACCTTTTGTTTGGGCAAGACAGTTTTTAAGCGAAAACTCAAAAACCGTAAAACCTATCTTGTTCAAACTAAAAATCGTTGAAAGTATTTATTAATACACACCACCTTATTTTTTCATTTTAAACTTCATAGTTTGGAGATGACTTAAACGGAAAAGTTTTTTAGAAATTTCATTTTTAAAGGCTTATCCATCGATACCTACCCCACACGACTATGTGCGTTGAATTTTTATTTATCATCCACCTGTTTAATATTTTTACGCTAATACATCTCAATATGGAAATCGATGATGGAAATTACCATCGATTGTACATGTAGTTTTCAGAAAATAATTAAACCTAGTCTAACGAGTTAATACCATAACTTAAGAATTTATACATAATCCCACGCCTGTATTCCCAAAAGGGGTAGGCAGAGCACATGAAATTTAATTCCAGTGCCACACTTAGCAATTGTAGGAGAAAATGTGATATTGCAGTACCTACATATACGTGCTTAAATATTGAAGCGTTAACTTACCTCTCAAGTTACTAGAACAGCAATAGGTTTCTAGGCATGTATAATTAATTATCAGCTTGAAAACTAAAGCTATAACATCCTTACGTGCCGCCACAGCGTGGTGACGTATTTTCAAAATCATACCCGTATTTTCTTTTGGTTTTAAAAATGTTTATACAATTTGTAAAGCCACGCTTGCTCAGACTGGTTGGATTATGTTATGATGGAACTATCGATTGGCTTCGCCACACATACGTTGACACGAAGCTCCTGAACAATGCAACCTCGTGTAGGTATACATAATTTAAGCGCCTTGGAAAACCGTTCTGTATTGTATCCACGAGGAATAAAGGACGAAACCTACTAGGTCCAAGGTAGGTACTGTATATCATGTAACGTACGCAACTGCGCACGTGCACAGTTCACTCCTGACTGGTTTTTAATTGTATAACGGTTTTACATAGAACACGTATACTTTTCAGGAGGGCCATTGGTACAGTTAAAGTAACAAAATATCTGTAAGCTCTTATTTGTATTAAAGTCATGTTAGCTTATTTGGCAACAGAATACATATAGATATTTTCGATGTTCACTGTAGGGTACTTATTCCCTTTTTTTTTAAGATTTTACAATTTTAATGGTAATGGAGAGGAGATGGAGAGGGTTTGAATTAAGGTAAAGAAGAAGAATAAAGGTGTAATGTGACCTACAAGCGAATTGGTTGCCGAAGCAAGGACATAGTATATGTAACGGAAATAAATTATACAACAATATTCAAGTATCTACGCGAATCGATAACGGATGAGCGAATTCATATTTATGTACTGAAATAAAGCAAGGTCCCTGTGCCTGTGTTGAGCACTGGAACCTTCACATTAATTCAGAACATTCATTTATATTGGACGGCATTGCGTTATTTTTGGAGTGGACCAAGTTTTTACGGAAGCGACTGCCAGCTGACCTTCCAACCCGAGGGGAAACCAGGTGTTATTGGAATTAGGCTTGTTAAGTGAGTGGGCAACTTGAATGTTACAAGTACTCAAGCCACCCGAAGGCCTCTTTCTTAACGACTTGGCTTAACGACTGCTATCATAGCCAGCAGCCGGGATCAACGGCTTAACGTGCCTTAAAAGCAGGGCAGCGCTTAGTTAATAACCACTCAATTCAAAGCGGTCATTTATCCAAGAATTGACCTCGGCCGACGTTGCTTAACCACGCAGGCCTACCGCACGCAGTACGCGGGCGCCGCTGGACCACGAGCGCTCGAGAGCTAGCAGCTGGCAATAATTGAACTTAGACATGGCTTGTTATCAACTGAGACTAGGATCAGTTTATAATTAAAGTGTAAACGAGAAGTTTCAAAGAAACTCTTATCCCCACATCCACCCTATTCACGATAGAGCACGTCTAACTTAGAGGGTAGATTGAGGGTGACTTAAGAGTTAGTTAGCAAGTAACGCTAAGTTACACACACAATCTAAGTTACTGACACTAACTTCTGTTATCTGCACTGTGGTCAGAATGTGCAGTTAGCGAGTTAGTCACTTTACACTTTGGGTTAGCATTCAGTTTAATTAACTTTTTCTAATTAAAATCCTTCTTTAGATTAGTTAGGTTCTTACAATTACATATTATTATTATCTGTTTGACCTGAAGGTTGAGTGGTAGGGAATGCCTCATGGTACTAAGTTCGCCTTTTGTATCTCTAATTTGTTGCTGTGCAATAAAGTTTAAATAAATAGGTAAATAAATAAATAGAATGCCAAAACACCGGCTTCTAGCAAATTAATGAACTGCATGGAATTGGTCCTGCACTTCGAGAACGTGCAGCATACATATAGTATAGTATACGTATAGTACAGTAGAGATCTTTTTTAGCTGGCCAATATTCTATTAATCTATTATTGGATTTTAGATCTTCTAGCAAATAAAATTAAGTTCTTTTGCACGGATTCCCTTGACATAACTCTGCCAACTCAAATAATCTTAAGTACCTATAAATAAGTATCTGACAAAAATTTGATTTTTGTTACAAGCTTTTATTGTAGACTGCACTTTTTTCCACAGTTATCAGCCACTCTTTGAGACTGTTCTAATGAGCCCCGACACGACGACTATGTATTGTGTAGTTTAGGAGTTGCTACGGCCACCTTGTCTCCAGCATCAGATCATCTCGGTGGTACCATAATAATAATACGACGTGCGGTCCAAAAGTTTCTGGCTGGAAAGAATTGGCGGTTTAAAAAAAATAAAAAATATGTTATTGTGATTGTCATTTGTTCTGCTGTTAAACATCTATATGCTTAATCAAAATCCATAAGTGTTAGAAATATAAAACCTACGTTTTATATTTCTAATACTTATGGGTTCTGATTCACGGCAATTCAAACAACAGTAGCTCTAAACTTACGAAGTCATAATTTGAAGTCGTGAATAATAATAATGTTTTCCGAAAGTCTTACACACACCGACCTAGTCCTAAAAACTAAACAAAGCTACTATTCATCAGGAACAAATATTCGTGCTTATGATACAAATAAATTCCGCTTACCGAAATCCGACCCCAGTCATCTAGTTTCATAGGCAGGCAGAGTAGAGCCCTACTTACCAATTATAGGCTTAAGTGGTAGTCATAACCTATATAACCTACAAAGCCCGAAAAAAAAATTCTGATAACATTTCATAGTTACAAAGAATTTTATTTCGACGTGCATAACAATGAATCAAAAACACTTAGGTACCTGAAGTTGGGCTTTCTTGAATCTCGAGTATTTTTCGGTAAAAAGTTGATGTGAGACTAAAACGTTTTGGTTCACGATTCATTTTTATAACATTCAATGATTTTCATAGTAAGAAGTAAAACTGATAGTGAAAGTTTGGAAAGGTTTGGACGTTGTAGTGACTTTTTCTATTTCAATCTAGTTACAAAGTGTAGGAATAGTTACGACGCATTTCATAAAGTTTAGTAACAAAGTGTCTACACAGTTACTAAACATTGTGCCTAAACTGTACACCAGTCACTAAACGCAAGTGTGTATAAAAAGGTTTCGACACAAATGTTTCAGAAACGTGTGAACACGATGACTACACTTAGTTACTAAAATAATTTCGGTCGCATTGTGTATAAACTGTTACCACACATAACAACCCAACACACTCGCAGGGACTCGTAACGGTTACGAAACTGTTTCGACTTGTGACTACTTTGAAAAATCTGCGACCGAAAATGGCTATATGGGCAAGGTAATAAAATCTACCAAAAAGATAATGGCTACCATATTCTGGGATTGCAACGGAATACTGTTGATAGGCCTAAAATAACGGAATACCACGGTTAACGGCAGCTACTACGCTACTCTTATTGATCAATTACGAGAGGCGATCAAGCAGAAACGTCGAGGTAAAGTTAGCAGAGGTGTGCGGCTACGCCACGACAATGCTCCCGTTGATACTGCTACTGGTCCAAAGTGTGGCATCGAGAAAATTCTTCACCCAGCCTACAGTCCTAACCTGGCCCCTATAGTGACTACTATTTGTTTTCAAAACTTAATGCAGACATAAGGGGAAGGCGATTTTCTTCGGATGATGAAGTGACCAGTGCGTTTTACGCCCATTTTGACGACAAATCTTTTAAGTAATTTTTTTAAGGGGATAGAGGTGCTAATTTCCAGATCTGAAAAGTATCAAATAGACGGAGACTATATATCAAAAATTAAAAATAGTTTTGTAAATGTAACTTTTTTTCTTTGCCAGACCGGAAACTTTTGGATCGCACCTCGTATATTGTATTGTCACCGAACTTACATAAGTATTCCAAATTTCCGCTCAATCGCATACTAACAAGTGGCTGAAAAACGGATTGCAAATTTTGAAAACATCTTGTAAAAATAAGCGGTGGAAGGGTTACACCCGTACTAAATGCATTAAAGTGCAATGAGCGTTAACTCCCTGACGACCAGGATGCATGTGGATACTTGAATCGGCCACGAAATCGCTTAGATAACAATAGACTTACCGTAGTTTGAAGTGCAGGTCGCCAAGCCGCCCCTCGCTATTGTTGTCAGAGTCTGCTGGCTTGGGCTTCTCGGTGGCGTTGGCGTCAGCGAGCTCCTTGCTCAGTGGGGCGGGCTCCGGCGCCGTCGGAGTGTGGGGGCTGTTCGCGCCAGATGACTGGACAAGACAAGGTTCGTTAGCATCATTACAAGGTTTCTTCAAAGGTTTGTACTTTTAGATGTTTACGTGGACCTGAAGTCTTAGAGCTGCGCCACGTAAGTACTTTTAGAAAATAGGGTTTTAGGACTTTATGAAACCTAGTCTCGATTCATCTTTTTGACATCCCAATAGCGCCGCAATAGTTCGCCAAGCGTGGAAGCGAGGGCACGAAATTTATTGTCATCAGAATCGACAATTAAAAATTGAAATGTTATTTAAATGTAATCGCTTTTTTGTAGTTCATTCTATACTACTTACTTACAACGTGAATTGTTAGTGAATGCAGTCAATGGACGAGCGCTCCTAAACAAAAAAAACCGGCCAAGTGCGTGTCGGACCACGCACAATGAAGGGTTCCGTACCAACACCTACTAGTCCACATTTAAAATCACTATCCAATACATTGAATCAAATAACTTAACCAAAATTACAGTTAAATCAACCT
Organism: Epiblema foenella; assembly: GCA_963556455.1. Taxonomy (NCBI): domain Eukaryota; kingdom Metazoa; phylum Arthropoda; class Insecta; order Lepidoptera; family Tortricidae; genus Epiblema; species Epiblema foenella. The sequence goes on along the minus strand of OY747113.1, from coordinate 9,708,708 downwards.
ATCTCAAAAACTATAAGAGATACTTTGATCAAACCAAAAATCGTTGAAAGAGTTAATTAGCATGCATCACCTCTATTTTTTTTAGAATTTTATACCCCGTAGTTATAAAAATAGAGGGGGGGGGACATACTTTTTACGACTTTGAGAGCTGATATCTCAAAAACCGTTCACTTTAAGAAAAATGTTTTTTAGAAAACTTTATATCATTTTAAAAGACCTTTCCATTGATACCCCACACGGGTATGTACATCGAAAAAAAAATTTTCATCCCTCAGTTACATGTATGGGGGGCCCCACCCCCAATTCTTTTTTTTACTATTTAGTGTCATAATTTTGTAGCGGTTCATACAACACATATTCCCATCAAATTTCATCACTGTAGTACTTATAGTTTCCGAGTAAATCGGCTGTGACAGACGGACAGACGGACAGACGGACAGACGGACAGACGGACATGACGAAACTATAAGGGTTCCGTTTTTGCCATTTTGGCTACGGAACCCTAAAAATGGCGTCGAAATCTTAGAAAACGCTTCCCTTTATCATATTTTGTCGATGTTATTTGCATCAGATTTGGTACGATTACGATGATCCTAACAAGGTTATTTTAAAAACATTGACCTACTTATAGATTGTGTTTACGCGTTCGTATACCTAGTTGGCGACACGCTGTGACGCCATGTCGTGGATTGAATGTATGCTTAATGTACGTCTAGACTGTATGTCTGTGAGTGGGTTGACAATCACAAACTGTGATTACTTACCTACTTAATATAAGTAATAGGTTGGCTTAGCTGGCAATACGCTGGTAATACCCTAGATGGCTATACAAATTATACCAAAAGCGTTCAGACCACTATGCTATAGGCTATAGATGGACCGGTATTAATTAGACTGACTTTAGTGTCCCATCGACCGTCGGCTTCGAGTGGTCGATGCTAGTCACTCTGTACAGAGAGACGCATCGCAGGCGGTCGGCGCCAGGCGGTCAGACGTAATCCGATAACGCTTTTATGGTAAGGTTACAGTATTTTTCAAATAGGCTGAGTACAACAATTGACATTATGGCAGTATTGGGATAACAGACGGTGTCCTCGTACACAGGCAGTGCTGATGGTCAGCGTCTGAAGTGTCTGGGATCTATGGCAAGCAGGCGCGGATACCAGGTACTAGGTTCTTTTTTTCCCTTCGCCGCCCCCTCGCCCCACTCGCCTGTTAGTGCACCCCTGAACCAAATCCTGAATACGCCCCTGGTGGCAAGATCGGCGCAAGCTGCGGTGGTGAAGTTGAGTTGCACATTGCGGCTCATAGCTGTTAGTACAGAGTCTAGTAATAAGTGCTGACCGGGATCTGTGGCATGATCGGTGCAAACTGCAGTGGCGCGGTTGGAGCGGTAGGTGAAGGTGACTTGCGCAGGTAGTGTATCGCCGAGCCGTGGGACCGGACGCCAGCTCATCGCGGCTAGTACAGAGCCTAGTGGTTAGTACTGACCGAGATCTGTGGCGGGATCGGCGCAGGCTGTGGTGGCGAGGTAGCCGGCGCGGTCGGAGCGGTAGGTGACGGTGACTTGCGCAGGTAGTGTGTCGCCGAGCCGGGGGACCGGACGGCGGTGGCTCGTCTCGGGGGCTGGAATACCAGCGCCTTGTCTGGGCCACGCTTGCCCCCTGAGAATGGAATAACAATCAGACACAGCCCATTACTAAAATAAGGATACTTATAACTTAAGGCGACATGTTAAAAAGGCCTTAGCCAACATTTGTGCACATGTGGAACATAACACGCGCGCTTCATGGGCGCTACGGGTTTCTGACAAGCGATATCTGATGTCATTCTCCAAGTGTAGAACTACACAAAGCTTACCTAGTTTGTGCAGCGAGCTGCGCCGCTTGGCGAGCCAGCAGGCGAGGCCAGCGAGCGTGGCTAGCGCCAGCGCGCCTGCGCCGAACACTAGCACCCAAAATGCTGCGCCGTGCCATTCGCCCGCTGGAACGAACACAATTAATTAAACTCAAGTTTCGTCTTCAACATACATCGGAGGATTTGTAATAATATTGGCCTCGTAATACCATTTATGTATCGTAAATAACTACGCGACGGTTCGGCGTCCTAGGCACACACTTACGGACCCGGACGACGTAATCACAGCGTCCATCGAAAGATGGAACGCTGCGCTTACGGCGTCCAACTCTGACACGACGCGTACACTTAGGCATTCCCGCCGGCGGGGACGTCCACCACGCGATCGCGACAACACTGACACATATAGTCCCTATTCGTTCCGGTACCGCCGCACACCGGGTAGAGTCGGTCCGACCCAGGTCGGGCCTAGCTAAGTTTTTTGCTGGACTCTTCTCAGCTAGGCTAGGTTTAGTGAACCAGCGACAAAACTCTCAGTAGTTCGATTCCACTCACACCTCAGATTCGGTTGAAACCGCTCAACCAATCTCACTGGAGCGCAAACTCTTAGAGTATTCCAGTGTTCCAAACCACACGCGTGGTCGTGCCGGAGGTTTTCCCCAGGCTGCTCTCCTATCGCTTTATTGGGCCCGGCCTATAAAACCACAGTCAAGTTAAAAAAAATAACTACGCATGATATTACTGGGCAGGCACTAACATACCAGACGTATTACAAAATTAAACCCCTTTAACTTAAAGGCAAATGGCCCTCATATGAGTCATGCCTCTACGAGCGATTTCTGCCACAAGGGGAAAAAGTGCTACTACACGCTACAATCCAGGTTTTGGCTTAGCAACCCCCCTGTGCCATTTATCAATCTATATGTCATGTAATCTTTGTCATCATCGAATAACAGATGAGGGTAAGTACGTATATATTTGTAATATACTGGATCTTAGACCCTTTGTTTGAAAGGCCTTCATCTTACTAGTAAGCCTAGTAAGTAATCAGTAGGTAATTTGCATAATGAATGGCTCCTTACGAGTGCCAAGTTCATGCAGTGCACATGCTATGCGCTGAACGCGTGCCACGGGACCTGTTTGCGCGGAGCTTCCGATCAAAGTAGCTTATCCGTTAAATTGTAGGTATAAAATTAGAATTTAATTAAATAACGTTAGCGTGAAAGCATACTTATTCTTCATTTTGATAAACAAAGCAACGATGATTTGCATTTGTCAAAATATATAAAGCTCTTTTAGCAGACTGTAGCGGGAAGAAGGTCATAATTCTTGAGTGTGTATACAGTTGTCTCATATAAAAGCTAGCAAGGCCAATTCAAACAATTTCCAACTTTCGACATTTTTGAGATATCAAAACTAAGTAAGTATGTATATCTTCATGATACTAAAGTAATTTGTCCAAACCATTTTACTTTTAGCGATCCCTTCTATATTTGTACCGCTATCACGCACGTACTTTATAAGTTATCTAGTTTTGTGACATTACTGTTGGAGTTGTCCCATTATACCTGTCGGGCCCGGTGCGTTGGGAATTCGATAATATTGGACGATCAGTAAGTACTTCTTATGAAAATTGAAATATTTCAAACAAAAAGTTGTCAATTATACTTACCTAATTATTTTAAAAACAGTCTTGTCGTATCTTCGGGTCCATATTGGCTCACATAACATTACTTGTCATATTATTTTTCATAACAACGCTTTTTGATCATAGTAATCATTTGTCATAATTTTTTTGCCTACAAATTTGTTGTATATACATTTGTATTACCAACATCATTACTCATAATTATATTTAGGCAGATTTTTTAACAACATAATGTCATTTCCAACTATTCATCACAGCTCATAATGATTTTTAAAATAAACTTAATAATTATAAACTTATATTGTATAAGTATTTGAAAGCATAACATATAAAGTATGGGTGTATTGGAACGTACAAACGTAAAATCATCTATTATGTCGATTATCCCCGCAACTTTTTTATTTTTCATGTACCTAGCTTATTAAGCGATTTCGGCCCGCCAAGGAGTTGACGGAGCCCCGCCTCGCGGGGCTCCTTTTTCCGCTCTGAGGAACAAAAGACACCTAACACTCCTCCTCGCTTCGCTCGTCGTCGTACCTATCCCGACTCTGGGACTGTATTTCTATTTTGATAGCAAGTTGAATGTGGTGTGGAAGATACCTGACAGTTTATAAATAAAACCAGGTAAAGTTTAAAATAAATATTATATAAATTTTTATTACTAATTTGTCGTTGTTAAAAAATAAATATGATTTAAAATTGTATTATTTAAAATCGTTATATTTTAAAAATAAATGAAAATTAACATTAGTATTACAGATATTTATTATGATTGACATTATTAACATGAATGATTCAGTGTTACGATAGTTATGCGCAAAGACAAGTTATAAGTAATGATCATTATGATATAAAATTATATAACAAACATTTTCGGACTTCCAATAATCGAAGTAGCAATTTTATGTGAACTTTGGCGCACCCCGTATCTTCTGTTTTTATAAAGCTTTTATAAAAGAAAGAAAGAAAAAAAGAACAATATATGCGCAAATTAAACATAATTATGTAGGTAGGTAGTTTACGTTTTCAACCGCTCCGCTATTTCGGAAAACTTTCAAAAACTTAATCGACCATCATATACTTAATTAAAGAACCTGCCCACAAAATTCCATTTCAAGAGAATCGGTCGAGAAATACGAGCTGTACAAGAGAATATAGTATTCATTTTTGTGCAAGATCAAGCGGAGGCGCTTCGCTCGCTCGGTTAATAAGTAATATTTACTTTACAACTTTGAAAGAAGTACTATACACTCGAATGTGATTGGTTCTTAGACAATCGAAAATCTACAAAATTATCAGCGATGGAGGATCAAACGGGCCTGAAGAAGACGGACAGGCCAATACCAACAGTTTATACATAAAAATACCTCATTGAACCCTTGAAAATTCAATCTCGTAGGCCTCAATTATGCGGCGACAATTGTGTTATAAAAATAACCACAACTCACACGGCGGACCCGGCTCCGTCAAGTATAATAAATCTCCGGTGCATGCGTAGCGGGAAAAGTCTCGAGGGAGGAATTTAAGATGAAGTGGAATTACTTATGAATTTACCTGAAACGAAACGTAAGTAGATGTGTTCATTTACATATTTATATTGTGGAGGTGCTTAAAGCTATAACCCTTTTCTGAATAGACGTAAAAAAGTAAAACCGAGCTTGGCTTTACAAAATTGCGCCTCAGCCTCAGGACACTCACGAACATTTTTCAAGCCTAGTTATTCGTTGAAAGAAACAAATACTGCCAACTGAGACAGCTTGCGAGTATGCGCGGCTCGGCAGAAGAGCTTAGGAGGAAATGGTAGTCTGAGTTGCTGGAATGTTTTTGTTGATTAACCTTTTTCTTCTTTCATCACAATGAATCCACTTACTATCCACATCAACCACATCTTTTCTCTTTAATCTTTCCCTCTCAGTCTTTAGCGAGATGTTATGTGATGTTATATGATGGAAGGATGTTAATTTAGACTCAGTTTTTGTTTTTTACTAAGTTTGTATAACTATGTTTATTATTATAATCTTAATTAAAACTACACATTTGTTGTATCTTTTATCTCAAATTGACCAAAATAGCTACCTAGTCAGAGATTAAATATTCAAATTACATGGAATCATTTTGGAATAAACCTTACTTTGCTTGGTGCAAACTAGTACGAGTAAGTAGGGATTTACACTTACTTGTTTGGTTAAATGGTCACTTAAGGTAAACGTCCCAGTGCTTGACACTGTCCTCATACTTTTATTAATAGTACTTCATGAGTCATGGCAATAGAGGCGAACAATAGGTGCATGTCAACTATAGCGCATTAACTGTGTAAGCATTGTGCCGTTTACTTTAGTAGTCTGTTTAATATTGATAACTAGAAGTTAGAAGTCATTAGGCGTAAGTTACCTTAACCATCTTGAATATAAACGAGTACCTTCACATCACTCGCGGTGAAAAAAGTTCCAAAGTACTTTGAAGGGCGAATACGATCACCTTTTAACGAGACAGACCTTTTTCGTCTCCGTTAATACATATTTAAGGAGAAACTTTTATAATAAGGTATTCCGTCGTCTGCAATAATACCTGTGTGACAAGATGAAACTGTCAAAAATATCAGATTTGTGTCTACTGGATCAACGTAGAACCTATTAAATGCAATATAATTTGCGCGCTTCGTTATTTTTGTTATGCTGGCGGCGAATTAAAGTTGGCGTCGACGGAATCCCAGAACCGAATTTACTGGTTGATTGTATTTCTCTTGATATTTTTAACTGCGAACATTTCTGAAATTTTAAGAATGGTCTGCAGAGTGTACCCGGGTCATTGTCAGATTTAGGTTCGCGTCTTTTCGGTGGACATATCCAAAGTTAAGGGCCACAAAGCTTAATTTTGGATTGGTCTAGTAACCCGCATTAATGGTGTTTCCATAACTATACATCTATGTAATAAAAACATAACTTATATGTACATAAGCCTTTAACTATTGACCACCGGGGTAGACAACTTTTGTTTTTACAACTGACAATTTCTCACCCGATAATGGCTAAAGTACAGTAACAAAGTAATATTGTGACATTATTATACTAGAAGATTAATTGTATATAGTTTAATCTACCTCGAATACAAATAACCTGTGACCTTAAGCGACAAAGAATGAGCACTCTGCTCTGGGGTAATGGATAGCAGGCCGCCCGCCGCGGCCGCCAGCCGACCCACTCCCGGGTGTTTAATGGCTCTCATCCAGTTGTCACATTACGGTTTGTAGTGCTTTTGTTTTAGTTGAACGCAACGTGATTTGGTGACAATAAGTATTGCCGATCAGAAACTGAAAGGAATACATTGCCAAAGAAGCTTTCACTCCGGTATGCACATATCGCTTAAGAATTGATTGATTTCATTTAAATGCATTTCAGTTCCATCGAGATGATATAATCTGCTACTGCTAAACTACAAAAATGTCTACACATTAATGCTTGAATTTTTATCTTCTCTTAGAGTCGTTAATAAAAGGTAAGTGTAATGTGGATATTTTTGCAGACAATATTGTAAATAACTAAAGCATCTGCTTTTATTAATATCTGTAACCTTAACATAACCTTTATTGGCTTATTTGATTTGCTGGACACTTGAGCGAGCGCGGTGCTATAAAAGGCCTATTACAGAACTACTGATAGCTGGGTAGTTTATTTTATGAGAATGGCGACAGTAATATAGACGCCGAGAGTGTGAATAGATGCTAGACATAAAGTTAGTGACACCCTATTATAGTTATTTTAGCAATATAAAAATATTGCTGAATTTATTGGATAGGTTATAAAGATAAGATATCGAAAGGTTAAAATACTAGAGTCTTGAGGTGTCCACCTCAAGACTTTTTAAACAGACATAAAACTTCTATAACCTATGTTTAGATGTCTGACTATATGCAGCCAGGTTGCTGCCAGGATTCTGGCCTGGTGGGAGAGAGAAGAATATGGATTCCGGATGCACATATTTCGAGCCGACAGCCTAATGTATGGGTATGTAACTTAGCAGACTCATCCCAAAAATCAACGTAAGTGCCTGCTGGTTATACCACAGTGTGGCATGTTTTATCTACCAAAACTATATCTACTACGATAGTGATTTGACTAAAATGTGTAAACGACACAGCCAGATCGATTGTCTTCAGACTTCAGGATTCAGGACTGATTCACAAAGTTAACACACAGGTCGCATTAAGTAAACCAATGGAAGTCTGGCCTCGGATTACCAACAGATCTTACGGATGTCAAGGCAAGTTATTCTTGGAACGAGTGGTGTGGTAAAACCTGCCGGTTGTGAATCGTATATCTAGCCATAAATCCGTTGCCCTTGGCAGGGATTATATAACCCCTACCCTCGGAACACGATACCCGCAATTTGCTGGTGAATCTTTCTATATTCGTATGACTGACCGGAAACAAATTTGGAGACGGAAGAACTTTCCATAAGCCAGTGTGCGGATGGAAAGGTATTGGACAGTAAAAGATTTGGGCCCTCTAAAGGCATTCGACTGTGCATGCGAAAATGTATATTAAGCTCTATGTCGGATTAAATAAATAAATGTTTAAAAAAAAATCCCCGTAAATACTTAATTATTACAAACCATCTTAGCTTAAGAATATATTTTGGCTCCCTCGTGCCTACACTACCTACAATTCTAAACAAAGAAAATAAACTTTCCTCTCAAGGAAAATTGTATTTCAAAAAAGTTACCCCAAGAACACAGAAAGCCAGTATCGGGTTCCCAATCAGAATATGTAATGAACACGTGCACGACTCGAAATACTAACACGGGTTCTGATTTGAAAATGTAGAAAGAAATTGAATATCATTCTTTATTTTACTTTCCAATAAAACAAATAAAAGATAAGTAATGAGAATTACGAATCGTAAGGAGCAATAGGATTAAATAAGGAGTACCTTATGATTGAGTAGTACTGTAACATTAAAATAAACAGATTGCCTATAAACGATACGGGGCCATATTATAGTGACGAAATTTTTTGACACTATAGAAACTGTTATTATGGTGTATATCTCACGAGCGCGGATACCGTTAGCCATAGTTGTAGATAGTTATGACACATACGAACACATTGACAATGTGAACTCATAGCTCCTACGGTAAAGCACACATAGATAATGTGAATGTATATCTCAACACACAACCATGGCTCACCGGGCTCGTGAGATAAAAGTACTGTACGCTCAGAAGAGCATGAATAAAATTTGACCAGAGCTAAATAGAATTAGGCTCCTAGCCGTTTGACAACCGACGGCTAAGATCTCAAAATCAAAATTATCTTTATTGCCAGATTATGGTAAATTCACAATGATGAAGATGTTTGGTACAGTTTTTTGTTATGCGCGCATAATCTACTCATAAGAGCGTGCAATAGTTCCTTTAAATACAGTTAAAAATAATATAATCTACATCACAAAGTACAGAATGAAATAGGTAATTATTGTTGGCGAGTATATTAACTTATGTCATTAATTCGGTCATGTCAGGTCTAATTTTACATTTTTAGAGATGAATTATTAAATATGTTTAATGTCATGAAAATTAAAATATTCCTTAAGATCATAAAAACAGTTTTGAACAAGAAGTTTTCTTAATGCATTTTTAAATTTAGTTCCTCATTACCTTGATATGGTTGGGCAGATGATTATAAATCTTAACAAGTACTATTATAGTACATTCCCTTGCGTACAATTGTCATCTTTGAGTTTGAAACTCTTAAATTGTGTAAGTATTGATTTCTGATAGGCCTACTAGTTTCTTTCACATGATACTCTGACGGGTTGTTTTTTATAAAAATAAAGCATTGTAATTTATATACATGTCAACGTTAATAGTCCGTGATTTTTAAATATGAAACGACATGTCTCATCATCATTCAATCTAAAAATTATTCTAAGACATCTCTTTTGTAAAATGAAAGTCGATGTGGCATTAACAGAGTTTCCCCAGTAAATGATTCCATAATTTAAAATAGAATAGATGTAGCTGTAGTATGCTGACAGCGCCGTTTTTGTATTTGCTATATTTACGAGTACCTGTAATCCGTAACAGATTTTCTTATTTTACAATTAACCATTTCGATGTGGTGTTTCCAGTTGAGATGTGTGTCAATTATAACCCCCAAAAATGTATAGGAAGTCACCTCTTCAATTGGGATTCCTTCATAACTGACTTTTAGTTTAAGTACTTTAGCTTGATGTGGTCTGAACTGTATGTACTTTGTTTTTGACAGATTTATACAAAGATTAAGGGTTAACAGCCATTTCACAATATCTTCTAGGGATTTGTTTATGTTTAACTCGTAATCGGATACACTAAGTCCTTTTCCTGAAACTAGAACAAAAGCGTCATCTGCATATATAGCGCTCAGATGTTCGTTAATCCTAGAGAATCCATTGATGTATATAAGAAAAAAGAATGGACCCAAGATGCTTCCCTGAGGTACCCCGCTTTTATTTTCCGAAAACATTGATAGTTGAGACTGGAAGCACTTTTCATGCTCATCGTAATATGTTATCTGGGTAGCCTGGGTTCGGTGAAGTAAGTACGATTTCATGAGTTCGAGAGCTATATCGATAATTCGAGAGCGATCTAGCAGTAAGTTGTGAAACAGCTAATATGCGGAGAAGGCCAATAACGTTAAAATAAAACCATGACAAGGGTTGAATCGTGTTGACGGGCTAAACGAGAGCCTTTATTCAAATCGGGCTTTTCGGATACCAATGAAACATCGTTGGTGTAAATGATTGGAGTCCTCATAATGTTTTCATATAGCATATTAGGGAGTTTCAATGTAGTAAGGAGCAAAATTAACATGTAATGCGTAACGTGTCTATAATCGATCTTTGACGAGCACTTTAGCCTAGTTGGTAGTGACCCTGCCTGCGAAGCTGGAGGTCCCGGGTTCGTATTCTGGTAGGGGCATTTATTTGTGTGACGAACACGAATATTTGTTCCTGGATCTTGGATGTTTTCTATGTATTTATCTATATAATTAGTATTGCGTAATTTGTGAACACTGTCGCCACACGAAACCTAATCTGATTATGGCACGGCAACGTCCACTTCCATGTTGTAAAAGGTTTCACCTGTTGATAAATCTTGCTGGTGGTTGACAAAGTCATTTCTATTTTACTAACTGACCGGATATATGTTTTTAGGGTTCCGTACCAAAATGGTAAAAAAGGAACCCTTATGGTTTCACTTTGTCTGTCTGTCTATCTGTCTGTCTGTCTGTCTGTCACATCGCTAAATATGTCAAGAACTATACTTGTGCTATCGATTTGAAATTTGGAATGGTTATAAAGAAGGCTTACCTACATACATAGAACATAACATTTTTTAATATTTTTTTTTATTTACTGTGAAAAATGACAGATAACAGGTGGTTCAAAATTTGAAAGTCTAGTTAATATGTCGAGTGGGGTGTCATATGAAAGGGCTTGAATTGCACATTCTGAAACTTTTTGTTTTATGAGGGAAAATGTAAAATAAAAATACCGTTCCCCCCCCCCCTTATCTCCGAAGTTTACCGAGGAAAAAATATAAAATTATTACATAACATTGATGTCAATGTATATTTTACAGGAAAAATATAACTGTAGCTCTATCTAGTTTTTCGTTTTTTTTTATCGTCAAAAAACATTTCTATACTAAGTTTGTAATTTAATCGCCTTTGCATGTCTTTTTGTTTTATAAATTCCTACGAGATTATGGTCAAAGTACCTTTTTTCAAATAGAGAAAAAAAAATTGAAATCGGTTTACGTGTTAAAGAATTATCCTTGAAAAACTACCATACATACAAAGTTATTCAGTTGCTCAAATTTGTAACAAAAGTCGCCGATAGATGGCGCTGTATCCATGAGGTCCAATTTTCACACCATGTTGTTGAGATTTTCCTGATTTAATAGGGTTGGAACTGGTACACATCTGTATACGGAACCCTCGGTGTGCGAGTCCGACTCGCACTTGACCTTTTTTTTTTCTATTTTTAGTCGGATGTCTCTGTCTCGGTCCGAATGCTGGCCCCTCAAGAAGCAACTAGAAGACAAACTCCATGCCACAGAAATGAGGATGTTGCGCTGGGCAGACGGTCACCTTACTGGACCGTGTTCGTAACACCTATATCCGAGGAAGTTTCAAAGTGCGACCGATTTCCGAAAAATTAACAGAGGGACGATTGAGATGGTATGGACATGTCATGCGCCGAGAACCTGAACACATGACGCGAAAGGTGCTAGACATGCTCCCTCCACCAAAGAGACGAGGAAGACCCCGTCTGACATGGATGGCCACTTTAAGGAGGGATATGAAAGAAGCCCAAATCCCATCAGAGACGACCCAGGACCGACAATCCTGGCGAAAAATAACTAGGAGAGCCGACCCCTAATAATGGGAACAGGACAAGGAGAAGAAGAAGAAGAAGAAGAAGTCGGATGTCTCTGGACTTGTAGCCAACTCCAATTTATCCGCATAATATATGAAAAATTACTGGACTTGGTAAGTATAAAAAATAAACGCGGACAAAAACGCGATAAACTGGAAACGCGGACATTACATACCTACTTATTTTAGTATTTGTAACTGTTTGTAGTATTAGAAGGGACTAGTTAATGAGTACAATAATGACCGGCGTGTTTATCTTTATAGTAAAGAAGTACATAAATACAGGACCGAATGAAACAATAATAAAATTAAATTTTATATCAGTCGCAACAACAAAGAGCAAAATTATTTTTCATCCAGCGCAGCACATACTTAAAGATAAAATGTTAACATTTGTAACAATCTTACCTAATTAGTTTATAACTATTACCTATAATAATTTTCAAACGGTGGTACGACAACGTACCTACCAGTGTCCAGCTAGTTATACTGTGTTCTACAATTTTTTTATTTTTTTTGGAACTCCTTTTGAAACTTTATGTCCTTTTAATGGGTTACAGATTATTATGCTTAGGTGTGGCCATTTTTTAAAAATACGAGTACCCTTCTCTCCGCATCATGATGAAGCTAATATAGGTAGCGTACTCGTATTGTTTACAGCCTACCAATTTGTTTATTTACCCATGCGTGTCACCTTCATTTCCAACTATTTTCGATTAAGTCAGTAATTAAAGGAAAACTTCAGGAATCTGCGAAGCAAGATTCCTTTCAACGCCCTGCGTCCTTAAAAATAACTGTAAATTTTCCAGGAAACCTATTTGTTTCGAAACACTTTGCATAACAATAATATTCAGTGTATGTTATAAAAATCATTCACATGTCAGCCTTTTTGACTTTTTGACAGTGGCATATGGAAACAATTTTGCACTACTTGTATCATTCTGGCGCGTTAGGAAGGCAAGTGGAATCGAGCGCATGCAAAACTTGAAATCCTATTAGCATGCGAAGTGTCGCAACAAATTGATCTCCAACGAAGCTCGTTTATCGAGCATCCTCAATAAGGTGATCAGATGAAGGGCAAGGTTTGAATCGAGATAGCTTGAGTTGCCAATCAATAAGCGCCCACGGCATCCGGGGTCCTTTCCGTCACGTGCAAACCTATACAAATCCGGTATGGATCCAACTTTACTAAAGCCGTGTACTCACAAGCTAATCGTAACTGTAACCGAATAGGTATATACTTACAGTAAACAGAGTGTACTTGGTTTGCGAACCGTTTCGCGATCTGGTGAATGGCTCTCTCGCAGTTACGTACACAATTGAACCCTGTTAAGTCGTTACAGTATCCGTTCGGTTACGGTTACAGTTCGCCAGTGAGGAGCCGGTTTTAAGTGCTGGTTATGGTTGTGCGACTCGTTGCGCGTGGAGCGATTACTGAAACGCCCATGCGAAAACACCCTGCTTACCATATGTTTGTGTTTGTGAAAAGACACTAAGCCAGACACAATATAGGTAAATAACAATGAAATAAAACCCACGCGCGTACATTTAAGGTCCATCTGTTTATGGAATCATCGGTAAAAATGGGCTAGTTGACGTCGTCCGCTCTTTTCATTTATTTCAGTAGTTCCGGCACTAGTTACGCGGTTGGTACTTACTGGTACTATAATATGTACAGGTATATTATACCTATATCATTACTTTTTCAAGAATTATACTTACAACTCTCTTCTAAGTCTTAAATGTCTTATAGCCCATTTAATTTGAATAAGTGGTTGACTTTAGTCTGCTGTTCTTATTGTTATTATATCAATATATTATCTGATCATCACATTATTTTCTATCAAACTTTATGATTACCCGTAGCAGAGCGTGTTCGTGTTATATAGGGGCAAACAAAATATATAGAAAACATGGCCACTGTTCTCATTTAGACATGGGTAACTCCGGAGTGATATATAAAAAAGATATATATCGCTCCGCCCGCACAAATCACTCTTCATATCCTTCAAAATCCGAGTATATCAGTATATCTGTATATCCGTACAACTCCCTCGCTCCCGGTATCGTTTGCTTTGCAATAGCGACATCACATCGCACCAGGTAGGTACTTACTCATATTTAAAAAAAACTATAAATCAATACCTATTTATTGTATTGAACTAATTACTAATCTCAATGCTTCGTACAGTTAAATACCTACTAAAATAAAAAATCTACCAGCGTAGATACACTACAAATCAATCTATAGCTCTTAGTGAATTACTGATCTACTTGATAGATAGATTCATTCGAATCAATCTCGATCAGTAATTCACGACGTAAAATTGAGCGGTGAGCGGCCGAGCGAGTCGCGTTGCGTGGCGAGAGCTAGAGAGCTACAGAGCTACTGATCGACGGATGCATACGGATATAAAGATATAGAAGAGTGGTAAAATTGAACGGTGAGCGGCCGAGCGAGTCGCGTTGCGTGGCGAGAGCTAGAGAGCTACGGAGCTACTGATCGACGGATGCATACGGATATAAAGATATAGAAGAGTGATATATATCCCGGGAGCTGAAAGATATGTTTCACTCTTTTCTTTAAAGTGACACATTTTGCCCATGTCTATTCTCATTGCCCGATCTGGTTATCGTTCACTTTTCCATACATTTTTATCGGTATACTTGTCAAAAACCTAACAATGTATCAGGTCTCGTATTAAAGTAATGTAATTCCTATGTGACTTTGCAAAACCAGTCATACTTATAAGATAATAATCCACTCATACGTACATATACAACGTTTGCCATTAAGTAATGACCGTTGTTACTGGTTACCAACCAACACGCAACTGTCAACTATTTACATCCACTGCCGGATGCCATTTAAACAGTTTTATAACACGGGTCCCAAATCACAGAATGTTACACAAACCTTGTTCGTTTTAAAAGTTAAGTTCTATTTTTGTAGCAGTATGATTTCTAGTTAGGTATTGTCTAGTTGGTGACATATTGGAATACCCCCTCTGTAGTAACTCTGCGATCACTGACTAGGGGCCGAACGGTACGCTTAGGCATTCCCGCCGGCGCGGCGGGGACGACCACCGCGCGATCGCAACAGCACAGGCACATATACAACACAATGAATAAGAAAGGTAAGGTAAACGTCCCAGTGCTCAACACCTTAGTGCCCAATAAATGACACCTATTAATCACCTCTGTCATCATAACTTATGATTGAAAGTGCCATGTATTGGGTCAATGTCGAGCACAGGGGCTTTTATCTTACCTACAGTTACGATCCGCGACTGGGGAAATTCCACCCCGACTGTCGGCTGGTAAATAGGAATTCAAATTGTCAGCTTACTTCTGAATCAGATTAGGCTCTCGAGGGAATCAGGACGATACAAATAAACTGATTTATGCGCTGTATCGATTACTGTGGTTAGTTACGGATTTAAGATTTAATATTGATGGGTTGAAACATCCCCCGACGTCCTATGATTACACATTTCAATTCGTTAATCTATTTTATCAAATGTAGTATCAAAACAAAGTCATAACCAAAGAAATTGTAAAATCTTTGTCTATCGCATTTTATTCAGACGTTAGAGATGGAAATAACTTCTATCGTCGGCTGCAGTGCTGATGTGTTTGATCAAGCTTCCTAACTCAAAATAAAACACGTGAATGCATTTTCTAAAGTATTCAGTCACATCTGTCGCGTCATCACACCAACCGAGTCTTAGTTGGATTAAGAGCGAGGGGTCACCTAAATGGACGAACGGGCGGCGGACAGGCCTTATATTACATGCCCTTCTGGTTCACGTCTGACAGATCACGATATAAGAGTGGGATTGTAGGCTAAATAAAGCCTTGAATTTATTACAGTGTAGCGAAATAAAAACTTGTTATACTTAGTGGGCGGCTGACGGATGCAAACGTCAAAATACGGTCCTACGATATCCGTAATATGGATATGACTATATTTGTTTTGAAAAAGTGGACCTCATTGCAAAAATGTTACAGTTTCATTGTTGAAGTAAATAATTTAAGATTTGTAATAAAAACTCCATTAATAGTACTTTTATCTCACGAGCGTGGGTGAGCCCTGGTTGTTTGTTGAACTATACGTACATTGTCTATGTGTGCGTCTCAGGAGCTATGCATTTTTATTTTCTGTGTGTTCATATGACTAAGGTACTTTCGGGTATTAAGGCCTAGCTAAGGGAGAATGTAAATAAAATGAAAAATAGCATATTTAATCAACTTATTTATATATTAATCAGTCATTAATTTCAATTAGTATACAACCAACGTGAAAAATGGCATAAATTGCCATAAAGAGACATACAGTGACAGGTTTTTTAAAACCCTACCAATAGGCCTTATTTAAATATGGTAGCATAAAAAGGCCTAAGACCTTAACATACTTAAATAATTAAAACAAACTTGTTGTCGAGGTCAATAATCACTTAATTATAACAAATACGTCTATATTCTTCTATTGAGATATAATATGGCTCATTGTATGGCTATTAAGTACAAAAAGACATCAAAATATTCCGCTATCTAAACTAGCAATCTAATTAACATGTATAGAGATAATCAGTCTCAAACTTTAACTAACATAAAAAATAACCAAAAATAGTAATCCTTGCTATAAAAATAAAATAAAATTTGAGTATTTTTTTAATTTGCCCTAAAGGCCTTATTTTACTGTAGGCCATTTTATACTATAGGTAGTATAAGAAGGCCTATTACGTTTTCAACATAAAAATAAAACAATTACACGTTCTAAGCGTTCTCTGCTAAGCGTTCCTCTTTGAACTGCTTGAACTGCAGACACTAGGGCATCTTCTGACCACAATGCTCGTTTGGGAGGCATCGTGATCGAAAACTGAAAATATATCAAGTAGGTAATTAATTGCACACTAAGTTAGTAGTATAACTTAAAATACCGAAATACATTATAAGAACCAAACAAAATTCTATATATGAAGTAGGAGGATAATAAGGCCTAAAAGATATCCCAAGTCATAGAGGGCAATAAGGCCTATAGGTAAATTTTGTAGGCCTTATTCACCGCTGACCACGTGTATAAATAAAACGAAATATAAAATATTTGCATCACAATATGTTATTGAAACTTGTACCACATTAGAAGCGTTAATTAGGGAGAACAACTGTGTGCAAATTGATATTATTAATGTAACATTACCATAAATACTCACGTTCGTTTCGGCCCGATTTTTGTACCACGTGCCGGGTACCCACCTGCTGAAATGTATGACACAACACTGGCGGCGGGAAGCGGGGCATCGAGCCAGTTCGAACCTGTAGTTCCTTGTTTGTCCGCTTGGCGTCAGGGACGCGTGGCTTTGAGCGCGAGCGCTCGTATTTAATACGATTTTGGTTACTTAGGCCTTATTAGCCGACAGGCTTTATTACCCGCAGGTACCTTACTACAAGTAAGTACTAGGAATGAAATACTGCATTCGTAGCTGGCTTCGTATAGGGCTGTAAGAAACGCTCGCGTTTTTAATGGGCACATACACTGTCGCTGCCAAGCTCTCCGTGCCGCTACGCAATTTCCTCTACATAGGAGGAAACGGCACGTTTGTCTAAATATCCCTTAATTCAACAAATGTAACACTAAATTGAGTTACTTAGGCGCTCAGATAAACCAAAGGACATTTTGTTGGCCAAAGGGACTTTAATATCCATTTTAATAACTCACTTAACGATTAGACCAAGAAAATTAGCGAAACCTGGACATAAAAGATAACTGTAATTTTCTTTTTCTATGATATGAAGTATTGCTAGTTTTACTTAAAATAATAGAAATTAACAATTTTAAGGTTGCGCGTCACTGTAAAAAAACCGAAAAACTAAATTTTAAACATATTTTGATTTCATAAGTACAGCATAATATGTAACTACGTAAAAGTACCTCTATTATGATATGACGCTTGCATTCCAGTTAAATAAATCAAAATTAAACTAATTAATCAATCGGTACTATCATTAATAAAGAACTTTCGGTAAGTTACACATTTTCTGGCTTATCTTATCAGGCATTATAGATAACTGTAATTCAACAATTTATTCTGAATAGTATATTATGTGTGTTGATAAATTATTAAAAATTAAACAAATTCTCTTTGCGGATCTCTAAAATCACAAATATTGGTAATTACTGGAAAGGCAAAATACGTAACTACTTCAAAAGTGTTTAATTTATGCCATCAACATATTACTAGCACTAAAAGAAACAAATTAAACAAAAAATATCCACGATTATCAATTAATTGTTATCTTCTCTTACTTGCGTTTTAATATGAACATTATGTCTTGCAGAATAAGGTCGTAATTTCTTTGTTTCTCAACTCACGGCCGTGCTGTCGCTACTCGCGAGCTATTCTCGTGTGGTAGTCGGCTCGTGCATTCATTTATTATAGGCTTATAGTCAATGATTGTCAAACTTTTATAAGCACGTGGGGCGCACCACGGTTCGGCTGGGGCGGAAATTTATTGAAAAATTGTGTTTATTAAATCGATAACAACTAAATTGTTCAAAATGAAATATATGATTTAGTGTTGGGTAGGACATGAAATTAAAATGAGTTTGAAGGAGTACCTTATTTCCAAAAATGAGGTGGTTGAATGTCCTACTTCAAATGAGGTGAGGTAAGGTACCAACATATACTTAGTATCTGTTAGCAGCAAAAACAGGGCTTTTTTGAGATGTAGTGTATATGATAGTCACCAACCACTTTCATGCATTATACTTATACTTAAGTTTCATATAAAAATGGTATTTATTGTAGAGGCTGTTTTATTTTGGAATGCCCAGTCAGGTGAATCAAACCAATAAGAAGTTAGAAGATTCTAAGTAATTCCTTTGATTGGCACTGCAAAAGATTTGAGATCCATAGACTTATATAATATGACAACCCAATAGTAAACCTCATAATTAACACTAAACACGTAATATACTCATAAGTACTGAAGAACTACAGCAGTATAGTTATTATTCCAACTTGATAATTTGAGTATGCTTAGTAATTTAAAAAAAATCACATAGATTGGACTCATACTATCACTACAAGATGTTATCATTTGAACTGACATATAAATAATTAGCTTACTAATGATATAACATCAATGAGGCGGAATAAAAACAACATTAAAAGTAATTCCGGAATCGTATGTCGCAGTCCAAAATGCAAACCACATCAACAGTACAAGTACAGCCACACTACAAGGTACATACACAGATATTCATGTATCGGCTAAATGTTTCTACCGAGGCTGATACAAATATAAATTAAATAAACAAACCTCAGAAACAAAGAAGCATCCCAAAGTGATAAAGCTTTGTCAGATTGTCAATGTCAGATTCAGAACTTGTTTGAATCTGACATTGTCAAAATTGAGTTGCGTTCCTTTTGCCCTTTTTTGACCACTTTGAAAAGTGTTTTGTTAACCCATTTTTAAACCCACAAATTCGTGTGGTGTTTAAAAATGATATGGAGGTTGCTTTAAAACTTTCCTATTTAAATCTACCCTTGGTGAGACATTAGCTGTTAAAGTCATAATGCCCCCCCCCCCCCCCCCCCTCTAATTTCCAAACTATGATGTTTAAAATTCTGAAAAAATTAAGATGTGCATTAATAAATACACATATAATAACAAGGTAGATTTTACGGTTTATGTGTTTCCGCGGAAAAAGTGTCTTGCCTTAACAAAAGGTCGTAAGTGACGTGAGTTCCATATGAAGATACTTTCTTAGATTCAATGTATTGGTTAGTGATTTTAAATGTGGACTAGTAGGTGTTGGTACGGAACACTTCATTGTGTGTGATTCGACACGCACTTGGCCGGTTTTTATTTTAATAATTCAACAGCCAATTTATTTTCGTAAAGATTGTATAGATTTTATTCTATTATTTATTAAATAATAACCATATTATATATATATGTGTCATTTTCGTAATCGGCACCCAGAGGAACCTCGAAGATGACACCCATAACGATTTTTAAGAAAAATAAATGTCCGCCATCTTGGATTTGAAAATGCGTCATTTTTGTAAACTGCACCCCGAGAAACCTCGAAGATGACACCCATATTGATTTTTAAGAAAAATAAATGTCCGCCATCTTGGATTTGAAAATCCATGTATTTTTAGCAATCGGTACCTCGAGGAACGTCGAGAATGACACCCATATCGATAATTAAGAAAAGAAATGTCCGCCGTCTTCGATTTCAAAATGCATGTCATTTTCGTAATCGGCACCTCGATGAACCTCGACAATGACACCCATATCGATTTTTAAGAAAAATTAGTGTCTGACAACTTGGATTTTTTTTTTTATTCAAAATAAACTTATGTGGTAGGTATACAAATAGTTTCGCCAAACTGAGGTCAGTTTGTTGGCGAATAGTGCGCT
The DNA here is from genome assembly GCA_963556455.1 of Epiblema foenella. Lineage (NCBI taxonomy): Eukaryota > Metazoa > Arthropoda > Insecta > Lepidoptera > Tortricidae > Epiblema > Epiblema foenella. Next base: position 9,688,347 of record OY747113.1, on the reverse strand, counting down.
CACTTTAACAACATTACATTACATTTGTAAATCCATATCATTTTAGTAATCGGCGCTTCGAGAAACCTCGAGAGTGACACTCATATCGATAATTAAGAAAAATAAATGTCCGCTATCTTGGATTTGAAAATCCATGTCATTTTCGTAATCGGCACCCCGAGGAACCACAAAGGTGACACCCATATCGATTTTTAAGAAACATAAATTTCCGCCATCATTGATTTGAAAATGCATGTCATTTTCGTAATCGGCACCCCGAGGAACCACAAAGGTGACACCCATATCGATTTTTAAGAAACATAAATTTCCGCCATCATTGATTTGAAAATGCATGTCATTTTCGTAATCGGCACCCCGAGGAATCTCGAAAATGACACCCATATCGATTTTTAAGAAAAGAGAAAATTTGCTCCTCGCATAAACTTGGAACCCTCTTTTCGCCCCTTAAAGGGAGCAACTTCGAAATACGAAGTTTCAAATATCTCACTTCAAAAAAGATTTGCTTCCCGTACAAACTTTGAACCCCCTTTTCACCCCTTTAGTGGAGCAGTTTAGAAAAACGCTGAAATACGTCATTAATATATTTAAATACAGAGTCTATATACAAAGTTTTATGTCTCTCACTTCAATAAATACGGTTTTTCCTACAAACTTTGGACTCCCGTTTCACCCCTTTAGGGGGTGAAATTTGGAAAATCCTTTCTTAGTGCACCTGTTGGCCTTATAAGGAACTTACGTGCCAAATTTGGATTCTCTAGAACCAGCGGTTTGGGCTATGCGTTGATATGTCAATCAGTCAGTTTCTTCTTTCATGTATTTAGATATATTACACCACGGCAGCAGTTGGAATTTTAATTTGAAATCTTTATTGTCATATTGTGAGTTACAAATTAAATTAAGTAACAAGATAGGTAAACGTTCCGTTCGTTACAAAAATTTGACCGTGTGATGTAAACGCGTAAGATGTATGAAATCCTGCGGCGCTTACGACATTTTTGTCAACGCATGAGCATTGAAGTGAGTACTTCATGTCGCACTCGTTACGACAGGTCCGATCCGCCGCACGCTCGCCGCTGGCGCTCCGCTCTCTCCCCACCCTGCACCCACCGCATGCATCCCGCTCCACGACAAGTTCGCACGTATTTTCAATTTGATTTTCAATTTCTTAAGCGTGACATTAATATGTTTAATATTGATGAAAACATGATTATACTACACAAAAAGCTATTATTAAACAAAAAAATCACAGTTACGATTTTTGCCTACTGAGAAATACATTATTATTGAAACGTTAAAAATTAATGTTTAATTTTGGTCTGAAATGTCTAAACAGACACAATATAGCTTAAACAGATACAACCATCATAGTTACCATTTTTGCCTATCTAGATATTGAGATCAGATGGAATCTGTGAAAAAAAACGTACTTGCGAATTTGGTTTCAGGTTAATTTTGCTATTCAGTGATCGCATTTGAATTCACCTCAAAATTATACTAACATGGTATTTGGTTACCTATTTTGCCTGTAGAAAAAAGTTAGGTAGTGTACGATAACTCACGATTTTTTTTTAATACGTTACGATCACGCATTTTTTACTTAATATATCCAATTAATATTTCATACTAAACATTAATATCCGATAAAGTAATAAAAACAACGGGTTATCGAATTATGTCCAGGTTCCGCTAATTTTCTTGGTCTAGATACGCATATCTAAAATGGAGACGATATGAATCGTTACCAACTTACCATCGATATTTGAAACTAGGCCGAATGCGATATAATTTAACAAGATGTTTCAGTATAATGTAATACCTACTTAAGGAGCGCTCGACCCCGCTTCGCCAGCGTACCGCGTGTAGTAAGTACCTATGCGAGGTTAAGTAACGTCGGCCGGGGTTAACTCTCAGATAGGTGACCGCTTTTAATGGTTAATATAATCCCGACTGCTGTCTAAGACATCAGTCGTTAAGCCAAGTTTAAAGCCTTTGGGCGGCCTGAAAACTTTTAACAAACAAGGTGGGCACCTTGACAATCCCTTTAGCTTCCCAGTCGCTTCCGTAAAAACTAGTGGCTACGCAAAATCTTGGGATTAGGTAGCGGACCCCGGGATCCTTCAGGATATGTACTGAAATAACACTAGGAGGATGATGATACTGGCCTACTTATAAGAAAATGGAGGCCACAAGTATTTTGATCATTACGTGTAAATTATGTTAAACAGCAATATCTATTTCTTCTCGCTATTAGAGTTAAACAGCAGCATGAAGGAGGTAGGGTGCTGAAGGATACGGAACATCATTAATTAGCCACTTATCAATGAATTTATGTCCATTAATTAACAATAAAACAGAAATATGTAAGTAGCCCATCTTTAGTTACGAGTATTCTCTTAAGTGTATAATTTTTGGGAGGTCACTTATGTAAACAAGAAAGAGAAGATAACCAATTACAATCCCCTGTGGTATTAGTTGTGAAATCATAGTGTTCGAGTTCTACGCACTGAGTTCTATTCATCAGAAATGAACAACCCCTGTATCAGATCAGCAAGTTTTATTTACACAAGACAACTTTTCAAATTGAATCACGTTCAAAAACATAAACAAAGAGAACGAAACCTGAAATTAGTTTTACGGAGCACGTAATTCGCTCGGGTTTGGAAAATTAATGGTCCATCTCGTTCTGTCCTGCGCGCTAGAATGAGACGGTTGTCTCTGTAATTAATTAACTGAGTATATTATGTTCTTAAAAGCGTTTTACGAATAATGTGAAGGTAAAGTCGGTCTCGTTTAAATCATAAGGGTAGGCACATGAGTTAAATTACTAATAAATGCATTTGTTTACCAATTGTCTTATTTCACCAAAGCCTTGTTTATCGTCATAATTTTGTTTCAATATTAAATACAATGGGAGATACTACGTATACCTAATCCGTTTGACATAGCCATGGTCATTCTAAAATAATATTCTAAACCATAGAACATTCTCAATAAGTAAAAAATATTAAATTATTATCTATACCTTCTACACAAAAACGCAGTTGAAGAAAAAGTATCAACTTTTCCTTATTAAAGGCATTTTATTGCCCGCCGGATATACGACAATAATATAATTAAGAAAAACCCGCGCTACGCTGTAGCACCTGCTACGTCTTGTAGCGCGGCTACGAGTCTACGGCCTAGGGATATTAAATAAAATGGCGAATCTTGGCCATTCGAATTCATTCTTGGGCATTGGTTCATTCGAAACTCTAAGGCCATTCTTCTGTCAAACAAGCGCAAACAAAAAAGATAAAGATCTCTGCCTATAGATATGCGTAGATTCTTGCTTGTGTTCATTTGATAGAATTTGGCCTTAAAAGTTTCGGACGTACGATATGAGTAAAGTATCTGGGAGCTCGGGTCGTTACATGATATGATTTAAGATACGATACGGTGTTTAGCGGTTATGTGGGCGTCCCCGAGCGGCGGGTAGTTCGTTTTACAGGGTTTATTACGTGATCTGTAATAATGTATACCATCTCCTATCTACTTCATATAATAATAATAATAATACTTCATATTACTTATGTGATATTAGTCTCGGAACCCAGAACTCTATTTTTACGTATTGAAAAAACATCATAACCAGTCTGTCGTATCCTAAATTAAAGTGGACCGAAGTTTAGCGGATAGAAAGCTAAAAAGAGAGCAATAATTATATTTCGTACTTTTATGAAGTAGGTACCCTTTTTCTTTGAACTTTTATGGAAAACCCGGGTCATTCTACCTATTCAATAAAAATAATCCTGGGCTAGTAGCTATAACAGTGGGGAGCAAAACGCCTCCTCTATTCGGCGTATCCCGAACATGTCCTAATTGCGTTCCGTCCGCAAACGCGATTACGAGGACAATGAAATAGTGGGGACAACGCTACGTAATCACATTGTACGAGCATTTTTCCGGACCGCATACTGCCATTGGCTGGAGGAAATATTCACTGCTTAACTTCGTTTGTTTTTCGTTGTGTTGTCTCAGTCATATGATTATGCCTGATGGGCTCAGCCACGACAAGCGTTGTTGACGCTATTTAAGCCATCGGTTTAAACAGCTTCAACAACGCTTGTCGTGGCTATATATGTAACAAATATGTAAATATAAGCCAATCCGGGATCGACATTGTAAAATAAACTATAGGTACTCGTACTATGACTATGAGCAACTGTTGTCATTTCGGCGTGGGTGTCTGCGTACCATGTGATTGAATAGGTGGCCGGAAACCGCGCCAATGTCCACAATCCATCCTACAATACAATCTAATCCAATTATATAATGCTTGTAACATAGCGTGGGTGCGGTGACACCTGTCATTTAGCTGTCATCGCAATACAATGTATAACCTCAAAACTTGAAACGTTGAACGTGGCATATTATAATAATAACTTTATTTATTTAAGGCCATATACCCATAATAATATGATATTACTTTCAGCATTATACATATAGTACCTACATGGACTCAGAAAACGAAATATGCATATGACATTTTCGTAAAAATCTAAATAGAATCGTTTATTGGCAAAACAAACATTTTACATGTCAATGTTACATAATATCACAGTCGCATCACATCTATTAGCTATATTTTAATATTTAATTATGTCTAAATCTAAAGGTACCGTGGCTGTCATTAATTCACTGCTAAGCTGAGCGTATGCTCGTAGCGCTACGCCCTTGTAGTAGCTTTACCCGTTCTGCTTTGAGGCCAAGCAGCATCAGTTTTCCTCTTAAACGTGAAAATCGCTGCTAGAAGTATGGCTCATATATGTGAGTCATTCGCCTTGAATCTGTTAATGACATATATAGCCAGTAACGCAATGATGAACGTGTGTCGTGATTGAAAATTTGTAGTTAATTTTAGTGGACATAAATCGCACTATGTTTCAATTTGCCAATTAGATACAAGTGTACATTGCGTGTCAATGCCAATCTGTGTTTTCGAGAGAAAGTATTGCGTAGGCCGACGTACAATATTTGCACAAGTCTGTACCTACGAAGATAAATAATGTAGTAGGTAACGAATATCCTCCAGTGACCCAGGAAAGTGTCAATTTTGAGATATAGGTGGGTCTTGCTGCGAGGCAACCCGATTAATTCGTTTTTCCTATCCCTAAGTCTGTTCTAGATTTATGATGTCTATAAATTAAACCACTAGCCGAGCGACAAGGCACGCGGTCGAACCCCGGCTCGTAACACTGGATTTTGACGTGATAACGTCTTTAAATCCATGAACGGATTCCAACACGAAAAAAGTGTGACGTAATGTATGACTAACCTGAACCTCGTTAAGCGACTTTCTATAAAAATGTTATTGGATTTTGAACTATTACTGACTGTAAGTAGATAGTTAATGGTCTTTATATTTTGAGGTGTGATCAACTTCTATACAGAAAGCTGTGCCTAATACTGAGCCAGAGGAAAATATAGTGAAGCCTTAGGTGATACCGACTTGGCCGAGGAAGAGAAAACCATGCAGGCATATTATTTAAAAACAATATTTTACAATAAATAGTCATAGATATCTCATATTCATTACTCCATCAAAATCTACATCTGGAGCATTGCGCTGTATGGGAGTGAGACGTGGACTCTGACACAAAGAGACAGAGAAAGATTAGAGGTGTTGGCGTAGGATGGAAAGGATCAGCTGGACGGAAAGAAAGACGAATGAAGAGGTTTTGAGTATGGTAGGAGAGAAAAGAAGTTTACTGGAAACAATTAGAAATAGAAGAGGCAGGATGATGGGACACCTGATACGGCACGACAGCTTCTTCTTAAACAACTTAGAGGGCAAAATTAAAGGCAGGAGAGGAAGAGGAAGACCTAGACTGACTTACTTTAACCAAGTGAGGGAGGAAGTTGCCGAGTCGTATGGGGAAGTCAAGAAACTGGCAATGAATAGAAAAGAGTGGCGGTTACTCGACCGACAAGAGTTTTGATGATGATGATGAGTCATTACTAGGCTCTCTGGTCATGAAATGCAAAGTAGTAACCCAAATGGCCCAAGCCCGAAGCAAATGGAGAGAGTTGATTCGAGCCCTACACCCTAGGGTAACGGGATAAAGAAGCAGCACATACCCATCAACTAAAAATAATACTTCGTACCTACACATTTGCTAAGTTAGGTCATTAACTTGTACTTAGGTGAAAATCAAAAGAGCTTTATTAGATATGTATTCATATCTCATTGAATATCTAAATGTCTACATTATAAAATGCGATTGACGTTTCAATGAGATATTAGATGACGGCATGAGATATTAGAACGGAATTTGATTAAGAGACTTAATCCCGGCTTCTCTCGCAAATAGGCGGGCCCGGGCCGAGGCGCGCTTGCTAACACAAATTGGAGCTGGCGACCTCTTACAGGCTAGCTTACTGAAATATTTACTTGTCTTGAATATCCATCTACTTATAATACTTATATACGAATAATGTAAAGTCGTATTAAGTTTCTATGCATCTCTGCAATCGCCGTCGATAGTTGAAAACGGACAATTAGTTTTAAATATTTACCTTATATAGTAAGTTCTCAAAATGTTATTGGAAATATTTAGTCAACGTCAACTAATGTTTTGGAAATATTATATTATGAATAGGTATATACATTTTATTTTATCAATAGAGAACGGACAATATACCTATGTATAATCGATTTCACAGGTTTCTTGGTCTGTGTGTATACAATTGGGAACCTTAAGTTTTTTGGAGTGGTCCATATTATATTTTTACCAAATTTTTACCAATGACGTAACTGCCACATATGACGTCTGTCAGCTGTCAAGTTGATGTTTATTTTTTTTGTTTCGCAGCAGTCTAAGATACAATTCTATTAATACCTCCTGCAAACGTGTGGCATGTCAAAGATATAATACAAAAAAAAACTTAAAAACGATATTTAATAAAAAAAACCGGCAACAGTTTTGAACTCTATAGCAAGTCTACTATCTATAAAAAATATAATATGGACCGCTCCAAAAAACTTAAGGTTCCCAATTGATGGGAGTAGACTCAATACGTGTCGGTCCCAAGAGAGACGGAAAAGCTCTTATTAAGGAGCATAATTGAGAACTTGTCTTAAATGGCTGACGTCTTACCTTCAAAGTCATATCAAATAATTTGAGACAAATAAAAAAGTCGCTCTATGACAAGGACAACAAATTATGTTTCTCTCGGTAGCTCTTATTCCAATTAGTATATGACCATCTCGCCCGTTAGGTGGTGATACTAATTCTATCTATTCTCCCTCTACTCTGAGGCATAGCGACTAGGGCTTTATACTATAGATTCTTACTAGCAATACCTAGTAAGAAAATACTGAGTGAGCGAAGCGATCGAAGGCCTTCGTTTCAGTTTGGGCCAAAATGCTTTCGTATGTCCGGCCTTTCTTCTTTACAGGTCGCATTTCTCTTGAAATATTGTGAGCAGATCTATGACTCTGAACTTCGAAATCCGAACTCATATAGTTATACACCATGTGAGTGAAAGGGACGGCATAATACGAAGTTCGGATTTTGTGCTTCGGAGTAGCACTTCAGGTTTGATAGTTAAGTATATGGAAGATTAGCGACGATTCAGTTGATCGAAAATTTTCAAAACGAAGTTCACAGGGCCAAGTCTATGAATATGACTAGTCTAAAGTAAAATAAAAACTTTTTTAGGCTAAAGTAAACAAGAAACAATCCTAAGGCCTTTGTCATTACAAGACTACTTAAAGAAATTTACATAAGTAAACGGTTTTTCATTTCTTCCACGTAACTGCATTATTCTTTATAAAATCCGCGCGGTAGATATGCTCTGTTTAATTAAATGAAAACCCGTAAGTTGGAAAGGAAAGCGAAGAATATTAAAAAAAATTACTCTAAGAAAAAAGTTTGTAGGCTACGACGAAATCACAAAGTTTGTTAAGAAAACTGACCTCGTTCAATGTCAATAATGTCAGGCTACCTCTAGTAGAGGTTATTTTACTGACATTATACCTATGTTTTTTTTCGAAACCAAACACAAACACAGCAGCGCCCCTGGTGGCTTTTGTTGGTAACTACTTTTTACCATACAGAATGAAATTAAATGCGAATGCGTTCGTTTGTGTTTTGTTTCGAAAACCAGAGGTACAGAGACAAACAAAATGTTCATCATAACTAAGGCTGGGTTTTATAAAGATGTGAGATTAAATTTTCGTAACTCAATACCTACATATATTGACAATGTCTAAACGGATCCTTTTGAAACCGAGCCTAAAAGGTCTGTTGCTTCAAATCTCTGGTAATCTCAAGTTATGATTGTATAAGAGATTTGACCGTTTTTTTTATGTGTTGACAGCTGCCGGCGCCATATTAAACGTTTACCGGTCTGTAAATTGGTGTTCTTCCTAACCGCCCTAACTCAATCGCAATGATTAAATTTGCATTTGATTGCAACACTTGAGACAAGTGCATGGGGGCGTTGAGTGTCTGGGTGACCTAGATAACAACCGAGTGTGGATTATCTGTAATCGGTTATCAATAGGATAAGTTAAACATTGGGATTATCTGGCCAGCGGCAAAGTATACCTATTATATTCATAAAAGTGCTACCTATAGTACAAGAGACGGACATAAAAATATTTCTAATAAAAATAACTGGGTCGCCGTACTCGCCGTCTAGTTTTCCAGCTTCCTATGAAAAGTGTTGTTTTATAATTTTGCTTGTACGTATAGGAGGTTTATGAGAAGTGTATAAATGTGCCCGGGACCTTCTCTAGATGTCGACACAATGCATCCTCTTAATCAACAAAGATTCGGCAAAGCGCTTTTGCCTATCCTATAATAATAAGCCCGTATGCTAATGTACCACCGTTGTGGTATAAAGAAAAAGACTAACCAGACTCGTAGTAGATGAATTTCGTGTACAGTATAAGATAGTACAGAATAATCCGGTCTAAATGTTCTAACATTATGATGTATGTGCGTGTTAGCAACATGTAATCAAAACAGCGAGTTTAATCTCATTCAAAAAGGGTTTTCCAAAATTTTACTGAAAGCTAATTCACTGTAATAGGTATTATAGGTACATCGCGCCGAGCCCGAACCACCGCTGGAACCGGAACATAAAATATATATTATAATCTAATTAAGTAAAGCATTCGTCACATTCACATATTTCGCTTATTAATTATTGACATTCTGTTTCCAATACGATGCTGACGGGTGTCACCGTTTGCCGGCCGGCGGACCGATACGGCACAAACGGCTCGAGCGAATGAAAACCTGGATGACCGAGCACTACCAGCCAGCAGACTCAGTGTGATGTCTGACAATGTGATTTGGCTAGCAGTTTAATACAGTGCCATAATACTTAGGGCTTATCCAGACGCGAAACACGCGAGGTTTTTTGACCCACTTTTAGACCTCCCTCCCCCTTGGTGATCTTTGGTGAGGTTCTAGGAGACCCCATCATTTAACATTTAAACTGAAATGGTATTGTGTTAGCTGATCAATATCAATATTTATTTTCGTATATGTGTTATGCAAACGCTCCAAAATTTCAAAAAACGTAAATAGACTCGCTGTTTTTGACGTGCGAAATGATGATTTATAATTTCGTATATGAGTAAACGTCAGTAGATATTACTTCTCGGTTGTGCAGGTACAGGAAAAAATACACGTGAGGTCAACGTTGTCCCACCGGGCTCTGCTTTATCTGCACACAACGTGTCCTCAGCATCTTTGGCCATCTGGTCAGGTCTGGATCTGAACCAGAGAGCTTAGCTTAAATAAGCTTATTATCATATGCGTTGGGCGGACACGGAAACATATTATATGATCTCATACACCCGTGTGAGGGATGCCGTAAGAAGAAGAAACCTACTAATGGAAAGAATCTCCTGCCCCAAAAAAAGGTAAACCGAAAGTCTGGTGTAAAGAAATATTTTATTATATACCTACTAGCTTTTGCCCGGAACTTTTTTTTCATATAAGGCGCTTACCTAGTCGTCGCTCTTCCATATAAACTTCCACCACCTTAAGAGACAATTTCCGGGATAAAAAGTAGCCTTTGTGCTTCTCCAGAATTCAAACTTTCTCCATACCAAATTGATCTACCTATATCGGTTCAGCGGTTTAAAGTGAAGAGGTAACATACAGACAGGTACACTTTCGCATTTATAATGTAGTTAGGCAGAATCTAAACACCATTCAAGAATAGAACACCAAGGTTCAGTCCAGGTTTTAGTTAGTAATCTCTTTAACGATTTATCAATCTACATATTACCTATTACTTAACTGAAGCTTTTAATAAATTAAAAGTACCTAACTATCTGAAATCTTATTATCTTTATTTAGTGGCTTGCATTTATAACATTTATGATTAGAAATTTTTAACATTTCTAGATTAAAGTTTTTTAAGCAGGCTTTCAATAGAAATAGGGGATGTCTCATAGAGCAATATGCTCTATAGGTACTGGTGCGAGGGCTTTATATTATTTTGACTACAAAACGATATGTTATTGCGCATCATTTACCAAATCAAAATCCTGCTTGCTGTTTCTGCAAATCGACACAAGTAATCTTCTACTCGTTGAATATATTTACAAAATAACTCCGATTCTCGTATTCTACATTATAAAAAATATGATAAATATGATTCAATGAATGCTTGTTATTTTTACTCACAGGGATCGACGGGGGCGATTGCCGGCCCGTCAGGCGCAGCCAGCATCTTCATTGTGATGGCCCCCGGCAGAACACTGCTGGACACAGACACCTTGGCGTTTTTTTCACTCTATAGTCCCAAAAATCTTCTACGTTCTTTAAACGCGACGTGAACGCGATTTCACAGAGGCCAACAGGCTGTTGTGTGGTGCAGTATCGATTGCCCCATGACGGTAGAGCGCGTGTGCGGGCCGCAGCCACGCCTGCGCGTTCCAAATGCCGCCATTTTGTTGCGGAAAGACGTCATTTGCCGCCAATTGTGTGGTTGACAGGTGACAGATGTGTTTCCGGTTCTGAGGTTCATTTTTCCTGTCGTTTCCTGAGGCTCGCTGCAGCTGCAGCTGGTTTTATTTTGTTCATTTTCTATTCGAGTGTGAATGGGTTTTGGACAGAAAGAGTATATTAATTGTGAGTATCGTGACAGAAAACAATATCCAACGTCCAGTTACCCAACCAATATTGACGTGACATAACATACCTATCCGTAGACAAGCCGTTGCAAAATCTGATTTACTTTTTATTCAAGTCTGAATTAAGATGCTCAAGCATCGAAATATAATAAGTATGGAAGCATAACTGTCGCTCAAAACTGGTGCCACCAAATCTAGTGCCGAAGGCGGAGCTTATACTTTCAGTAACGTTTCAGTGCCGGATCGCTTCTCAGTCGGCTATCCGACATTGACTCAATCGGTTGACAATTTGTCAAAAGAAAATAATTAAAATAAAATGGTTAGTGGTTAAAAATATTACGATAATAATGCCGGCCTGCACCGTAAATTGGTGTAGAAGCCACACGGATGGAAAAAGGGTGGACATTTCTTTTCATTAGGATAGTAAAACCAATTAATATATTGCCATACTTTACTACCGTGGTTCATGTTATGCAGTATAAGTTTTTGAAAATGGAGTATATCTACTACGAACCAAAAACAATGAGGTTACTTTGTGATATACCTACTTGCTTCAGTTTTTTTTGTTAAGTACTTAACAAAAAAAACTGAAGCAAGTAGGTATATCATAAACTGTATACTACAAAACATAATAAAATAAATATTTAACGGGGCTCCCATATAAGAAACGTGATTTTTTTGCCGTTTTTATAGATAATGTTACGGAACCCTGCGTGCGCGAGTCCGACTCGCACTTGGCCGGTTTTTTATCTTTTTCAAGCGTTGTGTGTAACCAATGTAGGTTCGGTCTTAGTTAAAGAATATCAAGGGAAACATAATGTATGGAAGCGGACTTTTTTTCTCATGATAAGATTAATATACCTAATTACTTATAATGTGGATCTTCATTCATGTATTACAATTACGTATGATAGAATGTTTAATGTATCCAAAACGGAGTAAATAAAATTATACATCATATTATTAAAAAAGTGAGTTGGAGGTAAATAATAAACCGGTAAACCAATTGTACATAGTTCACAGTAGTAGAATCACAACATTTTGATATTATTCGTTATTTTTGAAAAAGCGAGGCGAATGTGTATCTATATAATATTTGTAAAAAGTGATTTCAATAAACGTTTAATAATTGCATAGGTATCTTTCATTTTATTAAATAAATATTTTTAGAAATGTTCATGTATTAATTGTTGCTTACGCAATTGAATTGTTATAGAGTAAAACCATCCACGTTGAAGGTGGGGCGTGCTTAAATCAAGTTCAACTTGAACGAATATGTCAAACTATTAACAAATCAGCAACTCGTGTCAAATAGATTCTAACCAGTCACAATACATAAAACTTTTCTTATTTGTGAACTTAGGTGAAATGGTATAAAACCTTTGCGAAAATTAGGTCTACTCAAACTTCAAGTGAATGTTGATTGGATAACGGTTTATAAGACATTTTGGTTTGAAAAACGTAAATGGCCCAAAATTTAACGTCAGGTTTGTTAGGCGTTATACTTCTATACTTATATTATATTTCGATGTGCTCATGTCATAAATTAGGCCCACTAGTAACATCAATTGGTAGCACAACGTCACGCCACTAATTTTTCAATGCACTGTGGTAATTAGGTATGGAAATATTTGGAAATGAGAAAACAAAAAGTTATAAATTAATTTTATTGAAAATCGTAAATAAATTTACATAAAATAATAAATATTATTACATCATGGTTGTCGATGTTCTCATATCTGTAGGCAGCAGTATGAATTTTAAAGACAAGCGCTCGAGTCTCTCTCCGTCGCACGGGTGAGAAGAAGAGAGACCTCGTGTGGTTGTAATGGAGTGCGGGAGACTGGAGCTTAATATCCGGCCAGCTCGGCGAAGGTAGAGTCCATCTCGTCGGCCAGGGACTTGTATCTGTCCTTGTTGATGCCCAGCTCATCTGTCAAACGGATAACAACATTTCAAAATGGCGTTAAACACTATTCTATTCAGTCCGCTACGTTTTGGTGCTCCACTACACTTAGGTGCGTGATGTTAGTTTGTCGGAAATAGAAAGCGAACTCAAACAAATAAATAGCGTTTTAATATGAGATATTAATGTGAAAAGAAAATGACTAAAGTTAAGTTACTAGTTACCGTTTAATTTATAGCGCAAGCGTCAGCTTTATATCTACTTCTATTTGAAATTACTACGTTATGCCGTATAGAAAAGTTCGGATAATTTTCAAAAGTTAATTTTCTTCCGGACCTTTCGATAAGCCCTAAATAGTCTACTTATTTAAGAACAACCAGTACCTTGGAAGCATGGTCCGCCGGTAGCAGCAAAGCGTAAGACATGTTAGTCACAACACGAAAAGCAGGGCCTTAAAACTAGGTATGCGATCTATAAAGGATTGCCAATGCCAACACGCATGGCGGCACTTGTTTGAATACAGAAGAATAGTCAAAAAGTTACACGGATTTAAAAAATAAAGAGATTTTTCAAGAATACTTTTTTCTTAAATGTTTTTTGGCAATCTTCTTTTGTTTAATTCAAGATCGTATAAAACAGACATAGTATTATATTATTTGGTTTCAGTAGGTCTTTATAAAAATTTTGTTTCCATGACGAAAAACATATGCATTCCGAAAACCAGAATTCTTACTTCCATCTAAATGGCGCACTTGTATATAGATTCGTATATAGAAAGTTACAATGAATATTTTAATAGCCTGCTATTTGTAAAAACTTGTTATACGGACGTCAAGTGTCCAGCCAGCATATTGACAATCCTCTATAGAAAAAAGGGGGATTAGTATGAATGAAAATTAAAACGGTAATGGTAAAAGACGGTGCTGCTGATCCTATCAGCTACTTGTCCGAGGAGTCTAAACTTCTCGAGGGCTAATTTACACGGGCATCTAAATTGGACTCTAAGGATATAGCGTGTCGGACGGTTTTGTCTTAATCTAAGCTAGGTTGGTTAGTATCCTGTAAGTTCAGCGAAGGTGCCGTCCAAGTCATCGCATATCGCCTTGTATTTCTCCTTCTCTTTCCACAATGAGTCTGGAAAATTTTGTTATGTGATAATAATAGTCTCATAAAACTAGAGTCAGGCGAACCAATATCAAATTAATGATAAGATTTGGAGTGAAACAAATTAGTTTATATGTAGACGCCATATACCTACTTTAGTTTTAATGGTCAATATAGAAACTGTACAGATGCAGCTTACTTAGACTAGTTTATATAAAAATAGGCTAAATATATCTTTAGGCTTTTTTAGAACACGCTTGTGGCATCAGTGGCTTCTTTTTTATTAACGTGTTCGATTTCATATTATGTGTGAATGTAGTATATTATATTCCTGTGGTGAAATAGAAATGGCCACAAAGTGTTGATTAAAAAGCTGTGATAGAGAAGTTATATAGTTCTCCTTGACTTGTTAGATCCAGCGTTAATTAAGTTTGAAAGGCACAATATCGTATTTATAGTAGTTCGCGGATAAAAGGATATCAAAGTAGTGGTGTCCAATGACAACTAATTTATAACATTATTAAACTCATTATTAGTGATCAAGGTATACTTTTTATTAATCCTCGCTGCAAATTGCTTAAATCTTATTATATTTAATAAGTTTAATCTTACGTTTACATTAATTTTCGTTACCAAGATTGGTAGTAATCAATTAGCTATATACGAATATTAAGTGTTTTTTAGGAAAGCAGCGCATAGAAGGACTGCAGCCAGCCAACACAAACATTTAAATCGTAATTAGTATCGAAACATCTCTCTCAAAGCAACTTCTTTCTCATGGCGTTATAATCACGATATTTGAGAAAGACGAATACCCGAACCTCATGTCTACAATTGTCAATTTTTGATTTCCGATCCGATGAATTCTCCAGGAAAATCAACAGCGCATCGCACAGCTTAGACACTGAAGAATCTGACTTTATCGTCAACAACCTTTGCTAATAAAAAAACTTCTATGCATTAAATCCGAACTTCGTATCGTGTTGTCCCTTTCATTCTCGTGTTATACACTATATGAGTGAAAGGGATGGCACGATACGAAGTGAACTTGCATGCTATTTTCATTACAGAGGTACCACGAGTTCAATTATATCCCGCAGTGTGATGAAAAGGCCTATTTGAACCCATAGACAAAGACAACGTACCTTCGAGCCTGTCGACCTCCTTCTGCAGTTTCTTGACGGTCTTCTCGGCGTACTCGGCGCGGGCCTCGGCCTCCTTCAGCTTGCTCGTGAGGGTCTTCAGCTGCTTCTTGAACTCCTCGACGCGCTGGTTGGCCTTCTCCTCTGATACCTCCAGGGACTTCAGAGAGTTACCTACGACCTGGGTGGATAGTAAGTTTGTGTAAAGGTTGTGTATAAGTATTAAGAATGTACCTACAATGCATACAACATACTTAAAAAATACGTCCCAGGGCTCTCATTCTTATGTCTTCCGTAATGTATATTTATGAGAGGAAATTATTTTTGCAATTGACTGTACGCGATATGATTGGATGTTAGTTTATAGTAAGTAGGATTAGTTACAAAAAAAGTAGGTAGATAAAATAAAGTGTTGCATTGGCGTGAAAATTCAAGTCAATTTGGCTTTCAAGCTTTTTTCGACTACTTCCTCTAATGTAATAAAAAGCTGTCAATAAGTGAAAACTCTCCTATTAACACGGTCACTGCGATATCAGGTTGAAGAACCCAATTATAGTACGGTTAACTACAAGTTAACTCCCGGTGCCAAGGTGTTTTAATAGAAAACGCCTGATATGTACCTCTCTCTTAATCCTTTTTGGTCATTAGGATGAACATTTATATGATATGTGCGAAGATGTGTACTGCATTTGAGACCTAGTTTTCAAGCTTGCGAGGTTTTAAATATACGAAAACACATATTCTCACATCTTTATAAACTTTTTCAGTCAAGTGGCAATAAGTAATGCTTTACCTTCAACTCCTCCTCAAGCTCGCCGATCTTGGAGTCTCCGGACTTAACGCGGTCCTCGGCGACTTCGAGCTCGTCTTCAACGAAGGCCAGCTTGCGGGATACCTGGACATTACAGCTAGTTAGTACAAACTTACATTATGTCTTACACCCTAAGTTTAGATGGTAAACTCTCCAAAATAGTATTTTTTATTAATGATATATATGGTAGATTATCACTATAAACGATCCTTTATTTTTGACCGACTTTAAAAAAAGGAGGAGGTTCTCAATTCGGTTGTATGGTATGTGTATATCAGTCGGAATAGATAGGTAATTGAAAATGAAAATCATTTGGGTACCCCAAGCCCAAATGATTTTCAATAGGTATACTAAGTCTTAAAAATACGCTCTAATTAAGATCCTAAATAGTCTTAATTAGAATAGTTTTCGATGAAAAAATATAAGACGGTTATAAATATTATGTATCTAAATTATTTGTCATCTTGTGTATCTAAATTATTTCGTTATCTATAGACAACGAAATAACAGAATAATATGTTATGTGTTGTTTGTAGTTATGTTTGACCTAAACATTCAATAATAAGTACTTATACGATTTACACGTGCTATAGATGCTCTCAAGGTTTATTTACGAAGCAGTGCAGTAACCACGAGTAGGTAGGTAGTATATTGGCAGTAAAAGTTTAACTTTAATAAAAGTCCCATATAGCAGCCTCACTTTACCGTGCCCTTTGAAGTTTTTTCAGGGTCGTCCATGAATTATATTCTAATAGACATTTATTGCTCTTCTCACCGAGTTATATACTTTTCCGCTACCCAAATAAACTTATAAAACTTGGATACTATTGTAGAATAAAATGCTTCCCAGAATCGAATTAACATAGAACACAGTAGAGACAAAAATTTTAAAAGTTTTTCTTAAATTACAACACTTAGAGATTGCGTGTCAGTGTCGGTCATTAAACCTACAGTCCTCGGTAGATAAGAAGTCATTCCTGATACTTGTCATTTCCATACATTTCATGGAAGAACAGTAGAACAGTTGAAGTTTCATATATTAAGTATTTATAACTTTTGTTTCATATCGTAGGCAAGGCTTAATTCCGGTCTGTATCCCCTACGTTGTAGACCATTACGCCTTGACTTAGCATATTTTTTAAATTTACGCAACAATATGTATACATGTATGTATGTGTGTAAACACATTAGTATATACTCATACACTAGCAAGTTACGAGTGCTACGTTACGCAATTTCATGGTATTATTAGGTAACCGAGCACGGAACCGCCAGAACGTGACTCCCTTCAGCACAAATATTCCTTTATGAAGGACGTTAGAACATAGCAATGATAATCCACGTCGTTGTGTCAAGATTTCTAACACTACTCCAACAGCGATATAACACATGATGGCCATTGCCAAACACGCACTTTCAACCCTATTCCCATAGTCAATGCACGAGAGGACAGGAGGCGGTGCTATTCTAACCCCAAAAACTTAAGAATCTACCCGCAAAGGCAACTGATCTATATGTACATACATGTAATGCAATAAGTTACCTCGTCGGACTTGCCGTCGGCGTCCTCAGCGAGCAGACGCGCCTCCTTCAGCTGGTTGGTGAGCTGGTCCATGCGCTCCTCGTCCTGCTGCGCCCTGTTCTCCAACACCTTGCACATGCTGCAAACAACGTCCGTGTTACTGGCTTTAATAAGTATATAATACAGGCGTTAATGTGCCCGATATAAGCAAGGAGAATTTAAGTCACAACTAAGTATTTCTTACATCGGGGGTCTGCGACAAGCCAAAGAGAATTAAACTCGCTTCAGACTTAAAAAAGTTGGGAATCCCTTTTGTAAAACAACCAAACAAAGTTGTAAGAGGGAGGTTTAAGTATGTGTACGCACCGGTTGTTCTCGTCAGCGGACTGCTGAGCCTCAAGCAGTTTCTGCTGGGCAGTGCCGGACCTCTCCTCGGACTTCTCAAGGTCCTCCTCAATCTGCTGCACTTTCCTGTGAGACATGATATTGGTTAAGTCAGCTAACAATTGGCTATTTGATTAAATTTTTTTATGGTGTCATTCGAACCAGTTTTTAGAGACGCTGAATGTTTGTTTGTATGGGGCCAACTACAATTAGAGCAACACAAAAGACGGAAACGAGAGGTAAAGTACCGCATATAGCTAATGAGCACTGAAAACGCGATTCTTTAAAGTCCCATATCTTTATACGATATTAATTTATTTATGTGATCATTTGATGGTTTTCTATCTATGCAACCACACTATGGAATACCCAATTATAGTGCGACGCTGTCGCCACAAAGTCCGTAACGGGAGTCGTTTTTAACGATTATTGTTAAGTAGAATAACTACACTAATCGTAGTACTTAGTTAGTGCACTGTAGTACACGCAATAATGCTGCGCTAATAAATAATTGTTGCTTAAAAATAGTTGTGCTACGAACCCAATACATTCAAATCACTATAATTGTGATTACAAAAAATTGCTTCAATTTTCGGGGTCAAGTTAATATCTACTAAGTACTAGCTCTATGACGGTCACGTTTATCGAAGAGAAACGACAATATAAAACATCTTTCACTTTCTGATGCCACTCGATAGAAAGCGACAGATGCTTTAACTTGTCGTTTGTCGTCGATAAACGTGATCATAATACGGGGCCAGCTCACAAACCAGTATTTTAAAATGTGTATACCTGTTGAGGGAAGCGACCTCAGCCTCGGTGGCGGTGAGGCTCTTCTCCTTCTCCTCGAGGGTCTTGGTGGCAGTCTCCAGCTTGTTCTTGTTGTTCGTGAGGTCCTCCTCCACCTGCTGCAGCTTCTTTTGCAGCTCACGGACTTCTTCGTTTACCTACGGAAAGAACACTGTTGATGAGTTGCTCTTAGGGTCGTCGGGCGAAAATCCTTTATATCCAAGTCTATTCAGTCTATATCAAAGGGCTATGGTTTTGAATGATACAGATACAGACAGTTATTGTTTAAATTAAATGCTACGTCTCGGTGGGAACTGTTTTAGGATATAGACTATACTCACTTTAAGATAACTTTTATATTGTGCTCCTTTAATTTCTCTGTCTGTTTTGTTCCCCAATAAAAAAAAAGAAAATAATCATGTGATTTTGGGAGACCTTGGCGAAAGACGCGGCAGACTTGGAATTGGAAAGTGTGACCAGACTTTCAGATATACAGTAGTGAAGAAAGGAGACTGGTGTGATGTTGATTTTGAAATGGAATTATTATTCAAATGGATTTTGGTACTTACAACCTGTAACCTGTGTTTTATATATCTGCCCATAAATGAGCGCACGGGCAACGAGACACGAGGACGCACAGGATACGTGTCTAGACTTGTATGGATAAATTGTGTGTAGTCCGCGTAATAAGTTGACGTCTCTGACCCGCTGTTCGGACATGCGCGTGGCGTCAAGACCGTTGTCCACGTCTCTTCATCTAGCCAAAGTCTTGGGCGTACTTACCTTCTCGGCGCGGAGGTTGGCATCCCTGGCCTGCTGCTCGCAGGTGTCCGCCTTGTCCATGGCGTTGTCCTTCTCCAGCTTCATCGCCTGCATCTTCTTCTTGATCGCGTCCATGGTGGCGGCTTTGTGTGTTTGCTTCTTCTACAGAAAAATACGCCAATGGGCCTGTAATACAAATAAAATATTATTAGATTGGTATTTATGAGTACAGTTTTATTGAAAAGCTTCTCCCTTTGGAACCGTTTAAATATCCCAAAATTTTCTGAATTCATTCATCACCCTCCTAGCGTTATCCCAGCACAGTCGCATCCTGAAGGAAGCCTGGAGTCCGCTACCTTAACCCAAGATTTGTCGTAGGCACTAGTTTTTACGGAAGCGACTACCATCTGACCTTCCAACCCAAGGGGAAACTAGACGTTTCTGAATTATTATCGAATAAAATGAAATTGGACGTCTACGAATACTTTGGCAAGACCTTTAATTGGTTTGCAACTTCCTCGCTGGTATGGCACCAATAAATATGTACCTATCTAATTAATTTTCTTTGCCAATATATACCTATAGTCTATCTGGCATCTGCAAATACGAGTTTTGTGATCCATGCGACAGATAAGGTAAACGTCCCAATGTTGTGTGGGACTACATACAGGATGTAACAAAACTAGTGAGAATCCGTTTAAGGGCATATTCGGCATCGTGTTCTCATTAAGAAAAAGTAGAAGAAAATTTTGTTTGACGCGAAAAAAAATTTGTTTCTATGGGGCAGGTCGTCCAAGTCAGCCAACTGTCTGAACACGATACCGAATATGCCCTTAAACGGATCCTCACTAGTTTTGTTACACCCTGTATATGTTCGCCTTTTGTATTACCTAGAAACGTATAGGTACAAAGGATTCAATAATGCTGTTGTGTGTTTTCCTGATTGATCTTATACGAAAAAACATTACCTATAACTACACGCGAAAAAAAAATTAAACCTATATAGATAACTTTCACGAGGACCAAACAGCGGCAAAACTTGGCAATTTCCAACATTACTTAACACTACTTCATTTATTTATTCATGTATTTGGCTAGGAATAAGAAACTCGATTACAAACATATATGACGCTGTACGCATCAGTATGCGCCACGAAGGCTCCGCCGTTACATATTTTCGCGACCTTGTTTTTTCTTCAGCAAACTAATTTCATTTGGCCATTATATCAGTAGGTACTCGGCACTCATACTGAGTAATGTGACGTGGATTTGCTCGTTTTGTATAAAGTTTTAGGTACATACTCCTATACCTTGTTTTTTTTTAAATATTAGAATGACAGAACGACTTACGAGGTTTTTATTTTATTAGGCACGTTCTGTGGTAAAAGTGTCAAATAATCTCAATGAATATTAAATCCGTTATTTATTGCTTACGTTACATGTTGTTATTTTAAAAGAAGAAATAATATCTTAATTTATATTTCCTTATATAATTTTCAAAGTGCGCGATAAAATATTTTTTAACTACATTATTCATCTATAAGTTGTACAATAAAAAACCCAAAGAGGCAGAGATTGTAAGAAGTCGGTTCGGGTTTTAACAAAGTAATTTATCATAGTCACTAACTTTCAAATATTCTGATCTTTCGTGCGAGTAATGCGAATTCAATGTGTGTGTGTTTATGACCACTGCGTCTTTGTTTACCTAATTTTTAATCTTAAAAAAATCAAGGTTTATAAGTGTGGTCACACATTTGGCTAAATTTCGTATACTGACCATCAAATGCTCATTACAAAGTAGACATTTTGGGACAATCTTGTTTTCTCTACTGTGTTAGGTGTGTACATACTATATGTTTACCTGTTGGTTGGATAAGTAAATACAAATTTCTCTACTAAATTCTGATGGAAACACTACCCCTAGCCTTCTGCAAAAATTAAGATACTACTTAGATATTTTTTGCATCGCACATGGATTGTGGATCATACGGACATACAGAAATTCCTATATATAGTGGAATGGTATAATTCAACATGGGATTATGCAATCTGCTGGCAGAGAGCCAACGCCAGATGGCGTGCATGACTACTAATCGAACGCATTCAACTACTCCATAACTAGATTAACTAGCGTTATATCGATTTAACTACCACAATACCTAGTTAATTTTATAAATAATATTATAGGGTAAATTGCCTATTGTAGGCCACCATAAATCTGGCCACTTCGCAAAAATATGATAATAACTGAATGATGTTTTCTGAAGAGGTCAGTTATTGGCGATTTACCCTAATTGGATCTTTATCTTTATGTCCGCTGTAGTAAGTACATTCCAAAAACCAAATGATGTAAGCATGATCTTTATGGCGATAATATGGCCTGTTGTTTGCCACTTCTTGTACCGATTATGTAGTTCTATCATCAAAATTAACTACGCATATGAACAGAGGGGCTACCGTGATCCACAAAGTTTTCCCTCTCTGTCGCACTTACGTACAGACTTTCAAGTGCGACAGAGAGGGAAAACTTCGTTTGCAGTCGCGGTAGCCCTCCAGGTCAAAAGCTCTTATTCCCATACAATAAGGACTTATGACGTCTTCTTGTACGTAGTTACTTTTGATGCTCATTGTACCTACTGTACTAAGTTTTTTTTATTGAGGTGAGATGTAGGTACTATTCTTTTTTTATAGAGAGTATTTGTACTCATAACAATACTCGTATTCAGTTTGCGTTTTATAATCTCTTAGCGCGTGCTTCTTTTCTTAAACGATAATATCTGAACGTTATCGATCGTTTCTTTTTATTAATTGTATTTGTGTACCAGTGAAGTTTCTTAACAAAACGTCTAGGTATAGGACGGTAAATAAATAATGACCACTATGTGGCCTAAGCTCACCCAAAAACTGCAGGTAACAGCCTAATGCCTGTACCAGAAATCGTGAGGAAATCAGGTCTTGTTTCCAAAATAGCCCTAATGGCCGGCATAACGTGTTTCCTCGCATAAAGACGCCAGTAAAACAAATCTCGACGCCTTGCGAAAATATATGTCGGTTGGATGACGCGGGGATATTTCTGGACTTAGCGGATTCTATGGCATCTAAAGGCCAGCTTCTCGTAAATTATGTGATTTTTAATCATGGTTTTATTCTGAAATACTACATATAAAAAATAAAAAATAGGGTTATATTTGAGATATTTAACTAGTGCAAATCGGGTGACCCGTACGTAATTGGATAAACTTTGTTAATAAAAAAACCGGTCAAGTGCGAGTCGGACTCGCACACCGAGGGTTCCGTGTACCGGTTCCAACCCTATTAAATCAGAAAAAACTCAACAACATGGTGTGGAAATTAGACGCCATGGGTACAGCGCCATCTATCGGCGACTTTTGTTACAAATTTGAGCCACTGAATAACTTTGTAAGTATGGTAGTTTTTCAAGGATAATTCTTTATCACGTAAACCGATTTCAATTTTTTTTTCTTTATTTGAAAGAAGGTACTTTCAGCATAATCTCGTAGGAATGTATAAAACAAAAATACATGCAAAGGTGATTAAATTACAAACTTAGTATAGAAATGTTTTTTGACGATAAAAAAATAGAAAAACTAGATAGAGCTACAGTTATATTTTTCCTGTAAAACATAAATTGATGTCAATTTTGTATAATAAGTTTATATTTTTTCCTGGGTAAACTTCGGAGATAAGGGCGGTATTTTTTTTTACATTTTCCCTCATAAATCAAAAATGACTAAACGTAAAAAAAATGTTTTATAATGTGCAATCCAAGCCCATTCATATGACACTGCACTCGACATATTAACTAGACTTTCAAATTTTGAACCATCTGTCGTTTTTCCTAGATTTTTTTTTTAAAGTCATGTTCTATGTACGTAGGTAAGCCTTCTTTATAACTATTCCAAATTTCAAATCGATAGCATAAGTAGGTATATATATTTTATAGTTAGGTATTGTTACGATTTTTTATTTAATTTTATCTGCGGTAATGTACATATACAATGTATATAAAATAGCATAAGTAGTTTTTGAGATATTTAGCGATGTGACAGACAGACAAAGTGAAACCATAAGGGTTCCTTTTTTATCATTTTGGTACGGAACCCTGAAAATGCCAAACATGCTTCTATTCTTGATCTTAAAACTCATTTTATTTCAATTATACGTAACTATGAATAGAAAACTATACCAAAATAAACGTCTATGATAGTGTGAAAGCAATCGGGAATAATATTTTTAAAATAATAAGTCATGTATTTTTAGGGTTCCGTAGCCAAAATGGCAAAAAAGAACCCTTATAGATTCGTCAAAATTAATTAGGAAAGGGGGGGGGGGGGGGGGGCACTGCATACATGTAACCGGCGGATGAAAAAAAAATTTCAACGCACATAGTCGTGTGGGGTATCAATGGATAGGCCTTTAAAAATGATATGGAGGTTTCTAAAAAACTTGTCCATTTAAGTCAACCGTTGGTGAGATATTAGCTGTCAAAGTCATAGAAAGTGTGTGTGTCGTGTGGGGGACACACGTAATTTCTAAACTATAAAGTTTAAAATTCTGAAAAAAAATGAGGTGGTGCATTAGTAAATGCTTTCAACGATTTTTGGTTTGAACAATATAGGTTTTACGGTTTTTGAGTTTTCGCTTAAAAACTGTCTTGCCCAAACAAAAGCTCGTAAGTGCCGTAAGTTTCCTATGAAGATACGACTTTTTAGATTCAATGTATTGGGTAGTGATTTTAAATATGTACTAGTAGGTGTTGGTACGGAGCCCTTTATTGTGCATGGTCCGACACGCACTTGTTTCATTTCAAATCATCGAAATTATGTCACAATTCACGCCCGCTCGGTTCCCGCCGCACCGCGCCAGTCTTGAGCCGAACACATCAGAGGTCGGACCGGACGTACGAAATTTTTTGCAGCGCTACGAGTGATTTTAAAATCGCTAATAAAAATAAATAAAGAAAAGTTATCGTCACTAAGGTTCCAGAGATTGAATAAACAGAAACGCTTAGTGCCTTAACAAACCAGATTCCTCTATCTAATACATTAATACTTCTATAGTTACACAATATAGAGACGAACAGTACAAGCACTTCATAATTATTTTATAGCATAATAATGCTTATTTTGATCACACATTTTGGAACGCAGAAAATAGTACGAAAATGAATGATACCGATAAACATCATAACAATTTTTCATGATTTTTTGTAGTTATACTGGCTATTCTCGCGATGTTGCCCGCGTTTTCCTTGAAAGCGATTAATGGGGTTCCGTAGCCGAAATGACGAAAACGTAACCCTTATAGTTGAAAATAGTAGATTTTGTCTCAAGAGAACCAAACACTTGACAAAGCAAAAATTATTATTCCGCACCCCGAGGAAAAACCTCGACGATGAAACCCTTATGGCCCGTATCGATTATTATGAAAAATAAATGTTCGCCATCTTGGATTTGAAAATGCATGTCATTTTTGTAATCGGCATCCCGAGGAACTACAAAGATGACACCTATATCGATTTTTAAGAAAAATAAATTTCCACTATCTTGGATTTGAAAATGCAAGTAATTTTCATAATCGGTACCCCGAGGAACCTTGAAGATGATATCCATATCGCGTTTTAAGAAAAGTAATGATTTGCTCCCAGCACAAACTTGGAACCCCGTTTTCACCCCTTTAGAGGAGGAATTTCGAAAAACGCTGAAACATACTTATTTTGTTGTATTTAAACAGAGAGTCTATATACGAAGTTTTAATCTCTCACTTCAAAAATGATTAGCTCTCCCTAAAACTTGGAAGCCCTTTTTCATCCCGTTAGGAGAGAAATTCAGAAAAACGCTGAAATGTGTTTTGTTGTATTTAAACAGAGAGTATTTACGAAGTTTCAAATCTCTCCCGTACAAATTTTAAATCCCCTTATCACCCTTTTAGGGGAGCAATTTAGAAAAACGCTGAAATACGCCATGAATATATTTAAACAGAGAGTCTATATACAAAGTTTCAAATCTCTCACTTCAATAAATACGTGTTTTCATATAAACTTTCATCCCTTGTTTTATTCCCTTAGGGGACGGATTTCGAAAAATCCTTTCTTATCCCTAGCCTACGTTATAAATGTAACCGAATGTGTAAAAATCAACTCTCTAGCGTTAGCAGTTTCGGCTGTGTGTTGATGAGTCAGTCAGTCAGTCAGTCAGTCAGTCAGTGAGGACTTCTTAATTTATAAAACGCTGTAAACTTTTTCGAGAAAGGTTGAAAGCACCACTCATATTCTATAACAGGTTATGAAGTTATCCCACTTTTAGGGTTGCCTGCATCACATCGTCTGTAATCGAAAGATGTTCGTTAACTGATTGTATGGAGAGTTTCACAAGTACAGTTACTTGTCATCATTGGTTGTCATCCCATGGAACTCCAGTGAGTTCCATGGGATGACAACCAATGGCGCCATATTCATATCGATCTGTAATAAGTTAGTGCACCTCATCCTTAGTTGCTAGAATACTATAACGGCAAACGGCATATTCAGCTGAAAACGTATCATATCTATGTTTTCTATGAACTATCATCGCATTGTTTTGGTTCTTGTCATCAAATTGTGGTCTTTGTTACTCCAAAGTCCATGGGTAGCTGGCAACAATAGTGGCACAGTTATTATTTCTGCCCGGAGATCTGTGCTGCAGATCATCGTTCATACCATCGGCAGTTAATTGTTCAGTAGTAAAAATAGTCGGTATGATAGCAATCAAGGGCTTCTAGCCTTGTCTCGAGAGTTCTGGCCCACTTACCTATATTAATGCTAATTGATATTCGGTTAGTTGTAAAACATTTTTAGCCACTAGCTTTCATTGCAGGCTGTACTTTTTTCGCAATTTTCAAATACCTACTCTTAGAGAGGATACTAATGAACCAAGACAAGAAAATCCTAGTCTGTAACACGATAGGTTTAGTTTATCATGAACTTAGAGTTCCTATGACCAGCATCCATTTCCATCATCAGACGATAATATTGCATTACATTACATTGTCATTTGACTTATTATAAGAGTGCAACATTTAACTTGATTGCCCTTCAGGAAGATCGTCATTTGACTTGAAAGATCTACATTATATAAACACACATAAGTACTGTAAAGTTAGGTATATAAAAACTTGTGTAACTATTTAAATACTGCTTGTATTATGTGAATCGTGAAGTTTCTGCTTGTATTACGTTAATCGTTAATTGTCTGCTTCTAAAATATAAGTATGACCACCTAGTCGTAATATATTAAACTTCGATTATGTACGGTATACAGTTTTTTCAATTCAAAAACTATGTAAACTGTTGGCTACATCATCCTCCTAAATCTAACTGGCATGCACCCAACGAGTGGGCAGAAAGTCGTGGTCGTGGCCCAATCTATCATTGAAAGAACCCACGCCAGTTCTAATAGAATTATTTTGTAAATGTAATGCGATCACAAAAACCTTATTCTGAAGCAAAAGGAGCTATTTCCAAATAGGCAGTAGCTAGCTGGTTATTTAGATAGGGGCACAAAGAGGGCACTAAACTTTTATGATAAAGCCTCTCGGGATTGCGACTACAATGTAACTCTATCAGCTGACAGACAAGATTTGTTAGTGTCAAGAAGTAATGGAATGAACATTGACCTTCACCCTCCGGGAATAGTAACGAATTATTAATAAGAGAGCTAAAACATAGTGAGTAGAAAATAAGCCACCTTAAAACAAAATTCCCTACAGAGCATTCATGTTCACTCTATAAAATTTAAACAAATTAGTTAAGTAGTATTTTCTAAGTAGGTATTACCTACTTATTCTATTACAGAAAGATAATATTCAGCTGATTTATAGAGCTTTCTTAATGTTTTCGGTGGCAAATAGTTATAATATTAGTTAATAATAATCAAGCAGCTCTACATTGCGCTACAGTTTTCAACTACACAGGAGATACTAAGATATTAGCAGCGAGTAGTAGAAATACCTACGGCCTAAATATTTCAGAAATGGCTTCAGATCCCATTTGAAGCGTTGCCAACATTCTCGGCTGTCACCTGCAGCTGTTAAAGTATGATATCACCTCTACTTGATACTTTCCGCTAAAAAGGTGGTTTGTGCTGTGACCCCATTTTGGCTCCTAATTATGCTGTGCGGTGCGAATGTGTACGAAATTATAAGTGGTTATTTGTGAACTGAACTTGTGTGTAAAGAACTCTGTGTGGGACTTGTAGGAAAATTAAAATAAACGATTTAAGAACGTATACATTAATCATGTAAACTTCCATTAGCAGGCAATGGCATTTCAGACGCCCCAATTAGTTGATATATGGGCCATGTCTAATTCTAAATTAAAAAGAGTTTCCTCATCTCGCTAAACAAATACTGATGTTGCGCATGCCGCAAATAGGTTAGAGCGAAGGCGGGCGCGCGTGGGCGGGAACCACTATGAGGTATTTTCAGCGAGGCCGCGCGCGCGCTGAAACCCGAGTCACTCGCGAACGAGCGCACCAATTACGAGCATCGCGTTCACTTTCACACCGTGACGCCACTAAACCAAAAACGTCCAAGAGCAAAACACAATCCAGAAGGCCGGATACTCCACACTACACAGGCACAAGGTTCGCATCGTACACCCACTTCCTGGTCGGGCCGGTCGGTTGGCAGGGAGGCTGGGGCTAGCCGGCGCTGCTGGTGGAGTATCCAAGCTCCTGGCTCGCGACTCACCTCACGAGCGGGCTGTTCACACGGCGGAGCGACACGCACTGCGCGAGCGCGCCTCGGGATCGCGCCAGCGCCCGCCCTGCTATTTTCGGTGCCAAAAATCCAGGATTCCAATAGCAGACGGGAGAGACGGCTCAACCGCTGCCCGTCACGCTCTCGCGCGTTGCAGCTGCGCTATTTCAGCTATAAAACTATTCAGATTCAAATGGCATAACGATGATGCATCGGGATGGTTCCTGTCGGGTCGATAGCTCGATGCACTGGTCGCAGTCAATGCCGGCTAAATCTGTCCCGTGGTTGTCAGCCTGCCATCCGTCTCGCTTGCTCTTGATTCACACGCTAGCAGATTTTCTCAATTTTGCCGAAACTTGTCCGCTATAGACTTGCCTGGGCTATATTTAGGCGGTATCGAACGCCATAGGATAAGTATGCTTTCATCGCGGTAACATAATCTATGACGGAATCTGTAAATAAAGTTTGTTTGTATTCTCAGCGTTAAACTTAAAAGCCGAGCTCGTTTACAGCGGTGCTCCATGTTTATCATAGTCCTTAACAAGAATAACAATATTAAACTGACGGCATATCTAAACGAACCACGTTTAATACCCACAAGTGGGTACATTATTGGTAAGTTAGTGTACCTGTAAATAGCTGTTATGAAAATGGCTCACGCGCCGAGGGTTCTGTACCATGTTAGTTAAAAAGTTTATTGGTGATTAAAAATGAATAACCTAGATAGAGATTTGGTTACATTTTTCCTATAATAATTACATTAATATCAATAGTTTCAAGTGTATCGCTTGGTAAACTTCAGACAAAAGTAATCTTTTTAATTATTTATTTCCAAAAAACATTTTTTATAAATTTTCCCGTCTTCTACCCTCCCTGGGATCCCAGGGCTCATTACAAAAGAATGCTATTGTTTTTTTTCGCTGGGAGACGACGGCGGATGGAGAAAGATTATTTTTTTACAATTTCTTTCATAAATTGAAAAATAAGCACACCATAAAAAAAAGAAAAATATAAGGAGCATGCATTTAAACACCACCCCAGTCCAGGTGTCGACAAACTTTTTAACCAAAATTTTTGGGAACCACAGGTTTACTTCAGGTTTTTGCACAATACTTATTTTTAGGAGACCTGGCCCTTCAGAGCCGCAAGCGGCTCGCGAGTGGCGGTTACCCGCTGTTTTTTTTTCGTATCAGAGGTATAAATAACAAAAAACATCTTTCAAATTTTTGTTTCCGGCAATTTTGGATTGACCTTATCTAGAACCAACTACCTATTTGAAATCGATAATATACCTACGTAGTTCCTGAGATTCCTACAAAGGGTGTAACAGACGGACAGTCGATTCGAAGCGAAGTCCCACCATTAAGCCTTATGGTGGCGGCATTTCTCCGTGTCCTGGGCATAAAGTACTCAAAATTATGGTTTATTATTTATGAAAAAAATCAGACGTGTACCTACCTCAGGCACTGTCTGGACTTAATAAATTTTATATTTTCATAATTATAATTATGTATTTTTAGCGAAAAAAATAAGAAGTGCCTAAAATTACATTATGCGGGAGCGTCCCCAACACGGATGAGTTGAATGAAACAAAAAATCGTAACATAACATAGGAATTTTGTGCAGATAGGTACCTTCAGCCGTGTGCCCTGTAGCCCGGGCATAGAATATGGCTACGGTATCCTCTGCCTGTCGTAGAAGGCGACTAAAAGGGGGTCCTCGGGGTCGTAGACGGTCGTAATTGGGGGCTACGATCGTCATAGAAACATAGCGGGACCCACATAAGTGGACTCTAGGGCGACACTGGTGCGTTCCGTAGGGGATCCCAGAGCCGCCCGAAATGGGTTGAGGAGGACAAGCGGGGGTTTTTAGTCGGTGCAAGTCCGACATAACCACCGCGCCGCCCCCACGGTGCGGAGGTATCCATAACGGATTTTCCCCCGTCGAAAAAAAAAAAAAAAAAAGGTACCTTCAGCCGCGCCGTGTTTGCTGACGAGAGCGGACGTGGATTCACGGCCTAGACGCCAATATTGGGCAAGTCATCCAAATAGATGTTTTCGTAATAACTGACTTCCTCTAGAATAAGTTTTTTCGAAACAAAACACAAACGAACACGTTTGCGTTTAGTCTCAATTTATATGGCAAAAAATAGTTACCACGAAAGGCCACCAGAGGCGCTGCTCGCCATACAAATTGAGACTAAACGCAAACGCATTCGTTTGTTTTGTTTCGAAAAAACTTATACTCAAATTCAAATACTAAAGGAAGTCAGATCGTTAACGTTCAAGATTTGTTATGACTTTATAACCGGGTACCTAAACGTATGAAGTATTTTCTGCGCTTGCGTCATAATGTTCGAAAAATTTCATCCCTTGTTGTAAATATATTTAAACAGAGTCTATATACAAAGTTTCAAATCTCTCACTTCAATAAATACATGTTTTCATATAAACTTTCATCCCTTGTTTTATTCCCTTAGGGCATGAATTTCGAAAAATTCTTTCTTATCCCTAGCCTACGTTATAAATGTAACCGACTGTGCAAAAATCAATTCTCTAGCGTTAGTACTTTCGGCTGTGCGTTAATGAGTCCGTCAGTCAGTACTTTTTTCATATAGGTATATGAATAGATTATAGATTTTAGACCCTACACGCCGATAGTAGGACTAACCTCTTATTTTGATCTCTCCGAACATGTGAAATAGGTAGGTTGCGCGTATACCTACCTAACCTATATACTAACTAGCGGCCGCCCGTGACTTCATCCGCGTAGATTTTAGATGGTAACAAAGATATAAATGAGGTTTATTTGTTTCTCTCAGTTGTCGGATGTTATTAATATTTTGTGAAAAATTACTCAAAAGAAAAAATAAATGTCCGCCATCTTGTATTTGAAAATGGATGTCATTTTCGTAATCGGCACCCCGAGGAACCACAAAGATGACACCCATATCGATTTTTAAGAAAAATAAATGTCCGTCATTTTCGCATTCTGCACCCCGAAGAACCTCAACGATGACACCCATATCAATTTTTAAGAAAAATAAATGTCCGCCATCTTGGATTTTAAAATGGATGTCATTTTCGTAGTCGACACCCCGAGGAACCTCGAATATGACACCCATATCGATTTTTAAGAAAAATAATTGTCCGCCATCTTGGATTTGCAAATGCATGTCATTTTCGTAATCGGCACCCCGAGGAACCTCGAATATGACACCCATATCGATTTTTAAGAAAAATAATTGTCCGCCATCTTGGATTTGCAAATGCATGTCATTTTCGTAATCGGCACCCCGAGGAACCTCGAAGATGACACCTATATCGATTTATACGAAAAGTAAAGATTTGTTCCCCGCACAAACTTGGAACCCCCTTTTTACCCCATTAGGGGAACAATTTAGAAAAACGCTGAAACATGTTTTGTTGTATTTAAACAGAGAGTGTATACGAAGTTTTAAATCTAGCACTTCAAAAAGATTTGCTCCCCAAACTTGGAACCCCCTTTTCACCCCTTTAGGGGAGCAATTTCAAAAAACGCTTTTGTATGTTTTGTTGTATTTAAACAGAATCTATTTACGAAGTTTGAAATCTCTAACTTCAAAAAAGATTCGCTCCCCGTACAAACTTTAAACCTCGTTTTCACCCCATTAGGGGATAAATTGAGAAAATCGCTGAATTCAGTTTTGTTATATTTAAACAGAGAGTCTATATACGAAATTTCAAGTTTCTAAGTCCAAAAAAATTACGTTTCCCATACAAACTTTCATTCCTTGTTTTACCCCCTTAGGGGATGAATTTCGAAAAATCCTTCCTTATGCTTTTAAATATATAGATTAGGTATTTAAGAAATTTTTCTTGTTAGATGAAGGAGTTTTGCAATTGTTTCGGTACCTTATGTTAGTTTACGCGGATTTAAAGTCTTCATATAAGTAGGTGTGCTAGCGTAATAAAACAAATTAATTGTAAAATTATGTTTTATTGGAATGAAAAGATACAGCAGAGGTTTCTTGAATAAGGAAGCTACATTACAAACTAAGCAGTCATATTTGAATGTGTGTTGGTTATGAAAACCAACTCAGGCTTATCATAGGTTAAAATAACTACTTGGATCTCGTTTTAAGACATGTTTAAGGACAAGTAGGAAATAGTGTTAGTGCAACACCTAGTAAAATTAATCTCTATACTGTATTATAATTAGTAGGTGCTGTTTTTGACTGATGTGCCTGCCTAGGTTATAAAAATGTAAGTAGGTATAATTAATCATACCTACACTTGTTTTATTTCATGATTTAGGTAGGGACATATTTTTATTGGTATTTTTTACGTAGAGGTAATAGTGACATACAATAGTCACAAACTGAATCAACTGTGAAATAAATTGAAACTTATAAGATCTCTCGAAAATGTATAAGCCTAAGCCTTTTTATATTAAAAAAAAACAATAAGTAATAACCTCAGCAATAGATAGGTACCAACTACCAAAACTATTTTAAAAATACCTACTTTAATTTGAATTCCTTCTCATTTGTAAACGCCACTCAGAAGTGGCGGATTTGCCCTAAAGCTCAGGCTTGGGCGGCTAGATAAGAGGGGCGGCCAAATGTGACATGGGTGCTGAGAAAGGGGCGGTTGGTATTTTTTACATGGCCTGGGGCCTAAGGCAGCCAAGACTTACTCCCTATCGAGACCACATATCCGCCACTGCCGCTCAGCAGGTATAACAAAATTACAAAAACTCACTAGGTAATTGAAGGAATACGAACCATAGCAAAACAATCATTATGCTACTTCATTCATAATACAGTCATCTTATTTTTTTAAATACTTCAGTAAAATTACTCGATAAAAAAATATAAAAAATCGCAAACTTACGAAAACTACATTCGTACGTTCAATAGTAAATAGCAACACTTTCCTAACAAGATCATTCTAAAATGAAATCTAATTGTTTCCCTTTACTTGTAAACGTGTGAATATTAAGATTACATTAATTTTTCTTTTTTTTACATAATTAGGTTCGGCAGTGATGTACCTACAAAAAAAAATAGCGATTTGAACAAAACTAAATTAGTCGAGATTCATAAAGACGAGTGGATACTTTCCAACTTTTCTCTTTCCTCCTAAATAAAATTTTTGTACAGGTATCAAAAATTACAATATTAATAAAATTTGATGATTTTTGTTCGACATGTTTTACATATGCGCAACGTGAATAACAATGCGATATTCAATATTTAAGGTGAACACTAACTTCCATATACGTATTAATTACGCATTTCAAAATTGCTCACCGTCCATCAGAAGCCACACATTCTATATATTTAAGTCACATACAAATAGTTTCCTTCAATGTGCACATACATAGCAAAGAATAAATAATTATAATGCAAACAATTTGAGCCCGCAGTGCGCGCTATAAATTTTTCCCGCCACTCGCGCAAGGTGGCGCTGGCGGCCGCTGCCGCTAGTTCAGTAGCCGGAGAGGTCCGCGAACGTTTGGTCCACCTCCTCGGCGATCGCCTTGTACTTACTGCGTTCTTCTAACACCTCGTCTGTGGTGAAGGTTAGTGGTTAGTAAATATTAGTTCGGTGGTGATACAGTTTTTAGCAGGCAGGTATAGGAAACGGGAAGAAAAAAGCCAGGTATAGCTTATAAAGACTCGCCATATAGGTACAGGCTGAATTCGGCGTCGAATCGGGAAGATTCCGCACTGCTCGGGCGGAATAGAGACCCCACAGATACTATGTATGGAGACCCTCAATGTTAGAAACTATCGTGTTAAGGTTTTGCTTTGGTAGATTTTTTTTTACCTGACTGTGGCTTTATACGAGTAGGCCGAGCCCAATAAAGCGATAGGAGTGCGTGGTTGGGCAGTGGCCTGGGGAAAATCCAGGGGACACCTCCGTCACGACGACTGGAATACTCTAAGAGTTTGCGTTCCAGTGAGATTGGTTGAGCGGTTTCAACAAAATCTGAGATGTGCGTGGAATCGAGCTACTGGGAGTTTTGTCACTAGTTCACGAAATAAGTAAAAAGCCTACCTGAGAAGGGCCCAGCAAGAAACTCAGCTAGGCCCGACTTGGTCGGACTGACCGGTATGCGGCGGCAGTAGGATGAATAGGGACTATATAGTCTATATGTGTCTGTGTTGTTGCGATCGCGCGGTGGACGTCCACGGCGGCGGGAATGCCGATGTGTACGCGTCGTGTCCGAGTTGGACACCACAAGCGCAGCGTTCCATCTTTAGATGGACGCTCTGTGATTATATAGTCTGGGCCCGTTAGTGTGTGCCTAGGACGCCGGATCGTGCGGCCCCTAATCAGTGATCGCCGAATTAAGACAGAGGGGGAGGGATGGGAACGTGGTCGACAGCCTTCGTAACTAATGGATTCCTATGATGTGGAGCGATGTCAAAATAACGCCTGGCAGTCTGCTTAAAGAAACCATACATGGTGCTAATCCATGACGGCTAATCCCCATGTCATGGTGCAGACAGGTTCGACTGGTACCGCGGCCGGGGCACCAGTCGCCTTACTGAGAAAACAATTCTCAATGACCTGAAGCTGCTTGATGAGTGTTGTTATAGGCACGTGAGCAAACACTACACTTGCATATTGCATAAGATATGATTGGACGAACACAACATTTTACTAAACTCGTTAATCATAGGTCCAAGCATTCCTAGCACGAACTATGCACGGTTGCGTACCCTACTGATATTAAGAGCTGTCAAATTCACAACCCCCCCTTCTTATGAAGATAGACCACAGGTACGATCTTTTTAGATTCAATGTACCTTTTTATATACAACGACGGTTGCAAACAGGCGTACGGTCCACCTGATAGTAAACGGCACCCCAGCCTATAGACTCTCGCAACTCCACTGTAACTATTGGAAGTGGTTTTAAATGTGGACTAGGTGTTGGTACGAAACCCTTCATTGTGCGTACGAAACCCTTCCCGACACGCACTTGGCCGGTTTTTTCAGTTACAGATGCAATCACAACTGATCGTTTTTCTTACTGGTGGGCCAGCATATCTTGCTGCCAATTAAGTCGTATCTCGCGCTACTCAGTTTTGTCTCGCTCGAACTGTGCAAATTAGAAAGAGAAGAGTACAGACGTAGATTTTTCTCTAGTCGCGTCGCGTCACATCACAGCGCCAGGTGGGCTAGCACAACTTGCTGCCAAGTCGTATCTCGCGCGACTCAGCGATTCCTGTCTCACTCGAACTGTACGAATTAGAAAAAGAGGGTAGATTTTTCTCTACTCGCGTCGGCAGTTGTGCTAGCGACACGGGTGTCGTGTGCTCTCAACAATTCTAATATATGAAGCAGTGATTTACCAAGCTTCTACTATCTACTAAGCGTGATGAAAACGAGCTAAAATTTCAGGGAGAGGCAATGGAAGTGTACAAACACCGTTATTTCTAAACCACGCTTTTGTGGATTTGACAGTCATCTACTGTACATACTGTAGGCACAGTCGCCACCACATAGGTACATCGCTGCAAACAAGGTGCTCAAAACATCTGGACACGACTTTATTGTCAAGGCGTTAGACTGACGGCCAGCTGTTTTTGAACAGCCTGAAGTGTACAGACTGATGTACCTAAGTATATGATGGCGATTGTACAAAATTTGTACAATCCATATTGGTAACTTCACTAAGACGCTCCCTTGCTATTCTATTAATAATTCAAAAGTACCTTAGATTGTACAAAATTGGAGCTCAATACAAGATACGATTAATAGACTTATTCATATTTAGGTTTAGTTTACAGTAATAGAATAGCCTAGCCTTCGTGAATGACCCTACCCTATGTAGTCAAAAGTTCTTCAGCTTTTAGAGCTAATTTGATCTGATAGAGGCTCTAGCTCTGCACAATTCAATGCCGAGTCACGAATCATCGAGCTCCCCACCACTCATCGCTCTGACGGGCGAGCGAGTAGTAGATTTTCTCGTGCAGCTGTGTCAGTTGGCCTGGGGGACAAGCCCCACATGTATAAGTTAAGAGCTTTTGTGCTGGTCGATATTTTATAAACAGTTATTGGATTTCGAATCTTATAGCATGTAAGTCAGTTTTTGTACGGATTAACGCAACTCGGTCAACTCAAATAATCTTGAATATAAATGAAACAACATAAGTAATTAATAAATTATTTATTACATTAAATGAAAATAAATACCGCCATAAACCTATGGTTTGTAATACTTGAAAGTCAGGAGTATAAAATATAAATTAAGATACGTTTATACAGATAAAATGAATCGCGGGCAGGTGGCGTTGCCATAGCACGGCGTCGTTCTTCCACATCTTATTCCTTGAGGATGAGCTCCACGAACGCGGTGTCGAGGTCGTCTCCGATGTCCTTGTATTTCTCCTTCTCGGCGACAAGTTCGTCTGTACATTTATTAACGTTATTAATAATAAATTAAGACAAAAATTGACAATTGAATCGAAATTTATCGAAACTAAATTGGAGTCTCCTGCA
This sequence comes from Epiblema foenella, assembly GCA_963556455.1. Taxonomy (NCBI): domain Eukaryota; kingdom Metazoa; phylum Arthropoda; class Insecta; order Lepidoptera; family Tortricidae; genus Epiblema; species Epiblema foenella. The sequence goes on along the minus strand of OY747113.1, from coordinate 9,651,533 downwards.
GTTTTGAATAAGTAGCTAATCCGCTTTAGCATTCATTGCTATTACTTTATACGTAGGCGTTTTCTAATGAAACCTGAGTCTTATTTTTTAATCATGTTCTAATCGCTCCAAGTCAAGTATTGCAGATTAGCAGCGCATGAAATAAGAATCATAAGTGCTTACATGTCGTGATCCTGTTTACTCCGAAGCCATGCGCCGTTCTTGCTGTTACATCAAGCTGTTTCGCTCGAAAACTGGTCTTCAAATCGGTCATGCGGTTTTAGAATTTAGTATAAGCGTATATGGATTAGAGTGGGTAGGTTTACTGGCTTTAAATGCGTATGAAAAGCGAATGGCTGGCGCATGTTTGGCGTCAGTGGCAGCAGGTGCAGAGCTCGCAGGAAGCCGGCGGTATGGCGTGTAGTGGGCCGTGGACGGAGCCCGGCGCTGGGGCCTCCAGGCCCAAGTCGTTGAACGTCACGTCCAGTTCTCCACCGATCTCGTGGAACATCTCCTTGTCCGCGATGAGGTCGTCTGCGCAAATCGACGCCATCAGCCCCCGATCTTCATCTCGGTTAGACACACGCATGCATTCGTACACTATTCGACTACGATTGAAATACTATTCCATCAGCTATACTTTTGACTTTTTGTTTAATTAGACAATAAAAAACTGTTACATTATACATTTCGGTTACGCCCGAACTGTTAGATAATATCGATCATCGCTGCGGAACGGAGCAAGGTGCGTAGATTTCGAGGTAAGTGGAAAGTGTAAGAGTACAGTCGCTATCAAATACGTTGGCAGGGTGATCAAAAATATCTGAACAAACAATATCGCCTTGACAGTCGTATTCAGACGTTTGTGACCACCTTATCCGCCCCGGTGTATATAATGGCGACTGTAGGTACTTGGAAAAGTGTAGGTATTCATGTATTTATGACGGCGGCGCTTCAGTCGCGGGAGCCTCCGCAGGAGGGGCATCAGCGGGCGGGGCGGGAGCACCCTCAGCCGGGGGCGCAACACCCTCGGCGGCGGCTGCACCCTCAACTGGAGGGGCTTCCACTTTCGGAGGTGGGGGGTTCGCGGCTAAATAGGCCTCCGCCTCAGCCAAGGCGGCAGCGGCAGCCGCCGCGTCTTCCTCCGACGTCTGCGTCTGGTGCGACACGGAGCCCTCGCGTTCGAACACTCCCTCCTGCGACACGGCCGCAGCCTGGAAGCGGGCGAGCTCCTCAGCAGCAGCCCTTTCCGCAGCCTTTCTGGCCTGGAGTTCTACGTCGGCGAGCTCGGCGGCCTCTTTCGCGAGCTGTTCTAGCCTCTCGCGCTCGGCCTCTGAAGCGGCGGCTGCGGCCGCGGCGGCCTCTTCGGCGGCCTTTTTAGCGGCCTCCTGCCGTGCGATTTCGGCGAGGCGCTCCTCCTCCTTCCTCTTCTCCTCGGCGATGCGTTCGGCCTCAAGCCGAGCGAGCTCAGCGAGGCGGGCTCGCTCGGCACGGATAGCGACCATCTGCCGCTCGCTCGGGTCCACGCCGGGGATGATCTCCACGAACGAGTCGTCAAGGTCGAGCCCCATGTCGTTGACGCGCTCGCTCTCGTTGATCACCTCATCTGCGGCAGGCCACGCCATCAGTGCGTATCGATCATGCTAGCAAATCATGCCATAGGGAAGGGTGTCTTCATGCCCCGTGCCTCGGTGACAATGTACAATGGCCGTTGCTTGATGATTCTTCGATGATTTCATTTTTGATCTCATTCCACTTCCGAATAATTGATGATAAATCGATGATGATGTTTTTTATAGCTGATAGAATCGATGAAATTAGTGAAAGGAAGGTTAGAAGGAGCACACGGATTAGTTAAAAAAAAAACAACACCGAGTTAAAAATAATGATAATATATATTTATAAACACTTGTGTTAGAATACTCTTAAATTCATTAATTTATTTCTCACGAACTTATCTACCATTTCATTAATCGATAACATTAAAAAGACGGATTCCCCTCGATTTATCGTACGAAATTTCATATTTTCATAAATTTTGTTTGTATGTATGATGGCGTGCTGTACTTTCGCGCCGAAACTAACTCATCGCGACTCGATTACTACGTCATCATTTATTGATCGATTAATTTAAATAAATAGCAACAAACTCAAATTATGACACAAGAAAATCATACTCGAAACAAAATAGAATATCAAAATACTTCGTAGCAAGTATATTCTTATAAATATCATATGTTACCATCACTCATTAAATAAAACATCTAATCTCTTCTCTAAAATTAAGTAAGAGCTCACGGAATTGCAGACAGACTCGCTTAGAGTCGAATCCATTTCTGAATTACACAATCATAATTACAACGCGGAAATCATATTTCATTGACGATTTGGATCTATTTTGTTCTACGCTACATTGGAATGATTTTAGAGTATGACAAATTGGTGCTGAATGTATTTAACATTTTGGTCCCCATTTTGGAATGTCAACATTTTCCCTTAGATACTAGAGTGCCATAAGGTAGGTTACTATCAGCTGCATTCAATGGCCGAAACGTCGGCTAGTCAGTCACTCTCGATAAATAATGACTAAAACAAATGAGGATTTACGAGTACAATTCTCAACAAAAAAAAAATATTAGTAAATTTGTGTATCAAATTAAAAAAAATTGCACATGGCAGTGGTGTTGTAGCGAACATTCGATCGACGTTACAATAGAAGCGGCTGGCAATTACTCTATAGCTAGAAACATCTATGCGCCCGCCCGGCTCAACGAGCATCAATTCTCAGTCAAAAAATAAAATATCTATGCATTTGAAAAGAATATAGACATTATAACTAGCGCGCGTTCCATTTACAATTCCCCGAAATGGCATCGATTTGACAGGTGTAGGGCTGGGAATTGGGAACGTGCGCTAGTGGAGTGTGCGAATAGTCGGTGAGCGGGCGGGCGCGAGCGAGGCGTTCACATGTTCTGGATGTCGTGGAGTGTGGCCTCCATCTCCTCCTGCAGGAGTTTGCTCTTTTCGCGCTCGGCAACCAGGTCGTCTGCAAGGCGACGCGGCCACGGTCAGTCCACACAACAACACATACATTCAAACATTATCTGCCGTGGTGACATAGTCATAAAGATTATTAACGTCAAAAATTGTTAGATCTCGCGCTGAATCACGAAGTCACTCTTGAAAGAGTACAGATCGTATCACGATAAATGATAAATTAGGATCAGTAGTTACATATTAAAGTGAAACGTTTCGTACAATTTTCATACCAACGTTAGCTAAAGTCACCCCTCTTTTCGACTCGCTTAAACTATTTGTCATTTCATTCTCAATTCGTAGATATATATTTTAATTAGATTACGCGCAAATATGTCTAAACGGGAAAATCTATAATGAAAGATTTATAGCCAACTAAGAATGAAACTATGAATCTATGTGCGTATTTAATTTTAAAGTAGTTTAGCAAAAATAATATTAATTTACATTACGGCTATGTTCACCAAATGACAGTAAATATTTGAATCAAAACGAAGAAAAAACAACAGAAATCAAAATCCATGCGTTACAATATAAATATGTACAAGGGTCGAGCAGTCTAACACAAAGACATGCTAAAATAATGTACTTTGAATATTATAGCTCAAGTTAAACAACCTTTAACACGATAGATAAAAAAAACTCATAGAAGGACGATTTATTAATGGTTATTTCATAATGAGCTCTAATACTGCTAATTAAACACGACTACACAATAGTTTCTGAGCACGTTTGAGTAGTATATAAACCGAAAATTTAGGGCAAATGAGCAAAATAGATAGTATGAGCAACATTTTGTCCGTGAGTTTCATTCTAGACACTTACTCCCATATAAAAAATGTCGTAGGTTTAACGTATCAACTAATCACTTCCAATGGAAGTCTTCCATGAAACATTTTTCGCATGTGCCAATAACAATTGTGTAATCGAACAATGCTTAAAAAATAAAATAATAAAAAAACTAAAAAAAACTAAAACTGTTACTATGATTTAAATTATATCAGTAATAGCGCAATGATAGTAAGTAATAAGCTTTCATGTCTATTATAGCTTAGAAAGTCAAGAAAGCCAGTTCTGATGACTGTGCATTAATGATCAAGCTTTATCAAACATGTTACAACTTGACTTGAGGTATTTTAAATTGACTTAACCATACTGCTGTAGTGTACAATATCTGGAAAACCTTGAAAACTAGCATGGATAAATATAATTAAAATTTGAGATACTTTTTTGTCCTTTTCCTAAATGTGCCTTTCAATTTTATTTTAATAAATTTTGATGAAACACTCATAGCAGAATTCTTGGGTATAATATACCCGTATTCATAACAATCACAACTTTGAATTTGAAAATATTGAAATATCAAGAATGATTAATCAAAATTTCAGTTTAGGATAAAAATCATATTATCCTTAAAATAGGAAAATATATTACCTTCGAGCCTGTCGACCTCCTTTTGAAGTTTCTGCACGGAGCGCTCGGCAAACTCAGCGCGTGCCTCAGCCTGAAATCATTAAAAAATATGTTACTTTAAATCTAACCTGAAGGCGAAAGCAGTCTAATTTTTTTTTAAGAATTCGTATTTCCATATTAAGTCACGTATACAAACATAGTCATAGTAGGTACTTTATTCTCGAACAATACAAAATTAAAATAAAACAATCAATGTGTCAATTTGTTCTGTAAATGTACAAAATTGGACTGCTTTCTATTTCGCTCAAATGAAAAAACATCATGCACACTGTTTTTTGTTTTGGTTAAAATGATATTCAAAAACAAACTTTTAATCTTCAATTAACTCTTTTAAAAACTTGAATTAAATAAGTAAATAAAAAATCAAAAAATACACTTATGGTTAGAGATAGCAGAAGCACCACAACTCTCATGCATTTTACCTTCACCGTAAGCAGCTAAGTGCCGAGTGCCGGACACTAACTATGACAATAATATACCGTTACCCACAACTGAAATGCTACAGTTTAACTACAAACAAATGATCATGAAATGATGCTTACATCTAGGAATACATGGATACTGATATTATACAATAACTATTTCAAAATGAACCCTTATTATACATTTTCTTAAAAAATGTGTAATAAAAGCAAATGTCTTGAAGAAGATGCAGTAAGACATTATGTCTATACAAAAACATTGAATCCAAAATTTGGTTTTCCACGATTTATTTTCATGTTTCGGCCCAGTTAAAATATTTCTTACACGTTTATAAACTACTTTTTTTATTAACTTGACATTAAACCTTTAATAGGCACTTAATTGAACAGTTGACCAATATCAACAGTAGAGAACTGTTCTTGAGACATTTTATTTAAGAGATATTTCCCTTGAAAATTGATCATTACCAACCGAGAATAATCCTTCGAATCACAAGTTTTTGTACGGAATAATTGTCATTTGCCGCCTCCTCTTGTTCGTAACACTCCTCCGCCTTCACCCGTTCACCGGACTTACCTGAGAGAGCTTCGCGGAGAGGCCGTGGATCTTATCCTCCACGTGTTCGCGGGACGCCATCGCCTGACACACACTCTCATTACTCACGGCCGATTACTCCGGGCCCCTTGCGATTGTACGACTCATTGTACTACGTAACCTCTGCAGATGTCGCTTTTCACTACTTCGGTAAGACAGTTTTTTGACTGTTAGAAGGCAACAGCCTCCGATGCGACCATACAATAGGTAGGTAATTTGTTCCCATTCCCCATCCGAAAAGGACACATAGCACAAGACTACAAGAAACACAGCGTACAGTCACAATACAGGCGCAAGACACATACATAGTAGATAGAAATGAATGCACAGAGGGATAGACCTGTACATACATATAGATGAAGCACCAACCGGCAGCTACGGTCCTACACCAGATCTAGCCTAAGTACGGACATGCTTTAAACTGTATGAATAACAAAAATCTTTAAAGAATGAAGGTCTTCATAAGGTCTTCGACCTAAGTTGTGTCATCTTCATACAGTTTTAAGCTTCAAGTATAATCCCAATATGAAATGGCGATGAACATGATCCTATCTACAACCGTAACCGCTATCTACTTCGCTCCTGGACCGCGGTTTACCTCTCTGAGCTGTGCGTCCAGAAGCTTCACCTGCCCCTCGAACGTCTCTTCTCTTTGAGTAGCCTGTGATTATTTACTGTTAACGAAAATACACAAAACGAAAACGAAACTTCATGCTGTAACGCACAATGCTGCTTTATATTACAATTTTTTTATAGCAACACCGTACGTTACTATAAAACAACAACACTAGTTAGAACATCTCTAGAAAAAGAAAAAACATCAACCAAATAAAAGTGTGAGAGGAGGGTAACGTAATACGAAAAGATTAGGACGCACTAACACGTTCTATGCCTGATTTACATTGCATTATTTACAGTGCATTTACGGTCAAAATCCTCGTGTTACCTTTGCATAGTAGCCCAGTGAAGGCGGATACTATTTTAATTTTTTTAGGATTTTCGTCAAGTAAATCAAACTTAGAAAGAGACTATAGTGAGGCAGAATGCAGTTAGGCAAGCGTTTCACTCGCGTAGGAGCCGTTCCGTTCGCATTCACACCTCCTTTAGGCGGGTGGTGAGGGTTTTGATCTGATTTTTGTACTCCTCCTCGCGTTGGTTGGCCTGTATTAAATTGTCAGCTTAATTATTGAACTCCTAGCATGATTAAACTTAAACGAAATATTCCAATCTGTGAATTGATACATACAGTCCCCATTTACAATCAATCATTCACCCTTTCAACAAATATTTTACCACTAAGTAAATCTTAACTAATAGAGCAGAAGATACGATATCGCAAGAATTGATTTTGGTTGGTGCATCATAATTACAAAATAATTTAATTTATCAATTTTTTTAACGGACTCAGCTTCTATAGTAATTCTTAATTAACTTAATTAATTCGGAAGCAGCTTTTATCTAGAATCACATGCCAAAAGGCAATAGGTAACATTATGGTATCATCAAAGCTTTCATAGGGATAGATTTCCAAACGCTACTCATCCTTTGCTCACATCAGGGATTGAACATACGACTGAAACTGTTAAAAATCCATTTCAATGCTGATAAAATTCTCATAATCTTTGGTTATAAAATCTGTTTACGGTTCGCGATTGCAATACAATGTCTAGTATCATAAAAAAAAACACATTTAAGTACCTGCGTTCGGAAATCGACCTCAGTTATTTCTTTAACCTATTATCATACCACGGAGTTCAGACCAAATAAAAAATATTGGTCGGAGACCACGGAGATTACGAACAATCCAGAAAAAATATGTAGGGCCTCATGTAAATAAGTACCATGACTATGATATAGGTATGGCCAATTAATATTACCCTAAGGATTAAAAGGGTGTAGCTCTTGACCCCATAAAGACGCCATCTCCCGGTGACGGATATCTCCGGACACATAACAAAAGAATGTATTGTTTATTGTTTTCGCCGGGAGAGGACGGATTAATTTGCTATTGCGAAGATCGGTTATGGATGGTAATGGTCATTTAGACTCCACATACCCGATCAAGACTTACGCAATATCAGCTGCCCATCACATACCGCTTCATAAAGCGAGAGGGACAGAATATTTGATCGTCTATATAGGACGGGGTCAGATACAGAGGACTCGTCTTTAATGCGAGTTTAGACCTGCTTTGATGTAGCATGAACTACTGTTACATCAATTGACTGTAAAGTTTGGTGCATACCTTCTCCTCTGAGACCTCCAGGGACTTCAAGTTGTTACCGACGACGCGCAGCTCCTCCTCAAGCTCGACGATTTTGCTGGAAAAATACAAAATGCAACATCAGAAAATATCACGTCAAATCTCCTCTTGTAAGTACAATATTGCTGAACCGCTACATAAAAGTGATGTGAAATTACAAAAAAAAAATTAGGGGGGCACTCCATACATGTAACCGGTGGATGAAAAAGAAAATTTCAACGCTATGTGCGTCGTGTGGGGTATCGATGGATAGGCCTTTAAAAATGATATGGAGGTTTCTAAAAAACTTGTCCATTTAAGTCAACCGTTGGTGAGATATTAGCTGTCAGTCATAGAAAGTGTGTGTCCCCCCCCTCTAATTTCCAAACCATAAAGTTTAAAATTCTGTAAAAAATTGAGGTGGTGTGCATTAGTAAATACTTTCAACGATGTTTGGATTGAACAATATAGGTTTTATGGTTTTTGTAATTTCGCTTAAAAACTGTCTTGCCCAAACAAAAGCTCGTAAGTGCCGTAAGTTTCCTATGAAGATACAACTTTTTAGATTCAATGTATAGGATAGTGATTTTAAATGTGTACTAGTACGTGTTGGTACGGAACCCTTCATTGGTCCGACACGCACTTAGCCGGTTTTGATTACTATGGCTGGTTACGTCTTTTAAAACCATTTTATAACTTTCATTCTATAGGCAATACACATTTCTAAAATAGTTACTGTGATGTGGAACAATAAAAACAAGAAAAAGTTGATCGATCCATTGTAATAGTCGACTCGAATACTCGTACTCGCGTACTAAAGGGCTACTCAATCAATATCAATTTAAGGATGTACTGACCCAGATATTAGAATTTTAATAAGTAGATCAAACAACTACGCTTGTAGTCGAAAAGCATACTAGTTAATGTTGCAATAGTTAGAATTTGCTGACTGATGATTAATTATATATCCATTAATAAACAATTTATCAACCGTCAACACGAGCATGCAGATGCATAATTCAAAGCAAAGATTAATGAAAATGGTTCAATCTTTGCTTTTTATTGCCTAATCTCGAAGTGAAAATGCGTAAGGATCACGCGATCTTGGTGGTTCGATTAGTCGATTATGCATTTGTTAAAATATTTATTAGAAAAGTTGAAATAAAAGATTCACCAATCGTTTTACTATACTAAAGAAGTTACTTACTAATTTTGGTGATTCAAGATAACCGTTTATAATATTAAACAAATCTATGAAAACCTTTGTGCATATTACATTTAATGCGACAGGGTTAACAACGAAGCCACATAGATCCACACGCCTTATGACATTTAAGTATTGAAAAAATATATCTACAGCCTATACTCTACATCAAATTCGCGTTACAACTACAGCGATAATAAAGATTCGTTTATTGACCTCGCTTTCGGCTCGTGCGATAAGCACCTGATTTGTGATGAATTCTTTATAGAAATCGTTTTGTATGTCCTATACTTAACTTTAACCTGTAGTTGGGCGACTTGGGCGTATGGAACTAAAGGCACAAGTTACAACTCTGGTGGCTGTGATTCGGTATGATTGACGAATCGTCCATTGTTTCAGGCAGTTCTGGCTGCTGTATGAACCAATAACAGTACTGTACTTTGCATGTAGGGGAGACTTACCTATCGCTCTGGTCTGCGCGCTCCTCGGCGCGCTCAAGGTCCTGCTCCATCATTACGAGCTTGCGCGCCACCTACGGCCGGCCGCGCGTTAGTACACACGCACACAACACACACTACTCTACAATACGGCGGTACGGCGCCGCTCTCGACCCTCGCTTCGGTGCAGTGGCGGTGCTATGCGCCTCCAGTTATAGTACCAGTGCATTGAAAGTGTCAGGGAAAGGATCGGGTTATAGTTTAGTTTCCAGGCTCGGCGAATGTGCGACATTAGTGTTTCAGGACGGAAAGGTAGTCCGGACGATCGTCCGATCGCCGATGCCTGCTAAAATAGAAAAAAGCGAAGCAAAAACTCAAAAAAACAAAGTGGCAGGGTCACATAAGCGATCAGTCGAGGGCGGCGGCGTCACGGTTAAAAATAAACGAGGGTTGTCCCAAAACATTTAGCTCTAAACTTTACTTTTTGTAAACAATTATAAAAAAAATATCTATGTGCTATCTAGTGCATTATCGTAATCATTATGTGATGTGTGCGCTTGCATATGTGCGGCACGCATACGGCCAGTAATTCTGGTGTAATGCGGTGCATATCTGAAAACGAAAATTGCCCTATACCACACATATTTCCTGGCGACCTAACCTACAGCCACGCTACGGTACACACACTGAAGAGGAAGTTTAGTCGACACATGGACATGATAGTTAACACTGCATACAAATATCCATGAGATGGGGCAACCCTTGTTTTAGTTCGATCTATCGGGCAGCGTCACTTACGTCACGGATCGGGACATAAATGGCACTGGCCCGTTCTTAAAAATAAGCGGTGTTGCCACTTCCGTAAATGAAAAGAAACAACACCTTCAACGATGCAAATTAAATTAAAGGTAAAAAAATAAATGTCTCGTACGCCGGCTCGAGGACGACTTAGAATGGGACATGCAATAAAAATAACAGTGAGACCTATGTTAGAAATACCAATGTAGGTAAATCGGGTTACGGTGCAGCAATGTTAAGCTAATAAACAAACAACCATGCAGAACGGAGAGAAAACTTGTAAAACAAGGTCTCGGGATCACCGAGCCAGCTCAGTATTGCTTGGTATGCTAATATGATCACTACACTAAGGTAATTCAATTGAATTTAGCTTGCGATGCGAACAGTGACGGTACAATATTGAGCTTGGTGGTTCCTCCGGGGGTTGTATTGGAAACCTACGATTCGCCGGCCTCGGCGCGCTCCTCCGCGCGCTCCAAGTCAGCCTCAACCATGGCCAGCTTACGAGCCACCTGGACATCAAAACCCAAAAGTCAACCATCCGTACTGTAAACGTCTGTTGTAATTACGAGCACAATCTTATCACAGTCATTTGGTCTTGTGCAACTTCGTAAATGGAAGTAAAGCTTATGTAAGAACATATGCGACCAAGGAGACTTGTCGCGCCTTATAAGGTGAACAAGCCAAGATCAGACACGATACGATTCCTTCTAGGGCCGCTGGCTTCACGGGCCTTCGTGTCGGGGAAATTGGGACGCGTGAACCATCTGTCGACGCATATGTTTCGAATAACACGTCGATTAAGTATTCTGCTCAGAAATTGAGCCTTGGGGATGGAAATCTAATCACATTCCGATAAAATTATATCGCGATATATTAGAAAAGAGTACACTTTAGCTTCGTCATGCTTTAATGTAGGTATGTAATGTAGACAAATTACACGCCAAATAGGGAATGCAACTGCGTTGCTTCTGTTACTAGGTATATTAAATATTAGTAATTCAAACAAAACTAACGGTATTAGTTAAACTTCACGAATGTTACTTTTTGAGACATCAATAGGGACGAACTAGGGATTTCGCTATTTTCGGGAGGAAACAAACCATCGAAGTTCACACTCCACACGAACATTCGTGTGTAGTTCAAGCAAGCGCAAACCAAACGACATCGACGCAATAAAGACCTCATCGTATTTCTTGTCGGCTTCCTCAGCGAGGAATCTGGCTTCCTTCAGCTGGTTCTCCAGGGCGTCCATGCGCTCCTCATCGGTCAAGGACTTGTTCTCCAGAACCTTGCGGGCGCTACATCCAATAAACAGCATCAGTAACAAAATCCCCATACAACGCGTTCCTAGCATGGAACTAAAATGTCGTAAATAGATGGAACTAACGACTTTCAAGGGTGACCCGGAGTTAGACATGCAACACAGAAGGAACACACAAAGCGACTCGTTCGGCTGGATACCGCTGTTGAAGAAATAGTTTGTGACGAGCATTAAAATATTTATAGAAACCGCAATCGGTGATTTATGTCAAGTCTTTGATTCCGAAACACATTATAACGATGTTAAAGTCTGTTTTTAGACGTATTTTTTTTAGAATCGTCTCTCTAACTGTTAATGCCCATTACAAATTCTTAACACATAATGATCATAGAATATTCAGTATGCTAGATAAATTTAAAGTAGGTACCGCAAAATATACTTGTATAAAAAGTATATTAATCCAACACTAAGATTTTGACATTTACACACTTTAAAATCCAGTTTAGCATTCAACACATATTTATCTATTATTTGGACCAGAATGCAAAATATGGACTTCCAGTGTCTGAATGTCAAATATATGACGTGTTTAAAGGCTACACGAATTTCTTTAGGTCAGACACCATTGGGAAAAAGAGCAATAATATAATTTTGTACAACAGTTTTAGATCGGCAATGCTTTAAACTCGTATAGCCTCAAATAGTACTAGATGTAGACTGAGTAGGTACTGTCCGCAGCTCACTAAGCACTGGTGATAAATTGAGGTATAAATCAATCATTAGAAACACGGAGCGTTGCATCACGATCAATGATCATCGTTATCTGTTATCTCCAATCGCGATATATTAGACTGGTACAAATGACGTCATTCTGGACCTCCAACTTAATGTCCATACACATGATTTGGAACTGTTAAAAAGCTCCAAAGCGTACCAAAATTCGATTTATTTTCAATCTCTAAGTCGTAACGTTAGCGTACTCAGTTTAACATCAAATTATCACACAATGAGCTCGAAGAATACAATTAGATTTCTAGGCTCGTAATTTTCGATATAATATAATTCACTGGTGATCTGATCTGATTGCATTTTAAGAGCTCATATGTACCAGGGCTGTAACAGAGCTCCGGTTCCGGTTCCGTTAAGTCGGAACTTCCGTTTGGTTTTAAACATCCGCTTCGGTTCCGGTTCTGTTATTTTTAAAACGGATATCAAAGCAGCGCAGCGGGGGGAAATGAGCGGCGTACATCAAAAACAAACAGGTTTATAATTTTTATTTAGAATAGACTTAGCTTAGATCTGCCTTGCCCTTAACATCTTATCCATCTGTCACTCGGGCTCGGCATTCGGCTCAGATTACGGTTCTGGTTCCGATATACCGAATTTAAAACATCATTCCGATAAAACCACATCTGTTACATCCCTGATATGTACCTATTTCTAAGAATGAGAAATATTAGACATAACCAGTAGGCCCGACAGTACTAGTTTCGAGGTGACTTTGTAATACTATCGGTGGTACTGACGATGTCTGTTTCGGTAATGACGATGAGTAAGCGGTCACCTCTTCGTATTTTTTGTCCGACTCCTCAGCGATGAGCTTGGCTTGCGCCAGCTGCGCTTCCAAGATGGCCACGCGGTCGTCCTCCATGTTGGTTCGATTCTCCAACGCCTTGCGTATTCTGGTTAGTGCGGGGCCAAACACATGCGTGTTACAAACATCGATATCGATAAAACATCAGTGGCTTTTAACACTAGTTTTCGATTTTTTTTGGTCTTGAAATATGGTGGTTACGGGCGAAAATAAAAACGAAAGCTATCATGCACACAAAAACTGGACGTAGGGGCTAATCCGTTTACAGTTGAACTTGGAAGCCATACAATAAGGTTTTATAAGAAATCATTGAAGTAACTGAATAGGTACTTGTGTCGCTAGCATAATAACATTATTTTATGGCTGCTCTTTAACATTTTTATTAAAGATGGATGGTTTTTCTGGCGCTAACAGGCATCACGAAACTGTTTAGTCAATGTCACATTTTCGGAAGTCTCACCAACTAACACTTACAGTGTGTCAATGTTGATTTTACAATGTAGGCAAATTGACAAAACCAATGACTAAATAAAGGCCTTTTGCGTTCAATATACTTTGTGTACTTGTATATGTTAAAATAAACAGGAATAACAATACCGATAATTTGTGGGCTGACGGTAATAGAGAATGGTTTTAACCTTATCTTGGCAATAGAAATATTGTGCTTTCTGTTTTCTTTCTGATCATGCCGCTCTTATAGACATCGATATTAAAATGGTGACTAAGTTGGTTCAGATATTAAACATTAACAGCTCGGATATTAAATCAGAAAGTTCTACGCTAATTGTTACAAAGAAAAAAGGTACGTGATTTATTTGATCATCAGTACCATCATACGCCAGTGAATATATTTTAGCAGTTCTTGTTGGACTGTTATGCCTTTGGCTACGTAGTTAAACTTGCTAATACCTCGCTTTGACAATGCTCTGATAAGATCAGAGTGAATGTAGATTGTACTTAGACTCACCGTTCAGACTCATCGGCGGCTTGGCTGGCCTCCGCGAGCTTGGCGGTGGCGGTGGCGAGACGCTCCTCGGACCTCTCGAGGTCCTCCTCCAGCAGTTGGATGCGTCGGTTGAGGGCGGCAACCTCGGACTCAGCCTGAAAATGGACAAAGGTCAATACTGGCTTATAGTCACTTCCAATATTTTGTCGCAACAATGGCACACTACCAAATTCTATGCAATAATGAATGAGTCTCAACTTCGTAAGTAGCTTTAAAGCATTTTAAGTATGATTCCCGGATGATACGAAGTCAATAATGACTGATTGTAAAACTTAGAACTGATTTATAAAACGCTGTAGTTAAATTACAGGTAGGTACTAGGATCGAATTGTAATGTTTACAATGTATCGAATAAAATAACCATAAAATATTTATATAATTTCCATCGAACTAAAGGCGGGATCAGATCAAGACAATCCATAAATCGGCCATTACCAGGTTACGTTAAATCTTCAACGATAAATATGTCGAAAAATTAAAGTAACCGAATACTGATATTTATAGTAATTAATAATATAGCTGACATTTATACATCCAATACATCAATAAGTTGCGAATATATCCCTTGCGCTTAATATCCCAAATAAGGTAAAACGACAACCATTATAACAACTCATAAGATTTATAATATGATCAGATAAATATGTGTATGAAAATACAATATTTATTATGAATAATTCTTTACATAAACCGGGGCATGTTGTATAATTATTATTAAATGGCTCCAGTTTATACAACTTAATTAACATCGCTAGTTATGCGTGTAGTATTTATCGATCGCCATAAATATCACCCCTGTCCTATGTAAACATAACAAACATGAGTAATGAGTATTCAATGTATTGATTATCGCGTCTAACAGTTAAGATGCGAAGGCGAAGAAATTCCTATATTACCTACTAACTAAGAGATGAGCTTGGTGGTTACGGCTAGTGGTAAAGCAAGCGAACGTTCACAAGACATGTCCGCATTGCCAAAGTCGCATTGTTAACCGTCTACACAATACACGTGTTTCAAATTCACGGCACGACAGTGGCATACTGATTTCTGTAATAGCAACAACCGAATTACGAGTGATTTATTCTAATCGGCGACTGGTTTTTATTCAAAATTATGCAAAAAAAATCCAAAAAAACAGTCCAATAGGCAAATTGCTAGAATCCTTCCGTACAAAAGCTGAACTGAGCGTTTTCAGTTAAACAAAAACCTAATTGATTTAATACTTATCATACTTTTATATATGAATCCTGTATGCTTTTATAGGGTAAATAAACCCCACTATTCCTTATCTAGCAGTTATGCAAAATTTAATCAGAACTCTAGCGTGAATGTTGATTAGTACAGCAGGATTGTTTATGTGACAAGTGTCGCGCCGATATATTCATGACATCACGCGTCCTTGCCCGCGAGGAAGCGCTAACGAGTCCCAGCTTCTCCTCCTTTTATCCTGTGTCGTCACCCGTGCGTGGCGTCTATTTATAGTTCACAGACAATGAAATTACCACCGATGCTTTCTTTTAACCACTTAACAAAGTCAGTACGTAGAACGATCTGATAAAAACCCTGATCACAGATCCATTTGAAGCAACAAATTATACGCAAGCTCACACGAGTGTTTAGTACCTCGTAACGGTAGGCTGTCTCGTCACCTTGAACTCGAATATACCTCTAATTGGTGTTTAAAGCTATTTTATATACATTAGTCAAATAGCCTGAGGTGGTCTATGAACTTGACGCCGAAACAGTTTGAATGGAATGAACCTGCTCCCTTCGTCAATTAGTTCCACATGAGTCTTTCTGACAAATTTTAACATTGTTTAATTTAATCGTATTGGGAAAAGTAGGGCTCGTGTCTATTGATATGAGCACAATGGCAAGCCCAATGAATTGTAATACAATAGGCGGCATACGGTCACGCGAAGGGCTTGTACTCCCTGGTAAACGGTGCGCTACGACGATTGTGATTCAATATTGTAACCAAAGCTTTCCGATAAAACCTTCAAGTTCAACTCAGGGATGATTTCAAAATAATTTGTTTCACAAGCAAATTATACCTAATATAATTTGTTTCACAAGCAAATTATACCTAATATAATTTGTTTCACAAGCAAATTATACCTAATATAATTTGTTTCACAAGCAAATTATACTTAATACCTACACTAAACTCAATTATTATTACACTCAATTTTCTAATTCCCAAGGGACCATGCCACAAGCTTAGAAACAAGGCAAGTTAGCCTTGCACCTGTTAGTAATGAGTTCTTAATTACTGAGGATGAGTAAGAATTTTAAAGAGGCCTGAACATAATGCGTCAAACTTAAACAGATTTGCAAGTAAAGATTTTTCAACTGCTTCCCAAATTTAGCTGGCAATGACATCTATAGCAGTCTCAAGTGTTTAAACAATACCAAACAGTTCAATGTTAGTTTTTACGCCCACAATAAATGCTCTGGTCATCGTCATTACACATCTCTTAGTTTGGATTTGACTCATCCAACCTTGTAATTTCTTTTCACCTTTTAGCGATTATGGAAGCACCTAATGTGCACCTTTATTGCCCAACCATTTTGAGTGTCTTATCGCACGTCTGATATACGTAAGCTGATAAGGCAATGCCTACATACGGAGGAAATTAAAAACATAAGAATAAGAGTCTTGTTTAATGGGAATTTAGAGAACGCCACGAGACAATTATGCCGTTCATAGGTGTTGGCCGCCGGCAGGGTATCATTGCCGTATAGGGTTACGTCATACAGCGATAACGGCGAAGAGGTCGGACACGCCTTTCTGGCGCCAGCGGCCCTCCGAGGACGTCCGAACAACAGGAATGCATAAAGGGTGCCGGCTCGCGAACCCGTCGACTCGCTCTACATGTGCCACAAAAGACCGGTACCTATACGACCTCCAACGCAACCAAACCTGTTACGTGTAACATAAAAACCTCCGTACAAACCATTCAACAGGCAATTATGTAAGGTTAACTTCACGGTAGCCTTCACAGAGCAACGATAGATCTTATTATATCGGACAATTAGTCATGTCGATAACATGTTTTAATTTTCAGGACATCACTAAGTTTTTGGAAGACGAAAACTATTCTCTGCCATCTCTTTTTCGCAAGGTGAATCGGAAAGGGAAGGAAACATGCGTACGTCGCCTGCACACCTAAGTATGGCCGGACATTACTCACTATAGGTAGATAGTAACCGAAAAAGTGATAACTTCTATATTTCCCGATACGATTATAGTGTCACAAATATTTACACAATTTAACTAGAATTACACAGAGCACTTAGCACATTAACAATACACTATTCTTACTTCTTCTCTCCGCATTATTTCAACTTGTAACCGTTTGTGATACTCCTCGCACTCATCCTTATATTTCTCCATTTCCTCTTTAGTCTGGCGCATTTTCTTCTTCAAAACGTCCAGAATCGTTCCTTGCTGCATGTTTGTCGTCATTTTTATGCACTTTTGTGTTTAAATTACAAGCCTAAACGCTAAAAACTAAAAACACCTCCGCTCAAGTCGCGAAAATGCCAACTGACTGCCCCACTCGCTACTGCTCAGTATCGTATCGCGGAGATGGGCTCGGCACGAGTGAACACTGCCGGCGAGTAAAATGGCCGCCACCAACCTAGGCGCACAACTTTATCGCAATCTTCCTAATGACGCGCCCTTTGTGCATTAAACGATAACTAATAATCAAAAGCAACGTTGATAACAATTAATACGAATTGAATTACTAATTTTAATAACCACACATTACTTTCGAAGCATAAAATGACTTTGACAGCAACCAACACATAGACACGGCAAATGTCACGTCACTAAACAATCGATCGACCGTACAACGGAGACTACCAACTCCACCTATCACTAAACACGGGAACTACATCCTGTGGGGACGGGTTCAAAAGTGGGGTTTTAAAAGAATTACCAAAATCATGGCATGGGTGTTGGGTGAAACGGTCCAATGACTGCACAACAAAGAGACCGGACGTAGGGCGTGCATACTATAAAAGGGCAGTAACTACAAGTAGGTACTCAAAATTACAACCGTGGGAAAAATAGGTACGTTATGGCGGTAATAGTAAGAAATATGTAACATAGATTATTTACATATACAAGAAATACTGGTATAATCTCAAAAACAACTTGTACCTAAAGCCTCTAATTAAAATTGTTATTATTTTACAACCTTCAATCGTGACTAGCAGCGCCATCTAGGGCACGTTGTTGTAATCTTTACTTCACAACTATGTAAATGTAACGCGGCGCTAGCGCCTTCACGGGCATACGGCATTAACCGGAACTAATCGAGTGATGGTTAGCGGTAAACGGAATATCACCGGATAAGTAGTCCGAATTTTGTATACGCATTACGCGGTGACGTCATTTGGAAAGAATTTGGCTGTTTTACAATCCTGCTAAGTAATGCCCTGACAATTCTGACCAAGATTTTTTACGATCATTTTTACAAACACGTCAGTGTATGCACACTTATTTATATTCACGGTGCCCATGAGGAAAGGGAAACATTTTAACCACGCATTCCTGACCAAAATTAAAATTGTCATATAATGTACATTGGATTCGGCTTACTTAGTTTTTGAGATATTTCCATTTTTGTATAAAAAAAGTTGCAATGAAATCTCCAGTACAAAACACCGACACATCTAAGGCTCGGTTTTATAAAGATCCGTTAGACCTTATGTCGGTTTGTTATGTCAAAAAATGTACTGAGTTACTGAAATTTGATCTGACATTTGGTCTAACGCATCTTTATAAAACCCGGCCTTAATTGACTGCAAAAGTCAAATCCATTTGGGTTATGTTTACTTTGACACCGGGTGTATTTTTTCCCACAATGTAAAGAATCAATTAATATGAATAGTTTGGGGCGACCCTCGACCTCGCGGTATAATAGGCGTAAGAAGTGACGGCTGGATGTCGTGAAGGCCGACACGAGGGAGAACGGGTTCACAGAAGAGGACGCTAATCAGGATCGTGCAAAGTGGAGAACGGCAAGTAGGAACGCGGACCCTGGCAAGAGCCAGGCTTTTCAATTAACAAGGCTAACAAGTGTTCGTTAAATTGTTAATCGTTCGTGTATTGACTAGTAAATGTGGAAGAAACAATGGAAGTGACATTTGTTTACGAGATTTAATTCCTTTTTAATGAATGACTATCGATGGCAAGTGGTCGAGAATTGATTGACACGTATTTGTAAGTGTAATACTAGCCATGTGTCATTTTGTTATTTGTTTTATTTTTAAGTTTGATTTTAGTATTAGGTATGTGGTTCATTTCTGATTTATTCATGATTAAACAAATTAATTAATACACAATTTATTTAATATTTAATAGGTACGTATTTATTATTAAAAAGAAACCTACCTTGCATTTTACTTAACAACTTTACAATCTAGATATTATTTCATGATGAGCAGGCGGAATGATCATTCCCACTAACTCCACACTAGCAAATTGAATATCATTAAATCCGTGACAGCTGAGTTGACGCTATTCCCATTCTGCAGCTTTAAAATAGTCAAGGCATACATGAAACCGTGGAGCACTGAACAGAACATTTCCTACAGCTTCTGTAATTAAAGGCCCTTAACTACATAGCCCTCAATTTCTTAGTACATTTGGTTTCAGGGACAATTCAGGATAATTAAAATGTGCTCTGTGCTACTAATTTGTGGATTACAATTGCAACGCTAAAAATAATAACAACAAAATGTCGCGCCCTTTGTGCATTAATGTCATAGTGAAGGAGGAATGAAGTAGGAAATTTCTTAGTGGCCAGTTATTTATCGTACCTAGTCTTACCTATGATAACTCTTGCAAAAGAAGGAGTGAATAGACAGCACAATTTCCTATTCAGATTTTATGTAAGTAACCAACCTTTTTCTTTAATTATGTGGTTTGACCAACTAGTTCCGATTTTCGAAGAAGAATCAAAACCGTGATTTGACCTGTCTATGACCAAAAGGAGAAAGTCATATGACATTGTCTCTTGTAAAAATAAAAAAGATGGCAATGACAAACATTACCAGCTCATTCTAAGACACATTTCCACTGGAGAAGCAAATATTATTTATTTGTGCATGGAAAAATGAAAAAAATTAAAAAGCATTATTCAACCTAGGTCCATGTAACATTTATTACTCCTTATGACCTCAGGAATGCATGCTTAAAATCTTTCCCATTCCTCATGGGCACCCTGTATTTATCATTAATTAAAATCAACCAAGTATGGAGACGACGCATCTACTCATCACAATCAGTTGTTAGTTACACATTACACTTCACTTGTGTAGAGGAAGCATCAAATTTAGCCAATTTGACCTCCAAATTTCAGTTGCAGTGCACTGCCCACTTGAATTAGATCAGACTTTTTTTTTACTAATATCTCTCTCTCTATACTACATGTTATACAGGCTGTTAGGTTAGGTGGGTGTCAGGGTGTAGCTAGGTGCAGACTAAGGGATAATAGTGGTCATATTAGACCACACTTAATGTATTATTCCTTATGACCCATACAATGAAAAAAACTTACTTTTTACTCAACCTATAGATGTTTGCATTTGAATTATTATACAATGTATATATGAATAATTTTATGTTATATATTAATTTGCAAATACTCATAAGGGAACAATCAAGTAAGAACTAAAATAATTAAGCTGTTGTCAACCCAGGCCGGGATCTCAAGGCACATAACAAAAGAATGGTATTTTTTTTTTTTGCTGAGAGAGGATGTCTGATTAATTTCTTTTCTTGCAGATAAATACCTATTAGTACATTATGTTGTTTCAGAAATTGTTTCAGAAGATTTTATGACAGATGGATATAAATTCAGAGTAATCTATGCCACATAATAAGCCTTTCAGAACATAGAAATCTAAATTGTCTCCTTCAACATAATGCTTGCTGCAAGCCACTCATAAGTAATTGTAAAAACATGCCTTATTATGGAGAGATATGGATTCCATTATATTCACTCACATAAATGTTTAAGGCTAGCATTACCTTACATGGTCTTGGTTTAAAGCAGCTCAATGTAACATAATGACAGTTGTATGATGACTCATCCAGTTAAGTCTACTATTTATAAGAGGTATAGGTAAGTAATATATACATATAACATCGTGTCAGGGATGTTGTGGCTCTAGATTGATTCCAGATGTGGACAACTTTAATGGAATCAGTAAGTAGAAATGTACACATTATTATGAGTGACTTTATTATCGCCTTGCTACTTGTCTACCACCGAAATTTTAAAGACTGCTTAATAGTAGCTATCTTAAATAAGTGTCAGATAAGGGTAGGGAATAATTCAGCTTAAAAGTTGCATATTTAATAAATAAATATGAAGGAAGTGACAACTTTAGTGTCAAAACAAACAATATCTACTGAATAAAGAAATGTTCTTCTCTATTATATGTCATTATGAAATAATTACTCAAAAAAACATTAATGCATTACAAGTTTCAATCATAATATTTACATATAAAATCCGCAATAGTTATCTAGTATTTATTAAATGGTTCAGTGTTTGTTTATCTGTATGACATTTAGATACCTACCTCACCAATGAACTGTGAACCACAATTATCTAATAATTTTAATGTACCTTGTTATAGTGCATACCACACTTGTTATCAGGTATCAGTTTTGGTACAAATTTACTATAAATATTAGGTTTAACTATATCTCTACACAACTACAGGTACAAATAACTGAACAAATTGGTATACTAATGTCTTGGTAGAAGGGGAAGGCCAGAGAAACTGCTGGTTTGGCATTGCCAGGGATGACATTTCCCCAGAAGTTACCACTGGTAACAGATGGGAAAAAAATCCTGTCACTATAGTTATGTTGACCGCTTAACTGAGTCCGTGCAAAAGGATAGCCGGGGAAGCAGGAATCCACTTTGACATCTCCCCTCTTAACCCTGTCCCACCACAGAGAGCCACGAGAACTAATTAAGGTGGTTGGTCTATAGTGGTAACCAATTGATGATAAGATAACCAAAATCTTATTTAATTATAAGTGGCCTATAAAAAAAACTTAATAATTGAGCTATTATTTGGTAAAGTCAACTCAGCACTTCTCAAATTACCTAACTACTTATTCAATTACAAGTAGCCTAAATGGAATGGAATGTAATGAAAACCTACCAAACTGTTGTGCAAGTCTGCTTCCTCAATGAGCAGGTAGGTATTGAAGTGGCATTTACAAATGCTCAGAGTATGTAATGTAATGTTAGTTGGAATAATTTAGAAAGTTTCATACCCACGCAAGTTGTTTGTAGGTATTTAAAGTATGGTTGTATTAAGATGAAATACCTATATAAGTAAAATAAATATTTATTGGGTAATAGCTTAACCCATAATAGCTAATCAGTTTAAAAAGTTTATTTAGCTTTACTTTATTAATCATTAAAAATTTATTTGGATGACTGAAGTTAAAACTAAATGTAGGTTAGGTATTAGGTATAATACAGGGCAGTAGGAAAAACTTGAGCTTTATCTTAGTAGCACAATGAGATCCTATCAAGTTATCAGTTTAGTTTTGTCTAATTCTAATGCCTAAATACTTGAGATAAAATAAAAAGAGGATGAGAACTTGACATATTAATCAGAACTATAAAATTTGAACAAATGAATATCTTTTATTCAGTTGTTTCAATAAATTATATTTCCGTATTCCGAGTGTGATAAAAATATTTTAATATAAATAGGATAATCAAATCAAGCGTTGGGCCACGTGGTCGCAGCGAGGGCAGCGACATCTGGCGAATATCAATGCAGTGCCAAGCGTAAACATGTCAAACGAAATGTCAGGCTCAGCTGATCGCACGCGAGCGATGCCTGCCGCCGACCAGCGTCAACATTCCGCCTCAACGAGATTAAAAATAGTTCTGGCGCAGTTGGCCCGCTTAACTCGCTCGCACGACCCACCAATAACTCAAATAATATAGAACATTACCCTTTTCAAAGCAGTGTTCTTGATATTCTGCAACTCATTCTTGATGATCGAAAATTTCATCATCGTGTCGGAAGAAAAAATTGAGCTGCCGAAGGCCAGGCCCGGGTAATCGGCGCAGCGGCGCCGCCTTCGGCTCTCGCGCTCTGCTAGCACCTCGGTGCACACGCTGGTGCACCGCAGCCGCGCCAGCTCCGCCGTCTCCGGATCATCATCTGACGCATCCGTGAGAGCAGGCATCTCCGCGCCGTCTCCCGCCGACCTCTCTTCTTTATTCGAAAACTCATCGTCCGAACTATCATGCAATTCAACGCTTGCTATTATTTTATCAAATTCGTCTTCATCGTCAATATTCGAAAATTCCTCTACTACGTTTCGATTCGAAAGTGTATCGTCACTGTTCGTCCTTGTCACTTGTCGAGATTCACTAACACTATTGACACAAGGCACAACATCGTCTGTCTGACTGTCTAAGGTCACTTGTTTGGACGGATCGGTGTTTGCGGCCGTAGGGGCGGGCGCGCGATCGCCCCGGAGCCGCGGGTGGTGTTGGTGCCCCCTGCGCCGCACGGGGGTGCGCCCGTGGGCGTGGGGCGCGGACGCGGACATTTCTGCACTCGGCGCGCTCCGGCCGCGCTGGCTCAGGCGGCCGCCATGTTGACTGGCGTCTGCATCGTTTCTCCGCGCGCGGCGCTGCCGTCGCAACTCTGCTGCCATCTTTTGTTTAACTTTCCGATCTGCTTTACCGACCGAGCGGAAACTTTTTGTTTACACTAGTGCGCGCGAAATTAAAGCTTCTTATGTTTTATAGTATACGTCACTTTATGATAAATAAATGTTTTGAAGGAAATCCGTTCCCAAGCGTAACAGTTAAAATCGGAAATAAATCGCAGTGAAAATCAAAAGAAATCAATCACTCATTCAAGTAATTGATTGAGTCATTATAGCAAATCTCGATCTCATAAGGAACGTCGATGAGGCGGACGCGTCTATTTTTACCGAAACACCGGGCAACGGGGCCATATTAGGTGTCACAGGCTGAAAATAACCACGCGAGCGTACCCAAAACCCCCTGGAGCGCGGTATTAACCAACGTTATGCACCGAGCAGCATCTTATAACAACTACAGAATTTACTATGTAAACCGTTTAGTAGGTACCTATCTGATCCGGCACACACGTTTCTCCTACGTCCGGAATAATACGTGGACAATGTCATCGAGCGGAAATAGACTTAAAATTAGTCTGACTTTTATTTGTAGATTCTATATACTGCTGTCGTAATTATCCGATTAAATCAAAACAATACACTACGAAAGAAACAGTCAATAAATTTGGCATATTTTTTTAATTCCCCTTTTTAAAATTTTCTTACTATGCCACACACTATGCCATTAATTTGGTAAGTACCTTAATAAACGGATCACTCACTTCTTTAAGGTGGAATATCGCTCGACATGTTCTTTAATAGTGAGCAGCGCGTCTAAGCACTGGCCGCACTGGCGAATGGTTCCCAAGACAGGTCACAGTAATTAAAACGTTCCATGTGCCAATTGTGGTAAGCCTATACCCTAAATACTTATACCTACACTCAACTTTATATTTGCATTGTGTAATTTGTAAAAAATAAGGGTGACTTTTGTAACGCCACCACGTTGAATTTTAGCAAAAAGGACCCTATGCTCTGAATCTGTATGAATCTAGTGTGTTTACCATGAAGTTCCTAACAGGTACAGTCAGCGAGTACAGTGGTACATTTTTAAACCTTTTTGAAGCTCCTTTTGCACAAATAGAATAGTAAAGTGGCCACTTTATTTTCGCTGTATACAGGTGTATGTATAAGCAGTTGTACTCACGTTCTGCAGAGCCTTCTCCTTCTCTTCCAGCTTGCCGTTGACCTGCATGAGGGACTCCTGGGTCTGGTCCAGGTCGTTCTCAATGGCCTGGATCTTCTTCTGCAGCTGGCGGGCTTCCTCCTCGGCCTGCGTGTACCAAGTTATTAGTTATGTAGGAAGCACTTGGACCAGGTTGATCCTTAAAGTTAATCATATAGTATAGATACAAAAAGTTACTGAAATTAATAAAATAATAGATGACCTTACCGGGCCGAAAGTTAAATGGGAAATCAGAGTGCAATTTAAACTTGTTGACTCCAGTTTACTCTGTACCTGGGACCCTAATTGTTCAAATAGTTAGTCAAAAATTAACACTCCAGAGTCGTTAACAACCCACCAGTCAGTAGTTTAAGCCAATATTCTATGGGCGATAGTTCCTATGCCTATTGATTGGCATGATTTAGTCCCTGCTAGTTTATCGTGTCAAACTTACACGATAGGTAGATCTAACTGACAGTAAACTTACGCTACCTAAGTATAGATCTAATTTGTAATTTTTGTATGGAAAACATTACGCGAGCGCGTAAAAGTTACGTAAATCATCGCACTGGTCAGGTCAACCCATTCCAAAATTTTGTGTTTAAGTATTTTTGGCAAGGTTATTTAAATTTGTGGTCTAAAACACTGGGGGTATTTCCGTTAATTTCAATTACAATGTTAGCTGTGGTGTATTCAGCTCAGTGGACATAAGCACATAAGGACATAAGCCTTTGGGGCTTGGGCTTCAATTCAGCTCTCCCAGTCTATTGGATCAAGCCTTGATTTATTAGTTAAACTCATGAAGTCATACAATTAAATTCAAATTAAATGAAAATTATGAAATACGAAATCTTACATAATTTGAGCTTGTCTACAATTATACCGACATACTAAAGTAGTTAATAAATTATATGTATTTAAATATATAAAAAAACCCAGACCCAGATTCGAACCCAGGACTGCATGGCTTACCTTCTCATCGCGAAGGGTGGCGTCCATGAGCGTGCGATCGAACGCGTCGTCCTTCTCCAGCTTCATCACCTGCATCTTCATCTACCCAGGACTGGCTTACCTTCTCAGCACGAAGGTTGGCGTCCTTGGCCTGCTGCTCGCACATGAGCGCGCGGTCAAGCGCGTTGTCCTTCTCCAGCTTCATCGCCTGCATCTTCATCTACCCAGGACTGGCTTACCTTCTCAGCACGAAGGTTGGCGTCCTTGGCCTGCTGCTCGCACATGAGCGCGCGGTCAAGCGCGTTGTCCTTCTCCAGCTTCATCGCCTGCATCTTCTTCTTGATCGCGTCCATGGTGGTGGCTTGTTTTGTTTCTTCCCGGGGTCAAAGTCTGTGGAAACAAGTATAGTTAGTATCAGTGGCGGACTAACCGGGGGGACGGCCGGGCCTTCGACGGGCTTAGTCCGCCATTGGTAAAAACAGTTTAGTATTAAGATGTTTCGGCGCTAACATGAATTGGTCCTCCAATTTTAGAATCTATTATTTGTTCATTAGGTTGAAAAGATGTAGACAACTTTCGGATTTGACTGACTGCAGGTACATTAGGGGATGGCCAGTACAGCCACTATAATTGATACTTTTTTTAATACCTATTAACGAACGAAAAAAGTTCACTAACATTAAAAACGTAAAGTAGGCAAGTGCAGTAAAAAGCATTTCGTTTTGACTTGATGAAGGCTTTTCCTTGGTAGCTCTCAAGATGAGAATAAAAAGAAAGCTAAATAAGTTTGATTATAACTCCTTTAATAGGTAACAGTGCGAGGGTAAGTAAACTGACAACTTAACGCTTTACTATGACCCATTTAATTATAAAGGCTTTTGATTTTAGGGCTACGTACCAAAAATCAAAAGCCTTACAGTTTCACTTTGTATGTGTGTCACATCGCTAAATATCTCAAGAACTGCTCATGCTATTGATTTGAAATTTGGAATAGTTATAAAGAAGGCAAACCTATCTAGGTATGTATCTACATAGAACATGACTTTTTTAAATATTTTTTTTATTTTCTGTGTAAAATGACAGATAATTGGTGGTTCAAAAATTTAAAATCTAGTAATATGTCGAGTGGGGTGTCATATGAAAGGGCTTCGGTTGCACATTCTGGATTTTTTTTTTACGTTTTATAAGGAAAATGTAAAATGTATTGAGTAATTTTGCAGGATAACGGCCAATTTTTTCACCAAATTTAAATAGAATGTAGATTATATATTATGCGTAGGTACCTAATAGTTAGGTAAACTTTCCGCTGGGCACTGACCTAAGTACTTGACACTTTCTAGCTTACTAATTTTAACAATAGTGATGAAAATTGTGAGATTGCCTTTCCGAGCGCCAATTCTAGTAGTAATAATGCGTTTAATTAAAATTATTAAATTAACTAACATCCTTCCATATATCTTAGTTTTCATACTAGACTACCCGTAGGGAATGCAACAAGGCATTAAGTCCGCCTTCGGTAAGCTAACATTCATTATTTTTGCGCAATAAATATGAAATACTTAATAAATCATCTAACTTAATATTCAACGTTTCTCTTATCAGAAGAAAAGAAGAGAACTGGGTTCTCTCCATTCTTTTATTTTCTTTTATTTACATATCTTGTTTACCGCTAACATACTTTTAAAATCCTGTACCTTGCTTACTTTCAAGCCGGGGCTCTCAGAGATGTAAAATAAGTTTTAAATTGGAGGCCGGTTATTTTTAGCAGGAGGGCGTTGATCTTGACCGTCGCTAAACCATAACTCACGTTCGCTCAGTCGGTGAAATATGCATTTATAGGTCAGTGTTCTCTATGTGGCCCTTGATTTAGGACGTAACCGACATTATTTTCGCTCAATTAAATATACTTACCTTTAATATATTCCCATTCAATAGCTACTAATTAAAACGCATACAACTATTTCTTTAGGGCATGTAAAAATGTAAATATCTTTAATTGAAAAAATTTCGTACTTCAGAAGGCCGCAAACTGACGCAGGCCGCGTAACTGGCCTAGCGACTCTATATAGGTAGCACGAAGAAGAAGTAATTTGTATAACCCCTAACTTAAGTTATACCTATCTACAGTAAAATCACGAACTAATTTGCGCAATAAAATTGAATCATGAGAATGGTCTTTACTTAACGAGCTATCGAGTTTTTCAAATGATTGCCGGCAAAGGTTAAAAACCTGGAATGCCACTAATTCAAAGTTTTTAGCTGGCACTGGAACGGTATAATGCCTCCACGGTGATTACTGGTAACCACAAAGCGTATTGTTTTTAATCGGCTCCGATTCATTAGTAACTTACTTCTTTTGTTCTTAAAAATTACCTACAGAAATTAATGATATAATCTACTTCACCCCTGAATAAAACAGAACTATATATTTTTTCCACCAGAATATGCAACAAGATAGAGAGATGATGATTCAGAAGAAAACGATTTTAAACCGTGAGTCAACTTACAGCCTACAAAAAGAATAAACAGGATGGTCATCGCACATTCGAAGCTAACGTGCTTCATTTCTTCACACCCTCCAATAACAAATGTTTTATCAATGACTCAGTAGGTTACCTTCTTGTAGGTTATTCACATAAAAGTGTCCTCTCAAAAATCTATGCCAATCGACTGCCATCGACACGAGGATACAATCCGGGCGTGATTTAAAAAAAAACCGGCGAAGTGCGTGTCGGATCACGCACAATAAAGGGTTCCGTCCCAACACCTAGTAGTCCGAATTTAAAACCACTATCCAATACATTTAATCTAAGGTCGTATCTTCACAGGGATGATCCACGACGTTTGCAGAGGCGCGCACCGATGGATTTGCAGCATTCATGCACAAGAAGGCAGCATCTTTGCTAATTCGAACGAGGAAGAGCCCAAGCAACATTCTGAAAATGATTGCTAACAATGTTTGTTGCAACATAATGGCGCATATTATTAAAATTGTAAAATCTAATTTAGTTTTTAGAGTTCCGTAGTAAACAAGCAACCCTTATAGTTTCGCCATGTCCGTCCATCCGTCCCCCGCTTTTCTCAGCAACCGTTAGTACTAGAAAGCTGTGATTTGGCATGAGTATACATATCAATGACGCCGATAAAACGGTAGAATAAAATCATAAAAAAAATTTTTTTTAGGGTATCTCCCCTACATGTAAAGTGATGGTGCAATTTTTTTTCTTTCCAAATCCCATCGTGTGGGGTATCGTTGGATAGCTCTTTCGAAAATATTATAAGGTTTCTAAAAGCATATTTTGATTCAAGAATCGGATGGCGTGATATTAAGCTTTGAAGTGATAATTTTTGCTATGGTCAAGTGTGTGTCCCCCCCTCCGTGCCAGCTGAACGGTGGCATTAGGCCAAATCATGGTAGTAGTATATACGATGAATTTAAAAGGAAAAGGGCAAAAATATGTATACAACACAACGGGCCTGGACACATGTCGCCGGTACGGTGCCGTCTACGGTGTCACGGCGCGGCGCCGTCAAACGGCGTCGTGCCGAAACACGGTGCCGCGTACGGTGCCGTACACGGCGCCGCGAACGGCGTCGTACCACGGCGCGGTGCCGTGTACGGCGCCGTGCACGGTGCATCGCTTGGTAGTTTAACTAGTTTTCGTTTTGCTGCTGAACGCATAACACGCAAGTAAATAGTGCATAAAAATGGCTGAAGATTATGATGTAGATTTTATAATTTCTTTAGGAGAATACATTTTTCTTGGTCCATGTCAAGGCAAAAACTGTATACTTGTATATATTTAAAACGACAATTGTTTTGTATATTTGAACCGATGGTTGTACTTGCGTGTTATGCGTTCAGCAGCAAAACGAAAACTAGTTAAACTACCAAGCGATGCACCGTGCACGGCGCCGTAAACGGCACCGCGCCGTGGTACGACGCCGTTCGCGGCGCCGTGTACGGCACCGTACGCGGCACCGTGTTTCGGCACGACGCCGTTTGACGGCGCCGCGCCGTGACACCGTAGACGGCACCGTACCGGCGACATGTGTCCAGGCCCAACATCTCAAAAAAGTACATCATCAGTACTAAGATCGGTAAAAACCCTTCGGGTCCGTAATTCTGCATATGACCGGTGACGTGATGGACGGGCAACTACGGAACCCTACACTGTGTGTGGCCCGACACGCACTTGGCCGGTTTTTAAGTTCTAACAGTCTTTTTAAGTTACACTAACCAAAAATGAGATCTCTGTTATCTCTCGAATATATAAATTGAATTAAATTGAATAGGGAACTCACGGCACTTGCGACCTTGTTTGTGCAAGACAGTTTTTAAACTAAAACTCAAAAACCGTAAAATCTACCTTGCTTGGTTGACGTAACTGATGACCGAAGAGCTGGCGACTTCCTCGCACAACGTATCAGCATTGCGATACAGCGAGGAAATGCCGCCAGCATCCTCGGTACAATGCCCCAAGGGCCTGTTTTAGATTTAAGTTAATTTTAATATTATTTAAGTGATATATTATACTATTATTACCTCTTGTTCAAACCAAAAATCGTTGAAAGTATTTATATGCACACCACCTCAATTTTTTTCAGAATTCTATACTTCATAGTTTGGAAATTAGAAGAGGGGGACACACTTTTTATGACTGACAGTTAATAATATCTCCCCAACGGTTGATTGTTCAAAAATTTTTTAGGATTTTTTACGGACGGACAGTCATGACCACTATAAAGGTTCCGTTTTCGCCATTTTGGCTACGGAACCCTAAAAAACTAGACCCCGACCGAAACATGTTTTTTTGCCGAAACCGAAGGTTCGACTTTGGCTCTAGTTTGGGCCGAAACCGAAACCGAAACTTTTATAGACGTGTGAAAATCGTCAAATAAAGTGTCAGTGGGCCGTTTTTTCTAGACATATAAACAATGTAACTAGGGATTGCAATCCGGTATGATTCCCAATCCGGCTGGGATTTCACTATATCCTGGTGGATGGAGCCGGTTCAGCTAAATTGGAGTTGAACGATTGCCTCTATTAAACAATGTCAACTTTGGTGGCATAAAAGGGTTTTTCCGGTCCCATTCGAGACCTTGGCCCAACAGATCTGGTGATATGACTCACTGAAGTATGCTGATAAGCTGAAGTACAAGTATGACAAGTTCCCTGCCTTGGAACCAAAGTACGATTGTGTCCCTGTTGTGGTAGACTGCAGGATCCTGGGGTTTGGAAGCCAAGGACTTTGTTATGGATTTGGATCGACGACTGAAAGATAGACGGGATCGTATATAGTGCAGCAGATTTCGCTGGCTATCGTGGTGACTACAGGCGTCATTGAGACATTTGAGCTAGCCGCGATCCAAGATGGGCCATTTAACTAGGTAGGCATAATTAGTGTTTAAGATAACGAAGCCGACTACTACTACGGAAGCGAAAACCACTCATGGCCATGCCATTAATTTTTTGAATGATTGATTGAAGCGTCTTATTGATTTGCATTAGTGCCCACCTGACGAAGAATTGCAGGTTGTCATTGGCGGTTTACTATTGCTGCCTTTTTGTGAATTAAACGTTATTTATATACTCATTTATTATTAACAATGTCACGGTGTAACGATCGCTCGTCAGTGCACGAATTCTGAAAATACACGGGAACGTCTTTACATTTTTTTTCAAAAGCAAATCAATTTCCGTAATGTGTTTTAGCGCTCTTTTCAGGCCTACCGGAGTTATCTATCTATATCGGAATATTGCCGGATCCGGTGCCTATCGAGATACTGGATCCAGCCGGATTACCGTACCTATCTGACGGACCAGATTGCAATCCCTAAATGTAACACAGGATAGTTCGTATAGTGCGTTATAAAATAAAACAATATATAAAATAACTAAAATAAAATGTATTCTGCTGGCGGAGTCGGGCCAAGTTATCCAGAGGTTTTTGAGAAATTAATGTTAAACGATATGCTAATGCACTTCAATAGAAATAAACTTCTTACAAGTAATCAGTTCGGTTTCACAAAAGGGCGCTTCACGAGTTTCACGACTGACGCTGCATCTGTGCTTATTAAGTATATTTACAATATTTAGGAGAATTCTTGTGATGCGATTGGTATTTTTTGTGACCTTTCTAAAGCATTTGATTGCGTGGATCATGGAACGCTCATTTTGAAACTTGAACATTATGGTCTGTCTTATAATGCGTTAAGCCTTACGTCCTCATATCTTAGTAATAGAACTCAAACAGTTGTTGTAAATGGAACCCAGTCTAGTGGAGCTGTAGTAACGTTAGGAGTGCCTCAGGGCTCTATCCTAGGTCCATTTTTATTTTTGGTTTATATAAATGACTTGCCGTCTATAGTAAGTAATCTTTGTGACATAGTATTATTCGCGGATGATACATCATTAATCTTTAAGGTTGACCGAAAAACAATAGAATGTTCTAACGTTAATGGCACACTGGTCAAAGTACTTGAATGGTTTACCGTTAACAATCTGCAATAATGCTAAGAAAACTGATGCCGGGTTTTATAAAGATCCGTTAGACCTCGGTTTGTTATGTCAAAAAATGTACTGTGTTACTGACATTTGATCTGACATTTAGTCTAACGGATCTTTATAAAGCCCGGCCTAAATGTGTCAGATTTTCTTTGCCTAATGTTAGACCGATGGAAACTAATATACTTTTCAATATTTAACGAGTGTTTAGAAATTGTAGATAAAGCAATGTTCTTGAAAATCTACAATGGAGTCCCCATATAGCCATTATGGTACGTAAATTGAGTTCAGCCGCTTATGCTGTTAGAAAAATCAGACAACTGACCAATGTAGAAACAGCTCGCTTAGTTTATCACAGCTATTTTCATAGTGTTATGTCGTATGGTATTCTGGTTTGGGGTAAAGCAGCTGACATACAGACAATTTTTGTGTTACAAAAAAGAGCCATTCGCTCCATATATAACCTGGCATATGGGCTCACGTGAAACTTTAAGAGAACTCTTTAAAGAAATTAACATTTTAACGGTAGCGTCCCAATACATCTATGAAAATATTATTTATGTCATAAAGAATCGAGAATCATTCTGTAAAAATTCTGATATCCATAATTTTAATACCAGAAATAAAAATAAAATTGCCAATAACAAGTTTCGTGTCCGTAAAGTTTACAAGTCTTTTGTAGGTCAATGTGTCCGTTTTTATAATAAGTTACCCGATGAAATTTTGAGTTTATCCTTTCCAGCTCTTAAAAATTATTTAAAAAAAAACATTGATGTCAAAGGCTTATTATAGGGTTGAGGACTATCTAACAGACAGAAATGCATGGCCCAAACCAAATACCTAAATAGCGTAAAGAGTCATGTATAATATTTTCATTGTAGTTGTTTCTAGTTGACAGTTCTTGCAGGAAAGCTTATCAAACGATTCGACATGTTTTGATTTCTTGTGTAACTACACATTGTAATTTTTTCCTCGTTTTCCTTTCAATTCTCTTTTGTTGTTTACCACTTACATTTACTTAAGTAGGTTAAGTAGTATCATTGTAATAAGCATATTTTGGAGAAAATGGCTGACTGTCGAGTTTCTTTCGGCGTTTCTTCTCAGCAGTGGTCTCATGAGAAACGCTAGTAGTTTTTGACTTGTAAAAGTGTCTTTATGGCCTACTTGCAGAATAAAGTTCATTTATTTCATTTATTATTATTTTAAAGGCACCAGAAATTAGACGAACGCAATCCGAAAGTATAATGTTGTAAAACTTTCGGCGCGGCCGAAAGGTTCGGCAGTTTTTTGGCCGAAACCGAACCTTCGGCCGAAACATGATTTTTAAGCCGAAACCGGCCGAAACCGAAAGTTATCTTATTGGACTTACAATACACATTTGAATTTGAGGAGTTCCGTCGACAAGAACTCGAAATATTTTGATGACTTTTAAAATACGTAAGTTGAAAAATTGGCCTAGTTACAAATTACAGAATTCCGAGTTCTGAAGTAACAACATAAAAAAATAGAAAAGTAGATCCTTATTTCAATAGCTGGTTGAAATTATATGATATACTTTTGAAACGGAAATAGTTTACCGTAACACCTACTTGTATCTTTTTTACTTCAATTGAACCACCATGCAGGATGCACTCAAAACTATTGAATGTTCATAGCTTCCATTAACGGTCAATTTAAGTAGCAGTGTACATACAACACTGTTGACTGACCATTCATAACCCTTATTAACAACAGCATAAGGGATATTAGTGGATACAGCGTTCCTTTGTTTGTAGGTGAGCGAGTGAGAACTGAGAAGGAATGCCATAAGCCTTAAATCACAAGCCTAATGCGGGACCGGTTATCGGATATCGCATTTAAGAAGTATTATAATATAAGTACTATAAAAAGCACGTCCGTGCGCCGTGACGATTGCATCTTCTGCATTCCTTTCGTACTTTATGTGTTTATCTGCTAAACGAGTAAATGTTTATCATAGTCATAGTTATGTGAACAAGATTAGATTGTTACATAAGGTACAGATATCGTTTCTCTTACTCGTTCGTGTCGTATACATAATTCACTTCGAAAACTGTATACCTTTTATTAAATTGAACCAACATATTATAAACAAAATGAAATTATCAGAATTAAATCAGCATATAGACCGAAAACACGCCGGTACCTCTGATATACCGGACCAACGTTTCAGCTAACTGCTACCTAGAGAATCTGTCTCAATACTTATGTACCTAATCTTTTGCTAAATCAGAACACTAGAAAAATTTAATTATAAAAAGTTCATTAAATAGGTACCTAACCTTCTGAACATTATTTAATATTTAACGTTGAGGACTTATGATATACCAACTAATGGAAGTCTAATAGTTGCTACATGAACACAAACAAATAATTAAGTAAATAGATACAGAACATTATCAATGGTCATCCGATTGTAGTTGTAAATAATAATTTTTATATTTAACGTTGAGAATTAAATTACTTAAATTATTCATTGTATGCAAAGGTTCTAGAAGCGGTGTCATTGTTTAGCTTTGATGGTCGCTGACGCAAGACGCTGTACTAATTGGATCCTGTCCAAAAGATACCCAGTTTAATGGCTACTTGTCAGCTAACACAATTATCTATTTATGTTTAGCTATGGACCATTGAAAATTGCATTTCGACCTAATTACTATCATTGATTGATTGAGGCACGAGCGGCGTACTCAACGTACTCAAGGTTTCTAAATTACACTGATGATAATAAACTTGCGTATCATCCTAAGAGCCGAAGGGGGAATAGAATTTGTAGACAAATTGTAATAGATAGATGGTGTAAGTTGGGCTGTAACTAAATAGTTAAAAGCTAAAACGTGTTCTTAGACTGGATGTTGTAAACTCAAAGAATTAAGGTAAACGTCCCAGTGCTCGTCACCTTAGTGCCCAATAGATGACTCCTTAATCACCTCTGTCATCATGACATAAGATTGAAAGTGCTATTTATTAGTCGAGTACACGTACGTCTACCTTATTTCTCCACCTGTGTCAACTTTACTACGTACGGCAAAACTGCAATATTCCCGATTATACCTATTTAGAAATTATATTTGACTAGCAGCGCCCTGCAGTGTTACCCGCGGATAAAAGGTAGCCTATGTCCTATTCTGATGTCTAAGCTACAATACTGGAAAGTTTCATAGAGATCCGTTTAGTAGTTTTTGAGATTAAGCGGAACGTACATCCATCCGCACAAACTTTCACGTTTATAATATTATTAGGATTAGGATTAGGATGTTACTTAGCTTTGTATTGTGTAATTGAATATTATATTTTTCTTAGAAATTTATCTGGGCTGTATTCTAATGAGGTTCGCTAATGAAAAAAGTAACGTATCAAAAATAGTTGCATTATTTGAATGTATAATCCGTTTTTTTTGTTTACTATTGTAAGATAACAAGGTTGGCCAATGATAATACAACAATTAAAGAAAATATTGACGAAATAGTCGCATTGTTACAAACTTGATTAAGTAAGTTTCGCATTTACTCTTTCAAGGGTATTTTCCGGTATTTCAAGTGATTTGCGTCGAAATAATTACAATACACCATTATCCAAAACGGGCGTCGATTTTATTGCGACTTATTACAACTTAATGAAACGTGCCGTCCAAATTAGGAAGGTAATCGTACCTGTTGAGTATTATGTCAAGGCAGAATGCATTCAATTCAAAGTCTTTGGACATGTACCTCGTACTTGTAAATAAAACTTGATTGGTACATTTCAAAATTTTGCGAATTAATCTGTAGCGAATATGGAAAAAAAAATTAACTGTAACGGCGTTTGTTTAAGTTTCTGCAATGGAAACAAATTTTCACATTATTATTGGAAAATGGGACTTAATCGCGTACAGTACTAATTTATTTACCTTTTTCAAGGTTTGCCCGACGCGACGTTACGAATGTGTGTCGCGAGTAAGATAAATAAAGTATTGTCCAGTTTTCCAATAATAATGTGTGAAAATCGTGTAAGTTTAAATGAATATAAATAAAATAAATTTTCATTTATAGTTTCTAAACGATATCCTGACTTCCTGTGCCTAGGCCATGGTCTAAAATTAACTCTACTGAAAAAAAAGTTTATATACCGCTCATAGTGCGCATGCGTGTAGCGCCCCCGCTTCCCGCGCTCGCTCGCTATTGGCCAACTAATCTGGCCGGGTGCCAAAAGCGCGGGCAAAACTTCGGCATACACAACTTCTATTGGCTGCTCGAAATGTAACCAAGCACCGCGGTATTCAAAAATAGAAATGAGCTGCGATTACAAAATATCTGGCCGCTATCCCGGACTAATTATTGAATACCGATAATAAAATCTATGAATATTAATTATTAAGTTTGCTTCAATATTTGTACGTAACTTCATAGAGTAAACAATTAAGAAGAAATGCAAGCTGATTAAAATAATGTCTATACCGGCACAAACTTAGAATTCGATGTTTTTAATAAAGAGTATCATAAAATTTTAAATTGGTTTTATAATCCTTTTTATTTCCACCATAGAGAATATGCACTGCACTACCTACTTACCGCCTTCAACACGTTAATAAAAAAAAAAACACTTTTTCACAGACACTGGCACGGCTACTTACATGTCGAGTCGACGCGAGCTGTGGTGCGACTGGCGTTGTCGGGGCGAGCTCTCTCGGTGTCGCCTTACCGCCGCGAAAGGAGATGACGGTCTTCCCCGCTCCGAGAATAAGTATGCAGAAGAAAAGCCTTCCAAATTCCGATTAAGTTGCCACTTGGAAATAATTAAGGAAGAAATCTTGTGAAATTCCTTACACTAGGTTTCACTCTTCAGCGCTGAAATGAAAGAAATCTCTTATCATCTAAAGTGTGTCTAACGTTAACATAATTGCTATCAGGTTAATTAACACAATTTACCTGTTGATTCGAACCACTTTAGTTTATTTTTTTGCAGAAAACGTCAAAAATACTGTCGTTCCTCGAAAATTGTATTTAGTAGGGAACTACCCTCACGAACATCGAAATATAATGCTCACGAACCTCATATTTAGAATTTACGCCAAGCACTCCGAAGCACACTGAAAATCTTCAGTGCAGCATCATACGTATAAAACCATTTTTGTAAGTAGACGAGGGATATCAACTCTACCTAAGTTTAACATAATAAAATGCGCTATGTACCTATTCTAATATCAGTCTGGAGAAAAGTCGTGTACCTATAACTTACAGAGTTAAGTGTCTATTAACCATAATAATTTGTTGACTATTTCCTTTACATTATAAAATGAAGTTAAAGCGTCATCTTTAAGGAGTATTCTTAACAACATTAGGTATAGGTACCCTATAATTTTAAACCGAATTCCTGTTATTCAACCCGCTGACCCAATTAAGCAGAATAAGCGATACCTTGGCTCGCTTCGTCACATCGTGATAATAGGCCACATTTCTATTTACATCTTGACAATTAGAAGGAAAACTCTTAATGTTGATCCTGTCCTGTTCATAACAAATTAAGGTTCCTGGTAGTTTACATTGTCATGCTTTATGTTTAGGTTACTTGTTTTTGAAGAGCTCCTTATAAGGTAGAGCGAGTATTACGTAGATTTACTACTTAATACTCGCTCGTTATTGCAAAAGCAGGCAACTGAATCAGGTAAATGTGGTCTTCTCCCCTTGATTAGCGACAACTTAATTACACCGAAATTAATACTTAGTAGTACAGTCGCCATCAAATATATCTGTACCTTTCAGGGTGCTCAAAAATATCTGAACATGCACTTTAACGCCTTGACAATAGAGTCATGTTCAGATATTTGTGAGCACCTTGTTCGCTTCGATATATCGATGGCGACTGTACCATTGATCTTAATAGTTAGCTCAAAATTAAAAGTTTAGATAGGTAAAGAGCGAATAGTTTTCCCTGATTAAGTCTTTATGACAATGGACATAAGATTGATTTGACTAGCCTGTAAAAAAGTTTATTTACCTACCCACTACATCTGTACCTATACTAACACGCGCGGTACGTTCCGTACCACCGGTGTACCCTTGTAGGTACCGCGCTAACAGCCGCCTGCAGATGCAGATAGACAGGAGGTAACTCGACAAATAGTAAGTAGTACTAATTGATCCAAAAGACCCTAAAATGCTCTCCGCATTGATTTGTACAGTCAGCATCAAAAGTAACTACGCACATGAAGTGAGCAAAAGCTCTAATTCCTTTGTAATAAAGAGTTTCGACCGCTCCATATATGCGTAGCTACTTTTGATGCGGACTGTAGGGTACAGCAAAAGTAATTAACGATTTGACGAGTTGAACATTATTTAGTAACCCCTGAGTCTTGGATGTACAAGCCTTGTTTACTTTGGGACTAGATTGATTTGCGTAAGATTATATAATATAATCTCTTTCACTTGAAAAAAAAATCGACTTCAATTTAATACTTCGCCAAGCCATTACTCAGATCAGGTTGGTGGTAACATTGAATCAGGACCATTTAAATTTGCTTCTTCATAGTCACTTCAGTATCATGATTGAAAGTTTTCGATGACTATCCGTGGTCTTCTTCATCAGTCCCCGTTCATCAAAAGCTACTTTCTGAATGCAAATACTCGATTTGTTACCGAAAATACTGAAATCGCTTTATGTTTCCCTTGAATTTTTGAGGTTTCCCTAGTTCCCTCAATTCCTCATGGGTCCCATCATCAACAGGCGATTTGAGAACCTCCTCCTTTTTTTGAAGTCGGTTAAAAATAGGATTTAGAGCCAGATCCGATTTTACGAATTAACGTGACCTCATCAAGGTCTATGAGAATTTTTGTTTTTACTATTCTTCCTGAATCCTAGTGTCTTAACGCGGTTAGACACAGTTCACATTTTCATCTGCTATTTGAATCATTTGTCCGACTAACAAAGTATGTACAAAACCTATACGTTGTCTCATGTCAATGCCAGCACCTATTTTGAAACTGTTCTCTCTATATCTCTGCTGCCTGTACACTTATTTTGAAACTGAATCAGCCAAGCAGCTGTACAAATACCACACACTCACAAATTACTAAATACATGTTTTAATTTAATGTACCTAGTGTACATAGAAGTCAAAATATTTCTCAGTTGCACAATATCAGAATAGAATACCTATGACATTCTGTATTCTGTATATATAGATTGAAACATTTCTTTATGAATTTGTTGAATAGGTAGGTACTTAAGTTTGTAGTCGATCAAAGATATGTTTACATTTTTGCACCTTATTCGAATGTAATAATAAGAATGGAAATATAAGTAATAGTTCGAAAAATATATACATATCTTTGACGTCAACTGTAGATAATACGAAATTAGTGTAAAAACGGTATTGAAATAAATAAAAAAAAACACTAGAAAGGCACATTTTACTGTTGTTATCTATCTGCTTTCAAGGTAGAAACTAGAAACAGATCCGAATAACAACTTGCAAATTCGCGCCACAAAAGGGTAATATATAATAATAGTGATACACGAAGTCCGTCCACCGACAACAAGTCACTCTCGCGCACATGCACGCAAAGAATAAAAACATCTTAAGGAATCTATTCCTCAGAAAGTCGCCATCGATTGATACGTCTGGGAGGACATCATCATCAAGTTAACCTCCTGATTCGGTCGGAACAATTCCGCTTAATCGGCTTTCAGACTTACACTGGCTATCCTCAGGTGAGTTGTCGGTAATAATTGTGATTACCAGCCCCGGCATATATGTTGTAGTAAATACACACACGTACTGTTAATTGGAAGCATTGATCTTAGGTAAAGGCAGGTTGCAACAACGCCTTAAAAAGATTCTGGGTCAGCTGTTTAAGTGCGACTGTCACGGACGTTGACTCACCATCTCATCATCGAGGAATTTCGTGGCGTAATTATGATATGTCATGCTTTTGAAACATATGTATATGAAGATAGGGGTAACGTGTAAGTGAATAATATATATGTTTATATAATATGCATAGTAGCGTTTCTATATTATCAAGGCAAACAAAGCAAAGGAACGACGCATGCTAAAGTCGGGGTCATTGTATGCTTTAATATCTAGACACAGGTAAAGACCTCATTCTATGACTTTGAATTGGCACGATACGCCGAATAATTACCGAACAAAAAATACAAAAGAAATCAACATGTAGAGTTCTCCTGTCATGTTTTTGTGAAGCTTACATTTCGCCAGGGCAGGTGGTCTTTTTCAAAAAAAATCAGGTAATTAGTGAAAAACAGATGGAGAAAAACCAATTTAAGTGTACATATATACCTAAATTTCAGTAATAGCTAACCAGCTAGACATTTTAGTCAACGTAAGTACGTTCTTTTATCATGTAGTATCACTTTCCTCCACCCTTGTATAGCCGACGCAATCAATGATGTATCCGCGTCGACGTTGCCTGTGACGCCACGTTGTTATTTCAGGCACGCGCCCGAAATAGCTCCCGGAGCCATGTGGTTCTGCCGACGGAGATTCCAGCCGGTTAGCGTTCACTCTTTAATATGGTGACGTTATTAGAGTAGACAACCATTTTAACATGAAGCGAATAAGGGTTCCGGCTCGAAGGACCAATTATGTTTTAAGACAGTTTGGCTAATAACTGACTCATTTCTGTATGATATTATAAATCCAGGATAGCTTCCGGAGCTAACGTTATAGAGTTGATATCAAATAAGGTTAAATCCGGCTCGTAGGACCAATTAGGTTATGTTTTTGACAGTTTGGCTACCGCTGGTTCAATGTTGTCCCAGCTGTAAAGTTCGGAAAAGCGCCCCGGAACCATGTGGTTCAGCCGACGAAGATTTAAATCGGTTAGCGGTCCCTTTTTAATGTACCTACCTAAAGTGAAGTCATAGAGGTGACAAACATTTTAACATGAAGAAAATAAGGTCAAATCCGACCCGAAGGACCAACAATATATTTTTTGTCAATTAATAATTAATTTGGCTGATAACTGACTCAATGCCGCGATAGCTCAGACCTAACGTTATAGTTGAATTTTTTAACATAAGTAATTCTTAATAAGGACAAATCCGGCTCGTAGGACCAATAATATATTTTCGACTGCTTAGCTAATTCAATGCTGTCCCTTAGCTGTAAAACTCAGAATACCGCCCAGTTGTTGGAGTTCAAGAGAGTTAAAAGAGTTGCCAAACACTTATACTTAAAGCAAGGTAACGTTAAATCGGGAAGGAAGGACCAATTATTTGCTTTGGATAATATCTATAGCTGGTTCAGAACTGAAAACTACAAGGTCGATAATTCATACTGGTTCGAAGGACCAATTTTTACTACTCATCTGGACAATAGTTCTATGGAAATAATTAAGAACAAGCAAAATGATAAATTATTATATAAACTAATAATCTGTTCGTTTCGGTTCCGTTCTGTATTAAAAAAAATACCGACACTGGACGTCTACTGTTTACTTCGTAAAGCTCTAAAAATACCAATCATCGCTCTTTACAACTGAGTCGAATCCAACGACAACACCACATATGCCAAATTCATCAACAGAGCGTGCCAATGAGATATACATACCGATTTACCTACACATATAGTTACTACCGAAAAACAATACAGCAGAAGCATTGCATATAGGTAATGAATTACATCCGCTTGTGGCAAAGTCTTGCGGTGAACCTGTGTCAATTTGAGAGAGAAAAACATTGATAGTAACAAGGTTAAGGTGCTAGAAACTCAGAAATATACGAATACTATACTGTAGAAAAAAAAATCATGCTTCAATGATGAAGACATCATCAGAGGTCTTACTTAGATCGTTTCCAATTAAATCATTGCTCTTACTGTGCCAAAATAAACTATACTCTCAATCTCAACCGCAAGTATAAATACGTATTTATCAAACCTAGCGTAAATGATGTCGGACCAAACCGATACCTAACCTGCTAACCTTCTACTCTGCATTTACGTACCAAGTAGAAGAAAATGGTGCTCTACATAGGCAAGCCAATTTGACTTCATGGACGACTCGCAACTGGCACTACTGGGCTACTGGGCTACTGGCACATACCTGTGTTTTTTAGCGTCAAGATCACATTACACTTCCTCCATCGATAGGTGATGTTGTTTCTGGTCGTGAGTAAGGTCGCCAGAGCTCTCGTAGATCTGTATGAGAGGAAATTCTCAAATCGATAAAAGGTCGGCAACACCATTGTGATTGTGACCTTTCTGGAGAGTACCGTTGAGTCACCATAAAAACGAAATGCATATTTTCAAGTAGCATATGTCCGAGTATCATAATTACAAAAAGCATATTATTATTGGTTATAAATTTATAATATTTAAATACCATAACAGACACTATTCGTAGAATTTATAAGAAGGTAACAATAAAAGAGTTGAGTATTTATAATTATCTCGTTAGGTTTTGTTATTATTCTGCCCTACATTATTTTACTACTTATATATAATACTAGCGACCCGCCCCGGCTTTCGCACATTTAATGGATTTTATTATACATATAAACCTTCCTCTTCAATCACTCTATCTATTAAAAAAAACCGCATCAAAATCCATTGCGTAGTTTTAAAGATTTAAGCATACATAGGGATATAGGGACAGAGAAAGCGACTTTGTTTTATACTATGTAGTGATTAGAGAGTTACAATGTGACGGTAAATTGTCACATACTCGTATCATGATCATCTGAAATGAAAAATACCGGGATACCGAAATACCGAGAACCCGGGGCTGAGGTTCAATACCGGATTTCATTCCCGGGATTGTGAATCGTCTGGTATTGCATGCCCTATATGCACCATGCAAATATGCAATTTGTTTTTATATGAAACACTACCCACCCCCTTCTGAAGTTATTAGGTACCATCAGGCACGCAGTATTGCTTTCCACCATTATAAACCAGCGCTGAGTTGGGACCATTTCGTGGCAAATGCGGTTATATAATGACTTTTTTTGTAAATGTATCTTTTTTTCTTTCTTTATTAACCCTTCAGTCTTCAGCAGACAACATTTATTTATTAGGACAAAGAATTTAAATGAAAGGTTCTAAACGGTGGTTTAAGACAGTTATCGATGTAAACAAAAGTAGGTCATCAAACATCATGTTATGTCCGAATTGTAAGCATCCAACAGCTGTCCACAGACCTCGGTGTCGCAACGCCGCTCCTCTGGCCTCGGCCTGCCATTTCTTCCTTATACGGCACTCGTGGACCCTGATTACGATTTATTTAACACCATTATTAAGCTTACCGTTTATCGTATTTATTACCCAGCATTTTTCCTGTTTATGATTTGTGCTGTCTGTACCCATATGTGGATGGCGACATCGACATGATTTTCTAGCTGTTGATTGGACATTTGCTACTATATGGATTAGTAGTTTCAAGGTCATTCCCGGCTTCGTAG
Source organism: Epiblema foenella (assembly GCA_963556455.1). NCBI lineage: Eukaryota > Metazoa > Arthropoda > Insecta > Lepidoptera > Tortricidae > Epiblema > Epiblema foenella. The sequence goes on along the minus strand of OY747113.1, from coordinate 9,607,726 downwards.
TCTTCAGACTCGACACCGACAGCCAAGTAAAGCTTGACTTTGAAGATAGTGCCCGATGCGCCAGTCGCGCGCGGCTGTCTATCCGTTAGTTAGGAAGGCTGTCGACTACGTTCCCATCCCTCCCCCCTCTGTCGTAACTAGGGCTTGCAATATTCGGCCGTTTTTGGTGTCCGGATATTTCGAATACTAAAAATTCTCAAATCCGGATATCCTGATAAAACGAATAATTTTCGAATATCATTTTTTTCCATGAAAATCAAATACATTTAAGTAAATACTGCAAAAAATCATGACTACGATACGACACACGATTCAAATCTATGAATTATTACAACCAATTGTACCTATATAAAATTGCAGAATATATCACGATACCGATATGTTGTGGCATTTATGCACGTGCCAAAATTCTTATGATTCATATAAATTCAATTCATAAGATGCTAAAAATGTGTATTTAAAAGTAAACAGAGATAGAACATGAGATAAGAGTAGTTTTGTAATTCCTGTTTCTTCAACTCTTTGTACTGTAACTTAGTGTCACATCCAATAATTAATTCTGTGGTGTTGTTTTCATGTAAACTAGATTCCAGCCTAGCTAGAATATTTGCTTTTATGTCGGACGCATAGCATTCGTCCCTTACTGTCAAGTATGTGAATGGTGAGACTTAGATTGTATGTATGAACCAATTACTACACTTATCTATTTCATGGTTATTAGAGAAATATTTAATGTTATTTATACATATACTACCTATAGCGTTATGGTACGTGTTCTAAACGTTCGTTGTTTATTTTTTAACTGTAGAAAGTTTAACACCTCAATGGCCAGAACACAATGACTATACTTAAATGGTCTCATTTTTAGACAAAATTTTCTTCGTCCTGTGAAGTTTCACTTATGGGCATGGATCAAATATACGGAATCCTTAAAAAAAGGTTTCCAATTTTTTAAAGCACATGTTACATAATCGTGATTTTCGTAATCTCAATATAGGTGGTACTTACTGCTATCTCTTCCACATAATTTGCAAATGTGTCAGATTAGGGTTAATCTCCGAGCGTTTAAAACGCTTGTTTCTAAATTCATTGTCAACTCGCGACTCACGATTATCTACACAAAATTAGAACAGCCGGCGAGAACATTGATCAAATGAAACGCAGACCCGAAATAGGTTTACGTTTTTTATAATAAAAGTTGACCCTGATCATCGTTTCCTTTAACTACTAGTCCCGGCACCGCCGTATATCGGGTACAGGCAGTCCGACCCAGGTCGGGCCTCGCTGAGTTTCTTGCTGGACTCTTCTCAGCTAGGCTAGGTTTAGTGAAACAGCGACAAAACTCCCAGCAGCTAGATTCCATCGCCCACACCTCAGATTTGGTTGAAGCCGCTCAACCAATCTCACTGGACCGCACATTCTTAAGAGTATTCCAGTGTTTAAACCGCCCGCGTGGTCGTGTCGGAGGTTTCCCCTGGATTTTCCCCCAGGCCACTCTCCAACCACACACTTCTATCGCTGTATTCGGCTCGGCCTATAAAGCCACGGTTAAAAAAAAAGCGTGCGGCTGACGATGACGCTCGTGAAACTTGTTATTATATATATACCTACTCCTTGCGCTCGCGACTGCATCGGCAGCTATATACGTAGGTACCCTCGAAAGTCAAGCTTTAAAGAAACGAAGTATGTACCTAGCAGTGGCGGCATGTCAAAAATATTCTGAGAGAAGCCGGAAATAATTTGCCTTTCTTATTCTTCATGAGCCGTAGTAAAAAGAACTGGACTGACTGAAAATTAGGCAAGCCGGTGGGACTCGAGTTGTATAGACGCTACGCCACAGGTACTAGGTACCAGCGGGGTAATCACGTAACTTTTTTCCTACCGTTAGGTAGATTTTTATGTCAAATTTTAATTGTCACCTCATACATTTATACTTCAAAATTAACAGTAAAATCTATCTACCGTTAGTACATAAAGTTACGTGATTCGCCTGCTGGTACGGTCTGCTTTTCAGCTACATGTTTGAATTGAACCACCAGACTACCATAAATAACCACACCATAAAAAACTGCTATGCCGTATGCTTATTTCCAAGAGTTTGCTACAGCATAAACCGTAAGGATAATACTATGTAAAATCCTTTATTTATATTCAATTGTTTCCGCATAACTCCAATGGCGCCAACCAAATATGTATGAACGTGGCTGCTGTTAATAATCCTGCCTGCCCGCTAGTAGTCAATTACATTACATGTCATGCAAGCTGACACTCTACAAAACTTGTGTTCGTCCAATCATGTCTTATGCAAGCGTAGCTTTTGCTCACGTGCCTATGACATCGCTCAAGCCGCTTCAGGTCATTCAGAATCGTTTTCTCCGTAGGGCGACTGGTGCTCCGTGGTACCAGTCGAACCTCAGTCTGCACCACGACATGGGGATTAGCACTATGTATGGTTTCTTTAAGCAGACTGCCAGACGTTATTTTGACAACGCTCCCCATCATAGGAATCCGTTAGTTAGGAAGGCTGTCGACTACGTTCCCATCCCTCCCCCCTCTGTCGTTAGTCGGCGATCACTGATTAGGGGCCGCACGGTCCGGCGTCCTAGGCACACACTTACGGACCCGGACGACGTAATCACAGCGTCTATCGAAAGATGGAACGCTGCGCTTGCGGCGTCCAACTCTGACACGACGCGTACACTTAGGCATTCCCGCCGGCGGGGACGTCCACCGCGCGATCGCGACAACAGTAACACATATAGTCCCTATTCGTCCCGGTACCGCCGCACACCGGGTAGAGTCAGTCCGACCCAGGTCGGGCCTAGCTGAGTTTCTTGCTGGACTCTTCTCAGCTAGGCTAGGTTTAGTGAACCAGCGACAAAACTCCCAGTAGCTCGATTCCACTCACACCTCAGATTCGGTTGAAACCGCTCAACCAATCTCACTGGAGCGCAAACTCTTAGAGTATTCCAGTGTTCCAAACCACACGCGTGGTCGTGCCGGAGGTTTTCCCCTGGATTTTCCCCAGGCTACTCTCCAACCGCGCACTCCTATCGCTTTATTGGGCCCGGCCTATAAAGCCACAGTCAGGTTCAAAAAAAAAAAAAAAAAAACATGTCATGCATATAATATGTAACCATTATAGGGCTAGTTTACCGCACGGCATAACAGTTTACTTATACGTTTAGCGTTTCTTGATAATATTTTAGTTAAAGAAGCATCATTGTCGACTTTACAAGTAAGTTGGTGGAAGCAGTGAGACACCGTCGGCTAATTCACAATAAAAAGTGGTTGTCTGTAAAGTCGGTTTACGGACGATAATTTTACGTGATAACGTCATAAAAAACATTGACTAATTACCCTTTGAGGAGATTACGGTTTGACCGTCAACTGTTTAGGTATAACTTGAAATCATTCAGTTCGCAGAGTTGTATCAAAGTAATTCGTTCAAAAAGCTATTTTAATGTTCGAACAATAAGATTCAAAATCCAATAGCATTTTTATATAAATTCGCTTACCAAGGCTCAGGTTAGTATGTATGTATGTATGTCCGACTTACCGGTTCACTGTTCATCTACTCAGAACTATATAGGAGTTTTCAACCAAGGTTTCTCATTCGTTGGGCCCTGCGATCGCGTGCAGTAATTCCATCTAAACTATGATTTTTTTTATAATGAGGTGGTGGCAAAGAAGCGCACGGCCCGCCAGAAGCGATAACCTTAGCTTATGGAAGATTGCAACTGATATTATTAGCGGGTTTATAAAGAGTGTAACAGATACAGTGAAAAAAAACCCTGTTTTTTATTAATTTAACGTAGAAGGAGTAAGTAGCACACTCAAGAGTGATCATTGAACTAGATATGTACGACGAGGACAGCGCGTACGCAGTCCCCACTACCAAGAATAACGCCTCTGAGTCATCCACATCAGGGATAATCGCAAGGGTCAATCAAACCGCAGTGCAATGGAAGCAATCTCGCGCCCTGGGGCAACCGCCTTCATGATCACGGTATCCTCTACGCCAGGTAAGAATGAATAAACATCCGTACGGCGAGAGGGTGACTAAACCAGGAAAAATCTTAACAGCGCGAAGTACAAATCGCCTCGAACGTAACAGCATCATCTACCGGGTAATTGGGTAATGAGTTTGTATGGCATTGTGAGTTTTTTATTTTTCCCAGGTAAATACACGTGTTAATAACTGCGATAAGGATAAACGTCAAAATTGTGTAGACTAATTTGGGAATATAAAATATGTAATAATAGGAAATAAAAAATATATAAGGTCAAGGAATTTAATTTCAGGGCCAGTTATTTCTAATGGCTTTCATATGATTTTTATCGTAACTAGATACGAAGTGCCCCAGAAATCAAATTCCTTGACTGTAGCACAGAATATTTCTAAATTAGAATTCTAAATTGCAAGGATAATTAATAGTGTAGGTACATACATAATACTAAAACCTTAAGTTATGAATTTCATATAGTAATTACTAGTGTGGCTTACCAGTGCACGCGTGTACTGGACCTAATGAGGGATTATAGAAACACAATAATGTAATGTTATGAGTGATTTATTTCAAATTATAATTGCCTCCCAGACAAATTCTTACCACGAACTTTTCGTTGTAGCAAGGGAAAATAGAACATAACCAAGTAAACAAACACGTCACAAATACACAAGTACTTGAACTCTCTGAATATCATACATTTTACACTTACACAACACGTTTATACTACTTACCTACCTATATCATATTTCAGGAATTATTTTCAACAACTTTTATTGAATAATTTAACATCAAGATTCAGTCAACCTTACGCTAAACTAGCGAGCTAGCCCGGTTTTGCATGTATTACAGGATTTGTACCCAGTCACAGGAATAACTAAATATTTATAAAATCTAATTTCAAGAAGCAAATTTGGGTTCAGAAAAACAAGGTTCTAATTTAATCAATGTATCAGCTATTGGGGATCCTAAGAGATGTAAATTCCAATAAGAATTTATTATCATTTCAGTAATTTCTGACGTTTGCAATGCTATATTTGATAATTACAAGTAAATAGAAAACAGCTTAAAACATATGAATTTTAACTGTGTTGCCGAAATCAGCAACATTTGTCTGATTTACTACAAGTTAGTATACTGTTAGCACGTAAAATAACTCTAGAGAAGTGATTACTGTAACAAACAACTTTAGATAAATTCTCAATTCGGTCTATAGCGATACATTACACTTCATTACAAAAATATTTGTATATTTGTCATGTACACTACAAATCGATATCGATTGATAAAGGAAGTTAAAATTACTAAAAATAATAATTTCATAGCGAATTATACACATTAGACCTCATCAAAACAAAAGATTGTTTGACGTTCTTTTACCAACCATATCAGCGTTCGTTATTGCCAGGGTATATAGCTTACTATAATGCAGTGACTACTATTGGACCTTTCTATGGTACTCCGGAGTAGCGTTCCCATAGTCTTGCAGATTGAAGAGTGTCGATCTGTTGGTCACCATATATTTCAAGAAGTCTTGTATGTGTGTCAGCACGTGCTGTAGCGACTTCTCATCCAGCGCCGTGTAAGCCAACATGGGACCCATTTTGGAAAACAGCCGTAACAAATGTATGGAGCCATAGATCTGCGCCATTGGTGTATCAGGGTATTCTTGTAAAATCTCACTATATTGAGGCCTTTCAAACTTATACAGGAGTTGGGATCCTAAGGTCGCATTGAAGTATTCTTTGATGCCTTCAGTTATATCTACTAGCACGGATTCTTTCGCTGGGTTGTGTGTTTTGCTGGACTTCTTGAATGCTAGATAGTTATCCACTATCTGTTCCACTGTGAGCTTGGCGGGCAGAATGGCCAGTTTCTGCTGCCTCGTGATGACGTCCCAGTCATCTACGAGCCATACCTTCAGTTCCTCGGGGATCTTTATCTTCACTTCCACTTTCGCTAGGTATTGCTCTTCGGATTCGATAGATAAGTCCAAGCGGCCACGTTTTTTCCTGAAATAATCAAATTTAAGATTTTTTTATTCATAATGTTTTTTAAGATTGCATTAATTTCTCAAGAATAATATGTACCTAATTGTGAAATTAATAATTAAATATTATCTGTAATCGGATTTACTCACACTTACCAACTTTCAAATTAAATAGTTAATAAAACTTTATTATGAAGTTTTAATTTAGTTTTAGTTCCTGTTTTTACTTTTATCAAGCCGTGGTCTCCCGACGAAAAAAATAAACAATAGCGTTCTTTTGTAATGAGCCCTGGGTTCCCCGGCACCGGTAGACGACGGGTTTTAGAGAAAAAGGACAAAAGACTTTAACTTTAGTTTATACTTAACCAGAAACTCATTTTGAACGTTAAATCAATAACAATAAGCATTGGATTAATTGATTATACAATATAACCTAATATCAATAAGGAACTCACTTGGGTTGGTCTGAGCCGGAGTCAGCTGGTGTATCCTTACTAGAGGTCTTGCTTGCTTTGCCCGCCACCGGAGTGCTCTCATCTTTACCTACAATATAAAATAAAACCAAGTCAGTTCACAAGAAACTTACAGCGGACATTAATTACACACGTGTCCGTGTGTAATAGTTTGATCATGTCAAATCAAACTAGTATTTAACAAACCATGCATTTTTAGAATGGTTAATGTTTATACAAGCATTACTACGTAGATACACTCCAAAAGTTTTCATAGACATTTTCAATACATCCTTCTAAAGGGATTATTACTAGGGAAAGAAAAAATATTCAGGAGTAAAATTCATGCATCCTATTAATCTTGTCTCTATCCCCTAATACAACCTGAAATCCTGAGTAAAACTGAAGTCAGAAAGTATTCTACTCAGATCTCTATTGAAATTTCGTACTCATAATGTAAGTAACCTGTCTCTCATAATAATTATCTGCGACAGACAGTTTTTTAACAGGTATTGTGTTAAATAACAAGACAGCTCCAAAAGCATACTAATCTACTTTGCCAGAACTTTTACCAATAACCAATCAAAGTCTACTGAAAAGATGGCAATTTGCAGTTAAACCAGAGATACTAGATGAAGAAATATCCTACACCAAAAAAGAGAATATTTAATTTAGTAGCTTATGATTTTACTAAGACACAAAATATAGTTTTGGCTGATCTAGTTGTTAAAAAATAAAAAATCGTACAAAAAACTAATGAGTTGCATCCGAATCCCGTTCAGGTTCATTTACTTGTGAGATGAACACGAATATTTATAATAATATAATAATAATCATTCTTTATTTCGGACGTCACATCCATAGGTTGTTAATAAGGTACAGTACTAAAAAACTTATCAGCTAAGGTTAGTTACAAATAAATAACAGAGAGCGAGAAAGAAAACAAAGCCATTGCCAGTCAGATGCTCCATCTCCGGTCATATGTTCCTGCGCAATGCAAACTGTCCCAGTGCCTAGGTAATGGAGCATCCAACGTCTAAAGGATGCCATTCCCAGTGCCACTCAAACGCCGCATTAGTAACGCCGCAAACATTCCGGACGCACTGCAATATCGTGGCAGCCCCAATAGAATCGACGAATTGCGAACTTCGTACCGTGCCGTCCCTTTCACTCTCGTGTTATTCACTATATGAGTGAGATGGACGTTACGATACGAAGTTCGGAGTAGTCCCTCTGAGTATCATTTAAATGAATGTGTTTACCAAGGTATGTCAAGCATACTGTCCAGAAATTTGCCCTAACAGTTGCCAGAGATATCTGCCTGTAGTTGTTTATATCTGACATGTTTCCATATATGGATGTTCTATATATTTAAGTATTTATTTGTCTATGGTCGCTTAGTACCCATAGTACAAGTTTTGATTAATTCGGGACTAAGTCAATTTGTGTATTTGTCCATAAATATATTTCATTTATTTCTAAATTGCAAGGAAAAAATGTTTGCCTGCAGTTTACTAATATAAATTACCAACTTTGAAATTATATCTATGTAAGTTTCCCTTGTTTTTCGACATTTCTAGCAATGTACACAGACAAAATATTATACATACATAACCGGGTAATGTATGAAGAAACTTTCGTTCTTTGTTCATTACTGGTTTCGTTGGCAGTTATGTACAAAAAAGTAAATATTTTCTACATGACCCGGTTTTATACAAAGAAATTGCTGTTCTTAGTACGAAACCAAAGAGATTCTACAAAATCAGTAATGTATGAAGTACAAGGGAAAAGTTTTCTCGATGAAGTCTTATATTTTGCGTGATTAACTCTGATTGTGTATTATTATAAGTAATTGATAAACAACAGTTTATTTATAAGTTACAAAGATATAAATAAAATAATAACTACAAGTATTAGGGGGACAATCTTCTACACAAATCGAATAAGTCCCAAAGTAAGCTCAGGTTTTGTTGTTTGTTTATAAAGTGTGCTCAGCAATTTGAGCACGGCTGTATAATTAGAGGTGAGTGTACCGGCCGGGGTGGACGCGCGGGACTCGTCGCGGGACGCCGCCTCAGATTTGCGCCCCTTCGTTGTCGCTGCGTAACAACCACTTACACGTTAAAATCACTTATTATTCTTATAAAAAGTCCCCACTGTGTAATTAGAAATATGATTGGTTAATGATAATGACTGATTGACCAATGTTGTTTAATAATATTTACATTCCCAATATAATCATAAACGTCCATCAAACCTACTTCAGCTAAAATGCCGTTAATATTTGTTTGTCTTTATCCGTCACTTTGACATTTGTGTTTGTGGGAAAGCGACAAAACACATATTAGTTAGCAGAAGTTTGTTTACTTTTATGAATAAGTAGGATTATTTATAGGTACAGTGTGATACTGCCCCTGAATCCAGGAATTGAACATAATCCAGTAGTTACTGTAACAGAAAGCTAATACAAATGGGGGAAATAGAAACAATGTGCTTATTTTTTAAGAACCGATTCCATAACAACTTTGTAACTTATTTTACAAGTGGAAGCCTTTTTCAAGAAAGAGACTTCTGCCTGTAATACAAGTATTAAAATACATAAAGTTTATAACTATTAGGAATTGGGCTCCCAGTATTAAAGCTAATTTCGATATTTTTAAGCATTATTTTTCAAAAGTGATTTCAATTGAATGTTACTTGTTCAACTTGTTTGGGAGCTATGATGGGAGCAAGATGCCACCACAGGCGCGGATACAGGGGGGGGGGGCAACAGGGGCAATTGCCCCCCCCTGAAACCTGTGTCAGAGGAGGGCAATTGCCTATGTCCTGACGTAGGAAATATGTTCTGACAATATAAACAGTTATCAAAAGTCAGTTTTATTTTCGGAAAGTTCGAAAGTGCCCCCCCCTGAACAAAATCCTGGATCCGCGCCTGTGCCACCATTACATGCCAAATCAATTATGGGAAAGCAATCATAGATGCCTATTTGAAGTGAAAAACAACAAAAAAACATTAAAAATTATGTGTTGTTTAACATTACATATTTCATACAATCACATTTTGTACCAGACTATAAGGCAATCCAACATAAACTTGGCATGGGGTCAAAGGCTTAAAGAACCCCTAACATGTATGGATAATTATAATTACAGACGAAATATAATTGCAAATAAGGTGTAATACTGTTGATGTGTTTTTTTGCTGTTCTTTAATAACTGTATAAAATGGGTTAAATCATGTTAGAAAATGAGTTGCATTTCCACAAACAAATATTATAGGATTGTTACCGGCAGGTGTAGTGGATTCTTCTCTCCCAGGGGTGGCAGTTGCAGCAGATTCTGATTTTCTTCCTTTTGCTGGAGCTGGAGAGATAAATTAGGTACTTTAAAACATTGCAATTGAAGGCAGCAAAGACAGGTAAAGTTTCATCACTGTCCAGCCCTATCTATATTTCTGGATATAAAAGTATGAAGGCAGTGACAACACTCTAAAATATTTGTACCTTGCCTTCACTGTAAATACAACCTCATCTACAGAGCCCAGAGATTCCTAACAACACATTCATAACTTTTTAATATAATATTACTTACTAGGTAACTATTTGCACTGCACACTTCAGGGGTGAATATTTAAAGTACCAGAACTCCAAGGCATAGAATTAGGCCCCCTTCTATAAAAAGAGAATTCTTTTTATATAAATGAATCAGAGATTACATAGAATTATGAATACCTTGTCATAACCAATGATTTCAAAAATAAGGATAAGTGGCCTATTTTTATTCTTGAATATTTTCGATCAACACTTCTTACACCCCAAAAAAGCAAAGCTACACTGACAATGTAAACAATCACTTATCGCCGCCGTATGATGCAGCGTTGGTACTTTCAAACCGAAGATCTTATCCCAAAATCGCGCCCATTGAGCCTGTTTTGAATCAATAGTATCAAACTTATTTACTTTTTTTAGTTTTGGCGGGTTGTGCAGAGTGCGCCCGCTGTACTTCCTTCTGCCGCTGTACGTTGGCTTCGTTGTATTTCAATACACGGCTTTCCGGAACCCACTCGTCCCAGCTAAAAAAGCGGTTTAGAAAATAAGGTTATGTTGGAATCACGAACTCGTACCCAAGGCTAATAATAATAATATATTATATAGGTACATACTTTTTATTCCATCCTGCGTAATGTATTAGGTATCGGACGTGTTTATCCTTCGTAACACTACTTTTCAGACATTTTGCCTCATAAATGAGCGGACCGTGAAAACATAACACTTTCTCACCTGAAAACAATAAACACAGGTTAAAATGTACCGTGGTGTCCAACTAGGCATGTAATTACCTAAATAATGAGAAAGGGAATAATAATAATAGATTAATATTAGCAAATAACATAATTACCTTCAGCAAACTTTTGCTTCGGAGCCATATTTACTTATTCATTTAGAAATTATCCTGCAAGTGAAATTACTAAATGTGAAATACTTTTTAAATTCGTATTTTTGAAATGTAAATCTTATAGCTTACTCGTAACGGTTCGTTTTCTAAATATAATAAAACAAAGGTGCAGTGGCTTCAAGCGTCAAGCATACATTTGTTGTGTTAACTGTCAAGCACAAGCACGGCATGTTCGAGACGTTTCAAAAAACTGTTAAACCTTTTTGTTTGCGTTTTTTAGTAATACTGACACCCTGCAATGTTTTTGATATTTGTATTTTATATTCTATTGTTTATTCCATTGTTGTTCTTCCTTGTGTGACAAGCAATATACATTTTTATCTTCAAATCTACGGAATTTTATTCTTAATTCTAGTGTTAGGGTGTTTACCGCTGGTGCGGTAATCGCTAGAGCATGGATCGCTACAGACGTTGATCGCCACAGGGTGTTTATCACCATAGGGCCTTTACCGCTGGTGCGGTAATCACTAGAGCGTTGATAGCTATAGGCGTTGACCGCCACAGGCGCTTGTCGCCATGGTAATGTAACAGAATAGTCATGAATCAGTTTATAGCCATAGAGTGACACTTATGTGGAGTTACATACAATGCACTCAAACTGACGGAGAGGATTGAGATGGCACTCTTATGAGTGTTTAGAATTAAATGATGTTTGCTGACAAATGACTTACCGACTCCTACAAGACTGCTGGTAGTCAGAGTTGACTCTAAACTTGAACACCTCCTTTGGGACACTTAGAGACAGTGGTGTCATATAATACCTTTAAAACTACAGATGGGGCATGCAGGTCTCGCAGGAGAGAGCGAAGCAGATAGCAGCCTGTGGAGACAGCTAGGAGTCAAGGTGAGATTCAGGCAAACGCTTATAACTTTATTATGATCGCTGCGCCCCCGGGGCCGCCCTGGTCAGAAGTGTTGAGACTGGAGGTGGCTAATGGGGCGCCGCGACAACACCCTCCTGAGAGGTTCATACAGGTTTGTGCGGTCAATATGACCTCTGATCTGGCAGGCAATCACGTAACTTTATGTACTAACGGTAGATAGATTTTACTGTCAATTTTGAAGTATAAATGTATGAGCTGACACTTACAATTTGACATTAAAATCTACCTAACGGTAGTAAATAGGTTACGTGATTACCCCGCTGGAACCCGAAACTTACAAAGAAGTTTCATATCATCCTCAAAAGGATGAATGGCTAAAAGCCATGCAGGCGGAGTATGAGTCACTTAAAAAGCACGGAACATGGATCCTCGTGGACAGGCCCAAGGATCGCAAGTGCAAATGGGTCTTCAAACTGAAAAGGATACAAATGGTCAAATTGTCAAATACAAAGCCAGACTAGTGGCAAAAGGGTTTACTCAAGTGGCGGGAGGGGACTACGGAGAAACTTTTTCGCCAGTTGCTAGACTCTCTTCAGTACGCCTTCAACTTAACTGTCAAATTGACCATCTTGATGTGGAAACTGCATTTCTTAATGGAGATTTGGAGGAAGAGATTTATATGGAGCAACCTGATGGTTTTTCGACAGAACCAAAGCAAAAAGTTTGCTTACTCAAAAAGTCAGTCTATGGCTTAAAGCAAGCTCCAGTGGAACAAAAAGGTATGCGAAGCGATGTCGGCTTTATCGTTTACTCAAGCCTCCACAGAGCACTGCATATACTACACAAGGGAAAATAATGATTTACTTGTTGTAGCAGTTTTTGTTGACGACTTTTTTATTCTGTCAAATAGCGAGAAATTGAAGGCGAAATTTAAAACCGAACTCTCAGAGATATTTACTGTTAAGGACCTGGGACCCGTAAAAGACTGTCTCGGCATGAGGGTTACCCAGAGCCAAGGACGAGTAACTCTCGATCAAACAAATTACATCGAGAAACTTTTAGAAAAATACAACATGGTCGATGCCATAACTGTCACCACACCGATGGAACATGGCCTTATGCTGGACCTACCTAAAGAAGGAGAGGAAATTGATGTTCCTTATAAAGAGCTCATTGGTTCTCTAATGTATGTTGCTATTGGCACCAGACCCGATATAGCTCATACAGTGTCATACCTATCCCAATTCAACACACATTATGGGGGGGTGCACTGGAAGGCTGCTAAGCGAGCTCTCAGGTACCTCAAAGGCACTAAGGACATAAAGCTTCAATACCTCAAGGGCCACAAGAATGTTACGGGATATGCAGACGCAGACTACGGTAATAGCATCATCGACCGTAGATCCTTTACAGGCTACGTCTTCATGATGAGCGGAGGACCAATCTCGTGGGAGGCGCGCAAGCAACGCACTGTAGCCCTATCTACCACAGAGGCTGAATACATGGCACTGGCAGAAGCCTGCAAAGAAGCCATATACCTAAAAACCCTCATTCATGAAGTCTTCGCAATCAGTCATCCCATGATCATTCATTCTGATAATCAAAGTTCCATCAAACTTGCACATAATAGCACCTATCACGCTCGCACAAAGCACATCGACATCAAGCACCATTTTATACGAGACGCACTGTCACACCATGACCTTCTTATTAAGTTCATCCCTACTCATGATATGATCGCCGACATTCTGACCAAACCTTTGGCAAAAATAAAACACTATAAGTGTACAAATTGTTTAGGTTTAGGTTAGATTAGGTGTACATAGTAGGTATTAAGGTGTGTATAGTTAGTGACAGGTAGGTGTATATTAGGGTTTGCTCCCGGGAAATACCGGAACCGAAAATACCGGTATTTCCCGAAATTTTTAGACCAGCAAAGAACCGGGACTGCAAAATAGAAATCCCGGTACTTTCGGGATTTTCGGGAAATCCATTTTTGCTCTATATTTTCTCAAATCTAGTTAAATTACATGAAACAGCCGTTAAGCATAGAGGAGAAAAGTGCAATTCAAAGAAAACTATGTATTCCTCACCATTGAAACCAGTTCTGAGTCAAAGTGTCAGATAAGGATAACCGAATTTCAGCGGCTATTTAACTAAAATAGGTTTAATGAACGTTTATGCATAAGGGGGTTTATATATTTAGTAAGTAACTGTAGGTAGGCAAAGGCATTGACATTCCTACAGTTGTTTTCTTTTAAAAGTAAGTTTAGAATCATAACTATTGCCTTTCCCGGTTTGTTTACCAATTATATGTAACACAAGCTTTTTCCCCCGGCTCCGCCTGCATTCGCATTTTCAACCGTCTACAAAAATGAAGATCTCAGTTGCACGTACGTATGTAGATATGTACGGATGTCATTTTCATAATCGGCACCCCGAAACAAAAATACATATCAATTTTTAAGAAAAACATAAATCCACCATCTTGGATTTGAAACTGCTTGTCATTTTCGTAATCGGTGCCTCAAGGAACCTCGAAAACGACACCTATATCAATTTTTAAGAAAAGTAAAGATTTGCTCCCCGCAAAAACTTGGAACCCCCTTTTCACCCCTTTAAGGGAGCAATTTTGAAAAACGCTGAAACATGTTTTGTTGTATTTAAACAGAGAATATATGTACAAACTTTTAGATCTCCCACTTCAAAAAAGATTTGCTCCCCGTACGAACTTAGAACCCCCTTTTCACGCCTTTAGGGGAGCAATTTCAAAAAACGTTGAAATACGTTTTGTTGTATTCAAACAAAGAGTCTATATACAAAGTTTTAAATCTCTAGCATCATCAAAGACTTTCTTCTTTACAAACTTTGAACCCCTTTCACCCTTTTAGGGGAGCTACTTCCAAAAACGCTGGAATAAGTTTCTTTTTTATTTAAACAGAGAGGCCATATACGAAGTTTTAAGTCTCTAACTCTAAAACAGAAGTTTCTCCCATACAAACTTTGCACCCCTATTTTACCTTCTTAGGATTAGAATTTTGCTACACGCTGAAAACATTTTCTTTGGATTTAAGTTCGTAACCTTTTTACGAACTTTTAAGTGTTCAGGTCAAAAAAAAAAGTTTTTCTCCCATACAAACTTTGCACCCATATTTGATCCCTTTAGGGGTCGAATTTCCAAAAATCCCGTCTTATCCCTTGTATACGTCTTAAAAGTAAGCTCTGGACCAAATTTGAAGTTTCTAGTTCCAGTAGTTTCGGCTGTGCGTTGATGGTAGATCAGGACTTCTTCTTTTTATATATATTTAGATTAGTGCGGTCCCGAAAGTACCGAAAATACCGGGAAATCCCGGTTCCATTTCTAGCTGGTACCGAAAATCCCGGTTCTTGAAAACAGTACCGGTTCTGCAATCCCTAGTGTATATACAGGATGTTTATATTTTTGGTGCTAATTTTTTATTTTGTGTGTACAGTGTGTGGTTGATGTTTCTTTAACTTGTATATATGAATATAATAACAATATATACAGGGTGTTAATATTACGGGGGGGTGTTAAACCTTCTTTTTTGCGTTTTTTAGTAATACTGACACCCTGAATTGTTGTTCTTCCTTGTGTGACAAGCAATATACATTTTTATCTTCAAATCTACGGAATTTTATTCTTAATTCTAGTAAAACGTGAATAAACTTTTTTTATTAATGTATCAGTTGACGTACAGGGGCGCCACCGCGAACAGCAAACGAAGTTTTCCCTCTCTGTCGCACTTGCAAGTTTGCATATAAGTTTGCATATAACCCCTCAGGGGCGCTACCGCGACTGAAAACGAACGAAGTTCGAATATCTCCTTCTCTGTCGCACAAATTAGCAAGTGCGACAGAGAGGGAGATATTCGAACTTCGTTCGTTTTCAGTTCGTGGTAGTCCCTCAGGAGTGCTATAGCGAACCACAAACGAAGTTTTCCCTCTCCGTCGCACTTATGTGTAAACTTGCAAGTGCGACACAGAGGGAAAATTTTGAATGCCGTCGCGGTAGCAGCCCGGGAGGGCTACCGCGACTGAAAACGAACGAAGTTCGAATATCTCCCTCTCTGTCGCACTTGCTTATACGTTCCACAGAGAGAGAGATATTCGAACTTCGTTCGTTTTCGGTTCGCGGTAGCCCCTTAGGATCAATATATTCACAATGTACAACTTAAGACGAGTATGTTGCGCCAAAAATCTAACAAAACATGTTTACTAAACATGTTTGCAGAGGGGCTACCGCGAACTGAAAACGAACGAAGTTCGAATATCTCCCTCTCTGTCGCACTTGTTAATACGTTCCACAGAGAGGGAGATATTCGAACTTCTTTCGTTTTCGGTTCGCGGTAGCCCTTCCGAACATGTTTGCCCGTCCGTTGCGACTTTCGAGTGCAATGTTTCTTTTCTTTTGACAGCTGTCATGCCCAAATTTCTGTCCGACAAACATGTTAGATGTTTGAAAACAACGAAAACATGGCGCAGCAGACCCGGCTTAAAGTGCGTGTTCAACACAACACAAGGTACGTAGTTACTTCGTGACAAAGCCGAATTTAGCCAGAAGGCTCTTCACAAAGATCGATGTCAATGACATTGATGTGCAATATTTATCACCGAGTGTTGAACAAACGTAGAAAGAGGATTAGATAGAAGGAGGACTAGCGAATTACCAAGGGGAACAGACTCATTAGCTGATATAGGTGACTAAATTGAGATGTATCAGAAGACTGATATGGATGTAGCACAATTCTGACATCTCATAATTAGTTGTGCTGTTGTACTTCATTGGCGCCAAATTTAAATTAAGCCAATAGGCTTGAATACATGGCGCTCATGGTCAATGACGTCACTGATATATCGCACTTTCTCTCTCTAACCAGCAACATTAAACCGATTGTAGTTTCAGTTTTTGAGATATTTGAATAGGATTTTCACCATTTGGCATATTTTTTGCCTTGCTTCTTTAGGAGTAGTCATACGGAGTACCTAGTCAAATTTTGAGTCAACATCCCTATTAACATTAGATTCTTCATAATATCTAGAATACAAAATATTATATCTAGAATATAATATGACAAAATTTGAAAACGCGGCTTGTATAACCAAACCATATTGTTTACTGTACCTATCTTTGCTATCAGCAGCTATGGTTCAAAGTGTTTAAACCAACTTAACCTCTTGCTATCATAATATCACTGTGACGCGGACATGACATAATATTATGATTTAAGAGAAGTACTTACTTAATAGTAAAAAATATCCGCTGTTATTCTGTATTCGAGATAATGTTCGCTAAGGTCTCGGTGGCGAGTCAAGGTGTCGGAGCCAGTGATAAGAGCCGCCACCATAAAAACATGGTGGGACCATAGCGAACATCATTCTCTCGCCGTTGGAGCAGAACCGAAGAGACGTCCCAAAAGCCAAGTAAGTATTTATTTTCTATCGATATTTCTATGGTTTCGATATTCGTGCTCATTTAAATATTTTTTAGCGTTTAGAAACTTTGTCCTGCATAGGACTTGAATATATTGAGTTGGTTTTTGCTAATGATTATTAAATGTTTATTAGTGATGGATTAGGTACGTAGGTACCTACTTTGAGTCAATGAATATCATAAAAGTTTGTTTTAAGTATCAAAAATCAAAACATTATATTATTGGAGATCCTATTTGTGTGTGATCTTGATCAATTTCATAATAAAAGCGCCAGTAAGTATTGTGAGTGCTCAACTTGCTCAAGAGGGCTCAAAGAACCCAAGGTCTTTGCTTTCAATACAAGTGCACTGATCCATTGTGTGTAGGACATGCACACCGGGATCACGAGATCCCGAAATACCGGGATGTCGGACCGATTTTTACGATATTTTAATAGCAGGATTGAAACAGACCAATACCGAAATATCGGAATACCGGTATTGAAGAATTTGCATTAATTTTAATAGAAATTTATGAAAGTGTAGTCGTAAAATTTATAAGGAGGCAGCAATAAGAGAGTTGAGTATTTATAATCATCTCGTGAGTATTTGTTATTATTCTCTGTCCTATATTATTTTTCTACTTATATACAGGGCGTCCCACGGCTATGCCACGTGGAAGGAAAGTACCTTAAATATTGTAGATGGAACATTTTACTGAAAGAAGACATTATTTGAATTTAAAAAACAATTGAATCTGCATTCACACATATTTAAATAATTTTATGGTTGAACCGGGAATCGAACCCGTTACACGTGATAAATTGATTAATTTTGTATTAAAAATGTTAAAATTTATGGTCTTCCTTTTATTTCTGACATTAGGTTATTTAACAAAAAATAATCCTTATGATGAAGCCTTTCGATCGGTATGATAAAGGTACAGGGTAATTTTTGTTCTCGTGTAACGGGTTCGATTTCCGGTTAAACCATAAAATTATTTAAATGTGTGAATTCAGTTTCAATTGTTTTTTAAATTCAAATAATGTCTTCTTTCGGTAAAATGTTCCATCTACAATATTCAAGGTACTTTCCCTCCATGTGGCATAGCCGTGGGACGCCCTGTATATAACATAGATAGTTACACAATGTGACGGTAAATTGTCACATACTCGTATTTTCACATGAAAAATCCCGAGATCCCGATATACCGAAATCCCCGGATTGAGGTGCAAAACCAGATTTCATCCGCCGGAATTGTACCCAATACCCATAATTACAGCAAAATGGTGAAACTAACTCCAGAGCAAGTGCAGTTCTATAAAGACAATGGCTACATTAAGCTGTCCGGGATCTTCACCGAGAAGGAGATGGATGTGCTGTCCGCGGAGTACGAAAGGGTGTTCTTCTTGAAGAACAACCCTGACATGGAGGCGTCTTATCTCGGCTCTGCCATGAGCAAAGCGACTGATGACCAGCCATATTCAGTGAGTCTTAATTAAGACTATTATATATAATATTAAGTACGTGGGTGACTTTGGTGATGTTGCCATCGTAGACGTAACCGTTATCAGGGAAAAACTAAAAAAATATATGTAAGTACCTATCTAATAATCAAACAATCCGCCCTTTTGGAGCAAAGGTGCCCATAATGCTGGCTATATTTCCTTGCTAAATAGCCATGGAAAATACTTAAATATAAATTTTAGTAAAACTCGCCGATAAAGTTATGTTTCGAAACCGCCTTTTTAGACCTCAAAATCCTAGACTAGTTATGTTAATTTAGTTATAGATAGTTACTGTATTCTTATATAAGTACATAAAAATGTATAATTCTCATATATGTGAAGATACCTTCTTTTGAGAATAAATGATCTTAAACCTGAAAAGGGAAAACAACGGAACCCTTATAAGATTACTTTGTCTGTCTGTCTCGGGAACGTGTAGAGGTAATCGAGTTAAATTAAAACGATATCCTCGGGTCTACAGGCATCCTTCAGGATGCAACTGTACTGGGATAACGCTCAAAGTCTACACTGAGTCATGATCATCGAATCATCATCCCCTGAAGCTGTGTAAAAATCAAACTTCTATGTTAACGTAAAAAAAGGTACGCCCGTTTATGCCGCAAAAACGTATATTCAAGGGAATCAAAAGGATATAGCCGGCTATCACACACGCGTGGTCGTGCCGGAGGTTTTCCCCTGAATTTTCCCCAGGCTACTCTCCAACCGCGCCCGGCCTATAAAGCCACAGTCAGGTTCCAAAAAAAAAAGCAAAGCGAAGTTAAGGAGACTATATATATCCAAATTACATAGAAATCGGATAAGTAGTTTGGCTAAAAATAAATAAAAAAGATTTTTCTTTTTTGCAATTGTTCTCAAAAACCACAAGCTTTTGTGAAAGTACATACATACATTACGGTAAATATTTTGTAAAAGTTTGCTTTCTAAATATGTATACCAACTTAATTAATTTATAGTCTGCTTAACTTCCCTTTCTATGGAGATAATGTACTTACGGGATGTCACAAATTCGTTGTTTTCACATTGTTGTTCCAAGATTTTTGTTTTGAAAAAAAAATGCTATTGTTAAACAATATAAAATTATACATAAAACAACTAATTTGGTAATTGTCGCTAACTTGCAAGCTAAAAAAAAATATTTGAAAACTTTCAAGTTATTACTTTTTTTTTTCATAAAAACATGCCATTTTTTCAACAAACGACCTTATTTATATATTCAATTTGTACAAAGAAATCGGAGCAGTAGTTTGGCTAAAAATAAATAAAAAAGATTTTCCTTTTTCGCGATTTTCTCCAAAACCACAAGTATTCGAGGGTTACAATTTGACCATGCTTAGCCGGCTATACCCTTTATAGGGTACCTACTTTCCGTTGACCTGGAACTACGAAATTTGGCAAGTTAATATCGTCGTAAAAAATATAGGTATTCTTTATTTGAAGTACGTAATCAATACCTACAAATTTGTATGGAACCCCTGTCCGGTTTTTTTTACTTTGTATAAACCTTGCGCCTGATTCCATCTATGAAAACGTACCTACCTACTCGTATCATTTTCATCATCATCATCCTATCAGCGGAAAGACGTCCACTGCAGGACATAGGCCTTCCCCAGAGATTGCCACAATGACTCAACCCGCGGAGTTAGGTAGGTCCAACTTTGAGAAAGAGGATAATCGTCGAACGCGACTCCGACTCGACTGGCGTTCGAGAAGCTATATGTATAAAAAACTTACAAGTTTTCATAATTTCAGGTGCACTCAATCCACAACCTGCAGTACCACAGCTCGATCTTCGCGAACACACTGCACAACGAAAACTTGCTCGACGCCCTGGAGGGCGTGATGGGCACTGAGGACATTCTCCTGCACCACACCAAGGCGCACTACAAGCCGTCAAAGAATGGGGCGCCTTATCTCATGCACCAGGTGAGGACTTGGAGCAGGTTAAAATACATACACAAAAAAATATTCACTATGTTCTCGAAAGTTTAAATGTTGGATCTACACCGTGAAGTTTAATTCGTGCCACAGTATTTAAAAAAACATTACACTTTTTTGTATCATGACGTAGATTTTTATCCAAAAACATTCATTCTACGTACACGCAAAGAAGAAAAGATGTTACGTTTGGAAGCTTAACTCATAAGCTTCTTTTTTTTTCGGACTAGGGCCCCAGTCAAATGTCGGTAGGTCCCGGAGCGCCTGTAAAAAAGCAACTCGCATGCTTAGGGTCGGCTCGGGGCGGTGTGTCGGATACTTAGAATTATCTCTTCGTTTTCTTCTCGTGGGTTTCATAAGAGTCAAAAGAATAGGATTGAAGTGTGTTGGTGGCGCACCTTTCAGCAATTACCTGTGATATTCCTTAAGTAATTAAATTAACATACAATTGCTAGAAGGGGTATCTATTACTGAAAGTGTAATTTCATGCGCCTCGTCAATGTCAAGTGTTCAAGTATCTTATTACTGTAGGCACTGTAGGGATAATGATATGTTACGTTACGATAATATTTGGCTGCTTTGACTCATACTAATCTACCTATGTGATGCTGTCTGTACCTAATATCCCCATATAATTCTTATTGCAACACGTAATTATATCTTAACCACAACCGAATGAAGTCCATAATCAAGAAGTAGCGCCGGAAACCTCTCAAGACCGTCAGCAAAGAAGAAAATGATCCACATGAGAGATAATCATATATTAGAATTCATTCACTGTATTCCTCCACAGGACTACCACTACTTCCCGTTCAAGAAAGACTCCATGGTAGCCGCCTTCATCCACATCGACAAAGCCGATCCTGAGAACGGCGGTCTGTGCATCTACCCCGGCTCGCACAAGCTGGGCCCGCTCAAAGACTTCGGCGCCAATGAGAAGGGAGAGGTCCATTATATGGACCCGGTAAGAACCGTATTTAACCGTTTGTCAGCATAGTGAATTATAATAATGAGAAATTGAAAAAAACCACAAACCAGATCTTCAATGCGGATGATATATATCCGTTTTCAGACGCCCCGCTCGTACCGCAGCGGGCCGTGCGGCCAGGGCTTGGATAGTTTTATATACTGGTAGTTATGAAAACCTTTGAAAAATACTCATGGATTTTTCTTCTACGTTTCAGAAAGAGTACCCCATCGAGAAAGCCACACCCGTAGTCGCAGAGCGTGGCGACGTAGTCATCTTCTCTTACCTCACGGTCCACGGGAGCTACCACAACGTCTCCGAGCGCCCGCGCCGCATGTTCCTCGTCCAACTCATGTCAGCCCACGACGAGCCGGTCAAGGACCTCCACAAGAGCTTGGGACAGGGCTGGGTGCTCCGTGGCAGGAACGACAACAAGAGAGCTGCTATGTCCGAGCGATACCTCCACTAACGAGTCTAACGACCCTTGCTTGATACTTATATTACTTATATACTTACTGAGCATACAATAGTTAAGTTTATTAGGTATTGTTATCTGTTCTATTTATGTGAGACTAGCGGCCGCCCGCGACTTCGTCCGCGTAGATTTAAAATGGTAACGAAGATATAAATGAGGTCTTTTTTCTGTCAGTTGTCTGATATTAACAACATCAATCAATCGGCACCCCGAGGAACCGAAAAAATGACACCAATATCGATTTTTAAGGAATATAAATGTCCGCCATCTTGGATTTGAAAATGAGTGTGATTTTCATAATCGGCACCTCGAGGAACCTCGACGATGACACCCATATCGATTTTTAAGAAAAATAAATGTTCGGCATTTTGAATTTGAAAATGCATGTCATTTTCGTAATCGGCACCCCAAGGAACCACAAAGATGACACCCAAAAATAGGGTTTGTTTCGCTCGGCCAATTTTTCCGATATTACAATTCCGGAATTGGTACACTCCGAATATCGGAAATTCCGGAATTAGATTTGATGAATTTCCAGAATGTCTTGTATGTTTATTCTTAAAGTTCACACTGTAAAACTGAGAAATTGTTCGCCTATTACCAGACTCATAAACATATTGTGAATATATTTCAAAATGTTATTGGTTTACGTTATACAACGATCGCTTCAACTCTGTCGTTAGCTGCGTTCGTGTTCTCTCGTGTGGCTTACGTAGCCTTTCTTATCTACGAAGACCCATGCACGTGCACGCAGTGGCTACGTGAGCACACCATTGACATAATTGTAGCTGATCCGCTTCGCCGCTGGTGGCCGCGCTTTAAGCTCATCCCTTTCACCGTCCCGCTATGTACGTCGACATGGTTCATATTTGTCAGTAATATTTTTTATAAGGGCGGTGGGTAGTTGGCTACTTCCACAGGAAAGGATGAATATTACAATTTTTATATGCCATTAATAAAGTACATATTTTTATACTTAGGCAGTTGTCCACCTTGCTTCTGCTTACTCTCCTCTAAATCCGAGTAAAAGATGCGCTCATTAGCCATTCGACCCTCTGCCATCCTTCATGTTATCCAAGTGAAAACCTAACTTAGAGCAAAACTCGTGAAATTCAGTCACAAGCTGCTGAAAGACATTCCGCAAGAAAGCACAAGTCATCTGCGTACACCATCGCACTTATGAGCGCATACGATACTTGTATGCGCGCTTTGAACCTGGTCAGGTCGTTGAGGTTAGGAAAAAGGCCAGACGGTCTGACATTGGTTCCGTGGCAGAAGGGTCGGTGTCTCTTATGGGACGCTACGTGTGTGAGCACATTTGCCCCGTCCCATTTGAGTCACACCATAAGATCCGCGGGGTCGGCGGCAGAGTCGGCGGCCCGGGCGAAACATGTGAAGTACTCTGCCTTGGAACCAATGTACGACTTCGTGCCAGTGGCGGTGGACACGGGGGGGCCGTGGGGCGCGGAGGCCAGGGACTTTGTCAGGGATTTGGGTCGACGGCTGAGGGAGAGGGGTTGCGATCCTCGGTCCGGATCGTTCTTGGCTCAACAGATCTCTTTGGCCGTTCAGCGTGGCAACGACGCCGGGGTTATGGGAACTTTCAAGCCATCTACGATCCGAGGCGGTCCTTTATGTTAAGTTAATTTGACGAAGCATGTTGCGGATTTCATTTTTGGATTAATAGTACATTAGTTGGTTAATTAATAAATTCAATTGAAAGATTAATTATACAATAGAGATTGAGATCATTATGGACATAATAAATGTTTATTTACATACAAAAAAAAAGAGTGAAAAAAAAAATCCCAATTCCGGAACCATTTCCGGAATTCCGGAATTGTAGGCCAATATCGAAAACAATTCCGGAATTGAAAAACCGTCCGATATTGCATGCCCTACCCAAAAAGGAGGCTGTTCTCAATTCGGTCGTATGTTCTTTTTTTATTTTTTTAATGTGTGTTACCTCAGAACTGATTTTTATTTCTTTGTTTGAAAGCATATGCTTCAAGGTTGGTCCCGTTGTTACCAGAATCTAGTTCCGATTATGGGATCCATCAGGAATTGAGGGAACTCCTCAAAAATTCAAAGGCAACATATAGCGATTTTAGTATTTTCGGTAATAAATCAAGCATTCGCATTTAGAAAGTAGCATTTGATGAACGAGAACTGATGAAGAAGACCACGGATGGTCATCCGAAACCTCTAGTGTTTCATGAGTGGTATTAAGATATCTCGATCAAGATACAGAAGCGACTATGACGAAGTCAATTTAAATGGTCCTGATGTAATGTCACCATCAACCTGATCTGGTAATTGAAGCCGGAAGGTAGACAACGGAGGATCGTTATGAGATGCACTATGGTAATGATTCACTAAAAAGTGTGAAATAAATAACATTTTTAATAAAAAAATAAAACCGACTCCAAAAAACACAAAAGAATAAAAAATAATTGCCTTACTCGTAACATGAGACTTTACGCTTCTTACTGAACAATGTACACGTATCTATTGTAATTTTTGTAGACGGTGCCATTTCGTATTATTCTTCAATTTAGGCATGTTACATGCACTTATGAATGTCAAAAAACTACCACCGGTTCATAAAATAAACCTCTGCCTCGAGAAGAACCGGCGTAAGAAACTCGGCGAGGTGTCATTTTTTCAAAACAATATACTATGTATATAAAATAACAGTAAAAATAGTACAAAATTCAAATGCTACCTACAGTATAAACATACATACATATTTTTTAATACTAAGGACAAAATATTTCTGTGTTAGATTACTTGTGCGGGACGCTATCACTGCCAAACATCCCTATCCATGATGTAATCGTTTATCTTATAATATGCTTTTGAAATAAGTGTCTGTTTTACAACAGATTTAAATTTAGAATCCGTAAGTTCAGTAATGTGTCTTGGAATTTTATTGTAGAATTTTATACAATTTCCCAAGAACGACTTTTTCGCCTTCACTAGTCTATAAAAAGTTATTTTGAGTTTCCCAGTGTTTCTTGTAGTTATTAACTTATCAGTATTCGTTGGGAAATTGTATAAATTCTTCCTAACATACATGATTATTTCAAATATGTACAGCGACGGCAGGGTTAAGATATCTATTTCCTTAAAGATTTGTGAAAAAGAAATGAAAGTGTTCACTTGTTTTCACTATCTATACCGCAACCTCTGAAACTCTCCGAGCGCCAGCGCCACACGCCGCGTCGAGCCCTCAAGGATTTCCATAAGAGCGTAGGACAGGGCTGAGTGCTCCGTGGCAGGAACGACAGCAAAGGCTGTTTTCGCCGAGCGATTCCTCCACTAACGATTGTTTGCTTGATATACGTGTATAGTTTTAGTTTATTATGTATTGTTACCAGTTTATGACTGTTATAAATTATCTGTTATGTTAGATTACATTAGACTGATTGTATGTTGTGACATGTTTTTTTTTATTCAAAATCCATATCCGAATTTATAAATCTATTTAGTATATCGAAAAAAAGGGCAAGCGACCGACAAGCACGTTTGAAGAGATGTATGGATGTGTTCGAAGCAAAAGAAGTATGTAAGGACCACAGTATTTGGCGTTCTTTGGTCTCTGCCTACCCCAATTGGATACGGGCGTGAATATATGTATGTATGTGTATTTAATAGTAGGTACATTACTGCAAAGGCCGCGAAAAACAGGAAGGTTATCCCTGTTCCGGCCGAGGCCATTTCTAAACCTGTCCTGTTACCTGTAAACCAATTACCTGTACATTATATTTATTAAATTTATTAATTCAATTGTAATACTCAAAGCAAATAATTGTATTGAAATTTGACCACCGTTAAATTATTCTCATCATATTATCTTATTTAACTCATTTTATTGTTAACCTACAGCTACCATAACTTAGAATACTTACATTAGATTAGATTAATATAAATTGCTACACCCTAACAGGGTCTATGATGTACCTGCTCATTGTTTAGAAATAAGACCTTGTAATACCATGGTTGCAATTATTGAATAAATAAATAAATAAATAAATAAACAAATGCAATGAAATTTGAAAATTATAAGGAAGCTTCAATAATAATAAGAAACAAGCGCGTTAGTAGCCCGCGGCCGGCGCGCCGGCTCGGCTGCCGGCTTCGTCGTCGTGTTTAAGCGCTTATTACACCATCCTGAATTCAGAATCCTGACTGAGCTAGGAAGCAGATTCAGGAACGTGTAATCGCATTCAGGAAGCAAGGATCCTAAAAGCTTCCTTCCTATCCCCTCCCTCGCGTCGCGTTATTCAGGATAGTGTAATAACTGCTTTAGTTCCGAATACGACGGCCGCCGCGGGCGAGCGACGCGGTTCGCGGAGCTGATGGTGCGTCCCCAACGCCGTGCGAACTTCACGAAATGAGACTTTAGAAATATAACAATGAGAACTATGAAAGTGAAATCACATTATTACCCGGCGGGTTATAATGAAATTCAGTACAATATTACAACCCTGCTCAAGCCAAGGGCTATAATGATTTGCTTTCGGTAAGATTTGCATGAAGCAAGTGAAAAGGATATTGATATGGTTTATGTCTTGTTATTGACGATATTATGCATTATATAAATTGCATAAATAATCTATCTAATTACTTTAGTTTGCCACCGATTTTAATACATCGTATTTGTCGCTATTTTTCCGCTGCCCAAAAGTTGTCTGGAAGAGATAACTCTTTAGCAATAAGACCGTCTGTTGTTTACCTCTAATTTTAAATCTGCATGCAGAGGTGTGTATTTGTATTGTATTGTAAGTTTTAAAAGGAACCCGCGCCCCGTCGACACACGTGTAATCTGTACGTCTTGCGCCTTGTAAGTAGGTAGATACTGATAAGTATGCCAAACGACTAGTAGGTATTTACAGAGTATTTACGTAATCTTAATCATGTTGCCAAATAACATGTTTTGATTTCAAAAGCGTAATGAAATTACATCAGCTTGTATTTTTGTAGTAAGTACGTATAGGTATTTAACTGAACTGAAAATTATACCAACAAATGTAATAAGTATTATAGACTTACCACGAACACGCGCGCCGAACTAAAACGAGCCAACGAAACGCATTGAAATCAAATTGGTTTCAAACCGCAAAATGGAAAGCCCTATTCCATCACGACCAACTAAAAGCTTTCTTCTGTCGCGGATTTCACCATGACTAAGAATCCAAGGAGATGATAATTTAGGTCGCAATTAACAACGTCTAATTAACTATGTAGTTTTAATAAATCAGGTGTCAACTCGCAATTAAAAAACTACATGTTGGTTTGTCTGAGTTACTTAGATGCATTATGTCAAGTTCGTACGATAGGTGGCCTACGGCAGGCAGGTGAACAAAGGTATGAATGATGTAAAAGTTACAGACGGACGGCCATAGCCATAAGAATAACTGTTTACTCACGCCTCACGCTAACTGATACCGACGCAACCTTCGCCATCGCGCGGTCAGTGCCGCGCCGTCAGCTGGGCTCGAACGACGCCACGTTTTATTTAGAAGTTTTTCAATTTTTTACCCGAAATGTCGCAACAAGGGCCCGCGTTTGACGTCAACGCCATGACGTTGACGAGGTGGGTGCTGGCTCAGCAGAGGACGGCTCCAACGGCGACTGGGGATCTCACGCAGCTGCTGAATTCTATTCAGACTGCTGTCAAGGCCATTCAATCTGCGGTGAGACAAGCCGGTATAGCGAAACTGTTAGTATTTTTTGTTGCTAGTTATAATTATATTGTACCTATTTAGAATAATATGTTTTAGTGACTCGTGTTATTGTGTTGTAGGTAGATATCTTGCGGTTCTAGTTATACTAACTCATCAATTTGTCAAAGGTTAACTGAACGTGATCCCTACCGAGATAAGTGCGCCTTTGTACCTAAGGCTTTTGTGTCCAATGCAATATTAAAAAAGTATACCTAAGTACTTAACTTACCCACATTAACACTACATACACGGTCGCGTGGATTTATACAGTATGACTTGAAATTCCCCCAAAATAAGTTACAAAACTTAGGTTTAAAGAATTTCATTTCTCATAAGAATATTTACAATTCACTTACATGAGAATAAGAAGTATATTAGTTAATAACAGTGATTTGGTGAGCGTATGCAGGCATGCGCATAGCTACATTCACACTAAAAGAAAAATGCTTACACTAAATAGGTACCTATTTCTATTTTATGTTACGTTAAGTTCTATGTACTCTAAACGTTGGTATACATACATAAAAAAAAGGAGTGTAACAAAATATCTGTATGTATTTTTTACATGTTCGGTGGGTAAACCTAAATTTGTAGGTAGACGAAATTGGCATAATATTGCATCGAGTATAATAGTACACAGCTAATGATGTATTGACGCTTTGAGCTCTACATTGTTGCAGCGATAACGGAGTACACAGATTAAGGTTGGATGGATGTGGCTTAGAGCGCGTTGTGGTTATCAGAGCGTACTTGGTCAGTTACAAATAATTTGAGTAGTTTTTTGAATTTTGACATTGTTTTGGTGTCTTTTATGCTTATTGGAAGCTTATTATATAGATTTGCGCCCTCATAAAGCATAGTTTTTTTCACGTATTTAGTACGTGGAGTACGAAGTACTAAATTATTACAATTTCTCAATTTTATTTTTTGTACGTCTCGTTTCTTTTTAAAGGATAGTAGAATGTGGAGGTCTTTTTGCAAAAATTTTCTAATAAGTATACATGTATTGTATTTATAGCACTGATTAATGTTCATAATTTTAGTTTTTTGGTATAATTTGGTAGAAGGCGTCAAGTAGACATAATTAAACAAAACTTTTAGTAGCTTATTTTGTGCCCGTTGAATAGCTTTCGTGTGTACCAGCGGCAGAACCCCATATTTCGATAAGGTAGTCGATATGAGGCTTTACTAGGGTGTTGTAAATGGTATAACGAACATCAATCGGAAGGCAACGTGTTATACCCCGTAGAGCGCCGGTAAGTGAAGTTATTTTAGATTTAATTTTGTCAATGTGTGTTTTCCATGTTAATTGTTTGTCTAGTATTAGCCCAAGGTATTTTTCGTGTTCAACTCTGTTAATACACTGATTGTCTATTTTTAAAGAGTCTAATATATGCAGTTTTTTATTTTTTGGTGCAAATATAATATAGTTTGTTTTAGAAACATTTATAGTTAAAAGGTTGCTCTGAAACCACTTGCTTAGTATATTTAAGTCTGTTTGAGCTTCAGATATAAGATCCTGAATTGAGTTGCCGAAATAGAATAGGCTTGTGTCGTCAGCATACAGAGTTGGGTCCCCCTTTAGCCCGATCTCATGTATGTTGTTAATGTAAATAAGGAAAAGTAATGGGCCTAATATGGAACCTTGTGGTACTCCGTATGTGACTGGGACTGGCTTACTTTCCTGTCCTTCTAGTCTAACTATTTGTTTGCGGTTTGAAAGGTAGGACTCAAACATCCTAAAGGCAGTTCCAGTGACACCCATATTTTTAAGTTTGTTTAAGAGTATGTGATGACTGATGGTATCAAAGGCCTTTTTTAAATCGATGAAGACTCCTAGAGCTACGTTCTTTTGATCTATGGCTACTTTGATTTTAGTGACTAAATCTACAGTTGCAGTAAGTGTATTAGATTGCGGTCGGAAACCATATTGTTTGCTATAGAGAAAGTTGATTGAATGCATGTATTTTTCAAAGCGAGTTTGAATTAGTTTTTCCAGGATCTTTGATAGGATTGGGAGCACAGATATAGGGCGATAATTTCCAGGATCTGCTTTTAACCCGTTTTTAGATATGGGAGTTACTTTAGCAATTTTAAGGCTGTCGGGAAAAGTGCCATCTTGTAAGCATTTATTAAAACAATCAGCTAATTCATTCACTATTAAGTTTTGGATACACTTTAAAGATTTTGTAGTGATCCCGTCTAATCCAGAACTCGTATTTACATTTAAATTATTGATTATTTTTGTAATTTCCTCCACAGTGCATAGAGAAAACTCCGAAAAAACTTTGCTGACATTTGCGCTTGGTGATTGAGAGGAGGGACAAACTTGAGTATTGTTGTTTGCTAGAAGAACTTACACATCATTTCCGTCAAAATATTTTTGGTCATTGTCTATTGTTTTTTGAAAAGAACATTCCCCAAAAATAAGTTCCAAACTAACTTACACATCATTCTGTCATAATATTTTTGTCGATTGTCTATTGTTTACTTACGGAGTAGGTACCGTGACCTCAGCATCCGTTTTGTTATCGTTTTCAATATTGTTAATTAGGTACTTAAGTAAGTGGAATGAACTGATATCATTCCGTCGTATTTCAATCCTTTAGTTATAACGCTTATTCTGTCCTTTATCGGTATCCTATATCACTTCGGTGGTAAACAAACGTAGGGCCTATCTGGTGACAAGCGGTTAATGTAACCTATGTACACTTCCAATTCAAGATTGACCCGTCGTGTCCATCGCTGACCATCAAAATCTTTGATTATTTTCCTATCGTGATTATCTTTTTACAAAACAAAAGCTCCAAATAAAAAAAAAAAGCGGGGCGCCTTAATCAATCCTTATTTACAATAGGTACAAACGGGAAAAATAGATACAAATAGGTTTGTAGGTACCACTACATACTAGGTATTAGGTATAGGTATACCTCAGATTATGTCGACTAGGAAGGGAACCTGTACTATAAAAACTATAGGTTATTACTTATTTAAAAGTTTATACTGCTACGTAATTAGTTATTTTAATACATGTAGGTACATGACTACGGAATGCAGTAGTAGATAATATACCTAATTATTGTATTGCATATGTGTAGTGTGTAGACATAACAATCTTAATTAATTGTTGTTGTTGTAACTACTGGGACTCTCATATGGATCTTTCTCCGTGACTTTAATTCTTCACTAGGTACCTTCACTTTAATTTAGTATCGCTATGTAGCCTGCTGGGCCGATTTATGTTATTTATTCTGGACTGTAAATGAGCGCTCGTGGCCCAGCGGCGCCCGTGTACCGCGTGCGGTATGCGAGGTTAAGCAACGTCGGCTCAGGTCAGTTATTGGATGGGTGACCGCTTTGAGTGGTTATTAACTGAACGCTCCCGTACTTTGGAACGCACGTTAAGCTGTTTATCCCGGCTGCTGTCTATGATAGCAGTCGTTAAGCCAAGTTAGAGGCATTCGGGCGGCTTGAGAACTTCTAACAGTCAAGTTGCCTACTCACTTGACAAGCCCAATTCCAATAAGCTCGCGTTTGACATTCCCATGTCATGGCGTGTGTGTGACAGCGTTTGTATTTGTTAGAGCGCTGAAAAGGTTAATTAGATTTACTCAGACTCCAGAATGTGTTGTTGGCAGCCACGGCATCTCCGGTGACACGAACGTGCAGGGCGAGCTGGTGAAGAAACTAGACGTGCTTTCCAACGACCTGTTCATCAACATGCTCAAGTCCTCCTTCACCGCGTGCCTGCTCGTCTCCGAGGAAAACGATGGCGTCATCGAGGTATGTACTGCGTCTCCGGCTACCGTCCAACAGCCTGTTTATCAACATGCTCCAAGTCAGCAGTGAAAGATCACCGCGTGCCTGCTCGTCTCCAAGGAGAACAAAGGCGTCATCGAGGTAATACCTATATTAAGTTTGTTTCGTTTTCTTAGATAAAGCCTGGCCAGGATGTACTCAAGGAGGTATCAGTAGAAATTATATAATAACCAAAAATACTACTGCTCCCTAACTTGAAAATGCCAAACACATTTGGCTAGTCAGACTCAGACAGTAGTTTAGAATAGAAGGCGCCTTGCACGGTGCACCAATTTGACGACCGCTTTAGCCTAGTTGGTAGTGACCCTGCCTTCGAAGCTGGAGGTCCCGGGTTCGAATCCCGGTCAGGGAATTTATTTGTGTGATGAACACGAAATTTGTTCCTGAGTCTTGGATGTTTTCTATGTATTTAAGTATCTATTTATCTATATAAGTATTTATATTGTCACTTGGTACCCATAGTACAAGCTTTTCTTAGTTTGGGACTAGGTTGATTTGTGTAGATTGTCCACAAATATTTATTTTATTTATTTACATATGATCTAATCAAAATAGCGGGAACTGGAAAGCGTTGGTGTAAATAGCACACAATACATATAGGTAGTGGACGCTTCTCAGCTGAAATGAATTCTAACTATAGAACTTCAAGTATGAATAGGTTATTATATTTATAAATAAACGTTATACTATACCTAGATATAAAATTCTTTCATAACTTCCAGGTGGAAACGGATCGCCAAGGCAAGTACATCGTCTGTTTCGACCCCCTCGACGGGTCGTCCAACATCGATTGTCTGGTTTCCGTCGGCTCCATTTTCGCTATCTACAAGTAAGTCCCTATTAATATGCTATCTTCGCTGCCAGTGGTTCATTTCACACAGCTACAAGTTACAATTTTACAAGCCTACTTATAAGTAAAAATACTGAAGCTTCAGACATGCGTGATGTGATGACAGAGGCGTTTGACCAGTGTGTTTAGACTTGTAAAATTGTAACTCTTAGCTTCATAAAACAGTTTACATAGAACTTACTAAACCTCGTCATGCATTTACGTCTCGACCACGAGTTCCAATAAATATCATGATACAATAATATGTCATGCATGGCAATGCGGTACATCGTTTAGTAGTGTGGGATGTGGGTGACACGACCTATACGTCATCAGCCTATCGATGGGATGCGGACGTAAGTGGTCGTCGGCAGTGACGTCACTGGTGTCACGATCCGGATTGTCGGACCTTGTTTTCTTAGGCTCGGTTGCACCAACATACGATCACAGGCCGGTCATCGTCAAATATGGCGCCGGCAGCTGTCATCCTATAGAAACTTGTCAAACTTTCCACACAATCAGATTTTAACGAACACCGCTTACGATTACAGACGGTTTGGTGCAGCCCACCCTTAGACTGTGATCGAGACTGAAACGCAGCGTCTTACCGCTGCCGTCGCCACCATCGCTCCAAGTCGTACTTAGTCTTTAGCTTGATAACTTTCTGGCAATTCTGTTTAAATTAGTGCTTATTGTATATGTACAATAACCACCAACCTTACCATAGGTCGAACCGTTTTTTAAAAATTAGGTACATACTATCATGTTGTTAAAGTATTTTTTTTTAATAAGTATTGTGATATGGCTACTAAGGAGCAATATTTCCAGAAAGCAATCCACCGGTAAGCCCTCAGTGGCCGACGCGCTGCGGCCAGGGCGCGACCTCGTGGCGGCGGGCTACGCCCTCTACGGCTCCGCCACCATGATGGTGCTCTCGCTGGGCACCGGCAAAGGCGTCAACGGGTTCATGTATGATCCCAGCATAGGAGAGTTCATCCTGACCGACCCGGGCATGAGGATCCCGGAGAAGGGGAACATTTATTCCATAAATGAAGGTAGGCACAACGCCTAGTAGAATCACGCGTCAGATTGCTTTACAATTAAACGCATGAAAAGACCCGCAATAAGTAAATCAAGTTTGCGCCTCGCTAATTTAGGCCTCGAATTAGAAACACAAAGTTTCCACGAAGATGTCTTCGTGGAAACTTTGTGTTCGTTTGGTAACATCGCTCGTTACGCAATATCATATTCCCACTCCGTGTACTAAAATATGTTACGAGGATGACGCGCGATTTCGTTGACTGCTGTTGATGTTGACGATACTTGTTGCAGAACATTAGTTCCCTGGTGAATAAGGGTGAACAAGAAAGTCAAATTGTAATATAATAAAAAAAGGGCACTCATGCCTCGATAAACGGGTCGTCGTTTATCATATTTCAATATATCTGATACTCAAGGGACTTTTCTATTTAAGAAAGAAATCCGCGACAACTAACAACCATAAATTATGCACAAAGACCTCATGACATCTTATGGACCAATTATGCACAAAGGACGCTGAGTGCTCTCCGTATCCAATATAACGCGTTCAGGGCGTTGTTGCGGCTGCCACGCTGGTGCAGTGCGTCAGGGATGTTCGCGCACGCGCGTGTGGATGGTTTCCCGGCCATCATGCGCGCGCGGTGCGCAGCCGCACTGCGGCGCCTGCGGGACAGTCGCAACAGCCTCCTGGCCGTTACTTATAGCTGACAGGCTGGACAGTCAGCTCCAGCACATGTTGGGCGAAAGCACATTCAAATGTGACCACATACACGTACTAAGTGTGTGTGGTCATACTTTTGAATGTGACTAGATAAAGTTTGATGTGGCTAAATTGAAAAAATTAACACAGTACTTTTAAGATACGATATTGTTATTGTTACTAACCTATTATGGATCATAAGGTCTGAAATAAAAGCATTTTTTTTTATAAATAAAATCCCAGGCTACGCAGCTGAATGGGAGGCAGGTCTCAAGAGCTACGTACAAGAGAAGAAGTGTCCCAGCAGTGGCAAAGCGTACGGCGCGCGCTACGTCGGTTCCATGGTAGCAGACGTACACCGCACCATCAAATATGGAGGCATCTTCATGTACCCTGCTACTAAGTCTGCACCCAATGGAAAGGTAGGTATACTGCCTTTTCGGCGAAAAACGTTTCGCCAAATTTCACTTCGCAACCAACTTTTCGCAGAAGTTTCATTTGGCAAACCAACCGTTGGCATAACTTTACTTCGCACTTTTCTTATTTGGCAACATTTTTATTATGCCAAATTTCACTTCAACAAACTTTTATGTGGCAAAAAATTATGAAGCAAATGATTTGCTTGGTATAATGACTTTTCGGCGAAATAGGTTTCGCCAAATTTCACTTCGCACCCAACTTTTTTGCAGAAGTTTCATTTGGCAAATCATCTGTTGGCATTACTTTACTTAGCACTATTCTTATTAGGCAACATTTTTATAATACAATCAAATAAGCGTGTTTTATAAGAATAACTTTTCTTTAAAATCAAAAATACCTCAGGACATCGGATTACCTACCTATTGTGCTTTGAACAGGGACTTAGTGGCAAAACCGACTCGGATCGCGGATAGGTTAGAAGACGGAAGCGGGAGCTCCGTCTTCGAGGTTATTTTTTTTATAAAAGAGCGGAAAAACTTGTTATTAACACTTACAACAAATAAAATACAATCATACTGCAACTTGAACCATCTATTCTATCGAACTAGGTACCTATTGTTTATCAAATAATTACTTAGTTGCTAAAAGTATGGTATGCCAATCAATACATTTGATGAATACATAAATGACATCTTAAACAAATCCCAGGTAATATTTTGCCTAACAATAATTTATCAAATCATTAGTTGGGAAATGATATCGTTGCTAAACGTTGAGTTGGGAAATAAAACTTCGCCCAAAACAAAATATGGGATACAAAGTTTGCGAGTTAAAAATTTGCTAAATAATTTTCGCCGAAACATTAGTGAACCGGAAAGGTAATTTATGTACCTATGCTACTTACGTGTGCATGCGATGCCTTTCCGATTAGTTTCTTCGCTGTTGAGGTGTTGTAGTTCGACATTCAACTATTAGTACCTAACTTGGTTTCATGTGTCATGCCAAAGTCATTTGGATTATTTTGGATTTGGACGTCTGGTCCGGAATTTATTAGGCTTCTTTTCAGGTTCTCCTTTTGCCCTTTTCTGGAATAAGTCGTCCCAAACTGTCGTTTCTATTATGAGCAAATCGCCGATATCTGCCATCCTATACACGGGGAATAATTATCGATAAAATTAAAACTTGACAACCGGCATAGATTCTGATAGATAACTAGAGATTAGGTACTTATTTTATCTATGCTCAAAGAACAAATGAATATATCTAAAATATTTACGAACGTCTTCAGACGATCACTATATAACATAAATGTACTTATGTCTGTTTCCGTTTGTTGTCTGAACACAGAAGTGTCATTTAATTTTAGACTTTTTTTGCAATTTTACGACCACTTTAGCCTTGACCTTGTTCGAATCCGGGGCCCGGCATTTATATGTGTGATAAACACGAATATTTGTTCGTGATTCTTGGATGTTGTCTATGTATTTATTTATCTTTATATTACAATTATGCAAGTATGAGTACCTATATCGTAGTCTAGTTCCCATAATACAAGCTTTGCTTTGGGACTAGGTAGTTTTGTGTATGATTGAAAAAAAACCGGCCAAATGCATGTCGGACCACGCACAATGAAGGGTTTCGTACCAACACCTACTAGTCCACTTTTAAAATCACTATCCAATACATTGAATCTAAAAAAGTCGTATCTTTATAGGGACCTCACTTACGACCTTTTGTTTGGGCCAGACAGTTTTTAAGCTATAACTCAAAAACCGTAAATCCTATATTGTTCAAACCAAAAATCGTTGAAAGTATTTACTAATGCACACTACCTCAATTTTTTTCAGAATTTTAAACTTTATAGTTTGGAAATTAGAGGGGAGGGACACACTTTCTATGACTTTGACAGCTAATATCTCATCAACGGTTGACTTAAATGGACAAGTTTTTTTGAAACCTCCATATCATTTTTAAAGTCCTATCCATCGATACCCCACACGACTATGTGCGTTGAAATTTTTTTTTCATCCACCAGTTACATGTATGGAGTGCCCCCCCTAATTTAATATTTTTTTTGTAATTTCACATCATTTTTATGTAGCGGTTCATAGAATACACCTTCCTACCAAATTTCATAATTGTAGTACTTATAGTCTCCGAGTAAATCGGCTGTGACATACGGACGGACGGACGGACAGACATGACGAATCTATAAGGGTTCCTTTTTGCCATTTTGGCTACGGAACCCTAAAAACGCAATGTAGTAACTATTTTTACGACCCTATAGCTAACGTTCTCCTTATTTCCAGCTCCGCCTCCTATACGAATGCAACCCGATGTCATTCATCGTGACCGAGGCGGGCGGCGTCGCCACCAACGGGAAGATACCAATCCTGGACATCAAACCCACGGACATACACGAGCGCGCGCCCTGCTACTTAGGCTCTAAGAAGGATGTCGAGGAACTGCTCAAACACTTAAAGTGATAAAATTAACGTCTTTATAAGTGAAAAACTTCACTTTCATTGCCAGCATGTGATACAATAATATACTACGCCAGGTATGGCAATCCGATACATCGGTTAGTAATGTGTGTGACGGTATGCGGACGTGTGTGTGTGTCGTCGACAGTGACGTATGGTCGTGTCACGGTCCGGATTGTCAGACCTTGTTTTCTTAGACCATATGAACTAAGCACAAGACTAGAGCCGGCAATACACACATACAAAGATGTACGAAAGAGATGCAAGCATAGACACCTAAACGGCGCTGCATAACTTTTCCTATGTATTTTTCTAGCGCGTGTTGCTATAGGTAGATCGCTACATCGGTTTCTAGCGTACACGGCTTCAAGATTTAAGTCTGGCAATGAAAATGTTAAGTAAAGCCCCTCTTGCATGCAGTGATGGTCTGTTCGAATAAGCATTTGTTTTGTTTGTGTTACAAGTTTTAAACATGTGAGATGTCTATTTGAACACGTCACAACTACATATAAGAGGGGCTTTACTTAAGTTTTTACCTATATTGGGCTACAACCGCGTAAAAGTTTCGTGTATCTCCATCGCACTTGCCTTGTGCGTGTGACCGAGATGGACATATACGAACTGTCATTACGGTTGTGCACGGTAGCAGCTCTGATCTGTAAATGTGTCTGAATTAAGACTGAAAATATACGTATCGTTCTAGTTTGTTTAAAACACGGTCTTTCAATGATACGGAGGGTTCGATGCCTGATTGTTCAATCCACGAAAACGCTCGTTAAATTTGCCATTGGAACAGGGTATTTTCGATTACATTCAAACCACCAGTAAAAAAAATAGGTCAAACTGAGCGTATTAATTTATTTCCAGGGAACTATTACTTCCCTTATTTTTACCAAAAAATCGCTTATTTTAACATAAAAATCAGTACAGATATTCTTCTAGTCTTCCGTGGGCCTATGATAGTCGCAGTTATCAGTAATCGGATTATAAAGACAAAATAAAGCTTCTGTGACCAGAAGATATAAAGAGATGCAAGCTTTATCTTTGTCGCATGATAAACGTAACCATGATATGTCCACAGATCATAATAAATACATACACCGTGCAGTTAACTGTCATCAATAGATTATGCCATTACTGGATGGCGCAAGATTTCT
The DNA here is from genome assembly GCA_963556455.1 of Epiblema foenella. Taxonomy (NCBI): domain Eukaryota; kingdom Metazoa; phylum Arthropoda; class Insecta; order Lepidoptera; family Tortricidae; genus Epiblema; species Epiblema foenella. Next base: position 9,569,480 of record OY747113.1, on the reverse strand, counting down.
TTTTTTATAATACATTAGTAATTTTACAAATAAACATTAATATTCAACACATTTTAAGTCATAAAAGATTAACATGTTTGATACAATGGGAATCAATACAAAAATAAACAGTATATTTTATTACAATATTTAGGTCAGTCTCTAACCTGTGATTTATGTATTATACGGCATCGACGAAATATTTCTTGACATGTTAGAAATATCCATTTTCTTCATAGTTAGTGCACAAAAAAACTGCTACATAGTTATACTCATGTTGATGCACGGCTGTATGTGGGCGTGCGCTTGTGACTGTCGCTGATGCGTGAGCCTGTACTACACAACCAAACCGACATCAAGGCGCCAAGATGATATGAACTTTCTGGATTACCCTTTTGTTTATGCTACGTTAATGGCATAGGTCTTATGCCATAGGGCATAGAGTATACTGACAATTATGAAACGTTCCAATGTATTACGATTATTCAAAATATTATCGCGCCTATTAAATACAGCCGGCGTAATTCTAGCTTTGTGACGTTGTACACTGTACAGTCGACGTCAAACAGTATGTATACACTTTTCGCTATGTAACAAAGGAATGCGGTACATCTTCGACGCTCTTGGCTAAGAATCGTGAGCATTTACAATGTCCTAGCTATGAGGCGGTCTGTAGTATGTGTGGAGAACTGAAGGGGATCCAGTGTTTACTCTTAGTTAGGGCTAGTATGATGCTTCATTCGAGGTGCTGATTATAATGCATTATGTTTCTCAGACTTTGAGAAATACTGCGCACAATTGTAAAAAAAAAACTAAACGATTAATGTACGATCTAACTAATGTGAATGTCGATTGTGAGTGCCAAACGAAATTGAAAAGTCTCTGCTGTAGTTAAATTCCATATTTGCAAGGAATTCATGCTGCTTGCCGTCCGCGCGCGAGTAGCCACCCGGGTGGTAAGTTGCATAAATATGGAACTTAACTAAAGCAGAGGCGTCTGTTTCCTTTGGCACTGTTTACAATGTTCGCGTCGGCGTCACCCGTACATTAGCCATCGACCATACCTACAAGGTTTAGTACCTACTCGTACAGTGCTTTTATCTCACGATCGCGGGTGAGCCATGGTTGTTGAGCTACAAATGCACTTTGTCTATGTGGGCGTCAGCGTGGGAGCTATGAATCCACATCGTCTATGTTTTCGTATGTGTCACAACTATGGCTAATCTGCGCTCGTGAGGTAAAACTCGTAACAGTATGTTAGTTTACCTAAGCCGTTAGCGCTAGGAACTGGTGGAACACGTCGAGGATGTGCGGGTCCAGGTCTTGCGTGAACAGGAGCGTCTCTAGCGTGCTGCTGTACTTCTGCACTTGCTCGTGGTGCTAGGGAGGAAATATTACAATAGAGAATATGCATGCGGAATAGCTTAATAAAATGCCACGATATGGATATAGCCCGTTTTTTATCTATAAAGTACTGCTCATACTAAAATGTATGGCGCGTTAATTTTGTTTCTTGCCAATTCTTGCATACAAGTTGTATAGGAAAGTACTTTACGAGGGGTGTTCAATACGTAATAAGAATGATATATAAACTCTTTAGTGAGAGAATGTAAAAAATAATGCCCATTATTGCCAATATTATTGATACAGTAAATAAATAAAAAAAAAAAAGATAGTCCTTATTTTTAAATGAATACATTTATTTTGTTCTGTTGGAGCGAATTATCAAAACTTGAGAAAATTCACGTTCAAGCGGTAATTAAATTGCTGCGCTTGAAAATTTTTACCACAGAACAGGTTCCTTTAGACTTGCAAGTTACATTAGGGGTTATTCTACGATTGTGCGGTGGTAGGCGAAGTTTAAGAGAGGGAGAACTTGCACTAATGGCGACCCAGGCTTGGCACCTAACTTCAGCAGTAACCGATCAAGTGATAACAAAAATTTTGAAATTTACTTTAACGGGTTGCAGTGTTTCTGTTCATTGTATAGCTGAAGAACTTAAGATTTTGATAGGGAGCATCTATAGTATTATACATGACATTACCCTTTGGGTATGAAAAAAGAATCAGCGCGCTAGGTGCCAAGAATGCTTACGGATGTGCAGGAATACTATAAACTGCGGATTTCACACAACTGTTTGAAATTGTTACAACAAGATTCTGACAGATTTTTGCCTCAACTCATAACTCTTATGGACGAAATGTGACTTCTCCATTACGATCCGGAAACTAAACAACAGTTCATGACTTGTAAGTGGCCATCATCTGAGAGTCCTGAGAAACGTAAGGGAATTTCATCCTCCGGAAAGGTAGGGCTCTCTTTTCTGAAATAACCAAGGGGTGGTAATGATCTAATACCTTGATCATGGAGCCACTACTGCAGGGATTTTATACACAGAACAAATATAAAAATGCGTGACGTTATACACGACGAACGTCGAGGCAAATGTTCAAAGGTTGTTCTGTTTCATCAAGGTAACGCTTCAGCGGATATGTCTAAGTTTGCGATGGCTGCCATTAAAGATGCTCGCTCAAATCAATGATGAAGCATCCTCCATGTTCACCAGACCTCCCTCCTAGCGATTTCTATCTATTTCCGAGGCTAAAAGAACACCCCAGAAGGTAGAAATATAATATGATGACGCAGTGCTCGCCGCAGTATAAGATTTTTTAATGGTTTAGGAGATAAGATTTTATTAGAAAGGAAATTTTATATACTATATTGTAAGTATATACTCTTAAAAGAAGAATATCATGAAAAATAAAATAGATTTTATTAAAAAATACCTGCGTCATTAACATAATCGTTATTAAGTCATTAACACCCCTCGTATATATAAAAAAAAGATCATATAAACCATCAAATTACAAATGACAAAAAAGGGAAATTAATAAATGTGCTTAAAAACGTAGACCACAATATCACATAATGGTCACACTATCACATAATAAAGGGCAAACATTAGGGAAACAACTGGCTCCTACAGATTGACACTGGCTAGGCTAATGACGTCACTCGCACAGTTTCGAAACAACCGTTGTATGGGAAAATAAGTATTTTGCTGTTTTAGTCGTACAATACTGTGTTTAGGTACATAGTTGTCATACAATTTAATATAAATTTTTAGTTTCCGATTTTTTAAAGTTACATATCTTTTGTTTATTTATGTTTTTAACATGGGTCAAACACCCAATTATACTCACGGCGAGGAACACCTGCCGCAGCCGGCCCACGGTGCTCCGGTACCAGCCCGTGTTGGGGTCACGAGCGTCCGTGTCGCACCGGACCAGATGTTCAGACAGGATCATTATGAACCGCTGGAACACTATGAGGAACAAGCGCTTTTGGTCCATGTGAGCCGCTTCCAAACGCTCTTCCATGCGCTCCACTGCCTGCGAATTAAAAACATAGCTAAGAACCATTTCCGCCATGAAGTCTTTTTATTTAAAAAAAAAACCGGTCAAGTGCGAGTCTGACTCACGCATCGAGGGTTCCGTACAAACTTGCTGTACATAACTAGGCCTTAAAACACTCGTGTGATCCTATTATGAAACGAGCGTCAGCGAGCACACTCATGTTTTAAGACCTCTCATTATGTACCAGTTGCATAAACTACTATAAAAAAAACATGTTCTATGCATGTAGGTTACCCTTCTTTATAACTGTTCCAAATTTCAAATCGATGGCATAAGTAGATATTTAGCGATGACAGACAGACAGACAAAGTGAAACCATAAGGGTTCCTTTTTTACGCGTTCCATTTTGGTACGGAACCCTAAAAACGTACAGAAATCCGTTAGGGAGCTACGGTGCCACAGACAGACACACGTATATACACGTCACACATATAAAACTAAAAACACCCCTTTTTTGAGTTGCGCGTCAAAAATTTATAATTATGAAAATGAGCAGCGATAAGATCAACACTTACCTTTTTTTACAGTAGAAGTCCAAATAATTTTTCAAATTTCACACACAAGTATGAGAAAGTACAGAAGTCTTTGTTACTTTTGGACTTCAATACAATAGAAAATAGGGTCCAAAAGTGATAAACATTCTATATCCTAGACTGTACATGCGCAAAGAATAACTTCTATGCATTTGATACGTGTTCCGAGAGACGTATATGAACAGTCAGCAACAAGAGCTAAAAATGATCTACACAAGTTCTTATTGCCGTGTAATACAGATTTGTGTAAATCATTTCAGAAAATCATATTTCGCCATCAAACGTAACATTTTGGCGAGTACATCATTCTAGTGTTAAAATTGTAATTTTTTTGACGTTAAATAAATAAAAATATATACAGATGTATTGCAAAATGGTTTTCATTCGGGAAAACTCGGATCTCAATCGGAATACGATGGCACCCGAACTGTCAATGAATGTTTGTATTAAATGAGTGACGTTTTCATATCCATTATTATGGAACTTTATTGTTTAGTGTCAAGTGTCAAAGTGAAAAATGTTATTGTATAATATAGAGATGTTACAACCACCTTCAATAACTTAGATGGAAGTTATAAACCATTCGTAGTATCACTGCGTAATCAAAATCATCAAGATCTACTCAGCTTAATATTGTTTGTTGATTTTTTTTCTATATTCTTCTTCCTGGTTCAAACATTTTCTTATTGTAGGTTTAGATATGCCCGTTGCGTTCGAAATTCGCTGTTGAACTTTGCCAAAATACTCTGAGTTATTGCTATTTTTGAATTTGCTATTTTCTGATAGGGAGTACAGGTATATATTAAATATAATTCCTTGGACTGGATTTTTTAACCGTTTTTGAGGTTTAGGCATGGTAAATATAATCAAAACTAATGCGTGTTACCACTCTATATATATATTGGTCTGCTGATGCGACTCATCCCTACGGCTGTAAGATGGGTACTGAAGCTAATTGAGAGAGCACGATAAATATGAACTTTTCCGATAAAGTACGAAAGAAAATCATTTTGCACTAGATCTGTACATATATTCGAATGATTACCTCTTCAGTGGGCTTGTCCTGGTCTTTCTTCTTCTTGCTAGTGCCTTCGTCTTCTGAATCGGAACTGGAAGAGTCCGCCCGCGCTAGTTCTGCACGAGCTTCCTGGAGCTCACGACCTGTAAATAATATTAATTATTGTAAATAAGATCTCCAAAGAACTATTATATGTATCTACGTAAAATTATGCATTCAGATTATAAATTAACACAATACAATACAATACAAATTTTCTTTATTGTTCACCAGAAAATAAATTGAAAACCAGATTAAGAGTTAAAGATGTTGATGGTAGACAACAGGTGGTCTTATCGCTAAAAAGCGATCTCTTCCAGACAACCTTTGGGTGGTGCAGACATAAGAGAAAAATTTGACATGAGTAGTTGAAACAGAGATATTAAGTAGTATAAACAACCGAATCATAAGAAAGATCATGCACTTACATAAATACATACATAGATATATAAACCTACATAAACATACAATTACAATAACGACGTAATGAGACGATGTAGCACGACATAATAGACTTATAAACGACAAAAGATACATCAGCGAACACATTTGTGTTTTTTTACATTTTTAAAACGCACACGACATTAAGTTTGCAGGTAGTGTAAACCGGCAATAGTGGCCGGCGATATCAAACTTCATCAAACTTTTTTTAGCTAGAATGTTCATACTCGTTTGTCTTTATCTGTCACTTAGATATTTGTGTTTGTGGGAAAGGGACAAAACACATTTTAGTTAACAAAGGTTAAATTTTATGAATAAAGGGGTAATTAAAATATCACTTACTAAGTTTAGAGACGTGCTTGTTCATTTTATCAATAGTGAGGTGCAGGATCTCCCACAGATGAGCGCTGGTGAAGTACGGCGCCATTTCCTTGGAGAACAGCCACGTGGCCACGGCGCCGCACTCGACTATCTGCGTCTTCAGCATCTTATCCACGAGAACAGACACCATTTGCGGGTGCCGTTGCCACAGTTCCCACACGTTACGGAGGATGCAGATCTGGGCTTCTTCAGACTCTGCTAGGATCTGCAAGGAGTATAAGCGTGCTTGATGTAGGGCATCACAACAAACTTTACATATATATTTATCTGTGTATCCGTCTTGTCTATAAGTGCGCTCACGCACTGGAGCCAGCCGGTGTGAGGAGTTACAAACTACGCCAAAATCTACCCGTCTGTTCCGTGATAAAGCTGCACAATTCGCCTAAATCAAATTTTCTCAAATAAGAGAACTAATGTAATTCTTTTGATATCTTTGAACCTAAAGAGGATAAACATTGTTTCGTAAATGTTACAAGCTTACATGGGCCAAATGTAATTTAATTTGTAATTTTATACGTGAATAGAAATAATGAGTTGGGTAATTCTTTTTGCATAAGTTAAGGAGTTTAAGGACGAAGTTAGCGATCTTGATCTTAAACCGCAACCTGAATTGACGAGTGTATTTGGCAATACCGGGTCTTATATAACGGATCAGGCACTATAAGGGCCACAATAAAAACGTAATGGAATTTGGTTACAGCAGCAAAGCCGAATGCGATTCTCTTGCTACCTATTAAGTGTCTGGATAAACACGTATTATATCTTAACTGCTTGTACGAGTAGGGCGCAGCAACCGCTCATGGCCCACGAGTCATGTGCCACAATAAAAAAAGTATCAAAGGAACTCACCTTAAAAACGTAATGGAATTTGGATATAGCAGCAAAGCTGTGGGAGATGCTCTTGCTGCCCAGATTGAGCAGAGTTTGCACAAACACATCGATCTTAAGTGGGTTATGTGGCGCGGCTTGAGCGGCCGAAGGCTGTTCGCCCTCTCGTAGCGGGTTGGGTAGCTCTCGGAGCACGTTCAAGGCTTCTTCGGGCGTGCATTTGTTACGGACGCAGACAACTAGCTGGTGTGCGGCTTCCGTGCCGGGGAGGGAGGCTGTAAACAGATTCATGATTATTATACTTGCAGTTTGAAAGTTTTCCAGGGCTTTTGACTAATACTAACTATGTAGTAGGATTAATAATATAAAGGCTTTAGAATATTTGTTTGGCTGCGTGGCAATCATAAGTAGTATTTTCGAGCTTCTCACTCGGTGTATTGCCATTGACATGCACAGGAGCGGTGGAGTTTTGCTGGGGTTTTAGGAGAAAAGAAAACTAGAACATTGTGCCATAGGATATATATTCCAGATATTCACGATTTGGCGTACTGGCTAAGAACAAGTGTTTTAGTGAAACGTATGAGAATTAGAAATTAGCCTTAAAGGAATATGATCTGCAAACTTCGAAATGTGACTGACTAATCGTTGTGTAGGTTGCGAACATTTATTTCTTCTCGGTAGATTCCTAAATGAAATACAAAATCATGATTTTCAATATAAATGCAAATAATGAAAACTATTTACACGTGTTTCGTGGCAACCAATTACATTAGGATGAATTTAAATAGGTAACAAAGTCAGTGAGTGATTCCTGAGTTTTGGTATAAATCCATAAATTCTTTTACTAACTATTCGATTTCCTCATATAACAGATGGACCACGCCTGTGAACCGCTTTGCAACAGCAATAAAGTTCCTCTCATTAGCCATACAATATCGAGCCATTCCGTACCCACCGAGCGCGAAAACTGCCTCACATTAACGTCCAATGAGACATAACGCAACGTTCCATAATTAATGTAGATGGGCGATAAGATAGCTCACAATGCGTTGGGCAATGCGTATGGGAACAAGCATCGTGAACTCGATGTCTAGGTATAGGTGAATTGAAAAAACGTTGACCTACACTAGTTTCCTTTTTCTTAATGTAAAACGAGTCACTTTCAAAGACAATAAATTTAGTCATTTTACATGATTGCCGTGATCGTTTATTTGTATTTACAATGAATTAAACAGGCACATATTAATCAATTGTATATCTGCGAAGAAATTCAACGGTGTAAATGAAGGGCATAGTCCGCTATGTGCCAACGTGGGGACTAGCTGCCCGTTCCCTGTCATACATGTGAGGACTTGAGGAGGCCTGGGCCCACCAGTGGGACTTATAGGTTGATGATGATAAAAAAAACTGAAGACATATGCCACCAATCATAATCCGTAACATAGGCTTCGTCAGTCAGGTACACTACTTTTGTATTCTTCGTCATATGTAAATTCGGTCGTCAAAATCGGAATCTAAACGAATTATTTTAAAATGAAGATTGTGACGACGGTATGGTATCCGAACCATATCGTACATAAATCTTATTTCATCACCTAATGTTCTACTGGCGCCTCAAGCGGCGAACGATTGTGATAAGTGATAACATCTTAAACTATTTCAAGCGGCATTGTTCGAAGGCTGAAACTTGAAATCATAATTAATAGGTTTTTGTCTTTAGTAGCATGCAGTTAACTTTTTTTTTATAGCCTATATAGTGTCCCACTGCTGGGGAAAGGCCTCCCCTCTTTTTCGCCACTCGTCTCGGTCGTGTGCCAGCTCCCGCCAATCCGTACAAAATGTATCAAGGTCGTCCCGCCATCTCCTTTTCGGTTTACCTCTGCCTCGGGAGCCATCTTGTGGGATCCATTCAGTGGCTACATCGCTCCGGCCCGGAGCCTCCGGGTGCATTCGACAGACATGCCCAGCCCAGTCCCACTCCAGCTTTGCGGCCATAACACCCACATCTACGACACCCGTTTTGGAACGCAGCTCCGTGTTCCTGATACGGTCAATTCTAAGGACTCCAACTATGCTGCGTTCCATTGCTCGTTGGCAAACCTCACACAGTCGAGACTTTTGGCCTTCGGTTAATGACCAAGTTTGGGCGCCATAGTTTAGGATAGGCAGAATGCACATGTCAACGAGCTGGCGCTTCAGTGTCAAAGAAAGGTTGCCCTTCATTAGCGCCTTCATGGACCAGAAGCTCTTCGAGGCGTTTTCGATGCGTCGATGAATTTCCTTAGACTGCCCGTTATCGAAGGATGCTATCTGGTCCAAGTAGAAATACTCGTCGACATATTGAATATCCTGCCCATCTACCTTTATCCTATGCTTTACGCCGTTGATAATTAACTGGGTTTTTACCCTGTTAATTTTGAGTCCGACTTCAAGACTGGCCGTGCTCAGGTCTTGGAGCATTTGTTGTAGATGGAGTGCAGTGTGGGAGAACAAAACAATGTCATCGGCGAAACGCAGGTTAGTGAGCCTGGTGTCGCCGATATGGATCCCCGTTGTTCTCCATTTGGCCGCAAGCTTTACGAAAATTTCCTGCAGACAACTGGTGAACAACTTCAGAGATAGCGGGTCTCCCTGTTTAACCCCTTTTTCAATTCGGAATTTAGGGCCGGAACCATTAAATTTTACGCTAGCTGTACTTTGTCGGTAAATAGTCTCAACGAGTTCCACGTAGGTTTTGTCTACCTCCTGCTGGCGCATAGCTGCAAATACAGCTGAGTGTTTGACGCTGGCAAAAGCCTTGCAGTAGTCGACAAATGCAAGGTAGAGTGGTTTATTGAACTCGTTGGACTTCTCTAATATTTGGTTGAGAGAGTGGAGATGGTCTGTGGTGGAAAAACTGGGGCGAAAACCAGCTTGTTCCGGAGGCTGGTGTTTGTCCAGTGGGGCAATCCGGTTTTCAATCATTGTAATAAATAGCTTATAAATATGAGAAATTTAACTGATTGGTCTGTAATCACCAATATCGGATTCATCACCCCTTTTTTTTAAACGTTTAACTAACTGTATTACAATTAAATTAAATTTTCTGTTTACCTCGGAATCGACCCATCGAATATGGGCTTCGTCGGTGTGCAGGAGACTAGGTCAACATTATTTAATTTATTAGGCTCAGGTACACCAGAGCAAACAAGTTTCATGGTAGCTTGGTTACAAAAACATGAATGCATATTGCATATATCAAAATGTTATTTATAGGGCAAAATATCATATCTTCATTATTAAAGGTACTTTCTTTTCATGTCGCATACCTGTGGGCACCATGTATACTGATATGATATCAAAAGTTACATGCACACAACATGATCAGTAAATAACAGCATTGCACTAACTACAATTAAAATAATATACAATTTAAATTATTCTAATAATATGGACGAAACATTTAATTGATAAGAATAACTACCTAATACTTATAGCATATTGCTGTGCGAGTGCTTGTTAAAGCTTGCATATAACTACTTACGTTCGTTCAAAATATATCAATAAACTATATTTAACGATCTAACATTGAGGAAAGCGGATAAATTGCCTATCCATGCATATCTCTACGCATGTCATACATGCATCCATACATTCGAATATTCACGAATATTTATTTATTACCAGAACCTAAATTGCTAAGCTACAATGAACCTAATAATTTAAAGTTTCAGCTCTAAATTGATTGCGGACGTTACTATTGCAGTGGTGAATATATGCGTTCCGCGGACATCATGAAAAACTGGTAAAGCGAAATATTTTTAAAACCAATTTTGGTTCCGTATATCGTTCTTAGGTTTGACGGATCAACCAGTGTCTGGTTCAAGTGTAGCTCATTTGAAACAGGCTATTGTATGCTCAAGTCAATGAAGGGTCGGCAACGCCCTTGCGATTCTTCTGGAGTCACAGGCGTCCATAGGCTGCAGTGTCTGCTTACGATCAAGCAAGCCGTAAGTTTGTTAGGCACCGCCATTGTTAAAAAAGCCAACATTAGTTGCGTTCAGATATTTGTGAGCTGATTGTACCCTTTCTAAACTCGAGCAAAGAAAAATGCGCAAGGAACCCCAAATGCAAAAACGGCGAAAAGCCCCTGAGATGGAAAGTGCGCACGCGACGTTTTCACTCGGCCGCCCGCGTTCCCGCGCCCCGCTCCTCGCGTGGACGACACTACTATTTCAGGTGGACACATTTTTACACAACCGCGCTAACAAACCTGGTTTTAATAAATAGAAAAGATTTTGATTGCGACATGTTGCTTGTACTGCTAAATATTTGCACACTTATTGAATCAATTAGGAAATTCAGGAATGTATGTAATGTATTGTTGGATTAGCACCGCCATTTAATTTCAGTACGGAAGCAAATGGTGGATTTCAGTAAGCCGGTGACAAAGAGAGCCGGTTGTAGCGGTGGGCGACCGTGACCGCCGCCTGGGGCGCCGAAGTGTACACAGCGCTATGCCACAAGGTAACTAACTAAGCTGGACTTTAACATAAAAGGGCGCTTAATGCATGATTCGCCGAAAGAAATCTTATGCCGTTCCATTTAGATGTACGAAATACGAAAACATGTTCATTCACAGAACAATTAATAATATGTACTAACGTACACAAAATCCTCTATGGCACAAAACCGATGTTATAAAGCTAGAAAACACCGAAACATGTTATCTCGCTCTATCTCATAGCACATGCTCTGTCGTCTAGATAAGATAGTCTCGATTGCACGTCAACGCGGTCACCAATAATATATAATAGTATTACCAACGTGTTACACAACATAGGCGAATGATGCTGACACTGCCCTGTGGTGTCGTCCGACTTTAACCTATGTGACTAGAGGAACAGTTCTATTTTTATTAATTAGAGAAAAGATGTTTAGACTTTAAAAGCGTCGGTAAAGCGATGCTGAACACGCCAGGTTGTCAGATGTCCAGAAGTGACGCTACTGTATAATTGCAGATCTATGCGCATGTATGTATATGCGATGGACAATCAGCTCATAGAGAGATAGAACATAGGAACCTACAGAATTTTGTAGAAACTATTTTATAACAAACATGTCACACGGGGACAAATTCGTTGTTATATAGAGTCATAAAATTCTATGTGTGTGTACAATGCATTCTGCATAATCTATACATTAAAGCTGTAGAGGGTCGAAAATCTGTACATTGAAGATATTTGCCAAAAAATCGATTGAGGGGTCTTAGATACCAAATATTATTTGAAAGAGAGAAGACACCGGAAAAATGCATGTTAAATTTTAATTGATTGAAACAACACAAATGTCCTCAAACAATTGCAGCAATAGACCGTTGACACAGGAAAACGATGCAATTTTCATAGACAAAGTCGAAGCGCAACCGTTTCCTCTGTTATTGTCTCTGGCGATGTGGACAGATAGTACGCCATTATTTTAAATCATAAGTCGTTTACACTTACATGGCATAGCAAAATCGTGGCCCGTTTGCGAAGATTGTTATAAACGACTATACAGAAATACCACGAAATGTATGAAAACGTCCTTATAGCATTGAGTTTAAGTTGATTGTTGTTTGGCTTGTGCACATTTTTGTTGTGGTTTTGTTATAGCTGTCCTTCGTGTACTTCCTTAGTTATCCTAACGTAAAACGTAACCCACAGGAAGACTGTTGATGTAATACAAGACGAAATAGCTGATCTCTATTTACTCGCAATCTCCATCATGTATTATGTGATATAAAACATCAAATTAGGAATATAAGTTTGAGTATAAAACAAAGTAATAGTGTAAGTAGTTGTTAAATAAAATATTTCTATGTCTATGTCTATGAGTATGAATAAAATGCATTTATTAAGTTCTACATTTCTAAGGGATTGTAATTACTGTATTTTGTACTATACTTCCTCTTCGTTCTTCTATTATAAATTAAATAAACACACATTTTAAACAATTATGATAAACAACCATGTAACTAACATACCTATTTCTCATAATGCTTACCGTTCTTTCTACTAGAAGGATGGTCAAATACCGCGAACTATATTATGTATCGAAAAACTTGCACGCCCGTTGTCATCAATCACAAAAAGTCTAAATGTAAAGAACATGTCGTTCCGCAATAAATATACATAAATATAAACGAAGTTTCAGAGATAGCGTCTCCCTAATTATTCGTTACAGTTTGTAAAAGATCTCAAATATCATGCAGTGTCGATTTGTATAAGTTCGTAATTTACTACCCATTATTTGTATGCAAATATCTTTCACATTACGCTTGTACAGTCAAATGCATAAATAGGAGTACATACAACTTTTGTAAATTGGTGAATTAAACAGGTATCAGTATGTATACTGATACCTGTTTAATTCACCAACTTACAAAAGTTGTATGCACTCCTACGAGAGAATTTAATTAGATACATATTTTCGCAGTAAACCGTACATACATAGGTGTACGATAATTACATTCAGTTTGGGGAAGACTACCAAATTTGAAAGCCCTTTGATTGTGAAAAATCTACTGAGCTATCAGGGACAAGCGAGGACGTCGAATATGAATATCGTAATAATGTAAATAACGTTTTTATCTTCAATCTGGCGAATTCTAAAAATATTAAAAATTAACCAGCAACACCTTCACTGCCTTGACACGGACTTGTCCGCCAACAACTGTCAGCGATCAACCGTTTTTTTGTCCATACAGAAAACCGCCACCATCACTTGTTTTGGCGGACAACACACGAAACGATCGGTGTGTTTTTTGAACAGTAAACTAATACTTTCTTGGGTGAATCGCATGTGTTTCATTATGTGCGGTTACATAATGGACGTAATTCACGTAATGCTAATGACGCTTCCTGGTGCAATAACGTGTCAACCGGCGCCGGCTCCAACGCGTTCCTTGGCATGTAAAAAGTGTAATTATTATTTATCACGTATTTTAACTAATTTACTATGTACTTAATAATTAAACGCAATTGTATAGGTAATTCTTTTTATTCCGGTGGTAAGCAGACACCGGTGCCTATGGAGGTATTGGAGGTCCGCGAACCCAAAGTCCAGACGAATCACAAGAACGATACCGGCTTTTTAATGGACTTGAGGACACATTCGAAGCAGACTTATATACATCCCATATTACTCTTACCCTCTTACCCAATAAAATTTTACAAACCCAATAATTTCTTTGAAAGTCCTTTTAGTCGTACTACGAGTATAAGCGCAATTCACGAAAGATTACGCATTGCTAGTTTTCAAATGGGTAAATATTTTATGCATACGTAAGTGAAACAGAACAAGTGATCTATTTGGGTGATAGATATGTATTTTGTTTACATATGGGGTCGTCTGCTGTGTTAATGTTGTTATGTAAGTACCTCTAGGTAAAAAAAATCGTAAAAAGTCGATAGAACATACCTATAATGTTCAAATTTTAAATTATAATTTTTCGTATAATTTAAAAGTTGAACATTACAGGTATTATTGAAACAATGTAAGAATATATTTATGTATGTAAGCACTTTACTCTACACAATAGCAGGTTAAAACAATATACATGTCACATAGGATCTCTTCCAGCTATTAACCTTTGAGGGAATAATCGAGTATAATTTATCATACTAATCATGAAAAAAAACTTTCACGGCATGTGCATTCATGCGTATTCCCGAACCCTACGCAAAAAACAACTGAAACGTTCTATTACTCATTCATCAGCAACTGTTTTCTTATCTATGTAACGATCATATTCATTACATACGTTTGTCATTATTCAATAGTACCTACGTCAATTGCCAAACCAAACCTTCAATTTCAGTTACTTTCTGTTTCCATATTTTCAGTTTCAACGTAAATGGATTAGTAGTAAGAAAATATCAATAGACTTGAGTCTATTTGGTATAGTACGACATATTTCCGCGTGCCACGCTACCCCAAGTGGGGGATGTGATCCGCAGCGCGCGCGGCACCGGTGTTAGTCCACGCAGCCCGGTGCCACGGCGCCGCACGCGTCCGCGATCTATCGATCCATGATCTATATTGATCTATCTATGTGCTGTGCCGTGAATCAGTGATCAAACATGCGGTCCGGGGTCATATGCGTTTTGTTAGTTTTACTTGTAAGTTGGTTTAAACTTTAGTTGTGATAAAAAAAATGAAAATAACATTGTAAATATGACTTAACGCCCATCAGAACGATTTATACAAATGAAATCTTTCTCCCAAAGTATTAAGTTCCAATATACGTACACAACAATCCTAAATTGCAAATCCTTTGATTGAAAAGGGCGGCAATTGTAACGGGTGAATAGCGCAAACAACTAAGAATAAAAAAGTAAATAAAAGTGTAAGGGAGGCATAGCTATGTGAGATATCAACATAGTAGGCGAACCAAAACCGCAAAATTACTTTATTTTTCAATATCGAGTATCTTTTTCAAGGCCACTGCCAAAGATAAAGGAATAACAATACTTACTAACTTCTAAATTACGCTACGCAGTCTTCCCATCCCGTGTAAGTGACAGACATTAGACAATGACCTTAGTCTATTGTGGAATGCGATTTTTCCCAGCTAAGTAGAGCGCTGGTGGGTAAACGCACCTCTCGTTACAGGGGAAAACTAAGATTAAATACTGCCGGAAAAACGAGGCACGTGCGCTACTATGGTTATCTGTCCGCTTATTACTCTGGTATAATTTAGTGTCCACATAAACTGAAAAGCTGACGAGAATTACTACAGGTGCTTTAAAATAACCGATTGATTGTTTGTATTTTGTTTTATGCTCAATTTCAAGAGTCTACGCGGTTAATATCAATTATGGTTATACAAAATGCTGAAGGTGAGAATACGTTCGTTCAGTACAGAAAAGATAATTCCATCTCATTCTAGGTGAATACGATTCATTGCCGATGTCAACGACATCCCACCACTATCCCATAATTGATTAAAAGATAAGAGCATGCTTGATTCTATCAGAGGTCTTGAGTCAATAGTGTAATTAGTATAGTATGTAAGTACAGAAAAACTACAGACAAAAGACACCAAGGCACCGAAGTGCTAAGGGCCTGGCTACATTACCACGGCGCGGCGTCGTTAACGTGAAACGGCGCGGCGCCGTAGTGTGACACGTCGCCGCGTCGTGCAGATTCGATACACGGTGCCGTATCATGCTGAGCGGATTCAGGGTATGGTGCTGCGTCGCCGCACGGCGTCGGCAAGCAAACGTTACAAATACCTTTATTCCAGAGATCCGATGCCTGTACTATATGGGTACCAGGCGACGATATTAGCTACTTATACAGGGTGTACAATCCAAATGGGTCAGTATGGTGAAGTCGGAAACTATGAGAGATAGCGAGATCTGTTCTTAGGAACCATGACGTCGATTTTAGATTTAATAATAATTACATTCAAACTTTTTTATTAACTCTCATACATAACCGGGAATCGAACCTGGTCAATATTTTTGTAACCGCGTTAAGTAAAAAGGACCAAATTTGGCTATGAAATCTTGCGTAAACACAACTGACAGTAAATTAGACTAAAATGCCCACAGTTTTATTTATTTGCAATAAGTCGTGAATAATATGAATCGATCATCAATTATCTGAAGAGACCACTTATGCATATCTTATCTGCATCGGTATTATGCATTACAAATAGCGTTTATTTAAAATTAGAACGCATTTGTTCAGCGGGCGTACCAATTCATTTAAAATTTGAAAATGGAATACTGTTTTTGGAATTAACTTCAAATGAAACACGGCTTTTCGTAACCTCCTCGTGTTGATTTTTGATAACTTTCACATTATTATTGTGTTATGTATTGTGTACTGTTTATAAAATGCGTTTAACGAATGAAGAACTTGACTATTTCTTATGGGGTTATGTCAAAGATGAAATCTACAAATCAAATTACGACACTGTAGAAGATTTAACTACAGCCTTAGAAAACATATTAACACATATGCACCCCATAAAAATACGAAATGCAATCTTGCGATGGCTACCATTTTGAACATTTACTGAAATAAAATAATTATCTTATTGGTGGGTTTTTCTTTCAATTATTTAAACAAGATTCCATTAGCGTTGTGCTTCTTGCGACTTGCAGAATTTATACACATTGATTTTGACCAGGTTCGATTCCCGGTTATGTATGAGAGTTAATAAAAAAGTTTGAATGTAATTATTATCAAATCTAAAATCGACGTCATGGTTCCTAAGAACAGATCTCGCTATCTCTCATAGTTTCCGACTTCTCCATACTGACCCATTTGGATTGTACACCCTGTATAGGTACTTAAATACATAGGAAACATGCAAGACTAAGGAACTCATCACACAAA
The DNA here is from genome assembly GCA_963556455.1 of Epiblema foenella. NCBI lineage: Eukaryota > Metazoa > Arthropoda > Insecta > Lepidoptera > Tortricidae > Epiblema > Epiblema foenella. The sequence continues at coordinate 9,552,473 of OY747113.1, read as the reverse complement.
TAAATACGCTGACCGAGATTTGGACCCGGGATCACCAGCTTTGTAGGCAGGGTCACCAATACCAACTAAAGTAGTCGTCGTAAATTCTATCCTCCTAAGACACGATAACACTGAAGATTGAACCTTTTGGCGTCAGAAATAGACCCTACAGTCGAATTTCCTTTTCTTAAAAAACCGGACAAGTGCAAGTCGGACCGCGCACGAAGAGTTCCGTACCATTATGTATAAAAAAGGTAAAAAAAAAACACGTTTGTTGTATGGGAGCCCCCTGAACTATTGATGTCTAGTTGACAACTGATCTTAACAATTTTGACAACGCTGCGCTCTAGAACAACACGGCGTCGTGGGACGACGCGGCACCGTACCGTGAATCCGCTCAGCATGATACGGCGTCGTTAACTTGAAAAGGCGCGGCGACGTGCCGCACTACGGCGCGACGCCGCGCCGTGGTAATGTGGCCAAGCCCTAAACCAGTCCTCTACCGACGAAAAAAACACAGCAGTTGTTAAAAATAGGATGCAGCAAATTTATAATGAGAATATTACGTGTTACGCTACAATGATCATATCATTTTAGAGTTATTATTATGACACAGACGCATGTGATAAAGAGCATTGAAAATAAATGATGTAATGTAACTTCAGCAATACAGCCAACTAAGTCAAAGTAAAATATATTTCAATCAATTTAAAACATACAAAGTCTTTTACGGTGCGGAGCGTGGAAAAGAAATATATGCAGACATACAACCTCTCTTCTGCGGTAATCGGGTAAAATAACAATGTATCGAACAAGTTTCTTAAAATGCATTTTACCTTGAAATGATTATCATATGGAATATTGAAGCGGTGTATAAAATATTACGATAAGTCGTCACGCTACACGCGTAAGTGGGTCTAGATCATAAGCTCAATCCATCAGATAATCTATGCTGTAACACCTCCACTGGAAAAAGAAATCCGTTCTACAATATATACTTTGCTAGCTTTTGTCCGTGACTTCATCCGCGTGTAACTCGTTTATATCGTACCTCCATACAAACTTTCACCCCCCATTTCACCCTTTTAGGAGATGATATCCGGGATAACAACTATATCAAATTTTATCTCCATGCGGTTTAAGCATCAGCTTTTTTTTCAAAAAATCTCGATTTTTTACTTTTGTATATTTCCGTTTCGGACAGACTGGTGAGAAAATTGATTTATAGTAATAAATAATATTAGTAAAGCCCGACCAGATATATATGACCGTGGGCCATGTTGCGGAATTTCATTGGAACTAATTTCTTACACTGGTAATAATTTTAAACATAGGTTGTTACTGCTGTCAGTGTCAAGTGTGGTGCGTGGTTTGGGTTAAGTGTTGTACATTATATTTAATGAACAAATAATAAATGATAAATAATACCCAAAACGATTCATTGTCAAGAGCGAAACATTATGTAATAATGCATATAAAATTCTGAAAAAAAAACTCGTGGAATGAAAGTATTTTGCTACAAAACCATTTCAAATTAACATCATAATTGACAGATAAACAAGTGAAAACGACATTATTTCGATTGTTCAGAAATTAAGTACTTACCTGTTGTCATATAAATGAGAATAATAGCGCTCTCTTGACAATGGTCATATATTTCTGGTCGGATTTTACATAGTTGGTGTTATTCAAGAGGTTATTTATAATTCTGTGTATGGTCAATAAAAATTCCCAGTAAACTTGTTTATAATTAATTTATCAATCGATGAAATCAAAAGGGGCCATTCAGCCCGCGGGATGAATTTTATGTGGGATCAGTTGACCATGAAGGGGATGTGAGAAGTATCCGAGAATAAAAATCGTATTCTAATAGAATAATATCTAATATCACACCAAATCTACATTAATCATAGATGTCATGAACATTAATAGATATAAATTAAGTTAACCTTCGCTCTTGACACTGCAGGTTTAAGATCGGTGGGAGAATTTCGCAATTGCTTTATTTGCAGCTTTGCACCCAATTATTGTTTATTGGGCGAGATAAGCCCATTGTTAATGCAGATGTTTGCGCAAACCGAACGTTTTAACTGTTTGTAAGGAATCCAGAGTTAATTAGAGACAGGATTTTTAGACAAACAGAATTCCATTGTAATCAGTCGATTGGAAATTGGCCCGCGGAGGAGGCGGCGCGCGCGGCACGCGAGCGCCACACGCGCACGCCACACTTTCCCGCCAACCGCCGTTTTACTTTCAAACGCACGCTGAAATTCACATTTTTTCCAATATATATAATTCTAATAATAGACTAGCTAATGATCTGTTTAAGGCCATTAACCACATGTTTGTAAAATTGGTTGCAGATACGAAAGGAAGGAAGCGGAGCCGCGGAGGACGAATTCCGCCCGACGCCGATACCGCTGAACGAGTGGCATGAAGTGCGGGGCTGGCGCGGCCAGCGTGCCGGCACACTGCACGAAGTGCTACATACCGCACCCGCCCACTACTGGGAGGACGCACTCCGGCACAGTGTCTACCTCACCCTTGTCAGAGACAAGATAGACCAACTCATCGCGAAGGGGGAATACGTCGACCAGCCTGCCAACGACCTCGAGGACCGCGATCTCTGGGACAAAGTCAAGCGAGCGCCGTTCGAGAAAGCCGGTGCCGACGATCCTGCCACGTTCGGTGACATCGTCATGATGGCGAAAGGGAAACTTATGGACGAGAACGGCGGCTTTCGGTTCATTGAGGACGACAAATTCAAGGACAAGTGCGCGCACGATAAATGCATGGAAGGCGTCAAAGCACTGTGGTCTGTCAAACGAATAAGAGAAAGGGATTCAGATGCATCTGGCCGATATCATTACGAGTTAACGTTCTCGGTGATAACACAGAAAAAACATAAGAAGCCGCACGAGAAACCAGCCAGGACTTTCACCGTTCGGGAGAGCACTCCGGAGAGAATAGTACAGGCGCCGCAGGAAAACCGGTACTATGAACCGACGCAGGCGCCGGTGCCTATACCCGTGCCAGTGCAACCGCCGCGCACTGAACGAGGACTTTGGTTGCACAAAAACATATTCCCAAACCAAGCACGACAGCACAGCAACGGACTGGACCGATTATTTTCCTCACTGTTCTCCGATGATGATGACGCCGATGTATCCCCACAACGACACAAGCCTAAACAGTATTTCCCTCCCCCACCAGTATACCAACAGTACTCTAAGGCAGGCTATGTAGGATCGCCAAGTGAGCAGCAGCAAAAGAAACTGATACCACATAACCCGAAACCACACCACATGTACAAATATAACCAGTACGGCCGCCCTATCCCCCCACCGCCACCACCACACTTTCATCACCACTATTTGGACATCGAGCAGATTGGAGTCGTTAGCGCCCCTTACCACGAGCACAGGCACGGGCCGCCCCTCAAACCAGGCAAAACACCACGACCGCCTGTACTACCGACTCCACCTAATCCGGTATTGCCACAAAAGAATTTCACCATCGAATCTACAACTCCACTAAAGCCAAATCAGAGTGAAGAGATTACTCAAAAACCCGAAAGTGTACACCCACCGAAAACTTATAACAAGTATAAGCCAACGACGGTGAAAATTAGTTACGTTACCGACCATGTAAGACCGCCAGTGTATAGCGCGCCCCCTGGCGTTTTCGTCACGATGGACAAGAAACCATTCAAGCCGATGCCACCTTTAAGACTCGTTCACTCGTCGAAGCTCCATAAGACACCTCGGCCGACCGACTTCCGACCCAGCCCGCAAGTGTTAGACACGACACTTTTCTCAGAGCCGGATCCTTTATTTGACACTGCATTTAGGCCGATCACAGTAAACTATGCGAACAACAACACGACCGAGAAAACTGTAGTAGCCGCGAGCGACAATCATTTCCGAAAGTCTAATACGACCGCGAAGAAACCACCAAAGAAAAACGAAATCGTAAAAGCACAACGAGTTACAACCACAGCACCCGAGATTATAACAGCGCACAGCGTGGCTGCGGATAGTGATGCAGACTGGACTAACGTGTTGGGCGCCTTTGCTAAAACAACGCCAATGGCAGCTGAGAAAGAAAAGGCAAAAACGACTGAAACTACTACTCCTCTGGCAACCTTAACCATGACCACGACAACCACAACGACACCTGCTCCGACCACAACCATTCGCAAGAGGACGACTACAACCACCGAGGCGCCATCAACCTCACCAAAGCCCACAAAACGCACGCGTCCACCGCCGAAGTTCAAAAAGCCAGAAAAAGTTAAGAAACACAAACGCGTTATAACTACAACCACTACTACTGAAACTCCACACAAACGTAGGAATGAAGATCTGATGCCTCAAGCGAGTTCATCCGCTGCCACTGCGAAAGTGACAACCAGTACAACAACGTCAACAACAACGACGACGACAACAACAACGCCACAACCCACCACTACACCGGTACAAACGACGACGACGACCACTGATGCTACAACGACCACCACCACTCCGCCGCCAGCGCTCAAACCTGAGACTAAGGCACCGAAACCGAGGAGCCGCTATAGACAATCCACGTTAAAATACAGGAGTACTTCAGGCAATGATAAAAAGGAAGAAAAGGCACGGACGGTTTTACCACCGACAGGGATCATCCCACCAAGAAGAAAGGGCTCCAAATATCAGAACTATATATCGTCAACGCCAAAATTCTCAGATATGCAGTTTGATGATGAAGGCCGAGAGGATCACGTTGTCAGTCCATACAAATCAAAATCTATCTCAAGTACGGAGTTGTCAGTAACCATCACTCAAGCTGCTTCCACGTCAACTACTAGTCCGGTGTACGAGGAGGTAGCCGATCACGTTTATATCACTAGCGAATCGCCAGAATATTTCATTAGTCAAGAGGATGATTTTGATGACAATTCAGATGAAAATGGAGAAGACGAACAGGAATCGAGAGAAACCTTACAGTATCTTCCCTCGACATCAGCGCTAGTCACTCCCAATGAGACTACAAATGAAATAGTAGAAATTGAAGATGAGCCGTTAGAAATAACTGCGGATGTCGTAGTGACAACGACTGTGGCAACGCCAAAAAATAAAACGAAATGTAAGAAGAAGAAAGTTCAAAACCTCACCAACACTACAGAGGAAACGAAACCAGAGGCAATGAAACCAGAGGCAACGAAACCAGAGGAAACGAAGCCAGAGCCAACTAAGACAGAGGAATCCCAACTGACAGTAGCTGGATTGGAAAAAACATCTAAGACGACTACAACGACAACCGAACCATCTTCGACGCGTGACATTTTTGAGGAAATTTTCGGGGGATTCACTTTCGATGACATCACCACAGAATTGAAAAACGAATCAACTATAGACACAAAACTAGATGAACAAGAATCTACTAATCAAGAGCAGTACATTAAAGCGGAGGACGATTTTGCAGATTTCTTCGAAACTTTCGATAATAAACACAAAAAAGAGCATCGCGATGGAAATTTTGATGACGAGTATGAATATGACGACAAGGAACCTTTATTAGACGACGACGAATTCCAATTCCCAATCGAAGAAGACCGGAGATCGACGCGAGACTCAAAACACGAAGAGGAAACTTATGACGATTATCCGGACCGCCCCTACAGTTTATTAGAACTAATGGCCATGGAATAGACTGAGAATCTCTGAAAATATCCTTTCAAATACTCATAGCTTTAACTCTCCTTCCTACACTGATCTCAAAACTTCAGATCACAGTTGTAAGCGTACGTAGGATAATAATAGGATTAGTATTACAAAATATCCAAAAGCATTTATTTGTAAACTCATAGTAAATATATAATCAAACTGCACTATTGTCCATAGCTCATGTTACCGATGTGTAAATATTTCGTATTCTAGATTAGTTTAGAATAAGGTGAAATAAATTATTTTTGTATGAGAAGTAAATGGTTAAAATTGCATGGTGTTTACTTACCGGCTCCTTCCATAGAGTATTTGTAGATGGGCTCTGGTTTGAGCGGCACGAACGAAGCAAAAGCTTCTGGCATCATGTCTTTCAGTCTTTGATGATATGATAACCTAGAAAACGAGTTTTATTAATATTTATTGGCATTTGTGCTTTAGGCATGTTCTTGTTGAGCAAACGATTACACCTAAATTGAATTTATTTGTATAGATTATTTTTTCCATATAGAAGAAGCTTTTTTTTAAGCATGTACAAAGACTTCACCAGACTTATGACAGTAATTTGTTTGAAATTTCCATGAAGGTCTATGTTCATCGGGATACAGATGATCCACTATGAATCACTCCAGGTTTAGATGATGGTGAAGACACTTAATTATGTACTTAGGTACGTTTGGTACCTAAAATGTACAATAGCTACCTGAGGCACTTGCTCAGCACTTCGCGTACGAATCGTGGCTTGGGGTGGTCGGGCTCGAGCTGCGTGCACGCCTCCCAGTCGTCCCACGACCAGCGGTACTGGAAGTTACTCAGGTGGTATCCAAACCAGTTCGCAAATCTGTAATAATGATGTAATAGATACCGGTTGGTAATATGAGGAGAAAAAATACGGTTGTCTACTGTTTGCCCGACATTCATATACTATAATAATCATTTGCCCGAACTTCGCTCGCCCGAATTTCATTTGCCCAAATGTTTCGTTTACCATAATAGTTAATTGACATACTCTTGTTTACCCGAATATTGGATGTCATAATGATACGAATGCCATACGTATTGTTTTCCATATTATTGTTTGCAATAATATTATTTAATAGAATATTTAAACGCCATACTAAACATGCATTCGGATTCGTCTTTTAGTTTTTCCGCTCTTTTATAAAAAAAATTACCTCGAAAATCTATTTTGGCATTGGTTAATCTCAGAGAAAGTTTAATTGATGCCAATCCTTTGAACAGGGACTTGTGACAGTGACAGTGGCAAAACCGACTCAGATTGCGGATAGGTTCGAGGTAATTTTTTTAAAATTTTAGACACTGCAATACGTACCCACTTTATTACATATGAATATTATGGATGTTGAGATGGATGGCAAATGATATGGCATGTGATAGTTATGGATTACAATGATTATGGAAAATAAGATTATTGATATTGATATTATGGAAAACAAAGATTCTGGCATATAATTAATATGGTAAACAATGAGTATGGCATACGAAATTATAGAAAACAACATTATGGCAGATAAAATTCGGGCAAATGAAATTCTGGCAAGCAAGAGTATACCAAATAATACGTTATCAATACAAACGGATTCTCATATTTTTTTATTATTTACGACCTCGGGTAGGTTGGGTATCAATGGTCAAATTTGAATGATGACCCAGACTAAACAGGATATTTTAAGAGTGATAAAATCGCCAGTAATTTAACTAGAGAGCACAAACAATTGCATATGAGAATACCTTCGCCATTCAGAAAACAAATTACATTTGTGCAGATGGCTGACAAAGTTATAAAAGTGCATATCTAAAATTGACTCAAAATAAAAATATACCTGTCAAAACTAGCCACATTCATAGTATCAATTCTCAGGAACAAAATCTCAGTGGCTTGGGCGAGCACTTGCGGCATTGTTGACGGCTGCAGCTTACACAGCTCGATCAGTATGGACCCATAACAGATCTCCAGGTACCTCGGACGCGGCAGATTGAAGAGCTCAGCGAATATCACCTCAACAATACAGTATTCCAACGGTATCTTCCCCTTGTACGGGAAACAGAGTAACTGTGCTGCACATTCCTTTCGTTCCAAGTGGTAGGCTTCTATAATGTTGTGGAGGTGCTCTTCAATGAGGAAGCGTTCAATGGAGTGAGCTCCAGGGAGCACTGGGCCATCAGGGCAGTCTGTGTAGTCAAACATGCGGAACACTACGCGAGGCATTGGGTAAGAATCGCCGTCATTGTGTGGTGGTGGCTAAACAGTACAATCACATATTAAATTTCTTTTTTTTTAATCATATTACATAAATACATTATTATTTTCTGCATGTCCCACTTTAATTTAACTGTATGACAGACAATATGAACAGGAAGGATTTCAAACTAAAGGGTAAAATTGAAAAATTTAAGCTGAGCTAACTGAGCTTAGCTGAGCTGAGAACTGCTTGAGGAATATGGGGGCCGAACATGGTTTCTCCGGCTGTGGCTGGAGCAATTGGCCGCCAAAGCTAAAATGTAACAGATTTGAATCCTGCTCAAGAGGCAAAATTTGTAATTTTTGTTAGCTGCAGTACTGCTTTATACAAAATTAATAAGAAGGATGTGTGACAAGATGAAATGAAATAGCAAATTTTATTAGACAATAATATTCTAATATTTTACCTGAATAGTTGGTAGTGTATGTTGCAAGGCTTCGCATAAAATAGAATCAAAAGCCAAATATGGACGAGGAATGTGCTTCTCTGACCAATTGTCCTGCCTTAACTTCTTGATCTGAGCCCAGAGGCAGTCCAAATACTCCTCTTGAAGATGTGGTGAGTCTGCCGACCACACTTTAAGAGCTGGCCAATGTTTTTTACTTCTCTTATTCAAGAATACCTCAATTGTAACAAGTAGATGATCCAACTGTGATTCTTTCTTCTCATAAAGCTCACGGCCTACCCACGGGAGAGCAGAGAGCACCGCAAAGACGAACCAGTCCCTTCTAACTTGAGGTACTCCATCCTCATTGGCACAGTCTACTAATATCTCCAGTAATGTGAGTAGTGAAGATGCAGCCAATACATGACAGTTGACCAAGTCAGATATGAACCTAAGACAGTATCTAGCAGCGTTCCACTTGCCTGCTTTCAAGTTCTCTTTAAAAGTCTTGACTATGTAATCAACAAATTCACCACCAAAGTTATAGTTCTTCGCATTGAGGAGACCAACGAGTGTTGCATAAATAGTACATTTCTCGGGCATACGAATAGCACATTCCGTCAGAATACGCAAAATTTTCACGCGGAAAGTATTCAAGTCGGCTTCCAAGACGCTCGCCAAGCCTTCCAGATTACTCTCTAAACTGGAGCTGCTTTTCTCTCCAACCCTTAGAATCAGAGACTCTAATCTATCCTCTATCTCCTGGTTTTCTGATACACGACGTCTTTTACGATGTAAGCGATCTGAAACCGAAAAAATACTCACAATTTGTATAGCTGTGACAGTAAACAATTATAACCTAAAAGACCTAATTGGATAAATCAACACAAACCGTAACCGTCCCCATCTTCATCTCCATGACCCCTTCTACGGTTCATAATGGCTTTGTTTTGTTAAATATAAACTCAAATTCAAATATTTTGTTGAAATATCGACGAAATTCTCAACGTAAAGTGCTACGTCAAACTTAAATAAACGATATGACATGACATTGCATGACAGACAATCGAAGCCACTAGAGGGTTTCGGTAATTAAAAAAAACTTGGAAAATATGTCTGAAATATCTTATTTATTTAATATACTAACTTGACACGAAAACTGGTTATATTTTATATTCGTGGTTCTTATTTCATGTTTTTTGTTCAAATCCAATTTAATCATATTGTTTTACAATACATTTATTTAATAGAAAATCACTGATATCTGCGGAAAATCAGGGTAAAGCTGTATCTTGAACAGTTTGAATTTCTTTTTAATTTGAAGATGCGTTCAAAAACTATAGACACTAGTTAATTTTCATTAAATGCATCGCATCCAAACTTTCATGTCAATGTCAATTTGTCAAACGATCTCACAGAACGATCCTCTTTTGCTTGGTACGCTTGCTTGTAGTTTTTTTATGTTGGGACGATAAATAAGCCATAATTTAACTTTAAGATGACAAAGTAAACTGTAATTTAAGTGTAAAAGTTCATTCAAGATGTCTTGTAACTACGCTGAGGGTTTATCACCATATGAACATAAAGGTGTCCTAGGAATTCCCGAGGTAAACTTAATTTTGTACAAGTTTTTTACTTAAATGCCTTATTTATTTTTCATTTATTCTCATACAACTTTTGTCATTTCTAGAAATTCGATCCTATTGATGCGTTCAATAAGAAATGTGATCTGCTGGCTCAACTTATAAGCCAAAGTAAGCATGTGGTTGTACACACTGGCGCTGGCATCAGTACTTCTGCAGGCATTCCGGACTTTAGGTATTTTCTTCTGAATTGATAATCTAAACTACATAAGTCAGAAATAATCACCACATAGTCTTCAACGCGGAAACCCTTGTTTCCATGATTGCATTATTAGTGAGAAACCTATACTGCTTTATTTACATGCTTGCCAAACTTGTGGGGCACGCGTCATGCTTAGTCCGCACATGCCTATGCTTTGATATTTTATTTTATCAACAGAATGAGTATGATTATGAGATATATTTTTCAATGCAACAATAACCAGTGCCTGTAAAAGGATTGCACATTTTGAGGACAACTTGCATATTGTCGGGTTACAAGCAAAAGTCACTAAGTAACAAATACCTACTTATAATAAAGCTCATATATCAGCATCGTTTCAGTACTGAGATACAAGGTTGCGAAGAGTAGTGACAGATTTGATAGTGAGTTTTACTTCTCACCCGACAATATGAACTATGAACAATGCAAAGCCGTTGTCTACCCATTCCGGAGATCTCCAGGCACATAGCAAAAGGATGGTATTGTTTTTTTCATCGGTGGAGGGTGGGTTAAATAAAAGTTTGTAAAAACACAGTGTTTTATGCCACTGATATTTCCAAATTTGGCTCCCCTTCCTATTACCTGGAACTGTAAATATGCTTCATCATGACCAGTTTTAGGCAATACCTATTTATGGGGTTATTGGAGTTTTTATTTCAAAATTAATTTTCAGGGGACCAAATGGTGTCTGGACACTGGAAAAAGAAGGCAAGAAACCTTCAATCAATGTTTCATTTGCTGATGCAAAGCCCACTAAAACACATCTAATACTAAAAAAACTAGTAGAATGTCAGAAAGTACACCACATAGTGAGCCAGAATATAGATGGCTTGCATTTGAAATCAGGGTTGCCCAGACAGTACCTCTCAGAGTTACATGGGAACATGTTTGTTGATGAATGCAACTTGTGCAAAAGGTGGGTAAACATTCAATTTACATGATTGGTTATAATAAAGTTTTTAAAAGTTAAAATGACATTCATGTTACATTGGCAGACAATTTGTCCGGAGTGCCCCAGTGGAGACAGTTGGCAAGAAGTGCAGCGGTGTCCCATGTGCGGCTGCATACATTTGCGGGCGTCCATGCCGCGGCCGTTTGTACGACGGCGTGCTCGACTGGGAACACGCCCTGCCCGAGAATGACCTGCTCATGGCAGAGTGGCACTCTAGGTAAACATTTGTTACTACTAAGATGTATCTGTGGGAAAAAGTAAGAAGTAACCTAAATGGCCCAAACCTGAAGTAAATTGAGAGAGTTGTTCAAGCCCCACCTCCCAGCAGTGGGTAACGGGGTAAAGATGATGATGAAGATATATTTGTAGCTGTTGTGTAAGGTATGTTACAGGAGGCCCACACTGAAGGAGGTGGCCTTGAAAATTGCCTTGAAAATAAGTTACAATCAATAACATTGGTTTGTTTGAGCCTCTCTAGGGAGATGATGACTTAAGATTCTTACTAATTTAATATAAATGGACTTAATAGATACCTATATCTATAACTAAACACAATACTATACCTAAGATGGCAAAAGCGATGAAACTATTGTATACAACTGTACATAGTCAACTATTTCAGTAATCAGTAATCAGTAATCAGAATTTTATTGCTTTCATAGGTCATAAGATGTTACATTATTTGAGTTCAGCTATGAAACCCTGTAGGGCACTGCAATATAACTTAAATCTAAATCTATTTTTACAAACATATAATTGCAAAATACATAAAATTTAACAAATATTTTAACACTGTTCTAACTATACCTAACTAAACTATATTATAAATTAACTTTCTAAAAACTCTTTCAATGAGTAAAAACAGTTTTGTATTAAATAATTCGTAATTTTTCCATTAAACAAAGTGTCTTTCTCTTCGTCCCTAATATTTTTAGGTAGTTTATTGTAAACCTTTATACACATGACATGAGGACTACAGGCATGCATCTTTAATTTAGAATTTACTAAAATTGGAATTTTATCTCTAGGACGTAGGTTAGAGGTTGCCGAATTTTGTGATGTTGGGAAAAATTGTTTGTACTTTCTTAAAAATTTGCATAGCTCTAGTATGTATAAAGAGGTCAGTGTCATGATGTTCAGTTTAAGGAAATGCGGTCGGCAACTATCCGTTTGGTTTATGTTAACTAAAATCCTTATACATTTCTTTTGCAGCACAAAGAGATCATTAACATTTGTGCTGTTGCCCCATATAATAATTCCATACCGTAGCCAGGAATGGGCAAATGCATGATACGCACATAGAGCTGTATTGAGATTGGTGTGTTTTTTTATTTCCATTAGGGCATAGGTAAAGCTTGATAGTTTAGAAGCAATTTTTTGAATGTGGCATTTCCAGTTCAAGTTTGTGTCAATTTCGAGTCCAAGAAGGTTAGATGAGTCGATGCATTCCAGAGTTTGATTATTGTAAATAAAATTTATATTCAGTTTACTTTTTTGGTATGGCTTATACTGCATACATTTTGTCTTATCTAAATTCAATTCAAGGTTGTGCCGATGTAGCCAGTCCACTACTTTGGTTAGGATATTGTGTAAAAGGGAATTTATGTTGTTATTATGAGTAGAATAAGGAAAAACTATAGAGATATCATCTGCGAAAAGTATACATGTGTGGTCTAATATTTTCGGGAGCTGATTTATGTAAATTAAAAATAAGAGACATCCAAGGTTACTTCCTTGTGGTATTGAACCTGTTAAGATCCTCTTTTCAGATTTTACGTTTTCTATTATTCTAGTGTGAAAATTATGATATTCAAGTTGTACAAACTGTTTCCGATTTGATAGATAGGATTGGAACCATTTGTGAGCAATACCTCTCACGCCTATGTTATAAAGTTTTTCTAGTAAGATTTTATAGGATACTTTGTCGTAAGCTTTGCTCATATCTAGTAATAGACCGACGGCATAGTTTCTATTATTTAAGATATTATGAATTTCTTGCACATATTTATAGATAGCCAGTACCGTTGATCTGTTCTTTCGAAATCCGTTTTGGTTTTCGCATAGGATATTAAACTTCTCGCAAAATGCATATAGTCGATTAGCCATTATTGTCTCTAATACTTTTGCGAATGTGGGCAATAAAGCTATTGGGCGGTATTGTGTTGGGTTAGTCCGGTCCCCTTTTTTAAAAATTGGTTTAATTAGCGATACTTTAAGAGGGTCCGGCATTACACCTTCACAAAATGATTGATTTGCGATTAATGTAAGCGGGGCTGTTAATTCTTTGGAACATTGCTTTATAAGAGTCGGAGGTAGTTCATCTTGACCATGACTTTTCTTATTTTTGAGCTTTCGTATTGTATTGTGTAGTTCTTTATCGCTAATCGGGCTTAAATAAAAAGAGTTTGTTGGCGAATCAATGTTCAAGTTAGGGTTCAAGTTAGAGTCAGGTAGTCTACTTGCGTTGTTTATTTTTGGAGCTACTTGGCTACTTAAAGATACAAAGTAGTCATTAAATGAGTTTGCAATGGTATTTGGATCATCTGTAAGTTTGTTTGAAATTTTTAAGGATAAGTTTTTATGGATTTTCTTATGGGCTTTATTTGAATTAAGAGGTCTGAAGACTCGAAAGTTGTGCTTGTATTAAAATTTTCTATTTTTTGTTTCAGTATTGCAGACCTAAGTATATGCTTGGGAACTACTCTACAAATCATTCCAAGTGGAAACTTACCATTAGAAACTGTAAAATACGGAGGGAAACTAGTAATATGTAACTTGCAGCCCACAAAACATGTAAGCATAGATCTCTCATATATTTCTGTTTTCTAATGAGAATAGAAATAAATATACGGGTTATTGTGTGTCGGGCACACACAGTGCAGGGTTCCGGAGTTGCCGTCAGTATCTTCATCCTCCTAGCATTAACCCAGTAGACTTACATCCTGAAGGATGCCCAGAGGACCTAATCATACTTAACCATCAAATTTGACGTAGGCACTAGTTTTTCGAGATATGGAACCTTATAAATGGTTTGATTATGACAAGGTACTTGAGTATGGTCCAGTGTCAAAAATTAACTTCCACCCTTTAAAGAACGCAGCTTCCACTCTTTATTTAAGGTTATTTATTAATCTCAGTATGAACATGATCATAAATCTTGAAAGAATCTTTTTTTTATTTTTTAAGCTGGCATTTACAAGCACTATTAGCATGTACCCATTGTACCCTTTTTTTAAATGAGAAGATACCTACAACCTGCAGTGGCACACGACATGATGAAGGCAAACTATAGTACCTATATTTTAATTCATGTTATAATTTACCTCTTTCAGGACAACAAAGCTGATCTCGTAATAAATTATTATGTCGACGAAGTTTTAGAGAAAGTTATGAACATTCTCGGCATAGGCATACCAGAGTATTCAGATAATGACAATCCTATGAAACTGGCGGAACATTCAGTAGTTGATTGGACTATAGACAGGAATACTGTCCTTGCCCTAGAAAAGATATATAAAGCAAAGTGTAAAGGCGTTAAGAAAAAACGGGTACTTATAAAGAAAAGAAGTAATGACCTAGTTATGAATGAAACAAACTGTGATGGTACAACAAAAATAATTAAATTAGAAGTGAGAGAGGAAATCCGAGATATTGAAACAGAGAATGCAGAACAAATTAAAATCGAAAATGTAACAAGTGAACAAACTCTTGTGGAAGTTGTAAATTAAATTAGTGTGATTGTGAAAAAACTTGATCTAAAACCTGCGTGTTGAATCGTTCATACATACCTACTAGAGGATTGTTTAGTGACTTTATTGAAAATTTTCTGTAAGATTGACAGTTACGTCTTAATGGCCAATTACTTAATTTATGTAAATATTAAGTACAATGAATCTCTATGATAAAGTCGACTAACAATTTGAATGAAACCACATGAAATATTAAACAATTTTATTTATAACAAATGCATTTTATTAACTCTTTGGTTTGTTACATTAAGGAATGTTTACAGATAAAAATAATTAATCTCAAAAGAGTAATCTCATAAGGACCATCCATAAAGTACGTCGCACGCTAAGTGGGAGGGAGGGGATCGTTTTTTTTAAATATAGATTTACTGTAAGTTTGGCCTCCTACAAAAACAACCGCCCTAAAGGCTGTGCCGAGGAAAAGGAGTAAACGGATGAAGTGTGACATTGTATGACAAGGGGTGGGTAGGGTCCTATCCTAAGTTTCGTGACGTCACATTTCAAAATCCTATACATTTAAGTGTTACAATGCGTGAACTATGATGCCTAATATATTGACTATTACTACTATAATGTATCCATTGTTTTGGTAAATAAATAATTTTGTATTTGTATTAACGAAAAACTTAAAAATGCTTGTAGCTGGTATAAGGTTTAAATTGTTTTGTTGGCAATAATAATTGTTGTTAATTTTTCCACCTCAGATTCGGTTGAAACCGCTCAACCAATCTCACTGGAGCGCAAACTCTTAAGAGTATTCCAGTATTCCAAACCACACGCGTGGTCGTGCCGGAGGTTTTCCCCAGGCTACTCTCCAACCGCGCACTCCTATCGCTTTATTGGGCCCGGCCTATGAAGCCACAGTCAGGTTAAAAAAAAGTTAAATTTCAAATGTTTGTTTTGATGTTGATTAATGATTATATTAAAAAATATTTAAATGGAAATAAAACTAATTTCGGGACTGCTATTTTTATTTTAATAACTTCTAGATGTATAATTGCAAAATATGTGGCATCATACGTGTCACATCACACTAGGGAAGGAGGGATCTCAAAATGTGACCAACTGTGACAAGGACGGGGGAGGAGTCAAAACATTACAAAATTAGTGTGACACACTTTATGGGTAACACCATACATATAACATATAAAAGTATAAAAAATTAAAGTGATAATTTATACAGGATGTTCGGCACGGACCGTAATAAAAAAAAAGAAAACACTCCAAATAAGTTTTTAGTCAGAAAGTAGCACTTATCTAACAAAGAATTTGTCTTGGTGATCTCGAACTTTTATCTGGAAATCACTAAAAAATTTGATGGTCCATGTGCCGAACATTCTGTATAATCCATCCATGTGTAATGGAGGTATTCCACTTATCTAATATCTTAGTCCAACTTCTTTTCCCGATATTAACCCTTCGTCTACCGGTCCCTGGGATCCTATTTTTTTTTGCCGGGAAATAATGGCTTAATCGTAATGTCTAGCCACATTGATTTTAATGTCATCTAATCTTGGAACAAAAGGTATTCCTTACAAATATCGTTTTAAGTATATCGCTATTTGTGGGACCCTAGTACACGCCACCACGGGTTTAAGAACCGCTCTTCGTCCTCAGAAAAGAGCAGGTAATTAATTACATATGAACTACTAGCTTTTCCCCGCGACGTTGTCCACATAGAATTCGTTCATCGCGTTACAATTAAATGCTATTCTTTTATTTCAGGCGCTCACCTAGTTATCACTCTCTATAAAAGCCCTTAAGAGATGATTTCCGGGATAAAATGTATCCTATGTCCTTCCCGGGACTCAAAACTATCTCCATAGGTACCAAATTTCATGTAAATCGGTTGAATCATCTCGACGGTGCGTGAAGAGGTAGCAGACAGACACACTTTCGATTTATTAGCCTACGTCTGAGCTATGCACTTCACTCCTGCTTGTATAATTAAGTATAGTGCCAATAAAGTGCTACTCTGATTGCGTATAATTTGGAATCGGCCTTGCATAGAAACAAACACTAACTACTCGTAGACTAGACTTCAAACTAAGTCATAAAATATGTCAACTGGAATGCAATGAGCGATATTAGCGGTAATATTAGGTTGTCGACCTGATCCGTCTTCGCCTCTACCAAACCAGATGCGGTCGCGGCCACCGCCGTGCGAATCACTGCGTTCTTGCAATCGATAAATTCTGGAAAATGTAAACAATTATACCTATTAGGATAGTTAAATATTGGAACTCATACAATAATGATGAAATCAAAAAATAAATTAGCCCATGGTAGCAATCTCTTAAATAATTGTAAAAACAGAAAAAAGGGAACTTAGTTCACCTCGCAATAAGAGGGAATAATGACGTTATTGCAAGACACACTAAGGTAACTTTTCGGTTGTGTGTTGTTCGTGTTTACCTTATTGTTAGATGCATTAAGGAAGGCCCCTTTTCCGAGAGAACGACACATATGTTGAGTATATAGAGGAATGTGGAATGGTGTATTGTAATCTCTGTTAAAGCAGACTTTAGGGAAATACTAAAAAGATCGTAAATAATGCCTTACCAAATAAACCGAGACAGTACACTGTCATGATCTGAGATAGTACGTTGAATATCGTGCCTTCTACTGTTCTGTTTTGCCCTGAAAATAATATTTTCTTTTGTCATTGTATTCAATGTTAGCCAACAAACAGTGCATGCCTCTGAACTGAGAAATATTGTAATTTTAGATTCGTCATGTTCATATTTTGTCTGATGAGTTCAGACTAGTGATCGTACTTGTGCATGTAGATTGTAAGCTTGCGGAGCCCGTACCGCGCCCCGAACCAGCTGGCGGCGGCGTCACCCACGCCCACCGCCAGCACGCCCGCCAGCCGCTCCAGCGCGGCGCCAGCAGTACATATTGTATGTAACAGAAGTACCGTGCCACTTGTGGCGCCCACACCGCGCCCCGAACCAGCTGGCGGCGGCGTCGCCAACGCCCACCGCCAGCACGCCCGCCAGCCGCTCCAACGTGGCCGCTCCGCGCGGCGCCAGCAGCCCCGCGCCCAACCCGCAGTACATGTAGATTGGGGTCAGCGCGAACTCGCCACAGTCCTTAAATAATATAAGTATTACTGTACTGTTGCTCTCAAGTGGGTCTTAACGAATGCGCAGCCTGCAACTACCTCGTTCCAGACCTTAACATTGGTGTATACCTGTATAGGTATATATGTGGATTAGAGGGTAGACGCTAGTCTGGAATAAATGATTGAATCGTGCGCACGCCTATTATTTATCACTGGCGAACGAGGCTTGGTTATTTACCGTTAGTTGTGCTGTATTCGTATAAATACCTTGTGCTGCTAAATTACAGTGTTAATTTTACTTATAAATAGTGCGGTTAAAAAAAAAACACTATGGGTGTCGGAAAAATAGACGAGTTTGATGTGAAAACCGGTGATTGGACAATGTACTGTGAAAGGTTAGAGATGTATTTTCTTGCGAACGATATAAAGGAAGAAGTACAGTTACCAACATTAATATCCGTAATGGGAGAAGAAGCATATAATTTGTTGTCCACATTAGCGAGTCCAAAACAACCATCCAAGTTAACCTATAAGGACGCGATAGCACTAGTAAAAAATCACCTGCAGCCGAAGCCGTCTATTCTATCCGAACGCTTCAAATTTCGACAACGGCGGCAGGCAGAGGCAGAAGGTATTGCTGACTACGTAGCGGAGTTAAAGAAGCTCGCGAAAACCTGCGATTTTGGCACAATGTTGGAAGAGAACCTCCGTGACCAACTGGTTTGCGGTATCATAAGTGAGTCGACGCGGCAAAGATTATTCGCGGAGGACAGCATCGACTACGCAAAGGCGGTAAAGCTAGCTATGACATTGGAATCGGCGGAGAGAAACGCCGGGGCGGTGGATCGCGAAGTTATCACAACTAATGTGCATAGAATTCAACCGAACCATAAGTGTATGGCGTGCGGCGACAACGGGCATAAAACGGAAATCTGCAGGTATAAAAACTTCGAATGCAGTTGCTGCAGAAAGTTAGGTCACCTTAGAAGAATGTGCCCGGACAAATCTGCAAGACTCATTCTGACGGGAACGGCGGAGGGCCAGTCACAGTCACGCGGCGACGGCGTGGCACTCGCCGGCGGCGGCGCGGGCCGCGGGGGCCGGCGCACCGCGAGAGGCGGTAGCGGGAGCGGGCGGGCCCGTGGGCGCTTGGCGCGCGGCGGCCGCAACGCGGGCAGCTACTGGGTTCACGACCAACAATTGGGACGTGAATTGGAAGGCGATAAGGAGGATTATGCATCTGCGTCGGGTAATAGCGATGAAGAAAATGACGACGAGCCGATGTATCAAATGTCATTAAGTAAATACAAACCGGTACGTATCACACTATTAGTGCACAATCAGCTGTTAAATATGGAGGTAGACACCGGCTCGGCCTTATCATGTATAGGACGGGATACGTACTTATGTAATTTTAGTGATTTACAATTGCAACCTTGTAATTTAAAATTAAAATTTTATGATGGGTCTGTGATACACCCTTCGGGGTACCTGCGAGTGGAAGTAACGTATCATAGTATTAAAAAAACATTGGATCTGTACGTAATCGAACAAGGTACCACTAACCTTTTGGGTCGTCAATGGCTTTCAGAATTAAGTATAGAAATTCCTATCCTAAAAGTACATAACGTGGTTACGGAGAAAATAAATAAAAATGACATCGTAAACAAAATTCTTTCCAGGCATGAGTCACTGTTTGATGGCACCCTGGGACGGTATACGGGTGGGCACGTGCGTCTGCACGTGCGCCCGGGCGCGGAGCCCGTGTTCCACCGGGCGCGTCCCGTCCCGTACGCGCTGCGCCCGCGCGTTGACGCCGAACTCGACGCCATGCTCGCTGCCGGCGTCATCCAACCCGTCGAGCGCTCCGACTGGGCGTCTCCGCTGGTGGTGGCTCGCAAGGCTGACGGCGGATTGAGACTCTGCGCGGACTATAAGGTGACCCTCAATCGTGCTCTATCGGTCGATAGGTACCCAGTGCCCAGGGTCGATGACCTCCTTAGTAACCTTAGTGGACATCGATATTTCACTAAATTAGATTTGTCACAAGCCTATAACCAGCTCGTCCTCGACGAACCGTCCACGGAGTACACCGTGATCAACACGCATCGTGGTCTGTTCAAATATAACCGTTTAGTTTACGGATTAGCTTCAAGTCCCGGGATCTTCATGAAGTTCATGGAAAATCTATTTAAAGACGTGCCGGATGTAGTTATATTTTATGACGATATTCTTATCAAAAGTAAAGACATAGACGGTCACTTAAAATCTATAGAACGAGTCCTACAAATCTTAGAAACGAATGGATTAAAGATTAAAAAAAAGTAAGTGTGATTTCTTAACCGAAAAGGTACATTACCTCGGGTTCGTTTTAGATAAACAAGGATTAAGAGTAAATCCCGAAAAAATTAAACCCATACTCGACATGCCCCCACCACAAAATGCTCATGAATTAAAGTCGTTTTTAGGAATGATAAATTTTTATGGAAAGTTCGTTAAAAACTTATCGTCGCGGTTGACGCCGCTCTACGGATTATTAAAGAAAGGTAAGCACTACCACTGGGGAAAAGAGCAGAATGACGTTTTCAAGTGGGTAAAAGGAGCATTGTGTGGTGCGGACGTGTTAGTTCATTTTGACATGTCGCGGACGAGCGTGGTGACGTGCGACGCCTCCGCGCGCGGGCTCGGCGCGGTGCTCGCGCAGCGCGCGCCCGACGGCTCGGAGCGCGCCGTCGCCTACGCGTCGCGCGCACTCACGCCCGCGGAGACTCATTATAGTCAAATACAAAAAGAGGCTTTAGCGATCATTTTTGCAACAGACAAATTCCATCAGTACTTATTCGGTAGAAAATTTATTTTACGCACTGATCACAAACCATTAGTTAGCATTTTCGGTCCGAATGTAGGGATCCCGACAACGGCGGCCAGTCGACTTCAGAGATGGGCCATTAAACTCTCAGCGTATGACTTCGACATCGAATATGTAAATACGAACAAAAACACGGCAGACGCCCTATCGCGTTTAATCAAGTCTTACAAAGAGGAGTCCGTCGGTGCCGAAGAAGAGATACCCGAGCAAACATACTTACACTTCGCATCGGAAGCCCTGTTGCTAGACAATGACATTTTAAAAAAAGAAACTGCTTCAGATGCTTTATTGAGCAGGGTACTGAGTTACATTAGGGACGGGTGGCCTAATGAAATGGATATAAAAGAACTTAGGCCTTATTTTAACAGACGAAATGAATTATATAGCGAACTAGGGTGTGTCATGTGGGGACACAGGGTAGTCGTACCTTCGTCTTGCCGATCTAGGGTAATAGATGAATTGCATGACGCGCATATGGGCGTGGTTAAAACAAAGGCGTTGGCACGTAGCTACGCTTGGTGGCCCGGAGTGGACGAGGCGGTGGAAGCGGCCTGCGCCGTGTGTGCCAGCGTAGCCAGCGCGCCGCCATCCCATGCGCCGACTCCGTGGCCTTGGCCGCATCGGCCATGGGCAAGATTGCATTGTGATTTTTTAGGCCCCATTCTAGGTATAACTTTCCTTATTGTAGTCGATGCGGGGTCTAAATGGATTGAGGCGATTCGTATGAAAAGCACGACCGCCACATCTGTTATCGCGGAGCTGCGGCCG
Source organism: Epiblema foenella (assembly GCA_963556455.1). Lineage (NCBI taxonomy): Eukaryota > Metazoa > Arthropoda > Insecta > Lepidoptera > Tortricidae > Epiblema > Epiblema foenella. The sequence continues at coordinate 9,530,890 of OY747113.1, read as the reverse complement.
ATGTGGGCAAGATTTGGCCTCCCAAAACAGGTAGTCACCGACAATGGGCCCCCCTTTTCTAGTGCGGAATTTGATCGATTTTTGAAACATAATAAAATAACTCATACATTCTCGGCGCCATATCACCCGTCCTCAAATGGGGCCGCCGAAAATAGTGTTAAAATCTGTAAAAGGGCCATTAAAAAGGCTATAAAGCAAAAAGTGGATATCGACACAGCTTTAAACCGGTTTTTATTAACATACAGGAACACCGAGCACTATTCCACAGGCGAAAGTCCGGCTAAAATCTTACAGGGGAGAAACTTGCGAATGCGCCTAGATAATCTAAAACCGGATCGTTCCGAACGGGTAAACAAACGGCAGGGACAAGCGGAGGCGGGGAGCGGGCCGCGGGGGCGCACCTTCGAACGCGGCGATGACGTGTGGTGCCGCGACTACCGCTCCACCGATCGCTGGGTCCCAGGTAGGGTTTCGGGAGTTTTAGGTAACACAGATTATACTGTAACTTGCGACAAGGGCACTGAGGTACACCGACATATCGATCAAATGAGACGTAGGGTTTCTACCGGTACGGAAGAGGGACGATCAACGTCTCAATCCACGGCCAGTGGCGGATTTACACTTTTGCCGCCACTAGGCTATTCAAATTTTGCCGCCCCTATTGACCTCTACTACAATTCGATACCCTAGTTTTTGCCGCTTTGGTATCAAAGGGCCTACTCCGAACTTCGAAATCCGAACTTCGTAACGTGCCGTCCCTTTCATTCTCGTCCCTTTCACTATATGAGTGAAAGAGACGGCACGATACGAAGTTCAGATTTCGAAGTTCAGAGTAGGCCCTCAGGTCCCATTTTCAGTGAAAGCGGAACATCGCCCTGGTGTTGTGGGTTTTGGCAGTAAGTGGCTGAATGGGGTGTCAAAAACTCGTCTCGACGAAGGCTTCAAAACCGAAAAAAAAATTTGAAATCTCGAAAACATTTTTGAAAAATCAGTAATAAGTGAGCAATGCGGTAATCTGTCGCCCGATTTCAGTCAGAAAAAAAACATATTTCAAAAATGACTTATTTCCGATACCGAAAAAAAGGCCTAGAAATGACTGCGATATATTTAAAAAAATATTGGAGGTGACATGCCGATCACTGATGGGTTATTCAGAAGATGTACTTTTCTGCTCGACTAAAACTCTTTTTCGAAAATCGATAAAATGTGAAAAATGCGATCATTTCGCCAAATTTCGGGCAGAAGAAAAATAAAATTCTAAAATAAAATTGAGATACTGAAATAGTTATTTACGATACAAGTGCGGTAAGTAGGTTATTCCCAACGAGTGACGGTGATGTAAAACACGAACAAAGTGAGTGTTTTATACCGACACGAGTTGGGAATAACCTATAGCACGTGTATCGTACAACGTTTTACAATGCTTAATGCGAGGAAATAAAAAATATTTATGAAAGTACTTTTTAATTCATATTCAATTATTGAAATTTCGGTAGCGGACAAGACATTAGATTTTTTTGGCTTGTAACCACTATTTCGGCGTTTCAAAAATGCTGTTAGTTTTGTATAATTAGCTATATCTACGTTATTTTTAGTTTTGATAGTAGTTTTCAACATTGAATATATTGACCATAGGCTGGATGGTTTATAATTCGCAGCTAATTCATTAAAATACGCCATCAGCACATTTTCAGAGAATGAAGAAGCTTGTTTATTTTTCTTCCACTTAAGAAAATTGTCATATGTATTTAAATATCTATCTTTTGATTTTGCCGGCAAGAGGCTGTCAGTTGCAGCTTGTGCTTCTTGCAGAATATCAGGCGGGGTTAAATCTAATTCATTACTTGAACTTGACATATTATCCGATATTTGTGACTATAAAACTCAAAACAAATACGAAAATGCATTAGGAAGTGAGGATGTAAACTGTGATGGCGGGTTTTTTAAGTCGGCGGGAAACAAGCAACTAATAGCGCAGCGTGCGCGCGCATATCCAGCAGTAGCATTTTTTAAGGCAATAGCTGTATTCGAACAGCCAAATTTTGTGTAAAATTGAATACCAATTTTTAAACTTTATTAGTAAAATAATATTCAAATAATAGCCTGACTTTATGGTTAAAATGGTTTTGAAGATAAAACTAAAGTAATTCATATGATATCTTATATATTTTAATTATTTATTCAAGATATGAAACCTCTTTTATGAAGACACTGGCATGCTAAAAAAAGTTAATACTTGTTGTGTAGCGCGTTGTCCAAACGAGAGTTGAGAAGTTTTTGTGTAAAAATATTATACATAAGTATTATAAATCTTACTGGAAGATTACAAATAATATCTGTCTTTTACAACTCAAAATATTATTATGATCGAGACATTCCTACTTTTGTCCATTAATTTGAAACCTACTTTGACTCAAATTATATTGACACCCTGAGATTTTATCTTAGTTTGGACCATGTAGAATGTCAGATTTGAGAAAAATTAAAAAATTACTTTACCGCACGTGTGCGGTAAGTCGCACTTTACGTGTCTATGTTGGCCCATGCAAAGAGACACTTTTTGAGCATATGCATTGTAAAAATAAAAAATAAACTAGTCAAATGCGTTTCGGATCACGGACATTGAAGGGTTCCGTACCGACACCTACTAATACATTGAATAAAAAAAAAACCGGCCAAGTGCGTGTCGGATCACACGCGCAGTTGTGCATAGTTGTAGGACATATGTCTGTATAAAGTCTTGTTTTGTGTCTTTTATAGAATAAACCATTTTTCTTTCTTTCTTCCAGACATGAACCCTGCAAACATTACACTCCTTTTTTGGGCAGTCGTGTAAAAATGTAGTGAAATTACAAAAAAAATATTTTTAATTTTGGAAGATACGACCTTTTTAGATTCAATGTATTGGATAGTGGTTTTAAATGTGGACTAGTAGGTGTTGGTACGGAACCCTTCATTGTGCGTGGTCCGACACACACTTGGCCGGTTTTTTCTTTTTAGTTCACCTTCAATTACTCTTACATACTACTTATAAGGTGTGGTAATGTATGCCTAAAATTACAGACACTGATGAAGATCGTAAAACGAGGCTTCTTTGCTCTAAACACGCCTTCAAAAATTTAAATTAAGTACTGAATTTTTTTTAAATTTATCATAATGCGGTATGTAGATTTTTATAGGCATAGGTATTAAAAACTTGGTAGTAGAATGACCATATGGATCCTGTTATAACACTTACTAGGCATCAAAATAATGTTTTAGTCAATTTAAACACTTTGAAGCCCACCTACAACCTACAAGCGTAGGCCAATGTTTGGGTAACTGTGCTCTAGAATGAAAAATGTTTCAAAACTAGCCATTTTACCCCGTTGTCAAATATTCTACTACATACAAATTTTGCGTATGTACTACAATTGCTGTTTTACAGAGTTAAGAACAGACAAAGTACATTTTAAACATATTTTCTATCAAATGGGAATATATTACTTTTGGTTATAACGCTATAAAACCAAATAAACAGTTTTGGGGCATAGTTATCCAATGGGGAGCAAAGGAACCTCAATTTACGGTATAAAACATATTTAAGTGGTGAAAGATATTACACGTTGATTGAATTGTGTGAGCGGACATAGTAAAATTTAGATCTTTTTTGTACGACAAAAAAAAATCGGGGCAAATTTGCCGCCCCCTAAAATCTGCCGCCCTAGGCTCCAGCCTACTCAGCCTATTGGTAAATCCGCCACTGTCCACGGCCCGTCGTAAAAACAGTTCTTTGATTGTACCACTAACGGAGACGAGCCAGCTGGGGCCAGAGGAGGGGGCAGCGCCGGCGGTGGACAGCGCGGGCGAGAGCGCGGCGGGGCCGGGACGCGAGCCGCCCGGGGTGTCAAACAATGAGTCAAAATCTACATCCGAAACCATTGAGCCACCTAAAAGAATACCTAAACCCCCTGTACGTTTTGGTTTCGATGAATATTTTTAAATAATAAAATAAAAGATACATGCATTATGATTAGTGTAAAATGTTAAGGGTTGTTGTTGTTATTAAGTACCTAAGTTACTCTTATTAGCATAACAAAACAATGTCGTAGATTTAATTGAAGCAGGTACTTACGTACATACTTATAAATGATTTTATGTAGTTGGTACGGGGGGGTACTATGTATGTAATAAGTAGGTACTTGTCAGTAGCTGTTTTTTATAACTTAGGTCGCAAATAAAATAATGCCCAGTAACTAGTTAAGGAGATAAGTGCCAACCTATATATGTTTAAGAATTCTGTCACTCTCATTTGTTTTATATCGATACCTACCAAAAACGTGAAGTAGATATGACTGAGTTGTAGTAATAAAACCAAGGTATTGTTGAAACTCACTGTTAAAAATATATAGCAATTACGTAAGCTCGTTAACAGAATGCCCTTAGAACAAAATCGGTTCTAGTAATAGTTTATTGTGTAAGTACCTAAATTAATATATAGATGGTGAGAATACTGTGCCTAGAGTAATTAGGTGGTAACATAAGTCACCGTGTTTGCGACCATGCAATTATACTTGTTTGTTACTAGTATACTTTTATACTTAATACTTATATTGTTAAGAAAGTGTATCAATTAAGGGTGGAGGTATTGGTGTATACCTGTATAGGTATATATGTGGATTAGAGGGTAGACGCTAGTCTGGAATAAATGATTGAATCGTGCGCACGCCTATTATTTATCAAACATAAATGTACTGTTACTAACGTTGCAATGTCATCATCATCATCATCATCATCAGCCTGTGTCAGTCCACTGCTGGACATAGGCCTCTCCCATGGCACGCCACTGAGCTCGGTCTTCAGCTCTTCTCCAATCCCTGCCCACTGCCTTTCGAATATCATCGCCCCACCTAGTTACAGGGCGTCCTACACTACGTTTGCCGACACGCGGTCTCCACTCAAGAACCAGTCTGCCCCAACGGCCATCGGTTCTGCGACATATGTGACCTGCCCACTGCCACTTCAGCTTACTAATTCGCTGAGCTATGTCGGTAACCTTTGTTCTCTGACGAATAACTTCGTTCCGGATACGATCCCTAAGAGAGACTCCAAGCATAGCTCGCTCCATAGCTCGCTGAGCGACCTTAAATTGGTGGACAAGACGTACAGTGAGTGGCCACGTTTCGGCTCCGTATGTCATTACAGGCAGGACGCACTGATTAAAAACTTTCGTTTTTAGGCTTTGTGGTATCGGCGATGAGAAGACTCGACGAAGTTTCCCAAACGCTGCCCAGCCCAGCTGTATTCGTCTCCTAAGTTCCTTCTCGAGGTTGTTCCTACCTAGTTGGAGCAGCTGCCCTAGGTATATGTACTCGGAAACAGCTTCGAGGCAGGCTCCGTTTATAAAGATCGGTCCCGGATCGACGTGCTCGTTGATCATAACTTTGGTTTTATCCAAGTTCATCCGGAGACCGATTCGCCGAGACGAATTAGTGAGGCTGTCCAACATCTGTTGTAGATCCTGCAGCGTTTCAGCCATAATGACAATGTCGTCCGCGAATCGCAGGTGAGAGATGTGTGCGCCATTTATATTGATTCCTCGACCTTTCCAGTCCAGCGTTTTAAACATATCCTCCAGCGCGTTGCTGAACAGTTTTGGTGATATAACGTCACCCTGTCGCACTCTCCGGCGCAGGTGGATATGTTCAGTCTGCTGGTTCTGTACTTGGACGGTCATCGTTGCGGCTTCATAAAGGCATCTCATCACCTCGATGTATCGCCAATCAACTTGGCATCGCTGCAAGGAGTCCAGAACAGACCAGGTTTCGACAGTGTCAAATGCCTTCTCATAGTCCACAAAAGCTAGACACAGGGGCCGATTATACTCGCCAGTCTTCTGTATAATCTGCCGCACTGTCTGGATGTGGTCTATAGTGGAATAGCCACTTCGAAACCCGGCCTGTTCCGGGGGTTGAAACTCGTCGAGTCTTCGTGCAAGACGGTTCGTGATGACCCTTGAAAACAGCTTGTATACATGGCTCAGAAGCGATATAGGTCGATAGTTCTTCAACAGGGTTTTATCGCCCTTCTTGAAGAACAGTATCGCCAATGTAACCTAAATGTAAGACGATTGTTGGGCTTGTGCCCTTAATAGATCTATTTTATTTTATTATTTTTTTCAGCGCGCTGTAAAAATACAAACGGTGTCACTCACACCGCTCACACGCCATGACATGAGAATGTCAAACGTGAAGTTGAACTCTATAATAGAAATGCATGTACTGCGAAGTATTTTTTTAAACTGACTGTAGCCTGTAGCTTTATAGGCCGGACCCAATAAAACGATAGGAGTGCGTGGTTGGAGAGTGGCCTGGAGAAAATTAGATCACGATCACGCGGGCGCTTTAAATAATGGAATAAAACTCAGCTAGGCCCTACCTGGGTCGGACTGACTACCCGATATGCGGCGCTACCGGAACGACTAGGGACTATAAGTGAGTCTGTGTTGCTGCGATCGCGCGGTGCTTTATATACGTCATTAGCGTCAAAAAGCTTGTGTGCAATAAAAAAATCGGTCAAGCACGAGTCCGACTCGCGTGCCGAGGGTTCCGTACACAGATGTGTAACGGTTCCAAGTGTTCCAACCCTATTCATTCAGGAAAGTCTCAACAACATGGTGTAGAAATTAAATGACATGGGCACAGCGCCATCTATCGGTGAACTTTGTTACAAATTTGAGCGAATGAATAACTTAGTATGTATGGTGGTTTTTCAAGGATAATTCTTTATCATAATCGCGTAGGAATTTATAAAACAAAAATACATGCAAAGGTGAGTAATATACAAAATTAGTATAGAAATGTTTTTTGATGATAAAAAAAAGAAAGAAGAGCTATAGTTATATCTTTCCTGTAAAATATACATCAAGGACCATATACAATAGGACTGACAATCTTCATACTACGCACCGTGCTCCGAAAGTTAGTATCTCTCTACGTAGCTAGATGCCGCTAGGAGTACCGATTCATTCAAAAGTCGTAAATTTTATAATTTCCATGAATGCGCAAAAGTGAATTCACAGCCATCGAACGTTACGACATTCCAAATGATACAGTAAAAAGCGAAAAGATGGCGTTAGGTGCGATGTTTCATTACTAGTACTAGGTACGTTCCGTTCTGGCGCACTTCACTATTTATTTGCACTTACATAATTACTTACAAATGAAATATTGTTATGTGTTGAGCAGGGTAGCGAATGAAAACAACGGTAATAGTGAACCCAGGTATATTACTTACAGGGAAAGGTGATGTGTAACACTAAACTAAGATTCTTAACTAAAGCTTATTTCTAGGTGTTGAGCGCCAAGAGGGGTTTGAACATGAAGTCCGGGATCCCTGCTTATCCCTTGCGCCGGCTAGCGCGATATTAATAAAATCAAGCCCACTACTGGACCTCGAAGGGCATGTCCAAATGCTAAAACAAAGGGGTGAACTGAACTTAGTTACTGTTGCCGGCTTATGCCTATACATTGATTGATCACTATTCTTTAAGAACTAAGACTTACCCCTTCGTTGGTTATGACACTCACAAGTTTAAGTATGCAAAACAAATGTCCGTAATTTCTTTAATTTGGTTGCTTTAAATCCTTAACTCATTGGCGAGCAACCACTGTTATCACAATTTCTATATAGGGTATATTCACATTATTGTTTCCACCACTGCAGGTACAATTGCCGTAAAGACATGAGCTGGAATGACTAGGCGAAACTAAGTCGTTACTTTAAATTACAAACAAAATTCATTAAAAACAGAAAAAGTAAGTGCCGTATTCGGGATACGAACTCCCGCCTCTCGCATCATAAGCCGCTGTCAATGCCACGAGGCTATCGAGACATACATAACACGCACGAATTAGTCATATGCTCCACTCCCGCGAGGTCTTACGTCACTATTGCATCGAGACGCGATGACGCTGCTAACTGCGCTCGATTCTAAACGCTACTGCTTAGTATCTAAGTATTAAAATTCTCTGCCCTCCTATTCAAGCTCCCGCTATTATTAAGACGTATCCATAACAATATATTTCACAGTTTGTTTACCTTGTTATTTATAATTTATCTTAAGAACCCAAATAATGTCCGCAATTATACTTTAGTTTAAAAAGATTAATTGAAAGTTTAAATTCTGCGCGAGTTGAAATGAAAATTGAAACGTCTACCACTAACTCGCCATTGGATCTTAGTATTCGGTTAAGCAAACGTTTTCACTCATAATAGTGTTTGAAATTCATTCGGCGCCGAACACGTGTGGACTAGCGCGAGCGCGGGAGGGGCGTGGCGCCGTCGATCGCCGGCCACTGCCTATTTTTTGATGTACATATATAAATATTCCCCTTATAAGTCCTCGAATCACAGCTTAATACAGAGTAGTCAAATTAATAAAGCGTAATTTTCTGAGACTAGCTCTAATTTTCATTGCATATTCATTCACGAAGATAATTCTAAAAAATCTAAGATCCATTATATTGTTTGTAACATATGCGTAGTGAAACACCTAGCTTAGTTTATAATAAATAAATATATAATATGTAATAAATAATGTGGGTATGATCATATACAAATCGACCCCGCCTAGTCCCGAACAAACTAAGCAAGCTTTTATTTTCTCTCTCTGACACTTATACGAGTATATAGATAAATATATACTTAAATACAAAATGGAGTTGCGTTTCTATTAACTACTTAACATTTACCTGCATACGTGTAAAGGCACGGGTCCGTAGTTACTTTCAAAATGAACTACGGTAAGCGATACCGATATCCCGCATCACCTATTAATTTATTGAACGAAAAAAAACCTTGGTAGCTACATTGAACTATCTGTAACTTACTCTATAGTTGGTAAGAGGCAAAATGTGAATATAATAAATGTGTTAAATCAAAGGCGATTTCCATAAACAAATGAAGGCCCAAAATGAAAGGGACGAATGTATCGCATGACATTTCCGATCTCTTCTCGATGAGCGTCAAATTTTGTAATTAGAATACCTATTGGTTTGTTTACAGTGCGGATGTTTATGAGCATTGCATGTTTACATATTTTTGCTCTCTTCTTAGGCAGATATAATTGTGTATGTAATTTGCCTAGGTATTTAAGAAAAAAGTTTGTTTAGATATTTGTTTCTATTTGCTGTCTATATGAGGTTGGAAAAAAATTGTGTAGATATTTTTGACTCCTGCTTATGCGAACAAAGTAGGAGTCAAAAATATCTATTGAATATGAAAAACAAGTGCATAGATGCTTTTGTCTGCGTGTTTGTCTACATATATTTGTCTGTCATTGTACGTATATTTATGAACGTATTAGCGTACACAATTTAATGACTCGATTAATGTTCAAATATATCTGATCGAAATTGTTGTATGGATATTTTTGGCTAACGGATAGTAACGATATTTTTGTCGCTTTGGGAACGTGTATATATTTATGCCCCTGACTGTACGCGTAATTTAATTTTATACACATTTTACCAGTTCACCAGCGCCATCTAGTTATTTTATGTAGCAAAAATTGGCGAACCCGCGAGCAATCAATGATTCCAGAGGTAGTGCCATCTGTTAAATACGATCTGTTTCACGTTGTTGATGAGTAAAAAATATAATCCTTAAAAATTGTGTATAGAAGGTATATAATGGTATTAAAATAAAGCACTTAGACGTTTGTTCTTAAAAAACAAAAAAAACAGGAGAAAACATTGGTGAAAATAACATTTTTGCGACTTCCAGTTTACGAAGCAGCGCCATCTAGTTTTAATACCGAATTTTGAGCTATTTCAGAGTTACGTTTTTTTGTATGAGATTGTCAGTCCTATTGTATATGGTCCTTGATATACATTGATAATCAATGGTATGTCTAATGTCATAATTTAATATTTTGTCTTGGTAAACTGCTACCTAGATAAGGGGGCAAGGGGACCGTATTTTTTTTACATTATCCCTCATAAATCCAACATAAAAAAAAACAAACATTGTTTCAGAATGTGCAACTTAAGCCCTATCTTATGACACCCCACTTGAGATATTCACTAGACTTTCAAATTTTAAACCACCTGTTACCAGTCATTTAAAAAAAACATGTTCTATGCACCTCGGTTACTTCTTGAGATAATTAGCGATGTGACAGACAGACAAAGTGAAACCATAAGGGCTTTTTTACCATTTTGGTACGGAGCCCTAAAAATGAGGTTTTATACGTAGTCCTCTATCTGGTCCCCCATCAACATCTAATATTGCCAGGATTGCCAGGCATGTGGACACTATCTTCAACCACCAACCAAAAATACATATTCTATAAAACAAATAATAATTGTAGGATTTATGCTCACCTTCTCATCGCTATAGACGAGGAATGCCGTTTGCAGTGCTGGCGAGATCGGCTCTATGTAAGATTTTCTCAAAGCCTAAGGATCAATAAATACACCAGTTAATTGTTATTTTACAATTATAGCAGCCATTTTAGAATTATATACCCATACGCTTTTAAATCATACGGATATATAATTGGTACGTTAGATATCAATTTATCTGGTAACTTTCACTTCAACACACTGCATCATACTGATTCACCATAACTTTACGTGTGACGCAAGCAAAAAGAGTAATAGTAATACCTCAACCAATATAAGCAGTCCGAACCCGATGCCTGCCGCCATTTCCATAAGCCTCAGATCAAGCAATATCCCGCTAGTGAAGACAGCCGCCGCGAGAATATGGAACGACTTCCGAGTCACCGTGTTAGCCTTGCCCGATATTTTGGTGCGATACACCAGCACAGCAACAGCCAATAACAATAGGAACGTCCAGAACACTATCAATTTCGCCTAAAATGAAAGAAGGAAGAGTTAGTGTACAGGTGGTACACTACCTTCTCAGTGAACCCTGGTAAAACAAGAGAGCCGGTGATAGATATAAGGCAGAACTCAATATATATACTATTGGAAATTCAAGAATCACCCACACACACCACATAAGTTTTTTTTTCTATCCTGCAGAGCTGGGCAATCTGTTTTTATATTAAACAATAATCCCATTTGCTGTCAGACACCACATAAGTGTATGTAAATTCGTAAGGTAAATTATACAATGTTCTCTGAGCATACTCAAACTGGTTCATGACAGATGACATCACCAAGATGATGATTTACAATGTAAATAATGATGTGATACTTTTAACTAATTTAAGTCCACCTGTATAACCGTATAACCATTATGTGCAGTAAATGATTGAATATAAAATTATACTCACTCTTATTGTATCCATAAACATAAACATCAAAAGTCTTTGTATACAGGTCACTCCATTTATACAATACAGTTGTATGAGAGCGAGAACTGCTGCCCCTGTGAATATGGAACCCAACATCTGCACTGTTCTATATTCATCTTTCAACCAATACAGGGCTGTAACAATCAATCCCACTGTTGAGAACACTGTCTGAAAATAGCCAATTAAAACTGTTTAAACTACAATATCGTTTTAACTCAAAGTATAACTGGGAGAAATCACATATAGGAATAAGCTTGCATTTGTACTGCATTTCACGAACACGTTTTATTTACAATAAAACAATACATACATACATAAATCACTACATAGTATAAAACAAAACAATGTATCTTAATTCTTTAAAACTACGCAACGGATTTCGATGCGGTTTATTTGCGGTTTAGAGTGACTCAAGGGGGAGGTTTATATGAATAATACATGCATCAGCATTGCACCCGTGCGAAGCCGGGGCGGGTCGCTAGTACATTATAATAAAAGATATATTAATCTTGCAAGTTGCTTTTCACCCACTAGGTACCAGTAGTTGAATTAATTTGAAATTTGGCAAGCATATATTATTTGGATTCAATTACAATATATATGCATAATCTCACATGATTTTAAAAGAAGTATTTTGATCCCAAACTAAACTGAAACTCCAAAATATTTCAATAGTTCAGAGAAACTTACAATAACAACACCATGGACAAGATCCACCTCAGAGTTCTCATCACCTAAATCACAAGTAATCTCTGCTACAATCACAATGATTGCAATGACTATGCTTTGAGCCACAATCACCGCTTCCCCTATGGTGAATGTTTTAGGGTATGTCAATAATATTTGGAGTAAGATTCTGAAGATCCAAGGAGATGTTAGTGCAAAGACTAGCACAAACAATATATCTGAAAAACGGAAAAACAGTTTCAGGTCATTACAATACAAACAGTCTGGTTTTATTGATACTACTTATTACTACACAGTCCTAAGTAAAGGCACTTGTCAGATCTTTTCTTTTCTAGATTTATGTTTGTACAGTCCCTTTATATTTATCAAAAAGAAGTCTGAATGTTACAAATCAATTAATATTAAATTACAATCTCACATTTGTAACACTTTAAAACAATCTCTGTTCATGATTTTTATCCTAACATTCGAAACTTTAATCAAGTAAGTGTCAGTTCTCAAAAAGTTGATACAACAATACCTTGTTTTACAATGCTGTATACAAATATACTAGATATCAATCCAGATACTAAACACCCTCCACCTGCTCCTGAAGTCCACTCCAGGGAGGAAATAGACATAAATAAGTTAAACAACACATTATAGACCAGCAGCCCAACAGACACACATGCTGCCAACTTGTAAGCCTGTGGCACTTCATAAAGGAGACTGTAGAGAATTAACACTGTTGGCAGAAGAGTGAAACACCATAATCCATTTGTTCCTGCTGGCCTGAAAAAAGTTGACATGATCCAAAAATATCTTTAGAAAAAGAAATAGAGAATGTATTAATTTGATTAAAAAATATAAGAAGCATGGGTTATCATATCTTTCTGTCTTAGATTTAGGGTGTATGTGTGACGGTCTTAGGCTTTGGTATATTTGGGTGCACAAATTTACAAGCCTCCAAAATAGACAGTGAGGGCAATGTTAAGATGTTTAGTTCAATAGTGTGGTTTGTATATTTCTAAACTTACAATTTTCATAAGGAGTTTTATGGACTGTTTTTGCAATACAAATAAATCCATTAGGTCCGTACTATTACTCCATAGAATTATCCCATATTGCAGCCAAATTTAGGTAAACGCATAATAAGCATTACTGCGGTTTTAAGGTAAGTACTTTTTAATATTGCGTAGAGCATATGTAGAGCGGGATAGATTTGTACAAATTTTCCCAATATGCGACTTGCAGTTGATATTAGTGATAACGAACAATAATTATCATGAGGTGGAGGACTGCATAGATACGAATAAAACAATCGCACGTGAATTGATTAATTGTACTTAGTTCATGTTTTATGCTTAAAATTTATAAGACAGTACAACTTACCTAGTAATAATCCCAGCCTCACGCAAGTTCCGTGTTACTAAGTTGTCGATCGTTATCATAGGTTTTAAACATTTTTCTTCAAATATTTTATTCACGAAGGTAAAGGAATCAACAAATTGATTAATCCTTGATAACGAGTCCATCACGTAAATAGAATTGCAGTAGAAGAAAGTTCGAGTTACTAAACTGATATAAAAGATTCTTAATTTATTAGACGAAAACGAACAAGTTTTAAATAATTGTAACCTTTGATTTACGTCCTTTCCTTTTGATTTTGACTTGATTTTGACCAAAGATCATAATATGTACCTATGTTTATCTTTTGGCTTTTCCTTTCCTTGTCTTTTTGACATAATTGAGTGCGTTCGTATTTCGTAATTCGAAATTCGTAGCGACGTAGCTATGTATTATATATATAACCTATGTTATTAGACTCTTTTGACGAATATTAGTTTTACGTTATTTAATTTTACGATAAGAAACGTGCTATATGACAAAAACGAAATTATATTTTAGTAAAAACCTTAAATTCCACGAAGCATTAAAATGTAGTTTCCGTATGGACATGGACCGATGTTCTGTCACTAAATGATGAGTGTTGCCTTTTCTGCTTTCCGCAGAAAAATCCCTTGATCTATGAAATTTGGGTTCTTTCCATTTGTTTGAATTGTGACAATTTATGTTGTTGAAACTTTTGCCCATATTAGCGCTTTCCAATAAATTATGAAGAAATTATGTCATACTACTGTAAGTAATTTTTATACACTCAAAAAAAAGTCCATAACAAAACACAAATATCAGAACAGAAAGCACAAATTTATTTAATACAAATTTAGTGATAATAATTTGAGTAAGTATAAATTAGGGAAGTAATATAATTCAAGATGATATTGAATATTTGATGTAGATTTAATATTTTTGGGCACGAAATGTAATTTTTTTGGCGTTATTGTGTAATGGGGGCTATCGCGTATGAATTCGCCGCTAGTGGCGTGGCGCTAGTGTAGCGTGGGGGTCTCCGAAACGTCAAATGTCACTCTTTGTGGTTACGCGGGTTAATATCTAATTGGAACAATATGGTGACTATTTTGCAATACCTGAGCTTGATTAAGGCAAATTTGATTTAAGGGTCAATGACTGTCAGGCTTTGAGACAGTTTTGTCTTTCGAAAACTTATTTCCTCCTTTTTTCCGAACAAAACGGGACCGCGCTACAATGCGGTATGTTCGATATTTTTACGGTACGGTTTTAAGGTATTGAATATGATTTAAGTGTAAACTTCGTACTCATGTCCACAATAACCATTAACAATTTTTGACAGCTAGACCTTACTCGACAGTGGCGCCAACTGGTGAGCACAAAAATGATAGCCCCCATTACATTGCTTTTGCCTTTAAAAATCACCCATATAACGTAAACTTGCACGTTTTGTACAGCCAAAAAATTAAATATGTAGCGCGGGAAGTGTCTACGTCTAATAAGACAACGCCATCTAACAGCGATACTAGTAACGATTCGCCTCCCCTCCCACGCTGGCGCCCGTGCCGAGAAGGCAAGCGTCCGCAACGGCTAGAAAGTTATGTTTGTGATAGATCTTATTAGAATCTACTTAAATAACTAAACCTAAGTGCTTTGTGTTGTGTTTTATTACTGTACTTGTGGTGTAAAAGTGTCTAAATAATAAACATACTTGTATGAACCCCGTACTGTTTTTATTTAACGACAAACGACTAAACAATAACGAGGTGTACATCTACGCCCATTCAAATATTCAAAAAATGTTGCTGTAGTTGGAATTTTATCGTCGATAAACTGGGTGATGTTACGCATTAGGGAATAAGCCGCATCGGTAATCGACTTATGTTTCCGAAGACCATTCTGTTCTTTTGCAATTAACTGTGCTTACTTAAAAATTTATATGCTTTATTATGAAATACTTTTTCAACTACTTTAGAAGGATGAAGTATGTGGAACATAAAAACAAAGAAAATTATTAAAAATGAATGTATTCCGCATTTTCTTTCATAAATACGCGTTTTTAAAGCGCACCTTCCGCTTTTTGTATTTCGGCATCTGGCAACACTGCAGCGCTCTGCAGAGGGGCTACCGGGAACTGAAAACGAACGAAGTTCGAATATCTTCCTCTCTGTCGCACTTGCTAATTCGTGCGGCAGAGAGGGAGATATTCGAACTTCGTTCGTTTGTGGTCGCGGTAGCCCCTCAGACAAGACAGAGGGGCTACCGCGAACCGAAAACGAACGAAGTTCGAATATCTCCCTCTCTGTCGCACTTGCTAATTCGTGCGGCAGAGAGGGAGATATTCGAACTTCGTTCGTTTTCGGTCACGGTAGCCCCTCAGCACAGCACTCACAGCAGAGCAGTGGCCACAGAGTACTTTTCTATATATATAATTATTGTACCATGATATGATACATGGTCTAAGAAAACAAGGTCTGACAATAAGGATCGTGACACGAGGTCGAGTTGCCGCTTTATAGAAACAAAAAGGATAATTAAGGAAAAAAAATCTGCCGTTATCATGCAAAATAAATTGTTTAAGCATCAAAATTGGCATTTACTTTTTTAAACACACAAAATAGGTCAAGTTGAACATGATTGTACCTAATAATTTAATGAAATACTCACAGAATACATGGAAGTCAGGGAGTATCATAATACACTACTGGCAACACTGCTTACTCACACATACAAGCGTCATGTCAGTCGCTTTGACGTTAACCGTGATCTCGCTCGGATGTACTGAATTGCATATATCGCTCTCGGTCGGTGTCAGTTTAAGCAGTAATTGCCAAACTTTTTTGCGGTGCCGTTGCTAATAAGAGTTGATGTAGGCCAGATTTTAAAATGGTTGGTTGTTCTATTCGGAACTGTAAGAGTAGAAGTGTTAAAGGCGGAACCTTATTGTTTTTCTACACTTCCACAAAACGAGTCAGTAGCCAACGAATAGCTTCGCTATTGTGGAACGAAAACAACGAAAAAAAAAATGGTACACCGTACTACATAAAGTTATTTGTTTTCTTAATTTGTGCATTTTAATGTTGTTGGGGTCCTTTTTATAGTGTCAAAATATAATTTTGACACTAAATGATAAGAATAGTGATGTGGCTAAGCCGATACTTGACAATTGGAATATCAACCTATTATTTGCAAAAAACCGCAATCGTTGTGTCATGTTGTTATACTGATTGAATATAGCTGGGTCTATACTTTGGTATAGATGATTAGAATTCATATTATTTGGCAGGGAGAGTATGTTCAAAGCACTTTTTACCTTCTGACTATTACGAGCCACTGTCGCAAATTCTCCTTAATCACAATGGACGACTTGCAAGACAATTAAGGCCAGATACCATACCTTTTTTTGTAATGGTTGTAATTTTGTTTTTTATACAGTCGTTTAATATAATTTATATCCTATTTTTTAAGTAAGACAACTATTTTCCCCAAAATACAAAGTTTGAGAACCATCGATAGCAGGGAGTCCGAAGGTCGTGTCACCCACACTACTAACTGATGTTTCCGTTTGCCATACCTGGCGAAGTATATTACAGTGTTGCCATTTGGTTCCGTTTGTTCCGTTTTTCGGAACTTTTGGCAACCCCGCGGAACTTGGAAGGAACTTTAGATTTTAGGTCAATTTTCGAAACTTTTAAGGTCCCGGCATTAATATATATATAACACACTCTAAAAATTTAATAAAGACTCATTTTTCTGTTAAAACTAAATAATCATGTTTTATGTTCCTATCACAAAAATACAGCTGATCCAAACCGGCCAATCACGCGAGCATACTATAATCACGAAGCTTGAGCCGTGGTCGTGGCCGCTCATTGGTCGAACGTCGAACGGGTCAGGGGCGCTACCGCGACAGCAAACGAAGTTCTCCCTCTCTGTCGCAGTTGCAAATTGCCTTATTTATAAGTATTCGTGATTTAGAAAAAAATGGAACTTTTCAACCTAAAATGGAACTTTTCAGGAATGGCGACGAAACTTTTAGGTGAAGTAACCTGGCAACACTGGTATATTATTGTACCATGGATATGATATATGTGCAGTCGCCGGCCGGCTTTTATACGCGGTTGTTGTGTATTAAGAAAACCATAATGTTGCGAAACATTAGTAAAGTGGTTACGCAAAAAGCGAAATTCGCTACAGCTGCTGCACCGGCACCTCAAACCAATCCGGAAATTCTCTATACCGGAGTAAGTTAATTCTTACTATGCTTAAGACAAAATCGAATGTTACATAGTTGTTCATATGTCATTTCGTATAAAAATCAAGGCCACGTTACTATACTTGTTTATGCCAAGCAAAGCATTGGTAAAGCTTGGGTGCTAATAATAATTCTTGACTGTGCTGAATTTACTATATTTGTATGTTATGTATGTTACCTACTAATGTTTACCGTCAACATATCAATTTCTGATATCATTGCTTATCAAAACCTTATAATGTCTAGGTATATTTGCTACATTATTAGTTAATTTAGTAATATGGAATGTTAAATTTCAAAATGAGGTATACAGATATTATGAATTTTTATCAAACTTATCCGCAAATATATTACCATTTGAATTTATTAAATTTCCAAATGAAATATTTTTTTGTCAAACATACTGCAGAATTTGTCTCTGAAATACAAGTGCTATATTTGAACCATCAGCAAAATCCAACAAAGCAAATTTTTACTGATCAACTTATCAAGTGATAACGAAATACTTAAAGAAACTCATCCTAAAAGTGTTCACTTTTTAAATATGTGCAATAATTGCAGCTGTTCATCAACAATGAATGGGTGAAGTCCTCCGACGGAAAGACCTTCCAGACAGTCAACCCAGCCAACGGGAAGGTGATAGCGGATGTTCAGCAGGCCAGCAAGAATGACGTAGACCAGGCGGTACAAGCCGCCAACGAGGCTTTCAAGTGAGTTTTGAGTTAGGTAGTGTATCTGCCCAAAAATTAGAGAATGATGACTGACATGATAGCAGCCCGCAAGAATGATGCTGAATTGTTCTATTGCCTGACATCTAACATTGTGTTAATATGTATTTATATATTGAGGGGTGAGTGGTCAAACCCGATAAATCGAGATAATTGATTTTCGAGATAAGAACTCAACATCCATTACACAGAATTCTATTTTCAAAAAACCATTTAGATGACTTATCGGGTTTGACCACTCACCCCTCGATATATACATCTTCCCTATTAAAAATCCGAATCCTATCAATTGTAGTCCGAAACATGTCGCAAATAGTGACTTTCCAAGTGAGTTCCAACCGTTGTTCTCATATTAAGTGTAAATATGTCTCACGTTAGTGTAAATTTATGTATCTTCCCTATTCTTCATCTGCAAGTCATGTTACTGATTGACACATATATCTTAAGATGTTTGCCATATATCGCACCTAGTATATAAACATAATTTGATTCTCATTCTTGGTACATGTTTACTCATATCACTTTAAATAGGTACACATGTCCACTTTATTTAAATGCGTGGTTTCCAGAACTATATAATATGTTGTGTAGTTATTCAGCCATGAATGTTGATTAGTAAACTTCGCATGTTGCTGTTCAACTCCCAACTGCTCATGCAAAGAATGCATTGCATTTTTATGGCTCACAGATTTGTTGAAGGCAGTACTTATTGTTGTATTATAAGTATAGTAGTTGAAGGCGTTATAAGTTTAGTACCTATTATAAAATCCCACATTCACTTTCATATTGTACAGTTGGCAGTAGTATTTGGCAATTTGGATTACGGCTGGCCTGATGGGAATCTGCTGGGTGATTAAAAAACAGAGTTTGTTTACCTTTGGTGTAATAGGCAAAAGCAAGCAAAGTTTGATGTTTTTTTGATCTGATATGAATGAATACAGAAGTCGGAGTTTCAATGCTGAAACAAATTGAGTACTTAAGTGATGGCCAACTTAAGTTTACAAACTTTATCCAACAATTTTTAGCTGTTTGAAATTTTTTTGTTTGACATTTTCCGGGTTCATTCAGCCTATTTCCCCAAAGTTAGAGCTTAGGGTTGCTGTCCCGGCGGCATTCCCAGATTGACTTCTTCTAGTCTTCCTGTTCTCCTGCAGAACAGAAGGTCATCTTTAAGGTTATCATCCTTCAATTCGCTCTCCTCTAACATATCTTTGCCAAATATATTATGTCGCATTGCTGCGTACATACTATTGGTACGCCGGTGGATTTGAAAACGCCTGAAGTACATATTAGTATATAGTGAAATTTCCAGCAGGAGTGACAGAGATAGCAGCAGTAGGTATAGGTATAGGTATTATTTTGTATTATTGTTATAAATTTTAAGTAATTTTCATTGTAATTATTTATAATTGTATTTTGAATTGAATTGAAATTTAAACTTACTGTTAATAATTAAGTAAAATTGTATTTGCATGCATATAATTGTGTTCAAAGCAAATAAATATTTGAATTTGAATTTGAAAGATATAGCTATACCTACTCAGGACATTCGAGATATAAGTGACAGAGAAAGCAGTAGTAGAAGGAGATAGCTATACTCGGAACATTCCAGTAGGGCGTGACAGAGATAGTGTGATCCAAGTGATAAATCGCCGGGTAGTTAGGATGTGTAGGTTGGGTAGGATCACCGCCTTATAGATCCAGATGATCATTCCCGGCTTCGTCCCCCATTTCCTAATGGCATTTGCCAATTTTTCTTTTATGTGAGTTTTATATCTGAGTGTACTGTCCAGTATCACCCCTAGATATTTCACCTGCAGGGCAGGAAGATGAGGAAGATGAAACCTATAAAGATCCTGTATCTTTATAGGTTTCATCTCCCCCATCTTCCTTTTATTGGTAAACAGTACCAGCTTTTTTTGGATGGATTTAGATCCAGTCCTCTCTCTTTACACCACCCCAACACCTGTTTGAGACGTCTGTCCATGATGTTCCTGACGATGCTCAGGACTGTTCCTCTTACCAGTAGTACTCCATCATCAGAGTAGGCCTGCACATACACACCTCCACTGTTAAATTTCTTCATGAGTCCAGTAACAGGCACCACATAAGTGCGGATACTGGATAAGCATCCCCGCTGTGGGAACCCCCTTCTTGGACTTATACTTTTGGAGACTCTTCCCAGTTCAGCCATAATGGCCCTGTCCTTAAGCGTTCTGCCTATCCATCTCGCGCCACTGCTCGACTGATATCTTTTCTTTTTAGGCTCTACAGCCGCAAAGGTCGCTTTATCAAAAGCGCCCTTCACGTCGAAGAAGCAGCCTAACGCATACTGTTTTGTATCCAGAGCTCTTTCTTGTGGGCACTTTCTGTTGACTTCCCCTCCATAAATGCTGATTCCCGTGTAGGGGATTTCCACTGCATTGCACTTTCTCTCTTATTGATTTATCTATCATCCATTGTAATCCTAATGTGCTATGTATAAGTAGTAGAAGCTTTTGTATAAAGTAGGTTGCCACATTGTATGGAAACTCATAATTCACGCGTGAGCCAAGGAACAAACAAATTCAGTTTTGCGGCGTTAGGTATTTATTTCTACTCCAGTATGTGAGTTAGACGGCCGCGAATTCTTCATTATGCCGATTTAGTGTGGGCCGAAACGCTTTAGGGCTTAGGGCAGCAATACACAGGTTATATTATTTGCATACGTTCATTCCCATTCGTCCGCAGCCATTAAGTCGTATTAAATTTTCTGTCACACGAAATTCCCAAATGCATACGTCAGATACCATGCGTAAGAAACCAGAACTCCTGAATTCTAACTACCAGCCCTGTAATATCTATTTAGTTCCCTTGTGACACAAACTGTTGTTGACAGACTGGGCTCCCCGTGGCGGAGGATGGACGCCTCGCAGCGCGGCTACCTGCTCAACAAACTGGCCAACTTGGTCGAACGAGACGCCAACTACATCGCTGTAAGTGCTTTGTGTCAGGGAGTAGGTAAACATTCGTTATTGACGGAAATTGAACTCATGACTCATGGATGAGTGTAGTCTTCTGCAAGTATGTGGCATAAACTGAGATAGATGGCATATACTTGCTAATCGTACCATGCTAAGTAATACTCCCAACTTGGACCACAACCGTACGAATAGAAATAGTATTTGGCGGCTGGTCTATAATATAATTAGTGTTGCGCGGTGGCCAGTTTTACGGTAATAAAGACCAACAAATACAAATTCTACTACTCAATATTAAACATCTTTTTCCATATTCCGAAAGAAGCTGTAGAATGTTACTTTGTCGTTTTGTTCTTATAGGTATGTCGAACCTTATCCTGTCATTACTATAGGTGCCCCAAACCGGTCTGACTTGCACCAGCTGACTTGCTAGTGAATGTAACTCTAACTAGTTTTTACTTTAGGGCCGATAAAGTCACGTTTCTTCAACATCAAATGTCCGAGATAGATGGAAACATCTAAATTAAAAAGACTGAAGTGCTAGAGTAGGGTCGGTGTTAAAAAAGTTTCCTATTTGCATTCTGCAATTATTCGTAACATTGCTATGACGAACGGTTGACGAGCCTAGCGATAAACGGCCCTGCTTACGATGCTAAGTGTTACGAGGCTCACGCTTCGATAAGGGCAAATGTCTGTGTGATGAGCATGAATATTTGTTTCTGAGTCTTATGTTTTCTATTTATGTAAGTATTTGTATCATATATCGTCTTCTAATAGCCATAACACAGGCCTTGCTGTTACTATGGGGCTAATTCAATTCGTATAAGATGTCCCCTAATTTTATATTTTGGATGAATAGCTATTTTCGACACGATAACCCTATTTCAGAATAGACCCAAAATAACTTAATGTCAACCCACAGAGTCTGGAGACGCTCGACAACGGCAAGCCGTACCAGGCGAGCTATTTCCATGACGTGGCGGGAGTGATAAAGAACCTTCGATACTACGCGGGCTGGGCCGACAAGAACCATGGTTACACGCTGCCGGCTGATGGGAACTACTTCGCGTACACCCGACCGGAGCCCGTCGGTGAGTACCACTGATGTTATAGCGATAAAGAACCTGCGTTACTACGCGGGCTGTTCCGACAAGAACCATGGTTACACGCTGCCGGCTGATGGGAACTACTTCGCGTACACCCGACCGGAGCCCGTCGGTGAGTACCACTGATGTTATAGCGATAAAGAACCTGCGTTACTACGCGGGCTGTTCCGACAACATCCATAGTTACACTCTCCTGGCTGATGGGAACTACTTCTGTGCTTCTTCGCGTACACAAGGCCCGTCGATGAGTACCTTATCCTCTAACCGCCTATTCAATGTAGGTAATTTATTTGTCTATATCAAAATTGGAACAATGTTGTATTTGTTTTAGAATAAAATACACTTTCTCTACAGGACCTACACCGTGGCCTAGGAACGGTTGAGACTCCAGCCGAGGGACACACAGCTATATTAAAAGGGAATAGATAGCTTGTCTAGGCTATGATAAACGTCCGTGTGCACAATTAAAAGTGTCGATTTATTATTTATTACACTTTTTTTGTATAGTAATTAAGGAAATACATGTACACTTTTTTTGTATTCCGCCTACATGCACCTATATGCTGAGTCATGTTGAAGGTTAAACAGCGGCGCAAATATGTAGGTAGGTATACGTATTATGTATACGCAATTAATTATAAACATTATCATTATTATCCTTACTCCATACTCCATAGATATAAAAGAAATCCTTTTATGATGACAGCGTCATTTTACATTTAGTCCTGAGACCGAACTTGTGTCATTCTTAGGCGTATGCCGGTGACGCCATTATTAACGGCTCCGTTATACTACATATACGGCTCCGTTATGCTGCATAAGCAGCATAAGCGCCAAAAGGTTTTCCCTGAAAAACCACACATTGTTTTATTTGTTAATTTTCAAGTCCTACGATTTTTAGGGTTCCGTACCAAAATGGTAAAAAAGGAACCCTTATGGTGTCTGTCTGTCTGTCTGTCACATCGCTAAATATCTCAAGAACCACTTATGCTATCGATTTGATATTTGGAACAGTTATAAAGAACGGTAACCTGTATGCATAGAACATGTTTTTTTTTAAATATTTTTTTATATGTTCTGTGAAAAATGACAGATAATAGGTGGTTCAAAATTTGAAAGTCTAGTGAATGTGTCAAGTGGAGTGTCATTTGAAAGGGCTTGAGTTTCACATTCTGAAACATTTTTTTTTACATTGAGTCATTTTCGATTTATGAAGGAAAATTAAAAAAATACCGTCCCTCCCTCCCCTTTATCTCCGAAGTTTACAAAGGAAAAAAATTGAAATTATTATATATGGTTGATATCAACATAAATATTACAGGAAAAATATAACTAAATCTCTATCTAGCTTTTTTTTATCCGTTTTAAATCATTTCTATACTAAGTTTGTATTTTATTCACCATTGCATGCATTTTTGTTTTGTAAATTGCTATGAAATTATGCTGAAAGTACCTTCTTTCAAATAAAAAAAAATATTGAAATCGGTTCACGTGATAAAGAATTATACTTGAAAAACCGACATATATACTACGTTATTCAGTCGCTCAAATAATAAAACAAGGCGCCGATAGTTGGCGCTATACCCATCGCTACTTCGCGCTGTTGAGATTTTTCCTGAATTAATGTGGTCGAGACGCGTACTTTATCCGTCGTGGTTTCGTGGTCTTGTTTAAATTTGGTTTTTGTCTTGTTCTGTTCTAATGTCGAATTTGGTCTGTTGTGTGGGAAAAAGGGGAAAATACTCTTGGGTTTAATCTAATTATCGTGGTATTACTTGAAAGAAAAGGGGAAAAAAATTGATCGAATAGTCGTGGTTGTATATTAGTTTTGACCTTTGTTTTTACTTAGCTGTTAAAGAAAAGTTGTATTGTGGATGTAGGTAATTTAGAGGGAAAAACTTAAAAAAAGGTTTCTCAAGTCTAATAATAGTTTTACTCATTGATACCTACTGTGATATTAAATTCCGATCTATTCTCTCCTGTTTTCATTGGGGTTTTAGGAAATTTAAAATGGTTGCCGCTAGTTTTTCGTACGTAATTGGAAATAATTACATTGCGTGGATAAATTTCATGCAATTCTTGCTAGTAACACTAACTACTGTCTGCCAAATACTATATACGAATTACTTGTACCTGACTTGCGAAGGCAAGTCAAACCGATTCAGCCGGATCAAGAGCATTTACAATTGTTATTTCGTGATAACAGCTTATCTTTATTAGCCTTAGAACACCGAACAGACATCATGTATTGGGTGGCATGCGATAATTTGAAAGTTTGTACGGAACCCTCGGTGCGCAAGTCAGTCTCGCATTTGACCGGTTTTTTTTAATCCCTTGTTACTCTTTATTTATTAAATTATTTACTTGGAGAACAAACGGATAATGATGTACATAAATATTTACAACTATATTCCTATATCTACAACTAGTTTAGATTTAATAAATAAAAGTTGGAGAGATAACACTAAATCCGCGCTATATAATTAATATAAGAAAGTCGAATAAATTAAGTGAATAGAACGAACCCATCAAGATAAATTACCTGTACTATACGTGATAGTTATCAACGGAAAACTACCTACACATTAGACCAATCGGCATTAGATGACTATAATGACAGTCATTTAAACATTGGCGACAGCACTAAGCAATGGACCTTTTTTCGTTCTCAAGGCGCCAAACGCACGTTATTATCAACAGTTAAAGATGTCATGATCAGAAACGTGCGGAAGAAATTACGAAGTTTTGCGCATGCCACGTGATTAATTTCTTATAGATAATGACATTATGATTATGAACTTACAAGTAGGCACATGCATGAGATATCTTATCTATGTAGTATCTAATATTAAGTGTGTTTTCGGCTAAGTACTAGATTTGTGCTATAAAGTGTTTGCTACTACTACTAATAACAACTTTAAATGGGCAACAGGAATGTTGATTCATAATTTGACTCTTCCAGATCAAAAATTTTACACCATTGGGCAAAAAATATGCCCAATGGTGTAAAATCCTACTCAAATATTTCAAAAATAACGAAACTACAACCATTTTAATGTTGAAATTAGTAAGAGAATTGGAAAGATCAGCGACGTCACTGGCCTCGAGCGCCATTGTAAATGACGATCGTTCCGATACAAAGGTATGTTCCGCGGAAAAGGGACAGAATATGCCCCCTCTTAAAACTTTGAAGACTTATATTTATGTTATTATTTATTCTTTTGAGTTCGATGAAAGTCATGTGAGCTTTTTGGGAAAACTCCAAGCAATGCTCGTTTTACCAGGTACTTCTATAATTATAATCAGATGCGATAATCTATGACTGGATAATCGCTTATCATGAGTTAACACTTAACACAAAGTCTTTCATATTCGTGTTATGTTATGAACTCGGAATCGTATCTATTAGGACATATGGAACTTCGTTTTTGCCACCATCGAGTTACTTGTTTGCCCCTATACTAGTGAAAATAAATCACAAACATACTGTATTAGGATGTAACGTTAATAGTCAAAAAAAAAACAAAAAATATAATCAAAATATTTATTTATAATAAGTGTACACAATAACATCAAAAACATAGCAGTGATGTCCACACTAGGCATAGCCTGTCAACATAGTCACAACTTACTCTAAAGCGCTCCACAAGAACACAATCAATTATAAAAATTACTAGTGTCCGACCGAAGTTTCGGTTTCGGCTGGTTTCGGCCTAAAAATTATGTTTCGGCCGAAAGGTTCGGCAGTTTTTTGGCCGAAACCTTTACAACATTGTACTTTCGGATCGCGTTTGTATAATTTCTGGTGCCTTTGGATAACTTGGCCCGACTCCACCAATTTACTTAATTTTATAACTTGTTAAGTACTAAGATTGTTTTATTTTATACCACACTACACGAACTGTCCTGTCCTGTGTTACATTTAGCATTGAAATCTGGTCCGTCAGATAGGTACGGTAACCCGGCTGGATCCAGTATCTCGATAGGCACCGGATCCGGCAATAGTCCGATATAGATAGATAATTCCGGTAGGCCTGAAAAAGAGCGCTAAAACACATTACGAAAATTGATTTGCTTTTTAAAAAAATGTAAATAAACGTTCAGGCGTATTTTCAGAATTCGTCGTTCGAGCGAGCGTTACGACGTGGCACTGGGCATTGTTAATATTAAATGAATATATAAATAACGTTTAATTCACAAAAAGGCAGCAATAGTAAACCGCCAATCAAAATGTCTCCATGATACCTGCAGTCACTACGATAGCCAGCGAAATCTGTTGCACTAGATACGATCCGATCTATCTTTCAGTCGTCGACCCAAATCCATAACAAAGTCCTTGCTTTCCAAACCCCCTGGGGAAGGATGATATCCTGCAGTCTACCACAACAATCGTCCAACTCCAATTTGGCTGAACCGGCTCGATCCACCAGGATATAATGAAATCCAGCCGGATTGAGAATCATATAGGGTTGCAATCCCTAGTTACATTGTTTATATGTCTAGAAAAAATGGCCCACTGACACTTTAATTGACGATTTTCACACGTCTATAAAAGTTTCGGATTCGGTTTCAGCCAAAACTAGAGTCAAAGGCAAAAAAACGTATTTCGATCGGACACTAAAAAATACATCTTGCACGCGGTCTAGCGAGATCTACATGCAATCTATTATCTCTTCTCTATGTACCTATAAGTTTTAAGTGGAATCGGAACAGTTATGAATAAAGATGGATGTATTTAAGTAGCTACTAGCCCTTAGTGACACTTTATATCATTGGAATAACATTTATTAATAATTAGTTTACTTTTATTATTATGGAATTTTATAAAGATGATCGTGAAAATGTTACAAAAATCAAGGTTTAATGATTATAAATTCTCAGTTAAAACCTGTGACAAAATTCCGAATACCGATAGGTAGATAATTAAAATTCAGCTATAATTCTTATCCTACCGCGAGTGTCATAGTTATAAATAAAATAAAATCAAATATAGACTTACCAAGCCGCCTATAGATAATTAAAAATCATTTTTTTTTTCAGGCGTATGCGGTCAAATCATCCCATGGAACTTCCCCCTTCTGATGGCAGCGTGGAAGCTGGGCCCTGCTCTGGCCGCGGGCTGCTCGCTCGTGCTCAAGCCCGCGGAGCAGACCCCGCTCACGGCGTTATACCTCGCGCAGCTCGTCAAGGTGCGCGTTGTCATGACTTGCCACTGATGACGTGGAAGCTGGGCTCCGCGCTGGCCAGACTTGAAAACCTTAGATCTAACGTATGGCCGTTCGTAGCCTGGCGTGGGATGAACCGAACCTGAAAATTGGTTCTTTATTATTGTCATTTGTTTAACCATTTCTTGTTCAATAACATTTGAGCATGTATGTGCATATAGTAAGATTTTTTGAGAGGATGTACTTAACAACAATTGTGCACGGTATCTGCTTATACCATCGGGCTGCACATTATTGTCGTGGCCGGGAAGGAAGCAATTGCAGGCTGTGTATTTTTAAACGGAAGAGCTTGCGAGTCCGTTTGATTAATACGATGCCTGCAGTTGCCATTCCGGACGAGGCTAATATAGTGCTTTTCTCAAAAACGGGTGAAATCCAAGACGAAATTTGAAATAATATTTGATAAACATAACCTTAAAACGTCAAAAACTTAATGGTTTCCCGCCGTTTATTTTTTAACAGAATCGCAAGTGAATTTTTCACCGAAAAACGCAAAGTACCGTCAAAGTATTTGAGACACATACAAAAACGTCGCGTTTCCAACAGAAAAATACGACTTGAATTGGCTGAATACGACCTGTGCCGTGCTTTTATATGCCTATTTCTACTTTTTTTTAAGTTTGGAACTCTAAAATTAAAGGAATTTATATGTAACATTCCAAGCGGCCAGCAATGTTTTCATTTTTTAATTTTGATATGATCTGAACTATGCAATTTGACTTCCAGTATGTAGCGAGTAAGGTTCAGTTTGCGGGTCCTTTTTGGGAAAATGATTAAATTGTCTGTGTGTGCATATTCAGGAAGCTGGTTTCCCCGCGGGCGTGGTGAACGTGCTGCCGGGCTTCGGCGACGCGGGCGCGGCTCTCGTCGCGCACCCGAATGTCGACAAGATTGCGTTCACTGGTAACTATATACTTACTACATCAATTTCAGGACTAGAAAATTATTTCCATGTAAATTTGAACTTATTTTATAAAGTACAAGTTGAAAGTAACTTTAGAAAATAGTTATATTTGTCCCATCTTGCTTGAAACAGGGAAACCTTGTTCAGGCCTTTGTTATTATCCCTTACAATGGTAAATTTTAGTATGCAATTACAATCCCTTAAAAAACGTTTTGAATAAATTATTTGTATGTCTTTCCCGTTCACGGGACAATGGTATCCCGGACCTTTGGGAGGCGTGCGCGGAGCCGAAGTACCGAGGCACCGAAGTACCGAACGAGTACCACATAGCCAACACGTAGAGGCCCTTTTGACACTTTAATAAAATGCAAGGGATACACCGAGCGGATGCTATCCCTGCCCGTGTCATGGGACGCACACAGAGACAGCACCCGCCAGACTATTTCCGGTTGATGGAGCCTAAATGAACTGGGTTATTGGGTGAAAATAAATTATTATTATTAATAATATTGAATAATAATAGTTATTTTTTATGGGATTGCTCTTGGCCAGCATCTAGACAGGGGGCAAAGATGGAGTCGACGGTGAAGCGAGCTCACCCAGAACATGCCTATGCACTCATGCCTTAAAAAGGTTTTCGTCAATAAACGCCGATGTTTGCTAGCACGTGTTGCGTGGAACGTGCTCTTTCGTTCCTAGCGCGATTGTCTAAATATTGACACTACGGTGGTGTGCTAGAACCGAGTTTATCCGAAGTGACAAGAGGACCAGGCCTATCAATAGTCAGATTTTTAATGAGCTTGCAAAGTAGACGTGTGTGCGACTAAACCGACTCCAAAAAACACTAAAAAGTAAAAAAATATTTGCTTAGTACGTCTACATCGTTCATTAAGAACCGTAAAGTTTCATATTGAGCTATTAAAAGTTAGGCAAGTATTTTTTTGCTTTTGGTGTTCTTTTGGAGTCGGTTACCTTTTAAATATTTATTTTATTTACACTTTTTAGTCAATCATTACCAGAGTGCATCTCATAACGATTCCAAAAAGCTCAAACACGGCTAAGCTACACTGTTTTATTACGGAGTTCCGTTGCCTACATCAGGCTAGGTCTACATTTTAATTGATACTATTTTGTAACGAAAATTACTCATACAATCGTATGGGTACAGATGTAGTGCAAAATGATTTTCCTTCGTACTTTATCGGAAAAGTTCGTATTTACTGTGCTCTCTCAATGAGCTTCAGTACCCATCTTACAGCCGTAGGGCCGTAAGTCGCATCAGCAGACCAATATATATACTTATATAGAGTCGCTAACACGCAATTCAAATATTCGCTATAGTTTTGATTATATTTACAGTTTACTTATAAAAAGGTTGTATTATCATGCCGAAACTTCAAAAAGGGTTAAAAAACCAGTCCAAGGAATTATATTTAATATGTACCTGTACTTCATATCAGGAAATATCAAAATTCAAAAATAGCAATTAAACTGAGTATTTTCAAAGTTATTGAAGGTGGTTGTAATATCTCTATATTATACAATAACATTTTTCACTTTGACATTTAACACTAAACAATTAAGTTCCATAATTATGGATATGAAAACGTCACTCATTTAATACAATCTTTGATTGACAGTTCGGGTGTCATCGTATTCCGATTGAGATCCGAATTTTCCCGAAGGAAAATCATTTTGCAATATATCTGTACCTTTCGTTACTTATATAGTATCCAAACCATAATTCTGAAGAGGATATTAAAACCCAATTAAGTCCTTAATAAATACGTACAAAAAGAAAATTATTTTCAACCACATTTTTTTAAAATTTAACTTGTATTTTAAAACGGCCAGGCTCGACGGAGGTCGGCAAGCTGATTCAGCGAGGCGCGGCCGACACTATGAAGCGTATCACGCTGGAGCTAGGTGGCAAGTCGCCCAACATCATCTTCGCGGACGCGGACCTCGAGGCCGCCGTCGAGCACGCGCACCACGCGCTCTTCTACAACATGGGGCAGGTCTGCACCGCCGGTAAGTGGACATGTACTATCGGCAGTTAATGAGGGCTACCGTTTTTGTGCTCACCGGTTGGCGCCACTGTCTGGTAAGGTCCAGCTGTCAAAAATTATTATTGGTTATTATGGGCATGAGAACGAAGTTTGCATTTAAATCATGTTTAAAACCTTAAAACCGTACCGTAGAAATATCGTACATCCCGCATTGTAGCGCAGTCCCGTTTTGTTCGGAAAAAAGGAGGAAATAAATTTCCGAATGACAAAACTGTCTCAAAGCACTGACAGTCATTGACCCGTAACTCATATTTGCCATAATCAAGCTCAGGTATTGCAAAATACTCACCATATTGTTCCAATTAGATATTAACCTGCGTACCGTAACCACAAAGAGTGACATTTGATATTTCGGAGACCTCACGCTACTCTCTAGCTGCGAATTCATACGCGATAGCCCCCATTGACCATTCGTGAAGCTTATTGCAACGAGATAAGGTCTACTAATGGTCAGTTAACTGGGATGCTGATAGTATATTTGTAGGTATTATGCCCAAAAATAGGGAGCTTTAAGTAAGCCGTGTTGTCCTGGTCAAGATTATGTATACGGTTCCCCGCCTGTCATCCGCTGAGCCGCTACCGTGAGACGAAAACGAAGTTCGTTCGTGTAACTCCACACACACCACACACGACACAGACGTCGCACTTGCAAATTCGATCGAACAGAACAGAGCGAGACACGACCGAACTTCGTTATAGTTTCGCGGCAGTCGTTGGTACTCCTACATTATTTAATTCAATTCAATAATTTATTCGTACAGAAAAACTTTTACATGTCATTAACTTACCATACTACTTTGTATAGCACATTTTTAACTGTATCAGTATGTCAAGTTATTATAAATCATAATATAATTTAAAAAATACGTTTACTGCGTTGAAAGCGAACCCTAAAAGAAAGCAGGTTTTCTTCACGAAAAAAGACAGATACACGGAGTGAAGTTTGTAACTAGTATTTATTCTGTGCAATTGGGTCAGGTTCCCGTACTTTCGTGGAAGACAAGATCTACGATCAGTTCGTCGAGCTCGCCGTGAAGCGCGCCGCGAAACGCGTCATCGGGGACCCGTTCAGCGCCGATGTCGAGCACGGACCGCAGGTGTGTTCATAATTATACAATACGAGTACAATACAAATACTCTTTATTGCACATCTCAAAGTAGTAGAGGTAAACGAAAGGCGGTCTTATCGCTAAGAGCGATCTCTTCCAGATTATCCTATAAGTATACAATTTCGCGTATCAGACGTAGATACGTGCGCCACGTCGGGTACCTATGTCATAACCAAACTCAAGGGAGTTGGGCACGACCCCTTGCATATTTCGTAAACTCTTGTTACAAACAAGCAGTACTTAATTTGATTATGTGACGTTGGAAAGTAACATTTAGATCAATATTACGTACGTTTGAAAACGCTTCGTAAAGTACTATAGCGCCCTGACAGTGTTAGTGGTACTCATTATTTTTTTCATTACAGATCGACGGTGAACAACAGAAGAAGATTCTCGGTCTGATCGAGACTGGCAAAAAACAAGGCGCCAAGCTAGAAACTGGGGGAGCAAAGGCGGGTGACGTCGGCTACTACGTGCAGCCCACCGTGTTCAGCGACGTACAAGACCACATGGAGATTGCCAAGACTGAGGTACGTCGCTGTAGTATCATCGACACGGTAAAGTGAAAGTGACCATCCATGAGTGACCCCCGCAGTGGACCGCCTCGTGGGGCGCCGGGGACGCGCATTACTCTAAAGTCAAGACAAAGTCAAAGGTATTTATTTGTTAAACATAGGTTGCAATTGATTATAAATAAAAAACTGGCACCACTATGTTTTGCCTTCTGGCGTACAAAAACAAGTCCACAAAACTACAATAGGCTAGATGACAAAAAAAAATCATGCCATTCGAACCAGTTTATAAAGAAAATGAAATGTTTGTATGGGACCAACTACAATTGGACCTACTACTTTTAGACCAGTGTTATACACTCTACTTTTCACTTCGATTGCGAGAAAATAAATAAACAAAGGTCACCCGCCCAAAATTAACAATAAATTCCACGGCGAACATGTAAGTTGCCAACATGTTTTTTTTCTAAACTGCTTTGACACATAAAACATAGACACAGCAAGCGCTTCAAAGCGTTGCTCCAAACGATTTAAGAGGTTTTATAAGTTTTTAAGAGTTAAATTAGTGTTCTGCCATTGGTGGATTTAATAGGTGAAGTGTTTTAATTGGTCAAATTAATTTTTTTTGTAAATCATAAATATGTATTCATATTTTACCTAGGGGCTAAATGTACTACTTTAGTCCCACTTGACAAGTCTAATATTCGAGCATGAGAAGTGAAAAATTGTTTTGTTGTACCTGTTTTTGAGGCTGTTACATGCTGTCCAGATCTTCGGGCCGGTGCAGCAGGTGCTCCGGTTCTCTACGGTGGACGAGGCGGTGACGCGCGCCAACAACACCGAGTACGGGCTCGCGGCCGCCGTCTACACCCGAGACCTGGACCGCGCCAACTACGTCTCGCAGGTAACAGCGACTACGTCACGCAGGTAACGGCGACTACGTCATGCAGGTTAAACCGAATACGTCACGCAGGTAACGGGAACCGGGAATATTATGGTATTGTATCGTCACCGAACTTACAATAAGTATGCCAAATTTCAGCATCGGTCGAGGAAAAAAATCGGTTACTCTCATACAGACACACCTACTAACAGGGCCAGTTACATAAGCTAAAAAAAGGGTCCGCAGCGCGCTTGTGGCTGTTTTAACCGACTTTAAATAAAAGGAGGTCTCAGTTAGACCCGTATGTTTGTATTATGTACGTTTGTCCTCGATTACCTCGCGTTTGGCTGAACCGATTTTGATTCGGTTTTGAGAAAAGTATTTGTTACATTCTGGAGAAAGGTTTGGTATACGACAAAGGGATGCCACATGAAGACCCCTTTAAAAAAATATATTAAGTAAGCGTCCATACGCTATGCTTTCTTCTAACCATCCAGGCCGTATGCGTGTTTGCTACAATCGTTCACAATCGGCTCAACTCCAGTGCGATATCCATACAAAATCTGCAGGGTTCACTTCGCGTTTGAAAGTCCCATGTCAGGGTGGGTTAGTGACAGCCTTTGGTACCTGGGTCTAATGTTGGACGAACACTTGTCTTTCAAATGTCACATACTTGCTCTCTCTAAGAAAATTAGGAAACTGATTTATTTTAGTAAAACGACTGCGGGACTGCTCACCTCTGGAGGTTTTATTTATTTATTTATACCATGCGCTTTGCCAATCAATTATTCAATATGGTATTGCAGTGTGGGGTAGCGCTGGGGTATTATTCATCATGAATGCTCTCATTCGAGTTCAGTGAAGTACAACAAAGTCTCCTCTTTTTGACGCCATCATGAGTAGACGCATATATAGAGTTCCCATTCCCACAGTCAGATCGGCATACGCTAAACACTCCGCATTCTTCATGTGCACCATATACAAAATTAAGTCGACTCTAAAGAAATGGTTTGCCACTTTGTCATATAGTGACACGAAAGACATAGTACGTTCCTGTTATTAAATAAGGTTGCTATACCGTAACACGCATTCACACACATACACACACAGTACTTAATGTTAAAAATTAATATGTTCGTATACCTACTACGTAATAACTTAAATTTCGATTTGGAATGCTCATTTCGTGCTGTTTATGTGGAGTATGATTACTCACGTGATTTGTTAACCTTCTCAGTGGGTCCCAAGATACAGGCTCAGTCTAGTTTGGGTCTCAACGTATATTCGCATAATTTGTATTTCTGTGTTTTTGTATTATTATTAAATTCATTGTAATTATCCGTTAGCTTCAAACAACTATAATCTAATGGTGTTATGGCTGATTAAGATTCTGTCAATTTGTTTTTTGATGAGTTTATGACGCGCTTAAAATATTTAAAGTCAGTTGCTTATAATGTACTTAAATTTTAAATATCAATATCTACTATTTTTTATAACCGTAATTTAAAATATTCTCTTAACAATTATTAACACAGTTTGAAATCAATAAGTCTTTACGGAGGTGGTTGTACAGGTTTCTGCCATTGCTCATTTTTTTATTACTTTTCTACCCATGGGGCTACATGCCTCACTTTCAACCCCCATCTTAAGTCAAATATAACCTAATTTCAGAATATGAGGAATGAAAAAACCATTGTATTGTTTTACAGAGCCTTCGCGCTGGCACCGTGTGGGTGAACGACTACAACGTGTTCTGCAACCAGGTGCCGTTCGGCGGCTTCAAGCATTCCGGCCTCGGTCGAGAGAACGGCCCCTACGGCATCAGGAACTACGTCGAGAGCAAGTCTGTCGTCGTCAAAATACCCGCTAAGAACTCATAAATATTACTATTCGTAGTAATATTTGCGGTTTTATGTCCCCCACTGTGGCGTTATGTGACCAAGGTCATTTATCGACATATCCAGCTCTATTTTATTTTATAGCTTCTTTTCAAACTGCGTGCAGTACACCTTGCAGGATCGTCTAGAATCTAGATGCGCACATGCACACAAATTAAGGCATCCTGCACACCTATCAATTTGTCACAACAACCTCTTTGAAAGTGAATGAATTGAGTGATTGCTATTTCTTTCCATCTTATAGCTGCCTGTAGGTTGATTGATAGGTGTGTAAGCAAAACTTAAATTATAATGATTTATTTCCACATATCGTCATCATCATCATGATGATGATATGTGGAAATAAATCATTATAATTTAAGTTTTGCTTACACACCTATCAATCCTTGCAGGACCGTCTAGAATCTAGATGCGCACATGCACACAAATTAAGGCATCCTGCACACCTATCAATTTGTCACAACAACCTCTTTGAAAGTGAATGAATTGAGTGATTGCTATTTCTTTCCATCTTATAGCTGCCTGTAGGTTGATTGATAGGTGTGTAAGCAAAACTTAAATTATAATGATTTATTTCCACATATATAATAGTAATATAGTTTTGTAATGTGATAATGATAAAAATCCCAGTCTTCCGAGTTGTTATTATGAGGCTGATAAGATGCATTTTCGTAATATGTGCCATTTCCGTTTCTTATAGCTATGAATGTATTTTTAAAGTTAAGTTACAAATTGTATGATCAACTGTTCTTCTTTAATAAACAATACAATCAAATGGTTTATTTTAATCACAAATATTATATGAGTGAAAGTAGTAAAGACCAAGCGTCAAGAAGAATTAACGGGAGGAATCTTGCGGTAGTTAGTTAATGGTGATTTTATTTACAAGACGCGTCTTAGCCAAAGAAATATTTAGGTAATTGGAAGAAATTCTGGCAAAGGTACTGAAACACCAAATTCACACATGGTATCCGGTATTATTACTTCCTAACTGCCCGCATGGGTATACTCCCGGTGTAGGTACTAATTAAGAAAAATACAATGAAATGAAGGGCTGTGGTTTAACAGATCACCAAATTTAGTAAAATATAGCGTCAAAATCTACACATACTCTCTATAGATCCAAACTGGGTAAAATGACCAGCAATTGTATAGCCTTTTAGAATGACAACTATAAACCATAACTTCACTATGGGTCAGTAAATATGAATTGACAACTTTTTCACTTACAAGCATTCAGATTTACCTAATAATGTAATGATGTAATATTAATGATGATGATAAACGTGACCGTGGCGTGATTGCATTTCTTATTGAGTGACTCGCTCTCTGATAAACAAGGCGCAAATAACTTTGAAGGCTATGCCCGATAATTATGTAGGTATGTATACTTGTATAAATTTTATACAAGTATACATTTTTATATAGATTCCAGAGACCTGTTACCGTACGTACGTTAACCACGCGTGTCAGCTTGATGCACTCCTATTGACATTTTATGGGTAACCTTAGAGAAAAGCACTAGGAAATTGGGTAATTGTTTTTTTTTCAACATGGTAAAAATGTAAATTAAACATTTCAGCTATCAAAAAAACCTATTTTTTGCTTACTTATATAATAATAAGATGAAAAGTCGCTTTTAGACGAATCCAGTACCAGCTGACAGAATGAGCGGCGCGCGCCAGCGCTGGACTGGCATTGCGCCGTTTATATGGATCCAGTCACACCGGAATGGCACAAACATAATTATATCCAGCAAAACTAGAGCCTGCAACTGGATTCGTCTAAAAGTGCCTTTAAAGTATTAGGGTTTATTACATAGTTGAAAAAAAGTCGTTCCGCCTATGGTATGGTCAATAGTTAACGGCCTAAGTTATTATTGTACAGACACCGTTGGACTCTTATTACAATAGAAATAAGGTCCAAAAAGTGACAAACATTCAAATTCCCCGACTGTACATGGATTTATAGAAAGGGAGGAACCGATTATTTAAACGTAGAATTTTAAACTTTATAGTTTGGAAATTAGAGGGGGTGGACACACTGTCTATGACTTTGACAGCTAATAATATCTCACCAACGGTTGACTTAAATGGACAATTTTTTTAGAAACCTCCATATCATTTTTAAAGGCCTATCCATCGATACCCCACACGACTATGTGCGTTGAAATATTTTTTCACCCACCGGTTACATATATGGAGAGCCCCCCCCACCTACTTTAATATTTTTTTGTAATTTCACAGCACTTTTATGTAGCTGTTCATAGAATACACCTTCCTACCAAATTTCATAATTGTAGGGCTTATAGTCTCAGTGTAAATCGGTTGTGACATACGGACGGACGGACGGACGGACAGACATGACGAATCTATATGGGTTCCGTTTTAGCTACGGAACCCTAAAAATCAAACTTTTATTTTGATATGTCCACAGGAAAGACACGAACCGTGCTGCGGAGTTTATAACATTAAATAAATAAACCTAAATTCGTGCGTGACCCATTACCAGTCTTTCAGGTGAACTCTACACTCTACCTCCCCGAATCGAATTCCCAACATGAGCTCATAATTGTCAAAATCGGAAATGTTCGGATTATGATAATTAAATAAACCATTGTGTAAAATCTCACTTTATATTTATTTAACAAATTATTTTATCATATAAAATAGAAACTTTTAAAATTATCCTAAACCTCTGTAAAATCAACCCATGATAAGAACTATGATAATAAAAAATTGCAGTGTAACAATATAGTAAAAATTAGAGTAAATAAACCTTTGGCCCTCTCAGAATACTTTAGCAAATGGTAAATTCAAAAGATGCAGTCTAAGTGAGAAATACAATTAAAAAGGGAGTAAAATAGAACGGAATCTAAATAAATACCTTCAAAAGGTTAACTTTCGACTAATCTAAAAATCACAACAGTGGAATGTATCGTGCCACTTAATCTAATAATCACATAGCCTTGCACTACCAAACTATACAAATAAACTTATAAAATAAATGCTTGTGGTTATACATAATGGACAGAAAATAAAAGTGATAACTGTGGTTATAAGGAATTATTTCGACAAAGAAATAAAAGTAGAGATATAAAACTATGACTAAGTCGTACTCGCTCGAGTCCGTAGGGGGATTGAAAGGGGCACAATCATATACGAGTACAAATGTACAATAGAACGATATGGATATAGACACTATGAGTGTGAGAATCTGTCCCTTACCATCACCAGACGACGCCTCAGTTCTACACGCATTCACATGTTTGATATTCAAGTAATTTTCTGTTTGTTAACAAAATATTGAGTTTATTCAATTTATTAATTTATAAAATAAAACGCATTGATCCGATAAAAATGCAACACTCAATTAGTGATCAAGGTCGGCGAATTAAATACATTATAGAACATCCAGTGTTAGTCATATTCATAAGCAGAAATCAGTAAATGGATGGAAACAATTATAATTGAAAGCAATACACATATAATTCAATTCAATTAGGACATAATTAGTGTGAAAAATATTATGCTACGATTAATGTTATTTGAACTCATGAATAAAATCTAACAAATTCAATTTGTACCACGTTATTTAAATACTGAGTTATTGTACTTTTGGCTGATTTTCCCTACCATTTTGTTAACGAACTAAATAGTTATATTCTTAAAATGCCATCTCGTGCCAGTCACTTCACACTGAAAAGGCTTTTTAATAGTTTCCTAACGTATAAGCAGCTCTCTAGACAATTAGAGAACATGTTAGGTATAACGCTATACATTGAAGAATAATTCACAGAAATATCATGACTAGACTGGAAGACACTTGTGGAGAAATATTTTAACCGAATGTAGGTGTTTACCAGCTTAGTCAAAAGTTATTTTTGGAAATCTTCGGTTGCTTAGCAAACAAAACAAATTTCGAGAACGCGCGAGTCAACGCGATTGTCATTATTCATCCTAACTTTGAAGTTCTCGAAATGCAAACTACCAAATGAATTTTTAATGGGGTTCGTATCAGGCGTCCGTCCCTGGATCCGGAGAAGACTCCTTATCAGTAGTGTCTTCATTCATCGCAGACAAATTTTCTTCAGAGATCTTCTCCAAACAGCCGCACGTCAAAGAAGACAGGTTGCTGAGATTGCTATTAGCTAAATCCTCCTCGATTTTGCGCTCAATATACTCAAAATCGTCATTCTCCGCTTGGCACTTCAAGCACTCCTCAGATGAGGAATCCTGGTAGGCTAACACGTTTTCTATATTGAGTTCCACGGCATCATCTTTAACAGGTAACGATGGACTGCTGTTGCTTAAGAATTTTTCCTCATTTTTAAGATTTTGAACGAATACTTCTGATTTCGGGCGGACCTTATTAGCTGCATCGCGGCGTTTCTTTCGTGCAAGAACTGGGGAGGCAGTGCTACGTTTTTCGCTAGGGAATATACGTTGGATCCTTTCTTCGACGAGAGAAATGCTCCTTTTGAAGACGACGGTGTCTTGCGGTATGTCTTTGACGCCGTCTATAGCGTCCCTGGATTCGACGTCAGAGTGGTCGCACCTGAAAAAGAGGTAGAATGCTTTACAAATATTTCATCCCGAAGTTTTCGAAATTTACATTTAATGTACCTATAACTTTATTTAAAGTGTGAACGGTAACTGAGAGAATAATTAAAAACGTTACAAGCAAGGCTATTGACTGGTCTCGAACATAAACGTGGCTGATGATTAAGGGTCTTCTAGAAGAGCAAATGGCCATCCCAAACAAATCAGGAAGCGGAAAAGTAACACTCAAGATACATAGATCCGTATGAAGTATTTTTGGACCATAACCGGTTAATTAATGAATGATAACGCAAAAGTACACCCGAAGTAGATGGTGTCACAGCCGTTCTCCTTGACCTTGATGAGGAGACCCCGTGTTGCGGAATCAGCCAACTTGGGTCTATAGCTCGTTTATGTACAGGTATGTCCTGTGGGATATCAGTACCTGAAGTAGATGGTGTCACAGCCTTTCTACCTGGCCTTGATGAGGCAGCACTCGACCGCCTTTTCGCACAGGGTGTCATACTGAGTCAACCTTGGTCGATATCTCGTCTATGAAAAGGTCTAAGTCCTGTGGGATGTCAGTACCTGAAGTAGATGGTGTCACAGCCGTTCTCCTGCTTGACTTTGATGAGGCAGCAGTCGTCAGCCTTCTCGCACAGGATCTCGTGCAGCGAGCCGTGGAGGGGAATAAGTCGCATTCTACCGAAGTTTTCGCCAACTTGGGTGGATAGCTCGTCATCTATGTACAGGTCTTCTGTGCTGCGGGCTTCCTGTGGTTTTGAAATAAAAACACGTTAGCCACAACACAACATGTTGGTTACTTGCAAAATCGACCAAAAACTTATAGGGCCAGGTATCTACAATAATATTTATCAATTTGAAATGAGTATGAAAAGCATTAACAGTGGTAATTCACTACTTAGACATATGATAAATAAATGCTGCTGTTCTTAACAGGGTACTTTGTAAAACACTGAAAATTATAATTTATCTAAGTTCGAATGGAAAGCACGATATCTACATCTATTATTATATCATTAATGCCCTGGAAAGTCGCAGGCAAAAGTTAGTAATACATGGTAGCGAATCAAAAAAATCGTAGACTCAGAACTAGCGTCGCAAAATGACACCACCGAAAAGGAATCAAAGAAGGCGGGGCGTCAAAAATGAGTCAAACGACTGTCTAGTATGCACAGTATTAAGTGTAGTAACAAAAAAAGTATGCATTATTTTGCAGTGAAATT
Organism: Epiblema foenella; assembly: GCA_963556455.1. Classification (NCBI taxonomy): domain Eukaryota; kingdom Metazoa; phylum Arthropoda; class Insecta; order Lepidoptera; family Tortricidae; genus Epiblema; species Epiblema foenella. The sequence goes on along the minus strand of OY747113.1, from coordinate 9,490,111 downwards.
GAGAGTAATCACTCTGAAAAACATAAAAAATAAAACCGGTCTAGTGCGAGTCGGACTCGCGCACCGAGGGTTCCGGCAAATCTCAATAACATATTTGAACGTAAAATAAAATTGTTTCAGAATGTGCAACCCAAGCCCTTTCATATGACACCCCACTCGACATATTCACTAGACTTTCAAATTTTGAACCACCTATTTATCTGACATTTTTTCACAGAAATAAAAAATTAAAAAAAAGTCATGATCAATGTATCTACATTAGCCTTCTTTATAACTATTCCATATTTCAAATCGATAGTAGAAGTATTAAGGAGTTCTTGAGATATTTAGCGATATGACAGACAGACAGACAAAGTGAAACCATAAAGGTTCCTTTTTTAACATTTTGGTACGAAACCCTAATAAGATGGAATCGTTTTCCATATGTACCTAAATCAAGACAACAAACATATTTATTTAATTTTTTAGTCAGAACAGATTTTATATAGGGATCGTAAATAGGTGAATGAAAAGGTATCTAAGATACCTCTTACACATTTGATTTTGTATTTGTACATGTGACAAGCTTTCATGCATGTTCGGGGTTCCGGTATTCGTGTACTTAGTTAATGAGTCTAATTAGAATCAAAAGTCTAGTTAGGATGACCCAGATCAATTGAGACACATTCGTAACACCACATTCCTAAACTACATAAAAACTTATGAACTTGCACTATCTATTTCGAACATTATTTGCAAGTACCTACTAAAAAAAAGTACCAAAAAATTAAAGAGAAAGAACTAAATCAAACAAGTTTTTAAAAAAAGTCGACCTTATCTCTGAAGTATAGTTACAGAGAACCTGTTCAATAGTATCATAATATTTCAGTGTCACCGAATTTTAGCACAATCGGAAACCGAGAAGTGGTTCAAACAAAAAAATAAAACAGGTAGGTATAGGTATACGGCAAGTTAAATTAAAGCTTGTTAAAATGGAGCTAGCGTAAGTATGTTAAATTTTTGCGTTATCCGAAATACGATTATTATGCCGATGTTATCTACGTATAAAAGTATTTATGTATACCTACGGTGGTCTAATTCATTAGTCATTATGAGTCCACTAAAGCTTATAATTAGAGATAGAGTTTGATTTGTGTGATATCCTATGATACTTAGAAATAAAAAAATTGCTTAAAACGACGACTATTTTACCTACTTCTTTGTATTACATTTCATCATCCATAAGCTAAGCGTTCTCATTGTCGCCTTTTTGACGCGTAAAACGTTAGCGGGCACAGAATAAGTAATAGTCATACGTCGTTATCGCGGGTGCAATAACCAATCAGATAAAGAGCACATATAACAGAATGTCTATTTGGTAGAAACGGACATATTCTGCCTACAGCTACTAAACATCTAAGAAGCTCTTTACATGTGGAGGGGGCTCTTTAAATGCCAAGGGCTTACCTTGGCATTAATAAAGTTTAAATTATTAAAATAAATAGCGGCGACGGCCCTCGACTGACGGGCGACCCCGGGGCGCGCGAGCGTTAGGTATCTAAAGCTTCGCGCGCCACCCATTGCAAGCCCCCTGCGCTAGGATGCAATCACAGCCAGTAATTTTCAAATTGACTAATCACGTTATTTGTTTTTGGATACTCTACGTAACTATGCCAACACTCTACGATAAAACAAAACTCTTAAACATAACCCAATCCTGACTTTATTACAATTAAAATTGTATTTTAATCAGAAAATACTTAAAAATGACATCTTAACGCAGTAAAAATTTACTATTTAAATTATGAAACTACGAAATGCCAATTAATTAATTCTTCGATCATCGCGATCAAGTTATGGAAAAAAGGTACTCGAAATTGTTCAATAAATTTCCGAAAATGATAAGAGAAACAAAATCAATGTCTCACTTGAAATCCTTACTTAAAATAATATAATTTAATATAATTTTTAAATAACAGTACTTACATAATATGACATAGAAACTAATAAAACCGGTTTAGATAATTATATGAAGCATGTTGCTGTGCCCTGACAGGGTTCTTGTTTTGGACTGTAACTGTTGCGTGTGGGCCTGATGATTGCACTACTACTGGACGGTGATTCGATAATAATGAATTTAGTTTATAAAACTAACCTGTAAAGCGTTGAAAGCCTGGCATCTCTTCAGCGAATTCACCTGCACATCATCCGTCAAAGTGTCATCGAGGGACTGGTTCTTATCTTTCGGCGGACTATCGCAAATCGTCACATTCACACAATTGTCCAGCACCTGTAAACTGTTTTCGCCACAACTGCTAAAAGTTATTTGTAGTAGCGGTTTGTTGTTTCCGTTTATTTTCACTCTAGAGAAGGATTTCACTGGATCTTTACGCGCTTCACCGTCATCATTATTTTTTAAATGTTCTATAATGTTGGCTACGCCTTTGTCTAGTATTTCGTCGGTTTTGTTTGAGGCCGATGATGCATCGTCCTGCATTTCTAGGAAGATGTGTTGTAGTTCTTTGCGGATGAGCTCTCTGATGAAGTCTTCGATGCCGTGCGTGTCTGTTGCCCGGTCGATCATTGGCTCGCTTCGTCTCAAGTCTTCAGAAATGGTTGTACTGTAACAATAACTAAAACATCAACCCTCCTATTCATAATCATTCATCAAACCTATTTTAGTTAAATGGCAGCTAATATTCTCTTGTCCTTATCTGACATTTATGTTTCTGAGAATTATTCATGTTAGTTAGCAAGATTTGTTAAGTTTTATGAATAAGAAAATAAACTGTAAAGACAACAAAAAAACAAGCCTATAAAAAAATAGAAAACTAAAATTTATTATGAAAGTCACTGTAAGCGTACTCGTAGTACTTAGAACATTTAATACTGGAGACGCCATTGATACACTTAACCCTCTACCAAAGGTATGTGTAGGAGAACATTCTGCCACGTTTGTAAAAACTACTTTACTAACCCTTAAATGCATACTGTAACACGCAGCTTCCATAACAAAGAATTCAAATATATATTTAAAAGTAGGAATATTTATAATAATATTGAGACTCATTTCACAAGCAAATTTAATATATTTTCATATTCATTCTTAAAATATTAACGGTTCTATACAAAAAATAAGCATTACATTGGTTTATAAACGAAAAGCCGGCAATTTCAAAAATCCGGCGCCATATTTTTATGGACTCTAAAATTGAGGTTTTGTAATCGGTGTTTTTGGCGGCCTTATTTTTTAAAAAATAATTCTTTTCTTACTATAATATATTTCTACACGTCATAAATATTGTCAGAGTACTAACTTTAATAAAATGTTTCACATGTAAATAAGCAATATTTGTATATTTTTATGATAAAAATCTTATTTTTTATACTTACAAATTTTGTATCAAATTACAATACAATTTTTATATTATTTTTCCCGTTTTCAGCACACCAGACTCGAAATCTGCGTCAAAATGCCTTTATGTGCTGTTTCCGGGTGAAAAAAGCATTTTAAATTTTTAATTTATCAAATTTACGAAAAGATGAATTTATCATTTCACTTGCACGTAAGTTTTCGCTTTGATTATAATTTTCTGCACAATTAAAGTTTTAATTGAATCGTAAATCAAGCATCGATTTAAAAACATTCGTACTTGACCATCACGCTTGGCCGCTATTTTGACATCAAACTTTACCGTATTTCGGGATACAAGGGCTACTTTCCATAAGAATTTCTATGAAATGTGATCCTTAGTGACATTGGTCAATTTAGCCATGCGATAATTGACCTAGTGGAAACGATTGTAAGGTCGAATTTTATTGCTCAAGTATTTTGAGTGTGCGTGCGTGATTTTTTTAGTTAGGTGCGTAAGCTTTACATCAGATCTTAGTACATATTTTTTCCCATAATATATTCAGCAAGATCAGGCATATGAAAGCTTAGGTCAGTGATTTAATCAATCAGTCTATAAATAGGGATACAATTACATCTAAATAAGGTAATTATATTAAACATTGCATAATTCATCAGCTACGCTAAATTAAACTAAATTAATGTGTATAAATAACATTGATAAAATGTTAAGTCAATTAAGTAATAATAACAGTCAATTAATTATGTTACATACTTCGTTAAATCTGTAATTCAAAGTCGCCTTCAGCGAAAGATGCGCTGAAGGCGCCCCCTGTCTTAAATGCTCTAAGGAGCAGCAAAAAGCCAACGACACGAGGTGTTCCCAGGCGGTCACCCATCCAAGTACTGACCTCGCCCGACGTTGCTTAACTTCGGTGATCGGACGAGAACCGGTGTATTCAACGTGGTATGGACGTTGGCGACAGAACAACCGAAAAATAATATAAATACTATTAATATGACGTGTCATCTTACCTTTTATCTATATCTTTTCGCCAACTATGATGGCGGTCGAAGTCTCTAGCGGCGAAGTTCATCTTTTTTGCTATACTGTCGCGCGCCTGGCAGAATTGCGTCCATTGCGCGTCTGAAAGAAGTTGAGTGCAAAAACGTAAGGTCTGCGCTTCGGAAGGAAGACTTTGGACTGCCGTGGTTAGTGAGGCTTGTGTCATTCGTCCAAATTGAAAAAAAAAAGGTTTGTGGTAAAGTCATCGATGATGAAAATATTAAAAATACCTATTCCCTAAACAAGATAATGATAATTTTAGCATCGGTACTGTCTCTAAATATAAAATCAACTCGGAACATGATTCGTAGTTAAGTATACAAATTATAAAATCAGGCGCCTCTCTGATGTGTAAATTTCATATTGAATCAACACTCACGATAAATGACAACATTAGACTACGGAAAAACTAAATGACGTTGCAATTGTTGACTTGTTACAACCAGTTACATGTACACTCACGGACTTTAATTATTGTCAATTTTACAGCTCACTTTATACTGGACAGTCCATCATAGTTAAGCTATGAAACTTAGGCTCGGTTTTATAAAGATCCGTTAGACCTTATGTCGGTTTGTTATGTCAAAAAATGTACTGAGTTCCTGAAATTTGATCTGATATTTGGTCTAACGGATCTTTATAAAACCCGGCCTTCACAGTAAAAGTGAGCTCTAGATGGTTCAACAATTAAGTCCGTGACCGTACCTAATGACAGTATGGTTATTGTTGGGTATTGTACGAGTACTTTGGTTAAAGATTTACCATGGTGATGTTGTTCACACACATCTTCGGATAGCCAGGGGTCGTCTACATATTACTACAAATTCTGAGAATTTAAAGAGCTAAGAATTTTGTTAGGGAATACAATTTTGCCTTTCGGCCGCAATTATATTTCACGTGCTGTGATTCTAACTATTCGTCGAGTCGAAACTCCTACGCTAATTTAGAATAGTTAGACGATTTAATCATTACTAGTTATTAGTGTTTAAGTACTCAAAAATAAAACACAAAAGTGCACAAAGTTATTTATTAAAATTTCAATCACACTGGCGCCTCCACACAACAATCAAGAACAAAATAATTAGTCATGTTAGTAACCGATCCCGTTACATAGATAGTTTAACTCATATTTGCGCGCGGCAGTATGTGTGCGTAGGCTTTGCAGTCAACATTATACATATGAATAACATTCATAAAACTTAATAAACCTCTGCTTACTACTAAATTGTGTTTTGTCCCTTTCTCACAAACATATATGTCAAAGTGACAGATAAGGTTATCGTGTTTTAGAGGCAATTTAACTAAAATAGGTATGTTACGATTATAAATAACGGATTAAGTCAGTTTCAGTCGCCGTAACAAGCGCACGCAAAGATGAGTTGAACCATTTATAAGCTTTAAAGGGCTTTAACAGAATGTTGAGTCATTCCACATAAAAAACCACCTAACAACCTAAACCTCGTGTTTGTAACAACCTAAAAATACTAGCTGCATATTCAAACGTGGTTTAGATATGCAACTAGTAGTATTTTAGCTGTGCAAATCAGTATTATTTTGTTGCGCAGTCAGTATTTTATGATAAAAGCAATCTTTTATCCTATTCAATAATAGGCATTAATAGAATCGCCATTACTCACATTACTTAAAAACATAACCCGTGGTATTTTAACACAAATCACCACATTAATTTATATGATACCTACCCACCTACACTGTTGACAACAATAAACATTTAGTTAAGTATACCTAATAAACAGATCATTATTTATTATTTATGTTTTTAAACAACAACAGACATAGGAAAAAAATGATTACTGATTGGGGTATAGCTTCCTGAGGCCTGACCTTCAAAAATTAACAAAATAATCTCGACTTTAATATGTTTAAATATAGTTCAAAATCAATTGTGTTTTATGTAGTACAGACCTATATGACACGGGGCCTCACGAGGATAGGGCGGGCCGTTCAAAATACTGTCCTTAAATTGGAAAATCATACACATGCTTTTATCCATTCATACAATTATATTACCTCTACATAAGTATTCATTATTACTATTTCGTTCTCATACATACCACAAGTTTTTTTAAAATATATAAACAAGAGAATATATCATAACACTTCTAGCGCCATCTAGTAATCTCGGCGCAAACTTCGTCGACTTACAGAGGCGGTAGGTTATTTGAGTTATTTCTATTTTCGCACCACTGATTAGTCATGTTTACCTTTCTCGCAAGCCAATAAATAACAAAAGCGTGCAAATGAGAAACGGGTAGGTGTACTTGTATTAGACTGACCATTGTCGGGCGACGAAGGTTTGAACTTGGAGCCATGCCGCTTGGTGTTGAGTTGGGGCAGCGAGTGTTGCAACGTATCAACGCAGTGGGAGGCTGGCTTTAGAGCGGCGATAGGATTCCTAAAAAAAAAAACAAATGTACCTAAATAAAAAATGCTGCTGGCAGTATGGTACCTGAAAAAGAAAAGCAAAAAGCCAACGACACGAGGTGTTCCCAGGCGGTCACCCATCCAAGTACTGACCTCGCCCGACGTTGCTTAACTTCGGTGATCGGACGAGAACCGGTGTATTCAACGTGGTATGGACGTTGGCGACAAAACAATCGAATATTGTTATCTAGATCATAAAAATAACGCCAATGACTCCTTACTTCAAAATTGGAATGTATATGTATATATGGGTGTGCAACGTGGCCATAGATAACCTCCAACGGAGGTGATCTGTGAACGTGGCTCACGCATTCACATGTTTTATTTTACCATGATAATACTGTAGTGAATGTTTTATTTGTCCGAATTAAATATAAGAAGCCTAAAATATTTATCTCTCATGTTTAGGGGACTAAAACAGTGGTCGGCAGCAGGCGGCCAGCGGGTCGCATGCGAGCCTCATTATTGACAACCTAAGGTGCCGTTTATCTAATTGAGTAACAAATTATTAACACGTGCGTCCCGGGACAATTTTGCTAGCTACTATGTGGCCCTTGGCTGCTAAAAGGTTGCCGACCCCTGCATTAAAATAAAAAAGATGGTCGTGAATTCTAATAATAAATATGTAATCATTTATATTATAAGCGAGTCAGTTTCTACAGTCATGGAATGTAGAAGTCTTTTAAACACACGTTTACAATTACAGGCATAATTTCATCAATTGTTACGCGTCTATTGGCTCTTCTATTTGCGAAATAAGCTCCAGAAACAGTGTTGTAAAGGTTTATTTACATATTAATATTGTTACCATTCAATTTTAACAATTAAAATTAGGCACATACCTATAATATTCAAAAAAATTGACATTCTATTCGATGTTACTAACAACACAATACGGATAAAAAGAGCAAAAAGCCAACGGCACGAGGTGTTCCCAGGCGGTCACCCATCCAAGTACTGACCTCGCCCGACGTTGCTTAACTTCGGTGATCGGACGAGAACCGGTGTTTTCAACGTGGTATGGACGTTGGCGACAAACTAACCGAATATATAAAATATACGTATGACGTCGTGAACGACTTATAATTAAACCGTTATTTCATACGAAACCATAAATGGCAGATATAATTTATGTTGACCTTATAGACATGGGGTCAAGGTTCAAATTCAAACATGTTTTTACACGATGCAGTAAAGGATTAAAGAATGTAACAAAATACATCAATATTGAGTTGTATGTCGTTCATATTATTTTTAATTGATAAAATATGTTTTTCTTTTTATGCTTACGGTGGACAGACGGTCAAAAGAACCGATTATGTTTGCAAAAAAGTCGAATTCACCCACAATAAATAAACAACCATATTATATTATAATAACTAGATACTTAGAAAAACGGATCATAAAATATAAATGTATGGAAACAATACAATAAGACTTATTAAAGAAGCAAAAAGCCAACGACACGAGGTGTTCCCAGGCGGTCACCCATCCAAGTACTGACCTCGCCCGACGTTGCTTAACTTCGGTGATCGGACGAGAACCAGTGTATTCAACGTGGTATGGACGTTGGCGATAAAGTCGTCGAATAATGTTAACAATAACAGCAAGTAAAATGACAATCTACACTGTAACATCAGTGCTTTGCAACTATTTTTTGCGCAGACTTAGCAGTTTCAATCGTCATAAATAGATGGCGTTAGGGAATATATACATACATAGTATACAACTTTTATAACGAACGAACTTTTATTACAATTACATCACTCACTAATTAATAACTATTACAAACAATTACTTTTAAAAATACTTAAATTTCGCTCTGTGCTTAGCTAGTGTTATTCTCATAAATAACATACTTAGGCCAGATTTCATTAAACTTGAATTAGCAACTAATTTGAGGTTAAACACCAAAGATGTAAGTTAATTCTGGAATATAAATCTTGTTTGGTTGAATGACCATCATTTGAAGCTGCTCTATTAGATGGCGTTAGTAATAAATACTTAATTTTAGTTGTAATTTATTTACCCTATTTGTCTATTTGGTGTTACAGAAATAATAAAATAAAAATACAACAAAACAAATAAAAATACCAACACAATACATAGCTAAGAACCATCTGTGCCATCAAGACTTTTGATTTTAAAACCGCACTCACATCGGTTCATCAGTTAGGGAGCTAAGGTGCACAGACAGACATACATATACACAGATACACAAGTTAAAGTTATATATAACATAACACCCCTATTTTGCGTTGCGCGTCGGCGGTTAAAAATAATAACAAACAAGAGATTACCAGGATGCAATCCCAATTCAGATTATACGGAACTGTGTCAAAGTGACTCCACAATTCCGCTTCGCAACCGCACTTGGATTTATTAATCTCCACGAAATACGTTAATCACAACATAAACTTACCGATTATTCTCCGGTAATGACATAGACCGTCCGGTTTTCCTATTGGCTTCAAAGATCCATTTCTCATGTATCGCAACCAACGGTTTCACATTGACATTGGCCAGTATGTCCTCTTCGATTTTATACTTCGCTTTGTCAACTTGTGTAGACTTGAAGGACCAAGAGTTGGTGCGTTCTCGATTTGTGTCGGATGTGATAGGTGATTCAGGGTGATCAACTCTGCAATGTTTTTGTTGTTCAAAAGGTGATATATAATATTAATTGCTTTCATTTGACCTGTACAACTATTTTCGATTAGGCATATTATTCACTTTTTCTTACTCATTGCAATTTATGGCGTTTGCGCCATCTAGCGGAAACGTAAGACATTAGATGATCATTGAATGAGTCGTATCACGGCAGTCATGACTCAAGAGCGAACTGCAGTTTGTATTGTAACTCGGTTCAATACGCTTTTCAGTCCCTCCTCTACAGATTTAAACTTTTATAAAACAGACTCCTAATTAATTTAGACAGACTTATCGCGACTTTATTAATTAGAAAAGTAGAACATGTAAAATACATTTCTATGCCTGATATTCTACGGAAAAAAAGTTTCTAGATATCAATTTCTATGTCTCGACACTCTGCACAGAATTTATGACAAGCGACATATTTCAAGTTTACAAGTGAAATAAAAAGCAGGTAATTTTACCTTTTAAATACATTATAGCTCTCCGTATCAACACTCACAGGTGAATGCTCTTTAGAGGCTTTTTCGAAAAAGTCGTTGTATGGTGTTACATTGATATTCTGTACCAAATTATTATTGCTTAAATCCGGCGATGAATCTTTGGTATCTGCCTCTGAAATAAAAAAATCAAATTAATGTAATGATAAAATTAAATTTGGACAAACAAAAAGCCAACGACACGAGGTGTTCCCAGGCGGTCACCCATCCAAGTACTGACCTCGCCCGACGTTGCTTAACTTCGGTGATCGGACGAGAACCGGTGTATTCAACGTGGTATGGACGTTGGCAACAGAACATTCGAATAATGTTATCCATATCAAATATATGACGTCAGAACTACTAGTGCCACAGTTGAACAATAAATAAGTGAAAAAAAAAAGGTGTCATAAAAATATTTAACTTTAATACAAGCAAAGTAAAAAAAAAACAATACTAAAAGATGCAAAAAGCCAACGACACGAGGTGTTCCCAGGCGGTCACCCATCCAAGTACTGACCTCGCCCGACGTTGCTTAACTTCGGTGATCGGACGAGAACCGGTGTATTCAACGTGGTATGGACGTTGGCGACAGAGCAACCGAATATTATTATCCGTATCAGAAATATAACGTCATACACAATGATTTTAATGAATGAGGAATGAGTAATGTTACTATTAGGAGAATAGCTCGGCTCTAATTATTTTTAGTGAGACTGCTTTGTTTGAGACAGTCAAGAGTATTCAAATTATAAATAGAATATAGCTAATAAAATTAAACACATCTACATTATTATAAAAAAGTGTTATTGCTACTTTTAATGTTTTAAGTTAGTTTCTCTTTCATTGCTCAAAAGAAAACTTAGGAACGGAGCAAAAAGCCAACGACACGAGGTGTTCCCAGGCGGTCACCCATCCAAGTACTGACCTCGCCCGACGTTGCTTAACTTCGGTGATCGGACGAGAACCGGTGTATTCAACGTAGTATGGACGTTGGCGATAGAACAACTGAATAATGTTATGCATATCAGAATTATGACGACATAATATTTTATAGTTGTCTTGGTTGTTAAAATGAGCCCATTGTTTTTATAAAACAATATTGTTTGTGTAAATTTCGAATATTATGCGAAAGGGTAATCAAAGAGATTAACTTACCTTTATTATTGGACAGTTTACTAATAGCTTCTCTTATAACTTCAGCATTCTTGTCACTTTCGGCCAACTCACCAGACAACCAGGCATTTTTTCTCAACTTATTACTACGCGCTATAGGCGTCGTTGGCAAGCTATAATTTTTTATATCAAAATTGTACGACGACCGTCCATTAGCATTTTTATCCTTCGGCAACGACTTTAGACAATTTAAATTGTACTCGGGTACTTTAATATGAAGGGGTTTGTAGGATTTTGGTGTGAAACTTCTGCTGAGTTTTGCCGCTGATCTCTCCACGCCACTTTGGTCTTTAACGCTATCGTCCGTGATGGTAAAATTGCGTGTGCGGTTGTCCGGACTATATATGCTACAATATTCTGTTGAATCGCTCCTATGCAACTTGTTGGGAGTGGCTACATCTTTCATTCGTGCTCGTATTTTTGCAATTGGGGTAGAGCAGGCGCTTGAATAGTCCTTTTCGGGTAGATGTTCGTATTTGAGGACAGGTCTCGCTTCCTCGTCAGATACGTAGCATTTTTGTGGAACATTGGAAGTGGCGAATAACCTGCGTTGTGATAAAAGAAGATATAAATATAAGAAAATGTATATGAAAAATTTAACTAGGTTCAAGTTATTGAACAAATTTCCATTAATCTAGATGATAAATATCTTTTGAGCACCGTGAGGCTGGTTTTCCTTGCTTACTATATTGATATGCTATATTTAGATTGGAAAGTAAAATAAAGCGACGAACACACAATTAATGCAAAAATTTTCAATTTTTGAACAGAAAAGGGGAAATAAAGGGGCAAGGTCAGCAGTGGGGCAAATGGCAGATTAAGCGCCTTACACATGAGGCAAATTTACATGTATAGTTACTTTTTGTCAACTGATAAGCTTTCGTATACAGGATCGTCACTCTTACTGCAATCCTTTTCACTCTCCGTCGAACTATCTCTGTTATGCACATCAGCCGTGAGTTGTATATTTTGTTGAACGGGACTCAAGCAGTCAGAATCCGTGGGAGACGTGTCCCATGCGACACTGCTGAAGTTCGATTTCTTCTTCGATATCCGCGCTGGTATTATTATATAGTCAAGTTTGTCGATGTCGTGCTGAAAGCAAAACGTAGATATTCGTTTTAACATTAACGCCATCTGTTGGCGCAGTAACGTACTTATTTGCTATGTTTCAAAACATCATACTTTAAGTACCAATATTGTGAATGATTACAATTCATTCAAGGCGATTAATAAATGAAAACGATTTAAATGTGATATACTGGTTTTTACTAAAACCTGTCAAATTATTACGCGAGTATGAAATATTATAAATTTGCCGTCTCGTTTTTCATCGAATAAACACGCCTGATGAGTTTTTTGTTATTCGATTAAAATAATTTGGGAGCAGGAAAAAGCCAGATAATAGCTAGTTATTTCTTCATTGTCATCAATAGCAAAAAGCCAACGACACGAGGTGTTCCCAGGCGGTCACTCATCCAAGTACTGACCTCGCCCGACGTTGCTTAACTTCGGTGATCGGACGAGAACCGGTGTATTCAACGTGGTATGGACGTTGGCAACAAAACGATTGAAAAACTGATACAAATTACGCTAAATACAAACATATGCAATCCATATGGTCTGTTCTGTATTTTGCAAGTTACCACGCGTGGCCGAGGGAGACATCATATTGAGCTAATCCTAGCGAACGAGCAGGACATAATTTTGGCGACGGTCGAACCTTAATAAATGTAGGAATAAAGGCAATTATAATCTTCGTATTCATTTGAACAGAGGAAGTCAGTAACGTATACGTAGTAAGAGATTATATCTAATGCTTAGGCTGGGCTCAGACACTTGAATTTCGAGGCATTGTCTCACCTACGCCTTAAAATCTTACATTGATCAGTAACACGGCGATTTTCATATCGTAAACGGTCATACATATGTACATTTAGCGATTGAAAAATATATATGGTGTCTTCGGGTAAACCCGAATGTCGAGTAAGTGATTTTGTTGCACTACCCAAACATCAAAAAAAAAATTAACATTTCTTTTTGATGGTGATGATGATGAGATGCAATAAAATAGCTTAGTTAGATTGGAATTTGTTATTTTCGGAATTACCCGACATTCGAAATATTAATGACTAATATTACGATATAAGTATATTTCAGTTATGAAATTTGTTAATGGATAACTAATTTAAGAATGTATTACCGTAATATGTTAAAGGAACTACATCAGAATCTTGAGGATTTACGGGGGGGACAGCGCGTACGCAGTCCCCACTACCAAAAATAACGCGTCCGAGTTATCCACATTAGGGATAATCGCAAGGGTCAACCCAACCGCAGTGCAATGGAAGAGTCTCGCCCTGGGGGAACCGCCTTCTTGATCACGGTATCCCCTACGCCAGGTAAGTATGAATTGGTATCCGTACGCCGAGAGGGTCGCTAAACAAGGAAAAATCTTAACAGCGCGAAGTACAAATCGCCTCGGACGTAACAGCGGCATCTGTCGGGTTCGGGTGTTGTATTCGAACAACGACAATAAAGGCTAAGTGCTGGCCGCCATAAGGTCCCTTTTGATTTTGACTATCACATAATGGCTCCTGCAGGGTACATATATTTTTGAAAATGTATTACTTCTATAAATATATTCTACACGATACGAAAATAATTATTAGAGGAACTATGCAAGTTTATGTTTAATACGCATTATGTAAAGAGTAAACTCCGGTACAACTTATCTATTAAAAAAAAAATTGGTTGCCTGTAAAGTCGGTATACGGGCGAAAGTTTTACGTGACAACGACTTTTTATGTCTGTCTCTCTCGCTCTTAGGCGGGCTAACCATGCCTCTCACTCGCTCTCATTGTGAGCGCATAACGTGAGCGGAGCGTAACGCAGTTTCTTGAAGTGTCACCCGGCAAACCAATTTATAAGACGTTGTCACGTCAAAAACATTCACTATTGAAGCAATGGAATGGATCTTCGGGTGTTTTCTCGCATCTCCGCCTGTGTTAGTTTTTTTAGGGTTACCAGATCCGATTTCATATTTTCGGAGCGTCAGCGTTAAAAATTCGGGACAAGTCATTAAGTAACTAATGTTTTATTTTCTTGTAAAATCAACATATCTTTACTATGTTCCCTAAGACAAATTTATTTTGTTTGTATAGTTAAATTTTATTATTGTCAGAGTGTGGAAAAGGTATTTTTATTGGTTATTGGTAGTGATTGCTGAAAAATTCGGAACAATGTTCTATTTCGAATTAAGTTCACCAAATCTCGGGGCAAGACTAACGCTGACAATCGGGACTCGCCGAAAAACAACCATACCTGCCTTCCACAGCGTGTGTTCCTTGAACTTGTATTTGTGATACATACCTTCGCAGTATGCAGTATGTTCTGCAACTTCTCAAGGTCTATCCTTTCAGATCGCTCGATTTTCAAACCGTCTTGTAGCAAAGCCAGGAGACTGCCAGGGTATGTACCATCTTGTGGAAGTGTCATACCCGCCTTCCATAACGTATACTGTTCCTTTAGCTTCTCGTATGCCAGGGTGTTCCACGGGATCTTAGCTGAAAAATTAGAATAATTAACGACAGATGTAAGTGTTACGAAGTTGGTAGGTTGATTTTTTGTTTTTTGGCAAAACATATACATAATCATAATATAATAAGCTATACAACACAGTTTTGCCAATATCGGCTTAAATTAAAAGCCGCATTCGCGGGGCACTTACGTCTGCTAGTGATATTCCCAGCCTAGACCGCAGTGACCCTGCCTACGAAGCTGGGGGTCCGGTGGGTTCGAATCCCGGTCAAGGCATTTATTTGTGTGAGTCTTGGATGTTTTCTATGTAATTAAACATTTATATAAGATATGACGATGGATACAATATTTATCTTACCATTGCAGCTCTCCCATAGTACCAAACATAGCGAGTATACGTCACTCTTGCTGCACGGGTACACATTCCCGTCTTCATCAGGGTCGAACAATTCCGGGGCATGCCAGTAGTATGTCTCTGAGTTTTCGTACAACTTGTATTCCTTCATGACAGCGTTACCCCTCATGTAAGTCTCGGAAGCGTGCTGGGATATGAGGGGTTCGCTCTCTGGATTGTTGTGACTAGTCTCTGTAAAAACAGTAAAAATAAACAAAAAGCTCGACACGAGGGTAAGAATACGAGGTGTTCCCAGGCGGGCACCCAGTCCAAGTACTGACCTCGCCCGACGTTGCCTAACTTCGGTGATAGGGCGAGAACCGGTATATATTCAACGTATCGTGGTTATATCTATATCAGAAATATGACGCAAAAACAGTATAATTCTCGTACTTAAATTAGATAACTGTACGGTCTAGGTCTAAAATATATTTAAATTATTGCCCCGTAAGTATTTCTTTATGAATACATAAACAAAAATAAGTATCATTAAACGCAACATTATTGGATCAAGAAAATAAACAAAAAGCCAACGACACGAGGTGTTCCCAGGCGGTCACCCATCCAAGTACTGACCTCGCCCGACGTTGCTTAACTTCGGTGATCGGACGAGAACCGGTGTATTCAACGTGGTATGGACGTTGGCGACATAGCAACCGAATATTATTATCCGTATCAGAAATATAACGTCATACACAATGATTATAAATAGAATATAGCTAATAAAATTAAACACATCTACATTATTATAAAAAAAGTGTTATTGCTACTTTTTATGTTTTAAGTTAGTTTCTCTTTCATTGCTCAAAAGAAAACATAGTAACGGAGCAAAAAGCCAACGACACGAGGTGTTCCCAGGCGGTCACCCATCCAAGTACTGACCTCGCCCGACGTTGCTTAACTTCGGTGATCGGACGAGAACCGGTGTATTCAACGTGGTATGGACGTTGGCGACAACCGAGGCGAATATAGTTGTCAATTACTAATAATACCAACACAGTACATACATATTTTTTTTTTATCTTTGCACTAAACTCGCTCAGATAACCTCTATTAGCGAAAATACGGTTGCGGCTATTTGACAACTTGGTAATTCCAATCGCTATTAATAGATGGCGTTAGTGAATGCATAAAGTACTAAGTTTTGTAGCCAAGTTTACGTTATCATATCATCACATCACTATAAAGCGATATTTCGTAAAATTCACTTAGCAAAAATGTAATAATTATTATGCAATAGTATTTATATGATAGTATATGACAATATCAAAAACTTGTATTTTTGACTTGTGTCTCTAGGTGACGCTAGTGTACCTTCCTTACGTAGAAATTACTTTCGTCTTTGCCTATAAGTTTTGAACAAAAGGACATAGTTAAACACATGTATGTCAACAACCTTTTCTTACTAACAAAATGAAATAGCAGTACTCTTGTATTTTTATTAAATATTATAGTCGTAATAATAGTTTTCAATATATCACTAGATGGCGTTAGTTATAAGGTTTTCTGTTGAAATTATTAGTAGAAAATTTTGACAACTGTCAATATAATATCACTGCATAGAAGTGGTCAAACGAATATATCAAATCGGGTCGATGGAAGTCGGTTGACAAATCTGCCATATCATAATAACACATTATTAGATATAATTTGAACCAGCGTGCTGAGTACTTTTAAAAATGGTCGATTTACTCGAAATGTGAATATTATAAAATCATAAAACAGTAATCACGAAGAAGATGTATGACCAAAATGAAAAGCAAAAAGCCTAGGAACCGGTGTATTCAACGTCGTATGGACGTTGGCGACAGAAAAACCGTTTAATGTCATCCGTATCAAATATATGTATGACGTCATAAGTTATAACGACTAGTGCCACAACTAAACAATAAATAAGTGAAAAAAAAGATGTTATAAAAAAAGTGTGATCAAAATATCCAATTTTAATACAAGCAAAGTATAAAACAATACTAAAAGATGCAAAAAGCCAACGACACGAGGTGTTCCCAGGCGGTCACCCATCCAAGTACTGACCTCGCCCGACGTTGCTTAACTTCGGTGATCGGACGAGAACCGGTGTATTCAACGTGGTATGGACGTTGGCGACAGAACAACCGAATAATGTTATCCATATGAAATAAATGACGTCATAAGTCATAACGACTAGTGCCACAACTAAATAATAAATAAGTGAAAAAAAATTTTTATAAAAAAGTGTGATCAAAATATCCAACTTTAATACAAGCAAAGTATAAAAAAACAATACTAAAAGATGCAAAAAGCCAACGACACGAGGTGTTCCCAGGCGGTCACCCATCCAAGTACTGACCTCGCCCGACGTTGCTTAACTTCGGTGATCGGACGAGAACCGGTGTATTCAACGTGGTATGGACGTTGGCGACAGAACAACCGAATATTAACATTAAATCATAAGAATCACAGACTTATAATCATACATTATACAGAAAACAACAAACACACTTAATTTTTGGCAACAGAATTGCATTCGAATGCAATGCGTCCTGCGTAATCAATAGTAATCATGACACTCATGAGTGTAGTTATACAAAGTATTACTTACCATCAATATTAACGTATTGCGGCTCGGGTGAATACATTTCATACCCGAGTTTCTCTTTCTTCTTTTCTTTAGGCAGTTTCACACACGGCCCCAAATCAGATAGTTTAGCAGAATCCTGTCGCGTAATCATGATGCTTTTGCTACTTAGGGCCGTGTGGAGGTACCCTTGCATGCGGAGGAACACAAGTGCATTGGCGATGTCCAACGCGTACTGGACTGAGGTCTGAGCGCTGAGGATTCGACCCTGCAGTATGAAAATAAAGTTGGATTTGATTATGCACGAGCGTGTAATGGTAACTATGAGCGCTTCCATGATTTGGAATGCGCTAAATCGTTACTTTTGCGCAGCTCGAGAATTTCTAAATTAGTTCGCTATTGACTTCCTCAGCGTGAAATTCAATCCACGTGGAAGCGTCCCATTCCTTGTCGTTGACGAATAACGATCGATATTCTTTTTAAACTTCATTATTTTTAATCCGCCGAAACAAAGCCTCGCTTCGATCATTGCACTAGATTATTTCGGGAAAACACAATCGATCAATCGGGGAATCCGACCCGGAAACCAAAACAAAACAACCAAGCCAATCGATTAGCCATAACAGATACGGTAGTAAAATAAGAAATAATAATACACCTTAAGGCTCTATTGAGCATCAGACAATTAAAATGATCGGTTATGGAATGCGTTTTTTTTGTTGAAAAGGCTATTAGTAAAGTTTAGGGGTTACTGTAAAATCTATTCTAACTTCATTACAATAAGAATGAAAATCATTCCGCTGCGCCTACTAAATGAGATAAAGACAAACTAAAATGGCTGTAGCGTAAATCTAGATAGGATTGAAGCTTAGTTGTAAACATGGCCGCCACAATAGCTAAACTGGTTATAAACATAAAGGTGAGATACTGACATTACTCTTATTAAATGATAGTTTCAACGGTTACGCGGTAAAATGCTTGGCCAGCATAAGCAAAATGGCGCCACAAAGACATATTTTTCGCTTTTTTCGCTTCTTACTTGTTTGTCGCGCAGGTTTGTGCCTGCATTGCTGTGAATAGGGTTGTCCCACAGTTATGGTGACCTGACAAAATGTGTGATAAGTGGCTGACCCATTGCCAAGCAAACGATCTAGCGAACGTTTCGCTGATTTACTGGCTCGCAAAATTTTCACACCCCAGACTGAGCCAAATGCATTTTCAAGCATTAACAATGAACTAGGGAGCCAGCCCGCTGGAATATAGGTCCATCAGCGACTTTGTCCTCTCGCCAATTGACAAACGCTTTCCAGTCATTCTCCTGATTTGTGTTTACGTCTGAACTCCATCAAACGATAGAGAACAAGCAGCGCCCTGCGGTGTTACCCGCGGATAAAAGGTAGCCTATGTGTTAATCCAGGGTATAAGCTACCTCCATTCCAAGTTTCAGCAAAATCCGTCCAACCGAGAGTTTTGAGAGAAACGTACATCCATCCGTACATCGGCGCAAACTTTTACGTTTATAATATTATTAGGATATTCGCCGGTTGACCGCAGATATATAAACTTTTGAGAATGACTGTTTTGATTGACTTCGAAATGTACCTGTCCATCGTGCAGTATGTCGTATAGGGTGTCCACGCATCGCTCGCAAATGATGTTCACGTTGTTGTGGACGTCCGGGTACAGTCCCATCAGGAGTATTATGTTTGGGTGGCGACATTTTCTGAAACCACAAGGACATATTATTATATTTCTGATATTAATATTTATTTCTATTTTGTCAAACCTGTATTAATGGAAGAGCGGAGTCTCCTGGCACAAGCAAATATTATGCCTATAAGGAGATTCCAACCTTATATGTATTAAACCTTTAAGATAGTCTTCTGTGACCGTCTGCGTTAGTTTCGCTCTTCAGGCAACCTTTCCGTCTCTATCCCACTTCACCGAACTGGTTTCATGTTCTATTCGTTTACCATTCAAGTTGCTAGTCTCTGGAACAGTCTACCCGTTAAAATCAGGCTATCTGATACCAAAATAGCGTTTAAAAACTCTCTACGTACATTTTTTAGCAGAACCGAATATCCCTAATGTTTCTGCTCATAGTTTCGTCTGTATATAATAGATATGTATGTGTATAGATTTGTTATTACTTATTTATGTATATATTGGTATTAATATGTAATAACTATATTGACACTTAGTATGTACGTTTTTATATTTGAAGTTGCATTGCCCGTAATTTGTCTGTTTTGCCCTAAGTTTGACTGGTAGCGAATGCTTTTGGCATTAATTTTTCATTATCATTGTCTAGATTGCACACTCCGTGAGGTTGTCTTTCCAATAACCTTTACGTTACTTAGGAATGTAACAGAAAACGGTCGACTAATCATTTACTTATTGGAAAATTCTTTCATCATGACTTGCTGGACAAAGACGGACAGAATCTTGTCCTAAACAAGGGCCACCACTCATTGCTAGCGCTGAAGAGACGTGTTAGTTTCGACGTAAATAAGGTGTAACCTGACAAATTCTTTCTTTTTGATTTGCTGGACAGAGACGGACAAAATCTTGTCCTGAAAGAGGGCCACGCCTCATTGTTAGCGCCCAAGAGACGTGTGTTAGTTTCGCCGTAAGTGAGGTGTAACCTGACAAATTCTTTCTTCTTGATTTGCTGGACAGAGACGGACAGAATCTTAAGTCCTAAACAAGGGCCACGACTTATTGTTAGCGCTCAAGAGACGTGTTACAATTTCACCGTATATAAGGTGTAACCTGACAAATTCTTTCTTTTTGATTTGCTGGACGGAGACGGACAGAATCTTGTCCTGAACGAGGGCCACGCCTCATTGATAGCGCCCAAGAGACGTGTATTAGTTTCGCCGTAAGTGAGGTGTAACCTGACAAATTCTTTCTCCTTGATTTGCTGGACAGAGACGGACAGAATCTTAAATCCTAAACGAGGGCCACGCCTCATTGTTAGCGCCCAAGAGACGTGTGTATTTTATTTTCATTTGGGACTTGTGGCTATTCCCAGGCTGCTTAGCCCTATATCACTGGCATCACTGCTAGCAATTGTGATCTGCTGAACTATTGTGATCAAGAGACGTGTTCTTTTCGACGTAAATAACGTGTAACCTACCTCAGTATGTTAATCTCGGTGTTCCATTTCTTCCTGACTTGCTCCACGGAAACGGGTAGTGCCTTGATCTGAACGGGGACTACCCCCCATTTGCCAGGGCTCCATACGCGGGTCTTGTCCACGTTCACATCTAAGTTGCTCGCACTTGCTAGAGATAGACCGTACGTGCTTGTCTCGCTCTGACAAAGAAAGAGGAAGGACAATGTTTAAATTGTCGACGACCTGACTTATTATACTTAAATCACATTTATAGCGCCGGGTCGGCTGCTTCTAGTTTCAATAAATAACCACGTACATCTGTAAATAACTCGAAAAAAAGTTACCAGTATACTTAATGAAAATTAGTGACTTTCAATTATATTCATCATGTATTTTACATTTTTGAAATATGCGCAAAATCTGTCTGCCATGCTGTCATGATCATGACTCATTATATAATTGTGGCGGTGATCGATTGTGCAAATCGGTGGATAATTCGATCGTGCGTGAGTCCCGAGACTTTTTGAGGCAGAATGACGTAATTTTAAAAAGTAAACACTTACCTTACTGTCGTCAGTTTTACTCTGATTCGCAGACTGTGCTTGCAGTTGCTCATCTGCCCATCGGTCGAAATTTTTTAGCTCGCTCATGACTTCCCAAAGGTTGTCTTTGCTGTTTCCATCTCTAATGGCCCCGTCGGACGAGCTTTGACTAGAGTCGTTAATATCTTCTTTCGCTTTCATACCGTCTACCTCTTCAACATCACCTTTAGAATCCAGAAAGGTTTTAATGTCATACGGCAGGGAATTATTCTTGTAAAAGAATGGGGGCGATTGAACCTGATCGTCTTCTTTAAAATCTATATGTTTCTGCGCGAATTTTTCCGGGGACCTGTAAACTCTTCGCGAATATTTTTTCCGTGGTTCTGAATATGCCGAGATTGTTCCAGGCATGAAGACCTGATTCTGGAAGAGGAATTGTATGTTCGGCAGGGGGTCGTCAGGATTCTCGCTTCGCGCTCTTTGCGTTTTCTTTTTGTATTTTACGCCGGATTTCTTTTCATAGTTGAAGGATCTGTCGGGGTCGGCGCAGTCCGTGCAAGAAATGGGTAGGGAGTGTCGTCCGCATTTTTTCTTGACGGGCGTGTCTGGGAGTTGAGGGCCGGAGGAGCGGCGGGCTTGGAACTCGGCAAGGTCGCGTTTGTACTCATTCGTGCGTATGGTGCCGATGTCGTGGGAGGACTCGGGAGGTCCGGGGCTGGACGAGCGGTGCGTGCTCACAGTCACGCGTTCCCTGTAAATATGGGTTTCACTTAGACCGCGTTTTTGAACAGGAGAAGGGGACTGGGCGAAGTCAGCCAAACACGGCTTTGCTTAGGGGTATGTACACAGGATGTCTCATTAACCGAGGATCATTCGTGGACAGCTGATAGGGCAGTTAAATACGAAACATAAAATTATTCGTCTAATTCAATGTTTGGTAAAAATGCCTTAGTTTTCGTTATATTGTGGAATGTGGTTTTCGTTATATTTTCGGTTGTGGAATGAGCTCCATGTCGAGGTTATCCCGAGGGACTACAGTATAAGGTACAGTATTCTTCAAGAAAGGAGTGTTAAATATATTTAAGGGTCGGCAACGGCATGCGACTCCCCTGGAGTTGCAAGCGTCCATAGGCTGCGGTGACAGCTTACCATCAGGCACGCCGCACACATTGTTTGTCATCGACGTGGTATAACAAAAATTGAGCTTTCGGGATGACACGGCTGAAAAGTCTAAAAAAAAGTAGTTAACAATATTTTTAAACCGTGTGAGCTTTATTGTTTTCTATGTATTTAAGTATATATTTATCTATATGTATAAGTAAGTAGTAAGTATATTTTTTATTATTTTTTTTTTTTTTATTAAAAATGGGATCGCTCTTGGCCAGCATCTAGCCATGGGGCAAAGATTTGTGTAAGATCGTCCATAAACATTTATTTATTTTATTTTCGTGAAAATTAGACATGAAACGGGTTTAAAAAAAGTACCTACAACAAATACAAAACTGATCTAACGAGAAAATTTTATGTTTTGGTACCAACACTAATGACGGCTATTAAGGCAGCTATTAGGATTAGAGTTCGGCGCGTATGATTATGATAGTTGCGTTTATTTTATAAGCGATTTTTTGCGGAAAATACACGTCACCATTGTCGCCAGCGTGTTTTTTTGATAAAAGATATATTAAAGTCGACAATTAAATGGCTTCAGTGGCTTCTTAACTACCGATAGTGAGCCAGATTTCCACTGTAATTCAACAATACGTGACTCACAGATCTAACAACTTGAGTCAAAGTCAATCCGAGATGTTTTCGATCGATCTTTTTTCCGACACAAACGCCGATGATCAGAGCCGCGACTGCGGTAAACCGTGGGACTGTCACGGGTCATTGAAGACTGCTGTATTTAGAAATTGTCTGCAGTCGTATTGATCGGAGAACACAAATCTTATAATACAGCTTCCAGGTATAGTCATAATTCCTTCAATCCTAAAAGTCTTCTAAAGTTCTAAATTTCACAATTGTCTTGGATTTGTTGGTATTCAATTAGTACCTAAGAAGATGTACTTACCTGTGATCAAATTTAATGTGACTAGTAATTTAGTTATAATATTAAATTAACACATTCGCTGCCAGCCTGCCAAAATTGTATGGACGTGAACGCACATATGCATTGCCGGCAGTGAATGCCTTAATTTAATTTAATGTCTACATTTAAGAGTAGGGATCTTTTTTAATGTAATATCTAACTTGTATGGATTTAATCATTTAGCGAATACCTACTGCGTTGGTCAACTTGACACTAGTGTAGTGTTATATGTGCAATGGTGCACATGGTAGATTATGCGCTGATTTGCTGCTCAAGTTGTGTCCACTTGCTTAGAATGTCTATAAGGTAGGTAATGAATACGTGGGAACAAACCTTATCAGAAATTGTTTGATGTCTGTATAAAGTGTACCTTCCTAAGAACTACATACCTACACTACGCTAATACTGTTATTATAACCATTTATAACCTTTGTGACTTTGTATGTCGGGGGTAATCTCTAAAACTACATTTCAAAAATCCTTTCACGAGCATATTGGGTGGACCTTTGAATTGGGCATAATTATGCTATATTTTGTCCTAAGACAGCTATCCATACTAATATTAGGGTTCCATAGTAAACAAGGAACCCTTATAGTTTCGCCATGTCCGTCCGTCCGTTCTCCGCTTTTCTCAGTAACCGTTAGTACTAGAAAGCTGTAATTTGGCATGAGTATACATATCAATGGCGCCGACAAAAAGGTAGAATAAAATCATAAAAAATTTTTTTTTAGGGTACCTCCCCTACAAGTAAAGTGGTGGTGCAATTTTTTTTCTTCCAACCGCCATCGTGTGGGGTATCGTTGGATAACTCTTTCAAAAATATTATAAGGTTTCTAAAAGCATTTTTTGATTCAAGAATCGGTTTGCGTGATATTAAGCTTTGCAGTAATAATTTTTGCTATGGTCAAGTGTCCACCCCTCCCCCTGCCAGCTAAACGGTAGCCACTAGGCATGTGAAAAAAATCATGGTAGTAGTATAATACGATGAATTTAAAAGGAAAACTATCACAGCTAAGTAGACATTACCGTAAAGGACAAAAATATGTATACAATACAACATCTCAAAAAAGTACATCATCCGTACTAAGATCAGTAAAAACCCTTCCGTAATTCTGGCTATGACCGGTGACGTGATGAACGGGCGACTACGGAACCCTATACTGTGCGTGGCCCGACACGCACTTGGCCGATTTTTTTATAAATGCGAAAGTGTTTGTCCTGTCTGTTACCTCTTCACGCTTAAACCGTTAAACCGATGTAGATAAAATTTGATATGGAGATATTTTAAATCCCGGGGAAGGACATAGGATACTTTTTATCCCGGAAATCATAAATTAAAGGGGTGGAAGTTTGTATGGAAGAGCGATGACTAGGTAAGCGTCTGATATAAAATAATAGCAATAAAAATCTAACACGATGTACGCATTCTACGCGATAAAAATACATATTTTCTTCAGAAAGACAAGGCCAAATCCTGAGATCGTTCTTTGAGATTTGAAGCCGTCCGAAGAATGTTGACATTTACAACGTAATAAATGTAATACGTAATCATTTGGACGCCTAATAAGATGTCTCAAGAAGTCACGAACCTGCCTTCCCAAAGCACGAACGACTATGGTCACTGGCAGCGTGTATACATCTTTTGTTCTGACCGATATTTTATACAACCGTTATTGGATTTTGAATCTTCTTCTAGCATTCAAAATGAGGCCGTTTTTGTAAAGATTACTAGTGGCTGAAAAAAGGATATCCAATTGAGGACAACTTAGGTACTTATTTGTATATCTACTTACATACGAACACCGCTAGTTAAATAAAAACTTGTCAATTTTTTACAATCTGTTTTAATATGTTAGAAATATTTCAGCTATTAAAATAATCGAATTTTTGATTACTTATTATGAGATCCATACTTTTTTAATTTCATTCTAATTTTCGTGAGTTTATGTATGATGTTAATTAATTAAATGATTTTCATTGAAACGTAACTAGTTATTTGGCTTCTAGGAAATACATTTAACAATATGTTTTATAAAATTAACCCGTCGTCTACGGATCCCAGGGATCATAACAAAAGAATGCTATTGTTTATTTATTTCGCCGGGAGACGACGGCCTTATAAATCTGTCAAGTACCCTATTCATCACGACGCACTCCACCGTACACGTACAATATCTACGTATTGTAAAAAAAAAAACATTACGTAGTTACTTGTAGATGAGAAGACCGGGCGTCCTAGTGAATTAAACGATCTATGTAATAGTTTGAAACTTACTAATATATGTTTCAACAAGTATCTCGCAGATGCCGCTCACATATACTTGAAACATATTAGTCAGTGTCAAACTATTACATAGATCGTTTATTCACTAGGACGCTCGTTCTTCTCATCTACATCACCTGCATCACGTTATGATTGAATGGCTGCACAAATAGCAAAAGCGAAAACAGTAATGTCCAACCAAAAAGTAAAAGAGCGGATAAACGATTATCACGAGCGTCGGGGTCAGCCGCTACACTTTTATCGATTAACTAGATCTTAGAAAACTGACAGCGAGTACATTTCGAGTGTAGATTTTCGTCTAGTGCCTAACCTTAGTCAGAGGAACACTGGTGGGCTAGCACAACTTGCTGCAAATTCCATGTCACGTCACGCGCGGTTGCGAGATTCCCATCTGACTCGCACTGTGTGAATTAGAAAGAGGAGGGTAGATTTTTCTCGTCTCGAGTTGCTTTGCATCCTCAGTTGTGGTTGCCCCGCTGAAGGGA
The DNA here is from genome assembly GCA_963556455.1 of Epiblema foenella. NCBI lineage: Eukaryota > Metazoa > Arthropoda > Insecta > Lepidoptera > Tortricidae > Epiblema > Epiblema foenella. The sequence continues at coordinate 9,463,955 of OY747113.1, read as the reverse complement.
CTGGATAGTCTGGATACAATATAATCTGCTGTACAAAACGGTGGTTGGATTTTTCTTCTCGGTTTGACGTATAGGCTGTAGACACCTAGATTGGGTAGGATTTCACTATAAAATAATTTTACATTCAGCAAATATGCCACAAGGGCAGCTTTTACGTGTCAATTGATAATCAATTCACAATTTGAAAAAATTATAATCAACTCCGTCTCTGTACTAATTACAAGTTACATCACGATTCTTCGAAAGCCTTTGCAATTAGGTAAAATCTGGTGTAACAAATAACCTCAAAGAATTATACACATACCTACACCTTCCACATGAAACACTCCGTCCATTGGTGATCCGAATCTCCGTATGAAAATCCATTTGGTAGTTTTTGAGTTTAACGCGTAATACTTATGTTAGTCATACGAGTAGTGATGTAAACAACCCTAATACATTTGTGTTGTGCCGATATTGAATTCATGGGAATCATCCTTGGTATCGCATCAATGTATCAATAGTGAACACCTTACGTAACTTAATAATTAAAATAGAAAGCATTCCGGATCAGCTGAAGTCATTGTCTGAGTGACAAGATAATGCTTACATAAATAACTTTGTTTTTTGAGCTAGCTCACCGTAGCGACTTTATATTCGCTTGCAAATCACTCTTATGTGGCACTAAACAAAGGTGATTTTACAACTAATAGATTAAGACAGATAATATGTCTTGAAAGTTATCTCTCTAGAAGCTATCTGCCCATCAATTTCGGTTATTTCGAAGCAATAAAAACAACGAATTACGGACAAATAGCGCAGTGAAAGTGAAATTTCAATACTGTATTGAGGTTCATTGAAATAAGCCTGAATGAAATAATTAATATATAATACAATCACGATTGATTTCTAATGTTGATTTTGAATGAGCTTCGGTAATTTCCTTTGTTTTATGGTGCTCGACGCGTGAGAATGTGTTTGTAGCCAGAGATATATTGATGCAATCTTTTCTTTAGACATACATAACATATCTAACATAACTTAATACATCTAGTAGAGGCTGATCTGGAACATCCGGATCTGCATCAATTAGGTATAATTATAGACACCAATTTCTCGAAGTTCGTCTATCAAATTTAAAATAGAGGCTTAATGACCCGAGGATGTGCTGAGGACGGGACCTACATTTATCTCTCCATCAACACAAAGAATCCCACAATCAATAAAGCATGGGCAACAAGTTTATAACTCCTCCGAATTCGCAAACGTCGCTACGGTGTCGTATGAAAAAAATTGTATTCGAGGGAACGAGTGGGTATCAAAGACTTGGTCTTCCAGTCTTTGGGAAAATGTTGCGGCCGGGGGGGGGCTTAGTAACGTATTGTTTAGTGGGTACACCGTGGCTCTCATAAGCCTATACGGCGGGGAGTCCCACATAAACACTCGGGTCACCCCCTGCGCCCGGGTGGTATGCGTATTGCAACTATTCTGTGCCTACTTTTAAAAATCCATTAGATATATTACGTACAGCAGAAAAGTCGTAAAAAATAATGCTTGAGAAATACCTACATAGCTTAGGAATTCCTTTGTTCACCACGCGTAACTATTGCGACTGGCGGCAAGGACTCCAGAACACGCTCAAGTTACCCTTCCATGACTATGTTACAGCCAGCTGAGCTGAACATTCGTATACCTATAGAATATAAATGGCTCATATAATTGTAGTTAAGTAAACGGAAAAGTAACTCTTTATGTTATCTTTTCTCTGCTTAACTACTGAACCAATTGTGTTGAACTTTGGCAGTCTAGCTCTGGTAATAAATATAGCCTACTTCATTTCTGGGTAACATTACTGGGGTGGAAAAGGGAGTGATACAGACCGAGTCACACGCGGGCGGAGCCGCAGTAATAGCTACATACCTAGTATTTACTTAAATATAATACTTTCCTGTGATGTATCAGCCCAATTATACGCTCATTAAACTACTGGTACCTAATGTTTTATAAACTTTATTATATTGAAAAAATACTAAAAGATTGTACCTTTACATGTTAAATCTAAATTGTCTGATATCTTGTTAAAGTTCTGCTCTAATTAAAGACAAATAAAATTATCTATAATTTAGTTAATATGCTCAGCACTTGAACTAAGTAGCTGTCAAAAATATGTGGTAATAAGGGCATTAAAAAGATGTCAACAATTAGTTATAATTCTGACCTTTTCTAGTTTTGTTTTGAACAGTGGACAGTACAAACTATAAACCTAGTTTAGTTTGGGACTGCACAAATTTTCTTAATGCTACTGCTAAAATCTTATTTATTTAAAAAGTTTTGAAAGGTTAAATCATTAGTAGCTTTGTATATAATTCTAGTTTGTGTTTAAAAATTCATTTAATATAAACATGTTAAAAATTAAAAATTGTTGACAATAAAACAGTGAGACAAATTCTTATAAGAAACTAGTTTGAGATAGCTACCTATTATGTTGAGAGGAAATTAGCTCTATAACATATCTACACAAGTGTAACATTTGACAATGATTTATCTTTCTTAATAGAAAAGGTTTTGTTACCTTCTCATTCATTAATACATTGCTAAAATATTGTCAATTTAATACTCACCAAATAGTTTTAACAATAATTAATTTCATCAAAAAATGTAAGCACTACCTATGTACAGTATGCACCTGACTGATGAGACAGGAGAACTGCAATTAAAGTGCAAAAAATCCATCAAATTAACCAAACCCTGGCAACAATGAGTGGCCTCAAAGCATTCAAAGGTAGCCAAGTATTGTCATCTATACAATTAAAATGAATCAAACATTCCTAGAGGCTTGGTATTTGGGGCAGGCCAGGCCTATCAATGGTATGCCCTCACTTAACAAATACATACCTACTTCCACATGAGAGGAACTCACAAAACAAGTATTGGTAAGTACATTGTTCCAACTTTAAAATATATTCAAGAAAGAAAGAGAGAGTATCACTTTATAACATCTAATTTTATTCATGTATTACATATATAATTTTGATGAAGGACTGAAATAAATAAAAAAACATACAAAAAATACTGGAACTCACTTTATGACTGCAGCCCTACTTACTTACCAGATAAGTTAAAACATGATTTGATAGATCTATTATATATAGTACCTATTTGCATCATCAAAAAAAGCAAATAGTTAAGTCATAAAATAACAAAAAGCCCGTTATCATAACGAACTGAAATCGTGAGTAAAGAAAGAATGAAATTAGCTAATAAGGAGTACGTACTTACCGGCGCAACCACTTGAAAACTCCCATGTCGTGTAACGAAGCCACTTTTTGTAGAAATGTAAAACCATACAGCAATAAAGAACACTACACGCGCATGGTGCGCAATTAGCAACTAATCAACTAACTTTTCAACTAAAACAGAAAGTCTCGCTAGAAGCACGCGGAGCATTACCGGCGCATTAGATGGTCTACACTTATAAAAAACGTCTAGCAACAATGATCGCCGATATATTGTGCGGTCAGACAAAACATCACGAACAACACGGCATTCGCAATGAACTGAATTTAGTTTTTTGTACAAATTACTTTTCGTCGCGCTCCGGTGATCCACTTCATCCGCCGGTCGGGCCTCGCTCGTTCTAGTCTACCGCGGTACCGCGGTCACGGGCGGCTCGGCGATTGTGTGAACCAACCACACAACCGTCGGCAAAAAATAAAGCGGCAATTTCTAAAGAAATTAGAAGGTACTTGTAAATAGTCAGTGATTTAGGAGAACATGAACATGATTGTTTACTTCTCTTTTGACGTATCCGTTTCTGACCGGCATTTCAGAATTTTCACGGCTTTGTACTCGAACAAGAACTTCTTCATATTGCGTTTGTTTGGCTGAACTCAAATATCCACTTTACATATCAAAATGAACGTAACACAAGCGTGATATAATATAATTACTTTACAAACGAACAATGAAGTTGACTGACAATAAATATGGAGGTCAAATTTTTTTCTGAATATAATTATACCATTATTTCATAATATTTACTTTTGGGTGCAAAAATCTATAAATAATGTAATATAATATACCTTAGTTATAATTAACATGTGATATAATAATGAATATAATAATATATTTCATATGCTTTCGATTAAAATATGCAAACTTGACTATATTTCTCGTTATTTCCTTTTTCCCGCCCGACCTGTGTTACCATATCAACCCGCGGGGTAATCACGTAACTTTTTTACTACCGTTAAGTAGATTTTAATGTCAAATTTTAATTGTCACCTCATACATTTATACTTCAAAATTGACAGTAAAATCTATCTACCGTTAGTACATAAAGTTACGTGATTCACCTGCTGATCCTAATTTTGTTACCATGTTGACTATAGAAACATATTTAAAAATGAAAATCATGCTCATCAATTTATTTCGACGATAAAAAGAATTTGGAACTTGTGTATTTTTTACTATATTCAAGAATACTTGATAAGATAGAAGAATACAAGATGCAATAATACTTGATCGAATTTATCGATACTTTTAATAATCATTTCAATACATTCATGACTAGCAATATTTTTCCCTTGGCAACAATTTGTTCCATACGTCAATCATCAAGTTTAATTTTCGAAGGATATGTTTACGTTGAGTTTGATTTATTATTTTCTCTTAATTCTGTAAATCAACTCCAATGGACGAATTAAAAGGGCCTACTATACAAATAGTTCTTCATGTTAAAGAAGGTAAACGAAGATCAAGGACTGCCTGCGTTGTATAGGATTTTATTCTAGTTGTTACTCGAGTCCCGCTTTTTCAGGTCTCGGATTTGGTTTCTTGAGGGTTCCTTTTATTGTAAGTGGATCTTTAAATGGATATATGCTGGAGACAGATCCTGTAGTGCCCGGCCATGCTCCCAGTTTCGACGCTGAACTAGTTTGGGAGGCTGATAAACGAAGGTTTCGCAGGTATGTTTATTTGCTAAAATTGTAATTTAATATATGAAATAGTTCCCATTACGTGAACTGGATGTACAGCTTCTAAGACTGAATTTTTTGTATCCAGAACGCAGCTTATCTATTATGTATAAAATAATGTCAATAATGCTTTTGAATAAGTGTTTTGATACGGCTGTTTTTAGCCTACGAGTTCAGAATGTGCCCATCAAAGTGGAAGTGTTTACAATGGGGACACAGGGCCGGAAGGATAAAGTGGGTTATCTCCTGCTGAGCCTACTTGGAGCGCAACCCTGCCCCGCCAGTAAAATTGTTGATGTAAGTCAATCTATTACATATATACAACAACAATTAAAATAATTTGTTATAATTAGTATCTTTAGGTGGCTACATGAATGTTTTTAAATCATCATAAGTAGGTTCCACCCACTTTAACAGCTATGTTTTTGTCAAATTAGTAATGCAGTGGCAAGCTGATGAGCCTCATGCACATTTCTGTAATAGCCTGTGTATGCCAGTCACCGGCATTAATATCTCTGCCTAACAAAGGGAGCAAAAATATTTGATCCATGCTAATGGAGGAGAAATAGAGGTGTGTCAGATATTTTTGGATTTTTTGCTGTGTCAAATGTTAATGTATATTAAGTGCACCAGGACCTCTTTAATCTGAACCCCTTCTAATCCAAACCCCTCTGTAATCCGAATGCCCTCCCCTGCCCATTTCTCGAAGGGGCTGACCAAGTTGATATTCCTGTGCCAGAAAAAATGCTTTTATGAAAAATGAGAGACAAAGCTTTTTAATTTTCATAACACCCAAAATACTAAAATATTGGATTTTTTAAATAGGGGGTACATTTTCGGGGTTCATATTAAAGAAATTCTGGTGTATAATCTTATATAGGTGCGGCACTCATGGCATCGGCTGCTCGGAGTGAAGTCTGAGGGAAAGTGTTGCCACCCGCAGCTGATGCTCAGCCTCACTATTGAAGATCGCATCAACTCACTCACTCCGGTAAATATGTTTTTCATAGCACCAGCAGCACTATTATTGTAGACTGGCAACTTATAATTGGGTCAATCAACTATTTTTTCTTGTTATTCTTTTCTGTTAGCCATGAGCAAAAACAGAGAGACTTTCTTTAGGGAAATGATGCAAAATGGATACCTGACAATCTTAGAAAATGGCCCATTAGAAATGGGCCTTAAAATGCCGACCTGTCCTAAATTTGGTGCTATTAAATGGATAAACTCAGTTTTAGAAAGTGACCCAAGAGAAATAACCATGGCAACTAGCGACAAAAAAGTGGATTGGCCCATTTACAATGCAAAGTATTTTGCGATGCCTTTATTCTATAATTTTTTATTTCATTGGCATTGTATTTGTGAACTATCAATTTACAGAGAAACGAGCTCCGAATGTTCCACAGCAATGATGTCGCCTACCCTACCACTTACAACACTGTCAACCCAACTGCAGGACTGTTACTCACACTTAGTAAGTATGAGCAAAGCAAAGTACATTTTCAAGTGCCCTATCACCAAATTTAACTGGAATACACAATAATTCAAGATTATTTCGACGGATGCAGTTGCTTAATCTTAACTCTAGCTGTTGCTGTTGCTGCTGAAATGTTAACATTAAATATTTCAATAGAGAATTATGTAAACCCTACGATAAATAAAGAATATCGTAAACACTTCTATTCGCCGATCCACGCGCGCCTAAATACCGAACTCCCGATATTTAAACTTCGCGGCATAAACGACATAGAGTCGACACTTGCGCGACGCGCCTATTTCAAATTTTGCGCCAAATCAGTCTGACCTCTGGCTAGAACCGACGCGCATCTTCCGGTGTAAAACTTATCCTAATTACAGTAATTTCTTGTTAAATAACTATTAAGGCTTTAGTCAGGCCTAATTTAGTGTCTGTGTATTGTATTAGAACTGTTAGGACCCCAACTTTAAATAATAATAAACTTTGTTTCTGCAAATCGCATTGTGTGATCAGTTAAATACACAATAAGAATTAAATTTAAATAAATAAAAATCCCTGATAAAAATATAGCTAAAAACCTTTGCCATCAAGACTTTAGATTTAAAAGACCACACTCATATAGGTTCATCCATTAGGGAGCTTCGATGCCACGGACAGACACACACACATACACATGGTCAACTTATATGTCGGAGGTAAATAAGTTTATGTGTAGTACGCCATAAGTAAGAAGTTTGCTAATTTTTTTCAGATGAGTACATAGCAGAGTGCAAGAAAACAGTGTCTACCCCCGAGCTGCAACCGAAACTGCTTTGCGACGAGGGCCTCATCCAGATTGGAGATGGGAAACACCTCTTTGTACTCAGTTTCGTTATTGGCTCCGTTGAGAACATTGATCTGGTAAATAAATACATTAGTGCATATACAAAATACAATAACATCTACACATATGGACTAAAATATGAGTACCTAAATAATTTACACTACACAGAGCTGTCTGTACATTGGATGTACTGTCAAGAGCAAATGTTGAAAAACTGTTTAGAATTAGAACTCACTTCTACTACCACCCAGAAAGATACACATAGAATTTGACCAACTTCTTTTAGTTAAAATGTTTAGTCTCTTTCTTTTAAAAACAATTACCAAAGAAACAGATGAGGACATTATAAATGTCAACACCATTTTTTAACTAGTTTTGTCGTAACTTGCTTGGATATGAATAAGGAATTATAAAAATAAATTACAATTTTTTACTAAAATAATGTGAATAAGAAGTATACATAAGAACATAAATCACTAATTGATACTTGTTTTATTTTTCAGCTTATACCCGACTACGCCTCTAGAAAAGATGCTACTGATTGTTATGTCTCTTACACCGTTTTTACCCATACTATTACTACTGACAGGCGAGTTATATATCTTGTTCTTTATGACGACAGAACAAAATTTCCTAGTTATTAATCACATGTAAATATTCGGTTGCTCTGTAGCCAACGTCCATACCACATTGAATACACCGGTTCTCGTCCGATCACCGAAGTTAAGCAACGTCGGGCGAGGTCAGTACTTGGATGGGTGACCGCCTGGGAACACCTCGTGCCGTTGGCTTTTTGCTTTTTCCTTGCGTGTATGAAAAGAGTTTTATGTATCTAATATTATTTTTACTACTTTTATATGTGTGAATATATGGATTTCGAGATGTGTATGTATTACTTATCGCTACCTACCATATGGCACATACTCTGTGTAAGAAACTACAGTGACATATCTCAATAAACCAGTACCCGTGTCCCTTTAGCTCTTTTAAGCGGCTATATAAATTAGAGGAATATAAATTTCAGGGTGGGCGTGACAGTGACGGGTGCAGGCGCAGCTGCGTTATTCAACCAACGTACTTCGCTACGGCTAAGAGGCGGTCTTACTGCTCTGGGCCGTTACTTCTCCGAGTGTCCTCACCTCGTCACTACTGTACGAGTCGGAGATAGAGACGTTGGTACGTCCCCTTCAGGACTTATATCTCACGCCGCGCCCATAGTTGTGGTACATACTAATTACGAACACATAGACAATGTTCACTCATAGATTCTACGCTGACGCATACATAGACAATGTGAGTGTATAGCTCAACTCAACACACAACTATGGCTCACCCGCGTACGTGCGATAAAAGTACCGTGCCCAAATCAGTCAGGTAAAGCGGCAATTACATTTCGTCGTTCGCCACATCCTGCATGCGGCGACCGCAAAGGACACGTTAGTCGGTCGCATTCGGCGATCGACAGCTGCCAACGCTTATAGCTTGGTCGGAGAAGCGCCGGTAAGCGGACAGACTAATGTAAAGACGACGTTTAGTGGCCTAAGTAGTTTAAAATGAATTCGGCGGCCGCATTAGGTGAACGAGGCCGTGTAATGGGGGGTTAAATGTAGGTCCATCGCCGTTAAAACAGCGACAGATCAAATCAAAATAACACTAGGTCAACTAGCTTATTTAGGGTTGTTGACGAAGATTCGGGGTTCCTTACTGTTGAGTGCAATAACGTAGGCGACTCCAAATTAAGTACAAAACTGATTTTATTCACGTGAGTGATCAAATTACAATAAGGATGTGTTTATACTAATGGGTCGCGTGCGCCGGCCGCGAGCGCTCAGAGAGAATGAATATCAATGCCCGGCCGGTCCAGGACGCGGCGGGGCGCGGGTCGCGGGGTGGTGCGATGGCGCGGTGGCGGGGCGGCGACAACAGCGCGTTTAAGAGGCGCGCTAACAAGCTGCCCCCCTTGGAACAGGTCCGTCCTGGTCCAAGTTCAGTGGCAGAGGGCAGAGCCTGTTGTAGGCCCTCCTCAGAGTTCCCGTGGTGGTGGTGACGTCAGCGACGCGGCCGACTCCGTCGGCGCCTGGGTAGACTGCGGCGACTCGCCCAAGCAGCCATCTGCTGGGCGGCAAGCGGTCGTCTTTGACAAGGACCATTTCTCCGAGCTGCAGTTGACCTCCGTTCCTGCACCATTTGTTTCGGATCTGCAGCTCTGAAATGTACTCTTTATAATAGCGATTCCAAAAATGCGCTTTGAGCGCTTCTATTCTCCGATATCTCGTCAGCGTATGGATCGGAGAGTCTTGAACCTGGGGAGCAGGTACCATTGTGAGTGATCGCCCTAATAAAAAATGTGCTGGAGTCAATGGAGTAAAATCCAATGGATTTGATGAAAGAGGGGTTAAAGGTCTAGAATTAAGTATTGCTTCTATCTGTACCAACAATGTGACCATCTCTTCGTAATCTAAGTGAGCCATTGATGCTATTCGCTTTAAATGATGTTTTACCTGCTTGACTGCGCCCTCTGCCACTCCATTAAAGTGTGGGCTATAGGCTGGGCAAAATTTGAAGTCTATTTCCTTTGTAGCTGAATACGACGTAATTTCGTTAGAGTTATTTTTAAGGAACTTTGCTAGCTCATTACAAGCCCCTACAAAGCAAGTCCCGTTATCGGACAGTATGGTGGCTGGTTTGCCTCTGCGGGCTATAAATCTATTTAATGCGGCAATAAAGCCCATGGCTGTCAAATCAGTGACGAGCTCTAAATGAACCGCCCTCACTGCTAAACAAACAAAAACAACTATATATGCTTTCTTTAGCTGACAACCACGACCCTTTCTGCTCGCTATCAGGATCGGGCCACCGTAGTCACAAGCTGTATCAGCAAACACGTATTCGGACTGTACCCTTTGTGGCGGTAAGTTGCCCATGATTGGCTGATGCGATTTACCCGAGTATCTTACACATGTAACGCAACGTTGTGAAGTTTGCCTGCAAAGGTTACGACCGTTTATTATCCAATACTTGTGACGTAATGTTGCTAGCATCAGCTGTGGTCCGGCGTGTAACAATATATGGTGGTAATGGTGTACTAATATTTTAGTGATGTGATGTGACGCATGCAATAAAATCGGATGTTTTGTGTTATAATCGTAATTAGAATTTGCGAGTCTGCCCCCGACTCTCATAATATCCGAGTTATCTATAAATGGATTTAGTTTCAATAGACTATCCTTGGAAGAAAGTGGGCGTTTATTTTTTAAATAAGATAGTTGCTTATGTAACATATCGCGTTGCACTCGTTTACACAACATTTGTAACGACAAATTGAGCTCTGACACTGTCAAAGGGCCCGTGCTTTTGTTTGCAGCGTTTTTACAATTATGTACAAATCTGTTTATGTATGCTATAATGTTTTGCAACTTACAAAAGCTCGAGTATTTAGAAGTGAAATGGCTCTCCTGAGGTTCGTCAGCCAAGACATGACACTGTATTTTGATTTCGGGTAACGTTTCTATTGGCATATTTTGGGGTTGCAGAGGCCACTGTATTTCAGTCTTGTGAAGGAAAGGCGGTCCTTCCCACCACAAAAGTGAAAGCTTGAGGTTTGAAGCATCTTGACCTCTACTACCTATGTCAGCAGGGTTCAAATTTGTCGGTACATAATGCCAAGCTGTGGGATTAGAATTGTTAGTGATTTCAACTATTCTGTTATGAACAAATTGTTTTAACCGTTCTTTACAAGTTTTTATCCAACAAAGCACAATAGTTGAATCACACCAAAAGAACTGAGCATCAATATTCAAACGCAGTGACTTCGTTACTTTCTGTGCTAGCTGTGTCGATAAGAGTGCACCGAGCAATTCCAAGCCTGGAATAGTTAATTTTTGTTTCAGTGGGGCAACTTTGCTTTTGGCAAGTATTATATGTACCTTGACCTTTCCACTGTTGGATAATGAGCGTAGGTATATACATGATGAATACGCTTTTAAACTCGCATCACTAAAAGAATGTAGTTCTACTCTAATGTAGAAATCACAGAGGATTCTTCGTGGAATTCTAATTTGCACTATTTCAGGGATTTGTTTCGCAAAGTTGTTCCACTGTAACTGGATATCGGCAGGTACATCTCCTTCCCAGGATATGTTTCTAGCCCATAGAATTTGTAAAAGTAGCTTAGCTTGTAACAAGCAAGGGTTAATGAGTCCTAATGGATCAAAAATGGTAGCAATAATGGATAAAATAGTGCGTTTATTTATAGGCTTAGTTTCAATTTTTTCAGTGACAGAGAAAAGCAGCTGATCAGATTTGCATGACCAAAGTAAACCTAATGTTTTTGAATGCTCTTCTTTCGTTAGTTTGAATAATTCTTCGCTGCTGTTGTCTGCAACTATATTGTCTAGTATAGACGGTGTGTTTGAACGCCACTTACGTAGATGAAAGTGTGCGCTTTCCAGTGTCTGAATGACACCTCTGCAAGTCTCTAGCAATGTAGTTTTGTCATCGTGACCCGAGATAAAATCATCGACGTAGAAATCGTGCAAGATTGTTTCACTTACATCTTTGTTTTTACATTGTTGGCCCAACTGTACAAGACAGCGCGTCGACACGTATGGGGCACTGGCAGTTCCGTAGGAGACAGTATTTAATTTATATTGTTTTATTGGCTGTGAGGAGTCTGAGCGCCAAAGGATTTGCTGCAGACTTCTTTGTTTTTCAGTAACGTATATTTGTCTATACATTTTTTCTATGTCTGACGTCACTACATATTTGTGCTGTCGGAATCGTATCAATATGCTGAGTAAGTCGTCTTGTACAGTTGGCCCAATATATTGAATGTCGTTAAACGACTTGGCCGAGCTAGTGACTGCCGAGGCGTCAAAAACCGTGCGTATGCGGGATGTTAGACTATTTTCGCACCAAATTGCAAAATGAGGAAGAAAGTTTGAAATCTCGTTTGTATGTATGTCTGTGTTTTCAGACATATGACCTAAACGCAGATATTCATCAATAAATTCGACATATGATCTTTTGAATTCTGGGTTGCGCTTAAATTTGCGTTCCAGTGATTGAAATCTAATTAGTGCTTGTGTTTTAGAATCGCCTAAACATTCAGGAGATTCTTTTAGTGGTATTGTGACTACAAATTTACCATCTGGGTGGCGAATTGTGGTTTGGGTAAATATGCGTTCGCACTCACTCTCACCTTTGGTGTGGATTTGTTGAGTGAGTGGAACAGATTCTAGTTCAAAAAACTTGTCTAATTTCGCATCGAGCTCAATATTGTTTATTAAGTTGCAATGGACTGTATAAGATCGCGTTTGTTTTGAGTGTGATGTTTGTATAGAACCTTGTACGAGCCACCCGAGGGATGTTTCCACGAGGGTGGGTCTTTTATTGCCCAAGGTCATTTTGTTGTTTGTTAGCACCTCCCAAAAGAGGTCTGCACTCAGCAGCATCTGCACCTCGGATGGCTCGCAAAAGGTTGGGTCCGCAAGGTGGATGTGAGGGGGAATAGTGAATGAGTTACAATTTAGTTTAGTAGTAGGAATCATCTGGGTGATTCTTGGCACAACGAAACAATTGACGTCTGCTGTGTAATTATTGTTTGCAAGTGATGATATAGTTACATCACACCTCTTTGTGATTTTTGAAGTTTGCCTATTTAGCCCTTGAACGAATATGTTTGTGGAATATATAGGCAATTTTAGTTTTGTTTGAAGATTTTCAGTTATGAAGCTAGAGGTACTTCCATTGTCCAGAAGTACTCTAACTTTGTGTGTGTAGCCGTCACAATCGTTGACGTTAATGACAGCTGTGGATAAAAGTACATGAGCATGGCTACTGTGTGTGGAGGACAAAGTGACGCTGTTATTTTGTGGTTGCATCTGTGTCTGCTCCTTTACTGCTGGTAAAACTACACATTCACTTGACAGTTTGGATGTTGAAGGTTTAAGATCTAGTTTTACCTGATTATTTGTGTGTAGCATGCTATTGTGTCTTTGTGTGCAGAGCCGGCACGAGCTCAGCCTGCAACGTCGCTCGTCATGCCCTGATCGCAAACAGTTGGTGCAAAGATTCAATTGTTTAACCTTTTCTATTCTATGTTCTACTGGCATTGATTTAAATTTAGTACATTGATAAATTGAGTGATTATTATTGCAAACAGGACATTTATATTTATATTGTGCTTGATTTTGAGCATGGTGTGCAATAAACGCCTTGGGACGATTGTGAGTTATGTCGCTGTGTCTACGTGGTTTGTTTAATGATTGTGCATCCTCCATGGTTTCCAGCAAATCCGCACGATTTTTTAAGAAATTAGTGAATTCTGCTAGTGAAGGTATAGATTTAATATCGTTCCGTGCAGTCTCCCAATCGCGGAGAGTACCTGAATCGAGTTTGCTGGTTACCATGTGGATTACTAATATGTCCCAATGTTCCGTAGGTAAATTAAGAGTCTTCAAGGCTCTCAGATTCTTATTTACAGAATCCACGGTGTTTCGTAAGGCCCTTGAAGTCTCCTGGATCACTGGGTTTATGTTAAACAACGCATTTAAGTGATTATTCACTAATATTCTATTATTACTGTAACGTTCACACAACAAGTCCCACGGGATGTCATAGGTAACAGACGAGAATTCTAGTGATTTTATAATGATAGAAGCACTGTCTTTCAATGAGTTTCGTAGATAATGAAATTTGTGAATTGTTGGAATTGATGCATTGTCGTGTATAAGAGATTTATAGGTATCATGATATTCTAACCAGTCCTGATAGCGCCCAGAAAAGGTAGGTAAATTGATAGTAGGAAGTTTAATGTTTGGCCCACCTGTGAGTGCAGTAACGTTATTAGAACCCGTTACCGAACTGTCATCCCGCGGAGCCGCAGAGGCAGCACCAGCCGCGGCGTGCCTGCTGAGCAGCTCCTGCGCAGCAGCCACGGCGCCGAAATAACTCGTCTCGAAGCTTTCCCGTTCCACGTGTTCATCACCTGGAATTTCCGTTAAATTTTCTATGTCAGTTTGAGTTGAATCAAAGTCGTTGTACATATCTTGGATTTTACCTAATCTTGTATTTAATTCATGAGCTTGCAAAGCATTTAAAGTGTTGTTTAGCAAAAGCGGGTCTAGATATGATTTAAATATCGTGAGTTTGGACTTGAATGAGGCACGTGTTTTTCTAAGTGATTTTAAATCCATGATTCTAATTTTATGCGTTAATTAATGCAACAAAAAACTGAAATGAATCGTCGTATAGAGATTTAGATAAAGATTTCAACTTCCAGCTGTAATGAGAATTTTGTGATTAGAACACGTTTAGATTGAATGTATGAAGTCGAAAAAGCGTATGGAACGATACGTAAATTTTAAAATGCGTGCAGTTTGCGAAAGGCTTTGGCGTGGCAGAGAAAGGCAAGCAAGCAGGCGCAAGCAGGTAGCGGAAGCGCGTGCGCGGCTCCGACACGTCCTGGTCACGTTCGCAACACGTGCGGTTTTCTGAAATGTTCGAAGGAAATATTAGAAACGAACAATGGTATGCACCTTGCTGGTATGATAAATAGGTGCGATACAGTAAATTAGACCTTTGAGAAAAAACGTGGACCCTATTTTTGAAAAGGTAAAAAAAAACGAATGTAAATATATTGCTAAAAAATATTGGCGGAAATCGTATCTATGATAATTAGAATTGCTAATTAAGAAGGAATTTCCAAAAAATATTGAAATTTGGTGAAGATGAAAACGGATTATCACTTTGGTGACGTGAAACGAGAAATCGAATCTCTTGAAATTTAGTAAAAATTTATTATTTATTGCAAAGATTTATTTTTGAATTAAGCGAGTTATTTATGGAAATAGAATTGAAACTAATTATTGGAACGAGCTCACAAATGATACACTGCAAACCCTTTTTCCTGGTTTCTCGAACTATTTATCGCCTTGGGCTGCTTATCTGCTTCTGGATGTTTTCTTTGTTTCTTGCTTCTGCAATCTGGGATGATACCGCTATGTGATGACGCCGACAATGTTTGTTAATGTTTTTGATTTGAAGTAGCGGTGATTCTCTCTGAGCGGTCTAACTGTTGATCTGCAGCGCGATGGCGGACTCCGGCCGGCCGCGAATTGCACACTTTTGATAAATTTACGATCTCGTCGAAACGGCGTATTTCCTTAACGTCGGATCCGGCTCGAAATTGTTGACGAAGATTCGGGGTTCCTTACTGTTGAGTGCAATAACGTAGGCGACTCCAAATTAAGTACAAAACTGATTTTATTCACGTGAGTGATCAAATTACAATAAGGATGTGTTTATACTAATGGGTCGCGTGCGCCGGCCGCGAGCGCTCAGAGAGAATGAATATCAATGCCCGGCCGGTCCAGGACGCGGCGGGGCGCGGGTCGCGGGGTGGTGCGATGGCGCGGTGGCGGGGCGGCGACAACAGCGCGTTTAAGAGGCGCGCTAACAAGGGTAAAATGCGAAATCGAAGCCCTTATAGTTTCCTCATGTCTGTCCGTCCGTCCGTATGTCACAGCCGATTTACTCGGAGACCACAAACACTAAAATTCTGAAATTTGGGAGGAAGGTGTATTCTATGTCCAAACCAAAGGTACAATGTATTGGATAGTGGTTTTAAATGTGGTAAAACTAGTAGACAGGTGTTGGTACAGAACCCTTCGTTATGCGTGACCCGACACGCATTTGGCCGGTTTTTTACTTTACGCCTGAAGTTTAAACTACCACCAGTGGCGCCAAAACACATTGCTCCTCAATGTCACAAATCACGATATCTCCAGGCATCTGCAGCATGGACTTACGAAAACTAGTGCCGACCGATGACGTGAAAAACTTTATCGATAATTTCTGCAACGAGCCACACGCGCTGTCCATACACGAGCGTTGCTTCATACTGCGGTGCGACGAGCGGCCGAGAGACGAAGAGAGAAGACCGTATGTCGATGTCGACATGAGCTTGAAGTATGTCGGGACGAAAACTGAAAGTGCGGTTAGTATAGTCAATCTATAATAACACTATCCATACTTACTAATATTACAAATGCGAAAGTGTGTCTATCTGTCTGTCTGTTACCTCTACACCCTTAAACCGCGCAAACGATTTAGATGAAAATTTCTGTGGAGATAGTTTGAGCCCCGGGGAAGGACATAGGATACTTTTCTTATCCCCGAAATTATCACTGGGGGAGTTAGAAGTTTCTAGGGAAGAGCGATAACTAGATAAGCGCCTGAAACAAAAGAATAGCAATTAAATTCAAAAGCGATGAACTAGTTCTAAGCGGACATGGTCGCGGATAAGAGATAATAACACTATAAACCAAAACCTGCTGCTATCAGGCCTGTTCCTCTTGTCATTTCGGCTAAACTCGGCTTTTACTCACCCCCGGGATGTTAATTTATCAATACGCCCAGCGCCGGTCCTAGCCCCTGATTAGGGTGAAGCGATGTATTCTGTTCCGAGTCACTCAAAAGTAGCCCCGAAATTGTACTTTTTTGTATGGCTGAAGTGACAATAGGAACAGGCTTGCTCTGGGTCCGTTTGCTTCCTAATCCAAGAGGCCATAATTAACGTTTTCAGATGTTAAGAACAATTCAAATTGTCGAGATTTTCCTAAATCGGCATGAGTCTAGCAGCCTAAGCGTTCGTCGTATTATACTATTATAATATTGAGTGAGCCCTTATCGATACACTTCGATCCAGTGGGATCTATTGAGCCGTTACCCTTTACTTGTTTCTACTCATAATCTGGGTCATACCATCACTATTTACCGGGTGATGCTCAATGGCAGAGCTTTGATCTCCTTTGGTTCTGAATAGAATAGACAACCAAAGTCACTAATACCATAGATATAGGTTACTAACGCCATCTAGTTATGCAAGTTTGAAATATTAGAGGTGTAAGATCAAATATATAAATAAAATCAAAATGTAATTATGTGAACAGTGCCGTCCGACTACGGGGTGAAGTTGTGTAGATGAAGGTTTATGTAATAGAGCTATAACTTGATAGAAAAAAAATTTTTTATTCGTTTGTTATACAATGATATGTGCAGTAACGCCATCTAGTTATGAAAGTGGAACTATTGTCAAAGCATAAAATAAGAACATGTACGGGTACTGCCATAAGTGTTTATTAAAGAACAATGTGCATAAGGACGGAACTTTAGACCTCTTCATATGTTATTAGCAGGGAGCGAAACTATGTTGCCGATGACAGACGTATGACGTCAAGCTACATACTGTGTTTTTATCGAGATTATAGATACCTAATCAAATAACAACTTGGTCAATAAGTTCTTTAGTTTACTGATATTGAAACTAGAGTTGAGAGTGTTTATACGCACTGGCCACGTATAATAAAATAACTAATTGTATGTCTTTGTCATACTAAAAACAAGATTGTTGGAAACAACAACCAATTTCTGTTTAATTGCAAACTCAGCCTAAGTATGTTATTTATAAGCATAAAACTACGCACAAAGCGAAATACAATTATTTGGACAAGTAATTCTTTGTAATAACAAATATTAGAAGTCTTCAAGAAAAACAGTACGGTATGAATGCACGGCACTGATTAATTATAGACATTTTATTTTACCTGCCGTAATTACTAAATTTATTCAACTATGTTGCCGCCAACGTCCATACCACGTTGAATACACCGGTTCTCGTCCGATCACCGAAGTTAAGCAACGTCGGGCGAGGTCAGTACTTGGATGGGTGACCGCCTGGGAACACCTCGTGTCGTTGGCTTTTTGCATCTTTTAGTATTGTTTTATACTTTGCTTGTATTAAAATTGGATATTTTGATCACACTTTTTTTTATAACATCTTTTTTTTCACTTATTTATTATTTAGTTGTGGCACTAGTCGTTATGACTTATGACGTCATACATATATTTGATTCGGATGACATTATTCGGTTTTTCTGTCGCCAACGTCCATACGACGTTGAATACACCGGTTCCTAGGCTTTTTGCTTTTCATTTTAGTCATACATCTTCTTCGTGATTACTGTTTTATGATTTTATGATATTCACATTTCGAGTAAATCGACCATTTTTAAAAGTAGTACTCAGCACGCTGGTTCAAATTATATCTAATAATGTGTTATTATGATATGGCAGGTTTGTCAACCGACTTCCATCGACCCGATTTGATATATTCGTTTGACCACTTCTATGCAGTGATATTATATTGACAGTTGTCAAATTTTTCTACTAATAATTTCAACAGAATACCTTATAACTAACGCCATCTAGTGGTATATTGGAAACTATTATTACGACTATAATATTTAATAAAAATCACAAGAGTACTGCTATTTCATTTTGTTAGTAAGAAAAGGTTGTTGACATACATGTGTTTAATTATGTCCTTTTGTTCAAAACTTATAGGCAAAGATGAAAGTAATTTCTACGTAAGGAAGGTACACTAGCGTCACCTAGAGACACAAGTCAAAAATACAAGTTTTTGATACTGTCATATACTATCATATAAATACTATTGCATAATAATTATTACATTTTTGCTAAGTGAATTTTACGAAATATCGCTTTATAGTGATGTGATGATAACGTAAACTTGGCTACAAAACTTAGTACTTTATGCATTCACTAACGCCATCTATTAATAGCGATTGGAATTACCAAGTTGTCAAATAGCCGCAACCGTATTTTCGCTAATAGAGGTTATCGGAGCGAGTTTAGTGCAAAGATAAAAAAATTTTTATGTATGTACTGTGTTGGTATTATTAGTAATTGACAACTATATTCGCCTCGGTTGTCGCCAACGTCCATACCACGTTGAATACACCGGTTCTCGTCCGATCACCGAAGTTAAGCAACGTCGGGCGAGGTCAGTACTTGGATGGGTGACCGCCTGGGAACACCTCGTGTCGTTGGCTTTTTGCTTTTTTCTATCTGAGTATAGAACATTTTACATAGGTACAGTCGAAAATCTAAGTTTGTCTCTTGTTTTAAATTCTTTTGTTACACTTTTTCAGAAACCGCCTGTGCTGTCGGCTCGAAGTGCTACGCAATTAGAATCGGGGGTCAAGATAGAAGTATTAAGGAAAGAAAGTATATTGAATTTCAAAAGCAGCGGGAGTTGTACGAACCTGGATCAAGATGTTGGGGAAGTGGCATACACTAACAATACTGCGAGGAATACTTCCAGGTTATTATTACAATAAGTAGACGTTTATTGTAGCTTTCCTTTACAGCGAAGCAATGGGCATGCACCCTTGTTTTTGTCACTGACACACTGACTGACCGATCATCATAATTCTAAGGTACTTCTAGCAGACCCACAAGCGTCAAATTTTAAACATAATTTGTTTTTAGCCCATCAAGTCATAAACAACCTAAAAATATTGCAATTTCAGTCACGTTTCAGAGATATACAAACTGTAATCGCATACAAATTCATCCGATACAAAGTTATATTTTTGTAATTCCTGATATATGAAAAGTTTTTATTTAGTTCTAGATGCTTTCATAAATTTGTATTGATACATTTGCCTACAAAAAGAAGTGAGATTCCATAAAAAAACGTTCCATTTAAAAATAGGCCAAGTCTCGAAACTCATTCATTTTAGAAAGTTGCGAGATATACTTAGAGCCAAGTCAGGCATTGCTAAATAAAATTTTGTGACTTGACAATCACACAATAGTACTCATACCGTAACCCTAAATTAACGAAATCGTAATTTTCAAGTACATTTTTTGTAAGTTAAACGTTATACTGGTGCTGGGAACTCTAGAGTTCTATATCCACCAGAGCCAGAGCTATCATTGTACATAGTGTTAGGTATGCAAAAATTAATGAATGAGTTAAAGTTGTGTGATGGCCCTAAAAATTTTATTCAGTAAGCAAATAAACATAAATACCAATGCCTGACTTGGCTCTACATAATATCTCACAACTTTTTACAATGAACGGGTTTTGATACTTGGCCTATTTTTACATGGAATGTTTTTTATGGGAGTATGTTTAATCCTCGTAAGTGCTACTAGAAAAGTAGATGTTAACATAGCTATAAATACACACTAACCATAAGTATTATGGTCAAAAAGACCATGAGTCAAAGTTACTCGAAATAAATGATTTATTTTAAATAAATTATTTACACAGCTCAAAAATATAGACAAATTCGGTTATATTGGTACAAAGGCGAACTTAACCCTTCCCTTTCTAATTCGCACAATGCGAGTGAGACAGCAATAGCGGATTCCCGCATAAAGTGACTTGGCTTAACTTTTTTTATGATACTTAAAAATCGCACACATTACATTTACTCTTAACAGCGAAAAAAGGCTGCGGTTTGAACTAGCCCACAATCAAAACTAATCTTTAAGCTCTGGTTGACTCGCTATTTGCTTAGACACTTACAACTAAACTTCGCAAGGTATGAAAAAGGCCACAGTGGAGCCACAATCCAATACAAATACTCTATGCACACCTCACACAAATTAATCAGTTGCATACAGAATCAAAACAGCAACATGTAGGTAGAGTTAGACAACACGCGGTCTTATCGCTAAAGAGCGATCTATCCACACATCCTTTGGGCAGCGGAAAAAAGAACATAATTTATGCAGTGGGTGGTACACACTTAAGTTCTTTTCACCTATATTTCAGATACAAGGACGCGTCCGGCACCGCCATACTCCAAACTAACGAGATAACAGAACTCATCAAAAAAATGTGTGATTCATTCGCACTGAGCCAAGAGAAGCTACTCGCGGCTCGAGAGAGACCTCCCACTAGCGACATGCAAATTCAATGCGAGACTGTGGAAGAGAAAAGAGATACGGAGAGTGTTGCAGACAACGTAGGAGATAGGGAAAGCTTGGCAGAGAAAGAGAGGTATGTGACATACCTTCTTCTAAATCTATTTATAAATTGAGATGCCTAAATCACTTCCGCGATGGGAGATCGTGTGGCAGCACAGTATCTATGTATAATATTTTCAGTGTTTGTCCCCGAAGACTTATCAATTATCAACATAAAGAATCCGTCCACTGCTGACCGTAGGCCTCGAATCTGGGCTTTCGCTATCCAGCCACTGACAGCAACTTAAGGTCGTCGGTTCATCAAGTTGCTGGCCAAAGTTCCACCCCAGAAAAATAAAAATTAAAGGATTTTTTTAAGTAGACTAAATTTGCTACAATATGAGACTAGAAGATAAAGCCTTTAAAAGTTTATCATTTTTTCGAACATCGCAAACTTTGAAAGGCAAAGGAAACTATTGGGTCTACAGAGACAATTTTAGTCTCATATTGTAGCAAATTTAGTCTTCTCTAAAAGAAGAAGAGAAGGTGCTATCATCAACTAGTCATTTAGGGTTATAATCGGCTTTTCGATTTTTGACAAAGTTGCGTTCGGCGCTCGAGGTCACAAACTTGTATTATTCATCATAAACAAGTCTGCAAAAAATAAAGAACTAGCGGATTTGACGCACACTACTCCATACTTTGAGGCGACAAGGTTACTGGGTTAAATCCCTCTGGCCTCTAAATAAATATAATTAATTTCCACTCCAGAACTCGTTTGCTCCAACGGTTGTCCATAAATGACCAGTCCAATGCCACTTCAGCATGCTAATTCTTCGAGCTATGCCGGCAACTTTCGCCCTTTGTATGCTTATACTCGTATGCCTAAGAAAGACTAATAACAAAGTAGGTTTATTAGTTGTGTACATGTTTACACGGCCCGTTTTTGATTAGTGTTCCGTAGTAAACAAGGAACCCTTATTTGACCTCTTATCGAACTAATTCCACGCTTTTCAGCACACCAGTGAGACTTGAGATGAGCAAGAGTGACACATGCATACGGAACGAAAAAGGTAATCTATCTGCACTCTTACTTAGTCTAGTCATAATTTCTGTCACAGCTGTTTTCTGTTTATAAAAAATAATTTATTGAGGTAACGGACAACGGTATATAATCTCGCCCATATTTGGAACAACCCAATTGGGGAAGTAGCTTCATACTACAGAAGACCACAGCCATAATACCACCACTACTGGTTCTTTAGGTATGTGGTGTTGTACTCCTAATGATTGGTGATTTTTAGGGTTTCGTACCCAAAAGGTAAAACGGGACCCTTTTACTAAGGCCCCGCTGTCCCTCCGTCTGTCCATCTGTCACCAGGCTGTATCTCATGAACCGTGATAGTTAGAGAGTTTAAATTTTCACGGATGATGTATTTCTGTTGCCACTAAGTATAACAACAAATACTAAAGAACAGAATAAAATGTTTAAGGGGGCTCCCATACAACAAACGTGATATTTTTTGCCTTTTTTGCTTCGTGCGCGAGTCTGACTCGCACTAGTCGCACTTGACCAGTTTTTTTCTGGGGTAGCAAGTGTCCATAGGCTACGGTATCTGCTTCCCATAAGAGCGGCCGTAAGACAGTTCGCCACCGTCGTTGTTTAAAAAAAAAAACAAAAAGAATGTATGATTATAGACATGGTGAAGCGGGTGATACCGTTCGAAGAACGCGACAACATCATGCAGAAGTTCGTGGACGAACTCGAGGACTGGAAAGAGAAACAACAGGAGCTCTACAAGATACAGGTAATGTTATTGTTAATCGGAATTTACCGATTCGTCTGTTCTGTAGCGGAATAGGGATGTTGAAAACAAATAAGACAATCAATAAGTTCGCATTTTCTCGAAAAAGGATAAAATTCTTAATCAAATGGCGAAAAAGTAACTCAAAATAATAAATAATTACTTAAGTCTTCAAAGTTTTATGAGGGGAAAATTCTGCCCCTTTTTCGCAAAACGCACCTTTGTATTGGAACGATCGTCATTTACTATGGCGCTCGAGGTCAGTGACGTCACTGATGTGTCGCGCTTGCTCTCTCTAACCAGCGACATTGAAACGGTTGTAAATGCTTTATTTTTTGAGATATTTGAATAGGATTTTCATCATTTGACATATTTTTTTCTATTGTTTCTTTTGGAGTAGTCAAATTTTGAGTCAACATCGTCCCTATTAGGGCAACACTAGAGACGCGTCCCTAAACAAAAGATGGCAGTCGCTTTCGCAAAAACTAGTGCCTACACCAAATCTTGAGATTGGGTAGCGGATGTGATAACGCTATGATGAGGATGGTGTCTTTTGACATCTTCATGTACTTTTGATGGTGACTGTACACTCCTCTTAATCGCAATAACAAGAACGTATTTTGAAGATATTTCCACTATTGTAGCTCAGAGATAAGAATATTCCTATAGTTTATTTAGACATACCATGAGCCTGTTACTCCAATAACTATAATTACAATAGTTGGATGCTGTTATGCAATGTGTCAACCACTATAGGTTTTCCTATGAGGTTGACACATTTTTGCATAACAGCATCCAATTAACATCAAGAATTTTAGAAATCTTGGTGGAACAAGGTGGTGTCGCGAAACATACTTGCAAGTTTCCTACACGTTTTTTTACGGAACTTGTGTGTCCCGTACGATACAATACAAATGCCTACACATTATTGCACACCCTAAAAAATATCACAATACATAATATAAAGCGTACAACTGTGTTATTGTAAATGAAATGAGTCAAAACTTGAGTCTGGCTAATGAAAGCTGAGACTAGAAGAAAGCGGCAAATTAAAAAAAAAACTACGTGGTGAAACACTGTGACAAAACAATAATGATACTTTGGCAACAAAATAAGCGTTCGTACTACATAGTTCAGTACATACTATGCGATAACATTACCAAAAAGAAGATAAATATCATAAATATTTAAATACTCCCGAGTCTGTTATGGAAGTAGCGGAATAAAATGTACTATGATATAATTAAGTGACATTTGACGTAGTTACTATAGTCGCCATTTAAAAAGTATTAAATAAATCTCACTCTGAACTTTCATTAGCCAGACTCTAAGCTCTTTCGTGGCATAAATAATCCGGCGATTACATTTATCGCAGTATCTTTAGTACAAATGATCTTCTCAAGTTTGTGTATATAAAATTTGAATAACGATCCCACTTAAAGTGTGCAATGCATTTTCAAAAGCTTTTTCCAATCGCTTTCAGTATATATTTATTACCTATTCCAGTTGCAACGTAAAGAAGAATACCACCTTGAACTCTTAGCGAAGGAGTGGTCGAAGAAGCGCACGGAGCTAGAGACAAAACTGAGCCGCGGAATTGAGCAGTGCCGCCATCTAGCGGCAGATCTCAGTCGCGCCACAGAAGACTTCCGGCTGAGGGGTTACCGGAACACCGAGAGAGAGAAAAAGGTGACATACTTAATTAAGAACTAGTACTTCACTTCCCTATATCGAAAACCGATTCGTATTGGAGGCGAAACTGAGCAGTGCCATAGACCAGTGTCGCCTAGCGGCAGATCTCAGCCGCGCTACAGAATACTTCCGGTTGAGCGGTTCACAGAATAATAAGAGAGAAAATTTGTTTATTTCCTTGCTATCTCAAAACCTGCGCTTAACTAGAGAGTAAACTGAGCCGCGACAACGACTAGTATCACCATCTAGCGGCCGACTTCAGTAGTGAGAGTCATTTTTTTATTTACTTAATTTCCTTCTATAGAGAACTAGAAAAAACTAGACCGCGGATCTCAGTCTGTAAATATACCCAATATCAGTGGCCGGTCGACGTGAAATTCGTTAATCATGTTTAAATAGATCCCATTCCACAACAATGGAAATCCAAAAAATAATACTTTCTTAGTTGCACCCCTTAGAGATGTTTAAAAAAATAGGTAATTATTCCTTCATCATCAATATTAAGAGGGCCTGGTCCTCTGTCGTTGCAGCATTCTCCATTCCAATCTGTCTTGGGCCTTCGTCTTCACTTCCTGGTATGTGTGGCTACAGCATAATTCCTTGATCTGTGCCGTGTATGGTATTCTGGGCCTTATCATAAAATATTCCCACATAAAGCTAGAGATATCCTTTTCATGTCAGTCGAATCCTAATATCAAACCCCTAACCTTACAGCTTTTAGACGCGAAGAAAGCTCTGGAAACCCACTACACAGCGAAATACCAGGAACTCAGAGAAGCCTCGCAGAAGATGGAAGATGACATGAACCATCGGTTGAAGCTCAAAGACATGCGCATTGAAGAATTGGAGACGAAGGTGCAGCAATTAGAGCGGCAGTTGGAAACTATGAAGGTACTTACGACTTTATGATGATCGATCTTATTTTTAATAGGGATCAAAAATCTCCCACACTCACTTGTACGGTTAACATTTAGAGCTCACTTTAACCCCCTTATTCATACAACTAAAATGTTCTTTGTCCCTTTCTCACAAACGTAAATGTGACAAATAAGGGCAATAGTCGATTGTCTTAAGAGATCAAAATGATATATTTACGGCGGCGGTATATTGAATCCTGAGTGAAGCGAAATATTTCATAATAGAATCCTGAGCGTAGCGAGGGATTCTAAAGTAGAATCTTGAGCTTAGCGAGGGATTTAATTGTTTACGCCCAAGGCGGAAATAATTGCTACTGTGTGACACATCCTGCTTTTCACACCGCCTATGAGGCCCGCTGCTAAAGTCATGAAAAGTATTATACATAATTTTGCTACCGAGTGGCACATACTGCTTTTCACACCTTCTTTGAGGAAAAGAGTCATAGTTGCCCTCAAATGAGGGAAAAGTACGACTGACCCTTTTACGAGGGCAACAATGACTTTTCAGAATAGAAGATGTGAAAATGTAATTTTCCGCCTGACTTAAATTTAAATATAGACAAAAACAGTGTAAAATACATATTGCGTGAAATTCTTGACCCGTTGTCCAAGGGGCACTAGTGGCGCAGTTTGTTAAAAAAATGTTGTATTAATTTCTACTAACATGCTTAGTAGATGGATCATTACGGAAATAGTTTATAAGTACCTAAAATACGCATGTTTGATAAACTTAAATAGCATAATATAACGATTGTATTCGAATTTTGTCCCCTCGACAACAAGACGTAACCACGGCATCATTGTTACTTCTTAACGACGCTTGACATATATTGGAATAGTAAAACTGCTTTTATTTCAACCAGTTTTTTTCTTGAAATTGCTATGTGAAGAGTATAATTTATTACTGGCCTATCTAATAATAGTCATTTAAAATGCACGTCCTTGTTTTGCAGATCAATATGAAGAATAATGAAAAAGAAGCCGAGAGCAAGTATTCCGGATTGACTAAAGATCAAACCGCCAGCTTGATACAGGAATTAGTATGTATATTATATTAGCAAATCTTTCCATGATTCTAATGTCATTTGATATAAAAAAACTTTTCTGTCCCAGGGTCGGCTACACTGTTCTTTTTATCTATAAAGTATGGTGCCGGGTTAGAATAGCACTTCCCACTTTCTTCCTGTGGGTGTCGTAAGAGCCGACTATGGGAACCGGGTTGTAGTGTGTTGTGGGCGATGAGCCAGGAACCTATCACTGCAATATCACATTTCTCCATCTTTAAACCTACAATAGCTAAATGTGTCACTAGAATTAAACTTCATGTGCTCTGCCTTCCCCTTTTGGGAATACAGGCTTGAGTTTATGTATGTATGTATTTATAAAGTAGTATCCTATACAAGTTCTATGCAAGAATTGACAAGAAACAAATGAAAATGAACGCTTCATACATTTTACTATGTCATTTTTTTTTAAACTAAAAAAACACGCTTTACTAGCAATCGAACTAAAGAGTAGAAAATAATTTTGATGTATAGGAGAGTTTGCATACTGCAATAGAAAATCCAACAATCAAAATTATGACTAATTAATTTAGAATCAAATCAATATAAAAATTCATACATTAACGAGAAATGCAAATATAGTAAAAAAGCGAGGGGTGCATTAACTATATTTTCATAATAATTCTGATTTTGCAAATAGTAACTAATGAAATAATTCTCACATTTAATATGTATAAAGCACCTCACGCTTCCATATCATTTTTGACGGCCTATCCATGCATACCCCACACGTCTGTGTGCGTTGTAAATTTTTTTTCATCCACCGGTTACCTGTATGGAGTGCCCTACAATTTTTTTTTTTTTTTGGAATTTCACATCACTTTTATGTAGCGGTTCATAGAATACATCTTACTACGAAATTTCATAATTGTAGTGCTCATAGTCTCTGAGTAAATCGGCTTGGCTGGGACATACGAACGGACGGACTGACGGACGGACGGGCGGACGGACGGACGGACTGACATGACAAAACTATAAGGGCGCTAGTTATTGCTACTCGCCAACAGACGGCACTAGTTGCACTGAAATCACTAGTATATATTTATTTTTTTATCCTAATAATCCTAGTCGGAACCTTAGTAAAGTTATGAGATTATTGTATTATCATCGGCCCTTGACCCCTGTGCAAATAATCAAGTTGATCAGACTTTTGGACATTGGTGAAAATTAAGTTGATTCTCCGTTACGTAGATACGTACATACAGGTCAAGCTAATAAAAGCATGTTAATAAAACAGGCTATTATAGGGCGTTTTTTCTACTCGATTATTTTTTTATCCAAAATAATTTTAATTTTTCATAGCGCTGCCTAGAAGAGAAGTTAGATAGCGCCGTTCAATCAAAGGCGTTCTTCAAAGAGCAATGGGGCCGAGCCGTGAGAGAGTTACATCTGAACAAACTGCACACGAGACGACAAATGCTGACTCAGCTACGGCAAGATAGAAGGCAGCTCGGGGAGATGGGGTAAGGTACCTAATCATTAACCCCCATTTAACCCCCTTATTCATATTAATAATAAATATCCTTTATTGCACCAAAAAAGAAGAAAAATGTTACACGGACATGGCATAGTCCATAGTGGTAGCAACAGACGGTCTTATCGCTTTATTCATAAACGTTCATCAAACCTATTTTAGCTAAGCCATTAATATTGCTTTGTCTTTATCGGTCACTTTGACATTTGTGTTTGTGGGAAAGGGACAAAACCCATTTTAGTCAGCAGAGGTTTGTTATTTTTTATGAATCAGGAGTTAACCCTTTAGCCGCCGTCGCCTTACATGTCACACAAAGTGACAGGGTAAATGACACCTTAATTTATGACATAGTTGAAAATTGCGTTTAATCGTTTTGAAGTTCGGCGGTTAAAGGGTTAGTTAGGTTTAGGATACTTTTCATTTAGAATTCGGTACTGTCCGGCTTTACTAAACCATCACTTGCTCAATGGACGAAAGAGAAACTATAGCACCTCTTCGCAGATATTCATGTTTTTTTTTTTTAATTTATTTATCAAAAAAGTACATAACAGTTACAATCTTTTAATTTCTCGCCAAACTGCCATAACAGTTTGTTGGCGAGATCGCGCTCATTTAACTAATGTTAGGTACTTACTATGCTATTACGAACTAAACTTAAACACTGAATATGACAATGCCTAAACATTTAACTGTAATATTTTTTTAAGAGTTAATAACAATAAACATTACATTGTTACCTATAACAATTAAACTTTTTTTTTGTTTTTTAGTAAGCATTAGTGTAGTTTGGCCAGAAATGTCTTTTTTAATCTACTTTTTAATTCAGTTATGCTGCACTTCTTGTCCTCTCTTAAAAAATCAGTTTCGTTACATATTTTTGGTATCATAAATACATTAGTTCTTTTGCCATAATAGTTTTTAGCAGTTTTCTGTACATATTTCTTTATTCTTATATTTTTTGTTCTATACTTATTGTGTTTTAAAACTTTCCTCTCGGTTATTTTTCTTCACAATATGTTCTTCTAGTAGAAGGAACAGTGTGGCCGCGACGTGATAGGATCCGAGTAAGTTAATTACTGAGTCTTCTCGTTCCACTAAACCAATACTTCATATTTTTAGCCTGGACACAATTCAAGACCAGGATGAAAAGGCCGAGCAGGTCGATATGAAACGCTTGAAGGATGACTTCTATGTCGACATACTCGCTAACATGCCAGTCATAGAGTCCAACTCCATGATCAGTAAGTGTAGAAATTTACAATATTGACTCTTTTAACACTAACTACCTAAAGTGGCAATTGCTTCGTTAGCCTAATGCGGTCGCCGTATTTGTTTCGAGGTAGTCTTCACATTAGTATTAATAAGGTAAGTTATCCATATGCCTTTGTTGCCTGAAAATAAATGATTATTTATTTACTAGCTTTTGCCCGCGGCTTCGTCCGCGTAGAACTCGTTCATCGAGATAGAATTTCATTGCTATTTTTTTATATTAGGCGTTTACCTAGTCATCGCTCTCTCATACAAACTTCCTTAAGGGATAATTGCCAGTATAAAAAGTAGTCTATGTGCCCTCCCAGATTTTGCTTGTGCCTTGCCGCTTTAGCATTTTGGACATGCGCAGTAGTAGACACGTTGCCGTACGTATCGAACACGGTAAATTATAACCAGAGCTCGGAATAGGTAGTGCCTATTTACCTAAACTTCGCGGGAGGACGTAACTAAGAGTGGTTACAAGCACCGAAAATAACTATTTCTTTTTAATGAATGCGGGATTTCCCGGGATTTACTGTATTATTCTAGAGGCTTAATACATTTCGCTTTACTTGTAAATCTTGTTATATTGCAATTATTTGTTTAATTACCTTGAAATAACAATCAGTCATTAAAAATGTAATATGGATCAAATTGAATCAAAAGGATTCCGAAAGTTGATACTTTTTAGTTGACTTAGACAGAATTATACTCCTTTCTTCCATGAGAGGGGACCTGTGTCTGGCAGTAGGACGTATATAGATTAGTGATCACACAGAACTATGATATGGCATGGAAGATATCGTACAGATGTATTTTAATTTATTTCTAATATGATGGTATACATGTACTTATATATGTAATATAATAAGGCTGTTATCCTTAATACAAATAAAATAAAATAAAATGACTGATTGTTATTTCAAGGTAATTAAACAAATAATATGCAATATAACAAGATTTATAAGTAAAGCGAAATGTATTAAGCCTCTAGAATAATACAGTAAATCCCGGGAAATCCCGCATTCATTAAAAAGAAATAATTATTTTTGGTGCTTGTAACCACTCTTAGTTACGTCCTCCCGCGAAGTTTAGGTAAATAGGCACTACCTATTCCGAGCTCTGATTATAACCTATATTCATATGCATATTCATTTATTCATCACTATCACTACATAGTATAAAACAAAGTCGCTTTCTCTGTCCCTATATCCCTATGTATGCTTAAATCTTTAAAACTACGCAACGGATTTTGATGCGGTTTTTTTTAATAGATAGAGTTATTGAAGAGGAAGGTTTATATGTATAATAACATCCATTAAATAGTGCACCCGTGCGAAGCCTTTGCCTAAAAAAAAAGCCTAATTAACTTTGTATAAATTTTAAATTAAATCTTCGATTCCATGTTATTATCTCCTCACACAATGCATTATAAAACGTTGTATAACAATGTTCGGAAATGTAATTCCCAACTCGTATCGGTCAAAAACACTAACTGAACGCTCGTGTTTTTGTTCACCGCCATTCGTTGGGGATGGCTTACTTTCCGAACTTGTATCGATAATAACATGGTGCAGTGAGTATTCGTTAGCCCACAACGCTATAATAGTTTACTTAAGTTTTTCGCATATTCTTTTAAACCTTAAATTTAAATAATACACCGTAAACTAAAAGAAACGTTTAAATAAAATCAAATGTGGTTTGTGTAGATCCTCAGTGTAACAATGACGGCAAACTGCATTTTTAGGGTTCTGTACTCATACGATATAAACGAGACGCTATAACTAGGGGTCCTGCTGACAATCTGTCACAAGGTTGTAGCTACATTGAACAATCCGTGTATTCTTAGAATCATCTTGCAGTACAGTTGAAATCGCTTATATTGGAATAAGAATGTGTGGTCGCAAGCAAGAAAAATAGAGACCCGAAAATTAATATTTAATTATTTATGCTCACTAACTAAAATCAAGTAAAAAATGATAACATAAGTTTCAGTATGTTTCTCCTGTTTTTAATTTAGTATATAAAATACATCGAAGGTCTTCAATAAATGTATAGTAGTAGAAAACATGGTTAATCTTGTAACTGTTGTCAGGACGGTCCGCTAGATGTCGCTGTTCCGCCGGTAAACTAGCTAGCGTTAGTCTTTCCTAAAAATAATAAATACTGTGACCGAGCTGCCTCTTCCGGTTTTCTCACGATAGTTTTTCGTGAATATTTTTTCTAATGAGCCGTCATTTTAGTATGAATGTGGTTCTTATAAATAAATTGCTTATAACTTGCGAGTTTCGTATCGAACTATCGGCATTTTGTATTCTTTTTCTAATAAGAATCAAATCAAACGTATTCAAATTCAATGTCAAAAAGGGTCTACTGCTAGTAAACATGGGTAATTACTTTCTGATCACCGTTAATGTTATTCCCGTTGCAAAAAATCACCTTTATTTAGTCACACCGGTTACTTCGTATCACGACATTTACGTTTCACCATTCCCGGCGCTGTTACTGATATTTCTGTAACATCAGCAACAACTAACGTTACTCTGTGATTAGTGTGATTGCTACGTCTACTCCTACGTCACAGGATACATTAACGCTTCACTACATAGTATAAAACAAAGTCGCTTTCTCTGTCCCTATGTCCCTATATCCCTATGTACGCTTAAATCTTTAAAACTACGCAACGGATTTTGATGCGGTTTTTTTAATAGATAGAGTGACTTAAGGGGAAGGTTTATATGTATAATACATGCATCAGCATTGCACCTGTGCGAAGCCGGGTCGGGTCGCTAGTTGACAATAAAGGCGTTTAATAACAGTTTTGAAAAAATAGAACAATACCTAAATTGTTGGTTTTGCTTGATTGGGTTTTTAAGGGCCTAAGTCGTGTTCCAGCTACAGTCGGAGTCACAAATAAATGAAACTGGTAAAATACTGTTAATATAGTTAATTATTAAAATAAAAACCAAAAAATACCTTTATTTCAGACCTATATGATCCATAGATTGTTGTTAATACTTGGGCAATTAATTTATGGCACACTTTTCACTCACGCAGAATAAATAAACGTAAATTTAAAAGCTTTTTTTAGCACACTATCAGTGACAATGCACAGTTACACTTAAAATTTATTTAATCACATTATGAAGTAATTAATTAAATATGAAATAATGTTATAATTAATTACTCGCTCGAACCACAGCTCGAACTTAGTGTCTTTGTCCCAAAAAAACAACGGAACCCGACCGGCCCCGAATGAGGGCTCTCGCGTATGAATTCGCCGCTAGAGGCGCTAGTGTAGCGTGGGGTCTCCGAAATGTCAAATATCACTCTTTGTGGTTGCGCTACGCGGGTTAATATCTAATTAGAACAATATGGTGACTATTTTGCAATACCTGAGCTTGATTATTTCAAATATGAATTAAGGGTCAATGACTGTCAGGGCTTTGACAGTTTTGTCTTTCGGAAACTTATTTCCTCCTTTTTTTCCGAACAAAACGGGACTGCGCTACAATGCGGTATGTTCGATAATTTTACGGTACGGTTTTAAGGTATTGAATATGATTTAAATGTAAACTTCGTTCTCATGTCCATAATAATCAATAACAATTTTTGGACCTTACTCTACAGTGGCGCCAACTGGTAAGCACAAAAACGATGCCCCATTATACAGAGCTGAGTCACAATCACAGTCACAGCGGTGCGCGACGCGATGCGATTCCTTAGGCACCGATCGTTATTTTGTAACGTTGTTACTCTGTGACAAGTCACACTTTTACTTATTAACGGCGGATCACCGTGATTTTTTCATCGTGAAGTTATTTATCACCCACCTCTAACTGCTAGTCTGACTTGCGCGCCGATGGTTCGTACATATTTAAAATTTAGTTTATAAGATAGTTTTGTTGATTTCAAAAAAGGCCTCGATAGAGATGATTATATTATTCCCGTAACATTTACATCAATATACATATTATTGACATGATTAATAGAATTATAAAAATAAAAAAATAATTATATTATGTAACATTTTGTACAACACATAGTAAAGTAGAGCTGGGCGTTTTTTTCCGTAAGCGTTTCGAAAAACAGTTTCACGTACAATAAATAACTGAAAAAAAGTTTCTTACTAGGACCAAAAACTGTTTGTATAAAAACGATGACAAGGCGGCGACATAAAATAATTCTACAGTCGCACGCAACGTTTGCAATGCAAAACGTGAAATATCAACTCGAAAACAGTTTGCAGAAAATGAAACCCAACACAAAACGAAACTTACTTATGTACAGTAAACGGCGATAAAGAATGCACATCGGCAATCATCGCATTTCCGAATACAAACGAATGCTAATTTCCATGTACATCAATTATTAGATTAATCGTTCATCAGAAGTTGAATTTAGAACTAAGTACTTTATTGTTGTTTTGTTTTGATTTCACGTGGAATATATAGAGCTGTAAAACACGATGTAATTATATATTGCTATGTTCTTGTTGGGGAAAAATAATATACATATATATACATATATATTATATTCCTAAAAGGGGATGACTGAGCATTAGCAACTGATGTTATACTACTAGCATACTTAAATGTGGGTTTAAAAATCGACAAAAAGTGTAATATTGCGGTGACAAGTTGTTAGGCCATCGCCCACAACACGGTTTAACCCTGTACCCTTAGTCGACTCATGCGGGAGAAAAGGTTGGTGTTATTCTAATCCGACACCACACGGGGAAAAAAATACGGAAATAAAATTAAAATAAAATCATAGGTATATATTCAATTCCTTCCATTTCACTATCTGTGCTCTTGAGATATGTTGAGATTGGTTGAGGGATGATTGGAGGTTCTAAGTGAAACCAGACATAGTAACACCGAAGATGTTATATTCTCGGTAAAGTTTAAGAAAAGAACAAGGTATAACTAAACGTACGGTACTTATAGCTAGTTATTGCTTACATGCTATTTTACTCAATTACGGGCGTCACATGTCGCAGGGCGTAACGATGAGTTACCGTTATTGTGTTAATTAGGCGTATAGTACACCTCCCCTGAAAAGCTACTCTTCACCCCCGCAAACAAGAAAAAAAAATGTGACAGACGTAATTTCGTTTAACTTTTTTTTTTTTAGTATAACATTAAATATAACATTCTAATGGGTAAACACTTAATTTATTTATTTTTAACCAAATAATATCTTCTTATTGCTTATCAACATACAATTTAGTATTATTCTTATGAGTTATGTATACTTGATTATTTCTTAAGATCTTAACATTTGGTGACATATCCTCTATGACCTCATAAGGTCCTGTATAAATAGGATCCAGTTTGTTTCCTACTTGATTCTTTAGAAGTATAAAGTCACCTGGTTTATATTTTACAGAATAAATGTTCTTATCATACGTTAATTTTCTACTAATTTTACATGACAATAAGTTATTTTTAGCTTCTAACTGTGCTTTTTGTAACCTATACTTAAATTCTTTAGGATAATTTTCATAGTAATAGAGAGGGTCGACAGACGAAATCAGATTATTTGGCAAACTACACGTCTTGCCGAAAACTAGTTCAAATGGCGCGTATTGTGTCTCTGTATGTACGGTAGTATTGTATGAAAAACACCAATAGCTTAGCCAACTGCTCCAGTCGGTGCTATTATTGCTACATTGAATTCGGAGATACGCTCCTAGACTCTTGTGCGTGTTTTCAAGTGCGCCTATTGTTTCATGATGATAGGCTGTCGAGTGTAACTTATTTATTCCTAATAATGTATAGATTTCGGTGAATACACTAGACATAAATTCGGTACCTTGATCCGTTATTATATCTTTAGGTACTCCGTATCTTAAAATAAAATTATTTACAAACATTCTACTTACAGATTCAGTGTCTTTTCTTTCCAAGGGGTAAGCCTCGACGAACTTAGTTAATTCACACTGAATTGTTAATACGTATTTATGGTTATAATTATCTACGTCTAAAGGACCTAATATATCTAAGGAAATTCTTTCAAATGATGTATTTGGAGTCGTAGTTATAGTCATTGGCTCTTTAATATATCTGTTAGTATATTTGTTATACTGACAATGTGTACATTTCTTAACGTATTCGTATACATCATGGCTCATTTTCGGCCAGTAATAGTATCGTTTAATATTGTTAAGCATCCTGTTTACCCCCGCGTGGCCACTGGTGGGTAAAAGGTGAAAGTCATTTAAAATAACTCTAATTTCATCTTTATCACATACTTTCGTGACACCTTTTGCTGTGCGAGCCGGGACACCCTGGACAACGCTCTTCTCTGCTGTTATTCTTCTTGTGTATTTTTCTTGTCTTCTTTTTCTCTTTTTTTTTTGCCTCCTTTCTTCAAAATGTGTAAATCAATCTTCAAAATGTGTCTTCTTTAAAATATTAGTCTTCAATTAGTTTCCGCAGCCTCTCTGTTACAATTATTTTAATTTTCCGTCTTCATTCTTCGTTCCTGATTAGCAGTATGCTTCATTTTCCTTGGTTCACTGGTCTGGGTCGCCATGAGATATGTTGAGATTGGTTGAGGGATGATTGGAGGTTCTAAGTGAAACCAGACATAGTAACACCGAAGATGTTATATTCTCGGTAAAGTTTAAGAAAAGAACAAGGTATAACTAAACGTACGGTACTTATAGCTAGTTATTGCTTACATGCTATTTTACTCAATTACGGGCGTCACATGTCGCAGGGCGTAACGATGAGTTACCGTTATTGTGTTAATTAGGCGTATAGTACACTCTCATTGAGGTCTATGTCACTGTCACTATCAGCTGTATTTATTACTAGTCTAGTATATCTATTTTGTCGTCCATAGCGTGTTGAATTCCTCGATATTCATTCTCGCATTTGACCGCATGATCGCAAACCTTTTTCCACTCATCAGCCCCGATCATGTTTACTTTTTTCAGTTAATAATTTCTTTATTGAAGTTAAATTCATATCCACGTTTCTCGCGGCTACATAGCCTTTCAGTTGAGACCATATATTTTCAATTGGATTAAAATCCGGATGGTATGGTGGCAATTGCAACACAGTGTGCCCATGTTCGGCTAGTATCTTGTCCACGGAAAACTTTGTAAATCTCTCCTTTTGCTGACATATAATATCATATATCTGGGGTTTTGTAATTTATAATCAACTGGAATTTCGTGTCTTTGTAACCAGTTGATCATTTCCGGTTTATTGGTGTTTGAGTTAGGGGGTCTTTCAACATATTTATTGTGATAGGGTGCATTGTCGATAACCAGAACAGAATCACTGGGTATATTTGGAATTAATTGATTAACCAGCCATTTCTCGTAGTTGTCGTTATTCATTTCGTTGTGATAATCAGCTTTAGTGTCCGTGGATTTATACGTTAAAAAGGCTGTGAAGAATTTTTGACAACGTCTTTTCAGAACCCTTGTAATTAATAGCCTCAGATAATTTAGCTTTTAATGATTTTACTGCCGGCGGTTCTTTGTAACGCAGAAGAAAATGGTACACTATTCTTCGAACAACATCATAATCAAAATCGTCCATATCTAAACGAAATTGTTTTTTTTGGTCTCCCATTTTTCGGAGAGCTGAACTTTGTTCCACTAGAATGGGTATCAGTGTCAGTGCCGACTTCGTTTAATAAATTGTTAAAAGTTCTTCTTGAAATTCCAGTGGCATCTGCAACTCTTTGTTGAACCGTCTTAAAATAATTACTTACATTAACATCCTCATGTTTTTTCAGTTGGTCGGCTTCAGTTACAACAAAATATATTTATAAACATTGTTGATAATTTCGCGTGACTGGCAAAGTAACGGCTTACCTTTTTTTCCTATAGATGCCATAGTACAAATTTAATTTTGTAAAAGGTTTAGCAACTCTATTATATATTGACTTGGATATGCGACTGCACTCTCTCGCATTTGAACCACGACTGACAAAACAAACGTTATGGTGTGTGCGACACAGATATCGCTATACGAAGTCGAAATTAGCCGATTGCCTCTTTCCAAAGATCGATGTGCATTCTTTATCGCCGTTTACTGTAGTCGTTTGTTTGTAGCGGATAGATTCGTTACGTTTTGTTTGGCGACCAGCGATGCGCGGAGAAACCAGTTATTTTTGAATCTGTTTTCGAAAACTGTTTTGTGATATAAAGAAACGGTTACGTTTCGTTTCACGGAAAACTCTTAATGACCCAGCTCTATAAGGGCCTGACATAATATTATCATATTACACTCTTTGGAAAAGGGGGTGGGGCAATGGCAGAGAACCGAACAGAAGGTCGATTAGTCCACCGACAAGAGCTATTCTTTGAGTATGGTAATAATAGACCGAAAGAGAGAGAAAGAAGAAATCTATATTTTATTTCTAATATCTCTGTATCTATCGTACTTTGAAGTAGAGCGACATACATGGAGTTTCGTTCGCCTCTTGACGTTGCCACCAGACGCCTTAATGACAAAAGCATACCTCTCTTTCTGACAACTACCTTTAGGAGCAAGCACGAAAGAGATGCGTGCGGATACCAAACAGACGTTGAAACAATTTATAATAACGGTTTACCTTTTACAGGCACGACAGGACCAGAGTTGGATATGTTTGACGAGATCAAGTGAGTTACCTAAATAAAAAAAACTAGTAATTATGGGGTTTAGGTAATATTAGTTAATTATTCTGTGCCTAGACTTAACAAATTAATAAAAAAGCGCGTGCCAGTTTCGATTACACTGTGTACAAAATAGTACTTGTAAGTAAATGGTAAAATGTAACTAAAATATGCGCGTGCGAAGATATACTGTCAATACATGTGGGGTGTCTTTTCAAAAGGGCTTATTTTTATTTTTAGGGTTCCGTACCAAAATGGTAAAAAAAGTAACCCTTACGGTTTAACTCTGTCTGTCTGTCACATCGCTAAATATCTCAAGAACTTCTTATGTTATTGATTTGAAATTTGGAACAGTTATAAAGAAGGGTAACCTAGATGCATAGAACATGTTTTTTTTAAAAAAAAATTTTTATTTTCTGTGAAAAATGATAAATAGGTGGTTCAAATTTGAAAGTACTGACTATGTCAAGTAGGGTGTCATATGAAAGGGCTTGAGTTGCACATTCTAAAACATTTTTTTAACTCCGAAGTATACCAAGGATAAAATATGAAATTATTACATAACATTGAGATCAATATATATTTTACAGGAAAATATAACTATAGCTCTATCTAGTTTTTCTTTTTTTTTATCATCAAAAAACATTTCTATACTAAGTTTGTAATTTAATCACCTTTGCATGTTTTTTGTTTTATAAATTCCTACGCGATTATACTGAAAGTACCTTCTTTCAAATAAATAAAAAAAAATTGAAATCAGTTCACGTGATAAAGTGTTATCCTTGAAAAAACACCATACAAAGTTATTCAGTCGCTCAAATTTGTAACACAATTCGCCAATAGATGGCGCTGTACCCATGGCGTTCAATTTCTACACCATGTTGTTCAGATTTTCCTGAATTAATAGGGTTGGAACATCGGTTCACATGTGTATCGACACATCTGTGCAAAACCCTCGATGGGCAAATCGGACTCGCACTTGACCGGTTTTTTTAAACTGTAAATGCAGTTCTGCTTAAAACAAAAACTTACGTATTTTCTTTGAGATTAAAGTTCTAAAAAGTCTCCTTGTTCTCTAAAAAAAGGTTTAAATATCAAAGTTCGGATTTGAAGGGCCTATTTCTTCCTTATATACTCTTAAAACATAAAACCGTGGATTTATATTTTTCTCGATTTCTCAAAAAAAACTATAGTGGAAATAAGCTCTTTTGAAAAGACACTCCTCACGTAGTTAATAATTTTAAAAGGCTTATCATAATTCACCACTCGATAGGACCGCGCCCGTAAACCCGGCGAGCGAGAGATTGTCATCGCTGATCGCCGAGCGAGACCGGCTCGTCGAACACGAGAGTCCCGACGAAGACCGCCTGCAACACCTCAATCAGGAGATCCGCAATATACTACTTAATTGTGGGACTTGACATTCACATTCGAGATATATTTTATCTCACGAACGCGGGTAAGCCATGGTGTTGAGATATACATACACATTGTCTATGTGTGCGCCAGCGTAGGAACTATGAGTTCACATTGTCTATGCCTTCGGTGTCATAACTACAACTATGGCTAACCCGCGCTTGGGAGATAAAAGTACTGTAATATATATACTTGTATTTATTTATTTTAAACGCGGTTTGACACTGGTACTAAATCTTTCCACATTATTTTGAACCTACAAATGGAGACACTTGTGGTGGTGGTGGCGCCATGGTTAAAAGTAACGGGCTATTCAAAACCGTCAAAGACGCAACTGTGTCATACACGGATTTAGATTCGCGTCTTTTCTGTGGACATACCAAAACTTAAGGGCTACAAAACTTAATTTTGGATTGGACCAGTAACCCGCATTTTAAACAGTGTCTCCGTTTCTATAAATCCCTGTAATAAATACATAGCTAACGTGCACATAAGCCGTTAACTAATGACCACAGGAGGGACGACTTTTGTTTTTTCAACTAAGTATGACCCAACTATAGGCAGAATGAGAGATGATTTAGTGAGCGTCGCCTCTAGAGGTTGTTGCGATAAATTACTACCTTTAGATTTACATGAACATGATGATTTACATCAATAAAAATAGCTAGGAATAATTTTAAGGTTTAAAACACTGGATATAAATATAACTCTCCTAAATACATTCCCAGCTTGTTGAACCCTCTAATAGAGATCTCGGATAGAGACGCAAGTAAGTTGAAACTGGTGAGTAATGAAATAACACGGCCAAAACGAATTTGACAAATACGAGTACTGCAGTACTGTTGCCGCCAGTTTTGAAGCCGACCTAACGACCTTTACATTATATTTGGTTATATTAATCGATTGTGTAAATAAAATAATAATATCTATATTGTATTTTTACACTCATGTTTCATCAAAATATATTAAGAAATTAGTATGTCATCGAATTTAGCTCAATTTACTGTATTTTTTATTTAAATAAATTATATAAATTATTCACCTGTTTCATTAAAACATACTTACCTAAATGCCTCTGGAATAGATTCAAGGTAAGTATTTGCTTTTTCTTGTTTTTGTGTTTTTTTGGTTGGTAGCTTTTTCTTAAGTAAGCATGTCGGTAGCAAAGTAGTTGATGGGCATCTTTTGCCATAAAACTCTACATACCAAATATCATTTTGACTTGGCTACCTGTCAGCTCTGATGTTGATTAAGACATTTTTAGCAGCGATATAATTTCACACCCCAAGTGTTTTTTCCAGCATTCTATTATATATTATCTCTTTTTTTATTTTTGTACTGAAGTTAGGTTTTATAATAATTATATAAAAAGTTAAATAAAAAACAATATTTACAAAACATAAAATCATTATAAAACCTAACCTAGTGTGCCGCTAACAGCGCTCCTAAGTTACCGATGGTTAGGGCGACAGAGAAACCTGACTGTCCGCGCCCAGCAGTATCTGACCAGCCATCTAGAGAGAGTCTCTTAAGGTGTTGGTCGAGACTCTTCACTATTAGACCGTTCGCAGAGACGACTATCGGAACAATGATCGTTGAATCAACATCCCACATGGCGGTCACCTCGTGTGCCAAGTCCAGGTACTTGCTGAATTAATCCTTCTTGGCTTTCACGAGGTTCTCGTTATTATGGGGGATGGGGTTTATATACATTATTAATAATCTTCCGCTCTTGACTTGGAATCGTTTTGGGCATTTTTTGTTATTTATCAACACTACTATTATTTAAATAAACCGCAACTGTGACACTGACAAATCTGACATCATATCATTAAATTTATTGCCAGTGTAAGAAATTATTTCCAATAAAATTCAGCAACATGGCGCACGTTCATATATTTCTGATTGGGCTTTACCCAAGTTATTTTTATACGCATTGTACCACAACATGTAATACTCAGTGTGGTACATTTATGCAACACTAGACATATATAGGTATGAGAAAAAAAGACCTTTTGACGACATCGTGCTAGCGATACTTTCAAACTCGAGTCCGACCATGCTAACTCTGCAAGGAATAATTTAGCAACACTGTGCATTATACGTCATATTTGTACGAAAATGTAACGTTTGAGGTAGTATTGCCAACTTATTTCAATGCAAAGTTCGCGTGGTCGGACTCTAAGAGAAACATGCATAATCAATGGAAAAAAAAGAGAAATATGTTTAGTGTTGTTTCATTGACACTATTTCCAATGAATGCAAAACATTTTTGAAATGTTCGATAACAAACCTCTGCTAGAGACAACACTAGCGATGATCGAGTTTCGTCACAGACTTATAATAAATACAGAGGGGCTACCGCGAACCACAAACGAAGTTTTCTCTCTCTGTCTCACTTATGTGCAAACTTGCAAGTGCGACAGAGAGCGAAAACTTCGTTTGCTGTCGCGGTAGCGCCCCAGACGTGACACGGTAATAATAATACCAGTTCCAAGCGAGAAGGTCTTATACAAATCTCGCTAAGTGTGACAGAGAGATATATATCATTTGCTGTCTTTGTCATAGTTCCACTTTTTTCATTGGGCACAATGTCAAAGTT
Source organism: Epiblema foenella (assembly GCA_963556455.1). NCBI lineage: Eukaryota > Metazoa > Arthropoda > Insecta > Lepidoptera > Tortricidae > Epiblema > Epiblema foenella. Next base: position 9,422,071 of record OY747113.1, on the reverse strand, counting down.
AGCATCAGTTGTGCTCGACAAAAGGTAGTCGAAGTGTCATCTCAAAATATTATGAATTGATATGAATTAATTAATGTTTTTGTGCATAAAATAATGCTTTGGGTAACAAATAATATAGATCAGGGTTTTTGTGGTACAGTTTCTATAAAACAATGGTAGCTTACAGCGTGATCGGCCGTAAAAGCTGCAGCGAAGAAAATGTAACCTTTCACACGTAAGTATACTATTTTATACCTTTATCTAAGCGTAATATGTCTTATTTTATTGGTACAATTATGTTTCATTCAAAATCATGTAAAATAAAGCGATTAATATTGAAATAACAACATTGTTTACATTGGTGATTTTAGGTTAGAAAGTTTTTGTCGACGTTATTATCCGCATAAATTACGTAGGTTGTTTATTGTAAGCTGTCAGAAATGTTTCCTTGCAATTAATTTAGGGATACCAGCTAATACGATTTAAAAGTAGCCCAATTATATGATAATTTAGAGTTCTATAAAAATAACACTTGTGTTGGGAAACGCAGAGGGAACTGCCGGTGGAAGTACTCTTCAATTAAAATGCTTCATTATCTCGAGACTCACTTTTATTTCCATTTTCGGATTTTAATACAGAATTACAATAATGATAACGACATATTGATGGTCAAGCTAGCGAACGACGACAGCGGAAACATAGACCAACGTTAGTTTTGTTTTTTATAGTATGACCATAGAGTCACTCGCTACGGGCGTGTTCGGATTCACAACATCCTCTGAACCGCGAAGAAGAGAACATGGTTACACTAATATGACTCTTATCATAGCTCTACATTTTACTCCATGATGGCTCTATATAATCTCTATAATGACTACATTTTACTCCATGGTGGCTCTATATAAACTCTATAATGACTCTACTTTTGACTCTATAATGGCTCTACATTTGTCTCTATATTTACATTAGCATTTCATGTTGAAATACAGGTCCGATAGTCAATATATCTAATAACAAATGATTTACAGTTCAAAAGTGAGCTCACAGTCCACAAACAAATTATGGCTCTTTAATTTGTAGAGTTCGTCAGCGTTAACATTCAGATATGACTTAAATACTCCTTTACAGCTTGAAAGTGCTCAATGTGGTCAGATTACGCTACAAGGAACACACAAACATATGATTTGGTTTGTCAATGTCAACATTCCCAATGTTAAAGAATCACGTTTTACACTTTGAGTCAAACCTTTATTGTAACTTTAAACACTTGTCAGAATTTGGGTATTCAGTCGTGCTTACAGATTAAGTTAACATTAGCAATTATATTCTATGACGCTAAGGATTGACAAAAGATCAACCTAGTCATTTATAACATTGTATATATGTGAAAAAATATGATTAACATTAGTGTAGTATGCCTTCCTATACTTAATATAGAACTTTACACCGTACACTAACGATGGTGTAGTATGCCTTCCCATATTGATGTAGGACTACATCTTACACACAATAATAATACAATGCCTAATGGCCGATAATGTCACATTTCAGAAGGTATATGCGTACCAGAAGTACTTATCACAGATATATTAAATAAATATCAGTCATTGAATCATTTTTTTTTTCTATGGACTAAATAATCGTTATGATAACAGTTTAATGTTTACATATTCTAAATTCACATTACATTATTTAAAGCTTTATTAAGCATAATATATTCGTATAGTTCAAAGCTTTACTTGTCCATTTTAAAAATAATTATTTTAGGGTTTCACATGTGGTAAATTGTCATTAAAAGCTGGTTTCTATACAGACAGAAATACTGGGTTTTCGTGAAAATATGAAAACTGAATGTCAGTCGAGAAATCGTCGAGGTATTTTTACGACTCTACCTAGCCTAGTGGAAGCAGTGGATGGCTGTGATTCACTACTCACCTGCTGAGGGGTTTCGTCCGAGCTGTGCGTTACACCTGCCTCTAAGTCACAGTTAGAGCGCGAGTGTAGGTCGATTTTCTCAGGTTCACCGTTGCCTTCGTCAGTATTGTATCTCAGCCACTCATCGGTTGCTGCCGACAGCTCCAACGGATAAAGTCGTTGGCACGCTCTCGTCCTCTCGCCTGTCGCCGTTTTCACCCTGGCCACCCTTGTCAGTCCATCAGTACCTGAAACCAATTCTTTTATGATACCTAAAGGCCATTGAAGGCGACTCGACTCTGTCTCAACCAGCACGATGTCTCCGACGGCAGGAAAATAAGGATTACATTTATTTCTACTTAGAAGCAATGATAAATATTCCTTTTTAAACCTCTGGCGGAAGTCTGCACGTAGTTTTTCCATGTATTGGAGTCTGAGATTTAAACCTTTGGCATCTATTTGATCCAAGTCTGGTGTCTGTGTGGTAGGCAGTGCGTGTAAAAACATCATTGGAGTAAGAGGACGCAACGCGTCGTCGTCTGCTGTCACACATGTGAGAGGGCGGCTATTGGCAATGGCTTCAACTTTGCATAATAAAGTGGACAGCTCAATGATCGTTACTGAAGCATTTCCTAGTATTCGGCGTAGCATCTCCTTCACTACCCGAATTAGGCGCTCCCACCATCCGCCCCACCACGGCGATGCCGGGGGTAAGAATTTCCATTTGATGGGCTGGGGGCTGGTTGCAGTCTCAGCTTCTATTTCTGTCCAATTTACTTCTTTGAGTAAGTTTGCTGCGCCTTGAAAGTTAGTGCCTTGGTCTGTATAAATGGTACCCTTTCCCAGGCAGTCGTTTAATGATAAACCTGTCTGACTTTTGAGTGAAGCATGCAATACAGGTCTCACTTTCGTTGTGGAACTGGAATCCTCTGGGTGATGTGCTAAAAAATGACCTGAATTGCTGTCACCATTTTTCAGCTCTGCAATGTAACCTTCCTTTTTCCAATCTAGGAAAATATTATTATATATGTGAAGGTTACCTGTTTGTATTAACTTCTTTGTAGTACTGTCCAGTCTCTTCCTTGCTATTTCATAGTTTGTTCCAGGTTCCGGACAACCCTCCTTCCACAGCAAAGACATTTGGTAGTGGCCCGTGTCATTGACTGAAATATTACCATTAAACGAAATTAATATTTCTTTATTAGCCACTTCCTGTGTTTGCTTAATATAGGGGTCCTGTATGCCTAGCAGTTCTATGTTCCATAAATCAGAGACATCTGGTGGTGGCACTTTAAATACACATAAAGATGTGTTAGTGATTGTGCCACCCGATTGATTCACTGGCCCTTGTATAGTCCATCCTAATTTGGTTTCTACTCCCATTAAGTTATCATTGAAAGAAACCATATTATTAGTTATTATGGACCCTATATAATCTGAGCCAATCAGAAGACCTACATCGTTCTCAGGGAAATTGATATCACTGATAACAATATCGAGGTCCTTCAATTTTTGTATAACGGTTTGGTCCCTTAGCTTTGGTAGGTGTCCACATATTTTAGCCTCTTCCAATGCCATGATTTTAGTTGTAAATGACTTGTGCAAATCACTCACCTGTAGTTCATAGCATTTGTGTACCTTCATAGGCCTAGATGTGCCTCCAAATAATGTTTGACCGATGCTCTCTGTCCCACTTTCCTTTATTCCTAATGCTTGCACCACAGAACTCTTGACGTAGGATCGCTGAGCCCCGGAGTCCACCAGAGCTCTCACTCTCTTTGTCTTGTTATTGTAAGTGATGTTGACCGCTACTGTCTGTAAAAGGGTTTCATTAGTTCTGACAAGCATAGCATTTTCTTTATTATGAACAGTAGGACATAATATAACATTATGTCTTTTCTGACAAACAATACATTTTACAAATGCCTTGCACCTGTTTGCCATATGACCTCTCCTCAAACATATGTAACAACATTTCGATTGCTTTATTGCCTCCTTCTTATTATCCAATGACATGGTATTAGCCTTATTGCACTGAAAAATTAAATGATTGCTTCTACCACACAGACAACAGTTATTGAAATCAGAATCCTTACCCGATTTCCCTGTTCTTACATTGGACACAATGCAGGCCGCTGTTGGAATGCTGCTTTCGGTGTTGAGGAGTCGCTTGGGGTCGTCGCTGCTGTTGCTAGAATTGCTGTGATTTAAAAAGTTAGACCTTGCCATCCTTATGCTTTCATCAGACTCTATCTCGCGATTGAAAAATTCTAAAAGAGGAGTTAATTGTTTAGGTTTAAGACTCCTGTTCCATGCTACCAGTACGGATTCCGGGAGCGCGGACTCAACTAACGGATATAAAATAGTTTCATATTTTAATTTTGTTACACCCAGTGATTCTAAACACATTAATGAACTGGTTAATTTATCGTATAAAACTTTCATATTTAAGTGAGAATGTTTTTGATCTAAAATTAATTTAATTATTTCTCTAATGTAAATTTGGATAAGAACATCTTCCCGGGCGAACCTTGCCTTGAGCTGCTCGATTAGTTTGCCGTAGTTGACTGCCGAGGGCGGGAAGCTCTCCGCCATGGACCTTGCGCTGGAACCCTCTTTGAGCGATTGTAGTAGGTACTGGAATTTATCCTCTTCTTGCATTTGTGTAGCTTCATGGATCTTCTTAAATTGGTTCCAGAACGCTAACCAATTCTTAGGATCGTCGTCAAATTTTCGGAGCTCCAGCTTGGGCAAATTGAGGCTTTGAACAGGTGACGTTGCAGCGGTGGTGCTTTTGTAATCCGTTTTCATCGCGAATTTGGTGGTCTTGATGACATCAATTACGTGTTTGATTTCGTAATACCGATGCCTGAAATCTTCTGCTCGGTCTAATTCTATAGTAAAATCTTCTTCAACATAATCTTCTAGCATGTCGGATTGTATCGTGGTGTCGATCGTATTTAGCCGATTGAATTTCTCTTCTATATAAGTGAATTCAACTATCGCGGCTCCGTGGTCATTTTGCTCGATGTGTTTCTTCGCATTAAAGATACTTCTTGTGATTAGGCGGCGTATTTGTTCCCTCTCGTGTTTTAATTTAGTTAGTTCTTCCGTCGTGGGAGCCATGTTGCACAAAGTACAAAAGGTTATGATATGCACGACTAACTTGCAGGTTTTTGTTCTTCAATCACGGTCGCCAGATGTTGGGAAACGCAGAGGGAACTGCCGGTGGAAGTACTCTTCAATTAAAATGCTTCATTATCTCGAGACTCACTTTTATTTCCATTTTCGGATTTTAATACAGAATTACAATAATGATAACGACATATTGATGGTCAAGCTAGCGAACGACGACAGCGGAAACATAGACTAGACCAACGTTAGTTTTGTTTTTTATAGTATGACCATAGAGTCACTCGCTACGGGCGTGTTCGGATTCACAACAACTTGTGATTATATAAAATACTTATAATGCTAGCCTTGGGTGAATTTTATTATATTTAATTTATGTAGTAGCAAAATTGTAGTATTTCTTAGAAATGGACAAGCAAATACATAATTTTCTTTTCTAGGTTTCCACTAAATGATTCTACCCGAAATAAGTGGATAGCAGCGACAGGTCGGCAAAACTGGAAGCCGTCTATAAACAGCTGATTGTGTTCAAAGCATTTCCAATTGCATAGCTTCCGCAAAACACTATCAAGAGTTTATGTGATTAAGACCACCACGCCAAACAGAAAAGAAAGTATTAGAAAAGTATACACAAAATTAATATTATTCAAAGGTCAGTAAGTGCCCCGATCAGGTTCCGGAATCTACCGTCCACTCTTTTAAAAAAATCTTATATGTATAATAAATGTATTAATGTAATGTAAAATATTTGTTTGTCATTTCGTTCCTTAGTGTAATTATTTATTCGCCTTAGATATATTTAATTGAGTAGTTAAGAAAGTGCATCATAAATTTTAATTAGAAAACTTCCGTGAGTCAGTCATTGAAATATAGTAACGACTCGGTCTCGTCTTTAAGATTGAATTTCGCTCAACATGTTTCAGACCAGTACGTCGTCCGTAGTCAATAAGAACCAGTCGCGATGGCAGCTCGGCTAGCACTGCCTGCTAAATAAATGTTGGCGGCTATTTTCTAATTAAAGTTGCAACTACACACTTTAAGTTTAAACCTATACTTACACGCCAAACCACTCAACTCTCAGAAAGATATGGAAAGCTATCTCGCTCGCACAATCATGACAAGCACCATAAATAAGGTAGGTAGATGTTTTGTTAACCCGTCGTCTACCGGTCCCTGGGATCCCAGGGATTATAACAGAAGAATGCCTAAATATTGTTTATTTTTTCTCCGGGAGACGACGGCTATACCTATTAGTGACAATAACTTGTACCCAATTTCCACGCATTATACCTACAATAACTTCCACGTAATAATTAGCTTATACGCTTTAACGAAATAAGAAGTTATTTAGTATGGAATACCGCAAAGGAACACTGGGTGCCGAGCGATTCTCTAACTTACCGGTCAAATTGTCGTTATACATGTAAGTATACTTTTTTCAATTATTTCAAACAAACAAGTTACTCTATCGCTCATATCAGATCAATTACATAATGAGTCGAATTATACAAAATATACAGAAGCCATGGGGTAATTTTAGTGACATGGTCACCCCACGGGAGGTATGTACTCTGTTGTCGTCCCTCATTGTGGCACGCGTATAGCAAGCTCTTTAGAAATGTATATACTCTAAGAGATTCGTCGAATACGACGTTAACGACGTTTGCGTATCTACCTAGCTGCATGCATAGTCTAGCTGTATGACGTTTGACGTGACGGATGTGTGACTGTGATCTGTGATACAATAGATTGCGCATAAAAGTAAATTATAAGTATTTCCATGTTTGAATAGGCAAGGAAGAATGGCTAAAACTAAAGTGACTGGGGCCACTAGCAGGCTAAAGCAAGACTACTTGCGGCTGAAAAACGACCCAGTGCCGTATGTCACTGCGGAGCCCGTGCCGTCAAACATCCTCGAATGGCACTATGTGGTGCGAGGACCCGAGAAAAGTCCATACGAAGGCGGTTACTACCATGGGAAGATTATATTTCCACGGGAATTCCCTTTTAAACCGCCGTCGATCTACATGATTACCCCCAACGGCCGTTTCCGGACGAACACCCGTCTGTGCCTCAGCATCACAGACTTCCACCCCGATACATGGAACCCGGCGTGGTCGATCTCTACCATCCTCACGGGCCTGCTTAGTTTCATGCTAGAGAAAACTCCCACCTGGGGCTCCATAGAAACCTCTGATTACCAGAAAAGATGCATGGCAGCTGAATCTCTCGAAATTAACATAAAAAACAAGATGTTCTGTGAACTGTTTCCAGAATTCGTGGAGGAGATAGAACAGCAGCTGAAAGAGAGACAAGAGGCTATGTTGCATGCGGAGGAGATGCCAGGCAGTGAAAGTGAAGTGATGACAGAAAATCAGTCCAACATGTACTATATTATGACAAATTTATTTGTGCTTGTAGGTTTCATTTTCCTTGCGTACATGGTCAAATATGTTTTAGTCTCTATATCCAATGACTAGACCATAGAATACTGCAAAATTTTAATGTAAATATTGTAATTTATTTTGTATATAAGGTACTTATTCCACTTAGTGTCCTATGAATTTCTTCAACTCTGCACACGTTTTGTTTGGAGCTATTATTCTCTGTAATAAAAGCTACTTACTAATTAAATTGGCAGTTGCTGTGTTGCACATAGAGTGCATTATATTCCTTAGACGCTTGTCTACTGATTCAACAATTTTCTTATCTTTTATTCTTAACTATGTAATTATATGTTAGGCTACTAAGCTAACAAGATATTGATACATACTGTATGTTACCTATTATTAAATTGCTTTCATAGTACTTTAGATAGATGCAACAATTTAGTGACACAATTGCACAAACATTAACTTTTACAGTTTCTTATCTGCTGAAAAACGCTCATCCTAGAAGGCTATTTTCTGTCTGAATTAACATGTTTCATGACAGTTTTATCTTCATTACCATCAAGTACCAAACTGTTGTGGCCTGGTATCAGTGAAATACATATATTTTTCATTAAGCCGTCGTCACTCGGCGAAAAAAATAAACAATAACATTCTTTTGTAATGAGCCCTGGGATCCCAGGAACCGGTAGACAATGGGTTAACCCATCCTCTCCCAGCGAAAAAAAATAAAAAATGGCATCCTTTTGTTATGTGCCCCTGGAGATGATGGCTTAATGCTTTTTCATGTTTAAATATCAGAGCTATTGCCAAAATAATTTTAATATATCTGGTGCGTCTCTGCATCAGAGTGATATCAATTTTGATTTTCATGTTTACCGGTAATGCAAAACTTCATGGTTGATTGTTATACTTTTCTTATGCCACTGTCTAATTTGCGTGACGACCTAATGTAAGCAAAGCCATTAGTGCATAAGATGTTGTCATTAACAAATTCAAGCTATTAAATGTTTGTGAAATTGTGATTATAATTATCTATAAGATAATGTCATTAGTATTGAATTTGCATTTACTGTTCTATCAGTTTTACTAAGTATTTACTTTGGAGAAGGGTTGCAGTTGTACTTTCATTGCCAGCTCCTTTTGGTAGGTATGGTAATGTACAGGGGCCAGTGAAGTCTTGCCAAGTGGGAAGATGTATGTACCTGTGTAAAAGATTATGTATATTGCACTTTCTGTTCAGCAGGGCTACACTCTTTGTCATTCAAGTAGGCCGGGTGATGAATTGTTGTTGGCGGGCAATTGTGTTATCCTGCATATAATTAGACAACCTGCTATCCAAGTCTGCCCAGGGATGCAATCATGAAACAAGACTTGTTTTTTGATAAGTTATGATTATGAATGGAGGTGGTTATTGTGTTGGGTAATGAACTTGTTAAATAACATTTTAACTAGTGACAATGAATCAATACAAGTAAAATGTATAATTTTCAGTTGAAAATTTGTAGATAATATTGTTTAATAAAGTATTGAGTAAAGTGTTGATATTTTTCTATTTTGATGTGGTTTTATTTTGAGACTGAATAAATTAAAACCATTAATATTTGTATATGGTCTGTTTATTTATTACTTTACCACAAATCTTGGCTATACACGGTACCTAGGTACAGTAGAGTTCCATAATATGTGAACGAATAAAGTGATCTTTTGATCACTTATTTTTGTATGTGAACACGACTATTAGTAAGGGCATATGGTTACTTAGATTTTTTAAACCTTTGGGAATGTACATATATTTATGAACTCGACTGTACAATACTTACCTACAAACGGTTGGTGTCATGATAAGGAAGCAATGGTTATATAAATATTCAATTATAATAAGCTGTTCGGCACTTCACATGGTTGTCCAAATATCCATGTTTCTTGTTCGTAGAAAGCAAAAAACAAGAGAAGCAAACTCATTTGGTACAATATTATATACCATATAAGCTACTCTTAGAGTTAGTCTATTATATATAAGTGATTAGATTTGACTTTACTATTAACATTCATTACAATTCTATACATTTTCTACACTGTATTATATGTGTATTCATTTACCAATTTATTTACACTGCTGAAAATAGACAGGTTTTTAAGAACTTTTTACTGTTATTGTAAAAATAAGATCATCCCTATAATGTATTTTAAACACTTATGTTATGATCAAATCTTTTAAACAAGGCTCATACATATATCTTCATAATTATTATGTGCATCAACCAACTCTCGAGAAGCAGTTGTTTTCTAAGTAAAAAGGGACCATAGCGCGTTTGTCGCCACACCCAACAGTTCCCTGAGAATGACGTTTATATGTAAACCATAGACATACTATTTTAAGTCAATGATCTAAAATCTAAACACATTTACATTATGTAAAATTATACCACTTCCAATTCATTATTTAAATTACATACCAGGTATTTGTATAAAGGTGTGTTTATAATATGCAATACTTTAGTTAAAGTAAAATAAAACATCTAATTTCTTATTTCTACAGGATTAACTAAAACAGCTAGTTTTAAGCAGTTACACTATCCTGAATCAGCCGTCCTAACTAGGACGCGAGGGAGTGGATAGGAAGGAAGCTTTTAGGATCCTTTCTTCCTGAATGCGATTACACGTTCCTGAATCTGCTTCCTAGCTCAGTCAGGATTCTGAATTCAGGATGGTGTAATAAGCGCTTTACTTTGCTGCTGGCTTGCAAATGTCGAGTGGCGTGAGTTCACTCCTGCTTCGAAGGCGATCAAGCCTTTGTCAAGTTGGTAGCCGCCACGGTCTGCCGGGAGACTTTCCTGTATAAAAAAACATTGCTTTAAGCAAGATAATCTATGATTTGCTTAGTTTTTTTTTCAAAATATAAATGAGGTTTATGGATGATTTTTATATTACGATATATTGAAATAAACTTTCTGGTGAAGAAAATTCATACAGACTATTTCGTATCTTGTAATGTTTAACAATAAGGTTCAAAGTTGAGGCAAAAGAATGGGAAATTGTTAATGTAACTTGCAAGACGTCTGTTACGAGATTAAGAACTAACTTCACAAACGAGAGTTGATGTGACATAAACAGCCTGAATTAATGCATACCTCATTCTTTAGGCCCATCCTCATCCTCATCATCCCAGTCACTGACCAGACTCTTGATTTTGTCATCTTTTTTCGGTGATTCTTTCTCAGGTGTTTCATTTTCAACTGCCTCTACTTGGGGAGCAGTGCTACATTCAACTTCAGACGCTGCTACCATTTCATTCTCGGCTGACGCTTCTCGTCCATTTTCATGGGTAGATTCATTTTCCTCCTGAGAATCATTTTCATCCCAATCATTGAGCAAAGAAGATATCTTTTCAGGGCATGCTGGAACAGCATTGCTTACAGTCTCATTTTCTTGCAGCCTGGGAACTGTTTGTATATCTTCTTGTATGGAACTCTCACATTCTTCAATAGCTTCAATTGCAACAATTCTAGTCATTTGTTTTTCCATTTCTTGTTGAATGTTCTCAATTGATTCTTCTAGTTCCATAGCATTGTTTTCAGGATTATTTCCTTCAGCAATGTTCTTGTCAATGTTATCGTTTACTGTCTTTTCATTATGTGCAGTTACTTCATCTTCATCTTCAGACCATTCTGATGTCAAATTTTGGATTTGTTCCTTGGAGGCAGGTGCAAAGTCAGGATCATCATTATTTAATTCTTGTTCCTGATTTATTTCCTCAGTAGGTTCTATTTCACTCTGTTCATTTTCTTCCTCAACAACTGCTTCATCCAAAGGCTCATGAATTTTTTCCATGCCTTCCTCCACTTCAGTTGAAACCTGTTCATTTATTTGATTTTGCTGCTTAACAATACTGATATTTTCAGTGTGCACAGTTTCAGGAATTGGTTCTTCATTTGGCATGGCTATTAGAGTTTCTTGATTTTCTATTTCTTGTGTAGGAACATCAACATCCATGGGCATGGATGTGACTGCTTGAATTTCTTCCACAACCATATTCCCTACAATTTGTTCCTCAATGTGATTATTTGGCTGAGTTTCTTCTGATTCACAAGGCAATGGTTCTTCCATTTGTGCTCCTTGATTCATTTGGGATTCATCTTTTGATTGCACAGGTAATAGGTGCACTTCAGGAAGCTCTTCCAACTTGTCAACAATTTCTTGTGATGGAGCCATGACTACTTCTTCTACATTTGTAAGTACCTGTAGGTCCGGCTCCTGTGTTACTTGTATTTGTTGGCTTTCTATATTGTGTTCAATGTTGTTGTGCCAGGTTACTTGGTTCTCCAATATTTGAGTGTTGACTTCTCCTGAAGCGGTTGTTACAGTCTCATAGTTCCTCGTGAGTACTGCAGATGTGGAAACAAACTGAGCACCTCCTAGAGCTTGTGATGTTATTAGTTGGTATGGCTTATTATGGTCATCAACTGGATGGCTGTATACAACTACTATGTTAGAATTGTCACCAGAAACTGCCTGTGAAACATTTAATGGGAAATCATCTTGAATGATCATCATGTCATTGGTCTGTGTGGTATCTAGGTCAATGGTACCATCCAAAGCGGAATCATGAGAAGCAGCCAATACCGTTAACCTTTTACTAGCATCTGTATCATCAAATATTATTGAATGATTAGATGCCATCAAAGCCTTGTATTCCTCTTCATTTGAAACCACAATTTGAATTGGCTGGTTCATATTTGATTTTTTGCTTATTTTCATCTCAGGTTGATTGATTCCTTGGGTATTATGAATGTTTGAGAACTCTAGTGATGTATCAGAATCCAGAGTCTGCAATGTGTGATCCACATCTCCATGTAGCATATCAGACAGAATATATTGATCGTTTTCTGCCAATTTGGCATTTTTAGGTATGAGTTGATTATCTCTCATAATGTACTCAGTCTCCCCTATCATTATAATTTCGTCATGGCTTGAGCTCTCAATTGGAATGCTACTGTCTTTAAGGAATTGATTTTGTATTGCTTGAGGCTTGGGCTTTCTTTGCGGAGTTTGTACAGGAGTCTGGATAGGTGCACCAAATCCAGAGTTCAAGATCTTTTGCCTAGGTGTTGAAGTAACAGCACGAAGTTTCTTTGGTCTTTCTACAATATCTATGCCACCAAGAGGTTTTTCATGAATTTGGTACTCATTCTCAGACTCTTGATCATAACTTACAGGTAATTCATACTTGATGGGCTTACGGTCAATCCTCTCAATAGGTTCTTCTTCCTGCTTTTCCTCATCAGAGTCATCAATTATGCAGTCAGTTTTAGCTTCTAGCTTGTGGTTAGTTTTCAAGTGAGCATAAAGATTAGCTTCACGTAAAAATACTTTGAGACAATACACACATTGGAGGTTTGTTTTCCTTTCAGCACTATATTTGTGGCCAGTGTTTTGGATGTGCATTAACAACAAGGAGGAAGAGTTAAAGGCAGCTGCACACACATTACAACGGAAATTCCTGGTTTCAGCATGTGTCATTTTATGTTTCACTAGGTAGCCTTCATTCAAGGCTATGTAACTGCATAAGTTACATTTAGGGAAGTGGTAGTGAGGTGGAGGTTTCTTGCCATGTTTTGTATACAAATGATGTAATAAATAGTTTCTCTTCAGTGACTTCAGACCACAGTATTCACACATATTTGAAACAGGCTTTTCATTGTGGACATGTACTAAATGGCATCTGAATTTGTAGTATGAGGTGAAATGTAAAGCTCTGCCTGGTGTACCACATATGAGGCAGATCCAGGGACCCTTTACATTCTCAGCTCCCATGGCAATGAGTTTTGCCGCCTTCACAGAGTCAAGAACTTCAGATTCATATGTAAAGTCAGGTTCTTGTTTTACATTTAATTCTTCTTTGTGCATTTTTTGAGGTGTTGCTGGCCGCTTCCTGATAGGTTTACTTGGAGTATCTAAAAGTTTCAGTTTGATGTTTTTGTTACTCTTCACTAAATGAGGATATTTCTTCAACACTTCGCTTATAATCTTGGCATGGTCTAATTTGCTGGCCTGCTTGCTGTTCTTAGCTTCAATTGTCACTTTTGGACCCGGATTATTATCTAGTATTTGATCAAACAGCTGGCTTGAGTTCTTGGTTGGTGGCTCAGGAGGCATAGTATCTCTCCCAAACATATCCGGTTCATCTAACATACTGTCATCATCATAAACATTCTCCTCCTTAGATACTTTCCTACATTCGACAATTTCAACAGTAGATGGCCCTGTTGTGTGAGAAAATCTTTTAGAGCTTGATGGTGAGCTGAACTGACTTCTTTTTGATGTATACCGCTTTGTAGTTTCTGGATGCACCATTAAAGGAGTTGAAGTGTATGAGATATCAGTGAATGAGTTGTCATAGATATTATCAGTGTCCAGTTCTTCTGGGAGCTCATATCTTGTAGGACGAGGTTCACCTTTAATTTCTTTAAGCTTCTTAGATAGAATATGAGTTTCTAAATGGCTAGGAGAAGGTGCGCGAAATGGTCCATTACTAGTGCTGCTTGTGGCACCTGATTTACTGATGTAGTGTTTTTCGCGTTCTCTGGGTGTTTCAATATCAAAAGCTTTGCTAAATGTACGCTTTGAGTTACTTGTTGAGGGAACAGGGGCCCTTTGTTTGCTGCTGGTACTCTTTGCATAATTTTTAATGCCACTGTAGCTGTGTGCAGGAGGTGGCTTGGCGGGAGTTTGCTGTCGCTGCGCGTCGAGGAGCTTGGACAGCACAGGCATGTTCATGATTTGTGATGTTTGATACAGTTTTTCAAGTAGTTCTATTTTAAATTCGAGCTGGCCAGTGTACATAAAGTTGACGATGGGCACGACCACGTCGGCTTGCAGGTCGTCCGGCATCACGAGACAGTCCTCGTACATCTCGCATGTTCGTTCGAGCAGCTCGAAATATTCAGTGCATGCACTCAGCACCAACCGGTGCACTTTCAATTGCGCATTGTCTTGGAACTGAAGCGTCAGGTCACAGTAATCAGTTCGGTTGAAGAAATGCTTTAGCCGCTGGAGGAAATATATCCCCCAGTTATCAACTTTCACTTGCTTTAGGTCGGACATTTTGCTGTTGGCGTTTATAACTGTTTTCTAGGTTATCGCTCTGGCATTTTGTACACTGAAACAATAATATTATTGCATTTTTAGGAAAATAATAGTCACAAATCCCCTGTGCACGGGTTATAAAGGCGCGATCGATGATGATAGCTTTAAAAACCATTTCCAACGCGGAATGAGGGACGCTTTCACACTTTCGATTTAGGGATCCAATTTTTGTGTACATTTTAATAAATTACTTGAATTTTGCGCCACACTATATTTGTTTCCTGAACTTACCAATAAGCCTAGGTTTATTGAGTCTCTTGCAGTCTTAAATTTAGCATCACAACTTACAAAATTACTCCACTAAATTCGACTGAAGTTGACAGCAGTAACGCAAGATGGCGGTGTCATAGCACCGCGTTGGACCGACGCCTCGATGTGGCAGTCTAAGGTCAATAACAAAACACAATAAATATTTTGTATCAAAATAGTGTTCAAAAATTATTTTCTTTTTACCAAAGTCACTGTAGTAGCGAATAATACTTTTCACCTAACATTAGCAACTGTTAATTGATAAAACTTATTATAAAAGTATAAAGAGTCAGCGTAGTGATGGTAATTAGGACAAGAGTCTCCATCTGCATCGAGTTTGGCCTCAACTATTGATCGTCTGCGTTCTAATTTTATGCCTTGTGAGGAACGAGAACAAGGGCATACTAGGGCAAGGTGACGCATTGCAACGGTACAAGTCGCCAGCGCGGTTCTATTGTAGCAATGAATTAGTTTCTGACTAAAAGTCTATAGATGGCTCTCTAAAAATATGTACCTTACCATAAAAGTTGCCGGTTTTATTCTGAGACTTGAGAATCGATGCTTTTGAGTTAATTGCCAGTATACAGGGAATTATTAGCCAGTTTACATACTACTTTTTATTTTAATAAATAGTAATGATGTTTTTTCGTAGCGTTACGTAAACAAAAGGATTTTCATTTTAACTAAGTATATTTAATTTAACATTTGATCTAGTTGCTTTCAAGGAAATCTTAAACTTGTAAGGGATGTTTGATTTCGACATAGGTAGGTACCTACCCCTAGTACTGGACACCATTTTTTTTTTGTATATGTGTACCTTTAACGATAAATTACTTTTTCCTTAAGGGCAGATAATGTTTTTTCGTTGGGATAGATGTCGTTTCAACTTATTCACATAAAGTTTCGTTCTATTGGCAACTTCATAATCATGATGAGGCCGCTACACAGATGGCGTTATAATAAATAAGTAGTAAGTAGGGTTCCGTAGTTGCCCGTCCATCACGCACGTCACCGGTCATATGCACGGACCCGTAGAAGGGTTTATCGGATGTTATGTTGTATACATATTTTTGTCATTTACGGTAATGTCTACCTAGCTGTGATAGGTTTCCTTTTAAATTCATCGTATAGCCACCGTTTAGCAGACGGGGGGGGGGGGGGGGGGGGGGGGGGGTACACTTATCGAAAATTATAATGTGATGGAAGAGAAATTATAAATCGTTCCATTATTGCGTAGTACTTTGTTTATTCTCATGGCACGATTTTCACACATTATAATTAGTAAACGGGATTTAATCGCATAAGTACCATTGAAGTTTATTAACTCTTTTTAAAGTCTGTCCTACGTTTCGAATGTATCACAACCATGTCACAACATCCTTGGTCGCGAGCTGGCTGTGGCGTGATTAGGTAGGTATCAGCATTTTCTAGCCGCACGGGTTTTTCGAACTACCCGCGCTTGGTCTTTATTTAATCACTTGTACGCTAGGGTTGTCACTGGCCACACAAACAACCCTAACAATGTCCGTTGATATTAAAGGACAATGTATATGTTGACGTGACGCTTGTATTTGGTTACCAATAACCGGATTCCACGAAGAGGCAATCTTAAAACCGTCGTTGCGCTTTAAATTATGGCTTCAACGGCTTCAGGTAGGTACTTTTCCACTGGTAATAGCCTAAAACTAAACGAAAACTGGAGAAGTCCAGTGTGTATCCACTCAGATCTGACGTAAGCATTATAGTTAGGCACAATAACTAAATAGAAAAAATTAACACATTGGAACAATGTCTACTTGAGCTTTCAATTTAAGATCGGTTTTACTCTAATACACACGAAGACAAGCTGTGAAACTATCTACAACAAGTATCCATTAGTGAAACTTATTCCATTATAACAAGGATTATAAATGCGATTTATTGGTCAGTTACCTGTGCTGTTGATGGTAAGAGTAGCGCTAGGGCACAACGAATGTTATACTTATAGTTTCTAAGGGCGGGTTGCACTAGTCTACGATTACAGACGGATCAACGTTAAATATGGCGGTGGCAGCTATCATCCCATGGAAACTTAATCCCTAAGTATGGTGGTGATGTGTCTCTGATAGCGAGTGACGCGCCAGAGCTGCCGAGCCTTCCGAGGACGCACTGTGGTGTGAGACTGAGGGACCATTGCTGTCAACGCACGGATCCTCAATACTATATTGCATGCGACTTATTTGGAGTTGCAAGCGTCTATGGGTTATGATTTCTGTTTCAAGGCAAGTTACTCTTGTTTGCTCAGGGCCGGCTCTAGGATCCATTACCTGACCAGGGGCTAATAAGGGCCGGCGCTGTGATGCTAAAATCTAAATCGTTTATAAAGGTGAATAAAGCAAAAATATTTTTAAAAAATATAAATAGAGAGTTAAAAAAGTTTTGTTCCTTCTAAACGCACAGTGTATTATCTGATTATTTCTGCTCTAAGCGGGCGGGTGGAAAAAAGTGAAAAAACTGTTTACACTTATGGTAACTAATTTATTGTTTATTAGTTAGTAAAGAAAAATAAGTTTTTATTTTTGCCTTTACACTGTCTAATAAAATATTCAGTGTTTTAAATATATGTTCGTGGGAAAATGGACATATACAAATTTATGACGGGTGGATGAGCACTCCTTGATACGAAGTACGAATATGTAAATGAGCATCTCAGACTTAAGAGTTTCCAAGGGGGACAGCGCGTACGCAGTCCCCACTATCAAAAATTACGCATCCGAGTTATCCACATTAGGGATAATCGCAAGGGTCAACCCAACCGCAGTGCAATGGAAGAGTCTCGCCCTGGGGGAACCGCCTTCTTGATCACGGTATCCCCTATGCCAGGTAAGTATGGGTCAACGACGGTACTACAAGGGGGTGACTAAACCAGGAAAAATCTTAACAGCGCGAAGTACAGGTTGCCGCAGACGGAACAGCGACATCTAACGTGGGGTTGAATAATTAAACATTCTGTGAGGTTTGACGAGCAGAAGATACGAACACTGACTTGTTTGCTGATAGTTTGACTAACTTATGTAATACAGCTAGATTCTTTCTCAATAGTATCTATGAAAAATTAAAGTCTTGTTATATTTTAATTTATTAATTGACTCACATTATTAACTACTTATCATTTCTAACTTCATTTGACGTGTGTGACATAGATTTGAATTTTTGCTGATACTTGTATTTATTTATACATTTTAATTCTTTTTAGGGTTCGCTACCAAAATGGTATAAAAGGAACCCTTATGGTTTCACTTTGTCTGTCTGTCTGTCGCATCCCTAAATATCTCAAGAACTACTTATGCTATCGATTTGAAATACTTATAAAGAAGGCTAACCTAGATACATAGAACATGATTTATAGCTCCATCTAGTTTTTCTTTTTTTTTATCGTCAAATAATATTTCTAATTTCATCACCTTTGCATTTATTTTTGTTTTATAAATTCCTACGAGATCATGCTGGAAGTTCCTTCTTTCAAAAATCATTGAAAAACTACCATACATACAAAGTTTTTCAGTCGCTCAATTTTGTAACAAAACCATGTTCTTGAGATTTTACGTACAGTTTACGGAACCCTCGGTGCGCGAGTCCGATTCGCACTTTATCGGTTTTGTTTATATTAATTTAAAATTCAATTACTTGGCGTATCTGATGAATAAAGTTTGGCGTATTGCGTTTTTGGCATTTTGAGTCGAAAGGGTTATAAGCGTTTCCTTGTGTTATTGTCTGTTGTCTAGCAATAATATATGCTAGAGCTTTGGTGTCATGTACAAACTTATATGACTGAACATTACGAAGAATATTTTGTGGGCCAATCCCGGCGGCACTGCAATGCCGGGCCGACCCGTGACGGGAGTGGAGCGAGCCCCGAACATCCCGTCGGTTTACAAAAATCAGTTTAATATACTGGTCCCTCAGTGAGGGAACTTTCAGATATTAAGCTGAAAAGAACAGATACTACACTTTGATCTTAGCCAAAAGGCCGAGAAGCGATAACCGTGCAAATCCGTTCGAGAAGGGTCGTTAATTCAGGAAAAATCTTAACACCGCGAAGTAGAAATCGCCGCGGACGTAACAGCGACATCTAGCGGGGTATTAAGTAACAAAACATTACATTGTGTTTGATGCAATTACTGTGGTAGATTGTATAATAGACGGGTAGTTTTATGACATTATTTCAGGTTGAACGGCATTTTGTGAGTCATTTTGGCAACATGACTTCTCCGAAAAAAGCCTGCTGACTGAATCCGATTCTGAATGTTGTCAAGCCGGATTTTGGCTTCTTTGTTCAAAATTCAAGATAGCGGCCAAAGTGTCGAAAAAGCGTAAAAAAATCTATATAGTAACTCGAATTTAGTTATGTGAGGTGTCCTAGAAGAAATAGGCTTTGGGGGTCGCTGAATTCGATTTTGGTAACCGGAAGTCGGTCCGGGCACCGAGGTACCGGGGAAATGGATGCAAACAAGATGACGGGCAAAATCGGGCCTAAACTTAAAAAACCGGACTCGCGCACCGAGGGTTCCGTATACAGATGTGTACCGGTTCCAACCCTATTAAATCAGGAAAATCTCAACAACATGGTATGGAAATTGCTATAAAAAACTATAAAAACGCTATGGGTACAGCGCCATCTATAGGCGACTCTTGTTACAAATTTGAGCGACTGAATAAATTAGTATGCATGGTGGTTTTTCAAGGATAATTGTTTATCATGTAAACCGTTTTCAACTTTTTTTTCTTTATTTGAAAAAAAGTACTTTCACCATATTCTCGTAGGAATTTATAAAGCAAAAATACATGCAAAGGTGATTAAATTACAAACTTAGTATAGAAATGTTATTTGACGATAAAAAAATAAAAACTAGATAGAGCTAGTTATATTTTTCCTGTAAAATATACATTGATATCAATGTTATGTAATAATTTTATATTTTTTCTTTGGTAAACTTCGGAGATTAAGGGGGGAGAACGGTATTTTATTTACATTTTCCCTCATAAAGCAAAAATAATTCAACGTAAAAAAAAAATTATTTCGGAATTTGCAATCGAAGCCCTTTCATATGACACCCCATTCGACATATTAACTAGACTTTCAAATTTTGAACCACCTATTATCTGGCATGTTCTATATATTTAGGAAAGCCTTCTTTATTACTATTCCAAATTTCAAATTGATAGCATAAATAGTTCTTGAGATATTTAGCGATGTGACAGACAGACAGACAGACAAAGTGAAACCATAAGGGTTCCTTTTTACCATTTTGGTACGGAACCCTAAAAAAACTGTAGGTATTATAACTCTAATCTGATCGAGTGGAGTGTCCTGGAATGGGTTTTGGGGGTCGTTGATTCAGATTCAGATACTACTACTATTGGTAAAATGGTTTTTACAGGTCACTAAGATTATACAATTTACAAAGATATCGAAGAGAAATAAACAATAATAAATTAATAAACAGAAAAATTAAAAATAATTATAAATAGTATGTAAAGTAAAAAACTTTGTCCAACTAGGTCCCCGGAGAAACTCGTCAACACTGTAACGTGCTTGCTGTACGAAGAAAACGTTCAATTTTTTGTTGAAAACAATGTCACTGTCGATCAACCTCATTCTAATGGGATCTTATTATAGATCTTTGGCCCTACGACAAAGTGATTTTCGGAGCTTGGCAAGTCGTTTTACGGGAGCGAGTAGTAAGGGTTGCCTGCTGCTATCACCTCCGCGTATACAATTTGTTTTGTAACTATTTAGACAGATTGCGTCTAACGTATTGGTATGCAGACAATATATTAACTGCGGAAAGCGTTAGTATTTTATATTTTCTGAAAAATTCTTTAGCTGGATGGTCAAGAGGTTTCTTGGCAAGTATTCTTATTGCTTGCTTTTGCAATTTAGATGCCCTTTCGCGCTGCTGAAGCTGACACCACGCCAAAGATGAATACCTTGTATTAAAATAGAGTTGAAATTTGAAATATCAGTAGTATGCAAGTTCAAGTTATTTTCTGTCAGGCTCGGGGCGAGTCTGGACAACGCAAAGCAAGCCGATGATAACATATTG
The DNA here is from genome assembly GCA_963556455.1 of Epiblema foenella. Lineage (NCBI taxonomy): Eukaryota > Metazoa > Arthropoda > Insecta > Lepidoptera > Tortricidae > Epiblema > Epiblema foenella. Next base: position 9,401,172 of record OY747113.1, on the reverse strand, counting down.
CACAATTTATCTATGTGCGGGGACCAGGTCAGCCCGGAGTCTATTACAAAACCTAAATATTTAGTGTGTTCCACCTGCATGAGGGACAGAGACGCTATGCATCTGATGTTCAGCTTATTTACATTGGTGTGCCGTAACTGAAAAGGTACAATAATTGTTTTCTTCTTGTAAACTAACCTAGCTCACTAAAGAGGACGCCCAAGATCGTGTAAAGTGGAGAACAGCGACCTCTGCAAGAGCCGGGATAACGCTAGGGGCTGATGCTGATTCTTAAATTTTGGCCAGATTTCTCTAAAAAAATTAGAATTAGTTTTTACTGCATATTTTAATGAATATTAAAAATACATATCAAAAGCATGTTTTTGGTACATATATTCGTAATCCAGTAACTTTATACATCCATTGCGTGCGTCAATAATCGGTTCTTCGATTTTTGACAAAGTTGCGTTCGGCGCTCGATCATAAACAAGTCTGCAAAAAATCACAACCGCGCATTATATGTGTCACAACCATGTACTGAAATATCCATGGTGGTGACACTTATTTTGACAATTCGAGACGTGTTCGATATAACTCTAAAACTAGTTTTGATCTCGCAAATATTAATTAACTAATTTAATCTACACACTAACATGGCACGTGTTAAGCTTGTCCCTTTTTCGAAATAAATAAAGATATATTTTAGCGCGAACACCACCATAGGTAAAATTCTAAGTAAATTGATATATAGTTGTTTGATTTTCTAAACACACATATGCGATTCTTACAAAGCACACATAAAACCGTAAGAACAAGAATCACCCAGGTAGTTAGAAGAAGATTTAGGTACCTACGTAGTTACCATTTTTTACAAGCTTTAATTAACTTCCATTGTTTGTATGTACGTATGTTAGGGTCAAATCTTTCAACTGAATGTTAAAGCATTTGGGTATTCTCAAACAAGTTCGATGAGTTCGGTGACAATGCAATATTGATGTTGAAGAAAGACTGAGGTCATTAGCAACTCCTTAAACTGGACATTGGAACGATTAACAAGTAATTAACAATTAAATGACTGATGTGGAAAAAGGGTACAAGTCTGTAATAAAAGCCTGTTCGATCGGCTTAACATGGGCTAACGTCTTGTTTAAACTGTCAATATTTTTTTTTATGTTATAGGGGGCAAACGAGCAGACGGATCGCCTGATGGTAAGCAATTACCGTCGCCCATAAACACCTGTAACACCAGAGGAGTCGCAAATGCGTTGCCGGCCTTTCAGAAGGGACTACTAAACTTCCAGCGGGTGAAATCGACAAAGTACTAGGGCTCCCGATATCCGTGTTACACGCCGACCCGTTGCCCCGTGTTCCCCCGGCGGCACTAAGAACCCGAATTACACGAACCCGCCAAGTTCCGTGTCCGTGTCTAAGGGTGGGTTGCACCAAACCGCCTGTAATCGTAAGCGGTGTTCGTTAAAATCTGATGTATGGTAAGTTTGACAAGTTTCTATGGGATGACAGCTGCCGGCACCATATTTGACGATGACCGGCCTGTGATCGTATGTTGGTGCAACCGACCATAAGATTCGGAAACGGGTCCGCGTGTCTCGGCTACGTAGCCGGGACATGCCGACCCGTTTCCGAATCTCAGACACGGCCCCACCCGTCCGCGACGGTTTGAGTTTACGCTCTAAAGTTTGAATGAAAAATATATAGCGGTAAACAGATGGGCAAAATGTAATCTACTAACGATTAAGATTAACCTACTTAATCGCGACTAACGATTAAAAATAAAGATTAGTAAGAGTCTTTGTTGTACGTACGAGTTCCGATTAATTTCGTCACGATTAAATTAATTGTCGGTTAATCTCCAGCGACAAAATTTTTAGTCGACTAATTAATTAGATTAATTTCCTCTCGATTAACATTTAACAAACATAAGATTTTTTTGTCATTCTAATTTTCGGATAAACATGACAGGCAGCTAAAACATAAGGAATGTATAACCACATTGTACCTAAATTAACACTGTGGTAATGACTATACCCGGGGCTGGAGGCATATTATTATGGTCATGCTTATCGCTTGACAAATAACAGACCAATGCATTCGTAAAGGGGACGTACGCTTTGTCAACTGACAAAGGCAACCGTAGTATAAGTTTTAGGTACCCACAGACATGGATTAACGGATTGTTAGCTATTTTTCAATCTCTGGTCCTGCGTAAACAACTAACCGATAAAGGGTAATTACCCAAGACCATACATTTTATACACGTAATTGCCTCTACTCAAAACGCTTCTATCTCGAAACAGCATTATGTGTAGGCTTAATCCTAAAAAAAGAGTACCTAACGTTCAATGCAAGTGAAGTAACTAATTTACTGCATTTACAAATAGAAACTAACTAGTAAGCAAGCGATAAGAAGGATAAAAAAGTGGTTTTCTCGGTCTTCCATACAAAGTTCTTTTTCTAAATTTCTTGTTCAAGCGATATCATAATGTAATTTGTTCCAAGATATTTAATAATTGGAAAATTTGACAGGCTACATTGTCCTGACGTCCAGATCAAAACGATATAACGTTATTTCTATAACGTTACGCGGAATATTAATTTTAGAAAATACGAAACTTTAAAATACTAACATAATCATACTGCCTAATTTCATAACCTTATACCTGCATGTGTACATAATGTACAAAATAACGGCTCTGTGTAATTAGATAGAACTTAAAAAATAGGAGCTTATCACTGTGCAAGCGTTTTCGTTCTGCAATATTACGCTCTCGCGCTTATACAAACAAAATTATGCGTATGGATAGGTTTATTCAAACATTTTCTTTGAATAAGGAAATTCAATTAATCTTTTTTTTATTTATTTTATCTTACTTCTATCATTTATATATGTTTTAAGTCTTAATATTATTTAAATTGCATCCATTGATTAACATTCCGCTTCCACTGATCAACCTCAACAATACACGTTAGATAACACTGTCCCATTCATTTAAGTTAGCGAACAGATAAAGGTGTTCCAATCTTTATTATCTTATGTTAAAACATTCGAAAGCGATAATTCCGCTTCCACTTCCTATTCATTCAAGTTAGCGAACAGATGCAGATGAGATGCAGAGAACATAATAGATGGGCAAAAGGGTTTTATTACATTACCTGTTACTTTACCTTGAACCAAAAGCTAATAAGAAATAAGTTAGTAAAATTTAAAATTTCCAAATAGTCATTAGTAAGAATCAAGAACGCCACTCAGTTGGTCAACTTTACTGATCTGACTTTTGTCATTTTTGTAGTTAATTTTTGTTGTTAATTGGTGTTGTTTGTTAATGTGTGGTTATTTTTTGTGATACGAACAGTGCAATTCAAAAAATATAGTAAAAATGACAAGAAGTTGGGTGTGGAATTATACCACTGGACTCGTTGAAACAGCTTTTTGTACGTTGTGCAATGATCGTGCAAACAATGAGTTTTCGTGTCGTGGTGGTAGTACAGGAGCCATAGGAAAACATTTAATAGCGGTACACTTGAAATCTCCAATCCCGACTACGACATCCAATGAGTAAGTACCTACATTTTTCTTACTATATTCCACTCAGTAATTCGCAATTTAATAATAGTCTACGTTGTGGAAATTATTTCGTTATTTATACTTGTTACCGATTGGAACATCACTATATCTACAGAACAACACTATGCCGAGCATCGCGCATGTCAACGGACAGAACACTTTTTTAAAATCGGACGAGAAGAAAACACGTCTGTCAATAATGGCGATTCTATTTTATTGTATTTAAAATAATAAATGTACTTATTCCAATATTTGCTGAATTCATTCATCTAAACTACATCGGAGTTCAGCTAACATTTTGGTGACCCTCTTCGACAAAATTGAACACGAAAAGTCAACATCGTGGAAAAAATTGAAAATCGGCGACGTGCGGATCCTTGGAAACAAGCGGAATCCCGAAGTCCAGCCTGAACTAAACATTCAACCAGCGAGAGCACAGAGATTACAAGGAAACCCTACGTGTAGTGTTCAATAATATCCAAAAATATTCGTGTTTTGTGAAGATTTCATGGTTTCCTCGATCCTGCTCTGCCTGAAGGTTGTATTTTTTCAAGCTACATTATAACTAAACAATATTGCATTACTTTACTACAATTGCTATAATTCTATAACTAAAATTGCATGATTTTCATATCAAAGTACAGTTTGTACGAATATTTCGTGACAAATTATCAAATTTCAATTCGAATTCTCTAAAACAAAATAACTGTCATATATTTATATTTCAACGAAGGATTAGGGATAATTTGCATGCACTAGCATTTACTAGGAAAAAAAAAATTCCAGGGAATTGTAAGAATACTGCTTCCGGGATTTCTTCGAAGTTCGAGTTTGATTGTGAGCTGGTTTCCCGTGTGTGTCTCCACCGCCGCGTCGCGAGGACGGACGGCATCATCACTGCATGCGGACAGCTCGCTATTTGCAATTGGTTTCATACAACAATAGCTTGCATGGTTTGAATTCATTTCAATTCGTAAGTACAGTCTGTTCAATTTATTTGACTTGTTTTCTAAACATGTGCTAACTTTATTAATTGAAAATGTCTGAATTAAAACAATTAGTGCGTAAACGTGGTGCCATTAAGGCCAAAGTAACTTTGTTCGAGAAACACATTGACACAATAAAAACAATTTCAACTGAACATTTCACTAAATGTATGTATGGAGAACTGCAGTTGAAATTGAACCGTTTTCAGGAATTATTGTCTCAATTTGATGAAATTCAGACAGAAATAGAAAATTTAGTTGAGGACAACAATTTCGACGAACAGCTGTTAGAACGAGAAACAATTGAAGACTCTATTATAAGGTTGATTTCATTGTCACAATTGATACTCGAAGCAAACCAACAAACTACTGACATTAAATACGCTACTGCAGCTTCTCTGGCGGAAGGTTCTATTGCGTCACATATCAACAATCCACAGTCTCTCAACTGTCATATCCGTCTTCCATCAATAAATTTGCCCTCATTTGATGGCAGCTATACTAAATGGATGGAATTTCGTGACACGTTTGATTCCTTAATTAATAATAATGAGTCCATCCCAGCAATAAACAAATTCCATTATTTACGTGCATCGTTGGAGGGTGGAGCGTCTATAGTTATAAAATCAATTGAGTTTACTAGCGCAAATTACAAGGTTGCATGGGACTTACTGTGTGAGCGTTACAATAATGAAAGAATTCTGATAAATAACCACATTAAGTCTTTATTCAACTTTGAACCTATTACAAGAGAATCACACAAGGCTATAAGGTATATGATAGATTTTTATACAAAAAATTTGCGTGCTTTACACACTCTTAAGGAACCCACAGATAGTTGGGATACATTAGTGATTTATATGATGGTGTCGAAACTAGATGGCGCCACTAGTAGGAAGTGGGAAGAACACAAGAACACACTTAAAGTTTCACCTAAGCTTGCTGATTTCTTAGGATTTCTCCGTAATCGGGCCGATGTCCTGGAAACGATACAGTGCAGTGCTTCCACACACAAACTTGATAAACCTACTTGTCAAAATAAAGATTTCAAACATGTGAGAACAATGTTAGGAAATACTAATGACAACAAATATACAACAAACGATAATAAATACTCAACAAATGACATTAAATACATGTCCAACGACAATAAATACCATACCAAGACTGTAACTTGTACGTTTTGTAAACAAAATCATTTCAATCACGAGTGTGCCAAATTCAAGGAATTGTCAGTGGATTGTAGGCAAAGTGAGGTGTCTAAACACAATTTGTGTAAAAACTGCCTACGCCCTGGCCATCACACGGCGTTGCCGCCTAGGGCCGTGCAGAATTTGCAATAGAAAACACAACACCTTATTACACAATGAAGCGCAAGGTAGTACTAATACGAACCCTGATGATAATACGAACATTACTGCTATGAGTACTACATTGTCAACTTTCATGCCGAGTCAAGTACTCTTGTGCACCGCTGAAATAAAAATAGTTAATCCTGTAACAAAGCAGCCTTATATAACCAAGGCTCTTCTTGATGTAGGTAGTCAATCTTCTTTTATATCAGAAACAATGCAAAATAGATTGAATCTTACCTGCGTTAAAACGAATCCCGTTTCTATTAGCGGCATTAACAAATGTTTAACGAGTACTACAAAGTGCTGTCATGTTAATGTGAAATCGCGAACTGGTACATTTGAAATGAATGCTTCTTGTCTAGTAGTGCCAGAAATAACTGCACCTTTACCTAGTGTACAAATTGACACATCTTGTCTCAGCCTTCCGGCTTCTATAGAGCTAGCAGACCCCAGCTTTTATCGTCCGTCAGAAGTTCATCTCTTGCTAGGGGCTGACGTTTTTTGGGATCTTGTAGGATCTAGGCAAATTAAATTGGGGAAAAACAAACCAACCCTCCAAGAGTCTAAATTTGGTTGGCTTGTTTCTGGTCCCACAGGTCAGAGCCCAAGCTCTACTACTCAATGCAATTTTTCTCGGGAGATCAGAGAATCTCTCACAAAATTTTGGGAACTTGAAGATATACCCAATCCTACTTGTGAATCGAAACTGTCGAAAGATGAAGAGTACTGCGAGACTCATTTTAAAGAAAATACGGTTCGCCTTGAAGATGGTCGCTTCTGTGTCAAGCTTCCCCTCCGTGAGGCCCCGGAGGATGCTCTAGGTGACTCTTATTATATTGCTAAAAAGCGTTTCTATAATCTTGAAAAGAAATTGGGTAAATCAAATGTGAAAGCAGATTATGCTGCATTTCTCAAAGAGTATGAGAGTTTAGGGCACTTAACTGAAACTGACCGTCCAGTATTTGGATACTACATCCCACACCATGCCGTAATTCGCGCGAGTAACAGAGCGAGACAACGCGCTTAAGGGTTGTCTTTGATGCTAGTTGTAAAACGTCAACAAATAAGTCACTAAATGACATTCAGATGGTGGGACCTGTAGTCCAAGATGATTTAATATCAATTCTATTGCGGTTTAGGCAAAATACTTACGTTGTGACTGGGGATATAGAAAAAATGTACCGTCAAATTATGGTACACGAGTCTCAGCGTAACCTTCAATTAATACTATGGAGGGAGGAAGAGAGTCTGCCACTCAAAACTCTTAAATTAAATACCATAACTTACGGCACTTCCTCCGCACCATACCTTAGCACCAGGTGTTTAGTGCAGGTTGCTAATGAGTGCACTGATGAAACAGTGGCAAATACTATAAAACATGATTTTTATGTAGATGACTTAAATACCGGTTCTGATTCAAAGGCCACTTTAGCTACAACAATTAAGGGTGTTATAAAAGAATTGTCTGCTGCGGGCTTTCCGCTGAGAAAGTTTCGCACAAATGCTACTGATATATTTGACAATATAGACACAGTACAAAACAATACACAAGATTTCTGCAAGCAGTCAACAGTCTTAGGATTGAAATGGTCACCTTCAAATGATACCCTACTGTTTTCGTCAGAGTTTGAACAAATTGAAAAGGTGACAAAGCGGAGTATTTTGTCTAGCTCATGCAAAATATTCGACCCACTTGGGCTTCTGTCTGCTTGTACAATATACCATAAAATACTGCTACAACGATTGTGGTTAATGAAATTAGATTGGGATAATTTAGTACCCAAAGAGCTAGCGAGTTCGTGGCGAGAATTCATTGATGAATCGAAGCATTTGGCTGACTTAAATGTACCTCGTCACGCACTCTGTCATGCACCTGATAGTATTGAAATTCATACATTCACAGATGCATCAAAGGATGCTTACGGAGCGTGTTTGTATTTGAAATCCATAGACAGTGAAGGCAAAATATTTGTTCACCTCTTGTGTGCGAAGGCAAGAGTAGCACCATTAAAACCAGAAATGACAATCCCGCGCTTAGAGCTATTAGGATCATTATTGGGTACTCGGTTACATGCAAAGGTGACAAAGGCTTTACGAGTGACGGTTACCCGATCTATATTTTGGACTGACTCGACCATTGTCTTAGGTTGGCTTCAAACTCAGCCAAAAACATTAAAGACATTTGTATGTAATCGAATTGACCAAATACGTGAATTATCAAACCCAAATGCATGGCGTCATGTACCAACAGATTTGAATCCAGCAGATTTGGCTTCAAGGGGGGTCAAACCACAACAATTACTCACCAGTGTTTTGTGGTGGGAAGGACCAAGCTTCCTTAAGAAGCCTGACACTGAGTGGCCTTCTGTAAAACGAGCTGACGCCCAATTACCAGAAATCAAGATTTTTACAAGTGTACGATGTGAAACAAATGAAGTGGTTCCATTCAATAAATATTCTAAGCTGAAAACGCTACAAAGAGTATTCGCGTTTGTATTGCGGTTCATAAACAACTGCAAGAAAAGTAATGACAAGCTGTCGGGTGATTTAAGTGTTACAGAATTACAAAATAGTTTAACGTTCTTAGCAAGTGTTTCACAACGACAATCATTTGACAAAGACATACACTCACTCAAAACATTCAAAGTTTTAAACCATAAATCTAAATTATTAGATTTAAATCCCTTCTTTGATGACAATGATATTTTACGTGTTGGTGGTCGCATTGTTAATGCTTTACATTGTCCGTATGAACAGCGACACCCGATTCTCATTGACAGTAAGCATACATTCACTAGACTACTATTCGAAAGGGAGCACATTCGGTTACTACACGGTGGTGCTCAACTGCTGTTAAGCTCTGTACGCGAGAGATTCTGGCCAATTGGTGGTCGTACTTTGGCAGCTAGCATTGTAAACAAATGTTCGAGATGTCAAAGGTTCAAAATTAACTCAATACAGCCTATAATGGGCAACTTACCAGCTCCTCGTGTGACTCCAGCTCCACCCTTCTTGAACTGTGGGACGGATTTCGCTGGCCCGTTCTTAATTTCTAGCAAAAAGGGTCGTGGGGCCAAGACGTCAAAATGCTACCTTTGTGTGTTTGTTTGCCTTTCAACTAAGGCTGTTCATCTAGAGGTAGTTAGTGATTTAAGTACAAACGCTTTCATCATGTGCTTACGTAGATTTATTGCTAGGCGTGGTAGGCCAGATAATATCTATTGTGACAATGGAAAAAACTTTGTAGGGGCTAAAAATGAATTGAACAGATTGTTTTCAACATGTAAACGGCAGATTGGAGAATTCGCATGCAGTGAAGAGTTTGTCTTTCACTTTTCTCCAGTTTATGCTCCTAACTTTGGGGGAATTTGGGAAGCAGCTGTAAAATCAGCTAAATACCATTTAAAACGAATTGCGGGTAATACAAGTTTAACATTTGAGGAGTTAGCTACACTTTTTGCGCAGATTGAGGCAATCATGAACTCCCGTCCGTTGACACCTTTAACGGAAAATCCGTCTGATTTAGTACCACTCACGCCTGGGCATTTCCTTGTCGGGCGACCTTTGATGTCCCTGCCATCGCCTGAAGTGAAAACTTTATCGGTAAATAGATACCAGCTCGTTCAAAGACTGAGACGTCATTTCTGGACTCGTTGGACAAAGGACTACTTAACTACGCTCCAACAACGCGTGAAGTGGAAAACCAATAAAGGATCAATTAAGATTGACGACCTCGTTTTAGTCAAAGATGACAACTTACCGCCAATGAAATGGCTATTAGGACGCATAATCAAGCTGTATCCTGGCGAAGATGGAGTCTGCAGGGTCGTAGATATCCGCACTAAAAACGGTATAATTAAGAGAGCCGTTTCGAAGCTGTCCGCTCTAGAAGGACTAGGCTCGCATGAGCCTCTTGAAAGCTAGCCTTTCAAGGAGGGGGAGGATGTTACCGATTGGAACATCACTATATCTACAGAACAACACTATGCCGAGCATCGCGCATGTCAACGGACAGAACACTTTTTTAAAATCGGACGAGAAGAAAACACGTCTGTCAATAATGGCGATTCTATTTTATTGTATTTAAAATAATAAATGTACTTATTCCAATATTTGCTGAATTCATTCATCTAAACTACATCGGAGTTCAGCTAACAATACTATTAAAGTGACTTTTAGGTTGAAAAAGTAACTTTTGGTTATAAAATGTAAGGAAATGGCAGGTGTCAAGATAGACTTCTTATCTGATAATCACAGTAAGTGCTTAATTATACATGTATTTTTATTATATGGTTATATGTCTATGTGTAGACAATGTTATACACAGTAACAACACGAAAAATTATTATTAATCAATATTAATATATTTAAAATTAGGTTAAACTATTGTTAATCATTACAAAATTCTTCAGAAATGCTTATAGTACAGGCAGACAGAGAAAAAACGATATTTGTAACCAAGAACCATTGTTTCATCAGTCGTTAATTTCAATTACTCTTATTTGGTAATTTTATCTTGATAATATTTGTTTTCAATATGAATTATATTCCAGAACATGCATTTACTTATTCAGGCTTTTTTTTTATAAAAAACCGATATCATAGAATTCGTTAGTGTTTAAATTTTCATTAATAGCGAAGTCAATAGTCAGCATACCGTTATAAAATAACGTTATAATCTAATATCCTTTTGATCTTGCCGCCATTTCAATGTTGTTTATCAAAGTTGTCCATGTCCATCATTTAATATTATATTTATTAGAAGGATTACGTTCTGACTAAACCATTATCGCCGTATAATATTGGTGTTTGTTTTATAACGATATAATGGATACCGCTTTAAATGCGCCTCAAGCTCCAGTAACATTGACGTAAAAAGTTCTTTAGACAAATAGTATTATAAACATTAAGGAATAATCTTATAAACATCGAACACATATACACAGTACACATATACAGTGCACATATATGCAGTGTAAACTCTTTATGACGAAACACAAGGGACGGAGCAGTTTTTATCATTATAGAGAGTTACCGTTATATGGAGTGAAGAAAGAAAAACAACCATATTTACTACAATTAAATAATTGTAGTAAATATGGTTGTTTTTCTTTCTTCACTTAATATGTACGTACCACGTGTTCAAGGCAATTAACAATAACAACAGCTTAGTTGGCATCTTTTGTAGCCTGATAAGATAACAAACACAATAAACAATGAATAAATATTTTCTGAGTCTAAATACGAACACATTTTTTTGTAATAGAGAATGGCTGTTGCTTGCGCTATAAAGAGTTTATCAATGTGTGTTTTTTAAGGTAGACTAACCAAATTGTGCTCACTTATTAATTATTTCCTTATTCTAGCCCACTTAGTTAATGTAGAATAATTATTCAATAGTATTAGATTAGTTTTTAGCGGTTATTTGCTAAAGTTGTTAGTTTTGATTGTTATTCGAAGTCGACTACAATTTGCCTAACTCACAACTACATGTAGTATTATATCCATTTTATGACTTAAATCTTGAATAAGAATATTTTATGTAAAATACTATTTAAGTTAACCTAAATACGGTTTACTAAAAAATTAATTAGGGAATAGTATAGGCTCATGAAGATGAAATATCAACAATTCAATTGAAATTTAATTTATTTTATTTAGGCATAAAATATCATTAACATCACTAGTGCTTATATTGAAACAGGTTTAGTTGCTAAGCATAATTAATACATAAAGTTAAGTCGAAACAAAATCTCATATTTATACGGGCGTTCGGGTCGTATCGACGTGTCTTAATTACACGGATCTTAATTACACGGATCCTAATTACACGTGAAAATCGGGACAGAAAACCGTTGCCGTGTAACACGGAAACGTGTATTCGGAAACGGGTACACGATACACGGACACGACCGGGAGCCCTACAAAGTACCCATGTAAGTGTCCAACTACTCATGAGGCCGCCGACTGTACCTAACAATGTAAAATATCGTACTCGTGCAATTCGTTTGTCTGTAATTACAATGAATAGAGAAAATGCATCTTTTTCATGATGCCATTCGATTTCGAACCAGTTTTTAGAGTGGAACAAATGTGTGGGCTATATGGAACAACTACAATTCAAACAACATAAAAGACAAAAATGGGTTTCAAAGTACCTACTTACAGCATAAAAACCGAGCCCTGAAAACATTCCATATTAATTGAGCATAGTATGTGACGTCATATACTATGCGCTCGTATTACCATTGTATGGAAAATCGATAAATTTACTGTTTTGGTCGTAAAATATTGCGTTTAGGTACATTGTTGTCATACAGTTTTTTTTGTTTTATTAAAATATAAGAATCCTGATGGTGGCTGTTAATTTAATTTTAGGCAATAAAATAAATATAAAGTACAATAAAGTACATAATAACTCAATCGACACTTTTTAAGATTTGAGCATATTTATTAATTGACTGTTTTTTGTCATAATTTGATGGTTTACTATTCATATATCAAAAGCGGAAATAACCTACTCATCGGATGTAAGGGACGTTCGCTATGGCGTGCCACAGGGGAGCATTTTAGGCCCTCTGTTGTTTCTCATTTACATAAATGATATGCCAAATGCCATTGATCATCCAATGGTTCTCTTTGCTGATGACAGTACTATAATATTTTCTGGAAAAAACTTAGATTCGTATGAAGCTGACATCAATATGACATTAAAGACGATTATAGATTGGCTAACAAATAATAACTTAAAAATTAACTTGGACAAAACGAAACTTATGACATTCAAACAAAGGACCAATTATACACCTAATCTTAATGTAGCTTATAAGGGACAAATAATTGATGAAACTGACATAACAAAATTTTTAGGATTAAATATAGATGATAAGCTGACATGGAAATATCAAGTTGACCTATATGTAAGAAATTAAATCAATATTCCTTTGCATTATATAATTTAAAGAAAAGAGTAAACCTGTCTGCCTTGCTTACCGCATACCATGCCTTTGTAACACCAACGTTAAGGTATGGAATAATATTTTGGGGTAATTGCACAGACCGAGAAATTGCATTTCGAGCTCAGAAAAAGTGTATAAGGTCACTTTGCGGTATCAGTTCTGTAGAATCCTGTAAGCCCTGTTTTCAAAATTTAAAAATTCTAACCGTTCCCAGCCTATATATATACGAAATGTGTGTTTTTGTAAAATCTAACTCCCATCTATTTTTAAGCTTTAAAAGCACGCGTTTACGCGGGAACATATTACATTCTTCTGTACCTAAGACAATGTTATTCCAAAAAAATATAATCGGAATGGCTCCAAGAATTTATAATAAATTGCCAAAAGGTATTCAATCTCAACAAATGTATAAATTCAAAAAATCTCATAAACTGTTTTTAGCTCAGAAGAGTTACTACTCAGTAAAAGAATTTTTAGCTGATAAGAATTTTTGAAACATGTAATTTATTTATTTGCTAGCTGTTGACATGCATGCTCTAAATATTTGTATGCCTTAAGGCGCCACATAGTGGAACTCTAATAATTAAAATAAGATCCTGTAACCTATGTTGGACAAATAAATGATTTATGATTATGATTTATGATTTATGATATAGTGACATATTATTATTCATTCCTTATGTATATTCTCTATTGTGCATGATAAGATTAATAAAGTAAATCATTAGGTACCTCCAAGATATCTATTTATAGACCGAGCAGCTTACTCAGATCGACTTGCCGATCTGCCTACCCACAACTGCGCAAGAACTATCTTAGTCCCGACTTGACCGGTGGTAAGAAAGAAGAAACAGCTGATTTGCTACTCCGACCACGCCTACCCGAGGTCCCGCCCACCCGGCTGGGCAGGGCTTGCAGTGAGGCCTGCAGCGTGGTCGCGGTCGGACGTGGCGTAGAGCGGACGCCGTTGGATATCGAGGTACGTGCGATTTGTAGCGGGGAGGCTGGATAGTTTAAAAGTTTTCGTGGTTTTGAACTAAAAAAAAAAGAATTTGCATCAATAGGGTACTAACTACGGTTACAACAAGGAAGAATGTGTCTGAAATGGACATAAATTCAATAAAGAACTTAAGTACTAACAAAAGTTTGGGTTAGCTACTATCACATTTAATGTCAGTGACGTATTATCTTGTCTTACCTACGTTGTATCGTACCGTTAATTACCAATCTTATATATCCAAGTAAGAATTAAATTAGGCCTGTTAAGTAGGTTTTCTTAGCACCGATTTTCACCGACCTTCTCTTTTTTTAGCACCGATTCTAAATGTTTTGTATTTTTATTGAGGTGTGCAATAAAAAATATTTGTATTGTATATTTATCTAAAAGTAAAAAATGTAAAACAAACTGAATTAAGTTAGTTAAAGTGGCTATTCCAATATTTTTGAGACGTTGAAATCGCTTCAAGACCTACTCGTAGAATTATGATTACGTCACGCCGCTACAAGTAGGTACATGTGGCCGTTGTGGCCGGCACCAGTCGGGTGCGATCAGAAAGTGATGTAGCAAGTAGAAGTGTGTGTGATAGAAAGAGATGGCCACGTTTGCCGAGAAAACATAGAAAGGGAAAATACCTACATACTGCTAACTTCTTTCCTATGTATACAGTACCGGTCAAAACATTTCAAGTTTATCATGTTATTTTAGTTCATTTGTACCCTTTACTCAGCACGATATCACATACTTTATCATATTTATAAAGTAATTACAGGGTATAGTTAACAGGTCCTCCACCATTCAATAGCGGCATTATGCATGTTTTATAATTTAGATCTTCAAGACGGGCGCGTTTTAAGGGTGGGTTGCACTAGTACCAGCTTCTCCCTCTGGATCGGATTCAACGGAGAGCAGCTCGAATCGTCGGCTGCCTGCGTATTTCTGATCGGCTCGACTCCTTGGCATTGCGTAGAGATGTAGCCTCACTCTGCATTTCTATCGCTTGAATCACGGGGAGTGCTCGGAGGAATTGTTCGGAATGATCCCTGCCGCATCTTTTCGTCATCGTCCTACGCGTCAGCATTTCCATCCTCACCATTTAGATGGTTGGCAGTCCAAAACTGTGCGTTTCTCAAGAAATTTCCTGCCTCGCACAACCAAACTATGGAATGAACTGTCGCCTGCGGTATTTCCGGACCGATGTGACCTTCAAACCTTCAAGAAAAGAGCATATTCCCTTCTGAAAGCCAGAAACGCACTTGCGACTCCTCAGGTGTTTATGGGCGACGGTAATTGCTTACCATCAGGCGATCCGTCTGCTCGTTTGCCCCCTATAACATAAAAAAACCGTCTGTAATCGTAAGCGATGTTCGTTCAAATCTGATTATATGGAAAGTTTGACAAGTTTCTATGGAATGATAGCTACCGGCGCCATATTTGACGATGACCGGCCTGTGATCGTATGTTTGTGCAACCGACCCTTACGGTGGGTTGCATCAAACCATCTGTAATCGTAAGCGGTGTTTGTTAAAATCTGATTGTATGGAAAGTTTGACAAGTTTCTATGGGATGACAGCTGCCGGCGCCATATTTGACGATGACCGGCCTGTGATCGTATGTTGGTGCAACCGACCCTTAGTCTATAACATACCCGTACCTACTGACAGCAGTTCCCCAGTCCGTCTTCGAGTAGCAAGATCCTCCCACGTCTCACATGATATGCTGGTGGCAGACAAGTGGCATTTTAAGACATCCTTGTAACCTACTCCTCCTTGTAAGATTCTGCCCACCGGCTTTACGTTTACGTATGTACATATAGCATTCGTCCCTCATTAGCATGAATGTGAGTGCGCGAGGGGCGAATGTCCGACATAAACGCGATCATCCTAGCTAGGCTGTAGTAAGTAACTAAAGACAGAAATTTTACATAAGCTTTATATCATTGAGGAGTAATAGTGCACCCTCTGGCTGCTATGCTTCAACTACACAGTATCTCCTAAGTAGTCCGTGAACTACACGTACTCTGAATAAATGCCTTTTAGTGTGAATAAAAAAGCTACTTAAATTAATTAAAATTATACGGCATCTTCATTAGCTGTCAAAGTTTTTGAGATAAAACAGCCAGTAGGTATTTAGAAAGAAAAAGGTTAATGACTGTTTTATTTTCTATAAAATAACATTTGTCTGCGAAGTAAAAAATTAAATAAAAAAAATTACCTAAGCCATAACTTTGGCTCGTTTATTAGATGTTGTTCGTTTTTACTTTGTACTGAACTTTGTTATTAAAAACTCTATGATTGATCGAGAAGTACTACGTTTCATAATTTTCCTGTAATTAGGTCTTACATAAAAACGGCATAGGTGCTCCCATACGGCCTCCATCCACACTTCCATAGACCAGTAGAGCGTTGTGGTTTCCCGCGCAAAGCGAGCAAAAAAGGGAGGGAAATGCACAATTAAATTATTAAGCGACAGCTGCGTAGCGGTCGACGCGGTTTGAATGAAGCGCATTCGATTTACTGTGATCACGGATTCATTTAAAATAAGAAGATAAACGTGTAAACAATTATACCTAATCAAGGAAAATATGGCCCAATACTTGATTGACACTGTTGATAATAGGTAGGTTAGGTTAGGTTACATACATGAGCAGTATGAGCTCATTTTAAATTCTTCTACTACCCGTTTGCTTCTGTCTTTGGCAGATTGGGTTGCATTTTACCTTGTCTCGAAATATTTTGTAACTTTATATATAATATAAGAAATATCCTTATTTTAATGAATTCAGTAAAAACTGACGCTCTGCTCAGTGATTCACTTTATTCGCCCGCTGTAAAAGTGCCTCGCGCCATATTTTTTTGTCCATCACTGACTCTGCATCTCATAAATTTACAATTTCCTCGTTTCAGTTTCCTTTTGTGCTCACTTTTTCTTTTGTTTACTTTTAACGAACTTGATGCATTTTAAGGGTAGATATTTAATGCCTTGCTGTACTTATAAAGCCCGATCAGAAATATATGAAGCCTGCAACATATTGCGGAATTTCATTGGAACGAATTTCTTACACTGACAATCATTTTTATGAAATGTTATCAGATAAACATTAGAAAAACGTGACTTTTCGATCACCGTTACTGTCGTTCCCGTTCCGAAAAAATCACAGTGATATGTCACAGTGACGTTGTCGCTCCAGTTATTTCATAACCCGACATTTACGTTTTGTCCGTTCCCAGCACAGTAACAACTAATGTTACTCTACATTCCGGGCGTTACAATAATCGCGAATTAGTGATCACATGAACGCCACCTCTAACGCTTTCACAATAAAGGCCTAAAATCAATTACATTTTTGGAAAAATAATATTGAATACATACATTGTTGGTTTTTTTTGATCGAGGTGTTCGGTTTTTAGGGGTAGCCTTAATTAAAGCTATTTAAAATATAGCACTACACCACACAGCAACCCCACGATGATCGCCACCATTAATACCATTGTTTTACTCGCTGCGCTATGGCATCAGTCATAATGAATTTGCTTATAAATAATATAATTTGCGTATAAAAATAATTCATATGAATCATTAAATAGTTAAAATTTTAAGATTATTTATTATCAGTTAGCTTGATCAGATATTTACAGACCATCATCAGCGCCATTCTTGCTAGCACTTAGTGTCTTTTTCATAAAACGTGGTTCCACCGTTCCAGTGATAACGCGACGTTAAAAAATATCTACCTATGTTATTTTGTAAGGTTGTTACTTTGTGACAAGTATTCACAGTTTACAGTCACAATAACAGCGGTCACGGGCGGTGCGGGACGCTATACGGTGCTTAGACACCGACCGGTTCCACTGTTCCAGTGGTAACGTAACGCTAAGAAATATCTGTTACTTTGTTACTCCGTGACAAGTTACAGTTTATTAATATTGGAAAACGGGACTTAATCGCGTACAACACTAATTTAATTACCTTTTGCGATTAGGTCCCGTTTTCCAATAATAATGTGTGAAAATCTTGTAATAGTAGAAGAGCCGACGACACTGAACCTAGTTCGATAAGACTCCCAGATGAGATATATATTATAATATGCGTCATTCCTGGGGGAACACGAAACGGCTATGCTGCCATGCAAAAAACCTGGTGGCCATAGTAAAAAAAATTTTTCAAAAAAAATAAAATTTCCGGTTTCTAGTACGATAAGTCTCCCAGGTTTCGTTTGTTCCTCGATACAGGGGAGGGGTAGGACTATACGATAATGCAGTGCTGCAAGCCCCCCTGACTGGCCTTGTCAGTGGCAGCAGCATGATAAGTGACGCCAATATTGAGGTATCTAGTATGATCGGTCTCCTAAACAAAACAAGGTTCATCTGAAAGATCATCAATTTCTGTGTAAGAAAAACCACTGCTGCCTTTTCCTAATAGTGGAGAAGGTGGTGCTGCAGCAATACAGTTATATTTTACAGCTAACTAACACAAATGGAAACTGAATAGGTGTACTTGATTTTTATTTAAAAAGCTTCATTTTGAGTTACCGCTTTTATCTCATCTTCAAATCACACAAGGTTGATGTACATTTTAGCAATTATTCAGCTAGTGTATAAAAAGTGTTTTGTGGATTCTCTATGGAGCTCTTGTTTCGGTATAATGGAGAATAACTTTTCAAAATCATTTGTTTATGCAATCAACGACAAGCAAAATTATTCTTAAGTGTACGTGGCACGCGTATTAAATCAGTACAAATCGAAAGGAACCGGGTGATTGCTGACAAAACTGAATTGAAAAACCGAATCCAGCTGCGCTGAAGGTGATCTTCAATCACAGCAGCAACCACCTTCTCCACTATTCGGAAAAGGCAGCAGTGGTTTTTCTTACACAGAAATTGATGATCTTTCAGATGAGCCTTGTTTTGTTTAGGAGACCGATCATACTAGATACCTCAATATTGGCGTCACTTATCATGCTGCTGCCACTGACAAGGCCAGTCAGGGGGGCTTGCAGCACTGCATTATCGTATAGTCCTACCCCTCCCCTGTATCGAGGAACAAACGAAACCTGGGAGACTTATCGTACTAGAAACCGGAAATTTTATTTTTTTTGAAAAATTTTTTTTACTATGGCCACCAGGTTTTTTGCATGGCAGCATAGCCGTTTCGTGTTCCCCCAGGAATGACGCATCTTATAATATACATATCACCTGGGAGTCTTATCGAATTAGGTTCAGTGTACTGAGCTCCTTCAATCGCTGCAGCACCACCTTCTCCACTATTAGGAAAAGGCAGCAGTGGTTTTTCTTACACAGAAATTGATGATCTTTCAGATGAGCCTTGTTTTGTTTAGGAGACCGATCATACTAGATACCTCAATATTGGCGTCACTTATCATGCTGCTGCCACTGACAAGGCCAGTCAGGGGGGCTTGCAGCACTGCATTATCGTATAGTCCTACCCCTCCCCTGTATCGAGGAACAAACGAAACCTGGGAGACTTATCGTACTAGAAACCGGAAATTTTATTTTTTTTGAAAATTTTTTTTTACTATGGCCACCAGGTTTTTTGCATGGCAGCATAGCCGTTTCGTGTTCCCCCAGGAATGACGCATCTTATAATATATATCTCATCTGGGAGTCTTATCGAACTAGGTTCAGTGTCGTCGGCTCTTAAACTATAAGTTTAAATCAATATAAGTTACAGCCCCCAGTACCTTTTAACGGTAGATCACCGTGATTTTTTCACCGTGAAGTTATTTATCTCACATTTCTAATTGTCAGATTTGTCAGGTCAATGTCACAATTGCGTTTTACAAATTTCAATAACAGTAGTGTTGAAAATTATATGATAAATAACAAAAAATGCCCAAAACGATTCCTATAGTCAAGAGCGGAAAATTATTAACAATGTATATAATAACATTCTGGGAAAAACAATCGAAATGAAGCTATTTCGCTAGAAAATATTTCAAAATTAACATCAGAACTGTCAGGTAAACAATTCATAATGTCATTTAGTTTGTTGTCTATAAATCAGAATAATAGCGCCCTCTTGACAAGGGTCATATATTGCTGGTCGGGCTCTACCTACTCGTACTTACCTAAATATCTTTCGTAATATAATTAATAATATAAGTAGGTATTGGTATACCATAAAATTAATCTCCTTTCTCTAATGTTCTTTGTATGCTAATGCATCGGTCGCACAAATATTTTTCCGGGGTTTTGGGTTTTATATGTATTTAATTAAGTATTTATAGATACGAAATATGTATAAAAGCAACAGAGTAAACCAGGGTTGAATCGTTAATACAAATAGGTAGCTATTTGTGCTCTACCTCACGATACGATACCTGGTCCCAATGATATCATTTGATTTTGTACTTAAAACACGAGAGCTAAACTAAACCCGTGAACAAAATTCCAGAGCTGATTGAAATTAAATTTAAGTATTCAAAAGTGTTCTACTCAGTACAAAGTTAATCTAATTCGCAAGTTAAAACAATGACGAAAATTAGACGCACCGCTATGCAAATGAGTCCAAAATGCAAATTAAGCGTGCGAAACTTTTTAATCTCACGTGACAGGCGTCGGTGTTGCCAGAGGGATGATTGAAAGGCTCATTTGTGTTTTTATTACTTTTTAATTTTTCCCATTTTGTAGAGTGGCTGGGACTTTGTCTTGTCTGTGCCGATTCGAGCGGGAAATATGGTTTAAAGGAAAATATATTAGCCTCCACTCTAGATTCATCAGGCGATCCGTCTGCTCGTTTGCCCCCTATAACATAAAAAAAGAGATTGGTTTTTCAATATTTCTGCACTTTTTATTAAAATGAGGATTTTTATTCATCGAAAATAAAATTTATCTAAGTGAGCTTTGCAATATATATGAATTCCTCGTTCCTAGCTACGATTTCAGAGGAATCACCATTGCGTTGACTATATTTGAGGATTCGTTGTGTCGTCACCTACATTAAATCGGTCCCTCATTATCAACACAGCCCATCCTCGAGCTTTCACTCGTGATAGTCGTGATAGAATACATTCATACATCTAATAAACAAGAGTCTCGCGCGTCCTACCTACCTGTCATCGATGCACCGCATCCACGCAATGCATTTGCCCCTTTGTTAATGAACGGGGGGTACAGGGTTCGAGAGGAGGGGGCCCTCGCTGTCAATCATCGGTAACATTATATGTGCATTGTGCATGCGTGCCATGTCCCTGATAACGCATTGTGATTTGGATTTAATTCAGTTTGTGGCTTCGGATCATTTGTCTATTTGAATGTACGATTACAGTTTCATTTTTAGAATGGAGATATGCGTCACTTATGAAATGGGTTCGGTATTTGCATCTGTAGAGTATGTATAGTAATAGTTAGTTGGACCCGTGCGAAACAGTCTTCTATATTTCCGCCGAATCTATTTCAATATAAATACCCGAAGTCGACAATAATAAGTTTTTGAGAAACATTTTTGTTTTAGTCGAACGTTGAAATATGTAGGTAGTGTAGTGTCCATTTGAAAAATTTACTAAAATGTGAAACGAAGTTAAAATAATAATTTATCCAGTCCTCAATACAACCTGTTGCTGTGCATATATAGAAGTCGAAATCAGCTTAATTTTGAGATATACTTACCAGTTTCATATGTAACGATTGTGGTATGTAACAGTGTCAATTGTTTGAAATAGGTAGATGTCAAACAATGGGACATCTAACTCGCTATACCACGACTATAGCTACTATATTATATGTATAAAGGTATCCTTGATTCCGTTGACACAGTATTATATTCTTTGGTTGACACCGCCGGCGCCGTGGCGTGGCGTGGCATTTGTCACCGCCGGAACGAATGTGCTCGTTACCGCACCGCATTACGATACTGCGACATTTCGACTCCCCTAACTAATATTATTGCGTAAATAAAGGCACGAAAGTATTTATTTAGGTATATCTAGTCTACATACTTACTTGTTTATTTCGAGAAACACTTGGCAGAATATTACCGCCGTAATAACACCACTAATTAGGTATTCTATGCAGTGCTGTGTTTTTTTAAGTTTAAGACACCGCAGCTTATAAACGTCCGCAACCCCAAAGCAGTCAAGTGCGCGTTGCGTTGTTGAACCTTAGATGAGTAAGATTGCCAAAGCTCTCGAGAGTGCTTTGATGTCCCGAGGAAAGCTTAGTTCTCCCGAACTTGCATTGGCTCCACTTGTACTGTAAGAAAGTACTCTAGCTAAAAAAACGATTTTGGCAATAAGGTGACAGTCCTTTCTGTACAGTCAACTAAAAAAGGGATGTATAGTACTTACCTTATGCCATTCTAATAAAGTCCAAGAGTGGATACATCTCATTGTGGTCGACTATCAATCTTATGGTGGCGACTGACTTCATGACTTGTAAAAATAATCTCTCTCGGGTTGTGTGTGTTGACATTACACCGAATGTTACAAGCCAGGCACCACTTCAGGGCAAACCTTGATACTTCTTGTACTAAGGAAATTCGATACAAAGTTTACCCGTGTTATTGCCGTATTTCCGTATTACATACATAGTAAGTAGGTTTATAGAGAAAGTGAAGAGTGTTTTTTGTGTTCGCCAACAACCTGCTATGCAGTTTGCCATTTGCCAATAGATTTACAAAATGTAAAATTTTGTAATTTTTGTGTTTAGAAATAAAAAAAATAGAAAGAATTCGATCAAACAAGAATATACTTAGTTTTTACTTCAAGATTAACTAATTCAAATGCGAATGTCCTATTTGTGTTGATCGAATCCGACCTTATTTCAAACAATTAATTCTTTCCATGAAGCGCAAATCGACTTTAGAGGGCATGATAAATATATGAATAACAAAAAACTGTCGTCCAAGGATCACATTTATATTCGAACTGTGAAAGGATGAGTGTTGAAGGGGCGCAATCTCACCCCGCCCTAATAAGAGGTTACGAACTAATGTCGTTATGGGGGCTGTGGTCGCCCTACGCTGTTTTTACCGTTTTTAGAGGTCCGCAAAGTATTTTGCAATACTGTAATTAAGTTGTTTATAAAGTTACTCATGTATGGAACAGGCACAAACGTTGAACATGCAGAGCAGAGTGGCTGCAAGGAGAAGTGGGTGGGTGTAAGAAGTGTCTTACTTATTTAATTTGCTATTTCATTATCATCTCAAAACACTATCTCAAATGTACGACATAATCCGTTTTATTCGCGTATCACATGTGTATACTACGTACTCTGGGTAATTGCTTTGCTTTGTCTGATGTAAAGACGCTATGATTAATATTAGACTGGGGTTACAATTAAAATAAAACCCACTTAATATAACCTAGTTCTGAAGGCGCGTAGTTACTCGTAAATTGGTGTAAGTGTAGGTGTTGTGGAAGGTGCCTATCTGAGAGGAGGATTAATATACATTAGAATATAAACTTTCGTGCGACATGTCCCGCTTTGAGAGTTTAGCCGTAGTATATTTTTTATACGGAACCACTTATTATTTGCCGGACTACGTCTGCCTTTGAGCCGTTTCGTTCCACAGATCGCATTGAACATTTTGACGTGACGTGTCTACAATCTAATTATTGTGCCGGGTGACGGACGGAAAAAAATCATGTAGCCATGTCATTGACGAGTTAAGCGCTCTAAGTTATTCTGCTTCTGCCCTTTTTATTTGTCCCGAGGTGAAATACACATGTAGATAGGTGTAGATATACTATTACTACCGCGGTCATATCACAGCATACCTTCCTCTTTGCCGATCAATGCATAATGTAAATAATTTTAATCCAAAATATTATAGGCACAGTTTATTGGACTAGGTTTACAAAGACCCACATCTACGTACGTATACAGTTACCTATGACAGATATAGGTACAAGTTCTCTGCCGCGGAAACGCGTATTGCGCGTCTGAACGAAGGACAATATACGGAACCTCTTTATTGTTTACGAGAGGCTTCTGCGGGGTTATATTCCTGCTTGTGAGCAGATTCGTTCAGAGTTCGCATTTCAATTCTGACATGATGTGTGACGTGTTCACAGTCTAATAGGGATGTTGACACCAAATAAGAAAATCAATAAGTTCGATTTTTCTCGAAAGCAAGTAACTCAAAAGAATTAGTTATTACATAATTAGGTGTAAGTCTTTAAAGTTTTAAGACGTAGCAAATTCTGTTCTGTCCTCTTTTCGCAAAACGCACCTTATTGGAATGATCGTCATTTAATATGGCGTTCGAGGTTAGTGACGTCACTCATCTGTCACGATTTCTCTCTCTAAGCGGCAACATTAAAACGGTTGTAGCTTCCTTATTGCTTGAGATATTTGAATAGGATTTTCACCATTCGGCATACTTTTTTGCCTGGTTTCTTTCGGAGTAGTCAAATTTTGAGTCAAGTGACGGTTAAAAATTCAAGCATTTCAAGCCGCCATCGACTAGTTAATGTCGTGCCCCTTGTATTTGTATGTGACGGAAATCGTATCGCCAGCTCTCTATGCCTTTACCATGAGTTTACATGACTGTACTCGCTAGCGACTGCGTAAAAATTTGTATGGGCGAAAGTACAGCGCCTCTGGCGGTTACGCAATAGAAGTAAGAGTCGGCATACTAAATCGTTTACGCAGTCGCTAGCGAGTACGGTTATGCAAACTCATGGTAAAGGCACTGCTTATTTAAAACTCTAATTTTATAAAAGCGACGTTGTGAATTTGTTCCATTTTACTTCGTATTATATAATTTGCTAAATGGATCAATATTCTCGGTTCATCATCATTCTCAGTCTGTAATCGTCCTCTGTTGAGAGTGTTGAGGCCTCTCTTCGAATACGCCACTCATCCCGGTCCCGTTCTAGACTCATGCAGAGGTGACATGTCTTTGCTTGATCTAATTTCTATTTGCTATTTGCTTGATTTGATGGGCACAACACACTGGATATGACAGACCTTTCGATATTGCTACGGCGTAGCACAGCACAGTGCCCACTGACATAAATTATTTTTTACTCGGCATTACAAATTTAACACAATTAAAATGAAGACAGAATATAAAGCAGTCGGTACAAAAACTTGTTTCAAAAACAATTAGGCCGCAATAAAACTCATGGAAACCGACAAGCGTTGATTAGCATTGGCGTAGTCAACGATCTGTTTGGGGCCGATTACGTAGTGAAATTGCTATTGGAATTGTCTTATAATCAAGGATCAAACCTATATGTGGGAAAAATCGCATGGGTTGGATCAAATTTAGTTCAAGCTATAGAAATGGAATCGAATTTACTTAAATTATTCATTCAATAGGCGCTTCGCTGTATACTTTGTATAGCCAGAAACAATATAATATGTACCCGCCTTTATGTCAGAGACAATATAGTACTGTAAAATAATAATGTAATATTGCTTATGTACCTATAGGTACCTAGTGGCCGGCCGTGTAGGGGTGTGTGGCCTAAATAAATAAAAAAAGATTATTTGATAACAATATGGACACGCAATAAGCCCCGGCAGCCGATCAGGGGATCGCTAATTCCTTCCAGCTTAAATGTCTTTTCAAACAAATAAAACTGGGATTTGCGGCGGCTTAAGATGGCCCGCCGAGCCGCCATTGTACCTGTGTTCAATTGCAATAAAATTTAATATTAGAGGGCTGCTCTGATTTCCACCGTAACTTTGAGTAAGGGTTGTTAATGATAGGGTGGGCACTTGTCTAGAAATGCTTCTTGAATTTGCATTTTTTATTTACTGGGCAATGGATGCCGTGTTGCAGCCACGAAGCAATTGGATTTCTGAACACTAATTAACACTACCAAAAATTTCAAATTTTAGTTTGAATGTGATAAAATAATAGTGACAAAGTAAGGGCATTTTGTCTCTTTGATCGTACGGGCTTAGGATGTAAATTACGCAACGCTTAAAAGAAACTGGAATAACCAAAAAAACAACCTAGTGCAAAAATGGGGGAAGTGTGGGCAAAATGTTTAATTCAAAAAATTATTTAAATAATGAAATCTTATAAACCACCTTATAGAATCCCTAAACATCTCGTTTTATTCAAGGATAACAACCACAAGAAATGTAATTAATTAGCCGAGACAATCGAAAAAGCCGTCCCTCAAGCAACCGGATATGTCTCAATACCGCCGCCATGTTGCCGGATTAATGGCGGCGCTTCCTGTCGTCTCGGAAAGAATGGCGCTAATTAATCAAAACCGAGGATTTATTAACAAATACCTTGCTGACACTGGAAGTGTTCTTTGATCATTGTGATCGATATTGTACAGAACAGAGTAGGTATAGGTATACAAAGAGAAAGAGTGTACCTGTTCACTTTTATCACCTCAATATATGGGAATGAGGCGAAAAATTTCTTAGACAACTTTTTGTAGTACGAAGCATCCGACAAAATACTGGATGTTGCGATTGTTTGAGCACTTTTCAGAATTTTGGGATCATTATTGAGTCTCCACATAAGACTGACGTAATAAGTAGATCAAGTAGCTAATATTAGTGTTATTAAACTTTTTTGTTTTATGTGACTCTATTCTAATCGCAACTGAATGAAAAACGTATCTATTGATAATAACGCCTATTTGCTTCCGCTCGAGACTGATAGTTAAACACATTGCAGCATTACGAATTTCCTGTGTAAATTAAAAGAGTTCCAATAGTCAGAAGTTAAAAGTAATACATAAATAAAACATACGTACGGATATTAACTGCCACGGCATAGCAAATTGAACGTTAAGATTAATTGCACCTTCCAACATTCAAAATTCCATGTTCAAGTCTCTCAGTGATTTCCATAGAGATTCACTTTTTTTTAGACCGCCCGCGTCGCCATGGCCGGCCTATTGTAATGTTGGTAATACGACAATTATTTCGAGATTGAATTTTTGTTTGCGGCCAGTGCTTTTGCTAGGGAGAACTCATATTCCTGTCATGAATTGCCCTTTGTGTTTGAAGGATTTTAAAGAATTTTCTGTAAGAATTTCTTGGCGTACCTATTCTTGGTTATGAGTAGGACACATGTATTCGGATTTGATCTTTAATTGATGAATTTACTCTTTACTCCTTTGTTTTGTAACATAACATTCCTAATTGAACCCACATACGTTGAGTACCTAACTATAATTTGACGAAGATATACCCTAGAAGCAACTCAAGCAAGCAGTTTCCATTAGTCATCTAAGTATTCATATCTTATACACCTGTCTTCCATAAATTCAGTTTGATGAAAGCAAAGCAATATTGTCGACTTACCTCTTTGGCACAGAACCTCTTTATTATTAAAACTAGAGATTTATGCGCCCAACTTTTTAATATTTATGGGCTTGCAATAAATTGTAGGCGACGACTTGGAAGGGGTGATTTCTTACGGAGGGAGGAATCAACAAGTAAGATTGCTACGTAATATCCCTAATATTGAGTGGAAATGTTGGCTTTTACCAATTTAAATAATCAGTGTTTTTCGTCTTTGTCTTAGCTTGTCGGTACATAGGTATAAACATCTATCTTAGTCTACTTTATAGACTAAATGTTTTAGTATATATAGAAATGAAGCACTGTAGCACGCAACCATGCTTATTCTGTGACCCAACTTTAAATCTGGGGCATTACCTACCGCTGGGTTAAAAAAAACATGTACCTACGATATATTATTATATATTTAATAGTAGTTTTTTGGTACAGGAAAATATCTCGAGGAAATCTTCTAATCTAACGTAAAGCTTCGCGGAAGTGTGTAATATACAACGTTATATTAGCAGGTAGGTACGAGGGGTGTTCAATACGTAATGCGAATGATATATAAACTCTTTAGTGAGTAAAAAAATGTGTGGTAGTCCTGTATTTTTTTTAAACGAATACATTTATTTTGTTCTGTTGGAGCGAATTGTCAAAACTGGAGATAATTCACGTTCAACCGGTAATTAAATTGCTGCGTTTGAAAAATTTTACCACAGAACAGGTTTGTTTAGACTTGTAAGTAACATTAGGGGTTCGTGCACCTTCGTATTCTATGATTGAGCGGTGGTAGGCGAAGTTTAAGAGAGGGAGAATTTGCACTAACGACGACCCAGGCTTGGGGCATGCTTGGGGCGCTTAACTTCAGCAGTAACCGATCAAGTGATAACAAAAAATTAGAAATTTACTTTAACGGGTCGCAGTGTTCCTGTTCATTTTATAGCTAAAGAAGTTAAGATTTTGATAGGGAGCATCTATAGTATTGAACATGGCCCTTTCGGTATGAAAAAAGTATCAGCGAGCTAGGTGCCCAGTAGCTTACGTATGCGCAAGAATACTATAAACTGCGGATTTCACTCAACTGTTTGGAATTGTTACAACAAGATTCTGACCGATTTTTGCCTCGACTCATAACTAATATAGACGAAATGTGACTGCTCCATTACGATCCAGCAACTAAACAACAGTTCATGAGTGTAAGTGGCCATCATCTGAGAGTCGTGAGAAAAAAGGGAATTTCCATCCTCCGGTAAAGTAGGGCTCTCTTTTCTGGGACAATCAAGGGGTGTTAATGATCTAATACCTTGATCATGGAGCCACTACTTTTTTTTTATTATTATAGCCCTCTTGTTGTCCATCCAGGTTTTTTCACTTTTTGTTACTTTTCATTGCTATTTGTTCTGGATGTCCACTTGCCAATCGGCAAAGGCCTCCTCCAGCCTTCTCCACTCGTGCCTGTCTCTGGCGACCCTGCTATATGTGACTCCAGCAACAGGCCTTATGTCGTCCCACCTTTTGTGCTGCCTTCCTTTTTTCCTTGGGTACCACTGGGTCACCTTTTTGCTCCACTTGTTACTGCCTCTTATAGTGTGACCAGACCACTTCCATTTGAGTCTCCTGATTTTTGTGACTATGTCTTGTACATTGGTCTGGTTCCTTATGGCATGGTTCTTTATTTTGTCGGCTCTCCTTACTCCCAACATACTGCGGCGTTCCATTGACACTTGGCAGATACGTAGTTTATTCAGTTGGTTCTTTGTGAGGGCCCAAGTTTGACTTCCGTACATAAGTATTGGTAGGGTGCATGAGTTAAATATCTTGCTCTTGGTGCTAATGTGAAGATGTTGGTCTTTCATTATTTCCTTCATGCCCCAGTATCTCTTCCAGCCATTGCCAATCCTTTGTTCGACTTCTCTATTGGTGATGTCCTTGGGTGAGATGATTTGTCCTAAATAAGTATATTCTTTCACATATTCGATTTCGTTTTGATCTACCCATACTTTTTCCTCCGAGCCATTTGTGAGCAATTTGGTTTTCTCTAGGTTCATCCGCAGACCCATTTTCTTACTTTCTTTTGCTAGCTCGTTTATCATTTTGCTCAGGTCATGGTGGTTACTGGCAAAAAGGACAATATCATCTGCAAACCTTAAGTTTGTGAGAGAACGGCCATCAATGTTTATACCGTAGTTTTCCCAGTTCAGTGTCCATTTTTTTTAGCCACTATACTACAGGGATTTTATACACAGAACCAATATAAAATGCGTGACGTTATACGTGATGAACGTCGAGGCAAATGTTCAAAGGTTGTTCTGTTTCACCAAGGTAACGCTTCAGCGGATAAGTCTAAGGTTGCGATGGCTGCCATTAAAGATGCTCGCTCAAATCAATGATGAAGCATCCTCCATGTCTACCAGACCTCCCTCCTAGCGATTTCTATCTATTTCCGAGGCTAAAAGAACACCCCAGAAGGTAGAAATTTAAAGGTGATGACGCAGTGATCGCCGCAGTATAAGATTTTTTAAGGGTTCAGGAGAAAGTTTTGTTTAGAAAGGAAATTATATATTTAGATAAACTGTAAGTATATACTCCTAAAAGATGACTGTAATGAAAAATAAAACAGATTATATTTAAAAAAAATACCTGCGTCATTCTCATTACTTATTAAACACTCCTCGTATTCCATGCAGCTTGCGTTTCGATCAAAACAATATTTCACTCCACGCTCCATTCCGACATGAGCGTATGTCTTCGTTCGGGGCTCATCACAATTAAAGTATCACGGGAAGAGAAGGTAAATACTCTAAGCTGTGTTCTTTTTTTCTGAGGTGTGGAATAAAGAGTATTTGTATTCTATTGTAAATGTAACGTAATTTTGTATCAAGAGCTTAAAGCATTGGCAGAAAACCGAACAAAATGGCACTTTGGTACTCCACCGACCAGAGCTATTATGCTCTTAAATATATGATGATGATGATGGGAAATATGTACCATGACTTAAGGTAATTGCTCCCGTGCTCTATGATTCCGGTCAATTATAATGCAAACCTCTTCAAGGCAAGAGTGAGTAGGCTATTACTGAACCAGCGAGCTACATCATTACCTACATCATCGCTTTCCATCAGGCGAGGCGAGGCTAAGGTGCGTTAGCGACTGGCGCCAATGGCGATGGCGATGTTCCTCAGGCATTCATAAAAAATATATAAGTATATACGACTACGTATTTCATCATCACAAATTGTATAGTTCTCTCCGTATTGACCGTCCGCCGCTCCGTGTTCCGTGTTCTCCGTTTTATTATTATTTTTTTTTTATTTATTATTATTATTTTTTTTTTATTGATTTCAAATGTGTAAATACATAATTTTTGTGTTTTTCTCATTGTCCTGTTATGCGGCTTGCTAACATATTATCGTCTGTCATAAAAGATAAGCATACTTCGTAAATAAAGACTGCATGTGCATTAACACTTTAGCGGATTATTAACTCTAGGGCTTTTGCCAAAGGTTTAAATTGCTTTAAAAGAAATGTGACGTTACACGCATAGCCCAAGACACCCGGCGGCGTTTACCTGAATCTGAGAATGTTACGAATAGAAGGCATCCGGCCTGATATTTTTCTATTCGTGCACTCGTAATCTTTTGCTTACGGAGATAGAGAATATTCAAGGCGGCTGTTAAGGTGACAATGACAATGCAGGAGACTGCTTACTTTTGGAGTTCTACATAAATTTAATTCGGTCAAAAATGGACAGCGCAGGAGACGAATGCGAGTTACTTTTGGACTCTATTGCTATTGATATAGAGTCCAAAAGTGACCATCACTCAGTCCTCGGGTGTAGTTGAGTCGATGTACTGCATACATATTTTGCGTCACATCTCCGCTCCGAGCCCAATTGTCCTGAGTACCCATTACATTAATTTCTAAGACGTCTGCGATTGACTTACAATCGCGTTTAGACAAAGGGGATTCTCAGATCCGAAATATTCACGAATATTTGCAGATTCCCGGTTTGAATAGACGTTAATTTCGTTATGAGGGATCCGATTTAATATAGGATGGGTCTGACGGAGGTATGTTTGCGGTGTCTTATCGTTTGACGCCATTTCCGGATTGGATTTTGGTCATCAGATGCGACCGCGCTATTGTTAGGCCCATCACTGCCCACGACGACACATATGCGTCATGCCTCTACGTGCGATTTCCGCTACAAGGCGAAAAATGCTGCTATGCGCTGCGGCGTAGCACACGTAGGGATCGTGGGCCTCGAATGGGTTAATAGTACATTACTACAGAGGCCGGCAACCCCTCTTCACACCGAGGTATGCTTTTCTGTTGTGTTGCTGTCAGTGTGTGTGAACCTAACGTTTCATTTGGTTTCATTCAGAAACGTGCTTTCGTACATTTTAGTATATTTTTGTAGTATATTCAATTCGAGTTGGAAATTGAACGAAATAAATAGTAATATATGTTGTAGTTATATTTTTTGTCTTATTTACTGTTAGTTTCTTTAGAAATTAAAGTTTGATTTCATGGAGTTTTTTTAATTTATTTCATTGCATGTTTGAGAAAATATTAGTTGTAGATGTCGAAGTACTATCCCATACGCCGTATCAACTAGCTACAAACGTTCCCATCCCGTGACACTGACTTAACCTATATAATTAAAGATTTTGATCTATTATTGCCAGTAAGCAGAAGAGGTGAACTATTATCATTTTATAATAGGTGTTAACTATTGGGTATTAATAAAGTGTCAAACATTAGGACGTTTACTTGACATGTGTTAAGAAGGGCGTCCTTCGTATAACACTATAGATATAACAGTTCTTTATGGGATAATAGCTGCCGGCAGCATATTTTAACGGTTACCGGCCTGTAAAGTATGACTGATACAACCCGTCCTTAAAGAATTTAAAATATAATTATAACTGACATAGGTTTCAAATATTTTTATAAATGCGTAGCGGCCGTAGAAACACTTTCGTAACTGCCTGTATATCTGTTCATCTTACGACGTCTGAGTTCTTAAGTAATTGCCCCATCTTGCAACGAGCAAGTTTTACAAGCCATGTAAGTATGTCGGTAAGTTTGGTGCGGTGAGTCATTTGCACAAGTAATCGCGTCCGTACGCTTTAATGACTCCATAACGCGAAATTGCTGAAGCGCTGAACATGGATGCATAAATTGTAAGACGAATTTAAGGTACTTCCTGGACGCTTTTTTTGAACGTGACTGTGGCTATATAGGCTGGGTCCTGTAAAGCGAAAGGAGTGCGCGGTCGGACAGTATTAGCCTGGGGAAAATCCAGGGGAAACCACCGGCACGACTATGCGGGTGATGATTTTGAATACTGGCGTCTCTCTATAAGAGTTTGCGTTCCAGTGAGATTGGTTGTGCGATTTCAACCGAATCTGAGGTGTGAGTGGAATCAAGATGTTTGGAGTTTTTTCGCTGTTTCAAAAAACCTAATAGCCTAGCTGAGAAGAGTCCAGCAAGAAACTCAGATAGGCACTACCTGGGTCGGACTGACTTACGATGCAATTTACTCCCGTCAAATTTTTTTTTTATAAATACTATTGCAATAATACTATATTAGGGATAAGTTCGCCTTTGTACTCTAATCTTATGTGACATGTATATTGTTTTAACCTGTTATTGTGTACAATAAAGTGCTTACATACATACATACATGCAATGAACTAAATAATGTTACAAGAAAAACATACTTTTCTGAATTGAAATATGCCAGTGTTGATTTATAATAACTTCTGTTAGGTACTTTACGAGTAATAGCCTACTTTTATGGAAAAAAATCTCCTTTCTAACGAATACCACGCGGGAGGCTGTATACCGTATCCGTGGTTACTTACAATCGTAGTGGATCCCACAATTGGAGTACATTTTAGCGGATCTCGCGAGCACAATATGAATCTCTCCCCCTGAGCAAATATCACGGAAGTGTCTGAGGCGGATGAATCTTTTATGACGGAATCTGTAGATTCGAGTATGGGATTTAAATACATTCAGATTGTTTAATCACATCACACCCTCGGCGTCCTAAATTTTAATCAATAACATAACCTTGGTTACCTATCAGTTATATAAGTATTTAGGTATTATTATGCAAACTTTTAACAGTCATCTTTTATATAACTTGGTCATAACTTGGTTCGTTATAATTATGCGTATATTGGAGTTGATTACACTGTGATTATTATCATCGATACTCATATCACAATACGTATCACGTGGGTATTGATGAACATTGAAGCAAAATCCATACAATTTTGGATACCACGATAATATTGACACCCGAGTATTGTGATAGTGTAATCGACCCCATTGACTCTGTCGACACTCTCAGCAAGCGTTTTTTTTCTTTGTGTGGACTTAGGGGTTTTTGCCCATTACCAATGGGGGCTATCGCGTATGAATTCGCCGCTAGAGGCGCTAGTGTAGCGTGGGGTCCTCCGAAACGTCAAATGTCACTCTTTTTGGTTGCGCTACGCGGGTTAATATCTAATTGGAACAATATGGTCACTATTTTGCAATACCTGAGCTTGATTATGGCAAATATGAATTAAGGGTCAATGACTGTCAGGGCTTTGAGACAGATTTGTCTTTCGGAAAATTATTTCCTCCTTTTTTCCGAACAAAACGGGACCACGCTACAATGCGGTATATTCGATATTTTAACGGTACGTTTTTAAGGTATTGAATATGATTTAAATGTAAACTTCGTTCTCATGTCCATAATAACCAATAACAATTTTTGACAGCTGGACCTTAGTCGACAGTGGCGCCAACTGGTGAGCACAAAAACGATAGCCCCCATTATCAAGTACTTAGACAAGATAAGATAAGATGGTTGCACAAAAGATCCCAATGGGTCGAAGTGCATCCGCAAGGGCCCTCATCTAGACAAGATAAGATCAAGTACTTGGCAAGCGTTGTGCACACCAAACCAGGAGCAGGAGCATTTAAAGTTATAGATACACGAGTCTTGGACATAAAGCTTGCATCCCATTGCCACTCAACGGATTGTTCTAAGCAGCTTTTGTACTGTGTGCTCGCTCAAGGAGGGTAAACAGAACCTTTTCAATTAGAAATTTGGGTAAACACAAATTTGTTGGGAATATTATACCTACAGGGATTGCCCAAAACGGAGCGCTCTTGGCCCAGCGGTGTCCGCGTACCGCACGCGGCACGCGAGGTTAAGCAACGGGGGTCGGGGTCAGTTCTTGGATGGGTGATCGCTTTGAGTGGATACTAATTGAGCGCTACCGTGCTTTGCAAGTCACGCTAATCCGTTGATCCCGGCTGCTGTCTATGGCAGCAGTCGTTAAGCCAAGTTGGAGGCCTAGGGGTGACTTGAGAACTTCTAACAGTCAAGTTGCCCACTCATTTGATAAAGGGGGGATCAAAGTTGCATCACGTCTGAAGAGAGTACCCACCGCTACCCTACATGTGACCCCTGGGTGCTTACATATTTAAAAAAACTTGTACTCAGTTCGGAATATGAACCCCGGTCGTATTGAAAAATAAAACTTATTATTTCTTTTTGGATATCGACTGTGTAGGTTATTAAGCGCTAAGTAAATGATACTAAGAAATACTCCTAATTTAATAAAGTTCTATTTTATACTTATAAAGACACAAGTCGCATTTTCGCTTTTTTATTCCTATTTAATTTAAAGGACTATATTCGGTTAAAAAACATTGTTTCAACTGGAAATATTCATTTACTTGATCTAAACAAGGTTATATAAAACGGCGATTATAAAGTCATACCCTCGCGTCACATCAACGCTAAAGGCATGTCCAAACCGGCACAATGCTCTTCCGTGCCATTGTCTCTGCGACTATTGTGCACGTGCCTTTTAGGGTTGCCAGCGGATAAAACAGACTATGTTCGAAATTATGAGTGAAGGTATATTTAACCAACTACATAGAAAAGGCTTCTGCGTTTTATTAATAAATTATAATACCTACATGTATAAAAGCGGTAGCAAAAATATTGCTGGCAGGGCATAATCTGCCCAGAATAAACATTACATACGTAGAGAAAAGTTACGTACGTATACGTGATTCAATGACGGCTATCGCGTATGAATTCGCCGCTAGAGGCGCTAGTGTAGCGTGGGGTCTCCGAAATGTCAAATGTCACTCTTTGTGGTTGCGCTACGCGGATTAATATCTAATTGGAACAATATAGTGACTATTTTGCAACATCTGAGCTTGATTATGGCAAATATGAGTTAAGGGTCAATGACTGTCAGGGCTTTGAGACAGTTTTGTCTTTCGGAAACTTATTTCCTCCTTTTTTCCCGCGCTACAATGCGGTATGTTCGATATTTTTATGGTACGGTTTTAAGGTATTGAATATGATTTAAATGTAAACTTCGTTCTCATGTCCATAATAATCAATAACAATTTTTGACAGCTGGACCTTACTCGACAGTGGCGCCAACTGGTGAGCACAAAAACGATAGCCCCCATTGTTTCCTAATTGATCCATATTAGCCTGAGTTCCAGGTATTCCGTATTCCTTTATTTGTGTCATTATTTTTTCTTCCGATACTGAACTCCTCGTGCCGCATTCGATGTCCGGGCCAGTCCCGAGACCACTGCCAAGGGGCTTTGCGTCTACATTATCTTCGCATTTTAATTCAATTATAAGTACATTTTAGTTTAGCAGATTCTTACTATCGACCAGTAAAAACATTTTCTTTTGACATCTTCCCTCTATTGTAACAAATCAAGGGCCGGATAGCCTGATCTGGATACCCGTCGCACCCAGAGAGTGTAGGTATCTGGTCTCCGTAGAGACTCAATTCGACATGCTTCAATCACAGTTTGTGATATGGTGATTACATCACCAGTTCATCATAATCAAACTATGAAAAATAAGAAGAAACTGGCTAGGTAGTAGGAGTGTAGTTCGTAAGCTCAGGTGACTGTGTGTGTGACCACCATCAATGAATGAAAAGTAGCGAAGTTAGCGATTTCTTAAAATTTACTATAGATACTTGGAGGTATATTATTGTGTTGTAGAAAGTAAAGTAGACAGAGTAGTATAGTAAGTAGCTCATGAGCTAGCGCTTTTATGGAATGTAAATTGATAGGAACTGGTTTCTGAATGTAAAACGCACGTCGCAAAAGAAGATAGAGTGGAGTAAGAGATGATATAAGTGAGGTGATCGGCGAATGCCACCAGTTTTAAGAATAACAGTGCTGGAGTATAATCAAATCGTGATGTAGCGGGAAATCAAAAAAACGAGCCGAACACCGTCACAGAACCCTAGCACCCGTCTCCGGGGATGATGCCCTGTTTGCGACCGCTTTTACCTTATTGTTTCAGGCCTGGTATCTCGCCGATTGAAAACAACCGGGGAAGTTTACGGGTACCGGTGGGAGAATGCTTAAGAATAATATGGCGACGTTCGGATGAAGGAAATTCTTAGATTTTTTGAGTGTTCTTAGTTTAATTTTTTTATTATTACTTAAGTTCTGTTCGCGATCTCATATCATACTTTTTTGTCAGTGCTCGTCGTCAGCTATTTAGATGTAGAAGATTGGTCTTCGGTTCCGGACTTACGGATTCGCGAAGTTCGGCGTACGATAATATTAAACTTACAATATATTTATTTGGTTTTTGTTTTTGTTATCCATCAATATTGAAACTTAACTGATAAGAATTTACCTGTATCTATGTTTCAAGGAGATGAAAGTAAGTAATATTATAATACTAATAAAGGCCACATCTTGAATAATATGGTTGATACCGTCACCAGTTTTACCAAAGTTAAAAAAGGTTTTACATTGACATAAGAACCACGTAACCGCATCCTCCATAAACCTCCTTTAGCAAACGTAGTTTCGTAACATTGAGAGTGAGTTACGCCATTACGTCACGAAAGCAGTGAATTTTAATCCACCACAGTCTAATGCAAACACAAGACTCAATTCCGGTCTGTTTGCTCATTAGATTCCGTGCATTAGTCGCAGACGGCTTACGGTTTGAGGTGAGTGCGTTAAAATCTGTGGTCCGATTCACGAATTACAGTTTCACAAGTCTAACAGCGGGTTACACCAACTTACGACTAGTTGTTCTGTGAGCTGTAGACCCAGCGAGTGTTTTTTTTAATTTCCAAATAGTCACTCGACAAAAATTCTATATTCACATAACGAGAATCGATAGAAAAATGTTACCTGTAGAGGAGAACAACCCGAAATCCGCCCGCAGAAACTTACAAAATCATTTAAATAAAATTGTTTTTGTGTATTTCCAAAAACAGACGATAAAAATATCTAATATAATTATCGAACCTGTGCCTTTACCATGAGTTTGCATGACCGTACTCGCTAGCGACTGCGTAAACGATTTAGTTTGCCGATTCTTAGTTTTATTACGTAACCGCCAGAGGCGCTGTACTTTTCCCCATACAAACTTTACGCAGTCGCTAGCGAATACGGTCATGTAAACTCTTGGGAAAGGCACTGCTCACAAAATTTCACGAGAATAGAGTAGTAGTAGAGGAGAACAACCGGAAAATGTGGAAATCCGGACATACGAAAGCATCTTTATCGAAGCTGAGGCAGAGACCTTCGTTTCACTCGGTCAATTACAGACCGATCAAAGTAAAATACGGAGCCGGCAACTGTCATTCCATAGAAACTTGTCCAACTTTCCATACAACACAAAACACCATGCATACAGTTTAACGAATACCGCTTACGATTACTGAGGGCATACCGCGAACCGAAAACGAAGATCTCCCTCTCTGTCGCTCGAATATGCAAGTGGGACAGGAGGCAGATCCTCCTAATGGGGGCTATCGTTTTTGTGCTCACCAGTTGGCGCCACTTTCGAGTAAGGTCCAGTTGACAAATTTTTTTATTGGTTATTATGGGCATGAGAACGAAGTTTACGTTTAAATCATATTTAATACCTTAAAACCGTGCTGTAAAAATA
Source organism: Epiblema foenella (assembly GCA_963556455.1). Lineage (NCBI taxonomy): Eukaryota > Metazoa > Arthropoda > Insecta > Lepidoptera > Tortricidae > Epiblema > Epiblema foenella. The sequence goes on along the minus strand of OY747113.1, from coordinate 9,363,113 downwards.
TCCAACATCCCGCATTGTAGCGCAGTCCTGTTTTGTTAGGAAATAAGTTTCCGAAAGACAAAACTGTCTCAAAGTACTGACAGTCACTGACCCGTAACTCATATTTGCCATAATGAAGCTCAGGTATTGAAAAACAGGCACCATATTTTTCCAGTTAGATATTAATCCGCGTACCGCAACCATAAAGAGTGACATTTGTCATTTCGGGGACCCCACGTTACACTAGCGCCTCTAGCGGCGTATTCATACGCGATAGCCCCCATTCCCGAGTGTCTTACGAGGTGAGTGGCAAGGCCAAGCGAGAGAAAAACCGCGCTAAGCCGGACCTAAGGCTCGAAGCGCGCTCTCTAGACTCTTTCTATCCCAGAGTGTCTCACAAGCAAGACGTAAGAGTAGAAGGAAGCCTGGCTCAATTCTCTCTCCCTTTCTCCGCTTCCTATTGCAGATTTACCCTCGTTTGTCACTTTGGTGCTTGGTACCCGGGACGGTCGAAGGATTGAGGGACCTACATAGTCCTTTGACGTTAACATAACGAATCCTTAAATTAATAAATGAGTCAGAGTATGAGTGAGAACAGGGCAGGCAGGCCGTGTAAGAAAATCCTACAAAATCAGACTATAAAATCATCTTTCCTATTTAACGCTTTAGGCAACAAAGTCGTCCTGCACGGCAACTGCACTCTTCGGCTCTGAACATTGTTTTACTTTCCCCTGTAAACTGATATCGAACATCAACTTTCTACTTCGTACATCCGACAAGCAGCACTGTAACAAGGAGTTTTCAATATTTTTAAAACAATATTACAAATACACTCGAATTGCAACTGTAGTGCGTTAGATTTAAAATTGAATTTCCATAATCACGTCTAAGGCGATACGCCTTTTAGGGATTATGGTATTAGTAACATGGTTAAAGGAAAGTGTGTCTTTGCTCTTGGGAATAAGGTTGCGTGTTCAGTGATATAGTTGATTAGTTGTGTCGTTTTAGATATGGGTGCGTGATTGAATGTTACATACAAACCCACTCCGTCGCGTTTGGTATTCAAATAGGACATGATTCGAGATACGAGTACGTCTCGCTGTTGCGTTGATTTTTTCCGATTGAACGAAAATGTGAACGTATTTTCGTGGAATATAAAATGCCCTAATGTGTTACGAGTAGGTAGGGTAGGCATATTGGATATAGGTATGCAATATGTTCAAATGAATTAACTAAACGTCATTATTAGAAAACGGGACTAAAGCATATTTACATTAATTTACCTCATTGCGAATATAATTTATTAAGAATAGAGAATAACACCGATTACATTATCATGCTAAATTCTCTTTCGATTGCTTCTTCTTCATCAATATTACAATGTATCTAATAATAAGATAAATAACAAAATATTAAGCACCAAAAATAATCAAATTTGACTAGAGATTGCTCGCAACAAAGCTTTGAGATGGTAATATTCTGTCTGCTACGGCGCGGCGTAGCTCGTAGACGCGTAGCACCGTAGCACCTTTATTGGCTACACAAAGAAGCCGCGAGATACCGCTATATAGCTTTGGAGTTACGAAGGGCTTTTGCGAACGCGCAATAGTAGATTGTGTCTCAAGGAAGCAAAATGATATATTTAAGGCGACGGCGGTATATTGAATTCTGAGTGAAGCGAAAGATTCTACAATAGAATCCTGAGCGTAGCGAGGGATTCTAAAGTAGAATCTTGAGCGTAGTGAGGGCTTCAAGTGTTTACGCCCATGACGGAAATAATTTTGCTACCGTGTGACACATACTGCTTTTCACACCGTCTATGAGGTCCGCTGCTAAAAACATGAAATATCTTACAAATGATTATACTACAGAGTGTCACATACTGCTTTTCACACCTTCTACGAGGAAAAGAGTCATTGTTGCCCTCAAATGAGCCCTCATTCGAAGGCAACAATGACTCTTTTCTAAATAGCAGGTGTGAAAAATATATTGTTTCTTAGAAAACTAAAATTTTCTGAAAAAAAAAACTAATCAGGAATATAGAAACAAATAACCTACATGTTATAAGAAACTCCCACGGTGTCTGTCTGTATGACTGTACGCAATCAACTTAAAAACTATCGAATGGTTTCTCTCAGAAACTGAATTTCACGCGTACGAAGTGGCGGGCAAAAATTAATGCTGGAATAAGCTGTTTGGAATTATCAACACTATTCCATAACCCTTTTGTGAACTTCACAAATATTACATTATAAATCAGATAAAGTAAGTGATTATAACAACTAGAAAATAAAAACATTACAAAGGAACTAACATTAAACTTAAGTACTAACGTTATGTACTAACGATACGTACCTGGCTCAAACGATCCAAATACACTCGCCGCGTTCCCGCGCTGTATGGATAATGAGATATGTTGAACCATTACATAACTAAACGAGACACAAATTTAAAATATTGGTATCTTGTCGATTGATCCTACGCGTTATTAACTTATAATTTATTAGTAATTAAATTATCTCTCCACATCTCACTCACAACTCAGCACATCCATTTATTAAATATTCCCAGCTCCACGGTTTGACGGGCGCAAAGACATTTGGGCATTGTGTGGCAGCGATAGCATTATTACGGCGAGATAAAATGACGCGAAATGTGCCGTATTGTCACCGAGCGCATAAAAACGGTATTTTCGCCTGGTAACGCAAAGGTAAAAATGGGTAATGCTTTTTTACATTTCTTTTGTGCGGTCGGGGAAGAGAACAGTTCTGTAAACTGTAATGGACACGCGACAAGGAAAAGTATCTGTCTACAGTATATTGCTTTATAACGGTGAAGCTTTATATTAATAACTGTTTTGCTTGACATCACTTCAGGCGCGGATACAGGGGGGGGGGCGCAACAGGGGCAATTGCCCCCCCCCCCCCTGAAGCCTGTGTCAGGGGAGGGCAATTGCCTATGTCCTGACGTAGGAAATACGTTCTGACAATAAAAACAGTTATGAAAAGTCAGTTTTATTTTCGGAAAGTTCGAATGTGCCCCTTCTGAACAAAATCCTGGATCCGCGCCTGCATCACTTAGATATGTCATCTTGCTTGAATTTGGAGCAGGCCAACTGGGGAAGTAACTCCGCCTTGCAGGAGACCACAGATATTATAACATTATTTACTATACAAGTATGTAGTGTTGTGTTTCTGGAGGTGAGTAAGGTTGCCAGAGCTCCCGAGGATGCACTGTGTTGAGAGCGAGGGACCTAAAGGGTATAGCCGGCTAAGCATGGTCAAGGTCAAACTGCCCTTAGCCAATACATTATGTTGCTTTTACCTGATTATTTACCTTAATATATGTATATACTTTCACAAAATTACAAACATGGTTTACAAAACATTTTAATTTGACCATCAAAATACTACATTTCGTTGGTATACTTCCAGAATCAGATAATTGACAGTTGATCTCTATGTCACTTATATGTTTTTGGAAGTATACTGACGATTTATTAAATCCACCAATCACAGTGCACTGATTTAACTTTTTTTTAATATTTCGTATTGGGTATCAACCAACCAGAATACAGCTTTACTAAAATCGACCAATCAGGAAAGAATTCTTTCTCTAAAGATTAAGTTTGTAGTAAGTCTTTATTGCACAATAATTAAAAAGTGATTAAATCGTTTGAGCAACGCTTTGAAGCGCTCAATTGTGAAGATCGGTAGCTATTATTCGCGCGTAAATGTTGCGCGCGAACCCTGGTATCTATGTTTTATGTCAAAGCAGTTTAGAAAAAGAAATATGCCGCCAAATTTTAAATAAAAAAAATGTGCGTGTCGTTGGGGGGTTCTGTTTTCACCATTTTGGCTACGAAACTCAAATAAAGGACATTCTAAAATAGACTAAAGTTTCCGTGATTGTCATACACGAAAACAACAGTATATTGTGAGCTGGAGAAGTAATTAATTTGCCATTGGTTAGCAACGAGGTAACATCGCAGGAAGACGGCGACAAACCGTATATAGTTTCCACTACATTAAACACATATTTGTTTACTTGGCAAGGTAGATGCGAAATATAACCAGCAACAATTATTAGTATGTGTCGACGTTTGCATGGATGTAAATGATTTTGATATGTTTACGTTTACACAAAAGTAACACTCGTTTCTTACATAAGAAATAAGCCCACGTCCAAATTGAATGGGTAAATTACAACTTGTCGTAAAAAACATACATCATGTCTTTTTGTTACGCTCTGAGCTATGACTAATTTAGATAGAAATTGTCTTAAGTAGGCATTTGTATGCGTAAATTCTATTTTTAACGGTAAAAATCGGAACCCGATAAAACAGAGGCTTCTTTAGAGTAGGTAGGTAATGCAGTCGAGTGCAAAAATATGGGTGCATACAAGATACTCAAAAATATGTCCCATGGATCTTATATCGGCGCATTAAGGTTTCGGTAAATATTTATGAGAGGATTCATTCGATACATATTTTTACTATACTAATTTCATTCGCACGCTCGTTGTATAACTTTAATTGAAATCAAATTAGGTATTATACACTTAAGAGTGAACAAATCGGGTAGGTAGGTGCGTCTTGTATTAGGATTTATTTGCAAAGTGTACGCCTTTTTTCCTCTCAAGTATATCTCCAAACACTCTCCTACTCTGGATACAAATTTATATAAAATCAAAAAATGCTATTTTAAGTTATGAGGGATTCCTATAAAAATTATATCGAAAGTACTGTAATATCTGGATTTGCTTGTACCTAACAAATTGAGGCTTTAAAAATATGTGGGGATACATATCGAAATTAATATATATAGTTTGAATGTTCGTTAATCAATATATAATGAAGCTGGACTGATTTGGATGGAATTAGGCGTATCAGCATAAATATATAGGAAACTTTGTATCCCTAAACTACTAGGAAATTAATAGAAGCTTGGTTCCGTGAGGCATGACAAGGGCCTTGTCGCGACTCGAGTTTGAGACGAGCGTTAATAAGCGAGCGAGTCTCCCGGTAATTATAGCGCCAAAACACGTATAATTAATTAATTATCGTTTGTTTATTAATTGCTCAAGCGCAAGTTTAACATACGAATGATGTATACTGGAAATAGGTTTTTAGCAGATGTTAGCGTGATTGGAGGTCGATACTGGACATACGCTACGCAATACGCGAGCTAATATGATTTCAAGATTATTATACCCATCCAGTCCATTCAGTTGTATACCATACATTCATTCATTCTGCTGGTGTTGCTCCCGATCTTCGTCACGTGACGTGGACATACAGTATTGTATTGTATAGTAATAAATAAAATATATGTTTCCAGTAGTTTAGTGTTTGTTATCTGTATAGATTTGGATATCAAAAGTCAAAAACATTTATTTGTAAACATAGGTCTTAGAATTATTAATATTACTATAGGCGCGTTTATATTTTATTATATTACGTTTCTATGCAAAGGTTAACTGGAAGAGATCCCTTTAAGGGATAAGTTCACCTCTGTACTTAACTTCTTCTTCTGTAATTTATGTCTGTTATTTTGTACGTTAAAGAGTTTTACTATATACTACTACTTAATCCACGGATGGACTTGCCCGGACTGACCCTAACCAAGTCGTCCCCTGATTACTAGCGTACGTGACTCACAGGTTTTCTCCACAAAAAACGTAGTCACGAACTGTACATATCATAATTTACAGTCAATCAATTAAAACTGTATCTACTTATATCAGACCGCTCCTAAAATTCATCTCATTCAAATCCACTGGAACTCATTCGCTCAGTTTAAATTATCCTATTCATTTCTTGTTGCAAGTGTGTAAGTATAAAACCACTTTCCACGTATTCCAAAAACCTCATCCATGCAAATGCTACTCTACTGCATGTAACAAAAAGATGAATTTAATTAGGAAGTGTTGAAGCGACATACGATTTCCCAAAAGTTACCGCTGTACAGGATAGGGTAATACTTCATAGGGACGTAACGTCCTGGAAAACGTTGTACAAAAGGCGATCTTTCTCCATGGCAATAAAATTAAAATTAGATTGTATTATCATCCAAGTACCTACGTGATTTGGAAAGGTATCGATATGAGCGTTTGGTATCATTGGATCGGTGGAAATTGGCTCGGCTCGGCTTTCCGCTCGACTGGCTCGATTACCGAGTTAGGTTCGGTGAACATCAATTTGTGCCCGAAAATTACATTTTAAGATTTTTTTGCGATTGTGAAATTAAACGGAGAGCAGTAATAGTAAATAGATTTGTGTAGTCATACGTGGGTAGGTAAGACATATTCATTTAATATGCATTACGTTAGTAAAATACATTAATATAAGCCATAGAACACTAAAATTTTGCATTTAAGTTTCAGGCAAGGTAAATGTTACCTACTCAATAGCCGTAGCCAAATTGATATATTTGTTCAAAATCAAAATCAAAATCAAAACATTTATTCTGCAAATAGGCCTCAAGGGCACTTTTACAAGTCAAAATCTATCTAGGTACATCAAATAAAAATAATACAATAATCAAAGTATCATTAATTAAATGTCAAAAATAACTAATAACAATCGAGATTTGTTAGAGATGTATAAGGTCTCTAAGCGTCAAGATAAAAGGTAATAAAGTAAGTACACTAATCATAATAAAATATTTTGAGCTATATCTATAACACGTCAACATGAAAATAATAAAATCTAATAAATAAATATCCTCAGAGATGTATAAGGTCTCTGAGCGTCAGTCTAAAAAATAAAATCAAATGAGAACAGTGAAGTCTCTCATCATGTCAATTCCACTGAACACTAGTACGAAGTTACTAGTCCTTGCAAACATGAACAGACCGGACCCCACAAACAGCACCCGTTCACGAGTATGACGCGTATCTCAGCCATCGCCTCCCTCGACCATATGTTAGGGAAGGTTGCGACCCGATCAACGACGCCACCGTAAGCAAAGACCTTTAGGCGAGCATGACATATTCAAGCTGCAGGACATTCATAATCAAAGTAGTACTTAATAATAAAATATCGAATACAATGAGATACCTCATGATGTGCTCAAATGTACATGAAATGATTTTAGAACAGTAAAAGTCCAGACTAAAATTGTAGTTATACATGTCTACATTATAAACCATTACTAATTCTAGTAAATTATACAACTGGCTTAAAAGCTTCTTGATCGTTTAAAAAATCATTGACGGAATAATACGCCTTGCTTACCAAGTGACTTTTAACGTGACACTTAAATCTGTTGACGGGCAAATTCACTACATCCATGGGTATTTTATTATAAAAGCGTATACAGTTCCCCACGAAGGACGTGCTAACTTTACGGAGACGACAGGCTGCCACTGCGAGCTTGTTTTTACTTCTTGTGTTGTAGTCGTGGATTTCGCTGTTAAGTTTGAATTCATGGAGATTTTTCCGTACATACATAATGTTCTCAAAAATGTATTGAGAAGCTACAGTGAGAATATTTGCCTCTTTGAATTTTTCTCTTAAGGAGGCACGAGCTCCTAGTTCATAAATAGAACGCACTGCTCGTTTTTGCAGTACGACGATAGTCTGGATATCCGCCGCTTTCCCCCACAGCAGGATTCCATAGGACATAACACTGTGGAAGTAACTGTAGTAAATCAATTTTGCTGTCTCGACGTTTGTCAGCTGCCTGATTCGCCTCACTGCATAGGCTGCGGAGCTTAGTTTTCCTGCTAATGTGGCTATATGTGCATGCCACTGAAGTTTTGAATCTAAGGTTATTCCCAAAAACACAGTCTTGTCTTCGAATTCTAGAATTTCGCCCTTTAATTTAATTCTTGAGTTGTTTATGTGCTTAACATTGGGTAAAATAAATTTTATGCACTTCGTCTTCTTTGCATTTAAAAGCAGGTTATTGGCTGTAAACCAATTTACAATAGTGGATAATACATCATTAATACAGTCGAAGCTTTTCTCTTTTCTATCCACTTTGAAAATTAGAGAAGTGTCATCTGCAAATAAAACTATATCATGTCTACCCTGCACAAGCTCTGGTAAGTCATTTATGTACACTAAAAATAAGAACGGTCCTAGGATGGATCCTTGCGGTACTCCAAGAGCAACGTTTGAACCTGCTGACGAGGTCCCATTGATGACTACTCGCTGTGTTCTGTTCGATAGATATGATGAAACGAGATCAAGAGCTCCATTCTTTATCCCATAGTGCCTAAGCTTTCTGATCAGATTTTCGTGATCAACGCAATCAAATGCTTTTGATAAATCACAGAAAACTCCAACAGCATCTTGAGCCTTTTCCCAGGCATCAAAAATATGTTTAATGAGTACCACACCGGCATCTGTGGTGGAACGGCCTCTAGTAAATCCGAATTGCTTACTGTTCAGCAGTTTATTACGATTGAAATGGGATAGAAGCTGATTAAGGATAAGTTTCTCGAAAATTTTGCTTAATGCCGGTAGTATTGAGATAGGTCTGAAGTTTGTGGGGTCTGATTTCGTTCCTGATTTGAACAACGGGATAATTTTACTATGTTTCATCAAGTCAGGAAAAACTCCAGTATCAATACTTCTATTAAAGATATCAGCTATATAAGGAGCAGTTAATTCTATTATGGAATGTAATACTTTGACAGACAGCCCCCAAAGATCTTCAGTTTTCTTGACATTCAATGATCTAAACGCTTTGGTAACGATGATAGGAGTCACATAATTGAAACCAAAGATTTCCGTACATTCCACTACATTTCCTTTCAATAATACTTCAGCAGCGTCTGGCGATGAATTTAAAGACTTTGATGTCTCTATGGGTATATTGGAAAAGAACCGCTCAAATTGATCCGCTACATCGAGATCGGAACTTACTAGAGTATCATTGATACGTAGGCTGTAGTGCGGATCTTTAATCTTTCTTTTTCCAGTTTCATTGCTTATTACTTGCCATACAGTCTTGACCTTATCACTAGAGTTTTGTATTTTTTTGGACAAGTAATCAGCTTTAGCGGCGACACATACTTTCTTAAAAGATTTGGAATAGTTTTTAACATACTCTAGAAATTCCGGTCTTTTATCCGTAGTTCTCGAATCATATAAGTCATAGAGTCGGCGTCTCTTCTCGTGAATATCTGGTGTAGCCCAGTCGCTAAACTTAACCTTGGGCTTGCCTTGAATTTTCTTAGGACTAAAGCATTTGTCAAATTCTTTTTTTATACAATCATGTAAAACAGAACACATACAGTCGGGGTTTTCCTGGGGAAATGAAAGATGAAATAATCTTTTTGCAGTATTCTGACAAAATAGGTCGAGGCGTTTTTCTGAAATAGGTCTGCACATGAAGCCACAAGGCGCTTCCTCGATTTTCCCGCTGAAGGTAACAAGTTGCCCGCAGTGGTCAGAACTTAAAGTGTTTATGATAGATTTAACTATCGCCTCCTTGTTACTGTAAATATTATCAATACACGTAGCACTAGTTGCTGTAATTCGAGTAGGCTCACAAAACAAGTTCACTAGGTCAAAAGACTTGAACGTATTTATTAAACTCACACTCATTGGCGATTTTTCTAATAAATTAACATTAAAATCACCACACACAATGATACACTTTTTGCTCTTAAAGACACCAGCGAGCACTTCATCCATAACGGATTCGAATAAAGTGTAGTCCGCTGACGGGGGTCTGTACACGCATACAATTATAAATTGTTCCAGCTCAATACAAGACAGTTCAATTTGCCGTTCAATAGACATGTCGACTATATCTTTACGCTCTTTGCTTTTGAGGTTATGCTTTACTAAAATCAAAGATCCTCCACGGCTGTAGGACTTTCTATAAAATGAACTCAGTACACTATGATTTGTGAAATTGAACATTTCATGACCTTTAAGCCAGTGTTCAGTTATACACAAAATATGAATATTTGAACATTGTATGAACAAATCTATTTCTAATTCTTTACTGGCAAATCCCTGGATATTTTGGTGAACTATGTTCACTACATCATTACTCGCATGAATACTAGTGTTACAGCGATCGAGAGGCTCGGAGCCGGCGGATGTAGCACACTTTGTCGAAGAGGTTAGTTTAAATCAACCGCAGGCTCCGTCCCGGATCCTCCGCTACTAAAACGTAACACAGGACCCGCCTTAAAACTATCACAAACCGTGTTTGACATCACAGGGTCTACAATATTATATGCTAACAAATTAGCAACATCTCGCAAGTCCCTCCTAGGAAGGTGGGTACGCTTTCGGGTCAGGTTGAATTTTTTTACAAATTTATTCGTATCAAAGTACGAAATCGTACGGCCGTAGAAGGAAAGTTTATATAGTATAGAGTTGAAATAGGCCAACTTCATATTCTCCTTCTCCGATATCATATCCGAATACGGCAACGCGCAGATAATAATTTTTCCTACACCACGGCGATCGACGTCAGCGAGGACCTCGGACAATTTAGTGATGTCCCGCCTCGTATAATCTAGGCTCTCGCTAATGAATACTACCAGCGTGCAGTCGCGGTCAAACTCGTCGGCGGAAATATGCGAGATCAATCGGTCGATGGACGCACCCGGAAGGCAGTGGTTGGTGACCTTCTGCGTCAACCGGCCTGCCAGCAGCGCACCCAGGCCGGCGCCCGCGCGGTCAGAGTACACGGCGGTGCGCCGCGTGCGCCCGAGAGGACTCACCGGGGGCGGGGCCGGCGAGCCCGGGCGAGGGGACAGCTGCAGCGACTCGACTCCGCTCGCCGGTGGTGGCTCCACACGGCTCGGCGGCGACTCGACTCTGCTCGGCGACGGCGGCTCCACACGGCTCGGCGGCGGCTCGTCTCGACTCGGCGGCGGCGGGTCGGCTCGGCACGGCGGCGGGGCAGGCGGGGCGGGCGCCCCTCGGTGCGGCGTGGCCGCGCAGGCGGCGACGCGGCGCAGCGCGGGGGAGGCGGGGGAAGCGGGCGCGGCGCCGAGGCTCGGCCCGGAGCAGCGCGCCGGCACCCGGGGCGACTCGAAGTGTTTCTAGAACATTATTCATAAAGGCTATGTATTCCTGCAATGTTTTGCTTGACAGCTCGTGTTTGATAGTAATATCTTTCAACTTTGCCTGCAGTATCTTGATCTCTTCGGAGCGATTATTCAGCTCTTTGACTGCCTCGTCTAATTGTCGCTGACAATTAAGTAGCTGGTCATTCAGTGCCACATGATTGAACCTTGACATTGCTGCCTTAAAAATTGACTTGTGGCGTTGCAATAAAACTTTAGATTTTTTGATAAATCTACTTAATTTTAAATATTTTTTAATCTTATTCGACCCCCTCACTACAATTTTTTTATCAAAATGATTCTGTAAATACACAGAATTGGTCAAATCTATTGTTTCAACTATGGGGGCACTTACTAAACTATCATGCATTATGTCTACTTCACAATTGTTAAGTTCGGCAAAGATACTTAAATTATTCTCATCCAGCTCGGAGCAATACTTGCAAACAGTGGTCTGTTTTGCATGAAGTTCCTCAAGATCTTGCTCCAGATCCCGAATACGCTGCAATGCCTGCTCATGTATCTCCTGGCACTGCTGGAACCGGTCCACGGAGAGTTGAAGTTCAGTCTGCTGGCTCAACATGTCCTCATACACAATATCTTGTTCAGCGAGCTGAGCTTTTAGTGTTGTGTTCATCCTGACGACCCGCACGACTTCCTCTTCACTGTCCTCCCGTTCCTGCAGGAGCTTTTCATTTAGCTCAGTGGCTTCTTTGAGCTCTTTTTGAGTTTGTTGAAGTTTATTTATTAACGCAGCTCTGCGTGTGGTCGGTTTGGTGACTTGGGCTGAAAACATGTTCATAGTGTAAGATATTTGAAGTAACTTACAATAAAGAGAAAGTGCTTTTAGTACCGACTTGACTGTCAAGGATAACTAATTATTCATAAATTAGTGATTATATTAATACACAAACAAAATAGAATACGTCTTTGGTCGCTTAAACGAATATTTCAAATCTACAATGGGCTAAATGCCGATACAATTGAGCTATTATATTGAGATATACTTCGGCATAAAAATTTGGAACATATAAGTAGCTCATAGGTTATGTTATTATGGTCTGAAGGCTAAAAATGAAGTGGAGGGAATAATTTATGAAAAACAATACTCATCTGCTTTTATTTTCCGCTGGGAATCAGTACACTCACAGTACGGTCACTGTAGGTTTAAATATTGGACGTTGGCCGGATGACAGTTGCTTTATTATTGCCGATATTTTTGTTGTTTATACTGCACTAGGACGTGTGATAACAATAACACGTTTAAATTATCCACTAAACTTAACTTTCATAACGTTTGATATGTATTATTTACATATTTAATATTTATTAGACAATTTTTAAATACGCGTATCGTATTTGACGTCTAGTCCGAGGTGCGTTCGGATACACCTCCTTGTTAATATAATTATTTACCTAAATACCTTAGAAAGCAATACCTAATCTAGACACGAACACGAAACAAACCGGTTATCCCGTTCAGTGCGTATGGTGCACATGAGCATCAAATACTGACGAATGTCGCTTGTCGCTATATATATAGTGGTGAATAATTGTGAACTCACAGTTTACCATATTGCAAGCCTAGCTTAGTTTACCTTTAAAAGGGTAAGATCTAATTTAATTTGTATGTGTCTGCGTATCTCGTTTTAATCCGTTTCCGCTTTCCACTGCTAGGATCCTATTGTTCAGATGTCTGATGGATTATTTTTTCAACTCATTGTTTTAGTAGTTGTACCACATTTTCCTGTAATGATTGTCAGGCATCGAGGGAAAAAGATACAGTGTTTAGGACAAGTCCCGAAATTGCAGGCATTCACAGGTTACAGTAACCGCTTAGCTTCAAGCTGGCAGTGCGGACGGAGGGTCATGGTGAAACTATATACTTTGCCCACTACGGATTCCTAAAAATTAGGTAGTCAATACAATTACATAGTTCAATAAAAAACTTTTTTTTTTGAACCTGACTGTGGCTTTATAGGCCGGGCCCAATAAAGCGACAGGAGTGCGCGGTTGGAGAGTAGCCTGGGGAAAATCCAGGGGAAAACCTCCGGCACGACCACGCGTGTGATTTGGAATACTGGAATACCCTAAGAGTTTGCGCTCCAGTGAGATTGGTTAAGCGGTTTCAACCGAATCTGATGTGTGAATGGAATCGAGCTACTGGGAGTTTTGTCGCTGGTTCACTAAAGTAAATATTTGACTTGTAACTATGGTGTTATCAATAAATTATTGTATTGTATTATTGTATTGTAAACCTAGCCTAGCTGAGAAGAGTCCAGCAAGAAACTCAGCTAGGCCCGACTTGGGTCGGACTTACTCTACCCAGTGTGCGGCGGTACCGGGATGAATAGGGACTATACGTGTCAGTGTTGTCGCGATCGCGCGGTGGACGTCCCCGCCGGCGGGAATGCCTAAGTGTACGCGTCGTGTCAGAGTTGGACGCCGTATGCGCAACGTTCCATCTTTCGATGGACGCTGTGATTACGTCGCCCGGGTCCGTAAGTGTGTGCCTAGGACGCCAGACCGTGCGGTCCCTAATCAGTGATCGCCGAGTAACGACAGAGGGGGTAGGGATGGGAACGTAGTCGACAGCTTTCTTAACTAACGGATTCTTATGATGGGAATCGTTGTCAAAATAACGTCTGGCAGTCTGCTTAAAGAAACCATAAATGGTGCTAATCCCCATGTTGTGGTGTAGACTGAGATTCGACTGGTACCACGGAGCACCAGTCGCCCTACGGAGAAAACGATTCTGAATGACCTGAAGCGGCTTGAGCGATGTCATAGGCACGTGAGCAAAAGCTATACTTGCATAAGACATGATTGAACGAACACAAGTTTTGTAGAGTGTCAGCTTATTTCTAAGTGACATTTTACTAAATTTGTTAATCATCGGCCCAAGCCTTCCTAGCACGAACAACTCACGGTTGCGTACCCTACTGATGTGGCTACGGAGTCAGTTTTCTGTCGAGGGTCACTCCAAGATATTTGACTTCGTTGGCCCAGGGGATGGGCCGGTAAAACATTTGGATCGGAGCCAGAAAAATCATTTAGGCACTTGTATGGTCCTATCATTTATGCCGATGAGGAATGTTTATTGTTTATACAGAATGAAACGACAGGGAAACAAAAGCAGAGTTCTCCTCCAAAGCAGCCTACAAGTGGTCAACAAACGAAGCATCTAAGCCGCTTACGGTTTAAAAATATTACCTACTTCCATAATGGGGTGCGTTTTAAAGCGCGGCTTAGCCTCCCACCGTCTGCCCCCCTCCCCCGGCACGGCACTTCACGTGCGTTTTGACGCGATTATCATACCCGACGGTATCTCGCTATATTTTTGGATGTGGGAAAAGCAGAATGCGGCACTAGGAAGAAAGGGTAACCACGAAATTAAAAAAACTTGATACTAAATGTGACGTGAAGCTCTCAACTTGTGTTAAGACTGAATTTAACGTTTGTGGTTAATGTACCTATATAGTATATAACAACTTGCTTACCTGAAAGTCTTTTTTTTAAATAACGGTACCAATTCACACAAATCTTTTAAGCACAAAAAAATTTCCTAATTTTCAGGATTTTAGCTTCAGTAAATTGAACCTTCGCCATTCGATTCCTGAATTACTTTTTTTTAATTAATATTAGTTTGAATAAATATTATTAATAACACATCAACTGCTTCGAAGCTCGGCTCCCGCCGCGCGTGGTTTTTGAATCTGCTTCCTTTGTGACGGTTTTAATATGGAAATTAACGTTCTACCGTGTGACGTACTCGACAAGCATACCCATTTCACTCAATGTCACTACTTCACCAGTCTTCTCAATTTCACCCTTAAATGTATCTCTATAAAGTTGCTGTTTCAGAAAGTGGTCTTGTTTAACGGTAAAGTTATGTTGGCCTGGCACAAAGAATTTGCCGGTAAAATCCACGGATTTGGGCGCCTAATTGAATTTTTTATATATCTTTGATACGGTAGATTCTTTTGAAACACAAGGCCTTCTTTTTAAACTACTTATGATGTAATAGCAATTATTATGCATGTATCAGGTACCTACTTTGAATAGGTTGAGAAGTCATAAATTCGTACTCGCTAACGATCCTCTCAAATGCTTTTTACATAATATTTTGTTATTACTGTCTAGTGTTTAGTTAATATTTAAACACCGGATAGAGCATAAAAAAATAAGTATACTTTGAAATACGCATTCAATGTTCCATACGTAGTTACATACCTATACGAACTGCCGTGACGCATAGAGTCCGACCACGCTAACTCTGCAAGGAATAATTTGGCAACACTGTGCATTATACGTCATGTTTGTATGAAAATGTGACGTTTGAGGTAGTGTTGCCAAATTATTTCAATGCAGAGTTAGCGTGGTCGGACTCTACAATGCATATTATCATTGCGCAATGCGCGAAGTTCCATATTTTTTGAACTCGGATGACTAACTCAAAATTATTCTTGAGTATCATTGTCAGCTTATTCGCACAAAGAGAGAAAAATCACTAATAAAAGATAGCAATCTCTCGTAATGTTCATTCTCTTTTTCGCTCCATTCCCAATTTTCCCTCGTTCCATTGGCATTTACTTGTTCATTTGGTCGATCTCGCTAAAAAAAATGAGTACAGAGAGACGGAAAATTACAGTTCGACTGCATCGGGTAATAAAGTTGATTTGAGTTATTTGTAAACACAAACACCTTCTTTGCTACGCTACATGTTATGTCGGCTATATTTAGATCTTGGGTTAGCAAAGTAGAGATTTTGAGTTTTGATTTCTTAATGTATTAAGTGCATCGTGTTAGGATGTATGCAATAACTTTTGTTACAAATTGAGAATTACGTTAAGTGATAGCATGTTGTAGTTTGCCTCTGCCTATCCCTCTGTATGTATGGATGTTTTTATTGGTTCAATTTGTGGAAGGAATCCTTCAATGTATAATATTAAAGAAAAAGTTTAACTTGTTCTATGTGCATGATGCCCTATCATTACAAGGGATACTGGATACCATAGCTGAAAAGTAGAGTGACGGTAAAACAGTTCTTAATTGTCAGATACCTATATCATAAACCAAAAAAAATATTCAATTTAATAATACTACATATATATGCAGAAGAAAATTAATAAAACCTAAATGCACGTTAACAATACGAGTAACGTTAATAATACGAATCGAAAATGTTGGCTGGTTATGCATTACACCATCCTCGTTCCAAAATTAAAAACCAAAGTCGCGACGGGGGTTAGGGGGTCTATTTCTACACCCGTCATTCCAAAGATCCATTCCGTTCCATGCTCGCATCAACTGTTTGAATAGAACCACGCGGTGCTGAATTTATTGTGCTCGCTGATGAAACTGCAATGTCCCATGTTAGTTAAATTTGCATGTAGTTAGGCTCTTTTGGATTAGATTAGTAGCTACCACCCCCCCATCTATTGTCACGTAAATCCGATGTATCGCTTTCACTTGAAACTCGTGTGATATGGTAATGTGACATTTAATTCCTATCATTGAGGGATCCCTTGTTATATTTCAATTTATCCACTGCTATACTTACATATATTACTTATGGCTGCTGGTTATCATGGATTGAATGCCTGTTGTAAGTTTTATTGTATACGATTAATCTGCAGGGAGATAAACGCTAATTATTTGAGTAATGAATTAATTACTGTGGAGTATGGAGGAAATTTATATATCTTTCTCTGTTTTAAACGATGGAAATAATGTGAGAGTAAAAAAAGGTTTAGAATATTATAGGTACCTATTTCCCTAAGAGATATCAAATTTTGAAAAAAAAGACCTGAAAATTGTCAGTTTGTTAAGTCGCCAATTTTCATTCGCCCATCTATGCATCCATCCCACCAATAGGTACCACTACGACAACTCTTGATTAAACAAACCGACAGAATTCGATTTGTAAACTAAATAAAAACCTTAATAGGTAACGAATCCTTTGATTTTTACGTCAAAGGGATTCAAATCCGAATGGAAATACACAGATATTAAAAAATGAAAGGCCCGAATGCGAATGTATGCGTCATTCGAATTTCGAATATTGGCAATAAAACTGCGTTGAGCTGAAAAATCGATGTCGACAGACGAGCTAGCTCCGCGTCTGTAGTACCTATAGATGAGCCCTTTTTAGGGTTCCTTATGATATGAACCCGTTAACTGCGGGTTGATCGTCTGTGAATTAGTGAATTAGTACCTAAATATCATCTCTTATAAAAGAGTCGTTGAAAGTATATTTATTGTACGGTTCCATTCATTTGTTTTGTTCGTTTCCAATATATCATAATTATTATTTATTAATCAATACATAGTCCACTCTTTATTTCTAATCTCAGTCGATTAAAATGCACAAAAGTAAAGTTGAATAGTAGAATATTGTATGGTAGCTACCTACTTATTATGGCGCTGCGCTGGCAAATACCGCGCAAACCTAGTGGATATGCAAATAAACTCAACCTAGGATTTTTTAATTTGGCTAAAACCGTTGTCAACACGGCCAGCTAACATCTGGGACAATTAATCAAAACACTGTTGATAGAGGTTTATCCATAGACGTATAACATCATAGACAAGTATTCAATTTGAAATGAACTCCAATACCATTACCAGCACTTGGCAGACTAAAGTAGTATGAAAATTAGTAATTAAAATATCTCTTTATAAAATCTTGGGTCACGTTAATCAATCAAAGATTAAATTTTGTAATACATTCCTCTTATACCTATTTAGGTACTCTAAGAACAAAGAGGTGCTTATAGGTACTCTAACTCTTCAGTAGAGTACTCTCAGAGACAGTCCGCTGGCTCGAGATGGCGATTACCGCGAACAATGCCGTCTACCCCTGTGGGCGCCTACATATTGCTACAACCATATAATAGTCAACTTTAATGCATATTTATTTTTTAACCCACTCATCACCGCACACTAGGTATGTGTTAATTTATTTTAATTTGTTACCACAGGACAAAACCAAAATTCAGTAAATAACAAATGCCTATCTCAACATTGTTTCAGTATTTACGAGGTTTCTAAGAGAAAAAACAAATTTTCTCGTGAGTTTTAGTTATCAACCGACAGGCAATATATCAGTTACAATATGTTGCACAAACTTAACTAGACTTTAAAATGAACGAAGTATGTAACATTTGGCGATTAAAATGAAATTTTTAGTTGCAGTTTGATGGTTTGAGCATAGCTATCAACTCTGAATATCACGAAATACGAAATATTCAGAGTGGTAATGTGGCTAAGTTTACCTGTTTTGTTACTTGCTACAGGGTCAGATAAAACAGTTACAGGGCGTCGATAGCCAATGAATTTTGTATCCTAAGGTTGCTATAAGACTTACCTACCTAAAGTTTAGTTTGGCGGTCGCCACTCCAAATAAACCTAAACAAATGGCATTTTCGCAGCAACAGAATTTCAAAACACAGATAATGGGAACCTCGTGTCCTAAAGTTTTACCTATTATTACAGATGAGTTCAGTGCAAGAAGAGAAACCTCCAGAATCAGCGAAACCCGTCCGGGAGCTCCGTAATGCCGAGCTAGTATCACGGCTGCTGGCCGCCACGCCGCCGTACCTGTACAGCTCATTTCCGCTGCAGCCGCACGCCTTCTTCTTCAGCGAGATGCTGAGGTCGTTCGTGACGCGGCATCCTGCGCGGCCTAACCACTATCACCGGTCAGTATAAAGTGGAAGAGATAATTCTAACGCAGAGTTCTTATTGTTGATAGCACTGAGCCTCATGAGGGTGGGTTTCATCCGCAAGCTCTTGTCAACCGAGTAGTCACTACCAGATTCATAGACGATAACAATGCCTTTCGTGTTGGGTATGACACCGAATACCTTGTCACTCAAAAGTATAATATTTAGATGCTTACAACAATTTTTCTTTTAATTTCAGGAGATTCAAGAGACGATCACACAAATACTTCGCAGAAAACGATGAATGGCGGCGAGACTGGCCTAAACAGGACGAAGAAAAGAAAGAGCCAGAGACGCGCCCCGAAGTTCCGTTAGAGTTGACTGTAGAAAAGCATCCTCGGGTGCGAGATCCCTCGCCGAGAAGAGTATCTCCGAAAATCGAGCAGAAGCCGAGCAGTAGCCCGCCTCCAGGCCGGCAATCCTCCTTCGTCGATGTTGGAACCGAAGAACTCCCGAAGCCTTCGCCGTGTGTCGGCAGAGCTGATGCAGTACCTCCCTCGAACCTCATTCTACCTCCGCCTCCGCCAATGTGGTATCCGCCGATCTACAACCCCCCGTTTGGCGTAGACCCTTTAAACTTCTTCATTGATTTACGTGTATCTGGCCATATTTACGATAGGAAACGGACCATGACGGAAGGTCTTGAGAACATCAATCAAGAACGGTCGGAAGAACCCGGCTTAGATAAAAGATTAGGTAGAGATTTCGGAATGAAACCTCGCCATGTCTCCGCTTTCTCCGTCCCTGTTAGACCAGGGAATGTCTCTGCTGATATGCCTGCGAAATACTTCGATCATAACGGCACTAGTAAACATGGAAAAGTAAATGGGACGTCGTATATTATGAAGAATTTAAAAAATGTTTACGAGAATTTGAAAAACTCTCAAGACGTTAAAGATGTGTCCAAGGTGAACAAGGATGAAAATACAAAAGCAGAGTCTTCAGATCTGGATGACGATATAATAGACTAGATTAGAAATACATGTTTGTATGGTACCTAACTTATAAATGTAATTTAAAGAAATGATGGGCGAAAGGATGTAAGCATGATTTTACATATCCTTGAGAAGAGTATGATACAAATAAATATATGTACTACATTCCTATTAAAACGTAATTTAGGTAAATGCAAGCTGTTTGTCTGTATATAATGCTCACACGCACTTTGCTGTGTTAACAGAAGAAAGACCGTATTGTATCAAAATTATTCTTGTTTATGTTACACATACAATACGTCAAAAGCGCCTTCCAGAATTAGGTTCCATAGTTTTTTAACGACAAGGATGATGCATATGCGCATCATGTGCACTGAGAGGATTACTGTAAGTAAGTAGTAATTTGTGGTGATCTCAATTTTCTATTTTATTTCATCCTAATCTAAATTGAGTAAATCTAGTCCTTGTGTGTAAATAATGTTTAAATTACCTGATAATACTCATACTAAATATATAATCTAGTCAATAATGTTGCTGTTGTATGATTTATTTATTATGGTTTTATGCAAAAGATTTTATCCAATATTGTAATGTAATGAAACTCAAGAGCTACCTACATACCCACTTAATAAAATGATATACCCACCTATCCGTCTGTTGTCTGTTATGGTTTATATTTACAAAATACTTACATACCTACTGATATTCCCTTTGCATCTGGATATTATTATAGATAGCTTTATAGCTAACCCAGATGCAAAGGAAACTTGCATTATTTCACTGATCTAGTCAATCAGATTTAAGAATTAGGTACGTAAAGACACCAAAACACGAAAAACTAAAAAATGCACAAATATTTTTTAAAATTCAAATCAAAAACCGAAATTACAAACAATTAATTTAAAATAATTTGATTCCTAAAAAAGGTTAGTAGGTATCATTAGTCATGTTTTTTTTAGTAATTATAATTACATGCAGGTACGGAATTCTAAAAAGTACGATTTGGTATTCAATTATTTTTTAAGTGCTCATCGGTTAACAATCGTTTTTCCATAAATTGTTTAAAATCATTACCTGCATACCTACTATTGTATTTATAAATTGAATTTGTAGGAAACATTTTAAAGCAGTTAATTATTCTCATGGTACATAATAGTTTTTGTTACAAGTCAACCGAAAACTTCAATATTTTATGGAAATAAAATTGACTTACCATTTTCAAATACCTGCTAGGAATACGAATGTCAACATTAAATATCGAGGTCGATATTTTGTAGAAAATTACCTTTCGCTGCACTAACTCGCGATTAAGCATGAAGTAAGGATAAGACTGGAACTGGCTATACAACATATAAAATTGTGCGAAAGAGATGCTAGCATAGACACCAACGCAAGTGGGTACGAGATACAATGTGTCACGTCCTGGGGCGCTACCGCGACAGCAAACGAAGTTTTCCCTCTCTGTCTCACTTATATGCAAACTTGCAAGTGCGACAGAGAGGGAAAACTTCGTTTGCTGTCGCGGTAGCGCCCCTGTCCCTCATCGCGTATTATTTGTCACCGAAACGTCATCAATGTATTCAAGCCAGAACGTAGTGGTTATATGTGATAATCCACATCGAAAGGGACCTTATGGCGGCAGGCGCTTACGTTACACTTATTCACTGTTGTATTGGAACAGCGGCAATAAAGGCTTAAGTGCCGGCCGCCATAAGGTCCCTTTCAATATGGATTATCACATATTCTCTTTGTTCAAGTCTATTGGCTTAATTGTGGCCCTAATGTATATACAGCAAGACTAATTATGAGATGTCAGAATTGTGCTACGTCCATATAAGTCTTCTGATACATCTCAATTTGGTCAACTTATCATAACTCCGTCCCCCTTGGTGATTCGCTAATCCTCCTTCTTTAATCTCTTTCTCCGTCACTAAGTGATCAAAAGCGGGGACAGTGACAGATGAGCCTTGCCAGATAGCATGGTAACTATCTCCCTCTTACTTACTGATATGTACGTGAAAAGAGGTGAGAAGTATAGAAAACGTTCAACTTAATAGCGCTCTTTACTCTGATGTCTGATTACGTCTTTGTATCTGAGGTGCTACCGCGACCGAAAACGAAGGAAGTTCGAATCCCCCTTTATCCCCCTCCCTCGGTCGGTTCGGTCTCCCTTTCTATCGCACGAATCGGCAAGTGCGACAGAGAGGGAGATATTCGAACTTCGTTTTCGGTTAGCGGTAGCCCCTCTGTGGCCTACAAAAGAAATACATTTAAATAACTTTTGACTTACTGACTTAATTTCCAAGAATCTAGCCCGTCACGTCTTTAAAAAGAAAACAGTAGCTTGACAACCTTTTGACAGCCGTTGACAGTGGTGCAAATGTTGCCTGTGTTAAAATTTCCTAACCAAATTCAATTCCATATATGATTTATTATATTAATGTAAAACAGGTTATTTTTCATAAAAGCATTAATGAACGTAATATTTACTAGCGAGCAAATAAACAAGCTGCAAACAAAAAGGTGTTACTGTTACTGACAGTTCCGACCTATATATAGCCTAGATAACATTATGTCTGATTTTAGTTTCTCACCTAGCAACATTCGTCACCACGCGATTTTCTTTCTGAATTTGGTTGCACTCTGGAAGATTTTTTAAAGAATTTGACTTTTATTTCCAGAAAAGTAATACAAAAATGTTTGGTGGCCAACAGCCTATTTTAGTTTTGAGTAAGTGTTGCGTTAAGTAAGCTTATTTATTATTTGCTAAAAGTTAGAATTTTATTCAATGGTGATTCACGATTGCAGGTCAAAACACAAAACGTGAGTCCGGCCGGAAGGTTCAGCTCGAAAATATTAATGCTGGAAAGGTAAATAAAGTCAAAACTGTACTAAACATAACATTTCTAAAGCCAAGAAGCAGATTCTGTTATTGTTTTATTTATTTGTGGTTTATTTTAGACGATAGCGGACGTTATTCGAACATGCCTCGGGCCGCAAGCAATGTTGAAAATGTTGATGGACCCCATGGGAGGCATCGTGATGACCAACGATGGCAACGCCATCCTCCGGGAGATCACTGTGCAGCACCCTGCTGCAAAATCTATGATAGAAATCGCCAGAACACAAGATGAAGAGGTTAGAATTTTCAAGTATCCTTATTAGGCGTTAATAATCATTCAACGATATTTATTAGCATTCCAAAGATACTAAGTAGGTTGGTTATATCCTTAAAAATAACATATTTCATTAAATTTGTTATTTTGGTTTCAATATTAATGTTTTCTCACTATTTGTTACCTTTGCTGGTGACAAAGAACTGGTTCAAGTATTGTCCAACCTAACCTGTTAAATTGTATCTGAATAACTTCTACATACAAATATAAACCAATTTCCATCAACCTGATCATTGGATTTATTTACATAGAACTGAACAAAAAAAAAACTGAAAAAGTAAAAATATAATTATTGGGGCATTTTTAAGTAATTTTATCATATAATCCTAATCTTTTTTTGGGAGTTAATTAATCAATCCTTATTTTATATTTTTTGAGTTATACTTACTTTTTTCATGCATGTTATTTGCTTTTACGAATTCTGTCTATTGTATGTATAAAACTTAATGCTGAACTGGCAACCGAAACTATCTTCAGGTTGGAGATGGAACCACATCAGTGATAGTCCTGGCCGGAGAAATGCTGGCTGTGGCCGAACAGTTCCTGTCCCAGAACATCCACCCTACAGTGATCATCAGAGAGTACCGACAGGCACTCGAGGATGCCATCAAATTGTTGGAGGACAAAATTTCCATCCCTATTGACATGAATGACAAGGAAAAGATGAAGGAAGTTGTAAGTAATACATGATTTAACTTTTTACAGTGTTTGTGTGTTCCAGGCAAATTTTGCAACTGCAGACCAGTTATTCTCAAGTGATTTGCCTGAAATCCTTCATACTATAGTAAGTACAATGACGATGCAATATACAACCAAGCTAATCTGATGATGGAGACAGTTGGTAGCCATAGCATCTTCTAAACTACATGTGATTAGAAGCATTAGAAGTAGATATGGATCTACAACTTGTAGATGGCTGGAAAAAAGGTACAGTTGGAAGTAAAAGCTTGTACCAAAAATTTCGAACTTAGGATAAAACTGAAATATTTATTACAGATTATAGTCACAATGTTTGTTTGTAGAAAAGTAGAAAGCCATTAAGCTTTAAAAGTTCTTAAATTATCTATTTTTTTAATCTCAGATTGTCCGCTAGTGCTGCAGTTTGGTGAACATGCAAATTTTTATTCTCAGTATCGCAGACTTCACTGTTAAGTAAATGTACAAATCGGTATTTCCAAATGAAACATTCAGAGATTAGATCTTGCAAAGACTATTTCAACACTATCATAAATTCGGGTTACTATATTGGAAAATGGGCCGGCTTGGGTCATTTGCAATCCTAATAATATTGTAGATGCGAAAGTTTAGGTGTTTACATGTTTTTTACTCAATCATGCAGAAACGGCTGAACGGAATATGATTGAACTTGGTATACAACATGTTTATAGCTTGGATTAACATATAGGATACTTTTTATCCCGAAAATCCTCCCTTGAAGGGATGAAATAGGAAGTGGAAGTTTACGCGGATGAAGTGGCGGAAAAAAGCTAGTGTAGCATAAAAAAAATACTATTGGTAGTTAGGTAGATTATGTCAAATCAACAATAAGATGTTCTAATATATTCTCTGCCACTGCTCACGCGAAAATAAAAACAATAATTTAGAAAAAAAAGTGTTTTGATCAGTCGCCTATTGAATTAAAGTGTACTTGTTTTCCTCACACAGCAAAGGGTCAACAGGGTAACCTAAACTGCATATTTTTAAGATGATCAATTGATTTGGTTTCCAGATCCGATCATGCGTGGGCACCAAGTATATCGGGCGCTGGGCCGACCTGGCGGTGGATATCGCGCTGGACGCGGTCAACACTGTTATGGTCAATGAGAATGGGAGAGTTGAAGTTGATATCAAGAAGTAAGCTTATTATTGATTTTTTATACAATTTGACGACCGGTTTAGGCTAGTGGGTAGTGCACCTGCCTGTGAAGCTGAAGGTCCTGGGTTCGAATCCCGGTCAGGGCAAATATTTGTGTGATGAGCATGAATATTTGTTTCTGAGTCTTGGATGTTTTCTATGTATTTAAGTATTTATATCTATTAAATATATCGTTGTCTAGTACCCATAACACAAGCCTTCTTGAGCTTACTGTGGGGCTAGTTCGATTTGTGTAAGATTGTCCTCTAATATTTATTTATTTAATGCCGATGGCAAGCAAGCGTACGGGCCACCTGATGGTAAGCGGCCACCGCAGCCTATAGACGCCCGCAACTCCAAAGGAGTCACGTACGCGTTGCCGACCCTTTATGATATTTGAGAATTCACTGTGTTAAAAGCAGAAGAGACAAATTTAGGTCCCTCACTCTCAACACAGTGCATCCTCGGGAGCTCTGGCAACTTTGGACAAAGGAACACAACACTACATACTTGTATAGTTGTTGATACTGCTTGGTATACTTACCCATATTAATGTAACCCGTCGTCTACCCGTCGTATCCCTGGGATCCCGGGGATCATAACAAAAGAATGCTATTGTTTATTTTATTCGCCGGGAGACGACGGCTTTGGCCACATTATTGAAAATAGAAATATTTTATCAGAAAACATGTTATGTTAAAGATACAAGTTTTTGGGTTCCTGAGCTAGGATTCCCTGCGTTACAGTACCCAGCTTTGTTTGCCACTGCTGTTATATTTTTGTGAGCATTTTCTAGTAGCAAATTATAATCAGTCATGTAGCATAGATAGTAAAGCATTTTACGACGCTTTTCTTCATCTATTTTTGGGTCATGCTAGCAAATTTAAGTAATCTGGCTTTCAATTGAGAAACAAACACGATGACATGACTAAGGGTGGGTTGCCACAACTTACGAATCCTACGATTACAGATCAATCAACGTTAAATTGGCACTGGTAGCTGTCATATCACGGAAATTTATCGGACACCACTTGACATGATTACAGATAGTTTGGTGAAAGCGTTAAAGGGTAGGTCCCTTTAACGCTTAATTCGCAAACATTTGACCACCTTTATGTATTTTATTCCTGATCTGTATTGATTGGACTTAATTTTCTGCCGAATACGGTTAATAAATTTTCGTATAAAATTTCAGCTATGCGAAAGTCGAGAAGATTCCCGGCGGCACGGTGGAGGAATCCCGCGTGCTCAACGGCGTGATGATCAACAAGGACGTAACACATCCGAAGATGCGGCGCTACATCGAGAACCCACGGATAGTGCTCCTGGACTGCCCGCTCGAGTACAAGAAGGGCGAGAGCCAGACCAACATCGAGATCGTTGGGGAACAGGTATTTTCTATTCAGGTTTCTTATAATTCCCGGCGGCACGGTGGAGGAGGCTCAATGGCGTGATGATCAACAAGAACATGTCGCACCCGAAGATGCGGGGCACTTCGAGCTACTTCGAGTACCCAAAGATAGTGCTTCTGGACTGCCCGCTTGAGTACAAGAAGGGAGAGAGCCAGACCAATATTGAGATCGTCGAGAATAAGTATTTTCTCTGCCAACAAAAAAGAAAAAAAATATAAACTGGCTCCACTCGGTTGTTCATAAAAAAATATATTATGAACAACCGAGTGGAGCCAGTTTTAAAAACATCCCACTCGCTCACGAAAACATACAAACTAAACCATGCACAGAACTCTTCCGCACGTGTCGCAATGATATGAAGATTGCATGTTTCGAGTTCAGTTCATGGTTTAGTTTGTATGTGTGAGTGCTTACTTATTCCGGCTTCACTAGGTTGTTCTTAATGCTCTGCCTATCTTTTTTGCTTGGTTTGAGGTGTTTTCTAGTCAATTTTCTCAAAATGCCAGCTAAAAACTTAATGGAACTTTGGTAGTTAGCTATTTGATGCCGTCTATCCTAAGTAGTGAAATGATGGGGAGTTTCTTTTTAAGTCTTTCCGTTTTGTAACAAAACGTAGGCATTCGATATTGACTCAATTTTGTTGCCATCAGTAACCAAAAACCAACGTAAAAGGACATATTTATATGAAAAAACCGGATAAGTCTTAATAAGTTAGTTGAGGTTATTGATTAAGTGAAGCGAAAGCCTCCTTTTCTGCTTGGTCAAAAAATGCTTTCCTTTTTTTGTCAGTTGAAAACTGACAACCGTACTGTCTTCTCAAAGATCTCACGTTTCGAAATATTTGCCATACGATAAATAATAATAATCCGGCGGATTTCTGGATGTTTGGCTGTTTTATCTACTGGTCGCATTTTTCAACCGATTCTCGTGAAATTTTGTGAGCAGGTTCGATAATTATGTGGATGGTTAGGTCGAGTCACTTTTTGGATTTTTTCAAAATGGCGGTGCTATGGCGGTTGAAATGTAAAAAATGCTCGCGAGTAGTGGTGGGGCAAGACCGAAATTTGATGTGAGCAAAGTACTTTTAACGAGGCGCTCCGATGGCGCAAGAAGCAATGTTATAAATTAAAATACAGTTGAAAAATGAGGCGCGAGGCCCCTCGGACGCCGCCTCTGCTCGCGAGGTGTACAGCTCGCAAAGCCACTAGTAATATTAAGTTTTGTATAACAGGACTTCACAAAGCTGCTGCAGCTGGAGGAGGAGCACGTGCAGCGGCAGTGCGAGGACATCATCGCGCTGAAGCCCGACGTGGTGTTCACGGAGAAGGGCGTGTCCGACCTGGCGCAGCACTACCTGGTCAAGGCCGGCATCACCGCCATCCGCAGGTACACTTGACATTAGGTATACTTAACGATGTAAGTTTGTCTATTTCCTTCTACCAAACTTACACTCAATTGCTCAAAGGTTAGTTGGAAGAGATCCCTTATAGGTATAAGTTCGCCTTAGTACTTCCATTTTTTTGTGACATGTATGGATTTTAACCTGTTATTGTGTACAATAACAGGTTAAAACACGTGCATGTCACTTACCATACATTAAACGAACTTCAAAAGTGCCTAAACTCGGCTCTGCCACACTTCCGTGGTGTCCGAAAGAGCACGTGCTGTGCAGCGAGCGCGTGCGATCGGAATGCGATGATTAGCTGTCAAACATCGGTTTTATTAGAAAGTCTTCTGTACGTAACCACACTAACTACTATACCAATAACAGTTTTATAGAAAATAACTCAAATATACATATAACTATTGTCGGAATTTTTTACCAGTTCCTTTATGGCAGTTATGAATTGGCGTTTGTAGTGACGAGGGTAAGACGAATCGATTGTCTAATTAGCGATTATTAATGAATGGTGAATAATTATTCTAATCGATTTTATTACTATTTGTTTTTTAGTATTCCGATATATTTCATTACTGGATACGAATCTAGAGTAAGAACTTTTGTCATATGATTTTTATTCTACCTACGTCAATTTTGTATCGTTCAGAAATCGATACTGTATTTCCAAATTCCGCGATAAAGGCATTTCCACACTTCATTCGGTTACAATTTATTGGAATACTTATTGTTTCTATAACACGTAATTTATTACCCCAAATAAAGAAGCGATGGCTCACGGTTTCTATGAAGTGGTGTAGTCAGGAGTGGACCCTTTATTTAAAACTCATCACTGCTTTGCTATTAAACTACTTCCCATCTTAGTTACAGTTAATCATGGTCGCATTCTTGGACACTGGGACCAAGACAAGCAAAATCTTACTTTAGACAATGTCAATTATTGTTTGCAAACATCATCAATAAGAATAATGATAATATTCTTAGTGTTATTGTTAAGAATATTGATAATATTCTTAGGGTGGGTTGCATCAAACCGTCTGTAATCGTAAGCGGTGTTCGTTAAAATCAGATTGTATGGAAACTTTGACAAGTCTCTATGGGATGACAGTTGCCGGCGCCATATTTGACGTTGACCGGCCTGTGATCGTATGTAGATGCAACCGATCCTTAGTGTTATTGTTAAGAATATCGATAATATTCTTATTATTTGTAAGCAACACTTGCAATTGTATTAATACTTATTCTAGAAAACTCCCGTGAGACATATTGAAATACTAGCTTTTGCCTGCGACTTCGTCTGCATAGAACTCGTTAAACACGATAGAATTTTATTACTATTATTTTATATCAGGCACCTATAGTGTTTGTGTTTTTGTCGTGTCTAATTCTTTGTCCTATTGTGCGGTTTGCTACAATATTATCATCCGTCATAAAAGATAAGCATACTTCGTAAATAAAGACTGCATGTGAATTAACACTTAACCGGATTATCAACTCTAGGGCCTTTAGCCAAAGGTTCAAATTGCTTTAATAGAAATGTGACGTTACACGTGTGACCCAATACACCCGGCGGCGTTTACCTGAATACCTAAGAATGGTACGGATAAAAGGCACCTGGACCGCCATTTTTCTATTGGTGCACTCGTAATATTTTGCTTATGGAAATAGAGTCGATAATTAACTGAACATTCAAGGCGGTTGTTACGACTTTTTGCATCGTTTTTTGCGGTTACCTCAAACAATAGCATTGTTTTCTTTGGATTTTTGAATCAGCCAAAATTTTAAAAACAAAGACTACAAACTTCCGCCCCCGTAAGTGATGATGTCCTTCACCGCTCCATACCAAACTTCATCTAAATCGGTTCAGCGGTTTAAGCGTGAAAAGGTAACAGACAGACAGACACACTTTCGTATTCATTATATTAGGATGGATAATAAATGGGTCACTCACGTCTTTAGGGTCGAATATCGAACATGTTTCGTATTGGCTCGAAACATGTCGAGCGAATTTCATTCCTAAAGACGAATATTTGTTTGTTCAGACTACGCAAGACGGACAACAACCGTCTAGCGCGCGCTTGCGGCGCCACCATCGTTAATCGTACCGAGGAGCTGAAGGAGAGCGATGTGGGCACCGCCGCGGGCAAGTTCGAGATCAAGAAGATTGGGGACGACTACTTCACCTTCATCACTGAGTGCAAGAACCCCAAGGTATGTGTTATGAAGTGGCGTAGTTTAGTTTGTTCAGACTGCCCAAGAGGACAACAACCGCACCGAGGAGCTGAAGGAGAGCGATGTGGGCACCGCCGCGGGCAAGTTCGAGATCAAGAATATTGGGGACGACTTACTTCACCTTCATCACTGAGTGCAAGAACCCCAAGGTATGTGTTATGAAGTGGCGTAGTTTAGTTTGTTCAGACTGCCCAAGAGGACAACAACCGCACCGAGGAGCTGAAGGAGAGCGATGCGGGCACCGCCGCGGGCAAGTTCGAGATCAAGAAGATTGGGGACGACTACTTCACCTTCATCACTGAGTGCAAGAACCCCAAGGTATGTGTTATGAAGTGGCGTAGTTTAGTTTGTTCAGACTGCCCAAGAGGACAACAACCGCACGGAGGAGCTGAAGGAGAGCGATGTGGGCACCGCCGCGGGCAAGTTCGAGATCAAGAATATTGGGGACGACTTACTTCACCTTCATCACTGAGTGCAAGAACCCCAAGGTATGTGTTATGAAGTGGCGTAGTTTAGTTTGTTCAGACTGCCCAAGAGGACAACAACCGCACCGAGGAGCTGAAGGAGAGCGATGTGGGCACCGCCGCGGGCAAGTTCGAGATCAAGAAGATTGGGGACGACTACTTCACCTTCATCACTGAGTGCAAGAACCCCAAGGTATGTGTTATGAAGTGGCGTAGTTTAGTTTGTTCAGACTGCCCAAGAGGACAACAATCGCACCGAGGAGCTGAAGGAGAGCGATGCGGGCACCGCCGCTGGCAAGTTCGAGATCAAGAAGATTGGGGACGACTACTTCACCTTCATCACTGAGTGCAAGAACCCCAAGGTATGTGTTATGAAGTGGCGTAGTTTAGTTTGTTCAGACTGCCCAAGAGGCCAACAATCGCACCGAGGAGCTGAAGGAGAGCGATGCGGGCACCGCCGCGGGCAAGTTCGAGATCAAGAAGATTGGGGACGACTTACTTCACCTTCATCACTGAGTGCAAGAACCCCAAGGTATGTGTTATGAAGTGGCGTAGTTTAGTTTGTTCAGACTGCCCAAGAGGACAACAACCGCACCGAGGAGCTGAAGGAGAGCGATGTGGGCACCGCCGCGGGCAAGTTCGAGATCAAGAAGATTGGGGACGACTACGTCAGCTTCATCACAGAGTGCAAGAACCCCAAGGTATTTGTTATGAAATGGTGTAGTGACAAATTTGTTCAGGTGGAGCAGGCTAAGACGGCTATGCTGCTAATGTTCTGAGTAGACGTAGCGAGTGCAAATCATGATTTGCACTCTCTACGTCTACTCCGAGCTTAATAATAAGTAACTGCTGCGTGACTCGGTAGATTTGGCCCATTATCTATCGGTATTAGACAGTGAACCAAATAGATGTGATAGTTTTGTTCCCTTCTCCGGGCAATATCTGGTAATATATCAAATCATAACAGCTTATGATTTGGGTTTGTCCTTTATGACATCAGAGAGAGGGGTTGCTCCAAACTTCGCATCGTGCCGTCCCTTTCACTCTCGTGTTATACACTATATGAGTGGATGGGACAGCACGATACAAAGTTCGGAATTCGAACTTCGGAGTAACCCCTCACACACTATTGTAGGGCAACGTGTCGATGGGGCAATAAAATTAATGTCGTTTTTGGAAATAAGGAAGGAAGCCTACTGCAGCGTAGCGTGTGCTATTGTCGATTTTATCATACAGGGAAGTGTTAAAATGCGTACTTTTAGGCCCTTTGATAATTAATGAGTTTTTAATTAATTATGTACATGTTTTCTACTAATAAACCTTGGACATCAAATGGTTATATTAAACAAACATCATTTTCAGGCGTGCACAATTCTCCTCCGCGGTGCTTCCAAGGACGTGTTGAATGAGATCGAGAGGAACCTCCAGGACGCTCTTCACGTAGCCAAGAACTTGGTAAGTGCATTTATGTTTCATACTCTTTTGAATATTCGTAAAGACCGATTGACATTTACAAGAATTTGCGTGCAATTTTCATTACATTGTAGGGTTTGATCGTACTAATCTTACCTCGGTTGTCCGTAGCCCCAATGTAATGAAATTTGCATGCATGTTTTTGCAAATAAGTAAAGTCGATCAAGGCATATGTCGTTTGAAACTAAGCAATCCACTATAGTACGATATGGCTGAATATATTACTGTAACATATGAGGTGTGATGTGAGATTTGGTTCCTAATTTGCTTGCGCCATGTCCGCCGAGCGAGCAAGCGAGCGTGTCGCTGGCGGACGTGGCGCAAGCAACATCTCCTGATGATGCCTCGGAGATAGGCGAAACACGTGTCGGGGTTTTTGTCAATATTGGTGGTGGTTTGTTGTAATTCCTTGCATCTTTGCGCGTGCGGAGGGAGGGTGGGTGCAGTTAACCGTATGCAAAAATGAGCAAGTGGATGCATCTCATTATCACTGATCGACCTACACGTTCATTCAGCGGAATAAGTAAGGAATACTGTTACATTTATCATGGAATTCCGCAAAGTAACGCCTGTTTTTGTAATTGTTTTGTCTGATCCTGACATAAGTTTTGTTTGTTTGTATTCTAAAAATGTGATAGTACATCAAAAGGTGCCTTATGGCTGCCGGCACTTTATTGCCGTTGTTCGAATTCAATAGTAAATCGGTGCTTTTGATTTGGACTATCACAAATAATATACATAACTTGTGTTAGATACCGTAGTTTAATGGATTGTGGTGGTGCAGGTGCTGAGCCCTCGGCTGGTGGCGGGCGGCGGCGCGGTGGAGATGGCGGTGTCGCAGGCGCTGTCGCTGAACGCGGCGCACAACACGCCCTACCGCGCGGTGGCTCAGGCACTCGGTACGATACAATACAAATATTCTTTACTTGCTTTTGCTCCCGACTTCGTCCGCGTAGAACTCGTTCATAAAATTTGATTGCTATTTTTCATATCAGGCGGAAATCATTCTGGGATAAAAAGTATCCTATGCCCTTCCCTGGGACTTAACTATCTACGTACCAAATTTCATCTAAATCTGTTAAAAATCGGACAGACAGACAGAAACATAGACAGACACACTTTCGCATTTATAATGTTAGTATAGAAGTCTATATTTTCTGCCATAAAAATAAAACAATATTGCTAGGAACTACGTCCGTCTACTACATCATCACACACACTATCTACATCTTCATAATCGGGCAGCATTGCATACAAAAGCCTGCTGAATTCGATCCCTTGCCCATAATACAAAATGGCGGTCAGAATGGCGTTTTAACCCAAAAATCCGTAAATATAACTCGAATCTAGTCGAGTGAGATGTCCTGGAATGTGTTTTGGAAAAGAAGCAGAAGTCATTACAAATGTTTTAAGGTGCGACTACCATACAGCTAAAGGGGAGAAAATATTGGAGAACAAAGTCATCTTTTTTTTACAAACTTTTGTTCCGAAGAATTTTTTAACTTCCTATTGATTTTTATTATAAACTTGAAATTTGTTGATGTTCATTATAGATATATGTTTGCGTCCACTTCCTCTGGTTATCAAATTAAGTTTCGTGACCCCCAAAACCCATTCCAGGACATTTCACTTCACTCACCCTGATGCTAGTTATATTTATGTTTTTTTTGTTGAATTCTGCCATCTTCAATTTCGAGCAAAGGAGCCAAAATTCGGCTTTGTTCGGAATCGGATTCAGCAGGCGTTTTTACTTCGGAAAACCCGTCTACCGGTCCCATGGGATCCCAGGGCTCATTACAAAAGAATGCTATTGTTTATTTTTTACCGGGGGACGACGGCTTAACTTGAAAAAATCTGATAAAATTAACTACCAATCCATATTTCTAGAAGTTAATCGAAACGATACTGACTGTTGACATCTTCCAAATTTCGTACCTACTATAATTTGATCTCTAGATCCCACAAATCATTTATTTAGATTCAATTAAGAAATGTACCTACTGAATTATGTATCTTTTTTATATTGATTTTCATTAAATTTCAGAAATAATCCCTCGAACTCTAGCCCAGAACTGCGGTGCGAACACCATTCGTACTCTAACCGCGCTGCGCGCTAAACACGCCGCTGGAGGCAGCACTGCTGGTATAGACGGAGAAACTGGCGAAATTGTAGACATGGTTGCTAAGGGCATATGGGAACCGCTCGCCGTCAAACTGCAGGTATATACTTGTTTTTAGTGCTGAAAAATGCTTCAAGACAGCTGACACACATAAGATTTGTTGTACTATAGCGTCAACAATATTCGTACTATAATCGCGCTGCGCGCTAAACACGTCGCTGGAGGCAGTACTGCTGGCATCGACGTGGAAACTGGCGAAATCGTAGACATGGTCGCCAAGGGCATCTGGGAACTTCTCGCCGTCAAACTGCACGTACACTCTTTTTCATAATACAATACTTTTA
The DNA here is from genome assembly GCA_963556455.1 of Epiblema foenella. Classification (NCBI taxonomy): domain Eukaryota; kingdom Metazoa; phylum Arthropoda; class Insecta; order Lepidoptera; family Tortricidae; genus Epiblema; species Epiblema foenella. The sequence continues at coordinate 9,328,954 of OY747113.1, read as the reverse complement.
CCTCACGAGGGCGGGTTAGCCATAGTTGTAGTTGTGACACATTCGAACACATAGACAATGTGAACACATAATTCCTATGCGGTTACTTCCTACAGGCAGGAAAATAACAGAGTTTCTGAGGAAAAAGTACCGTTTTATCATTAATTTGAAATAATACAATACAAATACTCTTTATTGCACACCTCAATAAAAATACAAATCAGTAATAACTAATAACGTGTTTTATGCATATAAATTATTCAGATTAAAACAGACACACACAAAGCGGCAGCTTTTCAGTGGCAATGACACAAATTGCAGATTGCAGTCATAATTCGTTGCGATTTTATGCGTTAGTCTCTGTTTTTCTCAAACTATCAGGCAAGTTTGATAGTTTATTTGTCGCTATCGCGATATTAATAAAATTCGTGTTCAGATTTGTTTATGAAGATTTTGTCTCCAGGTATACAAGACGGCGGTGGAGACGGCGATCCTTTTGCTCCGGATTGACGACATCGTGTCGGGTTCCAAGAAGAAGTCCAATGACCCCGCGGCGCCACCTGGTCCCGCCGCCATGGCCGCGCAAGAGTAACGACCACACTACATTAACGCCTAGCTACCACACCTCTTCTAGGTACACAAATGTCATTTAACTGGTTGGTTAGTCTGTAAATTCCGTGGTCATTCATGTCATATTGCACCTCCGGAAGATGCTGACCCCAATCCTGTTGCATACGACTCACAAGTTTATCGCTAAGCTTCGAAGAGGTGTAACATCTATGTAATTGATTAGTGACATAACATGATACTCATAATATCGTTATGTAACTAAATACCTTACTATAATCTTAAATTAATTAAATGTACCGAGGTTGCGGATATTTTTTTACATGAACAAATGTATATTTTGTCATTTGCATGTTTCGCTAGAACACATTTTCGGAATTATATATATCAAATTATATTACATGCTGTAACTTTTCTCTCTAAGTGTATTGAGTATGAGGTGAGTGCAAGTTGTATCGGCGGTGTGGGAGGGCGGACGGCCCTCTATCATCTCACTTCACTCATCGTACTACTTTTAATATTGCAGTCCATAAGTTCCATTTTTGACACTGACGATATAACTTGTATCGGGGGTGAGCGTATCAATGGAGGATTTATCCGAAACTACTGTCCGTTATATTTATGTCATAGCTGAATAAAATATAATACCTCCAATTATTTGAATATCATTACTTGGTCATGATACTTTTTGTGTAACTCTCCGGTAAGAAACATCAATAGCACAAGTTTTAACATGATTGGTAACTCAGAAATCACAGTGACATTGATCTTCAAAAAGTATTTTGGCCAATTTCAATTGTCTGCCTATTCTTAGGTACGCAGTTTTTCGTTACCTATTTTTCTTTTTTTCAATATTCGGCTTATGTCTCGGTACTTATTTAAGTCTTATAGCTTTCACATAATGTTAGTACTAACGCCTTAAGTCGTATCACATTCAGAGGAATAGTTTATTTCCTCTAAAACGCTAGAATTACCGTTTTCTTTTGTTTATGGTCACACCGTAATGTTGAGAATGCATTTATGTTAATTGCGATGGAAATGGTGTAGCAATAGTATTACATGTTTTATAAATGTACTAATAATTAACTACTATGTTTTATTTTCTCTACCCACATAATGTTATTTTTAGATAGGTTTAGGTATGTATAAGGGCGAATACGAACTATTCATGTATTACTTACAAAAGTAGTTCAATTTAAGTTTGACGTGCCATCTCGTGATAATTTCTTTTTACTTATTTACTACGCTGGTTTAGTGACCTGAAGTGAATCTTTGCCTCTGACACTAAGACACGCTCTATCCTGGGCAGTTTGTCGCCAATCAGCCAAGAGTCGGCCGTTTGAAGCTGGCACAAGTCTTTTAGGCCTTCGTCGATCCAGCTATACATATGTCTCGTATTACAATTTGATATTTTGTCAAAAAAATCTCATTTCCTGTTAGCTAGTCCGACCTGTTTTTTGAAGCAGGCTTCCTAATATACTTGTCCAATTTGGAATAGAAAATAAATCTATAATTGTCTTTCTCTTTCTATCAAGTTCAGTTTGAAAGAGGGGTGACCGTCTGATTACTACAATAGTGACAGCCAGTAATAATCGCATGGAGATCAATGCTCGTAGGACCGCGCTGATTCGCGACACTATGCACGCGTGTGCATTGTTACCGATTATATTTTGAATGCGGACCGTTAGCAGACGTGAGTTTCCATTCGACCGTCTAAATATTTCTCTTGGTTTTCATGTGAAAATTGTCCAAGGACTTGAACTTGCGTATGCAGATATAATTGGAACTGCCAATGCGACAGTCATACCACTGACGCGACACCACCACATTTCCAGATTCCGTTCATAGCTCAGATTATGAGAAATGATGAAAACTGTGCCACTTGCGCACATGTCAAAAAATCTTGTAACTTGTAATACGAGGGGAAGTTTCTATCATTATACTTTATATAAGTATTATATAAAAGGGTTTATAGAGACTTCGAGTTATAAACTGTCGTGAAATGGGCCTCCATATTCCAAGGCATGGTATTGCGCTTGAAAAGACTTGATCGTAACTTCTCTCTTTTGATTGTAACTCGTACATACGACAGATAGATTTGGGTAGCGCGATGCGTTTTACATAGGGCAGGTTTATTTCTGTTGATATAAAAAGATAAATAAATATAAAGCGAAGCTCTCCTTCATTGGTCTTTCTGTCATAGACATAAGGAACTTCATCTGCACTGAATACACATGAGCAACACAAGATGTCGCACAAGACCTCGTGCGAGATACACTAGTAGTTTCTATTTCTAATGGTTTTATAATCAAAGTATATGACAGGTTTGTTAATTGTTCATTACAATCATTACTCGCAAATATTTGGAAAATCGTAACGTTAACCAAACAAGCCTATGGTGGACAATGGGCCCGCGTACCGGTGACAACAAAAGGTCAGAGGCCGTGACGAGCAGCCGGGCGCGGGCCAGCTCATTATGGGTTCGAGTCCAGCTTCGACACGACGGGATTATGTGAGGTGAGTGCTCTGTTTTTTGTTTGTTTTAAAATATTTGATTGTATGTGGCCAGGACGATTCGAAGATAACGCTTATTGAATTAGATTGGGTTGTGTTAGCAATTGGCGGTTTTTTTCTGTTTGGGTTTTCAGTCGACTTTTTGAAAAGTCCTCATTTTTGGATACTAGACTGTCATAGGTATTTATCATAATTTTATAATGGATTTGCTTTATAAATCATAATATAATATTGTCAGGGCGATTCTAATATCCTTAATGTCTGATTGCTGTTGTGTGGTGACACAACGAGTAGGTAGGTGGCCAGTGACTAATGGACAGTTAACATCCAAAAAATATCGATACGCACTCAGTGACTAAATAAGCGAACATGACTAGTGACAACGGCATAAGAGCATATAGATTTATATATCAATTTATATTATATAATTTTGTCGACTGACTGGACAAAAACAATTTCTCTGAACCGTGTTCCACAAAAAGCTTGTTAAGGGTATATTTCATGCATAGTGTAATTTGGTGTGGCCTAGTAAATGACATAAAGAAGTACATACAACTATTTCCAGGAATATTTTACAATGATTTGTTAGCGGATCAAAAGGCATGCCATTACGTAGGTACTAACTTGTCTAATACAGCCAAAGTGTATGCTGGCAAAATAAATAAATAAATAAAAAATAAATAAATAAATATTAGAGGACAATCTTACACAAATCGAACTAGCCCCACAGTAAGCTCAAGAAGGCTTGTGTTATGGGTACTAGATGACGATATATCGATATCTGGCAAAAGCCAGATTATAACCTGGAAACAACTATTCTTTGTTGCTCGTTACCATGGTTACGTCTCCTGAGTCACTCTTTAAAACTGTGATTTTATTGGGTTTAAATCTACTGAACATGAGTTTTAGAGATGAGCATAAATCCATCCATTTGGACATGGGTCATCTCTTGACCATGCTTGAAGTCCATATAAACATTTTTCTAAGAAACTCGGTTACTGTTATCCCCTCGCTGACGGGACACAATAACAACAAGAAAAAGTTGATTGACCCAATGACCATATGTACGTAACATGATATCTTTATACATCGATCATGAGTTGATCTTCAGCATCAACCTTTTCGCAGCGCTATGCGCGCGTTGCCGAAGGCATGCTTTTTTCGGTTTCGTAGCGGAAACTGGTTTACGAACACAGACTAACTTAGACTGTATCTATTCTATTCTTTAAGCAATTAAACTCCACGGGCCCTACAAACATCACAAGGAAAGAGAAAATCAATGTCACAACTATCTGCAATATCCGCATACCTACTTACACGTAGTATATTTAGTAGTAAATAACACTATTCGGTATAATTATAATAACCGGCACGCGTCTATTAGGCACGCGTCTATTAAAAATATTGAGCCTGTATTGTATCCATCGCTTTGTGTTCGTGGCTCAATGTCGTTATTAGTGTTTGGACATTCATGTTTTCACTAAATACCGAAATACCTAGTCAAAGTCATAAAATGCATGTATGTTCTAAAGCCCCTAAAGCAGCCCGGGCCGCTTTAGCATCTAGTTAATCCCAAGATTAGGTGTAAGTGCTAGTTATACTCCCAACCCAAATGGTTAGGATTAAACTGGTTTACTCACAAAAGAGCTACATACTATTAAGTTTAACATACATTTAATCAAATTATACAATACATATACTCTTTATTGCACACCTCAGAACAAAAGAACACAGAAAAGTAAATTAGGCTTAAAGTATACAGGTAAACAACAGGCGGTCTTACCGTTAAAGAGCTATCTCTTCCAGATAACCTTTGGTACCAAATGATAGTAGGTAATTTAAAAAAATGTATTTTAAAACCCAGCGGCGATACAGTACTTTTATCTCACGAACCCGGGTGAGCCGTGGTTGTGTATAGAGTCCCTCTGTACGAGCCGGGATTCGAACCCGCGACGTCCTGATTGAAAGTCGCGTGGCTTGTTGCTCGGCTACAGTGGCTTTTTCCATAACTCACGCAATATAGAAGAGTTTTTTTTTATCAAGATAACATAATACACAATAGGTACCTACTCGTACTTATGTCTATAATAGTAAACAACAAAGCTACAATTTCTCAGTCAGGTTAATTAATATATACACATTTTTGGACCTTATTAGGGTGAATTGCAAAAAAATTGTACATTCCAAAAAATTAAATGTCCTCCTAATTCAAAATTCTGTTAAAAATAAACTATAAGAGTAGCATATTTTTCGTTTTTGTTTTCACGTTGTCCAACTCATAGTTTTCTAGTATATATAAAGTTTTATAGTATAAATTGGACACATTTAATTAAAATCTCAATTTCGAAAAAAAAGTGTATTTCTGCTCCCATACAAATTTCATATATCCTTTGTGTAACAGAGGGTATTCAAAAAATCATAACTTTGATTAAAACAGCCCGGGCCAAGTAATTTATTTAGGGTGCCATTGAGTACAACGCGAATATATAGAAAATAGCTTGTCAGGTTTCTAGAACGAATATACTAAGTATATCAAAAAAAAATTCAAAGTTCGGGGAAAGATTTCGTTCCTTTGTATTACTTCAACTGTGTAACGCTATATTCTGCATTTTAACGTAGATAATTATTGTAGCCACAGCAGTTTTATCTCTGGGTATAAGTAGTCTACTACTAACACAAACGAATTTGTCGATAGCCCTGTTAGTTTTTGTGTAGTGGTACGATAAAGGGAAACGGAGCGTTTTTTCGCAAATATTGGTCAATTTTGTGTTAGGCCTAAAATAGGTAATCTTATTGATTTTTATTTCTGTATTTACATAGTTGGATGGTGGAATTAATAGGTAAACGGCTTGGCATATACGAATGCTAGAATTTCTTACAGTATTTTTTTAATACGAATTGACAACTTTTTTGGACTCCAATTTCGCATCCTTTGTGTTACATTGTGTCACGTTACACATTTTTTTCCCCACACAAATTATCTTTCAATTACTTCCTTTGTTTAACATTTTTGTGAATATTCCTATGCGTTACGTACAATTTTTTTGCAATCCACCCATTAGAAAGGAGTAGTACCTACTTATAGGTGTATTAATTCGACTGTACTAAGAACCCTGATGCACCTGATACCATATTGAAATTTCCTCTATCGTCTGGAATAACATTAATTACACACTCGAACCCATGAATAAATTACCTGCATAAGTCAACAGTTAGTATTTGCATACTATTTGATTGCATCCTACATGTTTGAATAGGATATAGGATTTCGGGCGAATAACGGGCACTATTGATCGTTGTCGTCGCTATATGGAGCGGAACCGTCTAACACCTGATCGTGGGATTTTGGTGACTCATTAAAAGTATAGTGACGCTGCTACGCCATTGCGGTAGGTTTACACATGCCAATTGATGCACCATTTTGGTTTGACGGATCCCAATCGTATGATGATGTAGGTCTGCTAGGTCCATGGTTTAAGTGAACAGGGTCTGACAATCCGGATCGTGACCATACGTCACTGTCGACGACACACTCACACTTACGTCCGCATACCGTCGATAGGCTGCTGACTAAGGTCGTATCACACACACTACTAACTGATGTACCGGATTGCCATACCTGGCGCAGTATATTATTGTATCATGACTAGGTCTGTGTGAGTCTGTCTCAGCTCACATAGAGTTTGTTATAGAAGTTCAACGATTCTATACCAAATCAAACCCTGTTTGCGGGGAATATCAATTTGTCAAGCTTTTTGGAGATCTAGAGGCTCTTTAATACTAGATGCTGATTGCTGAAGGTTTGATTTGAGCTTCATATCTTCGCTTTATTAGCCTATCTAGTAAAGGTCACTAAAAAAAACAGTATGTTACTAAACAAAGCAATGACAAATGTGGGATTGGCAAATAGATTAGACCAAACTGCCAGTTTTCATTGTAGAATTTTAACGTACTAGCGTATCAACCGCTTTCAGTTTCGACAGTATGACTGAAGAAGATATCTCTCGGATATGTATTTTGATAAATGTCGCTGTTATTTTAATATCCTGGCATGACATGTCAGAGATGTCATATTACAACGCTCGAATCAGGCCCTTGATCAGCCAACGAACTTCGTCTCTACAATAGCTCGTCTACTTACTATACGGCTACTGCAGCTATCATCGTTCACAGAATGCGGTCGACTACCAACTTCTTTACGACTACACGTTGCGGGCACCGCATATTGCATTCAGCGATCAACTTAATGTAATTACCGCTCACCGGATGCCTGCATCATGATATCTGATACATCCAGGAAGCCGAGCAGATTCATGAAGATCCCAACGATTACGTTGTCCATTCCCAGGCCATCGTCCTCGCCCAAAGCGCCCAAATCCGCGGGCATTAGCTGTGCTGGGCTAGATAACATTCACGGTCCGTCGCGCCTTCCGTCCATTTCATCACTTCCGGCAGCCACAATGACACCAAACATCGTTATTTACCATTTATTTAGGTACTGCCTATCAAAGCGTTAAGATCAATCGCGTAACATAAAGGTTTTATGAACAAAACTTATTACATACATATAGCTATAGCTTAACATTATGGGAGCAAAAACATATTAGGTGGGCACCAGAGAAACTTCAATGACATGGATATTCGTACGCTTCTCAGAATTAAGTCTCTTTTTCCATGCGAGTGGGACGTACAGATGTAGATTGTACATACTCAACCATTTACATCGGAACAAACAAGGCTCTCGCAAATATGTGAACAGGACTCCATTGTTTAGGCATTAGGAGTGTATGTCGAGTCATTTTTGAACACTGTGTCCAGATGTATCTGAAGGCGACTGTACATAGATTGATGACAATGCAATTTTAACTGTATGTAAACTTTACTTGCCGAGTTCTAACGTCTTCGCCGTATCCACATTTAGGTACATAAACGTCGCGCGCACTTGTCACAATAATGTACCTATATGGAAGTTCATAGCGCGTGTGCATAACCGCGGCCTTAGTTTTTACTATTGAACCACATTATGTAATCAGCTGAAGTAATTTGTGTGTCTATGTCTCAAGGTTCTTTTACTGATCAACCTATGTATATTTTTTTAATCATTTCAGAACGAACTACTTAAATCGAAAAAGATGACGATTTCGAAGATATTGATACTTTATTGGGCCACCTTCATACAGGCTGCTCTCAGCGTGGAAGAACAGCATGGCTACGAAACACATTCAGAGGTAACCTGCCATTCGTTTTAGCAAACGGAAATTCATTTATTCAAAATTATTTGCAACGTACTTATCAAAATATGTTTCGTATCACAAATGCACGCCAATAGGTATAATAATTTAGTAGTTAGTAGCAAGAAGATCACGCTCTATTAAAATAGTGTTGTGATTTAGACCTCTGTACAGCCAACGTCCAAAGCTCTATTTTGACAACTGTATAAGCTAAGACATCAGTCTCGGCCTCACAACACCAGTCCACCACGGAAAAACTAATTTATGAGTAATGAGACAAATTTAAGGAACTGAGTTAAAATAAAATCGGGCTGAGTTGAGTGAGAAACTAGACTAGTAATGTCAGGTGGTGTACTTTGAGGAGTCAATCAACAAATGCACATTTTCTTAGAATACAAGTACAAGCAAGGTTTGACAGAATTACTTATTAGATGATCTAAGGAGGCATACTTTGTTTTCAGATGACAATGGAAACTGACATGGCCAGGGGACGCCGCGGTGTTATAGAAGAGGAGAAATTCTACAACATCCGCACAGAAAACCACCAGGACGACAACCAGCCCTGGCTACCAGGACCACCTGAGGACCCAACTACAAAAATATCCATCACGAACGAGAATGCTAAAGAAGTCCTACCTCTGTATCAAACAACTGAACGAGTAACGGATAAACCAACCGGCAGGGGAGCTCGAGCCTCCAACGAAAATTGGATCAAACTGCCTTACCCTGGTCGTGAAGATGACACTAGAGACGACGTGCTCACACCTCCACAACCATCTGGAGAACTAATCAACTCCCGTATGCCTCGAGTCAATTTTGTCACCCAGAATAAGGCTCTAGAAGCATCTGAGTCGAGACACGACAAGGAAGCTATACAGAGAGTAACGAGGACCGATGACGTCCGTGACATACGTACAGACTTCGTCAGACCAGGCGAGGACGAGCGCTCCAAAACGTACAAGCCAGTGTACCCTCGACAGGCAGTGTACTACCCTGAGGAATCGCGGCGACCTTACTATAATGAACGATACCCCGCTTATCCTGTATATCCCGCAGACGAGGTATACCGACGCGATCCGTATTACGACATCTATGACAGGAGGAGATATATCCCTGCGTATGGTCCTAAAGTCGATCGATATGATGCCCCCTACGATAACAACGTACCACGGAAACCGAAGAGAATAATCTACTACACTCATCTGCCTGAAGTCGTCAGGACGCCTCCTAGCGTAGATTTGAGATACAGGTACTCTGTGGACCCTTACAGGCGGCCTTACGAGGACGATTACTTAGCAAGAAACGGCAGGTATGACTACAGGTTCAGAAATAAATACCCGTATGCACCCTTAAGAAAGGAAGAAAGGAATTATAGGGACTTGGCTGGTGCTGGTACGACAGCTAAAGACAAAAAAGTTGAGGAGAAAGTGACACCTACTCCGGTTCTTCCAGAGAAAGAGGACAAGTACAAGAAGAACACAGATTATAATAGAAATGTAAACCGGAATCTGATTAACAGTCACCAGTATCATGATGGTGTGGTGGTGAATTACAATGAGCCTGTGTCTCACAAAGCCTTTCAGGATGTGGTGAGACAGGACGACTCGTATTTGCGGTACGATGAACCACTGTTCCAAGGTACCGTGGAAGATCCGTATCAGAGAAAATACTGAGCTAAAGACAACTTTGAAAACTGGAAATCATTGCTACTACATGAATTACATGATCTTTATATTTAATGTACCTTCTCTATGAGCGTTGTGGAAGACGATGCTGTAGCTAAGTTGGAATGTCTTTCACCATTTGCTTAATTTCAATAACGGTTTCCATGTATTTTGTTTCAAGTTGACGATAAATTTATCAAAGTAAATGCAAAGCAGATTCACTGCCTGCTTAACTTGTCGGTAATAAATGTAATTAAGAACGGTTTTGTATTAATTATAGTAGGGTCCCGCGACAAATTGTACGCGTAATAAATCGGCCGTTTAAATTAAAACTCAGGAGGGTGAAGACGAATTTCATTAAGAATTAATTAATGTCATTCTTAAACCGTTTCGTTTTTCCTGGCGAATAAAAAACATCTGCTTGGAACGCGACGCGACTTCGAGGTAATTAAGCAATAAATTTTGCGGCTGGCAACATCTCGAGGTGGGGGCCAATTACAGTAAACATTTAAGAAAATGGATGCTCCAGACACGCTTACTAACCGACAACTAATTAGAGTGGCTTAGAAAAAATCCCGTAACGTGACAGCTTGTAATCAAGGGGATAGCTTCCCGCGTTTTTTTTTAAATCGCTTTTTTTAAGCAGAAGCGACAGATTAATGAGAACGATAAATTAGGAGTAATTAAATCTTGTTGAGGGAGGCCTTGGATTGGGGTTTAAATCATTTTGGCTGACACAGTTCTATGTTGATTGACGCCATGTCGTGGGAGTGGTTTGGGGTTATAAATAATAAGAGATGTACCTAAGAGTAAAATTACGGTCAAGTTAATAACTTATTAACTACAGCTTATTGGTAACACTATTTAAAAGTCAAAGCTCATTACATCGGTTAGCGACCAACTAAATAAATTAGTGTGCGGGTTTGCGACCACTTGGATAATTTGGCGAATAGTAAGAATATTTTCCTCGATTTTTTAATGGATTGCAAATCTATGAATAGGTATTAATTAAAATGCACGTGATTAGGTTTTTAGTATCTGTGAAAATGATAATATCTTTAAGGCGCGGATATACACCAATATACGTATAGGTACCTTCAGGTGGTAGCAAATGACGCTGGTCGTGTAATCATACCGACCATTTGAGACGACACGTGTGTCAGCAACTGTGAAAATAACTACAATTATCGTACCTATAGTTTAAGTTAGTCACATTGGGGTAATAGATAATTCAACGGAAACATTATTCCTTATGTCGACATAACGAATTTAAAAAATAATTTAGAGTTTGCAAGGTTCTCCTTCTCTGGAGACTGGAGTCGGCCGTAAGCTCGCTTGATACCATCTTGATATAAAAAATGCCTGCGACATAGCACACAAGACCAACAGTTTTATATATCCACATGTATGGTATATTTTTACGGCCCCATATGATTGTAATCAAACCCCAATATAATCCGCCTAAGCCACTATCTCATTCCTAACCCTTGCCCAATCAAGGTATCCAAATACCCGAATCCCCAGACATTTTTGCGTGTAAATACTACTCGGGACTATCCCCTGAATTAGTAATGTCCACACGGCAGGACGAGCTCGGACAGAATTATTTATTCGTCGTGAGGGTGTCCATGAGGCGGGTAAGATTGATGGTTAAGTATTCTGATCGACTGCTGCGGAGGAAACTATCTACACTCTATAAGAAAATAGATTCCTAGTTACGGAAATGCTGAAAATATAAATGAGAGGTCAACTTCTCTCGCATGAGAGAAGGTCGCCAGAGTTGCCGAGGATGCGCTGAAATGAGTGAGGGACCTGTATTCGTCTCAAGCCGTCGACACTACAATCCTCATATCAATAAAAGCGGTTACGACTATTCTGGAGTTGCCAGCCTCTATACCATTCGTCTAGGTTGTCCGCTTAGGTACGATAAAACAGGCCGTATTTTTGCTTTCCAACAAATTGCTAGTAAGTAAGTAATAAACTTCTTTCGCTTAAGTTGTTTTGTAGTGTGGTTCAAACAGCTAGGCAGTAGCTGAAGCTATTTAGACTTATTTTTGAAAAGAGATCAGTCTAAAATTAACTAAGCCATCGGGAATCAAATTCTATGTATGCCTCACTGCCAGTTAATTTATTAAAAAAATGTATATATTCATCAGTCATTATGAAGCTCGTCGAAACAAACGCAGATTTTTGATCTTACATACGAGCATGGCATTTTGATTGTTACTAATATTCTCCGTCATGGATTTTTCTTAAAACTAAATACCAATAAGGACTGCATTTCGCACCGTATAATATAATAGAAGTTGAATACGAACGTATATATGAACATATTGCTCTCGCCGCCCCCATGTGTAGGAGCAGGACGCACATAGATTTAATAGAAATTAGATTATTTGTCGCAAAATAGAAGCCGTCCACCCTAAGGAAGGGTTGACAGATGCCCCGGGCACTTAACCTGTCTTGAGATATGTTCGTATTACCAATAATACCCCACACAAGCACTAGCCTCAACACATGATGTGCTAGAAGTTTGGACCTTATATTCATGTGGGTAGTTTGGGTTTGGAATGAAAGAGAGAAGTGAGATAGGAGGTTGGGACGGCTAGACGGGTTAATTAGGCTTGTTTGCGGTAAGCGGATCAAGGATGTCATGTTAATAAATAATATTGCGGTTAAATAGCTCAAGGGTTAACTCTAACCCTTATTATGGACATATACTTACTCGTATAAACGTATAAAAAATATAGTTTTGCTACCTCTGCTTGTTGTTTGAAAGTGCATTTGATGGCGAAAACTTGTAAAGCACCACTGATCCTTTAGGGTTCTACTTTACAATACTAAAATACATAACCCTACGATAAGACGCCCAGAAGGGGTAGGCATAGAACATAAAATTTAAGTTCATTGTCAACTTCTAGCAATTCTAGGTTTAAAGATGGAAAAAATGTGATATTTAATTGATATTAGTTCATTGCATACATAGTCGAACCTTACGACACCCCCGGGAATAAAGGGGGTGCTATTTTACCAGACACTATACAGAACAGTTCTTATATATCTGAAGATAACACGCGATAGGAATATAGGTACCTACTCTAGAGAAATCCAAGCGGGCAAAATTCCCAATTGTGAAATGATTCCAATCACCATATACAGTCGGAAAATCTGTAACGATTCAAATGTATCACGAAGATGAAATAATACGTGCAATGTTAGGGAAATGTTCCAATGTTTGGCACATTTATTCCAGTTATTGGCTCTCTATTGTTCACCTAATGAAAGTGTCAAATATTGGATCAGTGTCTTTTATTTAGTTTACCTTATTCATAAATACAAAATACAGTTTTATAGGTATCTACGTTATAAATATCTGCTGTTTAATTAAGCATCATACTAACACACTAAAGTTCAGCAAGCACATATGAACCTCCGCAAACTTCCATTATTATCTTCAAAAGACCCAACAGCTCCCAAATGAACCATAAAGTCATTAAGCCTTAACTAATACCAAAACTCAAGCTAAATGATAAAACTACAACGCGCTAAATCTACCACGTCCCGTGATAAAGCTACCATTTCCCGTCATAAAGCTACCATGTCACGGTAGTTAATATTGTGACGGTAAACGGTACGACATCAGGACAACGTTAACATGGAAATAACAATTTGGCGAATTGCTTTTACGATGCATGGAAGGGGTGAGTGTAGGGTTGGCACTCGTATGGCAGAGAGATTTGTCAAGAGTTCGAAATGATTGCCGTTAGTTTTGATATATTCAGTTGACACTTGACAAAACGATTTTGAAGAAGTGAACATTCATCTTGATACAAGTGAGTGAGCGTTAAGGTCCCTCTTTTGCTTATTTTCTTCTTTGCCCATATAAAAACCAGTATTTTTAAATTATAATAGGTTGGTCAACATTCCAAGAGTAATGCTTAGATATCGAGACATAAGAATATCTTTTAATCGAATTACAGGCTCATTAAAAACTCGCTAGTCAAAGGGTCTCGCCGGGTTTCCATATGAAATCTGCACTGGCGTCTTTTTTGACATTGGTGCCTTTAATATGTTGCTAGTAGTTTAAAATAATTTTTGGCCCATTATCAAACCCCTAACTCCATTCGTTTTTGGAAAATGAGGGTTGCAACCCCTAACTTCAAAATTATTTTTCTACGAAACTATGACAGATATTCGCATGAAACTAACGCGACATGAAAGCTCTTAATTAGCTTTACATTACATATTTTTTTTATAATTTTTTAAATAACTATAGGGCTGCAAAAAAAATTATGAAAAAAAATAGGGGTGGTTTTTAGTAGCTATTTCTTGAGGTACACCGACCAAAAAAAAACCGTATAATCAGTACGTATCCAACTATAATATGTAATAATTACATAGATGTGAGATAGGTGGAACATATTTAAAAAAAATAAAAATCTCATTTTGTTACTTAAACTTGATCTAACCTGACGTCTGTTTAGATTTTTTCAATGTCGTATAATGATTAATAAACGCCTTTGCAATCTTTTATAATAATTCTGATGTGGTTATTCAAATATGTTACAATATGTTACCGTGTGACTGAACTTGTGAGCGCGCAAAACGCTTGCCGCTGCCGCCGCCGCCCGTTAAACTGATACTAGTTGACACTCGTAATATACCGCGCTATCGACAAGTTATGACAAGTTCACGAAACTGCGTTATTTTTATCAGTTAAAAATATAAACAAATTCGAACAGACGAAGAAATTCTAAAATACCAAGCTGTTTATTGCAGATATTTAGTGCAGATTATTAGTGTATAAACAGAGACAAGCATATGAATCGAGCAGTGATGATAATAAAGATGGTCCTAGTTTTCTTTACCTCTTTCTTTTGCGCGCTCACAAGTTCAGTCACACGGTAACATATTGTAACATATTTGAATAACCACATCAGAATTATTGTAAAAGATTGTAAAGGCGTTTATTAATCATTATACGACATTGAAAAAATCTAAACAGACGTCAGGTTAGATCAAGTTTAAGTAACAAAATGAGATTTCTATTTTTTTAAATATGTTCCACCTATCTCACATCTATGTAATTATTACATATTATAGTTGGATACGTACTGATTATACGGTTATATTTTGGTCGGTGTACCTCAAGAAATAGCTACTAAAAACCACCCCTATTATTTTCAATATTTTTTTTGCAGCCCTATAGTTATTTAAAAAATTATAAAAAAAATATGTAATGTAAAGCTAATTAAGAGCTTTCATGTCGCGTTGGTTTCATGTGACTATCTATCATAGTTTCGTAGAAAAATAATTTTGAAGTTAGGGGTTGCAACCCTCATTTTTCAAAAACGAATAGAGTTAGGGGTTTGATAATGGCCAAAAATTATTTTAAACTACTAGCAACATATTAAATGCACCAATGTCAAAAAAGACGCCAGTGCAGATTTCATATGGAAACCCGGCGAGACCCTTTCAATACGTTAGACTTCTATTTTGTTTATTTTGTGACCAAGTCGCTAGAGTCCGACCACGCTAACTCTGCAAGGAACAATTTGGCAACACTGTGCATTATACGTCATATTTGTATGAAAATGTGACGTTTGAAGGTAGTATTGCTAATTTTTTTCAATGCAGAGTTAGCGTAGCGTGGTCGGACTCTAAACGTAATGATCATAGATCCTAATAAAAGAATTGAGTAGAACCAATTTTATAATGGCCGCCCCTTTCCTAGCAGGCATCGTTCCAATGCGTGAGTTGTGCCTGTAATATCCTTGTTACGTTAGATGTTAGCTGAAAAATACTGGAGTGGCGTTCAGTTTACTGTTGGTTTAATTCTACTAAATTGTGCTGTTATTAATGATACAACACTGTAACGGACAAAACAGTCGCTATGATTTGACAGCTGTCCATTTATCCACTGGCACTCACGCCGGTATTTAATTAACTAGCGCGTGACAACCCTGGTTTTAAATTCCGACGTCCAGTAAATTGATAATTTTCACTGAGACCCTGTAGGAGGGATACAGGGTGGGAATCAACTCATTCATAATAGCATCTTTAACCAGTCTTTGAGCCTCAATATTATTGAATTTGTAACGCATTATTTATATGACTCTCTTTGGCTCTATTTACTTGAGATCTGGTCTCGTCAAAACCACCGTTAATAAAAATAGATTCTTAGGTTAATAATATCAATTATAAATGTATAAAAATAGGTCAATTAACTTTTACACAGATAGTTTGTCCGCATTCTGCATAACTTTTGGACGAACTTTTATTAACTTAATAGTCACATCATCCTGTATATGTTCCATCTAAAGCCATTCCATCGCTTATTCATTAAAGGTCCGGTGCCACTATTAATATTTACCGGAGACCCCATCACGGGTGTTTGGATAATGTTCGGACGGGGGCAAGTTTGACATGATACGTTTGAATAGTTCAGAACCTTTCTTACCCTAGGGAAACCATTACACTGGTATCTAATTAGTTTGTACCTAATGTCTTGAGTTTGGGTGATCCCACGTTTCAACCGCCGTTAGTCCCTAGTTCTAAATATTGAAAAAATTAGTTTAACCTCTATTTCTTCTCTCTCTTCTTGTAGCTTGTTTCTCCAACATTCAAGGCAGGGAATTGACGGCGGTTGAAATGCCCGTGGAATCACCCGTTTAGTTAGGAAAAAATATGTTTTATAATGGCGTTCATTTGGGACATGTTCCTTGCATTCCAAATTTATTGGTTTAGAATGTTTCTTGGGCTTCCATGTGCGCCAAGCCGACGTGTCGGAGTGAGTGCGTGAAACACATTTTGGTATTTCCTGCTTAGAATCATGAACCTGCGATTGATTCTCATCCAACCTCGGCATCCCTAGCGTTTTCCTGGTTGTGGCCAAGGGTGACCTGGGTCCACTTTGACACCTAACCCCAATATTTGGCGTATGATTTGAGTAAAGAGCAGCAGCTCATTCAAATCCCTCAGACTTCATCATCGCATTGTAGGTAACAACATTTTGTACTACAAATAGGTAACAATAGCCCTGCAAAATTAATGAGGATAGTCTATATGCTTATATCAAAATAAAACGATGTTTCTGCTTTATGTACAAACGTCAACAAATTTAACTGGCCAAGTGGCCATAAGTGACCCTTAATACAATGCCCGTAAAGTGCACGAATGGATGCAAGTTAACTGTGTTGACGATGATATGTACCCGATTTCCCTTTCAAATAAGATTGAATAAACAATGAAATAAATGGTATCCATAGAAACAGACGTCGACTACAAAAGTTACGCAACTGGCCTTAAGTTAAAACTTTCACACTTTCATCACCGATAACATCTCGAATCGATAACGTCCGCAATAAATAATAAAAATATCGACCATAAACACAATTGATACGTAACGTTGGCATATTTATGGTCAGTGTCGCGGACGCGCCGGGTCTGGCCCGGGCGAAACAAGCGCGTAATGTAACGCGGAGTGATCGCCCGTAATGTGTGTATGGCGAAAATTATTGCGATTCTGACGGTCGGTCGGGATGCGGGCTCTGCTCTTAAATTAAGTACAATTTAGAAATATTTGCAAGCGTTTTTTAAGGATTGTCTTCAGTGAAATATCGTAAAAATGAGTAGTTTTGTAACTATTTTAGGTATCACTACCTTTTCCCGCGGCTTCGACCGCGTACTAAGCGTAAGGTTTAACCGTCTACAAAAAAGGAGGTTCTCTGTTTGACCCGTATGGTTTGTATGTAACTAGAATTTAGGTATGTATGGATGTCATTTTCGTAATCGGAATTCCGAGAACCTAGAAGCTGACTCCCATATCGATTATTAAGAAAAATAAATGTCCGACATCTCGGATTTGACAATGGATGTCATTTTCGTAACCGGCACCCAGAGGGACCTCAACGATGACACCCATTTCGATTTTTAAGAAAAGTAAAGATTTGCTTCCCGCACAAACTTGGAACCCCCTTTTTACTCTATTAGGGGAGCAATTTCGAAAAACGCTGAAACGTGTTTTGTTGTACATTTAAACAGAGAGTCTACATACGAAGTTTCAAATATCTCACTTTACAAAAGATTTGTTCCTCGTACAAACGTGGAACACCCTTTTCACCTCTTTAGGGGAGCAATTTCGAAAAATGCTGAAATACGTTTTGTTGTATTTAAACAGAGAGTCTATATACGAAGTTTTAAATCTCTCACGTCAAAAAAGATTTGCTACTCGTACAACATTGTACCCACACCCGTACACACATTACGCTTAGGGGATGAATTTCGAAAAATCCTTTCTTTTCCGTAGCCTGCGTTATAAATGTAATCGACTGTGCGAAAAACATTTCTCTAGCATTAGCACTTTCGGCTGTGCGTTGATAAGTCAGTTAGTCAGTCAGTGAGGACTTCTTCTTTTATATGTATAGATAATCTACAGGATATAAACCGTAACCGTAACCGTAGTACCATGGTTTTCCTCAAATCCACATTATAAGGAATTCTTGCTCACACAAACTTTAATTTGGGATTCCCTTAAGGTTGAAAATCCTGTCAAATTGTATAAAATTTCAAAGAAAATTTTTGCGAAGTGGGTTATAAATTAAAGAGCGTGACCCTATATAATCACTTTTATGCAACGCTATATGTTTGTGTTTGGCGGAGTTCCGACGAAGAGAAGAGCCCGCGTCGTCGCATGCGTCGCCTATTTATAAACACGTCAAAATCAAACTGAATTGCGAAATGTTTGTATAAGGTTAATCCTTTGTGCTGACCGTTCTCAAGTAGAGCCTCTCTCCGGGCGGCGCGCGGGTCACCGTCCCACGGCGAGCCTGCTTTATAGTCTTGTCATATCGGTTAATGGCCGCGCTTTGTCGCGCCGCCGTCGATAGCGCGATCCTATCAAATAGGGCCCGGGCACACTGCGCCGTGCACCCGGCTTGCACCGTATAAGTAGTAAAAATTATTTAAAATGTCGAAGATTTCTTTAAACTGTCATAGGATATTGAATCTTATGGCTAGAGCGGCAAACTTGCTTTTTGAATGGACTAATTTGATACAACTCGGCCAAGTCAAGTCAGTACATATACCTGTGTTCGTAGATACAGGCCCCGGGCACACCGTCAGTTCCGTGCACCCGAATAGTTAGCAGTTGGCAGTTTTTGAATTGGAATCGTTATGGTATTTGTTTAGATTCGATGTTCCAACACGTTAGGCCGCTTTCAATTACAGGTTACAGGTCAACGGGACTAGATGGTTGTCGCGATTCCCGCCTCCACCGCCGCTGGTCACAGTCGCCTGATCGTAGCGCGGCGCGTAACGCGGCATGTAGCATCTATCTTAGGCTTGAAATCCAAAAAAAAAATGTTTTCTACGAACCTATTCGACTTTTATTTCATCGAGTTTAACCTCGTTGAGCCAGTATGTATCTTATAAGAGTATTCCAATTCTTATTTCATAATGTTAACTTAGGAAACTATGTTTCACGCATCTGAATTCTAAACCCACCTTAGGCAAAGCTATGCTAGTCAGCCAGTGTTCGCGTTATTTTCGTAGGTAGAGAAAGATTTAAGCCTAGAGATCTACAGTTGATTTCTAATAAAATCCTTAAAATACCTAACATTTCTACATTTTACTGCCGTGATTCACAGAACGGGCTCTTTCAACACAACAAGCCAAATTTCTTTCAAACTATGTGTCATCTTATAATAAATTGGCAACAAAGTAACTTATGCAAATGTTTTTTTTATCACCGATTGGATTCTTCTAAGAAGACCCTTTGTTGTAGGTCAAACACCGTCGAAGCGACCAAGTGTCACATAAAATATAATGAGCGAAGATATGCGCTGTTCGGTTCTAAAAGTTTACAATGTCGTTAATTTATTGGAGGTTGACATCGATTAGGCTTTAAAATATTTTATTATTGTTTTGCATGCTTGCAGGTTGACTTATATGTTCGGCATATAATTTTATTAGTGCAGGAGAGGTAAGGATAAGGTAAAATAATACATTAAGTACCTACTCATCAGTGCTCTACTACCATATACTAAAAACGACAGGTCAGAGTAAGTCTGACACGATATATTGTCAAGCTGGTATTGCCTAAATAGAGCAGGCTCAAATGAGATGTTCATATGCAAAAATTGCGGACCGCATTCTGACTTCTGATATACTTACTTATATTGAAGAGATCCCAGACATCCAATTAACAGATGTTGCCAACCAGATTTGTTGTGATTTGTTTGTAGCAAACTATGATGTCATTAATTTTTTTATGATAAAAAAACTAATTTTCTTCAAAAACCCGTCGAGTGCGGTATCAAATAAAAGGACCCCAAGAGCTGAACCCAAAGCTGAACATTCAACCCAGTCGTTTCGTAAAAATTTAATTCATTTTAAAATACACACCAAGTTTGGGCTCTTTCTGACAGTATACGGCTGAATTAATTACACCCAGGTCGGGCCTAGCTGAGTTTCTTGCTGGACTCTTCTCAGCTAGGCTAGGTTTAGTGAACCAGCGACAAAACTCCCAGTAGCTCGATTCCACTCACACTTCAGATTCGGTTGAAACCGCTCAAACAAACGCTCTGGAATTCTCTGAGAGTTTGCGCTCGTTTGGAGCGCAAACTCTTAGAGTATTCCAGTGTTCCAAACCATACGCGTGGACGTGCCCGGAGGTTTTCCCCTGGATTTCCCCAGGCTACTCTCCAATCGCTCACTCCTATCGCTTTATTGGGCCCGGCCTATAAAGCCACAGTCAAGTTCAAAAAAAAAATGCTGAATTAATTTTTCTTAAATACTTATACGCCGAATGACTCGTTAACGAAACCTTAATTCCCTCTTCTTTCATGCCTTGTTGTGAACCGCTAAACTTTGCTTCATGCCACGTTTACGTACGTACGGTGTAGCTGCCACACAGTAAAGTT
Source organism: Epiblema foenella (assembly GCA_963556455.1). Classification (NCBI taxonomy): domain Eukaryota; kingdom Metazoa; phylum Arthropoda; class Insecta; order Lepidoptera; family Tortricidae; genus Epiblema; species Epiblema foenella. Next base: position 9,308,077 of record OY747113.1, on the reverse strand, counting down.
ACATAAAAGGAAAATGTGTGTTATTGAAAAAAAACCATGTAGCTTTTTACAATGGACAATTTTGTTTTTACATTTTTGTTTTTCACGACTTGTCTGAATTTCATATATACGAATGTAAACTTAGCCGTGGAATTTTTGATAAGTTTTTGTCGAAGCTGCCGGCGCTATATTTATCATTGATCGGTCTGTAATCGTTAACTGGTGCAATGTGCAGCCTGTTTTTAGAGTTTGGCAAAAAAATCCACATTATTTAAGAAATAACATGATGAGCAAAATAGAAAGCTTAAGTTCTCTTTTCTGCAGTCATTATTTGTCTGTCCTCCAGTCTCAAGAAAGGAACAATACAATATAAATAATAACGGTCGTTTATATTCTTGTATGACTTATTAAATTTGAACGCTGTCTATCGTAATGCAGAGCTAGAGATTTATCTTTTATATCACCATAGATATTAAATTATGTATAGACCAAAGTAAGGGTACGACATAATTGCACGCTTGGAGCGGGACGGGCAGCGAGCGGTATATATGTCCATATAAACTATTGTTTATTTAAAAATTTCATTTGTTTTATATGCAGGAACTACTGGACGCTCTTCTCTGAACGTACACTCAGGACGTACACTTATTGAAACGGTCGGACTTGTGACTATCCTGAATGTCACGCGAGTGTCTTTGATTAGTATTCTTCGACAACATCGCAAATACTCACCTCGAGCATCAAGCAGCAAGTTGGTCCCCTCGCAAGGCTATTTATTGGAGGTATTGGAGGTAATTAAAAAGAAAACAGGCGCTGCCCGCGACGTGCCAAGCACACTAACGGTCAAAGGCTGGGGTATGACGCCGGTAGGTATCGATATCGATCTTAAATTACTGAACATGTACTCCTTCGTATGTTCAGGTTTTGACTTACGCTTGTATTGATGTTATGTACTTGTTTATGTTACTTAACATTACTTTTAAGCTCTGTAAAACTTAAAATAATCCTTCATGGATTTTTTTGTGAGTGGTTGTAAGTGGTTTAGTGTGATATCTAATACTTTATTTGTGAGTGTATTGATCCATGTAATTTATTCAGGAGTCATTGCAGTGGTGTTATTCCCATGAAAGACAAATGGACAGACCAGTCGATCTATGTTATTGTTTATTGAACCAAAGGTAGTTTTCCTTTAACACTTTTTATGTAGTAGGTTTCATTAATTTAAGATGCAAAAGTTACAAAAATATTAGATGACTCAAGGAGCAAGGCTTACATTGGTAAAGTTGCCAAAACACTTACATACCAGGGTATCGAAGATATTAAGACATTTTGAGTATTACTTCCTGACGTTTGATGGCTACTGTGTATTTTTATCGATATTATCAAATCTGTCCCATCCCCAGCTAAGATCACAAGTCGGTCGAGCGAAAGGACTTTTATCAGGGCGATAGGAAACTCTGGTATTCCGGGATATTTATTGCCACCCCAGCAAGCCCGTGCGCAGCGTAGTTTTATTTTATCTCCACAACTTTTGGTGCGGGATAAAGGGTTTCACAAGTTCTGTAAAGGGGTAACCTGGGTTCACTTTTGAACGCTTTACACGTATGTGATAAGTTTGTTAAACAGGGGAGCTTTAGCGAGCCGATTGTTGTCGTAAAATATAGTATTTAGTGAAAAATAATAACTTATTATCTATTTTTGTAAAATGTATGTTTGTTGTAATTTTTTGTTTATTTAGTGTACTCTTTTTGGATGTTTTATTGCCACTAACATTATAGATACGGCAGCCGCAGCAATAACAGCTAGGCGACGAATACTAACTAAAATACCTATTTACCAAACCGATCGTATTAGCATAGCATAGTATTATTGTCAAACTGGACACAAGGATGTTTCTGCGCATATCTGACGCTGATCATAGGTATAGGTGCAACACACAGAAACTCACACAATGAAATAAAGTGACTAATTAGGAGAGGAGCGTTCAATTTAAAATTGATTTTGATTCCCCGTTGCTTGTGACTATCGCGGATTACCGCGATTAACGCCTGCATGCTTCCATTAGGAAACGTTGAGTGTTTATTATTAAAAAAAGTAACGAGTTGTTTACCATTGCCTACCGTGGCTTGTTTTCTTTGGCTTTATCTCTTATTTTAAGAAAGCAAAATTCTACACTATATTATAAATAATTCTATTTTCAGCCCCTCAGCTTCCTTGCTTATAACCCTAAAAGCCACGTTGCTCTTCAAATCAAATAATTCCCCGTGGCTGTTGGTTAAATTTTTCACATCGGCCATTTGGGCTATTTGGGCCACTTGGGCCATTCGGTGCCATTACCTGCAATAAAATAACGACTCAATGTAAATCACATAACGCACTTCCGCGGTTGCAATAAAAAACGGTGTGAGGGCGAGACGGGGTTCAATAGCAGGGTTCTGTAGCAAATAATACAATAATATAAATTCCTACATTTGCTTTTTAGGATGCCGTACTAAAATGGTAAAAAAGGAACCCTTATGGTATCACATTGTCTGTTTGTCTGTCTGTGTGTCTGTTAGCGATATGCGCTAATTATCTCAAGAACTACTTATGCTATCGATTTGAAATTTGGACTAGTTATACGAGTAAAGGAGGGTAACTCAGATGCATAGAATATAATTATTTTATAGTAGGTATTTGATGCCCGAGCTGAAGGCAAGGACGATAAATATGCGACCTGAGGCTTTCTTTATTACCGCCCGTGGCAAGTACAAAATTTTATGTCACCCCCTGGCCAAGAAATTTATGGGCAGATGTGACAAAATATTTTTTCTTATTTTCTGTAAAAAAGACAAATAACAGGTGGTTCAAAATTTGAAAGGGTGTCATATGAAAGGGCTTGGGTCATACATTCTGATTTTTTTTAATTAATATTGGAATATGTAAAAAAAAACCGTACCCCCTCCCCTTATCTCCGAAGTTTACCAAGGAAAAAATATTAAAATATTATGTATATTTCACAGGAAAAAATTGCTATAGCTCTATCTACTTTTTTTTGTAATTTAATCACATTTGCATGTATTTTGTCTTATAATTCCTATGCGATTATGCTGAAAGTAAAGCTTCTTTCAAATAAAAGATAAAAAATTGAAATGGGTTCACGTGATAAAGAATTATCCTTGAGAATCCATACCATACATACTAAGTTATTAAGCTCAAATTGTAACAAAATTCGCCGATAGATGGCGTTGTACCAATGGCGTTCAATTTCTATACCACGTTGTTGAGATTTTTCCTGCATTAATTGTGTCGGAACCGGTACACATTTGTGTATGGAACCCTCGGTGAAGAAAGAAAAGAAAAGAAAGAAACATTTATTCACAGACACAGAAGACACACATATTACAAAAAAAAAACAACAACAGAAGAAAACAAACCACAACATGTGTGTCCCCGCGGCAGTGAAACGGACACTGGCTCAGCATTATGCTGAGGTGTCAGACACCTACAGCGCTGATTTTCAGCCAGTACCGTCGGTGACTCACGGACCGCCATACACTAAATAATAGCCAAATGAAAAATAATTAAATATGACTGCAAAAGAAAAAATAATACATAAGAGAAAAATAATACATACAGATATCTAGGGTAGAAACAAAAGAGAACTAAACGGTGCGCGAGTCGGACTCGCACTTGACCGGTTTTATTGTATACTACTACAACGACGACTTGTGGTAAAGCAAACTAGCATACTGCGGGGTAATCACGTATGGAGATGACATTCAGTTCAACCTTAGGCACGGTCAAAAACCATCTATAATTACACCGCGGTTTTCTTGATGAGCGAAATCTTTCCCGATTTGAGGAAATACCAACAACGCCGAATTACAAGACCGGGATTAGTTTACGATCGAAATAGCTGTCATTTCATATACATTTTGACGTAATTATATGGAAAAACTGTTACGTCTAATGCTATTCTAATCGCGGCTAAGTAGTACTAGATTAACTCAGAAAGTGCAGACAGATTGCTGGTCTTTTTCTAAATACGTTCATGACCTCATCTCTAGAGCTGCAGTTGCAGCTCTTGGCGAAATCAGTTCAAATGTTTTCAGTTTGTTTGTCAATTCACAATCTTAAGCAAGCACCGGTGTTATTCAGTTCGGTCCAGGAACTTTTCGCATTATGTCAACATTTAACGGTACCCTAAAAAGCAAAGTGTCCCATGAAAATGCCAGGGCCGTATTTGGTGATCGTTTGTAATTCGGGAGCAATCTCAACGAGTCCCAAGGCGGGAGGCGCCGGGGGGCGCGCTTGTTTTATTGATATTTTAGCGGTGGAATGATTTGGAAGCCTCAATGGGCACCGGGGGCCCGTTACTATTGATAGCTGGAGCCGAATGGTACCTCAAAACGCTTTAAAGTCAACTGTGTTATTCGAATAGCATTCCCTACCAGGAAAGAGGACTCGATAAATGATGCATTTCTTTACATGAATGGGAAATAGTTTTTTTATGCCCTTCTGTACTTAGCGGCCTTTTCAGCAGGCTGTCTGTGGTGTGGGTGGACGCCACAATGGGGCTAACGTATGTATCTAAACTCATATTACATAGAACAATGAAGTTTGACAATTGATGACAACACAGTCATAAAAAGTTCCATAAAAACTCGTTCTCATCTTACATTTGCCAGACTAATACACTAATACAATAACAAGATTAATACACTCGCGCATAAAGAATATGGTCGTCAGTTTTGGAGATTGATATTTTTACCCACGACGGAACGGAGAAGGTATATGTGTTTTTATGATAGGATCCCGGGAATTACTAATACCGTTGAGTATTACGAAGAATAATATACCATGTAAATAAAACTAGTGTAAAATATTTAGAAAATCCTATTGCGGTTATTTAATTTAGGGTGATCCGAAAATTTTGTCCTCAAGTGTACAACATATATTACCCTTCAAGATACGACAGGTAGCCCATTGCTGCGATGCCCCATTTTCTCCATCTTAAATTATAGTTCGAGTCTTCACGACGAAATAACAATGAACTTAATATTTAACACACTCGATGGATAAAAATCACAAAGCGAGCTCCTTTTCAAAGTAGGATCAGTTGAGGAGGTCAATCTAGCTCAACATATCACATGCCAATATGACATTTATGGGCGACATATTGCAATCAAATTAGAATGCGAAATGTATGTAAGATCGACGAGCGAATGCGAGATCACCGATTCATGTTCGGATAAAACATTCAACGTAATGACAGAGGCCGATTGTAAAATACCCGCCTGTGCCTGATTTAATAATTTAGTGTTCCACGTTTATGACAGTAATACTGTAAATTTTACACCTGGAATTCTATCGATGTTACTTAGAAAATAATATAGGTTGTCGATGTTATGTAGGAAGTTGATTATTTTTGTTGATCAGGCAATAATATACCTATTGTCTTTAGTAACATTCTAGTGGTTGGATAAAGAATTTGATGTATTTGCAATTATATAAATTTACGGTTACTTAGATAACCCAACGCCAAACTGTTCTATCGGTGTTTAAATACAGTCTCGACTGTCGACATTCGCAAGGTGCCATTATCGGCCGGCATCGCGTCTATCAGCGCGCGCGTAAATAAGCGCGCGGACAAGGTTGCGCACTCAGCGCAGATAGCTTTGCGGTGACAATACCGAGCCGGCGCGCGCGCAGCACAACAGTGCGTCGTTTGACGGTATACTACGATTACTGAAACTTTGCTACTGATGGCTGATGTTAATTGTCCAATTGATATTCGGTCTTAATATAAATAATTAAGTATTTATTAGGAACATACTATTATAGGGGCGCTCGTGGTCGCTTACCGCTTGCGGTATGCGAAGTTAAGCAACGTCTGCCGGAGTGAACTTTTTGGGTGAGCCGAGCACTTCCGTCCCTTTGAAGGCACGTTAAGCATTTGATACAAGTCGTTAAGCCAAGTTAGAGGCCTTCAGGCGGCTTGTGAACTTCTAACAGTCAAGTTGCCGATTCACTTGACAAGCCTAATCCCATTAGGGTCTAGTTTTCCCCTTGTGTTGGAAGGTCAAATGGTCAAAAAATGTAATGGATGTTATTATACATATAAACCTTCCTCCTTAACCACTCTATCTATTAAAAAAAACCGCATCAAAATCCGTTGCGTAGTTTTAAAGATTTAAGCTTACATAGGGATATAGGGACAGAGAAAGCGACTTTGTTTTATACTATGTAGTAAAGCTATAAAAACAATTATCCAATAGAAATTTCCTAAGAATATTAAAAACAGACTATCTTTTTTATTTTGTCGTTGCAGTCGAATACTACTGTTATGGTATCAGCATATAGTACAGTGGGGTTGTCTGTATCAATTGGGTCATTGTCAGATTTAGGTTCGCGTCTTTTCGGTGGACATATCAAAAGTTAAGGGCCACAACGCTTAATTTTGGATGGGTCTAGTAACCGCACAAACGATGTTTCCGTAACTATAAATCCATGTAATAAAAACATAACTTGTATGTACATAAGCCGTTAACTATCGACCACCGGGTGGACAACTTTTGTTTTTACAACTGACAATGACCCAATTGGTAAATCGTTTATATAAATAAGAAACAAAATGCATCCCAAAACACAACCTTGGGGGATTGAGTTATTGACGACTTGTTCTTGAGATCTAATGACGGTAAAATTATTTTCTATAGAATCTTTATGATCAATATCCACAAACTGAACTCGGTTTTGTATATACGACATGAACCATTTATAGACGGTCCCTCGTACACCTATCCCGTTTAATTTATTTAAAAGAATTTTGTGTGATACCCTATCATAAGCCTTGCTCTAGTCTAGGAGCATGGCTATAGCATATTTACGTTTGTTAATTATTTTAAGTATTTCTTGTGTAAATGTATCATTATTTGATTACAATTGGCGGTATTTCATCATGACCAAAGCTGGTTTTGTTTTTAAGGTTTTTAATGATACTTAATATTTCGTTATTGCTTACTGAGTTCAGATACATTGACTCAACGATAGGGAAGACAACTGGTCTACCTTTCGGTATCTGATTCGATTGGTTGTTTCCCATGTATGCAAAGAAATCGTTAAGAGTATTAGCTATATTATAAGGATCATCGATTGTAATCGTAACTCTCCGGAGTGAAGCACAGGCCACCCTTGTAGGCCTCTTTTCATTTCGCAATAATGACACACTATTCACAGCATATGTATGATTTATTGCTATATGTCCGAAATAATATTTCTCAGTTTGCTCGGGTGAATATTCCGGGAAAAGAACTGCGTTCCTCGGGGCGCCTTCGAACTGTCTTCCGTCGCATGGCTCTCTCAAGAAAAAACCCCCGGGTAATCGGTCCGACCTACTTCGAACGGTTACCTGCAAGTCTAAGGAATGAGTCATCTGACAAAACGTTTAAACATCAACTGAGAAAGCTTTTGTTGGATAACCCTCTGTACTCGGTAAATGAGTACATGGAATTACATTTTTAATTGATAATACTTACGGACATTTTACTGATAATCTGTTTTATTATAAATTGTGTGATTAATTATTTTTAGACATTTGTTTAAAATTGTGTAATTACATTCGAATTAACCATTTATTTAATTGCCAATTGTTGTCTATGAGTATTTATATTTTCTGTGTGTCCAATTATGTTATGACGATCCTTATTCGGTGAATATGTTTAAATCCTATTCCATTATTATTATTTATATCTTAATTGACGATCATGATGTGAATTCGTATACTTTTGACATGAATGCAAATTTATATTGTAATTTACATCTATGAAATAAATGAATCTGAATCTGAATCTAATGTCATTAATTTTTAGCTTTACACCGGCTTTCTTATTAACTTTGTTTGTCTGTTCTTTTACTACTTGCCACATCGATTTAGTGAAATTTTTCGAATTTTCAATTTTTTTGATGTATTGATTTCTCTTTGAAACTTGGACTAATTTCTTTAAGGTTTTTTCGTAGCTAGTGGACCCCGGGCATCCTTCAGGATGCAACTGTGATAACGCTAGGAGGACGGTACGATTTGTAGACAGTGATGTATCTAATAGAACCTCTGTTACATTAGTGTTAATAGAATATCCAATAGAATAAAAGCACATTATCAGTGGTAAAATTAAAGTAAGCACTGAATGATTCGAATTTTCGTATAGGATTAATTACCTATCTCGGGTATTTTACTACTCCCGCACAACTCTACCAACCATACATGCTAACTCGCTCACACGTCTACAGTAATTTAATTCGAAATCACAATTATTAATCGACTCTCAAATAATTTGTGAATAACAACCTCTACTCTGTCACCCAATCTTATCCAGTCCAATCCAGTTAAACAATATTTCCAGGTAATACAATGCTCGCTCGGCCTTCCAGTGATACAATGGAGTATCAACAAAACTCGCAGTGGATGGTGTTTTTTAGAGATTGTCGTAAAGTGACATTTGATAAAAGATCGAGGGGTAAAGGTCGTGTTATCGAATTACGATTTACAGTGTTCTCTATATCAGTTGAAGCGCGTGTCGCCTGCGTCTGCACTTTTTTCTCTCGCGGTATTGTTTGCAAAATATTACGTGGGAATGCTGGCCTGCCATGTTTATTGACTGTTGTTGTCTGCGTCGCCTAATACATTTACGTATGAAGGTATGACAGAAGAGATTATGTTTAACTTATAGATGTATTTAGTTACAGTTTAGAATTTGATTTGTTTAGATAACTTTTCACTTTGGTTTATAAATTTCATAATGTTCAATTTTGGAGAAGGTTCTAAGAGGAAATAACGGAATCGACGGATGCATAAGGCGTCTTAAATTGGTAAGCAGCTATATTCGATAACCGACATCGTAGCCCGCCCCAACCAGTAAATATGGGCCATTATATTATTTCAGTGAACTTTAGCACTCCGTGTATGCATCAATATGGCAAATTAGATCAGGGTTCAGCCACAGAGTAGCGTGTTTACGGTTATTGTCGCTAGAGGGGATGGAATGATGTCGATACTGTTTGATTATGATTGCACTTTATTGGGTTACTCAACTTTTTTATTTTTTATTTAAGATCATTTTTTAGCTTGACGTCTGTCATTCGATGAAAAATAATCATTATAATAAAAATAGTTACTGCTCGGGGTTTGTATTGGAGACTTTCTGGCTAAAATATTATAGAAACTATTTATAATTTATAAGGGAACGCTTTTATCATGAATCTATTATCATGAGATTGGTTCTTTCTGGCGAAGTTGTTGATATTTTTGAGAAAATTTCCAGTTATTAAGGGGCAGATTTAGGTGAATCCAATAGCAGCGCTGGTGCGCGCCACGTAAGACGAATCCAGTGTTGGTGGTCAAAAAATGTCTTAGGCACAACTATTAAACATCAAATATGCGACCAGAAACTGAGGCGGCTGAAATAATGACCGTGGTCATCATAGATACTGTTCCATTTTTCGCCCAAATTTTTTATGGCTATTTTCCGTCAGCACAGCAAAAGTATGAAGGTGCCCACCTTAATGTTAAATTAGGCGATCCATCTCGGGCAAAGGGCGTTAAGGGCCAAATAAATTAGTTGGGGACATTGGGGATAATAAACACGGCGAAATGGCCGCGCCGAATAACTTGTTACGAGTGCCCTGTCCTCCCCTATTGACTAATTACGACACTTTGTTTTAGGAGCGCCCTGCACTGAGTTATGGAGTGGAGACACGAGTATTACTCTGTCGAGCTACTAGGAGAGAGATCTGCGAGTTTAGTTTGGTTCATCACTTTCGCTTTGTGTTCGCATCTCAATGTGATTCATTTTCTTCCTAGTTCTGATACTAGCACCCGCTCGGCACCCGTGGAAGTGGACGCGAGACAAATTAAAACGAACTACACTAGAGAGCAAAGAAAGGGGTAGTTAGGTAGGTACACTTTGTATGGAAAATTCTATATTAAACAATATTATAATTGTGAAAACATTAATATCTGCCTAATTCAGCCTAATTGAGTAAATTCTACAATTATAAAATTTTACAATACCACCTGAAATCCAATTAAAAACGATATTGATACGTTAGTACACGATAGTGTCAAAAATGAGATAATGTATTTTAAAATATCATTCAAAAAGTATTCCTTTATTAATTCTTAAACTGTCCATAACTACCCACTAACCCAGGTAACTGACTCAGTTGAAATATTGCATGAATTTGAACCTGACTCACTCCTGTGACAATGCAAATATTTTAGCTAAGACAAAGACAGGTTAAAACTATAATTATAACCGTGCTATATACAAAGATTGAATCGCGTGTGCACCATCGACACCCGCTGTGTCTCTCTGTAATTACAAGATTGTCGTGCGATAAATCAACGCCGTGTATCGACTGCTGACAAAGCATTGCCTAAATTTTAAGTGGACATTTTTTTTACTGGTCCACAATGACACTGCACGACCACATTATTGTATAGGTATTGGTACTGCATTATTGTGGTCGAACATTAACTGGATCCATTTTTTACCAGGAGAATGACAGGCAATGTTGCTCACCTGAAGTTAGCTACGCGGGCCTAGTGCTCAATAGAGATCAAAGTGCTAGTATGTAATACGAGACAATACAAGTACCTATTCCTTACTGTTCAGCAAAATTGTACGCAAAAGCGAACATAGAGATAAACAATGGTAGCCGCCAGGGACGGCCTTGTTGCTAACAAACGATCTCTTCTAGACAACCTTTAAACAGATGTATGTGTTGGTATAATTATATTTAATGAAGCATGACATTTATATTAGGTGTATTTCTCAATGAAAGCGTTTGCTTTCCGCTAAACATACATACTATTAAAATAGTATGACTTGGCTGCGTTGAATAAAATTATTCCGTTCAAAAAGCTTTACCGCCCAAGCTAGAAGATTCAAAACCTAATGAAAGTATTATAAAAAGATCGGAAATTTTAAATCATTTCAACTATACACATATATGTCAGTCCGACCCAGGTGTAGAGTTTTTTGCTGGACTCTTCTCAGCTAGTCTAGGTTTAGTGAACCAGCGACATAACTCTCCGTAGTTCGATTCCACTCACACCTCAGATTCGGTTGAAGCCGTTCAACCAATCTCACTGGTGCGCAAACTCTTAGTATTCCAGTGTTTAAAACGTTCGTGTGGTCTGTCGTGTTGGAGTTTTTCCCTGGATTTTCCCCGGGCTCCTCTGCAACCGTGCACACCTATCGCCCGGCCTATAAAGCTATAGTCAAGTAAAATAAAATATATACACATACGAGTATATATATCTATTGTTATATCGTAAGAAGATCGTGTTCTGCCAATCGTCGCCCGCTGCGCCTCCCGGTAATTACAAGCAGTGTATCGATAAATCCACGCCATATTTATATCGACCGGTGACAAAATATACCGTGTCGGCTATTGATTTATCCGTACCGTCGAATTTGAGGAATGCGTTTGAGGAAAAAATGAGCCAATATTTGAGTTGTCGCTTATTCATATTATGCTTATAAAAATCCTTTACACCTTAAGTACAGTCAGCGACACGTATACAACTACAATTTGTGCAACAAAGAGCAGAAAATCTTCTATACGGGGTTTACAGGGGGGAGCTGCTTTGCTTCCTGTACACATACATACAGAGGTGATAGATTTTCCAAACAGATTTCTTGAATAGGTTAGTCTGAAATCATATTAAGTAGTTGGTTACGTTTCCATTACTTAAAAATGGTGATGTCACTAGTGCAAAGTAACGATGTCACTATTAAGTAAAAACTGGCGATGTCACTAGGGAAAATTCGATTAATATAAGAAATGAGCCATAAAAAAATTAAGTTGATATGATATTGTTTTGTGCCCCCCAGAGGAGATTCTGTAAAATAAATTATGTGAGAAATTGTCGCGATCAATTATGGTGAAACGATTAATGAAAATTTTTGTAACAATACCTAAAGAGCGACCAGGGTTCTATCTGCCAGCTGATCTCAAGTATTAGCGTAAGCACTAGTCTTTTCAGAAGCTTGCCTTCCAATCCGAAGCGGAAAGTAGAGAGTTAAGTATTCTATAATTTAGTTTGGGAATTGCTAAAATGTTGATTTCAATGATGTATGTTCGTTCTGTCTTGTTGTGGAATATATATAATAGAAAGTAATTTCTCTGTTTGTCTTCAAGGTACCCGAATGCTATAGCAGCTACAAGTTAAGCAGTAAATAAATGATTTTACTAACTTAAACCAATAACGCTCAGTCTCGGGAGATCTACGGCCGAGTCCCAGCCACAAATAAATGAGCCAAGACAATGGCCAAGGAAGTTCTATGTTTAGGTACAGTCGGGCACAAAACGGACTGTTTGGGTTACAAAGGCTAGGTAAGTGATCATTCAGACACGAAGAATGTAAAAATGGGAATTTGTATGCGACTGGCCCATTTTTTAGTCATGTTAGTGCTTTGTCTCGGCCGTTAGCATTAAAAAGTTAAAGAGGAGCTTTTGTAAATTAATAGGCAGGTAGGATATTTGAAATTGCTCAGTAGGATTACAATTTAGCAACCAGGAAATACGCAAATGTGTAAAGCTGAAAGTTATTCTCATGTTGTTTAGATATTTTTCGTGTCGCGGCAAGATAATCTATAGTAGCGTGCCACAAAGGCCTTTCTTTCATGGTCCTATGATCTTTTTCTAAGAGCCATTGTAACCTAATGGAAATTTAAAATACAGAATCTATGCTATAAAAGAAAAACAGAAGTAAGGATTTCTCCCGAAAGCGAAACAGGCTCGTCTGTTTTATGAAATTTATTTACTGCCTTATTTAGTCTTACTACACTTCTACTGCGCTATGGATTTTAATGGTAATATTTTTATATCTAAAAAATTGGTTTTAGCAAAGTGTATCCACTTAGTAGCCAGCACTTTCATTTTACTCCGAAAGCCTCGCGATACTCGATCCCGCAGGCGAAAACAAAACCTGCATTAAATCCCTTGTTACAATGTCCAAGTGACAAACTCATGAACATTTGTCACTGGCGGACCGTCCACGTAATTGCGACTCGCCATAATTACTCACCCGCCACTTTACGAAGACCTCTCGAACATATTTTCTTCCTTAGACAGGACGCACAGACTATGCTAAAGGAAGGGACACGGGAGCTCAACGCTAAATGGGGGGTATTACTTATTGATGCCCCGAAACGTTTAGTCGATCCTGTTCTAAATTTAACAAATAATTTACGTACGGTCACTCTTGACACCGAGCAGGGCTGGCACCTTGTTAATATTTAATTTAGGCGTTTTGTTTATAACGAATTCATGGGAAAATCGCCCACACAATTTAATTATGCCGTCGAAAGGCGGCAGGGTGGTATTTTGAAGAAAGATATATTTTTAATACAATTGTTTTATTTCTCGGAACTTACAGTGTGGCTTGTTGCGAACAGTGCAATTTCAATAATTAATCCGATTTTTTGTTCCCACTTGTGTAAGGAACTAATTTTAATTGAAATACTATTTTCGTGCCAGTTTGCGCTGGCACGAGGTTACAAAGGAACACAGCATTTAAAGAGACATTGTTAAATGCGTGTTATTTTTAACAAAATAAACTAAAACCCCATGGAAAACTATATTTGGAATTTAACGGGTTAGGTTATGGATGCGAAAGATATATAAGAGAAAGTCTTTCTAAGGTTATACTATAAGTTAAGCAAAGCACGTCCTGTATGAAAAAAAGAAGACCTGACGAAGCGACAAAATTTTGAGAATAAGAGGACTTTCTGACGATACACTGCTTGATCGAACACAAAACAAGAACGGGAAATTACTTTCTACTAGTCGTTGACAACCCTACCGATTGTAAAAAAATACTGGAACGCTAGATCGGTCTCGCTCAGTCTAGAGAGCCCGTTGTTGAGAGATCACGAATAGTGTATGCAGTCCTGTGATTGGCTTGTATGGAAAGTCCCAAAAGTCCCAGAGTTTTTAGGACAGCAAACCATAATCACGAAAATAATAATACATAGATTTTGCCCGCGTTTGCAAATATAGTTTTTAAAGGCTTTGGGTTAAAAAAGTGGCATTTACATTGTTGCTGATTAATTCAAAACCTTAATGAATTATATACATAAATCATCCTTATGAAACCCAATACGATATGAATATTTATGTATATATTGCTGCGTTCTGGAATATCATGATCATTTACAGCTTGCACTTTGTAGTCTCGACATCAGTCGATCATCAGAGCATAGACTTCCTATTAGCACATCTACTTTACTACTGGTTTTTCAAAGACTAATCACCCTTAGGTACCAATGTATGGCTAACTTCTTCTAAGTAGTCAAGTCAAGTCAAGAAAAAAACAAAGTCCTACATTTAGTAGGCAAGTACGCAAGAATGAAAAACTGATTAATATATTGAATATATAATGAAATATTTGTTGAAAATTCAGGTAACTACTTTGTGGGATGGCTCATTATGAATGCCCGTCACTCCCGGCAACAACAACACCGTCCAACAACAAGAAATTATACCGACCGCTTGGTAATCCGATAATACGTGTAATTTGAAGCTATTTAAGCAAATTATTGTAGGGCGAGATACAGGTTTGACCGCGATGTTTGGGAGGGTTTCAAATTGAATATAAAGGACGTTTTTGAAGCGATTGATGCAAAACTGATTTAAAAAATCTAGCCATGTAAGTTACGTTCATAGTTTTAAGGTATAGCTTTTTAACTCAGCTATGGCAGAAAAAGGGTTATGTTTTTCTCATGGTCACCAACATACATATACCGAAACACCCAACATACAACTAAAAATAACAGGGGGTAGCACAATTCACGAATTGTCTCATTACGACACTTGCTATCATTTTCTGATTTGTTAAGACAAAAATTTGAGGTTGCGTTGTATACACATACTTACATAGAATGAACGTATATTAACCGGGCATCAATCCCGTGGAGTAGTGGACAGATAGAGCATGTGTGCGTAACCCACAGCTGCGTAAACCCATGGGTAACTGCTAAACAAAATGTCTTGTTTATTTCCTCGTTCCGTGTTGCACAAAATTAGACACCATTCCATCAGCCGGACGTGTCCCCTAGGACACTACTACGGAACGCCTATTGCTATTGCTATGTGGCCTCAGAAATATTCTGTTACCCAAAATGTCGATGGATGAATGTGGATGGACACGTTGTCTCAACGCGGGAGCCACAGGCAGACACTCAATCTGTACACTGAGTTAAGTGTCTAGCATGGTCGTATATTCTGACCATGAGGTTTAAGAGCACTCTAGGCCGCTTGGTTTTCAAGAATATTACCTTTACAGACTGTGTGCTGGTTAGGATAAAACCAATCTTAAACTGAACGCCCCTTCGGCGTGTTTCCGCTCACTCTTTCCGTAAGCATATAGGCGCAATACAAAAACTCACACATTGAAACAATGTCCAATAAGGGCCTGTCTTTTAAAATTGTATGCCTGTAGCCCACAATATACCTTATATATGTCTCGCACAATGTCAGATGCTTGCACATCATGGGTATGGCTCGTGATTCCTCCTTGCGTTATAAATGCGATAGCGAAGGCAATACAAGTTAGCTAATCCACCTGTTCGGTCCAAGTCGTTCACGATGCCAACTAATGAAGCAGTAGTATTCTTCCGCTAATACATGTATGTATGTACAGTATGTACACATATAGAAACTACGGCCCTTTCCTGATTACTAGTTTTTGTCCGCGACTTTATCCGTGTATACCTACTTGCTATTGCCTTATAGGAACAAGTAGGAATACGCCTGTACAAAAGTATCTGATGGAAAATATGCTATTAGACATCCCACAGGCGCAGTGTCCAGGCAGGTGTGTAGTTATTGCGTTCTCGTATCCGCTATTCATAAAAAACATCATCTCATAGGTACCGATACGTCTAACCCCGGCTCGATAGTATGCTACCTGATATCTGTCTGCTCAGATGATATCAGTTCAATGTCAAGTTACCAATACGGGCAAAAGAAAATATCTATTACTAGTTACTACCTACATATATACTTAGCAGTGGGTAGATACGGGTTGAAAAATCTTAGATCAATAAATTTCAGATTTATAAGCTACGTTGGTTGGATTGGATTAAGCTGAATCGGATGTGTGACAACATCCTTAGTCGCAAGCACATTGTGGACATGTGTTTAACCGCCTCTTTCCGTGCGTTACCAAATATTCATATTACGTTGACAATACACCAAAATTTTATGGATTTAACTACGGCGTGTTTATATGTTAAACTGCATTCATAAAAGTTCATACGTTCTAATTGCCTGCCTAAACAATAAGTTATAGACGTAATATTAATGATACATTAACGAAGAACTCCATTCTGAATGTTTCCAAAATATTTATTTATAATTTTCGAGACAGTTTTGGGAAATTTCAAAGAACTTCCCAGACATTTTGAGAATGTCCCAAGAATTGTATATGTAGTCTGTCCCTATATTGATCTAAGGCTAAATAGCCATATTTTGTTTTACAACAAACAGCAAGTCGTAATAAGAACTTTTGAATTGCAACCTAAGCCTAAGCTTCTTTAAAGCTTAAAATATTTTGGGTATTCCGTAAACAGAGATTATATCCAAATTTAGAAAAAAGAAGAGATTATATCAACAACTAGGTACTGTCAAATATTTTTTGTCGCATTACAATTTGTATTTGTGTTATTTGACATTGACTACTTCAGTGAAAACTATTACGTTAGCTTTAGCAGTTACGTATACGAAATTACTTGCAATCTTTTTTTTTAATCAGTTTTCTTTATGGCTGTTCAGCCTTAGACTACCGGATAGACTAAACTTACATCGCCAGTTGTAGATTGTAGGAGGTACTGACACTTCCATAGCAGCTAATCCCAAGTTCAGGAGACACGGACAGTGGTTAATTACGGGTGATAGCGGCGAGAAAGATGGCGTCTTAACGACGCACGGCCGTGGGGCCAGGAAACAATCCGTAGCAACTAGTCGGCTTATTTTCGTTTTTGGAAGAAGAGAGTAGCACTGAGTATATAGAAGCAACTGGGTAGTGGGTTTGAATGACGGCCTGTAACACTGGGTTAAAATAAGCCCGCCAGTCGAATTGATTTACTATAAAATAGTCACCTGAATTTGGTTACGTGGGATATGATCTTGGTTGACCATCTCACTCGTTAAGCCGCCGCCGTCTCCGGGCGAAAAAATAAACAATAGCATTCTTTTGTTATGATCCCTGGGATCCCAGGGACCGGTAAACGACGGATTAATCGTTAGATCGCGATGTTTAACTCCCTTCCCCCAGTTAGCACGCTGAATTTTAGACATGTTTAAAGGTGAGTTTAGGATAAATCGGTTAGGTTAAAAGTGACGAGATAATCTAGATCCATTTAAATGATATTATTTTCCATCGATATTTCTGTGGCCCGCACTTCCTCAACACGTCCTCAGTAATGTCATTCGGCAGAACAACTAGTTTATGGACGCGTTTCGTTGTTTCGCAAACTGCGTCCCACACACCTCTGTTCTACCAACCAACTCCAACTCTAGCAGAAGTCACATAGGGTTGAAACTCGATTGGAATTATTGGGGGAATGTGATGGTCAGAGGGCAATCATTACGGCTGTCGCTACACACTTGATTGGATGCTTTTATTGATGTCTCTCATATACGAGTTTTTGTTTGATGTAGTTTTGTTTGGGTCTTCATAAAGTGAATAGAAACAAGTACCTAACTAGGTAGTATACGTAAGGTAAGACTAATAGAGTGCCAAATACTAAACATATTTTTAATGCTATGATATACGGTGGCAAGCAAGCATACGGTGTCTTAACGTAAGCAGACATGCAAAATGCCTAACTACCCACATACTTATGGACGCTTTCATATGCAGAAATACAAGTCCGCTGCCGTTTTTTTTTCGATTAGAGGATTCTTTCTATTGACAGTTAGAGACCAATGCAGGTCTCAACACAGTGCATGCTCGGGAGCTCTGGGGACTTATCGGCATCAGGAATACAGAGCGAGTAGTGCCTCTATTACCCATGGTTGCGGATCCTGTAATGTGGAATACTTCTTCAGTTTGCTCCGAATATTGTCAAGTGACTGGACCATGTGAATCAGGATGGCATGTGCTTAATAATGTCAGAAATAGCGCGGAAGACAACTAGATACCTAATACAGTAGGATTACCAATATTAAATCTCAACTTTAACCCGTCGTCTACCGGTCCGTGGTATCCCAGGGCTCATTATAAAAAATACTCTTGTTTTTTTTTCGCTGGGAGACGACGGCTTAATCATATACAAAACTACTTAAATTCAATTTAGGTTGAGTGGTTAATTCACTCATGCGTTATTGTGGAAGAGGAGGCCCTCCTCCTGACACAGGTGTTATGTTAACTTACACCTATATTTTGGCCAAAGGATAAGTTTGCTATCCAAAGGGGCAACGCTGCCAGTCTTCTGGGCACGATAGTCAATGAAGGGGACCATTTACTTTTTATAGACATTATTCGTTTTATAAAAACGAATAATGTCTATAAAAAGTTTTAGATTAGTTTAGTAATATATCCGATGTTATGTAAGGTGTCCTCGAGCAATTCCGAATGTCGAGTAATTCCGAAAATAACAAATTCCTGTCTAACTAACCGCTTTTATTGCATCTCATCATCATCATTATCAAAAAGAAATGTTAAATTTTGTTTGTTGATGTTTGGTAGTGCAACAAAATCGCTTAGTTAGACTGGAATTTGTTATATTCGGAATTGCCCGACATTCGGAATTACCCGAGTACACCTTAATAAATAAATAGAAATTGTAATATTCCACATCACTAATAATTCTATTATGGTATATCAACTACTGGCGCAATACTTTTGGCCGATGTGTGCTGCGGGCATAACATTTGTGTACCTTGTCGCTTGAACGTCAGCGTTAAACTGTTACACACCCTACGTGTGGCGAGCCTTAGTTCTACTTTCATAATAATACTTTAAATATTTTAATTTTCATATTCATATATGATATCTGATTCAGGTCGGTGGCAACCCGTAACTGAAAAAGGCAATCAAATAAATTAAGAACAGTTCGTTTCAAAAATGTCTGAAAAAGTTTGTTTGGGATATTTGATAGTTCTTTACGGGGTGGCAGTGGCTGGCGCTAAATTTACGTTAACCGACCGTTTACATTATTACGTAACTCAAAATAAGACATAGTTCTTCACTTTTTTTTCACCACAGACAAACAAAGAGAGTGTTGCCAACAAATAAATCTGTCTGGAATTTGCCAGTACATTGATCGCGTGTGCTCTGCTGCGGGCGGAAGTGACGTCATGCCGGATGTGTGACGGGGTGGCGGAAGCGAGGATGCCCAAGTCACGATAGGATGGCAGACTTGGAGTATAAACATCATTGGTTTTCAGTTAAGTTTACAGTAATTTAACGTCGAAATACTTACATAGTTGAATAACAGGATATAGGGTGCGTTAGATTTTTTTTCCAAAAACTTTTTTTTTGTAGCGGCTTTTCTTTTTATAGAAAACCACTACCGCGATTATGAAAATGTGCGAAAGGAAAAACTGCAATCTATAAGGAAAAAACGACCGGGTTCGAATCCCGGTCAGGGCATTCATTTGTGAGATGAGCACGAAAATTTGTTCCTAGACTTGGATGTTTACTATATATTTAAGATTAATTTATCTATATAAGGAGGTATATCATCGCCTAGTAACCGTAGTACAAGATTTGCTTAGTTTGGGACTGGGTCGATTTTAGTAAAATTGTAAAAAAATATATATTTTGGGAATACGATGGAACAAATCGCGTTGTGACCACCGATTCGATTACGGAACGTTTTTGACCGTGCGTAAGGTAAATCTAAATGTCATATCTCATCTCCCGTACTAAAAAAAATACATTAAAATATAGTATATGTATACCTATCGTACGTTCGAAAAGTTATGTGCTTACCCCCCTGCATGTAGCTTCTGAAGCTGTTAGTTCAGCGAATTCACATCATAATGGTTTCAGAACGTTTTTTTTAAATATTTTTTTGGAATAATTTCGTAATATGTTACTGGAAAGTAGCAATTTAGTGCGAAAAGAAAAGATTTTTTAAAGTTTGTACATAAAATATCATATGATTTCAATTGACAATAATGGTATTAAGTTTCCGC
Source organism: Epiblema foenella (assembly GCA_963556455.1). Classification (NCBI taxonomy): domain Eukaryota; kingdom Metazoa; phylum Arthropoda; class Insecta; order Lepidoptera; family Tortricidae; genus Epiblema; species Epiblema foenella. The sequence goes on along the minus strand of OY747113.1, from coordinate 9,287,902 downwards.
TGAGAGCACCTACAAGCCAGTATTTTAGAATCTATTTTTTATTGGCTCTTCTTATAGTCACCATCATGCTCTCAAAAGATTAATTGTTCTTAAAAAATGTTTTACTGAATTTGGAAATTTAGGGCCACCTCAGTATTTTATCTCGTTGTACTTACGCATTTAATTTAAATAAATAGTACATTTGTAAAAACACAACAACAAAGCCATTTCTCAAAACAACAAAATGTCATCAAAGAAATCGGTAGCATGTTTAAACTGTCAACGGTGGAGGGAAGTTTGTATAATTTATGCATACAAAGAACTGCGAAAGAATCCACCATCAGGAAGTCTCGAAGAACAAAGACAAACTTTTCAGATATTTCAACAATATTAGCGAGTGCTAGGGCTGCAACCGCGGCGCAATTTGTGCTGCGGCTTGCGAGAGGGGTCGATCGAACAAGTACATTTCGCATTTTCACTTTAAATATGTTTTATGTGCACGTGCTCGTTCTAATACATTAGCTCAGCATACGTTAAAACTAAAATCCCGAGACATTCGGGAATTTCCATACAATCGAATTTCGAAAATAGAACAGAATGTTTTGTACCTAAAAGATTTTTTTTAACAATGGGAAAGTTACTTTGTCTAAATAAGCCAACAATACCGTACCCAGTGTTAAACCAACATTGCACGTCGTTCGCTCAACCAATCTGACTGGAGCGCAAATTCTTAGACTATTCCAGTGTTTAAACCCCTGGATTTTCGTCAGGCTACTCTCCAACCGGGCACTCCTATCGCTTTATTGGGGCCGGCCTATAAAGCCACAGTCAAGTTAAAAAAAACACGTTGGCCTTTCGAAAGAAACAATTGGCTGTTTTCGACGATTTCAGAACACTAGCGAACGATCACATCATTGGCTTTATTAATTGACGTTTCATATCAAATAAATACTGCACTTTATGAACTAGACATAGAAAATGGATAGTCAGACAACGATGTATTATTTTGTATACCGAACAACTTCAAGTAGTGTTTGAAGCGATGTGTAAGATTCAAATCATTTCATGTGCTCAGAGTGGTAGCCCTGTATGAAATATTAGGTTTCCCGCGCAAATCGGGGCCATTTTGAACTCCACGACATTTTGCGGCGCGCCGCGTTAGACAGGGGCGGTTTATTTAGCTTATTTCTAGCGCTCTGCTTTTGATGCTTTGATTAAAACGATTCTCTGAATATATTATGTTCATGTTATTTTATGTCATGTTTGTTTTTGATTAGGCTAGTCTTAACCCTTTCACCGCCGAACCTCAAAAAAAAAATTATTAGAAATTTTCAACTGTCGTAATCAGATACTTTGGTTCATATATCAGACGATAGCGGTTAAAGGGTTAATGGTAGAAGGTGGATGTGGCCTTAGACGATATAGCAATTAATAGTAAAGATTGAGTTTTTCATTTTGCCTGGGTTTTTAAAGAACTTTGTGATACGCGGGTGGAGCAGCGCGGGTACCTTGTCGTACATTCGAGTTCATTAATCCACTGCACTATTCTTTTGTAATAATGTCCAAAATGCGTGTGTATTACTGAACCTAATTAATTGTAAGTACAATAAACGTAAGCGATAAGACTAAGACCAAGAAACTTCGAGCAAGAATATTGGATAACAGAAGCAAAGCCGCAGGGAAACTGTCTAACGGACCTCCTGTCGTGCCCAAACCGTACTCGCCTACTGTGTGATTTACCCTAAACACCAACCTCTGTCTTGCGGTTCGACTAAGGACGTTACTATTTGGTGTAAGCTAATTTGAACTCTTTTTTAACGGTTTAAGGTTCGTAGAAACTCTGAAGATATTTTAAAGGGGTAAAATTAATTTTGTAAATGTATGTTTTATTATTTTAATATGGCGGACAAAAAGTCGGATTTGTCGTAATTTGTTCGTTGCTTCGTCGCTTTAATAAATTTACAGTCAATTTCCAGGAAGTGTAAATTGGTTTTTGGTTTAATATTGTGTCTGTTTTGCTTATTCAGGCTTATTACGGAAGGGGAAAATGATAAGATATTATTTACACGTCTAATGAACTTTAATGATAAAGTTGTATTATTTTTGGGAAAAGGCGTACATAATATCATTCTAAGTTGTCAAATCAGAATTTGAAAGGGGCAGCAATATTACATAGGTTATTTCGAGACCTCTGGAGGATCTAAAGTGTTCTAAGAAACTATTCAATAGACATAGTTACTACATTTTTCAAATATGGCATGCTTAGAATTTCGATTTGTTTTTAATATTATTTTTACTACATGTAAATGATCATTTGTTGATATAACCTTCTGTATCTAGTACACTATCATTAAACACGGTTAACCCTTACGGTACGCACGATGCACATTTGCATCTAGTATCTGTCATGTTATGTTGATGACGCAAAATTTTCCAGTATACATGATGTTGGTTATTATGCTAAATTTGGTCAGTACAAACAGTATATAAAGAATTGCTGAGTAACCCAATATTATTACAGTGACACTACATACCTAACACGTTTTAAAAAAAGTGGTTCATCCGAACTTATTTTCACAAAAAGCCTCCTGATTTCTTGAAGACTAATAGAAATTCCGGCTGCTGACATGTCCGTCTTGTGGGTATCTTGGTCGGCGCAGTGGGTAATGTTGCGTGGACAAATCTGGCTCGAGGGGCTCTTAACTGATGTTTTCAAATGGTCTGCGATAGATTAGCTGGCTAGTCACACGTGCTGTTTTTTTAATTTATATCGATTCTAAAGACAACGATTTTCATGATTGTTTCTAACTAAATTACGTCGGAAATATTTAATTTTCTAAAGAAATGTTTAAAATTATACGGTTAAGTAGCTTACATATGGTACCCAATGGACAAATATGATAACGGTGACTACAGGTGACATAAGTTAAAAATGTCTGAGCTCGACACTGACCCAATACATCTAACTTTTAATCTTATGTCATGATGACAGAGGTCACCGAGACGTTTACTTTATTTCAAACCAGAAATGCGTTAAATTAAATTTATTTAACGATTCCATGTCCCATTCAAAGTTTTCGGACTTTATCTTTCTTTTGTTTTTCCGACAACTGGTTCGTGTGAGTGTCCCTCAGCCTCCTCAATAAAAAATCTATTAGGATGTGTGTCACGCCAGTTGCCGGTATCGGTTTAAACCGCCCGGAATACCCAAACTTTTATTTATACTTCGATTCTCGCAGGGATAGGAAGTAGTTGAGGATTATATTTTTGATCACATTGTATTTTCTTTGCTGATCGCGATAATCGACGTATCAGTTTTCTATAATCTAGGTAGCCACAGATAGACAGACACATACAAACGTGATCCTATAAGGGATCTGTTTTAGCATTTTGAGCACGGACAAGAAGATATTTAAAAATGCAGGAGTAATTAATGTGTTTTTAAAGACATATAAAACACACGTGTGGATTAACTGACACGACACGATGAGCAGAGACAGAGACTCCAATTTTGATTTAGCAAAGAGGCAAAACACCGCCCTCTCCAATTTCAGAGAGAGCCCTTATAAAAGACCACTCGCGTTAACTATGAATGGCCAAAAACAAGCTTGCCATGGACACGAATTGAAATTAAAAAGAAAATTCGGAAAACGGAATTCGAATCGAATTTAAGTACATTTTAAATTTCCCCCTCGCTTTGACTGGCCGAAATAAAAGAATGGCCGTGATCGAAATGCGAGTGTTTTGATCTCGTTCGTGCATCCCTTAACGGTCGCAAGGCAGTGCAAACAAACGCAGTAGACCCATTTTGTGAAAAGTTGTATGAACAAAAAAACATTCAAAAGAAATATTAATTATCAATGGAAGTAATCAGATGCTAGTCTAGTAGATAATAAAGTCTACAGCTATAACATTTAATGTAATACTAGTTTTTTGGACATGTATGGATAAAAGGGGCGAAACACATTTTAGTAAGCACAGGTTTGTTAAGTTTTTTTGAGTAATAAAGTTTATATTCAAACTCTTTTTGTTTCTTCCCTTTATCACAAACAAAAATGACAAAGTGACAAATAAGGGCAAACCATTTTTTTTTGTTTTCTAAGTTAAAAGTTTCATGTGCGTTTATGAATAAAGGGGTAGATATTTATCACAAGTAATTCAATAGTTACCTTACATTATTTGGTATCGCCACGACGCGCTATAACAACATGTTCGTATTGTTTGTGTGTTTACCATCCATGGATAATAATATATCTACTATATTTTCTCCACTGTGCCATAACGGCCAAGCATTTGCGCGGCACGCGACTAAATGGATTATTTTCTTCGTGTGTTCTTTTTTCAAAAACAATTTACCTATGGGTTTTTTGTGACGTTCTTTTGTTTCGTTGTCAATTATATTCGGAGCTCCCTCGTTTCTTGTTTACTATACAACATTAGAGCGAAGGGGGGTAGTTATTAAGGTATTGGAAAGCTATTTTTATGTTGGTGGGATAGGTGGAAAACAAAACGTTGACAAGGACGGGTGTGATTGGATTAAGGAGGGGTTGACTTTACGGTCGCGATGCAATTTGGATATTGAGTTGGCGAATCTGTTTAGCGGTCGGTTGTGTTGTTCTTTTACGGTGTCAATTTGTCTTGCTTCGTCGTGTTTGCGGTTTAGTGGATTAAAACGTGTCTGTTGTGGGATGCTAAAGAATGATTGGAAACATGGGATAGTAATGTGCAACAGGGAATGGGGTTGAAATGCTCTAGGAGCCTGAAAGTGTAAGCTTTGGTGCTTTTTATATCCTGAGAAATGAATCTAACAATAAATCTCTACTTGTAATCATAGTATTGAGAAGTTATTTGTTTATTTTTTCTAATAAGCCAAAAATTAATACAAAAAATATAAAATAAAACAGTTAAAGTTATAAAATGTTCGTTCCCAAAATGATAAAAATATCTGTACGCTTTCATGCCTTAGTTACTTGTGTTCGCGTATTTTGTCACTGAATGCGTATAGATATTTTTCATGTTGACTGCGCACTAGTGCTCACTTAAACGAAAACAATCCGTCTGTGTTGGCACCTCAAATCAATTTCTGCAATGGAACGCGTCAAAGCGTGCCAAACAAGTGTAATCAACGGAGAACAGTGGCGGATGACGGATGACGTGTCACGACGATTAACTGGGGGCGCGCCCTCTGACGGCCGGCGACACGTTAAACGATTTGTAAGTTTCTGTTTTCTAACATTATTTACCCAAATGTCTTGAAAGATACGCTATGTGAGCAATTAAATATGGTTTCCAGTTTTTAGTGTCTTAACGTGTCACCGCATCGCTGCATATGAGTGATATTGGAGGCGCTACCGTTGGAAATCCAGCTTTAGGTGTTATGAAATGAATACCACAAGTTTCACGCATTCAGATCTACACCATGATGCCAGTCTGAGCACTTTGTACGTACTGGGAGTTATTATGATACTTGGGATTAACATCCCAATTTCATATCAATGTGTTTGGCGCGTTCGCTTTCATGCCGAGCTACCGTTAAAAAACGAGTATGTGCAATCCAATAAGAAAAAAATAAATTTCTAATAATGGATCTCAAGATTAATTCTAGATAATATAAACGCCAACCTATGTATAGTCAATATCGAAAATATCTATAAGCACTTAGTGAAAAAATATGCGAACGGACTTTAATGACAAGGGCGTAAGAACATTGTACGTAAATATGTCTTTGTCACTTTGGAAACGTATACATATACGTAATTATTATGAGTTTTACTGCACGTAGTGGACGTCTTCTCTATCTAAGCACATGTTCTATGCCATAGCTGATGGATGCCCATGTGCATCATGGGTCCCGAAGGGTTAGGAAATTCCTCAAAGAAAGTACATACATACACCGCACGCCTAATTGAATTAGCTAGAGCGCAATTCTGTGTCAATTTCACAAAATGTCTTTTTTATTCCCCTACTTTTTTCCATACAAGATGTGCCGTGTACGTTAACTGCGTATTTGCATTTATAAATATTGTATCTAAGTATGTACTTCTTATATCTACCCACAAAAATCACAGAAACTTCATAATTTGATGTATCACAGAAACTCGCTAAATTGTGGTGATCCCTCGACAAGGTCCGAATAGCACAAGCCAGTTCTATAACGACTTATGTACCATAGGTTATCAAGTACATTTATGTCGTTTTTTTGCCGGGCTGTTGCCACATTAGCACAACAAAGCTGCGCGATCCGTCATAACGTGACTACTGATATATTTTAATGGAGACTTACTTTTCATGCGGGAATTCGGAGTAAGGCTTGGGGATTAGTTACTGCAATGATATTTTGTTGTGTTGTATAAACACCTTTACCTTAATCACCTTGCGAAACAGAGACTGGCAGTTAGTAAATTTGTATTAGGAATTGCTCTTAGGAGTGGCTCTGTTTCTTGGAAATATAACGGACGGCGTCAGAGTTGATGCGGCCACAGTACCGCTCATGATGTATTGTGACTTGATGTGTTATCAAGTCTTATTGGAAGCTTAATCTTTTCGACGCCAACAACTTATATATACGCACCATCGGTTCAGCGCCAACGACGGATATAGCTATCATGGTGTGCAGTGCGATATCAACTTACATACATATTTCTATAGAGTTGAACTTCACGTTTGACATTTCCATGTCATGGCGTGTGAGTGACAGCATTTGTATTTGACAAAGCACTGAAAAGGTTCAACATTTTTATTGAAATCCCGTAGCTCAGGTCTCCTCTACAATGTATTGTACTTCAGCACTTGTATTTATCGGTGCGGCAACAGTTAGCTGTCAGTGTCAACTGTCAGTTGAGCTGTTAGATTTTTTAGGAGACTGCTACACGATATCAGCAACCAGTCAGTGTCAACTTTCATTAGTGTTATTACCGTTTATTTACAGCGCGGCTATTTAAATTAGGATTTAAATTAAGGATTGTGGCCGGTTTCGAGGACTGGAACGTTTCCGTACCTTAGAAGGATGTTTGCATTACCATGAACGGTTCGTATCATGTTCCATCATCAGAGAGCCTACTGCGAACCAAAAACGAAGTATTTCCCTCTTTTTTTCTAGAATATGTAAGTGCGACAGAGAGGCGCAGATATTTCGTTATCGCTAGGCCCTCAGTATCAAAACGAATAGCAAGATCGCGAAACCCGCCCATCCTCTATCAATCACTTACAAACCTATCAGCCATATCCATTATGCACGAGATAAGTTTGTACAATAAGTTGCGAACTCGGATCCCTCAGGAACTTGTGGGTACGACAATATCTAATATTCTTCTGCTTAAGATATCTTACGTTTTCGCTATCCTTATCGGGAAAAACGTGGTGTAAGAAAACAGGTCTGACAATCCGGATCGTGACACTACATACGTCACTGTCGATGACGCACTCACACTTACGTTAACATACCGTCGATAGGCTAATGCAAGGCTGATATGGCGCAGGTCGTGTCACCCACACTACTAATCGATGTCCCAGAGTGCCATACCTGACGCAGTATATTATTTTATAATGGGAAAAATTACCGAAAAGAACGAGGGACTTCAATGTTACAAGTGTCACGTTTAGTTGAAACCAAGCGAATGAAATTAACTTCACACCAAGGCCTCTATTTCAGTTATTGTCATTGATAGAAAGTGGCATCCGTAAGATACCCTTTTTGAATGATATCCATTTCATTCTGATGTTAACATATTATATTAATGAACGTGGAGATATCCGGAGATGTTACATATTATCATATGGAATCGGTAGCTAGCAGCAGCTATTTACAATAAGAAAGACTAGGATACTTACATGATTCGCCGTTTATTAGGTACTTAACACTAAAAACCAGACCTCAAACAGCCAATTGATATTCACAATACACTCAAACAGCGACAATTCAAACATCGTCACGTGTCTTACACGAGTGCCAACCCCATCTAATGCCATTACCATAACTACTTACCAAAACCCTTTAACACATCTTATCATTCCTGAGCACACCATTCCAAAAACAACCTAGTCACTGTGATATAAAGTTCAAATTGTAAGCTCGCAGATTAATGATAGGAGTTCGCGAGAGTAAGGGTGGTCTTTATGGGAAGGAAAAAATAATGGGCAGTCGGTGCAATGCCGCGAAATGCCGCAGAATGGGGAGGCCGGGGACAGACGGTCTAAATGACGTGTGACATATACGTGACCCTTGTAGGGGATAGTGGTGAGTAGAACGGGGAGCGATGCCAGGTCAGGAAAGTGTGTGAATAGTTGGTTTAAAATTTGTATGAGAAGTGATATCGACTGTATGTTACTGCACTAACAATAAGTGGCGCACTATCCTGGAAACTTTACCTCGCCTTAGCCCGTGCATGTTGGACCACAGCTACTCCTTTCTCAGCACCCGTTGTTTCGTTATTTAAATACTTAGGCTTTTTGCCACGATTGGCTGCTCTAATATCCTACTGGGCCTTAGATCTTAAGAAGTTTTGTCACTAAAAAGACATAATGCCGGTCAAGTAGCTATATATTTAGCTAACTAGAATTGATCTACTAGAAGATTTTTAAATAGAAACCAATCGTAAATGTAAATAAAACAAATTCGATGAAATAAAATGCATGCAACTTCAAATATTAAATACCACGTTAAATTAACAATAACAGATGCACGATTTAATAATGAATACATTACTAACGTTGATATTACTATAGATGCTGAGAAAATGTAACATATTGTAAACCTCCAATAATAATTGAGCTTTGGCATTTCATTATATCAATGACCGGTTTACGTATTGTAACGTTCGTCACTACAAAATCGTGCAAGTCACTCTCAGTACAGCCCTCTTAGTTTCTTGTCCTCTCTGTCCATATGTCACCGCGGGCAGCCCCCAAGCCAGCAGTCCCGGAGGAATTCCGGACGGCTAGTTTAGAGGGCAGATTGGAAAACGACGGGAAACGACATTCTTGGACTACTTGGATTTACTTTGGGATAAATTGAAAGTTCGATTTCATTAGTCATAATTACTACTTTTCGCATGTCTGGAAGTGAATACCTGGAGTTTATTTAAAAAGGAATTACATTAGTCAAGCCACCTGTGTTACTTTACGGCAAACTCTAAATATCTATCGTGAAAATGTAAGTCAAGAAAAATAATGAAGAGTACAGTAAATACCAAACGTATTGAACTGCAACTGATCTTGCATTTCCAAAAAACTGGTACCTTTAAGCGAAATCGCTTCGGCACACCAGCCCGTAGACAGACATTATTCATTATCGCCAAGAACGATGACAGGCCGTTTGACAACATTTTTAACACAGGTAGGGATTTTTTTGTCTTTGATTGAACGTTTCATCCCCATTTTTGACGTTATTCCTTCTGAACTCATCCACCGTTAATCCTGTTAAAATAGCAATCTTCAGTGTCGTTCCAAATCCGATGTCCCCCCCGGGGCAAGACAAACAAACGCCTTGAATCATTCAGAGTTGAATTAATATCAGTTGCGTCCTACAATTACCCTGCCCGTATCACTGGCGCGATAGAACCAAAGAGTATAATATAGTGCACAGATGTTCCGCTGACAATCGAAATACCATTAAAAACAAATTTATAAATACTTCACAGGGTTTAATTGACTTTTCTTCAAACTGTTTTGTTAGTTTTGGTAAGTTCCAATGGGGATAAAATATTGGAGTAAAGGTAATATGTGAATGTAGCTAGGTAGGGGCACCTTACCAACGGGAACAAAAAAAACGTTAAAGATTGACCTCAAAAAATTGCCAGTGTACAGTTTCATATTAAGTCAGTCGTTCCCAGCCTGCAATCGTCCACCGCTGTGCAACCATTTTGTCTTTAAATTATCAACTGTACATATTTGTTAGTTTAGTATATTTATTTTTAGTTTTTAAAATTTGTAAATTGATGAGTGAATATCTATACAAAGAACATTATTATTATAAAATATCAAAACCCATAAAATAATATGCTCAAAGGCCAACGTAACCCGAAAATACGGTGCGCACATTTAGTTATTATTGAATCGTAGGAAACTAAAATAACGTATATTAAATAAGAATCACTAACCTAATTAAAATAAATACAATAGATAATCACACAAGGTCACCCAGGTCGGATCCCGGGGGAAGGGTTCCCATAAGACTGGCTGCGTTTCCCCTTTGGATGGCTATGCCTATCCGCTGGGCGAGAAACGAGCTAGCCCTATGGTCCCCCGATGTTTTGGCCATTTTCTTGATCATCGACCCACCAATGTTTAAATCAACTCAATTAGAAAGGAACAATATTTTCACTTATCCATTTACTTATTAAATGTTTATTTACGGCGACACGTTAAATATGACTTAACTAAGACCATAATGCAAAAAGAATTTAATTTAGTTTTGAGTAGTTTTTATTACTGTTAAGTCTATTTATATAAACGAGTTATATTCCAACGTATACTAATTTCACCAGTACCCTCTACCATTTTTATTATCTCTGGTCTTCTCTCAGGAGGGCCTAATTTGCCTCGCGACAACGCGCCGATTAAATTTTAATATTTCAAGCGGCTTCGAGACGATTGCATCGGCGGGGTCGTCTACATTTGTTTTTACATCCGCTTCGAATTTTCTGCTATGCGAGGAATCCGCGGAATTGTAGGAAGCTCTTTTGTTTTGGGGAGTTATACTACCATTATATTTTATTGGAGTTTAGTAAAGTGGAGTGGCTCGATTGTTTTGTAGCTACTTATCCTGTAGGTACACAATTCGAATTCCATATCATTGAGCATAAAGATTGTTAAGTGTTGTGTAGTGAGTATCAAAATAAAACGAAACGTGTGAGTAAAATACGTAACGCGGCATAACCCCATGACGATTTCAAAACTTAGTACATAAAATATATTATTTAACAAAATCAATAATTGTATTTATTATCCATAAAATAAAAATTATATTCGTAAAACTCATGTATACGAAATCAAGATCAATTAAACAATACGTGTATAATACATTTGGAATTTCACAAACAAAATTGTAGTGAGAGGTTCGACCGGTCATCATCAGCCGAAAGACGTCCACTGTAATGTTGGACATAGGCCGGCAGTTCGATCGGTGTATAAAATGAAAGTAACATACGTCTTGTGTTTTGGGGCTCGCAGCAACACAACTTATTATCGAATATCTCGAAAAAAAATACAACCTTAAATTCCATGCATAATTCAAAATTATCCCTCCCAACCAATAACCAAATCCAAACAGAATGGACACTTATTCCAAATTGCTTCCTCAAAGACGTTCCGCGATATTTCATCAATTACCCTGGCAATGAGTTGTTTACGCCCGGGCTCCGTAATAAAGAATACCGACCCGGGTCCCTAGGGACGCTTGACCTGAAGGGTTCCGTAAATGAACCCCTTCGATTGGTGAGACGACGTTCGATTTTCAATTCGGTCCATGGATAGAATCCACGTAGCTTTGGAATTACTTTGACGAGTTTAGCCTAGTGGTTAGTAACCCTACGTAGGCAGGTCCTGGTTTCGAATCACGATCAAGCCAAAAATTTTGTGTGATGAGCATGAAGATTTGTTTCTGAGCCTTGAATGTTTTCTATATATTTAAGTATCTATTATAAAGTCGGTCTTGAAAAGTTTACAATGAGAATTTTAATAAGTGTAATTTAAATTAGGTACAATGTTTAGCCCATAACAATATATATTTTTTCCACCACACTCAGTCCATTCAAATAATTGGACTTAACTACATAGATTTAAATTAGATTTGGATTTCATTTAATACACAACACAAGACTTCATTATAAATTATATTCATAATAATTTAAAAGAATATGGATTGTGATCGTCAATGCATAGAATCGAATAAATACAATATTACAATAGAAAATTAAATAACGTTTATGGCTATTATAATCCTTAATATAATAACATTTATATAAATAATGAGTTTGCGTGTGCTTAAATACCTATCAGTTTCATTCAAAGCCTCAAAGCAATTCCTCTTCCTCAGGAAATATAAATTAGTATTGACGGATTAATGGTCCTTTTTAAAATTTTCGCCTTCGGGCATAAATTCGGCATGCGAACCGTTGGAAAATAAAACAAGACGCTTCAGCGTAAAACAGGTAGCGTTAGCAATCGGCTAATTTTAACCGATATGCTGCTGATGACAGGGTTTGGTACATTGAGGTAATTTTGTTTTTGTACATTGAGGTGTTTTCTGACATGAATAAGTGAGTTTATCGCAGTGTCAAAATGTATGCAATTTTTTAAAAATTAAGTAGTTCGTTATTTAATTTATATTAATACCTACCTATTATACCTGTTGCCGATATGGTACGCTATAGTTGTATCTACGTACAGCTAGTATAAATTATGAAATACTGGGTGAAATATTATGATGAATCTACGTTTATAGATACTTATTTACATTCGGCAGATTTTTAATTGTATTATTACACGCATACTTAATAAACACAACACATACCTCAATAACAGACGTAATCCGACCTCAGATATCTAATTATACGCAGTCAAGCCCGTTTACTAATAATAATATATGAAAATAGTGCAAGTTTAAATCTGTATAAAGTATCAAGTTATTACAATTCTTTCAGACGTTACTCAAAAAGGCAACAATATAATGATTGCATATTGAAATATGGTCATTATTATAATATCACATCTGGTACAACCTTTAAAAGTATTAGCGCTAGAATAACCATACAATATTTCAGAAGTGTGGGCCTTAATCAAAAGGGGTATAGGTACAGGGTTTAAAACTTGTAGATCAATTTTTTGCAGGCATTCTGTACATATTCTCGTATTGGAGCAACGCTTATTAATATATAGTTAACTAGGTTTTGTCCGCGTTCGTACGCCTGGAATTCAGTTTCTGAGGGAATCACGTTAAAAAGGTGACGTTGTGTCGTTAATTTAGCCCTTAATTTAGCTAAAAGCTCATATAATATCAACCTTGCTCATGAAACATTTCGTCTTTCCGTCCATGGGTGAATCTTGTGAAAATCCGTCCGGTAGGTTTTAATTTGAGTATATTGCATATAGACATACGGACTGTCTCGGCGGAGGACTTCCTTTTATATTATTCAGTGAAGAAGCGATTAAGCTATTTTTGAATGAGCTAAGTAAGGATCTGAGTTTGACTCATTATACTTTCGACCAGAGATGGAAACGTATAGTACCAAGTTAAACCAATGTAGTCTGGTGGTCTCCTCTTTACTTTACTTTCCCTTACCATCACAGCCGGCTCTCCAGGATTTTATCGGTGATGTCACGGACGCTCAGGCTTCCACGCGCGTACTCGTTGCGGGTTTTACTAAGGCCCTATTCCAGCTGTAACGGACCTAAAATGGGTGATGTCACGAACTGTTAAAAACATTCGAATCGCGCTTGCACCTACATAGGTACCTAGAAGTGGTTGATATTGCTACCATGTCGCTTTGTTGCTGAAGCACCGACACTCCTAACAGAGACCATGTAACATTACTTTTCAATTGGGATGGGGGGTATCGGCACGTCGGGCCATAAGCCTTAATTCCGTATGCAAATGAGCAGCTGTGCGCTACGGCCCTTATACTTAACAATAGTAGGTTTAGGATTGCATTTAGTATTCCGCCTTTAAAAAGTATTTTTTTATTTATTAAGACATGGCGCTTGAGACCCACTGGCTCGGTCAGTATTTTGGGTTTAATAATCAGAGCCTTATGGGATGTTACATAACGATCCCTAATGGTATAGAAAGCGAAGCGCTACCGAATTTGCGAGGACTGCACTTGAATTAGTTTGATCGGTGCAGGACCACTGACCAGAGAGAAGTTGAAGTATTTTATGAATAAACTAGCTTTAACCCATGATTTCGTTGGCTTAAGCTCCCAATGGCCTTCGATCTGTAACTCTCCGCTTTTTCGTGTTTTTTGTAAAACCAGAACCGTCGAAAAACCAGTTTTTTGGACGTAACTTTTGTGTAGATTAGTTAAAAATAAAAATCTTTCTTGCGTTATTAGAGACCTTGTTGGTATTAGACCGGATTTTTCATGATATTTTCATTCCCCGAAAAGCTACACTGCTAAATGTCAGATCATATTTCGTATATAAGTTTTAAGTTATGTGAGTACTAAGTAGTAAGTATATTATATTGAGGTTATTTTCCAGGAATCGTGCTAGTCCGTCCGCAAGGAGTCTCTATAAGGCTGTACACAGAGTATAGCTCGTGACACCCGGCTGTCGCAGGATCGATACAGCCTCTGCACTCGACCCCCCCGCGCCGCGCCCCGCCCGCCCTAGGAGCCATTTTTACGCAAGCTTTATGCTCCAAAGCTAACTTTTTATGTTTATGTTTTGCTGTAAAAGGTATGTAGGTTATCTCGCGATGAATTCGGAGTTATCCATGGTTAGTCGTGAGTAAAGAGTAAACAGCAGTAAAGTTTACGTTGTTTTAACTAATAAGCTGGATATCAACTTATCAAATTAAATCAAACTCGCGTATTATGTGTAACGATATGACTTGTAAAATATATTTTTTATTTTTTATCAATAAAGACTGTATTCTGTATGCACGAAGTATGTAATGATTGTGTCTAGAAAACTGAATGTTTGTCACTCTTGACTTTACATTGGATTCTTATTGAAATAGATTCCGATATGTGAAAAATGTTATGTAATTTTAGAAACGATACCAATTCACACCCAAAGTTAGTAGAACAGTTATGTAATAGGAGCCTATTTATTGGATTGAAGTCTCATCTATCGAAATTATTAAACAGTTTATAGGTACAACTTATTATTTAAAGTTCATTTGTGAAAACCTTTAGTTAGGGTTTAGTGTTAGATAGCTTAAATAAGAATATCATTTTAAACTAATTGTTAAATTTGTCGTTTTCCACATTAAATATAAATAAACCTTAGACTATTCAATGTCCGTGTGAATATGACATAATAAAACTTGACATACATAACAAATGTATGGGCACACTATCATATTTAGAAATGAAACACTGTTCCTTACGCCCCCCTATTACGCCTACATCTGCGTTATTATACAGATAAAAGCCTGAATAAAAAACATCAACATCTCCGATTGGTGGAAATTGTCGCGAAAGGCGTGGTCTGAGTTTGTCGCCAATGGGCGTGGCAGAGTGAGACGCCTTGGGTTTGTCACTGCGTTTTAAAGTAGAGCCTTAAGGCTGGGCGGCGCTCATGTAAAAAGGGAATTTCCATAGCGGATGGGTAGACAGGTTTTTGGGTAGTTGGTTAGAGCGCCAGAGGATCTCTGTTGCTTTTATTTTTAGCAAGAGTAGGAAAATTGTATTTATATATTGTAATTACTTATGGCAAAAAGAGCCGAGTGGCAAGGCACGCAACTTGGAACCTGGAGGTGGTGGGTTCGATTCCCGGCTGGGTTTTAAAATTTATAACAGTAGCTTCCCGGTGAAGGATTGATGTGAAAAATCCGGTCTAATGAAAACTAAAGTCAAATTTTGCCTTTGGCCCGGAAAGTCAGTCGCTTTTGTAAAACTAGTGCCTACGGCAAATTATGGGATTAGGTACCAAAGCTGACTCACGGTTCTTTTAGGATACAACTATAAAAACTCTAGGAGGATTATGATATTTTTGTGTTGTTTTTGTTACTTGATATTTTTTGACAAGCGTTGAGTATGTTTTGTTAATAGTAATTAAACAAGACACTCGACGCTATTTACTATGATCTAAATAAGAACCAGTATTTGCAATTTTACGGCATGAAACACTGCGAGCTTAAGCATTTTGTTATTTACACAAAGGTTCAATTAAGTTTAGTAAGTAGACTGGTATGTTAGGTATAGCAACTGAAAGATTTTTGCTACCAATCTAACCCCCTCTGATTGGGGTAAGGCGGCCTCCAACCATGCTTTGTTGAACGTCCACGACGCTAAAACATCCAATTTCTAAGTCCTTGCTATTTTCTTTTCTGTATTGCATTTAAAAAAATTAAATTTTGGATGTTAGTTTGAAGTTGCATGCATTAAATGATACAACTATTTTCTACGGCAAAATTACGCTTAAAAAGAGAAGAATTTGTATTTTACTATAAGTTAGGCACATACATTCTATTTTTATTGACTTAGAGACAATAAACTGCTTTATATTGTAATGTAGCTAGTAACCAATCATTTCAATAATATCATTCTAATTTATAACTAAAAAGTGTCTGAAAGTCTGTCTGTGTGTCTGCCTGTTACTTTTTTTTTTGAACCTGACTGTGGCTTTATAGGCAACCTGTTACTTTTTCACGCGCGTTAAAAGAGGGTTGAAAGTTTGTAAATATAAAGCCATAATTAGGCCTGCGCCTAAAACATTAATAGCAATTATTTATCCAAGGCCATAACAGGTTCACGCGGACAAAGTTGCGGGCAGAAGCTAGGTAATTATAACGTCAGAAGCAACTAGGCTCTGGCAATGAACATGAATCAACTAAAAACATGAAATTAACCCGCCCAAATTTGCATTGATAAAAACCCCATATTTTCCCCGCATTATTTATTTAGCAACATCTCAATTCACTTAACCCTTAAGTGCGCCATTCAGGCCTGGGGTCTTTCAGGCCACACTCAATTTGTATATTTTTTACATAATATAGACGGGTTTTGATAAAAGCACCCATTCACTGACGATACATTTATTAAAATGTGTACATGTGGCTGGTTGATTCACAATCAGAGTTTACATGAAATGCCTTGAAAGGAGATATATTATCTTATCTCTTTTATAAAATTAACGAGACAGCGACTTGGGCGACCCATGCCCATACAGTTTAGGCCTTTAGTTTAGGTTAGGTTTAGGTAGTTAGTAAGATCTTGTCTTGTTTTTGTTCTATATTTTAATTATTTATATTCTTAATAAAAGGCACCTGTGCTAACAAAATTTCAAATTAACTGGTTATCACTCTTAATTGAGATGCAATAATGAGACGTAATCGTCTAATCGATGACAAACATTCAAATTTTTTTTATGTTGTTAGATATTGGATGTATTGTTCACATCAGACTAAGGTAAAAATACAGGTAATCTGCTCCTATATGTACGTACTATGTGTAGGTTCGACGCATTCACTCCTTTAGAGAGATATTCTATCACGTTATAAAATAGGTACTTAATTTAATTTCTGCAAATTCTTTCGATGTGATTTTGTGACGGTTTTCATGACTAATTAACATATTTTTTCTAAACAATATAATTTAAATGTTGTAACCAGCTACAGTTAGATTGAATTTTCGTTTTTGTCAATTTGGCTATGGAACCCTAAAAACGGCCGTTTCATAGTTAAAATTCTTATATTTGTTTATATTGGGATGATTCAAAATCTTCCTGATTGTACATTTACGGCAGCATGTATACACAAACACATTGAATACTGTCTGAGTGGTCTCTCGGTTTACGAGCGCGGCCGAGCCATGAAAGAAACACTGTCTTGGGCTACTTCTTTGTTATTTTATTAAAGTGCGCTTTCATTTTGCGTAAGAATGACGTATAAGGGCAAATGCTAGGGATGATTTTAGAACTATAAGCAACTCTATTTACTTTTCAAATAATTTTGCAACTTTTTCAAATTATCACACGAATGTGCCTTCTTACGGGTCGTACACATAACTTACGCTACTTTTGCATTCATCGGAGCGGAGGGGTTACGATATTGGTAAGCTGGCAGTATCATCTGTCAGTCGAGTCAGTATCAATTCGTTACTGCGTGCCTGCCTGCGCTGGGTGCGCGGAAGCGGAGCGGCATGAATGCAGTACTGCATATATAACGTCCTCGCATGATGTTACTACTGGAGGAAATCTGGGTAACACCAATAAGTTCACGTCGAAGTAAAATACACAGAACCATGAATACAAATTAGAATCTAAGGCGGACATGAATATGTTGCTCTCTTGCTAAAACTAAGTCAGTAAGTGCCGCTATATGCGGATTTACTTCAAGGACAGTAGCGGAAACAAGGAGATTATGTACTTATATGTACCTAGCTTGCATAAAACCACAATAGTCTCTAGAAAGTTGATAAGTAGGTAGTGAAAATCCATATATTTATTTTAATTTTCTGTAACAGTTGCATAATTTACTTTTTATCACCTTTTCTTAACATCAGTATCTAGTGCTTCTAAGTAATGTTTCCTTAAATCCATTGATCCTATATAGGCGCAAACAACTAATGCGGTTTTCAATATAATGCATAGCCAAAAATAACTCTTCCACCGCCAGTTTCTAAGATTAAACAATCGCTAAATGTTCTAATCTCAAAGGTAAAGAAACTAAGCAAAGAAATTCAGCTAAAAGCGTCTTCCGAGGATCCGAACATCGTCAACATCGCTCGGTAATTAGCTGGGAAAAATTAATTCCGCCAAAGGGTTCCGAACGAGCCCCTAAGGACCCCTACGAGTTACAGACCCCTACAGGACCAGATAATTCGAGCCCGGAAAATATGCAAATGTCTATTCGCAAGGTAGAAATTAACTTTTTCATTATGAATTATGTCCTTGATGTCTTCGAAACGTCTTCTGGGAGTTTTTTTGAGATTTTACGAGTTTTGTGAAAGGGTTGGTATGGAATGTTATTTTCTTATGGCGTGCTTAGCTGGACTATAAAGGTCTAAGAGGTTCTTCGGTGGGGTTGCTGAGTTTGAAAAAAAAATCTGTTAGATTTTGGTATAATGGATGTGGAAACTCATAAGAGGTGATGTAACTATTTATGCGCTCACACCAATAACCTTCTTTTCGCCTGGATGCTGCATAAATTTATTTATTTAATCTATATAGCATAAAATAATCCTTAATCGTACAAAAGGAGGACTTAATGATAAAGAAGTAAGTATGGTTTTTTGATACTTACTAAAATACAAAAACACTGTTTTATTCGATTTTACGGCAACTTAGAGTAAACTTTTTCATTATGAATAATGTCTTTGTAGCGCGCGTTTACGGGGAGTTTTTCGCGATTTTACGAGAGGGGTCCACGAAGGGTTAACTGTTCAAGTTTGTATATTGAATTTAATCTTGTTATTGTGTAGTATGCTACCTCCTGTATTTTTAAGGGCTCGTCCTGCCGTAAGATTTAACCTGCGTTCAAAATTGTTAGTGCTTATTACATTTTATTTTACCTTACAAATTTTTTGTAGCGCTAAGAATATTGCCAACGTGATTTGTAGAGAAAAGTGGCTACTGCAAAGAGCTGGTTTTCAGCGAAATTTTACAGATATTTAAGATCTCTGGTTGTGAAATTCCTGACTTATACCGAAAACCGACCGATTTCTTAAAAAAAGTAACCATAGTCATCATACAATTTGTAAGTCAGAGTGGGTTTATCACAGTAAAACTTTCAGAATTCAAAATTCAAACACTTATTCTGCAAGTAGGCCTCAAGGGCCCTTTTACATGTCACAAAGTACAATAAAATTACAATGATATAATTTAGTAACATGTATACAAAGCAACATCAACTAACAGGTAAATACCTGGGCACATATTTAATGAACTTATTTTATAATACAGAAATGTAAAGAGTCTCTGTCGTCAAATTTACATATAAGCAAAGATGTAAAGGGTCCCCATAGTCAAGTGAGTTTTGGTGGTGTAAAAGACCTCTAAACGCCAAAACAAATTAAATGAAATAAAAAAAATTCGGGTCAAACTAATGCTACGGTACGGTACGGTACAATATAAGATGTAAATTATAATTAATAATAATAATAAATAAACATATATTGAAACAGACAGTAGCGGCAGCGCGAGAAGTAGCACACAAGGTCTCCGGGACACTGCTAGCAAAGCTACGACAGTTTTGGAGACCAAATGCTTGGCCATGTTTGTTTGTCTTCCATAAATTTTTCGATCTTGTAATATCCTCGGTCCAAAAGAGCAGGAGGGTCAGTATATTGAAAACGAAGTTCCTGTTCATTTGTGTTGTTTATTTATGATTGAACTCATATAACGACTAGCCTTAGCCACAGAAGAATTTAAATTTTCCGTTGTATCTGCAGCTATGTTTGTGAAGAATTGTTGAAAGGCGCCAGCTACATCCAGGTCTGTTGTCAAGACTTTCATTTTAAACATAATTCAATGGCACACAACATTTTGTATAGTGTTGCTTTTAACTCAATATTGAAATACAAAATGATTAACCAGATTCAGTTAGGCAAAGATAGTCCTTATCCTCTTACACTTAAGCCCCTCATTTATCGTATAATGAAATGCATAAAATCAACACAAACGAATCTCCGATCGCTAAGTGCTAACAACTCAATCGTTCATCCATTCATCCATTCATTCAGTCGCGTACGTCGTAAATTGAATTAACGTTTTCAGGGGAGTGTCGCGGAGTGCAATTATAAAGCGAGATGTAAGTTGGTGTGTATGCCACAGTGGTCGTAAATAATATTGAAACAAGATAATCCAACTTCAACTGTCAAATTATGTTTACATGTCTTGTAATTCAGGTTGCAGAATATCGGGGTACATTTGCAATACCCCGATATTCTACAACCTAAATTGACAAGACCTTCACAATTACAACAAAATCAGTTTTTATTTTAAAGTAGTTGCTTAAACAGCCAGGAGAAACGAAAATTGGGGCCCCGAATTTCATACCGATTGAGCCGTTATTATTGCTCTCGAGTGTAGATGACATCATTAGAACTTTAATGACCAAATATTTGTCTGCAACTTGTTAACCATAAATATGACTAATCATCAGGGTAGAAATAGCAGGTTTGGGCAAAATCCTTATTTCACGGACTGGGAGAAATATTTTACATTTTCCACACTGTTTAATTTAGTGCCGATCGCGGACTTCGTGTTGAACATTTTGCAAATGTACGTTTCTACACGACGTTTTCCTTTGCCGAAAACTTCTAGTTAGGTTAATACTTACCTACTTTCATTAACATTCTTTGATAATAAAGTCTTTATAAAACTGTAAATTTCTTTTCACCACACTAGCTAGCCCTTTTTATTCGTTAAAAACAGGTCAGATAGCAAAAGTGCATTTTATCCACAAGAGTGCAAAGAATATTTGAAATCCAACGTGTTATTAGTTACTTTTTTAAACATAATAACATTAAAGGCCAGTCCCATTTTCGCCTATCTAATCATCAGCTAATAGTTTAGCAGACTGTATATAAGATTTCCTGCCCATATTTTCTTTTGCTGCTCTAGTTATTTGTATAAAAAAAATATTAGTGTAAATGCTGACTTTACATATTTCAGTTGTTTTTCTTATGTAGTCTTTTCCTCGCTTTAATGAGGTGAAACGTTTGTGTTACACAAGGATGCAAAATTATTTTACGTCTCGTGTGTTGCAACACTCGCTGCACTCAGGATTCTGTCTTTGAACCACTCGCTTCGCTTGGATTCTATTACTTTCGAATCTCGAATCTCTTACTTCGCTCTTGGTTCAACCACTGTTGTTCAAATAACTATAAATCTCACTTGATTGCAGCATTGTAGTTATTAGTTAGTTCACAGCATCACATTGTAATTGTTTGGCACTGAAACCTTGCTATAACTATAATGAAATTTTTATCATTGACAGTCTTTGTAACTGGCATTTGGTTTATATTAAGTAACTAAAACCATATCCGCTTTATTCTGCCTCCACTGTAGCAATCCTCCGCCCACACTCGGATTAAGACGTCCAACCGCCCAATATATTCAAGTATTGTTATTTACAACTACACATAATTGCAGCCGAACAATGAGATCGGTGAGTCGAGGCGTGTGAACGAATGAGTGAATGGGTGAATGGTTTGATCGGTCGTTAGGATTGGTTTATGGAGGCTTGTTCTGTATTCAAATGTCGGCGGTTGCTGGTGACAAGGAACAATGGCGTGGGCTTGAGTGGTTAGTCTAATGAGAGCTCCATGGCAAACATTACACTTGTACTTGGATTTGTTTATGCACTTTGAATCGCAATGAGATTTCAATATGTTTAGCACGAAGCATTGCAATCGTAATCGGAAAAAATAAAAATAATTAATATTACTTATGTTCTAATTGATTCATTACTACTGTTGTATCTGTGACGTCAATAACGCATTGAGAGCGCGATATAGATATTAGATGGTCAGATTCGGAGGATTAGATGTAGTGTAGGGACACCTGGCCAGCAACAAGCAGGCTGTCGATCTTTTATCAAATAAAGAGATTTAATTTCGACAGACCTACAAAAGTAAATAGTATGAAGTTTATATTGTAGTTCATCCATTTAAAAAATCAAAAATATCAGTTCACCAATTCATCCAAGTGGTGGCAAACCGGCACAAAATTAGTTGGTCGTTAACCGACATAATGACCGTATGTTGTCACTTTAGTAATTATTGCTCCACGTAATCGAACGTTTGTGCTACAGAAAGCGCTTTGCGTCAATATTGGTCCATTTAAAATTGTTTGTCCTCGACCCTTCCATGAAACGCTTCAGCGATAAGCTGATATCCTTCAGCTACGAAATATAGATAGGAATATTTAGTTCTAATAGTTCTCTTAAGTCTGCGAAACGTAACATGCCTGCGTAATATTCACTTACTTACTACCTACCCACCTAAACCCAAGTACGTATTAGTTATGTCAGTTATAGTCGTCAGGAAAGAGGTTAGTAAAAAATACTCATCTACATTTGAGTACGGTAGAAAAGTCCGACTCTCAATTGGAGGTATTTTTAAGAGACATTTTACTGGTAGTATTACGAGTAGGTATAGTATCAAAATCAAAGAAATAATATTTTTCTGATTTTTTTTGGTTGCGAAAATATTCGTAAGCATTGCGTGTGAGCTGGCGAGTGAAAAAAAAAAACTTTCTTGAATTGAAGTGGTATTAAATTAAGATTTAAATAAATACTATACCACGTTTTTAGCATTAGAAAGAATGACAGATAACGACTTATGAGGTTTTTTATCAGGCATGCTCTGCGGTAGAAGTGTTAAATAATATCAAAGAATATTAAAACTGTTATTTCGTGCTTATATTGTTATTCGAAAGTTGTAAAAATGACCTATTTTTATTTATATAATATAATTTTTGAATGACAAGCCACCAATTATTTTTTAAATTACGTCTCGTTTCATTTATCAAAAATTGTACAATAAAAACCCAAAAAATAAAAAAATAAAAAATAATTTGTCATAGTCATTAACTGTCACTTATTCTGATCTTTCGTGCGAATAATGCGAATTAACACCTTTATGCACAAAACTTAAAAAAACCTTTGCTAACTAAAATGTCTGTTGTCACTGTCTCACAAGCACATGTGTCAAAGTGACAGATAAGGACAAACGAACTTTAGCGGCTAGTTAACTAATATAGGTTTGATAGACGTTTATGAATAAGGGGGTCAATCTGTGTGTGTTTATGACGACTGCTTCTTTGTTTAATTTATTAATTTCTAATCTTAAATAAAAAACAAGGTATAGGTACTATAATTACCGAAACTAACTTTATATAATGAATATATACCTGTTTTCGTAGCTCGTTGTGTTACAGTAAAACCATGGTTTCAGTCTGACGCATAACATTAGGGTAAGTGCGGTGACCGGAAGCACAGGAATCCATTTCCCGGATGTAATGGATTTTTACTTTGCATCCCTGATTTGGTTTATCGATGTTACAAAAACCTATAACTTTGGTAGCGTAGCGGTACGTACTAGGAAGTCATGAAAAGAGCAAACTGCATATACGCTATCTCGCATTATTTGCATCTCGCACTATTTAACCAAAGTGAAATAAGGTCTTCACTTGACACTTGACGTTTGTTCAATTCGACACTGATTGTGTCTAGTAGGTATCTAATCTACCGCAGACACCACAGCCATGATGCGTAATATAATACTACTCGAACTTTAGGAATAAAATGTCGTTCCCAGTGATGAATAAGGCTGCCAGGGCTTCCTAGGATGCGATGTGTTGAAAGAGCGACCTGAATTTGTCCGTAGTACTCGAACCAATAAAGGATCAGCGACGCGCTTTGACTCCCTGGAGTGGAAAGAGTTCATAAGCTTTCGTGTCTGCGGTAATTAAAACCTACACATGTCTGAAGCACTAATAATAAAGACTCAGATTCCTAAATGCGTTGCCAACATAACCTAAGTGCGTAGAAACGTGTGTAAAGGCACGGGCCCTGAATAATACATGCCCCCCAGGGCGGTGGACTGCCCTAACGCGAGTTTTCTTATTAGCGGTAATTGGGCATCCTTATTTCACTGCCTCGTTAGTCGTTACACTGTTTATGGGATGGTCTTCTAATTAAATTATAGTTAAATAGAGCAACGCTAAATTAAGTAGTGAGGCAGTTTAGTAGCTTGCGAAAGTAGCTGTCAAGTATGAGCCGAGAACTTGGTGGAGAGCCTGGGATGACTTTAGTGGCTTATGTCACAAATGTGAAAAGAGATAGAAGACAAGTACGAAATTAATAAAAACTTAATGTTGTGTTAAGTTCGACATGTAAAATTGTGACTGTATGTAATAAATAGACTCTTTATCCAATCTAACGATATTCTTCAAAATGAAATTGGAAATAATTAGTTCGATAAACGAGGGTCAATATTTAAATTGGCTGTTTGAACAAGTGTCAAAGGCCAGTGTTTGGGCAGTCTGATCACTGAGCCCTTCGGCTACATTGCAATTACCCAAAACACTACTAACGTTCATAACCTCGTACTTATTAACTGTGCTTTTGAAATTCAACCTTTGTCCTTGTATTTAAGGTTGATGTTATAATCGCTAGCAATGATACAAGGGTTTATGAAAGGCACTCACGTATTCGGATAAGTAGAAATAATACAAAATCGGCTTGAATCGTATTCATCAACTAAATTGCGGGTTGCTATATTTTTTTGATAAATCGCTTTACTACCTGCATATTCTAAAGATATAAACTTTTCATAGATTTTACAGTGTTTGTTGTTTATCTTTTTTTCGTTCACAAACATCTATCTTAGTTGAATAGAAACATTAGAAACACGAGATAAATGTTACACACAGTTTATTATTTCAACAATAATAGTTATTTAGGCTGCAGATTCACAACTACATATTGCTTATAGGTACATATTACATAATATACTCATCGATAGCAATAAATCTACCAATAACTATATTTGGATAGCAGCTATCATAATTATCTAAGCAGAGTTATATTATAAGCTAATCTGTATTGTTAATTTTATGATTATTAATATTTAATAATCATTATTAACAATAATAACTACAAGTAAGACACTTAGGTTGACACTTTATCCACTTCTTGTCACCTTCACGGCTTCCGGTGCCGAGCAAGAGAGAGCTGTGTGGAAGGTGTGGGGGTATTTATGAACTCTTGTGACGTCACCGGAGAAACTGGATCGCTACCTCAAATTACCCGGTCCACAACAAGTTGTTGTTTATGATTTTATGTAAACACAAGAATTGTGAACAAACTTTTCGTGTGACTTATATCAACGTTTTCTATATCTTATCTAGTACTAAGATCTCTCATCTAATTTCCCTAAAGAGTACCGCGCTTGTGAAGATCCCCAAAGACATATGTAAATATAATTATCGTAGACACTCGAGGTGTCAACCCTAGATATACGGCCACTAGCGGCACATACATCACTCGTGTCGCCAACAATAACGAGTGCAAAAATCCATGCTCCGAATGTAGGGGAGGTAACTAGGGTTGTTACTTAGTAAAGTTTCTTGAGAATGCTATGGAGTTTAGGATTGGAATAGCCTTAGGTTTGTTAAAAGCGACTGAAGCAAATAATCTACTTATTAACACTGGAATACATTAAAAGTAACAAATTGAGTATAAACTAATTACAATTTAAACAACTATAAATTATAAATGGCTATTATAAATATCAATTGTTTTTCACAGAACTATGGTCTGATCATTTCATTACCGACTCATACTATTTACTGTTAGCCAATAATTTGCACATGAAATCAATTTTATCGCACCCGTCGTCTACCGGTCCCGGGGATCCCCAGGCCCATTACAAAAGAATGCTATTGTTTATTTTTTTCGTCTGGAGACTACGGCTTAAGTATCGAGCGCAATACTTTATCAACCTAACAATGAGAATGTTTAATACTCCGTTTCTTTGTTGCAATACAATTATATAAAGGCCGATTTACACGGTGCAAGAACTTGCCTGCAATTTTTATTTCATTGCGGGGCTGAAGGCTACTGAGGTTGGATGAGAACGGTCAAACACTGCTATGTAATGAAAATCACATGCAATTTCTTGCACTATGTGGAAAACATCTTATTTTTTAGCTTTCTAAATACTTGTAAGAATCCGTCAAAAAACATAAAACAGCAAAATCTCCTTTTTAGGGTTCCGTAGCCAAAATGGCAAAAACGGAACCCTTATAGATTCGTCATGGCCGTCCGTCCGTCCGTCCGTCCGTATGTCACAGCCGATTTACTTGGAGACTATAAGCACTACAATTATAAAATTTGGTAGGAAGGTGTATTCTATGAACCGCTACATAAAAGTGATGTGAAATTACAAAAAAAATATTAAATTAGGGGGGCACTCCATACATATAACAGGTGGATGAAAAAAAAATTTCAACGCACATGTGGGATATCGATGGATAGGACTTTAAAAATGATATGGAGGTTTCTAAAAAACTTGTCCATTTAAGTCAACCGTTGGTGAGATATTAGCTGTCAAAGTCATAGAAAGTGTCCCCCCCCTCTAATTTCCAAAATATAAAGTTTAAAATTAAAAAAAAAATTGAGGTGGTGTGCATTAGTAAATACTTTCAACAATTTTTTGTTTGAACAATATAGATTTTACGGTTTTTGAGTTTTTGCTTAAAAACTGTCTTGGTCAACAAAAGGTCGTAAGTGCCGTGAGTTCCCTATGAAGATACGACTTTTTTAGGTTCAATATATTCGATAGTGATTTTAAATGTGGACTAGTAGGTGTTGGTACGGAACCCTTCACTGTGCGTGGTCCGACATGCACTTGGCCGGTTTTTTACTTATTGTCTTCATGACAAGTCCATGGCTGGATTTCCCTGATTACAACTTGATCGTTAAACGTCATAGCGTCGGTAGACTTTGAACATTTAATCGGGTCGACTATGACGTACGAAACTTTCCGCAAAAGTTCTTTTCCAAACGATTTATCTCACGACGTTTATAATAATAATAAAACCGCAATAAAATAACAGAAACTCCTCCATCCTTCACCTGAACTTTCGCAACCCTTTACCGAAACACACGACGAGGTTAAAAAGATGCCACGGCATAAGTAACTGCCCCCCAGAGTGGCATCGGGCTGGCATGCATAATACTAGCCACCCCTTAGCGAATATACCGCGCAAATCGTTCGTGAATACATATGATTGTTCTCTCTCACATATAAATTATATGACCTACCGCGCCACGCTATGAATATATGTATGAGCCCCAAATTGATATTACGATGCCCCGTATTTTAGACTTTGGCTTTTTATGTCAGTTTTTTGTAGGAAATTGGTTTTTTATGCCGACGCGGTGAATTGTGGACGAAATGTGTAAATTGGGAGGTAATGAATATGGTTAGGTTGCTGGTGGGGGGTGTCATTATGAAAAATTTGGGTATGCCTTACTTGAATAAGTTATCCTTTGATGGAACTTTCAAGTATGTGTTGAGTTATGATCTGTTTGTCATCTTCACTTAGCAAAAAGGTTGGCCGTTCCCCTGGAAGATTCACCGTTCTAAGGACGATTTTTAATCGAATGTCTATGCTGTAGGCGACGCAAATATTTAGAGTAGTTGGTCTTTGTATAGTTATTTTATTTATTGTATATTTGGTACTTGTAATGCCATCTAGTGTAACATATTAATAGAGTAGAGTGTAACATTAAAGATATATACGAATATAGGTAGCGACCGCAAGTCGTACGCAGAATGTGTAGTATACCGCAAGTCAGTCATTTTCCAAAAGTCATATTCGTCGCGTTGGCTACATACTCGCTCGCACTATGGTTTTGCCTTGTATTCTCTAAATTACGTGTTTTCTTTGCTCCGTCCTCTAAACATGCTAATATTTTTTTATGGACTACCGACAAAGCGGTACCTTTTGCCTAATAAATCCATCATGTCCAGTACCATTCTTACCTGCTACAATTGCTTCAAGAACTCTGTAATTTGAAACATTGTTTTCAGTCCTTTTTACGCTGGCGAATGAATAGTTTCACCAACTAACTAACACATTTCTTCCTCCATCTTATACGAAAACAAACCAGTCCCCGCGAGATGCCCCGGGCACGTAAATTAGGCCTCCGAGTGACCACAAAGCCGATAGTTTAAGAATATTCACGGGAATAAATTAAACAGTATTCGTTGCGCAGATTTCCCTAATGGTCGGCCGTGGTATAGGCGGCTAGAAAGGGATTGGTACTTGAATGATTCATATAAATACGAATAGTGGTATTCCTGTAATATACACAGCATTAGAGAAAGTCTACATCAGGTCTCTCCCGTCCTCTTAGCCGTCAGCTACCCCTATTGTGCAGTGCGCCGCGCAGGCATCGTCCAAGTTATTTGGTAGGGCTAAATATGAATTACTACAGCCAAATTGAAATATAATAAACTGGCCACTCTCGTCTATAAGGTCGAATGTCGCTCGACATGTACACCTTAAAGACGTGAGTGACCCGTTTATTATATTTCAATATGTCTGAGACTCACGGGATTTTTATACTACAGTTAAATAAAACGATTTATGAATGCAGACTACTGATTATCTTCGTTATTGTTTGGTGCCCTGTAAAATTGGCATGAAAAGTCTTACTTTACTAAACTAATCGACTTTCAAGCAGCAAGGTTCCCGTCATTGATTACGTTTCACTGTTAGGAAGTTAAAGAAATTACTAGCAACAATAAAAGTCATCTGACTAGGGGGTTATTGGCGTCCATAATGCCAATAATCCCCGGTGATACACACACAGGTGACAGTTTCAAAAACCGGCCAAGTGCGTGTCGGACCACGCACAATAAAGGGTTCCGTACCAACACCTACTTAGTCCACATTTAAAATCACTATCGAATACATTGCATCTAAAAAAGTCGTATCTTCATAGGGAACTCACGGCACTTATGATCTTTTATTTGGGCAAGACAGTTTTTAAGCGAAAACTCAAAAACCTCAAAACCTATATTGTTCAAACCAAAAACCGTTGAAAGTATTTACTAATGAACACCACCTCAATGTTTTTCAGAATTTTAAACTTTATAGTTTGGAAATTAGAGGGACACACACACTTTTTATGACTTTGACAGCTAATATCTCACCAACGGTTGACTTAAATGGACAAGTTTAGAAACCTCCATATTATTTTTAATGGCCTATCTATCGATACCCCACACGACTATGTGCGTTCAATTTTTTTTTTCATCCACCGGTTACATGTATTGAGTGCCCCCCCCCCCCTAATTTAGTATTTTAAATTTGCCATTTTGGCTACGGAACCCTAAAAAGAAAAAAGCGTATTATTCAATAAAGGAGTTTATAGATGACATGCATGACATGCAATTACGGCAATATTTAAATCGTTTATTTATATTTTTTACACAAATTCAAAATTAAATCTATTGACCGTATTTAGATGTTAACTTAAATTTGGAATGTTATAATGACACTTGTTATAAATTTTATTTGTAAAAACTACTTGACATTTATTCATTTAATTTTATAATTTTATTGACATTTCTATTACTTGTGCTTTAGTTTTGCATAACGATTTTTTGAATTTATATTTAAATATTTGGATGTCTTATGACAAAACACAGTTAGACCATATTTTTAATACCAATTACACATTTGTACCTGTCTTTAACAAATAAATTATTTGATTGATTGATGTAATTGAGCCCTGAGTCTAAGGCTCAATTATCATCAGTCGCCCTGTGAATACTTTGATTTATAAGTATGCTATGATACCAAAAAAACAAATTTATTTATTTTCAATACTTTCAATAATCCAAGGTTTTTTAAGAAAGTGGTTCAAGTATCAAATAAACTTAATCCACGGCTAGCCAACGGTGGGTAGAGAAGACGCATGGCTGCGTTCACCGCTGCCCACTCCAGGGATAAGACCTGTTACCGTCCAGACCCTCGCTAGGGTTAATATTAACTAGTTACTGTGCCAATCCACTTCTGGAAACTAAATTGACAGACACATGCGTAGGTTGATACCAGCAGTATAGCATAGTAGTGTTAGTGTCATTTCTGTACATTTTATATCCTCAAACCGAAATCTACCTCATACTAGGCGCGGACCATTTCTTGCAGCAGCCTAATAACTTCAGCTGTTATTGTATTTACGTGTTCATTTACCTAGACTTTTTTAAGGCTCGAGTGAATAGGCATCTTCTTGGTGAGCTCGCTTTACCGTCTCATCTTTGCTTCCTGGCTAGATGCTGACCAAGAGCAGTCCCATTTTTAATAAAAATAAGAAAGCTGCTAGTGCCTAGGCTTTGCTACCATTGAGTTGTCTACCGTCGGTCATGGTTACAGTTATATTTACCTACATTGAAACTTTACATTGATTCAGCACCATGGTTGTCCGTCGTTCAGATGACGAGACGCCATGTCTGAAGGTGGGATGCGACTGCGTAAAACAGAGACCCTTCATACAGGCTTAAGGGCTTCGCTCCACTTAACACTTTCGTTGCCAAGCTTTTTGTAGCGTCATGCAATTTCCTCTACATACCTACGGGGAAACGTACTTGGTATTGGCTACGCGTCTACGAGCAGAAGTGAATGTTAGGCCAACGCACATCAGCAATAACGTAAAACTAGTATGGCCGGCCTATAAAGCCACAGTCAGATTAAAAAAAAATGACAGTGCAACTTGCAAGTGGGTTGTCCCCGTCGAAAAGGACTTGATATCGATGATAACGGGAGGTCAATGCAGTGGGCTGATGATGATGTAAGTTATGTGGAGTAGCCGTAGTTTACAAACAGTTCAATAAATTGATTGCGCTCATATCCGACCGTACGACGTGCATCCTTACAAAGTTGAAGGATGTTATTACACTAGAGACTAATTAATCAATGAAACGTCAAACCTTATTTCCTTGATTTCCATATCAAAGACTATAGATTATTGAGTATGTTCAGATATTATTGTCATTTTGACTGTTTAGATATGAGTGGTTTTCCGATGGCTAAGGTGTTAATAATTAATGTGTGCTGTTGATTTTTTTGCATACCGACCGCTCAGATATTCATCCTTTCAGTAGCTGAAAAGAGCGGAAGGTAGACACTCCCATGCATGACACCGTTAATACTGTGTTGTATTAAGATGTGAACAATAGGTGTCAACTATATCTTTCGTTGTAATCGTTACGATTGTTATAAAAACCGGCCAAGTGCGTGTCGGACCACGCACAATTAAGGGTTCCGTACCAACACCTACTAGTCCACATTTAAAGTCACTATCCAATACATTGAATCTAAAAAAGTCGTATCTTCATAGGGAACTCACGGCATTTACGACCTTTTGTTTGGGCAAGACAGTTTTTAAGCGAAAACTCAAAAACCATAAAACCTATAGTGTTCAAACCAAAAATCGTTGAAAGTATTTACTAATGCACACCACCTCAATTTTTTTCAGAATTATAAACTTTATAGTTTGGAAAATTTTTTTCATCCTCCGTTTACATTTATGGAGTGCCCCCCCTAATTTTTTTTTGTATTATCACATCACTTTTATGTAGCGGTTCATAGAATACACCTTCCTACCAAATTTCATAATTGTAGTACTTATAGTCTCCGAGTAAATCGGCTGTGACATACGGACGGACGGACGGACGGACAGACATGACGAATCTACAAGGGTTCCGTTTTTGCCATTTTGGCTACGGAACCCCTAAAACCAAGATTTTCATCCAATTCCGAAGTTGGTTATGGTCTTTCCGTTTTGGGCCTCATATTTTGTATATTCTTAAAAATACTCGATTATTAAAAAAAAACAATTTACATGTCAATAGTGTTTAAGGCTATATTAATTAATCATTATTTAGTCACATTGCATTCCTTTGGTGCATTACCATTATCCGTTAATAACGCCATAAATCACACAAAAAACATTAAAGCGTCGTCTTAATTAATAAAAGCAGTTAAACCAAAGACAACCCCTGCTTTTTACCAAATTGAGTGAAATATGCGTCCCTCCGTACCATAGACATTTTTCCCTCACACCATAGACATTAAGAACGCGTTCGGAACTTTTAATATTCTAATAAGACTTTGATTTAATTCTCTTTATCATTATTTATGTAACGGGGCTAAGTCTGTGTTATTATTTTTTCGGTGTAGCCCTCGCGGGTGAGCCACAGATTATAAAGTTTTTTCTTGTTTATGACATTAAGGTAATGTAATAACGTAATATTAAACGCGAAATTATGTCTCACGGTGTACGCCGTGTACGGCAGCGAATAAGATGGCGAATGGATAATTCTGTACACAACAATTTCTTTGTATTAGCGGGGCTTCACATATGCAGTAATCTCGTGCAAAAAGTATGCGTCTAAAATCTAAGATACTATTAACCTTAAAACTGTCGAGCGTAAGAAAGAAGAAAAATTGCATTTAAATACCCCTTGATTTTTAAAAACGAAAATGCACACGTACTTTTGTATTATTGGTATATATGGAAATCCATTATGGCCATAATAATGTAAAAAACGACAAACTAATTATTTTTACATACCTACGCTTACATGCAGTTGTTATATATAATTTTAGAACTCATGAAATGGCATTCTTTTTTCAAACCGTCAAAACACAGGCATTAAACACTTTCTTTATCGGTGTTTTTCCGGCCCTCTATCATTGGAAAAACAACTTAACCCCATTTATTTAAGATTCATAATCTAACAGCAACCACGTTCACCGTGAAAATGTATTGTCACACAGTTGAAGGGTGACAAGAGGGTGCATGTTACGACTGACACTCCATTTCGAAACATCACAAGTCCAGAAGTCTTTTATTTCATAAAATACTTTT
The DNA here is from genome assembly GCA_963556455.1 of Epiblema foenella. Classification (NCBI taxonomy): domain Eukaryota; kingdom Metazoa; phylum Arthropoda; class Insecta; order Lepidoptera; family Tortricidae; genus Epiblema; species Epiblema foenella. The sequence goes on along the minus strand of OY747113.1, from coordinate 9,254,862 downwards.
TCGTGTATGTTTAAAAGTTGATATTTGAATGAAGGGAGATGGCTGTATAGTGTGTTTGGGATGATGATACTTGTTGAATGCGACATCCTTGTTCGGTGTTTTGTAGGCTTTATGACATTGTTGTGAATTGACGTGGAAAGTGGGGGTTTCAATGCTAATGTTTTGATGGCTGCTTTGTTTGGGATGGAAGTTTGTTTATAGAAATGAAATGTGATTTTCTATTGTATGTGCTCTTTTCAAGTGATTATTAAATAATAAAGTAAGAGAAGGGCTGGTAAGGATAAACTTGTAACTACCTTTTTTTACACCATTACGTTTTATAACGCAAACAATACAACACCTATATATCTTCTATAATCTATATATATAAAAGAAGAAGGGGTGATCTACCATCAACGCACAGCCGAAACTACTGGAACTAGAAACTTCAAATTTGGTCCAGAACTTACTTTTATGACGTATGCAAGGGATAAGATGGCATTTTTTGGAAATTCTACCCCTAAGGGGATCAAATAGGAGTCCAAAGTTTGTATGGGACAATTATTATTTTTGATCTGAAGACTTAAAAATTCGAAAAAAGGTTACGACCTTAAATCTAAAGAAAGAGTTTTCAGCGTTTTGCAAAATTCTAACTCTAAGAGGGTAAATTAGGGGTGCAAAGTTTGAATGGGGAGCAAATCTTTTTTGAAGTGAGAGTTTTAAAACTTCGTATATAGACTCTCTGTTTAAAGAAATCAAATCATATTTCAGCGTTTTTTGAAATTGCTCCTCTAAAGGGGTGAAAAGGAGTTCCAACTTTGTATGGGGAGCAATTCTATTTGAAGTTAGAGATTTGAAACTTCGTATATAGACTCTATGTTTAAATACAACAAAACTTGTTCCAGCGTTTTTAAAAATTATTCCCTTAAAGGGGTGAAAAGGGGGTTCCAAGTTTGTACGGGGAGCAAATCTTTTTTGAAGTGCGCGATTTAAAACTTCGTATATAGACTCTCTGTTTAAATACAACAAAACGTGTTCCAGCGTTTTTTCTAAATTGTTCCCCTAATGGGGTAAAAAGGGGTTCCAAGTTTGTGAGGGGAACAAATCTTTACTTATCGTAAAAATCGATATAGGTGTAATCTTCGAGGTTCCTCGGGGTGCTGATTACGAAAATGACATGCATTTGCAAATCCAAGGTGGCGGACAATTATTTTTCTTAAAAATTGACATGGGTGTCATCCTCGAGGTACGAAAATGACATCCATTTTCAAATCCCAGAGGGGGGACATTTATTTTTCTTAAAAATTGATGTGGGTGTCATCGTCGAGGTTCCTCGGGGTGCCGATTACGAAAATGATATGCATTTTCAAATCCAAGATGGCGGATATTTTTTTTTAAATTGATATCCTGGGTGTCATCATCGAGATTCCTCGGGGTGCCGATTACGAAAAAGATATGCATTTTCAAATCCAAGATGGCGGTCATTATTTTTTTCTTTTGAGTAATTTTCACAAAAGATTAATAGCATCAGACAGCTGACAGAAACAAATAAACCTCATTTATATTTTTGTTACCATCTTAAATCTACGCAGACGAAGTCGCGGGCGGCCGCTATTATATATATATATATATATATATATATATATATATATATATATATATATATATATATTTATATATATAATCTTAAACAAAATGACCTCCTAGTAGTTATGATTTCCCAGCATTGAACATTACCTATGATCTAAATGTTTTTATTTGTCGGAAGATCAATAAACTTTTAAACTTTGCAATAAACCCCAAATCGCAAATATCGCAATGGCACATTTGCAGAAAAAGAAAAACTGTTCCTTAGTTTTCTGATAGAATTGTACAAAATGCACACCTAGAAAAAGTCAAATGTCCAACATGCCATTACCTGAAGTCACCCTCGCCTTAAATGCAGAAATCGCCATAAAAACAATAACAACACCGGGCAATCCTAATTCTACTCCGTCACGCTTCCTTATAGCATTTTCGAAGACATTTCATCATAATTCCGGCTATCCTTAGCAGTTAGCTTTAAAAAAAGATGTAAATCCCGTCACAATTTAATTATACAACTCAGTATCTTGAAACGAAATAAAAATCATTCATAAAACATTCGTCCTAGGGTCGTTCGGGTGTTTCACTTGTTACTAGCCATTGGTAATAGTAAATTACGCTCGTTTTAATCTGTTTGTAAGGGAAGTTTGACACTACAAGTAATGACAGGTGCCGGCGGTGCCATACCGGTCAACATGCCTTTACCGGCCAAATGTGGGCGATGAACCCGCCCATAGTAATAGTTAGTATAAATATTGTAAACAGCGCTTGTTTGCATCAGTAGTACTTATAACTTATCGTTTTAGTAAACATATGTACTCCCTTATTCATAATAATAAACATACTGTAACTAAAATGTGTTTAGTCTATTTCTCACTTAAACGTAAAGCAATAGATAAATGCAAACGAATTTAAACCGCATTTCAGATGCAATGGGTGTGTTGAATTTAGAAAATACACCTTCTTTCAAAAAATGTGTGCAGACCAAAAATATAGAATGCAGCTCGGACGTTCGCACCGCTATCCTATATTTCCTTCAAGTTAAAGTACTCACTACAATTCTCTACTGTAATCCCTTTACGGGGGTGATCCCCTCTAATGGCTACCATTAGGCCATTATAACGAACCACTGGATACCGACTAACGAGCACGCCACTGATCCGTAAAACACTATTCATCTAGGAAGTTAGATAGCATTCTGAAACGTTGTTATAGTTTGTAATGTTCAGTTAGAAACGGGATTGTTGACCTTTTCTTTGAATAGATTATGTAAACGTGACACTGGAATTTTTCATGTGATCTGCCTACCCCTTTTGGGAATACAGGCATGAGTTTATATATGTGTTATGTAATATTAGATACTGCAACAGCCAATTAAAAATACCTTTATTTCTAAACAATCTTGAAAAATCTCAGTAATAACCATTTTAAGTGTCCTGAAGGTTGAATACATTAATTACCGATAGTTTAAAAGTAAGATTAGGTAATGTGAGAATAATTTGCTCGCATTTCCAATCCATTTGCTTTCCGACATTTCACAATTTAGTCTGGTACAAAATAATATGAATAGAAACGTTAGTTAGCGTTACAAGAAAACAAAACCATGCATCAGCACTAAAACACTGCGATTTAATAACGCTTTTAAGCGTTGAAACCATTAGGAAAGCAAATTGCACGAAACGACGACGTAGGCGACAGGGTATTTATCACCCGGTTTTAAAAGACAAAAGTCGACTGTTAACCAAGAGGGTCTTTTAGTGCGAACATTTTACTAGTTATTTACCCTGTTCAGGTGTGGATCTGTGGTGACATATTACGAATATATACTATTAAACGAGTATTTGCATATTTGTTTATAAATGGGTTCTTTAATAATGGCTCTAAAAATTTCTATCCAATTTACAATATAGACACCGGAGTTTTGGCTGAATGTCCACCTGAGATGTGTGAAGCTGTGTTTTCATATAGTTGATACCTTGTAGGCGCCACTTGCATGGAAAGTGTCGGAAACATATATATCTCACTTACACAGGGTGCAAACCTTATGACTAACCACTGGACAATGACTTTTCCCGTCTTCGCCGCCAGCTGGCAGCAGCCGCCTGAACGTTCGCAAGGCGTTTAGCATTGCATTTAGCCTGTAAGGGAATGCGGACTTTTTAACGTAACTGTCAACGACGCAACGCTGGAATTTATGCTAGAAGTAACCATCGTAGTCAGTGAAGTGACGCTAATATCGATTTATTGGACGTTAATGAAACCAACGGGCATACCAGGCTACGGTTGGTTGATCCTGACACCTATCATTCAATACATTTTAGAACCTGAACGGGTTTTAGAAGTTGACGAATAACATGACTGAAACGGCAGATATTAGGGTTTATGAACGAATGACGCGCGCGGCGATGCAAGATGATATATAACCATCAATTTAATTTAAAGTATTTATTGTATTTAAACCATCTCCACAAGTCCAGACAACATCTAAATGAGTTCAGCGGTTTAAGCATGAAAAGAAAACAGACAGACAGAGAGTTAGTATCATAACACTTGTTGTTAGTATGGATTTGGTAAAGTTCTGTATATAAACATCTCCAATGATCTTTCTAGTTGTGCCATCAATCGTGTTTGCTTCAAAGGAACTCACCCCTAAAGTTAACACTTGACAATTAGCAAAGAGTCGAGTCATTGACAGTCATTTATTTGACGCGTTTGGCTCATGCCATGTCGCTCGAGAGAGATCGAAATACTGTTTACCGTTAAAATCGATACTGGTTCCTATAAATGTAATTACGTATTGTTCCTCATAATTTATTGTTTGCAGTTCAGGCTTCGTATAATTGATATAGAGGAGTCAAACAGCCTTGTGTTTGCTGTTCTCGATTGTTTTGGGTGACGTGATGTGCAGAGTAAAAAAGTAAGATGACCTCGAGGGGTGAGTGGTCAAACCCGATAAGTCGTCTAAAAGGTTTTTTGAAAATAGAACTCTGCGTAATGGATGTTAAGTTCTTATTTCAAAAAATATTTATCTCGATTTATCGGGTTTGACCACTCACCCCTCGACCTGCGCTCGGTACATAAAGAGGTCATCGCGCATTAAAAAACCTTTGCGCATGAGTTCAACTCAAAACTCAGCGAGTACTGATGAACGACAGGGGCCCACGCTAACACGTATTTTAGCGGAGGGTCAGACCATTATCATCAAAATCAAATGCAATAGTTGGAAACAGCTTTAGCCGCTGCCGCCGCTGGGATTGCCAGTTAAAACTAGATTAAGCGCTGTCCCGTAACCTCGATCGGCGGGTATCAGTCGCATCGCGTGCGCTTGCGCAACGCCGCGCTCCGCCGCGCAAGCGGGCCGCTGAATCACTTCCCGCGCAGCTTGGTGGACGCCACTTGCAACCAGCGCGGCTGATACTACTGATGCCGCAATGCGACACACACTATTCTGTTCCCTTCTTTTTAATTTTCACAGTGTGACTGAGACTGAAGTCGCAATACATCCCCACTTCTGATTCTAATTTTGTTAGATAGAGTGATGGAATAGGGGATAAATATAACGAAATATTAGATTGTTTGTTGTATATGTATTGCGTCTTTTCCGTCTTGGCCTTGCGTCTTTTGTAGGGATACTAGCGATTTTCTCGTCGTAGTCTAAAGATTTTCTCTTCGGCCTTCGATCATTCCTGTCGTGCCCCCAATTGTAGACCCTGGATTGGGTCCAAGTAGAGATAATGAACTTTTCTTTAAATCTTTGTTTTATTTACAACCTGACGACCGCTTTAGCCTAGTCGGTAGTGACCCTGCCTTCGAAACTGCAGGTCGCGGGTTCGATTCCCGGTTAGGGTATTTATTTCTGTGATGAATACGAATATTTTTTTCTGACTCTTGGATGTTTTCTATGTATTCAAATATCTGTTTATCTATATAAGTACATATCTTCACTTGGTATCCACAGAACAAGCTTTGCTTAGCTTGGGACCAGGCTGATTTGTATTAGATTGTCCACAAATACTTATTTATTTTATTTATTTATTTACGTTATAGCATCTTGCTTCGCTGAAGTCGTATTTAAAACTCAATAATAAGTCAACTCATTTGTCATTAAAAAACAATTCAAACTCCATTCGAACGTTCCTAATTCATCATCTACCAGCGACCAAAAAGTACCAATCCCACATGTATTTAAAAAATCTTATTTGGCTATTATGGGGCAATACATAAGAAACTATACACGGTTCTGGTCTTCACTGCTGTCAAGAAAAATCCTTCATAAGTTTTTTATAGTCATCTATTTCGAGACGCAAGTGGAAAAACCTCGCCAAACGTAAACCGACGCATTATCATTACTTTTACCGAATGCATCCGTAAGGCGTTTCCAAGGTTCGGCAAATTTTAACACTTCCCGCAATAACAATGCATTCCTTGCCACACTTAAATACAAGAGCCATAAAGTTCAACTCCGATAAACCCGCATTCGTGGACGTATGAACAAATGTCTAATAACCGCGGTTTTCTCGACCAACGCCCTTATTTTGAAAGATATAGAGACTAATTTAAGTAAATTGGTTTCGAGATGTGATTGCCGGTTTCTATGTCCTGTCATTAAATTCCGAGGTTTCGGCGATTTCCATTTTTGCCACGTTTTCCGTTAATGAGGTTACATTTAATGATTTATGTAACAGTCATTTCCTTTCATTTTATTTCTATAATTTAACAAAAAATATGAGCATTCATAAAACAGATATGCAGATTTTGCGGAAAGTAAACATGAAAGCGAATGTTTACTTTCCGCTTGTTATATTATTTGTGTAAAGTTTTTATGCCCAGTTTTGGAGAAACAAAGCAATTCAAACTGTTAAACTAGTAATAAAATTACGATTAAATGCGTTATCGTAATTTTGTAACAAAACCATTATACCGACCTGCATGTGTACCATTGCCAATCTTCGCAATTTGGACGTGTAACGCAAATCGGGACTGACATGTCAAGAGGTAACATCGGTCATTCATTACACGCTAAATTACAGACAGTGGCAAGTGGCTCAACAATATCGGTTCGCGACTTTACATACTTATATATTAAATCGCGGGACTACTTATTAATGTCACGAAATTGAACATAATGGCTAAGGTTAGAAATAGACTTGTACAGGATGTAACAAAAATAAGGCGTCAATTTATAATTGCATTATGACTAAAAATATAAGTAGGTAAATAAAATTGAGAATATTTGTTTTTATGTATTGTTCTCATCTAAATTTATAAAGATCACATAAGATTTTATACTGTATATAAGATTTTACGTTAAGCCTCGACGTATTGTAATGACAGCTCATGACATGGCACATACGAAACGCAGCATTTGACTTTGGTGAAGAAGGCAAGGCATATTTCGTGATATACCTTGGTGAATTTGCTTTGCTTGACCGCTCTGAGATTAAATTTTATTCAGGGTTCATGTGCTTTTAATCTTGAGCCCTACCGGGAAGTCAGTAAGACAGACTTATTGTAAGACTCGAAAATCATGAATGCCATCATTACTCAAAGAGTACATCTGAATGTCTGTCAATTTAGACCAGCTTGACAGGACTGGCTTTCCACGAGACGGCTTGACCCACCAAAACTCGAGTAGGCTTTTAATTTGCCTAAACCATCAAGGCTGTCCACACACTCAGCGGATCTGAAGCGAGTGAAACTGAGCCGTAACCGGGGCACCTCCAAGGTGATCTTTGTTCGTACAATTAACGCGTGTGAAGGGTATACCTAGACCACACGCACGCAGCGTGTAATTGTTATGATTCTGGTACGAGGATGGTCAATGACCTTTAAAAATTAAGACTAAAAAATGCAATTGTACGTTACCAACTCTTAAGACTCTTGGTTGTCGAAACATAAGTGGACAGTTTACCATTTGTTCACCATCAAGCCCTAGCCGTTTGACTACAGTCGTAGTACAGTCAGCCAAGAAAGTTGTCTACCACTTTTGAACTTTATTATTTGTACAAAGCCGTCATCTCCTAGTAACGCATATCTCAGGGCACATAATAAAATAATGCTATTGTTTATTTTTTTCGCCGGGAGAGGACGGCTTGGTTCAATGGTGGTGGCCTTACACGGCAGTGTCCTAACGCCTTAGAGATATATCATGTCTTTCTGTCCGTCGGTTTGCTAGTCTGTCTTTATATTCGTAACAGCAACATTTTTGGATCAAGTGGCTGCACCAAAATACAATTTTCCGGTCCATTCATCGATCGTTACACGCTGGACATCACTTTCCTTCATTGCGTGCTCCGTGTTCCTTTCCGCTCAAACCGGAACGGAAATAGCAAAAAACTTGGTACTTGTATTGCCACACGCTATGTCAATACTGGATTCTCTCCTACGAAAGATTATAAGCGCCATGTCTATCTTATGTAAATAAGTTGTTTTTAATGAGTATAAAATGGCGTGATACTTTGTTAGGTTGGCTGTGATAATTGGAGGTGCAGCGGCTTGAGATTACTCGTGTTTTGGTCGAATGATTATTTGGACTAATAATCTATCCTCATGAAGACATATGTGGATGCGTGTAGCTAAGACAGATTGTCATGGCCTAATGCCTGCGCCAAATCTTGGGATTAGGTGTCAAAGTGGTTCTTTAGTTAGAGAAACTAGAATATAACCACTACTTTCTAAGAGATGGGACTTCAAACTAGGTTTTGCATGACATTGATATACAATTTGGTTTGGCTAAGATCCCGAACCACATTTAAAAAAACAAATGCGGAAGCACGTCATGCCAACATAACGAGTGCGATAATAACAATATCGATATCGATAAATGATGACCAGTGACGTCATGGGTTCCACATAAATAATGGACAAATCTATTCAGTTTTAATTAGTACACTACTCAGAAGAATGAAACGATGAACTAATACATTTATTTACGCTATTCAAAGTGTTAAATCCATCAGCATTTGTTCGTGATTTGGTTGAACCTCACGTACAAACAATAAACAAAGACCACAAACAAACTGTACGCACAAAGTACTCTCCAAAGGACAAAATAACACAATATGAGTGAATTAATTCATTTACCTAATTAATTTAAACGCATTTATTAGTAATGCACCAGTACAGTTAATGACATTCAGAATTACATGAAAAGGTTTAATTTAATGTATTGTCAGTTGGAATGTAGACTAGGCCAGGTCTTCATTAACAATCTTATACCATAAGTTCGTAATTCTGATATCCTAGTTATCAATAGCTTACTGCCAACACTAGTATGAATACAAATAAACCGATTAAATAACAAAAAGCTTCTAATTTTACCCACACGTAATCTTCTGTTATACATAGGAATAAATAATCTCTAATTCATTGCTTACCGGTCGTCGACCAAAAGGAAATATTGGCAAAAATGACCTTTTCTCAATATTGTTTAGGTTTAGACTGGTACGAAGTCCAGAAATATCACATGTCCTATATTGTGGCGCCCGTGGTACGTTGACAAAAACACTGCCTTCTGGGGTACTACACGCTATTTGATACTCACTGAATTTAGCAACAATTGATGAAACAAAATACGTGTACAAAAGCAAAATGGTGACCACTGAAGTCAAACGGAAGTGACCAGAAGTTTTTACGCGGCTGAGATGGATTAACTGAGGGAGCGACATAACACATCCACACATAACATTCGACATTCTGTTTTAGCCTAATTCCATGCAAAAGTGTCATTTTGTTTAGAGCAAAACCGGGAAAGCGATGAATTACTGATGATTGATGACGATCTGATTCAGGCTCGGTTTTATAAAGATCCGTTAGACCTTATGTCGGTTTGGTTATGTCAAAAAATGTATTGAGTTACTGAAATTTTATCTGACATTTGGTCTAACAGTCATTTATAAAACCCGGCCTCATTCAATTTAGGGACAACCCGGCGGTAACTATAACTACCTAACTAAGTATTTAGTCTTAAATTGAGACTAATGAATATAGGAAAGAATAGGACCGAGGCTAATACGATACATATTTGTAGGTCAAAAGGTGTCTCGTACTTATGTACCTACATAGATAAAAATATATGAATAAAAAGTGGCAGACCCCTTTTTCCTTACCGTTACCTAATAAGATCTTTCGTGATTCCACAAATCTATGACCAAATATAATACACTGTTAATTATGGATGTATAATTGGAAGTTAAATTTAATATATTAAGGACTCCGGATTAAAAAATAATAATAAATATTTTAGTAATTCTTGGAAAAACGAAGTTTCTAGGAAATCCGTCTCTACTTACCTGTTCATTACTTTGAGTTATAACGTTACTTAATTAACGAAGAAAACTAATTTAACTACACTAGTTTTGCTTATTGCTCGTCTCATTGGCATAAGGGAAACGTCCCAATTTTCGCCATCTTTAAACCTAGAATTGCTAAAAGTGACCCTAAAATTAAATTTTAATGTTATTTATCTTCTTTGGAAATACAGGAGTGAATTTATGTATGTAAGAGTATGTGATATTTTGTAGAGAAGTGTTTGATTCAAATGCATCAGCGTCAGCTGCCTGTCTAAAATGAAATAATGATAAAAGAAACCCTAGTTATTTGTGGGGTTTATTTATATATCGTATGGCAATTATTTCGAACCGTGAGACCTTCAAAGAAGACAGTACGGTTGCCAGTTTTATTGCACCGTTTAGCACCACCCAAGGGTCACGTGTTGGGTAGCGGTAGGTACTCCCTACAGGCGTGGTGAAACTTTGACCCCCCTTGTCAAGCGAGTGGGCAACTCGACTGTTATAGAAGTTCTCAAGCCGCCCGAAGGCCTCTCACTTGGCTTAACGACTACTATTATAGACAGCAGTCGGAATCAACGGCTTAACCTACCTTCCAAAGGACGGGAGCGCGCAGTTAGTAACCAGTCAAAGCAGTCACCCATCCAAGAATTGACCCCGGCCTACATTGCTTAACGTCGCATACCGCACTTGGCACGTGGGCGCCGCTGGGCCACGAGCGCTCCTTTCCTCTCCTTTTTTAACCGACTTCAAAAAAAGGAGGAGGTTCTCAATTCGGTTGTACTCGTATGTTCTTTTTCTTTTATTTTTTTTAATGTGTGTTACCTCAGAACTCCATCTTTTATGAACCGATTTGAAATTTTTTTTCTTTGTTTGAAAGCATATGCTTCAAGATTGATCCCGTTGTTACCAGAATCTAGTTCTGATGATGAAGTTGATCTGGTAATTGAAGCCGGAAGGTAGGCAACGTAATAAAAGAGTGTAGCTTATCCGTGTTTGTTGAATCGTTATAAGATGCACTCTAGTTTTAATTATTCACTAAAAAGTGTGAAATAAATAATTTTTTTAATAAAAAAATAAAACCGACTCCAAAAAACACTAAAAAGTTAAAAATAATTGCCTTTTACATTTTAGTGTTTTTTGGAGTCGGTTTTATTTTTTTATTAATTCGGGGTAAAATCATCCAATCGCCTTAATATGCGCAGTAAAGAAGCGGTACGTATCCACTCGATTGACAACATTCGGATCATATCGTCCCCACGCCGACAAGTTAGGAAGTGATTTGATTCTCCCCGTCCTGTATTCCAGTGTAAATTTAGCCGATTCCCACTAAGCTAGGCGTATTCGTACACGCGAGTGTCGTGTGCAAGTGTAGCCAGAAATATTTTTAATCCAAACAAACACGCTGCTAAGAAATAAATATGTCGGACGGAGCGCGTTGAGGGGATTACTCATTGCATAATGTGAATAGTACACAAGAGAAAATATAAAGTCAAAATTTACTACATAATTTTGCTTGTGTTTTGTTACTCCATGGGTAGGGAACCCTAAGGTTGTTTGGAAGATATCGCACGATCGCGATAATACCGCTTGTTTATCTCTACTTGTATTTATTGTTTTTAGTACTGTATTTTTAATTGATGTATGCAAAAGTATTTGTACTGTATTGGAAACTTGACATTTAGTGAACTTAAACATTGAGTTTTAATGTTTTGTGTAAGCTTGTCGAAAAATAAACAACCTCAAAAGCTAATTGAAACTAATTTGTGAAGTTAACCCTTTCATTTTGATAAATAGACTGGTTTATTAAGATCGTATCCTAAATCCTACTTCAGCATTGGTCGATACCCTAAAGAGTAAAAAAAACTAAAATAAATTTGTATCCGGCATAGTGTACCATCTCCCCTAGCCTATATAAAAATCAACGTTGACCAGAGCCAGATCACTTACGACAAAAAGAGAGCGTGTTTACATTACGAACCGCGAAACGTATAGTACACTCGTGTGAGCGTAAAGCATAGGCGGCAGCGGGAGCGGAGAAACATGAGATAGTTGGCTTTGAAGATGAATCAGAACGTGGTTCTGGATGCATGGTGAATCAGTTTGCAATTAGAATATATTATGTAGGCAAGTATGCATGTATTTAAATGGGTAACTTTTTAAAATGGGTATCAGATACATTATAAAGGTACCTAGCTACTGCACAATAGCAAAAATGCTGTACCTATAAAGCGCGTGCTATTTGTTCCTTTTTGTTACAGCAAGCTTATGAGTATGACTTATTTACGTAAATATGGTATGGATGTATAAATACAATAATTACTTACAGTCTTTTATATTTCTCGAGAAAGTATATAAAATTCAAGCATGATTAAAGTGTTGATTGTGTTCTCGAGAAAGTACATAACATTCAAGCATAATTAAACTGATGATTAGTTGAAAGTAGCACTGAAAAGTACTAAATTGATGAGGAGAATTTCAAAACCGTCGACCAGATAGCATAAAGGATCTATCTTATACATTTTGTTCCCAGGTGAGTTTACTCATAAACGTTTATCAAATCTATTTTAGTCGTACATTTAAAACGCATTTGTTAGTCCATTTTTACTAATTACTGTAATTTTATTGAAATAATGTTTATCACTTTTTAAAAGCGTGGTCTCTCTGATAATACTGCACAAGAAAGTTAAAATTAAAAAGGAAACGTTTAATCCACCTTGCACCACACACGCTTGCGGGTAATTGTAACTGCTTCCCGCAGGAATAATACGTGAGGTGCGAGCAGAAGACACGCAGACTCGCCGGAGAGGAATTGGCTGAAAGAGGAACACGAATTTCTTGAGTTTCTGAACAATATAAACCGTACACTACCGGTTTTAGGGTTCCGTACCAAAATGGTAAAAAGGAACCCGTATGGTTTCACTTTGTCTGTCTGTCTATCACATTGGTAAATATCTCAAGAACTACTTATGCTATCGATTTGAAATTTGGAACAATTATAAAGAAGCATAGTCTAGACTTACATGCATAGAACATGTTTTTTTTATTATCTGTGAAAAATGACAGATAATGAATGGGTGGTTCAAAATTTGAAAGTCTAGTGAATATGTCAAGTGGGTGTCATATGAAAGGGTTTGAGTTGCACATTAAGAAACATTTTTTTTAAGTTTGAGTCATTTTTGATTTATGAAGAAAATTGTAAAAAAAATACCGTTCCCCCCTTATCTCCGAAGTTTACCAAGGAAAAAATATGAAATTATTACATAACATTGATATCAATGTATATTTTACAGGAAAAATAAAACTATAGCTCTATCTAGCTTTTCTTTTGTTTATCACCAAAAAACATTTCTATACTAAGTTTGTAACTTAATCACCTTTTCATGTAGTTTTGTTTTATAAATTCCTACGCGATTATGCTTAAAAGTGCCTTCTTTCAAATAAAGAAAAAAAATTGAAATCGGTTTATCGTGATTTTTTTAATTCTTTAGAATTATCATTGAAAAACACTATATATAGTAAGTTATTCAGATGCTCAAATTCATAACAAAATTGGCCTATAGATGGCGCTGTACCCATTGCGTTCAATTTCTACACGATGTAGTCGAGATTGTCCTGAATTAATAGGGTTGGAATCGGTACGCATCTGTGTACGGAACAATACATATAATACAAATACTCGATGTTATTGTACACCTCAATTAAAGGACATAGTACAGAACCTGGAACCCTCGGTGCGCGAGTCGGACTCGCACTTTACAGGTTTTTTAATAAAAGTCGCCACAAGATTCCTTTTGTAGTCTATGTTCTAGAAGTAGGTAACCATATATAACCATATAAAATAATATTTTATTTGACTAGGTAAAAACTGTAATTAACAGAATTTAGATAATGCTTGCTCCTTCACATATGTAACGTACAGTAGTGTCTTACATACTAACATACATATATACGTAGTAAGTACCTACAGTTCCAATACCGCTAAATACGCGATAGTGTCATGTTATCTCGACTCATGAAGAACGGGATTCGCACCTAATGACCCCGTCCGTCAAAGAAATCACTGGGTATCATCGCTTAAAGCATATATAGTGGCAACTCGCATAAAAGTGACCGTAAATACCCGTTTTATTTGTTCCTATGTAATACAAGTATTACAAGTAACGTTTGCGGGTTGGCGGTGTGTGTTCACAATTGTCAAAATTTTAATAGTGTAATATATGGAGTTAAGAAGATCAAGAGGTTCACAAGGAATATTTGTTTTTGCGTTCCTACTTACATAAATAACGCAATTCTGAGGATACATATTTCTTTGATTTAAAGGTAGTAGGTACTAGTACCGTCTTATAAAATAAATATAGTTATGTATTATATATACGTAGGTACCAGACTCTCTACAACGAAATAATACATGTACTGAGTCTATGTTACACATACTTATCGAATAAGTTTTTTATGAAATAAAAATTGCTCTTCTCTTCTGTACAATTAAATCAAAATTTGCAATAAATTTACGACTGAAATATTTTTTCACCAAGTGGCAAGGTCGACTTGAATCAATCACATCGTATGTTGTTTATAGTATGAATGAAACAATAATTATATAATTGACTAATAGCGAATCAACAAATCTTTAAAATAATTTGCTTCAATATTCAATGTGTCTAATAATTATTACTCATAATTACGGCTCATAAGTACTACAAGTTCATAACAATATCATAAGTTCCAAAGTCGCTTCATAGATGGCGCTAGTAGTAGCTCTAGGCAAGCGATTCTGTCTGCCGAGGGCGATTTCAGAGTTGTTAGTTGTAACGCTATTGGATAGAATGTTTTGTTCTCTTTGCAGTGTTATGTTAGGATTTATGAATGAAAATAGGTTTAGGTTAGGTTAGGCTTCAGATATTGTTAGGTAGATTAAGAACGTTTAATATCATAATATGTAGACTTATTTCTCAATGTGTAATTTGTACGATTTTATTTTAGGTACCAAATTTGAACTTATTAGGGGAATGATGTTGATTTCTCCCTTTGATTGACATTATTATTTCAATGGCGGAATGTTTGATAAAATTTACGGTGTGCCTAGATTATGTTTAAGGTTATATTTAAATTCATAAATTAGATCAATCGGGTTGTCCATGAGAAAAAAGAAATATTGTCTTAAGTACTTGTGAATTAGACCAAACAAGAAAATAGTTTATTATAAGACTACCTATAGTTAGTAGAGTCAGGTAAGAGCACATAAGTATGACTAATCTTAGAATGAGTTCCTGTTCTAATTCCGGTTCATATTAATTCATTGTCTAGAATATGTATAATGAAACACACGCTGTGAGATTTCTGAGAACTAACTTTTTATTTAAAAAAAACAGATTGAATACACACTTTACAGATGGCGCTAGTAGTAACTAAAACCTGAATGTTTATGTATTTCGATACATATCAACACCCTCACTTATCGAAATATTTAAACATTGACTAAACCTAACATTCTTACAAAGTTGTAATGTTTATTTGCACATAGGCCTTTAGTGAAAATATCAGCAGGCATATCTGCTGTTTGCAAGTACTCTAATTTTACAACTTTATTTGCTACACATTCCCTACAGAAGTGATGCTTTACATCTATATGTTTAGTATTTTTGTGAAATACCGGGTTTGCTGAAAGCTTTTGTGCACTCTGGTTATCATTCAGTAACCTAAAAGTATACATTTTATTTGTGATTTCATATTGCAAGTTCCTTAAGTACACAGCTTCTTTGCAAGCGTCTGAAATACCCATATACTCCGCTTCAGTACTCGATAGCGCAGTAGTTTTTTGTTTCTTACTTTCCCAGGCAATAACACCATTGGATAATAGAAAACAAAATCCAGTATAAGACTTTCTATCTACCATATTATTTGCCCAATCAGCATCAACATAACCTGTAATTTCAGAATTACCATATTGAACATATTTTATACCGAGAGATTTTGTCTTTTTGAGATATTTTAAAACTCTCTTAGCATAAGCCCAATGTTCAGCAGTATGGCAGTTATTGAATTGACTCAAAAAACCTACTGAAAAAGTTATATCGGGTCGGGTCAGAACTGATAAATACATTAAACTGCCTATAAGTTGTTGGTAAGGCACCTGATCATTTATAACAGAACTTTTACTTACATTCAACTTACTTTCTATAGGAGTATTAGCAGTCTTACATTCAGTCATGTGAAACTTTTCTAATAATTGATCAATATAGCTCTCTTGACTTAATGAAACTGAGCCTTCTTGCAAATCGAATTTAACATTCATGCCTAGGCATTGCTTAACCTGGCCTAGGTTCTTAATCTTGAACTGACTTGATAAGATATTCTCAAGATTTTTAGTCTCTATGACATCATTGGAAAAAATAAAAAAATCATCAACATATAAGGTTACAATGGTTTTACAATTATTCACATTTTTTGTGTACAAACATGGCTCTAACAGTGATTTTTTATAACCATTATTCAATAAACAACTGTCAACCTTTTTGTTCCAAGCCCTTGAGGCCTGTTTTAGGCCGTAAATAGCCTTGTTCAATTTCAAGACTTTATTTGTACTGTCAGAGGGCTCAAAACAATCTGGTTTATACATGTATATTGTTTCTTCCAAATCACCGTTCAAAAAAGCTGTTTTAACGTCTAAGTGAGTTACATTGAGCCCTAGCTGAACAGATAGTGCAAATAACAATCTAAGAGTGGTGTGCCTAACTACCGGCGAGAATGTTTCTACATAATCTACACCATGTTTTTGTGAAAAACCTTTAGCCACTAGTCTAGCACGATAACGCACTTTATTATCAGTGTCAAATTTCTTACGAAGCACCCACTTGCACTGCACGATTGTACCGTCCTTAGGAATATCAACGAGGTCCCATGCTTTGTTATCTTTGAAGCATTGTAACTCATCTTGTATCGCCTCTAACCACTGTGACCTCTCGGGTCCACATAAAGCTTCCTTAGCGGTAAGCTCACCAGTGTCTTCCAAGCGTTCAACCACACATGCATTAGTGAAACCATATCTCTCTGGCTTTCGTCGTTCCCTCACTAGCTCCCGTGGCCGCTTGGCTTCAATATCTTTTTCTTCGGCAGGAATAGAACAGCTGACTTCATCAGATGCATCAGCAAACTCTTCCACACTAGAAGTGTGGTTGTTTTCTTCAGGATAGCTGTGCTCTGCCAGCTTCTCCTCTTGAACTGATTGTACCTCGTCTTGAACTGATTGTATCTCGTCTTGAGCTAGTTGTAATACATCTTGAACTGGTTGTACTACCTCTTCCTCTGGTTTTTTCTCTTCAACAACTTGCAATATGTCTTCCAATTTATTCTCCTGAGAATTGTCTGCAACACCCATAATCTCTTTCTCAGGTAATATGTTTTCAATAATAATCACATCCCGACTTGTCATGATACTTCTAGTCCTTGGATTATATATTCTATACCCTTTTATACCATCTGGGTATCCGACAAGAATACATTTTTCAGACTTTTTGTCCAACTTGAGGCGTTTCTGTTTTGGAATATGTGCCATGACTGTACTGCCGAAAATTCTCAAATGACTGATATCTGGCTTCTTCCCTGTCCACAACTCGAAGGGTGTCTTGCCATCCAAAACAGATGCCACAGTCCTATTATACAAGTACACAGATGTATTAGCCGCCTCTGCCCAAAATGACTTGTTCAGACCTGCATCAAATAATAGGCACTTCGCTTTCTCCATAACTGTTCGGTTAAAACGTTCAACTAATCCGTTCTGTTCACTTGAATATGGGTTACTTTTCTGATGGACTATTCCTTCTCTGCTTAGAAAGTCATCGAATTCCCTATTACAAAATTCTGTACCTTGGTCACTTCTCACTATTTTGATTTTTCTATCCAACTGTTTCTCTACCTCAGCCTTATATTTCCGGAATGACTCCAATGCTTGATTTTTGTGTTTCAAAAAATAAATGTAGGTCATACGACTATAGTCATCTACAAATAGGATAAAATATCTCGATCCTCCTATTGAAATGTTTTCAATCGGTCCACACACGTCGGTATGTACTGTATGTAGGACTTCTGTACTCCTATTGCCATTGTCTGGAAATGGCAATCTACTCTGTTTTCCTTCGCAGCAAACTACACATGACGATTTCGTAATATCTACTTTCTTGTCAAGCGTAAATCCTTCAACTGCATCCTGCATTTTGTTGAGATAATTACTGTTGACATGGCCAAGCCTGCGATGCCATGTCTCGCCGGACACCATAACAGCAGCTGCCAATGATGATGATGCTGCAACCGTGTTCAACTTATACACCCCATTTAACAAACTTGCCGTAGCAACAATATCGCCCATCTGGTTATGAATACGGCAACCATCTTCAGTAAACACAACCTTGTTGCCTTTCGCAATCAGCTGACTCACTGATAGTAAGTTTGTCGTTAAACTGGGAACACACAATACGTCTTCAACTACGATGTCATAATCACAAACATCTGTACGCGTTGAAATCTGCACGTCACCGGAACACGTAACCTCAACTTTTTCTTTATTTGCCACTACAATCTCTTTGATGTTGTGTTCATATGAAACATTCTTCATCCAGTGTCTATTTGGAGAAAGATGCACGCTCGCTCCCGAGTCTATATAATAATCAGATTTATTAAAGTTTCCATTTAGAAACACAGCACTGAATGCATTAGTTTGTTTACGTAGCGAGTTCGTTGTATCCGATATGTTTTTGTCGGAATATGGGCACTGATTTCTATAATGCCCACTTTGTTTGCATCGGTAACACTTAATTATTTTAGGTTTTGTTGACTGACGCGACTGATGCATACTTGACGTTGACGTATGAAATCTATTGTCTCTGCCTCCACCACCAGTGTTGCCACCTTTGCCTTTTTTATAACTCAAAAATGCTCCACTGGTGTCGCCACTGCTGTCTTCCATATCCAACAGTTTTGATTTAATGGCGTCGGCTGTAATTGAAATACCGGAATGCTCGATGGCCATGATCATCGGTGAATATTTTTCAGTTAAACCGGCTAACAGCAATGATCCAACCCATTCGTCGTTTATTTTAAAGCCAGTACCAATCAACTTCTGACTAGTTTCAATAATCTGTGTCACATATGAAATCATTGATGTACTGTTTTCTAAACGAATCGAAATTAACGTTCTTAGCAAACTGATTCGTCTAGTAAATCCGGAGTCATCGAATAAGTTTTTTAGCTTTTCCCAGAGTTGTAGAGTGGTTGTAACTCCTTTTATATGTATATAAAGCGACGAGTCGATTGTCAGTATCAATTTGGCTTTAGTCCTCTCGTCATCTGCAGCTTCTGGTCCTTTCTGATCTTTCTTAACTGGCTTAATACATGCGGACATTCCTTCCAGAACCAGAAAATTCTCTGCGGCGAAGGCCCACTCACTATAGTTCTCGCGCCCTTTCAGTTTTGGGACACTCACAACGTAGTTCGAAGTCATTTTATTGTGTTTTTACTATTCACGTACACTTTTCTGCACACACTGGCTAGTATATCTCGCGAAAGTCTATTAAAAACACTTTTAAACTGCTGAGCACATAACCTATAATGAAACACACGCTGTGAGATTTCTGAGAACTAACTTTTTATTTAAAAAAACAGATTGAATACACACTTTACAGATGGCGCTAGTAGTAACTAAAACCTGAATGTTTATGTATTTCGATACATATCAACAATATGGCTAACCAGTTAGCAAATTTTGAGGATGTTAAGTTGAGTGAGAGGGATAGTGTCCTAGACAAAGGACGTACTGAACATAATTAAATAGTGTTGAGACCACGTTTACAACTTATATTTTCTAAAGTCTAATGTAAGGCCTTCTCGGAAAGCAGGGAACGTGGCCAACGAAATGATTTCTCCGGAAGACCAGCAGTCCCGAGTCAGCATTATACTGAAATGTCAATCTGTAATGTAATTTATACTATGTAATAAATAAATCTAAATCTACCGAGGCGTCACACATAAACTGCTCAGTTTTTAAGTTTTGAATTTTTATTACAGTTTTTTCTTTTGTTTAATTACGTTACTTATATGGTTTCTCGCTAATAAATTGTTTTCTTTCTTATTTCAAGAAGTAAGAAATGGCCGTAATTACATTACTGTAAATATTAAGTCACGATAAAACAACGTTTAATCAGTGAACTATTTTTGAGAAATTATGTAAATAACCTGCAGCGACTTGTAACATTTTTGCTAATTGTAAACAAAAATATTTACCTACGTATATAGAAAGAATTTTATTGCTCTTTAGATTGAATATTAGTCATAAATGCCCGTATTAATATGTCGGCTTCCTCTGAGTATCCCATGGTACCGTTTTAGTTTATTGTTAGTGAGCATGGATCGTGCTGTGCCAACACGCTGGCATGTGCGGGCAATGCAACCATCCGAAACGGTTACTGACTTACAATTATTTTGGTCGTGTCTATAGGTTAGTTCTACAGATTCGAATCGGCGTAAATTATAGATATGTGGCTAGAGTTAAGTTGCTATAGTTTGGGAAGCCTAGGTTGTACGGTGGTGCTTTAGTTCTGTTTACGGCTGCCGAGCGGCGTTGCCGCGCTTTGTCGCCTGTCCCCACCGCGGATCGATCCGCTCCGCCCAGAGCTCGCTCCTCCCACCTGGCCCTCCCCGCGCCCTCCTGCCCTCCACCCGCCACCCCCGCGGCCTTTGTCGCGCCGCCCGCGCGGTCACCTGTGTCGCACGTCCTCAGTCGCGCACGGACCGCGTCGCGCGCTGCCCGTCTCGCGCTGCACTATTATGACACTGACGTGATGGAAGGCAAAGAGTTTGCGTCGGGCCTGCCCGCCGGCTTGGACTATTTCATGATGCCTCGTGTGAGCCAGCCCGCACCGCAGTTCGACTTTAGAAAATTAGGAGCCAGCTTTAGTGGACGAGATGAAGACAGGAGCGATGAGAGGCGGTCGCCGGACTACCAGGACCGCCGCGAGCCGCCGCCCGCGCCCTGGCCGCTCGGACTCGGCGTGCAGTTCGTGAATCCCGCCACCGGCAAGAAGAGAGTTCAGTGCAACGTCTGCTTGAAGACTTTCTGCGACAAGGGAGCTTTAAAAATTCATTTTTCGGCTGTACATTTGAGGGAGATGCACAAGTGTACGGTTGAAGGATGCACAATGATGTTCAGTTCGCGACGTTCAAGAAATCGGCACAGTGCTAATCCTAACCCGAAGCTGCATTCGCCGCACGTGAGGCGAAAGATTTCGGCGCACGACGGTAGGTCCGCGCAACCTTTCCCGCTGCTACCGGCGCTTGCACGATTACCACTGCCGCCACCGAGCCTGCTACCACCTGAGCTAGCGGCGCGCTTACCGCCGCCGCTAGCTGGCCACGGTCCGACACCGCTACCTCCGCGAGTGCCGCTTGATAACCTCCGTAACTTCAGTGAGATCGAAAAAATGTACAGAAAGTTCCCTGAACCAGAAGAACCTCCCCGCGGTGCGTTGGATCTCGCTAAACCGCCAGTTTCTCACGAAGAAGAGTCTAACGACAGTGACATCAACGATGATGTTTCTGACTATGAAAATAAAGTTAAGTGTGAACAGAGACCGGAGTCGCCGGTTGAAGAGAGACTTAATAATTCGTACGAAGATGAACCGGAAGATTTAAGTGTAAATAAAAAGAAAGATGATACCAAACCGATTGCCGTGGCTGAAATTGGTCGCAATGAACCCACCGCGTCGGATGAAAAATCGTCCTTCGTTCCTAATAAGCGCAAACGGAAGAGCGGAAATCCCACCCGGTGTTCTCAAAACAATGAATATAATGTTTCTGACGAGGAATATCATGGCGATATGTTCAGGAATATCTCAACACCTGGTTCAAGTCGTCCGGACGATGAGCCGCTGTCGCTGAAAAAACAAAAGCCTGAAAAGTGGGAGCCCTTTCAGAACGGAAAAGAAGCTACTGTGGACTCGGAATCGATAACGCGTGTGAAAGCTGAAAGTGAGTCAGATGACGAATCCAGTGCCCCGAGCGTTGTACGCGAGGGCTTGAGGCTGCGGTCAGATTTGTATACACCGAGTGACAGCGGGAGCGATTTGCACGCGTTGGAGGAGCGTCTTGCGCGAGCGAGATCGCCTTCAGCGAGCAGCGACCGCACAGATGACAGAACTGACCTCAACGATCTCGAGATTCCCATTGATGATGAAAACCCCGACAGGTGCACAGCTTGCGGCAAAGTGTTTCAAAATCATTTCACATTGCGTATGCATTACAGAAACGATCACTTAAAACTGTTGCATCCCTGCGATGTCAATGGCTGTGACGCCGCCTTTCCCTCACGGCGGAGTCGCGACCGACACAGCTCAAACGTCGACCTGCACCGGCGCCTGCTCTCCACAAGCTCACCAAATGGCCACGAACAAAGACCAGGCTTCGAAATGAACGCGGAACTCTTGAACAAGTTATACGCAGACATAAAAGGCCTGGCATCGACTCTTGAAAGCTTGCGATACGGTGGCGAGGAAGCATCCCAAATTCCAAGCTATGTGTCAGAAACAATGAAGTTTTACAGTAGGAATCTGAGTGCGCTGCAAGCAGGGTTGTTCCCGCAGTTTGGAGAGCGGGGGTTTTTTCCGAGCCCTTTTCTGATGAATAACGGGGTGCAAGGGGGTGGAGGGCCGTACGGGGCGCCGGCAGGGGCACAGTCGGCGCGAGAGTCGATGTCACCTCTGTCGGCGTCGTCACCGCCGGTGTTGTCGCCGGGCCGGCTGGACGCCGCTCACGCTCGCTCCAGAGAGGACGCCAAGCTGCTTTTTCGAGAGAGCTCGGAGTCCTACAAGAAGATGACATCCCTCTGCGAGCGCCAGGAGCAACTGTATCAGCACCACGTTCCTGTGTCATGACGCCGCCACGCGCGCTCCTCCTGGTGAAAAAAAGCGCATCGGACTCTGTATAGATAATTGTTAATAATATTAATTGCGTTAATTCTATTTCGTATTTCGTTTTGTATTTCCTTGTGATATTTAGACAAATATATTGTAATTATTGATCCCACGAACTGTAAGTTATAGGGGTACCGCTTGGAGTGAAGTGCAGTGCAATATGGACTCGGATATCGAGGGTGGATGCCGCGCAGGCGGACGATATGATATCGTGTAGAGTATTTGTAATCGATGTTGAAAGTAAACGTTATAATGATCAGCTTCATTTATTGTTCTGGCGCAATAAACTCATTGAGGAAAAAGTATTTTTTTTATTTACATTTGTGTTTGATTGTCGCGGGCCGCTGATCGAATGGATCATTAATCTCCGCTTCATTTGCATTAAAGAGGTAGTCTAAATGGACGATTTAAGCAAGCAAATTAATAATAACAGCTTGAGGCGATTACGTCTTTATTTATTTTTATTTGACACATTAATTTTTACGGATTCACAAAACGAGATATAATAAGGAAATAATCCGTAATCCGTATAATAATCCGTTATAACAGAACTTCTGAATTCATTATTTAATCAATTGCATGCATAATCAGATGTCGCTGTTTATATGAAGCATTCAACATAAACTATGAATTTTGATGAGCCGAGCGGGAAATCGGAGGATATATGCAACAGTAGCTGTTTCGATAATTAATATTACTTATCGAACATTGATCTGAAGTTATTTTTCTAAACACGTAGTTTAATATTGGGGTATTTGGGATGTTTGTAGTTAAGAGTATGTGGTAATTCCACAGTAGATGGCGCTAGCTGTCCGAAATAGTTGAAACACTGGTACTTTTAAGTTTAAGTTTGCGAAAATAAAAAAAAACGAGTTAACCACACATGTAGCCAAAGGCTAATGCATATGTATATGTTATAGTTAATTAGGTACTTGGACAACCAAAAAAATATTTTATAAGAGTAGCTTCTTAGTTACAACTTATAGAAAAAGCTTTTAGTTCAGGTTAGGGGAAAGCCTGACTTAGAAATTTAGCCCAAAACTAGTTTGGAGTCTAATAAGCTCTTCGGAATTTTAGTGTCTATAAAAATAAAAAGTGTGCTGTTAACTTTAATGGTGACTTTTGGCGTTATCTAGGATATATTAATGTTTTGGCGACGTCTATGAATATTCAAATCTTGATTTCTAATCTTTTAGAAATCTAGATTTAGGAAGAATTGTTTGTAAATATTGCATAACCCGTACAAATAGAATAAAGAATATCCGTGTTTGAGTGCATTCTAGAGCAACGGAGATACGAAAATTCCTTGTTTTCGTATTCACCTACTTATTTACTTACACATACATGTCAAATATTTTAAATATGTTTAATAAAATATTTTGGTATTAAGAAGAATTTATTTATAACTTGAAACAAACATAAAAAACACAATTAAATAATATATCACTAACCTAATTAAACTAACTAAACCTATAACTAAACTATAAAAAGAAGATGCCCCCCATGCTTCTTAATACCAAAAAAAAAAAAAAAATATTTTTAATATTCTAAATGTAAAACAATATAAAGATGAAAATACAAATGTGCCTACATAGGTACAGTCAGGTTTACACATATACATATTTTTAGACTTTACTTACACACACATATTAATGAACTCGCCTGTACGAAAAACGCACATACACGTAATTCAGTGAAGGAATTACAAGTTCTAACTACTGTTTTAATATTTATTGCTGGTACCAATAAGCAAATAAAAATCATAAGTGAGTAGGTGTCGTTCCTACTTAAGTCTTTATTATGGTTAAATAGATTTCACTACGCGTATCGACAGGCCGAGAATGGATATCGATTTGTATGGAAAAATAATGTAGAAATAATATTCATTGTTGTATCTTTCCATTTATTTTAAGAAATACTATATTATATAGGTACCTATTAGCCTTATAATTTCCAGATGTTCTCGACTATAAGGTGCCCCAAACCCGAACATGACATAGGTAGGTACTCCTATTGTCTCACCTGACAATAAGACGCCATATTTGACCTCCAGCCCAAATCCTTAGTAATTATCGAGTCAGTCCAATGCCGTGAGAACTACTCTAATTGTTCTACGTCGTTATGATTTAATAACAGGGTGACGTCCAAAATGCTTATTCGTAACATTTTTCCCAGCTCCGAAAAAAATCACCGCCATTATTCTATTACTCACATCCAAAACAGCCTATGAACATGATTAAAAAACATTCTTACGCTGTTATGCATAAAGAAGACTACAGTTATTACAAAACTAAAAAGGCCTAAGCGTATCACATACGGAACTTATAAACATCATTTTGGAAGAAGGGGTGTGGTATCATCAAGGTTATAGTGACGCCATATTTTTTCTCCGTATCATAATAACACGTTAGGCTTGACAAAACGGTTCGCAGAGTTTAAGAAGTCATTCGCTTTGAGAGGTTGATTAGTGTAGTTTAACCGACTGCAGCGAGTAGGATTAGGACCTACTTACCTATAAGTCAGTTATGTGTTTATGAAGGTATATTTTTCATTTGTTATTATTATTATTATTATTTTATACAAAGGTCCACCTGATGGTAAGCGGCCACCGCAGCCTATAGACGCCCGCAACTCCAAACGAGTCACGTACGCATTGCCGACCCTTTATGAAATTTCAGAATTCGCTGTGTTGACAGCAGAAGGGGCAAATTCAGGTCCCTCGCTCTCAACACAGCGCATCCTCGGGAGCTCTGGCAACTTTCAGTTATTGGGACATAATATTATTGATAATGATGTCGAGATGAGTTTAATTTACTACCTACATCATAACGTGTTAATTAAGAAACTAGAAAATGTATTTTAGAAGTCAATGATTAAAAATAGATACATTTTAAGATTCACATTGAAGAAAAGTATATTTAAAAGGCAAAAGCGTCACCGAATCACGAATAATGTTAAAAGTAATTTATCCTACTCGTATGCGGTAATTGTCAACTTTAAAATACAGGTCTACAACTTACATATGTCTTCTGTAACTATGAAACATGGCCCGAACATTTATCAGCTCGATGTGTTCGGGCCTCAAATAAACGACCTCTAAGAATTTCACCACTTGCAACTAAAATCCCTTCTAATCTAACAAACATCTTAAGTACATAACCTATAGTTAACTACATTAAGACACTGGGAATAATTTTAATGGGGCCAGACATCGCTCGCGGCGGCCTGAAACTACGGTTTGTTAGTTGGTTTATTCATTTGGTCTTAACAAACTATGCACCCCTTACGGAAGGGATTTTTGGACTTCCGCCTGTTTAGCTTAATTAAATTTGTGTTTATTAGTTAGTGGCTCTAATTGCACTGTGTACAAACATACAATTACAGCTGAAGTCTATCTATCGTTACTACGTACTATTATATAAAGGTAGACCTTTTAAAACTCATGCGTATTTTATCTGTGTTAAAAATTTGCAAAACGGTAGCCGCTATTATGAATGTCAAGTATGACGTCATACGACACCAAAATGCCGGATTAACACAATGGGCGCTGAGGGCACAACGTAAGTACATGAAAATATGTCTTTCTCTCTTTAACGCATAACTGCGGCCTGTACGTTGCGTATAATTATTTTCACTTCTCATGCTCGAAAAGTGTGTCATATTAGACTTGTCAAGCGGGGCTAAAGTAGTACATTTAACCCCTAGGGAAAATATGAATACATATTTATGATTTACAAACCATTTGAATTTAACCAATCAAAATACTTCACCTATTAAATCCACCAATCACAGAACACTAACTTAACTCTTAAAAAAATATTTGGTATTGGGTATTAACCAACCAGAATACAGCTTTACGAAAATCGACCAATCTGGAAACATAATTAATTTTTCTAAAGAGTCTAAAGATTAAGTTTGTAGTAGTCCCTATTTCACAATAATTAAAAAAGTGGTTAAATCGTTCGAGCAACACTTTAAAGCGCTTAATGGAAGGTCAGTTGGCTTTTTTCGCGCGTGAATGTTGCGCGCGAACTGCAGTGTCTATGCTTTGTGTATCAAAGGAGTATAGAAAAAAAATCATGCTGCAAAAGTATATATCTTCGCCGTGGAATTTATTGTTAATTTTGGGTGGGTTAACCTTTGTTTATTTATTTTCTCGCAATCGAAGTGAAAAGTAGAGTGTATAACTCTGGTCTAAAAGCCATATTACCCCTCGAACTATTTTCCCTCACTTCGGGAAAATAACTATCTCGTGGTAATATGGCTCATTTTAGACCCTTGTCATACAATCTACTATTTTCTTTCTACGTGGACCATTGTGTGTATCCAACTTACCAGTTCTGTGTTTGACACTTGTGACAGACAACATTAGTGATGCGGCCAATCTAAATCACATACAGTTTTTTCGATAATCGATACGGTTTACGAAATAAAGACAATCGATTACAATCGATCGATGTAAGAATGAACAATAACAACGTAGCTACAATCTAATATAAAATAATAATAAAAAATTGTGAGTTAACAAAAATACAACTACTCATATAAGGCAGACGCAATATTACTCGATAACTGACACGAGTGACTGCGATTTTGTCAATCACTATGTGCCGTATGACGTCACAGAAATGGCGACTCGGGTTTTCGAGCGGATTTTCAAACTGCAAATTTCAATCTTATTGATTTAGTATTCACCGATTCCATAAAATAGAAATAATTCCACGTGGTAATTGAACCTCACGGATTAATTTAGGCTACTTGTCAAAAATACGTGTAAGACCCTATCCACAGAACGAAAACATACTGTTAATTAATGCTTGACAAAATGCACAAAGACTTGCCCCGAGCGGGCGAAGATTATGCTGCACCTTTTCGACAAAATGGCGGATCTTAGTACAACATCCTTGTCACTCGCGTCTTTCTGTAATCACAGAATAACAGGCAATTTGGGGAGCGGCTGCCTTACGTATTTGTTTTAATGATTTTACTTTAGCTAGGTATAATAATTGCTAACAGTTTACGCATACCAACCGTTATTAAAATATGTACATTAATGTGCTGAGAGTAATGAGAGCAGCGGATTTAATTGATTTTGTTATTAAGTTACCTGAAAATTACACTAATTTATGAATAAATTAAGTGTGTCCGTTTAGGTAGGTTGATTTAAAATGTATATGCATGGACTTATTCCTCGCAGATATCATAAACCGCACTCATTTTTTAAAGGCCAGGGAAATAATTTAATAAATATAAAAATGATTCCTTTATTCAAGTAATTTTAATTTTTCTATATAAACGACCGACAAAGTACCTTGCTCAATCATCTGACCTTTTTATACACAACATTCTTCTAACTTACAAATTATTAATAACATTAAGAAAACCCGAGGAAATCGCGCGTACGCTCGCGGGCTCACTTTAATCTCACTTGTCGCTTACAAGCGTTCTCGGGACTCAAACGACGATCTCAGACGGTCTCACCACTGAGAATGCTTAATGAATCTTTTAATCTCTTTAAAAATTCTTAAAGAAACTTCAAAGTGAGGAATTATTACGCTCCAGGATGGAAATTGTGTTTTTTCATGTTTAATTATTTTGGCATAATTTTGTCGGGTCAATATTGGATGTATATAATAACTGCCGGTTTGATCCTGGCGTTTGTTTGTGCTAGAATCCTCGTTTATACGGAAGAAGGATTTTTTTTAATGAATCGAATTTGTAATATAAATCATTAATGATCATGATACCTACCTACTCTACAGGTTAATTTTCCTAAAAACTTTGCATAGGTATATTATTTTAGTTCAATTTTAATGTACCTACTTACAATGCAAGAAGATGTTTAATGACTTTGATAAATAAAATAAGTAAATAAAAATTATAATACCGAGCAACACACACACATGACTATTTAAATACTGAATAAAATTTTAAACTTCTATTACTACTAAAAGTCAAGGCAAGCCGCTTTGCGCCCCTTGACGCGACAGTACTACTTACCTCCCGTCAAAAAAACCTATCTTGATACGTAAGTCGAGATACTTACGACCTTTTGTCTCCAGATGGCGCTAGTGGGGTGTATACATTATTCATACATTTGTGATCAAAGACAATCGAGCCGTCAGCCGTAAGCCGCCTTTTTGCTGCCTGTCTAGCTTACAAGAATTTGGAAACTGTTTTGAGATAGACGTTTATTTTTTATGATGCGGTGATGTGTAAATTATAAAAGGGGATCTAAATATGCTTAAATAACATTAGAATGAAGGTTTAAATTAGTAAAATGGAAGCAATGAGGTGTTATCATATCTTTCATATGATAGACACAGGAAAACAGTTTTTGTATTGAAACAATACTGCCAAATTACTTTGTAGAAGTTTATTTAGCGTGTATTTAAGTAACCGTCAGCGAAAAATGGAACTATGTAAGATATAATGTTACTCAATTCGCTGTATACATTGCCTTTCCTCTAATATGTTAAGGATCCGAGGAATATTATTAATGTTTTCAAATTCAGGATAAAGGCCTCTGTAGCCGAGTATCCGTTTTCATTACTAAATAGAGTAAAATGTGACGCTAAGATATTGTAAGCCCCCAAAATGTACAATTTCTGTCTCTCTCGCTCTCTCGAAAAAACTTGAACTCATACTCATTTCTTAATGAAATGTAAAATTTTACATGTCAAGAAAATAATGGACAAATGCTTTATTCGCGATATAAACGTGATCATACTAGCTAGCTATACTCTGATTTTATAACTATGGAATACTATGCTATGCAAGAAACAAATGAACGTGCCGTACATTTTACTATGAGTAGTGTAGTACTTTATGGTTAAAAAAACATTGTATAGGAGTCGGTGCTTTGCATGTGCGGCGCCGAGTGTCATTTTGTGTACCAATACCAGGTTTGGTCGTCGATTAGCCACTATCTAGCTGTCGGCGCGACCAGTAATAGCACTCACCGTCACTTTGTGCACAATAGTCGAGTCTCATTCACAACCAATCGACTGCAACGCTGTAGCTGAAACAGTTTAAGTCTGAACTCAGTTTACGAATAGTTGGAATGAATCGCGAGGTCAACTCATATCAGGGGTTAACGTTTAGTATGTATATATAGGCTGATGGCTAGGAGCTCGATCTGGTGATAGTAACTTGACTTAAAGGACTTTACAAGTTCGATAGACTTGATAAGATATTTTATTATTAAGTTTTATGTATTAAATAACTGCCTTTTTTTCTGAACTGGTATCCTGCAGTACTTTTAGTATGTGCCTTTCAATAAACTGATTGTCATGTCAAATTATAGCACATAAAGATGTTAATTATACAGTGTACCCTCTACTTACAATTACAGTCCGGAAAATGGAATTAATATTGGTATGGTCTAAGTTTAGAGGATATTTTGCTAACTTGAAACCCGGAGCTAGAAAAATTACTAATTGGTTACATTACACAATTAGGTACTCAAATACCACAAATCAGCCGGACTTACTTCGCCTTTATAGTGAAAATGTGTTGTGACGTACCGCTGTGTTTGTCACACTACATTTTCTGGATTCATTTATTTAAGGTTTGCCAACAGATATAACACTACTTACGAAGTAAATTAGGTACACAAAAACAAAGCAGTGTTTTTCCAATTACAGGAAAACACAACATACAAATAAACTAAAGCTATTATAAACATTGTGAGGTGGTTACAACCACCTACTAAAAAGAAGCACATTGTATTTGAAAACAGTAACATAATAAAATAAAAAAAATAAATAAAATAATTCTTTATTTAGGTAATAGTCCCATCACAATTACAATTACAGACACATATATTACAGAAATTTAAATTGCTTAAATCTAATAAGTACAGTGTAAGTAAATCCGAAAAAAAAATGCTGGTGGACGGTTGTTGTGGTTAAAGACGATTATAAAGTTGTATTATGAATTTACTCTGTAACGGTTGGAGTTCCAAAACAGAAACATATAGCTATGCAAGAACAAGACATCAACCCGCTATGCGAATCAGTGAATCACTAAGCACCGTCCTCACCTGTCGCCCCACAGCTACTGTCAAATGTCATTTGTCACTTTTTGACAGTTTCCATATAAAAAGGGGTGAGGGGTGAGGTGAACTGTGAGAATGAGGAAAAGGTAATTAGATTAATATTGTACGCGATTAAATCCCGTTTTCCAATAATAATGTGAGAACGAGTCGGTTTGTGAATAACAGTCTTGCATAAATAATCGCAGTAGACACCCCGGAGTGTTAATTTAAAACAAATAAATGAATATGCTATTAAATTACACCGTTTGCCTCTTTATGCCATAACAAGCATATAGTTTTCGTAGTAGCATATCTAGTTTTCTTTGTTTTTCTGTTGAATGCCTATTACAGAGACATCATACTGCTAATATGGTGAAATGCAAAGACATTTCGCATTGCAAAAAGGTAAATTATTATCAATTATTAGATTTCCTTCATTAAAAATCCAGGACCTAATCAACCATAACCAATCATAGTAAGTTTATCTAATAAATACTGACAGAATCTAAGCACGTCGGGGTTTTTACACAGAAAACTTCTTAAAAAGTGGTGCAAATGCCAAGACCACCGAACCGAATCTTGGTGTTAATAAAATGCGATGTGCAATAAAACACAGAGAGTGCATGTGTTATGTGGCGTCAGTGGTTAGTCTGTATCCTCATTTGAGCGAGACAGATGATATAGATAAAAATAACTAATCAAGTACTCTGCTCTTGGCCGTAAATTGTTCAAACCTATTCAGAGCGCGGGGTATTGTTGATTTGTATAAATCTTGACCTAGTTGGGTATTATTTTGTATTTATTTTTTCTACTTTTCAAATTTGATAATAATCAGTCTTCACAACACCTGATGGTATTTTCACAGAAAGCTAAATGATATTCCGTACAGAAATTCCGAAGTTTTCATTGGTACGAGCCGGGATTTGAACTGGCGACCGCCGCTTTAGAGCCGCATGCTTGAACCACTAGGCCACTGTAGCTTCTCAATTTCATATCGATAGTAAAAGTAGATATTTAGTGATGTGACAGAACGATGAACAGAGCCGCGCATTATACTCCTCTTGTCCTTTTTTGGAAACCTCAAAAATAGCTTGGGACTACTTACAAAAATGTTTAATCTTTGGAATTTAATTAAAATACGCTGGCTTTTTTTATCTTTTTCTTTCTCTCTGATGCAGTATATTTATTTGAGTGCCGTTGTCAGATGACTCTAGAGTTTTTCGCAACTTGATCTTCATATATCCATACAGAGTTTCTTGCTGAACCATCGTTAAACTAGCTCGATTATTCGAATAATGAGAACATCGCCTAGTTTTCAGCATTGTCGCAATGATTAGTACCTACGGTACAGCTGACACTCAATCCTCTCTTATTAAATTACATTTATATATGATAAGTGATTTACTATTAACTACTAAATGCATACGTACGTCGTACGTATACTCAGAGAGGTTATATTAAAATGCACAGTGAAGTCAGAAATGTCAGTATATTAGCACGTGGAATGTTAAAGATCTTCATGGCTGCGCATATAGGAACATGCCGTTACTATGAGCTCATGCTTAGCGAGTGAGCTATCATGTAGAAAGGTTGAATAACATGGAAATGACAAATATGGCGCTTGATGTTATAATATTACCTAGGTACGAGTAGTTACTTAGTTAACAACCGACGATCAATATGGGGTTGCAAGCAAACATATTAAGTTTTACTTATGTTTATCGAGTCAATAAAGTAGGTATCTTAGAAACATGCACATTACAGTCCTATAGGTACCTACATACCTACAGCGTGTGAGCATTTTATATAATGTTCTGGTCTATATTTGTCTTCCGTATGCTCTTAAACTTTCTAATACGAAAATAAACAATTTCAGTCGATCCCTACTAAGCTAAAAGTCACAGACTTTAACTGACAAAAATTGACAACAATTTTTTATAGACGAACTTATCAATACTCCGTTTTGGGAAGCTGATAAGTATCTGTATTATACATTATTACATGTAATAGGCATTCAGCTCAATTCATATTCAAAACACCCTGATACCCGTAGAAACGTGCAAATTTGTACACAAAGCTAGGGTTGTCACTTGTCACATTACCGTCGGGCGCACTCGCATGCAAAATTCACCGAGCACCCGTTAGAGACAGGCTTGACACGCGGAACGGATACTTTTGACACGCGGTGTCTATTGCGACGTGTGAATTTAAGGGTTTTGTGTCAATTTAGACAAAATGGCGGTATAATGCTTGAAAGATTTTATTTATCGTATGCTGAGTTCTCGGATGTAGAGCGATTTATTACAGTTGATCGTTTCAATACAATGTTAAACGCTCCAGTGCTTGAACTCATACCTTCAATCTTATGTCATATCAATAGAGGTGAAGAATATGAGTCAACTATTGGGTATTAAGGTGTCAAACATTGGGATCTAGTAAAAGAAAAGCTCGTGAAATGCTCCTTTGATGAGTCAAATTATCAATTTCGATCGTATGTAAAAATCAATAACCGAACTATTGTCATATTTTTCTAACGGGGCTATGTAGGCGAGACCTAGCGAGTGATCGAATGATCTGTCACGGTTGAGCGTGACCGCGGATAACATCTCATTCAGGTGCCCGTGACAAGTGATTTCTTCTTTTTACTAGTAAATAAGTAGATATTTGAACTGCCAATGACCTTTAGTTTTTTTTGGCGTTAGGTAATTCTACTGTTGTCGTTTTACCCAGAGCGATAGTCGTTTTTTTTACAGGTCACCTCGAGGGCAGGATTGAATGTACAAAATAGATCATTCCCAGCGTGTCACAAGGGTCTAAACCAAAATCTGTCAGTAAAGCGATATCCTAAAGACGTCCAGTTATGACAATCAAGACAAATGGAATCGCGCTCTGGGGCACGTCAAATCTTGTGATATGCTTGTGATGTGATATGAACTTAATATGACTTATTGCTCTTTGTAAAACAAATTTTAAGACACTGCTTGTGACCGGCGACCTATTCTTATAGTGGCTATGCACAAAATAGTATAATAATATTACCGGCACCGTATTGTGGTCGCGTGATAGACGACAAGATAAAGTATTTGTCGCGTTCTATCGAGTGATGTTAGAAAGTGACAGATGCCTTGACAGATATATTGTCGTTTATCACACTATCGCGCGACCATTATGGAGCCCCTTATCCTTTAATTGAATCGAATCTTGCTTGCAGCAGTGCTTCATGCAGTGTTGAGAATGAGCTAGTGCAGTTAAAGCAACGAACCCTCATATCAATAAAGGGTCAGCAGCACTCCTGTTGCAATCAGACAGTTCGTATGCTCGTTTGTCACCTGTGTGGTATAAAAAAACATAACATTTTATTAGTTCCAGAGTGGGATATAGAGTAAGACAGCCAATGAGAGTCGAGTGGCGTGCATCGCACCAGAAATAGCGTTTGACGTTCCGCGGTGGCGCCTGTTCACTGTCAACTGCGCAGAGTCGCGAACCACAGAGGCATACCCAGGTGAAGTGGATTTTATTATTTACTTTATTAAATATTAGATCTTACGCGTGACTTCGCCTGCGTAGAACTTGTTTGACAGAATTTTATTGCATTTTTCACCTAGTCACTCTTCCATACAAACTTCCACGCCGTTAAGGGACGAATTCCGAGATAAAAAGTATCCTGTCCTTCCCCGGGACTCAATATCTTCATACCGAATTTCATCTAAATCAGTTCAGCGGTTTAAGCGTGAAGAGTTAGCAAACATACAGATATATATATAATATAGTATGGATTTTGGAGAATATAAAAAAAGTACAAAGGGCGGGCCTAATGCCAGAAGGCATTCTCTACATGGCTGCTGGGCTAAGCATTTGGAAACTTAATTGAATTTAAAAGGAAGTAGGAGGTTTTGTATATATATAGTTTATATCAAATAATCTTTAAGTGTTTCTCTATTATTTATGTTTTTGCGGTGTTTTAATTAAAAAGTAGCATAACCTGTAACTTCCTTTAATACGGGTATTGCTTTCAACACTTTTATATACCGCCAAATGCTTTTTCTTATCATTTCTGATTACTAATTTATTTTAGGTAATATTAGTCTAATAGAAACTTCTAGTACCTTTCTAGGTATGTTTTGTACCTACCCACCCGCTATCTTTCAATTTAGAGTTGAATTCTATTCAATTCGTAATAATGGCATTGGCATCCAACTTTTCTAATAAACACTAGGAAATATGTAAACATTGAACAAGATGTACCTAGTTTAACTAAGTGGGTCTATACTCTGTTTCATTAACTACTCTGTCCATCTAAGGAGGGCGCGGTAAAATTGAAAATAAATTCAATATCAATTTGAGCTCGAGCCAAGTGTATCCGTGTCGATACATGACGCGCGGCTGTGACACGGTTCCATCTAACCGCGACACTGTGTTTGCTCTGTGCTTTTGTACAGTTCAAAATATGCCTAATTTATTAGGCCTTGTTACAATGGAAATAATCTTTACAGAAGACCGCAACCATAATAACTCCACTACTTGATTTTTAGGATTGCCCGATCTATTAGGTATTTGATATTTATTTCCGCTTGACACCTTCACGCGTTCCTAGGTAAAAGGTTCTTGACAGATGGACAGGCAGACGGACAACAAAGAGAACCTGTAAAGGTTCCGTTTTTTTAGGTGCAGAACTCTAAAAAGAATGAGTTGCAAAAGTGTAAACCAACATATCTTTGACCTTGACCGCATACAGTCGGAATGACTGTCTAATACTGCCGTGTTAAGCCAAAGTCACGTATCTTGAGTTACAGCAGTTCGGGCTAACCGGGCTAAATCGATTTTAAATAGTGTCTTATATGTATACGATAAAGGTGATATTAATTTTTCTCGTAAATTTCGAAAATAATCAATTTGCCAAACTCCTGTAACTCCGTTTTTTGTTTCTTCGTTTTCAACTCAAAATGTATGTAATTTTAGAGCGTCAATATTGTTAATTCTGAATAAATAAATAATTTAAATGCATTGATAGTCCAAAATATGTCATTTCATTAATTATTGCATTTCTTAATTGAATTATTTTTTAGTATTATAATTGGGCCATAAATTTATGAGTTATGCCACGTTCCTTGGTTATAACTTAAAAGTCGTTTTCCTCGAAATGGCCGATTCTAAGATACGTGACATTGGCTTAACACGGCAAAATAGTGGTCGTACTTTTGTCAACAGATCTCTCTAGTTCTGGTGGAGTGGTTTTTGCAGATCTTGCCCTAAATTGTCCCAATTGAATCATCCGTTTCAAATCCGTAAATGCCTGTCCTTTTACCTCAGATAATTTATATTCCTCCATAAATACGTCTTTTGCATCGATCACATCCATACATCTCCTCATACAGCCTCGTCGGTTGTAGCTGCATCTAACCTGGCCTTTTATCAGTCAAGACCCTGGTGTTTTATCGTTAAATAAAGATATTTTACGAAAATGTATTTAATTTTCTTGTATATTATCCCAACTGTATCATAACATTCGTAACGGAAAACAGCATTACGTATCTATTAAAACTATCTTCATATATTGAATGGGAATCCAAGAAAAACAAACGCTTCTCCGAATTTATCGACAAGTTGGCGTGTAACAGAAATATGTCCGCAAACGTACGGAGTATAAAATGTAGAGGAAAAGAATTCAGCATGAAGCATTTCAGCAGCTTTCGAACTATAGGAAAATAACTTTTTAAACTACTGCATTCAGTAAGGAGTCAGTTTTTGATGGATATCAGTTTTGTGGTATTCACTATATCCAATAAAATATTCGTAGGTAACCGTTATTTTGCGAAATGCATGTGATATCCCGGGAAATATAAAGCCTGAAAGCTAGTTACCATTAAGTCGTCTTCTGTGACAGACGGGGGAGACCTATAGTGCACGAGGGTTGCCGAGATTATAAAGAATGGTTACATTAACAAAATAAAAAATATACCCTCTGACATAGAGATTTTTGTTATCAAATATAACGTACTTGGATTAGGTCTGTATTCAAGTTTGGCATTTAAGCGCTCGTGTGTCTAGACACAAATCACTTTTTGTCCGAAGACGATTCAATAAATAGCTGTGTGACGCTCACCTCTATTCCTACCATGTCCCGTGGCCCGCTTGTTGTTGCAGGGTATGATTGACGGTAATTGCGCCCGCGCATGTATCCCGCAGTATTTTTGGACACTCTGTTTTAACAGCTTCGGGATTGTCGCGGGGTAGCTCAGGTTTGACATGTTTATTTTATACTTTAATGCAGGAATGAGGTTATATTATTTTAACCATGTCCTGATGCCATAAAGAGCCGTAAAGTATAAATCATGCTTTAATATAAATAGGTACTTTTAAACATGACAAAAGACAGAGCATTTTTTGTGTTTTTCGATGCATGTCGAAAGGCAACGTTTTATTGACAATGATAACTTTTAAAACCTCGCGCCAAGCGTGGACAGTTGGTACATTTAAGATAATACATTCCATATGGATTTGATTTGTAAATTTATATTCTGGTAATAACTAACTAATATTGCTTAGCGTACGTCTCAGGATTTCGAACACAACAAGCGGTCTTATCGATAAAGACCGATAACCTCCAGACTACCTTTGGGTAGCGGATCCAAACAGGATTGGGTATAAATATAGCTAGTGTCAAATTATAGAAACAATCGAATGTTAGTAATTAACATCGTAGCTGACGACCGCGACCTTCTTGTCCCGATTTGATCGTGCCGCCGATTATGCATTTATATGGGATAAGCATAAGCATTTATACGGCAATTACCGTAATATTAGTCATTAGCGCGTCGTGCGGAGGGAGCGTGGAGTGAACTCAACGGGGTGAGTAATGTAATGCGTTTCCTTTGTCACACGGCAAGTGAACTTTAGTAAATCCATATCCCGATAGCCAAGACCGCGTGCGCCACAGGTTAGATGCTAAGGGGTATGTACGTTTTGTGCTAGCCGTGCATAGCAATCTGTTTTAATAATATATCATGTGGTCGGCCGTGCGAGTAAAGCTCGTTTGCTCTAAGTCACATCTGCGAGCTCGCATCCATTTCGACCGCATTTCACGTCTGATTCTATTGGCTGTTTAAACACTGGGCAGATTAATTCACTATTTTTGATATTAAGTATTTTAAATTTTCATATTTTTAAAGAGTAGGTGGTAGAATTTTACAAGCTTCTAGTTCACCATCTTACTGCGAATTCTTAATACACTAAGAAAAAGATTGGGCTAGCCGCAGGCATTGACAGATCATATTAAGGTAAACGTCCCTGTGCTCGACACGGACCCAACACTTAAAGTCTGGCACTTTCAATAGTTTCAATGTAAATTGTCAAAAAATTCTGTAATGATGACAGAGATGATTAATAGGTATCATTTATTGCGACCTAAGGTGTTGAAAATGGGCACGTTTAGCTTACCCACAGTCAAATGAAGAATTTTTTTGCATATACCGATATAGAAACTATAGCACAAGGTACACGTGTAATGGGAACGCACACAACCTAGTCTCTTCAACTGTCTTTATCTACAACTACGTCTGTAATCCACACAGAAAGAACAGATTACAAATGTAATTGATATTTACATAAATGTTATTCGATACCTGCCTCGGACAAACTGTAAAGCATTATGTTAATAATTACAATCGTTTAATTATTATTGGTTTGGTAATTTGTAATATATCATTGTATTTGGGAGTTAGGTTTCTTAATGACGCTTATTGATTATTGAAGCAAGTTTCGTAGGCAGTGAATATGAATGCCTATACATAATCTGCATAATCGCTGGAGCAACATAATAGGGGCGCGTCTGCGCAAACTCCAAATTAGCAATTGGCAAGAGTAAATAATTTGCATGCGAATTCCATTACATTGCGGGGCTACAGGCTACCGTTGTAAGTCGAGTTCGATCAAACAGTGCAATGTAAGGAAATGACATGCATGTTCTTGCACCATATAAATGGACCTTTGGCGCAGACCTGAGAATATTGGCACATTCTTATTAAGGAGGCCAAGATTGATTTTAAGTCACTGGCCAATATATAATAGTTATTATTTTTATAATAAAGAGCCTCAAGTGTCGTACTGCTGGACAAAGGCCTCTCTCTTTTTCTTCCACGCGTCGCTGTCTTGGGCAGTCTCCCACCAGTCCTGATCCGAGAGGTCAAGTTCGTCTCGCCATCTCCGACGAGGTCTGCCACGATACCGTGCTCGCTTTTGTGGGACCCACTTGGTGGTGATTTTAGGCCATGTCTTCCGGCATGTGGCAGACATGGCCAGCACAGTCCCATTTAAGATTAACGGCGGTGTGAGCTACGTCAGCTATCTGGGTTTTGGAACGCAGTATTATTATTAATGCGATCTGTTAATTTCACACTCAAAATACTAGCCGTAATGCGCATATATAACAAGTGCTTAATATTTAATCCATCCTTCGTTTTACCAAATTAGCAGAACGTATTAATTTCTAAACATATTGATTATATAAATAGCAGACAGGTTGCTACGGTATATTCGAGGTGGCTCTATCTGTTAGATTTTATACCTATCACACTTTAGCCCCTTGCAGAAACAATACAAGTTAGGTATCCTCATGTCGTTTCTCTTGACGTCTGTATTTGAATTTTAGATGCTATAGAATATGATTTTGTATCACTACACGTCAAATATTAAGTTACACACACAAACACACACACATACACACACACACATATATATTTACCTATAAGTACCTACATATAACATTTTGATGATGTTACCAAGATATTGGAGCGACTTCACAATGCGAATATACTTCCCAAACCCCTAAAAACCACTTTCACCTTCTATAAAAACAATGATCACAATCAATCTATACTCAATTCTAGATCACTAAAATTTACTAATTATATTTTTGTACTATTAGTGTAGTTAAATATATTAAACAAAAAGCAGAATAATCGAGATATATCCTATCGTTTAGTTTGATCAGGTAAGCTGGTACAAAAGTGTGAAATCTCAGGAGATTGCGATTACCATCACCGGACATGGAGTTATTTATGCATGTCTGGCCAGTACAACCCCTGAGTATGCATGCATGTCTGGACGGTCCAACCCTCAATGCAAAGAAAGGCATAAATTATGTGAGGGCGATATCCATGCTAAGGCTCTGGTATTTATTGTCTGGGTTACACTTTCAATGTTAGAAGGATGGATTTGTCTGCGCCACTACATATTGCTGGACTGAAATCATGTATTGTTTTCTATTTTAGAATACAAAACATTGGCTTCATTGTTATAGGTATTTTACTTGTCTTCTCTTACTACTTAGCATGAAATATATGTGGATAAGAAGAGATTTACCGTTATTATCATGTAGACAAATATATCATCCAATATTCTATGTGACATACCTCTGTGCTTTTTGTAGTATTCTGATTCTGACTAAAAATTCACGAAAAATCCAAAAAAAGAAATATAAATGTTTTGCACGAATCGGTTCAGAAATGAAAATTCTGGAGTGAGCTAAAATAAAGCTTCATCTCGAATTTACTAACTGGTCGGTGCTTCTTTGTCAAATGTCATTAAAATCAAAATGTGTCCTGCGACATTCTCATCCAGATATCTCTTTCTCTTAATAGCTGCCTTTTATGCAAATCATCAGCATAGGTTATCGAAAGTTTTCAATTATGTGTCGATATATCAAACGCTAAAACAGGTTCCGCAAATGACGCATCATAGAACTTTGTTTTATTAAAACCTACAACAACCATCAACTGAGGTGGGCCAATAGCTGTGAACACATGAAAGCGATAAGGTTGTATAATGTGCAAATTTGGCGTTTATAGTTTTAATATCCATGTTATGACTTCGTGATGGAGCTGTAAATGATTAGGCAGTCTTTATTTATTACCAGTTGCTGATAGCGATCTTTTCGCCTCTTATGTTGTAAGTGTGGACGCAGGACTTGTATGATGCGTAAATGTATTTACAAAAACTTTTATAGACTGACACATACACTTGTAAACAATGCAGAATCGGGGCTCAGGATTATACCGGCGACAATCTAGAGCAAATAGGGTTCTTACACTTATTAGGTCGAGCCAGGAAGATGTACCTCGAAAAAAATCTCCCTGCTTCAGACCACACCCTGTAGAGTCAACAAAGTTAGATGCTCCAACGGAACGCATGAGAAAACACCACGAAGGTTACATACAATGAATAATTTATGAACCTCGAATAGCCATGTTCAAATCACATATTGATCATCTAATCATCTGTCCATGCATTGATTAACATGAGACGAATCACACCCTCTGACCCCATACTTGACAAATGACTTTTAAGAAATTTAAGTCGCATTCAAAGTCATCGTTCGAAGGCATTTTGATCTTTGCTTGTTATGGGTTAGAAGTTACAGTCGCATTGTGATTTGGAGTTTGGGAACTAAGGTTCGTAGGGTCACCTGTCGTTGGGTTGAAGATGTTATTTATGTGATATGGTTTGCTTTCCGGCTTTGTTTGTAGTTCGGTCGTTGACCGTTAAAGTTTTGTTTCACACATCACCATTGATATCTATAAAAAGTAAATTGTATTAGTAAACATGGTTGTTTTTTCACAAAACACTTTTCTATTTTTAATGTAGTACCTAGTTTGATATACAGGGAGACTGATCAAAATGAGTAGCTCTGTCAGCACCTGTTTGTCTGATATAATTTGTAGCGAAAGCTTCTCCGTTTTAGCTTGTGTAAAAAACCCTTCGTATGTCTGTCCGGATGTCTGGTGGATGTCAACTATTGTGCTCTACAGGTCGCATTTGGCAACCGATTCTGATGAAATTTCATTACTGTCGAGCTTAGCTTCATTAAAACTTCTGTTGTTATAGATGACATTTGTATGGAGTTGTTGAGTCCCGGAAAAGTACCTACATTAATACTTTTCCTTCCTCTAAAACCGCAAACTGTAACTTTAATTACTTTTTATATTACAAGTCTTTTTTGGACGTTCACCAAAAATCTGATTTCACCTCTTTCGTTCACATTGTATTCGTACCCAATTATTATCACCGTTAAGTGCAGAAATGATGTGGGTGCATACAATACAACTGACTCAGAGTTATGCCCATTTACTCATATATGTGCAAATTAAGTCCGGTAAATATTTGTAAAACTATTAATTCGATACTTATTTTTACACTTGACGGTACCTTGGGAACTATTAACTTTTTTGACCAACCATATCAAATATCTTTAGATTGGGGTAGGATATATTGCAGAAATAAATATGAATCTGCATAACGGGTCTATGTCATCACAATTCAATAAGTAGGTACCGACAATAAAGGTACAGTTATTGTTGCGAAATATTAAAAAAAGTATTTAACTATCTAAGCTAATGTACAATGTGACCTTTTCCTATTAAGAACACCGGTTGTCGATCAAAAGGGTCACTTTTTGATTGAGAAATTCAATCACCCACCGTCACCTTCTCGCAATGGCTTTTCAATCTTCCCATAGACAAGATAAAAATCCAATACCAGAGACAATTCTCACTTAAAAGGTCCCTTATAAAAAACCTCGTCGCGGGACGATAAAACAACTCGTGTATCATCTATCAATCTAACATGGTACTAACAGCGGGGGACTCTATTTAAAAAGACCTGTTCCCAACTAACACACAGCCAAACACTGTGTCCATCTGTGTTCGAAACACTGGACAGTATAACAGTGTCTTTTGAAGGTACCTTACCTAAATGGAAAACCTAGTTCGACAAATAGAATGAGACGCCTACGACATCCAAACGCAAAAAACAATTACGTTCATGACATCGCGTGGTTTTTGTGGTACAATCTTGATCTGGTGTTTCGACATTGAATGACAGTATTAATTTCATTTTCGATTGCATGGCGTAAGTTCATGGGATAGCTTCGGTCACGAGAAGGCGGAAAAAATTGAAGTAGTCGAATGTAATCATGACAATCATGACAGTGGAACAAACTCAAG
Organism: Epiblema foenella; assembly: GCA_963556455.1. Taxonomy (NCBI): domain Eukaryota; kingdom Metazoa; phylum Arthropoda; class Insecta; order Lepidoptera; family Tortricidae; genus Epiblema; species Epiblema foenella. The sequence goes on along the minus strand of OY747113.1, from coordinate 9,212,012 downwards.
TGGACATTTGTCTTGTATACAAAATGTACACGGTATAGTTACACACTCTGTACCACATAGTTATAATCCAAGCCTCTTCAAGGCAAGAGTAACTAGGATATTACTGAACCAGCGAGCTACATCTTTTCTTTCTTTTTTTTTTAAGGCCTTGTCATCGCTTTCCATCAGTCGAGACTAAGGCCAATCGCTGTTTAGTCATTTAAAAAAAACAGAAGTTACTAACCGATAGAATTGTCAAATGATATTTTCAGACTCCATCTAAGTATAACTGCAAATAAAACCTAGTATAACCAATATAACTCAAAGATTACTTATATGCATATCAAAATCGTTGAGAAACAACTTTAAAAAAAAATAATTTATGTAGTCTGTGTATTTTCAAATTTGTATTTAAATCATCATCATCATCCTAGCGTTATCCCGGTACAGTTGCATCCCGAAGGATGCCCGGGGGCCGCTATCTAATCCTAAGATTTGGCGTAGGCATTAGTTTTTACGGAAGCGACTGCCATCTGACCTTACAACCCGAGGGGAAACCAGACCTTATTGGAATTGAGCTTGTCAAGTGAGTAGCCAACTTGACTGTTGGAAGTTCTCAAGTCGCCCGAAGGCCTCTAAATTGGCTTAACGACTGCTGTCATAGACAGCACCCGGGATCAACGGCTTAACGTGCCTTCCTAAGCTCGGGAGCGCTCAGTTAATAACCACTCAAAGCGGTCACCCATCCAATAACTGACCTAGGCCAACGTTGCTTAAACTCGCATACCGCACGCGGTACGCGGGTGCCGCTGGGCCACAAGCGCTTCAATTTTGTATTTAAAAAATAATATAATATTTAACAACTTTAAAAAGGTCGTGATCTGATCACGTATGCAATTTTACCTGAATTTCCTAATATTAATTAAAATCTCCGAGGTAAACGCGTAAGATTTCGAAAGAGCGTAAAGATACATCAGCTGTTATTTTCACCTTCAACTAGGGGTCACAAAACCGCTAGTATTTTTGAAAACCGGTTTTTCGGTTTTTGTACATTACAAAACCGGGTTTTCCGGTTTTTCGGTGATTTTTCGGTTTTACATATAAAAAGTGAAAAAAACTGCATTTTATGAATTTCAACTTTAATATTCAGTCATTTAACAATAGATATAAAACCTTTTTTATATCTTATAATTATTAGGAACAAAAATTTAAAACAAAATAACTAAAATAATATCCTCCATGCACTTCTGGAACGCAAAATTAACTACAAATAGTTATCATTATAACACAAAACATCGTATATTCCTTTTACGAAACTAAATACTTATTAAATGCACTTAACATTTGAAATCAATATTAATTTCTTTCATAGGTTAAGTTACTAAATTGGAGATCAGTGAAAAAAATATTGTTATTATAATCCCTCTTCTCGCCTTCTTTCAGCCAGGCAATTAAGAATAAATCATTATAAAATCATCATCTTCTCCTAGCCGTATTCGGCCACAGCGACTGTTTTTTTTTTATTGCTGAGAGCGACGCTGATGGGCTCTCTGGTGACTGACAAAGCCAATCTTTGCAGCGAATGTGCGGTTACATTCGCTACAAGTCAGCACCCCTCCGACATAGTTATAGGTTATGGCCGCAGGTGGTCTGGCCTTAAGCTCGTCGCGCTTAGCGTCAAGGTCTGCGCATCGCCTAGTCTCAAACTCTTTCACCCGGGTGAACACAGTTTGCCTCCACTCGGTTCGGCCATGAGCTAATGTCTCCCAGGTGGATGGGTCTATGCTGGTGCTCTTCATGTGGCGTTTCAGCACATCTTTGTACCGCAGATATTGGCCACCTTGTTTCCTCTTGCCACTTTGCAGTTCGCAGTAAAAGATGCGCTTAGGAACCCTGGCATCAGTCATGCGGGAGACATGTCCGCACCAACGCAGCTGTCGCCTCATTAGATATGCCTCTATACCAGCAACATTAGTTCGTCTGAGGACTTCGGTATTCCTGATGTAATCAGACCAGTGGATCCCCAGAATGTCACGGAGGCATCTGAGGTGGAAACTATCTAATGATCTAATATGCTTGCGATAGATGCACCACGTCTCGGATGCATAGAGAAGATTTGGCAGGACGACTGCCATGTATACAGCTACCTTGGTAGGGAGCTTAATGTCGTGCGATCGGAACACCTTGGAACGAAGTTTACCGAAGGCTGCCGCAGCGGCTCCTATTCGGCAGTTGACTTCATTGTCAAGGTGGCACTTGGCTGTTATTGTGCTGCCGAGATATTTAAACAGCTCTACCTGCTTAAGTGAGTCTTCGCCGAGTTTTATGTTAACTTGCGGGCTGGCTAATGTATCCAGTGCCATAACTTCAGTCTTTTTTACATTTATCTTTAGACCAAACCTCTGACACGACTCATCAAGACTCGACATAAGCTGTTGCAGACCACCTGGGGATTCCGCCACAAAACACAAATCGTCTGCATACATCATCTCCGTGATTACTACGTGAGACACTTTGGTACGCGCTTTAAGCCGTGATAGGTTAAATATGCCACCATCAGTGCGGTAGCGAATACGGATACCTTCAGACAAAGTTTTCAGTGCCTCCCGAACTACAACTGCGAAGTACATAGCAAACAGAGTGGGTGCAAGCACACATCCCTGCTTCACACCACAGCTTACAGAGAAAAACTCTGATTGTTCACCCTTGACACTTACACAGCATAGCATATTATCATGCAGTAGACGGACTATCCTAACAAACTTATCCGTGCACCCCAGTTTCGCTAGGACCACCCATTACGCTTCGCGAGGCACGCTGTCGAAGGCTTTCTCTAGGTCAACAAAACAGAGATACATTGGCTGACCTTGCTCCCTACATTTCTCTTGGAGTTGGCGTATAGAGAAAATAGCCTCGCATGTGCCCCTATCTGGTCGGAAGCCGAATTGGGATTCTGGTAAAATGCTTTCCGATAGCGGCATCAGACGGTTTAATAGAATTCGGGCAAAGACTTTGCCTGGGGTAGTTAAAAGTGATATACCTCTGTAAGAGTTACAATCTGCTCGGTCTCCTTTTTTCTTATAGAGGGAGCAGATGCGAGAGACTCGAAAGTCAGCAGGTACTCGCTCTTCATCCCACATCTTTTGGAACAACTTCCAGACCGCATCATGAAGTAAGTCTCCTCCGTACTTTAATAACTCTGCAGGTACATTGTCAGTGCCCACTGCTTTCTTATTTTGTAGTTGCTGTATTGCAGCGACAACTTCACGCAACGACAGTGGCTCATCCAGTTTACTTTCGGTAGGTAATGATGGTATTGCTCGAACACGTTGCATATCTGCTGCTCTGTCAATATTTAGTAAATTGTTGAAATGTTCTGCCCACCTTTTAAGAACGTCAAGCTTGTTGGTAACAAGTTGAGTGCCATCGGACTTTAATGGCACTGAACTCCGGTTTACCGGACCAACAAGACGACGAATTTCACCATGGAACGCACCTAGCTGATTGGTGTCGTAGAGCCACTGCATATGCGCGGCCTTGTCCTGTGAATGTCATGAACGACACTACACAGAGGGGCTACCGCGAACTGCTAACGAACGAAGTTCGAATATCTCCCTCTCTGCCGCACGAATTAGCAAGTGCGACAGAGAGGGAGATATTCGAACTTCGTTCGTTTTCGGTTCGCGGTAGCCCCTCTGCTCATTCGGTCAGAACGGAACGGAACGAGTGAGTGAAGTGAATGATATTTTCTAGGATTACAGATTAGGCAAGTAACACTCCGAATACTCCGATCATGGTTGCCATTTTGATGTGATTGTGTTGCAATAGTTAAAAAATATCTCGTTCGGTATGTTTATTTTAAACCCGCACACACTTTGTTTTAAAATGATCTTTTGTCATGTTAATTAACTTACAGATATTGTTCTTTATTTTTATTTACCGTGTATTCATTTGGTGTATGTTACATGCTGTGGTTTCACTGAAATGATTCCAAGTTTCCAACGAGGACCAGAGATGTTGTATTGAAAAACAAACTATACGTAGGGTAGGGCAATTAGCTAATTTTTATTAATTCAATTATATGTTCTATATTTACTGATAAACTAAAAAGTAGAAATTACAAATAGAAGAAGAAGTTATAAGTAGTAATAAACTGATAATCAAAGTAATACTTACAACTATCAAGTATTTAAGTGTAAAACCGAAAAACTCGAAAAACCGGTTTGTTCAAATTTGAAAGCCGGTTTTCTCAATCGACGAAAAACCCGGTTTTTCCGGTTTTTTCGGTTTCGGTGAAACCGGTTTTGTGACCCCTACCTTCAACAAATGACAGTTGGCATATTTAAAACTCTAAAATAATACATTATTGGGACTTCTATGATTCAATAATCGTATAATATAAACAAACAAATTAGAGGCATAACACATATAATATAAATATGTCCCGGAAATCAAAAAATCGTAAGCATAGCCGCGGGAATAACCTTGTATATGACGTGACCAATTCAAAAAATGCAGATCATCGTCCAATCCGGCGACATCATTGTTGTATCGATCTCTAATCAATCGATACGATGCTGGATCATTCTAGATAGAGTCACGTCCTACTCGACTTGTTTCTAATTATTTTAGATATGTCAAAGTTAAATGGTTATTGTATAATGGACAGGAGGTAGCGATTTTAAATTGAAAACTATAGTAATACTATATACAAAAAAAAACAAGAAAATATGTAGTAACTACGAACTATATTTGTGTAAATACTACACCGAAGCTATACATTTGTTAAGTACTTATATTGTAGGTACTTATAGAAAAAATATGACGTATCGTGTATGACGCATCGCCGTGCATATTCGGGAACTGGGTACCCCTAAACACATTGAAGTTCTATAATAATGTCATTTATCAGTTTTATTCGGTCCGAAGCCTTAAGAATCAGTGCCACGCAATGCTCTATTTTCGAACGTTATCGTTCATGGTGTATCTGTGTAGACATTTCCAGCATTATTCTATTCTACCAATCGTAATCGTTGACACCCATCACTTGTCCCAAAACCGGCGCCTGCGACCGTGTCACAACATCAGACTGTAACACCCAGTTCCCACATTGCATTTCAGCCATTACTCATCTCCGTATGAACTAGCAGAAAAACACTGACCATTATTAGACCTTAAATAGTTGCAATAAGGTTCACGAATGGGTAGTTCACTGTGTCCTCTAAGACCGTGACAGATACGAATCGACTTGTCCACCTGTCAATGTGGAACCGATTTGGTTAGCGATTTGTGTCTTGCATATCTGTGCAACATTCAAAATAAAACCATGTCCAGAATTGACTTTGTGGGAGCGTTCGTGGCCCAGCGGCGCGTACCGCGTGCGGTATGCGAGGTTAAGCCACGTCGGCCCAGGTCAGTTCTTGGATGGGTGACCGCTTTGAGTGGTTATTAAGTGACCGCTCCCGTGCTTTGGAAGGCACGTTAAGCCGTTGATCCCGGCTGCTCTCTATATGATAGCAGTCGTTAACCCAAGTTAGAGGCCTTCGGGCGGCTTGAGAACTTCTAATAGTCAAGTTGCCCCCATGCACGTAGTCAGTACCAACAAAACTAGCAACCGTACTGTCTTTTCGAAGATCTCACGGTTCGAAATAATTGCCTTAGGTACGATTGCTTTTTGACCTTCCCCATCGAGTGGGGTATCGTTGTTTAGAGCTTGTGGATTAAATAAATACTGTATTTTTTGTTTAATAGAATATTGGAAAACGATGGAATGAGAAGCCACCAAAGTCAACTACGAACTTCACCTATGAACCAGTCGACCTATGAACTTCTGGTAATAATTTTGGTAACAAATATTGATAAATCAGAGTTTTTCTTTAAAATTTCCTTATGTTGCTATTAAGACAAACTTAATTATGCGGTTGGTTCGGAACCCTAAATGTGCGAAGTCCGACAAGCACTTGCAGATTTTTAGTATTAGGTTGACTGGCTGAGTGGTATTATTCCACTGCAGTATATCATCGTTCGCATGTCGCTTCTGTTCTTTCAACGAGTTTGCAATTTGAGATATCTAAAATATTTTTGTTTTCGAACTCTAACCCCCAGCGAGGGGTTCACTGTCCTGCCTTCTGATTCACGGAAGATCCTGTGTCCAGAATTGACACGTATATGAGCTGATACCTTGATGAATTTTGATTCCATTCAAATATTGTGGGACCTGAATAAAATAAGTCTAAACCGGCAGCACTGAGGCTCTCGACCACCAATGAAGGGCCTTGAGTCATAGTCATATCATTTTAGTCATATCACATATTGCTTTTTTTTACTAATTTATTTATCAAAAAAAGTACATAACAGTTACAATCTTTTAATTTCTCGCCAAACTGCCATAACAGTTTGTTGGCGAGATCGCGTTCATTTAACTAATGTTAGGTACTTACTATGCTATTACGAACTAAACTTAAACACTGAATATGACAATGCCTAAACATTTAACTGCAATATTTTTTTAAGAGTTAATAACAATAAACATTACATTGTTACCTATAACAATTAAACATTTTTTTTTTTGTTTTTTGGTAAGCATTAGTGTAGTTTGGCCAGAAATGTCTTTTTTAATCTACTTTTTAATTCAGTTATGCTGCACTTCTTGTCCTCTCTTAAAAAATCAGTTTCGTTACATATTTTTGGTATCATAAATACATTAGTTCTTTTGCTATAATAGTTTTTAGCAGTTTTCTGTACATATTTCTTTATTCTTATATTTTTTGTTCTATACTTATTGTGTTTTAAGACTTTATACTCATCATTTAAATAACTTTCTACAGCTATCATATACTGCACCCTTTGATGTATAGGTAGTATTTTACATATCCTGTATAGCTTATCGTAATTAGCTCTAAGATTATTTTTAGTTTTTTTATTGACAAGGTATTTCATACATCTTATTTGTAGCTTTTTAATTTCATTTAAATATGTTTGAAAAGTTCTACCATAAACACTAAGCCCATAACTAATAACAGAGTCAGCTAACGCATAATACACAACGAGCATAGTTTTCTTACTAACTACTCTATTCAAGTGGTACAATTTACTTAGAACTGAACGAAGTTTAGAACAAACTGCAGTGACATGTGTTTTCCAATTGAAATGATTATCAACGTGCATACCTAAATACTTATACGTCCGTACATATTCGAGCGGTTTACAGTTACATTTATTATTTAATTGATTGTGCAAACAGTCGTACCCGTGACCGACGACACCAAGGTCCCTATAATTGACAGAAGCAGCCTTACGGTTGTATGGGGAGTATATATGCATACATTTAGTTTTTGTTAAATTTATAATTATTCCATTATCATGGGCCCATTTAATTACAGCATCAAGGTCGCTCTGAATATTTTGAGCAGTGTTGCTAGTATATATACTTAATTGTAACTTGTAGCTTCATAAAACAGGCCACAGAGTTTGCATAGAATGGCACGATTTTGTAACCATAAACAATGTACGTTAAAATCAGATTGTTATGGCAATTTTTACAATGAAGATGTTTTTGACATTCAACTTCCTAGAAATTGAGTCTCAGACGACGAAGTCGAAAGTTATTCATTCGTTATTTTGATCCACGAATTTGTTAAGAAAAACGGTTTTTAATAGATTTCACTTAGCTGCTAATGATTATTTGCGTTATAATTCAAATCGTCGAGAAACAACGCTCTTCACTTTTTAAGAAACGAAATTCTCACGAATTCCATAAATAATCAACCTGATCGTCCGACCTGAATTCAAAATGTCTTAAAATCTGTGTCTTATCTGCTTACTTATGATATTTTCAAAAGTTAAGATCGTAGACGCCGTCTTGTACAAGTTTGATATTAACAAATTTGTCACGGATACCAAACCAAGACAGGTGGACGTCTGACAAACAACAAACTTTCCACTCGCAAACTTCAAAGCCGCCCCTATATCTTTATCGTAAGGGTTATTTTCCTTGAAACTAATGGCAAGTGTATGTTGGTTAGCATTGGGACACATGTCACTGATGCGTTAGACGCATGTTGTGATGGATAGTGGTAGAAATCGATCGTTTATTACAACTAATTTGGGCGATAAAAGATTGAAAACTGCCGTCTGCTGGCTTTCACTGATAGACAGGTGTCAAGTTTTAATACAGTCATGTTTATTTTATGTTTAATAGAGCCCGATAATGATGTACAAACTGACTACAGTAACACAACGAAAAGCAACTATTTTTACCCGTTTAAGTATTGGTGAGAAATAATGTAATGGCACGCGACGCGTCTTATCGCTTGGCACTGAACACCAGTTGGTGGTCTATAGGATTATTCGACTCTGACTTTAGTGACGCGGTACTGAAAATACCGCGTCGCGTAAATAAATTATTATAATCGTAGTAACTAAATGTTTGTCGCTAATTACAACCATACATCAATGATAACCTACAGAAAAAATGGGAAAAAGTTATGTCGTTAACCCTGAATATTGAGTATTTGGTAGTGTAAGTAGATAGAATAATAATGTGAAGGTATCATATTGTTGCAAAACAAAAACATCTCATCATTTAAAAATCCGGGGTAAAATGTAACACCGTTATATATTATGTAAGTACACAAATAACAGTTAAATTCATCGAATATAACCAAAGTTTTATTTATATCCATTTTGACCAAAACGTAATTGATCGTTTAACTTTGGCATAACACTTCGAAAGCCATTATTTTATACTTTACCAAGCTCTTATCCTAATCAATAAGACTATTAAAAAAGCAAACTTACGAACTAAAGAATACAGTTTATTTCACGAAACATATCAGCTTGTCCTGGGTGATATCACCAAATGACCATTTGAAGAAGTCTTTGCACGCAATATTATAACGGTCAGGTATGTAGGTTCAAATTTAAATACCTGAAGTTAAGATCATGGGGCAAAAATTAAGGCCACCAGTGGGTGTCGGGCCCGCGAAAAGCAATTACTTATAAAAAAAAATGTCGTCGCTTCGTAACATATAAAAACTCTTGATGCGTCCAATTGATGATTAGATTAATTACAAGACATCGAGTTGGGTTCCGTTTTGGATTTTAAAATTAAAATGGTAGTGTGGGTCAACATTAGGAAGAGTGAGGATCAATCCCGGATCGGTTCAAGGGCCATACTTGAAGCAGCACACGCATTATAGGCTAAAAACGATGATGATAAATTTGGGTAAGCGTGAATAGGTATTATAGGTGAAAGCCCCTCTTGCACGTATTTGTGGGCTGATCGAATAGGCATTTATTTTGTTTGTATTCCAAATTTGTCTATTCAAATACCTAGGTCACAACTAGGCATATATGAGAGGGGACTTAATAACTTAAGTTTTTTTACATATATCTCTCATCCATGAGAGCACTGCTATTGGGACTTACGCTGATAATGATGATGATTATAAAACACATATTACATATTAATTTAATCGTAGCGTTTAAAAAAATGTGAAACATTTTATTTTATTTTGTAAACTTTTTCCCCGTTATTCATAAAACTTAACAAACCTCTGTTAACTAAAATGCCTGTTGTCATTGTCTCACAAGCACATGTGTCAAAGTGACAGATAAGGACAAACGAGCATTAGCCGCTAGTTAACTAATATACTTAAGTTTGATAGACGTTTATGAATAAGGGGGATTAGAAATACATAATAGTTATGTAATTATACATGTTGTGGATTTTGATCCGATGTCAATATCTATTGTAACCGAGTTGAAGTGTGTTGTAGGCAAGGCAGAGCACATGAAATTTAATTCTAGTGCGATTTTTGGCAATTTTGTGTCAATTGCCAAAAATCGCACTAGAATTAAATTTCATGTGCTCTGCCTTGCCTATTTGGGAATACAGGCGTGAGTCTACGTGGGGAATAATTAATCATACCTGGTTCAGATTCTTTGAGACCTTACACTTTCTGGTTTCTAGCACACTGGGTAGATATTTGCTGCAGCGTTTTCTTGATAGATTGTGGTGCGAATGTATTTAAATTTAATTTATTTTTATATCGGCACGATGCACAAATTCGGTTTCTTTGATAATAGTTGCGACACTGACATATGATTACATTTCTTCTCGCCAGAAAGGTTGTAGGGACCTACAAGGAGGTGATGCCAAATAAGTTACAAGGTAACCACTACGTACGTATGCTTCAATGAGTTTTTAGTGTCAAGTTCGTAATAATGTAATGTATGGTCATCTATTGCAACGATAATACACTTAAGGGCTTGTAATTGGTGTGGAAGTTGTTAAAAGTTTGTTATATTTGGGCAATATTTGAGCCAATAAATATCAATTAACTAAGATATATTATATACTCACGCACGTTATGTAATCAGACCAAAGCATAAGTAATCATTTTGAAATATGCTTTAAATTTGTGTCACAGTAACGGAAAATTACTCTTGGAAATGTAGACATGGGTATTTTTATCCAATCATGTTTATAACGACTGATTGGATTTCGTTAATTTTATAATCGTTCATAGGCTACGGTTTTAGTTTAACAACTATACATACGTAATATAAATATTATAGAAATATAATTATTATACATTGTGTTCAAGTTCGTACAAAATTTGTGTAGTTTACTAAATTGTGTTTTCAATGTTGATTGTACGAGTACCTATATAGGATAGGGTTGTCACATTTCCTGGCAACGTGTCGTTAATGCGCGGCTCACGCCGATGGTTTCCGCTGAAATTAGACTGTGCCCAAGGCCGCTGTGATCATCAGTGCTGACCATAGGGCTGCCTCTCATATCAACAGGACACTTATCATATCACAGGCCTTTACGTCTATTACAGACGATCAAGCATTGCTGTGTAGTTGTGTACACCTTTTTTTGGTGACTGTATAGTCCAATTCGGGAACGGCATGATATGACACCGAAGGTTGAAGGAAGAGGACACTAATTTTATATTACAATAAATTCATTGCCTCTAAATGTTAATAAAAATTAATTGATCAAAGACAGGTTATATTCCAAAAAACGAACTATATTCTAAATTTTGTTTAAAAAGTTTGCCAACCCTATTTCCCTGATGACAATCATGGGTAATCAGCAAACACGACGCATGACGTCACTCGATCGTGCGGCGATGCAACCTTCATGCTTGTCAACCCATTGCGAGAGCTTCGATTTTTTAAAATCCGAAACGCCAGAGATGGCCAGTGAGCGTGTGAAAATAATCAATGCGTGTGACAACTCTGTGGTTAATGAATTTAAATTCCGTTTATTAATTTCGTGTCACGATGGCTATTTCTTTTACAAGCGGTTAGTCGAAGTAATATGTTTGTGGTTTGTGTGAGGCTATTTGCGTCATTTAAAAAGAAAAGTATATTTGTATGCTGCGTAGTTAAGACGAATGCTTTAGAGCTAGTGACATTAATTTTCGGTATATAATTAATAAAAAAAAAACATTTTATCATAATTATGCTTAATATTGGATTTGTATAGAAAACAGTGTAGACAAATTTGAACTGCATGTATCCGTACATATTAAGAGCTTTAGCTCTTGATCAGAGTAGTGCGATATTTTCCACACCATTCAGAAGGCTTTTCCAAAATGTTATTTTCCCCTTGATTTTTATTTGCATTTAGGCGTCCTTAGGTGCCAGGCGGCAAGAGCGGCCGCGTCATCCGCTCTGCCCTAGGGCAGATTGGAAAAGGGCATCTCATTTTGCAATTTTGGGACTCAATTAGCTTATAAGTAAATAGGACGTTAAATAGATATATTCTATACTAGCTTTTGCCCGCGATTTCGTCCGCGTAATCTTCGACTTCCTATGTCATCCCTTCCAGGTATAATTTTCGGGATATAAGTTATCCTATAAGATAATCCAGGCTATAAACTCATTTTGTACCAAATTTCATAATAATCCGTTAAGCCGTTTTTGCATGATTGAGTAACAAACATCCAAACATCTAAACTTTCGAATTTATAATATTATATAGTACTAGTAGGAAGTAGGATAGTAGGATAGTAGGATTAGATTCATATATATCATAATAAAAGCTCCACGGCCAATTTCGACCAAGGAGACTGCTCCCATCTTCGTAATAATTGTCATTCAATATCATGATCTAAGTGTCAAACTGATGCAGCTTTTGTTTTTTTGTTCCAAGACTGTGGCAAATAAGTACACAGCTTGTTTGTGGGAAAACAGACACGGAAACCTAAGAGCTCTATTCTTGACTGAAACCCGGTGGATCAACCCGAATGTTGTAAATCAGAAAATTATTTTTAATTAATTAATTAATTAATAGTGGGTGCCACATGATGGACGACGCAGACGGGGCAGGCCCAGACGGAGATGGCGGGATGATCTGGATGCATTTGCCAGCAATTGGGAGGAAGAAGCGCTCAATAGGGAGACCTGGAAATCATGGGGAGAGGCCTTTGCCCAGCAGTGGGACAGTCAAAAGGCTATTAAAGTAAGTAAGTAAGTAATTAATAATGTAATTATTAATTAATCATTTTACAATTGAATTGGATATTCACTATTTTTCAATAAACTTCTTAAAAGCGCCGCTAGTTAGTTGGTATACAGCCAAGTAAACAAACTATTAAAAAAAAAGTATAAACCATAATTATACTTAGCCTTACTTATTTGCTTACCTTATTTGCTTTACAATACCAAAAAGTGTGAAACAACTCAAAACATTTTAAGATAAGATAAGATAAGATAAGAAATCATTTATTCAAGTAGGATTCATTGAACCGCTTTTGCAGCGTCATCTGCTACAACAATCTTGAAAAGGTACATTTAGGTCTGCAAATATCTTCAACTATAATTATTAATTACTTTCATAATAAGGTGCAACTATTTTCACATATTTAAGTATACATTTTAAAATTTTACATTATAATGAAACAGATAAAATAGTCAATAATTCAGCTACGAGTAAGTGCATCGTCAAAAAGAAATAATAATAATAATAATAAAACCTTAAGTATTGGCATTAAACAAGTTTAAAATTAAATAATCACAGATACAATTAAATTATCGCAATACTCACAGTTCATTCAATAATCAGACACATAATGTAATATCACAGGTAGTCAATTATCACAGCTTGAATACATGTATATTTATATATAAGAGATTCCCGATGTTCACACTTTTTCAGTTAAAACTAGGCCAGGCATTTTTATCATTTAAGTAGTCCTGGACAGTATAATATCCTTTTTTCAGTAAAGAAGATTTTAGATACTTTTTTAAAGCAGGTAATGGCAACTCAAGTGCTCCAATAGGCAATTTATTGTAAAATAGAATACATTGACCCATAAATGATTTATATACTTTACGCACGCGAAATTTAGGAATTGCAATTTTATGTTTATGTCTCGAACTGTTCATTTTTTTAAAGGACTCCATATTCTTCAGAGCTTTTGAGATTGTACAAACTATCGATTGTTTATGATGTGTTTTCTATATTTTCACCTATGACTCAACCAGAACTATCAACAGTGATGAAAGGTTAATATAGGTCGACCCATACTTTTCTCAACGCTCAAACTAAAAACTAGTGCATCTTCTCACCCAATCAACACCCACCCATTAAATCTTATGGCAAACAATATTCCACATAGTCACAAACTTATCACACAGGTGAGTAAATATGAAACTAACTTCATCACGTAGTAAATTCACCTGAATTGTTCGTAAAAAGTGCTGCTTTTAGCTGCAAATTTAACTTTGTAATGTTATAACAATGTTACGAAAATGCAAACTGAGCAGTTACTTTTACAAAATCATATTTCAGTTAAGAGTGTTATTCGATTAGCGATTTTATTTTGACCTGTCAAGGTTGACTACTAGAATATAACGCAACTTTATGATGCGTGTTCTACATGGTGCATCTGGAAACGCATCCGAAGGACCGACTAAAGACAATGAGAGTAGTGCTATGAATCATAGAAAGAACCAATTTAACTTTGCACCTCGTTTTCTCCGAGCACCGTAGAGTAGAGATCTTTGTTTATTTTGGTGAAGTTGTTTAGACATATTTTGCTAATGGCCGAGGCCCAGTTTTGAAACTGTGATGTAGCTTAAATGGACTATATCAATCAAATGTTTGTTTCGCAAGTACGATGTTTGTAACGTCGCGATCGCTATTGTTCTAAACGATCGACGGCTTAGTCTGGTTTTGTCAAATATTTCTTGTTCAACTTCCAATTTCTCCAAAACAAACAGTCATTACTTAATCCCAGTTGAGATCTAAAATTCAAGTTGCCCGCTCACTTGATATTGTCAAATTAAAATCTTATTTCCCCTGTGAGTTGGAAGGTACGTGTAATTTATTTCAGCTGTTGACTATACAACAATTATGTGATAATTGCTAGAACTCTCCATCATTTTAGTATTTAAACCAGGTTTTATAATGATCTTTAGAACAGATCAAATTTAAGTTATCGGTATAATGGAAAACATGCGTTAAGATTACATCGAGAAATTATAATAGTAATCTAATAATGATACCCATTACAAAGCCTGTATTGGAAATTTTATTCTGAAATTTAGTATTATTTTGCGAAATATACAATTTACTATATTAGGAATGCTTTATTATGTTTAATAAAACTGAAAATATATTAGCCCCGTTTGGTGCCGGGTTGTAGTGTGTTGTGGGCGATGGTCTAGAAACCTATTACTACTAAATGTGGCACTGGAATTAAATTTCGTGTGCTCTGCCTATTCTTTTGGGAATATAGGCATGAGTTTATGTATGTATGTATATATTATTTTTCTATTACAAATAATATTCCAATGCGCCATGATAAGTTTAACGTCTGCAGTAGTGACGTCACGTCAAGCCAGTGATCGTTTACGCGCGAAATTTGAAATGTTGGTTTTTGGTTTGAATTAGGTAATGAAATTATTTGTGCATATTTTAACTTTTTCGTATTAAATCTTTAAGATAGACTTGATCAATGAAGTAACGCATGTTCCCTATTTTCACAGAAATGAACGACATAAAATCTACCGGATCTTTATAAACCTGAGCCATAGTCACACTCACGACATTACAACTTCAAACAATCTATAAACTGTTGAAGCAATCTCAACGGTGGAAAAACAAGTAAGTACCTAATAACTATATTTAAGACGCTATTATTGCCGACCTCCACCATCTAAATTTTGAGGTCAAACGAAAGTAAAATCTCGTGTCCAACGTCATTTAAGTGATTATCTTAAATGAATCATTTGTCATCCCATATTGTTTACGCAACCATGACGAATACATTCAGAATTCAATTTGAGCTACTGGGTAATAAATTTGTTAAGTTTATCAGTGGAAGTACGATCAGGTTTTTGTGACATTTGATTTATTTGGTATAAAAATATGCCATTCTTACTCAATCGTACTTATGAAAGACGAGGTCTCTGGAAAACGACTCACTTTGGTAGTATCTATTCCGTTGTTAGGTACAATCAAAGGATTATATAAGTATGTACGTTCCCAAAGCGACAAAAATATTTGTACGTTCTTAGGTAGTCAATAAAGCCATGTTCACATATTTTGTATTGCGTATAGATATTTTCGATTTTGAATGTATAGTCGAGTTCATAAATATATGCACGTTCCTAAAGGTTCAAACATAACTGAGAAATCTTATGCCCTTAACAATATTGTCGTGTTCACATATTTTTGATCAGTCTGTCCGTTTACATATTTTCGAATGTGACTGTACATTTATATGTTTTTACACTATCAGTAAAACTAATGTTGAACTGAACGCCTTTCCAGTGTGTTTCCGCTTACCTATGACGTAGTAAGCATTATAGGCACAATACACAGAAGCTAACACTTTGACTTCTACTAGCAGGGGGGTCTATATTGGAATCCCTAAATTTTTTAGTCCTATTTTTGTTTTCACGCGTATAGTTTGTCATACTGATCATATTTCCTAAAGTTTTTAGCCCTATTAATGATTCACCTAATACATTTTGACCGAAGTTTAATTGTCCTACTGAGTTATTCCCTAATATTGTTTGTCCTAACGTTTAATGCCCCTAATTACGATTGACCTAAAGTTATTTATCCTAACACTCAATAGCCTTAAATGTGATTATCCTATTGTTGTTATGGCATGTGCCTGTAGGACAATCGTTAGTAGGGATTTCGGATACCCTATGGGTGAACGGGTCTATATATTGAAACGCATAACTTTCTCTGTTCTATTTTCGAGTGTCCATCGAAATCCTTACTAACGAATGTCCTAAAGTCATATTTCTTAACAGTTTTGCCCTATTGGACTTTGTCATAACGTTTAATAGTGATAACATTAATTTAGCGCGTTAGAGTCGATTTCGCCCCAATAGGTCTTTTTTCTGGGCTTTTATAAAAAAATAACCTCGAAGATTAAGACGGGAGCTGAAGCGAAGCGAAGATCCCGTCTTAATCTTCTAACCTATCCGCATTAGAGTCGATTATTTTCTTTGGTTGAAAGTATATGCTTCAAGGTTGGTACCGTTGTTACCAGAATTCAGTTCTGATAATGGGGTCCAGGAGAAATTGAGGGAACTCCTCAAAAATTCAAGGGAAACATACCGATTTCAGTATTTTTGGTTACAAATCGAGCATATGAGATCTTATGTATCATTTACATTATGTTGTACGATAAAATCATAAAAAATATGTATCATAATGACATGTCTCCATCAAAATAATCCTGGGTATTAGGACATATAATCAGTATGACAAACTATACGCGGGAATACACAATAGGACAAAACACTTTAGGGATTCCAATGTAGACCCCCTGGTAGGATAATCGATGTTAGTAGTCGGCATGTTATGATAAATAAATTTAGGACTCTCAGTCATTACAACATAGATACCTAGGACTTACAAGCTTTAAGACAAATAACATATTATGGAAAATTAATGTTATGACTATTAATCGTTATGACAAACTCCAATAGGGCAAAACTGTTATGGCATGTGACTTTAGGACAATCGTTAATAGGGATTTCGATGGACACCCAGGGGGGGGGGGGGGGGCGTTTATGTTAAATTAGTTTTTATACTAAGCACCGAAGTATCAAGTAATAATAACTTTGTATAGGTACCTCGTAATATTGCTGTTCTACTTATTGTTCTTGTACAGGGATGTTGTAACGTAAGGTTCCCCCCCTCCCCTTAATAATAGCCTAGCCTACCCCTAACCTAACCCTAGTACTGTTGTATATATCTAGTAGTAAACTACGTGATGAGGCCAGGTGATCGGCTAGTAAAGAAGGTAGGTTCCTACGTTGTTTAGTAGTATCCAGGGTCTTCTAGCATGAATGAAACCAGTGGCAAGCTTAAATTAGTTTTATTGGTGATTATGCTTAACTCACTGAAATATCTAGTATACTGAAATCGCCTTAGGATTACTTCTTCTTCTTCCTCGGTCCCTCACTGCTGAGGATCGTGACTTGTTTCCAAATGGTGCGGTTGTAAGCTGTGTGAACCGCGTGGTGCATGTCACCACCCAGTGCCTTCTTAATAGGAGTCGAAGAAAGTCAACCACAAGAGTATGGTTCTACCTAGCAAGTGGGTCTACTAGCGTTTCGAAAACCGCGCCGCAAAATGAGGAGAAACGCCGCAAGGCTTCATCTTCGGAGGCGAGCGAAATCCTGACGATTTCTCACTAGAACTTGGCCCTGTTGAAATAAACCAACTAAATAATCTACATTAGCAAGATCATTCTCCCATATCTATAATAAAGCTTGCTTTATTTGGCCTACCACTAGCCTTCCTACTACAATATAATACAGATCTGCATCTCAGTAAACAACTTAGCTTCGGAACTTGGCCAATAGATTCCATTCAGTGCTTTTGACATCCATATAATTTATCATCTCGAGAGGATGTCTTCTGCCGCAACAATCCACAATACTCATTCTGATCTCTATTTTGCCACAGTCTTAAAAAAATCCAGAAAACCATCAGTAATCTATCTGTCCCACCGACAGCTTCCTTTCTCCCTCTTTTTCAATTCAATCCATTTCAAATTTAAAATGTTTGGATTCTATCGACAATATACGTTACTTTTAGAACCATAGACAACCAAGATAATTTAAGAGGCCTACAGAGTATTACTCTTCGTCCCTGAGTTATGACTTTAGATTGTCAACCAGTGTAATAACCTACACATGTGAGAGACCTGCAATTGTCCAAAGTGTCTAAGAAATAAAAGCAAGGGATCATCAATAACTAGATATTCTTATAATTATATATGAATGGACAGGCCCTTATTTCACCAAGTTGACATATGTAGGCTGACAAATCGACAATTCTCATGTGAAAACTGTTTCACCAACTACAATCGTAATATTTTTTTGACAATTGTCGCGCCTTGGTGAAATACGGGCCAGGACGTTCTGTTACAATGTGCCACGGTTATGCCATATATAGGCGGAATACACATTTTAGCAGGTTCGAATCCCGGTTCTGGCAGTCTATTTCTGAAAATTAAGCTACATTAATTATTATTACAAGTTAAATGAAGTTGTTATTCCAATAAGATATTGAAGATAAGATTTCAATATTAATGATAAAGTATATATGTAGGTACTTCCTCTCCATATGGCAATGGCATAGCCGTGGGACATCCTGTATACGAAAATATGCATTGAGATTCAAGATATGTGCTAATTTTTAATTTCGATTGGATTAAATATGTTTCAGTTCATATGTTTTGTATTTGGGGTGTTCAGAAGAGCGTGCCTTTGCCTAAGGGGTGCTTAACTTAGATGTAAAACTATGTTTATTGCACAAACATCCTTAAGCCTGACCTTGATACTCTCACTGCTAGAGGTCGTGGCAATAATGCAGCTGGCCGTTGCCGCGGTTTAAAAAAAACAAATGAAGATACGATTGTGGTAGATTACAAAATTGCTGATGTGCCTTCGTGATACAGTGATAAGTTTGGTCTCATCTTTAGAAATAAAAGAAATTATATTAACAAAACACAATCGAGTCTTAGTTTTTCAGAGGTTCCGTTTGTGTTATTATAAAACCGGCTGGTGACATGGCGATATTGGAGGCCTACGGCAAAAAAGTAAATAAGTATAGTTTTTATTTCACTGGTTAAGTATGGAACGACGTTAAATTATTTGTTACTCCGGGCAACTTGTTTCGTACGTACAGTACGTTTATCTCACGAGCGCGGGTTAGCCACAGTTGTAGTTGTGACACATACGTTACGAACACATAGACAATGTGAACTCATAGCTCCTACGCTGACGTACACATTGACAATGTGCATGTATATCTCAACACACAACCATGGCTCACCCGCGCTCGTGGAAGTTTGTTCCCAGTTTGGAATCCTAATCACATTGTCATTTCTTAAGGATGGTACCGAAGTCAATAAGGTGCTTTTGCTTTTCTTGTTTTTTTTTTGTATTCAACGACGGCAAATTCTTTTTTTTTTTAACCTGACTGTGGCTTTATACGCCGGGCCCAATAAAGCGATAGGAGTGCGCAGTTGAAGAGTAGCCTGGGGAAAATCCAGGGGAAACCTCCGACACGATCACGCGGGCGGTTTAAACACTGGAATACTGTAAGATTTTGCACTCCAGTGAGATTGATTGAGCGGCTTCATTGTGGTAAAATTTAGTTCAATTTTGTTCAGTTGCTTATTTTTTGTCATCTTTTTGTTACTTTCATGTCATTTTATACCATGTACGTTGTGGAAATGAATAAAGTATTTATCTATCTATCTATCAAATCTGAGGTGTGAGTGGAATCGAGCTACTCAGAGTTTTGTCGCTGGTTCACGAAACCTAGCCTAGCTGAGAATAGTCCAGCAAGGAACTCAGCTAGGCCCGACTTGGATCGGACTGACTTTACCCGATGCGGCGGTACCAGGACCAATATGTGTCTGTGTTGTCGCGATCGCGCAGTGGGCATCCACAGCCAATGGACACTAGCAAAACAACAAAACAAAACTCACAAGCTCGTCGCCGACCGTATGTGTTGACAGCTAGAGATATAATGCAGGGCCCTATATCAACAAAACGCATCACAAGGAATACAAAACCACATAATATCTAAAAACAGCTTCATTGAACGCCGAGCTTACGCGTTAGTCCAAATGTATTGCCAAATATAAATATCATATTGTATGTAATGCGTTTAGGAGGTGAAATGAACCGGATAGCTCTGGCTTGTGAAAGTGCAAAAATAATTGTCTATTTATATTAACAGAATTAATTAACATACAATAACAATTGATAGTGCACTCGAAGCGCGGTGTCATCTGTTTGCATAGCAGAGTCATCGCCCACTCGCGCCAGTACTGGCGCAAGTACTGGCAAGTGCTGTCGTAAGATCACTTGACGTGTCAACACGCCCACTGCGCGAACCATTGATATAGTCTTAGAACAATATGGGGTTGTTCTTGCATCCTCAACAAAAGGCATAATCCTCAGCGAAAAATATTAGAACCATCAGAAAATGAATTGTTTATCTCTCAGACCATTATTAAAACTCACCCATATCAGTGGGGTATCATCAATATGGCCAAGTATCTATGAAAAAATAATAGCAGACTAATACTGACCGAATTCTGAAGTGTCATTTTCCTAAAAAATCGAGAGCGCAAAAGAAAAGGTGTAATTATCTCTATTAAATTATTGCATTTCTTGTAATATTGACAAATCATCCCAATGGCTCGGTGACTAAACATTAAACTAACACTTAATCCTAACTTATTTCAAATATCATTTACACCGATAAAGCGTGTTGGTGTCGCGGCAAAATTACCATCTACCTTTATCAACTCACTGATTTACCAGCTGGGAGACTTACCAGTTATGATTTACGTTCGTGATCCTGGGTACCACAATTTAAATATCACAGAAGGTCCGATTTTCAAGTAGATAATGATTAATGGGCTTATATTTGAAAACTCTTTGGCTAGGCAAACCTGTTGGTACCGAGTTTTGTGTATGCTTCACCACTACTGATCGCAAGTATGTCAATACTAAGTAAAGCAAAACGATAGAAGGTCTCCGTTTCAGCTTGGGCAAAACTGCTTTCGGCTTATTCTCCTCTACAGTTCGCATTCTCAATTGATGCTTGTGAAATTTTGTGAGGAGCTTCGATAATTATAAACATATGTTTTTTATTCGCGAGGTCTTCAGCTCACAGAGCCACTAAGTATTAATGTGTTTTCCTTTTGTACACAATACCAATGGAGCAGAAATAAATTAGTAAGTAATTAATTGGTAATCGAAAAATTTAGTTATTAATTCCAGATAGTCTTTAAGACATGAATATCTTGAATGTAGAATAATTATGAAGCGGGTCTGCTGTAGGTATTTGTATACTTTCTACTTTGTGATCACGGCACCTTAAAGATCTGAGTCACCGGTCGCCACTTGTTTGTGAGAACTATACGAAAATGTTTTAAAGTCGAACTTAAAGTTTAAAGGTTTTCTGAACCACATGCGTCCGGATTCCCTGTAGTTACCAGCCTGCCAAACTGTGATATCTACAGTACATGTGCTTTTTAAAGATGTTTTGGTATTTAGGGGCTTATTTTTATAATATAGGTTTACATAATATATTTTTTCCTAAAGTTTTTCCTAACTCGACCATTTCTACCTTCTTACCGGCCGACAACAGCGTTAGCGTCGCAGGTCAAGGCACCGTCGTGGTGTCGTTAATTTGATAAATTAAGGCTGGTTTTTATAAAAATCCGTTAGACCAAATGTCAGATCAAATTTCAGTAACTCAGTACATTTTTTGACTTAACAAACCGATAAGGTCTAACGGATCTTTATAAAACCGAGCATATCCATAATTGACACTCCGTCTGTCACCTTTACTGCTATGAACTCAATATGCTAAAGTGCTACCTTTTGGAGTAATGTCGATCACTGGAGCTTTTAACTTCGTTATGCTTGCTAGTTCTTTACGTAACGTGTTAAACTTATTGTGACTTTTTTTTACATAGCTAATAACAGTACTATTCAAGCCTAGTCCTTAAATGGTTGACTTCCTAGCAGCGCTGGCCATATTAGCGGCCGACCGCAGCGTCGTAGGTCAAGGCTCCGTCGTGGGAAGTGTCGCTGGCGCTTTGTGATATATTCGGTAATGAAATTGAAAGGTCGACGCTATTTATAATTTTCGATTACCTACTTGTCTGGTTGATAATTTAAATTCTGTATAGACTATTAAACCCGTTTTATCTAAATTCCGAATCCTTTTTTTTGAAGTTTCGCTTTTTAAATTCCCAGTTTGACGTTTGACGCATTTACTTCCAAAGTCGATACACATTTGGCCTCTTTTGTTGCTATGTATTAAAAAAAAAAACTTTATTGCAGTAATCACATATAACATCAGAACCTAATGACCCATCGCGTATGTACTACGTATTTGACTTGGCCCATAATGTTAATAGTGTCCTCCGGCTAAGCTGAGACAATTACGAGTTGATTGTGCCCGGTGGTCACTGGGAATATTCGTGAGATACGCTCCCAAATAAAAATGTACTTTGTGCGCACCATTGTCATAAATGTCTAGTGTCTTCTTAATTTGGCAAGTTAAGATGTTTTTTGCTAAGATTTCGTCATGCCGTGAGTTATGCTCGATTTGACTATTTTTATTTGCGTGTCTACGTAATTGGAACATGCCATTTGGATAGAAGTTTTAATGAAGTTACAGTTCACGACAGAAGAAGGTCAAAGTTTTGTTAATTCGCGTGTGTCAGGTCAGAGAAATCATAAGAACGCCATGACCAGTCGTGTAATAATACAGTTGTGGTGTAAAAACAGACCCGTGATCTCTTTGTCGAACGTTGATACCATAATGTGAATATTAGGCTAAGCACAACAAACCATAATAATTTTTGTCATGCGACAAACGTGTTCTCTATTTTTCTATTAATTACTGTGTGATGGAGATGAAAGGTTTCATGTCATGGAGATTATGCTCTACTGGCGCTGTTCTGTAGGTATGACACTATGTGTCACGCACCTAATACTATTAAGTACAGTTATTTTTTTCTATTAAATAACAAACTGAGGGATATATCAGGCTGATTATCATAGACACATGGTGGGTGGAACTAAATATTTTAGACAATAGTTGAGAGTTTTATTTCGTCTACAATTAAATGGATTCTAGTATCACATGAAAATTTGTCACACAATTTATGTGGGTAACTTTCGTGTCACAGCGGAATCAATTAAATTGTAGACGAATTAAAAACCTTAACTATGGTCAAACACTTTGAACCCCACCAGTTCTGGTGTCGTTCTGGTATATAATCAAAAAAATCAGACATGTGTGTGTGCGTATGGCGCGCGGGTTCCGTAGTTACCCGTTACATTTTGCGGACTTACAAGTTTGCAAGCTTAAATTTATTATGTTTTTGACACAACTAATAACATTATTAATCAAAGAAAATTGTGCGAATGTTTGCTTGTATAAGTACATTTCTTAAATTCGGCTATTACTCAATAACTAGCAATGTCTACTTACTTTCGATAGTTTTTCTTTTAAATTCATTAGATATACTACTATTATTCACATGCCCGGTACCCGCCGTTTAGCTGGCAGTGGCGGGACACTTGTCCATAACAATGATTGTCACTTTAAACCTTAATATCACGCAAACGGATAGCTGAATATAAAAATTGTTTTAGAAAACCTACAATATTTTTGAACGAGCTATTCAACGATATCCCACACGATGGGGTTTGGAAGATAAACTGCACCCCTACATTACGTGTAGGAGAGGTACCCTAAAAAATGTTTTTCAAGATTTTATCCTACCTTTTTTGTCGGCGTAATTGATATTATGTATACTCATGCAAAATTACAGCTTCAAAGTAATGGTTACTGAGCTAAGCCGCGGACAGACGGAAGGACGGACATGGTGGAACCCTAAAAACAATGCCTTATATTCACTGCATCCAGTCAAAGTTACCTTACACAGTCGCTGTGTCATAGCGTCAATCACTTTTATCTCCGTATTCGGCTAAAGTATAAGGCTATAAAACAAAGCTTTCCCATCGTGAAGACAATCGAAATACCCACATCTGTAACCAAATCTAACAATCATAGCTGTCATTCTTTATTCAGGTAAATACGATATACTGCAATATTCAACCGCGAACTGACATTAATCTGACAGAATGTTGCCAAGATTGACTTTAACAGTCATTTTGGTTGTAACATTTTAGTACGCGCGCCTACGACTTAATGATAAACATTGACATGTATAGTTTTAGTTGTGAAATGTCGATTGGCATAGATTTATACACTATTGTTTACTTATAAGGTAAGCTTTTGAAACCTTAATAGCTAAACTATGACACGAATTTTTGTCCTCTATTAAAATGACAAACGATTGAAAGTGAAAAATATTGGATCAGTGTCGACCATTAGGACAAACGTCCTATTATCCTTTTATAAACATTTAAGGTAAACACCTTCGAGCTTCATAAACATTCATGATTTTATTTACGGTAGCTCGTAATGTCAAGACTCTCACGATGCTTATCAATCCTCAAGGCAAACGTCATGTATTTTGGTTAATTAAAAATTACCGACGTAAGCTGTCACATGGATAATTTGTCACATGTCATATTCGTGTGAAAGTCAAAGTCATGTCGATGCGAATTCAAACTTGATTCAAACTAAACAGTGTTATTTATTTTATCGAGAGACATTTTACAGGACAACATTAAGTTCTAGATCATACAAGCTACTGGGCCAGATTATGTTCTTGATTCTTAAAAACGGTAATCTGGTTAAGAACTTAGTAACAAATTAAAGTCGAACTTTAGTTAAAATGTCTCGTCATTGTCATTGTCATTGACATATTACCAGTTTTTTTTTGACAACTAGTACTTAATTGTATTTAGTGCAATCGAGCAGCGCAGCCTTATGACTAGACCCCGTTATCTTGTCGCACAGAAATCGTTTTTTAGTAGAGCGTGAATGTTTTTTTTATCGACTATCTAAATGTCGATACTATATGTCACTGATAATTTCAAAGAGGTTTCACTATATACTACTTATTACTTTTGTATAAAAATATATATTATAATAAACGAAGAATTAAAAGTCTAGGGTGTTCGCTAGGATTTATCATAGTTTTTCCACAATAATTACAATAAACTTTACACAATTGTACATGGTCAGTGTAACTATGGGTTATATAGCGATTTTCGTGATGACATGTTCCACATTGGGCGGCAACTGTAAATCCTGCTGCATATACAAGCGAAGGACGCATTGACCAGCCCCACACAATTTCAAATAACAATTGATTTTTAAAAGCTGCTGGTAAAGGTAATACGAAATCTTTCATTCTATCTCGATATATTTCTGTGGTTATACTAAATTTACTGGACGCGAGTCGCCGCCTCGGCTTACCTCGCTGTGACTCGCCGAGAGTGTACAGGCGGCGTTAACGCAAACTCTTGGAGTATTCCAGTGTTTAAGCCGCCCACGTGGTCGTGTTGGAGGGTTCCCCTGGATTTTCCCCAAGCCACTTTCCAACTATATACTCCTATCGCTTTATTGGGTCTGGCTATAACACAGTCAGGTTCAAAAAAAACGGCGTTAACATTTAGCTCAAGAAAAAATATAGTAAATTGTTATTCTTGTATACTTTTGTTAAACTTGTAGGTATTGAAACGTAGCTTAGTCTCTGAAGGAAAACAGCCTTATTCAGGTGACACAGTCATCCATCCTCAACATAGCTTCTACACATGTCCTTATAGCAAAGTCAATGCCCGTACCTAATGCATTAATGAACCATTTGCGATTTAATACACTTTAGTTCCGTATGACTAAAACAATTGTGGGAGAATTAAGTGCCATTTTAGTTGAGGAAAACGAATATTATAGTGTTAGTAAAACAAAATCAAATTGACCTCAACACGTTGTTAAATTTAATGGACTTTTAAAGATTGCCCTTTTAGATATAGCAGTCGCTTTATGTGATTACGATTGTCCTTCATTGAGTTATCGAGTTAGCGCTATAATTGTGGTAAATGTCGATTTGTTATCCAATTTGTTATACTCGTATTCATTTAACATTTCAATAGCGGTCATCAACTTGACTTTCATCCCGATATCGCAATTTTTTTGCGACAAATCAATTATCTATACAAAACTGTCGCAAAAATGCCATCGCTTGTGTATCATAGTACAGGGTAGGATGGAGCCACGGAGTCACTAGGTACGCATAACATTAGTCAATTACTGATAAAATGACAATTTTACAGCCAAAAATAAAATCTAAATGCATTTAAGTTTGTTTGTTTATGTGCACATGGAGACGAAGTCATTTCAAATAACAAAAACGTCAACTGAACAGTTATGCCACCGGTAGTCACCGCTAGCCGTTCAGCTACCCGCGGCCGTCAATACCACGGCCTTATGTTTTATGACCCGATTCGGAGGCGTCGAGTCAGGGGAGCGGTACGCTCGGTCCGCCATTTTGACGAACGGAATGAAAATAATCAATAAATTATTTAAATAAAAACTGTTTTTTAAATATAGTAATTCATAGTACCTATACCTTATTAAAACTGTGTATAATACTTTCGTTATTTATAATCTGGCAACTTGACCTAGTTGCCAGATTATAAAGCCTTTTTTATCGTGCTATTTTATTCGCACCTGTACGACCTTAGGTAGTGTGAGTTACTCTAGTACAAAGGGTGACCGCCCGACTTTTATTGCCCTAGTCGCCAAATGATGTTACGGAAAGTAAAACAGTATTACCTAAAGTAGCGTCTAAACTAATGTTCCGATGGGGTAATAAAACCAGGTAGAATAATAGACCGGCTTTTCACCAACAATAGGCGACTTAGATTTTATTACCCCATCGGAACGTTCGTTAAGACGGCTACTCAAAATATAAACGATAACATCGGCTAATATAAAAACCTAAAACGTACAATTCAATATAAATCAGTTTTGTATGAAAGTCAAAATTAAATATATAACTATAAAAATCTTTGTCATCACTGCTGTATTATAGACAAGATATATGTACTTACAAAGCGTTACTGTCTCAATAGTATTTTTTTAATGCTTCAGTTTTGATTGTTTTCGACGGCTATACTTTGACATTTAGTTACCGTTTTACTTTTGTATGTTCTACGCTTTTAAAAGTTAAACAATGAACAAATAATATATATATATATATATATATAAATATAATAATATATATATATAGTCTTTCGAATACTTTACTTTCTGATTCCTTCTTTTACTTTGCTAGTCTATGTAAGAGTACTAATAAAATCCCAACTATATTAATTATGGTGCAAATAAAGGTTTGCGATACCTGCTTGTCCTTGCGTCGCAAGGATGCCGGTACCACTGTATTTCACCGATAGCAAGAAATGCTTACTTTGGGGAACATATGCAACTGTCGTTATTGATAATTACATTTTAGTAGTGAAGGGTGGTCAATGACCGCTATTGAAATGTTAAATGGATTCGGGTATAGTCCATTATTTTAACACGCTTCTCTGATATTTCATCGATTTTACGTTTCAAGACAATGGTTATTTGATAAAAAAAAAATAAGAGTCTATGACAGTAAAAAGTGATCCAGAACAGAATGATATCTCTTGTCAATCCCCAATAAAATGACACTTCAAGCAGGAACACGTAGTACCTCTGGGTTCTGTGAAGCCTTTTCTCCACAGGCTTCACGGAGCGTCTTCAGTGTGTTGAGAATTTAAGCCTGTTACAATATAGCTTTGCATTAACGTCTGATGTGGAGAACAATTTAATCCCCCGACAGACATTCTCTCCATTGTCGAACGGTCCTAGAACATTTATATGTTAGAAAATCACTAGCTCGGAAAGCCCTTTTTTATTCTTTAAAAACAGATAGCAAAACTGCATTTTATCCACAAGAGTGCAAAGAGTATTTGAAATCGGAACGCGCTATTTGTAACTTTTTTAAACATAATAACATGTAAAGGTCAGTCCAGACAGTCCAGCAACAATAATTTTATATTGTGCTGTTGTGTTAAAAAACTAGTACCTACGCCAAATCTCGGTATTAGGTAGTGGACCACTATATTTAGGACGCAACTGTCAACGTTAGGACGAGGAGGAGGAAAAAAAAATTCCTCGCTCTAGTGAGGTGAAAAGATTTGTGTCATACACGGCTGCAAAGTTATTTTACGTCTCGCGTGTTGCAACACTCGCTACGCTCAGGATTCTATTTTTGAACCACTCGCTTCCCTCAGGATTCTATTTTCGAACCACTCGCTTCGCTCGCGGTTCAACCATAGAATACCTTCGCTAGCTCGTGGTTCAATCCTAGAACCCATTCGCTAGCTCGTGTTTCAATTCCACACTCGCAGTTAAAATACAACTTTGCACCCTTGTATAACAAATAACTATTATTAACTCTACCACAAAGTATACAATAAGTGTACAAAAAGTCTTTCTTAGTGTTACATATATTAAATATATACATGTGAACCATATATCAATAAATAACAAGATTAAATGAAAATATCCCTTAAACTAGCCTAACAGTTTGTGGCCGCACTGTTGCACAACAGGCTGGTTAGGTTTAGGCAGAAAAATAATGTTCCGTCTAGAGTCAAATGAATGTTCATTGAATTCGATTTACGGACTCAGCTAGTAATGATGTCCTTCAATTTCCTATTATATTGTTAATATTTTACAATTATAACTCAGTTTGTGACCAAAGCACATACACCTATATATTCTATCCGGTATTTTATTAGCTCTCGGAACCGACGAAAGGATAAACATTGAACACGCAACCTATCAACCTACATAAAAGGGCACGGGAGGACCCGAGCGCCCAGACCGTCGCCTCCATGGTCATTCCTTCGTTGCCCATAAGTTCAATGGTACTGAACAGCAGGAAACAACGGTTTTTATGACTGTTTTATTATGCAGTTTGCTTTATATTATGCCGGCTATAAATGCAATTTCCCACACGACGTAAGTATCCGCTGAACGGTATAGTTGCAGCTTATGTCAACACTCTTATTCCCTTGAAAATTAGACCTATTCTTGTCTATCAATATCGTTCCCGAAATGCATGAGCGGCAAAGTAGAACAGTGGAAACAAGATGTAAATCAAGCGATATTATGTCTTATGTTTAAGTAAATAGGGATGTAGAGATTCGCATGTTTTGGATTCACTGTAGTCTTAAGGATGACAATAAATGATTAAGGCGGTGAGAACTTTTCTCAATGAATGACACTTGCTTTTCGTTGTCGAAGTGTGTAATGGGCGAAGAATAAGTAACCTGTTAATTTTGAATTAAAATCTTACATTTATTATTATATTTTGAGTAAATTATTGTATAAAATACTCATTCCGCGACAGGCCTGTTCCTCTAGCCGCTTCGACTAAACTCAGCAATCCCACACCGCCGAGGTTGTCACCTCGCAGGCAAACGCGTTTGTCTCTGATACTCATCGTACCGCGGGCGCCGTTTTGGCGCGATGATGACACCCAAATATGATGACGGGATGCCATGATTTGAGTTTTTCTATTTTGACAAATAGTAATGTCGTTAGATAAAATACTTTCCGTACGTAAGTACTATTATTTAGAATATATAATAGTTCCTTCTAAATTGAGGTTTAGCTACAGAGTAGAAACATACGTAGGACATAACAAGATACGAAAACGACGGCACGTTACGCAAGATATGCAAATTTTAGCGCTGTAATTTGTCACAAAGTTACCGGTATCGGGATACCGGTTTTAAAGTGACGTGTCGGTATAAATTACCGATATTTATGGTGATGCGATTTATTATGATTGCAGTGATCGCAAGTAAATTGTTTATTGAGAGTGTGCCTACGTGCTTGTTTACTGTGGGAACTAAATTTGGCATTTGATGTTGGGCGTTTTGGCCTTATTAGTGATACTGCACCCAGATCTTACATTTAGCCGTTGGAAATTAATTAGTGTCAGTGTATTAATAGTTTCAGGGATTAAGTAATATTTCAAGTTATAGAATTGACTCTGTTTTATTGTCTTCCTAGTAAACCGGGACTTCTTTAATCATTGTAATAGTCCTGCATACACTGTAACTCAAGTACTTACTTAAATAGTTCAATCTGTGAAAACGATAAAAAAAAAATTAAAATCTCGTCTTATTCACATCAGTTAAATTAATCAAAAATTTAATATATGTTAAATGCTGTAAAATGATATTGTCGCACTCATTTCCTAAAGTTATGTCAACGTTCCAGTAACTTTGTTTGCAAAATTCTTGCACAATAAAAAATAATTAGTATCGCCATCATTGCAGCATCGTAAAACTGGCATCCTCAATCACACGTCGCTTTTAGATGATGTGACAAATTTTTAATGCACAACCTAAAATTCTCATTTAATCGCAAGTTGGATGGACATGTTTTTGGGGTTCCGTGCGGATAAATTATTTTTTTATTTAAATTAAAAATAAAAATAATCAAATCATGTTTTTTTTTCTGAACTACTTTTGCCAATGAAATACTAATAAGTGTATTTGTAAATTAATTATTTGCCTCTCCATATCTGTTTTCACTCGCTGTTTGAAATTGTATTGAATGACGATTTTTACTTTTGCCCTCGACTTCGTACGCGTGGAATTTAGTTTCCGAGAAAATGGCAATTTTCACAAATCCTTAATGATATTCACATAACAACTTTCTCATGAAACATTCCGTCCATTGGAGAAAACCGTATGAAAATCCTTTTGTTGCGTACAGACATACAAACAGACGAGGCGGGACTTTATTTTTTAATATGTAGTAATGACATTTTTCTACTCTTCTCTATTTACCTAATTAGGCTTCTGATCCCTTAAGGTAGACGATGCCACGGAAACCTGTATCGTAAGTATCACTTTTGTTTGTCACATAACTACGGAATGCTCAGCCGTGCGTCAACTCAAACTTGTCCAGTTTTTATTTTTAGCTAAATGTGACAAATTCGTAAAGCAACGTACAAATTGGTCGCGCTCACGAGAGATTCGGCTCAGCCCCGAGTTATTGCTGACATTAATACTTCGGATTTGACACGAACTCGTTGACTGCCGGACTATTGGTTGTTATTATAGATTGCTTAATGGGCGCAAGTCATACGATGCTTACTTATTTTATAAGGTAAGGATTTTTTGCGATCAGATCACGTATGCCTCGAACACGTAAATGGCACAGTTCACAATATTTGCAACTTCGACTGTAGGTACGCACTCTAAAAGGTCTTCAAGCTCCGGCAAGGTGCACTCATTGCTCTCCTGATACATATAAAAAAAAATGAAGGCACATCGATATGTATAATTAAAACCAGAATTAAAAAAAAACTATAGGTACTTTTAGAACGTGAAATTGTATTATTTCATGAGCCATGTTCCGCTATCACTTACATCTTACACCGCCTTATAAAAATCGACTCTCCCACGGCTATTACAGCAAGTGCTTTATCCAAGTGCTAATTGCATCTCGTTTTTGCCCATATTAACTTTTTTCTATAGTCAATCTTATCTCGCATTGTTTAAAGTCAATAACCGATCGACAAGATTTGGGAGATAAGTTCTTTTGTTCGGGTTGTTGTGATTCAGTCACTCACGCGGAAATCAATTTGTTTTAATGTGATCGAATTATTGTACGATTAGAATATGAATGGAAAAAACGGTCGTATATTGGAATTTGTTTGGACGCGCACATTGTAATAATAGTTGTTTCAGACCACGGAAATGAAACTGCATCAATCAACAGAATAGAGCGATTCAATCCGCGCCACTCAAAACTGTCATCTTTCCCTTAAGTCTCCCATTAGACATTTAAGCGCATCTATTCTAGGGTGGACCCTGTTACAACTCGCCTACAACCTGTTAGGTCATCACTATTAAGTGTTTTATGATATCATGTTTTATTTTTGTATATATGTGGGTAGGCGTATCTTCATGCCAAGTTTCATCTCAATCGGTTCAGTGATTTAAGCGTGAAACACTGACAGACATCAGTCATCCATTATTTGCCTTCTTGAATTTTTTCATGCCAGTACAACATTGAGAACCCAATACCAACATAGAGTGGCAAATCAAACTGCTCGCGGAAACAAATAAAACATCTCTAAAACAGAAGTCACCCTCTATTAACCGTAACAAATCTAAAGCGCTTTGATCCTCGCAAATATTTCGATGTTGGCGAACTTCTTTCCCTTTTTGTTTTGTCAAAGCATACTTGATCCGCTCTGTTAAATAAATTGTACGGTTATCGTTAGTGGCGTTTAGGATACACGGAAGCCGCGGAGGCAAATATTTGAAAAGTTCGGACGGCACCTGCGGTCACCCCTGTACTCGTATTGTCCTCGTAGGAGTGTTATAGAGCGGCTACTACCTAGAAATCAATGTATACTTGAAACCCTCCCGTATCCATCCCGGGGTCTGATTTCCGTCATTCAAGATAAAAAAAAAACTTTACCAACTTGGTAGGTTAGCTTAATAAGTGTTAAACCTGTGATGTTTTTAGGAATTAGACGCGAATAGAAATATGACCACGATAAAACGAAATATCGTCTTGATTATGACGAAATCGGAATTAATAAACATAAATATACTTACACAAATCGCTTCTTTTTTAATTTTTTTTTTTAGGTCGCAGGTTCGAATCCTGCTCGGTGCCTAAATTTTTCAATTTTTCCTTCATTCTAAATTCAAATCGCTTCTGTTTGCTGCTCAATGAATGCATGATAATAAAAAAATGCTATGAAAAATTGCAATGTTTTTTTTTGTGTACAGTTGAATTTACATTACACTGCTTACTAAGTTATGCACTAACAAAAGCTCACTCAGTTCTTCTAACCCGTTTTTCGTAATCGCAACTCTATACACTTCCCCGAAACTACAACACAAATTCACCCACTCTTTTACCCTTATTTTATTTCGCGACTCAATACATTCCCTATTTTGGTCCTTCGCCTCGAGTGTTTGCCCTTTCCCTTTGAGAGTCCTGAGGGTCGGCGAGAAGAATACTGAGCGAGCCCTTTCCTTAGGGTCTTAAGTGTCGACTGGCCATTTCTTCTTGCTTTTTTATTAGTTGTCCTTTGTGTTGAAAGGTTGGAATTAGGTACTTTCCGAGTTTATTCGTCGCAGCACTTAGTGAGCCGAGAGAAGTTTTAATTAGGTTCTAGATTTATTTTGGCCAAGACGCATTCGTTACGTACCTGTTACCTATTTTAGTACGAGATTACGTTTGCATGAATTGTAATATCTACTTTATTAGTCATAGTCATATAATTTATTGCGTCCATAGTTTATACAGATCTTAAACAATAAGTCAGTACAATTTGTATCATATGGGCTTTGGAAGGGCGTAGCAATTAATAAACTAGTGGTTCTGTAGACCTCGTGAGTGAGTTTTTTTATCATTTCCAAAATCTGACATTATAAAAAAAAACAATTATGAATATCGAACCTGCTAACAAAGTTTCACAAGAAGCGGTTGAAAAATGCGACCTGTAGAGCAGAACAAACCGAAATTCGGAAGCAGAAACTTACAAAATCTTTGAAATAAAAATTGTTTTTGAAAATTTCCAAAAACTGACTCGACAAAAAAATTGTATATAATTACAGGAACTGCTCACAAAATTTCACGAGAATCGTTAGCGAAATGCGACCTGTAGAGGAGAATAAACGGAAATCCGGACATACGAAAGCATTTTTGTCGAAGCTGAAGCAGAGACCTTCGTTTCACTCGGTCAATAATAATAAATATTTGTGGACAATCTTCTCAAAATAAGCAAAGCTTGTACTATGGGTATTAAGTGACGATATACATACTTATATAAATAAATATATACTTAAATAGGTACATGGAAAACATCCAAGACTAACGAACAAATATTCGTGTTCATCACACAAATAAATGCCCTGACCGAGATTCAAACCCGGGACCTCCAACTTCGAAGGCAGGGTTACTACTAACTAGGCTAAAGTGGTAGTCAAAATTGCTCCACAAAGTAGTAAAGTATTACACTAATTATTATATTCACTAGTTATTTAAGGATAAGTGTTTTAAGAACTTCGGTTGAAATGTAATTTATTTAACATCTACCGCCTGGATATGATCTGAGGAAAAAAAATACCTTTAATTTTAGTTTTTTTTTTAAATTATTTTCATGTTTTTAAGTTTTTATACTTATTTATTTATACAAATGATACCGTTATCCATTTGCTATGCCGTAATAATAAATTAAATAGTTGTAACATCAGTAACAATAGTTTTAGTTCAGAAGTTTTATCTCCGGTAGAGCACTCCGTTACACTTAAGTTTTGTTATGGCTTATACGAAAATAGAGTATTTATTGGATTAAAGAAGGCAAAGCCGGTGGAAACCACCTCATGTTATCAACACGCTAGAACGCCTACCAACCCAACCGTCTTCAAACTTGTCTCGACAGACATCTCGCAATCTCAGGCCCCATATTGCCGGGAATTTCATCCCGTAAGTACACGTTAGGCATTGTTAATTAATCTTATGATGTTACAAAGCTTTCTTGGAGACCGTTGCGACCTGCCGCAGGCGATGGTTTCTCCCTGTGACTAGGCAAAGAGTGGAGAGGACAGAGTGGAATTTTGTCGCTGTTTATAACTACTACTAATGATTGGACGACCACTTTACCTCAGTTGGTGGTGACCGTGTCTACGAAGCTACGAAAGCTAGGTTTGAATCTCGGTCAAGGCATTTTTGTTACTGAGTCTTGGATGTATTATATGTATTTGCCTATTTATTTATTACGCTGACATGAAATCATTCTTGAAGGCAGCGTCTCGTTGACGCTCTAGGCGACCATAGGGCTGGCGCTTACCTCTCCCAACGTATTTCTTTGGCAATACAGAGAGGTAAGGCCGCCAGCGTTATGGGCACCATGCTGCAGATGGAACTGTTGGACGAGGTCTTCTTTTTGCGACTTGGGCTGGGCAAGCTAGTTTATAGTATTTTTGTGTCAATAAATTTGTACGTTCTGACAGATAGCTGTGAGATACTCATAATTTGATAAAAATATTAGGTAAGCAGGTATGTATGTATGTTGTTGCCTAGTAGCCGTAGTGCAAGCTCTGCTTAGTTGGGGACTAGGTTGATTTGTGTAAGATTGTCTACAAATATTTATTTATTTATTGCAAGTATAAGTTCTATTATTAAGTTGCAACATTTGTGAACGTCAACATCTTTTAATGTGATACTCGGAGGCCATGTCCCTACCTTGATGATAAGAGACATTTTTGAAATGCTAATTTTTTTACAATAGAGACATTGAAAGTCACAGATATGTTCCTTGCCAGCCCTGTCCTTTCAGATCGATATGTATTAATGGAAACCGAATAAAATGACGAAATGTCCACAATCACGAAATGATGTGAGCCATCATGCATACTCAGGCAAATAATTTATAAAAGTTAATTTTAGTTTTTTTAACCTTTCATCCCTTCTATTCGCGTCTACATCCAAAATACTCTACATCACCTCCATATGACACCCACGCTCTAGCTTAAGGCCTCACCCGTGTCTAATGCTGAAGACAATGCCAGCATTTAGATATTGTTAAATACCATAATGTACAGTACTTTGACTAAATAATGTGCTACGCTTGGCGTATAACGCGACGACGTACTTACGAACGTATTAATGTAGTTTGCTTGCGGCATTTTGAATAGAATATGTGACGCCCACACAAATTATCAGGTCCTAATCTTAGGCCATCTAGGGCTATCTATGTGTGATGTTTATTAGAAACGCTAGCAATATAGTTGTTGGATTTCTACATTCAAAATTATTACTAAACCACTAGGTACCACACAATTTCAGTCAGTTCAAACTGATAATTATTGAAGTCTGAATAGGTCTTTTATGTAAGTTATATATAATTGATATCAATAATTTTTGTGAATATTAATTTAAAAATACTTCATAGGAACCTGGGCAAACGCGAAAAAATGCCTTTCTTTATTTGATAAATATTTATTACAATAAAAATTGATTTTGATAAAAACTCATTAAAACAAAGACCAAATATTAGTGAAGAAACTTAAGTACGATTTGAACCTGAATCGTCTGAGATTCCAACCTGTTCGGGCAGCGGCAGCAGACGGCTTTTCCAATCACTTCTTATTATAAATTTCAAATTAAAGGGAAAATTAAAAAGTATTTTTTAATTTGAAATGAACCTATCGTAGGAAATTTACCAGCTATTAGAGTTGAAGAATCGGCTCCTTTTAACGTGACTGGAGTTAGGTAGCTAAACGCTTTTCCCTTTCGTTTGATATTTATGATTTGGTTAGCAGACATTACTGCTTATTTTAATTTTCGCAAAAACAAACGCATCCACTTGAGAAAGTTTAAATTTAG
Organism: Epiblema foenella; assembly: GCA_963556455.1. Lineage (NCBI taxonomy): Eukaryota > Metazoa > Arthropoda > Insecta > Lepidoptera > Tortricidae > Epiblema > Epiblema foenella. The sequence goes on along the minus strand of OY747113.1, from coordinate 9,175,606 downwards.
TAGGGGGTAGCACATTGTTACTAACGATTCTCAATGTAATTCGAGATGTTAGTGCTGTTTCTGAAGTTGTAATAACTTCCCGGTAGATGTCGCTACCGGCTTATCTAAGGCGTAATTAGCAGAGGTGTAAAGATTGAAAGATTAGTCAGCACAAGGGATACCCCCGGTAGCTCAGTTGGTTAAGAGCAATGGTCGAATTTCAGAGGTGTGTTTCAAATCCCACTTGTGGTATGGTATATTTTTTTAAATTTGTCACTGATCGAAAAATATTGCTTACCTACTACAAAAATAATTCACTAGGTACTTATTTCCAATTTTCCAAATGCAAATCTTAGATATAATATTATGAGTTTGATATAAGCATTTGCTAATAAACAATACCATTTTATGCATATATATATATTTTATATACGTACCCGACCCAAAGCACGCTGCAAGTTGGTACAAAGAGGTAAATCTGATATTATCGTGGACTATAACATGAATGAAATATTATCTACGATAGTCTAAACGCGCTTATCAGCAGCTTATCGAAGAGCAATAAAACAAATAGTTGTTCCGCAAGTTGTCAACCGCGGTAACCGGCAAAGCGGGGATGTTGATATCAATAACTTTATGGGCAGTATTAAGTATTGATAAGTGTGTTAATGTATTTAATTTAATTTATCAACGATCTATTGATTGTGGAGACTATAATTATGTTTACCTACATGTAATAAAAATAGGTACTTACTAATTATTTATTTGTATCAACAAGGCTCATATTTTCATATAAACTTATAGAGTAACACACATATATATATTTACATGAGGAAAAATACAACACAACATACAACAACAGTATATATATATTTCTCCTCATGTACAATAAATAATTTTACATACATACATACATATCAATATAAATAATTCATTTAGGCGATGTAACGGTGTGGCTCCGCTGCTTCGTCAGCTCTAAGCGATTATGCACATTGTTCATCCATTACCATATAATTATATACATAAATATAGGTATGTCATATTGTTTATTTTATTTTTTACCCACGACGGAACGGAGAAGGTATATGCGTTTAGGGTGAGAGGTTGTTTGTTTGTGTGTTTGTTTGTTTGTTTGTTTGTGTGTGCACATCAATATCTTCGAAACGGCTTGACCGATTTAGAAACGGTTTTCTGCAATAGGTGTGTAGTTTAGACGGGCAGAAATTTAGCTAGGAGTTATGACGATAACTCGCCAGGGGGCGCTGCAGTAAACATTTTTCACTTGATAACGTGCGTGTGAGTGCATTTTCTCCGGAACTGCTGGGCCAGCATTTACGATTTCCATAAAATGTGGTGTGGATTACATGCACTTTAACTCTGAGGATCTGATGATGGAGCAGAAAAGCATAGTAGGGTACTGTGCAGAGGTCGATAATATTTTTGTTTGTTTTTGGTCCCTTTTGTTTATGTTTCATGAACAAACGTCGTACATAACCTTCTGAGGGTCTGATGATGGAGTAAAACCATGCCATAGAGAACTTTGCGATGGCATGTAGTAACTTATTCGTGTTTGGGCTCTTTAGGTTGTGTTTGCTGAGTAGCTTCTATACATGATCTGTTGAGGATCTGATGATGGATCAGAACAGTATTTTATGGCATGTTTTAAAGGTATTTAGTTAGTAATAATATGTCATTAGACTCTTTTGATAGTACCTATCTATTGAGACGCCTCTGTACAGGAACTTTAGAAGGCCTGATGATGAAGCACAACAACAGCATATGGAATTTTGAGAAAGCATAAATTTAATACTGTTTGCTGCGTAGCTTCTGTGTGTCTCTTCTATGTTCTCCATTTGGACCTTTCGGGTACGGAACCCTAAACAGTAACCAGATACTTACATCGTGTGCTTTGCGATGTTGTAATGTTTTGGATACTACCGATGTTAACTAGGTTACTAAGGCTCGTGAAAAGATCTCTCGCGACTCGTATGAAGTATTTTCCGCAATTGTATTAAATGTCCGAAAAATATCGCGCTCGCTGCGCTCGCGTTTTTTTTTTTTTATTAAAAATGGGATCGCTCTTGGCCAGCATCTAGCCAGGGGGCAAAGATGAGGCCGACGATGAAGCGAGCTCACCCAGAAGGTGCCTATTCACTCGTGCCTTAAAAACGTCTAGGTTATATGAGCTCGGAAACACAAACGCCGGCAGAGAATTCCAAACCTTAGAAGTGCGCATTATAAAAGATGATGCAAAGCGCTTGGTTCGAATAAGAGGAATTTCGACCAAGTAAGGATGGTATACAGCCGTACGTCTGGATGTCCGATGGAAGAAGGGGGAAGGCGGTGTGAGCTCATGGAGCTCCTGAGCACACTCTCCGAAGTACAATTTGAGAAGACGCACAGACATGCTACTTTGCGTCTATGTGCTAGGCTCTGTAGCTTGTTTCCTACTACTTGACCGTCGCCAATAAGCCTCCTGGCTCTGCGGTCCACCGAGTCGAGTGCGGCAAGTTGGTACTTAGCCGAGCCATCCCATCATCCCATCATTTTCATCTAGTTGTGATATGACTTTATAACCGGAGACCGAAAAGTATGAAGTATTTTCCGCACTGCATCATAATGTTTGAAAAATTTCGCGCTCGCTGTGCTCGCGTTTCCATCTACATGTACTATTACTTTATGACCCGTCCTAGTGACTACTATAAATATTATGTTTGCTGAAATAACATATAAACTTCCTTGGTTCTAAATATGTTGGCAAGGTAAACGTCCGTGTACTCGACCCTGGCCCAATACTGTGGTGTTTGGTGATTAATTACTGTAATCTATTGGCCACTAAGGTGTTGATTACTGGCAGGTTCACCTTAATTGTGTAAACGAAATAAGGTATACTCGTACTTCAAATTGCGACATCCGATTTCAGGAGCCGTTGCGAAAATGAATCCTGGGTATTTATTTATTTACGCTTTGAAACTAGTTGGAAGAAGTGTAGGTACAAATCCGTGGCAGCTGTAAGCAGAAGAAGGGAAAAGATAAATGACAGAGAATGTGCGTCCACGTGGGCTCGGCCTTTGGGTCTTCGGCCCCACGCGGAACGCCTTCTGACCTCGTGTGTCTCGCCCCTCACTACCGGGTCTTATATATCGGGTATAGAAAGTGGCCACTTGGCACTTACTTATTTTTTTGGCTCCTTAGGAAAACATCAGTAGGGAGCTCATTCCACAACCGAAGTGTTCGAGGATCAAATGTATCGGTATACTTAGACTGCTCTCTAAAAAGATTAAAATAAAGGCAAAATTAAAAATTTTGAAAATACCCCCGACGGATGTTCTCAAATGAAAAATAATTAAATAATGCATTTGAAAATCCCCCGACTCTATAGGAAATAATTACATATAGATAAAAACATTTTTTTTCTAAACGGTTAACTGGTTGCGAGGTATATTTACAAGCCCAGAAAAATCCGTCGGGGGCTGCCATGCATTGCCATGTCAATTCCCAATTGCATTAAAATAGTAATAATAATGAAATTCCATGTGAATTTCCAATTGCATTAAAATAGTAATAATAATGAAATTCGAGATAACTTACAGAATGGTATAAACTAACTGCATAAACTATTACTTCATTTCAGGGCAGGCAATGGCAGTCCCCGAAGGATTTTTCTGGGCTTGTAAATATACCTCGCAACCAGTTAACCGTTTAGAAAAAAAATGTTTTTATCTATATGTAATTATTTCCTATAGAGTCGGGGGATTTTCAAATGCATTATATTTTGTTTAACTTACTGTACGTACAGTAATTAAAAAAAATACGGTGTATTTTTTATTCATTTAACATTGCGTTTTAAAATCACCGTAAACGTTAGAAAAAGGGCCTTGCCTATGGACACGGGAGTACGACATCTCGAACACCCCGCTTGTTTTTGTGGACAGCCTGGTACCATGTGGTACCGTTAGGTTTGTTTCCTCTTGCCGCTTCAGCTAAACTCGGCACTTGCACACCTCCGAGGAGTAATTCGCCCAAACCATGTTGATAGTGACCTGTCAGTGAGTGACATTCATAGAGCAGCGGCTGGCGTTGTACCATAATGATTCGCTGAAGGACGGTTCTTACTGGACGAAAAAGAAGAAGAGCTAAGCGGTTGAAAGGGATACCATGATTTGGGTTGAAAAAAGACCTTTTGTACTTAGGGGATGCCTCGATTCGGTCAGTCAAGCCCCCCGTGAAAGAGACACGCTTATGTCTTTCGCGCACGACAAAACGGGATGCAACACTCTTCGGGAATGGTTTTTTTTAGAGAAATCTCTACAAATATCTGATTGTGTGCAGTTTTATTAAATTTCCGCTTGACATAGTTTACGAGGTTAGTGGTAGGGGTTTGGGTGAGGATTGTATCATCATTTTAACTTAATTGTGTAGTTTAATAATGCGTTGTTTTAGTAGGAAAACTGAGTAAATAAAGGCAAAATTAAAAATTTTGAAAATACCCCCGACGGATGTTCTCAAATGAAAAATAATTAAATAATGCATTTGAAAATCCCCCGACTCTATAGGAAATAATTACATATAGATAAAAACATTTTTTTTCTAAACGGTTAACTGGTTGCGAGGTATATTTACAAGCCCAGAAAAATCCTTCGGGGACTGCCATTGCCTGCCCTGAAATGAAGTAATAGTTTATGCAGTTAGTTTATACCATTCTGTAAGTTATCTCGAATTTCATTATTATTACTATTTTAATGCAATTGGAAATTCACATGGAATTTCATTATTATTACTATTTTAATGCAATTGGGAATTGACATGGCAATGCATGGCAGCCCCCGACGGATTTTTCTGGGCTTGTAAATATACCTCGCAACCAGTTAACCGTTTAGAAAAAAAATGTTTTTATCTATATGTAATTATTTCCTATAGAGTCGGGGGATTTTCAAATGCATTATTTAATTATTTTTCATTTGAGAACATCCGTCGGGGGTATTTTCAAAATTTTTAATTTTGCCTTTATTTTAATCTTTTTAGAGAGCAGTCTAAGTATACCGATACATTTGATCCTCGAACACTTCGGTTGTGGAATGAGCTCCCTACTGATGTTTTCCTAAGGAGCCAAAAAAATAAGTAAGTGCCAAGTGGCCACTTTCTATACCCGATATATAAGACCCGGTAGTGAGGGGCGAGACACACGAGGTCAGAAGGCGTTCCGCGTGGGGCCGAAGACCCAAAGGCCGAGCCCACGTGGACGCACATTCTCTGTCATTTATCTTTTCCCTTCTTCTGCTTACAGCTGCCACGGATTTGTACCTACACTTCTTCCAACTAGTTTCAAAGCGTAAATAAATAAATACCCAGGATTCATTTTCGCAACGGCTCCTGAAATCGGATGTCGCAATTTGAAGTACGAGTATACCTTATTTCGTTTACACAATTAAGGTGAACCTGCCAGTAATCAACACCTTAGTGGCCAATAGATTACAGTAATTAATCACCAAACACCACAGTATTGGGCCAGGGTCGAGTACACGGACGTTTACCTTGCCAACATATTTAGAACCAAGGAAGTTTATATGTTATTTCAGCAAACATAATATTTATAGTAGTCACTAGGACGGGTCATAAAGTAATAGTACATGTAGATGGAAACGCGAGCACAGCGAGCGCGAAATTTTTCAAACATTATGATGCAGTGCGGAAAATACTTCATACTTTTCGGTCTCCGGTTATAAAGTCATATCACAACTAGATGAAAATGATGGGATGATGGGATGGCTCGGCTAAGTACCAACTTGCCGCACTCGACTCGGTGGACCGCAGAGCCAGGAGGCTTATTGGCGACGGTCAAGTAGTAGGAAACAAGCTACAGAGCCTAGCACATAGACGCAAAGTAGCATGTCTGTGCGTCTTCTCAAATTGTACTTCGGAGAGTGTGCTCAGGAGCTCCATGAGCTCACACCGCCTTCCCCCTTCTTCCATCGGACATCCAGACGTACGGCTGTATACCATCCTTACTTGGTCGAAATTCCTCTTATTCGAACCAAGCGCTTTGCATCATCTTTTATAATGCGCACTTCTAAGGTTTGGAATTCTCTGCCGGCGTTTGTGTTTCCGAGCTCATATAACCTAGACGTTTTTAAGGCACGAGTGAATAGGCACCTTCTGGGTGAGCTCGCTTCATCGTCGGCCTCATCTTTGCCCCCTGGCTAGATGCTGGCCAAGAGCGATCCCATTTTTAATAAAAAAAAAAAAACGCGAGCGCAGCGAGCGCGATATTTTTCGGACATTTAATACAATTGCGGAAAATACTTCATACGAGTCGCGAGAGATCTTTTCACGAGCCTTAGTAACCTAGTTAACATCGGTAGTATCCAAAACATTACAACATCGCAAAGCACACGATGTAAGTATCTGGTTACTGTTTAGGGTTCCGTACCCGAAAGGTCCAAATGGAGAACATAGAAGAGACACACAGAAGCTACGCAGCAAACAGTATTAAATTTATGCTTTCTCAAAATTCCATATGCTGTTGTTGTGCTTCATCATCAGGCCTTCTAAAGTTCCTGTACAGAGGCGTCTCAATAGATAGGTACTATCAAAAGAGTCTAATGACATATTATTACTAACTAAATACCTTTAAAACATGCCATAAAATACTGTTCTGATCCATCATCAGATCCTCAACAGATCATGTATAGAAGCTACTCAGCAAACACAACCTAAAGAGCCCAAACACGAATAAGTTACTACATGCCATCGCAAAGTTCTCTATGGCATGGTTTTACTCCATCATCAGACCCTCAGAAGGTTATGTACGACGTTTGTTCATGAAACATAAACAAAAGGGACCAAAAACAAACAAAAATATTATCGACCTCTGCACAGTACCCTACTATGCTTTTCTGCTCCATCATCAGATCCTCAGAGTTAAAGTGCATGTAATCCACACCACATTTTATGGAAATCGTAAATGCTGGCCCAGCAGTTCCGGAGAAAATGCACTCACACGCACGTTATCAAGTGAAAAATGTTTACTGCAGCGCCCCCTGGCGAGTTATCGTCATAACTCCTAGCTAAATTTCTGCCCGTCTAAACTACACACCTATTGCAGAAAACCGTTTCTAAATCGGTCAAGCCGTTTCGAAGATATTGATGTGCACACACAAACAAACAAACAAACAAACACACAAACAAACAACCTCTCACCCTAAACGCATATACCTTCTCCGTTCCGTCGTGGGTAAAAAGGAAAATAAAGACTCGACTTTGGATTTTTTTTGTATCGAGAAAATTTTAAGCAATTATGTTTCGGCTATTGTCGGAAAGACAGTCATATATATAGTCAAGAATCCTATCTCTAAAAATCAATTCTTACTGTTTCCTAGTCTGGGCAGAACAGCGTTTCAACGCGATATTTCTCGTTGCACGGCCTTAAGTACTATTATTTATTCTGTGCCCATGTCATGCGGACGTTCTAGTTTCATTTTAGAACAAGACCATTACCCTCTTTTATATCGTACAGTTAGGTCAGGCACCAGTAATGATCCATACCGACACTACATCAAGAAAGAACTTAAATGAACATATCTGAACTATGATTGAACAGTCATCTTATGACCGTGCTCGTTTCTGAGTTCCAAGTCTCGTTTCCCCATTATCCTAAACCAGGCTATCAGCACAATTGAATGGTTGTACTACGTACAATATGTCAGCAGTACGCCCGCTAATCTATACTTAACAATCTGAGCACACCATTATTCTAATACAAAACAATAATTCCCTTCAAAGCGCATGACATTAAGAAATTATTAGGTTGGGCTGCATCCGCGTAAGGGTCTGCGCTTGGGGCTTTTAGGGCGCCAGGACACTTGGCGGTCCGTAAGCCAATATCATGATTGCTACTTTCTTACCTCTTTTCAGTCGTACAATCTTGATGTGGTCGTGGTTATGATATCGTTGTCAGCGGGATGTTGTTCTTTTCAGCGCCAATAACAGCTTTTGTATGTCTCCATGAATGTCTTTTTTGTAGCGTTACGTTTACGAATATATATATATAATATAGAGAGAGGTAGAATCCATCGAGATTTTTCAAAATATTTTGGAACGCTATTGTGTACTAATTACTCGTACAATGATCTGTGTACTCTTGATTATGTAACGTATCAAACTTACGTCAGCATACTTGGAGTAAAACTACTCATTGATTTTTGAGAATTTTATGAACTGGCCTTTGCGAACTTAATTACCTACGTTTTAAGTTAAACCTACATTTGATGATGTAGTAATGTGTATCATCATCAATAAACGATTTTGATTTTATTTTCTCTTTTTGAATTTGGAATGCACAAGTTACACATGTTGTTGTAGTTGACCCTTCGTAGTGAAAAGTATCTCAAAATATAACTTTACAAATTCATCTATTTTATTCGAACCGCTTATGGTACTATTCATCAACATAAACTCTATTCCCAGCCAGAGAAGAAACGTAAGCTAAAATTAATTAAAACGTTCCAATCGCCCAACGCTAGACAACCTTATATTTTCCTCTCCCGATAGGAAACATAATAAGATTCCATCTCACCGCTTGCATCTCAACTTAACCCAGCAACCACCTCTAATAAATTCATTAAGCGTTCCAACCCACTCCCAACCTAACCCATGCTTCAAATCCATAACGCGGATTCCAAGGGTTTCTTAATGCCTAATGCCTATGAACCAGCTTTAATAAAGTTAGTAAAGCGTTTCAACCGCCCACCACTCGTCGACCTAACCCCTACTCCCAGCTAGACAGGAGACGTATAAGAGCATCTGTACGTGGGCGCTACAGCCGCAGGCCTCCATTCTCATACGCCACATTTCACTTGCCACGCTGAAATAGACTCCGCGGTAAAAACCTTTTAGTGAATAGCCAAAGGTGCCTAATTAAAATTTACCGGATTTCGCCGCAGTTCCGCGTTTCGCTGGGCTTTGTCTGCTTTTGTTCCCTTGATTTTGTTGCAAAGTTGGATTTAGTAAATGTGGTTGGTTGGATGATAATTAGGTACATGTCTATGTGATTGGATTAGTTTCAGCGGTCGAAAGAGTACTTATTTTTTTTCCTTTCTATTAGAGTAAGTTAATAAATATCTAAACACTCTTTAACGCCTTGGCAATAGTTGTGCACTCAATCAGGGTGATTATAGAGTAAAACTAATCTTATACTGAACGCACCTCCAGTGGTGTGATTCTGCTCATATCTGACGTAAGCATATAGCTGCATTAGACAGAAACCTTCGGGTTCGTTTACTGGTTTTACTCTAATAGTGACATTCTTTCCCTCCCTCAGTTTAGTACTGCAACATATGTTTCGGAACCTGGGTTATAGATTTAATTGGCAGGTAACCTTTGGCAACCAACGCTGATTATGGATAGATCTATCCCAATTTACTAGACTCGACGGGTCTACACCAACTGCACTGTTGAATATGTCCTTTAAAATGTTCAATAGTTTGGCAAAGTAAAACCTTACCGTGGTTTGGTGGCCGGGCCCAGTAAAGCGATAGGAGTGCGCGGTTGGAAAGAAGCCTGCGGAAATCCAGAGGAAACCTCCGACACGACCACGCGGGCGGTTTAAACACTGGAATACTCTAAGAGTTTGCTCTCCAGTGAGATTGGTTGAGCAGCTTTAACCGCATTTGAGGTGTAAGTGGAATCAAGCTACTAGTAATTTTGTCGCTGGAAACTCTTAGAGTATTCCAATGTTTAATTCGCCCGTGCGGTCGTGTCGGAGATTTCCCGTCGATTTTCCCCAGGCTACTCTCCAACTGAGTATTCCTATCGTTTTATTGCGCCTTTAAGGCGACAATCAGGTTTAAAAAAGGAAGTTTTTCGAGTATAGGTTCAATAATATACATAATTAAATGTGAAAATTTTAATCTTGGAAGTTGTTAATCAATACATATTGCTATCTCTGTTTATCAGTAGGTATATTTGTGATATAATGATGTTAGCCTCATGCGCCTAAGCTATTCTTGTCTATTAATTTATGTACGATTTTTCAATCTGTGAGTTAGGTTCGCACCCACTCCTAAGTATCGTTTCACGCAAGCGCAGGTTTCGCAGTGCATAATTACTGAGGCACTTGGGCTTGTTGTTACATCAATTAAGAGCCCTTATATACATTTACATAAGATTGTGGCACGATATTTGCTCATTTTTACATTACTTGTATAGTTCATGCCGTCCATGGAATTTAGTAGAGGGTGCCTTCGGGGCTCGTACTAGATAAGTGTTATAAAAAACCGAACAAGTGCGAGTCGTTCTCGCCCACTGAGGGTTCCGTACTAATTTGTAGGTACATGCGCTTACCGTTGCTTAACCTTGACGATACGTAGTTTAAATAAATGTTATATTTTTTATGATTTAATTACAGATGTATTTTCCCTGTACTTGTAGTATAAGACGTTATTAATAGCAAAATTTTATAGTTCTAATAAGTCAACGAAAAGTACTCTATAAAATTTGATTCCCTTGAGAGTGTCGAAATACTTGAAATGTACTTGTTTTTAGGCATAAACGGCCGTATCCTTTTTTCACGTTAGCTTAGAAGTTGTTTTTATAGCTTCAAGAAACTATTAACCTGAGTATATTTTTTAAATTCAACTCGATACCTCTGTTTGTTTCCAAGATAAAGGGTCTTGACAGACAGACAGATAGACGGACAACAAAGTGATCCTATAAGAGTTCTGTTTTTTTCTTTTGAGGTACGGAACCCTAGAAGCATAGAAAAGACATTTAGCAACTAATATTTGTCTCTTTTGTAACCTACAGCAAAATTAACGCTTATATTATATGTTCTTCCTAATAATATGCCTGAAAGTAAAGAAATGGGATATAGTTTGTAAAGGATATTTATACAAAATGTAGGTACATATTTTCTTATAATTGGGTACCTGAATAAGAGAAGTACATCCAATTTAAAATCCACTATGAACTTATGGTTTCATAACCGCTTTCAAGTTATTCATAAAAAGTGTGCCGGTAAAAGTAACATCGAAGCATTCGTTAAAAACAATTTCGTACAGTTAATTTCATCTGGCCTTTATAAAACCGGGGTTATACATCTTATCACAATCTTTCAGCAGCGTTTCTGTATATTTCATACACGTACATAAGCCAATTTGTGAAATAGCAAGGCCTCTTAAATGGCATAAGCAATAGACGCTAATATATCTTAATGTCCGAGCTAGCAAATAACTTGTTATGCAGGTGTACTTGCCGTGAATGAATACGACAATTTGAATAAGCATTCCGCTGCCTGACCATTGACATGATAATATTCAAACAGGGCTAAGTTCAGAGGGCCTACCGCGGACCGCAAACAAAGCTCTCCCTCTCTGTCGCATTTGCACGTTCGTGGCAACTTGCGGTTCGCGGTAGGCCCTCAGGTATACGCGTAAACGCACGTTCATAGCGTCTAACAAGTGCGCGCAGCGTGTTGCTCCATATATAGCCTGAGGTATAGATCACAGGAGAACAAGGTATCCGTTAAGCTGGGTAAGAGCAATCTGTCTGAGATTGTTGACCGGAATCCTCACCGGTCACAATACTCTTAATAGGCACTTAACGGTTATAGGTGTAAGAGATGATGCCTCCTGCCCTCACTATGGGGAGGAAGAAACTAGTAAACATTTATTAGCAGAATGTAGTATGTACGCAGCAACGCGTTATAATATATTCGGTAGAGATGTGTTGGAGGAGGGAGAATTGAGGGATGTCGACCTAAAGATGTCCTTCTGTTCTGCAGGAGAACGGGAAGATTGGAAGGAGCAAATGTGGGAGCATCGCCGGGACAATAACCTCGAGCTCAAACTCTGGGGAAATGGGCTGAATGATCCTGAACAAAGATCGACAGCCCGCCTGTTTCCGGCCAGGCGTCCCTACACTACATCTACATCTACATCTAGCCTGAACCTAAACGCGGCCTTATGGCAGTCTTGATTGACGTCAAAAGGTTGGCAGAGTAAAGCTCCATTTACATGGTGCAAGATTTTTTTGCTATTTTCATTACATTGCAGCGTTTGATCGTTCTCATCTTATTTAAGTAGCCCTCAGCCTGGCAATGTAATGGAAATTGCAGGCAAGTTCTTGCATCGTGTAAATCGGCCTTAAAAGAAAAATAGCGATTACTCTACTGACAAGACCACATACCCGACTCCTATCTACGCTTTGGATAAAGCACAAAATTGGAGGTTGTAGGCAATGAAAAGGAGTGGGAGCTTTCTCGTGAATTGAACCGTCTAAGTCCATGCTTAAAATTATATTCATGATTAACTGGAGATATAATAGAGGTCAATATAATCCTAATATGTACTTACCTTATGTAATGTATGATTCTCAGAAATCTTTCTTTATTGTTATCTGTCGGCCATCCAACAAAACAATAGACTGTGATTGATGAATAGAACATTGCCAAAACATGTCGCACAGTCGGCCAAAACAAGTCGGAAATCAATTCGCTTCCACTAAGTTTACTGCATTTTCCTTTTACCGTAGCTTAGCTAATTTAACCTTAATGTGTACGTAGTTAAGGTTGACAGGTTTTTTCGTATCATTTTCGTCAAAGTCCCTCTTTTAATTGCGATCCAATGAAGCGCCTCTAATTCCGCTCTTGGCTGGGGCAGATCAGAACGGTGTACCTGACATTGCGGGCTCTAGTTGTAAATGTTTTTGGGCAACTTATTAGTTAACAAGACTCGAAACAATTGTATGTCTACTACTAAGTATTGTGTTAGGTTGGCCTGGTTAAAAAAAGGATTCGCCTATTTATTGACAGCTGTTTGTTCATATTTTATTTATTTAAACTTTATTGTACAAAAGTAAAACTTATCATAGCTATCATACAAAAGGCGGACTTAATGCCATAAACATTATCTACCAGTCAACCTTAGAGTTAAAAGTTAGTTTAGTAGATTAATTTAAGATTTTTTAGGAAATCCAATGTGGATCGTTCTAAGACGTTAGTCAGTTAGTACGGGCGCGCGTCAAAGCTAGCGCACGAAATTCATTGATTTCAATTAGTATACGTTATTTTCAGATTGGATCCCCGTGCTATTTTTTTTTAAAGTGGCTCTTATAAAAAATAGTATCTAAATTTTTTTTTGTGATTTACAACAACTATTTAATTACCGTCAGCGCCTATTCTCCTACTAGGTTCTGATCTGTCACAGTAACTGCCTGCAAAGTTTCGGTCCCTCCGATAACGCACTTAGTGGGGTCCAATCAATAAAACAAGTGACTGCCGTCGGACAAATATTGTTTGCCCGAACGTGATATTTTTGGTCGTAAACTTGCCCGTTCGTTAACGGTAAGTTCGCGGAAAATTCAATTAGGTATTGCTTATAATAATAATACGAGTTGGCTGGGAGCTTTTGGATGAGTTAATTACTTTCGAGATTATTTATGTTTTCGACGTAGAAGTTTTTATTGTTCCGTGCGTACCAAAAAAAGGAAATCGCCTAGGAACCAATTCGTGGGTTTAACGCAGTGGTTTTTCTCAGAAGCCCTGTGTAGTCAGAAGTATGAATTTAAGTCGGTACTTCGCATTTTTTCCCTTTATGATTTGATGAAAGCATTCTTACTTGTATGTTACACAAGTGCCAATAAAAGTGATAATGTGATCATATAGGACGCACTGTGTTAAGTGCGAGGGACCTAAATTTGTCCTTTTTGCTGTCAACAGTTCAACACAGTGCATCCTCAAATTTTAGAAAGGGTTGGCAAAGCGCACGTTACTCCTTTGGAGTTGCGGGCGTCTATAGGCTGCGGTGTTGGCTTACCATCAGGTGGACCATACGCTTGTTTGCCACCGGCGTTGTATAAAAAAATACTTAATTGTAACCCACATTGACATAAATTAGACAACTTATTATAATAATTATTATAATTTATTTCTAAAAAAAATACAAAATGTGTATCAGAACTTAGAATTCCTTTTTTTGTGTTATTCACAATTTCAATAGCAAAATTAATTTTGAAAGCGCTAAGGATGATCAGGCATCTGGAGGGTCACCGGTGTAACGCGTTATCCCAAGATTAATATATAATGTATTCTGTAACTGTTTTATAACCTGTGTGCCATACGCTTAAATAAATAAATAGCAAAATTTTCCAGTATTTGTCGTTGTCAAGGTATCCGGAGGCTCATCTGTCGCAGACAGCATCTCGGCATGTGGTTGAGGCGCGTGCCTTGCATTCCTGGCACATTGCGACCCTCTGGTTGGCTCTTGAGTGATAGTTGACTGAGGTGGCTTCTATTGCGTTTAATATTGACTAGGTAACGGGACAGGATTTCCCATTTCAAACGAAAACTATTTTGTACTCAGAAGTTCAGTTGTATTTCTCTTGTATTTGTCGTAAATAAGTCGCAATTTAATTTCACTTTTATATCGATATTTGCAGTGATACATATAAATATATTCTAACATATATTAAAAAATATAGTAAATAGGTAGGTAACGAATAACGAATGTTTATGGTCTCAAAATATTAAATCAGTTTCTATTATCCTCGTCAATTACCTATACATTATGAATAAAAAAAATCTTTAAATAATCCTTGTATTAAATATTAAAATAAAAGGCACTAGTTTTGCGTAGAGACAAAAGCTATAATGACACCAATCATCAAGACTTTAAAAATAAATAAAAACCAAAGACTAAAAGAGTAAAAAGGCTACAAAAAGTTGTGCAATCTTACACACCTTTTTTTTTTTTTGTTGATGGCTTTCACTCCTTGCTGAATTTGGCAAGGGGTATTTCGCCAATGTCGTCGTATACAGACATATCACACGAGAGGAGAATGATCATGTTAAAAATTTTGATTTTTGTGGAAGGATATGTCTGGGAACCTAAAACAAATAATAACACATATTAAGGACGGCACAGACAATACAAGACGTTTGTACAGTTAAAAAAAGAGCGGGAAGTGGGTGACAGACGGTTAAGCATGCCAACATAGAGGAAAAAAATGGAGAAGAAAAGAAATATAAGTTAACACTGTAATAAAAGTAAATCGATGGTTATGTTATAATTTAATATTGTGTTCCTGAATGTATTTGATGAATTGGTATAGTTTATTTACAATGCCAATGTCACTTTTGCACAGGATTTGATTTTTTATGAGCCACTACCTACCAGTATCTATTACCGCCGGCTTCAAATGTATTTTAAACTAAACTGTCCCCAACATCAGCCGTTTAATAAATTTCCCCAAACAACCCTCAATGCTTGAAGCGACCTCAAGCATTCCTTTAAAATACTTCCACATTCGTCTCAAGTGGCCACACGTTTCTCAGATTGCACCCTCTTTACAACCTGAAGTCACCCTCATTGTTCCTTTAAGCCTTGTCGCATTAAACCAATATGTGTGAGAGCGAGCGATCACGTCGGGCAGTTTATTGCGGTAAGGTTCCATGGTTAGGGTGACCGTACTGTCGTCAAATGACACGATCCGTCGCTTAGTGTCGTGTCGTGTGTAATGGTTCGGAAGTAGGAAGCTGGGGAAGATTCTGTCGGGAACAATCTGGAAAATAAAATACATATAGCTGTGTAATTCAATTCATTATTTAGAAGTAAAAACGTCAACATACAATCTTACATTTAAAATGAATATAAAATGATAAATAACCTAATAATAATATAAAAACCGGCCAAGTGCGTGTCGGGCCACGCACAGTGTAGGGTTCCATAGTTGCATGGACGGCCATCACGTCACCGGTCATATGCGGAATTATGGACCCATAGAAGGGTTTTTACTGATCTTATTCTGCAGCTTGAATATGTCATGCTCGCCTAAAGGTCTTTGCTTACGGTGGCGTCGTTGATCGGGTCGCAACCTTCCCTAACATATGGTCGAGGGAGGCGATGGCTGAGATACGCGTCATACTCGTGAACGGGTGCTGTTTGTGGGGTCCGGTCTGTTCATGTTTGCAAGGACTAGTAACTTCGTACTTAGTGTTCGTAAAAATTTTTTTTATGATTTTATTCCACCGTTTTGTCGGCGTCATTGATATGTAGTACTAACGGTTACTGAGAAAAGCGGGGGACGGACGGACGGTTCCTTACTACGGAACTCTAAAAAACTAAACTAAAATTAAAAGTAATTAAATTATATCTATATAGGATCCTCGTAGCATAGTACCAAAGACTATGGCAGCATTCCCTCGCTGTATGGCTATACTTAAACGTTGTGCGAGGAAGCTGCCAACTCTGTCGTCACCAGTTGCGTCGACGAACCTTTTACTGAGTTCGTTATGGAGTTGCCGAGCGCTCGGGCCCCACGGCCCAAGAGTCCCAACACCGAAAGCCATGAAATGATATTGGGTGACGAGACCCTGGTACTTTGATGATTTTTTCATTTCGACCGCCTCCGCCGCCCCACTAGCCCTGGATGACGTTCTTGAAAGATGGGACGGTGCCAGTGTGACAACGCATGTAGCGTCCCATACCAGCGCTTGCCTCATCTTCCAAGGGACCAGGGTCATCCCATCCGGCCTCTTGCCATCGTCTCTTGACACGCCGTTGGGTTCGAGGATGGCTGACGTGTTGACGGTGCCAAGAGTTCGGTGGATAATATAGTTTAGGGCGGCATGTCGGGAGAGGCGGCTGGCGCTCAGCATGATAAGTCGTGGTGGTGAAGCTCGTCGACGAACATGCCACAGGGGTACTTCTGGGGGACACATGCCTTCACACCCAATCTTAAGTTAACTGCCAGCCTTAGGCTGTCAGGTTCTAAAAAAAATCCTGTGGGAGGGGAGGAAAAGGCGTGTAGCCACTGGCCGGATTCCCGACCTGTGCTAGAAATTAAGTAATTTGTTTATTCAATTTTGCACTGAATGTCATCCCAACTTCGTTGGACGTGTAATTTTGTAGGCGTATTTTGACCGGTGCAGGCAGACCATTCCAAGCATTTCTAGCCTCCATCAGGCATGCAGCAGGCAGCAGGCTCGTGGTTTAAAAGGAAAGCCCTTAGCCACGAGAAGAGAAGCTGTTTAACACAGTTTGCGTTGAGGAAAGTTCGTTTTTCTTGCTAGAGAATTATTTATTAGTGTAATGAAAAATAAATATGCACAGGGAAAAAATAAGTACTTACATGGCGGATTACCGAGGTGTCCGCCGATTACAGTTTGCATAATTTTACATGTACAGTCAGCACCAAAAGTAACTACGAATATGACGACGTCAAAAGTCTTTATTGCAAGGGAATAAGAGCTTTTTACCTGTTCATATACGTAGTTACATTGATATTAAATCACAATGATCGTAGCTGAACGCATGAATCGCAGCTTATGGAATTTTGCGACACTAAGCGCGTTGCAGACCTTTTAGTGATATGAGGTTTCTTGTCACTTATCAACTCAACCCACTAAGGAGACATATCTTGTCAAACGCTTTGAATTTCCATACATTTTGGAAGCGTGTGGGGGACCGTTGCTTTTCTGACCATTAACAAAGCAATCACCACGTAAATAGTGGTATTATTTAATCTCGTATTTTAGTTTCCAGTGCCAATGTAAAAGTACGACAGGAACAGTGTAAAATAGCCATTCTCATTTTGTCGTCACATCCGTAGATATCACTACCGTGGATGAAATTATGGCTATAATATGACCGTTTAGTGTTACTTCACAACAATTTTGAGTGAGTAATGATTACTATATCACAATACTCAATAAATTCATCATTAAACTGGCATATTGTATCCACCATAGTAACATCCATGGATGTGAAAGTGTGCACAAAAATGAGAATGGCCCAAAAGTAAGTGCCAACAGATTCCTTTAAGCCGACCGTATGATTCGGCCATTCATCACGTCTTCGACACATGACGTGACGGGAAACAGCAGTCGTATGATCAATACGAACAATAGCCAGGGACTTGATTCAACTTGCTGTAATGTTAGCCCCTGATATCGCCATTATAAGGATATTAATGATTTTGTACTCGGGAGGTTATAAGTATAGGATCTATGCGTGCGGTTTAAGCTAATTCAGTTTGTAACGTGTCAAACGTAAGCTAGGTAGATCTATTTTTACTTGGCTGTTGGTTTAGTTTTACTCCAGCAAAGTTGTGGGGTTCTTGCAACAGAAACAATGACACAGCACGTCCACAGATTCGCAAACCGAGCGAATGATTCGTCCATCGATCACGTCCGCGACACGCGGCGTGACACAGGAGGTAATTAAGGAGAGGGTCAAGTGTCTTGCAATCGATACTGGGAAGAGGAAATGGAATTGGATAGAAAGAATCAGTTACAGAATCGAACGATTACTTTTAATTTGACACGTTTCTGTTCTTTTTCTTCTTTCATTGGATATCCTACTTCCTAATGTGAAGGGTTTCTATTCCAAAATAACTATTTTTAGACAGTGTGTATGTAATAGAGACTGTATTACATTAGTGTTAAAGTAGAATATCCAAGGAAATAAGAACATATGTCAGTGAGTGTTATATTTAAAATAATTTACCAGTATCTCATTTAATTAGGTATTATTGCATAGTAATGTATTCATATTCATATTCATTTATTCATAATGTCAAAATTACATGTCAGATATGTGTATTTCTGATGACTATGAAAACATCGCGAGGACACCAGGTCTAATCCCATCCAGGGATACCTAAGGATCGGAAGATGAGAAGGCAGTATAGTGTCCGTGCCAAATATTGAGATTAGGTGCCAAAGCGCACCCCGGACTCATTTAGGCCCAGTTTTATAACAATCCATTTGCTTATATTTGCTTCTTATAACTCTCCTTTAGTATCTTTTTCCGCAAGATTTAATGCCGAATGTTACCGACGGCGGCGACATGGTTTAAGTTTCGGTACGGATGTTTTGACATTAGTTGTCCTATTACATTTAGTTCATACTCATGTGTACCGTTAGAAAGAGCTAAAAAAACATTACGTCTATAGAATATTAAAATCACAGACTCCGAGGAAGTGATGAGGAATTATTAGTGACTTTTATACATATTTATCTAGTGACAGTAAAAATCGCCGAATCAGAAATTTCATACTACGGCTTGATCATCGCAACTTGAACAATTATGGATTTGCTTGTTTAAAGGAAACTATAATAGGCGAATGTTTTTTAGAAGATTGGTGTCTAGCTTGGGCACCATGATCGTGTTCTTTACTTACAAGTGCGAAAGGGACGAATGCTTTACGTCGAACACTAACGCTATGATACCAGTACTTAGGTGCCTGCAACAGCTGGAAATGAAATTTTGTCGTTAACCATTGGGATTTATTGACATTGTGATTTTTCGGCATGGTTTGTACTTTATTTTAGTTAGTAAAACTACCACATGACGTGTGTTATTAGTTGGCAAGGTTCAAAAATGTTGTGGCTCTAGACATTTAGAGTTTTACTCAAAATGCTGATGGTAGCTGTAGCTATCAAGAGAATTTGCGTCGAACATCTGTACGTAAATAATCAACGTCTATTAATACCGTAGACAGAATGAAAAAACTGTACACAACATGGGTCAGCTACCGATAGTAATAGGTGAAAAAAATATATTTTTAAATATCAAGTCTCGTTTGCTGCAGTCCTATGGTTTCGTAACCGCTGTCCATATTTATGTAAAATGTGAGCCGATAAATGTAACCGATAACCAAACGTTCGTTAAGATTGAATTTACTACCGTTTATTTGGTCTCAGCTTTATAAAACCGTGCCTTAGGTTACAACTGGGAAAACGCTAGAAGCATGATGAAAGGTCTACCAGTTGTCAGTTAACTGTGATGCTATTACTCAACACAAACTTTATTTTTTATTTGAATATACTATAGGGCTTGCTACATACACAGGGAGCGTTCGTGTGCGATCTATAATGTTATTTTCCAGACCTACGAAAAGTGACAGATCTATCTGGCGTAAGTTTCACGCGTTACGTTATCAAAGGAGCATACAATCCATACAATCAACAATATTTTGATGTTGACAGCACAACCACAGCAATTTCCTGTGAGAAATTACCCCCAAAAGTGTCCTATTAGTAACAGAGCACATGATGCCACGGAAGTCACGTAGAGGTGAGCAATTTGTCCCGCAATACGTCACCGCTAAGTTGGACCATCCCTATCACTGCTGTCCCAGTGAATATAACAGAGTAGGGCGTTCATGAAACAGCCTGAAGAAAAAACTGGCTGATAGACAAACACCGTTACGTTGGACCAATTGGCTATATAACTAATTTTTTTATGGTGCCATTCGTACCAGTTTTTAGAGAACATTGGTTGTATGGGACCAACTACGATTAGAGCAACACAAAAGACGAAAATCAGAGGCAAAGTACAACACAGGTAACAAGCACTGAAAAGCTCCATACTAATAGGCAGTGAAATGTGACGTCATAGTTCTATGGCCTCATTGCCATTGTATGGAAAAACGAGTATTTTGCCATTTTAGTCGTGAAATATTGCGTTTATGGGACTTACAATTGCCATACAATGTCTGTTTTATTGAACCATGAAAATTCTAATGGTAATTTTCAATTTACATTTGGACTATTACAAAAAAACAACATTTTTGAGAATCTTTATAGTCCCATATCTTGTTATGATTTTGATTAATTTGTCTAATGTACTATTATTAATTTTAATAATTTGATCGTCTAAACATATGTACTCAATTTTGAAACGGGGCACTAAAATAAAACAAAGGAATGTTTAATTAAATGACATATACTATGGTTCATGTAGAAATTAGGGTAATATTCTATATTAATGTTAGTTTTGTCATGATCGGGAAAGTATAGGCTCGGGAAGTACCTACCCACGCGGCATACAAGAGACTTGTAGTAGATTTACTCACTTTTTATTTTACCGAAAAACGAATAAAAAAATATGTAATACTGTGTCGTTGTATTTTGTGAGTACTATAGAGGTTGTTACGGTATGAGACTGGCCTTGTAGATCCAGAATCATAACTTATAGAAATCGTATTTTCAAATACGGCATTCTTCTGGAAACAACTGGTTTTCCAGGGACTTGACTCCACGATTCCCTCGGAGTGTGCTGTGATTTATTTAAGATACAATTGTAATTGTATTTCAGTTATCGTAAGAAATATAATAGATGCTTTCAGTTTTATGTTTCAGCTATTACGATCTCCTCCCAGTTCCTCTAAACCCGGTACCTCTTTAGCATTATATCACAGTACCATAAAACACCACATATTATTTATGGATTTACAGTACATATATACCTACATACCTAAATAGTCCACCTCATTTATAAATATTGAGGTTTTCTAACAATATAATGCAAATTAAGTTTTGACGAAACGCGTTCCACGCCCGAGCCTTGTTAAAATCAGCGCCAAACCGAATAATCGATATAACGCTCAATAAAACCCTGGTCCTTGAGAAGATCATCGATTAACCGAATCCGTTTAGCGGTGGGCGTGGCCTAATAGTTAGTTATTTTAGTCCAGGCAGCCATTAGCGCGTTATCGGCACTGCATTGTCACGACGTAAACGCGGTATAAATATTATTGCAAGTATTTTAACCATTTGTTAACCGTCAAATCTGAATAATAATTGGGCGAAATTTTGTGATGTTCGGTAGATTATTTTTTTGTGTAAAACTTTTACCGCATATACCTAATAGTAGTTAATGCTGCAATGAGAGCCATAAAACACGCGTGTTTTAATGCCTAGCTATGTACAGTTGCATACATTAAATCTCATAACAGTTTTTTTTTTTTTAAGAAAACTTTAGTTTTTGAACCCAAGACCCCGCAAGGGATACGGGCGAACTTGAGCTCTTTAACCTATTATAATACTAACTTTTTAATGTATATTTAGGTTAATTAAGAATTACGTGTTATTAATTTTTTTAAGGCTGTTGATAATTTTGTTTATATATTTTGTAAAGGACTAAATAGCGGATTCTTTTTTAACTATACTTTTGATGTTATATGGATCTATATTCATATTATTACACACGATTTCGTGGTCCATTCTATATATATTAAATTTAGGGCATTGGCTAAGTAGGTGATCAATCGTTTGAGAACTAGTGGTCTCACACGGACACAGGTCATCCGCGGTTATTTTGAACTTGTGCAGGTAGGATTTGTGGTACCCGTGTTCGGTGAGCACCTGTGTTAACTGGAAGCTGATTGGAATGGCGCCTCTTACGCTTCTTATGTCGTTAATTGTGGGCAAGTGTTGTTTTAGGTGCGCTCCGGTTTCTGAATTAATATAACAGTTCAATTTATGATGCTGTTATGGCCATCTTCGCCCGCCGCCCGCCCGGCCGGCCGTCATTTACCATACCCGCTGCCGCAGCCGCGCGTTTTTGAATATATTAAAGAGGATTTACCCGTCCTATATGGATGTAGATAAAATTATTAAGAATATGGGTTTTTATCACCGTCTGACGGATGTATACGCTTTGGGCGGTTTAGCAGCAAAGCGTTTAATATATAAATAAAATAGTGTTTTTATGTATACCGTGAAGCTGAAATAGACATTGCGGTGTTGAATAGTTATTGTAAATTATTAGGATTCTGCGATTGAACGCTTGCGTAAGCATCATTATCGTAATCTTCGTTCGATCAGCCAAAGTCACACCGTATGTAATTGTAATTACATCAATAATTGCACCTACTGGTCACCGATTTACGACGCCTAATTAAGTTTTATTTGGACATTCAGGATTGGTGTTATGGAAAGCGCATTAAACTATTGATCCCGGCTGTTGTCTATGTCATCAAGTACTAAGCCGAGTTATTTTGGGCAGACATCTTCTAACAGTCAATTTGCACACTTACATGACAGGGCATAATCCCATGGTGAAGGTCAGATAGTAGATTCGCATAAACTAATGCCTACACAATTATAAGCTTTGGGAAGCTGAGTGGACCTCGAGCTTCAGGATGGACGAGGAGGAGGATTTTAAGGCTTTCTACTGGAGTTAAACTGCCATTACTATATAATTACTATAATTACCATGTAAGGTAAACGTCTGAGTGTTTCACAATTTAATTCCCTATAATTGAAACCTATTGTTACTTATATCTATTGGCTATGATTTATTAAATTATGATTGAAATTGTCACAAATGACACTTTCTGTGGCCACGGCATTGCCCCCGCCAAGTCGAGCAAAACAAAATGGCACGGTACCATCTTTTTATCGAAGCCAGTCAGGCCATTTTCAACATCCTGTTATGGTGTGCTGGTTAAAGCTAGAACCCCGAATTTTCAGTAACATATAGGGCATAATATTACTTAGATATGTATATTCTCAATAACATTAAATTTGAACTTGTAGTTCAAGAACTATTAACCGTCAAAGTTCCTTAGTTTTGTCACTGACACACTCACTGACTGACTGATCATCATAATTCTAAGGTACTTCTAGCAGACACAGAAGCTCCAAATTTTAAACATAATTAGTTTTTGGCCTATCAAGTCATAAAAACCTAAA
This sequence comes from Epiblema foenella, assembly GCA_963556455.1. Lineage (NCBI taxonomy): Eukaryota > Metazoa > Arthropoda > Insecta > Lepidoptera > Tortricidae > Epiblema > Epiblema foenella. The sequence goes on along the minus strand of OY747113.1, from coordinate 9,152,151 downwards.
TATATTGCTATTTTAGTCATGTTTCAGCGATATATGTACAAACTGCATAAGTAAGTTTGTAATCCTATAAAAATACATGTGATACAAAGTTATTATACATTTTTAGTTCCTGCGGTAATGATTTTTTTTTGTTCCAGACGCATTCATAAATTTGTATTGACAAATTAACCCACAAAAAGAAGTGAGATCCTATAAAAAACATTTCATGTAAATAATTGGCCGGGTCTCGAAACTCTTTCACCGAAACATATTTTGTGATATTTCATAGAGCCAGGTCAGGCGTTCTTATTTATATTTATTTTCTTGCTAAATAAAATTTACTTGATTTGGCCATCACGCAGTACTACATATTTTAGGTACGTATGCAAAAATGTATAATGAGGTAAAGTTGTGTGATACCCAAGTCTCAAAATTTTATTTAGCAACTAAATAAAGATTGATTAGAATGCCTGACTTGGCTCTACATAATATTTAAAAAAATTTTACGGTGAAAGAATTTCAAATCTTGGCCTATTTTTTAAATGGAATGTCTTTTTATGGGATGAATTTGACTTGGTCAGTGTTAAACACCGACATATACCCACCATGAAAATGACCTACTTATTTCTTTTTACTATCTAAAGCTTGATATTAAGACATTTGTCTAGTAAACTATATCGTGACAAATATTTATATCGTACAGTGAGTAACTAGTGATTTCATTAGGTGAGCATAAACCTTTTAAATTATTATGTTTATAGTAAAAAACGAGTCTTAGTATGAATTCACACATCGCCAATAATAATATAGATATGTACTTGGGTGATTCTCATCGTTAAAGTTAATTGATGTCCTTAGCGGCCGGCCCGAACGTTAAGTGAAAGTTAAGGAAACCAGAGTGCAATTTAAACTATTGTTGACTCCAGTTTACTCTATACCTGGGCCCTATATACGTACAAATAGGTGAAGTTAAAAATAAATACTCAAGAGTCGTTAACAATCCGGGCCCGGGACAAATTAAGAAAATGTTACATTTTGGAATGAGAATCACCCACCTACGTTCCTGCAGTGACAAATAATCCGTACACTCTTACTCGCATAGTGTCTCGCTACGTACCTATATGATATTTGCCATGTTGATTATATATTATACAACCAAGCACGACCCAAAACCAAACTTCCCCAAGTCAGGATAACTAACCACCAGTTAAAATCATTATGCACGGCAGTGCAGTATAGTTAGCCCACAGGCTAGCATGGCGATCAGAACAATAAACAAGAAACTTGGCTAGCATGCTACAATGGGCAATATATCGCGGTAGTGCCTCAATAGTGTGAGCTGCCTATTGCACTGGGCGGAACGAGTTTGATATTTGAAACTTTAATACACACATATATACACTAGACTCGCATGCAAGCTTAGCTGTTTACCGGCATGTTTGCCGATGCGCGGGTGCCCGATTTCTTCGCCGTAATGAGGGCGCGTAGTGCTTCGTTCTGGAAGAGGCTGAGGCACTCTCAGAATGATATTCTGAAGGCAATATTAGATAGCCCTTTATACCGATATTGGCTTTCTGTACATCGAGACTACAATCGGAAATGACGATGTACTTACCTATTGTAGGTAGGTACCTAATACCTTATTTTATTCTTTTATTTTTATTGTATGTATATACATATGATATGCCTACTCTTATTTAAAAATATTTATATTTTAATGTGTCATTATTTTATTATTACTCTATTTTCGTTTTGCTTCTATTTGGGTGGTTTTTTGCCAGTCAATAAATGATTATTATTATGATTACATATTATTAACTACATTGCGGAGTTTTATAGAGCGATGGAACTCGTCGTTATCCCTCCATGACCCGCAGCTTAATGAAACTCGCGTGCAAGTCTCGTACGAGTGTAAATGAAAGTCAATTTGTGAAGAATAAACACAAATCGCTAAGTAAATAATACGAATATGTATGTGCCTTTATAATCTGTCTACTTTTTACCCTTGACGACTATCAGTTTCAGCGAATGTTGATTTAAGCCGTAATCTCTCGGACCCGGAGATATCCGGGCACATAATAAAACAATGTCATTGTTTGTATTTTTCGCCGAGCGGCAACGCGTTAAGAGAATCCTTACTCTATAGTTTATATTTTAATTGTCACGTGTCTAGGATCTACTTATGGCTATAAAATATACCTATAATCGGTTACGGACTGTAATTATTTATATACGGAGTTTTTATCTTTTACTGTTGGAGGAAAGTTTAATGTAACGTCAAATAGCATTTTCTCATTTCATATCATATAAGTTAGAATAACGATACAATATATCCCAATCTAGAATTTATTAGTAAAAAAAACTACTAGCAAATTATTACCAAGTACGAAGAAAAGTATCAAGACGTATTACTCCCTTTACGAAACATTGATCGCAGTACATCGCAATAGGCGAAGGACAGACGACACAGAATCGACACGACACATTCACTGGTGAATCAAAGTGTGTGTACACAGCTCTGAAAATAACCGTTTCAGATCAAGACAATACAAAATCAACTTCAATAGATTTTTGAATAGTCTTTGCTTTTTTATTATATTTTATATAGCAAGGGGTGAAAAACAAGGCTTCTAATTTGAAACATATCGAGAACATTATTACAATAGCACTTTTCCTACAACTTTTAAACGAACCAATAGACAAACTCGAATCGATGAAATCCCAACATTACATTTTCCAACAACTCATCCGCAAAGTAAAAGATGCAAAACTAAAGTAATCGAAGCAAAGCCACTCTAATAACGTATTCAAACAACATAATCTTGCGCGTAATGATAGCAATCTGTAGGCAATAAATCGTTAATGGCCTATCGGTTGTCCACCGCACTTGTGATGCGCTGCGCCGGCGATGCGGACTAGAGAGGAGACAGAATAGATAAATAATAATACCTATCGACAATTTACCATGAGAACATGGAGAGTTTCTAGTTTTAGGTAGTAAATTGTTGAATGAGAATCATTAAGAAATCAATAAAGCGATGCTTATCACACGAGACGGATAAATATAAAATACAAAATCGATCTAATCGCAAGCTTAACTGGGCTTGCGCTATAGATATAGATTTAGATATAAACTCTAAATGAGCTCATCGATCCCAGGCCTCAAAACTCAAACTCACATATTTTATTGGGTAAAGAGGTCTAAAAGGCTCTCTTAGACATTTGTAAATTATTAGCGATATTGCACCGTGACAACTTATCGATATTACTAATAGTTATCGATATAATATTAGCACATCACTGCTCTCGCTGCCTGAAGGCGCACAAACCAAGTGAACTTTCACCATGTGTCCGCACCTTTACATTTATCCTTCCTTATGGTATGGTGTGCTAATGGCTTTACTCCAGTAGAAATAGGGCTTACTCTTCTGTTAGTGCTTTGAACAGGTGTTATCTTAGTCATGATTCTGTTTCGAGTCAGTTGATAATTCTAAAGAAGCACTTGCGGTTGATTGAATGTTGTATGTAAGATAGTAAAATGCCATAACGTCATGATCGGGAAAATGCATGTAATATTTTTCCTATTTTATTTCTATTGATGGGCGTTGGATAGCGTTCATGCTACTTTTCTTTGCCTCGTAATGTATTTTTTATTAATATTGAAGATAATAGTTATATGACTATGGTGGTCCCTTGGAAAATATTATACCTACCTAAAACTCCAAGTACTTGACACTGTCCTGAAGTTTGACACTTTCAACCTTAATTCATAAGAATACAGTCGAAAATTGGCATTAAGATGTGCAATATTTAGACCATCTAGTCTTTGTGTCTTATCCTGGCAAGAATTCACAATTTGAAATCGCGTCTCATCCGAGAAAGATTCTTGTTAATATTTTTTTATTATAGGCTTACTTTGTAACGATCACGGCCGGTCTTCACGAGCATCATGCCATAAAACAGTTATTATAAACTGCATCTTATGACAAGCCACGACATTAAAAACCACATTACTTCGAACAAAACGAAGCGCTGTATCTTTCCTATAGGTAATTGTTAGGCACACAATAAATAATAAGGAACGAGTCTGTATCGCGATCGCGCGAACAATCCCCATTGTGGGCTGCCGGCGGCGGCCTGTCACTGGGAGGGTCCGTGTTCGATGCTCGGTGAGTTATGCAAGGACCCGGGAGGCATGCACTGTGTGGGGACATGAAGACAAAACCAGTGTATGAGAGTAAGTCTAGCGACAGGCGCATAGTTTCGTTTTGTTTCTGCACGTTGTCCAACACTGCGGAAGACAAGGTCCGAAAATATGACAAGACGGACCCATAAAGGTTGCCCTTTGAATTTTTAGGTATGGAGGGTAGTGTCTACGGTAGAGCGGATGCAGCGGCCGCTTAAGGTGCGAGGTGTCGTCAAGGGAAAATTAATATTTTTTGGAGGCGCCTTTTGAAGGATGCAGAATAAACCGCTCTACCCTGATCAGGGGGTGGGGACAACACTCTATCATGGAAGATCGGGAACTGTCAGTAGTTCTAGTGTTACCAGCTCGGATTTCGGTACAATAACGTATAAAAATCAGGACTTAAGATTAAAATTCGGGACTAATAATTAATTAATGTTTATTTTCTTATAATCAACATATATTACTTACTCAATGTCTACGCCAAAGAATGTTAGTTTCGTTTTATTACTGACAGAGAGGAGATAATGCGTTTTTATTGGTCTTTGGTGCTCATTCCTCAAAATTCGGAACATGTTCTGTCCCGAATTAGGTTCACCGAATTACGGGACATGACGAAATATCAACGTTGAAAATCGGAACGTCCCGTAAAATGCGGGACATCTGGTCACCCTAAGTAGTTCCCACGCAGGCTCAGTGCCAGGAGAGCAGCCAAGTGGCTTCTTTTTAAGAGTTAAGGTAAGAGTTTTTATGACATTGACATAAGATTGAAATTATTCTGGCCTGAAGAAACGATTTATTATGTCTCTATAGATCTTCGACCATACACGTGTCATGAAGTCATACAAAGTTGCTATAACAACAAAAAACCTTGAAATAATTGGTTTGGTTCGTCATGGAAATAATTGTCTAACCTAACATTGAATGTCAATCGAGTCATAGTATTTCTAAGAAGTGTAATAAGATTTCGGCAGTCGCTAACTTTATAAGATGTTTGGGTTCCTGATTCTTGATTTAATAATAGATTCGCCTGATATCATTGGTCGTTATACCGCATGCGTCTTTATCAGGCATCCTGGCATTCTCACCACCAACCAACAATTTACAGCACCAGGTTCAGGCAAGGCTATTCCAGTGCAAATGACCCCTCTAAAACACGTGGGTTTGCAATTAACCATCCCACTCTCTACGGAAGCTCTGCACGTAATTTTGTAAATATTTAGTACATTTCAATTATTTTTTGGAACAATGGATCACTTATGAAAAAGCTATCCTTTTTGCAAATAAAAAACATATCACTGTCGTTGATAATTACGAAATCTGCAGCATGAAAGTTTAGTTTTACTATGATATTTAGGATTTTTTTAACAGAGTTACCAAGGCATTTTTCAATATTTTGTTCGGTTAAATTTCATTTTTTTGTTTCTTTTTCAGTCCACAGTATTTTTTGTGTATTGTAATTCTACATTATTTCTTCATACTTGAAGCACAAACTTCAGTATTTTCGTCAGATTTCTGAATAGGCCTTCGCCTTAATAAAGTACTTTATAATGTGGTAACGCAGTGGTCATTTTTGTGTGGCGAAGCGACAAACGGTATTACAGTGATTATTTTGGGCACTAATAACAAGTTTTTTTTGTAATTAAAGGTATTATAAAGAGAAGCTTGATAGAAAATAAATGTGAGGTAAGGTCTCAAAAAGTGGAGAGAGATCTCTATGAATTTGTTTGCTCAATTTTTCGTTTTTGTTTTTGCTTTGTGCCGTTTGTACGGAAAAGTGGAATGATCCTGTTGTCACAGATACAATACAAATTTTCTTTACTACTCACGAAAAATAGTACAAAAAGAAAAACAAGATTAAATTAAACGTGTAGGTACAATGGTAATCAGCAGCAGTTTTATGGCTAAAAAGCTGTTAACAGCTTTTATCGGTTGGCCGATAGAGAATATCATTAGACATTAAGTCTGTCATTTGTATTTTTTTACTGTGTGCAAATAAGGTTCAATAAATCAATATTATCGCTACCACCTTACCGCACCATAAACATATAATTATTGTAGTTAAGACATCAATAAATTCAATAATAAATACTTGTTTTTACAAATTGCGCTTATTAGTTTATATAAAAGAATATATATCCTCAAAGGTACATTTTAAAATACTTGGTTTTCCACAACAGTCCATGATAACAAAACAATTACATAAAAAACCCGTGTATGATTGACGCAATTACTACCATTCGATGGCATATCGAATTACCACTATATGCTGGTCTACCCTGCTCCCCGCAATAAACTAGTGGAAGGTGACAGAGGGGGGAAGTTAAAGGCGGCGAAGATTTTTCTGCTTAGAAAAGTAATATTAGGGTTGTTAAAGAATGGAAAAATACATTTGAGTAGAAAAAGATTTATTGCAAAGCAAAGCTATCCGGACTACATATCTATTTGGCAGATTAAAGCTATTTGGACATTATAAAGGACATTAAATATTACATTTTGCACAATTCGCAGCTATTATAATCCAGTGATCCTGCTCTTGCTAGCCACCCTGCACCTTGCGTATCGTTAAGAATTTACCCTAACCAAATGCATCAACATCATCAGATTCGGATTTTTTTTGGCAAGTTTGCTCGTCATATTATCTCATTGACAGACTTATTATAAATATTATCGAATAATATTCTCACATAGAATGTGAAATTAACCAGTTGCCAACCCTGATCAAAACACATGTCAGCCGCAATGACGGATTCACAAAAGACTACCTTGTGTGTCACGACAACTCACGACCGCGCGATTGTGTGTAATTAGGGGCCCAAATTAAATAAATTAATAGAAGTTGGTAGTGGGATCAGAGATCATCACTTGGAATGCCAATGTCGTTGCCATGGCTGCACTTGAACTTTTAGATAAAAGACTGAGATTGGTATCTGTGGGTCAGCGCTTTGGCTGTGACATTTATTGGATTCTATTCATACTTAAAATGCTTTATTATAATGCAATAAGCATTGTAAGTCCTGGCAATATCTAATACAGATTAGGCAGAATACAATATCAATGTTATTAGCATTCTTTGCGTTCATAAGTTTTCGTAGTTTCTAGTAGGTTTATTAAATCAGAAAAATTACTTCCTGATAATCTTTTCATACAAGTAGGATTTATCTAACATACTATTAAGTCGGAAAATAATATACATTTTGTCGAACATGTAATTAAACGAATGCATTTAAGTTAGTTGATCAAATTCAGAATATCTGAGATTTTTTCAAACTAAGAGCTATGTTTAATAAATGATTTTTTGCTATTTTTGTAGATGTAAAATTAGCAGTATAACCTCAGCACTCTTATTGACAAAGAACCAAATCAATTACAAAAAAATAATAATAATCAGCATTCTGATGTCCACATTTCTAAGCAATCAGTATTAATTGAATTTCTCAAGTAATTAAAAAGACTAATTTCTGAAAAACACGGTAATGTCCCGAATGTGTCGATCGCTGTACCGATCAAAGGCGGCAGTCAATAAAACTGATTGACTGATAATGAGTGCGGCGATCTGTCGTGAGAATCTCGGACCGTTAACGGGGACTTTTACAACTGCCGGGATGGGTTGCCACTACTAGCGACCCACTAATCGCTCCTATTATTGATGACCGCTTTAGCCTAGTGGGTAGTGATCCTGCCTTCGGAGCTGGAGGTTCCGGGTTCGAATCCCGGTCAGGGCATTGATTTGTGTGATGAACACGAATATTTGTTCCTAAGTCTTGGATGTTTTCTATGTATTTAAGTATATATTTATCTATATAAGTATGTATATCGTCACTTAGTACCCATAGCTTCGCTTAGTTTCGGACTAGTCGTTGTGGAAGATTGTCCGCAAATATTTATTATTTATTACTTTGAGTTTGACACTGACTATGCTCTTATAGTTTCTTAAGTCAGTTGCATAAACATACCTTCCAACCAACTCTCATTGGACTTCGGTTCCTGAGAGATCTGTTTATTGTTGTTTCTTCCTGTGTCTTTACTACTCTTCCACATTGGTGACCTCCGACAATGGACGTAAGCGGAACTCTGAAGATCCTGACGCCACCCCGCAGGCAAGTCCGACGTCCTCCTCTCTCTATCTGAGCGTGCCACCTAGCGTGTCTGCTACACATGTATTTTATAAAAATGTGAAGAAATTATATTTTGTTTTAATAAAAATGTGAAGAAACTATTACAGTGTTAAACTAAAATATTCAATGGAATAAGAACATAATTATGTCAGTGTATACATACTTCAAGTAATTTACCTGTACGAGCTCTTTCGAGTACCTCTTCATGCCCAGCTATGGCAGCTGCTCAAAAAAATTGGGTGACTAGAGACCTTTAGCCTGACCTCGAGCATGGCTCTACTGCTTCTCCCCTGACTGCCTTGAACAATTCAGCATGAATATAGTAGTAGAATCATGGTTTCGCGATGCGTGATATCAAACGTGCTAACACGACGCTAAAGTTTTTGCTTATCGGTGAGCAACTTGAGTCACAAATTTAAGCCAAATTTTACAAATTTTTATTTGATTAATTTCAGATCAAATATTAGGAACTAGGTAGCTCATTTTGATATTATTTACCACAAAAGGTCTAATAGACAAATATAAAAAAAACCAGGCGAATCACGTAACTTTATGTACGAACAATAGATAGATTTTACTGACAATTTTGAAGTATAAATATATGAACAATTAAAATTTGACATTAAAATCTATCTAACGGTAGTACAAAAGTTACGTGATTACCCTGCTAGTCTAATAAGCTACAAAAATTATGCACAGATACAATGCATTTTTTTAAATAAAATGCTAAGTTACATTAGGTATCTAGACGAAAAGCGTCCAAGCGTGCCCGCTCACACTCGGCCTCGCAAGCGCATCTAACTACGACTTTACAATTGATACACTCAAAAGAAATCCACCCATTTCGGATTCGTCATGCAATTTGTCAATCGATCCACCGTCACCGCACATCGGCTGGGGGCTATTAAATGTCAATTTTATTTAAAAAAAAACTCTTAGCGGCCGCCGCTCGCTTTTGATCGTAAGAATTAATTGCGATGACAAATCCATTAATTTGAATTGCTCCTAACTGGTTCCTTGACGTTTCCGATATCTATAGACTAAATGATAGCTTTTGAACTTTACTTGGTTAGTGATGTCGATCATGATGATAATTATGTCTTGGGACACGGATTTGTGTGCGGAAATCGTTAAAGAAATGAGAGGAAGGAAACATGGACGGTGTAAGCTTTGTCATACATTTAAATACATTTCAGTTTCACATCATATGCTTGGTGCACGTTTGGTCGGTAGGCTTGATTTAAGTAGTAGCATTTTTAGGGTTCCGTATCCAAAGGGTAAAACGGGACCCTATTACTAACACTTTGCTGTCCGTCCGTCCATCCGTCCGTCTTGTCACCAGGCTGTATCTCATAAACCGTGATAGTTACACAGTTGAAATTTTCACAAATGATGTTGCTATAACAAAAAATACTAAAAAAACAGAACAATATATATATTTAAGGGGGCTCCCATATAACGAAGGTGATTTCTTTTGCCGTTTTTATAGATAATGGTACGGAATCCTTCGGGCGTGAGTCCGACTCTCACTTGGCCGGCTTTTTCATTAGTAAGTTATTAGTATCAAGTGTTTAATTATGTAGCTACATTGTATTTTATGAAAAAAATCTCTTAAAATGTTGCTACCTACCGACTAATTCTTTTTAACTTTAACCTAGGTGTTGATTGGAATCACTTGGAATCTATATCCAATCGTTAATCATCAAAATTAAATAAATTTGCCTCACCGTTTACCAAAAAATATTGTGTTAAACCTATTTTTATTCAAATCGGTGCCAAAAGAATAAAATAACACATTCCTTTGAATTCCTAGTCGAATTGTCCGAGTCCAATGAAACGACAAAAACGTCGGTTCAAATCGAAATTGGTGCAATTAAGTAGCATTCGATGGTTCGAATGATCGTTGGTTATAATTGCGCGTAGAAAAAGAATTTTTTTGGTCACTTTACTGTGTCCATTTTAACAATCCAGAAAACCTATATTCTTCCCAATACCAATGGGCTAAAGTTCATATTTCTAACCTCTCACAGTATTTGATAGTGTAACATAAAGTTGGTAACATTTTGGGTTTCTTCCGTGTACAAATTCAAAGATGTTTTGAGTGTCAGAAACTGAACAGTTGTATGATTTCTTTGACCATAGGGTCATGTTTCAATTAAGTTGTTTATATATTATAAGTAGAAAGTCGATTTAGCACCTGACAGCCATACCAAACTGGACGTTGGAGCTAACGAGGTGAATCAACTACCATGAGTAATTGTCTTCAGAGCAGGTATTTTATAGCTTTATCTTAAGTGAATCCGCAGCCTTAATATCATTTTTATTAGTTGCATTAATTTTACTTGTAACATTAAATAAGTCAACTTAATTAACAAATTCATCGGCTTTAAAATAAATGTAAAGTTGAGACTTATCGCATGGTAGTTTCGCTACTTATGCCACTGTTGGATGTTTCTTAGTCATTGGTTGTTCTCTCTAAAGAACGATGCTTTTGTCTCCACCAACCTTCTCATCAATGGGCTCAGTTACTGGAAAATTACACAGTTCAGACCATATGCCGGGTAAATAAACTCTTGTACATAATATACCATTGTGTCTTCCAAACTGAGATTGCAGCCATTGGACGGACTGGCCAACAATTACTCGAAGCGACAAAATCATCAAAGCATAACATCCGTATGTAACGTAACTTGCCACAGCATAAAAATATACCTGTGCCAAAGCGGCAGTATCCACTATATAGGTAATTAATTTGGTTTCTTACGCATTCATCTGTGGTACATATACGGGTAGCGAAACCAAGATAAAATTGCTAGTTTTAAATTTAATGTTCATTCGATTGTAGTCATTAAGGTTACGTAATAAGACGTTGTTTTTTAGTTTTCAAGTGTAAATTTAAGTAAGTTTCTTAGTAAGTGAGTGTCAGTCGTCATGGTTTGGTGGTTGCGTGTTTCTTCACCGTTCTGTCCGAAGTTGCAATAGCTGTCGTAGATAATGTGCTTTGTGATGATTACACTGATATGTGTAACGGAGTCTTTACGTGACCGGAATGCTACTTACATGGTCTCTTTACGACCAACTCGGAATGTTCGTTGAAATACTTTTAAAGTCATCATTTTTCAATAGGTTTCTAGTTACGTATAATTAAGCCGTTTAAAATATGCTTTTAATCATTATCAGTGACTTGGAATGTGAACTTTGTAGCCGTAATGATGGTTATGACCTTTTCTCATCATAGGTATTCACTAGGTGACTGCCTATATTGCTAAATAATAGAGGACCACCTTGTATTATTTACTATTGTTTATTTGTCACACATTACATAATTATCATTCGCAAGTACTAAACTTATTATTCGCACCGAAAATACAGGGTGAAATAATAGTGACCGTTAAAAGTTTTCATAGCGGCTTCCTTGGCGAAAAATAAAAATACGTGTTTATTCTTTCAGTATCTTTCAGTACAAAAATATTGAGACACAGCAGCTGAAATATATCCTAGTAAACTAAGCGTTCGTGGATACCGAGGTAGCATATTGTGTGGGAGGCGTCAATAACGCTCGCCCGGCCCCCGCGTTGAGTCGCCGAGACAATTAACTTACGCATCGAAAACAGATGTTTAATGAAAAGCTATTAAAAAAAGTAAGTTGCAAATTTTCCTTTATATTTTTTCTGACCAATACCTGCACCATGTCATAGTACTGCCGGTTTGTAAACAATGTTGTGTGTTACGTTCGCGATCGCGCGACTTTACGAGAGATGTAACACGGAAGTGCACGACCGATCATGCGGAAATGCGCGTGCGAATAATTGCAATTTGTATTGGTCGAGATTATATAGGTAAGCGCGCCCCGAGCATCACTCAGCTCCCGATTATCCACACGTTACTAATTATTTATTCAGACAGTACAATTTATTGCGAAAATTTTACCCATGTTTTTTTTTCCAGAAATTATCTTTTGCCTGGAGAAATAATATTTATTTTTCCCTGTATAATTATGATTTAAGTAAAAGAAAACAATGACAAAAATTGGCAAATTCCTTGAAGAGTGCAAATTTCATTTGGCTTCCCATAAATGAGAAAAGTGCCAGCATGACAGTAAGGAAACCATCCCAGTGCTTAACACTGACCCAATATACTTTGTCACTTTCAAACTTATGTCGTGTTAATAATATGTGGCGATGGCGACTAATGAGTATTATGGTATCAAACGTCGGGATGTTTACCTTACCAAAGTCATGTATTTGTCAACAACTTGTGTACGAAGTGAGCTCCGTCTGTCCTAAAATAAAGTTACATCTATAACTTCAACCCTATTCGTTATTGAGCTTTTATACGGGACTCGGAGGATTCTGTAATACGGATGTCTCATGGAAATGACGAATAAAATTCTAAAGAGGCAATAATTATGACACAACATAAATGCCTTTTACCGCAACTGTCGCGCTTGAATCAAATGAACATAAACTGATAAAAAGCTTACACATATAAGCAGCTTACGTAATGTAAGCACAAGAATAACCAAATACTCCGGCACTCCAAAACGAAACCTAAAGCCGAAAGCGCGCGGAACATTCCAGTAATCCAGAAAGCGGGGATTTGTCAAAAAAGTGGACGACGGTGTCCGCGGGCGGGTGTGAGCGGTGTTATTATGCAAAACTAAAGTCGAGGCCCATGGGCTTACGGTGAGGCAGGCTTACATGTCTCGCTGACTGAATATATTGTTAGCAACGTAATCTTAAGCACTGACTGGCTGGTCATTGCAAACGGAATATACTTCTTACACAAATACCCATTTGTAAGGACCCTAACCTAGCTCTTGTCGGTGGAGTAATCGCCATTCTGTTCGGTTCTCTGCCAACGCTTTGAGTTCCTGATACGACAGTACCATAAAATCAAGTGTAGCATGTAGGATTGCAGGTTCTAATAGGAGTCGGTTTTGGAGTCGGAAGTTCGAAGGATCAGAGAATAAATAGTCGTTTTCACATTTTTCCTTAATAACTCAAGGCCAGCAACACTAGTAAAACTGTTCAGTTTGTCGGGTTCACACCTAGTTCATTTGATACATTCGTAACATGAGCCAAACCTAAGTCCTTTCTCAACCTATCTACAACTACCTTTTCCCAAATTACACATTTCGAGAGAAATTCAGTTAGCTTGTAACACTGGGGTGTTTTAGTTGTACCTATTAAGTGTTTTTGCACTTGCCAAAATCTTTCTAAATAATTATTTCAATTCAACTATAAAAATATTGGCGCATAGAACCCAACCTCGAAAACTTCGAGGGCGGTGACGGAATGTCAAAAATTTTCGCTCCGAAATGTGACCGCGGACTCAAACCCAAATTACCGAGATGGTCGCCTCAGGACAAATGGCACCGGCCGCTTCGTAACTTTTATCCTATGAATCATCTTAGATTGATATTATTTGCCTGTCTCTGACTCCGCTTGTAATTAATTGATATCGCCTTCGAAATTGTTGTAATTTCAACGGAATGCTGTAACGGGAAGATGCATAAGAAATTATGCGGATTTGAAAATAATTATTTGAAAATGAACAGTTAGTTCCACAATTTCGTTGTTAGTTACTTAATTGTCATAGCTTATCTAAAAAATCAAAAATACCTACGAGCCCCAATGCAAATGAGTACGTCTGGTAGGAAAAAAATGTACTAAACTAACGTTAACCTAAAAATTCTGGGGGACGAAGGTGTTTGGAAGAATTAGCAATATAAAAACAGTATAAGTTATAAATCGTATTTTATTTATTCAATGAAAAAAAAAACGAACTTTCCTTGGTAATAAAAAAAACATTGTTTCACCAATTGTACTAAAATGCAAAAAAGTTCGTCTTTAGTGTTACCGACGCAGATTAGAACGTCTACCACTTGGTGGCGTCTCCTTTTGCATCTAAAACGGCTTTAATTCTGAGCGGCATTGTATCTACCAGCTGTCGACACTCTTCCGGGGTTGTTTCATTCCAAACACAGGTAAGTTTCTCTTTAAGATCAGCTTTTGATCTGGACGGGTCCTTTCGCAACTTCTTCTTCATTTTCCACCACAACGTTTCTATGGGAGACAAGTCCGGGCTGCTGGATGGCCACGACATGGTAGGTATTTTTTTCTTTTTCAGCCACGCCATCGTTGCTTTAGCGGTATGGCATGAGGCACCATCTTGTTGAAAAGTATACGCATTTTTATACTTTAACTTACGTATAGACGGCAGCAAACTCTCTTGTAAGATGCTTTTGTATTTTTCGGCATTGACGGTTCCATCTATAAATTGCAGACAGCCGACACCCTGTGCCGACATGCAGCCCCAAATCATTAAGGAAGCTGGAAACTTTACCTTACGCTTAAGACAATCTTTTTGAAATGCCTCTCCTTTTTCGCGAATGACTTTACTTCGTTCATCGCCTACTGTGACTTCAAATTTAGATTCGTCACTCCATATAATTTTACGCCACTGATCGACGGTCCAATTTCTGTACTTTTTGGCGAATTTCAACCTGTTAGTTTTCTGCCGTTGTGTAAGTAACGGTTTCTCTTTAGCAGTGTAAAAACCGTAGCCCATCCTCTTCATCACTCTCTTGCAAGTATCCACTGAAATGTTTTTTTTAATTGCGTCACGCCATAGTACCGTAAGTTCTCCAGCTCTTGCACGACGATTTTTCTTGATGATCTTCCTCAGAATCCTGTTTTCTGCTTTAGTAGTAATTCGTGGGCGGCCGGATTTCTTTAAACAAGAAATTTTGTCGTGTTTTCGATGATGCTCGATGATAGTTTGGATTGTAGACCTTGGCATAGAAAGGTCCTTGGCAATTTGGTACGTAGATTTGCCTTTATTGTTACTGGAGATTATAATTTTCCGCACTTCTTCAGTCACTGGCTTACCTCGTGCCATCTCGATAGAAAAACGATTTGGAGTAATAAAAAATTAGGCTGAATTTGCCCTTTTATATAGTGGTTTGTCATTTTACATGACAGAGAATATTCCGTATTCAATTTGAAAATAATATTTTATATTACGAACCCTGGTAAACAGGTTTTATTTTAAATAGACGACCTATTTTGCCTTAAATATGAAGCAGACGTAATTATTTGCGTGTGAGATGTAATATTTATAATTAAATTATTTTAAAATAAATAACGAGATGTACACTTTGTACAACTCAAAACTAAGCTAGCTTTAGTGACATTGCGTCTAGTGTATTCCATTAATCATCAAAGTCGATTCGGGTAGAAATACTAGTTTTTGAAAAAAAATACGCATGCAGAATTGCGACTAGACGAGCTATTTTGCATTGGGGCTCGTATTACCCTTCTTAATCCCAAATTGACCTTAAGTCTTGTTAAAAAAATGACAGCTGATCATATAAAAACCCAAGCAAAGCCACGGGATGAATATAGAGCCTAAGTCCGTTTCAAAAGTCTATTCTACGTCTACTGGTGAAAGACTTTTTGAAAGCAAATGAGTACTCCGGCGATTACGTTACACATAAACATAGATAAGTACGTTAATTCTTTATTATATGGCTTATAATTATGTATAATAAGTTCGTATTCATATAGAACTTTTTTCATGGGCGACGTTTTTCCTCTACTGTTGACCTAGTCGCATTAATATCAAATTATTTAAACTTCCATTTTGATAACAATTTAAATAAATAAATACTGTATAAAATAAAAGAGCGTCGTACAAATAAGTTTCATCTAATCGACTCCTCGTTCTTTCCCCTTGGTCTCCAACATTCAAATGCACGTCGTCTCGCGGTCGCGTTGTGTGACCGTTCCAGCGCCCGCGCACCTGAATTATTCATAAATGGACCTCCGTAATTAAATGTCTTGCCAGTAAAAACCACTGACACCTTCCTGTTGGGATTGTAACGTATGATTTAGATGAAGAAATGGGTTTAAAAAGCAGAATAATGGATGAGGCGCCAGAGAATCGAAGCATTTTATGTGCTGGTAAAAAAAGTACTGTAAGCATGGCATTACGCAATAGTAATTACTAATTACAAATGTTGGTACATCCTCTCTACTATCACTGTATTAGCGCTGAAGGCTAGAAGCTATTGTTCATGTTGATAGTATTGTCTTATATTAAGTAAGATTCACTATCAAATATTCAATAGGTAACCTTTTTAGCTATAGTATTAGTGTCAGATCTAATAGATTAATTGGGTTGGGTCTAATAACTAGCTCATTCTAAGTAGTTGCTATTATCCAGTATAAGGTGAGGATGCACAGTTAGCAGTTTGATTTAAATATTGATATTCAAGCTTTGTTATTTAGAATCTCTTCTATTTTATGCATATTGGCTTCTTATTCTAAGATAGTTGTGTAAGGACATCATTAACAACGATTTTAAACAATACTTGATAATTGTTACACCCACAAGTACCAACAACCTAACGTATAATAATGCAAATTATCTTATGATAAGTACTAACCAAACATCAGTTGACATTGCCATTGTGACATGTTACGAGAAGCAACAATAATAATTACATGTCCTTGTAACGAACTATATATAGTGTCTACATCTTCAAATACTATGTCACATTCATCTATTAGGCAATATTATTCCAAACCTACAACGGAAGGTTAAAACTACATGGTGTTACAACGTTACACTTGGATCCAATGCACTCAAGAAAATTAAACAAAAACGCCACCTACATCGACACTCGTAGTATCTAATAAGAGTTAGCCGTAATTAGCGGCTTTACTCAAATGCAGGGGAACGTGATACGCTAAATGTCAAGTACGTAAGTACGTTTCCTACCTAATTATAATGTTTTTTTTTCCGTATTAGTAATCCACTTGATTAATGATTAATTACGTACAGTATCTACTTGATTTAATGTGGAGGATGTTTGGGTAGTCAACATCCGTGTTTTTTTGGCATGGTATTTAGCAGTGTCACTTAATGTCAATTGATATTTGTCTTATCTCAAAAGTCAATTAATGAGGACGTTTATTATGCAAATCATTATTAAGTGTTTCGGTCCTTAAAAAATCCCAATGACTGATGGCATATATTTATAGCAAACAACAAAAAAAAACAGTTACCTAATACCTACACAGGCGCTAACCGTTGACGTTTACAAGCATTACCCAAAATCTTTAACCTAGCGGCTATTCGTGCCACATTATAAAATATTTAGAATTTTATCAAAATTATGTATATTTATAGAAAAAAGACCATTTTGATGGTTTGTGTAAAAAATAAGGGTGTAATTACGGTCACAAAGCGGTTACAGGGGACAATTAGGTTTTGACGGGTGGTGATAAATGGATATCTGGCACCGTCGGTATATCGCCAGAGGTGTGGAGTCGCCTTGGCGTTATAAATAAAATTGAAAGTACACTTGTAGCAGTTAATGAAATACATCACTATGTTAGACATTTGACTTTCAAATAGTATGTAAAAATTCAATATGTCTAATGAATGGTGGCTTAGAAGTAAGCGAGAAGACGCATGCCTTTGTATTTGGTGCATCAAATACGTTTTTTGATTTAGTAAATATCGATTTATTGATTTTTAACGAAATTATTTCATTACTTACTTCTTTTGAACTAGCTTGAATATAAAACAAATATAAAATATTGTGGAGGTCAATTCGAATTGTATTTTAATTGGTCTGACTTATTATTGGTATTCGTTTTCGACAAAGATATATAATTATTGTAAGTAGGTTTACAATACTTAAAAAAATAAATTATCCACTAAAATTGTATGAAGAATTTACAACTATTATTTTTGTACGACGAATTGGACTACTCTAAAACTTTCTCTAACCACCATAATTTACCAACAATGCGTCCTATTATTAAAACGATCGTTTTTCTAACCGCGAATTATCAAATTTCACTAGCCTAGTATTATCACATAAGTCCAAATGTCTCGGGGTGCTTTTCGAAACCAGACCGCATTGACCTTTTAGGGCTTCTGATTTAGTAAGAGAGGGGTTAGAGATTGATAGGCCGCTTTAAAATGGCGGGGTGAAGTGGAACGATTAAGAGAAAATTGCAAAAGATTACACACTGACGCTTGTAATCCTGGTTTTGGTATAATTACTAGTCTCCTAACTTTCAAGTGTACCCGTGATTTGGAACGATTTGATACAGTTTTTCAGATGTCTACTGGTCAGTCATTTACCCATCATTTACCTATCAAGCGGCTTGATATCGGTGTTTGAAACGGTTTATTTATAGTCGGAGCCACTTATGCGATTTGCTTTTTTATATTTGGCAAAAAATGACGATTTCTGGAAAACGGTGGGGTAAATTGGTTACAATAGATCTGTTCTGGTTTGGGTTATAATTAATTTTAATTCATAATACGTATCTATTTTTAAAAATGCGATAATTTAATTCATTTGTATACTCGGGATAAAACTAAGTATTTTGACACATGTTCGTCATATCACGACTTATCTACTAGACGTATGACCAATATGCTAAATTCGACAGATGACTGTCTGCTGGAGCACATGGCTATTCGTCGTTTATGACGTATTGGTTTAAGTTGATAAAATATTTCGTAGGGATACCTATTTTTCATTAAGATCGGAAATAGAAACAAGATCTTAATCCGCGATTAGACGTCAAAATTCTAAGTACTAATCCTTCAGTAACCTAAGTATTGGTGGTTATTTGGAGTTAGTAGGTAGGTTAGAGGTTATTTGGGATTAGTAGGTAGGTTAGACGTAATTTAGTAGCTAGTTTTTCTGATTGCTAGTAGGAATTGCGTAAATCTAACAATATGTCTTCGCTATTCTTCTGAAGGAACGTGTAGGCGTATAACACCAATGACCGTGACAGTGACAGTGTTTTTCCAGCGGAATAGCGAAGGAATGTTGTTAGATTTATAATGGAATTCCGCAAAGTAATACCTAATTCAAATCCGAACGTTTTTGCGTATTATGCCCGCAACTAAAGGAAAACCGAAATCCATGTATGACTCGTATCTCCTAGCTTGAACTGTGAACACTTACTCCAAACCAAATCTAACTACTAGATGGACTAAAAAAACTTAATTCTCGATTAGTTGATCACATAACCCATTATAGAAAAATTGGTAGCCATTTAATGAAATTACACGCTTTTTGGTAGTTTCTGGCAAAATAGGCGTTTCTAATATATTGAGGGTGGGACCGGCAGCCGGGAGGAGTCGGGAGCGATTACTTACCTGGACTATCAAGCTGGGGCTGAGAGTAGTGATTATCGGATATTAAAAAAGTGCCATCAACTAGATGCAGTTACCAGCTGGGGAGTAATAGAACCAGATTTCTACCTAAAGTACCTCAAAAAAGGATTTTTCAATTTTATCCAAATGATTCGTCGCATATTGTTGTTATTGTTACTAAATTACAATAGGCACGTAAGTTATGTTCAATACAGTCATATGTCCAATTGCTGAACACAGGTGCCTACTAGCGAAGGACAGGCCATTTGTTGTATTTTTTTACTTACCCTCTTACTTAGACATTATTTTAAGTATCACAAACATAAATAATATTATTCCCTACTTATAAATTTTTCTAGCGAATTTCACAAAATTGAACCTACTAAAATCATACAAGAGATTCCATCTAAGCCACAAAATCAACATTTCCGAATCACGATTCTTAATTAAATAAATAATGCAACATTTACCGTCCGCTCCTATCCATTGTGAACTTTCCCTTAATCCTTCGTATTATTTTTTTATAAAAAGTGATTAGACCCATTGGCACAGCGCCTGGAACTATCAATCACTCCATAGGTATAATTATGGGGGATATGGGCACCGTCTCAGGTAATGATTTCGGCTCTTTAAAGGACGACTTTAAATTAAAGAGTTTTTAATCATGTTTTTTGTCTTTATTTATGTCCAATTTGTAAAGAATGTCTTTGGTCTCCACGAAATTATAATAAACGCGATTTAATTCAAACATGCTCATTAATAATCTTTCTACTGATAGAAGTCAATCCCTGGTGGTCAAAAGCCGACTGGCTTAGATAATGAACAAGCTTAATAAATTTTATTTGTAATAGAAATGACTCAAACAATCGCATAAATAAGTCTACAGCAGGTTTATTTTAAGTGCAGGCTCTCCGAATAATACAATATCAAGTATTTCAGTTCAGGAATACAGGCTGCTTTTCTAATTCATTTTAAATACATTTTAATTCTATAATAGTCTATACAGATAAGAATTTAAAAAAAAAACTTAACAGCCTGTTATTTCGCAGTCAGTTTCCTTTTGACGCGAGTCAGTTAATTAAACAAAATGCTTCCAGTATCCTCCTTTCTAAATCTCGCACAACTTTGATATCAATTTAATTCACTTGAAATACACGAGAATCAACTTTAGACTTATATGAATGAAGAACTTGATATATGCAAAAACCTATGTTTGGCAATAATAAACTTTATGGCTAAAATAATAAAGAAGCTGGTCTGTGCAAGAAAGAACAACAGCGTTTATTAATTGGGCTTTAACTCTGTGATTAGGTTTGATACCGAATTCAGGGCTATTTGTAATTATTTCTCTTTAACTGTGTAAGAATTAAATATGAAAGTATAACTATACCTTTACAAACAAAAAAAAGTTTTTCAGCTTACTTTAAAATGCCTACATAATATGCTATATTGCAGTACCTATTTGGATATTTCACACACAAAACCTCACATACAAAATGAGTTAAGATTTTGCTATGACTCCTTGATAAATATAAGAATAGCTAAATCACCATTATTGTGGTGTTAGATTATTATAATAACCATTTTGTTTTAAAACGGACGCTATTATTAAGCGCGCCATGAACGAACAACATTTAACGAACTCCTCCTGTCAATAAACATCATAAAAAGCCAAAAATAATGATGACAAAACACAAACGATACCCGTACCTATAAACGAAAGCTTTCATACCCCAACCAAAATAGAAGGCAAATTGACAGATGACAAATAAGACCGTTAACACTACGGTCACGGCATCTACCTAACCAAAATAAGTAGAACTCCCTAAGTTAAAGTAGCTAGAGTGAATGTAAGAGGAGAAGAGATCAACGCAAGTTGGTTGATGGTAGTAAATATATCAACTAGGACTAAATGTGATAAAATACATCAAGACATTGTCGTTATAGCAAGATAGATAGCAACGGAACACATTCCTTTAACGAGATTGAAACAGAATGTTTTGTACGCTTTGTCTGATTAAGCGTTGTTGATATTAGCTCCTATTGAAAACGTGTAAATAAATCAAAATATTAAGACAACTTTCTGTTTGTTCAAGTATTACGTGCATGTCGTTCACTATTATGAACTTATAAATAGCTTGTAATGAGACAAAACTTCGTGGACAAGATGTACATACTTATAGTGTATGGTATACATGATGATGAATACATTTATCGTTGTTGCTGCATTGTAGTCTACGAGTAGACATGCAAAAGTAAAATTTTAAAGTGAAGTTTATATTACAATAAACTCAGATTATAAGAAGTAAGCAAGATACCACTTAAAATCTCTTGCTCAAAAAAAAAATTGTAGACATCATTTGTATGAAACTAAATTCAACCTTCGTTGTGAAAACTTAATGATTGCTTTTACGTAAGGTAAATAACTAATTTGTATAATAAATCTACTCTTAACTAAAAAAAGATTGCTTTAGGTACATACTACTTGTATTAGGTATTCTTCTCTTTCTTAATATTATTCCTAAATTGCGCACTAGAATTTTCCGTAAGGCGTCTACGCGAGTAACGTAATTGTAGTATGTATGTACCGGTCCTAAATCTCAAAATGTACTTCCCTGGCCAACAATAAAGGAAAAGAAACATGAACATCAAAATGGTCACTTTACCTCACTGCTACGCGTCCTTGTTCGCTACAGGATAAAACTAGACAAAGCAATATTTTTTCTTCTGTGTGTTAATGAATTGCTATCTATGGTTAAAAGTTAGTCTGTGGCAAAGCAACCGGAGAATGTAAAAGCAATAATTGAGACAAAGGGCAAAGAGGTCGACCCTTCTGGAGTGCATGGGAGTGGCGGGCTTAAATTTTGGCATTGACAGGCGAAACTGCCCCGAGGGACCGGGACGTGCTTTTAGTGCCTTTATTCGTTATGGTTAATGCGGCAACTAGTTTACGAGCATTAGCGTTATTTGTGACCTCTCAGAGAGCGATATACGGTTAACCGCGCACGCAGGTACGATCGAATTGGCTTTAGTTATTTATACGAGCTTGTTTCTAGTTTTTACAAGTTGTTTTTTTATTGGAGACATAAAATTGGGGTTGTTGTTGTAATTAGAACAATAGGATCGCATAACACAATTTAGGTTCTTATTATTTATTCTGAGAAATCATCTAAAATAAGTATTAATGCATAATCTAGGCGAGTAGTACAATCGCGTAATACTTAAAATAAAATTACTTGAAATATTAAAATTACTTTCTTCTTTTATTTACCTTTCTCTTTAATATCTTTGTCTTATTTTTTAATTAATTATATAAAGGTAACGCTAATTGAATACCATACTTAGTAGGTAACTAAAATGCTGTAGTTTATTATGAGAAACAATTTTGAGGTAAATTGATTAACATTGTCTGTAAGAGTGTTGTATTTGTCATTTTATGCAATTTATGTATTATTAAACAAAAACATGTCGTATCGTTGCAGTGAGATTATGATCTATTATATCGTATTCATATCTATCAGCCTCAAATACATTATATGACATAATTCATCTTCTTTATCATAAATGTCAACTGACCACTTATCCCTCTTCATTCCATTATTATGTAAATTTGTCCTCATACACATATTATTTATTTTTCCATAACACTATATTTACACCTCACAAATCTGTGACATCAACAAATCAGGCCTATCATTATAATAGCCCTTTTGTACTGACGCATAAATCGGCCAATCAGTACTGTCAAAATGTCTATGTTTGACGCATCATGGAAATGGGTGAGACCATCAATCATTTTGATGGAAATTAAGAGTATTGTTCATAGACGCTCCTTCAAGTTCGGGAGGTGTGACGTATGACTTATGCCCGTGTCAATTGTTAATGGGTGCTTATTAAGTGGTACTTGTGATTTAGAAAACGTATGATAGAGGCATAAAGTAACAAAAATCTATAAACTTGGTAATATTACCACAGTAAAGTTGCTACTTGCTAGCTTCCCCACTCAACGCATTAGCGTTACGATGCAGGGAGAAAAAATGCTGCCAACATCTTACGTAATTTACAATACAATACTCTTTATTGCACACTTCAGAAATAAAAGAACACAGTACAGGACATTAGGCTAAAAGTATAGAGGTCAACAGCAGGCAGTCTTATCGCTAAAGAGCGATCTCTTCCAGACAACCTTTGGATAGCGAAGACAATACAACATTATATATCTATTTGAATAGGTGGCTAACCGAAGCATGGATTTTAAGTTAATAACACCCACATGTTATACTTATACTAAAATAAATAATAATAGACATAAATGCATAGACACAAAATAAACATACATACAATTATAAATAAATACAATCAAATATCAGTCAATAGTACTTATGCTTCAGGGGACAACTTATTTTAGTCAAGTTTAAGTCTTAGTTTAGTCTTTGAATAATTTGAATGTAATCAAATGTTTAACGTCGCTTGACGTGAATAAATTATTCATGTTTCTGTTTTAATCACAGATTTTCTAATAACGTATAACCACTGAAACCGCTGTAAAGCGTGTAAAGCTACTAGGCACAGTCAGTATCAGAAATAGCTACTCATATGACCAGGAAAAGTCTATATTAAAAGGGAATAAGAACTTTTCACCTCTTTATGTAGCTAATGCCGACTGTACGAAGTATAATTTTATATTTAACGGTAGTTTTTCGGTAAAGAAAACATCTTTAAAAAATCGGTCTAATCTTAACAAGGTCTAGTTCTCTCTTTGGTTATTGTAAACGCATATTTAATGAATTGGCTAGATTTTAATATTTTTTTTGTATCTGAGTTAAGCCGCATTTCATGAAGATTACACCAAATTCCAGATCAAATTTCGGTAGCTCAGTACATTTTTAACATTACTCATATACCGGCATTAAGCTCTAACGGGTCTTTATAAATCCTAGCCTTAGTAAAAGTATACAATTTTGCTTACCTAAGTACGGTTAAATCCGTTCTCTCCCGGCGAAAAAATAAACAATAGCATTATTTTGTTATATGCCCGGAGATCTCCGGCGCCGGGGATAACGACTTAAGTAACAGTAATAATATCATAAACACAAACAATTCCCCCACGAACACATCCCAATAAACAAAGCGAAGACAAAAAACATTTCATTAAACCAAATAAATGGTCTCCAAGAGGTAATCACTCATCTCTCGGACCCTCGAGCGTCACGCGAGCCTACATGCACCTTATGTGGCCTTAGGTAGGTAACCTTTGACATCTATATATCCTATCGTTATATCCTATTAAATATGGATTTAAGTCATTAAAATCGTCGTTTCGCGGCGAAAAAAATAAACAATAGCATTCTTTTGTTATGATGCCTGGGATCCCAGGGACCGGTAGATATTTCAACGAGTGCGACATTAGACGTTGTTGAATTTTTTAATAATTACGTGTTACGCTATTTATTATATTAATTTCATAAATGTGAAGTGTGAAGGTATTGTCTGTTTTTAGAGTTCCATACCAAAATGGTAATGAAACACAGTAAAATAACTCCTTTATTCAAGTCTGGTAGCACTTTTGACCCCACTAATTTTAGACCAATATCTGTGCTACCTACATTTAGCAAAATTTTTGAAAAACTGGTTTTTTCCCAATTAATAAAACATTTTAATGCTAACAATTTAATGCATCATAAGCAGTTTGGTTTTACGCGGGGTCGCTCGACAACCGACGCTGCTGTCGAGCTAACAAAACACATATTCGATGCCTGGGAGGAGTCACACGATGCCTTAGGTATCTTCTGTGATTTGTCCAAGGTCTTCGACTGCGTATGTCATGAAACTTTGATCAGGAAACTACACTACTATGGAGTTCGAGGATCGGCACTGAATTTGCTAAAATCTTACTTACATGATAGAATACAAAGAGTTGACGTGAATGGACAGCGATCGCCGGGTTCATTGGTCTCTATGGGTGTACCGCAGGGATCAATACTGGGACCTTTCCTATTCCTTATCTACATAAATGACTTGCCATACCTCGTAAAGACCCACCATGATATAGTATTGTTTGCTGACGATACCTCACTCATATTCAAAGTCACACGGCAACAACAAGCTTGTAATTATGTAAACAATGGCATTTCTAAAATAGTTAATTGGTTTAATGTCAATAATTTACTGTTAAATGAGAAAAAGACTAAATGTATTAAGTTCGTCACGAGTAATGTAAATCACATGCAAACTAGTGTCAATGTGAAAGATGAGGAATTGGAACTAGTTGATAGTGCTGTTTTTCTTGGTTTGACATTAGATTCAAAACTCCAATGGGGTCCCCATATTGCTAATCTCTCGAATAGACTGAGTTCTGCAGCATTTGCGGTGAGCAAGATCCGTCAATTAACAGACGTGAAGACAGCTCGATTAGTATATTTTAGTTACTTTCATAGTATTATGTCGTATGGTATTTTACTCTGGGGCAGTGCTGCAGAGATAAATACTGTCTTTATTCTGCAGAAGAGGGCTATTCGAGCAATATATAAGATGAAACATAGAGACTCACTTAGAGATAAGTTCAAGGACATTAATATAATGACAATGCATTGTCAATACATCTATGACAATATTGTGTATGTACACAAAAATATTGTAAATTTTAGACAGAACTGTGACATACATAATATTAATACTAGAAACAAATATAAGCTAGCGGTACCCTCCACTCGGCTCCAAAAAATAAGAAAATCATTCATGTGTAATTGTGTAAAGTTTTATAATAAACTACCTACAAACGTGACTAATTTATCTATTAATAAATTCAAGACTTATGTAAAGCGTAAACTCATATCGAAAGCATATTATAGCATAAAAGACTACATGAATGATAAAATACCGTGGGTATAATTGTGGTTGAAATACTAATTATATTTTAATAATTATGACATTACATCTTAATGACTATTTTCATAACTATGACATTAGTTGTTGACGTTAAATTTTCCTCTTGACATTCAGATTTTATTCTAGAAACTGTCTAGATTATACAATTTTTTATGTTTTTATTTTACATATTGACGATCTTTTTGTGAATTTATTATACTCTCTTTTGACATACATTACAGTAATTCATGTATTTTTTAAAATTTCATATGCATCAATAAATTGCTCTGAATAATTAGATTCAATTTATGTAATATATAACTGACGATTCAAAAGTGCTTGTTGCTAGGCCTATTTGAATAAAGAATATTTTGAGTTTGAGTTTGAGTTTGAGGTAAAAAGGAACCCTTATGGTTTCACTTCATCTGTCTGTCTGTTAAATCGCTAATTATCTCAAGAACTGCTTATCCTGTCGATTTGAAATTTATAATAGTTATACAGAAGGGTAACCCAAATGCATAGAACATAAGTTTTTTTTTGTTTTCTGTGAAAATTGACAAACAATAGGTGGTTCAAATTTTGAAAGTGTAGTGAATATGTCAAGTGGGGTGTCATATGAAAGGGCTTGAATTGCACATTCTAAAAGATTTTTTTATTTATTTTTACGTAGAGTCATTTTCAATTTATGAGACAAATTGTTAAAAAAATCCCCCCCCTTATCGCCGAAGTTTACCATGGGAAAAATATGGTATTATTACATAACATTAATATCAATGTACATTTTACAGAAAAAATATAAATATAGTAGTTTTATTTCCGGAGCCATCTCGTTTTGATGATGGTAATTTGTGAAAGCTCTACGCGTAACAAGTCGCGGCAAAAACTAGGTACTTTCTTAAATTTTTGATGTACCTACCGTCACAGTCATATCAGCAGTCATGTAAAGAAATATGCAGTATACATATAGTAATGTTCGCAACATATATACAGTTACACGCCGCGCTACCAACAAGGGGGTTATGGCGGTTGGCGTTCCCCCCTCCTGCTGCCCAATGGCGAATCCCGCAATAGTCGCCTGGTTGGAAGCGGCCTTTTTTTTATACAACGCCGGTGGCAAACAAGCTTACGGTCCACCTGATGGTAAGCGGCCACCGCATCCTATAGACGCCCGCAACTCCAAAGGAGTCACGTACGCGTTGCCGACCCTTTATGAAATAAGGATGTCTTACGATATATTTGTCTATTAACTGCCTATTATCTCTTTAATGTTGAATGTAATGCCCTTCGACTATCAAAGTTTGACGATATTTTGGATGCAACTTGGCTTCATTGATTTCAATAATTGCCTTATGGCCTCATACAAACGGGGGTGGAGTAAAACGCAGTGTGGAATCGGAATGCAACTCGTCATTCCGTGAATTAAATATGGATGTTGACACCAAATAAGAAAATCAATAAGTTCGATTTTTCTCTAAAAACTATAAAATTGTTAATCAAATGGCGAAAAAGTTACTCAAAAGAAATAATTACCTACATAGTTACAAGTCTTCAAAGTTTTAAAATGAGGCATACTCTGTCCCTTTTACGCAAAATTCACCTTTGTATTGGAACGATAGTCATTTACTATGGCGCTCGTGGTCAATGACCTCATTGATCTGTTGCGCTCTCTTTCTAACCAGCAACTTTAAAACGGTTGTAGCTTCGTTGTTTTTTGAGATAATTGAATAGGATTTTCACCCTTTGGCATTTTTTTGCCTTGTTTCTTTTGAAGTAGTCTTATGGAGTAGTCAAACTTTGAGTCAACATACCTATTATTTTTGCTTACATCTTTTTGCTCATGTAAGTTTATATATATCTAGATATTTTATTTCAAAACTTGCTAGCCATGGCTATCGTGCCCGCATAAAAGTATCACGACGTCACAAGGCATTAGACGGGTGTCGTGTGCTAAGCAATATTGACAGGCTCATTACTATTGTCTTCAGGGTAACTTAGGGGAAACTCTGATGACTGGAGGACCTAATGGCTTTGATAATAAGAACTATCTTAGAATAATTTACTATCTAATATTGTGGGTCTTACAAGGACCTTACGTATACGAAATAAGGTATTTTGTTGGGGGATTTGTTATTGTAGTAGACTAATATTTTAGAGGTAGATGTAATTAATTGATTGTGGTGTAAAACAAAAACAGCGTTTCAGATAATTAAGTAGGTATAAAGGTCTTGAATGCTCTTAGGTATGCTTTCCAAATTGTAATAAAAGCGGATTTCACCAAATTTGACGCCTTTGTGATTATTTAACGAAAAACTTACTGTTTGACTTAATCTTGTAATTAAATTTGTTTTTGATTCAGTTTGTCGAATGGACATATAACGTTATTAATGAATAGGAAATAAATACGGATTTTAAGGCATTTGTCGTGAAAAAGTATTCGTGATGTTGTGGAATTCTCTGGGGGAGACCTAATGCCCACGCCCAGCATTTAGTTAGAATTATTCGCTGGCCCGTTTCAGAGCTTTAGTATTTCAATAAACAATATTTGGCTTCACTACTCCTCTTAACACCCGTCCCACAGAAAATAGCATGGCTACATTTGTTACGAAACTGTCAGAGGCTGTTCCTTTTTGGGTCATCAGCGTTGTTAGTAAGTATGTATGTATGAACGGTTCCGAGGTTATTAACACTCGATCTATTAGTTGGCCTCATCAAGCGCTATCTGGGACTATCCTCGTTTGATTTACGCCACCAATTTAGCCCCCAAAGCGAGGGTCTATCGTATACAATAACAGTGGGTGCATTATGAACCCATTTTGTAGGTACTATCTTGATAAATACTTGAGTTATTCTCAGTGTACATTTCTCTACGGAATGATGCTTTAATTATCGGCAAATAACATTTTGATACACATATATATTGATATTTTGGGATTGAACAATATTAAGAGATATCTTTCATATTTGCTTTTAACCCTTCCAGAAAGCAGGAAACTCTAGCATTTTAAACCCTTAGAGTATTCCAACTCTTAGAGTATTCCAGTGTTCCAAACCACACGCGTGGTCGTGCCGGAGGGTTTCCCCTGGATTTTCCCCAGGCTACTCTCCAACCGCGCACTCCTATCGCTTTATTGGGCCCGGCCTATAAAGCCACAGTCAGGTTCAAAAAAAAATCTAGCATTTTAATCTTTGCAGAACGGGAAGATACTTGGACATACAAAAAATCGTTTATCATTGATATGTAAACAAAGTAACAAATCTTAATTATTATGAGGGCTGTTGATAAATGTCAAATTAAAATTAGCTAAATAAACAAAGTAAGTACCTATACTTCTTGCCGAACCTTTCCCAATCGTAATAAACCTACTGTATCTGTCTCCCTTTCCCTCACTAACTCAAAGAAGTGGACAGAAGACTTATCTGATCAAATATGTCATAAATAATACTCGGTCTGTGTTTATCACAGGCCGCGAAATATTACAGAGGCCAGATTTATGGGGAAAAATTGTGCCGTAGGTAAGGTAGAAAGTATGTTAGAAAATGCTTGTTATTAAAATAATATTTACTAGCGTTGGAATAGCCCGAAGAAGTGAATAACGGATATTTTGGAAAGGTAATATTGACATTTGATAGGTCCGTAGTTTTTAACGCATGCAATGTTTAAATTAGCTTACGGAAAAATTATTGCATTGAATTATGGTTTACTTTTTATAAATATCTTTTCTTTCTTTGGATACAGATTTACACAGGTGTGCGTCTTGCTCAATCTACTGTATTTTAATATCTAAACATTACATATTAACGAAAATAAGGGTAGGTTGCATAAACCGTCTGTAATCGTAAGCAGTATTGGTTAAAATTTGATTGTAATGGCTGGAATGACAGCTGCCAGCGCCATATTTAAGGCAAGGCCCATTCAGAGATCTGTGCCTTTACCGTGAGTTTGCATGACCGTACTCGCTAGAGACTACGTAAACGATTTAGTATGCCGGTTCTTAGTTCTATTGTGTAACCGCCAGAGGCGCTGTACTTTTGCTCATACAAATTTTTACGCAGTCGCTAGCGATTACGGTCATGTAAAATCATGGTAAAGGCACTTACGAAAATACTTAAGTTTGAGCTTCCGGTGTGTAGAACTAATGTAGAATTACACTACACAAAGATTACTGTGGACTGAAAAGAAACAAAATAACCGAACAAAATATTGAAAAATGCCTTGGCAAATCTGTTAAAAAATCCTAAATATCATCGTAAAAGCAGATTGCGTAATTATCAACGACAGTGATATGTTTTCTTACAAAAAGGATAGCTTTTTTATTGTTCTAACAAAATACCCGGAAACATTTTTCATAAGTGATCCAGTGATCCAAAAAACTTCCGTAGAGAGCTGGATGGTTAATTGCAAACTCACGCGTGTTAGAGGGGTCATTTACAATGGAATGGCCTTGCCTTAATGTTGATCGGTCAATAATCGTAAGTTGGTGCAACCCGCCCAAAGTGGCAGTCAGGTTTCCATTTGCTGGGCCTTTTGATCTGACATGCCGCAGAGCATGTTACATGCAAACCTAGATTGTGTTTATATACCTGTTACCTATCTGATCTAATTTCTCCAGCATTACGAGTAAATATTAAATTAAGTGGCGCTGATAATTATACACCACGTGTTCTGTCTACCCCTTTTGAGAATACAGGCGTGATTTCCTATATGTATGAACCTTAAAGCGGTTGCCACCTCAATAGCTCAAGAGTCAGTTATTATGCGATAATGGCAGACAGTTAACATCGCGCGTCGCGACACGCGGTTCCCAAAGGGACGCTCGGCTGCGCGGGACATTTCACTTCAGCTCCTTGGGCCCGGTGGAACAATTGACGTTGGCAATTTTGGGTTGGTATTACAAAATACATATTTATTACATTGACGTGTGGTGTCGGACCCCGTGTGGTGTCGGGTTAGAATTGCACCACCCCATATCATCCGGTGGGTGTCGTAAGAGGCGACTAACGGAGAATATCCAGGGAACGGGCAGCAGCGTTCCCTGAAGGTCACACCTATTATTACTGCGATCCCCAACCCGCCTGCCAAGCGTGGGGATTCTGGCAAAACCCCCCCAACTTGGGGGAGGCCTATATCCAGCAGTGGATGTCTTCCGGCTGAATGATGATGGTGATTACATTTTCATGTGTAACTGTTTGTATGAAAAGATTGCCAATTATCTTTGGCATGAAAGCTCTCGGTGCTAACACACTATACCACAGTAAATGTTTATGGGGAATTTCAGTTCTATGTACATAATAGATATGAGATTAAATTATAATATATTGTGTTAAAGTAAGAATTATAAAATATTTAAAACAGTTAAATGGTATCACTTAAACATTACTGATATATCTCTAAAGGTTGTATGAATGTAATGCGTAGATTTTGCCGTAGAAATTACGTTTGCATTCAGCCTCGCATACAATATTGTACACTCGTTCCGTATTGCGTGCTACTTTGAGCGGAGCCTAACATTTACAAGACAAAAGTTTATCTATTATGGTTCAGCTCGTCTGCATGAGTTCCTACTGCAGTACCCAGAGTAGAAATAAAACAAAATATATATTTATATACAAAAACTAAACAATCGTTTAACTACACAACACCACTGGCCACTGTCGTACATTAATTAAATAAAATCAGGTGAGCTGAACTAATGAATTCACCCGGTCGGCGACACACTAATCAGAGTGTAATTGTGTGACCGTTTTAATGCTAATGTAACCAGTGGACGGATCGTCTTTCCTGTCTCCTCAAGTTTTTACGTTATTTAAGTGTTGGTTAGCGCGGGGAGAATAGTCTTTTTGCTGCTTTTTGCGGTTAGCTTTTTATATGGCAAAGAGTAAAGTTTAACCGGGGTTTACGTAGTTTATACAGGATAAAAAAGCGATAGAAAATTTCACAGCATTGGAAATGGTTTTGTTGAATAGCGATCATAATATTGATGTAGTACGTAATAATTTATTGGACGGAGAACTCGTAGTATCGTTATGTGGGTGTTTAGGTTTCCTTAGTAAATATTATGATGTATTTTTTGTAAGGTTTCATTATTTTTTAACATACGTCATCTAGTGAAATGCAATGTCATAATTGCGAATAATAAACACAAGCATTATTATTTAACACACGCCCTCTGGTGAAATGTAAAGTCATAATTACGAATAAAAAACACATGACTAAGAACTAATTGGTCACCTTAAAAATATTTTTTGAAGTGTTTTCTTTTAAATAAGTTTCCGGCATGTCTTTTACTTATTCCACCAGCTAAGGCGGAACTAGTTTCTTATATTAAAAAAAAACTAATTTCACAAAAATTGTCCTAATGTCACATGAATATTACGGCTTATTTATTTACACGAAATATCTGTATCTCTCTGTCGCACTTGGAATGAAAGCGACAGACTTTGAATTTAGAGAAGATCATTTACATATCTTGCATCATTTGGTAAGCCTGCACAAAAAGCCTAATGCATTTGCCATTATACTACGTGTTCACATGAGACTCGAACTATGACCCTCGGAATCCATGATTGTCATGATTAAATGACAAGCCGGAGGCTGGCTCGATGTCGCATGATGTGTAATGACTCGGGACCATTACGGCGCGTGAGAAATGATGTGAGTATTCAAATCGGTTGGATTGTGTAACATTCGTTTTACAGTTTGATTATGTGATGCCTAAGCATCTGTTTGTAGTTAACATTATTTAGTTTAAGAAAATCACAAATTGTTTTCAGTACATTTGTGAGATTCTACGCATCTTCTGAATCATTTAAATGGAGGAGCATAGTAAAAAATCATTACCATACCGAAACAGCTGACAGTTGGCAGTTTTTTTACATGATGCCGGTGGCAAACAAGCTGAGAGTCCCAGTGTATGTGACCGATAGGCGACCCTATGGACGCTTATTGAAATGGCACTGACCCCGCACCATCAAATGCTGAAATATGTACTCATAAGCGTCAGAAAATCTCTCGTAGCAGCTTGATGCACAGTTTAAATATGGTTAACAATAAATACGTACCTACACGTAAATAACGTAGCGCCAATAATGCATTTTAGTAGGTGTAATCGTATTACCTACTCTAATGCACAGGTTAACCCTAAGGTTTTACCCATTTAATAAGAAGAATTTCTAGTTGTAAGGACTCGAGCTAATCCTAACAGTAACAAGTCTAGTTTTCACTCTGTGTTGGAAGGTCAGTAACTCTGGTATAAGTTTTTTCGAAACAAAACACAAAAACGCGTTCGGCGTTTGCGTTTCAGTCTCAATTTGGTGGCCTTAGATGGTAAATATTTTTTTCCCATATTGAGACTAAAGTTTTAAGGATATTATTATAACTGACGTTCACAAGTAAAATAATAAAGTATCACAAGAATATTATTCTATCGCACTCCGACCATTTCACATACAATCTATTAAACACAAGAATCCATCATTAAAGAGCTCATAGCTTATTTTCTCATACTTTTCTTACTGTTAAACGAAAAGTTTAATGATGCCTTATAATTACTTCGCGAGACCATTATTGGGCCAGAGAGGCCGCAAAGATACAATGTGCGCAGATTTATGACGCATGTTCATAGGCTGGGTGTAATAGAGATGTTTGTTTATTTTTGATCGGCAATGTCGTTAAAGATATATTATGTCGGAGTGTGAGGATCGTGAGGGAAACGGGGGAATATAATTTTTACAATATTAATATGGTATGTCTAAATTAATTGTCATTTAAAATATTGTCAATAATTAAATGGACAGGGTAATACATGTACTGTTTTAAGGTAAAAACAGTCGTATATTTTGATAGTTGAAACATTTTATCTAGATCTTCTACATTCGTAGTTAATGATTACAGTTTATTCAGCGAATTATGAAACATCTCTCGTATTAAGATAAATAGGTAATAAATCATATTGTATCATTCATAGTGTTATAATCCATCATCATTCCAGTTCAAAACTGGTTTGAGATTTAGATCTTACTCTTTCGAATATTTATTATAAGATAATAAAATATTGCAATATCAGATAAGTAGTATGTTTCTTTGATATAGATTTTTTATGAGATGTATTGTCATGTAATCTCATTGAAATTTATACGTTTTCGTAAAACTTACGTACAGTCAATAAATTGGATTCAGGAAAAAGATTTTGACTGTGAGCTACGTTGTTAAATACGTAACTTCCACACGTGTAAGAATCTCATGCTAGTTTTCTGACATTGCAGGCTAACGAGGTGTAGGTAATTCGATTATTCTATCAAATCTCGTAATGTAACACTACATTGCTTGCAATCTTCATGATTTTGTAGCTCATCTTGAATGAATTCGCATGCAAGTTTAACTACATTGCGGGGTTGTAAATAGAGCTTTACGAGTATAAGAGAAATACATAGTCACCTTCGTTAGTGATAAGGGATAATACCACGTATTTTAAATCACAGTGCTTGTATCAGGCATACTTCCGTGCCGCGCAAGCTGGCAAATGTAATATATGTAATATATATATATATATATATATTATGCCTAACCTTCGACATTTAAACATATACATACAATTTTGACATACATATTTTATATTTAATATTATTATATACTTTTTTCTCTTAATGTATTGTAAATTTAGAGTTATTTAATTTGAATGTGTTACTTAGTGTTATTTAATTTTAATTTACTTTGAAAAACCCTGACCTGTAATTGATATTACCAATAAAGAAAATATGAATATTAATATCACAATGACAAAAAGGGAACGTAGCAGTCTACGCGCCTTTTTCAGAGCTTGAAGTAGCAATCAAGTATTTTAATGGAAACCTGTAGTATACTGAATACAGTAGGGTCATGCTACAGCAGTTGCACCGAGGAAGCCGCTGCCGTAACGTGCGGAAGGAAGCCGACATTAGCCAACACAGGCACGCCACGGAATTGGGTCAGGTTAGCTTCACCTACTTACATGCCTTTTAGTTTGAATACCATTTAAAAGTGCATGCCAACTGCTGGATTGGAACCCGGGTGCATTGACTCTGTCTAAACTATTATGCTTATAAGCCACAGAGCCACGTATGAGTTAGTTTGAATATTCGCTGCTAGAGACAACTGCAAGTCATCCACTTTCAATCCAACGCATTCTTGGCAACTCTGGTAATCTGATTCAAAATCAGGAACACAACACACTAGCACATAATACTCGTAGTATAATAGTACACTAGTACTGTTGTTTATGGATTCTGTAAGATGGTGCTTACTATTACGTACAATGAAGTACCTAAAGCTCTTCTTTGAAAAGTTATGTTTAACATAACCTAGACGATCGAAGGGTGAATGTGACGCTGATTTATTAATTCCTAT
The DNA here is from genome assembly GCA_963556455.1 of Epiblema foenella. Lineage (NCBI taxonomy): Eukaryota > Metazoa > Arthropoda > Insecta > Lepidoptera > Tortricidae > Epiblema > Epiblema foenella. Next base: position 9,116,426 of record OY747113.1, on the reverse strand, counting down.
GTTTAGATAGTCTATCATATCATAATTCTTTTATCTATGATTACAGACTCGGTGAAGCGAATAATACTGGCTGGCGTGTAGAACCTTGCAATCTTATTACTCGTACGTCAACCCTTTTTCCCCATACCCGAAGCTAGAACGACCGACGAAGGCCTTAATTCCCCAGTACAAACTGATAAAAATGCATTAGTGGTGCGGCGCACCAAGTATCACTTTTTCTATTACATGCCGCGGCCCGGTGGCGTTTGTACGACGACTCGCGCTGCAGAAACTGTAGAGTCGACATGATATTGTAAAAATAAGCGTATTTTATATTTGATACTTAAGTGTTACTTATTCTATTACACGTTTCGGCCCGATGGAGTTTGTACTACGACGACTCGCGCAGCGAAAACTATGGAGTCGATATGATATTGTAAAAATAATTGTATTTTATATCTGATACTTACGTGTTACTTATTCTATTACACGTCGCGGCCCGATGGTGTTTGTACGACAACTTGCGCTAAGGTCATTGTCAAGTCGTCGTGAAAATATATAATTGTCATTGTACTTTTGTACTGACTCTTGTCACTTCTTGACGGCGTAAGCCTTTGAAATTACATACCAAGAATACTGTAGTATTTAGGTAGGTACAGGTATATTTTTCGAAACATTCGTAGTTAGGTACGACTTCCTATCGTGAAACACACTGACTTATTTTTTAATTGTTAACGTCAGTAAAATGAAGCTCGGTTTTATTTGTATATTTAGCAGGCAATCAAAGTCATTCAGACCTGTGATTAAATAGCATATTCCGTAAAAAATATATATATGAAACTGCCATTTTATACCGTCTCTTACTTTGAGTTAGAAACGCCATTTTTTCTAGGTATAGGTTTAGATTTGAACTCAAGCTTATTTATGGTACCATTATTGTCATTTTCGTCAAGCTTACTAATTGATTAATTAAATATATAATACACAATTCCAATTTTAATAATTATACAACAAATATATTAAATATTTGTTGTATCAAGAGACTCCACTGCCTCCTTAGTGGGCAGTGTGAGGCCATCCGCGCAGAAGATTGTGCAAGCGTTTTGTGTGACCACAGACCGAGACATATACATATTTATGAGAACACTTTAATATACAATTTCTATGTATTATCTCCTGTAATGCAGGAAGTACCTCCGTGATTGTCTTAACGGTCACCAACTCAGAGATTTGGTGATATAGACTAATTGCTTTTTTTAATACAAAAATTGAAATTCTTGTTTACACCAAAGTCATGTTTCTACTTACTGTTCATTTAGTATTAGGTTTATGAACATGACGGAGGAATTTCTATTGTTGTCGTGAATAGTTTTAATTTAGTTCTCGGTGATTTAACGATGATGAATATTTTTCTACTACTAACTAACTGCTAGTTATTCTTAACTACTACTAGTTATGTTAATAATTAAAGATGCTGTCGATCGATTTGCTAATATTTTATGAAAAATATAGGTAAGGATTTCGTAACTGAGATCACATTGATTCGTGGGGAAACTTTGATCAAATATTTTTTTTTTCCTGAACTGAACCTACCTACTTTTTATTTTGGCGTGACCTGTGGCAGTGAATATTTTGCTGCGTTTTGATGAATCTACCTACTTAATAATTGTGCTTCTATACCTACTAAATGATAAAAATAATCACATTTTATTCCTTTATTCCGGTTTTCTGTATTTACGGTTGGCAGAAATTACATATTACAGTAAGGTCAACTACGTTAAGTAAAGTTCTTCAGCACCAATCTAATTAAAAAAAAAAATATCTCCACAGTAAAAGCTTCACTGCCTGTCAGCTTAAAATCTCACTGCAGAAACATAAAAACCGATGACTTGACACAACAATTAAACCTTTAGCCATTATATTAAGTAACTCAGTCATCGTTCCAGAGATCGATTGAGCTGCCGACAAAGTGTTTGATTTGACAGCCCGATCTGTTCCTTCGAAACTAATTAATAAGCAGATACAACCACTTAAGATAAGTAAAAATATTTTCATCCCGAAACTGCACCGGAAATAGATCGTATCGACATGACAAAGCGTGGCGCCAAGAAAGTTTCAATTGCATCCGTAGGAAAATCTAGCTTAAGAACACCATTCGAAAGACGATAATCGCATCCACAAATCACAAATCCATGGATCTTAATAACAGCGAAAGCAATTTCAACCTTGTTATTAGAACAACTCAGTCCAGATTTCAATAGTCAGTAGCTTCATGTAGAAGAAGAAGCTTCGTCAGCAGCGCTACCGTGTCATTCAGTAATGCATTCAATTTGGGATGTTTTTAAAGTTGAATTTTGCTTGATTTGATAGTTAAAGTGGCATAATCGTTATCTATCGATGCTTCCTAAAAGCTCGAGCCATCTCTAGTGCAGGTGTATGACTACAGAGTCTCCAAAAATAAATGAATTGCTCATTGTCAGATAACATCATGCTTCTGAGGCATAAACTTTAATAATCTACATATATAAATAGGCTTAAAAGTAACACTTAAAGCGTTTGAGATTTTTCTTAATGAAAATTAGTCACTCTGTGCTTACGTAATAGTGATTGTTCGGAAAGATTTTAATCGTCAAAAAGGAATAAAATCGAAATATAATACATTCCTTAAAAATACCTCAAAAATCTCTCACTGGCAGTCATTAAAACAGTATACTGATGACATTTGGAATCGGAGGCTACAGTGTATCACAAAATCAAAATCGTCGTACGAAATAAGTTGTAGCACTTGTAACTTATAGTATATAATTATCAAAGCTCTTCTCTTAGTCCCTCATTAAAGGGCTGGGCACAACGATCACCCGGATTATGCGGGCACCCGGGCATGCCCGGAGAGCTTATCCGTGTGAGGGCGATAATGTGGTGTCAATCAAGACAAGGACAATAGGGTTAGGGTAAGGAAAGTATTTAAGATGTTGTCCATAGCCCGTTAGCCAGTTAGATATAAGGATAAGATATTTCATTGTCACAATAGTACATTACTTACCAAGGGCGGTAAAACAAAGAATGTCTCAGATCGCAGGTATTTGACGCCCGAGCCGAAGGCAAGGGCGATAATTATGTGATCTGAAGCTTTCTTAATTACCGCCCCAGGTAAGTACAAAATTTTATGTCACCCTTTGGCCAGGAAGTGGGATTTTCCGCGCGCGGAGCGTGCGTTAATTGCCACTTTATGGCCAGGTGTGACATAAAATATGTGCTGCTGCACAGTGCTTGTTTTCAGCCCCCTTTTCCCTAATTTCACGCTGAGTACTTACTTGTTCGGGTCGAAAATCATATTTATTTGTCTGTATTCTTAACAGTCACCGTCGTTTTCAGCCCAGCTAGGTTACAATGTCATAAATTCCATGCTTTACTGCACTCGGTATATGTATTAAATTAGCTGAGCAAGTGAAGTTTTACACTTAACAAGTCCTCCCTGACAGTATCTGCTGACTGATTTCTTGCGTAACGGTCTATCTACTAAGAATTGAAGTGTTTATAATGGCATTACAAATAATAACAAAAACATCTATAGTAAACTATGAGCTCTTAAAGAGATATTTGCATTTCTAAATATATCCTTTAATGACTTAAGTGTCAATTGGCACTCAATTTAAGTGTGTAATTATGCCATAAATTATGAAAATGCTTCACATTCATCTGCTCAATAAATTACCATAAGCATGATACATTTTGAAGCTACAAGTTCAATTAAATAATAATGGGTGAGATACACGTTCAGGCCGACAACCTGTCAGGCGCATGTAGCAAACTGATCGATATTGTTTTGGTCAATTTGACCGCCCGGTTTTCAGTGTGACTGGAATACGTCAGTAATAAATAAATATTGAGGGAACAGCCACAAAACGACCTATTTCCCTATTTTTCAATATCTCCTACAGTACAGCTATAGTCACATCAGACAACCCAACCAATCCAATATGGTACTGACTACTACACTACGGACCTACTACAGGACATGTCTCATGTCATAAGTTGTCATTATAGTCATAAGTGCCTTTACTTTATAGGCCTATCGATTGTTTAACTTGGGCGGTTGCTGCGCGGCGCGCGGTGTTAGAAGGGATGTGAAATCAAAGGGTAGCCAAAAGCCCCCCGACGGGCACCACACTTTAATGCCTGGGCTAAGCGGTATGTCTATAGTTATATCGTATCTTTATGGCTGATCGTCGATCGAGGATCATCGAGGATGCAACAGAAGGGACAAATTTAGGTCCCTCGCTCTCAACACAGTGCATCCTCGGGAGCTCTGGCAACCTTGCTCACCTCCAGGAACACAACACTACATACATGTATAGTAGATAATGTTATTATGGCTGTGGTCTTCTGCAAGGCGGAGGTACTTCCCCAGTTGGGCTGCTCTAAATTCGAGCAAAATGACATTTTGCTGTGCCCTACCTCTCTCGATATATATGTATATATTTGTTATTAGTTATTTAAATATGTATTGGTATTAATATGTAATACCTATATTGACACTTAGCATGTACGTTTTTGTATTTGAAGTTGGTGCCCACAATTTGTCAGCTTTGCCCTCAGGTTGACTGGTAGAGAATGCGTATGGCATTAAGTCCTCTGTTTGTACGATAAGTTTTACTTTTGTGCAATGTAGATTAAATAAATAAATAATTCCTACAATTTTTTTTTAAATATAAATGTTTAATATTCTCTCTCAGCCACGTTGTTAGGCCGTGTAGTATGGACACCGCCCTTATAGTTATTTTATCTAAACAGAATCACGATGGAACGCAATTTCTCGGTGTCGAGTAAAGGGCAAGGCTGGCAAGCCTTTTACTAGCCGCTTGGAGTCAACTGTTCAATTACAAATTATAAGATAACCGACTAGATTTTTTTTGCTAAAATGTACTTATGCACTTTTGAAATATCCACCACTGATACAAATAGTCTGTTACGACGTTTCGGACCGGTTTCACTTTTAAACACGTATTGTGCTCGTGCCTACTGTGCTCATTTATTAACTACGCGATTCGAGCTACGCGTCAAAGCAAGTGCGAAACACAATAAAATGCAAAATATATGCAAAAACGAGTTAAATAGAGTAAAGGATTTTTTCTTGACATCAAAATTATTTATATTTTACCAGTAGGTAAAACTGTATAACAGGCTTCTTAACCTTTTTATTCTTTGATTATAGATACTCTCACGTGCGTCAAATTGTAGAAAACTGATTTAAGGCATTCATGAGCGTTTCCATTCTCCGTTTACACCTTCTTTGTCACGGTTTTGGTGTCAAAGAGTTAATCGTCAAATATGTGATTGAACAACTAACAGACAAATTCTGATTTTGACATGAAACGAAGGAAATAACCTTTAGTAAAACACATAAATCATTGTGTGTTATTTTACAGGCACGCCTCTTGTTGATAAGACTAGTTTTCTCGAAACAATTCCCGCATCTTTCATTGTAGTTAAAAGTTCACTGAAAGTTTGATATCAATTCAGGATTTGATCCCAGCGGCGCTCGCGCCGTATATCATGCTGACGTACGGGCCTCGAGGTGCTCATTTGTTCTGTATTCAGGTCATTTTCAGTGATGTATTTGTTCAGCGGTCGGGATGTTTGTTTTCTTTAGAGTGTGCGCATTTTATCTATATAATGCTAAAAGTGGTGCTGAAATTAAAATTATTTTTTTTTTCTGCCTACTCTTTTTGGGAATACAGTCGTTATTTTACGTACCTATATATGCGCAGCATAATATGACTTCATCGTATAGATATAGATGTGTTTTTAAATAATTTACCAAAGGCACCATTTCAATTCTAAAAATACCTTAATGCTACAGAAAAATACATTTTAAAATGAGGAAAGTATTGTAAAAAAGCAGAAAATTTACTCGAGCTATAAACGTACCATGTGACTACGGCTGTGAATCAACTTTGAGAAAAAATGTATTGTCGTTTTGGTCCTAGCATAGCAAAGCACCCCGAATAACGATAGATTGTCACTAAGGAAATAAATTCGACATTTTAACACATTAGATTGCCGATTTCCTTTCAAGTGAGTATCTAACATTTCCGTACTGTGATCATTACAAAATACTATATCACTATATCAGGATATACGTACCTAATATATAAAATTGTGGATTGCTAATAAATAGCGACATGCGCAGAATACACCTATAGAGGGACTAAATTACATCACCCGAAATCCGCAACTAGTCCATAATAATAAATTAGGCACTTACTGCTCTCGGACCGCAATCAACGTCGTGTGACGTGACGTGCCCTTGTGCGGTAATTAGACGAGCTGTGACAACCGGGGGCAGTAATAACATGTCGGAGGAGGTTATGGTAACAATTATTGTTAGGCGACGGCTACTATATAAGAAAAAGTGTTGAAGGACATAAAGAAGCTAGTTAGAAATAATTTAATTATGGTACCTAAAGCTGTAGGTGCGAATAGGAAGAAATGCTTTGGTGTAAGACTAAGGACTACTGTGTGACTCCATTAATATTGCGAAGAATTGTGAATAAGCAAAAATACTACCGAGGCACAACGTCTTGGGATGAGAATTAACTCCTGTTTTGTTAGACACTGAATTAATTTAGCAGTTTATCTGGTTTAGTTTTCATAAATAAATGATTAACATTCTAGCTTATGAAGAAATGGCATCATTAGACCATATCAGCCCCGCTAGCATGATATGTTTTAATATTATGGTCATGTTTTACCTCTAACACCGAATTGTTTCGACGTGAAACATGACCATAAATTAAAGTCTATCTTGCTAGCTGAGCAGTTGTTTTAACCGTTTGACCCTAGCTACATTACCGTAGACTGTGAACAGCCACCTGTCCACTCTATCTGTGATATTAGATAGTGATTATTAAATGGCACTGCTTGCAGCTGCTATCATGGCGGTGAAGTGTCCTGTCGATAAGCTGTTATTGTGCTCTATGTCGGCGTCATTAAGTTTATGATAGGTCATATTGTAATTGCCACTTGCGTTCGAAAAACAATGTTTGCTATGGTGTTTTTCAAGAGTTCATCTATTTGTGAACATCGTTGGTTCTGTGAGGTAAAAAATACCGCTGGTTTATTACGTAAAAATAACAAGGTTTTGTCTTTGACTCCTTGAATTTAGCTGGATGTTTAAAGTAAACGCAAGGAGACACATAATATCGATAATATGATTGTGATAGCAAAGTATTAAATTAATATTGCTAAGAAAAATCGATTTTGTTCTATTCTGTAGATTTTTTTTAACAAAAAGTTTTATTCCGTATTCCATTCGTCTTTTTTAAATTAATTTTTAGTCTCAATTTCTTGACCCACATTTAAAGCAATTTTTTTATTCTTAAAATGTTTTTAATGAATTAAGATTTTAAAAATATTTAATCTAATAATAATAAAAAAGAAAAAAGTCTGTGACGATATTATCTTCGGAGAAACAAAAGCTCTGAGTAATAATAGATATTACGAGGCCAAATACGATCTTAATGAATGTTGAATATCAAACACCTGACACAGATTCAATATGTCTATCTCATAAGCTCTGATAAGAACAGTAGTTTATCACCGAAATACAACTTTCCCTAAAAACAGACAATGGGCCAAGATAAACCAACAAAACATTATGCAAATCTCATGACAAATAACCCGGTCTCATTTACATAACAAAATCTCAGTTTAAAACAATACTACATTATAAAACTGGAACCGTATCAGCACTTACGTCGGAATCAACGAAATCTAAAATGTCGTAAGGCCGTGAGAATCACGCGTTGCTTAACAGAGGAAAAAAACAACCGATAATTCACTTCGCCCCTATTAAGCGACGAGTAAGCCATTTGTAAAATTGTCCGCCTAAGGCCACTGGACAGTTATGAAATTTGGACAATTGTATTTGGTCACATCTACTTCGACATAAGACGACCTCTCTAATTTGGTACCAATTTACGGCACATACTGGAATTGGAAAGGTGATGACATGATGGGACACTTTTACCTCAACTAATAATTGTCTTTGCTCGCGACTTAACTTTCACTTTAATTTAATTGTCTGTTAATCTAGTGCTGCTTGTAGTAGCCCGTAGATTTTTATTTACTCTTGTCCATTACCCAAAAATAACGGATACAGAATTTATTGTAAATAATATAAATGATTAAAAATAGTTCGCTGTAAGGTCCATAACGTCTGGTTATCCAAGGGCTGTTATCCAACGTCCTTTTTGAAAAACAGAGAAATTAAAGTAGGGACTTGCCTTCTGTCAAATACCGTGCATAGAATACCGGTCAATTCCTAAATCGAACGCGTTCAAATTGCCTCTAAGCGCATTTTTTGTTTCAAAACAAATGACATGTGGATCACGAACGAGATCGCATTCCAGATCCGAATAGCAAGTGATCAAATAAAATTGGATAGCATCGAGATTGGATCGAAATGTCGTCTTTATGAGATGGTAATTGGTGATTGTCTTACGTTTTTTCTTGATTATGCTTTGTAGGGCGCCGGTGATGGAATCAGACAGAATATCTACGAAAGTGAACTTATATACAAAGCAGTAAGTGCCAATTTGGATTGAGATTTTAAAATAATGCTACTCAGAATGGCGTAAAAAGTATTGTGATGTATAAGATAATTGAGTATATGATTTATCTATAAATCTTCATACGGCGCCAAGACGTCAAAATGGGGATACTTTTGATAAAATAAAATAATCTTTATATTCAGTATCTACTATATAAGGCAATAGCCTTAAATAAATGGTGTGAAATATTTAGATAAAATCGTGTCGTAAAAATATAATTACCTATCTGATTTTATGACGGATGACTTGCAAATTGCCCTGTCACCGTATTTGAAACGAAATATTGTATGAGCCAGCAGTGTAGGTCAAAAAGTATCACTCTGTTTAGATTAAAACAAGCAGCCAGATAGGTGACTACTACCATTTCAGTTACCGTTCTTTGTTAACCTAGTCATAAACTATGGGCTTGCCGAATTTAATCATCATTAAAGTATTCATCTCATCCCTTACTAGGAAGTATGTATGTGCGAGAGGGATGAATGCTACATGTTCCATTTTAAGTGTTAAGATTCAAAGGGGCCTATATATTAATAATATAATACGAACTGTATACTTTTGACTCTCACCTTATTTTATATGTTATTATACATTGGATCACATATAAATAACTATTGATACGAAGACTTTGAACGTTGAGACAACGTTATGCCTACTACTACGGTATGCCTACCTGTGGTGACGATTCTCATCGAGTTTCCTATTTTGACCACTTTATCATACAATTCTTGAAGAAATTGTATAAGCCAAATTAGCTCCGGCTTCCCCATGTATATGTACATTCGACGCCACTGCACGACGTATGCGGCATACGTCATTGTGTTGGTGCTAGAGAAGTAATATTGAAAACTAACGTTGACAGCTTGCCTACCGTATCTACTACTTGAGCCTGTCTTCCCTTCTACCACGGAAGAGCTATTCAATATGCAGCATAAGACATTGTCTCGGTGCAATCTTGCGGCGGCGGCCCCACAAAAGGGTCCACTGTTTATTTGCGGCCCATACGATACTTGCGGTTTCAGGAAATTGCTTTGGCATGTAAGTAATTTTCTAAGCCGGACCGACGACCATTTTCTAAAGGATTCTGATGGGTTAAAGATTAGCTGGAAGTGATAGTGACCGGTAGTTTAAGATATAATGCGTATAGAGTTTATTGTACCATCGAAGTCAGTTGCACCATTACAATTACCAATTACCTACACCAAATAAACTAAGATCTAAGCAGTGTTAACCTGTATCAAGTGAACTATTATGATTTAGACGTATCAGACTCAGCTGCCTGTCTAAAATATAGAATAATAATAATAATAAATGATCAAACGAACGCTCTTATATACTTGCAGTTTATATTTCGGTCAGAAAATGCGTGACATTCGTTCGAACATGCAAGTAATGTATAATCGATGACAAAAATAATAAATGATTTCAATATATATACTAGCGGCCGCCCGCGACTTCGTCCGCGTAGATTTTAGATGGTAACAAAGATATAAATGAGGTTTATTTGTTTCTGTCAGTTGTCTGATGCTATTAATCTTTTGTGAAAATTATTCGAAAGAAAAAAAATATTTCCGCCATCTTGGATTTGAAAATGGATGTAATTTTCGGAATCGGCACCCCGAGGAACCACAAAGATGACCCCATATCGATTTTTAAGAAAAATAAATGTCGGCCATCTTGGATTGGCAAATGCATGTCATTTTCGTAATCGGCACCCCGAGGAACCTCGAAGATTACACCTATATCGATTTTTACGAAAAGTAAAAATTTTCTCCCCGCACAAACTTGGAACCCCTTTTTACCCCATTAGGGGAGCAATTTTGAAAAACGTTGAATTAAGTTTTGTTGTATTTAAACATAGAGTCTATTTAAGAAGTTTCAAATCTCTAACTTCAAAAAAGAATTGCTCCCCGTACAAAGTTGGAACCACCTTTTTACCCCTTTAGAGGAGCAAAAAAAAAAACGCTGAAACATATTTTGTTGTATTTAAACAGAGAGTCCGTATACGAAGTTTTAAATCCCGCACTTCAAAAAATATTTGCTCCCCGTACGAATTTGTAAACCTCTTTTCACCCCTTTAGAGGAGCAATTTCAAAAAACGCTGAAATAAATTTTGCTGCATTTGAACAGAGAGTCTATATACGAAGTTTTAAATCTCTCACTTCAAATAAGATATGCTCCTTTACAAACCTGGAACCCTCTTTACACCCCTTTAGGGGAGCAATTTTGAAAAACGCTGAAATATGTTTTGTTGTATTTAAACAGAGAGTCTATTTACGAAGTTTTAAATCCCGCACTTCAATAAATATTTGCTCCCCGTACGTAAAACCCCTAAACCCCTTTTCACCTCCTCTCGTTTCTTTTTTATCCGTCGAATACCTAACCTCAGCGTAACAATATAAATATATATAGGCATAGTTGCAACGAGAGCGTGTCTCCGCCAACAAACTGTTATACAGTTTGGCGGGTTCTAGGTTAAGCTGCCATGTAACTTTTTTGGAAATAAACGATTTATTATTTATTATTATTATTATTACCTCTTTAGGAGAGCAATTTCAGAAAACACTGATGTATGTTTTGTTGTATGTAAACAGAGAGTCTATTTACGAAGTTTGAAATCTCTCACTTCAAAAAAGATTTGCTCCCCATACAAACTTTGCAACCATATTTTGTCCTCTTTGGGTTAATATTTTACAAAACGCTGTAAAAAACTTTCTTTGGATTTAAGTTCGTAACCTTTTTACGATTTTTTAAGTCTTCAGCTCCAAAAATAATTTTTCTCCCATACAAACTTTGCACCCCTATTTGATCCCCTTAGGGGTTGAATTTCTAAAAATCCCATCTTATCCCTTGCATGCATCTTAAAAGTAAGCTCTGGACCAAATTTGAAGTTTCTAGTTCCAGTAGTTTCGGCTGTGCGTTGATGGTAGATCAGCATTTCTTCTTTTATATATTTAGATTAATTTTGTATGTGCGTGCCTGTGTCGAAACATAGCAGAAATAGTAGTAATCACATGGTGAGAACAAATTAAAAAAGAACTTCTTTTTTAATAGCACATTTTTGTCAAGTGTCCGTTGTCCGTTACTCTAGCCGAGGCTAACCCTTAAAATGCCAAAATGTTAAGCTTTCCCGCCGTTTATTTATAGCCAGAAAGGTGAGTGTATTTTCCGCCGAAAACCGCAAGCTGTTCCAGACACTATCAACAAACGCAGTTGCAACAGAAAAAAAACTATTTTGACATTTGAATTGGTTGTATACGACTTTCTGTATTGCCGACTTTTTGTATTACTTTTTAAAAAGTTTGGGACTCGACAACTAACGGAATTTATATGTTACAGCAGCATACGCGCATGTAGGTAGCCTATAGCGTTACATATTAGTTTATTTATGTCCGTTAACTAATATTATTTACCTTCCAATAATTAGCGAGTAATGTCCACTTTTCTGGCTATTTATGAGAAAAACGTGTTATATTAATCAATGACTCATTAAATTTTTGCAGAGTTTACGTACTTTGGAACAGTCGACGTACCTTACTTCTTCACCAAATGATTTATCAATGAACTGAAAAAATAACTGAAGCCTTCTTTTCCTTGGTACTTCAATGGAACCTAACTCCTATTACTCCATCCTATAACCCGACAAATGAAATTCTTCAAGACTCCTGGGTCGGGCGACCTCGCCCAACTCCGGGAGCGTTCGGGATAGCTTTTTCATCGTTATTTTCTGATCGTTGAGGTTAGATTAGACTATTAGAGGTTTCGTAATTCTATTACAGTCGCCATTTCGATATTGGCTTGGCTTGGAGCACGTATTGCTAAGTAAGGTTTAAGTAGCTTGGTGGTTGGTTAGAAGGGCATTCACACCTGATGGTGATGAGTCTCCTTGTTGGTAGGCAAACTCAATTTGTGCTCAGTTCGCCAATTTAATATTATGCTACCAATATTGAAGCTATTTATTAGTGTTTACTTGGGATCAAAAGGAGAAAACTAGAAGGTCAATTAGGTGTAGGTACAGCTGGTAAGTAGTAAAATATATAAGAAGTTGAACCTTTTAACAATAACCCATAGTATAAGGAAATGTAAAATATTTTAAATATCAATAAGTATTAATTTTACATACCTAAAAACGGGTCACTCACGCCTTTAATGTCGAATATCACTCGACATGTTTCGGACCAATCCGTGGTCCTTAATCGTGAGTGACTCGTTTATTATATTCCAATATGTCTGAGACTATCACTTGCGACGGGAGTTGTCTATATTAAAATTTATTTATTTGGGTCGCTGAGCCAAGAAAACAAGAAATTATTTTTGCAGCTACCTAAAATGTACTTAAGAAAATCAAGTGTTGTCCTGTAAACTACTCATTAATGTGATTATTATCGACGAATTCCTCGATTCTCCTTATTTTTCATTATATGGTATAAGGTTTATGGGTAACAAATTGTAAAATGTTGTTTACGTTTCTAGCATATTATTTACTCTATTATATTATCTTGCGTTCTGTTCTGTAAGTATTACCTATTTCGATTTGTTCAAGCAATATAACATCAAATTCCGATAAACTTTTTTCCTGTCCAACGGGAAACCGGTATTCCAAGAAATTATTAGTGGTTATAAATTGGTTGATAGGTTTTTCCGATTACATGATGGACGGACGGACAATTATATTTTGCAGTACGGTCGTGACAGGAGTCAAATGAGTAAGTATTAATGTGAAATCAATTATACGTCTACTATAGAATTATGTGATAACAGATCTGACAAGTAGTTAACTTTACGAGGGAATAAGTTAAATGCTGTTTTAAATGTGTACCTACAGCGTGTTTTTTAAAGCTTGCTTAGATAGATCGATTATTAGTAACTTCAATAGAATATTATGCTTAGAGGCAAAGTGATTGATAATTTTATTAATTTGTGGTCGATAAAATGACACATTATATTGTCTCATTATCAGGGAATATCTATATAAGTTACTTTGTTGATATTGAGTGCTAATTTAATATTCCTAATGCATCAGTTCAAAATCGCTTTTATTGACAACCGAAACAAGGGTGGTTTACCATTTGTTTAGGAGTGTCAATTTTTGATTAACTAACTGTAACATTGTATTTACCGAATAAGTTAAGTCATTAATTCATCACAATTTTAGGATTCATAACGCGATTCGACACAGCCTGCTAAAAAGAAACGGGGAATGAAAGTAGATAGCTTCATACTTAATGCCAATTCTATGCATATAATATCATAACCAAAATCGCACGCCTCCGAAGGCTTCGAACACTAGTGATGTCACGGCAATTTGAGGTCGTGAGAGACTTAACTGGATTTGACAGCATATAAAAGGCCATTCTACATATATGAAGCCATTATATATGAAGCCATAGTTATTACAACTATTTATAGATAAGAACTAACATGCCACTATCATGAAATTATGGTTCAATTTTTTTATGAATTTATAAGAGCATACTTCGTCTCACAACATGATTCTTAAATACACTCCTCTTTTGGACAATATACAAATGTTTGATAGTTAAAGTGGAAAGATACCAATGTCTGAATACGATGAGGAAAAGTGGATGTTAAATGGCTACAACGTTTCTGATGTTGACACGTCAAAAATATAAACATGAGGATAGGACACACAAAAGGCAGAGACCCCACAGTCAGATCCTGGGATTATTTAATACCAAAACGAGACAGAGACCGAGACTATCTGCCTCAGTTACAAACAAAACAAACCAATAACCGAAGACTGATAACTTAACTTCAAATGGTCCGAAGATCATGCCCAGTTTTATCACGTTTTTATAATGCTACATCATAATAACTTGAATAATTCGTTAGGTGATTTATCACAAATTTGGCTCGCGGCGACGAAGTCATAGCGGGTAGCCATACCATAAAGAATTCATGTCAAGATCACTTACAGCTATTTATAGACTCTTTACTACGTTTCCAATCAGACAGTGTTCAATTTATTTATTTAAGTTACAAATACATATAGTAAAATAGGTGAAAAACTTAAGTAAATCCCCTCATGTATATAATTGTGGCTGTTTGAATAGATATTTTACATTTTTTTTGCGGTGATGTTACACGTAATTACCGTAGCGCAAAGTGAGGTGCTAGGACTCTATTTCTAAATCATTCGTTATCTTCAATTTGCTACTATGAAGCTAATGATGCAATGTCAGAGACCATTGTAAGAGCACTTAGTACGAAATACCCGAATTACAGAATGGATCACTGTTTCATTTGTCGACTTACAAGATAGCATTACAGAAACTTCAAGAATTGGGTAATGCAGTTTCTAAATAAACGATCCTCTTTGTTGTAAGACAACCGTCCATCGCATTAGGCTTACTATGTCAAATCTAATTGAAGAGCTTGTACCTATTTTGACCCCGTCAAACAAAAATTTTCGTCAAGATTTTATCTCTGAAACATGACATCTCGAATCAAACTACAAGTATTGTCTAAAGGCCTCACGGCTCGTTTTAACCTACCACATATGACATAATGGGCTTGTCCGGCTAAACTAACAACGTCTCTCTTTCATAGCCAATAAAGTTCATGTTGTCGGTAGTCGTATGTTTGTGAAATCGGCGTCAGAATAGTAGCCATTATCTGAGAGAACATACGTTCGGAAATGGTAGAAAAAAGGCCGAAATATGATTAATAGGGCGGCGCTGGCGCAGTCGTGTGTGATTCTCTCGTTTGACAGATTGTCTCGGCTCTCTGACCCGAGCGCCCCGCGGAGGCACTGATGACGACAGTGTGGGAGCTCCGTTATCGATATCGATAAAAATTGTCTAATAAATTATTTAAAAAGTAAGACGACTTCTACAAATAAACCCATTGATGATTTTAATTTTAATTTAATGCAATTTGATCATCACTCTAGAGGTAAATATGTCGATAAATTGAACCAGCTGGATTGGAGAATTTAGTGGTAGCTAGGGAAGCAGGTGGAAAGAGATCAAGAGTCACAACCGCCGAACCCAAGAACAAGCACGAGATGAGATCAGCTGGTGATAGAAGTCGCCAAAAAGGTTCAAGATGGTCACGAATTACAGCAATGGAGACGGAGAACACTGATGATTGATACCATATCGGGGTGCAAATCAAATTACATTGACATTCTGTTGGGTTCAGTATAGCGCTTTTTGAAATTGAACCTCATGAACAAAGTGTTGATTCGTCAAGTACTAAATGGTCTCCGAGGTATCCTCTCATAAATATGAGTACCTATTTACCGAAATCTTAATTCGTCGACATTATAACCATGGGATATATTTGAGTAACCCATAATTATGTTTGCACTTGACTGTAAAAATGCTAGCACCTGTTTTGTTTTTAATTAGTCTTGACTTAAGTGACATTTTAGCTAAGGTGACACATCATTAATATTAAACGGGGATTACGATACACAGTAATTAAAACCCGTCAATTAGAACGTACTTAAAATTAATTATAACGTGTTAATGTGATATTTCAGTCAAATATCAACAGGGAAGGATATTTAAGTGAACATCATTTAAATTGACACAAAACGGCTATTGTCCATCTTATCCCTGTCAAGTAGTGACTTTGACATGGATCAGACAGGTGCTTATTACTTACTACTTTGTGTTAATGTCGTAGGTATCTACTTGTCTTAGAATCATTATTATCTAAACATCTTGAATTGCGAATTAACATAACGTGTCCATGATACTCATCTTTTATTGATATTCTATCTTTTAGTGAGTATTTTAGAAACCACACTTTGCTTATATACTCGAATTAATATGTAGAAGTGGGACGCCTGTTCCTCTTGCCGCCTAGGCTAAACTCGGCTCTGGTATACCTCTGTGGTGACCCGATCCCTATTGCGCTAAGAAGGAAAGAGCACGTGATATGCTGCTAGCGCGCGGGAGCGCGATGTCATGATTAGCTGTCAAACGTCGGTTTTGTTACAAGAAACTCGTCTGTACGTCAGTACTATTAGGTAATTAATTATTCTGTAGCATCGATCTGGACATTTATCTGCATGATTTATACGTTTTTAAAAGGGATCTTTAAAGTAACCACTAAACCAATTAACTGACGTGTGCATTTTTTAATGAATCTCGAAGAAGAAGAGCAATTACTTGTTAAACTGTATGTCACATGTCGTTTTTACGTCACAGTTATCGATACTTTAATTTCCATAAGTTCACCTCTAGTCGCGGTGAACTTAGATTACTCTCAGCACGAGACGATCCCGCGTCGGCGCTGCTTCGCGACGCTTTGACATCCCGACATATACCACCACACAAAACATGCACACCACATAACCCTACCACAAAGTAACAAGGTTTATGTTTGAACTTCTAGACTGTAATTTTATCTTTGTGTTTCAGTACGTCATACGTTGATAGACGGCTTGCCCAGGTCGGTGTGAGAGCGTAACTTTTTTTCTTCATTCGAATGCAATATGAAGATATTGAACGATTATTTTTCATCAACATTTATTTTGTTTTTAAAACGCATTACGTTTTGACGTCAAATAAAGTGTGTTCCAAAGCGACAGCCCGTGATGTTTACGTTTATCATTTAAATTGAGTGAAGTAATTTTTCGTACTTGTGTATGGCTACTCTTGCCTTACTTTTTACTCGTCATCAAATGCATCATCCATAGTGAGTTTAGTGAGCCAGCGACAAAACTGAAATCGCTCAACCAATCTCAGTGGAGCGCAAACTCTTAGAGTATTCCAGTGTTCTAAACCACCTACGTGGTCGTGTCGGAGGTTTCCCCTGGATTTTCCCCAGGCTACTCCCCAACCGCACTCCTATCAGTCAGGTTAAAAAAAAACATTATCCACACTAAGTTCGTCTTCTTTTGATGAGCAGAGCTGACCAGTTGTTCAACTAGAGATTTCCATATTCTGTTTAGTTCCATGATATCTTTTTTCTCTTTATATGTTCTAGTTCTCTCAGTCATATTATTGCAGTTTTAGAGGTACCTTACCATATACAAATATTAGTAGTCTGACATGTTGTAGTAATTTATTTGTGATGTGCAGCGTTCCCATAATATCGGAAAAGCTCAGTCGCACTCCGTAAAAAAAATGAATCAATTTTTTTTCTACAGACGTGGCCAGACATTAAATTTTCTAGGCACTTAATTTAAGATCTAAGAATGTAACTAGTTAGGACATTACATCTATTCTGCGTATATAATGTCTAATCTGCGTATAAAAAGACTTAATCCACGTTTTTTAGTTACAATGTTTGCGCTGTACCACGGCAATTTTTCACGCGTCGTATCGCATGACAGATGACAGCCGGACAGTGACAGTAACAGTGACAGTTGCTGCCAGTTTCACCAGTGCCATACCGGAATGGTTAATCTGGGACTCCATTCTACTTGGTTTGGGCATACGTTCATGTCAGCTGTTTATGAGATTCCAAAATAATTTGAATCTCTGGTGACATCACCTCTAAGATTTCTAAGCATTTGAAGAACACATTTGGATCGCCTCTATAACATTTTTGTCTCTATACCGTCTTTATCATTGAGAGTTTTCGATGACTTTTTACGTTGAACGTTATGAAATTTTGATAATCGCAGTCCCATAGAGAAAAGAATATATTTCTTAATAATATTTTCTAAAACTTTTTATAATAGGATGTGTTATCGGCCCAGTTAACAAGGCAATCTAGCGTATTTAACTAGTGCAATAGTAGTCGGACCTGTATAACTCTGTCTTACGTCTCTCACCTTCTCATTCAGCAGACTTGTTATTAAAAATTCATAAATCTAATACTGCTGCAGAAAACAATATACTGCATGGAAGAATTAGTGAACTTGTTAATTGATATCAATTACTTGACCAGTGTCTCTAAAATTTATCTTTAAGTCAAAACTCTCAACCCACCTAAAGAGGAAAGCAATGGATTCAATAGTTTTACCAAACTTAGGTATTGTATGGATGCCGAACTTAGGCACTTACCAAAGATCTCATTTAGAATATAAACGATTCCAAAGGGCGACCGAGAGAAGCTTGCTGAATATCAGACGGAGCGACAGATAAAGGAATTGTGAAATAAGGAAAATAACAAAAGTCACAGATGCCGCTGAACTCGCATGTCTGTTAAAATGGAGATGGGCCGGTAATTTAACAAGAACAACCAATAATAGGTGCAGCGAGAGGATCCTGTACTGGCACTGTTGCACCCACGAGATGCAGATGCATTAATATATCACTTAATTAATACATATCTATATGCCACATGAGTTGGTAACGTATCCAATTTTTAGATTGCATGCAGTTGACTTATTATAATACCTTCTGCATGTCACCATAAACATGTTTCACAAAAATATAATTCTTTGGTATGTATGTACTCCATTTCAAGATTTGCATAGATACAGACCCGAACATTCCGTAAAAAATCAATCACTCTTCAATAAATCATCCCTGTAAATACCATTAAAGAGCCACTTAATTCCCAGCATTATACATCAATCTCGGGCTACGTGCGCGTCCTGCGCGGTGGTTAATGAAGTGCCGGTGATGTGTGACCCGGCTTAATGATGCGATTGACAGTACAGTGGAGCGTCGCCGTCACACCGCAATTGTTTCTGGACTGAAGCTGGGCCGTGGAGCGGGCGGGCGAACTTTGTAACTGAATTATATCGACATTGCTTTGCTTGGTATGTGCTATGGAATATTATGCTACATTGTCCAGTTAAATAAGCTCTAAAGCGATTCAACATTCAGCATCAGGTGAGAATAGTATAATATTGCCTATTTTGTCCCCTCTTTCTGCTGCTATACTCGTTCTGGATTAACAAAATTTTATTGCTGCATTAAGTGTAAACGTATACTTATATATATTATCCTTGTAATCATTACTCAAAAACTGCATTCAGATGTACTTTTTGAGTAATGATTGCAATAGAGATTCAGATGTCTGTCAAATTAGACCAGCTTGATAAGACTGATTTCGTAGGTGGCGGCATGACCTTTCGGCTTGATATTTGTGGTCGATAGCGTTTTGCTTCTTATGTGCTTTCGACTACAGAATATGTTTCATTTTCCAGTTAAATAAGCTCTAAAACAATACAATGTATCTACCATCGGATGAGATTAGTATACTCTATAGTCGGTTGTATTAACTTACTGTTACGTTACATCGCCGGCAGCTGTAATCCCATAGAAATTGGTCAAACTTTCCTTACAATAAGCAGTTAACGAAAACCAGTTATGATTAAGGCTAGATTCGACGAATCCTGTTGCTGACGCCACTCCCGGTGGATGCCAGTGCTGGCAGGGTACTGGTGTCATGAAAATATATTTTGATATCAATCCAGCGTGACTAGATCCGTATAAATGGTTCAGTTCTGATCCAGCACTGGCTTGTCCCACGTACTGGTTCCAGCAACTCGAAACGTCTGATGTATCCTTGATAGTTGGTTTGGTGCAACCCATCCATAGAATACTTTAAAAACCAACGACAAGTACCTAACGGATAAAACGCTGCTTTCGTGGCCCTTGCGGCCCTTGTATTTAAATCGCATTGACGTCTTGCTCCTGGAAGACAGTTTGATGATAATGGCGCCTCGCTGAAGGCTGTATATCGCTCCGATTCCAGGACACCCTGGGAACCAGCTTTTATTCATACTGTACAGTCGAGTTCAATTTCAATTTGGTTTTAACCATACGGCTATTGATTGATGTGGACCCTATATGATTATTGTCTATACTTTTAAAAGGGATCATAATATATTCAGCGACGGATAATTTAGTTCAAATTCAGTTGACTTTTTAAGTATAGTTAACAATGTAAGTATTAACGCGTACGAAGTGATCAAATTCATCTAAACACGTCTTCATTATAAGGCAATAAAAGCTTGTATAGATCGCTTTGACGTTTTGCCCGCTTGTTTACTTCTGTTGCAGTTTATGTTGTAATTATAACACGCTTGCCAACATTTTCAGCTTTGTACAAAAAAATACCTATTGATTCACCAAACTAAGGAAAAGACTATAGATTATTCCGAATTATTCTGTAACATGTTTTCTAATGCACTGTACTTTTCATCTTAAAAACCTGTAAGTCATCTTGAAGTAAATTAATCTATAGAAAATAACATATATGGCCCCTAAAGTAAAAACTACTAGAAATAGCTAATATATTAAAAAGTAAACAAAATATGTAAAATGATAAATGATTCACAGCTGATGACCACAACCTTCAAATTAACGTAAATGCAATTTAAATTAAATTTCAAGCAACAATAAATTAGGACCAAATAAATTGAACGTTGTCGGTTCCATAGTAATTTGTCAAATCTAATCACTGGCTCTGGGAACTTCTGAACACATCGTTAGGGTGACCACAAACTACGCTACTTCTAATTGTACATTTATATATCGTTCAATCCACTACGACACGTCTTACTGTTCCTGATTATGTAGGTATCCACAGCGTAAATAATAGTAGGGTGTTTCTTTGTAGTTGAACGACCAAAACTTTCTTTTTGCTATATTTATTTGTCCTTTATAGGGTTCCGTACGCGAAGCATCTGAACGGAACCCTATTGCTGTCACTCACGCGTCAGTCTCTCATACAGGTTTCCCATCGAGTGGGGTATCGTAGCTTAGAGCTCGTTGAGTAGATAAATACAGTATTTTTTAATTAAAAAATATTGTATAACAAAGGAATGAGAAGCCACCAAAGTCAGTCTTTTCATAAAATATTGTTCCAAAGATTTTTTAACTTCCCATCGACCTATAAACTTGAAATTAGGTGATAATGTTCAATATTACGTATATTTTACCAACAAATATTAATAGATAAATCACATTTTTTCAATGAAAATTCGTTATTTTTCGTATTAATTTTGCGGTTGGTTCAGAACGTGTGCGGAGTTCGACACTCACTTAGTCGGTTTTTGTATTTTTGATATGTTTTCCTTTTCAAACTAAAATACCATCGAGTTCCTTTAAATGATTATTACTAGATAATAACATGACGGATTTGTTACGAAAATCAGATTATATTATAACAGCTTGTGAAATATATTTTTGACCGCGTTAATTTAACGAAGCAAGTGACCGGACATAACCATTAAGATATTTCTCTACAGACTAAATTTTCCAGGCAATTTGTGAAGTTTTGAATATGCTCCAGTCCTTTATTTATTTCATCTTACTTACACAAAAAGTCTTAACACATCAGAAGGCGCACTTAATGCCATGGGGCATATATATTCCAATATCAAAAACATTTTAGGCCATATCCAAAAACCGGACTCCAGACGGCTGAGACTCTAATAATGCGGGGACGTTTGATATTTTTTTGTTCCATCCAATTTAAAAACTAATTACGGGTTGGCGATGACTAGACTCCCATAACCGAGCACCCCACAAAGAATATAATTCCGTCATGTTAGCAAGAGGTGACAAAAAAGGATGATTAATGGTATGGTCAATCCACAAAAGACCTGTCACGGCGTTTGTGTCCGTCTTTATTTGTAAAGTATTGCCACAGCTTAAATAAAATGTCTTAAAAAATTTGTGGTGTTACGGATTTACCTACATGAATGTTATTGAAGTTATGGTAGTTTAGTGGTATTTATGCATACGCTGTCAAACGGCGTACGTGAGTTCTAATGCAGGCTTGTACCAATAAGTGTATCGGAATTTATATTCGGGAAATCATTTGCTATTTACCATTAGCTTGACGGTGAAGGGAAACATCGTGACGATACATATCTACTTAACCAAAGAGATTCAAAAAGTCTTATTATAACAGCCGCACTGGGCCAGCTTGGGGACTGGGTGTACCCACTACCTGTTTCCTTCTCATCTTTGAGAGGAGTCCTGTGCCCAGCAGTAGGATGGCCGATGATAATGACAATGATGATGGCCATGATGATGGCTATGATAATGACGGCGGATTAAGCGTAAAGATTTACTTTATTTGAATGGTGTTTAATTTTTAGCCCTGACCTTTTAGTTCGTGATTCAAACGAGCTTCGGTCGTGACATCTAAATAGCTTGTGAGGTCGGTAATCAATGACGGAAGTCCCCGTTGGCCGAATGACGGAAAACGTGCATTGAAACGTTTTCAATGATAGCCGTCGAATGGGCACGATTCGGATGCATGACGATGATTTATCGATGATTTGCATGAAGGTGTGAGAACATATTTTTTAAGGATTCGAATTGGAAGTAGGTGTTAATAAGCTTGTTTACTTAGAATGTGACTAAAAAAAGAGAAAAAAAATAAAAATTCACACGTATGCACATAATCAAATTTTATTATGAATGCGTAAAGTATCAAAAAAAATCTTTGAATAATAATCGAATCATCTGAATTGGAAAAAAATGGTTCAAATTCCAAACCCATCCAATGTCTCCTGTCTCCTATAATTACAACCCCGAACAAGTTTTTTTGTCAATAGAGACGTTAATTGCTACATATTTGAAGATAGATAAGGACGCAGATGATAATTATTGGCAATCAGTAGAGGCATCTCTCCATCTGAAAGTCAACATACCGCGAACACAATCAAAATATTATTGAGGGAATCAGTATTGTAACTCAGACTAAGTTGAAAGACCTTTGTTGTATGAATTTCTCTATTATCGTTTATTATAGATTATTCTACGACAGCGAGGTTAGAACAGGCAGGAATTCTGAATTTATATGTTTTGATAACTTCTTCAGTGGATTAATTTTGTATTAAGCAGTACCGCTGCTAACTCGCAGCCTCGCTGCGCTGCTGCTCGGTGCCTGAATTTTTCACTTTTTCCTTTATTTCTAAATTTGTTCTTCAGTGGACACTTTTCGATGAAAGTTTCTGTTCTAGTAGCTAGCATGTTATCTGATTTTTTTATTTAAATTAATTGATTTAAGTATATCCATACTTTCATACTAATATTATAAATACGAAAGTGTGTCTGTCTGTCTGTCGTTCTGTTATCTCTTTACGCTTAAAAGTCGTAGGCAAAAGCTAATAATATGTATTGTATAACATTCTTACCTATTTAATTGCACCTGTGCCCAGCAATTTTAAAACCATGGAGTCAATATACTGGTGTAATAAATGATATATAATTTATTTTTCGCACGATATTTAGTATATATATCATTACATAGCTACATTACATTTTAGCCATCATAAGAGCTATTTACCCACAATCTATCATTCCAATAATGCCTTTCCGTTGTTTTATTACACTTAATATCGAGGCATCACACTTAAGTTGTAACGCTATGCATGACGTCAACTCATCTCATCACTCACCACTAGTATATCCTGACCCCAATATTTATAACTACGCGTAAGGCTTACATAACAGTGCTTCTCTTCAATCCAGTTGTCGGCAAGCGTTGTGCATCAGCATTGCTACGCTGGTCACATCTACCTCACACACCGCGTTCACCCCAAATATGACGCCGATTCATAACAACAATGCGTAAGATCTGCCCAGCGCGAGAGGTGTTAATAGTCACATTTTACAGCCGAAATGTACTAAATTAAAACGTCACATAAAGTAGGCTGGAAGATCTACAATTCTACACTTGTGTAGCCCGTTTAGAAATCGCGGATAAGCAACCGCTGTACTCGAGAAAACCTCGCGAGTTCATTCCACAATCGCAGCCGTCGAGGCAATTCCTCTAAAACCGCACCTACCGTACGCATTTCCCCGTCACCCCTACATTGACACAGACATTCATAATAAGAACGTATAATGAGGGATCTGACTTACACCGGTTCCCCAGTGATGTTCGCTGGCGTCGTGAACACTGCACTGCGCACGGCGGCGTTTTTTGTCACCGCGCGATACCATCGCCGCGCGCGCACAATGGGCCGTAATTGACAAACCATGACTCGATAAAGTCAAGGCCTGTCTCCGGTGATCCGCGATTGTCTTGTGGATTGGATTTCTATGATTCGTGGCATAATGAGTTAATGTACTGCTGATGAAAGTGGTATGGGCCATAATGAGTTAATGTACTGCTGATGAAAATGGTAAAGGGTATGGAAGCAGGTAAGTTTGAAAATGGTGGACTTATTGTCATTCAACCTTGAATTTTTGTGTGCCATATTAATAACTAAAAACGAGTAAATATTTTAGTTTTTACTAGTATACATCAAAACTGCCGTTAGTGGCAAACTTTCCTCATGTTTTCCTTAGGTTCCAATGTGAATAAGCTAATTTATGCAAGCATAGAGCTAGTTGTATATTAACTTATCAATAGGTAGGTAAAATTAGCTGTAATCTTTAGTACGGAAAACCTTACGCACGCTCGGTTTAATTACGATTGGTCATCCGTATTGCGCTAATTCTGAACACACTTAAATAATAAAAATAAACTACATTATTGAAATAAATAAAAATACATTAATTGAAAATTCTAAAGGGTCGAAGTTGACGAAGTCAATCACATTTCATTTTTATTTTAATGCTTTTTCCGGCGCCTTAGCTCAGTGAGCATTGAAATCAAATTGTAATTTAAATAACAACTCTCGAATTGACCTCTAAACACAATCGAACGCAAACATACATTACTTCCAATAACATGTCCAGTAAATTAAGTACTTAATTTTTTACCAGCAAATGTTGTCAAATCAACACAGATAAGATCGTAGCAAAAACTTTAATGAAGAGGATGCAGTGATCGCCTTGGCCGCCGGGTCGAGTGATGTCATTGTCAGGAAACCAATAGGTTTGACTTGTGGGAAATGTCCGTGATTTTCCGTAGACGTGACAAACATTAGCATATAATATGTCAGGGGTCGTAAACTAATTTGAATATTGTGGATACACCATGGAGTAGGCTTCCGACCATGTTCTGTAAACTGTTGTTACCAATTCTATTTAGTCGTTTGTATAGAATACTGTGTTATAAGAATGGAATTGGACATTGCTAGATTAATCCGAACAAGGTGTAGTTTGCTCGTTGAATTCGGTAAAAACTTGGATTCTATTGCTATTCCCTGGTTGCAATCCAAGCCCTGTCTCTTTCAGGATGCCTCCGGGATAGCGCTGAAATGAATAGGAAGTGAATTGAAACATGACCTTGGATAGAGTAAGATGGAGAGAACTACACCGACAAGAGTCGAAACTAATTATGTACGTATTTTTTATGTAGCTAGATGAAGGTTTCCTGCCCCTGGCCTATGCGCACGAATGACCAATTATGTGTTTGTCATGTGTTTTGTTATGGGCAGTATTGATGATATTACGTATGGAAGGTGACACGACCATAAATACCTGTGTTGTTAATATTGTGCAAGTTTTAGTGTAGTTTACAATATCACATCTTTTTCCTTATCCACCAACTGGTTAGTTAATAATAAGGAATAAGTTTACAAAATTTCTATAAACAACAACACAAGGCTTGGACTCGCATACTTATCTGCAACAGACAATCTGGAATAAACCATCGTCACACAAGAAGTATAAGTAGTATACATTCGTATTTAAACTTTTATTTAATTAAAATATACAAATAAAATGACTCACCGAGTAAAGCGAAGGTCTCCGTTTTAGCTTGGCCAAAAACGCTTTTGTATTTATGTCCAGCGGATTTCCGGAGTGCAGGAGAGCAGCCCTCCTCTACAGGTCGCATTTCTGAACCGATTTTCATGAGATTTTGTACGCAGATTTCATAATTAAGGTAAAAGTCACTCTGCTTGACACTGACCCAATACATGACACTTTCAATTTTATCTCATGTTGACAGAGCTGATTAATAGGTTTCATCTATTGCGCACTAAGGTGTCGAGTATTGGGACGTTTACTTTATATCGAGTCAGTTTTTGGTAATTTTTCGAGACGGCGGAGCCACGGAGTTGAAATGTAAAATTGCTGACGAGGTCTAATACAGGTCACAAAGCCACTAGTATAAAGATAGGTAAATGGTCAGTACTTGTCACTGACTCAATACTGACACTTTCAATCTTGAATTCATAACAATTGAGGTAAATTGTAGGTGTCAACTATTCGGAATTAAGGAGTCAATCAATCGGATGTTTAACTTAAGTTGATTTTCAAGGCGGCAAAACGGCTTTTTTGTTGATAGCATATTTTCAAGGAAAATCAATACAGGTAAAATCTTATGACAACTGTGTGAATGGGTTTTCCCCCTACTGTTCCACACTTTTAACAGTTTTACAAAGAATTCATCAGTGAACTGGATTGTCAGCCAAAAACTTAAACAAAAACAAATGCGTGTCGGACTCCGCACATTTAGGGTTCCGAACCAAGCGCTAAATTAAGTTGGTTTTAATACGAAAAATAAGGAAATTTCAATTACGAAATCTAATTTATTAATATATTAGTATTTGTTGATAAAATATACGTAATAATAAACATTATCACCAAATTTCAAGTTTATAGGTTAATGGAAAGTTAAAAAATTCTTAGGAACAATATTTTGTAAAAATGCTGACTTTGGTGGCTCCTCCTTCCTTTGTTTTCAAATATTTTTGAAATGAAAACATAATCCTAGTACTCAATGAGGTCTAAACAACGATACCCCACTCGATGGGGCGGATTAAAAAAAAAATCGCGCCTCCCTTTAGCTGCATGGGCCCCTTAAAAACATTTAAGAATAAGTTTTGACATTTTATATGGTCAACAAAATTCTTATACTGTGAAAATTTGAAGACTCTAGCTCTAACCGTTTGGCTGTAAAGCCTGTGTGATAGACGACGGACGGACGGACGGACGCCTGAGTGACAACAATAGGGTTCCGTTAGGACCCGTCGGGTACGGAACCATAAACACTTTCTTAAAATTATGTTATATATAAATGTCGGCCAAATTTCTCTTAGTAAGTATAAAGAGTCACTAAACACACCCTTGCAGCCACTCCGGCAGCTCGGCTGATGCCCTTGGTCGCCACGGTCTACACTGCCATTCAAGTGCTGGTCCGTGGTTTAGACACGCAGCACTAATCTATTAATTTATTTATTAATAATTTATTCTTACCGAAATTGTATGCCTCGTTGACTTGGCGGTGTATGATGTCTTTCATTCCACTTCACTTTCCTCATCTCTTCCTACTATTGTGTTTGTACTTGTTGTGCATTAAAACTCGCTGACCGTGGATGACTGATTAATTAATAACTTTGCAATAAAATAACAAATTAAGGCACGCATGGGCACGCGCAAGCGTTTGACATCTTTATTTTCTTCATCACACAGAGTCGATAAATCTGTGCTGTTAATGTACGGCTACGGTAGTGCCCGGCCCGACACTCCGCGCCCATCGGCTGGACGAGTTGCTGGATCAGGCATTACGGAGTCTAGTTCTTTTAATTTATTTATATTCTTGTTTAATGTTATTTTTTACGCTTGTTTTTCTCTGTTCTTTTAATTGTAGTTATAGCTTCTTGTCATTTTTAGTTTATTTTTATAATGTGTTACCTTCTGGGAAATCACTTAATGGTTCTGTCGGAAGATCAGCGCTGGTAATCGCGCCAGCATTACGCTGAGACAGAACCATTTCGTGCAATACCTGCTTCTTCTGTTTTTATTTATTTTCTTGTTCTTCTTGTGTTTTATTTTGTTTGCACGAATAAATATTTCTGATTTCTGATTTCTGACTTAATGACCTCGTCCACCGGGCTCTCGGTTCTGTAGCCATCCCTTCGACTCTGGAGCCAGTAGGTCTGTCTGATGCAGATGGAAAAAGACCTGAAGGATGCACATTGGTTGGCATCTAGGTCGACCCTTGGCATGGGACCTGATCTACGTGGATACGTTGGCCCCGTCCCATGTCCAGCGCTTCGCCAATAAGTCGGGGTCAGCCGCTAACGAAGCCCAAACTGTGAAGTGCCGCAAATACGAATTCTTAAAGGATAATTACATATTTGCGGCACGTGCAGTGGAAACCCTGAGACCCTGGGCTTCAGACACTAAAGAGTTAGTGAAAAAAGTGTCTCAAAAACTAATCGGGGTCTCAGGTGATCTCAGGGCCTGCTTTTACTTCGCCCACAGGCCCAATTTTGCTTATAATAAGTAATTATTTAATTAAGATTTCACATAATCGATTTCATTCAATTATAATTATATTTCATGATGCATGATGGACTTGTACTGAATCTAGTAAAAGGAATTGAAAGAGTCACTTGACTACTTATATGTCGACGATTTTTTAAACATTTTTAGGAGTATTTTAGTAGGGAGCGCTCGTGGCCCAACGGTGCCCGCTAAGCAACGTCAGCCGGGGTCAACTCTTGGATGGGTGATAGGTTTGAGTGGTTAATAACTCGGCGCTCCCGTGCTTTGGAAAGCGTGTTAAGCCGTTGATCTCGGCTGCTGTCTAAGGTAGCATCCGTTAAACCAAGTTAGATGCCTTAGGCGGCTTGAGAACTTTTAACAGTTAAATTGTCACTCACTTGACAAACTAAACATTAATGTTATTAATTAATGTTTAGCTGCACCCTTGGGGTTGGAAGGTCCTATGGCAGTCGCTTCCGTATAAACTAGTGGCTATGCCAAATCTTAGGGTTAGGTAGCGGACCTCGGGCATCCTTCAGGATGCAACTCTACTGGGATAACGCTGTGAGGATAATGAGTTAGGAGTATTTTAAATTGGTAAATACAAAACAATTGTACTGCTTTTGATATAAAGATCAAACGTACTGGATATTACAAAGGAGGGGTATAGTCAATCATAATATTACTAGGATGATATAAGGCGATGGTAATGAATTGTACGGTATTCACGACATCGTAAATCCAATCAGTTCCCAGTACTTTGACTCATTAAATTCCAGAGTAGTTCTAATCATGTAAAACATGAGCTAATCTTTTACGTTTCCCACTTAGTCACACCGGTACCATACGATCGTGGCAATAAGTCAGGGAACTGTCACTACCACTTTGATTAGGCCGTCGTGACGTGACGTCATTTCAGGCGTGCGGCAGGTGTTTTATTTAAATGCATTAACGTACTCTTAGACCTGCAAGGTCATTGACCTACGAGTACCATAGACGAGGAATAGAGTCGAAGAATGTTTTTTACAGATTGTTGGCGACAAAGTAGGAGTGAGGACGAGAGTATTGCAAGTCGGTCCTCATGCCGCCCGCACTCCTGCTGGTTGATTATTTATGTAATATGTCAAATTAACGTTTGATATATCTGTCGTTTTTAGTATGCAAAATGCCATTTATTACAACCGCGTAATGCATATCGCTGGACGGCCCCATATATGTATATAACGGTACTTTGTCAATTCAGACCTAAGGGAGAATATCCACTAGAGATGATTTGAAATGTTCGAATTTGAACATATAATATACGATGGGTGCCAGTGACCTTAGTGCCGAGTAGATGACACTTATTAACCTCTGTCACCATGACATAAAATTGAAAGCGCAATGTAGATAATATTGGGTCAGTGTTGAGCACAGGGACGTTTACCTTGTTTACTCTGCTTACTTCCACTATGTAAGAAACCCTACCTTATCATATTTCGTATATATCTGGCAACTAAAACGTACGACTGGGTGCCAATGAAGATTTGGAGGTCAATTAGGTTGTTTTTACCGATATACACATTTTAATCTTCTACTTTTTAATAAGTCCAAATTTGCAGAGCCAGGTTAGAAAATAATTTTTGAACAAAGGTTTTTTAATTTTTTAATAATTTCATGAGTTGTAAGTATCATAATTTTGATACTAATATTAACACACATTATGTAACTAGATTAGTTTCTTCCAAGAAAATTAGTTTAATTGCGTATGCTTCATGCAATTAAATGGCCAAAATTAAAAAAACTTGATTAATCAATTGTATCTTGTATAAGGTAAACTAACACTTAATTTCAGTTATTGACACCCTGTTGTTCCCGCTGTTTCTATGAAGATTGAAGTTGTCAAATATTAGACCAGCGCTGAAGATTGGGACCTTATTAAAATACTTTTTTTACCACTTCAACTTGTTACACTTTAAAACGCCAAAAAACTTCATGGGCATTGACCTTTCGGGTGATCAAAGCATGTCTTATTACATCGAAATGGCTCATATTAGTGGGCATAATACTAAATATATTCAAATAATGGACGTAAATCATCAATAGAGCAATCGCAGCACTTGTAACATAAGGCTATGTCGCCAATTACGCTGGTATTGACTCAGCCGAAACCGAGCTCCCACCATTTGCATAATAACACCTTGCCCGTACGCAGGTGTTTGGAATAATGCACGAGCAGACGCGAGGAAACATTTCCTTAAAAACTATGTGTGAAAAATACGGGCAAGTTCTCTTCCTTAACGTATCGGTAAATAGTTGTTGAAGTTTTGGAATGTTAATATCTCAACTTTATTCTAATGGGTATCTACCTCTTGATCAATTTATCTTGGATCGTGAGTTGGGAACTACTGAGAGCTACCGCGTATGAATTTGCCGCTAGAGCTAGATGCGTTAGTGTAGCGTGAGGTCTCCGAAATGTCAAATGTCACTCTTCGTGGTAGCGTTACGCGGGTTAATACATATAATTGCAAGAATATTGTGACTATTTTGCGATATCTGAGCTTGTCTATGGCACATATGAGTTACGGGTCAATGACTGTCTGTGCTTTGAGACAGTTTTGTCTTACGGAAACTTATGTCCTCCTTTTTTTCAGAACAAAACGAGACTACGCTACAGATATTTTTACGGTACGGTTTTAATGTATTAAATATGATTTAATTGTAAACTTCTTTCTCATGCCCATAATAACCAATAACAATTTTTGACAGCTGAACTTCACTCGACAGTGGCTCCAACTGGTAAGCACAAAAGCGGTAGCCCTATTTGAATTATTAAACAGTGACGTAACTTCGCCATGACGTGACTCTGACGTTAAGAGTATATCAACAAATTAATAAACGAATTAATAATATATGTATGTCGTTGTAGTTATAAGTAGTCGTTGCAATAGCCACATCTAAGTGGTTAACCTATAATATCTATTTGATTTCTAAGTAAACAAGTACTACTGAAACGTACAGTGAAAGCTGTGACTCAGTTAAAATTTTTCTAAAACGTTCCAACCTGCGCTACGGTCGGTTCATAGTCACGATAAGTAAAAATAAATTCAAACTTTAATTCTTCGATCGAACCTCGTTTTATTACAAAACATCTTCAAACTCTTTATAAAACAACTCAGTACCGCTACCTCCAATGCCTTGAACAGGTCCTCACTAATTTCCTCGGTTGTTTCCCTCCACGATAGCCGAAATATTCAAAGTGCGAGACACTGATCGCCCGATAGCGTTTTATTATTACCAATGTTATTGTACAGTTCCTGTGGAACTAATAATTCATTTACGACTCTTTAAATTACAGTTACGGTAGCATAAACAGTATTTTTTATAAGGCCGCCGATGTGGTGTGAAAAGTGGGAATGTAGACTAAAATTACTGATTCATTTTGCGGAGCACTCGTGGCCCAGCGGCGCCCGCGTGCCGCGTGCGGTATGCGAAGTTAAGCATCGTGGACCGGGGTCAGTTCGTCAATGGGTGACCGATTTGGTTACTAACTGAGCGATCCCGTGCTTTAGAAGGCACGTTAATCCGTTGATTCCGGGTGCTGTCTATGACAGCATTGGCCAAGTTGGTGGCCTTCGGGCGGCTTGAGAATTTCTAACAGTCAACTTACCCACTCACTTGACAAAGGGGATCGAAATTGCACCACGTCGGTAGGGGGAGTACCTACCCACCGCAACCCTACACGTGACCCCTGGGTGGTGCTAAAAGTACAACAACACTGGTAACCGTACTGTTTTATAGATGTCACGGTTCAAAATAATTGTCATAACATAAATAAATAAATACTGAATTTTCATCAATCATGCTTAGTGGTAAAGCTACTTAGCTTTTATCATTCAGTGCTATTTCTATAAATTTAATGCGATGAGTTGCGATACCAGCGGGAAGAAAGGGATAACATTATGTATCTACTGTTTGGATCTGACACCACACTGGAATTTTCGTATCCGTAATTCCTGCTTTAAAGGTATTGATGATGGTTTAAAATTGATGTCTATAACCAAGTTCATCAATACAACGCTACGTCGTACCTGGTGTACAGTATTGACGCTAGTTGGGTTAGGCTGACGACGTTCCAGGTATTTAAAAAAAAATACATTATGAATCGTTTATTATCCACATTCATATGACGGACTTCAATAACACTGAACTGGCCGCTTTGGCATTATACACTCTGCTCTCTGACACCGCATCTGTCACTGTCAAACAGCTATAAAATAAGTGAGATCGCGAAATGATTGTAAATAATAGTAAAATATAAACTACCGTGAAATAATGTATCCAGGGGAAGGAATTTCAGGAGCCTATGAATCGTGTGTGCCAGTGTGTGCTTAAGCAGTAAGTTTTTTCTTTGACTTTGTTTTTAATGCAGCTACAGCTACACTATTTCTAATTCCTCGCCTTCACGATTTGTGGATTTATGGCACGTTTATTTTGACACAAAAGGAGAAATTATATGTTGTGCGTCCTGGTGTTGGTGGTGGTTGAACAACGCCGTCCGTTCGATAACTTCTAAGGGTGAGAGGTATGATTTGATTGTTCTGGCACTCCCTCGTGTAGGTTTCCACTGTCCTAGTATAAATAAAAACTGAAGGAGATTGAATGCACAATACCACCTCGCTCCGCGCCACTCAAATCGTTCCGCAACTGTTTCATTACATCTATATACATAGCGGTACATAATTATATAGCGATGGACATAACGCGTTGCCCAGTGTATCGTCACCGTGTGTCGAAATGGACACTGGTCGTTAAATCTTGCCGGTCTGTTACCGACCGTAGCGGCACCTATAACTGGACTGTGAATGGGCCGCATTCGTATCTGTCGAGGCGGGGTCTTTTATAGTCTGCGACTTTATGTGTATCTGCTTAGCTAGCACGATAGGTTACGTCGCCACATACAGCCCCTATTCACATGTCGTCCCTATTCGTCCCGCAGTACCGCCGTATACCGGGTAGAGTCGGTCCGACCTAGGGCCGGCCTAGCTGAGTTTCTTGCTGGACTCTTCTCAGCTAGCCTAGGTTTAGAGACGACAAAACTCCTAGTAGCTCGATTCCACTCACACCTCAGATTTGGTTGAAACCACTCAACCAATCTCACTGGAGCTTAGAGTATTCCAGTGTTCAAAACCCTCGCGTGGTCGTGTTGGAGGTTTCTCTTAGATTTTCCCCAGCCTAAGTACTCCAACCGCGCACTCTTATCGCATTATCAGTGTTACACAGTGCATCCTCAAATCTTATAAAGGGTCGGCAACGCGCACGTGACTCCTTTGGAGTTGCGGGCGTCTATAGGCTGCGGTGGCCGCTTACCATCAGGTGGACCGTACGCTTGTTTGCCACCGGCGTTGTATAAAAAAATAAATATTAGGCCCGGCCTTTAAAACCACAGTCAGGTTCAAAAAAAAGGTGACACCGTGAATTATGTGAAGTTTCAGTACGTTTCGGCCATAAAACGTTGGGGTATAATTTTCGTTCTAGCTGGGCTGGTACCTAGGAAAAAGAATATTCGTTTAGTTCATACCTACATACTCGTATACTTACTTTGTGGGAATTAATTATCCAAACAGTCCTGATTACAAAAATCTTGAAACAATCGCATCATATTATTACAATTATACTTTTAAAGTGTTTACGCGTAAAAATAAAAAAAATCTAATAAAAATCTTAGTTGGTAATGTCTAATGAAACAACAGACTGACGTTTGGCAATAATGGCGACGTTTCACAGTAGACTATACGGTATGTTAAGAACTATCGGGTCTCAGGGGTTAAGAGTTCAGGATATAGTCATTTCCACTTCCGATTTCTATTTAGATTCACATCATCACTTAGAGCTCTTATGGTCACTATATCCCGAATTGTCACTAAAACAAAACCAGTTCCTCTCTAAAAACTATTCATGATACCACAGAAACGAGTAGGTAAATAGTTAAAATACAGAGACAATATTTTTTTGTTACAAGATAAAATCGTTACGTGTAAAAACCGTAGTAATTACCAGTGTTAAGATCGTTCGCGGCGCGTGAGTCCCGACATCAATAACAAATTAGTTTTGTTACAATTTCAATACAATACACCTTTTTCTTATCCCCACAAACCTCAAAAAGGGTGAAAGTGTCATTAAAACTGTAACTCATATGGCGTTTTAAAATTGCGAAGTGTAATAAATAATATCTACCATACAATAAATGTTATTTTTCACATAGGCTCTAGGTGCAGTGTAGTGGAAATGTTTTGAATCCCAATTAGAACCGGGTCTTGCATATGGTGTCATTTATTTAAGATCAGCGTCGTTAATGATGTAATTTAGTTGGGTTATTCATATCGAAGTATTAGGTGTATAGGTTGTGGTAGTTTGAGGTATGGCTCAACAGAATTTCTTTAATCGGCAATTCCCGTGGATTTATCCGAATATTGTAGAAGTTCATTTTTCATTAATTTTAATCTGTATCCCGTTCATTCTAAATACTGAAGTAAGAATTTAAAAATCGGATGAGCAGTTTTGAACATCAAGTACAAAATTTACAAACATTAAGTAGCTAAGTAGGTAATGTAAGTATGGAATGTAAACGTCCCTATGTTTGGTACCTTAAGGTTGAAAGTGTCTAGTATTGGGTGGGTATCGTTCATTGGGACGATTACCTTACTTCTTTATAGATTACAGTTATGTTTAAGTAAGAGAGCCAATTTCCAGATGTACCAGAGTTTACTTCTGAGTTACCTATATTACACGTTAACAAGTCTCAGCAGCGATTACTTATTATATGCAACTTATATTGGTAGGACATGACAGACGTATCGGGGCTTATACTATAATAATACAGATAAATTGAATGATATTGATAATTTGTTAATTAAAAGATATAAAGAGAACTCATTAAATTGATTAAAGTATACTTTAGCATGCTGGTAACTGTTACGACATAGGACTTAAATTAAATAACTTACCTTCAGCCTGTGTAATAGGTAGTCTACCATTGAATAAGGAAGCCAAAACTCAAGGGGCAGAAACAATTAGTTTATTTTAGACCTAAATGCAGGGTTGCACTACGTCGCGTGGCATACGGCACTATATCAACCTGTCCATTTTTCACGGCCTGTCTCCCGCACTATTCACCCACCCAACCAAGTCAGACCTCTTCTAACACCAGCATTCTAAACCCAAAAAGACGTAACAGGCGTGATATTCCGGTCAACAAGTACTCTTTTATGCTAACGAGGTGTCGGTTAGTGACTGAAAGGTGTGTTACGTTAGTTTAAAAGGGGGAGGACGAGGTCTACGAGATGTGGTCGGATAATTCATAGCTTCAAGAGCTTATTATTAGCGTTTGTCGTGATTTTTAGTCGTCCGAACCATTTTG
Source organism: Epiblema foenella (assembly GCA_963556455.1). NCBI lineage: Eukaryota > Metazoa > Arthropoda > Insecta > Lepidoptera > Tortricidae > Epiblema > Epiblema foenella. The sequence continues at coordinate 9,080,430 of OY747113.1, read as the reverse complement.
CGTAATCGGTCGCGTCGTGATCTCATTTTGCGAAACTACGGGGTCTGTGAGAGTGATATTTTACTACAATTAACATTTTAAAGGCTCCCATAGATCGTCTTTTGTTGTGGGTGGTCATGGATCATAATCTTTATGGTTTGGTTTGTTGCAATAGGTTCTAAGCAATGTTTTAGAATAAAGCTGGATAATTTAGCTATTTAACTATTGGGATTTAAATCACTATGTAGGTTATAGTTTCACGTCGAGGTTACCTAACAACAGAATCGTTAATAAACTGACTATATTGATACTATTGTGACTATAATGTAAATCCATGCTGTAATAAATTACCATTATCTAGATTTGAAATTCAAAATTGATGGACAGATTGAAGAGCGAGTACATCGACAAATGCCCGAGTGGTCGTGTCGAAGTTTCTCCTGGATCTTCCCCAGGCCACTCCCAAACCGCGCAATCCTATCAGTTTATTGGGCTCGGCCTATAATAATCACAGTGAGGTTAAAAAAACAGTAAAACAAACTCTTTCTGTTACTTGGCTGCAAGTTATTCGTAATTACATTTAATTTAATATTTTTATTTAAGGAAACGTTAAAATTCAATATAAAAATACAAGAAGCATACGTAAAAATACTAATTTTGTTGTAATTCCAATTTTAAGATTAAAAATTAAGCTACAAATTATATTCACATGTCAAACGCCATTACACATTTTAATGCCACAATTGCCACAGTACCGACGTTGACACGTCACCGGTCAACGTTAAAAACGGTTTGCACGTCGAAAACACTTAGCCAATCCATCAGCATCAAACACCTGTCTTTAACCACGTGGCAAATGTTTGGCCAATATTTGACCAAGCTACAGTTACACTTAGTTTAAATAGCGAGTACTTACACTGTTTTTCAAACCAAAGGTTAATAATAAGGGTGGGGTGCAAAAAACCATATACCTAAATCTGATAGTATGGCAAATTTGACAAGTTTCTATGGGATGACAGCAGCGGCTGCCGGTGCTATATTTAACGTTCTGTAATCGTCACTTGGTCCCCCAGGCCCCACTAAATATGATGAACGATTGAGGTCAAAATGAACTTTTTTCACCTACAACCGACAAAAAAAACTCGATTATATAGGCCTATATCTGACAGACGGCTTCTGCGCGGCGCGAAGCGTAAGTGAGGTGACGTCATAGGGTACAGGAAGGGGGATACCTACCTAAGTAAGAAGTAAAATTTTGTTTGAAATAAAGTTGAGATAAAAAAATTACATGCCAGGTTAATCAACTACCATTTTTACCATGAAAAAACGACGCACATTGAAAAAATTACGAGACTGCGCCGCAGGAAACCATGAAAATATAAAAAGAGAGATCAAAATAGTATTAGTTCCGTTTAATGAGCAAAATCGATTCTTAATTTTAAAGCCCCATGGTCAAAGACGCAGCATTGTATAAAGATACGCTCGCCAACTGCAATGTAATCGCAGTTATAATAGTGCATCGAGTAACCTTGACATTTAAATGGCGCTCGTGAGGACAGAATCGGGGCCTAGATTCAAGCGTTTTCAAGATCAGAGTACTATGAGATTCGCTTTTTACATTGAATTTGACGGTGACACTTATTTCAACTACTATTTTAATCAATCTTATGAATGATATATTATTCAAATGTGACCACATACACGTACTAAGTGTGTGTGGTCATACTTTTGAGTGTGACTAGATAAAGTTTGATGTGGCTAAATTGAAAAAAATTAACACAGTACTTTTAAGATACGATATTGTTATTGTTACTAACCTATTATGGATCATAAGGTCTGAAATAAAAACATTTTTTTTTTTTTTTTTTTTTTTTATTATTATCTGGTTATTACATTTTTCACAAACCTACATTTACATTGTCAAGACAAAATGGAAAGCGCGTAATTTGTTGACTGATCTCTAGTAATCATTCTCTAACGCAGTAACGAGATGACATGCCCAGCATATGAATTGACGGTGATGAATATCAGAATGATAATTTTGTATTTGTATCTATAGTAAACCACTGTAACCGAGCGGTAAGGTACCTACGTGACTTTCAATCTGGGAATCGTACGTTCGAACCCCGGCTTGTACAACGGAATTGCAAAAAAAATAACGGTCAAGTGCGATTCGGACTTCCGCACGAAGGGCTCCGTATTTATTTTAAATATTTATTTTATTCTGTTTTTTTTAGTATTTGATGTTATAGTGGCAACAAAAATACATCATCTGTGAAAATTTAAACTGTCTAACTGTCACGGTTCATGAGATACAGCCTGGTGACAAACGGACGGACGGACGGACAGCGGAGTCTTAGTAATATGGCCCCGTTTTACCCTTTGGTTACGGAATCCTAAAAGAGAAATATTGTATATCATTTGATATTTAATAGTCTAGTTGTCCCTCTTGGCTGGAAGATCACATGGCAGTCGCTTTAGTAAAACTAGTATCCACCCTAAATTTTGGGATTACGAGTAACGCATTCACTGCCGGGAACCCCACGTTTACAGCCTAGTGGACGGGTGCTCATAGACGCGAAACCGATATCACGAGTTTCCCCGTATGTAGAGGAAATTGCGCAGTGATACGAAAAGCTTGGCAGCAAAAGTGTTCACTTACACATAGGAAAACACTAGGAGGATGAATCTTGCATTTGCATAAAACTATTACTATTTTGAATACCATATTAAGAAAATAAATGCTAACAGCATAAGACAGTGCATGTAATACATCCTGAAATAGAAAGATAGAAAACAAAAAAACGCACAATATTGTTTGACAAATAGTAAAGGACAACATATAGCATTGACAGCTAATATTGCAAATATTTGTTCAACCCGACCAACCAAGCAACCAATTAAGCAATACAAACAAACCCTCACACGTCCTTAATCACCTGTTTTTTGGACATAAACGGGCATGAAAGACGCCGCACTACTAGACAAATGTCGCATAGTTGTACGTACGAATTTAATTATTTTAATCGTCGGCATCCTTTGAAGAGGCGATGGGGGGCGATCAAAGGGGCCGCGGTGAAATGTCACCACGGTCCGTCAATTAAGAGTTGTTGCGGTAATGCGTTATTGATATCGAGCGTCGGTGTGGACGGATCGGAATGACCGTAGCTTATTCGGTTTCGGGTATGGTGTAAGGTTAACGAGCAAGCGATGGTGTGTCATAAACAGTTGAAGAAATAAAAAAAATGTCTTTCTGTATAATTTCTGTTTATACAATAGGTACTGTTTTGTAGGTATTATTATGCCGCTGCCGATTATGACGCTGATAGTGAAGCAAGGAGGAAGATGTTTTTTTTATATATTAGGTATATTTTTAATTACTGCTTCAGGGCTGTCTCATACAGCCCTATAACCTAAGCAATAATTGATAAGTTGCCTACATAGTTGTATTTTGAAATACAGAGACAATATCTTGGCTAAAATACTAACCCTTAAAATTATAACCATGTTTCTAATTTTACATGGAAAACTCTCGTTAGTTTCACGCATAGGTAGTTAATATAATAAATATAATATCAATCGTACACGGTTCAACTTTAAAGACGTTATATTTATAATTATTTGGTATTATTGGCAGCTGTTTACATTTTATACAATTTTATTAACCGTTTTACTGAATCTTAGATACTAATGAATTTTATGTTATTTTATGATTATGACTATATTTGCAAAATAAAGGATTGATTATGTTTAAGAAAAAAAAGAATAAAATGACTTTCCATCCTCTATCACTATCAACTTGCACCACACAAGCAAATTCAGCCTTATATCGTGGAAACTGGGCCCGGCCGGCCTCTATGTTCTACAAATGGCCCTAACTAATTGTCGAATGCGATGGCGGCAATATCCATTCCTCGTAATTTGATTCGAATCGACAAAAATCTGAAAAAAGCCGTTGTACGTGTCATTAAACAAATGGTGGATTTTACCCGCACTTCTTTTATCACAACTTTTTAAGGTGTTTGTGGTTTTTGCGATTCGATTTCCGATCCAATATTCTATTTCGATATCCGAGCTAATGTGGAGCTAACGTTAGTAATCTGAGTAAAAGGGAATTTGTATGTTATCAAGATGCAATGATATCGAAAATATGAAAAAAACACCCTAAAACAGGTGACCTGCTCATTTTGTTGTGGCTTGGATGTAAACATTAGGATTCATGATTATTTAAATAAAATTGTTTACATCAATCGGCATTTCATACTTCGAAATATATTAAGCTTGTTAATATAAAAAATAATACAATGAAGTAAGTGTAAAGTTATACTAAAGTAGCAGATTTTATTATGGTTTAACAAACAATACTAACTGCGCATCAAAGTTTACCAATTACACATAAAATCCGAGTTTTGAAGAACGATTAGTATTTTAGCATTGATAGGTTGCTATAGAGGTTATTTGGATATGCCTTTAAATAAAAACAGTGTTACAATTTCCCCACTTCACAATATAGTAATTTATTATTTTTTATGTATCAATTATAGCAGGTTTGCGAGGTGTAATAATGCAGTAAACACAATATTTTTCAAGGCAATTTGTCAGACAGTTTACCTGCAGCCTGTGGACCAGCTACACTCAGCGGACGAAACGTTTTCAGGATGGTAGCAAAACCGCCACGATATTGCAGTGCGTCCGCTATGTTCGCGGAGGCGCGTACGAACGATTTTTACGCGGTCATACGCAATCGGTCGGTGTCACTAATGCGGAGACTGAGTGACTGTGCTAATAGCAAAACTGGATGCACCACTACCGAGGCACTGGAGCAAACTCCATGTAGGATTAACCAGGGTAGAGGGATGGTGCATATAATTATTTCTTGCTTGTTTTTCGTATTTTTATTTTTATTTGTGTTTGTTATTATGTATCTCAGCTATCCGAAATACGATTATTATAATAACAATGCGTAGTATCATGCTTATTGGACAAAAAGAAAACAGAAAGTTCAAATTTCACCATGTTTGTCGTAACCAATGCCATGCAAATGTAACTGTCTTAAATTAGCGTTATACTAACTCCGCAGGGCGTGCACTGTCATTTATTTAAACAAAAAAGGATTCTTCTTTCCACCAAATCTGATTCAATATCAACCCTATCACTGCGGTTTAAGACTGAATGTGCAACCACGTAGTGTTAGACTTAAATCATTTTGATTGGACATTTGGACTTGTTTTTATAGCAATTAAAGCAGGCTCAGCCGAGTGAAAACAAGAGAATCACGAGGCGTGACGTCACTGTAAAAACAACACTTTGAATAGTTTAATTTATCTTTAATTAAATCAGTATAAAAATTTTTTATTGGTAAGGTTTCACTCATCGTTTTGAATGGTGCGTTATTTTCAATGTCATTTATCCTTTTTACTTCGGTACATCCAGAGTGAAGGGCTCAAAAATACATATAAGTATTTACCTTACCTTATAATAATGATGTATGTACATTATGTAGACAAAGGTACGCGTAGCTACCATGTGTACCAAAACGGTGTGACAGGATATCTGTTGTCGATGTATTAAAGACCTTAAAACGTAGTGAAAATTCGCCGAAATGAGTGAACGAGTAATAGCCATTTCGAGTAATAACAGGGACCAAATATTTCTACTGCAAGACGTGAACGACATGGTTCGGCGATTCAATGAGATTTTACTAGGACTGTTTTACGTACACGCACCAGAGAGGACAATTATTATTGTGAAGGAGGACCCAAGCCGTGGCTGACGAGTAATGTCAAACTTATGATGCATCTCAGGAACGCAGCCCATGCTAAGTTTAAGCAATATTACTTGGACCTGAAACACCTATCATCGAGGCCATTTACAACGAGAAGCGTGCCTTCTTCCAACAAGAGATTAACAATGTGACCAACTCAAAGACCCTTTGGACCAAGTTAAAGCGGACAGTTGTTCCAGATTCTCGGACGCAAACGGACCTTCCGCATCACTTTGACGACCCTGACTTAATAAACAGTATTTTTTTTGAATATACCAGGCAAACAGGACGTAATAATATCAGACATGACCTTTTACGAGTTCGACAGGTACTGTAATAGTACTTTCAGTCTCTCACCTACGACTTACAGCTGTCACCAAAATCTTGACGTCAATTAAGACAACTGCAAAGGGACGCGACATGATTGCAATTGATATGCTACTTATGACGCTACCGAGGACTGCTGACGAACTGACTCACATTATTAACAAGAGTATACAGTCTATGACATTCCCCGACGACTAGAAACTAGCTCAAGTGACCCCATTACCAAAAAAGCCCAATCCAGTTATCCTCTCCGAACTCCGTCCTATAAGCATCCTTCCCTGTGCATCGATGGTAATAGAAAGGATGATCTGATATGATATCTTTAAGCGCAAGCTTAAGGGTTATCTGTTGACGCTCCAAAAATCCTATTTCTAAACCAATTAGCACTTATCCCAACTGTGTCGCCTTTTTCATGTGTTTTTAATTAATTTTAATTGTTTTAAAACTGTTAATTTTCTTTTTCATTTCGGTCTGCGTCCGTGGGGGACGTGTTGAGTAAATTCCTCCTCATGTTCACACCAGTTTGCCCTGTTTTGAGGTAGTCTCATCCATTTATATATTACATATGATTTTATTCATTGTATGTATACCTTTCCTATATAATATGTTGTGTTGCGTTCCGTGGATCACGTACGGTGCTGTCTGAAAACCAGCGGGGTAATCACGTAACTTTTGTACTACCGTTAGAGAGATTTTAGTGTCAAATTTCAACTGTCAGCCCATACATTTATACTTCAAAACTGACAGTAAAATCTATCTACCGTTAGTACATAAAGTTACGTGATTCGCCTGCAGAGCTGCAGGCGTCTGACACCTCGGCACAATGCTGAGACAGCAACCGATTCACTGCCGTGAAACGCATTTTATAATAATATGTCAATGTACTGAGTCTATTCTGTTTGTAACGATGTGTCTTTTCGTGTAGTGAATAAATGCTTTCTTTATTTCTTTTCTTTCTTTCATTTAGCGATAGTTGCCAAGTATTATTCGTAATTTTTTAAGAGGTCGTGTTGCTTTGGGACAATGGTCACCAACCGTAACATACAGTCGGATAATCTAATTCACAAGAACCCATTATACGGTCACTCAATTACTTCACTTAGGACGAAGTGGTCGGTGTGGCCAGTGAGATCATTATTGAGATTATAATCAGCATTTCTCCTTCAAGGTAATTGTCATGTGACAAGCGATTGCAATCAAATAATATTTTTTGTTTCAAATTATGCCTAGTATCTGGATGTTTTAAGCATAGCCTAGCGTTTTAACTGAAAATTAACAGTTATAAGCTTACCTACCCTTACCTGTCATATGACATTCCTTTATTTTTTTTGTATTTTTGTATCCCTTATTTTATCCGACTTAGATATAATCATGGGTGACCGTGGCAACTAGCAACAGAAAAATGTTTTTTTGCCTAAAAAATGTGACGGCACTAGCGGCCGGTCAGATATCACAGCATATAAACACATTATCTTTAGCAATAGCACAAGAGATATAATATGACTATGGCAACTATGGATATATCGCTCCGATATTGGTCAAATCTTTAATGTTGAACTGGTGAATCATGACTATAATCAAACTTATATCGACTATAATATATATAATACCTTTAATGAGCAATTCTTGTCTATTAATTTATTTATGTCCAAGATTTCGGTGTTGAGTGATATCACGACTATAGTATCACACGATTAGCGAAGTTTCATACTGTCGAAAAATGCGAGTCATCAGCGCCCCTATTCATTGACCGCGACCGAATGAAGTAAGTCCACGTGAAGTCATTATACGGTCTCAATTAGTCCACTTTGGAGGCAGTGGCCAGTGCGACCATTACAAAGATAACATCGGACTGGCTAACCAGCAAATAGTCGAGTGAGCGTCACATTTGCTTTTGACGTTACGTATGTTAAGTTATTGCAACTTTTATGTGAAATAATTGCATCGCTATGTAGAATTTCGTTTCTTCAAATATTTCCCTTTCATGTTTTTTTGTTTCATAGTAATAAAAAAGATGGTTAATTTATCATCATCATTACCATCTTTCATTTAAGAGCTAGGCTCTTGTAGGTAGGAGCAATTTCCATGTATCTCTTTCTTGAGTGAGCCTTTCGTTTGACCGCCTGATACGACACGGCGGTTACTTTTTCCTTAAACTTGGTCCATGTATGTTCTTATTGGTCTCCCTCGTTTCCGCCTTCCTTCTCCTTTCCTCTTCACAGTATTTTTTTTATGAATTCGTCGTGTTGTAAAAAGTATTTTACAGGAGATAGGTATCATTTGCCTACTTCTGCTTTAAAATTTAGAGCATCCATCAATATGACTCACTTTTTAGTTAAACGCGTCAAATACATTGTCAGTGTCACTACAACATCCCATTCACGACAGACGTCCGGTGACCACACGCGCGCTTTCCGCGGACATGTCTCACTTTATTGGGAATACGCGTATTTCACTGAAACGTCGCGGGTGAATGAGTGAATGGGTTTACTGGGAATGACAATTTGAATGAGTGAATGGATATTGTCGTAAATGTCCACCTGAATGTAAGTACCGGCCTTCTTCTTAAAGGTAGTCTTAGTTCTTACATTTGAGTTACTTTATATAGAGTAATATTTGACTTCACCATCAGTGAGAATGCTTATTTGCACAAATAAGGGGCTTAAATGCTTATGACAGTTAAGAAAACGCTTTAGGATTCCTGATAAGGATGTTACCATCTGTGTTTTACAAATAAAAGTATTCTATTCTATTTTATTCCTTATCAGGAATCCTATAACACATCTATGCTACAGCTAATTCTATGACATACCTATGTAGTTTCAGATGTTCCATATAATTATAATGTTTTTTTTTAATTTTTTTATTATAAATGTTTTAGTTTTTAAGTATATAACTGTATGTATGTTAACTACATGGTATTTTTCTATGGGCCTTTGTTGCCTGAAATAAAAAAAATATATATCCGAGGAATAAAAAGGTTCGCCAACTTTTAACAAGAGATCACTACTGGAACTTTAACTCTAGCAGCGGCAGAGAAATAAACCTTCGTATCCAAAAGACGATCTCCACTGAAACGATTTATCACTAATAGTTTTACTCATCAGCAATTAACTGTACTATACTTTACACTAGTTTACACGCATTGTATCTCGTGGCGCCACTATCTATGCCAAAATGTAATATCGTATGGAACAATATTAGTTCCTTATTTAGCCACCTACAGCATATTTTGGCTTTGGGAAATCCATACGCAAGCTTCATTATACATATGTGGGCGGCGCCACTGTCTTTAAGTTTTACTGATCATATGGAGTAAAATTAGTTCCACATTTGCCCGCCTGAATAGAATATTGCTTGGGAAAGTCATTCATCATTCGGTGAGAGCTGACGTTGTACAGCGGTTTTGAATATTTGTATATTTTAAACTTCCTTGTTTATGGTTGCACTGTTGTTCTATATAAAATAAAATAAAATATTATTTATTAAAATTCACATTACAAAGAAGTAGGTATCACAGCGATTCACAATACTGTTTTTTTAGTTGAACGTGGAGTCTGGTTTCAGTCTACTACTTAGAAGGTACAAAGTAAAAGGTACTTAAAAGGTAATAGGTACTTACTCATATTTAAGATGCAAGTAGGTATTGGATGATCATAATGAGTCAATACACTCGTTAAATATCATAATAAAATCAAACCTTCCATGTAAGGCCGCAAATCATAATCGATTTACGCCCATTAGGTTCCTATAGACGTCATGAAAGACAGACATAAAAAAAATCTCAGAGCCAAGTTTGGCGTTTTTTTCCGGAGTTATAAATTTAAGGATAAGACTTCTTGATTTCGAAACCCGAAACGATTTTGGTTATAAAATTTCAGAGCTTGAACTCAGGTGTGATATAAAAATACTGAAACGAACGATCATTATGCATATAAAATGAGTTACTTGTATTGAAAGAGTTTTCAGATACCAAATTATCCATACTTTTTAGCCGAGATTACCGTGAAAAATGATTCAGTCTATTTCAGATGCGTCAATTGATTTCAAGTATCCAGTTATGACGCATGAATATAAAATTCCGTTCAGGACACCGGATACGTATTCCTCATCCAAACCGACAATACACTATCATCCACTTACAACGTCAATGACCTCACGTGGTAAGGTTAAAAGATCTATAATTATACTCTCTTCCTGCTCCCTAAATTAAAATGACGCAAGTCCTCTACAATTTGTCTGGATTTAAGCCCTTTAAAAATAACACGGTAATCATGTTCTGGTTACTGTCGTGGCCGCTGTAAAAAATTCAAGTAAACAAACACGTACTCTCACGCTCGGGTGGCCGGTAACCAAGCCAAATTGAAGAGCCGCCAACTTCTTCGTTTAGACTAAGAATAAACGTCGTGGTAATATGGTCAGATTGCCGCGATTCCTTGATATTTTTGTACGGTTGAAATTTGTCATTTGGAATTGTTTATGCATCTGCGGGAGACAAGTCCGAAACATCGTTTTAGTTTAATGTAAACTGTGAGGTACCTTGCTGAGATATAAATTTATTTTTTCTGTAAATACACGTGTAGTTACTTATTTACCTAATAGGAAAACTGATGACATTTTGTCGATAGTTTTGCTTGTAGCTTCCGCAAATTCTATCAAATGAGAACCATCAATGCATAATGGATCTTATTTCACTGCTTTTCAACACCTTCATTTTGGTAAGTGCCAGTGCAACTTGTCTTTGAAATTTCAGGAAAGCTCCTGTCAATATCAAGCTTGGCTGATATTTATTAGTCACAATCTCAAATTTATTCAGAGTACGATGGGCATTTGTTATTTTGGGTTCAACAAAATGACATTCTGTTGGTTAATCGGCTCCCGCATTTAGTTGGGATAGAAGGCCAAAACTGTTCTGGAAAATAAAGTACTATCACTTATTTTAGTGATTCGTATTTTATACAGACGTGCATCTATCTAACTTCCATCTTATTTCTAACAGTTTTTTTGTTTTCGTCCCGGTACCGCTGCACACCAGGTAGAGTCAGTCCGACCCAGGTCGGGCCTAGCTGAGTTTCACATCTCAGATTCGGTTGAATTAATCTCACTGGAGCGCAAATTCTTAGAGTATTCCAGTGTTCCAAACCACACGCATGGTCGTGTCGGAGGTTTTCCTTGGATGTTCCCCAGGCTACTCTCCAACCGCGCACGTTCAAAAAAAGATAAAAAGTTCTGTTTTGTTTTTTGGAATGTGCAGTAAAGAATATTAATTTCAGTTGAAACATCCCCACTTTTTTAGAGATTTACCTGCACAATTCTGCAGTACCGACTGAATACCTTTTCCAGTAGGTACATTTCTTCTGTGAGCGGAAGGAAAGTAAGCATTCGTACGTAATTCGGTTCATGGCTGATGGGCACAGAAGAAAGCGGTTACATCGTTTACATGCGTGTGGTAAAACGGCTATGGCCGTCAGTTACCGTGTAAGAGTATGTCTTGGGTACCTAGCTAAGACGTGCATGAAGGGTATACGTCAGTAACCGACAACCCTAGCTCAGGTAATTTGGTTACTGATGTCTTCCCCTTTGAGTGATACGATCCTTCATAGATGTTACGTATCGTTTTCGGCATTATTCCCGAATGTTCGTGATCTGTATTATTAAAACTGACAACCATTCTGTCTTCGCGAAGATCTCACGGTTCAAAAAATAATTGCCGTACGATAAATGAATAAATAAATAATTTTATATAGGTATTGTTGAAGTTTTTTTGCGGGATTTCATTCCCGCGCGTCCGACGTCGATAAAGGAGATTTCTAATTGAATCATTAATTAATTGGCATCTTCTAGACGCTGTCAAATAGTATCATTTAGCTTGAGAATGATACGTTGTTACTTGACATATTTTCCAGGATATTCTGAGTTGTAGTATCACATACAGATAAATTATTCTAAGTATTACACTGACATATGCTCTTAATACATTTAATTCTACTTTAACACTAACATGACAGCGATTCATCTGTAAGACATTCCAGGCCCTACTCCCTAACCTGATATCTTACTGTTGCGTAGGCAATATCTAAGTATTTCTTTGACGTTGACTATCCAATCTAAAACATCAACAGCATGCTACAATATATGAGCACATCCTATTTAAAGACAATCACTGTTCTAACGGAAAAGTGTTTGCAGATTAAGGGGATGCCTCGATTCGATCAGATACGCCCCCCGTGAAAGAGATACGCTTATGTCTTTCGTGCACAACAAAACGCGACAACAAACACTCTATAGGAATGACTTTTCTAGACAAATCTCAATAAATATCTGACTGTGTGCAGCTTTATTAAACCTCCTTTTGACAGAGTTTAGATGAGATAAAATACCATTGTTTTAACTTAATTGTGTCGTGTGCGTTGTTTTAGTACGCTAAATAAAAAAGGAAAATAAAAACTCAACTTTGGATTTTTTTCTATCTATCTTTAATATATATATAAAATCAATCCTTATTCAATCCTGCCTCGTCTGGGCAGAACAGCGTTTCAAAAGACTCGTTGTACGGCCTTAAACAACATCATTTTGTTATTAACATCAGAATTGCATCAATATAAAAAACTTATGCAAGATTGTTGATTCAAAAGCTAAATTTCAAACAAAAGAGCACAAACAATGGTCAATTTATATGTCAAGAATGTAGGTGATTAGAGACATTACAGAACTGGACCGAGACGAATCTGCTGTGTTGAACTCTGGACGTGTACTCGTATTAGTGGCTTCCGATTCTGTAATAGGAACATTGTACCTATACCAATTATACTTGAATGAAGATGTAAGAATTAGCACGATACCTAAAACATTCTAAAATTAGGGTATTAACTAAATCAATTTGGTATAAAAACGGTGTAATGGTAGTGAACCATAGTAGGCTTTAAAACGTGATTTATATACCCTAAACAATGTTGAGATACCTATATACAAAAAAATAATACTAAAGTTAAAACAAAACGAATTCCAAAATCAACTTCTTTTTTATTTACTTGTAATTGATGTAACAGGATAAGCATATATATGTATATATTTAGGATTTAGTTCGAGTGTCAAGACAAGTTCTACAATCTGAAAATTTGCCAACCTTAGTAAACTTTTTTGAACATATCAAAGTTAGTAGTAGTATCAAAGTATTCATTGTTTCATTAATTAATATTTCATTCTCTAAGTTAATATACCTGTACACTGTGACATTCAAAGTCGTTCATTACTATTTAAAAAATCTATCGGTGTGACTTAAGCGACTAAACAACGAATCATGTTAATTAACGAGCCGATGACGATGGTCCAATAAACGTCCAAATAAAAGAGACTCGTGGTAAACGTCCCATTACACGAAAACGACACGCTAATTGACATCTAATTTAAACTGTCGCCGGAGAAAACGAGAAACAGAGATATTCCAGTATAATACAGAACAGAAGTGAATGCTGTGGAAGCAAAAAAAGGACCAATATCAAGGAAGACATTTGCTTTCGGAGTAAATCTGAAGCTTATGTGATATATGAATACGAAAAATAAAATTCCATGGATAATTTCGTGCGATAGATAAGTACAATAAAAGAAATACACATTCTGGCATTATAAACCAAAACTATGTTGAAATGAAATTAATGCGTGAAAGCGAACCATGCTTTTTGTCCACATTGATAGTACAAGTAAAGGTGTTACACCTTTATAATTGTGGGATTGATAGAGATGTTAGTACTTGACTCGCTGTGTTATCAGTTCAATGAGAAAACTTATAATACAATGCAGATTCAAATACAATTTTCAAAGATTTTAATGTAGTATTAGCTTTTCTGCTTGGAGCTCATACATTTTAGATAACATTCTGAAAGCGTATCCTTAATTAGCACAGATTAATTCCAGCCAACATTTAAACCACAGAACGTAATTACCCTAGTAATCACCTGACAAACAGGACGCCTATCCAACATCCCACATTTATAGCCAGCAGCAGAACATACGCAACAATGACTGGACCTATAAAAACTGTAACAATCCAGCAGCTATTGTCTTGCAGACTTGTCATTAAATCTAAATTGGTGGCAGTAAACGTGCGGGATTTATCTGGGTCTTTTACAGCGGAACATGTGTTCCGTGCGGGCTGTCACCGCTCGGGGAATGGCCGTTACTCTCGATGGGTAAAGCTGCGTGTACATCGGGGAAAATCAGTATACACAAACACAAACCAGAGGTATCTTGTAACGAAGTTCCCTCAAAATTAATTGTTGGAGCGACGGAACTCGTCGAGCGTCGTCATGAAACACGACTTCAATAATACGAGTGCAAGAAACACACCTACCAATTTAAAAAAGTTCGCCACTATCTAATAAATGTTCGTTGATTGGCCTAGCTCTTATTTGTCAATAGTGTTACGTGCGATATTAAGTAACTTTTTGATATTCTGACAATATTGAAACCCAAACTATAAAAAAAATAGTCACTCAATTACTCATATTCATTTCCTTTACTTTATGTCTGTTAATAACTTAGACGGACACATACATGTACCATACAGTAACTCGATAAGATTATTCACGGTCATTGTCCTGGAGAGTGTTAATATTAAAATTATTCCGTGTAAAAATAAATACGTTTGCGTAAAGTGTGGTTGGATTTCTCAAAATGTCTCGGATCGTTTGAAGACTTTACTGCTGATCGTAAAATAAAACAATAGACGACCAATTTGATTAGTGGTTGGCAATAAAATAATCTATTCGATTATTGAAGGAATATTGAAAGCACCGTGTAAATAAGTTTTATTACTCTTGCAAATTATATTTGACTTATTTTGTTCAGAGTTAAGGCACTCAAATCATGTGTTCTTCGCTGATTTGTTATGACCCGAAAGCTGACCAGAACCCAGGAATAGAAAGACAGGAACCTCTAGACTCTTTCAGGTTTGAAATTTCATGATGTTGATGGCTCTAATGGTCTTAATTCCTCTCCATAGTGTCTTGCCTAATAGTATTGCCAGGAGTATATCAGCTTAGTACATTGATATGAACGATGCTTCTATAAAATAGACACTTTGACCGTTTTATAGAAACAGTGTTCATCTGCGACCTAAATCATGTAATATCCTTCTTTAATCACTTACTTAAGGACTGATGGACCAGTACTTTATTCTAATATTTACAATAGATTCGTAAGATGTCATTGTGCACGTTTTCAGCTTCATTTACGCTAGCATGCAATATAAAGTCCCCCTTACTTCCCAACCGCGTCCCGTTGTCACGCTGCCAACTATCCCGATCTGTCATTCGCCTCATTTGTTTACTAATTGCTCGGCGTCGGCATTAATGGATTTTGTCAATGGAATAGCCAGTCCAATTAAAAACAGAAGAGCATCACGCCCCTACACAACCCTTCGAAGCTGTAATCTTTAAGTTGAATGCAGTAAGATCGAAATTTAAGTGATGGGATTCTAGGTAACAATCGTTTTGGATTTGGATGTAGAAGCTGTCGCCTGTAAACGCCTCGTTTGATGTTTATTCCATGTTTACTTTGGACAAGACAAATTGCTTATCGGTATTAATGTGGACGTCCTCTCGGTTTTATCGTAACGTTGACGCTCAACGATTAAAAGTGATAAATTTAGACGACGCACATCAATCTGAAACGTAATAAGTTTGGACAAGTTTCTAATTAACAGATGATTACTATTTGATTATTCCCCTATTAAAAACGGCGAAACTTTCAAACAGACTAATTTAATATAGATACTACTACTGCTGCTCAAAGTAATGCACTTTCTCCACCCATTATTTACAATGTACATAATTATAAGAACGTCTAAATTAAAAAAAAGGTTGTTAGAGCTTCTTAGGTAGCATTCGTTACGTGACGTAACGATGCAATGTTGGTTGGCTATAACATACTAGTTTTATCAAAAACGACTGCTATATGACATTGCAACCCAGAAATAAAACTAGAATATGTTAGTCTTTGTCAACTGGATCAATAAATGTTACGCAAGCCAACCCCTTTGAAATCCCAAATTACTCAGGTACATTTCATCAAAGGTGTTCCAGCGGTATGTTTAACTGTTCGTTCTATTTTCGGCCTCGTCGTCGTCATCCAGTGACATCTGCGTCCGCGCAGTCTAAACAAACCTGTCCTCAATCGTGTTCTGGGAAACTTTTACACTTTTAACTTTTACTTTTTTCCTAGAGACACTTTGGGTTTTTAGTATCGTGTGTCTGTACTCGTCGAAATAGGTGAATGTAAACAATTGGGTATTTGACACATGTTAAAATGTATAACATAGTGCGGCGAAATGGATAAAAAACCTTCAAATGATCACAATAAATAGTAAATTAGACAAATTGATCAAAATTATAAAAATATAAACATACACATACATATACATATAATGCATATACATATAAACGCCTGTACGCCCAAAAGGGGCAGGCAAAGCACATGCGATTTAATTCCAGTGCCACATTTAGCAATTGTAGGTTCAAAGATGAAGAAAATGTGATATTGCAGTGATAAGTTGCTAGCCCATCGCCCACAACACACTACAAACCCGGATCCCATAGTCGACTCTTACGACACCCACGGGGAGAAAGAGGGAAGTGCTATTGTAACCCGGTACCACTCGGGTAAAAAGATAAAGATTCGCAAAATGTTGTTTTTTTTATAGTCCTAATGTAAATTGGAAGTACCAATAGAATTCTCATATTTCGACAAGAAATAACTTGAATGGCAACTAAATAAAATAATTATTTGTGTATAAGCTTACACAAATGTCCATAAATGCAATATTTAAAATCCAAAACGGCAAATTACTCGTTTTCCTAACAACGGTAGTACGAAGCTATAAAGCTGTGTCGTCACATTTCATTGTCAATCAGTATGTAGCGTTTTCAATGCTCAAAAATGTTGCCTCTTATTTTCATTTTTGTGTTGCTCTAATTGTAGTTGGTCCCATACAAACATTTGATAATCTCTAAAAACTGGTTCGAATGGCACCATAAAAGCTAATCAAAATCGATATCTCCTTCTTCTCCATCATTAAGTTAAGCTGGCTAGTCTAGTTAAGATGTGTTATTAGTTAAGATTATCTTTGTATCTCTCTTAGGGTGCCCTGAAAATCAGCGCCTTAGCATATATTGCTATTGGCATATGCTGAGTGGTATCCTTTTTGGTGTTAATAATTCATACTTAATTTAGTGTTTATTCCATCTTATTTCATGTACTTTATTATTGTGTAATGATTTAACACCAAATAAATATTTCTTTATTTCGTTCTTTCTTTCTTAAAATCGAATTAGTCAAATAGCGAATTGATGGTTTGTTAGTTTGGCGGTGAAGTTAATGATATTATAAAAAAGGGTACCAGAGAGTCATACTTAGGTAGCTTGTCATCCTGTCTTAGTTAAAAGTGAAACTTAATAAAATTATGAGAATGGTCAAAGCAACGCTTTTACTGCAGAATAACGTTTGCCCTCAGGTAATACAGTAAAAACTAATACAATTTTGAAATGAATGCAGGTGAATATCAGTATCATTGCACATTTTTTTTTCAAGTGTCATCGTCGTTACAGTGTTCGCTCTTTCACATAGTATTCGTGCAACATCAATTATATAATTTAGTAATTCAATTTGCTACGTAGTCAGATTCTACCTTCAGTTCAGAAATACTAAGGACTTTTTTTTTATTTTATGCACGTTTAATCTGCAAGAAAATATTTTCACCCGCTCAATATAGAATGCATTCCTAGCGTCACATAAATACTGTCGAAGTTTTCAATAAACAAGCAGCCATTTATATTACAAGACGTATTTGTTTCCACATCGCGTTCCACGGATATAATTAGAGGTGCAAGTGTTAAGCATCCTTCCTCGACACGGCTCGCTTGTTTGTACTAGCGGTGGCGTCCTGACGACGTCGCCGGCGCCGCCTGTTCGATTTACACCACCTACCTTCCACAGAGTTTCATTTACTATTTCAAAAGTACTTGATTTTCAATCTACGACCCTTAAAAATTAAGTTTTATTTAGTTTGGTGCTGGTATCATCTATACCGCCTTTAGTTTCTGTGGCTGTTTCAAAGACATGTTCAGGAAATTAGACTTTGTTTACGTTAAATCAGAAGACATACTCCTTTGTTCCATTTGACGTCGGGTCACAGATGGTTGGTCCCGAATGATCCGGAGACGCCTCTGTCGCATGCGCACATGACATGAGGAAGGAAGAAACCGCATTTAGGACGGTTGGGACATAAATCGCGGCCGAGTGACATGTAAAACTTTATAGCGTTGTAAATTAGTAAATGTATAAGCGTACAAAAATAGCGCGCCTATTGGCATTGATGGCGATACCTAGCTGTAAAACGTGAGCTGTCACAGGCGGCGTTGCAAAGCTGAAAGGAGTATTTCTAGTCTATGAAAACAAAGTGTACAAGATACTGTGTTTAAATATACGAACCAGGTATCTATATTCTAATTTATAAGTATGTCAAAATGTATATTCAAATTTTAGATCTAAGTACAACTAATTATAATTTCTAAGTCTGTACATATTTTGTATCTGCGTTAGTCAAATCTCATTATACTCTTGAATTATCCACATGGACATAAATTATTTAGTAACAATTATCAAAACGTAAACAATTGTCAAAATCCCAACTACAATATACAATGCTATAAATTTCTCAACTCATCGTTCAATTTGTACTTTGGTAAGTGTCTCGTGTTATGAAAATTTATTTATCTCGTAATATCTAGTTGTGTCGTTTTGCCACGTGTTAATGCAGAGTGATGAGTGATCCTAATTCGGTGTCGTCGTAAAAGAGACAGTCGAGTTTATGAGTCGTGTTTTGTTTGGCTGGTGTGAATCAGACGCAGGGTATTTTTGAAGCAAGAATATCTGCATTTTCCGCTCATGCGATTTATGAATAAGAAAGCAACGTGTGCGATAGCAAATAGGTAGGTACCTATTATTACATCTATATAATATACTTATTGCGTTTTCGACTCACTTTGTGGTAATATAAATATTTTGAACACAAACCGAATTACAAATTCTGATTTTAATTGCGAATTTTGTAAATATTGTAACATCGGCATGATAAAGCAATTATGTTATTACGCTGAGCGGTATCTATTATGGTGTTTTGTGCATTATTGATTAAATGCGCTAGCTGCATCGTTGTACACCCAAATATATATTTTTCTATCATTCTACTGTTATTGTAGACTGCAACAAGATCCGAGTATGATCAATTTTATTACCTTAACTTTCTCTTAATTTTAAACCTATGTATGTCTAAAAGACCCCGTGTGGTTGCCGGGTAAGAATTGCGCCACCCCATCTCTTCCCGTGGGTTTCGTAGGAGGCGAATAAGGGAAAATCGGAGGGTGGGCAGCAGCATCCTTCGATCATTACCACCATCAAACTGCGGTCGCCAACCCGCTTGCCAAGCGTGGCGACTATGGCAAATCCCCCCCAAATTGGGGGAGGCCTATGTTCAGCAGTGGACGTCTTTCGGCTGAAATGATGATGATGATGATGATGTCTAAAAGTCTTTTTTAATTACGGTGTTCAATATGACGAATTATACTTTTAAATAAAAAGAGCGCCCGACGAACAGAATAAAAGTAATGCCTGGCCCTAATTTCAGTAATAAACGACTTGCCAGTTTTATTGTTGTTTAGCTTGCCTGCGACACGGCGCTCGTTTCGCTTTACGACGCGATTAACTTTTTGTCAAAGCAACGTTTTAACGCCTGACAAACGTCAAACGCCCGCCCGCCATTATTCTATTTTCATAATTCAATTTTGATACATTTAGTCTCACGTAATGCCATAACAACTATTAAAACGTTCTCATTACGTGCCTAATGTTACACGTGTTTCTATCAAAAAACGTGTGAAAAACATATAAAAGCAGGTCGTAAAATGTCTTCTACTAAAAGTCACAAATAATATATAACCGAGATATTATTTGCTTTCTGTTGACTTTCAGATGCGTCGAACATCATCCTTATTTCCGTTTCAGAGAATTTGAAATGCTAAGTCAAACTGAAAATAATTTGTTTTGTTGGAGTCTGGTATTTATTAGAAGATAAATAGGCTGTCGTCGGATGTCTTTGGGCGATCGTAACATATACAAAGTGACGGACGACGGTTGTAAATATCTTGAAACCTTCAGCGCTGAAGATTTACATGAGCAGAAAGGAGATGTATCGTTTGTATTAGTCAGTCGGCTTTCAAAGAGGAAATGCAGTCGATTAGTATTGTTCGTAGTATTTGTCTACGCAATTATATAATTGTTTGACGCCATTGTACCCCGATAGATATACATATTAGTTTCACTATTGGGAAAAATACATTAAATACAATAAAAAATTGATAGCGTGACTAAACTTAGATAAATAATGTGTAATTGTGTTTCAAAATTAAACTTTATGTATAATACTAATTATTTAAGCAGAAAGTGATAAAATAAAAAGTAATATACTCGTAGAGCATATGTATCTTACCTACTTTAAAACGTTATGTTGTGAAACAATGCGTTGCTGTAAATATTTTCTATATTTTTATGACCTGTTAAATTCTGTTTATATCTAAAAATGGTTTTAAAACTGTTTTTAGTTGTTTACTTACCTCATCAAAGTGACCAAGGCCCACACACGAAGAGCAAGTACAAAATGTACAACGAAGTTTTATGGTAAGTAACCATTGAGGCTGTTTAGAAGTTTATTTTTGGGAAGTATTGTTACAATTCTTGCAAAGAAACCCGCAAAGGAAGTTAAAGTAAGGAAGTTAAATACGTATTTAGAGTATTTTATTACAATTTGATTACATTTGATGTTTATGTTCTCACTTTTATTACTTGTTTTTTTTTTATAAGATAAAGACCGAGTAAGTGGGTCATTGTCCTTTTTAGGTTCGGGTCTTTTCGGTGGACATACCAAAAGTTAAGGGCCACAAAGCTTCATTTTGCATTAGTCCAGTAACCCGCATAAACGGTGTTTCTGTAACTATAAATCCATGTAATAAAAACATAACTTACATGTACATAAGCCGTTAACTATTAACCATCGGGTGGACAACTTTTGTTTTTATAACTGACAATCACCCATGTACAAGAAAATAAAAAAATGGGAGCAATAAAGTTATTTTTCACTTCTCATGTTCGAAAAGTGTGTCATATTACCTACGCTTCTCAAGCAGGGCTAAAGTAGTATATTTAGTCCCTAGTAAAAATATGAATACATATGTATGGTTTACAAAACATTTTAATTTGGCAATCAAAATACTTCACCTATTAAATCAACAAACTACAGTACACAAATTTAACTCTTTAAAAACATTTCGTATTGGGTATCAACCAACCAGAATACAGCTTTACTAAACTCGACCAATCAGGAAAGAATTCATTTTTCTAAATATTAGTGTTTAGTAGTATTGCAGAATAATTAGGAAAGTAATAAGTAATTAAGTTGTTTGAGCAACGCTTTGAAGCGGTCAATTGGAAAGGTCAGTAGCTTTTATTCGCGCGTGAATGTTAAAGGATTATGGATAACTTTTCTTTAAGTTTGTAATTAATTATGTAAATGATATTTACTTTGCCTGAGTACATAATGTGTTTGGCATAGACAAAGAAACATTCCAAAAAATTTCAAAGGAATCCGTATCACTAAATACTTTGACAGATGTTGCCTGCAAGTTTATCATGTAGAATTGATTGATAATACACAACATATTTCGTCTCTCATATTCAAACGTAAAAACACAGCTTCCTACCACCGTGGCCACTCAACCGCTACCAAAATAGTTTTACTGTCATATTCTATTTGTATCATAAGCAATACTGCGATTGATCAGTTGGGCTTTATGGGACCACCCAAACGTCAATTGCCGCGGTCGTTAAAATATAACAAGCGGAATATTTGGTCCACTCGCGCGCACGTCACGCTTCGGTTCCGGGTATGTAATATTCCTTTTACATAACGCGTCGTACTAATTTTGTATATTGAAATGTATGGTAGAATCTGTATTGTTATGAAACGTTAAAGGTTGTCAGTTTATTTATAAGGGTAAGATACCTAACCCCCGATAGGTATTACGTATCCGATTACATGGTAGGAATTTTACGGTGACATATACATATAATGAAAGGAACAATGGACGAAAGAATGAAATACCTGCGTCGCATATATTGAGAATCAGAGAAAATAAACCATAGGTAAGTATAGTATAGGTACCTAGCGTGATACCTGGTATTGGTTATGGATAGATATACTAGAAAACATACATATGTATTTTATGAAGAATATCTTGAATATCACATAAATAAATGGAATTACTTTGTGAGTTAGTTTTATTAATGACGGGATGGGGCAGACGTATATCGCTTTTACTTCATGCTTCTGTCATTCTGAATTTGAAAGACAGAGACATAATAGAGAAGATATATCCTCAGCCTAGAAAGTCATAGGGCTTATTGAGGACGTCGCATTTTCAATCTCGGAATCGGGCTCTATTCTAAACAGTCGTCAAATGAAGAAACATCACCCCGTCTCTCATCTGTCAAGCTATGCACGCCACGTGCCCGTAAGTGCGGGTCAACGAACGGTCTAAATTAGGCTCTAATGCAATATCGAGCTATTTTCGATGCGATTATACAAGTGTATCGATGGATCTGACCAGATTTATCTCCTGATTTCGAAGAGTTCATACTTCAAACATAAAATTTGACAGCTGATTGTACTTATTAAAGTAAATTTTGTTTGAATGCACTACATTCGTGAGGTCTTAGAGTTCGTGTACGGATTCGGGTGAAACCGCCGATTTTGGGACATGAACGTCTAAGACAGAATGCGACAGAAGCACAGACCCGAAGTTAATTTTAAGTGCTTAACCGTGTGTAGATCATTTTATACATGAAAGGATATGAACATAATGTCGTTGTTTGATTATGTCTCTCATTCGGCGTGTTTCCTCCTTGGATATGTAAAGTCATATTGCATATACGCATAAGTTATTTTACGAAGTAACTAAATAATACTTTATTGTAAACCGAAGTTTGAATGATTTTAAATTTTCGTTGTTATATGTACATCAGTTATACGTGTTATTCATTTCATAAATCCTATCTTTTACATTACTTTCTTTAATAGCATGACAAAAGTTACCTACATCAAAATTACCAGTTTAAAACATTAAAAACCAACTTAGTTATTTCTAAATCAAAGCATACTTTTCAAACAACTTTATTCTTTTTACATCATCCTCAGCGGTACCATTCTAATAAGAAAATACACCTAAGTTTATTCATTTTCATACTGTTATATCAAATGCATCTTAGTTCTGTACTCGAATATTAGATTCAGTACTCAAAATGAGCGAGATAGGGTTGATTTTCCATTGCAACAAATTTTGGTTGGTTGTTTTAAGGGTGTTTTTCGAGTTGTATGACACACTAGGGATAGAAGAATGTTAATTGCATGGGCTCTTTGAAGCAATTCATAAACAGGGGCTTCAGAAGAAAGGTCGGAAAGTATTTTTCATTATAAACTTAATGATTTTTAATTTGTTTGCTTTTTCTTGCCATGATTAAAAGGTATACTTGTATGGTAAGTCTTGATAGGTTGAAGTAAACGGCCATATTTTACTTTTTGTCACAAGCTCCTGTATTTTTTAATCGACTGCAGTTCTCAATTCGTCAATCAATCAATTTATTTGCTGAGAATGCAGTCTACCTTACAGTTAGGTACAAAAAAAAATCTCTCTTGTATATAGCCATATAAATATTTTACCAATTATATAATTGAATAATACAATTAAACAATGAAGACGTCTCATGTCTTAAATGTTCTAAGGCGATATTTATTTATTAGCATAATAAGTACTAGTAATATCTTAGCACAGGTGTATGAAATAAAATACAATTTAATCTAAGTTAAAAATAAACTAAATATTTACAAGTAAAAAAGAGGCTCCAGCTCGGAGCTCGGTAGTAGGGTGCCCAGAAGGCTGGCCGCATTGCCGCGCTGAACAGCAATGCTGATCCGCTGAGCGAGGTACGCACCAGCTTTCTGGTCACCCGTCGCTTCCACAAGGCGCTTCGCTAGCTTCTTGAATGTGCAATGAGCTGCAGGTCCCCACGGCCCCAGAGTTTTCACCCCATACGGCTCAAACATGCAGCCACCGTCAATGGCTGCATATTTGCGCCGCTTGAGGTGTTCAGCCGCGTCGGCAGCAGCCTCAGCCTTAACAGATGTCCCTGCAAGATGGAAGGGCGCCAGGGTATCCACACATTAAGCAATTGAATTTAGAAATAAAAATACAATACTTAAATAACATTGTCAAAATTAATAACTAAATATAATATAAAACTATTATTTAAATCTATATTGATCGAGAAAATAACTGACCCGAAAAAAACAGTTTTCCATAAGCCAGGTATTTAATTTGACCTTTAAAATATTCCCCTGGAGCTTTCTCAAGTCTTCAGGTAAACGGTTATATACCTCCAGGCACATGTTAAAGACATTGCGTTTATATCGAAATCTTTTTTGTGTTTAAAGATTTAGAAATGGTACGCATGGAATGATTCTGTAGGTACTCATCTGACTTGAACGTAACGTATTTAGTATCATCTAATGCCTAATATTATAAACGTGAAAGTTTGTGCCGATATGTGGTTCTTATTCTCAAAAAAATACTGGGCAGGTTTTTACGAAATTTTCCAATATACATATCAGGGTTAGATATATAGGCTATTAGTTATACGCGGACAAAGTCGGAGCAGCAGCTAGTATATAAAATAATGAAGTCATCGTATGAATAACAGTAGGTACACTGTATTTTATAAGTCATTGTTTTTGCTAAAGTGCTAGTAGCATTAAAATATGTAAACAAACCATTGATACCTACATGAGAGTTTTTACCTATCTTGAGGGTTTGAATTTAGATGTATTTCAAACTAATCTAAAATAATTTTAACAAAGATGACTGTATTTTAAAAAGAATACTACGACAGTGCAAAAACAAGCATAACAACTGATGCAGATGGTGAGCAGAATATTTTTTATAATTTGAGGATTTTTTAGGTATCAGCTGCTGGTCTCTCAATCTCAAATCTCAATGCAACGTAATTACTCGGGACACCCGATACTGCACTGCATTTAGTATCTCAGCGGATGATACCTTACACGGATAGTAAAGTACACTAAATGCTCAGACTACCACACACATGTGACCTTCCAGTAAACTCTAAACTTATTAAACAACGCTGAACACAGGCCAGTCAATGCCGGCGACAAATAAAAAAAGTCATTTTATAACTCAGTAAATTTGGGTTTGGTGATACATACGTATACCGACATGAAAAGGCAACTCAAAAAAACTGATGACATTCTTATATTGCAGGAATAAGAGTTATATTTGGTTGTGATTTATTTGGCCAGGTGCCTAATACTTTAATTTGGTTAAGCTGTAAAAGGCTTTGACAGTTCGCGGTAAGGTCTGCAAAACGGTAGATTGGACAATTTTGATACAGGAGATAGGGTACGTTTTTGTCAAATGTCAACTTCTGTGGCCGCGCCTCTGTTATTTTTTAATTAGATGCCACACAGGACTAGTTTCGTCTTCAGTGAGTTTGTAAAGGACGGTGTGCAGAAACTGTTAGGTTTAGGTTACAAAAATGAAGCAGTACGAAAATAAACTGATAGGTTTCTAGTGTGCATAGCTAAAACGATTTAAAATTTGCATTTGTACGCTGAATCTTTTTTATATTGCCTTTATAAAGTAAACCCTTTAAAAGGTACTTTATGGCCCACGTACGTAGACAAAAGGCACATACCCTCCCGTTCATTCGAAGTTATTGAAAAAAAAAAAGTAAGAAATTACTAAATTGCCTAAGCAATATTTATTTGTTTTTTATATAAAGTGAAGGTTGCTTATTAAAAAACCGGCTAGTCGATTACATAACGTGTTAAATTTACGTTTGGTAGATATAACCGTCATTATTAGTACGGAAAAATAATTATATTTAGATCCGTAACTACCCCTCTGGATAAGGGTTGGCAATATTTATTAAATTAGTTGGCAAAATTTGATCGCCTGACAACACATGTATCGCGCCATTCGCACCGTCTGTCCATAAGCAAGGCAAGTTTCCAGTTGATGCAGAAATAATTGTTCGATACCCAGACGTAAGCGATTGCACTAGTTCGTGATAGATCCGCACCTGTCATCGTTACGCAAGCTCGCGTGTCGCGCGGCGATTGAGCCGCGCGTTTTTTCCGCGCGGTTCCGTCCGCGCGGTGTGACCGACGCGCCCGGTCGCGCGCATGAATTATGCAGTACGCGTGCGTCTTTATAACGCCGAATACTTTTAAGTCTTGATTTGAACTTGCTTGATTTTTACATTATATTACATTAGTGAACGGGACTTCATCGCGTAGGTATAATAAGCCTATTGTGCCTCATCCGAAATGTCGGTTAAGCTACGAAAATACATTTAATCGTAGGTACGCGATTACATCAGGTTCATTAATAATACTTTCATTTCATTACGAATACTTTCTTTGGGGTGATTCAGCCTCACCTTTTCTTTAACAATTTCTCTATCTAATTATTTGGATCTATTGTTTCGTGGAGGCATTAGGAAGTGATGTTGAGAGAAAACTGGTTTGGCTTCGTTCTACATCTTACATCTGTGGTCTGTTTGAACCTACAAGTTACAATTTTACAAATCTAAACAGAAAACTACCCTTTATACGTTTTTGTTATATTGTTGTCTTTGTGACTTATTGTTTCTTCGTATAATTTGTGAACCTAATTGTTGTCATTTCGTTGACGGTTCCCAATTCTTATCAGAAATGAACAGAAAACTGGTCAAATGGCCAGTCGTTATTGATCTGGCGCATAAGCATTTACTCGTAAACTTGGAGCTTCATGAAACAAGTCGTTGTATTAAGTCTTAAATTAGGTACAGCTCAATAATTTCAAGTGCATTAAAAGTATAGGTTCTGATAGTAACATTTTATTACGAATATAATATATATATATATATATATATATGTATATATATATATATATATATATATACTTAACTGACCACGAAGACGAAATAGTTACTATAGGAATCGACGAAACTTCAAGACATGTATGAAACAAAGTGTAAAGATTCCGAGTTTTTGTCTCGAGTAATTAAAATATTTACATGGAAAATCATCACGGTTGGATTCAATCTGATCACTGATTACGATAAATTGTATCGATGTATCTTAAAATCAACAACTAATAATCAAAGCAAAAATACCAAGTACATTTTTTACTGAATACTGAATTATGACAACAAACCCGTTTTTGTTACCTTTGGTTATTTTTATGCATACGTAATACGCTAAGAACAGCGGCCATATTCGTATTCGTCGCATGCAGACGGCACGTGCAGTTGAAAGATACTCGTATAAGAAGTGCGGTTACTTACACTCTACGATCCGTCCACTGTAACATCGGCAGCGGCAGGGTTGCCGCCAACCACATGGGGTTCATTAGTTGGTTAATCACATAAGTTCAGCTGTACAAAAGAGGTAGTCAGGGTACTTAAATTTAACTTCAGTGCCTCTTTTAGCAAATGTATATCATAAGATGGAGAAGTTTTCGTTCACCGAAAAGTTAAGTAAGTATGTAATATCATAAGATATTCAATTCTAAAATACGAACCAGTATTCGGAAACATATACTACAATTTGACAACAATTTTGCTTGAACTACTAAATCTAGAATGCCACAGCTTAAAATATGTTGTAAGAATTTTTTTTTCGTAAACTATTTGTGGCAAATTTTCTCAGTTGACAGCCCTGAGTATTTTCCTGCAACTGTCGTGGAGCGTGACAGAGCGCACGCGCCGGCGCGCACCCTCGACTGCTGGTCAGCTAACTGCAGGTTACACTACTGTTACAGTTAAGCGCGACATTACAGAAGACGGGATACTTTTACATAGATAACAATTTTGCTTACTCCCTGGACACTGTGTCGTGGTTATCTTCAATTGTTTTTGTATAATTTTCCCGACATCCCCGAATATGTTCCTGCGATTGTCGTAGAGCGTGACAGAGTGCACGCGCCGGCGCGCACCCTCCACTGCTAGTCAGCTGACCAGGTTACACTACTATTGTAGTACCTAAAGCGCGTCATTACAGTAAACATTTCGTTTGTTGTGGTTTTTCAGCTTTATCACCTCAGAGACTAAGACCTCAGTCGTACGATGGGCGACCCGCGTCGCGCCACGGGAAGCTACAATACGAGTAAAATCGCAGGCATGTTTATGTTCGCACATGGCCATGTTTTACCGCGTGCGCTACGCCGAACTATGCACCGCTTGCAAAATAAAAACCACGTGTATTCCTAAAAATAATAAAATCCCGTGTGGTACCGGGTTACAAATTGTAGTGTGTTATGGGCGATGGGCTAGCGACCTATCACTGAAATATCACATTTTTGCCATTTTTAAGCCTACAATTTCTAAATGTGGCACT
Source organism: Epiblema foenella (assembly GCA_963556455.1). NCBI lineage: Eukaryota > Metazoa > Arthropoda > Insecta > Lepidoptera > Tortricidae > Epiblema > Epiblema foenella. Next base: position 9,051,802 of record OY747113.1, on the reverse strand, counting down.
GGAATGAAATTTCATGTGCTCTACTTACCCATTTTAAGGAATACGGGCGTGAGTTTATGTACGTATGTATTCCTAAAAGTTAGCAAACCTATGCTAACTGAAAGGTGTTTTATCCCTTTCTGACAAACACAAAAGTGAACGTAAAATATTGAAACAAACGATTATTAGCGGTGATTTAAGTAAAATAGGTTTAATGAACGATTATCAACAAGGGGGTAATACTCTAATGGGCGATTTTTCAATCGCCAGATAAAATTATCCGTCGCTTTTTAAATTATCGCTGTAACTTGTTAATTTCATATGCAAGAAAAGGACAGGGCTAACATTTATCCGATAGATACTTTTATCTGGGGATTGAAAAATCGGCCCTATGCTGTCTATCAGAAATGTTTACTTGCGTATTGCATGTTAATTTTTGTATTACTACTTTACAGTTCTTTACTGCCCGGCGACTGGCTCGTCAATTGTCATAAAATACTGCACAATACCGATGATGATATTAATTACAGCTTAGCGCAGCTGTTAAACTGAAGCGTGACCAGTTGGGGAGCCATGACACGTATACCGAGCACTCGACACGATACTGACACTGGGCAGTTGGAGATGATCGTGGAGTTCTATATTATGTGTCTAACATATTGACTGACGTGTCGTGCCGCGACAGAAGGACATCAATGTCATTTAATAGGGTTAGATTCACATTCATCAAATGTGCTCTGACGTGATGGCATATATTGAGTCAGGCGTGAGAGCATATCAAAGAACATTACATCAAGTAAGTTGTATGAATCCGGCTTAAGTAAGTATTGCGGTGCTAAGATAAGCATTCAAGTACGTAGGTACTAAACTTCTAATTAATTTGTTGTCAACATCTAACATCGCTAAATCATCGTCGCTAAACTACGAATAAGTTATATTGGTATCGTAGCGCAGTCCTTCAAGCAAGTTGCTGTCAAAAGTAAATGATTATTAGTACTGTTAAATAATAAGGGTCCTTAATTGTTGAATTGAGTGTGGTTTTGTGAAACGAGTAGCAAGCGGCGTCCTAGGCACACACTTACGGACCCGGACGACGTAATCACAGCGTTTCGATGGAACGCTGCGCTTATGGAGTCCAACTCTGACACGACGCGTACACTTAGGCATTCCCGTCGGCGGGGACGTCCACCGCGCGATCGCGACAACACTGACACATATAGTCCTTATTCGTCCCGGTACCGCCGCACACCGGATAGAGTCAGTCCGACCCAGGTCGGGCCTAGCTGAGTTTCTTGCTGGACTCTTCTCAGCTACACTAGGTTTAGTGAACCAGCGACAAAACTTCCAGTAGCGCGGTTCCACTCACATCTCAGATTCGGTTGAAACCGCTCAACCAATCTCACTGGAGCGCAGTAGCAAACGAGAGACCGAGAGTTCTCAAACAGATGACGTCACAATTTTACTAGTTTTTCAATTAAAACAGCTCTAAAATTACTTAAAGTCATAAAATGTAATGACCTCTGCATTTATCGGTACTTAAACCACGCAAGTGTGTAATGACAATTATGCTGAATGTAACCAACTCTGGTGGTCTAAATATAGAGTTTTAGTAGCTAGAAATTCAACATAACCCAGCCATCTTCCGACGACCCGTAACTGGTTCGAAGGTTTTCTCGCGCTTTCCATTAACGAACCTTTGCGGTAACTCGCGATACATAATCGCGTAGTCGCGTTGTATTAGGACGATCCCTAAGAAAGGCTAGGTTTATGGCTGTGAACCGTAGTTTAGAGCCTCTTGGTCCAGATATGAGTGTAGGTAGCTCGCGTCTTTTTGGATTGAATGATCAGTACCAAATAAATACCCATATCGCATATAGCATAGTAGCTGTGCCTAATAAAAAAATAATTTGGATTATAAATTTATCATTATACTTAAAGCTAGCTACTTAAAGTGATGACTTGTTCAATATTCATCAAACAACCTTTGACCATTTTTAACCTTTTAAAAGGGCTTTTTATATGAAAGCGAGCGACATGAAAGGACCAATCCACTAAGTAGCCTATTCGCTAAAAAGGGTCAATCGACCAAAGGGATTCGCCTATGTTTTCAATCTATTTCATGACTTTGATCTTTATATTAAAAAATGTTCTTGGGCCCTTTTATACTTTGTAGGATGAAAAATTCATCTGTAATGCCGGATTTCCCATTAATTAGGTATTTCAGATATTTGAATGCATGAGAAATTTTTACATATAATGTTATTAGCCTCAGTCCACTAATCATAAATATTAGGTTTAGATATAATAATCGTGTACATTCACAGAAAAGGAAGGATATGCTCTTCACACGAGTTCAATATACTTAAAGTAAACTTTTATAAAACCCGTAATTTATTTAATACCTTAAATTCATCTTAGAAATCAATTACCCTATAATATCATAAACTCACTTAATAATAAAAATAAAAACTTACAATTTACATCCCGTACCCCAGCACACACAATTAAAATGCATTATCGTAGCAATTTGCAGCACGATGCCACCCAATTCCGAAAAGTCATAACTACACTTCAATTAGAGTACTTATACGACTTTTAAATTCGCACGACACCGTGATGTCGCGTGCAGCAGCGGGCAATTTCCGGCATTGTCGTACTGACGGGTCGCGGACAGTCTTGATAGGCCTTAGAACTGTCTAAGGCAAAACATTTAGTTACTAACCGACCTAGACAATGCAGTGTATAGCTTTTCGTCCGTGCCAGTTGTTTACTTCACTTGGTCGGGTTATATTATCACGAAAATAGGGTGCATTTGTGAGACCAAATGGCAGAAGCTAATTGTCATAACATGTATTGCTTATTGTAGGCATTTACGTTCCATAAAATGATGTGGATTTACTTTTTTTTATTTGGAGAAAAGTATGAGAAATGCTTGAAAGAAAGAACGGGAAATATGTAAAGGTGGTTTTATTTACAAGCACATAACTTTAAAGTAATGACAATACAAAAAAATCGGTCAAGTGCGAGTCCGACTCGCGCGCCGAGGGTTCCGTACACAGATGTGTACCGGTTCCAACCCTATTAATTCAGGAAAATCTCAACAAGATGGTGTAGAAATTTAACGCCATGGGTACAGCGCCATCTATCGGCGAATCTTGTTACAAATTTTATCACGTTAACCGATTAATTTTTTTTTTGTATTTGAAAGAAGGTACTTTCAGCATATAATCACGTAGGAATTTATAAAACGAAAACACACGCACAGGTGATTAAATTACAAACTTAGTACAGAAATGTTTTTTGATGATAAAAAAAAACTAGATAGAGCTATAGTTATATTTTTCCTGTAAAATATATATTGATATCAATATTATGCAATAATTTAATATTTTTTCCTGGGTAAACTTCGGAGATAAGGGGGGCGAATCGTATTTTTTTACATTTTGTCTCGTAAATCAAAAATGACTCAACGTAAAAAAAAACAAAAGAAAGTTTCAGAATGTACAACTCAAGCCCTTTCATATGACATATTCTCTAGATTTACAAATTTTGAACCTGTCATCTTTCGCAGAAAAAAAGAAATAAAATAAAAACATGTTCTATGGATCTAGGTTACCCTTCTTTATATATAACTGTTCCAAATTTCAAAATTATAGCATAAGTAGTTCTTGAGATATTTAGAGATGAGACAGACAGATAGACAGACAAAGTGAAACCGTAAGGGTTTCTTTTTACCATTTTGGTACAGAACCCTAATTACGCATTGTATCTACACACTGTTAAATGTTTTAGACTATAGAATATTAAATTCATAAGTTTCATATAAGTTACAGCTACTAGTCCTTAGAATAATAATTATCTCTTGTATTTATACCAGAGACGATTTACTAAGTATAAATGTTACGATAATTGTGATAAAAAGTTACAGGACCGACATCGAATACTGTAGTTCACCATTAAACCTAAAACTACGTCGCTAAACCTGTCTCACCTAATAGTCCTAAAACCATCAAAAATTTACATATCCCTTTACGAGGCTCGAAAAATCGCAAGGAGCTCCCAAATAAATAGTGGTCAATTTATATGAAAGAATGACGGTCGTAAAAAGAGTAAGAAATTTAGCCGTAGCCGGTGGCACATGAGTTTTGTTATTCATAAAGGAAGGATATTTATGCGTTATCGTCAAAATATTTATTATTGTGTCCGGCAGCCCCTTAGCCTTTTGTGCGACGTACGAAAAAATTGGGGGTGTGAACGGTATAGGGATTACAATAGTTGAGATAAGCGGGTAGAAGTCGATGAAAATTGTTTTTATCGAAACTTCAGGAGACGGCTTCTTTGCTTTGAGTTGAAGTAGTAAAACGTCAAATTCGTGTATTTATTTTTTATTTAAAAAATGTATTACTCCTATTTGTTCAGAAATAATAACGTAACGTATGCTACTTTGTACTTTAAAATTTTATTTATATAAAAATTTAATGTAACTATGATAATTTGCATTTCGGACCCTTAAATATTTCCACGACAGTAGTGATTCTGAATAAAGTAATTTTGATTGAGATGAGGCCCTATTACAGAATCCCTTATAATTTCTATCGATACGGTATCCCATCACTAGCCTCCGTTATGAAATATGTGATTCCTTAGCAGTCCTTTATGCATCTCTTGGGACGCACTGGTCAAGTGGGTTATCACACGCGCCCGCCGGCGAATGAAAAATTTATGTCTCAATACAGACGCGGCTTGCATTACGCCTGTATCATGAATAGGGTAGGGAAATTCTTTGTTTAGATGTTTAGGTGTATTGTCGTCGATATCATTGAAGAGAATAACAAATTCGCAAGGTATTGGGAAACACTAAACTTTTTTGTAAAAGCTTTAAATCAAAAGAAATATTCTTAAGTAGCCACAATTTAAAACAATTCTAGAAATTCAAAATACATTAAGATTTTTTAAAACATATCGGAATCTAAAAAGTGAACAGGTAATGGCACACGAATCACGGGATACATAAAATTTCAAGAAGCGATAATGCGGCATTGTGACAATGATGAAAAAAATATGAAATATGCCGAGACAAAATGCAGCAAATGAAATATCCATCAAGCTAAAAAGCAAAGTCATGAGAAATAGATCATCTATAGAACAGAATCAAAACTCAAAGTCAGATCTTTCGTCGCGACGGCTTTCAAGAGATTGCTTTCTGAGACAACATTAATATTATCATTAGCAGTAGGTGTATGCGACAGAAGAATTGCAAGTCATGACACCGGCCAGAGTACCCTGACCTTTGTCGATGGCACTTGAAGTAACTGAAACTCGAAAAGTGCATGCCAGTATCTCAGAACAAAAACAATCCTGAACAATCCCACAGCTTACACAAATTTAGATTCTATTCATGAGGTATAAGATATGAAATAGCTTGAAATCATTTTTGGATTTGGGGCTTTTTGGTCTTTAATTGGTAATGTCATGCGTGTTGAGAGCTCTATTTACACCGGTGGGTTTAATAATAGAAGATAGCAAGGGGCCAAGTTGACATTTGACGTTGATTTACCATTGTCCCCTTTTGCCGACGTCACTAGCCTCTCGATACTAGTAATTATAGAGGGACGTCACTGTTGTCTACGATGGTCGTAATTGCTTTTCTATTAAATGGAGAGTAATGATAGTGAAGTCTTTCGAAATTGGTATGTTTTGATTTACTTTTAGCCAATGGCAAGGGTCTTGACTTACTGTGTAATTATACTGCAGATGACTATATGTCACGTAATTCAGCAGTATGCTGTAATTATCATAGAAGCAAAGACATTTAATTTACAATGTGATATATAAATCGTTGGAATCGAATATGAACTGGAATTTGTATTTTGTAAAATTGTCAACTAAATAATGACATGTACTTATAAGAAATGTTACTTACTTTTCCAATCTGATATCGCAAACTAAATAGATTTTACGTCATTTTGAAACTTTCAAGTGTTATAACAGTGCAGTTACAGATTTTTTCAAAGTGTCATGTAAAGCATCGCCTTAAAACCGCCAGTTCAACATGTGGGTTGATTTAACACATTTAAAATAGATCCAAGATAAATAATGTCTTTAAAAATATCCGATGTCACCTGTCACTGCGACGACAGACTGTGATAACAACTTAATGCCATCATAATGAGGCTATTCAATGTATTGGGTGGTCCCAGAGGTGCCGTGAATGGTAAATCATCGATTGACAACTGTTGAATAAGCTAATTTTAGAAGGAAAAGAAGCGGTCTAACTTGAGTTGGGGCGTTTGTGAGAAGCAGTAGAATTCAATCATTCATGAGATAAGAATCAGATGTTACAGGTCCGGATGCTTATAATTCTTGCTTCTCAGTTGATGAAGCAACATCGGTTAATTTGGTGTCCAATTTCCGAATTATTTTTTAGCTTATCCGGATCTTCTTGGCTAACGCTTGTTAAGCTCAATGTATGTGAATGCAACACAATAATATTCAGACGGATATGAAGTTTTTAAAACAATGAATCTCCCGAGGATGCTTTGTGTTGAAAGTGAGGGACACTGCATTTGTTAAAGGTTCGGCCGGTAACGTGCTCCATAAGAGTCACTCTTCTGGAACTCCATCGCCCATCTCCACTTAAGTGCATGTCGGACTACGCACAACGAAGAGTTCCATAACAAGACATTACCTTATAATACGTCCAGTAACAAAAAGAACGAAAAAATAACGGACGGATTGGACACTAAAAATGAGGATCATTATAAGAACGGAAAATTAGTGACAAATAATTCCTATAATGCTCTAGCCTCTAACCGTGTCTACTGTAAGGTGGCAAAAGAAAATAGATCCCCTGTTTTATAAAAATGAATTGTCACTCCGTCAATCTCCTCTATTCTATTAATTTCCTCCCTATTAATACGGAAAACGATTCAGTCAAGCTAATATTTCATCCCCGAGTGCAAGGGTTGCCACAGGTGCGCGATCCATCAACGTCGCTCGGTGACGTATGGGACAATCACGCGCATGCAAAGTTTTAGAACTGGTTTATATTGAGAGGCAGGAGTGCACATTTTACAAGATTTCAATTTGCTTTGCCCGATTAAGTGTCTAGTTGGGATGGTACCGTCATCAATAACAACATAAGTTTAGTGTGGATTATAACGTCCATGCATGCAGATTTTACAGTGACATAACTAACTATACCCAGGGGCTCGTTTCACGAAAACACGGGTAACAATTTTACAAATGTAAACTGACAAGTGGCTTCGAGAATTGGTCACTGTTCTAATCTATCTAATGATAGACATATCATATCGATAACCAGTCGATATGATAGCCACATTGGCTACAACACTGTTAAAAGCATTAAGTCTTGTACATATTTATAGAAATTTCTCACATTTTGTAACAAGCAACCACCAAGGTTTGCAAGTTCTACAACCTATAATTTTGAGAGATATCAACAAAAAGTCATATCAACAGATCGCGTACAGTCAAAAGTAATTCAATTTCTAACCACATATCACATATCATTCCTTCCCCCTTACTTTAAATTCTCCATATAAGCCTAAGCTTTGACAATTTACATCCCAAATAGAAGTGTCAAGTGGTCTATCAAAATTTCAAATGGATGTAAGTGGATTTTTGGGGTAACCGCCGGGTAAGTGTCTACTAAATTGATGCTGTCAAACGGGGCTTATTCAATTTGAGGCGAATTAATCTGCGGGCGCCATTTTGGAGATGCAGATGTTGGTTTTAGGGAAATTTTTAATAGATTTTAATTGTTTTTAATGGGAAAGATGATTCTGTTAGGAATTTTGAATAGTTGAAATACTTTAATCAGTTTATAACGAGCTTTAATTTTGAAGAACGCAGGGTCTAATAAAAGCAATAGAAATATAGGTTTCTATTAAATTTCATGTTTGTTTCGATATCTACTAATGAATCATGTAGGTAGATTATTTCCAAAAATATAGGCTCACTAAAGTTAACTACGGGTGATAAGAAGTTCCTTACTGACATGGAAATTACAAAATGAACAAATATTAATGTTTTAACACAGAATACATCAGCAATGATCCAAATCTCATAAAATAACATTAAGATCTATTGTTTAATTATCCTGCTTACCAAGTATATTTCTTCAATGTCTTTATGTTATTCTAAATGATAATTGAATCTGAAATGACAACTACTGAAGCAAATTTTTTTGAATTTTACAGGAGAGCGTTCTAAAATGAATTTTCGGTAAAAAATATTATTTGTCATAGTTCAATTTAAGTAGTTGCATGAATAAGTTAACTCAAATTTGAATAGCGATTTATTAAAAATATTCTTATTGCCGTAAACTAATAGGATTCTGAAATCTGAAATAAATGTCGCTTAAGTGAAAAGGCCCCCAATAAGTTCCCGCGAGAACCATTGATGCGACACCATCGTGCTATGGACACTAAAGATCCAATGAAACTACACCTGTTTCTAGTTTGTTTTCGGAATATTCATTTAAGCAACACAGTATGGGTAAACATATTGCAATAAACTAGAAAAACTTTTTATTTTAAATTCGCAGAGCGGTATCATTGGAACATACCGATGACTTTATTGTTTTTATTTTATTCTAAAGGAAAGAGGTATTTCATTACTTTAAAAAAGTTGGAGTAAGTTTTCAGTTTAAATACGTACACGTACAAATAAATATGTATATTAAGTAGGTAACGGTTAAAGTTAATATAAAAATACTTTACCTACATTTTTCACTTTATGAATGAATGAATAAATGAATGAATGAATGTTTTATTCACAAGAACATACAGTATACAACAGGTGTTACATAATAATATATTAAAATTGCAGTTCCAGTCCAGTACATTCAGCCATTTCAGGCATGTGGAAATTAAGATCAACTTAATTAAGAAATATATCAGATGACTAATAACGCCAATCTATCCATGTCATAACAAATTCATGCATAAAAAGTCGTATTGATATAATTGATATTAACAAAATAGAATTTAAGATAAAAGTCAATTAAAAAACAAATTACGAATACAAAAGTCAAATTGATAATACTACATTAATTACTTATTTATAACAAATGTCAAAATGTGCGTCCCAAAAATTCATTTACATTATAAAAACAGTTATCGCATAAAATCTTATATTTTTTTTTCTTAAAGTCTGGACCCGTTACCTGACCCTTTATTAATGCAGTCTATTCTGAAGTTGAAATGGGTTATAACTTTATAATCTTCTTCAGCTTAAGAATAGGCTGTATTCACAAACAGAAAACTATTTAATGAAATAAAACGAAAAAACCGTTTACGTTCACATTTACGTCCGATAGTCTAATTAATACTTAAGGGACTATACCTATTGTATACCTAATATTTCAATAATACTTTTCAAAATGACGTACGTGTGCCTAAAACTTCACTTTTCACTAATATTTATAGCTAAAACATTCATAACATAGCAAACTCAGGCAGCGAATGGCGAGATATTCACCCGCTTCTAGTTATCGTCGCTGGCTGAAGCGACCGTCTGCTTAACATTGTGTTTGTAAAAACACGATTCGGGGGTAATTCATTCTAAAAATTAAATGACATTCTATACATTTGGGCAACACTTCAAACGGCATGATATATTTATTTATTTAAACTTTATTGCATAAAATACACAAATTGTACAAATGGCACAAAATTGTGTAAATAAATATAAATATATTTCTTGCAATATTACGGTTTTTTGAAAATAGATAGGTACGTATACCTGAAGCGACAGTTTCGGCCAAGGTAAAGAAGTCACTTCAAGTAATCAAATATTAGGTAAATTTTATAACATTAATTTAAACGACAACAGTTACTTTTAACATTTTTGAGGAACCACTTATGTACCTTATATTATGAAAAATTTACCTCGAATAAACACTTTACTGACATTACATACAATACGAACTATTTATTACGTGAATTTAATTAATTAATTACTAAAACTAACATAGGATCGATTCGATGGACCTCTGTGGTCTGATAAAATAAATATTATTATTATAAAAAAAAACTTTATGCGACTATGATTATGCGGGTGTGTATGGTTAAGTGACACAGATAAGATTTTACTCAAATTGTGTGTTGTTACTTTTTTTCTGGGATACGTTAAGTGACATGGAAGTCATCAGATCGTCGTGAAACCCGCAAACGACGACAAAAGAAACGTTTATTTCAACGTTATATATAACTCGATTTTGACCAAAATGTCCCTTCCACCGCCGATATATAAATTGTACTGAAGCGTATTCAAGTAGTAAGTTAAAGTGTAGTCACCGTAATTGTTGGGATATTATTTTAATACCTACAGCGTTAACGCAAAATTGAAGAAGGCGTGGTGATTGATACATTTTACAGGTTTATTATTTTTAGTTCCGTCATTTTGACGTAACAAAAACCCAATAACCGTCGCGTCGTGTCATCAAACCCCGAACCAATTTAGTCGATTGGCATTATTATGTATAATGACGTACAAAACACGGTCGAATCGAATTGTCATCGTATCGAATTATGCAATCTCAATGTCGTATCGGAAACTACGTTATAAAGTGACGTAAGAGACACAGCAATATAAAATAAATACATAAATTTTACGTATGTTTTAGGTAAGGTACAGTATTCCTAACACTTACTTACCTTAATTAAGACATCCTAGGACGTCCACTGCTGGACTTGGGTATGTAAAGTTAAATAAAATTTATCTTAGTCTAATTATACAGAGAAAAAGGTTGTCAATTTGTCAGCTAGTAGTTTTGCAAGATATAAGGGGCAAACACTGGAACCACTCATCTCAAAAAATCATTTACCAGGTGTATGTATAGAATAGACCTTCGAGATGTCCAAGTTCTATAGCCATGCAGGCAGCTGAATGTCGCTTACGTCTTTTGTTTTAAGGGAAAAATCGATCGATTCGATTACACCCGGCGACAGATGTCTTCGAACGTGACGAATTTCGACTAACCAGAATGTTTCTGTTAGCCCTAACCCCCAAATATATTCACAGTCGATTTACAACTTTATTACTTGATGTTAAGGTCGAATGTTACTGTTGGTATGGTTTGATAGTTTTGGTTTTGGCTCCGTATTGGTAATCAGGCGGTGACCGCAAATTGTTGTCCCTCGATCAGACGTTGCCAGGAAATTACAATTTCGATTTTTATTTCACGACTTTGTATAGTATATTGAAAATTGTTAAATGACACACTTGCAATTTGTGTACGAATAATATGTTGTATAATATTATTTATAATTCTTACTAAAGACCCGTTTACACAGGTGCAAAAATTTCATGCAAGTTTAAATACATTGCGGATTACCAAATTATAATGAGATAATCAGTTAAATCGCTATATCAAACACCGCAATGTGGTTTAACTTCTATGATATTTTTGATATTTGTAAATGGGGCTTAATAATTAATTAATATGTTATAATATTTTTATTTAGCTGTCAATTATGAATTTGCAAAAGACCATGCAGTTATTAGCGCCGATTTATGTGTATTGTTTACATGTAAATTAAATCATAAACCTAGAATTCTCAAAAAAGACATATTTTTGGTTCTGCATATTCCCCATATACTACACTTTGTATTGTTTTTGTGAATGTCATCCTGCGCAATGAAGGCCGCGCCGCTAACGACCGCGGTGCGCTTTGTTGAGCAGTTGGAGCGGCGTAAGGGACAGGCAGGCGCGTGAACATCAATACTATATCTAGTTACAGAAAAAGTCATAAGGTAAACGTCCCAGTGCTCGACACCTCAGTGCCCAATAGATGACACCTATTAACCACATCTGTCATCATGACATAAGATTGTAAGTGCCATGTATTGAGTCAGTGTCTAATACAAGGGACGTTTACCTTACTTTACATTAATTAATATATACCCATATACTTATGGAACACAATATAATTATCGAACCTGCTTACATATTTTCACGAGAATCCGCTGTTCGTATGTCTATTCGCCGGACATCTGCCAGATATCTATGCCAGACAGACATACGAAAACTGAAACCCGCTCGCTCAGTCAGTTAACTACGTAAATAGGTAATTTACAGAGTGCCCCAACACTTTACACTTTTAATCTCATGTCATGTTAATAGCGGTGGCTAAAATGTTCTACTAGTATTGGTTAATAAGCTACCATACATTGAGATGTGAACGTAACTTGAAGATATAAAATATTTAAATTAAAATATAATAAAAGCCCTGAAATAAAACTTAGCTAAGAACTATCTCCGCCAATACTTTCGATTTTAAATCGGTTAATCCGTTAGGGAACTACGATGCCGTTGACAGACACACATACAGATACGCATGTTAAACGCGACCCCGACCCCTCTTTTGCGTTGGGTCTAGGGTTCAATATTAAATGACTTGGGAACTATACTGGTGCAAACTGGCAAAATAAAAATGATGGGGGGTCACAACTGGACTGGAGATGTGCCGTTACCGGGAGAATTCACCATTTTATATTGGGAAAATATTTTTTAGCGGGAATTTTCCCCTTAAAAAGTTGGAAATATCCTCGGTATTAATTAATTGTTTTACGTAATTATTAATTACGAAAACAGTTATTAGCTCAGTATTTCCAAAGATGAGCAATCTATTGCCGTTTATATCTGAATTCTATGATAATCGTCTGCTAGCGTCGCATCCAAATTTTTTACCTCAACTCATTTATTCCTAATTAATTCCAATACACTAGTGTCGACCAAAAACTAATTCATTTCAAATATCCAGCGATCCGGTAGCCGATTTATCAAAAAAAAAACCTAATGACATCCCGCGGTACGCACAATAGAGAGTCAAATCGACATTGGACCATTACTCATCGACATACCTCCCGGATGTCACATCACTATTTAAGCTAACGTACTGGCTATTGTCGTCCCTCCAAAAAAAGAATTTAAAAGAACACAAATGTATCTAAGATTTGGAATATCATCGGCGGATATATTTCATCTTGTCATAACATGGTGGGTCAAAGGAACGGATCAGAGCTTGATAAATTGCAGTTCAAATTTGGAATAATGTCTTTTTCACTATTCACCGCGGCGGAGTGATGACGTAACAAGATCTCATTCTAATGGGGTTCTACGTCAAATGTGAATTGACGTAAGTGCTTCATAATATCACATTTATTTACGTCATTTTGAAAAAATGAAGTAGGATGACGTAAATATTACTTGAGATGCATTATTAATCTCTACGACTATATTCTGCATTGGCAAATGGTAACTGTATGGAATTCAATGTCATGAACTTTATAGTCACTCTTCGCAATATTTTCTTTCTTTGCTAGACGACTTATGTGTTCGCAAGACAACTAAAATACTATTATAACGCTTGATTCAAATGAAACGCCAGAATTTATTTATTATAATATATACGTGAACTCCGTTTGAATCAGTTTATTTAACTCACATACGAATAGGTACACATGCGAGTAGAAACTATGAAGTAACCTGAAAAGTCTGTAGGAAATTAAAAACCTGGGCCATCCTAATATTCCGGCCAGGATTTAGCTGTCAAAAATACGAAGGCTTACAGTAGACCACTAAAAGCCCGCTCCTGACAAGTACTTAACGCCATTCTAATACTGGTTTCAAAATAACCACTAATAGTATATGAACCCATCTCATGATATCCCGGACAACATTCGGCAACTTTTTCCTTTCCCGATGTCGGCCCCTCATTACGAGGCGCACATACATCATCGTCATCCGAACGCAAGTCATCTTCGGGTCTGGACCTCAGCTGTTAAAGTGTGGAGACGGTTTTTAAATTAAATTAATTAGTTAAATGTGTGTATTAATGTAAATGATTGCTGGAAATTAAAACTACATAATCGAAAAATATATGTCGTGTTTTACATCATTTACTACAGTGCTAAACCCGGATAGCGGTTTTCCGCAGCTTTCACAATTTCACCAAGATGACACTCTGGTAAATGACGTAAAACAAGGAAAGCATTTCGATCAGTTTTAATTTCTCGCAATCTAGATTGCCTCGCGGCACCTTACATCTTTGTACACGTGTTGGTTGTCTAACTTTGGTTCCTGTTCACCACTCAATTGCTCAAAGGTTGACTAGAAGAGTTCCTTAACAGAGATGAGTTTGCCTTTGTATATGTATAATCTGTTCTGTCTTTCTTTTCCCTTTTGTCATGTGTACAATAAAGTACGGTAGTAAGTAAGTAAGAATTTGATTGTTTAGCATTTTTGGACTCAATTACAGTAGAAATGAAGTCCAAAAGTGACAAAAATTCAAATTCACCGACTGTACATAGGTGCATACACGAAACCGGCTTTCTTTATGTACCTATTACATAAAAAAAAGCCGGTTTCATACGTGTCTGATGTGACTCCCGAAAATAGTTAAACAAGTTTTTGAAAGAAAATTTTGTACGATTTTAAAAATGCATAGGTTCTTAGCTGTTTAACTAAATGTGAGGTTAGGTAATATAATACTAGCAAGACAAAATGTTCTACCTCTATAATATAATGGAGCCTTTTCCACACTAGTTACCGCAAATGACAATAGCAGTACCAAAGCGGTAGCTTTTACGGAATTACCATAACTATCACTGCGGTCTCACTGCTGCGTAATTAAAAACCGGTCAAGCGTGATCGTATTTAGTGTTATGGGATTATGAAACCAAATGTTATTCTTTTCTTCAGTGAAATGAAAATTGGAATAAATTGTACAGGCGCTAACTAAACTTATGACTTTGGATATGCAAATATGAAACATACTCCGTAAGTCCATGGGAGTCAAACATATACGTAACACAATATAATTCATCATTATTTCGCTTTGCGAATATTATATTAATAATTGTTTAATTAACATATTCATTCGTAGTCTTGCAATAAAATGCAAATACTCTTTATTGCACACCTCAATAAAAATACAAAGCAGGTCAGAAAACAGAAACATAACATAGCGAGATATAAGCAGAGGTAGACAACAGGTGGTCTTATCGCTAAAGAGTGATCTCTTCCAGACAACCTTTGGATAGCGGGGAGAACTAAACACACATATTCAGTGGGTGGTGCAAAAATAAAAACTAGGTACTGAAATATATAAATAGTGTTAGTGAAGGGCTGTAGCTATTCTTGCAATTATGGTAGGTACATGGGTAAATTATGTACAGCAACGCAGATAATAGGTTGAAGAAAATTCTTAAAATTACGAGGGACAAACAGAAGACCATATTTACATAGGTACTAGAGGAACCCCAAAAATGACAATAATGTTATAGGTTCGAACAAAATCACCGCATCATCCCCGAACCATCATGAAATATGTATTCGGTACAAATGTAGAAGGATATCAGCCGGACGGGTAGCTGATGACTGTTTGATGATTTTTAAGGATTGAATGCTTGACAAGGATTAAACGTAATTAAGGTTCCTATATACACAGCAAAGGTAGCTGGAAATTTCAGTTATATTTAACTTTGTCACAATTTTGTTATCTATGGCATGCTTCATGTTGGATAGTCATAGTCAAACCAGCAACTTATAGCAGTTATGAAGGAAATTTTGTACTTTTTGATGAAAGCAAGCCGCTTTGCACAGTGATAAGTGATTTTTTTTGAGGCAACCAAAGTTTCATCCCTTAGGAGGCGAGATGGCGCCACTAAAAAAATAAAAAGTTTATAAAACTGTTAGCTCAATGGGTGCACCGATTTAGACGATCAATATGTTAATCGAAGAGATTTTTTTATATTTATTACTAAATAAATTTAGAAAGTAAAATAAAAAAATATATAAACATAAATCTCATTTGATTCATCTTTTTTCGGTGTTGATTTGACACTTTTACTAAATTACTCATACTCCTATGCCTAAATTTTTTGTTAGTATGAAGTTTGTAGGGAAATACAGAAAAGTGAGGAGCACCGTTGATTGTGAAACCATTTTACAATCAACGGCGCTCCAGTGTGTTTAACATTTCATTTACGAATAAGCATATAGGCGCAATACACAGAAATTCACGTATAGAAATAATTACTACTAGAAAAGAGGTATCCATTAGTAAATGGTTTCAGTCTAATAAGATGTACTATTCATACAACTTAACAAACCTCTGCTAACTGAAATGTGTTTTGTCTCTTTCCCACAATCATAAATATCAGAGTGAGTTCGATGAACGATTATAAAGAAGGGTGTAAGAGTACAGCAACGTACATTTAAATGAAAAGTGCAGCTACCATATACATCCCGTTACATAGGTATTGTATGACCTTCCACACCTTTTAACGCATCTTAAGAGACATCACTCACTGACGCCATTAAGAGCGCTTGATGCTGCCGATAAAGCATGTGATTGGTATTGATATGTGCTTCCATCTAGGAGTTCATTAGGGACTGTCTGACAAGAACAGGAATGCATAGAGACTCCTTCATAAAAGTCGTATGTTTGAGTCTAAATACTCCTGTTGTCATTTTAGACTTTTGCTTTCAATATTACGATAGTGGAAAACAAGAGTACGGCCTGCCTGATCGTCAGCAGACATCGTAGCCTATCGATGCTTGTGACTCCAGGACAATCACTAACGCATTGCCGATACTTTTTTTTATTTGAGGATTCGTTGTATTCACAACAAGAGACAAATGCAAATCCCTCAATCTTGATATGGCGCACCCACGGGAGTTCTGGCGCCACATACCTACCTACGGAGCAAGTAGTGGTTTGGTTTGGTCTTGGTCTTCTATGCCAATGGATATCCAGCGTATTGCTTCTTGGTAGTAATGTAGCCAAGAGATATAGATTTTTGATGATGATGATTTTTCTTGCAGAACAATCACAGTAGCTTCTCAGACAAACATTGTCATCGGCCTCTTCGGTGTTGTTCTCTATGTTTGCTCATCAGTTGCTGCTTGTGTACAGTCACCAGCATTGATATCTGCCACAACAAGGCAGATATTAATGCATTGACTGTACCTACATAAATTATGTATACCACTATGGTATTTTGAAGGCAATGGCTGTCTCTACAGCTCTCTTGTCCCTTATGCTCCCTCGCTGTCGCTAATGGCGCGCCGGCGCACGGTCACCGCGATCAAACGTGCCGCTCTGTGCTACTAGGAGAGTCAATGTTTGGCTTACCTGGACTGTTATTAAAAATATTTCAGTAATATGAAAGCTTCCTTTGTGACCAACCTAAAAATACCCCTTTGATTAATTTACTAACGGAGTCGGCTGTGGTAGCTTTTCCTATTATCCCTCGGATACCCGCTTTAACAGTGGATTTGTTGACAAGGTCTATATGAACAGGTTTAGGTAGGTATAATATCTATTTTACTACGATCGGATACCCGCTTTAATAGCGGATTTATTGACAAGGTCTATCTAAACAGGTTTAGGTAGGTATAATATCTATTTTACTACGATCGGATACCCGCTTTAATAGCGGATTTATTGACAAGGTCTATCTAAACAGGTTTAGGTAGGTATAATATCTATTTTACTACGATCATTTTGCATATCTACATTTATTATTATTATTTAGTTATTAATCAATTCGTATTTCAAAATTATTTACCAAACAATTTGGGGTAGATACTTCCGGTAAGTAGTCAATTTTGAATACGACTGTAATCCTTACGAGTAATAATGAATTTCTATACCAAGTGTAACCTGGTTTTTTTGCTCTTAAATGTGACGGCAAAGTTACTATAAGAAGGTAATACTATTTGGGAAATATTAAATTTCCTAACCTAAAGAGATGTGTAAATTAAATCTTTTATTTCAATCGTTAATCACACGTGTATCGATTTACCGATGTTGTATGAAAAGAAACGACGTCCCACTTTTCTTAATTTGAGAAGATTTTTCCTGTCAATGTCTTTATGATATTGACATAAGATTGAATTTCGCCTGGCCTGGGATATACCGTAGATTTTGACATCATTATTTAAACTGCGATGACACTCCACAATATTCGTGACATGCAAATTTTATTCCATAATTCCGTCACTAAACGGGCGATGACTGACAACTGACGTTATATACTGCAAAAAAAGATACGGATCGACCAAAATTTTACTTTATGTTGATAGTGTAAGAGATGAATTTCAAAGTTTTTTTGCTATATTAATAATTTAAAGTGACCTTTTGAACCGTGTGACAAGTCTTATGAT
The DNA here is from genome assembly GCA_963556455.1 of Epiblema foenella. NCBI lineage: Eukaryota > Metazoa > Arthropoda > Insecta > Lepidoptera > Tortricidae > Epiblema > Epiblema foenella. The sequence continues at coordinate 9,033,621 of OY747113.1, read as the reverse complement.
GGATTAACCTTTGGTCGATACGGTGCTTATATAGAAAATGAGGTAAGAGAGCAACTGTCTTGTTTTATTGGTTCTGTAGATACCGTGATGCTTTCAGATGCGTTTCGACGCGTCACACAGTATAACCGTCACGTCATAGTTCATCAGATGTATAAAAATCTAACCGCACCACAGAATAATTAATAGTACCTGAAATGAAATGAAATGAAATCATTTATTCTTCAATTTAGGCATGTTACATGCACTTATGAATGTCAAAAAACTACCACCGGTTTATAAAATAAACCTCTGCCTCGAGAAGAACCGGCGAACCTAATGGTACATAAGCCTAAGCTCATCTGATTTATTCATGACGTTAGCTGTCAAATTTTAGCCGCCCACAAAACACTAGAGTAAGTGAAGGTTATCGACAGGTAAAATTATCAAGTAGTAATGGAAGAAAAAAACGTGAAAATTATTTTTCTAACTTCTTTCGATATTTTAATATAAAATTGAAATTCACATCCAACGGTGGCAATACGCTGTGCGCCTGACACATTAGACAGACACTAGGAGATTACCATAGACAAGCGTCGTTTCGCGCTAAAATGACAGATGGAGAGGCCTGACCGTACTATATATGTAAGTATGATACCAGGCCAGTTACACAAGGTTATTAAGTTGCGGAATCCTAGATAAAAATGTACCTACTTTCATAAATATTGATACCACCAACTTTCAAAACTGTCAATTAAGTTAAACGTTACTTAATTGAATGTCTGACACAGGTTGTAGTTCATTATACTGTGTGCACGTATAGGCAGCGGAATTAAAAAGGGAGTAAAGTTATGTAAATTTCAAAGTATTTAATATTTACTTTCAATCTTTACTAAAAATATATACATTTAAAATTTATGAGGCCGCAATAGTCCAGTTTTAGACAGTAACATTGGAAAAACACCAAGACGCGTATTAATTCATATAGAAAATAATCTAAATAGATGAGTGTTTAACCGATAAGGGCCCTCAAGTGCCGACCGTGCAGTTTGATATTGGACTGCACTTAATCTGCTATACGAATATGTAGGTATGTTGTTTGAGCATAGTACGCAAACCATACGGCCGCGAGCGATGCTCGCTTATTCATGAAGGCAGGTGTTGAAACGAGTGCCAATTTAATACCCAATGCTTTTGGCTTTTACGCCTGCCTTTTTGCATTGACTTTTACTGGTGCACTATGAAAATAAAAATATGTTTTTTAACAATCATTCGGTTGAACTTGGTGGTTGGTATACTGAAACCAATATACAATACAATACAAATACTCTTTATTGCACACCTCAATCAAAGGATACAGTACAGTACAAAAACACAATGAGAAGAGGCAAACAACGACAACAATAACAACAATATTTATTCTACTTACTATTTACCTATCAACTAGATTCTTACCCAAGCTAATTGCTTCGAAAAATTCCAAGTATTTAAATAGTAAGAATTTTCATAGACCATGACAGACTTGCAACTTTACTATAGAAGTCAAATAAAAAATTAAACTTAACACAACACACGTTTTTACATTACGTTTTTTATTGTTTAATTTTTAAACTTGTTTTCAATGTATTTTCTGGTGAACAATAATGAATGATTCTATTGTTGTATTGTATTGTAAAAATAAATGAAAGTGGCAATTATTTCTAAATCTATCGCTATAAAGAAAAACGCTTATTAATAACATGTTGCGGATTTTTAGTATAGACTAGTCATATCAGTGATTTATTAAAAAAATGCACGAATATAACAACCACATTCGCAAGTGATCCAGTCTTTTGGAGTCTGTACTCCACGTTACAATCAGCTGAAGGTAATGTTAACGATTTCTTGGTAACAATCATTTGTTTTTAACGTTAACATATAATAAGTACCTGCATTACAATACAGTTTACAGCATTTAATTATGGGTCTTACAATTAGATTTTGTACTAGTGTTAGAAACTATTTCATATCTTTACGCGACCTGATTTGCATATTTAACATTTTTGAGTACGTATCTATGTTTATGTTATCGTATAGGTCCTTTATTTTTTAAATGCTTTTTAAGCATTTTTGCAGTATTCTTGATTACTTTTGATTTTTTTTATTGACTTAGGTACTTTACTGTTTTTTTAGGTACTTTATTGATTTTTTTATTATTGACTTAGGTATCTAATATACTTTTCACTCAATGGAATAATTTGAATTTGTGATAGATTTAATTAAGTAAGTCGCTATTTTAATAGTACCTGAATATGGATGAGGAAGAGAGTTTGAGGGTAACACGGAATATAATATAAGTAAACATTATATGAGCATTATTATTTAAGAAATTTAGTAAATATTATATTGAGAAAATCATGCACCTCCATCATCAGTCAAACCCATACTGGCCATAATAGCGAACGAAATAAAATCAACGTTTCTCGCAACCAATATAGATCACAGATTTCTCGGCTGGGAATTAACTATGCGAGTTAACACTCTCAAGGTATTCACAATGCCTACTGATAATTCGTCTGGCTCAAACCAGTTAAGTCTGACACTAGCGAAAAGGCTAAATATTTAAAAATATAGTTTCTCACTAACAATTTCAGTGATATTTTGACAGTCGTCCGGGAAAATAATCAAAATTTGTTACCTAACATAAAACTTTAGTATTATTATTTTTTGCTATAATAATTCGTTTTGTCTAAAAGATTTTTTTACAGTGATTCACAAGTAAAAGCTCATTGGATTGTTACATTTGCTTTAAGATTTTGACAGTTAGATTTGCCTAAAAATGTTGTGCCTATGTCTTATGACAAAACACAGTTGGACTATATATTTAATGCTCATTACACTTTTTTACCTGAGTTAAAAAAAAATGATTGATTGAAAGTCGCTCATATTTAGCTGACCATTTCGGGAAATACCTACCTTCACCTGCAGAAGACCGTAGCCATAATAACAACTTCCTGCTCTGTAGGCCTGGAGTATTTGTATTCTTGGTTGTGAGTAGACCAGAGATGGCTGCCTAGCATACGCTGTGTTGTACATAAGCCTGCATTTGACTCTTGTTATCAGTATCTTGGTATCAGTGAACTCTAGAATCATAAAGGCTACGCGCTAATCACTTCTCTGGAACTGCAATGCAAGGTGTTCACTTACTATTAGGAGGGTAGTAAGCTTAGCCTTCATTGTGATGTTAAAAAAACTTAGCGTCAAGATAGGGTTAAGTGGTGAGCAGAGCAATGACCAGTTGTAAATAGCAAAGCGGGTATTGGACTGTCTTTATCGTTGCGATGGGCGTCGCTAAACGCAGAACTCACGTTCGGGACATTACGGCGAGGCTAGACGCGAGCAGGGTTGAAAGAGTGGACACTGTCAGAAAAGCCACAATCTTCTCAGTGGTTGTCCCAATTCATACCATTACACTCGTGAGCGTCTTTATAGATCTGTGTTTATTGGCAATGAATGATCTACAGAATAGAGGTGGATAATACTGACTGTGCCATAGTAAGAAATGTAATCTTGACTACCTCTTGGATACCGGTACTGTCCTATAAACTTGAAGTGTTTTAATTATATAACCTGTCTCAAGCGCAGGTGCGCATTAGGAACCGAAGAGTAAAGGTAGTTGCCGTTAGACCACCGGACGGAGTGCAAGTGACAGTCACAGACAGTGTTAATAGTGATAATCTGAATATATTACAAAGCCTATATTATAGGAGAACACAGAAGGAAATGTTCTAGCACGTCGTCTTCTCCTTTCTGACTCTATTTCCGCTTTAACATCACAAGATTTGGCGTAGATATTAGTTTTACAAAAGCATAGCCACCTGACTGTGCAACCCAGGAGAAAACCAGACCTTGTAGGGTTTAGTCCGATTTCCTCAAGAAGTTTTCCTTCACCGAAAAGCCAGCATTATTACAACCTATATATTTATATTCTTATTATGTGCGTGACTTTGACTGCCTCTGGTTGACATATAGCTTTCGTCCCTTTCGCACTTACATACTTGCTCGTAGGACGAATGGTTAAGCTGAGGTCTGAAGACTCTGCAGTTCTAATGGACAGAGGTGTGACCAGTCTCCGCCCTATACTCTTCCCGCGCGTCGCACCGCGCAAATGATACTGCCTGCGCCATAATTATAAACGCATCAATCCGCGTGCGCTTGCGGCGACGCGCGGGTAAACGCTTATTAGAGGTATTTTAATATTTTCGCCCTCGATGTGCGATGTAACGAGCCGTGACAATTCTGTGCATTGGTTGCTGTGGAGGATCATCAAACCTCTTAAAGTGTTTTTTATATAATATAATAGATTACCTATATAAAATAGTATAGAAAGAAATTTGACGATCCTGGGTTCTAGATCGATAGCATCGCGGGCAGGGTCCCTGCCCATTAGACTATATTTAAACCGTCTAACAGATCAATTAGAAAACTCATTAAGGAAAGTAATGAAGTAAAGAAGTATGGACTAATCACAATATTAAATAAAGTATATAGTTACTACAGTTGTCAGTTCCTTCTCGTTTTCGATACGACGAAAGTTACTCTTCAATGTCACGCACGAACTTTCTCGCTGCTGTACCTACCTACTAATTGGATCTGCGTACATCACGATTTACATTTTTTATTAATCTCCAAAACTTCTTATGCTATGTCCTGTTGCCAATACGGAAGAAACCACTATAACTTTATAAGGTTGCGTAAATTGATATCGCTTTACTTTTAACTTTAGTATACAAGAAAATAAGGTTGTAAGTTTTATATTTTAAGTATTACCAAGTGCATTACGTATAACATTTTGATCCCATAATAAAGACGTCACGTTAATTTTGATGAATACATTTGTATTATTTGTGTTGAAGAGTGACGAAGCGATTCGAAACGGCTGTGCTATTATTAGTTGATTTTGATAATGGTGTAACTAGTGTTACTAGAAAGTGTTGAAAAAAATGCCGATGTATCAGATTAACTGTAGTAAAATATATCATGGAATATAGCTTACTTACACAATATTTTTATAACGCACCGAAAAATGAGGAAGTGATTTTAAATTAGTTAGTTGGAGAACATTATTCGTACGTATCTCTGACAATCTTTAAACCACATCACGACCTAGCTAAATGGACAAAATTCCATAGCATACCAAGGAATCCGCAGTAGCGGTATAGCCTGCTATTACACTAATCTGTCAATTACATCTAAAGCTTTACGATGTCGTTATTCTGTCCTAGATAACGCCTAAGCTATCACTACATGTTCACTCACAATAAATCGATAGGAAATTGCTTTGACATTTCCACAACCACAAACGAAACCTTCCAAACCTCCGATTTCATCAAGATTATACAATGAAAAAGAGACTTTACCATGTCTACAAACAGTACATTTATAAAATAATGTGGACTATGAATAAAATGTTGAGTAAATAATAGGTCGAAATGTCACGCCTATTTTGCGACAGGGACTCTTGGAATAGTTCAATGTTGTAGATAATTGAGGTTTTGCAATAGAGGTGTGGCTATTTTTACCGCAAAGGGCACAGAATTAAAGGAATTCTAATATTTAGTTAACCAAGATTTAAGGAAACTTATTATGGTCAAAAGAATTGTGAGGGCTATTCATGGAAACAGACACAGGCACTAAAAAAAACATCATAAGGACAGGATAATTTTAAAGGGATAATACAAGAATAGTCTATTAATGTCCCTGTAAAGGCATCTATCTATAAACGCTTTCTCGCTCATTGCCCCATGTTATTAAAATCATTAGTCGCAATTCCATAGATATTTCACATTTCACTTATCTAAAGGAAGATTTGAATTTCCAATCGGTTCAATGGATGATTCAAAGTTATGAAATGGTTACAAGTAGACAGACACACCTACGCATTTGTATTTAATAACTTCATAACTATAATTTTTGTCACTAAGTTTATTTTTATTTTGGGTTGGCCTACTACGCGGCCAGCGATAGATAGAGGTGAACAACCTCCCTATATGGCCTGATGAGCCAGCACAGGAGGGCTAGCATAGGGGGAGTCACCAAGACGTGATTACCTTCTTCCTTTCGTAGTCTATTTTTTATAGGTTATGATTTCAGCAGCCTATGTATGTCTGTATTTATTTTGAACTTTTAGGATAATAAAGACATGTTTTCATATTGTTTTCGTTTCATGATGTACCTAATTGGTATTCCAACAAGAACTTAATTTTGAAATGTACATTTGGCGTGTTAGAATTGGATTAAAAGTAAAAATTTGAGATGACGAAACTCAAATGGATTTCTTGAATGTTAGTCTCAAAATGAATGCTTCATCTTAATTGTCTTACAACCTTTTTTCACGCTTGCCGTTAATGAAACATCTTCGACAACCAAAATTTTAATTACACACGCTACCATGACCCATCTCTCAATGACACCTCTCGAAATCGAGACAAAAGAACAAAAGAACAGACCCATTACTTGCACAACCACGATTCTATATTCACGCCGTCTGCCTCAAGTAATGACACGGACACACATTATCCTGCAAAAGAAAAAAGCCTCATCAATCTATGAAGTCCAACTGTCGTTACTACCTTTCGAAAATAAACGGTTGCTCTGGCCTCATCTAATAGAGTCCAACCAAATTGCTTCTTAAGACCACCACGTTAACCATATGACTATGCCAATGTAATTTAAACCTATTGAGATCGGTATAGAATTGGAAGTAGAAACGGAATAGGAGGTATGTCGTGAGATACCACGCCTACTGTTGCTTAGAACGGGGACAATTTTCTTTGATATTTTGAATGGGATTAAGGCCAAGTACAAATAAGACCAAATAAAGTAATGTTTTGGAAAGTTTAGAGCAAATGTATAAATAAAAATATTTATACAACGACAGTAGCTCACAAGCTTACGATCTGCATGATGCTAAGCGACGTCGTAGCCTATGGACGTTAGAAGATATGCTCCTTGTGTTTTTCACTGAAAGAACTAGAACAAGTGTTTGTTTTAAAGATCACACGTTCTAGGTGAAACTTTATAACTAAGAATCTGGCATTTATAGAAGTCTCCAAATTGCTTCAAATGCTGGCTTTAAATTGTGGACATCATCCTCCTAGTGTTACCCCAGTAGGTACAGTTGCATCTTGAAGGATGCCCGGAGTCCGCTACCTAATCCCAAGATTTGGCGTAGGCACTAGTTTTTACGGAAGCGACTGCCATCTGACCTTCCAACCCGAGGGAAAACCAGACCTTATTGGAATTAGGCTTGTCAAGTGAGTGGGCAACTTGACTTGAACTTGGAAGTTCTCAAGCCGCCGGAAGGCCTCTAACTTGGCTTAACGACTGCTATCATAGACAGCAGCCGGGATCAACGGCTTAACTTGTCTTCCAAAGTACGGGAGCGCTCAGTTAATAACTACTCAAAGCGGTCACCTATTCAAGAACTGACCTCGGCCCATGTTGCTTAACCTCGCATACCGCACGCAGTACGCGGGCGCCGCTGGGCCACGAGCGCTCCTAAGCTTTAAATTGTGGACATAGAAACAAAAATATGGAAATGTTTAAAGATGTCAAAGACTCAGAAATGTTTCATTTCAAAATATTGCATCGATATTATCTACAATAAAATAGGGTTTGCACGACCTGAGAGGTTCTAGCTGTTTTTGAAATCAGTCGGCAATGCAAAATGCTATCTGGCAAACGTTAACCACGCTTAACTTAGAACCTTCAATTTTCGGGAAGTTTGGACCTTTAATTTAAAAAGTTCATAGTGGTTCTTAGAGGGTTGATGGAGCTGCGGTTGGGCTTTAATTGTTGCAGAGTATGAAATAATACTGAATTTTCCTGTCGAAAATGCACATAGTCTACGACTTTTAGAGTATTCAGTGAAAAAGTTCCAAAATTACGCAGTGTTTCGCATGGTGCGCAGCGAGTTTAAGTTTTTCGAAGTGGCATGGCTTAATACCACTCTAACTGATCCATATAACATACTAAAAAACTAGAACTACATTATGCTTTCAGGTATATACTAATCAATAATTTAAAAAAGTGTAAGTGTAGGTTTTAATGTCGATTTATACAGACCTACTTATTTCTGGAAATATGAAGAAGTTTGGTAAACAGCAAAAAATATCTGCACTAACCTCAAGGGAGAAAAATAAAGATTTACCGTACTTAGTTGCAAAAGAATTTGCGTTTCAACTATATAGTTTTGGTTCCGGCTATCTTTATTTTACAAAAATATTGAAATACTCGTGCGCAGCCCAGCGGATCTTATTATTGAAAAATCTGCTCCACAAACGCGCTCATATCATACAAGAACATACAATTGTTACGTATAAGCTATATACTTATCTATAATAACCGAGACATCCTAGCGTTAAAACTGGGGCCACGTTCTAATATTTTCGTCGTAACTACGTCACGTTTCGTCATGCGCGCGTAATGATACGAATTATGATAATTGTGCGGGGGGCGGGGCCAAATGACAATCACGCGGCGACCTAATGAACGGGTGCGCAGGCGCATGGACAGGTGCTAGGAGGAAGGAGCTCGGGTATGGCGACGTATCGATATTTAAAAAAAATATATATAAAACTTTAGTTCGTGATTTAGAGTTATTTGATGCATAGAAAAAAGAACCTGCCTGCGAATCGGACTTTTTTTATATATAATTCTTCAATTTAGGCATATTACATGCACCAAAGAATGTTAAAATATTACTACCGGTTCATAAAATAAACCTCTGCCTCTAGAAGAACCGGCGTAAGAAACGGCGAGGTGTCATTTTTTCAAAACAATATACAATGTATATAAAACAACAGTATCATAATACCACAGAATGATAATGCTACAATAGAAAACATATACATATTTGCTTTAAAAATATTTAGGACAAAATATTTCTGTCTTAGATTACTTGTGCGGGACGATCACTGGCCAAACATCCCTATCCATGATGTAATCGTTTATCTTATAATATGCTTTTGAAATAAGTGTTTGTTTCACGACAGATTTTAATTTAGAATCCGTAAGTTCAAAAAAAAAAGTTATTTTGAATTTCCCAGTGTTTCTGGTAGTTATTAACTTATCAGTGTTCGTTGGGAAATTATATAAATTCTTCCTAACATACATAATTATTTCAAATACGTACAGCGACGGCAGGGTTAGGACATCTATTTCCTTAAATATTTCTCTCAATGACTTACGCGACCCCAAGTTATAAATTGCTCGTATAGCCCTTTTTTGCAATATAAACACAGTTTCGATATCTGCAGCTAATCCCCATAAGATAAGACCATAACTAATTATACTATTAAAGTAAAAGACTCGCGCACGAAGGGTTCCGTACCATTATCTATAAAAACGGCAATAAAATCACGTTTGTTGTATTGGAGCCTCTTTAAATATTTATTTTATTCTGTTTTTCAGTCCTTGTTGTTATAGCGGCAAGAAAAATACATTATCTGTGAAATTTGGAACTGTCGTAACTATCACGGTATCACAGACAGACGGACCGACAGCGGAGTCTTAGTAATAGCGTCCCGTTTTACCCTTTGGGTACAGAACCCTAAAAAACTGTGATCTGAAAAATGTGTGACATGCAGCCCAAGGGCGGAATCGAATCTGCCCCCTCTGTATATCGGACCACCGGCCTATCACCAAGGCTACTCAGAGTACTCAAATCCATATCAATATCCACATAACGTAGTGGACATTGGTTGCATTCTTTTTAAATAATTGGTTTTATGATACTATTTACTTTCGATGAAGTACAGTTTATTTTCATCATAATGAGGTAATTTAAGTGGCAGGATTGGGCAAGTCCACAATCCAGTATTAGCAGCAATGCTATCGATAACCTTTCTCCATCAACAAAGCACAACACTAACTGAATGCTCATAGTGTCGTACGCCGAGACATGCTCATTACATCTAAGTGTCGCCGTCCCTTGCTGTACTGTGTCATTACATTATGTTTAGTACATACATGCTTTTTATGTATTACACGGAATTTCCGGCTCATTATATGTGTTTGGTTACAATTTCCGTTATGACATTTGTAATGAAGTTACACATTTTAATTCTGCTTCTATATCTTTTAATAATAACGGTGCCACAATTATTTAACTGATTATTTTCGAACGTTGGTTTTGTAAATTACGTAATTGTGCTGTAGATTTTCTTGCTTATTTTCGTATACATATATCAGTAACAAATTACGTGCTACTTTTAATTGTTAATAGATATTTACCAGAAATTATAAGTCTTTTCCTAAACTTGACGGTATTGGATTGGTTTCAACACTTTTACCTCTGATTTAGATTTTTCTATGTTCGTATGACATATTGTTAACCACAGATTCGAGTGGGATCGAATGCGCCAATACACATTGAAATCGAAAGGCAATGTGAAGCGAAAAACAAAAATCCTGCCTAACCATACATAAGAGCTGACGACGCAGCGGAGCCACACCGTTATGTCGCCTAAATAAACTCTTTTTGTTTTCTTTTATTGATATGTATGATAGTTTGTAAGGTATATGTGAATATGCGCCCTGTTGCCTGATACAAAATGTGCTCCTGTGTCTTACTACTCATTATGAACCTAAGATAATTCTAATAATTATTTTATAGCAACAATTGTACAAAATATGCAATCTCAGGCTATCTGAGATCACATCACACTTCCTACCGCACAATTGCACGTGTTGGCATATTTGAAGCGAGTTCACTTCGCTGGACAAGCTCTCTGAATCTTATGAAAATATCGTAAATCTTTACGTGATTCTCAGCAGGAGGCCGGAAAATCATTTTATTGCGTACCTAAGCTCTTTTTTAAATGTTAAAATCATCATAACATTTATTAACAGGCTGGATATATTCTTCCCCCATAACCTTCCACAATGACCAATCCTGGACCCGTGCCACCCGCATCCAGATTCCTCCAGAAAGGAGTATCTAAATAAATGTTTTTCAAGTATTGGCAATAAGCTGTGGTAACCGCTTATCAACATTATTTCTAGTGACCGACCGAAACATGTTATTTTGCCGAAACTGAAACCGAAACCGAAGGTTCGGTTTCATTGTAGTTTCGGCCGAAACCGAAACCGAAACCGAACCTTTTATAAAAAAAAAGTCCTTAAAAAGTCGAAAAAATGTTAGTAAGTTTTTTTCTAAAATTAATATCTCGCCGACCTATAATTACAGGTTTCTACTTTCAAAGATTTATCACAATGAAATTTCAGCACAGTTACAGAGGTTCTGTTTAAAAATTTAACTACCCTATAAATAAAGTGAAAAAAATACATTATTTGTAACACAAAGTTAGCGATTTTTTAATGGTGGTATAAAATAAGTCGGCCGGCGGAGTAAGGCGAGCGACGCCATATTGCCAGCCGTGCCGAGCGCGCCCGACGTTAGCCGAGCGCGACCCGAAGGTACGATGTTGTAAGTTTCGGCGCGGCCGAAAGGTTCGGCCGTTTTTGGCCGAAACCGAAACTCGGGCCGAAACTTGATTTTTTGGCCGAAACTGGCCGAAACCGAAACCGAAATTTCGGTCGGACACTAATTATTTCCCACCAACCTAGTACAAAAAGAAGCGTTTATACATTGACTGTCATCGTTGTTCTAAGCTGCGCTGTGGTGATATTCTCTCAAGCCCACAATGCTGGGAACGCAGTAACACGCTGTTACAATTATTAGACTCAATTGTCCGCAAGTTCACGGGTAGACCGACAAATTATAGTCTTCACCTGTGACTCGTATGATAGGAAAGGGTGCGGAGCTAGTATGATTTATCTTTTTGGGTTTTTTGCTGAAAGTATTAATTATAACTGGTTCTACTTCGGCCATAATTAGGGTCGCCATTCCACTTTATTTTTTGACAATTACATCATCAGTACCGAACTTTTGCCATCGTAGTATATGTTCGGAATAACGCTAGGAGGATGAGATTGCCGAGATATGGCCCACTTCGGTTTTTATATGATTTGTATTTCGAATACCTAGAAAAATTTGGCTGTTCACCGAACCACTTTTCACTCAGATTACCTCAAGGTAAAATAAATATGAGCTCTATTGCTCTGTGCTGACGACAGGTTTATTATGGAATTTCGCGGATTACTTACGGACCGTTTTTTCTATTAATGCAGTATCCAATTTTTGTCTTAATAACAACATTTATAGGAAAACAATACAACGATGCCGACTTACACAAGACGTTTAACAGTTCTGTTGTAAAACATTACTTGGAACTCAACGTTAGATTTACATCCACTTCCATAAAAACTGGCAAGAAAATTGTCCAATTAAAACAGACCAGGCAAGACAAACGTCAAGATAATTTATGTGTTTCGGAGATACCTAGCAATTATTGAGTGGGATCGAACTTGTGTTATGGCCCGTAATTGTGAACCTCATTGAGCAAGCACGGGGACTCGTAATAATGTTTTATGAGGTCCTTAAATATTAATGATTGTCATTCGTACGACATCGGCGCGTCGTATAATAAGGTGCGTAATTTGCTTGTTTTTGTACCGCCGAACACCAGCGTATCTTGGAACTTTATTTTAAGAAGCGTGTGTAGAAAATAAGAACTTTACACACAGTGTTCGCTTGCTACCTTTTATACCAATTTTGCTGTGATCGTGTATTTAACATCGTTATAATAAACGTAAGTAACCAAAAACATAAAGTTTCTTTTATCTATGCTATGGCTGTTGAAGTTGTACTTTATCTATTGTGCAGTAATAGGCAAAGTGGTACAGTCAGATGTCATGACATTTAGAATGGTTTAATGTTCAGTTGCTTCAGTGGCTGTTATTAAATAGTTTTTATTGACAGCACATAATAACTTTTTTTTTCTGTTAATTGTCATGTCTTAACTCAACTTATGTGAAATGACAGTTGCCGGCGGAATATTTAAAGTTGATCGGTCTGTATACAACTAAGTTAGTGCAACTCGTCTTTGTATACAATTATATTACACAATGACAGATCTCTCTGAGACACTGTCCATCATTGGTCTTTCCATCTTTGTCAGACGATTTAAGCAGCGACCTGTATACACTTTCTTGTATGGTTATTAAGTAAGCCTATAAGGGAGCGATATCGTCTCTCTTATAGACTCTTAATATCATGGGTTATCAGTAGTCTAATACAGGCTTTTCCACCTATGATGCATAAGCAACTAAACAAATAAACTTAAATGCATCAATGGGGGCTATCGCGTATGGATTTACCGCTAGAGGCGCTAGTGTAGCGTGAGGTCTCCGAAATTTCAAATGTCACTCTTTGTGGTTGCGCTACGCGGGTTAATATGATGCTGAGCTTGATTATGGCAAATATGAGTTACGAGTTAATGACTGTCAGTTCTTTGAGACAGTTTTGTCTTTCGGATAACAGAACGGGACTGTGCTACAATGCGGGATGTTGGATATTTTTACGGTACGGTTTTAAGGTATTAAATATGATTTAAATGTAAACTTCGTTCTCATGCCCATAATAACCAATAAAAAAATTTGACATTTGGACCTTACTCGACAGTGGCGTCAACTGGTGAGCACAAAAACGATAGCCCTCATTAATAGCCTTTTAAAACTGTCAAGTCTCTTAAAATTATGCTGATGAAGATGACTGTTGCAAGTGGTAATTAGATTTACCAACAAAATTAGATATCGGCATCCTTAAAATGATTCGCCAGTACCAAATGGCTGGAGTTTAAGTTAATATCTGTCATTTAGCGTGACGACAGGTTTTTAATTTAAGCTTTTGAGGTTCCGCGACATTCTATCAAAGGCAAAGAAATGCTTTAAAACATGTATGCCTACCTACCCATTTTAAGTGTAGCAGGTAGGAACATCAGTATACCTATACTTGCTAATAGTGTTGTATTAAGACGAAGTTACAGTGTTATCATCCTATACCTACAGATATTAAGGAATTTGATTTTTGGGCCACTTTGTACCTTGCACAGTGAAAATCAATATGAAAGCCGCCTCGTACCTTGTTAAAGTGACATTAATATGACATTAATATCTAGTAATATCATATTAATGTCACTGTAACAAGGTACGAGGCGGCTCAGAAATTAAATTTCTCAAGAAATTCGTTCGTATTTAGTTAAAGATCCTTCTTACTGTTAATATCGACTGTTATTCGAGTTAGTGCCGATTCTATACTGCGCATCTACATTTAGTCTGGTTTAATTAACACTGACAAGTAAGGTGATCTCTGCGATATAGGTAAGCTCAGGTCAAACTACAAAATAATGCATTTCGATCCCGCGCCGCCAAGGTAGGAAATAGAGTAATATTCGGAGGGACAAATAATTTTGTGCCTAATATGCCCGAAAAAGACAGCGGTTAGATTTGCCGCCGACCTATTTTCCATAGTCGAAAATCTCAGTATATATCTCGACCTCGCGAATATCTCGCGATCCTTGAAATCGTTCGACACGTATCGAACGATACCGTAGTCGGCGGTAGGGGCTTGAACTCGTCAAACTTGTGTAATTGAATCGGGAACTACAGCGACAGCAGCTAACTCTCCGTTTGCCACCTAAGAAGCGACAGAGGGACCAAAGAGAAAACTGTGGATTCGACATAATTTCAGTTCAGAATTAAAATAAAATAAAATTAGGTAGTCTGAAATAATAGCCTCGATGACAATTATTCTGAAATTTTACACATGAATGACAAATAGTGACTTTAAAATCATTATTTATTTATTTTATAATTTTACTTATAACCCCGAAAGCCAAACTAAACAACAAACACGAATATGGCTAATACAGCGCTTACTCGGCATTTCACGTCGCTTAAAAAATTGACGCAATGAGAGCTACCGGTTTTGTGCTTACCAGTTGGCGCCACTGTCGAGTAAGGTCCAGCTGTCAAAAATTGTTATTGGTTATTATGGGCATGAGAACGAAGTTTACATTTAAATCATATTTAATACCTTAAAACCATACCGTAAAAATATCGAACATCGCGCATTGTAGCACAGTCCCGTTTTGTTAGAAAAAAATCCTTTTCCTCCTCGACATAAGTATCTGAAAGACAAAACTGTCTCAAAGCACTGACAGTCATTGACTCGTAACTCATATCTGCCATAATCAAGCTCAGGTATTGCAAAATAGTCCACATTGTTCAAATTAAATAAAAAACTTAAAAAAAAAACAAGCGCAACCACAAAGACTAGCGCCTCCAGCGGCGAATTCATACGCGGTAGCCCCATTATGCTTATGCTTCTCAGTGTGGCAAGATAGAGCGGGTCCGAAAATATTGCAGTATTTTCGATTCCATAGCGATTGTAACGGCAATATGGATGACATAATTTACGTCACTCATCAAGAAAATCACCACAGTTTTTTTCTAATAATTTAAAGTTCAGTCATTTCTGGTAGTTTCTAAAGAACGCGACCGAAGCGTTTGGACGAAGTTGTTTAATCGCGCGATTAGGGCGCTCAGTGCCGCGCGGTGCCAGCCTCTGTGTTACCAATTAACGCGCGTTTCGTTATTCTGGAGTGTTCCGTTCACTATGCCGCGATACAGCACGTCACTAATGACGAAGATCATGCAAATTTCATTTTAATTCTATAGAGACGGAGTCGACAGGCATCTTGACAGTGTATTTAACCAAGTTGTTTTTTTTCGTGTTTCTATTGCTCCTGTGTTGCCACTTGTTGAAAAAATCTAAATGAGCATTTTCCAAAACTTCACTTTAAAGTATTAAAACTTTTTTCGGTTCACTATTTAATAGTAAAAGTCTTTAAATTTGTTTTTTTTTTTTAATATGCTAAAATAACTATTACCTTGTAACAATTTGCAGTAGTCAAGCTGAATGGGTAGACAGTTTGCCTGTAATGTTTCAGACAATCTGTTTATAACTTTCTAAAGGCCTTATGCCATATCAAAGAAGGACTCGTTTAGTCAATATAGTAAAGATTATTTTTTTGTTCTCTTAGTAGATCCTAGATAATAAACATACCCGTGGTAATTCTTCAAATAAACTTACCTTTTCACTTATACCACCCAGGCGTGAAAAAGACACTATCCAGCAACCCAAACACTTCCCCATTATCAGCGGGAATATCTTCGAATTCGGTCATCATTTTAAATCCACTTAACTTCATTTTAAATACATTTATCCACTTTTAAAAACTGTTTATAGATTAAAAGTGCTCGATAGAAATATTTGTTGACATTGGTAAAACAAGACATAATGACATAAGTCGAGCGTTTCGTTTCATTCATTGCATAGAAACGTCACCGGTAAATATTCAATGATTAAAAGTTCGCTCTGGTTGAATTTATATTTTGTTTTTCCGTAATGGAACTAAAATAAAATCTGTAACTAAGATGGTCTTCAGCCTGTAAGGCTTTCCCTCAATTATTTCGACTCATTTAATTGATCGGATAAGAATATCGTTCGGTCACTGGATCAATGTTGCTAGCTGAAAAATCAGTCGACGTGAGCCATTTTTGCGGTCGTTTCGTGGCATTTCGCCGATCAAGCTCCCAGAGATGTGAGCATTCACGTTGCATATTTCCTGGGAAAGTTAAAATTCATCATGGGTGAGTCTTACAACCAAAAGGGTGTTGTGTCGTCTCTCATTAGGCAATAACTAATGTGATTTAATATTATTTCAGCCTTGGGCCATGATTTTGCTAACTTAGCGGCATAACGTCAATCCTACATGCACCTCTCATGATATAGTTATTTGGTGAGTAAACTCGAATGTTCTGGTGTTTTATCCTGGTAGGATAACGTCTGTTTGTGAACAAAGTGGTAAACTGTGTTAATTTTCACAGCTGACCGTTTTTCTCTCCATAACTTCGTTGCCCGTCTTGATGTCGCCTTGTGCCCACGTGTGTTAACCTCAACAAGAAAACCCAGCGAGCCTGGTAAGCTCTTATACTTTCACTACCTTTCTCAAATAATAAGTGATCTCTAGCATATTTTAACAATATTACAAATAAATTCCAAACCACTAATGGTAGGAAACTCTCATTGTTACAGGGTTTTTTTTTTTATATAAGGAATAACTTAAAATCACTACACTACTACATTAGGAGCCAGTCCACACAACGGCAGTGGCGGTGATAAGAAGTATCTACAGGGAGTCACCTACTGAGATTAACTCACTGCCGGCTCTTAGCGGCAAGTGTTTATAAAACATCCCTAACGGATTTCAGAGTGTAATTTGAACACTAGTAAACGTATGTATGACTATTACTTTCCTTATATAACCCCGTGTGGTTCCTGGTGATCTTTAATACTTGTTTAATGTAAGGTTTATGATTAGAGGCTAGCGCCTTCCTATTTAACCCGTTGAGGTAATGTGTTATCTGTTCGTATAACAAATGTTATACCGATGAAAAGTAACTTTAGTGCATTAGTGTTAAGTACTTCATTGTGTTAAAAAAAAATAAGGATCTCTCTTCATTGTGGGAGAAGTAACAGAAAAGATATTTGCGGGAATAAACCATATTTTTTTATAAATTTATGTTGTATGATTTAATTATCTCATTCATTTGACGGGGAACCAACCTGGCGCCTTAATAAATAAATGCGGTTGTTTCTTTGCTCCATCATGGCCTATGCCCACCTCTGAGATATGCTCTGCTAGTCGTGCATCACTTTCTTAATAAGTGAATATTTTCTCTATACTTCGGAGAATATCTCAAAATATTACAGTGGCGCCCAACGTGGGGCCGGTGGTGAATGAGATATTTAAATGCTAGATAAAATAAAATCTTTTTAAAACTTACTTTGAAACGGTCATGCAAATACTATAGATTAAGATTATATTTAAGGTGTTTAAATTAAAACTTACTTGTTTAAAATTAAAATTTACTTTAAACTACTTAAAGCTTGAAGCTTAAAAACTTGAAACTATTTTGACCAACTTTTAAAACAAACTAAACTTTCTTAACTTTGAAAACATAAAGGAGTAAACATATTTAAATACATATTGGTTATTGATGTTGTAAGGTGATTTGGAATTTATAGGAAAATCTTAACTTTACACATTCATTTGAACAACAAACTTGCATACACATTTGGACTACACATTTTCTCTGGAAACTTAATAATTTCACTTCAAACATGGATTTCATAAATGCGGGTTGCAAATTGGCACACCTTCACAAAGATGAAATTACACACGAATTATCGATAAGGAAACTTCCAATAAACCCTCTCTCAAGGCGTGCTAGTTTATGCGACGCCCTAAAACAAACCTCGAAATTAGTTCGGAAAGGAAGTTTGCTAGTCCCAGAGTTGGTGCCAGGCAACGTGGAATCAGAGTTAGTAATCTGTCAACACAAGGCTACGGAGATCGAACAGGAGATCCAGGACGACCTTTCAGAAGCAGCCGCAGATCGTTTAAGCTCACGCTGTCGCTACCTGTTGTGTAGGCTCGCTCGTCTTGGTACTGAAGCTGAAGAGATTCGTACGCTTAAGGTTAGGATCGAAACCATGTTGTCCAACATTCAAGAAAATGCTTCTTCGCCTTCTGGGTCGGACAACGACCAGGGCTCAATCCGAAATGAGACTCGTGTAGTCAGGGAAGTGATATACACCCCGGAAAAACATTTCAACATAAACTCTCTAAATTTAAAATTCAAAGGTGATTCATGTGCGCGAACTTTCGTATCTCGTCTTGAAGAACTGCGCGTTGCCAGGAATCTTACAGAAGCCCAGATCTTACGGGGATTTCCGGAAATACTTGAGGGTCCTGCTTTATCGTGGTTTCGCGCAAATCGGACTAAATTCGTTTCGTATAGGGAGGTCATTACAGCCCTTAAGGATGACTTCGACATTCCAGACCTTGATCACATACTCTTAAAGGAGATCCGCTCTAGGACCCAAGCAAAATCTGAAACCATAGTGTTTTTCGTCTCTACAGTGTTAGGGATGTTCGAGCGTCTTAGTAAGGACATTCCTGAAGCTGAAAAACTGGATATACTCAGCAGGAATATTCGACCGGAATATTCTAGGGACCTAGCGCTGCAAGACATTACGACGATAGAACAACTAAAATCTCTCTGTAAACGCATTGAGTTGGCACAGGTTAAAGCCAAACAATTTCGCGAACCGGGTTCATCGAAATCTAATGACACCTATCTCACTCCGACGCGTGAGGAGCGGAACAAGAATCAATTTCGAACACCGGATAAACCTATATCTAGACACTTCGTAGCATCGGTAACTCCGGCAACTACTAAAAAGCCGTGTTTCCGTTGCGGATTAACCAATCATACTACTGGCTTCTGCAAAAAGTCAAGAGAGATATTGTGTTTTAAATGCGGTGAAAAAGGAGTTCGTACTCCAGATTGTCCTAAATGTTCTACCGGTCCAAAAAACTAGATAGCTTTGTCTTTTTCAATAAACATCGTAATGTACCCTCTACTCACACACGAATGGAAAAGACGATTCATTTTAATCCTCCAGAGGGAGATAATAGACTTTATATACTTCTAGATGTTCTAGGCCTACAGGTTAAAGGTATGCTAGACAGTGGCGCTTGCTCGTCATTCTTAGGAGCCAACAGTCATTTGGTTTTAGCTTCAACAGGTATTCCTATTAACACTCATAAAACGCCTGTCCAAATACGAGTAGCCAACGGACAACAGCTAGTGTGCTCTGAGTATATGACTGTACCAGTCAACTATAACAATACGGTACACCTCATTAATTTCCATATTCATCCTGAAATTTCTACGCCAATTATTCTAGGGTTGGACTTCTGGAATATTTTTAAATTAGTCCCTAATTTAATTACAAACTCTTCGATAGATAAAAATTTAGACGGCCTCTCTGCCGTGCCTTCTGAAACTGGCTTACACAACTTGGAATCTCTGTCTCCTGAGGAACAGTCACAGTTAGAAAAGGTAAAATCACTTTTCGATCAAATAGATACTGATAAAGTGGGCTTAGGGAAAACCCATTTAGTAGAACATGTTATAAATACGGGAAATTCCCCTCCAATTAAGCAAAAATATTATCGTCTGAGTCCGGAGAAGCAGGCAGCTTTGGAAAAGGAGGTAGATCGCATGTTACAAACAGGTATCATTGAACCTTCACACTCTCCTTGGAATTCACCGGTTGTGATGGTGGAGAAACCTAATGGGGATATGAGACTATGTTTGGACAGCCGTAAAGTAAACTCGGTCTCCAAGGCAGATGCTTATCCACTCCCTTACGTGAACTATATATTAGATAATTTACGTGATGCTAAATATTTGAGCTCGTTGGACTTAAGTGCTGCGTATCATCAAATACCTCTCAGTGAAGACTCTAAAGAAAAAACAAGTTTCACCGTAGCGGGAAAGGGACTTTTTCACTATAAAAGAATGTGTTTTGGTTTGGTGGGCGCTAGTGCTACTATGCAGCGACTAATGGATCAACTTTTCACCGCGGAATTTGACAACAAAGTCTTTTGTTATGTGGATGACATTATTATCTGTACATCCGATTTTAATGAACATTTGCGGATACTCGAAGCCGTTTTCGAAAAGCTTAAGACAGCCAACCTTACCATTAACATGAGAAAGTCTTTGTTCTGCCGCAGTGAACTTAAATATCTCGGATACCTAGTAGATAGATACGGGTTACGCACTGACCCTTCCAAGGTTGAAGTGATATTAAACTTTCCCATTCCAGAGGATGCCAAGGGCATCAAACGTTTTTTAGGAATGTGTGGTTGGTACCGTCGATTTATAAATAATTTTTCTAAAATTGCTCGACCTTTATCTCGCCTAACAAGCAAAAAGGTAAAATTTGAATGGTCAAAGGAGGCGGACGAATCTTTTAACTTACTCAAGTCTGCTCTTATCTCCGCTCCCATACTGAAGTGTCCTAACTTTCAGGAGCCCTTTTATATTCACTGTGATGCTTCATCCTATGCTATCGGGGCCGTGCTTACTCAAAAATATGACGGAGTTGATCATCCTATCGCATATTGCAGTCGTACACTTAACAAGGCTGAATCCAACTACGGTGCCACGGAGCGGGAACTTTTGAGTTTAATTTATGCCCTGGAACAGTACCGCGCATATGTAGAATGTAGGAAGTGCTACATTGTCACAGACCATGCGTCTCTGAAGTGGTTCACCAATTTAAAAAATCCTAGTGGTCGACTAAACCGATGGGCATGTAGATTAAGTCAATTTAACTTTGAAATCATTCATCGGAAAGGAAAGGATCATATTATACCTGACTGTCTGTCTCGTATACAACTTGGTGCAATAGGCGATAATCCTATTCAAGATCCTTGGTACTTGGACCTTTATAAAAATGTCATGGACAAACCGTCACTCTTCCCTAACTTTAAAATTGAAAAGGAGAAACTTTTTCGCTACTCTAAAAACAAATATCGCCTAACAGATCAATTCGTCTGGAAGTTGGTAGTACCTTATGAGGGGCGAAAGGATATCCTTTCCAAATACCATGATGATGTGGTGGCTGGTCATTTTGGCGTTGCTAAAACGCACTCGAAAATAGCTAGTTTCTATTACTGGCCCACTCTCTTTCAAGACGTCAAGGATTATGTAAGTTCTTGCGAAATTTGTAAGACCTACAAACCGGTAAACCTAGCTCGACCTGGTTATATGGGTAATCCCCGACGAGTATCCACACCAGGCGAAGCATTCTCGTGTGATATACTCGGTCCATTTCCTCCTTCTTACTTAAGAAATCAGTACCTCTTTGTGTGTACCGATTATTTTAGCAAATATGTCACCCTTTTTCCCTTGCGTACGATAACTGCCAACGCAATAGTTAAATGTAGGGAAAAAGGAATATTTCTCGTGCACGGAGTGCCTAAATATATTTATTGCGACAATGGTGCACAGTTCACGTCTAAGGCTTTCAGAGATTTGATAGCTAAATACAGTGTACCTCACCTCTTCTATAACCCTAGATACCACCCTCAAGTTTGTCACACAGAGCGTGTCAACCGCGAATTGGTGCGAACGATCGCCTCTTATGTGCGTCAAGACCATAGAAACTGGGATAAGTATGTAGCTGAAATTCAATGTGCTCTAAATACCGCTACTCATGAGGGCACCAAGCACACTCCCTACTTTCTCACTCACGGTCGAGAGATGGTACTAGAGGGTTCTCTATATAATGATGAAGGCCCGATTGATCAACTCGCTCTCGAACTGGATACTACTTTAGCCTTTACTGACAAACTTAAAGAACTTAAGACAGTGTTTCAAAAGGTGCGTAACTACCTACGCGCTTCCCATGAACGTAATGCCAGGTATTATAACATGAGGAAGCGTCATGTAGAACTAGAAGAAGGCCAAATCGTTTATAAGAAGTGTTTCCATCTGTCCAATGCTGCTAAACATTTCTCAGCTAAATTAGCGCCTAGATACGAGAAATGTGTGATATATAAAAAATTAGGACCCCTTGTTTATACGTTAAAATCTATGGGAGGAAAACTTTTAGGAAACTTCCATATAAAAGACATTGTCCGTCCCGGCGAAGCCGTTGAGTCATAATGACATTTCAAAAATCTGCGGACATGTAATTTTCTCTTGAAATACTATAGGTATAGTTCTGGCCGATGCTCTGCGCGAACAGGTTATCGCCAGATCTG
Source organism: Epiblema foenella (assembly GCA_963556455.1). Taxonomy (NCBI): domain Eukaryota; kingdom Metazoa; phylum Arthropoda; class Insecta; order Lepidoptera; family Tortricidae; genus Epiblema; species Epiblema foenella. Next base: position 9,011,008 of record OY747113.1, on the reverse strand, counting down.
TAAAATTATTACCAAATCCTTTGTCATGGACACTATAGTAGTGTTACTCTTTATAAAATATTTGTGTGCAGTAGCGATCGGACTGTCCACATTGAATTTTTTGGTCATCTTGAACGAAGACCGAATACTTACTTAAGACTCATTAAAAAATTTTTGGCTTTCCAGCCATATAATCTATTTGGTTTTTCACCCAATTAAACTTCCTATAGGTGGAGACTAGACGGCTAGTCATAGTTAACACTCTTAAAAAAGGAAACAAACTGAAAGAAGGACTAATAATAAACCTTTCTTCCCGTCAACCACATGTCTTCCAATGAAGAGTGGTAAACTGATTTTCAAGATTGGCTGTCAACGGAATTACTAGATTTAAATTCGCGTTTTTAATCCGTTCCGGTCAAAGATAATCCGGCATTCTTTAATAAAGTAAAAGCCCATGCCTTTCTAAAAAATAAAATAGTACGCTAGTCTTAATGATATTTTTTAAGAATTTCATAGTTTTAGGGGCCCATTTAGTTATAAACACCGGTATTAGTTAGTAAACACACTAGTTGTAAAATATAAATTCGTAGTTAAATGGAAAATTCTTTCGTTTAGTTTCGTAATATATTTTTATTAATTAAAGCAGTTGCTTTCCATTGGTATAATCCAGTGGTTTTCATATATCATATCAGACTTTTTGAGTGAATATATTTCTGTATTCCTCCAATATATCTTGTGTATATAAACTTAGGAAAGTGCAAGTCATATTGTTCGTTTAAAAAAAAAAAAATTAAAAAAAAAGTTTTTTTTTAATTTTTTTTTTTAACCCAACTAAGGAGGAACTGTAACAATTTGCAGTAGTCAAGCTGAATGGGTAGACAGTTTGCCTGTAATGTTTCAGACAATCTGTTTATAACTTTCTAAAGGCCTTATGCCATATCAAAGAAGGACTCGTTTAGTCAATATAGTAAAGATTATTTTTTGTTCTCTTAGTAGATCCTAGATAATAAACATACCCGTGGTAATTCTTCAAATAAACTTACCTTTTCACTTATACCACACAGGCGTGAAAAAGACACTATCCAGCAACCCAAACACTTCCCCATTATCAGCGGGAATATCTTCGAATTCGGTCATCATTTTAAATCCACTTAACTTCATTTTAAATACATTTATCCACTTTTAAAAACTGTTTATAGATTAAAAGTGCTCGATAGAAATATTTGTTGACATTGGTAAAACAAGACATAATGACATAAGTCGAGCGTTTCGTTTCATTCATTGCATAGAAACGTCACCGGTAAATATTCAATGATTAAAAGTTCGCTCTGGTTGAATTTATATTTTGTTTTTCCGTAATGGAACTAAAATAAAATCTGTAACTAAGATGGTCTTCAGCCTGTAAGGCTTTCCCTCAATTATTTCGACTCATTTAATTGATCGGATAAGAATATCGTTCGGTCACTGGATCAATGTTGCTAGCTGAAAAATCAGTCGACGTGAGCCATTTTTGCGGTCGTTTCGTGGCATTTCGCCGATCAAGCTCCCAGAGATGTGAGCATTCACGTTGCATATTTCCTGGGAAAGTTAAAATTCATCATGGGTGAGTCTTACAACCAAAAGGGTGTTGTGTCGTCTCTCATTAGGCAATAACTAATGTGATTTAATATTATTTCAGCCTTGGGCCATGATTTTGCTAACTTAGCGGCATAACGTCAATCCTACATGCACCTCTCATGATATAGTTATTTGGTGAGTAAACTCGAATGTTCTGGTGTTTTATCCTGGTAGGATAACGTCTGTTTGTGAACAAAGTGGTAAACTGTGTTAATTTTCACAGCTGACCGTTTTTCTCTCCATAACTTCGTTGCCCGTCTTGATGTCGCCTTGTGCCCACGTGTGTTAACCTCAACAAGAAAACCCAGCGAGCCTGGTAAGCTCTTATACTTTCACTACCTTTCTCAAATAATAAGTGATCTCTAGCATATTTTAACAATATTACAAATAAATTCCAAACCACTAATGGTAGGAAACTCTCATTGTTACAGGGTTTTTTTTTTTATATAAGGAATAACTTAAAATCACTACACTACTACATTAGGAGCCAGTCCACACAACGGCAGTGGCGGTGATAAGAAGTATCTACAGGGAGTCACCTACTGAGATTAACTCACTGCCGGCTCTTAGCGGCAAGTGTTTATAAAACATCCCTAACGGATTTCAGAGTGTAATTTGAACACTAGTAAACGTATGTATGACTATTACTTTCCTTATATAACCCCGTGTGGTTCCTGGTGATCTTTAATACTTGTTTAATGTAAGGTTTATGATTAGAGGCTAGCGCCTTCCTATTTAACCCGTTGAGGTAATGTGTTATCTGTTCGTATAACAAATGTTATACCGATGAAAAGTAACTTTAGTGCATTAGTGTTAAGTACTTCATTGTGTTAAAAAAAAATAAGGATCTCTCTTCATTGTGGGAGAAGTAACAGAAAAGATATTTGCGGGAATAAACCATATTTTTTTATAAATTTATGTTGTATGATTTAATTATCTCATTCATTTGACGGGGAACCAACCTGGCGCCTTAATAAATAAATGCGGTTGTTTCTTTGCTCCATCATGGCCTATGCCCACCTCTGAGATATGCTCTGCTAGTCGTGCATCACTTTCTTAATAAGTGAATATTTTCTCTATACTTCGGAGAATATCTCAAAATATTACAACCTATCTCCACTTCATTTATTAAAATACGTAAGTTGTTTTTGCTTGTCCCAACATTGAATAACATCCGTAAGTATAACTAGGTACTCCTGTGACTTGTCTCATATTTTACGACCACCCTAGAGTTCATAACTAAATAACGAAGAGATATAAACTTATGTCATAGATTGTTTGTCATGTCTAAGATCGAACCCGGGACCCCACGCACGCGGCAGCATTAGTCTTCATTTGGCAATGTTTAGTGATGTACTGAGGTCGATATTGTTTCATAAATATTTCAGTAGGTAAGTACAATCTGCCTTTTGGTGCTTAGCAGAAAATCAGCGTGAGGTCTTGTTATATTTAAACATTTCTTTTTTTATGTAAACACATGTTTTCAATTTAAATAATCAATGGGTTTCTGCGGATTCGAATACATTTTTACGTACAATCTAATAGCCAATGTGAAGACAAAATAACCTGAACAATGGCTTTCTACAAAATTTAACAAAGTCAAGAGTATATATGATAGATATTCATAAATTCAGTTCAAATATGATAAATCTTAACCATATAAATATAATCTTAACCATATTAAAGCTAGAACATGTTAGAAAATAATAAGTTTTTGATCAGAGCATAAATTATTAGAGATATAATTTTTGTGTAGGTATTTTTATAATAGGTAAATCGATATCGATAAAACCTCAACGCCCTTAGGTACATCACTAAACTTCTAAACAAAGAACATTGATATTAATTTCGTCTTCCCGTACGAAATCACGTCGCTATCTAATTATCCGGTATCGCGCGAACCGGTAAATATTAACTGGTAAATATACCGGTATTATAAAATTTGCGACGTCTTTCCTCCCCGGGGAAATAAGGGGCGTGTTTTTAAATGAAATAAGGAGGGTTATATTCAATTAGGTATTTTGATGCATTGCTTTAGCACGGTAATTTTAAAGAGTTAAGAAATAAATGACAGCTTTTATCGTCGCCTTTTTATGCGCCGGGAAAATATTATCGATTTTTCGCTGAGCCTGTCAGATTAATAGACTTTTTATACCGATTTTTGGATTGGATTTTACAAGGAAATTAGGTCAGTCGTTCTACATTATCTATCTAGATTCGTTTTGTATTTACTTCCAATACTAAACCAACTACCAATAAACTAATATGAATAGTATTGATTAGATATATACTGAATAGAACTGGAAGAATAGTACTGGAAGAGATCAATCTTTAGCGATTAAGACCACCTATTGTTTGCCTCTTTACCGTATTATTTTGTCTGTTGTAAGCGCACATGGCCCAGCGGCACCCGCGTATCGCGTGCTGTATGTATGCGAGGTTCAGCAACATCGTCCAGTCAGTTCTTGGATGGGCGACCGCTTTGAGTGGTTATTAACTGAGTGCTCCCGTGGTTTGAAAGGCACGTTATGCCGTTGATCCAGGCTGCTGTCGATGATAGCAGTCGTTAAGCCATGTTAGAGGCCTTCGGGCGGCTTGAGAACTTCTAACAGTCAAGTTGCCCACTCATTTGACAAGCCTAATTCCAATAAGGTCTGGTTTCCTCTCAGCTTGGAAGGTCAAATGGCAGTCGCTTCCGTAAAAACTAGTGCCTACGACAAATCTTGGAGTTAGGTAGCGGATCCCGGGCATCCTTCAGAATGCAACAACTGTACTGGGATAACCCTAGATGTTGACTGTGTTATTTTGTTGAGGTTATGCAATAAAGAGTAGGTATCTGTATTGTATTGTACTTCAAGAAATGTACTGTGAGTCGAATCCAGTGGATAGTATACACTCAAGAGCAAATAAAATAAGTACACTGTATTAAATTTCCCTAGAAATTGTACCTATTTTTTGTTCCACGGGGGAATGGTATTGACTGTATTCAGTTTCATTTCGAAAAATGTTCACGATTAGCTTTACAGTTTCTTACACAAAGTGATGGCCATGTGCCTAAAATAGGGCATTACTCATGAATAGAAGTTTACCTTCATATATCTAACAGCAACCGCTAAACCATAGATTATATAAACCTCTAAGGCACATTCGACCAATTTCAAATGTAAATTTAATAATACCATGTCGCTTAGCAATTGAGTCGAATTCTTTCTAAACCTTTTTACACTAATAATTTCTACTTAACTGCCAACATAGCTTGATCTCGCTCTCTTTGTAACTTTGTTCCAAATGGGGGTCAGAGACATTTGGGCTTTCGATAAACGATGTAAGCGACCAGTTTGTACAGAGCCGTGTCACTTTGATGATTTTGGGCACACAAAGCTCCCTGTTAGGTGGATATACGATATATTTAAATTTAATAAAGTTAGTTCGGTAGCCATTACCATATTATCGTACTTAAGGGCATGTGTCATAGCCTCGGGAACATTTCTAAGATTAAGTCTGTTTTTAAACTGAAGATATTTTGGAAATCGTTTTATGTTAATTTTATATTACGGTTAAAGGGTTGTCAAGTTAATAGGATGTAATTTTGAGTAACAATTTTTTAGTTACTTAATAAATGTCTCTTAACGTAATTTGGTATGTACTATTATTTTATTTTAAACTAGAAAGCATAGCAAGTTTTTCTATCATCTTTTCATTTTGTTTATAATGTTGTCCTGTTGTTTTCTAAAATATCGCTTCTTGAACGACACTCGGGCTTTTACCCTCAGATCCCAGAGGTCGCTTTTAAGCCATATAAGATCGGCAATATTGACCCAGTTTTACCTAAGTTTACTTGTTCAATTATGTTAATACACTTATTGAGTTGTGCAACGTTTTTATAATTACGATAATTCTATGATTATCAAAATATTCCAACCAATTCATATTTAAAGTACATGCTATTATTACTTCCGTACAAAGTTTTAGTAACTGCTAACGTCATCCTTAAAACACTATTATATCCCGCAAACTAATCACGTTTATGTGCTAACAGTAGGTACATTTTAATGTCAACTTTGAAGTATAAAAATATGAACTGACAGTTAAAAATTAACATTAAAAATGCTTACGTTAGTACATAAAGTTACATGATTAACCTGCTGGTTTTGATATACGTAGGCACTTATCGTGGATAGTGAAGAAGCCCCGGATCCGCTTAACATGTCATGTGATATTTTAGGGAGGACCTGATTGATATGTATGCATACGTGGGTATCGACCGTAACGTAAACGTAAAGTAACGTAGGTAATCCTAAGAGCTGCGTTGTGATCACGGATCGTTTTCGACCGTGCGTGAATATCATCTCCCATACTAAATATGGAATTTAGATGTATATCTATCGTACGTTGCACAAGTTACGCCCCGCCAGCTGATATAAGCGCTAGTTTTTGTGGAAGCGACTGGCAAGTCTTCTAATGCGGGGGGAAAAATTAGACCTTCAAGAGGTGACGTTAAGAGTAGAGGTTGAAGTTCAAGGTACTATGTACTCGTAGTAGGTAAAATGTTTCGTTGCCATTAGGTTCTTTTAACGATGCTCACATAACATAAACACTAGCTGAATTAAAAATACAAAATTAAGAACCCTTCACGACCTACGTTCATCGAAACCGATACTAATACCAGTACCGGTACCAATCAACATCAAAGCCACCAAATCACCAAAGTACCAATTAGCGGGTTAAAAGTGGTGCCCGGGGCGCTTGGAACCGATTTGAATTTGAAATTTGGTACCAATTTAGCTAGAGGTGCTGGCGACAGATACCAAAACGGAAAGGAGTGATCAAAGGCGTAGAGTATTGGAAAAGAAGATGCAACGCGATGCAAAGAAAAATATTTGTTATACATTTTACTAAAATTTATTCATTTTTATTGAGTAATTTTTAGTTATAAGACCACCTGTTACCATTGTTTAAGTTGTAAGTAAATATTTAAGTTACATTTTATTTTGTTTCATTTTTGTACTTTTTTAGTGCTCAGTAAAGAACATTTGTTGTTTATATCTAGGTACTTACTTTTGTTGTATCCGTCATGTTAACTACATCGACGATTTTCTTATAATTTGGCCTAAAGTTTAAAATTTAAATACTTAAGGGGTTGGCTTAAACGATACAGCGGGTTATGATATGGTCCTGAAAACCAATTTTCGGACTCTATTGTTTGAAAGTTAAGGTTCGAGACTTAGCTAATTACTATTACATATTGTAATAAATTAGCATGTAAATGCTGGCAATTATAAAGGATTAATTTCTTACGATAGCGCGTGAATTATACTTGTGTGCTAGTTTGTCACATTGTCGCGAGGGGAGCGCTCAATGTCATACAGAAAGAATGTGCATGTGCGTGTTCCTACATCTTCTCATATACGTCACGCGTATTATCCCATTAGAAATATACTTAATATTTTTCGGCACAGCACTGTTGTCTCGTCAAACGAGAACTTTAACGTTTCAGGACTAGAACGTGGGCACTCTTAAGCTAACCTGTATGTTATTCATCTGATTATTGTAATTATACTGTACAGTCAGTCACAATATTAATACCGGGTCGCGTTCTCCCGAGGGGTTTCTAAATCATCCGTCCCTGTCGCTCCCTCGCGCGCCGCCCGAGCGTGAGGACTATGTGGATACAACTACTTTAATCTCATAGCCGTAGATACTGATATGACGCATTTTTTAGTAAATGGGGCTTGATCGGTTATATTTTTTTTTGTTTCTGACGTCACGACTTATCGGATGTTATGTTGATGAATTTAAGTATACGCGATTAAGTCCCGTTAACTAGTAATCAGGTGTGAAAATCAATATAGATATGCCTCGTCTAGTAAAAATATCAGAATAAATGCACGCAATAAATATTATACAACATTATGTTAATACACTAAATCAATTAGTGCTGACTAACAAAGTGTAAAAAGGAGCAATTGATCTAAGCAAAGTATTTTTGTGCTATCGTAAGTTTAATAGCCTATACATGAATTTCTACGCCACATTGGAGTAAAATCAAAATTAATGATTCTGGCTACTGAAAAATTATGATCTTATTTGACACTCGAACGTCTTTAGTTCCCGATTTGGATGTCACAAAAGTTAGTTTAAAATGGACGGGCAACCAAACAACATCCATCATATTATAACTGGAAAAACAAACACAAGTAGCCAACAGCCTGCAAATTATGTTATGATACCCATACACTTATATATATTATATAACTTAACTGCTCGTCTACCTGTTTATTTAGCTTCAAATACTTAATGTTGATAGACATGATAGACACAAGTTAAGTGTGAGGAAAGAATAGTGGACATGTCCATACTAGCCTAGCATACCCGTAGCGCCTCCGGTTACATTCGCTTTACGGTGTAATTTTTCTTATGTTATTTATTTATTTATTACGAAGTGAGTGATCTATATCACGTCATATCTTACACCCTTGTAAATGGGCTGGCATTTATTCAACACAGCCTTACGAAACGTCTTAACTACCTAGAATATGTTTAGTCTGTAACGACTTTTTATGTTAAGGCAAGGTCTCATTTTCTAACAGAAAGATCGTAAGTAGTTTAATACATGATGTCGCTTAGGCTTTTTTGTTATTCTGTTGTATAACCATGAGCTTCTTTTGTCTTCTGGAAGCTGCATTTATTTCATTGTTCCTTTAGATTGGGCGCCATTTATTTTTGAAAGAGTTCCAATTTTGAATGTGATTAATGACTTGTGCTCCAAATGTTCTAATTGTGTTTTGATCGGAGATAAGACTGAAATTGAATGGGTATTATATGAGACAAACTATTCACATCTGCAATAGTTTTTAACATAATACAGTATGCCTTTATACAAAGAACGATACAATATATTAACCGGTTTCAGGTCAAAACGAAATTCCATAACTTAATTTTATGCCAAAATATGTATGTCGATAGTAGCACTTAAATTAAAAGTTCCATACATAACAACTTGAACATACTAACAAAAAAAACTTTTTCGACAAATAAAAATGTGAAATATCAACCTAAGAACCTCTCAAAAAAGCATCAACTTAAAAAATCACTACTGAATAATTTTGTACAACAACCATTTTTTAAATCCTTTTTCCCCTTTAGCATTCATTTTGGACAATAAACTGACCGCAGATGCGCAAAGGCAGGTGATAAATAACCCAAATAATATTGCCCCTCGTCCCATACAATATTCATGAAACTAGGGGTCGCTGTAACTTGGTCACTTAACTGTGAAACGTTTCGTTTCATGCCAATTCATCTTCGAGAAGTGATAACTTAAAATGACGTATGTCGGTTGGAGGTTTCAGTGTGTTACGACTTTTTTTTAATTACTTTGAGTAGCTTTTTATGATTTAGGCGGTCATTTGATTGATAGTGAAGATCGTTATTGTTACATCTGCCTAATTAGAGCTGTTTTATGTCTGTGACAATCATTAAAAATGTTACAAGTAATATACCTACATACTTATAAGCATTTTCGATTAAGCGTAGGTACCTAGTTAATATTTGTTAAATTAACTGCTGCTGCTGTTTGACTGCGACAATCATTAACAAACGTTAATAATAATGTAATAATGCACTTATGTAAGTAATACCTATCCATTTATATTCCTTTTTTGCTATGCCCTAAGCAATTCTGCCGTCCTATGTCTAAAACTGATCAAAGCTGCTTTATAGCAGTTTTCTGTAGTTTACATGGGCTAAAAGAGAAAGAAAAGCTCTACCGAATGGTCTTGGAATCATATTTTTATCACTTGTCGTTGCGAAGATACTGAGTCGACCTACCACGCTAAGTGCATGATAGTTTGAGACTTTACAATACTATATAATCGCAAACCAACATTACTACACTATAAGTACTCTAAAAGCCCCTAGCTGTTGTTTAATTTAATAAATCACTAGCATGATTCACAGCTAAAAAACCGTTATTAGACAAAAACTTCATAAAGCGCCGTTAAAGTCCTTTTACCTTTTTCTTACTTTCTTTTATACATATAATTTCTTATCAAATACTACACAAAAAATCAGTTACTACGCTTATACACGGCAAAACACCCTTAGCCCTGTATTTGTAAGACTTTGCTTGTGATTCCTATTGCAAATACAACACTAAAACCTAGTAACTGTAACTAATCCGTGACTACCTACATTAAAAAACATAATAATGCTACTCTTAAACCCGGCTAACCAGCAATGCTACGCTAAAACCTAGCTATACGCAAAATATTATCCCTCCGATTTTACGGCATGCGGCCAGTCAGCCGAGCGGCGCGTGCGCAGGACGTTGTGTCTAGTTGTGTAGTGAGTGATGATATTAATTATCGTCACAAAATGTCAGGAAACCATCCTTCAAACCGTTTCATAGCCAGCTACCATATGGTAATATAAAATCCCGTTTAGTAGGTTGATACGAAATGAGACTTTCTTTACCATTTTGTAGCCAGCAACCGTATGGGAATTTAAAATCCTGTTTAGTACCTGGATACGGAACGGGAAGTGGTAAAGGAGATCGTCGATTTTGTACCCACTGAAAATTGTAACGTTTCAAATTCAGATTCAGATTCAGATTCAGATTCAAACATTTATTCATGACAGACAAGTACATAATAATGGGACAGAATACAAAAACAGTCGTGTCACGAAATGGACCCAACTCAGCATAATTCAAAACTCAGATAGGACCTCAGAACTCAGGTCAGATTCTAGACTTGTTTAGATGAATTTAGGAGGTAAAACTCAAAATACCAAATTTTATCAAAATCGTTAGCCCTGTTTTTGAGATAGCTGGGTATCAAATATACAAGATTATCTGGTTAAAAGTACTGTTAGTAGAATTTACCTATGCTATTTTGCCAAAGAGTAGTCGAAATATTTATGCTGATCACACAAAAAATAAATGTCTTTATTTCATATACATTTCATTACTATACGTTACAATTTGTCGTGGACCCTCTGGTCCTATCGCCGAACATAATCAACGGTCTTCTCTATAGTAATTGAACCTATTTGAATGCATCGCAATAAAATAGGGAAAAAATGCAGTAGATATGAGTTTTCAACGCTGTCTTGCTATAATATCATCAGAAGTGTTAGATTGGATATTGATATTCTAATTTTCACTGCTTATTTGAGTTGATTGCTGAGAACATTATAACAATGCATTATTCATCTGAATATTTTGAGCCGCCTACTTCATCAAACGTGTTAGAAGATGATTTAAACAAATTACAGCTTATTCCTTCTAAAAGAGGAGCATAAATACTGTTAATCATGGCCGTAAATATTACCGGAAAAAAGTGTGCAAAAAATACTCCCAAACTTTGTGGATATGTAGTAGTACACCAGTGTGCAAGGGAAATGTTACACAGGACTCCGGCTGGAAAGGTATTATAAAAAGCAAATACCATGTAACGTAATGCATAACAAATATAACAAAAAAAGTAGTAATAAAAAGAGATTGCTGGTTTTAAAAAAGATGTGCAAATAATTACGAACCAATCCAGAAGCAGTATACTTAAATGATATGATCTTCAGAAAAAAAACATTCATCTTCACCATTAACTTCCAAAATTCAATGTTGATAAATCTTCGGCATATCGACAGAGAAAAAAGAATCTAGAAGTCTACTTTTTTATTTTAGAGTTGACTATAATTACTCTTGTCGATTGACTAGGTACTCTAGAAGAATTAAAATTAAAATGTTGTACACCCGAATAATGTCAAATACTAAGGCAATTTGCCGATTTCCTACTCGTTGACGATAACTGCGATGGAAAAATGGTATTATTGGTGTTTGCTTAAAGTGATTGTAAAATCCAGATAAACAAATACAACACTTCACTGCGGATGGTACTTTCAAGTCTTGTCCTCCTCCATTTTCACAAATTTACAGTTTGCACGGCTTAAATGAACAAACATAACGTAGGTATAACCCTATTGATTTTTGCATTTTTGCATAACAAGAACATAAAAACGTATGAAATTTTGTTGAGTGTAATAAAATCACAAAGGTCGGATTGAAATCCCAATAAAATAACTTTAGACTTCGAAAGCTCTGCAATGAAAGCTTTCACGTATATATTTCCCGATATTGTTATTAAGGCTGTTGGTTTTACTTCTCTTAAATAAAAATCTTTGAAAAAAAGCACGAGATCTAAAACTTAAATCGAGACTAGGCCGAAGACATGACTGTAGCACGGTGTGCTTCAATAGCCTAGTTACCCATGAGTTAGATCTATGAAGGATTCCGATATATATATTAAACATAACTAAGACAACGACGGAGACAAATAAATTTCGTATCTACTAAACGAGATTGTATATTCCGATAAAGCTGGCTATGAAACGGTTCGAAGAGGATTTGTTTCTTTTTTTGTAAACAAATAGATACATCTATACAGATTTTATATATTTATTAAAAATATTGAATTACTTTTAAAACTTACTTCTATAACAGTGTGGATTAACGTGGCTTTGCCAAAACACTAAAACTTTTTTCCACAAGATTACACGACTAAAACCCAGTTAGAGGCGATGGTTCGTTATCTAACGTGTTTTTAAATTAGGAACGCATACAACTTGCTTGAATGTTTGCAGTTATTGCAAAGCTACAAAACGGTTACAGTCCAATAACGTGCTTATTTAAAGTTTTTCAGTGTAATCTGCTCACAACTACAAATATTATAAAATCGTTAAGTGACTTAGCCGTTATTTAGCTATGTTCTGTTTGTTATGCAATGCTAAAGAACGGCTAAGGTATACTTAACGGTGTTTTAAGTGTAATATCGTTGGTAGTTTAGTAATTATTTGCAACAGTAAAACACAAAAACCTTATTATCAAAATAAATATTCATTCTTTTACGGAGTAATGCAATAAAAAAGCAAGTATAAATTTAGTTTTAATTTTTACGTAAAAGTAATCTGGAATAAATATACACATTTCCTAGAAATTTTTATTTTAACGTTTTTTGCTCATATCTCAAAACTATAATTTGTGGGTTAGTTTGGTTTTAGACATAGGACGGCAGAATTAGGTACTTCACAATTTTTTATAATCTGTTTTAATATATTAAAAATGTCGTAAATTAAACGTTTCAGCTATCCAAAAAACATATTATGACTTTAAACAATGGGCAATTTCCTTACTTATTTTGAAATACATGTTTTTTTATTTTATTTAAATTTTGGCACTAAAACGCGATTCTGTGCTTGTATAATATCAACACTGCTATAAATGAACCTCTTCGGGTAACACTTCGATGATAAATACGAGTATCAAGTCAACTAGCTAAAACGATTTGACAGCAGCTATTTGTTGCGGTATGACGTCACAAGCATCATGGCGTCGTTTCGATCATTTTAATCACAGATAAGAAAAACTTAAACTTATTAAATCATACTAATTAATGAAATTTTTCATTGAAATGTAAATGTAATGAATTCTTTAGGGTCTAGGGGTCTGCTACATATAACAATACGTCTTATAATCATTAATATATCTGTCAAGTAACCTATTATTTATTATTTATTTTTGACGACCGGTTTAGCTTAGTGGGTAGTGCACCTGCATGTGAAGCTGACGGTCCTGGGTTCGAATCCCGGTCAGGGCAAATATTTGTGTGATGAGCATGAATATTTTTTTCTGAGTCTTGGATGTTTTCTATGTATTTAAGTATTTATATCTATTAAATATATCGTCGTCTAGTACCCATAACACAAGCCTTCTTGTGCTTACTGTGGGGCTAGTTCGATTTGTGTAAGATTGTCCTCTAATATTTATTTATTTATTATTTATTTATTTATTATTTATTTATTTACTTGTTTGAATTTTAGAAAAACTATTGTATCTATTTCAAAATACATAGTAAGTTATATTATAATGCCAAAAATATGGTTATAGGTAGGTTATTTCTTTGAGGATTCGTTGTGCCGATAGTCAGAAGAATAGTACTTTCATCATAGCGCATCTCTGGCGACCTTACTCACCACTCGGAGTACAATACCGGCAACAACACCTTACAAAGCAGGTGGTGGTGGAAGGTAAAGGTACTTACTTCGCGAGCGAGATGACGTTCGGAGGGGACCAAATATTTGTACCTTACTACAGTTTAATCGATTCCGCTGTGACACGAAAATTACCCATATAAATTGTATGTCAAATTTTCGTGTCCCAATGGAATCATTTAAATTGTAGAAGGAATAAATGCCTTAACTATGGTAAAAATGTCTTTCATCTTTCAACAATTTCGCAATAGCCACGATGGAGGTATGTATGCTAAAATGAGGACATAACTTTAGCAAAACCTTTCAACAATCTGTCAATCCGGCGAAGTCGTGAGAATATGCTCCGCTATCTCAATATGAACGCGCTACCAGCCTGCTGTAGGCCCTAAAAAATATTTAACTTACATATCAACAACAACTTCCAAAAAACTCCTATCTACGTAACCTAAGTCATGCAAAATTACGCTTTAAATCTAGTTGCATTGAGTGGAAACTGGATTGTTCCGAAAGTGTGAGATTGGAATTATCGTAATAAGGTCCAACGGCGCTTCAGTCTTCCGCAAGTAGATACCTATAGCTCGTATCTCAGGCACGGGTTATCGGCGACAAGTACTAACTAATTAAATGCAAATAAGGGTGTTACACTTGTCAATATAATTCAGGGGTTATCGAGTATCGACCCGGAGGGCTATTCTGGTTATGCTGATTTAAGTTTAGAAGTAAAAATATTATGTACCATAAAATTATCAAAAATATGACATAATATTAGGTATATTATATCGGTGGAAATCAATGTGTATATGTATGAATGTGGAAACTTAAATATTACGTTATTGATATTCAAATATGTTCTAAATATTGTACTAGGTACTAGGAACTTACAGGACTCAGGGATAATTAAAATCTTTATACTTTAATACTTTTCTCTAAATTATTATAACAGATAAATCAATATTGAATCGGGCTAAAACAGCCCTGGGAATCATTTTGGATAAGGTGCAGCGTGGGGTAATCTAGACTACGGGAAATTAAAACTAATCGAAATATTTTCCCTGTTTTACATCATTTACTAGTGCCATCTTGGTAAAATTGTGAAAGTGCTTTTCCTCTATCCGCGCATATATAGCACTCTAGTAAATGATGTAACACGAAAGATATTTTCGATTATAGTTTTAATTTTCCGCAGTCTAGATTGCCCCGCTCGCTGCACCTTATAGTTTACCTTACCTTTTTTGCGATCAGCAAAAGAACCGAAACAGATTCTTATTAGTTCCAGTAACAGACTAATAACATGAACTGGTTTTAAATGAAGTATTCCTAAAAATTAACGGCACTGGTGTCGATGACAGTAAGGTCACATGACATAAGTAACCTAACGCGCGTGACGAGAACTCAAGGTCCGAACAGCCTTAATATTTAATCAGAAATCGATTCTTCGCATGCAACAGCTTTGTTGATGAGCCTTTGTAGTGTTATTTTTTAAGAAAAGTTTAAGACCGACCTTGGAAATGTTAATATCGTTAATAAAAAATGGATATATACATTTTATTAAAAAAAGACTGAGTAAAACCCAGATTGAAGTTTTTGGTTTCCCAAGTCTTTTGTCTAATGAACGAAGTGAATTAATGGCAAAAGTTGAGCATTGTCTTGGTGTTTTCATTAAAGGTGTAAAAACTTGTATTTTATATCACCGGTAAGCTGCTGAGTTCATCTATGTAGGTGAATATTATTGTATGAATATTAAGTTACTGTTATATGTGATTACTTTACTTTTTAGGAGTTACCTGTTATTTGTTTCGATTCATTTACCGATTTTATCATCATGATCCATGTATACAGATATTTTTATAACACTTTAAACTGTCGCGCTTTGTAGGTATCTATGAAATATGTTATAGAACAAACTGTAACTTGGAATAGCTATTTTCAAAAACATTGAGTATGTTTAGTAGCTCCAATAGATTGGACGAACACTTGTGAATAATGTCATTAGTTCTTACTGACTGACTGACTCCTGCGAATAGCTCCCCGTGGTATCGTTTCATGCGTTAATTAATGACTTATTGATATATTTCCAAGTTTCACAATAGCACACTGCTACTATTGCGTAATAACTAATTAAAGAAGTTCAAAGATGATTTCTAAAAAATACATAGGTAGGTGTACGTGTTTTTAGATTTTCGTACGTAGGTACTTATTTAATACAGTAGTAGATACAAATACTCACACCTCAATTCTTAAGGGTTGGCAGAGCATATGAAATTTATTTTCTGAGCAACTTTTAGCAATTGTAAGTCGGAGAAAATGTGATATTGTAGACTTAAGTGAATACTAATTATTCTCATCAGAATACGGGCTCATTGCGTGGCATTTCTCCTATTATTAAGTTTATGATGACTGGTCTGGTGTGGCTATCTTGGCTACGTTAACTGATCACGCTTCTGTTGGTATCGACATTTCATAAGATCATCACCCACCTCTGTAATAAAAGCGTAATTAAAGGACTTCAAAAAGACGGGTGTTTCTTGAGATTATATGATTTTTGTTAAATTTCGTCGATTTAATTTTTTTTTGTTATATTATTCTCCAGAATACGGGCCCGTCGCGTGACGCCTCTCCGCACTATCAAGTTTATGGTCACCGGCTATCTAGTCACGTTTATTGATGACGCATCGATATCGACGTTTCGTAATGGCACACCACTACTGTTGTGTAATTAACGGATTCCGAAGTGTCGTGTTTCAGTTTTGATTTCATGTTTATTAAAGTTTACCATGGTTTGATATTGAGATTTGTGTACTAATTAGAAGTTTCCAGACTTGTGAAAGTGTCATAGAGTATTGTCTCTATTTTACTCATGTGAGCTTGTTTGCCCTTTTTTGCGATACTGTCATCTCTATTGGGGGTAAAGGGATGCATAAGAAGTTAGCGGGGCATAGCTGAGAATACCCAGTGAAAAACGATTTAGTTTCCTTTGGTAAGAGTAAGTTATAAACTATTTTTGAACTAATCGACTACATCTCTGACCTTGTTAAGGTATACTAATTAGAATATTTTATTATGATTAGTGTACCTTATTACTTTTTATCTTGATGTTTAGAAACCTTATACATTTCTAACAAATCTGGATGGTAAATAGTTTCTTAGTCTTATTTTTGACATGTAACACTAGATTTAATTAATGATATTTTGGTTATTGTATTATTTTTAATTGATATACATAGTTTTTCTAGGATAAAACGAAGTGGATGTCCGCGAGGTTGCCCAGAGTTTAGAAGAAGAAGCCGTGAAGGTTATAGAAGAGAATAGAATAGAAAGGTTTATTTGCAAGAATACGCAGGTACAGTTGTTACATAATATTAAACATATTCACGGTATCCAGCCGAAGCATGCTAATGTTCAAAACCTTACTTATATAATCCTTATTTGTTAAAATCTCATTTCCATATAATCCTTTACTGAATAAAAACAATGTTCTTGAAGCCACTTTGTCAATTTACGCATAAATTCTAGACCATTGAACAGCTTAATACTATCAGGAAGTTTATTAAAAATTTCATTACAAGTATTGTAGACATTCCGTTTATACATATCCGCACGGCAGGAAGGTTGATACAGAAGGGTATTGCGCTCTCTGATTCCTTTTAAACACATCGGAGCGTAACTTAAAAATATCATGTGAATTTTTACAAAGATGCAGACTTTTTTAATATACATATAAAATATTGTATTTTTCAAAAATGTCTCCAACTATCTGTGATCCATGCATTCGTAATTGCACGTAAACACTTTTTTGAAGTTGACTGTATATATGGGATTTCCAGTGTAAATGATTATCTATGTTGGTCTCCGAATTAATCTTGAGAAAAATGAGTACATTCATATGAAGAGATACAAAAACCTCAGTATTCGTAGAAAGGACCTAACGGTGGGACAAACATCATACAAAGGAGTCGACAAATTTAAGTATCTTGTTTGCATCGCCACAGATACCAACCAGAAGGAAGGGGAGATACAAATCCGGATCCAAAGTGCTCTGCGTAAAGTGTTAGTACTAGGCTAATGAACAGAGAACTCAACTACGGATGAGAAGTCGGTCTTAACACGGAAAGAGGAACACGCACTGCTAGTGGCGGAACGGAAAATTTACCGCAAGATCCTTTGATTTTGTCGTCGTTTACCATCTGATTTGAACCACTCGATGTCGAAGTCGAGGGCATAGCCATAGAAATAAACGTAGCCAAGGCGAAAGCAGGTAAAAAAAACTCTTTGGCGCATCTAAGGATGAAGCTGTAGTAAAGAAATGGGCATTACATAAACTGTCTACCACCCGACTTGCACCGGAACATAGGAATTATCAGAATGACACGTAACGCGAAATGTCACATTTCACACGACCTCAACTGTATCAGTGACAAAATACTCTCAAAGCAATGCCAACGTTATCCTCAGACAATACGACTCAATTTTGTTTACGCGCACAAGAGAGTATCACTGCTATGGTCATGTTAATTTCAACCGTATTTTAGTTAGTTTTAAGATAGGTTTTTATTTGATATACGTATTTGAGTTATCAAGTCACGTGACAAGATTGATAGATGTCAGGTATATCTTCACGCTAAGTGCCTCAGATGCGGTCCGCATGCAAATTATGTTGTTAAGAGATTGCAAGTATTTGTACTTACTGTTAATACATGCATATTTGAATACATTCTTGGCGACAGGTTTCGGTCGGGTCAATCAGAGATCGAAAACGGATTCCAATTTGATATCAATGCGCATGAAATTGGGATACGAAACGCATATAGTTATTTTATCAAATTGACAACTGTCAACTAACAATGACAATTTGCTGTCTTTTTCAAGGTCGCCAACGAATGATAACTAATTAAGATTAAGACCGTTGTTGATAATGCCTAGGAAAATTAAAAAATCATTTCCAATTAATTTAATGTTTTATACCCCTTCGCTGACAAATAAGCATTTTTCCAGCCTGAGTAAATACCGTAGCCCATGGTAGCTTCTGTCGCCATCTTGACTTATGGCAAACATAATTTCCGAGAGGATCCCGAAGAGGATTCTCTGTGTTCATCGCAAGAGACAAATGCAGGTCAAGATTAAATATAAATTCTCTTCTCCTGCGCACCCTCGGGATCTCGGGCTATCATACTTATCAGCGGTAACAACACAAAATCCTAACAAAGTAAGTAAGTAGTGGGAGTTGCAGCTTACCATTTGACACATGTTAACATTTATAACATAATATGGTTATATAGTTAGGAAACCATCAAATTATTACAATAAATAGTAAATCCGACAAATTAATCAATAAAATAAATACTCGTTTTTCCTTACAACGATAAATTACGAGGCCATAGAACTGTGACATCACATTTCACTGCCTATCAGCATGGAGCGTTTTCAGTACTCGTCAGCTATGTTGTATTTTACCTTTCGTTTTCTTCTTTTGTGTTGCTCTAATTGTAGTTGGTCCCATATAAAAATATGATCTCTAAAAACTGGTTCGAAAGGCACCATAAAAAATAGTCATATAGCCAATTCCTTGTATTATGCCGATGTTACTCTTAACTCAACGACAGTGGCAAACATCCTTATTGCCTGCCTGTGGTAAGCAGACACTGTAGCCTATGGACGCACGTGAGTCCAAGCCCCGTATTACGGTCGCAGTTGTGGCATAACAAACGCCAAGTTAAAGCATCTGTCGATTTCTATCTAGTGGCATCAGATAGTGACAGATGATTTATCTTGTCGTCTAACACGCAATAAACCTGACCAGAGATCCCCAGAATAATCACAAGCGCATTGCCGACCCTTCATTAACTTGAGGATTGCAGGTTCCCACCATCAACATAGCACGTTCTTACCCACTACCAGCAGGCGAATCACGTAACTTTATGTACTAACGGTAGATAGATTTTACTGTCAATTTTGAAGTATAAATGTATGAGCTGACAATTAGAATTTGACATTAAAATCTACCTAACGGTAGTAAAAATGTTACGTGATTACCCCGCAGGACTACAACACCATAGCACGATGTTGAACCTACATTATTATTATTATTGGGAGCCTGTACTGTGCCACTGCTGGGCAAAGGCCTCCGTTTCCAATGGTGTCGATCCTGAGTCTCCTCTGACCACTCCTTTGAAAAAGAGTCTAGCTCGTCCCGACATCGCCTGCGAGGTCTGCCTCTGGCGAGGTGAACCTACAATACTATGTTGAATATTTTGAGACCACAATACCCACTGTCATAACAGGCGGCATTAAAACTAATTGTGGTTCCAGACTTTTGAGACAAAGCGTTTATTTCAATGGGTACCAAAACCCGAATCTAATTAACTGGAGGGGTCTTAATTAGTCCCCATTGTAACCTGACAAGAACCGGCAATTTTCTTACAACCTTAATTTTTGGGACACATTGCCATGCCCTGCCTTGAGCTTTCTCTTCGTATTGAGTAGCGTATTTTCTATTTAATATTAATCTGCTAGTTGATTTCGTAACGTGTCAAGCACGTAAGTCTAACTGTAATTTTTAGTATGAAAAATGACATTTGGATCAACCTTATGCACGCACGAAAACGCTACGTATGACTACGTAGCGTAAGGTAGGAAATTGTGGAAGGAAATCAAAAGCATTTGTCGGAACTTTGCCTATAAGGTGCATGATCATCAGCTTAAAGTCATCTACTACTAGACAATACTGGACATAGGCCTCCCCCGGCAGTCTAGCGGACTCCCGTGATAATAACCAGGTCAGCAGCCCACCACTTCAAGGGCCTTCTAACGCTACGTCGTCCGGTACGTATAAAAAACCCCATCGGTTATAACAATTTTAAATAAAATCTTGTAAAAATAGGGATTTTATTGATCAGGGTGTATATTAGACCGTTCAACAATAAAGTGGACGGGGTGTGTTGCTTCGTGATTTAATCTACCTTTAGTCATAGATTCTATACTCTGCTCGACAGTGTGTATCCCAAATGTTAAGGCAACAAACCAAAATAAGGCTTTAAAAAACGTTTAACTAAATCATCGTCCAAAAACGCTCGCTCTAGATAATTATAGGCTGTTTCGTTCCTCGGAACTAATCAACCTGCCGCTCTCACTCGTTAAGGCTGAAAATGAAAGGGATTTCCGAAATTAGATTAACAGTAAGTACTCGTACTATGCATTTACGATTACACTCATGTTATTATAGTAATACGTCTAATTGCTCCGGAGCATACAATAAATAATGAACCTACCCCGTACAGAAGCTACACTCTCTAAGGAAACCAATATACGACATGTCGTGTCGCGCTCTTGAAAGCATCCAAACAGGCCACAGTATCCATCATCGTCCTCCTAGTGTTATCCCAGTAGGTACAGTTGCATCTTGAAAGATGCCCGGGGTTCGCTACCTAATCCCAATATTTGGCGTTGGCACTAGTTTTGAAGGAAGCGAGTGAAAGTTCCTTCCAACCCTAGTGGAAATCAGACCTTATTGGAATTAGGCGTGTTAAGTGAGTGGGGAACTTCTAAGTTTTCAAGCTTCCCGAAGGCCTCTAACTTGGCTTAACGACTACTATCATAGACAGCATCCGGGATCAACGGCTTAACGTGCTTTGCAAAGCACGGGAGCGCTCAGTTAATAATCACTCAAAGGGGTCACCCATCCAAGAACTGACCTCGGCCGATGTTGCTTAACCTCGCATACCTCATACGCGGGCGTCGCTAGGCTACGAGCGATAGGCTACTGTGTCCAATCGACCTTAAAAAGTATTAATGTCCTCTAGCCTATAGTTGGTACTGACACTGCTATAGCGTGACGTGCTATGAAGCTGGTGGTCCTTTGGATGTTTTCTATGTATTATAACACACATACATACACATCAGATTTGGTTGAGGCCGCATAACCAACCTTGCTGGAGCGCAAACTCTTAGAGTATTCCAGTGTTTAAACAACCCGCGAGGTAGTGTCGGAGGTTTCCCCTGGATTTTCCCCAGGCCACTCTCCAACCACGCACTCCTATCGTATTGTGCCCGGCCCACAAATCCACAGTCAGGTTAAAAAAACATACACGTACACGTACACTCACGCCTGTATTCCCAAAAAGGGTAGGCAGAGCACATGAAATTTAATTCCAGTACCACATTTATAGCAATTGTAGGTTTAAAGATGGAGAAAATGTGATTTTGCAATTGAAGTGATGAGTCGCTAGCCCATCGCCCCCAACACACTGCAACCCGGTTCCCATAGTCGGCTCTTACGACACCCAGGGGAAGAAAAGGGGAAGTGCTATATTCTAACCTCGTACCACACGGGTATCAATATAAGTACGTATATCGTCGCCTAGTAGGTACCCATAGTTCAAGCTTTGCTTAGTTTAGGAGTAGGTTGATTGGTGTAAAATTGTCAACACATTTACCTATTTATTCATCAGATAAATGAATAAATAGGTCAATTATAGCTTTACATGCTAAGTACTAAATAAAAGTAATAAACTTTTCAATCTTTACAATTTCATGCAAACGTCTCCTTTCAAAACAATATCAAGGGCTTATCTAAAGAAACCGTGGTTATTCATGTCACAGCAGCGATTATGATCACGAGGTGTCTTCATTATATGCAAATTTTACCCAGTAATAAAGGGGCAATTCAGAGGGGAAACTGGGGACGTATGGTTTATAATGTGACAATGTGTCGAGACGAGTGAATTTATAACAATTAACAATATTATTTAATTATTGCTCACCAAAATACAAAAAAGGAATACAAAATAAAGTGTAACGTAAATAAAGACAAGCAACAGGCGAGTTTAGATATTTATTTCACTAGTTTTTGCCTTAGAATATAGCATTTTGTTACAAAGTTAAAAAAGTAGAAGGTCGAATTGGACACGTATAAGTAGGTGTTTTTATCGGTATTTAAACATTTACAAAAATTACCGACGTAACCGATCTTGACATTTCTAGTGTTCCTAATTATGTGAGTGCCATTTTAACGTATTTATGTAAACCTCCTGCTCCATTTACTTACATGTAACGAGCGTTGACGAAAACTGTAAGTATAACATTTAACTTTAACTATTTCAGTACAAGTTCCTCCAAGCACCCATAGTTTTATGACTTAATAGCAGTTCAGATGAGATACAAGATATGCGCGCGCAGCAATGTTATACTTTGTAAAGTCTAGGTCGTTCTCAAAAAAATAAACCAAATGTGACCGAAGTTATAAAATACGGTATGGCACTAAGGTAAACGTACCTGTACTCGACATGGCACTTTCAATACTATATCATGATGACAAAGGTGATTAATAGGTGTCATCTATTGGGCACAAAGATGTTTAACACTGGGACGATTATCTTTCATGTTACATTTAAGTACTTTTTTAGGGTTCCGTACCAAAATGGTAAAAAAGGAACCCTTATTATAGGTTTCTCTTTGTCTGTCTGTCTGTCTGTTACATCGCTAAATATCTAAAGAACTACCTTATGCTATCGATTTAAAATTTGGAATAGTTATAAAGAAGGCTTACCTACATACATAGAACATGACTTTTTAATTTTTATTTTTATTTTCTGTGAAAAATATCAGATAATAGGCTGTTCACAATTTGAAAGTCTAGTTAATATATCGAGTGGGATGTCATATGAAACTTTTTTTTTACGTTGTCATTTTTGTTTTATGAGGGAAAATGTAAAAAAATACCGTGTCCCCCCCCCCCCCCCTTATCTCCAAAGTTTACCAAGGAAAAAATATAAAATTATTACATAACATTGATATCAATGTATATTTTACAAGAAAAATATAACTGTAGCTCTATCTAGTTTTTCTTTTTTTTATTTCTATACTAAGTTAGTAATTTAATCACCTTTGCAAATAGCTTCTTCTGAAAGTACCTTCTTTCAAGTAAAGAAAAAAAAATTTAAATCGGTTTACGTGATAAAGAATTATCCTTGGAAAACTACCATACATACAAAGTTATTCAATCGCTCAAATTTGTAACAAAAGTCGCCGATAGATGACGCTGTACCCATGGCGTCCAATTTTGTAGCCACCTCACTCACACTCACCACTGCCCCCGATTACCCCAACCTACACTTCACTTACCTAATTAGGGTATCATTGCTATATTTTGCCTTACTTACCTACCTGCCCACTATAGCTATTCTTGCAAACGAATCCAGGATCCCATACTGAACACTCTAGAGCATTGGCACATCCTATCTATCCTAAGGCGATATGATTCACCCCGCCACATTGTACCTTGCCTAGGTTTCCCCTAGATTATAATGGTTATGGTTATACAAATATATTAAAATATCTATTACCTGGAACTAGCCATTACCAAACACCAAGCATCCGCTTCCTACCAATGTGTGGCATCTATTTCGAGGTTGGCAACATTGTCACAAAATGGCGACAGCATTTGGCGGTAACGCGCGTGCCTCCCTTGTAAACACTAATCGTTTTAAAAGTAACAATCATTACTTAACCATGCGAATATCGCTCATAATGGAACGCAATAATGTCTTGTATGTCTTGAGTCTAATCGTTTCACGTTCGAATTTCAAAACATCCACTGGACGTGACGCGGTTTCCGGTGATACCGTTTTATACTTTGAATTTAGAAACTTTAAACCGTTAGTCAGGGTTGCCAGTTTAAACAGTTCTTAGCCAGTTACGTAGTACATATTTCTAACGATAAAGGCAACATTGAATAAAAGTAAATATTATCATCCTATCCCAAATCCTGAATTAAATTACGTAAATAGATGTTTTGCTTAGCACATTACAAATTCTTTGTCGACAGCGGTTATGAAACTTATGAATAGTTCTAAAATAGTGTAAGGTAATAGGAGTCTATTTAAATAGGAATAGAGTCCAAAAGTGACAAATATGCAGTTTCCTGAACGTACCTATTTTGCAGTCTAAACTAAAATATATACAAGTTTGTTAAAACGTTGCTAAACAGCAATGAGCATCACCATTAGCCACCACTATGAAATATTTCCCACATTAACATTTAACTTAATGTCCACAATAACTCAAAACAAAAACAAAGGCATTTATTATGTCGCAGCCAATGGCGAAATTCATTTAAACGAAGGGTTCCAAAAAAGATAATCACGGTACCCTTGATTTAAATAGATTCCTGAGAATACGATAGGCGGGGACAAACATATGAGTTTTGGAGCCGACTTTTTTCGTCTGGCAACTAAATTAAATTGACCTTAGGCTTGAATATTGTGGAGGTTTTAATTTTTGACGAGACATTGCTTTTTTAACGTTTTTTTTACTGTTTTTAATATGACTTCAGGGTTGCCTACATATGTTGACCTTTGCTTAGCCTTCGGCGGCATCCAGCCGGAGGGCAATACAATATATTGAAGTTACCTATTTCCACCATTTATGGCAACAAAAAGGAGTATGCATTGCGATTTTGTATAAAGTAACTGCAACACTGATGTAGGTACATAATATAACGTTGCAAATGTACGAGTTGGCTAGGTACTGTTGTTAACATAAATAGGAATTACAGAGAATGTTAGGGATAGTTGCGATCAGATGCATCTCACTTCAGGGTGGTCAAAATACCTGAGAGTCATGCTCAGATGTTTGTGAGTATCTTGTTCGCTCCGATTCACTTGATGGCAACTAATGACAGTGGCATTCGCCATTAGTATAGAGTTTACGTTCATATAGTCAATAAATAAGTAGAATAAACATACAAATAAATAAACAGTCATAACGTTATATTCGTATTTTATTACAAAAGCTTATGGTACACAATATGAACATTAATTTCATGTGACATTAGACACCATAAAAACACAATCAAACTATAACAAAAGTAAATTAATAAAAACTTTCTAACGGCGTGACGTCTAACCGAAGGTCTTAATTCTAAAGTCACCGACAATTCCGTAGGCGTGGTGCATAAAAAGTCATAAGAATATGCAAATTTATACTGAACGCTATACGGACGAAAATCAACTTTCAGTTTATTGGAATAGTTGTGAGTAAAATAGCTTAAAGAAAATGTGATGTCAGTCATAATGTCCCGCGATGGGCGGACATAAGACGAAGTAGTAATAATCATGTTTTTAAGGTATTTTTTAGGTTGTGACAGTTGCGTTGTTATTAGGGATGCAGATTCTTAGTTATATACGTAGATACTTATGTGATTTTTATTTAATTAATATTCCTCAATTTAAAAGACAATAGCAAATCCACAAGCAGAAGTGAATTATTTATAAACATTATAGAAGACGTTACATTATGAGATATATAATTACAGTAAGTAAACAAAATCATCAAAAATATATCCTTGTGAAAATAATTAGCACATTTCATAAATGAGAAATATTAAATCTGTCTTTCCTTTTTGCATAACCTAATTGACAACTATTAAAAACTACTTACTTCAAAACACGATATCATTGAAAGCAAAGTATGCAAATCATGCCATAAAATTATATTCTCATTTATTGACAACTATGTCAATGTCATATCAATTATGTCGCCATTTCAACTGTCAAATCATTATTCATGACTGACACGAACAAAAAGATAGAAAAAAATAGTGACAATTTATTCACACAACCCTGATAAAGTATACAAAAGATATCTTATTCCATATTTGCATAACAATATTAATAATGTCACTGATATACACGATTCTCTACCTTATTACACAATTTTACAGACATAGATGTATGTAAAG
The DNA here is from genome assembly GCA_963556455.1 of Epiblema foenella. Taxonomy (NCBI): domain Eukaryota; kingdom Metazoa; phylum Arthropoda; class Insecta; order Lepidoptera; family Tortricidae; genus Epiblema; species Epiblema foenella. The sequence goes on along the minus strand of OY747113.1, from coordinate 8,984,631 downwards.
TTTACATTGTATATAATTGTAAAGTAACAATTTTACATTTGCAGCGCATTTTATAAAATCATACAGTCTCAAGAATAAATTCTATATTTATTGCGAACGAACGCAAACTTTAAAATTGTTTCTGTACAAGCCAACAAAGATACATTCGATTTTCACAAAATCAAATAAGGGCCTTATTCTCTAAGCAAGACAGTTAAAATTGTTTGTCATAAATGAAAAAAATAGAAATAGATGTTGAAAAAATAGACAAAGGCTTGCATAATTTGTGCTATTATTAGTACATGCAAATGAACAATAGACGCGACATCGCGACAACTGCTTGTACCAAGGTCGATGATGCATATCTGAATTAATTAATGGATATTACACAATTATTCAAATTATAAACTACTATAGCGTTTGTCCGCGACTAGACCTGAGTTCTTTATATCTCTTATAATCTATATTTCATTATCATTATAATTTATTTGCTTTATCAGGTACAATGATGAGATACTTTGATATCAATCCGCTCGTGGCCCAGCGGCGCCCGCGTGCTGCATGCGGTATGCGAGGTTAAGAAACGTGGGCCGGGGTCAGCTCTTGTATGGGTGACTGCTTTGAGTGGTTACTAACCGAGCGCTCCCTAGCTTTGGAAAGCACATTAAGCCGTTGATCCGGCTGCTGTCTATGGCAACAATCGTTAAGCCAAGTTGAAGGCCTTCGGGCGGTTTGAGAAATTCTAACAGTCAAGTTGCCCACTCACTTGACAAAGGGGGGTCGTAGTTGCACCACTTCCGTAGGGGGAGTACCCACCGCAACCCTATACGTGGCCCCTGGGTGGTGTTACAAGTGTAATAATACTGGCAACCGTACTGTCTTCTAGAAAATCTCATAAGTATGCAAGAAAAAAACACTTGAGTGAAAAACGCCCCGATGATAAAACGTATCCTATGTTCTAATACATGATTTTAAAGAGCAAGTATCTAAATTTACCTATATACTCTATACATATAGATTAGCAGTACTATAAAGCCGGGTATTCAGTAGCAAAATGTAACCGTAACCGCACGGATACTGTAATGTAACTAGTTCAAGTATTTATGTAACTGAGAGAGTGCCGCTTATCTGCTCGTTGCGAGCCGTTCGGAAACCACCTATACAATGGTTTCCGGCGGTGGCAGTGTAACTGTAAGCGAAAGGTTACAGTTACAGTTCATTAGTTAGTAGGTAGCTGAAAGAGTAAAAAGCTAAACAGATTATTTCGCATAGGTGTTGTAATTGGATGGCCAAAGGATCCGGCTATCTCATCCCACAATTTCTTAATCTGAATAATAGGCATTATAGTTTTGTTTAAAAATCCCAGATGCCATGTGTGTTGGGCGTATCCGTGGCTCACACTTAGGTACCGGACGCGTAACTCAGGCCCGTCGTTATCAAGTACCGCTATATTGGGATGAGTTGTCGTATGGAAGAGATGTATAGCTGTGAACTGGAAGAGTGTATCCACCTAGCTTTTTCCCAGTTGCGCCCGAAGGACCGTGGGCTCCTAGCCTACACTAGCCTACAATTAGGTCCGAATCCCACAGATTTGAGGTAGGCTAGTTTTTTTAACCTCGTCGGTGGCAAACAAGCGTGCGTCCCGTCTAATGTTAAGCGGTCACCGCAGCCTCTGGATGCTTGCAACTTCAGGGGTGTCTCATGCGCATTACTGACCCTTTATTATATCCATATTGTAGTCCCTCGGGAAAACCTCGGCATGAAAGCACATAACAGTCTATCTGACCGTTTAAACCAGAGGGTAAACTAGACCTTGTTGGAAATAGACCGGTGTCCTCACGTTGATTTCCTCCACTATCTTTCTTTATCTAAAGTGACTCTTCTGAATTGTTTGTGGCCGTGGCGGTGCAAATTTTAATCCACCATCTTACTTGATTCAATATAATATGTCTAATTGCTAATAGTATTGACTATTGATTTTATGCAACATTTTGAATAATCACAATAGCCCATTTTATCCTAAAGTGGTCCCAGTTTACAGCCGTACTGTTGTTATTGGCAACAAAATAAAATCAACGGCACTTCCAGCGTCCACTGACCGTAGACACGCGCAAGCCACGCGCTTGCGCATATTTATTTATTTTTACCGAAATAGACCGATGGTCGCAGAGTGCGGCCGGAGGAATCCGACACGTGGCTTATGTCTTAATGTAGTCGCAGTACTTGACTCATGCAAGATGGCTACATTGGCTACAGTACAATTTTATATCCACAGAAGAAACAGATTCCCATGTCGTGGGTCTTATTCGCAGAGGAATGTCTCTACGATATCGCTTAGGATTAAATATCTTTCTTATGCAGCTACTAGATGGGCAACTTGTAATTTTTCCAAATAAAACTTTGCCTTAAATTTCACATAAGCTACGGGGAAAACCCTTACTTGCTAGAATTTCATTTGCCCGAATTTTAACTGCCATACTGTTCAACTGCCATAATGTTGTTTCTTATAATTTCGTATGTCATACTCATTGTTTACCATATTAATCAAATGCCAGAATCTTTATTTTCCAAAATATCAATTCCAATAATCTCATGTTCCATAATCATTGTATTCCATAATTATGACATGCCATACTTTTATTTGCCATCCATCTCAACTGCTCGAATCGAATAGCTGAGAATGAGAATCCATAATTTTAATGAAAATCGTTTCCCTTAACACTATTCACAGCATTTTTTAGGGTTCCGTAGTAAACAAGGAACCCTTATAGTTTCGCCATATCCGTCCGTCCGTCCCCCGCTTTTCTCAGTAACCGTTAGTACTAGGAAGCTGTAATTTGTCATGAGTATACATATCAATGACGCCGACAAACTGGTAGAATAAAATCATAAAAAATGTTTTTTTAGGGTACCTCCCCTACATGTAAAGTGGTGGTGTTTTTCTTCCAAGCCCCATCGTATGGGGTATCGTTGGATAGGGTGTCTATTATTTTATCGAAATATCTTACATCGATTTTCATTTCATCGAAAACTGTTCAACGAATTTCATTAGGTTTTTTTTTCTAATCACATAATCATCAATTCATTGCATTTTATATAATCGAACCACTTTTCATAGTTAATCGTTTCGAATCCGTCTCTAATCGTAGCGTAACAGTACATCGAATTTACCTTTCATCGAAGTATTCGTTATTCATAGTATTAATTTAACGAAACATGATTCACAGATAGTACGTTCCATATAGTATTCTTTCCAAGAACAATGTTTCATCGAACAACCAAGCAAGCATGATTTTTCAAGGCGTATAATCTTTCTGGTCTTATATAAAAAAAATAACCTCGAAGATTAAGACGGGAGCAAAGCTCCCGTCTTAATCTTCTAAACTATCCGCATTACAATCGGTTTTGCCCTAACTGGTCTTTCTGAAAAAATTACCCCGAAGATTAACACGGGAGCAAGGCACCCGTCTTAATCTTCTAACCTATCCGCATTACAGTCGGTTTTGCCCTAATAGGTCATTTGTACATTTTAGATTTCGGGTATTTTTGTTTTTGAGTATTTTTGTTTATGAGTACTTTTACAGAGTACACCAAGAATCTGAGAAAAAAAATAATTTTAGACTTACTTATATCAAGAATAGTAAACAGTGGTGAAATGATGTTCTAGGTAATAAGAATTTTGGGAACTGAAACCTTCGTTAAACCAAAATTATACTAAAGGCCATTCGATGAACGACTACGTCGATGAACAAATAAAATACTGAATTAAAATTCGATGAGTTGATTCTTGTGTAAAAGGTAATTCGAGCAAATGTTTGAGCGATCTAACGAAGTTCGATGAATGATTCCTAAGTGATAATAAAATTATGCGAATAGTGTTATGGGAAATGATAATCGATGTAACGATTTTCGGTAAAATGATGGATCCCCCGTTGGATAGCTCTTTCAAAAATATTATATTTTATTTCTATAAGCATTTTTGATTCAAGAATCGGTTGGCGTGATATTAAGCTTTGAAGTGATAATTTTTGCTATGGTCAAGTGTCCCCCCCCCCTGCCAGCTAAACGATGGCTACTAGGCATGTGAAAAAAATCATGGTAGTAGTATATACGATGAATTTAAAAGGAAAACTATCACAGCTAAGTAGACATTACCGTAAAGGGAAAAAATATGTATACAACACAACATCTCAAAAAAGTACATCATCAGTACTAAGGTCACTAAAAACCCTTCTACGGGTCCGTAATTCCGCATATGACCGGTGACGTTATGGACGGTCAACTACGGAATACTACACTGTGCGTGGCCCGACACGCATTTGGCTGTTTTTTTACCACTTAGGAACCATTTATTGAAATTCGTTAGATCGCTCATACATTTGCTCGAATTGCCTTTTACACAAGAATGAAATTTGGCTACCGGGCGAGCGAGCGAAGCGAGCGAGCAAAACCTTCCGGGGCAAAACCGACTCTGTTAGGTTAGGTTCAGAAGACTAAGGCGGGCTTTTTTGATTGCTTGCTTGCATCCATGCATGCATGCCTGCTTGCTTGTTTGCCGTTGAGACAGTTAGGCGATCGACACTATAATGCGTGTCATCCACGAAGGATGTTAGGATTGTTTCGGAAAGAAACTGTATTTAGTATGGCGTTTGAATATTCTATTAAATAATATTATTGCACTTAATAATATGGATAACAATACGTATGGCATTCGTATCATTCTGTCATGTAATATTCGAGAATACAAGAGTATATCAAACAATTTTTCTAGTAAATGAACCATTCGGGAAAATGTTTATCGAGCAATTGAAATTATTCCATATGAATTTCGGGCAAACAATAGAACCTACAGAAATTGTATTTTTTATTAGAGTACTCGTACCTACTGCATCTAACTTATAAAATTAGACAGCTCATTAATAAGTAATGACAAGTCTTGTCATTTTGCCAGACAAAGTAATTATTTATAGTTCTTTCAGTCACATTACAAAGACAGTTACAACACTGGCGCACACTGCGCAATAGTTTAAGTTTAAGTTTAATGTTTAAGTAATTGCCCATCAGTATAGGCTTGAGTATGTAGTAGTAACTGAACCTTGTACTGAAACGTATTAAAATGAGATCGTTTTCACATCACATCGACACGTTCATCACATAAGAGAGGTAGGGCACAGCAAAATGTCATCTTGCTCGAATTTGGAGCAGCCCAACTGGACAAGTACCTCCGCCTTGCAGAAGACCACAGCCATAATAACATTATCTACTATACAAGTATGTGTTGTTGTGTTCCTGGAGGTGAGCAAGGTTGCCAGAGCTCCCGAGGATGCCACTGTGTTGAGAGCGAGGGACCTAAATTTGTCCCTTCTGTTGTCAACACAGTGCGTCCTCAAATTTTCTAAGAGTCGGCAACGCGTACGTGACTCGTTTGGAGTTGCGGGCGTCTATAGGCTGCGGTGGCCGCTTACCATCAGGTGGACCGTAAGCTTATTTGCCACCGGCGTCGTATAAAAAAAACATCATATTCGTACTTGTAACATTCTCTTCATTTTATATCGGGTGAATAGGTCGGCAGAACAATACAACACTTGCATATTTTACGATCGCGTAGACACATGGTAGATACAAGTACGAGTATAGCTATTAAACTGCATTTGATAATGAAAGACTTTTTTCGATAAGTTGCCGGAGCATAGAAAAAGTTTTATCTTAATGGAATAAAATCTTGAGCAACAACTTTATAGATTAATTTATAAAAAAACAAAGTATAGGTAAGTAGAGGAAAAAGTATGTACTTACCTATTTCGGAAAACACAACATTGTATTGCCACCATAATTTAGCACTACATATGTCCCGTTCACAACCATTACACATGGTTTTAACTGAAAACCAACATCTCCATCTAATTCGATAGCTCACGAAAATTTAGACCCAATAAATCTCCCTTTCCTCTGATGATGCAGGCCACAGCTTCCTGTAAGCTTCGCTGGATGGATTTACAAGCTTTAATTCGGCTAGATATATGGCCCGCAGAGCTTTTACGGCTCGGCATAATGCTTTAGTGCCTTATTTGTTGTGTATAATGCGGTTAAGGTGATTTCGGCGCTCGAAGTTATATTTTACTAATTTTAGGCACGTAAATTCCTAAAAAGTACACGTTATTTACAAACATATCTATACTTTGGACACGTTGTTATCGTTACGTTATTTTAATGCCTGGTGTATTATAGAAATGCAATTGTGTTAAAATTTATTGAAAATGAAAAGAAACTATTATAAGTCACAACGGAAAGGCGATGTTCAGATTATACGAAACATTTAGAAATAAAATAGATACCTTTCTCTAAGCTTGTTTTGCAATACAATGTGTAGTCAGCCACATAGACTAAAAGGAGCTAAGTTTTAAATGTGTCATGAGAGAGATAAATAGTGTAATTTAAGCTGTTTTTTTAAGACAGCAAGAGATTTAGTACGCCTCAAATCAGGAGATAAAGAATTCCAAAGCCGAATAGCTTGGAAAGTGAAGGAAGAATTCCAAAATTTTGATGAGGAAGATGGAACAGTAAGAAGCAAATTTTAGGAGGACCTAACGGAACGAAACTAAGTAAAACGCTCTTTGAGATAGCGTGGAGTTGCAGGGTTAAAGAGAGTAGAATACAAAAGAGGATGTGAGAATTACGGTGAAAACGCATAGAGACGAGCCACTTGAGCTGGGAGCGGAAAAAGGATACATGGTCATATTTGCGTAAGCCAAATATAATAATAGTAATAGTAATGTTTGAGTAAGAGCAATTTTAGTGGCAACGGGCAGTTAAATACGTAGCCTTCTCAGAGAAGCTACTGCCGAAAACATCTTCCTGCTGACCTCCTTAACTTGAGGTATCCAGGATAAAGTCCTATCCACGATAAGGCCATTTTTTAACTTCTGTTGAATAAAGGTTAATCGATGTTATCGAAGTAAATCGGTGAGACACTATTAAAATCGATTATTGTAAAAAAAATTAAGCTCCCAATTATGATAGCCTGGTTTTTAGAGGGGTTAAACTTAAGAACAAAACTATGCCTCCAATTAAGGATACGCACCAGGTCATTTACAGTATTGATGACAGATGGAAGATCATTAATTACAGTCAGTTTTACTTCATACATATCACTCTTCAAAAAATGTAAATGAGTCGTAAGTCAATCTAGCAATACTATATATCATTTGATTTGACACATGAGGGGCTGAGATGATCCCTTATATGTCGGACATGCAGCATTAGTCCCTTTCGTACTTACATACTTGACGGTAAGGGACGAATGCTAATATGTCCTACATAGAAGCAATCATCTTAGCCCCTATGGTCTATGAGATTTTTACTACCAATGTACAAATTTATATTTTAAACCAGTATTGTGGGTAAATAAGTAATCGAATTTATTACACGAATAATATTTTTTTGTTGAAAATAAGTGTAATAAAGAAACCTAAACATAAGAGTAGTGTGCTAAGTGTTTTTTTTTACCACAAAAATAAATGCAAGTAGATTTGCTCACTCTGTAGTAGTCAAGCTACACCACTAATGCGGAAATAAGATTCCGTACTAATAGTCTGGTTTACAAAGGTTTTAGCTAGTCAAAGGCAATATAATTTTGTGTTAATACTATGTGTATTTAAATATCTAATATGTTCGGTGGCCGCACGTGGGAACGAGGGGCGGCGCCCGCGCATTGTTTCTCATCATTTCCGGACGTCATTTCTGAAAACCGTTTTCGGCCGAGATGATTTATTCGGTCGTTATGTTTAATTTGAAAATGTTTTGTTGTTTTCTATACGTATAGGGTATGTCGTTTCAAGACAGTTGGACAACTCCCATACACATTTGAATATTGAATAGGGATGTTGACATCAAATAAGAAAATCAATAATTTCGAATTTTCTCGAATAAGGACCAATTTCTTAACCTCACTAAATGGCTACACATCACTACATAGTATAAAACAAAGTCGCTTTCTCTGTCCCTATATCCCTATGTATGCTTAAATCTTTAAAACTACGCAACGGATTTTGATGCGTTTTATTTAATCGAAGAGGAAGGTTTATATGTATAATAACATATATTAAATAGTGCACCCGTGCGAAGCCGGGGCGGGTAGCTAGTAATATATAATTAACATTCTGCAAAGTTTTAAGAGGAGGCATACTCTGTACCTTTTCTGAAAAACGCACTTTTGTATTGGAAAATTCGTCATTTACTATGCCGCTCGTGGTCAACGACGTCACTGATCTGTCCCGCTTTCTCTCTCTAACCAGCAACATTAAAATGGTTGTAGCTTTCAACGACACTTATCTGTCAAACCTAATATAAGAATTTATTAACTTAAATAAAATAAAATATCAATAATAATAAAAAGGTATAGGGGACGGGGTGCACTAACTTACGGTTTACAGACCGATCGTAATAAATATGGAGCCAGCATCTGTTATTCCATAGAAACTTGACAAACTTTCCTTCAATCAGATTTATATGCATTGAAAGTCATATTGATGCAAGGTCATTCCAGTGCAGATGACCCCCTCTAACACTTATGCACAATCTGTAGGTACGGTTATTGTTTTAGTACCATAAAAAAGCAATCCTTTTTTGTAAAAAAACACACATCACTGTCGTTGATAATTATGAAATCTGCAACAGAAAAGTTCATTTTTAAGATGATATTTAGGATTTTTTGACTGAGTTACCACGGCATTTTTTTTTTCAAAATTTTGTTTGGTTATTTTATTTCTTTTTCAGTCCACAATATAATTTTTCTGTAGTGTAATTCTACATGCGCGTGCGGTATGCGAGGTTATGCAACGTTGGGCCAGGTCAGTTCTTGGATGGGTGACCGCTTTGAGTGGTTATTATCTGAGCGCTCCCGTGCTTTGGATGGCACGTTAAGTCGTTGATTCCGGCTGCTGTCTATGACAACAGTCGTTAAGCCGAGTTTGAGGCCTCCGGGCGGCTTGAGAACTTCTAACAGTCAAGTTACCCACTCACTTGACAAGGGGGGGTCAAAGTTGCACCACGTCCGTAGGGAGTACCCTCCGGTAACCCACCGCTATCCTACACGTGACCCCTGGGTGGAGATAAAAGTGCAACAAAAACCGGCAACCGTACTGTCTTCTCAAAGATCTCACAGTTCGAAACTACATTACTACGAATACTACATTATTTCTTGATACTGGAAGTTCAAACTTCAGTATTTTCGTCACATCTCTGAATGGGCCGTTACCTTAAGTCACACGATAATACCTACTCACAAAATATGTAATACGAATTTGCCTAATTCATGTAACAGTTTTCGCAACTTTGTTCTTCTCTAACGTCACAATTCCCACAAAACTAATAACATTTTGTAATATTTCACTTCGCAATAACATTTATAACGACTTTACAACAATGGAGGCAGACGAAAATTGCTTTAGTATATCGGCGACATATCATAAACACCGCCAAGATCCAATTACAACCCGAATTAACAAGAATAAACTCTATCCGATGCTAATAAGAATCACATTCACTGATTATAAAATTTAGTAGACACAGCGTGACAAAGTCATAGTTTGATGATCAATTACCCTAAAAGCAAACCTTAACTCCGTGTTAGTAAGGTCATGAATCGCTTGGAGGCAACAGGTTGACGTTAAAAAGAAACAACAAAGGCACCGGCCCGCTCAAAAGCCTTAATCGATTATGGTGGATCGATATAGCGTGGATCGATTATCGCGGTGTCACCCGGAACAAATCGGACCTCAGACAATGGTATTTCTTCATCAGAGACAAAAAGTGCCGCAAAATATGGATTATGAAGGGTAATCTGGTTACACAGGATGATTTTCTGATGGTTAAATTGAACAGTCGCCATCAGATAAATATATCGAGTCAGAGATGGTCCTTATAAATATCTGAACACGCGTGCATTGTCTAGGTACCAAATGCACTCTATTTGGTCAAGTTACCTCAGATATTTTTGAAAACACCGAAGCATACAGATGTATTTTGTGGCGACTTTACTCCGACTTTTGTTCTGGAATCCTTATGATATAATAACGCATAATTTTATTTGGAGGTCAGCACTAAGTAGGTATCTATAAATATGCGCATATACTTCAAAGACTAGAATCATGCTGATCGTTAATTTGATGCGCCAGTTTGCGGCCACTTGGATGATTTGATGAATTGAAAGGATTTACTTGCTTTTTTAATATATTCCCATTCAATAGCTACTAATAAAAATGCATACTACTTACTATTTCTTTAGGGCGTGTAAAAATGTTAATATTTTTAATTGAAAAAACTTCGTTCTTCATAAGGCCGCAAACTGACGCAGGCCGCGGAACTGGCTTAGCGACCCTAATTTAATTTTTTACAGTGATCTATTAGGTAGTTTTGCACTTTGGTAGTAGTGCAATATATTCATAGTTTGTCTTAAGTTCATTCACGGATACATTAGTTACTAAGTACTTAAGATGTTGAGGAAGAAGTAGATATACTTATTTAACCAATAAAAGACATAAATTCGATAAATAGCAAAATGTAATCGCTGTTTCTAGAAATATGCAAAGAATCTGCATTAAATTAACAATTTATGGACACAGAGCAACATTATACGCGCCTAACTAATCTTAGCAACAACTGTCAAATTGCCGTTTCCCGCGGGAACTGACAGCGGTTGTCAGTCGGGGTATTTGAGGCTTTGTTAAAAACTCATCGAACCCAATACTTAGATATCTACTTGACTGTTACATCAATGAATTAGCTTCATACAAACTATGATGCATCGGGAATTATGTACAAATAAATTAAGTTCGTCGACCTTAATTTACAAGCTCTCATTCATAAAACAAACTTTGCTTAAAATATATGCGTTAGTTTGAACAATTTCCTTCCCTTGTTTGAGTCGATAAAGCACGGTCTAATTCACAAGACAGGGGTAAAACACTGAAGCTTTAACGTTATTTTAAAAACCGGCCAAGTGCGAGCCGGACTCGCGCACGAAGGGTTCCGTATGATTATCTATAAAAACTGCAAAAAATCATGTTTTTTTTTTATGGGAGCCCCCTTAAATATTTATTTTATTCTGTTTTTTAGTATTTGTTGTTAAAGCGGCAACAGAAATACATAATCTGCGAAAATTTCAACTATCTAACTATTACAGTTCATGAGATACAGCCTGGTGACAGACGGACAGACAGACGGACGGACGGAAAGCGAAGTCTTAGGAATAGGGTCCCTTTTTAGTTTCACCCTTCGGGTATAGAACCTCAAAATTGTCGCACTAAATTCACAACGGGTGAAAAGAACAAAAGTGTCCATATACATTATGAGTTCGACTGTGTGTTTTATTTTATTCTCAAAATTTCTCCTCGTTTCCGATCATCCTGTATGGCCGATAGCCATGCGTGTCACCAGCGGTGGGGGGCGTGGAGCCGGCGCCGGAGCACCTTTGTTCATATAATAGTTTAATACAGGTTGACCTAATATGGTTGGAGTAATATTTTTGAAATATAAAATAAACTTTTTGCGTCCACAATGCCTTTTTACATGATGCTTTTATAAGTAGAATACAGGTTGACCTGTGGTTAGTGCAATGTTTTTGACACTATCACTGTTAAGTATTTATACGAAAAATAGCGATAAGCGTTCACGAGACAAGCGCGCACCCAGCGGATTCCTGGAACTGAAAATTTAGTTGTAAATACCTATAATGTGTTTTATGTCACACCTGGCCGTAAAGTGGCAATTACCGCACGCTCCGCGCGCGGAAAATCCCACTTCCTGGCCAGGGGGTGACATAAAATTTTGTTAAGTACAAAATTTTATGTCACCCTCGGGCGGAAATTAAGAAAGTCTCAGATCGCATAATTATCGCCCTTGCCTTCGGCTCGGGCGTCAAATACCTGCGATCTGAGACGTTCTTTGTTTTACCGCCCTTGATAAGTAATGTACTATTAAGTAGGGTACAGGGATCGAGCTAAAAGAATAGGTATACAATATAATACAAATACTCTTTATTGCACACCTAAAAAACACAGGTATCTTCTTATATGTTGATGACAAAGATTTCAGACCTTCTTCTTTTAGCATTTATAGGTTGTTTTCCTGTTTCTTTGGTTTGGGTATACTAAGTGAGACTTTATAGCTTTAGCCGGTTTTGACATGTCTATCATAACTATCAGAACGATAAATACTGGAAGTAGCAAGTGTTCTGCGTATCGGTTCGAGTTTCGGTAGGCACATTAATGCGAAAAGCGAAAGCGTTGTTAGTTTTAGTAACCACTCAAAGTAGCAAAATTTGCGTAATCTGCACTATCCGTTAGCTATTATTATAACAACAAGGGGCTTAAAAACATACTGATACTTGGTTTAAAGGTCTAAACCCACCACGCAGGACATCATAGAGCGACAAAAGCGAATCGTTTAATCGGTCCATTAGCACCGTACAAATCGACTTACTAAATTAGCCGTCTCGCCCGTCACTTGTCACCCGTCACGTTAAAAGCCGGTGTTGGGTGACCGCCGTTTATTTTGTTTTAATTTGCGGCCAGTGACTTCGACTTTGACTTGGTAGCTGGGTGGTCAGTGTTGGAAAGAAAGTTAAGAAGTTGCTACTTGATCTTTTACGTATATGGCGTTGAGTTAACTCGCCAGAGCTCCAGGAGATTCACTATCAGTGGGGCATACAGGTACTCTAGCTGTCAACACAGTCTCAAGTTATTAAAAGTTCGGCAACGCGCTTTTAATTATTCTGGAGTCACAAGTGTCATACACTACGGTATCTACTTACTTGCTACTGTCAATGTGTCAATGGATAAAAAAAATTAAAAAAGTTTAAAGTTCAGAGGAGTCGCTTAACGACATTTTACCTACTTTGTTTGATATTTGACGCCTAATAAAATCACGATAATTACTATTCTATTACTTATCGATCCAGTACATTACTATGCGACCAACAACTTGGATTTAGTTGGTGATTAGTGCTAGAAAGGTTGAAAAGGTTCAAAAGTTAACGAAGGCAGGATGCTTATAAATTATAACTATTATATTAAAACCGGCGTTTTTACATAACTGTCATAAGAAATAATCATAGACAATGTATAGGAAACACAACCATTAGTTCAATTCCTCGTGTCATCCACAGTGCGGGCACCTGTCGGACAATTTAAAAAACACGTCGGACAACCGAATCCACTCGTCATCTAAAATAACCCGCGGCGGGAGTGGCTGAACTAGTGAGGGTTCCGCGGATGAACTTTAATTTGTTAACTTCTTATACTAGTTGCTCTGTGAATGTCTTTTTCATATATATTTTTAGAAACAAAATTCGTTTTTGTGAGTTTCCAAAAACCACTTGACAAAAAAATCTATATAATTATCTAACTGGCTCACAAAATTTCACTAGAATCGGTTGAAAAATGCGACCTATAGAGAAAAACAACCGGAAATCCGGACATATGAAACAATTTTCGTCGAAGCTGAAGCGCAGACCTTCGTTTCACTAGGTCAATAAGTAGTATTAGTAACGTTAAGATTTTAACTAAGTACCTAATGTTAATAAGGGAAGTAAGTATTTTTATTTATTTGGCGCTACAAAACAACGTGAGGAAACGAGGCTAATCCCAACAAGGCTTAGTTTTTCATGTTGGGTTGAAAGGTCAGGTGGCAGTCTATTTCGTTTAACGAGTGCGAACGCCATATCTTGGGAATAGGTGCCAAAGCGGACCCCGTGCTAGAGGTTATGTTAGGTTAGAACTGTGAACTGTGAACCTCTTAGAACCTAAGTTACCAGAAAAGTAAGGTAGGTTAGGTTAGAAATGCGACCATCACAGTACCGTACCTCTAGTATCACAAGACCGGACTTAGTTTACACTCGGAATAGCTGTCATTTCATATACACTTTGACGTAAGTATAAATGGAAAAACTGTCACCTCTTATACTATTCTAATCGCGGCCAGGTGATATAAGTTTTTTTGAAACAAAACACAAACGAACGCGTTAGCGTTTAGTCTCAATTTGTATGGCAAAAAAATATTTACCACCAAAGGCCACCAGAGGCGCTGCTAGCGTCGCCGTACAAATTGAGACTAAACGCAACGCGTTCGTTTGTGTTTCGTTTCGAAAAAGCTTATATTAGAGGTGCAGTACGTGCTGTGCGTATATAGTATTTTTACTTCTTCTGTGACCGAACTATGAGATACGTAGGTTAAGAACTGTAACATAAACGAACTTCTATCAGAAAAGTAGATAAGGTTAGAACTAATGTTTGCTGATCATAAGTTACCACTCGGGCTAGACGCCATATGCCACAGAGCTGAACCCCAAACCATCCTTTGATAACGCCGGCTCACACCTCCGAACCCCAATAATCAGAACCCAATAATTGCTGCAATATTGTCATCTCTACATTCTCAATGTCATCCCGCGACAAAAACTTTTGTCCGTCATGCCGGCTGATGAGGCGGCGGCTTTGACGCGTGTGTAGGAGGCATTATGTTTTTTGAGAATGACGTGACTATGTGGAGTGTTGATAAACTGTGGGATATGTGACGGTGAATACCGCAGGTAGGACGGACAGGCGTCACGGAAGACATAAAGCTGAGTGGAGACACTTTCAGCGACAGATGTTTTTTTTTTATTTATCCAAAATACTTAAAAAAACTAATACATTTACTCTAACAGCGAGCGAAAACCGTATAGGTAGTTATACCGTACTTTTAGGCTGGGTTTTATGGAGATCCGTTAGACCAAATGTCAGATCAAATTTTGGTAACTCAGTACATTTTTTAACTTAACTTACTGACATAAGGTCTCTTTATAGAACCGAGCCTTCGAAGTTAAAAATGTCCTGAATACACAAAAAAAACTTATTTCTTTCTTTCTTGTTATATTAAAATTATTTTGATGGTTAAAATGTAGAACTCAGGCTGTGAATAAAGAAAGAAACTGAAACGTGAACTTTTTTATGCTTCCTTTTCATTGTGACACGACGATATATACAACGGACCATAGGTATTATAGAACAGCGAAATTCGACATTTCACTGGATAAAATCACTAGCTATCGCTAAGACGAGCAGCACCAAGCGCAGTTTTGTTTGTCGGGTATAATCTTAAGCCAAGTTACGAGGGTTCAAAAAACGACGAAGCGCTTCGATAAAAAGTAGATTACATTTCGCTACCGTCACATGGGCGTAAGGTGAAAAATAGATTCATTGTTCATCACCTTTCTGGTATACAATAGATCTTGTAGCAACGAAACGGCCAAGTCAGATATTTTGACCAAGATGTAGTGTGTTAGGGATCATAGGGTTAGGGCGTGCAGAGTTAAGAACTCTTTAGAACGCTCTACATGAGATGTGATAATTTTTTGACAGTGTGAGTGAGCCATATGGTCTCGTCTTGATAACATTTTACATGAAAATGTTTTTGGTGGGATTCACTTATTACTAGAGGAGAGACCATTAAAGGTTGTAATGTCATAGGAAGTTGTATATATTGCGTATATTGCTCCAATTTAAATGCAGTCTCATGCCGTTTATTTAGGTATATCCCGAAAACAAAAAGCCTTTTTTCCCATTTTCGTCACATCATTAGAACCGTTCGCCAGTTTCAAGGCCAAAAAAATAATATCGTCCGATTCTCACTATGCCGATACGATGACATTGCACAATAATACCATTTTGGTTTTGCGCCCACCATTTCCTTACTGCTATCAAAATAAAGTTATAATTTAACAAAATCCACAGCAAATGGGTTTTTAGATGACAGTTGCACATTTGGAAATTGTTACCAACATGTTTTTGCATCTAACGCTTCCCTAATACAGTACCTATTCATTAGGTTCAATTTTGAATGAATCTCCGGTAAATAAAATGTATATCACACTTGAAGGTTTTTACTAAGGACCGTTATTAAAAAAAAGAACAAAGGGCATGTCCTCACACGTCTGTGACAGAAAAAAGGGATGGCATGTTAATTTTGCATGAAATCACTTGGGCGTTTGATATGTCATGATGTTTTTTGTGTTTTTGGGCTTTTGATTATCTGTGGAACGGCAACCAAATGAAGTTGGTCTAACCATATTGAACCATATAAAATTGATAAGTAGGTAAAGTATTTTTGTTAGAGCTTAATTGGAGCCAGAGCCACTGACTAACCAGTGGCTCAAGGGGGACTTAAAAGCTCCTATGCAGCCAAATTGAATACTTATTTAAAATAGCTGAAATTTACCATCAACTTGGACGGGTAATTGTTTGGCACAATCTAGTACTAAACCAATTTTGAGATACAAAAGAAGTGAAACTATGACTAAGACAACAAATAATTGCTGTTTAATTTTTTTTTTAATTTATTGCTCACAGAACAGATCCTTAAAAATTACTAAAAAATTTGGCGATACCATATTTTCAGTTGCCGCTCATAAACATTAGGTATTTTAAACATCTCTAAGGACATATCTACTCGTATTCGATTTTTACACCTATTTGCATTATGATTTATTTGTAGTTTTAGAGAAGTGATTTATTTGTAGTATTATTATTTGATGTGTTTATTAGTGATGCCTTGAACTTGTAATACCTACTTACTACTTTTTCAGGAAAATACGGGGTTAGTCGCCAGGTGAACATACCGCCCCGTAAAGACAGCATCCGACCCAGGTCGGGCCTAACCGAGTTTCTTGCTGGACTCTTCTCAGCTAGGCTAGGTTTAGTGAACCAGCGACAAAACTCCCAGTAGCTCGATTCCACTCACACCTCAGATTCGGTTGAAACCGCTCAACCAATCTCACTGCAGCACAAACCCTTAGAGTATTCCAGTGTTCCAAACCACACGCGTGGTCGTGCCGGAGGTTTGGATTTTCCTCAGGCTACTCTCCAACCGTGCACTCCTATCGCTTCATTGGGCCCGGCCTATAAAGCCACAGTCAGGTTCAAAAAAAAAAGACAGCATGGCATATGTACAAAAAGGAACAAAATACTGACTCTTAACTAAACTTAAACTAAAACTTTAAACCTTCTTCTAATAAATTGTATAAAATGCGGCTTCGTTCGAAATAGATAGTGACAAAATACCATTTATACACCCTGTGTCTAACAGTATCCTATCGGACCAAACTGCCCTCACAGCCTCGTTTCGGACACACTCCAATACTTATTACCATTTTTTATCGTATGGCAATTATTTCAAATCGTGAGATGTTCGAGATGACAGTACGCTTGCCAGTTTTATTGCACATTTAGCACCACCCAACCCAGGGGTCACGTGTAGGGTAGCTGTGGTGCAACTACTTATATTACAAATGAATACTTACTACTTATACTTGACGACCGCTTTAGCCTAGTTGGTAGTGACCCTGCCTTCGAAGCTGGAGGTCCCGGGTTCGAATCCCGGTCAGGGCATGTATTTGTGTGATGTACACGAATATTTGTTCCTGAGTCTTGGATGTTTTCTATGTATTTAAGTATCTATTTATCTATATAAGTATGTATATCGTCACTTGGTACACATAGTACAAGCTTTGCTTAGTTTGGGACTAGGTTGATTTGTGTAAGATTGTCCAAAAAATATTTATATTTATATCTCAAGCTTTGCTTCTCCCACCGGTCTCAATAAATCCCACATCTCATTTCAAAATCGCCGCATCACTGCCGGCCAATCCAGCACAGATGGCGCCCCCATATTACACCCAGAGAATACGTGTTTTTATGGTTCGTGTTTAGGGAATGCAAAAACCGGTTATTAACCGTGCCTAAGGCTCGAAACCGGTTTTGCCAATTTCTTTAAATCGGCGTTTTGAACGATATTCGGCTATTTTTCACCGTAATTTGATACTCTGATTTGTTCAGTTAGTTATTTTGGTAACATTCAGGACGATTTGAGCGACTTTCTCACGATTTTGTCTGGTAGGTATTTCGATTTATGAGAGGTTTCTTTTAATTACAAACTCGTATACTATACTACAAAACAGATATATATACACGATAATCGTATTGTGGTGTGGCAAATAAGCTAGGCTAGATTTAGTGAACCAGCGACAAAACTCCCAGTAGATCGATTCCACTCACACCTCAGATTCGCTTGAAACCGCTTAACCAATCTCACTGGAGCGCAAACTCTTAGAGTATTCCAGTAGGATTCAAAACCTGGATTTTCCCCAGGCGGCTCAACAAACGCGTTACTCCTATCGCTTTATTGGGCCACAGTCAGGTTCAAAAAAATATGGCAAATATGCGGGCGTAAGCAGATGCCGTAACCTATGAATACTTCATAAAGCTTGGATAATGAAAACGTAACACAAAAAAACCTACACGTTATACCTAACATAAAGACATTACAACAGGTACAATACAAATATTGTTAATCAGAAAATACATTGAAAACAAGATTAAAATTAAACATGTTGATGGTATTGGTAAACAACAGGCGGCGGTGTTGTCCTTAAAAAGCGATCTCTTCCAGACGACCTTTGACATTACATATATTATTCCTACGTCATCGTTATTAGGGTTTTAAAAAAAACGTTTTACATAAAAATTATTCTAAATTTGTCATTGGTAGAATGGCTCTTAAAATTAACGCCCTAAACTTTAAATTAACTAGGGTACGATAACGAAACGATATTTTATTTGCTAACTAGGTTAAGTACATATTACGCCGGAATTCCGGCAGTCAAATGTTATGAATACAATGGAATCAAAATTGTCATGCAGGTTAATTAGTTTACTATATTAACATGAAAACATTACAACAAGTAAGACAAACCTAAAATTTTAAGCGGCACGCGGGCGCCGCTGGGCCTTGAGCGTTTCATCTAATAAGTATACCTAATGGTAAAAGAAAAGTCTGATAAGAATATATTCTAATTAGAATTTTCTGAGAAGAATATAGTCTTATCAGACTTATCTTTTATCGATATAATAGCTAAATTCAAGCAGGGCTATTCCGACCCAGCGTAATTAAATCAAATCCCTGTACCTAGTAGAGTAACATCATTTTAAAGTGAATTCGTCTCCAGTCCAGCATACAGATACAGGCACAATACACATAAATTCACACGTTGAAACAATATCTAGATTATAGGAGAGGGCCGGCCATTTTAAAACCGGTATTACCTGATAAACCTGTGACGCGTTTAGGCATACCTAGGTATCAGATATAATCTGTCATTTTTTCAAGGTAAAACGACATTTCGCTTGCCCTCCGCACGCTCATAAAGTTTAAAAGGTACAATTAGGTATCCTGCTTGTACACCTACGTACCTATACATAGGTACATATTGCAGTATCGTACTGTCGGTGCGGACACCCAAACCGGAAGTAGTAATATCAGCCCGCGGCGGAAACGGAAGTGTAGGTGGGGCGGGCGCGAATACATCCTGCAGACTATCCATACATGAATATCCACATTTTAACTGTGGGCCTATTCTGTGCAAAATCGACATATATTTCGTTGATACCTTTCATTCTGTGCAGAAGTATCCCAACATAATACCAAATACAAATATCTTGTTCTACGTAAAACTTGGTACAATAGACGGCAACATTGTTAAAAATAAAACCGCACATTTCACAAGAAATGGCATAAAACAAATTAAAAAAAAACAACTGTCACTTTTTAGGGTTCCGTAGCCAAAATGGCGAAAACGGAACACTTAGGTAATAAATGTCCAACGACGGTGGCAAACAACCTTATTATGATGCTCCCAAACTGCAGTTATAAAGCGTTCTACCTATAATGTTAGAAAACATTTGTTATAGAATATTTTATCGCAAAATTTAAGAAACGTTAT
This sequence comes from Epiblema foenella, assembly GCA_963556455.1. Lineage (NCBI taxonomy): Eukaryota > Metazoa > Arthropoda > Insecta > Lepidoptera > Tortricidae > Epiblema > Epiblema foenella. Next base: position 8,964,839 of record OY747113.1, on the reverse strand, counting down.
ATATTGTTATCATGTTATATAATATTACTTACCTAATGTATTTTTATATTACTTATTTATTTATTTATTTATTCAGAACACATACAGTCATACATAAAAGATAGAGGTAAGTTACAAATATGTATAAGAACAGACCTGGAGGTTCATAAATACAAACATTAAGCAAAAATATACAACAGCGTCTTAGCGAGTAGGAAAGTAAGTGGGTAGAACACTAAGTATTATTGATCAATAACAATTTGGATCTCGTACGTTCTTTTAGAATATCAAGGGAGTGCATAAATGGATCGATGTCACAGAAATACTCATTGTAGTTTTTTAGTACTCGTTTGGAAAATGTATGTCTAGAATAATTAGTACGTGCGAAACTCACATAAAACAAATTACGTGGACGTAAGGAGCGATGCGGTACATGAAACACTATATTTTGCAACAAGTTTGGGCAATTAATTTCGTTTTTTAAAATTTTGAAGAAGAAAATTGTGTCCAAATAAAGTCTTCTATTACAGAGGGAAATCATATTAAAATGTTTGGCAGACTTTGCTGACGACTCCAGAGGTACTTATGTAACATGTTTTGATTTTTTTTATGAAATGTTAGTGAACGTTAACGTGTTTTATAACGTTATAAAACGCTTTATAAGTGCAGTGTGGGAGCACCATTACGGCCTTAACTACTTATGTTCTATTTCATCCAAGTAGGGCTTGCAAACCGATTTCGTTTTCATGCAATTAACCGGTAAAAAATATCGGTTAATTAGTCGTTTTTACGATATTTTTTCGCACTTTAAATCGTTTATTTTATAGATGAAGACTAACAAAAACAAATCATAATAAAAATGGAGATATGAGAAGTATTTTAGGAAATAGTTCAAAGATCCAAGCCTTGCATTCAAGTGGTCGCTATCGGACCTAAAACCCTAAAATTGCATAATAATGTTAGGAATCAATTAATTAATTAATATGATGTTCTTCTACAAGGCTCGCCTCATAGATATTGATATTTATGTAATTAATATAACATAGAAGTTGGTTAGGTATTTTTTAACAGTGGTTAAGCTTAGTAGGTACCTACGTAGGTATACATATAGAAAGACCCTTGAGCAAAATTCGCCTCAAGAACTATATAGGTCAGCCACTCAAGAATTTTGACGTAAGTAGGTATTATACTTGCTTGTAAAACATCCTATAAGTCCACTTAAACAGTCATTGTTTTTCTAATTTTACCTAAGTAAATACTAAATTGCAATCAAAAACTCCATAAGTACAGAAATAATAATCATCCAAGGAAAGATACTAGAAGTTAACAAAATGAAAAAGAAAATAGCAATTAGAATAGCTTTCTAATTCCCATGTCAATCCTCAACCAATGAGAATTAAATTGAATAAAAGAAAATTAAATTACAATTCCAACTTAAAATTTCGCTGAACCTTATTCTGTAGTAGGAAGGTTCATATTCCAATGTACTTTAAATCAGAGCAACGCACGTGACTAGGGCGTTGACCTAGCTGTCGCGTTGTCACCACGATGTCATTGGACGCGGGCGACGCTTGTGATTGGTCGGCTTTGTCGCGGGCGTAAGTATGCGACATCGCCCATTGGTCCTCTTTGTCAAACGGTAGGCGGGGCTTATCGCATTCTTATTTTAAAATGAAAGGAATTCTGTTTTGAAAAAGTTAAAAGCGTGGATGTGACGAATCGGAAACCGTCAACTTGATCCTTTTTTAAATTCTTGTTTTAAATTCTAATCCGGTAAAAGGCTACGGATGTTGTCACGTTACTGCAGTGTGGGGATATTTTACCATTTTTTTTTAAAGTCAACATAAACTGAATGCGTCGAGGCTGCGGTAGGTAGATCTATGAAAAAAAAAACTTATCTAAAATGCTTGCCGGCAAAACTCGGCTTGGCAGCGTTGGGACGTTTTTCGCGTCGCGCGCGGGTATTGATCTGCGGCGCGGCGCATTGCACGGATTACGGGGCGGATTTAAATTTGGAACGAAAATTATTTGGATTAAGGAGGAACGTTATTTTTGTCAGGAACTTTTCGAGATTTCTTATTGGTAAGTAAATGTTAGGAGGTACGCTCTAGTTGTTTTGGAGATAAAATTAGGAAACTCTAAACTAGCTATAATAATGAATCTTAGACCTAAGTATAGGAACTATTATAACAAATAATAATGATATACTTAGATTTCGAATATAGGTAGGAAGTAATCTACTAAATCTATTAGTCTTCCAAATATATATTTTTCACCGGTAGGTAGGTAGATGTAGGTATACGAGGGCTGCCTTTTTAAGTTGTTGTCGTCTGAAAACAGTATAAGTACTTAGACAATTTATTAGATAGGTACCGTATTGAAATTCTAAATACCAGCGCTCTACAGTCCTAAGACATGGTGCTGCATCACTGAAGTGATCTTCTCAAAGCGACTGAAGTCGAATTAAGCCCCTTTGAAAGTTGTAGAAAATTATCGCACACATATTATTTTCCTTTGATATTTCCATTTTCACAACTTTTTTTTTACTACCTACTTTTACAATAAAACTATTAGACCAATCAAAAAACATTCTTTTGTTTTTGAATTCTAAATTCAAAAAGATGAAAACGCCATATGTTTTTTTTAATATATAAGTGTATGTATATTATCCCGTGGAACCGTCTGGGTTCTTAGTTAGGTAAATTACACGCACGGAGCCACGCGGGTACCTACTCAAGTATCTAGAACTTAGTGTAAGAGGTAGTTTAGATATCATTTGTGATATGCACCTAATAAGTTTGTATTTCACTATAGTGTAGGTATACCTACCTTTCATTAGTGTAGGCATACCAAGGACACGTGGGCATAAGACACAATTCTTTCCGTCGTCTCCCGGAGAAAAATATCCTCTACGCTTACGTAAGCCGCACGGTGTAGCTGCACTATTTTGCTTTATAGCAGAGACCTTCCTTGGACGACGGAACGAAACGCGTTGGACACCCGTCACTGCACTTTATGGACCGAAGATAACTGTTTATGGCCAATGAAGTAATTAACTTTAACTAAGAAGCTATATACGGTAGCTTATTCGTGGTTCAAGCATAAGTCTGTCAATGGGATAGAGAGAGTACGAGTGGGTGAGCCCATGCGCACTCTCACTATCCCCGAGTAACTCACAAGCAACCCTGAGGGCCGAAGCTTAATTCGTGGTTTAAGCATAAGTCTGTCAATGGGATAGAGAGAGTACGAGTGGGTGAGCCCATGCGCACTCTCACTATCCCCGAGTAACTCACAAGCAACCCTGAGGGCCGAAGTTATTCGTGGTTAAGCATAAGTCTGTCAATGGGATAGAGAGAGTACGAGTGGGTGAGCCCACGCGCACTCTCACTATCCCCGAGTAACTCACAAGCAACCCTGAGGGCCGAAACCCCCTTTCTCTTTCACAAGCAAGACGTACGAGTGCAACGAACGCCTGCCTCTAAGTTTCTCTCCCGCTCTCCGCTTCCCAAAGCAGATTTTTACCGTCGTTTGTCACCCCTTGGTGCTTGATACCCGGGGCGGACCGCCCCCTCCCTCCCTTACGCTGCCACAGGTAAAGAAATCTACTTAGTTGAAATGAACTTTCAAGGCCCTTCAGTGTACCAACCTAAGAACCTCGGTCACTGGAACGAAAGCATTGGCCACCGTCTGATGCGTTTACGACGGCTGTTTAATGGGCCCTCTAATCGAGTCCTGATTGCTAGTTAATTAAGTATCTCATGTTCGTAGTTTATGGCGATATCTACATACATCAGTTTGGTACTATCCTAGACATAGGATACTACAAATGTAGAGAACCAACTGTATCCGAAAACGCGAGCCAATGAGACATTATATTTATTAAAATATTTGTGGATGTCGATATTGTGTAACTAAATGGGGCAGGGGGTTAGGGGCACTATGGACACCAGGGGGGGTTCCTGGCATTTTTCCCTATATATCCTGGAAGTACGACGTACGTCGTTCTCCACCTTAGACCCGAAACATAACTCAATTTCTTAGATTTTAAGCGTGGACTTTAAAGTCTGTAAATTATTAATTACTTACCAATTATTGGTATCTGTTGTGAAACGTAGGTATAGGTAATTTAATTATACTAATTATAGTCATATACTTTCACATTTTACAGACTCACGACAGGGAAGTCACTTTATTACGAGGAAGTCGTTTGATGGTGGTCACGATATAATATATTAAATAACTATGTATCTAAATAGCTAGGTATAAGTATAAAAAGAAAAAGCGGCCACTTAATAGTTTTCCGCATATAAGTATATAAAAATACCGGAGAAGCTTGTTTTTACAAATTTGACGTTTATCACTCGAGTTAAATCTATTAAGTTATACGAATAGGTATCTACACTTTATTGCCTGTATCCACCTAAATATAAGTATTGATATAGTACTTAATACACGAGCACGGGGGTTGAAGTTGCACCACGTCCGTATAGGGAGTATAGGTACCTACCCACCACTTACCTGTAACCTGGGTGGTGCTAAAAGCGTAACAAAGTGACAACCGTACTGTCTTCTCGGAGATCTGACGGTTCAAAATAATTACCATACGATAAATAAATAAGTCTACTAGCACACTAGACCGAGACTGTATATAAGTACCTATGCAGATACTTATTTTTATTTATTTTTCTAACCTAACTTAACAAAAATTTTAAAAGTACTGTTGTTATTATAATAGTTAATGTTGTTGTTATTAATTATTCTTGGGCAAAAGCTTTAGTCTCCTCACTGCGAAAATTAAATAGGTACAGTTAGGTTCACTAATATTTATGCATATGGACCTCATAACAAAGCTATAATTCAAAAGTGAACATAGGTATAATAATGAGCTCGACATGTACCTACAGTCGTATACATACACGGCACAGCCACCCAATATGTATACAAAATCAATATCCTCCCATACAACAATAGGTTATTAACAAGGCAGATGCGCCGGCGCCGACACCTGAACGGAACACGCGCGAGTAAATCATACCAGCAACGCACACAGCTGGCCAACGGACATGGGGACGGGGACGGAAAAAAACTAATAGATACATTATTGTATTAACATATATATATTCATTCATATAAAGATTAATTAGTATAACTTTCTCTGAATCTGAATCGTGGACGTTTTATGGGGTAGAAATACCGCATAATCCCAGTCATCCCCCGACGATCACTTTCTTGGTTGATTGTACCTAAGGTATAAATATCGCCAAAAATGATATCCTTCCCACAGAATGTTATAAACATCATTAGGCTAACTAATACATTTCATAAAGGTGATGATGTAACCCCACAAAAGACCCCGTTATCCACATTAATAAAATACCAACTATTCCCCAATTTCCCTTTTTTGTGCTTGTAACACCGAATTTCGAATGTCACGCCTCGTTCGCGCGGGAAAATTAACGGGCGTTCTTTTTTCAAAAAACAACTCCGTTACACTTTTATTATTTATTAGAAGGATGCGTTTCGTTCGATGCATTGTGTTTTTTGTTTATTTTGTCGTCAGAATACCGGACATAATCGAGTTTTTGACATACAATATGGGATGAAATTGGTTTCTTTGTTGTTCCTTTTATGGTGGGAGTTATTAAAGATCTCGATTTAAAGCGATGACAAACACATGCCTTGGTTCGATTATTATTTAAATGGCTTATTAATTGATTTTTGAGTCCTTTTTGTGCTTATTTTTTGACATGACAAGTGCATTTAATGAGTGATTTAATTTCAGATATATCGGAGCGAACAAGGTGCTCACAAATATCTGAACACGACTCTATTGTCAAGGCGTTAAATTGTATGTTCGGATATTTTTGAGCACCCTGAAGAGTACAGATATATTTGATGGCGACTACCTACTGAGATATGAATATTAAATATCTAACTTGTAACTGGCTATGCTGGCTCTGCTGCATCATCTACCGAAGACCACAAACGCCGCAAGTATGCCTCCCGAGGCAGTGGATTTTTTGAGGCGTTTGGAGTCGAAACACAGGGACCATGGGGACCAAGTGCTCGCTGACTCTACAAATATTTGTCGGCGCGCCTAATAGAGACCTCTGGTGACCATAGGGCGGGCCTATATTTCGCACAAAGAATAAGCACCCTACCCACTGATGGCGAATTGGGACAATTATTTTATTATTAAGTTTTACTGTTTTTGCATAGGTTAAGTTTTTATTTTATTATTTGTTATTATTATTTGTAATGAACCAGTAACTTCAGTTTTATACCTTGGGAGTACCTATATTGTTGTCTTTCGTGACGATAATTATTTGTTTACCAACTAAGCTACAGTCATTTAGTCAGTTAGATGAAATAATAGGTAACTGTACCTTCCTACGTCGTTGTCAACTTTTACAATGCTTAAGGTATTTTGACTGCCTATAGTGATAAGGTTATTTTCTATTAGTTGGGAAGAGATTAATTCTACTTCTTATCTTTCGCGATAAGCGCTAGGACCAATACCATGATGGGTAGGTCTTCTGTAAAGTGAAAAGTACAGTCGTCACAGTAACCTCGTAGGTAACACAGGAGTTTTCAATGCCTAAGTCATTACCGCGATCATGCTTCTGACTGTACACTCGTAAATCATTGGCGGTCGTCCGTTGCCCGCGGCGACGTATGGAATTTTGATGTTGCTACTTACAGTTGGCTTGCTAATGTTTGTTTCAAAGTCAACGTACCTATTCTTCAATTTCAACAAATCTTTAGTACTAATTAATAGTGAACTAGTGAACTATATAAATTAGTATCTTGTGTTAGTAATCAGCAGGCTTTGAAGCCTTACATTATTATTTCTTATACTACGACCGTGGTAAGCAAACATATACCTACGGCCAGCCTGATGGTAAGCAGATACCGTAGCCTATGAACACTTTTGACCGCAGAATGACGCTGTCGACCTTGGCTTGATAATTGCCTAAGCGACAAATAAAAGCTTACACGGGTTACTCCGTGTTTTATATTCAGTTCAACAGTGCGCTATAATCGTATAGTCTTTAAGTATTCCCGGAATTATTTGTAAGAACATACAACGGTTCGATTCGCAAGAACTCGCTCACTCATTAATGTAAGCGCCATCTACCGCAAACTTCTGGCAACTGTCATCGGCCGTCGTTCGTGCCGCAATACCAGCGAAATGTTTATTGATTGCTACCATTGCAACCCTCCTATTCAAGCAATTTAAATACACAAAATTAAACCTTGCATAATGGTGTTACGGTTGAAATTACTTTGGAATATCTATGAGCGATGCGAGGTTGTCGAAGTTATCTTGTTTAATCTTGATCACGCCGACGTATCGGACTCGACTTGACAGTGCTTCATTCAAATTTGGAATTGATTTTAATTTTTTCTTTTATTTGTGGCCAGTGCGTAACCCCTTAGTCGGTTTATACATACATGGAAGTAGATACATTTCTCTGGTGTAGTAGTAGTAGGTATGGCCACAACCACAACTGGACAGGCAAGCAAGGAAACTGGAGGCAACTCATTCTTATAATCTAGCATCTGACTATACTGTCCTGTCACGAAATTCGCTTATGGAAAATTTTGTTTCGGCAAAGTGTAGTAAGAGTCTTAAGTATTTTAGACTCCTGTGGACAACCGTCATCTGGTACATTTTCCAGCTGTGATGTCATATTTTTTTTTCTATAATTTTTTTTTGTAGAAGCTTGTCGAGTGGGGTTTTTCATATCAAATGAAAGGGCTCCATGAGCTGATTACAATAATATTCCATAACTTTATACTTAAGCCAGTGGTTTCGTAAAAAATATAATTATTTTTCAAAAAGTTTAGGCTCTTCCTGACAGGTAATGGCTGCCATGACTCGATCTTCGTACCAGTTACGAATCTTACAGTATTGTAATTTCTTTATCAAAACTGCATCAACAAGTTTATTCATCAATTTATTCATAAGGACCGCAAATTATTTTAGGCGCCATTTTATCATGTACTCAAAAATTACGCAATACGACGTGTTGTCACGTCCAAACAGTTTCCAAACTTAACACGATCAGATAAAACCAAACGTGCCCACTTAATAATTGAATTCAATATCTGACTAATTTATAGCGTCTTCACTAACCGTGATACCATCTGGACCTTGGTAATTTTCTTGCTAAATACATCCAAGCCAAAATCAACTTTGAATCAAGGATTTAAAGAGTGAATCCGCTTGGAGCAAGATACGATTTTTTTGTTTTTAATTCCATTTTGAAAAGAACTTTAGAACGCTGAATTCAAAATTCAATTTTCGTCAATCGATCATTACGTTAGATACGCCTGCTTAAATAGATTTAAGTTATATTCGTTGTGATATAGAGTTGTTATTTGTTTGAATTGTGTTTTTTTCTAAAATGGTTGTCTATAATAGGTTTGGGTCACAACAATAGCGTAGAGGTTCCGACCTTAGTGATGTTTTAGGAGATAAAGAACGTTTTGTCGCTTTTGCTTGCAAACGTGTTTCTTTGTTAGGTATTTATTTCGTAGCCGAGGTTATATGATTCTTAGTTTATATAATGTTGGTGTTAAGATAGCGAAGATAAGTGAATAACAGTAGCTTTTAATGTTGAATTAACTAATACATTTTGATAGAGTGGTAGACACTGGACACTGACGTGAAATAAGGTAAAGTACCATTTATATGTTTCGTAACAGAAAGCAACACATTTAGATGTATTTACCTACTTAATCATACCCTTTATATCAGTAATAGTATTACGGAGGTATCATTTCTTGATTAGATTAGACTGTTAAGAGCGTAGCCGTGTTTTCATATAAAATCGGCCCTTTCACGAAATGGTTTCTGTATTTTTTTTTAATAAGAGCTCATACATATCATGACAAATATTGTTTTCTGTAAGTTTCAGGTCCTACCTTTGTAATTATCGCAGATATGATTTTTTGAAAATTTCCAAAAACAACCGGATTTTGCCTCATAGACTAATGCGATTGATGTGAATTTTTGGAATAGTAATAAACATATAATGACTCACGTATTCCTAAAATAATATTGAATACTGCCAAAAAATCTTGCATAAATGTAGGAAATAAAACTTCAGACTTTTTTTTTCTTGCTTTCTAGAAGAGCGACAACAACAGTTCTTCATTATTAGGACGCGGCCAGCGTCAGTTTGACCACCTGAAAAACAAAATTTTCGATAAAGATATTTGTATTTTTACAGACCCCTAAAATAACAGTAAGTTGTATGCATATTACTTGGGTGTTATTGCATATAGGAATTTATTAAAAAAACTAAAAAAATATCCAAGTGGTTGCAAACCGAACCCGATCTATCGACGCTACATCTACTTAGTTCACAAAACATTAAGTCGCTGTAACATTATGTAAAAGTATTTCAACCTTCACAGTTTATAACTCCTGTGGTTTTTGTTTAAAAATACATGGAAACTACACTTATTGAAATAATGAGATAATATCATTTCAATTTGTCAACTCATCTAACTGGTTGCAAACACAAATTAGGTGATCGCTAACCCGCGCAATTACCCTACTGCACATAATAACCCCTGTTGCAGCTCTCATCTTCCCAAATTAATGTTTAAATGCCATTTGTACATAGCGTGGGGTAAAAAAGGCCCAGTTAATAAAAGGGCACGGGGTGTATGTATGTGTGTATGTATAAATGAAAGTTTTGAAATGCTCTGCATGGCACCCACGTCCAAGTTTGTGAGAGCAAGCAAATTTAACCCTCTGAAACATGAATTTAGTAATTCTGGAAAGGTCTTAAACATTTGGGGTATAAAATTTGGTAGGAAAGTACATAATAATTATTTTTCTATTATTTGCAGTCACTATACCTAATACCTAGTGTATTGTGTCTTAGAGTCGAGTTTTCAAACGCCAGATAAAAATATCTGTTAGTTAAAATTATCGCTGGCACTGTCTAATGTCATATGAAAGAAAAGGACAGAGCTAACATTTACCTGACGGATACGTTTATCTGGGATTGAAAAATCGGTCAAGATGCCAGCAATGCTAGCGATGCTGGGGATGCCAGCGATGCCTGCGAGTCTGGCGATGCCTATAACGACCATTAGCTGCTGATTTAGCAAAGAGGTCTTTTAGTCCTTGTAGGGGGTAAATCAGCAAATACATATTATTATATATATGATTAGGGAACAAAGAGTAGGTAAAATAAATTAGGAAAACTTATTATGAAGTTTAAGGAAATTTAGTAGAAATGGTAGGAAAAGTTCAGTTTGGTAGGAAAAAATGGTAGTAGAAAACTAATAGGCTTTGTAGGGTTTAGGCTAGTTAGTGAAGAGTCCAGATTTCACATTAAAGAACTGTGGTTATTTTGGTACACAACGTAGGTTTGATCGAGACGATCATTTGGCCAAATTAGTTTATTTTGGCGTTTAATTATTCATTATATGATTCAGATTCAGATTTGATTATGAGACTTGAGAGGAGGGGGTTAGTTCGTAGAATGAGTAGAATTTAAAAGGGGGGAAAGGTAAATTTACCCTCAGATCCGTACCAACTAGGCGTAATTAAAGATCGGGCTTCACTGGCTCGGTAGCTTTTGGCGGAATGACTAACAGACTGACAGCAGGTCATTGCCCTCACCCTTGACCTAGTGACGGCTGGGGCTTATTTACCTACCAGGGGAGCAACTTTTTTCGAAATATTTTAATGTGTTATTTTTTTTAAAGTTGTCAAAAATTATAGGGAATTGATTTTCGGAATCGCAATTCGATACCAATTATTGCCTTAAGCGGTTCATATACCATTTTAGTAACACTCTGTATAAATAACTTCGTAATACGTAGGCAAGGTCAAATAAACTGAGATCTGCAAACTCCCTTAGACTATGACTAATTAATTTGTGTCTGACAGTTATGTCTGATAGACCAAGTTAGAGGCGTTTGAGCGGCTAGAGAAACTTCTAACAGTCAAGTTGCCCACTCAGCACTTTGACAAGCTATCCCAATAAGGTCTAGTTTAACCTTGGGTTGGAAGGTCAGACGGCAGTCGTTTCCATAAAAATTAGTGCCTACGCCAAATCTTGGGATTAGTAGAGGACCCCGGGAACCCTTCAAGATACAACTGTACTTGTTAAGTCATTGATAGCTAGTGAAGAGAGTGGACTGTATTAGCGTGTAATGATTATAGAAGCAAGTAGGTACTTACCGAAAATATATTTAGAAATAATATCGGAACAATACTTATATACTACTGGCTCTGTGAGCTGTAGACCTCGTGAATTTTTTTTATCATGTCCAAAATCTGACACTATAAAAAAGATCAATTACGAATATCGAACCTGCTAACAAAATTTCACGAGAAGCGTTTGAAAAATGCGACTTGTAGAGGACAACAAACCGAAATTAGGACGCAGAAACTTACAAAATCTTTGACATAAAAATTGTTTTTGAAAATTTCCAATAACTGACTCGAAAAAAAAATTCTATATAATTACCGGACCTGCTCACAAAATTTCACGAGAATCGTTTGCGAAATGCGACCTGTAGAGGAGAACAAACCGTTGAACAGATATATATTTTTTTAATTTCCAAAAACTTATTCTACAAAAAAATCTGTATACCTATTTATCCAACCTGCTCACAAAAGTTCACGAGAATCGATTAAGTAATGCGACCTGTAGAGGACAACAAACCGAAATTCGCCCGCAGAAACTTACAAAATCATTGATCAAAAAATTGTTTTTGGAAATTTCCAAAAACCGTCTCGACAAAAAAAATCTATATAACTATCGAACCTGCTCACGAAATTTCACGAGAATCGGTTGAGAATTGCGACCTGTAGACGAGAACAAACGGAAATCTGGACATACGAAAGCATTTTTGTCGAAGCTGAAGCAGAGACCTTCGTTTCACTCGGTCAATAAGTAGTTGACCAGGCGAACGTGACCAAGGTGACAACTGAACATAAGCAGGAAAAGTAACTATTGACATAATTGATCTATAAAAAGATTGCACCACAGCTAGTCGCCACCGTCATGTCACTTCCCGTGTCTATAAGCCAGTGTTAACCCTTCACCCCCGTAATAAAGGCAGTTTTGCACATGCTTCTTTTTGCCCGGGGGCTATTGTTTGGCGACGCCATCAAGTGGACAAAATGGCGGATGCCATAGAGAATTCCATTTAACAGTTAATTTTAAAATTATGAGTTTGGTCGTTGAACTTGAGTTTTTCTATTCAGCAGGTTAGTTTCATTTGTTGCAACCCTATTCCCGTCATATTAGCTTAGTTGGATATGAGGGACACGTACGTTAATCATATATAAACATAATATTTATTCAGCGCCTATAAAATAACTATAAATAGAAATATTTTCGTGTTCATACCTTAATAACCAAATAGGTTATTGAAATAAAGTACTCGTATAGGTAAGACATCTACCCTAAGGTCAACTGGAAGAAGTCCCTTAAAGGGATAAGTTCACCATTATACATAATATCTCTTGTACGATAACTAGTTAGTAATGCTGTGTAGTAGCTTAGTCCAGACTCCGTTACTTTTTATGCCCAAAATCTACTAAAACGTAACAAAACATGATGATATAACCTCTTGGTAGATGGAAAGAAAACGGCCAAATAAGTCATAAAAACCATTATTCGCCAGCGTCCCTCGTAACGAGTAAATTAACGGTTACAAACAATTACGCGGCGCGGCAATTTAACGCGTATCTGCATAATGCGAGCCGCGGGCGACAGGCGATGACACTTATTTACCTTAAAGTGTCGCATAAATGGTCCATTCTTCGCTGAACGACCATGATGACACTTGTCTTGTTTACCTTACTTAATATTTTGCATAAATAACACGTGAGTAGTACAGTCGAGGGATTTGTAATTTTAATAATGTTATTGAGTTAGAGTCCAAAAGTGACAAACATTCAAATTCCTCAACCTCAATCCAAAATGCAATTCCTGTTACGTATATATAAAGTTGAAGGTAGTGCTCGAATGCCACGATCAGTAATAAATACGGTAGAGTATTTTAATAATAGTCAAATCGGCCGCTTTTCATGAAATATCAAAAACAGTCAAAAACGCTCGGGTAGTTTGTAATATGAGCTTGAAATCTTATAATATGACTAATGCCATGACATATAATGACGTTACAATTTTCTATGGTCTAACTGGATTCTTTTTCATATTTTGTATTTTAAATGATCAAAATAGCGTCAATATGTTATCGGGACCCTATTACTAAGACTCCGCTGTCCGTCCGTCTGTCTGTATGCCTGTCTGTCCGTCTGTCACCAGGCTGTATCTCATGAACCGTGGTAATTAAACAGTTGAAATTTTCACAGATGATGTATTTCTGTTGCCGCTTTAACAACAAATACTTTAAACAGAATAAAATAAATATTTATAGGGGGCTCCCATAAAACATTTTTTTTTGCCGTTTTTATAGATAATGGTGCGGAACCCTTCGTGCGCGAGTCCGACTTGCACTTGGCCGGTTTTTTTAAGTTTATCGGTTATGTAAAAATAATTATTTTTACCGTTGTTTAATACCGCATTGCGACAGTTAGTGCGACAGTTGCGACAATGTGTGTAGTGTTTTCATAAAATTATCACGGCGACGGCCGTTTGTCGTTTTGAAAACACCCATAATAATTTGCATTTTTTTGAATATCAATCAAAATCAAAATCAAAAATTTATTCTGCAAATAGGCCACAAGGGCACTTTTACATGTCAAAATATTAATTTACAATTTAAGAAAGTCTGACTATAATAAGTAATATATTTTTCATGTCAAAATATTAATTTACAGTTCAAGAAGGAATAATAATTTCGAGTTTACAATTATAACAAAATTAATGTCAGATAAACTTGCAAAGTTATCTATTACAAAATATTACAACATCGGTAAAGTTAGAAATGTATATAAGGTCTCAAGATTAAACAAGGAGTATAATGAAATTAATATAATATCCCAGAGATGTACATGGTCTCTGAGCGGCTAAATTAAAATTAATTTAATATTGTTAGAGATGTATATAGTCTCTAAGCCACTAATAATAAAAACGAATCCACAAGAATGTCTCTCGTCAATCCCCTATAAAAAGACAATATAAGTTATATCAAACTCAATGACAGCAAAACATATATTTCAATAATTATTTTTTTGCGGCGACAGTGTGCGCCTGCGGGCGACAAGCGATGACGATGATTTACTTTAATGTGTCGCGTAAATGGACGATGGTCTTGATGACACTTGTTTACCATAATGGCTGATATAATTGGCGTTATCCAAGCGCAGTTTGCAGTAAAACATGCATTTTATTAATTGATCTTTGCAGCTACAAGCACTAAAATAAAATAAGCCTTTAAATGTTGCGTTAACCGCCGACTCTTCGTCCGATAAGGGTGAAAATAAATTTGAAGTATACTAATTAGGTAAATTATTAAATGTTTCCAAAAGTTTAACAAATTAATATTGCGGTATGGAAAAAAAGAAGTGTGGAAGTGGATAAAATCAAGTTTTAGTACCTTTGATGTGGATTTACTATAATACTTGTTTATGTGTTTGCTTAATTTGTTTGTGTGTTTATAGATATAATGTCGCTTAGTTACAAAATTAGCGTGTGATGACACAATTCATTCGACAGGTGTCACCAATGGCACTTTTAACCTATCATATAAAATGACATGTTATTGTTTTTATGTTTGTTTTTAATTGAACGGTAAAAATTGATATCAAGCTTATTGCACGAACGCAAATCGTAATATTTGTACAATAAGTTTAACTGCTGCTAATTACTTCAATGCTATAATTAAATTTTATTGAGATTCATAGATGTGAAGTTTGTTTTTTAGATTTAGGCCATAAAGAAAAAGTAGAGAAAAGCATATTAATAATTGTTAAATTACCAACACACGGTAAACTGTATGAACTATTTGGCAAAAATGTTGTCAGTGCCTGCTCGTACTATTGGCTGTTAAGTTCATTTTTTTATCATTCAGTCATAAGATAACTCATCTCACTCGCATCTATAATAATAATGACTAATACTTACCCTATTCTCAGCTACAGTTGCCCCTATACTATGTACTTAATGCTTATTATATTATATTGTGCCTATAACATCAATTATTAATACAATAACCCCCCCCCCACTGAGCACTCGTCGCGATGCGAGGTTAAGCTACGTCGGCCCAGGTCAGTTCTTGGATGGGTGACCGCTTTGAGTGGTAATAACTCAGCGCTCCCGTGATTTGGAAGGCACGTTAAGCCGTTGATCTCGGCTGCTGTCTATGATATAAGCCAGTTAGAGGCCTTCGAGCGGTTTGAAAATTTCTAACAGTCAAGTTGCCCACTCGCTTGACAAGCCTAATTCCGATTAGGTCTGGTTTCCCCGCGAGTTGGAAGGTCAGATGGCAGTCGCTTCCGTTAAAACTAGTGCCTATACTAAATCTAGGGTTTAGGTAGCGGACCCCGGGCATCCTTCAAGATTCAGGATGCAACTGCACTGGGATAACGCTGGGAGGAAGAGACAATAATCCCCCACTACAGTTAAATTGCCAAACATACTGGAATGAAGTCGTGAACCTTTTGACGAACCTCAAAATTACACGTGCGTGTTCGTAATTTGTGAACGAGAAAAAATATATATCAACTCCAATTCGAAAAACTTGATAATATCCGAAATTATCGAACGTAATTCGATCTGATGCGAACGCAATGCGGTTTTCGATTGACAATTAGTGGTTGGAAATATGTTGCGACTCTGAGAGTAGGGACCACTTCATTGAAGGCTGTTACGTCTTTTTCGAATGATCCGTAATACACATCGTATGTAAAAATAAGTGTCGAAAAGTCATAAGCGACATTAACGGTGTGCTGTTTCTGAGAAAGTGACATTTGTCGATCTGCGGTCGCGAACGCATGTCGCCCGCTACAGAATATGTCACTTTAATGGAAGTACGGTTTATATTATAATTATAGTTATTTAGGCCTTTACATTTTATGGCAAATTATTCGAAAGCACGCATTGTGCAGGCATATTTGTTGAAGATTGGCGCTTTGTTGAGATAATTTTGTATGAATACGTTTTATGCCCAGAATTGCAAAGGCATTTTTATGAAGAAAGTCCTTGGAATTGAATCGTGAAAACATTTACGATTTTCTCATATTACTCCGCTGCGTTTAAGAGGGGATGCACCACCGTCTGTAATCGAAAGCGGTATTGGGTATTACAATGTGTTTATATGGAATGTTAGTTGATAAAGTCTTTAAATCGTATATAGGTGCAACCCACCCTTAAAGCGTAGGTAGATGTATCACTGAACACGTGATCAGATCGGCTGGTAAAAGTTAACATCAAGCAAGTTTTTGTAAAATTTAAAGGAGAACGAAAATTCGATATTTAACTTAAAAGGCCAATTTCTTAAAAAGTTAACAATGTATCGAAGTGTTTTTGCCGCTCTAATAACCTGAATTATTTAATCACCTGTAACTGAAGCGGTTGAAAATTTAAAAAATAGATGTCAACGCTAGAAACAAGTAAGTCAGGATACTTGTTTTGGCCAAAGAGTTTTGTGGCTATTTTAATAAACAATAGACATTGTAACCAAAATAAAAACAAGTATCTATCGAGTTACTTGGTTTTACCTTCGTACCTACTTTAGTTGGAAATAGTACCTTTTTCCAAACGTATAAACATGTACATAACTAATTTGAGTTGCTTGTTTTTTTGATACCTGGGTTTATCTTGGGTTACTTAGTTTTGACTAACTTGAAATCGTTTTTGCCAAATGAACTATAGACAATTTTCAAAAATCAAAAGTGCAGTTTTTTGCAAGGATTCCAGGGAGCCAAACAACAATTTTAATGTACATTGTTTTCAAATAATTAAATGGACATTGTTTTTAACTTTGTGCAGCCGATATTATATAGCAAAATATTCATAGCGTAATTAAGATGTAATAGATCTGTATACCGGGCCTTAGTATGTATACCTAGAAAACAATACCGTTAAGTGAAACCACACTTTACGGTATTGTTCTTTAGCCCTGGAATAACTTTGGCCGTTGCTATTTAGTTGCCTAGAGCATATATATATTACAGCATATATTATGGCACATTATCATGTGGTTGGTTTAAAACTTTAAACTAACTGTTGATATTTTAATAGTTTTTATTCAAATTTATTCTATGTCTGGTTTTTATATGGTCCAAAGCTACCTTCATTGGGTGAAATGATCCCGACTTTAACAAAAATGACTGAATAGATTAGATTAGATTAGATAATTTATTTCACGATAAGGAATTACATTATAAATTTGCACACATGTCAAAATTACAAGAATTGTTATCAATGATCGTCATAACAGGAAAATAAAACATAATGTCGACCAGAGTAATACAAAACACGATAAAAAGTACATAGAAAAATAAATGCATCTTCCATTCGGAATCGTCAGTCAGAAAAAATAATGTCCATTTCAAAATACAAATTTCAAAACAAAAATACATATCAGTTACATTACATTACATTATGATGCAATAAATGAATTATGAATTACTTGTCAAAATTATAAGAATAGTTATCATAATCGACAAAACAATGAAAATAACACAATATCAACTAAATAAAGAATAATCAAAAAGAAAATCAAATTTAACTATATCTCCCACTAGGAATCGTCATTTACTTAATAATTACCTAATGTCCATTTCAAATACGAATAAAAACAAATTAAATAGGTACACAATTTAGGACTAATAATCATTTACATGTCAAGTTCGAGATACTCTTTAAGTGAATATAATGTATGTTTCAATAAAAGGCATTTCAAGCGGCGTCGAAATGATTCGTCAGAGGGTTCTAGTCTGAGGTTGGTGGGCAGTCGTTCGTAGTAGGTAGTTCCAATGACACGCGGGTTTTTGCCTGCAAGTGCCATGCGACGGGGAACTGTTCTCAAACGCCTAATGTGGCGGAGTGTTTAGAACATAAATTTAGTAAAGAGTAAAATTTGTCAGTACAAACACATTATACTGTTCTCAAATCTTAGTTGTATATATGCACCTACCTACATCGTCAAAGTCCCCAAACATGCGTACACCCCCCGCCATAAGGCGTAGTTCACATCGCGGCGACATCGCGACACCGGCGATTAATCACTGTCGCGCGTCAACGAGTCGCGACTCTTTGTCGCGCTAAATTATCATATTGTGCCCCAAATTGCCTTAACGTATGGCAGTTTGGAGTTTTTCCAAGTTTTGTCACGTTTGCACGCTAGTAAGACACGCTAGCTACTCGTATGTTATATAAGTTTTGTATTGGGATATTTGTAGAATGACTGTAACTTTTTTTCTGAATCAAAACTTAGGTAAAGGATAAACTGAAAACATCTTCAGATAGACGAAAAATAATTAACTCGATAAGTTATACCAAAAACTATCATTATAAGCCCACATGAGTCAACAACTGGGACTCTTAATTATTAGGCTAGGTAAGAGATAAATTAATACAAGTATTAGTGCAGAAAATGACTCATGTGTGACACTATGTGGCGTTTTTAGGGTTCCGTACCTAAAGGATAACGGGACCCTATTACTAAGACTGCGCTGTCCGTCCGTCTGTCTGTCTGTATGTCCGTCTGTCATCAGTCTGTATCTCATGAACCGTGATAGTTAGAGAGTTGAAATTATCACAGATGATGTATTTCTGTTGTCGCTATGACAACAAATACTAAAAAACAGAATAAAATAAATATTAAAGAGGGCAAATTTACAACAAACGTGTTTATTTTATGCCGTTTTTATACATAATGGTACGGAACCCTTCGTGCGCGATCCCGACTCGCACTCGTTTACATTTAGTATGAACTTCACATAGTCGTATAAAAAATGCTTGAAGAAAAGGAGCATTTATGGCGGGTTGCACTAGCATACGTTAAAGACCTATCCATGTCGCCGGTAGCTGTCAACCAATAGATACTTGTCAAACTTTCCAAACAATAAGTACCTCTAGTATAAGTTTTTTCGATTTGTATGGCAAAAAACAGTCACCATCAAAGGCCACCAGAGGCGCTGCTGGGTGCTGGCATTGCCATATAAATTGAGATTAAACGCGGAACGCGTTCATTTGTGTTTTGTTTCGAAAAAAAATATAGGTAATATAGGGACTTTAACGAAAGTCGCTTACGATTACGAACGGTTTGGTGCAACCTACCCTTAATCTCAATGCATCAAACATACGACATATTTTATTCAACCGTACATAGCGTAAAGCAGTAATCATACTTTTTATACCGTTTCACCCGCCATCTTTGCTACATACCCACCCATAGCAATTAACCCTTCGGCTGTCGCAGCCCTTTGTTAACCCTATAATGCCCCTTTATGTCAACTGTCACGGACTGAATTAAAAGTGGGTGTATTAGTTTTTTGCTCGAAAGGGGTTGAGAGGCTAATAACAGAGTATGGAGTGACAGACTGAGTTTTGTTTGTTGAGTACTTGGAGTGTGTATTAAGGGATAATATGATGTGGGATTGAAATAAATTATTTAAGGCATGCAAGGCCCATTCAGAGATCTGAAGAATATACTGATGTTTGAGCTTCTAGTGTGAATAAGTAATGTACTCATAGAATTATACTACACAAAAGTTACTGTGGACTAAAAAAGAAACAAAATAACTGAACATAATATTGAAAAATGCCATGGTAACTCTGTCAAATAATCCTTTTAATCGTAAAAATAAACTTTAATGCTGCAGACTTCGTAATTATCAATGAGAGTGATATGTTTTTTTAACAAAAATGATAGCTTTTTCTTCTAACAAAATAACCGGATTGGTTTTTCATAAATGATCCAGCTTTCCAAAAAAACAATTAAAATATACTAAATATTTACGATATTTCTCGCAGAGCTTCCGTATAGAGCGGGATGGTTAATTGCAAACTCATGCGTGTTAGAGGGGGTCATTTGCAATGGAATGGCCTTTTCTTAATACAGGGTTTTGGGTATATTCACGGAAACTATTACATTCGAGCGGTAAGTCATTTTCAATCTGCGGGTCATGAGTTCACATCCAGGCTCATACCACCGGGTTTTACAAAAAACTCCTGTACGAAATATCATTTTATATTTAACAGTAGCTTTCGGGTGAAGGAAAACGTCGTGCGGAAACCGGTATAATCCCAACAAGTCCTAGTTTGTTTCGTGGTTGGAAGGTCAGATGGCAAGTCTCTTTCGTAAAACTAGTGCTCGTGCCAAATCTTGGGATTAGGAGCCAAAGCAGCCCCCAGTCTCCTTTAGGAAACAACCGGGAAAGATAAGGCCAGTAGGATGATGACGTGTATTCATGGAATTAGCAAACAGGAATTGTTATTGATGAAAATAGTTGTGCTGTCGGAAATATTGTCATAATTGTAATTTTCCTTCTGTTCATAGCATTTGATGACATAAATAGATCGCTGGTAATATCGCTGGTGATCCACCTTATCATCAAATGGATATCATCGAAAGGTTACGAATCGTTTTATGTCATTCATATATCACGTCGTGACGTTTTATTCATTTATCACTAACACTTTTTACCATGGGATTGACTGATTTATGATACTATTTATGGCTTTATGACCCTTTATACTTTAATACTTAAAGTCACAACTGTTATCAAATTATGCTTCCGTTTTTGTACGGTAGCTATAAATACACAGGGTCCAACAACCGATCCTTGAGGGACTCCAGTTATTTCCGAGGCTATACAATCATATGGTACGTACTAAGATGGTACTGAGGTAGGTTCGCGTGATCGCGCTGCGTTGTCATTAGTCATTACTTGCATCGTGACGTGCCCCGACGCTACCCGAACTAGAACGGGCCCTTATCTTGAGCCTTCCTTTGTTTTTAACTGATTTTGTTAATAACAAAATACGCTAAGCTATGGAAAAATGAAGATATGAGGCAAATTGTGATATCTCTCATTCCTATCCGAGTCTACAAACTCTAAATTTCATTAGTTTGAATCACATTATCCTAAACCAACGCACACTATAACGACGACATTTACCCCTTTCCACACACACAGCTATGCTTCTTTATATATACCCTTTACACCGTCTAGCCAAACAAGGGTGTATCTCAGGGAGCAACACCCGGAACTTAAGTCTTTTCAGCTAGAGGAGTCATCAATGTATACTAGGAAGCCATCGTCTCAGCAAAATTTCGGATGACTAAATACGAATCCTTGCTCAAATAATAAGGGTCTCGACCCCATCTATGCAAACATCTCAATTACGGCAGTTATTAATTCAGGGGCGGTTGTTAATCAAGCCTGATTTGCAAACATGACGAAGAGTCATCGGGATATTGTGTAGCCTTTGTTGGGTTTCGTTTTTGTAATATTGCTAAAATGAAACAACTCAACTGAATACGTAGGCATTCATTGTCTGTCAAAAAAAATGTGTTTGAAGAAGTACATCCTACATTTGTACGTAGGTAGCGTCGGAATTAAACAAAATACTAAGTTAGTCAGTGAGAAGGAGCAAAACAAGTGCTCTTAGAGTTGAACGATCATATATCATGCGTCACGTACAACTTACTAATTTCTTGCCTCTTACATACTCGTATATCGTACTAACATTAACTAATGTATGTATGTGTGTAATGTATGTAAACTTCTCATAAAATTGTTCCAAAACGCTTAATTTGGAAGATATCATTATCACAATCGGCAGATGTCGTTTCGCACGGCGCACCCTGCCAGCTACCTAGCAGTTTAGGTCTTATCGGCTAAATTTTGTCTGGTTCTAAGGAATTTAGCGGGGTTAATAAAGTTACGAGGTTAATAACTTTAAGGATATGTAGAATCACGTCCGTACGTACAAATACTTCCTCAGTTAGGAACTTATACGATTATTGTTTTATTTTTGTTAGATAAATTAAAGACGGATTGACAGCTGACTAAGCATGCTTTTGTTTTAACAAATGCTAACAATATTATTAGGAGCTCGCTTGGAACTTATTTATATGCAAACTCACAATCTTTACAGTTTTGTCCAAATTTCGTTTATATAGAATATAGTGCAATTTTTGGGAATATTCAGTATCAATCTATTTTGTAAAAATATAATTTTAAGGTAAACTGATAAAAGATTTTTCCCAAACATTTATACTTAAATAAATGAAATAAATGAAATAAATGAACTTTATTCTGCAAGTAGGCCGCAAAGGCACTTTTACAAGTCAAAAACTACTAGCGTTTCTCAAAAGACCACTGCCGAGAAGAAACGCCGAAAGAAACTCGACAGTCAGTCATTTTCTCCAAAATATGCTTATTACAATGATACTACTTAACCTACTTAAGTAAATGTAAATGGTACACAACAAAAGAGAATTGAAAGAAAAACGAGGAAAAAATAACAATAGGTATTTACAATGTGTAGTTACACAAGAAAACAAAACATGTCGAATCGTTTGATATGCTTTCCTGCAAGAAATGTGTCAACTAGATACAATGAAAATATTAGACTCTACGCTATTTAGGTATTTGGTTTGGGCCATGCATTTCTGTCTGTTAGATAGTCCTCAACCCTATAATAAGCCTTTGACATCAAAGTTTTTTTTAGGTAATTTTTAAGAGCTGGAAAGGGTAAATTCAAAATTTCATCGGGTAACTTATTATAAAAACGAACACATTGACCTACAAAAGACTTGTAAACTTTACGGACACGAAACTTGTTAGTGGCAATTTTATTTTTATTCCTGGTATTAAAATTATGGATATCAGAATTTTTACAGAATGATTCTCGATTCTTTATGACATAAATAATATTCTCATAGATGTATTGGGATGCTACCGTTAAAATGTTAATTTCTTTAAAGAGATCTCTTAGAGTTTCACGTGAGCCCAGGTTATATATGGAGCGAATGGCTCTTTTTTGTAACACAAAAATTGTCTGTATGTCAGCTGCTTTACCCCAAACCAGAATACCATACGACATAACATTATGAAAATAGCTGTGATAAACTAAGCGAGCTGTTTCTACATTGGTCAGTTGTCTGATTTTTCTAATAGCATAAGCGGCTGAACTTAATTTACGTGCCATAATGGCTATATGGGGACTCCATTGTAGATTTTTGTCTAATGTTATACCTAAGAATATTGCTTTATCTACAATTTCTAAACACTCGTTATTTAAAAGAATATTAGTTTCAACCGGTCTAACATTAGGCAAAGAAAATCTGACACATTTAGTTTTCTTAGCATTAAGTAGCAGGTTGTTAACGGTAAACCAATCAAGTACTTTGACCAGTGTACTATTAACGTTAGAACATTCTATTGTTTTTCGGTCAACCTTAAAGATTAATGATGTATCATCCGCGAATAATACTATGTCACAAAGATCACTTACTATAGACGGCAAATCATTTATATAAACCAAAAATAAAAATGGGCCTAGGATAGAGCCCTGAGGTACTCCTAACGTTACTACAGCTCCACTAGACTGGGTTCCATTTACAACAACTGTTTGAGTTCTATTGCTAAGATATGAGGACATAAGGCTTAACGCATTATCAGACAGACCATAATGTTTAAGTTTCAAAATGAGCGTTCCATGATCCACGCAATCGAATGCTTTAGAAAGGTCACAAAAAATACCAATCGCATCACAAGAATTCTCCCAAATATTGTAAATATACTTAATAAGCACAGATGCAGCGTCAGTCGTGGAGCGCCCTTTTGTGAAACCGAACTGATTACTTGTAAGAAGTTTATTTCTATTGAAGTGCATTAGCATATCGTTTAACATTAATTTCTCAAAAACCTTACTTAACACAGGTAGTATCGATATAGGACGAAAGTTGGTTAGGTCGTTCAAATCACCCGATTTAAATAAAGGTACGACTTTACTAAATTTCATAAGATCCGGAAAAATACCCTCTGATATGCAGTTATTGTAAACCAAAGCTAAGTGGGGCGCAATGACATCTATGATATGATTAATAACTTTTACTGATGTTCCCCATAAATCCTCCGTTTTCTTTAAATTGAGCGATTTAAAAGTTTTAATAACTTTGATTGAATCTACTTGACTAAAATTAAACGTTACATTACATTTACTAATGTTAGCACAAAGTAAAGCGTTAGCTTGGGTTTCAGATGACGGAAGACATTTCGTAGACGTTTCTTAAGATTGAGACTACCACAAGAAAACGAAAATATTATGTATTTTCACAAAATCTTAGGCTTACATGCACACAGTAGTTATTATGAAAGGACTGCAAATGTTATCTCTAATCACCTGAAGCCATGACCACCTACCTGATAATTCTAGACTATAGACAGCCTAATAGGTAATGTGATAATCTGTCAGCAATTTGCGCACGACCTCGTTAGGGCGCGCGTAGGGTTGCAGGTAAATTATGCATGCATGCGGCAGGACTAATGAGCGAAGGGATAGGGGTGAACGGTGCGATGAAAAAATGGGAGTCGCAGCTTTATTTACAGAACTGCTGCGTTCCACAAGGTATAAACATAGGATCCTTATTATAAATGATACGTACCTTGTTCTGTATGAGTATTGGTCAATACAGTGAGTGGGGAGTTGTTCTTAAGCAAATTGGTGCATGATCTTGATAGTCCAGTGCGATTATTAGTATAAGCTACAACGCTTTACATCATTTTACGTGTTAGCTACTACAAAAATACAATAGTAGCTTCTTTCTGTTATTTTTTTGGTTGTCGAATCTATGTATTATTCCAATGGTGCAAACAAAATATGAAAAACTTTTTGCAGGCCAATTGGAGATAGACAAAAACATCTAAAACTGCTACTCGTGCAGTATCTGTATACGTTATTGAAGAAGATCATTTACTTAACAAGCCTTGCTGTATTTATAAACATCTCGCCACTCCGTCCGTTGTCAAGGAGCCCGTTAATTTGTTTTGCAAATTGAGGGTGACGCAGTCAAAACAGCATTTGATTCATAATGCTTCACCTCACCAGCTTCACAGCTAATTCTCATCAACCACTTAAAACCAGACCTCCAGTTACTCGTCATAATTACAGCATCAAGATATACTGGATGTTCGGTGAGGCGAAGTGAAGCAACTCGTGGATAGTATAGCAGGGGTGCATAGTTATAACATCATTTATTATTAGCCCTTTAAGATTTACGATACCTATGATTTTAAGCTGTGTTGATACGGGGATTCATTTACAGGAAGTCGAAATATATTTGGAGTAAATATTTCGGTGCCCTCGGCTATTTCTGTTGCGTAATTATTACAGATTTAAAAAAAAATGTTTTACACTCATTTAATCGGTTTCGATTGCTTCAATCATAATTTAAATAATTTTTACTTACTTAGTCAATATAATTGTCTATACAATTTTGTTATAAAATCTGCAGGCTTGATTACTTCAATTACTTAAGTCCTTGTTGGCACGTCTAGTAGAAACGCGATATTTAATTTGTCATTTGGGGTGCTTTCTTTTTTAGAAAGATGTGCCAATTGTAAAGGATATTCCCGGTTTGTAAAGGATATTCATTTTAATACAAAATATTAATTTTACTCGTCTTTTAGTAGACTACAGATTTATAGCATCAAAATAAGTTGAAACATCCCCTAACTTTAACCAACCAGTAGGTGGTCCAACACGTCTAACCAAACCGCACTGATTTTAAGCGCGCTAACACCCATAAACATAGGTTACCCATCACAGCATAACCCCTTTTATACCCTAACGTTATGAACATATTGTTATTACTGAAGATCTGTAAAAGCCTTAGTAAACACCTGACGGTGGTCCCAGACAGGACTGTATTTGAACATAAAGGTTACATTAGCCTTTAAAAAAAAATGAAAACGTTGCACGTCAAACGTTCCTGCTTTGGAGTTCAGCCGTTTCTCATTTTGAATTTCGAAAGTCGTTCATTCAGATACAAGTGACTGCACTTCGGCTATCACATCACGGAAATGTTATTTCTATTTTTAAAAATTGTGGTTGAAATTTGAATGACTTTTTAAGGAACTTACGACAGTTTGTGATTTTAGTGGAGATGTATTAAGGCTTGCACACATTCGGCGGCATCTTTGGCCCAAGGTTGTGTGTGCAAGTGATTAGTACACGAGTGAACCTCCACATCGCGGCGCTTCGTAAGGATGGGTTCTCTGTTTGTTTTAAGGCTCTAATGACATTTCACCGTGCCATCATGTTGTGCATAGGCATTTATCGATGTTTAAACATCTTCGGTCACAGTGGCCTCTTCTAACTTTGAGTATTCCAAAGTGCGCCTCAGATTACGTAATACATGTTCGAGGCATTTACAAAACAATCAAAATATGTTTTCTATCCAAACTATCGAATCTTTTTAAATGATCTCTGCATAATTTGATGATCGGTTTAGCCTAGTGGGTAAGTGCACCTGCCTGTGAAGGTGACGGTCCTGGGTTCGAATCCCGGTCAGGGCAAATATTTGTGTGATGAGCATGAATATTTGTTTCTGAGACTTGGATATTTTCTATGTATTTAAGTATTTATATATATTAAATATATCGTCGTCTAGTACCCATAACACAAGCCTTCTTGAGCTTACTGTGGGGCTAGTTCGATTTGTGTAAGATTGTCCTCTAATATTTATTTATTTATTATGTATAATTATACATCTGACTTTTTGAATAAATCAAAAGTTTAAAAAGTGAGATGTATCGCAATAGCAGAAAACAATATGTTGGTAACAAATAAAAGCGAGAGTTTTTTGAATGAGTTTTCAGTTTGTTCGTAGTTAGAAAACCCTACAGCGAAATTACTTGAGTCGTCGGATATGAAACTTCACCCATGAGAATATTTCCAAGCCACCAAAATATGTCTTGCCCCAATGAGTCACATTGATGGCGTGCAAAAAGGGCCCATTCCCACCAGTGTCCTAAGTTGCTGTGTCCACGGCGGCACGGGTAAACATTGACGCAAACCCCGGTAGCTTTTAAACACGGTGGTTGCTAATAGATGTCCCAAAAATACCGACTTTTTTGTTAGTTTGGTCCTAATGGTGGGCGAAGGGCTTCTGGACTTACACCGGCATGTAACGACTGCGTTTATAGTGTGAGACCTTATGCAGTATATATTATTTGCCTCTTTTTAAACCGCTTTATTGACGTGATCGCTTCGAGTGATGGCCGCTTTATCTTGTCGAGAGTTCCTAAACATATCTTCTTTATATAATAGCGAGTAGGCATTTTTAGTGAATGAGGTATTAAGGGATGTGACTAAATGCTGTTAGATGCGTATGAAGAGATCAGTAATCGCGAATATGAAGAAATGCCGCATAAAGTAACGCTAGTAAAGTTGCTGGCTATTGACATTATCCGGAAAAGATTTTCCGACAGAACTTACTTCTATCTATTTTCATGACATAACTTTTCTTTTATATTTTTCGATTGATTTTTTTATCAAAAGTAGATATTGGTCGCACTGACTGCCATTTGGGTTAGGGATGTCCCTAAATTCACAGTGTCCATACACATATTGATACAGTGAACCCCAGTAGCTACTTTATGATGTCGCTAATTAGTAGCTATAAGATGCCGAAAGTGTTTCTTTCCATTGCGTAAAAAAGGTTACAATGACAAAAAGAAGCTTGTGATTTGAATGGAACTTAATCGCTGTCAGCTTGTTGTCAAATTATTTATTGGCTTTTAATACATTTCAGAAAGTAGGTATTAATCATGTAACGTATTGCTTTTTGGGCTTTACAATATTTAATTGATACATTAACTTAAGTTCAAAATAAAGGTAACAGTAGAAATTGTGTGTCTCACTATTCACACTCATTATACTACAATTTAACACATTCAGTGCCGGTGACACGAATTCGTTTCTGTATGAGTAATCATCTTACCGGCCTGAATGAGATCTTTAGGTTCGGGGTCATACAAGATTTAGACGCGTGTCTTTCCTGTGCAAGTTCACAAATTGAGGGCTTTGAAGCCAAATTTTTAACTTGACTCATATTTCACCTAAATCAAATAACAATAAAAAAAATAACTTACATGCACACAAGCCGCCACTTTCTTTTAATTTCAAAATAAATCTTTTTTAAATATATAAAATTGTTTTTAACCCTTTAACCTCCATCGCCTGAAATATCAGACAAAGTGACAATATAAATGACATCTTCTTAATTTATGACGGAGTCGAAAATTGCGGTATACTTTTTTGACGTTTGGCGGTTAAAGGGTTGGGTACAATCTATGAATCAGCAACAGGCATTGGCGTCACATATATACACACAACAATAAAGCAATCCGCAACAGGCTCCGTCAAATAAATTTCTTCTTAATAAATTAATTTCTGGCATAATTTGCAGCGTGTATTCAGCGGGTAACTTTGCATTCCCTCAACTTCGTTGCTGGGAAATATAGCGTAGGTACACAAATTAAATATCACAGATTAAATAGCCGAAATTAAAAACAAACAATAGACGCACTGGTGGTGAATTTCAACAAAACTAATTATAAGTAACAGGTCGTTTTGTTTTATTTATGACCCATTCAGACTGTTAACACATTGTTAACTTCGACTCGTAATTTCTCATGATGCCCTATTGATACGAAGAAACCATTATCATCTTACATATTCTAAATTGAAATCATCCCAATTATGAGCTTTATGAAGAAGACAATAAGACCGTAAAGCTAGTGTTTGAGCGGTACAAAGTTTGTTACTCCACAAATATTAATACAAGTTTCCAGAAAAAAGAAAATGCAGTACTAAACCTTGTAGGTATGTATTTGTCTACAGTTGAAAATACAATCAAATACAGGTTTTCAACAACAAGACGTTGATTTTGTTACAATTTGCTTTCATATTGAGTGCCTTAAGGTTCAAAATCGTTTAAAAGTAATGTGTATGAAGAATAGCTTTATAGTGTAACTGGACATTTTAATTAGTTTTCTCATGTTTTAACCAATTCAACGGAAGCGGGTCTTGTTAGATTTTAAATGATGGTTTGTTGCTGGAATTAAATCATAAAGTTATCTATGAAGTTATTATGTTGCTGAGGTTTTAATGAAATTTAAAAAGCTTTATGGATGACCTCGTCTAAGAAAGATAAATCAAACAAATGCCCAAGAATTAAGATGTTAATAACTTGTGTTTAATGTTTTCTGTGTCTAAACGATCAGGGTTTTATTACACCTTAAAAATTACATACTTGTATAAATTTCGATTGACTCAACTTTGTTAATTTTAATATTACGTTTATTAATAGGTAGGTAAGTAAATATTTAATTGAATACTACATATTAAATCGAATATTAAAAACTATTAATAATTTTACAATGATATACGCGATGTTACATTGTAGTATGGCTATTGTCCACTTCCAGTGTTTAGTAGTAACAGTAGTTTATTGCGACATAAACGCATATTGCTTGTATCAGCGCAGCCTACAGTGTATAGCTAGGTCCGTATATGAATAAAGAAAACTCTACTACTAACAACATTGAGTGTATCACCTCCCATATCCTGGGCACCCACTATTTGTACTAATAGCACATGGCGAACCTGCCAGGATAATATTATAATATACCTATGTATATACTCTAATTCCACTAAGTCCAACCAGTCTAATTCCAATAAGGGCTTGTTTTCGCTTTGAATGGTGACAGTCCTTTAGTGAAAGTGATGCCTATGCTAAGTCTTTGTATTATTTGCCAAAGTAGAATCCGGGCTCCTGTAATAATGCAACCGTGGATGGTATAATATTAAGAATATTAAGATGGTTGTTGGTTGAAGTAAGTTTTGAACAAAGTAATTTACTAGTAAAAATCGGATACTACTTTTCTAAATGACCCCGGCAGATCTATGTTTATACAATGAGGTAAAAATTTATGAAGAAACTAGTAAACATTTATTAGCAGAGTGTAGTATGTACGCAGCAACGCGCTATAATATATTCGGTAGAGATGTGTTGGAGGAGGGAGAATTGAGGGATGTCGACCTTAAAGATGTCCTTCTGTTCTGCAGGAGAACGGGAAGATTGGAAGGAGCAAATGTGGAAGCGCCGCCGGGACAATAACCTTCGAGCTCAAACTCTGGGGAAATGGGCTGAATGATCCTGAACAAAGATCGACAGCCCGCCTGTTTCCGGCCAGGCGTCCCTACACTACATCTACAATGAGGTAAAAATTGAGTGACATACTTAACAAACCCGTTGTCTACCGGTCCCTGGGATCCCAGTGCTCATTACAAAAGAATGCTATTGTTTATTTATTTCGCCGGGAGACGACGGCTTAAGGCAAGGTGGGCCCATTGCAAATGTCCCGCTCTAATATGCGTGAGTATGCAATTAACCATCCCGCTCTCTATGGAAGCTTTGCGCGTAGTTTCCGTAAATATTTAAATGTTTAAATACTCTATTAATCGGAGGTCTTGCCTAATACTCTAACTCTATTAATCGGCGGTTTCGCATAATACTCGTTTCCGGTCATTGGTCTACTTAATCAGGCTACATTTTGAGAAATAGTTTTAGATTTTTTAGTATATGATAACCCTTTAATTTGTTTAATATACAGATTTAATGATTTAAATATAATAGAAGTATAATTTTAATGGCAAATGCTTTATTAAATAAATGAGTAAACTGATTGAAACTAAAACTCTTCGGTTGGATGTTTGGCTGGGACCAACAGTAAATTTAAAATGATTGGAAAAGAAAAACCACTAGTGCGAGAAATCCAACTTTGCACACGATATACAGCTATATAAAGTACCACTTTTTAATTTTTTGAGTAAGTAACTGGATTAAAATATATATATATATATTGTATCTAAACATTTTGTGTTTGTGTGTCCCACGAATTATTTGCCTTAATAAGTAGGTATAAAATAAATAAAAATAAATATTTTTGGACAATCTTACACAAATCAACCTAGTCCCAAACTAAGCAAAGCTTGTACTATGGGTACCAAGTGACGATATACATACTTATATAGATAAATAGATACTTAAATACATAGAAAACATCCAAGACTCAGGAACAAATATGCGTATTCATCACATAAATAATTGC
Source organism: Epiblema foenella (assembly GCA_963556455.1). Lineage (NCBI taxonomy): Eukaryota > Metazoa > Arthropoda > Insecta > Lepidoptera > Tortricidae > Epiblema > Epiblema foenella. The sequence continues at coordinate 8,933,770 of OY747113.1, read as the reverse complement.
CCTGACCGAGATTCGAACCCGGGACCTCCAGCATTGACTTAATTTTGTAAGTAGTAAATATCATTGAATTTTAATCTCTGCATGACATTCATCAATTATGCGTAATTTATTAATATAGTCGAAATATTGACATTGCTATAATGAATAGGTATTGACTTAATTATGTATGTAGTAATTATCATTGTATTTCATCTGTGTGTGACATTCATTAATTATGGTTTATTTATTAATAGTGGAAATACAAGGACATTGTTTTATAATAAATTAGATGTACTGACTCCATTTTGCATGTAGTAGGTAATTTTCGTTGTATTTTATCTCTATGGGACATTGATAAATATTGACATATACTACTAATGAAACATGTACAATGGCATTTTTAAGTATTGTACGCCGGCTATCGGTAGATTGTGATGAAACTAAATAATTTAATACCTTTTTGTACTCACAATATTACAATAAATATTATTATTATTCTCTTTATTTATTTTCCCTCTTAGGTTAGGTTTTTACAATATCTTTATTACTATTATTATTAAGGCTTCACGTACCTATGCTTAACTCATACCTTTTGACAGACGGCCTAAACTCATCCATACTTACATATATCGTGCCCTTAAAAACGAATTTTGGTGAGGTTTAATAATAAAACCGATAAGGATTTAATTAAATCCGACCCCAATCCCAATACAAAGTCGTCAACAATTTATGGCGTCCAATCGTCCTCCCGACAAAATACAACGACATATAAAACCCAGCTCAGTTTCAGGAACTAGCGTCTCAATCTAAGCGGTTAGTTCAAAAAAAACTATGTCAGTACAATTGTTATATAAACATACGTCATTTTGTTATTAAAAGGTTCAATTTAGACCTTTTACGATCGCTTTTTGTCATCGCGGTCACTTCCAATAAAAACATTAGCTCATTTTAGTGCAGTTGATTCTTGAATCGATACAGTTTGTGACAAGGGCCCTTATTTTGTACGTCGTAAGAGTGAAGGTGTGTGCATGGCGGTGCTTTGAATGTTTAAGTGAATCACTTTGACGCATAAAAGTCATGAATTAAAAAGGACAACAGCAGACAAAGAAGCCATTTTGCATTGAGATGCGACAGTATTCCTTGTGATGCCGCTTTGTTAGCTACGAATGTATTAGAGGCGGCACAAAATAAAACAAAAGCTATGTCACCAAATTTTATATATGTATCAGCAAAAAATGGTCTTTAAAGAGGAGGTATGCGTTGTATTTTCAAACGGACGAAACTGAAAAGACTGCATGAGCCGAGTAGCTACTGATAGAATTTTTTTTAACCTGGCATTGGTTTTATAGGCCGAGGCCAATAAAAGGACGGAAGTACGCAGTTGGAGAGTAGCCTGGGAAAAATCCAGGGGAAATCTCCTACACTACCAATACTCTCTACATATAATAATAATAATGAATTTTATTTCAGGTAATGTACAAGTACAACCCATATCAATATCACAATAGTATAAATAACACAAAGTTACAAAAGGAACAATAAATAAATTAAATTGTCACTTTCTACCAATCAGCTTCGTTAAAAGGATCTGTGGAATGTTTCCACATATACGCACAGACTTGCACCAAACCAAACGGTCGTGAAAATCTGATTGTATGGAAAGTATGAAAGGTTCTAAGTGATGACAGCTGCCGGCGCCATATTTAACCTTGCTCGGTATGTAATCGTAAGTTGCTGCAACTCTCTAAGGTTTGGTAAAGATATGTAGAAAAAACCGGGTGACAAAATCTCTTCCAAAGCCAGTTCTAGTACTCTTTAAAGCTACAAGAAATATTTTTTGTGCAGTGTAAATTCGGGCAGTGTCGTTTTGACACTGCACCGCTAATTGGCCTCTTACCGCGATCCGGCCGCCGCGCTGGCCGGCACGGACCGACCAAATATGGTAGCATTAAGCCGGATTCATATTCGTCTGATAAACGTCGTGACGCGACGGAACGAGAAGTGTCACATATGTTGTATTACGTGACGAACTCGTCACGTAATATAATAGCGCATCAGTTGAATGTGTATCTAACACAGTACAGACGCACTGTGTCAGGCGTCAGATCGCATACGCATCAGAGAGCATCACGTCATATAAGTATAAACTTGTCTTTAACTTTTGGACCATTCAACCTTCATAAGTATTATAACAAATGCAACCTTTTAGGCTTTAATGTAATGAAAAGTAAGTATACATTTGTGCTGATTTTATCATGTTAACAGGATCGCCGCGTTTTGGTGATATTGCGGATAATTTTGACAAATGAAATGTCTATATTTTGTTCGTAGTTCGTAGTGGAGAACACCTGCAGAGAAAGTATAAGAAGAGAGATAAAAACACGGGCTTTAGTAGAAGGATCGATATATAGGCACTTATACTTATCTAAAACGCAAAGGATATTTATGTCACAATCAAACAAACAGTATCTTTTGGTGGCGTCAATATCAAACGAGCATACTGCTCATTGCTAATGAATGTCTTAGAATCCTCTCGTTTCAGTACCCACTGAAACGATAATGAGATACGAGCTTTATTTTAAGTAGGTGCCTACCTAGACTTAGTGAGTTATGTTCAGTTTTTTTCTGAATGAATTAATACAAGTATATAAACTTACATTTACAGAAGCAATGTTAGAACATGTTGATTGGTAACTCCGTTTGCAATTTTTTATTTTAGTTTTAACGATCTTGGATCAAAAATAATATTAATAGGGTTGTCGACTCAATATATGACTACTTACTCCAAAAGAATATAGGTGAATATCCTATTCAAATATAGCGAAGTTACAACCGTTTTCATGTTGCTGGTTAGAGAGAGAAAGCGCGACAGATCAGTGACGTTATTGGCCACGAGCGCCATAGTAAATGACGATCGTTCCAATACAAATCCTTAAAATTTTGAAGACTTATATTTTCATGTAATTATTTATCCTTTTGAGTTACTTTTTTCGGCATTTGATTAAGTAAATGATCCTTTTTCGAGATAATTCGAACTTATTGATTTTCTTATTTGGTGTCGACATCCATATTACAACATAAAGTGTCTCTATAATATACACAGTGATTGACAATAGAGTCTATTATGTCGTCAATCATAAGGAAAATATAAAAGTTACTTATTTCTGGTTTTTATTCATAAATGTACCAGTAAAACGCCGATTACATACGAAAATATTCGTTACTGACAATGAATAGACCTCGTAAACTAAAAGTACAAACATTGCCATAATGGCCATTGAATCTATTATGACAACCAGTTAGAGTAGCCCAGTTAATAAGCACATCATTCTTTGCGACAATTTGACAACACTGACTTGTATGGAAACAAAGCCTTTTGATCGCATTCCAGAACAATTTCAACCTTATCTATGTGTGACTTAAGTCGGCTTTAACTTTTATGAAATTGGGTGTTTACGCAAGAAAATTTAGCACAATTTTTCGTAGTGTTAATATATAGAATACTGAAATTTGTCTGTCGTGTTGTAAGCCCCCATTGTCATTGTGTCAAGTGTTTGTATAGATTATATTGAATATTCACGATCAGTATAGGTTTAGTAAATATTATGCATTCAAACAATGCCGATGTCAATACATATTTAAATAAAATAAATATTTATTTGTATTCAATACAGTTTCAAATTATACACATTGGGCCGGTGGGCTTTTGGAAATATGTATAGTACGTCCGAAAATGAAAGGCCAAATTCTGTCAAATTAATGGAGGCAAGAATCTACCTTATAGTCAAAGCAATTAGTCGTTTTTTTGCTTGTTTTCGTTTGACAGAATTTGGCCTTAGAGTTGGCTTTAGAGTTGATTACAGCTTTGGCAACTTTAAGTTAGTTTTTAGAGAGGTACGGCGCAGCGGTATCTCATCTCGTTAATATTTGGAGCAGCAGTACCTACGTACCTCCATCTTACAGAAGACGTAACTATTAATAGGTAGATATCTGATTTTTCTAGACTCGCAAGTGGCCATGGCCTAGGGTGTCAACGTCCCTCAGGTAGGCTATAGGTATACTTGTTTACTACCTATGTACTATGGAAAAGGTACTACTGACACTCCAGTTACATTGTATATCCGTTTTTTTCTGAATGTACTAAATAAACAAACAACAGATTTACGTGTATTAACCGTCTTATCAAACTCCATCAAACATCGGTATCATCACAGATCTATTATTATGGGCCCTGCCACCACCTTAAAAAGACCTCCCATCCCTTCCATCACCTTCATCATAATACCATAAAAAAACAGCAACGGCAATCACTTGGGCCCGAACTACTAAATTTATATTATTCAATTTTGGACCCTATCACACATTGATTAAAGTAGTTTTTTGCTAATAATCTCTTGACGTAATGTGATTTAAAGGTTGCGACAGACTGCCTAAAAGGGAGGGAAAAGGTTCAAATGAAATTGGTTATTGTATAGTAGGAATTGTCACGCGATATGTGAATTATAGGGAGAGGCGGCCAATATTGGCGTCTTCTATCTCAAGTGGAGGTAATTTTGATAAAATCTATAGGCCGCGTGTTTTAGCTATCATACCTATTAAGAAGTAGGTTATCTTATTGTTTAAGCTATTAACTAAGTCTCAGTACCTATATATTTGTGACTGTAAATATTTTTCTCACAGGGCAAAAATGCTAAATAGCACGTGAAAAAAAAAGTCATCGTTGCCCGCAAAATAACAGGTGTGAAAAGCAATATGTGCAGCTCACTAGCAAAAATATTTCCGTCTTAGAAGTAAACACTTGAATATCTCATGACCACAGACCTTAAATTATCGTTACGCTCAAGATTGTAATTTAAGATCTCTCGCTACGCTCGGGATTCGGGAGTTTAAATGTTTAGTAAATTTACAATTGGGAATTTAGTTAACATAGTCATTATCACATCAAATAACAGCGAAACAAATACAGCATACATACACACACACACACACAGGGTTACACAGCTACAAAGCTCGCCTTTGTACATAATATGTCAACTGTTCTTTGTGTTGTGTTTTACACATGGACAATAAATTATTTTACATACATACATACTTACGAATTGTCGCACATACCTACTTGCCGGATGCTCTAAAAGAGACCGTATGTACCGAGACGCTTTGAGTAAGTAGCGGAAAATTCGTTCTTTCCGCATGATACATATTCATGGTTACACTATAAATGACAGACAACCTTTCGGCATTTTAAAAACATGTTTAATCCACTCTGTATATAGGTTCACGAATCTGTACCTAACCTCGTATCACATAAGACCGACATGTCGAAAAAATCAATCGCCACCCTTTTAATCAACCCTCGTAATGAAATCTGGTCCGCCATTAAGGGATTAAAAATAATATCTGCCCCGCAAGGGCGCTATTGGACATGCGCTTAATGAGAATATTTGACAAATCTGGGGGTTGTATGTTATTATGGACAGGAGGAATAGGGTTGTTTTTATAAAAGTATGTTTTAGTCCTTCATAGGATAACGAAAATACCTACATACCATAATGGGAATCGTTTTTCAACAATGTTTAATAGATAATTTGGATTCGGTGGTATAGGTACTTAATACTATTTACGAAACTAATAAATTCAGTAAGTTTCACTGTGGTTTTGTATATTTGTTCATTTTAAAATACAAATTATCATCCGCATATACTGTTCAGTTAGCATCATCCAAAATAACCTAATGTATAAACATATCCTTACTTCTATAGTGATAGACGTGTCACGATATCTTTGGCTATCTATCTTAGCTGTTATTAACTACGTACATATATGATGACACCTCTACTTGATTTTTAGGTAGGTACCTACGTCTTGTTGTGTTCCTGGAGGTGAGTAAGGTCGACAGAGCTCCCGTGGGTACACTGTGTTCAGAGTGAAGTACCTGCAAGTCTCTAACTGTCAACAAAGAATCCTCAGGTCAATAAAGGGTCAGAAACGAGCTTCTGATTCTTAGGTAGTCGCAAGCAAGCATCAGGCAGAACGTAAACTTATTTGCCATGGATTCTGTATAAAAAATGATGCTGAATGTACCTATTCGAGTCGTTTAAAAATGTCCCCCAAGTTGTGACCCCAACCGGCGCTGCGTGAACAAAAACTCCTAATTGGTAAATAAGGGTCCTGATTGCCATTATTTACTTACAGGAGCACTTAAAAATGTCTATTCCTTGGGGGTTTCATTCATGTTTGATTGCACTTTTTGTATGACAATGTTAGTCGCTGGGGCTAAATACATAGGTAAAAGTAAATCGTGTTTAACCATGTTTATTGTACCACTTATGCATAAAAAATTTAATTAATTTTGAATCATCATGACTTTGGCATAGTACGTTATTAGATTTTTACAAAAATGAAGATATCTCAAGTACTGAGAGCCATTTTACTAAACTTAAAATTGGATATTCTGAGAGGTAATGCATGCGTATATAGCGAAGATCATACAATATTCAACCAGTTTCTATAAATTGTCTATATAAAATAATGTATTGTATTTAAGTAGATACTAACGTATGTAGACAAATGACTACCATAATTTAAAAGCTATTTCTTGAAATGCAACAGATTTATGACAAGTACGAGTACCTTGGCGCTAGTTAAATATACAAAGCTTGAATGTCTTGTTTTCTCAAGGCAATGTCTTAATTAGTTGTAAAAACGAATAACTGTTTGACTTCAATGTGGTCTGGCCACCCTAGTGGGTACCTAAGCTAAGGTAACTTCCTCACTAAGCGTTTTTGAAGTATACTTTAAGATATTTGAGTTTTCCAAGTTGTATCAAAGCAATCCGTAATAGAAAAATGACTTAATTCCACGCTAGAAGATTCAAAATACAAGGACAATTTGATGAAATATCGGCTAACACAAAAAATCTCGGCTATAACGTTAATTTCATCTATACAGATATCGTTGCGAATTATATCGTGAAGTTTGCTTAAGCCGGATTCAAACTTAGGTATATGACGTTATGCTCTCTGACGCCTGACTCAGACTGAACCGTCACGTCAGAGCACATTAGATAGTACTTATAGTATTAAATGTATGACACCAATAGCGTTCTGTCGCGAAATATGTCGATTGAAGTTTGCTTCATCCGGGTTCATACTTATCTGACGTGATGGTCTCTGACGCCTGACACAAAATCGGCCGTCAAGTCAGAGTGCATTAGATAGTATTCTTAGGTAAATCAGATTAAAAACGTAATTGAATCAACGAATTAACATTTAATTACAAAAAATACAATAGCACTTAAAAATACGTACTTAACGCAAAAACAAACAAAATACGACCATCCCGCACCGAGTCTGAGCCAAAAGTGAGTTCGCTCGGCGCTGCCCCAACCAGAATGACGCCGATGTGAAGTAGGCTGCATGCCGCGCGTCAGGAGGCACCCTGGTACTGACTTCATGTCAATAGTGTAGTATTAAAACCTGTTGCCTCGCGGCGAAAAACAAACAATAACAATGTTTTGTTATGTGGTCGGAGATCTCCGGGATTGGGAGATGACGGCTTAAATTATGCACGACACTAATAGCGTTCTGTCGCGACATGGCGCGTCAGATAAATATAAACAAGTCTTGAGTCTATTTTAACTGAATGTTTGACCGAATATTTGAGTGATCGTTTTTGCTGATTAAGAGAACACACATCCTGAAGAACTCCTGAAGGGTTCGAAACATGTTGTCCCTAATGAAAATTATTAAGTGTGTTTAACTGTTTAATTTTACGCTTATCTCGTTTAAAAAAATCCATCTACTATTAAAAAGTCCTAAAACAACCTCTAAGGAACACAGGAAACAACCAAACCCATAACTCCCCTGACCGTTTATGACATGATGTAACCGTCTCGGCGCCGGTTAAATATAACCGCGGTTAAGTCACCGGCTCACAACGTCACTTGCTAATCTCACTGCCTCGAGTGCGTCAATTCTAGGGATACATATAGAGATGATAACACGAAGACCAAGTCTAACTAAACGCCATAGGGCTGAATATTTAAGGTAAAACTTAAAAATATTGACCAATAACTATAAATTAAAAATCTACTAAAGCCCTCAACACCACAAACATAGCTAAGAAATTAATATAAAACTACCATCAACATATTTAATTCTTAATCTTGTTTTCAATGTATTTTCTGGTGAACTATAAAAAATATTTGTATTGTATTGTATAAAATCGGTTTATCCGATTGGCCGCTACGATACCACAGACAAACACACAGAATACCTATTATCAGGTCTAATGACAAACCAAAAATTTTCAACTTTATGGGTCAATTTCCCAAGCAGTAAAAAATGTTGGCAAGACTGAGAACGCAGGCGCAGAAAGTTTAAATAATAATTAACAATTTTTTTTCGGAAACACATCCCAGTTAACTACCTCGGGCAATAGCTAAAACTTAAATATTAATGTATTTAATAATTTAAAAAAATATATAAAGCACCAATTTCTCATCAAGGTGGGTTGTCCCTAACCTGGTTTTGTTTGCATAATGTCGCCTAACTCGAAAACTATGTATGATAATAAAAATATTTTAGCCTCATTTTAAGACCAGCTAAATAGGCAACAATAAATATAGCTTCCTTTAAATCTCATGTGTACCTAACCATTTTATAATGTGCGAAAATGTTTGTCCCGAGAAACTTTTTCATTACCGCGGACCACCGCGGACCAAGCTTGTCAACGATTTATTTGCGAAGTTTGACTCGGTAAGCCCCCCGTCTCCTGCGCACTTCGAGAATCAGTTACGCTCCGGTGTTCGGCGAGGGAGGACACCTGGTGCGGTAATTCGTCGGCCTGCTATACACATGAGAATATCGTGGCCGTGATACGCGGACAAAAATAATATCATTCCGGAGTTTGCTATATCTTTTTTATTTTTTATCTGTTTCGATTGAAACTAATATATAACATGTAATATATATTTGTGATATCTAGAACCTTGTTAATTTAAGAATAAGTGGCTTGATCTTTTTTTAAAAATTAATTTTATCCTGTGTTTATCATTCCGCCGTTTTCATTCCGGTGTTTCCGGTGTAGTTAAATAGAAATGTAGCTTCACTTTGCTATATATAGGAATTAATAATTATTTTTACTGAGTATAATATATTTATTTGATGTCATATATGCCTATTACCTAGTATTTATATTTAAATATATGTTTCACTATATCGTGTTTTGTCAATTTACTTGATTATTCGCGCATTAAGATATAGAAAATATATTAAATCGATTTTAAATGTACTTCTCCTCAAGATTATTAGCGTAATTAGTTTTTCCGAAATGGATCAAGCATTTTACTATAAAAGATGGTAATAATTACATAGACAGGCGTCGGTTGGAAGTGCTAAATATGAAGTTTATTAATGAAAAAAATATTTCAAAAATTGGTGTAAAAAGTCATACGATAGATTTAGATAATTTATTTCATGATAAGGAATTACGTTATAAATTTTCACACATGTCAAAATTACAAGAATTGTTATCATGATCGTCATAACAGGAAAAATAAAAATAACATAATGTCGACCAGAGTAATACAAAACATGATAAAAAGTAAACAGAAAAATAAATGTATCTTCCATTCGGAATCGTCAGTCAGATAAATTATAATATTGTCCATTACAAAATACAAATTTCAAAACACAAAAATAAAAGATAGTTCCGTAATATCATTTTAACATTACTGAAATATGTTTCTTATACTACAGATTTGTGTTTTCTAGAAAAAAAGGTATAGGGTTTTTCTTTTTCTTTCTATCAAAATTTACAACTAGTTACGAAGTGTTTTATAAACAGGATGCAAGCCTCTGGACATTTACCCTATTTTTAACTTATATACAAAATGCTTGTGTTTTTAAATCATACACCTAGTACTTTTTTCTATAAATCATAAAACTATAGTCTAAGAAGCAATTATTTATTATTATTCATATTTAACACATAACACAAATAACATAAGTCCCGTTGTATTGACAGGCCAGTCAGTAGAGGTTTATACTGGTTACGTGAAAGATTTTTTTTTAGTTTTTATTACTTGTTTGTAGCATTGCTGCTTGTAATGCGTTTTTTTTTGAAAAAGTGAATGATTATTTTTATTAGTATAATTATTAAATTGAAGTGGTCCACCAGTTTATTATAAAGCGGTCTTGAGTAGTCAAAAAGATTGGTTTCAGGTACTAGCAGTACAAAATAAATAATTTTATAATTTTGAGGAGTTTTTTTTTTAATTCCGATGTATGTGCTCTAATTTTCATTCCTGTGGACTGTTATTATCATCCCCAGTGTATATTTATCATTCCGTTGTGAGTTTAATTTTTAATCTCAGTTATCTCAAAAACTGTTATAGATATCAACATCCCTTTTAGAAGATTTTCATAATATAGTCTGAAGTGTCTTTTGATATTAAAAAATCCACGAAAAACTCCCAAACAAAGAATCACACCGGAATGATACAAAAATCATGCACTGTTGAAATTGACCCTTATACATACAGGTCCTTTTGCTCATCATACAAATATAATCAGAGGTAAGTTAGCTTTTTGTAAATCGTGGTTTGAGATTAGCACAATGATACTAAAAATTCTGGTGGTACTATAAAAAACAAGGAATACTTATGAGTTTGACAAAGAGGTGCACAATTCGCAGAATTCTTAAAAAACTAAAGCACTTTCTGATGCATATTTTTCAGGAGTAAAAAATTAAACGCTAGCTACCAATTTGATAGATTATTATTGCTTTTAAACAACAAGATTTTAACAACTCTAGCAATATCTCGTCAGCATATTTGAAATCTCTGATCGTGCCTTGAGTGATCCTGGATTACCGTACATACACTTCGTTGCGCATCTCTATAATTTTAACCTTAAACCATAGTATTCAAAGTTCATTTTACTGTAAATGTAATCGCAATTGACTTGTAACGCGTCCAAGAAATACATCTATATTGACATACTGACGTTTTACGATTTAATGCTGGTACTAGATTTGCCCATGGCTTCGAACCATGGACATTTTAATAGGTATGTTTATTGGGTTGCTATTAAAAAACCAGACTAGGCCAGCGCTTATGAATATAGAGTGTAGATAAGAAATATTGTACCGAAGACTTATGCCCTAGTTTCAGACCATTATCGTTAATTTTCGATGTTTTACAGCTAAGGAAAAGTGTTTGAATTCAAACCGCAGAAGCTGTTTGAATTGGATCCATTGTTTTCGATACGATGGTATTCTGTATTTTAGGAAAGCTTGAAATTTGAAGAAGTTTTCTCACCTATTTTTTCTGATTTTCGAATGTCAAGTGGCTTACTGTATTGTCAAAGCCTAATTACAAGAAGGCCAAATGTTAGAAGAAGAATAGAGTATATTCAATAGCTAGTAGGATAGAGAGAGAGAGAGAAGGAAGCACAAGAGGGGCAAGTTTTCTTGTGTCAATCCTCACAAAAAGAAGACCTTTGGCAAAAGACTAACTGAATGAAGGTAACCAGAACATCTAACCCGTCGTCTACCCTGGAATCGCGAGGATCATAACATAAGAATGCGATTGTTTATTCTTTTCGCCGGAAGACGACGGCTTAAGATTATAAAAATACGTTAGCTACATGCCTTGGAGAATTACGCGTTCGTTGAAACGTTGTATGGGCCAGATTAGATAACAATAATATCTGATTTTCATAAATATGGTTCTCTTTGATTTACACGGATCGATGTATCCCCGGGAAAGGTGAAATATTGCATAAAGCTTTGTAGATAAAAGAGTGCGCCATGACAATATGACGAACCCTACATTAAAATTACAATCATAGCCCCCTTATTAAAAAACTGCCATTCATACACATTCATAATCCACCCATCATAACTACTTCGATTCTCGGTCGTACTCGTCCTTAATTGAAACCGAATCCTACGCACCCTCGGCACATAAGGGTTCGGGAATCGAATTTACTAGCGTCACATTAGTGGGATGGCGTTATGCAAAGTTTAGTAATTAATTCATATTCCACACTAATATTATAAATGCGAAAGTTACTCGGTCTGTCTGCTACTTGACTTTTCTCGCTTTAACAATTCAAAGTACTCGTTTAGATCTGGTCTGGAGATAATTTGAAATCTCGGGAAAGAAACCGAACAGTTTTGATTCAGGAAAAATTTCCTTAAGTGAGTGAAAAAGGGGTAAACGTTTTTTTACAGAATACTTGTGTATTTCATGAAGCGACTTTTAGTAGTGGTAGTACAATTCTTAATTGTACAAAATAAGAATTGGTAGTTATAAAAAGGTAAGTCAAGTACAAGTAAGCGAAGGTATCCCTTCGAGGGATCTCTTCCAGTTAACAGATGAGACTAGAAGCAAGTAAAGGTAGAAAAATGTAGTAACATATACAAAAAGATACAAGGCAAATATTGCGACAGAAGCAATACTCTGTTGGAGGGTATAAAAATAAATTTGATTAAATAGTTAACTTCGACATAAAACACACAACGTCCGCTGCATTTCATAATCCGTGCCAAAGTGCACTTGTCAATACGTCCATCCACCGTACATAATACTATCAACGACAAAGTTAACGGACCATAAGTAGACCTTATTTCTGTCCAATAAGGTTTACAGTTAGTCAATTATATCTGTGTCGTCTATAGTACATATATACATACGCCGTCATCTATTCAAATATCAAAATTACCGTCCTCGGACAGCACACTGGTCTTTATCTTTTTACAAATTAAGGTTATTTTCGTATGGTTTTGCATTGCTGAATTGTGTATTTGATTTATAGTTTGATTTTAGGACGGGCACACTGCCATTTTGTAATCCTAGAGCCAGAGTGCACTTTGTCAATACGAGGGGGCGATTACTGCTCCATGTATTTACTTTAGCTCTGTGGGTTTTGGCAGCTTTGTAGATATTTACATACTCTAGTAGATTCATGGATGTAAATAATAGCTTGTATGTAAGTGTAGGGTTTACTCTACAAGGAACCCATTCGACATTCATAATTATCTCCACTTTTAATTATTGTCTTTCACAATCAGAATATGCAAAAATAATATTAATATTATAAAGGTATAAAAAGTTATATCCTAGAGAAGTGTCCTTCTGTCGTAACGACTACAACTGCGACCTAGAAAAAACATTTTTTAGGGTTTCCAAAGGGTACCAATGGAACCTTAATTCTATAACCTCTGCTGTCCGTCGGTCCGTCTGTCAGAAGATGTATTACGTGCTGTTGTCGCTATAACAATAAATAAATAATAAAAATCTGATTAATCTAGTACAAACGTGATATTTGTGTACGTATTTGTACGATCGTATCGTACGTACGAACAATGTCACTTGTAAGTCCGACTTGCACTTGGCCGGATTTTCATCACTTTTAGAATCAAATTGAGTGCTAATTACTAAATCAATAGAATAACCAGAAACAACTTTTTAATTCCCTAATTCTTAGAAAGTTACAGTTTGCTCTCCCATTAGCCCGCCTCTTCGTCTGTTCTAAAGAGGGGGATGAAAGGCAATCGATTTGGACTCGGCCATTCTCAATACCTTACCTACTTGAGGTTGATTGGGAAAAATCAAAGGTCCTTTATTAGTTAAAAAAACGATGATTCCGTTCAGGCTATTTTCTGTGTAAATGCATATGCATGGTCTAAGAAAACAAGATCTATTAATCCGGATCGTGACACGACCACCATACGAATACGTCACTGTCAACGATACACTCACACTTACATCCGCATACCACAGATAGGCTGATGCAAGGTACGTAGGTTGTGTCACACAGACTACTAACCTACTTATGTACCAGAGATTGTCGTACCTACCTGGCGCAGTATGTTATTATATCATGTGTGAATATGTGAATAAACGTGCTTTTTGATATATTTTTTACCTTCCAGTACAGGAATATAGCGGTCTGGTATCATAGGTTTTACGTGTATACTTTTGGATTTCTCATTAAGAAATATCGTTTCAAACATACAGAAAATTTCAAGCTAACAACTGTTATTTCGGCTTACTCGTTAATTCTACTACACAGAATAAAAGAAAAAATGGTTCCGTTACTATTTAAAACTTTACTAAGACCGTCGTGTTTTTAAATCACTTTACTGGAATTATCAAAACTTTTAGCTTAATTTGAGTTCAAAACATTTTTATTGTGCATTCTTTGCAAAAAGAAACGTAAAAATGCGTTTGTGGAGACACCATCAACATTTGTTAATAAGGGCTAATTTTTCAATCCCCAGATAAAAGTATCTGTCACATAAATGTACCTTTCCTTTTCTTTAATATGACATTAGAAAATGACAGCAATAATTTTATCTGGCGATTGAAAAATCGACCCCAAGTAGAGAAAAATTCAACGATTTGACTTCATCTCATTCTCTTCGAGGTTTTTCTAAAAAAAGGTCCAAATGAAAAGCTCGTTGTTGATTTTATTTCATACAAATAATGGCTATATAGTGCAAACCTGCAACAGATCAGTATGTTTCTGGCTATTTGAGGTGTCCAAACATTGATATTTTTTAGTGATTATAGCCCTTTGGCTAAAAAGTTTGCCGACCCCTACTCAAACTAGACTAAGTAGACAACGGAGCACGTGCTATGTGATAGAGCAGGAAAGCATGACTCGTTGTTCGTAGCTGTTAAACATCGGCTTTGATCGATAGAGACTCTTTTGTACGCAAGTACTAATAATTATTCTGTGGTCCTACGGACATTAGAGAAAAGCCTGTTATAATGAAGTCATGTTGGTTATTTTTGGGGTTGAAATAGTAAGTAATTTTAATACAATATCGTTGCGAAAAGAAGAAAATATCCTAATTAAATATGGATACAGCGTAATGAGCTATGCAAATACTGTAATACGGCTAGCCTAACGACTTGTACTGGCAGACGTTTCACAGCTGTAATGTCCACATAAAACAGTGGCTAACAAATATAAAAATCTAAGACAAAAATGGAAAAAATAAATTAAATCACAAAGGAATCCGATTGTAAAAGATTCTCCGACGAGTTAGCGTAATTACGTAACTTTATTAATGAGCAATAAACATAGACACTTAGATATTACCTTTACATCGTTGACAAATGACTTTCAATCTGGTAGTCCATGGGTTCGAACACCGGATGTACGAAATATCCTTTGATATGTTATAGTAGACGTAGTTTAGTGTATGAAAACATTAAACTGGAAAAACAAGGGTATAAACATCGACGGCCAATTTTTAAGTAATCTAAAATTCGCCGATGACATACTCTTTGCAGAAAATCAATCGCGTCAATAATAAATGAAATGAGTTATATCAGCAAGGAAATTGGCTTAGAACTAAATAAATCTAGAACTAAAATTATGACAAACAGCAAAAAGTGACCAATACACGTTAACGTGTCTTACTAGAATGTGTCCAAGAGTACACATACATCTTTGTAAGCAAGTGCCATTTAAAAAAAAATCTAGTCACTATGATAATTATTAAGACGTGTAAACATGGCCTGTAATAAATTCTGGAGCTTCAAAGAAATTTCAAAGTCAAATACCTCATTGAAATTAAAGAAAAGGTAATAGAATCTTGCATCTTACCTTCCCTTATGTATGGATCCCAAACATAGAGTTTCAACAAACAAACCAGAAACAAAATGCTAACAACCCACACAGCCATGGGACGGAGCATTCTGAATCTGAAATTGAGACACAAAAAGAGAAGCATAGACATAAGAAAAACAACAAAGCTGATTGATGCTCTGGAGCACAGCAAAAGACTAAAATGGAAGTAGACCGGTCATATTGCACGGATGAACGAGGAAAGGTGGGTATTAAAGATAACTTCATAGAGGGGACCTGCAGGCAAGAGAACTAGAAGTGGACCGGCGGAGAGATGGCTTGATGAGCAAGATCCAAAAAGCAGCAGGAAAAAATGGACTGATAAAGCAAATGACAGACCTGTGTGGGGAAAAATGGAGGAGGTCTTTCCTCTATGAAGAGGTCCTTTATAAAAATGTATTACACTGAAATTACTTGTATTAAAAATCATCAATTTTAAATTGCATGCTATTTAACCACAATATTAATTTAATTTAAATGTTATTAAGGAAATAAAAAGGCTTAATTATTATTAATATGTTACAGTATCTTTCAGGTGAAGGAAATCACCGTAAGTAAACCAGGTTAATTCCAACTAGGTCTAGTTTTCCATCTCAGTTAGACAATTAGATGGAATTCGCTTTCTTAAAATAAAAATTAGTGCTTACGCCAAATCTGACACAACCAGGAAAATTACTAAGAGGAAGAGCTAGATATAACAACCTTTACTATAGGTTAAGCTTCTGATATTTTGTTTGGTACCTAATTAGCTAAGCGTAAAGATCTGTATAAAATTTTTTTGAATATTTTACTAAGCATTATCCTTTTTTCTTTAGCCCTATACAAACACCCAGATTAATCTTCAAAAAGAATATTAGGTTGAAAGCGTTGTTCTGTTGTCGGTACGTTAATGCGACTTTTGAAGAAAAAGGTCCGTTGCTGGTGAAAGTCATTATTATAATGAGAATCGCCATTTGGTCCGACTTAGCCCAAGTTCGTAGCTTAAGTGGGGGATGTAGGTATTTATGTATTTTTGTTTATGTCGTAAATATGAAAATTCGGATATTTGTATTAGCATATATACTCCCGACCGCCTATTCGCTATCACCTACCACTACTCGCGCCTATTCACTAGAAAACTGATAAAACGCTCTACAGTTTTTTCAGTGATACTACAGTGATTTAATGAATTGTCCCAACCAAGAACCTAGTCAGAGTTTTTGTTTGCCCTCGTTTGATAGAATTTGGCCTTAGAGATTCGTAGTACTATACCAAGGAAAAATGTAAATTGTGACATAAATACAATATAACTTATTCGTATGACAGCTAATATATAATATCGTTAATTGTAACCATTACAAGATTTTTACAGTTATTTTAATTTGTCATTACAAATTTTAAAATGCTTTGAACTCTAATTATGATAAAAGTAAATTATAAACTGATTATCATACGATGCTTTTGTTAGATAATAATGGAGCCATTTTTGCATCTATTGTGTGTAGTACAATTAAATCGAAAATAAATCGGTTTAAAATAGCATTTGAAACCATATTTTTAAATTAAACTTACCTGAAAAATCTGTGATTTATATGTTTTCTAGGGAATTAAGTGTAAAAAACTTAAGTGAAACCAATCAGGTATGTAGCGGCTTGTTAGAATACACATATTATAAAAAAGATGTAACGCAAACAAAGCAAATCCCTATTCGAATAGTTCCCAACTCCATGCATTACTTAAGTGTTTCACCTTGAATGTTCTTTAACGTTGCTAGTCTGACCAACCATATTACTGGAACGTAGTCTAACTAAAAACGTATTGGCTATTTTAAATGGTGGCTCTGTTTTAACAACAAGATGAGTGTAGGTACGCTTTTTATTTCTGTTTAAATGGTAAGCTAAAAAAGTAAATTTTATAAAGGGTCGGCAACGCGTACGTGACTCCTTTGGAGTTGCGAGCGTCTATAGGCTGCGGTGGCCGCTTACCATCAGATGGACAGTAAACTTGTTTGCCACCGGCGTTTATTAAAAAAAAAGTTTGTTTTCTAATCTCCAACTAAATACAAACTGGACAACTCATTTTATCATGTTCATAATAAATAGTATTTATGAAAATAGAACACGAATGCGATGATGATTGAGGGTTCGAATATTAAATTTATTTGCTGCGCAAAATTCATTTCGTTCTAAAAACTTGAACCCTTTCCCAACTTTAACCCTTCTGAATACCTCAGGATCCCAGGGCCAACATGAAGTACCGGCTTATAAGTTGATAGCTAATTATGACGTTCATTTCCGTTATTATATATTAAAAAGTGCGATGCGATTTTTTAATTTATTCATTATTTCAATGCAATAAAAATATTCCTTATTGCACACTTCTATGGAATAAAACAATACAGAACATAAACTTAAGTTGTAAATATAAACAATAGACGGCTTCGTGAAAATGTTATCTCTTTCAAACAACACTTGTGTGCCGCAGTAATACACAAATTATTGTTTTTTTTTAACGGACGAGTTACATATTTTAACTATTGAATGGAGTACAATCGTGTATATTTAGGTACCTATGTATAATGATGTTGTTAATTTATCATCAGCAAAAATAATTTCAAAACACAAATACCTACCGACAAATATATCCGTTCTTACGAGTAGTAAAAAAAGCAAACCGAACCACAGCAAACATCCATAATTCAAATAGAGAAGAACCGAACACGACCGTCCCCACTTAACCCTAAAATGTTACATTTTAATATAACCCAAACATTAATGAGACGGGTATTGTGTGCCTCCATTATGATTTTAACCGGGATAATGCACGGGAAATGACTGCAAAAGAAATTTAACAGCCATGAAAGGGTTAGCTGGGACGCAGGATGCTGCCCTTTTTTGCCTTGTATTGATATTAATGCTTGTTTTTGACAAAATTGCGAGATTGCCGGGTTTGGACAATTTAGTTACAACCGGTTTAAAGCGGTGTTATATTTATTATGATGGTCATTACCTAATGCGTTTTTTGCGAGATATTTAACTTTTGTTTTCCCTAAATGATTTTTTATTTTTTCGCCAAAAATGTACTTACCTCACGATAAAACTACTTGGAACCTGCGAAATGTAGTATTAATATCACTTTTCAAAAATACTAAACTTTAAAAACCGAGATGAAATGACGTAAACGTAGGTAACTACATATGAGACATACATTTCGATTTCAAGTATTTTTTTTTATATTTCGCGACATTCCGGGCCTCGAAACGAGCGCGATAAATTAAATTTAAAATGTATGTCGCAGATCGACTCCCAGATATACATATGTTATACTTTTATTTATCACTATCAAAGATTACATGCCTACTACGTAACGAAATGTAACATATGTCATGTCAAAATTGCTAGCGTCGTAACACGTTTTAATGGTAATTAATGTTATAACACCGCTCGAATAAAGAGGCAATATATATTATTGCACGCCGTCAAATTTCATACGCAAATATTTTGCAAGGCATTCAATCTCTGTCAGGCTTGTTAGGGTACTTGACAACCAAAATAAAATTGTGACTTTCTGACTGATGCACCTAATCGAATTTAGTTTAAAACTTTCACGACTAGTTGCCATTTTAATTTCTTTGTGTACGAAAATATGCGAAATCAACTAAAATATATAAACAACAATAACTGCGATATCTTTGAACCTTTGACATTGTCACGTAGGTCCAATAATTATATTTTTATGCACTCGTATTTACTTACTGAAATGTAAATATGTTTTTAATGCCTTTCATTTGGTAAAGTAACTTATTTAGAATATTTAAAAAAATATATTGCCCTGTTGTTTTAAGTATTCGAGTTGATGAAGATGGAACCGAACCAATTATGATTGGGAGACGCATACTTAATATTATACATTGTGAAAAAATATATGCGCCTTGAAAAGGACCTACATGTATTCATTTAAATTACTTTATGTATACTAATAGGAAGACTATTTTATTTCAATAACATATGAGCAGTGAAATACGTGACTAAAGATGAGGCAATGACCAAAATCGCCCCCGTTGCTTACCGTAGCATAGTTACCATCACCTTGAATTCAATATAAAAAGAGATTAATGAAACAAAAAAAATATAATAAGTTACTACTTTTTTCTTCTAGACTATTCTGCTACCAGGCATGTTCGATATTTCACTATCAAATTCACACGATCATGTCTGTGCATCTGTCACGACTCGATATCTACGCAACTTGTTCTGTGAGGCCGCGAAAATTGCGGTGCTTTAGAAATAATAAAGGTTTTCTTATTAGATTTACGATTGAAAACGGGATATTTACCCATGTATATTAGTTTTTTTGAGTTCCCGATATTTTGGCACTGTGTTCTAATATAATAAACGACCAGATGAGATTCAAATTTTATATATAAGGGTTTTGAAAATTGACGTCGCATCTTTCTAGGATTTCTCTTTGCCTTCAACATATACATATTCTTTTATGGAGGCTGTACACATAAAATATATTAATCTACATAGCTCAAAGAGCCACTAGTTTAATGTCTATAGTATGAACACCAGTCGAACTATTTTGGGTACTAAATATTCTTTATAGATCATGCATATTTATTCTTGCAACAGTTCAGCTCCAGCTGTATTTTGAAATGTAGGTATGACTAATTCTAAATACTTGATGTGTATTTGCTCAAAAAGAAGCAATAAAAATACGCTCATTTCCTGGCCCGACTCGCCTCTAACTCGCTTCACTTATTTAATGTGCTCATTATTTTTATGTCTAATTTTGGCTCACGACTAGCTGTACTTTCTTTTCCTATTGATTATTAATCATTTTTAATTATTACATACTGCTTAATTGAGTAATTTACAGTCGCTAAGAAAACGATCTTTTTGTCCTATTATTAATCAAAAATTATTACAAAGTCAATCAACCTGAAGACTTTAATTGCCAAATAAATTACCGGTAAAATAATTCGGTGTGTTTGAATATTTGTGTCTATCGGAATTTATTGAATTAGCGATTTAAAATAAACGAGTTATAATACCAGTTAAAGTATATATTTACATAAGTCCTAAGTATTACACGTCATGAAGTACTTTAATCTCCGTATCATTTAGTATCCTAAGCAGTTTCGGCGCTCGATACGTAAGTAAATCTATTTTAGTTCCCAGTCTTTTTCTAGTCTTAAAGCTCTTAATCTATTTGTCAACATAATATGTTCATATGCCGTAACAAATACTATCGCTAATCACATTAAGATAGATCGCTTCAGCTGCATTAAGGAATAATCATGCGCAATAAATGTACTTACGTGACCGTAGACTAATTTTTCGAAATCCTCACCTCACTGGGCCACATTAGACGGTAAATCACATCAAATGATTAGCAAGCCTCTGGCGGCAATCACTCATTGCCTCACATCTAATTACAGAATTAAGAAATCGTGGCCGATATCTCTCGTTAAAGACAATAAACCTATCATTAATCACTAAGCATTACCCCGCAATCATTAATGATGATATTAGGTGGTTTTGTGCGTGCGATGGTTGTAAGTTTAGAGAGACAGCGAGTTACAGTGCAAAGATGAAGTAGATCAACTAATGTAAAACCTTAGGAGTTATAAAATGCAACGCTTCATCCCTTTCTAAAACGTCATTATTAGTATCTCACTCTTTTTTTCTTCCACTGCCATATTCTACATTACCTCGATAGTCTTACTAACAGGTTAGATTCATATTCAGATTCATTTATTTCATAGATGTAAATATAAATTTGCATTCATGTCAAAAGTATACGAATTCACATCATGATCGTCAATTAAGATATAAATAATAATAATGGAATAGGATTTAAACATATTCACCGAATAAGGATTGTTATAACATAATTGGACACACAGAAAATATAAATAAAATACAAATTGAATTTAAGACAACAATATGGTGGCAATTGAATAAATGGTTAATTTGAATGTAATTACACAATTTTAAACAAATGTCAAAAAATAATTAATTACACAATTTATAATAAAAACAGTTTATCAGCAAAATGTCCGTAAGTATTATCAATTAAAAATGTAATTCCATGTACTCATTTACCGAGTACAGAGGGTTATCCAACAAAAGCTTTCTCAGTTGATGTTTAAACGTTTTGTCAGATGACTCATTCCTTAAACTTGCAAGTAACCGTTATAACTGTGATTGTTCGATTAGTACCTACGTAGAAATTAGGACGATCATTTTTAAGTTGACATTACCGTCATTGTGTGCATGTGTATTAATTAGCCGAAAAATTAAATAATTATGTAATATTAGATTATTATTTTGAATCGACTGCTACGGAGACAAAAGTCTAAAGATGTTTAGTGTATTGATCCAATTGCCTAGCAGTGTTTTGAAAGCGTTTCCGTACTCGCCCGCGGCTCGTGCCGCCACACACATAGCCTGACGAAAAACAACGCCACAAAGGATTAAAAATAGGGAACGGCTGCTCCTTGCAGACGACCGTAACTATAGTCTGTAACTTCAGGCAAGCGATTGGCGCAGGGCGAGCCGCGATCGCCGGAGTACGTGCGTAATTGATCGAGCACCATCGCCCAGCCACCTAGTTATTACTAGATCAGATATTTGTACGGATACCATCGCGATTAATGCCCTCTATATTAATGAACTAAACGAGATACTTGGAGCACGAGACAATTAGAGTCTGACATCGCCAAGTCTGCATTGAAATAATTTGGCAAGGTCGCCATAATCTTGAAAAATGTATAGATATACACTGGCCGATGACATGGGCTTGCCAAATTCTTCTATGCAGACCTGTGGATGAAATCTAGAAATGTCTTCTTATTGCAATTTTTATATTAAAACAAGACCTTTATCCTCCTTTTTTTTGGACCTGGATACATCCGCACCGTGGGGGCGGCGCGGTGGTTATGTCGGACTTGTACCGACTAAAAACCCTCTGACTGTCCTCTTCAACCCGTTTCGGACGTCTCTGGGATCTCCTACGGAACGCGCCAGTGCTGCCCTAGAGTCCACCTATGTGGGCCCTGCTATGTTTCTATGACAATCGTAGCCCCCATGCACCTACGACCAGCCTTCTGCGACAAGTAGAGGATACCGTAGCCGTATTCTATGCCGGGGCTACAGGGCGCAATACTTTTCTTCCCTAGGCACGTCGGAATTTCCTCATGTAAGTTTCAGTTAGATATCAACCCAGAAACATGCATCTAGGTACTCATACTCATACTCTTTATTGATAATATTGTTAAATATTACATGTCACATTACAAAAAAAATATTATTATTATTATTATTTGTAATTTTGTAAAGTAAAAAATGTAACAAAACCATACATTTACTCGTACACAAATAATTATATAAAATAAATAATTATATAAAATATTAATTTTTAGTTTCGTTAGTTGTTAGTTGCACCGCCAACAAATCTTTCTGCTTCGCCTTAAGGTTGACTGGTAGAGAATGCCATACGGCATGAAGTCCGCCTTTTGTACGATAAGGTTTCTTTTGTGCAGTGGTTCATAAAACGAATGTGGGTTTTGCTATTGCCCAGCCAAAATTCGGACTTAATTCCTATTGAAAATATATGGAAGGGGCTGCATGGACTAAAGGTATACTGTCCGTAATAAATTGTTGGTGTTCACTTGTTTTTTTACATAACACATGTATTTTACTTTTTAAAATCATTCATGAAGTCAGATACATTTAGTTTGTTATATTGTGGATGAATACTAAGCTTTTTTATATTAAAACACATGCGCCTATAACCCAGTCCTTACAGTCAGTTAATCCAACGCACCATGTTATTTTTGAGCAGTAAATGTTTAACTCCATCGTAACGGTCACACCCAATTTGCACCACTGTTATTTGAGGTAGATTTATTTCAGTAGTTTGATTTTTACGTGTGAAAAAGGAAAATGTGAAGCCTTAAGCGTAGTCGTCTACTGGATGTTAAAATTGTTAAATGATATATGATTTCTTTTTGTCCATGCTATGTTATTATATTATTTTTCTACGATTTCAAATTATTTTGACACAATACGATGATACACAATACGACATTGTAATATTGAAACTGGGGATAGTCTTTTTTTTTTAATGCCTGTTGAATTTTAAGTTAAACTGGCAGGTTCAATGTTATAGTGGCGCCCAACATGGGCACAAATAAGCACAAATAAATAAATTCAGTAGAGACTAAGCAGAAACTTACCTTTCAAATTATAATTGTGTATCTTAGCTAGCACTATGTACGAGGAAGCGAGCGCAAACCACACTGATCTGTGCTAAAGTCGCTGATCGACCCCAGAAAGAGTGCGTCGTCATACTAGACCGTCAATCATATCATCAAGCAGATGCGATGAGATACAGCCCTTAGGTACAACCATATCTATAAATATATACCCATTCCAGAACATTATATCAAAGAGATAAGGTTTAAAATTGTGTACATATTTTTGAAGTTGGTACAGTCGGCTCAAGGGTTGACCGTCAACGCACCCACATCAAACTTTCAGCTGCGCTCGCCCGCACATAAATCAGGGTGGGCGTGAGTACAGTCCGATTCGAAAGCGTTTGGTATTACGTATAATGATTGTATAATTTTATTTCAGTTCGGATATTATATTGATATAATGTGTACGTCAACTACCTAAATAAAATCTAGTGCTTACGCTAAATCTTTGCATTCGGTAGCGGACCCCAGGCATCCTTCAGGATGCAACTGTTCTGGGATAAAATGTACATCAACTACCTCATTCTAGTTCTATGAAATTTCTAATATAGAACAATTGGTAAATATTGGTAATTATCAAGAATCGCTTTCTATTTAGAAGAAGAACAGGTATTTTTATTATAACATGTGATTGATTTAAGTCAAACTGGCTTATTCAGAAATTAACGAAAATTTTAATTATCATTATTAAGATCAATAATAAATCAAACAACATACAAAAGTAACACCAGTGCAAGCAAGCAAATAATTTATTATTTCATCAGTGGAATGTTTGGGGTAGAAATTATTGTATTGACCATAATTTATAAATTTAAAATAAGGAATTATCAAAGGCCGCATACAATTCTGAACACGTTTCTGAAAATAGCACTACCTACTAAATACTTTTGAACACAATAGTACCTAGCAAAATTTCCCGCTCGCGCAAACGTACTATCTTCACACTCACCCACACAATTACAAATACATGCTCCTCGAAACTAGCCTTAAGTCCTGGTATTATAGTTCATTTTCCTTTGGCATTGCTTTTTGTCCTAGTGGCCCGGTTTGGGGGGATTTAGCGAGTGACCTATATAGAGGGGAAAGAAATCGGGGGGTCGTAATCCTGGATAGATAAGCCGTCGGCGGGTATTGTTTTTTAGGAATTCGGAGGAACAATTGCCTATCTGTAAGTACAAGTATTGTAGCTAGAATGAAACCCCTTTTTTATTCGGCGCTTTGACGCTTTTCACTATATTTACATCAATTTCATGATATACGAACCGTGAACATGAAATCGATAAAAAACTTCTGTCTGAATAATATTCAAGAATGACCATTCAAACATAATTATAATACTGCTTTATATTTATGCTTTTCCAATCATATCTATTAATAGGTTACCCATAAAAGTCTTTAAAATCATGTAATAAAATACGATTAAAGTCAGTGGCGTACTAGAAGAGAGGCCTATGCTCAGCAGTGGGCGATCACAGGTTGAAGTTGATGATGATGAATAAATACGAGTACTTCAAGATATGAACTTAAACGTCAATATTATCACTAATTTGCAAGACAATTTCAACTCACAAGTATCCCCTCTTTTAAAAAATTGGCTCCTTAAACCATATACACACTCGCTATATTAAAGAGCTCACAGCTTGAAACACTAATAAAGCGTGGATCACACGACTGCATAACATAAACGGCTGACAGGACCCTAGGCTAAAAGGCGAGCATCTGCCGCATCCTGTTTCGATTTTTTTCCATTTAAATTTCGAAGAGAAATAAAACTGAATCATTGATAACCGGTAACCGTTGTCGTGGTAAAACGTTTTGTGTACAATTTAATTTTAGCAACTAAGTAGCATGTAACATTATGTATGTAATTAATTAATACCTACATGATTTTGTCGTTAGACCTTTGAGGCATTTACTCAAATATAATACAGGTAAAAGTTTGTAAAAATACTTAATAGCCTATGTACGTAAGTAGGTGGGTAGCTTAAGAACATTGTTGTTTTAAAAAACCCGACTTGCTTTGTGAAAAGTACATACTTACATGAAATGTTTTTGACGCTTTTATTGATCCTTCAGTTATTATTAACTTCCCCTCGTTCAATATTTTCTCAAACACTAATTATTATAGACACCGTATTATTTATATCCTAGACTTTGATATCTAATCCATACATTTAAACAAACAAAATTCAATGACAATTGGTCGTCACACAAATTAAGAACATTAGGTAATCAGAATATTATTTTTATAAAGATTTAAATTAAGCAACTTGAAATCGGTAAATACCCTCTTCTGTACCACTTCACTGTAACGAACGACAAGACAAGCCAAATATCTGAGAACGAGTGCCCTTAAGGTCTGAGATATGCATTATTATTAAAGGCTTAATAAAAGAATATTCAAAATGGCGAACAATAAAATCAAGATGGCGGCTTGGGTGCTTGCAATGTAAGGGTTATAAAGTCTGAATAGGGGTTTTTATTTATTCGTGACAAAAAGAGAGGTTTATTAAAGATGCCATGATGCAAAATGCTGTTATGAAGCGAGTAATGAGCATTATTTGCTATAAAAATGTTTTATGGACAAAAGTTGACTTTAATGGCTTTTGAATATTTTCATGGTGATAGTATTATTGAGAATGTGAATACAACTCATACGAGTATGCAAGATATTTCTAGGTCTCTATAAGAATGCAGTTATTGATGGATTTAAAAAAGACTTACCCACATATTCTGTTATATAGGCAATGACTTAATTCGTCCAGAATTGTGTCCCCGTTATTTTGCGAATAAAATAAGTTTTACCAGGAACAGAATTAAACGATATGCGAATCCGGTAAGATTTTGATAATCTCTGTAATTAACATGCATTACCTTGAGTAGTACATATAATGGAAATAAATCTAAACAGTTAAAAAATAACCAAAGCATTCCAACCGCTTATCATAGCAAATTTATACATGCGACAATGTATCAATTGCTTGTCCCCGTGACCGGCAAAGGGCCGTAAAAAACAACATAGAAAACGTCTTTTTTACCCCTAGGGAGAGAACAGCTGCGCTTTTGTACAACAATGATACGGCCATGCTACAGGCCCGAGGCAATCGGCACACTGGGCTGCTACCCGACCAAATTGAAAAGGCACCTCACCGCACATCAGAATCACTAGCGGAAAACTTTTTGTGTTATTTGGGTAGTAACCGATTGCGTATGTACGGGGTCCCCTTTTGTTGAAAGTCACGCTTGATTTGGGGCGAAATTGTGTCCTTTTTGTTGTTTCATTCTGCGTTATGAGTGTAAAAATTGTCGATGCTTTGTTATGGCGCACAACAGACCCGGCTCGAGATAATTGTGCCTACCTGTATTGGTTATGGATTAAAATTTGTATAGCACACGTACTGATAATGGAGGTAAACATTGTCAGCGATTTTCGTCTAAGTATATCAAACAATAAGGATCACTTGGGTTTAAATTATGCAACGGCATAGATTTTACCGAAACGTTGAATTTGTTGTTACTGCAATTCTTTGACTTTTACATTGCCATAGTCATGTAATAAGGTGAAAACTATATAAGGTTAAATTTTTTGTAGTCGACTATCACACCAATGCTGTGAAAAGCTACAATTTTTACCGCCTATCTTTACAAGACATCAACGGTGACAACAAAAAACCTGCATTTATCTCCCTGTACATAAAAGTGACACTTTCAAATGTATTCCACTTGAATCGACGCTCCTGATTGGCCGGTGCTTGGTGACAAATGGGGACAGCATCGACCAATGAGAGCGCGGCAATTGGGATAATGTCCCTTAAACGATGTCATTTCATTGCGGTGACATTATTGTGTTTTTTTTTGGGTTGGATTGTGTGTGTGTTTATCTACCTGTCCTGTGTTATCTACTCTCTGTAGAATATTGCATTATATATAAAGATGGCTGTGACTCTACACATGTATGGTTAGAGTCAAAATGTTTTTTTTTTATTAGAGTTAACATGGCTGATATGTAGAGGGATAAAACGCGTGATCGCGCACAATTTTATCGAGACAAAGTTTTCTTGGCATACTTTGTATTTTACATGATACGACATTTATTTTTGTACCCCACAGTACACAATAATTATGCATATATTATAGAAGCACCTTAACAATTTTCTGTTTTAATATCGTTATTACAAGTTTAATAGGTCCAAAGGGCATTATAAACCGATTTACATGGTTTGCACCGCTACGGCCATCACACGCAGCGATCGTAGTTTAGATACCGCTTCGCACTCAATTTCGTCCTTTAAGTAGGTTGTTGGGTTCAAACAGGTTTGAGGCACATTAAGACTTTTTATTTTATTAAATGACTTATTTTGTACGCACCCAGGTACTGTTGAAGTCATAAGTAGCTGAGGACTGGTACTTTTTCGCCTACACCCGTTAAAGTATGACAGTTTAAACATGCAATTAAAGGAACAAGTTACAAAAGGTTATAATATCCCCTTGTGGGGCCGATCGTACTTACGTTAAAATTGCTTGCACAGGGCGTGCAGTGTTTCATTTGTTGAATATACAGTGCATCATTTTATGCCTGAAACACTGGCGATTTGTATTTTTTGTTTCACTATTGTATATAGCGGATTTTATCTGAATCGGATATTATTCATTTACAGGTAATCGCTCTTAGATTTACCTACATGAGAGTTAGACATATACATCAGCTTTATTAGTAAACAACTTTTATAAAGCAATATGCTACAAATTAATAACAATTATGATTAGAATTAAAATAATATAACAGAAAAACTATTGAAGTAAGTTCCTATAAATTAATATTTAAAATCAGTTTAGAATAGATTATATGAAAATAACATATTTAAACCATATATTACACATATTTTTACTAACTGCTATTTTTACTTTTTGTCATAGTTAATGTCTATAATCGTGAGAAATGATAACCCATTGTGCCACGAGCCTACTCAAACTAAAACAGAAACCCCTCAGCGACCCCTGGCTATAATTACGCGTAAAGATGACAGATAAGCCTGTGTCATTTGTTACACAACTCGACACGAAACACCATGATCGTGTTCCTGATACCACGACGGTTTAACCCTTATTTCACAAAAGATCCTATTATCATAAACAATACAAGTCGCTTACGTCGTTTTCGTCTTTGGAAGCGGAATAAATCAACGCTAGTATTTGTAAATTAATAGTTTATTGAAATTGTTATTTGTGTGACGCTTGGGGCGATGTGTTAAGCGCTTTGAAATAGATTTCATGAAAGTGTGGGTTTTCAACGTAAAAATCGAGTATAGATTCATAGTTGCAACTCCTCCCAAGAGTTTAGGTTTAATATATGAGTATTATACGTGTGATAAATAACTTACATAACACTCACAAAATAGTTCAAGTGTTAAAAATAAAATTATATATGATTATTTGTGTAATTACTGTCTTTTGTCAGAATGAAATACCAACGCAGTTTAACAAAGTTTCTGAACAAAATGTGTATAGGTACATATGTTCACATTGAAACACAAATAAACACCATTGTCGTACCTACTGTCACATTTAACACATCTGACGCGATGTTTATTGTGTCACAGCTCTATTTAAACCCAGTATAACTAAGTCTTCCCCTGCCTGCGATTTCCTTCTTTTTCTAGAGTTCTGAGGGGATCAATACAGTATTTGAAAGGTCTCTATATACTGGTGAGTATAGACCTTGTCACTGGCTGTCGAGACATGTGGATAGCATTTGTTTGTATTGTAAATAAAAGCCGCTCACCATATGTCGGCTCTTGTGGAGCAATTCGCTAGGTACGGACGGAGATGTGGTATTGGTGACAACTTTAGGTACCTATGTGGTTAATTAAGTTGTACGAGTATATAACCAATAATACGCCTACTAAAGCTACGTGTCATATCATCTACTCTACTGTGTATAATGGTTTATTTACTAGCTGGCCCTTTTAATTTTATATTTTGATAAAAATGTTAGAGATGTAGATAATATGATGATGCTAGTAATCGAACTGTTATTGAAATTAAGAAGAAGAAGTTATCAAAATCAGAAAGTATTTAGTTCAAGGTCATCAATCATGAATACCTAAGTTAAAACTTACAGTTGGGAATGCTTTTACACTATACATTATACACAATACCTGTAGTTTCATGAAACATTTATCTTTATCAGCACCTATGGACTACGAGTTTTGCGGTTTCGGATATTATTCCAAATTATTTTTAACTTAAACTTTTTTTTAAGTCCAATACGCGCAGCAATAGTCTAAATTGTACTTAATTTACAAGGTCGTTTAGTTCCCTGATTACAACGTCATTGTTTTCTTATTTATATAATAAATTACATACCATCCACAAGGCGTCCCTCCGTTACACTTGACTCTGGCTTGTCTGTTTTGAAGACGATTGATATCCTCATCTTTATCCTACAGCCCTTGAAGTAAAAGTAAACCAGAGCCACATTAATTGTAAACGTTTCAGTCCTTGACGTTGATCCAAAACTTGACACTTACAATTTTAAATAATAACAAAAAAAACGATCAGGTGATCCCAGGGCTGGCGCTTACCTCGCTCTATGAATCGCCCTAGCGATTATTACCTTAGGATTGCCTATTTACGAATATGCTTGCCACTGATAGGTACATTAGATTACTCGTACATATCTTCTACACTACACGCGATCGCTTACTACATCACAGCGACAATCGCAGACGATTTACGCAGATAACATCGCTCACGGCAACTTGGTGTGTGCGATAGCTATCTGTACGGGCCGGAAAATTCAGGGAATTTCACATTTTGGTGAATCATGAAATCGTTTTTGAACGTAGGTTGATAATGTAAAACTTTAGCGGGCAATTTAGAATCACGAAATTAATTAATTTTAATATATCATTATGTTTATATTGTCCATCAGCTGGATGGATTGATGATATAAGGAAGGTCGCGGGCCTCTATACTAGATAAATAAGACTTGGTAGTTCAGAACTATTAAGCTCATTTTACCACGATGCCCCTAGGTTGATTAATGATTTTTAAAACTTAGTTACCCGAATAAGCATACCCTATTTACTGTATACATAATTATTCCATTTTTTTCTTTTTTTGCGTTTAGTTGTGTTTTTAATTTGGTGTTTAGATATTATTTATTTCGTTTTGTTATTCTTTGTGCTGATTTAATATTATCATTATATTACTTCACAATACTTCACAGAGTTTCATGATTTGGTAGGTTTCAAATAATTACGGATAAAATTCCGTGAAATATTTTATTTGAACGATTCATTGTAAAGGTACTTTAGTCAGTACATCCATAATTTCCTTTTTACGGACTGCAAATTCCCATTTCCCATATTAATATTCCATTTTCAGTCTCAGCCGATAAATATGGCTAGCTTACCTACCACGAAGCCTTGATACCCCGGCACGCGAAGGCTCGCACTTTGTATACAACTTCCGGCAACCCACATCCGGTCAACCGGACCGGAAGTGAGGCGTTCTCACTCTATGTCAACTTAAGTACTTGTTGTGATTAGGTTGAATTTATGAATTTGGGGGTAATTACGTCTTTATAATCGGTAAGGGGCGGTGATTTAGTGGAACGGATTATTTATTAGCGAAAATTACTGGGGGACCTTGCGGGCTCTGAAAAGTGTGAGGTGGGGTATTAATTTGAGCACCTATTTTATGTCATAAACGAGTCGCGATATTAAGTCACTACATATTCATTCATACGGATTTCAAGTTTTCAACTTTTTTGTATTTTACACTCCTTTTAAACATGTGAATCTTGTCAATCGTACTAGCAGACTACCAAGACACAGGCTCAGCCTAGTCTGGAGTTTGATGGATAATTGTCTAACTATACCATCTAAGAACTATTTTGTTAAATAGATCATTTTCATTTTCATCATTTACTTGAGGACTTAGGTTAGATTTTATAATATTTCTATGAAAATTAAAATATTAAAATAAACTTACAAAACATAAAAATTTAATAAAAAATCTAACCTAGGGCACCCGCCCTAAGTTAGGGCGATCGGTTAGGGCGACAGATTATTATTATGACTCGGACTTGTTGTTTCGATGTTGGTAGCATCTCTTAACAGCATCACAGTTAATTGACCATTCGTGAAACTTATTACAACGAGAATAGGTCTACCAATGGTCTGTTTATCGTAAACTACCAATGCGGCAAAGCGAAAATTACCAATCACCTTACACAGTGCAGTCTGATCCTTGATAATTGCACCCACAAATACCAGATGCATGAATACTATAAATTATACTGTACTTATATATTGTACAAGATTGTGGGTGATGGAGCTTCCGAGAGGGGATGTAAACCTAATGTTGTTACCAACAAAATTGTGTTTAGTAAGTCTTCTCTTTAAATATACATATACGGACCTAGCTATATATATACTTAAAATCGTGCTGTATGTGTTTATGTCGCAGTAAACTATTGTTACTGCTAAATACTGAAAGTAGCCAATCGTCATACTACGGGAATCTCGTTTAGATTAATAAGAAGAAAAAGTTTACCTTGATGCTGGGCGTACTACAAGTACCAACACGCTAAACAAAACATCCGTGAGACACTTAAACACCAAAACTCAGTTTGTATAAACATTTAGTAGGCACATGATGTCGATCATTAGCTCCGGGCAAACAGACGGACAGACATGGCCTATATAATTATAGCGTCGTGATGGGCCAGTTTGACTGTCAATGTTAGACAATACACAAGACAGTTACGTGCAATGAGAATTGAAAATAGGTATCAATTTGAGTGTGCTTTAAAATTTGATTTCCATGGCCGGTATTCGATTTCCGAATTTATACGGGTTACTTTCTTGTACATACAAACAAACTCACGCCTGCATTCCCAAAAGGGGTAGGCAAAGCAGTCTTCATTTTCATGTATCTGTATTTTATATCAGTTTACCTCTAGTCACATACGAATGAAATTGCGGCACTGAAATTTCGTTGTATGTATGTATATTTTTAATTAGAGGTATTTTATTATATGGAGATACAAATATACAACTCCGTCCACCTATAAGCGCGATGTTCCCGGGTGGTGCTAAATCAACATTACCATTACTTACACAAAAAAACTCTCATTATTTAGTCCGCAAAGAGAATATGAACTTATCTATATATATATTCAACTATATATCGCATTAAGTCATATTATATTAAATAGGGGTCATAAGTACAATAGACTTTGTTCCCGTAGACAAAATCGTTAATGTGAATGAGGTTTTTAATCAAATAGATTTATATTAAGACGCAACTACCAGCCAAAAATTTGTCTATGGAATTTTTATTTTTGTTATACTGGAGAGAAGCGACCCTGTGTATATGACACATTTCCATGGCATCGCCTAAATGTGTGGCGATATAACACACCTTAAGCTTACTCTGTATAACAACAATTTCAGGAAAATTATACTATTATCAACCGTGTTTTTATTAATTTAATCGAGTTTTGAATCAAGCCATTTTATATACGAAGTGTTGTTCCTAAATAAAGACATTTTATAACACAACGGGAGGATTCAAAAAGCTGTAAAGTACTATTATTTGCATTTTGCGGTCGGGAAACTGACGTTACGACGCGCGAACTGCCGGAGCATGTTGTTGTACGCAAGTAATTTGCTATATTTATGTCACAGTTTGACAGTCTCACAATTAAGGTAAACGTTGCAGTTCTTGACATTGATCCAATATATGATATGACACTTTCATCTTACGTCATATTGCTAGTTGAAACATATGAGTCAATCATTAGGAATTAAGGTGTCAAACGCTGGTACGTTTACCTTACTTTCTGACAAACAATATAATATTTCACATACGCTATAGATGTAAACTCCTTCAAGTGGTAAACTTCCGCAGCAGGATGGCTAAAAAATGTCAATATTTGCAGAATCCATTTTATAAATTTTGACACATAGGGCAAATGCTCGGGGAGCTTTCTGCAATTAAACTGCTTTTACGTAAGATGTATTAGATTTGTGCACCCCGCGCCAGCCAGGAAGTATATATCTACCTACTCATTAAAAAGTAGGCTAATATAGATAAAAAAATATGGATAATATATACGTAAAGTTTATCGAAATAGTACCGCCTCAGAACCGACCAATGTGGAGGTAGCCTAACTTTATTTATTTATCGTATGGCAATTATTTAGAACAATGAGGTCATTACTACAGTAGAAAACGTGAAGCTATTGAAATCAAAAACATCGTAATTTCAACCGGGATGACCGTTTTAAGATTTCATCCTCGTGGAATCCAGTAATCACTAAGTGCAAGCGTGAAAATATGCAGTCAATCCGACCCAGGTCGGACTCAGCTGAGTTTCTTGCTGGACTCTTCTCTGCTAGGCTAGGTTTAGTGAACCAGCGACAAAGCAGATTCGGTTGAAACCGCTCAACCAATCTCACTGGAGCGCAAATTCTTATAGTATTCCAGTGTTCCAAACCACACGCGTGGTCATGTCGGAGGTTTTCCCCTGGATTTTCCCCTAGGCTAGTCTCCAACTGCGCACTCCTATCGCTTTATTGGACCGGGCCTATAAAGCCACAGTCAGGTTAAAAAAAAATACATCGTCCAGCAATTACATCAACTTGTGTTGTGTTTCGGGCGAGTG
Organism: Epiblema foenella; assembly: GCA_963556455.1. Taxonomy (NCBI): domain Eukaryota; kingdom Metazoa; phylum Arthropoda; class Insecta; order Lepidoptera; family Tortricidae; genus Epiblema; species Epiblema foenella. The sequence continues at coordinate 8,899,222 of OY747113.1, read as the reverse complement.
ACAACCCTAGTGTTAAGTTAGTTCGAAAAACCTACGGCTAGAAGATGTTGATACCCGCTCACGTCAGTCAGCTCGCGACCACGGCTGTTGTGATACATTCAAAACGTCGGGAAAATCTTGAAAAAAGTAATTAAATTAGTATTGTACGCGATTAGGTCCCGTTTTCCAATAATAATGTGTGAAAATTGTTTAAATTTAAATCAATATAAAATGAATGACGTCATATCAAGGATGACAATCCCAGTCTGTGACGTCAGCGTGGGAACGGATTCACGCGCGTCATCATACCGTGCGTCCGCGTCGCCATAAACAATCACTGCTGTCACCTACAGCGAACTGTATGTTAATGTGATGACGAAGCATTACCGGATGAGAACTTATCGGTACAGAGACAAGACTTAGAAAAGCCCGATTCATAATGTGTCGTGACGCGACAGAACGAAACAAAGAATAAAGAAAAGATTGGTTAACTTCGGGTACGAGACCGTTTCACGTTCATCTGATGCGCTCTGACGTGTCGGCACATACTTTGTCAGTATTTAAGTTAAGTTAATATTTGCGGCTTTCGCAGTGGAGACTTTAGGACCGTGGAGTCGAGATGCCCATTCTCTGTTCCAAAACTTAAAAAAGAGACTTTTGGAAACAACACGTGACCCTAGGGCTGGCTCATTCCTAGGACAAAGAATAGGCATCGCCATTCAACGGGGGAATGCAGCCAGCCTTATGGGCACCGTTCCGCAGGGATCAGACTTGGGGGACCTAACGTAGCCTTACCTAGGTTAGGCTAGATACGTCTTAATTTAATTTATTTTTATTAGTCCTATGTTAATATAGATCTTGTATTTTCTATTAAATGTTATGTTTAATATTTATGTAATATATAACTGACGATTCAAAAGTGCTTGTTGCTAGGCCTATTTGAATATGTACATGGTTGCAAAATAAATTGAAATTGAATATTTAAAAATAAGTTAAGATTATATTTACATTGATTATATTTATTTTGTAACTAACATTTGCTTTTATGACGTTACACCACATTGACAAAAGATTAAACAGAAGATATAGACATTATAAAGAAAATCAACAATTACTTACTTGTTACACTGATAAACTTATTTGCTAATGTCACCTTCAGCTAACTAACTACTAACTTACCACTTGAACAGTTGAATTAAAATATGTGCAAGGACGAAGTGATTCTATTGATCATATTTTGTTAGGTTATGATTTATTGTGGTGAAGTGCATACGTATGCTCAGATATTTTTAAACGTAATGGAAAGTACATATAATTATGAACTCGAATGTACAGATGTTTACACGCCCTCGCCCACCCTTTACAGGGTTAGAGACATTTACGGCCGTTTTACAGCGTGTTTGAATATGAAAGGGCGTTAATTAGGACACTGGCCACCCACGACGCGCCAACGCGATCGGTTCTAATACTTGCGACATTACTATCAACACAGTAAGACAAAAACCAGCAAGTAAAGTCAGAGTTTTTAAATATCCACACATTTTTGTAGACGTGCAATATCGTAGATAAACTTAAGCGCATGTTGTAATTAGTCAAACTAGTTACAAATACTTAGTTACTTTGTTCGAAGCCAATCTTTGTTACGTTATGTGCGTCTTACTTCTTGTTTAATCCTTGAATCTGCTATCGCACAAAATATCGAAGTAGATTGAAAAATCATATCAATGAAAGTGATATCGGTACCAAAATGTGCAACGAGTACCTAAGTAGATACGGAAAGTCTATTTTGAGAAAGCACCTACATAATAGATCTATTGAACTCGTTTTTCTTCAGGTTTTAGATATTTTGTGCTGTTTTTTTTTTGGTTGGATATAATAATAATAATGTTTATTTTAGCTGCGTACTAATATATAAAGCTACTTGTAAATTGGTTGGTGTCAAGTCGGGAGCTCTGGAAACCTTGAGCTAGTGGTATGTATGTAAAATTCTTTATTGTACATGAGGAAAAATACAACACAAATTACAAGAACAGTTGACATATATGATTAGTAGTATTATGAGTAGTGATGTTATTATGGCTGCAGTTTTCTGTAAGGGGGACGTACTTCCCCAGTTGGGCGGCTCCTAATCTGAGCGAGGCACCGTACCACTGTGCCCCTTCTTCGGTCTATTTGACATTTTTATACTGTTTACAACTTGACTGTGGGATGTCGTCGCGACTTGTGACTCAGCGGATGACTTTCATCTGAAGCCACGTGGGAGTCGGTGCCAAACCTAATCCAAACATAGGATCTGCTGTGCAATGTAGATATTACAACATACTCGTATGCCCGGTCTTAGAAACATTAGCCAAATAGATCTGATCACTAACCAGCCCTGTGATTTAAAACTCAGTTTTCAGCTATAGTATAATACGTAGATATAGTATAATAAGTATACAAATATCAAATAAACTCCGTGAGCTAAATCTTTGGACTAAACTGTGGGTAGGTACAAAGATAAAAACGTGCTTAAAATGTAAAGGACATCTAAATCATTGATTATAAAGATACTTTTTTAAATTATCGGTTAATTGTTTTAACATTTTTGATATAAAACTGAAACATTTTAGTAGCATATGAAAGATTCGTAATCACAATACCTTGTAGCTAACATTGTACTACAAACTCACTATTGCGAATGATCTAAATGCATATCTACAAGTACATCACATTAGAGCAGATAAGGGCTATAAATCGAGCGGATTCGCAAAGACAACCAAGGCGAGTTCTGCACGCGATAGCCGAGGCCGATGCATGCTGATTTCGCTAATCGGTGCGGAGTCATTTGTTTCACTTAAGTACCTACAAGGATTACAAAACCAGGGATTTGGTAAGGTGACTAAATATTTAATTAGCAACTTGTTCGCTCTTAGATTGTACCAGCAAATCATTACCTACCTGCGGTCCCATACTTTCTAAAGAATCTATACAGAATTACGATGTACTAGGCCTTTGAAGGCGTCCTAGCAGAATAACGAAATATTAGCTTTTTATTTCGTTACCGTGGCCATGGATATACACCTGGCCAGCAATATAGTCTATCTACGCTATCTATGGAGAGTTATCCGTAACTACCTATTATTAACTTAATCGTGGATTAAAAATAACCCAGCCACAATTCTGGTAGCCCGGTCAAACGTCTCAATTAAAGACACAGTTTGGTGTCATAAACGTTCCATCGGCCGCTCGTTACTGTCCTGTCTTTACAGCCCCTAATAGCCCGTTCCGAGAAGTTGACAGTCACAATAAATACATAAAACTTGCTTAATTGTTGCTATAAAACTTATACTAACCTACGACAATTCATCTCAATCACCACACCAGTAGCAGAATGTTACAAATCTCAATTCTCGGCAACTCAAAACCAACTGAACATCAACCTACTTTCAGTTCATTTTACTGATCAAGAAATCACTTGTAATGATTTAGACCTGTGAATAATGTTGTCACCTATGCCCCTATTCTAAAGGCACAGGGATTATTTTGCCTTATCAGGCATGACAAGGTGAATGAGTACGTTTTTAAGGTAAAGGCATGCTCGTTAGTGGGACAGTCTTTTGGATTTAGGCTGGGCTGGAGAGATCAGAGTCTGCCGATCACTAATTGATTTGAATCATTAAAGGATGCTACTGTGATGTTTATAATCTGAAACGGTGTTTTGACCATGTGAAATAGACCCTTAAGTAATAACAAAAAAGGAACAATATTTTTTGTTGATGTCGTAGATAACTGTGTCGGTTTATGCAAAGAGACTTGAACGACGACATTGGTTGGCGCAGGGTGGAAAAGTTGAGCAGAAAATTAACTTTGCTTGACCCTTCCAAATATCTAAATCAAGAGTTTTGCAGGTAATATGAGTATAACTAAATAAGAAAGAAATTCTATACAAGTTGCAAACATCAGATATGGGCCATAATCCATAATGTGACAGACTCCCATTGTAAGGTTTGCTACTTGTTCTATGTCCTAGATCTTGTCATCTGTGGATTTCGGTGCTCTATTTTTGAAACCATTAGGAAACAGTCAGTGCCTTGGACAAAATGAGATTTGCTAAAATGACTTGTGATGCGATTTTTTCACATTGTTACACCTGCCTGCTACCCCAACACAATGTTTATCTCATTGTGTGTAAACTATATCAAAACGTTATAATTGGGGGTTAATAAGTGACTTGTATCAACGTGTAAAAGATAGGAGGTAATAGCCACGCATTTATCTTGAATAATACCATAGATATTATTGTTTGTTTGTTTATAATATCCGATGCGTCAAACTACCAAACACTTGCTATTCCCGTCTGTTTGTTCACATGAAGCTAAGGGACCACCCACACTGCGCGATAAACGCGCGTTTTATGATGACGATAATAAACGCGTGTTTACAGGAGGTCGCACCCATGTTGTCAACTTGACCCTTATTCACGAGACATTAAACGTGACACCATATCCCATCCCCAATATATCTTGATCCCGATTTTGGAAGAAACTCACGTAGTTGACCGAGTGGAACGGAGGTCTCTGCTTCAGCCTCGAGAAAAATGCTTTCGTATGGCCGGCGGATTTCCGTTTGTTATCCTCTGCAGGTCGCATTTCTAATCCGATATTTGTGATATTTTGTGAGCAGCGGAGTAATCACGTAACTTATTTACTACCGTTAGGTAGATTTTAATGTCAAATTTTAATTGTCACCTCATACATTTATACTTCAAAGTTGACAGTAAAATCTATCTACCGTTAGTACATAAAGTTACGTGATTCGCCTGCAGGTTAGATAATTCTATTAGATTCCACCTTACTGCCGCGCTTATTTAAGAAAGTCTGACTATAAGAATAGGTTCGTTTTTTATGTCAAAATATTAATTTGCTATTTAAGAAAGAACAATCATTTCAAATTACAAATATTAGAAAGTTAGTATCATACAGTGAAAATAAACTTACAAAGTCTATTACAAAATATTACAATATCAGTAAAGTTACAGATGTACAAGATCTCAGTTTGATTAATCAAAAAGCATATGAAATAAATATAATATCCCTGAGATGTATATATATACTCGTAGTCTCTTAGCGCCAATTACAATTAATTGTTACTAATCTAACGTCCTTAGAGATCTACATGGTTTAAAGCGTCAAAATTAAAATAATAAGATTTAAAAAGCTAGTTTAATATACTTAGATATGTATGTGGTCTCTAAGAGTCACTGACAATAAAAACTAATCCAGAACAGTATGATGTCTCTCGTCAAACCGCAATAAAAATACATTAGTATTAACGTAGTTACTATATCCTTGCAAGCATGAATAGACCGAATACGAACCGACTTCAAGATATATCAGGGATGAGTGGTAAGGTGAGGTTAAAAAGTTGTGATTTATGAATACCGTAACTGTAGTGGGTTCGTACCGCAAGGATCGATCTTAAAATCCAACTTCAGTATAAAAAAGGCTTATATGGGTATGAGTTGTATGAAGATGAGTTTTTGTGTTAGTAAGGACAGTATAAAAAATATCTAAATATTGTGAGCGTGGATTATAGGACAAGTGAGTGAAATAATTTCACTTACAGATAGGTACTGTCAACCAATTTAATTCGTACATTGTCACACTGAAAATCATTATGAAAGCTACTTGAGACTTCATATTAATGTCACTGCGTCAGGATACAAAGTGGCCCCGAAATCAAATTGGTTGACGTATACGACAATGGAAGTATGTTCCGTATCTTTTCGAACGAACGTTAGGATATATGTATTGTGTTACAAAAAATACAGTTTTTGTTTTTATTTTAGACGAGATATATCATTTTTTTTATTCACATGTAACAATCAAATCAATCAGAAGAACCACATTGAGAAATTCAAAATCGGAACGCAAGTTTCGTCTTAACTGAACATAGGAACTGAACTATAAAACACCTTGCTTTATTCTGTTTAATCCTATCTAGAATATAGTATAAAATACAGGCTTTAATATTGGTACATTGGCAGATGGCAGATTACCTCCTAGACATACCTACTCATACAAAAGTGTAGGTTGCGTTAAGCAATAACGTTGGAAGAGCTGTATCAGTTAAGTCATGTCTAAAACAGCCCTTAAGACTCAGGCAGGTAATACGGCATATGATTAGCAGTCGCAACCAGTACAATAAAGCACCTAAGGCGCGATATGAACTTACCCATACGTTGACATGCGTCGTAGGAATACTCCTCTTACTATACCAACTTATTTTTACAACCTCGTTCGCTCTTACGTTTATACAGTTAAAACTCATTTTTTGCTCAACGGTAGGCTTCTTTTGCATCATTTGTATGTGATAGGGACAATGAACTTGCACTTTAACGTTTCAGTTATTAAATTGGAAATCCAGTGGCAGCACCATCAAGACAGCGTCCGATGCAAAGGAGCCTACCAATGCAGGTAGTGTAGCATTTACGGTTATATAAATAAGGATGGTTTTTGTTTGTTCTAGATATACTTGATTCGAGATAGTTGCGCTTTCGGCGCATGCGTCCCCAGGAGCACACATGTGACGTGTATTGCATAAACGCTCTTTGTTTTGTCTTGTACTTCGTAATTCTCGTGGTAATACAGCTTGGACTTGTAAATAGGGAAATGGAGCCTTTGTAAAGCCGACTATACTTTGAATAAAGGGCATTGTTTTGTATTAATGATACCTATGATACAAACAGAAACAGTACAAGTCGTTTTATTTTACATTAAATTTAGGTACTCAATACTAATTTTCTAAATAAATACTTAATTTGTACTTATGTACTCGGCGAAAACATAGCTATAGCAAAGTATGATAGGTACTAGAAACAAATATAGATAATACTTACTACCTTGACAAATATACCGGTGGTTCTACTATTTTTTTTACATATACAAATTACCACAGAAAATAGTGAATAAGGAGCGTTTATATATACATGTAAGAAGTTACATCACAATCATACCTAATAATCAGTTTGTTTTTGTTCTTGAATCGTTTGCATAGATTCATTATAAAATTAACGTAAAGGGCCAAAAAATCATGCCTTTCCCTTATTACCAAAAAATATGGAACTCAATGTTAAAGTCAAGTTTAACATAATTATTTAGTTATGTGATTTTTGTGACTCGAATTTTTCGAAAGATCCCAATCACAAGAGATGACGTACTTAAATTCTAAAATTTGCGTAGGATCGGGATAGTGTCGTGCCGGAGGCAAAGACCCTTTTTGAATATCAGTACCAAACAATTGAATGAACGAGCGAAAAGAGCGAAGTTCTCTAATTCTACTGGAAGAATCTTATATTATTATGTATGAATACATTTGTTCGACGATAACTCAAGTATCGTTGATCGGAATGCCGTGAAATATAGGCGAATTAATGAGAAAATATGAAATTTAATATGCATTTCAAACGTGATTCAAATCGGTAAACGGGTTGCTGAAATAAAGGAAGTTGTAATATGTTCAAAACATAAAATCCTAAAATCCACTAGATGACGCTGAACGGATCCAAGAGTTCATGTTTCCAAAGAAGTTACTCATCAAAATTTTTTAATCATCATCCTAAATTTATCCCAATACAGTTGCACCCTGGGGGGTGCCCGGGGTCTGCTAAAAGTCATCGAAATTATTCAAACCGTCATTGTAGTTAATAGTGAAGCCGTTGGTTCGCGTAACCTGACATGTCGACTGTATGTCCGGCGCAGAGACAGTGGCTGGGGGCGACTGTCATGCGCAAACGCTCATAACCTGTAATTACGAGCACGGATTTACATCTCAAATAAAATGTATACGTCTTTCTCTATCTGCCATTCCGGTATGTATATTTTAGATAAAACACACGGTAGATAGTGAGAACTTAAAGAAATTTTGATAACGCGTGTGAAATATGATAATTTCTGAAAACTATCAAGATTCAAATGGCTATACTAATAATACTAAGAGAGCCCTTTTATCTTGTTAGACCCAGATTAAGAGATAAGATCATGCGAAGATTAGTTCCAAACTCTTACATCGCTAGAAATGGTTTTAGAGGAAAAAAAAACTACAGCTTCCATATACTTATTTCCAGATTAACGTCCTCGTCAACTGCTAAGTTAATGGAGAAAATATATCCAGAGATATAAAAACCGTGAACCGTCTACAATCATAAAACCTAAAAAATCCCAACAAAAACACAATCCAGTCATGATCACCATACATTTGACTATAATCCTACACGGCTGTGATCAATGTAGGTACTAAAACTCAATTTTAAACCAGGCCAACCTCTCCCGATCATAAATAGTACTCGTACCGAAGTGTTATTTCCGGCTAAGCCAAAAATCATCTAAACAAAAACATCTTAACCGTCAATTATAGATAGTACATCAAAAACCAAGACTCATTTTTAGGACCAAAGAGCAGTGATTGTACACAAAGCTGAGTGTTGTCGCTTATCTCGTTTGGGTTCGGACTAGACTGGGTTGTTAGATAAAGACAGATAATGCGATGATCGGCTGCGATGGCTCCATTAAATATATTTGGTAGCTTGTCTGTCAAGGTGTCACATATGTTGTGTGTTTCAAGACTAAAGAGGTAGCGGAATTATGTTACTTTTATCGACAAAACGATAAAGGTACTACCGTAAAAACATTAGTCAATACAATGCCTGCGTTACCTTGAATAGGAACGATGACTGAAAGTCAAATCAGCATTTAATAATCTGTAATTTGACTAAAAAAATGTGTGATGCCATTCGGACCAGTTTATAGAGACGATCAAATGTTTGTATGGGACAAACTACAGTTAGAGCAATAGAATTTTTTATAGCGGCAACAGAAATACATCATCTGTGAAATTTTCAACTGTCTAAATATCACGGTTCATGAGATACAGTCTCGTGACAGACGGACAGATAGACGGACAGCAAAGTCTTAATAAATAGGGTCCCGTTTTACCCTTTGGATACTGAACCCCAAAAACGTCATTTTTCCGAATTTCTAATTTGATTAAGTTTTTTACTATTTATTGTGATCATTTAGATGTTTTTATCTATATATACTAGGTATGTTATAATTTTTAAATGACGCGGGATGCGCGGATGCGGGACGGTACAGATGCTGTGCTGCATCTATACCCCGCTTAAAGCTCAATAAAATATTGCGCAAATTTAACACTTGTGCTGCTAAGCTTTACGTAGCGCTACGCAATTTCCTCTACATAAGAGGAAACGCATGTTACCGGCTACGCGTCTAGGAGCAGATAACTCCCCAGGGGATTTTGGCACTGATAGTGTTAATACTGACAGCATAATACGGATGTGTAAGGAAATCTAGGCAAAGTCAGCATGACGCTGACGTGAAATTGAAATAAAATAATATTTCCTATTAGTGAAGCACAAACTGAAAATCATGTTTAGCGTTTGTTACTTGTGAACAAAATTAAAGTCACGAAATCATGCGGCTGCGTCCGGCAACCGTAAACAACTTTTACCGACCTCGCGAGACGGCCCGTGTCATCGTTGACGGTTACGCTTTAACCTAATATAGGCAGCCAAAAAGAAACTACCACTTTTCAACTCTATTATTTGTGAGTAAAGGTCCAAAAGTCATATACAGGCGGCCAAACAGACATATCTCATCACTAATATAAGTATACAGATTATGAGCAGCATCGTACCAAAAATTCATATCCTCGTTTAAGACCATTTTCTTGAGCTGGAAGAGATTGAGAATGTTCGACAGCAAAATTTTCTCAATAACTTATAATATATATGTTATACAGGAAAATAGCAATGTTGTGCGAACTAGTAAACATTTTTAGTCGAATTTTCACAATAATACCACTTGATTTGAATTCACGATAATGATATGAAACCATAGTGTAAACTTTCGATACAATGTTGATTACACTCTGTAACTATGTTGTACATCTAGCCGTGAAAATGAAATACTTAAATGAACATTATTCTGCAAGTAGGTAGTAATGGCACTTTTGTAAATCAAAAACTACTAGCGTTTCTCAAAAAACCACTGCATGAATATATTTTCTTTAAAAAATTTGCCAACTCAATTCCTCTTAACCAATCTTTCCTTTACTCACAACAACGAAAATAATAAAACTGAAAAATTCAATTTCACAAAATCCCAACACTGTTGTCGTTTCCGTGACAGCTGACACCGGAAACGTGAAAAGTGAAAAAATCTACCGGAAGTGAGCACGGGAAGTTGTGTTGCCACCCCTGACTATTAGGGAGCTTTTGTGGAAGCTCGATAACAAAGTGACAATGACGGTAGGAAACTTTTAATTCGGCAGATTATATCTTTATTCTGTGTGAATTGGTGCGTTTTATGTGGAAATGAATCATTTTTGAGTTTAGTTTTCTTGTCGTTCAATGATATTTTGTAGACGTTTTATTTCATTCGATTAGATTAGTGTTAAAAAAATAGTTAAAGTAAGCCGGAACTTTTCGACTTCCTTTAGTTTTATACAGTCAACGTATATCCAACATTTTGAACACCATAAATTTTAGAAGTAGCATTTTGTATTTATCCCCAGGAACAATAATAGTAGACAAGTATTACATGTAGTCAGCTGCAAAAGTAAAATCTATAACAGATATTTTTGAGCACCGTATCCTGTCAGTTACTTTAGCATCTATCTACATTCTTAAAGTTCGTGTATAATAATCTGAATATAAACCTGTTATATGTATCCGCTTAAAGGTTTTAAATCAATGGCACCGTTCCATCCAATAGGTACACTAACAATATATTATAACGCCAATCAGGAGATCAATATGCCTCAAATATTTCACACATCCTATTCTGATATCAATGTATAGAGTGCACTAGTTCTGATAATTATGTACAAAAACTCGGCGCGCGTGACAGAGGGTGTGCGAACACAATATCACATTCTTATGCAACAAGTTGGACCAAATTGACCTATAGATATTATAACGCCAATCAGACCCAAACCGCAGTAAACAAACGACACAGTAAACCGACTAATTGCTCGCTACCGATACAATAAATCGCGACTATCGCCATAAATATGCTGCGTAGGCGACGACGTGTATCTATGGTGCCATAGAGTACGGTTGGGTTGAGCCTATTGGTAGCGGTTAGCGGTTGGTACAGCGGCAGTTCGATCAAATTGCGATCGTTGTCATAGGCTGCATAGGCGATAGGCGACAAAGTGCATCTACAGATTTGTACTACAATTCAGTACGTCTACGGTAGGGTCGAACTTAGTGGTAGCGAGTTGCAGTTGGCGGAAACTCGATTAAATTGTGGCCGTCGACATAAAGACGCTGCATAGGTCGTCGTGTATCCATGGCGCTATAGAGTACCGATAAGAGGTTAAGTTGGTGATAACGATTAGCGATTTCCTTTCATTTCATCGATTTTATCTCACTTTTGTAATGTAATCGAGAATGATTACTTATGTAGTCTTTACTTCACCGGCTTACTCGGTTGATATTTACTTCACATTATATCAGAAGAAATAGTGTCACGTATGTAGGTATCAAATATTAGCAACAACGACATACGTTCGCTCAAGACATAATTTTAACATGCTAGCTATGGTTGTCTACGGTGTGACTATGACAACTGTAGCATAGCAACTATATATAAACTAAACTCCGTCAAGCTGCAGTTAACGATCACTGTTAGACACTTACTATGCAGATCCCTCCACTGCTACTGGCACCAAACCTCAGACCATAGCTTAGCAGGCATCTCCGTGTCCTGACAAGCTACGCCTGAGTCGTGTTCAGCTAACAATTGTCATATTTATGGCCTCGTAACTTATCATCAGGATAAGGTTACCACATGCCAGTTACAGTTACATATAAAGTGCAAATAGCGAATAACTGTGGGATTGTTTATAACGCGCACGCGTTTGTGTGACTCCCAAGCAAACAGACCCTCTATTTGGATTAATTATGCCGATTTATAATTGCGTCAGTAAGGGCCTTGTTAATGGCGTGAAAAGGTACCATTTTCATGCAGTGACATATTTTATGATACTTGGATTAAAAAAAATACAAAGCTGCGTTTACGTACAGGCTACTAGGCGGCGGGTGAAGGCGGGAAACGTCATTGTCGCCTGAACAGTAGCGCGGCATACACGCTACAGCGCGGCATGTACGTGAACGGGGCTTAACTGTTCCCTAAGTTAGAATAGAACTCGTAAATTACTGTCTGATGCAATTTTTACCTTCATACACACATATGTCCAGAATGATTTCCGAAATAAAATGTCTTCTTCCTGCTTCTCAGCAACGTGATCTAATTTCTAAATCATCTAGCATTTTAAAACTTTTGACGGATTCACAATGTTAAGAAACTCTGAACTGCAGGATTGCCTTGAATCAAACGACGCCATTCCAAATTAAACTCAATAGTGATTTGATTAGTTCCAGTATGCAATTAAATTTAATTCATGAGTACCACACTTCTAGCAATCATACAACAAAAATCATAGACGCCGCACCAAAGGATCCACCGACCCACATGCTAATCAGAGCGCCACTTCCAATACTTTATCCGACCAACACATAAAGACTTCTCCTTTTACGTAAAACCCCCCTTGTATCATCTCAAGACTGAAGCAAGAAAGAGGGAAGGAAGATCTAGTTACGCCGGTTAAAGGTTGCGTGAACAAAATTGGTGTTGAAGTGAACGTGATGTTGCTCGTGTGATGTACTGCACAAATTACTGCTAGACATGACGATGGATCATTTCGTCATTGTTACAGTTTAGATGCGTTTGTCATATGGGGCAATGTTTGCGAAATGGTTCATAAGTTACGAGCATTTACCAATCCTGTCTTTACCATTATGTTTCATAAGTCTTATAGTTTCTATGTATGTATAAATATGCACACTACAACCAGACGAATACATTAGAATTACGATTAGTAATGGGATATTTAGATATTTACCATGTATATTTGTTTTTGTGAGTTTTTAAACAAACAGACATCCCGTTACTAATCGTAATTTTAATGTAAATGATCATGTGAGTTTCAAATCTTAGACCAATAATACATAACACTTTAGAATTATGCCGGTTTTGTCTAATACAGAGTATCATAATATTCAGAACTCCATCTCCCTCCAAAAATATTCATATCACACTCTTTAAAAAACCTAAGCATTTTGTAAACCAAACGGCACGAGCGACCCTCAAATCCGCTAAACTTCGCGCAATCTACGTCACTTCCTAAGCGGTGACTGGCATCTTGGGAAAACCGGGAAAAAAGGAAAAAAGCGTGTTCCTCTCGAGATATCAATTTAGAGGAAATTACAGGCTAATCTGTCACATCAAGATACGCCCGGGGCACGTAATCCTGTCTCCCCTATTTCTTTTTCCCGGACCTTTTTTTCCGTTGAAGGGGCAATCTGGTTAATTTATCAACTGCTTGTTTAGCGTTTAAGCGATTTTTGACGTGATTGTAAGTAATTGTGCGGAATTTTTCCTTTTTGTGCTCGAATGTTAACTTATATATAACAATAACTTTTTTCATTTTTTTTTCTGTCACTGTTTGTACTTGGATATGGTTGCATTCATTTATTACCTCCTCACGGCTCCATTTAGCTTAGTAACCAATTAAATACTGATTACACGGGACAAGCGAAAATATGACAAAACACAAAGCTTATTTATTTACTGTTCATTCACGTACAAACGTCATATTACAATCTTTAGATTCCAAAACAAATGCGTATAAAATATAAAACATAACGAGCTTATTAAAAATCCCCAACGTAACAGCTCACTCCCCTAAAAAAATATCCCGTCTTTCAACAAAAGGCCGTTTAAAAAGACAAAGTATCACTTCTAGCGGTCCCCTCGCCAAATCTCTTACCATACCATAGATCCCAAGGGATTGCACTTTTTTCTTTTTTACGTTTAGCAGGAATTAGTACACGCTAGCCGATGTAATTGGTTCATTGTTCCTGGCCAGTATTTAAAGATTGGCTTTTTCGTCGTTTATTCTTTTGTTATTGGCATTGTTAGTCTATTTTGCAATTATTTTTTTAAGAAGCGATGGATTTTTGAATTGGTTGCAGTCTGACTTATGCGGATGTACTTTTATTTATTGTTTATTTGTTTTAAGTGTGAAATTCACCCGCAAGATAATCATAACCTAGTCAAAGCCAATGAATGTACTCGCGATTTCTGCTACAAGGCGGTGTTGTTGGGCCTGGAATGGGAATTCGTACCAAATCTTACCCGTTTTTCATTAAAGATATACGGTTCTGATGTATATATAATAAAAATATAAGCAGCGTAATAGTCTATTGATACAAATTGATAAATGCTAGATCGTGACGATTATATGAATTATATGTAAAAAATAAAGAAACCCGAGTTTTTACATCCCATTTAAGTGTCAGTACTTATTTTAACGTTTTCGGTCCACAAGAGGGCTTTAATCAAATGCATAATAGGTTTAATAATGAATAGAGTTCATAAATTAGTAACTACTTTAAATAAAGACTTAATTCAAAGTTAATTCTACAAATAAGTAAACTTCCATTTTAATAACATCAGTCAAGAATTAATTCTATCGAAGTGTTCCTCAGCCATGTCAAAGTATTATAAAACATTATTAGACATTAAAATTTAACAACACCCTCTCGCACAATTTGCTTCAAGTTTAAAGCCTATCATTAATAATTATTTCATGCTGGGTAAACATTAAAAAGCGTAATAAAATCATAAATTCCGATCGAGCGGTCTAATCAGCTTATACGAGCTTAAAATGTAAAGTTCGCTAAATGAGAAAGTCTTCTCAGTGACGGCGAAGACAGTTGAGTTTGATTATATGTGAGCACGACTTTATTGTTAAGGGCATTAATGGCGATACGGACACGTTGAACACGTGTCCGTATTACGTAGGCATTTGATATGACACACAGCTCCCACAAGTCAAAAAAGTGAAGTAAATGAGAAATTGATTGATTTATTTGTTTAGTCTTTACCTTTTTCTAAGTTGAGTACCTTTTTCGAAATATGAACAGTTTCCTTCTTGACTTATGAATATACAATTAACGCTAGTTTTATGTATTTTCGAATGCCGAATGGAAAATGTTCTAAACAAGTGTTAAATTAATGCTTTCAACATGTAAAACCACATGCGTTCATTATCGCGTTTGCACCCACGCCGCGTCATAGACAATCGACGATCAACCCTCTATCGACCAGACGACACATCTGCCGCCCCTCCCTGTTCACGCAACTCGGAAACATGTTGGATGCGGCAAACCATATTTAGAGCGTACAAGAAATAACAGCAGAATGTCGCTTACGTAACGTGTACTGTAGACATCTACTTGAATGGACATGCACACACTTTTATTGTCGGTGCGGGGTCGGTGCTATACCAGTAAGCAGTCAGCTGCCAGTGTCAATCAGATTCTTTACTGTACGTAAAACGAGATACTTACAGCCTACAAATTTTTAGTATAAGATTTTAGATGAGGTAAAATACCATTGTTTTGAATAGGCTTAGGAAAAGGAGGACTCGACCTTGGTTTATTTTCGAAATAGTTTTAAGGCTCTAATAGGAGAAACCGTCCAAAAATTCCGTCGTGTAATCAGAAATCATATGGCCAAAAATCAATCCTTATTGTTCTAAAATATGGTCAGAATGCGGCAGAATTGAACGCCGAGGCGTTTCAAAGAACCCGGTATTTTTAATTGTATTGTCTTAATGCTATTGCCACAGAAAATAAATTCCACGCATATGAAGTCGCGGATAAGTTTTATTTTTTTTATTTATATCACCATCAGAAGTAGATTCTGGTAACAATGGTACCAACCTTGAAGAATATGTTTTCCAAAAAAAGAAAATAAGTTCCAAATAGGTTCATAAACGACAAAAAAGAACATATAATAACCGAATTGAGAACCTCATCCTTATTTTGAAGTCGGTTAAGATATTTTACTCCAGAAATAAATTTCCACAAATCAAGGTTTACTTTTTATCAAAGCGATGTACGAGTGTTCGGTGTGTGTGTAGGTTAGGTAGGGTTATTAATAAAATGCACAAACCTTGCGAAAGAAAGTACTATCAATTTCTAAGTCAAGTCATGAAACACTAATCAGACCAAATTGGCTTCATAGCGTTGTCAGAATTAAAGTCCGATTTACACGATGAAAGCTCTTTTCTGCAATTTTAATTACTACTATGGGGCTACTAAGGTAGGGCGAGCTCGATCAAACGCTGCGATGTAATGAAAATTGCTAGTTCTTGTTTGCCTCAACAATCATACTGTCTCTTTCCTACTTGACTTCCTATTTGCCATCTTTATTAGACTTCAAATTGAAAAGTAAACAAATTAAGCAATCCACCGGCAAATAGCGCTACTTCGTCCGTTGAAAGCATTTGATCAATATTGAATGTAAAATTACTTTCGATGACATCTTAAGAGGGATTGGATTTGTTAAGTTCTGAGAAGAAATTGGGATAGAAAGCTCTTTCGGAAAACTCACTGAAACAACTGTGCGGAAGTAAGTAAACATTTCATTGTATTTAGAGAAGTTTAATAAAGAATGAACTTTATGTTTATCTGTGTATTTACATTCAAAGTTCATTACAAATTATACGTTAACGATTCTTTATAGGGTTTTCCCGGTTGTATCCACGAGGAGCCTGGGGTTCGCTTTGGCCCCTGACGTTGACGCTTCTTAGGGTATTATGATATATACATGCATTAATACATTCGGTGCTACTTACGTAATAAAGGTACCCAAACATTACCCAATAACCGTACCAATTCGCAAATTTTAATATCCGCCTCCTGTGATCAGTGACGCGTAAGCATCTATCCTAATATTATTTCAACCATTCTCAACAAGAACGCTACATGTGTCTATGAAAATTATAGAGACAACGGACCTTTTAGAGCTGAGGGTACGATTTAGACTGGCAATTGTTTCCGTCGGTAGCTCGGGGCATGACAGCTCCACTTTGGCTTTGACTTTTAATCAGTTAGCAAATATTTAGCCCTGCATATTGAGGAGGCCTGTGCAATTGCGTTAGTGAAGTCATGCGCGTGAGTTTCGGATTGCGGACGGTTGGATGCGTTTTGATATGTCGCATACCGTTTGTTTAGGGATTAGTGGGTATGTAGATTAGCTTGTGGAGGTCTTTAAATTAAATTGTTGACAATTTGTTTGATGTTAGTCATAAAACATATTCTCTTGTTTTGTGTAAGGTTCGATTCTTAATCCTTGCTAGAGTTGTAAGTGCCTATTGCCATGCCAATGGTTAACTCCCAATGATTGGTACCTTAGTTATACCTTAGATGTATGCGTGGGGGTGAGCGGCTTCACTTGGTTATTCGTAATATCCGTTTATCTATTTTTCTTTCTCAAGGTACCTACCTATGACAGTATGCTCGTTTATACTCTTGCTGCCACAAAATATGAGTGCGGCGCGAAATAAGCATCTAAGATATCTGAACAAGTGAACAAAATCTAAACAAAATAGACGTGGCACATCGAAATGAGATGCCTACATGAGTAAATAGCCATGTCACACAGTACACACACACACATATCCACTTACGCTTTAACCAATGATTTATCCACGTCTCAGCACGTGGGCGCCCCGACGCAATCAAACTTGTCACGAATGTGGACTAGGGACGTGAGCAATCATTGCACTAGCAATCACTGCAATGATCGGTCACTGGCAATGTGAGCAGACTGTAAATTACATCGGATGCGTGTCATACTACTGATTTCAGAATAGAATTTATAAATATTGACAATAAATTTAAAATTGAATTACTTCGATATTTTTTGTTATAAAAAAAGTGGACAATAACTCAATATATTGGAAGCAAATACAATTCAAATATCCAAGAGAAAAAAATCTTTCTTCTCTCTTTGCAAGCTGTAGTAAACAGGTTAAGGTAAGATATGATGCATATACATTCCGCCTGATATATAGAAATGATAAATATACATTTTGTCAGATATTTGCCGAGTCCAAAATTTTAAAAAGGTGATATAGCCTGTAATTATTTTGTACATAATTAGATGTAACAAAGTTTGAAAAATAGTCGTTTATAAATTACACAAAATGTAAGACCTAATTTCTGAAATAGGTTCAATTAAAGAATTTTGATTTTAGAAATTGTACTACAGTGGTCTGTACTTCTGATTAACACTGAAGCTATTCAACGACGTATCAAACCCAAACCCTTTTAGATCGCAACCCATCAGCACACGCATTCCGAGGCGTAATCCATCTAGAAGGTAAATCACAAAGGTCGGCGGGACTCCCGTTCGACCTCGCATTACGCCCATTTTCATCATCTGCCCACGTATGGACATGGGTCGAACGTTTAGCTGTTAAGGGGTAACTTTCATAGAGAAAGAACGATTTGTGGCGAATGAACGGTTTAGAATCGATCATTGATAAGGTCCTGTAGTAAAATTACTGGGTCTGAAACTGAAATAGGTCCAATTTAGCCACCTGAACCTTTTCTAGGCACTAGTTTTCCTGAGAACTTTAGAATTTTTTCGCCACGAAGTTGGCAAAATATAGACGTGGATTTTAACTCTTCTGAGTTATAGACACTGAGACGTCATACTGTCAGTGGACACTGCGATGCGCCGCGAAATAAGAAAGTCCTCATCTTTTTCATTTGCACGGAGCAAGTGAGAGAGAATAGCCACTGACTGGAGCGTAAGATTAGCTGCAAGTTATGCTAGCCCACCAGCCCAGCTAGCACGATGAATTTTATGACCCAACTGCCCAATTTCCGCCGTAAAATTAGAGTATGTTAAGCAATAGTGTTTTGCTAGCTCACAAGTTGTTTTAGCTGTGTTAACTCTTACGGCCGCCGTCAACGGACACCTTCTCTCCTAAAGCTCTGACAAGTTTAGTAACCACCAGCATAGAACACATACCTGTAAAGAAGCCAATGACGCTAGTTATTGGCAGAGCTTCTAAGATGAAAGATCGTGAGGTAATTTGACTTTAAGTTCCGAGTTCTGTCCTACCTAACCCGTAAGTATTTTCAACCCATCAAATCCACCTAAGTGAACCGTTTCATACCAACGTCCTCTTAACCCGCCCGCCGCCGTACGGTGGCTGTTTGCGCACGTCGCCGCGCCGATTGGCGCACGTACGGAATGTCATTACGCGGACATGCTCGCCGTCAACACGGCACACGGTACGGTCACGCACAAACGTGTAGGTTGTATTTGTTACCTTTGAAATAATGAAATATTAGAGTGTTGAAAACAATGAAAATGAATATTCTATACTAATATTTTAAGCCGTCGTCTCCCGGTAAAAAAACAAACGTTAGCATTCTTTTGTTATGATCCCTGGGATCCCAGGGACCGGTATACGACGAGTACGACAGTAACTTTACATGTCTGTCACCTCTTCACGCTTCAACCGCTGAACCGATTCAGATGAAATTTGGCGTGGAAATAGTTTGTATCCCGATGAAGGACATAGGATAGCTTTTATTCCACAAAATCATACGTTAAGATGGTGACGAAATTTTGTATAAAGGTACGATATAAACGACTTCCATGCGGACAAAGTCGCGGGCAAAAGCTGGTAAACAGTAAATAAACTCACCAATGTATTCTAATTCCATAACACGTTCTTTTTGGATTAATTTTATTATCTACTAGCGACCTGCCCCGTCTTCGCACGGGTGCACTATTTAATGGGTGTTATTATACATATAAACCTTCCTCTTCAATCACTTTAAAATCCGTTGCTTAGTTTTAAAGATTTAAGCATACATAGGGATATAGGGACAGAGAAAGCGACTTTGTTTTATACTATGTAGTGATATACACTATGTACTAACAGAGCGCTTGGACGTTTCATGAAAATATGTTGATTTAATTATCACTTCACATCCCCATTGTGTTGTATATCTGATCTAACGGCATATAGATGATAGCATAAGTCGGTGTCTATGTTCGTCTGTTACAGGCCTTTTCATTTTAATTGCCTACAACAATACATAATCACAATCAGACTTAAAAACTTACAACTTAAAACTATACTGAAATGACGACTGTTACCCGAAGCAATATTGATTTATAATTTACGCATTCTAAAATAAAAACCTCTACACTACACTTAACAGAGATTAATAAAAGTCGAAAAAGAGATCGACTTACATTGTCTGCTTCAATTACATTATTGTCATCAACTGTACTCACGTTTTCCATCGACTTTCATTCAGCCTGTACTTTATGCGCGAGATGATGAGACGATATCAGCTGCTGCTAAAACTTTTAAACTTTTTTACACTATATTTTTAAACGAACATCTTGTCTTATCTTGTCCAATATTAAGCTACTTCGTAAATGACAAGAGTAATCAGGAGTACTTAATTTTGTTCAACATTAATGATATACTCAATAGCGGTCCGTAGAAAAGCATGTCATGAAGATCATTAAACGTCCAACATGTTAAAGTTAAGGTTTTATAACCTGTACTTTCAAAGTATACAAGTTATCTACGTTTTTACAGACAGGTATGCTTGTCAATATTGTAATAAACTACTTATACATGCTATTTTAATTAAAGAAGCGAATTAAGTTAAATGTCGTTTTATAAGCGAGACTGTTTAACTTCGACCTTTGCCACTTTTTTTACCACTGCAATTAGTGGTAAATAACTATACTTAGATCTGTTTTTCTAATGACACAAAAGATAGCTATTTATTTTATTTATAAAAATGTGATACGAGGGGGGACTTACGTTTGGTGCGCCCATTGGCTATATTGTTTTCTTGCAACTTACCTCTAACCTAGTAAAAGTTTGAGCGCCGTAATGTCACGCAGAGTGGACCCGCGACTACTGCTGGCTACTGCGTCCTTATTACTATAAATTTTGCTTTATTTTTAGCAATCTGGTACCAAGCAAATTGAATTTGAGACAATGTATCCGTAAGTATAATCTGAAGTCAATCTTTGCGATGGGAACGATGTCCCAGTAGGTACAGTTTCATACCGAAATTTAGCCCCTGAGGACTCTCCATAAAATTATTAGTAGTGTAAGTAATCCGTGTTACTGATACAAATCAAAACATCTATTTCAAATCAATTCTTAAAGTGTCTTACGTGCTCCGATTTTTTTGCGATTGCATTGACGAAGTCCTCAATATAAATTACGAGAGTATTTTCTGATTAAAATTAGTATGTTTAATCTAAGTTACCTAGAACACTGAAGCAGGAGGCTTTGAAACTGCTTTTGAAGTGCCCTTTACAAGAAATTTTCAGTGACAATGCAATCAAGTTCTGTTTATGGTACATTCCTTTGCTGATTGGTGCAATCTGCGGGGATTGTTGCACGATTGTGTTAGATATGTGGAGGCTATTCCAGTAAATCACTGGGCAATTTTATGGTCTTGCTGAGGAAAAATTGACATTTGAAGTAACACCAACTTTAATGTACAATGCTGTGTAAGTTGAGAGATATAGTTTCCTTACGTTCCAGGAAGTTAAATCTTTGATACCTACGCTATATGCACTGCGCGCTTTTGACCTTGGGGCTTTAAATGTAAGGATAGTTTTTGCTTACCAAACAAAACTAATTCACATCTACAATTTTTGATATTCACTTGATTTGTACTTATAATTTTTAAAAGTTTTACATTTACTCTGGTGGCAAATAAAGTGGTGTACCACCTTTGACCCTTATTGAGTGAGTAATAGAATCGAAAAATGGTCAACAACATTCTTGGCTGACTGTACATACCTACAAGCATCAGCAGCATTTGCAGCTCATTGGCTAACGTACGAAGATATATTATTTATTTTGTATGAAAAAGTAATATCAATAAAAAGGTCACCCAAACAGCTATGAGGAGAAAAAAAATATCCTCCCTTTTAAAGCCATATTCATCGAATGCATTTTACATCTTTTATATGTATCTCAACTATAGTTAGATACAAAGAAAAATGATACTTTTAAATATTGTTTAATCAATCTGTCAAAACATATCGAATATCCCGTCAACTTTTAATACAGTACGATGTCTATAACTGTTAAAACAATACCATTCACGCTTAGCACAGCCACAAAGTTATATTATACCGGCGGATAAAACTAAGATAAATGTTTTCACGTACTATGTTTGAGTCAATACTGATGATAGAAAGATTATATGATGGACTCGAACAAGTTTGTCGTACTCGCCGTCAAGTTTAAATAACACGTAACTCGTACACATGTTGTTTGATTCCAAATTCGAAATAATCATCTAATACAAAAACCAAACAAATGACAGTCACGATGCATTCCACAAAAACAAACTCATTTTTACATAGGAGTTTCAGCTCTATTGTGTAGGTCAAAAGGGTTTAAGTAGCATGTGAGTCTGTCGTAGTAACTAAAGTTGAGAAACGTTTGACATTCCGCTTGGGCCCAAATTGCAGGTTCGATGCGTCGGTAACGTTTTTCTCACACGATTCGAGAGCAAATAACTGGGTGCTGATGATATGGCAATATCGTTTCACGAGTAATGCTTGAGGTGTGGACTAACAAGCGAGACATACGGGCGTAGCGAGCGGGAAAACTGCACTGACAATTGGAAATATTAAGTTTTGGAGTGGTCCATATAATATTTTTTATTGATAGTAGATTCTATAATAAGAAAAAAACATCAACTTGATAGTTGACAGATGTCAAATGTGTCAGTTACATCTATAATTTTGAACATTCATACATGTAACTGCCACAGTTGACATCTGACAGCTGTCAAGTTGATGATTATTTTGTTTCGCGGCAAACCAAGGCACGATCCTATTAATCCCTCCAAATGTAGGTATGGTATGTCAAAGATAAGATTCAAAAAAATATTTCTTAATAACGATACTTAATAAAAACAAACGGCAACAGTTTTGAATTATTGTCTATTATAAGTCTACTTTCAATATAAAATATAATATGGACCATTCCACAAAACTTACGGTTCCCAGTTGTCTATGCGGATATGCGGATACTATTTTATAGCTAAAAATATGTGTGACAGATAATCATTCTTTATTATGACAAACTTAATTATTTACTAATAAAACATTTGTTGTGAATTAGAATATTAAATAACACAATAACGAATAATTTTGTAATCTGATAATTGAAACATAATCAATTTTGCCATGTCACTTTTTTATTTTGTTTTCTCTGAATGATACTCTTTATTTTTCCACTTTAGATTTTGCAGTTTTCAATAGTAAACTAGTAGTTTTGAAATAAAGCCGATTTTAAATTAAAATTACTCTTCTGTCGATATTTTCCTGTGTATTGGCTTTACAGAGACTATTATAATTTTTGGTACTTCCCTATCCATTGAGGCAGTGTGTGCTATACCTAAGTATAGCTCCGGTCTCTCTATCTGGATACAACCAATTTTAGCCTCTCATATTGGTAGCGTGTAAGTGTCGATTGCATCACGGCTTAGAAATTGATTTCGATTCCGTTCCGCCACAAAGTATCATGAAAGAATATGCAATTCTGCACCCACATCATGAAAACATTGAAAATCTTACATCATTGAATTTAAATTGTCCCGAGATTTTTTAAAATAATACTCATACTAGTATCAATTCTCATAATGATAATAAGTTTGTGAGTTTGACCATGTTACATCACATATAATCCAAGCTATTGGAAAACGGTATGACTATTGAAAGACAAACGTGAAGTTCGATATCCACCCATTTAATATAAAATGTATTAAAATCTCAATATATTTTTTTAAAAGAACCTGACTGTGGCTTTATAGGCCGGGCCCAATAAAGCGATAGGAGTGCGCGGTTGGAGAGTAGCCTGGGGAAAATCCAGGGGAAAACCTCCGGCATGACCACGCGTGTGGTTTGGATCACTGGAATACTCTAAGAGTTTGCGCTCCAGTGAGATTGGTTGAGCGGTTTCAACCGAATCTGAGGTGTGAGTGGAATCGAGCTACTGGGAGTATCTCAATAGATTTAAATAATGTAAATGGGCAGAAACATTCCTTTTTACAAGTACATAATCATAAGCATTTTATCACAGTAAATCATTTAAACTAGATATATATTACTCAGATATTTTTTAAAATTTAGAATGTACAATATCATAAAATCATCATAGCATTTTTATCCTTGTCTACTTCAAGTTTCATAATATTGTTGATCGAAATGTGATGGGCTCAAATTAAAATATGGTTTAATGCTAAGTGTTAAAACAAGCTGCTATTCAAATATGAAATTAAAAAAGCAGCTATTGTAATTGTATCAAAAATCTGAAGCCAGTATTATCTTGTCACAGATGTATAACAAACTAAAGAGGATCATCACACTTGACCGGGCTGAAACATAGTGACGCCGTCAGCGCAAGCGCCTATCGGAACACCTTCAAGGGGTTAACTTTTTCCACGAGCCAACTTAAATTCTAAATCAAGCGTATAAGGTTACTTTTAGGTTGAACATTAGTTTAAGTTCAGCGAGTGATAGTCACTTTGACGAATTCTTTTATAAATTCATAATTATTCACACTGCGCTCGATTTAAAGCTATATTCCATCCCGCATAGGGTTTGTTTTTACATGGTATGATGTTTTCATAGGATGTTTTGTCTAACCAAGATTATAAAGACGTCAGTATCGAATGACATACAGTGATATTTGAATACATGCTGAGACGAAGTTTCACTGTTCCCTGACAGGCGTCAAGGCGCTGGGTAACGTTACGGACAATGACAGGGTCTTTGTTGGTTTAACCCTTGGTTGCTAACGTCGGCTGTATGGTAATCAGTTACGACATGTGTGCTGTAGGTATTAAAATGGATGACGAGATAAAAAGAAAAAACGCAGGTGAAATTTCTATAACTAGTAGGTAATAAAAAATACAATACAAACACACTTTATTTCACACCTCAAAAAATAAGACAGTACAGAAAATTAGGCAAAGTAGAGGTCAACATTGGAGCTACAATCTTTAATTTTTGCGTAGCTATCAAAGCTTTTTTCACAAAATTTTGTTCCGAAGAATTTTTTTACTTTCCATTAACCGATAAACTGAACTTTGGTAGACATGTTTATTATTACCTATATTTTACTAATAAATACTAACATATTTATAAATCAGATTCTTCAAATTTCCTCATTTTTCCTATTAAAAATTTAAAACCAACTTAATTTTGCTGTTGGTTCGGAACCTAAATGTGCGAAGTCCGACACGCACGTGGCTGGTTTTTACTTGCAGCCTTGATGTCTTATATTTTTTATCACGACAATAATAGCTACTTCGTAGGCATCGAGAAACAGCATCGGTAGAATAACAAGCCAATTTCACAAATTGTCCTCATACAACATTACAGGCGTAAAGTACGTGACTTATTCTTCAATACATTGGTATTGATAACGACACAAGAGCCATCTAATAGGTAACTGGGTGATATTCATCAATTTTTAAAAAGACTGTCGACTAGATTTTAGGTACTTACCTATTCCACGGTTGATCTATACTAATTGTACAGTAATAATAATAAACACTCCTTTGGACACTGACTCCTTTGGAGTTGCGGGCGTCTTTATGCTACGGTGTCCTCTTACCATCAGGTGGCCCGTACGCTTGTTTGCCACCGCTATTATATTAAAAAAAGAGATAAAAAAGAGAAATGCTAGTTTATAAAATGTTCTCTCTTTCTTTTTTTGTCGCATACAACGCAGCCTATTAAGTCTGTATCTCCAGAGCTACCCATCCGATTACAATTTTTTTTTCATCAATGTCTACGACGGACCTACGGGCTATATTTTATCTCGGTTCTTTATCATACGCTAGCATATTCACGCTGGCAGTTAGTTCAATATAAAAACTAAACGTGTCTGAAAAGTCATACAGCGTTTCAGTTTTACGCAGCATGATGCGCAATGGCACCTAATAGTTAGCTTGAACAATAAAATAACGACTGGACTTGACGTGCTCTATGATTTGAGAGAATTGGTTATGTTTATATTGTAATGCCGGATAAATTGGTATGGTATGTTTATTTGAGTAACTTGATCTTATTTTTTGTGTTTTGGTCAAGATTATATAATTTATTTAATATTGGAGTTAACGGCGCGTAATGGCAAGAATGTTTGGGCTAAAATTCCAGTTGTCTTGCTGAGAGAAGGGGTGTCACAGGACATCGCTTTCTTTTTCTGAATATCGGTTTTCATTTGGACATGCTGTGGACGTTACCTATATTTTGAATATCGAATCGCATCTAATTTCCAACTTCCAATTCAACTATCAATTTTATGTTATTTCAATACTAATGTATGGTACTCGTACTAACGCAAAAGTAGAACATGAATAAGTTTAGTGTATTAATTTTGGCTTTAAGCATTAAAACTGGTTTATCATATTTGCATTTAAATGTCTCGCGCTTCTTCGTACCGAATGCACCATTGTTAAGCGAAAATGACGAATCAAATTGGATGCTAGACATGTCAAACCATGTGATGGAAATCGATGATGATCAATTACAGCGACTTTCTAGCGCAGCGTAAGCATATCGTCACCTCTGAACTCCATCAGGACCTGTTCTGATGATGAATAGCGCCCGTCTAATTAACAAACGGTTAGGCCGGCTGCATAGCTGTTACTATTTTATACTTTGACATTATTATAATAAAATTTCTTTTAGGTTTACGACTCTATTCTGCCAAGGAAAACTAGGTGATATCATTATCATCATCATTTTCAGGCGTTAATCGCTGTGCGTAGGCATGTCTTTGAATTGGTACGCCACGCTTTCCTGTACTGAGCTACTCTTGTCCGGAAATGCCTTAACTTGCTATTTCAGCAACTATTTCTACTGTTTTTACATACATATTAGTAGGTCAGGTTAAAAATCTTTTTGCTGGTGGAATATCAAGATCAAAATCAAAACATTTATGCTGCAAATATACCTCAAGGGCACTTTTATAAGTCAAAATAATAAGGTACACTCATCGTAATAAAATATTGTGAAAACAATTACACATTATTACAGGCTCATCCTAAGGCACTGTGCAATCCATACAAAGAAAAAAAATAGGTATACAAGACAAATTATAATTACAACTAATTTTAACAGAGGGTTAAAACATAACGGAAGATTGTCGCTTATCCATCGCCTCGCAAATCTGCCAACTCAAAGGATTTCAAGTATACAAATGCAGCCGCCCTAAACCACGGTCCGGCGTCGTGACATCGATTTAAGAAACGCCTCGACCGCACAGTCTGTTATCTAATTAAATTTTATGTACCGATCGTTGTGATTACAGACCATTTTAATTTTAATACGAACTTAATGGTTTTACGAGTTCTTAAATTGCGTTTGAAGTGTCTTCTTCGCTTGAAAGCGTGTCGTGGGACGGTAATTGATAAATGAATATACTTAAAATTTGGAGTAACAGTAACTTCGGTTTATTATTTGAAATATATTTTAGTTGGGAATACTATATTTTTAATATTTCTGTCGTAATTAATGCATTGATTGCAGGGCTGGCTCATTCCTCTGCCAAAGGATAGGCATTGCGATCCAGCAGGGTAATGTAGCCAGCCTTGTGGGCAGCCTGCCACAGGGGATCGATTTGGGGGATCTTTATTAGGTTTATATTTAGTAATAGGTTAGTTTTAATGTTATTTTTTATTAATAATTATGTTTATTCTTTATTTTTCTAAATTGACATGTAATACTGATGCATTAGCCGACATCAAAGTTATGTTTACAATTTTGCACCTTGTTCATTTGTAATAAAGCCAAAAATGCATACATATCTTTGACTTCGACTGCACATATTTGACCCTAGAGATGTAGATGTAGTGTAGGGACGCCTGCCGGAAGCAGGCGGACTGTCGATCGCAGGTCAGGATCATTCAGCTCAAATATATTATATTTGACCCTATATACAATACACGTTTTGACGAAGCATATTAAAAGGCTCCTTCTACATGTTTGATCCTATATACTCCTATTTTGACGCCTCACATGAGAAATCCCTTGAGATAGCGAGATAGAATAGCACCACTACCTTTCTTCCCGTGAATCTCATAAGAATCGACTATGGAATTAGGCTGGATAATAGGTTAGTAATAGCAAACTATAGTGTAATATCACATTTTATCCATTTTTAATCCTATATTTGTCAAAAGTGGCACTGAGGATTAATTTCATGTCCGTCTGCGAAAAACAGACGCCAGTTCATGTAATTATGAAAAACTCCCATAATCATTAGGAAATACGGATCACTCACATTAATTAATCCTCACGCATCACGTGTCAACAGTAATGAACAGCCGGGCTCACCACCGTTGCGCAAACGTTTTAGGTTGTGTCGTAACTTACTACTCAATTTAGGTGTCAAGATTGCAATGCTGAATGGACAGTGATAGGCGTGAGTAGGTACAGGTGAGGTTGGCTAAAGCCTACTGTCTCTGAGATGGGGAGATAATGAAGGTTGAGATTGGCTTTTCCTTTTAGAGATTGAGAAGCAGCGCGATTTTGGGCTCTTTTTCTAGTCGTCTCTTCGGGTCTGTGTTTTTGAAAAATACATTTATTACTGAGGTCTTATGATACGTTACTCAAAAATTATAGATAATTAATTATACCTTCTTATTTGATGACATTCCACTCTTCGAATATACTACTTTTTTATTTAATTATTATAACACATAATTACATTTTACTCAAACATTGGCTTACCAGGGATCATGCGTGTAGGTTATAATATAACTTGTATATATCTCTTACGAAGTTTACATACAGTTCTTGCTAGTTAATAACATTACATCGTTTCACACGTAGGTACGAACATAGATCTAACTGTCATTTTCATATAAAATATTGAAACTTGGGAATCACACAACTTTAATTTTTGCGAACTGTAACATCCTCCCTCATCTAAATGAAAAGCGTAAAATGGAAAACCTAAAGCCTACCTAAACTTTACCTACAAATACTTACACCATCTGAAAGTCTGAAAACCAGGACTTTCGTAAAGTCTCTAACATTTTCCTAAAGCATTACTAAAGCTATCAAGTTCAGCAGATCTAAAAGATATGGGAATAACTACAGGGAAAGAAAATAAATCAAACAAAAGGTTTTGAGAAAGAAAATAAACGAAACAATACATTTATTTCATAAAAGTGATTTTACTCGAAACTTTGATTATTTTATCTAATAAAGCCCGGTGAGAACTTTATTAGACATCCGCGTTGATTCCTAGGCCAAGACCTAAGCAAGGGAAAACAATGCGGACTCAACAAAAACCCTTGCTGCCAACTTAACCTATTACAATTTATTATGAAATGAAATTAATTCAAATGAAAAGGTTAATTACACAATCGGAGAATATTAAACATAAACCAAGACTAAATAATTAAAATATTAATGGCGTGATCGACTAGTGGCAATTTAAAGACCTAGTTATGAAATGTAGCAACTTAAGTTCTCTGAGGTGTGAGAAACATATGAACTATTGAGAATTGGACAATGTTTAGACAAATACAACTTAAACTAAGTAATTACAACTTAAAATAAGTCTACCTAAAGAAATAAACATAGCAATTTCCTACAGCATCTTATTTATAATGGATAACTAAACGTGAACACAATATTAAGCACCTAGAACCTAATTTACTAGAAATATAGAAAACTTAAAACACAAGTTTAATAGAAAAACTAATCATGAACACAATACTAAAGTAACTAAGAGTTTAGAGCCTAACCTAATTGTAAAATACCATCGTTGGCTGTGTGATAAGTCATAGCATAAAGAAGTTGTTTATAGTTTAAAAGGAGTAAACGTATAATGACGTAATATGATACGGAGTAGATAATTACTCCATAATTTGATTCAGAAGAATGGTTATAGTTATCGGTTAATGAGGCGTATAGTCATGGACAAATCGTGAATTAAATTAAATATATGTTTATAAAACCTTAAAACTAGTGTTTGGTATATCGAGGTATCGATATGTCGTATTTTATTTCCTACAAGGTAGGATAGGACAGGTCTGGCTTATTACGAAATATAATATAATTCTCAATCTAAAAGATGTGAGAATAAAATAGCTGATTGCAAGCAACCATAAAGCCACAGTACCTCATAAAAGTACCATGCATAAGTCATATAAACCACCAAGCCATTTCTGGACATGATGAGGCGACTATGTCGAGGCAGCAGTCTCGCGAAGGAATACCTGATGCTAACCCATTGGGTATATCCCTACCTAACACCTAACACGAGCAAACAGAGTATCCTCGCAAGTGGCACAGGGCCGAGACTATAAGTGATATGTGACAATAGCGCCTGACGAATGAACATATACATGGTAATAATAAGAGCGTAGCCCATAATATTATGAGACCAGCCATTTTATTGCATACAGCAAAAGTAAATAATACTGAACTTATTTAAAAGCCAGTTGGAATAGGATCTTGTTATATTTATATATATATGTATATTATAATACACGTGTGATGTATCTACGTTGAAGTAGACTTAAATACGAGTTAGTTACCTCGTACCCAAATATTATGCAAACAAACAAGTTGCTGCTATTCAGGTTTAATGTCCAAATCGAGTCATATGGTCATCCCATTAACGAATATCACTACTGAGCCATGCAACCGCAAAACCTCAGCATTGACCAGCGTTCTCACGACAGCAAGGAGTTTTGCTCGAGTCGTCAATCAATCTATATCGCCATTGAACTTTCACATCCCATCTCGCCCATATAATAGAATATATAAGGGTACATAGATATTGGGGTCTTTAATGTTCAGCTTCAGCAAACGGCAATACAGATTTCTCGTCTCAGCGGGACTATAGTGTCTTGTTTGAATCAAAGATTCC
This sequence comes from Epiblema foenella, assembly GCA_963556455.1. Lineage (NCBI taxonomy): Eukaryota > Metazoa > Arthropoda > Insecta > Lepidoptera > Tortricidae > Epiblema > Epiblema foenella. The sequence goes on along the minus strand of OY747113.1, from coordinate 8,868,343 downwards.
CACAAGCAGCTAAAGGCGCACCGCGTGCCTAAACAAGACCGCAGCCCTTTTCAAAGCTCGTCTTGGGATCGAGACTAAAGACGAAAGCCTGTCGTTAAGAATCTGTGAGACTGGCCCTAAACCCCATTGATGAGCGTATTTCATCGATCTGGAGTGAAACCATCGTTTAGCAACAGTAATAGTTATTAGGCATATTTAGTATATTTGGGTACTACATTGTACTACCAAAACCTTTCGTCATAGGCTGGAACATACCATACAAAATCGTAATAAAACATTTGGCAGTCCAACTTGTGACATTACCTCATTGCTGGAATAGTCACGAATAATAAAAATCCACTGCGACCAGACCCAACAACTACAATAGATTAGTAAATGTATGTATGTTGGTACATACATGTGAAATATTGGAATAGTATTTACTTGTCCAATAAAATAAATATAATTATCGCACAGGCGAAGATATTGACGGATAAGGTATTGACGTAATATTAATTACGTAGTCAACAGACTATTAAGTATCGTAATAAGAACCAAGGTTCCATAAAAGGGTAAATAAGCCAAGATCACTTCAAATAAAGAGTGCAATAACCACGTCAGGTCACACAACACAACGATAGCATTTCGGCCTATTAAAAGGTAACATTATGTATGACATTTACATAGAACGGGAACGTGAATAAGTACCATAGTTAACGCAGTCAGAAAGTTTTGCGAAACTTAGAAAACCATTTAAGGATCTCTTCATCTGCGTGTGTACAGTGGTAGGCTATGAGGTCATTATGCAGGAACAGCCTCGTTGTCTAAACGCCGGAACTGTGATCAGCTTGGCAGGATCAGCCAATGAGGGGTCTCATATTGTCATGGCACAGCGTTGGATTGAGGATGGCCTGGCTCTGGTCGTCGATTGCCCACATGTACGAAAGTGCTGGCAGGTACACGTCCCGTAGAAATGTCCTGGGTCCAAACGATAGGTGGAAGGCATATCGTCGTTGACAGTGTGATTGCGCGGAGGCGCTGACATGGTCATCTTCTTGACACCAGTGCGATGATACGTCATTCGATGTCATGTATCCTTCTCTTATAAAGGTTTGATTTCGCAAAGCCCTCCAAATACCCAAACTATGGCATTGTAATCTTTAGATATATTCATAAATAAAACATACTCATTTAATAACTTAAAGTAACTATTATCACCTACAACACTGTACTAAATCAATAAGAACATATTTAAATAAAATACCAACGGAACATAACAAACCTAATGAAAATGAAATAATTAATGCGTTAAATAATAAGTGTAAGAATATAATGACTACCTACATTAGCAAAAGATTAATTCAATTACTGCTTAATAGTAAAATTACAATCCTTTAACGATTTGTCTACTAATAAATAATGTCCTTAAAGTCAAATTGTCATTTAAAAGTAATTGAAATCAATAGTCAAATATAGTAAGACTCAAATATTAAATCCAGCTTGTATGAACAGCGCCTACCTCCATTATTCATGAAAATCTCAATAATACTGAATAGTATCAAAAATAGACACGAATTCACATAGCATGCACAAAACACCAACATAAATCTTAATAACTAACATGCACAATAAGTATGGGTATAATAAAACACAATGTATTTATTAAATCAGGTAGTAACACTCCAACAACGCAGATGTGCCTAGAATATATTCCATTTAGCAAACATTATCAATTAAATATCTGTTGCACTAATGGTAAAACTATATCCGTAACAATGAATTAAACGATTAACGTACTTAAATGCATTTTAAAGCCATCATCATTTAAAGGTAGATACGCCACCCCACATCTATATTGTTAACGTAGATTTTACCTTAAGTAGGTTATTCAAATTAAGCAAATGTATTGTCAATCTAACTTCATACTGATCACTATAGGTAACAACAAAGGTAATTGTACCAATATTAGCGGTGTAACGCGCTCTCATAATACACTATGAATAAGAAATCACTATCGTTTGCTATATGGAATTTACACACTCCGTCATCATAAATCCTGTGAACAGAAAGGATTAAACACCCTATTTTATCCTAACATGATGAATCCCTACGTAATTCCTATCTAACACAACAAATAAACTTTGAAAACTCACATAAGCGTTCCTGAAGGTTCACCTCGTTGCCCGTCGCTCTCGTGAGGTCTCCCCGCAAGAGAAGTCCAAAGGGAAAAAAGTCTCGAAACCATTGTGTATCTCCTTATATTACCTCACCTCGCTATCGTGAGAACCCCTAACATCACACGATAAACTCATGTAGCTAAATCTGGCTTCTCATTGGTCTAGAATAACTTTCCGATCTCCTACTCAACACCAGATGTCTCTCCGATGTCTATCCCATTAAAACTTGACTAAAATAAATAGGCACCTACTCAAACAAAATTGTTTCGTCCATCAATCTTTCACATTTTAGTAGGGTAGCCACGCGCATCACATTTTTTCAAATACCCGCCAAAGGCAGCGATGCAGCTACTGCTTTGCAATTGACCACTTGCGTCAACTAGACTCAACGCTCACGTCTAGTATATCTTGACGTCGAGACTCGTACTAGCATTACACAACTAGAGACCCGTCCTACACTGGTTCGTTAAGGTGAATTGGTGTTCAAGTTAGTTTCAGCGTTGTGAATGACAGCCCTGACTCCACACTAACCGTGCAATTTCAGATAGCTACGTATGTCGCTACTATATGGACATAATGACAACCTTTCTACGCGGTCGAATTATTTACTAATAGTTTAAATACTCGACACCAGGTGTCCATACTTGACCTTTGCAACTTGAGAAATGCTAACATTTAGAATATATAAATCAGCTTTTACGAAGCCGAGAAGCGTTCCTGAAAGCTGAGAAGCTTTACAGAAGCCTTCCTCTGAAGTTAAGAAGCTATACTGAAGCTTAGAAGCACATCTAAAACTTTTCCGAAGCTTAGAAGCTTTCATGAACTTTTCACACGAATGACGGATGTCGATCTGTTACAATCGCCCTACGTTATTTTAGCGTAGTTTACCGGAGTAAAATAACTAACCTTAAAACAGAAGACATCTTGCGAAGTGAAAGCAGAGAAGAAAAGAACTACTAAAATCAACAAGTGAAACTAAACTTTTTTACAGTAACTATTATTTAATATAGAGGCTCGATAATAGATAAATAAGTTGTTATAATATTATCAATTGAGAATTAAATCATAAATTAACTCAGTTAGCCCTAGTACCAAAATAAATATTAAAATGAAATATTGAATGACAAATATTAATGTTAAATTCCAAGTAAACTCAAATAATGTCCTAACCACTAGACGATCATGGCACATACAATACTGAAAATATTACTGAACCTATGGAAACATTATCAATTACTTCAAAAATACCTCACTAATTAGCTTGTCTAATGGTAGTGTGGTACACTATGTAAAATAATTTAAAAATTAAATATTTATGAAATGAGATGAAACAGTTTTTTTTTTATTCTTACTAACATGCTTCAAGCTATTAACTATTAATAAACTCTCATGAAATTACTATTACTTTATATTTGAATAAAACCAATGCTACAATTACATTAATCAATCTAACTAAAACAAGAGGTTGAATAGCCCTCGCACTATAACTCTAATTTAAGTGGGTTTTCATCAAGTGATAGACGAATCAATTATTTATATTAGTATAATTAAAATAAATTTGACTTAAATAATAAAAAAAGACACCGCGCTAGGAAATATGTAAATTCTACATTTAGTTTACGCCCAAACTAACGAGAACAAATTTAACTGCCTTCAATAAAGCCACCAACAACAATATTAATGAAATGTACTAAAGTAAAAGAAAAAATGCTAGTTTTACGCCCACTAGATAAATTAATTTCTTAATAATAAAGATGTAGTAGAAATTTAATATTACAGTTACTTTTTTTTTTCTATCTGATTTTAGCTCTAATATTGACTATTGAAATAATATCATTAATAAGAAAGGTTAAAGAAATACTAACGCGCAACATAAAATAAGCCGCCCTATATTACTCAAAAGATATGCAAATCAGAATTAATATAGAACTCGCATAAAATAAATACTGGAATCTATGTTAAATTACTAATACCTATTATGTACCTATAAATTAATTGAATTTTCGATATATTATAAACCGCGAGTTATTAACATCTTAAAAAAGTCAATATAATGAAATAAAATACAATCTACCTATACCGAATATAGAAAATTGGATCATGTTTTTACTATAAATTAACTAAAGTGCTGGAAATAGATTAGAAACAAGGGAACTATTTTGTAATTATTTATAATTTAATCGCAAATATAAGTGTGTTAAATGTAAATTATACAGTGATTCTGTTATGTTAGGAAAAGATAATAATTATTAATTAATTTGCTGAAAAACTAAATCACATTAAGCACTAAAAGTTACCTAGTTTTGCCTTTGAATGTAAGTTAATGGTATAGTAAGTCAAAATTCAAATTAATAATTTGTACAAAGCCCTAATATATCCTAGAAACAAACATGCTACAAAAAGTATCTTCATCAAAGTGTCCCTAAATGAAAGTGCTAGACACTTACACCCTCGGATAGGGTAACGTTTATGCTAGTACACTTTCATTTAAGCATAACCTGCGAGCAATTAACCCACTCCAAAATTCTAGAGAATGAGAAAGTAAAACCTATCCTAAATGTAACCGAGAAACGAGATACACTAAAGATACAGTAACCATATGCATAACCTAGAAGAAAATTACTAACGAGAAATAACCCTACGAGTATAAAGAAATACATTTAGAAGCAAGTATTTAAATGAGAAAATAACCTTATCTAAAATTATCTGGAAAAATCCTGTACTAAATCACAGTATTTACAACAAAAAAAAAACATACATAAAATTAATGAAATCATCACGTCGTACTCATGCACATGCAGACACGACACGACACGAAATAATCAATTAAATAATAATTCAAAGAATGATTACCTGACACCGATTTCTGAGAGTTATCAATACCAATATTATATCATTTTAATTTAATCGAAAATTCTTTAAAATATACCGGAATAAATTATACAACCTTGTCAGTTAACATGAATTATTTGAGCCTAATAATCAATTACATTTAAATGAAGTTAAAATAAATCTTTTATTCCGGATTTCGGGAATTCATACACACAAAATTATGTAAGTAATAAAGAAACGCCCACAAAATAATTGAAATAAAACTATGTAAAGCAAATAAACGAATTTCAAACCTAAATATTTCAAGATTTTAATGTTAGTTTTCTAAAGTCCAAATAAACTAATTCACGAGAAAAATTTACTTTACAACTTAATTGAAACAATAATACAATAAAACCCACGTTATGTTATGGTGATCATGATAATGACGTCATTATGTAATCAATTAAACTTTCTGTAAGCTATTAAAATATGAATCAGAAGAAATTTTACAAGAACAAAATAAAAAATATAAAGCAACCTGAAAAAAGGATTATAAATTCAAATTTTACTTAACATGCAAAAAATACATTACTATTTTCTAGTGTTAGGTATATACCTATTCTGCTAGCTATATTCTTCTATCTTTTAATAGTTATGCTATTCACACGAGCTGGAAATTGGTTCATAAGCGCTATTTATTCAAGCCGAAAACAATCATGAGTAAAAAAAAAAAATACTTAAAGTTAAAAGTAATACAAATTTCAAAAAGCTGAAAAATTACATCTTAATTAACTATAAGTAACTTAAATACCTGTAAAATTTGTCCAAACAAAGTCCAATACGACAATTCAATATTCCTCACTTCAAAAACCCCAGACCTTTGCACGAACATCAAATTGTGCCTATCAAAGGCCACAAAAGTACATATATATGTTCTATTATATATATGTATATATTTATATATACATACATATATGCACACATATGTCCTGGTCACGGTAACACATATTGTAACGACCTCCCTCATCTAAATGAAAAGCGTAAAATGGAAAACCTAAAGCCTACCTAAACTTTACCTACAAATACTTACACCATCTGAAAGTCTGAAAACCAGGACTTTCGTAAAGTCTCTAACATTTTCCTAAAGCATTACTAAAGCTATCAAGTTCAGCAGATCTAAAAGATATGGGAATAACTACAGGGAAAGAAAATAAATCAAACAAAAGGTTTTGAGAAAGAAAATAAACGAAACAATACATTTATTTCATAAAAGTGATTTTACTCGAAACTTTGATTATTTTATCTAATAAAGCCCGGTGAGAACTTTATTAGACATCCGCGTTGATTCCTAGGCCAAGACCTAAGCAAGGGAAAACAATGCGGACTCAACAAAAACCCTTGCTGCCAACTTAACCTATTACAATTTATTATGAAATGAAATTAATTCAAATGAAAAGGTTAATTACACAATCGGAGAATATTAAACATAAACCAAGACTAAATAATTAAAATATTAATGGCGTGATCGACTAGTGGCAATTTAAAGACCTAGTTATGAAATGTAGCAACTTAAGTTCTCTGAGGTGTGAGAAACATATGAACTATTGAGAATTGGACAATGTTTAGACAAATACAACTTAAACTAAGTAATTACAACTTAAAATAAGTCTACCTAAAGAAATAAACATAGCAATTTCCTACAGCATCTTATTTATAATGGATAACTAAACGTGAACACAATATTAAGCACCTAGAACCTAATTTACTAGAAATATAGAAAACTTAAAACACAAGTTTAATAGAAAAACTAATCATGAACACAATACTAAAGTAACTAAGAGTTTAGAGCCTAACCTAATTGTAAAATACCATCGTTGGCTGTGTGATAAGTCATAGCATAAAGAAGTTGTTTATAGTTTAAAAGGAGTAAACGTATAATGACGTAATATGATACGGAGTAGATAATTACTCCATAATTTGATTCAGAAGAATGGTTATAGTTATCGGTTAATGAGGCGTATAGTCATGGACAAATCGTGAATTAAATTAAATATATGTTTATAAAACCTTAAAACTAGTGTTTGGTATATCGAGGTATCGATATGTCGTATTTTATTTCCTACAAGGTAGGATAGGACAGGTCTGGCTTATTACGAAATATAATATAATTCTCAATCTAAAAGATGTGAGAATAAAATAGCTGATTGCAAGCAACCATAAAGCCACAGTACCTCATAAAAGTACCATGCATAAGTCATATAAACCACCAAGCCATTTCTGGACATGATGAGGCGACTATGTCGAGGCAGCAGTCTCGCGAAGGAATACCTGATGCTAACCCATTGGGTATATCCCTACCTAACACCTAACACGAGCAAACAGAGTATCCTCGCAAGTGGCACAGGGCCGAGACTATAAGTGATATGTGACAATAGCGCCTGACGAATGAACATATACATGGTAATAATAAGAGCGTAGCCCATAATATTATGAGACCAGCCATTTTATTGCATACAGCAAAAGTAAATAATACTGAACTTATTTAAAAGCCAGTTGGAATAGGATCTTGTTATATTTATATATATATGTATATTATAATACACGTGTGATGTATCTACGTTGAAGTAGACTTAAATACGAGTTAGTTACCTCGTACCCAAATATTATGCAAACAAACAAGTTGCTGCTATTCAGGTTTAATGTCCAAATCGAGTCATATGGTCATCCCATTAACGAATATCACTACTGAGCCATGCAACCGCAAAACCTCAGCATTGACCAGCGTTCTCACGACAGCAAGGAGTTTTGCTCGAGTCGTCAATCAATCTATATCGCCATTGAACTTTCACATCCCATCTCGCCCATATAATAGAATATATAAGGGTACATAGATATTGGGGTCTTTAATGTTCAGCTTCAGCAAACGGCAATACAGATTTCTCGTCTCAGCGGGACTATAGTGTCTTGTTTGAATCAAAGATTCCCACAAGCAGCTAAAGGCGCACCGCGTGCCTAAACAAGACCGCAGCCCTTTTCAAAGCTCGTCTTGGGATCGAGACTAAAGACGAAAGCCTGTCGTTAAGAATCTGTGAGACTGGCCCTAAACCCCATTGATGAGCGTATTTCATCGATCTGGAGTGAAACCATCGTTTAGCAACAGTAATAGTTATTAGGCATATTTAGTATATTTGGGTACTACATTGTACTACCAAAACCTTTCGTCATAGGCTGGAACATACCATACAAAATCGTAATAAAACATTTGGCAGTCCAACTTGTGACATTACCTCATTGCTGGAATAGTCACGAATAATAAAAATCCACTGCGACCAGACCCAACAACTACAATAGATTAGTAAATGTATGTATGTTGGTACATACATGTGAAATATTGGAATAGTATTTACTTGTCCAATAAAATAAATATAATTATCGCACAGGCGAAGATATTGACGGATAAGGTATTGACGTAATATTAATTACGTAGTCAACAGACTATTAAGTATCGTAATAAGAACCAAGGTTCCATAAAAGGGTAAATAAGCCAAGATCACTTCAAATAAAGAGTGCAATAACCACGTCAGGTCACACAACACAACGATAGCATTTCGGCCTATTAAAAGGTAACATTATGTATGACATTTACATAGAACGGGAACGTGAATAAGTACCATAGTTAACGCAGTCAGAAAGTTTTGCGAAACTTAGAAAACCATTTAAGGATCTCTTCATCTGCGTGTGTACAGTGGTAGGCTATGAGGTCATTATGCAGGAACAGCCTCGTTGTCTAAACGCCGGAACTGTGATCAGCTTGGCAGGATCAGCCAATGAGGGGTCTCATATTGTCATGGCACAGCGTTGGATTGAGGATGGCCTGGCTCTGGTCGTCGATTGCCCACATGTACGAAAGTGCTGGCAGGTACACGTCCCGTAGAAATGTCCTGGGTCCAAACGATAGGTGGAAGGCATATCGTCGTTGACAGTGTGATTGCGCGGAGGCGCTGACATGGTCATCTTCTTGACACCAGTGCGATGATACGTCATTCGATGTCATGTATCCTTCTCTTATAAAGGTTTGATTTCGCAAAGCCCTCCAAATACCCAAACTATGGCATTGTAATCTTTAGATATATTCATAAATAAAACATACTCATTTAATAACTTAAAGTAACTATTATCACCTACAACACTGTACTAAATCAATAAGAACATATTTAAATAAAATACCAACGGAACATAACAAACCTAATGAAAATGAAATAATTAATGCGTTAAATAATAAGTGTAAGAATATAATGACTACCTACATTAGCAAAATATTAATTCAATTACTGCTTAATAGTAAAATTACAATCCTTTAACGATTTGTCTACTAATAAATAATGTCCTTAAAGTCAAATTGTCATTTAAAAGTAATTGAAATCAATAGTCAAATATAGTAAGACTCAAATATTAAATCCAGCTTGTATGAACAGCGCCTACCTCCATTATTCATGAAAATCTCAATAATACTGAATAGTATCAAAAATAGACACGAATTCACATAGCATGCACAAAACACCAACATAAATCTTAATAACTAACATGCACAATAAGTATGGGTATAATAAAACACAATGTATTTATTAAATCAGGTAGTAACACTCCAACAACGCAGATGTGCCTAGAATATATTCCATTTAGCAAACATTATCAATTAAATATCTGTTGCACTAATGGTAAAACTATATCCGTAACAATGAATTAAACGATTAACGTACTTAAATGCATTTTAAAGCCATCATCATTTAAAGGTAGATACGCCACCCCACATCTATATTGTTAACGTAGATTTTACCTTAAGTAGGTTATTCAAATTAAGCAAATGTATTGTCAATCTAACTTCATACTGATCACTATAGGTAACAACAAAGGTAATTGTACCAATATTAGCGGTGTAACGCGCTCTCATAATACACTATGAATAAGAAATCACTATCGTTTGCTATATGGAATTTACACACTCCGTCATCATAAATCCTGTGAACAGAAAGGATTAAACACCCTATTTTATCCTAACATGATGAATCCCTACGTAATTCCTATCTAACACAACAAATAAACTTTAAAAACTCACATAAGCGTTCCTGAAGGTTCACCTCGTTGCCCGTCGCTCTCGTGAGGTCTCCCCGCAAGAGAAGTCCAAAGGGAAAAAAGTCTCGAAACCATTGTGTATCTCCTTATATTACCTCACCTCGCTATCGTGAGAACCCCTAACATCACACGATAAACTCATGTAGCTAAATCTGGCTTCTCATTGGTCTAGAATAACTTTCCGATCTCCTACTCAACACCAGATGTCTCTCCGATGTCTATCCCATTAAAACTTGACTAAAATAAATAGGCACCTACTCAAACAAAATTGTTTCGTCCATCAATCTTTCACATTTTAGTAGGGTAGCCACGCGCATCACATTTTTTCAAATACCCGCCAAAGGCAGCGATGCAGCTACTGCTTTGCAATTGACCACTTGCGTCAACTAGACTCAACGCTCACGTCTAGTATATCTTGACGTCGAGACTCGTACTAGCATTACACAACTAGAGACCCGTCCTACACTGGTTCGTTAAGGTGAATTGGTGTTCAAGTTAGTTTCAGCGTTGTGAATGACAGCCCTGACTCCACACTAACCGTGCAATTTCAGATAGCTACGTATGTCGCTACTATATGGACATAATGACAACCTTTCTACGCGGTCGAATTATTTACTAATAGTTTAAATACTCGACACCAGGTGTCCATACTTGACCTTTGCAACTTGAGAAATGCTAACATTTAGAATATATAAATCAGCTTTTACGAAGCCGAGAAGCGTTCCTGAAAGCTGAGAAGCTTTACAGAAGCCTTCCTCTGAAGTTAAGAAGCTATACTGAAGCTTAGAAGCACATCTAAAACTTTTCCGAAGCTTAGAAGCTTTCATGAACTTTTCACACGAATGACGGATGTCGATCTGTTACAGGGAGTCTTGTCTAAGACACGATAGGCTACGGACGCGTCCCTCCGGAGCCCAAAATATCCGTAAAAAGTCAGCAATTAACAATAGTTTAGCGCGAAAACAATAGAAACACATGTCCAGGAAGGGCCGCCGCCGCGTTCTCTTCCAACCGGTCAAATTAATTTCGCGCGACTCTCTATTTCTTAAAATGCCGATGCTGGTACAAAATGTGCACTGTGTTATATACCTACTTAGTACATATAAATAGTGAGTGTAAGTGTATATAAGGCGAGAGACAACTCGTCTCTTTTGTCCCATGACAGCTGGGATATCCCAACAGCAGTGCCCTCCAATTTGGTGAGATCATTCCATTTTTATGCTTTATACAACCTTAGAAATTAATTATTCGTTTGACGTTCTTACGTTCTTAGGTTCACAATAAAACGGCCAGGTCTACTTGGGCAATACGCTCACGTCTCAGTCAGTGGTCTCCCATGCATAATCTTATATTATAATCTAAAAAGCTTATATAATAGTCTAAAAAGTAGCTCACTCACTATAATCCTTGAGACAACATAAAAAAGCATTAAATAAAATCACGCCCGAATAACGCACGTAGTAGTAAACGTTTCAAACATCAAGAAATCGACGGTACCTTGTTGTGTATGTATGTATCGTATGTATGTGAATGCTTGAAAGGCAAAGGTAGCAGAACACAGACGGAACAGATTATAAGTACCTAGATGCCTACAAACGATCGACATTTCGTTTCGCCTGTATTGCTAAAATTTAGTAGGCAGCTAGGTTATTAACGTCTATCAATTTTACTCTGGCTCAATCAAACGGCGGCATACAGGGGATAACTATATGTCTATTAACAAAAAGATTAGGTTCCGCAGTCATAATATAAACGTCCTTACTGCCGACATCGAAGATAAAATATAAAAGCATTATATATTTTCCTAAATATTTTAAACTTAATACATTGCGTAAATAACAACGAAACAATAACGCCAAACGAAGCAATGGACCCTTTCAAAAAACTCCGGTCCCAAAATCGACATCTGCTATGCAGATCGCGCAAACTGCAGCGAACAAGAACAATGACTCAGAAAAAACCCTAGAACAAAACAATGCTTGCGCACAAAAAATATCGCCTCGAGTCAAAACGATAGGCGTGCTACCTGACCTGTAACGTTGGTCCATAAGACTATACGTAATATCATAGCGTAACTTTTATAGTAAGAGGAAAAGAAAATAGCTACCCGATCATATCATTCAAACCAAAGCCACATTTATGAAGACACATCTATCGGATTCCAAAGAAGGAATTTCCTAAGGAAAATAAGGATCTCACCAAGACACCGAATAATGAAATAGTTCATCTAGCTAGAGCACTATACTTTTCTCCGAGAAGAAGCGTAAAGCATTGATACACTTTCTACACACTAGCACTACCAGAATTAGTGAAAACTGACTCACCCTGCCGTAAATGAAAACTATTCCGAGGATTCAACATGTAAGTTTTATTATCATGAGGATCACGAAGAATCACGAAGTTCTAAAACAGTAATCGAAACAGGAAATAACTGGGAAAAACGGACAAATCATGTCATGACACGTCTAACACGTAAATCATTAATTGTGTGACAAAAAGGGTTATTTATTTAGTGCGAATGGTGACGTGTTGATATTTTGTGTGAATGCCTAAGCGTGGCAAATGTGTATGGTGTAAATAGTGTAAATACATAAAATTTGTGCTAACTGTCAGAACAGAGCAGGGTTTGATAAAACATATCGTTTAACCTGAAATACCCAAGCAACTCCAAATCTCACTATACAGGTATGTAGCGACCACCAAATACCTAGGTCGCTTTAGCAACCAACACACAAAAGGCTATCGAAGAGAATTACACACCAAGACCGCCCTTCGGACACCAATCAACATTACAGCAGGTTGCTGCCGCAGCCGCTAGTGACAATAAAGTAACTGTGTCTGTGTGAGTGACTGTTTAATTGTTTATAACATGTTACTATAATTTAGTCATGCTCTAATATACTTATCATAGAAAAAGTGTTGTAGGTGTCGCATGTCTTAGACCGTAAGAAACTCACCGTGTGTTGAGAAGCTAGTGCACCACAGTTTATCGTCAAAGTTTGCCTGATGACTTAGATACAAGGATATAACCCACAAAAACCTCTATAATTGGGAAGGTCTCCTATCATTTAATGATGCACTTTAACAAGGAAACCATCGGATGGATGAGAAACTTTTTAATTGTTTACGACGACGATTACTGCGAACCATAGGAACAACAGAGATCCCCGAGAAGACTTAACTCTGAAAATAAGAAGACTTCATACCAAGCAACGTGTAGCATCTCACCAACGCTCATCCACCGACGAATTTTCCTACCACTCCTCGTTTCCAATATTGGCTAAAGGCTGCACAGCCGGTCGATTGTGGCCGACTGGCTGCGGCTGGTCGGTCTTCCTTTCCCATCCCAGAGCGTGTCACTCCTCACAAACTTGTGCCCCCTGGTATATCCGGCTCGTCCGGGTCAGGCTTGCTTCCTGGCTGGGTGTGGTACCTATGTTCATGTTCATGTTCATGTTCATGACGGATGTCGATCTGTTACAGAACCTAACTATGACTATGTATGTATGATTTCCAAAGTCACAAAATTTTATGGAGCAAGCAAATAAAACATTAATCATAATGCCTGACTTGGCTCTACGTAATATCACAACTTTTGATGTTTCTAGACTTGATCTATTTTTTACATGGATTTTTTTGATGGGATCTCAGTTCTTTTAGTGGGTTAATGTGTCAATACAAATTTATGAATGCATCTGGAACTAACAAAATCATAGATGCAGTAACTAAAACAATATAACTTTGTATCGCGTGTAGTTGTATATGATTACAATCTTACTTATGCAGTTTGTATATCTCTGAAACGTAACTGAAATTGCAATATTTTTTATGACTTGATAGGCTAATCATGTTTAACATTTGGAGCGTGTGGGTCTGCTAGAATGTGTGTAAGTGACAAATCTGAACTTTGACAGGCAGGTTCTTAAACTACAAGTTCAAATGTTATTTATGCCCTGCCCTACATATTACTGAAAAATCAACGATCCAAACCAAATTACCGCCAGCACAAATTAAACGATGTTGAAAAGGCCCGAGAAAAGGATGGTACTTTGTTTTGCTCGATTTTTCGCGGGCACTGCCGTGTCCGTGTCCTACAGTCGATTTTGTTAAAGCTCTAAATTATTTATCGCGACTTAGTTACTTATACACGTACCACTTATTACAAATATGAAATGGAAGATTTGCAATAACCTGAACATATTTCAGCTGAACTTTGTCCTTTCGATATATAAATCAGAAGTAGTCAGCATCAGTCTGTGTGTTTGTATTTTTAATTAGCTTGTCAGTCTGATGGGAGTTACGTTTGTTAATCTTAATTAAATGTTAACTTTTATATTAACGTGTCACGCATGTTGCTCACGTTTCAATTTCATATAGAACGTCGACACCTGTGGTAAACGCAATTTCTTTTCATTAGAGTTATCTAATCGAAAGCCTTTTGTGTGAAAATAGAATGATTGTGTGGTTCGATATCATTCCAAGTAGGAAATTACATTGACTTTCAATATAGGGATTGCCCCTGTTACTAGTCTTATCAGAAGTATTCTGATATTCTGCATACATAATAAAATATAATATGGGATATATTACGGTACGACTAAGGAGGCGCCTGTGTTACAACCCTACGCAGGCTACGGTACTTAACCACTTTATCTTATTACATCCTTGTAGACCTTAAAATCATCGTCATGGTTTTCAATTAAATACTTGTTGTGAAAGTCCATGCATGTTACCGTTTTGATTTTTTTTTCTTTCTATTCTTTCTATTTACCGCCTGTTTACCGCTGATGTTCAATTTAATGATTTCAATATACAAATATACAAATTTTCTCACACCTGACTATAGGTTTAGCTAAGACGACACCTATGAAGGGACAGGGGCAAAAGGGGAGACGTCAAAGGGTAGTTGACGGGTCCCTGCCTCCCGCTACCCTGCCGCACCATCTCAGACCAGACCTATAGTTGGATCGTGAATAAATTATGTTACCTAATGATAAAGTAAGTAACCTGTCAAAGACGTCTGAAAACAGATGACATTTTGATGTACATGCTTTAGCGCAGCGGGCGTGATGTGGCCGGCACGACGTCGCAGATTCATTGAACAAGCTCGATTTTATCTGGAAGCGACAATTTATAACAGTGAATTGGTTAGAATAAGAATAGGTACTTTACCTATTCTTATTCTAACCTTAGCCTTTAACTCAAGAATATGTACATATTGTATATTCATACAGCTATTATTGCATAGAAAATATTTAAATAATATTAGTTGGCTTAAGGCCTATTTACACCGTGCAAGAAATTGCATGCGATTTTCATTACATTGCGGGATTTGATCGGCCTTGTTTTACCTCGGTAACCCGCAGCCCGCAATGTAATCAAAATTGCATGCAAGTTCTTGCACTGTGTAAATGGGCCTTTAATCTGCTTGCAAACTTGACGGTTTTCGGGTTTCATTCAAGTAAGATTTGTGTGATGAGCATGAATAGTTGTATTTGTTTTTGATAATTGTCTACTTAGTCCGAGGTGTGTTGGATTGTCTTCTAATATTCAATTTATTCATGAATAAAATGTGTCAATAAATATGTGTTTTCATTTCTGCTAAAACTTAACTATATAATATCTGTAGGTATTGAACTATAATCTCTATATGAAAATTAAAGTATGACCTGTTACAACATAATGATTACTGGGATTCGCGGAGTCTGCACAAATTGGCTATGGCAATACTATTTGAAGAAGAGTTTCCACAAAATTATCTAATAGTTTCACTTTTCAATAGCCGCTTAGCTAGCCACTGCACCTGGTAGATTGGTACTTTGTATGGTAATAATAAATATCATACGTGATACTCCAGACCATACATTCAACATAATTAATATGGTCAGTTCCAAAAGTACTAGTTTGTCGGTTCCATTAAATCTATAATTGAACTTTCAAACCCAATACATAAGCAAAAAAGTCACGCGTCTTAGCCTCCGATTGTACCGATAATTTTTCAACACATCCACTTATTACGATCGTAGTCGCATTAACTAAGCTACGACCAGCGATTGCAATTAAAAACGAACCTAAACTATGACTAATTTGAATCTAAATTCATTTGACGAATTTATAAAAATTCATTTAGTCGTCTCATTCGAAAATGAGTGTAACAGTTCTGATTTTAAGATTGGTAATGGTTTGTGGGTGTTGTAATGGTGTATTCGTTGGCATCGGTCAGCGAGTCGTGACTAGACCGTCCCTAGCACCTGACGTCCACTTATAGTTAATGCCTCGGTGTAAAATAAGAAGATTCCTGTTGATACTGTTTTTAAATGGCCCGGGTTGCGAAAGACATGAAAATGGTCTCAGAGAAAAACTTGTAGCTGATTTTGGGACGATTTTATTATTGTAGCGTATATTTAATTGTTATCGGAATGAAATGTATAATTAACTTCTCAATTACTTGTAGGTAGGTACTGTAAAAGTTAATAATCAGGTGTCAGGTCTGTCTGGATTGGATACGTTCAATTAAATGGTATCCATATCATGAGCTCAGAAAAACGAGGGGGTATTCAATCTGTGACAATTGTTTTTTTATTTTATTTACGCAACAATGATTTAGAATACTTGACACATAAGTACGTACGTTTCAGGTAGATTTAACTTTCAGATCTATCTAAACTACATTTCAAATGAGTATTTGAATTGCTGGTTACATTTCTCGCGACTTACGTACAAATTACCAATTGCGACAAAAATGACGAATACTTTTTGGTAAATTGCGTTAAAGACTGTCAAGTATTATTTAGCTCGCGCTATATAGGCCCTAAAGCCTTATATGCCTGTTAAAATCGTAATGTTTTATCGAGTTTATTACGTGATAAAACCATAGATAGGGAAATCATACGAGCTTTCTTTCAAATAAAGTTAGTCATACTATAAACCCATTTAGTCGAGACAGCTTTAAAAAATGAGTAAATCCAACTGCCTCAAGTATCTAAAGTATCTACACATTCCTCTCCCAGCCCTGGTTCCCCGTACAACGTACCTACTCGTAATAGCACGTATTACGTCATCAGTGTAAGAAGTAGTATGCACAGGGATACATGCACTAGATGGTCTCAATTTCGTGTCATGTACGGGCCGTTCCCATGGCATTCCGAGTAAAGGACCCGGGACAAGCGCCATTATTGACTAAGAGTAACTGCTACAGACTGGGCGTGCCATGTTTGTAGATTACAACGATCATACTTTCCTTTTGAGAGTTTATTTATTTATTAACATTCTTCTTTTTCTTGGTCGTATCTTCATGTATGAAGGACGTGACGACTATGACTCTCTCTACCATAGTTCCAGGCCATTCGGTTTGGACAGGTTTTAGTAAAAGTGAGAATTTGCTCATAAGTCAGAAAAAAGAGGTTTTACAATTCCGTTAGACCAAATATCATACTCAATTAATTACTCAATTATTATTTTTACTTTTTTTTAACCCAGACTAAGTAGATAGTTTTATAGCATATTACATAGATCACTACATTATGATTCTATAGTCCAAAGCAATGGTGGAAATGATGATGACGCTATAATAATAATGACTTTTATTTCAGGTAATTAATTACCCATATGCAAAATACAAGATAATGGTAATGATGATTATTTATGTCAAATTCGGTTTGTCACTTCTTAGAGATTATATTTCTGCCTATTTACCCCTCCTTCATTACCATTTCTGCCCGATGCGCGGCGCACGTAAATACACACAAAGAGAGCAATCGCGAAAGACAAAAGAAAGAAAGGCAAGATAAGAGGTAGCTGTCAGAGCGGTCACGAGCGGTGCGCTATGAAGCGGGCACGGTAGGTAATTACGGACGTGGGAATGACGGTATGATGGTAATGATGTTTTTCGGAATTTTGCGCGTGTGATTTTTTCTGCGATGGTGCCCTTAATCCTTTATATCAACATGTTCGTGTTCTGCAATACTGAAAATGACTTGATACATTACAATACTACATTTATTGCATACCGAAAAAAGAACACGAACCGAACATAAAGCTTAAAGTAGATGGCAAACAACAGGCGATCTTCTCGCTAAAGAGCGATCTCCTCTAGGCAACCTTTGGGTAGTGGAGTTAATGCAACATATTCATTAATTTGAGATAAGTATCAAATCGAAATATGACAACTTATCTAAGTGTTCAGCAACTACTAAAAGTATGTATAATATAAAAAAATATGTATGTTGTATATGATTACAACTCATAACCGGTAAGTTTAACTACAATTTGCAATTAACGTAATGCCTCAGGATAATAAAAGTCATAACGCTAAACCCTATTACTCCCTATCGAGAAATTAGTGAATGAATAATCATATCAATTAACTCTGTGTGACCTTCCAAAGTAGACTCGTGTTATGGATTAAACCCACATATTTGGCTACTAAATACAACAAAGTATAGAGTTGAAAGGTCGACTAGCAACCAGCAAATTTAGTGTACCGGTTTGCGACCACAGATGAGTTGATGAACTGAAAGAATATTTTCGAGTCTTTTTTTGGATTTCCTATTGAAAAACTAGGTACCAAATAAAATGCGTGACAACGGTTTCTTTAGGGTCCAAAAAAATGTTAATATCTTTATTAGAAAAAACTAAAAATCGTATTTCAAGTGGTCGCAAAGTGACACTGGTCGCGTAACCGGCCTAGCGAGCCAATACTGGATGCATTACGTTTTCGAGAAAGAGTTAGTACATACTTGATAGGATGTATATATGAATTTAGTCCATAACAAAAATAAGTTACTGGATGGAATGTAATATCAACAAAAAATATCTGTAGCTCAGTACAGGGCTTCGTCAGTACAATCAGAAAATGTAGAGTTAAATACAATACTAACTTTACACACTGTGTGTACATATTCCATTTAAGAGTACATAGTATCAGCATATCTGAGGTTAACTGCCACTGTCACATATATTACTCACGCCATCTATTTATGCTTATCCAATGTTCACATGCATTTCCTAAGTGATGCTACTGTAAGCCATACATACCATACATAAAATGTGAATAACCGTCAAAACGACAAAAAATCACATCCTCGGCGGTGTCCTTTGCCTTACATAGGTACCAGAAAGGGACAAAAGGACAAAACCCGGTACATAATCACATGTATAACAAACATGGTAGCTCTATAGAAACATAATCCACATCCTAAGTTTGACAAAGAACATGAAATTGGATTACAGAGCACTTAATATCTTCTTTCTAATGCTTCCTCCAACAATAACGTCTTAAATCCCAAGGACTACCATTGAATTATGAGCCGTAGTGACAATGTAATAGGGTTCGAAATAGGGTGGTGTGTTCTTGGCAGTTGAGTGAACTGGGGTGAGGTGGGACGATTTAGTATAGACGGGCGACAAAAAAATATCACCGCTCCAAAAGATGTCATATTAAGAAACATGTCAATCATAATTTTATGAAGTATTGAATAGACCCGTTGTTCATTTTGCGTATTATTTTTTGCCCCGTTTAACTTTTTTGAGGGTTGTTTGGAAATTGGGGGTTTTCGAGTACTTTCCATTATTCTTTTACAATATAGATACTTGAGTGTTTGCGCAAAATTTGAGTGTTCTCTTCCTGTTTTGCTGTAGGCAAATTGGGGCTGATAATATTTGTAAGGATTTTGAATTGAGTTATTAGTTTTATTACCTATTTGTTGCCTTTGATCGTGTATTTATGATTCCATGGATTTGTGGTAAATTGACCGTCATTTATTGAGGATTTCTACATTTGTGAACAATTTTTAAGTACAATAATACTGAAATTACTTAAATTTTATCTAGAAACTAGCTGCTAATAATAGCATTATCGTGGTGACTTACTTAGAATTAACTAAAATTCTAATAAGCTAGGCAATCGGGCTGACTGTTCAATGAAAATGATGATGGCGTATCTGGCAAAAAGGCAATTTTGATAAAACATAGAAATTTTTGAAACCAAAAAATGATATTTGAAACAATTGTTGACGAACTTCAATCTTTTACTTGTAAACTGTGTTGAAGTTTCATAAAGATTTAAATGTATTACCTTAGAGGATATAAATTTAAGAAATGGCAGCGGCCGTTCTTCATGGGCTTGATACGAGGTAAAAATATAGGGCTCCAGTGACAATTCGTACCAAATGTCATAAAATTACCCAAGTTTTTAAGGTTTTACAATATAATTGACTATATTATTTGTAAGATTTGAGATAGAACAGCTACGTTGCTTTTTGTTCTTGGTTAATCTGTAGGTACATTTAGGTAGAGATGATAGTACAAAGCTACCGTTGTGGCTGAGTCGGGGAAACACGATCGCTCGCGACATCACCGACGAGAGAAGCTTGGGGTGAAGAGGAAGACATTTTTTTAAATCACTTTAAAAATATTGGTTTCCCATACAACCTTTCAACTCCAATTTAATCCTTTTAGGAAAAGGAAATCTTTAAAGAGTGTGAAGCGTTTGTCCTGTTCTGATTTCGAAGTTAAGAAAGTTTCATAAAAAAGCGGTTCGGATAATAGGTTTGAAATTTCACTTGTTCTAAAATTAAAACGGCCAAACAAAAGCTACTTTCCTTTTATAAGCAGCTATACCTAATAACTTCCGTAGAATCGGAGTGGTTAAATTCAGTCCGTGTACGGTACTTATTCGACTAACAGTTGATCTTACTGATGTCGTACTCGTACCACCTACAAACACGAAAATATGTCACTGAATTTTAATATTTTAACTAAACAACAGCACCAATCGACCCCTTGGTCCCCTCACAAAGCCCGCACAAGGGCGCGTTGTGCACTAATCACTTTCACGTGCCGCTGTCCCGCACTGTCTCGCCACTGTTCCAACGCGGCTGCACTTCCGAGCGCTATCTGATTGCATGTGAACACTGCTCTCTTACATATACATTATACAGCGAAACACGCTTCCATATGAAAACATGTTTGATATATCTAACGATAGTTATGCCACAATCGTCTACCCCACGTGTAAGAGACACTTTTCGAAATATAGATACAATAATCTTCAAGAATAACTTTTCTGGAACAATTTAGTTTTATATGGAGTAATTTTAAGGCAACCATGTTTCGTGCCTCAATGAGAAAAATAATCCTTCTGTTTGTTGGTCTGATCAGAATGGCGTTTCAAATAATGCGATATTTCTGAGTGTATTTGACAGTTTATCAAAAAAAATACAGAACTCCTGTACCTCTCGGAAATCTAGGTATCGTCTTTGCCATTGATTGTCCTGTCCACCTCTGAGCAATATTCTTTACGCAATACCTCTAATGTCAGGACGAAGTATTTATTTAAAAAAAAAAAAACGGAAAGTTGAAGAACAACGCATACTTTGTTTTATATTGGACAACCGGCTGAACGTATTAACGGCACTTGGCAATGCAATTCCAATAAGTCGCTAATTATTCCTCGCCAAAACCAGTTCAAGAGAATCTCTCCTCTAAACGAAGTTCAAAGCTTTAAAAGATCTTTTATCATTGGAACAGTTGTAACGCCAAATCGACTGACGAACTTTCTCAAGCTCCTACTTCGATCACCTGAGTTAATAAAAATGCAACCTTAACTTATTCAAAATAGAGTTCAACTTTAAAAGAAATATATAGAAACAATCAGATTTTGTAAGCCAACGGGCAAAATTTTGTGAAACCTTTGGTAATTGCAAAACAATGGCAGCGTGGTGTTGGTTTTTGACGCTCCTGTGTTAAGGGTGGGACAATGAGGTCACGCGTGTTGCTCCAACATAAAGACGGCACAGTTGAACTTTGTTACCTGACTACGAAAGGACTCTTATAGGATAAGACTACAATGAATAATCAACTTTATTTAATTTGTTTTAGAATTCCATTTATGAATAAACTGAGAGTGTAACTAGGAGTGTGAGTTTTAAGTCTTAGGTCATTGAATGCAAGTGAATCATTAACTCAGAGAAATTTTGCTACAACCAATTGAAGAAGTTAAATAAATATACAGCCTACATATATTTTATTTTTCAAGTTACAGGGGAGATTTATCTGGAAAACATTAAAGGAAACCACACTGAAATACAAGATGTTGTGCTTTAGATAGTGCTTGTAATATCGTTGCGATTGTCGATCAAGGTATTGGGAGTAATCACTGGCCCGCTAACCCTAACCTAGTTGCAGCTTAAAAGGTTCTGATGCAGAAAGAAACTCTGCTAGGTCCAAACTACTTTACAATAATTATGTTCGTCCTACTCGTGGTTCACAAGCCAGATAAGAATTTCGTTATTCATTTGTTCAACCCACCTACGGAACCACGCTGGTCTTCATGACACGACTCTTCGAAACATTTTACAAGTTCTCACCCTAGATGAGCTTGGTCACGAATATCATATACATATATCATGCTGGCTCTTGAACCACGTAACGTGGTAGAGATATGAATGCTACAATCTGTGGCTACAATACTTTCTATTACACCCGTAAACTTCATTATACGCTAGCCAAGACACCACCAACGCATAATCAGCACAAAGGATTTCAATGCGCAATCCGCGCCGCAAACTCATTGTTATTGGTCCGAAATGAAATAAGTCATAATAGCTGCGCTTGCGATCGTGCCTTATTTATGTACTGTTGAGCTGCCACATTTCGCCGCCAGGGGCGTCGCGGAGCCGCCTACCAGGATTTATGGTAATGCAAACAAGAGTCGCAACATTAAAATAAACTAGAAATGTGATTGTTTATTATTGACTAGTGCCCCGCACTTTATAGTCCAGTATTAAAAGACAGTAAGTACTTCATAGAATTATATAAGTAGGTGTATGTGATTTTCATGTTATGCACTATATATAGGATGTAGGGACGAAGCTACAGTTGAGGTCAAAATTTTCGGGTCACCCTAAATTAAATAACGCAATAGGTTTTACTAAATATTTTACACTAGTTTTATTTACATGATATGTTATTCTTCGTAACACCCAACAGTATTAGCAATTCCCGGGATCTTATCATAAAAATATCAATCTCCGAGATATCTCGCTCCGTTAACATTATTTTTTCATGGGTTTTTAGGAGTTCGATTTAAAACTGGAAACGAAATTTTTTTTAACTGTTATTTTTGCAGCTTAGATGTAAAATTAAATAAAGATCATGACAGGATTAAAAAACTGTACAAGTTTGCATTATTTTAGGAAAAAATACAGTATTTTGCCGACCCGTATTCTTCGTCCGCGAGTGTATTTCCAGGGCATATTATAATTAGATTTGTTTCTTGGCGATACCTGTTACTAACCTAATCTAATCTAACGTTAGTGATAGTGTTAGATGTGCAAAGTCATGTTTTCATATATTTAAGCGGACCGAGTTCAATTAGGCTCGGTTTTTATAAAGATCGGATAAACATTATGTCGGTACATTATGTCAAAAAATGTAGTGAGTCACCAATATTTGATCTGTGATTTCGGTCTAACTGACGGATCTTTCTAAAACCCGACCTAAGACAGCTAAACTTCTGTTACTGTTATAAAAATAAATCGATACCATGTTTTCCGTTTGAACACCCCATTTGGTTACCCCTGTTTCATCGTAAATTCTTTCGGCAGACAAAATATTAAGGTAAACGTCCAGGTGGTGGACACGTCAGTGCCCAATAGATGGCACCTAATTAGTCACCGCTAATATAATCATAATATAAAATTGAGAGTGCCATGTATTGTTTACCTTATTATTATAACTAAATAATATACTTTTAGTCTATGACAGAATTAGCACGGCCATCGTAGACGTAGAGGCTCACTGTATTTTCATTGATGTCATAAGAATTGAAAAGTGGAAATTCGTTACATGTCTACTCATAAATAAATTTTATTGCTTCCTATATTTGTACTAACATACATTTCACCGGTCTCAGACAGTTATTACGGAAGCTTAATTAAAACAGACACTAAGTCAAGTCTAATTTATAATGTTTGTAAAAGAGAAACTATCAGTTCTCGTGTAAGCTTCGTAAATTCCTAACGTTACACAAAATACTGAGTTTTAGAGCAAAACACAAAGCAAGGGTTAATATTACACTTGAATGTGTGAATTGAATCACGTTTGAAGTTTACTTACTTTATGCTATTTATGCTGCCTCAGCGACGCGAAGTGAATTTTGGCCTCTGACACCAAAACACGCCCCTGTAATTTAGTTTCAGTTTAAAGATATTTATTCTCAAAAAAGACAATTGAAGTCACTTATATGAGAACATGGATTTAGGAACATTTCAAGAAAAGTAGACATTTGTTAATTGTTTTGTGTGTTCTCGCTTAAGGTTTTCTTAAAGAGGGTATTGTTCATAAATATGAATTCATAATTTATCCTAAGCAAAGCTTCTTTTTGGACAAAGGTTTTTTGCCTCAAGTAAAATGTTAATTTTTTTTCAATTTTGTAGTACCTACGATTATCGAACGATCGACGTTTTGAAACATCGCGATTTCAGTAAGTACTCCTATATGAAATGATATTAAATTCGTGAACATTCAACAAGTCGATCAGCTACTTAAATTACACATTCCAATTTAATACCGTTTCGTATTTTCTAATACGGTGGCTGAGTGGGGTTGGATGAAACAGGTTTAGATATAATCCAGTAGGTAATGAATAAGTGTCTACCACAAAATTAGTTAAAAATCCGGCAAATATATCAGCCACGCCATAACACTAGGTTACCTATTATCCCTGCATGAGTTTGCATGACCGTACTCGCAAGCGACTGAGTAATAATTTGTATGGACAAAAATACAGCATCTCTAGCGATTACGAAATAGAACTAAGAATCGGCATACTAAATCGTTTACGCAGTCGCTAACGAGTATGGTCATGGAAACTCATGGTAAAGGCACTGTTTTGAATCTCACTCATCTAGGTCCCCGAACCACCAAATAAGGTTAATGTCCCAATAATAGATGACACCTATTTGTCTGGTCACCTCTGTAATGATGGTATAACATTGAAAGTGGCATGTATTGGGTCAATTTCGAGCACTAGGACAATTTACCTGACTCATATCATGCATGATATCATATGAACACAACTATTGTTTATTGTATCTATCGTATGACAATTATTTCGAACCGCGAGATTTTCGAGAAGACAGTACGGTTGCCAGTTTTGTAGCACTTTTAGCACCACACAGGGGTCCCGTGTAGGGTAGCGGTGGGTGCTCCCTACGGACGTGGTGCAACTTCGACCTCCAAAAACACGATATAACCACAATAATGTTGATATATGTTTTTTTGAGTCAAATTACACTCTACATTTCGATGCACCTATAATGATTAACTAAAGCCTTAAGAAGTTCCAGAGGAGATTTAATCATCAGTTCGCAGGCTCGACCTGTGCGATATCTATTTGTGATTGCATTTATTGCACACACTTATTTCGTAGGTACAGCACGCCTTGCTTATCGGGGCCATCATCAATAACAGCGTATATTGCTGTGGACAGATATATTCTTATCTGCAAAAAGTATACATATGTGTGTATGTATACAGTGGAATTCATAAAAATATGCTTATATCGAGTCGAAATCGTAAAAATATGCCGATCCTGTTAATAGGTAGTAAGGGTGAATATGTTTGTGTGTGTGATGTGTATGTTTTGCGATAAGATCGCCTGTTGTTATATCTCGCTATGTTATATTTCTGAACTGCTTTGTATTTTTTTAATGAGGAGTGCAATAGAGTATTTGTATTGTAATTGGATTCGTTGCATTGACAGCTGGAGGCAAATGAAGGTCTGCACTCATAGGCCCTACGCATTCTCGGGATCTCTGGCTATCATACTCACTTTCAGCAACATGACACTACATACCTACAGGGCAGGTAGTGGTGTATTTTGACTGCGGTCTTACGTGAGGTGCAGACGTAATACCCAGTTGGGCTACCCCAAACATACACGAGATAACCTTCAGTAGTGTCCTCTCGATAGATAATTCCGATAACAGCATTATTACGGACACATCAACTATTCATCGTAATGACAGTGTACACATTCTATAAAGCTCAAACTCAATTTACTCAAGGTGCGATATGCCGTACTTAATTACATCCCATTCTGTTCCCACCATACTCTGTCCTGGCCAGCAGAACATCAACCATTTTAATTATCTCCGGGACACCATTAACAATAAATCTGTGGCTACACTCACGCCCCCACTACGCTCGTAATCGGCTGTAACCGTGCGCGGATCGGTCTCCGAGTTATGGCTAATTATTGTTTTGTTTTACTGATCGTAAACAAGTCTGTGACCAATTAGGTAATTATGTGGCTGGAATGACATTTTTGTAGCTGATTGTTTTGATGGTATGTTAGATTTTGTTGCTCTATTGGCTAATTACGGAACGTATTATGTTAGAGTATAATAAAATGAACGCCCTTCCAATGTCTTTCATGTCACATTTTAGCACACGTAATCATATTATGTATGCGCAATTTTTAAAATGATTTCACGCCACAGCTTTCTAACTCTATGAAGTCAGTAGGTTATTTGATAAATCTGTCCAATTGCAATTCTTCTTAGCAAGTAGATAGGTAGGAGGAATTTACTACGGTTGGTAAAGCATGACATATTATTTGATAAAAAATATCTCTTATTTTATTATCGAGACCATCAAGATGTAACTTTTGAAACAATTTATACACATAGCTACTTCTTCTTGCTGATTTTACAAAAAAAAACATGAACATTATCTGCTTTTAGGTGTAGCTAAAATTAGATGCAAACTGACTTTTTTCTGGTCAAGTAATTTTAGTTTCAACCGTTCGGGACAAAAAATTCTACTGAAGCAGCTAAGAGGGATACTTACTGTTTATCAGAAGTAGGCTATAATACAACCCCCTTACCTATCCATTTTTAATATTCTCTTTTTTAACCCAATACTTGGCAGTGTGTTTCTAAATACACACATTTTAGGTGCGATACTCACCTTTGATTATGTGGGTCTGTGTATAAACATATTGGACAATATTTTGTCATAATAGATACGTCGATCTCTGTCTATTGGCGAATTATCATCATAGCCCTGTCCGTGTTTACACACATTTTTGTCATAAGTTGCTGTTTAAGTCAATGCGTGAGCCTGAGCGGCATTGCCTTTCGCACAGAATTTTGAGTCGGGTGATATACCAAATTATAAAACACGGAATAAAAGTCCATCGGAATATTTATCGCCGTCACACGCTATCTATTCTAGGAATTGTCGGCATCTGTGAACATTATCGTCATTAGGGCATGTCGCTAGGATTGATAGGGTTATCGATCGACCCAGAGACAATGAGGACCGATGTCCGAGCCGTCAGCTGGCTTTTTAGGGCACAGCGTAGTTGGCAATTAGTAGTTCGACGTATTTGAGGTACTTCAGAAATCAATAGGATAGTATAGGTCTACCGTTGAGCTGAGACCGTGAGACGGCGCCTGTGATGGGGCAGGGGCAAGAGGGAAGACGTCAAAGGGTAGCGGGAGGCGAGCAGGCGGGGGATCCCTGCCTCCCGCTAACCTTCCAGTCTCAGTTAAGCGGTCGTCCTATAGGTTGTGCCCGCAACTTGCCGCGTAGAACTCTTAGCATGCAAACTCTATTTATTTATTTGACACACCAACAAGATACAAAGATAAGATATTTATAAGAATAAAAAATTAGAAGACATAAGTTTTGCCTCAATAACATGCGTGCAACATCATTAAATTAAGATACTAGATTAATATAAATAATATCGATATTAATTAAAGTTTACTATGACATCAAGATTATAATTATAACAATAACATAATGATACAATTAAGTTTAAGAAATTAGTAGGTACTTAAGAAAGAAGATACACCTTATATTCCTTATAACTTCAGAATAGTATGCTTACTGTCTGTTTAATTTAAATACCCAGGTCGTAGATCTTTTGATAACGGTTGCATCATGTCTGAAATCTACTCATAATAGAAAATTTAAGAAAAATAATAAAATACCCTTTAGTTAGCAGTATTCTGTAGTTTATCAGTAGGTATCATAAATCATAAACCATTAATGATTTTACCCAAGCTTCAACCTTATTTTCTAAATGCAGAAATGGCAAACTGTTGGGATCATCCAATAAACTTTAACAATATCTTATTAATAACGTATCGAATAACTGGCTTATCATGTTATATCATCACCGCCTCAAATACCTAACGACATCGTCTCACGATTAATCAAAATTCCAAGTCCCAAACTTAATTATTAGACATGAGGTTATTTAATTTATTTCACCGATGGGACGTCCTAAAATACATGGAGCTCCGCCCAGCCATTATGAGCGGGGACGGGTCGCGGCGCTAGTCGTATATCATCCTGAGGAAATTACACACAGCACTTATGAAACTACCAACTTTTCTGTGCTGGTGGAAAAATCTCGAACTAATCCGGGCTGTGCTCGAGAAAAATGTACTTTGGTGCCGCTGGTTTAAGCTTTTATTAAAAAAATATCAGTACAAATGTGTTACTTTGTGATCTTAGCGGTTGCCGCATTGAAACCCCTATTGAATAAAAACGATATAGATAATGGTACTAATTTCGTTGGTGCAAGTCGATGGTAGCGCCATTAATGAGTGATTGGATAAGTTGGAGGATCTAAACGAGGTGAACAAAACGTTCACGCTTTAATTTGGGATATGGGGTGGCTAAGTAATGCCATCTGAGATTGAGATCCGGTGCTTAGGTTCTTTACGGATCCGAGGAAGGAAAGTTTTATATAAAAATATTGTTGGAAGTGAACAAATCTGATGTACCAGATAACATATATGCCACTTAAAATATCGTTAAGAACTTTAGTAAAGTGTAAAAATTACAACCAATTTTAACAACTTAAATATCAGGATTTGATAGATCTATTTTACCTCCACACAGAAATTAAACTTGCATGGGATTCCTGATATTTCAGGTACTCAATCATTAAGTTTTATTTAATATAACATTCTTACTCTAACAGTTAAAACATATTTTGACGATAGGCTAGTAATTTTTTCGTACCTATGAATAATAAATCTAAAAATATGTATAATGTATATTAACTTTAAAGGTTTAATGTATAGTAACTTTAAGGATTTAAAATAGTTACAATTTATAATTTAGGTATAACTTAAAATCTAATAGTGGCTATTCTGCCCGATAAGTATTTACAACATTGACTTACCCTACTCAAGTTCGAATTGAATCTAATCGGGGTTAAACTGCATGCATACTTATCGTAATGAACGTAATTTACTATTTTTAAATTAATGCTTGATTGTCTACTAAAAGTACCGCCTACGTCGATCATCCTATTCGTCGTTAATAGTCCCTAAATCATTACTCAATGACAGTGCGCACCTTTGTCGACGCATTAAACGATCCAAATATCGATCAATCCCAACATATGGCCGAACCACCCCTATGCCGCTACGTATCGAACAAATCGTATAACGATCACCATTTCTCAATCGCTTTTTATCTTGGTACACAATTAATATTGTAGAAATCATTAACGAGAAAGACAAGGGAACAAAAGTCGCTGTCCTTTGTGGTCGAAATGAAAAAAGAGAGGGATAAAAAAGGACGCCGCGGGGAGCTGAGCGGCCGCTAAACCAACACGGGATGTGTCGACACGGCATCTGTCTGATGTTCACAGAGTAACGGAGGTAGAGGCGATACCGATACGTTAATAGATTTACGAAATCAGGGGTCCAATATAAGTACTCATTGTACAGTCGCCATCAAATATATCTGTACTCTTCAGGGTGCTCAAAAATATCTGAACATGCACTTTAACGCCTTGACAACAGAGTCGTGTTCAGATATTTGTGAGCACCTTGTTCGCTCCGATATATCTGATGGCGACTGTATAACGCGTCGGACAACGGGGCTACGTGACCCACAAAAATGGTCTCGCCGGAACACCAGCGCTGGCTTGTGAGTCAGCATTATGCTGAAGTGGGACCATTTCGTAGCAATTTTATTAGTTAGTAATACAGTATTATTCTCTTGTCCTGTTCACGAATAAATTATTTTCATTTCATATAAGTTACAAATCATTATGCAAGTAGGCCCCAGACCGTCATTTCAACTCCACAATTGGCGAAAAATAGACACACATCTTACAAAAAATCAGCGATCGTATAAATCATGCACCTTTATATAGTTTATATCCCACAAAATTGTCAAGTTAATAAAGCCAATAGATAAAAAGACACCTAACAGGTGATAGTGTCAGTTTCTTCAATAATTTATTATTCTTACCTAATTTATATCAAACATTGCTCATATATTTAGCGAATGTCGTAAAAGTAATTAAGATGTCAATTACTGGAAACGGTTGAGCATAATTTTTTATTGTATTGATAAATTGTTTTATGGTACTCAAATTATAAGTCGGAGACTCGGGAGAAACAAACATTCCACTCAGTCCGCTAAAAGAAATATAGGCTTTGATTTTATTCATACTTCCTTCTGATATTTAAATGAGTGCTTGCAGACTGGCGCGGGATGCGTGGAAGTGTTTCGATGCGAATTCAGTAGGTACTCCCCCGCTTCCACGCACGATATTACTACTGTGAGGAAATCTGTGCAAAATCAGTAAGCTCACGTCAAATAATAAATACAACTTACTGATCTCGGCCCGCCAAGTTACGAAGTCGCCTAACTTGGCCAAATCTTAAGACCATGCAACGAGAAATATCGCGTTTTTGAAACGCTGTTCTGCCCAGATGAGGAAACAATAAGGATTGATTTTCAGATATATGATTCTTAACTACGTATATGACTGTGTTACTGACAATAGCCGAAACACGATTGCTTAAATTTTCGCGATAGAAAAAAAACCAGAGTTGAGTCTTTATTTTCCTTTTTTTACTCAGCCTACTAAAACAACGCATTATTAAACGATACAATTAAGTTAAACGGATGGTATTTTACCTCATTTAAACTTTGCCTAGAGGAAATTTAATAAAACTGCACACAGTCAGATATTTATCGAGATTTGTCTAAAAAAGCCATTCGCGAAGAGTGTTGCATCCCGTTTTGTCATGCGACAAAGATATAAGCGTGTCTCCTTCACGAGGGCGTAGCTGACCGAATCGAAGTATCTCCTTAAGCAGATTTTCAATCGCCAATGGTGGCATTTCTGTTACCAATACCTGATCATTGAATGCGCGGGCGCCGGCCAGCGGTTGATGTAGGTTTCGAGTATTTTGGTTGTCAGTGGTCTGATAACGGGTTAAACGGATCGTGATCAAAAAAGAACATGATTGTCTTGTGTGTATGTAATTTTGAAACACTTTTGTACATTATGTGAGCTGTGATTTGGGTGTAACTAAAATTATTGTACATAAAATTTACGTACATATTTAAATTACATTTTTATTAAAAGTCAGGCATATCTATTATGCATATCTATTTAAATTCCATTTTTATTAAAAGTCAGGCATATCTATTATGCCTGACTTTTAATAAAAATGCAATTTAAATATGTACGTAAATTTTATGTATAAAAAACATAGCGGAATTCGAAGACTTTATTAAAATGCGTTATTTGCTTTTCAAAGGGAATAATCGGATCTTTAAGTAGGTATATTGACACATTTATCTGCTACTAAATGTACCTATATCCTATCTTCAGAGCCCTTACGAAATTATTGTTTTTATATTATGGCGTTTTATAATATGTTAGAATTTTATAAGCCGAATAATTATGAATATTTAGTGTAAAATGAATGATTCAATTTCAATTTTGTATTTTAGTATTTTACGACTTTTGACATTGTACTGTAATCCATTCTTCTTCTATCTTCTAATCTACTTCTTAATTGATAA
Source organism: Epiblema foenella (assembly GCA_963556455.1). Lineage (NCBI taxonomy): Eukaryota > Metazoa > Arthropoda > Insecta > Lepidoptera > Tortricidae > Epiblema > Epiblema foenella. The sequence continues at coordinate 8,836,376 of OY747113.1, read as the reverse complement.
TTATTATTCTAATTTATTTATAATAATTTAAAAAATGTATTTAATGAAACTTTTGACATACTTTAATTTAAAATATTTGACATATAAAATTTAATATTTTATAAATAAAATGAGTACGATCATTGTTTTTAAAGGGTTCAGGTACTGGTACTTTTACTTATTATAGTTATTATACAACAAGTTCCAAACATTAAAGTTGATGGTGTGTTCACGTTGTAATGTACGAACTTCGAAGTCAAAACTAACAACACTTGTACCATGGAGGTAATTTAAAAACATATGACGACCGCTTTAGCCTAGTTGGTAGTGATCCTGCCTTCGAAGCTGAAGGTCCCGGGTTCGAATCCCGGTCAGGCCATTTATTTGTATGACGAACACGAATATTTGTTCCTGAGTCTTGGATGTTTTCTATGTATTTAAGTATATATTTATATATAGTATAAGTATGTATATCGTCGCCTAGTACCCATAGTACAAGCTTTACTTAGTTTGGGTCCAGGTTCATTTGTATAAGATTGTCCACAAATATTTATTTTTATATATATTCCTCATAAGTGTAAAGAAAGTTCAAATAACACATAAAAATCAAAGCGCGTATTAGTCAAATCAATACTATTCAATTTTTTTACACATCGCTAGGCCATACCGCCCACTGCAAATCGAGCGATCTGTCACCGGCCACGACTCTACAAACTAATTTACCAAAAATTTTATGGCAATGGAATAAGGACTAATATCGTTTGGCAGGGTTGTAGGTTAAAGTTGTCAGTGCGCAACATTCCATGCGGCGCCTCAAAGCGCCCGCCCGCGGCTTGGTGACAGCCCTATCATATAAGGACCACTAGGGTTGAAACGGAAGGGCTTTGATATTGTGCTATAATATTGCTTTTATGCTCGTACATATTTTAAATTGCTCATTGAATCGATCGAATTTAATACTCAAAAATTGCTCATCGAATCCTCAAATCAGGAGAATGCTTGTGGTCGGGTCGGATTGGGTCGCAAGCGTCGCTTGACTATGGCGTCTGCTTTCCATCAGGCAGTTCGTATGCTTATTTACTTCAGTCATGTTAAACAAATTGAGGTTACTTTAATTAAAACCGCATACCTACGCACTTTTTTCTGCGATACCTATCAACTAAATGTACGTGTGATTGTCAATATAGGGGCCATACGTATTTCGGTCCTAAGAGCAGCCCTTGTCAAGAAAAATGAGTATAAACTTCAATATGCATTAAGTTGATTTATTTTTCACCTGTGCCCGGGCAAATATTTTTTCTGTTCACTTATTTAGATCCAGGACCAAAATATTAATGTTAGATCTAAATTAAATATACCTCGTAAATTTGCTTGACCATACCGCCCGCTGCGAGGCGGACTGTCACCCGTCACGCCGCACAACGAACTAATGACATTCCGCACGGCGCTTCAAAGCCCTCCTGTGGCACGGCGACAGCCCTATCCCCGTAGGGTTACCATGATGTAAAAATAAAGCTAGTGCGGTTTTGTACAAAAATTGTCATCTTTATTGATACTACGACGGTGACGAACTTTTTTATATAGATGGACGGAGAGGACGCACGAACGGTCAACCAAAAGTTCGTAGTGGTTGTTACCCATTGTGTACGGAATTTTAATATCGAATCGCACTACGCAACGTTATCAAACAGAGACATTGCCCCGCGCCTGGGTGACACCCCTATACCCGCAGGGCTTACAGTTTACAATTAAGGGCATTAGAGAGTAGAGACATTTCCGTTGTCTAACATTTGATTGAGCGGCAGATTTAATTTAAATGTTTAGCAATATGCCATTATACTTGCGAGCGGGCATGTATTCGGTACTTATGATATTACTAGCTTTTACCCGCGGCTTCGCCCGCGTAATAAAAGTAATTTTTAACCGTCTACAAAAAAGGAGGTTCTCAGTTTGATCCGTATATTTGTACGTATGTATGTAGATACGTATGGATGTCATTTCCGTAATCGGCACCCCGTAGAACCACAAAGACGACACTTATATAAATTTTTAAGATTAATTAATTTCCGCCATCTTGGATTTGAAAATAGATGTCATTTTCATAGTTGGCACCCCGAGGAACCTCGAAGATGACACCCATATTGATTTTTAAGAAAAATAAATCTCCGCCATCTTTCATTTGAAAATGCTTGCCATTTTCGTAATCGGCACCACGAAGAACCTCGAAGACGACACCCATATCGATTTTAATAAAAATAAATATCCGCCATCTTTGATTTGAAAATGAGTGTCATTTTCGTAATTGGCACCCAGAGGAACCTCGAAAATGACACCCATATTGATTTTTAAGAAAAAGAAAAGTCCGCCATCTTGGATTTGAAAATGCATGCCATTTTCGTAATCGGCACCCCGAAGAACTTCGAATATGACACCCATATTACTGCTCCCCGCACAAACTTGAAACCACGGTTTCACCGCTTTAGGGGAGCAATTCCGAAAAACGCTGAAACGTGTTTTGTTGTATTTAAACAGAGTCCATATACGAAGTTTCAAATCTCTCATTTCAAAAAAATTTGCTTCCCGTACAAATTTGGACCCCCTTTTCACCCCTTTAGGGAAGAAATTTCAAAAAACGCTGAAATACGGTTTGTTGTATTTTACCAGTCCATAATATATACGAAGATTTAAATCTCTCACTTCAAAGAAGATGTGCTCCGCGTACAAACACCACATGGAACCACCTTTTCATACCTTTAGGGGAGTAATTTCGAAAAATGCCGAGTAATTTTTTGTTTTATTTAAACAGAAAGTCTATATACGAAGTTTTAAATATCTCACTTCAAAAAAGATTTGCTCCCCGTGCAAACTTGGAACCCCCTTTTCACCCCTTTAGGGGAGCAATTTAGAAACAGCGCTGAAATATGTTCTGTTGTACTTAAATAAAGATTCTATTTACGAAGTTTCAAATCTCTCACTTCATAAAAGATTCGCTCCCCGTACAAATTTTGAACCCCCTTTTCATCCCTTTAAGGGAGCAATTTAGAAAAACGCTGAAATACGCCATTAATGTATTTAATCAGAGAGTTTTTATACAAAGTTTCAACGCTTTTTCCCGCGGTTTCGCCCGCGTACTAAGAGTAATTTTTAACCGTCTACAAAAAAGGAGGTTCTCAGTTTGAACTGCATGCAGATATGTATTAGATGTCATTTTCGTAATCGGCACCCCGAGGAACCACAAAAATGAAACCCATATCGATTTTTAAGAAAAATAAATGTCTGCCATCTTTGATTTGAAACTGGATGTCATTTTCGTAATCGGCACCCAGAGCAACCTCGAAGATGACACCCAAATTGATAATTAAGAAAAATAAATCTCCGCCATCATTGATTTAAAAATGCAAGCCATTTTCGTAATCGGCACCACGAGGAACCTCGAAGACGACACCCATATCGATTTTTAAGAAAAATAAATGTCCGCCATCTTGGATTTGAAAATGGATGTCATTTTTGTAATTTGCACCCTGAGGAACCTGGAAGATGACACCCATATCGATTTTTAAGAAAAATAAATGTCCGCCATGTTAAATTTGAAAATGAATGTCATTTTCGTAATCGGCACCCCGAGGAATCTCGAAAATGACACCCATATCGATTTTTAAGAAAAGGAAAAATTTGCTCCCCGCTCAAACTTGGAACCCTCTTTTCACCCCTTAAAGGGAGCAATTCCGAAAAACGCTGAAACATGTTTTGTTATATTTAAATAAAAAGTCTATATACGAAGTTTTAAATCTCTCAGTTCAAAAAAATTTGCTCTCCGTACAAACTTGGAACCCCCTTTTGAACCCTTTAGGGGAGCAATTTCAAAAAACGCTTAAATATGTTTTGTTGTATTTAAACATAGAGTCTATGTACGAAGTTTTAAATCTCTCACTTCAAAAAAGATTTGCTCTCCGTACAAACTTGGAACCCCCTTTTGAACCCTTTACGGGAGCAATTTCGAAAAACGCTTAAATATGTTTTGTTGTCTTTAAACATAGAGTCTATGTACGAAGTTTTAAATCTCTCACTTCAAAAAAGATTTGCTCCCCGTACATACTTGAAACCCTCTTTTCACCCTTTTAGGGGAGCAATTTCGAAAGACGCTTATACACATTTTGTTGTATTTAAACAGAGAGTCTATATACAAAGTTTCAAATATCTCACTTTAAAAAGACTTTCTCCTCGTACAAACTTTGAACCCCCTTTTCACCCCTTTAGTGGAGCAATTTAGAAAAACGCTGAAATACGCCATTAATATATTTAAACACAGACTATATACAAAATTTCATGTCTCTCACTTTAATAAATACGGTTTTTCATACAAACTTTGGACCCCCGTTTCACCCCTTTAGGGGGTGAATTTTGAAAAATCCTTTCTTAGTGCACCCCTAGACCTTATAAGGAACCTACGTGCCAAATTTGGAATCTCTAGAACCAGCGGTTTGGGCTGTGCGTTGATAGATCAGTCAGTCAGTCAGTCAATCAGTCAGTCAGTCAGTCAGTCAGTCAGTCAGTCAGTCAGTCAGTCAGTCAGTCAGTCAGTCAGTCTGTCAGTCAGTTTCTTCTTTTATATATTTAGATTTACGTGGCTTATTAAAATATATGAGGTAAAAATATCATAATGTTTGAACAGATGACACCTATTGTTATAACGTAATATCGAAAGTGTCAAGTACTGACACTGACCCAAATATCGATCACTGGGACGTTTAACTTAATATGTTGCATAAAACTAAATGTTATACGTACACATGAAAAAACCTGCTCAAGGGGACGACTCTATACAACTCCAAAGAGCCTGAAACAAAGTGTTATTTCCTAATGTATCTAATTTTGCTTCCAACCATAATATAAAGCTAACTGTGGACCGTTTGTCATAACTGATAGATGCTGCGCGGTACATCAAAGAGGCGACACGCGGCGACCGCCCGCTGGCGACAACCCTGCGACCGTCCGCTAGGGTTACCAATTTAAACCTTTGCTACACCGTGGCAAACAAGATTACGCATTCGGCCAAAGTGGAATAGTGTTTATTCCAATATTAGCGAACACAAGTTTTATAGGTATTAAGGCGCCGTAGGTTCAACGAAAAATATCATGTCAGGGGTTGAGGTAACCAGCCGCGCGGGGAGCGCCCCGCTCACCGGCACACCCGCGCGCTTACAGTGAGAATACACAGTAAACTCACTAAGCAGTACTGCAACGAAATGGGAAATAAATTGACTAATGCAGGCTGGCGATTCTGCGAGTTAATGCAAAAATATAGTATTAGTGTCATACCTTTTATGGAATATTAAGTATGCCTCATGTCATTTGAATCACATGCTTAAATACCCTGTCCGTCTAGGACTGAGAAAATACTATCAATCGCATTTGAATATTTTTAAACAACTTCAAGTTAGTAAAATAGAAGAAATATATTTACCCGATTACACTCATCGGGATATCAGTTTGAGAGTAAATAAAATATTGACACTATTGTTTCCCTATAAAAAGAGATTTCCCTATAGATAAATTATATGCCAAAACCATCCCGAAGAATCAAGCTACATGTTGGTGATTATCAAGCCTGTTCTTCGTTCTGTTCTGTAAGTTCTTTTTACTGGCGAAAAAAGTAACTCAAAAGAATAAATAATTACATAATTATAAGTCTTCAAAGTTTTAACCAAAATTGAGGTGGTGTGCATTAATAAATACTTTCAACGATTTTTGGTTTGGACAAGACAGGTCGTAAGTGCCGTGAGTTCCATGAAGATACGACCTTTTTAGATTCAATGTATTGGATAGTGGTTTTAAATGTGGACTAGTTGGTGTTTGTACCGAACCCTTCATTGTGCGTAATCCGACACGCACTAGGGCGGTATTTTTTTGAGATAATTTCAATGGAATTTTCACCATTTCAGATATTTTTTTTTTTGGTTTCTTTTGGAATAGTCCAGCTTAAATTTTGAGTCAATAACAAAATACTGTAGGGTAGGGAGTAAATTGAATAGTCCAGCTTAAATTTTGAGTCAATAACAAAATACTGTAGGGTGGGGAGTAAATTGAACAGTCCAGCTTAAATTTTGAGTCAATAACAAAATACTGTAGGGTGGGGAGTAAATTGAACAGTCCAGCTTAAATTTTATGACGGCGGCAAACAAGCATATCTACGACCTGCCTGATGGTAAACAGACACCGTAAACTACGGACCCTTGCGTAGTTTGGCTTATAGCTTTAATTGATACTAAAGCATGTATATAAGTGTATGAGCATTACGAGGCATCAATTTATAAAATAAAAGTTGGCAAGAGAAGAGATCATTGTATATTTTCTGGGCATGTTTTAATTAAACGATGTGGACGGACTATGTGGATTGTTTAGAAGATACTCCTCTTATCGGCATACCTCTCGCTTGCCGCGAGTCTACCAATTCAGGCAATAAATGATCCATGTAAAAATCTATCAACTTCTTCTCCATCTTGAACCTCTAAAACTGATCATCTCGTTTAATGTAAAGAACTTCCAGGGGTTGTCTTTCACCTCCCCATATTGCAAAAATACACCTTTGCCTACCCGATATGTGTAACTGGCCTTGTGCTTGGTAGTACCAGCTGCTGTTAGTATTAACGCAGTCATCCCAGATTTCTTGTTTTATTTTAAAATCTGGATTTTGTTTTTTTTTACGGCATTTACCGTACCGTATTTGGAGCCAGGACCGTCAGCTTTGTAGGCAGAGACACTTCGTTAAACTTGAAGTAAAATAAGTTTCTGTGAGAAAATTTATTTTTGGTACAAGCTTTTATTGCCGACTGTACTTTTTTTTCACAGTCATCATTACTCGTAGAGACGGTTTCAATGAGCCCAAACACGACGAGTTTATCTTGTGCAGTTTAGGAGTTGCTATGGCCACCTTCTGTCTCCATCATCAGATCAGCTCGGTACTACCATAATATTGCATTGTTAGTGAATTTACATAAGTATGCCAAATTTAGGCTCAATCGGATACCGGCAAGTGGTTGAAAAAAGAATTGCAAATTTTTTACATACTAACAGTGCAAATTAAACAAATACTTGTAATATATAAATTTATCGATTCATACTGGTCTTACTTTTATACTATAATTGTACTTCTACTAGGCCTGGGTTGGGCGGTTGCCCAGTGCACAACTCGCCTTCTAAAGAGTAAAAAGGTTTAAGTACTACTGTATGTAAGAATTTCTACTGTGGGTACAAGTATTTAGTACTTACCGTATTGCATTCGTTCTTCTAGCATTCGCTCTGCATGTAATTAAACGCTTAAGCCGACTACGCTTTATTTTATTCCACTTGTTACCCATTTTTATGCGAAAATTGTACTTAGTGGCGCGGAGTTGGAGCAGAGTTGAAATGGCACAGGTCCGACCTCGAACGCAGCTCGCTGAGCACTGAGCGGGCGTCCGGGTCAGCCGCGCACGAGCGGCTTCGCGGAAAATAGTATATTTGAATCATTATTTTTCATTGTTTTTTATGCAAGAAAAAGTAATCGCTTAATGTCATGAAGTACAACATTACGAATTTATTGATATAATTTTCATGTAAATAGCTAATGTGCAAAAATAGTTACAAATTTTTAAAGGTTTGGTTTAGACGCAAGTTTGCGATTTTTTTCTATCGAGCGAAAGTTGGTTAATCATGTTTTGAATCGCTTTTGGCACTACAGGAAGGTCTCAAAATTGTTGTGCATATTTTTTGGAAACCATAGCATCATTTACAAACGCGTTATGATTTTTCAAAATCTCTGTTACGTGAACTCACGGCGCCTTAAACATCAGATTTCTTTATTCCTGTGTGGTCCAATCGGGCCTTAATCAATATTAACTTTTTGCAAACTAAGGCTGTAACTTACTACTTCCTGTCTTGACATGGCGCAATCTGGATGCTGCATTATCTACTTTCCCGACAGGATACTGACTTCGCATAGATTTCCGTACTTTTCGGTATATTATTTTCGGCAGCAGTAGTATATTGCGCAGAAGCGGGGCGGTACCGATGCAGTATTGCGTCAGTGCTGCACTCATTTCAATGTGTGTAAATAATCTGTCCCGAAACGGCTGACAGGTAACCCTAACAACTGCTGAGAGCTTACTATAGCCTGTTTTTTTATCTATAAAAGTACTGTTCATTGTAAAATGTATGGCGCTTCCATTGTTTCCTGCTAATTCTTGCATAGAATTTGTATAGGACAATACTTTATTGATAAAAAAACAGAGAATAATAACGCACCGATAATGGGGCAGGAGCATCAATTTTGACTTGAAGTTTGATTGAATCTCTTTATACGTATTTATTAGTAACGATTCCATTATTTTCATCAAATACTTAATAATTTCCGACTATAAAGTAGATGATACCTCATCATAAATATTTCAGCTGTATGTTTAAAATAAAATGTAATTTTAATGAAGCATATAATGAAGCTATTTCCGATTACTGGCTAATTGCAGGCAGGCGCAACCCTAAATAATGCAAGTCTCCTCTTTACACCGCACGACGGTCGATGAATCAAATGTTTTGAGTCTCATCTCCATACTATGGACAAATCTTTAACTATGTACCTAAGGTAATCGTCTGATGAACTATTGGGAAATAATGTGTCAACCATTGGGACATTAATTTTACCTTACATGCCTTTACGTATTTAATAAAAATAAAGCTTCATTATTTTATAAAGCATGAAATAATTTGAAATTTAATAAATGTTCCGTAGTAGTCCGAAAAAGTAGCATTATAGAAAGTAAAACTTAAATATAGGTACCTAAATAGGTACTTACTGTATACTTATATGGTGCATTAGAAGTTCATTACACAGTACTTAGTTTTATGTCATGTTGTGTTGGATGTTGTTATTATATGGTCTACCTAATAATAAAATATTAGAATAGAATTGAAAAAAAATATTTAATTCGACAACAGAGGAACTAGAGTTACAATTAAATTACTTAAAACTAAAAACAGTTGCGAAAATGGGGCCCACTCAGCATGTGCCTGGTCACAAAAGGTGTCCCTACGCTGGTATTCTGTGGGTCCCGACAAAAATGAGTTGCGCGACATATCCACACAACTGTACACACTTTGCATTTACACTGTCCCACTGTAAGTATACTAAGCTTAACAAACACAGTTTAACATTTTCAGAAACTTGCAATTTGGAATACATTTTTTTAGGCAACCAACATAAAATAACCAGTAGCAAGACTATATAGGTAAAATAAAATAAAATTAAAATATGAAACACGGAAATTCTAAATTTGAGTTTGAAGATAAAGTAGATGTATTTTAAGTTCAATTTTAAGTTTTAAAATTAGGATCGTGCATCGAGACCAACCACCTGTAGTTTAACGATGCCGTTTAAATTATGTTACAAAAATAAATTATATTCAACCTTAATTAAATTAAATTAAAAAAAATCTGTTCTAAAAATGTTTCTAATCGGCGGAGGAATATTGTTCCAGCATTTCGTGGCAGTATTATGCTTTTTATTAAGACGTTCGAGAAATAAGCCAAAAAAAATTGTGGGATAAATGTGCACATTTCGCCGACATCTATTTTTGAACAACTGGCGTGTAGAGGATAATTGAAAGTCCGCCGTCCGGTGTAAGTGTCTCCCAGAACTTACGATGCTCATCTTCGCCCTGCGTGTCTCCTGGCCCATAACGCCGCTTCCTTATTTATACGGCCTTGTCACGCCATGCCGACTGTCCCTGCAATTTATTGTAACGTAGCTATAAGTGTAACTATTTAATATAGTTTAGTTAAAATCCATTCTGTAATAATTATTGTTAAGTATTTTGTATTTTAAAAATTATTTGTAAATAAATACAACTAATCTACAAAAGTAATAAACATTAATCGACATTAAAGGTAATAAAACTACCCTATTACTAAATATACACATACATATATAAACATAGTCCCTATTTGTCCCCGTACCGCCGCACACCGGGTAGAGTCATTCCGACCCAGGTCGGGCCTAGCTGAGTTTCTTGCTGGACTCTTCTCAGCTAGGCTAGGTTTAGTGAACCAGCGACAAAACTCCCAGTAGTTCGATTCCACTCACACCTCAGATTCGGTTGAAACCGCTCAACCAATCTCACTGGAGCGCAAACTCTTAGAGTATTCCAGTGTTCCAAACCACATGCGTGGTCGTGCCGGAGGTTTTCCCCTGGATGTTCCCCAGGCTACTCTCCAACCGCGCACTCCTATCGCTTTATTAGGCCCGGCCTACAAAGCCACACTCAGGTTCAAAAAAAAAAACATACATAAACTTCGCGCCTGTATTTTCCCAAAAGGTGTAGGTTTAGAGATGGAGTAAATGTGATATTGCAATGATAGATTGTTAGCCCATCGGCAACACACTACAACCCGGTTCCCATAGTCGACTCCTATGACACCCGCCGAAAGAAAAGTGCTATCTAACCCTGCACCACACGGGGACCTAAATATGCATAATAACGAAAACAAAAATCTTATATTTCTTCCCCCTGCGACAACTTTTTCAAATTTAGATTAATTTGATATTAAATTATTTAATATTCATGATAAAAAGAAATATTATTGTTTAGAACAAAGGCTCGTCAACATCAAATCCCACTATAGTAGCAATCACAAACGCTTTTCAATCACAGATCCTCTTTATTATCACCGGCCGCAGACAAAGAGAGTGCATGTCTGATTGCTGATCGTGTGATTTCAATCAGGCCACTACCGCAACGATGCAGTAATGCGTCGCTTTGTGTGATTGCTTTTTACGTAAACCATGCTTCCATGTAATATAAATAATATTGTAAAGATTTTTCCGATGCCAACTGACTAGTAACTGATCGTTTTGTCCGCCAACAATTGTAGTGTACAACTACACCGCTTGCACCTTGCGTCCATTTACGTCGCATTCCAGCGAGGTGCAAATGCAAACTTAGCTCGGTTGAATTTGATCCTAATATTTTTGCCTTATTGATTTTTTTTTCCTTAACAATCAATTCTAGGACTATAATCGCATACACGAAAAATGTGGTACAGTATCTGGATCATACACAGTTGAAACAACAAAAGTATTCTCTTCTGTGGTCGATAGTTAAGTGGTAATAAGTTAAGGTTAATGTAAGTAGCATTTTTATTACATCTTCGATTCTATAATCCAGAAGATGACGTTTATGTGCTGCTACCAAAAATTAACCTAAAATAAGCCAGAAAATACGTACGTGAACCTACAGACTTGTGTATTTCTATCCGCGTATGTATTGTGTTAGTCGCTGTAACATTTTAACACAAGGTTTATTCTGTTTGACTTCCATCCTCTATTAGCGTTCTCTACTGGATTGATGAAGTCTGAAGATATGTAGTTGTCATCGTAAAAAGCGTTATTTTTGTTCACGGTGGCGCTATCTTATTCTTACTATAATTATGATGATTAAATATAATTTTGATCGTCGTTTTGTGAATAATCACTGACCGACGCTTCTTTTGCCTGTAAGTGGCCTAAAATACTATACGTAACCATAATATACAGGGGGTAACAAAAATAGTGACGATCCGTTTAAGGGCATATTCCGTATCGTATTCTGATTATAAAAGTAGAAGTATATTTTTTATGCAATAAATTTTTGTCCTTTGTATGGACAGTTGGCTGACTTGGACGACCTGCCCCATAGAAAAAAAAAATTGTTTTGCGTCAAAAAAAATTTCTTCTATTTTTCCTAATCAGAACACTATACCGAATATACCCTTAAACGGATCCTCACTATTTTGGTTACACCCTGTATATTATGGTTACGTATAGTATTTTAGGCCACTTACAGGCAAAAGAAGCGTCGGTCGTCCCCCGGCACGATGGGTTGATGACATTACCATTACAAGACTGCAGGTTGCTCCTGGATGAGACTAGCAAGGAACAGGGATGACTGGCGTACTAGAAGAGAGGCCTGTGCTCAACAGTAAGTGATTACGGGCTGATGATAATGATGATGGTATTTTTCTCATACCACGTTTTATCATAGCCTGACCAAAACAACACTATCAATGTATGCATCCATCACCTCATAGCATCACTTAAAAAAGCTGTTAAAGTAATTAACAGTTATCAAAGTAACCACTATTAAATTGGTTCAATTCAATTGTCCTATCTACATTCAATTGAGGGTAGTTGACGTTATCTATATAAAAGCATTGCGTAGGTATTGAGTGGCTTTAATGTCTTTATTTTTGACACGCTAATGACGATATATTGTAAGACAATGGTGGCATACAAATGTACAGGCAATAGCGTCTCTAGAGAAGCCATAAGCGCGTTGCCGACCCATTATAGGTTTGGCGATTCAGTGGGCTGAGCTGTTGGCAATTCGAGACAATTGTCCCTTACTAACAACTTAACACATCGCATCCTCGAGAGTTCTCGGTACCTTATTCACCACAATAAACACGACACCATACAACTGAAAGAGCATGGTAGTGGTGTTACGACTGCGTATTCCTGTCTCTATGCGCGAGATGACACTCAACGTTTTTTTTTACCAACTGATGGTAAACGGCTACCGCAGATGCCGACAACTCCAAAGGAGACACGCACACGTTGCCGACCCTTTATAAAATGTGAGGATGCACTGTGTTGACAGCAGAAGGGACAAATTTAGGTCCCTCGCTCTCAACACAGTGCATCCTCGGGAGCTCTGGCAACCTTTCTCACCTCCAGGAACACAACACTAAATACTTGTAGGTATATTAGATAAGATAATGTTATTATGGCTGTGGTCTTCTGCAAGGCGGAGGTACTTTCCCAGTTGGGCCGCTCCAAATTAGAGCAAGTCAACATTCATTTACAATTTACTTGTAATATAAATGTACCAGCCAACTTTTCGTAAACATAAACAAGTTCGTCTATTCAACAAAAACTCGCAATTTATTCGGCATTCACAAACGTCAGTGAAGTCGTAAAATATCGGAAGGCATCATCAAAGCCAAAAGGGGACATCTAAAACCCTATTATTAGATCACAAAGCAGCCATTGTTACAAAAACACAACTAATGAAGTCCGACCAGAATTTTATTTCGCCCAGTAAAGTTTCACATCGTAAATTCTCGTCAGTCAAAACGGGCGGGAAAAAAAAGTCATTCAAAAAACGAAAACCGAAAGCAGCTCATTCCTTTATGAGCTATTTATTCAACTTTAAAACTGGGGAAATAAAGTCCAATTCCATTAAGTGTTGCGATCTTGTTGTGACGCTAGGGCAAACTGTCATAAGACAAGTTCGGTCAGTTTACGGCATTTCGATTTTTTTTCTAATTTCGTGCTTTCTTTGGCGGCTGTTTATTGGGGCCAAATGACACGACAGGTGATGACGTTTTTTTATATAGGACGGGGGTGTATTATGCGTTTTATTGGGCCGTTGTCAATGTCGTGCGATCACGGAATAGTTCGGCTAATTTGATGCGTTTTGGAACGCAGATGTTGCGATACGTATAGACATAGTTTATTTATATTGAATTATTAGGTACCTATAATCGTTTATACTTTTTGTTCACTATTTAATTAAAACGCATTAGATGTTGTTAGCTTTACAATGAGACGTTTTAACATTGAAATTTTACTTAAATTACAAAACTTTTAGGTTTTATGATTTAAATAATTAGCTAAAGATGTAGTATTTTTTCAGTTAGCAACAAGTGTCTAATATGATATTTTCATATACTATTATTATGCCACTATAGAATTGCGTCTTATTCACGACATCAACAGTAAATGTCATAACTAGTGGCTCTACTTGACTGAAAAATCAATAATACTCCCACTACTCATTATTGACATTTCCATTATTCTATTGATTAGATATATAGGTTCACTACGCGTACCTACTAACCTATAGTGTTAGCTAAATGTTAAAGCTGAACATCTTGTTAAGTGCAGTTAAGTATTTAAAAATCTGAAACCTCCACTGATATACATAGGTGTGTAGCTTAAATTATTTGTATCATGAGTTTAATAGGAACAAGTACGTCATTGTGAGATATTCATCGTATCTTTTATTGAATGGATACCTGCGTAAGAATACACATATCTACTAGAAAGAAGATAAATTTAGCTTTTAATCATAACGTTTTATTTTTCGGTACTTCGCCATCAACTCATAACTCAAACTGTTAACAATGTTAACCTCAAATAATCAAAAAAAAAGCAGAAAAAACCAATGACACACGATAAAGCGTGTACGTTAGAGAACATCAGTCAAAATCATAAAAACAATAGCAACTGCGTAATAAATAACATGTCCCTAAGCGGGCACTTGTTAGCTATTAAAAGTACATTACTATACGGTCAGCAAAAACCGCAACGATTTAGAAAAAAATATTTTCGCAAGATTGATGACCGAAACGTTGTTACGTGTCGATGATTTATTGGGGTGATTTTAGCTATTTTGTAGTATCTAAATAACCTTTACGGGTTCTAACAAGGGTAATACTAAGTACTTACTTATATAAAATACCTACGTACTTACTTAAAGATCTGAATTTGATTTTACCAAACTGGCAGGTCTTTTGCCTTTGTTTTTTTTACTTATAGACGTACTACATTTAAACAATATGAAGAAAAAAAAACAAAAGGCTATAAACACTTTTTATATCAGTTTTACTCTAATGTTTCCTTCAATGTGCTTTGTGCACTGTTTGGAGAAAATATAAAGAGATTTTTATGAACATATTACGTTTTGCTAATTTATTTCCTACAGCACTACGGGATAAGCTTTAATACAATATTATTTTATATTAACAGAATCATATTATATATAGGTTTAAACATTTTATAATCAAACATTCAATAGTATTGAAGCCTTTTATTGCAGTTTCATGTAGCAGATGTGTAAAATTCATTGTTATGCCGACTGTATCTCTTAATAACCGGAAATAACGGATGTCATCGCTCTAAAGTTCAAAACACCAAATTACATTATCTGTTAAATGCTTTCCTTATTATTGGATAGGCTTTACGAACATATATTTATAAATCGATTCTCTGAGTTAATAAAAACAGTTTGATAGTATTTGATGTAAGCCATGTAACTACATCATGTACTCAATTAAAGGATAATAATGTCTGGTCGTGACTTCAAGATGTAAGTAGAAACAACAGCCTAAAATATTTTTTATTAAATAGCTTCTTAAAAATAACAGAGAGGCGTAAAAAACTTACAGATATCTTCCCAAGTAGCCTCTAAAACGTTAGCATTTATCATTTTAGTAGAACTGTTTTTATAACCCCATTTACTCAAACAATAAATATTTGTTTTTTTTTGTGGACAATCTTACACAAATCAACTTAGTCCCAAACTAAGCAAGCTTGTACTATGGGTACTAAGTGACGATATACATACTTATATAGATAAATATATACTTATATACATAGAAAACATTCAAGACTCAGGAACAAATATTCGTTTTCGTCACACAAATAAATGCCCTGACCGGGATTCGAACCCGGGACCTCCAGCTTCGAAGGCAGGGTTACTACTAACTAAGATAAAGCGGTCGTAAACAAATTTTTATCATGTTAGTACCCTACCATTCCTCAATTTCTTCTAAAAGATGCGTTTCCAGTCAATCATAATTCAAATTTATAAAATCCATCTCAAAGGTAGCGCAAAATCCATAAATCGAATGCCGGCAGCTAATCCTTTAACTTGTTTCACGCTCTGCCTCTATGTGGGTGGCCAGTGACAATGAAAAAAAAATACAACAGGATTTTCAGATCTGACAATACCACCCCTGTAGCCAGAAGTATGACAACCCAAAAATGTCACTTTTCTATTGTCCGTTAATTGTTCGGTGGCGCTACTGCATTGTGAGCGAAACATCCAGGAAAAAGTCATTTTTTGTCCAATTTTGTGCTTCAATGTTGATGTGACGACAAGTGACAGAAGGATAGTGATACTATAAATAGGTTTAGCAGACGGTATAATGAGCTTAGACTTTGTGAATTGTGTTCAACGGCTTTGTATGGGTAATGCGTGTTTAGTTAATTGTAGAGCGGTTAACGATGTAGGTATTGGTATGAGAAGCGCAATGTTAACCGTATGGGTTTATAATTACGTGTAATTTAATCCTGTTACTTCAGTTCAGTACGACCGCTTTATTCACTAAACATTGTTTTAGAAATACATTTAGGTAGTTTCTACTGACATCCCTATATTAATCTCAAACGATGAGATTAATTATAAACGATTTGGATCTTCATACAAACAAACCTATTTGCCAAATCTCGCCGGCATATAATTACTCCTCACTGATGTACAGTACACTCGACAGACAGCCATTAAACATCTACATCGCTAGCGCAAATTTCACATTTGCTCAACGTAACAAAATTCGCAACGCTGCCTCTGTTTGTTCTCATCCGGCTAAGTCCCTAAAAAGCGATCGTGGTGACACCCCCACCCTCTGTCTCACTCGCACTCACCTCAGAAGCGACACAACGTGACATACACGCTTTTGCCACCAGACGGCCGAAGCGCCGGCTGCCCGCGCGCGATACTCAGCCCTACTCTATTTAGTTTTAAAGCTAGCGCCGAATCGCGCGACACATTAGAGGACATTTGAATGTTACACGCGATACGTCCCAACTCACAACAGCTACAACTTAATATGAACTTTGCGTTCTTGATCTAGGAATCAATTTGGTGTGTTCTTAAAAAAGATGATGTAAAGACACAGTTTTCAAATGTCACGTAACTAGTCGTCTCTTTTCTCCAGAGTCCTGTCGCATCTGCTCCTTTGGCATCCTTCAGCATGCGTGTCCCCCCGCAATCTTGCATCCCGCTCTGCGTCCGCTGAAGCCCAGTGTCCGGTCGCCCTGGCTGACAGGCGGTCGTGTGTTGAATACATATATGTATAAGGATTAGTGATGAACGGTGAAGTGACGCTGTGTGCAATTTATGTTTATTTGTGATTGTAAGAAGAATTCATGATTCAGGTTAGTTGATTTTTAACAATTTATTTCCATTCGAAATTAAATTTTAAATGATATTAATTTTTCAGTAACATCTTATAAGACAACAAAAACAATATATACAAAATATGTGCCTTTTAGAACAAAGCGTTTCATTAAAAAACTTAACTATTTGCGTGAAACGAATTAAAACAATAGCAATTAATGACAATCCATGGCTCACATCATTAAATTGTGCAACTAATCAGCAGTTATTATTTCATCAGTTATACGCGTAGGTGTCACACGCAATTGAAATGTAATTTCATTAATGATCATTGAATTAATGATTTCATTATTTAATTGAGAAGGACGCGATGGGCAGTGCAATTAATTTTAATCTGTTTGTTTAGGTTTAGATTAAGTTTACTTACCGTTATTTAGTTTAATGATGTCCTCCTTTGTTTAACAAAACACGATGTTAATTGCATATGATTAGTTCATAATACAGAATTTAAAAAATACACATACAAGTTTTAGGGTTCTGTAGTAAACAAGGAACCCTTATTATTATTAAAATATAATGTAGGTTTATAGATGGAATACTCTTTTGTTCGGTATCACATATTCGGTTCGGTACCTATTACTAAAGATCATGATGTTATTATTAAACTATAACCAACATAATATGCATTGACGCAAAAAATGCGAGAATGCCACTTACCCCATTTTAGCACGATAATATTCTAGTTTCGTATGTTGGAAAACTATAATTATGTAATGTTATTATCATACATAGGATTAGAAATGGAAATAGATACCAAATATATTATAATGATAGGTATTAAAACTAGTTCTTTCCTTACTATGTATCCATCAAACAAAATAATGTAACGTTTTAGATTGTTTTGTTATGTCCGATTCCGACGGGAGCCAGCAGTGTTTAGATTTTCATTTACGTGGTAGGTAATCCAGTTCTTCAAGTTTTTAATGTCATTGTATTAAAAACCTTAGTATAAATACCCTCTTTATACAATCAAATGCATATAAACTTACAGTTTCTGTTTTCGGACATTGAAACATCGCCAAACTTATGATATCGGCTTTGACAAGCCGTCGTCTCCCGGCGAAATAAATAAATAATAGCATTCTTTTGTTATGGCCCCTGGCATTCCAGGGACCGGTAGACGACGGGTTAAACCATATTTAGGTATCTACATTTCAATTTTAAACTTTGCCAGGTCACCGGTGACAATGCCAGTTACCACTATAGTACCTATATGAGCAAATGGCAAACAAAAAAGTTGTTGAGAATAGGTAGGTACTAAAAGAAGATTACAGAGAAATTGTCATTTCACAGGAACATTTCGAAGAAATATTCCTGTTTAACTTCAGTTTATATTTCAGGCGGCAATCAATGTTTTATGCATTTAGTATGGTAGGTTAAAACGTAGGACTGAAACTATTTATTTCTTTGACTCTTACTCCAGTGAATGTCTTAAAGCATTCGTCCCTTGCAAGCAAATACCTTCAATCACAGAAGAACAGCCACACTCTTGCCTTCGCTATGGACAAAACACAAACTAGTACAGTCACCAATAGAGACATCTGAGCGAACAGGGTGTTCACAAACATCTGTGAAATTAATGTGATAAGAAAAATGGGGGCGCTCACTCGTGTACTGAACGATTTATCCATAAATGTAAATTCCAAAGTGACGAATGCTTTATGTTGGGCATAAACGACCAAACTGGCTGGAAAACTTTTTCGTAGCAACAGTCCTGTTAGCGTCACTTTTTTGGCAGCCCAAACCTCATCCGTCAGCATGAGGAGAACCAGACTTCGAAAGTAAACAACCGAAAATAGCAGGTGCTTATAATAAATTGATTGACTTTGATTTGTAGCCGCTAATACTTAAGAACACATCGACTGACTTTGATATGTGGCTCACTAAATAAGAATGGAAGCTAACAAGTGAACGATCAAAGAATTTATGGAGCAACTGTCTGGCAAAGATATAGATTTTGCATAAATTTCGTGAATTCTGTGAAAGAAATCATCCACGTGTAAGGGTCGGATGTTTCAAACCGTCTATAATCGTAAGCTGTGTTCATTAATATGCGTTTATATAGCAAGTTTGACAAGTTTATATAGAATGACAGTTGCCGACGCCATATTTAACGGTGGTCGGATGCAACCGGCCCTATGTTAAGCTTTTGATTTGTATTGGCCCATATGACTAATGCCCAATTAAAAATGTATTACAATGAGTAGGTACATATGATATTTGTCTTGAACATGCTCGGAAAAATAGAACTTATGTTCGTGATAATACGCTGCGAATCTGATTGTTGCTGGGTGTCGCAAATTTATAGTTCCGTAATGGGATTTGAATAGGAAATTGCCGGTGTGTTGTTGTGACATTGCCGGTGCGGGGTGCAGTGGCGCCGGCTGCAGCGCGTGTTTTTGTTAGTGAATTCTTGAAATTTTACTTGGATTTTTCTTATAATTTTAATAGCGTTACACATACAACGGCCGGTACCTTTTTTAAATCGATTATAAAGAACTATATGATTATGTATAAATTATCTGTAGGTAGTTATTTTAAACTACTGCTGCTAAAGCTAGACACATTGATCTTTTTTTATTAATGTTTCTATACCTGTATATTTTATGGATTTACAGCGTTACGTAAATTTGACAGTGTACAACATTTAGGCGCGAAATCACTGGGCAAGGTCTTCGTTTGCATCTAATTTCAAAGATTTGTCATGTCAATAAGTGTGGTACCTTGCATATATAGGCCGGGGCTCGGTATTCGGTAAGCTTGCGGGACGCAAAATTATTATAGGAGTTTATCCTCTCACATTCTACCGTATAACTTGGCGAGGAGACAGGCCTGGCATGTAAATGCCGCTTCAATTGTTCAGTTCAGTCAATATGAAAAAAATAAACAATATATCGTTGCTACCCAAGACGCTTAAATTTTGAAATATGACTTATAAAGTGTCCAAATGATGTTAAATTACATAACATTATGGGTTTACTTACGTATTTCGTTCAGATGCCCGCTAGCGACTATTTCCCACCCATTATTTGGGTAAACAGCAATTACACAATTTTGTGCAGTTTGTGTCTGTGTATACATATATACAATTTAAACACCAAAATTAGTGTGTACATTATTGACTAACAATTCTGCTACTGCGTTAGTAAATAAATACTTGTTAGCTTATTACAGCGACATAATTAGTTGTATGTAACTTCGGTGTCGAGATGCACGCGTACATTTCACAGTTTAGGGGCGCTACCGCGAACAGCAAACGAACGAAGTTCGAATATATCCCTCTCTGTGGAACGTATTAGCAAGTGCGACAGAGAGGGAGATATTCGAACTTCGTTCGTTTTCAGTTCGCGGTAGCCCCTCAGCACACAGCAGAGTTTCTGTTCAGGTAGGTCACCTGCGTAGCACCATTGTGCGGTAGGAAAATAATAAATTGTGTATCTTTCGCATATACTGACTTCACATTTTCGACTCTACGATTTTTATGTGCGAATAAAGTACCATGAAACTTAACAACAAATATAACTTGGCCACAAACCTGCAGCCAGCGCCTTCTGTTAGGTAAGCTTAAGTCACGAATTCAAGCGCGCGTGGTGTGCGGATCAGCAGTGTTCGAAACCTACTGACGAGTGCCTCGGGCAACGCCGTGGCATACGCTGGTCTTAGTTATAACGCAAACAGTTTGTTACATTGAAACTATATAAGGCGTTAACGAAAAGGATGTAGGTATTCATATTAATAGCCAAAATCATTTAGGGCGGGTTGTACCACCTTACGAATACCGACCGACCGACATGAAATAGGGTGCCGGCTATCATTGCATATAAAATTACCAAAATATCCATATAATCAGACTTCATCGAACACCACTTAGGTAATTACGATTAGTTTGGTGCGACTCACCCTTATTCTAGTTAAACGTAGCATTACATCTGACTAGTTCAAGCAATTGCAGTATAAAATAGTAAAATAGCGATTTTCGCCAAATAAACATACGAACACTGCGTTGCTCTAAAGACCGCTGTCATACTTTTTTTGCGCACGTGTAGAGGTTTTAGGAAGCCATTTAAACACTTCATGATAAGTTAGTAGCTCTTTCAAGCCTTCTTTGTTTACAAGAGTGCCATTTATTATCAAAATAAAAACGTCTAACAGTTTTGAGGTATGATTTAGGCCATATTTTATTTTGATTTGCCTAGCTATCATCATCGCGTATGTATCCGACATGTGTGCTTCTAGAATGCTATTAGAGGTGCAAGTGCTTCTAGAAATGCTACTAGACGTGCAAGTGCTTCTAGTGATACTACTAGACGTTCTAGATCTTCTAGTAATGCTACTAGACGTGCAAGTGCTTGTAGTAATGCTACTAGACGTGCAAGTGCCTCTAGTAATACTACTAGACGTTCTAGATCTTCTAGTAATGCTACTAGACGTGCAAGTGCTTCTAGTAATGCTACTAGATGCACGTCTACTACATGCACACGTACTTCTAGTAATGCTACTAAGTCCAAACCGGCGCTTGTCCCTTCGTGCCATTAGTTCCGGAACCGGCCGCGCCGCGGGGCACGGCGTATGTACATACAAATTTGTTTCCGAGGGTGCAATTTATTTTAAACTCGGATCTTTTTGATAACGTTGCTGAAAGGTTTTTTAGTGTTATTAATGTTTATGTAAGTATTATAAATGCATTTGTTTTTCCGATTTTAATTTTAAGTAATTTGCATTTGGATGAAAAAAAAACCAAACGACATTTAAGAGTTAACAGGCGATACAAGTCGACGTAAGCTTAGCTGTGACGGCTATAGAGATTAAGTATACTAGTAGTACCTACCAACCACTAATTGGGTCACCATTTTTAAAGCGTGACTATTAATAAACTACACAATTATGTACAATTATTAGAGGTAACTGGAAGAGAGGTTAAACTAAAGAAGTTCAAAAGTTATCTATAATATTATCTTTGTTCATGCCGATTGGAGGAAAATATGAGTATAATACCTACATCAGGTAAGGTAAACGTCCCATTGCTCGACACCTTAGTGCCCAATAGATGAATCACCTCTGTCATCATGACATAAGATTGAAAGTGCAATGTATTGGGTCAGTGTCGAGCACAGGGACGTTTACCTTATATCCGCCTCACATGATGTTAGAAACACTCAATTAGTAACTACTTAAATAGGAAGTAACCTGTTTAGCGCGTAAAATACATATCAAATTCCAGTATATTTTTTACAGTACCTATAGAATCAACTAATTGGCGGAAAAACGGATCTCGATGGAGTTCCAATTTAAAGGCCATAGGTAAGACTTTTAATTAAAAACGATATTTTATTAGTCTTAGAAGCAAAAACTTTTAGGTACTATGGTCCAAAAAGTTGAACTCCATCCATTTTACTTTGTATCCTAAAGAAAATAATAAGTATGTACGTACAAAATCTAATTTCCTAACTCCTCTCCTGTCCCCAGGAAGGGCCGTGCTAGTGCAATAGGTATAATATTCCGGCTATCACAGGATTATTGAAATAAATCGCAAGTCATCAACAAAATGCATAGTTTCTGCATAAACCTATTCATAACGCAACTCACTAAGAACCAGTAAAGTCTTACCCTTGATGACGCGTAGTTGTAACGAAGGTAAGGGTCAAAATATGGTAGGAGGGAGGTTGTAATTGAGTACACTATGTATTGTGAATGTAGACAGCACATTAGGGAGATTGAGACTGCGTCCCGGGTCAGACTAACGTGTAATTTTCTGAATAGACGGGAGTTTTAGGATTATAATATTAACGTTATCTAAGTTAGCTTTATCTATTTCTTACAACTCCCACTTTCTAACCATGGCTAGAGAGAATTGTACCTAATTAGATAATGCTTAGATAATCTTGAGTTCTACTTACTTACTATAACTACAAAGATTAATCCATATTAATATTCAAAATGCGAGAGTACGTCTGCCCGTCTGTCTGTTACCTTTTCACGCTTAAATGAAAGTTGATATGGATATACGTAGTTGACTCCGGGAAGGACATAGGAATTTTTTTATCTCCAGGAATCATTCTTTAAGGGGTGGAAAGGGGATGGAAGATTATATGGGAGATTGGTAATCAAGCTGAGCCTAGAATACTTTAATAGTAATTATGTCGCTAATATGTCGATATCGATTTCTACGTGGACAAAGCCGCGGGCAAAGCTATAGCATTATGACAATGACTATTGCCTAGTTTAAGTATCGTCATCTATAGGATATTGATTATATAATATGATCTCTTAGAGCCGAAATTCCACTAGTTTAAATAGCAGTTTCTGACATTGCTTAGCAGCCTTCAATCGCGGTAATAAAACTATAGCGACACCTACACCATCGACATTGAGGAATCTGGGTTAGTGTCGATTTTTTTTGTAATATGATTCGCATTTCACATGTTTATATATACAACGTTGGCACTCATCTTCGTGTGCTATACTAACTAATGATACAAACTTTTGTTTAGTTCCTTTGGTCTTTGTGTCTCTTCCCTGGTCAAAATTTACATACACGCTAAGAAAACTTTGCTTAGTTCGATTGGTCCTTGTGTGTCTTCCCTGGTCAAAATTTACATACAAGCTAACAAAACTTTGCTTAGTTCAATTGGTCCTTGTGTGTCTTCCCTGGTCAAATTTTACATACAAGCTAACAAAACTTTGCTTAGTTCGATTGGTCCTTGTGTGTCTTCCCTGGTCAAAATTTACATACAAGCTAACAAAACTTTGCTCAGTTCAATTGGTCCTTGTGTGTCTTCCCTGGTCAAATTTTACATACAAAGCTAACAAAACTTTTCTCAGTTCAATTGGTCCTTGTGTCTTCCCTGGTCAAATTTTACATACAAGCTAACAAAACTTTGCTTAGTTCAATTGGTCCTTGTGTGTCTTCCCTGTTCAAATTTTACATACAAGCTAACAAAACTTTGCTTTGTTCAATTGGTCCTTGTGTGTTTTCCCTGGTCAAATTTTACATACCCACCTACAAGCTAAACGACTGTGTACTGAAAACTTAATGAACATCGTTACAATATGACAACCGCTTTAGCCTAGTTGTGGAGCGACCCTGCCTACAAAACTGGAAGTTATGGGTTCAAATCACGGTCAAGGTCCTTATTTGTGTGATGAGCACGAGTATATGTTCCTGAGTCTTCGATGTTTTCTATCTATTTAAGTATATATTTATCTATATAAGTATGAATATCGTCGCCTAGTAGGTACCTATAGTACAAGCTTTGCTTAGTTTGGGACTAGGTCGATTGGTGTAAGATTGTCCACAAATAGTTATTTAGGAGTACCTTTCATTCTATTTATTAAAATTTTGCAGAAAATTATTAAGTACCTATATAACAAAACTTGTTTGTATGAGCCCACGTGTTTTTACTGTTTCTTCGAATAGATTCTACAAATTGATACAAAATGATCCAAACAAGATCGTCTCGGATTTAAATTAATTCAACAGCTACAATAAACCGATTACGTAGCTATGCGAATTTTGAATTTTTTGTATATATATAAATAGGGTTTGGATTAGTATTTGCAAATGGACAGACACGAAGTTATAATTGGTGCTGTGTTTATTTTGAACATTAATTAGGCGCTGTTAACCCATTTGCGATTTTATAAAGAAGAGCGAGCCGCTTAAAGCTAACATAAAAAATAAATCAGTTACGTATTGACAAATTTAAGATACTTAGGCAAAAAAAAATATTTCATGGTTAGCTATTTGCATATAGGTAAGTAGATATTTTATAATAAAATTCACAAACAAACCTAAAAACGACAGCTCGATACCCTATTACGGTGTATCTTAGCACTTTATCACTTTAACATATTAGACAAGGTATGTTAAAAGAAAATGTCACTGGCATTTGTTTGACACTTTCTTTGGTTTCTTTTCAATAAGCAGTAAAGTTCCAATTATGTACCACCTTTGGTTTAATAATGAATTAGAACATTCATATTAAATAATTATACTGTACTTACATCATACAAGTTTCTGTAACTACTAACGCCATCTATGGCGAATTTAGAGAACGAAAGTGCTTTTTGATAATTACTTGCTATCGATAGTTCCTTCATTTTTAAATTGTTTCAACATTTACAGTATTAAAATATGTGCTTAGTAGTTAGGTATACAGAAAACAATGGTTTATGATTAGCCTTATTCATAATACAGATAGTATTATCTTTATCAAATACCCATTCTAAAGTTTTGTACAACCATATTACATATTTTGACGACCAATTTAGCTTAGTTGGTAGTGACCCTGCTTACGAAGCTGGAGGTCCCGGGTTCGAATCTCCGTCAGTACATTTATTTGTGGGGATGAGCACGAATATTTGTTCCTGGGAAGACCCAGGAACAAATATTCGTCCAAGAGGATATTTATTTATATATGTAAATAAGTATTTGCTTAGTTTCGGACTAGGTCAATTTGTGCAAGATCAACCAAATATATTTATAGTTATTTTATTTTTATATCAACCTAATTATAGACTGTATTAATGAAATGCTAGATTTGAAAACAGTACACCAGTACTATTATAACACCATCTCGTCTCTTAAATACAGAGGTAGATGTTTAACGGACGAACCGGTGTTATTATAGTACTGGTAGAGACCAATGTGTAGTAAGTACGTTAAACGAAAAAAGAACTCCTACATTATAGTGCATAACTTATTAAGCTTGCTTTTTCAGTACTCCACGGATAGCATAAATTTGCATGCGTATTCCTAATACGTGACCAATTCTTGATAATATAATTTAAATTTTAAATCTCAATAACACCGAAAAAACAAACTAATCAATCATCAAAACAATCAATCACCTTGCAATGACACGCCTCCGCCCATAAATTATAAACAAGGAAAATTATAAAATTATAATCGCCAAGCAAAATTATAATTGGCCAGCAAAATTATTAGGTGCAAAGTTATATTATTGCCGCAGAGCCTGGGGCGCGCGGCTATCAGATGCGCTTGCTTGACAGGGTAAGTGATGTGAGGAGTGATAGAAACTTGGGTTGCAGGGTGTACGCGAAATTATAAGGCGATGTTTCGGTGACCCTTTGAAGGTGCTGTGATCTTGGTGTTTTTAAGTACGGCCGAGCTTATAAGTAGCTGAACACTGGTCATACTTTGCCTCACCCGTTTGAAATTTAGGACCTACGACAATTTATATATGACGTTAAAGTGACACGGCACCAAAGGTGTTAAGTTAAGCTCCTTGTTTGTCGTTATGTATGTGTGTAACTGTGTAATAAGGTGTTACTCAATAGCAAAACATACCAATATGTCGTCGTATGTTCCAGGACGAAACTTATGCATATAATAATACCACGCAACGCAACCACGTTTTAGCCAAATAACATTGTTTTCCTTAAGAAACCTTCAGCATGAAACACTCAGTTCCGCGAGCCACACAATAGCTTATCAGTAGGGTAAGACCACCTTATTGTTGACCCCGACACGGACGCTATCGCAACGTGTCGCGCACTTATTCGTTCACTTAAAAAAAAAGGTCTTCGTGGCATTGCTTTGTCTAAGACTTTTGAGTTAATGTTTTGGGTGGCTTCTTAAAATTCTGTTGTTTGTAGGTTTTACCTACGCGCAGATGTGGTGATAATGTTAGTTTCGCATTGTCATAGGTACAATATTTTCTTAAAAATAGAACCTAATATTACTAATTACTTTATTTGTACCTATTTGGCTTTAATTAGCACATGTTTGTTAGCGGCATCATATCAATAAACTTAATGAAACAACTTTCATTATTTTCAAGTTTTATCCTTTAATTTTAACCTTATTGATGACCAATGAATATTCTGTCAAAAACAATCATTCAATAAACTTAAACTTAGCTACTTATATTTTATTTTACATCAAACATTTTTCAATCCTTCTTTAAAAAAGTAAATATCACAATAACATAATTACCAAGTAAAGTTTTAGTATGTTTTCGCTTCTGCTATTTATTTAAGGCCGCATACAAATGCCATGCAACTACTATGAGAAAATGGGTTACTGTAAAACCTCTGTTACCTACCGACTCTCACATTCTCTTTTATTTAAAATGTAGGCACACTCGCATACTCAGTATCCCTGTATGTCGGCATTTCACAGTAATCCCTGCAATAGTAAACAATGCCCACTAATCCTCTTCCAAAGTTGACATCGGCACTTCAATATTCTTAGCATTATCCTTGTAGCCAAACAAAAAGCTAATGCCTTCTGCAATGGGATTTAACACCACATTATAACAAAGGAGCCTTATCAGTAAACTAAGGGTAAACTATTGTTATCACTAAGCCATTTCAGGTAGATAGGTCACGCCCCCACCCCTGCCGACTTGCGGATGTCATGGGTTTCATGTCAAAGGATTAGTTCTCATCCAGGTTTCAAAGGTTAAGCCCGTCTTATATCCGAAAGCTCTCTATAGTCTTGTGACTAGTGTTTAGTTCATAAGTGTTTGTGTTAGTGCCAATATGTGTGAGGATTATAACAGTTTAAAAAACTTATCACAGTTTGTGAAACGGTGGTGGGAAGACGATCCCGTCAAGGTTTGTAGACATAGTGCCAATACTTATTTGAGCATTCAGCACCGATTTAATTTCTGAAACTTATGTATGTCCATTCGTCTCATTTATGCTAACCATTAATATATAATAGGTATCATGTTAATAATAATACATTTTCTCTCATATTTATTTATATCGGGTGCCTCTGACCATTTCACAAATCAAGTTATTTCTCAAAAGTTGTAGAAGAAAAGTATGAAGAGCAGAATCTAACTTTGAACTTAAACGCCTATGGTTAGAGACAAGAAAAACATAGACTAAGCTAATTTCGAACTTACTTGAGTTTTTTATACAAAGGTGAGTACTTACAGATTTTTAATATACTAATAAATACGCACATGATTTGCTAGGTGCCTTCTATTAGTATGACAGGCTAACTTAGGCCAGATACGACACGTCTGATAAACACCGACATAAGGTCCAAAGGATCTTTTTTAAACTGAACCTTAGCTAAATAAGATAATATGTTTTGATATATTCGAGCGTCGGGCAAACCATGAAGAATGTAAATAAATTAGTATTTTTACGCGAAAGTCCCATTTTCCAATAATGTACGAAACTTAGCTTTCAATGTCGGACTGAGTTTAAGTATGTACATCCTAACATGTAACAACCTAAAAATACTCAATCTTCCCCTCTCAAATCTCGGATCGATTGACGTTATCCAATTATTATTTAATACCCATAACGCGCCGTAAGCCGAGATTATCCCGATACAGTGTCCAACATATCATTACGTTACGTTAAGCGACCCGTAATTTCATGTGGCATCTAAATTGTATCACAGATTATGTGACGGTTATAAATTTAAGTGAGGACGTTGTTAGAATATATGTTTAAACCTTAAAAATATACTCGTACGCCAAGCAGTTGATTTTTTTGCATCTGATTTAATTTCTATCCGCAATGTATAAAACATGGAGGATAAAAGACAGTTATAATAATCTGCAACTATAATTTTGGCCAACATCTCTCGGTGTAAGTACAGTGAGCTAAGAGAGTGGTCTACCACTTTTGGACCTTAATATACTACAAATAATAGAGTCGAAAAGTGGTAGATCATTTTCTTAGCTGACTGTACTATTCTAACTAATGAATACCAAGTCTATTAAGTGCGTATTATGACCACATCAACATATTTATACTTTTTTGTATAAGTATAGTTTTCCATATCGATTTCGATGACTGCGACCTAGGGTTGACCATTACAGATTTTTTTCTTCTGTGATCTTTAATATGGTTCGCTACGCAAATTTAGTCTTAATGACCCTATATTATTCTTGAGAGTATTGTTGCTGTATATAGTCTAACGTTATGTACAAGCCTCATTAGCGAAGTCTCACAGTTCAAATGAAAATGTAATCACGAACATCACTCAGTGTAAGCTAATATTGTTCCAAAGGCAAAATTCGTCCGCTTTCTATACACATTGAATCATACATGTATGATGTTAATTAAATTACTAGACTCACACAAAACGACCACCCACGCGGCCATGATGCGCCATTGTTGAAAGAATGACAAATATTGATACAATCCGTCAGTACGCAGTACGCAGTGTCGATATTTAGGGTAGGTATTCATGCGGAGAACAATAAGCGTATTCTATATCTGTTACTAGTCTTCAGTCAAAAGGCCTTATAAAGTTTAGTCTCTTATTTAAAAGAGTATTTTATGATACTCACCTAAATTTGATTATTTTAGGCCGAGCATTGGCTGTGTGAATGTCAGCTGTAAACGGCCAAATTGTCAGGTATACAGTCAAAGGTTTTATACTAATACTTAAATTAAAAATACAGCGAGAGAAAAAGAAGTTTTTTTAAGTACATACATTAAGTCTCATTATTAACTACTAGCGTATTTTGTTAGTGTTCTCGCTACAAATATGTAGGTATTATTTAAATTGTGTTTATAGGGTTGTGTTTGAAGCCTTGACGGTCTTCGCGATAATGTCCTTTTAAATATTATTTAAGCAGTAATCATTTAAATAGGCATGCGTAAGCTAAATCCACATCTTTACGATGCAATGTTTTCTTTGTTAATTGCTAGAAAATATATTCTCATTTAATACACGTATTTATGCATAGAAAATAGCGCCGACAATAAAATGTTCGTTGAGGTAAGAATTGAGGTTATAAGTTACTAATTGTGCCATGTTAGACTGTTTAGAAATAGGTACATAGTATATGCACGAATATTAATTTGTTTTATAAACATCGACCGTATCAAAATGTTATTATTAATAACACTACAATGTTCGTTTGTTCGTATATATAGGCAAGCCGATTTTTCACGCCAATATAATCTATCTTACATAATTTAATGCCAATTATTCTTTCATGTACATATAAATACAATATATGGAAGGGATGCGGTTATGACAAAGACATCTACAATTTTGAAAACTACGACTAATAATTAATAAATGTCTTATCGCATTAAGGGATCGCAATGTACAACAGTATTATTACTGACAGATGTCTCCTTCAAGTAACAATATAAATAACGCCATAAACACTTGACCCCGTCATTAAAAAGGCGTGACATAATGTCCAACATTTTTGTAGTATGTTAAGACGGCCTGTTAATGACATAGGTAAGCTATTTTTGTGTAAAACAAGCGCTTAAAGTTCACCGATCATTCCGCCATTTTATGATAAACTGCGAGAAAAAATAGAAACGTTTATCTACTTAGATGTATGTGAGTGTAATTATTAGGTAGGGGTTTACGCGACGGAGAAACTGGAAAACTGGTACAGTCAGCGTCATATTTTTATATAACGACGGTGGCAAACAAGCGCACGGCCTGATGATAAGCAAATACCGTAGCCTATGGACGTTTGAGACTCCAGAAAAAAATTATTAACTTGAGGTTTCGTTGTTTTGACAGTTAGAGATATATGCACTCTCAATACAACATATAGTTAGTATCACGAGCTCTCACTTGCATCTCACGAGCGCGGGTTAGGCCTAGTTGTAGTTCTGACTCATATGAACACATTAGACAATGTGAACTCACAGTTCCTTAGCTGACGCACACCCAAGACAATGTACATGTATATCAAATCTCAATACACAAGTTACACAACCATGGCTCGTCCGTGAGATAAAAATACTATAACAGCCAAAGGAGACAAATGTCTTAAACGTTCTTACTCCTATAAAACTAGTCATTTCATTTTGGTGCCTGGTTTGTGTAAAACTTTTCATATTATTTACAATATTTTTTCCGTTAATCATACGCATGTCGACGTACCTTCCTACGTAGATATATAGTCGGTAATTAAGATAAGTAGAGATATTAAAACGTTAATAGTGATATTTTTAGGTACATAATTACGGATGAAACGCAGAGCATCCTTAATTAAAATCTCTTAAATTAATTAAACTAGACATAATCACATATAGCTGGTCCGCTTACGTGATTTATATAGACTGAAAATCACGCATAAGTTATTTAAATTTCGTACGTGTTGCTACACCGACGTAAATCATTTTGATTATTATGAATAAAACTCATTTAAAATAAGAATAAAACTCATTTTAAATAGAAAAAAAAAACTTGAAGTCGAAACGAGACTGGTGCGTAATTATCCTGCGAAAACTGAAACCATGACTGGAATATTGTGTGTCGACCAACAGGCGTTTTACCCTATTGTACAGGTAGTTAAAACTAGAGGCGTTTAACGTTAATAAGCATGTTTCAAAACTCACTACTGCCGTGTAAATCAATCAAAGGTAAAATGACGTTCGCATCCGACTGTACCTACGAACCTGTTTACCTACACCATGTATCATGCCTGGAACAATATGGCATGTCACGACAGCGGACCGGGTAAAAACGATCATCGTCAAAAAAAAATTACACATCATACCACTTTCAACCTTACGCGTACTAATTTAGGCTGAGTTTTTAGTAGCGCGGCGGTGAAAAAATGTCGTGATATATGTCCGCTTGTCCATTGCCGGTAGGCGTGGGTCAGATGCACTGAGATACGTCTGCGAATTTATGCTGCGTCCTTTGTTATTGGAAATTTTACCATATTGTAAGTGAAATAAGAGTTAATGTTCGGTAATTAGTGCGAGTAAGGTTATTGAACTCTGACGGGTTAAGTTTGGAAGTTACGTCCAGTTTTCAGTGCAGGTTTAAGAATCGGAGTAACTTTGTAATGGTTTCGGTTTCTTTGTCAGGGACAAGACAAGTCAATACGTTATGTGAACCACATTCTACCGCAGCTAACTCAAAGAAACGTTCTTGCTTTCTTATCTTTTTCTTATTATTTAAGCGTTGGTATCTGCTCAAATTATTATTATTATTAATAATAATAATAATATTCTTTATAATAATA
The DNA here is from genome assembly GCA_963556455.1 of Epiblema foenella. Classification (NCBI taxonomy): domain Eukaryota; kingdom Metazoa; phylum Arthropoda; class Insecta; order Lepidoptera; family Tortricidae; genus Epiblema; species Epiblema foenella. The sequence continues at coordinate 8,804,413 of OY747113.1, read as the reverse complement.
TTTTAATAATATTTTTTATTATATTATTAAAAAAAAATAAAGGCACAGTTACAGACCAGTTCATGAAATATAAAATGTTAAACTTTTGTTAACAAATAAAATAAATAGTGACACATCAAGACATAATATATATCTATTACAGCATATTAACTAAATTAAGTTCGGGATGTAACACGCCATTATAGATATGTGAATATTTCTATTCTACTCTATTATGTGTCCGTTAATGCCCAGAAGTGGTAGACCACTTACTTTCCTAAAAATTCATAGACACCGATAATACAATTTGAGAACAACAAAGTATAATGGTTTAATTAAAGCACCAACATAATGATAGGTTAATGACAGACCACGACGCTAAAGAGTCCGAGACTTCGCATTATTTTAATGAGAACACGGCTCCGCTAAAATGTAGCTCCTTAACTTAATATAAACCTTAGCTTATTTAAGAACATTAATGATAAGATTTAAGTGTAGATGTGACGAATAACATGACTGAAAACAACGTGTATTTTTCAACCCGTTCGAAACGTATGCCCTTAACATACGTTCATTAATTGTATTTTAGTTAAAATACCTTTAAATTTAAACTAACGGCACAGGACCGGTCTAAATGGCGAGCCTTGGGGGAGGCCTATGTTCAGCAGTGGACGTCTTTCGGCTGAAATGATGATGATGATGATGAACTTTAAATTTCGTTTGTGTTTGTGTCAATTTGGCATTTGTGTTTGTTAGAAACGTAACGGATGTTTGATGATGTAGATATATGATGAAAAACATAATAACATTTGCTTTATCCAAGGAAACGTTTATTTTACGGGCCGTTTTAAATTAAAAATGCAGACACATAATACTGCCTTGTTTTTCGATAATCGTTCTAATCATTTAATGGTGGATGCAGAAAGATAGTATGAACTCGATTCCTGCAGTAGTATACTGAATAACTGTTTGATCGTGGAACGTATATGTAAGTACCCATATTACTTAACTGTAATTTTATGCAGGGAGGGTAATATTATAGCTGATATGTTTGAAAAGCTCTGCTCGGCCGGTATTCGACTTATAGAATGTGACTCTTCGTCCTTTACCATGAGTTTACATGACCGTACTTGCTAACGACTGAGTAAAAATTTGTATGGGCAAAAGTACAGCGCCTTTAGCGGTTACGCAATAGAACTAAGGATCGGTATACTAAATCGTATACGCAGTCGCTAGCGAGCAAGGTCATGCAAACTCATGGTACCTTAGGCACTGTTCCTCCTGTCCTTGTCACCCCCTGTTTACTGTGTATTTCATTCTTATTTTGAAAGACAGAAAGACGAAGGTGGGGAATTGTCTATGATTAAGTTTTGCTTTTTTTGCCTTATCACAATTTTATTCTATAATTTGAATTATCTTATAAATGAAACCTTTTTAAAGATCATAACGATAGATAGCTACGTGATTATGAATCTTTTATTATAATATTACATACCTACCTATAAAGAAAAATAACATCTAATATGAGCAGACTAATGACAAAATGGCCATATTCATTCGAAAAAACGAAAACGACATCTCTTATTACCGACAAAAACGAAATTGCTTTCAAAACGATCTATAATTTGTCCGGGCTTATCCCGTTCTTAGAACTATGTTTTTCCTAAACGACACTTTATTATCCTGTGTTTATCCGTTTTGTTGGCATTAGAGACGGAATATTTTTTTTATAATTGCCCCGTTTTGGTGAAATTGCCCCTCAAGGTAAATGGCAGTTAAATTTCAAACTTACTAACAGAAACATGTATCTTAATAAATCATGTTAATGCAAAATAAATTTCAACTTGTAACAGCTAAGGTTCAAATTCAAACTAACAGAGGCGACAAAGTATGAGGTTAGACGATAGAGCGGACGTTTTTCCACAGAAGTTGGTAATGACATGGCAACCCCGTCTGTTACACGGATAATCGAGTGACAAACGATTTAAAAGGCGACAATCGAGTAGTCACGGAATCGGGGGAGCCGGTAGCCGTGGTATTCGTTAATCGAAGAAGGGTTGGTTTTGCAAAAGTCTGCAATTTTGTTTTGATATTGTCATCAATCGGTTTAGTATGTTAGGCATATAAAAATACAAATTATACTGCTGAATTAACTATACATTTTATACTGTAGATAACCATTCCTGATAAATAATATTGTAATATAATCTAAGATTGCGATTAGTTCGAAAATGGAATACGTAGTTGTCATTTGTGTTCATCACACAAATGTATTGTTTATTTCAAGATACGTCTACACAGTTTTAATATTTATGCGCAAATGTAGTCATTATTCCAATTCTATCGATTCTGTTTACTTTATGATATACATATGCTAAAAATACTACTCCACTAGCTTTAACTTGATATAATTGACCATAAGTACATATAGCACTTCCTGTAACTAATGTTCTATATTGAAACCGCGAGGCATTTAATATTACAGTTAGAATAATGTAACGTACTTAGTCGCAAGCTCATTTCCGGAGGTAACAGACTGCATGTGTTATTTTGTTGTCTGTCCTACGGCGTTTCGTTATTGCTATCATATTATAAAATTACTTTCTTCAGATGCTCTAGGATGTCGAATAAAACCCTTACTCAACTTGCAGGAACAAAAAGTGCAACAAAATTTATTGAAACGGTCTGCTGTAATATACAATGTTCATTTTAGGTTATGATGAATGAAGTTCTGAATAATCTAAGATGTTATAATATCTAAAACAATTCTCAACCCATTAAACATAAGTTAGAGCGTCAAATTAAGCCGAAGTTAACTTTGACATCGCGCCGGCCCGAATGCTTACCAAATGAATAGTAATTTAGTTTTCGGATTAAATCGTTCCGAACACGCGACACCACCACTTTTCTATTCACGAAGACTCGAAACCGTCATTTTACACAATTTTACTCAATTGCTCTCCGTTCTTGGAATTAATTTGATATTAGCCTTTGAAAACGCAAGGTGTGGTTTCCTTACTGATTGTTATTTTGAAGAGTTTGAACAACCCGTGTTTAGGATACGACACGATAATCTGCTTCATTCGTAAAGTACAAATTAAACGTTTGTTATCTTATTATATGGAATATGCTATTATGTTAAGAGCTTTGAATTTGATTAAAGGATTTTGAGGTCTGAAAATAAAGGATTCGGATATTAAGAAGGATTGTCTTTCAAGATTGTTGTTACAACCCACCCACCTTTGATGTGCCGTTTTTGATGATTTAACAATGGCTGCCGTACCTTGTTCAATCAATATACATAGTAACAATTGTAGGTATATACATTAAACATATTTTTACTTTGTTACAGGAATCTCAATCGAGCAGTGCGGAGCGATGGAGCGGTCGCCCAGAGCACAGCATCGCTCTTCAACAGATTCTCAAGCTGCAAGAGGCGCGAGCGCTCCACAAGACTTCGCTTCTACCCATCTACAAGAAAAACGGCCTCCCATCACCACCATCTAGCCACAACTACGAACAGATGAAAGACAATAACTGCTCCGACTCAAGAGCCATGGAACAACTGAAGATAGAAGCGGAGTTCCGAAAACTGATGGAACACTCAGCAGCTAAAGGTGTTCCAGACGAAGATTCGTTAAAGTACTTCCAGCATATAATGGAAGCCAAACAAAGATTCGAATACTTGAAAAACATTCACGATAAAGAAAGAAGGAAGTACGAAGAGAAGCATCTAGAAGTCAAAAGGGAGACAATGTCACCTGGCGATAATAGGGCTTCTCCACAAAATCAGTTGTCACCAAGGGCGTCGTCAGCCGATATGTCGCCAAATCATAGCGCCCATTTATCTACCTCGTCAAGTCCTCTCTCTACCACTAGTCCTAGAAATTCTTCTCCTTTAAGCCATTTACAAAACATGCAACCGTTCGATTTCCGAAAACAAAAAAATAATGACAAAGAAGACCCGAGAAAACTTGGATTCGACGTAACCTCTGCCGAGAAAGCTAATGTAGATATTATGACAAATCAGTTCTTTAACTTCCAACTGCCTGGTAATCTACCTATACCACCTATGACAATGCCATCAAATTTTAGTCATCCTGCAGCTGTCGTCGCCGCTCTTAGTCAAAATCCTATGGGTTTAGCATCTCTTCAAGCTCTCCTTCCACATATGTCAGCTAAACCTGTTGAGCCTTCGGAAAACAAGTCAAACCATGTTGCAGGTAAAAGTAGCCCAGATGGCGCAAGATCAGAAGACGAAAACGTACTCAATCTAAGTAAAGACGCTTACGCAGAAGCAGCACAGAACTCTAGAAATATGATGATAGGCAAATGCATCAGTCCACCAAAACGACAATGGGGCGCTTCACAGATTCCCTTGAACTTGGGTACACATTTCATCAATCCTACGACTGGCAAGAAGCGTGTTCAGTGTAATGTTTGTTTGAAAACATTTTGTGATAAAGGCGCTTTAAAAATTCACTTTTCTGCAGTCCATCTTCGAGAAATGCACAAATGTACTGTTGAAGGCTGTAGTATGATGTTTAGTTCTAGAAGATCGAGGAACCGACATAGTGCAAATCCTAATCCGAAGTTACACTCTCCACATTTAAGAAGAAAAATTTCCCCACACGACGGCAGGAGCTCACAAGTACATCCAGTTCTACTATCACCGCATAATGCAGGGCTAGGTTTGCCCTCTGTAATGAACCCAATGCATCCTTTTGGTTCTTATCCACTTCTGAACCATCCCGCAAATATGAGACAGTTTGCTAACCTACCCATGGAATATAAGAATAATCCAAATATAAACTTTGGTCTAGATCAAAGAAATTTAATGCGTAGAGATTATGAATCAGCCGAAAACAGAGACCAAGATGGGCAAGGCGAGTCTGATGAAGATGATGGTATAGTTGTAGTAGCAGGTGATGACGACGATGAGGACGGGGACCATATGGATACCAGTGACTATTATTCCAATCTCAACAAATCTACGGGTTCTGTAGAAGATTCAGAAACCGAATTTGATCAAAGAAGCGTGGGAGAAAATAATGACGGCCATGAAAGGAAGAAGGACGCTGCTAGCCCAGAAATTTCTAAGAGAAAGAGAAAAAATCTTAACCCAACTCGAGTTCATAACGATGTAGATAAACATGAACAAAATCAGCCTGATCTTACTCAAGAAAGTGTACTTGATTTGAAAAGAATTAAAACTGAAGACAGCCCACCTGAGAATATTATGCAATCTAAACAAAAACCAGATTATATTCAAATAAAATCTGAGCCCTCTCTTTGCAAAGAAGAACCTAATGAAATAGACAATGCTCAAGATTTACGTGTCAAAGAAGAAACAACTGAAAAATCAACAAATGAAAAAACTGATAAGAGTGCCGAAAATAATGATCAATTCTCTTCTGAAAATGCTCTGAAACGACTGGAAAGTCTTTCAAAAGGTGATTTCCATAGCTTGGCAAAGCGGAATGATAATCATAACTCTACTGGTCCATATAATTTGTCAATGAATGAGTCTATTGACTACTCAGATCGATCACCATCGTCATCCGTGTCGAGTTATGATTGCACACCAGAAGATATTCAGGGACAAATATTCGGGCACTTCGACAAAGGATTCTTTATCAGCACAACGGACATCCCCATAGAACCTGAAAACCCACGAAAATGTATTGTCTGCGGGAAAATGTTCCCGAATGTCTATGTCGTTAAGTCACACTACCAAAACTCTCACTTAAAAGTCATGCACAAATGCAGTGTTGAAGGCTGTAGAGCGTGTTTCCCTGCTAAAAGGAATAGAGATCGTCACAGTGCTAATGTCCACCTTCATCGAAAGTTGTTAAGTACGGACTCACTAAGAATTAGAGATGAATCACCGCTAAGAATAGTAGAAAAAACGAGAGAGCAAATGGACTTGATAGCTAGATTTTCAGACGAAGAGCCCGGCATTCCTTACATAGAATCCCATAAATATTACCACGCTAAAGAATCTGACAAGATAAAGAACCATTTTAATCACCAAATGCCATTTGGCTCACCATATCCACCTTTACAATTACCAGAAGCGTATCTTAACAACAGAGATATGTTTTCTCAGCACCCATTCCTCTTCACACCATTTGGTATGTTGCCAAATTTTCCTCCAATTCCTTTGGGTTTCCTCCCTCCTAGTTTAAATGGCTTCGGCCCTCAGAATTTTTCACCGCCATTGATGGGGAAATTGAACTATTGTGTCGAAGACGAGGCGCCGCGACCAAATAAGGATGGATGCTATCCATGTCGGGGCTGCAGGGAGTCGTTCAAAGATCTGTCTAGTTTGAAGGCGCATTGTGAAAATGTCCACGCGCAATCGTTGCATCGGTGTTCAGTGAGCGGCTGCAATGCCGCGTTCTTCTCTAGGACAAAGAGGAACTGCCACAGTGAGTCCCACCTTCGAGTACAGAACGGTCGAGGCATCCACGTGAATCCTTCGTGACGCGAATAGGTTATATCAGTTTTATCGACTGTTCAATAAAGTCGAATCTCCAGTGCATTTGTGATTTTTAATAGAATTACCAAATAGTTACGATTAAACGGTTAGCTGATGTTTAGTTAGGTCGGTGAACGCCAGTACCATGTAATTCTCATTCAATCTTCGAATCTCTTACTAGGTATGATATTGGCTAAGCTGGTCTTATTATTACCTAAGCAATGTTGTATATCACTTGAAAAGTCGTGAATAGTTAAAATATGACAGATAGTTATAAAGTAGTTACGAGTTAAATTAAATATAAACATTCCATAGTAATAATTGTGCAATAATTTATGTAAATAGCTGAAATAATTTTAATAAATGTATAAAATTGTGGCTGTAAATCTTAAGTTTAATAATAAATGTAACATATAAGGTACAAATATAAGACTTCGTGATTTTATCAGATATTCTTCTTACATAATATTACGTTTTGTACATCATATCAATCAGGATTATATGTAATACATATATATATATTACGATTTTTTAATGGTGCTAAATGATACTCATAAATATGTTATATTGATAATATTCAGTCATTGTTTATCAAACCACCGTTAAAATCCAAAAAAAAACATGTAACTAGGTTAACTTTTTCGCCAATTATTTGCATGCAAACCTGAGGCCCAATCGAATTCAATTAAGACACCTCATGACATTTCTGCCAGATCAGTGCCCCTCAGTACCACTTAGATGATGTTACAAAATTTTCGATACGATTCGATCTGTGTAAACAAAATTTAATAGATTACTCGTGATAGCGCCTCTTTTCACAAACGTCACGCATTGTCATTAACATATCGAATTGAGCTCCTAATTAGTAAATATTGTCATATATGTCATTTTGTCGACGAGAATTACTTGGCACAAAATCGATGAGGTTTCATCCAGAATTAATAATGTCATTTACTTTATTTATAATGTCGGGCTCTTCGTCCCATAACTAGACTAAAATGCAGTTTTTTTATCACATGTGATTAAATGTAAGATTGTTTATAACACTTGTATAGAACCAAAAAGTATTAAAGCCGATGAACGAGAACTGTAAATATTATATTAAGTAAGCATGTTATACTTCCTTCTGCCAAACGATACTATGTAATAAAATGTTTTGAAAGAATTGAGACTATTTTCATAACCCACATTCCTCTGAGCGTCAAGGAGAACCAATCTGATGGTTGTGGTCGACCAAAGAAAAAGTACTTAGCAGCTCATTCATAAAACGCGACTGAAGACGTTCTAAAGACGTTTTAACACAAAAATTACCCTTAGAACAAATACTTTAGACATTATACGTCAACGATATGTATACATTTCTTGCCTTCTTACAACGAAAAAAGCACCCAGTAAACATATACGTATTCGATATCAACTATACAGTTTGTTATAGTCGCACCTGTACAAAGCAAAAAATGTGCAAATACGGCTTTTAATGAACAAACGATTTCCTTTGGCAGGATTGTATCTGTGGTCTAAAGATCCATTTTCGAAGTAGAGCCCTTCAGATTTTTGATTTAGGTGGTAGTGGGGGCGGGGGAGTTCAAAGATCGCAGCCGACGAGTACATCTAAAAATAGGCCGACTCATTTGTTGTCTCTACTAGGGCAAGTTTGATATCATTTTCGTATAAAATGAATACGCTGAAATCATTTTTGATCATATTTTTCCTATCTTGATTCTGCGCTCTACTAACTAAAATTATGAAGTAAATACTAAAAGAAATCTAGTTTTGTGTAGATTCTAAATATATTAATATCATATAGGTTTGCTTAAAAATATATGGCGGAAGAAAATATCATAGGTCGCAAGACGGCTGCGCGGGCGGGTCGGCGAGTACCTAAAATACTTTACCAACTACTACGTAAAGTCACGGAATTCAAAGGTTTCTTCACTTTTAAAGTTGAAATAAATAATAGCGAATCTTCCCTGACTATACCTACGTGTCTAACTAATTACAATTATTGTTCCTCTAAGTAGACAATCCCAGGTATATATAAATTTAATGCTTATAAAATATTTTGATCGTTGTTTGATCGTTGTTGTTGATATTTTACTGATTGTTGTAAATGCCTTTCCAGTGCAATAGATCGCGAGGCTTTTCTCGAATATGACTTCAAGCAGGCCGAAGCAGAGAGTGCAACTTAATGAGGTATACTGGTCCTAGTTTGAAAAAATCACCATCATGCTCTAAGCGTTATCCCATCCCAGTATGTACAGTTGCATCCTGAAGGAAGCCCGGGTTCCGCTCCATAATCCCAAGATGAGGCGTCGGTGCTAGTTTTTATTATTATTACTTAAAAAATATCCACTGCATTATAATAAAAATGAGATATCTATTGGCCAGGAAGCAAAGATGAGGCTTATTCACATTGCCTTTCTATATATGTTTACCAATAACTGTGTTAGTTGTAGGCTGATTCCGAGTTTTTTTTTTATTCGAAGGGGGCTAACACCATGATGTTTTGATATAAATTTAGTGAAGATTTGATATTGGGATCCATTACAAAATGAACACTCTTTAATTTATAAAGGCATTTCCGATCCTCACAATAAAAATATATTTGATCCAATTGGCATGAAATATATTTTTATTGTGTTAATAAACCCACCCCTACCATTCCAAGATCACAAAGTAGTTTTTTTTGATTATTTGATTTCTACGATTTTTTTAATTTTTCCGCCATAGGAATATTTTTGTTATATTTTTTAAAATATATAAGATTAACAAGGCTTTCTAAAGAACTGTTTTTTTTCCAATGATGCAGGTGTTTTTTTAAGTTATGTTCATTTTTCTATTTTCAATATGATCGTAAAATTGCCGTTTTTTTCTTATTTCTCAAGAATTTTCTATTGAATGGTCCAAAAATGAATTCGACTTCCCTGATTTACTCGAGATTGACACCCAACTTGACCTAGTAGCTTAACTGCCGCAGATACCAAGAGAAACCTGTACTGCCTTCATATATGTTAATGTATGTATATAGAGAGAATAGTTTTAAATAATACAAACTTCAAATAGTTTGTGGCCACCAATGACCACTTTTTTAACCTCACAATGATAAATATACCGACATTTTGTTTATACAAATTTGGAAACTATCCCAGGCAAATGTATAATACAGCTCAAAAACATGCTCATACTGCTCATATTAAGCATAACCATTCTTATAAGTATGCTTTTTATGTGCTAATATTGAGCATGTGTAACAATCCCTACCTTAATACGAAACAACCATAATATAGTAAAGTCAGTTTTAAAATGAGAGCCCCTCTCCTAGTAGATGATAACGTTTGAGTTTCTGTGTGTTGTTCATATGTGCTTTACCTACCTCAGACGTGAGCGGGAACACACTGAATGGGCGTTCAGTTTAAGATAATATTGGTTTTACAATAGTAAATATTGGTTTGTAGATATAGTAAAAATATGGTATTGTACGTAAGTATACCTAATTTATAACAACTTCGGTCTTCCCTGTTACCCGGTCCAACGTAACGAAGGTCAGTTTGATAAGTGCAGACTGCCACCCTTACCTTATCAAAATTACTCTTTTACAAACCAAGCGCTTTTCATCATCTTTCATAACGCGCACTGCTAAGATTTGGAATTCCCTGCCGGCATCTGTATTTTCATATAACCTAAACCTTTTTAAGGCACGAATGAATAGGCATCTTCTGGGGGAGCTTGCTTCACCGTCGTCCTCATCTTATCCCCTGACTAGATGCTGGCCAAGAGCAATTCCATTCTTTAAAAAAAACACACTTCACTACAATAATGCTCTAAAAACCAAGAAAGCCGCCTCCACACAAACTAACCGCTGCCATTCGAGCACCGCGTGACAGCGTGACATTTCAGCCGTGACATTCACGCCACGCGTCACGAGCGTCACGTCAGTGTGACATCGCGTGCCGGCGCGCTGGTTAATGTTTAAATTCGATTATCGAACATTACTAACGGCGGAGATTTTAAATTGATTCTGTTTGTTCGGGGGGTGTTGATAATTGTGTTATGAGTCACCTGTAGGGAGCTTGGGACTTGGGCAGTAGAGAATATGCATGTGGAATGAATAACAATAAGATGTCACTATATGAATAGTAAACCATCAACTTATGAAAAAGAAAAAACAGTAAATTAATAAATATACTTAAAATCTGAAAAAAATATGACAATTGAATGTTTACAAAGACGATGTAATTTTTTTATTAAAAGTAAATTATAAACTACAATCAGGATTCTCCTTTTAACAACCAATAAATTGTATCTAAATGCAATATTTCACGACCGAAACAGCAAATTCCTCGCTTTTCCATAGGTACTTACAATACTAATACGGGGCGCATAGTATACCTACGAATATGCGTATGCATGGGTTGTCAAAATAACCCTTTCTTAGGCATTTTTCCAGACCTTTTTACACGTGAAGCTTGAGGACCAAGTGCACGCAGGGATCTCTCGGGCATTCCCGCCGATTAAGACATAGAATACTTTTTGTCTAGAAAATCATCCCACAACGGGATGAAATGGGTCGTTTACGCGGTTGAATTCGCCGGGAAAAGCTAGTTAAAATATAAAACACTCTAGTAATTAAAACCAACAACAAACTAGCAGATATACATACATATTTTGTAGTGGACTGTGGATATTGGGCATAATTTAGGACTATCTTTGATGCTATTTTGATTTTTGACTCGCCTTAGCTCAGGTAGGGAGAGCATTAGATGGGATTAATATCTTGTAAAATAGCATTTTTATTCATAAAATAAAATCTCAATGCGCGGCGATTTCAAGAGCAATAAGAGATGGAGTTATCGTAACTTTCTACTTTTACGAACTCCGTGTAGTCATTAAATCGCTCATTCAACAGACTCAACAATAAAGTATACACGTATAGATGTCTAATTCAGTGCGGATCATAAACACAGACAATAAAAAACGCACACGAAACAGCTACCTTTAGCCGCAACAATACGCAGGTCGCACCGTCCGTTCATTTACATAATCAACTCTCATCAGGGAGATTTGCATCCAAAACGCACAACGAATTAAATTCACAACACTACTACCAACATAATCAAGCACTTTCAACAACTCTTAACATGTAAACAATAGGGTAGAGTTTGGTATAATTGGATATCGAGCTAAGTTGGTAAAGTATTCAAAATAAGAATTCAAACGTCCCGCTTGTCAGCAATTTGTTTTGAAGAGAGAACATTTCTAATTCGCAAAAAGAACGAGCGTTCTATGTTTAAAAAGTAACGTCACGCAACCACTGTTAGGGTGTGTGCCTCCGCGGCCTCCGCCGTTAAGTATCGTCGGTATTTATTAAGTTGGATTATTGTCTCCGATGTACAGTCGCCATCAAATAAATATATCTGTACTTTTCAGGGTGCTCAAAAATATCTGAACATGCACTTTAACGCCTTGACAATAGAGTCGTGTTCAGATATTTGTGAGCACCTCGTTCGCTCCGATATATCTGATGGCGACTGTGTTTCAGAAGTACCTATGTTTCAGAGCAAATTAACGTTAGCTACCTACGTAAATCGTGAATAAAGCTACGTAAATCAAAATAATTGTGTCTTTAAAAAAAAATACGTGTGTAAAATCTCACCCAGTAGATAGATATACCTAAGACCTATCTACTAAGGTTAGCAAGAGTTGACCTAGCATCTTTCTTACATGTTTTATGGTATTATAATACGACAGAGGGTTCCACCACTGACAATAGCAAAGACAGTGAGATCATGATAAGACTAGCAAGATCAAGCTCAAGGCATAAAGGTCTTAGTTCTTAAGTTAAATTATATTTCTTAATTGAATTCAGAACTAATAAGGAATCTGTTGAAGTTTATCTGGTGAAGAATTAGTTTAACTTTTAAACACGAATTACACATCCATATGTACACACCTTAAGAAGTTCCGAATTTGAATTTGAAAAGTTCGAAATGCTCTCTAGATTTTTTTTCTGCAGCCGTCAATTATGACTGTGGCTTCTTAAGGAGCCAACGTTATTATTATTACTAGTTGGTACCAATTTCTTAGGCTTGCAACATTGTACGTTGTATCCCTACAATGCGCACATTTAGGTATATAATTTTTATTATTCCGACTCAAGGACTTTGTATTATCTATATAATAAAAAAAGACAATTCGGACATCGACGGGCACAAGCATTTATATGATACATTTTTTGTGTAGGTAAGGTAGCTGTACTAATTTGAAGACCTTGGGCACATTAGATTATAATTTACATGATGATATTATATTACCCTTAATCACAATTCGTTATAGTCGTTATACCTTGCTTATAGCATAAGATTTTTACTACTTACCTAACTTAAATAACGTTTAGTTACGAATAAAAATAACAAATTGTTTTCCCACTTTGGTTAATAAGTAGTTTAATTCACAAAATAACGTTTATATTACCCAACAAACATTTTTACTTTAAGTTAAGAAAAACCTTAGTGGACCTTATTTTTGTTTTGATATTTAATAGATTAGAGCCATTATGCGTCTTCCAAATAACAAATTAAATACTGATGTATGAAAATTTGCGTGCGATCAAAAAATCGCGTGGCATCCACACGATTCCGACCGACCCCGTAGACCATAAAGCACGTCGCATTTATCTCCGTATTTCTTCATCACGCCCATCATTGTGTCCAACTCTTTCTAAAGGTCGTATCTGCGACAGTTTTTCAAACGACTTAGGGCGTTATTAAACGGTTAGTATGCTGCCCCCGGGACAATCGAATTCGGATATTCGAATTTTGAATTTGGAAGCACCGCCGCCGGCTGCCATATCGCACGCGATGGTTTGTAACGGCCATTGTTTTTGGGGTATCGTTGGACGCATTGTGATGCCAGTTCTATTATTCACTACCGATTTCAGAAAACTTAACAGTTTTATTTTAATTAATACCAGCTGCCTACCCGGTTCCTCCCACGTTTTACAGAGAGCTCAGGCGGAGCTGTGGGTTAAAATAGTTTGTGCATCCCAAAATGTTCAATCTATTTATTACGACTTCTGATTTTTGACGTTCTGATTTTTTGAAATCGGAGTAAGCGGGTTGCTAGGCCAGTTACGCGACAAGAGTCAGTTTGCATGACCTGGACGAGGTCTATTAAGTCCTCTATAGAGAAACTGTGACTTGTATGCATTTTATTTGATAGTTATTCAATTAACTCCTCTAGAGAAACTGTGACTTGTGTATGCATTTTATTTGGTAGTTATTCGATTCAGTTAAGTCCTCTAGAGAAACTGTGAATTGTATGTATTTTGAAGTGTTTGCTGAGCAAAAGACAAATGAAGGTTTGTTTAGGGGCACTTGCAACATTACTCGCAAGTTCAGCAACAAACACACCGTACACCCGTACAGAACAAGCATTCTGTAAGGTGGAAGTACTTCCTCAGATAGGTTGCTCCAAATACGGATATGAGCACATGCTATTCCGCTGTGCACTACCTGCTTTTAGGGTTCCGTACCCGAAAGGTCCAAACGGAACCTTATTGCTGTCACTCATGCGTCCGTTCGTCCGTAGGTATTGTTTTTGATGAATTTTTGAAGTTTCCATTGACCTATCAACTTGAAATTTGGTGAAACTATTTATTATTTGTGATAATCCATATTGAAAGGGACCTTATGGCGGCCGGCACTTACGCCTTTATTGCCGCTGTTCCAATACAATAGTGAATAGGTGCAACGTAAGCGCCTGCCGCCATAAGGTCCCTTTCGATGTGGATTATCACATTTATTAAGTATACATTACCAACAAATACTATCTACAAACTTTACCTCTTTATAATATTAGTATCGACTTGCGGAGGGTAATTGGAGGGATAGCCTAAGTAATATTACATATTTGTGATAATCCACATCGAAAGGGACCTTATTGCGGCTGGCGCTTACGTTACACCTATTCACTATTGTATTGGAACAGCGGCAATAAAGGCGTAAGTGCCGACCGCCATAAGGTCCCTTTCGATGTGGATTATCACATTTGTAATTCGTTTCGGATAAAAAAACCAGGAGAAGGGGTGTACCATTTGGCAACCCTGAGGAAGGAATTAGGTATTAAACTGATGATGATAATGATGACACACTATTATGTAGCATCGCGAACATGGATTATTGAGCCACTTGACAACCTTCGCAACTTGGACGTATAACGCAAATCGGGACTAACATGTCATCGGGTAACATCGGTGGCCGGTCAATCATTACACGGCTAAATTACGGACAATAGCAAGTGGCTCAACAATCCCGGTTCGCGGCTGTACTGTAGGTACTTAAATAAAACCCCGTTTGACAGACGTGCAAAATTTGCATGCAACTTTCATTAAATACATTTCGGGTTACAGAAGTATATACGTAACGAGTTCAATCGATTTCCGAAACCACGCATTGTAGTTTTTGCGAACGATCCTGGTATGTTACACACAATAGGACTTACTTTACATATCCTTCTTGGTCTTATGTAACGTAAAGCACAGTTGACGGAACCCTACTATTTATTTACTGCTAAAAGTTTAGTAGTTCAAGGTCAGACCGCATAAGCGCATGTTCCCAATGTTTTTGTCTATGGTGTATTGTTATCGACGAAAACAGGCCTTCTGAGAAGAAACGAAAATTACCACATAGGTATCATTTATACTCACACTGTGATTAAGTATTTGGTCCTATTTTAGGCCTTTTCTTTCTAATATTACACTTATAGATATTTCCTTTATTCCCTTTGTTCTGGCCCATTGTCGATTTCAATAAATTGTATGGTTGATGAAACATAATTTGCACCGATTCGCCATACAATTGTAAGAGTCGCGTAAATAGTTCGTTGATCAAATTATATAGTGTAAAGGTATATTATTGATAATGTTAGTCGAAAAATATGTGTTTAGTTAGTTAGTTAGTTTTTCTGGGCATTTTCCGCTATAGCTGATATACTTGGCATGTATGTATGTGCCTATAATCTTAAGTTGGTTTTTATATATTCATGGAGTAATCTTAGAGGAATCCCAAAGCAACAAATTCTTATTCATGAATTACGTCACTAAAGATCCATTATTCCTAATTGACAGTGTGAGAACTTTTATTCGTGACTCAATATTTAAATATTATTTCAAAACTTTCTTTCTGTGTCGCAGTTTAGCATTCATGAGACGGAATGTTGCAATTTTCGAATTCCGAATTCAAATTCGATTTCGTTTATTCAAATTTTTCGAATTTACGAAATTCTATACACACTTCTTAAAATAAAACCCCTAATTATATTTGACAGTGTGAGAACTTACATTCGTGACTATGTGATCGACTGGTGAAGTTTTTGAATTCCAAATTTCCTACTTATTCAATTTTTTCGGATAACCACATATAACTTTTCGAGTTGCGACTCCTGATTCTTTTTGTAAATACGTGGGAAGATTTTTAAATACATGGCGTTTGAGAATTATTTAAAATAAATAAATTAAATTAAAATAAATAAAATACCTAGCTAAATAAAGAAAATAAGCTGCAAGCAACTATTACTTTCATAGTTTTAGCGACTTATTTATATAATAAAAAATAAGTTGCTGTCAGTACCTAATTGCAGTGCCTACTTACTAACTTAACGTAAACATATGTAAGTAGATAGTTTAAAACTGCTCTATCTACTAGGGTAGTATACTTATGTATAATTATATTACAATATTGATAAAATTACTGATAAGATAGATAGGTCGGTGTACTACCTACAAACTAAACGGACGAATAAACCAAATTTAATATTTTACTAAGCCAATAATTAAACGTTACCTATAGTTAAAAAAAGAACTGGGTTGTTCTACAAACTAAGGACGAAAATGAGTCCGATTCCGGCCCGACGATTTTTTTCATTATAGTTACAAAATATAGTTTATCATAAAGATTACATGGTCTTTTAGCCTATGTTAAGTGGAACGGACAAAATATTCAAAAATATTAGAGTTATGGCAATTTTAAGAAATCAAGCAGCAGGAAACTGAGATTGTAACCAGGAAACTGAGGATTTAAACAAATATCAATCAAAATCAACGTTTATTTAATAATAAATTCACAAATAAAAACTATGCTTCGAACCATTAGTTTGTAATTGTCCAAATATCTTGAACTATCGTGATAATTAAGTCTATTCTTGACTTATACTAATTATCTATCTAAATCAGTCTTGAACAGGAACTTTTATAATTAAATCTACAAAATTAGCATTAATAAAATAATAAATTTTGACTTCATAGTATAAAGCAGAAAAAGTAACATATGATGTTGAACAAAAATTATTTTTCAATATAAACACTCAGGATCCTGCATTTTTCTCAGTATCCTGGCTATTTATTTCATAGGATCCTGAGACCAGGTTCCTGAGAATTTCGGAATAATATTTAAAAATAACGTCTATTTATAACATTCAACCAAAATCAAGCAGCATTAAGCCTTCGTGTAAGCAATTTATACATCAAAATGCTACAATTACCATATTACCACATGAATTTCGTAATTAAATATCTTGCCAGGATTCTGTGAGCTCGACTGATTATGACGCGACTTCCTCCATCAAATGTACCGGGCAGACTAAGCAACACACTGGGTGCAAAACGATAGGTGGTATTCTTTGTCTTTTTCGTACCGGCAACGAACTCAGCTAAACGTCAAGGTGGCGCGGCTAATAGAATATTGAATATTCGCTTATTTAACATTGGGCAGGATCCTGATATAAAACTGTTGGGACAACTTCTGGACAAAGTTTTTATAATGTTATTGTTACAATAAATTAGTAATATGTCACCTAGGTAACAATAATAATAGGATGTCATTTATATTGGTTTAGCTTATGGGCTCAATGTAGTAGAAAATAAATAATATTGCACATTAGATTCAATTTTGCTCGTGGGACACTCCAGGATCCTGGGAATTTGACGCTTTGAGTATTTTTTTTTCTAAGATAATATATTAGTATCTAAATTATTTTTAGAGACTAGGTAGATATAGGTATGGTAAACAATGTGTTATGAAAATAAACTTGGTTGTAACAATTTTTTCATGACATTTTAGCTGAGCTGTCGAAAATTCCTTACTTTGTAGAACTACCCAACTAACGAAATAGTTTTAAATATAGTAAAGGAAAAGAGGAATTTTATGGAAATCATTGATTATAGGAGAGGAAAAATGTAAAGACATCTAGCTGTTACGCCAATGACTACTTCATTGGAAAAATATGTAATAGAGGGAAAGAGAGGGAAAACGGGGAAGACCTAGAATAACATACCTAGAGCAAATAAAAAAATAAGCTTCATCATAACATGGTATATAGTGAAGGATAAACCTGAATGTAGAATAAGCTGAAAATTAATCTACCGACATGCCCCGAGCTCTTAAATTATATGATTATGACCTAATATTACATTTATATAACCTAATAGACAAGTACGTATTCGTGTCATCCATGTGAACCTAATATTGTTTTATATTTTATACCTGATTGGACAATTTTGACATCCGCATACGAGGGGTTAGCTAAGTTAGAAAGAGTCCTACTTATGTATCAATCTTTAAGAATATCCATAGGATTATTTCTTATTGAATTTGTATACTCACTATGATTATGTAGTTGATTGTACGTAGGTAGGTATAGGTTTAGTATATTTATTGCCACGGGCACCTAATACACATTTATTAAATTAGTAAAATTACCAACGAAGCACAGACACATTTATAAAATAAAACTGAAAAGACCAGGCGCATTTTTATATTCGAATCGAGCACCTGCTTAAGTGCCCCTGGAACTGACATCATTCAAATTATACTTACCTTTTATAAATTGTAAACATATTAAAAATTGGCAAAAAAACAAAAAAAATACCATTGAGAAATTCCCACACGGAAACCTACCCGTCGGGAGCAATTTCAAAATTGGAATCGAAATTCAAATTCGTTAGCCACTTATTTGAATTGAGAATCGGTCGCCAGAAGCTCGATCTGGGCACGCTTCTGGATAACGCACGCAAAGGCCAATATTTAGCGCCAATTTTTAAATAACTGGCCACTTTAGAACACGTTCCATAACATTTTTTTTAGAATTATAGTTTAATTTTGTCTAAATGCTTGGCAAAATGGCCGTTTATTCTAATTTTTCAGCAATGTATAATGAAAGAGCAAGGTCAGAAATGATATTAAATTGAAAGTAGGTCAGATATGTCTACCTACCTAATTACCTACATATCATTCCAACATTATAAAAACTAAACAGCATGACATTCCACGTTAAATCAGGCTTAGGTATACTTACCTATTTAATTGTAATATACACATTTACAGGTAATACTTGTTTACTTAATAAAAGATTAAGTTAGGTTTACATCTACATACTATGCAGTTGCTTACAACAGAATAACCAATAAAGCCATAGCCAGGTTTAAAAAAAAAACCTAACCTGGTTACCCGTAAATATCGTGGACTAAAACCTGCCTACCGAACTTTTGTAAAAACTATAGCTTATAAAGAGCGTGTTATGTAAAATCTACGTCCACAACGTAATCACCGTAACTCCTGCCATCCCGCTCGATTCTACGCTCACTCCCCACCTCCGCTATCTCTCTCTATGCGACACAAAGTGACATCCATTACTGAATGTCACCGACAGCCAATGACGCGGACGGAACGATCATTGGTCGAATGAGTTAGATTATCCTTTTGTATAACGAAATTAAGATACTGTTATAGTCCATAAGCTAATTAGTCTATTACAAAAGATCATAAGTGATTTCATACACATAG
Source organism: Epiblema foenella (assembly GCA_963556455.1). Lineage (NCBI taxonomy): Eukaryota > Metazoa > Arthropoda > Insecta > Lepidoptera > Tortricidae > Epiblema > Epiblema foenella. Next base: position 8,785,117 of record OY747113.1, on the reverse strand, counting down.
CAAAAGTTAACGTAATAGTTTGCACTAAAGTTCAATGTCAAATACGCTAATAAAAATTGTTATGCGACAAAAAATATTTGACGGTAGTTCTTGAGACAATCTCTGTTTACGGAACACAAGGTATTTCGAGCTTTAAAGAAGCTAGACTTAGGTTAGACCAGACTGACATACCTACATAGCAAGTGTTGTATACATTTGCCTGGAATAAGCATGCTACTATACTAACTACTAGCATGCTCATTATGCAAACGCGTTCAAACTTGCTATTACCACCCTCTTCTACCTGCACCTCAGGTAGAATAACAAAGATAACACGGGTGTCTACTTATCAGCATGCTTAATACAGGCACTAAGTAGGTAGGTTAGCATTTGCTCAATAGTAGCATGCTTTCGTGCCAATTTTGAACATGTGTAACAGTAGTACTTACCTATGAAATATCATTGGATGATTAACAGTAGCTTTGCGGTGAAAGACAACATTGTGAGGAAAGTGATCTAAATCCCAACAAAGATATAGGCCCTCCATGCCCCCTCTCTGCATCCCTTTGGTTTGGACGGTCAGATGGCATTAGTCGCTTTCGTAAAACTAGTGCCTACGCCAATTGTGGGGATTGGGTGCCAAAGTAGACCTCGGTCGCCTTTAGGATATAACCGAGAAAACGCTAGGAGTGATCGAGTAAGTATACTCATATTGAGTTAATGGAGTAAGAGTGAGACCTTAAAAGTGTTAAACTTTAAAATCTTACACTAAACGCCCCTCCACACGCCAACATCACGCACGCATCACATCATCATTTACGCTCACATCTGACGTAAGCATTACCTAGGTGTATAAGCGCAATTACACAGAAACACATAACATACTGAATAACAATATCTGCCTACAGGGAGAGAGTCGTTCATTTTAAATTTGGTTTTATCTACCCCAGCTTAAAATAGAGAAACTCGGTATACTATTAATATCGAGTTTCTCTATTCAAAACTAACAGTTGTATAAAAAACCTACATTCTAAAACATAATAACACACAATAATAGTTGAGGGCGTGCTCCCGCCCATTGGATGAAAATATGTCACCGCACCGACGCGGCCTCGACTGTGATTGGTCGAAACTGTCACCATGTCGCATGCAGTGACATCCGCGATTGGTCGAGACCACGCCCAGTGCGCACGTGTTATAATTTTAAATTAGACGCGCTTGCTACTGGCTGTTTTGAACGAGTCTTTTTAATTTTAAAAGTGTTGTTCGGTTTTTTATGTGAATGCTAGGTTTTTGAGCGTCGAACTTTTAATTGGTCATAGAGTAAGGAATTTATTTACTGAGGTCTCATTTTTATTAATTGTTATACCTAATGTTTTTTTTGCAAGTAAGTAGGCAAGAAACCCGTAATTATGTATTACTAAACACTCGCAATACTTACCTAGGTAATGTGTGTTATCCACAATTTGTATGTACAGTTAGGTAAAGTTAAACTTTCGCACCCTGTCTGCCTACAGTCAACAGCAGAAGTAGCTATGTGTACAAACAAGTCAAAATTACCTACACACGTCTGTATTACGTACTTACAAGGCAATAACAGCTTGTGTAGCTAATTGTGAGAACTCACTCGCGACTCCAGCTTCTGAACGTTATTACGAATTTGATAACCTAGAAAAATTTTCCAAACATTAGAGACATTAGACTTTTTTTTTAATTGCGAGAGGTCGCGGGCAGCGCGACTGCGCGAGAGTATTGATTGAGACGCTGGGGTTCACGCCCGGACGAGAAGGTGACAAATGGGATGAAAAAGATTTTTAGCATTCTCTATGGATACGTTGCGTATGCGTGAATGTGCTCGGATTATATGGCACAATGTTGTGGGGAAGAGTATAATTCAATTTTAATTAAAAGTTATAGTAATTATTACTTGATTAGATATACCTACTATAAACCTAATGTATTTTTTTAAAGTTCTTTTGATAGTTGTGATATTACCAATCAATAGTCGTGCTGCATGTGTGCAAATATTGGATAAAGACCTATTCCTAAAATAGTTATTCCTTATAAATAATTATTTATTTGAATAATAATTATTTCTTAGGAATAACTATTTTAAGAATAGGGCCCACATTTACCTAACTACAAATTGTTAAGACTTTATCAAGCGATCACATTTCAGTTTTATGAATAATATAATGGAACCGTCTAACTAAACAAAACCGGTTAAGTGCGTGTCGGACTTCGCACAATTGCAAGTTTTCTGGTATTGGCGAAAATAAGGACTCAACTAGGTAAAAAAATTTTTTACATGTGAAGGTGCACAATTATATAACAAATTACCGCCTGTTTTAAAAGCTGTAGGCTCACTTAAGGTTTTCAAAACTAAATTAGCGGTTCATATTTATGAACAATACCCTCTTTAAGAATACCTTAAGCGAGAACACATAAATTAATTAACAAATGTCTACTTTTCTTAAAATGTTCATAAATCCATGTTCTCATATAAGTGACTTCAATTGTATTTTTTGAGAATAAATATCTTTAAACTGACAATTAGGGTTCCGAACGAACCGCAAAATTAAGTTGGTTTTAATGGGAAAAATCAGGAAATTTCAAAAAACAATCTGATTTATCAATATGTTGGTATTTGTTGGTAAAATATACGTTATAATAAACATTAGCTATCACCAAATTTTAAGTTCATAGGTCAATGGGAAGTAAAGAAATTCTTCAACTAAATTTTGTAATAGACGAACGCCGGACGGACGGACGCGTGGTTGACAGAAATAGGGTTCCGTTTGGACCCTTCGGGTATGGAACCCTAAAATGCATTACTTTGAGATATTGTAATTATAAAGGTAGGTATATACATATCTTTATAGCCTAATAAATTTTCGGAACGGGCTAACAAATAGGTAACTAAATATTAAGTACTACGGTATAAGCCTTAGCTGAATTTGAATAGGTATCGTGATGTCGGTACCTATCTGGTTCAATGATAATTCATTAAATCATCTCCATTAATAGTAATCGGTAATTAATATTTAGTTATTTGTTAGGCCATTCCGGAAATTTATAAGATTTCTTCACGGCTATATTCTTATTCCATTACACGCACTTTTAATCTAAAATCTAGTAGTCAATGCGATCATAAACCAGCCATCCCTTTTTGAGAGGGCCACTTGTAAAAATTAGGTACTTTAACAATTCCACCCTTAACATAAATCGAAAGGGCAACCCTAACCCTTACAGCTCTGAACAAAAAAAGAAAGTAACAACCAAAGCGCTTCATACCCTGTTATAGCTTCTTGGGACTGCAATAGTTCACTCTTAACTAAGTGAAAATAAAACCCAAAAACAAACTAATCTTGGGGAAAATAAAACGACACTAAAAAGGAAGTGAAGTGTCCGAGAAAATGAAATGGAATGCAAATGAAAGGGACGGAGTGGATGAGGTTTATTTGATGGTCTTGGAGTAAGTAGTATCGTAAAATCATAATAAATCGTAGGTAGGGTTAGCAGTGTTTGTAGAATCTGTGGCAGTTTTTATATACCTACTACGGCGGTGGCAAACAGCATATGGTCTACCTAATGGTAAGTTACTCGCACCGTATCCCTTGGAAGTTTCTGACTCCAGAAGAATCCCGATATCAATGCAGGATTAATGCGACCTTCGTTACTCAAAATACTGAGCAATTTGGTGTTACTCGTCGATATCTATTGCCTTGATTAATGTTATTAGTATATGAATAACATTAATCAAGGCAAGTGGAAGCGACGGGTGACCAGAAGGCTGGTGCGTACCTCGCTCAGCGGATCAGCATTGCTGTTCAGCGCGGCAATGCGGCCAGCCTTCTGGGCACCCTACCGCCGAGCTCCGAGCTGGAGCCTCTATTTACTTGTAAACATTTAGTTTTTAGTTGTTTATTTTAAGCTTAGTTTATATTCTATTTTATTCTATCGCACTTATAATAATGTATACTCCTGTCCTGTATTAGTGGTCCAATAAAGAATATTACTTGAATAATTATGATTGGAAATTGGCCTTAAGTGTAGGTCTATGGGTACATCAATGTCTGTCTGTATACACCAGCAGTCGGCAACAGGCGTCCCGCGAGGCTTCTTTTGACAACCGACAGTATGGTACCTTTTGTCTAATTAGAGTCACAAATTATGAACCCGTGACAATTTTGTTAGCTAATACTATACGGCCCTTGGCTGCTAATGCTAATAGGTTGCTGACCCAGGGGTCGGCAACCTATTAGCAGCCAAGGGCCAAATCAAATTAATAGTGTACATCAGGATATACACTAATAATTTGGACTCAAAGCTCCGTAAAGACTTGGAGAGACTGAAGAAGATCCGCGCCCACAGGGGCATGCGTCACTAATGGGGCCTGCGCGTACGCGGTCAGCACACCAACACCACTGGCAGGAGAGGACGTACTGTTGGTGTGTCTAGAAGAAGTAACTAATATGTACCAATTTTTTTATTTTATCGCATTGCCATCAATTATTCAGATCAGGCGCGGATCCAGGATGTTGTTCAGGGGGGGGCACTTTCGAACTTTCCGAAAATAAAACTGACTTTTGATAACTGTTTTTATTGTCAGAACATATTTCCTACATCAGGACATAGGCAATTGCCCTCCCCTGACACAGGCTTCAGCAACAGCAGCAACAGGGGCAATTGCCCCCCCCCCCCCCTGTATCCGCGCCTGATTCAGATTGCTTATGCTCAAAACATTCAGCTTCGAAACTGACATACAGACAGGAACATACACAGCCTCCTTATATCTAAATTCACCTCTTAACTTAAATTCTAAACTCATCCGTATCAAATGTTTTCTCCCAACCTTAACGTCGTAACTCCTTATTTTATATACGATCATTAAGACATTTCAAACTAACACATTGTAAGCTACATGGCGCCGCTGTTCACAGATTACATTTCACAAGAGACCCATTCTGTTAATTAAAGTTTCGAATAGCCTAGTACTAATCCAACAAGCTAGGTCTTAAGGCAGTGCATTGAAAAATATCGCGATCTTTGAAACGCGTGTTTGATAAGATTAGGAAACGATTATTTCTCTGTTAGAGTCTAAACATGGTTGCTGAAAAATTTGCCAATAGAAATAAATTTTGGATTAGTCTTTGGTTTAGTTTTTTTTCCTCAAACTAATAAAAATACTTTATTCAACGACACAATAAAGTTAAAATTATGAAATATAGTCTCATCTAAAATTTCACATGAGGAAATATGAATAAAACTTCATTAAGTAAGATAAAAGTTCTAGAAAATGTAAAAAAGGCATACCCTTAAAGGGTTAATTCAAACTGTTCGAGGTAATGGCACAACATATTGCTAGGACTAATCAGTCCTACTACTCGCACCTTTCTTCCTCATTCCAAAAATAACCTTAATAGCATGAACTTAAGTATACCTTGGAAAAACAAGTTATGTTAAGATACGAGTTTTGTAAAGTTATTTGTAGGCGTGCCCCCCGTTGCGCAGTGGCAGTTTAATGCGAATCTAAAAGTGAGGTTTTGATAGCTTCGGTTTAACTTTATGCCAAATACTTTGAAGATACTCGTACCTATATAATTTCACTAGCTAATCAAAGAATCTTTAACTACTTATATTTAGGTATAGAGATTCGAATTTATTAGAAAGTTATGGTACCTAACGTACTGGTTCAACTCCACCATGGGATTAGTTTTTTAACTAATGTAGGTACTAATGGTGATAATGTAAATAATATAAATTGATGTAACCGTTAGCTTTTCGGTGAAGGGAACTTGCTTTGCGAAGAAAATCAAAATGTATGGGTTGGTCTCAGACAGTCTAGAACGCAGAATTACTAGTTTGATTTTTGCCTACATGTGTCATAGTGACATGTGCAATTAGGACTACATCTTATGCGGACTAAAACGCAAAATGACTACTTTGTATACTTCCGGCATAGTATAGCGACATATACGCAAAATGTCCGCGGACAGTGAACTGCAAAATCATTTTACCTTTCGGTATGGTTTCATTATATATAAAGTCCCTATCCCGCTGCTATGTGTTTCACTAAGCACCGTCTCACTGTTGCCATTTTTGACAGTTTCCATAAAAAAACGGGTGAGAAAAAAACAGGTGACAGGTGGGTTTGTGAAAAACACCCCAGTTCTGCGCTACGCCATCGCAGATACATCTATGAGATAAGGCCATGTGCCCAGCAGTGGCACGTATATAGGTTAATGTTGATGATAAGTAAGTTTGTTCAGTTGCAAAAAAATTATAAAGTAAATTGTCAAAATCGCAAGAGGTATTCCTGAATTGTGTGCACAATAGGATACCTATCAAATGAAGAAAATGGTGCAAGTTTGGTTCGGGTAAAACAGCGGTCGCTTATTTTTCTCGGGGTATGAATCAGTGACCTATTTCGCAGTCGCAAAGATTTAGATTTATCTCATGGGAAATGAAAATTTACAAGGACGAGATGAAATTCAGTAGGTAGAGATTTAAGAATCATAATTATATTAATTTAGGTATGTTATTTAATGACCACATAAGCATCGCGAGCCGCACAATTGTTAGATATTGTTTAACTTATTTTACTACAAAGTTGACCTAGCTGATGGTAAGACATCCGTAGCCAATGGACGTTACAATTTCAGAGAAGTCACAAACGCGTTACTGGTCTTTAATGATTTGACAATGTTCCGACAACGTTCGAAAACGCGCCTTTGACCCCTCTGAAGTCACTAGGCTACACACAATCAATAGGCTACATTGTTTGCATAAAAATGTTTTGATTTCAGTCGGGGTTACTGAAACGGCACGTACTTAGGTAGGTACCTAGTAGGTATAGGTAAACGTAGTCCAGGTATTCTCCAAGCCTAGCCCTCAAACTCCACCAATCAGTCTCAATTGGGAAAAGTTTGTGCCTATTAGCGAATCGTGAACTGCCCGGTGCCCAGTTGTTTGTTTTTATTCCAACTTACCCTTAATTGGTGGTTTGGACGGCTCGGCTCTTAACAAACCCTGTTTTTTCAGAATTGTTTTTCTACAACCATACGTCTACATTAGTATTACTCACTCTACGTCTTCGAAATTATAATGAACGTAAAGTCTGATTTCCATACAGTAGGTACCTAAATGCAACACTGGGCGTTTGAGAACCGTTCCCCGTCGCATGGCACTTGCAGGCAAGAACCCAATAGGGATGTTCACTCAAAACTTGACTACTCCATAAGAATACTCCAAAAGAAACAAGGCATTATGTTATTATTAGTATCATTTTCTTCCTTGTTTGACGAAAATGATAATAATTCTTGTCAATTTCACATGTATGCAAATTTATAATGTAATTCCTTATCATCACATAAAAAAATCTAATCTATAAATGGTCGATTTACAAATGCTGGCGTGGAAAATGTATGAAACTGTCATTAATTTCATAGATATTCCGCACCAGCTATCGACCTACTATCATTGTGTTTCCTCATGTTTTCAACGAAAAAGGGCACTACTGTATGGACATTCTTCTACCTAGTAGAGTGTAGTACCGACAAAAAAAGTTAAGGTGATATAGTATGTTGGCTTGCTTATATCTGTACCTCTAGTATATTTTTTTACAAACAAAACAAAAACGTACGCTTTTACATTTAGTCCCAATTTATATGGCAACGCGAACCGCGCCTCTGATGGCCTTTAGTGGTAACTATTTTTTCACATACAAATTGAGACTAAACGCAAGCGCATTCGTTTGTTTTGTTTCGAAAATATATATACTAGAGGTACTGATATAAAATTGGGTGATGACTGTACCTATTTTAGAAATGGCTGTCAGGAATACAAAATAACATTGCATCGTAAAATACCTAATCTAAAGTTGTAGTATGTGGCTCTTACCTCTTAGTGGCTGTTATAACGGCTTGATGAGAACAACATTGTGGTATATTCTGAATTGTTCAGCAATCCAATGCTACGTTAGACCAGTATACTCATAACTTTGGTCTCCATTTAATTAAACATAGCTGTTAGTCACCACCCAATAAATCTGTACTCTTCAGGGCGATCAAAAATATCTGAATGTGCACTCTACAACCCATGCCTTAACAACAGCGTCGTGTTCAGATGTTTTTGAGCACTTTGTTCGCTGGATCAACCTCCCGCCTTGGAGCCGGCGGTCCGCTGTGACACCTACCGTTTAGTCTCAATTTGTATAGCAACGCGAGCAGCCTCCCTGGTAGTTTTAGGTGGTGTTACCTATACAAATTGTAAGTTTTCGTTTTTTTTTTGGAAAAACCTTATTCTAAAGATACTGTTGATGTGTCAAGTAAGGAGCTCCTAGATCCTAATGACATTCAATTTGTAACTCGTACCATATTGTCTTCAAAACTCACTGTCTTCGATATAATAATTATGGCATCAAACTTTGGCAATTTTAGGCCGAACAACCAGTTTTTTGACTTAACTTTTGTGAAGATGAGTCGAAAATAAAAATCTCTCTTGCGTTATTAGAGATGTCAATAAGGAACAGTTACATGTACATTTCATATATATAAGTGCATGAACAACATACTAGTATCGAAAATAGATTTGTTTTGGACCATGTTTGAATAAATCATAAAAAAATAAGTAGTGAGTTTTCCTGGCGACGTTCTCCTTCACCGAAAAAACGCTGTTAAATATGAACTCCTACTAGGTATGGCACAGTCGGCCTCATAAGTAGCTGGAAACTTTGGGGCTTTGTCGCTTTCACCCGTTGCAAACTTAGTATAGCAGTTTAAAACATGATAATATAAGCAACATGGTATAATGGTGTTAAGCCCGTTGTGAGACCAACTGTATGAAATTATTAAAAAAAATATGGTGGTGAATACATCACACCGTCAATTCACATCCCTTAGTCGACAGCAGACACACATAAGTACGAGACTGGTGGTCTACAGACTGGGATTAAAATCTCTTAGTTGCCTTTACATTCTCACTTACGTACCCATACAGGGTGAAATAATATAGACCGTACAAATTTTCACAGTGGATTCCTTGGCGAAAAATAAAAATACGTTTTTTTCTTTCAGTACAAAAATATTGAGCTGAAAGATATTCTAAAAAACTATGCGTTCGTGGATACCGTGGTAGCGCGCTATGTGGGAGGCGTCGATAACGTTCGCCTCGCCCCACGTTGAGTCGCCAAAATAAATTTACGCCTCGAATAACCCATTATTACCAAAAGCAATATAAATATAAAAAATATATATATTGGATTTTTTTATAAAAAAAGCATATGTTTCATACTATGTCTGACGAATACCCTCACCATTTTATAGTACTACCGGCTCGTAAACAATGTTGAGTGTCACGTTCGCTATCGCGCATCTTTACCAAAGATGCAACAAGAAAGTGCACAACCGTTCATGGGGCATTTTGCATTGGTCGAGAGAAGGTAGGTGAGCGCGCCCCTCCCCCCGCACCGCCAACCCCGAGCGTCACTCGGCTCCCGTTTAATCCCAGATTATTAACATTTAGTATAACGTAAATATTTATTCGGACGAATTTTACCAATTTTTTATTGATGCCTGGGAAAAATTTGAACGGTCAACAATTTTTCACCCTGTGTTAGCTTCAACCAGTATTTAGTATTAGTTACGCAATATGATGATTGCACTGGGAAAAAAATACCACCCGCATCGCCCCAAGACATGTGAACACTGCTCCGGTTGTCTGCAGGATATCATTTAGATTGTTACTTAACCGTTAAGTAAATTTAATTTTGTCGGCCTGCTTAGCCTAGTGGGTAGTGACACTCCTAGTAAGGGCAAATTGTTTGCCTGATGAGCATGAATTTTTGTTTCTGAGACTTGTATGTTTTCTTATGTTAATTTATCTATATAAGTATGTATATCATCGCCTAAACAATTAGGCGATGATATATGATGAGTACAAACTCATACAAGCTTTTTGCATAGTTTCGATCGCGGCTTATGATATCATAAATATGATGTCTAAAATTTATTTGTACTAATCATACATTGCCAATAACATTATTCATTTATAAATATTACAATAACAAATTAAACAGTCAATTAGGGAAATAAATAAATTGCTTAAATAGTAGCATAACATGTCGACCAAAAATAAAATAAATTAATCTATACAATTTAGGTAAGGCGAACGTCCCACAATGTTTGACAACTTAATATGCCTCTATTATTATGACATTAGATTGAAAATGTCAAGTATAGGGTCAATATCGAGCACTGGAATTTTTACCTTCAATGAACTCGACTGTTAACAATCGGAATGCTTCTCTATGGTATGCGCAATAACTTACAACGTGCCGCCTCCCTCGTTAGTGTTCGAATTTTAAATTCATTCGAGTCATTTACTGTCGCACTCGCGACCGCTGCGCGGGACACGTGACGTCATTAGTCAAGAAAATTAGGCGGCGCCCACGTGCTTGATACTTGCTGCTGAATATTGGAAAATGTAATTAATAGATTTTGCAGGATTATCTGCATATACATTTATATAACGACAGTGTTCATATATATATGTATATATATATGTCTGTCATTTTTATGCAATCGAAAGAGAACTTGACTTTTTAACATCAACAATTTATATAATTAAGCACACCTAATGTCGTAACAAAAGATCTATAGTTGATAAACGACTTATTTTGAAGATCACGGAACCTTGTTACATTTTGTATGGTGTGCTGTAGGCATACAATCGTAGGTGTACATTCCGTGGGGTACCTACTAAGTCAAACTTTTCTATGACGGTTATCTAATGTAAAAACTTCGAATACCCATTTACCGACGCTACCAGTATTAGGATGAGTATTCACAAAGAGATGCTACGATAAGCTGTTTTATTAATTAATTATGACACCTCGTAGGCTTGACAGGTGTGATCTGTACTGCGAAAGCTTAGCAGTTTAGGTAGCAAAACTTGCAAACTCACGTACCGATAAGGAGACTACCGATGCAACGGCGATCTCAGCTCACTACATGAAGTCGCTCAAGATGTTCTGAATTCACCGTTGCGTCACCAATCGATCAGCCAGTTCGGCCCCAGCCTGATCGGTAACTGCCCACCTGCCCAGGCATTTCTTCAGCTAGTACCTTTACAAAATATCTCTAAAAAGTGTTCGCGAAAGTATCAAAACACGTCGGGCCTCGTAAAGCGCCTTGTCGCGGGCGGCGACATGACGAATGGCGCTCCGAATTTAAAATCTGCCGCGTAACGCGAGCTGCTAATGGCATTGTTTATAGACTTTCTCGCTAGCCAGTGTTGCCATGTGCAAGGCGAAACTTTTGTGATTCTGCAAAAGAAATGTCTCTTTAACCTATTGTGTGAATAGTCGCAGTATTGAGTAGCAAATAGAAACAAATTATTGAGCAATTGAATAACTTTATGCATTTTGTGTTATATATAAACCTTTTAATAATCTTGGTTCTCCGATAGATCTCACTTCTTTTATTAGCAAAATCATTTACGAACTTGGAATTTCTTCAAGTTCATGTTTTTGATGGAATAAGCTAGTTCATGAACATCTACGGCCAGAAAATATGTCGCAGTTTTGTACTTCAGGTATTTTCAGCGAAAATTTAGAACGTATATAAATTCCCTGCAATGGCAACACCGGTTGCCAGTTACTTACGAATCTGCAGCCGTTTTGGCTGAATGATTGCTCCTTGGCCTTAATGAAGCTTGAAATTGTTTTAAGTGTAGGGAGCTTTAAAAATGCAAGTAATGTTTATAAATGTTTTCTCGAGACTAGTGGAATAGTGTGTTGCGATCAAGTTAACGACAAAGCCCGGATTCGTCCAATCAAGAATAAGATTTATCCAAAGATTATTCTACCTACTATGTTATCCTTACCTATTATTTTGAGGATTAATCAGAGAGTATGCCTCTTTGGTAATTGGTTTTATTTAGATCGAGTACTTACAGAAATGCGCGCGTGTGTGTGTGTGTGTGTGTGGCTATATGCTTTGGTTTGGTTGCACGCTTTCCAATGGGTTGGGTCAGACACATTGTTGGTACAGGTGTGTTAGTAGCTTCTTAGGTATATTAAGATATCAACCCAAAAACAGTGCAAGTATTTAAACTGACACACCACACATTTCAACTACAACAGTCAATTCTACTCTTAAAGTACGAATATTTTAGGTATAGTTTTTTATTAGGTAAACACATTTCTTGGTATTCAATACCTACTTTTTTAACCTGACTGTGGCTTTATAGGCCGGGTTTAATAACGCGATAGGAGAGTATTCTGAGGAAAATCCAGGGAAACCTCCAACAAGACCACGCAGGCGGCTTTAACCAAATCTGAGGTGCGAGTAGAATCGAGCTCCTGGGAGTATTGTCACTGGTTCACTAAACCTAGCCTAGCTGAGAGGAGTCCAGCAAGAAACTCAGCTAGGCCCGACCTGGGTCGGGCTGAAAACATTAATTACCTACACAAAACTTAATAATTACTAGCATACAAAAATAAAAGGTATCACAACTCGCCTCAATGCACCTAATGACAAATAGAACAAACAAAAGCATAACGATTCAGTCCAAACTAATGAGCACTAATTGCGATTCAGGAATTTAAGTCAACCATAATAATTTGAGCCCTATTTTAGCCATGGATAAGGCGGTTCTCAAACGACACGGGTCAGGTAAAGCTGGTATATAGGGCTGACGCACTGCGCGTGGCCCGATTGGCATAAGGACGCTAATGGCACTCATTGGCCGAGAATCTGTTTAGCGTGTGTCTGGCATTTGCCGAATGCATTATGCCAGGCTATCGACATAACCTCCAGAATCACCTCACCACTGGTACCTAGTTAAACTTGACCCAGAGGGTTGTTTCATTGGCTCGACCGCGCTAATTAAGATTATATATTTATTCCTTAAATTAATACTTCAGTTTAAAGAAAGAAAGAAAGAAAGAAAAGAAAATTTATTTCGCAAACCTTAATCTAGGTACATATACATAATTACGGTAGTTACATGTAGTGTTTTTTAAAGTGCGAAAAAGGAGTCCACTCAGCACAATGTCGGGCCACAGTAGACACGTGTTAATCAAACAGGATGAATGAAATATACTACATAGCTAGGTAATTAATCGAGCTTGGAGTTGAGATACATTCCAGGTATCGGCTTGTTGATGTTAGGAAGCTGGATTCGGTACTATGGAATATATCCAGTTCACTGTCGCTGATCAGTAGGTATATCATTGAGCAGAGTCAACGCATGGTGCAGTGGAGAGTGTGATAGGTAGAGCGCGGGTCCGCTCCGCCGGGATAGCAAAAAGAACGGGGCTGCGAGGCCGGAGCTGAATATGAGTAACGGGTGGTACACGCAATGGGATGAGGGTCAATAATGGGGGGTTAATATATATATTTTTTTAATTTATTTAGGCAACAAACAGTCACATTTTAGTATTTATCTACAAAGTAAAAACATTTTAGTAATAGACCTCGAGTGCCATAACTTAAAATTTACATTAACTACATATTATGACAATTTAGGAGCGATATTAAGCGAAGAACGGGTAAAGAGCCTTATTTCCTTACATATACGTGGCCAATGCATAGTAACTATCAGATAGAAACAAAATCGAAATTATATAGGATATAGCATTGGAATCCCATAGGACTTTTATTTTTAATTATTATTATTGTTATTTTTATTTAAGGCTCTTAATAAAGGCATAGCGTAAATGTTACAAACTTTCTTAACTTAATAGGTAGGTACTTAACTATAACTTGCATTTAAGATGGCTAATAATGCAGTTCTTGAAACATTGAGCGTTTTTGTTACAGAAAAGATCAATCTTATCAATATCTAATAAATTTGTATTGTAGTAGTTGAGACAACGGTTGAAATAAGAATTTGAAACGTATTTGGTGCGGGAGTATGGAATAGAAAATAATTTCTTATGGCGTGCAGTGCGTTGTGGAACTTTATAGCAGTGCAGTACTACCATTTATCTGACTGGATGTAAGTAGGTAATCTATTAAGAGGTAGATAGTATTAGCTTCAAAGTACGCGTCAGGGCACCAGGTTAGTGACATTTGGGGACTCAGGGCTGTCGAGTGTTCTGTGCCTATCCTGGTTTGTCTAATGCTAGTTGGTAGTTGTGAATACCAACTAAGCCCGGCCGCCACGATGCGATGGCACGCGAGCGTTCCATATTTGATTAGTCGCAGACGAATAATTAGCACTGGCCACACAGACAATTGATCATTCTGTGGATCTTATCTGAAACGAGCAAGGTCTAAAATGAAGCTGCTATTCTTTCTGTGTACCTCAATGGTGGTTTGTTCCCCATTACAAAGCATCTATGTATCACAGTGCAGTTATTACTAGTGGCAATAAAATGCTCACTAAACTATTGGTACTTATTTGAGAAGTTTAGTGAGTAAAGAAATATAAAATTCCAGTAGTTATATATAAGGCAGCCTGTCATCAGTTCAAAACGCTAGCCAGTACTTAACGTTGAATTTTACTAACCAGAAGTTGAAGACACGAAGAGTGTAAGTTAAATAAGTAAATAGCTATAGTTAATATTCTTTAAGATTTGTCGACAGAGCAGTCAAAATGTCAACAGTTTGGTCGTGGTATTTGTGTAAGTATGTCCAATAGATTTGCAGACAAAATTGTGTATGTATTGTGACTCCTTCCTACTGCTTAACTCAAGTTTACAGGAAACTCAATTTATTGATAGTATCTTTTGTGCAAATCGGTACGGCCAGAAAGCTACGAAGTTATTTGTCACAGAGATAAGTAGCGGTGGGTTAATACTATTGTATATTTTCTGTATAACACAAATACATACGAATGGAAACGTAGTATTAGCTAAAATTATCTCCAATGAAAAACCAAAGTAACCAGCGTACTTCAACCTACAATGTCCTACATGTCTTTAGCTGTAAACAAAACGAATCCTCAAATTAATGAAAGGTCGGAAACGCGCTTGGGGGATTATAGCCCAAAGCAGACCTGGGTTACCTTAGTTATATAACAGGGAATATGCTAAACCCCTTATTCATAAACGTTATGCAAATCTATTTTTCATTCCTCATACCTATGTACCCAGAAAGTGGGTCATTTTGTTCATCTAGGTGCCGTGCTGAAACTGGCACTTTTCTGCTCTAAAGCAAAAAAGTATTAAAAAGAAAAAAGTACAGTGAATCGCAGTTAGATTGGGCAAAGGCAGTAATCCATACATGCAGGTATTAAGAAAGACTAATTCTTAATATAATAAAAATAAAATGAAATGGTCCATACACAAACGCTGTTAACGTCACTCAAAAGTTCCCGCCAAAAGGGTTCTATCGCTGATTCAGAAAATGTTTGTTTTGTATTCTTATAATTTCCTCGTATTCGACATAAAAAGCTGTTTTTAACTAGGGTGACACTATCCATTTCAGCCGCAAACTATTGGAAAATATCTCGTCTGAAATGGGTGCCTTTCAATCCATGGTTAACAATCTACTATTAGTTAAATAGCCGCTAAATATTGTCTGTCCTTATCTGTCTATCTTGCGTAAGACAGTAACAAAAAATATTTTAGTTGAAAGAGGTTTGTTAAGTTTTATTAATTAAGGGGGTAAGAGATTAATCGTGACGGTGCTACATATTTTGTTGTTCAACTACTAACTCTAATACCTCTACTGAAATAATCGTATTTGTCTGTTAATTATAATTAAACTACCTTGAGCCACTCATTCGAACTATTGTTGTTCTAATATCAAAGTAATTACGAGTAACGACGTCTAACTGCGATCTAAAATCGGCCTATTTTTTACAATTAAAATATTTCAAAATTACCGCTCCAAGCGCTTAGCATTTCTCCAACCATTATAGACCTTTTGAGGTAACTTATAAAGTTTATATTAGATTTATCGTTTAACTAAATTTAGTGTGCCTTAGATGAAGGTGAGAAGTCTTATTAAAAGCGTATTAATAGCAAAGACAGCGCAGTCGCTTGTCGGAAACCATGAATAATGGTTTTAGTGCGTGCTCGCCCCTATACATGTGTTTGTATGTATATATGTATGTAGGAAACGATAGGTATCGAATGTCCCTGTCATGAAGGCTGTTGATGGTGAGGATATTCATCGGAGTTGGCATTAATTCTAAATATCGACGTATCTACTTAGAAACCAACAAATAGCTATGAAATTGTATTCTAAACATAGTAATCAACATAGAATCGCGGTATATAGCAAAAATAATATATTAGGTACTCAGAAGAAAAATGTGTGAAGACGATTACAGGAGAGTTCATTTAAAATTAGTGCACAATCCTGTACTTTATTGTACGGAATAACGTGCTACAATGTCGTAAAATGTTGAGAATACGCACGAGTACGTAACAGTCTAGGACATGGATCTTTTGTTAGTTCAAACTCTATATTAACAGCATTAGAGTCAAAAATTGACAAAGTCAAAGTCAAAATATTCTTTGTTCAAATAGGCGTAGCAACAAGCACTTTTATTATCATTCAGTTTCCTGTTGTACGCGGATACATATAAATACACAAATATATTCACGCCCATGTCCCATTGGGGTAGGCAGAGACCAAAGAACGCTAAATACTACGGTCTCTACATACTTCTTTTGCTTCAATCACATCCATACATGCTCGTCGGTTGCAGGAACTTCGGAAGTGGCCTTTTTTCAGTATCATAGAAATTTGATCAAAATACCCTCACCTTGGTAGGCCCCTTCCGACCCTTCCATACATCTCCAGACCCGCCTATCCAGCTGCTGCCATCTCCTACAAATATGTAGACGGCGTGCTTACGTGCCCTCAATGTGCGCGGAGTTTTATTGCAAAAATAGGCTACATTAGCCATCTTCGGGCGCATGAGCGCCGGGGCACTGATTAGGAGTCGAAGTGGTCGCCATGACCGAAACCGGTCGGACTCATCATTTTTGTAAATGAATATAATAAACTAGCTTTGTTATGTTTGTTCGTACACATAAAGACTTGGCACCAAACCGGAGCCTCACATCATCGACTCGCCGTCATCAACGCAAACACGTAACAACACCGCCTCAGCAGCGCCATGGCCACTCGCGCTTCTTGGCTGGCGACGTATACGATGGTCTCGTTTATCGCAAGATAAAGCATCTATCAATTTCTAGGCCTTATCATGTGATAAGCGACAAAATAAAACATCTGTTACTTTCTATCAAGTCGTGACAGAAAGTAATAGATGGTTCATGTTGTCGTTTGTCACGAGATAAACGAGACCATCATGCCCATCACGTTAGCTGGTCCCGAGCAACCGCTGGAACCGACAAATAGTGACAGGGTCGAGTTGAAGAGGTGCAGATCTCGTGCCGACCTTGGTGTGTGCGATAACCTTTAAAATCTTAATCAAACACGTATACCTATCTATACCTTCCTGGAATGATATGACTCAATGATATGGGTAAGTGTTTTCGTAGATATGATTAATGATATGTTTCAATCTGGCAGCACTATAGGTACTGGGAATATTTTGACTTTGACAGCTATTATCCAAACTCAAGAGTCAAATTAATTTCATGATGAAAGAAACATCACAAAGCGTATCCGACATTAAAACCATTATCACGAATCCAAAAAAAAAATGGTTTATTCTCCTGATTTTTACATCAACATTTTTACAATGGCAAACAACGTAGCCTGTGGACGCTTGCGATTCCAGAAGACACGATATCCAGGCTCCCGTAGTAGGTTGATGTAAGATAAATGTCCCGAGGCTACTACCAAAGTCAATGCCTTCTGTCTGAGGGGCTACTCCGAAATTTGAAATCCGAACTTCGTATCGTGCCGTACCTTTCACTCATATAGTGTATAACACTAGAGTGAAAGGGACGGCACGATACGAAGTTCGGGTTTCGAAGTTCCGAGTACAGGCCCTGGTACCACCGATTCATATAAGATCCATGTCATGTTTAATATATGATCAAAATTGAAACGGCCTTGACATTTAAGTGATTGGTGTGTGATTGATGGTCTGTCAATTCAATATGTATGGGCGTGCGATCATTAGCTGTACAACTGTACAAGGTTACATTTATTTTGGTGACAAAGGAGGTTTTTGCTAATTAAGAAGTATAAAAAATATATATCAATCGTCAAATGAAATTTATGAAAAGGCGTAATTAAAATTAACTTTTCAGGACTTGAATTTAAACGTCAGTGTACGTCGCAAGCTCGCCGTGAAATCACTCCTAATGACGAAGAACTTCCGAAGAGGTCGAAACATGTCGCCCGGGGTGTCAATAAGTACGTGAGTATTACCAGTTTAGGGGGTATTAATATATTTTGAAACATTTCAATAGTTGAACGATTTTTGGAGAAAAAATTTTGAGGCTCGTTTTCTCTGGACGTTACAGCCCAATTATTTTTAGGTATAGGTTAATCCCAGCCCACTAAAGTAATGGTATGTAGGTATGTAGTTACCACCAACACGTTAGTGAATTCCGACTCAGGTCGGGCCAAGCTGAGTTTCTTGCTGGACTCTTCTCAGCTAGGCTAGGTTTAGTGAACCAGCGAAAACACTCCCAGTAGCTTGATTCCACTCACACCTCAAATTCGGTTGAAACCGCTCAACCAATCTCACTGGAGCGCAAACTCTTAGATTATTCCAGTGTTCCAAACCACACGCGTGGTCGTGTCGGAGGTCTTCCCCTGGATTTTCCCCAGGCTACCATCCAACCGCGCACTCCTACCGCTTTATTGGGCCCGGCCCACAAAGCCACAGTCTGATTAAAAAAAAAATTGTGGTATTAGCTGGGAGTTGCCTAGAAACGTTGGTATTTGTTACTAGAGGTAACAATTTCGGTCTTTACAGCAAGGAATAACCCAACTGGTTATCATGCAATGCAAGAGTGAATTGGTTATAATATCCCAGTAAACAATATCTTCCCTCAATCAATATCGGTCCTGTCGTCACTTAGTTACCATCATGTGAGATTAGAGTGAACCAACTTTTCAGTCTCTATATAAATAAAAATATTGAAAATGTAATCGGAACCGATTCTCTTAAGTAAATGATAACCCGTTCAGAGCAGAACAGATAGCATGGATAATAACGTAAATAAAATTACTCTTTTTAAGTAGTCGTCAGTATTTGAAGGTAACTGTACCTAAGTACATAGGCTTCTAGTAACTGCTAATACTTCGTAAATCGAAAACCTATTACGTTGACAAGCCTACGCATTAACTAGAAGGGATAAATTTTGCTTCTTTTTTCGAAACGCAACGGCCGTCCCGCCCCTGCGTCGGAGTGCGATTGGCCGATAGCGACGTTCGCGCAGGGGTCAATCTGAGACGTACATCCCGCATTTCTGTTTGATTTTAATGTGGTTCGCAGTCATTCTGACATGTTAGCTTGGCGCGCGTAGAAAATAACGCGTGGAATACAACTAGACAAATTGTATTTGTTGCGGATCAAATTTTTAGAAGACTTCTGTCATCTGCCTTTTTATTAATTTATTTTGCATTTTGTTTTACATTTTAACTTGACATTACATTCTCGCTTGATGAAGACGTCTGCTTGGTTTTCCTGATTTTTCCTATTTACTACTATACTTATTAGCTATCGTAGTGCCTTTTAAAATATTAGAATTCGAAACGCTATGTTTTAATCGACCCCCTGATGTCCTGATGTTTGTGCGTTCGTTAGTCAGGAATCCAAATGATAATACCTATGTAGGATGAGCAACTGAAAGTTCAAGTCAAGATATAGACCTTATTTTAAATACTGCCAGTTGAAATCACAGCGAAACATTATCTTCATCATATATATGGAGCAGCAAACTGCAGCAGTCCAACCGAGGAAGTGTTTTGTATTTGACGGTGATTTGCCGTGATGCGACAGAACAATATTGGTATCATAAATAAAAATTAGTAATTTAACTAACTACAATGGCTCACCAACTCAAACTGAGTCTCGGCCTCAGACACGATTTGTCGCCACTTCGTCTGATCTTACGCCACCTCCTTCCTTCAATTTGACCTTGACTGTGGCTTTATATGCCGGGCCCAATAAAGCGATAGGAGTGCGCGGTTGTATAGTAACCTAGGGAAAATCCAGGGGAAACCTCCGACACGACCACGCGTGTTGTTTGGAACACTGGAAAACTAAGAGTTTGCGCTCCAGTGAGATTGGCTGAACGTTTTCAACCCAATCTGGGGTATGAGTGGAATCGAGCTACTGGGAGTTTTGTCGCTTCACTAAACCTAGCCTAGTTGAGATGACTCCAGCAAAAAACTCAGCTAGGCCCGACCTGGGTTGGACTGACTGTACCCGATATGCGGCGATACTGGGACGAAGAGGAACTATATATGTGTCTGTGTTGTCACGATCGCGCGGTGGACGTCCCCGCCGGCGGAAATATGTGCGTAACCTCCTTCACGTACTTCAGTACCTATGAATCTGATTTTACTGTCCAAAATCCGAATTCCCGTCAGTATTTATTTCCTTATTGAATTACGTAGTAATATGTGTATGGTTGTAGATTGACGAAATATATTTGCGTCGATGTGTTCAATATAACAAATGACTACTGATTTTACCATTAACTTTAGACGAAACTAACAACGATATAATTACCGATATCAATCATCAATGTCAACCAATAAATACCTTCTGACATTGACTTTTAATAAATCTCTATCAAACATAAGTGTATCTATGTCAGAATTGTTCAAAAAAATAAGTATGAATTAGAGATTGTTGTATCATTATCCGGCAAGGCAAACGTCACTTTGATTTTAAGTTGCCGTGTCGCTGGAATTTAATTCTTAATGAATTGACTTAAGGTGGTGGTCGCAAATTTATTAGATAAATAGGTACATCGAATTAGATGTGATTTATGGTGGGCGAAGAAGAGGCAATTATAGGGAGCGATAGAGACCGTTAGCGAAGGATCGTTAAGAGCTGGTTAAATATGACTGTTTTCGAAAGAAAACAAAAAGGGCTACCTGCATTACAATTTAGAAAATTACCGTATAAATTTGTTAAATTTAAGATGGAAGCATCTAGATAGGTTAATAGACAGCCAGTTGTTTGTTTATGGAAATACTCAAACTCAAATAAGCATGTCGCTAGTGGACGTGCACTTATTAAAACAATACCTAATTTCGAGAAAATAACGGTGCAGATTTTTCAGAATGCTGAAACTGACTAAACGTATAAATACGACATGCTACATCAATACGATCTTTAATAAAGATATACTTGGAACAAGATCTCCCAGTTGTGATCCCCCTAGCTATAGGTATTATGCAAAATAAATTAATACAAGACCATCTCAATTTCAAATCTCATACGTTATTACGGAACTCCACTTCCAAAACACGTTTCCACCTCAATTTAGAAAACGTTTCTAGTTAAATCATTAAAAGAGCTCGTGGCATATGGCACCCTAGCCAATTATTAGAAAAAACAAACCGCCACGCGTGCCAAACGATTTTGTGAAATAAGAAAAAAAGTTTTGCCGTGTGTTTTTTGTTCGTTTTAGAACACCACAATCCGAGAACGCAAAATGTTTAATAACACCCCACTCTTCCCACATTTGAAATGTAAAAAAATACGTAAAATGGAAGAGAATCAACCAGCTTATTCAATAAATGAAATGGCTATTGATGAATCCCGGGATTTCCGGGCAAGCTAGTCCCGGGACTGCAAACCCTATTACTAACTTAATGACGTATTTCTGACTTTTCTGCAAATAACCCCTAAAACCAATAAACCAAATAACAATTTATAAATCTGTTATCGTAAGACAATCTGCCATTCAATTTACAAACTTGACTAAATAATTAGTATTTAGTTTGGTAAAACAGATTTCGTAACTAAAAATAAACATGCCACAACAAAGTTGTTTCTTATTGCATGCGTTTGCACGATTCCCAACCAACAAGTTCGTTACAAAAAGATCATTGATCTTATAAAAGTTTATTTCAAAATCATAATAAAAGTAAATTGTCTGCAATAAATACGAAAACGTTTTACATTAGTCGCACAATGGCGGTCTAGCCCGCGGGAATTCATTGTTCTGACATTAACCGGGCAGTCATTTTTAAAAATAATAACGTCTCTATGTCATATATAAGTATAAATATAGAAGCCATCTTTTGTTCGTTAAAGCCTTAAAGGTGTTCGCATGTTCGTTTTCACTCAAAAACTCCGCAAATCGTAGCATAATCGAGTGCGTACATAAAGGTATGGCACAATAATTTATTCTGGGATAAAGCAGCTGCCTCGGGCTCCATATCGCTCGGTCACATTCTTGTACTACCCGCTCGAGCAAAAAGACTGCCAAGGTGTGCGGCCATGGTTCCGTATCGTAGAATATGCAGAGTTGGCGACGATCGTCATTACTGGCTAGTATTTTTTTGTATAATACGACACAAACTTACGGCCTGCCTAATGGTTAAGAACTATCCATAGACACCGTTAGTCTATGGACAGTTCTTCAGAAGTATCATGGTGACCCTATATAAATTTGAGGACGAACATGTTTCTTTTAAAATCAAAATGTCGGATCAATATCAATATGGGAAATGTCCCCTTTTGTCAAATATATCATGCCAAGAAATTATAAGAAACGGATGAGTATCGAACTATTATCAGTTCCATAATCCTGTAAAATTAGGGACACAAAAATTAGTGACATCTGAGTAAAAATTAGACAATTCGAGAAATCACTTTTCGGGCACGGATCCCTGAAACGAGTCAGTTGGCCCGCGGCAGTGGTGGCGCGCGGACGTCCCATGTCGTTGGTGGAAAAAAAACGCACGACTTTTATACCTTTTTGTTCATTGTGGAATATAATAGAATTTTATTGTTGCCGAGTTGAAGGTGTATTTTTGAGCTGGAATGCAGCAGCTCATAACAGGGTCGTTCTCTCATTTCGTGCAAATCGAGTCATTCTCTCGAGATTTTTAAAAATTACTAAATTATACCACTATTGTGTTTTTCTGTGATTGTAAACTCGCTTGTTCTCATTTTTCTACTAAAGGCACCACGATAACATTGTTATTTTTTATAAAAAAAGACTGTTGGTAATGAAGTGTGCGCTGGTAATGATATGGGGTAAGATGGTAATGATTAGCCAAGGAAAGGAATGAAATATGCATTAGATGGTAATTTTCTCAAGGGAGTGTAGTGAATTTTTTTATAGTAAATAAAACACCAAAATAATTATTAAGAAACAATATTGGTATCATACGTATACCATGGTTTATTTTTATCATGAAATACGATATATTTTCTTTTGAACGGTTTGTTGTCATAAATTTACTAAAAAAAACTAATACTAAGATGCATATCGCAAATCAATTATAAAATGTGTGCTTTACAAGTACTTAATATGCTATTAACTTTACGCTGCTCAAAAGAAAATCTACCGCTACATGTTTACCTAAACGAGCTAAGTATACATATTTTTAATTTGTAATGATTGTTGTTCTTAAAATCATCAAGTCAAGTTATTATGGAAATCAATATAAACAATTTAACACTACAACATGATATATATTTTAAAATAAACAAACCTTTGGTCATGATGATTATACAGGTTAATTAATTTATAACCTTTCCAATTTTAGAAGCTAAATCCGATAAAAAAAGTTAATTTCCGCATACATTCCGGCTTTAAGTAACTCAAAGCGCTTTCTGTAGAACGATTACGATTTTTTATTACATGTCGAAGTTTCTCCTACAGTAATAGTCGCTCAGTTTAACGTCAATAGGCTAAAATTTAGCTCCTAAATCTTGGATGGTTATTAAAACATACTTTGCATTTATAAATATCTACAATTTTTTACTAGGTTTTCTTAACAAATCTTCTTTATTAATATGTACTACCACTAATATCGATATCAATATTTTTTATTTGGTATTGATTAAAATCTTAGGATAAATCTTGATAAATAAAAATAAAGTTGGCATTAAACTATGTAATGACTTAATAAATAATTTCACGACACATATCAATGAAAACGTTATACTTGAAAAGCTACATACTTTAATTATTTACTATTACATAGTTTCATAGATCCTTTTTCCAAAACATAATATGTTAAAATTCAACCAAAATATACTTTTTGTTTTTTACGTCAATTAACTGACTGCTAATAATATTTAGTCTTAAATCAGCATACACATTGGCTTTTATTTTATATTGTGCAATTACCCAATCACCAACTTTATGTCCTTGGCACTGATTGGGATTGTTTTCCTTATTGTCACTATCCTGTAAAGTTTGTCTTTCATTGTTCCCCATGTTATCTGTTTCTTTTTCGGTTTTTATGAAAGTGTTCTTCTCAGATGATACGATTTAGTATATAAATTTCTTGAACTCTTCTTGACCAGATTGATAAAATTCTTGGGGCTTTTCAACGCGAAATTTGTAGTTTTGCCAATTAAATTCAACATTAGATAACACCGTCACATCTAAAGATTTAGGCGTCTTGCTTATAGTGGCCTTCACAGAAGCTATATTGCTATTTGAGGATTCATTGGCTTATCTATCAATTTCAATGCTTAGAACCCCAAAATGCCTGTTGTGACAGCATGGGACATAACTGCTTTTACATATAAAACAGCTGAGTTTTCTGAAACCAATAGTGTGGGGCAATGTACAGCACCATATTGTCTGTAAACAAAAAATTGATGAACATTTATTTAACTTGAAATGTTTTTGACGTCCTCTCTGTCTTACATAGTAATTACCCTATGTAAGAAGGTGATGGCGCCGAGTTCCAATCCCAGTAAGAGCATTTATTTCTGTGATGCGCAGGAATACGTATATATATATAGTCCTCTTTTACCCATAGCATAGGGGTAAAACTTTAGGCTTTCCTGCATGTCGTTGTTTTAATATATATTTATTGGAATCCTTAACTATAGAAAATGTATGTGTAAAGTGTATTAAAAAGCGAAATATTGGTTCATCAATCATGGTTCTTTTGAACTTCTTCAATTATCATGATTTTGATGTTACGGACGCTTTGACTTATAAGTTCAACAAAACTCTCAAAAGAGTCTACGTCTCCGCCATGCATTACGAATTTATCTGCGGTTCTATATATTATACTAGTAAAATAATTTTTGACATTCAACAACCGGACGAGTAGTTTCGGAGATACCCCCTACATACAAACTTGCAAAGCTACAAGTCACAAACGTTAAGTCTTTACAATATTAACTATAGTATTAATGTAGAAAAGTTTAAAGGGTTTTATTCCTAACGGTTTTTTTCCATGCATAATCTAATAAAAATGCTATAGGTACAACATACGTAATAAAACGAATTATTTAGTACTTTTAGTACTTCTCCAATCAGCTCATAAAAACATTCGCTTAACTGAATATTTACATTCCGTCATTACATTCCGAAACCGTTCATTACCATCCTCCCTAAAATTGGAAGGAAAAGAAGGTAATGAAAACGATATGAATGAAATTTTCGATCATTTTACCAATTAACTCATTTAATGTTTGGGCTTGAGTTTTCAAATTTACTTGACTGAAGCAGAATTCAAAACAGCGCAAGTAGGTAATTTTATATAATTTTAAATTGAGTACTTACAGACCGTGTCACCGGATGGCGATGAAGAACAAACGATACCAAAGCCTTTTCGTACACGAGAGAACGTAGGTATTTTCGTCAACAGCCGCGTATAGGCATCTCTCAAGGCAGCTTGCGGTCGACTGAATAAGGAACGATGTTTTGAATCGCCGCTAGGCACTGTGCGGATCCGCTATATATCGATATATACCTTATTCATTTCTCGCGCTGGTAATGAAGAAATCACCAGTAACAAACGCTTTGGGAGCTGTAGTTTTTTTCCTGTTATGTTTAAAAAAACATTAGTTCAGGCTTGAAAACGTAACTAAATTCCCCATTGATTTAACATAAAACAAACACTCCGTGTTGAGAATTTAAGGTTCAACTAAAGGTCAAAGTCTACCAACACGCATTGAGTGTAGAGATGAATGAAAAAAATGGGTGTTATTTGTAAATAAAAAGAAAACAACAAAATTTGTAGGATTGTTTTTCACGTGCCTCGATACCCTTTACAATAAGCGATAATCCGGCATTATTAGATTTTTGAAAATTGCAGTGTATTTTTTTTTAATGAGCACGAAATGAGAGAACGACCCTGCTTGTTCATTGTAAATAAATCATATTGTGTTTGTGTTCCCGGTTCCCGGTAGTTATGGCTTCGTAGCCCGAAGTTCGCTTGATAACTATCAGCTCTTGGTGGCACTTGAGGCGAAAATTATGTGGGTGTCACTCAGAGGTATGCTCGTCGCCATGCGCTTCCCGTTGTTTGGGGGCCACTGGCTCTTCTTATTAATATCAATTGCTCTTGCTTGACATATATTTCTTCACCTATCTATACCTGTGCATGGCATTGTGAGAATATTCTTTGACGATTTCGTGGACGGTTTTCCTATAGCGTTACTATGTGGTCGCCCATCTCTGCCGTCTCAAGGAGAAAAACCATAAGTGACAAAAAGTAAGTTTCGAGATAAAGCCAAAAAACTTTAGATTTCTTGTAAATTATTTTATAGGCAGAGTACAAAGTTGTAACTTTTGTTTATTAATAAACAAATATTGTAGAATTTTTAGCAAGCAAGCTTTTTTCAATTATTTATTCATTTAAATAAGATATTTAGAAAAAACCGTTTCTGCCTCCTAAAATAAATATAAAAAAATTATGGATACTAAGAATAAAACACACAAGTGAGCATTTGTGTTTTTTGTGCTAGTTTTTCACTTTGGTATCTAAGTAAAAAGAACACAAGTACGCACTTATGCTCGCTTTTCCGAGTCGGACAAGAATCTGAAAAAGAACAAGTGGGTACTTGTGTTTTATTTATATAGTCCATTATTGCACTTATGGCTTATTTTATAATAGGGTTTCATGAAAACACGATAAATATCAAACGAATTTATTAAAAGTAAACAAATGAGATGCTTTAAGTAGAGATTTTTAGGTATTTATGACACATTAGTGAATGCGATTCTTAATATTGAACTTCATTCTTAATTATCATGCTCATCTATGACATTAAGAGCTTTCTCATCACTTGCAAGATCTTAAAATTTTAGCCTATTCGGAGGCACAAGCTTTTCAAGACGCTGTATGATGTCTGTTCTTCTTTTTTTGAGATGTTTCTGGGTGCATCATTCAATTTAGGTGTCGGAAAGCTATTTGTTATAATAAAGTCCAGCCTAGTAGGGTCACCTTCAAATGACGTTTATATATGGTGACATATCTGGTAAACATAGGAATATGTACAACTGCTTCCGTTCCAAGAGACGCCTTTGATGTTCCTGTGGCCATACGAAGCAATCGTTAACATCTTTCGTAGATGACTACCGCAGTTAGTTAGTAATCTGACAACCAAAACGAAACAAAAAATGTTCACATAGCAACAAAGCAAGCATAAGCAGCCTTTCTTGCAGAGCATAGGCAAAAACCATTACAATATTATTGCAGACGCATCAGAAAAAAAATAGGTCATATGTTAGTTACCATATATATTTTTTTACAATCACCATGTAAACTAAGAAACTCACTATACAACAAAGATAATATAAGAACCTAGGTAATAAAAGCTTCATTTATGACTATGCATGACATTATATCACCTTATACTACTAGAATTGTTAAACTATTATCTGTTAGCAGACACTGTCATTCTGCATAAAGCTGTTATACGTTATAAGCTCACAAGTTCGTGTCGTAGTATTCAACATAGACCAATAAGTAACTTAACACGAATATTAAAAAATTAAGCCTTATCTAGAATCGTATAATACAGTAGAATATGCGCGCCAGGCTTAATATATGTACTTAAAACGAGCGAGCGAGATGAACAACAAACAAAATTTGACAGTTTAGGTCCTTTTTAAGCTAGGCGCCAAGATTGTAGTGTGAGTGAAATGAATACTTACAATTATTTATTGTCTCTAATTGTAGTCACTTATTTACAACTGAATACTCATATTTTGAATAAAAGTAAGTGAAGTAGGTATTTGAATGCGTGCACGCAATCTCCTCCCTACGAAAGTAATCGGCGCGACTGACCAACATGCCACGCCGCAATCCGTGCTTGCCAAAATCTGTCCTTGAGTGGTCGGAGTGGGGGACTTGTACTAGCCTAATAAAACACAAGTAGCAACAATATTCTAAGAAATATACCACAAGTTCATATTTTTTGTAGCGTATACTAGTTTAAAAAGTCATAACTTGCCACATATGGTTTTTCTGTATCCTATATACCTTACTTGTATAAATCTTAATCTGACTAGAAACAACATTTTTGCCAACTTATGTGTTTTTTACGTCAAACATTAAAATAAAAACGAATTATGTTTTTTCTTCTTATGATATAAAAGTTGGGTTCAAGCCCAATACAGAAATTTAAAAAACCATAAGTGGTCACTTAACCATTTTTCTGTATCTTATTACAGAGTTATGTGTTTTCTTCCTCAAAAAAGGGCCAATTTTCCCAAAATGGCATGCACTTGTGGTTGTCTAAATCGTGATCTACAAAAGATATAGTAATATCTCCTAGAGAGAAAGATCACATTTTTTTTCCTGATTCCAAGGCTGGTAATAAGTCCATTTTGCAAAAAATGTCACTTATGGTTTTTCTTCTTGAGACGGCAGATCTGAGGTCCAGCCACAACCTACCTACTTTTCTTTACACTGAAAAACTAACCATATACTAATGGGGCTTCAAGCACCCAAAACTTTTCTTAGAAGAAACGGCTTGGTTTCGCTACAAAATCAAACATATGGAGACAATAAGCAGGTTTAACAAGAGGTAATGGAGAGAATGAAATGACAACTACTCTACCGTTAGAAATTAATTAGAAAAGTATAATGATGATGATGATTGAAACCGATCCTGAGTATAGACATAAATAAAAAACAGTTTATTCAACTCTTTCACATTCGTGTAAAATCGGATACAAAGTACCTATCGACAAGAATTAGGCTCCTTAATTTATCATGATGATTATGAAACTATTCTTATGCTATAGACTATTGACATAAATAGAAATAATTAGTTCATTCATCTAGTCCACATTCGTGCAAAACAGGATGGGATATTAGTAATATATAAATCGTCGATTGACAACCAAAACTCACTAAGTAACAAATAACTACTTAAAACAAAGCTCGTATCTCAGCATCGTGTCAGAACTGAGATACGAGGTTTCGAAGAGTAGTGACAGATTTGATAGTGAGTTTTGGTTGTCAACCGACGAAATAATCTCTTATTTTGAAAGCGGCTGGCACCTACACTTTTTGTATTTATAACCAAGGCAGTCTCAAAAACTGGTTACACGACTGAACATAACTCTTCGTCACTTGCCAGTTATCAGTCGCGCCTTACATCACCCATTTTAACTATGCTACTATATAAACCCTTGATTTTACTACCCTTTGCATAAACCCAATGTTTACTACCGATTTTCAACCTAATATTCGATTTTGAACTTTAATGGGATCTGTACAAAGTATAAGTTACGTGATTTCATTTTTATTTCAGGCAAATCATACTGCAGTTTAATAATAAATCTTAACGTGTGAGACCTTAAGGTCCAACTTGGGAGTAACTCAGTAAGCGTATACTGAAGATGCGTGTGCGCTCGCATTAGGCGTCGGAGCGTGGGAACGCGATCATTACTGCCTGATAGTGATGGGGTAAAATGTTATTTTGCATTAAGTACCTCACCTCAATTTAAGTAATGAGCTAGCATCATAGTATATGCTTTTGGACGTATCGTGGTTACCATTGACTAAATAAGTATATACAAGCAAGTGAGGATGATAATAAAACGAAATAAAATATCCACACAATACATCAGAAATGGAGTATAATACTGTATAAAAAATATTGCATACATGCTGCATAGTGTTACCCTTTTAGTTTGGATAGTAGTTTTCCTATATTTCAACTCTTTCAACAATAAATAAGTTATTAAACTTTTGCTATTCGTGCCTTTTCTTTAGATTCTTTGAGTTATCAAGTACTTAGTATATCTCATGCTAAATATAGATCAAAGTACCTATATTTAGCATGAGATATGTCGCTTACTCATAAACTTATTTCAGTTCACTTTAATGTATTATATGTAGTATGTAATTTTGTAATCAATGGATAACTATTATTGGCCTCCTGTTATCTATTTATACTCCTGTAAAATGTATATTTAAGGCTGTTGTTGTCCTGAATGAATAAAATAAAATAAAATAATTTTCAATTCATTGCCTATGTAGGATATTTTTCACTTGGTATTATTTTGAGCATTCAAGTTTAATGTTTATGGCAAAAACAGATAAAATAAACATTGTTTCTAAAATAATCATCATCTTAATAAAATGACTTTTTAAATTACATATGGAGTGCTAGTGCCACATACACCAAATATACTTACATATGATTTTTACTGTATATCAGCAGCTATTATTAATGACAGTACAAATGAGGATACGAGATGAGTTCTACTCGAAGTTGCAGACTTGTACTTTAATGAATTACACGAACGAGAGTAATTGCGCTGAGACAAAAAATTATATGTGGACCATACAATACATATTAAACTACCCCACTTTAATTGAATTGGCTACACAAGTCATGACAGAATCGTATTAGTCTTTGGATATGACTTTTTAATCTTCACTAAAAACTTACCTCAATTTCTATAAAATTGAGGCAAGCGTCCATCTCAACCGGTCATTCTGGACAGCCGTCGCTGGTCGCTGGCGAGTAATTTGTGCTGATTTTCCGCCTAATCGCCAGCGTAAATACAGACAGTGGCAAATAATGATCAAAGAAAGGTCCAGGAAGATGCGCAAGATTCAATCGCATCATAACACGGGAACCATATTAAGTTCATTACACGTCAACTGAGTAAGCTAAGATGTCAAAAAATAGAGGTAACATTAGCGAACGAGCGAGACAAAATGTAGACGGCTAATTCTCCTTAAAACCACTCAAAACGTAAGTAAAACGATGCATCTTTTTCGTCCTGGGAAACTTTGGTACCTATCACGCTAAGGACAAGACAATGCGCACTGGAAATTAGCCCCTTTACTTTCTACATTACGTTGCTGCCTGTGCCTTTACCATGAGTTTACATGACCGTACTCGCTAGCGACTGCGTAAACGATTTAGTATGCCGATTTTTAGTTCTATTGCGTAACCGCCAGAGGCGCTGTACTTTTACCAATACAAATTTTTACGCAGCCGCTAGCGAGTACGGTCATGCAAACTCATGGTAAAGGCACTGGCCTATTACGTGTGAAAAAAAATTACAAATAGTTCAAGGACGAGTGATATTGCCAATTTACTATTTTGGACAATGTCACATTAAATTTTTCCTACTTATCATGAACAATCACCTGATATACTTTGACTGATCTCAGGTAACATAATAATTCAACAAATATTAATGTAACGTCGCACAATTATAATGATGATTTGGAGATTGTTTTTATTTAGCCAATTTTAATCTAGTCTGCTTTTTTAGACTCAACGCTTGCTTATATAGTTATGATTTACGCATAAAATATACGTATTGTTGCCATTTTGCTTCTAATTGTAAAAAGTAAAAAAAAATCAATCTCCGAATTGTAAAATACAATAATGACCTCCTTTAATAATGGCTTCTAACGCAGCTAAAACTCCTACATTATAGCATTGATAGCAATATAGCTATTAATATGCGTAATTGCGCAGATTGCAACCAAACTGAAGTTAGCGTGACCCGATGAACGCAAAGCCCGCAATCAACACTGACATCTTAACAAGAAAGTTGTACATTTACTCTTATGATAAGTACAGTGCTAGTTTTAAATAGGTTTTCATCTTTTGCCAAACGGCAAAAGTAGTAATGAAGTCCGTAATTAAAGAAGATGTAAAATTAAGTAATTGGGCATCAATTTGAAGAGGTATTTAGTACTTACCTACTTAATCAATTTTGTTGTTCTTGTTAGGTATTTTTACGGCCTCGAAGTTTATTCTGAAGAAAATATTATAAGCATTCAAGAACCTACTTTTTTTAAAATTAAACTTTTAAAGCGAGTCTCGGAAATGGTTTTGACTATTTTGCTGTTTAACGATGTTGGTGTTTTTATCCGAAAAGGCGAGGATTTTGATCATCGATTATCCAATATTCGATATAGGTATCTACAATCGATTTCTTGATGCCTGCAATTTTGCAACGAGCAATGTACATATCACAAAGTCAAATCTCGCTCGCAATCGCTTGGGAAAAGACGTTCCGCCGGGGAGCTAATTGTCCCCCAAAGACCCCCTTTGTAAATAGCCGCCAGGCAATTTGCGTATCGGGCCTTACAGCCGACTTGAGCATTAACCTCTAACCGACAATATTGCACATTCTAAAATCTGCCTTGTAAAACAACGTTTATGATTGATAATCGACTGCGGTTTGGTGTAACGAATGATCGCAATACTAATTGCTAGGTACGTACGCAAAAACAGCTGTATGAGTGCGAATTGAGATGAGCAGGTGGATGTTTCTTTTTGGATGGTTATCATGTAATCTAGATTTGGTTATGAGACGTAAAAGGTGTGTCAGGAACTGAAGACTATAAAATCTACCCGCACAGCTTCAGGAAGGTGGAGCCGAGTACTTGGGAGGCTTGGAGGGGCCGAGCCGTATGACTACCAGTATTATATAAAGGCTGATAATATTATTGACGATTTATTTAGTAGCAGGAACTCACCACCACCAAATTGCTCAGTTTATTTTCAGAAGGCTACCATCATACTTCAAAACTGAGGGACCTCTGTGCCCACGTCATCATCACATTTGACGATCATAATTATTCATTCTTATGAGTTGACATTAATGTAATTTATAATGTAATGTAATAATATGAAATAAATAATATCAATATCAATATCTAAAGGGCGAACGTACAGACCCTGGATTCAATTCCAACATATACACGTACTTGAAATTTTGTTAAAACACATTATTATATATTCCAGTCGTTTTCGATTTTCGACATGTCAATGACACGTATTTTCTACAGAGAGATGTACTACAGAAAAATGGCAGTTTCACTAATGTTTACGTTAATGCAGTTGGTTCTAACTTGGTTAGATATAAAAATAGAATTGGCCAATTGTTACAAATACAGGTACATAACATTATATCGGTATAAATACGTAACTCTAGGATATTACTTGGTCTGGCCTACAATAACATGGTTAAATAAATTTCTGAATTATGGCGAAATAATTTTTGAAGTTATTACCAACGTATGTTATTATTTGAAAACGATGCAACTAGATTCTAACAATTGTAACTAAGAGCAGGCAGGCAATAAGTAGGTAGGTAAGTAAATATGCTACTGTAGTACGGATAAATTCTACAAACTAACAAGCAACAGCATAAAAACACAATCGAAACGAATTGCATTAGCCATAGTAACTTCTGTCCTTCGTAGTAAAAAGTTGTGGAACTTAATCATACAAAGATTTCTATATGTCTACTGAAGCGCGAAGCGTGAACAAAACCCAATATGCCATGAAATTTGTCTATTTTATCCACTACCGCGCATCTTGCTTTAGCGCCAGTCACTTTATTCCTAATCTACACCAATTTTACTTTGTCGTAATTCAAAATAGGAAACGCTCTTACTACAAAGAGATAATAGTTAAGTTTGCGAGTGCATGCACTTGTTAGGCGCAAAAACTACAGTGGTCTATTCGGACCATCCGGGAGGTCCAATCGTCATACCTTGTCATATTTCCTATTGTGGGCTCTCACATCATTATTGTTCAATGAACATTGCAGAATCATAATTGCATTACAATTGTGAATAATTGTTGCAACAAAAGTGGATTGACATTTAATATTTTGATCGAGGTTGCCTATTGTTATTTTGTCGGTTTGTTTGAGAATAATCTAGTTGGAGAATGGCCGGGAGCAAATATTTTGTAGAACTTACAGAGAATTTTAAATGCATAACAATTGCATTATCTGTTTGGGAATAATCGAAATTCAAGCACAAGTCAATACTACAACGCTTATGCAAAGTAAGTACTATTAAAATAAACAAATACAAGTAGGTTTAACGATCAAATAGGTATTTAAAGTGTTATGTTCACAGCATAGCATCTGGTTTGGTTCCTCTATTACTAGCCGACATCCCACTCTGTCCACCTAGGTCGACCGTTAGTATTTCTTTTTTCGTAACCGTCAACGTAGTTTGTTCTGGTTAACCATGATCTAAGCATTAGTCCCCAAGCCAGGGGTAGATCCTATCCAGTCAAGATCCCTGTAACTTAATCAACTCTTTCTTCACTGCCAACAAAAATAGTCCAAACCCTGATATAATAAACTAGTGTACCATTTTTTTTGATCATGTCTGTGACTTTATAGGCCTGGTCCAATAAAGCGACAGGAGTGCGCGGTTGCAGAATGGCCTGGGGAAAATCCAAAGGAAACCTCCGGCACGACCATGTGGGCAATTTAAATACTGGAGTACTGTAATAGTTTGCGCTCCAGTGATATTGGTTGAGCGGCTTCAACCAAATCTGAGGTGTGAGTGGAATCGAGTTACTGGGAGTTTTGTCGCTGGTTCACTTTTTTATATAACTCCGGTGGCAAATAAGCATACGGTCCACCTGATGGTAAGTGGACACCGCCACCTATCCAAAGGAGTCACGTGCGTGTTGCCGACCCTTTATAAAATTTTGACGAACTTTCTAACTCAGCTACACTAAAGCTGAGAAGAGTTTTAGCACGAAACTCAACTAGGCCCGACCTGGCTCGGACTGACTCTACCCGGTATGCGGCGGTACTGGGACGAATAGGGACTAGGGACTATACATGTATCTATGTTGTCGCGATCGCGCACTATGTTGTCGCGATGGCGCTATAAGTTTTTATCATCTCCAACCCGGTATCATCGGTCACTCGGTACTGATCGAAGACTGACTACAGCCATCGTCCACAGATGAGTCCAGCAGAAATGTCCCAAGAAAATGGAGCGTTATAACTTACGATGTAGGTATATTGTATTCGTGATTACCAGTGCAAATATCGAATTTTCTCCACGTTACGGAAATATACCGTAAAGTTACTTAGATACCTACATTTAGAAACACGTTTCTTACCGTAGCACTATTTTATGTTCCAAACCCCGTGAGCTTGTTGAGCTGTGAGACATGAAAAAATCAATCACATAACTTCCACGAACCACTCAGCGTGTTTTTTTAGAACCTGGAAGAATTAACAACAACAGTGATAGGCACGAGGTCGAGATGATCCGCTACCAATCCGCCATTACACCGAGCCATCGGGTGCCAACATCTCGACGACTATTAAAACTGAACACCACATTACTCTGCCAAGTGTGGTGAAAGGGAGAGAAGGTAATCTCAACTGTTTATAAATATTACTTTCAAGAAGTAGGATATAGTTTTGGCTTGTTACTTGCGTGCCATATCGCTGCTTTTTCCTCAAGTGATTTAATAGATAGAAAACTAATGACCTGGTAACTGTCCGTTGTTCGCTGGATGAGAGGGCGCAGTATCGGTCATTGCACACTTTTGAGGACTAACAGTGGACGTCTTTCGGCTGACATGAGGATGGTTTAGAATTCGATATAAGTACGTAACTTAATCGACCTTTATCTCGTCACGTAATGCATCGTTATCGATAGGTAGCATTATCGAAATGGTATCTCGCCATGGGCATATTTCATTCTTCGTCGCCACATCTTCGCTCTCCAGGCCGCCCGTTTTAAGCCATTGTACTGCTTTGCAGTATCCCTGCTTTGGGCCAACATCGGCGATCTATATATCCTACAAAAATAAATTTCGTATGTTATTGCCTTGGCATAAAGCCCATGGCCTTAGCTGAACGTTATGTTTGTTACAATCGCCTTCGCCGATACCTCGTGCCACGTCCGCGCCTATATCACTGCCGCGATCGCGCTTTGGCAAATGATGTTAATTTTCGAGTTTTACAGCGAACAAAGCTATGTGTTATCGAGCAGCATCGCTCACGAGCGTACTATCGCTGGACTGCTATTAGGCTGGGGAGGCAGTGGGAGGTGTTTATTGCTGTTCTGAATAGGTATTACGACTATTTGGACTCAATTAGCTGCGAAGAAGTGACACTATAAAATGGGTAAGTTATTGACCGACATCTTTCACCATCCGCCCAGTTTTTTCCCAGTGTTTGTAGCGGGGCGATTATGTAACGATTTTAAACTTAATTAACTTGATCTATAAAACGTAGTGATATTATATTCTCTTTGGTGATCTAAATGTTTTTGTCGTACAAATGCACAGACTACTTAGAAGATATACAAATGACAGCTAGAGTGTGTGACAAGTTGACAACTAGAGTGTAATCTGATATTTGTTATACTCTTTGGTAATCCGTTGCAACAATACGAATATTTATTATTAGACCTTTTTTTTAAATTTATTTAATATATGGCAACTATTGTCGAACCGTGAGATCTTCGAGAAGACAGACGGTTGCCAGTTTTTGTTGCACTTTTAGCACCACCCAACAGACGTATACTCCCTACGGACGTCGACCCCCCTTGTCAGTCAGTGGAGCGCTGGTGTCCCAGCGGCGCCCGCGTGCTGCGTATGGTATGCGAGGTTAAGCAACATGGGGCGGGGTCAGTTTTTGGATGGTTGACCCGTTTGTGTATTTACTAACTGAGAGCTCCCGTGCTTTGAAAAGCACGTTCAGCCGTTGATCCGGGCTGCTATCTATGGCAGCAGTCATTAAGCCAAGATAGAGGCCTTCGGGCGGCTTAAGAACTTCTGACAGTCAAGTTGCCCACGCATTGCATTTAAGAGCCTTTTTTTTTTATTATGGTCTACAAACTAGATGTTACAAGTTTTGAACACTCATGGTCTATTACATTACAGTGGCTAGTTACACTCTTGTACATCCTAAAATAGTAGACACATCATGCATAGAATATGCGTGCAGGTTTTACAAAAACAAAATATGTAATAGTTTACAAAGTTTACAAAAGCCTTCATAAATTATGACTTAAAACCCTCAGCATTTAAGGGCTGATTGATAATGGTATGATATGCCACATGGAAGCCAGTACACACCAGGCTTAACTGCAGAAAGTCGCACCGACTACCGACACGCAGAGGGCCGAATTACGAGCGAGATAGGATCGCGACGACAAATCGCACGACCGCGGCTCCTAACGCCCCACGCGATCTCACCGCATTCACGTTATTAGAAGGTGTATCTTTAGGATAGAACCTTGTCCAGTACAAGATAGACTCTGTGCTTATATTTGAACTAGGAAATTAATTAATAAGTTAGATAAGCAAAATTAAATGTAGGGCCGGTATTCTATTCGCCATATTTGATAGGTCGTGCCCACTCTTTAACCCCTTTAAAGAGTAAAGTCCCCACATTAATGTGGAGTGCAGATGAAATATAGGTCCAAAATACCTAGGTACCTAACTAATTTTTTTTTCAGGTTCGAATCCTGCTCGGTGCCTAAATTTTTCAATTTTTCCTTCATTCTAAATGACTACAAATAATCTTATTTTTTTTATTTGGGTAAACGGCGGCTTAATCGTATACCTGAACACACCCAACTGCGTGCGCTATTCGGCCGCCTTTCGGATTTTTATCCGTGTAACATTAAATGTTATTTAACATCTTAAGGGCAGGCGAACTTTATCATTCATCTCCTCCATTTGTTACTTATTCTTATTTTGATCCTGAAAAAATATGTCTCACCTATTAGGTAAACCTAACACATCTAATCTTTTTGACATTCCATAACAAAGCAACTTCTAAAATTAATAGTATTTAAAACATATGAGAGTTACACATACACACCACAAATATTTTTTAATCTCCAGTTGTACCGATTAACTTACACGCCATCTAGTCACGCTATAGAATAACTCTAAAAGAGCAACTAATCCTTGCTTCACGAATCACGAACACGATAACATCGCGACAAATCGCACGACCTGCTGTGTGTACTGTGCCTAACTAGATCTTACACTAGATCCTAATAGTGCCTATTTAATTGATAGAATTAATTAAAACAACTTCATTAACGCTCTTAACTAAACCGGCATACTCGTAGCAGTGGTAATGGTCAACTGCTGGTAGTTAAATAAATGGATTTGTCATCGACAATTTTACTTTGTACTCTACCAGCTTCTGAGTGCCTAATAGATGACACCTACCTCACCTCTGCCATCATGACATAAGATTGTTGAAAGTGCCATGTGGGTCAGTTTCGAGCACAGGGAAATTTACCTTATTTTTAGCGCAATTTTTGATTGTTGAGCAAGTTTATGACCGCGCGGCCACATGGCACTTTGTATATATATACACACCCGTATGCCACTGGGGTAGGCAATCAACGCCAAATAGATATCTATAGTCTGATAATATTCAATACAAATACTCTTTATTACACACCTTAATTAAAGGACACAATACAGTACAAAATCACAATGAGTAGAGACAAACTACAGGGGGTCTTATCGCCAAAGAGCGATTTCTACCATACAACCTTAGGGTAGCGGAAATGAAATCTAATTATAACGATTCATAGTAAGTGGTGCAGTGTTAATTTACATGTATGTAACCTACTAATAACTACAACAGTAATACTTAATTAAGAATAATATACATAAATAATTATTATACAAATACATATACAAAAACATCAGCCATATAGTCTAAAGGCGCTAAGCGTTAAATATGTTGTTAGAGAGATAAATAGTGATCTTCAAGCCGCTCTTTTTTGAAGACAGCAAGAAATCCAGCACGCCTCAAATCAGGATATAAAGAATTCCAAAGCTGAACAGCTCGGAAAATGAAGGCAGAATTATAAAATGTTGATATTTGAGCGTATGGCTCAAAAACAGATTTGTGGGCAGTTAGTGAATGCAGTGTAGGTATTTCTAGACTAGTTTGGCCAACTTTCGGCTGAAGCAAAAGCCGAAATTCGGTTTTGATTACAAATCGTCTTTCAGTCGAATACTAGTAATAATATAGGTAGTCAATTACATAAATATTTATTTACAGATAAGATTTATTTTATTTATTTATTTAAATATATTTACACAGCATTACAGATTGAGTCTAATACACTGTGAAACGAAACATCAACTTAAAGGAACAAAACAATGATACTAATTATCTACGTAGGTACACTAAGCCTATCATCCTTCATCTCACAGAACTTCAGACACTCCCTACACACAAGATGTATTATGAGTAGGTACTAATACCTCCTATAGTACTGGAATTATAGTGAGGCGATAGTTTTCTCATTACATTTTACATTCCTATTGTATCAGTTTACTGGTCAGGTAGTAAACGCGATGTCGTGCGACCGCGGCGTCAACTCGCACCCGCCGAGCGTGCTTCGGCATCTTCCAAATGTGTACCACGAGTTTAATATAAGTAGTGAGGATTTGATTAACAACAATAATTAAGTAGTAGATATTAAATTGTCAATTGAATTGAATTGAATTGAAATCATTTATTTCGTGTAACATTGACACATAGAAATTATATACATAATGCAGCTATATTAAGTGCACACATAGTGCTACCAATTGATTACACTGGCGGAAGAATGCAGCCCCGCACAGTGTAACATGATAGCACAGTCAGGCTTGTCCGCTATCATTCTCATAATGGTATTAGGACTGTGCCGCACCCGGCGCACCAGGGATGCAGCTCGCCCGCGCATGCTCGCATAAAAACAGGCAACACGCGCCTCCGCAAACATCCCTGATGCGCTACAGAAACGAGGCAGCCCTATCACCCGGAACGCGTTATTGTATTGTACTCGAAGGGCCCCTAAAGGCCCGTTGCGAATACTGCACCCAGAGGCTGCAGGTATACATAGATGTGCAGAAGGCTCTAAACAGGGTAACTTTGACCTCCCTGGAGCACCCTGCAAACCTCCGAGCTATCATATAAATTATCAATGAACAAAACTAACGAAAATACTTATAATCGTACTACTCGGAGAACCACTAGAACTTATTTTTATTATTTTGCTAGCTTAAAGGTAAATATTAACTCAATTTGTTGCAACTACAAACTTCATGGAAACAGCGTTATGACATTCCATAAAAAATATGATTTTACTATGGCTACTTACATAGATTTTTACCACGTTGGTGGCAAACAAGCGTACGGCCCGTCTATTGTATGGTAAGCAGACATGGCAGCCTATGGCCGCTTCCAACTCCTTTCTTGAAGAACCCCATACATGTCTCTATAGTTCTAGAAACCATTCGTCAACTGAAATTCCTCTGAAACATCTACATTTACATAGTTTTAGCTTGTAATATCGGTTAATAGCCATCTCTTGAGTTATGTCTATATGAATTAGAACCAAATGGGGTAGGTGTGTTACTCACACTGTGATCTTAGAACGAGGGGTAGATTTTCTCGCCTGACGAAAGTTGAATCGTTAGTTGAGCTTGCCCCGCTGTGACATTTTCAGGCCGCATCAGGGAGAGCCCTCGCGGCTAGATCGCGCACGATCTGCGCCGGCGCCGATATGGGCGATTTACTGCTCTATTCGCCGATAGATCGCGCCACTGCCGCACTGGACTAGCACATAATGCCGTGGAGTCGCTAGTTGCTTACTTTTTAACGCTGAAAACTGTTTCGGAATTATTATTTTTAATCATATCATCTGCAGTCGAAAAATAAAACGTATATGACAATAAGAAAACAGAAAAACATCAGAAAAATCGGCTAAAGCTTTTTGCCAAGTATAGTTTTGTTAAACTTTTATCTTAAGCCGTCGTCTCCCTGCGAAAAAAATAAACAATAGCATTCTTTTGTAATGAGCTCGGGGATCCCAGGGACCGGTAGACGACGGGTAGTGCTGCCTGCGTAATATCGCTTTCCGTTTCAGATTTATACAAGGCAGTTCTCTCGTGTAAATCTGAAACGGAAAGCGATAATCATATAGAAACTGGAAATCTCATAATTTGATCGCTGATACAAGGTGGCCCGCACAAGTAATACGAGTATTGTGTTTAGAACATGTATAACTACTTAGTATTTTCAATTTGTAAGAACACATATTTCAAAAGTAACTAGGTATCAGTCTTTTTCAAGTAACGATTAGGTCGATAACTTTCGGCATTTGATATTGTCTCAAAAACGATATAAAAATGTTCAGTCTTGGTTAAATTAGTAGCAAAGTCACAATCGATAATTTCCTTAAAATAAGTCCGAATCGAATGAACTTTGAATGACACCGCTCTAACATATTCCTAACCATGTTTGTCTCCAAATATGGTTTCTACTTTGCAGCACTGATCATGTTAAGAGTACTGCAAAATGAGAAAGATCTCTAAATTATTATTGCATAAAATCTAAACCATCGATTAAAAAAAACTATAATGTCGACTCCACGTATTTACAGCTCAGCTTTCTCCAGTAAACCAAAACAAGTCGGGCGGGCGCGAGTAAATTGAAAACCCTCGTGACTCCACGTGTTAGATCGCGGATGCTGCGATAATGGACATTGTTTGTAAGGGTCTTCAAATGCCTGTGAATCTTGTTATAAGATACCCTCAAAGGAGGAAAGATAATAACGGTCTTTGATTATGTCATTTTTCGACTTGCACTTCTGTTGTATCCTGAGTTGTATGTGATGTCCTGTCCCGGAGTGCGTTCTCCCAGAGATAAGAATAAAACCAAGATAGATCGATTGTTCGCACCCGAAACCAGAAAATACATAAATTTAATATTGTGTTAGACCCGTTCAAACAAATCTTCTAAGTATTAAATAAAATATTCATTATACACCAAAGCAATGAATATTACTAAGTGGAGAAGTAAGCTACGCTGTTGATTGTCTGCGAATATCCCGAGCCCACGATTCGTTTAACCTCAGCTCAGCTCCTGCTTTCTGCTCCACTTTCTCAACTAGTAAATAATAATGCAAAGATTGGAAAAATGACTGATGACTATGCCCAGGTTAATGGCAGAGAGGTGTGGCCAAATTGACAGGACGTTAAAGTTGTATTGGACGATGAAACAATGATCACGATCTTCAGTCTTAAAACCGTCATTCTCTTTCAGGACTGGAGTCAACTTAAGGCAAGAGCCATTCAGAAATCTGTATGTAGAATTACACTACGCAAAAATTACTGTGGACTGAAAAAGAAACAGAATATTGAAAATTGCCTTGGTAACTCTGTCAAATAATCCTAAATATAATCTTAAAAATAAACTTTAATGCTACAGATTTCGTAATTATCAACGACAGTGATATGTGTTTTTTTTTGCAAAAGGATAGCTAAAATATTTTTTAATAAAGTAACCGGATGAATTTGTCATAAGTGATCCAGGCGTAGCGAATTGCGAACGCACCCGAACAGTAAGAGGATGTTTATGAGGGCTGATAATACACCACTCACCTAGAGTCAAAAGAAGAATATTGAATTGAAGTTTGTTTCCTAAGAAGAGAATGTAACTACAGGAATCCTTATTGCACACACAAGAATTAAGGTGTAATAAATTAGTGTAACGCAAGACGACTGTGTATCATTCGTATCAACGTGTGCGTCACCTAAACAGTTTTCCAAAAATCAAAGAGCTTGTGTAGAGAGCGGGATGGGGAAAGTCACAAGTGTTACAGGGGTCATTCAATTTGCAATGAAAAGGCCTTGCCTTAAACTCCGTCAATTTATAAGAATATTTTTATAATTTGACGAAGTTTAGACGCAGATACAAATCGGGAGAATGACCGAAAACTACTACCGAAACATCATTTTATCATCAGGAATAAAAAATTTAAATAAAGAGCCCTGAAGTAGGCTTCACTACTTCCACATTAAACATTTGATCTTTATTTTACATAAAATTAGTAGGGTATTGTGTAGAAATACCAAAATGAAAGTGCCTATTCTAGGACCTCAATACTTAGATGAGAACCGGGAACGAATCGATCGCGTTGTCAACATGTTCTTTTTTGTTTTGATACTTTCAAGTTTTTCTTTTCATGTGACGACCACTTGATCCTAGTTGGTAGTGACCCTGCCTTCGAAGCTGGAGGTCCCGGGTTCGAATGCCGCTCAGGGCATTTATTTGTGCGATCATGAGCATTTGTTCCCGAGTCTTGGACGTTTTCTATGTATTTAAGTATCCCCGTTTGGTTGCCGGGTAAGAATTGCGCCACCCCATCTCTTCCCGTGGGTTTCGTAGGAGGCGAATAAGGGAAAATCGGAGGGTGGGCAGCAGCATCCTTCGATCATTACCACCATCAAACTGCGGTCGCCAACCCGCTTGCCAAGCGTGGCGACTATGGCAAATCCCCCCCAAGGGAAGAGCCTTGGGGGAGGCCTATGTTCAGCAGTGGACGTCTTTCGGCTGAAATGATGATGATGATGAATGATGTACCGGTGAAACTGTTCAGGTACATTTGTTTTTAAGTAAGTACTAATTCAGTACATTTTTCGGAGTTCCTGTGGTCTGTTTTTTCTTTGGGACTGGGACTGTCCCGCCGAATA
The DNA here is from genome assembly GCA_963556455.1 of Epiblema foenella. Lineage (NCBI taxonomy): Eukaryota > Metazoa > Arthropoda > Insecta > Lepidoptera > Tortricidae > Epiblema > Epiblema foenella. The sequence goes on along the minus strand of OY747113.1, from coordinate 8,741,533 downwards.
TGTGGTTCATTGTGGTTGGCCGGGCCGGAGAGTGTTGTTGGCCTGTAGGCTGACCTAGCAAGTATCTATTTATCTGTATTACTATGTATATCGTCACCCATAGTACAAGCTTTGCTTAGTTTGACACTAGGTTGTTTTGTGTAAGATTGTGCTTAAATATTTATTTATTATTATTTGTTATTAAGTAGTACGGCTCTTGCAATACTGGGACGTGAGTTATTTAATTAACGAATGATTGTACGCTAAATCAATTGAATTAAACGAAATAAATATGCCTATATTATGCACATGTGCTCTTAGACAGGTACCTATAATAAAACATACCCTAACATATACATATATAGCGCGATACACCGCCGGCAGAAGTAGTGCTTTCATTACACAAAGTCAGCTTTGCCTACTGACGGGTTGACAGCCATGCCTTAATAAATACAAATACACCTCTACACAGAATAATAGTAAAATGAACTTTATGTAAATCAGAATAGGGATGTGTTCATGTATGCTAATAAAGTTGTATAAAGTAAGACTGAAGGTTAAAAGTTAACCATCTGCTAAGTTAAGGGTGATCGTCCACGAACTGTAATGAAACTGTTGTATAATAATTAAGTGTGTTACAATATTAAGCAGATAGATATTGTGTTGAAAAACTTTAAACATACAATACCAAGCGAATAGTAGATATTATACTTATGTGTACTGATAGGTACTAGTCAACTCATTTACCTAATAAAATGGCTACCCGTACGTACCGTAGTTAATTTTTAACTTTTGGTACTTAAGAAACGTGCCACTCAAGCACATTTTTGCCAGCATCTGTCTCTGGCTATACCAATAAAGTTTATAAAATTAAGTTGTCTGAATGTAAATCGATTTTATTGTAACGTACGCCTAAGGGCCGGTGTAAAAACTCCCTAAATCAACATCCATACGATCAAGTGTCTGTACTGTAGAAGTTATAGCGTTTGCTTCCGGGGCGCGACGTCCAAATTGCCGAGTGCGAGGCCGAGTAATTACACATAATAGCCCGATTACACACTACTAGCACGAAAAGGTCTTTTTTACACGACACCAACAGTTAGTTACGACGTTTTATGAAATAGGTCGAAGACAAGGTTACAGGTTTGGTGATGGCGTTACATTTAGGCACAGGTCGGGTCGTCTTATTATGTAGCTTCCACAACAGCGGTTCTCAAACTCCCGAAACAATGCAAAATACGGGGACCCAAAAAGTACTATATAGTCGCCGTGTAATATGTTTGTAGTCTTCAGTGTGCTCAAAAATATCTCATCATGCACTCTAATACCTTCTACGTTAACAATGGAGTCGTGTTTAGATACGTATGGGCATCTTGTTTGCTCCGATATCTCTGAACCCGACTGTAGGTACCTCCTTAAGCTGTTTCGCCTCAATTCAGAAGACTAGGTATATTATGCTATCAAAATGCTAGCAAGAAACACATTTGTATGGGAGCCCTCTTAAGTATTTATTTTATTCTCTTTTTTAGTATTTGTTATTATAGCTGCAACAGAAATACATCATCTGTGAAAATTCCAACTGTCTAACTATCACGGTTCACGACTTTTTAGGGTTCCGTACTCTACCGTAGGGTAAAACGGGACCCTATTACTAAGACTTCGCATACAGCCTGGTGGACAGCGAAGTCCCTTTTAACCCTTTGGTTACGGAACCCTAAAAATTCAATGAGAGGAGACAACGAGGAGCGCAACAAATCGCGTGGAATGCTGGACCTAGATGTGAATTACTAAATTGTTTGAAATTTGTCAGCAGGTCTTTCGGGGGCAAGACGGCCGAATATCTTTTTTTTATAAACTCACGTTTATATTATCAGTGGTAATATAAGACGCATATTTAGGAACTTAATACTTATGTAATTATAACCCATTATCAGATAATGACATGCATAGAGCTCAATGTCATAAAAAAAGTCGTGGTTAGCGAATCAAGGATTCTGTATAATAAGTAGCTTTAGTTGGTTTGTTATGCTGATTCATAGTTAATTAATGTAAGTATATTATGGTCCTTGGGAGAACGAACTTTGTTGGGCATCGTAAGTGGAGAACCAGGGGTCAATGAATTTTCCTAGATGTGAGACCAAACTAAATCGAGTTTTATGCCCCATACAGCCCTATCATGTAAATCAATTGATCGATTTCGAGAATCAAATGTGTTATTACTCGACTAAAAGTAGTTACCTATTTATCTATAAGTATCACATAGAATTTTAAGAGAATCGAAACCGTCCTAAACTTTTCGCTAAGTTAACATTTTTGGTTGTAAAGGTAAAAAAGTGTTAGCTTAATTACTTTGGTCTTTACTGGTATGTACCATTCGTTAGGAAGGATGCAAGAAGCAACGATCCTTGCTTACTTTTAACACTTAATGATCACATTCATACATCTCGTCATACAAGCTAGTCGATTGGGGATAGTTGTGACCCATTATGGGAGCATTCAAAATCTTCGACATCCATAAAGATATTTTTTTCACAAAACCTAATTTTCCCACTACTTGAAATCTCCCATTCATCTCCGCAATTGAGTGCACGCGCTCCCAACGGTACGTGTCGGGACTTCGAAACCTCAAGCCCGAAGCTCAGAAAGCTCACGTTTTCTGCGAACAATTGACGAGCGTGAGGACGGCGTTAATCGATACAATTCTTAAGCCCTGGAGCTTTGTGTCGTGACACCACATGACGTAAAAGCTCTTTTCCGAACGGGTGTTTCATGCGGATTACTGTAAACGGAGTGTTGCCTTGTAGAAAATTATTATGGCATATTTTGATATTTTCAGTATAAGAGACATGGGCAAACCAATTATGTGGTCAGTCAGATAATCATCAGTGTCAGAAGAATAGGAAAGAGGGTAATCCATCTTATAAACTATGGGGATACCTTTAACTATTTTCATGAATGCCGACCGTGGTATCGGTTCATTTAGTTTTGTTCGCTACGATCACAGAATGTTTATTAGCGTAGGCCCTTTGGTCAATGTTTGTTGTGTTGTTTTGTGTTTGTGTCTGGTTTTTTTATCGTATCCTGGGGGTTTGTGACGGCCCGGATTAGCCGAAGTAACAAGAGGAACAAGCCCGTTACAACCTACGATTGCCTTTTAGACCCACTGCGCTGCAACAGCAACATAAAACTTTGTCTTCTATGAAAACCTACTGCTCTACCCCCACTGTGCGCCTATTCCCAGGCGGTGTCATTACGCACACACGCGCGCAGTCGTGACCCGCTGATGGCACCGCGATTGCGATGCCCTTTTTAATTCGCACAATAACGCACCGTGCGCTCACTGGCGCACACGGGGCGGTTTGCTGCATACCGATCAGTCTAGGCACAGTATTACGATGTCCCATATGCAATTGGGTCATTGTCAAGTTGTCCCTCCGGTGATCAATAGTTAACGGCTTATGTGCATGTAAGCTATGTTTTTATTACATGGATTTATAGTAACGGAGACACTGTACGAGTATATCTTGATATGTCCACCGAAAAGACGCGAACCTAAATCTGACGAATGGCCCAATTTACATTCCATATGACATGATGAACTCTTAAGGGTGCTTACATACTGTATGAGTGGACGCTTGAGCTATCAAGCGGCTGCAGAGGCGGAAAACGCCACAGTTGCTTGAAAGCTCGCGCGTTATGTCGCGCAGCAAGTCGGCTGTGCGTAAATGGACGGACGGACGGAGGACGGAGGGACGGAGATGTAGTTGCTGGAGTGTAATTACAATACCTAAATATAGTGTAACTACCTAATTAGGACTATGATAATTATTGCTGTGAGCGGTGCGATCCATTCGCGTCCCGCATAAACCCTTAGAAACTTTGACATCTGATAAGAGAAAAGAACTTGCTATCTAAATTATAATCAACATTTTTTAAAATAGGCAGTGTTAAAAAATAACTAATGTAATTGTAACTGTTGATTAGGTAAATCATATTATTAAGATTATTAATGACTTCTAGCACAAAAATCCGCAAATAACTGTTGATCAAGTAAGGTTAACGGATATTGTAAAATATGCCCCCGTGTGAATCTCAGCGTCAGGCACCTTGCCCCGCCCTGTGCAGACGTTTCGTTAAGCGCTCGTCCCTGTACCGCACTAAAACAGCATATGCGCAAGAGTCGATTAAAGTTCTTAAGACTTTTCAGATCTTAGTATAAAGTTAGGGCGTTATGTTCCTCGTTAATAATTAGAGATTTTATGCTGCGGCCAGTTAGTTGAGCTGCAGGTGAAAATGGCGCTTATTGCTTGGAAATAAGATGTTGCTAAGTAGGCAGTTCAGAAATAAATGTCAGCTTGTTTGACGAACATCTAGTTTTTTGCAGATTACAATTTTATAGTGGCGTTGACCGTGCCGAAGGGGATGCTTGAGATATAAATAGCTTCATACTAAACTAATGATAAATAATAAAGTAATTAAATACATATAATACAGTATACAGACGTAGAGTTAGTCTAACTAGTTGGAAATGAAGTCCTATTTTCGACTCTACCGAGGAATTGTGAGATGACTAACGCATAATATCTGACTCTTGGATGTTTTCATGTTGTACCTATTTTTCTGTAGGTACATATAGTGTGTAGTCTATAAAATCGGTAATTTGTGTGAGTACGTGATTTCTATGCAAAGTGCTTCCTTGTCATCAAAGTTATGTTGGCATATTTTGTCTTTTTAGACATGTTTTTTAACCTAACTGTGGCTTTATAGGCCGGGAACTATGAAGCGATAGGAGTGCGTGGTTGGAGAGTAGCCCGGGGAAAATCCAGGAGAAACCTCCGGCACGACCACGTGGGCGACTGCAACACTGGAATACTCTAAGAGTTTGCGCTCCAGCGAGGATGGTTGAGTGGCTTCAACCAAATCTGAGCTGTGAGTGGAATCGACCTACTGGGAGTTTTGTCGCTGTAGTTCACTAAACCTACCCTAGCTGAGAAAAGTTCAGCAAGAAACTCAGCTAGGTCCGATCTGGGTCGGACTGACTCTACCCGGTATGCGGCGGTATCGGGACGAATAGGGATTAGTGTCTGCGTTGTCGCGATCGCGCGGTGGAATCCGACGGCGGGAATGCCTAAGTGTACGCGTCGTGTCCGAGTTGGACGCCGTAAGCGCACCGTTCCAGTTTTCGTCGATTACGTCGTCCGGGTCCGTGGGTGTGGTGTGCATATTTTGTCACTGAGACCGAATTGCCGTAGGTCTTGTTTTCGATGTTGGCAGTACAAAACCAGCCAGCAAGCTGCATTAAAGTATTTTTTTAAACAGACTGATACAAAAATGTTAATACTTAAATATATAGGTAATGTAAAAAGTAAACGAATACCTAATATTTACAATTTTATTTCTTTTTACAATTCTTCTTATGTTTCAATATCTCTACAGACGTCATATACAAAGTCTCTTCACAACTTTCGCATTTATATTCTCTAGCATTAGGTTTATTTTCCCTCGCCGTTGTAGGTGCTTCTGTTTTTAACTCGGTTTTGGATGAGCAAGTGAATTGAGTGTGTTGTAGTTTCTCTAGAGGTGATAGGCAGACAGATATAGCGCAATTTGGACAGACCCAGGGGATGTTGTACGCTTCTTGGTAGCTGTTGTAACTCCAGTCATTATCTGCCACACTGAAAACGAAAAATAGACAGTTTTTTTTATTGTAATGGCAGGACAAATGATATTCAAGTCCAAATCTATAGTGACAGCTAAATATCGACAGTTGGTCTGATTAGAATATTATTGGAAGTTTGAAAAGAAACTGCGTGAACCATATAAATTTGTCGAAATTTTCTTAGGGTTCTTAGGGGTTAAGAGGCGCCACGTAGTTGAAAAGTATCTCTTAAGTCCATTAACCCTTAAGTGCAATATTTCTTACGTCCAAGGTGTTATATTTCCTAAGAATTCATTTTAACCCACCTCAACTTTGAAAAGTCGACATTCTTATAAAACAAATTAAAATTCTTACTGTTTCTTCAGTAGGTAACTCACCAATTATAAACAATATTGTCCGTAACATAAACACCACCCTTTTTTTCATGAGCACGGCATTCGAAGCCTTCTTCAAACGGGTTAGGGTCTACACTCGGATGCGCTTCGTCCGCACCATAATACAACACCTTCAGGTCACCTGGCAGTAATCTCTTTATAGTGTAGTAGACTTCGCTGGTCATGTAGGAGCTGAGGTCGCAGGACAGCTCGTGTTGTAACTGTTCGTAGTTCAGTTTGGGTTGTTTCTTTAGTTCGGATTCTACCGACTTATCTGGATTTGCGTCTGAAAGCGTAAGGACAAAAGTATGTTTGTTGTACTGCGACTATACATAAGCGTCCATCAAACCTACGATATATTTAGCTAAAATGTCGTTAAAATTGTCACTGTGACATTTGTGTTTGTAAGAAAGGGACGGTTTAAGGCACGAGTGCAAGACATCTTCTGGGAGAGCTCGCTCCACCGTCGGCTTCATATTTGGCCCCTGGTCAAGAGCAATCCCATTCTTAATAAGAATAATTTAAAAATAACACTTTTGAGTTAGTAGCGATTACTGGATTCTGATACAGTTAGGTGACGGAATGTAGATATATATGTTACCTGCCAATCGTCTGTTGATGAGAGTATCCCACCGTTGACGTAGCTTTGTGGCTTTCATGAGAAGGTTCAACCCCGTTTCTGGGTATGGGAATTCGAGTAACAACCACGAATCACAAACGATTCTAAAACCAAAGGGCCAACATTAGCTTTACATTATAGCATGGTGAGACAATGCTCGGTATCCTCAAAATTAACCAGTATGGTAAGTTTCTTAAAGCCAGGTTGTACTGCTCTGCTACTGGCTCGTTGTGACATAAAATACATGAATACAGGATTTATGTATCATTGTATTCTATGAGTTGATGGTTGTTAGTTATAATAGAGTTAAATAAGATTATAATCCATTCACCTTCGGTATTTCATTTCCTTACTCTAGCTAACAAAAAGCGACTAAGTCTGTCAGGCAATTACAATATTCTGTTACTTTACCTGCTGAAGCCAATATTAGTGTCGATAGAATGAGCCAACAACAGCAGTGTTTGCGCAGCAGCCATTCGCATTGAGTTCACGATGTATGGCTTTGTTGTTTCTAACAGCGATCTGAAATTAAATCCCTTTATTGTAATTCGATTGTAAAAAAAAACTAAACTTAATAATTTAAAAACATTATAATATACCTAACCTAGTGTGCTACAGGCAGCGAGGCGGGTCTAAGCTACCGGTGGTGTGGGGCGACAGAGAGAGAGGAACCTCCTGTCTATCCACGCCGTGTCCAGGAGTACCGCCGCGATTTATCTGACCCTTGACCCCGCCCTCTAGCGAGTCTCTTGGTTTGTTAGCCGAGACTCTTCGCAATAGAGAATATGAATGAATTCACGATCAAAAAAGCAAATATTACTCTGATAAATTTTCCCAATGTATGAATGATCCAAAAAAAACCTGGGCTTTAGTGAATGAACTATCTTCTAATAAAAATAAACATGAACGTGACCCTCCCAAACTCATAAATAAAAATTCTATTACTATTTCCGATGGAAATGCAATATGTGAAATTTTTAACGATTTCTTTGTAAACGTAGGTCCCGATTTAGCACGAAAAATACCCTTAAAACACCATAATAATTTAACATGTACTGTCAATTACCCAACATCAACCGGAAATCAGCTATCAAACCTAACTCCCTGCTCTGAAGAGGAAATCTCAAAAATAATTGATGCTTTAGACAGCAACACTAGTGTAGGTCTCGATGGTATCAATACAAAGTGCATAAAGTGTATAAAGAATCATATTATCCAACAACTTACGAAATGCATCAACGAATGTCTAATTATGGGAATCTTTCCAGACGAATTGAAAGTTGCAAAAGTCAGCCCGGTTCATAAATCCAGCTCAAAAACCGATCCCGGCAATTACCGGCCTATATCAGTTTTACCGGTAATTTCCAAAGTGTTTGAAAAAGTGCTTTATAATCGCTTGGAAAGTTATTTAAGTAAGATTGGTTTCTTATTTGAACGTCAGTATGGTTTCCGTGCTAGATCAAACACTTTATCAGCTACCATAGACTTAATAACCAAAATACGGTCGAATATTGATGCAAAAAACTTAGTGCTTGGTGTGTTCATTGACTTGAAGAAGGCCTTTGATACGGTGAGCCACTCTATTCTTCTAAATAAACTCTCTAACATCGGAGTAGTAGGCGACGCACATAAAATACTTAGGTCATATCTTTCAAACCGGTACCAAGTTGTTAAGATTGGAGAATACCAAAGCACAGCGCAACCTGTAACTTGTGGCGTCCCACAGGGGTCGATATTAGGACCCTTGCTGTTCAATATCTACATTAACAACATCAGCTCTCTTACTCTACATGGTGAATTGTCATTGTACGCGGACGACACATGTCTTTTCTATTACGGAAGCTCTATAACTAGCATTGTCCAATTAGCCCAGGAAGATCTCGAAATTTTAAACAAATGGTTTCAGTACAACCTGCTCACAATTAATGCGGCTAAATCATCATATATAATATTTAAATCTAAAAACAAAAAATATCCTAGTTTTAATCCATTAACTGTTAACAATGTCCCAATCAATCAATCATCACAAGAGAAGTACCTAGGTTTAATCTTAGACAGCGGCCTAACCTGGAAAGCGCATATAAAACACATTAAATCCAAAATGTCCTCACTTCTGGGATCCATTAGAAATATCGTTAAGTGTATCCCTATTCATGTACGTTACAATATATATAACTCGCTGATTAAATCTCATTTAAATTATCTTATTGAAGTATGGGGCAGCGCTTGTAAAAGTAATCTTAAAGATATTCAAGTTGCCCAAAATAAAATAGTAAAGACACTCTTTCATTTGGATTACCTGACACCTACAGAAAAAGTATACTCTAAAACTAAGATAATGAGCATTAATCAACTTCACTTTTATAACACAATTTTACTAATAAGAAAAATTTTGCACAATGAGATACACTGTCAAATTACATTTAAAACGAACAAACAAAAAGGTAAAAGAAACCTTCGAAGTGCAAACAATCTATCCCTACCTTTTCCGCGAACCAAAAACTTTGGCAATAAAAACATAACCTATCAGGGTGCGCGTATGTACAATGACCTACCCAAACATGTAAAAGAGGCATCAAGTATGTCAATATTTAAAAACAAATTAAAATCATATATTTTTAATAAAATTCCTGTTACCTAAATCCGGCCCTGGCAAATGCAACGTCTTATCTCTAAACAAGCTACCGATCGGCCCGGCTAGCGACAATGCGAGCTCATGCTTATGTGTGAATAATGCGTGTACCGTGTATTTTTCGTAACTAAATCGCTCACTTTTGTAATATACCCGCTCGTAGATAATTATTAAAATTGTAATGGCCAATTCGTTAATAAACTTATGTATTTTGGCGTTTATGTCGTTCACTTTATGTTTAAACACGTTACGTTCAGCTAAAACTATTTACTGCTTGTTTAAGTATGTAATATAAGTTTGTAATTCTTAGTGTGTATTGAACACATACGAATACGATTATATGTATATGTTAAAATAACTATTAAGTAATTTGAACGCTCGCGAATAGTCACTAATCTGTTTATGTTAAAATTACTCATTCAGTGAAATGTTATTTCTTTTGAGTAAATAAATGTCTTTAACCTGAAATTACTCGTTTTTACATATGGTACTACGGGCGCATAGTATATGGCATCACATACTATGCTGAATTAGTATGGAAAGTTTTGAGGGCTCGGATTTTATGTTGTACTTTACTTATTCCATATACACATTTGTTCCTCTCTAAAAACTGGTTCGAATGGCATCATAAAAAAAATGATGCATATTATATATTAGACCGTTCGCAGACTATAGGGACATGGACAACGATCGTCGAATCGACATCCTACATGGCGGTCACCTCGTGTACCAGGTCTAGGTACTTCCTGGCATAGTCTTTCTCGGCCCCAGAAGAAGGGGAACGTCGGGTGGAAAACAATACCGTTTGATCCATGCCATAACATGCCATAACTGGACCAGCTAACTCCACACTTACCTGAAAAGTGTGTCCAACAGTGGACGTTTTTCGCCTGATGATATGATGATGCTATATTTGCACTTACAAAGTAACACAGTAACCGATGTTTAGCTGATACGGGGAGGCTCTTGTAGCTAGGAGGTAGCTCGGTTTTTATAAGTATGTTGACCTCATACAAACGTAGTATAACTAGCCACACTTACAAGTAACACAGTAACTGGTGTTTGGAAGACACGGGGAGTTTACTCTTGAAGCCAGCAGGTAACTCCGTTTGTATGTCAGCTTCGCTCAGTTGAAGTATTCTTGGTTGTTTGCCGAAGAAGGATGTTGGATGAAGAAACACGAACGGTTTGCTCCAAGTGTGGAATAGCTGCTCTGACACTGACTGTAATTATAATAACAATAATAACTCTTTATTCAGATAACTCTGATCCATTGGTTAGAAATACATGTAACTAAAACTAGTGTACTCGTAAGTGATTATACATTTATTGTGTAGTGAAGTAAAAGTGAGATACTACACGTTTCTCTCTTCACAAAGGTCTTCGTGATTTTATCAAGTGAAATCTCTTCTCACTTTACCTTTACATTAATTGTATTGCCTTCAAAAAGATTTATTTTCATAAATTTCACAGTGACTCAGTGGGGGCGTCGTGTTCTATACAGAGTGTTTATTTTTTGGTCTATACAGGTGATTCAATTCATAAAAGGCGTGCTCAAATACGAATTGACATAAAATAAAACGATATGAAAAACAGTGGATAGTTACCTTACAGTGATTAAATTCGTCTGCAACTGCTAACTGGGGGTAGAGAGCCCTACATAGTACCACCTGCAAAGAACAAATAAAAGGTTATGTACTTATGCAACTATAGTTATTTTATTTACGATACAAGCTCGGAAAGTAAGCAATTCCCTACAAGTGGCGGTGAACAATAACAGTTTCTGACCGACACGAGTTGGGAATTACGTTACCGAACATGTATCGTACAACGTTCTATAATGCATTGTGCCAGGAAATAAATAATGGAATACGCGATACGCCAACGTCTACCAGGTAAAAATGTAAATCTAAAAGGATCAATAATACGTTCAGTGGAGTATTCATGTTTATGTGCCTTTTATAAGAATGTAAATCTATAATTGACTAATTTGTAAAACTTCTCTCAAATAAATTCTCTTTATAAGATTTCAAGCTTACATGGTCATTTACATTAGAATTACGAATCAAACTCAAAAATACAAATATACATGAATCGGGAACTCAAAAATACAAATATACATGGTAAATATCCCGTTTCAAATCGTAATTCTAATAAATTCTCTTTGCGTCGGGCTGACGAACGAGTTAAAACAAATATGAAAAGTAAAAAGCACTAGTGCGGAAAAGTGGTAGTACTTTCCGCACAGTTTGGCTGCTTAGAAAACGCACTTTTCGAGCACATGCATTATAAATATATCTTTCCAATGTTTTAAAGGCCAATTGGCCAATTCGTCGTGGTCAGTCTACTGCCGGAAGGAGCCAGATCTAAAATCCACCCATAATGGTTTTCAACATTTTTTTTAAATTTGGTATTTGATGCCAGCAACAAGGTAATTGTCTAACATTCAAAGGAGTGCTACTTGTATCACAAAAATACAGTTGGCATGATCAAACGCGCGTTCAAACAGTTATTCTATTACCCTAACCATGTTCATCTTTCAACAAGACTGGGAACATTAATTTATACCTTTAGTGTGATAAGGTCACGTCCGCTGCTCGCGCTTGCTCCGCTTATGAGCGAGTGTATCCTTTGCGCGTCATTTGTCATTCGGAACTCAATGTCCCTGATGTCTAAAGAGTTGTCCTCGTCGGCGTTTTCATCGACGATCTCCCAGGAGTCGACTTTGAGGCGTTTCTTGCGTTTCTGTTCTTCGGCGGCTTTCTGTTTGAATTGTCTGGACATGGTTTGGACATGTTAAAATACGAAACATGAATACGTATCAAATAATAAATAATACTTAGATGGTTGAAATAATTGTGGTTGCAACAGCAATTTAATTTGAATGGCTTCCTATTAATCCCGATATTAATGTATAAGAAGCTCGTGACCAAATATTTTTACCCAAGTTAGGCCGCAAATTAAGCTCTGGCAACACGGTCGAAGCCGATGTTTCCACAATGGTCACCTTGGACGGTGGTTTGTTGGAGGTTGACAACTGTTGTAGCGTTAACGTACACACGGCCACGACTTCTGTGCCAACTACGAAATTTCTAAAATTAGTTAAAATTTCGGCTACCTACAATGTTGTAAACCTTTGATGAAAGGGCATGTTGTCAACCGTGTTACTAGAGTTATAACTTGTTGGGATGGAATTTACCTTCTCATATTTTTCAGTTGTTTCATCTGTCCGTGCCGTAACGATCTTTCCGCTGACGACATTGACTCCGGCTCCGGTGTTTCCATCAGATTGTTATCCTGAAATAAGAGAAAAAATAACAATGTAGTTTCTGCAGGCCAGTCATCTATCTGCTAGATAAGATCTGTAGTTAAATTATGTGAAGTTTATTTTAAGAATATCATCTGGCACTTCTCCAAAAATATGTGGCTACTTCAGCTTAGTAACCATTCGTAACTGTCTTGATTCCATTGATGGATAACCTAGTACGAATCTTACCCATGAACGATATGATTAGAATCTCGCTGAAAGCCTTTCCAACTGTGATTAGCTTACATCAATAGCATACGTATACGGGTGGGTTGCACCAAAACGGCTGTAATACTAAGTTGTGTTTGTTAAAATCTGATTATATGAAATGTTTGACAAGTTTCTATGAGATGACAGCTGCCGGAGCCATATTTAACGTCGGTCGATCTAACCCGTCGTCTACCGGTCCCTGGGATCCCAGGGATCATAACAAAAGAACGCTATTTTTTTGTTTTTTTCGCCGGGAGACGACGGCCCCCGATTTTAGTGCAAACCCGATAGTCTACATGTTAACATATTGACATTAATCGACTTCTCGCCGAGCCACGCGCAGTACAGCGACAGCAGGGTCAGCGGGGCGTAGTCTCGTCGGGTTCACTATCAAAGTCTACATGTTGACGACCGCTTTAGCCTAGTTGGTAGTGACCCTGCCTTCGAAGCTGGAGGTCCCGGGTTCGAACCCCGGTCAGGGCATGTATTTGTGTGATGAACACGAATATTTGTTCCTGAGTCTTGGATGTTTTCTATGTATTTAAGTATCTATTTATCTATATAAGTATGTATATCGTCACTTGGTACCCATAGTACAAGCTTTGCTTAGTTTGGGACTAGGTTGATTTGTGCAAGATTGTCCAAAAACTCCAAACTCCAAAATGTTAACCTGCAACAGGCTCCTGAGCTGTGCGGCGAGCTTGGTGAGCTCGTAGAGGCGCTGCTCCTCGACTCCGCGGCGGCGGCACCAGGCGCGCCCGCCGCCACGAGACTTCTCGCCGAGCCACGCGCAGTACAGCGACAGAAGGGTCAGAGGGTCGCCGTGGTCGGATTCATCGGGTTTCCGCGCGTTCTGGTATTAGAGTAAGGTCAATCGGGCCATGGGTGAAATGCTTTTGAAGATTTAACACGTTCCCTGTCCGAGTACATCCAATGGTTATGCACCTTTTTTCAGGAGTTAATGCTCCCACTATGGTGTCAAGTTCCCATACTGGAGGCACAGTCCAACTATCAGTGTGTGACAATGTCATCGTTTTGTATAGGGACAGTGAACGTGTTAACACAAACACAGTACTACAGATCGACTTCAGCCCTGTATTTGAACTACCGTTTCTAAAATAAAGGGTTGCAGTAGTTCTATATTGCTGTTTATGTTAATTCTTCAAAAGACGCAATTAACCCATTGATGCCTTTGATATGGTATAGAGTTTAATCCATTGAAGATATTTAAAAACAAAATTAGTCAATATACAATTTCAGACTAATATCCATAGCGCGTCTTAACAAGAGTGCTAAGTTCTGAATATAATTTTATGTCACACCTGGCCATAAAGTGGCAATTACCGCACGCTCCGCGCGCGGAAAATCCCACTTCCTGGCCAGAGGGTGACATAAAATTTTGTACTTACCTCGGGCGGTAATTAAGAAAGCCTCAGATCGCATAATTAACGCCCTTGCCTTCGGCTCGGGCATCAAATACCTGCGATCCGAGACATTCTTTGTTTTACCGCCCTTGGTAAGTAATGTACTATTTATATTAGGTTTCCGTACACCTCGCCTTTATATACTAACCTCACATTCAAAGTCCCTATGCGCCCTCGTGGTGAATATGGACCGAATCCCTAAGGCAGCAGCCAGGGCGAGAGCCGAGTCCCGCTTGTGAGGCGGAAGGGTCGCACTACCTACTACTAGGGCTTTGGCTAACGATACTTCCACGGGTAGATTGGATAACGCTTTCCCTAGGGCTGTCAGTTTCTCGTTTTCTTTTATGGCACCCTGGAAATAAATTAGTGTTCTGATTTAGAGCTTCTTAGTGTAACAAAAGGCTAGTCTTAGCTTTAACGGCTGGAATCTTCAAAGCTAATCCTATTAACTCACAACACTAAATAAAATAGGTCGTAATAAGATATAAATTCACATATGTATCTTCTGTTCTCGGTATAAAGGAGCGAGGAGCCTCACAATATCCTTTCTGGACTATTATAAAGGAGAACTCTATAGTCAATTTACCGCCGCTAGGTGGCGCCGTAAGAAATGTAATGCAGTTAATCAAACAATCTGACAAATTATATGAGTCAATTTTATATTATTGGTTTATTGTGGACCTTTCTATCCTTCAGTATTTTGCTTATACCCGTTGCTTCTAGAAATTTCGATCCGTTGTACCTCTATCTCCTGGTTGCATATGAGTTACTTACATGTTGCTTTAATTCCAGTAAAGCATTCTCAACACCTTCTTCAGGCGGTGGGTCGATGAAAGGGAACCTTCTCACGTCGCTAACGCCAAGCGAACTCATGAGCAGAAGTAGTGACGCGAGGGGTACACGAGAGACCTCTGGAGTGCTGAATGGTTCCATTTCGTTGTATTGTTTCTCGGAATATACTCGGTAGCACACGCCCGGACCTAGAATGAAAAATATAAATAAGGGTGGATCAACTATTCTTTGTTGCCCGTTACTATGGTTACGTCTCCTGAGTCACTCTTTAAAACTGTGATTTTATAGGGTTTGAATTTATTAATCATGAGTTTTAGCGATAAGCAATAATCCATTTGGACATGGGTCATCTCTTGAGCATGCTCTAAGTCCATATTATAAACATTTTTCTAAGAAACTTGGTTACTTTTGTCACCTCGCTGACGGGAAAAAATAACAACAACAAAAAGTTGATTGACCCATAAGCATTCATTGTGAGGCTGGAAATCTGAATTCAGAGCAAAGTGGATAACTCTAATGGAGTATGTTGAGATTTACGAGGGATAAAATAACGAGCGTTTTAGACAGAAATTAGCTCTTGGTACTAAGCAAGTCACTGTACATTTCTTACTTCAACTATCTTGTCTTAAAGAAAAAATATACATTTCCATAAAATAATTAGTCTGAATAACTATTAAAACAGAGGTAAAGAGATGAATAGAAAACGATTAAATTTGCTTTTAGTTGCGTACAAATCTATTCTTGTAGAAATAATGAGCCAAAAAACCGTACAAGCACAGATAAAGCACTCGACTTCGGTTACGTAATACATTTATCACTAACCAGTCCTTCCGGCTCTGCCTTTCCTTTGGTCCGCGCTCGCTTGAGATATCCAGAACTCTTTCAACCGTTGCATTTTCGTTGTGGAATCATAACTCATTTCTTTAACCTGAAATTTAATATGGCAGGCATAAAACGAAAAATACTTCCATTCTTGATTTTTTTTAAATACCAATCAACTTGGGCAGAACATATGATAAGAGAAAAAGAAAATGGTGCAAAATAGTTACAGAGTTGTATCCAAGAAAAGGACAGAGGAGGCAGACCCTAGGAAAGATGGGACAATTGCATATGATAGGTGGCAGGATAGACATATTACAGAGTCGCACGCGACAGACATGAGTGGAAAAGGTAGGAAGAGGGCTACCAAACTGCAAAAGAATAGCAAGACCCAATAAAATAACATAACACAAATAGAAATCTGAAGATGCCTGTATCGTGTTTCATTGGATATTGTTTCAAAAACTGACGATTACAATAAATACCGCAAAATTCTGTACTAAATGTGTAATTTTAAGAGACATCGTATAATTAATTTGCTATAAAGTGCAATGGTATACCTTCCCAGAATCGACGACAAATCTTATCCCATCAATGGTGACTGAAGTTTCAGCAATGTTGGTGGACACGATACATTTTCTGACACCCTCCGGTGGATAATCGAACACCTAGAAAGACAACTATATGGGTCGGTATGGTTGGCCTTACAAGGGGCTTAACACCTTTGTACCCTATCGCTTTAACGTTATGTTTCAACTGTCATGCTAAAATTCCAACAAGGGAAAGCGACAAAGTACCAAATATATGGCCGACTGTACTAGATTACTTCATAGTCATAATAAACTTGCTGAAATGTGAAGGTACAGTCGAGGTCAAAGCTATACATACATTTTTTGCCTTACCACAATGGAATAAAGTGCAAAAAGTTTAAATATAACTTTGACGGCGACCATACAGTATACAACTCGCGAAAATGTTAAGTATATTTCCACGCAAATGTGGAATATAATTATGGTTTCGAGCACTTTTCTCCATGAGCTATAGATTAGATGTTGAGTTCGTGGGTGAAATCGCCTATTCTGGAACAAACTCGGTATCATATATTAAGTACGGTAAGATTCACGCTCTAACGGGACGGCCCATATACTTTTAGGCGTCAGATCGCATCACGTTAGATAAATATGAATTCAGATTAAATTTTATAGGGTCAGCAACATAAACTGTCCATCAAAACCTCCATTTCAGATTTATCGATTATACATGAAGCATGTGATATCTCTGGGACACGTCAATATAAGTCTGATAAATAATGGGTAATTTTAATAAATAAAATAATTAACTTACAAATTCGCGCTGTATACGATTATACACGTGTAATTCAACTAACAATAAATAACATGATATCAAAAATATGCGCAAGTTATTCTAATACTTTGCAAATGTAGTAAAGCAAAGAAAAATTCCATGTTTTATTTTGTAGGTATAAAAGAGTTCTAGAGTTTAAAATTACTTTCATGTGACTAGAAACACTACCGGTTTCGTGTTGTAGGTATTTAAATCAATAATAAAAATGAATAAAATCATCTTTTCGTTCACTCTGTTCTCAATCCTTCTGGGAGTACTAGGGGATATCAACCTGAACCAAGGTAAGCTAATGCTAAGTCAATGTCTCTAAGACTAGGTAGCCAGATTTCATGGCTGTATGGAGGTTATAGAATCAGGGAAATCACTTTTTTTAATATCAATTTGTAAAGAATCAGGCAGCATTTCTTGAGCGTTCCCAATCCAAGTCCAATTCAAGTCCCTCAGACTCAACAGAGCGCATCGCATATTAGGGAGTTCTGGCGATCTTACTTACCATCAAGCACGCAACACCAGATACCTAAAGTGCAAGTAGCGGTGTTATTATGACTGCGATTTTCTGTATGCTGTTCTGTTTTAGCTGCTCCAAATATGTATGAGCGAGATGACGTTTCGCTCTGGCCTACCTCTCTAAACTACTGCCCATTCGCTTCGAGTTGGCCGTCTCTTCCGTCCCGGTACCCATACCGCAAACCGCTCACGCCCCGCTCAGAGCGGGGTGGGGGCGGAGGTAAATAAGTGACGAGCGGCCAACTCGAAGCGAAAGGGCTGTACCTACTACCCTGAGTATTCTGACCCGAGTATCATATCCATACTAATATTGTAAATGTGAAAGTATGTCTGTCTGTCTATCTGTTTGTCAGTTACCTCATCACGCACCGCTGAACCAATTTAGATGAAATTTGGTATATAGAGATATTTTGAGTCCCGAGGAAGGACATAGGATATTTTTTATCCCGGAAATCACCTTTAAGTGGAAGTTTGTACCTATAGAAGAGCGATAACTAGGTAAGCGCCAGAAATAAAAGAATAGCAATTATTCTAACGCGATGACCGAGTTCTACGCAGACGAAGTCGCGTGCAAAAGCTAGTAATTCATATACCTGACATCTTAAGCTCTGTTTCAACTAATCCTCTTCCCTAGGCGAGCTCTTAGTCAGCATTTCCGCCAAATGCTTTGGCGATGCAGCAACGGCATTTGGTACCTGCCTTCTTTCTGGGTCAGAACTTGGCGACTCTGCTACCGATTTGCGGGGCGACCTTCTTCCTTGCGTGGGTAACATGGCTTGCGATATTATTGCGTGTTTCACTGCTTAGTGTAAGGTGAGTGTTTATGATGTGTTATTATGATAGATAATGATGAATAAGATCCCCACGATTCATTTTTGATGGACATCTAATCAGTTAAATCATTTTAAAAGTTTTCTTTTGAAAACAGCTTATGAAGTCTCAGGGTGAATAAGAACATATTATATATATTTGCATGTAGGAATAATGTTAAAATTAATAAAATCTGAAAAGCGCGTTTCGCGTTTCTGCGTTTCGTCTGAAATAAGACGACCCCGCGCCGAGTAATAGGTCAATAAACATTGTTAGGTATTATGTTATTTCTACCTACTTCATTTTAATTCGGTTTTTTTTCAGATTATTACATAACCACACGGTGATTACACCAAAACGACAAAATGTTGCATAAGTACCAGTATTATACATACGTACGTCCGTTTAAATAAAATTTGAATTAATTAAATATCTTTTATTTATTTTACCTAACTTATGATGACGTACCAAGTTTATGCGCGAATTGTATGACATACGTGTGAAAGAGGGTGTATATAATTTATATGTAATTTAATTGATTTTTAGTAACCTGCCCAACTGTTTATGGCCGTGTTTTACTGTGTTGAGTTAAAAATACTGTACCTTGTCCTGTTCAGCGATAGACAATCCGCTATGCAGAGGAAGCACGATCCATTTCTTTGATTTCTCACTGTACTGTTGAGCGGCGTCGCAAATCGCCGTTATTTCTTGTACGCCCGACATGAAAATGAGAAGGTCTCCTCTCTCGTCGCCTAAAACAAACATTCGGGGCCTATTGCATAATGACCTGTGTCTTAAGTAAAGATTTTCGCTCATGATATACTCAACTTAGGCTCTAGGTCGTAAACGCACGTACGTAAGGCTAATGCAAATTCTTCCGAGCAGTAGGTACTTTGCCTTATAGACATGGCTTTAATAATCTCCCTCTCTGTCACACTTGCAAACTAGAGCGAGAGGGGATACTTCATTTTCGTTTCGCGATAGGCTCTCTGAATTACTTCTCCAACAAAACATGAGTCAAAGACATATTGAAACCGGGTCCATATTCATCTGTAGGTAACTCTAGTATAATATATTTTTCGAAACGTAATGACAAACGAACGCGTTTGCGTTTAGTTTCAATTTGTATGGCAGCAAATATTTACCACCAAAGGCCACCAGAGGCGCTGTTCGAGTTGCCATACAAATTGAGACTAAATGCAAACGCGTTCGTTTCTGTTTGTTTAATAAAAAATATACAAGTGGTACTGACGTGTTTGTTCCTGAGTCTTGGATGTTTTCTATGTTCTTAAGTATCTATTTATCATATACAAGTATGTATATCGTCGCCTAGTACTCGACTTGGGCTTAACACCCATGTAACCTATCTTATGTTTAAACTTGTACTTTAACCTTGTTGTAGCTTTAACGTTATGTTTAAACTGTAGTACTAAATTAACGGGTGACAATGACAAAGTAGAAACTGTCCAGCAAATTTAAGGCCGACTATACCTAAGGATCATACTTACTAGGATATTTGTTATCAATCAGCTGCATTATTTGGACATAAGGCTGAGGGTCAAGCCTGTCGTCTCGGGAAGGTTTATCATCTATAAATATTGGCTTGTACTGGAGTTCAATAGGGAACAAGCGGCCAGGAACCTGAAAAGAAGTATTAAGTATATGATATAGTCTAATATGAATAAATTGTAAATTGTTTTTTTTTTCTACAATGACAGTGGCAAACAGGTTTACAGCCTGCCTGATGGTAAACAAACACTGTAACCTATATGGACACGTTCGACTCCAGAAGAATCACAAACCGTTGTCGACCCTTTATTGCCTTGACTTGACGTTGTGTTGATAGCTCCCAATAGAGCGTGTCCTTGGCAGCTCTGAGGACTCACCATCAGAAACGTTCCCATCCCTCCCCTCTCTGTCGCCACTGATTAGGGGCCATACGGTCCACGTCCTAGGCACACACTCACGGATCCGGGCAACGTAAGATGGAAAGTCGCGCTTACGTCATCCAACTCAGACACGACGCGTACACTTAGGCATTCCCGCCGGCGGGGACGTCCACCGCGATACGCGACAACACAGACATATATAGTCCTTATTCGTCCCGGTACCGCCGCATATCGGATTAGAGTCAGTTCGACCCAGGTCGGACCTAACTGAGTTTTCGAGTGGTCTTCTGTAAGGTGATGGTTGGATTGCTTCAAAATACGAGCGCGATGACGGTCCGTTGTATCCTACCCTCTTAGGCAGTCGTAGAAATGGGTTATTCACTAGGGACTTAAACTTTGAGTTTCTGAATACTGTGGGCTTTTGGATTAAGCCCACAGTATTAGCGAACTTTTTTTCATTGGCATTTAATTATTAATTACCTGTATAACAACTGCTGACTCTGCCGAGAAATAATCCTCAAATAGTTTTATATTTATAGTAGCCGACATAAGAACTAGTTTAATGTCCGTTCGGCTGTGTATTAAGCACTTTAATACCCCAAGAAGGAAGTCACCCATCAAGTGTCTTTCATGAATTTCGTCCAGAATTATAACGTCGTAACTGGGCAGGTTCTCGGATGACATCTGAAAAATATTTGCAGATTTCAATCGACAAAATTTCATTTTGAATGATGCTGCCACTCGCTAGTTACAAGGTCGTCCACTAGACTCTTACTTTAAGTGGAATTATTAATTGAAAAATGGCCAAATATTAAGCTTATTAATATTGGTAGTTAAATCTGAATAGTATTGGTGGAAAGTTCTGTTTTGATGCTGGCCATTGCCTTTTTTATAAAATGGCCCGGGCATACAACACAATTTGAGATAGATATTAACAGTTACTTTTATTTATTTATCTTATGACAATGACTTACGAAAATTTAATTTTAAAAAACGCTTGTCACCCCTTTTGGGCTTCTGTTATGTTATATGCCATATCCATACCAAATTTCAGCTATGTCAAGCGGTCTTTGAGAAAACTGCCTGTGAGAGACACTAAGTGATCACATAAGTCTTCTGTGGGACCTATATTATATTATTGGTATAGAAAAACGCTTTGTAAATAAACATGGGTACCTGTCTGAGCAGTAATCCTTCAGTGATGAAACATATCTTTGTGTCTGCTGTCTTGCTCTTCTCAAATCTTATTTGGTAACCAACTTTGCTTTGGAACTGGCTCAGAGTTTCGTATGCCACTCTCTTTGATAGAGATATACAAGCAATTCTCCTAGGCTGAGTGCAAGCTAGAAATTAAAATATTGTAAATGTAAGTAATTTTCTTAGCAATATTTACTACTTTTATTTAGTTTGCATGACATTTGTTTATGTGTAATGTATAGCCTGACAAGTTTCAACTTAGACCTGAAATAGTATCACTACAAACAGCTTCAACATGGCAATAACATGCGAATATCATACAACGCACTATAAATTGTCAGTAACAGCCTACCTAGTCTCAAAATAAGCAAGGCTTGTACTATGGGTGCCAAGCATCAATATATATACTTATATAGATGATTAGATACTTGAATACATAAAAAGCATCCAAGACTCAGGAACAAATATTCATGTTCACACAAATAAATTTCCTGACCGGGATTTGAACCCGGGACCTCCAGTTTCTAAGGCATGGTCACTACCAGCTAGGCTAAAGCGGTTGTCTTTTTTAAATGAAATATTTGTTAAAAAAATAATTAATTATAAAAAGTAAAAATAATAATTTAATAACAAAATTAGTACTTCACTGAAAATTTGCAACATGGCAAAGGCTAAATAAAATCTAGTCAGGTTATAAGAAAAATTTATTATACCATTATCAAACACTTCTTACCTATATTCTGGAAGCCAGCCTCATGTAGATACTGAGGCACCTGTGTGGATTTCCCGCAACCGGTGTCCCCTGCAACTACCACCACTCTTTCATTCTGCACTGCAGTCACTATCTCTTGCCTGAAAACATTCCCATGATTTTTATACATAAATATTCAGACTTCTGTGCTAAATAGGTTCCCTGTAAGCTGGTGAGGATGGTTTGATGATGATAATATAGGCTATGTTGAAAGCAGACAGACAAATCTGTATATGGCGGGAATGTTGATAACTCAAGATATTTTTTTCTCAAACTTTGAACTTAGACTACATTGCACAAGGTTCGAATTTTTGTTAATTTTTCACCTTGAGTTGTTAACATTTTCTCTCCATGTACGGAAATATCAAGCATACACAATACTTCTGCACATTTCAATATTTGTTAAGCTATCTCAGTAAGGTTATGCAAGGGGTAATTTGGTCAGCTTCACAAGAGTAAGGCCAAATAATATGGCTTAAACATAATGGCATATCAAACTGCAAAACAATTTAAAGTGGTCTACATTTTAAAATATGAGTAGTCACCTATACTTAGCAACAGGTAAATCCCTTTGGGCTTGCCTTAATTTCTTAAGCTTCTCAAACTTCTCCTTATTCTTAAAATCCAAATAAATTGAAACCACATTCAAAAATGCTTCGAATAATTTCTTATCCAGTTTCCTTCTCTCTCTATCATCACAAGCTACATCTACATATTTCAACTTCGTGTTAAAATTAATGCAGTTAAACTTCGAAAAAGATTGTTTTTGTTCTTGATATTCCACGATAGGTTTACCCGCTTTTTTCATAGTAGCTTCATACTTTTTTAGGAATACCCAGAAGTCGTCTAAACTATTTGCCACTGTATTGCTCTCGCTGCTGTACAGAATTATCTTATTTAAAGTACGTTTATAATTTTCGAAACTAAATTCGGTTTCAGACTGTGAAGTACTAGCAGTAGGCGATATTTTACGATGCTTATAACTGTCCCGATGTTCTCGTGAACGGGACCTTCTTCGCTTAGGTGAATATCTGGATGGACTTGCCCCACGAGGCATGATTCAGGTATATATGCCGCAAATAATGAGAGGTTTTGAATTATTAATAATTATGATAAATAAGAATCTATTTGAAAATAGAAATAGACATTAAGTATCGATTTCGATAAATCAAAACATATATCACTTGAATCACTTCAAAATCACTTCACAAACACAATTACACAAAGTTCATATTGACATTATTGACGTTGACAGATTCAGCAGCAGATGCTGTTCAGAAATATTAAAATATCAACAAAAATTATAAAAATAATATGTATTTTGTAAGGGAATGATTATTTGTTCCTTTTGTAGAATAAAAATCTTATTTATTATCTCATGATGAGATTATACCTAATTATATCAAATTATTAAATGTGATTTTATTATTCTAACAGTTTCTCATTGATGATTTATGAACGTACTTCAAATCTCGTTCTGAAACAAATGCGAACTGTGTAGCTACTCAATCGAATTTCAATTATTTAATAAATCATCAGTATCACCCTTTCACTCACTAAAAAAATATGAAGAAGGAACCAAACGACTTTGCAACTTTTTATTAGTAATTTTGATATCAAGCTCTGAATCAACAGTGCACAGTAAGATACCAAATTGCAATCCGAACATACACACTCTTATCTAGGATCCGAACGTATATTTGATTGATTGAAGTGCTCATGCTGGCTGTCAAAACGAGTTGTAGTTGTAAAATATTGTTGTTCCAGTTTATAATTACCTAATTCTTTCATTATTATGGGATAAATACGCATAGAGCACTCATGAGTGGATTAACATTACTAAGAATAATCTAATAATACTCTACGTCATAAAATCTATAATCATGGAAGAGGACAAGTTCGCTTTAGTGGAAAAAATATTGAAAGACGTCGATAATATTCTGACGAAGAATGCTGACTTGTAAATATTTTGACGAACTGGCAAGATTTCAATAAATATTGCGACTGTTTGTAAATACTCCGTTTTAATTTCAGATGTTCGTTCGACATTGTGCCCGTGGATTCAAATTACCGCAATAAATCACCAGTTTTGCTTTTGGAGAACTGTCTGGGCTTGGAATCATGGTGTATGAAGCATGTATACATGTACTGTTATTCTGAACTAATGGATAAATACTTCGTAAAGCCGAAGCGCAAGGCTGCCAGCTTATCAGTCAATTCAGAGCGCCTGGAGAAACTGCTCAATGTGACATTATTATTGAACCCTGATTTAAGCACTTTCTGGAACAAGAGGCGTGAGCTGGTAGTGAGATTGCTATTGGAGAAAACTGCAGAGCTACGGTTTACAAAGTTGGTGCTGTCTCGTAAACCAAAGTGTAATGATGCATTTTCCCATAGGAGATGGCTATTGGAAGCAGTTATAAAAGGTTTGTGGTTTATTTTTCTATTTATTTAAAGGTGTAGTAAATATTATGGCCAAAGTAAAACAAAAGCTGTTACCAGATGTATTTTAAGAATTTTCTAATATTTTCCATACTAATTTCTGATGTCTGTTTAATATCACAAGTTTCAAGTCTTTGTCTCAGCAGAGATGAATACTACTCTGAAAATAATTTAGTACAAAAGAAATCCCTGCCATTATCACTACATAGTATAAAGTCGCTTTCTCTGTCCCTAATCCCTATATCCCTATGTATGCTTAAATCTTTAAAACTATGCAACAGATTTTGATGCAGTTTTTTTTATAGATAGAGAGGAAGGTTTATAAGTATAATAACATCCATTAAATAGTGCACCCGTGCAAAGCCGGGGCGGGTTGCTAGTAACCATTTATGCTGTATCATTCAGATAAAAAAAAGTGTACATTAGTTTTTTTTTTATTCTGATTAGTACCACTACACAACAGTAAAATATTAGTAATTCTAATGAGAATCAGTCATTTGTCATATTACCTTTAATGTCATTGTTATAATTTATAAATGGATATTGGAAATGAATACTGAAATTAGTTGGAAATTAATAGTAATTCAATCAAAATATATCCTCTAGCCTAGCAGCTAACCACAGAAAAAAAATGACAATGAAATTTTAATTAACTGTAATAAATGACAGCAATGCGGCCGTGTCCAGACCCTTTGTGTATTCTATCCTAAAAATATGCATTTTTTTGTATTGTTTCTAAATTGAATATTACCAAGTACCATTTTGTCATGCCAAAATATATAAGGATTATAATTTGTATAACCCGTCCTCGACCGCTAAAAGAAATAAACAATAGCATTCTTTTGTTATGTACCTGGAGATCTTCCAGATGGGTAAACAACAGCATAACCAATAATATTTATTTTACAGATGAGAATCTTCAAACAAATGACATTGAAGCTCTGATTAGTGAAGAACTTCACATCTGTCAGCTGTCATCAGACAAGAGTCCAAACAACTACCACAGCTGGAATCATCGAATATGGCTCCTAAAGACTCTTCAACTACTTGATAAGAAATTTGACTTAAATTTCCTCTATGTCAAGGAATATAACTTCTCTGAGGCATGGGTGTCTAGACACATTTCAGATTTCAGCTGCTTCCATTACCGCCAATTCTGTATTAAGAATATTTTTTCAATAGATAATGAGCATTGGAAATCATTTGATGCAGCTATAGATGTAAATCTTCGTAAAAGTTTTGTTAGAGTTTTAGCTGTGCATTTTCCTAAAGATGCAACAGTGCAGGCTTCGGAAAAAGATTTAATTTCTTATTCAGAAGATAACTTAATTAATTTACTTCTTTGTTATTCATCTAAGGATTGTGAGTGCATCGCTGATAATATTTTACTGTGTAGGAAATTAGAGATTTTATTTCATGAACTTGTTCTTAACAATGAGTTAGTGAGATTTTATAAAGGCCATGAGACTCTTTGGTATCATCGGAGATTCATCGTACATGAGATATTGTCATCAATGCATGATCATTACGGGGTAGTAAGATTGAATGGGGTTCTAGTGAAAGATGTATGCAAAAATTGTAATCATGATGACTTAAGACAGAAACAAGCAAAGATTGTCCGATATGACAGTAATAGAATATATTCTAGTGTTCTTTTTAATGTATTATTAAGTCACGAAAAGGAATTCAATGAAGAAAGACAAAAAGACAGTGATCATTACGCTGGGAGACATGAGAAGTATTTGAAATTTGTTGAGGGTCTCAATAATTTAATTTAAATTTTTGTTATGGCCAAAATGAACTATAATAGAAGTTAATAATCGTATCTTTCGTTTTTTTCTAACAATAATTACAAAGATTTAATGTAATGTAAAGATTTAATGTAATTTACCAGTATTTAACCTAATTTTTAGTAGTAAAAGGTCTTAGAAATTATAATAAGCCCAAGCAACATGTCACTCAAGTAACATAGTTGCACATTGAACAATGAAATCTATACTACAAATATGTAAAGGTATACTTTTGTAAATATTAGCAACAAAGAAAAAACGCCACTATTCGCGACTATGGCACGAATTAGGGAAGGCCTTTGACCAGCAGTGGACGACTGCAGGCTGTAAGATGATGATGATGGTCAGGCAACAAGACTCATATTTACATATACGTTATAGCCTTTATGGCATGGACCTTCAGAAATGATGTGGCCGTATTTTATCCCACGGTTCCGCCTGGGATTTTTGTAATACGCTGGTGGAGCCATGGATTTATAAACATAGTTTTTATAACAATGACAATTAAAAAAACTTTGAATTAATGGATTAATATATTTTGGTTTGTAACTTCTGTTTTGAACCCATAGAAACATAATGTATTTAAGAGTATAATATTGAATGTATTTTATGCATTTGCGCATACGGTTCCAATTCGATTTATATTATATTATACAGATATACATGATATCGACAATATTTACAATTCTGATAATAGTGAGGTGTTTAAAGCAATCGGCCGATGGATTTCCTGTGATCGACCATAAACACAGATTTATGTGTTACATATGAGATATTATCAAATATGTAATCATTAGCTGTATAGGCTTAGGGTCGGTTGCACCAAACCATCCGTAATTGTAAGGTGTTCGTTAAAATCTGACTGCATGGAAAGGTCAAGATTCGAGGTCATATTTATATCGCTTGAGCTGACATAGTCATTTTGACGATATAAACATGTTATTTTAAAAAAAGCTGATCTACAAATCACCTTTAGCGGATGTAGATGAATGTCAAAGCAACCTACATGCTATCAAATAAGGTCTATCTCTGGTCCTCCGCAAAAAATAGTTTGGCGTGTGTGTGACACACAGCTGACTTTACAGAAGGCGTTCAATGTGCTCATCTGCAGCATGTCTTATTCGGGTGCGAAACGTGGACAGTGACACAAGGACATTTGGAATGTGGTTCTGGCGGCGGATGGAGAAGATTAGTTGGACCGAGAGAAAGTCTAACGAGGAAGTTCTCGAAATTGTAAAAGAAAGGAGGTTCCTGGTCCCTGTTATAAACCATTATGAATTGAAAAGGAAAGGTGTTTGGGAACCGTTTACGACATAAAGATTTCATAAAAAATATCGTGAAAGGGAAAGTAGAAGGAAGAGAGAGGGACACCAAGAAGGACATACTTGGACCAAGTTAAGGAAAAAGTAAACGCCGTGTCGTACAATATAATACAAATATTCTTTATTGCACACCTCAATTTAAGGACACAGTACAGTACAAAATCACAATGAGAAGAGGCATACAACAGACGGTCTAATTAAGTAGTCAAAGAAAAATCTCCAGAAGAGATACATGGAAATTGCTCCACCGACAAGGGTCTAGCTCTTAAATTAATGATGATGAACCCACAGACTCAGCTAAAAATGGAAAGACTTTGTCGCTTTTACGCATCGGATTTTCACCTTAGCGATGACAGTATTTATAAATCAGATTCCAGTATTTATAAAACTTGTGGATTTACTTATATTTCGATCTTTTTTTAATTGTACATTTGTGTTGATCCATTATAAAGACATTTTATATTTTAAATAAATAAGTAACTTATAGAAGTATTCTGTTTTTAAATTATGCATCCTCGAGGTTTATTTTGGGTCATAACTTTCGTTCCCAATCATTATCCATATTCACTAGGATCTCGACTTTATTCATTACACTCAACTTTGTCCATTAGGATTTCGAGTTGGTCCATTAGACATTGGACTTTATCCACTAAATAGACACTCGATTTCTATTTATTACATAAAGATACGGTAGTCGTAGAAGCTTGTTCCGGAATTGAGCCGGAGCGTACGCGTCGGCAAAGAAGCCGCGTAGCATCTCGCAGCACTGCTACGGGTTTCCTTAGCATCTCGCATCACAAGGATTTACCTACTATGGTGTATTCTAAACACTGCCAAGTATTCATTGTATAAACTATCGCTTATAGATATTTAGGCACACGTATTTTTTTCCGTACAATTATATATACAAAATCGACTTTCAGATTAGACCGCTAACTCGCAATCGGGTAATACCAATCTACCCGACTACGATACGGGTACGATACGGGTTTTTTGTGCAGTTTACTTTTTTTAATTCCCGAGCTTCGAAATGATGTACATAATATTTTATACGTGTTCATTGCTTGGGTATTTACCAAATGGAAAACGTAAAAAAATCCATAAATATTTTTTCCAGTGGATACAAAGTCGTTTTATTTTGTATGAACTAGTACATAAGGGTTAGATCAATCGTTGCATAAAGTAAACTCGAAATTTTAAAAGGATGTCCTTTGGCAACAATTTGATGCCCACCCAATAATTACCTAAATAAAAATTCAATCAAACATCTGAAATAGTCAATTGTCTGTGATTAAACAATATGATTTTGAAAGTCATTTTTGAATACAGTGTATCGTGAAAATTGCGGGTGCCTAAATACTTTTTGAGTGTACATTTGTGTATACATCCAATTTATTGCCCGCACTTCGAAAAGCTATGGTAACCGTATGCACCTAAGAGTGAGTATATAAAACTTAACTAAATCTGTACGTATCCGTATTATGTGTATCTCTATTGTTTGATTATATTATATTGATTGATTACCTAATCGATTTGTTCTAGAAAAAGCGATTAGTTATTATCTTTATTTATTATATTCGAGTATTTACGTTGAATAAATATTAAACATCCTTCGACTTTTTCACTACGAGTGACATGTTTCGAACCCTTCGAGAGTTCTCACCTCAAACTCCGATGAAGATCCGGGTTCGAAATTTGTCGCACATAGTGACATTACCCATTCGAGGACCATGAAAGCCAAAGTGCATAGCAGCATTTTTCCGCCTTGTAGCGGAAATCGCACGTAGAGTCATAACGCATAGGTGCGTCACATAAATATGTGACGCACCTATGCGTCACATATTTGTGCGTATTTAAACTAAAATATGTCTCACGTAAGTAAATTCAATACTTCCTAGATTTTATTGTTAACTTACGAGGCGATTGTTGTTTACTATATGTGCTCGAAAATAATAGTTAAACACGTTTTTTAACATTTTTGCTCCTAAGCGTTTCGTAGCGCTACGGAATTTTCTCTTCATACGAGGAAACGCATGTTATCGGCTACGCGCCTACGAGCAGCCAACTCCCCAGGGTAGTTCTAGACACTGAAAGTGTTAAGGCACGATGCAAATGGGCATACGGCCCGCCTGATGGTAAGCTGACTAGAGCCTATGGACGCTTACGACGGCTGAAGAGTCGAACGCGTTGCCGACCCATTATTGATTAGAGGATTTGTTGTGTCGACAGAGAGACAAATGCAGGTCTTTCACTCTTAACACAGCCTTAACGCCCCTTCAGTGTTACGCTCAAACTGGCATAAAAATATTTTTAGGTACAAAAAGGGGAGCTTATTTTCAAATTTCTAAATGTTATATATTAGTTAACAGTTACTAATACTATTAATAATAATATATACTTTATTGTGCACCACGATGTGATTTTTTTTACAAATAAAACGTATACTAACTAATACACTATTACAATACACACTACACTACACTACACTTACACTATTATTAGATTTATTAGAACAACAGGTCGGCGTCTAGGGGTGAGTAATACCAGATATAAGAATTTATCATATAACAGTCATAATTTATACGCTCATTTTGTATAAACTTGTTGAGTATAATAACCTTCACTGTAGGTATATAATGAATGAAAGATATAATTTCAAAATATCTACTTTCGTTAAGTATAACGTTATTTAGATATAATACCAATTGATGTAATGATTATAGCATATAACATTCTAAAAACCTAAACGTTTAAAATTTATATTATTCAATTAATCTAACATCAAAAAACATTAAGGCTCGTATAATTTACGCACCGTATTAAGGTTGCCTTATTTTAATCTTACCTAAATCTAAGAAAGCACGCATGCATGCAAGCAATCAAGCAACCATGCATGCATGCATGCAAACAAGCATGATTTTTTCAACAACAACAACTTTAACCAACACGACAAGCAACAGCTTTATTGCGTGACGTGACGTGACGCAATAAAGGAGGATGACGTGACGAGTTATATTGAAAGATATTATTATTATGAGCTTTATGCGTTATGTATATTATACGAATTGAAATTAGTCAATTTGAGTGTTATAAAAAATATATAATAATATGTATTATCAATATAAAATTCCTTATAAAAGTATTGATTTTGTTGTTATAACTAACTTTCATTATATCTTGTGAACGTTATTAATATGACATTATATGTATATATAGTTGTTATATCGCGTGAGACGCACCCGGCTTCTAGGCCATATTGGTTACTATACCCTACCACCAAAAGTGATGAAAACGGGTATTGTTTGTATAGTATTTTATGGTAAGTGTTTTATCTGTGTCTTTAAGTAGTAAGTATAACTGGTTTCAATCGTTAATATAATAATGAAAGACTAGGTATTTATTTATATAAGAAGATTCAAACGCACGAAATTCAACGGCAGTTGTTTGATGACTATGATGTCATGACACTTAAATTACTACTAGCATTACTATTTGCATTAACTACCTAGTTAATTGTGTGTAGCTGGTGCATACGCAATACGCACTATACTCCGCTTTCACGATAGATGTGGGTCAGGAGGCTCGTTTGCGGGGGATCCAAAATCACTCCCAAAAAGCATTAAAATCCATTTTAAACAAAATCTAAATTCAATTTTAAAACGATAGTATTAGAGTTAAAAGTCGAGCGCTCGCTTCGGTTCAGTATAGTCGCTCCTAATTTCCACAGCACATCGTTGCTGACGTCACGACCGCGTCGCGCGTTCGCGATTCCACCCGATCGATATACGTACCGCCCTCGGCTATTTCCGCGACCTTTCGGCATCCCCGAATGACGATACCGCCACGTGCGAATTACGTAACGATGGCTACAATCCTACAATTCATTGACAAAGGTTATTTGCGAAGTCTTGCTGTTCAACAAGCTGGTATGACACTTGCCACAGGCTTGGGTTAAAAAAGATGACGTCATTTATTTACAAACAATGCTTCATTGGCCGTTAATGGAGAGGCCGTAATGCCGAATTATTTTTACGGAGGCCTGACAAACAGCATTTTGTAATGAAACCTTCGGTTTAGGAATGAGTCGGCATTTAATGGCTCGTTATTCAGTACACACCTTGGTATTTTATCGTTGCCATTTAAGTAATTAGAATTGGCAAAGTGATTATCGCCAAATGTCGATTTCTTTTGTATTGTATGGTTTTCCCTAAGTTTAAAGCGATTTCAAAGAATTTCAGCAGTTTTACCACAGTTCTAGGAATTTAATATCAAGTGTTGTAGACACGGTTGGTGATATTTTCACGGGGATATAAAAGGCACCACTTACCTAATAAATAAGTTTAATAGGAACCTAGAAAATTAAAATAGGTATTAACTAGTTGATAGACGCAATCTCCGTGAACATGAACACCTATCCGGTTAGGTACACCGTTAGGTACATTTGAAATGCACTCGGTTGCTTAAACTTTTTTTATAATTTAAGCGATATTACCTCGTATATCCTAGAAAAGAGCTTAAATATGGTAATCCGGCATTATCTGACGGCTCTAACCAATTTTGAAGGCCGAGTTTAAATTGATGGAAATTATCTGTGGTAGTTCCTTCTTTAGTAAATTATGAAGAAAATTGTTGAGATTAATTTTATATTATAATTTGTTATTCACGCGTACCTAAACGCGACTAGCTCGCGTCTACCAGAATGTATGGAAAGGAAACCGATCCGTTTGCCAAGCGCGCGCGTGATGTCGCACAGCATGTTGCCTGTGCGAAAACGCGACGTTAGAAGTAGGTACTAGTACTTTTTTTTAACTTAACTGTGGCTTTATAGGCCGGGCCCAATAAAGCGATACGAGTGCGCGGTTGGAGAGTAGCCTGGGGAAAATCCAGGGGAAAACCTCCGACACGACCCGTGTGGTTTGGAACACTGGAATACTCTAAGAGTTTGCGCTCCAGTGAGATTGGTTGAGCGGTTTCAACCGAATCTGACGTGTGAGTGGAATCGAGCTACTAGGAGTTTTGTCGCTGGTTCACTAAACCTAGCCTACCTGAGTTGGGGTACTAGTACTTCTAACACTTTCAAGGGGGGCATCCACGGAGACAGCTCCGTATTCGAACGAATTTTAGAAAACTATAATTTTAGATTGCAGCTTATGGAACCAACTAGAATTACAGATGTCTCTAAAACTTGTATAGACAATATTGGTATAAACTTCAAAGATGCTTGTATATCAACTGTCCATCAATTAAACCTGTCAGATCACTCAGCGCAGACTATTGATATACCTGCCAGAAAAAAAAAAATTGTCCTACTCTTTGGTATATAGAGAAAAGAGACTTTTCAGAATGCAATCGTAAAAAATTTCATAATGCACTATGTAGCCTATCATTCTACGACGTTTTTTCTTGTACCAGTGCAATCGAGGCGTTTGATACTTTGCATGATCACTTGCTACTTTTCTTTAGTTTATGTTTTCCCATAAGTAAAACTAAAGTCCGATTAAATAAAACAATACGGTGGATAACTCGTGGTTTAAAAATATCCTCCAGGATTAAAAGGTCATATTTTTTGCAGTATACTCGAGTAAAAGATAAGACTATTAGGATAATTCTTAAAAATAAACATAAAGTATATTCTAAATTACTAAAAAAGTGCATGAGAGAAGCTCAAAAATTAAATAACATAAAGGCAATATCTCAGTCTAAAAATATAGCGACCGCTACCTGGAACATCATAAATGACCACACTGGCAAGTCCTTGCCGAAACAAACAATAGACCGAATTAAGTATAATGGAAATTTAATCACGTCAAGTAATATTATTGCCAATACTTTTAATTACATTTTTACAAGAATACCAACTATTGACACTAGTTCTATAAATCAATCTGACGTACTGAAAATAATGAATAATTCTAATTGCTCCAGTATATACCTAAATCCAACAGATCAAGCGGAAATCATTAAAGTCATTAAATCGCTTAATAACACCAAATCATCGGGCTACGATGATCTGACAACATCTTTAATAAAAGATAATGCCTTTGTACTAGCAGGTCCATTGAGTCATGCGATTAATCTATCTTTCTTAGAGGGTGTATTTCCCAATCCTTTGAAAACTAGTACAATTAAACCTCTTTTCAAAAAGGGTGATACGGAAATATGTGATAACTATAGACCCATTGCCATCATACCAATATTGTCGAAAATATATGAAAAACTTATGTACAATCGAATTCTGAGATTCCTGGACAGACATGAAATTTTGAACACTAATCAATTCGGATTCCGCAAACAAAGGTCTACTACTTTAGCAATTTATGAACTTATAAAGGATATTACGACTTATAGAGACAATAATAGAATACCCGTAACAACGATCTTCATGGATATGTTTAAGGCCTTCGATCGCGTTTCCCATGATATACTTCTAAATAAGTTACATCATTACGGTATTCGTGGAAATTGCTATGACTGGCTACGGACATATTTATGTGATAGGAAACAAAAAACTGAAATCCGCTGCTACTGCCCGAAAACAAGACATCTGACTAAAGTGCTTTCAGATGAAGCAGTGGTTAACATGGGTGTACCGCAAGGGAGTATATTAGGCCCGTTATTGTTTCTAGTTTATATTAATGACCTTCCTAACATCACGCATAACAAGGTCCTTCTATTTGCTGATGACTGCTCTATCATCATTCCTGGGAAAGATCCTGCAACTTACCAGTCAGAAGTAAATTTAGTATTTAATGACGTTAACAATTGGTTGATGCGAAACAAATTAAAGGTATAACCAAATATATAAGTAAAACCAAATACATGGAATTTTATGCACCTCAGTCCAATTCACAAAAAATTGTAGTTGAATATGATCAGGAAGCGATAGAGAATGTTCAATCCTTGCGATTCCTTGGGGTGATGTTGGATTGTCATTGTAATTGGCAAATTCATGTCGATTACTTGGTAAATAGGCTGAATAGGTTTGTCTTTGCTCTCCGCAGACTTACACAAGTGGTTTCCCAAAAATCTGCCCTACTAGCGTTCCATGGCCATATTATTTCCAATCTTCGATATGGCCTTATCCTCTGGGGCAACTCCACATGTGCAAACCGGGCATTTATACTTCAGAAAAAATGCATTAGGGCCATATGTGGGGCTAAAACCACTGAATCGTGTAAGCCTTTGTTCAGGAAGCTAAACATCCTTCCATTACCTACTTTGTACATATACGAAATGTGCCTATTTGTAAAAACCCGCATAGATACGTTCAAAGTTATGCCATCCAATCCAAGGTCTACATCCAGGCTGCATGGGTTGAACCTTTGCTATCCAACCCATAACTCTGCCCACTTTGAAAAAAGTATCCTGTTTATGTCCGTAAAAATTTTCAACCACTTACCTAACGAAATAAAGTCCTTAGATTATGTAGAATTTAAAAAAAAATTATTCAAATGGTGCCTAAATAAGATGTACTATGACGCTAAGGAACATTTTCAATGTAATAATATAACATGACATGATACTTACCATACGTGATTATGATATTATTATTTTATTTATTAACAATCATTAATTTTAATTTAATATAATATTAGTTGACAGAACTGTTCTCTGATCTCTCAAAGCATGACATTGAAATTTATTCATTCGTTTTCATTTTAATATTGACTTTACATACATTTTTTTTTTTTTTTCTCTTACTAGAAATAGAACATTAAGATTCAATGACATGCTAATAGAACCATAATATTGTACGCCATACAATGGCTGATTGTGAAGAACTTTTGAATTATTTGTCACCTTTTTCAATACTCACTTTCATACAATAAATTATTTGTATTTTTTTTTTTTTAACCCTTAGCCGTTAATACGGTTACCTATGCAGCGAAAACCGTCCGTACAAACAGGCTTGGAAAAAATATGTCATGCGCGTTGCTCATTCCAACCTTTCCCTACACGTTTCTATTTCACTTTTACTTCATTTTTACTATTCAACTGAAATCAAAGAAAACTTTCTAAACATAGCTACTCTACCCCCAAAAACTTCCACTACCAGCAACATAATGGTTCCCCTTCTGTTTCATCCAGTTTCAAACTAGGTCACGTACACGAGTTATAAATTGTAAGTTACTTATCTTCAGAAAACTACAAAACCACTACGTAATTACAAACTTAATGTCAATTTTTCAACTCTACGCTCTTGCATTTGTGCACCTTTATGAAAACATTTTACATCGAGAATTGTCTATTTTCTCTACATTTGGCTTGTCGGCGTCTTAGCAGCGCAATTAATCCATTTTATATTCTAAAATCCAGGGGAAACCTCGGACGCAACCACGAGGGTGGTTTTGAACACTGGAGTAATGTAAGAGTTTGCGCTCCAGTGAGATTGGCTGAATGGTTTCAACCGAATCTGAGGTGTGAGTGGAATCGAGCTACTTGTTTGTTTCCCACCATTGTGGTAATAAAAGGAGTCACTTTATGTTCAAATGGGTTCAGTTTGACTTATTTACAAACTAGCGGCCGCCTGCGACTTCGTCCGCGTAGATTTTAGACGGTAACAAAGATATAAATGAGGTTTATTTGTTTCTGTCAGTTGTCTGATGCCATTCATGTTTTGTGAAAAATTACTCAAAAGAAAAAAATAAATGTCCGCCATCTTGGATTTGAAAATGGCTGTCATTTTCGTAATCGGCAGCCCAAAGAACCTCGAAGATGACACCCATATCGATTTTTAAGAAAAATAATTGTTCGCCATCTTGGATTTGCAAATGCATGTCATTTTTATAATCGGGACCCCGAGGAACCCCGAAAATGACAACTGTATCGATTTTTACGCAATGTAAAGATTTGCTCCCCGCACAAACTTGGAACCCCTTTTTTACCCCATTAGGGGCACAATTTAGAAAAACGCTGAAACATGTCTTGTTGTATTTAAACAGAGAGTCTGTTTACGAAGTTTTAAATCTCGCACTTCAAAAAATATTAGCTCCCCGTACAAACTTGGAACCCCCTTTTCACCCCTTTAGGGGAGCAATTTCAAAAAACGCTGAAGTACGTTTTTTTGTATTTAAACAAAGAGTCTATCTATATATACGAAGTTCAAATCTCTCACTTCAAAAAAGATTTGCTCCCCGTACAAACTAGGAACCCCCTTTTCACCCCTTTAGAGGAGCAATTTCAAAAAACGCTGATTTATGTTTTATTGTATTTAAGCATAGAGTATCTTTACGAAGTTTCAAATCTCTAACTTCAAAAAATATTTGCTCCCCGTAAATCGCTGAATTTGGTTTTGTTATATTTATACATAGAGTCTATATACGAAATTTCAAGTTTCTAAGTCCAAAAAAATTACTTATCCCATACAAAAATCCCTTGTTTTACCCCCTTAGGGGATGAATTTCGAAAAATCCCTAGCCTACGTTATAAATGTAACCGACTGTATAAAAATCAACTCTTTAGCGTTAGTAGTTTCGGCTGTGCGTTGATGAGTCAGTGAGAGCCTCTTCTTTTATATATATAGATAAAAGGACAAGTCCACAACAACACAGGCTTCACTCTTTCAGTGAATTACGCAGCTATAAATCCCAGACATCGGCCAAGACGAAACATGAAAACCTGACCTAAAAGCACACAATATTCAATGAAACTTCGAAAACGGGACTGATTCTTTGAAATTTGAAACTGGATTTCACATAAATGTTTGCCTTTATTTTCAATACCAAAAATCCTTCCGGATGCAATTATACTAGGATAACGCTAGGAGGATGATGACCAAAAAATGGATCCTATTTTGATAGATCCAATCTTAATGTAAGAACTCATCTCTTAGTCCCTAGACATTGCTTTAATGTAGGAGTATTTGTGAATTGAGCCTCTATATGCGTACCTACGTTAGACGTAAATGGAAATACTGGAAGGGTTTTTATTCTACTATTTAGAGTGGAAAGAAAACTTCTTTGAAATGCGTTAGTCTCGAAGCTACAAATGTACAACCATATGTGAGCCATTTTTAAAGGGCAATTTACATTATATTCTCGTACAAGCAGCCCTGCAATCTACAATACAATATAAATACAAATACTGCCGAGGTAAAAATACGCTGCAATGTAATTAAAATTGCATGCAAGTTCTTGCAAGTATAGATCAGCCTTATAGTTTAACAATGATGGATATGATAATTTGATGATACAGTCCTAGTCTAAAATAAGAAATGCTAGTTTTAAGTCTTGGCTGAAGGGTATTAACAACAATATTTGTGGTACATGGAAATGTAATAAACCTCTAGACACAGAGAGAATATTGACCACTATTATACGAAAATGACAGTGTATATAATACATATATTATTATACTCTTTGATATTATACATCATACATACAAGAATATTGTTGGTCAGACCCTTTACTAACGATTTCTTAGATAAGTCTATTAATATAAATGTAGTCATTGTCTATGACCAAAAGGAAAACTTCTATCTGTCACGAAACGTCTTTCTCTTCTTGCATATTCTTTAGTGTACACACCTAACTTATTAAAAGTTGTTTTTGCCAGAACAAGAATAAGGAATTAATTAAAAGATAAACGTCCACATCGTATGTAATAATCTTGGAGTAAATTCTTTTCTAAGGATAACAATTGGCCGTGTAATTTTATACGAGTAACAAAATATCCGTTCATTTGGGAGCAAGTGTTCCCATCCTTTGAGTAATTATATGTGCCCACCCAAGAATTGTGCCAGAGTGATCAACTAAAGGTTAGTCAGTTTCAAAATCTATGGACTACATTTTGGCCTTTAGTTTTATTACCATTTAGAAGTTAAATCTGAGTGAGACATGTTTCGCATTTCAATGTGATGTGTTTCGTTCCACATTCGCCGAGCTAATATGTCAGACCACGAAAAACGCGTTGATATCAAGTAAGGATGCATAACGTAAGTCTCTGATTGACTTTCCATGCTTATTTCTATGCCTGATGTTTATTATAAATACGCAACTTTAATCTAAACGACCACTAAAGTAGAACCTTAGATTGTTTCTAAGTATTATTTACTTCAACAATGAAAACATGGGCGTGGTTTTATCAAACGACTTATTTATCACATCGTTGACATGCTCTATAGCAATTTAAACATCAAAAGGCAGAGAGTAGTCGATTACGAACGCGATTAACTCGCTTCCCCGGGGATAAGTCCCAAATTTATTATGCACAGGTGTGCGTGGCGATTTATTAAGCCAACAGATACGGTTAGGCGTTTCTAAACATGAGACCAATCAACGGAGCCGAGGACGAGGTCCTTTGCCGTGCAATTAACACGGATTAAAATACAAATACTCTATAATGCACGCCTCACATTAATAAAACATCTTGAGGCAGTAACGGCGATTTTGACTCATATTCCCCAAACAAATGGCTATGGCCGCGGAGCGTTTCAAGTGCCCCTTCCCGTGCGTTACGAAATATTCATAGATACGATGACAAATGTATGAACTATTGTCAGGGCCGTATTTACCCTAGGGCCACCCGGGCTATGGCCTTGGGCGCCAATCCGCCAGGGGCGACATAGCTCCCCCCTGATTTTTTAAAAATAAATTTGTACACCGCAAAAATTTTGACGTTAATATTTTTTTTTCTGTGTTTATTAAATTATATCCTTTTTTTACTTCTGTGACGGCGAAACTTATTGGCCCAGGGCGCCAAATTTCAAAATAAGTATTTAATTGGTAACGGACGGGAAAGAGCAGTTGAAACGCTCAGAGGCCATACCCAAATCCCAAATCGTATACATTATTACACGTATAAGTAGGTAAATGTTGCTATTCACATTGCATCGCAATGTGATAGTAATCTGTTGCCCTCGCTCCCGTACTGAGCTAACGTATCAGAACGAGTACGCACCATTTGAAATCACGATGAGAAGCGAAGTGACGAATCAAATAATATCTCAATTACCGACTATAAGACGCTCGCGACAACGAGTTGGAAACTTATTTAAATTGGACGAAACTTGTATAGCCGACGCTGTTACTTTAATTAAGGCAAACTTGCAAATTACTTAAGAACATCATGTATAGTGTTTAAAAAAGGGATGCATGTTAAGAGGCTGTACGTATTCATCGGAAGTCGTTGCTGATTTCTAGAATAGAAACATTGCAGGATTTATTAATACATGTAATTAATACTGAAAAGAAGTGATAACGTTTGTCAGTATGTTAGTTGAATTGTGAAACGCATTAAGCATTGTATCAATAAATAAATGAATGTAGGGTATAGATATACCCTACACTCATTAATTTATTAAAGAGATCTTTAAAGCCGTCATCTGCCAGCGAAAACAATAAACTAACATTTTTTTGTAATGAGCCCTGTGATCACAGGGACTGGTAGACGACGGGTTAACCTCTTCACCACCACAGTGATTTCGTAAGCTGTGTAAGGTTGCTTTACATCGGCTTGATATAAAGTCATGGCGTGTGGGGCACTATATGTACTGACTTTATATCAAGTCAATGGCGGCGAAGAGGTTCAAGCGTAGCGTATAGTCTTCGTTCGCAGTTACGAGTAAGTTAAATGATAAAAGTAAAGTATTTAAAAGCCTATTTAGGTTAGGTTAGAATACCAGAAATACTAGTTTTGTTTGGG
Organism: Epiblema foenella; assembly: GCA_963556455.1. Lineage (NCBI taxonomy): Eukaryota > Metazoa > Arthropoda > Insecta > Lepidoptera > Tortricidae > Epiblema > Epiblema foenella. Next base: position 8,701,003 of record OY747113.1, on the reverse strand, counting down.
GAATACTTCGAACTCTGGAATATTATCCATACAAATCCGAAATATTCCTAAATAAAGGCAAATCAGAACTTTAAACTAAATTGAGCAAGAAAAATTAAATATACGGCCCAAAACAACTTGTCTGTTACCGGTAGTTCATTGTTATGCGACTCGCGAATCAGGCTATACCAACACAACGAACACTGAAACTGTAATAAAAATTGCGAATGCTTGGCGGTAGACAAAGTCAACTCAGGTTTGCTCAGAAATGTAAATAAACTGATGAGAGAGGGGCATGCTAAAATATGGATAGGTACAATTTGTTAAAATCTTCACGAGAACATGCAAAACACGATATTACAAATTATATTGAAATTATTTTATGTTAAAAATTGTGTCCAGGAATGAATATTACTCGTAAACTCCAGATTATCATTTTATTTATATTTACATTCATTGTTTTCACCTTATTATTACATTATAGATACAGATAATAAATAGACATGTAGGTACTTAACTACTCACCGAGTTTCGTTTTTCGTCGAAACATGGAAAAATATTTCGGCAGACATCTTTCCAAGCTTCCGTTTTTACTACTCGGTGAGTAGTTACGAGTACATGTATATATATTATTTGTTTTTATAATGTAATAATAAGGTGAATACATAAATGTAAATGTGATGTGATGAACAAAATCAAAATCAAAAAATCAAAATCAAACATTTATTCTGCAAATAGGCCACATGGGCACTTTTACATGTCAAAATATTAATTTACAATTTAAGAAAGTCTAACTATAATAAGTAATACATTTTTAATGTCAAAATATTAATTTACAGTTCAAGAAGGAATAATAATTTCGAGTTTACAATTATAACAAAATTAATGTCATACAGTGAAGATCAACAACATCAGTAAAGTTAGAGATGTCTAAGGTCTCAAGATTAAAGAAGGAGTATAATGAAATCAATATAATATCCCAGAGATGTACATGGTCTCTGAGCGTCAAAATTAAAATTAATTTAATATTGTTAGAGATGTATATGGTCTCTAAGTCACTGATAATAAAAACGAATCCACAGCAGGATGATATCTCTCGTCAATCCCCTATAAAAAAAACACTAGTATTAACGTAGTCACTATGTCCTAGCAAGCATGAACAGACCGGACTCCATAAAAACTACCGAACGGTGCGCCGTTCGCCGGTGCGGTGCACCGTACACGGTACCGTGCCGCGGCACGACGTTGTGCCGTAGCACCATACAAAGCACCGTGCCACGGCACGACGCCGTGCCCTCTAGGGTGGCGGCACCGCGCCGTTACACGATGGCCAGTGTCGTACCGTCATAACTATGACATTAGATGTTGACGTTAAATTTTCCTCTTGACATTCATTCAGATTTTATTCTAGAAACTGTCTAGATTATACTATTTTTTATGTTTTTATTTTACATATTGACGATCTTTTTGTGAATTTATTATACTCTCTTTTGACATACATTACAGTAATTCATTTCTTTTTTAAAATTTCATATGCATCAATAAATTGCTCTGAATAATTAGATTCAATTTATGTAATATATAACTGACGATTCACAAGTGCTTGTTGCTAGGCCTATTTGAATAAAGAATATTTTGAGTTTGAGTGGACACGATTGTATCCAAACCCTTAATTTCCTGTTTCTGTAGAATAGCCGTTTCTGTGACAAGTTTTTTGAGAATCGAGAAAAACCAAGAGGTCAGTTGGGTACCTCAGTTCGCATCGCATTTTTAATAACATTTAGCGACATTCAAATCATCGTTAAACCGGGCTAATCCTAACAAGGACTAGATTTTCCTCCGGGTTGGAAAGTCAGATGGCAGTCGCTTTCGTGAAGGTAGTGCCTACGCCAAATCTTGAGATTTTAGGCCAAAGCGTACCCTGGGCTACTCTGGAACACGCCCGGGAAAAACGCTAGGAGGATAATGATGACAATTTAGCAAGTATTAGCTTTTTCAGGGTATCGTACTAAAACGGTAAAAAAGAGATCTGTCACATCGCTAATTATCTCAAGAAATACTTATGCTATCAATTTGAAATTCGGAACAGTTATAAAAAAGGTTAACCCAGATGCATAGAATATGATTTTTTAAAAATATTTACTTTATTTTCTGTGCAAAATGACAGATAAATAGCTGGTTCAAAATTTAAAAGTCTAGTGAATATATCAAGTGGGGTGTCATATGAAAGGGCTTGAATTACACATTTTGAAACATTTTTTTTTTATGTCTAGTCATTTTGGATTTATAAGGGAAAATGTAAAAACATACCGTTTCCCTTATCTCCACGGAAAAAATGTGAAATTATTACATAAAATTAATGTCAATGTATATTTTACAGGAAAAATATAACTATAGCTCTATCTGCTTTTCTTTTTTATCATAAAATAACATTTCTATACTAAGTTTGTAATTTAATCACCTTTGCATGTATTTTTGTTTTATAAATTCTTATGCGATTATGCTAAAAGTACCTTCTGTCAAATAAAGAAAATAAAATGATATCGGTTCACGTGATAAAGAATTATCCTTAAAAAACCACCATACATATATTAAGTTATTCAGTAGTTCAAATTTGTAACAAAATTCGCCGATAGAGGCGCTGTACCCATGGCGTTCAATTTCTACCGCATGTAGTTGAGATTTTTCAGAATTGATAGCGTTGGATCCAGTACACATCTGGGTACGGAACCCTCGGCCTGCGAGTCGGACTTGCAATTGACCTTCTTTTTTTTATTTAGTCTGGTTATTAGTGTGAGATTTTCATTTACCTGAAACTAGAGCGCAATCATTCATTATAATCTAATCTAATTTTCATCTAATCTCAATAAAATTATTCGCCATGAAATACCCTCTGTTTATTACTTTGCTTTAATATAAAAAAAACAACTTCATTGCTTTAGTAAAAACAAGAACGCGGGAAAAAATGGCTACATTAGGTTCTTTTAGTTTTGGTTCCGTAACTACTTCATAAACTACATGGGAATGGCTTAGAAATTATAAATGTTTGTAAATATTCGTTCATTTACATGCTGTGTTACTTATATATTGGGTTATTTTCGTGTTTGTAACGAGTTCAAGTTCATTTCCACCGCGCGCCCGAAATCTTTCTGTCGGTGCAAAAATGACGTAACTCAAGAAACTATCCCAATAATTTTCGACCTTTTGTGTGCGATTGGGGTATCGGTCATCGGAACTCGAAGCCTAATTAGGGTTGACGACTCTGTAAGTATTTCAATATTATTTTCACCTCAGTAACTCGGAAAGCCCTTTTATATTCTTTAAAAACAGATAAACTTCATTCACAAGAGTGCAATGAATGTCTGAAATTCGAACGTGTTATTAATTACTTTTTTAAACAAAAGGACATGTCATGCCAGACCCGACAGGATAATCATAAGATGTTCTCCCAATTGATGTTTTTCCTACCGTTGTCATTTGTGTACTAGTTAAAATAAAGGCTGATTTTACATGTTTCAGTTGTTTTTCTTATTTAGAATTTCCCTATCTTTAGGTGAAAAGATTTGTGTTACACACAGCTGCATAGTTATTTTACGTCTCGTGTGTTGCAACACTCGCTACTCACAGGATTCTATTTTTGAACCACTCACTTCGCTCGGGTTCTATTTTCGAACTACTCGCTTCGCTCGTGGTTCAACCATAGAATCCATTTACTAGCTCGTAGTTCAACCCTAGAATCTATTCGCTAGCTCGTGTTTCAATTCCACACTCGCGGTTAAAATATAAATTTTGCACCCTTGTATAACAAATAACTGCTACCCCGTTTTACGATCCGATCAAAATCGTACGTTGATTAATTATGAAAGGCTATACACGAAACCTACCCGTTAAAATTTGAAAAGCCAAATCTCATAGTATGAACTAGAATCAAAAGTACCTAAGCATGGACTTTAACGTACCTCGGACGCTAGAAGCATCCGAATTTGGTGCATGACTTTCTAGGGAATGTAATAGGGAAAGTATCGCGGATTGGTAAATAGACAATCAAGATCAATGTAATACTATTCTTAGGTAGACTCGAAAACATGAGTAAACAGTAAAAAGGCTGAGGTGTAAATTCGTTGCTTTCATTAATTTTGCTTAAGTTTTCGATAGAAAGGCGTAGCCTCGACTACCAGCAAGTTTTATATTTAGCACATTAAAACATAACAAACCAAAAAATGCTATGCATCAAGAGTATAGAATTGATATTTATTACGAGTGGTTACTTGGTATTTCGCTAAAGTAAAAATATTCCTGGGGAAAAATACATATTTTTTTATAAACTTATGCATATCTTTGCTTAGATATCTTAAAAGTCATGTAATTCAGTCAGGTAATTATACATTTTTGAACTGACTTATAGTAAATTTGGCCCGTTCTATTACATAATATGTGCTCGCGTGTTATGTTAATCATGCCTGTTTGTTCTAAAAATAGAGCCCCAACTTGGAATAACTCAGGTTAAGGTGTACATAAAACATTGCAAGTCACTGAACCACGGAAACATCAATACTATACAAGATGACCTAATTTCAGGGCCGGTTAAGGGTCAGCGTACCAGCCATGAGAACTGCACCAGGCCCAGGACAGTGCAATAATTGCATCAAGTTTAACCGGGTCCGATCGATGTGAGGGTATTTACCTCTCCGGGCGAAAATAATCCGGTGCCGGTGATGTCAGAGTATCGTGTAGTACGCTTGCGCAGCCCATGGAGAGTAGCCGGGCGTCAGTCGGTCGCCGGCCCGCGTGAAACGGGCGCGCGAGTCGAAATATGCCGTCCCGCGGCGGCCGGTGAGGCGTCGGCCCCGCCGACCGCCCCGGGTCGACGGGCGAAGCCAGCTCCTAAGACAAGAGCCTCACCATGTCTTTGCTCAGCGTCACAGGTACAACATAGCTAACCGATCCTGGGATGCTCGCTGTGAATCACTATGTTTTGTTCAGGCGTTCGTAGTTCGCTAGTGCAGGAAAACACTGAGTTGACAATTCACAGTTCAAATGGATCGAAATAGCTGCAAAATGTGGTAGATATTATATTTAATTTACATCGATTCACCCAGCAGGCACTCCAGGCGCTTTGGCCAATGGTTACCTTAAGTTTAGTGTAGTGTTTGGCATCATACGCTAAAAGGAATTTAACTACTAGCGAGAATAAAGGCTTGAGTGTCCGCACTAAATGTGCCCGTGAACGTGGAAAACGTGATGTCTTGTTTTATCCATTTGGATTAAAGCATCTGGTCGTGTTAGTGGTAATATCGTAGTAACATTGGTGTAGTGTTTTGCAGGATATGTGGTTTTTTCCACTGCGATTTAATGTGTGTGTTCCTGTTAATTTGGAAAATCCATTCATATTAATTGTTGTCACAATCATAATATTTCGTCTGTAGGTATTATAACGTACACGGCTATACGCGTTAGTATGAAACTGTTGATTACTTGATTTAAAAGGTTTCATAGTTTCACAATAATTTCTACGAACCATATTTATTTTTGTCACGAATATTTGTAGCCTTTCACGCTCGCTACTTTCTTACTTTCAAGGAGGAATTTTACAAGTAACATTCTGAAATATTCAGTGGTCTAAGCTAGCCTAAATCCCAAAACTTAAGTGAACATTCATGTCGTATCCCGGTGTGGGTGACTGGTTTCTAACTTACTCTGGATGTAGGTAGGTGACATAATGTGATATAAGATATAATCCTCTAAATCCTTCCGCACGTTTTCCTCAAAAGAAAATTGAGTTAAACAATAATGTTTTTGTTTACCAACGTCGTAACGTCGGGGTGGATTGTGCCTCTGGCTTTTATTTTTAGCTCGGCTCATGTATGCTATAATATAGGTTCACATCATTCGAGACAGTAATGATCACGATCGGAAATAGCAAGAAATGACGAAGGATTGAAGGAAAAATACGATTTGTCTCGATAATAAGTAGGTATAATTTTTAAAATGATTAGCAAAAAAAAATGTATAATTTGGCTACCCTGCACCAAACGAATTTATTGCATCGCCCATGCAACATGTGTCAAAAGCATTAGGATTTATTTATTTATCGTATTGCAATTATTTCGAACCGTGAGATGTTTGAGAAGACAGTAGTACGGTTGCCAGTTTTTGTTGCACTTTTAGCACCACCCAGTGGTCACGTGTATGGTAGCGGTCAGTCACCGGTGCGTATTCTCTATGGACGTGGTGCAACTTCGACCCCCCTTGTCAAGTGAGTGGGCAACTTGACTGTTAGAAGTTCTCAAGCCGCCGGAGGCCTATAACTCGGCTTAACGACTGCTATCATAGACACCAGCCGGGATCAACGGCTTAACGTGCCTTCCAAAGTACGGGAGCGCGCAAGTTTTGTAGTCTGTTGCTTTACCTTTGATCCGTTTACTTATTGTCAACGTGAATTTATGAACTAATGTTTTCTAAATTACATAAATCCATCTAGGTCGGCAGTGGAAGGCTTTGTTTGTGGAGTTTAGAGTGGATATTTATATAAGAGATTACTTCAATAGAACTAGACTTTGAATATATAAGGAATTGTATACATTATTATCGTATGTATTAGTTTCTAATTTATAACAAGACTATTACTTAAAGTTTAGGGTAGTAAAAAAACTCCATAAAGCAAAAAAATGCAGTAAATAAGTCACAAGTCACACAATAGGCACCTGCTTTAAAGTTCTTATAGTCAAAATGCAACTGTGACCTTTAAATCAACTTTAGTTCCGATAGCTGATATATAGAATACCTATCGCAGGCCTACACTGTTAATCGATTAAAGTGAGATAACAATCGTGCTGTTATCTTGTTTTTAATCTGCTTTCTAGTATATACGGTTATCGATGCAGCCAATATATTTATATTAAACTTTAATGGTAGTATGTGTTTATTTTGTATCTGCCATTTGGAAATTAACAGTTTTATATAGAAAACTTCCCTTAGTTCCGGACATATTAGTCATGTATGTCTTTATGGTGTAATATGGCTCCACATGTTTCGGACCGGTGTGGTGCTTGGTCCTTAAAGACGTGAGTGACTGGTTTCATTCACAATGAGGATCTGAGGCTCCTTTAGCATACAACCGGGAAGAGGCAAGGCAAGAAAGAAAGAAAAAAGAAAGATATATTTATTCGCGAAAAACATAAGACAACTTAGGAGCACTTATTTGTTTTCAAGCCTTCTGTTATGTGAGGCCTATCGCACGGCATCAACACACATTTGATGTGTGACTGTGGTTTATCAAAGGCCTATTCACCATCAAAAATTATTAATCAAAGCCCGTTATCTATCGATTGACGCATTCGGCGAATGCTTCTGGGAAGTACGTAGCATTCTGCAAACAGATGCTTGCGTCAGCTGGGTGAGAGTCATGTGCAATGCGTGGGTGACTATATTGTATTTGTTTTTTCTCAGGAAACTCAATCTGTATAGGTTATATGACATGTCATTGTCTGAACACCATTCTGTTATATCCAATATTTTGGAATTCAGTACTACATTAGTAGATATTGTATCACCTTTTTAATTAATTCGCCTCTGTTTTTGTGAATTGAAGGGTACGCTACTAATATCCGTGTTTAATAGGCCATACGGGCTAAGGTGGCTTATCTATCTATACATATAATAGAAGAAGTCCTCACTGACGGACTGACTGACTAATTAACTCAGAAACTGCTAACGCTAGAGAGTTGATTTTTCCACAGTCAGCTACATTTATAACGTAGGCCAAGGAGGTAAAACGAGGGATGAAAGTTTGTATGAAAACACGTATTAATTGAAGTAAAATATTTGACACTTTGTATATATAATCTCTGTTTAAATACGCGTTTTTCTTCTGGAAATTATGCTCAAATTTAAGAACTGCAATTCCTAACTTTTGATTTCATATTCATAATCAACACGTAACTATATTAAGTGAGTATAGTGCGTGAGAAGGGGGGATTCCTCGTTCCTATCACTACCCGGCGCAAAGGTCCCTAGTATACTGGCGGAATTCCCACGTTGTATGGCCAGGGATATTCTTTGCACCAGGTACTCACCAGAACGGGGATCGCCTCCCCGATCTCTTAAGCGACGAGCCGGGGTTGCAATAAACGCTTTAGCCTCGGCACACCAGGGCCCGCCAGTCTCTACGGCTATTGGGACAAACTCATATTTATTTATTTATTTATTTATTTATTTATTTATTTCTACATTAGCACTAACAGTTGAACCTTACGTGCTAATGGTATTTACAATCCCTGGTCGCATATGATAAAATGATTAAAAAATTAAGAAACAATTAACACCAAAAGTAACAAATTAAAAAAAAAAATCATAACAATCATAAAATAATAATAATAATTAAAATCAATACAGTAGCAAGTCAAAGAGAATATGTCAACATTGAATAGAATAAGAACATTGATAAAAATTACATTAGTCACAATCAAATAAGTCATATACTGGCTCCAAGTTGCTATACTTGGCGTGCTTGAGTTAGGCGGCGGTTTCAGCGGCGCCGCCAGCTGCACGCCTCGTGCAGAGAGAGGTGAGAGGGAGCAAAGGTGCTGACGCATGTTGCGTCCCAGAGTAGGCTGCGACCTCTCACCCATGGAACCAGTGTGAGTCCGTCCGGTTTCTTGCCGCCAGTACGGTTTAGGGCCTGAGGCTCCAAGACACATGTTATATTTGCCGAGACTAAGGCGCGTCGTACGATATCGACATAATACATTAATACCGTATTTCGCCGTTTTTCAAAATTTATTCTCTAAAGAGGTGAAAAAGGGGTTCTAATGGGGGGTATGTACGGGGGTCAAATATTTTTTGTAATGAGAGATTTGAAACTTTGTTTACAGACTCGCTGTTTAAACACAAAATATGTATTTTAGCGTTTATCAAATTTTCCTTTTATATGGTTGCGTTCACATTTCTCTGATGCCGTGTGTCAAATAAATGTGAACGCAACCATATTAATGAAACCGGTACCGTTTCTATTCATGCTTGCTAGGACATAGTGACTACGTTAATACTAGTGTCTTTTTATAGGGGATAGACGAGAGACATCATCCTGTTGTGGATTCGTTTATTATCAGTGACTTAGAAACCATATACATCTCTAACAATATTAAATTAATCTTAATTTTGACGCTCAGAGACCATGTACATCTCTGGGATATTATATTACTTTCATGAGCGGTTGCGATCCTCGGTCCGGATTGTTCTTGGCTCAACGGATCTCTTTGGCCATTCAGCGTGGCAACACCGCCGGGGTTATGGGAACTTTCGAGCCATCTACGATCCGGGGCGGTCCTTTATGTTAAGTTAATTTGACGAAGCATGTTGCGGATTTCATTTTTGGATTTTATTTTTACATTAGTTGGTTAATTAATATTATTTAAATTCAATATTATTTCATTATACTCCTTGTTTAAACTTGAGACCTTATACATCTCTAACTTTACTGATGTTGTAATATTTGTAATAGATAACTTTGCAAGTTTATCCTCACTGTATGACATTAATTTTGTTATAATTGTAAATCCGAAATGATTATTCTTTCTTGAACTGTAAATTAATATTTTGACATGAAAAATGTATTACTTATTATAGTCCGACTTTCTTAAATTGTAAATTAATATATTGACATGTAAAAGTGCCCTTGTGGCCTATTTGCAGAATAAATATTCGATTTTGATTTTGATGCGTCACAACACAACAAACAAATGTGAATGCGGCTTAAATAACTTTTATGACGCGCAAACGTGAATACCCTAAACTAGACAATAGACGTGCTATGAGATAATGCGAGATAGCATGATTTACTGTGGTTGCTATCAAACTTCAAGTTGTTCATTAGAAAACCTGTACGTAAATACTAAGCAGGTACCTATTAATTATTCTGTTGTGATGATAAATACCATAGGCAACCAATGTAACTCCGCAATAAATGAGTATCATCTGAAATTACGTACTGGCACTGGCACTGACTATAAATAGAATACTTGAGAAGTCTACGGAACTTTACAAAAATTACAAGCGATTTGTGGAAAGCATTATGTGGTACCTATAGCGATCATATTCGAGCATTGCAGGGCATATTAAACTATGGCGATTTGGTTATTTTGCTGACTTATATGGCGAATCGATGCAAATTATATTTCGTCAACCTTACTAAGGATTCTAAGGTATTGAATTCCAATAATTTGAAAAAAGCAGAGTCCAATGTATACTAAGATGTGGTTCAAATACCTAATCCAGTGTCCTTACGTAGTGTAATTAGATATGTATACCACAAAACATGAATTTCTCACAAGAGACAGTTATAAATGAGAACAAATAGGTAGACGGTATTCAAATCAAAATAATTGTAATTAGTAAATTTTGTGTCTATAAATACCTCACTTCCAAAAGTTCGTAAATTCGCTATCGTTAAAAACAATTCCTTGCGACTAAAAGTACACATTTCAAAGCATTTCTTTCTGTGAATAAATCCAAAAAGCGATTCTATCCGCAACTTTATCTCTAAGTCGATTAAGGCGGCTTTAGTTTGGCACACAAGCAGGTTAGTCATGGCTATCGGAAATCCCGCGTGCAATAGGTTTTCCTGCTTTCGATGTGACGGCGACGGAACTGAAATGAAGTCGCGACTTTTTATCACGATTTACGTGGAGTTTTATTTCAGGTTGTATTCGAAAACTATATTTATAAATAAAATCGCTTTAAAGAAGGAATTAGTAATGAGTTACGCGTCTTTATGATGTTTTCGCAATATTAAAGATCTACAGAGGCTGAAAACTCATTTAGCCTTGTATTGAGTGAAAAGTTACAAAAAACGAGGAAATATCATTTGACTCCACCTGCACTTGCATCTACGTTTCTAGAATAAACCCCCTCTCCAGTTCTGGATGGTATATATAATATTTATACAGGTTGTTATTTTATTGACGAGGTGGCCGTAAAAAGCAAATCAATTTTATCACTATGTCGATGGTTCATATCTTCAATATTTTTTCTGTTTTGGGGAAATATGAATTTGCAGTTAAAACAAGTCGTATAGTCCGGTTTATAAATATCTGAGCAACCTTATGCCCTTAACATTTAAGACGTGTTCTCATACTTTCGGTTTCGACTGAACTTTATGCCGTACTCGTAGATTAACCATTTACTTACTCTAATAAATCCTTCATTTCACTCTTGTACCTTCGCTTCACGGGGTGCGCAGCATGATGCCTAACCTCTACGAATTAAAATTGACAATTCTTATGAGATATGTTTTTGAAAAGGTTCAGTGATATGTACATGCGAACTCGGTGAGGAATATCGACGGCTTAAATGAGTATGTTAACGACGTTGCACAAGGAATACTTGTACATATTTGCTTTAGGGCTGAAATTTATAGGTAAAATGTGTACTTTATGTATTCAAAAATATAATTATGGGAACTATTGAGCCATCTAGGAATCGGGGAGGTCCTTTACGTTAAGTTCATTTGATGAAGCCTAGTGCGGGTTTCATATCTGATGTGTATGCATTTCTGTGGTTTGACTCTGATAATATTTCTGTACGCACTTGACGAAGCCTAAGTTGCGGATTAGAATTTGTGGATCACGTATATTTAGTTTGTTGTGCTTCATGAATTGCATACATCTAGCTAGTACAAATATGTACCTACTTTTCCCTTGGTTTGGGTTCACAGTTTCACATTAAACCGCCTGGAGCTCGACAGAACTCCGTGAATCTTCTTAATCGTTTCCTGACTGAGGATCTTGACTCTTAATAATCTTGTCAATAAGCCACCGCCATCGGTTCCGCTCTGATACCCGGTGGAGCGCAGCAATGACAGTCATATTCAGCTACTAAGATATATCTGGTCTGACCATCGAATGGGACTTAGGCCTCGTGGTCTTTTACCATCTATCTTTCCCATCACTTAGGTATTAAATGTTATCCACACCCCTACGCGCGATATGACCTAAATATCGAACTATTCGTTGATTACAGGTACAGACGACGCTGAGCATTTTCCACAGACGTTGAATAATTTCCTCTTTGTGATTGCGAAGTCATAAAACCTGCGTGCAGAATACAATGTAGGTAGATTTAGTATTTTATTGCAGATAGTAAAAAATATTTCTACTTGTATTCCACTCAAATTCGTACTGCTGCTATTTCACTCCTTTGTTCACCCAATCTTCATAAAATTTACATGTATACCTACGTCATATATTTCTTCACTCGAAACTCGTCTGATGCCTGTGATTAAAGTCTTAGTAGGACTTTTTAGCTATCGAATGCTGCTTGTTATAGACTACGTCAATTTAACTAAATTAAAAAGACTTTTTATTCGTTATGTTGCCACTCTAATCTTCCTTAATCGTGATTCCATATTTTTGATAGACATTTGTTTCAAATCGCATAGTTTGACTTTTGGAGAGCTTTAATATTCTACAAGGCTGCTTCTTTTATTCCCTTTTTTATTGTGGTTATCTTTTATTTACAATTATGTAACTTTATATTTATTTGTGAAACAGTTTTTGTGGTGTCTATATGGAAAAATTATAATTAACATAAATTTTAATTTGAGGATGTAGGACATCACTTGAAAATGGTGTTAAAAGGCTTTGTCGAAGCGCATGTATACAGTAAGCAGTCGACTACCATTCTGTGTCCCACAATAGAACAAGCCTTTATAAAGCAATGGACAAAATATTTCCATTGTTTACTGTAATATATGTATTGTATTTACCATGCTGAGGTACCTTTAACATTACATAAAAATATTACCACCCTATTTCCAAAATGGCAACGTATAACGACGAAACATGATAAAACGACAACGACGTGAATTGATGAAAGAGTGGTGTTCTTTCATCAATTCACTCATATTTTTTACCGATTCGGGGCCCACAAACACTACGTGAGCTTCGCAGTAGCTCATATCAACATTTCTCGTTCTTATAGTGAAAATCGCACGTACAGGCATGATGAGAGGTAGGTGTGGAGGTTGAATGTATCTCTACTCCCACGGAACTCCAAAAATAATCGATTTCCCGTTTCTCCAAATCCAGCGGCGTAATTTGCGTGCTCCGTTCACATTGGTGCGTAAATAATAGAATGTACGGTTTATAGAATATTTCACAAAGCTGTTGCAACAGTAACCGCCCTACAGTATGGCAATTTATTATTAATGCCCTTATTCGTCTTACGTCTTGGTGTGATGAGCATGAATATTTGTTTCTGAATATTGGATGTTTTCGTTGTATTTATGTATTTTGGAGTTTACTGCTTAAGAATCGATTTTCATATATAAGCAAAAGGTATGAAAATTTATGGGGTAGGTTTATAATCAAACTTTCTCCGTTATGCGTTATGGTAGCGGAGCCCAAGAGGGGATTTCAGGATTTACTCGAGCGCGTCAGATTAGGATATGGGAGAAAGCTTGCACTGTGTTGAGTACCTCCTCCATTTATTCGACGTCAGATTAGTAAAAAAAATCGATCCTCGTATTTACTCCATTACTCCAGATTAAGGTAAGGTGGGTTAATTACACGCCAAAAAGGGTATATTTTCTTAATCTGAGGATTAGAGGGTGACGGGAAACACTGGGAGGGTCACAAACGTGCAAAAGAAAAGGTTACCTTGACATTTAGGAGCGCAATAAAAATGGTTCACTTATCATCGCTATAATTACAATGTGGTGAATTTAGCTTAGTAGTACCAAGATATTGGTAAGATAGATACATATCTATTGCAAGGGTTTTTAAACTAATAAATAAATTGCTCCTAATAAAATCGTTTCATAATGTGATCACGCAACCTTGATTCTTTATCTCTTTTACAAATACGCAACTGTCATGAGCGACAACGGGTAACAAAGAAAGTGGTTGGATACATTATATCAGCGCTGTAGTTGGTAAACGTCGGTATGAAAAAAAAAAACACATTGCGATGGTTCTTTATGCATTACTAGTCCGTAAACTGTAAGGTGTAGTAGATTGTTACGGAGGTGGGTTTACCGGAGTCGGAGTTATAAAATCCAAATTCACGGAGCCGGGTCCGGAGGTGACACCCGAGCCATAGTCGAAGTGTTACAAAGTAGGCAATTCTAGGGGCGACAATTCAAAACTTGTTTGTGCACGCCACTTCCCCAGCCGGCCAGTACATCTCTTTTAGCTCCGATAAAACTTTGGTAAAAAATTGAACGGAGACGGAAGTTGGAAATAAAATGTTGGAAATAGCGGAGCCGAAGCCCAAGCCAATGAGTTAAAACCAACCGGAAGTTCCGGTTAACGAAGCCGAAAGCGGAGCTCTGTAACATCCCTACTGTGTAGTTACGTAATGCGGACTGGCACCGCGTATTTCGTTGTATTTTCATTGTCCCACTTCGTTCCCTCAGTCCAATTGTAAATCGTGATATTATTAAAGGTAAGAAATATTTAGCACATTGAGGCTTAAAAATAGCTTTAATAACCGAAATAAGTAATGTTTCAGATACTTTGCTGTTTAGAAGTGACGCGGAAGATTAGAATTCACAACTCAAATGTAGTTTTAACGTGACTCATGAAAGTTTAAATTCTACGAACTCGTTTACTAAAAGAGTAAATATAAAAATTGCATGATAATTATTCTGACAGCGTACATTCTATAATATGTGTTATATCTAATCTTCAATAAACCAGTACCAACTCGTACGTCTCGGCCTCCGGCATTTAAAGATTCGTGTCTTGTTTAAATTTACAAGAGGCGTCATGTTCCAAGAGACTAAGGGTGGGTTGCACCAAACCGTCTGTAATCGCAAGCGGTGTTCGTTAAGATCTGGGAAGTTTGACAAGTTTCTATGGGATGACCGCTGCCGGCGCCATATTTGACGATGACCGGCCTGTGATCGTATGTTGGTGCAATGTGCCCTAATAACTCGTGTCGCGTAACATGTTGCTTAAATATAAAGAAGTTCTTAAGCATTCTAAGACCGAGTTGTAGTGAACAATGTTTTTCCATTGGGAAAACTTGAAATTCGAGTAGGTATACCCGAAGTGTTAATCAAATAATCATGGACTGGATTCAGTGATTGAATTGTTTTGTCCGTTAATATGACACTTCATCAGTAAATGTCTGATAAAGTTTCGTATAAGTTGACATAAACATGTGAGTTATTTAATACGGTAACTGATTGACACGTTGTTTCTAATTGGATTCCGATTTTTCCCGATTGAAATACATTATTCACTACATCTGGTACAGGTAACATGCTGCGCGGTATGTCACGCGCGCTTGTCAATCACATTGGATTCCTATACATTCTGACAGACGCGCTAAGTCGTGTGTGGCCTCGAGATTTGTGAACTTTTGTAAATTGACTGAAATGTTAAAGTACTTTCCAATCTCAATAATTGAACCCTTCTCGCGTATTCGTGACATTGATTGATTATATTGTGGAAGTTACATTATTGGACCCAAGTGAGAACCTATAGCGTTATGAGGTTATAGGTTTATATTTTAGTGCTTAATTTGTAGAAGACAATTTTTGAAATATTTCCTAAGGTAATGGTCATATCGCCATTTTTATTTTATGGTTTGTTTTTGTTAACCTTCATCTATGAAATAAATAATTGAAAGAACGAAATAATATCGTAAAACGCAATTAACCGATATTTTTAACCGGTTAATTGTATGAAGACGAAACCGGTTTCCGAGCCCTGGTAGAGGATAATGTTACGTATATACTACGGTATTTTTATATTACGCTCCTGAACAAGAAACCTACGATCTGCCTGCAGGGCCTTTGGCACCTAGCTATCTTTTTTCACTCTTTTCTTACAGAACTTCAGAAGTGTAGCAGGAAATACCTAAGCAAGAGTACTTTCGGCGCCTGTGTAGTGTCAAAATAGTTATCGTTATTAAAGTAACGCTCCTTAAGTTTGATTTAGATATGCCTATATGAGGTATATGTGCATATTACGTAATTACTCCTATAGTACTTGTATCTCACGAACGCAGGTAATCAATAGTTGTGTGTTGAGCTATACATGCACATTGTCTATGTGTGCGTCAGCGTAGAAGCTGAGTTCTCATTGTCTGTATGTTCGTATGTGTCACACTATCATTACAACTATGGCTAACGGCTAACCCGCGTTCGTGAGATAAAGGTACTATATTAATAATAACTTTGCCTTAAATAGGCTAATAGTTTCACATACTTAAAAGATTTGTTTAAAGGGGTCTGGCACTTGTTTTAACGGGGTTAGGCTGAAATTATTATGTATCGAATGACAGATGTTTGTGCCCCGCACAAGTTATTGTATGAAAAACCAAATTATACTGCAATTATTTGATAGTTTACTATCCATATAGCAACACTATGTCATCTCAAAACGAATAAACTACTCATTTATTAATTAATTAATGAAGCAATATTTCACGACCCAGACCATTGTAAACAAACTTAAGTCAGCAGAATAATTACTGTCTTGCCTTCAAGTCTGAAAAAACAGCGCTATTATGTAAGCATCACGCATGCAGACACGAGTGATGTCACCCTCAAAAGGTAAGCTCACATTGACACATAAAATATTAGGGTGTGTTGCAAGCGACAGCTTTTTGTTCATTTAAGTTTACGAAATTCCTTTAGGTTTTCGTCTCATTTGCAAATTGTCATAAATATTCGCTTCAAATTGCTGCAACATGATGCTGAGTCTAGCCCCTTTTAATATCACCAATTGTTATATACTTACCTCTTACTGTGTTAGTTTTTAATGTTTTATCACCACATTTGTATTGTGGTGTTAAATAAAGTATTTCTGTGTCTATGTCTAAATTGTGTAGACGATGACCTCTTTAGAGATAAATAAAGAGATGGATAGATATTGATCTCATAAATATGTCATTCTCGTCAACAATAATTTCTATAAAGTTTTACAGTAATGAAAATAAATTGGTTCATAACTTCCGCAACCTAATTGGCTTCTCAACGTGTTCCGTGCGATTGTTTTCAAAGGTTAGGTTAGCGCCTGTCGAAGCCGGTGCTCGAAAAACATGCGATTTCTATCCGAATGTTTTGAACAAAATTAAGTCGCATTCGGTGTTTGCCTTGTACATTATTTCCGACATGGCATGATATGCCATATTTAAGATTTTCATACTCCAATAAAATTTAGGGCAAGTTGATTTATATTCCGTCAACATTGATATAAAATAAGAAGATAAAATAAAAATTCCTCCAACGCCTGTGGTTTGAGCCATGTCAGGTGTGCTCAGGAAACTATGTCATGTCAAGACGGTACGCTGAAATGCATCGCGAAACCAACACTACGGGTCATGCCTGAAAGAACATTTTAATGATAATCAGTAACATTATCAAAGCTGTGGTGTAAAATAAAATAAAAATTAATAAGCAAAGCTATATACCTGCAAAATATGCTGATAAAAGTATAGTAAACTTATTGTAAAAATACGCCTACAGCCCGCATCGTAGAAAAAACCTGTACAAATTAGCAATAATTTATAACAACCAGCTATTAAAATGAAGTTTCTAAATTGATCTGAATTGGTCAGTTAAACCTTATCTAACTAATAACACGATGACGAACAGACTTAATAATATAGTGCATGCAAGCTCGTATAATGGTCGTAGGAGGTCGATCGCCCATGGCTCCTATAGTAGTCTTATTTCTAAGGAGATATTGGGATTGCGGCTCGTTATCGTACTTAATGGGGGACACGTGACCGCATGTCGCTATAATAAATAATGGAGCTTAGATATGAATGTGCGCCTATAATGTATGTGAAGGTCTGAATACATGAATTGAATGCTTGGGAGTCATTATCTTTCTCTACAAACTTACTGCCAAAATTTCACAGCGTTTACAATGTCGAGTGTTTGGATCTGCAACGAAAATACAAAAGCAATGCCTGTCAAATATTCCCACCCTAGCGCTTCCTGTCCTGTCTCTGTGTGCGTCCCATGTCATGTGCAGGAACAATATCCGCTCGGTGTAGCCCTCGCTTTTTATTGTTTTTTGTCGAAAGGGCCTCTACGACGAGTTTGCTATGTGGTACTCGTTTGGTCCTTCGCTATCAGTACTCAAGCTCCATGGACGCCACAGACACTAAAGGTCCGGGAAACCTTTTGTCTCTTGAGCGGAAAGTGCAAGCTAAATTAGAGATACAGGCGTGTCAAGACTATATTAGAATACAATAGTTGGCGAACTCTTGATTTTGTTAGAGTTAAGCCAAAAGTGCATTGATGCAAATCATTCAGTGCCTAGACTATAACCTCATTTCTAAAAAAAAAAACCTACTTATTATTAACTAAACGTTATCCAATTAAGCCCTCTATGCGCAAGTTACACTAAGAACCTACATTAAATGAAATTACTTGAGCTAAAATAAGTGCACATCCACTGACCCATTTGGCTTTGAAATGAAATGCGAAGAATGGGCGAAGAGAGTGCTGAATACGAAATGCTGACTCGACGCCTCCATTTAGTCCCGCGTATTGTTGCTGGCGTTCGTTTGTTTAGGTACGCTTATGCCCCGAATTTTACAATGCAGGTATATCATAGGTATCCCTTTTTACGGATCGAAAATTATGCTCATAAATTGCTTATTAAAAAGAGCTGACATGATAATATCCTTACGTATTTCAAAGGGAGCTTTGTGTTTTTGTAAGTACTTTGTAAGACAATACAGTCAAGGATATTGAAACACGTTGGTACCTTTTTCGCTTTTGTCACTATGACAATAAGGAAGGAACGTGTTTACGTTTCCATTACGCGATCACTTGGTTCAAGATATTAAACGTAAAATTTAGTAATGTTTATTTTACTTCAATATACATGGTAGCGTATAAAACGATCTTCTCGCTTCTGATATTCCAAATAATTTTATGTCAAGTGCATAAAAACAAAAGATGTGAATTATAACAAAAACGTTTGGTTTTGGCTCAGCGAGCCGGCGACCTTCGCCGCACTTGGCATCTGCGAGCCCATGGCCGTTTCGCACATTATTTGCAATTAGCTTTTTGCAGGCTTTTATTTAACTTATTTTTGTATACGAGAGTAAAAGCATACGTGAATACGTAAAAGTAAAAATGTTAATCCAAAAGTAGAGATTAGGCAGTAGGTATTTGTACAGGTAAAATAAGACTAAATATGCCAGTTTGGCGGCAAATTATAAAAAAGGTAAAAACACGTTTGAATATATACCGTACCTATTTATAAAAAAAAACCTAAATTACGAGTCGTGTTGCGTGCCGAAGTTTGCATAAAAATTAACTTTTAGTCTGTTTGTTGATTGAAAAAATAATTTATATTTTTCCTTTAAGCCTGAGATACACATTGTGAAAGTGGAGACCCGTTTTCCTTAAAACTATTTGGACAAACAAGACTTTCAGTGTTCGAAAAATCGTACTCCATCATTCATCCGTTTTGGAGCTATAAATCCACAGATTCATAGACAAACATACACACACACACGCGTAAAGGCGCACACACACACCGAAAAAATAATGGTGGTTTGAATGACAATTTTGTATTGATATTTTATTAACAGACAAATATTGTCGACCAGTTTTGATTTATATTTACGTATTAAAATTAAGTGTATCATTAATATAATGAATTTGAAATTTCCCTCTTATATCACGTTATTTTTTTTATTTTACTAAAATATCATTTAACAAAGCGGCTTATGGTATTCAATCAACGTGAAGCTTACTTTATATCATTAGGGTCTTGTAATAAGATCGGAGTGTCTTCTTCGAACCGTTTTGTCTAAAGGCGCTTATTATTGAGGATTCATCTTGGAGTATGTACCTACTTAATGAAAAAAGATATGCTATTTACAATTTCCCTCATTCAGAGGGAAATTGTAAACGTCTAGGGAATTACCTAGAAATAACAAGATGGAATGTAGGTGCTGTACGTAAAAAGTACATATTAATGTCCATAGTTTGTGTGTTTTAGCGTTTTTTTACTACCCTAGCTAAGTATTTATTGTCTAAGGCATACGCGTCGAAGCGAGCGTGGGTGGCAGATGTCATGCCAAGATCAAGAAGTAAAATTTGCCTTCGTTTATTTTAAAACAAATTCCAATGTACAGTAAAGTGTATAAATAAGTATCGACTGAATCCTCTCATAAATATGTACCGAAACCTTAATGCACCGATAAGATCCATGAGATATATTTTTGAGTAGCTTGCATGCACCCATATTTTTGAACTCGACTGTGCTAATTATTTTAGGTTGAGAAAAAAGAACCCTCTTACGTATACGCGTATAACACTACTGTCCCTCATGCGATATAGAGTAGGTATTCAGAATGTAGCAAATGCATAATTTCGAAATTCTATTCTACTAATATTATAAATGAGAAAGTTTGGATGGTTAGATGTTTGGATGATAATGAAACGGCTGAACGGATTATGATGAAATTTGTTATATAAATAGGATAGCTATACTTTGAATTATATTTATTTATTTATTCTATTTCAACAGGTTAGCTTAACATATTAGCTTCTTAAATAGAAATATGGAGCCAATTACAGAAACTCACAAGTAGAAACGACTATACTGTATCTTAAAATTGAAGGCTATGAAGAGAACAACAAAGCAACAACGCAATATCTAAATATTTATATCAAAATAATACCTACTTTTATCACTTAAATCAAATTGGTGAAGTCGGGGATGGAAGTTGAATATATATATTGAATGTTACATTCTAATCCTTGGAGAGTTTTACTTCAGAATAAATGTTGTCACGGCCGCCTCACTCTGAATACACAAGACCATAGATCAGATTATTGTCCTAATTAGTAATCAGTCGCAGTAATGTGGACATTCATATAGTAATAACAAGTCAAGAGCTCAATCATGGACTCGTATTTTGCATTATATTTTGATATGAATGTGTTTGTGCGCTTGGTCCTACAAAGTTAGTAATAGTAAGTATACGCTATGATTACGCAACTCACTTCTCTAAGTCATAGTGTTATTCTAACATTTCTAACACCATCATAATATCTATAATAGCAAATATCGTCACTATAATTCACAATAGCTACATCGCTTGGTACTATTAATTTTCGATATCAGTTCTGTTCACTGCCAATCCTACAATGTCTACGAGATACTTAAGTCGGGTACGTTTCTCCAGACCTGTATTCTATTATTAGAATGCGTGACTGACCCAGCAAAGCCAGAGGCTTACATTTCTTACAATGCGACGTTGAAGCTAGGCAAAGTAAGTTTGTGTAAATGTTTGTATGGTAGTGAGATGAATGGTAAAGTAAGATTTCAAGCTTACATGGTCATTTACATTAGAATTACGATTTGAAACGGGATATTTACCATATTTGTACTTGTGAGTTCCCGATATTTCGGCACTGTTGCAAGCGCCATTATCAAGGATTAACTGACGTGCTGCGAGTTCCAGAACGATGCGTGTTGAGATGTTCATTTGCAAAAATTGTGGACCCCATTCTTTTCTTCTGATATTTTGATCCCAGACATCCAATCAACAGATGTTGTCAACCAGTTTTGTAGTACCGCTTTGATTCCATTATTTTTTTGCATGAAAAAAAAAACAATTTTCTTCAAAAACCCATCGAATGAGGTATCAAATGAAAGGGCTCCATGAGCTGATTGCAAAAAATATACGAAATTATTACATTCCATTCGGAAAAAAGTAAAACTCATTTCCAAAACGTAGATTGAAAATGAATTTTATTATATAGAGGGACCACAAAACTGGTTGGCAAAATCTGTTGTTCAATGACTGGGATCTATGACTACAAAACACAAACACAACACACAAACAACAAAACATTCAAAATTCAGAACGCATTCCGCAATTTTTGCAAACGAACATCTGATTGGAGCTTGCTCTAATGCAGACGAACCGACGCCACGCTGACTGTAAAGTACACACCAATAAAAATATAGGGCACAATCTTCCACAAATTGATCTAGCATAGAAAACTCAATAAGGCTTATATTGTGAGTAATAAACGACTATACACTCGCAAAAATAGTTATAAATACTTAAAACATAGATTAGGTTCAACAAACTGTCCTGCATTTTGGCAGAAGAAAAAATTGTTAACAAAGGGTTCTGTCATAAATAAATTTACTATTTATTTATTATTTACAAATGTTCGCCCCTACCGGGAGTCAAACCCAAGTTATTGATCTACGTGGGTCACCTAGGGTCCCAGTTACTAGACTCAACCGGTCGGTAAAGATGCCATTAAACAGCTATATTGTGCACTTGATGCATTTTCCCATCCGTCTGATAGAGACATGGCCGCATTGGCCGCCCGAGCGTGACCTTGCCAGTGCGTTCCAATTAGTGGCTTCTGGAGTTTTCACCATTGTGAGCGTTTAAGGGCCATACTGTTACGTGGCTGAATTCGTTAGTATTTCATAAGAAGCACATGAGCGAATAGGGTTTCATATAGTAGTTGTTGTTATGGGATCTAGGTATTTTTGGTTTTTCAGGCTTGCAATTGTATGTATGTATGTATGTATGCAAGCACTTTATTGTACACAATAACAGGTTAAAACAATATACATGTCACATAAGATTAGAGTACAAAGGCGAACTTATCCCTATGAGGGATCTCCTCCAGCTAACCTTTGAGGGATTGAGTGTAGAGTGAGAGAATGAGATAGACAAACTTACACAGTGTACTAAAACTTTTCAATAGGGAAACTTATAGCTAAAACCAGAACCAAATAAATATATAACAACTATAACATATAATAAATACATATTATAAATATATACGTATTTAAATTAATATACATAAATAAATATATATAGTATTCAACCAAATCACAAGTCGTCACAATTGTTTATAAGGTCTTAAATCGCGAATCAGATAATCTTGTTAAGTATGTAATGTTAAGTGTGTTAATGTGTTGTGCTTTACCAAAAGATATGATTTTTATTTATTTTAAATCGAGGCCTAAATAAAATTAGCCAAATGGTCATTTTAATTTATACAGGACTAATATTGATTTACAGACCGCAAATTCCCGTGATTTAGGCTAACTCGGTCCACAGTCAACAGCCGGCATCTGTTCTGACGTTATATTAATTTACGCGCTCTCTGCCGGGGCCTAATGGCACAGATCGCTAATTAAATAGATAGATATACTTAATATAAGGGAAATTGATTCATTCCGTCAGATAACAAAATATAGCTTTTTGTGAGATTCATTTAATTTCAACTGCAATAGCTATCAAGTCACATTGTCTGTTTGCCAGGGAAGTGGACGCTATGTTCCACCACCAACCATTTCATCAAAGTAAATGCCTGGCAATATGAGATGTTGATGGATAAGCAGGTAGAGGGAGTTTGAACTGCACCTCAGAGGGCCTTCTCGGCTAATCACCATAACCTTGACATGGAAAAACAGTCTAAAACTTATACAGGTACAAATAAATAACCAGAAATGTAATAAGATCACAAAAAGAACTCTACAGAACACACAAAATGGAATACATAGTCAGCTATATTGTTTTTACTGCAACGTCACATATCCTATGTTACTCGGGATGATTTAAGGATTGGAAAAACATCTCACACATCTAAATCAGTTAAAGCGTTGATAATGTATGGGGGGGGGGGGGGGCAAAGAATCTCACATACATACATGCATACATGAACCTTGAACACATTACACTCCTTGTTTTGGACAGTCGTGTAAAAAGAATCTGGTCTCCACCTGAAATAATATTTAAACACTGCTTCATACTCAATCCTGTAGCAGAACTTGTTCTTTTCTTTTTAGTTAAATTTGCATATTTGTACTAAGAGTGATACCGACTATCGGTATCATTTTTAGTACAAATATATTCGATCCTCTAGATTTTATTGTGTATTTTTAAGTCCAATAATTCAAATTAAGGTTGTGATTCGCACATCCTCTGGAACTCTGCCGACTTTACTCGCCACCGGGAACAACGCCACATACGCAAAGAACCGGTCGTGGTGTGGTTATGGTTTAATCAAAACAACTAAGATTAAATAAATAAAAATACAACTAAGACTAAATAAATAAAAATACAACTAAGACTAAATAAAAATAATATCACCCGTCTTTACGAACAAAACCAGTGCCGAATGCAAACTTGCATTCCGAATTACGGTAAACGTGCAAGTAAATGGGCCAGCGTAAGCAAATTCTATTTGTACATACGATGTCGAATCTTAACGCAAAGGATTAAGTTTCAAAATTCGTGAACGTGAAATGAAACGTATCTGTATTACGGACTTGGGTTAACGGGACGCTTTGTTAACATGATCGTTAAAACAACTCTTTGAGTGTTCCTTATTTTGTTGTGGATAAAATGATTGTATTTCAGTCGATTTAATTTAACTACGTTTAAAAACATTCTTTTAAAGGTTGTTTGAAAGAGATCGCTCTTTAGCGGTAAGACTGTTGTTTACCTTTATACTTTAAGCCTAATAAGTACAGTGTTATTTTTTTCTGAGGTACGCAATAAGAGTATTTGTGTTGTATTGTATTGTATGTATTAGCTACTATCAGTAAAATAGGAGAGGATAGGAGGAGAATCCCTAAGGCATCTGCGTACCGCGTGAGGTATCCCAGATTAAGCAACGTGGGCGAAAGTCAGTTTATGGGTGGGTGACCCCTTTGAGTGGTTACTAACCGAGCGCTCCCGCTTTGGAAGGCACGTCAAGCCGGTGATCCCGGTTGCTGTCTATGATAGCAGTCGTTAAGTCAAGTTTCCGGGCGGTTTGAGAACTTTTAACAGTCAAGTTGTTCTCATTTCATTTCAAAATAAATAAATCAGTAAAATACATTGTTTTTTGCATTTGTGATATTAAACGAGCCAATTATTAAAATTCAGCAATTAATTCCCATGTAATAGAACAGATAGATGACTCGTGTTACGATTTACACATAACATAATGTGGTTATATGGATAGAAAACTGTTAATTTATCACAATAAGTAAATTAATCAAAATCATAAAAAGATGGAAATATAAAGATTCGCAAAAAAGTTGTTTTTTTTAGTAAAAATGTAAATTAAAAGTTACCACAACGGCAAATTACTAGTTTTTCCATACAGTATGAGACAAGGAAAGTGTAACACATCACATTTAGCTGTCAATCAGTATGGAGTGTTTTCAGTGTTAGGCAGCTATGTTGTACTTTTCTTCTTATTTTCGACTTTTGTGTTGCTTTAATTGTAGTTGGTCCCATACAAATATTTGATTTTCTCTAAAATCTTGATCTAATGGCGTTAGTAAAAAAATGAGGCATCTAACATATTATAAATACTTCCCTCTGAAGGGAAGGAGCATTCTACGCCGTAGACGTGCTACGGCGTAGAACTAATGCTCGTAGCACGTTCGTAGCGAGTCGCTACTCGTAATACGCAATATTTATTTTATATGCTTGGCACAAAGTTCTTTGAGAACTTTGCTCCTGGTTCTAGAAAGTTCTTAGAATAGTGTACATGGTTTCTATTTTAACAGTTTTTAAGAATTATTAAAGTTTGCGTTCGACTAGACGTTCTTGAATATTGTTCTTCATTATCATCAGCAAACTTAAAGTAGATTTATATGGGTTATTTAACATCGTATTCATATAAGTATATTTGTGTTTTAAGCTGTCTTCTACTCGCCCTAAAGAAATCCCTTTAAATAAAACCGATACGACATGATTCTCAAAAGCCCAAAAATGATAATAATATAATAGAATAAAAAAAAATGATAATAATAATATAATATAATCGCTGCCGGCGGCACTCTAGGTTAGGTTTTTATTATGAATTTGTATTTTGTAAATATTGTTTTATATTTTACTTTTTAAATAATTATTATAAAACCTAACTTAAGTGAAAAAATAAATAAAGAGAATATAATAATATAATATAATAGAACGAAAATTCTAGAACGACGTTCTAGTGTTTTCTTTTTAATAATTTTATGATTGCTTCCTTGATCGCTCTATTGTAGCTGGCTTCAAGCCAGAGCCACCGTCTAAGAACGTAATAACTTTCTTTAGAAACTGGACTGATTATTATTATAACAGAATCAGAGTGCCGAAAGTGAATTTTGTTCTTCAAGGGAGTTTAGAACTTATCGTCTATACTATTAGGTAGTAAAACGTGTATTCTTGAATGTGTTGATGGTACTTTTAAGTACATCAGACATTTTGCTATGCACGTATGAACGTGACTAATGATAACTGCCTAATGAAATGTACAGTTTTAGGGTTCCGTACTCACAGGGTAAAACGGCAGACAGACAGACAGACGGACAGCTGATTCTTAGTAATAGGGTCCCGTTTTAGCCTTTTGGTACGGAACCCTAACAAGAAACAAAGTATAAGATTACCTACCTATAATCTTTTTAAACATGGTATTTAAGGGTGTCTATTATTTTATCGAAATATCTTACATCGATTTTCATTTCACCGAAAACTGTTCAACGAATTTCATTAGGTTTTTTTTTCTAATCACATAATCATCAATTCATTGCATTTTATATCATCGAACCACTTTTCATAGTTAATCGTTTCGAATCCGTCTCTAATCGTAGCGTAACGGTACATCGAATTTACCTTTCATCGAAATATTCGTCATTCATAGTATTAATTTAACGAAACTTGATTCACAGATAGTACGTTTCATGTAGTATTCTTTCCAAGAACAATGTTTCATCGAACAACCAAGCAAGCATGATTTTTCAAGGCGTATAATCTTTCTGGTCTTATATAAAAAAAATAACCTCGAAGATTAAGACGGGAGCAAAGCTCCCGTCTTAATCTTCTAACCTATCCGCATTACAGTCGGTTTTGCCCTAACTGGTCTTTCTGGGCTTATATAAAAAAATAACGCCGAAGATTAAGACGGGAGCAAAGCTCCCGTCTTAATCTTCTAACCTATCCGCATTACAGTCGGTTTTGCCCTAACAGGTCTTTTGTACATTTTAAGTTTTGGGTATTTTTGTTTTTGAGTATTTTTGTTTATGAGTACTTTTACAGAGTACACCAAGAATCTGAGAAAAAAAATAATTTTAGACTTACTTATATCAAGAATAGTAAACAGTGATGAAATGATGTTCTAGGTAATAAGAATTTTGGGAACTGAAACCTTCGTTAAACCAAAATTATACTAAAGGCCATTCGATGAACGACTACGTCGATGAACAAATAAAATACTGAATTAAAATTCGATGAGTTGATTCTTGTGTAAAAGGTAATTCGACCAAATGTTTGAGCGATCTAACGAAGTTCGATGAATGATTCCTAAGTGGTAATAAAATTCTGCGAATAGTGTTATGGGAAATGATAATCGATGTAACGATTTTCGGTAAAATGATGGATCCCCGGTATTTAAATATGAAACCTAATCCTCATTGTCACTCTGGGCGACATGTTTCGATTTTTTTATATGGTTTGAGTAATACATAGCATGCCGTAATATCTAGTTTAACAACGTGTACAAAAGCAAATAATACATTTCATATGGACAAGGGTATTGTATCTAATAGTATCACCGCGATACGCACAACAAGGTGTGTACATTAAAATAGTAGATTGTATCTCAAGGGAGCTAAATGATATAGGGATTACGCCCAAGAGAGATTTTTTTTTTACACATACTGCTTTTTACACCGCCTATGAGGTACGCTCATAAAAACATGAAATATGATGACTCATGCAAGTTTCACAACATTATTTTTTTGGCTCTTGGGACTTGAAAACGGGTTTTAACGATTTCGATAAAATATACATTACCCCTAGTAGTTACCGTGGTTGTTTGTCGTAAATTAAAGGGACCAAAAATCGTTGCCAGTTCAAAAAAAACCGGGTACCTAAAATACCGAAGTGAGCGAGAACCCTTTAAAAAGATAGTGCTACATCATGCAATATAATGAGAGGATGATTTTGGGGCCACATAACACTCACTTATTTTACGTGCAGTGAGAAAGGCGTTTTGGGTAATGTAAGGGACCCGTACGTTACCAAATATTCATAGATACATCCATGTAATAAAACCATAACTTACATGCACTTAGCCATACAAAACGATCTGACAATCTCATAAGTCCAACTGACAGTTGCAAAGGTGCATGATCCCACATTGGGGGCACCGGCACAGGGAATGCGTTAAGCTGTTTACAAAAGGTATTAGGAGATAAAAAATAAAGCATGGATTAAAATAAAGTTTATTTTTATTCATTCTTTTTGAATTTCAATTCTTTATAAACAATTTATTTTCGCAAAATTAATAGTTGATTGTATGACAAAGGTTATTGTAATAAAATAAGCCATACCACTTTTAGGCCAGAGTTAAACACTAGTATTTTCCACTTTGATTGCGAGAAAATAAATAAACAAAGATTATCCACCCACGATTAATAATAAAATACAATGAGTATATGGCGGCAACTTTTTTTAAAACTGTTTTGACTCAGATACGTAGTAGTTGAAATAGGGACGATTTAATAGTTAAATTAGTTTAACAAAGTATGTATCAAATTAGAATCTTTTGTAAATCATAAATATGTATTCATATTTTTCCTAGGAGCTATACTACTTTAGCTCCGCTTTATAAGCCTAATACGAGTATGACACACTTTTTGAGCATGAGAAGTGAAAAACACTTTTTTGAACTTGTGTGTTCAAAACGTTCACGTGACTTTAAAAAAAATATGTGGCGTTTGACAAGGATATTTGTGATGTGACGTCATCTAGTTGTATTGCCAAATATCAATTATTGATTGTCGCTATCACTACCAAAGAGTACAATAAGTACCAAAGAGTATTTATGGCGGTTATGTTTTATAATACAACTTACTGACGTCATAATATGGCAGCCACGGCGAATGTTTGTTTTGGAGCCGAATTCAAAACGAAAATAAAAAATACTATTTTTTTAGTCTTGAACACCATAATTTGCGAGAAACATTTTTTATCTGAACATATACATTTTCATTAGGAAACATTTTTTAGCCAATAACCCTTTTCACCATGATGGAGGGACGACTTTTGTTTTTTCATCTGTGTATGACCCCAATGTCATAAAATTTCGGTAACTAGGGTACATTTTTACATAAATTACTGACATACGGTCTAACGTATCTTTATAAAACCGAGCCTAAATCTCTCCAAGAGTAAAATATGCTGCATTTCAAACCATAAGGTCTAACGGATCTTTATAAAACCGAGCCTAAATCTCTCCGAGAGTAGAATAAGCTGTATTTCAAACCATAAGGTCTAACGTATCTTTATAAAACCGAGC
The DNA here is from genome assembly GCA_963556455.1 of Epiblema foenella. Lineage (NCBI taxonomy): Eukaryota > Metazoa > Arthropoda > Insecta > Lepidoptera > Tortricidae > Epiblema > Epiblema foenella. Next base: position 8,671,719 of record OY747113.1, on the reverse strand, counting down.
CTAAATCTCTCCGAGAGTAGAATAAGCTGTATTTCAAACCATAAATCCTTAGATATTTGAGAAGTGGGCAAGTTTCTAAGTCCTAGCGCTTGAACGCTCCAAGCGATGTGAACTGATAAAACGTGACTAACGTCCGTGGGACTTTCAAACGATATAGCTGTATAATTTGTTGCATAGCTTGTCATTGTTTTAAGAAATAACTTTTCTACTACCCGGTAGATGACGCTGTTATGGTGGAGTTAATCTTAAATCACGCGAACGTTTTTTCCGCAGGGTTTATATTAATTACTTAGGATTCATTTGTGTTGGTTATTTGAGGATTTTGAACTATGTGTTATCCAATTTTGAATACGTATAATAATTAAATAATATGATATTAACTAACAAAATATATGTTTTTTACAGGTACGGTGCACAATCAACAGCGACAAATAGTGAAACTACTACAATTTGACTTTTAAGTATATATATATTTTTATTTCAAATGAACAATTAAATACGATATATCTAAGGTAAGTAAAGGAACTGTTCCACTTCTCTCATAGTACATCAGCGCTTGATAACCAAAAGTCAATAGTAAATTAGTCATTATTATTGGAAATCTCGTATCTCAGTACTGAAACGGTGCTGAGATACGAGCTTTCCTTTAAGTAGGTATTTTTTATTGAGGACAATCATACACAAAGCGACCTAATTCCGAACTAAGCATAGTTTGTAATATGGGTACTAGAAGACGACAAATGTCCTTATGTATGGATGTATACATGGAATACAACCAAGACTCAGGAACAAATATTCGTTCTCATGACACAAATAAATGCCCTGACCATTTGTTACTTAGCGAGTTTTGGTAAAGTTCATTTTATTTAAAATGACGAAAATTTCTTGTAGCGGGATTTTACAATGTCTCTTGTTGTCCGAATATGAAAGGAAAATATGACAAAGAGACCCTCAGCAGACTGACCGACTGGCGGCACGTGTAAACCTATTTAAGCAATACACACCTGCGTAGTTATTTTACAACCCTATTTGAAGATAACATTTAAACAATAGATGGTGGTAATGGTTGGTTTCGAGTACTTTTGGTCAGCTTAAATAAAATAAATGATATATTTACACTAAAACGTGAAGCAAGAGTGGGGCGCTTCGACGTAGTTACGTTTAACCTGTAAGCGTTTTCATTACAATATCTGATACCTATATGCAATTACGTAACTTTTCGGACGAGCGCGAGCGTAATCAGACTGTTTTCTGCTTCAAAATAAAATTCTAATTCAAGCCATCCCATTTTTAAGAAAAAAAATTCAGTAAGATTTTTTTTTCTTAAAAATGGGATTACTCTTGGCCAGCATCTAGCCCGGGGACAAAGATGAGGCCGACGGTGAAGCGAGCTCTTCCGAAAACAACACAACTCAAACCTCTGACGTCACAAATTAGATGATATAACTCAGCAAACGCTTGATAGCATTTGCATATTCCCTTAATTCCTTCCTTCGGTTGTGCAGCCCCTCCGACCTTCGACCCAAGGTCACGGCCGGATTGCGTAAGATTACGTCACAAGCCGCATTTTTGTATAAAGATAATAAAAGTACAGCAGAAGTTTGTTTCACGTGTTTTAGGCTTACAAACATGTATGTAAAAAAAGTGATTGTCTCTAAAGTCGGTTTACGGACGATTTTATGTGAAAACGTCATACCAGTCAATGACGATCAAAATTTACAGAACTCTCAAATTGAGGAGAGAAACCGGTTTAACCGTCAACTGTTTAGGTATAACTTGAAATCATTCAGTCCGCCGAGTCGCATCAAAGTAATTCGTTCAAAACTTTACCAAAATCAAAATCAAAACATCTATTCCGCCATTCTATTCATCTATTCGCCACCTTCCCTAACAGATGGTCGAGGGAGGCGATGGCTGAGATACGCGTCATACTCGTGATCGGGTGCTGTTTGTGGAGTCCGGTCTGTTCATGCTTGCTAGGACATAGTGACTACGTTAATACTAGTGTCTTTTATAAGGGATTGACGAGAGACATCATCCTGTTGTGGATTCGTTTTTATTATCAGTGACTTAGAGACCATATACATCTCTAACAATATTAAATTAATTTTAATTTTGACGCTCAGAGACCATGTACATCTCTGGGATAATATATTAATTTCACTCCTTGTTTAATCTTGAGACCTTATACATCTCTAACTTAATATTTGTAATAGATAACTTTGCAAGTTTATCTTCACTGTATGACATTAATTTTGTTATAATTGTTAAACTCGAAATTATTATTCCTTCTTGAACTGTAAATTAATATTTTGACATGAAAAATGTATTACTTATTATAGTCAGACTTTCTTAAATTATAAATTAATATTTTGACATGTAAAAGTGCCCTTGTGGCCTATTTGCAGAATAAATGTTTGTATTTGTATTTGTATTTGTATGTATTCTGCAAATAGGTCTCAAGGGCACTTTTACAAGTCAAAATCTATCTATATCAAATAAAAATAATACAATAATCAAAGTATCATTATTTAAAGTTAGTGTTACATGTCAAAAATAAGACTAAGAAACTAATAACAATCGAGATTTGTTAGAGATATATAAGGTCTCTAAGCGTCAAAATAAAAGGTAGATACACCTAATCATAATAAAACATTGTGAGATATAATCTCTAAGCGTCAACATGAAAATAATAAAATCTAATAGGTAAATGAATATCCTCAGAGATTTATAAGGACTTTGAGCGTCAGTCTAAAAATAAAATCAAATGAGAATATTAGTAGCGAACAATAAGGTCCAAAATCCAATAACATTTTAATAGTAATGGGTTTAGTTCAGAGGTAAAACTCCAGCAGGTTAATTCCAACGATGTAAATTTATTAAATAATTATTCAACAAAATTAACAGCCTTAGGTTATAGGTTCGTTTAGACATCCGCACCTTTCGGTGGCTACTCCAATAATGACTCTGTGAAACAATTCCTTCTACCAGCTCACCACCACTCCATCAATCGGCAATCGGCGTTAGGTGGGGAGCGCCCTGCTGCTAAATAGTCAAAACGACGACTGTACTCATGACTTTCGTTTGCCGAGAGATAGAGTGGCTAATATAATAATATTATATTACTAGACTTAAATAATAATTAACAATATTAATAATTAATCAAGCTAACAGCTCGGCCATCCTGTTGTAGCGAGTCCTCTCGCTATTGTTATAGGACAACAAAAATAAAAATAATAATTTTAAAATTGAATGTCATTCCCAACGGGAGAAGAATAACTATAATTGCTCAATAGCGTCGGCTAGCTTAGCATATAATCAATTGAAATCGCTTAAATAATACATAATGAATAAGTACATTCAATAGGAAAATATATATGTATTATTACAATCAATTAAAAACTACACCTTTAAATGTATTACATTAACTTTTCATTATCAATGGCATTACATTGTTTAACTATGCAAGACATTTGATGTTGGAATCACTTAAATAATACGTAATGAGTAAGTACATTTTATAGGGAAATATATACGCATTACAATCAATTGAAAAGTACATCTTCAAATGTATTGCATTAACTTTTCATTATCAATGGCATTAAATTGTTTATTATGCAAGACATTTTATTCATGTATTAAATTAAACATATTTTTACAAGTTACATAAATTGTTTACCGTCAATTACTCTTGGTCACTACCGGAGCTCCCATTATCAACATCACTGTTGAGGTCTCTATCGAAATTCAACCAGGGTTGGATTTTGTCAAGTGCTACAACGTTTTCGTAGCGACGACCTTGCTTTCGAGTCAAGGGAGTATCTTCTATAAGATACCGATCATTAGGTAATATTTTCTTTATACGATAGGGGCCTTGGTACTTGTTTACAAGTTTCTGTGATTTTCCATCGTGTGGCACTTGTCTTTCTACGCGGATTAAGTCTCCCTCTTTGTAAATAGTACCTGGTTTTCGGGTTTTGTTAAACCTTATCACGTCCTTCTCTTGTTGTTTGTTAATCTTCACACATGCCTGTTCCCTAACGTCATTTAAATTATCCGAACTTACAACGTTCAGAGTATCGCTTATGATGGTGTTCAGTATCCCCTGTGAATTACTCGTAATGTTGAACCCAAACAGAAGTTCGGAAGGGGTCTTTTGAGTAGTCTTATGAGTAGTCGTGTTAAGGCCTATCTGAATTTCCGCAATGTGGTCGTCCCAGTTTCTTTCATCGTCTCCGTGGGAGGACGTAGCCAAGGCATTAAGTATTGTCCTGTTAAACCTTTCCACTTGGCCGTTAGCCCGCGGTGTTGACACGGCATTTTCAATATGTTTGATACCGTATGAGGTAACGAATTCCTTGAAAGTTTTGCTTGTGAAACTGGTACCTTTATCCGTGATCAGACGTGAAGGAACCCCAAAGTAGCTAATGTGTTCCTTAATGACTTTAACAGATGTGGTCGACTTTGTATTCTTGACAGGGGTTATATTCGCATATTTTGTGAAGCCATCTATAATGACAAGTAGATAACAATTACCTTTCTTGCTCTTTATGAAGGGGCCCAGGTGGTCAGCATGGATAGTATGAAAAGGGACGCTGACCTTTTCTATTGGATGGAGCTCACCTTCACGCTTGCCTCCCGGTGTTTTGTGATGCGCACACTGTAAACATGAAGCAACATATTTTTTTACAAAGCGTCGCATTTTGGCGAACCAGTAATGTTTTTGTATTCGCTGAAGAGTCTTATCGAAACCACAGTGTCCGACATCGTCATGGTTTTTCTGGACTATTTGCCAACGAACACTTTTTGGTACTAACCATTTCAAATCATCGCCAACAATGCGGTAGACACGGCCATTTTTAAGTTTATAGTTATTGACAAGATCTACAACCTGTTCGGAATTTGGGTCGCTCAGAACATCTTTTATTCTTTTTATTTCGGCATCAGCGCTTTGAACAGTAGCAATCCAGTCTTGGTTAATCTCTTCAGTGGTAAGTACGTCTAAAACATGAGTTTCTGCTGTACGTTCATCGATTGGGTTGCGACTTAGTGCATCTGCGTGCAACATTCGCGTACCCGGGCGATATTCAATGGTACAGTCATATTCTTGAATCTGTACCCACCATCGGGCAACCCTCGGTATAACGTCACGTTTGGTCAGAGTATATCTGAGGGCGTTACAGTCTGTATATATTTTAAACTCTATCCCCAAGAGATATACTCTGAAACGATTTAAAGATGCTACGACTGCAAGAGTCTCTTGCTCGTACGAATGGAGACTGCGTTCCTCAGGCGTAGTCTTGCGACTAAAGTAAGATACCGGTTGAAAAACTCCACTTACATTAGCCTGAAGCAATATTCCCGCAAGACCCTCTTTGCAAGCATCAGTGTGCAGCTGCGTGTTGGCTGTTGGGTCGTATAATGCCAATAGTGGTCTCTGAGTTAGCAGAGTTTTTACTTTATCAAAAGCAAGTTGTTGAGCTTCCTCCCATACCCATACAGAATTCTTTTGCAATAGACCCGACAGTGGAGCCACAATAACAGCGTAGCCCTTAATGAAACGCCAAAAAAACCCAGAGAGTCCAAGAAACTGCCGTACCTCGTGTTGGTTGCTCGGTGTAGGGAATTTAGGTACAGCGTCAACCTTTCTGGATCCAGGGCGAATAACCTCCGCGCTAACTTCGAACCCTAGGAAGTCAATATGAGTTTGAAAAAAATGGCACTTACTCAACTTTAACGTGAGACCTCCTTCTCTGAGTAACCTTAAGACCTCTTCCAGCCTTTGTAACCCTTCCGTGACATCTTTTGAAGGGATCAGAATATCATCCATGTAAACTATGGCATACTTGATTTTGGCTTCAGACAGAATTTTGTTGATTGTTCTTTGAAACACTGAGGGTGCATTCACTAAGCCAAATGGCATTCTGTTGTATTCATACTGCCCGTCAGGAGTTACAAAGGCTGTTTTAGGTCGCGACTCCTCTGAGATAGGAATCTGGTAATATCCAGAAGCCAAATCTAAGGACGTGAATAATGTGTTTCCGGAAAGTCGGTCCAGCTGATCTTCGACTCTTGGGAGTGGATAATGATCCTTTTTTGTTTTGCGGTTTAAGGCCCTGTAGTCGACACATAACCTTTTCTCGCCCGTTTTCTTTTGCACCAAGACGATAGGACTTGCGTAGGGCGAGGACGACTCCCTCACTATTCCATTATCCAGCATCTCTTGTACCCTATTCCTGACTAACGTTCTTTCGGAGTATGACATGCGGTAAGGGCGATATACCACTGGTTGAGTATCTTCCAGCTCTATACGCATTTCTGTAACTTTCGTGGAACCAAGGTCATCGAGACCTTTAGAAAAACAATCTCCATATTTTGATAAAAGTTGCTGGACCAGTAAGCGTTCCTCATTTGTAAGACTCTCTCCACAGTTGACTCTTTCATCAATCTCCTTTTTATCGAATGTCACACTATAACAGTCATATGTAGTAGCGCCGTCTTGTTTGAAAGTGGCTCGTGTCAACAGGAAGTCATCATTCAAAATTATTATTTCAGCTGAAGTGTTTAGAACTAGCAATGTACTAACGCCGCGATTGATATCGTATTGTCCAGGCAGTAAGTAATATTCTTTACCTTCAGGGCCTCTTAGTGATCCATTAACTTGTATTGTGCCTGTAACAAGTGGTGTAGACTCTACGGGAACTGGCGTCAGAACTTTGCATGGTAAGGGGACTTCCCTACTCACCTTCAGATGTACCTTTTCGTTGGTAGTACGTTGAAAGATCAGTTCTTCCGGGGTTTTTGTTATAATGATGCCTGGCTTTTCCGTGAAAGAGTGACCTAGTAACATTGGCTGGGTGATCACAAATTCTTCTACTACGTACATCTCGATTTCTTCGCTAATACCTTGAACCTCAACAGTACTATATACAACGCCCAAGGGAGTCACCAGATTACCGCCTATCCCCCTCAATGCCGGTAGGTCCTGTGATTTTTGGATGTCGAGGTTCAGTTCTCGAACTGTACTTATCTTCATAAGCGAACACTGGCTACCGAGATCAACATGGCATTTTACATCGGTACTATTGATCTTGACGTTCATTATATATTTACTATTTGCATCATCCATTTGCAATTCGGCTACCTGTTTTTCTTTTGTTTCTTTACGTTGTACCTTTTCTTCTTTCGAATCGTTTAATCGCTTAAAACAATGTTCTGCTAAGTGACCCGTTTTCTCGCAATAAGTACATTTTACCGGGGGTTTCGTACAGTTACTGCTACGATGACCAACCTCGTTACAATTGTAGCATTTTTGACTGACGTTCGCATTTTCTTTTGATATATTAGGTCGCGCCGATATGAACTTCCGGTCACTATACTTACGGTCATTAAAACGTGATCGTGAAGGGTCTTGATGGTCCTTGTCCCTGTTCTGTCCCACCTTCACAGTTTTAAAATATTTTAGTACCTGTTCGGGCTCCGAAAATTGGGCCGCTTGGGCACCGACCTTCACTGCGCGGTCATCTACGCCGTACAAAATACAATCAACTGCTTGCTTGCCGTGTATTTTGCACCTATTTAGCAGATTGACCTTTGCATAATAGTACTGCTCTAGTGATTCGCCGTATTTAACCCTTTTAGAGAGCATTTCAGTAAGAAGCTCTGCATAATCCTCCCGACATGGAAATGATTCGATTAATTTTCTCTTCCACTCGGTCCATGTAAATAATACACTTGGTAGGCCTTGGTACCAAGACTTGGCAACGCCCGTGAGTTTGGGGAGGGCGTAATGAATTATTTCTCTGTCGTCCCACTGATAGATGGACGCGCATTCTTCCACTTTTGTGAGCCAAATCAATACAGTCTGCTCTTTGGACAGGGGGTCAAACTCTGGGATAACGTTAGTATTAAATGTGAGTTTAGGTTTATTTGAACCCTTGTAATCTTTCAAAATGTCAAGAAATTTATTTAGAATAGTCGAATCATGATCTTTATGCGAGTCTGATAGTCGGGGTCGTTTATTACTGCCATGATAACACTCACCGGCGTACTCTGAACTGCTGCGTCGTCGTCTGCGCGAGTCGATACTTCGACGATCTTCGGATCGTGAATATCTATCTTCACGACACTGACTGGGCTCACGACGACGTTTACTACTGACATGGTGATATTTGCCGGAATCCTCCGACGAATTGCGTCGTCGACCTTGAATGATACCTTGTCGTTCCCTAGATCGTATACGTCTGCGCTGCCGTCTCAAGGAGAAAAACCATAAGTGACAAAAAGTAAGTTTCGAGATAAAGCCAAAAAACTCCTGGATGGTAGTCATGAAATCCCTGGCCCTGTGACCTGGGCGCTCTTGGGTCGTGGTCATCAAAACCTCGGCCCTGTGACCTGGGCTCTCCTGGGTGGTAGTTATGAAAACCCTGGCCCTGTGACCTGGGCGCTCCTGGGTCTTGGTCGCCAAAACCATAACCCTGTGACCTGGGCGTTCCTGAGTCGTAGTCATCAAAATCGTGGCCCTGTGACCTGGGCGTTCCTGGGTGGTAGTCTTCAAGGCCCCGGCCCTGCGACCTGGGCGTTCCGGGGATGTGGTCTTCAAATCCCCGGCCCTGTGACCTGGGCGTTCCGGGGGTGTGGTCTACAAAACCCCGGTCCTGTGACCTGGGCGTTCCGGGGGTGTGGTCATCCATACCTGGAACTTTAAACTGTCGAGCTTAAACCAGGATACTGTTGTTATTGCAAAGCTACCAAAGAAAATTTTGAGGGTAGTAGCTGCGGACATTTGTGACTCTTACATTTAGACTACTATTTGACTACCTTTTCGTTTTGAATCAAACATGCCCATCTCCAGAGAGTGCCCTGGCAAGATAACCATGAATGATTAACCATATAAACCTCCGGAATACCTCCGTTACGGTAAATACAGTTCAGGTCGTAAATAATTAGCAATTACCGTCAAAAATGGCCATCTCCAGGGAGTGCCCTGGCAAGATAACCATAATTGATTAACCATATAAACCTCCGGAATACCTCCGTTACGGTAAATACAGTTCAGGTCGTAAATAATTAGCAATCACCGTCAAAAATGGCCATCTCCAGGGAGTGCCCTGGCAAGATAACCATAATTGATTAACCATATAAACCTCCGGAATACCTCCGTTACGGTAAATACAGTTCAGGTCGTAAATAATTAGCAATCACCGTCAAAAATGGCCATCTCCAGGGAGTGCCCTGGCAAGATAACCATAATTGATTAACCATATAAACCTCCGGAATACCTCCGTTACGGTAAATACAGTTTTATTCCTTACTAAAAATTGAGTTTGTAAAAATAAACTGTAGGTAGTTTATCAGTTCGTATTAGATGATCATGGTAAGGGTAAAAGGCAGAAGAAAAGAAAAAAAATGTAAAGGAGAAAAATAACGCACTTACGTTTATGGGGCGTGGCAAAAATCCTATTGATTTCACTTCATCCCGTCTTCTGAGACTAATGGGTTTAGTTCAGAAGTAAAACTCCAGCAGGTTAATTCCAACGATGTAAATTTATTAAATAATTATTCAACAAAATTAACAGCCTTAGGTTATAGGTTCGTTTAGACATCCGCACCTTTCGGTGGCTACTCCGATAATGACTCTGTGAAACAATTCCTTCTACCAGCTCACCACCACTCCATCAATCGGCAATCGGCGTTAGGTGGGGAGCGCCCTGCTGCTAAATAGTCAAAACGACGACTGTACTCATGACTTTCGTTTGCCGAGAGATAGAGTGGCTAATATAATAATATTATATTACTAGACTTAAATAATAATTAACAATATTAATAATTAATCAAGCTAACAATAGAAATTCGCTTAACAAGGCTCAGGTTAGTCATACATTACGTCACACTTTTCGTGTTGACATCTCATCGATTTACTTATAAGACGTTATCACGTCAAAAAGCTACGGTAGCTTAATGGTTCATGCACGTGGCGATCGCGGGTTCGAACCCGGGCTAGTAGGTACCGGTGTGTATGTACGGAACATCATTTGAACATAATTATGTAAGAAAAACATCTTATATTCTTCGTTATTCGTTCATAACAAGAGCTCGTAATTCGTAAGTGTGATGGAATAGATTATTAGATAAATTAGATTCTTTATTTCGTTATAAAAATTCATAATAAATTCATACATGTCAAAATTATAAGAATAATTATCATGATCGTCAAAACAATAAAAATAACACACTGTCAACAAACAACCAATAATCAAAAAGAAAATCAAATTTGAATATAGGTATCTCACACAAGGAATCGTCATTTACTTAATAATTAATCATTTAAGTAATCAATCATTTATTACATTACCTACACTAGTCAGTATTATGTAAATCGTACATAATATAGATTGTTTGACAAGGGTCTAAAATGAGCCGTATCACCACGAGATAGTTATTTTCCCGAACGAAGTGAGGGAAAATAGTTCGAGGGGTAATATGGCTTTTAGACCAGAGTTATACACTCTACTTTTCACTTCGATTGCGAGACAATAAATAAGCAAAGGTTAACCCACCCAAAATTAACAATAAATTACACGGCGAAGATATATACTTTTGCAGCATGATTTTTTTTCTATACTTCTTTGACACACAAAACATAGACACTGCGGACAAAAAGCTAACTGTAAAGTGTTGCTCGAACGATTTAACCACTTTTTTAATTATTGTGAAATAGGGACTACTACAAACTTAATTTTTAGACTCTTTAGAAACATTTATTATGTTTCCAGATTGGTCGATTTTAGTAAAGCTGTATTCTGGTTGGTTAATACCCAATACCAAATATTTTTTAAGAGTTAAATTAGTGTTCTGTGATTGGTGGATTTAATAGGTGAAGTATTTTGATTGGTCAAATTCAAATGTTTTGTAAATCATAAATATGTATTCATATTTTCCCTAGGGGTTAAATGTACTACTTTAGCCCCGCTTGACAAGTCTAATATGACTCACTTTTCGAGCATGAGAAGTGAAAAATACTTTTGCATTGTAACTATATGTTGTTCTTCTTTCTTGCAAGTTGAAAGTAATAATTTAAAAATTATCGCGCTTTCGTACACATATAATTTAAAATATTATTTCCACGAGTCTACGTTAGCAATATTATAACAACGGCCGGTGCAACTCGCGTCCAATAGTTAAAAATAAAGATTTATGAATAAATATCGCCGTACTACGTTATACCCGTGAAAAATAATCTTCCAAAAAATATTTTTCATAGCTGCCCATATAATAATCAACAGCTTCGATACTATCATCTTTAAAACATATTCTGATAGATCCGATCATATAAATAATCATCTTTAGCCACTATGCTAGGCACATACCTCTTCCTCCCGATGAGTGTTATGTTTGCTTTATTCAAAAATTTGCTTAAATATATTGACAAAACTGAGCAGACTGTAGTGGTTTATAACGACCGCGCTCACTCGAGCGCGAAGCGAAGGCCTAGACCAGAGTAGACTATATACACGTTCTCTTGACGTAATCCTATTGTTTGTCTATTTTTACAGACACTGTGTTAACATTTCGCGTCGAAACCGATTGAACTTTTATCGATATGCAAAGGTTAACTGATTCTAAGTAATAGCTATATTTTTCATTGTGTGTTGGAGTACTAATCCACAGATTGTTTAACTAAGTATTGCACGTAAGTATCACAATAAAAGGCTAGATTCGGTACGAATTTGTTCCTTATCCTTCATAATTATGGGTTGTGTAAGCTTTAAAGTAAAATTAAGTTTGTATCTTACTAACCGAATAAACCCTTGGCGATACGAAAACCATTAGAAAGTAGATAAATAGATGTATTATAGTTTTGGATAGTTTAATTCATATGTCCCTCCGCTACCTACTTTGCGATCTCTTATTCTGCTTAAACAGCTACCGGTCAATGGTACCTACTCTAACAGGCTAATCTATTGTTGATGACACCACATCCACTATATTATTTGTATTGATAATAGTTAAGGTATGTTCTGCTGCCCATTAACAAAATATCGAAAAGTATCATATATATTTGTATTTTTCTTATGGTAGGTACCTTTAAATTGGTTTAAATCATTACATCCAGGTAATCATTTTACGGTTGGCCTTATTTATTAGAAGGGAAGACTTAATATTGCTTGCCTTATTTCTTGAAAAACGTTTCGTCCTTAAGCATTAATTATTCTTCAGCTATCGCATTAAACTCTGTTCGCAAAAGCTCAGTTACGTTACGTTTAAATACTTTAACATCGCAATCCAATTAACTCCTAATAACAATCATCAACTGTACTCAGGGTGTATTAATTAATCAAAAAGTTGAAAAAACTTGACCAATCGCCGTTGAAATTTTAATCTTAAAGTTGGGGGAATAAGGTTGGAAATTTGAACAGTTGGGTAGCGGGAAGTTTTTGCAATCAGTTGGGAGTTAATGGCTTCGTGCCAACAATAACGGATAACCCGTGCACAGTCAGATTTGAAAACAGTAGTATTATTATGTCATCGGCAGGGTAATAGCATAACTTTTTTAAGGATTATTGGGGCGTAATTATCACAGTGACAATCATTTTTTTTGTATAATACAATAGTTATGGGCTTAGTTATGTCTACATGTTTTAATTGACAATATTTCGTTACGAAATTGTATGAATAACTAAATAGTTATTCATACAATTTCGGGTTTCGGTTTTTTGTGAGTTTGGTTTTAACTCATAATTTATCATTTTTTAATAATGACAGTTGATATGTCATAACAAAACGCATTTTCGATTTTTTACGACATGATCCTACGGATATTCGGTCCATACGGCCCACGGGCTAAGTTGACTACAAAAAATTATAAATAAATGTCGTAGTGGGAATTTTGGGCCGCGGGCTGAGTGGTGTGCGGGCTGAGTGGACCAATGAATCGGGGGACCAAGGAATATACTCGCGACGTACACCCATTGCGAGTAGAAGTAGGCAACTTGCAAGAGGCGTATACATGCTGAATAAAATATAAGTACATATGTAATCGATTTAGAAGTTGAATTTAACAATCATAAAGTGAGTTTTTTTTTGACGAAGTAAAATTTCATTTTACCTGGCCTCTCGAAAACTTTTTTTTACTATATGCAGTTGCTATGAGTTAACATATTTGAACTGTAATATAGAGTTGGGTTGATTACGAATTGTCGTAGTTGTTCATAAAAACATTCAACTGCCTCATATACACAGTACATTTTGTACTTATTACAGTCAGACTGAGTACTTTTAAATGCATGAAAATATTATTACAGTTTTTATCATTCACGATACTATTTGGATATATACAAGGTCCTTACTGCTGTTAAAATGTTTACTGTGGTTTAATAACGGATAACCGGCGGCTTGCACGAATATAAAACTAGTGTGGTGCAAACTACAGATGTTGCGTGAATAGTTCGTTTACCCGCGAGGGATTGGATTGGCTAGTTCACAGCACATTTTGAATAGTGTATTCTGTATGCTTTCTTAGGCATATTTACTAGTTTTGTACTTACTCAAATCTTGGGATAGTTGGTGTCCACCGCGCGATCGCGACAACAGTGACACATAAGTTTCTTGCTGGACTTTTCTCAGCTAGGCTAGGTTTAGTGAACCAGCGATAAAACTCCCAGTAGCTCGATTCCACTCACACCTCAGATTCGGTTGTAACCGCTCAACCAATCTCACTGGAGCGCAAACTCTTAGAGTGTTCCAAACCACACGCGTGGTCGTGCCGGAGGTTTTCCCCTGGATTTTCCCCAGGTAACTCTCCAACCGCGCACTCCTATCGCTTTATTGGGCCTGGCATATAAAGCCACAGTCAGGTTAAAAAAAAAACGAACGGGGCAGCGTGGAGATCAGCCCATATAACTACATCCCACTGCTATACTACCCGTAAACCAAACTGACGACTGAAGTCATAAGAAATGTGAGACACACTTCGTAATACCATGCAAGTATGCAAGAGATAGCGATATCAATTCGCTCGTCAGTTTGATTTGCGGACACTATAGACACAGGTATCTCCACTTTATCAACATATGAAATTTACCCACATAAAAGATACTGCAGAAGTGTGTTAATTAAATAAAGTCACAGGAATTATTTTATCTCCGAACAACTTTTGAATGTCCACATTTTTCTTCTCGTATCGTGAAGCAGCTAAGTAGCCTTTGTCCATTAAGAGGCCTTATAAGTTTTAAAATGTTTTGATTTTAAATTATCACAAAAGTATTGATAATACCAATGAAGTTATTAAAGGCTACGATGATTTATTAAAGTTTTAGATAGTAACATAGCCATTTTTTGATTTTATTGTCTGTAGTGAAATTTAAGCGGAAAAAATAAGTTTTTAGCTTGGTTGATTTGGAGTGATGTTTGAAACGATATTTCTTAATGAAAAATCCAAAAAATACATTTATAGTTTATGACATAAGGTCGCAATAGTCCTGTTTTAGATAGTACCATTGAGACAATGTCAAGATACGTGTCAATCTAAACAGAGTATGGCCTAAATAGATGAGCGATTTTTAACTGATAAGGACCCTTAAAAAGGAAATACATATCATAAGATACTCTTTGAGCACTTTTCTCAACGAGCTTCCAGATTAAACAACTATTAAGCAGTCACAAGGGTTATTGTGTTTACTATTTTAGTATCATTGAGTAGCCATTATAACAATTCTCGTAAAAACTTGCTGTTGTTTATGAATCAGTAGGGAAACAAAAAATATCGTTATAGTTAGTTGTTTTCCTAAAGTTGCTCTTTGTTCCACTCATAATACTTCTACAGATATAAGCTAAACATATTTGGTTCAACCGTCGCCAAAATCTTGTCTCGCTGGCTCGTTAGTATGCGCTTGATACTTATGATGTTCTCGTCGCCCGTGCCTAGAAATTTTCGAAAATCAGCATAAATCAAGTTTTCGTCAAAATTGATCACTATTACAAAAAAAGTATGAAAATCAAGTTTTCGTAGGTACATAATTTGAAATAAATATTACAAGATTTCATATTTCTCCTATAAAAATACAGGACTAAAATTGTTACCAGTGGAATAACATGGGTTACGTCTTGTTTTTTTTTTTTAAATATAATATATTTTGAGGAAAATCACAATTATAGAGCATAATGTCTTGCAGATTACTATATATTGTTTGTTGCTATTCAAATTTAAATAATTAGTTACAAAAACGACTACGATACGATAGTATACTAAAGATGGGCCTTCAAACACATTCTCCCATAAATCTGCCTAGATTGCCTCTTACTCTTGGGCTGATTCGGTCAAAGGCAGGCTTTAGTCCGATATGGATCACGAGTAGCGTATCGTGCGCTTAATCTACAGTGTAACGAACTACTTTGTCTTATAATGTATACCTAATAGTTCACATACATTGATACTTGCTTTGACTTGGACTTAATGTATACGGTAGTGACACCTGCACGCCCATTCATTTTCCATATCAGATTGATTATGAACTTTAGTGTAAAACACGAAGGTGACTTTGACAACCTGCGTCATAACATAACACTTACATGCGTTATTGGCACGACAACATGTGACACCTTTAGGAGTTCTTCTTATCATTCACAGGGTTAATGGGCTTATATAAATATTTACTATCCTTAAATAATTTTCACTTCAATACAACCGAAAACGAATAATGTGCGGCTCGACCCTAAAAAATCGAGCTCATTTGGGTCTTCTTGGGAAAGCAAAATGTTTAGTTTTACTTTTAATGCCTCCAGTCTCGGACGAGCCTAAAGCTCGGCTAAGCTACCGAGTACGAATCAGAGACAATAGTTAGTACCTAGGAGATCGAGCTTTACTTGGCGTTTTCTTGAGAATGAAAACTAAGTAGATAAATCGATTGCACAGCCCCGAAAACCCCCACATAATAAATACAGGAATTGCTCATTGAAAGATTTTATTAAATTAGATTTTTTATAACGTGTTAAAGTTCAAGTTACGAAATATAAATATATGAGATACTTATCATAAAATTCATAATAATTATGATAAGATATATCACACTAAAGTCATCGGATTCGCCATGCCATAATATTGATAAAAAGGGTCATTCAGTGTTGCCAGAGCACTAACATCAAAAAGCTCGGAAAAATAAAAAATCACGATTTTGTAATATAAAGCGTTTTTATTATAAGTCTCTTACATACAGAGTATTGAGTCTTTTGATCTTGTACACAGTTGCAGGACAGAACAGTCCTATCCTGCAACCACGGTAAGACATGATTTTTAACTTGAAGAACTCAAAGCGTAGGAGAAAAAGGTTGTTTAACACAATTGTCGCTAGGAAAAATTGCACTGTTTCAGTGAGTACCAAACCAACATTACCTGGGTCAATCAACTTTTCTTTGTTGTTATTCGGTCCCGTCAGCGAGGATACAACAGTAACCGAATTTCTTAGAAAAATGTTCATAATATGGAATTCAACCATGCTCAAGAGATGGCCCATGTCCAAATGGATAGATACTCTTTGCTAAAACTTATGTTTGATAAATTGAAACCCTATAAAATCACAGTGTTAAAGAGTGACTCAGGAGACGTAACCATGGTAACGAGCAACAAAGAATAGTTGATCCACCCACCTACCAATTTTTAGGAAATAATTTATAAAGCATCATACTTAAACTTACGCTTAAAAAAATACAGTACGTTCGTGTCCAAAGCAGGACGTAAAATCGTGCTAAAAAGCACGTTCCGGCAACACTGAGGCCATTAGGTTTGAAATGCTACTACTTTCCACAATTCCATGTAGTGATATTATTTGATGTTACGAAAACCGAAACAAACCTTCTATTTGTTTCGTTTTTATCAACACTTCATCACTTATTTAATACTAAAACGTTAAGTCTGTGTAACATAGCATTACAGAAACGATAAATTGCATGATCGTCCAGACGCCATAAAATTGAGCTGACGCAATAACCCTGTTAGCCTGTTCTCTCTTACTAATTCTATTTTTGGATACAATAATTTTTACCTAAAACACTATATAACCAACTTTTCTACCGATCATTACGAAACACGGTACCTTTCCTCGGCAGCCACGGTACTACTGTTATTCACCAAACTTACCAATAGCTTTCCCCTGCTAAACCAGTTACAGGCTGACCTTCGATTACATGAGAGACATAGAGTATAGCAACGGGGTACGAAATGTGCACTTAGATTAAAGTATTCTACACCAAATAAACTGTAATACCGCCCCAAACCAAATAGTAGATTGTATTACAAGGGAGCAAAATACAATACTTCATAGAGGGTTAGCGTGTTGAATCTCGAGTAGAATCGAAGCGAAGTATTCCTGAATAGAATCTCGAGCATCGCGAGGGATTCTAAAATGGGATCCTGAGCATAGTGAGGGCTTCAATCCGCCACGCCCGAGTTGGAATTAATTTTGCTGGCGTGTAATACACTCTTTTTCACTTCTTCTATGAGAAAAACTGTTCATCCAAATACGTAAGTTAATTAACAATACTTGATTAATGAGCATCTATGAAAATGAAAAGTTTATGAAAAGTTTATTTCGGTTTTTTTTAAGATTTTTAACAATAATAGAAAAGGTTGGAGCCTCCTATTAAGCAAGTAATTTTGCTTGTGTCAGGAGACACCGCTCTCTCTTTATCTATTTATTTTAGAAACACAAAAAATTTCGTGAAATAAAGAAAAAGTTAAAATTTGTACAATTAAGGTACCTACGTAGCATAACTATCGATTGTTGTGATGTTTAAAGATAAATAAGTAAACCAGGCGCAGGGGCGCCCGTGCGCCCGCCCGTAATCGCTACGGGCCTACGACCAGGCGCAGGGAGCAAAATTCTTTTTTGCACCCTAGGGAGCAAAACTCTTTTTTGCTCCCTAGGGCGCCTAGCTCTAGGCTAAGTTTAGTGAACCAGCGAGAAAACTCCCAGTAGCTCGATTCCACTTACACCTCATAATTGGTTGAAGCCGCTTAACCAACCTCGCTGGAGCGCAAACTCTTTAGAGTATTCCACTGTTTAAAGCGCCCACGTGGTCGTGTCGGACGTTTCCCCTGGATTTTCCCCGGGCCTCTCTGCAACCACGCACTCCTATCGCTGTATTGGGCCTGGCATATAAAGCCACAGTCAGGTTAAAAAAACATAGCTGTTACAAATCTAGAGTTTAAGTTACAGTGGCTAGGCGATTGAGGTAAACTGACACTTGTGAATCGTAAAGCGGGAGAAGTCGATATGCCCTAATGGTTGTTTGACACGCGACAATTTACAACCTGCTTTTTATCTCGGCTTGATGTAATTAACAGACCTTTATTTTTTACGTTTACTTGTACTAGAATCGCTTTCTTAACTATATAAATGAGTATCACATACGTTATTTAACTAATGATAATTACAGTTACCCTATTTTACTCATTTGAGTGGCGATTTACGCATCCTCACATTAAAGTCCTCAACTATGGTCAGGCCTCCTCTTATACTTCATTAAATCTTGCACGATTTTCACACATAATTATTGTTAAACGTTACTTAACCACGTATTGTACGCAAATATGGACATATTTTAGATACTAATAATAATGTGGCAAACTTCCTTCCATAGACTGAAATGAAATGAAATGAAATCATTTATTCTTCAATTTAGGCATGTTACATGCACTTATGAACTTACTTATGATTACTGTGATAATAAAGAACGTTTACATTACACATATTTAGACGAGATAAGGTAAAATGTTTATGTGCCAGACTGATCCAATACTAGACACCTTCAATCTGATGTAATAATAGAGGTGAACAATAGGTGTCAATTATTGGGTACTAAGGTGTCAAACAAATGTTTGTAAGGTAAACATCCCAACGTCCCCCGTATGGTGCCGGATTAGAATAGCACTTCCCTTTTCATCCCGTGGGTGTCGTAAGAGTCGTCTATGGGAACCGGTTGTGTGTTGTGGGCGATGGGATAGCAACCTATGACTGCAATATCACATTTTATCCGTCTTTAATTGCTAAATGTGGCACTAGAATTCAATTTCATGTGCTCTGCCTACTTTTTGGGAATGCGCGTGAGTTTATATATGTATGTACGTCCCAAACGTTTACCTTACTATCATTCTTGTTATTACAATCGTACTCGCTCAGATCCTATATTTATACAAGGAGTTGATGGAGACGACTCGAGAATACACGGCTCATTGGTTATCGAAACAGACTGAAAAATATTATAGCAAGGTACTTATTTGGTACGCTGTATACGTGAGAATATAGCCGAAGCGAAGAAAGCGATTTTCTTTTGCATTGCATTCCTTTGCTAACAATCTGATACATTACGAGTATAACAGCTTGGTAAATTAAAATCTTGTTTCATCGCTACCTGCGGTTTCAGTGAATTTGAAAGTAAGCGAGTTCATTTGTTGTGAATTTGAACGAATTTTGCATAACACAGATATCGGTTGGAGATGTTTATAAATAGGTAATAAACTAATAGATGTGTGTGTTTTTTGTTTATTCTAAGATGTGTGTGTATTTATACAAAATCAGAAAAAATATGACAAAAATAATGTAACGAATTATACTCTAATGCTTGCAACGCTCCCTAAAAATCACTTACAGAATTATAGGGCACGGAATGAATAGGTTTAAAGCAAAGCCCTATTATTATGTTAGGCTGTATGCCTCGATATTCGACTATAAAGTTATGTGATTATGAACATGTAAATAAAATCTTTATTTACTCGTACATTCCAAAACATAAACAAGTTTTTAAGGACAACTTGGAGGTAAATTTGAGAGGTAGGTTTCGTATTCCAATTTCATAATAATTAATGTGTATGGCGCGCAAAACACATGTCGCCATCAGATTCACGAGTGCTAACAATATGCTGACAAATACCTAAACACGACTCTATTGTCAAGGATTTAGAGCGCATGTTCAGATATTTGAACACCCCGAAGTGTTTCAATGTATGTGATGGCGACTGTAACTAATCAATTTGGAATTGGAATCGTATATTTCAGTTTAGTTTTGTTGCTCTCACATCAAAATCCTTTAAATTACAATCTTTATTAGAGCATGACTCATAGCATTTACTCACATATGAAGCTCTTACACAGGCACTTTAGTCTAAGGCAGAAGTTAATAGGTTTTAAATTTTATAGAGACTTTAACGGGAGCGACTCGGAATGCAAGCATTAAACTAAGTAATACTTAAGTGCTTTCACTACTTAAGACATCTTTGACGTTTATTATTCATCCATAAATGTAAGAGAAATCTCAGTTTTATTTCAGTCGTTTCGATTGTGTTCTTTCGACGTAAGGCGAGGTAGGTCCAAAATGTTCTGGCTGGATAGAATTGGCGATAAAAAAAATGTCATTGTGATTGTCATTTGTTCTGCTGTCATATGTAGGTTTAAGGCCGGGTTTTATAAAGATCCGTTAGACCAAATGTCAGATCAAATTTCAGTAACTCAGTACATATTTTGACATAACAAACCGACATAAGGTCTAACGAATCTTTATAAAACCAAGCCTTAGATTTCTAATAAGCATTACGGCAATTCAAACAACCGTAAGTTTAAAAAATTTCGAAACGTTTTAGTTGGAATATCGTTCTGTGATCAAGTTACTTACAAAAGAAGGAGTCAGCCCGACCAATATTAAAGAAAGATTAGATGCTGTACACAGTCGTCTCCATCATTTTTCATCGTCAAGGAATGGATTAAGCAATTTCGTTTAGGACGGAAGTCCATCAATGACGATCCTCGCTCCGTTAGACCTGTTGAAGCCCTCACCGTGGACTGCATCAAGTTAGCGGAAGAGGAAGTTCTGAGTGATCGGAGAGTTAAGACCAAAGAAATTGTAGCAAGAACAGGGCTTCCAAAAACTTCAGTTCTTAGGATTCTAAAATTAGTGCCAGGTGGGTGCCCATACTTCTTTCAAGTGTTCAGCAAAGTGAACAAAAAGCGTGCTCTCAGGAAGTTTTAGATGCCTATAGAAAATACGGAAACAGTTTTCTGGAGTCAATTGTTACTGAGGACGAAACAATGCTTTTTTACTATAATCCCCTCTCCAAAATGGAATCGATGGATTGGCGTAGAAAAAGCGCTTAGGAAGACCAAGGTAACGAAATCCACCAAAAAGATAATAGCTACCATATTCTGGGATTGCAACGGAATACTGTTGATAGACCTAAAAGAATGGTATTCCACGGTTAACGGCAACTACTACGCTACACTTATTGGACATTACGAGAGGCGATTAAGCAGAAACGAGGTAAAGTTAGCAGAGGTGTGCGGCTACTCCACGACAATGCTCCCGTTCATACTGCTGCAATTAGCAAGCATGCAGTTCCAGAGTGTGGAATCGAGGAAATTCTTCACCCAGCCTACAGTCCTGACCTGGACCCTAGTGACCAATACTATTTGTTTTCAAAACTTAAGGCAGATGTAAGGGAAAGGAGATTTTCTTCGGATGATAAAGTTACCCGTATGTTTTACGACCATTTTGAGGACAAAACTTCTAAATATTTTTTAAGCGGATAGAGATGCTAATTTACAGATCTAAAAAGTGTTATCAAATAGCCGGAGTTTATATCGAAAAACAAAAAATAGTTTTGTAAATATATCTACTTCTTTTCTTCGTCAGGCCAGAAACTTTTGGACCGCACCTCGTAAGGGGCTCCTAGCTCCCAATGTCCTTCGATCTGTAACTGTCCATTTTTTCGTGTTTTTTTATATCGTATTAATGAAAACGACATTTACCGAAATAGTATACCATATTTACGTCAAAACAGTCTTCGGGATATATGGCATCAAATTTTGGCAATTTTAGGCCAAAAAACCAGTTTGGGGACGTAACTTTTGTGAAGATGAGTTAAAATAAAAATCTCTTTTGTCTTGTTACAGACGTCAATAAGGAACAGTTATATGTACATTTCAATGTATAAACAACATAATAAGATCGAAAATAGAGCTTTTTTGGACCAAGTTGGAGAAAATCATAAAAAATATGTAATCAGTTTTTCAAAACCGTTTGTGCCATAAATATATCTATCGATGAATAGCTCGTGGAATCCCTTAAGGGCCTCTCTTTGTCATCGACTTATATATGTTCCATGTATGTGCCATATTTAACTTTGATCTATCTGTAATCATATTTGTGTGCAACCCACTTTAGATCTATTCTCATTTTCAGTATTTACGACGCCCACGAACATACAGTATGTCCATTGTAACCTGATATCAAAAGGAGGCTTAGTTTAAAATATATCTGTGTACGAATATTTCAGAAATATGTCAAAAAAGATTTGGTCTAAATATTCCCCTTGATAAATGAGGTATTTACAGATTTCATTTAAAGCTGAACGTTAACGCTAAATGGGTACTGTTTATTTTCTAACACATCTCCATTATTTTTCTTACGCTCCGGTCTCTAAGGCTCGGTTTTATAAAGATCCGTTAGACCTGATGTCGGTTTCTTATGTCAAAAAATGGACTGAGCTACTGAAATTTGATGTGACATTTGGTCTAACGGATCTTTATAAAACCCGGCCTAAGTCACCCAATGAATGCCACGTGGGGCGTATATTTCAAAAGCAAAGCACTTCTTGAGCTCAGGTCACGATGTTCACATATGTCTGTCGAAAATTATAGCGAAGCGCGAATTATAAATGTACAGTCGACGTCAAAAATATGTTAACACTTCTGCAGTCTTCTGTTTGTGGAGTCCGGTCTGTTCATGCTTGCTAGGACATAGTGACTACGTTAATACTAGTGTCTTTTATAGGGGATTGACGAGAGACATCATCCTGTTGTGGATTCGTTTTTATTATCAGTGACTTAGAGACCATATACATTTCTAACAATATTAAATTAATTTTAATTTTGACGCTCAGAGACCATGTACATCTCTGGGATAATATATTAATTTCACTCCTTGTTTAATCTTGAGACCTTATACATCTCTAACTTAATATTTGTAATAGATAACTTTGCAAGTTTATCTTCACTGTATGACATTAATTTTGTTATAATTGTTAAACTCGAAATTATTATTCCTTCTTGAACTGTAAATTAATATTTTGACATGAAAAATGTATTACTTATTATAGTCAGACTTTCTTAAATTATAAATTAATATTTTGACATGTAAAAGTGCCCTTGTGGCCTATTTGCAGAATAAATGTTTGTATTTTGAACCTTATTCCACTGTAATAAGACGATTTTTTTTACATAATAATATATGTAAATATTATATTTGACGTCGACTGTATATACAGCGTATATATTCGATATAACCATAAACTCTAATGGTAGTTAGAATAGACTAAGAAACATACTTTAATTTGTTTTAATTATAAAAAACGCTTTATTTCATTATAAAATAATTGAGTATGCTATGGACATTATTATATGATGACTACATACTTCAGCTCTACAGCTCTTTCTAAACTACAGCTCTTTATATTAATTTCGGTTAATTTCGCTCTTATAGTTGGCACTAAACTTAAATTTATTTATGTATCGGTTCATAGCACTAAATCCTATGTACATACATTTGGTTACAATTTTTGGCCATATCAAAAACACACGCTGTATATGTTTCGTGGTTATCTATCACCTAAATTGCCTATAAAACATACAATCACATAAACAAACAGACATGACGGCCCGGATATATAAAGATCATTTACAGATTTTGCCGATTTAGTAATGTAAAAAACTGTGCAGAGGTTTACATTTAATTTCACATTATTTCTATAGGATATCAACAAAAGTGGGGTTGGCAGCCCTGGTAAATAAGTTTATTCAGATTATCAGCCATTTCTATTTGTTTTCATGACTTTGGGTAGTTTAAGACTTAAAACTTAGGGCCCCGGAACATTAATATTTAAACGTGAACCTGAAAGTGTTAAATTGTGACAGAAGCTGGGTCTGTCCTTCATCCTTATCATGATTCATGAAGTAGTAAAGTCCGGAATGGACAAATTTGTTGCGGCTTAGAGCAGATGATTAACGTTAGGCATTTTCCTCAGAGAAAGTGAATTATTACTGAAACCCCTGAATCCATTTCATTACGTAATGGATTTTGTCGTACGATATACCAGGCCATGTGATGTTACATATTATATACATTAATTATATTATGTGATGGAGTGAATTTCACCAAACGGGCATTATTGTCTAATTCCCATGGAATTTTAAAATACCAATATTACACACAAAAATTTTAGCTGATAATTTGATAAAAAATATAGTAATAAACACACATTTTCTTACGGCGTATACTTATATTTATAAAACTATGGAAGTTATTGCAATTTGAAAAATTTTCCCGGGCACGGTAATTCACCTGCCCATGGGAATTGGTTTTTTGTAGTACGGAAATTGCAACATGGCACGAAAATTTTCTTTCATTAGAATAATGTGTGTTAAAACTATTATTTTTATGAATCAAGAATTATAAACTTCTTTCATATTGAATTTGGGTCAAAATTATTTATCCTAATTTACTTAGTTTTAAGTGATTAACCAAGGAAACTAATAAATAAAAATCTGTAATATTTTGAACGATACTTTTCTTTTTGAACGAAAAATCTTACAAATATGAATATTATTGCGCATGTATCGATACCCTCGCGCTCGGACAAATTTTAAACATCAATTACAAGTTATTACCACAATGAAGTGAATAGTATCTGCTCAGTGATAGTAAATATGTAGTTAAAGTTTTTGATACGAAATTAGTGATTCTAATATATTGTATGTACAGTTTTTGCTAGGAATTTTCAGTTGACTCAACACTCGATTCCGGATAGGACACGGCCGGCTATATTCTTAATTTGAGCCTTTAGATATTTTTAAATGTATTAAAAATGCATTAATCATTGAATTTGACTGAACCAGGACGTGGAAACATGAAAAAATAGTGTTAGGTATTATATTATGCTACCCTGCGATTTTCACCTCGGACACATAAAATGCGAATTCAGAAAATTACCTATTTTTGGACAGTTATAAAACAGATGAATAATATACTAATATGAAACGGTTGGCTTTGTAATGAATCCGACTGTAAAACAAAACTGTTAAAGTAAGGACTATTATGAAATGAGCACTATTTAAAATAGGTAACAAGTTTATTTTAGATTTCGATTATGAAAACACTTAAACAATAAAAGATATTATGAAGTGCGAAACGCCCACCCATAAACTTACAGGCATGATAACTACATACTAAGCTGGAGGCCATCCTCCCACTTTGACATTTTAAACATCAATTTGGGTTCGTTTAAGGCTTTGGCTATAAATTATTAACTATGAGGTAAATATAATGATAGCTTGGATTTGGAAACTTATCATCAGCCATCATAATTTATGACTATATAGTGTTACTGTATAGTCATAAATTATGATGGCGCCATTATAATTTATTACTAATATGCCTCAGTTCCTGCCGCAAGGAAAAATTGAACTTTTGCATCCAACAATTGCGAAAACCCTTATTAGCGCCCTTGGTGGATGCAAAACCTTCCTACCTATCTATTTGTTTTATAAACCTAGTTCAAGTTATTAGTCCCAATGATTGATATCTTAATACCAAATAATTGACACAGATCTTGTTCTCTATTAATATCATATAAGATTGAAATGGTCGTGCTTTTGGTTAGTGTCGAACACTGGGAGGTTTACCTTACTAGGTGTTAAATATTGGTACTAACTATATTTCTTTCTACCAAGTAGTTATGGATAAGTAATAATTGAAATCTTCTCACGTGTTTATAAAATGTTACACACTTCAACGACTTTTAAGTAGGATCTAAAATTAACCAGCTATTTCCTACTCTCTTAATGTCTGTTTAGACCGACCAGTTCCTCAGTCGATTTCACCCTCGATATGTCTCCGGCCCAGCGGTTCGAATTGCTTGACCGCTGCAATTCATCACCCACTTTGACAAGGCTTTTTTAATGATTTTGGGTCGGGATGGCTATTTATAATGTCTGAGGCAGACTGGTTTTTTGGGTACAATTTTTGCAGACTGTGAATGTTTCGTTATTGTGGCAGAAATTGATGACAATTTTTTTACGATGCCATTCGAACCACTTTACTGAAATGTCTAATCAAATGTCACTCGGTACACACTCAGTATCTTTCCGACATAAGGTCTACGGATCTTTATAAAATCGAGCCTTATTGTGATATTTAGATGGTTTTCTATCAATATAGCCACACTATATTAAGAGATTTACCGAGCATGAGTCATTTACCCTAATTAGCTACGGGCAGCTTGTAATTTTCTTAAGTGAACGTTTTGCTATTACTTAAGTTACAGAAGTTGCTATAAACTGAATGTTTCTAAGCTATAACCATAGTCATTCTGATAAGACTATTCTTACAAATTTCTTGCTGTTTCCAGATTGAAACAGTTCATTGCTTTTCATTATATTAGGTCAATGCCAGTTATATATGACGGGTATATTTCAGAAAATTAAGTGACATTTAACATGTAACGTTCCACAAATATTATAAATACTTCTATAGCTGAAATATTTAACAGTGCAGGAGGTTGGTTCTAAGGCGACTTCGTCCCCAGTCTTATTATGTCACCATTTCAACTTGTCCACAATGCCCTGTAGTCATTGTGCAATTTTTAGATTTTCACCTCTATATGGTGTATTAAAAAAATCTTACGTTAATTCTTAATGATTAATTTATATACAGTCTAGGTTACTTTGATAAAAATATGAATTATTAATTATAGTATTACAGAATCAGGGCATTTTTATGAAACTTTAAGCAATACTCTTGAAGACATCTTTGAATAAGACTGGGCATTTAATATTCATTTGCTTTAGAATTCGGTACAGATAAATCTTTGTCGTAGATTAGATTGAAATTTAATTAAATAAATGGCTGACTCGTAACCGCGCCATCTCCTTGTGGCATTAAAGATTCCTTTGATTACATTTAATATCTTAATGGCTTTCCGTATTTCAGTAACGTGTACATTCACACATTTTATCAACATACATTCAGCATACTTTGGTTTAAGGTACCCTAAATTCGGAAAATAAATGAAAATCTTGTAGAAAATTTCCGTTGTAATTAGTTTTCTTAAAACCAATCGTATTAGAATATAAATAATTGTGATCGCTAACAAGCTTTTTTCACATGTCATCAGTTGAAATCCGTGGTTAGGGTACTTACCAAATAGAAGCAAAAATATATATAATTAAATAAATAGAAACTCCAATCACCAAATTCAACACTGTCAAAGCGTGCCGAGGCTTTAATTTATAAAATACCTCGGTTTTCGTCAACTTTGTCGCTTTGCCTTTTAAGAATATATTTACATACTTTTGGTACCCTTGTTTTTTATGTACTCGTTAGATTTTTGGAGTGACGAGTAAAAACAAATCGACATGCTCAAAGATAGACAATAGATAGATTAATGGACAAGATAAAACCGTAAGGGTTCCATTTCTGATGTTTCCCTTATAGTAAAATAGTTTTAAAGCCAGACCAGAAATATATGACCGCGGGCCATGTTGAAGAATTTCATTGGACCTAATTTCTTACACTGGCAATAATTTTAATCATAGGTCGTCACTGTTGTCAGTGTCACTGTGGTGGTTTAGGTTAAGGCCGGGTTTTATAAAGATCCGTTAAACCAAATGTTAGATCAAATTTCAGTAACTCAGTAGATTTTTTGACATAACAAACCGACATAAGGTCTAACGTATCTTTATAAAACCGAGCCTAAGTGTTGAATATTAAATAATATATGACAAAAATGCCCACAACGATTAATTGTCAAGAGCGGAACATTATTGACAATGTATATAATAAAATTCAAAACCAAAAGGCTCGGGAAATAAAACTATTGCGCTACAAAACCTTTCAAAATTAACTTCAGAACTGACAGGTAAATAATCAAAATGTCATTTTGCCGAATATACTGAGATTACTGGCCTGTTGCCATATAAATGAGAATAATAGCGCCCTCTTGACAACATTGGTCATATATTTCTGTTCGGGCTTTGCCTAATATATTTACCTACTTGATAACAGTATAATAGGTTTCTGTTGAATGTGGCGATATTATAAGCTAGCTAAAATAAGTCCATAATAAATTCATATCATTACTAACTAGTTCTTTACTTGAAATATGAAACATGTTGAAAACATAATAACAGTCCTTCAAATACTTTTCATTAATGAAAATAAAATTGATTATTTTACGGACGTGTTCAATTAAAGTGTAAAGGATACAAAATTTGATTATTTTAATTATTTAAGTGTACTTCATAACCGTTATTTAGCGGAGAGCCTATCGTAAACCAAAAACGAAGTTGAAGAAGTTAGTGTACTTATATCCCTCCGTCGACTCGCTGATTTGAGCTAGAAAGAGGGAGATAGACGAACGAACTTCGTTTTCTGTTGGCGGTAGTCGACGAAGCTGTTTTAATCATCTGTCGAGATAAATGTGGCCCATGAGATAAGAACAAAAAAGAAGGCACTGATTGTTGCGTAGTCTAAATTTTCGATTGCGTTGAGTGTTTAAATAATAAAAAGCTTAAATGATATATTCAAAAGAATTTCAGATGGACTGATACAGCTAAGTCGATGTAAAAATCATCTGTCTATAATTAAAAAAAAAATTAGGCTTTATCCTTATTATGTATTCTTGTAGGCTAATCAATCTAATCATACCAGCCATTAAACTTGTCAAGGTAATTTCATAAAATCGTTCAGAAAACCGGGTCACAGATGATTAAAACAAACTGGGCAACATCGATTGAGGGCTGAGGCGTTCGTGCACCACGCAATATGAGTGAATGAACAACACAAGAAAAAAACCGAGCAAGTGCGTGTCGGACTCCGCATATTTAGGGTTCCGAGCCAATCGCCAAATTAAGTTGGATTTAACAAGAAAAATAAGGAAAATTCAAATAAAAAATGTGATTCACCAATATCCAACAAATACTTTATATTGGTAAAAGTTGATAAAATATACGTAATAATAAACATCATCACCAATTTTCAAGTTTGTAGGTCAATGGGATGTTAAAAAAATCATGTAAAAAAACGACTTTGGTGGCTTCTCATTTCTTTATATGCCATTTTTTTAATACAGTATTTATCTACTCAATGAGCTCTAAGCCACTCGATGGGGTAGGTCAAAAAATTTTTTTCGCGCCCCCCTTCAGCTGTCTGGGAGACCGCCTTAAAAACATTTAAAAATAATTTTAGACAATTTGTATGGCTTTGGGTAAACAAGATGCTTATACTGTGAAAATTTGATGACTGATGTAGTTCGAACCGTTTGGCTGTAAAATCTGTGTGACACGTCGGACGGACGGACGCGTGGGTGACAGCAATAGGGTTCCGTGTGGACCCTTCGGGTTCGGAACCCTAAAAAGGTAATGTAGGCTGCGGCGCTAAGGAAAAAGATGTCTAACCTGCTTATGCTGCAGAGAGTCTCTCACTTCTTACTTATTGTTTTTATTTAAGGGTAATTCTCAACGCGGTCTGCTAATAAGAACATAGGGAAATTTGAATGTGTGTCACTTTTGGACTCTTTTATTTTTAGTGTAATACAATACACAACCAAACGTTCAGATTCCGCGACTGTACATATCTTACTCTACTCTTCAAGATCCTAAAACTATCTGAACATGCACTTTTAAGCTCTGACACTAGAGTCGTGTTCAGATATTTATGAGCGTTAAGGTGCTCCGCTCGCCGATATGACAGAGTTCGACTGTATCTCATTAACAATCTCATTGTTTGGATTTTATTAGAACAATGAATTCCTACTATTTCGAAAAAAACGTTTTGATTGAGGCTTTTTCAAGCAATTTTCACGTATGACATTGAGTTATTGTGTTCACACGTTGGTTCACATGCATAAGGCTCCGTTTTAAATATCAACATAATTACTATGACCTTTAAAAACGGATGGTTCCGTCATAGGCAGATAAAGGTCAAACTCGCGGTCCGGCTCTCTACTGTTTCCTCCTCCGAAATTCAACGTGTTTAAAATATTTTTCACTTCTTATGCTCGAAAAGTGTATCATATTAAACTTGTCAAGCGGGCCTTGCCATTGCCATGTGCCAAATTATATACATGTTCGCCGTGGAATTTACTGTTAATTTTGGTGGTTAACCTTTGTTTCTTTATTTTCTCGCAATCGAAGTGAAAAGTAGTGAATCCCTGACTTCGGTCGGGAAAATAACTATCTCGTGGTAATATGATTCATTTTAGACCCTTGTCATACAATCTACTATTTATGTAGTAATTCCACTGCAACAATAATAGTACTTGTCCGAAGGCATTTCCTTCTGTAATATTATTTCTAGTTAATAAAAAAGTCCTGTACTACAACACGAACTTAACGTCACATCGAATAAGTAAACTAATAATTTCAATAACCTTCGCACTAAGCCTTCAATCAACAAAACTCCGTAAAGCGGTTAAACAGCTTTACATTTCTCAGTGACGATGATAAGTTGACTACGAACTTGCTAAATAAACCAATTTAAGTTGAACAGATAAAGTGACAAAGTTAAGTTAAATTCCCCAGGCGTCACCGCACTTTATTCAATAAACAGATCAGAATATAATGAAAAATATTTTTATAAAACTACAAGTAAAATACAACAGTTGCCAAAGTTAAATATATAGCTCCTTTCTTATATTAAATAGTTCCCTAGTTTGAGGCCGGGTTTTATAAAGCTCCGTTAGACCAAATGTCATATCAAATTTTAGTAACTCAGTACATTTTTTGACATAACAAACCGACATAAGGTGTAACGAATCTTTATAAAACCGAGCCTAAGTGGTATAACAATACCACTACGCTTTAAAGAAAGCAGTACAGTCAGCCTAGTAGATGCATACAGCTCTAGTGGAGTCACAAGCGCTGACAGCAAGAGGCAATTACAGGTATCTCATACAATAAAACGATACGGCTAATGTTAAACTGTGCCCTGCTCGTCATATTCTAAATTTTGTTATTATTATTAAAATTACAAACGTAAAAAAAAAACAAAATTTTTCATTAAAAAAAGGGAGATCTCCCTGTGTAATCAGACCTTTGATGATACATTGCGCTTCAGTAAAGAAGTGACCTTGTATATTTTAGGAAAATACTTTTCCATTTGGTGTTAAAAGTTACCCATGTAAAAACTTCGCTTCGGCTCGGCTTTCTTTTGTTTGTGTTTTTCCGACGTGATGCCAGCTCCGTTTGTTTTGTTGTTCAAGATGCTTTTCTTGGCCAATCCTCTGGAGGTTGTTTTCCTGGCGCATATCAAATAGTGTCGGTATAGTTAACTTGATTTTATATTGCTTCGATTGAAAACGGGTATATAGATAGGTACGATGCAGCTCTTGAGAAACGTAGTGTAGCAGTAAGAGCTGTAAGCAATCCTAGGTGTTTTAAAGTTGTACGCCAACCATCCGCGCTACATTTTCCTTAGGTCAGTGACGGCTAAATGAGGCTTAGATTGGTGTCATATATATACCACAATTAAAAAAATTCCCGACTTGTACATATTCTATTCTACGGCAGGCCGGTGTAGGTACGACGACGAACAAAGCGAGGAGAAGTGGTTCGGTAGAACTGCGACCCTACAGCGCGCGAGCCGAGCGAGCGTGCCGTGGTAGCTTTTATACAATAGTTATATAATGCTCGGCAAGCCTCGTAGTCTAAACGTGGTTGTCGACTAAAAAGCATACATTATATAACGATTTCATAAACTACTATTTTTGAATTTTCGGGCATACGATTTTAGAAGACTTGGTAATAGAGAAAATGACATGTATGGCAAACGTATCTTTATAGCACCTAAAATTATAGCCAATGGTCGCTAGGGCACATGATTCGTTATGGAATATGTAAATTCGGTTGATATTTCGAGTATAAAATATATGAATTTAAGATTCTTTGGTCAACCCAGCACGCACTTCACTCAGCCCGCGGGCCAAAATGTCCACTACGACATTTATTTATATTTTTTTATAGTCAACCCGCGGGCCGTAACGACCCGCGTATGTTTATTTTTTTCGTAATAAAAGTTAAATGACAATGCAATATTATGGTACATACCTACCACCGAGCTGATCTGATGATGGAGACAGAAGGTGCGTGCCCATTAGTAACTCCTAAACTATACAAGATAAACCCGTCGTGTTTTGGCTTATTGGAATCGTCTCCGCAAGTAGTTGATGACTATGGAAAAATTATACAGACAGCAATAAAAGATTTTATCAATTTATTTT
Source organism: Epiblema foenella (assembly GCA_963556455.1). Taxonomy (NCBI): domain Eukaryota; kingdom Metazoa; phylum Arthropoda; class Insecta; order Lepidoptera; family Tortricidae; genus Epiblema; species Epiblema foenella. Next base: position 8,639,402 of record OY747113.1, on the reverse strand, counting down.
TTTGACAGAAACTTATTTCAGAACATATTTGGGTCATTGTCAGATTTAGGTTCGCGTCTTTTCGGTGGACATATCAAAAGTTAACGGCCACAAAGCTTAATTTTTGATTGGTCTAGTAACTCGCGCAATCGGTGTTTCCGTAACTATAACTCCATGTAATAAAAACATAACTTACATGTACATAAGCCGTTAACTAATGACCACCGGGTGGACAACTTTTGTTTTTACAACTGACAATGAACCATTTATATTATTCCCATAACCGAGGGTACTGGGAGTAGGTAATTTGCGCTCCTGCTATTATAGTAATTTATTATTAAAAAGCAGTTTTTATTTTTTTTGACAAAAAATAATGATATCCATCAAAGAGAGAATAAATATAAAGAAATGTGAAGAAGTTCGTAAATGGTTACGCTAATAATATCTAACTGAAAACCAAATTCCTTCAAAGATTTAATTAGACAAAATGCTCGGGTGATTTTAAACTGTATGGTCTTGACGATTTTTTCCTAATGCTCAAATATCTATTTTTGATTAAAATACAAATACTCTTTATTACACACCTACATTACCTTAGCTGCTTAGCTGACTTTGGTGTTCTGTAAGTTGAGATATTTTTTACTGGTTTTATATTCAGAATTTATTGGAAATCACCTGGTCATATACTTTTGAAATATTGGATTCAGATAGGTAATATTGGCCATTAAATAATTTATTGAAATTTTATGCTGCTCAGAAATCTTTAAGCACCTCGTTCGCTACGATGTATCTGATGGCGACTGTAATAATGTAAGTTTGCATTGCACATCAGTTAAGGTTAACAATAAGGCACGCGGGCTGAGTTAGGTCTGGGCTAAGTTAAGATTTTCAAAGGGGTCGTTACGGCTACCGGGCTAAGTTGACTATAAAAAATTATATATATAAATGTCGTAGTGAGCATTTCGGCCCGGGAGCTTAGTGAAGTGCGGGGTGAGTTGACCAATAAATAACAGAAATCGCTCAGAATTTTTTGAACACTACTGCTATAAAAAAGGTCTAAAATTCAGCAACTATTGATTAAAATTGTAATAACCACATTTATCACAAAAACGCCCCAATAATTCGTCAGAAATAAATTATGGTTTTAATAACATTACATTTTATTTGTTTCAGTTAAAAAAGCGCGCTATGTTGGTATACAAGGTAAGACTCAATCATAATTTTATTTACCCACTTAAAGTTATTTTATTTTTGATTGGCAATTAGTGTCTACTAATTAAAAAATGTTTAAGCTTGCTGTTATAGTTAGATTCGGTTTAACAAATTCAGCGGTAAACCGACTAAGGCTCGGTTTTATAAAGATCCGTTAGACCTTATGTCAGTTTGTTGTGTCCAAAAATGTACTGAGTTACTGAAATTTGATCTGACATTTGGTCATACGGATCTTTGTAAAACCCGGCCTAAGTACCTATTTATTACCTGTTTCTTTCTTTTAAACAGTCGTTTTCATAAAAGTGTTCATAGTTAAAGACTTAATTCAACTACTTTTTGGTTCGTGTAACGAAGATTTGTCATAAATTTGGATAACTTTCCTTAAACGAACAAAAAAAGCAGACGAATTAAGTGCTTAACTATGTACACTTTTTTTGAAACTGGCTCAAAAACCAATGTAACTGTTGGTTAGCGAACTGTTTCGACAGTGCAATGGCGAACAGTTTGCGGATTCCGATGATTTCACAGTACCTTTTACCATTTAACTTTAGAACAAAATTATACAATCATTCATTTTCCCTCGGTCGACAAGTAGCAATCACCACCAGTCATGCCAGAAAGTTTTATTTCCTGGTAACTTCTGTTTTCTACCTAACTCACTAAGTTTGGTAGAAAACAGAAGCTACTAATTGAAGAATCGCACTTTTCGCTCTCGCCTTCGCCTTTTGACAAATACCAGCCATTCGTTGTTTTATAGAAATTCTGTCTGTAATGTCCATATTGTCTACTTATCAGAAGTCAAAGGCGGTTGCTTTATAGTAGTTTATGCAACTGATACATAATGAGAAGTCTTAAAACACGAGTGTGGTTTTATGAAACGAGCGTCAGTTTCATAATAGGATCACACGAGTGTTTTAAGGCCTAATTATGTACAGTTGCATACCCTACTTTATCTACATCCGTATATTAAATCCTCTTTCATGTGTTCAGGAACTATTGCGTTGCAAGCGTAGTGAGGTCGAGCGTGAGCCCGTTGAAGTCTTTTGAGCACGAGCCTGTATCGTTATGGGCGGAGATGGCCATAACGATACCGTTTTTGATGCTGTTATGGCCATCTCCGCCCCGGACCGGCGCAATATTGTAAAGTTGGTCCTTACCTACACTTTTTGAGCACATGAAAGAGGATTTACTGTATGGGTGTAGATAAATATGATTTTCTATTCAACAGCTACACAATTCAACACGTACGTGACACTCAAACTGCAGAATGTCAAGTCGACGACGGTGACAGTTAAGGGGCCCACACCGTGCTGGGAGCAAGATTTCCTGTTGTAAGTACACATGCTGAAGCGAGCTTTAATTCTAAGTTAGTAAGATCCAAAGTATGTACAAGACCAGCATGAATACAGTCGGTAGCTCAAATGCAAATAATATGTTTGTTAAGCAAAAGTTCTGTTTAGAAGCGGGAAGTTTTTTTTGGTTCTATAACTATTGGTGTAATGTATAGAGTTTTTAGGATGGGTGCTTAAATATTTACGATAAACCAGCCAGGATCGAAGAAAACATATTATACGTATTGGTCTTTGCTGTTTTTAGTGTCACGATGACCAATTGGCGCTGACAGGCCAATAAGTTGTGCTGTCCTATTTACACACATGCAAGAATTGAAGATTTCATCTATTTGAAACCGAGGTATAATGCGCTCAATTGGTACCTACATGAAGTCCCGCGATGGTGCCGATGGTGTCACATTTGCATGCTATTATTGTACGAGTAATTACCGTGTGTTAATCAGGAAACTAAAACCAGCCCACCAGCATATTTGTGTAATAACTAGGTACTTATATTACACCGAGTATCAACATGAAATTCATAACCAAACAATTGTTAGTAGACAGTATCAGTCTGTGTTTACATGGCTTACACCTAATATATGCTTAACTATGACGTATATCCATACTCGTAGGAGTAACTGCTAACAAGATAAACTACTTGGTGTTACTTGCATGCAAACATCAACCTCACTCTCCAACTTCACAATCGTAACAACAAAATATTTTTTATTAAAGGAAAAATTTAAAAATTTAGACTTTGAGCAGGACAACCTGCGACATTCTGGTATTCGCGTTAATTAATTTAGTATGGGATAGCGCATCGCTACTGACGATTTCTCAATGTGATTTGAGACGTTGATGCCTTTAAGGAAGCCAGAGTCTTCTAGGTAGATGTCGCTATACATTTCCCTAAGGTATTGTAAGAGGAAACTCGTTGAGGAATTTGGAGGCCGAGCGTGGTTGCACTGATAGCTCAGTTGCTAGAGCGATTGGCCGCGAATGGCGCAGGTTCGAATTTTGCTCGGAGCCTAATTTTTTTATTTTCTCCGTTTAATTTAAAATGTATTATTTGCATTAGCAGCGTTACTGCTTAGTACAAAGTAATTTTAAAACAAAACTATATTTCTACATCCAACCAAAAAAATAACCCAAAATTGCTTTTATTCTTATACATGGAAACACCAACCTCACTCTCCAACTTTACAAAAGTTAAAACAAAACCCTATTTTTCTCCATCCAATCTAAAAAATAACCCAACATTGCTTTCATTCTTGCATGGAAACACCAACCTTACACTCCAACTTCACAAACGTTAAAACAAAACCCTATTTTTCTTTCAACATTGCTTTCATTTATCACAACTCGTCATAAAGAGGACGTGTGTGACGTGTGTCGTAAGTCCTTAAACCTTGAGAAGGTTTCGCGCTGAGGAAATCATACATGTTTTGTTCTAAGAAATTTTGTATCATGTTTTTTTCTTAATCTGTAAATTAAATTTGTTATACATAAACGATGTACGAGCCCGATGTGTTTCACGCAGGCGATTTCTGCTACACTATGCTAAAACAGTTTTTATATACTACGACGGTGAAGAACAAGCATACACACCCTGCCTGATGACATGGAGACACCGTAGTATAGGCTCCAGAGGCATCACAAGCGCATTGCACAGCTAGACTAAATGATCTAAGATGAAATTATTTATTGAAGATTATTCATTTAATTCTATGGCATTAATTTAAAATACGTACGCTATACACATAATTTGGAATTATGCATGTCAGATAATAAATGTCAAGTATATCAGATGTGAACATTCAGGATATTAGGGCATTTATATAATTTAATATGAAACAACTTATTAAAAGAAACCACGAAACCAGGACCGTAGGGGAGTGTCATTTGAGCCAAGAACTACACTACACTAGAGGACAAATGTGATGCGACATAATTATCGCTATAGCGACGCCAACGTTGGACGAACATTTTGGATTGACATACCGCTGCGAAAACTCTCAGCTACGTACGTTTCCAAACAGAGAAATGCCGAATTGAGCTCCTAATAGATTATTCACACGGGCTTAATGGAGAGTCTAGTTTACACAATGCGCTGTGATCACATTGAAAACGCCATCGTGCTCAACTAACTGTATAATTTGAAGTCGATTTCACTTTGGTTTATTGTGCACCGAGTTGTATTAATAATAATAACGAGAGTCCCGTAGCGGCGTCCCGATGCCGCTAAAATACGGAAATTCCGATAGTTATTCAGAAGAGGAACAACTTATAGCTATAGATAGATTTCTGTAATTTTTGCCTCTTTTATGAACACCAAAAATATTTGAAAAAGGGGTATTAAAAATCGACAGTTCCTTTTCAGTGTCACATTATGCCGGATCAAAGCCAAGCCTAAAGTAGACTGCTAGCTAAGTTATCCGAACAGCGTGGATACGGCACATCATCATCATCAGTCGTTTCCTCGACGCTGAGGACATAATGTCCAATTATTACTGACCAGATTTCTCCATAGGCTCCAATCTCCTATCACCTTATGGATGGCCTCGTGCAGATATAGTTGCAGAGCACCAGTGATTTGAGTGCTCTATATAGCGGGTAGTCTGCCCCAGAAACTATGGCCCTCAACTTTTCCCGTCATAATATATTTTTCTACTGGCTATCCCCCTTTCTTCACAGTACCTGCTCCACGATGCGCCTCAGGTAAGGAGGGACTCCATGATACTGGAGTGACATTGGGGCCCGCATTTTCTTATTGCTTCCCAATCCGGGACGCGAGGATTCTTAGGACGAAAAAAGGAGGAAATAATTGCACCTTTTCCAATAAAGTTAGGTCCCCACCGAAAATCATCGCCCCAGCTTGCTGTGTCTTGCCGTGGCTCCATAAGTGGGTACTATTTTTAAACTGTTCGTTTTGTCTTTAATTATTTTGTTTTTTTATTGTGTTATTTATTACGTTAAATAAATGTCCTAATCTATTTCTTTCTTCAATGGTAGTTACTGCCAAAACTTTTGGGTACTTCAGACTAGTGACAGTTGCGAATTTCTTAGAAATATTGTCACCATTACCAGTGGTAACGACTTTGGTGGTGACATGTGGGGCCGAGCTTAGTTACCAATCAGAAAGATGAGCCGTAGTCGGCTAAAAATACGATTTGTTTTCCCGGCTAGATAAAGTAATGGATTGTCAGGGGAATGAAGGTTACGTGACAAGGTTAGCGATTTTTTTCAAACCAGATGCGATCTCTGTAAATGGATGTGTGTAAGGCAAAATGTTTTATTATTCTTTTAAACTGTCATAGGACTTTGATGTTATTAAAATATGGTATACATGCAACTGATTTAGCTTAATACTTTTCATTTTCCCTATTCGAAAAAAGGCTTTTCTAGCCCGTTTAGAGGGAGCATAATTCGTTTTTGCTCCCTTTGGAAGCAGTTATTCATCTTTAAAGATCAGAACTATTGATGTAGGTACTATGTATCTTAATCGAACACATTTTAAACTTTTTTTATTATACGTAATCTTAAATAAATGGATTGATGATTAATCAAGTATTGTTCTTTTACTTATTTGGATGAATAGTTTTTCTCATAGAAGTGAAAAGAAGAGTGTATTGCACGGCAGCAAATATTTGTAACTCGGGCGTGGCGGTTTGAATCCCTCAATACTCTCAAGATTCCATGTTAGAATCGTTGATTTCGTTCAGCATTCAACACGCTAGCCCTCGATGAAATATTGCATTTTGCTCCTTGGAATACAATCTACTATTTATAAGGATTGGCATACCACAAAAACAATTGAAAATATCACCCTTTCTGATTTTAATACCCATGTGCAGTTACTTTAGGGTGACCCCAGCCCACCTTATTCCACGTCCGTGCTCTGTAATTTGCAGACAATTGAGCATCGGAAATCCGCAGGAATCCGGGTGAAAATCGAGTGCCGGCTGAAAGCAGCTAGCTAATTGTCCCTATTGAGTAGGTCTATAACGAATGATTTATTCACCAGTGAAATAATAGAATCGCTTGTAAGTAGCTAAAAATAAAGGAGTTCAATTTCCAATATTGGTAGCTGTAGGACATAGAAATTACATTTGGTTTCTGTAGTCTTACAACACACAATGATGTATGTGAATGATTATCAGTGTCGTTTCTTGCAAATTTGAATAAGAGATGAACTAATTTCATTATAATAAAAATATGAATAATTTAGCTACTTTTAAATATGCTGTCTTTGAATGTACTCTGTGCTTAATAATTATATCAATAATACTATTACGCCTTGCATTTAATATGTACAGTCAGCAGCAATAGTAGCTATACAAACGAGTTGCTCAGAAAGAGGTGTACGTTTCAATTGTCAAAAAGATATTGACAGATAGGCAGAAAAGATATTTACGGATTTAGATTGATAATCAGACCACAATTGAATAATACAAAATTAACCTTTTCTTCCCACTTAGAAGAAATCTCAGGATACTAATAAGTAGGTACACGAAGCCCTAACAATGAAGGACTTGTAAATTTATTAGTAAAAAGGCACATTTTTACATAATAAGATAATGCCATAGGGAATTAAATTTAGCGTCCCGAAGAATACTGAGGAGTCATCGTACCTTGCCAATGTAATAAATCCATAAATGGTTGCGGAAAATTATGATAATATAAAAAAAAAATTGTGTTTCCGCAACGTCAATTTTAAAATTACTCACCCTCCCTTTATAGACATAGTTCCAATGTGTGAGTTTCTGTATAATGCAGCTATATGCTTACGTCGGATGTGATCAGAAAGTCACCGAAGGGGCATTCAGTTTGAGATTGGTTTTACTCTATTTACTTTTTCTGTCTGCGCGGCTCCCAATCTTGAGTTCGGCGATTAGAATCCTGGTTTACCAATTACTTTTTCCTAAGTTACCGCTAGCGTTATGTTATAATGGAGCCTGAGGGCCTACTGCGACACACAAATGAAGTTTTCCCTCTCAGTCGCACTTACGTACGAATGTGCAAGTGCGACACAGAGGGGAAACTTCGTTTGCGGTTCGCGATAAGCCTGCTGTTCTATGGCGTTGCCATGCCAACGGTTGGTACGAGTTTAAGCAACGTTGGCGGCATTGAGAGCAATCGAACAATTAGCGGACTGCGATTGAAGTGTTTTAATAAATAAATTAAAAAGGGACCATAATATATTGACCGAGAAGCAAAGGTCTCTTCAGCTTGGGCATTTATCAACTGATTCTCATAAAATTTTGTGAACAGGTTCGATAATTTTAGGTACAGTCAAGTGTATACTCATAAACATAGTCAATTATTCGTAAAGCCAATTTAAATGTCAACAGAATAAAAGCAAATGTATGTACGTTCCCAAAGTAACAAAAATAATATCTGACCCCTCTTCATGCAATATATTGTTTGTACCTATGCAATTTTCTTGTTAAGTTACTTTTTGTTTTCTTTTTAAATGGAGGTTGAAAGCTTAAAAATTGTTCGCGAGGTCTACAGCTCACAGAGCCTCGGTCTGTTTTATAAAAGAACAGCTAACCAAATACTAGATAGAATAGAACCAATAAATTAGGCTAATTTTAAAGCCTGCCTTTACGGTTGTTATCATAGGCCCTAAATCCGCCTGAGAAAATATTTCTCGTTTTACTGATCGCCGTAATCTTCAGCAATATTTCGCTACGTTCAAGGCTGAAACTTCAAGATAGAGAAGTTATTACTAAATGTTGATAATTTATTAAAATTGCCAAGTACATTTTAAAATACAGCTTTAAATTTTTTACATCATACTACTAATTTAATAATATTTTTGTTACCACACCGTGACCTCACGATTCTGCTTTTAGACCAGTAGTTATTAAAGTTGTTCTCCTTTTCGATGTCAACGGTATTTTCTGAGCCATTTTGGCAACATGACTTTTCCGAAGTTAAAAAGCCTGCTGAATCTTATTCCGAATGTTTCCAAACCGAATTTTGGCTCCTTTGCTGCCAAAATGGCGAATAAACAAAAAAAAAATTGTAATTCGAATCTGGTCGAGTGAGGTGTCCCAGAAGGGGTTTTTTTGGGTCGCTGAACTCGATTTTGATAACCAGTAGTTGGTCCGAATAACAGAAGTGGATGCAAATAACGTGGCGGGAAAATAAATAGGAGCCAAAATTCGGCTTGGCAACATTCTGAATCCGATTCAGCAGGCTTTTTTGATTCGGAAAAGTCATGTTTCCAAAATAGCTCATTATTTTTATTACTTATTAACTCTTAAAAAGTACTATTTGACAATTAGCGTCAGTCCCACAAAACGGTTGACACAGTTTGACTGTGGGATCTGAGTCTCTTCTGTAACTAAATTCACATACATGAGTATTACTATGTACATATTATCGCTAATTAGTCTACTATGCTAATTAGGAAATAATTAAACAATTTTCTTTTGAATGTTGCTCTATTGGCCTCCAGTCTGATATCTGTTGGCACGCAGTTTAAAATGTATGGTTTGCGTTTCCGCAGGCAAATCGTACTTGCCCGCAGCTACCGACCTGGTGCCGTAAGTGTGACATAAATGGGATAGGCTATGTTTTTGACTTCCATGTCATAAAATGTCCTTCAATTCATAAAATGCCCTTCAACTTGAAATAATATCACATGACTACCAGTCTATTTAAGTTATCAAAACAAACAAATATTTGGCCTACTAAGCTGATACCTGTTTTCGTTTCGTTCTCCGGCTCCGCGCCTTTGGTATGTTTACTATCGCAGCGTAAAACGTAGCGTAAACACACTTAAAATATTTTCCAGTACATTGAGTTTTATTTTAGAAAGATATACCTATCGACGTACTTGAACTTTTTTCGATGCAAAGACGTTTTTAGAAACAGGTGCATCAGATTTTTTTTCCATTTCTCGGTCAATCAACTTTTTCTTGTTGTTATTCTGTCCCGTCAACGAGGAGACAATAGTAACCGAGTCTCTTAGAAAAATGTTTATAATATGGGCTTCAAGCATGCTCAAGAGATGACCAATGTCCAAATGGATTTATGCTCATCGCTAAAACTCATGTTTGGTAGATTTAAATCCTATAAATCACAGTTTTAAAGAGTGACTCACGAGATGTAACCATGGTAACGAGCAACAAAGAATAGTTGATCCACCCATCTAATTAATAAAGAGAAAAGGAACTTTTCTTATCATAGAATATAAATACTTCTGACTCTGAACGCCGCCCGGTACGACGAAGATTTAGAAGAAAGAGGTAGAAACGACCTTATAGGAGTATATTTTGTGTTGTTTGTATGTGGTCAGTTGACTGCTAAATTGTACAGATATTTTATTTGTGCACGGCTTTGCCTCAGCCCTTGAGGCGTATAATTTTAAGTTGAAATAAGGTGGTTGGGCTTATTTACTATTTACACTTTCCCAAATTACATCGCTACTCAAAATAACGTTACACGATTATTTAATTCATTTACCTATTTCAAATCGTTTATATATAAATGAAATTTTATAATACAAAGAACAAACTCATGCACTACTCTACGTTTCATCCGGAGGGTTATTTGTCAAAAAATATACAACAATTTGCATGTGCATTCGGTTTTACGCACACATATAAAGCCGCGCGCCACATAGCTGAAATACTCAGTCATATAGCTACTGTTCATCCGATATAATTACCATTCAGTTTGTTAGGTGAGATATCTAGTGATTACCTCACACCAAAACATACGCCGGCAACTCGATTTGTATGTATTTTCAATGATACAGTTCAAGATCGTTTTTTTTACGACAAAATTTACAGTATTTTAGTCTGTAATATTACAAGAATATCTATAACGAAATCATAATTACGTATTATAATAATTCTGTATGCACTTCGACCCAATGGGGTATTTTGTGTAATTGCCCCTTCCTTTAAATAGGTATAAAGGAAGGGGCAATTACACAAAATACTCCCTTCCTTTATACCTACTCCAAGCTGCTCTCCATCTTTTTCACAAACCGGATGATGGAGCTTAGCGGGATTCCTTTGATTCAGGGTAACCATGGCCAAGTCATTTATTCTCGGTCTGGCAAGGGCTTGATCTCGCCACATATCGTACATTCTATGTTGTCCGATAGTCCCATCTTGGCCAAGAGTCCTTTGCCCCCGATGTGACATGTAAACACCCCAGATATGATCCTGAGCTACTTTATGCTGTATTTCCAAATTTTCTTGCTCCAGCCTGGGTCCAGTCCTTCCATGAAGAGCTTTAAGCTCCTTAAGCCGGCCTCATGTCTCCACTCATGTTGGTGGTTAGTTTCGGCGTAGTCGTTCAAGGTTCTCTGCGAGAGTCCCACGAACGGTTTCGGACCTATAAAACAGTTTGCTGATCCTCTTCTTGGAAGATCATCTGCTTCTTCGTTGCCGATGAAGCCCTCGTGCCCCAGTGTCCACTATTTGCACTTTGTTGAGTCTCCCAAGCTTATTTATAGTTTGAACGCCATTGTAAACAAGTCTAGAGTCCAATTTCGGCGCTGTAAGCGCCTCATGGGCCGCTAACTGTCTCTGAGTATATAAATATTCTCCCCTCTCGTTCGTCTGTCTATATCTTCCTGTGCACAGGAAATTATAGCGTATGTCTTCTCCTGGAAAACAGTCACGAATAGGTTCATGCTTACACTACTACTGTAGTCATTTGTATAAATGCCTGCTCCTGTCACGCATCCCGGTTCAAGACCTTCAGCGCACTCGACCCTTGACGGAACTTTTTTGTTTTCCTATGGAACACATACTTGGGCTACCTTTTGTCGCATCCCATGATTGTTATTCTGTCTAAGAAACTCTCTGTTTCCATATTTGTGTGATTTGTCTTAGGCTTGCTCTCGCTCCACAGTCCAAGCATTCTCAGTCTGTAGTGCGATTTGCGTGCCTCCGATCTATGCTTCACATGGTCACCCTGTGAAGCATAGTAGTACTTCTAGCGCCGCTGCTTGCGTTGTCCAAAACGCCTCTGTTATAGCCATGCATACCGTTCTTTGCACCTTCGTCAGGGCATCCCTCCATGTACTCTTTAAAGTCATTGGCAAGTTCCCTATTACTCGAAAGAATATTAATTAAGCTATTACTATGTCAACATTATTTAGGTAATAAAATATACAATCTCAAACATATCTCCCAATAAGGATTGCCTGTAAAACGAAGAATTTATATTTGTCTTGTTTACGATAAAATATTTAAATACATATGAAGAGGAGCAAATAGTTTATCCTAAACATGGCCTCTCGTGTTTAATATAAAATTATACATGTAAAATACTAGACAACAGGCGTTCTCATCGCTATAAAAAGCGATATCTCCCCGAGAACCTTTGGGTGGTGGAGCTAAAGTAGAAAAATTAAGCCTAAGGTTGGGTCTTGACAGTACCTACATGTCATGTTGTACTTTAGAGCGGATGCCTAACTACATGTACACGTCAGGGACCAAAGGGCTGACAGCCACCCCACTCAGTTACGTAGATATTCGGTCAGGAAATACGGCCGAGATATTTGGCGTTCCGCCAAAGGGATATTTGACATTATCTTTACCGTCGTAACTTTTTTGGTTTCGCTTGTTACGAAACGAGTTCAGTGGGTATCGATTTGGGTAACACTTGGGAAATATTATGTGAAGATGTATTGAGACGTTCACCGCTCCGCAGTAGCCCGCATTTAAGCTATCTAGGCAATATTTGTCTTCAATTATAAAATAGGTAATAAAACAATGTGTTGTTCTGGGATTAATAATCTAATTAGCTGCATTAATCATGTCGTATAAGGAAACCAAGGCGACGGCTCTAATGGATTCAGATAGTGAGAGCAACACCGAAAAGAGTGTCTTAAATTTTTGATGAGGCTAGCTAAATCACTCAGTTTCTCAATGTCCTTTTTTGAGAATATTTCAGAATTTCTACATTTATTATACGTACTGCATACGCACATCAAAAACAGTATAAAATAAAGCAATATTTCCTTTCCAAAACTACACATGTAAAGCCCGACCATAAATATATGACCATTGTCAAGAGGGCGCTATTATTCTCACTTATATGACAACAGGTCAGTAGTAGTGTCAGTATAGTCGGAATAATGACATATTGACTTTTTAATGATGTTCTGATGTTAATTTTGATATGTTTTGTGGCGAAATAATTTCATTTCCCGAGCATTTTTTCCAGAATTAATAATAATAGTTATTAATAATGTGCCCCTCTCGACATAGAACCGTTTTGTCATTTAATATTTAATATTCAACACATTACTATTGTTCAAATAAACCATTAAAGTGACACTGACAACAGTGACAGCCTGTCATTAAAATTATTGCCAGTGTAAGAAATTAGTTCCATTGAAATTCCGCAACATGGCGCATGCTAACATATTTCTGGTCAGGCTGTAACGTTTTCATCCTATTGTCAAGAAAGGCCGTCCTAATCATTTGTTTTGTTCTAAATTTTCCATTATTCGTGTTAGAACCCATCCATGTTACCATTTTTGTCAAAGAAGTGTTTCGTGATATCAATGTTTTTGGGCACAGGAATCGTTGTTGGCCTCCAGGGAGGACCCACATCATGTTCTATCCCGACCCAATTTAGGGTCTCTGCAATATATTCTTATGAGGAAATGGAGTGAGTTTGTTTTTGCAAGGAAAAGATCGGATAATGTTGTAAAGATAACACCGAAGGTTTATTGATGCACAGATTGCTAAGAAGTGGGTGAGCAGACCACATACAATTTTCGTTAGGTTGTAAGATGGAGAAAATGTGATATTGCAGTGATATGTTGCTAGTTAACACTTTAACACACTTAAATCATATTCCCATAGTCGACACTTACGTGTCCTGCGGAGGAAAGTGATGCCATTCTAACCCAAAACCCACACGACAAAAAATGACCATAAACATTAAATGATATATTATTTTACTCTTATAAAGAGATACGATAAAATGGTTTGTGTTTATCTGATACTAAAAATACATGTTTTGTCCACAGTGAGACCAACGACATTAACCAGGGCTTGCTAGTAGAGGTGTGGAATAAAGGCGTTATCTGGGACCGAGCGCTCGGCTACCATTACTTGCCTCTCACATCCGTCGCTTATAACGAGGTAAGTGGAAAAGAGACCGATGATTCTCTTAAAAACACATGATGTGTATAGTTGAAACCACAAAACACAGAAATAAAAAATAAAAAAAACCTCATCTCATGAAACAAGAACTCCCTCTCTCTCTTTTTCTTCTTTTCATGTTAATAATCTTATATGTATATGATATTTAATTATTATACCTACCGACGGTACGGATCCTCAGTTCATTTGTCACATATTATGTGGATGTAAATTTCGATCCCGGATTGGCATAGATAGTCACGAAAAGCGTTGTTTCTCACATACAGACTCTGTTTAAATCATCTGTCAAGTTGCATTAGACCTGATGATAATATGATATTTAAGCCGATTTGTGGTATGTCCAACCGTAATCATTATCATACGTCCCACTGCTGGGCACAGGCTTCCTCTTATTGATGAGAGGTCTTGGGCAGTAATCCCTACGCACGCTTGCCCAGTGCGGTTATGAACCATAAAATCTTACAATTATTACTCCAACCTCGGGACTTTTACTACAGTCCCTAATTTCGTTTTATTATTTTTATTTTAACCTTCCTTTAGCAATTCTACAGGTCAAAGGCCTCCCCCAATGTTTTCTATGTTCGACGGTCGGCAGTGAGGCGGCCAAGTGACGTCTGTGCTCCGGAACGTAAGACGTATAACAAAAAATCTCTACAGTCACTAAAATCATAGAAAATAAATACCTAAATGATAATTTATATGAAAAAAACTTATATTGTGAATAACTCTAGACTAGAAAAAAGAAATTAAACCTGCTAACTCATTACGTTACAGTGCCTTGAGCGTTCAGACTTATGGACTTTAAAAGTTAAAACTTTTCTAATATTTTTCCTAATTAGGTAACTTCGATATTCCGCGTGCCCACGATTTATGCATGTTAATTAGTTGGAGTTACTTTTTAATCCGTATTCAGAAATTAATGTTGGTCATTAATTCAGATTAAATCATAGCTTAGTATTAGTAAAGCTATTTTCTTAATCAAGTTTCATAAGGACGTAAACTTTTTTCAACAAAACATAATTAAAGTAAAAAAAATGTGTTTTTTTTTCTTAGATACTTAGATGAATAGATCAATGACATGTTAAGAAAAGGTAATGTTTTAATATAGATATATTCTTACAATAAAACTCAGCAATATAGTGTAGGTTGACAGCGTTTAATCATAATTCAAGTATTTATTTGACTCATCATGAATCGTATTCCATAAGTCGGGATATAACAAAAAAATCCAGATTTTCAGCACAAAACTATCCTAATCTCACAGCCGATGTGCTCAAATCCTTGTATAATTATATCCTTTCTCATTGTTGCTTGGGATGATGAGGTAGGAATCCAATATTGGAGGTCTTATAGGACGCTATACTTATCGATTAGATAATGCGGTAAAAGTTTCACATGTCAGGGTTGGAAATGTCGAGTCACTAGGGCAATTGAAGTGAGCACTTATGTAAAGGTATTAGAGACATGTGGTTCAGGTATGTCTAAAAGTTGTGTGTGCATACTAGTAAATTGTGTAGGGTAAGTCCGGGGTAGTTGGCCATAAGGTAGAGATGGCCCATTGAAATATTTCTTAGAGGATTTGACTAGATGTTGCTAGTAGCGTTCTGGCAAAATACGTATACTGGCCAATTGAGTATATACCATACAAAAATGGTCATCTGCATATCTGGCCTTTTGAGTTTCTGTCCAGTAGCATTATGGTTAAATACATATATGGTAAATTGAGTTTATGGCGTACACAATTCATGATCAACTACGTACCTGGCCTTTTGAGTTTTTGTCCAGTAGCGTTCTGATAAAATACGTATATGGCCAATTGAGTTTATGGCGTACAAAGTTTACGGTCAACTGCGTATCTGGCCCTTTGAGTTTTTGTCCAGTAGCGTTCTGGCCGACATCGACAGTGTATCAGGTAAAGAAATTCCCTGGCTAAATGCGAATCTAGTTAGTTCAAAATCTGTCCAAATATCATTAAACCGTTACCGTCAGTTCGCTTCGTATCACAGGTGGGAGCTATGTATGGTACGACGAAAATTTTAGTGAAATCAAAAAGTAAGGGCAATACTTGCGAATTGTTTTGCCTTAGTGTAAATATTTTGTAAGGAGTTCTTGTTTCGTGCGGATGTGAAGTTAGCTTTGATTGATAATGCTTATTGTTGTATTTATTGCAAAGTATATTATTAGCAACGCATTGTTCTATTATCAAAATCAAGCGGGTCGGGCTTTCACTTTTTTTAATTTTAGTTGTGGTCATCTCTCCCACAAAAAAGGAGAGATAGCCAGTCGGAGTCCGTTTATAAGAAAAGGTCTCATAAAAGTTACACTGAATTTGCAGACATATGTAATTAAGTTAACCTATGTACATGTTTTCTGAAATCCATGCGGTAAAGATAAATTGAAACAAGATTTTCTTATAAAAACCTTCATGATTTTGTTATAAGATTGAATTTCAAGTGGCCTGTTAAAAAAAATATTTTACATACCTGAAAATATGTAAATAACTTGCAGTGGGTCTCTACGTCATAAATAAATTTTGAACATTTTCTTCCAAGAGAACATAACAAAGTTAAATTAAATATTGACTTGTAACAAATAACATAAAACTGACATATTATTAGATTAAAAAACACGAGCACCCAGCTACAAGGCATAGTCAAACAAGATTTATAAATTAGTTTAGGCCAAGTTAACAATTGTAACAGGAGTCAGTTTACTCGTTAATTTTACATGGTTTTCAAAGTCTGGTCAAATA
Source organism: Epiblema foenella (assembly GCA_963556455.1). NCBI lineage: Eukaryota > Metazoa > Arthropoda > Insecta > Lepidoptera > Tortricidae > Epiblema > Epiblema foenella. The sequence goes on along the minus strand of OY747113.1, from coordinate 8,622,975 downwards.
TTTGAATACAACCAGTCATTGTGTTCTGCTACAATGTGCATATTTAAACTAAAACTTTGTGGTCTTCGTCATTGCGAGTTGGCAGTTAGTGCTCACTTAAAATTGTAAAGATCATTTTGAGTTCTTCTTCTCGTTAGTATTCTTGGACGTATCGTTTCTGAGGGACGTCACGACTATGGGTGACTCTCTCGACCACTGCTTTCCAGGCCGATCGGTATTGTGCCTTTTGTACAGTTGCCTGTAGTGTGGAGGCGGTAATTTCTTCGATCGCATCTGTCCATCTCTTGCGTTCACGTCCTCTGCAGCTCCTTCCATCAACAGAACAGGACAGGGTTTACTATACGTGTGAATTCGAACAAACAAGCATAATATGAGTACCTAGCGGTCGCCCGCGAAATCGTTCGCGTAAATTTTAGATGTTAACAAAGATATAAATGATGTCATTTTTTTCTATCAGTTCTCTGATACTGTTAATTTTTGTGAAAAATTACTCAGAAGATGTCAAACGGATTTGGAGTTAGAAAATGGGGGTATTAAACATTATTCCATAAGAAGGCAAAACTGACACTTTTAATGCCTTGATTAGAAGAAGGATACACAGAATTGCCGACACTGGCCAAATAGAACTTTCTAGAAGGTACCTCAGCGTTTCAAAAGGATTTGCTCCCCGAACAAACTTTTTGCCCCTTTTGCAAACTTTGAAACCCCTTTTCACCCCTTTAGGGAAGAAATTTTGAAATATACCATTAGTGTATTCATACAAACTTTTATCCCTTGTTTTAGACCCTTAGGGGATGAATTTAGAAAAATCCTTTCTTATCCCTAGCCTACGCTATAACAGTAACCGAGTGTGCGAAAATTAATACTCTAAGCGTTGATAGTTTCGGCTGTGCGTTGATGAGTCAGTCAGTCAATCAGTCAGGACTTATTTTATATGATCTATAGATAGATAAAAAAAGTACCAACCCCATCGAATGTGGTATCGTTGTTTAGAGCTCGTTAAGTACGTAAAATACTATTTTTTTTTTGTTTTTAAAAATATTGAAATACAAAACTATGAGAAGCCACTTATAATTTATCTGAATTAACTTTCCCCCTTTAAAATTTCATGAAATATTGAACCTAGCGAAAAATTATGGATCCATTTCTGTAGATAATTTTATGTAAATTCCTTATGTTTTAGAATATGTTTTGCTATGGGCCACCGTTTACGTGTTTTAACTAGTCCAAACAAAGTTAGGAAGTCAAAAATTGTGTTCTAAGTATTTCCCTCTATGCCTTTTTTGGAGCATTCATTACCTGAACTACAGGGCGAAATGTGCCTACGCAAATTCTTCCCACGTTTGTTTGAAGATGTGACGTACCGTGATTGCTCCCACTATATTTCCTATTATTTCTACATTTTCCTTATAAATACCAGGATTAGTTGCCAATATTCAATAAAATACTTGTTGGTTTATTTTAGTATTATTTTTATATTAAATCGTTGGGGTCGCTTGAAACATATACAGTGAAGTTGAATTTATAAATGATACAATTCCTAAACTTAACTTCCCCTCTACGTTGCACATGTTTAGATTATTTTGAAAATTGATGCCTTTGAGAGCCTGAGATCTCAGCGAATATCATGATTAACGTCTTTCGTTCGCAAAATGTCACATTTTGCAAAATGACCATATTCAAACAGCTTAGGAGAGAGCAGACATGAATAAATCGTGGCAAATTATACATTTTTTTAAAATTGATAAAACTAGATACAGCTTTAAGTTACGGGCCGCAAATTCAGATGAAGGACAATCTTATAAAACTCACATTGCATTTTTGATGTATGTCTAAGCGTAGAGTCAACATCGAAAATATAGGACAAAATACGCGAACATTAGTTTAGTAAAGAGGGTATAAGAGCGTATATATATATTTGTCACTTTGGGAACATACATATATTTATGCCTTTTACTGTACGGCCAAGGATAGTAATAATGAATTGTAATTTATGTTGTAAACTTAATACAGTAGAGTTTAACTCTGTAGGGAGTCTACTTTATTTCACGAAAAGATTGGCCTTAATTAAGTAATTGATAACACTTAACAACGTTGCTGCCTGTAGATTAACTGAAAGCCTTATATCTCGTAATTTCATTCAATTTGCTTTGATAATGAAAGTTCCAATATTAAAAGAGGATAACATGTGCCCCATAATTTAATTTATTTTCTAACCCAGTATAGGTCTACCTACTAAGCCAAAGGCCTCCCTCTCATTCTTCCATGCCCCAGGTTATGAATAAATATTTTCCATATATACGGCTTTATATTTCCATTATGTTCAATAAAAGTAGGTTAGGTTAGGTTACTACTTATTTGTGTCATTAATTTTCAATATTTACCATTTTATTGATCAGCAGAAAAAAGTTACCCACCTCCTACCTGCTAAGGTATCCATCAGAGGTTCTACTAACTTCATCACTTTTGCATATGTGTAGATTGTGTAGCTTGCCAATATTTCGTGATATCGTTGTGATCCCTTATCATCATCACACCAGAGAGAGTAAAACTTATCATAAAATGGTTTAAACATTTGGTTTAGACCGCCATTGAGATGAGAAAAGATTCTCGAGTGGCGATCTCATACTGGCAGGCGCTGCGTGGGTAGACCACCTACCTACATGGCGGATTGATGATGCCCTGGTAAAGGTCGCGGGAGTCCGCTGGATGCAGAGAAATGGCTGATGATAATGAAACAAAATATATATAGTTATCCTAACTATCCATTTCTTGTTCAGCAGGAGTGCGGCGGGCGCTGGGTGGAGCTCGAAGCCCAGTTGATGATGCGAGGCGGGGCCGTGGTGGGCACCACGGGGCCCACGGGCCACGCTCTACTGCTTGACTGTCGGTTCGAGCCACCTTTCGGTAAGTTCGCGCACAAACTCTACACAAATATCTGCTACTGCGAGCGACAATACGTTAAAAAAATATACCTCTTAGAACATCAAATGGCATCACATTCGAAGTTAAATTCGAGACTTCATGTATACCATATTATAAAGAACCATAGGTTTTTATTGGTATCAAGAATTCGCAGTCAGATAAATTTCTTTCGATTATCGTGCGTTGCGTGTGCTTGTTTTTATGAGATTCAACCATTAAATGTATGTATATTGAGAGAAATCTCTGTTTTTATAGTCAGGCTTGTCAAACTTTATACGTGATTTATCGATACCGTACAAATCAAAGATTTTTAGGCAACTAGGTTAGGTCAGTAAATAACATCCTTACACCACTCAATCCTTGTATTGGAAGTGTAAACCACTATATGAAAATTTATAGAGGTCAACAAAAAGGAAAAGATTTATCCCGGAATCTTGGCAAGGAGCATAACTATGCCAGTACGGCGCCGTCTGGATGGTGGCCTTGCCAATTTTATGTCCTATTAAGTAACAACGAATCACCCTGTTTTTAGGTTATCGTGAGAATCGGTCATAATTATGTTCTTAAGGAACTTTGCTCGGGTCAACGGTTTCTGACTAGAAAGTTATGTTTTATGATATTGGTTATTTTGTTCCACGTGAAACTATTTTAACTTTGTCATGTCTGTAGAGCCAAAAGTTCATGATCGATTGAAATTTGAAGACGATTTTAAACTTTAAATGCATCAAAATAAGGTAGCTTAGAGTTTTCTCGTCCATCGTCTAAAATTATATTTTGCTGGGTTAGGTGCTTTGTTGCAATTTGTTTTCAAGTTCACGGTCTATAGAAAGTTATATTCTGTCTTATTCAACTATGGAAGCTCATTAAAAGTAGTTCGTGGTTGGCACTAATAAGTTGGACGTGGATAAAAATGCAAGTAGTTTTTTCTACTATTTTGTAGACTACCGCAAAATTATGGTCGTATTTCACGTGTTTCCTAATGTTCCCTAAATTACACATCAAAAAGATACTCGACTAAAATTCATTTAATCACACCAAGTAATTTTGAGACTAACTTTTGATGAACAATTTTTTAATACATACTAGGTAACAATAATTATGCAACTCGCCACTTCACGTCATTGTGTATGGCTTCGCATTCCGGGAATATTAACAAATATTGTGACTGGGTAGGGGTAGTATTAGATATTTAGATGAGTAGCTTTAGATTTTTAGAAGACCACAGCCATAATAACATTATTTACAGGTATGTAGTGTTGGTTTCTGGAAGTAAGCAAGGGTGCCAGAGCTCCCGAGGATGCACTGTGTTGAGAGCGAGGGACCTAAGTTTGTCCCTTCTGTTGTCAAAATGAATCCTCAAATTTTATAAACGGTCGGAAAAGCACACGTGACTGCCTTGGGGGTGCGGGCGTCTATAGGCTGCGGTGTCCGCTTACCATCAGATGGACCATACCATTATTGCCATCGACTCTGTTTAAAAAACAATCACCTACGAATGTCCTTGTGAGAGTTAAAGGCGTGCATTAGAAAATATAGAGTTCTTTGAAACACCGTTCGGACCAGACTGAAGAATATACCAATGATTCTTGACTTTATGATTGTTTCTCTGATCAATAGTCTAATCAGCTTAAAATGTTCACAATACAAAAAAAACACGCTGTATTTATTTTCTTTTTGTATAAGTAACTCACATGTCTTCTTGCGCTTTAATAAGCATGAAATTCGATAACATAGTCCCGTAAGCTTATTAAATGTCATGACCTTTCTTAAGGATTATCTCGGTCTATTGGCTAATATTTATTATTAGCTTATAAATCTGCATGTTAATGAAGATATGAAATATTAATGAGCATGCATACCTGCTTTCATTTGATTACAGCATATTAAAGTAATGTTATTATACACAAGTATATTATACATACGCCGACGCACGACAAGTAAATACCGACTTTATGATAAAAGCAAAAGGAATGAAATTAAAATGAAATAATGCGAGTTTTAATCTCACCCGAAAAATAGTTGTAGCAGCAGACATCGACGGTAAAATCAGAATTGACGTCCTGCAGAGACATGATTTTTTTGCTTCTTGTAACTTGCTTTTGGTTAAATTTAAATAAACTCGTTCTAACTGTTTGACGTTCTGGCAAATAACGAATGCAGGACGAGACGAATAGAATCAGTCATGAATATTTTCCATTTATGAAACAGAACGGAAAAAAGTATGAAGATTTTAGTCGCAATTTCTTGCTAACGAGTTGCTAGGAAGCAGCAGCTCGTTACGGGTCTTTATCACTGAACTCAACAAGGTATCCTCAAATGGGTTAAGGCGCGTATACCCGCGAACGACCTTGCGCGCCCCCTCGCTGTAACAGGTTTTTTGTATGTGTGTATGTATTTTTTATATTATTATTTTCTAAATACGTAGGAATGTTTGAAGTAATTAAATATATAAAATAGTTAAGTAGGTACATTGTCTTAGAATCGAATCAATCGAACTCTTATATTTTAGCGTCGCGCGCAAAGCGACACAGCCTTCCCGTCCGAGAGCCGGTGACAGACTGCCGCCCGTCGCCCGCGCACGTATCCGCCCCAACTTTTATGATGGTGTGGTAGTTATTCCAGGTTTTTGACAAAAGTAATGATTATATTACAATATCCGTTGCTCAGATTATGAAAAACTGAATTAAGTTTTATTTTATGAATATCCCGTGTAAAAAACATGTCTAGATAGTGAGCAGTAGCGATTTAAAAGGTTGAAAAATGCCTTATTTGATTTTTTTTTTGTTAGGACAATCTAGGCGTGTTGCAATTTCCGTTGCTCAGATTGAAGAGGACATATCAATTCTTCAAGTATATTTTTTCGAGACCTATATTTCGGGCCAGTTTTGAGTTTTAGGCCTTTGAACGCGACCAAAATGTGGTATTTCACTCTATTACGCGCCTTAACTTGAAATACGCGTAGTAACTTAAGACACCTATTTTTTCTTGCAACTACTTGTAACTATACTCACAACTTCCTTCCTTTCTTTGTTTTCCTCCCTCGGACGCTCCGGTCGTGATAGGACAGTTTGGGATTCTTTAAAAAAGGAGTGTGTAAAAGTTAAAAAGGGTCTACAATGCGCATGTGACACCCTTGGAGTTGCAGGCGTCCATGGGCTGCGTGACCGCTTACCATCAGGCGAGCCTTATGCTTGTTTGCCACCTACGTGATATATAGAAAAAATAACTACTGTTTAAAACAGACGATTCCTGTGCAGTGTGCGGCTCAAGAGCTCAAGTGATGTTTGAGGGTAGTGGACGGGGGAGCGGGGCTGCTCTTTTGATATCTCCACTCTTGCGCCGCACGCAGGTGTCTTATTTAAGTAGTAGGTCTGATTGACTAAGTGAAACGATGGTCTCTGCTTCAGCTTCGACAAAAATGCTTTCGTATGTCCAGATGTCCGGATTTCCAGATTTCTGGTTGTTCTCCTCTGCAGGTAGCATTTTTCAATCGATTCTCGTAAATATGTATTATATTTTTTTGTTGTCAGTTTTTGGAATTTTTATAAACACTTTTTTTTCTATTATTTCGTAAGTTTCTACTAGCGTATTTCTGTTTGTTCTCCTCTACAGGTCGCATTTTCAACCGGTTTCAATTCTATCTCGTCAATTTTTTTAGCAGGTTTTAGCAGGCAAATTATAATAGATCTTTTTTTTATATTTGCTTTGGGAAATTGTAAAAAAAAACACTAACGAGGTCTACAGCTCACAGAGCAGATTAATGTCTTTGTTAACTACGACCTCAGTTCAACAAGTTAAAAAAAAACAATTAAAATTCTCATTAAAGCGACATCAAATTGTACATCTTTTAATAGGAAACACAAAAGTACGGTGTTTACAGAGCGTTAATATAGATCAAATAGGCCACCTTTCGTAACACAACGGCATACGGTTCAAAATTCATCCGATATTACTCGCCTATCGGATCCCGCACCGATATCGGATCGGATAGTGTAAACACTAAGCGGTTTTCCATACATTTTTATCGGTGTCAGATTTTACACCGATGTCGGATCAGATAGTCTGAACACGCTCTTAGAAAGTGTGAGTGACTATTAATTGTATTCTGACGCTCAGAGACTATGTACATCTCTGGGACATTATATTAATTTCATTCTACTCTCTCTAACTTTGCAAGTTTATATTCACTGTATGACAATAATTCCCATATTTTGTAATTTTAGTTATTATTCTTTCTTAAACTGTAAATTAATATTTTGACATGTTGTGGCCTTTTTACAGAATAAATGTTTGATTTTTATTTTGAAGGGATATATATTAATATACAACAAATATGATAAAACCTAGTTGACTAATGTCTCAATTCGTTTCTTTTTATCATCCCAGACATCCCTTAACAACGTTGTTTTCCGTTAAAACGAAACGTCAACAACACCGAATCTAAGCCACAAACAAAATAACATCATCGACTTCACACCCTTGTCTCATCCGTAAACAGCGTTTATTTTGATCACCCGTTGTCTTTTGGCGCCGTCTGGACGGCGATGGTTGGCGGCTAGACTGCCAAGGCCGCATCGGCAATGAATGAACGTGTAGACGCCTTGGCGGGAAATAGTAGGGTAATGATTTATATGTAGAGTATCACACTTGTTTTCGATCGTGTAGACGCCTTGGCGGGAAATAGTAGAGTAATGATTTATACGTAGAGTATCACACTTGTTTCCGAGCGGTAGACTTCATTCACTTTTCATATTATGCTCGTTACGATAGTATTCGGCAAGGTATTTCTCTCATCAACGTAAGCAGTTGGAAAACCGACTTAACTGCCTTTTTACCATATATACTCCTGAACTTGTTTGAGAAGATCCCAAAGATAAATGATGTTAAATTTTCCATCCCACTACCCCTTTTTTAGGTGAGGAAAATGTATATATTTACAAGCGCCATTTTTATCATATTTAAAATCGTCCTCAATACTGCCATTGAAACTGATAACTGCAATTTGCTTTTTTCAGTGTCTTACTATTTATTTATTTTATTTAAAGCCTATAATGTTCCACTGGTCATGCACACAAGGCTTCCCACTTGCTCTTCCACGAGTCCCGATCCCGACCAGTCTTTCTTACAGCCATCACTATTTTCAGCTATATTATCCAGTTAGAAAATTCTGCTATAAAAACTTTACTAAGTCAATTACAACATCGAACACCAAACTATTAAGATTATTTAGAACAAACACAGTGTTTGAATCATCTTAAGCATGTATGTATTTACTCTAACTTTACCTATTTTAATGATAAACAAAAGCGTTTACTTACTTTATTTCGAACCCTTTTCACTCTTGACATTTACAAGGGGGTAAGCACCTGACGCAGTCTTTGCAAGCTTACAAATGGTACTCGTGTGTAATTCTTTTTTAATTATAGTGTGGGGTATAGTAAACACACGGTTCCACTTATAGGCACTACATGTGAAATGTTTCAAATACTTTTAATTTCTTCTTTGATGATTGCTCTCTCCCCTCGGGCACTATTTTTATTTTTTATTTATATCAATATGTTGGATATCTTTGTATCTTAAATCTTTATTATACCTACATTATTGTAGTCGTTTCTATGACTTCAACGGCAAATTGTAAAACTTTGGTGTGTACCGATGAGACATGCTAGATAAATTGGACATATTGAACATCCATTTATTTATTTATTAAATAGGCACACAAATGAGGAAAATGTTCAATATCGGCCCTAATGCGCTATTAACTTCATGATAGCTTTAGAACGTCCTGAAATAAGTCTATTATTGCTAAAAATATGACAGTCTGTTATTAAATAATACAATATAAACAGCTAAAGATGACATCTGATTACGACTTTTGGAAGAAATTCAGACGTTCTTTTGAAAGATTGATGAAAAAAGCTTTTTTATACTCTATAATTGTTCAATTTCATTAAACAGATTCCAAGAATGTTAAAAGGTTGTCTATCACGGTAAATGATGAAAAATAATAATTTCTTGTTTGGGGAAAGTTTGCTAAAATTACTTGTACTTTAATGGAAACATCAAAAGCAATACTGTCGTGTTAAGCCAATGTCATATATCTGAGAATTGGCCATTTCTAGAAAAACGACTTTCAAGTTATAATCATGAAACTAATTTCAAAACTAAAAAAAATAATTCAAACAAAAAATGAATAACTAATGAAATTACATATTTTAACTATTAATGCAATTTCTCAAACTTACACAAGGTTGCGCCGAACCATAGCTGAACTCACGTATCTAAAAATACCGCAAATTGGCAAAACTCAAACGTATCGTGATTATTAAGCTTATTTTTCGTAACTAAAGATACGGGAATGGGTGTAAATCGAGTTCTAATAAACGGAGTTACAGGAGTTTGGCAAGTTGATTATTTTAGTAATTTACGAGAAAAATTAATATCACCTTTATCGTATATATGTAAGACACTATTTAAAAATCGATTTAACCCGGTTAACCCAAACTGCTGTATCTCAAGATACGTGAGCTTGGCTTAACACGGCAGAATATGCTTGACAGCGACTAAAGGACGAGAGATACAAAATTAAATGGAGAATAATGTCATATTCTCTAACTTGGAATATAAGTAATCGTTATTTCTGTGATCCTTTTCTTTTCGAACGTTATCTATGTTTATAAACATATGTTGGAGGTTTACTGTTGTTGACTTATACATTTCGTTTTTATACTTGAATTTAATACATAATTTTGTGATTAAATTGGCACCGGATTATCCAGGTATTATTGACCGAATGAAACGAGGATCTCTGCTTTCTCGATGTCCGGATTTCCGGTTGTTCACCTGTACAGGTCTTATTTCTAAACTGATTGTCTTGAAATTTTGTGAGCAGGTTAAATAATCATATAAAAATTTTTGTCGTGTCAGTTTTTAGATATTCCCAGAAACATTTTTTTTTTCAATGATTTCGTAGGTATGTTTTTCTGATGGCGGATTTCGGTTTGTTCTCCTCTACAGGTCGCATTTCTCAACAAATTCTCGTGAAATTTTGTGAGCAGGTTTGATAATAAAATAATTATTATTGACAACCGCTTTTGTCGAGTCGGTAGTGACCCTGCCTTCGAAGTTGGAGGCTCCGAATTCGAATCTCGGTCAGGGCATTTCTTTGTGTGATGACTACGAATATTTGTTCACGAGTTTTGCATGTTTTCTATGTATTTAAGTATCTATTTATAACTATGTAAGTATGTATATCGTCACTTGATACCCATAACTTAGTTTAGGACTAGGTTGATTTGTGTAAGATTGTCCATTGACAAATATTTATTTATTTAATATAACTTTTTTGTTGAGTCAAAACACTCGCGAAGTCTGTTACACAAGGCCACTAGTAATTATTATTAATTATATTGCTTATCATCAGTAATCCAAGTAATTATTGATATTAACTCAAACACAAAATGATGTGCCTTTGCCAAGGATCTGCTTAAGAAAAAATATTGGGCTCATACCCTAACTTAGGTAAATTATTAAAAAGAAAATATACAATTATTTCATGATAGCCATAACAATTTCAAACCTGTAATAGACCCTGAAAATAATGAAGTAAATCTCAGAAATGTTTTAAAAACGAAATAACGTTGAAATAGCTAACATTTGTAAAAGAAAACAGTTTTCAGAGTTTCTTTGGAATCTCATCAATAAGAATCGTGGGTAGATTGCGTGATTTATTATCTTCAAGTTGTACCTATACTCGTATTGTTGTATTGTGCGGATTAATCTTCGTTTATGTATTTAGACTAAGAGTTTTATACAATTCTTACTTAATTTCATCTAAAAACTCTATTAAAAAAGGAGGTACGTTATAATTTGCAAACTACATTTCTCCTGCTACTTCGTCTGCGTAATAGAAGTGGTTAATCACACTATTCATACAAATAATGTGGTTTTCAGGGCCGTTACCTATTATATTTACAGACAATCTTACACTTGACAAACATATTATTATCATTTAGAGAAAGCACTTTTTAGTTTAGTACGTTATATTATAGGATAGGGTTAGATTCTATCCATCGTTCACTCGCGCGTGAAATGTGCAGGTCTTTGATGTTACTCGTACTTATTCAGTCGGTCTATATTATTTACGACTACCTATAGTTACTAATTTTCCAATCCTATCAGTTTGTGTATTTTTTTTACTAATATAGATTTTCCAGATGTACTTACAGTCTAGTCGAACGAACGAATGTACAAAATGTAAATGTAACTGCCACATTTGACATCTGTCAGCTGTCAGTTGTTATTTTTAGGGTTCCGTAGCCAAAATGGCAAAAACGGAACCCTTATAGTTTCGTCATGTCCGTCTGTCCGTCTGTCCGTCTGTCCGTCTGTCCGTCTGTCACAGCCGATTTACTCGGAAACTATAAGTACTACAGTGATGAAATTTGATGGGAATATGTGTTGTATGAACCGCTACAAAATTATGACACTAAATAGTAAAAAAAAGAATTGGGGGTGGGGCCCCCCATACATGTAACTGAGGGATGTAAATTTTTTTTTCGATGTACATACCCGTGTGGGGTATCAATGGAAAGGTCTTTTAAAATGATATAAAGTTTTCTAAAAAACATTTTTCTTAAAGTGAACGGTTTTTGAGATATCAGCTCTCAAAGTCGTAAAAAGTATGTCCCCCCCCCTCTATTTTTATAACTACGGGGTATAAAATTCTAAAAAAAATAGAGGTGATGCATGCTAATTAACTCTTTCAACGATTTTTGGTTTGATCAAAGTATCTCTTATAGTTTTTGAGATAGGTTGATTTAACTGTAATTTTGGTTAAGTTATTTTTGCTGTTTTATAGATACTAGTACGGAACCCTTCGTGCGCGAGTCCAACTCGCCCTTGGCCGGTTTTTATTTCACGGTCTGTACCTTTGCCAAGGATCTGCTTAAGAAAAAATATTGGGCTCATACCCTAAATTAGGTAAATTATTAAAAAGAAAGTTTGCAATTATTTCACGATAATAGCCATAACAATTTCAAACCTGTAGTAGACCCTGAAAATAATGAAGAAAAGCGCAGAAATGTTTTAAAAACGAAATAACGTTGAGATAGCTAACATTTGTAAAAGAAATCAGTTTTCAGAGTCTCTTTGGAATCTCCAAGGCCAAGGCACGATCCTTTTAATGCCTCCAAATGTGTGTCAAAGATAAGATTCAAAAAATCTTTCTTAAAAACGATGCTTAAAAAACCGGCAACAGTTTTGAACTCTACTGTAATTCTACTATCAATAAAATTATAATATGGACCACTCTAAAAAACTTAAGGTTCCCAATTGCAAAACTACCAAACCCATTTTACAGTAGGGTAAGATTAATGCGTGTCTATCATCACTTTCTCTGTGTTGACCAACACAAAATAGGTACTCAATGCTTGCTGACAGTTCTAAAATTGACAGTTGTTTGCAAATCCAATCCTACTGTTATTTGAATCGCGTTGTACACTGAATGACAAATAGTCAAATACAATGTCAAACTATATAGCATTTCCCGATAAGTTTACGGTCGTCTGTTAAAGACTCGTTTTATGACGCTTTAATATTAGCCACTCAGTATTCAGGTCAGATTTCGAACCGAAAATAGCGTTTTGGATGCCTTATCTCCCCTTGCAGGAAAATGTCAATTGCGTTACGTAAAATTGGTTTGAAGTTACTTTTGTATGCCACTGTGGTAGCAAACAGCTTATAGCATTTGAGACTAGAGATGCCATTGATATACTTACCCCTCAGCCAAATGTTTTAGGAGAAAAGTCTGCCAGGTTATAAGAAACTACTTCATTAATCGATTATACGTCAGTCTTGAAATCGTTCGCGCCGTTTGAAGACCTCCATCAAAGCCAATAAAAGCGCTGTTTTATGGTGCAAACATCGTTATAATTGATCAAATTTACAAAAAGATGAATTATCATTTCACATGCACGTATATTTTCGCTTTAATTATTAAATCTGTGCATTAAAGTTTAATAGATTTTCATTTTATTTTTCGCTCGATTTAAATCGAGCATCGCTTACAAAGTCGATTTTAAAACATTACCGTAACCGTATTTCAGCGTATACCTAAAGATGACTATCTATGAGCATTTCTATGAAATGTGATCCTTAGCGACATTGATCAATTTAGCCATCCGATAACGGTCTAGTGTAAACGCTAATAAGATCGAATTTTATTGCTCAAATTTAGTGTTTTGATTGTGCGTGCTTAATTGTTTTAGTGTAGGTTCTTTATGTGCGTGTTACACTCTCGCTACGTGTGGGACTCTCGCAGAGAACCATAACACTAGCCTTGAAAGAATGCGCCAAAACCAAGCATCAACATGAGTGGAGGAATGAGGCGGGCTTAAGGCACTCAAAGCTCTTCATGGAAGGAGTGGATACAGGCTGGACCAAAAAACTTTGAAAATACAGCAGAAAGAAGCTCAGGATGATAACTGGGTGTTTACAGGTCACTTCGGGGTCAAAGGAACCTTGGCCAAGATGGGACTAGCAGACGACACAGAATATAGGATGTGTAGCGAGGATGACGAGACAATAGAACACTTACTGTGTGAATGACACACCCTTGCCAGACAGAGAATGAATGACTTTGGCAATGGTTACCCTGAACCAAAGGAATTTAGAGTACTCCCGCTGAACTCCATTATTCGGTTTGTGGAAATGCTGGAGAGCAGCTTGGAGTAGGCATAAAGGAGGGGGCAATTGCACAAAAGATCCCACTGGGTCGAAGTGCATCCGCTAGGGCCCTCATCTAAATAAGATAAGATAAGATAAATACCTGTCACAGGCCTCCCGTAGGCATCGGTGCGCTAGCGACTTATAATGCTCCCGAAACCGCACAATTCGATATTCGCGTGAACTTAATAATTACGTTACATACAATCATCGCCCTGGTCTATTGTACCAGGTCAAGTCGTGAATTCAATCAAATATCTACAAAAATTAAGCCATTAATCACCGTATCTCAGCTTGGCTTCCACCATAGGTTAGGTTATCTGTCCTGATTTTACATTCAATGACAGCTCAATGACGTGTGACGTTTTATCGTTCCGAATTACGCTAAGAAGAAAAGTCGGGACGAAACAACATCTGCGTTTATTGGAAAGGGATAAAGTACATTTTGACACCGGCTTGTTAAGTTAATTGCATTTTAGGTCTTTAAATTTATTGTGTGAATGAGCCACTGGCTCTTAAATATACTGCCAATCTTGGTTTCAATTCAAGGAAAGTAAATATTTTAAGTATAAGTATGAAGGATTGAAATTTATATGAGCTATATATGCCGATAGATAAGAAGACATGACTAAATATAGGGGACTTACTTGAAAGTCCTCTATCTTGGGCTGGTGTCTTGATGAGTGTTGTAGTTATTCCTTGTAAAACAATAGTGTTACTGTGAGCAACGGCGAATGTCACGCACGAACGATGTAACACATTTGAGATTCTATTTTTAAGAAGGTGTGCACGCACATATATTAGTGATCCCGGGGTATCAAATGCATAAATATGCCTTTAACAATACTTATAACACTCTCACCACTCTCACAATCATTAGTAATTATTTGTTCTTTGCCGTGGGAGTTTCAGGAGAAAACTGAATTATTGAAGAATGTCAACGGAACATATCGCAGCTTTTCGCCCCTAGGTAGCGTGCTGGTCGCGCTTATGTCTTTCGGTATATATCGATTTGGCTCAAAATCTTATTATTACTACATTATTACTATTACATTAAACTTATTATTATTACATTATGCTGTCTGCTGCAAAAGACGTTTTTATTTTGAACTCATATTAGGTTGCATTAACATGAAAAAACGGATGCTATTATTTCAGTCGACTATATACCGGGTGGTAAATAGTCGACTGAAATAGTATAAATTCCTAATTGTAGGAGTGCTTAAAAAATATTATTAAAGCTATTATTAAGTACAGTCAAGGGCATAAATATATATACGTTCCCAAAGCGACAAAAATATCTGTACTATCTATTAGCGAAAAATATCCATACAACAATTTCGATAAGAAATATGTGAACATTAATCGAGTCATTAAATTCTGTACGCTAATACGTTCATAAATATCACTACAATGACAGTCAAATATATGTAGACAAACACGCAGACAAAAGTATCAATGCACTTGTATTTCATATACATGTGAACAAAGCAGAGGGCAAAAATATCTAGATACACGTATGTCAAACAATAATCATGTGAACAAAACAGAGGTCAAAAATATCTATACACATTTTTGCGACATATATATAAGCAAAAGGCCAGACAAAAATATCTATACATATATAATGTGACAGTCAAGCCCATACATACCATATCTATAATTATGCGTTTTCTACCATTGATATAAGTAATTGAATGTATGTAAGTATTAGGTACACGTATGTAATTGACCGAGTGAAACGAAGGTCTCTGCTTCGGCTTTCACAAAAATGCTTTCGTATGTCCGATTTCCGGTTGTTCTCTTCTACATTTTTAAACAGATTCTCGTGAAATTTTGTGAATAGGTTCGATAACTATATAGAAATAATGTAATGTAAAAAATACCAATTTCAATCAATAGTTTTTTGATAGGCATATACTTAAAAATATTCCACCTATAATTTATAAACCTACCCTCTGCATTAAACCTGTTTAGGTGTTAAGAGGTGCAAGTAGTAAATACTGGCGACATATTTAAATAATACCTAAACGTCAGAAATGTTCTACAGTCGAATCACAGCTTAAGACAGAGTAGTCAAATTAATAAGACATAATTTTCTGAGACACACTCTAGTTTTCATTGTATATTACGAGTAGGATACACCAAGATAATTCAAAAAATCTAAAGTCCGTTATACAGTTTGTAACATAATAGTGAAATACCTACCTTCGTTTTAAAATAAATAAAGATGTAATAATAATGTGCTAAACTAAGCTTTCTCTCTCCTCTGGTACCCGAGGACGATTTTACACACTTACGAGTATATAGATAAATACATACTTAAATACAAAAAGGGGTTGCGTTTCTTTTAACTACCGATCTGTCTGCAAATAAGAGTGATATAATAAAAGTGTATGTATATCCTCAGACACCATTGTCCCGCGTTACCTATTAATTTATTAAAACAACAAAAGCCTTGGTTGCTACATTGAACTATCTGTAACTTACTCTATAGTTGATAAGAAGCAAAATCTGAATATAATAAACGTGTAAATCAAAGGCGATTTCCATAAACAAATGAAGGTTCAAAATGAAAGGGACGAATGTATCGCATGACATTTCCGATCTCTTCTCGATGAACGTCAAATTTCGAAATTACGATATTGGTTTGTTTACAGTACGGATATTTATGGGCTTTGCATGGTTACATATTTTTGCCCTCTTCTTATCCAAATATAATTGTGTTTGTAAAACGCCTAGATCTCTATGAAAAAAGATTGTTTAGAAATTCGTTTCTATTTACTACCTATATGAAATTAGAAAATCTTTGTGTAGATATTTTAGACCCCTGCTTTGTTCACATGTTTATGAAAAACTTATGCATAGATACTTTTGTCTGCATGTTTGTCTACATATATTTGTCTGTCATTGTACGCATATTTATGAACGTATTAGCGTACACAATTTGATGACTCGGTTAATGTTCACATATTTCTGATTGAAATTGTTGTATGGATATTTTGGGCTAACAGATAGTACAGATAATTTTGTCGCTTTGGGAACGTATATATATTTATGCCCTTGACTGTACATCTAGGTAGCGAGCCCTTTTATTAAGAAATTAGTTGGAGTTAGGCAGGTTAGGTAAAACCAATCTTAAACTTCACCGCTCACATCTGGAGTAATAATAACTCGCACATTGAAAAAAAAAAAATACTAGCAGAGAAGCTTCATTTTAAAATTGGTTTTATTCTAGGTACACATTTTTTCTTGTCTCACTTTTTTAGCAAGTGTATGTAATTTTTCATGATACGTTTTTTAAAACGTCTTTAAATTCATCACACGTCTATGGGGATAGACAAATCAATGTTTGTCGTCACGTCATGGGGACTAATGTCTGTAAATAATGAGGAACTGCCAAAACAAGTGCAAGTGAGCCACGGGATAAAATATAATAATACGGAATAATAATTACAGCATATTGGCATTCCGAAAGTTCATTTTATATAGGTACTCTTGAAAGAATTTATGAAATTGCATTGAGTAGTTCCCGAGATACAAACTTACAAGGCTATAAAGTCACAAACTTTATTGATGCAGATAAAATCGTTCGGTAATACCCGACTTTCGTTAAACTTGGCAGATCAAAATGACACAGAGATGAGAATGAAAATGTAGTAAAATTGCTTCTATTTAAATCTCTATTCTACGCACGTTTTGTATACATGTTGCGATGTTCCTCATAAATACTTAACGACACGGCATCACTGCCGTGTCAAAACAAGACAAAGACACCGTAAACGGGGGAAGAAGGGATAAAATTGAAATTTTTACATGTGGAACGTTGTTTTTTAGGGTTCCGTAGTAAACAAGGAACCCTTATAGTTTCGCCATGTCCGTCCGTCCGTCCCCCGCTTTTCTCAGTAACCGTTAGTACTGAAAGGTGTAATTTGGCATGAGTATACATATCAATGACGCCGACAAAACGGTAGAATAAAATCATAAACATTTTTTTTTGGGGTGCCTCCCCTACATGTAAAGTGGTGGTGCATTTTTATTTTCTTCGGAACCCCATCGTGTGGGGTATCATTGGATAGCTCTTTCAAGAATGTTATAAAAAAGCATTTTTTGATTCGAGAATTGGTTGGCGTGATATTAAGCTTTGAAGTGATAATTTTTGCTATGATCAAGTGTCTCCCTGCCAGCTAAACGGTGGCTACTAAGCATGTGAAAAAAATCATGGTAGTAGTATATACGATGAATTTAAAAGGAGAACTATCACAGCTAAGTAGACATTACCGTAAAGGGCATAAATATGTATACAACACAACATCTCAAAAAAATACTTCATCAGTAATAAGATCAGTAAAAACCCTTCTACGGGTCCGTAATTCCGCATATGGCCGGTGACGTGATGGACGGGCAACTACAGAACCCTACACTGTGCGTGGCCCGACACGCACTTGCCCGGTTTTTATGCATAAAAAAATATTCCGGTCGTATTAATTTTACATTTTCAATGACTATCGTATTTCAAGATATATACTAACAATAAACACAAAATAGTAGGAATTCCCACCTCACCCTATGGATAGCAAGGAAAATCGCTAGGTCTTCTCTCTTTGTCCAAACCTCACATAAAAATGAAACGATAAAAACGATTTTTTATGGTTTGACTACTCAGTGTTCCCAGAAGAAAAAACATGGCCAAATTTAAAACCCTGGATGAAAACTGAATTTGAAGTAAAGTATTCATTAAAGCTTGTCCTCCACAAATTAATGACAAAATGATTAGTTTTGTAATCATCTACACTATTGCTAATTACAGTATTAGAAAAATATATAACAATCTTGAAGACATAAAGAGTACCGTTTTAATCAAAATGAATTGTTTGAATCATGGGCCAGGTCGATCTACCCCGCCCTAAAATTAACTACAGCAATGAAATCGTAACATCCACTTATAAGTTAAAATCTACTTCTACTTCTAGTCCACTCGTGGATTAAAGGTAGAATTAGCGTTGCCCGAAATAGACTGGATCGGAATGGCAGCCTGCGCTGGAAACGGGGGCAGTGAAGAGTCATGACCTCTCTATTTACGGAGACTGTAGAGCGGTCGCCGTGTAGGTGAGTTTAGCAAACGGAAGGTGGATGTGGGTTTATTACTGATATCATTTCCATTCCTAACAATAATATTTTCCATTAATAATGCCGGGTGTATTTCCTGTGTTGTCGGCTTTTGACGTTGTCTTGATTAATAGTAAGATGCTGTAAACTCGCGTTTGCATGCACTTAGGTATTGCATTTTTTTCCAGCCCGGGTAATTAAGGTATTAACAGTTGAAGCCACAAATTTCTCAATATTATTAGGCATCGATTATAAAGCTTCTTCGCCATTAATACGTAGGTATTCTATAGATTTAGGCCGGGTTTTATAAAGATTCGATAGACCAAATGTCAGATCAAATTTCAGTAACTCAGTACATTTTTTGACATAATAAACCGACATAAGGTCTAACGGATCTTCATAAAACCGAGCCTAATCGTATATATTCCTTAGTTCTAATTAAGGTATATAAATGGCTGCCCAAAAATTGACAAAAGCCACAGACGCATTATGTTTTATGGTATTGTCGCTATATTAATACGAGCTGACAATTATCCATTAATAGAAATTTTACATTACATAGAGAAAGAAAATTGATACTGTTCGGAATTTCTGTTCCCATTTTCGTTTCAACGTTTAAATACTTGCAAAGTCAAATGTGGAGAGAGGCGAGGTGACTGGTGACAGGCAAATCCAATAATGATAACAGTACTGGTCCGTACATATGTATATGAAGTATACACTGAACTGAACTTAACTAGGCTGGCAGCACTACCCAAAATGACAATTGGCCTCCGACAGAATAGATGAACACGCCACTTTGCTGGGTCCTGCTCAATTTCTGGCTTGGCCACCTCGAGAAGCCGAGTAAAGATGGACAGATACAAAGAGTAAATCCCGAGTCTAACAATGAACTACATAGAAAGGCGTTCTAATACATCAAATGATTCAAATAAAAACATTATATGAGTCTGAGTTATATTGCTGCATTAATTTAGCAAATACATAAAACTACGTGAACTCTCGATAAGATGCGCTTGTTTCACAGAATGTAAGTTCAACTGCCGGTTAGGAGTAATAAACCCTTACGGCGTACTTATTACTTACACTGTAGGGTGCATTCAAGAACTACGTACAAGAGATATATTTTTTATAGGCTCTTTGGTATTGCAATTTGAATTTCCTTTGCATGTTATTATTCTACTTGGAATATAGAAGGTTTTATCTATTTTTTATTACCATGAAAATTTGAATTACAATTTAGTATATATTATGAATGGGGTCCCCTGTGTGGTTCAGGGTTGGAATAGCACTTCCTCATTTCTTCATGTGGGTGTCGTAAGAGTCGACTATGGGAACCGGGTTGTAGTGTGTTGTGGGCGATGTCACATTTTCTCCATCTTTAAACCTACATTTGCTAAATGTGGCACTGGAATTAAATTTAATGTGCTCTACCTACTTCTTTTGGGAATACAGGCGTGAGTTTATGTGTGTGTGACTTATAAGCATTCCTATGTTTGAAACAATCCGAACTACTTTTAAATGTATATTTTATATGCTACACTAGCTTCACATCTAGGCTATTTCAACTTACCTTTTTATCTATTAAATGCATCTGCTGCTATTTACTCGGAGAGTACCAGGACGCGTTCAGCTAAAATACTAAAGCAAAAATACTCGCTCTGCGGAAGTTCGCTACTGCACGTATGATTACGTTGATAAGTTATGTGAGGTAAGTTCAAAGGAGTGGGATAAAACTTTGATCGAAGTCGAAACTAAAGAAATGTGATATTGATAAGTTATGTCCAAGCATTTGAGATTTGAAAACGAGTTAAGGGAAAAAAACATATAGGTAGGTAGTGCTAACTCATTAGGTATTTACTTGCTCATACTTTTAATTGTTATTGCATTGGGACTTTTATACTAACTGTTAGTTTATTAAGATATTCATATTTTTAAAACTACAATATAAAAAACATGCCATAGAATAATTATTTTCTACTCAATACATTTCCAGGTTGTTGTTTTATTTGAAACAAAATAGTTAATTGGCTTACATTTCATATGGTTGCGCTAGCTCCATCTTCGGCGTCGTCTATGGGACCAAATAGATAATTGGCTTAAAATTCTTCTGGTTGAGCTAGCTCCATCTTCGGCGTCGTCTATGGGACCAAATAGGTAATTGGCTTAAAATTCTTCTATTTGAGCTAGCTCCATCTTCGGCGTCTTCTATGGGACCAAATAGATAATTGGCTTAAAATTCTTCTAGTTGAGCTAGCTCCATCTTCGGCGTCGTCTATGGGACCAAATAGATAATTGGCTTAAAATTCTGCTGGTTGCGCTAGCTCCATCTTCGGAGTCGTCTATGGGACCAAAGAGATAATTGGCATAAAATTCTTCTAGTTGAGCTAGCTCCATCTTCGGCGTCGTCTATGGGACCAAATAGATAATTGGCTAAAATTCTTCTGGTTGAGCTAGCTCCATCTTCGGCGTCGTCTATGAGACCAAATAGATAATTGGCTTAAAATTCTTCTGGTTAAGCTAGCTCCATCTTCGGTGTCGTCTATGAGACCAAATAGATAATTGGCTTAAAATTCTGCTGGTTGCGCTAGCTCCATCTTCGGAGTCGTCTATGGGACCAAATAGATAATTACACCTCAGTGGTGTCCCTATACCCTATCGCGCTATCTTCAAAAGACCACATCCTATGCGTCTAGCGCATGCGAGCGCAATGTCACGATTAGCTGTCAAACTTTAGTTTTGCTAAAAGAAAACCATCTGTATGTAAGTACTATCAATTATTCTGTGCCCTTGGGCTAGATGCTAGCCAAGAGCAACCCATCCGCAAAAAAATAAAATAAAAAAGGAGGCTGCTACGAATATTATGACAAGGGTGTTACTACACCCGCGCGGGCGCGGGCGCTGTCGTACCCGTAGCATAGGTTAGGTTAACTATGCGCATTATAATTAACCTGGAACTGTAAATATGACCCTTATTTCGAAGGATATAAAAGTTATATTTTTCTTCGATTCATGTACCGCTGACTGCCTGATAATGTATTTTTAACTAGCTGTCTATCAGAAATATCGTTAGATAGCATGAAACAGGCGTTATCCTAGACACTCCGGGCCGGAGGCTCCATTCTTGCGTCCCTCAATCAAATGAGTATGCTCATTCTGAATTAGTTTTGCGTCTTGATTTTAAACATTGAATTATGCATTAGCGAAATTACAGATTTAGGCCGGGTTTTATAAAGATCCGTTAGACCAAATGTCAAATCAAATTTCAGTAACTCAGCACATTTTTTGACATAACAAACCGACATAAGGTCTAACAGATCTTATGTCGATCTTCGGGAGCTATAGTAGTTTCAAACGCTTAGTTAGTGTATAAAAGAGACACCTTACGCTGTCTGTTGCACTTGCCTACCTTAATTGGTGCAACAGAGTACTACAGAGGTATCTCCCTCCCATGTATAAAACATACATTAAACAAACATCTTGTTTTTATGCACAACCTACAGCTGCTCAGTTGCATTACGCGCCAACGCGTCTCTTGTCTCACTCACTCTATGTATGTAAATTAGCCTATATCTAGTATAGGTAGATTTTTCCGTAACGTGTCACATCATAGCATCAGTTGCGTTAATCCCGGATAAGATTCAATTTGGATTCGATTTTATCGATGCAAGAATAGAGCCATGATCCGCTCTAGAAAGTGGCAGCAAAGGCAACTTTAGAATTGCAAACAGAAATGACTTATGTATTCCTCGGTAGCGTTAGTATCTTTTAGTTTAACACGGAGTTACCCTTATTCTAAATTGTAAAGCTACAATATAGAACAATTTTCTTTCTTTCCACAAGAATGTAAGTAGATTTTCAGGAATTCGAAGTAGCTGAAAGTACTTTGTCTTTTGAATAGAAAGAATAGTAACGTGGCAAGATAAGAGTAAACTACATGTACAAATATAATATTATTTCCTTCGTTCTAAACAGTTATTTTAAAAATATATATGTGACTTTGGGTTGGACCGGTCATTGTGGAGAGTTTGAGGGAGGCTTTTGTCCAGGGATGGATGTCTTTCGGCTAAAATGATGATTACTCGTATATACTTTGCACTTCTTCAGGCCGACGCGTTGCAACGATCACACAGTGCATGTGCACATGTTTCTTAATACGAATAAGTAAGATTGTCATTCGATTTATTTTTCAACTCCCAGCCCGTAAAAGGGGAGAGAGGAATTGCCTGACCTGATTCACGTCTAAAGCCCAGATTACATATTTAAGTAGGTTACTCTTCGATATTATTATGTAATACTTTAACATCTGTAGGGCCCCAGTCATAAATTGAATAGTCCAACGTATATTTAAATCTTTTGTATTGAAGCTCAATATAAATACATTTTTCCCAGAACTATTCGCCTTCATACTAATATTACAAGCAAAGGCTCTTAACAATAATAAAATATATTTAAGTAACAAGGTAGGCGAGGCCTGGCGTCAACATATTTTCAGTAGATTTAACGCGACCATGAGCACATGAAGCTCACAAATTAAAAGTATATTAGTTACGTATTCCTCTAAGGACTTGGGCTTGTTGATTACTGAGCTAGAAAGCGTGGCTAAGCTTGACAAAAACCTAGTAACTGACATTACTAAAACTGGCAGTAACGCGGAAAAATTAATGGTTCCAGGGCGCACTTACTAAAAATGTCATAATGAGGTAAAACTACCGCTTTTGCTTGTGTTATTCGTTGACAGTAGTATATTTTAAATCAAATATTTCGAGTTCTTTCGTTTTGAATATATATAAAGCTGACCTGACATTTTTTCAGATTACAGACTTCCAGCTCATACGCTTAAAAAGTTGTTTCCGTTTAGATGTAATACAAAAAGTGTGTATCGGTCCCAACCCTATTAATTTAGGAAAAGTGCCTGTTTTGACTTCCTCAATGCAGATGTGCTGAAAACATCCATTAGTCGAAATAAGTCGCAGGACATAGCATGTAGGTTACCCGATGTGTTAAGGGGCTCCTAGCTCCCAATGACCTTCGATCTGTAACAACTCTTCGTTTTCTTGTGTTTTTTATGATTTATCATATTAAGAACAACGAGGTTTACCAAAATAGCATATTTCCTTCAAAACTCACTGTCTTCAAGGTATATGGCATCAAAAATTGGCAATTTTAGGCTAAAAATCCAGTTTTTTGGACGTAACTTTTGTGAAAATGAGTTAAACATAAAAATCTCTCTTGCGTTATTAGAAACGTTAATAAGGAACAGTTACATGTACCTACATTTCATACATCGAGATCTACTACAAACATTGTGATCAAATAATAAAAAGTTAAAATTCTAAACTATATATATCTTCAACGTCATTCTACAAAATAAAATAAAACTTATTACAAAGTCACTTACTCGGTTATATCCTGTCACAGCCAATTCTAAGGAGGGTCATGATTTATTCGCACCGAAGCCTGACGTAGCATTTTCGTCACGCAAGCTTGGTTTTTGCTAGCAAACTGTAGGTTCGAGTCTAAACAATTTTGAACCTTATATCCGATACGTAATATCGAATTGCCATAAACCTCTAGACTTCACCTTCTTAGAACTAAGTCTATTTTTGTAAGAACGCTATTTTAAATGTACCTATTTTAGCCAGGTAATTATGCATCAACATGTTTTTGCGTATAATTGAAAATGGTTAAAACAACTTAAGCATGTACTGGTAAAGTTTGTAATAAATTATTATGTGGCTAAAAAAATATATGCTTTGGTCCGTTATTTTACATACAACGCATTCAAGGCCTACAACGACGCCTATGCGTCATGCTTCTACGTGCGATTTCCGCTACAAGGTATAGAAAATGCTACTCTTCATACTACGGCGTAGCGTTGGTACCCCTCGAATGGGGTGAACTGTCGAATGTCAAACTTGACACTAGCAGCATTACCATGTTGAATTGCCAAGGATGTCTGCTGCACCAGATACAATCCGATACCATATGACCCATATGACGATATGGGGATAGTGCAATACCGCGTAACTAGCACTGATGAATACTGCGTATCTACCCTCCTAAGACCCCGCGTCTTATTTAAAGGACAAAATATGGGCAATGGACAATAAGTCAATTTTTGAAGTGACAGAGTTGCATTTGTTTTGGTTTGATTGATTTTAAATAAAATAAAATTCAACTTTGTAATCGGAACTATTAGGTTCAAATTCGATTTTATTTTTATTTGTATGGTCGGTCTCAGGAGGCTACACAACACCCATGGCAAATCCGCGTAACTGGCGTTATTTAATACCGTGCATCTAACAAATGTAGCCAAATTAAGATTTCCCACCAACGAACGTAAAATCCTTTAATAAAACGTTTTTACCTTCTCTTGTAAAGTTGGGTGTTGTTGTAGATACGCAGTATTTACCAGTGCTGAATACGCGGTTTTGGAATATGGGTGTCGTGTAGATAGGCACTATTTGCCAGTGCTAGTTACGCGGTATTGCACTATCCCCGACGATATGTCTCAGATTGATCCCGTGGGAAGCGATATAGATAGTTCAAGGATGCACTGTGTCTAAATATAGTATCGTTAAAAATATTCTCATTATCTGATAATAAAACAAATTAGGTCAATAAACTCGCATTGCCCCAGT
The DNA here is from genome assembly GCA_963556455.1 of Epiblema foenella. Classification (NCBI taxonomy): domain Eukaryota; kingdom Metazoa; phylum Arthropoda; class Insecta; order Lepidoptera; family Tortricidae; genus Epiblema; species Epiblema foenella. Next base: position 8,597,572 of record OY747113.1, on the reverse strand, counting down.
AAATTAATTCTAACTCTGCTTGGCAATTCAGCTGTAATGCTCTAGTAGCGCGAGCGGGAAATTAGTTTAATACAAGAATTAGGTCGCGAAGTAAATGGCGGATAGGATAGGACGGCAAAACGCACTTTCTTGTCTTTTATTTTGCTCAAGTATATAGTAATGTTTAATGTTTTAAACTTTCAGAATTCTTAGGGTTCAAAGGGTAAATCGGGACCCTATTACTAAGACTTCACTGTCCGTCCGTCTATCTGTCTGTCTTTCCGTCTGTCACCAGGCTGTATCTCATGAACCGTGATAGTTAGACAGTTGGAATTTTCACAGATAATGTGTTTCTGTTGCCGCTATAACAACAAATACTAAAAAACAGAATAAAATAAATATTCAAGGGGGCTTCCATACAATAAACGATTTTTTTTTGCCGTTTTTATAGATAATTATACGGAGCTCCTTATGCGCGAGTCTAACTCGCACTTAGCCAGTTTTTTACAGTCGGATGTACGAAATATCCGCCAGAGGACAAAAATAATAGACGCGGCGGAAATGGCGTGCTGATTAAAATGGCAATGGGCCGGACACACAGCTCGCACCAGTCTCACCAGACGATGATTGATGGAGCGAGAGACTGCTGCACTGGCACCCGCGCGAGCGCGCCCAGCGCCCACGCACCCGGTCGCACACGCCGCCGCTGGCGAGACGACATCGTCGTCGAGGCTGGCATCACATGGCCCCGAGTAACCGCCGATACAGACGTATGGAACGGCCGGGAGGAGGCCTATGTCTAAAAATGGAGCCCAGTTGATAAATCAAAATCAAAACATTTATTCTGCAAATAGGCCTCAAGGGCACTTTTACAAGTCAAAAATTGTTATGTATGTTGAAAAGGGTAGTTGTAAGTGCATGCGCCACGGTGGTTGCGCCCACCGTCATTAGATAATAAACCAGTTCGTAATTGACTGCTTGTTGTGTCACTTGTGCCCCTCCGATACATATTTAACATAAATATATATATATAATAATACTAATTTAGAATAAGTAGCTTTAAACCGTAAAATACGTATATCATTAAATGCTAACCTAACCTAACCTAATGCAATTTAATTGTAACTGTTAAAACTATTGTATACTGGGAAAAAATGGCTTTATTATTATTACTATAAAATCGACGGTACATCGCTTAAAATAATTCAAATACTCGTACAATTTCATATTTTTACGCATTAATACTTACAGGGCATAATTTCTGGACTAGATTGGTACATGGATGCCGGATGCCATAATCTTAATATTTAATAACATATTCAAATCTAATAGATGTCTATTAGTTACTGGTCACGCTCGGTTTTATAAAGATCCAGTAGACCTTATGTCGGTATTATTATTTTATATTAGACTACAAAATTTTGTGTAACATTCGATCTAACAGAACTTTATAAAACCCGGTCTTAATGGATTATTCTCAGTAGTCCAAATGAACAATTCATTTTAGCCGCTTATTGCATTTGAACAAGTATTTCTAGTTTAAATTGCTGTGGTATATCGAGGGAATAGCAGTTTACAATCGGTCCTACGTTTTTGTCGTCTCGGCATTTCTCCACAATAATTTCCATTTCTAGAATGCTTGCAATTTTCGTATGGTAAAATTTCCCTAGTGAGTAGTTTTTTGTATCAAGTAAAAACGTACGTAGGGAAAACTATTTTCTGAATTTGTAGATAGTTGTTTAATACATACGTATGTTAGATTCTCTTATCTTTTGGTTCCTGTTCTCCTTTCAATACAGGAAATAAGTTCACCTTTTTACCGATATAACCTACATATTATTAGATAACTATACAATATCCATATTTTCCGTTTCATGTAGGAGGGAAGGCCTCTGCCCAGCAGTGCATACTTGCGATGATTCAGTTTTTTTTTTGAAGTAGACGGTCGCTGTTGTACAAGACCTCGCTAAGAAACGGTCTATCTTGCGTTCGAGACAGACGCGCGTCTTGAGGTAGCCGTGCCAACTTGGTCCAAAAATAATTATTCCATTCATCTACTGACAGATGGCGCTAATTTCAATTTCCTTGTATTCCAGACGCGGAAGGCACGGGTGGCGCTGACCTACAACGCAAGCTGGACTTGCTCAACGGTGCTCTCGATGCTGAACGGGCCGAACAGGCTCGCCGGCAGATGCAGTACATAGCCCATTGTATGTATATTGATTTTTATCGCTACTTAGGTCTCTTATCGGTAATCTTTACTTAGGTCAACCAGTTAATTGAATTGAGACGGTGGATGCCATCACAGGGATGCGGGGAGTAAGTCAAAAAGTTCAGACGCCGTCTCAGTTAGGCAGTCAACGTATAAATATGGAATTAAAGGAGTTTAAAATAAAATAATTTGGCACGAAAATAGGGCTAGGTGAAATTTTACAAGTATATGTATAATATAGATGAAAATACAAGTGCGTATACATATTTTCAATATTAAAATAAACGGGTCACTCATGTCTTTCCGAAATATGTCGAGCGATACTCGACCTTAAAGACGTGAGTGACTCGTTTATTATATTTCAATATGTCTGAAACTCACGGGAGTTTTTAATATTCACTAATTAATATACTATCAATTTGATCTAATGAAACTATATGGCTAAATAGTAAACCGTCGAGGCAAACCTCGAATGCGTAAAGATTGATATAGATGGCATGCGGAGTGCGTTATTGTATTAAGGGTTAGTACAATAACATATATATGCGGAATATTTGTACAAACTTCTTTCAATTAATCATCAACCCACTTCTTATTGCTTATTGCCGCGGTCTTACCCTTTTCCTTAATTTAAAATTTGATTGACTATTTCAGCGGGTTACTCGGAGGACTCCGACTACACGTCGGACCTCAACTACCCCGTGGGCCAGCACGCCAACTGTAGCGCATCACAGTTCCGCACCGCCGCACATCAAATGCACACGCCACAGGTGAGTACGTGGAACAAGTTGCCATTGATGCTCATAGGGTGGGTTGCGCCAGCTTAGGATTACAGACCCATGAACGTTATGCCACCGGCAGCTATCAAATTTTAACGGACACGGCTGATGACTACCTACCTGCCTGCACTGTTGTCTACCTCTGCTTATATCTCGCTATGTTCTGTTTAGAAAGAAAGAAAGAAACATTTATTCACAGACACAGAAGACACACATATTACAAAAAAAAAACAACAACAGAAGAAAACAAACCACAACATGTGTGTCCCCTCGGCAGTGAAACGGACACTGGCTCAGCATTATGCTGAGGTGTCAGACACCTACAGCGCTGATTTTCAGCCAGTACCGTCGGTGACTCACGGACCGCCATACACTAAATAATAGCCAAAAGAAAAATAATTAAATATGACTGCAAAAGAAAAAAAAAATACATAAGAGAAAAATAATAATAATATCCACTTACTACTTACATACAGATATCCAGGGTAGAAAAAAAAGAGAATTAAAATTTTGAAATAGATTTTAACCGGTTGGTATATTTGTTGCTGCTATAGTGCTGGATTAGGATTGGGATTTTTGGAGCGTCAACAAATAGCTTTTAAGCTTACGCTTAAAGGTATACCTGCTAGGCGCTCCTTGGATAGGAGGTGGGAGGTCATTCCAGCACTTAGACGCCGCAAACCTGAAACTGCCTCGGAAAGCCGCGGTCCTGTGCATAGGCACGATAGCCAATGCCTTGAACCTACGCGCATTCTTGGACCATTGTATCTTTTTAAAAAGGTATGGTGGGGTCTCATGGTGTACCACCCCAAACAGAAGAGTCGCGAGGTGCAGGCGTCGGCGCGCAGACATGCTAAGAAGGTTGGCGGTGTTCAAGTACGGAGTGATGTGGGAGCGGGGAGGAACTCGGAAGCAGAAACGAGCACATGCGTTTTGCACTCGTTGTATAAGCCTTTTAGAACGACCAACAATACATCCATCATAGATGACGTCACAATAGTTTAATCTAGATAATATAAGCGATTCACAAAGCTCGACACGCAAATCGACACTAAGGTAATCACGTATATTATATAGAACTTTAAGGCGATAGAAGCAGTTGCTCACAACTTTAAGTATGTAGCTCTCAAAGCGCAGATTCCCGTCCATGAGTAGGCCGAGGTTATTAGCTTCTACCACCCGCTCTATTGGTTCATTCATGACGGATACATTACCGGAAGTAAGGGCATGAAGAGTATTACGGGTTTGATGTTTAGATCCAAAAACGACATATTTCGACTTGCCAGGATTAAGAACCAAGCAGTTCTTCTCCGACCAAGTGGAAATACGACTTAAGTCAGCGTTGACGTTATTTAATGCAGCAGATATGTCGGACAGTGCGCTTGAGAAATACAGCTGCAAGTCGTCCGCGTAAAGATGGTATCCACAGTTCTTTATACTGTTAGTAATATCAGCGCTATAAAGTATAAATAGCAATGGACCGAGTATTGAGCCTTGCGGTACTCCTCTCGTCACCGGACGAAGGGACGACCACAGAGTACTACCATCCATCCCACGTAATGCAACTGTCTGCGCACGGCCGGACAAATAACTGCTGAACCATTTTATCGTCGTGACATCAAATCCGTAATAAGACATCTTAGATAATAGAAGGGGCACACTAATGCAGTCAAAGGCCCTAGAGAAGTCTAAAAGAACTAATATAGTACTTTTCTGTACTACTTTGTATTTTTTATTGAGGTGTACAATAAAGATTATTTGTATTTTATTATATTACCTAAAGACGGTTTGGTGCAAGCCACCTTTAATCTATCATAGGATTTAATCAGCGAATCATTAATGTGGTTGGCATTTTGGGATGTAGACAGTTTCTATAAAAGTTCTTCGTTTTTTCAGTCAATATTCAGTAAACTTATTTAATTTTACTCTGAGATATATACGAAAATTTAACTTATATATAATATCTCTAGGGAGTATTAATTATTTTTTTGTTAAAATAGTCAATTTAGTTTTAGCTGACAAAGTTAGTTTTAGAGAAAACAGTCGGTAGCTTTCTAAAAGGAGAAGAAAGAAGAAACTACTTAAATCAAAAAAGAGAAAGTTGGTCATGTTACCAGAGATGAAGGAGGTAGTAGAGGACAGAAACGGCCGGCGATTGTTCCGCCAACAAGAGTAGGTAGTCAACTCTTAAATAAATAAAAGTGAAAGATTATTTTCTAGAAGTTTTATTGACATAAGTATAGGTCTTATCGGGTGTATTATACAATATTTGGAACGTTTTATATTCACAGTTTAAGACCATTTCATGGCAATTTGTTACGTATTTCAAGTCTTCTGATTAATTTCCTTATTGGAATATTCTATTGTTTCGTGTAAAGTCGTATTTTATTTTAGATTTAAGTGCCAAAAGCAATTTCCTTTTCATATTGAATTGAAGGAGACAATTTTCTTTTTTTATTGTTTATTTTGATAGTGATTAGTCATTAATTTAATTATATTTCAACTAGTTATCAGAATCAAGACATTTTGATAAAATAGTAAATTGCTTAAATAAAAAACTGACATTCATTACTTATGGTTTCACAAAAAATAAGTCATATTTATTCTATTGTTATTTGACAGTGACAATTTGATGTAGAACTGATGAGTCGATACGTAAAGGTGCTTGCTGGAGAGCATCGTTACTTAACGAGTCACAAAAACGAACTCATTGCCACAAATTTTCATTGTCAGGCGACAGTTGTAAAGTTGGTGAAATTCTAATCGATGTATCTTACACAGACACGTAAATCTTAAGACGTACGTTTTGCAATCTAATTCGATTTTATTATAGGTTGGTTCGTCTTTTGGTTTTTACGTACAGGCTATAATATCTACGTAATTTTTATTAAATTTGGTTATTTTTGGTAAAAACTAGCCAAGTCAAATCCGGAACTTGAATTATATCCCAATAGAAATAAATTTCATGGGGTTATACACAGAACTTGGCACCATATAGATCTCAATTCCTTTATCGACGAAGTCAACAACGAGGCCTATTCTTAATATTGAACTTGGCTCTAATTTCACATTTTCTGTTTTGATGGTTAGTTTTACTCTACACCAAACTAATTTATTTTTATATAATAATACACTTGATAATAATACATAATATTTATTCATTTCAGAGATCGCTGGAGGTGTCCAGGGAAAATTCATCTGAGAGGGACGAGTATCATATGCACGGGGACACCGACCCGCTTTACTACAATAGTCAGCCAAGAACAAATAGGTGAATAACCATAATCATTTATTCATTGCAACTATGGTATTTACACGGTAATACAATACACTTACTTTCCTTGTCAGACTCAGAGACGCCGATTGAAAACGGCAATCAATTCTTTTCCTGTGCGAGGATAGCAAACATCAGGCATATTATTGCCTAATGGTAAGCTGTCACCATAGAAATATTGCGATTAGAATGAGTCAGAAACGCTTTTCCGACCCTTTATATCAAATCTTAGAGTCGAAAATGCGCTTGATTCTTTCAATTCATTGTGTTGACAGTTAGAGTCAAATGTACGTAACTCGTGTCCTCGGGATGTAACTAATAAAATCGTCTTAAATTTTTGACCATTGCCCAGCACACAACTTAGATACTTCGTAGAAAAATAAAAACCAAACGGATAACTTTTTAGACCTAACCTACCACGTTCAAGAACTGTTTACTCAAACAAAACACAGATGGCGTTATGAGACGAGAATCAATACTTGACAACTAGCGCCATCTTTAGTAGGGAGTCATTTAACTATTGCCCATGTGTGCTGACTTAGAAAGATGATTATTTGGACCATTTCCTTAGTCGGTGTCATTATAAGAGTAAATCCGTAATACGTAATTTGAATGTCATAGCAACGTAAACACGAAAATAAACAATACGTTTCAATTGGTACTCGCAGAAATTAATGATTTTAGGTAGTAGGTTTGTAAATAAATACGGACAATGATAAGAACTGTACATATATAAAGGTATAATAACAGAATACGTATGGTCGGCCTCACAGGGATCTTAACCCTTTTCCAGGCATAGTACGATTTATGGACCACATACGTGTCAATAGAATTTCAATCTTAGTTCTGGGATTAAAGGCAAAAATGAGATTGCGTTTTCTTAAAAAGTGACTCACCAAACCGTAACTATTTTTATATTTTGTTGATTAAAGCCTTCTAGATTGGTGCAGCCTGGAAAAGGATTAACACCTTTGTACTATATTGCTTTAATGTCATGTATTGTTTTGTGTTTAATGGCATACTAAATTTCCAACGGGTTAAAGTGATAAAGTCCCAAAGTGTCCAGATACTTATGAGGCCGACTGTACAACTGTGTGTTTATCTTGTATTTATATCTTGATTGATATCTAAACAGTTATTTGGATGTTTCAGGTTAGATACGTGGTCACAACTTCAAGCTCAAGCCAGTGTCGAATCCGCGATATCTTGGCGGACAGCTGCCGACTGGCAATCAACAGGTACGATTTTTTTTTTGAAGTCTAAAATCCACCATCAACCGTTAAGTCATAGATTATATTATTCGTAATCTCATCTTACTTTTAATTTATAATTTTAATGATGTATTGGACTAATATTATATCGCTGTAATAATAATAATAAACTCTTTATTTCGGAATACAAGGAATCCATAGTTGAATTAGTAACACTTACTTACATCTAGTTAGGTTAGGTTAGGTATATAAAGCTAACTAGGTAGTACAATCGGTAGGGGTCGAACGAATGGATGCAAATGACATAAGGAACAGGACTAATGGAGTAGAAATAATCAGTGTTACATTTTTTATGCGCTCGATAAATTTGTCGATGTCGTTGTAGATAAAATTTCTACATAAGTCTTTTATCGTTATCAATGGTGATACATTTCATGTATATAAAATGAGATTTTTTTTTAATGGATATTTATTTCAAAGTAGTTCTTGTTACGCAATTGTGTTTAATTTCATCCTTTCTATAGTTCTAAATGACTGGAAATATGAAACAATATTTTTACTTGCAGAAGATCAGAGGCGACCCAGTCTCGAGCGACAGAACACGCTTTACGACGAAAGTATGGGCTACGGTTATGACCCATATTCCAATAGCACGCACATTAGGTATGGATCGTTTTAATGCTCCACTACTGCCTTCGCCAATTTAATTTTTGTTGGGCAAAATGTATGAATGGTAGAATATGCCTTTAGGCATTAAGTCCGCCAATTGTAATTTTCTGTAATATTTGTAATGAAGTTTAAAATCTTTAAATAAAGCAATGCTTAATTGGACACTTTAATATATCATAGATCCAAATAACATTTATTTGTCAAGAGTTATGTTATAAATATGTCTGTATGCAATAATATGTAAACTTTAATTAACATTGAAAAGAATACAGAAATAAGCGAAGAGTTACCTGAATCACATTTCAGACTGGCATTTTAGTGATAAACTGGATGTTCCTAAATCATTTTACACGTACTTACTTTAAATTTATCTCACTTTATTTAAGTTCGAGAATGTTTTTAATTATTAAAATCATTCACTATGCATGGCTCACTATGAGTACAAGTATGTTACAGATTTTGTTGAATTAAACCCAATTTTTTTGGTTTAACCCTCTATTGCAATGTGAATAAGGCTATAAATTATATTTGCCTTACCGATAATAGGGACACCAAATAAGAAAATCAATAAGTTGGAATTTTCTCGAAAAAGGATCAAATTCTTAATCAAATTTTGAAAAAAGTAACTCAAAATAATCAATAATTACATAATTATAAGTCTTCAAAGTTTTAAGAGGGGGCATACTCCGTTCCTTTTCCCCAAAACGCACATTTGTATTAGAACGATCGTCATTTACTATGGCGCACCTGGTCAATGACGTCACTGATCTGTCTTGTTTTCTCTCTCTAACCAGCAACATTAAAACGGTTGTAGCTTCGTTATTTTTTGAGATATTTGAATAGGATTTTCACCACTTGGCATATTTTTTTTTGCCTTGTTTATTTTGGAGTAGTCTTATGGAGTAGTCAAAGTTTGATTCAACATCCCTATTGTTTCACACGGTTTAAATGTGTATTAATGTCTTTCTAGGGACCATTCTCATTTATCGCAACAACACAGCTACGAAGAGTACTACGACTCGAGTAGTTACCCGTACCAGATGTCGTACGTAGCGGACGATTCGCGGCAATGGGATAGCGGCGGACGCTACTACTTCGACGAGTGTTACGGGCTCACGTCGACGGAATACGAGAACATAGTTAATAAGAGACGATCTTCTGTTGTTCAGTTGCCACAAGTGCCGCAAAAACAGGTTAGTCTGGTATTGATAGCCCAGCATTCATCGCAGTAACCTAGTTAATAAAAGTACAGTATCAATTATTACCGATGGCCGTTGGGGCCGGAAGGTTCTCGAGTGGCGACCACGGACCGGAAGGCGCACCGTGGGCTCCCCACAAGGTGGACTGATGACCTGGTAAAGATCGCGGGAGTCCGCTGGATGCGGGTGGCGCAGGACCGGTCATTATTCTCTTTGGGGGAGGCCTATGTCCAGTAGTGGACGTCTTTCGGCTGATATGATGATCAATTATTAGAGATTGTAATATTTTAATACGATATTGTACACTGATATATAGACCAGTTCTAGCTTCTAGGTGATTTATTCAGATTTGGGAAACGTGGACATATTTTGCGTCGAGTCAAATCATATTTAATTAATAGGCTAAAGCCATTCAATCAAGATCAGGGGATCAAGAGATCAAGTCACGTATATTAGAATTACGATTTGAAACGAGATATTTACCATGTATATATGTATTTTTGAGTTCCCGATATTTCGGCACTGTTACAAGCGCCATTATCAATACAAGGATTAACTGACGTGCTGCGAGTTTTAGTTGTGGTCTACCGACACACCATAGCGATCTACCCTCTTCCTGGTTCGCTTTTTTCCCACAGTATCACTGTCACTACCACCGTCCGCCTTGTCACTTGAAACTCGATTACGGTCACGACACACCACACTCATAGTATCAATACGCGAGTTCTTTAGCGAGTTTGGTAAATATCTCGTTTCAAATCGTAATTCTAGTGTAAATGACCATGTAAGCTTGAAGTCACGTACACCTTTATGTTTCTTCGCAGTTGTATGTATACAGATAGTTAAATAACGGTCTCTTTTTCAGCTTCCCGCATCCTCTCGGTATTCGGACTTCAACGGTATGGCGCCATACAGGCCGCGGCAAAGGCGGACCGCCGCGAGTCTGCCCGGTATGATGAGACTTTATAGCTTAACGCAACCTACTTACAATGATATCAGTAAATTAAAAAGTAAAATAAAGTTATGATAATTTCTATTGTTGCAATTCTAATAAAGGGTAAGTTCTGCCCTTTATATGAACCAATTTCACTGGAGCGCCCTTATTATTTAAAAAATGCTCATCTATTTAGGCCATTTTCTGTTCGAATTGATACGTATCATGACATTTGCTCTACGTTACTATCTAGAACAGGACTATTGCTATCTAATGCAATACATTTCAAGCCGTCGTCTCCCGGCGAAAAAAATAAACAATAACATTCTTTTGTTATGATCCCGGGGATCCCAGGGACCGGTAGACGACGGGTGATTTTTTTGGATTTTTCATTAAGAAGTATCGTTTCAAACATTACTCCAAATAGACCGTTTTCAAGTTAAATTTGTTTATTTCCGCTTAAATATTATGGGTGGATCAAGTCATCTCTTGAGCATGCTAGAAGTCCATAACATAAACATTTTTCTAATAAATTCTGTTACTGTTATCTTCTCGCTGACGGGACAGAATAACAACAAGAAAAAGTTGATTTATTTATTTATTTATTTATTTATTTATTTATTTATTTATTTATTTATTTATTTATTTATTTAAAAACTCCTGTGAGCTTACAGGTCATCCCAAAAATGCCCACAAGATTAATATTGCATACGTACATAATATTAACAACTTAAATTTAGAAGAATATTACAAGGTGAGTTTAATTAGAGCTAAACAGTTAACATTGATTCAATGGATACTTACATTATAATTATAACGAACCGACTAGGCGGTTTGCGAAAAGTACAACTTTAGTTTTTAATATTGACAAGTTGTCAGCAAATACATCAGCGTCCTGGATTTGTGAAAGGAACTCATTCATCAGGGCTATGGCTCTGACAGTTGGTGCATTCCGGGCTTGATGAGTACGAGTTCTACCGGAAGTAGTGGCAAAAAGATTTCGCGTCCTTCTTCCCTTGCGGCCTACCGCGACTACAAAGTTTTCGGGAACAAATAAATGAAATTTGCACAGAGCACTAGGATTGTCCACTCTATGGCGCAGGAGCAAGCAGTAATGATAGAGTGTCGCAACCTTCCTGCGCAGCTCGAGGGTCTCCAGACCCACCATCCCGGCCACGAACAGCGACGGGAAAAGACTTGGGTAATACCCGTAGTAACGCTTGTATAGGAACCGAGCAAATTTGCGTTGCACTCTTTCAACCATGAGCGCATATTTTTTTTCGCGAGGATCCCACACAATACAATTATACTCTAGTTTACTTCTCACATAGGCATTATAAAGCACTATGGCTATTTTTACGTCCCTAAATTGGGCTGCTATTCTAATTATAAACCCTAGCATTTTGTTAGCCTTCTTGCAAATATTTATGACGTGATCATGCATGTCAAGTTTTGTATCTAATATAAGACCTAGATCTTGGATTGCAGATACACGCTCAAGCGGGATGCCTGAGAGAAGATAGTTCGCTATGACAGGGTTCTTTGATCTTGTAAAAGTAATGGTCTTACATTTTTTGGCGTTCAGCTCCATTTTGTTACGTGTACTCCATTGGGATACGGTATCGATTACCCGCTGAAGTGATTGACAATCCAATGCATTATTTACCGGCGAAGCCAATTTAAGATCATCAGCGAATAGAAGAAACTGCACCCCTACTATTTCCTGACACAGGTCGTTTACCATAATAAGGAACTGGGTTGGCCCTAAATTACTCCCTTGACTCACACCTGAGCGTGTAAAATAATCATTTGACCTAAAGCTGGACATCTGCACGTACTGCCTACGGTCCCTTAAGTAGTCAGCAAAGAATGATAACAGTTTCGGAGTGAAACCGAGGGCTGAAAATTTTTTTAGCAATACGTCATTATCCACCAGGTCAAACGCCTTTTTGAAATCGAAGTATACCGCGTCTACTTGATGGTGCGAGTCCATATGCTCTAGAACGTAGTCTAAGAAACATATGTGGTTTGTGGCAGTAGAGCGGGCACTACGGAACCCATGTTGGGCGTCGTTCAGCTGGTTGCCAATTTGTTTTACGAGACTATCGTTTAGCACGCTTTCGAAAAGTTTACCGAAAACGGAAAGAATTGCTATTGGTCTGTGTGTAAGAATCTCATTGGAATTTGCCTCTTTAGGGATGGGTGTAACCCTTGAAACTTTCCACTTCGCGGGGTACACTTCTGACTTCAACGAGAGGTTAAAAATGTATAGCAGTGGTTCTTCTAATACTGACAAGCAGTCTTTCGCTAAGTAAGGGGGAATATTATCCGGCCCGCTAGCGGATGAGGCTTTGAGTCGTTTGGTAGCTTTGCGTAATTCCGTTAGACTGATATGTGGAATTTCAACCCTCAACGAGTCATTATAACTTTGGCTGCCTGCTACATACTGCTCGGCTTCCTTTGGATCCAATCTTGGAATATTGGTATGAAATACTGACCCGAAGTATTCAGCAAATGCATCAGTGGCTTCCTGCTTCCTGATGGACCCCTACACACAATAAAATCAAAAAATGTCTCTGTTACTATATAAAACTTTGATAAAATCATCGTATCCTTTAATCACTTTATTGGTATTATCATTACCTTTGTCATACCTAATTTGAAATCAAAACATTTTAAAGCTTGAAGGCCTCTTAAACCGCCCGCGTGGTTATTTCGGTTTCCCCTGGATATTCCCCGCCCGGCCTACAAAAAATCTTTATATAGAACGGATGTCAATATGGCTTCTGACGTTACCAACCTGTAGCTCTTGTTTCACTAACCAGCAATATTAAAATTACCACCTTTTTATTTTCAGATATTTGGTTTATTTTCACCATTAGGCTTAATTTTTGGTCAACTTTCTTTTATAGTTTTTTTGTACCTAATTACATTATTACATGAACTACGTTATTATTGTGACCAGCTACGCCCTCGTCGACGCCGAAGCGGGGTCGCGCGCTGCCGGTGCCGCCGGGCAGCGAGTCGGGCTCCGTGCGGAGCCGCGGCGGCCGCCGACTGCCGCGCCCGCCAGCGCCTGTGGCGCAACACGTGCCTTACCTACCCGGTAATTATAGGATGATGTCCGGCGCCCGCTACCTAATCCCAGTGTTTAGCGTAGGAACTAGTTTTTACGGAGGCGAGTGCCCACCACTACCAGACCCAATAGAGACCCCCTATTAATAGATTTTTTAATGTTTTTCTTTCTATGATCCATGACACATCAGTTCTATATTCTTTCTTTGTGACGTAAACATCAAGGGATCTTAATGATATATTTATGATCGTATGGTAAATTGAAACCCGAGTGAAGTGAAATACTCTACAATAAAATCTTGAGCGTAACGAGGGTCTCAGTGTTTGTGCCCAAAACGGACATAATTTTGCTACAGAGTTTTTTACAACTGCACCTGCCCAGTTAGCATGATAGGTTATTCCGTCATGCTTTATTTGACCACTTAGTACAATTTAATCCATAAAACGTGACGGTAAAACTTATAGTGCCAGCTGGGCTGCTATTCAAGAAAAGTCATTGATGCCATCAAATGCGGGAAGATAAGTACAATTTTGATCCCTCATTTTGAGGCAACAATGACATTGACAGTGATTCACAAAGCCTTCGTTTTAGATTTGTGGCACTTATGTAAGTGGCTTAAGGGACCGATAAGAGAGTGAACCAAGACCGCATTTACAAGTAAGTATTCCTGTACGGAGGATGTCGAAGAGTAGTGCGCTTCTGTCTCAATTCAACCCAAGTTACTTATATCCTGTTCCGCCGCTCCATATCATAGGGTCTTCTTTCTATGGTCTTCATATACGTATGCTGTGAAGAATCATTAGATTCGTAGAATATGTCTTTTGAACTTTTCATATTTTACAGAAACTGATAAAACCATACCGGACGTGAGTTATGGTTATGACAGCTACGGGTACCAGCCAGAATACCAGGACGCAGTCACGGAACAGTATCAGGATCATAATTACAACACGAAGTGAGTACGGTCATTTACAAAAACATTGGATACGACAAAGCGGTCAGAAATACTTGATACTAACCTTTTTAGACCCGTTGCGCCAAACGTACTTTGGTTTTTGAATCAATCGGTGTTTATGGGTTTAATTTCGAGACGATTTAAATATTCCAATTTGAAACAATGTATTTTGTGTGCTCACTTTCACTCATCATAACGAACGCGCTCATAATAATTCCAATTCCCACCATGTACCGTTTTACTTATAGCTTTATTTATTTATTTTTGGTAAATACTAAAGAATATTTAAATTGTATTGTATAATTTACATTTGAATCAATCCACGTTCCTTCATTTGAGATAAACATGCTGAGCGCTAAAATATCTCACTGAGGCTTGATTCAATCAATATTCGACTTGCATTGAACTCTTCGAAACGAAATGATCTTACATCTGGAAATTGATAATATCTATTTAAAACATTTATAAGTAGTAGAATATGTACTTGTATTTGGTTTACTTACCTTGTTACTCACATATAATAGTAAAATAATTTGGTTCTGTTTTAACATATTTGTTACAGCTACGATGAAGATGGAATGCAGCCTTTCTTTGATGAAACCCCACACGCCACACCTCCAGCCGCAGGTATTTTTTAAATTGGCTATATATCCAACATAGTCTAGTCAATTATACAATTTGATTAAATGTACAAAATAAGTGTAAAGTGAAGTTATTTGAATGATGATACGATTCAATTTACTGCTCCTGCCATTGAGAATATGTAGGTATATAAATAACTAATTGATAACAGCTTCCGCCATACCAGATTACTGATCTCAGTTACTGACCAATAGTAGCCGACAAATGTCGTTTCGATTCGCAAACTGGCTGTGTGAGGAATTACCTTTTAACATATTCAAATATTTCTTTAAAATTTCAGCTCAAAAAACTCCATGGAGTGAAACGGAAACAACGACACAATTCACATATCCAGTTACTAGTGAAGAAGAATCTTTAGTTCCCTTATCAGTGCCATCAACTATATCAACCTATTTACCACAACCACCAGTCACTAGAAAACACGATGTATATCAAGACCAAAGCTATCAACAATACGATTTACAATATGACACCCAATCACAGTATCAGACATACGATCAGCAACACCAGTATCAGGACACACAATACATAGATCAAACTCAGGATTATCAATATCAGCAGCAATATGAACAGGAACAATATCAAGATTCACATAAACAGCAGCAGCATTTGGAACAGGAACAACAATATCAAGAACAATTTGCGTTGCAGCAGCAAAAGCAACAACAGGAACAGCAATTGCGGATGCAACAGCAACAACAACAGCACCGACAACAACAACAAGTGCAACAAGCGCAACAAAAGCAACCAACGCAGCAACTCCAAGCAAGTGTTCTTACCGGAGCAGCTACGTTAGGAAACTTTATGGCAGGTGGTGCCAAGAAACTTGGAAGTCTGTTTGGTTCTGCTGCTGCAGCTATGACGACTCCCGCTGTCAGCCATCCATCTGCATCAGTTCCTGCCACTACTACCCATTACATTCAATCAGCAGTTGTAGCACCAGTGACGCCTTTTACGAGTACAACAACTGTGCCCCCATCCGTCCCCGATGTATCGCCACCAGTGCCCACCGCAACCACCTCAGCATCTACCACTTTACATCGAACTTCATCTCTTAGAAGACAGGAGTCGATACAAAGACCTTCTGTGCAACGGACACGAACGCTGCCCGAAGCGCCGGAAGAATTACCCCCGTCAAGTTATGACGAAAGTGCCTACGAAGACGAGTATCATAAGACTGAATTCGAACAATCAATTGACCGTGATAGGACATCTTTGGATAGGTATAATGACGATGAATACGTACATGAGACAATTCCCGAAGATATCCTAGAAGAAAGCCAGTTGACGGAAGAAACTGCTCTGCAAAGCCCCTCTATCCAGAAAACTGCATCGCCGACCAGGTCTGGCTCTGTGATAAGGAAACCTTCTCTGGACAGTTACCATAGTCAAACCCCATCGATAGTTGATCGGAGAACTTCCCAAAGCTCTTTTCATCTCGAAGAAAAATTAACTGTTCCAACCACAAAAGAAGGTAAGTATTGTGATAATGTTTGCTATTTTTTAGTAACATTGTACCACAACATTTTGGGCCTGACTCAGTCTGAACATTTATAAAAATTAGATGACTAATAAGAATGTTAACAGTGCAGCTACGAGTATTCGTCAATATACTTAGCGCTGCAGATTTTGCAGTGAGCAAGACCCGTCAATTAACAGACGTGAATACAGCTCGATTAGTATATTTTAGTTACTTTCATAGTATTATATCATATGGTATTTTAATATGGGCCAGTACTTCAGAATATAATATTAATACTAGAAACAAATACATATAAGCTCACAGTGCCCACCACTCAGCTCCATAAAATAAAAAAAAACATATATAGGTAATTACAATAAGCTTCCAACAAATGTGGTTACGTTAATGTCAGTATATAATCAGTTGATTTATCTATTAATACATTCAAGAAATATATCAAGCGCAAACTCATATCGAAAGCATATTATAGTAAAAAAGACTACGTGAATCATAAAACACCGTGAGATTAATTGTTCCTGAAATATTAATAATATTTGAAATGACCTTAGATGTTAATGACAATTTTAAGAATTATTAGGTACATTACATATAATTTGATGGTGATTGTCTATTTGAGATTCAAATTTTATTCTAGAGACTGTGAGACTACTATTTTTATTTATTTTTCGTTTTGACGAGCGTACTGTGAATTGATTATACTTACTCTCTTTTTACTAATCTAAAGCAATTCATTTGATGAGGTTCAAAATAACATCAATTAATTGACTGACGGTTCAAACGCGCATTAAAATTGAACATAACACATATTATTAAAAAAAAACTTATATTGCATTTTGAATATTAATAAAGTCAATTTTTTCAGAAGCAAATGCCGACAAAGCAAAAGTTAAATTTCAAGAAGAACGTACGACGTTTCACGAAGTGCCCGAGGAACCAGAGCAATTTGAACGGCGAGAATCATTCGTCCGTGAGGAAGAAGATAGAGAATCGTTCCACGATCAGGACGAACCATTCAGTGAAGATCAAGAAAAGTTCGATGACCAGGAACAGTTTAACGAAGCAGATGAACACTACGCCGAAGACGAGGTGTTCCAAGATGGACAAGATAGGAATGAAGAGGAACAATTGAATTTCCAACCTGAACAACCGAAGCTGACTCCGAGGCAGCGGTGGCACCGCGCGTACAACAAGATCGTGATGCAGCTAAATGTGAGTAATTTTTACATTTCCATGAAAGCAGAATACTTGTAATAATTTTGTTAATGAATGACGATGATATACCAATTTATGATAAATATTATTTATACAGTTATAGGTTCTGCTTTCAATACTTATTTTATTATTAGTGGTTCTATTTTTTTGACATGGAGGATTCATTTTTTGTTAACACGCTTCGGATAAGGTAAGTTTTAAAATCATTACAGTACGGTTAAAAATATCTAAAAATTGTTATCCAATATATTTATAAAAAATATATATATATATATAAAGTTTAAATCAAAATGGTCTAAAAATATAACTAAACTATTAATGTTGACTTACATTATACTGTCCCAATAATATTGAACGAGACTACTACAATAACATACAACGATGAAGCAGAAGTTCCTTCAAAATATAATAAGCCATATGTTTATAGTTAACACCGGAAATTGTACGATAAGGTAAGTGATACGAATAAGATAATCAAGTTTTGTTGCAGCAAAACTGTGAATTAATAAAGATAATTCAAACCTGTACTTAAGTAACTTTTAGGTAATACATTATAATTCAAAATTACTAAACATGTTTTTGGGTGAATGGGAGTAGGTAACAAAGAAACCTAATAGCAATAATAATTCTCCTAAACAATAATGTTTGAGTCGTTTTTTTCTTCGAAAATATTTCTAAATGTAGGTACTTCCTCATTTAAACATTTTAGTACGTACAACAACAAAGTTGTAACTATTCAACTGAAATCTAATTCTTGTAACAACATCGGTAACAAGATTAACGCATATAGTGACATAGTGCCACTATGTCCCCCGCTGAGTAAAAGCTCGACGAATGCGAATATACTACTTAACAGCCTTAAGAACATTGACCTCTTAATGTAACCTTGAAATGAATACTGTTGCTGCCCTTACATAAACTGAATCATTATATTTATTGTCGCCGACATTTTCTTTCTCAGAAAAGAAAACTCCATTCATTTTCTTTTGTTTGCCTTGGCTTTAGACTTAGTCTAAAGCCAAACTTTGTTGTTTTAGCGGTATGACTATCGATTGCAAATTCAATAATATTGTGACGGAGAAGTAGGATGTTCCTTATAAAGAAGCCTTTTTATCAAAGTTTACGTACAGGCAACTTGGCTCATTAACATAGAACGGAAGATGCCTTAAACGAAATACTTAGAATGAATATATTAATATGCAAGAAATTATAACGAAGTTCTCTTTTGATGTTGTTTTATGCAAATTCATTACAGCATATAAGATTTTACGTGTAATCATTATAATATATATTATGTTATCAAAGACAGCCGGAGGAATGGACCTGCTTAATATGAAATTGTTATTTCTAATATCTGTAAGTACACATCTTACGAGGCTCGAATTTTCGAATACAAAGCTCTAAGTACTTTAACCTTGGAATACCGAAAAAAAATGGCACGCTTTTATTTAATGTCCTGAAGACGGGTATTTTATTGACATTATAGTGCACATGAATGCAATAGAATTTTCATAAAACAACCATATCATAATGTATAATAAATTAAAAAAACAAATGCACTCATTATTCCTGAAGGATATGTATCTGAATATTTAAAAAAATGAACCGTCAGTTCACGTATGCTCTCAATCTATCACACGCGGATTATTAGCAAACTCGATTCGATATTGGCAAAGTTCAGGTATTGCAGTTAAAATTAAATCCTTGTTGTTTTGGTCTCCAAACAGCTGTTATGAGCGAGATAATGTTTTTAGTTTTAATTGTCCTACTTCAACCTAGCACGAAACGCCTTATCCAGCTTAGTTTATATTGCCCATTATAGTCAGAGCAAATCTTCCCCATGAGGTTATAACTAGTTTTTATAGACCCATGTTGCCTTCTCGGACTGAAATTATGCCAAAAGGGAACATGATTAGTGTCAGATTTACACGAGTGGCTTTATTTATTTAAAGTTTATTGGAGTCGCAGGGAAGTACCGTGAAGAAACTATTTAATTTGAAACTTCTTTTTTCATTGCCGTTGCGGAAAAGGTTATCAAACATCCACGTAGATTAGATTTCAGTGATCTAAGTGGATAACTGGGGCTGTCTGATTGGTTATTAAAGTTAATTGTAACAATGTCTTTGCGGTCACGTCGATCGTAAAAATATAGGAATAAATTGGGTTTTATAGCTATTTATATTAGCCACAGCCTTTTGTAGAGTATGTTGACGTCTTGATTCACGTATGTTTTCGGTTTGTTAAAGAGGTCCTTATTAGAAAAGGGTTTTTAGATGTTTCCTTGAGCGGATTCACAAGGGCTATATATATGCGGTACTTTAACATGATTAGGTAGGTAGTATAGTATACCTATACTCGTGTCTGTATATCTAAGTCGACGATTTTGATTAGTATTGTCGTATAAGATTTTTCCATAGATAATACGGTAATTTTAATGTAAAATAAAAGTAAACCATAATAGGAATATAATTAAGCCTTGTATTATGTGTTTTGTTTTGTCCCGTGAAAATGGCCCTTGGCAATTTTCCGGCGAGAACGCGAATCCAACCGACAATGTGTTTGATGTAACAAAAAGTAAAATTGCCTGTTAATTAATGTTGAGTTTAATTAACGTAGGTAAACAATTTTCATTGGAGTAGGTTAAAAAGTTGCTTTTATTCTAATATAATATACATCCGTACTTTTGGCATCCCGCGGTCTGGTACCCGATACGGAGGACGTAGGCACCCGCGGAGCTCTCGCCTCTCTTTGAACCCGATCACCTCATTAGTTCAGCTGAGTTACTCTTACGTACATAGGCAACTACGCAATCCACTCAGTCCGTTAGCAGACTTCGTCCCGTACGCACTCTTAAAACGGGTCGACATTTATCTTGAAGAGTTTGGAAATTTTAACATGGTGGCGGAAACGGAGCGTAATGTCGCGATAACGGCATCCTGCGGGTCGTGGCCTTAGTGATTATGCGACTCGTACGCAGCTATCAGCCATTTGTATGCAAATGCGGTGCAGCCTCAGGTGTAAGTGTTAACATTCAGTGGCGTCCCGGACGTGGCTTGTAATGTACTTTAAACTGTTCTGATAAAGTTGTAAAAATGGTTCGAAATAGGAAAGTGCAGGCGATCAGCGAAGCAGATGTGCGTCGTGATCAGCCTTATGTTAGTGGCTCTCGGTTGCGCGTCCGCCGAGGCTCCAGCTTGACTGACTTGGATAAGCTGCGATGTGGTGGGTCTAGTGGTGGTGGTTCCATTGGGGATCTGATGAACATGTTCAGTGGGAGTGCTAACTCGGTTGGCAGTGATACATTGGTGGCACGGACTGTTCCTCTTGAGACTGTCAGGCGTAGCGTGGCTCTACCATCATCTGCTCTAGCTCGACCGACTCCGTCACCTCTGATACACGTGTCACGTCCAGTGGGACCGCTGACGATGGCCCAACGGACGCTTAGGTTCAGCAGGCTGTTGAAGTACCAGCCCTGCTCTGCCGACGCTCCTATAACTTTGGTGAGTTGTATCGAATTATGAAATCATACTACAATAAGTCAAGATACGCTAAGAGCGTTTATGGTTTTGATAACCCTGTTGAATTAAAGAAAGTCATTCGAATCAATGAACATGATTTGAATAGCACACCGATCAGATTTGTAGGAAAGTCAGTTTCGATATCTTAAACTGTACCTACAGTTTGCGTTCAATTTTATCTACAGTGCACATCATAACCTAATTCCTAAGCAATAAAGTGTAATCCGATAAATTGTAGTAAAAAGTATCACTGTCAATAAACGATTTTTGAATAATGTTCCGTGTTTGTGCAGATATTTAGTACGTGGATTTATTTGACGTGGACTATACCCAATACTGGTTATTCCTTTGTGATTATCGTATTATCTACTGTTTATACTTATCGATGGTTTACTGACATGATTAACTATCGATTAACACTTTTGCTGTGCCTGATTTACTTTAAATTTGTTTAGTAAGTATCATATGTAATGGCGTATTTATTTGTTCTCACTAAAGCATAGCAGTTTTCCGGTTATATGCTAAACAAGCCCGGGATGCGATTCGGCTCTGACTAAAGTGGGTCATTGTCAGATTTAGGTTCGCGTCTTTTCGGTGGACATATCAAAAGTTAAGAGCTACAAAGCTTAATTTTGGATTGGTCTACTAACCGCAACAACAGAGTCTCCATTGCTATGATTCCATGTACTAAAAACATAAGCCGTTAAGAAGCACATAAGCCGTTAACTATTGACCACCGAAGGGAACACTTTTGTTTTTCCAACTGACAATGACCCAAGTAAGATCAGTAAAAATGTAAAAATATATTTGGCATTATACATATTTGCACAAAATAGGTTTTTATTATGGCCTCAAATACTATTTAAGTTCACTACGTATGTTTTTTTTTATTTTGTTCATGTATTCTTGCCGGAGGATGAAAGTAGTTATAATTTGTACATTCGAACAGTTTATATTTTTAACCTCATTGCCATATAACAAGGTCAAAAAATGCTACTTCATTTTATAGTCGAATGTGCAGCTAAGGAATTATTTTTCTGCACTATTTCTTAAGTACCTTGTCACAGTGACATTCATATGAGATCTCTAGCGGCTATGATGGTTTTCACTGTGGTCCGAAAATCAAATTCCTTGACTTCATTAGCCCCCATACAAAATTGTGACAGTGACATACAGTACAAATTAAAATTGTTCTAGAATGTAATGTTTTATAAAATATTTATAATTTAATCGAGTCTTGTGAATGTATATTTCGTATGTAAACAAATCCAGTTTTGAACAAATAGAATCGATAGCAATGCATAGGAAAGCAGAATGCATTAGTCCGGGGAGAAAGTCATGCATTTTCAACAACTGCATTTTTATTTAAATAGTTCCATTTACATTTGAAATGAGTTCGAGACAAGAAATGTAGGGTGCAGTAGGATCCCATGTTAGGAAAATAAAGTAAAAATATTTGTATAAGGATTAAAAAAGGTAAGTTCACCGGCTATGTAAGTCGAAGATGGATATAAAATAACATACAATCGGTGATATAATAAAGTCCCTTTTTATTACTTAGTTTGCGTCACTGGTGTAAAACTGTACTGTTGTTTACCTTTTTTACATTTTTACTGTTGTACAATTGTTATAGCGACTACAATGAAAAAAATTAAGGCGTAAACCTAATATTATATTCGCGTCTCTTTCTACGGGTGTCAAGTTACACAAATGGATTTTATTTATAACATTATGGTATAGTAAAATACACAAGGTAACAGTTATCAACATATTGAATAAACCGATGTATGTTAGGTTCAAATATAATATTAATTAGCGAACTTCGGTGCATCGTCCTCATATAAAAAAAATTGCATGACCTTGTCTTGTCCGCACGTAGAATTTGTTAAACAAAATAAATAAAACGGCAGAACACTCTATCGTCTTGGCTTAAAGTACAAGTTTGCTTAGATATGCATCAAAACCGGCCAAGTGCGTGCCACATTTGAAACCACTATTAGATTGAATCTAAAAAGGTCATATCTTAATAGAACACTTACGGCACTTACGACCTTTTATTTGGGCAAGACAGTGTTTAAGCGAAAACTCAAAATACGTATAACCTATCTTGTTCAAACCAAAAACAAAATTTTAAACTTCATAGTTTGGCAATGAAAGGGGGGAGGATACACTTTTTATAACTTTGACAGCTAATATCTCACCAACGGTTGACTTATATGGAAAAAAATTTTAGAGACCTCCAGTTACATGTACGGAGTGTCCCCTTAATTTAATATATTTTTGTAATTTCACATCACTTTTACGTAGCGGTTCATAGCAAATCAAATTCATACCAAACCTTTACTTTCCTAACAAATTTCGTAATTGTCTCCAACTAAATCGGCTGTAACATACGGATGGACAGACATAACGAAACTATAAGGATTTCATTTTTTCCATTTTGGCTGCAGAACCCTAAAAATAAATGATTACCATGATAACGCTTTACGGCCATTTATCGAGTAATGATACACAATTTGTCAAATAAAATATCTAAATAGTTTCGTAACAGTTCTTATAACAATAGGTAAATTAAAAACTAATTAAAATTAATTTTGACTTTTACATACAGGAAAATTTTGTTTTCGGGTTCTCAGTTTTGAAATAAGATTTAGAATAATTATTAAAATACTGTGATGTCTGTCTTACTTCAATATATATTGCTAATTAATTAAATAGACTGATATTAAACTTCTAAAACACTATATTCATAATAACAAAATATTTATATGAAATTCCTAGACTATATATTTTACCCACAAAGTCCATACAATTGATCCATGTTATTTGGCAAAATATAGTTAAATAGCTTTTACTTGCACGGCGTTTAATACGTGTAATAAATACCGACAATAATTTAACATGTTATAACGACAAACCATTTAACCTTACACCTGGTTTGATAAGGATCAGTGCCATCAAAAATAAACTGTACAACAGAAACGAAAAATTCAAATTTCTTCATCACTTTTGGTTTAGCTGTTCCAAAAATTCCATACAGTGTCCAGCAGTTGTAACTTATTGTTCAAGAACGTGATACATCTAATATACTTAGAGTCGTTGCAACAAATATGGAACATATTGCGAGGGACACAATAAGCCACAATTGAATGGAAAACGGAGCAATTGTGATTGAGCACAAAATTATTGAATGCTTGTGTTTGATCTTTATCACTTGAATGACACAATTATTCATGATAATTCACCTGCACGTTTCTTTCTTCTGATACCTTGATTCAGTCAAGCTATGCATATTTCTTCATGAATTTCAGTAAGTACTTCAGTTTGGGCATTTCAATGTTATGTATGCACCTATTAAAGTCACCGATGACTTTAACCGAGTGTGTCATCATCCGGGAAATAATGTCTTTCAGGCAGACACTCAGATCGGAAACTTCCTTGAAGCCGTGAATTCCAATTTCCGCCATCACTACGGGAAATGGTGAAGTTTCGTAGAGAAACTGGAAAATAAAACATATTAATATCATAATTACGATCAATAGGAGGTCTCTGACTCAATTTTTGATATGATATCTTGTCGGAACATGTCTACGCAACGAGATTCTCCGCAATGTTCAGAGCCTTGTTTTAGCAACAGACCATTGAATTGGAATTAAATCTGACTGTCAATATGTTGCACCCTACTTGCCAACGATCTAATGCAACTGGGAGTGAATCAATCAAATTACAATTGAACGCTGGCCCTAAAAACCTACCTCGTTAATGATGACATTTAAATTTTATTAGATCATCATACCGATAAAATTACACATAATTTTAATTGGAAACAAAGAGCATTATACGACACAAATTAAATTCTAAACTACAAATAATAAAAAAACCTACAAACTAAACTTAAAAATAAATAATCTAAAATAAGGGGTCCCTCCGCGGCATAGTGCCAAAGATGCTGGCAGCATTTCCTCGCTGTATAGCTGCAATGCTTATGCGTTGAGCGAGGAAGCTGCCAGCTCTTTGGTCACCAGTGGTGTCTACTAACCTTTTAGCAAGTTCTTTGAAGAAATCTTGGGCCCTGGGACCCCATGGACCGAGGTTCTCTACACCAAACCCTCTAAAAAGTGCCTCTAGCCTCTATACCAACCCATGTCAGACAAAATCCAATGTGTTAGAATAAAACGTAAATTAGCAATCACATACGTGCACCACATGGGGCACCCTAATTACTTTAGCACGTGTAAATTAAGTCCCATATATATATACCTCTCCTAATTATTAACTAATTTTATGCCCTGGTGACGTTGAACATTTATTAAAATGCGCCCAAGCGTTTGGTTAATGACGCAGGTGATGCCAAACATTGATTTTTAAGAAATTTTAAGTTAAGTAGCAGAAGTTCATGTTTGTCATCTTTATGATGATGAACGAAACAAGAATATAATAAAGTACCCTATCCCATGTAATTCAAGGCAAATGGTCTGGTACGTACTACATACTATGCATGAACTTAACCTAGCCAGAACGAGTGAAAGGTACTATAAAACTGAACCTATCTCTAATCTAATTTTACAATAATTGGATTTAAACCCTTGAATATTTACTTTTACAATTTTATGTTTGGCGCGTTTACAACCATGTGCATCAGAATTCAATTGGCTACATGAGCTTGGATTTCGGCGATTATCCATGAATTCTCCATTCATTTACCGATAATAGATTCGTTACCAACACGCCATATAAATGATACAATCCACCCGCTTTAGAAAGGAAGACCTTTGAAGTGACGGGAGAGATAAAATAAGATTGACATGGTACCTATTTACTACTATCTATTTGTAGACATTGGAACCGATATATAACCGAATAGATAAATAAGACTTTAAGCAAAGACCAAATAAGTACAGTAATCTGTTTATTGCCTATTGTTTGAAGTTTTGATTTAATCGATACTTAATATGTATAAATTTTAATTTTTCTTCACATAGCATGTTAGCGTCATATTGAATCGTTTCAGGTAATATTTCGTCTATTTTTCGTTTGATTAGTTTTAAACGAATTCAACTCTACCTTCCTAAATTAGAAGTTCCGTCAGTGCATGTTGACATTTCAAACAGTTGTTACACAAAACAATCAAAACCACGTGTTTACTCTCCGCCTGAATGTGCTCTTCTACCTACCTCAATTTCATGAGTCAATCGCTTTCGTTAATTTCCTTTATTAGGTACTCTCACACTTTGATTGTTTTGAAAATGTCTTTTGTTTGACTACAAATTTAATTGTCTTTGAAGACAATGAACTGAGGTTCGATTCGACATGCTTTAATTGCAGTTGCAATTTGCAACCATATGGCCGAGTTGAAACATTTAAACTACTTCATATTCCACTAAACGTATATTTCCTTCATGTAAAATAAAGAAATAATAAAAGAGGTGGCCGTTTAGTGTTTTATAAAAATCCAAAATTGCAATTACACAATTTGATCTCATACTATATTTACTGTTTTCCCCGGAGGCGAAAAGTGTAGATTCAATTAAAATTAAATCTACCTTGGAACTGGAAAGGCATATTTTAGAATAGTATAATATAAATTGGACTCTCTTTTACATAAATAAGATGAATAATCTATTTTTAAATCATCGTCACTGCCAACGTTATGAAATTTCGCGGAATGCCTCACACATGAAAACAATTCAAGATGTAGGTAGAGAAGGAATACTGAAAAAAATACTCACTACAGTCCTTTCCAAATCTTGACTCTCATGAGAGCAGTTTCCACCAACTTGTTGTTGCTTCTGGCACTCAAATAATTTTGACGCTGAATACTTTTTCAAGTTTTCTAACGTTTCAAAGTGTACTTGTAATTTTTCTAGAAATATAAAAATAGGTTAATAAAGATAACTTATCTAAAACGAGTATAAATGATGTGTTTTTTATTTAAGATGACACCGGGACGTTTAATTATCCTATTTTTTTTAGATGCATCCGTTTTTAAGAAAATATACGGCAGCTCAGCTAAAGTGTGTTCTGATATGCTAAGGGAATATAGTTGAACAACCAAGAAACCCCTAAATATCTTAACTTACTTCCACAAGTCAAAATCTAAAGTAAAGTACAATATCTAAGTAAATATTCTCGCACGAAGGGATACCAAAATATTGTCGCAGTGTAGCGCAACATTACAAAAGGATATTATTTGTTTTGAAAGCCTGTCTTGGAAACGGAAACGTTCCAAACTATAAACAAGGAAGGTATCGAGTAAAATGGCGCAGGTTGATGCGGATGTCAGAAACAAACAAAACATCATTTGCTTGTTGGATGTTGTGGGATGAAATGTGCAGGAATTCTAAAATGCATTTATCGTTGACGGTAGCAACAGTTTATGCCATGGGGTTAACTTAAAAATCAACGGCTCAGCATTACGTGATCGCATACATAGGTACAACAAGACGTGACGTGACGTGTTTTCCATTACAGAGTAACAATATAGTGTATTAAGTATTATAAGCGTAAACATATTGGAGGGGCCATTCATTTCTAAACTAGTGATTAATGGATTTAATGATTTCCTCTTTACGGGGCCAAGAAAGTACTACAAAAACAAAATAAAATTTCAAATTTATAAGGATATATCATTTTGTGAGAGAAAAAATGTATTCATTTTGGTGGTCAGTTTAAAAAATATACTAAGTTTCGCTGGGCAGTAGAAATAATTATGTTGACAACGCGAATCATTATGGCATTGACTGCTAGGCAAAAAATGGAATACCTTACCTGGTAACCGCTGAACTCTCTGGTAGCCTAAGGCCAAGCACAGAGTAACGTTTTCATCAGCAAGCTGGAGATTTTCTCCAAGCAGTTTTACGATAGTTTCTTTACAATATGTGCCATTCCGAGGTTTTCGATCATGTATGATGACCTAAAAATACACTGATGAATTAGTACCGAGCATAAATACAAAGTGTAGAATGTATATTACGTACACATTGAAACACCCAGAGACACGTTCACTAAGACAGCCTTAATAAAAAAAATGTTATACATTTCGAACAACCGAGAAACACGTTCACTAAGACACCCCTAATAATGTATGTTATACATTTTGAACATACCTGAAAATATAATGATATCTGCTCCAGATAAACTGTCATGTAATTTATTGCCTTGTCGGCTTCATTCTTCATTAGAAGTTTTATTTGTGACACCAAAGTGTCCATATCTTCTCTTGACTTTTGCGTGCGTAACTGGATGTCTGCGATGAGCGCTCGGTATCCATTTACTAAATTTTCTTGGAAGTCTCCAGTCTGCAAAATACTTTTTTCATCAACATCAAAACTAAGAGTCTGGCAGATTAAAGATGAGAATGAGTTTTTAACGGAACTTTTTATATGACAACACAACCTGAATTGTCAAACGTCATTGTTCTATGAAATATCATTTTTGATACTTATGTTTATCCTATAAATTTACTCGTTGCTACTTATTATCTAATATGAGTATAATAAAATTACGCGCGTACTTATGCCAGGTTAACTTAAATATCATTATTTGACATGAAATTTGATAATTATAGTGATCGATTATAACACGGGATAACATTTAGGGTACTTCGTTACTCATGAATCGGTCAAGTTCATATGTGTCATGCGCCAGAAGTTGCAGGGCACAGATGATAGTTTATAAGATTAGTTTTTATTGTACTATGTATAGGTAAATTAAAAAAAACGTTTTAAATTTTAAATATATTACAAGAAGTTTCAAGACTGCTTTTCGCGTTACACGTCAGGGATACCACACTTTGAATTTTTGAATTTGCCGTTTCTCATTCTCATCTTTCACTTGCCAGAGTCTATTGAAGATGAGTAAGGCAAGAATTCGTTTATTTTCACTAAGGGTTTTTCGTTGATTTCCATTAAGATATAGAGTAGTTTAATCAACACTTTGGTGATTGAATATCTCTAACGATATTTTTGGAAGCTCAAATTGTAATAGTAAAAATCTCTTCAAATATTCAAGTTTAAAAAGATTTTTTTGTATACTTGTGTAATTCAAGTAAAGTCAAGCGGCCAAGGACGTGCGTTGGATTTGGGATTACGACTTGAATTATGAATGATGTTCCGGCGGGAAATCTACATATTTCTAAGTACTTGTTTTATCTTTAACAGAAAAAATATACTGTTACTCCACTTACCTGTAAAGTCGATGCGACGTAGAAAGCAATTACGACACAAAACGCAAACTTGTTCATTTTAACGTTTATACCGCATTCCAGGTCATCTAAGCGCACTTGACATTTCTTTCCTTATTGACAAAATGACGTTATGAATTTTATTTTATTTCCCATAGAAAAATAATAGAATCTGATTACAAAATGATCAATTAACAGGTATCAAATAACGATCCAGGCTCAATGGTTATCGAGTAACGACTGATTGTTTTGGACGTCGTCTTTTGTTTTGGCTTACCTCGCCGATTGCCGGGTTGATTGTTTGAAATGTACTCCAAACTTATGACGTTACATAAATGAATCGAATCACAAACTGCGGACAATTCACGAACAAATGTTTACAATGTCGTTCATAAACTGCGACAGCGTAAAGAAAACAAAATTATTCGTGACAACGTTTTGACGATAGTACTAAGCAGATTATTTAACAATGAATATTGAAACATAATTTGCTTTGCCCACCAATGGGACACCAGTTTATACAGGCTTAGAAAAATCTATTCTAATTGAAATTCATCTATGCAGTAAGCATTTACATATAATTTCAAAAATAACAAACTATAATAATTTAACTAGGCGATTTTGTTGCATGTAGAAAAACGTCAGCAAAAAGAAATGTTGTTGATGTTTTGATAGATGCAACAAAATCGCTTAATTAGTCTGCAATTTGTATTTCCGATATTAAATGACATTCCGTATTACCCGAGGACACTTATATGATTATTTTAATTTATTTTTGATAGATTGTGGCTGGGGAAAAAAAACGTTTAATTTTCATTTGAGTACCGCGCCATCTACACTGAGACTGCGGAATCTTTTGAAAGACGTTTTTACCGCCCGCTTTCCTCTCATATCGTTTTTCCACAATTGATGAAAGCGCTTTTAGCAATAGGCCGATTGTTTTCTGTTACGTTACACGGAGGGCGCTCCTATTGTTACATTGTCTAAGAATTATAGATGTTTTTCTTTGACGACGACGTGAGGCAAAGTAGGGCGATGAAATAGTAATTTATTTTGTGGCCGATTGTATCTAGTTCAGTATCTTCGTTGTAACTGGTCGGTGGAAGAGCAGTTTAAATATTGAATTTTAAAAGCGTTTTATTAAAATTATTCACTAATTGTTTAAAATGTTTACGAAAAATAAAGATTTGTTCATCTACTTATAGACAACTGAGTATTCAAAAATTAATAAATTAAACATAGATAACTGAATATTCAAAATTAATAAATTAAATATTCAAAGTTAAGTCATGGATCGTAGTGTAATAATTTGAAAACGACAACAGAGTCAACTGTCTAACCAAAAGGACAACAGGCAGTGATTAGTATTTACTTCGTGCATAATTCGCTTATTCCTGCTGGCTTTGTCTGGGTTTACTCCCTTAACGAGAGGTTACCCAGTTAGCAAATTCTAAATTTAATTTGTTCTCCAATGAACATGAACGCTACGAAACAAGCTGCCGTATTTCGATAGCGATTTACTGACTAATTTAAAATATATCAATCACACTACGCTGATAATGGTGCAGAGTTTATATTAGTAATATTTTCTTTCAAAGTCTCCGAGCTACAAACCTGCAATGTGAATCCTTTCAGCGCGAATAACTCGAACGAGCGTCAAGGGGCTACACCAAGTTTTTCGGTACTTATGTCAAACATATTTTTCATATACATATTTCATTGTCTTGTTTCTTTTGGAGTAGCCTTTTGGATTAGTCAAATTTTGAGTCAACCCTATTGCTATAGCTCCGAGCCAGCCAAAAAAAATGTACCTATAGCTAATAAAGTACTATATACTCTTATATCCGCATGATACTCTCCGGAATCTTATCTAGTTACGTTTTGAGAAAGGAAATAAGTAGCTAATGCGTAACCAAATGCAAAAGAGCGTCATGGACTGATAACCAGATCGGATTTGAAATATGAGTTGAATTTCTTACCACTGCACGACGTAGCTTAATTAATACGTCACTCGTACAAACTAAAATTCTGATCTATTTTTCGTGTTCAGTATTAACTACATTTCGTATAAGTACGAGTAACCCAGATAAAGTTGTGGACACTAACATCGGATTTTGTAAGGATCAAAATTTCAGAATTGAATTTCAGATCAAATTTTTGGTAACTCAGTACGGTCGGCCTTACTACACCTTTCTACCGTGTCGCTTTAGCGTAATATTTGAACTCATGAGCCTCCTAGCTTTATCCTATGCATCCTGAAAGATGCCCGGGGTCCGCTACCTAATCACATTTGGCGTAGGCACTAGTTTTTACGGAAGCAAATTTCATCTGACCTTCCAACCCGAGGGGAAACCAGACCTTATTGGAATTAGGCTTGTCAAGTGATTGGGCAAGTTGACTGTTAGGAGTTCTCATGCCGCCCGAAGGCTTCTAACTTGGCGTAACTATTGCTATCATAGATAGTAACCGGAATCAACGGCTTAACGTGCCGTCCAAAGCATGGGAGCGCTCAGTTAGTAACCATGCACACAAAACAGTCACCCATCCAAGAACTGACCGCGGCCCACGTTGCTTAACCTTCTTTCTTGACGCAGAGGAAATGCATTTACCCATGGTGGGGGGTATGTGGGACGCGCCCTTCCATAGGGGAAGGAAAGGGTGCGCCAAAGTTCATATAAAATTGCAATTCAGATTATTGTACATCCGAAAATGTATCTTATACAATTTTATGTCATAATGATCACTATTCATAAATATTTTTGGTTAATAACTATCGTATCTCAGAATTGTCAATATTTATAATGTTATTAAATATAAGTATCTCTGTCGCTATTATCTATATTTATATACTTTTTATCATAACGATTATTAGCAATATAGTTTATTTTTATATAATTATTATACATACTAGTTTTATTGCTAATTTTTTTATTAATAATATTCCGATATTTATGAAACGAAAATAATTAAAACTGTATAAAATACATTTTCGGAGATTTAATAATCGAATTTGCAATTTCATATGAACTTTGGCGCACCTTTTTTATACATACTAGTTTTATTTCAATTTTTTTTATTAATAAAGTATATCAATATAATAATGAAGCTTGCAATTAATCAAAATATTATTGCGATGATTGCTAGCAAGTTTAGTATCTTCTAGTATTATTAAATAAAAATGCAATAAGTTTTGTTTATGAGTTTTTCTTTTGTTGCTAATAATGATTTACATAATTTTTCATTAAACCTGAAAATGTATTACCAAATAATGTTTCATCAAATTCTTATTTGGCAAAACATAAAGAAAACAAAGCCCAGAAAGACCTTTTGGGACAAAATCGACTCTTAATGCGGATAGGTTAGGAAGCTGAAGCGAAGCGAAGCTTCCGTCTTAATCTTCGAGGTTATTTTTTTTATAAATGCCCAGAGGTTATTTTTTTTATAAATGCAAAGACCTTTCGCGGCAAAATCGACTCTAACGCGGATAGGTTAGAAGATTAAGACGGGAGCTGAAGCGAAGCGAAGCTCCCGTCTTAATCTTCGAGGTTATTTTTTTATAAAAGCCCAGAAAGACCTGTTGGGGCAAAATCGACTCTAACCCGGATAGGTTAGAAGATTAAGACGGGAGCTGAAGCGACAATATACAGCAACAATACGACAATATAACATTGTACGGTCATAAGTGATTAGGTTAGGGTTCCCTTACAAATTAGGAATTAAGATACTTTCTTAGTAATGACATTATTACTAGCAAAATTATGAAATATGTCCTTTATGAAGAAAACAATTATGTAAAACAAAATTATGACTTCAGATGTGTTCTTGGTAGTGAAATGATGAACAAGAAATGTATGACGACTGATCGTTATGACATCGGTTGTTAGTAATAGAAACTTATGAACAAAAAAAGTATGAGTACGAATTTTATGAAGAGTGATGATTTTGATCACAAAGCGGTATTATTAGAAAAAATCTATGGAAAAATTTTATATGAGCCAATATGGACCCGGAAGGAAATACCCACTAAAACCTCTGTGGCATTAACCCTCGCTGCCGTGTAGGAGGCATCGTGAGGTCGCTGTTCCTGGCGTACCGCACGCGGCACGCGGGCGCCGCTGGGCTACGAACGCTCCATAACATAATATTTCAACTGTCGTACAAAATTTCTTAAAAGGTGAAGTGCCGAAGTACCGAAATGTCCGGCTACTTGTGAGGCTGACTGTACGTTTTAGACATAACCTTAAAGTTAATTGACATTTTCATCATAGCATTACAGACACTTGTGCAACCAGGGGCGAAACCATAATCAACTTGACATATTTTATCGCTAACACTATAAATTATAAGGCCTTAATCAAAGTGGTCAGACGCTTTTATCTTTAGTCTTTTCCAGAGCTAATATTGAAAAGGTGTGCAGTCTTGAACAGATATAATAAAGCCAATTTGCCACGTCGGGATGAATATTATTACAGTGGTGGGGAATGGAAATAAAACCTTCGGTCATCTGGCTAGGCAATGACTTTGAAGTAAGTGCTTCTCCATTTATGTTCTGTGCAATCTGTCATATATAGGTGTCATCACGTTATTACTTGTTAGCGTGTCGTCAATAAATCAAGTTAGGTATATTAAATGTCTAAAAATAACGTATATAAGAACTTTCTTGAGTTTAAGTATGATTAAGAATCGGAGAGTGATTTAAAAAGTGTCAAATGATATTTATTTTTAAAGACAGAGATTGTGATAAAATACTATATTAAAATAAGTATTTAAATAATTATAGTAGTGCACGTACCATGAGACTGGTTGTGACATTAATACTTAATTTACAAAACTTTATTTCCATATTCTATTTTGAAAATGCCGATTGTATTTGTAAAAAATATCCTTACTTCAACCCTAAAAGACTTAATTGGCCTACGAATAAGTATGTGATCATTACCAGACTGACTCTACATTGGAATCGTAACAAAGACATTTATTCCAATTCACAACTTAGGATATCTCTGTATTTCTCTGTGGATTCATAATTTTATAGCCAATATGCGTTGATTTCTAACTTTGCGGACTAGTCCAGCAATATGGACGCCCGCAATCTCCCTAATTGCTTTTGCAGTTCGTCTAATTTCACTGGCCGCGTATGGCGTTAGAACAGTTTGAGCGTTTACGGTATTTGGCGATTATTCTCGCAATTCCTATTCAAATTCGATTGCTAATTAGCTCAAACTTCGATTAATTTTCAATCGAACCATCATTTCTTATAGCCGTATTTGTTCAGTGATTGCAAACAGTAGTTGAATCAGCAGCAAAAGTGCAACGCGTAGGAAGATGTTATAATGATCTTAATTATGAGGGAATAAAAGTTTATATATACTCAAGAGCAAAAATAACGCGTACACTTTCTATGGAAATTCAATACAAAGCGTACCCGTTAATTTTGCTCGTAAGTGTAGTTGGCGTTGAGTCTCGTTAGTTCCCTATAGTTATGATACACTGTCCGCTTTGTGAAGATACAAGCATTTATCCTTGATTGATGAAAATAAACATTGTTCGTGCACTTCAGTGTACAGTCAGCTACAAAGAGATGTATCCACTTTATTATGCCATTGTAATAAGGTCCGAGATTGGATATGTCATTGTATTCAACAGTACATATAGGGATGTTGTGATATTTGGTTATAATTATCAATTAACAAAGTGGATATTTCATGACACATGACAACATCAAGCAACTAAGAGTCTGAGTGGCAATTTTAAAATAACATTTTATTTTTAGTAAAACTAATTTTACAATGAAGTCCAATGATAGCAAAGGTCCTATTAGGCATTATTTTAATGTGTGAGTTGTTGTGCATTGCGCCTATGTCATATGTGACCGGAAACGCACTGGAGGTTTTACCCTATGCTTTTTTATACTATTTCAATCTTAAAAGACTTAATTTAATAGGTACTTTTTCAAAGTAAGGTGTAGAAAGTTACAAAGTCAAACTCGAGTTAGGCAATGATTTTTTTTTAATCTGCTGAACTTTTTAAAAGTCGGTCCGGGATTAGCTCAGTGTTTATGTACTCGTATTTACAAGTATTTTGAAATCACAGTAAAGCAAACGTAATATTTCACTGACTTAAAATATCTGCTGTAAAAAACTTTTACCGATAATTAAATATCATAGATACACGTTACGATCAAATTAAATAGGAAAAAATACTTACAAAAATTTTCCCCTTCATGGAAAAAAGTCAATGGGCTCTAATATTAATATTTTAAATTAGTTCTAATTGTAAACTCAAAATAAGGAACACCAAAATGGGCGTCTAGCTATTTGTCACTGTACACGTCTAGTTCCAAAAATGAAATATTCCTGATGGACATTATTATCTTATTAGTTATTCTGATATAGTCTAGCGATATTCGAGACCCGAATATTCGAGAAACACAAAAGGTT
Source organism: Epiblema foenella (assembly GCA_963556455.1). Classification (NCBI taxonomy): domain Eukaryota; kingdom Metazoa; phylum Arthropoda; class Insecta; order Lepidoptera; family Tortricidae; genus Epiblema; species Epiblema foenella. The sequence continues at coordinate 8,561,807 of OY747113.1, read as the reverse complement.
ATCAGGGCTCGATACACATCCGGAAGCTACGTCAATCCCTATATCACACGTACTGTTCTGAACTATGAACTCTATTTTCTACAGACTAAGATTGCTTTTAAGAATGTGCAGCATAGGATATCGGAGAAATATAGGTGTATTCATGTTGTATCCCGAAATTAATTTAATATAAGAAACAGTGGCACGGAAAGCTCAGTCAGTTTTATAGCACGCCGAAAGGGACCCAATTAATTTAAGTTTCGAAACGAAATCATATTTTGCCTTACTTAGGACGATATAAAGGTAAACACAATATGCCGTATGTACCTTATTTTATCTTTCGGGCATTGCCTTCATCAATCATAATCATCATTCATAGTGCGTCATATGGTGAATAAGATTTTTCCTGTCGTTATGTTACCCCGATAAGCAAGGAGACAACAGTACAACAGTTTCTTAGAATAATGACTAGGTATAATTTGAGCTTTTGGGAAAAATGTTGCAAAGACGCGTCATCATAAAACGAGTTTACGGTTGTGACGAGAGATATGCTTAGTACATTTAAATCCCATAAATTCAATTTTAAGAAGCTCCGAGGAGATGTTACCATGCCGACAAGTGAAAAAACCGGCCAAGTGCGTGTCGGATCACGCACAAAGAAGGGTTCCGTACCAACACCTACTAGTCCACATTTAAAACAGTTCATCGTATCTTCATAGCGAATTTACGGCACTTACTATCTTTTGTTTGGACAAGACAGTTTTTCAGCAAAAACTCAAAAACCGTAAAACCTGTCTTGTCCAAACCAAAAATTATTGAAAATATTTATTACAGCACACCACCTCAACTTTTATCAGAATCTTAAACTTCATAGTTTGGAAATTAGAGTGGAGGGGGGATACTCATTATACGATTTGACAGCTAATATCTCACCAACGGTTGACTTAAATGGTTTAAAGGCTTATTCCATGTATTATAGTACACGACTATGTGCGTTGAATTTTTTTTTCATCCCCGGAGTACTTATGTACATGTATGGAGTGCCCCTAATTTACTATTTATTTTGTAATTTCACATAACTTTTATGTAGCGGTAAGAATACACGTTCCTACTAAATTTCATAATAGTAGTGCTTTTAGCTAGTCTCTTCAGTAAATCGACTGTGACATATGAACGGACGGACGGTCAGACATGACGAAACTATAAGGGTCCCGTTTTCGCCATTTTAGCTACGGAACCCTAGAAAGGTAAACAGCACTAATTAATAGTGTAGTTACTAACAGAATTAGGGCTTTTTTTCTTAACTTTACGATATCCTCTACCTATTTATGTCCATTTCCGTTGAAAGCTTCGTTGTTACAGGACGCTTACAATCACTGCAAATAGAAGAAGCACCTAGTTATTTTAAACTGCATTTAATGCGATATCTTTAGCATTACATTTAGTCAATATTACGTACATTTGGGATTAAACTTTGATACGGTTATAGAAGGTTGATTTTACTGCGAGGCGTATTAGCGAGATAAGAGGTTCTGGAAGGCATCTATATCGATTTAGCTAAAGCTGTGTCTGATAGGCTGCCCTGTTTATTGGCAAAGGAGTTAGAGCTGCCGGATTAAGCTTGATCGGATAGACTTTCCCATTCTTGTTTTATTTTTAGTTCGCACTAGCTAGGAAAATAAATGTATCCTATAGATATCTGAGACCGCACTTTAAAATGTGCTTGGACATGAACTTCTTATATTTCTTCTTATATATTCTTTATATACTTAATGCTCAGTTACATAGAATCTTGTCTGAAATTAAAATCTAAGAGATTTGTCCGTAATGGTTAATATACAATAGAGGGTGGGCGAGGATGTGTTGTCATTTAATATTGTCCTGTCACATATGCTAACGTGGTGTCAAATGTTAATAAATTTATTACATTCTAAGTATGCACAAGTTAATAATTTTGTTAATTCTGTTTTATTACTTGCTATAAAATACATTATAATATTAGAATGACCATTATGGTCAATATGAAAACCGTTCGAGTCAAAGAAATAGGTACCCAGTTATGGTAACACCATAACAAAACGACAATACATTTTATAACTTAGTTAGGTACAATTTGGCCTCAAAAACTTAAATAAACTTGATTATGCGAAATAATTAAACCCGTTGCAAAATAAACGGCTGCTTCCATAAACCCAGCTAATAAAAGGAACTGATACGATGCTAATTAAACGATTAAGTCTCGAGAGCAACACATTTCTCTGTAGCTTCCCCGGCATACAACAATACAACAACAACATATGCGGTTGAATTCGTTTTAGTAAGTATTTTTAAATAAGTACTTGGATTGCTGCGAATTTATTTTATTTAGTCTTAATATGTATCATGAATTATAAGTTATAATCACAGGTATATGTTTAATGACTTTCAGGTTACTACGACATCCAAAACGAGCGCTAATTATAGGTAATTTATATTATTGCTCCTTATTTTCTTAATTCTCGCAATGTTTTTAAAATACAGTTAATTATATGAGTATCAAAATGTACGGCTATCTCAAAAGAGAATAAAAAGAAAAAGATAAACTACAATTCATAACTCTTTCGTTAAGTACATGGCCCCAAGCGTGACAACGATGTTGAGACATGTTTTTACATAATACATTAATACAATAAGACGTAATTGAACAATAAACCCACAAAAGGTAGACTTGAGTTTCTACAAAGTAGAAAAACTTTTCTTACCTTTATAACATGTTTATAATACTCGTAACCGCGGGACATTTTCCTTATAAAATGTTTATACTGAAAAAAACAATTATATTATTTTCTTTAATACCCGTCAGGCCATGTCGAGGTGTTGCCGCGGGGTTAGTAGGTATAATGAAATAAATACTTGTTAAATAAAAACCATTGTATAACTTCAATAATGTTTATTTATGCCAGTCATTTTCTGACCGCGGGGTCTTTGCAGGCTGCTTCGCAGACTTTGTAATGTTTCGCTTGCGGCGAGCGTTTGTTTCAAAGGCTCTAAGGTTGTTTGGATCACAAGTGGTCAAATAAGCCTCGAAGTGGATCGTCTATTGTCAAGTTTCTTCAACACAACAGTCTGCTATGTCAGAAGAAGTTTCTTATGAACTCGCAGAAAGTTATGTTTGTAAATACTTATTTGGATTAGACAGAAATCGATAATTTACACTTATGTAAAAAGCAGGCTATAGTTAGAATACACAATATGTTCAAGAAAATAAGAAATAAATTATTTGAAAACATTTCTAAACACTAAGCATTAAGTTCGTTTTATGTACCTAAATATATAGTTTTGTACAGTAAGGATTAAATAAAAAAAGAAACGGTTTCATGCTCATTGAAACTACGAATACCTAATAACTTTAGCAATAATACTAAATAGGATCGTTTCAAAAGTTCAAAATGTCACGTTGAATGTTCTACAAAATTATTCATGCTGTTATTATGCACTGAATAACAAAGAAACTATGTTCCGTTGTGCAGGTACAAGTTTTGCTAAGTTTTTCTTTCATTCCTATTGAAATTCTCAGTCTTTGTTAAAAGTTATTTGAAAGTAGGTATCTTTGAAATTTAATTCCCATACTATTTAAATGCAATATTTTTCATTTTTACGAAATTTTTTATAGAATATGTCTTCATTTTAGGTGGGAACCAGGTGACGGCTGTCCACCCAAGTCTAACATACTTATTAATACTAATAAAGTTAAAGCTAAAGTTTCCCCAAATTAAATTCTCCATACGCGGACTTCCCTTTAGGAAGCTACAGTCCTTTAAGGAAGTTCGCGTATGGATTATTAGTACAACCGAGGAAACTGAAGTTACTTTTGGACAACAGACTCCAAAAGTGCAAATATTCCATTACCTCATCCGAACAATAAAATGATCCAATTAGAGGTATGTCAAATGGCTCCTATTTTTCTAAAACTCTTCCTGTGAGTCGCACCTTTGCAAAAATAAATGGAATGGCATTGACGATGTATGTTAAAATACACAATAAAGAACATTAAAAACAAAACAGATACGTATACCTCTACTTTGCGCAGAAATTCAATAAAAATTGCAATCGTTTTTTGTTATTTTTAATTTATTTTCCGATTAGCTCCTGCGTTCTATAAATGATGATGAATGATTTAGCTTGATGCACATTAACTCTTATTTTTTTTAAATAAGCATCATTCATTTTATACACAACAATCAATTTAAAACCGTATGATTTTTGAATTAAAGATGCGAGTGTCCATTATTGGTGCTTCACAGCTTAAAGTGTAATCAACACTGGTGCCATCAACCTAGTAAAATTCAGTTATTGAAAATTTTATTAACCAGTATTAAAAACTTATTTCCGTATCCGAGAGGTGAAAATACTGTACACCAAGCTGTTCTAAGTTCGTATTCATGGGACAAAGGCCAGATGCAAGTACCCACGTTATCACGCACCAATCGCGCTCGCGATTACGACCGCTTTTGATAGATGGCGCGGTATTTCCTTGACGTGTTTATTTTATGTTTAGAATTGTGGAGAGAACGCGATCAGAAATTGGGTCAGTTTGTTAAAAGCACTTCTGTTTGTTTAAAGTGCCGAGTGTTTTTAAATAACATATTTTCAAATTATTTTCAATCACAATTTTATTTCTTTTGCTCTATGACGTGTCAAATTCTTTGATTTAATTTGAACCTTGACCTGTGTCAATAAGGTCATGTGCCATATCAGGTTTCGTATGCAATAAAGAAGGCTTTTGAAATTACAAAAAACACATGATCTTATAATGTCTGTTATATTATAACACACTATTATAATAGACTCATAATGTCTGTTATAATAGACACACATTATGGGTCTACTATAATAGTGTGTAAATGTCTTGATAAATTTTGAAATAATATATACCTAGTGCAAGATTGTGGTAGTTATAATTATTATAAAAAACTAAATTCTCTTTTGAGGTGCGTTAACATTCTATGTTGATACTCCTAAATGTTAAGGAAAGGTTAATTTTGAATACATTACGTACACATGACGTCTAACCATTGCTTATTTGTAAAGAAATATCAAGCTTTACAACTCACATTTCAATTAATTTGATAGCCAGCGAGATTTCAAAGCGAACCATCAAAGAAGGGAATGGCGGCAACGGGATTACAGTGAATCCGTTTTTAAGCGTTGAACACGAACAAACTGGATTTTGAGACTGTGTGAGTGATGATCCAAAACGTCAAGTCAGGAACAGGAAAAATGTGCCTTAGCTTTTGATTTGCTTTTGAATCCAAATAGAACGTCTCATGTTATTTTATTAATCCTAGTGTCGTAATTACAAAATCGTTAGGAGTCTTTTCCAATGGAGAAGGCATACAAGGAGAGCCGACCCCAGATAATGGGAAAAGGTTTAGTATGGCGTCTGTTCCAAATAAAACTCATTGTGTTTTAAACTGTACTTATAAGGAAACTTTCGAAATCTTCAAATATTCAAGCTCTGCCTAAAATATGCAATTCATTTTTAATTACATAACAATGTGCTGTACGATGTTAACCGCTCGAAGTTGCGCTATTTGAGACAAGTTAAGGAATGCCTCTGTAAGTAAACGGTTCATCTTGCAAGGCTAGCTTAAACAGGCTTAAATTTGAATTTCATGCACTCAACATAGCCAATTAAGACAAGAAATTACAAATACAATTTTACTTAAAATACTGTAAAAGCGTCCAGAATACTTAGGTTATTAATTATTGTAATTTTTGGTATTAATTATTATAATTTAAAGTATTAATACTAAAAATGTAAGCAAAACTTTCGGCATTACTTTAGGCATTACTTCGTTGCCAACACTTTATTTCACTTATAATTTTATACAAATAATATGTGCCCCCGAGGAAAATCTATAAAATTACATTTGATGTGATAGAACTACCGTGCCTTTGTCTAACGACTTTCAGATAATAATTGTGTAAGCAAGTTAAAAGATTAAATCTCTGTGGAAATAAATATGACGCATGTGCCTTTTTAAATAAGGGAGATAAATTTTGTCGGTAGGGTTATTAAATGACGACGGAGTAAAATCGGATCAATCTTGGCTTACGCTCTGCAACCAATGTGAACTAAGCAAGATATCTCCCGTAATCTTACATCGTGCCTCTTTACATAGCTGTTTGAATAATATATTTCCTCAATTTAACTCCTTTTGCTAGTCTTCTACTGGCAATAACTTCACATGTAACAAGTTAGTTAGGTAGGTATAAAACGATGCATATGTATGCACGTCGATTTTCAGCCTCTGTCATTGGTCGTATCAATTTGAAATAGTTTCTGCATAATTTAGACTACCTACACTAAATTAATTTTATACTATCAATTCAAACATATGATGCAGACAGTGGGATATATTTTTCAATGGCTGATAGTAAATTTTCAGGTGAAGCTTCAAATGCGCCTTCATTTTATCGTTTGAAATGTATAAACCAATATAAAAACTTATCCCTAATGAGATTCTTGGTAGATTTTCTAAAAAAAAACTTTTACTTTTGTACAGTTTTATCTTACAGGGGTTGCGTTCTCAAATTATATAGGCCTGATATCGTTGTAACTTACGTAATGCTATAATTTCTGAATAAAACTCACCTTTTTATCGGTGTTCAGATAAAATCTGCAATCTGTAGAAAACCGTAGTCCTTTATTATCCGCATCAAACTTTTCATTTTGACAAAGAATCGGTAGAACCCGTAGAATTTATTGCCCAATAAACTAACACGCTTTACCAAATGTGTGTGAATGAACGCTGTTTACGACTATGTTCTAAGTAAATACCTGCAATATTTTATGACCTATTATTGTGAGTGAGGTCACCGGTTTATATTGAACTATTTTATGAGATAGGTTTGTTTTATATATTTTATGGTTGATATAAAAACATTGTAACTATTTCATTTTAATAACTGTCAATTCGTCCAAACCGGAATAAATTGGCGTATGTGGTGTTTTGTTCCTGGCAGTGAGCAAGGTCGCCAGAGCTCCAGTGGATGCGCTGCGTTGAGTGTGAGGGACCTATAGATAGATCTGTCTCTTACTGCCAATTCAATGAATCCTCAAATTAAAATAACGGTCGGTATTGCGTTTACTCAAATTAAATAAGGGTAGTTAGTGATATGCCTTGATATTTGACAGGAGAACATATATCACAACAATATTGTTATTTGCACATCATTTTAACAGAGTTGCTTGAAATATCCCATAGATACGGTGTAATGCCATGCCAGCCACCCAGGACTTCCATTAAAGCGAATGTATGGAATTGATGTTTCAGTATACATTCTTCAGAAAATGCTCCTGTTATGTTACGTTACTCGGTAATCGATATAGTACCTAGTACATAGATTTTGATTCCCACTTCAACAGTGTCAGGTACAACTACATTACATACTTTTCACATGTTTATCGAAAGAGCTTTAAAAGATAAATATCATGAAGAAAATACTTACGTAAAATCTGGTACTTTAAAAAAGGTCTTTAAAATTTCATCTTTTTTATTTCTTTATTATTTATTTCAAAAACACAATTTTCACCTTAACAGCTAGAGCCAAAACGTCACAAATTATAAGGTTTGACATTTATGTATAATACACAATTAAATTAAATTAAAATACAGTAAAAATTCAAATACTTATTCTATAGCGCTTTTAGGTATCTCACTTTCTTGTACTCTGCTATTAATCTTCCTAACGTGTTCGAAAACAAATCACATGTAGGTTTAGTAGCTCTAGTAGCTTGATTTCACTCACACCTCAGATTCGGTTGAAACCACTCAACCAATCTCACTGGAGCGTAAATTCTTTAGAGTATTCTAGTGTTCCAAACCACACGCGTGGTCGTGTCGGAGGTTTTCTCCAGACTACTCTCCAACCGCGGACTCCTATCGCTTTATTAGGCCCGGCCTATAAACACAGAGTCAGGTTCAAAAAAAATCGCATGTAGGCGCCACCTCGAGTACGGAGTTGAGCAGTGTAAGTGCGCGCGCGACCGGCCTCTGCGCATGTGCGCGTGTGCACCGCGCCCACCGCGAGCAGCGAGTGCCGACGCGCGCGAGTATACTGATTAGGCACATACAGGCGGACAAAAGCCTGGACTAGATCTGGGCTGTCGATGGTACTCCTAATGACACCTATGGCGAATTTTGCAAAGGAGTGTGATCTATACGCAAGTACTCAGTTGTATCGAGTCGTACCCTAGTTGTCCTTGAAGAAATAACGTGGGATACAGATACGGGTAATAACAGTGTATCCTTTAGAAGAAGTAGAAAAATTTTCTCGACCTGTATCATCATGAGAATATATTTATTTTCGTAGGGGCTCCAGAAAACTGTATTAGTTTCAAGTATACTACGAACGAGTGCCGCGTACAGGACACATGAAGAATGTACAGTCAATGGTGCGGTATTCCGTAGAACAAACCCTAGCCTTTTGTACGCGGCTACAGTAACGGCCTAAACGTGGTCGCGAAACGTAATTTCTGGATCAAAAAGCACTCCGAGATCACGCGCCTGCAACTCACGCGCCACCGGTGCACTCCCAATGGTGTAGAGAAAACCCAGTGAAACTCATCATTTGGCATTTTCCAGAGTTAAAGAAGAGTTTATTATTAACACTCCAACGTTATGTCGCATGAATGTCTCTTTGCAGTTCCAAGTAATGCGGCTGAATTTGAATAGGCTTAATCAGCTTCAAATCATCAGCGAACAACAGCGGAGTTGGAGTGACACACCTCAAGTGGAAAATCATTAATTAGAATCACGAAGAGAAATGGTCCAAGGTTCGAACCCTGACTGATACCTGAGCGCGTGTGATAGCTATCGGATACATACGGTATTTCACGTACTGGGTCCGGCCCGAAAGAAAGCTCGCATATCACCCAACTTTAACAGAAGAATATCATTATCTACACTAAAAAACTACTAAAAAGTTTCATTATTTTAGACGATAAAACTGTAACTGATAACTTAGGCATTACAACTTTTACATACAAAAGCTGCAGCCTGGTGCAACTTGAGATGAATAAGTTGCGCATTACAACTTGTAAGTAGATCAAAACATGGCTATTGTACCGCAACTATTAGTTGCCTGATATAGGCCTTACGAAGTTAGTTCTATGTGAAGAAGATCTCGTAGATAAAATGAAAGCTTGTTAATAAAATATCAGATGGGTATAGGCAGCGAAATTATTCATTTATTGGTAATTGAATGCATATTTTTTATTACATTACACATAAGTCAAGATACATCAGATAGTCACGGGCTCGTTCTTACTTGTTTGTAATACACATCTACTGCAGGATATCATCAACCTGGAAGAATTGGGGGTGACAGGGAAGTATTTTTTTACAACATACTTGAGGGGTCTATGCTAAATCAGTAAGTTCGATACAAAAAAATATTGTAATATGGCATAGTACATGGAAAAATAAGCTATTTGACTCCTGTATGGCGTAACTCAGGTATCAGGGACACGGCAGATTTTATCATTTCTGCTTGTACGATCAGCTGGCTTTATTTTCTTGAGCATTCGTAGGTACACCGGTATAGTTTGTTTTCTTTCCGATTCGCTTCTAAACTAACAAAAAATAAGTATTAGGGAGAAAATTTTGTGTTCATAATTGAGTTGAAATTGTTGTACTAAATTTAAGAGTGTGTTAAGAAATTATACCTTAGACGAAAGGGAAGTTAGGGCTTAATAACTATTCAAATTCAAAATTTATATTTAACATTTAAGGCAAACATCAAAGTAACAATACGTATCAAATTGTATCGACGTGAAATAGCTTCCCTTTCTCCATCGAGACTTTAGACAAACTTGGTACTCTAAACTTTAGTTTCTGCCATAGACAATTACTTTGTTCTCAAGGGATAGACGAGTAACAATCACAATCATGAACTGACTGATCAACAATGCTGACAGCTTCGACAATGTTGTATTTCATGTACTGCGCCAAGGAATGTAGTTGTGACTTGATAAATTTTGATAAGACACAATTATTTGCCATATTTGAGTAATGTTCTAGGTAGACAATTGGGTACCAATTTTTTTTGTAATTTGCAACCAACCAACTAACAATTTTAAAATACGCGTTTTTTAAAGCATTTGATTATTTTTCCCAAAGTAATTTAAATCATAAACCTACAATATTGAAATAGTTTTGACACGACCAACCTCTTGATATCTATTGTACAAATAACAAGACCTTTAATATTTAACATACTTTCATGGTTGAGTAAAATGTTTTCGCTTATCATATCGCATTCTCTATTAAACAAATATTCTTAAGCCACAATGCCCGAGGCTGAGTCGTCATTCATAAAAACTGCGGCGCCAAAGCTTCAGCAAGTTAGTCATACTCGTATATATATATATACTACGTATGACTTAGTAAACGAAGTAATAGTAGGTATGAAGTAGGTAAAAGAAAATATTTTTATTTTTTTTCTGTGTCTATTGCCTCTTTATTATATTACACTACACTACAGCGCTATGCCTTTCTTTACGGTGCAATGTTGCTGTCCATTGTCGAATTAAGCAATCGAATTTCAATGCGTACAACTCCTTTATTTCAAAGGTGCCTTTTAAAATCATAACGAATTCCAAGGTTAGGAGGAAACGAGATCAAAACATTTGAAGTTCCGAACGTGACTCGAGTAGTCGTAAGAAGTGAGTGCACGTATTCCCTCGGTAACATGGAAAAGGTGGAACTTTTGAAGTAGGTACTTAAATGTATACGAATAATATAATGCAAGTAATACGAGAAGTCGTGTAGAGATTACGGCTGTTTTTGTTGAGTAGGTATTCAGATTATTTTAAGTGAGAGCAACATAGTTAGATATTTTAATTATTAAACTTTTTTTTTTGATTCAGTTGTGACACGAAAACGAATCTAAATTTTATGGAAAATTTTCGTTTCACAACGGAATCAATTAAAGTGAATGAATGAAAAATTTGGTCCTCATCCTTATAATTGTGGAAAAACAGAGTGGAGGCTGTAATGCGGCTTGCAACTGACAAAAGTTACCTATATCACTGGTGAATCTCTCAAAATGTTCCAAAGCTATACCTAATATATCATTAAATTGTGCAAGATATACTTAGGTTTAGTTGCTAAAAAAGAGGCCTATGAAAAATATTGCTCTTTTGAATAAAGTAATGATGAATTGACACCTGTCTGCAATCACATTTGTAAATTAATGCCAATTTATAAAATTGCGTTAATTTGCTTCGTTATTCCGATTGTGGTTATCTGAAATTACATCCCATCCATTATTCTGTCAGAATATTGTTCAGTCCAACTACAAAGAGATGTATCCACTTTATTACCTTATGCCATGGTAATAGGGTCCAAACGTGGATACAACTCATTGTAGTCGACTGTACATACGTGATAGGTGTACAGAATTAATGGATCCAATCAACAATCAGACTGAAGCATCGTTTGATATAATGTATTATTCGACATTACGTTAATGAATATGTTTACGTGAAAATCTTGTAAATGATGAAATTCTGTTAAGCGAAAAACTAACGCCCCAGTATTTTATCAGCGATATTTAACAGAAGGGGACATATCGCCGCTTGGATGTCTATGTCATTTTGATTTTGAAAAACAGAGACATCGAAGTAAGGGTATCCTTTGGTCCCACGCAAGCGGGTTAAATGTACTTATTTGTTGGACTTAGGCTCAATTCGAAGTAACAAAATGTGACGTCCTCTACATGTCATATGCTCACTTTCATGGCAGTCTTTCAAAATGTTCCTTTCTGCCCTGCACATACCATTATCTCTATGTGCATAGGCTTAACAACGCTCAATATCACTCATGCACCACAAAAGTAGCTTTATTAGCTTACTTTCCTTACATGGAATGTCCATAATGATATTTTCATTGACATTAATAAAAATCATCCGTCTTTAATAATAGTTACGTACTGCATCAAGCTGCACGGACAAGAGCCCAGCTATTAGGAAAATGAGAAAAATGATGATAACGTATAAGCATAAAGACAAAATCTCTTCTTACACAAGCAACACAATGCACGTGAAGTCTGGCTCATCAAAAATATAATGAAAGCCCAAGTGTAGCAAATGTAGATTTGACTAGCACTTCAGACTTAATTACCTGCCTGTAACCTACCGTGCAGTTTCAAAACGACATAATGTAATGAGAGTTTAAATGACGTGTACAACTCTTTAAAACTAATATTGTGTTGTCGTGACGCTCCATTTCAGATGCAAACCGCGTTGCATTTCAGGTCGTAACTATGAGCAGTGTCATGTACACTGGGTAATGGTTAGGTTGCGTACTAAGTTGTTTTAATAGTTTGTTTAATGCATCGATAGCATGCTAAATAAAAACAAAATTTCAAACGCATAAGGGCCATTTCCAATACTATTTACACTTGCTCTATTCACAAAACATAATATTCTTATAATATTCTTGTTCCAATAACGTTTATAATTGTGTACGAGTGCGCACTTTAGTTGAGTATATACACTCTAGCGCTATCTGTGAGATCCTGTAATTGGCTCTGCTGTTAATATGCATGTTGTTACATTGTTTGTACTGCTGTTGGTTCTCCTAATATAAATAAATATAAATATTCGTGTAAAGTTTCAACTCTGTCGCAAAACGTGCAGATAGATTTAAAAATGTCCATATCATTTCTCACTAGAGTGCACTATATAGGTAATCCTTTAAAGAACAAAGTAAAGATAGAAAGAGAGAAAAGATGTTTATTCGGATAACACAACAAGTATCTAATACACCTTAAAAACTAACAATCATTAAAAAAAAATAGTCGGCTTGGTATCTAGACCAGTCGCTCAATTAGTAGAGAACTATTGCCCGCGAAAGCAACTTAAGTGTGCGGGTTCATGTCCCGTTAGGTCAATATTTTTTTTAATTTGTCGGCTTTTTGTTTCAGTGATTTTCCACACACAAGTAGGATTATATCAAAGAACAGGTTGGATGCCATAAAACCCGTGAAGATATATGTGTAATAAGAGAATTAGCTGCCTATTGCACACATGTAGTCCATGTGTCACCTAGCAGTTCAAATTCCTGAACACTATTTTATTTATATTTATAAACTCAACACGAAAACAGAAAGGTAGCTTTTTACTTCAAAGTAACTAAACACAACCCCCGGAATAAAATATTTTGAGAGTGAAAGGTTTTTTAAAACTACAATAGGTAATAATCATTTATAATGGACAAGAAAAGATTTCGTAAAATATTTAAGTACACTACACACCATCACTGGTCGGAACAAAACATTTTAAACTCATTGATCATTATTAATTCTTCAGACTTCAGAATGTTGCCTACATGTTAAATCACGTCTTAAACTCGTAAAATACACACTCGCTACAAGTTGTGGTAACTAATTAAAAGTTTCGCTATATAATAGGGCTAACTTTGTTCTTATAATAAGTCGAATTTGGTAAATGAGGAACTTGAAAACGGAATAACCCACTTGAAACGCCATCTTACGTCACTGATGGATTTATTTTCAAATGATATACTTACACATAATTTAAGAAGTCCTGTAAAACATGTAATTGTAAAATCAGAAAATTCAAAAAGTACATTTAGTGAGACGTCAAAAACGCTCTGTTAGTATTAGTATACACCTCGGAGGGAAACTGCAAAAATTTAAGTTACAATTTTTGTACTCTTACTACATCTATTTTTTTATCTGCATTTTTTTACCATTTCAATAGCAAAAATAAATAGGAGACTACTATCATTTTTGTTTATTCGTCCAAATAAATTATTTTATTGAGTGACTTATTGACCGAGTGAGATGAAGGTCTCTGCTTCAGCTGACATAAATGCTTTCGTATATCCGGCGTATTTCCGTTTGTTCTCCTCTACAGGTCACATTTCTCTACCAATTCTCGTGAAATTTTCATCACTACTTGTCTTTATGATTGAATCTGATCACTCTTACGTCTTCAAACGGCCACACCCTATGTAAACAGAAAATATTATTAATGCTTGACCTTCTCCGGACTACAGAGGGAATACGTGATGCGGATGAATGCATGTGAATAACAAATGAAATTATACATTAGGAGGGTTAATCCTTGATGTCGGAAATTAATACGACGTTGGTATTATGATACGCAGTCACGCTATTTTCGGCTCCTTTCTGCTTATAATTTACAATATACATAATGCTTAAGTCATTTATTTAACATGTAGTTATTTTTATATACAGAATAGGCACTTATTTTCCTTTAAGTATTTGTTGCGCATTGATTTATAAATTGTATGTATTCTTACCGACTTTTTAAATTGTATGTATACATATATCGAAAAGACCTTCCCGTTTACCCCCTATTTGCGTTTACTTTTAAATTGTTGCCGGTTCACTCATGTTTTTTACATACGTAATCTGCTTTGCGTTGATTGAAAGCTGACCGGCGAAATAAACTGATTAACTGGACTCGTGAATGGAACATGGTCGTGTATATTAAGCCTACACGAAGTCACTGGATACAATATGTAGTGTCTCCGGAACATCTCATCCCCTCTCCATTATTTTTCACCAATGAAAATGAAGAAAATTGTACGTAGGCGACTGAGGTCAAACAAGTTCAACTGGCCTCAGTAGGACGGAGGAACAAGTACACAGCAATAACTATCTAGAACCAATAATAATCAGATTATTTCAGCATCAATACTTGTCTTCGAGACGTAAATGACGACGAAAACAATAAACACCAAGAACGCTGTACCAGATATCGTAATGGGCTTTTATTATTTTTCATCTGTTTCTTTTATATATATAATCTCTCCAGAGGCAGGCACTAAACTGAACGAATTATGGACGCCATTAAATCGGGGTTTGTTTTCCCATAAACATTATTCCATCGGGGTAAGTAAAACTGTGACAGTGCTAATCTGCCATGGCCTTGTCGATAGGTACAGGGGTAAGTAAGAAGAGATGAAATAAGATGAAGTGACGCAAATGGGACTACTAGTCCCAGAGATATTCCATTAAGTAGGTGATAACGGTGATGGTACGGAAAATAATAACGAGGTTTAGCAACAACTCATTGTAATAATTTCTTATAAAAACAGAGATGGGAAGATGTGGTATGAAAATGTAGTCTCTGGCTAGCATAAACTGCTTATATCTTTAGCTCACACGCAGAGAAATCTTCATTTTATTAAACATCTTTATCGAACCTTATTATCCTACCAGCCGTTGTTAAACTAAGTTAACAATGAGAATAAACGATATTGTTGCAATAAGGCTTGCCTTAGCAGCGTACCTGCTCTGTTCCGGTTTACACCAGCGGTATTTAGTAAAATTTGAACCATATTCTTACAGCATTGTATAAAATCACAAGTGTTATTCACAGGTTCGAACTAAACTTAATAGAAGGCGAAGAAAAATATTGAAACATAACCACACATGACCTTATTCTATCTTTCATATTTGATGAAGAATAAGGCGCGCTAAGTTTTTTATCGCCTTCCGATAATACCGTTTCTAAAATTGGGGGATACGGGGATATTTCCCTATCAACAAATCTGCCCAAGCATTAACTAAATCGTTTTGCCGGATTTCACGGTGACGTATTACAGCTACAATTTCACAGACCGTGGATCACACTGATTTTCAATAGGACCCCTTTGATCCCCACTGATCGTCAAGGATACGGGTCGTTAAGTTAATGAGGACATCTCGTTTGCTACAGTTAATCCAAAAATAAAAAGAATCTTGCCATGCCACAAAATGGTGTGTCACTTTATCACCGATTAAACATTTAGAATTATAAAAAAAATATTCTCAAAAGGGTTAGGCACAGCACGTGAAATTTAATTCCAGTACCACATTTAGCTAATGTAGGTTTACAGATGGATAAAATGCGATATTGCAGTGATAGGTTGCTAGCCCATCGCTCACAACCACAACAACGACACCCACGGAGCTTTGTTATTACATAATCGCTGGATTAGTCAATTATAATGGTTAGTACCTAAAGTTTTCTTTGAATGTAAGCCATAAATTTACGAGTGGAATTTACTATTTGTTACACCTTTTTTTCTTCTGTATCACGCTTCTTTCGCGAACCTCTAACTTTATCTACCCTATTTAACTTACATAGACCGTTGTCTTTTAAGTTCAAGATACCCTAGACTTAGGGATCTAGGTTGCTCGAGAAACTTACCTAAGCGTCTCTAAACTCAAGCTCAAAAGCTCAAAGCGACTGGATGTATTACAGTGTGTTTCAACTAACGAACATCTAATTCTACGGTATTCTTGCATAAATAAAACTTTTTAAACTGTCTACCTGATGCATACAAGAGGAATAAAAAGTGTTTATAATATTATAATAAATATATATTATGGATCCTGCTGTTACTGACTGAATGTTTTGCAGCTACAGATACTTTTTTTTCACCTAATTAAGTTATTTTATGTTCTCTCGATGTAGGTAAGTACAGGTATAACATTGGTAAGTTTGTAAGTAACTAGGAAGTATAAGTAGGTAATAATTAAACTGCCGTGGATAGCTGCCCTAAAATAGACTGCGAATGCATTTTTACATAATTTTCACGTTTAAGCCATTTATATGCAAGTTCGGTTTGGGTCATTTAAATTTGTATCTTCAGTTAAGTAACTGAACATTTCCTTCATTAACGCTAATTTAATTAGACATGGTCCCGAATAAAAGAATAAGTAAGTTTACTTATGTAATATCTGATGCCTAAATAGATTATATAAATATATATATTGGAACTCGGACGAATGATAAATTATAACAATAACAATAAATTATATTAATATTTAAAAATTGCTTTTTACTTCTAAAAATAATATATTTTTCTTAAAAAGTACTATTACTTTTCTTAAATGTAATTTCTATAATGTACTATAAGCAGTTTTTAAAAACGAATGTAACCTATAACAATTAATACATCCAATAATTCTCGTTTTGCTTCAATAACCTAACGCGGATACAAATAACAAAATATTTAATGAAATACCCAATTTGAATTTTCAGCCGGTTCGGTAAAAAGTAAAGTGAACATTTTCATTAAGTATTAATGTCTATTGAATTTATTCAGACCAGCTAGTGTCTCCACGGGGGCTTTATTTAATAGCGAATAATAAAGTCAAAATGATTACATTAGCACTGGCATAAATTGACTCTGGCGGAATGGTTGTATAAACCAAGTCACGAACTTGGAAATACGCCCCTGCGGGCTTCCACTAAATATCAGTCTAGGAAAAAGCAAAGAGAATAATATACGTCGCAACTAACAAGATCAGAAACTGTTAGACCTATATAAGTACCTACGTGACGATCAAATTATTAGTGTTTCTTTGTACGTAATATGAAAGTGGTTTGTGATGTTAACTTATATAGGTATTGTAAGTTCGAAATTAATATATTGCATCTTAAACAAATTAGCGCCATCTGATCATTATCATCGTCATTCTAAACTTACAGATAAAGAGGCAAGGCTTGTTTCAGCACTTATTAAAACAAAGCAATTCTAAATAAAAAAACTTCAAGAAAAAGCTACGTCAATAACGGCCTGATTTATAACCGCAACAAACCAGAATGTTCACTCGACAAACGCTCCCCTCAGTTCAAATTAATGTCACCTCACACGGTATTTAGCAATTCTATCCGCATGAATGCGTTGTGATGGTAAACCTACAAAGTTACAAAAGCCGGAGCCAGGTAGCTTTCCTACCAGTTCTAATATTTTACATTTTGTGACGCGCGTTGCGACTCTAATTCTCATATTTCAGAGCCGTTTTTAAACAACTATTTTCAACCTGCACGAAAAGCAGAACAAAAGTTTTGCACTCAGTAATATTTTTGTATTACTCTATCCATTGTTCTTTTAGTTTCTGTAATTTGATAATGGATATAACGCGAGACTTATTTCTAGTAATTTATTACATTAAAGTGTAACCCCAAAAGTAATAAAAAAATGATCGCTCCGGACTTGAAAATGTTTACATAATATATGTATAGAACTCTAATAAATCTCTCCGAATAAGCGGCGAAAATTGACGATGTGGTGACAGCAGATGTGGAAATTAAGTTAGAGAATCTTCTTGTCTGGTTTCCTAACTTAAAAAGTAAACAGACAGAGTAAATACCAATTCTTACACACATTATATTTCAGGAAAACATGTTCATACTTCTTTGTATGGAGTTTATCGTTAACTCAATAAATAAATAAAAATTGAATTAAAAAGCCTTTATTTCTTGTTAATAACTAAATGTACGTGTTCTCTTAAGGTTTTATACTAACTTTTATATTTTATCTAGAAGGACCGCTCCACGGGTGACGGCACTCTTATTTAATACTTAGCCTTAATGGATTGGATATTTTTAACTCAAAAGGTGTTAAATGAACGTTTTTGTTGATGTATGAAGGTAGCCCTATTTTTCCGCTACGAAAAGGTTATTTGGAAAAGATAAATAGGTAAAAAAATTATTATACCACAACTTACTTAAAAATATTATTAAGGATAAGTACGTAGTTAAAAAGAGAAAATACAAAATACATGATCGCTCTTTATTAGCAATCAGTGTAGCTTCTAGTTTTAAGTTTTTATATTCTGTATCAGGTTTATTTATTGAGGTGTGCAATAAAGAGTATTTCATTGTATGTAGCTATAGTTGTGTAATAAGATTACTAACTATTTCCGTTCTTTGGCGTCTTTTAATGCAATGTAATCCCACAAAAACTTCAAAAAACAAAGAAAATAAGTTACACGTAATGCTTGTAACGAATTATTATTTGAGAAATTGGGATCATGCTTTTGACACCTTATTATAAGTTACTTGAATTCTCTAACCGTTAATATAATATTTCCAGATAAAGCAATTGTTTTAGCAAATTAACTTTTTGCCGTTGGCATGCAGATTCCTAAAACCACTTTATAGAGAAGCGAAACCAAAAGAAATTATAAATTCTAACAGATTTACCACCAGTAGCAACAAGATTTGGTTTTATCGGCGTGTATTATTATTATCGTTATAAAATAATAAAACTTAATATTATGCAACTTCGCACCGCAAGGTTGTAAAGAGCTACTTCGCTCACGACAGTTACAAAGTTACTTTTATATCGCCGTTACGGGTCTACATTGTATGCTCAATGTGAGAGTTGAAATGGGAACAGTCACATAAACAGTATATACGGCAATGTTTAAATTTAATCTCTATGAGTGAACAGGTATGGTATCTTATCCTTTCTTATCACATGAGGCCAGTTCATTGGAAACTTTATTATTGAGTTTATTTTACACTGGTAACTATTTAAATAATAACGCTAGAAATCATTTCAGCGTACACAGGTATTTGACCTATACTATACTATTAGATATTTTCCAAGAGTCGTACTAAAACCACACTCGCTACCAAACAGCAAAGCAATATCCATTTTGCTTCTTCTACCATGTCAAACGACTAAAACATACAACTCAGTTAATAGCCGTGACGGCTGAAAACGGAAAGACCTTTCAAATAAACGCTAGTGTATCTCATGACATGTGCATAGTAATGTTTGTGACAACAACTTGTTTGTATGCCCCATAGTACAAGCTTAACTTAGTTTGTCTGGTTCCCCTAATAGTTCTTATTTTATGTATTAAATAATTTCACATTTTTCTAATAGGTACCTACGTTAAGAAAATTGGAAGGTATATTTCGTATACAGGAAACGAGAATGATGTAAACGAAATTGCCTCCAATAAATAACTCTCACGTTTTATTTTAATAAGGCGGTTGGGTGGTGCATAGACCAAAAGGTATTTCACATGCAAAGCGCAATTTGCGAAAAGATTGCGGAGTTCCATTCAGTCATTCGTTTTGGTGAAAACTTTTAACTTTAACTTTTAGTAGCATTTACTTTTTCGTATTTGACAATTTATAGAGAAAAGTAATTTGCTATATTTATCAGATACAATGTTTTGTCATGCATGACACGGAAGATGGTTCCACCTCTTGAACCTTTATCAACTGAAACAATATTGGGTTTGATCGATTCCTTTCATCCTTAACTAGGTTTATACGTTTTGCTTTTTTGGTAATTCTGTCTCTTTTATGAAATCCGGAAGAAGTTTTCGGATCCATATTTTCGCTCTCTTAACGGTTAACTTACCCAGAACTTGTTGCCATTAATTTTCTGTGTTATTTTATTTTATTTTTATTCTATTATTCTTATAGTACCTCTAACATAGTTTGTAAGATTGCTTACTAACCACAATATGGATCAGTTTGGCCTGAAATAAATGATTTTTATTTTTATTTTTTTTTATTTTTTTTTCACATGCATGCAATTAAAAAAAAGTGTTTTGTAATGTTAATCTAGTTATTACTAATAATGTGCATTTTATCAACCGTTGGTAATCCTAATAAACAAATAAACAATAAATAAAAACGTATAAACCTAGTATTTATGATATCTACATTTCCAAAAATCGTGCAAATCGGTTAAGAATTAAGGGATGGAAAGCATTGCCGCTTGTTGTATGGAAAATTATGCTACACAATCCTTTTACGGCAACTCACGTGAAAGTGTTAATAGATGTTTGCTCGTTGCGAGCTTAATTTAGATTAAAGAATGACACTTCATTTTCAAAATGTGGAGTTTGCGCCGTCCCACGCTGTTAGGGGGCGTTTAGGCGCGAACAACAATGTCTTACCGAAACAAAACTTTGCCATTTCATAGACCGTGAACTAACGAGACATTGTTTTGACATAACAATCCTTCAACCCAAAAAAGACAAAACACTGTCACTTCTATAAACATCGGTAAAATACTTCGAGACAAACACGTTTTGCTTTGACACTCTATGAGATAAAAAATGTGTGGGTTTTTGTAGTTTGGCTGCAATAAGCACAACATTATCATTATTTTGTCCAAAATTAATAAATATATATTTATATATTATGTAACATCCTTCACCTCATATCGCTGAACAATCGAGTAATTCGTATTGTAACTTTGAAGAATCAAATTATCTTTACGAGCAAAATTCAACATTATATCAACAGATTATGAGATGGCCCCATACAGCGTAATTTTCCAGATGTCCATATTGACTTTCCACAGCATACATTTTTGTGATGAATGTAAAGTTGAGAATGAGAGTCAATATGACTAGGAACTTCTTCACAAAGGGATTAAGTGACGCTATGTTATCAAAATAAGATTAAAATCACGCTTTAACGTAACATTAAAAGTCATAGCCGTTAGATAAAAATCCCTTTAAATATTTCCGTGTCGCTAGTGAAGCGTGAAGGAGCGAAACGGGACATTTTGTCACGGACACTCGAAAAGGAGTGGATTGAAACCGATTTCTTGGAATATTGTAAAAGTTTTTTGATAGAGCCGTCACTTGGATGTAATGAAAATCATGACTAACGGTTAAAAGTGTATTTATTTTGAGAATTTTAATTAGATATTGATTAGTGAAGCGTTCCGCTTTCAAGCCAGAAGGTAAATTTCACTTCTGTATAGGTAAAAAGCATGTCCCATCGAAGAAAGTGCATGATGGGACTTAAATTACACAAAATAACAACCTTACATATTTGGGATGTCTTTGTTTTTCGAACAAAAAAATGTAATTAAAAAATAGTTACGTTGCAACTGAAACGTAAATGTGCGAATTAACGTTAGCGAAGATTATATTACGTAAGTTTATGATATTCAAGCACTTAGTAGATCTGAAGCTCTATTTAATTACCTGTGATAATACCATTGTTTGAAAGCAGTTACATACTTTACGTAGCCTTAATGTAAAAGATTTTACACCACAGTTGTGTAAACGACGCAATTCTGAGCAGTAATGAGATTTTTAAACACGTATCGTAAACACGAATGGTAGGGCTGTTACTAAAATATCGAGGGAAGTTTTTCAATTCCTATGGGATTAGAGCTGCTGTATTTAACATTGATCCATGTGTAATGGTAAGTTTGGTTTAACTTGTCCTAAGTGCAGTCTAATTTATACCATAAAAATTAGTTTACATTATTTAAAAAAGTCATAGAAATACAGCTAATTTAACGTTACTATCCCCCAATCCGGATGGTTTATAAGAAAATATCTTTATCAATACAAAAGTAAAACAATCTCAATCTCATAATCATCATCATCGTCATCATCATTATATCGGCCGACAGACGTCGTCCACTGCTGGATATCGCCGGCCTCCTCCAAAGAGTGCTACAATGACTGGTCCTGCGCTACCCGCATCCAGAGGACTCCCGCGACCTAATTTCAATCGAACTTACAAGTAATTACGCAAGTACCTGACTAAAGCTTCACTATTAAATTAAAAAAGAGATTGTCTATTTTATAGAGATTATATATTTCAGTACTACTAAGTTGAAAAGAATATCCTAGATAGGGTTGATTTATA
Organism: Epiblema foenella; assembly: GCA_963556455.1. Classification (NCBI taxonomy): domain Eukaryota; kingdom Metazoa; phylum Arthropoda; class Insecta; order Lepidoptera; family Tortricidae; genus Epiblema; species Epiblema foenella. The sequence continues at coordinate 8,539,363 of OY747113.1, read as the reverse complement.
TTGCGACACTTATAATTTAATTTACCTCTGCATAAAAGCCACGTATACGTTTACATAGTCCGCATTGAAATGGACAGGCACTCTGTTCCATTAAAATACGTACCTAACGTTAGTCATGGCTGAGAGTATTCGTTGAATAATCATAATTAAGGCGATGCTTGTATTAATTCAGCTAGTATTTTCTCACAAACCTACAATGGCTTTGATTAAGCTGACTTTGTTCTATAAAAATATGAATTTAAAATTTTTGAAGGCGTTTTTAGTCTTAGTGTTTTTTTTTTGCCTTGGCCAATATTGACACTTCGACAACCCTTGCAATGATAAACCAACCTGGCAGAGACGGCATACCTTGCTTAAGCCGCACTTGAATCGAATTGAATTCTAACTCTCAGGGGACATTTTAAAATTATACTACAAAAAAGATTAAGCTCATGTATTGTCGCTACGGGCGACATATTTCTAACCTTTCGGGAGTTCATCTTCTGAATGACTATACACTTGGCGTGGCGGTATCGCTCTGGCACATTTCACCCGTAGAAAAAATCTTTGTTTTTCCCATTTCCCATTTTGAATTAAGCGTTACAGTATTAAAGCGGTTTTTACTGCTTTTTCTCTGCACAAATAGCACTTTAATTATTGTTGTACCGCGTTTTCCTTCCTGGTACTAATGGTTTCACGGATGCACTCCTGAATTTCGGCTCGCACGAAGTGGCACACCCACGATTATCTAAGTAATTTGCATACCCTGTTGAAGACGTACACAAAGAATATTTTAACGGTGCTGTGACAAAATTACTTTACGTTTAAAGTACTTGTACAGGTTAACTGTTTTAAATTTAACTCTTACTGATATTTTTGATTCATTTTATATTTTACTTTAACACTAATAGGTGTTATATTGATATTGATAAACTTATTTTGTCTACAATTAATTACTTTGAGTCATATGTAAGTCATCTCCAGAAATTAATTTACATTCCGTTATTAATTATAGACTAATAACTTTAATCTCTATATTGATGTACTAGCGGCCGCCCGCGACTTCGTCCGCGTAGATTTTAGATGGTAACAAAGATACAAACGAGGTTTATTTGTTTCTGTCAGTTGTCTGATGCTATTAATCTATTGTGAAATATTACTCATAAGAAAAAATAAATGTCCGCCATCTTGGATTTGTAAATGGATGTCATTTTCGTAATCGGCACCCCTAAAAACGACAAAAATGACACCCATATCGATTTAAAAAAAAAATGTCCGCCATCTTGGATTTGAAAATGGATGTCATTTGCGTAATCGGCACCCCGAGGAACCTCGAAGATGACACCTATATCGATTTTTACTAAAAAGTAAAGATTTGCTCCCAGTACAAACTTGGAACCCCCTTTTATCCTTTAGGGGAGCAATTTCAAAAAACCCTGAAATGCGTTTTGTTGTTTTTAAACAGAGAGTCGGATCTATATACAAAGTTTTAAATCTCTCACTTCAAAAAAGATTTGCTCCCCGTACAAACTTGGAACCCCCTTTTCAACCCTTTAGAGGAGCAATTTCAAAACACGCTGAGATATATTTTATTGTATTTAAACAGAGAGTCTATACACGAAGTTTTAAATCTCTCACTTCAAAAAAGATTTGCTCCCCGTACAAACGTGGAACCCCCTTTTCACCCCTTTAGGGGAGCAATTTAGAAAATCTCTGAAATTTGTTTTGTTGTACGCGTTGTATGAAACATAGTCTAGTTACGAAGTCTCAAATCTCTAACTTCAAAAAAGATTTGCTCCCTTACATTATGCATACAAATTACAGGAAAACTTTTTTTTAAACAATGTGTTAAAACCCTTTTTACTTATGTTAAATACTTATGTAGCTAGAAATGAACACATTTTAACTCAGTTCTCCTGAGCGCAAGCACAACTAACTTTGCCTATCCGTCGTCAAGAGCCATGAAATTGTGTTGAAATTCTAGTTCAAATTGGCGGCCCTTTCGTTGCGCTAGGTTAGTTGCATTCGCACGAGAATTGTGGACGTTTACCACGCTAGGTATCATGACGGGTCTACACCGACCACACACTATCGTGAAGATTTAGCTAAGTCCACCCACAACCTCGTAATCCACCCTTACGTTCATTCGTTTCCTCGGCAAACGCTGTGCAGTTGCTGCGAACCCCGGACTTGTACTATGTATATGAAAATTACACAGTGCCGAATTATTTCGCGCTGTTACACCCGGTAAGAACACATGTGGAAAATGAAATTGTATTTCGCTATTTGTAACGCGCTCAAATGGTATTAGCATTAACTTCAGGAACACTGAGATAACTCAACGAACATTGTATACCTATATACGTCCTGCTCACTTCCTAATATATTTTTTGTTATAATTAAACACACACATACTTAACTGAATAGGTATCGGTACTTATGAGGGTAATTAATTCAACGAAATCGGTTTAATCATGGGTAGTTTGTGTTGTTATGCAGTACTTGTGAGTTCTCACTGACATGGAGAAAATGTGTACGTGAACCTAGACTATCAACACACAAGTACTATTACAATATATATTGCGCCACGACCTATGTCACATCAACCTCGCATCAGCCTACCGACGGTATGCGGACGTAGGTGTGAGTGTGTCTTCGACAGTGACGTATGTCGTGCCACGATCCGGATTGTCAGACTTTGTTTTCTTAGACCATGCTATCAGCACCAATGTTAACTGACCATTGGTATAGATCTTATCTCGTTGCAATAAGATTCATGAATAGTAAGTTAACTGTGGTGATCATAATAAGTTTATTATACAACCCGCTTTAATAAAATCAATTGTTACCAACTCATTTCAAATTAAATTGATATCTACAATTCTACATATAAATGAAAACATTCAAATCATGGGCAATCCATACTAAAATTTTGAAATGACAAAGCACACACTTGGTGTTGGGGTCACACACAAATCACACTTTTAATTAATATGATAAGCTGTTAATCAGTGTGTCTATGAGATAGCTATAGTTCGACGTGGCACGTTTTGAGAATGTCTCATATCATAACAAAAATTACCTACGTCAAATTGAGCAAACTATGGCGTTCTTACAAATTAGTGTTTTTTACTATAAAACCTTGTCTTATTTTTATTATAACGACTACAATCAATATTGTTAAAATAAGTGTTTGTATTGTAAATTTTCCATGAAAATATCGCTATATTTTACAATTAAAAAATAATCCTCATTTACCTATCTTGAGTAGATACAGCGAAAATATTCAAGACACTGTATTAAGACCATCAATCTGTAATAAAAGTTGCGATAGGTATTGTAACATATTTTGATAAACCATTTTTAAATAAAACTTGTGTTTAATCAGAGTTAGTAACAGACAACACTGGCACTTGGCAGCCATCGATAAATTTCCAGCTGTTTGAGCCGCAACGTCAATGTTGATCAATCTAGTCTGAGCCAGACGTGTTTTAGTTCCGATCCCCTCTAAGATTATCCCTTGTGACTGGTGCCATGTGTTTGTTAATACGCGATAGATTAAATTGTCTACTAGTTCTGCTATATGGTTAGCCCGCTTATTCCAAATAATTGTTAGTGAAGCCAAGGGATAAAATTAAGCCATGTCCATCCACCTACAAGTACAGGTGAAAAAGTTTTGAAATTGGATGAATAGTCCTGTAGACTATTGTTGTATGAGTAGTATGACGTAAGGCTATCTATGAACGAATGTACACAGCATTGCGTCTTTATATAGAGATATAATTACGTCGGATGTGAGCGGCGAAAATTCACTGGAAGGCGTACATATTAAGATGAATTTTACTCTAGATCAGGGTTTACTGTATTGTGTGTGGTTAACAAAAGTCAAATATTTAAATTCGGTCATGTCCGCTATTTGAAAGATAGTTTTTCTTATTGTTAATATTTATTTTACAATAACTATGGAAGATGACAGTTTTAAGAAATATCGATAAGTAAAAATCATTTTAATTTACCGAAATATTATATCATTATTCAAGTTGTCCTCTTAGTTAATAGGTACTTTATAAATACGCCATTTCCTTTTCATCACTTTTCTTCAGAAATTTGTCACAAAATTTATATTTTAGAGACGAGATAAATTCAAAGAAAGTCTACTAAACTCCATAACGGCCGCAGGTGCGGGAACAAACGGGAAAATGTGCCAAATTTAAAATTCAAGCAAAGTTACAATGCATATTTAATCAACATGCTTCGAAGTAGATGTTGATGCAAACTACTAGTGGTGAGGTGATTCATGAGCAAGCGTTATAACTTTTTACAATTGTTTTACCTGGCTGACAGGCGTATAATTGGTAATTAATTACAGATAGCGTTATCATTGACGCAACTTATTTAATAATACAGTTAAGTAATTGCCAACTAGATACTTAAAAAATATATAAAAGTATTTGCCAGCAATGTTTTTAGCAAATTATTTGTGCTCTTTCCAACATTAGTCATGTATTTTTTGTTTGATTTAATTGCAGAAATACCAACAATAGACTTTTCTATTTCATCATCTAAATACTCATGAATTTGTATTATCTAAATTGTGTGGACTTGTCATCTGCCTATCCCGGAGAAATACGTTCACTCTTAAACGCGAAACATTTTTCGCGGTAGGTAGATGATGAGGTTAAAGCAATAACTCTAGACTAAAATAGCCACTAAAAATCTATACTACGGATATATTCATTATTATTCTTCGCCCAGATAGGTTATCTCTCAGTTTCATTTTTCAACCAATTCTTGGCTTACTCTCAAGATTTACCTACACACTGCTTACGTTGGCACACACCTGCCAGGCTTATAAATAACTTAAGATCAATCTTACAGCTTAACCAGTTTGACACTTGGGGAAATTTACCTATAATGATAACTTTAAACGAGCAATGCCTGTATATTTATGATTGCCTAGTATTTATAGGTCCATCAAAAAAAACCTAATAACATAAAACTACTGATTTTTAAAGCTAAAATGCTAATTGCACAAATGCACATCAGAACTCAGTTTTGATACGCAATTAGTAAGTTGAGCAAATCAGTATTTTTCCTATACGCAATTAGTATTTTTGGATAAGAATTAAATGGACTTTTATATAGCGTCAGCATCCCAATAATAAGATTAACGACGACCAGTAACTGGCTTTGACCACTAACTAGGTTAATAACATTATATTTAGCCTCGTTGATTGTTAACTTTGGGCTTGAATTCCCGTTAAGACAAAATTTTGTATAACGAACTTTACATAAACACACGTTTATTTAAGTAGGTTCAAAATTGAACGGCAAGTACTGTTGTACGGGCCTTTACCTTTACCTTTGTAAATCTGTTACAAGTTTAGTTACTATGCCTAATCCTGTATAGGTATGTAAATTATGCCGCAAATTATCCTTAAAACAAACCTGACTTTGAATGGGGCTTAGTCAATTCTTGTATGATTGTCCTCAAATGCTATAACTTTTGCATCCCTGACGGCTTAAATAAAAATAACAATAAAAAAACTAACTACTACCAAAATGTGCAGTTAAAAATATCATTTACTAGTTTTGATTCTAAAAGTAATACTAAATATTGTATTTACTCTTTTCTACTTAAAACGAGTATTTGAAACGGTACTAATTAAAAGCAAGCGTTAAGTACTTAAGAGATTAGAGTTTTTGAATCTCGTTAAACTTTGAGCCAAAATGCAACGTGAAATATAATGTGGGTCTTGCAATGAGCAAAATCTCGAGCTTGTATATTTGTGAAAATGACTGTTTAAAACCTGGAACATGAGGGTGTGCATTGGATCAATAACAATGAAACAAAATACAATAGATAATGTGCAGATCGATGACTGAGACACCTTTTAAAGATTACGTTTTTCATTTTATTGAACAGTATTTTTTTCATTTCGACTAAATAACATTCAAGCAATGCATGAATCTTCTTATATTACTAACAAAACAAATATATAACTTACTTCAGACGTACTGGATTATCGTATTAGGTCAAGTCGCCTATTTCAAAGCGTCTTGGTCTAGATGAGGCGTTTATATCCAGAAAATGCTCAGTAAAATACTCGCAAGTATTTCCATTCAGTAACAGTCGCCGGCGCGGGTAATATCCGGTGCCGAGTATTAATCAATGTTTCCTCAACGGCGGTATAAATTGGAAATGGATCTGGAATGTCATTCCAGCTTTTAAGTTAATTATTGAGGGGGATATATGTAAATAGTGATGTCGGAAGATTGACGACGACCTGCCGTTTCGAAACTGTTTTTTGTTGACGTGTATCTTTACAACGACATGTTTAATTTTGTGTCGTTAAATTAGAAACTCAAGGCGATAGCAACAAATAAATAAAACATGCTAACTACTACTGATTATAATTTTTTGAAATAGACGATTTCTAGTGACGGTGATATTCCCGAAATTTTTGGCTTACGCAAAATTTACACACTAGTAACATTGCTTGCATTTGGATATTTCACTGAAATTTGGGTACGAGTGACCATTCGCGTTAGTGAAAATAGGGCGGCGCGCCGCAGCGGGGCGGCGTGGCGGGGGGCGAGACGTCAAAGGATAGCGGATGGGAAACGGGCAGGGATCTGCCTCCTTAGCATCGCGTGTTGCGCAGGCGCTGTCAAGTGGAGTCTAGGGGTAGGCTTATAATAAACAGAATGAATGAATTGAAAAGTATGTCAAAAACACATTCTACAAACCAACTCCAAACCAGTGTCGTATTCGGCACCTCACATTATTAGTCATACTATGTTGTAGTTTTAGTTTCATTTAATAGATTATCTTCAAAAAATCAAAATTTACTTTAAAACCTAAGTGGGTGCTACAACACAAATCGCATTGGCAATTTATTATGAAAAGTGCCATGAAGAAGATAATATCATTACGGCTCGAATGAAATGGGTCACCCAGGACGGCTGCAGTAGCCGGCAGTATATCACTGGTATCTTTTAGCCAGCTGGTAATAACTTACACTCAACTATAATAATAATACGACTTCGACATTAAAAGTATTGTCACTTTTAATTGTTAAAAAGTTAGGAAGTAAAAGTAATCAATAGACAGTATATTTGATTTTTTGAAAGTAAATTTATCTATACTCTTTTTTCACATATTTCTCATACAAATATTCATATTATCGGCAAAATTCTAAGTACTAAAATAAAATAGCGTTCTGTTTAATTTATAGATCACATAAGTTATACCTTGATTTTTTTTAAGATTAGAAATTAGGTAAGCAAGGAAGCAGTGGTCGTAAACACACATACATTAAATTCGCACAAAAGATCAGAATAAGTGACAGTTAGTGACTATGACAAATTACTTTTTTAAAACCCGTACCGACTATTTACAATCTCTGCCTTTGGGTTTTTTTATTGTATAAGTTTTAGATAAATGGTACGAAATAAAAAAATAATTGATGCCTTGTCAATCATATCATTTAAAAATATGTAGAAGTAAATATAAATTAAGACATTTTCTTATTTTTGAATAACAAATACATAATGTAAGCATGAAATTTGACACTTTTACCGCAGAACGTGTCTAATAAAAAATCTTGAAGTCATTCTCTGTTATTCTTTCTGATACTAAAAAAACAAGGTGTGATGTGCGGGTTTATCGCACACACATATCCCTCGACCGTTTAGGGCCTTGTGAGGGTTTCCAGACTAGCTCAGAGGTGATATCAGGGATCGAGAGTCAAACACAGGTTTAAACCTATAATAAAGATGGGTCTTACGCCCCCTTTATTGATATAATGAAACCTTAGCTTAGAATAAACTACGGCGCGGAATGGTATGACGGGGTTATCGCGAATCTACGGTACGGAAGTATTAATACGCACTTGTATCTAAGGGCGGGCGGTTGTTAAAGTAGGACTGGAGCGAAATGTTATTTCAAGGGTCCTAGAATTGTGGCTAGTGCGGCGGAACCACTCTGCCTCAAATACTAGGCGTCTCGGACAACGAGGCGAACCCCAGTGCCTCGGAAAATTCGGGAGTGACTCGGGCGATGCCTGGACTTGCCAGCGCATCCTCGGAGAGGTATAATTACCGCTTGATTTGGAAAATTGCATGTCACGAATAACACCTATTAGATGCCAGAAGTATGCAAATAAAAAACTGGAGAAGAAAAGTCATTCATTTATTTCATCAAAATTCTAGCATGGTATCTCCTTCCCTTGCCAGAGGCTCTGTAGTTATAAGAAAGTTGCCCCAAGCGACGTTTTGTGAGAATTGTGACCCACGTGACGTTTCACGTTAATCCCATTGAAACACAGTTTCACAGTCATATTCGATATTGCGATCCAACGAAAATACATATCTTTGTACGTAAAATACAGTCTTTACTATCAATATGTTCTGCATGTGCCATCTCGATAGTTTAATAAATCCTTACGTGCATCCGATGAACGTTTAAATTTTATTGTTACATTACAAGCTTGCCAATAAAATATACTTCTTGTTAGCATGGGGGTTCCATAAACGTAAATGTACTTTACGATTATAGCTGAATACACACCGCGGCGGTTGCGTGACGAGGTTTCTTATAGGATCTTTATATTTTCGAAAGATTTTCTTGGGAATACTAAGGCCGTATTAACGGACAGCCGATGCGTGCGCGATACCCGCCGCGAGTTATCACGTGAGTGTGGAAACCATAAAGAAAGAATCACATAGTGTCGCTATACCCATACGCCTAAGAGGGACGGAAAATTAAAACTAAATTGAGAACTCTTAAATTATCCGAGGGTTTTACCGCAACAACGTACTTCCCTACAAAATTCTTTTCATTATGATTTGGTGCTATTTTAAGATGGACTTTACAAAACCCCTTGAATACGGGAATCTCCGTTTTGTTATTGGTTTTGAATATCATCTGTTTATATCTTGATTTACCAATATATTTATTTACGTTCTATTTGCTCAAAGTCCACGTCAATATTTGTTTTTAACAGTTCATCTACAGTCAGATGTAACCGTGTGAATAACATAATACGACAGTCGAAAGCCATTAAAAAATTGGTATTACCATTAGTTAGTACTGATATCTCATCTCTTAAGTAGAAATCGATAGTTTAGTACAAATATTTAGATTCCAAGTAAAGTTGAAATCCTTAACGACTCGCAAGATAAACAACAACAAAGCTATCACTTAATCTCCGGGTGATATAAACTAACAAAGTTTCAATTTAACTGCATATCAGGTTTCCACGCTTAGTTGCTGCATTGTACGAACTTGTAAACAGAAGACCTTGTAAACTGGGGTATGGAGTACGATAATTTATTATCTTGGTCGCTCAGTGTTCCAGATTTTAATTAAAAACTCTGCCAGCGCTTACAATACTTGCCGCGTTGCGTGAAAAATTATTACAGTGTCATGTTTTTCATGTTGGCAGTATTGATCCATTCCATGTGTTGTGGACATCGAACTTACTTCAAGTAAAAAAGAGTTAATCGAAGTTATAATTTATTTTGAGTCAGAGAGATCTGTTTCCCATGAAATACATATAACCAAAAATAAGGCGACTTATAGAGCTTCCGATGACCAGAGGGCTTGCCACTATTTCGCCCTAGCGAGCACCGAAGCAGTAAGGCAATTTTTAAAATTTTAAATTAGGCATATATATCCATATTATACAATATTTACAAGACGACGAACCGGTCTCTTTTTTTTAAACCTGGCTGTGGCTTTAATAAAGCGATAGGAGTGCGCGGTTGGAGAGTAGCCTGGGGAAAATCCAGGAGAAAACCTCCGACACGACCACGCGTGTGATTTGGAACACTGGTATACTCTAAGAGTTTGTGCTCCAGTGAAATTGGTTGAGCGGTTTCAACCGATTCTGAGGTGTGAGTGGAATCGAGCTACTAGGAGTTTTGTCGCTGGTTCACTAAACCTAGCCTAGCTGAGACGAATCCAGCAAGAAACTCAGCTGGGCCCGACTTGGGTCGGACTGATTCTATGCGGTGTGCGGCGGTACCGGGACGAATAGGGACTATATGTGTCAGTGTTGTCGCGATCGCGCGGTAGACGTTCCCGCCGGCGGAAATGCCTAAGTTTACGCGTCGTGTCTGAGTTGGACGCCGTAAGCGCAGCGTTCCATCTTCCGATGGACGCTGTGATTACCTCGTCTGGATCCGTGAGTGTGTGCCTAGGACGCCGGACCGTTGCGCCCCTAATCAGTGAACGCCGAGTTATGACAGAGGGAGGAGGGATGGGAACGTAGTCAACAGCCTTCCTAACTAATGGATAACCGGTCTCGTACTGTAAAACATAATTAATTAAAACCAGCTTTGTTCATGTGTTCGATGCATACACTAAAGTAAATAGACCCTTTGATTTCACAAATTTGTAGGTTTCTCCAGCAATCTAGAAACCTATCCCAAGGATAATAATTACAATGCGAAACAATTATCCCCAGTTACTTAAGTCGAGCGCTAATGTTAGTATCGTGTTAGCTTCAAACGGGTTAGTCGGGTGTAACCTCTTTGTAGTAATTTGAGTAGATAATACTGAACTAAATTTCGTCTTCGGGGGCGTATACTGTACTTAGCTAAGCTCTCTGTGAGATATCTTATATTGCTATGAAATAATGTAGACAGAAGTTCAGTAAATATGTATCAATACGGGTTGCACAGTTTGTTTGGGTAATCTACGCAGCTTTTTTGCATTTTTATTTGAAAATCTTACAGTGTCAACTAAAGTTTTCATTGTGCGCTGGTTAGTTATCGTTTAAAAGTTACGCATTAACTCCCGATAAAAACCTTAACCAAATTTTTTATCCACTTATTTCTCTTATTTACAAAATTAAAAAAAATGACAAATCCAAGTTGATGTATTTCTTTAAACTCCTGTTACGACTTATACGCCGACCACCAATAATTACAACTTATTTATGGTGGTTGGTATTACAAAATAACTATGTATCAAACTATATATTATTAACATTCTGTCTTGCTACATTTTCCTATATCAAACTATACAGTCCCAGTCAGTTTTGCCGATTCAGCATTACCATAAAGCATAAACTCACTGACAAAAGTAATATGGACCCAACGCCTTAGGCGATACAGTGGCTTATAGGTAAAGTTTAAGTCAAACTGGGTTGCGAAGTTTCACAACTTGAGAGTTATACAGGGAGGAGCGATATACCACGGACTTTCCTAAAAGTATATTTTCATCTAAATGCTAACAATCGAATTGGAATCCTTAGAAGCTTTTTAATATAATAATAATTCAACCCTATCAGATTTCTTATATGTAAAAAAAGATGGAACATGCTGTTTTTTAATAGACGTTAAAGATGCTCTATAACTAAAAAAAGGTTACGAATACATAGTTTATTTTACGAAACTAAGGCTAACCATTAACCGGTTTGCTGGAAAGTTTCTGAAAGATGTTCCAGGTTATGATCTTATGAAATTAGTTTGAACTTCGTCTCGCAAAAATATAAACATGCAGTAAGTTCTTTACCATTTTTCGGCTCTATAATTTGAATATTAAAATTCAAAAGTGGTTGGTAATGTTATTGGCTATTTATAATGTAATTCCTTATCATGAAATAAATTATCTAAATCTAATCTAAATCTAAACTTGCATTTTTTCTCTAAACATTTATAAAAACTATAAAAATATAAAACTTCTAAATATTTATCATAAACATATGGAACACCTTAAAAGCCTTCATCCCCAATGTGATCAGTTTTTGGGGATGATTTTCGGTACTTATTAAAATAATAAATAAAATAAATAAATATTAGTGGACAATCTTACAAAAATCAACCTAGTCCCAAACTAAGCAAAGCTTGTACTATGGGTACCAAGTGACGATATACATACTTATACAAATAAATGGATACTTAAATACACAGAAAACATCCAAGACTTAGGAACAAATATTCGTGTTCATCACACAAATAAATGCCCTGACTGGGATTCAAAGCCGGGACCTCCAGCTTCAAAGCCAGGGTCACTACCAACTAGGCTAAAGCGGTCGTATTAAAGGATCTGTTTTTAGGTTTTGAAATATCTAGTTAGATATTTCAACACTAAACACGTTAAATTGAATCTAATTCTTTCTGCCATTTTTGTGTACAAACAAACATCCATTTATAGTACTAGTAGAATTATAAGTAAATATCCTATAATCTTCGCATAAGCTTAGAACCTCGTTAATTTCACGGCGCAGCAGTCGTCAAAGGGAATGAAGTAGGCAATCATAAGTCGTTAGATCGCGAATATACACGGGCCTTGACGTAATTCAGATTTATCGTTTTCAACGTCCCGTTGCAAAATATCCCCGTTAGCGGTTCAACAATCATTTTACGTCGTGTTAATTTTAGATCTTCACGCAACTAGTTTATCTAAAAATCGTAATTTTCGAAGCTTGCCCCAACATTTTCTTCAATATAATGTATTGCGACTACTATCAATACAATGATTTTTAGGGCATACACGGAATATAGATAAGTGATCTGTGTTGCTTAAAACTTTTTAAACAACCAATTACCTAAGTTTGTGGTACATTGGTGTAGAGTAAACTGTTACAAAGTAAATTGTTACAGATTACAGAAAGCGGAGAGGGAACTAATATTGTCTAAAACCTACTTATGTATTTAAACTTATTGCATTAAAAACCAAAGGTGAATTCATATTTGTCTGCCGTGACGCAATAAAACGATATCTTTGTAATACATTTATTATGGTCAGATTCAAACTCATCTGGTGCGCTTTGACTTGACAGGCCATATTGTGTCAAGCATCAGAGCACGTCAGAGAGCGTTACGTCAGATAAGTATGCGACTTAACACGCCAGTTGCTCTTTACTCAAACCCAACGAGATTTGTTTCATATCAAATTACGTTGATTTATTAAGGTTATACTCAGTTACAAAGCCATCTGCTTGAATAAACAAATTACGGTTGTGTTGTCATTATAGCATGTGATTAAGACTGTTTTTCATGTACGTAAAATAACAGACTTGTCCGCGGTCTGTAATTTGCCACTGTTATACGTGACTGTAGTTATGTGCTTTGCATTTTGAAATATGACTCAAACTCAAACTCAAACTCAAACTCAAACTGTTTATTGCACACATATTACAATATAGTACAAAAATACACATTATAATATGCACCCTGCAAGGATGACATTCGATTGGTTATGAATAAAAACGCACTTACTTTTTATTTTTACTTTTTTCTTACTTATTATGCATAGCTAAGTCACTATTTAATAATGTGATTACATACATCATGATACAATTTATTAAAGAGCTCCCTTTCCTGCGTTTTGTTTAATTTCACTAAGTTACAGTCCAGAGAATTGAAAGTTTGAGACATCTGTACTCTCTCTCAATAAAGAAGAGTCCAAAAATTTCAAAATTTTCAAATAACCATAATAAAAAAACTAATGGTTTAAGTATGAAAGAAAGAAAGAAAGAAAGAAAGAAAGAAATATTATTAGTATGTATGTACGTATGTAAAATTCTTTATTGTACATGAGTAAAACATAACATAAATTACAAGAACAGTTGACATATATGTACAAAGGCTAGCTTATCCCTGTAAGGGATTTCTTCCAGCTAACCTTTGAGCAATTGAGTGGAGATTAAGATTAATAGATTAAGTATTGCAATTGAGAACATATTTCTACAAAGATATTGATAAACCTAGTCTACAGAATTTTAAATAACAGTTATACCATACCCACCAGTAATATTACTACATCACTACATAGTATAAAACAAAGTCTCTTTCTCTGTCCCCATGTCCCTATATCCTTATGTATGCTTAAATCTTTAAAACTACGCAACGGATTTTGATGCGGTTTTTTTTAATAGATAGAGTGACTCAAGGGGAAGGTTTATATGCATAATACATGCATCAGCATTGCACCCGTTCGAAGCCGGGGCGGGTCGCTAGTAGTATATAAAACAAATCTTTCCACTGTCTGTCTGTCTGAATGGGAATCTGTTGACAGAGATATATCTAACAATATTTTATTATGATTAGTAGTGTTCGGAGTATCGGTGGCAAATTTCACACTGTGGGTAATAAATTATTCATTTACCTGAAGTACTTAGTATAACATTAATTAGGTAAGTTTTAGTATTAAGTTTTTATTCATATGACTTTCTTATACCTACCGTCTTTGATAAGACTCTTTTTTTATTTATTTTCTCTTTATTGTTTTAGATGATGAATTTTCGCGGATGGATATATGATTTGAATTTGCCAAAAACCTTACTCAAGGAATTTTATTTAATGGCATTACCATCAAAAGATATAGACCTAGATGAAGAAAGGTTGGTTTTTACCGAAGTTTGCTCCAGATGTGGACATAAGGAGTATGATGTTTGTGATACCGAATTGTATAATTGGCGGTAGGTACAAACATTATACTGTCCCGACTGTTTAGGTGACATGTTTGTACGTATGTAATAAGTAAAAATAAATATTTATTGAACAATGTTTACCTACATTACTTGTGTTATTAGTAGTCCTGTGTTATCGTGGTATAAGTAGGTAATGCTCGCAAGATAATTTATAACGAAGTATTATGCAAATTAATCATTTAATCGTTATTCGTTTAATCAAAAAATAGTTAGGCGACTCCATTTACCTGTGTGAAATTTGCCACCGAAACTCCGAACACTAATGATTAGTGTACCTTATTACTTTTTAACTTGACGCTTAGAGACCCTACACATCTCTTAAAAATCTGGAGATCTTATTTTTGACATGTAACACTACCTACATTTAATTATTGGTATTTTTATTACTGTATTATTTTTAATTGATATAGATAAATTTTGACTTGTAAGAGTGCGGTTGAGGCCTATTTGCAGAATAAATGTTTTGATTTTGATTGAGTTTGATTTAAATACGCAACGGATTTTGATGCCGTTTTGTTTTAAATAGATAGTGTTTCAAGGTGAAGGTTTATATCGATAATACATGCATCAGTATTGAACCCGAGCGAAGCCGGGGCAGGTCGCTAGTTAAAAATACATAGCTATATAGGTCAAGTAATTATTTACGTATTCATCTCATATGAGAAGTAATAAAGTCGTAAATGAGATATGAAATTAATTATTCAGGCATGTGTTATCACTTACGTGGTTGGGTCATTCTATTTTTTCATGACCAGTTTTGTATTAAAAAATCTAAGATAGGTATGTATTGAATTAGTGTACAATAATTAGATTTCGTAATAGTACCTGAACCTAATAAAAGAAATTTATAGGTAAAAATCATGTAAAAATACTTAAATTTTAACATATTGCTGTAAAAGCTGGGTAACACAGTGTTAAAAACCATTTTTTCATACAAATGGTGAGACATCCAAGGACCACTGAATTACTCGATTTATGGATATTAGCTGTGGTTTGTTAATTACCAAACCTATCGGAAGTGATACGGCAATTAAACCTGTTTCTAAATAATAATACAAAAATATGAAGTGAGGGCCAAGTATTCCAAAATCTGCATTTAAAAAAAAGTATTTGAAAATTATGTACATGAAAAAGTAGAATGGCCCAGTTATAACATATAAAATAAAAACCTGATGAGAATCATGGCAGCATATGGAATAGATTTCAAATAAGCGGTACTGGGTCTTTTTTATCTGAGCTTATGCAAAGAACCTTATGTTTTATGTTTCACGCCCAAAACATACTGCATGAACGAACATGTTTCATACTTTATTCCTTTTCATATAAAAATGCGGACACTGCATAAAAAAGCTGATTCCGCGAGGTTTTGCGTTAATTCGTAGTTTTGCGTTGCCGTCATGCCTTTTTTCCGTGTTAAAATGCGGATGCGAGAATAACAAATAACAAGGATAAACCATTTCGGACTACGTAAGGGACATCGTGTCCGGTCCAACACTATAATAGCGTAACTTTTTTGAATGCGTGTGAGGCCATGTTAATTTTAATATTTTTTTATAAACGACAGTTGATAAATTATATCGCACCTATAAAAACTTAGGCAATTACCTTGCGGCGCTTGACGAACTAATTGCATACGCATAAATAATGAATTCCTTCTGTGGTTGGGTCATGCTAAAATAAAAACAATCGGTTAAAAAAATCGGCTAATAGGTACTTTGATTCTTTGGCATAATATCAACTTGAAATCGTCAATCTCGGATAATTTACCCTTGGCCGGTAATTCATACGCAATATTTGAAAGAAAGGACTTAACATCCCCACTGTTATGATCATCTCTGTCTTTCAAAACCAAGGCTGGGTGTATTCCACCTGTGACAAAAGTGGACTAATTTCACACCTTCCTGTCTCTGTTTTTCAAAATCAGTATGACAAAGAGACATTGTGGGAAGATATGTAATTTTTTGTGACGTGTATATTGTTTTA
This sequence comes from Epiblema foenella, assembly GCA_963556455.1. NCBI lineage: Eukaryota > Metazoa > Arthropoda > Insecta > Lepidoptera > Tortricidae > Epiblema > Epiblema foenella. The sequence continues at coordinate 8,522,954 of OY747113.1, read as the reverse complement.
ACCTGTTATTGTGTACAGTGCCTACATACATACATTACGGGGGAAAATGTATTAAGCAATACGTTTTTATGAAACATGAATATTTTATTAGAACAGTTGAAGCAGAAAATGCTGCGAAATAATGGAAGGTAAAAAGGTTTAAATCGGGTACAGTATAAAAGGCTTGCCTTAATACTGAATACCATCAGCTGCTAGATTCCACTCGAAGAGATTTCACTGCGAAGGCTCTTTGCTTCGAGAAGTTTCTAAATCATCATATTAAAGGATCTCATTCTTATTGAGTTTTTACCTTAACGTTTAGCTGTTCCAGTTTAAAAGTCCATTTTAGCATTTATGATCACTGAAATACAAGTGGTGTAATTTTCTATTTGTGTTTGGCAAGTTAGTCCATTTTCATAACTAAGTCTTCATATTTTATTCTCTAAGTACTTCTGAATTATGTAGCCACTTATATTTCATAAAGACAATTGGTTTTATTAAGTAAACCAGTGGTAGTAGGCTAATTAAAAATAACAGCACAGAGCATAATTTAATCTATTAACTTCCTTGGCGTTGTTTGTCAGATGCCAAGTAAATGGAACTTAATTTCATTAGAAATTGAATGATGCGAATGTAGGTATTACTTGGACTTAATTATAATTATGGAAAAAAACGACGAAAGCTGAGCTGTGGATCTTAACGGTATACGTAATAACTTAAATTTTATTTGTATTATAAATGATGTTATTTTTGTTAATAAACAATGTCTGGATATTGTTTTAAAGTTGAAACTTCAACATTTTTGTCTTTTTCGCCTGAAATCATTGGCTAAAATCTGAGACGGCAATTTAAGTAGATTTTTTCACTTGTCCTACCTGTCACCTTAACTTGTCGCAATTACGTGTGTGTCGTGACGTACTTGTGATAAAATTTAATTGTTGGCCTAGGAAACTTTTCCAAGTCGGCATTACACCAAAAGACCCTCAGTGCTCTGCGTGTCCAGCATAATAACTCCTTCCGGGGGCTGTTGGGGCTGCCTTGGCGCTCCAGTGCCTCAGGTATGTTTACCGTGTGGAGCACAGACAGCTTCCATGATGTGCTGCGCAAGCGCGTGGCGTACCTGAGGAGCCGCGTGCGGGGCAGCGCCAACACTCTCCTGAGGGTCTATCTATCCTATCGCGGAAAGGATGGACAGCCCTATTATTACTCATTGGATGGCTGTGCATGCGCAATCCAATGAACATTTCGTCTTTTACTAACTTATTATTAATTAATTAATTAATATTATTACTAACAATTCCTTAATGTATATGGATGCCCGTCGTCCGAAATAAATGATACATAATTAAATAAAGTGTATATATTCGTTAAACTGATCAGCGTATCATTTTCCATTTTTTGTCGGCCCCATTACGACACCCGAAAATATCCACCGGTTGTGTGCAAACGGATAATCTTGTTAAAAATGAGGCTTATTGCCTCAACCCACACATTTCTTGTTTATTTTTGACTCATAATTGTTTACGGCGACATTGTTGTTATGTACTATAACGCTTTGTTTAAGATATGGGTCGTAAACAAGTTATGTTTATGTGAGTTGTTATACCTACGTAAAAACGGATTTTGTTTGACGTTTGGTTTTGAAACTACCTACCGTTTTAAACGTCACTCAACGTAATGTTAATTAACAACAACGTAGAATTATATTTATTACAAAAGCTACTTTATTCATTCAATGTTGAACACGATAAGGATATATAACGCGTAAAAAAACTTTTCGTGTAATTATAAAGTTACCTATCATTTTCTGGTGTAGGTATGTGTACCTTTCATATTCAGCCACTACGAAAAGTTCTTATGTCTCTAAAACGATACAATTTTGGAAAAGTAAAAAAGGATAACCTGTAAAATATCTGGTCACTAATTTCAAGCATTGGCTGAAATTTCTTAAACTTTTTTGTTGCAGTAATCTTGTTCCCAAATAAAATCTGGGAAATGCCATCCACTTTCATTCCACTGTGTTCCTTGATGATAAAAGAAAAATGATAAAAAAACGTAAAACTGCAGTTGGGTTTGGTTTTGTGACACAAAAATTGTGTAGAGTTCATGGTTCTAATGAATTTACATAACGTAAGTTTTTTTTGCACTGCAGATGTCAGATACAGTTGCATTTTATAAAAGTTATTTATTTAATACAATACTATTTATTTTGATTTTGAAGTAAGTAGACATTCGGCCCTCCAAAACCATTCACATTAGTTGTAACTCGGTTATAAGATGTACGATGAATAAAATTTAGTTTTCTTCAAAAGTGTAGAATATTTATAGCCTGACAAGATTTATTTTGGCCTTCGCCATGTTGCCGATTTTCAGTGGTACCAATTTATTTTACTGGCAAATAGTACTCTTTGCGACAAATGTTGAAAGTCATTAAATGTCACCGATGTAAACAAGAAAAAATAATTCGCAAATAGAAACAATTTTACTTCAAACATGCCAAAATACATTTCCAAGAAACCTTATTTTGAATACAATAAAATATTTATCGTTAACTAGCGACCCGCCCCGGCTTCGCACGGGTGCAATGCTGATGCATGTATTATACATATAAACCTTCCCCTTGAGTTACTCTATCTATTAAAAAAACCCGCATTAAAATCCGTTGCGTAGTTTTAAAGATTTAAGTATACATAGGGATATAGGGACATAGGGACAGAGAAAGCGACTTTGTTTTATACTATGTAGTGATAGTGAAGAAGCAAGAAGGACTGCGTAGCATTGCAATAAATAATGTTTATAAGTCGGTCGCTGACATGACCGTGACTGATATTTTATAGTGCGTTGTATGACGTACGCACATTATTGCCATATTTAAGCTGTTTGGAACAACTTTCAAGGCCTAATAGAATTTTGTCGGGCTATACTTTCGCTAGCCCTGTCCCTATTAATTATTTTAATTTGAAAGATTTTAATAATCGTAACTTTTAAAGTTTTTAGTCACTTTGCCCTTAATGTTACAATTTCATAAAATACTGTAAGCTCAAACAAATGTAAGGACTCTTGAAGACTTTCTGAACATCTGAATAGCCATCGCCGCTGAGTTATCGCTAGATAAATTAGTGAATATTAACAATAGTTCCACAAAAATGTCAATCTGTTTTGGACCAATTTCAGTCGAAAATCATTGCACGTAACATGAGGTTATCCCTAACGAAATACTTGTTTACCATAAGCATAATGGTATTTGCTTTCGGTTAATGCAGCGTGATGTATGGGCGTGTAATAAATAACGGCAATCCAGGTAATTTGACCAGCGTTAGGTACTTTGTCTGCACAGTGACAACGAATAATCTTTCCCTCTATATTCGTGATTTAAAACTGAACCTTGTTAATGATATTTTAGGGTTTAATTTAGAAGTAAAGTTAAGAGAGAAATGTACTTCGCAGTGCGCTTTTGAGCGGTGGCAAATGCGTCAACAACGCTCGCCACTCCAATAGCATCGCCTAACCAAAACACGTACGTAATACCAAATTAGGCTACATTCTGCTTTGAAAATCATGAAATAACTACGACAATACGTTCTATGTAGATCATTTGTGTTTTAATTATTAGAAATGCCACTAGTCTGCAGCTTGCTAGGCTCAATAAGGTCAACACAATAATTGGAAGTATACACATCTTTCAAAACAAAATAAGTATTTTATAATGAATATCTAAAGGCGGTTTTTATGAAAAAAACAGTAAGTGAAGGCTAGTGCAATGTATCAATGAATGTCAAAATAATTATTTTGAGTGATATACAAGTACATTAAGGTGAAGGAAACTTGCATTTTTACTGATTGTAGTACCGAACTAATATAACTAGCTACCTACTGATTTTCATCGAAACTAAATGAAATTTTGTATTGACTTATTTTTCGCCAAGGCTCACATCGCAATTCACGCCACTCACCTTTTAAGGCCGTTCTTATACAACAGTTGCATAAAATGCTACTAGCTGAACACTGTAGTTATGCTACGAGGGAGATGCAAATTGCTGGTTTTATACAATATCATTATTCTAGTGGTTTGGTATACTGATTAGCACATTATTAAGTACATTTGCTATAGAATATGGAAAGGTTGTGAGATTTAATCTAATTTTGATTGCACTTTTACGGAATTTTACGGTAATCGGAAATGTTTTACTATCTTATTTATTCATTTACTTATTAGTTAAACTCCAGCCCAATGTTACTTCTACTGTTCTATGTTCTATTTCAGAGAACTCGCATATTTTATCAAAACTATATCTATATAAGAAAAATATCATGATAGCATTTTGACATTGTGAGGCTGTCGTGTCGCTTGTTTCAAAGGGAAATTTATAGGATATGCGTTGAGATTTGGCTATCCTCCTGCCTGCTGCGGATTTCAGTTTATAACTATTAGTTTTTTTGCGAGTTAATTGGTTTCGTCGGGTTGCTTTTAAGAGTTTCGTTATTAAAAGGCATACGATTATCTTTTTATTTAATATTATTGCATGAGTTAGAAACGATTACTAAGCTTTCTTTTTAATATATGACCATGTTTTCTCCATATAAAAAATGTCGTTTCCTTGATGGTCTTCCTGATACATACAAGTACATTACGTGTAGCAGTTTCTGGTAGCTCAGCGAAAGGCTCGGAAAGAAAGTGGTCCCCAAGGAAAGTAACCAAGGTGATTATCAAGGGAAATGAGCAATCCACTCACCTTGTGAACCCCAATGGCGGCAGCTCGAGTCGTGGATGCCCAGCTCCCTTCTTTTCCTGCTATGACTAGATGTTTGTGAAGCACAGCACAGCGTATAACGACACAGAAAGCAGTGATAGTGACCACGAAAGCACCGTGGTATGTCCAAGCGGCATTAAGGGATGCGCGCGCGCCGATAGCTCCGTAGAGACTCAAGCGAATATTCGGTATGTAACCGAACTAGGGAGCGATTCAAAAAGGGCCTTTTTAGCGTGGCATTGAAGGAGCCTTCAGTGAGGAAGTACTCTTCGCTCCTGACAAAAGCCTGGTTACCAATGGAATCCTAAACATTACGAGTATAAATATATTTTTTAGTTTGTTTCAGCAGTAAAATGTATTCTGTTAGATTAATCCCGAACTCCACCTCATAATGATATTAATGATGAATAATAGACAATGGCCTATCCCTATCTGGCTAAATACTCAAAATAACGTCATCATCTGAAAGAAAAACGATATATGCACTAAGACGTACGTATCTTCTTTCCTCTCGTCCTAGATATCATTTATAAGAACGCAGCTGTTACATAACGTAAAAGAAAATCGTATTAACGTCGAGAACTGGTACCGGAATATACAAATAAATTGCCCGGCATTCCAGACTGGTATTTCACGTACTTACCTATAGTATAATAATTATTATGAGGAAAGTGATAATCTTTTCTGTATATTAAGATGTTTAAGTGATGTTACGAATGATGCTTCTGAGCTTTCATATATAATGATATTTGAAATTGATCATTATTTTTCGTAGGTTTTCTTAGGAAGAAAAAAAAATCTTGTTATGTTACATGTATGAAATACCTAGTATATCACAGATAAAACTTCGTAAACAGATTAAATCACATTAATTTATTTTGAGTGTTGGCCTCTCGTGAAACGTTGGATGAACAGCTTAGGATAATACTTCTCCGCATAAAAATTAAATCCTTCTCATCAATTAGACGAGGCCTATGCCCAGCAGTGGGATGTATAAAGGCTCATGGTGATGGTGATGTAACTTTTTTTTACTTTTGCTATTTTGTAGACAATAACAAGGAACGAAAATAATTACGAGACAATAAAACCTAATTTTAAATTCATAATGTTGTTCAACAAAATACTTTCTGTAAAAACTTGCACAAGATTTAAAAAAAATGTCACGCCGAGATGAGTTTATGTACATTCCCCTGGGCAAACCACTAGAAATGCTAATGCTGCGCGATAGAATCTGACGCACGCCCGATCCGAGTGGCGAAGGGAAGACCTTTTGGCATTTCTTTGATAAACTTTTTACTTATTGGTTATTTTAAAAGAAAAATTAAATGATACTAGTTAAACAGATTTAATCACGTGTATTATGCATTAAATACTTCATACATCCCGACGTTTCCAGTCCTTTAGAGCATTCGCGGTCAAGCAGGTAGACACCACTTGTTGGCGCTTGCTGCTGCTGGACTTACCGTTTGTGAGCAACAATTGCGGAAAATTAAAAAAATTACTGGCCCTACTCGATGTAGCATCTATTGCACTGAAAATACGATCAGCCAGGGAGTCGGAAAAAGTGATTTCTGACTACGTCTCCGATTTCACCCTGTTTACTTATAAAACTAATTAAGCGAAATGCGTCCCTCAGGTTTTACTCGTCTCAGGTAATTTTCTCAAAAGTTACCAGAAGCTTTTAAGTAGATTATTGAATAATTAAAGCCAATTAAGTACGTAAAATATACCGAAATGCGAAATGAGAGAAATAACTCCGGTTTAATTCAATTACCGCTTTTTGAGGTTTCGCAGTATAAACCAAAAATTTTATATACTTAAAGTAAGTCTTTTACGTGTCTTGACACTTAATAGTTTTCTTTTTTATAATACGCTGCACTCTTTTAACTTGAACTTGGGCCTTTGTGTGTCATGTCATTCATCAAATTCATCGTATACGAGAGAAGGATATATAATATACATATCCCCAGTTTGATAACTCTAACACTCCGTAAAAGTAGAGATGTCCCCGTTTGTCAAATCTTGTAGATGGAATACCGGCCCTGAGCGCATAAAGACGAGAAACGATTTGTCACTAAATTTGACAAGCGAGAGCATGACAGCATCAAAAGTACCTAGGCATATGAAAACGTTAAAGGTCCTTATTGTACGGGAATGCTCTTGACCTCTTCGTATGCATAGTTACGTTTGATTCTCACAGTACTAGTTACAGCATGCACGGGCATTTATTGAAACTGATAATAATATGTAATATTGTGAATTAACTGCACAATTTAATTTTCTAAATCCGCACCCTCAATGTAGCACTGCTTATGATGCCGTCATAGTAAACAGAAAATTAATGACTATCATTTGTACTGTCTTGTCAATTTACTTTGCTGTACATTGCTGGCAATTTAAACAACTTAAATTTTGTTAGAAATTAAATGAAGTTGTAAATTTAGTTTTGTAATAAAATTAAGCTCACGGTTAGGTTAAGGAACTAAACAATGCAAAGACCCTACCTAAAGAATAGCCCGCATGCCGGTAACACACTGTTACCCGCAATAGCAATTATGAAAATGATGTCGAAGATTTAACAAATGGAGTTTTTACCCAATTATAGCTTTTAATGCCTATAAAGACAATTGTCACTGGAGCTTTCAAAATACTTAAACCTTTATATGTCATATTATGTACCCAATGACAAATCTAAGATATTAATTAATTGTAATATTGAAATACAATGAACATGTCACTCACGTCTTCAAGGTCGAGTATAGCTCGACATGTTTCGGACCAAAACGTGGCCCTTAATCATGAGAATTAGCCGCGATGGCGCGAATATCTGAAACTCACGGGAGTTTTATATTTAAAATCGTAATTATAATCGTGTCCACATTTTTGCAAGCAACCACGACCAAAATCGGATCTCTGTACTCGTATATAACGTAACTAGATATTAGTTATGATTTTTATTATCAGATATGGGTATTGAGAGTGGCCATAAGGTCCAAAGTCGATTACTAACAGCACACATGCATTTTATCTTCTATCCAAACGTGACTCTCACATATCACAGATTTGCCAATAGAATTCCAGTCTTCGGATACAGAAGCTATTGGTTTTCAAGACGGCAGATTTCAGTGAATTTTAGTCTAACATATACGACGATCTAGGATGGTCGTAGGTTTTGTATCAAGAATCCTAGTTTCCCGGCTCGCTTTTGTTTTATGGTGATGCGGTTCCGTTCTGAAATGGAATATTCGTCAGGTTGAAAATTTATTGTTCGTAACAATTGAAGTCTGAAAATAAATTATGGTAAATCTGATGAAATAATAAAGATGTAACTCTGAAAGAAGCCTTGCAGAATAGGTGCTTGAATATTGAAGTCAACTTTGTGTTAATGAAATAATACATACATATTCGGACCTAATAGGTTTGGAAAATTCTCGAGGTTTAAAATAACTTTTGCGTTTTCATTATAATGTTACGAGTATTTTTGTATATACACTTGTGATGCAATTTTATGTAGGTAACAAGCTAATTTAGAATATAATATATTCTACTAAAACATCACACTATTTTAATGAGCAGTGCCTCAAGTCAAAAGTCTTTGACCAGTGTGTGTTGCCAGTGATGACATATGGATCCGAGACATGGGCGCTAACGATGGGCCTCATAAGAAAGCTCAAGGTCACCCAAAGAGCAATGGAAAGAGCTATGCTCGGGGTTTCTCTGCGTGATAGAATTAGGAATGAAGCTATCCGTAGCAGAACTGGGGTCACCGACATAGCCTTCAAAATTGCGAGACTTAAGTGGCAGTGGGCGGGGCACATTGCTCGCAGGACTGACGGTCGATGGAGCCAGAAACTGCTTCAGTGGCGTCTACGCACCGGAAGACGAGCTGTCGGCAGGCCTCCGACAAGGTGGAGTGATGACCTGGTGAAGATCGCGGGAATCCGGTGGAAACGAACGGCACAGGACCGGTCTAAATGGCGAGCCTTGGGGGAGGCCTATGTTCAGCAGTGGACGTCTTTCGGCTGAAATGATGATGATGATGATGATGATGATGATGATTTTAATGATGCTATAGATTCAAAAGTTAATGAAAAAAGGATTTAAAAAAATGATGGACACCTCTCGAAATTCCGTAGAATAAATTTTTAAAGATATCAAGCTTCTAACAACCCTAAATGCCCGAAGCTGATTTGTCCTGTCACTCGACCGTAGTTACCTTCCATAAAACGTCGCGTAAAAACGTAACACATCAACATGGAATGTTTGGATGTTTTGGCGGGGCGGGCCCGGGACCTTCTATTGATTTTGCCCCGCTGCCCCGGCCCCGCACGCATCGCAACTGTTGCTTGAGAGGATCGTCCTTGGCCGAGAATTAGTGAAATTTAAAAGTGCATTTGAAAATATACTCACCTGTTGTTTTACCGATTAAGTCTTACAGCTTCATCTACTACTTGAAAATGTAATGGGATTGTTTTTATTTTCTTCTTTCAGTCAGTTTATTTGAATTTATAATTATATAAGAATCTTAGGTTGAATATCCACTAGCGATTGCAAAACTGTGTTTATATATTTGACACTTCACGTGCATGACAGCTAAATGTAAAATTAAAAGTCAGCTTCGCGCATCTCTGGTATAGATAAAACCATAAACTGGAAACGCGATTTTACTTGCTATTCTAACTTGCTTCGCTGGTCTTTGCCTAAGACAACAGGAATATAATCCTAGTTTAGGCGCACGCAAAAATTTATCTACGAGTAATACTGTACTGACGATCTTTCAAACGTATGTATATTTATACGAAACATATTCATCAATTCATATTTCAAAAGGAAAAAAAAATGAACCCTTATAGGATCACTTTGTTGTCCGTCGGTCTGTCTGTCTATCAAGACCCTAGAGGTATTACGTTGAAATTAAAACCATAAACTTCCAAATGTCTACAGTCTACAGTCCCTTGAAGCTGTGGAAAAATCAAACTTCTAAGTTAACGTAAAATAAAATATTTCGTTGACTGGGATCTACAAAATTTGGCAAGTAATATCGCCTTATATTACAAGTATAAGGCAGACAAATATGAAAACTATATATTTGTAATTAAATGATAAAATATATATGTATTCTTTATTTAAATTATGCAATCAATACCGACAAAGTTGTACGGAACACTCAGTAGTCGAGTCCGACTCGCACTTGTCAGGTTTTTTACTCATATACAGCGCACTAATGACTTCTGAGCTGAGGCTCTTCACACCATCAATGTTTGTACAGTCAGCAGCAGAAGGAGATAAGCAAAATTGCACATTCAGAATGATGTACGCAGAGCTTTATTCTCTTGACATTAGACGATTAAAGTTCGTGTGTAGATCACTTTAAGTACTAGGCCCGCGTAGCTATGCTTCATCTATTCTATTCACTTCCATATCCCCTTATGTACCTACAACTAACACTAAGAGATCACTTCCCTTCGTACATAACATAATCATATTTACTAGGTACTGGCGGAATCTTCCGACGACTTGTCAAGGACACTTCAAACTCGCAGAACTGCCCGCGAAGGCCGTAATTGACAATTCCAACTTTGTTATTGACAAAATGTCCTCGCACAAGTTATGTCACTAAAGTGATATTAACGTTACGTTTTATTGCCGTGTATGTTACTATTCCATACTGTAGGCATTCATGTGTTTTTTTTAACCTGACTGTGGCTTTATAGGCCGGGGGCAAAAAAGCGATAGTAGTGCGAGGTTAGAGAGTATAGCCTGCGGAAAAAGGTAGGCAAATAGTGGTTTTGAATACTGGAACACGATTTACACGATTTTCACACAATATTAGAAACCGGGACTCAATCATGAACAACACAAATACTAATCCAGTAGAAAACCTCCGACACGACCACGCGTGTGGTTTGGAACACTGGAATACTCTTAAGAGTTTGCGCTCCAGTGAGATTGGTTGAGCGGTTTTAACCGAATCTGAAGTGTGAGTGGAATCGAGCTACTGGGAGTTTTGTCGCTGGTTCACTAAACCTAGCGTAGCTAAGAAGAGACCTAGCCTAGCCTAGAAGAGACATTCATGTGTGTTAGTTAGAACTACATAATACAAATAGATGTGAGAAAGGCTTAAGGAAATTCCTTTATACAACTTTTAAGCAAGTAACTCGTGATTTTGCGATGAATGACGCTTTGAGCTTAAAGTGAGTTCAGCCTGGGTAAGAGCAAACTGTAATATTTATAAGCCTTACAGGTATAAATTTAACATATACTGACTGTGTAATTGTAAGGTAAACGTCCCTAATGCTCGGCACCTTAATGCCGAATAGATGACACAATATCGTTCACTTCTGTCTCTATTGTATTGGGTTAGTATCGAGCGCTGGCACATTTACCTCACCTACTGCTGTCAATAGGGATATGAAGCGTGATAATAATTCAACAATTTCTTAACCCTTTCAATGCGCTTGACATATATGCAACGTATAGATTACGTAGGTAAAAAAAGGAGCCGACTAAGTTATTGACGAACTCCATCTTCTTGGATTATAGAAATTCGCTTATAAAATTATCAGGTTTGTAATTTATTTTATTGCAATGTATTACTAACGTTATGTTTAAGATTCATCATATTTTTTACTAACGTGTATGGGTGAAAGCTTGATATAAATTATTATTATTATTAAACTCTCGCGTTTTGTACACATACATAAAAGACTTGTTTAACGCGATATTTAATTTATGTATTTACCTTTGTTACAGACGTTACTGTCGTGAATATTCTGTGCCGTGCCTTGGACAATTTAGAAACAGTGGTTCTGGTAGAAAAATATTTCGTAGTTACATTTCACATTTTCATCAACTTTTGTGGGGTATCTACTTGATACCCCGTTCCCGATCTCCGTTGATAACTTGCTGAGACGACAGTTCTGCCGCGAACATGACCGGTGCATCCTATGTCGAAATGTCCCAAATCGAATCAAATTAGACCCGTTTAAACAAATCTTTTAAGTTTTATTTAATTGATCCTCGGTTGCCTGATAAAATAACAGTCAGTGTTCCTTTTAAACCGTCTATATTATTGAAAATGACTATAAGTTCAATGTAAGGCACATATCTAACTCTTCTCTCTAGCCATATGTGTATTGAAAACATACATCTATACACCCTGGCAACTGAGCGTTTCAACCACCTCAATCGAGCCCAAAGTCAAAATAAATGACGTGAAAATAGTCCCCAATAGTAGTCGCAATGCGCGGTCTTCGCACACGAAGTGGCGTAAATCAAAGGGAGCGCCCACTAATTTTCACGCAATTAAGCTTAGGTCCCCATTCATCTCAATCATTCTCCCATCTTAACCCTTTTGCGGCAAAATATTACTAGGAAGGGAAGCAAGTAATAACTTTATTTCAAAATTTAGGAAGAGATTAAATAATAAGTGAGATATTTGCATATTTTATTCCGAAAATGTCAAGACATGTGTATTATGTAGCAGCTCACCAGGTTTCTAAAGCTATTGATGAGCGCGTCTAGCTTTATCGTTCTTAGTGTCTTGCTAGTGAGTAATTCGTATTTAATTGGCAACTTGAAACAGGCCAGACACACAGGTTTGACTTAGGCTCGGTTTTAAGATCCGTTAGACCTTATGTCGGTTTGTTATGTCAAAAATAGTACTGAGTTACTGATGTTTGCTCTGACATTTGGTCTAACGGATCTTTATAAATCCCGGCCTTAGAAAGCGCAATTCGCGAGATTGTATTTTCCTAATATATAAATATTTTTTACTACTAAATCTATTGATTGACATTTCCAAGTTTTTCTATGTGTTTTACTAGGCTTTTTAAGATAATTAATTAAATTTGATGGATGGCCATGAGTTGAATATGACATCGTATCGATTAGTATTGTAGTATAGACACTAATGTTGTTTTTAATAGAAATGTTTTTTTAATTAGAAATATTATTATTATATTGAAAAATATTTATTAAATAACCATACGTCAATCAAGCCTGTCGATATTTCCCTCACAAAACGAAACGTACCTAATTTATGGTCTCGCAATGAAAAACATAAACAAAACTAACAAAAAACCGAATAAAAATGCAATAAAAATGCTCTTTTATAAAAAAACAACTCAACTTATCTATTTATAATCGTCTCATGTGTAACTACATTTTAATGTACCTGTGTAGGGTACCTAGGTATGCTATTTTAATTCTGAGATATATTGAATTTTACAATATACTTTATGCAATATTACGTGAAATATACAGATATTTTCAGGTTTTAGTGTTACTGGCATTTGCAACAACAAAAAAGTAGGTACCAGATTTTTCAAGGTAAACAAGATCAAAAGCCATACATGATCTGATTAAAATCGCTGTTGGAAAAAATAGACAAGAATTTCATTCAATACTAGTGAAACAGGCGAGCACTTCCATTAAAATTAGTGTTGACTCCTGCATGTAGGTTGCATTCGTTTTGAATATTGTACTGAAATGCAAAAATACATTGCTTTGAATATTAAAAATCTAAGTGTATGCAGTCATCAGTGCAAGTGGTACACAGTCAGCTGCAAAAATAACTGACAAGACAAGCGGGAAAAGAATTATGTCGTATTTAAGGGCATTTAAATAGGTCCCTATTAACGGACGATTAAGAATGTAAAAATAACTGGAAGTGAATGTTCGTAATATTAACAGGTTATACGTGACTTAGACATCACTTCAGTTAACCTTAACCTAATTTCCAAGCAAATATCTCGTATTATGATCACCTATAATGAAAATTGAGTATTTTATATGAATAAAGCATGCAAAAAAGGGCTATACGAGCAATTTATAACTTGGGGTCGCGTGAGTCATTGAGAGAAATCTTTAAGGAAATAGATGTCCTAACCCTGTCGTCGCTGTATATTTTTGAAATAATCATGTATGTTAGGAAGAATTTATACAATTTCCCAACGAATACTAATAAGTTAATGACTACACGAAACACTGGGAAACTCAAAATAACTTTTTATAGACTAGTGAAGGCGAAAAAAGTCGTTTTTGGGAAATTGTATAAAATTCTACAAAAAAATTCCAAGACACATTGATTACTGAACTAACGGATTCTAAATTTAAGTCTGTCGTGAAACAGATACTTATTTCAAAAGCATATTATAAGATAAACGATTATATCATGGATAAGGATGTTTGACAGTGATAGCGTCCCGTACAAGTACTCTAACACAGAATTATTTTGTCCTTAATATTAAAAAATATGTATGTATGTTTATATTGTAGCATTTGAATTCTGTAGTATTATGATACTGTTATTTTATATACATTATATATTGTTTTGAAAAAATGACACCTCGCCGAGTTTCTTACGCCAGTTCTTCTCGAGGCAGAGGTTTATTTTATGAACCGGTGGTAGATTTTTGACATTCATAAGTGCATGTAACATGCCTAAATTGAAGAATAAATGATTTCATTTCATTTCAATAAATTATTATGTAACAATTTCAAGAGTAACTAGCTTAACTACATAGCTATGAATTGTTAAATTATACAGTGAATTGAATACCTAATCTGCAGTAATTGCGAGTTGATAGATTATAAATTGTATTGTTTATGGTATGGCTAGTTTCCACTGTGGGTTATGCATGTTATTTGGACAATATATTGCACATGGCAACGTTGCTTTACAATTAGAATATAACAATCAGTTTTTATTAATTTTTGACTTAAATTATTTTAATCATATGTATCTGCATTGACCACAACGTGACCTTATCTAATGATACGTTAATCTTTTTTGCGAGAGTGACACTCGCAGTGTACTAGGAAATAGAAAATAATTTTCGTAGTTTCCTTTTAGACTAGTTACATTTTACACTAGTTTATTTAAAAGAATTTATTTAATAAAAATAATTATATTCTGTACCAATTATTATTAGTTTCATGTATCAACCAGTCTGTATATAACTCCGGATGGGAGGGCAAACTTCTCCTAACCTAAGTAAAGGGGTTGACTGGTGATACTAGCTTGAGTTCATATAAATACGTATATTTCTCATTTGGATACATAAGAACTTACAAATCGTGAAATATTTAATTTGTGATGTTTTCATAATTTTCTAAACCTGCCATCACTATAAGGATAATTAATCCCAATAAACTTGCTTTGAAATTTAGAACACTGGTAATAGGAACTCAATAAGACTGAACTGAATCTTTAAGATAATACTGTATTCTACACACTCGCAAATACACGACTATCACAAAATCGCTGAATAGTGTCTGTGCCTCTAAAATAGGGAAGCAAGTCTGTATACCCCCTAGACGTAATTGCAGTCTCACCTTGTAGCTCGAAGTGCTATGGTCTAATGAAACGTACAACGAAACGACCTCAGAGAGCCAGTCTAATATCACGCAGTTAGGTATCCTTAGGGATTGGGGCACTTACCCACCGAGTTACAATTCAAAGCTATCGCAGTGACGCAGGTTCTTAATTAACATATACTAGCATTCTCGTACAGAGTTGAGAGCACAATAGTCGTATAAACACAACTACTGGTATGATAAATCTTATCTTGAAGGAACTAGATGAAAATAAAAGATACAAGAAGGTCTGACGCACAATATTTTAGTCAAAATGTATAAAAAAATTGTGATTTTTTTTATAAGTATATTATTCTGCTCTGACTTACAGTTCAGTCTAATTTTACAGTAGTCGGATTGAATCACTAACCGAAAATTATATTTAAATACTCATCTTGGAATACAATAGTTATGATATGTTGGTTAGTTAAATCGTTTCAATGTATTGTCTTTTCGAGGCTAAGTAATACTATTTTCTTATTCTGTGGTTAAGAGTAATGCCACGTATGTTACAGATACGCCGTAGCGTGTGGCAGCATTTTTCCACCTTGTAGCGAATAAAAATTACAGTTAATTTACAATTTTCAAGCCATGAACTATAGGTTGTTAAATAAGTTGTTGAATTATACTACAACAAACACTTGCTCAACCGTCAATTGTTCAACCGAGGTTCGATCGATAGAGGTTTAAAGTTAGGCTCTCCGCCCGAATAAGGCCCTATGAATACTTTATAATACTGAGTACGCCCGGAAACGCCGACCGTACGTGTATCTAATCCTATTTAGGGTATTTCTTACCAAAACAAAGACACTTCGCACAATAAATAATACATTTATGCGTTTTTAGGGCAGCCGATTTCCCTTTAACGGCCTTTTGCCCTTCTATAAATGTTGAGAAATATCTTACACAAATGCACGTAAAGAAAAGCTATTCATACTCTTATATTTTACTTGAGGGAAACGCTTGTACCACTTTACCGAGAATTTCTCATAATTAATACGCTTTCAATGTATTCTGTTTTCAATATTTCATCGTCCTCAATTATTTAAAAGTATTAAATAGGTATGAGAAACGATCTTTCTTAATTTAGTGAAATACATTAAAAATTACAGTTGAGTTTCGGTGAAATTCTTGATGATGCTCAATTCTCTTGATAGGGTATGTAATTGAATGAATTCTTTCAAAAAATATATAAACACGCCAACGGATTCGCCTTAAACACCAACTTTTGCTTGGATGTCGTCGTCTTGAATTCTTAATCGTTGGATTCATTTTCAACGTCGTGGGTTGCGATTTTATGACGAATCTCGAATGTGGTGATGATGGCAGGGACCATTACTGAGATGCAGGGTTTTGTCCGCAAGAAGTATTGTTATTAAAAATATTTTTAAGATATACAACTCGGAAAGTCTGTACTTGAGGTAGGTATATGGAAAAATAAACTAGATTTGATCGAATCTTCATTGTTAATTCGAATTTTCAGCCAAATATTGTTTCTAGACTAGTTAGATTGCAAATACTCACTATTAGGTATTATTAAGTGGAGGTAAAGTTTTACTGAAATTATGAAATCAAGAGTAGGAAAGTAGATGGAAAATATAAATCCGTAATTGGCGTTAGCAAATGCCATCATATGTTGACCTTGTTAAATTTATGTTATTGTCTTCTACTTTATGTTTTGTAATAAATTTTATGTCATAATTTGGTTAAAATGTCCAGATATGCAAACAACTCGCAGTTCTAAACCAACGCCTCTTAAAATAGAGGTTATATATCTTAGGCCGATTATATGAGAGCGGCCGTCTGAGACGTCTATCTTTAGAAACCATACACTGAGTCCGTTAGTGGTGACGGGCCCTTAAGTGATCGCCAGGAGTTTAGAGGTTCCATGACGGATATTATCATTGGTAAACGGGGTCAATTGGCATCACTAAAAAATAGGAAACCTAACATATCATAAGTTTTCGTAGGTATACAGAATTTCTCCTTTAGGATACTCATCTAAATAAAATACTGATTCTTCTATCTTTTCCTTTCATCATCGGGGAATTATTTTCCGAAAAATACTTCGATTACGTTGTAACCATGTATATATTTAACGGTAGTTTTACTATTCATAATAACATTATATGACTAAGTTCACGTTAATGCCACCCTACATATTCGATTACTTTCTCATAGTATGAATTTTCATGAACAGGCCGCGTATATGTAAAAGATCGGAACGATTTTCATAAATTAAGCGAATTATGCCAAGCTGGCATTGAATGTTAAACCGACAATTAAAAATAAACTTTACACCGCTGATTTAACTTTCGATCCGGTATGAATTTGCATTCAGAAATCAAACGCGGGTACTGTTCACCATTAATTCATAATAATTATTGATTCATTTAAAAGTTCAAACGTGCCCTTACATCAAAATTATACGTCGCAAAATATCCATACATCAATTTACAGCAAAATAATTTTAAATTAATATACTTAGCTCAAATAATTTAGTCAACTGGAAAAGTAAAATTTTACTTAATAATAACAACACCAGGTGTGTCAAAGGTCGTTTGAATCCATATGAGATTCTCGTGTTCAATGATTCACTCATTCTTGCTATAGAATAGCAAATATTTTTTTAAATTAATAAGTAACGAAATGGATGAGTATGCATTACTTTAACAAACACACTATGTGTCGATTTTAAAACATAACTAAGTGCTCAGGTCTCTCAAACTAGCTCAGAATTAACGCTCAAATAATTGTATGTCTCGCAAGGTAAGGTCATACACAGATTTACTTATCGTCTTTCCTGTGGACCCATATAAATTTAAAGGCTGGAAACTTATTTTTGTGTGGACTCATAATACGCGTAGATAAAAGGCGTCTCCGTTTTAATAATGATATGTAATAAAACATTAAGAAAACTTTTTGTTTTTGAGTACAACCGATTTATATTTGTAAATTCTTTCTTTTACTTTTACTACTATTAGCAAATTAATGATCATTTTTCAATTTTAGTCCTATTTTCATTCTGCAAATATACTCGGCTAAGTTTATGCCTCTTTTTGAAGCCCCTGATGCTACTTTTGTGTCAAGCGACGAAGTACGCATACGCATTTATGACATTATTTAATCTCTGTTATTTATTATACTTTACAAAATCGAAAGTTCATTGGCCGTGTAATCGTTTCAATCACCGTTAAAGTATAACATTAAACCGCTTAATCGCTTATTAAACATATTAATGAATAAACTGTGACGTTTTATTGCGTTTTATTTCATCCCAATCTACGCGAGCTTTAAAATTATTTTAGTAAATTACGTCCCGCTATAAAAGGGATTTTATTGCGAAAATACATTCCAGCCAGACACTTTTTTTATTACATGTTGAACAAAAAAGTTGCATAAATTTAAAACGGATTTTCTTTTATAAAGCTTGCTGTATAATTCCCTCTTAATACATAAGTTTTAAACCTCTTATACGGTACGAATGCCCTTTATGATTATTTTAGCAGTAACAAATGTAGGAGCGCTCGTAGTCGGTATGCGAGGTAAAGCAACGTCGACCGAGGTGAACTCTTGGATGGGTGACCGCTTTGAGTGGTTATTAACTGAGCGCTCTCGTGATTTGGAAGGTACGTTAAGCCGTTGATTCTGGCTGCTATCCATGACAGCAGTCCTTAAATCAAGTTTGAGCGGGCGGCTTGAGCACTTCTAGTAATTAAGTTGCACAGTCACTTGACAAGCCTAAGCTGTATAAGGTTTAATTTTGTCTTGGATTGGGAGGTCTACATAATGGCAGCCGCTTCCATAAAAACTAGTGTCTACGTGAAATTTTGGGATTAGGTAGCGGACCCCGGGCAATCGGGCATCCTTCAAGATGCAACTGTACTGGAATAACGCTAGGAGTTGACTAATCTAGGGGACTAGTTCAACTTGCATCCTGGGCGAATAAACGACTCTTATCTCATTCGCACTTCATGAATTAGAAACAGGAGGTTAGATTTTCTCGTCTCGTCTCATGCACGATACGCAGTAAGCATGCTAACTCCGCTAGACATTACTCAGTGACTATACAGAATACACGTTAAGCCTTTGAAGGTGCCAGGAAACCCATTTCAGACTCTCAATGTCAGCAGGAGTTAGCCAGCCGGCAAATGTTATGTGGTCAAGAGTTTAGCTTGACTTTAAGCAGGCTTCCTCTGCCAGCAATTCAAAAATCCTCGTAAACCAGAATCTCGTGTAAATTGAGTCATTCTAAACTAATGATTAGTCCAATTTATGTTACAACTAATACAAATTATATTATATAACTCATTCTATTCCCAAAGTTCATGATGCTTCCCTCGCTGGCTGTAATCTTATCTATCGTAATTATTGGCTATTCTGGCTATTGCCGCGGCGTGCTCCAGTATCGAGCGGCAACGATTTGCAGCGCTAAAGGAAATCCCTTCTCACCCGGCCACGCCGAAATGTATTTAGCTAGTCCATTATACGGGTTAGAGCAGTTGCCTACCGCTTAGTTACAAAATCAGGGAAAAGGATGAGACGAAAATTCCGGTAGTCCATCGTGAATTTTGGATCAGAATCATTTTGAATTGGCTCAGCGGGTTTAATGAGATACAAAAGGGATTTGATTATGCGCTTTCATTCTATCTATCATGTTATCTAGACTTGCGTGGAAGCGAGTACGCGCAACATATGCAGCGCTGATTTTAACTTAATACGATTTTCAATTTAAATGATATACATATAAAATGATAGCAATTTAGAATTAAAAAGTTACATTGTTAGTGACAATGTAACTTTTATTTAATTTTTTATCATACTTTAAAATATAATATTATAAATGCGAAAGTTAAGATGTCGGGATGTTTAGATGTTTCTTACTCAATTACGTAAAAACGGCTGAACGGATTATGATGAAACTTGATATATAACTAGTTTATAGCCTGGATTAACATACAAGATACTTTTGATCCCGAAGATCATCCCGCGAAAGGATGAAATAGGGAGTGCAAGTTTACGCGGACGATATCGCTGACAAGAGCTAGTATGTAATAATAATCTGTAATGGCACCCTTTGAAAAGTTCATTTATACATTTTTCTTATTGTGTTTTTATTATCTATCAATGATTAGAATGGGATTAGATGGGATAATTTTCCCACTAATTATGTCAAAGTTTATATTAGAATTAAAGATAAATAAAATGCAGCCGTTCCAATCCCAAACTATAATGTCGGACCAGAAAAAAAAAACTCTGTATAGAATATCTATACACATTATTGTAGGTAACTAGATTTGGTTCGCTTATAACTTGAACCTAACTTAATGGAGCGAACACAATGGCCTCTAGTTATCGGATCAAACATTAATTAATACTTATTGTCAAGTAATTAGTTTCCAATTTCGCTAGTAAATAAAGACGTAATCAAATGCCATACTCATTTTCAGAATGTACAGTAGAATTATTGTAATGACGAAATTTGTAGCAAGTCGATTTGGAAAATTGTATTAGTCAATTTTTTTTCTACTTCTTATAAAGATCCGTTAGACCTTATGTCAATTTGTTATGTCAAAAAATGTACTGAGTTACTGAAATTTGATCTGACATTTGGTCTAACGGATCTTTATAAAACCCGGCCTTAATTACCTACATTGAATTTCATCAGCCACAGATGTGCTAAGTCGCATTTACATACAAGTCATAATAATGATATTACTGATATTATCTAGTTTCATACACGAATGATATATGTCATATAAGATTTCTTTTAATATATAAATATCTAGTGGATAACAAGCCTTTTATTCTAATCGTCGGTGGTTAAGATATTATGTATACGTATATTAAACATGAACCTCGTTAAATTCTTGTTAAATATGAAATTAACAAGTTCAGGAAATTATACTAAAAATAAAGCTGTCAACGAAATTATAAACTTACGTATGAGTTTTAGCTACTTGAACTTAACAGATTTTTTTACGACATTTAAACTAAGACATTTATTGTTTTTACGTGACACCTGTCCTGGTTAAATGGGCAATTACCACTCGGTAAAAAATCCCTCTTCCTGGCCAGGGTAGGACGTATATTTCTGTATTCTGTATTCATTAGGCGCGTTAAGAAGAAAGCCTTATTTATCGTCCTAGTATTGTCTCGAGCGTCAAAAAACTACAATATGAGAACATATTTTTTTGAGTAATGTACTTTTGCTTCTCATTTTTAGACGGTTCCATCTTACAGTGAAAGCTGATATTTTGTTACTGTGAGTGGAAAATCCTATCCTCGTGTCAGGTTTTTATTTTGTCTTGTTCAGTTTCGGGTTCCTTTGATTTGACGTGCAATCGACTTAAAAATTTTGTACATTTATTACAATCAGATAACAATAATGAGACCATTAAGATAGTTTAATGATGGAGATGGAAGGTGACCAGAGAAACTCCTAAATTACACTTGATAAACCCATCGTATTAGGGCAAATAGGCATGACGAAGAAATTAGAACTGTGCAAAAAAATACAACAATTAAAGCTCCTCTCAAAAATTGTTCGGCAGAATATAATTGTTACTTGATTTTGTTGTCTTGTGTTTCAGTTATCTTACAAATTAATTTAGTATTTCTTGGTTTTTGATAATAAGCGGAACTTATTGTTGAAATTGGTATTACCTACTTAATTTTTCTAAGAATAATTATAAAAGATTTATTCTAAGAACCTGGTTTACTTGACGCTAATGCTTGATTTATTGCCCCTGCCTTTTTCGAGATTTAAAAACGACCCCTAAGATAGAAAATTGGTTCGTTAGCTCGTTACTCAATCACGCCCGAGCGGATGCCAGTTTCGGATAGTTGATGTTTCATTTAAACGGACGGACACATTGATCAGACCTTTATAAAGGCACTTTTGTACTTGCAACACAGTTAACAGTTCGTGAACCTTATTTCAACGAGATAAGGTATATTAAAGATCAATGTGGCGCGTGCTCTTTGAACCGTGACTCCAATGCAATTTATCGCTTTTGCCGGTTTTCATCAACATTCAACTGAATTAAAAGGGTAACTTGACGAATTCTATGAGGAATAGTGGCACGCTCATGGAAACGTACTCTTTAGTTATATTTTGTAAACTACTGCTAGCCTTAGGTACCTAATTTGGTTCTCTTACGTAAATCATTAAGTTAGGTACTGGATTACTTATTGATATTTTTTGATACGTAGCAAACTATGGGGGCCTCTTATACCTAGTAACGTTATAGATCATCCTGAATCGTTTCACAACAGCCTTTCCTCATGACAGCGTCGCTTAGCGAACATTTCCCCTTAAATCACACCATTTATCTGAAGTTTGTTAAGATTTTTTAATCATAAAAGCTCGAGTTTCTCTTCAAATCTCCAGTTAGACGGCGTTTTTATCGCAGTTTCCATTTTGACGAAACATAAAAACGAAATTGAAAATGATTCATTGTGCATTAACAGTTGATTACATTTTTTAAGTCAATTCATGTTTTTCTTATACGCAACATTTATCAATAAATTTCAATTCGTAGATTTATGGGAAAGTTTTAAATAACTATAATGACATACATTAATATTATTTCGTAGATAAATCAATTTTCTACGCGCGTTGAGGTCGGCGGAGCATAATGCCTTTTTTTTCATAGTTCTCTGTCATTCAAAGAGAATCCTGTTCGTATGCCAAAAAAAACTTAAATAAAAAATATTTTAAAAATTCAACAAGTATTTATTAACTTCGGGTCTCTTAATATTCCAATAAGACTCTTTATATTTTTCCAAGTATTTTCTCTTTTATAACTAAAACCTTTTCACAGAAATTGTTAACATCTTCCCCAAGGCAAGCAAAAATGAAAATGCTTTGTTACAAACTTTACAGGTTGTAAATATTTTGACTAGATATTTCTTCAGCACTTAACAAAAAAACAAAATATCTGAAAATATATTTTTGCAATGTATATGTAGGGTAATTTGTATAGTTAAAATAGGTACCTATGTATTTTTAAAACACGTTTGAATTATTTAAGTTCTACTGTAGGTCCTTGAAAAAAAGTTTATTTAAGGAAACAGATTATAATCGACTATAGTCCACTAAATTAGCATTCATATTTCAGATTGTCTAAATCTTTCAGAAATAGGGAATAACATCAGGAATACGAGGATACAATAACACCTTGTAGGTAATTATTTCTTCGTCCGAATTCGCTTGCGTCACGTGTCTTGACTTGGACTGTTCTCCCTTAGTGAGTCTGATGAGTCGGTATTAACCTTGTCGCCTGAAAGTACGGGGTAGTTGGCGTTAAATCCGGTTGGTCTGATCTTTTGTAGACTTGTTTGTGATGTTGGCCCAATGAATAATCCAAGTTTGTGACCTCGAGCGACGAACGCAACTTTGTCAAAAATCGAATAACCGATTATAACCATAAAGAATTAGGTATTGATAGTACCTTCTTAGTTTTTAAAGTAGACTTAATTTGGTATAATAAAAGGCTAAAATTGTCATTGTAGACCCAATAGTTACCGCGATAAAGCCCTTCAAAGTTTGCGAAGTACGAAAAAATTATAAATTTCAAAGACTTTATCTCGGAAACTATTTGGTTTACAGAGACAATTTTAGTCTCATATTGTAGGAAATTTAGTCTACTTTAAAAACCTCTTAAGAAGGTACTAACAAAAACCAGGACTTTAGGGTAATCATTGTTTATTTTGATTAAGTTATTTGGCGGAAGCTGACTCACTCTGAAGTCTATGTCATTCTGATTTTAAAACACGCAGACATGAAATTGAGTACCTTTCTGTCAAATATTGCGGATGGACTATTGGCGCTTTCTTAAAACAAACCTCTTAAACTATACGCACGAGCAAAGATAACGGGTACACTCTCTATGGAAATTCAATACAAAGTGTACCCATTGTTTTTGCTCGTGAGTGTATTTCTATAAGTAGATAGACTAGATTAAGTCGAGAAAGGTATGAGGGTACAATTCAAATTTTTGGACCATAGTTAAGACTTATTTCGCCTATAATTTAGTACTTAGTTCTATTGTGACACGAAAGTTTGACATACAATTTATATGGGTTACTTTTGTGTGTAGACTAATTCAACGCCTACGGTCGACACAAATTGATATCCACCCATAATCTGAATAAGTGAAAGCCAACCTGGAGGCCAGCCTTCAGAAGGAAAGGTCCCCTACATATCCAGCCATATTCAATGTTAAGATACTGATAAGAAGCCAATTTGTATTCAGCCTCGTTTTATTTAGGCAACTTGAAGCGAGCATGACGATAATAACTCACGCAAATTACTCAATATTGCGGAAACTCCCGCCACCCCTCCGCATGCGGTATATTGTCACTGGGCTCTGTAAGTGCCCGTCAATTTTGAAGAATCATTTCATTTGTGAAGCATATTTATGATGTAATAGTGTAATCCATTTTTTCAAGTTTACTTTGACTCAATGAAAGATGATTGGACCCATATGAAAACCACACTGAAGATATTAGATTTAAAAAGTATAAAAAAATTGACGGTCAGTTCAAACCAACCATAATGGTTCAATCAAAGTTATCGGACGGATCCGCTTGACAAAGTTTGAAGTCATAATGGTAATGTGCCATAATTTAAATTCATTAATAAATCCTAGATCGAGAAACTCCAAGGCCAAAGTTATCCTCCATGGCTAAAGTAACCAGATTTTACGACCTTTAATAGTTATGAAACCAAAGGTGACCGGTTTAGCCTAGTGGGTAGTGCACCTGCCTGTGAAGCTGACGGTCCTGGGTTCGAATCCCGGTCAGGACAAATATTTGTGTGATGAGCATGAATATTTGTTTCTGGGTCTTGGATGTTTTCTATGTATTTAAGTATTTATATCTATTAAATATATCGTCGTCTAGTACCCATAACACAAGCCTTCTTGAGCTTACTGTGGGGCTAGTTCGATTTGTGTAAGATTGTCCTCTAATATTTATTTATTATTATTTATTTATTATTAAAGGTGTTTTAGATTAATCCTATTGCTGGCGCCAGTATCCATATATTGAAATACTTCGAGCCAGTATTCTGCCCGTACTGCACACTGGCACGCCGTGTATTAGCGCAGGCGACTGGATTCATCTAAAATCGCTATAAATTACATTAACGTTTACGCTGAGAGTTTAAACTTGAACGACGCAAGATCCTTTGTGGTTTTAAAACGGTTTTCAGTGGATACGATTTATCCGGCCATCTTAATTTTACGCCATTCGCCAGTGTGAGACAGTTTTATTCGACCACGTAAAGCGTTCTGCGCACAATGCACTTTGAGACGACTATGAAAAGTGCACCTTTTTAGGGTTCCGTGACAAAATGGTAAAAAAGGAACCCTTAGGCTCGGTTTTATAAAGATCCGTTAGACCTTATATCGGTTTGTTATGTCAAAAAATGTACTGATTTACTGAAATTTTATCTGACATTTGGTCTAACGGATCTTTATAAAACCCGGCCTTATGGTTTCACTTTGTTTGTCTATCTGTTACATCGCTAAATATCTCAAGAATACTTATGCTATCGATTTGAAATTGGAATAGTTATAAAGAAGGCTTACCTACATACATAAAACATGTCTTTTTTAAATATATATTTTTTATTTTCTTTGAAAAATTACAGATAGATAGGTGGTTCAAAATTTGAAAGTCTAGTTAATATGTCGAGTGGGATGCCATATGAAAGGGCTTGGGTTGCACATTCAGAAAAAATATTTTTTCCGAAGTTTTTATTGCACACCTCAATCAATCATACAGTACAGTACAAAAAACACAATGAGAAGAGGCAAACAACAGGCGGTCTAATCGCTAAAGAGCGATTTCTTCCAGACAACCTTAGGGTAGCGGAAATCTAAACAGAACGATTCATAGCAGGATCATTGATATCAATGTATATTTTACAGGAAAAATATAACTGTAGCTCTAAATGAAAACTAAATTCATTTTTTTTATCGTCAAAAAAAATTTCTATACTTAGTTTGTAATTTAATCACCTTTGCATGTATTTTTGTTTTATAAATTTCTACGAAATTATGCTGAAAGTACCTTCTTTCAAATAAAGAAAAAAAAATTGAAATAGGTTTACGTGATAAAGAATTATCCTTGAGAAACTACCATACATACAAAGTTATTCAGTCGCTCAAATTTGTAACAAAAGTCGCTGATAGATGGCGTCCAATTTCACCATGTTGTTGAGATTTTCCAAATTTAATAGGGTTGGAACCGGTACACATCTGTATACGGAACCCTCGGGCGCGAGTCCGACTCGCACTTGACCGGTTTTATTTTAGTTACAAAGAGTGCATTTCACCCTGTTCCTGAAGTGATTTATTTCATCAAAAAGATGGACTTTCGTCGAATGTTTAATGAAATTGGAGTATTACTTCGAACAACTTTCCGAACTATAAAACGAAGATTACTTTGTTAATTCTTGGTTAGATTTTGAATTAAATTACTTACTCTTATTGCAACATAATAATCTAACTTACTCTTATGTGCAATATCAGCTTAAATCATATACAAAACATTATTTCCAAACTAAAGTAAAGAAATTTTTTGCATAGTAATAACCAGAGGCAAACAAGGAGCGTAACTATATGTAAATTAAGATCTCTTCCAGGGAACCTTTCATCCATTCCCCTTTCTTTCATTGTTGTTACATTATAACCTTTTTCGACCGATCGACCCCATGCATGATATGTTCATTTTGAAATTAAAACTGCCGTTTAATAAACTTATATTCTTACTATCCTTAATGACCTTATGTATTTAAAATCAGATAATAAGGTTAATGAAGCCCATTTTATTAACCGACTTCAAAAAAGGGAGGAGGTTCTCAATTCGACTGTATGATTTTTTTGTATGTTAAGCGATTATCCATCAAAGCTTTTAAAACCTAAAGTACTAGTTGCGTTCTAAGTTGTAAATTTGCTTTTACCAGCGTAACTGCTCTAGTTATGATGCCCGGGCGACGACTTCAAGCGGCAGCGGGTGCGCCATAGGTGGGAGTGAGATATCGCTCTGACGTCTCGCTCACACGTACAACGCCGCTGCCGCTCCCGCCGCCGCTCGAAGTAATAGCCGTGTTCTTAAGTATTCGTTTGTAACACAGCTAAGCCTCCCTAGCTCCGAGTCTACGGCATAATTACAATTTTCATCGCGGCGCTAAAGATGGAAACTTTGTGAATATCCCGGAGTTTACAATTAAATTGTGTATCGCACTAGTTTGTTATGTATTGTTAGTTTACAATACGTCTTTGATGTTTGTTTGCTTATAATGGGCGGAACTTATGGCGTCTTGCTGTCTACTCGCGTTTTATAGACACATGAAATCTACGCGCATGTTATGGGAATTTTCCTTTGTAAGTAAATAAGTTTTGGTTTGGTCATAACAGTGCTCTAGCAAATTTAGTTTAGTAAGTCAATATAATACAACTACAACCACACAATGTAGTTTCAGTTGTATTGTATAATACAAACAATGTAGTGTGAATCTAAAATCCTTTAAATTGTTCAAAACGCACAGTAAAGAGACACAGATAAGACAATTTGTTTAAATAAAATTCTTTGCCAAAATGCAATGGCGTCCTTTTATTATGTCTTCTCAGGAAGATTATATTTTTGTATGTAAAATAGTTTCTATAGATAACTTTCCTACCTGAACGATATATGAAACTATGAATTGGTCACATTTTAACAGTGAATAACGTTACTACGCCTCATGTGGTTTAGAATAGCATCTCCCCCTTTCTTCCCATGGGTGTCGTAAGAGTAGACAATGGAAACCGGGTTTTAGTGTGTTGTGAGCGTCTATCACTGCAATATCAAATTTTCTCCATTTTTAAACCTACAATTGCTGGATATAAATTGGATGTACTCTGCCTATCCGTTTTCGAGAATACAGGCTTGAGTTTATGTACGTATGTAACATTACTACCGCAATTAGGCCATTGTACTTTTTCATGTACACAGTTTACGGATACTTTAACAGCAGGTTGCAGATTTTGGAATACTTGGCCTTCACTTTATATTCTTGTATTTTTATTTAGAAATAGGTTTATTGCAGTATCACTTCCGATAGTTTTGGTAATTAACGAACTACAAGTAATATCCATAAATCGAGTAACTCAGTGGTCCTTGGATGTCTCGCCATTTGTATGAAAAAATAGTTTTTACCACTATGTTACCCACCTTTTACAACAATAAGTTATTATTTAAATATTTTTACCTATAAATCCCTTTTATTAGGTTCGGGTGCTTTTGAAATCCTAATTTTGTACACTAATTCAATACATATCATAGTTTCTTTTTTGTAATAGAAAACTGGTCATGAAAAAGTAGAATGACCCAATTGCGTTTTTAAATTGTTATGCATACAAGATATATTTTTTTCTCCATCAACATCACTTAGAGGTGTTTTATGACGTAAATATCAATGGTCGGTGCATTAGCGCTTCTACGCTGCGCTGTATGAGACCACTTAATGCCAGATGGCGCAGAGAAGTTACAATCGTGTTTTCCCTTTAATGACGTATTCATATTTGTGTTAAACCTGGTAGTAGTACCAATCTCCTTATTACTTATGTTTTCACAAAAAATGTATTTAATTGTTTTGTTATATTCCAGCGGTGGCCACTAAAAGACGTGGTATGTGTAGCTACTTAGCTTAAACGGGCTCAGGTATCGTGCTACTCACGTGAACTAGGACTAACCTAGCTATGTTTTTTCTTTAATTATGTGTTATGTAAGAATATATAACATTGCATATTCTTTTTATAATTACACTAGCGACCCGCCCCGGCTTCGCACGGGTGCAATGCTGATGCATGTATTATACATATAAACATTCCCCTTGAGTCACTCTATCTATTAAAAAAAAACCGCATCAAAATCCGTTGCGTAGTTTTAAAGATTTAAGCATACATAGGGGTATAGGGACATAGGGACAGAGAAAGCGACTTTGTTTTATACTATGTAATTACATTGTTATATGCTTAACGATCATTATACAATAGTAGTAAAAATGTTTTATATATCAGAATAGGGATGATGACTCATGTTACAATATAGTGTGGCAATATAGAAAGAAAAACCATCAAATTATCACTGTAAATAGTAAATTAGACAAATTAATTTAAATCATAAAAAAGATAAGGAACTATAAAGAAGAAATTTTTTTTTGTTTACTGGCCAAATGTAAA
Source organism: Epiblema foenella (assembly GCA_963556455.1). NCBI lineage: Eukaryota > Metazoa > Arthropoda > Insecta > Lepidoptera > Tortricidae > Epiblema > Epiblema foenella. The sequence goes on along the minus strand of OY747113.1, from coordinate 8,493,628 downwards.
TTGAGAGTTACCAATAAAATTCTCATGTTTTAATAAAAAAGAAATTGTATGGCAACTATGTACATGGACGTGATATATCACGACAAAAATGGCAAATTTCCCTTTTTTTCATACAATGGTAGTACCAGGCCACGCAGGCGTGACGTCACGGCTGCGTGTCAATCAGTATGGAACGTTTTCAGTGCTCACTAGCTATGCTATAATTTGCCCATCATTTTCGTCTTTTGTGTTGGTCTAATGGTAGTTGGTCCTTTACAAACATTTGATCGTATCTAAAAACTGGTTCAAATCTCATGATTTTTTTTGTCATCATGCCTATTTGTAATGAATAAAACTAAACTAAACTATTGTTCCGCTAATATGAGACTGCTGTTTTGACAGCTCGACGTTAAAAATGTGTACGTGTACTATATTTATTGACTTATTAGAACGGAATAATTGCAAAACTGTTAACGTATGTGAGCTTTATTTTATTTCTCTTTTAATTTATGTATTACCAATTTCTACGTGTTGAGAAGAATGTTCCTAAGACGTGGTATCTCCAAGGACTTTATATTTCTATTTCTTTCAAAAAGATCTATAGTTTTCTTCAAAAGTAATGTTGCCCAGTTTGAAAACGACAATAAAAATATATTCACCATATTAAGATGTATTTAGGGTGATTTGCTCTTAATACAGATTGCTTCGACCCCGGTTTATCACCTCGACCCAATTCTAGACGATAAAACTTCATCTTATTTAATCTAGTATCAGAGTGACGGGCACAATCCGTCGTTATAGCTTGATTGAGTTTTATTGATAGACTTACTGAGACTTTTTCTATGCCACAATGTGAGATAGTAACAATGTGTAAAGTAAGTAAGGGACGCTGATGACTTAAGATTGTTCATTATCTTTTAACCGTGGTTTATTTTTGGAAACTATTTTTACGATATTTGCGCGTGTACAAGATTATTTCAAAAATGCTAAACAACTTAAATGAGAAAGTATGCTGTATTAGACAACTCAATTGGCAAGTGTACTAATATATATATCTCGTAGACGTTTTAGTGATAGCAGTTAAGAAAATAAGTAAAATGTTTACATCGCATGTTAGAAACCTTACCTACCTCCTATCGACTTATTTCTGTTTGTTTTCCAAACATATAAACAAAATTAATTTAAAGTGACTTTAATTTTCTGACTAGTTGGTCTTAAGTCTCATTTTCAGATTAAATAAAAAAAGACCTTGCTACGTGCTCGGTAAACTAACTCAACCTAATTTATTTCTCATCATCAATATCAAAACAACAACAACAACTTTTCGAACGGTTTCAAATAATTTCCGTCTAGAAACTTCCCTTTTACCACTAAAAGGATTTGAACCAAATTAGTTCAATAATTCATGGGTCTCTTCAAATTAAAAGGCATTGCGGGCGCTGTGGCATTATCTTAGATCAATACCTTAAGCTGTGAACTCTATTATCAGAATAGCAGAATGTAAATAGGCTATTTGTCACTGCGAGGTAGCGAGGAACGATTAAGCGGTACCATTAGGACCACCTACTTGTCTGAACAAACTTTTTATCTTTGTTACCGGTTCTGAGTGCAACTTTTTGCTTTACTGATTGGATAACAGTTTCAGTAGAAAGCAATTCTGTGTAAGCAATATTCCATGTTAAGGATTGGTATTTCTTGTAATTGAAGTTTTCCATTTGTTATGTAGCCACTTTCGTGAACAAACTGATCTAGCATTATTTTGTTTTAACTTTCTAATACTTCTGTTTTGAGAGATATGTTTCTAAGATTATATTATTGTTACTTTCAAGAATTTTACAAATTGTTTTAACTACACGTGATTTATTTACAGACGAGAAGAACAAGTCTTCTTGCGACCAAAGAGAAGACTCAATCTCAATCCGGAAAGTCCTTGAATGATAAAAATACCTAAGTAATTAAAATTACGATACAACACACGTGCAATTTCCACTCGAATAAAAGTTATAAGTATCACTCAATATTCTATACAGACTCCGCATTCTCAATTCTTTTAAAACTGAATGAATATTTTCAACTCGCGCGCCCGCTCGCGTCACGTGCAGTGCAGGCTGCATCCAAACCGAAGGTAAAATTTGCAAAAGTCCAACGGTGCGTGTAACAAGGCCGCTTGTTAAACTTTTCCAACGTATTTTACTCGTTTACTAGCTTTATATATTACAAACTTTCACCTGTGTTTTTACTACTTCATACTGATACTATAAATTATAAATTAACTCTGTCTTTCTATTTGCCCGTATGTCTTTTTGTTAACATTTTCACACTTAAGCAGTGAATTACGATGAAATCTGACATGAAGCAGTTTTTAATCCAAAGGAAGGGTGTAGAAAAGATTTAATCCGCAAGTCATACCCTAAATATGTTAAATAAGTGACAAAAGCTATTATCTGACACATAATTTAAAGAGTATATTAGTATTTGGATAGAAAAAATGCAAACAGACACAGCATGTCTAAAGTTATTTATAATATGAGTATGATTTTTTTATTGTTAAATGGAAGAAAGGAATTATGTCGGGATTAATAAATAATGATGAGCTCTTGAGTAAATTTTTAGAAAGAACTGATTATTTGCCATTATTAAAGACAGAGCATTGGTATAAAATGAGTATAATAAAATGTTAAAGGAGGTGGATTAATATAGTCTTGCACTTAGCTTAATGCCAAAACATAAAAAGGCACTTATTCTCTCCAAGCTCGGGGATCTTGGGGATAATAAAATGCATCGTTAGTATTATCTCTTCACACGTACTATGTTTTATTTTAAGCTCAATCCAGAGAACAATAAAACTGTTATATTGCACTTTATGATGAATATAAGGTTATATTGTGAATGGTTTTTAGGTTTATATTTGGTAATTTATCGTAAAAATTAATCGTTTTGTAACTAACATGCATTACCTATTACTATCATCATCTGCTTACTGCAGTCCACTGCCGAACATAATAAGTATCGGCGTCCCCCTGACGCCTGCTCTAGAGTTTCAAGCCTCCAAAGGCGATGGTCTCTGCCTAATGATAAGGTAGTCTGTCTGCCTATTTGCCATTGACGTATTAAAAAATAGCCTTGCTTATAATATGTCGCGACTCTACTCGCAATTTTTATAAAACTCGCGGCTTCGGATACTATTAAAAAACCGGAAAAACGAAAAAATGCTCTAGCATTCTCGCCTCTTACTCACACTAACGAGTACACTTTTGTACACAGCGGCAGCCAGCTGATTCATAGTGCAACATAACAACGTAATGGACAATGCTGTTATATATCTGGGTATTATTTCATTTTTGCCCGCGCTTGCGAGCTCAGTACTACTATATTTCTTTCCGGATTCACTATTTATTCCAATGAAAGGGTGACATTTCTCTGAAAATTCTAGGAGAGGCTTTTTTTGTCCAACGAATTTATTCAATCCATTTTGTGGGTAATCTCCGATGTTTATTGATTGAGTTCGTTGTTTAGTTTTGGCATCGTATTTCAGCAAGTTTTTGTGCACTGTCCTGCCTTTTTCATGAACAAAGGTTCCAAAACTTAAAGCAAAAGAAGCCAAAGCTTTACTATTTCTCACTGGACCAGCAACAGCCTATTCAATGCCTGTTTACATGGCCAACAATTCTTAGGGTTAGAATTATAACTCGGTTTACTTCTTCGTTGACTGTACTAACTTCATGTAGCTCGAGTAAAAGGTTATGTTGATGTTGCTTTCCAGAAAATAAATTCTAGCGGAGCAGTAAAAGGATTAGTTGTAAAAATTAACGGTCTTTTAGCTTCTTGAGCGTTTTACGTAATTGTTATGTGTGTTGCATGGGAATATAAATAGCCACTTGAATAAAAACAAACAATTTCAAATGAATAAGCGTCGGCAACGCCCTGACGCCTGCTCTAGAGTTGCAAACGTCTAAAGGCGACGGTGTCTGCCTAATGATAAGGCAGTCCGTCTGCCTATTTGCCACTAACGTATAAAACAATTTTTCATAAGGCTCTCAGGATCCTCGTCGTAAATCTCTTTTGGAGCATACTGCAAATTAGTAAATAATTTGCAATAGGTCTTTGGCGCTTGTAATCAGATAAATGCAAATAAACGCAAATTTTTACCGCATCTAATTTACAAACAGAAGATACAATTTTACATGTCTATTTTAACTAAATACAATCAGGCGCTAGATCAAAGTTCAACTATTTTTATTGTCTTTATTTTATTTAATAAAATAAATACTTGCGCTATTCCACTATTCTAAAAATGTCTTGTTTTTGTTATCTCATCCACATCTAGGCTATATACTTATCATTTTATTTCCATACTTACTCCTCCAACCATCCCTACTTATGAAATGCTTTCAGTCTTAATCGGTAATGCCAAACCAATTACCGGCTAAAATAGTGTTACCAGTTTAGACTAGTAATATTGTAAAATGGTCCACTGGTATTTATTTGAATATTATTTTATAAAATGACAAACTATCTGTTTAAAACACTAAAAACAACATCTTCATCTATTTAAAACACAAAAGACAGACATCTATTTAACATTTGCATCTACGAACTCATTTGAGCGCAATTGTTTTGATGCTTGCTCTGTCTAAAATATAATATTAAGACGTTTCTTGGACAAAATTCAACAAACAAACAAAATTGCTATTGGTATAGCTACAAAATGATACTGATTATTAAATTTTAAACATTGCTAATTATTAGACTTGAAAGTGTGTATCCCAAATATCGCGACTGGATGAAAGTATTCTTCGTCAATACCCCCGAATAGGATACATACAGTCGTGAGCTCTGGTTTTCCGCCCCAATTAGTCCCGCATTAATTCAATTTCCCTGCGGCCACTTTTTCCGGCACTATAAATTAAACTGGTCTCGAATCAGTAGCAATTTTCGGTTATTATGCTTAAGTCAAACAGCGGTACGATGCTACATTTATGGTCCTTTTTCATTACTATATATAACGAATCAACCATTTGTGTACGCGGTGCCGTGTCATCTATTTAATGGCGTAAACGAGCCATCAGCGTTTTTAAACATTTGAGGTGTGATCCCTATTTACTCTATGACGTATTAGATTATTTGTGTAAATTTGATCTTTGATCCGTGTCAATAAGGTCATGAATTAAATCTGCCATAGGTATATGGCAGATATAATTATAATATATGGTTACAATTATATCGAATATATGATTTCGGATTCAATAAGGGTTAAAAACTAACAGATATAAAGCATTCGATAAGTACGGATGGAGGAGTAAGGAAATAAAATGATATAGCCCAGATGTGGATGAGACAACAAAAGTAAGACAGTTGAGAATATTCCAATATATATTTAATAAAATAAAATAATGACGAAAAGAGTACAACCACATCTGATAAGGAAAGTTTTAGAAAAAATTACGCATGATTCAGTAAATTGAAGAATAAGTCAACAGACAGTAAAAAGAAGATAGGGAATACAAAAATACCTAATGGCAATTATTTGCAGTGATGGCTTGAAGTGTCACACAATTTTGGCGTGACCCACGATGGAACGGAGAAGGTGCGTTTAGGGTGAGAGGTTGTTTAGTTTTTGTTAATCCTAGTTATTCCAGGAGAAGCACGATATGCAATGATCCTGAGAGGTCCTGATTTTCTCTGTTTCAAATTGCATGCCACAGGAAAGTGGACACAAATTGTGTGAGCGAGCCTCACAAGTGCAATCATGAATTAAAGCAGCGCACTCAAAACATTTGCCGGTCGCGCGGGCAGTGCCTCGTCAGCTAATGCCCCGGAAAGCGACCGCATCCGGTTCCGGCCTCCACACTGCAGGGCACTCGATGTAAATCAATCACACTGTGACACTAACAAGATTTAGCAGTAGGGTGTTTTCACTCAAGATACTTTACTTTCTCCTACTTTCCCTTACTTTTACTTTCTCTCGCAGTATTTGGTAATTTTATGTTTCTCCTGCTCAGTCATGACACTCTCGATTCTGATAAAGAAAAAATATATATTAGGACATTTTTCTTGAATATTAAAACTAATATCACATGGCCAATTGGGTTGTCCTGTGTCCCAACGTGTACATGATCTGTTCAAGTGGTACAAAATTAATATATTATTACAGAATCAGAAGCAGACGAAACCTTGTTAATTAAGTAATAAAGCTGTATTCAATTAAAGTATTTATTCACTAATTTAAGTATTTTTTTAAGACCGGGTGAGGAATGCCGAGATCCGACGCCGCACAAAAGTGCGTGACGTCGGATACGTCATTACCAAACTCAAATGGAGTTGGGCAGGACACCTTGCCAGGCAGAGTGATGGCAGGTGGACCAAAATAGTGTCAGACTGGTGGCCACTTAGTGGTAAAAGGAGCGTCGGGCGTCCACCGGCTCGATGGGTCGACGATATTAGGAAGATCGCGGGTCACTCTTGGATGAGACTGGCTCAGGACCGGGACGAGTGGCGTACTCGAAGAGAGGCCTATGCTCAGCAGTGGGCGATTACAGGCTGAAAATGATGATGATGATGATGGTTTATTCACTAAGTCTTAATTGGTTTGTTTGTCCTAAGATAAATCTCCCCTTTAAAACAGTTTGTGGTAAAGGGTAAGAAAATAATACCATGTTATTTTAACGCATAAGCCAGTGTGGGTTTCTGTATTTAGTAGAAATTCTGAGTAAATCGAAAAGAGACAGATTACGGGTTGCTCAATTTTGGATAGTTTTACTTATGGTTTTCACATTTTGAAGGGAATCTAAAACACTTAATTATTATATTGATTTTAGCAAAGAATTCATTATATTGCAATTTAACACCTTATAATAATATGACAAGTTGTACCAAAGTGGATTACAGTGCCCTTTATTGACTTGGTTCAAAAATTATCACAACATTCGAAAAACTATTCTTAAAATAGATAACGTTCTAAATACTCGTACAGGTACAGAGTACACCACTATGGGCACAGGCCAGGGTTCAATTATCGAGCCGAGTGAATATCTGATTTACTTAAATGAGATGTGTTATATTTTGATCAAAGACTGTCTGTACCAGTTTTCGGATATCACCTGTCCGGTAGCCGCCGTCACGGACATAGTAAATGCAAAACAGCAAATGCAAGCAAGCTTCGCCCTTCTGTGCCGCTGGTCACACATTATGGGGCTTGTCATAAATGCACAAAAAACAAAGGCTACAGTCCATACTAGACACAATAAGACAGTTCACGTGTCACGCATCATTACGCATAGTGTCGACTGCTTGAATAATAACAATGTTAAAATGTAATTGTACACAAATTGAATTTGTCACGCAGCATACTTACTTAGGTCTACAAATTAGATTATTTAAAAACATTGTACATAAAGACATAAATAATAATAAAATATCGCCAAATTCTGAGCAGTTGTTTAATCAGTGCGATGTAATGTCTATATATAATAAAGTTAAACTGTGTATCTTAAAAGAAGAATATACTTATATAGACTAACTAGAAATAAACAAAAGAATCTTTCACAAAATATACCATAGTTTTGTTAATGTGCATAATAAAGAAATGTCAGATGTCTACTTCCGTATACAGTAAGTTTACCACAAAAAGAACTTCAGCAAATATATTTAATCAGCTTCAAGTCGATACCGGCTATAAAAAGATATCTAACGTTATCTGAACCGACTCTGCTGCAATGTAAATAAAATTTACTTACATTGAATGTAATGTAAATTTATACCATAGCAAACTATTCACCAGCATATAAAGCCCTTGAGGTTTCCGTTGGCGAAACAATGTTTACCTTTTTCTGTTAAAATAGTTTTTGGCCACTAACATAAACCAAAATAAAATTATATGAAGTATTAAAGGCACTGTAGTAACGGATTAAACTGGTATTAACACAACGTATTCTGTTTGTGTAAATACAAAAGAAGCTACATTCAGACACTACATTGAATGAAGTTTTATAACGTTCAGTTATACGCTGAGAGTTAAATCTGGGTTTCACTAACAAAACCAGGAATATCAGTCTAAAAACGCCTAACTAGCCGGGTATCTTTCAAACAAAGCTGCTTTGCTGACGCAAAAACAATGTCGTCCGCTAACTGTCACTTTTGCACCATTTCGGAGATGTAAAGCGAAAAGAGCAAATTGCGCGGACGTCAAAGCCGCCCGCCGGACAAAGGTTCCCGAGTTATTGCGCACCCGTGACCCATTGTGCGATGTGAGACTTCTGACTCATAGTTGCTGTATTCTTGTTTCAAAAATTGGAAAAAAATCCGTTGCTAGTTTTGTGCAGAACAACAGATTTACACTTAGGCAGCGCAGTTTAGGCTAGTATAAGAAAATTTTGATTGAATGTAGATGCTGTGAAAGTTGGTTCCATTATCTCAATCAATTTATTTGTTCTAATGAAAATATGAATTGATGGATTGCAAAAGAAGAAAGAGTAATCTATCACTCAATATCATTAACACTAAGGCTAATAGACTCGATTGGCATTCATTAATTGCAATGTAATATTTTGAAAAACAAGTACCTAGTAAAAATATATATATTTCTCTTTTGCAAATCGTTTGTAATTCTTCGTGACCACAAATCATATCAAAAACAGGATGGCAAATACACAACAGCGATTTTTTCCTCAAAGCTTCCATTGGGGTGTAACTCTATATGCAGTTTTATTTCCGGTCGTCTCACTTGTAGGTTGTATCGCGTCAGATAAAGCCCATTTTGCGGTATGGCTCTAACAAAATGCTCCCCTTTAGATCCCTGTACAAACATCACAGTTCAGATGGTTTACTTGAATGAGTTTCGCCAACATTATCTCGTAAAATGATATTGTTGAAAGTGCACTAAGTAAACAGTGCATTTTATGTTAAGTTTCCGTAGTGCGGAAACAAATATCCTTGTTAACTTTGAGTGTTTGAAGTAAGAAAAATGTATTCGCCAGTAAATATATTTCAACGAACAACGTGCCAAAAGTTATATTTCTTGAATTGTAAGGCCTAAGTATTTAAAGATCATTGTTCTTCCTAAACATGGAAATTAAGTTAGACATCTGCACGCGGTTAGATTTCATAGTATTACGTTCGTACAAAACAATTTATGACGGAATTCGATTATAAGAAAACTTCCTTTTATATTCGGCGTTTATTACTGCAAATACTATACGCAGACAAAACGTGCTGAATATTTATATCATCCTTATAATCTAGGTCAAAACGTTGAGCATACCACCATGCTCCGTCAACTTTACTATCATGTTTTAATTAAACGGAACTTATGGTGCAATAACGCCGTGACTGGACTTGCTAAGCACGTAATAGAGGATATGCATCATTTTTTTCATGATGTCATTCGAACCAGTTTTTAGAGAGGAACAAACGTGTATATGGAACAAATACAATTGGAACAACACAAGAGACAAAAATTGATTCAAAGTACAGCATAAAATCCGAGCGCTCAAAACGCCCCCAAAACTTCCATACTAATTGAGCATAGTGTGTGACGTGATATACTATGCGCCTGTAATACCATTGGATGTGGTCGTGAAATATTGCATACTGGTTAAATAAATAAACATTTATTGATTTACAGGCGGTAATAATAGTTAAATAATAATAAATTTTGCGTACAGGTACATTTTATCATATATTTTTTTGTTTATTAAAACGTAGGAATCCTGTTGGTGGTTTTTAATTTACTTTTAATCAAAAAATTACATCATTTTTCGAAAGTTTCAAGTGTCACATCTTTTTATGATTTCGAGCAAATTAATAAATTTATAATTAGTTGCATTCATCACGAATCAAATTCTTGCTTTTTAAATAGCGTCATTTAAGTACAAGTTAAAAATTACAAGATATATATATATATATATATATATCTTTCTATCGGTTACTACATAGAAAGATATATATATATATACACCGATAGTTAATCCGGGATTTCACTGGTAAATAAATTATATCATTGAGTACTAAAAACAATTATATTATCTTCCTTATGTGTTTCTCAAACAGACCCCTTACTCAAACAATTGTAAAACTGCATAATTTGTTGCTATTATCTAAAGAATTCGTAGGAGATATTTACTTATTCACTCGGGCTTCATCTTTTATTGCATCAAATTTTAATCAAAACCCAAACTACTATAAACTATTTTTCGTATTTTTTTTTCACCCCTATGTTATCACTCGCTCCGTAGGCGTGGCTTTAGTTCAGTTAGGTACCTTGTGGCCGGGTTTTAAACTTGTTCATATTTAGAGTTTACTATAGTTGTTAATTTTAAGTGTCTATAAGTGGAGCAAGATTGGTAACGGTAGCGTCAGGTATCGCGCATGCATTTCACATGTTGCAATAAATCTAATATACTACAGTTCTTCCATTGGCAATAGATATTCAAAACTTCCCGTGTTAGGCTGGAATCGAGTGGTGAAATATTTGCCGAACCCATCGCTTGGATACGCCCTTTGGGAAAACGGCCATGCTCAAATACCACCGCTTTCAACTCGTATACATGAAATATTTAAGCAATTTTGAGTAGGTACTGAAACCTCTTTGCATTACTAATATATATCAAAATTGGAAGACGTAATAGCTTTTTTAAATGAAGAAATATTTTATGGTTTTTCACGTTTTACTCGTATGTAATATGCATTGCACTCAGAGTTTGTTCTTCATCTTAAATACTAAAAGATTCAGTACGTAGAAAACCATTCTAGCTAGACGTAACCTAATTGCGTAACATTATTAGTATTATTTTTGTTACTAGAGAAAATAAAAATCTTAGAAAGACGTTAGTTGGCGCGACGCCGGCGTCGAATGACACCCAAACACAGACGTATGGCTTTACTTAGGAGTATTTATGAATAGCCACACCCTTCCGAACGAATCCACCAACACAGACTTAGATATTAGGTACAAATGCCCAAATCTCCGTGACTAAATAGCGCATTGACTTCGCGTAAAATCTGTAATCAAGGTTACTAAGCCTTAGCATTCACGGCACGACGGTCTCAAGGCCGTATAAAATTATACGTCTGTTTTACCACACCTTATCACAGTATAAACAGGGCTCTTTACCCAGAAAATTCCAATCACTCGGATGAAATCTTGGCAGCATTTGAAATCCTTTTTATTTGCCCATGAGCAACAAAAAGTTTATTTTGTTTGAGATAGCGCTACAGTGTTCGCGCTTTTACTTTAGTAATACATTATGAATCCAGTTTCTATGTTTTTCCGTATAATATTATTTGTAACTGTGTCAGGCCTGTTTCAGCTAAACTTGGCTATTGCAAACCTCCGAGTTGAAATTCACCCGACGAGTCTACACGACAATATGACACATATATATATTACACTAGCGCCGCACCCCGGCTTCGCACGGGTAGTGCAGTTTTTAATGTTTTAATCTAGGTACTTACCTACTACACTATACATTCCTATAACCGACATATCTAGTCCTTGACTTCTAATATGACTCGTTTTCCATTTAAAAAATTTCAACGTCGTTTTCCAAAACGCTGAAATTATTTTTATTATCTTTAAGATGAGAGTCCAAGTGCCAAGTATCAAGTCTACCTTTAAAAAAATCGGATTGCCTATACAAAAGTTCAACCTTCTTTTCACCCCTTCCGAGGGAAAATTTTTGAAAAACAGTTTTCTTTCATTTTAAGGCTTAGTCTATTAAGGAAGTTTTTTTTTAAATAATTTAGATCCCTATACAAATTTTCCACCCTGATTTTACCCCCTAAGGGGATGAATTTTGAAATAAATTATTGCCTATGTGTTATTCTGATATCTAAGCTACGATACTGGAAAGCTTCATATAAATCAGTTTAGTCGTTTTTGAGATTAAGTGGGACGTACATCCATCCATTGGTACAAACTTTTATGTATATACCTAATATCAGAATTTGAACCTCGACCCTAACTAAAGGAAATAGCGCATTTTATGTGGTATTAAGGGAATGCTATGAGTTGAGTGTCTAACATCGGTTTTGTTACACGGACGATACGTAAAGTACTTTTATTTTATTATTTGCCATGTAATGGAAATGTATCTGAGAGAAGCCGCGGGCGTCCGATAAGGCAGTTCGGAACTGAACTTGGCATTTTAGTGCAACATGCAGGCTGGGCGTCGCAAACGGGTATCTCTATTGATCTGAATGTATCGCAATGCCGTAAATATGCTGCACTTGCTTTCAATTCGATTTGACAATTACCTTAAAAGTACACTCGCGGACAAAGAATACAGGTCGGCAATATACCGTCATATTTCCTAAAATAGTGCAGGATTCTACAGTATTATTCATTTGTCATGATCTTTATTTAATATTATATCTAAATTGCAAAAATGACAGTAAATAAATAGCTGTTACAGGTTTAAATCGGACTCGTAAAAAGTCATTAAAAAACAATGTTAACGGAGCCAGATATCGCAAAAACCGTAATTTTCGGATATTGATATTTTTGTGATAGGTTTCGAAAATTGCTAATTAATACAGTTGGATATTACGAAGAATAGACTGTAAATTATACTTATGTAAAAAAAATTTTAAAAAACCTATTCCGGTTGTGTTTAAGGTAGGATGACCCGAAAATTTTGACCTCGAGTGTACTTATCGTAAAGTAATTAAATTTAAGCATATCTGATTTCAATCTGTTGTAATGATGATATTTTGCAGTTTCACATTAGATAAAATGTCAGACGATTTCGCCTACCGTTCACTCCTATCAGTTTCTTTCGTCATACTTTAATAGTTTCATCATTTAAATTTATAAATTAAAACTATTCATACTATAATACTAACGACGAGACTATGATAATACCAATTAAAACTGTATCATTAAACACGCATGAATACATCATAGTAACAAATGTGCACCCCAAATCCACTTTCCAATCATAAATCGAAGTTATTGACAAGTAACCTTTCCAAAAAGTAGGTCAGCGCGCTTCATTATTCAGCACCTTCACATACACGATTTGTGTATATAATTGTGTGTTGTGTGGTTTCAAAAGCGACATACGATATACTCGTACGTTGACTGTTCGCATGGAGACTGCCGGAGACACAAAACAGTTCGCAATCACGGAATACGTGACATATCAGAGGTCAGACTTGTATCATTGTATTTGTCCTCGATCGTATAAACTCAGCCGCACATGTGAGATTCAATACTAAGAAATTGTATGTTTGCCTTATGCATGCCCAGTATTAAATTTTTTAATTTGAAAATACTAATAAATTTATTTGTTAGTTTATTTCTTCAAATTATTTGTCCAAAGAAAACGACATTTTGGTAAATAGATAATATGGTTCCCATCTTCTCTGTATGCTTTGTTCAAAATTATTCCAATTACGAACAACACACATAGGTGCATCAGGAGTATTCAGGAGACATGATTTTAGAGCGAATATAATAAATAGCCTTTATTTCAATAATCTAACGCCTTGTAAATCCTTTGATGTGATCTCAATAAAGCATATCCAATAAAATTCATACTAATATTATAAGTGCGAAAGTGTGTCTGTCTGTTACCTCATAACGCTTGAAACGCTGAAGCGATATAAATGAAATTTGGTATAGAGATATGAGCATAGAATAGTATAATTGTATTACATATACAGAACGCATATGAACCGCCCCGCACCTAGGTCAATGACCTCGTCCCTGCACGGCCGCCTGTGCCTTTACCATGAGTTTACATGACCGTACTCGCTAGCGACTGCGTAAAAATTTGTATGGGCAAAAGTACAGCGCCTCTGGCGGTCACGCAATAGAACTAATAATTGGCATACTAAATCGGTTACGCAGTCGCTAGCGAGTACGGTCAATCAAACTCATGGTAAAGGCACTGGTGACCACTCGGTCACAGCTCAGTCCAATGCGCAACACGGAAAAGACGGCACGAGCACAAAAAAAAAATGATCGATTAAAAAAATGGGATTTTGCTGTGCTGTTTCGATGCTTATCTAGCAGAAATGAGAAAGAAAGAAGTTCTTTAATCGCTTTCCAAAAGATAATAAATTTAGGTATGTGTGAAATAGATTAAATTTTCGTTCATAATAGAATTATATTCGTTGTTGACAATAAAATTAATGACAGTATCATTATAAAGCCAAAGATACAAAGCATGGAGGTCAGGGGGACGATTTTTGACTGTCGAACGCTCGGCTTGTCACTCGACATCTGTCAAATGAAAATAGTTTTTTGACAGATCTCAAGTGGAAAGTCGAGTGTTCGACAGGTGTATATTTTAATTGTCAAAACCTGGGATATTATTGTTAGTGTAAAATAGCTAATACACTATTATAATATATCAATAGATTATCTAGGTGGCCGCACAAATTAATGAAAGCCAGTTTGAACGAGATTCGAGATTGAATTAAAAAGCCCGTACAAATGTACATTAAAACTAATTATTGCATAGTAAACCTCCAACTTTGATTTCACAACAAGATTCGATGGGTCAAATATGTAGATATTACATTCTCCTAAAAATATTTTAATGTATTAAATAACAATATCCTATCGTTTATAAATACTTGCTTTTAAGGGGCTCCACGCGCTATTCATCGATTTTTGAGTTGATACTGCTTCGGTCACACTATAGATATAATTATGGCACAAATGGTTATCGGTTATTCAATCCGTTATCTACATGTGCAAGATCCAAATGTTGAAAAACTGACTACTTATTTTTTTATGATTTATTGAAACATGGTCCAAAAAGCTCTATTTTCGATACTAGTATGTTATGTTTGCACTTATATATATGAAATGTACATGTAATTGTTCCTTATTGACTTATCTTACAACGCAAGAGAGATTATTAACTCACCTTCACAAAAGTTACGTCCAAAAAACTTGTTTGTTGGCCTAAAATTGCCAAAGTTTGATGCCACATATCTCGAAGACAGTGAGTTTTGAGGTAAATATGGTATAATAGTTTGGTAAACTCCGTTGTTCCTAATACAATAAACCATAAGATAACGGAAAGTTACAAATCGAAGGTAATTGAGAGCTAGGAGCTCCTTAACGCCAACCATACGCACCTGGCGCTCATAACGCGTGTACCGATAGCGCACACACACATACTTACCCACACCGCTTACTTTCCTTCGCGTGTCATAATTAATGTGCTTGAGTAGGATACTTTTATCCCAAAAATCATTGTGGAAGTTTGAACGAAAGGACAGATGCTGACTAGGTAAGCGCTTGATAAAAAAAACCCAATAAACTTCTAACATGTTGTTGCGGGCAAAAGCTAGTATAAAATAAATGATTAACCCATTGTTTTCTTGTGCAAGGACTTATACAGCTAACGCAAAGCCGGCAATACAAGCCATGACAAGTCACAGAGGACAAACGAGGGTAGATACAACAAGACTTTTTTGTCAATCATTGGATTTAACATAAGGCTGCATTTAAATAACTTGTATGTAAACTTCTTTGGGATATTTTTATTTCCATTTTTTATGCCATACCTATTTTTCGAAAAAATAAAATGCAATGGTACACTTAAATTACATTCACTACCTTTATTGCAATAGTACTCTATGTTTATATTACTCGCACTGGAATAAAATGTCATATGCTCTGCCTACCCCTTTTGGGAACACAGGCGTGAGAGTAGGCTATATAAATAAACATTGGTGTTCTGTGCGTAATCATGCACCTTAACTCTTCTGACGATACCTATAATTACCTATAATAATTATAGAATTGAAGGCAATTTATCTTGTTATAAATGTTATTAAATCGAATGAGAATCGTCGCGATTATTGAGTTTATAAAATAAATGTGTATTGAATACGTATAATTTTTCATTGCAGCTCGGTAGCTGATTCAACAGTTTTCAATACAAATATTTGTAAATTAAACGAATTTAAAAGTTTGCAACTTTAAATTCCAACCATTCTTTATATAGCAACACATTTATTGTATTTTTAAGTTCTGGCACAGACCTACGTTAATGGATCTAATTATGTGAAGGATGTGTTAGAGTTAGAGCTATTTTATTTCGTCCATTCTTAGCCAGTCGACACGTTAAGTGCTCGAGGTGTAAGTAATAGTCAGGATGTTGCCAACTAGTGCCCGAAAGGTCGTTTTCACCCCGCTGTGATGTTGTTTGGACTATTTTTTATCTCTTTAATTGTTTAATCGAGGCGTCAATGTGATCGAAAATGTTGACGAGATATCAAATAAAACAACTAGATTGTTAGGAATTATATTACCGGTTGCTTTACATTAAAAAAACTAGCACACATTATTAAAAAAAAGTTACTATGGAAATCATCAGAATAATTTAGTTTTGCGTACACTGTTAGTGTGAATATGATAGTATTATGCTGCTGCAGATTGAATTACAGAGGAACTAAATTTGCCGGAAAAATGCGAACGACGCCGAGTAACACTAATATATATTATAAAACAAGATAAGAAATAGATTTATTTCCACATTTATAATATTGAACATTCGTGGATAGCACAAAGAAATATTTCTGCGTTTCTGATTACAGACCAGATAAATCCAGTTTTCTCTTCTAGTGTGTTTATACCCCGACAGTAGCAAGCTATTATACGTCATGCCTGATCGAAAGCGGTCACCATAGCCCATGGACACTTTCAACTCCTAAGGATTCATAATCGCGTTGTTGCCGGCCCGTTATTGATTTGAGAAGATCCAGCCCACTATCTCGGATTCCGCGGTCAACAATCTATCAATAGTGCATGCCAGCAAAACCACTAACAGTGAACGAACCAAATTGCAATTTGGATTGATAATTATCATTATTAGTGTGACATCAATGATTCGGAAATTAGGAGTAGTCGAATCTGCTTTCGCTTCGAATTGCATATGCCTAAGCATTTCTAGGTTTGACATTGTTAGCTGCATGTTATATGCCCTTCATAGACGTAGACATTATTTATTGGTAGTAAATAATAACCGTTGCCTTTGTTTATAGTATATTGTAATTTTATTTGTGAGTGTTATTGCTGACTCCTTCAAGTTCCATCTCCTGCCGGAGGTCGACTATCATGAGGGCTATACGGGCTTTGTACACAGCCACATCGAATAAAGAAAGATTTTGTGTTCGGGTTGAACCAAAAGCGAAGTTTTATTAGCGCCACTCGTGCGCTTTCTTCCATTCGTTTTTTCTTTGATCCTACCTATTAAATAATGAGCAGCAGAAATTCATACTTCTCATTACGCATTATATGGCCTTAATACTACCTGCAGTATGTATTTTATGATGGTCTTTAAAATGTCTACGTCCTATTTCACTATCCTTTCCTTGGATTATTGTTATTAAAATACAATGTTGCCGATATAATGTACAATAAACCAGATGACTATAATTCATTATTATCCAGTGACATTTAATAATGAGTTGTAAATTTTGATTTTCAATGCACAATTCAATTGAACCTATAACTTTTGGGAAATATTTTCCGTTTAACAGACCATTAATAATATTGTGGTGTCACTGACATCAAACCAACTGCAACTTTGCTATTTATAACTACACTGCCCTGCTGTGTTACCCGCGGATAAAAGGTAGCCTATGTGTTAATCCAGGGTATAAGCTTTATACCTCCATTCCAAATTTCAGCCAAATCCGTCCAGAAGTGTTTTTATATTAAGTGGAACATACATCCATCAGCACAAATTTTCACGTTACAATATTATTAGAATTAGGATATGAGGATTATCATTGCTTTCAGTTTTCAAGCAACTTCCTAAAGGAGTTTTTTTTACACACTTACATTTATTTTCTACATTAGTCCTTAACAAACTATTGAAGACCAAATTTTACCTGGGGAAATTTTCCTAAGGATACATTTTTGCCATAACTAACAAGTTTCTTATAACTTCCTATATTTTCAAAACTAAAACATGTTAAGCTGTCTCTATCACGTCATTAAACTGATGTGTTTACAGTATTACGTTACCCTGTTTATGGTGTCAATCTTTGCTTACCAGTACGACACAGCAAACAAGCGCTGAGTTTCAATTGAAATAAATTTGAGATTAATGAAATAAGAAAAGAAAAGTTACCAATTGTTAATATGGACCACTTTTCAAGAAAGATTTTTATTTTTATTTTTCATGATTAAAAAAGACAAAGGCACACCACCCAGCATATACAATCCTAGAAAATGCAACCACTTAGTCCGGTGTTCAGTGAGTAATTCAGAGCCCACCGCGTCCGGTCCGCACTCCGCAGTGACGTGTCAGCCTTTCCGCTCGGATTCCGCTCAATTCCGCACGATTCCGCACAATGCTACACAAATAGAGTGTTTAACATTTTTACAGCTGGAAAATAAAATGTGTTCGGGCATTCTGTCTTGGTTAAAGTTGGATGGTTGGTTGGTTGTTGGTTGATTAGTATGATTATGACTAGACTTACTAGCCTAGACTTCAACCAACTTGTATAGAACAGATTCTCAATTTACCAGTTTTATATTTCTACTTCAGAACAAATTAATTTGTGAACCCTTAAAATTGATTTTGTATTTAAAATATTTGACTACTGATAATGAATTGCATTTGGTTGCGACTCATATTTGCACTATCAAAGCATCTTCTCAGGGTCGGAACTGATCGGTGAATAGAGGTTGTACTAATATTTCACTACAATAATATAAGTTTAGGTACATAGAATCACATTAATAAATTCTCTTTGCAGTAACGGACCCATTTTAGGGTTCCGTAGTAAACAAGGAACCCTTATAGTTTCGCCATGTCCGTCCATCCGTCCCCCGCTTTTCTCAGCAACTGTTAGTACTCGAAAGCTGTAATTTGGCATGAGTATACATATCAATGACGCCGACAAAACGGTAGAATAAAACCATAAAAAAAATTTTTTTAGGGTACCTCCCCTACATGTAAAGTGGTGGTGCAATTTTTTTTCTTCCAAACCCCATTATTCGGGGTATCGTTAGATAGCTCTTTCAAAAATATTATAAGGTTTCTAAAAGCATTTTTTGATTAAAGAATTGGTTATCATGATATTAAGCTTTGAAGTGATAATTTTTGTTATGGTCAAGTGTCCCTCCCCCTGCCAGCTAAACGGTGGCTAACTAGGCATGTGAAACAAAATCATGGTAGTAGTATATACGATGAATTTAAAAGGAAAACTATCACAGCTAAGTAGACATTACCGTAAAGGGCAAAAATATGTATACAACATAACATCTCAAAAAAGTACATCGTCAGTACTAAGATCAATAAAAACCCTTCTACGGATCCGTAATTCGGCATATGACCGGTGACGTGATGGACGGGCAACTACGGAACCCTACACTGTGCGTAGCCCGACAGGCACTTGGCCGGTTTTTTCTTTGTAATCCAATTTAAAGCAAAAGATTTGTCGCACCAAATACCCTATTCAGAACAAAATTCCACCGGCCGGTGCGGTTTCCTCATCAGACAATACGATTATGCACTGTTCGTCGTAATCTAAAAAGGTTAGCCATCGTATTAATTCCCTTCAGTTATGCTCTTTCTGTAACCAGCGTAGTGTAGTCAAACGTTAAGCAGCTAAGTATTATTCAACGCAATTGCCTGTTGCGGACGTTTTTCCTACAGCCCAGCGGTTACACGAAACATTTCATGTAATTCTTGTTTACAATTTGAATAGCTGAAACTATCAGTAAACAAACATATAAATATTAATGTAAACAATACATTCGTCTTATACGTAAATGAATTTTTTAGGCATGGGTAGACGACAACCTGAATTGGAAAAAAACATTTGATTATCTATTCTTTGTAAAAAAACTTAATAGCTTTAGTTTTGCTCTTAGAGGATTAAAGAAAACTCCACTAGAAAAGCAGCCATGCAATTATACTACGCTTTTTTTCAGTCCCATCCCAGTATGATTTAGCAATCTGGGGTGGTTGTGTGGGGATATACACCGATTGTTTTTTTTTTACCAAAAAATAAGTGCGTGCGTATTTTCTAGGCGTGAGTCGTGCAAGCAATCTTTCAAGCAACTAGGTTTGCTTACTTTGACAGCTCTTTATATTATGGAGCTCCGCAAACTCGTATGGCGATTCCCAGACAAGTTCTCATTGAAGATCTTTAAAAGCGATAGACTGAATAACATGTTTTTTTATAAAGAGTAAAGAGTAAATTTATTGATTCAAACACAAAGATACAACAGGTTACACGGGATTTCTGGTGCAGTCCAAACTAGGCGAGCCTGTATCTTGGAATGCATGGTCTCAGCTGGTCATTCAACAATGTTTCGTAGATGCCATTTACTGCATGTAGCATCGTCATACAAGCAGTATCGTCTGTAAAGTTTATCAGAGTTTAAAAAAAATACCTCATTGAAGTATGTCGTTATAGTTAAACGAGTATTATTATAAATAATTTAAGCCTCTAAAATTGTGTTTATCCATAATGTTTCATTTTCCAATTGTAATTATTTCGCTCACAATTGTATAAATACATAGGTATATAATATTGAAGTTAGTTTTTTAGTTTGTAAATATGTTGCTACACTCTACTAGGGTCAATGTCTGTCTGTACTACTATCTGATAAGAACACCTTGTAAATACCATGGTTGCAACAAATAAAAGATATGGTAACTGTCTAAAGCCGCGTAAATAATTGTTTTATGCTGTAGTGAAATACTAATTATTTCATTATTATTAGTCATGCCCTGTGGAGAAATCACACAAATTCATTAATAATTATTATGTACGCAACTCTGTGACATAAGGGTAATTATGCGAACGATTCGAGCCTTTCAACCGCGTCACATGTTTTTGACGAATTGAATGTAGATTTTGGTGGTGGTATTTATGAATTAGTTGGTAGCGGTCCCATACTTCACTTCTTCAAAAAAATCTTTATCCGCAATGACCCAGAAACTGGGTGTAGTAGTAGCAACACACATCGGTTACATCTTAAATAAACCCCAGGTTGAGTCTCCTATCCTGTCTATCGTATCGATGCGTTTAAATTTAGGTATGTTTGTTTGTTTTATTTTTTATAATAACAATAAGTCTGATTCGATTTAATTCACTTATACCCATCGAATTATTGACCACACCTATCCAATATTTGAGATCCAGTTTCAATACGTGTGAAATAAATTACTACATTGAACTAATTGATTGCTTTAATACAATTGGTTGAATATAATGGCTTTAAGATCGTATTCGGGACAAGCCTGTTCATGTGCAAGTAATCTACATTTGTTTATATTAAACGAGAGAGAAAGAAAATCAGGGGCAGAATTATGTAAGTTTACCGACCTCTTTATATAATCAAGGCCGCACAGGGCATGTGTTATGTAAATTCTTGACTGTATGTACCTTTAGGATAGTCCGTTAATTTTCTTGGCGTAATAAACTGAATTAAAAGTACACTGATTATTTGTTGAAGTCCATTTGGCTGAAACATTTTATTTTAATCACTTGATTTCCGTACCTAAGCTGAAGGAGTTACAGGTATAGCTGAAGACACAAGCAATCGTAACTTGATTGCACTAGTATCTTAATAATACTGGAATAAAATAGGCTAAAAATTAATCTGGCAAACTTTTTTTATTAATAAATTAAATCCATAATAAGTCGGCAAGTAGAGAAAAACTAAAATTTATTTATGTAAATTATATACATAAACTCAAGCCTGTATTCCCAAAAGGGGTAGACAGAGCACATGCAAATTAATTCCAGTGCCAAATTTAGCAATTGTAGGTTTAAAGATGGAGAAAATGTACTGTGTGTGTGAATATTGTAGTGATATGTTGCTAGCCCATTGCCCACGACAGAATTTCATACAAACACCGGCTGTGCTTAACTGTGTAAACTTGTAAAGGATATCGTGAGTAAGGTATGACTGCTATATTAATGCGCGAAACCCCGTTCACGAAACAGGACAGGTCCTAAGGGATCCCCGTCAAATTACCTTTTCAGTTAATGTTGCCTGTACTGATGGACAAATATTATTTCATTACCTCAACTTTTCTTTCTTTGCAAAGATGTTTTTTGTTAAGTTTTTAGCAACAATATAATACAAATCTCCAAAGTGTTCCTAATTCGCGTCACATCAATAATAGGTACAATAGTGTCTTACAAGTATTTTCGAAAAGTAGCCTAAATTGATCCGTACGTTTCAATCACCACGTGGAATTTTTATATCAATTTTATGGCATCCATGAATACTAAAACAATAAGATTGAAATTTCAGTGTCAATATCCGCTCGAAAACACGGAGCCGCCATTTTTATGACGTCATACGGCACGTAGTGATTGACAAAATCGCAGTTCAACCGATTCGTTGTTATATCCGTCACTCGTGTCAGGTATCGAGTACTATTGCATCTGCCCATGTGAGTAGTTGTATTTTTGTTAGTTCAAATATTTTATAATTATTTTATGTTAGATTGTTGCTACGTTATGATAGTTTTTTCTTATGTCGATTGATTCGAATCGATTATCTTTATTTCGTAAAACATATCGATTATCGAAAAATTCGATTATGATTGGCCGCACCACTAATGTTGTCTGTCACAAGTGTACAATACAGAGCCACAATGAGCTACGTAGAAAGAGAATTATACCCAACCTACAGGACGCAGTTATGCGTTAAAGGGAGAAAGATATATTTTCATGTACATTGTGCCATCATCGCCCATTGTGTTGATCGTCCATTATGGTGTCATATGATGTCACAATTGACATCCGTAATGGCGGCTACCCTTTTTACAAACTTTTAGCACATATAAAATATGCATGAATTTTAAAAGTAATTATAATTATGTTTTTAAATGATCATGAATTTGTATCAACACAATTCGACTTCCTATAACAAAATTTATCTGATTATTAAAATTTTATTGTTTATTTTTCATACACTAAAATACCCTATTATGCAAGCCTTAATTTTAAATTTATTTGTCTAGGACAATTCCAAAGAAAATTATATTTTTACATCACGTCAAAATTCATTATTAATGTTGTTAAAATTAAACTAGCTAGTCCACTGTTTTAGGGAGGATTCAGGAAGAGGACCAATAAATAGAAGGTGGTCAACTCGACCCGAGGCACAGGCTTGGAGTCTAGCGTAGTTTTTGCGTGTTACAGTTTTGGTATCTAGCGAAGTTGGTACTTTGCGTGTTTTGGTAACTAGCGAAGTTGGTGCTTGCGTGTTACACATTTGGTAACTAGCGAAGTTGGTACTTTGCGTGTTTCAGTTTTGGTAATTAGCGAAGTTGGTACTTTGCGTGTTACAGTTTTGGTAACTAGCGAAGTTGGTGTCTTGCGAGTTTGTCACTTTACAATCTTGGTACTTTGCCAATTTTGCGTTATTGGACATATGCGTACATTGGCACTTTGCGAATTTGGTACTACGCGTCGAAACGAAAAATATTTAATCCTCTTTGAGATAAGTAGACAATTATATTGAGTAAGTCTAAATAAGTTGGTATTGGTAAAGTAAGCCACATTGCCTGTGTAGATTGAAGTGTCTGGCTGTAATAATAATTACGTTCGCTTGATAAATAAATGAAAGCCTCAACTATAGCCAAATAAATTAAAAGAGTGACATTGAAACCTTGCTTGTCAGTCTCATGATGTTTTCATTAAGCCAATTCGAGATGTTTATAAAAACATGATATTAACTGCGCTGTTTGACAATTGTCCTTTTGCGCGTGTCAACAAATCTTGTTTGTTTTGCTGTGTGTAGGCTTTTCAACATTGATCTGTTTCTTTCTTTTCACATTATAATAGACTAACCTTGACTTTACAGACTCTATGTATATACGTATAAGTCTAACGTATCGCATGAAAGTAAATTAGTTACATGTGGGTGGATCTAATTAAAAACCACAAGCTTTTGAAGTCGACAACAAAAAAGTCCGAATTTACATTGTGTACTTAATTGCGGGGAAAATAGCAACATCTCGTAAGCTAGAAAAGGTCTCAAAGGATTAGTAAATGAGGCCACATGAGGTTTGAAATATAATGTAAAAATACTATAATGAAAGCTACGGTAGCTGAGTGGTTCAAGCATGCGGCTGTCAAGCGACGGTCGTGGGTTCGAATCTCAGCTCGTGCCAATGAGTTTTTTGGGACTTATTTTCTGCTGGCTTTACGGTGAATCTACATACAACAATGACGACGTAATTCAAAGATGTATGTGAAGTCCCCAACCCGCACTGGGTCAGCGTAGTGACTACTTCCCGTTCTCTCTCAACCATGAGAGGAGACCTGTGCCCAGCAGTGGGACTTATACTAGGCTGTTGATGATGAATGGAAAAATTGCAACTTTATGTGGACTTATTTGCCTACCATGTCCCTAATATGGACCGTGAGATTGTGGTGATTGTCAACCGCTTTCTGGGTCCCTTTTACATTTAACTTAATATGTAGAAGCAACAGTAATAAGCAATTCGGTGTGGTTTCATATAACTCTGGCATAATCTTTCATTAATATATATGGGTATATCTACATCAATTCATCATTGTCGGTCTATATTATATCCCACTTTTGGGCTAAACACCTCATAAAATGGATAAGATGAAATGGACTTACATCCCCTCGCTGGCACTATTTTCTTTATTTCATAAACTATAAGGAATCACATTAATAAAATTCCCGATTTTCGATCAACAATTTTATTCTATCATGGTCCGTATTTAAAGTTCTTACGCAGCTGTTATTAGTGTCCGAGAGGTACCACACAGAATTTCTAAGAACCAGTAAAAGGTCCCCAATATTTAATTACCAGGACAATTTCAAGCCATTCTGACTGTTAAACCTAATACCGCCCGAGTCCTTTCAACGTCCTATTTAATTTGTATATGTAAATACAAAGACAACTTTAATTCGGAAAGCCTAAAGTTCATTTTAGAAAGATTTTTAAAGACAGACATGAGGTCGGGAAATCAATTGCAGACGATTCAGCGGTCGTTTTGAGTATTATTACTTTACCCGGGGCCGGAAAAAGCTTCTGAAATATTATTAAATGAAACTGAAGCAGGTAATTGCTTTTTGGGCAAGTTGGTATGAATTACATTATTACATTTTTAACTAAATGATCTCATACATGATTTAATATTACATATGATAAAATGACGATACAAAAGATGGGAAGGTGAACTCAAACTGACGACTAGTACAAACTGGAGAAGAGTCGCGAATGACAGACAGCAATGGAAGAGGTTAGAGGAGGCTTTTGCCATAACTTACACTGAACTTACAAATATACTATAAAATAAAATAAAATAATAATGAAAACAGTAAATTTCAGGATAAGGGACTTAAATAGACAGACAGATGATTATAATTTTATTGAAAATTGCGATTAAAAAATAAAGTAAATTATTAATAACACAATCTAGAATAAAAACATAACCAGAACTTACTAACTACCTAAACCAAACTTAAACTAAAGGCCTAAACTATAAGTGGAAGGGTCGCCTAAATCGCTGCCACTGGGCACAGGGTTCCCATAAGGCTGGCCGCGTTGCCTCACTGAATGGCAATGCCGATTCGCTGAGTGATTTTATAGATTAAAATATTTTTCCAACTACAGTATTGATTTTAAATATTAAGCGTATCGAGGGGTAAGTGGTCAAACCCGATAAGTCATCTAAATGGTTTTTTGAAAATAGAACTCTGCGTAATGGATGTTGAGTTCTTATTTCAAAAATCAATTATCTCGATTTATCGGGTTCGACCACTCACCCCTCGGTATGTTCATGAGAGGAATTGAAATATTTATCAAGAATATGTATTTGAATCGGATAAATAAAGTTCTCTCCTCCTCCTCATTCTCAAATAGAAAAGTTGACCTAAAAAAGTTAACCTAATAATATATTAAATTTCAGTGTCTGATTCATGATTTGTTTAAATTTATATCACTTTTATTGTAAAATCTGCCTGTAAACTAAATGAAATACTTAGTAAGTTTTATATAGTTTCACGTAAATCCATCGTTAGAATAAATATTCGATACGTATCAAATATTAAAAGGCAATATAATTACAGTGTTTCAGCTGTATTTAGTTAGTAATGAAAAAAAAAACTATTTTCGGGGCGTTACCGTTCTCGTGATAGCTTTAAAATACTATAAATAAATTTTGACACAAAGAAGCTTTTTGTGTTTATAACCGTCTACGACAGGTTTTTTTAAACGACATTCGTTTGTCCTGTGGTCAATAACTTTATTACATCGAGTGCCGTTTATGCGGGTTATAATTCCTCACCTAAATTAAATAAGCAGGATAGAGTTTTCGTTATCGGGTGTTACAATATTTCATTTAAGTGGACGTTCTCATGGCTTGGACAACCTTTTGCCTGCTAAATCTTAGTCACTAATTCATATAAAAACGCCAAACGTCAGAAAGATTAACGAGGAAACATTGTTACTAATGTTTCCAAATGATTAAATATTAAAAAACCTCCTAGGAATCAATAATTGCTTTAACGATTTGCCTTCACGCGACGTTAAGTGGAAAATGAAGTGAAACTCTCTCACGTGGGGTAAAACCTGCGACCGCGTGGCGGAAGGCACGCGATGTCTGTCTGTCTGTATGCTCAATTGCTCATTCGTTATTTTAAATCTCAATTTAAGTATCTGATTAATATTATACCGAAACATTTTAATCCGAAGGAAGTAAATTGAAAGCATACGATAATTATGTTTCATTAAACAGAGTTGAGTCAAATTCTATTATTTTCAAAACAACTACTTCTACTATTTAATACGCAAAAAGCTCGGCAGATAGATCGACGCGCTGATCGACGCAAGTGTAAAGGTTTCTTTAAAGAGAGTTATTTAAATTTAAATTATTCACAAAGCAATCACTTGCTGGATACACACAATCCCGGATATAGATCGACACACAACACGACCACAAGACGCAAATGAAGATGATAAATTTGATGACTATCAGCGAGTTAGGTGCTTGTCTTGGTAGGGTACATACCCCAAATATTTGCATATATGCATTGTATGCTATCGAGTTGAACATATAATTTTTCTCACGCTTCGGTCACGACCATACATACTCTCATACAGGTTCGTTGGTGACAGACAGTCCTGACCTGGCTTTTTTCGAGATATCTGAATTTTGACAGATCCTGTTTCGGTATGGCAGCCATAACCATTGCAAATATCATGTTGTCACGTACTGTTTGTCAATCTCGACCAGGTTAATAGGAAAAGCGAAAAGAGCGAAATAATCAAACATTGTATTGTAGTTACCGTTAGAATTTTAATTTACTCGATCTCAACGATAAAATCCAGTTTATTTCTTACATTCCTTGCAGTAAAGCGTTAATTAAAAGATGAAACTTGAATGCACATCTCGTCCTATTTCCCGTCAATGACGTCCGGTAAAGCAATTAGAACTTGTTCAATCTCTAAGTAAAAGTGAATTTCATTCAATAACCGTGATTTAGACAGGGTTTTATCACTGGACTGAATCACTTGGCTTTTTATTCAGCAGTCGTAAAGAAAGAAGGAAATTTTATTCACGAGCTAAAGTGGCCAAATGTTTTATTGACGTAATCATTATGGTCTAATTTTTATTTTGTAAAATAATTAAAACATTTTGTTATAGTTAAAATACGATCTGAAACCTAGTTAAAAACGCTGATCTAGTTGTTTAATTATAACTGAAAATTAAAAACACGACTGCACTGTATAAAAGTTAACTAAAAAGATAAATATAGGTTTCAAAATATAGAACTTAAGGATCTCTAATTTGTTCACAGTCGGAGGACTTAATATTTTGGTAATCTATGTAGTAGGTCCCCGACTGCAAACAAAATAGATTTCCTTTAGTTCTTTATTTTTAGACTTGTTTTTATCCTTTTAGTATTTTTTTTTTTGGGCAGTCGTGTAAAAACTGTTCGTGGTAATCTGTACGTATGCAATAAGGAAAAATTAATAAATAAGTACCTAGTGTAAAGCAATCTTTATTAGTAATAATATATCAGTAGGAAAACGAATATTTTAGCATATTTTTGTAGCCACTCAATGATTTCAAAGACGGCAGTTAGGCATCAGAGACTCATAAAAAAGTGAAAATTAACTCTCAACGTTTGACACGAAAATTATTGAATATTTAATCTTACTTTGATGTCATTTACATGAATAAGTGATGGTATAATTACATTTTTGTTCACATAACTGTATGATATTTCACTTTGGATCGGTGAGCCATTGTACTTAGTTTTTTTAGGTACTTCACATTTTAAAGCATGTAAATCAAGATTAGTTATTACATGCTATGTAATCATTAATTACTATGATATGTAATTCAGTCACAAGGCACTCTCCACTCGTCACTGTACTGATTTGCTAACAAAAGTTATTAAATATTCACGTAAGTCTCTACAATTGACAGCGTATCTATTAATGCACACTTTTAAGCAATTTTGTATTTGCTGCTTGAACCCAGGATTTTTTTGGTTTTGTCAATATAAGGGATAAGGGAATACAACGCCCGGCTGATGTTATTTATAATTGATACGACGCAACATACAGGATGTGTGTATAAAAAAAAACGCTTTTTTTGCTTGTAGGTCGAAAACGGTATGTCTGACGGAAAATAATTCCATTCAATATTAAAGACGGTTAAATTTTTCGTCGAATCTAAAACTTCAAATTCGGTTCAGCGGTAAAACCGAAATCAAAACTTAGAAATCGGGAAAAATATTATTTTATTAATATAAACGCCTTGGTGAGTTACCTAGCAATAGAAATTTATGTACGTTTTGTTATTCTATCGCACAGGTTACAAGCAAAAAACTGAAAAAGAGCAAAAATTTATGCACACATGGGATTGCACAAGCTCGGATTACACGCATTTTTGTGGCAGTTCCAGCAGATGAAATACGGCGTTTCGTGAACCAAAGATTTCCTTTAGCGTGATTGGTCCTTAGGGCCCAAGGATGGATTTAAGAAGTGGATCCACCAAGATTTTTGATGTAATTTTTGAGGCGGAGAGAGTCTAGAGTAATCTTTATATGTGCGCCAGTTAAGCTACTACTATATATTTACTTTTACTTTCGTGTGGTATTTTGAGTTAATACAATACCGAAATTAATTACCGAAATAATGGAAGATAATGTGGAAGGTTTTTTCTTAATTGACTTGACGCGGCCAAACATTTTTATTGTGTGCAAAATTGTTAATGAATAGCTAAATTAATTACGTTTTTTCCCTCGCATAATGTGTTGTAAAATGTTGTATGATATTTATGTTGAAATGGAGGTTTTTTCCCACCGGGTGTCGGTGATTTTAAACACGAAGTGAGTGTTTTAAGCCGACATGAGTTTCAAAAATTATATCAGAAATATCTATTTTACTACTTGTGAGATCCTGTAATCCATTTTTAATCCGTTTCTATGTCAAAGTGCAGGTGTGTTGTAAAAACTGTAGGTTCTCCGAATAAATTAAATCAGACTATATTGATTATAATATCTATTAAATTAAATTGAACTAAGGGAGAAAGAAAGTGTCCTAAACTTTTATAACCTATGTCGCTTTATTATCCAGAGACGAGCGTATTTTATGCAGAGAGAGTTGGGTACAGTCTCGTTCGATAATATCTGCACGAAGTAATCAAATACATGTAAACACGAACTCTATTGTTAATGACATGTTCCTCAAGTTTTTTGAATCTTTGGAAAAAACATATATTTTATGAACTTGACTTTACAAAGGAAGAAATTACGTAGTATATCACGACAACCAGATCTAACTTTACGTAATCTTTCTAGGTTTCCATCTGGGGGTGGATTGTAAAAAAAATTGTACGTAACACAATAGGAATATTCACTAAAATGTTAAACAAAAGAACTAATTGTAGGCTAATTTCTATGGGAAAAAATTATGTAACGTCACACAACGTGACATAAAGTAACACAAAGGATGCCAAATTGCGGCCCAAAAACTTGTCAATTGGCATTTACAAAATACTGTAAGAAATTCTAGCATTTGGATATGCCAAACCGTTTGCCCATTAATTCCACCATCTAACTATGTAAAAACAGTAGTAAAAAATAATAAGATTAACTATTTTAGGCATAACACAAAATTGAATAATATTTGCGAAAAAATGCTCTGTCACCCTTTATTATACCACTACACAAAATTTTGCCTATTGTCTTGGTAGTAGACTACTTGCAGCCAGAGATATAACTGCTACTGTGGACGCATTAAATATCTACGCCAAAACACAAAATATAGCGTTACACAGCTGACGTAATACAAAAGAACAAAATCTTTCCCGAACTTTGAAAAAATATTTTGATATATTATGTTCGTTCTATATTTCACGTTGTACTTAATAATACCCTAAATAGAATTCTTGGCAAGGACTGTTTTAATAAAATTTATGATTTTTTGAATACCCAAAGGACAAAACACAAAGGACATATTATGAAATTTGTGTGGGAGCAGAAATACATATTCTATCGAAAATAAGATTTTTTATAAATTTATCCATTTTATACTATAAAACTTTATGAATACTAAAAAACTATAAGTTGGAACAACGTGAAAACATAAATGAAAAATATGCTACTCTAATACTTTTTTTTTACATATTTTTTAAATATGAGGACAGTTTATTTGTTGGATTGTACATTTTTTTTGCAATTTGCCCCTGGGTTTTGTAGATAGTGGTTTGTTATTAAAGCCACGAAACTACTCCAATCAACAACAAAGCGCTCGATATAATGTCGCCATGAGGATTATTTCGAAATCCACGCCCGCACATGCCCGGTTTATCTCGCCGGAACTTGTGTTTGTCCACAATATGGCCTCGTAAACTGTAACACGTTTACAAAGCCGTTATAGGACATAGTAAAAATTTGTAAGGTGTAGTTAGGGTTGTATAATGTAAACTAGGCAAGCTATGGTGGTATAATGGTTCAGACAAGCGGCTTTGGCTCGAATCCTGGCATGTACCGCTAAGCTTGTTTAGAAACTTTGTTCATAAACACTTGCATAGGTACCTGAATATTTTGAAAAAAAAACAATGGTGTAATGTTAAGTCCACAACCCGCAGGGGGGCAACGTGAGCACTATAACGCCGATACATGTATTGCTCTTCGCGCCAGTAAGCCGAATACTAATATAGGGAAAATGTTAATATCATTTAATTACAATAAAATTGGGAAAAAAGAACATAACGCAGGTTTCTTCCAAAATACATATACAAGATGCATCCGCAACACACTTCGACCAAAAATCCATACAAGTTAATAATCAGCAACAGACATCGTCAATAATACAATAAATGTACTATACTTAATGCAATAAATGCTTTTTTATTATATTTAAGTCGAATTCATTAGGATTTCTATGGCGAAACAAGTTGTTGGCAGTTTGCAACCCTAGTCACAGGTCCAGTAGTTATTGCGGGCAGTGTGCCACGGTTAGCACGAAAGTGACATCACTAAACTTGTTGCTTTTCCACGGTGTCAAATGAAATTCCTCTGCACGGACGTAGCGAGTGCAAATATCGATTCGAATAGCTCCATAATCGGCCCGGCTGTTTGACCTATGTTTCAACTCGTAGATTAAGAGTGTTGTAATTGAATTTAAAGATTTGTGATCAGAAGCGTGACTGTTTATCAATAACATTCTAATTATCGGTATTAGGGCTGCATCTATATAATTAAAAAGTAAATATGTGTCTGTTACATATCACAATTAAACCACAGAACCGATTGTGGTCTAGTTTAGTATGCAGATAGTTTGAGATCCAGGAATGCAGATTAGGTACTATTTATCTCGAAAAGGTGTCAGTTCCTATGAGATTACGGCGGTTAATAAGAGCGTACTACGCCTGTTTAATAGCAAAATGTTTCTGAAGATGATTAACGAGTCTACGTCGCCGGGCCGAAGTTGCGAGTTTACAGCTAGCTTCAAAAGCTTTTTTCGAATTAAAACCTGGTAATATTTGTGGATTGGATTTGTGACATGAATCTGCACTCCCATTGTTTGATATTTGTAACGAACCGTGGGTAAAAGGAAATAGCGATAAGCTGCCAGGGCAACAAAATTAAGGCTTTGATTTTATAACGATGTTACGAATACCTTATTCATCCGCGGGTTTATCAACAACAAATTATGAATAAAATTTCAAATCAAGCAAGTACGAGTAAGTAGATACTGACACCATTTTCTTAACGTATACCTGGGTATTTCGTTTTACGTCATAATCATAACCTGGGTATTTCGTTTTAGGTCACTGTATTTATAAACTAAATACAAGTAAATACGTTAAAAAAACAACGACATTTACTTTCAAATTACCTTTTTCATATGAATCAAATGGATGTTTTAAGGAAATGGCAGGCAGAAGAAAAAGCTATTTAAAATTAAGCATTAGCTAACAGGATTTGAGATGTCGTCTGCTTACGAGCATTATCGATTAGCGCGTCAAGCCTTTTAACCAGATTTAACTACCGTATTGAATCAAGACTGAACTGATTGACATGAAACCTTGGTTTATAAAGATCCATGAGGTATCAAGTTAAAATATTAGACTAAAGTTGTTAATCTATATATATAAAAGAAGTCCTGACTGACTGACTCGTCTAGTCATCAACGCACAGAAACTACTAACGCTAGAGAATAGATTTTGCATAATCTGTTATATTATAAGGTAAGCAATGGATAAGAAAGGATTTTTTGAAATTTAGAAGGGGGTAGCACAAGGGATAAAAGTTTGTATGGCGAGCAATTTTTGTTTAAGCGAGGAACTTGAAATTTCGTATTATAGACTCCCTGTCTAAATACAACAAAATAAGAATCATAGTTTTTCGAAATTAATCTCCTAAGGGTTTTAAAAGGTTTCAAAATTTGTATGGGGAGCAACATTTTTTTCTTAGCTAGGGACTCGACATTTTGTAGACTCTCTGTTTAAATACAGAAAAAAAATTCTAGCCATTATTATAAGTCTGAAGGGGTGCAAGACGTATTTTTTAATTAAAGACTTGACATTTCGTAAATAAGCTCTTTGGTTACATACACCGAAGCTAGTATACGAGTTTTTCGAAATTCATCCCTTAAGGGGATTTAAAAATAGATTCGAGATTTGCATGGGGAGCAATATTTTTTCTAAGGGACTTGAGATTTTGTGTATAGCTCTCACTGTTTAAATACAACAACTAATCTCAGCGGTTTTCGAAATGTATGGAGAGCAAGTATTTTTTTAAAGTGAGAGACTTAAAACATTCCATATTGATTATCTCTCCTCTCTTGGCGTTGGCCTAAATTCATCTGCGAACGGGTTAAAAGGGGGTTTATGATTTATATGAGGAACAAGTATTTTTTAATAAAAGACTTCAAACTTTGTATATAGACTCTCTTGAAAATTCAGCCTCTGAAGGGGTGAAAAGGGGGTTGAAACTTTGTATATTATATATCAATTATTTTATTACATTTATTTTCAGAGGTTATTTCTATTTAGTCATAAATTTCTTGTGGCAATAAAAAAGCGAATTTGGTACTGTGAAAATTAGATAATGTCCGGAGTAAAATATAACCACCTACATAAACTAAACATTAAACGCGTATAATAACAGTAAGGGCAAGTGGCGGAAGGGTCTTAATAAACGGCGAAATATTATAAATATTTAGAAAACACGAACACAGGCTTTTACGAGTTTAGAACATGCGATAATCTTTGTTATGAAAAAAGCAAATCAATTTTTTTCTGATTTAAGCAATTAATTGGTGGCCTTTGACCATGGAGGGAATTTAATGATTGTAACCCGTTTGTAACACGATGGAGCTCTGAATAATGAAGTTATCCGTGCAGGAGAGTACACACCCACCCATATAAATCAATTTAAGAATGTATATAGACACCATCGGTACTAATATTGTCTATGTGGGGATAACTCTGTCTGTTACTGTTTCACGTTTAAATCTCTCAACCGGTTAAATGAGGCTTTGTATCGAGGTTTGTATGGGATGAGACAGTAATAACTAAGCCTACGTCTATAATAGCAATACTAAACATTTCTTTCATTTGGTGAAAATATAAGAAATGCTTTGCTAAAGCATATTTTTCTTACCTTACCTTACCTCCTGAAAGATAAGCAGGCTTATCATCTCGTCGTGCGCTTAATCCTGGTTCACATCCTATCTCTATCCTAACATTATTGAAATAAAGATTAAATACAATGAACAAAATCGCCCGTATTGCCAAATTCGATTACATCTATAGATACACAGGGAGTATTTTGAGGGATTCTTCCTCAGAATACTGTCTTGCTTACTCACTAATGTTAGGTTTATATGGCGTGCTCTCCGCTCGCGCACGGCTACTTAATAATATCGAGATGAAAATAGGTTTTTCTGTCAAAACAGATCATTATTTTAAAAAGTAGTTAATCAATTTTCACAATTTTCTCATGTAAACTGTGAAAAGTAGTGAATTTTATGTAAGAATATTTTATTTATATTGGTGGTAATTACTGTTATAATACAAACATTCAAATTATTATTGATATGCCGAAGTTCCAGGTACTCATATATTTAAGTTTCGGATTTTTAAATACTGAAAATCGCAATAAACTAATAAAATTAGTTTAAGCACTTAAACAGTTTGCTTGCAAAACAAATGTTAATTTAACAAAAACAAAAACAAACATCAAGTCAAATTTATTTACGGTCTCAACAACTATCCGATATTTTCGCGCGATCTGAATTCAGAAGCTACTCGTACTTCTACATTCTACTACGTACATTCTACTTCTACATGATTAATAGCATATATGTAACTGATGTATTTATAGGAACAATACAATCAATAACTCAAGCCAGATTGAGCATCTATTCAAAACAATCAACTAATCTACCGTTAACAATCCGCTTGCGGTAAATTGCTCACAGATCGTCATTGTGCTAGGTTCTCACCATTCTAATGATTGTACCTCCTTTTATCGGAAGGGTTATTTATTAAGAAAGATTTTTTTGGAAGCAAATTATGAAAAAGTATTTATTAATAAAGTTATTAAAGGATACGATTATTTTATTAAGTTACAGTGTGTAGTATAATTTAAGCGGGAAAACGTTTTTACCTTGCAATTTTGTGGATTTGGAGAGGTGTTTGAAACTACTCTTTTTCGTTTATTAGTAAAGCCAATTTGCATGTCAAAATAATTTTAAGCAATATCAAAATTTTAATATAATATCAAAATTAAATTATTATGCCACGTTATTAAATATACGATAGATTATTAAAAATATATATACCTCGATGATATCTTGATGAAAAGTCGATGAAATAAATTATATATCTACTACTATATCGCACTGTCTTCTGGAAGATCTCACGGTTCGAAATAATTACCATACGATAAATAAATATATAATCTATGATATTAGGCCGCACTGGTCCTGTATTAAATAGAAGAGAGAATGTCGAGATACATGTACAATACGGTGTACAATTTACACAGAAAATAACTTAAATAGATGAATGTTTTTAACTGATATGATAGGACGAGCCTTAACCATTCTAAGCATTTAAATAAAAACTTTAGTACATACACATATTAAGCTTAGAATGTAGTATGAGTATTCACACTTATAATGAGTAGGTATATTGAACGGGAAACTCATGTTATTTATAGCAAGAGTGCATTTAATGGAATTACGAGAAATAAAATAACGACAATTTTACAAAATTTAGCTTCACATTTGATACATGATAATGAATTTATTAGCCCTACTAA
The DNA here is from genome assembly GCA_963556455.1 of Epiblema foenella. Classification (NCBI taxonomy): domain Eukaryota; kingdom Metazoa; phylum Arthropoda; class Insecta; order Lepidoptera; family Tortricidae; genus Epiblema; species Epiblema foenella. The sequence goes on along the minus strand of OY747113.1, from coordinate 8,457,873 downwards.
TGAATTTCTTATAGTTTAACAATGCGACGAATAACTTTGAAAATAAAATAAATATACAAAACGTAGTCTCAAAGTATTTAATATTAAATATAGGTACTAGATTATATGAAGGGATAAATGATGCCAAATTACGATTATTGTGAGATTTGAAATATTTTTTAAATACTTCTCGATATAAATAATAGTAATAAACAGTTTCAACAAACGATTCAATGAAGAGTATAACCAATCTGTAAATCAACCTCTCTCCTTAACACTTTGAGATATGTATACCTGTCGTATGTGTCATGCAAAAGTGCCCCTGTGGCTTATTTGCATAATAATTTTTGATTTTCATTTTGTAATTTTCTGTGTATTGCGCCTAACTATGCATACATCAGATGTGAGGGAAACATACTGGAGGGGCGTTCAGTTTCAAATTTATTTTACTCAGCTAATGCCAAGGATTCATTAGGATTAAGTTAACCTTGCAAAATTCAGGAAAATAATATTATATAATACTTATAGCTGACTAGTCTAGCATATCGCCGATAGCTAACTAAATATTTCCTCTCGAGGCGTAACGATTTCGAGAGAAAACCTTTTTACTTTAACAGAAGAAAATGAAAAATAGAGGTTACCTACATTCTTCGTTCTATAGAACTTTAAGACGTGTTCGTACAGTAAACGTTTAGAATGCTTTCATTTAATTTTTTTTATACTACGATAGTGGCATAGAATAAAAGAATAAAACGCTTGATTAGGAGAATACAGAAAAACTCCTAACAGCTTTAAACAACCTATCATTTGTTATTATTTTATTGTAAAGTGGCTGTAGACTATAATTTTCCAAGACTAACCGACTTCATTCGTTATATGATTACGTCGTAATTATTTCAGTTCATATTATATTAATATGAAATAAATTAGAAAAAATAATTAAATTGAAATTTATATTTGTACTCTAGTTTCTAGGTACTATGTGTAGATCAGAATTGTATAATCTTAAAACCGTTTTGTGAACCCGCTATTGATAAATAAAAAAATATTAATTGATTCATTCATCTTTGAGAAATCAGCAGTTTTTAAAGATTTTAAGTTTCAAGGCTTCGTTTTACGAATGATAAAATTAAATGAGATATTAGAAATAGACATCAAACGAATCTGTTTTAATTTTAAATGAAAAACAGAGAAGTGTAAAGATAGATGTGAAATAATTGGTCTGACCAAATCAGAACTTCGGGGTCCACGCAAACCCAGGGGATTCTTTAATGAGATTCCGTACACTTGAGTGAATGTAACATATGAGGCGCGACATAATTTTCTCTGATATTGGGTCGCACTGGTCTCGGTGCCACAGATGTTCACAGTAAAGAGTGCATTGGGGTGATAACACAAGGCCCAAAGCCTCAGGGAAGTAGGTATTATATCACGTAGCTTACCACGGTACTAGAACACTTTTCACATGAAGCGCTGAATAGTATCCCCTTGGGTTGACCGAAGCCGCTGATGATATCGGTTGTATGATTACAAAGGGTTTACTAAGTAGATTTTATTAAACTTATTTCTCTTTATTTTCTTTAAGACTTAGGCTAAATTTTATAATAATTATATAAAAAGTAAAATATAAATCAATATTTACAAAAAATAAAATCACTATAAAAACCTAACCTAGTGTGAACTAAACCTAACCTAATCAAACTTATTTTATTATTACTTTGATAATAAAGGTGTAATGAGGAGTGTGTCACGACAATATGCAATGTTTAGTTAAAAGCAGGTTTTCTGGCATATGTTTCTGGCATATGGGATCACTAGGTTTTACCCGCGACTTCGTCCGTGTACACTTTCACTCCCTATTTCATCTCTTCGAGGAATGATTTTCGATACTATGTTTCGTCATAGTCCATTTAGCCATTTTTGCGCAATTGAATAACAAACGTCTAAAACGTTCGAATTTTAGACGTTTCGAACTTTCACATTTAAGTATAATATTTAAAAATCTCCCAAAATTGAACTAATTATTGACATGCATTTATCGCTACGGATGGCAATTGCACAAGTAACGCTGAATCTGATAATTATATTTATATATAACGTTCATTACTAATATTTAACCAATCGCATTAATTATTTGGTACTAGTATAACACATATCTCGTTATATACAATTCGTGTAGGCACTACCAACAAGATCCTATTATACATTTTTGTCCCTCAAATAGGCGAAAACGCGGTACGAATATCCGCTGGAGAATAATCTTCTTATCCAACTGTCACTCTTGACATCCGTGCGTACTAACACAGAAATTGCATTATCCTGGTTTGGATCGATCTCACGCTGCAAATAAAATAAATGAAAGGAGAAATTGAATGAATAGGGGTTGCGCCGTGATTTATTTTATATATGTTCGAAGTGTTTGCGTATATGAAATTTACATGAAACTGTGAATAACAGATTTATCTAATATGAGCGTTAAGGCATTCCGTAAGGATGCGCTGTGTTGATAGTGATGGACGTGCATATGGCTCTAGCTGTCAAAATAACAAATCCTCAAGTCAACGATTTAATTGTGGCAAACAGGCCGTAAGCTTACATAAAAATATGTTTTCTTTAGTCAGAGATAAGGAATAAACTTTAATGCACATATTAAATCAGCGTTTTGTCTACAGTACTTTTATCTCACAAACGCGGGTGAGCCATCACTTGGTTGTGTGTATGCCTATTTGCACATGATTTATTAGTGCGTTAGCGTAGGAGCTATGAGTTCCCATTGTCTATGTGTTCTTATATGTCAAAACAATAACTGTGTTTTCTATATCTATCAAAAATAATATCAAATTCGGTTTTACTTTCTTCGATACGAGACATTACGTGACAATTAGGGTTTTTGCCCTTCCCAAGAATTCGACATTAAAAATATATAAGGGAAAGCATTCGACTATTGAGCTTATTTTATGTATTTTGCATGCGTGGAAAAAGGCGTTATAATTTTTTTGTTTGTTATTTTGAAAACAAAATATTTTTTTGTGATTCAGCGTAGGTAGTTGTTACTAACAACTATTCATACCGAATCCCGCATAACAACACATTTACCCCCTTACACCGGTCTCCGGTTTATGATCTTTGGTAACGAATACGTACGCCACTTCATAGGGCTCTCTAACGCCATAACTATTTAGATAGGATCCATATCAAGGTGGTCTCACATCTCGGGGATTGTTATTACAACTGCTTCAACTTAAGTTTAAAGGTAAATTAACATTCATTGATTACCATTTCTAAATTATCTATTTCTATTTACTTTCAAATTGGATTAACGTTTACTAGTAGTTTAGTATAGGTAGGGTTGTCTGGAAGAACATCGCTGAAGAGCGATAAGACCACCATTATATAGATTAAATGCTTTGTGTTGTTGTTTATTTATTTGTTGAACAATAAAGATAATTTTTATTGTATTTTTTCATATATAAAGTCACGCATATATCGTCAAAATTGCTAAAATCTTGTAAAATTCTATGAATCTTGCAGACATCTTTTCCTTAGCTCACATGGAAACATTTATTATCTGGTTTTATACAGTACATTGCTGAATTTTGGGGTACACACTCTAGCTTTGTCTTCAACAACCCAAATTACCGAAATATACCACAGCCAGTATCCATCGCGATATGTGACAGAAAATACCACATTTTCATTTTCCATGTCTTCCAAAATCAGAATTACAGGGTCATACACGGCATGATATGCTCCCGTTTGTCAAATATTTCCGATGGAATTCCGGTCATTTTATGAAAACTAATAAGCCGACAAACGAAACGCGTAAGATAAAACACCATCAAACTGTCATCACCGAAAAACTTGTCATTCTTTATTTTCCCGTGCCGCGAACCGAACCCCGATTTTATGGTGCGCTTGGGATATTCTTAATTTACTCAAGTTTTGAACTTCGTGACTCTTAGCCTGCTGGCATATTTATGGCATTGTAAAGTAGGAATAGAGGGGACTCGGAAGTGGTGCAATAAAGCTCGGTGGAAAAATCTCTTGCGGGCTCTGGGAAGGTAGAAACATAAATTTACGAACTCATGTGGATTCCAGGTATCAGCGTAGCTACCGTTTTATTACTTATTCAGCTAACCTAAATGTGTATTCGTCATAATCCTATCCCAGCCGATTGCAACCATGGCAATTGGAGAAAAAAAGGAAAAAAACGCGTTGCTCGTCAGCTTGAGGGTGATTACATAAAAATGTAATAACAGTAGTTACTTGTAAGATGTTAATTTGTACTGTGTCTGTGCCACGAAATAATGTCTTTTTCTTTCTTTTCTTTCTTTCTTTCTTTTTATGAATATGTGACCACTTTGTTGATGTCCAAACATTATGCGTTTGCTACTGAGGGCTAATACTATGTATACTAATCCTATTTAAATGTTTTTTATTTAGTCTGCCGTAAGTTTAAGACTTGGAATCGTATTCGTTTTAAATAACCGCACCGTATTTGGGCTTCTTATTTATTCATTCAGCGCGGCCGTCTGCTACGGCCGGACATGTTTGTAATTTATCATGAAGCTTTTCATATTATACAAACGTATACTCGTATGTATTATATGTTTGACGACCGGTTTAGCCTAGTGGGTAGTGCACCTGCCTGTGAAGCTGACGGTCCTGGGTTCGAATCCCGGTCAGGGCAAATTTTTGTGTGATGAGCATGAATATTTGTTTCTGTGTCTTGGATATTTTCTATGTATTTAAGTATTTATGTCTATTAAATATGTCGTCGTCTAGTACCCATAACACAAGCCTTCTTGAGCTTACTGTGGGGCTAGTTCGATTTGTGTAAGATTGTCCTCTAATATTTATTTATTTATGTTATACGAGTATTTGGATAGTGTAATGTCTGGCCCCTATTTCATCAACTTGGCTTCTGCCACCTAAGCCTGGTTTCCATAGAGAAGTAATAGTAAGTAAGTAGAATAACAGATCTTAACTCCGCCAAAAATTCTGTCTAAAAATCGGTATGCGAAACGTTAAAATGGGAACAGTATAACATACTTAACACTTTCAGTGTCAAGAACTCCCCCGGAATTCTCCATAGGAGTACTTCTCGTAGACGCGTAGCCGATAAAATGTGTTTCCCCGTCATCGTCATCATCATAAGCCGATGTCAGTCCACTGTTGGACATAGGCCTCTAACATGGCAAGCCACTGAGCTCGGTCTTCAGTTCTTTTCCTCCAATACGTTTCTCCCTATGTAGAGGAAATTCCGTAGCACTACGAAAAGCTTGGCAGCGAAAGTGTTAAATTAAAACTGTTAAAAAGATGAATATCTAGAGCGGGTTGCAGCATTTATGATTACAGACCAATCAACTTTAAAAATGGCGCCGACAGCTGTAATTTAATAGAAATTTGTCAAATTACCCACACAAACGATTACGATTACAGATTGTTTGGTGCAACCTACTCTTATACTACCATATTGCCTCACAAGAAATATACGCCATAAACACTTACCACAATTACATCAATCTTACGTACCCGTCATTAATTTGCGCGTTCAACATAATTTAATGTGTTAAGGTTAAGGGAATCTACGAAGGACCATTCATTTATAACGCTAGACAGATTTATCTTCCAACAATAGGGTGATGTCAACAAATGATGAACACACTAACAATCTGGTTGTGTTGGAAAACACAGTTGCCCGAGAAAGCAATACTTCAGGCGGTAGTTTGGAATATAAATATTCCTGAATTGAAGAAACGTTCTTCGAGACCAATAAATTGTATGTCCTTTCGTCGATCGTTACATGTTCTGATAAATAATTGGTCTTTAGTTAACGCCAATTTTTTCGCGCAATACACCTGTATATAAACTTTTCATGTTTAATATTCTATTTCGTCAACATACTCGTAATTATTGTAATACTCGTATTTTAGCTTAATATTACAAGAGCTTCGTAATGTGCTAAAAATATCTCAAAAGCCAACATTAAGTCAAAGTTTTTATTTGCGAGAAATACCGTAAAATGGGGTGAGTAGGGACAAAACCGAAGTTCAAACCTGGATAACCAACCCAACCCAACTGTTCTCGCAATCCCTACTCACGCCATTTTACGGTACATAAAGATGACAAAATATATTAGATATAAAAGTGCACAGTTCACCATTTCAACGACATTCAATGCAACAACATTGTTGTAAATTCACATATTGTGAACTCCGTAATAAAACAAAAATTTAACCAAAAATATCACCCTATTTGGATGAACGCCATTGTATGTTGTGAGCATACAGGTGGAATAGGGTGCGTGCCAAAATCCATTTTTAAGTGGTTGAATAATTTACTAGAATCTTCAACAGGCCGCCTGGTGCGTAGACTTAACTAGTTCATTCAGTGATTTAGGGTATCACGTAGTTTAAACATGCATGAACATTCACATTATACGGTAACAAAATATTATTTTATATCCTTTGCTCTTACTAACACGGAGGCTGAGGAGTTATCTGCGTCCTGAGGTATTTCCCTTGCGTAATTATTAAGAGCTTTAAGAAGCAAATAATACTCGAAGCTTCACAACGTATAAGCTTTGTTTATTATTATAGGTATATCAATATATCTATGAGCGTTGACAGCCATATTCTGCTAAGTCGATTATCAGCTTGTTAGTTATTGGTGTTCAAGCTCGTGCATGTGCTTTGAACTGGGGGAGAGCAGGGCGTGAAAACTGTCGACTCCAGGCAATTTTTATTACCTACGGATGGGGTGGCGAAAATTGATCATTGAAAGCGGTCAGTTGACAAAACCCATGGCATGTTGTGACGGGCCTTACAGGTGGTATAACGGGGTGTGTGGGGCGCGGTGTCGTATTGAGCGGGAGGTTTTGCGCGCGCACGCCAGTGCACCGGGCGCCCGCCGCCCGACCGGCCGCCCCGACGTTAGTGGATGCTAACCCAGCCTGCCGCCCGCGCGGCGGACCCACCACTCACATATCCCCCACATATCCGTTAACGGAAGCAGTGACCTCAGGAACCGGTCTTCTAAAGACCTCATCACATAAACTAAAGTTCTGTAAACTTTCAAGTGACAGTGACTTTATTTACTCTCGTGTTATGTTATAGGAACTAATATTTTGTTAACACGTTTGTTTATCGATTTGTGTTCTTATAAAGTGTTATAGTAAAGGTATTTGGGTTAATAGCGTAATTCGTTGGAAAAAAATCGGTCGATCCATTCACCATTTTCCCTTGGAGTCGTGGTAAACAAAGTTTGGATGTATTGGTTGTAGTGAGTCTTCGACCGGTTTGTATTGTGGACACGTGATTGTTATTCGTGTAATTAATGCCCCGGTGTCGTTATCATAATGGGGTGACAAATTATGTAACGTACAATATTACAACAACCACAGCGGTTACGATGTATCAGGTGCAGTCAATGGAACCAAAATTTATAATTTTTTCCCCCTTATTCCATTGAAATAGGGTCCAAAAATGTATTCATATTATGCCCTCTACTGTAACCGGAAGTATTTCGAGCACGATCGCGTGCTACATCGTCTAAGTATATAAACAATGAACTTGTCACAAACTCTCATTAATTTTGCTTTAATACGATAAACGACGAATAAATAAAGAGTCCATATAGTAAAATAAAAAAGTATAAATGAAGTCATCATTTGAGTAGTAGTATTTTTTGTCTGTCATGAAATCAAAATTTTACTGCCCATGGAAATCTAAAAATAAATAAGAGTAATTATTTGGCATTGTGCCAGACAGACGGTAGGATATACATATGTATATGGAAAACGGATAAAAGGACTACTTCCAAATAAAGTACAGGAAGACTTCTTCTTTGGGCCAATGTCTTGTGAGAGAAGATATGTACATATATCTCGTACCCGATTTCTAATCAATATAAAATATTAATACTTTCATTGCTCCATTTGCGACACGAAATAACTGCCTATAATCTTAATTAGAAATTAATAGCATTACTAAAACGCTGAATTGCTTTCGCTTTCTACGGAATCTTAAATAGCCAAGTAATAAAATTAATGTCTCATTCTACGACGCGGCGCACTGATGTCTCGTAATTCTCTAAGCACTCGGAGATGCTGACGTAGCACTAGCTACGAGCGCTAGTTCGGAACTACAAATGCTACGAGTTACAAATGCTACACGTAGCGCATAGTAATGCATGTGGTTTAGCTACAGGACACGTTTTAGCTAATTGATCGCTACGCTTGCAGCGCTACCGTGTAGCATTTACCATATTGTCGATTGCTGTACCAGATTAATGTTATTCCCTACTAGTTTAATGTTAATAATATCGTGAAAATCGTCCGTAACGCTCTGACGCATGTATATCATGATTGACGCTGAATTAGGTTGAGTCATTGGGGCTAATTGGCAACTACAATCAATTTAACGCTAATTTTACTTAAGGATCAGTGTGCTGTTCACTTATGCAAAGCCTTACGCTAAAGATCTTGGCATATTAATTGCGTACAAAATACGCTGAGAAGTTGGGCCAATGTCATTCGTTTCATCCCGTTGGCGACGAATGAGGATAATGATACTCGAGCCTACTTAACATTCACTGGCATCTCGCTTTTGAATCAATTGTGTCAATTTGATTAGAGGATTACTTAACGTATGATAGCAGAAAGACCTCTGGTGTAAACGTTTAATATTAATACTATCTTGATAAAAAATATGTGAAATATACTCACGAGCACGAAAAACGGGTGCACTTTCTATGAAAGTTTAACACAAAGTGTACCCCTTATTTTTGCTCGTGAGTGTAGATGAGGCTGGGTACAGGTAGCATCAGAAGTATGAATATGAACAAGTTAGAAGTAAGTAAAGGTTTTAGTAAAGAACCAACAAGTAATCATATAATAAACTTTACATAATTGATTCATAACCGTGTAGTGAGGTCGTGGGTTGGATTCCCAGACAACCACTGGCTTTAAAAAAATGTAAGAAATATTATTAGATATTTAACAGTAAGCTTTTCGCTGAAGAAAATATAGTGAGGTCACGTCTTATCCCTACAAGCTCTAGTTTTCTAGTCAAATGAATACAAATATCTAAAAAAAATTATAGGTCTAATAAAATTAATAATGACTAGGTAATCTTCGTTTCTAATGATTTTTACTTTATTTAATTAACAAATACAAAAAGCTTTATTGCAACATTATGATTGAGATTACACGAAATCGGTGATATATCAATTTGACAATAAAATACCCAGGAATGCGCGTTTAGGTTAGTTGGGCACACCAAAATTACGTCATAAAAATGGTCACCAAAAATAATTTCAAAAGTTTTTATTTATCATTTAGAATCACCAACAGTGGCAATTAAAATCATTACCATTAGAGAAAAAATCACACGGTTTAAAATTAATTGCACCACCAATTACGGCAGAACACAGTATGCATTACAGAAAGCGTCGACATTATACAAGAAAATCTGGGTTCCTTGTGTAAACAAATTACATCACAGTAAAGTATTTTGGTACGAAACTGTAAAATCACCATGTTATTTTCACCCTTGTCCTGTGACAAGATACCTAACCTACGGCATAAAAGGTAAACCTAATAAACCTACCTAAGCATTACCTCGAGCTCACGTGTGTAAAGTATTTCCTTTCGTGTTAGTCGTTTTTTAGGCCTGCGACTTTGTGCGGTTGTACTTTCCTGTTTCCTTTTTCAGATTTTCATATCGTAATGTTAAGGAGCATGTTCTGTTTCGAAGTTCATTTGAAATTTATTATCTAAATTACCAAGCTCGGTTTTTATATATTTAACAGCTAGCTCTGGCATGCGGTCCAAGTAACTGAATAATTTAACAACATGTGATTGAAATTAGAAACTAGAATTGACTAACGTCGGCAGCAAATACGTAGTATCACAATTGATCTATTAATTTTTTTAAGCCTGTATCGTGTTGATACTACTGATCAAATAATCGAGTACAACGACTACAAGTTGCTATAAATCTAACGTTTTATATTATAAGATAATATGCTCAAAACTTTAACATAAGGATTCAACGCCATTTGCTTCTCAAAGTTTTTGTAGGCGCTCCCTGTAACCCTTATACATTCATCACGCCCTCGCACGTTATAAAAAAGATAACTTGCTAAGGAAATTGCTGCTGTAAATTTTTAGGCTCCAGTGCCTTTACCATGAGTTTGCATGACTATACTCGCTAGCGACTGCGTAAACAATTTAGTATGCCGATTCTTATTCCATTGCGTAACCGCCAGAGGCGCTGCACTTTTGCCCATACAAGTTTTTACGCAGTCACTAGCGAGTACGGTCATGTAAACTCATGGTAAAGGTATAGGTTTGCGTGGTTTTTGCAGTTTTATTATATAATAGCTGTTGCCTGCGTTACCCTGTTATTCATTTATTTCAGGTGTTTACCTAGTTATCGGTCTTCTATACAAACTTCCGCCCCCTTAAGGGGTGATCTCCAGGACAAAAAGTAGTAGTATGTCCTTCCCCGGAACTCAAACTAGCTCCTTACCAAATATCATCTGGCATGAGGTCCAAGTAACTGAATAATTTAACAACATGTGATTGAAATTAGAAACTAGAATTGACTAACGTCGGCAGCAAATACGTAGAATCACAATTGATCTATTATTTTTTTAAGCCTGTATCGTGTTATTACTACTGATCAAATAATCGAGTACAACGACTACAAGTTGCTATAAATCTAACGTTTTATACTATAAGATAATATGCTCAAAACTTAACGTAAGGATTCAACGCCATTTGCTTCTCAAAGTTTTTGTAGGCGCTCCCTGTAACCCTTATACATTCATCACGCCCTCGCACGTTATAAAAAAGATAACTTGCTAAGGAAATTGCTGCTGTAAATTTTTAGGCTCCAGTGCCTTTACCATGAGTTTGCATGACCGTACTCGCTAGCGACTTCGTAAACAATTTAGTATGCCGATTCTTATTCCACTGCGTAACCGCCAGAGGCGCTGTACTTTTGTCCATACAAGTTTTTACGCAGTCACTAGCGAGTACGGTCATGTAAACTCATGGTAAAGGCATAGGTTTTTACAGTTTTATTATATAATAGCTGTTGCCTGCATTACCCTGTTATTCATTTATTTCAGGTGTTTACCTAGTAATCGGTCTTCTATACAAACTTCCGACCCCTTAAGGGGTGATCTCCAGGACAAAAAGTAGTAGTATGTCTTTCCCCGGAACTCAAACTAGCTCCATACCAAATATCATCTAAATATTATCTAGGTTATCTAACAGAAATTTTATTTACTTTTTATAAAATGTAGGCTCCATCTTTTATTGCTGTCATATTTTTTATATCTACCTAGTGTTCGACTTTAATCACAATAAATATGTATGGATTCTGTCATTTTGACGGCAACATGTTTGTAACTCATGAGCACCGTGAAAACGTATTACCCCCAGGAGTAAAACGCCAATTCCCTGCGACCCCCAACAGGAAACTTATTATGACGTAATATTCCGCATCAGTAATATAATGAGAACATTTCTGCTAATTCACAGAAGTCTCAAAACGATTAATAATATTAGCAGTAATTCATCTAAGTATATTATAGCTAGCTTTTACATTGTTTATGATTAAGTGAAACTTGGGTATATAAAAATATTAATGTAATATAGGACATATCATAAGCTTTATAAAATTGCGAAATAAAATTATGACCTACACTTGGTATATCAATGCCAAAAGCCCATTCTTCGAGTATATACTAGTGAAATATTTTTTGAAATTAGATTAGTAATCTATAGATTACTCGTAACATAATAACCTACAAAGCTACAAACATTACTACTGTAATGTTTAATGATTTATCATTTCAATATTTTATGATTTAATCCTTATATTAAAACGTCAATTTCCGCCATAAATCTCGCACAATTACCTAACCAACTATTGCTTCATTGTCTCATCGGAAATGAGGTTAGTGACGGTAATTATAATAAAAGTAATTAGGCGATTGCAAATTTGAAGTTTCTCGCGGAAAGTCCTTGACAAAAGCCGATCTGTTCCTGGGGGTATAATGTCAAACTGACGCTAATGGGACCGGCTATGACAGATCAAAACCAAGTAATTGCTTAATCTGAAACTGGCCAGAAACTTTTTCGACTATGGGCAGTTTGTTGAGGTTGTTATTTCCGCGCGTCAAACCTACATTTTACAAGACAGGGATTAGATTAAGATCGGAATAGCTGTCTTTTCATATACACTTTGACGTAAGTATATGGAAAAACCGTCAGCTCTAATCATATTCTAATCGCGGCTAGGTAATGCAATTATTTTGATGTAAATTTCAACGATTTCCTAGTTAAACTAAGTTTCAATCATGTTATGTAGTTATGTACTATACTAATGTGGAGCTGGTCCTATAATTTATTACCCACCCTGGACTTTTGTGAACGCAGCCCTGTACCAGCACCAGATGGAACCATAAAAAATTCATGACAGGCTTTGGATTTTGGTATCCTCCATATTTGCTTAAAGTGCGTTACCGAGTTCTGGTATCACGCAGACGAATCGAGAGGGGTCTATGGGGATGTCCCCCAGTCCTCCCATCGCTTGATTGATGATCGATAGCCGAAGCCTGGTATAATTAATGCCTCGGCCCGCTGTAGACAATTATAAGCCTTATTATTAATCTGACCAATTGTCTCTAGAACGACAATGCATTCTGGACTGATGCAGTAGGCTAGTTCATTATTGCACCGGCACCGGTTTAATTGAAGATCAACAGTGAAATTTGAATCTATTTACATCAAACTTGTAAACGTCAATATTGGTTTATAGGTAAGTACGTATTGAGTTTGCAAACAAAATAAATCAATATAACACTTTCGCCGCCAAAATTATCGTAGCTACGGAATTTCCTCTACATACTAGGAAACGCATGTTATCGGATACGCGTCTAGGAGCAAAGAACTCCCTAGGGGAGTTCTTGGCACTGAACGTGTTAAATCTGTGTTTACTACAGTTAAATTAGTTTTTATTTAAGTCCCAAATGATTTATATTCTAATTATTTTACTGTCCCTCTGCATTATTCACAGGTTTCATTTTTCTGATCTTGAAAGCCTCGCAGCAGGAATGTATATTAGGCGGGCCTCACAAGGAAGCTATGCGTGCCACGCAGAACTTTGTGATGACATACGACATTCCAGCCCCGTCTCAGTAATTTGCTTGACACACTTAGCCAAGACATGTACCTATTTTCGTATAATAATATGTCACAATATACCTACGTACGTGAAAATTTGTAATTATGGATGTATATAAGAACTACGAAGATTTAACCATCAAATCATTTAAGTATACAACTATAAATTCAACCTAATAGGTACATTTAATCACCAATACGAAAGCCAAAACGTCGTTAGTAATATAATCGTCGAGTAAAAGAGAATTCCTTTCATAGGTCCGACCCGCTACGTTCGCTAGCTCAGAATGAGATAGGTTGTTTTTGTTTCACCCTCATTAACTGACGTGGATCGCGCTCTGCACAATAGCCCGATTTTTGCAAACCATAACTGCTCACACTAAACGCAGTAATTTAAAAGAAGATTTGCAGCACTTACGTCCTTTTAAGGTCGTGCTAAATGTGTAAAGAGGGCAGCAAACCGCTCCGGGCGCCAGCTAACGAGTTATGACTGAATATAGACCAATCCGAATCGCTCTTATTGCTGCACCATTGTGGTAAGAGAGATGAGAATTTGAGAAATAATATGTCTTAGGTTTTAATAGTAAAAATTTTAGAAGAGAAATCGACGCAAGTACTTAAGACTTGCGTCTATTTCTCCTATACAGGGGTTATATAGGAGAAATCGCCACAAATACTTGTTCAATTCTTCACGTGAAAAAACCTATGAGAAATAAAAAATGCTTAGCGTGAGGTACATTTCCAAACAAAAATACTGGGCAATATTAGAGTTTAGGCTAAATTATTGTCGTGTTCTACTCTAAATAATAAAACTAGAAGATTTAACGTGTCAGAATAAACTGTCATGTAATTATAGTTTATGAATTGAAAGTGGTCTAAAGCGTGCCGATAATGGGCTGTGTGTTGACGTTTATGTAATACATTATGTATAAAGTCAACCAACATAATGATAATGTTGACCAGGTCAAATAAATATCGATCCGGTTCTTTCTGATAAACATACTCTATTTTAGATAAGCAACACCATTTTGCTGAATAAGTATGACTTAGTAAAAAATCGAAACACTCGTGTTTTTGCCTTTTTGTTGAGAATTCAAGCTCACCACAATAAAAAGGAATCATACATTAGCACAGGAGTAATAAAAGCAAGAAAATATTTTCAACTTATACTCAATAGCAACAGTAATTACCTACTTATTTACCAATAAGGTATGCCAATGGATTCCAGTAACCGCTGAATATGTTAAGTAGACTATTGAACATATATATATTATGCCACGGCGTAGATTCCTACTCATATTCATACAGAGTTACGTAGCACTAGCAACGCCCCGGCGACGTTTTATAATGAGGCGGGTTTATTCATAACGCCAAGTTGTCAACAAAGAATCGTTTAGAATTGTTTCACAGTTTTTTAAAACTCGTCAAGTATCTTTGCGTGTGCCGTAGCAGTGGTAAGCTTAGCCGTTTCCGTTAATCCTTATGAATTTCATTACTTTTTAAAGCTAATCGCAGCTTGCGTGAGCCGCCGACACGTAATATAAGTTAGTTGCTGCAATGTACGATAAGAGTTGCTCCTGTGAATTATCACGTTCGGAAATCGTCCCAAGCCATCGTGTATTGTGAGGTTCAAACTTTGCTAATACACTGCGAATCAGAGGATTCAGAGGTACTGAAAGTTTGAGAAGCCGATCTGAAACTTTCTCGGTGCGGAATACTTCTGATGTCGCATGCTCTCATGCCACATATATGTATGCAGCTCGATTGATAAATGGCATCCGTTATCCGATCTATAACCACGCCCTTACCTTTTTACCTTTCTGGAAAAACTACTGTTTATACATCATACCTACAGCCCTTGAGCCCTTGAAATACCAAAGCCGAAAACACTGACTATCGGTACATTTCTTTATTTGTCGGAAATATTCTTCATGTAATTTAATAATAGCAAGCAGCCTGCCAGGCTTCAAATGGGTACACCCTAATGAAGAAAACGAGGCCAAATCTTCCGTTTACACTTCATTAGTCTGTAAATATTTTTGAAGATCTGTCTTCTATTGCAGTAATTTTTTAAATGGATATTTTTAACCTAAATGTTTCATATTTCTGTAATTAAAAAAATATATAATGTCTTGAGATTTACAAATACAACAAAAATATAATTATTCAAATAGGCGCAGCCGTACTGAAGTGATACTCCTACATACATTTCAGAAATTGATTTTTATTTATATAGGTAGAATAGATGTGTGATAAACAAAATATTACACTGCGATGTCTATCGTGAAATGACTCATACATTATCAAAGAGCTTAGAGTAACTGTACAAAGTAAATTCCTTTCAAAATTTCTATTCGTAACTGTACCTTTTGTCAACGCAACCTCTTAAGTACCGCGGGGCGCGGGCTCATTCCGTAAAGTGCTGAATTTGGTAACTGTTTGTATAGGCTTGTATGTTCAAGTAGAAGTGAAACGGCGTGTCTTACACTTTGCAGACAGCGTGTTCGCAAACTTGATAACATCGATATAACCAGAGTAAAGAAAACAGAACTGAAAGGCTTACTTTAATACATCGCACAGACACTGTAGGAACTTTCAACGTTTAAGCCGTGATAACAGTTTCGATAAATCCATAAAAGTATATAATACTAAAGGTGACTCGTATATCCTTACTTACTCCGCTAGCTCAGCGACCCAAGTGGATTTTGGCCTCCTATACGAGTTGGCGCTAATGGGCCCTGTACCTTTACCATGAGTTTACATGACCGTACTCGCTAGCGACTGCGTAAAAAGTTGTATGGGCAAAAGTACAGCGCCTCTGGCGGTTACGCAATAGAACTAAGAATCGGCATACTAAATCGTTTACGGAGTCGCTAGCGAGTACGGTCATGCAAACTCATGGTAAAGGCACTGTTCTGGGCGATCTCCTCCCAGTTCTCTGCGAGGGCGTGAAGGTCTTTCTTCACTTCGTCCTTCCAGCGATACTTAGGCCGGTCATCCATTGGTAATAAGTATCCCTGTTACTATAAGTGTTTATTATAGTTATCCTAATAATATTTTAAACGTGTAACATTGTGCCGATGTATGGATGGATGGATTGATGAATGTACGTTCCTCTTAATCTCAAAATCTGCTGGATTTGCTAGAAATTTGGTAATAAAATGGGCGCTGCTAGTAAAGTTATAAATAATACCTAAATTAGCTTAAAAACTGATAGGAAAAAAATTTTTTTTACAAAATAGTATAGGTACATATCATAAAATAATTCGCAACATAATTTCAACATGTATATAAGTGTTTTCTAGCATACACATGCTTTAAACTTTCATCTGAACAAAGCTAATAAGAGAAATTAATTTGACCGATCCGATCTTCCGACCCTTTGTGGGCGAGGCTATTCACCTTATCCCATTTATTAAAAGTGAATTTTCCGTTACTTTGATGCAAACCTTTCAGATTTTACTCTTTTTTAATTAATTAATGGAGTTATTGATGGTATTTGTAGAGGTTCACACCTAATAATAGTGACCTCTACCTTAAATAAAATATAATGTAAAATATAATACACATATTTTAAACTATAACTTTGATAACACTCTTGTAACAATTAAATAATGAAAATCATTCGGTAATATCAGCTTATTAATACATAATCAATTATTACCTTCATTAACCAAGACAACAATTTCCGTTTTTGTTTTAGAAACGTCCTGATTGAAGAGAAGAGTGATGAGAATAGAAACCCTTTCATATTATTATTCGCCTGAAAATTACTGCTATTCATAAATCCTAACCCACCTGATTATATTTTCTCCTTTCACTTAGTTATTAATAATAAGTCGAAATAGTAATAAATAACTTTACTACCGACAAGGTGTAATAACACAAATATTGTCGTTGAACGATTTAGGCGTCTCTGTAGAACTCTCAAAGGCTTTCACGGAAGGCGAATGTCGGGAGGGAAGTGGCGCTTTTGTTCAGAGACAACATAAAAGCTGACAAAAATGATGTAGGAAGTAGATTCTGCAATAAAAAATCATTGGTTTTACGAGCGCAGATACGAGATACATAGGAAACACTAATGGATATTTAGTTAATGTCGCTTGTACTCGTCGTTTAATGTTGCTTGCCGCTTGTTACTGCTGATGCGGTGCATTACAACAGTAAAAGCCATATCGAAATGTGATGTGATACTAATAACAACACCTTATACATTTTTAATGAAATAGCACATTTTCTTTAAGTATTCATTTATTTATTGTACCTAATATTGCATATAGTTGTAAAATATAACGTTGAAAGTACAATTTCTGGCTATAATTTTAAGCATCAGAAAGATGAAGTGATTAAGATTAAATAAAAATCAGATAAACATTCGGCTGTGTAAAAAGCTTTCATTTATTTTATATCTCCAGTATACATACAGTCAGTGATTCTTGTTGACCCCATTTTCTTCTCAGCCCGCTTTGTTATTTGTTATTTTGCTCATTCCCTCTGCCTTCACGATGCTTGTCTACTTTTTGTTCCGGCATTCCGAAAGTACATTAAGTTAGATTTGATCTTCTAACAACGGTATTTTTTTTTCAAATTCCAAATATAAAACAAGTGGACAATTATATAGCAAGTGCATTTTATTACAGTGCGCAATATTGTTAGGCTGAACGGTACAGATATCGCTTTTTGATAACAAAAGCGTCTGCAATTGTAATCGGTGTTCGTTAAAATCTGATTGTAAATGAAAATTTTGGCGAATTTCCATGGGATGACAGCTGCCGGCGCCATATTTATCGTTGATCAGTCTCCTTGCTCCCCGGATATAATCAAGGTACATTACCAGCACTGTTAGGGGATAAATATTCCTGTTAAACAACTACACTCAAGAGCAAAAATTGATAGGTACACTTTGTATTGAATTTCGATTGACATAGTGTACCTATTATTTTTGGTCTTGAGGGTATTAATATGAAATGAATTTCTGTTCCCCTTACAAAACCTAAATGGCTGACCAGTTATGTGCAGGGACAAAAACAACTGCTAAGGCCGGGTTTTATAAAAATCCGTTAGACCAAATCGAAGGGTGAGTGGTCAAACCCGATAAATTGAGATAAGAACTAAACATCCATTACGCAGAGTTCTATTTTCAAAAAACCTTTTAGATGACTTATCGGGTTTGGCCACTCACCCCTCAAAATGTCAGATCAAATTTCAGTAACTTTGTACATTTTTTGACATAACTAACCGACATAAGGTCTAACGGATCTTTATAAAGCCGAGCCTTAATAACCCAGTTTTTCACTTGGTTATGTACGCGGAACGATAGGAACAGTCTGTAAACGTAAGTTGGTGCAATCCGCTGTAAATAACAAATATGCATCTCAGCATTGCTTCAGTACTACAGGAGGTTTCTAAAAGTAAAGACTTGCTAGTGAGTTTTGCTCATAAATTTCGTGTCACCCTGAATTAAGTAACCGCAATAGGTTTTTCTAAATATTATACCGTCGGGTAACAAGCAAAAGTCAATAATTAACAAATACCTACTTAAAATAAAGCTCGTATATCGGCATCGTTTCAGTACTGAGATACGAGGTTTCGAAGAGTAGTGACAGATTTGATAGTGAGTTTAGCTTCTCACCCGACGATACACTAGTTTTATTTACATGATATGTTATTCTTCGTAATACCCAACAGTATTATTCCCAGAATCCTGTCATAAAAATATCAATCTTCAACACTGACGATTTTTGCGATATCTCGCTCCGTTAACATTGTTTTTTTCACGGGTTTTTAGGAGTCCGATGTAAACCTGGAAACGTTAATTTTTTTGCAAAATTTAGATGCAAAATTAAATAAAGACCATGACAGAATTAAAAACTGTACAAGTTTGTACTATTTTAGGAAATATGACGGTATTTTACCGACCCGTATTATTTGTCCGCGATCGTACTTACATATTTTTTGCTTAACCGCATTGCAAAACTTACCCCATTTATCTTAAGGCAATGTTGATACAGGCCGACAGGCTTCTCGTCTTGTTAGGGAAAAACAGCTAAACGTCAGCAAAAGGACAGTGTACGTGTCTCATGGGACGATATAGGAAGGGTCGGGTAAGGGTTCGTTTTTAAACTTATCTGGGTTTGGGTACTTAAAAATTTGAAAGATACGGAGTCAGTCCTGCATAATTAATTTTATTGCTGGCCGCCCTTGTGGAGTACTGCGCCTGATAATAAAATGATGCTGTTTAATTCTTTGAATAGTTCGTAACTTGTGATAAGGGCCGGTATAAATAGACAAATATGTTAAGTTCGTTGATAATATTACAATGCACAATATATGTGAATAATATCTCCTTGTGTCAAATATTGCGGATAGATGGAAAATTGGCCAATATAAACAGATTAGTGAACGTCGTGAAGGCAATGATATATAAATATACAATTTACATAATTATACGTGGGGTGTACGGTATATAACTTAGAGAGTATTATTTTACAATTTTAACTTTTTCTTTTCTAATTATAAATTTGATATTATTTTTCTTTTCGGCTACAACAGGGCATGATTGTCGTCTCCAGAAATTGTTCCTAAAAAACTCGTTTTATTATTGTACCAACACTGAAAATTTAATTAAAAAACAATATAAAACCTTGTGAACACTAATGTCCATGATAATTTCGATATATAACCATTGTCATAATTGACTATTGAGTACTAACGAGGTCGGTACATTTTGAATAGGAATATAAGTGAGTCTTTATTCATTTAGGTCACAAAATGTACTAGAGCGCATTTAGATTTATGATAAGGTTTTATTTTTAACGGTCCCGGAGGCCATAAATCACTTTTCATGACAAACGACCACAATAAGAAGTTTAAGAAAACAACCAAGTTAAATGGCCCGTTCGCGAAATAGAAAAGTTGCTGGATATAATTCGTTGGTTTGAAAATAGAAATTCGATCCAGACGACTATTTAAGTAAAGCATGATGAATCGTTTTTATACATTAGCTCTTGTATTTTATTATTGAGTTGGAACATGGCTTTCCACATTTAGTTACTAACAAGGTTACAATTTGTTTCTTTAGAATTTATGTGTATTTGATCAGTCAAGGAAAGTTACGTATGTGTAGGTATCACAAGTATTTTAAAAAATTGAATAAGACATGAACACGTTTTAAAAGATGTTCATTAACGTAATTTTGAACCCGTGTTTGTTTCCATGAAACTTTGAACTAAACTTTCTAATCGGTACACGATTTTAAAATCTCTAATTTGTAAATACTTTTATTCAACATAAGTGAAACTTTTCCAATATGTAATCATATAAAAATATATGTATAATAAATGCCTTCTAATGAAAAAGTTCCGTGTTCACAATTTAAGAATTAACGATCAAAGTTATACAGGAAAAGGACAGTTTTTTTCTCTCAATCCAAGTTGAGCAAGAATTTCAAGTGTTTAATTTATTCCCTAATAAAACTCAAGTGGTGTTTTCTCATAATTAAGAATCACATAAATTGCACCGGACAGAAAGAAAATTTATAGCGCACCAGGAGGAATGCCCAAAAGAGAAAAAAATATATCTTCCTTTATAAAGGAACTGAAAGTCGCAGGTGTTAAAAGCGACAAAATACATATCAAAGGCGTGTAAGCAGATACAGTCTGTTATAGTTACTTTCTCAAGATAAACTATTAACCAGGTGATCTAAATAGTTGTTTGCATAATACAGTTTTATTCAAGAGCGAAAATAAAGTGTGTAAGGTACATTTCCGTAAGTTCCTAGTTCATATAACCTAGTGTAGACCTTTTTAAGGCACGAGTGAATAGGCATCTTTTGAGTGAGCTCGCTTCACCGTCAGCCTCATCTTATATACTGTCCAAGAGCAATCCCATTTTTAGTATAAAAAAAAAACAGATCTATTTTCATAATGTATATTCCCGTACCAGGAGTGGGTAATTTGCACTTTTACTAGTAATTTAATATTAAGCCTATGTATTTAAAAAAAAACCGGTCAAGTGCGAGTGGGACTCGCGCACCGAGGGTTCCGTATACAGATGTGTACTGGTTCCAACCCTATTAAATCAGAAAAATCTCAACATGGTGTGGAAATTGGACGCCATGGGTACAGCGCCATCTATAGGCGACTTTTGTTACAAATTTGAGCGACTGAATAACTTAGTATGTATGTGGTTTTTCAAGGATAATTCTTTATCACGTAAACCGTTTTCAATATATATCGCATAATCTCGTAGGAATATGCAAATGTGATTAAATTACAAACTTAGCATAGAAATGTTATTTGACGATAAAAAAAACTAGATAGAGCTACAGTTATATTTTTCCTGTAAAATATACATTGATATCAATGTTATGTAATCATTTTATATTTTTTTCCTTGGTAAACTTCGGAGATAAGGGGGGGGACGGTATTTTTTTTACATTTTCCCTCATAAAACAAAAATAACTCAACGTAAAAAAAAATGTTTCAGAATGTACAACCAAAGTACTTTCATAATGACACCCCACTCGACATATTAACTAGACTTTCAAATTTTGAACCACCTATTATCTGGTATTTTTCACAGATAATAAAAAAAATATAGTGAGATCCAACTACTGGAAACCAAGTTTTTTCAAAGCTCCTGTCATGCAGAACGTTCTTTAATTTGCTACTTAATCTTGTGACCACCAAGTTATAACCATCAAGTTAAATCTTTGTGTTTAAGTTACTATAATCATATCAAGATTAAAATTGGTTGTAGGAATTTGAAGAAGAGACAACTTTGTACAATGTAACGTCTAATTATTTTTAATCAAAAACAAACAACGTACCTACTAGCGATAACAACATGTTAATCGAACTCCATGTTCGCCGCAACTAATTTAATTAATTTGCGGTCGTTGTTCCACGTTTGCACGTTCTGTACCTTCTATGGAGAAAATGACTTAACTGACACGGATTAACTATGGAAACCCGTCCATTTGTTTTGCAAACCGTGTAGCAAGGCGTGGAATAAAGAGGAAAAGTAGAGTCAAGATTAATCACTAATGAATGGAAAGCTTTATTGCGGTTGCGCCGTTTTGAATATGTGACGCTGATTTTTAATTTCGGTAATGACTGTTCTTTGTATTCATACTTGTATATTAAAATCGCGTTGGCGTCTTATACTAATTTTATTGCTTTTGAAGTTTCACCTTCTTGATTGAATTCTGAATCATCACATCAGACAAAAAACGTAGAACAAAGATTGCTTAGCAGTTGGTTTATCGCCGGCTTAAAACATACTATATAATACGTATATAATATAATTATACATACCTTAATTGTACTCTTCTCTTATAGTTATCCATGATAGTAACAGACACAAAACAAAATAATTTCTAATACAATTCGTAAAACCTACCTTTATCATGGTCACACTTCCAGCGACTATCCACAGTACACTACACACTAACATAAAATTTCATAGACATTCCACACCTATATTGCAATCCATGGTCTACCAAAACATTGTCTGACAATCCGGATCGTGACTCGAGTGACGTCACTGTCGATAACACACTCACACTTACGTAAGCATACCATCGATAGGCTGATGCCGTATCTAGTGTCACCCACATACCTGGCACAGTATATGTATATTATTGTATCATGACTGCAATCATACACACACAAGGGGATATAACTCGACCAAGTAGTAAATAAACAAATAAAACCCCTGTTCACGCTAATATTAATCATGATAGTATTCCGTGATGCAACATCCCGTGAACAGTAACATCTGGAAGAACATTTGAACGGTTGCCAACAGCTGCATACTGTTCTCTGCCTCTTTTTGGTAATAATCTCCAGTCCATTTCGGGCGCCGCAATCCGATGTGGCCAAATTTCGGAACACATGTTTGGCACACGTTGCGTTCAGATTTACGCTAGTCGTGATTGGCGGAAGCTGTTCGGCAATTTGATTTTGTGATAATTTGACAAATTGCGCGAAGTTACGGACATGGCGAACTTGAAGCTTAGCCAAATACACCTAGCATGTAAAAGTAATGTAATATATTAGCTATGTATATTCCAATGAGTTCAGAGTTTTCTCTTTTTAGGGTTCCGTACCAAAATGGTAAAAATCGAACCCTTATGGATTCACTTTGTCTGTCTGTCTGTCACATCGCTAATTATATCAAAAACTACTTATACTATCGATTTGAAATTTAGAATAGTTATAAAGAAGAGTAACTTAGATGCTTAGATCGATTATTATTATTTTTTCTGTGAAAAATGACAGATTATAGGCGATTTAAAATTAGAGTCTAGTAAATATATCAAGTGGGGTGTCATATGAAAGGGCTTAAATTGCACGTTACATCCTGGGACATTTTTTTTTCTTTTTAGGTCGAGTCATTTTCGATTTATGCGGGAAAATGATAAAAGAATATACCCCTTAACTCCGAAGTTTATCAAAAAAACAATATGGAATTCTTACATTACATGGATATCAATGTATATTTTACAGTAAAAATATAACTATAGCTTTGTCTAGTTTTTCTTTTTTTTATCACCAAGGTAGGTATATTAAATACCCACACATGTGGGTACATACGTACACCACAAAGTTCGATTTCTTAAATTTATTTTTAATCATCGTACGCAATATTTAAATATAAAAAAGTACTTTAGCGTAATAACAAATCAAAACAACTATTCAACAAATTATTCAACTTAGTATCATGAAACTGTTACTGTTACCTTATTACTCAAGGTAGGTAAATTAAGACCGAATAATTAATTTACTTGAAACCTCTTCTATTGTTCAGAGTACACTATTTTAATTGATAAAATTTATCTCTGATACAGAAATATTCTTACTTCTATTTAAAATGTATCTCGTTAAAAACTGAAAACATACCTGTATAATATAAAATTATATTCAAAGTTGAAAAGACTCCAGCATCAGGTTAGGTATGAGGTATTTTTGCGTTCGTTCCATTTTCTGATTCCATTCTGCACTCAAGAAGCCTAAGACTAGCCTAATTCAATGACGTTTTCTTACAGCGTTCTCTACGGAATTTACTACAAATCCAATTAGTGTTGAGCAAAAGTTTTGGTCGGTTTTGGCGACCCTCCAACCGTTTCAATCGTTGATTGCCATTCCAAGGAACTACGTTCACACCTTCGGCATTAATTCGGAGGTGCAGTGAGAGGCAGTACAAATACCCTCTGATTAATTTTCCCCAAGCTCTAAATGAGAGCGGTTCAGACAATGCTTTCTGAATTAAAATTTTTAGTTAGTTTGATTTATTCAGTGTAATGCGGCAAATGGTTTAACTTAATAGTTTAAATAGTACTCGAGACTTTTTTTGGATAGCATGGATAACTTAATGTTTATTATCTTCCTTCATTAAGAATGAATTACGATTATTGTAGATAATGTAAATTAAAAAAGTATTAGTGCGAGTTGGACTTGGACATAAAGGGTTTAAGAGATTATTACTATAATATAGTCATGAAGATAAATAAGTATTGAAATAAATTCAAAACATTTAGTCAAAAGTATAGTGACAAGTTCATAACCTTTATTTTGCACTCTCCAACATCACATTAGGAACCGTAAAACCTTTCCCTCTCAGTTCAGACAGGTATTCAATAGAGCTTAGTCCTGGAACCTAAATAAAATATTGAAAAGAAAACTAAATAAGGATTTTTCTGTGGCCTTCCCGATATTTTTTTTTTTACATAATGTAGATATTTACCTTACACTAACTATCGTTATGGAGCTAGATCAAAGTGGATAACAGCGGCATGTAGACAGCTGCATAAATGGTTCTCGTCGAATGGCCTCCTACTGAACTTGTCAAAATCAAATATCATGGTATTTTCAGGCCGAAATACTACACTGCTTCCATGTATTTCCAACAGCCCGAT
Organism: Epiblema foenella; assembly: GCA_963556455.1. Taxonomy (NCBI): domain Eukaryota; kingdom Metazoa; phylum Arthropoda; class Insecta; order Lepidoptera; family Tortricidae; genus Epiblema; species Epiblema foenella. Next base: position 8,432,773 of record OY747113.1, on the reverse strand, counting down.
GCCATTATCCAATGAGTCTAAATTTCTCGGCTTCACACTGGACTCGTGCCTCAACTGGAAGTGCCATGTTGACCGTCTGTGCAATAGACTTAGTAGTGCTGTATTTGCCTTAAAAAAATTAAAGCCATTAGTGTCTAATTCGTCATTGAGATCAGTGTATTTTTCCCATTTTCATTCGTTAATGTCTTATGGTACGGTTCTATGGGGGAATTCTACAGATGCTAAGCGAGTATTTATACTCCAAAAACGCGCACTTCGGTTATTGGCCGGAGTGAAACCAAGACACTCTTGCAAAGACCTTTTCAAACTCCATAATATAATGACGCACTACTCCCTTTACCTATTTGAGGTACTAATGTACGTGAGAAATAATATACAGATTTTCAAACGCGTGGAGGTAACGGGAAAAGTAATTCGATCCACAGGTAGACTCAGAACAGTGCCGCGTCGCATGGCACTTTCGGAAAAAAACCCACGCGTTATAGGACCAACGTATTACGAACATCTACCCACCAAATTAAAAAATGAAACATCTGACGAAGCATTTAAACGCCAACTTAGAATCTTTTTATTGGAAAATTCTTTTTATTCTGTAAATGACTTCATGGAAATGAAATTTGTTTGACATTGAATTTTTAAATTATATTTTTGTTTGATTTTAATTTTAATGTATTGTGACTGATGATTATTTAAGTTTTCGACATTATATTATTGATGCGGATTTTTATTGTTACAAATGATGTGATTTTAGTAGTATGATCATTATTTAAATAATTTTGATAATTGTTTTACAATTTAATGTTATTATTATTATTATCATTTTTGACATTTCATAATTTATTTTTTTTGTTTGACGATCATAATATAACGTCGTATAAATTGACTTAGGATAATTTATATTGTATTGTTATATTATGAAATAAATAAATCTAAATCTAATCTAAATCAGCGTGATTTTGAAGGACAAACAAAATAATATAGTACAAAAAAAATTGTTTTCAAGAAATATTATACTTGTTTCCTTCTGTTTACTGCTTCATTTTTTTGGTGTATTAGCTATGATTATGATCATTTAAGAGTAAAATCAATTTTAAATCGCACCTCTCCTAGTAGACCTTGTTTCAATATGTGAGTTTCGGTGTACTGCGCCTATGTGCTTATGTAGAGTCGTCCAGTTTAAGATTATGATAAACTACGTATTCATTGGGCAATATTAATGTAGAGTATATCTAAAACAAAACATTTTTATGTTAAACAAGACACAGTGTAATCGAAAAACTTTTTTACAAACCGTTATCATCCAACTGAACATAAAATTCAATAAAAATTATAAACTTTTTTGCCATACGATAAGGCCCCACGTTCGCAATTTTTTTACTGTGTAATTTCGGTGCTTAAGGTTAGGTATAATAGAAATACGTATACTTATCATAAAAATATTCCTTTATGCGATGTCAAAGGCATTCCGCGTTGACAGGCTTGTCACGTTCCAGCCGCCCATAGCCGTCCTTCATTTATTTACTTGGAGCCAATGAACTTGCGGTTTTGGCACGGGCTCCCAACCCTATTATTTTATAAGAGATATTCATAAATCGAAAGCTGTTGTCCGTTGTCGAGAAGCGTTTGTCATACTTTCCTTATAAATAATCGAGACTGTCAATAATATTAAATTCTTTATGAAGACTTTTCTACGATCACTGATATCAATAAAACGTCTTATCATTATTTTGCGGTGGAAGTACAAACTTTGTTTACCATAGTCTGCTAATCACCTTGATCCTAATTGAATATTTAATTCTACCTATAAAGCGAAGCGGTGGTGAAGCTCGGCGCAACATTTCCTGACAATAATTGATCCCATTTCCCTCCCTCGCCGAGTAACGCCCTCCACCTCTGAGTCCACCGCTCACGTGGAATCCAATAAGAACCGCTTAGCTGCCTCGCCAGGGAGCACGTCAACGTTTCTAAAACACACTCGAGACTTAACATCCGCCTAATCTTCCCGAGTTAATGGACGAGAAGGAAGTTTAAAGTTTACGTGTTCCAAAGAGGTAATCCTGATCCTATCCCATAACCTCTTGATGCTGGTCTGGATATAAGTTTACTTATTTCCAAATCAGTGTAATATTTCATCTCTTACAGGAAAGTGATTTAAAAGTATTTAAAATCATATGTATTTTTGGATCGAAATTACCGATTTAATTCCGTCGGAGTTTAAAGTTGAAACGAACATAGTCTATTTAAAATGATAAAGTGGAACAAGTGAACAATAATAATGTGAGAACAAACGAGTGACAATGAATAAAAATAAAACTCTAAATGACGGGGACGTTTCATATGAAAAGTGCAAAAAACAAATCGATATGGGATGACTCAAAGTGTAAAATGTTATGTGCAACCCATTTTCCGACGCGGAGATGATGCGCGAATTTCACGACAATGCTGGGGCAGGTGCAGGCGGCGCGATGGAGGAAAACGAGGGCGACGAGAGTGGGGCTGCCGAGGTCGATATGGACGACTGTGGCTCTCTCGCGCTGCCGCCCGACCTGCCCCCCTACTCCGGCGACTACATCATCAGCGACTACATGGAGCGCCTGGGGACCCGCCTCAACATCCTCGAAACTGAACTCAAGTACGCCTGGCGAGCCCTTGACCTTCTCAGCCAGGAGTACGTCAGAATGTGGGAGCGACTCGAGAGACTGGAGGCCCTACTTGCGGATCAACAGGGTGTTATATCAACTTTACTCGACTTCTACACATGCCGTAGTGTCACTTCCAGAGACCCTATGACGCGGCTAGAAGTAATTAGAGAAATTCTAGGCAATGGAACGGTAGAAGATGGTATTGAAGAGGGTTTAGATATAGGACGAAGTTCCGTATTACTAGATCCACAGGAGGAAATAATGGAGTCTAATGAAGCTTTTTACAAAAGTTTGAATCAGGCTTATCGAGACGATCTCGTTTGTGAAGAGACTTCTAGACCCCCTTCACAGTTAGATATGATCTGGGAAGCGCCAGAAGAACATGAGATGGAAATTATACCTGCAAGTTCAAGACAAGTGTACAGTGCAACCGATTACAAAGATTATTGTGGATTACAGGGCGGGCCCGTTATTAGCGAAAGAGATTTGGTCCATTTATCTACATTAAGTACAATCGATCAAATTGCCGTAGAAAAATTACATGAATTAGATAGGCTGACAACACAATTACACAAAGATTCGAGAGAGTTAAAAGACTTGAAAACTAGAATTCTTAGCCCGGAAATGATAACATCCAAACACAATATAGATATTGAAGCTAGAGCTCTTGTTGAGGACGGTAATATAATAAATGAACAACTTAAAAATGTTTATTCTGGCGAAGAAAATTGGGGCATCAACGATGTTATGAAAAGTTTTGATGATTTTTTACTTTCAATGCCCAAAGAGCCAATCACGAAAGAAAAGTCCCCATCTAGATTGTCCCTTACAGAAAAAACTGTTACTGATCGAGCAATTGATTATTTACCGCCAACTGTATCACCTCGTCGAAATTATGTTCCGGAAAGAACAACAACGGAACCTTATACTACTGTGACTGGACGACTAGCCTACAGTTCCGCAGTAGCAAATGCGGAAATAAATGCAGCCAAGGCTTCCAAATCTCCTAGCGCGCTTTCTAGGGAAAGGTTCGAATATAGTCCTTCTTATCAATTGACAGATCCTTCCATGTATTATGCCAGTAAAGGATTGTCTCAACCAATCAATGACATTTACAAATCAGCCGGATTAGATCAACAATCTCCTATGTCAGTCCATGAAATGTATAAAAGACCCTCTGAAAGTAGACATGAAGTAAATTACGACGCAAGTAGGTTACGTGAAGCCCCAAGCCCACCACCACCAGCTCCTCCAAATGGAACTAACTTATTTACTACTATTGGAAATAATAATGAATCAATGACTGCTAGTCAGTCAATGCTTTCAGCTGGAAATTTGCCGTCAGATAATTTACGGTTAAGTCCTAGATCTCCTAAATCACCAAAAATGTCTCCGAAACACGTAAAGAGAGATACTAATAATATAGTAGCGGCTAAATCGGACTCTGGTTTATCGTCTATGAGTGGATGGTCCAGTTTGGAAAAAAGCCCAGGTTCTCCAAAAACTGGAAAGATTCATTCGAGTCACGACTCACACAAAGTAAGAATTACATCACCGCAATTAATACAAAGAATGACATATGAGAATGATTCCAAACCGTATTTAGAGACTCTTACAGACTCGTATACTCATGATGGTAAAACTGTAAAAACTGAATATAGCGCACGGACAATGGATAAAATAAGCAAAGAGCTCTCGTCAAGAGATTTAAATACATTTCAAGGAAAAATTGAAAACGATTTTACTAAACCTAGTATTTCCCATCATATTGGAGCGTCAAGTACCCAAATAAATATGAGTGAATATTATTACGGTAACGAAGCTCCTTCAATATACTCCGTTGCCGGAAACAGGCAACCAGTTTTCACAACGGTTTATAGTACTCCAAGGGGCATGCTTTGTGAGGAGCGAAATAATTTTTCCGAATTATTAGATAGAAATGAAATTGTAGAATCCACTGCACAAGTTGCTGACTCATATCCACCTGAACCTAGTTATCACGCGCAAACAGTTGTTATGTCAGCAGCAAATGTAAATAAGAGAACGATGACAAGGGCTAACACGATGGGCCCAAATGATCCCCATTTCTACCATAATGGATATAAAGTGACATCTCACCGTAGTGGCTACCCACCGGGTAACATTACTGATGCATTGTCATACTATCCAACGTCCAGTAGATATGATTCACCAAAACGTACATCGTTAGAAGATCAGCTTTCTTGGCAAGGTGGAAGTAGATCACCAACCAGTTCAATGGATACATCCAGTTTGAAATCCCATTCCTTAAATATATCTGAAAGAAAACAATTCCAAAATCAATTACAACAAGAATATTTTAAACAGCAACAGTACGATCAACGAAATGGAAACCTTAACTGTTATAACGAACAAGAATTTAACAAACAAATGGTGCCAGAGCACTCAAAAGTAAGAAAAGAGCAATACGTTGACTCCAGTGGCATGTTGGTATCAGAATCAGGATATTTGTCAATATCAACAAATTTAAGAAGCAAACCTCAGCCTAAGAAGCCTAAACGAACGTCTTCTTTAAAATCAGCAATGTCCAGCGTGAGCCATTGGCTGCCGGATTTACATTTACCAAAAAAGCATAGATCTCATTCTTTACCATCCGGTGTCGATACAGTAGAGCAACCTCAGCAAGAAAAAAGTTTGAAAGAAAGAATTATGTCGGCACAAAGAAGAAAGAAAAAATATCATCTAGTGGCTTCCATGTCAGGTTTATTACAAAAAGCAAGAAGAAAGCAGCAAGCTAGTCATCAGTCTTTATCTGATCCAGAAACATCAGAAACAGAATGGTCTGGAGGGCGATCTAGTGCTCAATCTGAAGATAGTGACAGTGTATTTTCAGACTCCGCACATGAAACCAATATGTTTGCTAAAGTACCTCCAAAACCAAAGCAGAGGAAAAGTAATAACCAAGATATAGTAGAACAACAACAAATGATACAAGAATTGCAGCAGCAAGGACATGATTTTCCTGAAGATATATCGGAACACGAAATTGATGAACCTGAAAAAATTTCAATAAATAATACTATTCCAAGGGATAAAAGTGACGACATCGACTATCACTTTGCTCGTATTAGCCAAATGAACAAAAATAATATATCTGAATTAGAAAAATTAGATATAGATACAGATATTTCAAACGTAGATCTTTTTGAAGATGATATTAAAGAAGAAGAAGAGGACCAATCACCTGGGTCTCTTTTTGCAACAATCGGTGATGTAAAAAAGGCAGCTGCTGCTTCAGACGAAGGCCTCAACGACAGTAATAAATCGTATAGTGGGAGTTCGCAAGAGTTTGCGGTCTCAAGAGCGCTAGGAAAATATAGATTAAGAAAATCTACATCAATTTCTGATGAACAAATGGATGATGAACTTTCCCCGCCGAGGACAGAATCAGAACACCAGGAAGAAGAAACACCTACTCAAAAAGAGATAAAAGTACGCAAAACAAGCACTCCAGAAATTGTTAATAGTACTCCACCAGAAGACGTAACTACCTATCCAGAAAGAAGTCCTTCCATCCAAAGTACGCGTACCATCCATAGTAAATTTTCAACACGGCATCAACAAAGTTTAGATATTCCTAATAAGCATGATGATGACGACAGTAGAAGTACACATTCGTGGAGAAGTGGCTCACGGGTATCATCAAGACGACAAAGTACGGAAGATAGCATCGACTCTGAAGATGAATGGTACTGTTATGAATTGAGAAAACTAGAGGAAATGGAACATCAGTCCCATATTGAAATGGAAAGGCAAACAACTTTACCTGAAGAACCTGAATATGAAGATGAGGAAGAACCAGCCCAAGATAAAGAAATATTAAAGGAAAAAATGTCGTTCGTACTGAGAGAATTGAAACTGAAAACAGCAAACGTTAAGACAAAATATGACAAAACACCGGAAGAAGAAACCTGGAAAGACATAACAACGTTTCCTGTAACTACAGATTCGAAAGATTATGAAAGTTCTATAACGGAAAAAGAAGACGATAAATCGTATGCAGACGATTCTGGATCGGGCGAAACTTCGGGTCCAGATAGTCCTGTGCAAAGTGGGGACGAACTCGATGAAGATTACGATATGCCACAATTTCATGAAGATACTGCAGCACAAAAAGAACCACGGCAGCTGCAAGACGTACCTGTCGGGAGCAAATGGAAGCTGTTGAAAGCACTGAAAGACCGAAAAGCTGAGGACAAGGCGTCTGACACTCCTGTGGCAACAACTCCATCCACCGAGAAAGACAAAGTCAGTGCAGGTGTAAGTTATCTTATGCAAAAATTTCATGAAATTAGAGTAAAGAGTTAGAAATATATATTGTTTAATGTAGTAGTACGGTATGCAAGTTCACTTTCGTCTACCATGAAAGTTAAACTAATATTAGACTGATAACTGCAAAATGCTATCGCTTTACAATGTCAATATAACAGAACAATGATAAAATATTCGCGTATAAGACATAGATCGTAGGAAATGTTATTATTACAATGACGTATTACTCTGTCCATTTCAACATCTTCCATTACAACATTAGCTTATTGTTGTTCCAGAGAAAGTAGGTGTTAGAGTGTAATTTGAGGTTAGAATATTTTGTATTTTACAAACAAACGAGTTTGGTTAACGTACGCGTAAAACGGTATTGTGTCACTTACATAGAAAAATGTTTACAAGCTAATCCTTAGTTTGGTAACGGGGTTGTGAAGACTACCTAATTTCAGCCACTTGTTTTGCTCCAGTAACACTAGTATCCCGCGATAGTAAAATTTCTAACTATGAGATCTGTACAGGCGTATGTAATAATAATTACAATATAATGTTATACAATATTTATAAAAGTATTAATGCTTTTTGTATCTAATTGAGGCAATAAATTAGAAAATAAGAACTTTCTACATGTACGTTAACAGTATTTTATACGAAGCTTGAGATATTAATCCATATAACAGTGAAAATATGCAATATTTAACTAAAAGGATCTTGCTTAATATTGTTTTATATCTATACGTAATATATATATGTTTTATATCTACCTATAGATAATAAAAAATAACATAATCTCACAGTATTGTATTCGTAGAGAGGTTTGTTGCTTCGTCAGTAGTCATCAGTGAAGTGTTTTATATATTAAAGGTGTGCTTTTACCGTATCGTACAAGCTTAGAAAGCATTTCATGTACAAATATCATATCATCTCATATCACATAAGATTAATATTTACCCTACATTCAAAGCACATTCTAAATAATTTTCAATTCCATTTTTAAAATAGCATAAAATGCAGACGCTTTAAAGTGATAATAGAACTATATGAAAAGAATAAAACATCGTTTGCATTGCAAAAATTACCAAAAGGAAAATATAATTCATTGTGACTCATTCAGTAACTCAAACATAATCATCGTGAAATAGCAAAATTATTCATAGAAAGCACGTCACTTAGAAATTATCGTATATTTACACAATGTTAAGAGGATAGCTGGCACATTATGTACTAACGTATTTAGCGGATGATCCTTAGATATTGGATTATGTAGGTTAACATTTAAATGCATAGCCGATTTTTATTAGAGATTACTTAACACTACTTAACGTAAAAATTATTTTAAATAAAAAATGCTATTGGGACAGTATAATCATTATTAAACATGAATATTCGTACCTGGAAATTGTTGAAATCGTATATTCAGAATTAAAGAAAAGATAATGGCTAATCGTGCCCGTTTCAAAGCTACTATCATCAATTGATCGCGATCTAGATATAATAAGAATTCTCCATGTTACCGTTTCGATCAATTTCATCGCTAATCCAAAACAAAATTTGCTAAATTAAATACTACGAAACAAGCACAGAAAATTGATCGAAATGAATATTTCTAGACTAATATATTATTGTTATGAGATTTTTGTTACAAAATAAAAGTGTTCATTTTTATTTTATATTTGTTTCTTTTTATTAATTGTTTTCTTTTTTGTTTTTAGAATGGCTCCGGGGGATTCAACGAGGGAAAAGGAAATGGGTATGTGCTTAATTTACTTTTGCCAGTAATTGATGGAAAATATCAGGATAGGTATATAGGATAATTATACAGACGTGAAGATATAATTTGGTTTTCCTTTATAACATTTTAAACGCCGATTTGTATCTTAGATAAGATTGTGATAAAATATTACAGATAGTGAGAAAACTGAAAAAGGCACACGAATGTCTGTGCAAATCATCTAGTAACTACCTTGGGTTTATAATTTGAATTATCTATTCTTTAAAAGTTATTTACTATATTTGTTTGAGTTATAAATGAAACACAACCAAACAAATAGTTGTTATAAAAAAGAAATGGTTATAAATTAGGAAATCATTATTTGCTTGTTATGCTGCACGCAGAGGATATATAATATATGCATGTCCAATAGTGCGGAAAACATCTGAAATAGAGAAACGTTTTTCAGAAAAAAAAACCCCAAGTATGAGTATTATTTAAATATCAAACTCACGTGAGTTTTAGACTTTAAAATATAATAAACGGGTCAGGAACGTCTTTAGGTCCAGTATCGCTAATATTTTGTGTGTTAAAACATGTTGAGCGATACTTAAAGACTTGAGTGACCCATTTGTTATAACAAATTACTCTCTCTACTCACTCTTCAATATGAGTATTATGTTTATTTTTACTGCTTTCTATAAATACATACTTTTACCGTTAGGCACCCTGGAGACAATCCGTTCTACAGCAACATCGACAGCATGCCTGACTTTCAACCACCTAGGAAATATATTCCACTCGTCTCTGAACTTGTAAGTATGGCTCTGTTACACATCATGCAAAGAACTATTTCTAAACATAATATTAAAATGTTTATAAATCTCTCTCTGGCCGGTTTCAATACGCTATCTTAGGAATTTATAATTATAACACAAGTTTCTTCACTCACGTCGCTTCACTACTTTGAATCGTAATTTTCAAGTTAATGACTTCCAATACTTTCTGTGTGATTGAAATATAAGTTCAAGTTTTTGACTAAAGAAACTTGGCTCATAACGTAATTTATAATGTAAAAATGTATCGATGATCAAATCTGATGGGGACAAAAAAGGACCATGAAGAACATCAATAGGTTCTTATCTAGGAAGGTAGATATTTGAAACTGGTCGTAAATGTTTACAGGGCGTCTATTACGAAATTGGCAACTCCCAAAGTCAAAATCTAAATTAAATAACGACCGTTTGAAGTGTTCTCCATTCGACCGTTAATGTATGAAAGTGGTGATTCTTTGAGCGGCTGAATTTGCGATTGGATTTCGTTTTGGGTGTTGCGAAATTTGAAATAAATGCCCCGCTCGCATCGACGTTCGCTTCCTCAGGCTTAGTAATATTAGGCGCGTAATAAATGTTTTCTTCTAAACGGAATATTTCCATATTGTGTGTTTTGGACAATTTATGGGGTGATACGGCAGCGCGAGAATCATGTATAAACCTTAAACGCTCTTTTTATGACTCATATGTAAATTCGCAGACTGTTACGGTAAAATGTTGCACAAACTGTTTCAGCAAATAATGGTGCTTCATTGTTATTTAGAGACTAAAAACCTCTCTGTTGATTTTGAGAAGCTCGTTCTTTCATTAATTGTCCAAATTAAATAGACATTTTAACTTAAACTGTCCGAAGGCCTACTAATTCCTTTTACTCTTCATTGGTGTCTCTATGTTACCTGTAACTATGTGTCTCCCTTGTAACTTTCACTAATACCTTTACCTATTCTTAGATGGCCTACCAAGTCCAAATTACCTAACTAACGTCACATAAATAGGGGTCACCAGAGAAGTACGCTGTAGCGAAACCAAGAATGATTCTTTCCTGATTAAAATTAATGATGTAATTGCATTTTACCCCTTACCACGGACCCGCAGGTTCTCAAGGTATTTCTCTCCCAATAACACTTTCTATTTCTATGCATGCAACACTTTAATCGTCAGTGAAAAGATAAAATTGTGACATAACGTGTGGTTTTATAATGACGCCCTTTATCTTTTTACTCCTTTGACGATGTCTATCTAGTTTGCTTGCATCTGAACGGATTATTGAAATTCTGCATGATCCTGGCTGTTTTGCATATTAAATGGACTCAATATTTTTTTCTATTTTAACCAACTTTTGAATTACTTTAGTTACTCGAACGCGAACGCGGTAAGGTAAAGTATGTTGACACACAATGTCAAATCTATGACATAGTGCTATATCAATTAATTCAATTTATTTATAATATTTTATTTCAGAATGGAATGCACGTGCTTCCGTGCTTGAATGTTTTATTGCGAGGCTTTGATTAAGTCGAAGTATATTTTTGTCAGAAAATCGTTTGTTTTCATTATACACAATTTTTCTGTTTTAATAATGTTCACACACGCCAAAATAAGTTTTCTAACATGCACAAAAATGATATGCATCATCTATTTTTATTATAATTTATTTCTATTTGTATGGTACAAAATATTGGAAAACGCTTACATAACATCAGAGTAGGTAAACATTAACCAGTCATTACTTGTAGTATAAAATCATGACTTTTGTTTAGATAAAAAGGCTTAAGAAACAGCTTTAATGAAGCATGTTAATGTAGATAAACTTGAAATTGCCAATTCAGTTTAGAACGAAATATTAAAAACAATATTTGCGTAGGAATTCATTTCATTTAAATAGACATTTCAGAAAAGCTTACAAATTGTATACCAGATAATTATTTTTGACCTTATTCTAAAGTTACTATATTTTTTAGACTATGGCTGCCACAAAAAGGAATGCAGGTTTGACATCGGCTGTTCATCGGGCAACATTGAACGATGAGGAATTGGTGAGTTTTAACTAGTTGGATAACTAGCTAGATAATTAACTATGACACGGCAGATCATTTATATGTGTTTAATCGAAAATCATTTCCATATTCAACTTGCTTACAAAAATAAACCACACATTATCTGTAGGTAGCTATTTATGGTTGCGCGCTTTTTGAAATTGCATTAGGCAAATTAATTTTTATGAAAATACTGACCCACGTCAATTTTTCAGAAAATGCACGTGTACAAAAAAACACTGCAAGCGCTCATATATCCTATATCATCAACGACGCCTCACAATTTCCTACTGTGGACTGCTACCTCCCCCACGTATTGCTACGAATGCGAAGGCCTTCTATGGGGCATAGCAAGGCAAGGCGTGCGGTGTACTGAGTGCGGTGTGAAGTGCCATGAGAAATGCAAGGACTTGCTCAATGCCGACTGCCTGCAGAGTAAGTTGTGCTTCACGATGGAAGGAGGTTTCTAGTTCCGGTGACACTTTGCGAGTTCAGTTTACAATTTAAGACTTTGTTAACACAAATTATAAAACTTTTAAGTATTTTGTCTACTCGAGCAACTTCTTGTATACAATACTTACCTTCTTATAGCAAAGTCTCACCAAATACGTACGAGTATGACACATCTTTGATAAATATTTGTCATAACTCAAAACAAAACGGAAATGTGAACACAAGAGTCATCACTTCGTTAAAATATGGGCCGTCATGTTTGGAGACTGCAAAGCACAGTTCGCTCCTTATTAAACTGGAGAGGAGGCAAGCGGCACTTGACGGGTCACTCATCGCTTCAAGATTTTACCACCAAGCCACCGGGGTGTATCGATTGTACATAAACTTTTATCACATGTTTCATTTTACTTCAACAGAGATGTTTCACGTTATTATATAAATGATTTTTTCAAGGGAATAAATTTTAATGAAATAAATAATTAATCAAACCATATACGTAAATCATCCGATTCGCAAATTATTCATATTTAAAGTTATTATTGGTCTGCATAATATTTCCAGAGTCTTCATCTACATGTAGTTTAAATGTAAAGGAGAAGTTTAAGTTTAAATAAATAATAGCAAAAATTATGTAATTCTTAGTACATTATTTCACAGCATTGGCATCCGTCCAAATCTCGACGGTGCTCTTGCAACTTCCTTTATCTAGTCGTGAACTCAGCCACCCTTTCTTTTAATATAATTTGTCGCTAGTTTAAATTTGAATTCTGCCAAGTTTATTTTCATCTAAAAAATTATACTAAAGACCAGTGCGCAAAACGTACGAGTACGTATCTTTACATCAACTTAACTTCGTGTCGATTTGCCAGCAGTGCCTTAAAAAATATGCTCAATAGGGATTTTGCGTCTTTTCCATTTACTTAGGAGCCAAATAAAGGGATTTATTATTGCATTTTGGTTTAATTGCGACTTTCTTTGTCGTAGTTATTGCTTTTGATAGGTTGATCAAAGTAATCTTTAAACTTGTTCGATAATATAAGAAAAAAACAAGGAAAACAAGAAATGGTAATGCATTATTTTGGCGCAGAACATATTACAGGATATTTTTCCTTGAATGTAATTTTGTATACTTTACTAAGCATCTAATCATTCTTTAGTATTAATTAACGTGTATATATTATTTGTTATTATTTATTTTAAACGTTGCACAAAAAGAATATAAGTACAAAGGGCGGAATTAATGCCATGAGGAGGACAAATGTGGCAGTTATCTGCGTATAATTATCCTTTTGGCCGACTCAGATATAATGGATGGCATAGCCATACGTGGCAGCCGATATTGTTTAAACAACGCTTTATATATTGCCAAACAGGGTTTTTACTATTACGTATTTTATAAAATACTAGTTGCAGTAATGAGGTTAAAATATTTATTGTATGAAGCGGATATAGTTTCAACTTTCATTAATACTAGGTATCGATGTATGTGTTCCCTGTTCCCTCGCCACGCCACAGGAGTTTCAAGTAGCACTTATTGGAGAACCAACCAGACTTTTCAAGAGTTCTGTCCTTTGTGTTCCCACTTTGAAGAATGCGTTACTCATATCGTGTCGCGGTATTGAAGACGAGTTTGACCTCGACGCGCGGTTTTATAGTATAAAATGCATTAACCGTATTTAAATTTACCATCTATGTACATACGTGAATGATTTTGACGTGTTTTAATGTCAAAATAAATTGTATATTAGTTTCCAATAACTGTTATTCTATAAAAGAACATGTCCTTATATTTCGGTGGCCTATGTTATACCTATTGATTTGTACCTAGGAATATTTTACTGCGTGACCCTTCGGTGCACCTATACTTCCAGCACATCTAGAGTTTGCACCGAATGCTATACATAACAGCCATCTAGAAGCACTCAAAATATAGAAATAGAATACCTAAAAATAAATAGTATAAACGTAGGTTTAGCAGCGAAATGTGTTTTGCAAGTCTATGCCACTATAACTGTGGCGATGTTTATATGTATGTATATTGTAAGTTTACGCTCTCTAGGTGACATCAAAAGGTAATCTGGTAAAGATCATGTCGTGGTAGTCAAAGTTTCGTTAAAGCTCAATTTGTGCATGTGCGTAAAATTTTGCATGTGTTCAGTGCTAGATATAAAGAACATCAAACTTCAACAGATGATCATCGTTGTACCAATATATATATTAGGCTAGTTCACGTCAAGCTTTCACGAAATAAATCATCTACATAAATTCTTAATCGATGTTGTGTCTTTCCTGTTTCTTTATATTTTTTTGATGTTATTGACCTCATATAATAATAGCATGACTTTTCCCCCTTTGAATCTATTACAAGTGTATATATTGCTTTGTCGACGATGTGCATGGCTATCGGTTACGAATCTAAGTAACACAATATATTATTATCTAAATTTGTATTCCTGGATTCGGCGGCATTGCACGATCATTAAGGCGAGCAGTCGTGTGGTTTGTTTCAGATTTAACACAAAAATCTATTTACACTTATCGACTGCACGCCATCTCTATTCAAGTCTACACTTTGAAAGCAATTTTATTCATATTATCAATATATTTCTTACATCTTTCAACCTGATCTATTTTCCATATATTTTGCCTTTATTCCTATAATTTCATATCGAGTTCATCTTAGTAAGCTATAAGTCGGAACATTAAATCATATTCTGTATCAAAATTAATACTTGTTTAAATTAAGTTTTTGCTAAAATATATATGCACGAGAATTAATTTATTTCGTATTAAATATTTTTAACGTATTTTCTTATATGAATAGTTGAATACTATTTGAATCAAAGTTTTCGTAGTGTAGACCGTAGAGTAAGTAGATAGGGACCCTCTCCGCTATCCGATCCTGGGGTTGCCCCGCCCGGCGCCGAAACTTGTTAAAGCCCTTGTTGAATTAAATTTTAAAGTTTAATACTTTTCTGTACCCTACTTCACATCTACACTCTCACACACGATCCTAGCTATCGGTATAGAGCCTTTAAGAACAAGCTGCCGACTAACAAAATCCGAATCTGACACGAAACTTGCGAAAATGTGCCTGTTTAGCAGTGTGTGCACGCCTCCAATGTCTGCCCACTTCAATATTATATGTGGTCCCATAGTTTCATTTATTATTACAATTGTTTTTTTTTCACAGACTTCCGCGTTTATGTGTTTATTTCACTATCTTTATGTTTCTATTTAATAAACCTATTAAGACGTGTGCTTAGTGCTTACGGAAACGATGACGATGTCTTTAAACGTAAGAATTTGACTACTAAGAAACGAATTAGAATTTAGATGTAAAACATAAACATATAATACTGATACAGACTATGTCTTAAGGGTGTTTGAGTTTGAAATAACTACCCGACTCTATCCTTAGACGTATATCCTTTTATACGTAGAAGTCAGCGAGATTGCTGTGATTAAATCGCAGTAATTCCGTTACGGATAGTTTGTCAGGTGATATTTTCTTTTTTTGGAAAGGCGTCGTGCTCCGGTCCGCTTCGGCTGGCGCCGCACGAGGTTAGCGACGCGATCAGATCTGGCATCGCTTGTTTAAAATCAGTGATCGTGTTTTGCTTTGGGTCTGAGTTGGCATCTGGTCGGGTTGTGTCCTCGGAGTGGCCGCGGCGGACGGGGGCGCGGGGCGGGCGGCCGTCCCGGCGCACTTAGTCCTACAAAGAACTCCCGGCACCGCCTGAGCAGTGTGTTTCGCAGGGGCTGCCGAGAAATCATCCAAGCACGGGGCTGAAGACAAGGCTAACTCTATCATAACCGCCATGAAGGAACGGATGAAGCAACGTGAGCGAGATAAACCGGAGATTTTCGAGCTGATCAGGTATTGCAAGTTTTAATTTATTGGTTAATTTCAAAGTGCATACTCGTAACATACGATATATAAAAACTATTGGAAACTAAAGTGATAGCAAGCAGCAGCATTTCAAGACCACCTAGCTAATTTGTAATGTTATATATATTTGTTTGAAGATACCAAAAATTTATTATACTTTTCAAAACCAATTTTCTTTTAAAGGATTAAATTAGGTCCAGTTCAGTAATTTGGTTTGCACTGACCGATTGTTCCCGTTTATTCCTATAAATGAATTTGTCTCAATGGCCAATTTTGTGTCTACATTTCTCGGGATTATAACACTACAACTATTCATACAGCATGATCAGATAAAGTTTAACTATGACCGTCCGTTGTCTTGCTTAAAAGCATTTAAATAGAGTCAGATTCCAGATAAATTATCAACTACATGCGATATGTTAATTATAGAGTTTCTGCGTTCTCAGCATTCGTCTGTTTGGAACGGAATGAAATTTTCTTCATGCCTTTTTACTTTCAATTATCTATGATCCTGGTGTAACTTGATCATGGCCCTACGAATTTCTACAATAATATTACGTAATAAAAGCCATATATAAATATGTAGAACACAAGCCGATCCGAACCTCATTCATAGAAAACCTAAGATTAGAAATCAATGTTTTATTATATTTTCATGTAGTCAAATTGGTAGTAGCTACTAAACAACAGTTCCTAGCTTTAATGGCTGACACCACTGTGTATGTAACAGACAGGTGTTCAGCATGGAGCCAGAGCCACACGCCGCGCACATGAGCACCGTCAAGCAATCTGTCCTCGATGGCACGTCAAAATGGAGCGCCAAGATAGCTATCACAGGTTCGCTGGTAACTGTGTCAATGCCATTTCTATCCACAGCCAGGAGACTGCAGCGCCAGCGAAGATCCTGCTCAACCCAACACACACACGACACTTAAACTTTCCATCTTTCGTTTCATGTGGCGACCAGGCGGACTTTTAACGTCGATCCAGACACTCACATAGACAGCCTCGAACAGGCCGAGCAGGTCACTATAGAAGGGACGTCAAAATGGTCATGCAAGATCGCCATCACAGGTTTGCGGTGGTCTTTTGCGGCTCCGAACCGCACTTCGCAAATTTGGCTCTATTAGACAGACTCTCTTCGCCTGACTTCTGACTGCCTTCTTTAACAACTGCAAAAATGTGTCATAATCAACTGGTCTTTGATCCGCCTAATTTTTTTTCTGGAGCTTGACTATTTAGACACGTAATAGCAGCATCAACCGGGTCTACAGTTGACCCTAACGATACCCTGTAATAAAATATGTTGCAGTTGTCAAGGAAACTTTGCATACCCTACTTAAAATCCTTACTTACCCAATCCAATCACGGTCGTTATGCACAGCCTCTGATCATCTTCATCAACAAATCGTAGTTAGGTTCCATCCACAGGAAATTCCACGAATCTAACACTTCACTTTTTAACAATACAGTTTTTTAAACAATCAAGCACACGGAATTGTTCCATTTGAATAAACACGAAATGACGCAAAAACCACATGAATTTTAACAACAGTGATCGCTAACTAATGACACGTCTGCTGGATTTACACGATTGCATGTATTTCACGAGATTATCACTTAACTGTGACTATTACGAATGGTTTCAGGAGCCTGCTTACTAACTTGCAAATGAAGAGCCCCGAATGTAACTATAACTTCTATAATAGTCTTTACCTCTGCCCCTACACCTGTGTCCCCAATAGGCCCAATAGCTTCACCCGAGTAACTAAAGTGAATGAAGTTCCAATTATTGAATGAAATAAGAGCATGACGAATGGAGAACTTTATAATGAATTGAAAGTAAAGATCCTGACGCCTTTACTTCTATTTTCATCCATTATTTTTGATTCGTGAAAATTCCAGAACCATTAGATTTGGCTTCCGCGCATATATTTTAGACATCTTCTTTGAAACTTTCCTGGTCGAAATTTGCATTAGAAGTTGCGATAATGTAGTCGCTATGTTCGACTTGTATTAGAATTGGAATTTGGGCATAGATAAAAGTTTTGTAGTTTTTGAAGCTAGTGTCTTCTTCTTGACCCCGAACCTCGTTAGTCACGATTCCCGATAGTAGTGATTGAACACGAACTTCACGAAACACCAATTTAAGTAAGTTTAATCATAAAGGTAAGAATGGTTACAGCACGATTACTTCAAATTTAACGTCACTACGAAGATTTTTGACATAAAAATAGTTTACATATAAGCTCTATTACTAAAGAATAACACAAAAAGTGAATCTGACCTTCGGAAGATTTAGTGGCAAGGCGCTTATCAGAAGTCATTCGAGCTTGACATAGGTCGGCTTTGAAAGCTCCATTGAAAGCTCCTATATGTTGTACTAATGAGCCTTTTTGATATACATCCGTTGTTGATCCTTCCACTTGCTGACAGGATACATTTAATAATAAATCAACCTGTACCCTGCGATAGCTTTATTTGTCGAACTGAAAATATTGAGTAATTTTTATAGCTAACGCCTCAGCTAAATATGGCAAAGAGACTACAGCCCTAACATTGCTTGGATGCTTACTATACCAATGCGCTACCTACATAGAAGCATATTTAATGTATTATTTATTAAACCAGCCCTTCGTGGGCAGTTATCTGTGCTCAAGGTTTAATCGCCAAAGATAAAAGCGGAACTTCGGACCCCTACGTCACTGTCCAAGTCAGCAAAGTTAAGAAGCGGACCAGAACTATGCCCCAAGAATTGAATCCAGTCTGGAACGAAAAATTTTACTTGTAAGTTGCATAGCTTCATGCCGTTTCTTTCGTCTCTCGCTTTGTGCTTGTATTGAAAACTAGGAACCCAAGTCGCAAATAGTTTAATGCTGGTAAATCCGATTTTGGGTACAAAGTGCAATTTATGTTGGCTTAGTGCTTGTTGTGTGTTTTGCTAATGTTGCGGTAAAGCAATATAAACAAGATTTAAAGTGGCGCGGTTTGTTAATGTTGGTCCTGAACTTTGCAGCGAGTGTCATAACTCATCGGACCGTATCAAAGTGCGCGTGTGGGACGAGGACAACGATCTCAAATCGAAACTGCGACAAAAGTTGACGAGGGAGTCTGATGATTTCCTGGGACAAACAATTATTGAAGTAAGTACCTTAATTTACTTTGAATTCAAAGTATTTGTATCGATTTTTTTATGACACATTCCGGGTTCTGTGTTCGTTGTATCCGTTTCCTTCTTAAGCACTTAAGGCATATAGTATTGTGTCAGCATTAATACTTGCTTTTAAATAAATAAAGATAAAATGAGTATCAAAGAATGAGGATCTTAATGAAGTCAAACTTATATAACATCCAAATCACAACCACATAAGCCTGAAAGAAAAATAAAAGTTTAAGTTTATACATTTTATAACTTTAAAGCGATAATGTTTATCTGACCTACTTTTCTCAAGAATGAACATTACTGACGAACTGTCAAGAAACCAGTTTCTCTTCATCGTACATTGTAGTATGTATTGATATAGTTCTGGAAATATAAGCGTATGATGATGTAGCCCGGCTAACCGGCGGGTTATAAATAAAACTAATCTTAACTATAATATACAATATAATATAATAAAATAAGGAATGTATACAAAAATGGGTTATCTAGTTCAATCAGTACGGCGGCATAAGAAAACAAAAGTCACTGGCCTGTAGATATTATGTTGAGGAAGTCTGTAAACTGGAAGGTGGCAAAAAAAATCGAGACAGCGCTGACGAAAGTATGTTCATTGGTGGCACCCAATGTAATCGGTAAAAACGTATCCAAGTAGAAAGGGCTGTAAGTATTACTCGTGCTTTAAAAAGGTTCAAAACCCATCCGAGCCTCATTTGATCTAGGCCAGTGACGGCTAAATGAGGCTTGGATTGGGTTTCACAAACAATTATACATACAAATTTGAAGATAATATACACAACAAATACCTGCGTAAGTGGCAGCCCTTGTATGATTAATATGAACTATATACAATATTTACACTATTATTCAAGTTACAACACAAGTTTCTTTAAATAAGTATAGAACAGCTTTCATGAAACAGCACGCTCCAAGTCAAATTTTCCATCCCAAAAACAAAACACGGCCGTGAAAAATGTGTATTTTTTCTTTCTCACCGGCCAGTGCACCAGCGGACGCACCGCGCAGGTTTTGCCGTGTTACAATGATAAAACACAAATATTTATGGCCAGGTACGAACCCTGTCCGGTGAGATGGACGTGTGGTACAACCTGGAAAAGCGGACGGACAAGTCGGCGGTGTCGGGCGCAATTAGGCTGCACATCAACGTGGAGATCAAGGGCGAGGAGAAGGTGGCACCGTATCATGTTCAGGTTAGTGAATATCCCTTTATGCTTCCTCGTGCGCACATTTTCAATCAATCAAAATTGTCTGTAAAATATAATTACTTTGGTAGGTACCGTAACGTGTCCTAAAAACGGAAAGTATACAATACCTATCTGTATCAGTGTAAAATAGCCAGTAAACGCATTTTGTTTTATTGTCGACGTCTAAATATTGATAAAAAAGGTAATCAGCGACAAATTATCCGTACCCTTTTTGCAATTCTGTTCTTGTCTCTATTTAAACTTTTGTATTAGACATAACTTGATTACATTTTGCTCAGTACTCCCATACTCCAAGACCTCAAAACAAATGATGGGTATTGTTAAAATTATTAAATAAATTATATTGCCCGCGATTAAATCCCGTTTACTAATAACAGTGTGTGAGAAACGGGAAGGTTTAAATCAGTAGTATATTTATTGTCATAATCCCTGATTCCAGACTAGGGTAGTTTTCTCAAATTCGTGATTAATTAGAACATAATAATATAGAGATATATATATAGTAGTTAAGTTATGAGTTACATATGAGATATTTACATTCAGCTAATCTTTTTTGAAAGTAGGCATTTTGACAAAACGTTTTTATGATATCTAACATTTTTGGAGGAAAAATTAAATTAAATCGTAAAGAAACCTTCAGGAAAGATATTTAAACAGCTTCAAGTCGATACCGGCTATAAAAAGATATCTAACGTTATCTGAACTGGAATAGTTGAACAAAGTTTGTTGTACTTAATGTAAAAAAGTTAATGTATACCATAGCGAACTATTCACCAGCATATAAACCCTCGAGGTTTCCGTTGGTGAAGCAATATTTACCATTTTTTGTAAAATAATGTTTTTGGCCAATAAATTAAAAAAAACCTAACCAGACAAAAATATAAAGCTTATTTTTTTATTACTAAATCTATTAATAAAATTTTAGTATTCAATAAGACATACGAAAAAGCCTAATCCCTTATTTATAAACTTAACAAACTTCTGCGAACTAAAATGAGTTTAGTCCCTTTCTCACAAACATAAATGTCAAAGTAACAAACGACTTTTAGCCGCAATGCTCGTGACCTAGCGGTGACCGCGTACCGCGGCCTAGGTCAGTTATTGGATGGGTGACCGCTTTGAGTGGTTACTAACTGAGCGCTCCCGTGCTTTGGAAGTCACGTTAAGCCATTGATCCCGGCTGCTGTCCATGATAGCAGTCGTTAAGCCCAGTTAGGCCCTTCAGGCGGCTTGAGAACTTCTAACAGTCAAGTTGCCCACTCACTTGACAAGCCCAATTCCAATAAGGTCTGGTTTCCCCTCGGGTTGGAAGGTCAGATGACAGTCGCTTCCGTAAAAACTAGTGCCTACGCCAAAATCTTGGGATTAGGTAGCGTACCGGGCATTCTTCAGGATGCAACTGTACCGGGATAACGCTAGGATGATGATGATGATGATGATGATGATTTGTGATCATTTGATGGTTTTCTATCCATATAGGTACACAATGTTATAAATTGTAACATGAGTCATCAACCCTATTGAACCAAAATATAGGTTTCATGAACGATCATGAGTAAGGGGGTAAGTAACATAGCTAATATAGGAGTGCTACATTTCACTTTAAAGGGAAAATTTTCTGGATACTTAATTAACTGCATGTAATAGACGAACTATCAGGCAAGGCCTTCGCTGCCACATTCTTATAAAACAATAACAGAGCCATCAACTCGAAGTCTCAACAGGTAGTTAAGGACGCTGGCATGCCGCCCTTTGGCCTTCCGCCAAGTAGTAATCACGTGTTTCAACCAATTACTGACTTGACTGATGTAGATAGTGAACAGTTGAACATCCGTTTCGGAAAGCTGTCGACATGATTTAATTTACTTTTAGGGTCAGTGTAGACTGAATACGATTTAACAAGAAATGGAAAAAGAAAGTAAACAGTTACAGGCAGTTGGGCGTCGTCATCAGAGCTACTGAAATTGAGGCGCCTTTTTTGTAACATGTATTTATTCATAAGTCGCTTTTAATCGAGTCTAAAATTTATTTATGACTCGTAATTTGGTTATCACAAGTGGGTTAGTTTCGAGCAACAGCTATTTAGTAGTGCGCTTTCCATTATTATGTCCAGCGGTGTTTTAAAAAATATTTAGTAGGTATTTCTTGATCTTGGATTTTTAATATTATAATTCGTACGAAAAATACGGGAAGTGCAGTAATACTATTCACTTATGACTTTTAATTTTTTTTTACAATTATGAATTGTTTATTTTATAAATTCAAAAACAATCTAATTGGCGGATGTTTCGTCCAACCACAACAAAAAGTATCCACCACAGGTTTCGTCAATTTATGCTACAAAGAATCATCCACAACACGTTTCGTCACCTATGCTACATACGCCATTAACAATGACTCGTCCAATAAGTACCCGGCTCAAACGTCCCAAATATACTCGCATACATCAGAATAGTATTCATGTCTTTTGTCACCAAAACTAGCAGTTCTTGGTCTGGGCTCCATTCCATTGCCTTTAAAAAAATGTATTTATAAATTAATTTAACTATATTATCTCTAGTATAATATTTGCCACCCAATTTTATATTAATCATATAAGCCTAAATGGCGATATCTAGTTCCACACTGACAAAGTCGCAGGGAAAAGCTAGTATTTTATAAATATGGAATTTAGGGTATGGTTCTAAAGTTGTAATACAGAATAAAATCTTACATCAACTACCATCAAAGTTCTAGAGTCTAGACTCTATTAAATATTTATAAAATAGAAATCTTACTAGCAGTCCAGCCGTGCAGCCTGACAAACGCCCGCAAGCTCGCAGCTGTTACCCAACTCCGATATCGTGTATAATTCTCCGTTAGCCAGACCGACACGCGTTCCCGCGCTGGATTGCTAAAGAGATACGTTGAACCAGGTACGCACCGGATCTAGGATCGCAACCCCTATCTTGCAAACGTCTTCCCAAGGCTCGTATAAATTGCTTTGCCTCTGAACACCAGGGTCCCGCCGTTTCAAACAACTACAATTTAATTTAAATACAATAAAAAAAATACAATTTGTATTAGGTACTTGAATAATAATAAATAATAATAATAAGACGTTTATTCAATGATTGTATACATTTACAGGTAACAAAGACAGGTACAATAAATGAAAGTATACAAAACAATTGAAAGGGTAGGTGGCTCAGCTTGTGTCTGTACCAAGAGACCACTAAAGACTCTTGTCTACAGACGCTGTTATTCTGCCACCCCCGTGGCTAAAATAATACTGTTGTAATATTACTGTTGTGTATAAAATGCATATTATGTGCATTGAAACCCACATTTATTGTTAATAGTCATTAATATAGTCATAAATAATAGTCATCAAGATATAATCTATAGGTATTGAAGATAAAAATACGAGTTAAAGTAGGAAGCGTTTTATTACTGGTTCTACTACAAACTTTTATCTGCTGTTTTATCACTGACCATTGAACATTGCAATAAAAGTACGATAAAGACGATGGGTGCGATTGTTGTCTGGTTTCAAACAAGTTTATATCTTCAAACAAAATACAGACGCTAACAGAGTATTTTAATGCTCTTCTGCTTATAATATTTATTTTAGGAGATATTCTGTATTCAATTTTGTTTTAGTTTGAATTAGTTGACTAATTACAATTTCTACGAGTACATCACATTTCAATGGACGTATCATATAAAATGATAACACAAAGGTAACAATTTTCTAACGTCAGCTTACTTTATTCAAATAATTTAACCGCTTATTACAGCCTTGTCCGATTTCAATTCCGAACAAACAATTGACTTTTGTACCAGATCGTTTATAAGAAACCCTCGGATGCCCCAGTTCAATGGGGGAACTTTCCAGAATAAATGTGAAAAGTTCGGCCGGCTAACTAAGCGAACTTGCTGATGCACAAGTATAATTTCTTGCGGATATCTTTAGGGTAGCTCAAGTATACTAGTGAAATTTTAGGTTAATATGCGACGTTATCGTAGAATAAGAGAATCTTGGTATAGATATTGATGTTTGCCGAATCCACATAGGGTTAACTACTAGATTACGTAGCGTTCATGCATGCATAATAAAGGTATGTGTAGTCCCTGATTTTGTCTATAGTCTCTGAAGATTGCTTGGGTTTAATTAGTTATTCTGTAGATAGTGCTAACTGTAATACGATATGTGGTTGCTAACGTATAGTGGTGGCAAACTTTAAGCGGGATTTTATGCGGGACTTCCACAGTTCCGAACAAAGCCGGCTTCAGGTGATGTGCAAGTATAATTCCGGGTAAGCGGGTAACTGTGTCCAGCACTATGGAACTTAAAAATGTTTATGTTAACTTGAATATTTAAAAGTTCCTCATCTAGAACGTTTCGCTCCGGTGTCTTGACGCTCTTAAAGTTTGATATTATACAAAAACTTTTCTCATAACCCTCGGGTTTTGCAGCTCTCATTCATTAAACCTTAAAATAATGAAATGTCGGAATTTGTAAATCGACATCACGGTAAACTGGAGTTTAGAATCTTCTTTCTCTAATTTATCATTTCGGTAACAACTGTTTGGTACGGCACGAAATTTTAATACATAACTAAACTTAAAAACTAAAATCATGCCGCACGAAGCTAGGGTAGTCTAGCAATTGTTTAAGGGTGCGGCTATTGGGTTTGAAGCCCGACTCGTACTAATGAAATATTTGGAACTTATTCACTGAATTCATAATTCATCAAAGATAACCAAAGAATGATAACCATACAAAAGAACGCTTCCTATAAAAAATAGGTAAGTTCCGGTATCATTCATTCAGTATCAAAATGGAATATACAGCGAAAATATCCCGGGTGCGCTGTGAAAGGGAAGCAACTGTTAATAAAACGTATTGTTTATTCCGAATTTCCCTAAGCGGTACCGCGCCCCAGTAACCACAGCCTCATCTCATTACTGAATTTTGTCGTATATTTGGACAACTTTTCTTAAATTAAAAGTTACGATCGTTGTTGGGTTACTTTTTTAAAAACGATTTTAATTTTGGTTTGCGATAGTAGGTACGAAGAGTATTGTATAAACCTTAGAGGTTAATATTGATAACAAGAAGTAAAAGAGGGCAGAATTTGCTATTGTTTTTTAAAAATCGCTATTGTTGTGACATCTCTATGATAGCATATTACTAATACCATTATATATTAATGAATGACGACAATAAGATCTCCATAACATATATGTGATATTTTAAACTTCAGATTGCTTGTAAAAAACAAGTGGTGTTCTGTAACAAACATTGAAATACTCGTACATTCATATACAGACACCTGTATTTCTAAAATAAACAAGTAGAATTGGATTTAAAAAAATAACTGGTTTTGGTATTGACATTATCATAGACGAATTAGTTATTTATATACAGTAACATGGTTTAGCTCAGTTCATCTCAACTTTTTCTTTTATTAATTTATTTGTCCTTTGCGAATGCATGGCTTTGCCTATTGTCTGAAAGTCGTAAAAGCTATACATGTAAAATTGGACTCGCTCTATTATCGAATATTTTCTAACGTTATTATTTTAAGTACTTAACTAAATTTAAGCTATTAAAACTATGTAAATTGATGACCGTTTCTCAGATTTGATTAGAAACTATTTTGGTTTAAGTTAAAACAATTTTATTTTGAATATTTTATCAGGTCACAGACAAATGACAAAAAAATATTACAACGAATAAAATTCAATTAATTATAAACAAACTTGGTAAGTTTCAGGTTTGAGGGAACTGTATATTATAAGGCTAAATAACGTACATTTGTACCCACAACTACAAATTAAGTAACGAAAGTTATACAATTTAACTTAATGAGGGCTAAGATGGAACCAAGAAACATACACGATTTATTGAGTTCGTTTTCTTAGCGAATTTATCTTTTACCACGAATAAATTCAATTGTAACTGTTTGATGACTATGAAAATACACAGGTTGATAACCTCCTGCTTGCTGAATGCTAAATAAAAATAACATTTGTATCAAGTTTTTCAGTACAAAATCTCCCAAGAGCTACCAAAGCCAACAATATGAGCCACGTCCCACTTAGTACAAAAAAAAGATCAATCTCGCAAGATTCTGTACACGCCCGCTCTCGAGATTCCATTCGGAGAAAATCCATGTTATTAAAACTTAGAGGGGCAGCTCTTGTAGTTTGTATTGTGTAACCCGTGTCGCAAAGACGAGACTTCGTTGCAAATGAACGTAAAACAGTCTTTCCTGGCTTTGGAGATACTTCGGAATTCGGTTGGGCTAATTAGATGTAAGGTGGTTTTGTATGTCAACTTACAGACTTAATATAAGCAGAGAAAAAGTGGATATGCAGCCCTACGCATTTATGAAAACGAGTAGAATAAAACGGCACGTTACAGTAGGGCTGTGCTAGTTAAACTCTTGAAATGTTTTGCAGCCCGACGCCATGTAAATTGATGATCCTAAACTTATTAGTGTGCTAAACAGCTTCCAGTGGTCGGAAACTTTATAATTCCCTCGTTAGCGTTGTTGGCGATAAAGCGTAATTAGACAACCGCGGTACGTGCCGGAGTTAGCTGGACCATGTTTTTTGAGAAGTTGTTTTACTTAACGTGGTTACCGTAAAGTTGGTGTGCCTTGAGCCCATATGAAAACCGGTTACGGTTGATGATAGATACGGTTTTATTTATTTATTTATTTAATAAAAAATAGGTACATAAAATATCGACGGTTCAAACCAACCACATGGTAATATTCCATAAAACGCTTGCGTTACTGACATAACGATTGACAGACAGCGCAGAGCATAAACCCCTGAATATATTCATATGCATGAAAGGAATATATCAATTTCACATAATATTCTTTAATGTACGTAGACGTGTACCAAGGAAGGATTTTTCGAAATTCCCTAAATCGTTCATTTGAAAAGTTATAGACTTGAATTTTTGTGTAAAAGTTTCTTAGTAAATATTTATTTATTACTTAAATACACTAAAATTACCACTAACAAAGAAGCTACACGTTTGTGAAAATTACATGTAAATTGGTTCAGTTGTTTTCGAATGTATCGCGCATAGACGAACAGACGCAGACAGCAACATTCTTCATAATAATTGAGAAGAGATTAACAATTTCAATATAAAAATTTCAATATAAAATAAAATTAATAATTTTAGGTTACAATAATCTATGGTTCTAATTCTTTTTTAAACCATTATTTTTTTACAATACCAAAACTAAGCTACGAATTTATAACCTAATATGAGATCAGCCTTTTCTGTTGATACATCCGTACATAGCTTCTAATGCCCATTTTTTCCGCTGGATCCATGCAGGTGTATAAAGTGCCTGTACTACTAATGAAATATTATGATTGCAGATTGACTGACAAAACAGAATGTACAGGGAATGGGAGTACACCTTTTTTGTTCATAATTCCGCTAAATCATAAATTTATGTCTAATTTGGCTTGGCTCCTTGTCAACTTCCTTGTCCTTGGCTAAGAGAACAAATACCTGCTATTTAGATTCTTCGTGTACTAGTATAATATAACTATAATTATGTTTACGCCAGTATAGATGTGAGCATACAAACAACCCGTGTGTTCAGTTTAATACTGGTTTTACTCTAGCTCCCTTGACAAAAATGGTCATTATCATTACTTGTGTTACATTGTCCGTACATATTTTAAATATTAACTGTACATAACACCAGTCACATTATTTATTACTATTATAGTTTCTTTTATTCAGTAGAAACTTAATACGAATATTTTTTTATTTATGTATTGTAGTTTTCCGACAATATAACTAATTAAAATACATATTTTATTTAAGTCCGCCGTTTCTTGCGAGTTACAGTTGTTAGATGTAGCCTTTACGCAGCCTCTTTCACCTGTCACGAGCAGAAAGCAATCAGTTCGCATTGTTTCTGCGCTGGCTCAGTGAAATTCATACAGACGTGACTGAAAATGCAATATTTACGATATCTTAGTGATAACCTCAAATTAAAAAACGACTCATAGATATTGATCGTTTTTTTAGCATAATCTGTCAAAAATACGGATACTCGTTTCTGGATGTAGTTAAATTCATGAAACGCAAAATTCATGTAATGTGCATAGACAACATACTTATTTCTTTAAATCTTTTTAAATGTTATTTATCGTGGTATATTGGTAAATACATACAATAGAATCTACAAATGAAATAACACAATTTGATTATCGATATAGCCTATGCACATTGACATAAGAGAAAAAGCGTAAACCAAGTTGCTTCAAGCATAATTTGAATAGGTGCTTTTAATGTCGTTCTGAAATTTTGTCCTTGATAAAATGTTTGCATAAATCAATATTACTAATATTTGTATGGAATAAACTCAAAAAATGTACTGTTCTCTATTATTACTAAATAAGAACATGTATAGATGTTTTTGTCTTTAGTTTCGTACTGATTTTGCAGAGTTTTTGCTAATAATGTTATTAAGGCTTAACGTTTATAACACTCGTATATACATGTAATATAATATAAATTAAGCAGTCCGACAGTAATTACCTTTGATATTAGTCCAAATGTTCATATAACACTAACTAGAAATGAGGGCTTTATATTTACCCCTGGAAGAATTAAGTTAATTTGTCTAAATAAAGGATAAAGTTTCGGCTTCTAATGCTCTGACCGGTAGAATTATTCTGACGGCCAGTTATAAAGGACCTTGCTCACCGGAACAACCAACGACACAATTAGGGTCAATATTCACCAGGGATGTGTAAAACTGAGTTTTCATAAATTCAGTAAAATATTTCGTACCTGACGGAGAATTGCAGAACCATCCGGCCGGAAATTAGTTTTCAGTTCCTGATGTCAAAACACAATTTAGGTAAGTACTGAGAGAAAAGCAACATTTTATTTTGTATAATTTGGCAACATATAGGAGATATATTAATATAAATATTTAATTGAACATCAAAATGGGTGGTGATCAGCAAAGATAAAAGATAAGATAACTTTGAAAGTTCCCATACAATTAAACACGGATACTTGTACAGCTAGCCCACGATTTAAAGTCATCTAGTCTTTTCAAGTAAAATAATAATTAATGAGCTAATCTTTTCATAAATGCATTTATCTCTCACACACGTGCCCTAACTTTGTAATATGCTTGTTTGGTAAACTTATTCGCTCCTAAGCTAGGCTAAGTGACCTTAAGACATAACATAGAAAAGAAAAAAATATATAATCGGCATACGATGGAGGAATCCTATTACGAGTATAGTCGTGGAAAGGGTTAACTAAGTTCACACAACTACGATGAAGAAAGATTTTGCCATGTTATTCAAATTTCGACAGTGTGTCCGGTCCCTTATCCGCATCTATCCAAGTTCCTAATTACCTACAAAACATTTACAGTTGTTTATGTATGTGTATCTCATTTTGACGTTTAATTATACCAGTTTACCTAAAATTTCCTGGACTAAATTTATTGCAAGAGGTAATTTCAGTTAATAACGAAACGGACTTCCAAATGTTTGCATTGTATTTCGTAGTTAGTTTGTAAATTTAAGGCAAGGCAATTTCACTGCAAATGACCCCCTCTAACACGCGTGAGTTCGCAATTAACCATCTCGCTCTCTACGGAAGCTTTGCTCGTAATTTTGTAAGTATTAAGTAAATTTTAATTGATTTTTGGAATACTGGATCACTTATGAAAAATCTATCCGGTTAATTTGTTAGAACAATAAACAAGCTATCCTGTTTGTAAAAAGTAGTGTAGTGTAGGGTTTTTTGACAGAGTTTTTCAATATTTTGTTCTGTTATTTTGTTTCTTTTTCAGTCCAGGGTAATTTTTGCGTAGTGTAATTCTACATTATTTCTTCACACTGAAAGCTCAAACTTCAGTATTTTCGTCAGATCTCTCAATGGGCCTTGCCTTAAATAGTGAGCTGATGAGTCCGCTGGATGCGGGTTGTGCAGGACCGGTCATTGTGGCACTCTATGGGGGCCTATATCCAGCAGTGAACGTCTTTCGGCTGATATGATGATGATGATGATTTGATGAGATTGAGAATTAATATATATACTATTAATAAATATTAATAAATAACACAGGCACTATGTATAAAATTAATGTTTTTATTACATAGATTTATAGATTCAGAGAAGCCGCTTATGCGGATTATGTGTCTTACCAAAAATTCGGTTTTATATCCGTAACTTTAGATACATGTTTTCAAACTTACATGGTAGGTTATTTACAAATAAATAAAGTAATTCAATTATATGTATCGATAATCATCTCGTAATTCTTACTTAAGATATTATGTCCACAGGAAAGATGCGAACCTAAATCTATATGACAAATGGGCGTTTTATAGGTACTTAACTGAGTTGCTTTTTTAAAATGTTTAATTCATCTACAATGTTTTCAACACAAGTCCACAGTCAACTCACATAATTTTCCCCTAGCTTGCACGATCTGTTAATTACATGCAAGTAACTAACAGCGGAAACAAGTCGCGGACCACTTAACCGTGCTATTAACTAGCTTATCCATATACCGATCATTACTTAATAACTTACGTTACGCCTGCAAAAAAACTCCAACCTCATATCTCCATACCGAAGCAATTTAAAATCAACCCTATTTTGTAAGGACTTAGGTTAGTTTTACGATTAAGTTAGCTGGAAAGGGGTCGGTCGCCAGTGTGTTCTCACGCAACCAACTTCTAATTGCATTACTCCGACGTTCAAGTGCGACCGAGGAATTTTATACGTTCAACAATGGAGGAAAATAGAGGAAAAATTTAATTTCCTAACGTGAAAGCGAACAAAGATATTCATTAGTATAGCATAAATAGTATTTGAGCGATATTGAAAAGCTGAGTATTGAGAACTTTTTAATTTTTATTTTGCCTGTCTGTTGATTTTCAAAAAGCCTTATCTTTTTTTTTGTAGCTTTAAATCATATTTCTTTACAAAGCATAACAAATAAAGTAAACATACTTTTGCGTTAGATTTCCCTTGACATAAGTAATCATGGGAAATCTATCGCAAAAGTATGTTTTCTACTGTAGCATTATCAATCCGTAATATTGTGATGTAATTTTCACAAACATTTCATATTGTTATGAAAAAGATGATGAACGAGGTAGTGTCGTTAACTTATTTACGTCGGTTTCTTCTGGCAGAACAGAGGTTCGTTTTTCCGAACCAATGGTAGTTTATTGGCATTCATATTTGCATATAATATGCCTTAATGGAATAATTAAAATAATAAATACAAAATACAAAAATACAAACATTTATTCTGCAAATAGGCCACAAGGGCACTTTTACATGTCAAAATATTAATTTATAATTTAAGAAAGTCTGACTATAATAAGTAATACATTTTTCATGTCAAAATATTAATTTACAGTTCAAGAAGGAATAATAATTTCGAGTTTAACAATAATTTTGACTAACAGGTCTTTATTAAACCGAGGCTATAAACGAAACTAATGACAAAAGAAAACAGCCCCAAATTACGTAGCTTAAAACCTTTTGGCTGATGTCGGGGTCAAGTGTAATCCAAGAAAGGTGACGAAGTAATATCCACTTATCGTAGCGTCCGCTCAGCGAACCTTGAGTCCATTTGATTGCCCATAACGTCCTTATACTTGAGTGCAAAAGATTTGTCACGGTATGAAGTTGAAGGTTAATGTGTGTGTTTTTTGGCAAAATCGTATCAAAAAAGCTAAAGTACGGAAGTTGAAGCGGTTCTTTTATCATAACATTAGGCCGGCATTCTATGCGATAGTTGGCGGAAGGGGACATAGTTTTGTCCACACTTCCATGTCTCCTTCATTCAAAATCCGAGTAGCCGTAGCCTAGCGGTAATGCACGCGATTTACAATCTAAAGGTCATTCAAAAACTTATGCACGATATATCATTTGGTATTTAACACAGAAGCTGGAAACTTGCAAAGACGACACCCGCCGATTAAAATGTATAGTAGGTAGCGACATCTCTGGAGAGAACGGTAGGTTTTTTGACAAGGCGAATCTTGACATGCCAGCGAACTTGACGGCAGGGTGCTGCTTGCCAGCGCGCTGGAACGTCAGGATGTGCCTTTAACCACCAATGATCCACGTGAATTATCTTTAGTATTTAAAAGTGAATTAAACACATTTTGTTTGAGAGGTTTTTAATATATTGTTATTGAAATGAATAAAATCTTCAAAATCGACCTTTTTTCTTCATGAATGAGTCAAAAACCATAAAAATTTCGATACTATTATTTAGTGTAGAGAAAAGAAAAAGAAAACTCAGTGATAGTTGAAATGTCAATCAGTCATGTTTAGAAATCTGATTTTCATAAAACTTGAAATAAAATCATAGTGTGTATTTCATCGTTGTGATTTTGTGTATGAGCAATACCTACTGTAAACATTTAAAAAAGCTAAATATTGATATTTCAAAGACGGTTGTATGTGGAATTTTAACTCTTTTCCAAAGGCAACATTATTCGGTATATAATTGCCTCGGTTCCAAATTGTAAAATATTCTTCGTAACTAATATCTTTGTTTATGTGTTAGGTATAAATAGATCGTGGCTTTTTTATTTTTGTTAATTGTATGGGTTAAATAAATATTCCTACCAATATTGCGTAGTTTACTTCTCAGATGTGTTACCTTAGTTGGTGTTTACTTACATACTCTGCAATGTCGCTAGCAAGGTATGAAAGAAAGCATAACTAACATGTTATCTCGTTTAAATTTTAGAAACGTTTTCGTCCTGACTTTGCTAGTCATGTTGTAGGTTGCATAGTCAACACAAAACAAATAAGTTATATGTACGTGTGTGGGTGCATGGGTATGTGCGTGAGTTGTATGTGTATGGTATGTATCAATGTTGTAGTCCAGCGGTCCCTGTCTTCGTGGCCGGGATACCAATAATTTACATTCCACTCTTTACATATAAATATACTTATAATACATATTCTTTGATTTCTTCGGTCTAATCCCAACAAGGTGTAATTTCCCCAGGAGGTCAGATAACAGTCGTTTTCGTAAAACTAGTGCCTATGCCAAATCTTGGGATTAGGCGTTAAAGCAAAACACAGACACTTTACAATGCAACAGCACTTAGAGCACGTTAGGAGGATGGTGATAAGGATTATGACTGAACTAGTTAAACTGTTCTTTCTGAGTGCAAGTCGACTGTGCTATCTGAAATTAATAAAGCTGGCCAAGTACGAGTTGGACTCGCGCACGAAGGGTTCCGTTCCATTATCTATAAAAACGGCAAAAAAATCACGTTTGTTGTATGTGATCGACATTAAATATTTATTTAATTCTGTTTTTTAGTATTTTTTTATAGCGGCAATAGAAATAATTCATCTGTGAAAATTTCAACTGTCTGACTATCACGGTTCATGAGATTACAGCCTGGTGGCAGATGGACAGATAGACAGACGGATGGACAGACATTAGTTATTGGGTCCCGTTTTTCCATTTGGGTACGGCACCCTAAAAATAGAGTAGGAAATCGTTTTTTCGGCAAGGGCTCATAGTGTATTATAGTTTATGATAGTTCCGTAGTTAGTAGGTAGTTCCGTAGTATCATATTTACTGCAGTTGCAACAACTTTAATTTGTACAGTTTGTAGCCAACTATTGTAAAGATGAAGGTTTATTGATTCACGTAATTTGAAATTCCCGTAGCGGTACAGCGTAGCTGGGCTTGTGGTCGGTGCTTCCTACAATCTTTCTCTTGAATTTCACGCTCAAAAGATTCGGAGAGCCCTTTCTGACAAATTACGATGTTCTACGAGTTTTGAAAGGGGGAATACGATGGTTAATTGCATCTTGAAAATTCAATTGGAGAAACTGTGTGACGAAACGTTTTGTAATTCTGTTGTACAATAAACTATATCATTCAGCCGCTTGTGCGACTGCATAATAAGAATTAGAAGTGACTACTAACTCAACCATTGTTTTACTATGAATTCTAAAAAATCTACGCCATTTTCTCTGTTTTTATTCCGAAAAGTACCCATGAAATAATAGGTACTCTACAGTAAAGTCCACCATTAGGCAAAGGTTTTTGACAAGAGATATTATTTAAGGCCTTAGACTTACCGATCTTTCGGTGCAATTTATCGGATACTTCTAGGTGCTTGCCGAGAACATCTAAAATCAAAATTAGTAGTGTTTCTCTCAATCTAATGTGCTTTGAATTTGTGAAATTAAATGTTTGTATCTCTTGATTTATTCCTATTTAAAGGACTAAACTTCATGTTTATATATCACTTATGTCCCGCTTAACGAGCTTTTATACATATTTTTATGCATATCTCCAAGATTACTACATTGGAATAAATTTGGTAATGCAACGTTATGCTTATCGATATGTACTGTTACTATTTTTTTTCTACTCCTGGCAACATGTTATCTGTCAGTTTATTTCGCCTAATTGTGGATTTAAGCTTATTATTTCAATAAGTATTATTAAAAAATATAATGTTGACTAGGAATCAGAAAACAAATTCATTTCTATTCGTATGAGGATGCTAACGCTTTACTTGGGATAACTCTGAGTGAGTAGGTCCCGGGAGATAACGAAGGAATTGGGAAAAACTGAAATACGTGTGTGCGAAAATATTAGTATAATAAATTTGGAGTATTTTTAGCCTCTCCTTTAAGTCTTACTCCAGTGGACTTTACAAAATTACTTTAATATTAATACTAATTTTACTTCCAAAATTAAATATTGTATTATGATGATCGAGTTCAGGGACACAAGCACAAATGATGGTAATGGTTAATAACCGCTTCATAATCAAAGGAAATACTTTCCTAGAAATGAAGCACCTAGCAAAAGCGCTGATAATAACGTGACGTTAAAAGGCATTGTAATAGATAGAATTGTCCCATTCTTCGAATAACAATGATCCCGTAAATTTCGTTCGCCGTTCGCCTATTATATTGGACCACTGACTGTTACAATTTCTTCTCGTTTTGGAGACAGCTTGAGTTAGATACATAGGTATTTCGTAATGATAGTACGAACGGTTAGGGTACAATACTCGTGGAACCATCTAGCGTCATCTAGTGGTGTTTAGAGATGGTTTTTAACATATTACAAGCCTCTACATCTCGGTAACCTGCGGCTGTTCAACGTTAAAAACAAGTAAAGCGGTAAATTTTACAAGAGAGCGAATAAAAAATGTATAACTTTAAAGGACAGTTTCATAAAGGGAATACAAGGTATCTAGTTCGGGCAACGAATCCTCAAAAAAGGTATACTTAGAGAGAAATGCTTGGAACACAATTTTTGACTTCGTAATGTGTTTACACTATTAACTTAGAGAAATTTAAGTGGTTCTCATTGTTTTGTATATTAATATTTTTAAAAAACAAAAAATAGAGTATTTATGTACTCAATGTGCTCTAAGCAACTATACCCCATTCGATGAGATTGATAATTTTTTTTTCGCGCCCCTCTTTAGCTGTATGGGAAGCCCCCCTTATAAACTTGTAAAAATATTTTTGGACAATTTGTATAGCTTTGGATCTACACAATGCTTAAACTGTGAAATTTTGTAGACTGTAGCTACATCCGTTTTCTTTTTAGCCGTAGAGCAGCTAAAGGGGAGCGCGAATAAAAAAAATATCTACCCCATCAAGCGCCCCTTAAAATCAAGTGGGGTATCGTTGATTAGAACTCGTTGAGTGCACAAACACTGTATTTTTATTTTTAAAAATATTGAAAAATAAAGGAAAGGGAAGCCACTTATAATTTCTTAGAATTCATTTTCTCCCTTAAAAATGTCACTATATATTTATCCTAGCGAAGAAGTGTGTAGAACCATTTTTTGTAAAGAATTAATTGTATGTAAATTACTTATGTCCCAGAGCATTTTTTGCTATGAGCCACCGTTTACGAGTTTTTTGTAAAAAACCGAAAACTGGGACCTTAAAACCCCCCCTCTCCCCCAGCTCAATGGATATGGGCGGGGACTTTTGATATGTTCACCTCCTAACTAGTCTAAACAAAGTTACGAAGTCAAAAGTTGTGTTCTAAGCATTTTCCTCTATATCTTTGTATCTTTTCGTTGCCAGACCTCGGAGTGCTTTCTTTGTAATGTTAACCAAACTTATTTAATCACCTGTAAACTGAAGCCGTCACGGCCATGCAGCTGAAATTTGTTTTTAACTTGGTAATTAAAATATAATATATTTAATAATCCACGCTAGACACAAGTACGTCGAAATATTTGTTCTGGCCAAAGGCTTATGTAGCTATTTTAATAAACAATGGACATAAAAAACAAGAATCTATCGAGTTATTCGATTTTAGTTGGATCATTTCGTAATTTAGTTGGAGATAGTAACGTATAAACATGCGGCCAGTTTTTTGCTTATTATTGCTTGGATTTAATTTGGGTTACTTAGTTATTATGTTACATGAAATCTATTTAAATTTACAAATATGAAATAACTATAACAGTAGACAATTCCAAAAAATAAAAATGCACATTAAACAATAAATTTCGAATAAGCCTAAAAATGGTCTTTGAAAGAATTGAGTTTGGGTGACTCAATTATTGTTAACTTTGAACAGCCGACATCTTGACCAATTTAGCTCGTGTTCATAGTTTGTTTTTTCTATTCTGATGTGACGTGTGTTATCGTCGACTAAATATATATGCATACCTTACATACATACTAGTCGGTATGTTCCTATAAACTTGGAGAACTTCGTTCGGTTGTTCAATTAGTTCGCAGTCGAACGGTATGGTGCGAAACTAGCTAAAGAAAATTAGTGATACCTCAACATTTTCTCCTGGTTTCATTTTGTAAAACTCAAGAAAATAGTTCAAACTTAGTCTGTTTTACTTGACTGCCACAGTAAATAGGTTAAATTGCCTATAATTGGTCACCCTCCAATAACAGACCACTTCGCAACCAATTGCTAGTACTTCTGCAATTAAATAAATAAAATAAAAATAACTGGGTTCAGAGCTCACGTCATGTATTTTGTTAAAAGCGGTATTCACTGCACAAATTTGGTAGCTAGTAACTGAATGACATTTTCTTAAGTGGCCAGTTATTGGCGATTAACCCTATTCTTTTATTTTGAAACTAATTTAATTCACATGTTTTTAGTTTCTTAATTTTTTTAACACAGAACACAGGACGAATTGAACACAGGATTGTCACAGTTACTCGCGTGATTGATTACGTGTTTTTTTTTCAAATAAGAAACTTAATTTTAAGATCTTTATAAAATGTATAAGTTGCTTTCGGTTGCTTTAAAGGGGATATGAAAAATGCACTAAATTTCAGTGTTTTGGTCAGGTCCTGGCGCCTTATTGGTAACCAAATTTATTAAAAATTGAAAGCTGAAACATGCTTGCGAGCTACGTAGGTTTGACTGTTCTTAACTTTAATTAATTATATCGAAATATACACAGAACCTGGTACCTTTACTGATGAAGATGACATTGATCACCTAGATCAAAAATTTACAAATAAAAATAGAACTACGTATAAAAATATATTTGGGACAGCTTAGACAGACGAACCTAGAAATCGCTTAGGCTGATTTGTTCATGCAATAATAAAATAAGAAAACGATATTCTATCCCACGAGCCGCAACCAATCGTTTGGCATCAAATTTCCTTTACCATAATAAATTCTATTTGCAATAAAATAATATGGCCTGCGTAGCCCAATTTTTGCCTCCCGTACTTAATCGGTACCCCTAAAACGAAATACAGCTGAACTATTTTAATGCAAGTAATAGCATAGTAATGTTAATATTTGCATTTTTTGTCATTGAAAGGGATCATGAAAGTTACGTTAGTACGTTTTCGACTTTCAATCATATTAAATAACTAAACCATAACAAAAATGTTTTCCAATGACCTTAAGATTAATTTATCGCTGAGTGATGATAAAATGAGCGACAAAAATTATAAAGGGCACTTTTTAAATCTTAAAAATCGTTCATTTTAACGGACCTAAAATTACGTGGCGTGAGAAAAACGTTTTTTTGTCTCGAGACCTTAAGACATTTTAATTAATGAAGTTTAAGATTTATTGCAACTATTAGCAGTTAAAATTCTTCGACGTACATTAAAAGTTTTTGTCGAAGTTATAATGCATAAAATAGAAACTACTGTAGAAGAGTCATCATTTTTCTGTTGTTACGTTTTATGCCTTCGAGTCGACTACACATATAAATAATATACAGTCATAATTTTTTAGATTATTAAGTTATTTCACGATATTAAGGAAATAAGGTATCATCTTCATCTTTTCGCATCTTTTTGAAGTCAGCTGTGACTACTTTTTGTTCCACATTCTTATATAAATTTGACTTTCGTCTAAATAATTTTACGTTTTCTACTTCAAAAGACGGATTTAAAGCGTTTTTTCCGTACGCTGACCTAGATACCGAATTCCACCATATATTCGCACCGGCTACATATAGCTACATAAATAGTCGCAGGACGTGTACCTGGGGCCTCCATTGGAACCAATTTATCTTTCCTTGATTTATTAAAGGTCCTCGTAATTAAATGGGGTTCAAAATTGGCAAGCTCTAAGCAAATTACCAGTAGGTACGACACAATTGGATTAAGTACACATAGGAAGGGAATGTCGGGTCTTCAAATATTAGTGGTATGCAAATTGTTCACCATTATGTTTGTTTTAGAACGTATTTGGGGAACTTTTTAATAAGGTCTTGAAAGTTTAAGCTGCAAAAATATTTATATTGTGACGTCATACTACTGTGTACTTACAAATACCTAATTACTAAGCAAAACATTTGAAAATACCTGCCAAATTAAATAATTCCCACGCAACCATGTGGGTCTAGAGTCTAATTCAGACTCACTTATTGGCCACTAATGTCTGCAACACAACCATCATTATTATAAAAATGCAAAATAAACGATATTTTTGCAATGTTTACAGTATGAATGACAGACGTATTGTATCGTTATTTAATTCAACGTCAACATTTAATATTTTTTCTTTTGTGGCAGTATTAAATTGTCATGACCTTTTTACTTCAATAAAAAATATAATTATGCAAACTCTTTGCATATTCTCTTCGCATATAGAAAATACGAGCCCCTACGTTGGAACTGGCCTGTCGAAGTCCTAGTTGAGGCGCACAGAAGGCGGGTAGGATGAAGGGCATCGGGAGAGTTGAGAGCGAGAAAAGGTGAGGGGGCAAGAAGACAGACGAAGCGCGACTTAGGGAGCGATTGAAGACCTGGGGGACTGCCCTTATGGAATCTGCACCATAGGGTCACTCCTCAGATGGTTTGACTTATAGTTAGATTGGACCCATGGAATGGTGGCGTTGTTGTGCCGAGTAGCGTCGCACAATGGCGACAGCTCACAGAGTGGGTGATCTCTCGCTCCACAACATCGTGTCGGCAATGTTGCGAGGCGAGAGATACTGGGAGGCGATGACCTCGATTTTGCGGCATTGGTACCGGCATGAGTGAGCCGGGACCGACCCCTTAAGAGCAGAACGGGTGACGCCAGTATATTGGGGTATGCTCCTCCCCTCACTCTGACTAGCTGAGGGGGTTGCGGGAGAAGAGAGCCCCACATAACTCCCATATGGCCTTTCCCGGGTCAGGGTTATGCATCAATATCACACTGCTAAATTTTATGTTATATGTGCTGCACATACAGTGTGCGGTTCTAAAAATATCATGGTAGTTCTGCCGATACTCCCCAGCAGAATCATATTGCGATCAGATTTACAGCGTTACTATTGATATATATGTTTTACACATTTACCTAATACAGTTTTTTTCTAATATATCTAAATTCCAGAGAACTAAGACGATTCTGCCAGGAAGCATCACATGTTTAAAGGGGTAATAAACATAAGTCAATCTAATAATAAGTACAAAACTTTTTTCGGCGTCTTGCATATTTAATAAAAGGACCGGTATGTGACGCTTTATTAAGATTTGAAGGGTTCACGCTATTCAGAGGCATATAAAAATCAGACTTGAGATCAGACTCTGGTGTATTCGATCTTTCTTTGTGGCTCGGAGACATGGGCTATTCTGGCCAAAATGAACAGCCGCATCGATGCGGTTGAGATGTGGTGCTGGTGTCGACTTCTGCGGCTACCATGGACTGTAAGGAGAACAAACCAGTCCATCCTGGAAGAGCTACGCAAAGTCGTTGACTATCAACAGTACCGTCCTATCCTCATATATTTCGAACACCTCTCACGACGTTCTTCGGATAGCCTGTAGAGAAATATTATGTCGGGAAAAGTTGAGGGCCACAGGTCCCGGGGCAGACCACCGGCTAGATGGAGCACCCAAATCACTGCTTCCCTGCAACTATCTTTGCACGAAGCCATACATAAGGTGGGTGATATGAACATTATGTCCTCAGCATTGAGGGAACGACTGATGATGATGATGATGTGCCGCACCCACGTTGTCCGGATAACGGAGTTGTAGCTAGCTGTCTACTATTTAGGCTTACTTTTCGTCCGGCATAATGTGACAGTGAAAAGGAACTGTCGATTTTTAAGACCCCTTCTTTACATGATTTTGGTGTTCCTAGAAGAGGCACAAATAACAGAAATGTATCTATACCTACAGTTGTTCCTATTTTGAATAACTAACTGAATAATTTCCGTATTATAGCGGCGTCGTGACGCCGCTACGGGACTCTAGTATAATATAATCACGCCGCTACTTTAAGCATTATTATACACTAAGTACTTCTTTTAGAGATAACTGAAAATTCTACCTCAGAGAATGTTCCCAAGACATTACAAATAATGCCCGTTCACGCTCAACTTTTCATCATAATGACGAAAAGAGACAGCTGACTCAATTTCGCTAAAACTCTACTCAGCGCTTTGCAACCGTAAATGTTTCCGTCCGACCGTGATCGTTCTTTATGAGCTTTTAATTCCTTGCGACATTTTGGGTGTTTTTCATAATAAGAATAATTGAATTAGTATATTAAGACCAATAATGCTGGCATATAAATCATAGGCATGAATGGCAAACTAACCAAACCTATGATTTTACATAAGCACATGTAAGAGATAAAACTTGAGTACAAGAACAATAAGACTAACGTAAAGACAATTTACATAACTAATAACATATCATATTTATTAAGTCTTTATTAATCATAAAAACATCAATTTTTGTTTAAAATTACGCACTACTGAAATACAGTGGAGGCGTGTTCATTTGAAGATAAATCTTACTTTATTTACATAATTTAATACCCTCGGGCCCCATAGCAACTTTATTGCAAAGAAGAATTGCTCGTACTAGCGCCTTAAATTGGCCCGAATTTACTCTTAAATGTTGTCTGACAATGTAACGAGAGTCTCCGGTGTTAAGATTAATTTAAAACCCTGAGCCGAGGCGTTCATAACTCGATGAGTCTCGGTTTATAAATTATTAATTAATTTTGCAGACCCATAATTAATTTTCCTGAATATTTTTGTTCACTTATTAGTTCTCGTAGCCTTTCAATGGTATGCCCTCGACCTATATTTTCTTTTTATTAATAATGCTCTTTATTGCGTTGATTAACTCATTTTCCCTTTAATTGCAATGTGTTCAAAGAAAATTTAACTCATTATACTTCAGCAATATCCTTACCAAACGAATTGTCTTGATAAATTCAGATTCCTTATCGGCCGCCCACTAAATTTCTTTCGTGCAAGTATTACAAATTTAGTTCCGCGTTCTCCCGCGTAAGCGTCTTAAATACGTATAACTTACTAAGTAGGTATTACAACGCAATCTAAACTGTCTTACATAAATACACGAGAGAAACGTCTGGATACTTTTTGTGACCCAATTAATGAAGTCTGTCAGAAGACAAATGGAACAATGTTGCCAACGTCATGCGCGAATCTAAATTGCACAGTCGGATTATCTAATGATGCGCACACAGGCGCGTGCTTTTAGTGTTTGTTTGTTCTTGTCTAGACACAAGTATGTATATGATAAAACCTTTTACGTGACACAGTTTATCTCGTATATCACAGTACCTAAATTCAAGCCCTGATGGATAACGCGGCGGGTGATAAATCTTTCGGGTGAGGCTTATAAAAAATCAAGACGTGTATCTACTTTCGACGTATTGGTGATGAATGTGCTTGTGGTGCCGAAATATGATGTATTTTAGAAGTTTGCGAAAATACGAAATGTAACACGATGTTCATGTTTGTATTTTGACAAATTGGAGGAACGTACCTACCTTCATACTCTTAATATTTGAACTATGAGTGTTAATTCACCGAGTTGGTTAACGATAAACATCATTAACAAAGTTGGAGCTTATCTAAATTAAAACTAAAAACTTTTGGATTATGCAAAGGAAAGTGCTCCTTTTAAATTAGCAGTTGATCATGCACGACTAGGTTTTATCGCGTCCACAGCTATAATATATTTAATTATGA
Source organism: Epiblema foenella (assembly GCA_963556455.1). Lineage (NCBI taxonomy): Eukaryota > Metazoa > Arthropoda > Insecta > Lepidoptera > Tortricidae > Epiblema > Epiblema foenella. The sequence continues at coordinate 8,390,024 of OY747113.1, read as the reverse complement.
AAAAAATGGAATAAACTACGAACAAATGCACCGGGTTTTAGCTAACTCGTTGCGCTTTACCTAGTTAGCAAGAACTGTTTCAAAATTCAATGCCCGTTTCTGCTGAATACGTGTTCCGATAACGCCGTAGCTCCGTGCGAAAAGCCCAACTAACACTAACTAATAGATATTATGTTTCAATATAACGTGAATCCTTAAGCTCTTTACGGTTTTTCTTCCTTAATTTTATGATATAATTGAGCATTGTAAAGTAAATCGTCTGATATGAATTGTCTAGTACACATATTAAAGTATTTATAATTTTCATAATAATATTTTTTATGAATATAAGACAATGGTTTAATTATATTTGTATTGTGCTATTTACTAAACGACTGCTTTGAAGGACGAGTACTTCAATAAATCGATGATTAAAATAGGTCACACAGAGCCTTAAGTGCTTTTTTGTTTTGTTTATTCCTATTGGCAGGACAAGCGTTGACATCTCATAAATAACCAATTGGAAATCGTTGGCATACAAAATACGGAACAAGATGTTGCGTCAATCGCAAAAAAATAATGCATAATAATCTGACAAAATCAAAAGGTTATAATTATCATTCTAAACGCAAAAATAGCAGTGCCACAGAAACCACGACTGAACCAGCCACCTAGCGAGCACAGGAACCGACAGTCATCACAAACCTGAAACACACAAAACCACAAACCTGAGCAGAAGGAATGACCTAGGTATGGTAACCGAGTCCAAATTCTACCTGCGAGAATCGTTAACATTTTATACGGCCTTTTTGAGATGGAAAGCCAAGACCAATATCAAAGGCACAGTCCTATACCAAATACGTCTGGTGCAAAAACGGCACAGTCTTCGAGCGAAAGGGAGATAAAGGCAAGTTCAAAATCATCCCACCGACAAACTACATGTTTCGACCCCAGGACCATGGGGACCAAGTGCACGCCAACGCCAACTCTACAAAGATTTGTCGACACGCCTAATAGAGACTTCTGGTGACTAGAGGGCTGGCCAATATTTCGCACAAAGAATAAGCATTGCCATTCAGCATGGCGAATTGGGTCAATTTTTTTTCTCTTTATGTTTTACTGTTTTTGCCTAGGTTAAGTTTTTATTTAATTTTTTGTTAATATTGCTTGTATTCATTAAATAAGTTTGATATAGAATTAAAGAAAATAAGATACTATAAAAAGTAAATTTGTAAAACGAGCGATAACAGCGACAGATAATCCGTACGCAGTTTTCGCTACTGGTAGAGTAAATTCATTAGTTTTTTAAAGTATTTTGAATAAGTAAATTAAAAAAATACATGCATAATTTATTATGAAATGTATGCCGATATTTAAATAGGAATTATACTGAAATGACGGTAGCTTTCGAATAAAGAAAATACCTAATTATAATTTGGAGGGGTTTCAGTGTCTAGAGCTAGATCACCTTCAAACCTTACATTTTAAACTACAATACATTGAATTAGTACACTATATATAGCGGTTTATATACTAGATTGTGATACAATTGAGGTAAGTGGGGTAGAGAGCCAATACTGTTCTTAGAGTTTACTAAATATAGTAATTATTGTACAGAGACTAGCAAAAAAATTATGCCGTATTTGTATATATTCGTTTGTGGATATGTGTATGTGTACTTATTAGATTAGACTTGATAATTTATAAATAAGACTGAAAACTAAAACTTCGTTTAAAAAAATCCAAAGCGCACTTCTAATTTTCAACAATCATTCTCAAATGAGATGCTAAATTCTGAAACACTCACAATACAATCCCGAAAGTAAACAACTACGCACGATAGTTGGGTAAACAAACCTTCGTTTAAAGTCGGCAAGTTTGTGTGTGTTCGTAGGTGTACATTGTAGACTTGATAATTTAAAATTAGATGTCTTTTCAAAAAAACACAAATGGCGCGGTCCAAGTTCTCAACAGTCATTCTCAATGAGATGCTAAATTCTGAATTCTGTGAAAACACAATACCATCTCGAAAGTAAACAACTACGCACGATAGTTAGGTAAGCAAATGTTCATTTTAAAGTCGGTATTTGTATTTAAGATTCGTCTTTCATGAATATGTTCAATGCTAAATATGCGTCTCTTTTACTTATTGGGTGAAGAAACAGATCTAGAAAATCGAGCGTATTAACCTTCATTATAACGACTTAAATTGAAAGCACATTTTTGGAATGCATTACAGGGGTATGATTGGTTAATAGCGACAGCGTTAATTTATACTATTACAGATTACATCAAATAGATTGTTGTAGATAACTAAAGTGACTAAATAGTAGCACTTTCTTACCCCAACAGTAATAAAAATGTACCCATGTGTGTGTGTGTGTGTGGTAGTAGTAATACTTTTGGCTATTTGGGCCGCTGGGTAGCTTTTTGTGTCGCTAGGCAATTTCCTCTACATACGGGGAAACGTATGGTATCGCTACGCGTCTACAGGCAGAGCGCCCGCTAGGCGGGTTCCTATCTAGTATATATTTAAGGATATTCCAATATCTTAGGGCATTATATTTGTTTTTACGTTTTCAAACAAACATAAATTCTGTATAGCACTGGTAGCCGTTAATAGGTTGCTAACTGTACATATACAATCTAATCTCTTATCAGTAGGTAGTTCGTTCTAGAATTGACCCATAGAGCGACGATCGTGGCGTTTTAGCAAAGTTAAACATGGCCGGAACTCAATTTGCTTTCGGCGTAACTCTGATTTCCCACGCGGTTCCATTTTCGCTAGAAAAGTTCCAATAAAATTGAAAACAAATTCGGACGACATTTGTTTAAAAACTTGCTGGTTTCATTAGAGTTTAAGTGTCGACTAGGATTAATTCTATTCCCAATTCAATTCATAATATAACAGTTAATACCCCCCTACATGTAAACAGATTTAATTTTTTTGCCCTTAATTAGTTAGTTAATATGTTTTTAGAATAGGCAGGTGTGATATATATTTAGAAAGTATTAACAATAGATATTCCGTCAAAATATTAACGGGTATCAAAAAGTAGTATAATCATACATTAGTAGTATATCGTTCAACATCTTGAATAATCTCAAGCAAATTATCAAATAAAGTGATTATATTTCTTAATAATATCCCTTTTCAATATTTTTTGACGACAAATATACAATCAAGCAAAAGCTTGTGATAGCGATATATCTACAGCTGATAGCAAATAAGAAGCTACAATACAATACAAATACTCTTTATTACACACCTCAATTAAAGGACACAATACAGTACAAAATCACAATGAGTAGAGGCAAACAATAAGCGGTTTTATCGCTAAAGAGCGAAGCTATTAGAGGTTGTTCTAGCAGTATTTTAGTATATTATTTTATTACTGGCGACGATCGATCGCTTCTTTCTAAAACAAGACCTTAAACGTTATAGTAGTTTATGCAACTGATACATAATGAGAGGTCTTAAAACACGAGTCTGATTTTATGAAACGGACGTCAGCGAGTTTCATAATAGGATCACACGAGTATTTTAAGGCCTAATTATGTACAGTTGCATACACTACTTTATCTACATCCATACATTATATCCTCTTTCATGTGTTGAGGCACCATTGCGTTGAAAGTGCAAGAGTTCGAGTTCGTGAGCTCGTTGAAGTCTTTTTGAGCACGAGCCTGTATCGTAATGGGCGAAGATGGCCATAACGATACCGTTTTTGGTGCTGTTATGGCCATCTCCGCCCCGGACCGGCGCGATATTGTAAAGTTGGTCCTTACCTACACTTTTTGAGCACATAAAAGAGGATTTACTGTATGGGTGTAGATAAAGATTATCAAACATCTCCATAAAAGACTAACCACATTATTTATATGTACCCACAGTACACATGCCTCCACGAGAACCTTTTCCACTACCTGTGCGAGGAGTCCGGCACGGTAACGCTGCCCACGGCAAGAGGTGATGACGCGTGGAAGATCTACTTCCCAGAGAACCCCGAGGAAATAGTTGACGAATTCGCCATGAGATACGGTATTGAAGCCATCTACCAAGCTATGACGTAAGTGTTTTATTTTCTACTAGCTTTTTTCCGCGGCTTCGTCCGTGTGGAACTCGTTTATATCGTATCTCCATACAAAATTAAACGCTCCGGGTTAAAAACTATCCTTGTCCTTCCCAAGGTCTCAAGCTAAATTCCATACCAAATTTCATCACCATCGGTTCAGCGGTTTAAACATGAAGTGGTAAAGACAGAGTTACTTTTACATAAATTTATAGTTTTAGTATGGATACTACGAAGGTGGCAAATAAGCTTTCGGTCTGGCTGATGGTAAGCAGACACTGTGGCCTATGGACGCTTGCAACTCCAAAGAAATTACAAACCCTTTGTTGACTTGAAGATGTATCAAGTGTATCCAGTTTTACCAGAAATTTTTCATACTTCTTATATCCACAGTTATCAAATTTCTTCATTATCTTAGCATTTTCCTGGGAGTATCATCAGCTACTGCTTCAGAGTGTTTTATTTGCTATGTAATTCGAACCATTTTGACTTTGAACTCGTTTTAACTACCTACATAATATTAAAACCTTTAAAAATATGTCATAACTTTAAAACAGTAAGTAGTTCACTTGGTAACCGCTCTAAGTGATCACCCATTCGTTGACCGGCTTCAGCTGTCGTAAATTAAACTTTGTGACACTTAAGTGTGTGCATGTGTGTATGTTTTCTTTTCTGGAGCTTCTACACTTACATTATTCTTCTGACTACGATTCCCTCATTGAGATTAAGTGGCGCTTTAAAGGTTGATGTTACGTCACATTGGGGAACTTGTTTGTGTCTTCAACAACGGTCTGACAGCGAGGACCTAGGGACTTTACCCTAACTCGAACCAAGATCTTGAAGTATTGTTTGCCTTCACGTACAATACAATACAAATGCACTTCAAACGAGAACACAATATAAAACATAAAGTTTGAAGTAGAGATAGATATCGCTAAAGAGCGATTTCTTCCAGACAATCTTTGGGTGGAGATAATGCAACATATTCATCAACGTACGTTGCTGTGAAAACTAGCCAATTAATAAAGGATCATGACATTTAAAACTGTATGTGGCTTAGATAGTCACGAACTCGTTAACATTCAATGGGTTAAAATTCATCGTAATTAATGGTAAAATTACCGTGTGTTTACCTTATTCATCAATTTTCACCGCGAGCGATAAATAACACGATGTTATCGCGTTCCGACACGTCATACGAGTACCTACCTACAGCATCTCTTCAACTACTTTGAATAATTTTGAATAATACATACGCAAATAACACGAAGCAGTAAAATTTGGGTACGTAGGCGAATATTACGTTACTTTGAGATATTCGTATGCTTTTTTGTTATTGGTTGCAATATGTGATGAACTGAGAAATTAATCTTCCATAAAAAGCGCAATCGGTAGTATGGAAGTAGAGATATGCCTATTATTCAGAAACATTATTCTTGGAACTTGTATCTAAGTATTGATTGGGGACATTTTCCAACTGAACAGTTCACTTGAAAAATGCCCGGAGACAGAAGATTTTTATAATATGAAAAGTATCCATTTCATTTGTTTCTTTTCCAGACACTTCCACTGCCTATCCACCAAGTACCTATGTGCAGGAGTGCCAGCAGTGATGTCGACGCTCCTCGCGAACATCAATGCATACTACGCCCACACCACTGCTTCCTCCGCCGTCTCTGCATCTGACCGATTTGCCGCATCCAACTTCGGGGTACGTACTGCTTTTGAAGAGGACGTATTTTGGGGGGAGTTTTAATTGTAAAGCCGACGGGGCGGCCGCTGGGGGTGCCAAGGTACAATAGACGTTTTCGCTCAAAATGGTACCTTTTACTTTTTTTTCTCAGAATTAGGAAATTTTTGGTATTTCCTGCTCAAAATCATATGTGCACTATTTATAAAAGTCCCAACTCTCCATACGTTTTTTAGGTTCCTTCTATGTGAGCGTTTATACAAAATATACGTCACTTTATGGAATAATAACATTGGTTATTTTCCTTTATCGGTATCAAAAATTTCCAAATTCTGAGAAAAAAGGTTTAAGGTTTTGTATAAAGGCAGCTAGGGACTGTACAGGTAGCTATAAAATATAAAAAGACGCGTCTATTGCATGACTTGCACAAAGCGCCTAGATAGTTAGGGCGGCCCTTTTTTTGAACGCCATTGATGGATATGCCACCCTTGGTACAACGCCGGCGACAGGTTAATCCGTGTTGATGCATTTGCGTTATGATGACACGGCATGTGAGCGGCAGATGATGTATTTGACGTAGCACTCTTAATAATGTACTCTATGATGTAAGACGTCGTTAGATACTATGTCGCAGACGACAAGACTATTCACAGAAACATCTAACAAACACAAGTAAACATTGAGGTGAATTTTTGAGTATTCATTAGTATTCCGGTTATGGGTTTTTTCATTTATACATGTTCTTTTAACGGATGGTTAGGGGTGGTAAAACTGAACGTCATAAAACGTAACTAACCCAGACGAGACTGACGTAAACATCATTTTTATAAATTTTATACGAAACTCCCCTGTTACGTGTCAAGCCACGGGGTTTCGATAATCAATTTTAGGTTGTGGATGAAGCAAAAGCTAAAGATAGAAGCATTCACATGACATACTTACAAGAAATGAAGTTAAAATAGATGGCCTTTTTCACTTTTGCAGAAAGAAAAATTTGTGAAACTATTGGACCAGCTACACAATTCCCTCAGGATAGACCTGTCAATGTATCGCAACAACTTCCCTGCCTCCACGGCTGAGAAGCTCATGGACCTAAAGTCTACTGTCGACCTGCTCACAAGTATTACGTTCTTCAGGATGAAGGTAAGACTTGTTCAATACTCCATTAGTTTTTGCATGCCAACAACTATAATAAGTCTTACGCCATCGTCTCCCGGCAAAACAAATATAAACAATAGCATTATTTTGTAATGAGCCCTGAAATCCCAGGGACCGGTAGACGGTAGATGAAATATTTTGTACTGTACTGTTTTCATGAATTTGAAATACACTTATATTGAATTGCTCTTTTTACGTTATTTTGGAAGCAATAGGTAAGTTTTTTTTGGTCCCAAGGAGCTGTCATGACACATTTGTGTTTATGAGAAAGGGACAAGACACATTTCAGTTTAGAGTGGTCTGTCTGATGCATTTGTGTTTATGTGAAAGGCACAAGATACATTTCAGTTTAGAGCGGTTTGTCTGTCTTTATTATGATAAAAAGGGTTTATATTAACTACAAATCATGTACAGTGATCACTTAGGTCACACATCATAGAACTTATTTGTATTAAATTTAACTAGTTCTGATTATATTTTCAGGTTCAAGAGCTTAGCAGCCCTCCACGAGCAAGCACTGTAGTCAAAGACTGCGTTAAAGCCTGCTTGAGGTCAACGTACCAGTTCTTGTTTGAGAATTGTAATGACCTCTATAACAGAGAGTTTCAGGTATTGTATAGTTAAATAATTATTTATTATTCACTTTACATCATAAAAGTCATATTTGATTTTGCATTTATAACACACGCGCCTAAAGGTTCGACCACACCGCAGCTCTAAATACGTTGACGCGCCGTAAATGCTTTGACGAAAGGGATACAGTTATGACTGAAAAACGTTACGGTGTGGTAAAACCTTAACAGATTATAAAAAAGTACAGTCCGCGAGCCTTTGAAATAATCTTTGGGCACACACGTCTTTCTCGCTTGCTCTTACACGTTCTTATGCCAAATTGAGCGGGTTCACCTATATCCGAAGATTGTTCGCTCTCAGACAGCTTTATAAAAAATTCTTTAACATTTATTTTTAACTTAATTATTATTTTGCTTATGAAACGAACACGTTTCTTATTTATACCCACTTGTTACTTCTAAGGTGGATCCTAACGAAGCGAAACGCGACCCTGGTGACCATGGGCCGCAGCTGGACTCGGTCGACTTCTGGCATAAGCTAATCGCACTCATCGTCTCGGTGATAGACGAGGACAGGGATAAATACGCTCCAGTTCTGAATCAATTCCCGCAGGAGTTAAATATTGGACAGGTTAGTATTAAGATGGTATTTTGATAATCTCTTTTCACAATTTTGTGCATTGTGTATGACCCTGAAGTCATCACGAAAAAATATAATTATAAGTGTACCATTAAAACCAATAGGGCTCAGGTTTATGTTTCATAAAAAAACTTATGACAAAAGGTATTTGTGATTCTAGAAATGTAAACACAAGTAGTAATAAGTATTATAAGGACCTAGGTAGCACCAATTCATCACAATGTTAAAAAAACCCGACAAGTGCGAGTCGGACTCGCTCACTGAGGTTCCCGTACAAATCTATAGGTACATACCGATACCGTTTATTAACCTCTTTGATTGATTACGTACATTAAATAAATACCATATTTTTATGATTTTATTACAAATGTATAGTTTTCAGACTTTTCTCTGTACTTGTAGTATAAGACGATATTACTTGCCAAATTTCGTAGTTCTAGGTCAACAGAAAGTACCCTGTAAATTTTGATTCCCTTGAGTATCGAAGTGTACGTTTTCTGCGGCATAAACGGCCGTATCGTTTTTTAAGTCAACTTAAAAGTTTAAGTTTTCACAGCTTCAAGGGACTGTAGATCTGAGTATATGGTTTGAATTTTAACTTGATACCTCCTTTCGCGAGATAAAGGGTCTTGACACACAGACAGGGAACAGGGTTCCGTTTTTTTTCCTTTTGAGGTACGGAACCCTAAAAGTGCTATACGAAATGTTATTTATTCCCTGTAGTCATTTCAAAAGCATCATGTTCAAAAATTACTTCATTATTGAACATCGTATCTTTCACAGGTTACCATTAGACCCATAAAAGATACCGGATGCTACTAAACGATAATACCTCAAAAGAATTCCTTATTCCTCTTTTGGTTGGATCTGGTTTTAAATATTATGTTAAACTAGTTCCGAAAACAGCCCAATTTTATGCAACTTCATGTATATATACAAACTTTCGATACAGCACGGCGTGTACTAACTGCACGAATAAACATTATGAATTTTGTAGTTGTTCTTAGTTTCGACGGAATTAAGAGAATAACTTTCGTGTCATCTCGAAATTATTTATGCAGCATTTGAAAATGTGTGCTCTAAATAAAAAGCTTTGTCATAATCACAACCATTATTAGAACTATTTACGGTGATTTTAGGCAATAGGAATATCGTGTTGCGTGACAAATTTGGAAAGGCCCCGCCCTTACTCGTTTATTACTATAATCATATTATATACAGTGGTATCCATGCATCCGCAATAGGTGACACATAACATGCAACCCTTTACAAAAAGAGCTAACTAAATTAGATGATTACAAACGCTTTTTGATCAATATACGATTTACTGAAGTTTCTTTGTTCATGTACTTGTTAATGCTACCCGATATGTGTACCAATAATGTGATAATGCTAATATAGAGGATAGACTACTGTTTACAGTGGAGTCGTATCCATATATTTATTTAAATTGCTTAGGCAAGGAAAGACTCTTTTTGAATTGGAAGCGCGCGGACCGGGCGCTTATAAAGAGATTGCTAGGGTTGCCCTATCCTTTATCATCTGTCTCTGTATAATAATTCATATTTGTCACCAGCTATCGGCGGCAACGATGTGGTCGCTATTCGCCGTGGATATGAAGTATGCGCTCGAAGAACACGAACAGCATCGGCTCTGCAAGTCTTCCGCTTACATGAACCTACACTTTAAGGTATTCTAGCTTTTCTACTGGCAATTGAAAATAATCTTGGAAAGTCTTCTCGTAAATATGTACCGGAACCTTAATACACCAACGTTTAAGAGCCGCACTGGACATATTTTCTAGTAAGTTTTATTATTTTTTATACACCCATATTATACACTTGACTTATACAGGTAGATTCTGGAGAGCAGGACCAACCCTATAAAGTATGTTAGTGGACTTTACATTTTGTTAAGTAGATGCTTTATTTGTCGCCCTACAACAACTAATGAAAAAAAATAATAATCATTTTGCTTAGGAAGAAAGCAAATTGTCCCAGATAACACGAAGAGTATCGTTCCTTGACGGAAATATTCTAATTGTAGAGTGTTAATGTATGTCGTTATTTTTTTGTCTTCAGCTACAGCACACTGCCTCTCATGCGGAGCGGCCGAATCAGCTTTAATGTTTTAACTTCCACCACTAATACATTTTTAAGACCTTAACGAATCCAGTGTAACATGTTAAACAACTTCAATTTTCATATTTCAGGTGAAATGGTTGCACACGCAATACGTGAAAGATGTGCCGCCTTACTGCGGCGCGGTGCCAGAGTATCCCGCCTGGTTCGAGCCATTCGTAATGCAATGGCTCAACGAGAACGACGATGTCTCGCTTGAGTACCTGAATGGAGCCTTCAATAGAGATAAGAAAGATGGGGTATGTTGATGGGGTATACATTGTATAACTCTGAAATCTGAAGTCTACAACATGAGATTCGCCGTTCATCATAAAATCTTTTTAAATATTGTTGTTCATCAAACATCAATTTCTTAGAGCAGTTTGCAATCAGGGTATATATTAATAACGGTTTCTACAATCAACTTTAGTAGGTACTCGTTATTTTTATCGGTAAAGTCAACAAATTAGAAAAAAAATACTTTAAAACGGAATCGGATAAAAATTATATTACAAAATAAACACTCTTGGTTTACTAAGATCACTAAAATGTTCACTTTACATTCATTTCCAGTTTCAAAAATCAAGCGAGCACGCGCTGTTCAGTAACTCCGTTGTGGACGTGTTCACTCAACTCACGCAATGCTTCGACGTCGTCTCGAAACTCGAGTGCCCTGATCCGGAGATATGGAAGCGTTACATGAAGAGATTCGCGAAGACCATAGCCAAAGTACTAGAGGCGTACGCGGATATTGTAAAGAAAGAGTTCCCGGAGCATTTGAAGGAAGAACGAGTGGTACGTGTCATGTTACAATTATAGAACTACACAACGTTGTCAAGGATTGTGACTTGCCAAAACGTTACATTTATTGAAACTTGTATCCAAAAGGCTTGTAACCAAGCCTAGTTGAGTTAAAAGTCAGAGTACACTAAATAGATCTGTATAATGGGTCATTAGCGGATTAGATAGAAACTCAACAAAATTGCTGGATAGCGTTTTTATTTCAAACATTGAAATGATGAATTGTATCAAAACATTTCTTAATGATTTTACACTAGTTACACTAGTTTTATTTACATGATATATTATTCTTCATAATACCCAACAGTATAAGTAATTCACAAAAAATAACTTAAATAATATTACAACTAACTTAAATCTAAAACAGGCCCTTGGGGCATTCTACTGAGGATGCTGGCGGAATTTCTTAATTATAATCGTACATAAATTATTTCTTACAGGCGTGTATTCTCATGAATAACATTCAGCAACTACGTGTGCAACTGGAAAAGATGTTTGAAGCGATGGGTGGGACGAAATTGGAGCCTGATGCGGCAGACATCTTGAATGATCTGCAGCAGAGTTTGAACAGCACTCTCGATGAACTAGCTTCTATGTTTGCTAACAGGTATAATATTTTCATACAACGTGTAATATGTACTATTGCTGGATACAATATGATGATAAGCTAACGTAGGCTAGTAGTTCAAGCATCGTTCGTGGGTTCGAATCCTGGTTTGTACTTAGCTTATAAGACTTTTTCTGACATGTTCCGAATATCATTTGATCACATATTTGCGAAAAAATTAAAAGGTTTATTATGTTCGCAACAGCAGTGGGATGTATAATAGAATAATGATGATGATGATGAAAAAATTAGTACCTTCACCAGAATTAAACCCACACACCTCAAACCTTTTAAATAATATAGACAATCAGTATTTTTCATGTTCACTCACAACAGTCTCAGGATTTTTATTGAGATCTTATTTTTGTACCAGCCGTATGTAACTGATGTATTTTTGACAGCTTGGAGACCAGGATAACAGCTAGCGTGAAGGAGCTGGGTGAACTGCTGCAAAAAGTAGGCGGCGGAAACGCGCCCGGGCAACCGCAGCCGCCTGTGCATCACGAAGCTGATGAAGTGCTCAGGCCACTCATGGATATATTGGTATATTGTACACGTTTGCGTCCATTGAAACTCATACATCAATGTGAAACTTTAATTATGTGTTTCTGAAAATAACTATACAAGCATATGAATAGTTTTCATTTTACTATGGCTGCATATGACAGTGTCTCTGATAATCGTGATTGTTTGATGAAGCTAATTTTTGTATCAATTTTAGGATGGCTCATTGACGATGTATGCAGAATCCTGTGAAAAGACTGTTCTTAAACGACTGCTCAAGGAATTGTGGAAGATAGTTATGAAAATCCTCGAAAAAACCGTTGTGCTTCCGCCTATGACTGACAAGACGGTAAGATCATTTACTATACAAGTATGTAGTGTTGTGTTCCTGGAGGTGACCAAGGTTTCCAGAGCTCCCAAGTATGCACTGTGTTGAGAGCGAGGGACCTAAATGTGTTCCTTCTGCTGTCAACACAGTGCATCCTCAAATCGTATAAAGGGTCGGCAACGCGCACGTGTCTCCTTTGGAGTTGCGGGCGTCTTTAGGCTGCGGTGGCCGCTTACCATCAGGTGAACCGTACGCTTGTTTTCCACCGGCGTTGTATAAAAAAAATAGATCTTCACTGAGTGAACTTAGCTAAGATTCAATTATATCCCCCTTTATGTTATAAATATGCTATGGCAATAGCAAAGATCTCAATTGATGTCTGCCCAAGTCTATTTTAAATCAACTATTAATTAATACATCTATAATCAAATATGTTTTTTTTATTCCTTAGATGATGCTGAAGAACCTCACTAATAACGCAAAGAACCTCGCGGCTAACGCCAAGATCGAAGACATGACCCAACTTTTCAAGAGTACAGTCGGCAAGCAAGACGTCAAGCATGCACTGTCTGGAGTCATGGATATATCTAAAGAGGTCAGCTTGACAACATCTTTTGACAACATCTACTTGTAGACTTAACTTATTTATTATAAAATCATCGTCGCTTTCAAGACACTCTAATTTATAAATAATATGTATTTTCAGCACTTGTCTGCTGAGAAGAGTCTGTCTCCAAAACAATGTGCGGTGCTCGACGCTGCTTTAGATACTATAAAGCAATACTTCCATGCTGGAGGGAATGGCTTAAAGAAGACATTCTTAGAGAAGAGTCCGGAGCTTCAGTCGCTAAGATACGCTCTCAGTCTTTACACGCAGACAACAGATACGCTGATCAGGACTTTTGTCACAAGTCAGCAAAATCAAGGTTGGTTTGTTTATAATTTTACGTGAGTCAGGCAAATTATGCCGAGGAATGAAGGTCAGTTATCAAGACGAGTGTTTGAAGTGGGAAATAATTTGAATTTCTTCATATTAATACGGAAGCGTCTCGGCATGTATAGACGGGCCATGTTAAGAGGCCAGTATAGATTTTTTTTACATTTTGCGAAACTTCTAGACATCTTATTACGAAAAGTAACTATATTATGCCTTATTTAAGCACCCTTTGAACGACCATTTCATTTTGCGACGTACAAGTGTAATATTTTATTGATTTTAATGTTGTGTTTTAAATAATTCATCCTTTTCCAACATCTGTTTTGTTAAATTTCGCTAGAAGAGGCTTAGAAAATGATCTTTTAACTACATTATTGCTATCAAACCGCTATAAAAAATATCTTTCCATTTGGCTTTAAATTTTCTACGGTATAAGTCTCTCAGATTTTGCTAATTTTGTACAAAATCTTTAAAAAATAAAATGACTTAATCGGACAATTTTACGCATAAAACGATCTTAAATAGCCGCTGCTACTGGCTACAAAAAATCCTTCCATAGAAAAATAAAAATTCTGAAATAAACTTCAGTCCTAGCTCTATTGATACAATCTAAAATGTATATACCCATTCATATAATATTTCCAACTAAATATTTCCAATAAAATAAAGGGCGCGAGCGCGCTCGGATCAGTCTGCGTCGGGCGCTTCCGAAGAGTGGACGTATCGCTCCGTATCGTTTCTTAATGCCACAACACGCACGGAACGTAAAGCAAACGTATGCCTTGTGCCTTTACAATAAGACACAATCGATTGTAAGTACAAGTTTGTCCGTCCGTCGACTCACCGCTGGGTGGCGCATAGCTGTCGCTTGGATTAAAAATTGCACAGGCCTCTTAACGGAGTTTAAAAAAACGAATAGGACAAATTAGATGGGACAAACGACGGTCAGAAGTTTTGGAGTGAATCTACTACCCAGAATTGCCGTTAATCCACTACGTCACATTTACTACAAACGATTTTCGCAATGTACCATTCTAGATTTTCTATTAAAATTTCAGATGCAGCAGTGGCTGAAGAAGGAAGCGTTGGAGAAGTGTCGGTTCAAGTTGATTTGTTCACGCATCCAGGAACTGGCGAGCAGAAGATTACAGTGAAAGGTAACATTGACCGTGGATTATTACATTCCCATTTATTCCCACTCTGCGCCTGAGAACCCTGATTTGAATGGCATAGAGATCACGGGTATCTGTAGTGTGAACATTTATGCGCACTAGCCAATATTTAACTTTTTTAGGGTTCCGTACTTCAAAAGGAAACCCGTTCGTCTGTAACCGGGGATTGTAAAACCGGTTTTATTTAATACCTGTATAGAAATTGACAAATTATTACCGCTAATAAAATAATAGCTGTATTCAAGTTAGAGGTATTGTTGTCATTCCGCTTTTATCTGATACCTCTATGTATAGACTATTTACGATATTAAATACCTGTATTCAATACCGCTATTCATTGCGCTTGAAAGGTAAGATGTCAATTACACTTTAAGTACTACTAAAACGCAACAAATTGGTGTAAATACCAACTTTTTACAATACGCCAGTTTGCAGAAACAAATAATCGAGTATATTGACACTGACAGCTATTACCGGTAATGGTTTTTATGGGTAGTGTCAAATAGAGGTATTGTTGTCAATTGGCGAAACCGCCAATATATTTGAATACCGGTTTTGATTATACCGCCAATCATAGATTTAGCGATATAAATAGCAAAATTCTATTATAACCGGTTATGCCTTATTTAAAATCGGTAGCAAGAATACCGATAACGATCCGTGTCGGTAACAGCCAATTTTCTCCGAGACTACTGGACCGATTGAGTTGAAATTTAGTACACATGTAAGCCGGTGACCCAAAGACGGATATGAAATGAAATTCGATTTTATTGTAAGTTTTTCAAACTACATCGTTGAGAAAGCAAATAAAAGGCTCGCTGTGAGAATCTTAAATATCATTTTGTTTAAATATAATATTAAGAGAATTAGTCTTGTCATTCACTAAGTTAATAGGTAGGAATACATGGTCAATTTTCACCTATTTTCTTAAAAAAGTACTGTTATGCCTGCCTATTTTTTATTATTTTAAGCCGTTGACTACTATCCAATGCTAGTAGCTGAAACACGTTGCCATTACATATTCCCATTCCATACTTACGTTAGTATTTTTTTCTGTAACCAGTGGTAGCAGCAAACGACCTGAAGTGGGTGATTCAAAGCGGCATGTTCCGTCCTTTCATCGAGGTGAACCTCATCGGGCCGCACCTCGCCGATAAAAAGCGAAGGTTCGCCACCAAATCCAAGAGCAACAACTGGAGCCCAAAGTTCAACGAAACCTTTCATTTGTAAGTCTATTTTTATGTATTTGTTACATTTTTAAGTCCGCTATTAGTGTTTTATTTTCGAACAGATCACTTCTATATATACGAGCCCCAATGCAAAATAGCTCGTCTAGTCGCAATTCTGCATGCGTATTTTTTTTCAAAAACTAGTATTTCTACCCGAATCGACTTTGATGATTAATGGAATACACTAGACGCAATGTCACTAAAGCTAGCTTAGTTTTGAGTTGTACAAAGTGTACATCTCGTTATTTATTTTAAAATAATTTAATTATAAATATTACATCTCACACGCAAATAATTACGTCTGCTTCATATTTAAGGCAAAATAGGTCGTCTATTTAAAATAAAACCTGTTTACCAGGGTTCGTAATATAAAATATTATTTTCAAATTGAATACGGAATATTCTCTGTCATGTAAAATGACAAACCACTATATAAAAGGGCAAATTCAGCCTAATTTTTTATTACTCCAAATCGTTTTTCTATCGAGATGGCACGAGGTAAGCCAGTGACTGAAGAAGTGCGGAAAATTATAATCTCCAGTAACAATAAAGGCAAATCTACGTACCAAATTGCCAAGGACCTTTCTATGCCAAGGTCTACAATCCAAACTATCATCGAGCATCATCGAAAACACGACAAAATTTCTTGTTTAAAGAAATCCGGCCGCCCACGAATTACTACTAAAGCAGAAAACAGGATTCTGAGGAAGATCATCAAGAAAAATCGTCGTGCAAGAGCTGGAGAACTTACGGTACTATGGCGTGACGCAATTAAAAAAAACATTTCAGTGGATACTTGCAAGAGAGTGATGAAGAGGATGGGCTACGGTTTTTACACTGCTAAAGAGAAACCGTTACTTACACAACGGCAGAAAACTAACAGGTTGAAATTCGCCAAAAAGTACAGAAATTGGACCGTCGATCAGTGGCGTAAAATTATATGGAGTGACGAATCTAAATTTGAAGTCACAGTAGGCGATGAACGAAGTAAAGTCATTCGCGAAAAAGGAGAGGCATTTCAAAAAGATTGTCTTAAGCGTAAGGTAAAGTTTCCAGCTTCCTTAATGATTTGGGGCTGCATGTCGGCACAGGGTGTCGGCTGTCTGCAATTTATAGATGGAACCGTCAATGCCGAAAAATACAAAAGCATCTTACAAGAGAGTTTGCTGCCGTCTATACGTAAGTTAAAGTATAAAAATGCGTATACTTTTCAACAAGATGGTGCCTCATGCCATACCGCTAAAGCAACGATGGCGTGGCTGAAAAAGAAAAAAATACCTACCATGTCGTGGCCATCCAGCAGCCCGGACTTGTCTCCCATAGAAACGTTGTGGTGGAAAATGAAGAAGAAGTTGCGAAAGGACCCGTCCAGATCAAAAGCTGATCTTAAAGAGAAACTTACCTGTGTTTGGAATGAAACAACCCCGGAAGAGTGTCGACAGCTGGTAGATACAATGCCGCTCAGAATTAAAGCCGTTTTAGATGCAAAAGGAGACGCCACCAAGTGGTAGACGTTCTAATCTGCGTCGGTAACACTAAAGACGAACTTTTTTGCATTTTAGTACAATTGGTGAAACAATGTTTTTTTTATTACCAAGGAAAGTTCGTTTTTTTTTTCATTGAATAAATAAAATACGATTTATAACTTATACTGTTTTTATATTGCTAATTCTTCCAAACACCTTCGTCCCCCAGAATTTTTAGGTTAACGTTAGTTTAGTACATTTTTTTCCTACCAGACGTACTCATTTGCATTGGGGCTCGTATATGTTATAACACATTTTCTAAAAAAAGTGCTGTAAAATATAACATATTTTACAGCACTTTTGCTGCTGTAAAATATAACATATTTTACAGCATTTTGGGATGGAAAAAATCGGGCTTTAAACGGTTTTAATCCCAACAAGGCCTTGTTTTCTCTCTACATTGAAATATTAAATAGCAATCGCTTTCGTAAAACTAGTGCCTACGCCAAATTGGGATTAGGAGCCGGGCTCACGCTCGGGAAAACGCTAGGAGGATTATGAGACCCTATAGAGGGTAAAAACAATAATTTCACCAACTCATTTATATTTTTACGCCAATTACTCTTTGGTTATATATGGTCATATTTATCCCACTTCAAAGCCCAAAACAAGGCATATTTATACAATCATATGTTCCTCAGCATGATAAGCCCGAACGAGCAGCTGGCGCTCTTCGAGCTGCACATCTGCGTGCGTGACTACTGCTTCGCGCGCGAAGACAGGCTCGTCGGCGTCGCCGTCATGCGGCTTGCTGACAATATCGACCAGGTACAGTCAGCTTTTTTTTAACCTTACTATGGCTTTATAGGCCGGGCCCAATAAAGCGATTCCGCGACGAGTGCGCGGTTGGAGAGTAGCCTGGGGTAAATCCAGAGGAAACCTCCGACACGACCACGCGGGCGGTTTAAGCACAGTCAGAACTCCGCATATGAAAAGTTCAAAGGTCTTTTATTGTGTAAAAGAAGAGTTTATTACGTAGTAAGTTTTAATGCTGACTAAACGACCTGCCTTTGATTAACTTCTTTAAGCCTTTAACCACCGGATGTCACAAAAGTTACTCGCAATTTTCAACTCAAACGAAGGCGATTAAATGATTAATTCATCCCTTTTAGGATTCCGTACGAACGAAAAAGCGATGTACTTATTTCATGAATTTAATTTATAATTGGATGACATTTTACATTATATCACAAATAAAAATCCTTCTATCGGTCGATTTCAGAACGTATGTGCTGCTTGGCTCCCACTTGGCACGCGTGTGAAAATGGACGAAACGGGATGGACGATCCTCAGGATCCTCTCGCAACGGCATAGCGACGAGGTTGCCAAGGAATTCGTCAAACTCAAATCGGAGATGCGGTCCGAAGCTCCGGCCGGCGCCGGGCCTCCGGGCCAGGGACCGTCGTGAAACTCGTAAGGGCCAATCGCGAGCCACAGTTCTTCTAAATGCGTCCAAACGGACGTCACCGAGGATCGCCGATCTAACCGATCGCAGTGACAAATACTCCGCAGTTCTCGAATGTCTTCGCAATCCGACGTGGTACTTCACACGATTGAGACATGGGATCACGGAGATTCCGCCGACGAAGCAGATATGACGCTAGGCGCTGCGGTGGTTTCCGGTCAGTGCTCCTTTTATTTAGTACGGCCTCGTGGCGAGTTTTGTAAATATTATAAGAATATTAAGTTACGCGACAAGTAGAAATATTTTGCACAAATTCCTAAAAGTTAGCGAAAAAGACTGACCGTAGGCGGCCGCGGTCGCCGCGACGTCCACGCGCTCTAGGTATTCAGCAAATAAACCTACACTTTGCACTTTTGTAGGCATACTACTCAATTTCTCAGTTGTATTATTTTCAACTATTAATTTGAAAGGTCCATACGAACGGATTTGATAGGTTAAAGTTACTTACGGCATTATGATTAGTTATTTTTGATTGTTGCACATTTTGCTGGGTGGCTAAAGGGGTGGACGCGAATACACAATTTATGTAATAATACTTATATGGACCAAACTGAAAATACGGATACATTTATCCTAACCCATTAATGTTAAATCAACATTATTTAATCTAATTCATCATCTACTCGTTATACGTGTACAGTAAAATAATATATGGCCTTATGTAAATTATTTCCTTGTTTGTTTGAGAATACTTTGCTTACGTCGAGTTAGCGGGTACTATGTGTTGACGATGTACTTACTGGATGTGTCGAGTTGAAAGTGAAAGATGCGTCTATTCCTGTATAATAATATCATGATAAAATGAGTGGTATGTAGGATCGCAGGTGCGACTCGCGAGGCATGATTGTATAGGAGATGAGTGTTCCAATGATATGAATACGATTAAGGTTTATAATTTCTACCGATGTATTAAGGTCTAGTATTCCGTTCATGTCCCCTTTTGAGTGATCTTCGTTGTATTTTGTGGTCCACGTTGTTGCATAATATACTGATATGTAAATACCAACTTAAATGTAAAACATACTATCACATATTTGCTCTTACTTTTAATATGCTTGGCGTGTCTAATGTGTAATTTGAAATCTCCTATAACATTATGTATAAATTATTAAAAATTGTGATATTGTTATAAAATGAACATCTCATGGATATTTTATGTAAACCTGTTTTAGCTGATAAATCCAATATTGAGATGTTGGTTGTTATTGTTACATTTTTTTTGTTATACCTCATTTCTTGATAGGGCACTGATGAAATGATTTTCTAATTGATGTTTTCTGATTATGGGTTACTCATTTTTATCAAATATCAACATTCCATTGAAATTTTACTCACAGTCACTAGAATTTAAAAAAATCAGTGCTCAATAAATAATTCGTTAAGGCTATAATTATTATGGCAAATATCAATAACGAATCGTTGATTTAACAAGATAACATTATAATTATGACAATTAAATATTGATCACAGTCCAAAATCGAAACACAGCGTTTAAACATCACGTAAATAATATTTAGTGTGTGTATATTTTCAATACCACTAAGACTTCTTAATCTAAACGCAAAGTCATACAGTGAAAATGCTATCAACAAATCGATGCTTTTTCCCAATAACTGGCATATTTACTCTTTTCAAACATAATTGCATTACCTCCTTGGAAACTTTCGAACCAATGGAAAACATGTAACATTACACTTACTTTACTATTGAGCAATACTCTACCTACTTACAACCTACAATAATCCTCTTGTTTTACTAAAACGACAATTATTTTAATTAACAAAGAACTATAGCCTATGAATAAATGTCTCCTAGTCGTACGTACTTTACGGGATTCCTTTCTACACAGATTTGCTATAGAACTTTAGAATTTGACGTTAGATACCATTCAATTTACAAAACATGTTTTTAGACTCGATAATGCACAATTGCTAAGAGTTAGGCATTATGTATTCGAACAATACACTCAATATTAATTCATTATCGACCAGAAAACATAGTCAACAGCAAATCGTATTCAGGATATTTTCGTCCGCAATACGTATTTTTTGATTTCATACAACGCATTCTGTTTTTATACCACACACTCATATTTTTAAACTCATAAAGAAAAAATTACATACCTACTAATTTTGATTAAGTATTAAGATTTTTATTGTAAGATTACGCCAAAGGCTTGGACGAGTTTATTATGGACATGTTTTGGATTTTGAATTTCAGTGTTTTGTATACGACATGTTATCGGGTGTGTCTTAGTGTACCTAACAGTGTTATTCAATGTTAGTTGTATATGGTATAATAAATGTGACTTGTGTGTAGGAGAGATGTTAAGTACCTGGGTTTGTAATAACTTTGACTTTTTGTATTTGGACGGTTAAGCTAATTGTTAACAAAATTGCAATAAGTATTTTCAAGTCTTGGTTTCAACAAATAGATGGGTATAATCAAAGGTATTTATCTATAATAAATGATTTTATTGTGTGGGGATTACTGATCCGGTAGTAAATACTGCAAAATGTTTTACCTGTAATGGATTTGATGTTGCCAACTAAGAAAAGATAAATTGATGGCCGCTACTTGGTCTGTTTATTAAAGTTAATGTGATGTTACTTGTAAGAATATGAAGTCTAGGTGGCTTTGAAAATGTATACGATGTGTAGAAAAAGCACATCACTACCACCGTGGAACTTAGATTTTCTAAATATTAGCATTTATCATGGATTACATATCTATAGATAGAAAATGTGGTTTGTCTAGTCCAAATCTCAATAAATAATAATATATATTTACTCGTCTTAAAATATAATAATAAAATTTTGTTAATGAATTTGTAATTCCGAGTCGACTGAGTCTGTGTTTCTATTTCTATAGTGTTATAGCGAAATAATGTCAAATTGAAATTTATTGTTTTTAGCATTTGAGCAATCTATTCAAGGTAATAATGTTAATAAATACATGTCAATGTCAAAATTAAACGTTTAAAATATAATAGGGTATACAATTAAACATTTCTTGTCCGTCACAAACTTTGTTAAATAACAAATAGGAAGACTAGATAAATTTTAAATTCTATAAATTCAGACAGTCGCGTTAATGCGTTGAATAGAGTGTTACAGTTTTAAAAATTGGATCGCTTAACTCATGTAACGCCAGGTTCATTATCTGGTCTCGTTTCCGGAATTCCCATCGATATAAAGCCCACATGTCATTCATTTGTAAATAAAAGTAACGTCTCGCTTGCGGGCGGCTACAATACAGAGCGTGTGATAATACATAATATACAAATTAACAGTATTATGTACATTTTATCATTTACCGTATACCAATCATTCGATATTAGTTCCATCCTTGTATCACGGCTTTTGGAATCGCGGTTCGAGCTAGACTAAAAGAAAAGCGCACAGTGTTCATTAATCTCATCAAATTAAAATTGTAATTGACACATAACCTTTACCATTTGACAATACTTGGTAAATATTATTTTTAAGTGTAAAATATGATCGTCACATGCATCGGCATCATTGTAAGTCTGTTACGCTCCAATTTTAGTATTAAAATCACTAAACATTGCATATATCTTTGTATAAATGCATATATGTAAATGTTACATGTTTAAAACACATTATTGAATTTAGAATTTTTATGAAAAAAAAAAATAAATATCCGTATTTCAAATATATCTTGTTTCGTTTAATTTGGGTTTATTTTTTACCTATTTACTTGCCCAGTATGCTTAGATAAGTCCCTAAGTATTCAGTTTTAACGGTAAGTATTTACTGTCAAGGCGCCAATGTCATACATAATATATTATGTAGACAAAAAACAAAAGTCGATTTTCCTGTGGTAAATAGTGTAGTTATCAACTAAACTTTCTTCTTGTTCTCATAATAAATACCCAAACCCAATTCATAAGGAACGGACGAACGGACGCATTAAAAACAGGTGTAAATAAAATAATAATAATTACGAAGGTTTGCGCATGTAGGTACGTGGGTACAGTGAGAAGGTATGTATTTAGTTATTAAATGTCACGCTAGATGTCGGTAAACTGCATGTTACAGCTACAAATGCTCTATTTGCTAATTTAAGACTGGGTCTATAGATGTCGCTAAATGTTCTCGAGGCGAGGAGACTAAAATGTTTGTCACCTTTGCAATTTCTATAGAGTCCCAAAGTCAACATTCAGTTTAGCGACGAATAGTACGACTACACACATGAAATGAACAATATTTATTAGGTTAACCATTATTTACCTAGTACAATAGTACCTAATTCTGTCCGTCTTTTATTGTGTGTGTAAAATGGGGGTAGTTATCTTCTATAGTTCTGTAGATATGCAGTCATTATAATTGTATATTCGCCTATTACAAATGTAGGCCATATGATAATGTTAATAATTCATATAACGCCTTAGCAAATTTCTCAATGTGATTAACAAGTACTCTTACTACGTATTTAAGAATATAATCGTGCCTGTTTTCGAGAGCGGGAGGCAGAGTTTCCACTTGTAACGCTCTTAACAAACCTGTCTTCCTCCAAAAAAACTTAAATGACATACTGGTAACTTTCTAAATGCTAGTACGGGAAACTTGTACAATTGGGCTAAGAGTACTTTAGAGTCATTTGTGTAAAGTTGTGTATTGCGTTTATTAAATTTCTTTTCACACCTTATAGACAGAAAAGAGTTATTGTTGCCTTCGAATGAGGGATCAAAGTTGTACTTTTCTTCCCTCATTTGAGGGCAACAATGACTCTTTTCCTCATAGAAGGTGTGAAAAGCAGTATGTGACACTGTAGTAAAATCATTTGTAAGATATTTCATGTTTTTAGCAGCGGGCCTCATAGACGGTGTGAAAAGCAGTATGTGTCACACGGTAGCAAAATTATTTTCGTCTTGGGCGTAAACACTTGAATCCCTCGCTACGCTCAAGATTCTACTTTAGAATCCCTCGCTACGCTCAGGATTCTATTGTAGAATCTTTCGCTTCACTCAGAATTCAATATACCGCCCTCGCCGTAAATATATCATTTTGCTCCCTTGAGACACAATCTACTATTGTTTTGGGTACTATGTCTCTAGAGTATCAGACATAAAGCACTCACCGAAGTTGAATACAACTTCTGAGTAATCCACAAAACTACTCAAATAAAAAAAGTTCGTAATGTGTCAACTTCCCATCACGGCTGACTCGCAGCTGACTGCGATACTCTATTTAGGGAGCGGACAAACAGATCGGAACGCAGACGAACCGCATACTATGCTTGCGTAGCGATACACGTGACGTCACATTACAGGACAGAGTATTTAAAACACGTCACCCATTCATGAACTTCTAGTCTGAAAGAGCATTTCATTACCAACGGTCGCGTACGCACGTTACACGTTCGAATTCGCGCGCTATTTATATCCCGTTTTTCAAGAACAAAAGGGTTTTTAATAGTACCGGTAGTGTTCGTAGTGAAGATGAGCGGAAATTTTCTGACCATCCCCGGAGATGAGCCGATACAAAGGCGGTCACGGGTAAGGCTTCACTGCTGGTGTGGTTGATGCATGAATGAAAGCCATTTAACTAAGGGCCGCTTTGAAGGTTACTATTGCATAATGCAGTGTTTTTCCGTTCCGTACCAGAATGGTAAGAAAGAAACTCTTAAGTTTTTACTTTGTCTGTCTGTCTGTCTGTCACATCGCTAAATATCTCAAGAACTACTTATGCTATCGATTTGAAATTTGGAACAGTTATAAAGAATATGTACACATTGCACATAGACCATGTTTTTTTGTTTTTTTTTTTATAATTTTCTGTGACAGATTAGGTAGTTCAAAATTTGATAGTGTAGTGAATATGTCAAATGGGGTGTCATATGAAAGGGCTTGAGTCGCACATTATGATTTTTTAAATTATATTTTACGTTGAGTCATTTTCGATTTATGAGGGAAAATGTAACAAAAAATACCGTTCCTCTTCCCTTATCTCCAAAGTTTACCAAGGAAATAATATGAAATGATTGCAATCAATGTATATTTTACAGGAAAAACATAACTGTAGGTCTATCTAGTTTTTCTTTTTTTTATCATAAAAAGACATATCTATACTAAGTTTGTAATTTAATCACCTTTGCATGTATTTTTGTTCTATAAGTTCCTACGCGATTATGCTGAAAGTACCTTTCCAATAAAGAAAAAAATTAAAATCAGTCCACGCAATAAAGAATTATCCTTGAAAACTCACCATACATGCTAAGTTATTCAGTCGCTCAAATTTCTAACAAAATTCGCCGATAGATAGCGCTGTACCCATGGCGTTCAATTGCTACAGCATGTTGTTTTGATTTTCCATAGGGTTGAAACCAGTACAGATCTGTATACGAAACCCTCGGTACGCGAGTCGGACTCGCACTTAACCGGTTTTTTTAACTAAGCAATCCTTTCTTCAAATCTATGCGGATTACCTGACTTTTGGATTTAAACAAACGACCCCTATTCGCTACGTTATCTAAACGTGGGCACAAGACTAATACGCGTTTCTTTTTGTCTTTTCTGTAACCATCCGGCTTGGCCACGTTTTGGCGCCAAATTTTTTTACTATTTTTTTACTACAAATGCTGGGGTTTGACCAAAACAAACTTCCTGTGCTATTTTGTTATTTGCGAGCGTCGTGTTTGAAATAGATTTTAATGTTTCTCTCTTCGACCACGCCAGTCTCATGCGCATATGAAAGGGAGACCTTGTTCGCTATCTTTATTACAATCTGATGTGGTTTTGTATAGTAAAATCTTTCATATTTTACAATTACTGTCAATGTTATCTGTGTTTTTGACACTAAAATATTATTACTGTGTTTTCATCTTGCATTATATGAGTCTTGGTAGCATTGGTCAATACTATTTAACAATTAAATGATATTTATTGAACGACAAATCAGAGTACCTAGAATAATAACAGAAAATATTTGAATTTAAATTCATTTGAATTGGAATGTATCCAATAGTATTAAATTGGAATTCTAGGTATAATTAATGAAAGAAAGAAAACGAGTTGATTAAGAGTATGTAAAGTTATGATGCGTAGATAAAAATAATGAACTTTAACATTTTCGACATTTGATTTAATGACCAAGAGATAAGGTTTGGTTTAGTTACAACATCGAATTTTAGAAAAGTTTTTAATTTATATGAGTTAAGGAAATAATAAGCTGCAAGTAGTTATCGCTGTTCCAACTACGCTGCCGATTTATATTACTTATTCAAATCACTGAAGTTGTAAGTTGAAGAACTTTTAATTAGGAATTCCTAAGAAACATGTGGAAACGTGTGGTTCCCAATTTGTAAAATTCTCTAATAAAACAAACAAACAAACAACCTCTCACCCTAAACGCATATACCTTCTCCGTTCCGTCGTGGGTAAATAATGAAACTATTTCTTACATTAACGCTGGAGGTACATACTTAATATTGAACTAGCACTTACCCTCGTCTTCATCCGACTAAACTCTCGTATCAAATTATCCCAGATTTATTCCTTAAGGGATGTTTTTGGGATTAAAAGTTTATTCTAAATCCGTTCAACCATTTTTACGTGTTTGAGTAGTAAAATCCAAACTTTCACATTTATAAAAAGTAAACGTGCCATCTTCAAAAAAGTTGTAAGTGCCAAGTGCAAAGTGTTTTGTGTCTTTATCGAGCACTGGGACGTTTTCTTGAGCTCTCAAGCCAAGAAACACGAAAATTTCAAACGCAATGAAAAATCGAATCTTTAAACAAATGGATAAACATTTTATATTGTTTATGAGTACGTAATAGGATCGCATTTACATTATAAAAAGTATTGTACGTCCGTCTGTCGCTATATATGTAACGGCTTGTGATGTAAACTATAATATATCGTTCAGGCGGAACGAATAAATCACAGCTGTGATCATTTGAATGCAATAGAATTAAATATCTAATTTAAATTTAAAGACGTAGACTTTGTTGTCTGTGTTCAGTTTGCATATAGATAAGTAAATGTAGGTATTTAAAAAAAACATAAATGTTTTATAACGATTATTTATTGACTATTCAGCAAATGACTTGATTTTTTGCTGGCGTACTAGTCGTAACATTTTAAAAAGCTTTATTATCAAATCTGATACAATTGACTCTACGAATATATAATAACCACATCTTCCGGTCAGTGAAATGTATATTAGATGAATGGAGAAATTATCTTCGAGTTTTATTGGATTAATACCTACTAATGTCCCAGTGATTGGCTCGGAACCAATACTTTGCTAGTTTTTCAATAGGTGAAGGTATGTTTGACTCCTAGGTAATGGTTTTGACTAGTTATTGATGACCTCTATTTTAATGAATTAAGATAGAAAGTGTTACGTGCAACGCAACGACTCTGAGCAACTATTTGAGCCTTTAAACCCTTAGCAAATTAAAAAAATAAAAATATCGCTATATTATGTCATTTGTACCTGTATGTACATAACTACTGTTAATTGTACGTTTTAATAAACTGGCTATCCAGTTGTGATGTTACTATTTTACATACCTACAGTTTTATTAATAGAGACGTTTTTTGATAGTAAATATTATTTTAATACTTATAATCCAGGACCTAAGTTCGCATATGAAGAATATTTTTACGGGAAAGGTGAGTAGGAGTCTTTAGTTAAGTATTTTATACTCAGGTGAACAGCTAAATTTTACAAGTATATTTTTCAGCTATGATGTCATTGTTTTTTTGTATGAAAAACCTGTCAAGTAAACGAACTTCATGAGCTGGTTCCAAAAATATATGTTTTATTCCATTACATTTCAAGCAATGGTATCGAAGAAAACTTTTTCAAAACACTCGAAATTTGGGCTGTTCCTGACGGGAAACGGCAAAATGATTTTTTCTTAAATACACGCCAAATAACTCGTTATGTTCTCATATCTTTATATAAGTAATAAAAGGAGTTGGGAAAATATAAATGCTTACAAATAGTAGGTATTTTTTTTTTAAAACGGCAAAAGAGCAACATAGCTGACGTCATATCTGGAAATTGTACCAGGTGACGTATATCCAACCAAGTCTAAAATACTTACAGAGAGGTAGGGCACAGCAAAATATCATCTTGCTCGAATTTGGAGCAGCCCAACTGGGAAAGTACCTCCGCTTTGCAGAAGACCACAGCCATAATAACATTATTTACTATACAAGTATGTAGTGTTGTGTTCCTGGAGGTGAGCAAGGTTGCCAAAGCTCCCAAGGATGCACTGTGTTGAAAGCGAGGGACCTAAATGTGTTCCTTCTGCTGTCAACACAGTGCATCCTCAAATCTTATAAAGGGTTGACAACGCGCACGTGATTCCTTTGGAGTTGCGGGCGTCTATAGGCTGCGGTGGCCGCTTACCATCAGGTGGACCGTACGCTAGTTTGCCACCGGCGTTGTATAAAAAAAATCTTAACAGGTCTCTTACTAATAAATCTTTACAGAGAAAAATCACCATACGCAAACTGCATAAAACTGCAGTCAGCTACAAAATGTTAGTATTGCTGCTTTAAAAATAGTAGGCATTCATATTTTCCGAACTCATTTCATTGCGTTTATACAATGAGTCATATTGATATTATTGATCATACAATGAGTCGTTCGGATTCACCTCAGATTCGGTTGAAACTGCTCAACCAATCTCACTGGAGCGCAAACTCTTAGAGTATTCCAGTGTTCTAAACCACACGCGTGGTCGTGCCGGAGGTTTTCCCCAGGCTACTCTCGAACCGCGCACTCCTATCGCTTTATTGGGCCCGGCCTATAAAGCCACAGTCAGGTTCAAAAAAAAAACAAAAAAAAGTCGTTCGGCATATGTTTAAGAAAAATTCATCCAGCCGTTTCCGAT
This sequence comes from Epiblema foenella, assembly GCA_963556455.1. Taxonomy (NCBI): domain Eukaryota; kingdom Metazoa; phylum Arthropoda; class Insecta; order Lepidoptera; family Tortricidae; genus Epiblema; species Epiblema foenella. The sequence continues at coordinate 8,361,350 of OY747113.1, read as the reverse complement.
CAGGAATATCTCAAACTAAAAAAGATTAAAAAAAAAGAAAGTAGAAGAAAAAGAAAAAAAAAGAAGCGTGAGAAAGTATTTTGAAAATGATACCCCAAGAGGTTTGTGAGGAAAGTCGTTTTCTTTTTCATACAAAAAATTGATGACTTTATAGCTGGAAAATACATGACAATACTGCCCACCCGTGTCTACTTACAAAGACTCCTAATCAACTTTCCTAAAAAAATACTCCATACGCGAGCTTCCCTGCAGGACAATATCGGTACGGAGTCTGTACTACGGACAGACAAGAAAGTGTATTAGTAGGTTATCTTATAGTTCGATACAGTTGATAGTACTACATTATTTCACGTAAGACTGGCATTCAATTTGCAAACCGAATTTAATTTTGTTTGTCTATTTTAGTTATTGCGAAAAGTGAGACATGTTTTTGTATAATCCCTACGCCGCAATCCCAATTTCCTTTAATACGTTAACGTACGTTACGTTTTTAATACGTTTGACCGTTTCCTTTCCTTTGATGAAAATAAAGGAAACGGTCAAACGTATTTTCAAAATACGTAGTACGTACGAAGTATACAAAAAACCGCAATAAAATTCATATTACGACTGAGCTAACAGAGGCCGAGGCAGCAAGTCGACCGAATGTATTTGATTAGCGCAAAATTTGAGTTTATATTAAATAAAACCTTTGTCGCACGGTTCAATAAAAATGTGTTTAAGGCAAATAAATAATTATGATTATGATGATTATAATTATGAATATCATTTCCGAGACAAAAATGAATAAATTTAAACGAATTGAGACTTTTTATCTATTTAGACATTTTAGACACTTTCTGTCAGATAAAACTAATGCGAAATATTTGTGTTCACAGTAAAACAGAAGAAAAAATTATGAAAGTTCAGACAAAGCAAATTAGATTTTAAATAAAGAATAATAAATAAATAAATAAATTCAAGCATCAAAGAGGCTCATACAAACATAACACCCCAGTCGCGTCACTCAAGAGTAATTTAAAGTCTATATTCAATTAATTTACATTAAATATTAAAATTAAATTAAAATAAAATGTCAATTATTAAAAACTTTAAAATGAAAGCAAAGTTTATTATGAGGTGTCCATTATTTACCTCACTCCGTTTTTAACATATCTGTCACAGCAGTGCATGATGTAGGGACAGTCAACACGGTTTGCGATCACCGCCAGGACGGCATTGAGACTGGCTCAGTACGCGCTGCACCAGGGACGGACGCCGCGCGCACGCGCATGGCGTGGTACCGTCAACTAATAATGAGATATGATGTCCAATCATGAATATCATGATTTAATTAGAGACAATTGTCTTGTTCGTTATTTGTTATTGTTTATCATTTGCAGTTCGCATTGTCAAAATCGAATCATTTTTTTTTTAATTATTTAAATTTAATATTTTCAGAAATTACAATTAAGTATCACGTATTTCTAATTAATCACAGAGTAAAATTGTAACTGCTACCGATATATATCCTACTATAGCTTATACGCCGTCCAAATCAAATTAATCAGGATAAAGTTGGTCAGTAAAAGTTGTATAAATATTATTTGTTTATATATTTGTTTGAATAAATGAGATTGATGGACTAATATAAAAAGAGGGCTGTCGTATATTTACATATCAATTTAGGGCATCTCTGACATTGTTTGCTTGTTATTACGCGAACACATATTTGAAGTAGGGAAAGCGTTCTTTGTGGTAATCGGTGCGGAATATTAATCAAATAGAAAATACGGTTTGTTTTTACATAACAAACGAAGATAATGATACAATATCTATTCGATTTTGTGTTTTTTTTTTCAAACTTACTCTAATTCTGTTCAGGCCATCTCTTTTCCATTTTATTTTGAGATCGCTGAACGTTCCTTTACTGTCTTTAAAATGAATTGAGTCCATTAATGTAATAAGGTGGTTTATCAAGGGTACAGTATACAGATTGACTTGTTTGAATTACAAGAAAAATATACCTACTCTCTTCTATAGACTACTCTAATCTACACATTGATCATAATTTCTGCAACTAGTGCAGTACCACAACTAATTCAAACCCATCGAAATATAATAAGTATAGAAGTGTAACGTCATACGAAACTGACGTCGAAATAGAACCCATTTTTGACGTTGTTGAAACTCATGTTTCATGACCAATCAAATATGCAGATCAGTTTAAGAGGGTACCTATGAACATTTCGTTACAACTCGTCATAGTGGCGATCGCCTGCGAGCGGCCATGTTTAGCTACCCACACTAAAACAATTACTGTGTGCGTGCCGTTCGAGTGCTGCCGGTTCAACTAACGTGTTGATCACTGTTAGAGAGTTTAGAGTGAGGTAGGAAAAAAATGTGATGATATTTAAATGTTTTTATTTTATTGGCATTACATACGCACTTATTAATTATCTAATACTAGGTGCGTATGTCCCTATAGACATCGATCTACTTTTTCTTCCGTCACCCATTTCTGGCAAGACTCCTTCCAAAACTGGTCATCTTTATAAATCTTTGCAGTCTTAAGCTGGAAGTTGCACCTGTCCACACCGCAAATAAACATACGTTTATTTGGCTGAAAACAAAATAACGATTTTTCAATATATTAATTTTATTGACATCACTATACTAAAGTAAAATAACCGATCACTCATGTAAAAACGTCGAATATAGCTCTAGCACGACATGTCCAAGTGTTCGATTGCCTATACAAGTCGAACTATATTCGACGTTTTTTACGCGAGTGATTCGTTTATTTAACTATATGACTGGATTTCACGGTAGTTTTACTTGCATTATCCTCCGATCTGCATAAAGATCGCTTTGCGAAATTTTGACTAGATAGCAAAGTATACCCGGTTTATTTCCAAATTTCAATTACCTGATAACATATGTTGTAACCAGTAAACATATATGTTGGGACTCTATACAAACTATTTTTAGAGGTGCATGTATACGAAATAATCAACAAAATTGGAATAAGTTTGTCAGGAAAAAAGTCAAATTTGGAATGATAATAACGTGGAGTCCACGGGTTTCGGGGACTAGTTTTACTTTAAATTACTTTCCACAGAAACTGCTTGGCCTAAAAATCTGAAATTGCACAGACGTATAATTCTATAACTAATCTAAATAAATCAATCATAAATTTTCGGGCGCTCGTTAAAAAATAAAAATTATTAGAGTTTGAATGTTAGGCGGGGACTAGTTTTACTTTAAATTACTTTCCACTGAAACTACTTGTCCTAAAAATCTGAAATTGCACATACATATAATTCGATAACTATTCCAAACCCGGCAAGCTAGTTAAGAAATAAAAATTATTACAATTTGAATTTTACAATTAGTTTGATGAGGGAGATTAAGGGAACAGTTGAATAAAATGGAAACTAATGCACTCTGCTTAGTTCTAAAACTGATCTGGAGTCCTGGTTAGATTGCACATCCCACTGTGGCGTCAGAAATAGCCGCGCGATTTAGATTTTCATAGACTAACTTGATTGTTTTGTTTTATAAAGGAAATATCCAAAATTTTCACAGAACGTCAAAAATATAGAGGCACATATCCAAACATAAAAATATCACTAGCAGCAATAACATGGTGAATTATCTTTTAACTTGTGTGGCCGTAGTACTGTTGGATTGTTTCGTCCCAAACAGTTCACGTACCCATACTACCCATTTCTGTAAAAAAATCGTATTAGTTTAGTGCATTGAGAAGAAATAAAATAAATAAACTTAGCATGTAAACTTACTCACCAGGTATCAATCCGTTGCGGACGCGCTACATCTACAGAATAGGCGGACTCGACTAATTCGACTGTGTGTGTATCCGTCCGTTTATCACAGTCAATTTTCTCCAAAACTACTGGACTGATTGAGTTGAAATTTGGCACACATATGTAAATCGGTGTCCCAAATACGGATATGTTACGTAAATAAATAAATTTTTAAACATGGGAGGTACTTGTGGGGTGTAAATAATATTAAAAAAAAAAAATTGCGAACTATATCGTGTGACATATCAAATGAAAGGGTACATTATGAGGATATCAAATATATTTTTTTCATAATTTGAAGATAAACATTTTTGAAATTATTTAAGAAAATAGGCGAAAATTGACCATTTCTCCGCCCCCCTCTTATCTCCTAAAGTACTGGCCATAAAAATATATAAAAAATACAGAAAATAGTCCTATACCTACAGATTACAGGAAAACGTATAAGAAGAATATGGTATTTTAGTACCACCGTTGAACTAGTATGAATATTTATATTTCGCTGTATGGCCGAATGAATTAAATTTAAAAAAATAGCACAGCAACGGTAAATGAAAGTGCTTAGAAATGAATTATACCTTTTTATAAAGAGCATATTCTATTCTTTACTTTAGTCGTACATATTTTGGCGCTAATGTGTGAAGTTTTTGAGAAAACTAAACTTACAGCAAAAAATATCGATAATTTTTTGAAAACGTTCGTATTTGGTGGCAGATTGCGCTGAAACTATGAGTGATATCGCTTTTGTATGTAGTAGAGGTTTATAGCTAATTTATCAAGGATTATTTCGTTCCTGTACACTTTTTATGTATCGTGTACGGTTTTCTTTTAAAATGGAAAATACCGCGCTCCGGGACACTTTCACGGGTGGGGGGGGGGGGGGTGACGCTCGCCCCGGAGGGGGGGGGGGGGGAGAGTAGATAAAATTGAACTTTGTCCTATAACCTACATATCCTGATAGATAAAAGTTCTCCATTAATTTTGCCAAATTTTCAGCTAATTTCATTGAACTACACCGACCTTAACGCAGCGACGAGAGCGATACGTCCGTTCATTGAGAAGGCCCGGCGCGTAATGAATCGAACAACGTTTTCGCGCGCGGTTATATAGTAGTTTTTAAAAAATCATCGAAATTAAGTTGGTCATCCATAAGCATTAAAAAAAACAGGAAATATCAAGCAAAACCTGTAGGTTCATAATAATATGTTTTTTATTCCAAAACATAATCAAATACGTGAGAAATAAAATGTTTTATCAAACCGAATTCGACATTTTGTAGTATTATTTAAAATATTAAAAACGAATATTTTAGAACTATTGCGATGGCTATGTAGAAAACGTATCAGTACAAGAACAGAACATAATTTGTCTCGTAAATCTCTTAATACCTAATATCTAAAGAATATTAAAAGCTTTACGAGAAAAATTATGTTCTGTTCTTGTACTGATACGTTTTCCTTATTCATTGTGTAGATATTGAACCCCGAGATAGGCGCCATTAAGACGCTTTAACCTCGCCTCGGGACATTTGGACGTAGAAAATAGATTATGATGAAAGGTTAATAACTGTGTACTACATGTTCATGTAAATAAATAAATGAATTATGTCATGCAGTTCTAATACTCTTCTAACTTTAATAGATAAATAAAAGACTCAGGGACAAATATTCGTGCTCATCACATATAAAAACAAATCCCTTGACCAGGATTCGAACCCGGGACCATCAGTTTCGTAGGCGGGGACACTACCAACTAGGCTAAAGTGGTCCGTCCAAGAAAGAGCAAGTGCTATCGTGTGCAAGCGAATACTCTTGTGATTGATCTGTAGTCGTTAGCGTCCATAGGCTAGGGTATCTGCTCTGCTTACCATCAGGCAGGCCATAAGCTTATCTGTCATTGTCACCATTGTTGTATAAAAAACGTGATTGGCCGTCAAACACTGGTTTTGTTAGATTAGGGACCATTCGTGAATTAAGTACCGTTGATTATTTTGTGCCTCCGTTTTAATAAGTCAAAATGTACTGTACATTCATTCAATTAATAAGTCCATGTCAAATGAGACCGATATCGCTACACGTAGGTACATATTGACATACAGTATTAAATGACTTTAATCTCTGAGGAAGACCGTTTGCCACCAGACAAAGCGTACATTTTCAATGAAAGCCTCATTTCCCTGAGGGTCCCTGCAAATGATTTATTTATATTTGACACGAATCCGATCTGTATTTTATCAAGGCTATTATTTGTACCGCAAGCTGTTTGCTTATAAATAGGTACATGTTTGTATAATTACATAATAGTCTACATTACATAAAATGTCCATCCGTAACATAACTATCCTATAACTAGGTTATAAGTATTAGTCATAATATGTGATAATCCATATTGAAAGGAACCTTATGGCGGCCGGCACTTACGCCTTTATTGCCGCTGTTCCAATACAATAGTGAATAGCTGCAACGTAAGCGCCTGCCGCCATAAGGTCCCTTTCGATGTGGATTATCACATATATAGGATGCCAAACGAATGCTCCGATTAACAAAAATGAAGTATTTTATTTTAATGTTTCGCTACGTAATTAATACATACTTACGAGAGCTCCAACTGCTCCAAACTGTCATTGTTGAGCCAAAAGACTACAAACAAAATAGAGTGAATATGCAAGCTTGAATATCTTGAATCACTGCTTGATTATAAGATATGAGAACTGAAAATACTTATTCTCAAATAGTTTTTTTTTCTAAAGTGACACATCAACCAGGTTATTTGTCAGTATGACAATATTTTAAAACCTTCCAACTGTAGTCCAAATTAGTTAAATATGTATGGCCTAAATGAACTTGAATATTACTCTTTTAGATTGACTATTAGGGCTATAACAAAGAAGAAAAGAAGTATTCTACTCAACTTGAAATAAAAATGTAAGATATGCAATGCATAGAAAATTATTATTGACCAAATGGAATTACTTTTGGATCATAGTTGTTGTTCTAGACTACCAATATTTTAATGGTTTTATTGAACATTCTTTTATTTTTCCCTGCCGTTTTCCTAACGCTTGATAAATCTTTTATACAATAAAGATGTCACGTAAATCGATTAAAATGGGCTACTTAAGACCCTTAAGTACAGTTTGAAAGTTTATTTAGGAAGTTTGCTATAAAAGAGTGTACCTAAGTACAATACTACTTCTATATAACTAATCAGTATTAAGTATGCTCGAATATTTTTCTGACGTTTTCTAGCTACAGTCTCGACTACAAATAAAAAAAAGTATACAGAAAAACTGTGGTCTTGAAAATGAGGCAACTGAAATGCTGAAATTAGTAGCTTAGTTATAACTATAATGCTGTCTAATTATTATGAATTTATACATAAATAAACCTACAACAACTTTTTTTAAATTATACAGTTAAAACTGTTGTTCGTATTGTATCATGTTCTTCGTAAGTATTAATATTTTTATTATAAGGCACTTGTCCCACCGCCGGCGAGTAACGAGTAATCTCATAGTAATTCCACTCACTTGAGCGAGAAAACGAGTAGAATTACTATGAAAGTGCTCGCTGCTCGCCGGCGGTGGGACAAGTGCCTAATTGGCAATATATCGTTTTACTACAAGGCCTTCAAAAAAAAAACGAGTTAATATATAAAAATAAATATGTATTTATGAATTGAATAAATAAAGTAATAACAATCGCAAAAGACATTTTCGTACCTCATTGCCTAACACTTGCTCCAAGTTGGTATCAAGAGCTGACTCTCCACTTCATGTCTGCATGGCAAACTTTCCTATTTCGGCCACATACTGCGAAGATTGAATAGCACACTAGAATACCTGGTCATTGTCGGCAATACTGAGAACATGAAAACCCGGGGTCGTTCGCCAAAGCGGTGATCTGAAGTGAAGAGAGCCACATCATCCAAATTTTGTCTTATGTTGAGGGCTTCTTCGGACCGTGATCGATGGAGGAAAATTGTCTGTACCTCGATTTTCGTGGCCACGGTCCTCAGTAATGGCGGGCCAATTGAAGAGATAAAGAGAGCACTAATGCCTATTTATATCTCTGTTTATTCGACTTAACATATCGATTGGAAACGGTTTTGTATTTACACTTCCACGCGAACCAAGCATCATATATTTCAGAACTAGTACCAGCGCGTGTCAAATATGAAGCCAATTCCAATTCAGTAATTAATCATGGGAATAGCCACGATTATTCTTAGCATTTTATAAGTACAACCATTTTGCAGAAAATTCAAGAATTTTCAATTATTTTATTGCTTCGTCGACACGAAACAAGAGGAGGTACAGACGGCAGCTGACAATGCGGGACGTAAATCTAGTTTTTACGGTAACAGTCAAACTAACGATATATTTGTTTTATTATACTCGTACTTATATGACACTGGCACTATGCCAGGGTCACATACCATCCTACTAACCGAAAATCATTTCTGATATCCAATCTAATAACTAGGTATACGACATTTTTGCATTGTATAATGGTTTTGCGAGCGCGCTGATCAATTCCATTGTCACCAACATTTCTAGAGAAATCGCTGTAGACATTTTTGGCATGAAGCATGTTTTTCACCATGTAAATTACCTATGTGGTATGAAAACACCAAGGTATTGCACGACTGTATCATTTTATTGATATAACTAAGTTATCTAATTGGTAAATTAGATATAGTAAAAATCTATAGTTTTGTGCATTAACTACTGCAATTTGATAACAATATATCATAATCTGCAGGACACCAATACTGTTATGAGCGTTATGAAAATGTATCACACAAAAAGTGCATGTCGGTCGCCGGATTTGAACCTGGGTTCATCGACTCTGTAAGCCGTAGGTACGATATACCACCGAGCCACTTATGACTTCATGACTTCACTCCTTGCTGTCGTGCCATTTCCATGGCAACGGAACTGCTAGAGCCCCGTCGCAACGAAATGGATTGTGAAGGAAACCACATGACTAAAAAAAATAGACAATTTAATTCTCCAAGTCACCCGTATTCGACTTAGTAACTATTTACCCCTATATTTAATGTATACTTTAACGGGATAATCTGACATTTATATAAAAATAATATAGTACTCATATATTTGTCCTAACAGTATTAATAAAATATACTTCAACGCCAGATACCAGCAGTAATTTAAATGTTTTGATGTTACCTACTTAAAGTTTTATGCCCCTGGACCTTTGCTTTCACTGATGTAGAAAAATTAATTTTGTTTGTGAGCAAAGAAAATAACAGTTCACAGCGCGGGCGCCGCCCCTTCCGGGTTCATGTCGTTGGCCTCTTAAACTTATATTATAGGTATACAACATTTTAATTAATTTTTGTACATCTTTAGTGGAATTCACTGTTTTGTAATCCGTCTATTACGATCCTTCCGTAAGCAAAAAATTCGATGGGAAATCTGCTGGAGCTTTCAACGTCGCATACTTGCCGCTATTATATTATACTTCTAACAATGCTATGACACTGATTTTTGGTTTGACTGTATTTCTTATCATGGCTTTAAAATTAAAGTATGCTCTCAAGACGTATTATTTTAATGAATATAATATATTATAAAAAATAAGTTAGATGAATACGACACGTAAGCGGCAGTGAGTGAAAACGCTTTATCATATAATTTAGATTCGTTTATTTCTGATGAATATAAGTAAGAGATAAGAATAAGAATAATAATAATGATAATATTTTTCTTACTGCTAAGCAAACAAACACATTTACAATTTGGCACAAATAAAAAAATCAAACCGATATCTAAAATACTATTCATATCTAACATAACTACGTGTTTTCTAATGTCTATTTGTCTTTTTTAGGAATGTAACTACCTGTTAAAAAAGAATAGTGATATCTATATTTACGTATCCGCAACACATTCAGCGAGTAGGTACTACTTAGTCTTAACTACGAGAATATCGAAATTCTAATACCATTATCCCAAGTACCTGACTCATGCTATTTACCTAAACTTTACCGCGTCAATCTCGCGCTCGCTCCGCCATCGTTCGTAGCCCCGCTCCAATCAAAACAAGATGCAGTTTGTTTATTTGAACTGCGAAGTAATCAAAATAAACGTTTAATTTTATCTTCGAATGCCACGAATACTGTAAATCGTGGAATGCAGGAAGTGAGTCAGGACGTCAAGGCGGGCATCATTCAAAGCTAACGAGTTTTACCGCAAGGTCGACTCAAGCGCACGCCAGCTCTGCTGACTCATGCGTCTGTCATTCAACCGCTCACGACACATGCAGAAGTATTTTGGATCTACCCGCTTTACGAGTACTTCCGAGGGATTTGACAAGAGGCTTTTTTTACCAAGGGGGCTAATGTGATATACCAAGTCACATTCCAAATCGAGGACACTTCCAACGATCGAAACACATTAAACTCACGCAAGTCAAGCGTACTATGTCGCAAGACAATACGAAAACGAAAGCAGAAAGATAACCCATTTCGCATGTAACAAAAATGTAATTTATGTAGTTGATCTGGGGCGTACGGTAGTGCCCCCGCCAAGACGAGACGAGCGAAGTGCAAAGGCACTACCTAGTTTTTCCCGAAACCCTCATAACTTGAGTTTGGTTTGGACTAACCTGCGCGTCTAAGTATTTTAAATTATATTCATGTTAAAACAAAATTTCTCTCTTTTCACCTACGCTACGAGTATCGCAATCCCAGTCAACTTACTAAACTAGTACTTCAAAATGTTTATAACGAATTCCAACATTCCAGTTGTCAAGATTTTTTCGTGAAGCAAAAAGTAGTCAGATGAAATATTTCAACGGAAATGTTGACTTTTAACGTGCTTTTATGATTTTACATCGACATTGGATTCTTTTGACACTGATTGTTTCACTATAAACGTGAATTAGTGTACCAGTTTTATTCAGGAGATTAATAGGGCATGGTTATGGTTAAGATTTGTATTGACAAAATTTTACTTTATATTTAATGCAAACCATAATTCAATACCTTAGCTAAGGGTCCTCTTCCTAGGGAACGGTGCGGTGGGGTGTGGTGGAATGGTGCGATGGGCTAGCGTATTGACAGTAGTTCGCTTACTCGGTGTTAGCATAGTGTTAATCCATCATCTACCGAACCCGGTAATTATAGTTAATTGCAACGTGTGTCGTGCCCTGTTAAACGCATATATATATTCATAATCTAAGCCCGATAGACATTGAGCCATAGAAACAACCAAACGCTGTCCAATGGAGAAAGTATATACTCGTATCAGTTACATTATCATAATTCTCTATCCATCTACTACAAATACAATACCCTTAACAACAAATAAGCAATACAAGTGTAATGAACTCTCCTCGTGTGCCCTTGAACGTGAAATTTAATTAAACCTTACCCTTACTACATAATATCAGCGATCCGACAAGTCGATTAATAATTAACATATCCTACAATATTCGATAGTAGTGCATTATTATCGTGTCCGGGAAGGAGGTTATTGCAAGCTGAGTATTATTTTTAAACAGACGAGCTTACGAGTCTGTTTAATTAACACGAAGTCTGCAATTTCCATTTCAGCCAAGGCTATTATAGTGCTTTTTCTTAAAACGGGGGAAATAAGACGAAAAACTAAATGGTTTTCTGCCGTTTTTTTCTTTAAACAAAAACGCGAATTTATTTTTCTACCTATTTTCGTGTTTCGTGTCCGTCCGTCACCAGCTTGTATCTCATGAACCGTAAATTGAAATTTTCACAGATGATGTTTTTCTTTTGCCGCTATAACAACAAATAAAATAAAAAAACAGAATAAATAAATATCTAAGGGGGCTCCCATACAACAAACGTGATATTTTTCCGTTTTTATAGATAATGGTACGGAACCCTTCGTGCGCGAATCCAACTTTCACTTGGCCGATTTTTAAAAATTTTGGAACTCGACATTTAATGGTATTTCAGGCGCGTGGAGTTAGTCTGCAATGTGTTTTTTCTGACCTTAAACTATGCCTACACTTACCTTCCAATATGTAGCTACTTTGCGGGCTCAAAAATGAGAAAATAATACTACATGCCGTGCAATCATTCAGGTGGCTATGGCCGGTGGGCGGCGGAGAAGAAAAAGTCATTGTCGCCTGGTTGGTAGAGCGTCATAGAATGTACCTACTTGCAAGGCCGCAATCAGACGCTGCTGCAGAGCATTAATTTATTTGTTTGTGTATTGGTTTTACTCTGATGGTGTGATCGTCGTACCTCTGTAGCTCAGTCCTGAAATGTAATTAAAAGCGTGCAAGTTCTTACAACATGTATATATATGCCTTTAATGAAATGAAATATATAGACACAATAGTAACAATTGTTACAAGTCAAGGTAGGTAGAGTACTGAGCTTACAATAGTGTTTAACTATTATTAATTACAATTACTCATATTACATGTCACTTATCCTCAATATCAATATTTGTGACATAAAAATATTCATATTGGAATATTTTTATGTCACAAATATTTTTACCTTATAAAATTATCGGTAGGCTAAAAAACTCATCGTATGAATAAAATGACTCCTGCGTCAACCACTTCTTCAGCCTAACCTTGAAAGCTGCGTTGGAAGCTGCATCTCTAACAGCGTCTGGCAGGCGGTTGTAAATAGAGGGGCCTAGTACGCGGATCGCTCCGACTTGGCAAGTCTGTGAGTTTCGGCGACCAGCCTGTTGTGGTGTCTATTACTGCGCAGATTATAGTTTGTCTTAATGCCTCTACGCTTGAACATATCCAAGTTCTCGTGTGTGAACACTGAAACCTTTAGATTTGCGCAGTAGTCATATCATGCGCAGAAACGGAACAGTGCTGGCTCAATAAAAAGCCATACCTACTGGCGCGACTGACAACCGAGACAGTTTTCTTATATGATACCGCTTCCGTACCGATTAATCAAGAAGTCACCTATGTATTCGAGTACGACTAAAACAGTACGAGATAATCGACTTCTGGTCGTCGAATTGTTGATGTGTATGACTCATTCTATAATGTGTTGCCATTTATTCGCCACCGCGTCTAGTAATTAATGACACTAAATAATATATCAGGTGCAAATCTAAACGAGGGAGATTGGCAACTTCCCTAGTGGACGTGGCGTATCTGGCAGGTGCTAGTGATCCGTCACAAATAAATCTAGCTATCATATATACTAGATCTATATATTATCTAGTTAGAAACCATTATATAAAAACATATTAATTGCACACACGCATAATAAAACGAGTTAAAGAAGGTGGAAACTGTAATCAATAACTATTTTTTAATCGACAACGCAACGCAAAGAAGGGTAAATTTGTTTGTCACTTTATGTATGCATATTCCTTTTTGGTACACTAGACACATCGCGTGGGCTAATTCTGATGTTTTTTTTTAATTGTACGAATGTCACTAAAGACATAACAGTAATCGTAACTGAATGTGGCGACAATGAGACGCCATATTATGACAAAGAAAAAAAGAAAATAGGCGTCGAGTGGGATATCACTGAATAGGGATTTGCAAATTCAAAATTGGTTAGCAACCATACGTATACATCTTTAATTATAATAAATACTTAAAATAAATAAATAAATAAATATTTGTGGACAATCTTACACAAATCAACCTGGTCCCAAACTAAGCAAAGCTTGTACTATGGATATACAAATAAACAACCAAACACAACAACACAAAACAAAAACACCCAAGCCAACAACCAACAACCAAGACTCAGGAACTTATGTTATAAAATTATGTGATCACATGATAGGACTTATTAATGTGAATTGAATTCCTAGCTAAAAGTAGGTAGTAAAGTAGGTAGTAAAATAATAAAAATCAATAAAACAACAGTCGGGCTGTTCTAAAAAGAACAAAAAATAAAAAAGAAACAATCCAATGCACTAGAAATTTCAAATAAATTTATTGTGTGGAACTTGCCGATATTCAGAAGTCGGGACCCATTGTTGAGAAAATTTGCGCTGATCTATATTTGTTATGGTTTACATTCTCCTTGCGTCGCGCAGTCAGGTAATTTATTCTTCACTGGTACCTTATTCTACTGTAATAATATTTTATGCCCTAAGTTAATTAAAACTTTTCCATCAACGATAATAATGAGGAACCGTGCCTCATTTTAATATTTGACAACAAGGCTCCCATAGTTCTGGAGAGGAATACCGCTTTTAAAATGAACGCCCCTTCAGCGAGTTATTAGCCGTAGTTAGTATAGGTGTATACTATGATAGTGTCGTTTATTTAAAGACTATACTCTAGTTAAAGTGATTATTATTCTTTACTACAGTAAAGGCTCACTTCTGAGCCATGTTTACAAGCTGTTTTCGAGAGTCATCACGAACCGTCTCGCGCGCAGGTTTGACGACTTCCAGCCTCCCGAACAAGCCGGATTCCGAAAAGGCTACAGTACCGTAGACCACATACATGCCTTGCGACAGGTTATACAGAAGACCGAAGAGTATAACTTGCCACTTTGTTTAGCATTTGTGGACTACGAGAAAGCCTTCGATTCGATCGAGACTTGGGCTGTACTGCAGTCTCTCCAGAGGTGCCAAGTTGACTACCGGTATATCGAAGTCCTGAAGTGCCTGTACAAAAACGCCACCATGTCCGTCCGACTACAGGACCAGGAAACAAAGCCTGTTCCACTGCAGCGGGGAGTCAGACAAGGAGATGTGATCTCTCCGAAGCTCTTCACCGCTGCACTGGAGGATGCTTTCAAATTTCTGGACTGGGAAGGACGAGGCATCAACGTAAATGGCGAGTACATCACTCACCTTCGATTTGCTGACGACATTGTAGTCATGGCTGAGACCATGGAGGACCTCAGTACAATGCTCGTTGATCTCAGCAGAGTTTCCGATCGAGTTGGTCTGAAAATGAACATGGACAAGACGAAGGTCATGTCTAATGCCCATGTCGTACCAACTCCCGTAATAATCGGCGGCTCGGCGCTCGAAGTTGTTGACGAGTACGTATACCTGGGACAAACAGTCCAGTTAGGTAGGTCCAACTTCGAGAAAGAGATCACTCGTCGAATCCGACTCGGCTGGGCAGCGTTCGGGAAGCTTCGCAGTGTATTCTCGTCCAGTTTACCGCAGTGCCTCAAGTCAAAAGTCTTTGACCAGTGTGTGTTGCCAGTGATGACATATGGATCCGAGACATGGGCGCTAACGATGGGCCTCATAAGAAAGCTCAAGGTCACCCAAAGAGCAATGGAAAGAGCTATGCTCGGGGTTTCTCTGCGTGATAGAATTAGGAATGAAGCTATCCGTAGCAGAACTGGGGTCACCGACATAGCCTTCAAAATTGCGAGACTAAAGTGGCAGTGGGCAGGGCACATTGCTCGCAGGACTGACGGTCGATGGGGCCAGAAACTGCTTGAGTGGCGTCCACGCACCGGAAGACGAGCTGTCGGTAGGCCTCCGACAAGCTGGAGTGATGACCTGGTGAAGGTCGCGGGAATCCGGTGGAAACAAACGGCACAGGACCGGTCTAAATGGCGAGCCTTGGGGGAGGCCTATGTTCAGCAGTGGACGTCTTTCGGCTGAAATGATGATGATGATGATGATGACAGTAAAGGCTGCTTGATTACAATCAAGCAGCGTTTCTATATCTATGTATATATAAAAGAAGTAGTCCTGAATGACTGATCAGATGGCTGAATGGTTCATCAACGCACAACCGAATTTAGAATTATTATAATTAGAATAGAATGGTTCTGGTTCACAATGCATCCCCTTCGCCCCTGCTCGTACAAATTCGTCGACTCTCTCATTTCCCACGATACCCGCATGCCCTGGGACCCAACGTAAAATAACCTTGTTTTTCGCTCCAAGTTTGTTTAATGTTTCCCGGCAGTTCTCGACCAGCCTCGACGTTGTGACATCCGAGCTGAGGTTGGCTATCCGAATGGATATAAATTGTACTGTTGAGGTAGTTGCTTTGCAGGTTAGTTGTCGCGCAGTCTAGGATAGCGTATACCTCTGCTTGGAAGATGGAGGAGTATTTCTCAGATTCTATGAAGAATCTTCTGGGCGATGCTTCGTATACTTCTCATCCTACCTCAGACCCGGATTTAGAGCCATCAGTGTACCACTTTAGGCTACCAGGTTTCCAATCTACTAGACCGTTCGACCAGTCTTCTCGCTTCGGGATTTCCACAGAGTATAATTTCTGTGTATAGTGTTTTGGGGGCATTGTGTCTAGTGTCATCCTTAAAACTGGAATCTCATAAACTGACTTCAGTGATCTCGAGGCTGTTGATAGCCAGTTCCTTTCCCCGCGAAAGTTATCCTGAGCATGCTGGACCTCGCCTCCTTTTCCAAATGGAAGTTAAGAGGCGCTAGGTTGAGCTTGGCCTCGAGAGCCGCCGTCAGGGAGGATGTTTAACATTAGAGACTTAAAAAAATAAAGCAGCTCAGTATTCCAGCTGTGTAAGTAGTCATGAGAAACTGTGGAAATTAAGTATGATCACTGCTACTATTCCGATATTGGGCGTAAAGACTTGAAAAATATACATAATCTTTTACCAACTAAATAAATATTGGGGAACAATCTTCCACAGATCGACCTCGTCTCAAACTAAGCAAAGCTTGTACTATGGTTACTTAAATCAATGATATACATACATAATTGTAGTAGATAAATAAATACTTAAAACTGGGTAACAAATATTTGTGCTGTGCTAATCACACAAAATAAATGCCAGACCCGGCTAGACCTAAGTGTTTTACACAGACCGTCTTTTGATTAGCAAGACAGAATAAAGTTGACATAAATGTTACCCATATCAAGTTAACTTTTCTACAAACTTTAGACAGGTCATAAAACATGTATTTCGTTAAGGGCTTTTGACTTAACCGGAATTGATGCCTAAGAGGTGTACTGGATAAACAGTATTTAGGAAATAAAAAAGAAACATCTATTTGTACACTGATTTAGGGGCAGAATCAACTCAAGTACAAAGTTAAATCCATACTAATATTATAAATGCGAAAGTGTATCTGTCTTTCTGTCTGTCCGTCGTTCTGTTACCTCTTCACGCTTGAACCGCTGAACCGATACAGATGAAATTTGTTATGTAGATAGTTTGAGTACCGGGGTAGGACAAAAGCTAATTTTTATTCGGGAAATCATCCCTTGAGGGGGTGGACATTTATACGGAAGAGAGATAACTGGGTAAGCGCCTCATATAAAAAAAAAATATATCGCGATGTACGAGTTCTACGCAGACGCGGGTAAAAGCTAGTTAAAAATAAACGCGACCTTACTGATTTTATCAAGTGTCGGATTGAACAAGTTTTCGATTAATAAATTCTTCTAGGACTGTTTATATTATCATGCAGGTGGCAAACAAGTATATGTCTGGTGGTAAGCAACCACTGTTGCCTATGGAGATACTTGCGACTCCAGGGGCCTCGCAAGCGCATTGCGGACCATTTAGATTTAGGACTTGTAGTATTTTTGATCAATCCACGTCCCACTTTTAATACGTCCTTGAGAATGTCCGAGACACATCATAGTAAACTTTTCTCTGAAGCTGATAAAACATCGGGGCAGAAAAAAAATAAAAGTACTAGATTATGAACTATTTGCTACTACGATCGTAAACAACATAAAAAGAAATAATGAAAACACTAGCAAGGCCAGCGAGATGGCCGCATAATATTTTTTCTGCTTTCATGTTGCAATTGTTTGTATCATTATATATTTTTCCAATTGATTTTGTGACGAAAATATTTTCGTTACTGCTCATATCCCATTTTAATCATTAAAATGTACGTATTATAAATAGACTTTAACGATGGACTATAAATAAAATATATGGACTTATAAATGGACTTGTAAAGTGACAATATAATATGGGTTGTCGTCTATTTTTACTACCTGTATAGAGCAAGTCTTTAACTTTGACCATGTCATATTTTTACCAGTTAAAATAGAATAGAATAGAATAGAATATTTATTTATTGTATAACTGTGTCGGTACAAGGATGAACATGATTAATAAAGGTTTCAACAGTTACCCTTTGCGGACGTACAATATTTAGATTATGTTGTGTGTTGTATTTAACTATTTTGTTTATAATTTTACTTAGATACTAGCATGCAAAGTACTCATTTAGATTGTAAAACACTTTGTTGAGACTGAAGAACTTGCTGTTGTCTTTCTGTTGGCGTCAACACAACGTACTTTTATATGAATTGCATAACGTTACAGAACCCACGGAGCGCGAGTCATACCTACTCACCTACTAAGCGTTATGTAAGATAATTACGGCCAGTAACAATAACAACTACATTTTACTTTCCGCAGCGACATTTTTCGTCTATTACTCCGAGTCATACGGCGAATCTATTCTAGTCCCAGTGGCGTTGCCAAGTCGTATTGATTTGCAATGGATATTACCGCGACAGAGTTAGTGGCTAATAAATGTTGTCAATGGAATAAACGGGGATTACAAAAGTGAGATTTAAATTATATTGTTAGGGGGAATTAATCAGAAGTAGGATCGAGAGCAAGACGACGTTGCGAGGCATAATTCGTGTGCAATGTAGAAACGTAGATAAGGTACATGTCCCAGTGCCTGATACTGCTCCACAATGCTTGGCACTTTCAATTTTATTTCATGCATGACAATATATCGACGCTGGAAAGGCAAAATGGGATAACCGACATTTTTGGCGATATTGAGTTATACACACCGTTGAAATCGACAGAATCTGCCGATTCCAACGGTGTGTATAACTCAATATCGCCAAAAATGTCGGTTATCCCATTTTGCCTTTCCAGCGTCGATATGTGAATAATAGGTGTCCACTGTTCGAAATTGGGATGTATAACAATTAGTAATTATAGATATAACTTATACATTTTCTTCTTCAGAATAAAAAATAAGTTATGTTCTTTTAACATTTTACATACAAACTAGCTTTTCCCGCGACTACGCCTGCGTAGAACTCATTCATCGCGATAGAATGTATTTACAATTTTTTTTATATTATTCATCGCTCTTCCATAAAAAATTCCATCCCCTTAAAGGATGATGACCCGGGACTCGAACTATCTCAATACCAAATCTCATCCAAATCGGTTAAGCGGTTTACGCATGAAAAGGTAACAGACAGACAGACACACTTTCACATTTATAATTATAGTATGGATATTACCTATTAGTTCCTTAACTGGACAGGAAAACTTATGTATTTGTTGCACTGCCACTTATTAAAATACTTTTAAAAACTTTATTTCGCCCTCGAAGGTAATTTAAACTTAAACTCGATCTCTCTCAGACGCTTTTGCTGTTCGCCATCAAAGAGGCTACATAATTATAACGTTGAATATTTTTGCTATTTTTCACATTGAAAGAAAGAAAGAAGAAATAAATTTTAATTTGGTATAAACCACTTTGGCAACTTTATAAATCTTTAGAAACTTAGAGCTTTAAGAACTTTAGGAAAAGTCCTGGTTTTCAGATTTTCAGATGGTTTTTTTTTGTTTACCAAAAAAGTTTGATACAGTTTTACATTAATTAATGTACCAATCTACCTTAAAACCTATAAAATATGTATTTAGAGGGTATCTATTAGCATTTTTTTCAATCTAGCTTTGAAGACGTGTTTGCTACTACAATCATGTTCTAGAAAGATGGTATTGAAAATGCGTGGTGTTAAATAACTTCAAGTGATTTTGCCGTAATAGTTGTTAGCTGCAGGTTCTACGTAATTTCGGCGCGTCGTAACTCTCAGTTTGCTGATATACACCGAGATGATTTAAATTCAGATTTTTTGAATTGGTCAGTTGCTATCAGATACTTAGCATTTTCATGCACTGGCAGTATGTTTAGTTTCTTAAATAAGGACTTATAGTTATCAATACTACAACTGGCTTTGGTTTTTTTATCAACTATGTATGGTGTAAGTATGTTTAGGTAAAATTTAGGTAGGCCATTTACAGCTTTCCATTTTTATTAGTAGGAAAGGGAGGGGGACGTTACAACCTGAAGATGAATCAGGTTCAATGTGGTATTATATCGAAATTAAGTTGGTTACCTACACGACACGTAATCATCCAAAAAGAGATTTGACGCTTATAGAGGGGAGCGCGGATGATAAATGTACTTTTGATATCGTACGAGTACCTAATGTTGAGATAGATTGAATGCGTATACTCCACGCTCTAAATCCGGACGACTAAAATATTTTGATAACATAAATAAATAAATAAATATTAGAGGACAAGCTTACACAAATAGAACTAGCCCCACAGTAAGCTCAAGAAGGCTTGTGTTATGGGTACTAGACGACGATATATTTAATAGATATAAATACTTAAATACATAGAAAACATCCAAGACTCAGACACAAATATTCATGCTCATCACAAAAATATTTGCCCCGACCGGGATTCGAACCCAGGACCGTCAGCTTCACAGGCAGGTGCACTACCCACTAGGCTAAACCGGTCGTCAAAACATATGTTTAACATATGTTTTAAACATTGGTACCGCATTAGGTTATTAACAATAGTATGTTTATATATAATAGTTTGTTTTTATTTTTTAATAATAGATATTTCGACATAGCCTTCAAAATTGCGAGACTTAAGTGGCAGTGGGCAGGGCACATTGCTCGCAGGACTGACGGTCGATGGGGCCAGAAACTGCTTGAGTGGCGTCCACGCACCGGAAGACGAGCTGTCGGTAGGCCTCCGACAAGGTGGAGTGATGACCTGGTGAAGGTCGCGGGAATCCGGTGGATACGAACGGCAAAGGACCGGTCTGAATGGCGAGCCTTGGGGGAGGCCTATGTTCAGCAGTGGACGTCTTTCGGCTGAAATGATGATGATGATGATGATTTCGACAGCTCTTTCGAGAGCAACAATAGAATATATTAAACTTTAGACACACTAGTTTTTTGACATCATGTTCCGTTTTGATGAAACCTTATTTTCAACAGATACTTATAGTATCGTTGTTTTGTTATTGACGACCGCTTTAGCCTAGTTGGTAGTGACTCTGCCTTCGAAGCTGGAGGTGCGGGTTCGAATACTGGTCAGGGCATTTGTGTGATGAACACGACTATTTGTTATTGAGTCTCGGATATTTTCTATGTATTTAAGTGTCTATTTATCTATGTATACCGTCACTTGGTACCCATAGTACAGTCGCCATCAAATATATCTGTACTCTTCAGGGTGCTCAAAAATATCTGAACATGCACTTTAACGCCTTGACAATAGAGTCAGATATTTGTGAGCACCTTGTTCGCTCCGATATATCTGATGGCGACTGTACAAGCTTTGCTTAGTTTGGAACTAGGTTGACTTATGCAAGATTGTCCACAAATATTTATATTTATTTATTTCTCACTAAATTTTATTTACTACCTAAACAGTTTTCTGTCTAGTGCATGAAAATTATTGTATAGTGATCTTTATTCCTTTATTTGCAGAGTTCATCTTTGACCAACCTAATATCGGCATTCGACACGAAGGCACAATCGCATACGGAAGGCCAGAAAGTCTGTGCATTCAGCGGACAGTTCGACAAAAACATAAAACCCACATTTTCGAGGGAAGAATATGGGAAGTGAGTAATCTGTTCAAAGTCCGGATGTTGTGAAACATTTTTTTTATTATTAATGCGGTACTCCTTTGAAATCCAAACTAGTGTCAATTTTATAGTGATTAAGATTGAATTTTGTTAGAGAAAACTGATGTCACTTTATCTACAACGAATTATGTATTCAACGAATTATACAAAGAATGAATAGATTGTGTTAGACAATGATAATAATCATTCATACATATTAGAAATAAGATCGTAATTGCCAATTTATCAATTATATCACTAAGCCCGTTAGCTGATTCAATGTAAATTCAGGGCTGTTAATTCTTTAAATTGTCAAGGTGTTAATTAGGTACAAATTTTATTTATTTATTTAGGATCGTCAACAATTGTTAACATCAATACATTCATGATTTGCAGTTTTAAATAATTAAGAGATAAATATCACAATCAATTAAAGGCGAACACCACTTGAGTTATAATAATAAAAAAACCGTTTTAGGTTAAAAATTACATCTAAAAAAATACAGTTAGTACCTAGTGTGAATAATGTATTATTACTTCGTAATGCGCTTAACAACAGATGCTGATGAATTTAGCAAACGAGGCAGAGTGGGAATGCTTGTGAACCTTTTTTAATCCGTAATCTACCTATCCCGTAGAAAGAGGATTAGATAGAAGGAGGATATTAGGACTTATCATAGCCTGATTAAATTGAGATGTATGATATAGCTGTAGCACAATTCTGACATCTCATAATTAGCCGTGCTGTATATACGTAGTAGGTACATTGGCGCCAAATATAAATTAAGGCAATAGGTTTGAATACCTACATTGATGACGTTTCGGTGACTCATTCCCACGTATTTTACTATATATGCTTACATCTCTTTCGGATATCTTTGTATGTGTATTGCCGGCTACAGTCTTAATTCTTACTTCATGACCGATCCCGATAATTACCGTCCATATGTTATTGTTAAATGTATCGGTTTTTTTTGCCCGTAGACGACAGGATTCATAAACGGCCATCGAACCTATTTTAACTAAATTTCCGTTAAAGTTCGGATATCTTTATCTTTGACTCCGAAATGGTTTGTTAACTAACTTTTATGAAAAGGGGATGGGGCTCTTAATCAATGATAATGAGCCCCCCTCCCCCCCTATTCATAAAACTTAACAAACCTCTGCTAAGTAAAATGTGTTTGGTCCCATTCTCACGAACATATATGTCAGAGGGGCAGATAAGGACAAACGAATTTAAAAGGCATTTTAGCTAAAATAGTGTTGGAGAAAGTTTATGAATAAGCCCTTTATTCTTTATCTATAGTTCAGTACCTACCGAATAGACAGAAACATCATATTTTTTTGTAAATAGAAACAATACAATGGTACAATGTCCATACCTTAGTGACAACTAAAATCAAGATAGTTTTGGCGTTGTTCTAGATACATTGATTGTGACACAGAGGGTGTTAGTGGAAACAAGAGTAGAGCATGACAAGGCGCGGGAGTGATGCGCACACTTGCACAGTGGGAATAAACGTTCGCAACGAAATTTAATAATTTTGTCACATATTAATACAAGGCATTATTTTAAAATGTCAATTTTTTTTTCTCATAGGTTTATTCGCTTAGGTAGGTACAAGGAAAGTGGCATTTAAAATTTATAATTCTTATAACACTAAATAATATTTACGACTGCGCTACGACCGACGTGCCTACTAAATTATATCTGCTTTGGCTAATTAATACTAATTTAAGGTGAACTATGAATGTTAAATACATCCAAAACTTTAGTTTGCCGTTTATTCTTAGATTATTATCTTATTTTACATTTGATTTTATAAAATACCAATTTAGAGGTAAAACGAAATTTTCGATGTCCCGTACTCGGAATAAATTATGTTAACAAATCCTGTTCAGGTGTTTACGCGTTGAATGAAAACCTTGAAATTTTTAATTTTGTTAGAGTAATAATGAATAGCAGCAGCACTTAATAATTCCAAGTCACCCTCGACATCGACTATTAACTTATTTTCATAAAACTTACGAAGCAAGCCGTGCTTCTACAAAAGTTAGCTGGATGTCAGAAATTGAATCCAACTACAGCAGCTTTTAAAATCTTCTTAAGACATATATTGAATACTTAACTTTCAAAGGGACTTTCCGTGTCAACATATTAATCTAATATAATTTGTCAATTTAGTGAATAAGTAGGAAGAAGTTTAACTATTTCCCAGTTCGACACTATAGTGACATAAAAAAGAAAAGTAGTCGCGATAATGGCTGAATTAAAATTTGATGGTACGGTAATCGAAACATGTGGTCTACCACCTTTGTAACTTAATATAAAAATATCAGGTAACCGATAACAGGTCCCTTAAGAAAATGGCATTCAGTTACTAGCCACCAAATTTGTACAGTGGGATGAGGACCAAATTCTTGTCCCATAGTTAAGGCATTTAATACATTTACATTTTGATTGATACCAAAGGTACCCATACAATAGGTTAAACAAAATGTATGAAATCAGCTCTTAACCCATTTATCTTAATTTTATGCGAGGTGCATATTTTTGCGAAGTGGCCCTGGCCAGTTATTCGGGGGTGGCCAACAATAGGCAATTACCCCTATTATGTTTCATTTCATCATTAATTTAATTTCAGACCTATCCCTGGATCTATGACGGAGTTCAGAGGCGCCGAGGCTCAGGCGCGGGTGTGCACTGAGATGAAAGAGCTCTGCGAAATCATTAATCAATATGGGAAGAGCCCGTGCAAAAGTCTCCTGCCCCCGGAGCTGCAGGATGCCACCAAAGTAATCTCGTTCGGGGAGTTATTCACCGTGAGTTTTGCTATGTCCATGTACTGAGATCAAAGATCGTGTTAAGATTGAATTTGCTGCACTTGAATGTTAAAATATTATTTAGATATTGTTACGAGCGTGGAGTTCACGTAGATAGAAAAATGCACACACTCTCACAATTAACACCAACACACACAAGATTACTTAAAACAACGTCAATGGTCGCACTAATTTAACACTCACAACTGCCTCAAAACAAAACTTAAAACGTCAGTAGTCACACTAAAACTGAAAATGGATTTCATTTTTGTAATCGGCACTCCGAGAAACCTCAAAGATGACACCCGTATTTATTTTTAACAAAAATTATTGACCGCGATCTTTGATTTGAAAATGCATGTCATTTTCGTAATAGGCACTCCGTATAACCTGGAAGATGACACCCATATCGATTTTTTAAGAAAAGTAAAGATTTGTTCTCCGCACAAACTTGGATCCCTGTTTTCACCCCTTTAGGGCAGCAATTTCAATAAACTCAGAAAAATGTTGTGTCACATTTAAAAAACAGAAAGTCTCTGCAAAAATCAAGTCTCCAGCATTAGCAGTTTCGGCTGTGCGTTAATGAGTCAGTCAATCAGGACTTCTTCTTTTATATGTATAGATAATCAAAATAATTATTAATGGAGTAAAAACATTTATGTAATAGTCAGTTTTATTAACTTATCTCTAATAAACTGGGCGGAAAATCTTTGATATCATCTTGCAGACAATTAAAATGCTAATCGACATGCAATACGCATTCTCTCCATACAATTTAGTCTTTTTTGGAGGCGATTAAGAGACGATTTGGGTATCTAGTATTAAATTTACATGTATTTTTGTTAGTTTTAAATAATTCAGGATTTATTTTACAAATAAACAAATTTCAAAAATATAGACATGCTTGGCGCAGTTAAATTGTTTATATCTATGAATAGAGGTCTACATGATGTCATGATATCTGCATTACAAATTGCTCTGATACATTAACTATTAGCACAGAAGCCTGTGCTAATAGTGCCCGCTTGGCCTGACTTGAATTTCCCCAAAGAAGAATACTATATTTAAGTATTAAGTATGATTATACATATCCATAATACGCTTATATGGCAGTCTCCTTAGTACTAATTTTTACTAACCTCCAACAAGGCATATATGAAAACGAGTTCACCTAACTGCATAATTATGCTTTATTGATATGGGTATTCCAAGAAAGTGCATCGTCCAGACAAATGCCCGAAAGTAACAGTTAGAAGGTGCTTATCGCCATGTTTATTTACAAACTGCATAAATGTAGTTTTCTCGAAAATCATAGCGGGGGTGTTCAATAAGTAATGAGAATGATAATGACGCATGTATTTTTTATAGAATATCGTTCTAAATATGAAATTGCCTTTCTAAAAAAAACTTTATCCTGAACCTTTAAAAAATCTTATACTGAGGCGATTACTGCGTCATCATCATTAAATTTCTACCTTCTGGGTTGCTCTTTTAGCCTCAGAAATAGATACAAATCGCTAGGAGGGAGGGCTGGTGAATTTGGGGGATGCTTCATCATCGATTTGAGCAAGCATCTTTAATGGCAGCCATGGCAACCTTAGACTCACCCGCTTCAGCTTCACGCTTCAGCGTTACGTTGGTGAAACTGAACAACCTTTGAACATTTGCTTCGACGTTCATCGCGTATAACGTCATGCATTTTTTATATTGGTTCTGTGTATAAAATCCCTGTAGTAGTGGCTCCAAGATCAAAGTATTAGATCATTAGCACCCCTTGGTTATCCCAAAAAAGAAAGCCCTACCTTACCGGAGGATGGAATTCCCTTACATTTCCCAGAACTGTTGTTTAGTTTCTAGATCGTAATGGAAAAGTCACATTTTGTCCATATTAGTTATGAGTCTGTCAGAATCTTTTTGTAACAATTCCAAACATGATCGGTTACTGCTGAAGTTAGGCGCCCCAAACCTGGATCGTCATTAGTGCAAGTTCTCCCTCTCTTAAACTTCACCTACCACCGCGCAATCGTAGAATAAGAAGGTGCACGAACCCCTAATGTTACTTGCAAGTCTAAACGAACCTGTTCTGTGGTAAAATGCCAGCTCATATCATAAAAGATATGCTTCTGTTCATATGGCCCAAGATGTTAATTGTCAAGTTTTGCAGCTAACGAGGTGGACTTCCCTTTTTGAAAACCGAATTGCTCAGGTTTAATTATTTTAAATTTATTTAGAAAGGACGTTATACGGTCATGAAACACCTTCTCAAATATATTTGAGAAAACGGAAATGAGTGAGATCGACCTAAAGTTCCCGAGGCATTCCTTGCTGCCTTTTTTAAAAGTGATTTGATTAACGCCAGTTTCAAAGACTCCGGAAAAATGCCACTGGCAAATGACATATTTACCAGGTATTTATTAGTACAAAAATGAATAGGTATAAATTATTTTTAAAGAATGGCACCTCGCCGCAGGCCGCGCGCACTTATCAAACGCTTAGAATTCCATACATTTTGACATGTTCGCGCGATCTCGCGACTTTTGTGCTTAACGCGGCTTAAACTTATTGCTGAATTCACACATACATATACATGCTGTTATTGGGAAACGGGAGTCAATCGCATACAATTTTAATTGATTTGCCTTTTTTAAGATTTCCCGACGTTTTGATGTATCACAACGCTGCCATGTCAAACCTATCTCTTATATCTCAAAAAACACAATTTTGAATAAATCGACTTTAAAGTTTTTGGTAAATGTGAAAACAAATAATCGCATGTATCGTGGGCCAAAGTAGCCACTGAATGGATCCCACAAGATGGCTCCCGAAGCAGAGGCAGACCGAAAAGGAGATGGCGGGACGACCTTGATACATTTTGTGCGGTTTGGCGGGAACTGGCACACGACCGAGACGAGTGGCGAAAAAGATGCCTTTGCCCAGCAGTGGGACACTATATAGGCTATTAAAAAAAAAATTGCGTGAGTTTAAGAGTATTAAGTAATATTAAATGCTGTTTTATATTTTAATGGACGTGAGGAATAATATCTCTTTATTTTTTTCTTGTAAACACATATAGTTATAGAAATAAATGCATATACATAGTTTGGCGTTACAACTGTTTCATACTTTTGGTGGTAGCGCGCAACTATGTTATTTTCAAGTTAGAAGTTCGTTGTATGAGCGCTCATAGTAAACCGCGTGACCAAGACTAGCGGGCCCGAGGGTGTGTTCGTGGTGTCTCGCGTTTATCTAAAGTTCGAATAAAATTGTATGAGTGTGTTGCAACCAGGGCATGGGGCTTGTCACGCGTAACCCATGTATCTTAAGTTGAAAAAGTTTGTTGTACGAGCGTTCCAAGTAAAACGCATTACCAGACCAACGCAGGTTATTCAAGTGTTTAATATATTAACTTCATCAATTTGCTCAACCGATTGTCGAAACGATGTTTATTTTTTTCGAGCGTCTATATGTATGTTCGTACCTATGTAGATTTTTTTAAATTACATTTTTACCGTGACGATGGCAACCGAGTTGTCCGCCCACCCGATGGCAAGCTCAGCCACCACAGCCTGTTGATACTTGCAACTCGAGAGGTGTTACAAGCTCGTTGTCAACACCTAATATACATATTAAGTATATATAAGATTCACAGTTGTACCTACATAATAAATTATATACCTACACCTTGATACCTCTTGCTCGATTTCTTGACATAGTACCTGTCATAGAGGAGCACGGAAAGTTCACTGATTGAAGTTCACCGTAAGTAGGCGAAGAAGACATTATCTTCCTCGACGAATAGTCTCCTGGATTCGTTATTTTAATGACACACACAATTATTCTATCAAATTATTATCTTCTTTTAAATACACTGATTGTTCGCGAGCAATCGCAAGTAATTAGCCCAAAATTTGATTTCTAATACATTTTTGTCACTTCACATTCGTAACAAAGCCTTACTTAGTACAGAACTCATTTTAAGAACTAAATTATTTTATTTCGAATAATAAACACAAAAATACACGAACGATAGGTTATCCGTGTAACTATTACGTTAGGTTATGAAATGTATGTGTGTTTGGCCGGGAGCATGGTACAATAATATACTTCGCCAGGTATGGCAAACGGAAGCATCGGTTAGTAGTGTGGGTGACACGACCTTCGGACTCCCTGCTATCGATGGTTCTCAAACTTTGTATTTTGGGGAGAAATAGTTGTCTTACTTAAAAAAAGGATATAAATTATATTAAACGACTGTATAAAAAACAAAATTACAACCATTACAAAAAAAGGTATGGCATCTGGCTTTAATTGTCTTGCATGTCTCCCTGCCAAATAATATGAATTCTAATCATCTATACCAAAGTATAGACCCAGCTATATTCAATCAGTATAACAACATGACACAACGATTCCGGTTTTTACAAATAATATGTTGATATTCCAATTGTCAAGTATCGGCTTAGCCACATCACTATTCTTATCATTTAGTGTCAAAATTATATTTTGACTGAATAAAAAGGACCCCAACAACATTAAAAGGCACAAATTAAGAAAACAAATAACTTTACGTAGTACGGTGTACCATTTTTTTTTCGTTGTTTTCGTTCCACAATAGTGAAGCCATTCGTTGGCTACTGACTCGTTTTGTGGAAGTGTAGAAAAACAATAAGGTTCCGCCTTTAACACTTCTGCTCTTACAGTTCCGAATAGAACAGCCAACCATTTTAAAATCTGGCCTACATCAACTCTTATTAGCAACCGCACCGCAAAAAAGTTTGGCAATTACTGCTTAAACTGACACCGACCGAGAGCGACATATGCAAATCAGTACATCCGAGCGAGATCGCGGTTAACGTCAAAGAGACTGACATGACGCTCGTATGTGTGAGTAAGCAGTGTTGCCAGTAGTGTATTATGATACTCCCTGACTTTCATGTATTCTGTGAGTATTTTATTAAATTATTAGGTACATTCATGTTCAACTTGACCTATTTTGTGTGAAAACTATTTATTTTGCATGATAACGGCAGATTTTTTTTTCTTAATTATCTTTTTTGTTACTATAAAGCGGCAACTCGACCTCGTGTCACGATCCTTATGTCAGACCTTGTTTTCTTAGACCATGGCCGGAAGCGACAAGTGGTTTCCCTGCGCCCGACATCCTCACCTCGAGTCGGACCTATTGCGTCCTTAGAACATTAAGATTACGTGTGGTCACGCGGATCTATGATAACTTGAGATAGCAGATATCCAGACGCGGTACAGAAATTGCGGAGAGTCACTCTTAATTATTTTAACTGGAGATGCAAGAGATGCGCGTAACGTTTATCTTGTAATATGGAATATCTCGGTAACTAAAGATATTTTTTGAAATTTTGTTTGAGTATTATGAGTGTTAAGCATAGTGTCTAAATTATTTTTGCACTAGTTAGGCGTATCTCTATTATTTAAAAGATAACAGAGATAGGCCTGACACGGCAGAATGGCTCACGATCACGGATGATCATTCGTTGTAGTAGTTGATGACTGTAGAAAAAACGGTACAGTCAGCAAAAAAGCTTCAGTACAAGCAAAGACATTTTTGAAGTTTGTTGGTTGGAAGGTCAGATGGCAGTCGCTTACGTGAAACTAATGCCGACGCTAAATTTTGGGATTAGATGCCGTAGCGAAGTCCAGGCTTGTCAAAGACACATGACCTGTGAAATACGTTAGGATTTAGGATGATATTAGAAGTATGAGAATAAGGGGGGTGTTTCAAGCAAAGAGCTCAAATGCTGTGGAGCGAATCATACAATCGACGATGAAACCGTGATAAAACAAATAAATATTCTTTCTTTTTCTCACGACACAGCGCGGCAACCAATATTTATCAGATCAGAGTGCATTAACTCAATGTGTCGGTAAACCGTTTAAAAAAATCGTTTGTAAACCCATCTGCTTTACGTCAGAGAGAGGTGTAACTCAACAAAATCTTGTGCTTACATCCGACAACGTATCTGTATCATTTCATTTTAATTTAACTAACTATCTACCTATTTATAATCTATCAATGCCCTAATATAAACGCTTGGATCGGATATAATGCATCATAGCCCGGACAGATGTGTATCATCGAACTCTGTCGCCATTCCAACTGTGACGTCACACATTCCACGTCGCGCCGGCAGTCACGGTCGACATTTTAAATTTGGAATCCGTTTACCAAAGCTACCGGCGTAATTAGCGACGCCTGCGCACCCGAATATGGACTCGGCAAATTCCCGTTCAAAATAAACTTTCTCGTACACAAACGCGGATCTTAAACTGAAATTGCAATATGAACTATCAGAGGTAGATAATAGTATCTAATTTCCAAGGACAGTTACTACGTCAGTAGAACCCAAGTAACTATATTTGACTGTTATTTATGATGAAGCAATGGAGCGATTTATATTTATAACTAATATTAATGTTTTCCAGAACGTTCTTTTAATGTTCACCTATTTGTAATTGGTATTGAATTGAAATGAAGGAACGCTGTTAATATTTGTATTTGGAAACTGTTCAAGAAAATACAGCAGTATAATTTGTCATAAAAGGCGTAATTCTTTCCTTCCAAGAAAGTTCAAATACAATATCTCAAAATGATGTTTTGAATCAAAATATGCTATCACACTTGAGGCTAAACTAGATTAGATTAATAAGATTGGCAATGTTTGACACCTTAATACCCAATAGCTGACACCTATTGATCGCCCCTATTATTATAATATAAGATTGAAAGTGGCAAGTATTGGGTCAGTGTCGAGCATCGGGACATTTACCTTGTGCTATACAATCATAATTATGTTGTTACAGATATACACTGTGATATCTGACAAGCTCGTCGGCCTTCTTTTACGGACGCGAAAACATCACCTCACATTCTTCGAGGGAGAAGTTTTATTTCAGGTAAGGAATTTCTGTGTTGACCAGCGTTGTTACAAAACAGTATACATGGCTAATTACGACTTGTTACGAC
The DNA here is from genome assembly GCA_963556455.1 of Epiblema foenella. Lineage (NCBI taxonomy): Eukaryota > Metazoa > Arthropoda > Insecta > Lepidoptera > Tortricidae > Epiblema > Epiblema foenella. The sequence goes on along the minus strand of OY747113.1, from coordinate 8,330,092 downwards.
GTGGCATGCTGTAACAACAACCATGTGGCCCTCGGCATACCGACTACAACATGAATACAAATCATCAGTAAAGCATGTAAAGAATTATTCGCTTCAACTCTAAACGTAGAAAAATGTCTCATATTTTGAACAAATATTGTTGAGTTTAAACAAGTATATATTTCTACATTCAACCACGCCTGATATTCATAGCATTATTTTTCCTTTTAGGCTGGTAGTTTTTCTAATAATCGCTCTCCTTTTCGATGTCAACTACATTTTGTAAGCCATTTTGGCAACTAGACTTTTCCGAAATAAAAAAACCGATTCCGAATGTTGCCAAATTAAATTTTAGCTCCTTTGCTTAAAATTCAAGATGGCGGATTTCAACTATAAAATCCCTAATTATAACTCGAATCTGGTCGAGCGTGGTGTCCTGGAATAAGCCTGGAATGGGTTTCGGAGGTCGCTTAATTCAATTTTGATAACCAGAAATCGGTCCGGGTACTGGAAGTGGAAGCAAATCTTTAGGGATTCGATCCAACCGCAATATTAAGTCGATTTAAATAGAAAAATGAATCTGATTTATCAATGTATTATTAGTATTTGTTGGTAATTTAAAAATAATAATAAACATAATTACCAAATGTAAAAAGTCTGGAAAACAAAGTTTGTAAAATAGCTGACTTTGGTGGCTTCTCATTCCTTTGTTATCCAATATTTTTTAAAACAAAAATAACAGTATTTTATTTAGTACTCAACGATCTGTAAGAAAACGATACCCCACTCGTTGAGATATATCAAAAATGTTTTTCACTCCCCCCCTTAAAAACATTTGGATCGAATTCTGGTTATCAAAATTCATTTCAGTGACCCACAAACCCATTCCAGGACACCCCACTCGACCAGATTCGAGTTACAATATGGATTATGTTAGGTTCTATTCGCTACTTTGCCCGCCGCCATCTTGAATTTTGAGCAAAGCTAAAATTCGGCTTGGCAACATTCAGAACCGGATTCAGCAGACTTTATTACTTCGAAAAAGTCATGTTGCCAAAATGGCTCACAAAATGCCATTCCACACATTTCTTTTATTCTTGTACTCATTTGTCCGCTTTCGTAGTTTTTTTAACGCCACGCCATTCCATTAGATATAAAAGTACTCACGTATTTCTCATGTTTATTTTATCATGGCCAAAAAGGAATTGCGAGGTGGGCGACTACTTTTATACTATCTACACCAAATGGTGTATACCTACCTACGTAAGTTCTTGTAATATCCTATTCATTGTGGTGATTCAAGGGAAAAGAGCCATTTTCGGAGTAACTCACTTTTGACCACGACTGATTACTTTTCAAAATCATATATCTCCTCTCATTTTATCCTTCCAGTAATATGTTACTATTTCAAGGATACATCATACACCTTGTCTTAACTTTCCATAAGGTTAAACGAAGGTTAAACGCAGTGCGAATTTCCGATTAAAGCCGTCGTTTCGCAGCGAAAAAAATAAACAATAGCATTATTTTGTTATGATCCCTGGGACCTGGGTTCCCTGGGACTGGGGCCGGTAGGGCTATTTATATGGTACAAGAACTTGCATGCGATGTTGATTAAATACATTGCGACCTAACGAGGTAAGAGTTAAGACGACTATGATTAAACCCTGCAATATAATGAAAATAGCATGCAAGTTCTTGCACCGTGTAAATGGGCCTGAACCTCCCAGGTACATATTACATTACCCTCTCTAATTATGTGATGTCATGCGAAAATACAATATATTATCTACTCGCTGTTTCAGAAACGAGATGATGATGTGCCCGTATTCCTCATGATGCCAATATCGGACATCCGCCAGTATTGCGACAACAAGGCGCTACAAGCAAGACGATCCGTTTCGCCCATGCCCAGCTAAATAAAGCGATATGTCTCCTGGGGTCTTTAGGGGCATTCCACGAAAATGTCGGTTATGTAATGATTTTTTTAATTCTTAGAATCCCGCCAATAAGATTTAACGAGCATTACTCCATAAAGACAGACTGATCTGTCGACATAGCAAAAGATTTTTACTGCAATTTAAATCTTTCATTATACATTATAAACGAACAGTTGATTCACATGTAAAACTATTTTCATTGGCACTTTAAAGGCTGATAAGGCGCTAAGTCAATAACAGGTTATCTTTTTTACTTATTGGCTTATTTAACAAGACCCTTAAGGATTCAAGTACACTTTCGTGTCGATCTATTTGCTTTATAAAGATGTTATACTCTTTTAATTACTACATAACTAATTATACTTATTAAGCTCTTGTTGCACACTTGCAAAGGGTAGCTGGGTCATTGTCAGTTGTAAAAAGTTATAAGTAACATGTAAGTTATATTTTTATTACATGGGTTTATAGTTACGGAAACACCGTTTATGCGGGTTACTAGACCAATCCAAAATTAAGCTTTGTGGCTCTTAACTTTTGATATGTCCACCGAAAAGACGAGAACCTAAATCTGACAATGACCCAGCTACAAGTGTTTTATTAAAGTGAGGCTAGTTAGAAAAGGCACTTTACAAACAAATTAATTGTATGTTATGATTATTTTGTAATGTAACTCGAAAGTAACACCATATGAAGCTCGACCAAAATGCATAATATTATTTATTTCCATTAAGTATCATAAGTCAAAAAATACGCAATAACCCGTACAAATGTCAAAATAGAAACTTTGTTTAATTATAGTCTATTTACTAAGTCATGAATCTATAAATACCCTATTACTGCAGCTTGTTTACATTTTATTACAGTACACATTAGATTTTTTTTTCATTTCAGAATAATCTTTTAAATATTGTTTAAAGAAAGTAATAGGTCTCATGGTTTACTTCTTCTTTATTTATTGGATGACTGGAAACGAAATTTAGGTTACAAAGTAAAAAGATAATTGAAAAGAAGGGACCCTAATCGTATTAACTTTTCAGCTTTGTAAACCGCCAATTAAAATTGTTCGATAAACGTGTAATATAGAAATTAAGTAGGTACTTTTTATAAAAACGTATATTTAAGGCGTCTATCCACTATAACGTATCATACCATGACCGTACTGAGAATGTATAAGGCGGAAAGGAATGTTACACAATACGGGCTACTATATGCCCATTATAACGTGTCGACACCATTTCATACCAGAACATAACGGGTTTAGTGACCGTAGCATCCGCGAATCATCCCCGTAGCATCCGCGATTCATCTCCGTAGCATCCGCGTATAACCCCCGTAGCATTCGCGTTGGATCAACCTGCCTTCCGCATGGCTATCGGCAAATTTTCCACGAGAGAATTGGATGAACGGTCATCATACGCGGTTATGTATGTATGTAAATATGTGAGCACTTTATTGTACACAATAACAGGTTAAAACAATAGATAGATAGATATATTTATTTACTTTATAAAATTACATCATGGTTTACATTTTTAAAATAAAATAAATTCACAAAAGGATCGTCAATAGGTATAATAATAATAAAAGAAAAATAATTGAAATCAAATAATGTCAAAGGTAAAAAAATAAATAAATCTGTCAAATTTGTATACACGGCTAGAATATCCTAAGCAATGTCATTAGTCAAATTTAAAATAATATAAATAAAAACAATATAAACGCTCGATTCCAAATATGGTCAAATATCAATACAATGTCAGAATAATAAATAATATGGTAATGTCAAGAATTAAACGAAATAAATAACAGAAATACAATTTAACAATAATCAACAATTTTATATTGGCTGTTCATTGTATTTCTTTATGGAATACAGTGATTTGAGCATTAAAAGTTCTTTTAGCCGGCGTTCAAATATGTCGTTGGAGGATTCGTTTTTAAGTGTGGCGGGTAGGCGCTCGTACATCGACGAGCCTATTACGCGTGGGCTCTTGTCGAGCAACGCGAGTCGCCGCGGCACAGGCAGTAGTCGGCCCGTCTGACGGGTGATTCTACCAGGCATATTCGCCCGTTTAAATAAGTTAATGTTTCGACGCGTGAACAATACTTCAAACACGTATAATGAATAGTGTGTTATTATTTTGAACTGCTTAAAGAGCTCTCTACACGAGTCCCTCGGATTTACCCCGCTAATATACGTATTGCACGTTTCTGCAGTTTGAACACCCTTTCAGAGTTCGTTGAATTTCCGTACAAAACAATACCATACGACATGAGTGAAAGAAATACGCATAATAGATCTGAAGCACTGCATCACTGGAGACAATTGGTTTCAGTTTTCGCAGTGCAAATACAGCACTGCCCAACCTTTCACACAAATTGTCTACGTGTTCCTTCCACTTCAGCTTGGCGTCAATTGTAAATCCGAGAGAGAATATACATGTCACATAAGATTAGAGTTCAAAGGCGAACTTATACCTATGAGGGATCTCTTCCAGCTAACCTTTGAGGGATTGAGTGGAAAGTGGGAGAATGAGATAGACAAACTTACAGTGTACTAAAACTTACAATAAGGAAACTTATAGATAAAACCAAAACTAAATAAATATATAACATCTAAATATATAAATATATACATAAATAAAGCATAGGTAAGGCGACTGGGACTGTCTTATTGACAAGGGTAACTTGTTCCACAACTTCACAGCGCGTACCGTGAAAGATCTAGAGTATGTTCGCGTCTTAATAGACGGTAGGGCAAGAGTAAGGTTGGCGCTAGACCTCAGACGATAACCACTACCATCAGCCATGTATCTAAATCTCTCAGTAAGGTATGGAGGGGGGCAGCAGGATTAAAAAGTGTGTTTTAAAGTAACGACAGAATATGCACATCTCTGCGCCGGCGAATCGGCAACCACTGAAGCTGAGAACGAAAATTTAAGATGTGATCATACTTGCGTAGACTGAAAATATACCTGATACATACGTTTTGTAAGCGTTTAAGCTTGTCAAGCAGCTCTTCCCTGAGATCAAGGAACGCAATATCCCCATAGTCCAGAAGAGGAAGCAGAAGAGACGGTAAGAGTCCGCTTAGTGTGCAGAGGAAGGAAATTCTGTAGGTGCCTTAATGAGTGTAGAGATCTAAATATTTTTTGACTCACTTCGGCAATATGAGGTGTATGAGGTGGGTTATAACCACACACCGACTTGGCAACGTCGCATGCCGTTCAAAATATGGCGTTTCGGCACCGTCAAAATATTCTCGTCGTCAATTGTTGACGGTCCGAACACGGCACGTAACAGTGCTGGTCAGTGAAGAAAAGGGCTAGTGGGCATAGTTTCATGGTTTTCAATATAATGATTTTTTTACCTGACACGGGCCTAATACGGTCATGGTGTGATACGGTGTAGTGGGTAGACGCCTTTAATAGTAACTTCTTAACCTTTTCACGGCCAAGAATTTCTTTAAATTCTAAATAACAGTAAATTACCGTTTCGAGTGTAGGTATAATAGAAATAAATGTTTTCATTTTTCTGATCATAAACTGATATTTCGAACATTGGATGTTTTAAACAGTAGTCATTTTGATGGTAAAACACCTGAACGATTTTAAAACATATGAGGAATTCAGAACTCAGAACACATTCAGGAATTTTACCTATACATTATGAAACTTGAGTATGTGAAGTGACTGAAATTCCGTACGCAACAATTTGAGTGTGAATTTAGTCTTTTTGAGGCACACTACACACGTCAATATATCGTCGTTTGTAAATTCAATTTAAAGTGAAAGGGTTATTTATACACACCTAGGTTATCATATCAACATAGTCTAGTCCATACTAGTCATTTTATACTAATATCTTCTTTTTACCTATAATTATGTCATTTATGTGAATGATTTTTAACATTTCGAAACATCAAATATTATAAGAATAGACAGTTGTAAAGTATCAACGATTTTAATGATATTAGAACTAAATATTTATATGTTTGGTTTTGCACAAGTAGCTGTAATTCTGGTTATACATATTGAAATTTATCGACAGCTAAAACTATAAAAAATTAAGAAATGAACTCTCCGATTAAGAATTGGGAACCTTAGGTTTTTTGGAATGGTCCATATTATATTTTTTGTTGATAGTGAACTTACTATAGAGTTCACAACTGTTGCAAGTTTTTTTATTAAGTATCGTTTTTAAGATTGCTTCTTTGACATATCACGTTTGGACGTGGTGTACATTCATAATGTAACTGACACATTGCTTTTTTTGTTTCGCAGCAGACCAAGACAGAATCCTATTAATGCCTCCAAACGTGTGGTATGTCAAAGATGCGTTTCAAAAAATATTACTTAAAAACGACACTTAGTAAAAAATAAGTTTATAGTTTTGAACGCCTTAATAAATATACTATCAATAAAAAATATAATATGGACCACTCTAAAGAATTAATATTCCCAATTGGTCGAATGTTAAAGGTTCTGCTGACAAGCGAAGAAATGACCTTAAGAAACTTGTTACTTTAGACTGTTTGCAACTAATAAGAAACTTCATAATACTTAACAAAGTGAAATAATTAATGAAGATTTATAGCATTATTTATAAGGAAGTTTTATTAAGAACTTATCTAACTTTAATGATATTATTTTTAGGTACTTGTAAGTGTTTTAATAAATATCGTTACAAATATCAGTAGTTTTTTTTCTTGTAGGATTTAAAGTGTGGATAGTTCCCCTAGCCTTCATACATTTTTTAATCAGATGTAACCTTCTATCATATTAGATTTCATGTTTGAACATCTACTTATCTTCTAGACAGGTTGATTCGAAATAGGAACAATGCTATACGTATAGCCAGCATTGTTGGACATACAACCGCTCAATTAGTAACCACTCAAAGGTCACCCATCCGAGAGTTGATGATGACCGAGGTTACTTAACAAAAAAACAAGGTAGGTCAAAACAAAGACTGTATTATAATAACAGCTTTTGACCTTTTCATATAAGTAAATACAATGTTCCACAAAATAGTTAATTTCGACCACCTTATTAAGGCGCGCGACCCACAGTGCGGCGCAAACAAACTTTTCTTTGCAGAAAATCAACCGTAATCTCAATTGTTATAAACCTACCGTTGCAACCGTATGTGAAATAAAGTTTTTTTTTTTAATTTGGGTGGCATAAAAATGTAAAATACTAATATATTGTGTATTTGTGTTTTTCTCGTGTCCATTGCATTGTCCTATTGTGCGGTTTGCTACCTCATTATCATCCGTCGTAAAAAAATAAGCATATTTCTGAAGTAAAGACTGCATGTGCATTAAAACATTACCGAATTATCAACTTTAGGGCCTTTGCCAAATGTTTAAATTGATTTAATGGAAATGTGACGTTACATGCGATATATCTGAAAAAGGTACGAATAGAAGGCATCTGGACCGCCATATTTCTATTAGTGCACTCGTTATCTTTTGCTAACGGAGATAGAGTCCATAATCAATTTAACTTTTTGCAACGTGGTCATTACTGTTTTTTGCGAACACCCCGTTCTTTTAATTGGATCGGCCAAAATTGAAAAACAAACATGACTATATAACACCCTAATTGTTGAACATGCCTAGTCGCCACCAAATGTATCCGCACTCTTAAGGGTGAACAAAAATATCTCAATATCACTCTAATGCTGTTCAGATATTTATTCGCATTCACACTGACTTAATATTGTATTAAGTCAGTAACAGATTCTGTAAACCAAACGGGCGATATAAGGGTTGTTCTACAAACTAAGGACGACAATGAGTCCGATTCCGGCCCGACGTTTTTTTTTCATTATGGTTACAAAATATAGTTTATCATAAAGATTACATGGTCTTTTAGCCTATGTTAAGTGGAACGGACAAAATATTCAAAAATATTAGAATTATGGCAATTTTAAGAAATCAAGCAGCAGGAAACTGAGATTGTAACCAGGAGACTGAGGATTTAAACAAATATCAATCAAAATCAACGTTTATTTAATAATAAATTCACAAATAAAAACTATACTTCTAACCATTAGTTTGTAATTGTCCAAATAACTTGAACTATCGTGATAATTAAGTCTATATCGTCGTCTAGTACCCATAACACAAGCTTTCTTGAACTTACTGTGGGGCTAGTTCGATTTGTGTAAGATTGTCCTCTAATATTTATTTATTTATTTATTTATTTTATTTATTCTTGACTTATACTAATTATCTATCTAAATCAGTCTTGAACAGGAACTTTTATCATTAAATCTACAAAATTAGCTTTAATAAAATAATAATTTTAACAAACATAATGTAATAAAATCTGTTTTATAACAAAGTAACAAAATTATTGTTAACAATTTAAATATGAACATCACTTGTCATAAACAATAGTATGACGGAAACCAAAAACATTTAGCAGTCTTATTAATTTTGCTTTTAAGTTAAGTTAAATAATTTTATTATTCAAAGACACATTGCGTTAACTCTTTTGTAGTAGTTAACAAAATAAGGTACTAAAATCTTAGCTTAAACTATTCTTAGATCTATAAGAAAACTTTTGGCAGTCAAATTGTATTGCTTTTTAAGCTATCAATTATAATCACAATCAGCAGAGCAGTTTGGGCATATAAATGATATAGATTCACCTTTAATGCAGTCAACCTGTGCCCAATTCTTGCATGCAAGACACTGGACCCAATCATTTCCTGTCGTATCTTCACTAGAGAGAGTACCACATATTAGGCACTCAGAATCACTGGATTCGTGATTTTTTTTTGTTCTTATTTTCTTTACCTTTATATTTCTTCTGCCTTAAATTCTGTCTTGTATATTTCATGTCCTTATGAACTATTTCTTTCCTTAATATCCTTTGATTTTTCTTTTTTGTTTGCACATTAATAGTACCTTCAAAATTTCTTTTTCGAGTTCTAGCTTTCCGTTCATCACTTATTTGCTGTTCTGGCTTTGGAAAAAGAGTACTTGGGTACAAAATAATAAAGAAAATTGTATATAATATATAGACATAGGCACATGTTTTAAATGTACGTTTACGTTGTATTTATCTTTTTCTGATATTTTGAAACGATTATACAAATTGCAATGCTTAGTTCAGTGATCATACTTATTAGTTATAGATAAATTGATTATTTGAACTAGCTAACTGCTTTATTATTTTGACTTCATAGTATATAGCAGAAAAAGTAACATATGATGTTGAACAAAAATTATTTTTCAATATAAACACTCAGGATCCTGCATTTTTCTCAGTATCCTGGCTATTTATTTGACAGGATCCTGAGACCAGGTTCCTGAGAATTTCGGAATAATATTTAAAAATAACGTCTATTTATAACATTCAACCAAAATCAAGCAGCATTAAGCCTTCGTGTAAGCAATTTATACATCAAAATGCTACAATTACCATATTACCACATGAATTTCGTAATTAAATATCTTACCAGGATTCTGTGAGCTCGACTGATTATGACGCGACTTCCTCCATCAAATGTGCCGGGCAGACTAAGCAACATACTGGGTGCAAAACGATAGGTGGTATTCTTTGTCTCTTTCGGACCGGCAACGAAGTCAGCTAAACGTCAAGGTCGCGCGGATAATAGAATATTGAATATTCGCTTATTTAACATTGGGCAGGATCCTGATATAAAACTGTTGGGACAACTTCTGGACAAAGTTTTTATAATGTTTTTGTTACAATAAATTAGTAATATGTCACCTAGGTAACAATAATAATAGGATGTCATTTATATTGGTTTAACTTATGGGCTCAATGTAGTAGAAAATAAATAATATTGCACATTAGATTCAATTTTGCTCGTGGGACACTCCAGGATCCTGGGAATTTGACGCTTTGAGTACTTTTTTTCCTAAGATAATATATTAGTATCTAAATTATTTTTAGAGACTAGGTAGATATAGGTATGGTAAACAATATTTTATGAAAATAAACTTGGTTGTAACAATTTTTTCATGACATTTTAGCTGAGCTGTCGAAAATTCCTTTCTTTGTAGAACTACCCATAAATAAATATTTAATACTTCATTCGCAGAAAGTGAATGTTCACGACGATTAAAAATTAACACAAATAGATTAAGCGTTACTTAATTTTTGACTAGATATATGCAGGACGACAAATTAATAATGTTTACATGGAAATACCTCAGTGTTCTAATTCTGTTGACTGTGAGAATAAAGTCTTAAAACTAGAAAGAGCAATTTATGGTTTAAAGCAGTCTGCCAGGGCCTGGTATACCCGAGTAGAGGAATGCTTGTTAGAATTGGATTACCAGAAATCGAAATATGAACCTTGTCTTTTTATAAAATATGAGAATGCTGTAAAAGTATACATTACGTTATTCGTAGATGACTTCTTTGTATTTTATAATTGTAAAACCTCATATCAACAGTTGAAAACTGAACTTGTAAACAGATTTAAAATAAAGGATCTAGGTCGGATTAAAGAGTGTCAAGGGATGAGAGTGAATGTCAAAAAGGTAAACAAAATTTTAATGAAATTTGAAATATCAGATTGTCATAATACAGAAAATCCAATGGCAGTCAACTTTAAACTAGAAAAGGGTCATAATAATACCTGTAATAAGAAATATCCCTACCACCAATTAGTGGGTACTTGGGTAGTCTTATGTACTTATCGGTTCTTTCAAGACCCGATATCTCTTTTAATGTGAGTTATCTTAGTCAATATAACAATTGTTACTATGAATACCATTGGAAACATTTAAAGAGACTGTTAAGATACTTACAGAAGACTAAAAAAATTGGTTTAATTTATAAAAGGGACAATTGTTGTTTGCATGGCTATATAGATGCTGACTGGGCATCATGTACCGTGGATAGGAGATCTTATACTATAAGGCAATATATTTACAGAATTTACTCTGTTATATTTTGAAGCCAAATGACAGTGCACCAATATGCTTGTATAGTGACAGTCAAAGTTCACTTAAGTTAGCCGTTAACTAAAGGTGGGAGGATGTTGGAAACTCTATGGTGTTGTGACATATTTTGTAAATTTGAATATGTAGTGTTTACTTGTTCTTTTTGTTTCATGTATGTCCTCTGAAATAAATGGAGAATAAGTAACGTTGGTTTTGGCTCTCCAATCCGCCCCAAATGTCGGCTAGAAGCCCATCCCGCCGTAGCGGTGACGCGATCCGCCACAACTCCCAAAGCGTCCAGCGCAGGCGGAGCCCCCTAGCACCCAGGAGGGTGCAGAAGATACTCAAATGAAAGTACTTAGCGCGGAAAAATTAGTTACCAATCGAGCAACCAACGAAGCAACATCTCCTCAAGTGTTTCCAACCTCACCACGCAAGTTGGAATTTATCCCTGTGTTTTCATTGCTACCTATTACCTATAGAAGAAAGAATACATACAGGCAACACCTACGTTAATATATATATATACAGGGTGTACAATCCAAATGGGTCAGTATGGAGAAGTCGGAAACTATGAGAGATAGCGAGATCTGTTCTTAGGAACCATGACGTCGATTTTAGATTTAATAATAATTACATTCAAACTTTTTTATTAACTCTCATACATAACCGGGAATCGAACCTGGTCAAAATCAATGTGTATAAATTCTGCACGTCGCAAGAAGCACAACACTAATGGAATCTTGTTTAAATAATTGAAAGAAAAACCCAAATGAATGAAAATGTGAAAGTTATCAAAAATCAACACGAGGAGGTTATGAAAAGCTGTGTTTCATTTGAAGTTAATTCCAAAAACAGTATTCCATTTTCAAATTTGAAATGAAATGGTACGCCCGCTGAACAAATTCGTTCTAATTTTAAATAAATGCTATTTGTCATGCAAAATACCGATGCAGATAAGATATGCATAAGTGGTCTCTTCAGATAATTGATGATCGATTCATATTATTCACGACTTTTTGCAAATTAATAAAACTGTGGGCATTTTAGTCTAATTTACTGTCAGTTGTGTTTACACAAGATTTCATAGCCAAATTTGGCCCTTTTTACTTAACGCGGTTACAAAAATATTGACCAGGTTCGATTCCCGGTTATGAAAAAAAATAAAAAAGTTTGAATGTAATTATTATTAAATCTAAAATCGACGTCATGGTTTCTAAGAACAGATCTCGCTATCTCTCATAGTTTCCGACTTCTCCATACTGACCCATTTGGATTGTACACCCGGTATAGGTATATAAGGGCCGTACGCTACAGTGAAGTTTCGATGACTGAATTTACTATTTTTACCAGAACTCCCCGAATTTATATTATTTGATGGACTTTATGAAATCAAAACAAAAAAAGTGATTATTATCAGCTCTTCATCCCATTTAATTTATCAAAGTGCCTTTCCAATTTACTTTAATTATCCTTTTCTTGAAAAATTAACCTTTACATGACCAGATAAAGTATATTCTTATCAATCCACCCTTCAAAGCACATCGCTAAAAACTAATTAAGTAGAGAAATTATTTCATCAAGTCACCCTTATTTTTCCAGTAACCATTTTGCTACTGTATTTTTTTATCAGAAAAATATGAAATATTCATTTCAACATAATTCACAATAAATTGGATTTCCTACTTTTTGAAATAATGATCCACTTTAGTTTTGCGGTTTCGCAAGTTTATATTGCGACGAATATTATGTCGACGAGTAAGGCAAAATTTTAAAGACGGTCGCGCATATGTTTTTTCGCTTTCTACAGCCAAAGAAAATAACTTTACTAGTTTAGTTACTAAACTTGCATTATCGTGACCGGCAGCTTTATGCGAAGCGCATTTGTAACATAATGGCCACCATGGACTAATTTGTCAATGGTCGGTTCCCTAGGCATCATTCCATCAATGATATCGTGCGTCGGGCTATGGTGTCAGCCAACATACTGTAGAAACATCAGGACCCTGGGGCAGCGACGCATTTTAATGCTCTTGGGAAACAGCGGAGGGAGAGGGGTAAAGGAAGAACCCTCGCTTTGGATCATGGCTGGTCCAACAGGTTTCCGTTGCTGCCCAACGTGAAAATGTTGCAAACATTTTGGGGACTATTGTATCAGCCACTTCGCAGGTTGGAATTTATTTTATTCATGTCTAGTTTAGGTAATTTAATTGTGGAAGAGTAGTAAATGTGTTCTTATAAAGGATAAAATACAAGGGTGGAAATATACAAGAAAGGGAGTATCTACAAATTATAAACATATATACAATAGATAGGAGACACAGTGTTAATGCATGAAATAAACAGAAAATATCAGCAATACATTTAATAAATTCTAGTTGAATGACAATCAAGAAAAATCAATAACATATGTCAATGTTCCTTTTGTAACGAAAAATAAAGTAGCCACTTCTATGGCCAAAGAGGCGCGAACATGCCGGCCCCCTTGAAGGTCTTAGCTTCAATAACTAGGTAGTGGACAAATCTTGGTAACAGGACGCCTGCATGATCCAGACCCGGTGAAAATGTCTACTACTCGGACGACACCATCTTGGCCAGGATGTACAGCAGTGATTCTTCCCATTTTCCACTTCAATGGAGGGAGGAAGTCTTCCTTGATTATGACTAGAGTGCCAATATCTATAGAGGGAATTGTTCGATTCCATTTGGCTCTCTGTTGCATTTGAGATAAGTATTCGACACTCCAGCGACGCCAAAAGTGCTGCCGTAACTGTTCGATCCGTTGGTATCTTTGTACAGCATTGCCAGCTGGGCAAGTAGGCTCCGGTAGTGCGGTCAGTGGACGACCAATAAGAAAGTGACCCGGAGTGAGGGGTGACAAATCTTTTGGCGATGATGATAATGGTGTCAGTGGACGCGAATTTAGAATAGCTTCTATTTGACATAATGTAGTGCCTAACTCTTCATACGTGAGATGAGCTAACCCAAGAGTGCGTTTTAGGTGATGTTTGGTAGACTTCACACCTGCCTCCCAAAGACCGCCGAAATTGGGAGCATAGGGAGGCGTAAAATGAAACTGGATGCCATCGTTCGAAAAGGTATCCGGTAACTTAGCCTTAATTTCATTCCAACCACCCACAAAATTAGACCCATTATCGCAATAAATGTGCGAAGGCATTCCACGACGAGCAATAAATCGTTTGAGCGTTAGAATAAAGGTAGCACTCGTCATGTCCGTAGCTAATTCTAGGTGGATTGCTTTGGTAGCGAAACAAATAAAAACGCAAATGTAAGCCTTGATATATTTAGCGCCGCGCCCCTTCTTGCTACTAATCATGATTGGACCTGCGTAGTCAACTCCAGTCACGTTAAAGGCAGCCGATATTTCAACTCTAGCAGCCGGTAAATCTCCCATAATGGGATAATTCACACGAGCAGCTAGCCTCGAACATGTAACACATTTGTGAACTATGGATCTAGCTAAATCTCTACCCCCGATTGGCCAATACCTTTGACGTACATTAGCTAATAATAATTGAGGGCCTGCATGCATTGACTTGACATGCTGATCTTCAAACACCTTTGTAGTTAGGATGTCACGTTTTGGTAATATTATAGGATGCTTGACATCAAAGCTTGTGTTACGTTGTGATAATCTACCTCGTATACGAATGAGTCCCATAGGACATAAGAAAGGTTGCAACTTGGCGAACGAACTATTTCGTGGAAACTCCTTGTTTGACTTGATTGTCTCAATTTCTCTTACAAAGTGTTTAGCTTGGACACTCTTGAGTATAATAGTTAAAGCCTTGTTTAATTCATCACATGACAATGGCCCCTTGACGCGTTGTCCTGGAGGGTAAACCTTAGTATAATCAATAAAGCGTAAGACATATGCCAATACTCGCTTCATTTTGGTCAACGTAGAGCATCGATTGAGTATAGTATTGATCACATCGTCTTGAGGCTGTGTGACAACGTTTGAGACAACTCCTCTTTGTTCGGGTAGTTCAACAGGGTTGATGCACTGGTGCGTAGGCCACATCCGTTTTTCTGACATTAGAAACGAGGGTCCGTGCCACCACAATTCGTTTTTTTTAATGGCATCAGCTTTTATACCTCGAGAGAGGATGTCGGCCGGGTTTGCTTCACTTGCAACATACCTCCATGTAAAGGGAGCTGTAGCTTCTTGTATCTTTGATACCCGATTTCGCACAAATGTCTTCAAGTTATTTGGCTCGGTTCCGAGCCAACCAAGAACAATAGAAGAATCGCACCAAAATACAAATTTGTCAATGGTAAGCCTTAGCGATTGTTTGATCTTCTGACAAAGTCGAGCCGCTACCAACGCACCGCATAATTCGAGTCGCGGCAGCGTAGTGGACTTCAGTGGTGCTACCTTGGCCTTTGCACATAGTAAATGAGAGTGGACTGTATCATTTGAATCTATAGACTTAGCGTATGCACATGCTCCATACGCCAACTCTGATGCATCGCAATAAATGTGAATTTCTACTCTTCTTGGCGTATTGAGTAGTACATGTCTGGGAATAGCTAGGGAATTGAGATGGTTTAGTGTCTCAACGATTTCATTCCAGTCACTTGAAATTTGTTTTGGAACTGCGGTATCCCAGTCCAATTTCTGAAGCCATAATCGTTGCAATAGAACCTTGGTTTGTATGACCGTAGGTGACACTAAACCCAATGGATCGAATATTTGTGATATCGTAGTTAAAATTGTTCGCTTCGTAACGGGTTCATTAATTGCTGAAGTAACGATCTTGTAACTAAGAGTATCAGCTTCACTGTTCCACAATAAACCCAACGTCTTGGACACAGGAGATTCGTTGAAAGTGTATTGACATTTAGCTGCCACATCGGACAGATTTGCAAGAACTATCTCATTATTTGATCGCCACTTTCTGAGTTCGAAACATCCAGATAGTAATTGAGCGTTGACTTCAGCGCAGATTCTGGTTGCTTCGTCTATGGTATCTGCTCCAGAAAGCAAGTCATCGACGTAGAAGTCGTGCTCAATGACTGTACCAATCGAGCGGTCTTTGCATTTATCGGCGAGTTGCTTCCAACATCTGACAGCCAGGTACGGAGCTGAAGCTGTACCATATGTTACAGTGTTTAATTGAAATACTGTATAGGGTTCATGCTTGTTTTCACGCCAGATGATCTGCTGTAGCGGCCTTTGTTCATGACGAACAAGAACCTGTCTATACATCTTAGCTATGTCTGCAGAGATAACTATTGCATGTTGTCTAAATCTCAGCAATATTGCGAGTATGTCATCTTGAACAACAGGTCCAACTAGCTGAATGGCATTATGACCCATACTTTCGTATTCATTGATGAACTCTTTGTACGATTCTAAGAGCTTTGGATTGGCGTGAAGTCTTCTTTCAAGTGACAGGAACCTCCTTTCAGCCATTGAGAAAGAATCCCCAAGTGCATTTGCATCTTGTTTCAATGGCACTTGTACGGGAAATCTTCCGTCTGAAAGGCGCTCTGTAGTCTCCTTAAAAATCCTTTCGCAGATGTGCTCTTCCTCGGACCAGGGTTTCACTTCCGCTACTTCTTCGAGTTCCCAAAATCTTGCAAGTTGATCTTGCACTTCTATTGTTGAAGCAAAGTGACATCGTAACCTTGGAGTTGCAGGAACGCTTCCTGACACCACCCATCCCAACTTTGTCTCTTGCAGTGTTGGTTGATCCTTGCCAAGGTGTATCCGCTTTGTTTGGATTAATTCCCAGAAAATGTCAGCTCCTAGTAGGAGGTCGACGTCTCCTGGTGTAGCGAAATCAGGGTCAGCTAGACAGATGCTGTACGGAATCTGAATCTCCTGGATGTTCATTTTGTACGCGGGGAGAGGCTCTGTTATGTTAGGAATGACATAACATTCAATTGTCGCTTCGAATGTCCCATTCATAGCTTCTAGATGCAGGCCACACTTGTTGACAATTGAAGATGGACGATTGTTCAATCCGATGACAGTTGTGTTGACAGCTAACATCTTTGGCTGTAGCACCTTCGCCAGTTTTTCGGTGATGAAGCATGACGTGCTGCCACAATCAAGTAGAGCACGAACGATATGTGCATTGTCTTGGCTGTCAAATATTTTGACACATGCTGTTGACAGGAGCACCTGGTGAGAGCTTCTTGCAGTAGCTGTAATAAGCTTGGATTCAGCAATGGTCCCCTGCTTGTGCGGCGTTTCATCGTCCTTGGAATGCAGCAGCGAGTTGTGTCTCTTGCCACATACTCGACAGCTTGAATGCCTGCAGTTATAAACAGTATGGCCAACTCGAAGACAGTTGTGACAAGCCTTGACCTTGCTGACTATTTCTCTTCGCTTAGGAATCGCTTCTTTGAGAAAATCGACGCAATGGTATATTGTGTGATCTCCGTTGCATACCACACACTTCCACTTCGACTGCGAGTTACTGACAGTTGCTAATCCCCGGTTGACATGAGGTCTTGATGAAGTAGACGGCTTTAACTTATTGTGTCCTTCCAAACTCTCGAGAAGATCTGCTCGGTTCTTTAAGAATGTGTTGAGCGCAGCGTAGTCCACTTTATCGATAGAGCCTCGAAAGGTTTCCCATTCCTTTAAGGTACATGGGTCCAGCTTAGTGGTTACTATATGAACGAGGAGTGTGTCCCAGCCTTCAGTCGCCTCTCCCAAAGCATTAAGAGAGCGAAGGTTCTTGTTGAACATGTCCAAAAACTCGCGTAAATCCTTTGATGTCTCACGTGGTTGCTTGGCGTCGAACAGCGATTTGACGTAATTATTAATTAAAAGCCTATTGTTGTCATAACGATCGATAAGCATATCCCATGCAATAGGATAGCTGCTCGTTGTAAGCTCAAGTGAGCTTATTAAATTTAACGCACTACTTTCCAAACTGGCTCGTAAATAGTGAAATTTACTTATAGCATCTAACGAGTCATTATTGTGCACCAAAGAGCAGAATGTATCTCTAAAGTGTAGCCAGTTTTGAAAGGTTCCGTCAAATTTTGGAAGAGATATCGTTGGAAGACGAATTTGATACGGCCTACCATTAGAAGAACCGCCATGATGAACGTCAGAGCCCCCATCGTCTCCCTGATTGCATTTCATCATGGACTGACTACCCTGGCTACCATCGAGGGAGTTTGACCGTGCGCGCCTAGTATGCGCTAATAAATCTTTAGCTTGTACCATTGCGTTTAGATATGTCGTTTCAAAAAGTTCCCGTTCGATATATTGCTCGTCGGGATCCTCGCACAAACATTCGATTTCCAATTGAACTTCATCAAACTCTAACGACAATGATTCCATTTTCGCAACCCTAAGCTCCAATTCCTGGCGCTCCGGGTCCGGCAGTAAAGTTCCCGAAGGATATTTAGAAACATTCTTTTGAAAAATCGTAAGTCGCGCCTTAATAGAACCACGCTTCCGTATTAGTTTAGTAAATTCATCTTTATTTGACATTTTGTAATTCAATAATCAGTTTTGAAGTATAAAACAAAAGTGACGTTTGGAAAAATATATTTCAAAATTTTATTCAAACTCGAAATTACTTAATTTAAAATGATAAATTTTGGAATGATAGCAAATATTAATTAATTAAATTCGCGAAATGCGGAGGAATGATATGGAATGGACTCACTTTCTTTCAGCCGTAGACCAACCCCACCACAGAACCTCCTCGACCAGCCGGCAGCTCATATACTAGCAAACGATCGATGGTCCAGGATATAATTCATATATTTGCATTGATTGGGGTGTATACTTGTACAGGCCGAAGATGGGTACTCTGTCGAATGATAAATTGACGATTAGAAATTGCGTTTTGCTGTTGCGTCTTGCTTCCTTTACGTAGCTCCTGCACCACGCGGCGAGTAGGCACTGCTTGCACGTCGTCTCCGTTGTTGCCGACGCGGCAGTGATTGATGCCGTGATGCCCGTAGACTTTGTATGAAGATACGTGTAAGGAATTATTTACGTAGATATACGATTCGCGTTTGAAATATTACTTAACTTTGTTTGTAGTTATCCATAGGTCGCTTGTATCGTGGTCGTATGGACCAAAAATATCATGTTAATGCATGAAATAAACAGAAAATATCAGCAATACATTTAATAAATTCTAGTTGAATGACAATCAAGAAAAATCAATAACATATGTCAATGTTCCTTTTGTAACGAAAAATAAAGTAGCCACTTCTATGGCCAAAGAGGCGCGAACACACAGGAAGAAATGATAATAAAGAGATCTGTAGATGCTCTCTTTCCTGTATATATTTAACCCTGTACATTATTCTATTAGGACCACTTAGTTACTCTTCCACATAATTATTGTTTTTTTTCTGTTACAAATAAATTGTTCTATAGTTTCGTTATACATATCATTTTTATATTTCATTATTTAATAATTTAATAAATATATTATTTAATAAATAACGTCGATAAATGTTCCTGTACTCGACGCTGACCCAAATACATGGCGCTTTCAATCTTATGTCATGATGTCAGAGGTGATCAATAAGAGTCATCTATTGGGTACTAAGGTTAAGGTGTCGAGCACTAGGACATTTAACTTAGCTAATATGTCGAAACAAGCGTACGAATCATATTGATAGCAATTCATTTATTAGAATGCAAAACCTCTACATAACTTCAAACATATGTAATCTGAATTCCACACAACAACATTCGATCGCAACATTCTTTATCTTTATACACAAATATTTTTTATTGTTACAAAATAGTAGTTAATACGAGTAGTTTATAAACATATATGCCATGGACGTATTTAGCGTAAAAACGTACATAATAATAGTCGAAAACTACTACACACCTATAGGTATAGTATGTGTTTGGGCAAAGTTTTCAATTCTCCTTCCAAAAATCCCTTAGATAATTAAGCGTTGCCTTTATAGCCTACCCAACGAAGGTAAAATAGGGGAAATAATTCGTGTGAAAGTGAATTCTGGCACAGTTGTAGGTAAAGGTGTCTTAAACAACATACTAAAAGTACTCATGGACGGGGGTGGAGGGACAGGGAAGGGGGTTGTGTAAAGGTACTTTAGGTTTTCGTAAAAACCTCGCAAACGGTGGCACACAGCAAGAAATGTTCTTCTACAGAAGTAATCTACATAACATTTTTTACAAAAAATATTCCTTAGTTTAGTTTTGTTCTTATATATACCACGTTAGTTACCACAGTACCTACACTTTTTCGCTAGGATCAATATTTGATGAAATATTAAAGGTCAATAGTTAATTATAAGTGGCTTCTCATTATTTTGTATTGCAATATTTTTTAAACTAAAAATACCGATAGTTATCTACTCAACGAGCTTGAAAATTAAAAATTATGCATAGACCAGAAGACGTCAACCGTAATTAATGCTTTTTGCTCTCACACTGGAAATTCCCTCTCTAAGGTGAGTGCGACGTGACAATTCTCGTAGCTCGTAAAACTTTTACTGAATAAAGTTTCTCAAAGAGATGTCATTATCACGATCTCGTTTGATGCGTGAAAGTCTAATCATGTGAACGTAGGTACTGAGCCTACTAAAGTTCCCTTAATATATAGAACGTATTTCGGTAAAGTGTATTACCATGGTTTATAAGCATACCTATACTTGAATAAGCATACTTATACTTGAATAGAAAGCTGGTACCTACACTTTGTATCGTATTTCAATACAAACTAACCCACTTCTATTGCTCTTAAGTGTAATTGGAAGACAAATATTTGAGTTATTTCCTTTGTTTTATTACTGGAAAGTACCTTTTTACCTGTTTTAATAGAAGTTCGTGTTCATATTTTATTAAATTAGTTTATATTTTGTTTTTTTTTTGTTAGGAAACAGGTATTTATTTGGGTGATGCCCCATATTAATTTGGTGATTGAAGCCATGAGGTATCGACGGCACTCCTAAAATTATTATTGGAAAACGGGAGTTAATCGCAAACAATAGTTATTTGTTATGCAAGGCTGCAAAGTTGTTGTTTGGCGCGAGTGCTCGAATTGAAAGCCGAGCTAGCGAAGGATTCTATAGAATTGAACCACGAGCGTAGCGATCGTAACGGACTCCATAAGTCGTCTCGGGCAAAATAAAATCAATTTTAGAGCCCAAGACACCAACAAACGTAACAGAATTGAAGGCTAGGAATTTTGTCTCAAGTTGAAAATGGTTAGTCGGAAAGACCAATTTCATATGCATCTCGGTCACTGACATCAGTTGAGAAATCATACTGTCAGATACAAAAGGAGGCGACGGCAATAATCTTCGGTGTTCGTAAGTACCACCAGTACCTATACGGCCGAACCACTCCTTTTGTGTTGAGGACTGACCACAAGCCGCTTCTTTCAATTTTCAATCCAAACAAAGGCATCCCAGAAGTTACTGCTAATAGGTTGCAACGCTACGCAATATTGCTAGCTATGTACAACTTTAGACTAGAATATGTAAGTAGTGCCCTTAATACTGCTGACTTTGTGAGTCGATCCACGACGTGTCTTAACAATAGCCACGCTAAGCCCGAGGTTGACTTGACAAAGCGACTTATATAAACTTTGTTTACGACGGTGTGCGTTTTGTAAGTATCTTAGACGACAATAAGCATTATACTACGTCCGACCCATTATTGTCAACTGTAGTAAATCAAGTGATAAAAGTTAAAGTCCCTACTTTGAGTGCAGACATGAAGTGTCTTCAAAAAATTCATTCTTAGTACGTGGAAATAAAGTAGTTATTCCATCGGTTTGTCGCAAACAGATTATAACAGAGCTGCGTAAGGGTCATTTAGGTGGCACTAAAATGAAGTCAGTCAGCTTCAGCTCGTAACCGGTTTTCGTGGCCGGGCATGCTGTCAGCTGATATCGAATGTTTGGTTGAGCCTTGTGATGTATGCGCAGGGCTGATGCCGCTTCCCCCTGGCGCGCCTTTCGTCTGCTGGGAGTACCCTCCTGAGCCTTGGTTTAGAGTACATATCGACAGGCTCGGCCCAGTAAACAGCCAGTTATACTTGGTTATCGTTGATGCCTACTCAAAATGGGTAGAATGTTATGACATTTCGTCAAGGTCAAGCACACAGGTTGTCATTGAGAAGCTGTGCGATGTTATGGCCAGGTTTGGGCTGATTCACACTATTTGTTCAGATAATGGTACCTCTTTTATTCTCACGCAGTTTACCGAGTTTTGTAGACTAAAAGGGATAGTGCACTTAACATCACCTGCGTACAACCCTATAAGTAATGGTCAGGCTAAGTTATACGTATAAATAATTAAAATATACTCATTCCAGGATACGGTAAAAAAAGATTTAACTTGTAAACTAAGCGAATTCTTATTTAATTATCGGAATTCCATTCAAAGTACAACGGGCAAATCACCTGCCGAAAATTTATTTGGGTCCGAGTTACGTAGTATACTTAGATTAGATTTTTTTAAATCGAAACAACCATCTTCTCTGAACACAACACTCGATGAAGTTGTAAAACAAAAACAGTGCTCGAAGGTTATTAATTATGGTGGAAATCGTGCAGTGAATTTTTCAGATAACGAACTAGTTTTAATAAAAGCTATTTAAGCTCAGAAAATGAGCTGAGTTATAGGTGTTATAGTTAAGAGACTCGCAGCCGTCTAACTAGTACGCCTGCTTAATTGTTAAAAAGACATAAGTACTAACCAACTTTTAAAATATAAAGGGGAGAACGATGAAAAACAGCCCGAGAAGGGGAGTGGGAGTGTTAGTCTTTCTTCGCGGGAGGAAATGGTGATGCCAGCCGTGATATTGTCATCGATGTTGTCAACCTTCAGTCAGCCGCCACCAATCGAATCCACTGCGACGTTGGAAGTCCCAGAAGCGTGGTGGGTTCCGAAGGCTGGGCCGACTGTGAGGCCAACGTCGGTGAGGCGAGCCATGCCGCGTCCGGTGAGCCGCTGGCACCGCTACCGCGTCAAGGCGAAGCGGCCCTGACCTTGACCACGCCTACAGATACGCTGGCAATGGCAAACCTCTTCTTCGGACCAACCATCTCGGGAACCACTTAAACGACTCCGTAACGTTGTTAATTATAAGCAATATTTTTAGAATAAGGGTGGAGGGGTGTTATAGCTAAAAGTATATACGCATAGAAAAGTACCGTTGGCTACGCCCGGCGGCGTTGAATCTGTTGATTACAGCGGGGTAATCACGTAACTTTTGTACTACCGTTAGGTAGATTTTAATGTCAAATTTTAATTGTCAGCTCATACATTTATACTTCAAAATTGACAGCAAAATCTATCTACCGTTAGTACATAAAGTTACATGATTCGACTGCAGGACTTGTCTAAGCTAGCACGTTGGTTTTCTTTCCGTTACCTAATCTCCAAACCAACACTAAGCACTCACTTGCTTTTAAACTAATCAATTTCCTTTTAAACTCAAATATAGTTGACAACTGGACCACCGTAACTAAAAGAAGTAATCGAGCGCTGAAAATAAAAATAATGAAGTATGCTGACAGATACGTCATTTATACGAAATCTCTATCATAATTATGAGTTGAATTTGTATTTTATCAATACTGACTGTAGTTGCTGTCTATTAAATAGAAGCAAATATAATTCCACTTCTCCTTAGCCTTAGTCTTTAAATTTAAATCATTCAAATGACCTACAAGACGGCTTAGGCAGGTTTAATAATTTCCAATAAGTATTGAGAATTGAAGAGATAAAGATATAGGTTTAGGTTAAAATGATTAAACTCTACAAACTGTGCAGTTTTAAGTACGTTACTGACCTTACATTGTAGATAATTTGATCATAGAACGAACACATAGTTATGACAAATTGACGTATCAATTCTATAAAGTATGGAAGTTCTGCTTATGTATGATAAACTTCGATGCCTGTATTACTACTTCCTCTACATCGTTTTCAAACATTTTCACATCGACTATACTCATCGACTTCAAATATCTTCTTTAAAAAAAATGTTGCAATGTTTTTCTTGCAGTATCACAAGGACAGTCAAACAATTGGGATTTTTTAAGGCATTTATTTTATAGCTATTACAATATTCAAATTAAAAATGTGTACACCATTTCATCATTCGTAGCATCTTTAAGGTCACATAAGTTTATATCGGTTATAACATGCCTATAGTTGTCATAATTATTGTATTCATCGTTCAACCCATAAATTCTAATATCTTTGATCAAATGTGCAATTTTACGATTTTCTCCACACATTATTTCAAAATCTTTACCATCAGCTTTTATATTCAACTGATCTTCATTTGTTTCAAATATGAGTGACATCTGCTTTGTAAGAAATAATAAGCCTTTAGCTAAGCAATTCGATAATACATTTTCGTGAGTTTCTAGTGTGGCTAGGTTAGTTTCGCAGTCCAATGCGATGATGAGATGAAAAGCTGAATGCAAGCGAGTTTCTTCGGCTGTGGTCTTGACATCCTAAAACATAAAATATGTATTAAATGTCGGTCATTGCGTTAATAACTAACTGTAAATACGCCTAGTTCATAATCTGTATCAAGTGAAGTAAGTGAAGTGCAGTCGAAGTCAATATCATCGGATTGGATCATCATAAACACTGATAATAAAAGGCATTAGGATATGTTTCAGAAATTTTTTTAGCCCAATTTTCACTCCTTTGTAATATTAAATTCCTTTTCACGAAGATGGCCGGCAAACTGAACGTTACTAGTTACATATTGGAAGGTAAAGTGTACAGTTTAAGGTCAGATAAAAATTTAAAATATTACAGGCTCGCTCCACGCGCCTGAAATGTTACATATAAATTCCATTAAATGTCGAGTTCCAAACTTTTTAAAAAGCATCCGATTCAAATGCGAAAAACGGTATAAAAATTTGCAAAGAAAGCATTAAATTTTTGACAATTTAAAGTTATTTTTATCAAACCTTAATTCAAATTTCGTATTACATCCCCCATGTTCAAGAAATTAGTCTCGGACAGAATGGATATTGCAAGTTTCATATTAATTAAACGGACTCGCAAGCTCCTTCGTTTCAAATGAATGCTCAGCCTGCAATTGCCTCCGTTCCGGCCTCAAAGATAATATACTATTTTAAATTCGACACTTCAATTATATGTACAGTCAACATCTAAAATATATATACGCAACACAGTGACAAAATATGCGAACATGACTTTAATGATAAGGGCGTAAGATAGGAGATGATAGGAATAAGGGTTTTCAATCTGAAGCTAATGCAAATTATCGCTAATACAAAAAAGTATGTACTGTGCTCTTTTTTTCTGAGGTGTGCAACAAAGAGTATTTGTATTGTACGTAGAGGGGTATAATAGTGCAAGTGAGCATCCAGTTTTGTCTTAGGCAACGCTGTTTGACACGATTGGTCTTTTGGTCCAACTAAACAAATAAAGCCTTCTTGTCACGCGATAAAACCTCTTTTTGAAAAGCGGGGAGAAAGGGCGACTCCTCACGTCCAGTATATGTTATATTTCTACCTACCTGTAGCTACTAGGTCAAGTTTAATATCATTTTCTGCGGGCTACAAAAACATACATTTTAAATTAATGTACTATATTTCAAAATTTACCTTTTGCATCACGAGGATTTCTCCACCGCGAAGGAGAGTTAGAAAATCCGCCTCAGTGGTAGTTAATGTGACAACATCCCCCGCTTCACCATCTATCCTCAGACCTCCCCAAAGCTCATACCACACACCCGGTGGCATCCAAAAATGGACGTGGGTCTGACTCGGTAACAGATTCGGTACAATCACCAGGGCATCACCAACACTGTACTGTGTATTTAAATCTTTTAAGTACTCAGACTCTGGAAATTGGTAAAACATCGGTCTCAAAAGCGGCCCCGATTGCAACGTCGTGAAGAAATAGGGTAGTAAACTCAATCGTCTGTTTAACGCTCCAAGCATTAGGTTTTTATTGGTACCAGTGAATGCTAATGGATGAGTAGGGACGGCAGACGAATGTATTTTTATAAGCGGCATGTATGTTGCAGCCATGTACCACTTGACGCATAGGCTAGTTTGGGTTTCAGGATTAAATGTCTCCATATCTCCACAAACCGGTACTGACCATAACCAGTGGCCTGATATTCCACCCAGCGCTGCTTCGGTCATTTCCTTCCTTAGATTAGTCCAAGACGTTTGAACTTGTTGTCTGTTTATGATCACCTTTCCATTCATCCACTGGCTGCTTGACCAAATGGGAATCTCCTCTGGGTCCAACATATTTTTGAAAGCGGACACGAAATGTTCTCCATATACATTATGCCCGTTAAAATACTTTATCGTATGATTTAGAAGTGTTGCATTCCATTTTGGTGTATATTCGAACACTTTTTCAAAGTTCTGAAATATTATTATAAATATTAAAATAAAATTAGTTTTGATTATAGTGAAGTTATAAATTTGAAACGTGTAAATTAATATGTAGGAGTTACATTTTATTTTGTTACACATCTTTATTACAAGTGAATCAACATATTTCAGCATGTACAGTCAAGGAAATCAAATCACGTACCTACTTTTTTCGCTCTTTTCACAATGAGAATAAAGCACAAAAAGGTACGCGTTTACATTTCCTTCACTGTGCGTGGGTAACAGTCGTCCACGCATCCGCATTTAAGCCCGTCCGCTATAAGTCTAGTCCGCTAAAAAACGAGTACATTAATTACTGAAAAGTGACTAATGACAGAAGGGTCATAAAGATGCTTTGAAAACTCGAATATCATGAAGTGTATTTTTTTTTTCAATAAAAGAGACAATTGGCCGGTTAGTACGTTCGTACGATAACTACGCTATGACAAATTAAAAAAAAAAAATAGTTGTACCTACGTTACAAATATTTGATGTAGTTAATCATACCACTAACCTTTAATTTTTATGTAACTTTATTTGGTATAAATAAAACCTAGTAAAGAGAGGATAAAACAAATATGAAAATAGAAACTAACACTATACTAGCTTTAAAACTATATATGCATATTTAATGTTATAAATGCGAAAGTGTGTCTGTCTGTCTTTCTGTCTGTCTGTTTGTCTGTTACCTCCTCACGCTTAAACTGCTGAACCGATTTGGATTTGGTATTAAGATAGTAAAGTTTGAGTCCCCGGAAAGGACATATGATACATTTTATCCCAGAAATCATCACTTAAGGGGGCGGAAGTGGAAGTTTGTGTGGAAGGAGCGATAACTATATAAGCGCCTGATGTAAAATAATAGCAATTAAATTCTATCGTGATGAACGAGTTCCACGCAGACGGAGTTGCAAGCAAAAGCTGGTAGTATAATAAAATTAAAGAAATGTAACATTAGGTACGTACCTTGCTGAAGTATGGCAAAAACAAGGAAGTCTCATTATTTATTAAGGACTCGTCAAGAGGCCAATTATTTTCTAGAATAATTCCATCTGCTTTAATTTCGTACGCCCACAATAATTTCATGAATTCAACAGAAACATTTTCGAATAGTGGGTAAACAACAGTATCTCCTCCAGCAGTGCCTACATATATATCTGGTATAATATCCGGTGGTGGATTTTGGAGCATATACTGTTTGTGTTCTGATATTATGTCTACACAATCATTGTCTGTTCTGTTAATTTCTACTTCATCTGAAGTTTCATTGTCTTCGTGATATCGAATCTGTAATGATAGAAACAAATATATTCTTAGGCGGTTTAAATAAATGTGACATAACACTGCTATTTGTTTATTTTTTGCTAATTTATAATTAATTTAAATGTAATTAAGGTGAACGTCCCAATGCTCCACATCTTAATGCTCAACAGATGACACCTATCGACCACCTCTGTCATTGTGACATAAAATCTTATTTACTCACTACATGACACTTTCAATCAAAAGTCCAAATCGTGTACCGAGTCAGTGTCGAGCACTGGGACATTTACCTTAGTGTCATACTCTATAAAACTATCCCGCTTTCTCGATGACTATATGGATAATACAAGTAAAAAGAAAATACAATAAAAATAAAATAATGACACATTAAAATAATAATTAAATGTTTAAAATAAAGTGTGTAATAAATAGAGTAAAAATAAAAGAATAAAATAAAGTTTTAAAATAGGTACCTACAAAAGGTCATTCCCGGTCATTTCCGGTTCTCATGTCGATGTACAGACAGCCAATATCGGTATAAAGGGCAATCTAAGTCCTTGTATATTGCCTGAGAGCGCTCAGCGTCTCCCAGGACGAAGAAAAACTTAGTCCGTAGGTATTTGCATAATCCTCACAGATTAAAAGCAACTTTTTTAGTCCTTTGATTGAGATGCTCAACATCACCATGTCATCAGCATAGCTTAAGTTGTACACATACCGGCTGGTGACAGCCGGTAGGGGAGCACCTCAATCGTGTTATAAGGTAGTTGATATAAAAATTGAAGAGATCCGAAGACGTAAGCCTACCCCGGCGGACATTGCATTCTAACCTACAACTGTTAGATGTCGCGTCCCCCGACTTGACACAATTTGTTTGGCCTCCATACCAGTACCTCAACAGAATCACCACCTCTTTCGCTGTATCAGAGCCGTACAGTTTAGCCCAGACAATATCATAATTAACCAAGTCAAATGCACAACTCAGGTCTGGGAAACACGCGTACGTACACTGATGTTTCACGACTGGTGTAATAATTTATAGTGTGTTTCAAGTTGAGGATGACGGAATCAGTCGACAAAGTCAAGTCGCGAAAGTGAAATTGTGCATCATCAATCTTAATATGTCGCTGCAGTTCGGATTGTAAGAGCCTTTCAAGAATCTTGCCTATCAAATTCTCTAAAGAAATAGGACGATAATTCGTCGCAGAACTGATGTCTCCCTTTTGGTTTTTCACTATAGGCACAACGATAGTTTTCATAAGATCCGGTGGCAGGTACGAGTACTTTAGACACAAGTTAAATAAAGAAGTAAGTCTTTCCTGTACGTTGCTAATATATCGGATTTAATTTTCTCTTGGTTATTTTGGCACCACTTAATTTTTGCCTTTTGCGTTTTATTACGTAATAAATTAATTTATTATATCGTTGCTTTTCTAGAATAACGCACTATTCCGAAATACTACGTTTTGCAACTAACTAAAGGACTAAACGCGAAACACGCAGAAGTTTATCGTGAATAAAACTCCCATCGGGTTACGTCAAAAAATGGGCAGATGACAGCATTGTGCCGTTATGCCATTGGTCGGATGGCGACGCCAATTTTTGGGCAAGACCGTCCGCGGGCCAATTAAGCCGTAATTTTTGACGCCGAAACCAAGACACTTTGCTGACTACTGGCACATAGCGAAATAAATACGCACACACGCATTTATTATTTGTGCAAAAGTGTAGTATTGTGAAATAGTTCATCAGAGTACAATCAAATATTTGTGTAATAGTGTCACATTTATGGTGGGGACATTATTCAAGAGAAAGTATGTGCAAGTATTTTGACATAACAACAAATGCACCTGTGTTCACGAAAAGCGTAGATACGAACAAGGTCTTGTTAGCAAAATAAGCCTATGTACTAGATAAGAGTAAATTAATTATTGTTGTAGTAAACTAATTCGGACAGTGTTATTTAAAAAATTACATTAAGTTATCTGTTGTAATACGAATTAAGTAATAATTTTATTGAAAAAATGTTAATAGTGAGCTGTTTCAATAGTTTTAATAAGGTTCCTGTAACACTACACTGCAAGTTACATAACTTATGTAGTGTAGTGTTATAGAAGCTTATTGAAACTATTGAAACAGTAGCTTGTAAAACTGGCCCCTCTCTTCTCCTTCTTACTCTTATTCTTGTTCTATGCGCCATGCAAACACCGTCTGAGCAAATGCGCAATTTCATGGATTGATGACCCGCATGCGGGGTGACTAAAACGGCATGCAATAGCACCCGGAAGCGGGGAGCCGATTTCGTTGCTTTAACTCGGTCGATATAGATACTGCATGCAGGTGCTCCTCGCATGCTGTATAACAAGTAAAGAGGCATTTTCATTGGTTGATAGGGCCCGACTCCCCGCATGCGGGCGCTATGGCATGCGTTTTGGAAATCTTTCGCACCCCAGCTCGCTAATAACGACCAGCCTGATTTCACCGGCCGTTATACCGCAAGCGGTAAAACGACTGTGCTATCGACTACTGACTTTCATTAGTCGTTGTACATCTCATTAGTTGTATGCGGGGTGCACACTGCACCCGCAAGCGGCATTGATGACCATCACTTGAGCCTAGTTGGTGGACGCTGCCTACGAAGCAGCTTACTTGGCGGTGATCCTGCCTACGAAGGTAGATGAGGTCGAATATTTGTTCCTAGGTCTTGGTTTTTTCCATGTAGTCAAGTATCTTTTTATCTATATAGGTAATTATCTACATCGTCAAGCTTTGCTTAGTTTGAGACTAGGTCGAGCTTTGTAAATTTGTCCACAGATATATATTTATATAATTTATTCATTATGTTATGGACACGTGTTTCAATATCTTCAGATAAATCCAAATATTGCTAAAAGACCGATACTAAAACATGTACTACAAACGCCTTAGCTTCCAGCAACGAAACCGACCATGACGAAAAAGTTGTAATTAAACCATTACCCGTTGTTGAAGAATTATTCCGTTTTAAAGGAAATTTCATTGCTTTAAAATGGACTTACAAACAACCAGTCACCGTAGCAGAGCAAATTCATTTCCAAAATTTAGATTAGTGGAATTTGTCTATGTGTATGCTAGAAGTTTGTCGACATACGCATTGCGAGTCAGAGTATGCTACCGCATACTTTTAGCTGCTAAGTTATGCCATCGCAAGCTTTCATTTAGCTGCTAAATGATGTCATCACTTAGTTTCAGCTGTTATAGGATACTATCTCATGTTTTCAGCTGCTAGTCGCATGCTTTCATTCAGCTGCTATAAGGTGTCATCAAGTCATCAAATAATTTCAGCTGTTATAGGATACCATCGCAGGTTTTCAACCGCTAAAGTATGTCATCTCATGCTTTCATTTAGCTGCTAAAGATTGTCATGAACAACAAAAACATAAGTACTACACCCAGCCAGGAAGCAAGTCTGGCCTGGACGAGCCGGATATACCAGGGGGCACAAATTTCTGAGGAGCGACACGCTCTGTGAGGGGTAAGGAAGACCGACCAGCCGCAGCCAATCGGCCATAATCGACCGGCTGTGCAGCCTTTAACCAATATTGGAAACGTGGAGTGGTAGGAAAATTCTTCGGTGGATGAGCAATGTATTTTCGGAGTAGGATATTCTCGGGGATCACTGTGTGTTCCTACGATTCGCAGTAATCGTCGTCGTAAACTATTAAAACGTTTCTTATCTATCCGCTGGTTTCCTTGTTGAAGTGCATCATTAAGTGATAGAAGACCTTCCTAATTAAAGAGGTTTTTGTAACATATATCCTTGTATCTAAGTCATCAGGCACGCTTTGACTATAAGCCGTGGTGCAATAGCTTCTCAATATACGGTGACTTTAAACGGTGTAGACATGCGACACGTACAATACTTTTTCTATGATGAGAATATTTTAACATGGCTATATTATAATGATATATTATAAACAATTAAACACTTTCATTCAGCTGCTATAAGGTGTCATCAGGTCATCACTTAGTTTCAGCTGCTATAGGGTACCATCGCATGTTTTCTACCGCTAAAGTATGTCGTCTCT
Organism: Epiblema foenella; assembly: GCA_963556455.1. Classification (NCBI taxonomy): domain Eukaryota; kingdom Metazoa; phylum Arthropoda; class Insecta; order Lepidoptera; family Tortricidae; genus Epiblema; species Epiblema foenella. The sequence goes on along the minus strand of OY747113.1, from coordinate 8,298,528 downwards.
TGCGTTGATTCAGTTATGGCATTACATTATTTCAACTGTTATAGTATACTATCCCATGTTTTCAGGTGTCAAAGAATGTTTTCGCATGTTTACAGATGTTAAAATATATATCATCGCATACTTTCTGCTACTAAAGGATGTCATCGCATGCTTTCATTCAGCTTGAAAATGATGACATTGCATATAAATTTGATATAAATTGCATTATTGTGATATTATAACAGTAAAAATATTTGTATTAATGTTTCTATAAGAAAATAATTTAGTGAAAATACCAAAAAGATATCGAACTAATCAACAATACCTCAATATTAGCGATATAATTGTATTATTTTTATGACGCATGTCCTGTTATGCCATTATTATGCAAAGTTTTAAAAATTATAGTGGTATATAAAACGTAATACTCCGTTATTGCTGATACGTGATACACAAAAATATGTCTTAAAGACGAATAAGCCGTTATTCATTATAATAATAAACCATTATGTTTCAGTATTACTTATTGTGACATTATTGCACATAAAAACTTTTGAACAACCTCTAAATATGAAGTCACAACTCTAAGTATGTTATTAATTTTGGAGTTTTTAATATTATATTTTTATGTTATCTTAGTTTTCTTTGGTTTGTCATATACTCTAATAAACTATGAAGGTATAACAAATAGAGGATTTCGTTTATGCTACTTTAAATAAAAAATATTATAAAATCATTTCTGTTCCACTTTCAAACCTCTCTCCTGAAAAAACACGTTTTTTTAGATACAGCGTTGTTTTTGAAAAGCAACGATATGTTTCCCCTGTGGTCGGCCTGCCTTCCACTAGCTAGCAATTTTATCGTTTGTAAAATTAAGTGCTATTTTTTTCCCGAACAAAACGGGACTGTACTATAATACGGGATGTTTGATATTTTTACAGTACGGTTTTAATGTATTAAATACAATTGAACGTAAACATTTTTTTCAAGCCCATAAGAACCCATAAGAAACTTTGACAGTGACAGACACTGGCGCAGTGGCGCCAACTAGTGAGCAGAAAAACGGTACTCTAAATCTAATTATTCGGGGGTTGAAAACATCTCGTTTGGTATAAAAATCGGGGTATTTCCTAACAAATTTACAAATCTCTAGGATATAAATACATGGAAAGGTGAGTATGTTGTGCTGTATGAAGTAGGGTTTGCAACTTTCTGTTTGTTTAATGTTTGTTAAAATTCGGGTAATTTTTTTCGTGTAATGTAAATGCTTGGAGCATCTGTACTATTTTCCCAGGAAATGACTCAGTAGGTCAACCAGTTATATACGTATGCATAATAGGTCTGCAACGTGGTTTTAAAATCAGTAGGTAGTTTTTTTAATCTGACGAAGAGCGTAATTTAAATTAGATAATTGTGACGGTTCATATCAAAAGGGACCTTATGACACATTCTAGTTTCGTAGATATCAGCGTTTCAGTAAAATACTCCAAAAATACATTTTTTTTGTTTTTTGTATATTGATAAAGTATAGGACTAGGCGTGTACTTGTAGCTTGGTTTCACTCGTATACGTTAAGTATTTATGTATTAAAATTGTTTGTAAAGTTTAGTAAAAAGGGCCCTTGAGGCAGAGCGCAGATAATAATGATTTAAAATAGTTTAATAACTTATTCTAATTACTTTTAACCGTTTATTACTATTATTTATTTGCTATTTCTGTTTACTGGGGCCGGTGGTACACCTTACAAATATAAGTAGGCAATAATATTAACTACACTTACTCAATTCTAGTGTCAAGTTTTACTTTTACGAGTTAGGTGCAAAGAGAGGCTAATACTATTTATTATTAGTAGTAAAAGTTAGGTACTTTCTTATTTTGCGTGGCGGTGCGATAAAGCGGTGCCGTACCTTGCTTTTGTCCGTTCGTATGTTACAGCCGATTTACTCAGAGACTGTAAGTACTATAATTATGAAATTTGGTAGGAAGGTGTATTCTATGAACCGCTACATAAAAGTGATGCGAAATTATGAAAAAATATTAAATTAGGGGGGGCACTCCATACATGTAACCGGCAGATGAAAAAAAAATTCGATACACATAGGCGTGTGGGGTATCGTTGGATAGGCTTTTAAAAATGATATAAAGGTTTTTAAAACACTTTTCCATTTAAGTCAACCGTTGGTGAGATATTAGCTGTCAAAGTCCTAAAAAGTGTGTCCCTACCACTCTAGTTTCAAAACTAATAAGTTTAAAATTGTGAAAAAATTGAGGTGGTGACCATTAATAAATACGTTCAACGATTTTTGGTTTTAACAAAATTGGTCTAACGGTTTCAGATTTGTCGCTGAAAAACCGTCCTGCCCAAACAAAAGGACGTAAGTGCCTTGAGTTCCTTATGAAGATACGCCCTTTTTTAATTCTATGTATTTCATAGTTGTTTTAAATGTGGACTAGTAGGTGTCGGTACGGGTTCCGTACCGACACCTACTGTGCGTGATCCGACACGCACTTGGCCGGTTTTAGTTAAAAAATTATTATATGCTTTATTCCACTATGCGAAATTTATTTTTTGTATAACATAAAAAGTAAGCATAATTCAAAAACTTGTACTGACAAGTTAAATCAGTATTAAGTTCTGTTATAAGATTGCTATATAGATAATGTAAATATTATCATTTACTGGAACTTGCTTTATTTCGCCCATCGCGTAGTCAAAATGCTCTAATTCGACGAGTTGTTCCCTGTCTTTTAGATAAGAGGTGAGCCACTTGTGCGCCATGCCGCGGATCCCTATTCCGTATAATTTGTTCAATAATATATTATTTTACTCGATCGTACGCTTCGAACATATATAAAAATAGCGCATTGTTTTGAATCTATTGTGTTTAAAATGTTTTGGAGGTATTTAACCGCTAAAATGGTGGATCGTTTTTTGCAGAAGCCGTTTTGAGATTCGTCGAATATTTGATACTTTTTGCAAACGTTATACAGGTCGTTCCACGGCTATGCCACATGGAGGGAAAGTAACTTGAATATTGTAGATGGAACATTTTACTGAAAGAAGACATTATTTGAATTTAAAAAAACAAATTAAACTGCATTGACAGATATTTAAATAATTTCATGGTTGAACCGGGAATGGAACCCGTTACACGAGAAAAATAATTACCCTATAGCTTTATCATACCGATCGAAAGGCTTCATCATAAGGATTATTTTTTAATAAATAACATAGTGTCAGAAATAAAAGGAAGACCATGAATTTTAACATTTTTAATACAAAATTAATAAATTTACCACGTGTGACGGGTTCGATTCCCGGTTCAACCATAAAATTATTTAAATATCTGTGAATGCGTTTAAATTGTTTTTTAAATTCAAATAATGTCTTCTTTCAGTAAAATGTTCCATCTACAATATTTAAGGTACTTGGCGTTCTCGAATATTTTCGATGCTGAAATAGGGCGATAACTGTTAGGCTCTATTGTACTATTTTTTTATGGATTAGCCAAACAATAGATTTTTTTAGAAAATCTGGGAAAATTTCCTCATGAAATGATTGATTAATTAGGCTACAGAATGGAATTGTTAGTTCATCAGCGCATTGTCTTAATAGTGAGGGCGAAATGTCATCTACCAAAGCTATTATTTTTTTTAAAGTTTTTTTATTATTCTGTGTACTTCGAGGTATTGTACAGGAGCGAGGAACATAGTGTTCTCGGTGGGTTGTATCACAGGTCTTCCGACTGCTGCTGATCTGACATTTTCACCTATGGACGCAAAAAAATCGTTAAATGTATGGCCTTGGTTTTGGGTCAGATGTTAAAATATTGTCAGATTGTAATACTATATTAAGCTTTAATTTTTTTTCGTCGTTTCGCCCAATTGACTTTGCTCGATGTGACTCAATGACATATTGATAGATAGTTCAATGCAAGAAGCATTGAATTATCTATCGACTTGAAGGTTGAATCCAAGCCTGAGAAGTCGTGTTGTGCACGAACAGGCACGTCGTCATTTTTTTCCTTTTCGCAACGTTACGTTTGCGGAGTCGGGACATTGGAATGTTCTTTTTATCGCATGATTGTCACTCATATATAAAGCTGTTGTCATATTAAGGCAGCTGTAGTGGTAATTGCCCTTACAAGAACTGCATTTTAACAGTGTTAGATCCAATGTGTTTGTTTGTTTGCATGCTAAACACTCCACTGTAAAGTTTTTGCGACGTTGTTTGTTATTTGTTCAGATACTTGAACAATGCGTTATGTATGGCGGTCGTTATCGCTCGTCCCAGCTAATGCGCCGACGCAGTGTCTCGTCGGTCGTCAGTCGAAGATATAATATTCATATTGCCAAATATATTTTAATAGTCTAATAATAGGTGCATAAATTATACGAGTAGGTACCTGACATAAATTTAGACTCTCTACTACAGGATTAAGTGATCTAAACTATTTTATTTAAGGGAGTTCCCAAAATCTACGGATTAGGAACAATCAAATACAAGCCTGAGGCTAGATTATTTTTATCTACGATGTCATTTTAACAACCTATTATAGTGAGGTGGTCCACGGATTATTTATTTACCTCATACGAATCAGAGACATACAATATAGCTAAGATATTAACACATTAATGTAATTGTAAAAATATTTTTTTTGGTACAAGCTCTTATTGCCGACTGTACCTTTTTTCCACAGTCATCAACTACTCGTTATGACGGTTATGAGCCCAAACATGTCGGGTTTTATCTTGTGTAGTTTATTATACGATCAATTTGGTGCTATAATACGAGTATTGCATTGTCACCGAACTAAGCTCGAGGTAAGTTTAACTTACATAAGTATGCCACTTCCAGCTCAATCGGCTGAGAATCATCATCATCATCCTCCTCCTAATCTCCATCGGGAGCGGTTAGTTAGTAACCACTCAAAGCGGTCAACTATCTAAGAGTTGACCACGGCCAATGTTGCTTAACCTCGCATATCGCACGCGGTACCTATGCGGGCGCCACTGGGCCCCGAAAGCTCCTCAATCGGCTGAGGATAACTGGTCTAAAATGCAGTTGCAGTATTTGTTCCCTATAAAAGTGCATACTAACAGGGCAAGTTAAAATCTTGTAATCGTATACAACATTTTGAAGTTCGCCCAGACAACTCTGATAACAATTAAATAGACTCTCAGCTTTGCCAATAAATGTTCTACCCTCCTAATAGAGTTTTCTATGAGATATAGAGCGAAAAATGTTATTTGTATCCCAAGGCAATAGTTTTATTTAGGCAATATCTTTATAACACAAAGAGAAATCTTAACGTACAAAAGGCGGACTTAATACCATGAGGCATCCGCTATCAGTAACCTCCAGGTAAAGCAAAAAGATTAAAATAAACGCAGTTGTAAAACTTGTAAAGATAAAACAAAAACTACCTTCCGATTTCGGAATCTTTCTTGGCAAAGTTTGACCTACTTATTACTACACGACATTGTACTTACGTAAGGGGATATTTGGGGTACATAACGTTTCCCGGCACTCTTAACAATGACAGCTGCCTCTTCAATAATCTTGTTGTCTCGCTCGCACCCAGAGTCAAAAACTATAGGTGCCGCGCCGCAGTGGCTCTCAAATGGAAGACTTTCGCTTGCAGCTGAGTTTAGAAAGTCGTTCAAATCCATCAAAGCCTCATCAGACTTCTTTGCAGATTCACTGAAAATAAACAAATAACCTTTTCTACATGCTAGTGATGCAGTATTTTATTATACTTTATTTATAAATTTTATAATAATACATTCTTTATTTCGAAACACGAATCCATAGTTGAATTACACTTACTTACATCTAGTTAGGTTAGAAAAATAACACTATGACAAATAAAAAATAAAATAAATAAAAAGAAATTAAATTAACAATACTAAAAACATAATCTAAGAAGCATGCCATCCCTTTGATCTGCTTGATCCAGTGTTGGAGTATATCATTTAGGAAAGATTTTAAGTGTAACATGCGGGAATTCACGAAGTATAAATTTATCTTATCTTTGTTTATACACAGTACATTATGCCATATCTTATGCGAGCGATGTAAAACCTCTGGATATCAAAATAGTCAAACCAATCCATAACTGTATGAGCATGCTATGAAATAATTCGACACATAATATAGATAGGTACATAATGGGTAAGAATATTTTTACCTGCAAATATGAGCTCCTAACATCCAATACTCCAACTGTTCGTTAGTTCCGATAATCTTCATCGCGTCAGCCATAACGTCACTCGGTTTCGGTCCGACGAAAACGTGCAACTTTAATCCCGCATTCGTGATACTACGCAGGACAATTTGATTTTCCTCAAGTATAAATATTTCAGTTGGGGCTTCAGATTCTACCAAAAGTCCATGATAAGAGTCATTCACTTTAGCAAATATTAAAGGAATAGTACTGAAGTCGCCTTTGTGTCGGTATATGACCTTTATTGTGCCCGCAGTTAGAGGTAACTCTCCGAGACCGTACATTGTTTCGTTTGTTAACTTGAAAGCGATTTCCCAAATGTCACGTGAAGCTATCAGAGGACCTCTTATAGTGCTAAATACTAATCCTTGAGGTGCTTCCACGGCAACAGACATTTCTGGTGAATCCACTGCATAAGTATAGTTCTTATATTCGATTCTTCTTCCCTCATATGACTGTTCTTGTGCGTTATAGAACTGTAAAGATACATGCGACGGCGACTGTTCATCGACTGATAGTCTAAGAGTTGGAAAACTATCTTGAAAGGAAAACGGCACGGTTGCAACTCTGGGGTGGAGGACCACATCCTCAGACCATACGCGGTCCATTAAATATGAGAACCTTGACGGATATCTATGAAAACATACATGGCTGTTTAAATCGTAACAACATTCTCGGTGGCATTCCTCATGGGATACATTTCCCTGGCCGCAGGGTAATCGGAAAGCTCTGGGCACAACGCAAGATCCCTCAGTGTGAAGCTGTTCTATGCTCGAGGAGAACACAAAATTGTAGACCAGTACAGGTGCTGCAACTGATACCAGCAACGTGACAATTATCACCTTCAGTGGTCTATTTAGGAGAACTTGATCGTACCAGTGGTAGTCTGAAAATATAAAAATATGTTAACGATACGAAATAGAACTGATACGTTATTTGAGGAAGTTGCCAGCTCTTCGGTCACCAGTTACGTCAACCAAACGCTTCGCGATTTCAGTAAATTACTTTGAAAACAACTGGAAATAATTTCATGATAAGCTTTTGATAATGTTCATGTTTTCAGGGTCAAAAGTGTGTGTCAAGTTACTGTGTTTGTCGATAAAGGTAACCTGCATAGAAAACCTCTATAGTACAAGCGGAACAATGCCAAATAACAAAGAAATCATGTAAATATTATTTTATTTAAATAAATACTTACGTGTTTGTTTCTCATTCTTATATACATTATTAATGTCTACTTCTTCTATTTCTTTCTCCTTATTGGAATCATCAACGTAAGGTATCATGGTTCATATTGGTTTACACCACCCTGGAATGTTTTAAATAATAAATGAAATACCACCATTGCAAAATCAAACCATAAAACTACAAATCACATACGTACATTAGGCATCTACTGATATGTATATTATAAGTTCCTAGAACAATTAGATCCATCCGTATAGAAATTGAAGGCCTTTACTTGTAATGAGATGAATCCACTTGCGTCTTTCGGCAAGCATTTAATGTTACCGATAAGGTTTTCAATCCCGGGACCAGCTTGTATGAGAAGTCTCTAAATACAAGAATTTTCTGGATTTTTCACACAAGCTAGTTTTGAGACTGCGAACACCCTTCCACCGCACGCGCACTATGGACCTGCACGATATTTAGCGGAATACAATAGGAATGTTTTTCTACAATCGTGGAATTCCGAAGTTTCGCCTAATTCCATCAATATTTAAAGCTTATATATTTTAGCCTCCTTGTTTCCTCTACTTATTTATTTACTTCAACTTGTCGTCTTTTTTATCGTTATTAAATTAATATATGAGTATTCTGTCGAAAGATCCTCATAAAATGATTCAATGTTATCTTATATATAGTCTGAGTAACTTATTACAGTTTCATACTAACTTTATTACTTCCAATGTATTAGCTTCGGCACCAGTCAGTAAAATAAAACACAATGACGTAAAAAATAAATTAGATACATAAATTATATGTAGGTAAGAATGTGATGAATCAACCTTTATAATGTAGCGTAAACAACTAAACATAAGTATATACATATAAAAATAACAAAACACTTTATATATATATATATACTAAACATACATATGTACCTTAGTAAATATAGTCTCTTATTATTGATATTAGATAACATAATTATAATATTCTAGTACAGAAGGAATATCTTTTGAATTTAGAATTGAGATTTATAGAGGTATTTGGTTTGCATCTAATATAACAAATGTGCTATTAATATCATAATCATTTTTTATAAGTACTATTATTATAACATTATATTATTAACACAAAATTCTTTATCGTTACCTACTTACTATCTACAAACAAAATTTTACTTACGATTTTCAATTAGGTATATTCGTAATCACGAACGCAGTAATAATAATCACTTAAGTAATTAACATGTTGCAGTCTATTTTAATTAAAATTAACGTTAATGTACACTTGACAAAGTAATAAGTTTTCAGTGCTGCTCAATGTCTCACAATGTTGTGATAATTGTATCAGTTATGACGTGGAAACGCAAACACACTGCTCATTTTGTGATGTCACATATCAGTTTAAAGCGGATTAGTAATATAAACTTTAATTTTAGCGCTGTTAAGTCACTTCTATAATATCATTATCGCAGGCGTAGCGACATTGTAGAAAAGAATAATATGAATATCTGATAAAGATAAATAATGATTACTGATTAATCGCTCAGATTGAAATGATAACGTGATTCCCTTGTAAGAGGCAGCCAATAATGATAATACTATATTCGAAGAAGATAATAATATAACCAAATGCACCTTTATCGAATATTTTTTTAAACAAAATTAAAGAGTAAGACTTACATACATTAGGTACTTTTCGAGTACATAGAGTCCGACCACGCTAACTCTGCATCGAAATAATTTGGCAACACTACCTCAAACGCCACATTTTCATACAAACATGACATAACGCACATTGTTGCTAAATTATTCCTTGCAGAAAGAACACGCTTTCACAATTTGAAGAGTTATAATAGCAATTTCAACTTTCTCCCCGTGGGTGCCGTGTTGTGGTGTTGTGGGCGATGGGCTAGCAACCTATCACTACAATATCACATTTTCTCCATCTTTAAACCTACAATTGCTAAATGTGGCAATGGAATTAAATTTCATGTGCTCTGCGTACCCCTTTTGAGAATACAGGCGTAAGTTTATGTGTGTGTGTTTTATGTGTCATGGATCCCAAACACACTATAAAATCTTGATTACCAAATTGCGATCATTCTGAGAATTCAAGTTCAAGCACAATGATAATTTTCAATTAGCGTATAATTAACGGAGGAATGAAACTCTGAGTACCTTTTCTTCTTCTGGTTTTGGTTAATAGTTTTATTTTGACCTATATTTGCGTGAATTAATGATTAAAATAGTACATCTGCCACTGCAAAATTGCAATACAAAAATACGCTATACTTACACTTGAAAAAGTAATTACCTTGACTGATTATTAACTTTTCACAAAAATAAGAAAAAAGTTAATTCAATGCAAATCAGTTTTGATCAGTTTTAATATTATTTAAGTTATTTTTGGTAAGTATTCTTGTATATATTTTCTTGTCAATGAAATCATTCACTTGTCGACAACATTGAGTTTGTTGCCGGAGTTTTGGCAAACATGCAATTTAAATGAACGAAATGAACATTATTTCGATCGTGAGATATGCCGTGAGTGTCTGCATTATTTATTTGGTTGCTTTTACCCTTTACTGCATGACGTATGAAATTTGAACCTTATTTATTTATTTATCGTATAACAATTATTTCGAGCCGTGAGTTCTTTGAGAATACAGTACGGTTGCTAGATTTTGTTGCATTTTTAGCACCACCCAGTAGTCACGTAGGGTAGCGGTGAGTCCCGGTAGGTACTCCCTACTGACGTGGTGCAACTTCGACCCTCCCTTGTCAAGTGAGTGGGCAATTTGACTGTTGGAAGTTCTCAAGCCGCCCGGAGGCCTCTAACTCGGCTTAACGACTGCTATTATAGTCAGCAGCCGGGATCAACGGCTTATCGTGCCTTCCAAAGCACGGGAGCGCACAGAGAATAATCACCAACCACATTTAAACCTTGACCCGTGTCTATAAGGTCATAAGTTATATCTGCCATATATGGTTTCGTATGAAATAAAGGTATAATTTAGGCTTGTTGGGTAGACTGTTGGGTGAAGCGTTGATTCTTGTGTGTGCTGTAGGAGAGATGAAGCAGCAGTAAAAGATGGTAATTTCGGGAAACTATGTATTGCGACCATGAAGGCTTGCACAAGAAGAGTGTAGGTATAGCGACAAGTGCCACAGATAATAACACAAACAGGAAACACTGAATCTTAATACTACGTTTAATCTAGAATTTCAGTAGTACCAACTGAATGATTTAGGTATCTATTGTTGGACTGTCCAACAATGTTAACATACACAGTTAATTCTTAATCATCTCAGCATAACCAAACCAGGGACCGGAAAACCCTTCTTTAGGCTTAAGCCTATCGATTCGGTAACCCAATCAATCTGCTTACCCTATGATAGGGTTAACCCTATCATGAGGTTACCGTATTGTAAAGGTAAGCTTATTGAAGTGTTAACCCTAACTCGCAATAGGGTTAAGCTTAAAACCCTATCGCGATAGGGTTTTTGTTTAGGGTTTTCATTGGGTTATGGTAACCTTAACGTCAGCTGGTGACGCATTGGGTTAAAGTGAATTTTCGGCTGGTCCTCGTACAGTTAATGAAAGAATTATTAATATTCAATAATATATTTCTGTTATTTAAATATACGTATGTATCGTATGTAAAGATAATATATTTTTAATAAATATTACGTTATCTAATTACAAAAAGGTTTCACAAATCAAATAATATTATTGTTAATTAGTTTATTTAAGGAAAATTTGAAAAAATAAGGCTCTGAGCAATTATAAATTATTATTTCTCTAATTTCAATTCGTAGTTTACGTTCGAAGCATTACTGCTTAATACAAAATGAATAAAGTTAATAATATTTTGTATACTTTTAATTAAAATGTTTTTTCCTATTTCTTTCTCCAATTAAAAAAAAACGCTGCAAACCCGACATTGTCATTTTACGACTATATTCCTCCTTTACACTGCTTTTTATTAGGGTTCCGTAGTTTCCGTAGACGAAATAGCGAAAACGGAACCCCTCTAATTACCAAACTATGAATATTAAAAATTTACAAAAATGAGATGCTTTGCATTAATAACTAATTTCAACGATTTTTAGTTTGATCAAGATATGTTGTACAGTTTTTGAGATACTTAGGTCGAATGAACGAAATCCCTCATGCGCACGAGTAACGCTTGGCCTGCTTTTACTGACATATCGATCCTTATGAAAGTCACAAGTACAGGTTCTTATTTCTATAGGTACTACTTAATGCTTAGAATTAAAAATATATATATATCAATATTACTACTAACGATTATTTTCTATTTCAATTAATTGCACCGGTGTGTTGAAGTTAATATTTTTTACTGGAGATCACACGATACGTTTGACACATTACAGAGACTTACAATTAATACATACTTCTATTTATTTCGTTGGAAAAAAGAGAAACAAATACTTGCAGAGTACGAGTAGTCGGTAAAAGATCAATGAATATTAGAACAAAAGCACGGTTCGGCACGGTTATCTTTGAGGCTGATTGCATGCTCATTTAATATGGAGCTGCTAAACCGCTCAATCCCGGGATTATGAACGTTACAAATTAAAAGTAAGTTTCGATTACGTATCGTATAAGAGATACGATTGAAAAATGTGAGAGATTAGGAAGATACGATTATTTTGCAATTTTAACTGATTGATTGGTAATGTCAACAATAGGTAGGTAAGTAGGTACATTTATTGCAATAACTCATGTTTTGCTTTACTCTAAATGAGATACCAAAAAAATATCTTGACTTCATATTTGACTTGTTTTTACATAATGAAAGTAGACCTAAAAAGTAATACAAAAAAAGATACTTATACTTAGTGAAGCTACTACGAAAAGCTGTCATATTTTCCTTTGCGGCGCGAGGGTGAGCAACTCTGATGCTTGAACAAACTAGTAGCTATAATATATCGAAACCAGAAACATATAAGTAATCTGAAAGCCCTCTTAACCTGATCAATCAATTCGCTGCCGCTCCGATGTATTGACAATAGTGCTGATAAATAAAGTGATGTCTTGTCTAAATGTTTACTGGCGCAAAGAAAACGTACAATAATTTATACCTACTGAGAGTTCATAACAAAATTGGATTAAGTGTTTTAAATGGCATTATCGTGTGCAAAACAAAATACATGACATAGATAATAAAAAAGTGCAGGTGTTTCATTCAAAAGAACCTTGGTTTTACAACATGCATTGGTGCTTTTGGTCTTATCTCTTTGTAATAAGCTCAATACACCTCCAAAAAAATAGAACAACTTATCTTTCAGGTAGGATTATCCCATTGTTTTTTTGCCGCGCAACACTAAATAGCATTTTACTAATGCCAGGTACAGCAAACAATGAATAATATCTATGCCTAAGATTTATAAAGAATCTGATACAAATGTTTAATAGATTTTCACATTTTTGTTATTAATTATAGGCATAACGTATTTTAATAAGTGTTTATTTCTTTGTAGATTGTATAATGTGTCATGATTAATGCTATGTTGTCAAATGAAACTACAAACACAAATACAGAAAAATATGTTCGATATTTTACCTATTTTTGTTAGTGCTCATTGTTTATCATATTTTGACAAATTTTATATTTTTTAATGAATATTGCCAATTTCAATAAATATTTTCAACTTCGAATCTTTGCTTGATTTTTCTTAAAATTATGTCCAATTTATTTTATGTTCTTATTTAATATTTGCATGCCCATTTCTGGGCTGAACACAGTGTGGGATAAAATATTATGTTAAGATTTTTTATCAGTTGATAATCGGTCATCCATTGAGGCCCTTTTTGTGTGAATTAACACATATCTTGATATTTTCTCCCCGTTACTATCTAGAACAGGGCTATTGCGACCTAATTTCTAGTTATCGGCGTTTTAGATGCCATTCGGAGTGAATGACCTCAATCGTTATGCTAGTATGGATATACCACGGGATTCGTATTATTACAATTAGGACAAAGTGAGTATTTAAAAGTTAGTTTTGTCTGATTTCATTACATAATATAAATATCTTTACTGTTGTATAAATTCGTCTGTGGTTCAAGTTACAGATGACATATTTATGTACAAGTAGGTAATATGTGGCAACTAAGGCGGTGCAAAACTTCAAAAGAAATATGAATAGGTAAAAAACTTCTACAGTTAGATAGCCAAGGAGTTTGTATTAAATCACAATGACAATACAAAAGTTTTCCATTGTGAAGTCCAACCGTTAATTAGTGTAGTAAATATGTGTAACACGTGCCAAATGTAACAAACAACATCCCGATATGACTGAGTAAAAAAAAAATACGCACTTGGGAAAAAAATATGTTACACCTAAATAACTCATTGGATACCCAAATTTTTATTTTTTTTTCCGTTTTATATAAATATGTAATGCTTATTATATCCAACACTGCTCAATGTAATTTCGACTATTCCATAATTATAGATATTAACAACATTTTTTCGAACAGTTTAATTGGTATTGCGGTTTTGTAGCGTATCCATATTACCATCTCTACTTCATATCCCACGGTGTGGCAACCAAAACGTCGATCACTACTAATTTCATAAATTTTAAATGTATTTCTTGGTTTTGTCATTAACAAATATCGTTCCAAAAATCACTCCAAATCGACCATTTTCAATGTAAAAACTGCTTTTTTTGCTTAAATTTTACTATACACAATAAAATCAAAAAATCCCTCCGTTACTATCTAAAACTTTAAAAAAATCATTGTATTCTTTAATCACTTTATTGCTATTATCAATACTTTTGTCATAGTATTAAATCAAAATATTTTAAAACATGTAAGGCCTCTTAACATCTATTTGCTGTGTACTAGCAAATAATCAATTTCATTGAATGACAGATTTGGATACAATACTATTGAATAAGATGGAAAACGTATCGAAATAAAATACAAATCAAATTGTTTCATTTACGTTTTATGTATCACGTATTTATTTTTATACTAGCCAATAGATTAGTTAACTCATTTGTAGTGTTATAACATCCTGTACATGCCATTACATAATTTTTCGACAACGACATGAGACGTACGGGCCCTATGACAATTGAATCGGTACCTTAAAGATTTGGTGTTTATATTTGGGTAAAGTTCACATTTTTGGAACAAACATAGTGAAGGCTTTTAATTCGTTTACAATTTAATTAATTAATGCGTTACACGATAGTTACCCATATTAACTATAAGTCAATCTTCACTGTTGTCCAAAAACTTTAACTGTACCTAATTGAAGTAAAAAATAATACGTTACACACTCACCTTTCTTATAACACCCGCTTAACTTTTCAATCCAATCAAAATGCACAAATCAGTGTCCATAAATAATAGCCATATTCATCACAAAATTTGATATAAACGCAAAAATAACAAAAATAAAAGAAATAACGTTAACAATAAAATCCACTGTCACACTCAAACGTCCTCAACTAGATGGTTATGAGAATGCACTAAAAACATACCTGAAGCAAGACCTGCACATTTAAGGAAAGTAACGAACGAAAATTCATTCTATTGTTTTTTTTGGTCAATTACCGTGTGTATATTCACTCTGAAAACAATGACAAATACCACGGCCTTTAGGTATGGGCACACTCTTTTGTATTAAGTTCTTAAAAGATAACAACGTCGGCATAAATGTCTTTATAAAATAAACAAGTTTATTTTACCATTTAGACTACCACCGCCATCATGCTAATCCTAAGACAATAGAAAACAGCAAGTCTTATCAGCTTTCGGCTCGCTTGCACATCGCCGTGCTGGTATAAATAAACAAAGCTTTAACAATTTCCGTAAGGTACCTACACAGCCTAATAATGTAATGAATCTCTATACGTATATGCGCCTAATTAATATGCTAACAAAAATACAAGTATTAATATATGAATAAGGATATATACTACTATAATCCCGGATTTCTAAAAAACTTTTTTATAATCCCGGAATTGGGCGGTTCAACAACTCTATGTTCGTGCGTATTTGCTGTTTTCATAGGTCGAGGTAGTAGGATAAGTAATAGTTGTAACTGTAGGAATACTCGTATATAGTAAAGATTCCGATTAGTACTGTCAAAACGAATTATTATTTCGGAATATTTAAATAAATAAATGACTGTCATATGAACCGTCAATTTTTTTTTGACAGAATTGACCGAGTTTCCTTCCACTTCAGCTTTCCAGATTTCGGGTTGGTCTCCTCAACAGATAGCATTTGTCAACCGATTTTTGTGAAACATTGTAAGCAGGTTCAATATTTTTTATATAGAATTTTTATCGAGTCTGATTTTGGAAATTTTCAATAAAGTTTCATTTATAAAAAAACAAAAAGAAACAGGCGAGGTATACAGCTCACAGAGCTATTCTAGTATGTATGACAAATCAAATTTGTTTCTGACATTGCACCGAAAGTTAAGAATAGATGTTCAAAATGTAAAATAAACAAACAAACGCTCGCGCCGACTCGTCCAAGCCGCCGCTAGGAATCTATACTTGCATGCACAGTAAATACGATTCTAACATAAGGACTCAAAGTACAAAGTTATTTGCATTAAAAACAAGGAGTGTGTTCGGTAAATCAAACTGGTTTCTACTGGGAGTGGTTTCACAGCGAGCTTATCGTCTGTGCCAAGCTGCCTGCCAGCCACGGTTATCTAAAAATGAGTCTAATTGAAGTGTGCGTAAAGATCACTTTTGTTTGGAACTGGTTAAAAACGGAAGGGGGGGGGGGGGCACTTCATATATGTAACCGGTGGATGAAAAAAAACAACACACATATTCGTGTGGGGTACCCATGGATAGGCCTTTGAAAATGATATGGAGGTTTGTAAAAACCTTTTCCATTTAAGTCAGCCCTTGCTGAGATATTAGCTGTTAAGTCATAAAAAGTGTGCCCCCTCTAATTAATTTCGAAACTATGGAGTTTAAAATTCTGAAATAAAATGAGGTGGTGTGCATTAATAAATACTTTCAACGGTTTTATGGTTTGAATAAGGTTTTTGAGTTTTCGCTGAAAAACTGTCTTGCCCAAACAAAAGTTAGTGTCGTGAGCTCTCTATGAAGATACGACCTTTTTAGATTCAATGTATTGGATAGTGATTTTAAATGTGGACTAGTAGGTGTTGGTAAGGCACTTGGCCGGTTTTTTTTCCTTATTAATGTCGGTGGCTGACTTATGCTGTGTATAGTTTTGTCATTATGTCTACGGTATTGATAAACGTTGATTATTTACAGATGTTTCGACGCAAATTCTTTTTCTCCTTTTGGTAATTACAGTTACCACCAACGTTTTGGAGATTTTGGGCAAAGCCCAAAATTAATAAGAAGCGACTTTCCGATTAGTCCGTGCGAAGGCGGTACGACATCAGAAAGCTGTAGATCGTTACTACAGTGCAAATGATATAGTTCGCTACAGAATGCATGCATGGTCCGTCAGGTTCTTGGCCATTTTTTTAGGGTTCGTTACGCAAACGGTAAAACGGGACCCAACTACTAAGATTTCGCTGTCTGTCCATTCGTCTGTAACCAGGCTATATCTAATGAACTGTGATAGTTAGACAGTTAAAACTTTCACAGATGATGTATTTCTGTTACCGATATAACAACAAGCATGCATACTGTAAGCGCAGATCCGAGTCCGACAACACGCATGTCTACCCATCAAAGGCCCCGTTGGAACTTTAACAAGGCTGACCTTTCATCAGTCTACGCAGATCTCGCGGATGTAGACTGGTCACCACTGTTCGACCAGCTTGATATTAATGAGGCAGTTGATATGTTTTACGATAATTTGCACAATGTACTTGATAGAAATATTCCTGTTCATAAGTTCGTCGGGGACAACTCGCAGCAGCGGTATAACTATCCAGTCTGGTTCACAGCTGAAATTATTAAGTATATTAAGCTCAAGCATTTTCACCTGATTAAGTACAAGAGCAAAGGGCTTGATTTCAATAAGGAACTGTTTAGGTACTATCGAACTCTAGTTAAAGATTTGATGGCTTCAGCGCATGAGCAGTACTTATTGAAAACTGAGCAGTCAATTAGTCGTGACCCTGCTGCCTTTTGGAAATATGTCAAAGATAGGCGTAGTCATCGACGGTCCATCTGTTATACATCTGGTGGTGTTCGGTTGGCAGAGCAAGATGCAGCGCATGCGTTTGCTGCGCACTTCAGCTCGATATTTCATGCGGATATCCCGCTCCTAGATGCTGATATAGCTGCTAGAAATGCAGTTAACAGAAATGACTCTACCTGTATAAGTATACACAATGTGTCTGGCAATGAGTTGAGTCGCGTTGTCAGGAAACTGAAAACTTCTGCTGCACCGGGTCCAGACGGTATTCCTGCATTCCTAGCCAAGGACTGTATTTCGGTACTAGAGCCGCCTCTACTTTTCATCTTTAATTTGTCCCTTCGTAGCGGAGTGTATCCTGATTTATGGAAAGTATCGAGAGTCACACCTGTGCCGAAGGAAGCTGCCGCCTCAGATGTAGCCACTTTCCGACCTATAGCCGTCCTGTCGGTTTTTGGCAAGATTTTTGAGGGTGTTGTCAACAGGCGCATTGCGCCGCTTATATCGAGACGACTCGCAGACGCGCAGCACGGATTTCGGGGAGGCAGGTCCACTACAACCAACAACGCTATTTTTGTTGATTATGCTCTTCTCCATATGGATGAATCTCGACAAGTGGACGCTGCCTACTTTGATTTTCAGAAGGCGTTTGACCTGGTCGACAACGATATACTTTTAAGTAAATTGTCCGCGTTTGGATCCTCACCACAACTTCTTAAGTTACTGGGGAGTTATTTGAGAGATCGCAGACAATATGTGCAGCTATCAGGCTATCAATCAGAAGAATACTTCACCAGATCTGGGGTGAGTCAGGGCAGTACGCTCGGGCCCACCCTATTTTTGGTGATGATCAATGACCTGCCTTCAGTTGTTAGTCGTGTCAAATGCTTATTGTTTGCTGATGATCTGAAGTTGTTCTATGCCGTTAACTCATCTATCGATTGTGACATGATGCAGCGTGATATAGATGCAGTCATGGATTGGAGCCAAAGGAATCGCTTGTCCTTCAATGGAAATAAGTGTAAAATAATATCCTTTAGTAGGAGCAAAAATATGGTAAGCTATACGTATAAGCTTGGTGGTGAAATAATCAGTCGCGTTGAAACTATCCGCGACCTAGGTCTAGTGCTTGACACTAAATTAGATTTTCATACCCATATTCAGGGTATAGTAAAGAATGCCCATAAAACATTGGGATTTGTAATGCGTACCGCGCCCCAGTTTTCTAGTATGGCAGTACCGATCGTATTGTATAATTCGTACGTACGGAGCAAATTGGAATATAACTCGATCATTTGGGATCCCGCCGAAGAGAATTATAAGCTCTTACTTGAAAGAGTACAAAGGAAATTTGCTCGATACATGTACAAGAGGCAGTATGGCTACTATCCTTTCCTGTATCCATCACTTTTTGTAGCAGGTATGGTCGGACTCGAGACCCTTAATTTTAGGCGGAAATTACATCTCGCCGTCCATTACAGTCTGCTGCTGAGAGGTCAAATTGACAATCCAGTGGCGTTGGAAGGCATCCGATTTTTCGTCCCTGAGCAATACGCGCGCGCTGGTCGCCGCCGCCGTCCGCTGTTCGCGGCGCCGGCGGCGGCGGCGGCGGGCCCGCGCACGCGCCGCGCCTGTAACGCGCCCGGCGCCCGTGCGCCGGCGCTACTCAATCAACTGGTGCTGAGGCAGGATGCCGACGTGTTCGCAGATAGCTGGAGTACCCTGCTCTCTAAAATAAGTGAATTGTGCGATTTATATTGTTAGTTAATATTAGGTCTATATTTTCTTTAATTTGTTACTGTTAGCACTGAAGTTGCAAATCTCATAACATTATAGGCGCTTTGGTACCTCACTGTTAGCTTATAAATGTATGTTCTAAATAAATAAATAAATAAATAAACAAATACTAAAAAAACAATAAAATTAATATTTAAGGTGCCTTATAACAAAATTGATTTTTATGCTCGATCACACACGATTAACGGCGATAGGTAGACGCTTGAAACATTCACAGAATATTTAGTTATACATTATCATTAAAAATAAAGAATTAAATTAAAATAAAACAAATATTTACATAATAATTTGTTGTTTTTATAGATAATAGTACGAGACCCTTCGGGCGCGGGTCCGACTCGCACTTGGCTGATTTTTTATTGTGATAAAACTGATAAAAGACGGTAGCAATTTTTTCAACTTGTTTCCAAGAATTGTTCACTTCTATTGCTTGAAGATGCTAAGTAGTGGGCCAGTGTGGAACACGTTTTACCCGTAGTTAACGCTTGTTCACTTCAAAGTTAATTTGCGTCGAAAGCAAAGTTTAATATGGGCGGATAACATAGTTATACTCTTAGTGCACTTTGCGGAACCAAATTTGTTTATTCGCCCATTATTGATATATGCACAGCACACATCGATTACTTAACTGTTAGCCGCTCCTATAGATTCCGCCTTCTCCGCAGCGCCGTTAGACCAAATTTCAGTAACTCAGTACATTTTTTGACATAACAAACCGACATAAGGTCTAACGGATCTTTATACAACCGAGCCTAAATATTGTACACTAGTTTTATTTACATGATATATTATTCTTCGTTATATCCAACAGAATTAGCAATTCCCGTGACCCTATCATCAACATAATCAATCTCCAAAGCTGACGATTTTTGCGATATCTCGCTCAGCTAACATTGTTTTTTCATGGGTTTTGTAGGAGCCCTATTTAAACCAGGAAACGTTAATTTTTTTAACTGTTATTTTTGAGATAGAGACAGAATTCGACTTATTTCAATAATAGCTCGCGTACGTTAGTATTAAACAGAACTTTATATTAAATCATATTTTTTCATATAGTCCTTAATGACACTATCTAGTTCTAGGCATATTATGGTTCCGAATTTTGAACGTAAGTGAAATATTACTTTCAATTTACTATATAAAACATGGGTTTCTTTACAGAACCATTGTTACATTTCTGAGGTTTCCGCGCACAAATGAATAATATAACCCTTTAAAGGGACCTATTCTGCGTTCGTCTACCTGTCCTGTGTGTGAATAAAGCAACGAAATCCATCTAATTATATATTCAATTCGATTATAATACTGCCAGTCATTCGTTTCTCTTAGAAATGCAACCGTATTTTCACGGCTAAATTATTTGATCACATTCACCACTATTAGGATCTTTGTCAAAAATAGCATTTAAATACCCACAGGCGACGTGACGCACGGACATCCATACATTTTGACAAACATTTCGACTACGTGAATGCGGCTTAACTCACCACCCAACGACAATAAATACCAAATTGTAGTTTCAATATGTCTTCTGTAACGAGGAAACTGCTCCAGATATGAGCGAGATGACTATCCGTTGTCCCCTTCCTCTCCTAAATATATATTGCTACCGTTCTAAGAGGATTGGAATGAAGTCGTTAATTGGAAAATGGAAACCCTATTCCAACCCGAATTACGAGATTAGTAAAAAGAAAAGCCATCGTAGTAAGTACCTAGCGAATCCCAAGATTCGTTTTTATTTTATTTTATTTGAGATATAGTTTCCGGGTGGCTGCTTAACACTTTCTAGGGGCTGTTTCGAAGTAATCTCAGCGGCAATGGAATAGAATATCAGATTCAATTCCAATGTCATCAGTATAAAAAACATTTTCGTTTTTTTGAGATTGAACATCGGACGTCCAGTATCAAGTAACACAAAGGCCTCGTATTAAAATAATTTGGTATATTCGCACATGCTCGTTCTAACAGGTTTAGTTTGTCGGGTTCAGAAATGACCGAACTGATAGAAACTTAGTGATTAGTAGAATACAGACCAAAGATTTCCATAAAAAAATGCTTCAGTAATGTAGTAATGTAGGGATGACGCGCGCAGAGTATCTATTATTATGTACATTTTGTTTAAATTACATAAGAAACATAAATAAAAACAAAAAAGGACACTCACAGACACAATTAAGATCAGAATCGTTTGCGCGTAATCAGTTGCTCGTAGACTTGCATGGCATCCTAAGCAAGCAAGCCTGACCTGACGATTTGTTTTTGTTTAGGGAGATACCCCCCTAAACAAAAACAAATGCATACGCATTACGCATATGCGGTGCGAGGGGTGACCCATGTCCCGTATAGGCTTATGAGACCCGCGGTATACCCATTAAAAATCCCTCCATTTGCCACCTTGAATAAACATTCGCAACCCGACGGGCGGTAGCTGCTCCCAAGCGGCTACCTCGCAGATGTCCGGGCGCTGATCTGGAAAATCGGAGTCGTCGGTTCGATTCCCATTTTAAGCTGAGTGCGAGATTACAGTACACTTTTTCTTTGTATTAGTTGTCTTTATCAACATCTCGACAAAAAACATCTATAGTTATCAACTTATCCTCGCCATGTACGGATATTTTTGTGTTCGTACTGATTCTGACACAAGCGTCGCGCTGCCATACGCCCCGCTTCTCTCTCAACGCGACTTAATCGTGGAACGGACGGAATGCACGTCAAATTACAAAATAATTCCGACTACCTAACGTTCGATCAATACCTTAAGTAGAGTAACCCAAATATTTCAGCTATCAAACTGTAGTGGTTTGTACATAAACCCAACGCTTAAATTCGACAATCCTAACCACTATGTTTATAGAGGTATGTAGGTGAATTTAGCTGTGTTATTTAGCCGGTTATACTCAGCCCCCAGCGTTGTCCCGGTCCGGTCGTGTCCTAGAGAAGCCCGAGGTCCGAATTCCAAGATATTAAGCAAGCACGACTAGTTTCATGAAAACGATTGCTACCTAAAATAAAACCTGTAGTGTGACTATTTGGAACGGGACTACGAGCTTGTCAAGGTATGACTTTATCAAATAATTAAATCCATAGCCTCCATCCTATTCCTCATAGTTAATGACCCTGGCGAGGCTGGAGCGAGCGGTACCGGGGTCGACGATGTCGAGGCTGTTTGTGTCGCGCTCGCCTGCGTCGAAACCGCAAGATGGAGGCTATGGATTTGATTATTTTGTTATTTCTGTTAATGTATTCATGAATATATATACATATACAGGACGTCCCACGGCTATGCCACATGGAGGGAAAGTACCTTAAATATTGTAGATGGAACATTTTACTGAAAGAAGACATTATTTGAATTTAAAAAACAATTTATACTGAATTTACAGATATTTAAATAATTTTGTGATTGAACCGGGAATCGAAGCCTTTACACGTGATCAATTGATTAATTTTGTATTAAAAATGTTAAAATTCATGATCTTCCTTTTATTTCTGATACTATGTTATTTAGCAAAAAATAATCCATATGATGAAGCCTTTCGATTGGTATGATAAAGCTACAGGGTATTTATTTTTATTGTGTAATGGGTTCGATTCCCGGTTCACGGTTTAATTATTATTTAAATATCTGTCAATGCAGTTTAAATTGTTTTTTAAATTAAAATAATGTCTTCTTTCAGTAAAATGTTCCATCTACAATATTCAAGGTACTTTCCCTCCATGTGGCATAGCCGTGGGACACCCTGTATATATGTGTACGGCGAATAGTATTGTAGGTAATTAAGGTAGTGTGTAGCTAATTAAGGCGGAGGATTGTAGTGTATACGGCGTCTGGAGTTCCTTCTATTTGGAACGCGGCTACTATGTTGTCAAGGTATGACTTTGTCAATTAAATGGATTCATCCCCAACAGCCGTTTTCCTGGTCTCCGATTGCTTAACAAAAGCTTACACCTAAAAGGAAAACTAGACCTTGATTAGATCGGTTTAAACACAATGTTTTCCTTCACCGAAATGCAACTGTTAAATATCAAATGAGGATCATTTCATCATGTGAGAAATATCAAATGAGGATAACCACTAGCTTCGCTCAGGATTCTATGGTTGACCCCTCACTGCGCTCGCGGTTCAACCATAGAATCCATTCGCTAGCTTGTGTTTAATTTCCACACTCGCGGTTAAAATACAATTTTGCACCCTTGTATAACAAATAACTATTGTAATTTCCCTACAAAATGCATTCGTTGCTAATTTCACTACCAGCCAACATTTCAATTGGGTATATTTGACACATGTTAAAATTTATAACTTAGTATAGCTAATTGGATAGAAAACCTTCAAATTATCCAATAAATAGTAAATTAGACAAATAAATCAAAAATATAAAAAGATTTGTAAGATATATTTTTTTGATAGTCAAAATGTGAAGTGTAAGTTCCCAATAGAGTTCTCATATATCAACAAAAATGAAATTATATGGCAACTATGTCCATAAACGCAATAATTCACCACCAAAACGGCAAATTACTCGTTTTCCCATACAACGATAGTACGAAGACATAGAGCTATGATGTCACATTTCGCTGTCAATCAGTATAGACCGTATTCAGTGTTCAAAAACTTTGCCTTCCATTTTCGTCTTTTGTATTGTTCTGATTGTAGTTGGTCCCGTACAAACATTTGATCGTCTCTAAAAACTGGTTCGAATGGCACCATAAAAACGAATCAAGGCGAATTAGTTAAATAGCGAATTGTTTGGTGTTCCATGGAACAACAGTCTCACGGGTCCAGCAGAGATCGCTACGCCGCTACGGGCGTCGGACGTATGCTACGATCTCGTAGACGCGCTACGAATTCCTCGACAACTCTCGAGAAGTTGTTTTGAGACGGCTAAATTCATAATGAGAGTTATATTTCAACTCCATTATATTACAGTGTAATTATTACGACGAACATAATTCATAGTAGTGAAAATAAAACAAAAAGTTTAGTTAGTTTAGTAGGTAAATTTTATGCAAGTTGATAGATAAGATGTGAGAAATATAAATGGTGCAAATAGTGAATGATACTTCTCTTAACTTGTAAACAAAGTGTTGTGAAAAAAAAGAGTGCTTCACTTATGACTAATGTCAAATCCGTTATCCGTATGTGAAAAGTGTAAATAAGAGATGTAATAAATATATTTAACAACCTCGCTCCTGTACGTTAAATAAATAGTGTCCATAAAATGACAACAATCAAATACAAAATAATTTATTTTTTGAATACAATGTTTATGATCTAAGTGATAGTGGCGCCCGGTAAGGTAAAACAGTTGCCTGTGTTGGGAGATACCACTCCTCCTTAGGCTATTAAATGTATTAAAACAACGAATAAAGACCGCTATTGTAAAGTATTAAGAAACTAATAATCACAAATGATAAAACGAATATCACTTTCGTAAAACAAAGTGCAAAATGAATCAAACGCACATAGATTTCTGGGATTATTTCGAGGCGGCGGCGTCGAGCGCGCCGTCGCCGTCGGTGCCGGCGCCGGAGCAAGGCTTCGTGCTGGGCCTGTACGGCGCGCTGCTCGGCGCCGGCGCGGCGGGCAACGTGGCCGTGTTCACGTCGCTGCTGCGCTCGCGCCGGCGGAAGTCGCGCGTCAACCTGCTCATGACGCACCTGACAGTCGCTGACTTGATCGTCACTCTCGTCGTGATACCGCTAGAGGTACTTCAGTCTTTTTTTATGTTACACAATCTTACACAAAGCGATCTTGTCCCATAGAACTCTCAATAAGGCATATGTTATCTAGCGAACTAGTCCCATAGAACGGTCAATAAAGCATATGTTATCTACGTTAATATATACACGATGATACATTGTATGTAAGCACTTTATTGTACACAATAACAGGTAACTAAACTATATGAAATCAGTATTAATGAGTGAGAAGGGGGGATTCCTCGTTCCTATAACTACCCGGCGCAAAGGTCCCTAGTATACTGGCGGAGTTCCCACGTTGTATGACCAGGGATATTCTTTGCACCAGGTACTCACCAGAACGGGGATCGCCTCCCCGATGATACATTTAATAGATAACTTCCACGATTCAGGATCAAGTATTAGTGCTCATCACACAAACAAATGAGATTAACCAGATTCGAACCAAAGTACCTCCAGCTTCGTAGGGAGAGTCATTAACCATTTAGTAATCACTACATAGTATAAAACAAAGTCGCTTTATCTGTCCCTGTATCCCTATGTATGCTTAAATCTTTAAAACTACGCAACGGATTTTGATGCGGTTTTTTTAATAGATAGAGTGATTGAAGAGGAAGGTTTATATGTATAATAACATCCATTAAATAGTGCACCCGTGCGAAGCCGGGGCGGGTCGCTAGTAAGGTATAAAGGTAAATATCTTATAACTAATAATGATCCATATTTGACATATAACTTACAGACTAATATACATATATTGTGTGGTGCCGGCTTAGAATAGCAGTTTTCCCCTTTCTACCCGTGGGTGTCGTAAAAGCCGACTATGGGAACCGGGATGTAGAACCTGCTCACAAAATTTCACGAGAATCGGTTGAGAAATGCGACCTGTAGAGGAGAACAAACCGAAATTCGCACGCAGAAACTTACAAAATCACATATAGTCCCTATTCGTCCCGATACCGCCGCCCACCGGGCAGAGACAGTCCGACCCAGGTCGGGCCTAGCTGAGTTTCTTGCTAGACTCTTCTCAGCTAGGCTAGGTTTAGTGAACCAGCGACAAAACTCCCAGAAGCTTGATTCAACTCACACCTCAGATTCGGTTGAAACCGCTCAACCAACCTCCTGGAGCGCAAACTCTTAGATTATTCCAGTGTTGCAAACCACACGCGTGGTCGTGTCGAAGGTTTTCCCCTGGATTTTCCCCAGGTTACTCTCCAACCGCGCACTTCTATCGCTTTATTGAGCCCGACCTTTAAACCCATAGTCAGGTTAAAAAAAATGTTATTCTTCAATTTAGCCAAAACATGCATTTATGAACTCATTAAGGAAAGAAACAGTGTGGGATATTAACAGGTGCGATATTAAGTCAATTAAATGCGACGTACTGATATTCAAATGTGATGATATGAAATTCTAGTTGTTAAACAGCTGTTAGAGGGCCCGCCCAGCGCTTCAGCGCCCAACTAACGCTATTCGCTGAAACCCTGAAGCCCTCTAACTATAATCAAAGTATGTAAAACGTGGGTATAATTTTAGACTCTAGCCAACAGTTACGAGTAACAAGTTGATTTTAACGTCCATAAACATTTCCATATATGCACACACTAATAAACTAATTTCTAACTCCCGAGTAGAAGGAGAAAGTTTAGGTATAGTCAAATGCAAAAACATTCGTGCCCACACGTTGGAAAATCTTAAGTTTTACCAATAAATTCTTTACCGTAGCGTAGCGTCACATTTACAGTAGTTCGTACTTTTACAGTAACAGATACATTTTATGCACTTGACTCTACGATACTACTGCATTGAAACAAGAAAATTTTAATATATACCTGTAGTTTTAATATAGTAGTAGGTTGAAATTAGTAGTAGTATAGGGGCCCGAGGGGATTTTGAGATTTACCCGAGCGCGTCAAATAAACACATGGGGGATACCTCCACCATTTATAAGCCCTCTATATAAGTATGTTCGGTTTATTTTTACATTTTCACAGGAAATATATGCCTATGTCTGTCTTTCAAAATCATATATAACAATTCTGTAAATATTGCGGATGGAATGGCGGCCTTTATGCCGCTAGGAAATATACTGAGTATGTACCTATAGCAACTAT
This sequence comes from Epiblema foenella, assembly GCA_963556455.1. Lineage (NCBI taxonomy): Eukaryota > Metazoa > Arthropoda > Insecta > Lepidoptera > Tortricidae > Epiblema > Epiblema foenella. The sequence goes on along the minus strand of OY747113.1, from coordinate 8,271,404 downwards.
ACTGCGTATATTTATAAGCTGATTGACGATTTCTAACAATATCTATAGCATTTTAAGAGTATATGGTTAAAAAATAATAGCGACGTTATTACAACTGGTTAATATGATAATTAAATAAATAAAATAAATAAAAAGAGATTTATTATCGCCAGAAAGAAGTTACACAAAATAAAAGCAACAAATAACAGAAACAGAAATTAATAATAGAGGTAGATACATTAAAATAAATTAAAAGTAATTGCGACAATAGGCTCGGGCTCAGCATATGCTGCGAGCCTGGACGACTGAACAGCGCTGTTTTTCAGCCCGCACCTACTTCACAGCTCAAGAATATATGTGTAATAGCTAGTTATGGGAAACATTCGCTTGAGTATTCTACTGATATAAGCTAATCTGTAATAACCTATAATATCTATATCTATATAATTACTTTATGATGGTAAGGTAAACGTCCCAATGCTCTGCTTCTTACTGCCCAATAATTGACAGCTATCGTTCACCTCTGTCACTATAGGTATGTAAGATTAGTTGAAAATAATGTTTCGTAAAACATTGGAATAAAGGTATCTTTTTTACACCACGTCGGTGCAAACAAGGCCTGCTTGATGGTAAGTGGTCACCGTAGCCTATAGACGGACCACATCAATGCCGACCCATATATAATCAATCCGGATCCAGTTGCACTTTAGTCTAGTTATAATGTTTAAAAATCCAATCCAATGCCTTTGAAACGCTCGTGACTCTTGCACATACATGTATGTACGTTTCCAAAAATATTTAAACAATTTTATGCCACTAACAATAAAGTCGTGAACAATATTTTTGATCACTTTATTCATACACATATTTTCGAACTCGACTGTATTACCCCCAAGACCAAATAAACAAACTAAGTAGGTAAGCAAATTATCCTAAAACATACACAAACACATTTCACGTACTAACCAATTACCAGCCGGCGAATTCAGACCAAGTTGGAATACAGCTGTTTCAAAATTAGGGGAGACCTTGACTAAAATGGTACTGAGGCCTCCAATTCAGATGTGCGAGTGCACATTTCAAATAGCTAATCGGAGTGCATTGTTAATGATAATTGCATCAGTATACGTGCACGTGTGCTTCTGTTGTCACCCAGGTGGGGAAGGAAGTTACCCACACAATTTATATGGATAACTCCTGTCACAACGGAATCAATTAAAACGTAGGCGTATTAAACGCCTTAACCATGTGCCAAGGATTTGGTCCTCACCCTACTCTGTTTATGCCGTTGAATTTCTAGACAAAAATTATACATCCCCACCCTGGTTATAACGAAGGCTGGGTTACTGTTTTGCAGGCTTTCTCCTGGCAAAAATCAACTTCAGGCTATTATTATATGCATTGATTGTGGGGTTTGCCTTTGCTCCATTCCACATGTCTGCGTCATATCCGACACATTGCCAACTGAAGAATAAATCAGTAAATAAAGTACGTCTGCCTTTTATGTTTTAGCATTTCGTAAGTCCTCTCGTAAAAACCCTCGAATTTTATTTCGTGCCCCATGCATTTATTTGATTCTTTCCCTATCGTCGAACAATCCAACAGGGACGCAAAGGGGTATCCGCAGAGCTCAATTTCCAGCAACTTGCGTAAGCGTTTTTTTAAATATATACATAAAATGATTTGGCTGGGATCTTGGGGGTTACATAATTACACAGCGCTAGCAGCACAGCAATTATGAGCAGTAAGCGATGCCGAAAAAGTCGTGTAGTGTACCTATATATTGAATTCGATGGAAATCGAGTTCTATGGAAACCCCCCGGTACTACTTACTAAAATAAATGACGTAGTTAAACATATCAAAAGTTTTTTGTGGTAGAAGATCTGCGTTGCGAGACATGCATCTTTTTACACCTAATGTTTTCGATGGGATCTCATGTCTTTTTTTAGGGAGTCCTGTTCTTCTACTTCATACCTATATCTATACATATATTTATACTTACATGGTAGTGCCAGTGCAGTACCTACCTTGTACTAATTGCATACTATTTGCGGAAACTACAAAAGTAACTATGTAATTCCATGTATTATGTATAGGGTTATTTTACTTATGCTATATGTATATGTCTGAAACGTGACTGAAATTGCAATATTTTTAGATTTTTTTATGAATTGACAGGCTAAGAACTAATTACGATTAAAATTTGGGGCTTGTTGGTCTGCTAGAAGTACCTCACAATTATGTTGATCAGTCAGTGACTCGGTTTGTCAGTGACAAAATTAAGGAACTTTGACGGGCAATATTTCTTAAACTAAAAGATCAAATTGTACGTTTTTGAGAAAATATCTAAAGCCATATTATGCCCTATCTGTTACTGAAAATTCAGGATTCTAACTTTAACCAGCACTAAATTACATGATGTTGATAATGACCTGAATGACTTCGAGAACAGATGGTACGGTAATGCTTCTTTGTTTTGCTCGTCTTGGCGGGGGCACTGCAGTGCCCCCAGATAGACTTTGCCCATTGTCCCTTACAATATGAAACAACGTTTGTTATACCGCAGAGAAGAACACGTATTTTTCTTTCAGTAACCGTTATTTCCACCAATCCGGTTTATTGGTACTTAGAGTAATTCGAGTCCTTACTTTGTCCTAGGGATGATCCTTAAATAATGGTTATGTATACTCTACTCGTAAATGGTGGCTTCGTCGGTATTGGCTGTAATAAAGGGATTCCATTCGCTAACTCCTCGCTAAGGGTACGTCTCGAGTCTGGACGGAGCCGAAGCGGAATGGAGTCGTGCAGCTTGACACATCAAATTAATTAATTAAATCTAAGCGGAGAGGAGCGAAGCACAGAAACTAATTTGATTTGGTTGGTTAATCCTGCAAATCTCCGCTACCACAGTGTAAACGCATCCTTAGACAGGTAAATTACATTTGATTCATGTTATACTACATTTTTTTTATTACAAATTAAAAGTTTTTAAGTTTGCCTAACATGACCGGAATGAGAGCGTACTCTAAGAAACGCTCAACAACGGGTCATTACGGCTACAAATGATAAGGATGATGAAGTTTACCTAAGTCATCTGATATGAACATTAAATATATACTCCTTTCAGACATTCATTAGTGTTATTACAAAAAAAAATTGCATTTTGAAATAGTTAATGTTTTCCGGATGATAATGCGTTTTCCGAAGATCTTCGGTTAATTAGCATTATCACCTCGTTTTAGTTCCATACTTGAAAAGAAAAAAACGGAACCCTTATAGGATCACTTTGTTGTCCGTCTGTCTGTCACGACCCTTTATCTCCGGAAGGCATGAAATTATCGAGTTGAAATTAAAACCTTATTCTCAGGTCTACAATCCCTTAAAGCTGTGAACAAATCAAACTTCTAAATTAACGTATACGGGCGTTTATGTCGCAAAAAAAATATATATTTCGACACTCTCAAGGGAATCAAAATTTATTGAGTATTTCCCGTTGACCTAGAACTATGAAATTTGGCAAGTAATCTCGTCATATACTACAAGTACAGGGGGAAATCTAAAAACTATACATTTGTAATGAAATCATATAAAATATCCTACTTAATATTATGCATACGAAAGTTAGGATGTTTGGATCTTTCGATGTTTGTTACTCAATCACGTCAAAGTTTAATTTGTGACACACCTTTTTTGATACGATTATATTCGATTCGCATTCGTGAGCGCACCGAATATAGTCCTCTCGTCTCAACGAAGCGATCGCGACTGGCAAAGAGAATATAATCACTACGTTTTAGCGACTGGCCGTATCCGCCAACGGCAACAGCAGATATACCGCGGTGCGCAAAACGTGCGACGGAAGAAAGGGTACGCGGAATAAAAAGGGTCTATGCGCCAAATTAGTTTTGTCTCAATAAATCAGAGAAATTACCTTGTTTTGATAAATCGCTAGTCACAATAATAGGTTATATCAAAAGCACACACACACACTACACACTATTACACACTACACTTGTTATACACTATTTTTTTACTTACATGGTATGCAAGGTAACGCCACACAATTGAAAATAGATTAAAATAATACATGTTTTGGCGATTTTTTTCTATCGAGCCAATTTTATTCCAGTATTTTTTCAGACTCAAAAACAGCAAATATGATCTAGTCCTCGTATGATTTTTTTCGTGGAATTTGCACTTGATTGTGATAGGTAAATATTCAATCTAAGAACTGCAATTTTCCGTGGTGCCCCCTCTTAAAGCCACAACAATGACTTGTGACGCTGTACCCACGGCGTTCAATTTGTATTTTGTACATCGCGCTATTAAGATTTTTCCTGAATTAAATGGGGTCGGGACAGGTACACGATCTGTGTTCGGAACCCTCGGTGCGCGGATCAGACTCGCACTTGACCGGTTTTTTAGCATTAGAAAGAATAACAGAGAACGACTTACGAGGTTTTCCATCAAGCACGTTCTGCGGTAAAAGTGTTAAATAATGTCAATGAATATTAAAACCCTTATTTCATGCTTACATTATATATTATTCGAAAATTAGTCATTAGGTATTAATTTATATTTACCAATATATACATGTTTTTAAATGATAAGCCATTAATTATTTTTTGAACGCGTTTCGTTTCATTCATCTAAAAAATGTACCTTCAATAAAAAACCGATAGATGCAGAGATTGTAAGAAGTCGGTTTGGGTATTAATAAAGTAATTTGTCATAGTCACTAACTGTTACTTATTCTGATGAATTCAATCTGTGTATATTAACGACTACTGCTTCTTTGATTACCTAACTTCTAATCTTAAAAAAAAAACAAGTTATAGCTAATGTCTTAATAAGATTGGCTACTATAATATGGGAATTTACATACAAGATAAGCGTCCGGTGCTTAACTGGCACTTTCAGTCGTATATCATGTTAATATAGGTAAACAATAAGTGCCAATTGAACATGGGAGCATTTACCTTGATATCTTCATTATGAATTCGCAGTTATTTTTACACATCATTTACCGAAATCACCATTGTTTTGTCGAGTAATAACTTTATCGAAAGATTTAATTTGAAAATGGTATAGGAATTGTTTCGAAATTATCATTCTAGTAAATGTCAAATTCAATTGTACACGTCGGGTAAAGTGATTACTTCCCGTGGCAACAAATGTTTTTTCTCCAATACTCTTAGACCGATATTTATTTCTCAAAATCGCTCTCCTTTTCGATGTCAACGGCACTTTGTGAACCATTTTGGCAACATGACTTATACGAAGTAAAAAAAGCACTATTATACAGATCCTTTCGAGATGGCGGAATTCAACTAAAAAATCCTTGAATGTAACTCGAATCTGGTCGAGTGCGGGGTCCTGGAATGGGTCGGGGGTCGCTAAACTCAATTTTGATAACCAGAGGTCGGCCCGGTTATTGGAAGTGGACGAAATCCTTTAGACTTTCGAACCAACCGCAAAATCGAGTTGGTTTTAAGTGGCTCCACGAGCTATTCATCGATTTTTGACGAGTTTTAAGCTGATATTGCTTCGTCAAAACTATAGATATATTTATAGTACAAAGGGTTATCGGTTTTTCAATACTTTATCTACATTTGCAAAAGCAAAATTTTGAAAAAAAAAACAGACTACTTAATTTTTTATGATTTATTCAAACATAGTCCAAAAAACCTCTATTTTCGATGTTAGTATGCTGTTTATAAATTGAATATACGAAGTTTCCATATAAATATTCCTTATTGACGACTCTAACCACGCAAGAGAGATTTTTATTTTAAACTTATCTTCACAAAAGTTACGGCCTAAAAACTGTATTTTTGACCTAAATTGCCAAAGTTTGATGCCACATATCTCGAAGACAGTGAGTTTTGAAATAAATACAGTATACTGGTCTCGGTAAACCTCGTTGTTATTATACGATAAGTTATAAACTACTAACAAATCATGGATCTTGTTGTCTGAATAAAGAAATCTTATTATTATTATTATTCCCTTTATTTATTTTCCGTCTTAGGATAGGCTTTTACAATAACTTTATAAAAATTTAAATATAAAAATACACTTACAAAACCTAAAATATTATAAAATCCTAACGTAGGGTGCCGTCGGCAGCGAGGCGGGGCCTAAGCTACCGGTGGAGTCGGGCGACAGAGAGAGGAACCTCCTGACTATCCGCGCCGTGTCCAGGAGTACCGCCTTCTGTATCTGACCCTTGTTATTATTATTATTAAAACATATATTAGTATTTGTTGGTAAATTATACTAAATCATAAACATTATCACCAAATTTCAAGTTCATAGGTCAATGGGAAGGTAAAAAAAATCCTCGGAGCTCTAGCTCGGAAATGTTCTCATTTCTGGCGTAACAATAGTCCCTGAAGTTTCTCGTTATCGACTAGCGCAGATTTAAAAAGTTAATAGTCATTATTGTCCAGCTTCAGCGGCCGCGAAAGGGTACGAAATTCCATTTAAATTTTTGTTCTGACTAAGAAATTAATTGTAAACAGCCAAATGCGTGCGCTATCAAAGATCTCTTCTTTTCTTTTGCCTGCCTTTTGTTCTTCTCATGCGCAACATTAACTATTTAGTGCAGATGAATTACAATCAGCTTGTTTAAATAGTCTCTAGTTGTCTCAAATAGTTTTAAAAAATGTTCGATTTTAATTCCAAAATTAACTAACTTGATTTACGTATTTAAACTCCAAAATTTATTTACAGTTGTTTTTAGACTTATATTTATAATTATATGTCGTTGAAATAAAATAATATAAAAAATAATATTTGGTATTTCGTAAGAAAACACATGTACGGTCAATGTAGTTAACTTTCAAAAAAAGTTTAAAAAGTTACAGCAGGAACACGGAATGTTTGTATGCGCATTGTTTTTTCAACAAAACTATTAATTTGCAAAACTGTGTCGCAGTTCGCGGTGTTAAGTGTACTTCACAATAAATATGAGTTCAAGTGATGTTGGACGTACACCTCCGGAATTAGCAGCACAAGCAGTTGGTGATGGCTAACTTGCTACCTCCGAAGTTGAAAGTAGGTATAAAATTTGTTTTATTTCCTCGCATTGTTGGAGAAAAGCACTATCTTAATATATATGCCTCGGCGGGAATGCGTATTCTATTGCCTAAAATCTACTTATGCACGAATTCCTATTTCCCGGGCTCTGCAATAATGAACTATTACCTATATTTTGAGATACGTCGCGCGTGCTTGCCAACGATATGGATTTCCAAATATTAGCGCACGGCCAATTCGGTCACGTTTAGACGTGTGCGTAAACGCGGCTTCAGGCCCGAAACACACGCGGCATTTCGGCACCACGCCACGCGAAGCTCCGCGTTCGCCAGATTCGAAACTTAGACATGTAAAATGCACAACATCATCCCATGGATTGGTGCTCCGCTACGCGCCCCGAGTACAGATAAACACAGCATTGGAGCTGAAAAGTCAGCGCAGTACGGCCGGAGGGGCGGTGCGATTCATATACACTTTATAGTCATGAGCAGACTACGTGAAGCAGAACGCGATGTTGAAATGCCTTGTGTTCTGTGCCTTACATAATTGATCAAAAGACATTTACGTTAGCGATATAAGATATACTTTATTGCGCAATGAGCCCTCCTCAGTAAATCTTTTATACCGTAGACAAGTAATAGTAAAGTCTGGCAATTTCCATATAAAATAGCATTTTGATTATTTTCACTAGGTGGTAGTTTATATTATACTATTTACTTTCCTTTTTATATGATAAAGGGTATATATAGGACTTAAAAAGGTTTCGTCTAAATAAATATGTACGCAGTGTTGCCAGATGTTACATTTTTCGTATTTTTTGACCGGCGGGGTAATCACGTAACTTTTTTACTACCGTTAGATATATTTTAATGTCAAATTTTAACTGTCAGCTCATACATTCATACTTCAAAATTGACACTAAAATCTATCTAACGGTAGTACATAAAGTTACGTGATTCCCCTGCGGGTCGCGTAACATGTAAGTAACTTCTGTTGTAAAAAAATTTTCGTAACTTTTGAGAATAATGAAACTCTATTTAAAAAGAAAGGTCAATTGTATCTAACCGGGACCAAGCTAGAAAATTTATAGGTTTCCATACAGAAAAGGTGACAAAAGAACCTACATGGTACGACTCTGTATGTCCGTCTTTTGCAACTATGTATGACATTTGATTTTCATAACGCCCATCAGCCTGGCGTAATTCTATCGCCGAACTCACCGAATTGTCGCTGTATGTGCCTTCTCATTTCTTAAAATCGAACGTTTTGATAAGTAATTATAAAAATATAAAAAAATGTAACTTTTGCATCAAAAATGTAACTTTTCAAGAAAAGAAACGTATTTTTCGTCCCACGGGCCCTGGCAACAATGTATGTATGAGACTGTTTTTCCATCAAACGTAGCTTTATCGTGGCTCTGTGTGTGCAGAAAATTGTTATTCATTGTTTTTAGAGTGATGTATATGGTATTTATGTGTTATTTGCACTTCCATTTGCGACTGAGTGAAATTTATAAAATCGTGTAACAATTAGTAATTTTGCTAACCCAGAAATATAGCCATAAAGCAATAGTACTTACGTCCAGAAGGATTTCATATTAGACAGTGGAGTTGGATAGAATGCTGGGGCGGGAGCACAATTGCATCGTATTTCAAAAGTTTTTTTCATCTTCAAAAAATTACAGTTGATAAGTCATCATAACGCGCATTAGAGAAGTTTGCCTTTTTCTAAAGTCAACAACTTTAATTTTTCGTATTTTGATTCTAATTATTTATTCTAGCTTTTGCCCACGGCTTCATCCGCATAAACTTACACTCCCTATTGACTATTTCGTCCCTTCGAGGAATGATTTTCAGGATAAAAGTATTAAAAATATAACCCGTTCAGTCGTTTTTGCGTGATTGAGCTACAAACATCCAAACATCTAAACTTTCGCATTTATCATACGAGTAGGATATAAATGAAGGTACATAAACAACAGTAGCCTTTGTAACCATTATCTCTTGTTAGTGTGACAGTCAGCCGCTATTGAATACTATATCTAGTTTTTGTACACCTATGCGGCCGGCTTTGACCCATACAGATTTAATTATATCACGGAACTCTCTAGAGCATTTTTATTTCTCTATGCATCAATTTCAGTTTGAAGCTATTGAAACTAATGTAAACTGCTTTACTATGCATCACAGTGAAGCAGTCTAAAGTAGGTAGATAGCTACACGTCCATGGCTGATTGGTTCTGTATCGGATTTAGGGTGGGTTGCACCATACCGTCTGTAATCGTAAGCGGTGTTCGTTAAAATCTGATTGTATGGAAAGTTTGTCAAATTTCTATGGGATGACAGCTGCCGACGCCATATTTGACGATGGCCGGCCGGTGATCGTACGTTGGTGCAACCGACCCTTGCAAGCTATGTTTATTTCGCACATGTTCCGATACGGGCCACCAATCAAACGCCTTGTCAACATAAACACGACCATAGTCGAAAACCGAATAGTGGCGGATGCCACGAAATAGATGATCTAGCATATCTAAAATGAATAGAACCCGAGCGAAAAAGGTTTTTTCTTACACACTTTACACAGCCCTCAAGTTACTTTTTCCTTTTGAGTGAATATTAGATTTGAAAGTCAGCGAGAATCGTGTTCTGCATACAATATTAAATTTCATCTTTATGTAAACGGTTTATGTTTCAGCTATACAGTGTGTTACCGGCATGCGGACTTTTCTTTTAGTAAGGTATTTAACCTAAACATGTCTTCCTCCTAGCGTTGTCGCGGTAGGAGGCTTGGGCCGATGATTAACAAGTTTAGTAAAATGTTACTTAGAAATAAGCCGACACTCGACAAAACTGTGTGTTCGTTGAATCATGTATATTGCTCACGTGTCTATGACATCCCTCAAGTCGCTTTAGAATAGTTTTCTCCAAACCTCAGTCTGCACCACGACATGGGGATTAGCACCATGTATGGTTTCTTTAAGCAGACTGCCAGACGTTATTTTGACAACGCTCCCCATCATAGAAATCCGTTAGTTAGGAAGGATGTCGACTACGTTCCCATTTGTTGTAACACTGATTAGAGGTCGCACGGTCCGACGTCCTAGGTACCCACTCACGGACCTGGACGACGTAATCAATACTTCCATCGAAAGGGAAAAGGGACTATATGTGTCAGTGTTGTCGCGATCGCGCGGTGGAGATCGCGACAACACTGACACATATAGTCCCTATTCGTCCCGGTACCGCCGCACACCGGATAGAGTCAGTCCGACCGAGATCGGGCCTAGCTGAGTTTCTTGCTGGACTCTTCGCAGCTAGGCTAGATTTAGTGACCCAGCGACAAAACTCCAAGTAGCTCAATTCCAATCACAACTCAGATTCGGTTGAAGCCGCTCAACCAATCTCACGGGAGCGCAAACTCTTAGAGTATTCCAGTGTTCAAAACCACACGCGTGGTCATGTCGGAGGTTTTCCCCTGGATTTTCCCCAGGCTACCTGTTAACGCCTAGCATATGTGTGCGCTTCGTCTACGTCACTCACACACACACGCGTACAGCAAACCTGCCGCAGCGACGCGAGCGCTCCGCTTTACCGACCGGGCACTCGCCCATCCACCGTTCACCAAACAAGTCGTGTATCATTTTATTTTACTTTATTTCATTTTATTTTAAAGAACAAAGGAAATACTTCGCTGACGTGTTCGACGTGGTTCAACGGGGGCGAGTCAACCAATTTTACACACGACTACAATATTTCCACGAGTCAAATCAACGACTACGACTACAATTTTACACGCGAAGACATCGAATACGAAGACAATTACGCTTGAAGTCAAAAGCTGGAGACAAAGAGAACCACGCCTTCTTACTTCGGAGCTCATCTTAAGTCAGGTCCTGGGGGTGGCGTTACTGTGAGTTCGTTCCAATTTGTCCCATTGTCCCGTAAATCTTCAATTCCGGTCACAATCCTTTATTTGTGATCTTAAATTTACATTCACAAATCCATTATTTTGTGAAATTGCCGTTATCGTAGGTAGTTAATAACGGCAACAAATCCTTATTTTGTCCCGAAAAACTTACTTAAATAAGTCGCTAATCCATTATTTAGTGATTTCTCTTAATAACGCTCACGGATCCTTTATTTCGTGTTGCCGTTCAACGTATTGCACGTTCTCACAAATCCTTTATTTTGTGATCCATTCCATCTTACTTATTTCGCTTAATAACTAGCACGAATCCTTTATTTCGTGTTTCTAGTCGCAAAAACCCTTATTTGCGATCCATTTCTTACTTATAAACGTTAACAATCCGTTATTCAGTTAACAATCCACTTATTTTTGCATTTAGTAATCATACTTACTTACATCCCAATCATAAAGATTCTATTGTTATCACTTATCTCTTAGATGACGTAATTACTTATGCTCAGTAGAAATTTCGTGAATTCCCTTACTAATTACATAAAAAAGAACTAACTTACAAGGTTCATTCATTCTAAATCATAATTTCAGAGTGTTTCTAGATATTCCAGATTGCATCGCTGTGAGTAAGAACTGTATAATAGTGTGCTTTAACCATTGTTATTTCGCATGTTCTAGTGCGTTCGATCGCTCGCCGCTTGGTTCGCGCCAGCTCGACCGGGCTCGTCACGCGACCGCTGCCTGCGCACCGCTTAGCTTATTGCACCTTTTTACGCATACCCTCACTTCGCTGCTTTTATGCTGATTTAAGTAATCGTTCCTATTTTTATCTTTTGCTTTATTTTATTGCATTTATTGTTAGTGATTTTTTCCTAGCAACTCGTTTCATCGCATTGATTCTAAACATAAGCATACATACTTATTTATTTGACTTAAAACCCAAGCTATTCCCTTTAAACCTGAATTTGCTTTTAAAGTTACAAAGTTACTTCTACGCTTATAAAAATTCTGTCCTATTCCACCATGGTTGATCAAGCTTTAATTAGAAAGCGAGGATCATTTAAGGCTAAGCTTACGCAATTTGAAAATCATTTGACAATAGTTGAGAGTTGTAGCCGCTTAAGTAGTTTACAACTTAGTGAATTAAATGTCCGTTTGTCTAAAATCGAAGAAATATATGCCGATTTTGATGCCATTCAGTGTGATATAGAAAATACGTTGGAAGTTCCAGATGAGCAGTACCAGGAACGCGCGGCCTTCGAGAACAAGTACTTCGGGCTGATCGCGCGAGCTCGCGAGCTGCTGGCCGCGGCGCCGGCGCCGGGCCGCCCTGCGGGCAGCGACCGCTCGGAGACAGGTTCTTGTGATACTGTGCTTGGAGGTTTGACAAAACTTTCTTTACCTACTATCCAAATGCCCTGTTTCTCAGGTCAATATCACGACTGGCTGGAGTTTCGCGACACATTTAGTAGTCTCATACACACGGACAATTCAATCCCTAAGATAAATAAATTTCATTATTTGCGAGCCGCTTTAAAGGACAGTGCCGCCGTAATTATTCAGTCCTTAGATTTTTCGAGTGATAATTACGACGTAGCTTGGGAACTACTTTGCGATCGTTACAATAACAAAAGGTCATTAGTAAACAATCACATCCTGGAAATATTCAACTTAGAAAATTTATCAAAGGAATCATCTAGATCTTTGCACAATTTAATTGATACAGTAAATAGAAATCTTAGAGCACTTAAAACACTTAACCTTCCCACTGAGCATTGGGATATACTAATTATACAAATTATTTCAAGCAAACTTGATACAACTACGAGCCACAAGTGGGATTCTTATCGCAATAAATTAAAAGAGTTGCCCACACTTAAAATGTTTAATGATTTTCTAAAGGATCGTGCTGACCTGTTAGAATCAGTGGAGAATGCGCATAAAAAACGTAGGTCAAGTGACCCTGCGCATGTTCGACATAAATCGTTTTCAGCTAACACATCGGCCAGCACATATTTGCCGCCGACTCGCAAGTATGTATGTCCATATTGCAAACGAGATCATGCACTTTATCTTTGTCAAAAGTTCAAATCATTACACTTAGAAGCCCGACTTGACAAAGCTAAGGCATTGAAATTATGTTTAAACTGTTTGCGACATGGTCATAGTGAAAAGGCGTGCAGGCTAAGCCCTTGTCGTTCATGTGGTTTGCAGCGCAACAGCCTGTTGCATGAGCACAAAGCCCCTGCAGCTGAAACTCCTGCATCATCATCAAGTGACGTCATGCTGCATTCGACGTCGCAGCCCAATACAGAGGGACAATCTCTTAGTCTTTCTGAAAATATTTCTATGTCAGCCGTCCATAATAATTGTATCCTACTGTCAACTGCTTTAATTCAGGTCACAGACCACAGTGGTCAAAAACATACAGTACGTGCATTGCTTGATTCTGGCTCGACCTCAAGTTTTCTGACACAAAGCTTATGCACCAAACTTAACTTACCTACTTGTTCAGCCTCGACCATAGTCGAAGGGTTGAATAATCAATCATCGCGCTTAACAACGCGTTGCGACGTGCGAATATCGTCACTTCACAATGATTATAGCGAAAACATAGCTTGCTATGTCGTTCCGCGCATCACGCAACTGCTGCCAACCTCTCGAGTTGACTGTACTACATTGAATATACCGTCACACATAACATTGGCGGATCCTACCTTTCATATTCCGGCCCCAGTTGAAATGTTGCTCGGAGCTGACATATTTTGGACGATACTCGATTCACAAAATATATCATTAGGGAAAAACAAACCCACATTAAGTAAAACTAAATTAGGGTTCTTAATTTCAGGCCCAATACAGACAACAAATTCATTGCGTCTTAATACAGTCCATTGCAATCACCTAATCTTAAAAAATTACGATGATCAATTAAATAGTCAATTATCTAAATTCTTTGAATTGGAGACAGTCGCATCACGTAAACAAATTTCTAAAGAAGAACAGTTTTGGCCTAAACAGCCATCACATTTACAAGAAACTGATTTGCCAGAGTTTAAAGTCAATTGCAATTTAAATGCTGAATGCACCGATTACATTTCTTATTACTCTGACTTTATAAAGGGATTTTCAAACTTTTGCAAATTACAACGAGTAATCGTATATGTACATCGATTTATTTATAATTGTCTTAATCCTAAAAATAAGCGCACTGGTTATATCAAAGTTTATGAATTAAATGCATCGATGAATTCATTATGCAGATTTGTACAAATTGAAGTTTTTAACTTAGAGTACGACTTACTAAAAAATAACAAACCATTGTCAGCTAATAGCAAGTTACTTAAATTAAATCCATTTTACAACGCAAATGAGCAATTGTTACGAGTAGGTGGCAGACTCACTAACTCATTTTACGACTATGACACTAAACACCCCATTCTACTCGACTCACGGCATCATATTGCCACACTAATATTTAGGCATTATCATGTAATACTATTGCATGCACCTCCCCAATTATTACTCACCACATTGCGTCACAAGTTCTGGTTCATTAGTGGCCGAAACCTTGCCAGAAAGATCGTGCAAAATTGCATTAAATGTTGTCGTTATTCAGGAAAAAGTATCATGGGCAATCTTCCTCCCTCTCGTTTACATGCCGACTATCCCTTCGCGAATACAGCCTGTGATTATGCCGGGCCAGTCATGATACTGAATCGGAGAGGCAGAGGTAGCAGATTGATTAAATTTTATCTGTGCATATTTGTTTGTCTAGCCATAAAAGCGGTTCACATAGAACTTGTCACCGACTTAAGCAGTACTACTTTCCTAGCTGCATTAGATCGGTTCATTGCCCGCAGAGGAAAACCTCAAAACATATTTTCCGATAATGGCACATGTTTTGTAGGTGCATGTAACGAGTTGTCTAGATTCTTAAAATCAAATTCGGAACGAATCAGCTGCAAAGTATCCGATTTATCAATTAATTTCAAATTCTCACCAGCATATAGCCCCCATTTTAATGGCCTAGCGGAGGGTTCCGTAAAATCGGTGAAATATCACCTAAAGCGAGTTTTAGGTTTAGCTCATTTAACTTATGAAGAACTAAATACTGTTCTTACTCAGATCGAGGCTATTCTGAATTCTAGGCCTCTCACTCCATTATCATCCGATCCATCAGACCTTACCGCTCTTAGCCCCTCACATTTTCTCATTGGACGAACGCTAACGGTTCTGCCTTCTCCTCAGGACTCAGACCCTGCAGCGATACCTACACTCTCACGATACATGAGAATTCAGCAATTGAAAGCCCATTTCTGGACTCGTTATTACCATGAATATATTACAGAGCTCCAGAAGCGACAGAAATGGCGCAAGCAAGGAGGGCAATTGCACCTTGGAGAAATGGTGCTGGTGAAAGATGACCGGCTGCCTCCCAACCGATGGCTGCTAGGGCGCGTGACGCGCCTCCACCCGGGCTCCGATGGCATCTCCCGCGTCGCCGACGTGCGCACCACTTCGGGGACTCTTCGGCGAGCATTCAACAGATTGTGCCCGTTACCGGTCATAGACAACAACTCCGTTCCTGGGGCGGCAGCATGTTAACGCCTAGCATATGTGTGCGCTTCGTCTACGTCACTCACACACACACGCGTACAGCAAACCTGCCGCAGCGACGCGAGCGCTCCGCTTTACCGACCGGGCACTCGCCCATCCACCGTTCACCAAACAAGTCGTGTATCATTTTATTTTACTTTATACATTTGTACTGGGTTATTAAACCACTATTTTTAAAGAGAGTTGATAATCATTTCTACAACCGTCGATCCCACGCATAGCGCAAGTACCGGCGTCTACACTACCCTCCAATCACGCACTCCTAACGCTATATTGGGCCCGGCCTATAAAGCCAAACAGATTAAAAAAAAAAGCGTTGTCCCAGTACAGTTGTATCCTTTAAAGATGCCCGGGGTCTGCTACCTAATCCCAAGATTTGGCGTAGGCACTAGTTTTTACGGAAGCGACTGCCAACCCGAGACCCGACCTTATTAGGCTTATCAAGTGAATGGGCAACTTGGCTGTTAGAAGTTCTCAAGCCCCCCGAAGGCCAGAAACTTGGTTTAATGTGGTATCATAGACAGGAGACGGGATCAACGGCTTAGCGTGTCTTTCACAGCACGGGAGCGCTCAGTTAATAACCACTCAAAGCACCCAAGTCACCTATCCGAGAATTGACCTCGGCCGACGTTGCTTAATCTTACATACCGCACGCGGTACGCGGGCCTAGCTGGGCCACTAGCGCTCCTTAACTTAGGTTAAGGCTAAGCCATATTCTTATCATAAAACTAAAATTTCTACTTTACATAATTTCCAACAAAATTTAAATTGCCAGCAATATATAGCAAAGTAAATTGGCAACGCAGTACAAATGACAGGCCTTAATGTTTTGTTTATTACATTAAGACGTTATCTTAAGCAGTGCACCTAGTATACATTGAAGGTGCGGAGTTAAGAAATTTAATTTTGCAGTTACTACATATAATTATGATATGCTAATACATGGAAATAACATACATATTATTATCAGTTTCAATAAATGCCCGCGTGCCGGTACCGCACTGTATACTCACGATTACAAAGTTATTATGAGATTCGGTATGAATCGATGAGTTCTGAGATGAATGTTTATGAAATCAACTATGAAAAAAAATTCGAAGGAGTTTCTTTTCGCAAATTTCTTATTACATAAGCATTTAATCACATTCGTTATTCATCAAATTCCCCAACTTTGCACAGAAACGTGTCATTCTTTTCGTCATTATTTCGTTTTCACTAAACCGATTCTTCATTAGCCGGCCGTTCCTCTCCCGGCAAAAGAAAAAAAATAGCATTCTATTTTTATATGCCCGGAGATCTCTGGCACGGGTAGACAAAGGCTTAATTGAGGTGAATTTAATTTTTACAGAATTACGAAATACGCTGTACATGAGAATAAAGCACAAACGTTATTCTTAATAGAGTAATCAAATACTCTTTTAAAAATAGCGTTTGTGCAGACTTTTATTTTGGCATGAATCGCTTTCGTGTATTGCCTAGTCTATTACATTCCTAAAAATGCAACAACATACATCTGCTTTTACCTAACTGAAATCTATGTAAGTGATGCTTTCTTTTCTCAATTTTCCGTTAATATCTTTTTTCCAACAACGTTTATCCAATTATTTTTCTTAGAACTATAATATCGTATAATACTTTTAGACAGTATCACCTTCACTCTGCGTAACCACAAGTGCGTAGTCACTATACAAGTAGTTCAGCCTCGGTTCTCTTTTAGTATTCAGTAAACTAAAGTCTCCGTAGGGAAATTAGGTGTTCTGCGCTGAAAATTGAAACTTTCATACTACAAAAGTACCATTGCGGCCTATATGAAGAATAAAGTTCATTTATTTCACATCTTTAGGTCAAATATCGCTCGACATACCCGCGTTTATTACTTTTTAATATGTCTAAGAGTCACAGGAGTTTTCTATTTAAATAAATAAATAAATAAATAAATAAATATTAGAGGACAATCTTACACAAATCGAACTAGCCTCACAGTAAGCTCAAGAAGGCTTGTGTTATGGGTACTAGACGACGATATATTTAATAGATATAAATACTTAAATACATAGAAAACATCCAAGACTCAGAAACAAATATTCATGCTCATCACACAAATATTTGCCCTGACCGGGATTCGAACCCAGGACCGTCAGCTTCACAGGCAGGTGCACTACCCACTAGGCTAAACCGGTCGTCAATTACGGTGTATTTAAAACTTCATTTATTTCATGTATAGTTTACCGGAACCGGACTGACAAAGCAAATACTGCAAGACGAGATTGAACTGCCAGCTAAATTTTCGATAAGTTCCTCGGTATTGTTACCCATTATATCATTGTAATTTTTAGAATATAAACAATGTAAGCATTTACAAATTACATCAAATTAAATTGTATTTGATTTTTTCTTTGTATTTATTCTCTGTATCAAATGATTATAAATAATGTTCTACAGGTTTGTAGTTATGTACTATCATCATACTCTTGTGCCTAAACACACCCCACTGCAGGACTCAAGCCTTTTATCTCTCTTCTAGTATAAGTGTAGTTCTAACACTCATCCGGTCCGGAGTTCACTTAGATAAATGTTTTTATACGTATAGGGTTTGCTGTGTGAAACCAAGGTGAAAAACACCATGAAGTACATATCCAGCTTGATATTATTCAAACTAACACGTCAAAATTACATTCATGTGTTGATAATGAAATGGTTTGTGAACATACACAAATCATGTATGTATATCATTGTCACACGATAATGATCTTGTCATCTTGTCTTCCTCTTGCATGTACATCTTTATTAAATACAGCAATTCCCGTTGACATAGGATCACGAAATTTGTCAAGAAAGGCTTACATTAGAGAGATATACACACTTCTTGATGGGAGCTCATGTTGCATACCAGCGTTGTTCCTCACACGGCAATGGCCTTATTAATACACCCGTGTTTAACTTCATGTCTGGAACAGTGCGCAGCACTGCTAAATACCCCAAAATTAATAAGCCACAAATCGTGCAAGTAAATTATGGAACCCTCGTGCGCGAGTCCAACTCGCTTATATGGCCGACTTATAGTTTGCGTTAATACTATTAGGTAGATAAATGACGATTTTTCCATAAAATTCTTAGGTGCGTTACACGAAGTGACAAGTTGGCAATGCTTTAGGCATTTGACTTTTTTTTTAATGGCTTCTACACCTTGCTGGTTTTAGCAAGGTTGATTTGCCAATTAGGCATTTGACTTGCGCTTGACGTATATACTGATTTGCCATTTGATTAGTTTTGCCAGTTTAAACTAGTAACTAAGGTGTAACCACTTGTGACGTGTGAAACTAAGGTGTAAGTAACCACTCAAGTATTAAGTTTTCTTAAATATAGTAAAAGGAAATGCATTTATGATTATTTTACTTTATTTTATTTTATTGTACTCGTTTGCATTACTTTCTATCTGTCACTATGGAGTCTATGGAGCGGTATTTTTTAACTTGTCGTTTGTCGACGATAAACGTGACCATCATAGACCCCCTGTGCCTTTACCATAAGTTTATATGACCGTACTCGCTAGCAAAGTACAGCGCCTCTAGCGGTTACGTAATAGAACTAAGAATCGACATACTAAATCGTTTACGCAGTCGCTAGCGAGTACGGTCATGTAAACTCATCCTAAAGGCACGGGATTTGAAGAGAGCTTAGGGCATATAGTTGGATGTCATCTTACCCATTTTTATACAGCAACAACGGCAAACAAGCCTGGTGGTAAGCAGATACCGTAGCCTGTGGACACTTGCGGCTCCAGAAGAGAGTTACCAACCCTTTATTACTTACCCATTTATTATTATTTACACCGGAAAGTAAAAATTCCCGTTAATCATATAGAAAGAAATCGCGACGAAGCCGATCTGATTGGAAGGTCAGATGGCAGGCGCTTTCGTAAAACTCGTTCCTAGGCCAAATCCTGGGATTAAGTGTCAAAACGGTCCCCGTGCTCCTTAGGACACAACCGGGAAAATGGGAGGATGATAATGTACGTATGTGTGTGCAAGAGCAGATGTTTTCCTCACATCTTGCAGGCGAATCGATATTTAGATTTCCATTACACCGGCAACGTTCTTGGGTTACACAAATACGCGGTATGCCAACAAACATCAAAGTTTTGTATATTTTCGTTTTATAAGGGGTATCGCGATATTTATTAAATAAAATATATTTATAGAATAGTGAGTTACGCATCCAGAATCTATTTAGTTAAACCCTACCAGAAATATATGACCTTGCGCCATGTTGCGAAATTTCATTGAAACTAATATTTTTTTATGAAAGTTTTTCAGATAGACATGAGGAAAAGCGTTACTTTCCGATCACCATTACTGGCGCCCCCGTTCCAAAAAATCACAGTGAAAAGTCACCGTGACTTTTATATTCCGGTTATTTCATATAACGACATTTACGTTTCGACCGTTCCCGGCGCTGTTAATGGTATTTCTGTTGCTGATGTTACTCTGTGACTAGAGTGACTGCTACTTCTACTCCTTACTTCACAATATACATTCCGGGCGTTACAACAATCGCGAATTAGCGATCACATAAATGCCACCTCTAACGCTTTAATAATAAAGGCGTTCAATTAATTATAGTTTTTAAAAATAATATGAATACACCATGAGTGGTCCATGGTGTATTCATATTATTTCTCAAATGTGTGAAAAATAATATGAAAAAAAAAGTGTGATTCGGGCAAAGGGTTCAGTCAATCACATCGTATTTAGTATTTAATTAATATTCAAATGCTCATACATACATATGTAGAAAAATAATGGTATATAGTTAATATTTCATATGAATAAAATTTGCGTATAAATAATATAATATTTTGCGTATAACATTTATTCATCTGAATCATGAAATGTTTAAAAATTCATTTTTCTATTTAATCACATTATTTAGTTGGGTTATTTAATATTTAAACAGTTAGCTTCACCGGATATTTACCGAAGTTCAGCGCCTGTGTCTTTTTCATAAAACGCGGTTCCACCGTTCCAGTGATAACGCAACGCTGAAAAATATCTATGTTATTTATTTTGTAACGTTGTTATTTTGTGACAAGTATTCACAGTTCACATTCACAGTAACAGTGGTCACGGGCGGTGCGGGACGCTAATATGCGATTGCTTAGACACCAATCGGTTCCACTGTTCCAGTGGGAACGCTAATAAATATCTATGTTATTTTGTTACGTTCTTACTTCGCGACAAGTTACAGTGTTACTTTTTAACAGTAGATCACCGTGATTTTTTAATCGTGAAGTTATTTATCTCTCATCTCTATTGTCAGATTTGTCAGATAATAATATGTTGAAAATTAAATGATGGATAACAATAAAAATGCCCAAAACGATTCCTAGTCAAGAGCGTAACAGCGAAACATTATAAATAAAATATATAATAAACTGCTGAAAAAAACGTTTGGGAAATTAATCTATTTCGCAGCAAAACATTTCATAATTAACATCAGGGCTGACAGGTAAACAAGTCAAAATGTAATTTAGTCTGTTGTAATATAAATGAGAATAACAGCGCCCTCTTGACAAGGGTTATATATTTCTGGACGGGCTTTAAGTATGAACACTGCACCTACCTAATTTACTACCAACGTAATAATAAAAATCAAGATGAGAATGATAACGCCTACGATAACTTAAGTTAATGTTGGCCTTTTCTTCATTTATGCTTAATAGTTCTGTTAACGGATCGCCACCTACGCAAAAAGAAACAAGTGACTAGATCTGTTAGTTTTTGTGAAAAATAGAAAGAAAGTTATTCTGTAAAGCACACAAAAAAGGACTTAAAAATAAATGCAAGGCATCTTGAAGTTTAGATGGAAGCACAGAGAGGTGTCCATAATATTATGTAAAACGCAACTAACATTTTAATTACGCTTCGAGAAACCAGCACAATCTACTACCGCTTACTAGTATGAGTGGAACTATATTGCACACATCACATTATAGCATGACCAAGTCAATCAACCTTTCATCTAGCCCGCTCGTCCTAAGCCGCCTCCGCTCGCTCGCTACGACAGATTAAACGAGGAATACAGTAATCGGGGAAGTAAGTATTTTATAACATAATATTACCTACTATGGCTTTGCAATACTTATGTACCATCTGTTACATTTAACCATAATGATATGGAACCGTTTTGTAGCACTTTTTACTGACTTTTGACCATGTTCTGTTACTGTCATATTATTTTACTATTTTTTTTTATTCCCACTATGACCAGAACTGGAAAACGGGTCTCTTAACAATGCGGCAAATCATGCAGCAGTTGGGATGACAACGTTCAAAGGGTTTTGACTCTGCAGAATGCGAATCTGCAACCCATACAAAATTTTTGCTAGTACATTTAGTAAATCGTTATTCCAGTACCCTAAAAAAAACCCGATTGTTATGGTTTTTCACATGCTGTTAAGGACAGGATAGTCATGGTAACCCAAAATTTTCGACCCTCTGCTCCACAATCTTTCTCCGCCATCTTGGAAAAACTGTCACATTTTTCAGTTTTTGCCTGATCTGTCGTTAAAGTTCATTCTAGTGCTAACATGGTTACAAAGATTGTCCGCGACCCTTAGTAACGAAGATATTCCATCGTCTATGGGAGCTAGAGTTTATAATTCCTGCTTTTGTTTAGTTTTCCTCCCATATTTACATTTTAAGTGCATTGTAGCGTGAACTATAGTTCAGCAATATTGTTGGTCATAAAATTTACTACAACGTTTAACTGAAATATTTTTTCTACGACCTCTAGCAACGAAGACAAAGAGTCATCTATGGAGTGCTACGGTCGAAATTTGCTACCTTTTCCAAAGGCAAAATTGCAAGTTGAAAGTTTGTACGATATCTACTAAAATGGACTCCTCACGAGTAGCTTAGCTTCATTTTGTGACTTTCAAATCTTAGAAAATGGAGTTCACAGATTGGCGAAAACGGTGGCACAACTTGGTTCACGTCAATCCGTAAGATAAAATATTCTTGCAGGTTTTGGGGATGGGCTCGAGGGTCATAATAATGAGAATATGTTAGTTTTAGTGAAGTCCCCACCAGTATGCCTCAGGTTCCATTATCACCGGTTGATGAGCATTTTCCCATACATGTACCTGAAAAGTTTTTAAATAAACTTACCGTATTACCATTACCAGTGCTCGTAGAAACTTTCGATTTGCAGAAAATTTTGTCTACTGATCTGAAAGATGGCAGACCTACATCACTTTGCGCTAAAACGTAGATATGAGAAGGAAACCGGAAAATGTATATGTGTACAGGAAAAAAACTGAAAAAAGTGATAAATTTTCTAAGATGACGGAGAAGAATATGGAGCTGGGGGGTCGAAAACTTTGGGTTACTTTGACTAATATTGTCCTTTACAACATATCAAAAATCCATTACAATCGGACCTCTTTTAGAGTACCAACGAGTAGAGCAACGTTCTACTAAATGTATGACGATTTTTGTTCTATGGGCTGCACCTTTTCCGGTTCAAATCATTGGCATTCCCTTAACAGGCTCTGCATAATCACATTGACTCTTGCGCGGCTTGCATTTTCTATTGCACTTTATTGACCGAGAGAAACGAAGGTCTCTGCTTCAGCTTCGATAAAAATGCTTTTTTTTTTGTCGAATAAGTTTATGTAATTTAAAAAATATATATTTGTTCAACGGTTTGTTCTCCTCTACAGGTCGCATTTCGCAAACGATTCTCGTGAAATTTTGTGAGCAGGTCCGGTAATTATATAGAATTTTTGTGTAGAGTCAGTTTTTGGAAATTTTCGATAACAATTTTTAATTCAAAGATTTTGTAAGTTTCTGTGTCCGAATTTCGGTTTATTATCCTCTACATTGCAGGTCGCATTTCCCAACCGTTTCTCGTGAAATTTTGTTAGCAGGTTCGATATTCATAATTGATCTTTTTTATAATGTCAGATTTTGGAAATGATAAAAAAACTCACTCACGAGGTACACAGCTCACAGAGCCACTAGTATTAGTATGGTTAATTTCGTTCGCATATTTGTAGGTACCTAACGTGTGTCAAGATTGATCAGTATTTTCTTTCATTTCTACCAGCAATGATAATGTTTGATATCAGAATGAGTAAAGTAAAGACTGCGAAGAATATTAGTTGGCTGAGTTGTGTAACCGAACCAAACAAATAATTTATTTCAATCAGGCGAGTGACGCATGAAATGCCGACTATCTTTCCTGCAATTTGTCCCCGTCGCCTCCATCCTGCGGTCATTATGCAGATGTCAATATTCCCTATTTCGTGTTATTATGTCTAATGGATCAAACTGGGTTTTTCGCTAAAGCATTTCTTCCTATTCGCAATTCCTCACAACAAATATTCTGTGCTGAATAAAAAGTATGGTGAATAATTGCGAATAGGGTCAAAAACATTTTTGTAAAATTATGGACTATGAAAAAACAATTTTGGTAAATTAGCTTGAACTGTAAATTGGCTTCGACAACCCGGTTAGACCAATTATGTGGCAAGTTAGGGGGTGCATATAATATGTAATGCGGCGATCGTATTGGGAACGATGCCTCGGGCGACATTAGGTTGTATTGAGCGCAGACAAATTTGCTTATAATAAGTAAATATTCAATATCCATTCCTCTGCCGCAACTTTAGCTGAGGATCCCAAACGCTGAAATATATTCTACTCTTGGCAGTGGATATATATTTGAGGCGCTTGGGGTTGACTTATTTTGTTATTGATATTACTGGGCCAAATTTATTATTTGTAGATTTTATTTTATTACTTTGTAAATACTTAGTGTAAATTTGTTATTGCTCAGAAAGTCATATACAAGGTCTGTTAATGCAATATAAAACCATTTCTAAATCGGTCAAGCCGTTTAGGAGATATTGATATGCACACACAAACAAACTAATAATCTCTCATCCTAAACGCAATGTACCTTCTCCGTTCCATCGTGGGTATAAAATAGCATATATTATGTTTCCTGTATCGGCAATACGGGTTCTCGTCAATATTATATAGTTACCAGAGGCTCAAGTCAAATCAAGTCAAAAATGTTTATTGCGGAATTATGTTAAAATTCAAGATGGACATAAAACAATACGTTTAGCATAGTTCACCATTTTAGTGTCATGCACATTAAAGTTAAGATAAACATACAATTTAATGAAAAAAATCGTTAAGATTATATAAAAACATTTCTCTCTCTAAGCCAGCAGCAGAGTTGCCTTGATAGGCACAAAATTTTATGGCAGATTTCTTCATTCTAGCGGTATATTGTTTATACATACACTCTCCCAGATATTATAAATATAGAACTGACTTTATTGAGTAAGAACCGCGTTAGTTTCTGGACACCTGCCGCGCTGCAACTCGACTTTGCAAATGACAACGTATAGGCGAAGTTGTGACTTCAGTGAAAGTCAGGCTAACTTCTTCATGGAACTTGCTGAAAGAGTAAATAAATTTGTCCTGCGTTATTCTATACTTTAGCTTACTAATGTCATCCTTTACTTTCTAGTGGGTCTACTGACACTGCCAGTAATAGATTTACGCAGTAACTAATATTATTTTGTGCGGAAGCGGGGCGTTATGCACGCAATACTGTTTTTGTATCACCCGCTTTCGTGCATCCCGCTCAACGAGAAAGGATTGAAATGTACGCGCACAGTAAAGCACCTATCTGTACTGACTTGACCTTTCGTTGTACTTCATAGGTCATGTATACGCAATAATTCCCGTGGTAATTACATATTGGACATACCTACGGGCTGCAATCGGCCGCATTTCTGTCATTCCACCCCAATCCAATGATCCTATTCAATTTTCACCTCGATTAGTGTGCTGACTTAGGGTTGGTTGCACCAACATACGATCACAGGCCGATCATCGTGAAATATGGCGCCGGCAGCTGTCATCCCATAGTAACTTGTCAAACTATCCATACAATCAGATTTTAACGAACATCGCTTACGATTACAGACGGTTTGGTGCAACCCACTCTTAATGTCTGTTACGCCCTTCTACGAGTACTAAGAATTCTGATGAATGTGGGGGCGGGATATGCATGAGGGTAATATTTGTAATTTAGGTCGTGGTTACGGACAAGCTGTATGAATACATTAAAACACATTTTGCCATTACCTAAAAAATATTTTACAAGGCTAAGCTATTCATATAAATAACTAGACCATAATACCCTATGGCCACTTAGGTTGGTAATATGAAGTTCTTTCGCTTTTTTTATTTCTGGAGTTTCGCCATGAGTTTTTTTTACATTCATCAGGAGTGAGCGAATCTATCCTCGTCTGACAGGCCGGGTCTTGCACCGCCGAACGCCACGCTTGTCCATAAACACGACCGTTATTTATGTATAAGGTGTAAGATATTTTATCAATTAGCACGCAGAAAAGAAAATACAGGCTTTTAAATTAAAATCCACATACCATTAACACCCTTCATACTCAACTGAACATTACAGAACGAGTGGATAAATTCGCACTTTTTAATTAATTCATGGCGACCTTTGTTTTCTAAACAAGCAAATATATGCAAATAGTACGAGGGTTTCGCTAAAGTATTTGCATTCTATTTGCATTATTTGACACATTACGACTGACGTTTATAGAGATGTAAGTAACCCAAATCGATTGTCACAGCAAGCGATTACGAATGGATGGCACCTAGACTGAGTTATCGATTTGTGACGTTTAATGAATTATAAAAACTATATAGAATTATAAGATTTTCCCGCAAGATAAATGCATTTAATATACCGACCGCATAGGTCTCACCTATCGTCAAAATCGAAAGTAACTAGGGATTTATTTCAGAGTTCATTTATGTTATTTCTGTGTCAAATTTGTTGTCTGTTAGGTGACGATAAATATATCCATGTTTACAGTTTAATTATCCACCTTTTCCTTATTTTTATTACAAGATGAGCAGAAAAATAATACTCAGAGACAACCGGATTAGGAAGATACAAAGAGAAGCTAAAAACCACACAGTAAGACGGAGAAAGTACGACAAACTGCACCAACACAACATATTTATTTTCGAACGTCAATATCTGATCGTTCAGAAACCGATTACCTATTCGTAAAATAAATAAGACTACTTTAATTTTTTTAACCATGTGTTAAAACAGTTTTTAGACATATTTTTTGTCAGAAATAATTTTTAAAAGTAAAATAAATTTAATAAGGCTTTGTTGCGACCTAAAATGAAAAATTGATATCGATTTACTTAGACGACTACCGATTCATAACGGTGGTGTCCGACCAATCCTAAATTAAAAAAAGACGTAGAACGTGAACTATCGCAGTGCAATTGTCTTCCTTTGTGATTTCGATGTGCAAAGACATTTTACGTTGTATTGCTGTTGTGAGGGACATGTGTCAAATAATGCAAATAGGAATGCAAATACTATAGAGGGTATTGCTCTGGCGTTAGCACTGACTCGACCGACTAATGTAACCAACCACGAAGAATTTAATGAAGTTAGCAATGCGTGCTGCATTGCTGAATCTGTTTATGCAAGGATGTGTAAAATCTATTAATTTAATCTTCGAGAATATGGTCGCAGTATAATATATACTTATATCAGGCATGAGCTTTTACGCTATCAGTAGGTACATATGTACATACTAAGTAATTGTGGAAATAACTGGGCTACCTCCTAGTCAGTTCAGCACGACTTGACTAGAAAGAGTATCAACCGTGCCGTGTAGGCTCGATCACGATAGAAATTCGGTTTCAGCCGCATATTGTAAAAGGTGAGTAGAGGATCCGCTTGTTAATATTCTCCGGGACCCACGTCATTGACTCACACTAAATGCCCACATAAAAGTTAGTTTCCAACGAGTATTTTCCCTGCCTGATTTTTTTAAGAGCCTATTCCACATATCCCTACTGCGATATCCCCCCCAGTGGGGACATGTGGAATATTTTTCCATTTATTTCTACTGGTAGGGATACATGGAATTTAGTCGTCCATCTATCCCTCCCAGTTTTCAATGGTAGGGCAAGATGGCATTTATTCCACTTATCCCAATTACTTTCCCCCCTGGTAGGGATAAGTAGATTATTCTCCATTTATACCTATTATTTGTCCCCACTGGGGGGGATAACGCAGTAGGGATATGTGGAATAGGCGTTTTTAAGGACTTAGAAATGTTGAATACCTAAAGTTTCATACGGGCACAGAGTAGAACTACGTACAGAACCCAACTAACATTTCAGCGTCAGAGACAGGTATTATTATAACTTTAACCTATTTAAGTTAGTTATAATTATCTCAGTTGAAATCAGTAGTGATATAAAGGACTTAAAAAAAGAAAGTAAAACCTAAAGTGGTACTAGTATGGGTTATCCTGTTTGTATCACTTAAACCTATACAAGAATGCTCGCTGACACTCGTTAACTCTTATTGTTGTTTAGTTGTTGCCGTGGAGAATCTTGTATAACTTAAGGTGTTACATTGACTTTAGTTGAGAGTTTAGTAACATAAGATACTAGAAGTGTTGAACAACTACTTTGTAAGTAATGTAACCTTTTATAATGCTAATTTGTATTAGGCAAATACACCTTAAAGACACTGTACGAGTAATGGTGTTCGACAAGAGAAGTATCGATCGTTTATTAGCAAAAAATGTTTTGATAATTATTTTCCTAAGAACTTATTATTTTAGTACGTACTGGATTGGATTACAACATTGGAGTAAACAAGCAAAAACAGGTGCCGTAAAAAAAGATTAAACAGAAATGTCTTACTTTTTAGGGTTCCGTATCCAAAATGGCGAAAACGGAACCGGTGGATGATAAACAAATTTCAACGCCCATAGTCGTGTGGGGTGGTATCCATGAATAGGCCTTTAAAAATGCTATGGTGGTTTTTAAAAAACTTTTGCATTTAAGTCAAAAGTTGGTGAGATATTAGCTATCAAAGTCATAAAAAAAAGTTCTAATTCTAATTTCCAAACTATGAAGTTAAAATTGTGAAAAAATTGAGGTGTCCATTAATAAATAGATACTTTCAATAATTTTTGATTTGGGCAAGATGGGTTTTACGGTTATTGAGTTTTTGCTGAAAAATGCTTTTGTCTTAAATAAATAAATAAATAAATAAATATTAGAGGACAATCTTACACAAATCGAACTAGCCCCACAGTAAGCTCAAGAAGGCTTGTGTTATGGGTACTAGACGAATATAAATACTTAAATACATAGAAAACATCCAAGACTCAGAAACAAATATTCATGCTCATCACACAAATAATTGCCCTGACCTAATAGACCTGAATTAATAGATATAAATACTTAAATACATAGAAAACATCCAAGACTCAGAAACAAATATTCATGCTCATCACACAAATAATTGCCCTGACCGGGATTCGAACCCAGGACCGTCAGCTTCACAGGCAGGTGCAGCACTACCCACTAGGCTAAACCGGTCGTCTTGATCAAACAATAAGTCGTAAGTGCCGTGAGTTCCCTATGAAGATACGACTTTTTAAGATTCCATGCATTGGATAGTGGTTTTAAATGTGGACTAGTAGGCGTCGGTACGGAACCCTTCATTGTGCGTGATCCAACAAGCACTTGGCTGGTTTTTTTGATTTTAACGCACCGTTAAGCAGTAACTGTAAGTGAGTAAGTGAAGACTAAAGCTTTAATGTAAGTTCACCATTGTTTTGGTGGACTCGAACCTTATCCTAACCTATAATTGATTGGGTTATTCAATACATGACAGCAAAATACTTCATTATTTATGTTACTCTTGTCATTTTATGTGTTCCAAAATTAATTTAACATGCCACTGGCCAAGAAATAGAACAAAAAATGAAAAAACCTGAAGTGTCTATGTTATTCTTCACAAGTTTTATTACATTTCTACAATAAATTCTGGTCGCGTTAAAATTGAGATGAAAAACATGATATCATTAAACATCAAATGACAAGGGCAGATTGTATTCACTTCGTAATCAAAGATCACTTCAATAACTTGTTATTTAATAATAAGTATATCTTCGCCATTCGGCAAGCGTCGTACCATATTATTTTACGTAAAAATGTATTCAGGGAGAAGTAAGATTCTCACTTGAAACTTTAGCTGGCGTAGTAAAGTTTAAAGTGATAAATCGTTCTCAGTCGACGCGCTCCTATAACCCATAGTGTCAACCTACGCTCTACAACCACAGTAATACCGGTTGAAGCTGAGGTTATTAGCTGAGGGTGAATGAACATCCATAACCACACTACAAAACTGCGATGTGTACGCAACTTCGTGTTACACAACTAATGTTCATATGGGACCAACTACAATTAGAGCAACACAAAACACGAAAACGAGAAGCAAAGTACATCAAGCTACCGAGCACTAAAAACGTTCCATAATGATTGAAGTGTGACGAAATGTGACGTCACAGTTCTATAGCCATTGTACGGAAAAACGAGTAATTTGCCATTTTGGTCGTGAAATATTGCGTTCATGGACACAATCGTTGCACAATTTATTTTTTATTGAAACTTAAAATATTTAAGGAGGCTCCCATACAACAAACGTGATTTTTTGCCGTTTTTATAGATAATGGTACGGATCCCTTCGTGCGCCAGTCCGACTCGCACTTGGCCAGACAGATGGGTTCAGAGCGGACATTGCGCTGTCAAGGAGAAAATTTTCTTTAGTTTCTAGCGAGTTAATTGATTAAGCATTGTTACGAAAAACCATTACTTGAGAATTCTATTGGTAATTTTTAATTTACATTTGGACTATAAAAAATAATATTTTTGCTAATCTTTATAGTCACATAACGTTTTATGGTTTTGATTAATTTGTCTAATTCACTATTCATTGTGGTAATTTGATGGTTTTCTAGCCATATAGCCACACTATGTTATATATATTTTCAACATGTCCCTATTAAGTGCGAAAGGGACCATGGACCCCTTTAAAATATTACCGAAATAACGCTAGGAGATTGTTTATTGAAAATCATAATTTTGTTGCCAGATCGGGTGGCGAACTACTAATGCATGGATGGCAGGCAACTTGGCCTGCAAGTTCTTCCTCGTTCTACGGGCATTCGGGCTTTACCTCTCCTCGAACGTACTAGTCTGCATCTCACTAGACCGGTAAGTTTGTGATAAATCTTGGCAAATTAATAAAATGCGACAGGGTCATTTGTCCACCCGCGGGGTAATCACGTAACTTTTGTACTACCGTTAGGTAGATTTTAATGTCAAATCTTAATTGTCACCTCATACATTTATACTTCAAAATTGACAGTAAAATCTATCTACCGTTAGTACATAAAGTTACGTGATTCGCCTGCCGGTGGTCAATAGTTAACGGCTTATGTCATGTAAGTTATGTTTTTATTACATGGACATGGATTTGTAGTTACGGAAAACCGTTTATGCGGGTTACTAGACCAATCCAAAATTACGCTTTGTGGCCCTTCACTTTTGATATGTCCACCGAAAAGACGCGAACCTAAATCTGACAATGACCCGACATCAAACCGCATTAGTAACTTAAAGAACAAAAATGAACGGAGAAAAGTATAAATATTTTAGGCGTCGTAACCTTCAAGGTTCAATTAACACCCTTTATTCATACAACTTAATAAACATCTGTTACCTAAAATATCCCAAACATACTTTTCAAAGTGACAGATAAAGACAAACGAATTTCAACGAAATTTTAACTAAAATACGTTTTATGCCCCTATTTAAAATATTAAAATCGCCTTTTTGACAAATTAAAGGGTTTAATATTATTTAAAAAACTCAAATAAAGTTGACGGTTTGGGTATTACCAATGTCCGATCGGTTTTACGCCAAAGTCATATGTTGATCAGCAAAGAAAACAAAATATAATTACCATGTGAAATTGAATTTCGTTTCACAATACCAACTTCCATAGGTACTTTTGATAAGGCCCAATGTTAACAATGCCATGTTTAAAAAAGTTATCAATTTACAATTAACACTAACACTGCACATGATAGTGTTTTGTCTCTTTTAATTACAGACGAAGTAAGTAAACGTTCACCTGCCAAAGTCATTTTACATAAGACAATGGCATTTTACATACGATTGAATTTGTCCTGACTTATGAAAAAGGGTTTCCACTAAATAGTACTGTTTCATTTTAACTTCATTGTTTTTTTTTGTCAATGGAAGTTTTTAATAACTAATTTACAGGCGGTAATAACAGCTAAATAACAATAACTTAAATAATATTACAATTACTTAAATCTAAAACAGGCCCTTGGGACATTGTACCGAGGATGCTGGCGGCATTTCCTCGCTATATCGCTGCTATGCTGATACGTTGTGCGAGAAAGTCGCCAGCTCTTCGGTCACCAGTTACGTCAACCAAACACTTCGCGTAATTTCAGTAAATAACTTGTGCGCGCTGGGACACTATGGACCAAGAGTTTCGACACCAAAAGGTATAAAACTGTACTCTCTCCAGAGGCTCCTATATTTATTACGCTTTAATATTTCGGCATTTTCCGCCTCTGCACCCGCTTTTACTGTAGTTCGTTGTAGGTGGGACGGTGCCAGTGTGTCTACACATGTAGCATCCCACACCAACATCCGTCCCAAACTCCAAGGAACCAAAGACACCCAATCAGGTCTCTTACCATCATCCCTGACCATGCCAGTCGGCTCAAGAAGAGCAGGCACGATGACGGTGGCAAGAGACCAGCGGATTATGTTATTAACGACGCATGTCTTGAGAAACGGCCTGCACTTTTTGACAACATAATCCATGGTGTCCCAGTCGGTCCACGTCTGTATCACAAGAGCAAATGTGTGGGGTACACACTGCGACCCCCACTTTTTGCAATTAATGTCCTAATAACGTAATTTGATACAAGTGTCATATTCACTCGTTCCGAGTGTTCAGTGTCAAAATATAGCTCCTATAAAGCATGAGAAGTGAAAACAATTTGTGATGTGTGATGAATGCTCTCCGTGTGAAAATAAATGGCGCAGCCTAAAAACGTTAAATCACACGAAATTCGAGTAGAATTAACCCTTTTGTGAGTTTATGTAGGCGATAAACACTAATGTCAGACCTCCAAATGTGAACATATAACGCACAATGTCTGGTCCGTAAAATACCAAGAAGGATATTTTCAGCCTTATAATAAATATTTTCTTACGAAACATTGTAACAAACCAGATGTTTAATATTTTTGATACCATAGCTAAGCTATCCCGCTTAGGGTTTTAGGAGAATTTGAATGCCACGGACACCGGCATATGTAGCTAATATGTAGACGGTTGGTGGAAATTTACGTTTCTGAGAGGTGCTTTATGTGGATGTGAAAGGAAGCATTCTATGATCTGCTTGTGGATTATGTTATGAAGCTTTCTATTGCTTCAATTTTTTGATACCGTGCGTGATGTAATCATGCGGAAACATTATAGCTTCTTCTTCTTATGCCATCTCCAACCCGGAGTTTGGCGACCATTTGCATATGTCAACCTATTTATAGTCATGCGAATTAACTTTTCCGTGCTGTCAGCCTCCAACCAGTCTCTTACATTCTTTACCCGAGATGTTCTTCTTCTACCACAACCTCTTTTTCCTTCTATTTTAAATGCTTGTATCTCCAGTTAATATTAGGTGTAGACGACGATCTTTTTATAATTTGGAACTTTTTTATACCACGACGCTGGCAAATGAGCTGACGGCCTGCCTACCATAATCGTCGTGTCGTATTTTAAGGACGCTTGAGCCTGGAGCACGTTGTCGACCCTTTATTGATTAAGTTAGTCCACACAAAATTTAGAGATGAATGCAGTTGACGGGTGGTAAACTTTCCGTTCCTCATATTGTCCAAGGTGTAGGGATAAGCTCGCTGCCGATGGCGAGCTCATTCCCACACCTTGCAGCCATTGCGTTCTCGTACAGTACGATTCAACAAGCACTTTATACCAAGAACACTTAGGTCGTGGAATGATCTTCCTGCCGAGGTATTCCTAGTGGGCTACAGAATGGGAGTCTTTAAAAAAGGCGTGAAAAGCAACGCGCGAGTCACCTCTGGTGTTGCAAGCGTCTATAGGCGACGGTAACCACTTACCATCAGGTGGGCTGTCAACTTGTTTGCCACCAACATAGTATAAAAAAATGTATTCATGGTTAACGATTAGGTTTTTTTGGCAGGTTTTTCGCTGTCCTATACCCGTTGAGACTGGCTGTCGCCAGATCCAGAAGTAAGACGATGCTTAGTTTCGCGTGGATCATTGCCTTCTTCTGTAGTCTACCACAGGTAAGCCAAAGAAATCCGGTCCAAAGCTTTATAAAATATGTGCTTTTATGTTTTTGATACATTACAATACGCTTTGTTTTCGTGGAAAACTTCGGAAACATAATAAAGTCTAGGTCTGGTGATGTGGTATCTCTATCCACATAAAATTCCACAGCGAATGTATAGTTTGCAAGAACAAATTGCGTTCACAGTTTACGCACGGGCCTCATACAGATGACTCGAGAAAAATAAAATGAATTACCTAGAATAGGAAAGATTTTTCAAAAATTATTACCAAATACGCAGGTGTTAAATTGCTCTTAGTTCAACTTTAACGTATTTAAGGCCCGTGGTGCTCCCAAACATTTGTCTTGCTCGCTCGCTAATGATAGCTAGATCTACTTTTTTCCCGCGCACGTACCAACTTGCGAAATTGGAATACAGATTCATATTGTCAAAATTAAGTATTGCTTCGAAATATCATATGTACAGATTTTTGATAAATAAATTACCAATCCATTTTAGAAAGAACCGTGAGCATATCACTTATGTTTTTAGAGCTAGTAGTAAAATTTAAGGCGCGTAATAGAGTGAAATACCACATTTTGGTCGCGTTCAAAGGCCTAAAACTCAAAACTGGCCCGAAATATAGGTCTCGAAAAAATATACTTGAAGAATTGATATGTCCTCTTCAATC
Source organism: Epiblema foenella (assembly GCA_963556455.1). Classification (NCBI taxonomy): domain Eukaryota; kingdom Metazoa; phylum Arthropoda; class Insecta; order Lepidoptera; family Tortricidae; genus Epiblema; species Epiblema foenella. The sequence continues at coordinate 8,236,844 of OY747113.1, read as the reverse complement.
TGAGCAACGGAAATTGCAACACGCCTAGATTGTCCTAACAAGAAAAAAATATCAAATTAGGCATTTTTCAACCTTTTAAATCGCTACTGCTCACTATCTAGACATGTTTTTTACACGGGATATTCAGAAAATAAAACTTTATTCAGTTTTTCATAATCTGAGCAACGGATATTGTAAAATAATCATTACTTTTGTCAAAAACCTGGAATAACTACCACACCGTCATAAAAGTTGGGGCGGATACGTGCGCGGGCGACGGGCGGCAGTCTGTCACCGGCTCTCGGACGGGAAGGCTGTATCGCTTTGCGCGCGACGCTAAAATATAAGAGTTCGATTGATTCGATTCTGAGACAATATATTTAATTACTTCAAACATTCCTAAGTATTTAGAAAATAATAATATAAAAAATACATACACACATACAAAAAACCTGTTACAGCGGGGGGGCTCGGGTAGTGCGGCGGGAAAGGCTACGCCACGCCCCAACGCGCAAGGTCGTTCGCGGGTATACGCGCCTTAAGATGAAAACGGTCATCTTGCAAGATTTTTATTGACTAAGTATTTCAACATATTTTTCAGGATTATTTGTTGGCCAATTTCAGATTTTTAGCGTTGCAAAAAAGACAATTTGGCGTTACTACTCCTCTTATGTAGAAGAACAGAAACCAATGTTTACTAACCGTATTTAATAATAATGTGTTATTATCACTGTGTGTAATGTAATTAGCAGAAGAGCCTCTTTTTCGATGTCAATATAGACGATTTCACGCGTCAGTCAGTAAAAGGTACCCTTTTGTTTAAGAATTTTCTAAACAAATTAAGTTTTTATGCCTAATTTAACAGAAAAGGCTACAACCCAGTTTTCATAGTTGGAATTCCTATGACGCGGCCAGGCGAATTTTAAGTTTACTTAGGAACAACGTCTCAACGTCAAGTCTCAACGTAACTGGAATCTTTAAAGGCTATTTATTCCGAGGAACAAAGGAATAAACCGGTATTAAGCGCAGAGAAATAAAGGAAATATCGGATATCTTCAACTTGGTTTTAAATTGGAATTCAAGTCAATCATTGCTACTGTTATCAGATTATCGCGTATTATTTAGTTAAATCATAGCATAAAAATAAAAATAAACATCTATTATTTTGCTTGATCTACCAATGATCTTCAATAATATTCATAGATATATATACGAGTAATATGGCTCAGAGTAAATCTCATTCAAGCGGAAACGCCTATATGTACTTTAACCTCCTCATACATTTTAGAAGCAGGAATTATATTTATTGTACGCATAGTGTATTGTATTTATGTTGTATTATATCTTCGGCTTTTCTCATTTTTTTGTTGTAGTCATCTGTTTATGTTTACTACCTTCCCCTTCGACTCATAGATGGTCAAATCATGTAAAAGTAGTGCTTTTACATACTTGGCCAACAATTTTAAAACATATGTAATAGCTAGCTTATGCCCGCGACTTCGTCTGCGTAAAACTCGTTTATCACGATAGAATTTTATTGATTTTTTTATATCAGGCGCTTACCTCCTAGTCAACGCTTCCATACAAACTTCCACCCACTTAAGGAATGATTTCCGGGATAAAAAGTCGCCAATGTCCTTCCCCGGGACCCAAACTATTTCTATACCAAATTTCATCTAAATCGGTTCAGTGGTTTAAGCATGAAGAGGTAACAGACAGATAGGCAGCCATACACACTTTCGCATTTATAAAATAAGGGCCTTAATAAGGCGCTCCGACTTGCGAGCGAGTTTTGTATCGATCACGCAGCGAGGTCGCCGAGACTGATATTTGTATTTGCAGGGCTACATAAAAACATGTTTCATTATTGTTAAAATGAGTAAACGGGCATTGGTCCCTTTGATACTTTCTATGTTATAGGTACTTTTCTTTTTATACTGCATGGTTTCATGTATATTAGTCTCAAGTCTATAGTATAGTTGTATAATACAGTATGGTCTATTTATGAATGAAACCATAGAATTTATTGTGAACGTGCACGTCCATTAAACACAATAAACCAACAATTTCTACATCCCAAGAACGAATCATCATGTAGGTACAGCTTACGCCACCTAGTGATGAATCGATGCTTATGTCTCTATATCTATTCCAACGCTGTATAGAGACGAATTAAAAAAACACTGAATTACATTTTAACTATTAACTATTTAAACAAACAGTCGCCATATCAGAAAAAAATAAACCTTTTTTTTAAATATCGTAAAATATAAATAAAACGCTCTAAGGACCAATTAGTCGGTACAGGTTACGACATCTAGTGACGAATAGATTCTAACCTCATTCTATGCTGTATATTCTTCGTAAGTTTTTCACCAGCAGAACCGAATATTCCTAATGTTTCTGTTTAATAGTCTCGTCTGTATATATTAAGATAATAAGCTTTTGCCCGCGACTTCGTCTGCGTAGAACTTGGTCATTGCGTTAGAATGTTATTACTATTATTTTATGTCAGGCGCTTATACCTAGTTACCTTTCTTCCATACAAAGTTCCACCCCCTTAAGGGATGATTTCCGGGATAAAAGTATCCTATGTCCATCCCTGGGACTCAAACTATATCCATACCAAATTTCATCTAAGTCGGTTCAGTGGTTCAAAAGTAAGTGGTAACAGACAGACATACTTTAACATTTGTAACCCGCTACGATTTTGCAGGGGTAGGGCAGTTTTTTAATCTATTTTAACTGAAAGTCTACTCGCCAAGTATGAAGTTACTCACTTTAAAAAACTCAGGTTGTATATACAATGTTTCAGCCCCCTTTTCGTCCCTACAGAGGGTGAATTTCAAAAAACGCTGAAATTAGTTTTCTTAGTATTTAATGCTAGGTGGTCTACAAACGAAGTTTCAAGGTCCTCGTTAAAAAAAATTGCTCCCCATACAAACTTTCAACCCCCGTTTCACCCCTTCAGAGGGCGAATTTCGATAAACGCTGAAAACTATTTTCTTTAGTTTTAATGGTTTAGTCTATTAAGGGGGTTTGAAGTCTCTATCTTAAAGAAAATTTTATTTTCCATACAACAAGGCCACCCCCTTTTTACCCCCTCGGGAGATGAATTTTTATAGCGTATGTCCTTTTCTGATGTCTAAGCTACAATACTGGAAAGTTTCATAGAGATCCGTTCAGTAGTTTTTGAGATTAAGCGGAACGTACATCCATCCGCACAATCTTTCACGTTTATAATATTATTAGGATTAGGATTAGGATTTGTCGCAGAATGCATGCCCTGTGTTTCAGACACACAATATCATAATAGCACAAAAACTTACATGGAAAACCTAATAATGCTGTATCAGCAGCCCTAAACACCACAGCCATCGCCACCTCTTACGAAGTAACAGGTATCGACACTTCGCTCGAGACGCATAAATAGGTTTCAAAGTGGCATATTTACGGTGTAGGTACCTATCCTTTGCGACTAGCATGCAGCTAATACGAACCTCTTCTACTCTAAACGGAATGTAATATTATTAGTCTTGTAGTTTATTTTTTTTGTTTACCTAATTTAATTAGGTATAATAAATAAATAAATAAAATAAAAATAAAATAAAAACATTATTACCTAAATAGTTACTGTAAAGTATCATTTTCACAAAGATGTCACAGCAGTGGCGGAGCGTCTATACGACTCAATTCCCACCGGCTTGCCTAATTTTCAACCAGTCCAGTTCGATTCCTACGGCTCATGAAGAATACGAAAGGCAAATTACTTCCGGCTTTCCTGAGAATATTTTTGACGCTCTGCCACTGTGTCACACACACATATTTCAGTGAACACCTCTTACTTAGATATTTTACAATTATTGAATGTTATTATTTATTTATCAACAATAAATTGACTCGATGTATTGTCATTCTTGTCACAATAACAGTAGTTGACAGCAATTGACAGTGTTGATAACAAGTAGATAAGCATAAGGAAAATTAGTTTAACACGACATTTCATAGAATTTCATTACATTTATTGAACACTTTACAAACCAGATGGCATATAATAAATATTTCATTTGATAATTTATTTGTATTTTGATTTCATTGTAATAACTGAAAACCTCCGAAATTACTTATAGTGTAATTTAGGTATGTTTTGTTATAAAATTACTTGTAGTTGATGAATAAATTGTATACTACTAAATTACCAAAAAGTGACAAGTCTTGATCAGTGCGCGTAGAAGATATTGAAATTCAATGAGGGATCAGAAGAGATGAAAATAGTTCTCCTTATAATTATGTTAAGCTGACTCGCTTCCTGACTAGCATGATCGCGATTATGCTGTACGCATAAAATTAGTCCCTCTCGCACTTACATACCTGCTATTAGGATAAATGTGTATAGCAAGCATATGCATAAACTACTAAATAAAGCTTATTCTTTCAATGAATATTTGGATAAAATAATGTAAAAATACATAAATAAGGTAAACGTCTCAATTACTGACACCTTCATACCCAATACTGATGACTTTGATGAATTTGTGTCAAGCATTGGGACCTTAGTTCTTGTATACCTCCGACTTGTTTATAAGTAATTATAAACAGGTGTGTTAGGTGTAGATTCTCGACAGTACTTATATTAACTCTAGATTATCAACACGCTATATAATCACAACGGTATGAGATTGTTAGTTATTACGTGGAGTTATTAAGCTGTGCGAAGGCGTGCAAAAGTTTATTATCTAAATTATCTTTGAGTTTACATTTTGAATTAACTAATACTATACCTATCCGCTCAGCCACTTTAAGGGTAAGGCGCTTGTAGGTCCCAAATTTAGCTCTTGATCGCTCGCTAGCGTTACCTCAATCTCAATACGGTGCACTGCGTCCACGCACCGACCAGCTTGCTCAATTATAATAATAGCACATTCCTCTTTTCGTCCCGTGGGAGATAAGAGCTGACTGTGGGAACCGGTTTTGTAGTATGTTGTAGGCGATGGGCTAGCAACCTGTCACTGAAATATCGTATTTTCTCCGTCTTTAAACCTGCAATTGCTAACTGTTAGCGTCAGTTTGTGTATGTATTTATTGTCAAGAAAATTTAATATATCGAAATATCAAACGACCAGAGTTTAGGTATTTTTCAAAACCAATCTTTTTTTCAAAGAACCACAATACAATATTGTTTTAAAATTATACGCCAGCTTGTGCTTCCATATAGTTATATAGCAATGAGGTGAGTAAGGATGCGAATCCAGAATTTCTTTTTTCAGTAGCTATATCAATTTTCGGACACAGGTTGCTCTTAAAGTAATTTGATTATATTTTTAGACATATTTTTTCTTCTTTTGGTAACACTAAGTTGCCAAATCACACAATTTTATAAACACAAATTCACTGTCAAAGTTGACTCTCGAAAGCGGCGGTTTTTTTATTTGAATTTAATTTAGTTTTTATGTGAAATTTCCCAAAGTAAGAGTTCTTTGAAAACAGAAAAACATAAGTTATATTTTCCTTATTTGTAATGGTTTTAACATAGAAAACGATTCAACCGCATTTGATGTTTTTTTAGGGGTGAGTATACATGTGCTGAGGGGTGAGTTGGGACGACAACGGGGATAGTTGGGTCACGAATGGGAAGAGTTGGTGTTACGAACGGGGTGTACCGGGATAATTGGGATTGGTGTTTCTAGTTCAAGGTTGGTCAATTTACATGAGTAGTCAAAAGTATCTTATATTATGATAAAATGGTATCTCACCCCCATTGCTATCCCTTTTAACCCCAACTACGGCGTGAGCTGGGCTACTATTATGTGTTTATCGTTGAAACTATGAAATGAAACAACAAATTATCATTGACAAAATAAAATTCATACATCCGGAACACTTTTTTTGTATATAAATCAATGTGCCATATATCAAAATAAACTTTTATGCAGGTTTGAACTTCGATTCCGTCCCTACTCACCCTATTTTAACCTAACTGTGTAACACTGAAATTACATAAGAACATAAAAATAATCAAATTTGACAAATTCATTCATTCATCCACTGCTGAACATAGGCCTCCCCCAAGGCTCGCCATTTTTTGGGCATGTTTTTTATTTTTCCCTTGGGGGGGATTTGCCATAGTCGCCACGCTTGGCAAGCGGGTTGGCGACCGCAGTTTGATGGTGGTAATGATCGAAGGATGCTGCTGCCCACCCTCCGATTTTCCCTTATTCGCCTCCTACGAAACCCACGGGAAGACAGTGGCAGTGGACATCTTTCGGCTGAAATGATGATGATGATGTTGATGATTCATTCATCACGCACTACCGCTCATACGTGACAATCCTGTTTGTTTTAACCCGACCCTTTTTAAAGCTCGAGTGGATAGGCATCGGTCTCGTCTTAACCCATGAAGTAGTTTCTAGCCAAGAGCAAAAGTTCGCAATAAAATAAAAATCAGAGTACAATAGTTGACTTATACCATGAATTACTTCCAGAGCCTGGTGTTCCGCGTGCTTCGGCATCCTGAGGTGCCAGAGTTCCAGCAATGTGTATCGTTCGACGCCTTCCCCAGTCATCGCCAAGAGCTGGCCTATAACGTGTTCTGCCTCTGCGCTATGTACTTCCTGCCGCTCGTCATAATAACAGTATGCTACGGGTGCATCTTCTATGAAATATCCAAGAATTCTAAGGAAATTTCAGGTTGGTACGCTAATGCGACGATTGACAATATTTCATAATTTTCAAAAGTCTTAATTCGAAAACCATTTCGGTAAAAAGATGTTAAGTACACAAAAAAAAAATCGGATTTTTTTTCGCCATTAATTTTGGAAAAAATCGCGAAAAAGTGTAAACCGGATGGTGACATCACGTTCTCTGCACTATAGAGAGAGACCTTAATTGTGATACGATAAAAAAGTTAGTTGTATCCGATTATCAAATTTCTGACATTCATTTTTTGAGGTTGATTTGTTTTGTCAACTGTCACAACTTATTTATTGGATTTACGGTTTTGTTCACGACGCTTATAATTTTGACACTGCTTAATTCGCACGTTTTTAAGGGTTACAAAACACTGTCCTACTGGACCCCGATATATCCTCCAACAATTATGCACTTGCCATATTAGAACCGGACACTGATTTTTCTTTACTGGGCCAATGAAGACTTCAAAAGGTTTTTCTTAGACTAACAGCACGAATCTGCCCCATGTGGATAGCTACATGATGGTGGAGTACACATCAGCAAGTGATAAGCATATTCCAACCCAAATAAGAATGCATAGTGCAATGCCGAATTACTCCAGAACAGAGCATTCGCACAAAACCTATTGTGCATATATTGACGAAGATGATGTGACTATCCGATTCATGCCATCACTCATGTCACATGTCTCGCTTCCTTCCGTCCGGCTATGTAACTGAGTTTTGTAACCAGCTACGAAATGCGAATATTTTTTATCGCTTTGAAACCCAGTTACGCATTGAGAATTAATTATCTTAGTTTGTAACTACTTTTTCCCCGTTTATAACCAGTTACGAACTGGGAATATTTTTTATCCCTTTGAAACCCAGTTACGCATTGAGAATTAACTATCTTAGTTTGTAACTACTTTTTCCCTGTTTATAACCAGTTACGAACTGGGAATTTTTTTTATCCCTTTGAAACCCAGTTACGCATTGAGAATTAACTATCTCAATATGTAACTAAGTACTTTATTGTAAACTAGTTAAAAGTCATAAAAAAACCCCGGTAGCAGCACTGTGCTATATGTTACATATAGAGAGGAGGTCAGATGGCAGTCACTCTACTCAAATAGGTAATTCAGACTTGTCAAATCTTAGACCATGGTCAATAGTGGACCTCGGATTCCGCAGCGTCGCAGCGGAGAATGCAACCGGCAGGTGAGAGGGCGTAATAATAATAATAACGAACAAAAAATAGTAGTTATAAATATTTTTTTATATAATAAATTAAACTAAATATCGCCATTCCTGTGCTTAAAATAAAAATATCTGTCTACGCAGCAACAATACTAGGCTAAGTTTGTTTAAACAACATAAGGGCATATTAGTTCAATACAGTGTCCTAAATTAATGGTTCCACTGTGTAGATCATGTAGAGCCCGATCAATCTCTTTGTTGATGTCTTCATATTCCTGGTTTTTTTTTGATTTCTTGTAGTTCTTATTTTTATTGCTATTCTGGGAAAGTTGGATTCTTGCGTCCTATATTCTTATTAATTTTGGAATGCCAACCCTCTAAATTATTTGTGGTTTTTACGCTTTCACCATTGCAGTTCCACGTGTTTCGGAAACATTTATTTTTAAACCATTGATGATAAAAATATGAGTTGAAATTTTTAATAGTCTCCCCAGTTGGCATCCTACTTAAAATATAACTGAATCCGCTATGTCTATACTCAGCAGGTAGTAAGGCTAAAGCAGCACATCTTGCGACGTGTCTTCTCTGCACTCTAGCCTTGATCTTCATTTTTTGAGCTTTCCGCCAAAGACATTTGTTAAAGTGATAATAACAACCACGTATAATAACGTCTGGAAACGTGTTTCTTAACGCTGTTATTGCCGAAGCTTCAAAATCAACAGTAAATTTTCTGGGATTCCACTGTGGTAGTTGCGACTTTATAAGATTAAATAAAATCTCATACGTTTTAACATCCTTGCTATGAGTGAACCCAAAAAATAATGGAATTATTGTTTTTGTTTCATCATTATAGCCATGTATGCTATAAATTTGTAAAAGAGGCTGACTGCATGATTTGAAAGTACCATCGGAGAAAAAAGGACTATATTTGTGTATATTTTCTCGTGTTTGTCGGGAACAAAAAACAATAATCCTATTTCCAACATCGTTATAATCAGCCAGCAAAAAATTCTCAAATTTATTTGGTATCATAACTTCTTCAGGAGCATCACAGCGTGATTTCAAAATCTCCAGATGTTTATTTCTGCCGCTGTACATTGCTGACTTTACGCTGGAAAACTTGGGTATTTCTTGCTGTTCGTGTATGTTTTTGTCTTTTAGAGTGCAAACCATTTCGTCATATTGTTTTTGAATCGGACCCAAATTGTGTTTTACTTTTTCTTTTGAACTATCAACTTGTCGCAATATTTCATTTTTAGCCATATTAGGTGTACATTCCTCTTGGTGCAATTTTTGTATCACAATTTTATTGTTTTTATCCAACGTTACATTTCCCCTGCAACCACTGCGGCAGCAAAGCCAAACTGTATTATCGTCCGAATATGTTTTTCTATAATGGTATTGGCGTCCATAAAGAAGTAACATTTTACCTCCACGTCGCGTTTTCACAAATGTTATATGTTCAGAATCACTATTAGATATATTGAGAATCCATTTTATGAACAAAATTCGATTCAATGTATTACAATCACAACTCGTAAACGTATTCAAACATAATAACAATTATAAGTAGCAGTGATGACAGATGACAGTGACGATTGTACTTCCAGTCAGAGTATATTTATCTTCAATAAGTTTTAATATCAGGAAGTGATAAAAACCTGAGAGCTACTCTTTAGTGATTTATTTAATAACTAGTTTTTGTCTGCGACTCCATCTGCGTTATACAAAAAATAAACTCGAGTTAAAAAGCCCTAAAAAGCAATTAATATAACTATTCCTATTGTTTATTGTTACCATTTTTGCAATATTAGTAAGTTGTAACCATTCAGGCATTCATTAATTTATTTTGGGAATGTCTAACGTAGCTTTTTGATTATTACTTAATAAACGCTGTAAATAAAGTTAATTACCGGACTGTACCTCATAACCCGTCATAGTTAAACAGTTAACATTTTTACAGAGGCTGTATTTCTATTACCACTGTAACAGAAATAGTAAAAATGTTCGATAATATTTTTTACAGTACAGTCACCAGCATAAATATATGACTATGGGCAGAACTGCAAAAATATCTGATCATCAATTGAAGTTATAATTATATGACGATACATAGCCGGTAAAAATATGTGATGGTTAATAGCCGGCATAATTATCATTTGCCTGTAACAGCATAAGTATCGGATCGGATCGAGTAAAAGTATCTAATACTTTAGGAAATCGAAATTATGTGACATGCCACCAGCATAAATATCTATCCACTGGGAAAGCATTACCATCGGATCGCATATATACTGCATAAATATCTGACACGGTTGACAGTCAAAAATATCTCAACATTCTGCAAGAATGAACTTTATCTGCCTAACATAGAGTCGTAATTTGAATAAAGTTGTGTGACGCTTCTTGAAAACAGTATTAACCTGTCATTGGATATCGCTGTCTCACGTGTTATAACGTCAAGTTGACAGATTCGATAATAAGCCACATAATTGCCAGAACAGTCCAGGAAGTTTGTGAGTTCTTCCCCTGCTGTATCTACTCGCCTCATCACTCGTGTTTGATATAACTTGAACCCGAAATATTATACGGAATCCGAGGTCAGACCTAAGACCCGACTGGTGACCGGCGTAGTGAACTTGCACTGTAAAGCATGTCAAATAATATACCTATATTATGACATTTATGATGGTGTGTAATAAAAAACGGTTAATATGAATCCAATCTTTGACATTTATTTTGTAGCGCATTTCTATATAGTCTGCAATTTAACCGCTCAGTAACCTGATAGAGCTCTCCCGGCCCCGCAGACGACATTCAGCCCCATACTCCGCATGAAATGCTGCCTGATCTTTTATTAGGGATCACGTTATTTTCATTATTTTAACGGGTATTATTAATTCTCCATAACTAGACTCGACCATCCGTGCGTGACTGGAAAACATTTTCGTCAAGAAACGCAAACGCCAAACAGATCTTTGACCGATCCCTGTCGTTGTTTCAGCACTGGTTTTAGACTCTTTCTCAAGCCAGCATCCTTGAGCCGACGACATATACACTATCTCGTGAAACCCCATTATCATTTGCGACTGTCAAGGAGGCAGTTGCGGGATTTTCATGGTAAACGTTGACAATGATTTTCGTGAACGGCCTAAACTTTTATGATGCAACTTTCACAATGCAACAGTATTTCTCTGAAATCAAAACGAGTAGATGCCATTAATTAAGAGTATATGAAATAAATAAGCATTATGAAATTTGCATAGAAACTTACTTTAACACCCAATACGTCATCCATTCTTCAACGGATTTATTGTCTTCGTGCAGTGATACAATTCTACGCCTTAAGGACTCGATAAGCCGCCATGGAATCAGTTAACCGTTAAATATTAGAAATCAATCAATAATTATTTTATTTTAACGCAGTTGGTCGAAATTAGACTAGGCGTAATAATAAAATTCAGTATTTCGTGTGTGACAGTTGACATAACTAACAATTCAGGAAAGACAATTTCTTTTTCCTTGTAATACTAACGCCATACATTCAATCTCCTTGCTAAAACTCTCGAAACCATATCCTTGTTTCAAAAGCCAAGACAACAACAGTTTCCTTTCGCAATGGAAATCCGCCAAAGTCATTTCATAAAACGTGAGACAGAGATATCCAATGACAGGTTAATACTGTTTTCAAGAAGTGTCACACAACTTTATTCAAATTACGACTCTATGTTAGGCAGATAAAGTTCATTCTTGCAGAATGTTGAGATATTTTTGACTGTCAACCGTGTCAGATATTTATGGAGTATATATGCGATCCGATGGTAATGCTTTCCCAGTGGATAGATATTAATGCTGGTGACATGTCACATAATTTCGATGTCCTAGAGCATCAGATACTTTTACTCGATCCGATCCGATACTTATGCTGTTGCAGGCAAATGATAATTATGCCGGCTATTAATCATCAGATATTTTTACCGTCTATGTATCATCATATAATTATAACTTCAATTGATGATCAGATATTTTTGCAGCTCTGCCCATAGTCATATATTTATGCTGGTGACTGTACATATGGTGCTACTTTACCGCACTAGTGCGGTAATCAGCAGATTACTTGCATATGTCGAAACTTTAAAGAGCCATATGTACTGTAAAACGTTGTACGATACACGTGTGAATAGGTAATTCGCAACGAGTGGTGATAAATTAAAACACGACCGAAGGGAGTGTTTTAAATCGACACGAGTTGGATTTCCTGTTTTCTGCACTTGTATCGCAAATAGCTATTACTTAATTTAGCTTTTTGTGTTTGAAAATCTCGGATTTGTATGGCCATGTAAGCTGGATTTCCAACAGGGAAAAATCATTCCTACTTTGTAGCCAGTTACAAATGAGTTACAAGTTGAGACAAAGAATTCTCTTCGAATTCGTATCTGGATTTCCAACTAGGAAAAATTATTCCTACTATGTAGCTAGTTACAAATGAGTTACAAATAAAGACAAACAATTCTTCCTTCATAACTGGGTTCCAAGCGATAAAAAATATTCCCATTTCGTAGCTGGTTACAAAACTCAGTTACATAGCCGGACGGAAGGTCTCGCTTGTACGAGTATGTAATCTAAATATTTAGAATTGTTTTTTGTATGTGCACAAAGAAATAAAGTGAAGAAATAGTAACATTTTTAATGACTGGTTTTATTACAATATGTACTCCTCTCTCCTTTTCATCCCAATTTGTAAAACTCTCCACGAAATCAGCATTGTGTAGAATTAATGTAATAATAAATAATATGGAGTGTAACAGATTCGAGAACAGATCTGTTAAAGCCACAGGGAGGCACATTAGCAAGTATATTATTATCACCTGCCCCAAGTCATAAAAGGTCATGCACTTAGCCAGTTAGTCAAGTGAAACAATAAGCAATCTTATATACTCTTTATTATCGGTGATTATAAATTTATCAAACCACAGGCCACAAGTGCAGCATCATCTAAAGTATGTGTAAGTGTCACGTTGGATGAGCACTGCACACCTTGGTCAGTTTTTGCTTCCTAGGAAGTGTCAAGTATCAATTCTCCATCGAGAAGATCGATGTTTCACATAAAGATGAACTGAATATTAGAAAGCGGAGCTTGTGTTTTGCATTGGATAGTTGTCGCTTTCATCGCCTTCCAAAATGCTCTTCCAACTGAAACAATACATAATAATCAGTTATATATCTACAATACTTTGTTATTGAGGTAAAGTTATTTGTTGTGTGGTGGTTGTGTGCCGAGATCGATATTTACAGCAAATAAAAATAGAGAGTACTTACATTCAATGATCTTCATCTTCAGTGGAAATTGTATTTCAGAACGTGTTTTCCATTTGTTTTTAGAATCGGACTAGCTTTTAATACTTAATACCATAATTTTAAACGTTTTCATCACGAATATTTAAAATTTTCAAACCGCTAACGAAAAACACAACTATAACAAGTCTGAAACTGTCACTACGGTCAGTGTCAATTATTGTCAGATATCGTTTTTTTTTAGGGTTCCGTAGCCAAAATGGCAAAAACGGAACCCTTATAGTTTCGTCATGTCCGTCTGTCCGTCTGTCCGTCTGTCCGTCTGTCCGTCTGTCACAGCCGATTTACTCGGAAACTATAAGTACTACAGTGATGAAATTTGATGGGAATATGTGTTGTATGAACCGCTACAAAATTATGACACTAAATAGTAAAAAAAAGAATTGGGGGTGGGGCCCCCCATACATGTAACTGAGGGATGAAAATTTTTTTTTCGATGTACATACCCGTGTGGGGTATCAATGGAAAGGTCTTTTAAAATGATATAAAGTTTTCTAAAAAACATTTTTCTTAAAGTGAACGGTTTTTGAGATATCAGCTCTCAAAGTCGTAAAAAGTATGTCCCCCCCCCTCTATTTTTATAACTACGGGGTATAAAATTCTAAAAAAAATAGAGGTGATGCATGCTAATTAACTCTTTCAACGATTTTTGGTTTGATCAAAGTATCTCTTATAGTTTTTGAGATAGGTTGATTTAACTGTAATTTTGGTTAAGTTATTTTTGCTGTTTTATAGATACTAGTACGGAACCCTTCGTGCGCGAGTCCAACTCGCCCTTGGCCGGTTTTTTTAGGTAATTTCGGATCTGGATCCTTGATGGGCTTCTTGTTGTGTATATGACGTCATTTTTTACTTACGCCCTTTTGGAATGACCAATTTTTCAAAATGCTTTTTTTGTATGAAAAATGCAGTTTTCGTGAAAAACAAAAAACAAGGGTTCCTTAAAATTTCACCTATTTTCTAACTAGTTTTAAAATTATGTAGTTGGAAATATGAAATCTTGTCAAATTGACAAGATTCATAGATTCAACTATTTTTCGCTTTGCTTTTTGTATAAGTACGACTAATTAATTACTTTCGTAACTTATGAAAATTTTGCACATCCAAATAAATTATTTTATTATTCTAGTTCTCTATGGCCCCAACCACACGATGACGCTTGATGAAATGGATACAATTACTTAGATAATATTAACATATACATTGCTGCCATATTATAACATTCAGTTGGCTATGTGCCAAACTTTGTCAAGCCAGATACTGTTTGTATTGCTTTTCATTTTCATTTAATTCATTGTGTTTGTCTAGAGTCAATTACCAATAAAGTGACCGTTGAATGCAGTTTTCTCAAACAAGCTCGGAAAAGTAGACTTTGAAACCCATCGTTGCCGTGCGTCGCAAATTTACGAATAAAATGAAAAATTTATTAATAACAATTGTTACAGGTCATTTGTAAATTTTGTAATACAAGTATGCTCTAATTATAAGTAATTAGGTTTAAATAATTTAATTAATTCGTTGAAAATCATAAAATATTGTTAATATTTCTCTCATTGCTGTAGGTACGTCACACGTCGGTGAAATTTCACATGGCCAATGGCAAATTAAAAAAATCTACATAGTTATAAAACATATTGTTAAGAAGCCACGTTTTTATTCTGCATTTAAATACGATGATGGAAGGTGCATTTCTAATGTTTTCAGGCAAACGATTATATATTGAAGGGCCGAGGCTATAGACCGATTTGGCTGACTTCACTAGTCTGCAACGTTCTGCCACCAACTTGTCTCCATGCTTATTACTACGTAATGGGTACCTGGGGTTCGTGCCCTTGGACTTAAATTGGTCAAGGTTTGCGTGTGTGAAGTGTGAAGACTGCTACTTGGTGTATCAGTAAACATGGGAGGGGCAGGATTTGGAACTCCCGGAAGAGGTCCCGTGCCGGGGCGTCAGCCGGCTTGCTGGCCATGCCGCGGACGGCCCTCTTCTGCATGGAAAACACGCGATACCAGTCGACGGGCCGGGCCCACAGCTCCACGCCGTACGTTAGTACCGAGTGAACCGTCGCGAAGTAACACTCCCGCACGGCACCCCTCCCGACGGGTCTATAAGTACATACTTCGGTAGCAACAGGGATACCTTGTTTCGTATTACTATATGCGACTATTTCGACTGGATCTTTATGGTAATGAATTCAAGATTTCACTTTACATTCCCGTCACAGGAATTCGCACTTTCATAAACATTAGAAATTAGAGACATGGAAAGGCAATATGCTCGGAGTCACCCTTGTGCGAAAACCAGCTAGCTTTTCCTCCAGTCCAAATTATAAAACACTATTAAACGGTGTTTAATAAAGTATTTAATTCATGTCTACTTCCAATAATGACCTATGGAGCAGAAACATGGGCTCTTACAAAAGATGAAACAAAACAACTCAAAGTAGCACAAAGGAAGATGGAAAGATGTATGCTAGATCTAGCATTATCACAAAAAACCTCAAATAAATGTTTGAGAAAACAAAGTAAGCTGACTGATATTGTCTACCACGCTAAGAAACTCGAAGTGGATGTGGACTGGACACATAATGCGCTGCAAGGACGGCCGATGGGCCCTCGAGAGTACCGTGTGGTGCCCGCGATACGCAACTCGACGGCGTACGCTGGCGAGACAAGCTGCAACGGTTCCGGAGCACAGGCGTCACTTGGACACGCCTCACTGCCGACCGTCGAACATGGAAAACATTGGGGGAGGCCTTTGCCCAGCAATGGGATGACCTGTAGAATTGCTGGTTAAAATAAATTAATAATAATAAATAAAATAAAATAATTAGACGGTGTTTTATATTGTATTAAAATGACATGTGTCCCTGTTTAGGTTGAAAAACTAATACAACTTTTTCGAATGTCGTAATTAACCATGGACAATATCATTAATATTCGTGCTTTGATTGATTAATTAAAACTTCGGGATGAAAGTCACACAGTGATCGCTATTTATTGCCAAGACTCCAGGTAGGAACTCCTTGTAAAGTAAATCAAAATGGAAGGCACCCATTGTAGGTGATCAATCTTAATGAATATTAATCCCGTGTAAAAATATCTCTTAAATTATTCGAGAAAATTTAAGAGAAAGATATTTTATTCACGGGAAGTAATAAAACAAAGGTCATGTTGATACAAGCACGCGACTCTGATCTCTTTTTCAAAAAATAATTTTACTATTCAAAGAACTGTATCAAATTATTCTAGGTTTTAATTAATACAACAACTGTAGTCTATGGATTCTTACGACTCCAGAGGAATCAAAAGCCCGTTGGCTACCCTTTTTTGACTTGAGGCTTCGTTGTGTTGACAGCTAGAGACATATGCCTCAAGATCAACACAGCGCATCCTCGGGAGCTCTAGCGACCTTACTCACAACCAGTAACACAACACCACATGTTAATACTTAAAGAGTAAAGTACCTATCTAGTGGTGTTATTATGGCTGCGGATTTGTAAGGCGGAGGTACTTCCCCAGATGGGCTGCTCCAAATATGGCCGAGATGACGTTCCGTGGTGCACTACCTCTCTTCCAATTGCAGTTTTTATTTTGCAGTCGCAAGGGTCATAAGTGTAGGTCTAGAATTTTTAGACTTTTATCCAAAACTAGTTGCCTGGGCAGCTCCGCTAGCCTATCACACGGAACCCAGGCGAGATATCTCTTAGCCGTTAACAATTATGATAAATATGAACATTTACATTTAATTAAGAACAACTATATCACAAGGACACTGTCTGTGTACCTACCTAGAGTGTCCAACTATTACGGGGATAGGACATTAAAAAAACGGTGGCTACAGAATGGAACTCTTCAAAAAAGGCGTGAAAAGGTCTCATACGGGCAACATGCGAGTAACGCCTCTGCAGATGTTGCAAGCGTCAATAGGCGACGGTAACCACTTACCATCAGGTGGGCTGTCAGCTTGTTTGCCACCGACGTCGTATAAAAAAAAACGCATACCGTACCTGCTGAACACCTTGCCCGCGGACATTGTCAGTGAAGCTAAAAAATCTAGGTTTAAATATTGCCTGAAAAAGTATCTTATGGATCCCTATAAAGAGTGAGTTCACCCTTTATGGATCACTCATGATAATATTAGCAACTTAGACCTATTGTCATTACCTAATCCCTAAGTATTATCTGTTACCTAAGTATTACCTATTGTTTTGAGATTGAGATTCGACTCCACAGTCAAACTCATAAATAGTTTTGTGGAGCGATATGTTATATAATACTTTTTTACTTAATGATCAATAAATAAATAATAGTATATATAGCCTGTGCTCATCGCCAAGTTCGATATTGGTGTAAGAATTTTTGAAATCGGATGAGAAGTTCACCTTACACATACAAAGTCACATATAACACGCACTGACCTCCTTCATAATATTAGTCTAAAATAAAGTGCAAACAATGTCGGAAGCGCGTGAAAGATCAGTGTGATTAGGATACGAAGAGTTCAAATGAATTGTGACTTTTGTGACCCAGTTTGAGTCAGGCGGGTTACATTTTCCTGAATTCAGAATCTTTAGAGCGGGAAGACCTCCCCTATTCAGGATGCTAAATTCAGGATATTGCAATACCTAAATTAACTGACATCGTGTATACAAATAATGCAAATTAACTTGTTCATTCCCATCACAATACGCAGCAAGGTAATTAAGCCTCAATATTCCTTTGTTCCGCTAAAACACGTGTAGCACAGCTCAGCGTAATAGCAACGGAATTTCAAAATACCAATATCACAATATCATTTTTTTTTCTTTCGGCGTCGAGACACTAGGTCCTTGCTCAGCTCAGCAAAAGAATGAGAGAGGCAACAAGCGACCCTCGCGCAGGCAGTTTTTCGCGCAAAGAATCGCAATCGAATGCTGCCTGCGTGATGGGCACCCTGCCAAGAGGCCCAGCCCTCTTATTTAATTAATTATTTTATTTATTTATTTTTATAAGTTTAGGTTTAGTTTTATACTAGCAGCGCCCTGCGGTGTTACCTGCAGATAAAAGGTAGCCTATGTCCTATTTTGATGTCTAAGCTACAATACTGGAAAGTTTCATAGAGATCCGTTCAGTAGTTTTTGAGATTAAGCGGAACGTACATCCATCCGCACAAACTTTCACGTTTATAATATTATTAGGATATTTTAATTTGATAGTAGTTTTAGTTATGTAACCTTTAAGTACCTATATGTTTTTTTGTTAAGTTTTCAATAACGGAACCTTGTTCTTGGGACTTATCATGGAACTTCGCAATATACGCCTGATTCTATTGTTTTCAAACGAACGTAAAATTGATCGAAATATCATTCTCCACACTTCATAGATAGATCAACCTTATGTACTAGGTACAAACGTTTGTTACGTTAAATAATCATCCTGCGCAGAATATATAATATAACAATCTATTACCACGAGTCTACAGTAAATCCTATATATTATTCCAATCGACATAGACCCAAACAGAAACAGCCCTCGTACTACATAATATAGAGTAACGTCAGTCTTAAAATGAGTGCCCATCTCCTGGCAAATATTGCGCCTACGATGTGAGCGGAAACACCACGTAGTTTAACTTAAGTTGGTCTAGTCTACCTACAGACAATAAAATAAATTATTTTTGTCTACCCATAATTGAAAGCATGAAATGAAATCTGGATAACTTTGGCAAGGTATCGAAGTCCTGAGATACTACCGCCCAATCATTGACGAGATTATTCAAATTAGTTGAGCCACTTCATTACTTTATTAAATTGAACACGCCTAAGCTTTTATGGCTTGACTTTCTCTCTATTGTATAAATGACATTCGATAAGAATTATTTTTGTTAGCGATATGTAAAAATACTGTATACGATAATATTATACAGTAAAAATACTGCATAATATATAGTTAAGTAAAAATACTGTTTTTAGATATCGCAAACAAAAATAATTTCATTTATAATATACAATACAATCAATTTAATTCAAACCACTTCTCAGAATTGGAACGATTCTAAGGAGTGGAAGCCTTTGTTCAGTTCAGCAATATGGCGCTACAAGATCATTAATGGTCGTGAGATATTACGTAGAGCCAAGTCAGGCGTTATTATTAATCTCTATTTGCTTACTAAATAAAATTATGAGACTTGAGAATCACACAACATTACCTCATGATTGCCAAGTCAGAAAATTTTATTTAGCACTTAAGCAAATAAATAACAATGCCTCTCTCTTCTTGTAGGTAAATGTGTCAATACAAATTTGTGAATGCATCTAGAACTAAAAACTCTTTATAAAGCTGCAGCAGTAGGGACTACAAAAATATAACTTTGTATCGCATGTATTTGTATACGATTACAAACTTACTTATGCAGTTTTCTCTGAAAAGTGAATAAAAATGCAAAATTTTTAGGTTTTTTCATGACAAGTTATAGCTAAAAACAAATCATGTTTGAAATTTGAAGCTTGAGGGTCTGCTAGGATTACCTTAAAATTATGATGACCGGTCAGTCAGTCAGTGTGTCAGTGACAAAACTAAGGAACTTTGACGGGTAGTTCTTAAACTATACGTATGTTACTGAATATTCAGGATTGTAGCTTTAGCTTGCACAAAATTACAGGATCTTGAATATCCTAAATCGCTTCGAGAAAAGGATGGTACAGCCGTGCCTCTTTGTTTTACTCGACCGTTCAGGGACACTACCGTGTCTCCAGATACATTTAAAATTGTTACTTCTAAACCATGAAAAGTCGCTTTATATAACATAGAGTGTTTTCTGATACACCTAGGTGCGAGGAATATCCATGAAAAATCGCTTTATATAACATAGGGTGTTTTCTGATACACCTAGGTGCGAGGAATCTAAAAAATATATATTTTGGTCCCTCTATTTGGACTATCCTGTATAATGTCGCGTTCTTTAAAGATAACGTCGGTTTGTGAATAACAGCCTAGTAGCGTATGTACGAAACCTTAAATCCTATCCTAACCTATGTCTGCCACTCGTAACACGCATTCAACCAATGCGCATGCACGCATCCATCGCCATCTACAACTTTAGTGTGGTCCAACAATTTTACATAAAATACTAACTTACCCCGAATTAACTAAGTACATTGTGTGTTCGAAGAAGACAACTATTTACCTATGCGCAGTGTAAATCAGCTGATTAGTTTTAGTATCGAGCGTGGACAAAATACCTATAATCGAGTATGAATATCCTACTTGTTAATAGTTTTCGACTTATGATTTTATACTTAAGATTTTTTTAATGTATTGTTTTAGGACGTATTCAAGCGATTTGCGTCAAATGTTGAAATGTCTTTAGATAGATTTGCATCGACACCCATAAACCTAATACTAGTTATCGTATTAAAAACAAACTAAATAAAAAAAAAACTTTTTTATAAGATTGTGAAGTAATGGTACCTCTAGATTTTTTTCTCAAAATAGACCACACAATTGGCGTACTACTTGCCCGCATTCGCGAGATAAAATTACCTAATGTAATTGAAATTACGGAGGAATTATAATTGCTTTCACTCGTTGGAAATTTAGTATGACAGTTTACAAAGGGTTGAGCCCTTGTGAAGCCGACCGACCGTGTATACATATGTCCAATTCGCAAAGAGTTGCTGAAGGAACTTAAGGGAACAAACAAAGCTTACGGCTCTATTTTGAAGTGTTTTGGCCGACCGACGGAACCCTAGCAATATATTTTAATAAGATGAAAAGCTTGAGGAACTTTGTTTTCGTGCAACCAAAGTTCGTAATTCTGAAAGGGGACCCACCCTACATAAAATTAACTGTGATATCTTCGAAATGGTTAATTGATTACATTCATTCAGTATTCAAAGGAAAACCACAACTTGAGAAAACTTCGAATACATTTCTGTAAAGAGCTATGGCAAAAGTTAGACCATAAATTATATTGACAAATTACAATATTAGGGATATTTAATTAATACACGTGCAAGTTCTTTCAGCGTAGCCCGTAGCCTTGAGATCCCGAGCTATATTATACTGGTAGTTCTTTCTAATCGCTCTCCTTTTCAATGTCAACTGCATTTTGTGAGCTACTTTGGAAACATGACTTTTCCGAAGTAAAAAAGCCTGCTTAATCCGATTCTGAATGTTGCCAAGCCGAATTTTGGCTGCTTTGCTCAAAATGATGGCGGCCGAAGTGGCGAATAAACCTAAAAACACTATATTATAACTAGAATCTGGTCGTGTGAGGTATCCTGGAATGGGTTTTGGGGATCTCTGGACTCACTTTTGTTATCCAAAAGTTGTTCTGAGATGATGCATACAAGACAGCGGGAAAAATCGGGCCTTAACTTAAAAAAACTATATTATACTGTATAAAATGTCGTTCAACTTGAAATAATCTCTAAGGAATATTCTGTGAGGTCTGTTTTTTGGCTAACGGAGCATTTTTGTGAGGTAGAAATGTCGTTAGGCTAATATCGACGGTATAAAGGAATAACCCTTGAAGCGACATTTTTTGAATTTTACAGGAGAGCGTATTAAAGTGTATTTTTTGACAAAAATAATTTTATCTCTTTTACTATTGATTTTAGAAAGTTGAGTTCTATACACAAGTTTTCTCAAATTTTAATAGCTATATTTTAAAAATATTATCAAACTTGAAATCTTACAGGACTCTGAAATAAATGTCGCTTAAGTAAATAGGCCCCCGAAACGATCCCGGAAGAACCATTGAAGCGACACCTTCGTGCTATAACCAGGGCCCTAAAAAATCCAATGAAACTACACCAATATATCTAATTTGATCTCGGGAATTAATTTAAGCGACGGTAGTGTATTTACATAAATAAAAATAACTTGTCCGTCGTTTTAAATAAGCAAGGGATGTGATGAATTTATTGTTGTTTATTTTATTCGAAAGTATTGGAATTTTCATTTAAGTATAATAGAAGAAAATACGTACACTTATAAAGGAAACACAATAGGAAAAATCAAATTGTTGTTTTATTGGTTGGCTTAAGCCATAACATCAAGATAGACAAGTTCACTCATTATCACAATAGAGTTCAACTTATTAAATAACGTAGTATAAAAATCAGGTTATTTGGTATCGTTTAATTCAAGATTATTTATTACAATGCAATACAAATACTCTTTATCCAACACCACACATAAATGAATCAGTTACATACATTCATACCTACCTACATAAAGAATAACCAATATTCTAAAGAAATGTAATAAGTAGTATTAGATTAGGTAAATACTTTAATTTTAGTATTATTAAGTGATAACCTAAATAACTTTGGGCACGGGTAAGCCGTTTAAGTAATACTTTTACAAACGGCATACAAGTGCCGAAATAAATAGTTTATCACTATTATTAACACTATATATATACTAAATATCACTATTCATACATATTAACATCTAAAACATTAAAAATTTCACTATTTGAACATGAACTAGCATACGTACCTAGTTAATTCCGTCAGCGAACGGCAAAACAACCACCCAATCCTAGTGTTTGTCGGTGACTGAAGCGACCGACGGCGTTACACTGCGTTTATAAGAGTCCCTTTCGCGCGTAATTCATACAAAAAATTATACACTCAAACGCCATACTATAAATTTGGGCGATACTTCAAACGCCATCACACCTCTTGCAATTTTCATTTAACCAACGTATTGCTGTTTTCAAAAAATACTTGAAGCGACAATTTCGGCCAGGGCCAAGCATGTCGCTTAAAGTAATGAAATATTAGGTACATTTTTTAACATTCACTTAAGCGACAACAGTTAATTTTAACACTTTTGAAGAACCACTTAAGCGCCGTAACCTATGTAAAATGTACTTGGAATAAACATGTAAGTGACATCACATGGAAAATGACCTATTTTTAAATATCACTTATGCGACTATGATTATGCCTGTATATATGGCTAAGTGACTCAGGTAAGATTTTACTCAAATTATGTGTCGCATCAGGTAACGATTTTTAAATTTGGGCCTTATTTCTGTAACCCCTTAAGCGACATATAAGTCATCGGATCGATGCTCAAACGACGCAGAAGAAAACGCTGATTCCAACGATATATATAACTCGATTTTGACCAAAATGTCGCTTAAAGGGTTATTCCTTTACACCGTCGATATGTTGTCATTATTGTCTAATAACAAGAACTAGTAGTACTACTAAATTAAAATTTTGTAAAACTAGCTTCTGCTACCCACTACACAAAAAGAGCCGTCGCCTACTAATAATGACGTG
This sequence comes from Epiblema foenella, assembly GCA_963556455.1. Taxonomy (NCBI): domain Eukaryota; kingdom Metazoa; phylum Arthropoda; class Insecta; order Lepidoptera; family Tortricidae; genus Epiblema; species Epiblema foenella. The sequence continues at coordinate 8,213,359 of OY747113.1, read as the reverse complement.
GCAGGGGGGTGTGTAATGTTTCATAAAAACAAATTCCATTTGTGACCAAACATGTAGTTCCTTGTATTTTTAGATAATGAGCTATTTGTAATTTACAAAATGTGTGTGCTATGTGTATTTTACAGAAATCTACGAAATATTGGCATATTTTTCAAATCTTCATCAAATGATATCTAAACCTGAGCATAAACCAACACTAATAAAGAATACATCAATATTGTACAGTCGAAACACGTACCTATCAGATTTTTCTCTTTTGTCACAATGACAATAGGGATTAAATGTTAACGTTTCCTTTACTGTATGTACACGTCGATTCTGAGAAGGTGGTTACGCCTCCGTATAATCGAAATTCTTTTTGGCATCGTTCAACTGCTTTGGAGGCTGCTTCCTCTATAAACATAAAGCTTATTAAAAATACATGACACAAGTCAAATCAGCTGAAAAATATAACTCGTCAACCGCAGCAAAGACTACAATTATACAATGAACTGCAGTCGACGTTAATACCATAATAACATTATTCCGCATATTAATCCTTTTATTGCCACGTATTACCTATTCTACCGCTTCCCGCTACGCGAATAACGACCACCCGCAATAGGGTGCTCATAAAACCAGCCACCACGAGCATTGGCCACCGCGATACTACAACCATCACCAAGGAAGCTGCAGTAAAACCCAGGTAAGCAGTTTCCAAGCTCTAAATTCAATTTTTCTATCTTGTGTTAATCAAATTATATAATGCGGCGTAATCTTTTACCACATTTCGCTCAACACTGCCCGCATAGTAAAAATTGCTTATTTACACCCATTTCAAAATAGTATCGGATCAGCAATCCATCATCATACATAGTATAAAACAAAGTCGCTTTCTCTGTCCCTATGTCCCTATATCCCTATGTATGCTTAAATCTTTAAAACTACGCAACGGATTTTGATGCGGTTTTTTTTAATAGATAGAGTGACTCAAGGGGAAGGTTTATGTGTATAATACATGCATCAGCATTGCACCCGTGCGAAGCCGGGGCGGGTCGCTAGTATTATGTATATAGATCCATATTATTTTACATATGCTTGTATCGTAGAGCGTTTAAGACTGGAGACGCCATTGATATACTTACCCCTCTGCCAAAGGTATTAAAAAACAGCCACGTTATTAAAAACTACTTCAGTAATCGATTCTACGTCAGCCTCGAAATCGTTCCCGGCGCTCTCGGTGCTCTTCACACTCCATCAAAATGCCTTTATGTGCTGTTTTCGTGTGCAAAAAACATTTTAATTTATCCAGCTTACAAAAAGATTAATTATTATTTCATTTGCACGTATGTTTTCGCTTTAATTATATTTTTCTGCACAGTTGATGTTTTAATTAAAATCATAAATCGGGCATCGATTACAATGTCGATAAAAACAAACGCTTGGCTGCTATTTTGACATTAAACTTCACCATTTTTCGGGATAGAAGGACTAATTTCTATAAGAATTTTTATGAAATGTGATCCTTCATGACATTAATCAATTTAGCCATGCGATAATTGACCTAGTGTAAACGCCCATAAGGTTGAATTTTTTAATGCTCAAATTTAGTGTTTTGAGTGTGCGTGCGTGATAAGAGAACGTTTTGCAAGTATGCGTAGTTTCTTTATATGTGTGTTACCTCGTCCCCCGAAATATGGCGAAATATTTTGTTCGGAAAGAAGCGCTGAAGGCGTTCCTGTCTTAAATGCTCTAGGGCTTATGTATATACAAAGACACCTGGTAGTTCCAAAACAGCATCTTATACATAAGTACTTACTATAAGTAGGTACATAAGTAATATAGTACCTTTTATATTACAATTTTATTTTGGAAATGGAAACGAGCACTCTTTCTTTGTAATGCGATAGTGTAAGGACGACACCAACTTACAATTACAGAACGATCAACGTTAAGTATGGCACCGGCATCGGCAGCTGTCATCCCATAGTAACTTGTCAAACTTTCCATACAATCAGATTTTGCTGAACACAGCTTACGATTACACGTAGGTGCAACCCAGCCTAACTCCTAGCTGCCCACCATACAAAATTTGACAAGGAAATTTTAATCTACTAAAATAGAAAATGGAGTAGGCTTTGATTTGCTTTGAAATCGAACTAAAAAAAGCAAGTACAACTCTGTTCCAACTTTGAAAGATGCCAATTCCAATAAGGAGAAGGATTACTTTTTTTTTAAGCTAAGTCAGAATGAACCAAACCTTAAAATAAAAATAAAATAAAATAAAAAACTGTTTATTGCGACACTTAAAACAGACAGATAGGTATAAATTTAAATTACTTACTTTAAGTAAGTAAAGTTTTTAAAACTTCCGTAAACTTAACAGTACCATTAACCTTAAGTAAGTATTAGTAATCGCAATGGGTACCAATCTCAGCCTTTGCCAGACAGTTTCTGTCTATCCAGCGCTGATTTTCAGATTGGTCCCTATATTTGCAGGTCGGTCAATGTTGTAATGATGCCGCGGCGCTGAACCATTTATTTGTGTTTATATGTGTGTATGCGATGATAATAATAATTATGATTTTATATGTGTACTTACGTGCGTTAGTTGTGTAAATATAATTACAGATAGATGAATAAATACATTACAGTTGGAGAGACAATTATAATATTTTTAAATAAATATTTTACTACTAGACGACGATATACATACAGCTAAGCTAACATAACTAGATTGTTTCACAATTTTATATTTAAATGTAACATAGAAACATCTATAACTCAGGAACAAAATATGATTCAGGTAATTTATTACTTAGCTATGTAAAGTAAGAGTAGGTACTTACTCACTGCTTAGTCGTCAACAGCTTTGCGAACAAGTTAACTCAATGACAACATTACGTAGACGGCATTCAAAGAAAAACGACTGAAAGCATACCGGCAATATTAACAAAGTTCAGTAAAACGACGGACAAGGTAACACGTGTAGAAACTTGTGTCTACGGTATACTAGAATTAGACAATGAAAGACGAGTGTAACATCTAAACTGGATTAAGGGGATGACTCGATTTTGTAAACCACGCCCCATCACGTTATGCCTTCCACGAACGTGAAAACGAGATGGAACACTCTTCTGGAAGGGCTTTTTTGGACAAGTATCGATAAATATGAAAATGAAATGAAATGTATATACATCGTACTAGTTCCTCTCTGTGGGATTTGATACATAAATTTCTAGAATTCGGTATTTGACACAGGTTATAATTTTCTACCTACATAACCACATGTAGTGTAGTTATGTAGGTAGAAAACCATCAAATCATGACAATAACTAATAAATTAGACTAATTAATCAAAACCATAAACAGATATGGGACTATAAATATTCGTAAAACTCTTCTTCCAAATTTAAATTGACAGCAACCAATAGAATTTTCATGTTTCAAAAAAGAAATTATATGGCAACTATGTCCATAAACGCAATATTTCAAATTACTCGTTTTTCCATATAACTGAGAAATGAGACTTATAAAGCAGAACAACCGGATGCACATACAAAAGCATTTTTTTCCAAGCTAAAACCGAGATCTTCGTTTCACTCGGTCAATTAGGTATACTATTCACTTTTAGCTAATCTTGAACTGTTGGCCCACGGGTTTGGATTGTTTAGGGCATCAAGTCTTCTTATCCGGCACTGCTTCTGTATCAATACTATACATACTACTGTTATAAACGCGAAAGTGTGCCTGTCTGTCTGTTACCTCTGCACGCTTAAACCGCTGAACCGATTTAGATGAAATTTAGTATGGAAATAGTTTGAGTCCCGGGAAAGGACATAGGATATTTTTTATCCTAGAAATCAACCCTTAAGGGGGCGGAGGTTTTTATGGAAAAAGCGATGAATAGGTAGGTAAGCGCCTGATAGAAAAAAAATGCAATAAAATTCTGTCGCGATGAACGAGACTGACGTAGACGAAGTCGCAGGCAAAATCTAGTAATTTATATATACACTCGACTGTTCTTGTTGTGCGTTGTTATGAATTTCATTAGTGATCAAAAATTTCAAAAGGTTCCAACAGTGATAAACATTCAATTGCTTCGACTGCACTTAAACTATCTACGAGGTGCATTATCCACAGCAAGTTTTTGTTTCTATTAGCTCAGCGCACCTGGAATGAAAAGCAATGATGTCCAACTGGAAATTGCAAGTGTCTAATTATTTCCCTGTAGAGTGCCCTTGCTGAGCAAACGCCTTTATTTAATTTAATTTATTCTGATGATGCCTGTACAAATTAAGACAGGGCCGCAATTTAGCTCTTTCAAGTCTCTACAACATTTTCTCGCTCTAACAAGGCTATTTATTAAACTCGATTTAGTCTAGTTAATTTCATTAATTATTTTTAGTAATTTTCACATAGGTACTGTTATTCAGCTTGTATGATAATTGAGAAGTATGTAAATCCGATTTTATTTTATAAAACAATACAAAAATAAACAAAACATGAGGGCAGAACCATATTAATTATAAACCTTATTTGACTTTCTTTCGAATGCCTGCCATTAGTGTATCTACGTATTGAACTGTAAGTGAACTGACGAGAGGCTGCGTTCCATATTTATCTGAAATCCGCTTCATTGTCGGCCGCTGCACCCTTTCAATTATACCCAAATAGCTTTCAATCGGGAGAAGTTCGGGGCAATTTGGTGGGTTAATGTTTTTCGCAACATAACTAATATTCTCGCTGTCAAGCAAATTTAAGGTGGCTTTAGCGTAAGCAGAAGCTAAATCAGGCCAAAATATTGGAGGACGTGTATGTTTCTGATATAAGGGCAAAATTCGTTTCTTAAATGTACTCCTGTTGATAGACATCTCCATTAACTATACCGGTAGTGAAATAGCTCGTACTTTTAAGCCCGCATGAGCGAATAGCTCGCCATACAAGGATTTTTGGGGGAATTTTTCAAAAGCCACGCACTTATGCTCTTCTGAAACGTCCTCGCCAGCTGCGCACGTATAAAACTGGGGCCCCGGTAACGTAACGTCCTCATTGTTTTTGTCTTTCTGATTTTGAGAGACGTTGAAGTGCCCACCTACTTAGTATGTAAGTCAATTGCCTAGCTTCGTGTGACGCTTAATTTAGTTCACATGCTATGATTTTTAAGCCACGGGGGTGGCAAAATAACAGCGTCTGTAGACAAGAGTCATTAGTGGTCTCTTGATACAGACACAAGATGAGCCACCTACCCTTTCAATTGTTTTTGTATACTTTGATTTATTGTACCTGTCTTGGTTACCTGTTAATGTATACAATCATTGAATAAACGTCTTATTATTATTATTATTAAGTGGCGATATGCCATCTTCTGTCAATTAAGACAAATGGAATAGCCTAGTGACGACACCGCCGTGTCACAAAAGGATATCACGTCATGTCAATAGAAACATCTTGAATACTTGACATACGGTTCGTGTGTCCTTGTATATTCCAATAACGGAACTGAGTAAGTATTCACGCTTCGGCGAACTGAGTACCTACGTTGCGAACTTGTTGTGATCCCCTGCCAGCTTTTATTCAATTTCACGGTGATCCGCGAGTTCGTGACACAAATTAAATATGCGATTCACTGGCACCAGTATACTGGTGTAAGTGTTGTCATACGTCATACTGCGTGTACTTTTCCCATTAGAAAAACCGTCCGCTATCCATGAGGTGATTTCAAAGAAAAAAAATATTAAAATAAACGGGACGGTATGTTTGAAACGTGGTAAGCTGCTGAAATAAGCGATATAGTAGATACATTATTGTCTTCCGTTGTTCTAAGGAAACGAAGAAGTTGTTATAATTATCGCTAGTTCTTTTACGTTTCGTGAAATATAAATAACTGTACTCAATATCATTATTTAACAGTAAAATCTTTTAATTTTTATTATTACCTTTTTAAATAAACATTCATTGCTGAAATACAAGTATTAAAATAGAAGCCGGCGACCTTTTCCGCTTAATTACATTAAGAAATTAGCCCTCTAATTTACATAACTTCAGCTTCAGGATTCAAGCCCCTGCGATAATCGGGTTCGTTTGCTTATTAAATGCTCATTTTCACACCTGCTATTTTGAAAGTGTCATTGCTGCCCTCTAATGAGGGAATCAGTACTCGTAGTACTTTTCTTTCCTCATTTAAGAAACAAGGAGTCTTTTCTTCGTAGAAGGTGTGAAAAGCAATGTGTCAGTCGATAGCAAAATTATGTGTTCGATACGCTCAGGATTCCATTGTAGAATCTTTCGCTTCACTCAGGATTCTATATACCGCCCTCGCCGTAAATAATAATACTTATATCATTTTGCTCCCTTGAGACACATTCTAGGTACCTACTACTGTAAGCTTGTTTTTGGATAGTGTAGCTTCTCCGGTGCAGTAAAGTCCACCATTAGGCGAAGTTGTTTGACAAGTCAAAATGCACAAATTTTGCCACAGTATGGCCAGTGCTGTTCGTATCGATATTATTTAAGGCCTTACTAGACTTACCGACCATTGATAACCAAAATCAGTAGTGTTGTCTCACAATCTGATATGCCCTGAATTTGTTAAAATAAAATGATTTGTAAATCCTATTATTTATTCCGATTCCGTTTCGCTAACAGTCGTGAAAAAGTGACAACCCCTAGCTTGCCGAAACAAAAGGAAATTACAAAAGCTGCCTCAAGAGAATTCATAAAATGCGGCATACTCACCTATGCTGAACAGAGAACAAGGTCATCCTCACTATCTGAAACCCCAAAAAACTAAAAATTTCCCCGCGGCACCGGAACCAAAACACAACAACAATCAAAGAAAAAGTAACTATTATAAACAGCACCCCAATCCGGCCGATCACCGTGGGGGAAGAAGACCATTACCCTCTAGCCGAAACCACGAAACAAAAGAGTAGGTAAGAATTGCAAATTACCATCTAACCAGCTATATAAGATCCACGTCGCTGGTCTGAATCTAACAACACTTAGACAGAACTTATGTATGCTCTGAAAGAAATCAACTGGGACATTCTTGGTTTAAGTGAAGTCAGGTGATTAGGTGAGAAAATAGAAGCTCATAAAGATTATATATTTTACCACATGGGAGAAACTTCAGGCAACTATGGGGTTGGATTTATTATCAAAAAACACTTAGAAAGATATATAGAAGGCTTTGTAGGAATTTCAGAACGGATAGCATTATTGAATATAAAACTACCGGGTCTGAAGGCTCCATGGCCTATTCTACAGATGTATGCACCAACGGAACAAGCAGATGATTCTTAACCTGCAACCCCTTACTTCCCGGCCTCTGTAGTAAACTAATGTACTATTTTTATACTCCTGGCAACATCTTATCTATCAGTTTACTTCGCCTAATTGTGGATTTCAGCTTATTTAAAAAGGTATCATGGTAAATGAGCCAAATGAGACTACCAGATTGCTAACAAATTGGGTATTATTAGGCTTAAGGCACATTTAAATGTAAGGACCCTCGAAACAGTGAAGACACAACAGTAGGTAACAATTAAGAAAGTGTCACACCGCTCAGAGTCCCTATAAATGTAGATTCGTTAAGCGTGATTAGTCACGATGTACTTTTTGTTTTTGTCTTAAGGGCCAATTCTGGTTGTAGTTGGAACAAACTCGCTCAGAAATCTTCGCTACAATATCTGGGTTCTGAGTTAAGTACATTTGGTATACGGACTCGTTATTCAGGCTTTACTGCATGGGTTTGAAGCGTAATAACATGCAGAGCTTAGTGCGGCAGCATTGCGGCACTTCGCCCGACGTTTAAGGGATGAATCCCTGGCACCAATATACTGGTTATTTCCTAATGACGACACGTCTAGTACATTGCCTATATCCATCCCACAGGTAGCCCTGCAGACACAACCAAAAAAGTGGTCTACTACTTATCTACTCTATTATTTGTTACTTATTATATTAATGGTTAGGGTTAGGGTTCCATATGCCGTGAAATAATTTTTGAAATCGGATGAGTTGATCTAGAGATTACCCATAACATACCTACAAACTCACAATCCTTATATTGCGTTTGTGTTGCGTAAATGTTTTGCGATACATTGCAAGCCGAATTATATTTTGTATTGTTAATCTTTAAATGGATATTTTCAACAAAAGACAGTGAGCTAATTAGTCTATTAGGACCTATAACTACCATTCAAAGATTATCTCGTGTTAAATTTACAGTTATTTTTTAAGTACTTACAAAAAAATACTCCAATTGGAGTTCTGGCTGTGACATGGGCCGCAGACGCTGGCAGCACGGCGTTTCCCCTTTGAACCTGCAAACTCGTAGCGCTGCGCCTAGTAGAAAGTAGTATTTGCGGCGCTTGAGTATTTGTGCCTGATTTTTTTTCAAAAAATTAACATAGCACGCAACGTAATGGTAACAAATGATTATATTTAGATATTATCATTGAAATTTGATTGTTTCTAAGTGTCAAACAAATAGTACGTGTGTTAATGTATTACACAGCTGCTGGAGAAAACTTTACAAGTTAATTACGCACTACCTATTGTCAAGGGTAATTATTATATTCTTGACGTTCACACACTATATATTTCACGCTACGTCATTGATGTATATACTACCTACATACGACGGGTCATTATTAACATTCTAATAAACGCGCAGTAATAAAACGTCATATATCAACAAATCTCATGTATATTTGTTACAGACAAAAACGTGTCGGACCACAGCCGCATCCAGCTGCGTCGCTCGGACCGGCGGCCACTTGCGCGCGCTCGCCGTCGCACGCTCCGCATGACCGTCACCATCGTCGCCGTGTTCGCGTGCTGCTGGCTGCCCTACGCCACCATGACTCTATGGTAGAACTTTAGGACCTTCCTCGTACAGATATCAAAAGTTTTATGGTGATAGATGTTATTGGCGAGCATGGCACGCTCCGTATGTTGGCGTAGGTATGGCCGACCTTATAATAAGAAGCGTCCTAACGTACGAGGTACGCCTTTATGGGTCTGTAGTACGTCTAATACCTCTCGTCTATCAAAAAAATGGAGGGATCCATAGGGTTTTGACGCTATGGAAACACTGATGCGTTCCCAGAGCCGTCCGAAATGCGTCAAGGAAGGCCATTTTAATCGGTGCGAATCCGACATAAGCTATAGATGCTGCGCCATCCGCGCGCTCCCGGTCCTCTTGAATGTCTTTAATGTATATAATCTACAGACGTTTCAAATTAAACCAACGGCCCAAATTTTCCTTAATTCTCCTCCATTGTGTGTGTATGTTACGTATCAAGTTTATTATAGCATTTTTTCTGTTACTCTAACTGCAAATTCAGATGAGTACATTAAGATTTTTTTTCCTTCTTACGTCTTCGCCAATCAATCACCGCGATTGAATCCCAATAAAATCTTCAGCGAGGCACTGACTTATAATGATAAGTCACTGCCTCGCTGAAGATTTTGTTGGGCTTTTAAAGTATTGCCTTCAAGCCTATAAGCCTTATCGTATATTTAAACCGTTTCGCATTACGAGCCACAAGGCTTTCTCGTACCCTAAATAAGAGTTGTTGACGGGTTATTGTCGGAATCGAAAAGGACTAAACTCAAACTACGCATACTATGAAAGTGCGCATTCGAAGATTTACTCGACTCGACGGTTTTATTAAGCCGTTGCACTCTTTACTTGTGGTTCTATCACCAGTGCCTTTACTGAGTTTACATGACCGTACTCGCTAGCGACTGCGTAATAATTTGTATGGGCAAAAGTACAGCACCACTGGCGGTTACGCAATAGAACTAAGAATCGGCATACTAAATCGTTTACGCAGTCGCTAGCGAGTACGGTCATGCAAACTCATGGTAAAGGCACAGATGAGAGAGTTCAGGTCAGTTGTTTCTATTCAGATCTGTAAAATTAAAAACACTACTAATTTCAGTCAGATAATGTAGGTAAATTATGTTAAACCAAAAAAAAACCACCTTTAAAAGGATTAGTTGGAACCTGTTAGTTGGGGAGTTATATTCAGTTACTGTCAAAAGATGCTCAGTTTAGCATAATCTGCATGATACATCAATAAAAAACATTGTTATAATAATATGTTACACCCCAACTAGAAAACCAAACCGAACATACAGAAGTTTGTCTGTGTCATTTGTAAAAATAAAAATATTAGTTCACGTTTGTTCTTTACAACATATACTTTTATTATAGGGACTAATTTTTTTTAATATAAAAATTGTAAAATAACCTAACTTGAGAAGAAATAGGAAACAAACTCAAAGATTTATTCTGCGAGTAGGCCTCAAGAGATCTTTTACATGTGAGATATTACAATACAATTACAATATGATTTAGTGACATGAATATATATAGCAACAATCAACCATCAGATACCGGGCACATATTTGCTAAACTTAGAAGTCTGTATGGTCAAATATATTATATATGTTTACTAGCGGCCGCCCGCGACTTCGTCCGCGTAGATTTTAGATGGTAACAAAGATATAAATGAGGTTTATTTGTTTCTGACAGTTGTTTGATGCTATTAATTTTTTGTGAAAAATTACTCAAAAGAAAAAATAAATGTCCGCCATCTTGGATTTGAAAATGGATGTCATTTTCGTAATCGGCACCCCGAGGAACCACAAAGATGACACCCACATCGATTTTTAAGAAAAATAAATGTCCGCCATCTTGGATTTGCAAATGCATGTCATTTTCGTAATCGGCACACCAAAAGTAAAGATTTGCTCCCCGCACAAACTTGGAACCCCTTTTAAACCCCAATAGGGGAGCAATTTAGAAAACCGCTGAAACAAGTTTTGTTGTATTTAAACAGAGAGTCTATATACGAAGTTTTAAATCTCGCATTTTAAAAAAGATTTGCTCCTCGTACGGGCTTGTAACCCCCTTTTCACCCCTTTAGGATAGCAATTTCAAAAAACGCTGTAGTATGTTTTGTTGTATTTAAACAGAGAGTTTATTTACGAAGTTTGAAATCTCTCACTTCAAAAAAGATTTGCTCCCCGTACAAACTTGGAACCCCCTTTTCACCCCTTTAGGGGACAATTTTTAAAAACGCTGAAATAAGTTTTGTTGTATTTAAACAGAGTCTATATACGAAGTTTTAAATCTCTCACTTCTAAAAAGATTTGCTCCCTTACAAACTTGGAAACGTCTTTTCACCCCTTTAGGGGAGCAATTTTGAAAAACGCTGAAATATGTTTTGTTGTATTTAAACATAGAGTCTATTTACGAAGTTTTAAATCTCTCACTTCAAAAAAAATTTGCTCCCCGTACAAACTTGGAACCCCCTTTTCACCCCTTTAGAGCAGTAATTTTGAGAAACGCTGAAATATGTTTTGTTTCATTTAAACATAGAGTCTATTTCTTCTATTTCAATAGTTATTTCCCTTGTTAAGTATTTCGTTTTCGAGAAACGTGACAAAAAAATTGTGTTATTTTGTAAGGTGCTATCTCGCTCGTTCATTCGTGTTTTATCCTGTTCTGGTTTTTAAATTTTATTATAATATATTGGCACTTCAAAAGTTACCATTTATTGCGGAAAAATATCTGTTATGTCATTTTTTGCACAACGGCGAGGCAACAAAGACGGCTTGTCTGATGAAAAGGCAGCTAACCCGTTATTGATTTCAGAATTAGTTGAATTGATAACTAGCAACAATTTTAGATTACTCGCTCTCAACACGTCATCGGAAGTACTCGCAATTTTACTTACTTTTGCACACGGAACACAAGGATCATGTACTCCACTAAATATAGGCTGCTCTAATATGAGCAAAATAAAAGTATGATGTGCCCCTAAACCACCATCGTCATCATCATCAGCTTATGCAAATCCCACAGCTGGGTTTCCTCACAATCTCTCACAATAGCTGTGCCCTATCTCACTCCCAATATAAACATATAATGTGACATTGGCAGGTACATGGTTGATCGAGAATCTGCCATGCACGTCTCGGCGCGGCTCCAGGACCTGTTCTTCCTCATGGCCGTCTCCAACTCCTGCATGGACCCGCTCGTCTACGGGACCTACGCGCTCAACCTGAAGGCAATATTTACCAAGACGTTCAAAAATATCTTCTGCATACACGCCAATAGCAACGAAATGACACGTAAGTTTCAATGTGCATTTACGAAGCACCTGAAGAACCGTCTTAAGACAACCCTAGAAACTAATGTTATACATCAGCGTTTTCACACGAAAGTGTACCTTTTACTATTTTCGCAGCATTTGGTAACTTTGTGTTGTTTTCTACTCCGAATCGCGAGCACTTATTGATTTTAACAAAGAAACCACAGCGGAAACCTAAACTTGTATCGAAATATCGGATCGGAGCCATCTTTTTCAATATCAGAGGGTCTATCGCGAACAAAAAACGAAGTTTTCTCTCTCTCTCGCGCTTACGTACAGATTTGTAAGTGCGACAGAGAGGGAAAACTTCGTTTTTTGTTCGCGATAGGCCGTCAGAATCAGTCATACACATGCATGACATTGAGTAGGGAAAATTGAGAAGAAAGTAAAAGGTATCTGAGTGAACACACCCAAATGAGAGAATTTCGAAGTTTGTTACTTAATCCATTGGCATAGGTAGATATAATAGTACCTTTTATCCCAAAAATTATCGTACAAATGGGCGAAGATGTTACAGAAGTTGATATAGGAGTCACGGGCAAATGCTAGTAAGTCACTAAATGAATGTAACATTCGCTAAATATATCCTAGTGGGCAAAAGACAGGTTACAATTATATTCCTATTTGTATATGTCGTATTTTTAATTCACTGGAATTAACTAGAGATCTAGTACAGAACCGCATTGAATTTCAATCTATATTGTGCATCAGAACAAGCGTCCGCTTTATATACAAAGCCGGCTATTGAATACTGCTCTGCAATAGACCCGGATATTGATCCATTGATATAAAATCACTGTGATGTGTGGGTTGTGGGTTTAATCACACACACATATACTCCTGCCTGAAGTTTCCTATATAGCAACTCAGCGGGTTCAGGAGCACCTAATCGGGAGTAGGGTTAAGGCACACAAACAATCGGTTTACAAATATAACACTGGGTCTTACGCCCGTTTATTATTATCTAAGACTCTATCCTAACCTATAAACACCTATAAAACCTAGACGGGAACGTTATGGGGCCTAGACTAGGGGATCCCAGAGACACGGGTCTACACGACGCGGCGGTGAAGTATTGGGGAGAGCGGGAATACTGGGATTCGCTGCGCCGGCGGAACTCGGGAACAACCGAGCTACCAGGGGCAGTGGCGGCGAACTCGGGAAACCGAGCTGCCAGCGGGAATGGAACGGGCGATACCCGGTAGACGGGAGCCGGTACAGGGGCCAGACTCGGGTAACCGAGCCGCCAGCGGGTGCCGGTGTAGGGCGGATACGTCGCAACGACGGAACTCGGTTAACCGGAGCTACCAGGAGCGACGGGAGCACTACGACGGCTAACTCGGGGACAACCGAGCTGCCAGGGGTAGCGGGGAGAGAGGGCTGGCTCGGCAAACTCGGGGAAAACCGAGCTGCCAGGGGCAGCCAGGGAGAGGAAGGGCAGAGCCGGAAGCGCGTGCGAAGCGCCGACTGAACTCTAACGGCGGCTTATATACGCTGCGGCGGTGGGGCGGCGCGGCGAGTGGCTGCGGCGCGGCTCTCCCCCTGCGGTGCTCGGGGTGACGTAGATCTTCTACGTCACACCACAGTAACCTATTTTCTAATCAAAGTGAAAAATCATTCTCAGTTCAAGTGGGTATTATTATAGTTTCGTTTCTAGACACATCGCTTGTTAAAAATTGACTACTTTATACTTGACATCATTTTAATTGACTGAGTTTTATCAAAAAGCGAATTTACTATATACTGTTTTATTAACTATAAATTACTGTTCATAGTAAAATGTATGGAACGTTCATTTGTTTCTTGCAGAGAACTTGTATAGCATAGTTTATTTATAATAATGTAAAAAATAACAGAGTAAATACCTATCTCAGCAAAAACACCCAAAACAGTTTTATAAAATTGTCATTTTAAATAACTTCGACTATACCTGTTTGTTATGTATAATAAAAAAAACCGGTCAAGTGCGAGTCCGACTCGTACTGAGGGTTCCGTACACAGATGTGTCCGTCCCAACCCAATTAATTCAGGAAAATCTCAACAACATGGGGTAGAAATTGTACGGGTCATGGGTCATCCGCCATCCATCGCCATAATTATTCACTAGACTTTCAAATTTTGAACCATCTGTCATTTTTCGCAGAAAATTAAAAAAATATTCTGGGTTCATCACAATCGCGTTGGCGTTCACTTTCATTTAGCATTTTCATGGAAAATCATTTTTAATGCGGATTAAGTTAATTAAGCTAACAATCACTGTTTATGAAATCAGCTCAGCAAATTGAATATGTACGTCATGAAAATGAGTTTTATATTGGATTATTACAGATTAAGCAATTTTATATGTATTGGGATAACACTATTAGGAAGATGAATGATGATGATTATGTGTCATACCTCAGATTCGGTTGAAACCCATCAACCAATCTCACTGGAGTGCAAACTCTTAGAGTATTCAAGTGTTCCAAACCACACGCGTGGTCGAGGTTTTCCCCTGGATTTTCCCCAGGATACTCTCCAACCGCGCACTCCTTCGCTTATTGGACTCGACCTATAACGCCACAGTCAAGTTCAAAAAAAGATGATTATGTGTTTTTATTTAAAAGCTCATGATAGCTGGGGCCCGCGCAATCGCAACAATTGAAAAATACTCAACTGTTTTATTTTAATTATTAGTATTCGATATTCAGATGGGTTCTAAACATTTTTAATAAGGTATTGAAAGTTAGGTTAGGTTTGATTTAAAGTTAGATTAGGTTTGATTTTCGTATAAATCAGTCAATGCCTCGGCAAACCAATGGTGACCACACTGGACCTAACCTAACAAATTTAAACCTACTCTTACTTAGAAGAAAAATGTAAAATAATTGTTTTCAATATTTATTGGATCTGTCGAAAATTGTATCTTACGCCATCATACCCTTGTCATTGACAGCTAAAACTTCTATTTATACCTTAATACCATTAATTTAATAATCTATGTTAAGATTGTTTAAGGAATACGATTTTTTTCCCGAGTCGTGCTATGTCTGTTTTCTGGTTGTATTTAAAAAATATACCTACTGAAAAAAAAATCTAAAAGTCAGGTGAAAATCAATCCAATGTCGATGTCAAAGACTTTTCTAACTGGCCTAACTAACCTAGCTTTGCTCGGGACTAAATCAATTTATGCGGTAGTGTCCCTTACTATTAATAATTATTTACTTAGTTATATATTTCAATATTTGTTTCATGTTGACAAAGGAATGTCTGCGCACGCGACGCTCAAAACAAAGCTGCCGACCAACGACGTCATACAACCCGCTCCCGTGAGTAATAATAAATAGTACATTAGCGATCTAGGGCGGTAAAACAAAGAATGTCTCAGATCGCAGGCCCGAGCCACTGGCAAGGGCGATAAATATACGATCTGAGGCTTTCTTTATTACCACCCGTGATAAATACATTTTTTTCTCCCTGGCTTGTGGAGTGGGATTTTACGCACGCCTAGCGTGCGGCAATTGCCACTTTGTGACCAGCTGTGACATAAATATAATTATAAGGCGTATCGATGGCTATGGGACTCAACCTCGTATGCATATGAAATTTTGACGAAAGTGACATAAGTATACAAAACTATCTAAAAGTTTGCTATGCATGTTATGACAAAAGCATACAGGTGTAATCGCTTATCATTCCCGCATGTATTTCTTTAACCTTAAAACATACAGGGTGGCCCGTGTCCTCGCGGACCCGTGGCTCGTTTCCTAGTTCCTACACAGGCAGCGGGCGCGGGTGTGCGGCGTGCGCGGGCGGGTGCGTGCGCGCGTTTCATTTGCTTTGTACCGATTTTACTACAAAGGAAATCTGTCGTTTGTAGTTTTTCGAGCTGTGTTTATAAAAAAAACACAATCAATAATTCCTCGTCTGTCCCCGTTTCCTGTGACATCTTTGAAGACTGCCTCGAGTGGTTGCACCACGGGCACGCGGCGGGCCCGACCCGACCCGCGCTCTGTGTGAGAAGTCGACAGACGGACACGCGCCTAACCCACGCTCCGAGTATGTTTTAAGCTTTATTCTGTTACGTAAATGTCAAAAGCAAGCAAATACTGTATCGCAGTGGGTTGTAGTAATAACTACTTATAATCGTTTTTTACGCTTCCGTCCATAGATATGTACTTAAGTACTTATGTGTAACTAGTGACCGTGTCGATTTTAGATGGTAACAAAGATATAAATGAGGTCTATTTTTTTATTTTGTGAAAAATTGCTCAATAGAAAAAAAATAATGTTCGTCACCTCGAATTTGAAAATGCATGTCACTTTCTTAATCGGCACCCCGAGGAACCACAAAGATGACTCCCATATCGATTTGTAAGAAAAATAAATGTCCGCCATCTTGGATTTCAAAATGCATGTCATTTTTGTAATCGGTACCAGGCGGAACCTCGACGATGACACCCATATCGATTTGTAAGAAAAATTAGCGTCCGCCATCTTGGATTTGAAAATGCATGTCATTTTCGTAATCGGCACCCA
Organism: Epiblema foenella; assembly: GCA_963556455.1. Classification (NCBI taxonomy): domain Eukaryota; kingdom Metazoa; phylum Arthropoda; class Insecta; order Lepidoptera; family Tortricidae; genus Epiblema; species Epiblema foenella. Next base: position 8,196,689 of record OY747113.1, on the reverse strand, counting down.
GAGGAACCTCGAAGATGACACCCATATCGTATTTTAGGAAAAATAAATGATCGGCATCTTAGATTTGAAAATGCATCTCATTTTCGTAATCGGCACCCCGAGGAACCACAAAGATGACACCCATATCGAATTGTAAGAAAAATAAATGTCCGCCATCTTGGATTTGAAAATACATGTCATTTTTATAATCGGTACCAGGAGGAACCTCGACAATGACACCCAGGATATCGATTTGTAAGAAAAATTAGTGTCCGCCATCTTGGATTTGAAAATGCATGCCATTTTCGTAAACGGCACCCCGAGGAACCTCGAATATGACACCCATATCGTATTTTAAGAAAAATAAATGTCCGCCATCTTGCATTTGAAAATGCATGTCATTTTCGTAATCGGTACCCCGAGGTACCTCGAACATGATACCCATATCGATTTTTAGGATAAGTAAAGATCTGCTCCCCGCACAAACTTGGAACCCCCTTTTCACCCCTTTAGGGGAGCAACTTCGAACAACGTGGAAATGCGTTTCATCGGATTTAAACACAGAGTCTACTAACTAAATTTCAAATCTTTCACTTCAAAAAAGATTTACTCCCCGTACAAACTTGGAACCCCTTTTTCACCCCTTTATGGAAGCAATTTCTAAAAACCCTGAAAGACGTTTTGTTATATTTAAACAGACATTCTATTTACAAAGTTTCAAATCTCTCACTTGAAAAAAGATTTGCTCCCCGTACAAAGTTTGAACCCCATCTTCACCCCCTTTAGTCATGTAATCGACTGTGCAAAAATCAACTCTCTAGCGTTAGCAGTTTCGGCTGTGCGTTGATGAAGTCATTCAGTCAGTCAGTCAGTCATTCAGTCAGTCAGTCAGTCAGTCAGTCAGTCAGTGAGGACTTCTTTCTTTATCATCATCATCATCATCATTTCAGCCGAAAGACGTCCACTGCTGAACATAGGCCTCCCCCAAGGCTCGCCATTTAGACTGGTCCTGTGCCGTTTGTTTCCACCGGATTCCCGCGGCCTTCACCAGGTCATCACTCCACCTTGTCGGAGGCCTACCGACAGCTCGTCTTCCGGTGCGTGGACGCCACTCAAGCAGTTTCTGGCCCCATCGACCGTCAGTCCTGCGAGCAATGTGCCCTGCCCACTGCCACTTTAGTCTCGCAATTTTGAAGGCTATGTCGGTGACCCCAGTTCTGCTACGGATAGCTTCATTCCTAATTCTATCACGCAGAGAAACCCCGAGCATAGCTCTTTCCATTGCTCTTTGGGTGACCTTGAGCTTTCTTATGAGGCCCATCGTTAGCGCCCATGTCTCGGATCCATATGTCATCACTGGCAACACACACTGGTCAAAGACTTTTGACTTGAGGCACTGCGGTAAACTGGACGAGAATACACTGCGAAGCTTCCCGAACGCTGCCCAGCCGAGTCGGATTCGACGAGTGATCTCTTTCTCGAAGTTGGACCTACCTAACTGGACTGTTTGTCCCAGGTATACGTACTCGTCAACAACTTCGAGCGCCGAGCCGCCGATTATTACGGGTACGACATGGGCATTAGACATGACCTTCGTCTTGTTCATGTTCATTTTCAGACCAACTCGATCGGAAACTCTGCTGAGATCAACGAGCATTGTACTGAGGTCCTCCATGGTCTCAGCCATGACTACAATGTCGTCAGCAAATCGAAGGTGAGTGATGTACTCGCCATTTACGTTGATGCCTCGTCCTTCCCAGTCCAGAAATTTGAAAGCATCCTCCAGTGCAGCGGTGAAGAGCTTCGGAGAGATCACATCTCCTTGTCTGACTCCCCGCTGCAGTGGAACAGGCTTTGTTTCCCGGTCCTGTAGTCGGACGGACATGGTGGCGTTTTCGTACAGGCACTTTAGGACTTCGATATACCGGTAGTCAACTTGGCACCTCTGGAGAGACCGCAGTACAGCCCAAGTCTCGATCGAATCGAAGGCTTTCTCGTAGTCCACAAATGCTAAACAAAGTGGCAAGTTATACTCTTCAGTCTTCTGTATAACCTGCCGCAAGGCATGTATGTGGTCTACGGTACTGTAGCCTTTTCGGAATCCGGCTTGTTCGGGAGGCTGGAAGTCGTCAAACCTGCGCGCGAGACGGTTCGTGATGACTCTCGAAAACAGCTTGTAAACATGGCTCAGAAGTGAGATGGGCCTATAATTCTTCAGCAAAGTGTTATCGCCTTTTTTGAAGAAAAGTACCACCACACTTCTGTTCCATGCTTGCGGCGTTTTCCCCTCGTGAATTACAGAATTAAACAGCGTCTGAAGGGCTCTGAGGACAGGTTTACCGCCCGCCTTCAGGATTTCGGCTGTAATTCCGTCGTCACCCGGGGCTTTGCCGTTCTTCAACTGTTTGAGAGCCATACTAATCTCATACAGGCTGACGTCCGGGATATCTTCGGTATAATGTCGGGTTAATCTAGCTCTAGGGTCTTTGGCTAGATCAACGACGGGTCTTCGGGTGGTTGTGTATAGCTGCCCATAGAACCTTTCAACTTCACGCAGAAGCTCAGGTTTGGAAGAAATGATCCTGCCATCGTCGGTCTTCAGCTTAGTCATCTGGCTCTGACCAACAGACAGATCTCTAGCGAAAACCTTAGAGTCTTTCTTTATATGTATAGATAACTGCTCCCGTCAGGACGATCGGAGGAGAGTGAAAGGTAAGGAAGAATATACCTATGTCATTTATTTTATTCTTAACATAGAAAGGTTTTACAGCACTTTGGCGTTACTTAATAGTTACCAGCAATTGATTACCTTTTAAAGTGTGAATGTGTAGTTTGAAGTACGATTATATTTTCGATTACCTACCCATCCGTTTAGTAAGCATTAAAAAATAACTCATTATTCAAGCTCTATTTAAGAATTTTGTTTATTAATTAAAAGCCATAATTGCTAAAAATTACATAGTAGGTACCAATGCAATATATGTCCTATTCTTACCGTCGGTCGGCCCGGTGCCGCATCACCCAATGTCAAGCGAGTTGCAACATAGTATATGAACTGCGAATATATTGCTTTGTTGTTAACGCTCGGTTCTCGCTAGTGGCAACCCTAGCGCTAAAGCTCAGCCACCAAAAGAGCGTGTTGCGTGCGATAGAAAGAGATGGCAACGTTTAGCATACCTAAACCAGGGGGCTTGCAATGGGCGGCCAGCGAAGCTTTAGATACCTAACGCTCGCGCGCCCCGAGGGCTGTGGCCGCGCGAGCGAGCATATGCACGTCATCTCAAGGTCCGCCGCCGCCGTTTTCCAGTGATAACGTAATCTTTTGAACTATTTCTTTTATTAATTTGAACGTTGCACAAAAATTACTGTGTAGAAATGGCGGACTTAATTCCAAAGGCTTTAAAGCTATATATGCTGTCCAAAACAATTTTCTATAAAAGTAGCTACGGAAGCCTAAAAAGAGTATCCCAATAAAAACGCATGCTTTATTAAGTAAGTACTCTTACTTACGAATTAAAATTTCAAGAGTTCAAGAGAATTGTGGCGGTGTCGTTTTATTTGTGGCGTTATTCACAATGACACTGACATACATAAGTACATTCATGTGCAGTATCACGTATGTAAGTACTTAATTAACATGGGATCACAGTACTCGACCGACCTCTGGTGAGCTAGAACATGTTTTGCCTTCATCGATGTATTTTTGGCGTGACAGCCCTAGCGTTACACGTCCGTGTTAGTTATACGATATACAGAGATGCACAGAGTAGGCACGGTTTTTATGCCTAAACTCCGTTTTTGTTAGGAAGTAAAGCTTCTGTACTTGTACTATTACTTGTTCTGTGCCTAAACGGGGATTTGTTAAAGGTGGGCCTTCTGTACGTAGTACAATAGTTATTCTGTGACTCAACTAACTGGTTTGGCTGGCTCAGCAACCCAAAATAAGTTTTGGCCTCCGATACAAGAGCTCACGCAGATATACTTACACCAAATTATTTTAAAGATACTTTTTTGAATGTGTTACACTGCATTAAGGTTCGGTCACACCCCTTCTACAAATACGTTGACGCAGTGACGAGAGGGATAGACTTTTCATTTAAAAATTTTACGCATCATTCGCGTCATTCATGCCGTCACCGTGTTTTGAGCAGCGATGTCGGCGAACCTTTATTTTGCAAATGCAGAATTAATCTAAGTAATGTACATCCCTATATGATTGTGTTATGTAAATGTGACGCGCTATTTATAGACCCTGAGCCAGGTGCAAAAATCGTTAGTCATTTCCTCTTGCACGAGTACTTGTACAGTGGTTAAATAAGTTGTATTATGAAGGACTGTGGACGTCAGCTGGCAATCCGTTGATGGATTGGCTTTTCGAAGACGTAAAAAAACACAGTCATTTCCTCTCGACTGAAACTTGTACCAAATGATAGCTAAGCCAATACTTTAAGGAACACAATTCGTCAGCCGGTTGCAGAGCGGTGGAATACCCGTCAGATGGTCACATGAACATGTAAAAAAAATTTTCGTCTTTGGGAGGCTGCTGCTCCCCAACCCACCTACGGAATCGTAGCTGACCGTTCACGGGGCTTCATAATATAACTCTTAACCATTGTACAAGTTATGGTGCGAGAGGAAATTGATCATTGAAACCTGTTGCTGGCACATGGTCTATTTTACGAGTGCGTGGCGTAGGCATTTGTATACATAATTGAATCTAGTTTAATTAATAGCAAATCCTCGTCCCCTGTTTGTTTCTAGATTAATTATATTAATGTTGGTTTGTGCCTAGGTTAATTATGTTAGTGATACTCGTGATTATATTACGTTACTTTTGAAACTGTTTCGATATTTTTGTGCGACTATACCCAGACTATAGTAATAACGGAGGTTGGCAGGCGAGCAATTCTACGGGTTGTAAGTAAATAGAGGAACTATACGTTTCGCTAGCGCATATTTTAATGAAAGTAAAGCAAGTAGAGTACTTTTAATCACCTTACCCTAGGTGACTCAATACTCAAAGGGAGTCGTTGCGTTTGCAACGAGAAATTTTTTAATTATGACCTCAGTTGTACCAACGATTTCCCAAAAATACTTCCTGCTTCATCGAAGAATGATTTAGGGACGGCTGTTTCAAATTAGTCTGATATTGGCATGTCATTTGTTAAGCAAACTGCATGTCCGGCTCGTGTTAGGTGCACGTGGAATTGACACATGCTATACCAATGCCGTATCTAATACCTCCTGTAATCTTTAAAATAGAATAATTAAAGGTACTTACTTACAAAAAGTCCTCAATCGAACAAAACCGATATTTGAAAGATCCAAAACACCGAAACACCATACCTACCTGCTCTACTTTAAAAAAAACGATTTGCGCTCTGCCGTCTAGTTAGGGCAGGCTCGTTTCAACGCGGTCTCCTAGCGTATCCTAGCGTAGCGGTCACCGCGTATAGGTACTTTCACAACGTCAAGAAAGCGAGCTGTGTCATGTCGAAAATACTCTACTAAGCCTCGGCGATAAACTATTAAACCGTAAGATAATGTTCATTTCTTAGGGAAATTATCGTGGAGCAATTACCTTCACGCATATTATGTATAACATCAACGACCTTTCTGTCTACACAGGATTAAGTACGGATAAAGTTTTGGGGTTCAATTTGGAATCGCAGAACTTTGGATTCAGTGATACCGATATCCTTTATTTGTGCTGTACCTTTTATATACCTACTTACATGGTTTATCATCATCTCTGCCTGATGTATACGCCGCAGAGCCGAGCACAGGCGGGAGATTTTTTTTCGGGAAAGTGTAGTAGTAGTCTTAGTAGGTATTTTACACTTGGTTGGACATCTGTTACCTGGTACATTTTCTAGCCACGATGTTATATTTGGTTACAGTACAGCAAAGAAGGCGCAGCGCATCGAATCAATAAGGGAAAGGTTTTTAAGCATTATAATAAAAAACACGACCTACGCAATTTATTTTCACACTTGTCAGCGAGTTTATCTCTGGAACATTTTATTCAGATTTTATTAGTCTAGACACTGAAGACCGGATGAGCTCCAGTCTAGCGGTTGATAAACTTTTAACAAATAATATAAGAGTTTTTTTTATATTCCACAAGAAAAAGTAGAAATAAATTCTAAATTCTCTAACAGCTAACATATTTCAATTATTCATTTACTGTCGTGTAATAAAATAAAAAGGGCAACTATTAGGGTAGTAGTATCTGGAACATTTTACCTCAGAGGCCGGACATGTCCGGTAATATGAAAATTGTGCATTGTGCATTGTGAATTGTGCATTCGACTCATGAAAAAACTTGCGTTGGAAATATTATTAAGGTGCAGCAGGGCAATCTAGACTGTGTGAAATTAAAACTAATCGAAATGTTTTCCGTGTATTACAACATTCACTAGAGTGCCATTTTGGTGATATTGTTAATGCGCTTTTCCGCTATCCAGGCATAGATAGCACTCTAGTAAATGATGTAGAACACGGAAGATATTTTCTATTAGTTTTAAATTCCCCCAGTCTGGATTGCCCCGTTGCACCTTATTAGATTTTATTACATAGAATACAACAACAAATAAGCAAAGAACATGCTACAGTAAAAACTCAAATAAAAAAATAACCGCAGGTCTTTGGTGCTAGGTAGGTAGAGTTGGCCCCATTTGCCAACATAGCAATGTTGATTCGCTGGTCGAAATTGTGGCCAACCCGCTGGTCCCCAGAAGCCTCTATAAGGAGTGTTGAAATTTCCTTCTATAGGCAACGCGAAACTTGGATTGGACCCCATGGCCCCAGGGTTGCAACATTTAGCTACTGCCAGGAGGGGCGGGTTGCGGTGTCTGTGAATTTTTTTATCTAAAAAAACACTAAAAAGTAAAAAATCTTGCCTTACTTCTAACATGAGACTTTACGCTTCTTATTGAACAATCTAGACGTACCTATTGTAATTTTTGAAGCCGGTGCCATCCAAAGAAATTGTCTAAAGTTAACGAAATGGCACCTCCTACAAAAATTACAATAGTTACGACTACATTGTTCAATTAGAAGCGTAAAGTCTCATGTTAGTAGTAAGGCAATTATTTTTTACTTTTTGAAGTTTATTGGAGTTTACTCCTTAAGAATCGATTTTCATATATAAGAGCGGGGTATAAAAAATTATGGGGTATAAAATCAAACGTAGTCTGCCGTGCTAATTTAAAAAGTCGTATCTCGGTATACGATCAGGCGTCATTATGCGTTATTCGTTATGTTCGTGCGCAACTTATCTTGCGCAGCTCTCAGTTGTTGAATTGTTAAGTGTGTCTGTCAAGATCGAAAATAATAAAACAACGTGTAAATATTTTATAATGTGCTATTTAATTGGTATCAAGTTAGTGAAAAATTCACTCAGAGTCCAAAAGGGTGCAAACCTTGGACGCATTGGTTAGGTATGAAGAATTTGACAAAACTGCAGATTGGTTTGCTAGAGTGAAAATCTAATTGGGATACATGGAAATAAAGCAAAGTCTGCTGCGAATATATATTATTAATTTGAGCGCCTGAATAACGTAGTAATTCTTTAGCACATGAACCGATTTTACAAAACAAAAATACATGCAAAGGTGGTGAAATTACAAACTTATATTTAGTAATTCGACCTATTCCGTGAGCTAATTTGCAATGTTGAAAATGGAAATAAAAAAAAATACTTGCAATTTCATGGTAAAAATACTTTTTCTGATAGCCAATGAACTACTTAAGTACCAATTATTTTATACTAATAAACATGTCAAGAATTAAAAACTTTGAGTAATAATAGGATTTAAAGTCACAACTTCATAAGTCATTGTTGTGACTTTAAACAAGGCACTCTAACAACTCCATACATTTTACTGGACCACGGTTCTTAACAACTACGGTAGGCAGATATCTCCTATTTTAAACATTAAAATTATTACGGCTCGATGGGTCAGCAAGTTTTGGCTTATATCTAAATCGCAAGCGCTGTAGAGGCTGTGGGTGTTACTAAGTAACTCTAATCTATTGTTTTTCATGCAGTTATGCATACTGTAATTGCTAGACGATTTCTAGAAAGTTAGGGGCTGAAATCCTTTGATTTTGATTGGCACAAGTTTTTTTGGTTTGGAGATTGTTGAGATTGATACATTTTCTAAACATATCGACATTAAATTTCATTTTGTGAAAGACATTATTTCGCGTACATAATATAATCACTGTGAAATACGTATGTACTAAAGAAAACACATCTGATATTATGACAAAGTCTTTGTGCAGTGTTAAACATAACTATTTTCGTAGTAATTTATTCTATGTGTAGAGTTGAATGTCTTTGAAGTTTAGAGGTTATGTTATGTCAAACAAATGTCAATGTTGCCATGGTATGAAGAGGAAAAATACCAACTTTTATTTTTTAAACAATTTCAAGTTAATTTTAACTTTATATTTGTTAACTTTAAATTGAGTTGGACATGGAATTGGACAACTAGTGTGAAGTTACTGTAATCTATGGTATCTATGGCCCTGTTCCATCTCCTCTATACAATACATCTATGGGTTCCCGAAACAAAGGGTCTTCCCTAAAAACGGTAAAAAATCAAGTTTGTTGTCTGGGAGCCCTCTTAAATATTCATTTAATTCTACAACAAGAGCAGAGTACTTGTGATGTCTGGTTGACGACCGATGTTAACAATTTTGACGACGCTGCGCCCTAGGACAACACGGCGTCGTGGGACGACGCGGTACCGTGCCGTGAATCCGCTGAAAGCTACGGCGCCGCGCCGTTTCACGTTCACGACGCCGCGCCGTGGTAATGTGGCCAGGCCCTAAGAGTATCAAGACGCATTACTATTTTTAAACAAAACTATATGCATGGAACATGACATACAATATTTGTATGCAAAATATGGTGGTTCCTACATAATATAAGTTTTTTTTAACCAGCCTATGTTTACAAATAAATAGTTTTGATTTTTATATACAAAATATGCAATTTCTATGTAAGAACCCAGAACCCAGAATACATTTACGGTGACATTTACATCTTCTTTAGTGGCGTGGGGGGTAATAGGATATTTACCTCGTTATCGCGTTGCAAGTAACTGTAGCACAAAATCCGTGGCAAATGTTATGTTAAGTATTACCAGGCAGCATCAGCTTATGGTAATGAATGTTATCGAAAGCGGGGTTTAAGCTGCGCGACACGTAGATCGAGGTCGCTCCTCACTCTACTTTACTACTCTTGAGTGCACTTGGTTCTAGGATTATCCGTACATGCAAAAGTAGAAGACGGTGTTTACGTAGAATGTTATGTTCTTACTAGCCATTAAATACGTTTTTCGTACGAAAGTAGAAACTGTAAGTACCTAGTCCGCAATTCGAAGAATATTTATTTTGTTGAAGTGTTTGTTGTTTCATTACTACATTGATATTTTTCTATTTTTATTTACCTACAGATTCAGTACCATGTAAATTTACAGTCTACTACACCAAATAATTTAAATTCTAAAGAGAAATAAGACATAAGATACAATTATAAATACGTTTCCAAGTCCCTAGTTTGAACAGATTGCATGATATCGGGACAAGAATTTCAGCACAAAATTTGTTTAACCGAATTTAACGTAATTAGAATGTTTGTACGCAGGGATCACAATTAAATTACCTAACATGCAGTAGAGGCACATTTGTTATATATACATGTAATGTTGCTATATGTCCCTTGTCATTCTGTATTTTTGTTTGCATACGGGAACGACAACATTCACTGAACCATGAAATACATACAAAATTTTGAAAAAGTGAATTTAAGTATTTGTTTTTCTAGAAATGAACTTCACCAGTTCGAAAAGTCACGACATTAGCTCAATAGAACTTAGTAAGAAGAACGTAGTAGAAAGAACTAAGGTACAATAAAGTTTTAAAGCTTAAACATTCATTCATACATTTCATAACTCAATTGAAAGAACCTTTGGTTAGTTTTCCGTTCATTACACCGTTCGTTCTTTGCTATCGTGTAGTTTATTGTTGTGATTGTAATGAACTAAAACTTAATTTATTATTTTTAATAATCAATAAATAAATAGTTACAAAACTTTACTGTTTTAAGAAAAACAGTTATCTAAGAATAAAATCATATTTGAACGTATTTTCTGACGTCATTTATTGTAATTAATACATAAACTTTATTTATTTAAAAATACCTATTTTTAGTTTTTAGTACACACAAACACTTTATGTAAGAAGTTTTGATTTTATACTTGAGGTAAATAAATAGTAAAATATAGATATTAAAATAGTTCATAGATGAAATGAGAAGTGCTCTCATGAATGCGGTAATAGTTTGCTTGGGTTTCCACCCTTCGACGCCAAAAATAGAATACTGTGTCCAAGACCGTGGCACGAAATTATTCAAATGTTATGATATCGGTTCCTGGTAACTGAGTTTGTTTCATGATATAAACCTCGTATAGAGGAACGCTCTGGCCAGCACAATATGTCTGTTTGTCGTAAAGTAGGTCATTGCGCCGGTTAATGACTACCTAACTACTTACTTATACACGAGTTGGTAAATTGAAGAGATTTCTATAAAGTAATGGTCTTGGCACGTGTACGTGTTTTGTGGAGTCTGAATAAAATAAATTTATGTTTAAAGTAATTGAGGAAATGTTCTTTAATTTTAAATACTGTTGTCTTTTTGTTTCTATATAGATTCTCTGTTTAAATAAATTACTGTTATATTTCAGTTTTTAATTTTATTTTGCACCAAAGGGGTGGAAAAGGAGTTTTAAGTTAGTTCGTGGAGCAAATTTTTTTTGAAATAAGAGATTTAAAACGTCGTAAATAGACTCTGTTGAAATAAAGCAAAATATATTTCAATTTTCGAAATTCCTCCCCTAAAGGGGCTGAAAGTTTGTCCGGGGAGCAAATCCTTCTTAACGCAAGTTATTTAAAATGTGTATACTCTTTGTTTAGAAATAATAACAAAAGAGACCTTTTGTCATCTATTTATAGATAAGTAGGTAGCTTAAAATGATGTCGTGTCAGTAACATCTTCTGGATTGTCTATCCCCACATTTACATCAAGTAATCATATAATCCATCCTCGGTGTTTGTTATTTGAATATCAGTGTTGTTGTGGATCAACGAAGATTTGGTTAATACCACACCCGAGGTTCACTGCAAATTAGACAACTTCCGAATTTTCAATATAGATGTAAGCTCGGGTGATATTTATACGATCGGGTAGACTAAAAATACCTTCTGGCCAGCCTTTTTAATTCGTTGGGTTCGATTTGACAAGGCTAAGTTAATGTCAATTTAAATTAAATATGTTTGCATAATAAACTCAACAAATGATGAAGTAGTTACGAGTACGTATATATTGCGAATGTTGGGCCTCCAAAGTGACGGATAAAAAGAGAATTCCGTAGAATTGCATGCTACGGAGATGAGAGTGTTGAGGTGGATAAATGGCGTGACGAGAATAGATCGGATTTTAAATGAGTATAAAAGAAGAAACCTGAAATTGGCACCCATAGTTGAAAAGTTAAGAGCTCATCGACTACGGTGGTATGGGCATATGGAGGGATGTAAGAGAAGGGGTAGGCCAAGAAAAAGGTGGATGGACCGTGTGAGAGACGATATGGGGATGAAGGATGTGAGTGACGAGATGACCAGCGGTAGAGAAGTATGGAAGAAATAACATGCTGCGCCGGCCCCACGTAAATGAGAAAATGGCAAGGAAATGATGATTTTTACAGAATCTGCAATTTTACTCCGTATACACTGCAGCGTCTTGTAACAATCGCGGCTTTTGTTTTTAAAATGTGTTCCATTCAGCTTGAGGTTTGCATGATAGATAATTTGGCGTCGTCGAGCAGTTAGTGTGAAAAATATATTTCAGGTTACAATAACAACAGTTAAAATAGAAATAGCTTTCATTTTCCACTACTATAATTTAGTTATATTTATAATATTGAATTGGTCGCAACATTATTGAAATAGTAACTACTTTATTTTCAGCTTCATTTAGTTACAAGAGTATTTTGTTCACTTGTTCAACATAACTATATGCATACGAGTATTTTGTTCTCTTGTTCAACGTAACTGTGTAATTTTCAATGCACATTGATTTACACTTGCAATTTTCAATTTTATTCATACATCTTAAAACCGGACGGAAATTAATTGCGTATTGCATAAATTAAATATGTAAGCCTTTAAAGAAAATACAGAGTGGTAGCTGTAGCTACTAGTAGCGGCTGAGAATGAAAAATAAACATTCGCTGTGATAGCGTAGTGGTCTGGGTAGCCTAGTGGTAGGGCGTTGGTTTGACAAACCATATGGGCGGGTTTTTTTTTGTTCGTGTTTGTTATATATATCAAATGATTATGCAACACGTTTCAATGTTTGCACCTTCCCATCTGTTGTCTTCGTGGAAGGGCAGTTTTCTGCGTCGGTCTCGTAGCCGACAGTCTAACACATCCGTACTGCCTGGATGTCGGTGGAAAACTGTGTATAACAAAAGTACGCTGAGGGAACCGGTTCATCGTTTATTTTTCATCATATTCGGTTGTAATTTCTAACGTCTACAAAAATATTACATGTGTAACTAGACCACTACCTTTCAAAATCTCGATCAATAACATTGCTCAAAATGCTCAGTCAACAGTTAGCAAGTCACAGTCTTCAGGTCTGTCACTATTCTGACTATTCTACAAGGGCGTGATGATTGCCATTTTATCGCTAAGGATAAAACTTCCGTCATATTCTATCATGTATGGGATAGGAGTGCGACTGTGATGGATGTATTACCCCGCTTTCTCCGCACCCCAAATGTAATGTTATCCTTTTTGTTACAACTACATATTATTATTACAGGTACACTGCAGCAGCGTTCGTCGGCACCGGGTGCGATTCCAGGAGACCTCTCTGGGCGGTCCCAGCGTCACCTCCGACCCCGTACCCTGCTGGCGAGACCACTCCGACAGCGAACATCGCCGAATCAAACCCTCCAGAAGCTGTGAAGTATTCACGTTACAGTCACCCCGAGACTATTATTAATTGTACATCAGTTATATATATCTGCACTCTTCAATACTCACAAATATCTGAACACGACTCTGTTGTTAAGGCGTTAGAATGCAGATATTTTAAGCAGCCTGAGGAGTACAGATGTATTTGATGGCAACTGTACATAGGTATGTGTGTGACAATACTGACAATGGAACAAATATACGTAACATTCGATCAAGTCGCTATGACGATGGCGTGTCTCTAAATGTTATATTATAGTTCACTGTAGAAAAATACAACCTTATTTATGATTTTATTGGAATAACGAAATCAAATTAACTGGATGATTGAAATAAATAAAAGATGTTTTTCTTACAAAATTCGTTTGCCATTGGATGGGCATATTGTGCAGCATGTCATTTGTCGGAAAAACACGAGAACTTATAACTGTGATACTAAAAACTTAAGAAATATTATTATAAGACTAAAATTACATCCTAAGATAAGAAGTATTGACGTCAGTAATACGATAGGAATAAAAAGGTTCGTCAACTTTCAGCTTTATTTTACTCATGTTAAGGTCCAAAAAGCGACGAATATTTCATTTTCCGACTGTACCTACTTGTATATATTGATATTTGATGTTTATGTACAAAGTTTTTTATTTTACCCAGGTAAGATCCCTTGTATGTTCACAACCTAAACATCTAGAAATGTTAATTAACAATAACTTGAAGTATAAGTATATGTAAGTACTTAGCATTTTTTCAAACTCTACCTCACGAGATGTTGCGAACCTATTTTTTTCGTCGGGAGACAACAGGTTTAGCATTTCTTATATCTGGATGAAGAATGTGCTATTGAAGTGGTTGGATTTTTTCTATCGTTACGTATTTTTTTTTTGATTCAGTAAATGAGAAATTAGGTACACACAAAAGGATTTGTTGGATCTGCTTGTGCATTCTATAAATATTTGTACACCTTGTCTAACTAAATAGATGTTTGAGAGAACTAACTAACTGTTCCGAATTGATAAACCTAAAATGTATACCTACAGTAAATATAATGTTAAAATTGTTTTTATGAACATATCAGTGTTAATAAATGTTTTCTAACAATATTATGCCTTCTATTCTTTTATAAATACCTTGATGAGGAAAAGAGTCACTGTTGCCCTCAAATGAGGGAATAATTTTTGTTTTTTATGAATGAAGGAAGAAAATTACGACTGATCCCTCATTCGAGGACAACAATAACTTTTTTCTGAATAGCAGGTATGAAAAGCTTTAAGTGCCACACGGTTGCAATATCCATCTTGAACGTAAACACTTGAATCCCTCTCTACGCTCTAGATTCACTCAGGATTCAATATCCCGCCCTCGCAGTAAATATATCATTTTGCTCCCATAAGACATAATCTACTATTGTACCAATCAATTCTTAACGTTCGAACTAAATTTAAGGCCTGGTTCACATTGACTGTGCACCATACAAAGCTTTTTGGTGTAACTTTTTTTTTTAACTTATAAAATACTAAATATAGTGAATAAAGGTACAAAATATTTGAGAAAATATTGGACTTGGTATAACGCCTACAAATAGGGGAAATAGACTTGGTCCTGTCAACCTGACGTCAGAATGGCTGACCATTTTCGATTTTTAGCTAGGTACTAATTGTATGATGTCAGGTACCAAATAGTAGTAAAAAGTAACTAAATCACTAAGTCACTCTCGCTATAAAAAGCTACAATGGTCCTGTCATCCTGACGCTCATCCTACAAATTAGGTACTGAACCGCGGATTTTTAGAGATGAAAATGGGGTCTTCAATTAACATACGTACCTACTAAATTTCATTGAGCTATGGAGCTCCCAACTCTACTATAAGATAAGAATTATAGATTGTAAGACAAGGGTCTAAAATAAGCCATATTACCACGAGATGTTTATTATAAAATAGTTCGAGTGGTAATATGGCTTTTAGACCAGAGTTATACACTCTACTTTTCAATTCAATTGCGAGAAAATAAATAAACAAAGTTTATCCACCCTCAATTAATAATAAAATATGATGAGTATATGGCGACAACTTTTTTTTAACTGTTTTGACTCAGTTACATTGTAGTTGAAACAGGGACGAAAAAAACCTAATGTATTTAATCGTTAAATTAGTTGAACAAAGTATGTACCAAAAAGAATCCAACGTTCCGATGGGCTGTCGACGTGTTTTCTGATTGGTGGATTTAGTATGGTGAAATTTTCGGATTGATCGAATTATATTTTTTGTAAATCATATATATGTATTCATATTTTCCCTAGGGGCTAAATGTACTATACTTTAGCCCCGCTTGATAAGCCTAATATAACACACTTTTCGAGCATGAGAAGTGAAATATTTATTTTCACTTCATTCATCATTAATTTCATTGTTAAATCCCCAAAATTTCGAAGTTTTACAATATTGGTTGGCCTATAAGTCTTTGTCGTGGTGTTGTCGTCGATTAGTAACACAGAAAAAACGTCGAGATTTGAGCGTCTGTTGAGTAAAATATAAACAAACTTGGTAAACCTCCAAATAAACGTATTTTGCGTAAACGACACTAGGGTCAAAGGTGAAAAAAATAGCGTATGAGAGAACCTATCAATTTAATTCCTCTCCGATAAAAAGTGTAGTTCCTTGTCGTGTACCTACACAGAGTCAGAGATAGTTTCACCAAAAGGCAGCATCTTCGCACTCTTTCGAAATCACCACACCATAATAATATTTTATGTTACAAAGATAAAATGTCTATAATTAGCTTTAGCTATGCGATGATGCAAGCAAGAGGTTAAAGGTATATTGAAATGAACTTTATCAGTTGTTTATATTACGAAAAACAAGGTACTGTCTTATATTATTGAGAGAAATAATATCAAAGTTGATACATTTAGTCTGACTTTGCGGTTTAGGGAGTAACAACAACTTGGGTTTAACCTTTTCGCCGCCATTGACTTGATATAAAGTCAGTACTTTTAATACCCCACACGCCATGACCCATGACTTCATTTGTTTAAAATTTATTGAATCTAATATCATAAATGTAACATTACAATTTCACCCAAAGTGTTACAAAGATTCCAGACTAAGACTACAATCTACAAACGAACTTAAAGGTCTATTCCATTCTGTCATGAATCTCGCTATCCCCGTCGCAAACAAATCGCATTCAGAAACTGCTGCAAGCAGGGAGTTGATAAGCGCAGTTGCGCGCGCAGTTCATATGAAGTCGATGTAAAGCAACCTACGTGCTGAGTGAGGTTCATTTTCAGTCGTTTGCTCTGTGACAGGCGTGTGAGATACAACTTACGAAATCTACTATGGCGGTGACGGACGAAGAGGTTAATGATAAAGATTTTCAGTGCCATCTACCTGCCATCGAATAGAGTCCGATTTCCGAATAAACACAGTTTAATTCAAAGTTCTAAAATCAAATGAGATTCCATTACGAATGAAAATCAGGCGAAATTTGAATCATATTAATTAAACTTCATCTATACCGACTTGAATTCATTGAAACGAAATAAAATGAAATGAATTCATTTATTCTTCAATTTAGGCATGTTACATGCACTTATGAATGTCAAAAAACTACCACCGGTTCATAAAATAAACCTCTGCCTCGAGAAGAACCGGCGTAAGAAACTCGGCGAGGTGTCATTTTTTCAAAACAATGTACAATGTATATAAAATAATACTATCATAATACTACAGAATTAAAATGTTATAATATAAATATATGTATTTAGGACAAAATATTTTTGTGTTAGATTACTTGGGCTGGACGCTATCACTGCCAAACATCCCTATCCATGATGTAATCGTTTATCTTATAATATGCTTTTGAAATAAGTGTTTGTTTCATGACCGATTTAAATTTAGAATCCCTAAGTTCAGTAATGTGTCTTGGAATTTTATTGTAGAATTTTATACAATTTCCCAAGAACGACTTTTTCGCCTTCACTATTCTGTAAAAAGTAATTTTTAGATTCCCAGTGTTTCTTGTAGTTATTAACTTATCAGTATTCGTTGTATAAATTCTTCCTAACATACATAATTATTTCAAATATGTACAGCGACGGCAGGGTTAGGATATCTATCTCCTTAAAAATTTCTCTCAATGACTCACGCGACCCCATGTTATAAATTGCTCGTATAGCCCTTTTTAAGATCGTCCAATGTTTAGACGGCGACCAGCTGATGTAATGATAAGCGAAATAAGTAATATGTTTGAGACAAGTCGATCATATTTAATTGCGACTACTGTTTACAACCGATAACAGTAGATAAATACAGTTCCATTGCGGGGGATCGATAGAAGCGACCTCCTCGTGAACTGCGATAAATCAGTTTAAACAAGCAATATCATTTCATATCAAAGAGTCGCCCAGTTGAGAGCTCCACAGTTGAGCCGAGGTCACTGATGAAACCAGACGATAGCCAAGTTAAAGACGAAGATACGCAGCCACGGAAATTCATTAATCCTAGTCCGAGAATGCCGAACATCAAAGTGTTTACCGGGACCTCGCATCCAGAAATTGCGAAGAAAATTGTCAACCGGCTCGGTATCAACCTAGGAAGAGCTACGACGAAAACGTTTAGCAACAAAGAGACAAACGTAGAGATAGGAGAATCTGTAAGAGGCGAAGATGTGTACATCGTGCAAAGCGGATGCGGTGACATCAATGACAACCTCATGGAGCTCTTCATCATGATCAACGCCTGCAAAATTGCGTCTGCTTCCAGAGTTACAGCAGTAATACCCTGCTTCCCTTATTCGAGACAAGACAAGAAAGAAAAGAGTCGGGCCCCAATCACAGCCAAACTTCTAGCCAATTTGATATCAGTGGCTGGGGCAGACCACGTCATTACCATCGATTTGCACGCGTCTCAGATCCAGGGATTCTTCAATATACCCGTAGATAACCTGTATGCTGAGCCTGCGATCACCAAATGGATTCAAGAGAACATTCCAGAATGGAAAAGTAGTGTCATGGTTTCCCCGGACGCCGGGGGAGTGAAAAGGATGACTGCGATTGCTGACAGACTCGATATTGACTTTGCGATCATCCACAAAGAGCGTCAACGAGAGAGCGAGGCGGATGATTCCACAGTGCTTGTCGGGGACGTGCGCAACAGAACAGCCATCATGGTTGATGACTTAGCTGATACTTGCGACACCATCGTCAAAGGAGCGGAAAAACTGCGTGAAGCTGGTGCCAATAAAGTATACGCAATTTTGACTCACGGTGTTCTAGCAGGGAACGCCATTGACAAGATAAACAACTCTTGTTTAGAAGCGTTTGTAATCACCAACACGATTCCTCAGGACAAGCTTGTAAAGATATGCCCCAAACTGCAGATTATAGACATTTCGATGATGCTGGCAGAGGCTATTAGAAGAACTCATTACGCTGAATCCGTTTCTTATTTATTTACAAATGCGCCTTACTAAAAGTTAAATATATATTTGGGTACAATCAACATTACATACAGAGGCGCGAGGCGATTACAGAGTGCTCACAAGCTACCTCCTACATTATTTACTTAAGTAATCAGAAACGAACAAAATTATTACTTACTCATAGTTGTATTTATTGCAAAAGGTACTCGACTATGAAAGCATTCTAATGTAATATAATATAAATACAATACAATACATATAATGTGTTTTTATTGAAATATTGACTCCCGTTCATTACTTATTTTATACCGACAGCCGACTTTCTACCCAATGGGTGTTTGATTTTTGTATTTAAAATATTAGATATGTGTCAGTAAATACATTAAAAAAGTGGCATGATAATAATAATAATATAATAATATTTGTTGCTTTCATTCACCAGTTGGAAATTTAATACGACAGTTTAAAAATGACGTTAAAACGACACGGCACAAAGATGTTAGCAGGTACAGTCAACGGAACCAATACGTATATTTTTTTCACTGAATTTCGTATTCCATTTAAATAAGATCCAAAAATGTATACATTTCTCTACCCTCGACTTACGTACGATCAGCCTCACAAGGGGCAAGTTGTGATGCCGATCGTAGGTGCCTACTTTTCTGTGAATTCCAATGATTCCACCCACATATTTCTGGTTATGTGAAATTTTGTCACGACATTATATTATAAATTGGGAACCTATCACCACTAAAACGAACCTGAAACTATGTAAATAAAATAAATTGCAATAAATAAATGAATAGGAAAATATTATAATTTTCGCAAAAGGACTAGGCAGAGTACATGAAATGTTCAGTGTCAGTTGTTTTAAAAATGCAGAGAACATATTTTGCAGTCTACAATGTACCTAAAGTAGGTAAATAGTTTAATTATTTATACCTACTTCATCTTTAATTGAAACGGGTCATTAATGGGACTAATCCAAATGCCCTCACTTTCCTCGAACCAAAACCGCGGGAAAATGGAGTGAACTTTGAAAGGTCCTCGCGGCTTACGTTCAAACATAGGGGTTAGAACCAAATAAGCCATTTTGTGCTACCTTTAAATGAGAGCGCTCTTATAATGGCTATCTAATTAAAGTCTGCAATGTTCCACTGAACTGTATAAATTATACAGGGCGAGCAATCCAAATGAATCCGTAGGGTGGAGTGTGAAATTAAGACATAAGTATAAGACATAAGTAGGCATTTGTCGCTTTTTCCATATCCAAAAGGTCCGTCCATCCGTCAGCGGGATGTCCTCATGAACCGTAATTACTTACTAGACCGTTGATTTTTATAGTATGTACCTACTATTGCCGCTATAACAACAAATTATAATTATAAAAAAACCGGTCAAGTGTGCGTCTGACTCGCGCACAGAGGGTTTCCAACACAGGTCGTGTACCCGTCCCGACCCCATTTACTCGTAATTCAGGAAAAATCTTAATAGCGCGGTATACAAAAACAAATTGAACGCCGTGGGTACAGTGTCACAAGTCATTGGTGTGACTTTAAACCAAGCACTAACAACTCCATAAATTTTAGTTGACCCATAGGTTCTTAACAACTACGGTAGGCAGATATCAAAGCGCAATCTATTTAATCTCCTATATTAAACATTTAAATTATTACGGCTCGATGGGTCAGCATGTTTTGGCTTATATTTATATCGCAAGCGCTTTAGAGGCTATGGATCAATGTATTAAGTAACTCTAATGCATTGTTTTTCATGCGATTATGCATGTAATTGCTAGAACTTTAGGGGCTGAAATGCGTTGATTTTAATTGATATAAGTTGTTTTGGTTTGGAGATCATTTAGCTCTTGTAATATCAGTCCCATATATATGAACTAAATCTGTCAAAATAATAACTCATCATAATCAAGTAGAAGCGTAATACTCTATTTATAACTACGATCTTAAAAATAAAAACTAAATTATGCGAAAACCTGCTTTATCTTCGCCAAGATAAGACTCAAAGTGTAAAATGATGTTCATTTCAATTGTGTAACATATGTTCACTAATATTAGCTTCAAGCTTTAATGTCATCGTTATAAAATGACACGTAGCGTAGATCTATGCCAATGACATTGTAAAATCTCGTAATATTAACGAATGTCTATAGAGTCGCCTCACCATACGTCCTTATTATATCTTGACCCTAACATTCGTGGCAAATATGTGCTATTCGGAGGTCAGCCTTATACTGGTTCTTCTGAATCGAATTTTCTGTACTTCAGCAGGCATTGTATACGTAACTCCCACCCCCAAATTCATCAATTTGAGGTATGATTTAAGGCATAAAAAGTATCACTAGTGTTCATCCAGGCTAAAAACTCTATATATACAAAGTTTCATCATAATCCGTTCAGCTGTTTTTGTGTGATTGAGTAACAAACATCCAAATATTCAAACATTCTAATTTTCGTATGTATAATATTAAGTAGGATATTTTATATGATTTCTTTACAAATATACAGTTTTTAGATTTTTTCCTACTAATTGTAGTATATAACAATATTACTTCCTAAATTTCATAGTTCTAGGTCAACGGGAAGTACCCTATAAATTTTGATTCCCTTGAGAGTGTCGAAATATAGGTTTTTTTGCGACATAAACGCCCGCATATTTCTTTTACGTTAACTTAGAAGTATGATTTTTTCACAGCTTTAAGGAACTGTAGACCTTAGTAAAAGGTTTTAATTTCAATTCGATACCTCCACGCCTTCCTGAGATAAAGGGTCGTGACAGACAGACAGACAGACGGACAATAAAGTTATCATATAAGGGTTCAGTTCTTTTCCTTTTTAGGTACGGAACCCTAAAAATAACGGAACCTCGAATGTTTAACCAGACTATTCTGGTATATTCAGCGTCTATACGCTGGTCGCACTTTGACGGCAATATCATACAAAGGTAAACGTGTTGATGAACGCCACTACAGGCGCTCAAAACATGTTTTTAGGTTATGTTAGAAAGTTTGATTGCACTTGGCAATTCCAGCAAGACTGAGGAAATAAATACCTACATGTGAGTACCTACTCTTTATTTTTATAGTTACTCAGTAGGTATAAATAGATCTTAATAAGCATATAGTTATATTACGGTTGCTTTAAGTAGGTAGTAAGAAAACATGTTTTTTGTTTCAATAGTTAATTTTGTTGTTATAATGTGTTCCTAATCTCCTGAAAGATATAGTTGATCTACAGCTTTTACCTACCTGTAGGTATAAGTGTTATTGCCCTGTGACTGTGATCAAAGGTGCCTATCTATACGTACGTATACAAGTACCTATAAAAGAGACACTGTGTACACTGTACATAAACTCTTCGATAAACATTTTACACTAACAATGATACAACATTTTTGACGATTATCCTTTGACGTCCTTATATCAACTGTAAGGTCTGTAAATATTATAAATATATTCCATTTCTAGAAGTTTATTGAGCAAGATAACAATTTGACATTTTTTAATAATCTGTTTTAATTTGGTAAAAATGTCGTATAATTATATTCCATTTCTGGAAGTTTATTGAACAAGATAACAGGGTATTGGACTTTTTTTATTATCTGTTTTAACGTGTTAAAAAATCGTAAATTAGAAGCTATAAAAAAACATGTTTGCTAACTCATTATGAAATCCAAATTTTCACGCTAAAACGCGATCCAGTACTTGTACGACGTCCCACTGCTATAAATGAACTAACGTCGTCGAGTGACACTTCGAAGAACCAGCAGCTGTTTGTAATGGTATGACGTCACTAGCAACATGGCGTCGTATCGATCATTTTATTCACAGATAAGAAAAAATAAACGTTTAAAATGAAAATAACTATTTAAATGATTTTCATTGAAATGTAAAAAGTTATTAATGTTCTAGAAATTATAAGCTACATTTTACAATATGTTTTGTTTTAATTATTGCATCTGTCGTCACGTACCCAACTAAATCTTACGCACGAGTATGTAGAGTATGGTTAGGGAGAGGTGTCTACCAAGTAAGTATGTACAGTCGAGGGCATAAATATGTATACATTTTTGGACCTTATTTCAATGGAATAAGGTGAAACGATGTATACATATTGGCGCCCTTGACTGTACTTAATTAATTCATGTTGTTCGTTCAGAACTTATAGAATTCCATTTCACTTATTAAAAAGGGCCGAAACATTTTAAAATTTAAAATTGCGCTGCCTAACTTTTTTCCTTTATCTACCTATCCGCTTATACCTACTCGGGAATTTCAGTAGCTAGAATAAATTTGTTGTTAATTCAATAATTTTTCCTACCATTTCCGGTTGGAAACACACTTAGCTTTTGTCATAACAACATTGTATTCTTGATTACCGCAATAGCGAGCAACCTTCTGAGAACGACAAATTAGTTTATACCTATCAACGAATCGTTCACCTCATCCTTTTAATTAATGAAAATTCCAACAATATTTCGAATTAAAGAACCCTTTTTGTGGTTTAAATTCATCAGACATTGTTAACGCCGCTTTATTAAGCCTCCTTACCCCTGTAAAACAAACGAATGGCAAAATTGGTAATGGTTGGCCCTAACCATTACCAATTATACCATTAATTTGTAGTTAATACGTAGGTAATATTAATTAATGATTTATTATAAAACATCTCACCCGCCAGCATTATACTATTCTGTGCCCGCAGTCTGATACGAAGTTTGTTATTTAGTTTTTGAAAGCTTTCCTTTCAAATTAATTATATATATTAATTATTACCATGTTTTTTTCACATGCCCAGTAGTCACCGTTTAACTGGCAGTGGGGAGGACACTTGACCATAACAAAAATTATCACTTTAAAGCTTAATATCATGCAAACAGATTTCTGAATGTAAACATGGTTTTAGAAACCCCACATTGTTTTTGAACGAGCTATCCAACAATACCCATAATATCTATGTCTATATGTTATGTCTTATGCTTGTGGTATGTAAGTACTATTGTTTTAACCTGTTATTGTGTACAATAAAGTGCTTACATACATACATACCACACGCGATGGGGTAGAAAAAAATGCACCCATTTACGTGTAGGGAGATACCTAAATAAAAACCGGCCAAGTACGAGTCGGACTCGCGCACGAAGGGTTCCGTACCATTGTCTATAAAAGTCTATTGCAGACAATCGCTTCTAAATCGGTCAAGCCGTTTTGAAGATATTGATGTGCACACAAAAACAAACAAACCAACAAACTCTCACCCTAAACTCATATACCTTCTCCGATCCGTCGTGGGTAAAAACGGCAAAAAAATCATGTTTGTTGTATGGGAGCCCCCTCAAATATTTATTATATTCTGTTTTGCTAGTATTTGTTGTTGTAGCAGCAACAGAAATACATCATCTGTGAAAATTTCAACCGTGTAACTATCACGGTTCATGAGATACAGTCTGGTGACAGACGGACAGCGGAGTCTTAGTACTTAGTAGGGTCCCGTTTGACCCTTTGGATACGGAACCCTAAAAATGATTTTTCTGAAATTTTATTTTACCGTTCTCCCGATCCCTAAATGTATTATTGCTGAGCCAGGAGCAGAAGACGATAGTCAGCAGTGCATGCCGATAAGGCGATTTATTATATATACATAATCCGCAACTGTCGACTTCCTAAATCTGGCTCAATAGCCGTTAACGGGTAGATTATAATATAAATACGCACGTATTGTAGGGTAGACCGGGGACAATTGTACCACGGGGCAATATTAGTACTAACGTTGATATTTTCACAACTACAACGAATTATGTATGTGTTTGTATACACGAGGGTACCCTAAACTTGCCCGGACCCGCCTACACATAGGTACTTATTATACTCTTTGCCGCCTACTAGTCGGCCGTTCGGTGCGACGTGAAGCGGACGTGCTAGATAACCATTTCTGTTACGTGTGATCAAAGTAGGTATTTAAGAGAAATGTTTTCTCATTACTTAAGAAAAGTAAAGATTTGCTCTCCGCAAAAACTTGAAACCCCTTTTCACCCCTTTAGGGGAGCAATTTTGAAAAACGCTGAAACATGTTTTGTTGTATTTAAACAGAGAGTATATGCACAGTTTTAAATCTCACATTTCAAAAAAGATTTGCTCGCAGTACGAACTTGGAACCTTCTTTTCACGCCTTTAGGGGAGCAATTTCGAAAAACGTTGAAATACGTTTTGTTGTCTATATACAACGTTTTAAATCTCTCACTTCATCAAAGACTTTCTCCTTTACAAACTTGGAACCCCCTTTTCACCCCTTTAGGGGAGCAACTTCGAAAAACGCTGGAATAAGTTTTGTTTTATTTAAACAGAGAGTCCATATACGAAGTTCTAAGTCTGTAACTCTAAAACAGAAGTTTCTCCCATACAAACTTTGCAGCCCTATTTTACCCTCTTAGGGTTTGAATTTTGCAAAACACTGAAAACACTTTCTTTGGATTTAAGTTCGTAACCTTTTTAGGAATTTTTAAGTCACCAGCTCAAAAAAAAATCTCCCATACAAACTTTGCACCGCTATTTGACCCCATTAAAGAGTAAGAGTAAAGAGTAAATTTATTGATTCAAACACAAAGATACAACAGGTTACATTAGTGGTGGAATTTCCAAAAATCCCGTCTTATCCCTTGCATACATCATAAAAGTAAGCTCTGGACCAAATTTTAAATTTCTAGTTCCAGTAGTTTCGGTTGTGCGTTCATTGTAGATCAGGGCTGCTTCTCAAAGCGAAAATGAAGCGTGCCAGTTTTTTACAAATGTCATCTACATGGTCCCTATCATCAAGGAACCAAAAGAACAACACTTAAGCGACTACCCCAACTTTAGAATTTCAATTTCAATATGAGACTAATACGCTTCTTATTGAACAATGTAGTCGTATTGCAATTTTTGGAAAAAATTGGCTTAGTCATAGTCGTTTCAGATCTTGATCGAGATATCTTAGTACTAACCGTGAAACACTAGGAGTTTTGAATGACCATCCGTGGTCTTCTTCATCAGTTCCTGTTCACCAAATGCTATTTTCTGAACGCAAATGGTCAATTTGTAACCAAAAATACTGAAATCGGTATATATTTTTCTTGAATTATTGTGGAGTTCCCTCAATTTCTCCTGTTCCACATCGTCAGAACTGGATTCTGGTAACAACGGGACCAACCTTGAACGTATGCTTTCAACCAAAGAAAGAATTTTCTAATCGGTTCATAAATGACGGAGTTCTGAGGAAACAGAATTAAAAAAACAACATACAACCGAATTGAGAACCTCCTCCTTTTTTGAAGTCGGTTAAAAAAGGAGAAACGTTTATGCATGTT
The DNA here is from genome assembly GCA_963556455.1 of Epiblema foenella. Classification (NCBI taxonomy): domain Eukaryota; kingdom Metazoa; phylum Arthropoda; class Insecta; order Lepidoptera; family Tortricidae; genus Epiblema; species Epiblema foenella. Next base: position 8,170,881 of record OY747113.1, on the reverse strand, counting down.
CGCAATAGTTATCTGCGTTGCTGTTATAAAGAAAGTATTGAAACAATTTAATATTTTTTTCTGCTAGTAAGTATGTTATTACTTATCGCAGGTATATTTGATTACCTTTATGATAAATAAACACATCAAGCTTACAGTTGTGACACCAAAACGCTTACACGGTAAATCACAATTAACAATGACAACACAAATGAAAAATATCTAATATAACATCAAATGCTTTGGATTGTAATATTTATTTAACATGTCTTTTGAAAGATATTAGACATCCATTTTATGTGGTTACAACTTGACGTTTTCATATCTTAACCGACTCGCTTACAGTTGTGTAATTAATAGTCGAGGTCCAACCTTGAACGGTTACGTCCTCTGACTGCGTTATTGCGTTATTACGCCTTAATAAATCATAAATTCAAAACGGTCGCTGAATTGTAGCGTTCCGATTCCTCTCGTATAATGGAGCTGGCAACCGAATTACTCAATGAGCGAGTTAACCACTTGATTTTACACCGTTAGCACGTAAATAAGTAGATAACTACAATGAATTCAATTACGAATATTTCTGACTTTTTACCGAAATTATTCATAACTGGCCATCATCAGGCTGAATTTATAATGGATACCTACGGAAGAAGGTTACGTCCACGATTCTGAACTCGCGTGTTAGAATCATTTCGTTAAGCAATTGATGGCTGCGCACAAAAGTTGAGTCAGCAAAGCCAAACTATCTTGAACTTCTAAATGACCCCCATTTATAACAGTAGTAGTATATTATACCTTTATATAATCAGATAGTGTTACAATCTTGATATGAGAATTACCTACGAATCGACTTTATAATTATGACTCATACCTATACTTACTCTCGGAAAGCAATTTTCATAAAACTTTCGTTTTGCAGTTGTAGTAGGTACAATCATCGAGTACAATTTAATTAGAAAATATGTCCTCAAATATATTTGAACCTGAAAATGTAATTTTAAATAGAAAAGTCCCGTGAGCCTCAGGCATATTGGAATATATAAACGGATCACTCACATCTTTAAGGTGGGATATCGCTCGACATGTTTTGCAACAATACGTGGTCCTTATTCATAAGAACCAGCCGCTACGGCGAGGCGAGGCGAAGGGCTTGGTCCGAAATATGCCGAGCGATATTCAACCTTAAAGTCATGAGTGACCCGTTCATTATATTTCAATATATTTGAGAATGTAATACATATATTTATAAACTAGACTGTACCTAAACAATGTTACGCTAATATTTTTACAGAAGATAAAAAAAATGCCGACAATCCTATACCATTCGAACAGCAGCCCGCCATCGCGGGCAGTCAAGATGGCGGCAGGAATCCTGGGGGTGCAGCTGGATGAGAGGTATCTCAACCCGGTGGCGCGCGAACAAGACACACCGGAACTCATAGAGGTGAGTTCGCTGAAATTAGTGACATCTAGCGAAATTGACTCCTAGCCTGGAATTCACTAGGCACACGTACCGTGACACGTGTCGCCAGCGAAGTGGTGCTATACGCTAAGGTCTCTTTTTTACTACTGTACGTAGGTGTACAAACGCACCAAATTAAGTACTCCATGTTCGTTGACCGATTAATTATGCATTAAGGGCTAGTTAGGAAACAAATAATATACTCGCAAAGAGTTCGTAACAGTCTGGTTAGATACTAGTTTTTGTGATCAAATCAGGCATCTCTTTCTTAGGGATCCATTAATTACGTAAGGTGTTCATAGGGGAGTGTGTAAATCTCATCTGATCTCACATGAGGGAGAAGAAGGGTCTCGTCAAATGATATTTATTTTAAAGAAGTCTAACAAAATAACGTGCATATTAACGTTAAAAAACTGGAGATAAAGTTCCATGTCTTACCTACGTATAATTAGCAGTGCTTTCACTAAAATTGAATTCGGCCCCGTGATCGCCACTACGGGAGGTTTATTTTTGTTTATCGCTTCCTAGCTTACACACATTTGATTTGTCAAAAAGAGCACCTGAAACATATTGAAATGCGATTAGGATGTGCAACAGAGGAACCGAAATAGAGGCCCTGTTAATGGTGCCGACTGCCGACGTCGCGAATTTGTCACGTAGAAGAATCCGGTTGGTTCTTGGTTTACAGCTTGAAAGCAATCCTGGTTGCAAATAGGTAGGTATAGTACCCACCTGGTGGCGCTATGTCAAACATGCTAATTATTATGTTACAGAAAAACCCAATGAAAACCGTTCCGTTGTTGGACGAAGGAGACTTCTGGCTAGCTGACAGGTAAGTACATTAAAGCTCCGTTTTTTAAAGATTCGTTAAGCCATTATGTCGGTAAATTAAAATAATAACGATATGACATTTGTCTAACTCATAGTTATAAAACCCGTCCTAAAAGTAAACTACCTGCAGAAACTCATGTCATGAAACTTGTTACCTTACTTTTGGAGGACCATTGGTGTGAATTTTTCGCAATTGGTCCCGACAACCGCCTTAAATTTGAATGAATTATTCAATTCAATCATTCGATTGCTCTCTTTCCATCTTATTGTTGTAACGAAAAATTAGTAGGTTTGTGGAACTCTTAACACGTTTGAAGGCGAAACGTTGAAATAATTGGACGAAGGAGACTACTGACGACTAGCTTACAGGTACTAAATATTAGTAAGCACATTAAAGCTCGGTTGTTAGGGTTCCATACTCAAAGGGTAATCATCATCATCATCATCATCATCATTTCAGCCGAAAGACGTCCACTGCTGAACATAGGCCTCCCCCAAGGCTCGCCATTTAGACCGGTCCTGTGCCGTTCGTTTCCACCGGATTCCCGCGACCTTCACCAGGTCATCACTCCACCTATGGTCCCGTATTACCTCAAAGGGTAATACGGGACCATATTACTAAGACTTCGCTGTCCGTTCGTACATCCGTCTGTCTGTCCGTCTGTCGCCAGGCTGTATGTCATGAACCGTGATAGTTAGACAGTTGAAATGTTCACAGATGATGTATTTCTGTTGCCGCTATAACAACAAATACTAAAAAACAGAATACCATAAATATTTAAAGGTGCTCCTATACAAGAAATGTGATTTTTTTGCGGTTTTTATAAATAATGGTACGGAACCCTTCGTGCGCGAGTACGACTCCGCATGATCCGTTAGACCATTATGTACGTAAAAATAATATGGTCTGACATTTGGTCAAATTCAAATCAAAAAAACACTTTTCGTTAAATTATTTATAATGTTGCAGCCACGCTATAATCGTGTACCTCTTCGAAAAGTATGGAAAATCTGAGCACGAACACCTCTACCCATCAGATATTAGAAAACGGGCCACTATCAACCAGCGGATGTACTTCGAGTGTGGAATATTGTTTCCTAGACTACGGTCTATAATGGTGAGTTGGACCTACCTATGACATCCGACACTGACCCAATACTTTCAATCTATGTCATGATGAGAGAGGTGATTCATTAATTTGTTGTCATCTATTGGGCACTAAGGTGTCAAGCACTGGGACGTTTACTTTACCCACTTAATTCTAAGACTTATAGTAACATTACACATACAAAGTAACTTTAGTGAACTCATTCAAAGTACAGTGGAATACATCAACCCAAGTAGCAACTTGATTGAGCGTGCGCAGGGCCCTCCTACTTATATGGCACTTTCAACCTCATGTCATATAGTGACAGAGATGTGTCTTATGTGTGGCTGTCTATAGCATCGTAGCTCCCTAACGTTTAAACCGATTTGAGGGTTTTTTTTATTGAAAGTCTGATAACGGAGATGGTTCTTAGCTATGTCTTGTGTCGGGAGTTTAGTCATTAATTAATCTAGTTCCTAAAATTATCTCTATCCCAATGTATTTACTTCAGTAGGTATATGTACATATGTATATATACTCAATTGTATGACCTGCTCGCGCATATTTTTGAGAATCTTACCTTCCAGGCGCCTACTTTCTGGGGCAAGCTGACCGAGCTCTCAAAGTCCATGAAATTCAACATTGAGGACGCGTACCGCACGCTAGAAGCCTACTTGTCTAACACTCTGTACGTGGCTGACGACGTACTCACACTGGCTGATATAAGCATCATCACTACCGTGTCTACGTTCGACGGCATCTACCCTGTTGATATCAAAAGGTAGGTTAGGTACTATCTGAACTACCTTTTTTGTGTTGTGGGAATGCTGCTACGTACTGTCCGCCCGGACGAAGGGGGGACCGATCGGGTGTGTGTCTCCTGGGCAGAGGACCCAGGCTACCCACTAAACCCCCAACGATTTTCCGACGACATCGCTTCCAGGGAGGGCCGAAGGTTCGCTTTACGCATTCCACTTTGACACTCGCGACTCACCCGTTTTCTGCGGGAAGAGCGCCACGGGACGATTTCGAGGCGCTTTAGCCCCGTGGGCTTCATAAATTGCTAGGGTCCCCCGATCCACTGCGGCGCGGGGAGCAAATGCGCGTAGCGCCAGTGTGCGCACTCCGCTTTTCGTCTATCTGAACTTACTAATATACCTAAGTAAATAGTAAACTACCCTATCCTACCCAATCTCAATGACCTGCAATTTGTAACTCTTCACCTTTCCGCGTTGTTTTTGTCTCATCGTATTAATAACGGCCGTCCTTAATACACGATCTCATTGAATATAGATTATATTGTTGACAAGAGTTTTATAATAACTATAAGTTGTTCCTAAATAACGTATTTACGATTTATGTGTTGTTTTGGGCCTTTTGTGAAGTGCACGGGACTTATTACTAAATTTTAGCAGACAAGTCTTAATAAAAAGTAATAAAATGACCACTGTACAATATATATCTTTTGAAAGCGAAAACTTAAGACCCCTTGTACTAGTTACGATGCAAAATGCACTAAAATTGGTTGATTTCGCCGGGTAGCCCCTTATCCTAGCCCGTTTGCCATAGGGAAAAGCGAGACAGCTTGGTACACCTTTTTTGACATTGATTTTTGCTCACAATATAAACCATAAATATGTATATTTTGCACTAAATGAATACCTAACATGACTATTAAGGTATACAGATTCATCGTTGTTTTGATGAAATTCTACTCATCAACTGAGATATATGGATTTAAACAAAAAATAGGATTGGTCAATTCTGCCTCACCTGCTGCGGGGTACTTACTATACACCGAGAAGGGCACTTTGATATATCTTTGATGAGTTGATGAGTGATGGTGAGTGGTGATGCAAAACTCCAACAAACAGGGATATTATAATATTTATTGCAGTACGATGGTGGCGTGACATGTACAAGTAAAAATACTTACCTACACTTGGTACGATCAACAGCAGTTAACGGCAGGAGTGGCGGAGATAGAAAAGAGCGCGAGGTGCAGCCGGCAATTGCTTTATATACAACTGTCATTCCGTAACATTTCTAACTTACTTAAGACCGAACTACTTAGGTTTTACAACAGTCAGTTATATAGAGAAAACCTTTGACATTGGGGGCATTTTGATACGTGTATCAAAGAGCCCTTTGAATATCTTAAACTGTTACTCACACACATACAAAGCCATATTTTAGTGTCGCTGCGCGTGAAACTAAGTTTCTGGATAAAGAAATAATGTAGGTGTACTAATGTGCTCCTTGTACTAAGCTGCCCCGCTCGGCCCTACCTAGTACGATTTATCGACCACATACGTGTCATAGAAATTCGATTTTAGTCACAGCACCAACAACTGGAGCTGCTGTAGTTGTCATTTCAAGTACAACATTCGCTCACTTGTCGTCGATGCCATTATAGTTGTGACGAAATCAGTGAAAAATTTTATTTTTTGAATGCCATTTTTCATTTACAGATACCCAAAATTAAAGCGGTGGTTACTCACGATGTCGCAAAAGCAGTTTTGCCAAAAGTACAACGAGCCAGGAAGAGAGGAGTTGGTGACTATTCTCGTCACTATGATGGAGAACAACAAGCACAATCAACGATCCAAACTTTAATATAGCTCTTGAAATTCACGTAGGCGAGTAGTGGTTCTTATTACTATGACGTTAAACTCTATTTTCGTCAAATCCTCTCGCCTTCGTGAATTGCAAGAGCTATACTAGTAGGTATTTCATATCCCTTTCGTCCGCTACGCAGGACCGTCTGGATGAGTCTTATAAATGTTACTTTGTGTATGTCCTGTTAGTACTACAGTAGTTGGTAGTGGTAGTGACCCAGCCTACGAAGCTGCAGGTCCCGGGTTCGAATTCCAGTCAGGGCATTTGTGTGATGAACACGAATATTTGTTCCCGAGTCTTGGAAGTTCTCTATGTAATTAAGTATATATTTATCTATAGTAAATATGTGGAGAGCGTCAATGTATGTGTGCGATAATGAGTGGTGTTCAATAAGTAATGAGAATGATATATAAACTCTTTAGTGAGAAAATTAAAAAATATTGGCCGGTATCGCCAATATTATTGACGCAGTAAATAAGTAAAAAAATGTGTGATAGTCCCTTGTTTACACGAATACATTTTATTTTCCTAGATAAGTGTGTAATTTATTTTGTTCTGTTGGAGCGAATTGTCAAACTGGAGAAAATTCACGTTCAAGCGATAATTAAATTACTGCGCTTGAAAAATTTTACCGCAGAACAGGTTCGTTTAGGCTCGGTTTTATAAAGATCCGTTAGACCTTATATCGGTTTGTTATGTTAAAAAATGTGTACCGCAAAAGAAATAACGATATCCTACGTGGACGTGTTGTATAGCATCACACCTGAGTTACTGTTTGATCTGACATTTGGTCTAACGGGTCTTTATAAAACCCGGCCTTAGACTTGCAAGTAACATTAAGGGTTCGTGCACCTTCTTTTTCTACGATTGCGCGGTGGTAGGCGAAGTTTAAGAGAGGGAGAACTTGCACTAATGACGACCCAGGCTTGGGGCGCCTAACTTTAGCAGTAACCGATCAAGTGATAACAAAAATTTAGGCTGGGTTTTATAAAGATCCGTTAGACCAAATGTCAGATCATATTTCGGTAACTCAGTACATTTTCTGACATAACAAACCGATAGAAATTTACTTTAACGGGTCGCAGTGTTCCTGTTCATTTTATAGCTGAAAAAGTAAAGATTTTGATAGGGAGCATTTATAGTATTATACATGACCCTTTGAGTATGAAAAAAGTATCAGTGAGCTAGGTGCCCAGAATGCTTACGGATGCGCAGGAATACTATAAACTGCGGATTTCATGCTCGCTCAAATCGATGATGAAGCATCCTCCATATTCACCGAACGATTTCTATCTATTTCAGAGGCTAAAAGAATACCCTGAAGGTAGAAATTTAAATAAGATGACGCAGTGATCGCCGCAGTATAAGATTTTTGAAAGGTTCAGGATAAAGATTTTTTTTAGAAAGGAAATTTTGTATTTAGATAAACAATATTGTAAGTATAAACTCCTAAAAGGTGACTATTCTCGTTACTTATTGACAGAGCTCGGAATAGGTAGTGCCTATTTACCTAAACTTCGCGGGAGGACGTAACTAAGAGTGGTTACAAGCACCAAAAAAAATTATTTCTTTTTAATGAATGCGGGATTTCCCGGGGTTTACTGTATTATTCTAGAGGCTTAATACATTTCGCGTTATTTATAAATCTTGTTATACTGCATATTATTTGTTTAATTACCTTGAAATAACATCAAGGATTCCGAAATTTGATACTTTTTAGTTGACTTAGACAGAATTTAACTCCTTTCTTCCATGAGAGGGGACCTGTGTCCAGCATTAGGGCGTATATGGATTGGTGATGAGACAGAACTATGATATGGCATAGAAGATATCGTACAGATGTATTCTAATTTATTTCTAATATGATGGTATACATGTACTTATATATTAAATAAAACTATGTTTCAACCGATTATATCGCGTATAATGAATTTAAAATACATTCCGTGACCACGAGTGCTGTAAAGGACTCGAAAAGTCGGAATGAATGTCAGAATTTTCTATACGATATCATAGTTCTGTCTCATCACCAATCTATATACGCCCTAATGCTGGACACAGGTCCCCTCTCATGGAAAAAAGGAGTATAATTCTGTCTATGTCAACTAAAAAGTATCAAATTTCGGAATGCTTTTGATTCAATTTGATCCATATTATATTTTTAACGACTGATTGTTATTTCAAGGTAATTAAACAAATAATATGCAATATAACAAGATTTATAAGTAAAGAGAAATGTATTAAGCCTCTAGAATAATACAGTAAATCCCGGAAACCCCACATTCAATAAAAATAAGTAATTATTTTTGGTGGTTGTAACCACTCTTAGTTACGTCCTCCCGCGAAGTTTAGGTAAATAGGCACTACCTATTCCGAGCTCTGCTTATTGAACACCCCTCGTATTGTAGTGTCATGTGTCGTATGGGGTCTATTACAGGGGTCGAAAAGATATTTATGGCTGTCATTAACTCGTCGACCAGTCCCTGGAATCCCAGTGCTCATTACAAAAGAATGCAATTGTTTATTTTTTTCGCTGAGAGACGACGGCCTTTACTTCGGTGTGGTTGTGTGGCAACGTATATAAAACACAATTTATAAGAATCACAGGTTTTATTTCAGTAACTAAAAAGAAATGCAAAGAATTTCTCAACTTTACACTCCTGTAACGTCTAGGGCTAGTCATATGGATAACTTTTTGATGAGAAATGAATGATTACAAAAAACGTTACACATTAAACATTTCCTATAAGTCTTATAATGTCTCTCGTTAACGCCCACTCCGCCGCACTCCTCAGAACATTAATAGCACTTAACATATATCGATTAAGGACATGTACAATACTTGAGATAATCTCACGTGACGTCAGTACTGCTCAGTCAAACACACGACGATCGCGTAAACATTGGAAACATTCGAAATATTAAACTATATCATCACGCTATCATCGATTCACTTCAAATTTATAGGCGTCCGTTTTGTATGTGAGGGCGATATCGGTACTGTAATTTGTTGCACGATTGTCTTATATTTACAGCTGAGAGGGCCAAGCATTAGCCATCCTCCTTTGGTGGTGTGAACCAGCCTGGAAACAAACAACAAATTACATATTTAGTTATTACCCGACCTCAATTATTGTACTGATTCTGTGATTGACTTTCTGTGCCCATTATATGCGAAACTTCATGAGTAAACGCCAGATATCAAAACAGTACCAGTTTTCATTCTGACATTTGATATTGACTAACAAAGTTTCATATTAATGGACATAAACTTGCAATTTATTTAATACTGTAGTTGATTGACACGTCGTGTCTAATTGTATTCAGAATTTTCCCGATGGAAATAGTACATTACTGCAGAGGCCTCGAAATAGGGGATTGCCGGCAGAGTAGATACGAGGCTGACAATCCGCCGAGGCTTGTATGAGCTCAAAAAATGCATAGAAATTTGAAAATGATAAGTAAACTCGAACTGAAATTCTAAGAACTCAGTAATAAAAGAAGGCGCTGCGGCAACGGGCGGTCGGCGTCATGTTTTGTTTTCGGGACCGCACCGGCGCGGCGGCAGGCACGCGGCGCGCGCCGCCCGCTAAATAAAAGGCGATCACTTTTCCGGCTTAGGTCAATGTCGTATGAAATTCCATTATGGGCCGCTCGTTCCACCGCACCCGAAACGTAGTACTTCGCAGTAATACTTGTTATAACGAACATAACGTCAATATATAACTGCATGTTTGAGAAAAACATTATACACTCCCCTCCCTTATCCATAATGATTCACCAAACCTATTTTAGTTAAATTGCTTGCACTTTGATGTTGGGACAAACCAAACCCATTTTAGTTAAGTCTGTCTGTTAAGTTTTATGAATCTTATCTGTACAAGTGTAACAACGAGAGAAAATAGGTCACCGTTTTTCTCGTGTATCTGCACGAGACACTTGAAGCTCTGCTGCGCGCGCGCGAGGCTGTACTGAGTCTGCGACACGACCTTGGTGGCACCGAACTGTATGCGCGCCTTGCCCTTGACGAGCGTGGCCGCGATCTGCATGATCACCGCCTCCACTGTGTAGGCGGACGACCAGCCCTGCTTGGTCAGCAGCTCCATACATATCGCGCCACCGACCAGCACGTAGCCTCCTGCGAATTTAACAATATACTCTGTTCACTACACCAGTACAATTTTTACTACGGTCACTCAGTTCTACTCGCGCGATTATGCACTTTATTTACTTGCCGTCCGTTTGAAGTGCACCAAAACAGACTAAGGGTTGCACCAACATGCGATCACAGGCCGGTCATCTTCAAATATGACGCCGGCAGCTGTCATCCCATAGAAGCATGTCAAACTTTTCATACAATTCAGATTTTAACGAACACCGCTTACGATTACAAACGGTTTGGTGCAACCCACCCTAAGGGCCTGGACACATGTCGCCGGTACGGTGCCGTCTACGGTGTCACGGCGCGGCGCCGTCAAACGGCGTCGTGCCGAAACACGGTGCCGCGTACGGTGCCGTACACGGCGCCGCGAACGGCGTCGTACCACGGCGCGGTGCCGCGTACGGTGCCGTACACGGCGCCGCGAACGGCGTCGTACCACGGCGCGGTGCCGCGTACGGTGCCGTACACGGCGCCGCGAACGGCGTCGTACCACGGCGCGGTGCCGCGTACGGCGCCGTGCACGGTGCATCGCTTGGTAGTTTAACTAGTTTTCGTTTTGCTGCTGAACACATAACACGCAAGTACAACCATCGGTTCAAATATACAAAACAATTGTCGTTTTAAATATATACAAGTATACAGTTTTTGCCTTGACATGGACCAAGAAAAACGTATTCTCCTAAAGAAATTATAAAATCGACATCATAATCTTCAGCCATTTTTATGCACTATTTACTTGCGTGTTATGCGTTCAGCAGCAAAACGAAAACTAGTTAAACTACCAAGCGATGCACCGTGCACGGCGCCGTACACGGCACCGCGCCGTGGTACGACGCCGTTCGCGGCGCCGTGTACGGCACCGTACGCGGCACCGTATTTCGGCACGACGCCGTTTGACGGCGCCGCGCCGTGACACCGTAGACGGCACCGTACCGGCGACATGTGTCCAGGCCCTAAATAGGGAGCGGTGGACATGACGAGGAACATGGCGAGCGACATGAGGAGTGACGAGTGACTTTGACCAAACTCTCTTCCCTGACCAGAGCTGTAAGAAATTGTGCTGACTGTATACCTCACAAAGCTCGACTAATGCATTATAACTCGTTAGCTAAATCCCATTTAGAATATTTAATTGAAGTATGGGGCTGTGCTGCTAAAACAAATCTTCAAAAGTTGCAGACATCACAAAATAAATTAATTAAAAGTTTATTTAAATACCATCACCTAACTAGGACGAAATTACTTTACACAAAAACTAAACTATTTAACCTTAAACAACTTTACACCTACTCAACATGCATGCTCATCAAAAAGAGGTATTGACACATAAAATACACTCACAATTAACATTCACACAAAGAACATTTAGGCGTAATTTAAGAAACACAAATAAAATAAAATTATTTAGACATAGAACAGGATATGGAAAGAAAAATATTTTATCTGAGGGTGCACAAATGTACAACGAGTTGCCGAAAGAAGTACAGGAATATAAATCAGGAATACTATTTAAAACTAAGTTAAAATCATATATATATATGATAATATTTATTAAGATGTGTTGGAACATGTTACCTTAAGCTAATTTTGTATCTCATTTAAGTGAACTATTGTGTTCTTATGAGTAATAAATATCTATAAACCGAAACCGAAGAAATATAATTACCTTTTGATTTCATCATGATACCGGGTTGAGTAAGTATCTGCGTGTATTAATTGATAATGTCGTAATCAATAAAACCATCCACAAAGTTAAAATATGTCATAAAATGATTTCTATAAACTTAAGCTTAAAATAAATCATGAAATGATTTCCATAATTTTAATTTCATTGGCCAATATCATGATGAGTCCTCAAAATTAGGATAATTGTTTTTTTTTATTACCTTGATGTTGTGCCTTTAACATACTGTTGTTGTACAATATACTGCTGTTGTGTACTAGTATAGTGAACAGAATAGGTAATATTTCTAACGCGTCAGAGTTCACCCTAATGGCTATGTGTAGCTATGAAATCAGATCAGATCGGATTGACTAAGAAACATCGTATCACATATCTGATACAAAACTCACCTGATATAATAGGGTACACGACGCGCACGAACGGCGGTTCGAACGGGTACGTCTCCTTGAAAATGATGTTCAGCAGTATGGAGTCCTTGCCCTCCTTCTCTTTCAGCAGGAGCAAGTCATTGTGCAGCGGGCTGTCGGGGTCCACGGAGCGCAGTCTGATGTTCCACTCGTAGAGTGAGTCGTTCACAAGTTCTGGCAATGGGACAGATTCTATTGAGGTTAAGACCTAGGCGCTCGTTGCAGTTATGGGCGAAACTCATACACAAAAAACTTTAAAAAAAGACATTTATTTGCAGTTGGGCGATTCTCCGAGCGTTTGAAACGCTCGTTTGTAAAGTCATTGTCGACTCACGATTATCTATTTAAAGTTAAAATTAACCGGCGAAAACATTGGTCAAATAAGACTCAGACCCGATATTGGTTTACGCTTTTTACAAAAGTTTACTCTGATCGTGTCCTTTAACAATATTTAATGAAACGACAATGACGAAAAAAAACCGCCGTTGAAACGCCGAATATCCGCCCAGTTGCCACTTTAAAATAAATTCAAGGCATTTTTCCAATTTACTTGTTTAACACTTTTCCCACTTTATTCTTTCAGTTAGATAATAAGGCAGGTCCGTATACTTTTACAGCTGCTTGCTCTTACAAACTCTATAGCATGCTTGACAGTAGAGCTGGCTAGACGTGTAAACGTAGAGCAAGTTTGGCCCCGCCAGCCATATCAGGGTCGCCGTAATCAAGATCGAATATGAGAACTACTCATATATACAACTGCTTAAATCGTATTACATGAAAATTGTTTTCATTTTTTTCTGTTAACTTAGTTTCTACACCTGTAGCATTTCTGGTGTATATTAATACACCATCTGAGTTTATGGGGGTGGCGCTAATTTTTGGGGGTTATAAAGCCTCATCTCAATAGTAACTTACCAATAGAATACATGTTGCTCTTAAAGGAATTTGAGCGATATATGTCCCTTAGCTCTTTCATCAAGCGGTCTGTGGCTTGTAGGCTGCCTGAGACACTGCCTGACAAGTAGTCTTGCCGTTGGTTCTGTCGCAGTCTCTCTAATGTTGCTAAGTGTTCTGTTTCCATGTCATCCTGGAAATTTATTTTGAAAGGCCCAGTCAGCAAAGTAGTCATAGCCAATCTTATTTCGGTTAATTGAGATAACATCACTGGATAGTACTGGGGTATCGGATTTTCGATTCTCCACGTTTATTGTTTGCCAAATCTTTATTACTAAGACATTTTTATTTTTTTCTATCAGAACAGATTAATAAAACGGGAACCCTCATAGTAGATACGAGGTCTGGCACGTCCCTATTTCTTAAAATGTTATCTTACCAAAGCTCTAAATTGATCATTCAAAATCAAAACCCATTAAGTTACTTAAGTATTTTATTAAAAAAATTAAGCATTTGGATTTATATGAGAAAATGTTGTGTAATCGGTAAAAAAATAGGACTGACCAAAAAACAGACATAACTCACTTTGTTGCTCCTTCCAGCGTCTTCAACCATCTCTAGTGGCAAGTCATCCTCCCCTTCTGATTCGTCCTCTTCGGCCGCCATCTCCTCGTCTTCCTCTGTGCCTGATTCCGCGCCATTTGATGTCACACTTGGCAATCTAAAAGTCGAGTTACAATAATAAAATATATACTCTCTATTACACCACTACATAAGAGCCGATATGATTATAAGATAATGGTAACAACAATAAGACCTCTTATCGCTATGTCGGATGCCGGACGTCAGGAGCTTAAGGAGCTCCTAGCTCCCAATGACCTTCTATCTGTAACTCTTTGTTTTCTAGTGTTTTTATCTTATTAAGAAAAACGAGGTTTACCGAAATTGTATACCATATTTCCTTCAAAACTTACTGTCATCGAGATATATGGCATCAAACTTTGGCAATTCTAGGCCAAAAACCAGTTTTTTACACGTAACTTTTGTGAAGAAGAGTTTAAAATAAAAATCTCTCTTGCGTTGTTAGAGACGTCAATAATCAACAGTTACATGTACAATTCATATATAAAAGTGCTTAAACAACATACTAATATCGAAAACAGAGCTTTTTTGGACCATGTTTAAAAAAAACATAAAAAATAAGTAGTCAGTTATTTAAAATTTGGCTCCTGCAAATGTAGATGGATTGAAGAACCGATACCCGTTTGTGCCGTAAATATGTCTATAGTTTTGACGGAGCTATATTAACTCAACACTCGTCAAAAATCGATGAATAGCGCATGGAGCCACTTAAAACGATCTCTTACAACATTGGGTATGTATAACAATTAAATTATACATGGATTTGGTATCACTGATTACATGGAATGAGATTTTTTTGTAAATAAAATCAAAGAATTTTATAGAAACTGATTAACTAAGTACCTGCTAGTCAACAAACAATACTTATTTTACTGGATGTTTAATTGTGTATACTTAACTCATTCTCATTACATTATGTTGACAATTTAGTAGCAAAGCTTTTACCACACAATAAAACACATGTATAGGGGTCCGTAACCCTTCGCCTAATACTCTATATATATATATATATAATACTGCTATCGCTGCCACTCATATGAACACATATTCATTTAAAGTTTAATAAACTTACCTCTGTTGAGGGAAAGGGTGCATCGGTATTGCGAGTGAGTCCAGGTCTGGGGGCTCCGGGACGCCGTGTAACTTGCATAGCTCTCTTAACAATATACCAACCTGAAAACATTGAGTATATGTGAATTAACAATTTTAACCTTTGATTTATAGTGTATACAGTTAATACTGTATGTTCATCTCATATTCATCGTAATATACTCACTTGTGTATTTATATTATATTCAATTAAAACCTTATTATCATATTGAGAAAGAAGCAATTAAATGTTAATGAGTTAAGGACAGTCACAATTTTTTTTGTATTTAACAATAGACACCTCAATGTATCCATTGACGATCCATTGAAGTTGGCGTTTTTTCGCATGGGATTATAAAGATATTTAGGTCTAATGGTAAGACAGTTTAAAATAGCTAACAATCCTAAACCTATTAAAAAAGATGACCTACGTAAAATATTTTATAAGATAAAAACTGAAAAATAGTCACAAAAAAGTAATATCACAGCTTCAGGTCACTGAACCCAGGTTCATGGCAGATCGCCACAAAAATAACTGCTCACAAATACCTATAGATATAAGACATGTTGATAGTAATATTTGGTAGTGGCAAGGAATCTAATGCCAAATAAAACAAATCATATAACAAACAGCCTTGAAAGCCGTAGATGCCATAATAATGCAGATGAGTCTATATTGCGTGGCATAATTTTTATTGTCCTATTTTTTATCGCACAGCAACTTTCCGTTTAATAACATAAAATATAACATAAAAATTGTTGTTCCAAATTATATTTCCTTGAAATTGTTCCATAGCATTTGTTCATTTCCATTGTCCTAATTATTGTTTTGCATATAATTTATTTCAATGGGTATAATTTTACACGTTGTAATATTTGAAGTATAGTTTATAATTTCTATCTTATTTACGTGTTTTCTGTACAGCAATGATGTCAAGGAACATCGACCCGCCAGCATCAGATACCTCGCGAGAATATACCGTCGCTTCCTGTATCCTCTTCTGATTCTTAAGTATGTTAAAAATCTACGACCCGCCTAGATAGGCGCGGCGGTCTCCTATTTCCGCTCTGAGGGACACAAGGTAACAAACAAACTTACCTTGGTTCCTTGATTTTGTTATGGATAAGTATGGTATCGCCTATCGTGCGAATATTAATTTTGGTGAACTATAGTTAGATCCTCTGTATAAATGTGTATATTGTCTGCTGTCTACAAGTGACAAATATGTAAATACCCCATAAGTACACCCATACTGTACCTGATTTATGACATGATTATCTCTGCCTTGCGTGTTGCTGAGGATCTGCACTGCATTTGTCACAATGGGATCTTCACTGTCAGCGAACCACACTGGTGGTGTGCTGGGGTATGTCTCCTACAAGATACAACACAAAACAAATACTCTTTATTGCTACAAAATAAAGTGGATATAAACAAAGGGCAAACAGCAGGCGGTTTTATTGCAAAATACTGAACTCCTCCAGACAATTTTTGATATAATACAAGTCAATATTACACAAGTATTCTGCTGGCTACTTTAATTTTATTTATTTCTTTAACCACAGAAAATGTATGATATTGTCATACATGTTACAAACCATGCCTCCATGATACTATTCTTACAGAAGAAATATTAATATTTTGTGTTTGGATTAGTTGTCCAGAGATATTGACAATGAAAACAACTCATTCAAAGATTTTTAACTGATCCAGATATTTTAACTAAGGATTGGGAGTTCCAGCGGTTTGTGAAGACAGCGGTTTAGAGAACCACTTGAACACTATATGAGGATGAAAGAAAAAACTGAGAGGCTGAAGAAAGTAAATTGACAAAACGAAAATCTACGCAGAAGTGAAACTGACACAATAAGAGACATTACTATAATTGTTTGTTAAAGTCAATTAAAAAAAAAACAATTTGTTGTTGTTGCTATACTAAAATATTGAAAAGAAATAACCATGACTACTACAGAAAATAAAAACATTATACATCAAGTTCATTTGTGTAATGCTTATTAGTTATTGATAATGATGGAACATAAACAATTGTCTACTGGTGCCAGGGATCCCCGGGCTCATTACTAAAGAATGGTATTGTTTATTTTTTTCGCCGGGAGACCACGGCTTAAATTTGTGGGTCAATCAACTTTTCTTTGTTGTTATTTGGTTCTGTCAGCGAGGAGACAACAGTAACCGAGTTTTTTAGAAAAATGTTCATAATATGGACTTCAAGCATGCTCAAGAGATGGCCCATGTCCAAATGGATAGATTGTGATTGTTAAAACTCATGTTTGGTAAATTTAAACCCTATAAAATCACTGTTTTAAAGAGTAACTCAGGAGACGTAACCATGGTAACAAGCAACAAAGAATAGTTGATCCACTCTTGTATCATGTTTACAGTGTACCAAAAGAAAATGTATTCAGAAATAAAACTGACATTATGGGGGAGATTACTTATCATTGTTTGTAAAAGTAAGTAGAAAAAAACATGCTGTTGATGCAATACTAAAATACTGAAAAAAAAAACAACCATGATAAGAAGAAATAAACATACTGTACATCAAGTTCGCTTGTGTAATTATCAGTTATTGATAACAATGTAACTTAATTTAACCCACCTTTTCAGTGTATCAAATCATACACAATAACAATAAATACATAAGACTGTATTTCAATTTTGGCATATTCATAAGAACAATTGATATATTAACATGGTAAATAAGATAACCAAACTAAGACATTGGTGCAACCTAACATGTTTTCAACCATATTGTAGTCAAACTAACCAAGCTCAAGCTGTCACTTCACTTGAGCAAACAAAAAGAACAGTATAATGTGTACATGACAAAAACCAGGTACAGATGACTAAGAACCATTGTCCCAAAATTGCGTCTTTTACCGTTATCTACACAAAACATGGGACACTCGTTAACCTGACGAATCGCCGAAAAAGAGATCCGAAAAGCGAATAATCGATACGATAATTCGTCACGGACTGTTATTGCTCAATTCCAACACATTATTTTAGTACAAACCCTGCGCACTTGACGCGATCAATCCGTTTGCGCTGCACATAAACAAACTGCGAGTGACCACTATTCCAAAGTTATGCTTCCAGTAACTTGGAATATGGGTAAAAAAAGAGTTGCACTTCCGTAAATCTCTTGTTGACAGCCCTGCCCTCATAAACAACGACCCTTTGTCCCAACTAACAATAATCAATAAATACTCCAACAATTAGCTATGAGTCTGCCATAAACATATATTATAACTTTAAAATTGTACTCACGGTAATGTTTGCGTGTATCTCATATTTCTTTCCATTTCTGCCAACGAATCTGCAGGTCAGTTCGTCGACACTAGCTGACATTATCTGAAACCGCTCATGGTTCTTTGGGAACACTTGTTCTAATGTTTTGATTTCTAACTTAAGTGTGTTCAAGCAAGCCATTAGTGTCTTCAAACACTAATTCTAAAATAAATAACAAATATCCACGTTACAATACATGGAAATAATTCTTAGTTCACTCCCTATGCAACCGAGCAAAATGGCGGAACGTGAAGACGGAATTTAAAAAAAACATGTAATGAGTGAGAGATAGCACGTTTTTTGGGAACTTTCAGAAACTTTACAGAATATCTTTAAAATTCAGAATATTATACTCCATACTACGATTTGTAATTAATTAATCTAATTAAAAAACGAAAAATTTACAAAAAAATTTTTAACAAACATTGCGAACCGTTCAAGGCACAACTATAATCGTTACTTTTGCCCGAAAGCACGTTCATCAACGACGCGAGTGTCGCGTTGTATTGTTTTGTCAATGTCAAAAATGTCATTCATTTCATTGTCACAGTTCTGCTGTCAGATTCAGTGTTGCCAGTGCGGATCTTTTGGTCCGATTTCTGATAATTCAGGCCTCTGGCGGATCTTGTGGGGGTCAAATCGGACCGTGGAACAAATCGAACTGCTTCCTAATGTATGAGAAAATAACGAAATTGGACGTGGCGAATCCTCGCGACTGTTTTCAGATCTTTTTCAAGCCTGAAATCGGATGGAATCAAATTCTAGTCCTGGCAACACTGATCAGATTGTTATGAATGTGAGGCATATGATTATGTGGAGAGAATCTAGGTGAAAGAAGTAAAATACAGAAATTTACTGATTATTTTATTTCGACGATTGACTATAGTTTTATTTCTAAATTGTTTACATGAAGAAAGTCCGTCGCTATGGTAATACTCCTAGTAAATAGTTTTTAGTTGAAGTGCTCAGAACTTTAGTAAACTAATTTAATTATTTTGTTACAGAGTGCAATATTTAATTTCCAAAGTTTGCTGTCTGTTATATTACTTCTCATATGTACATGCGCATACTTAAGATCGTTCTTCCCGAGTATTATGGACCGTAACAAAACTGGGTGAGTACTTTAAGACTGGCATTGTACCCCATAACTAGGGTTACCTATGTACTGCATGTTTCCATACGTCCTGATATTCAGCGTTGATATTTGGCCCTATTCGAGACAGAACATTGACGTGAATATTTAGCAATCTGTACATACCAAATACCAATAAATGCCTTTTTTGCACTCTGTCAGTAATAAATTTTAACTATATAAACAGACGAAACTACCAAACTTTGAAGTAGATAGAGTAAAAATATGTTGTTTCTAAGGAAATGAGACATTAGTTATCATCCTATCCTGAATTTTGATTGTAAGACCTGAAATTTTAACACTGTTGTTCCGAAAAATTAGGAAATAGTATTTGGAGAACCTACCCATAACTGCCTTTACAGGCCTGCCGAGGTTGGTGCTACATGTGTATAAATACATGGATATAACCTCTTAATCTGTATAAGTTTTTTTTGTATTTACAGGTTACTTGGAACATTTTGGAAATGTGCTCGAATTGGGGAACGTAAATCACCTTACATAGCAGTTTGTTGTGTTATCATGGCATTTTCAATACTTTTTCTAACTTAAGTGATGTGAATCTAAATTAGGTAATGTAATGTAAATAAACTTATATTTTCATATGTACTATGTCTGATTTCTTTTTGGCCAAGACAAATTCTTCTTTGTTCCAATACCCAGGTTTGTAGTCTTTCTCTCCATAGTTACATTGAAAATGTGTCCCTTGAAACAGGGAAGGCTTCTATATGTAAATAAAATAGAAATGTTTGTCCAAAATCAGGAGCATACTCCAGAGATTTATTTGTATGTTATCATAGCAAGACCAGGTACACCACTTTCAGAGAAAGAGTTGTCAAATTATTAATACTGTGGGGTGATCAATGTTTTGGTGATAACTTATTAGGTCTCAACATAATAACAGTCTTTTTTTATAATAATATTTATGCAGCTTCAAATCACTAATTGAACCAATGAGTATACCTTATTTATCTCTTCCATTAAGCCATTGTCTACCCATGCCGGAGATCTCTAGGCACATAACAAAAGAATACCATTTACTTGTTTTTCACCGGTCAAGGATAGGTTAAAGTAATCACCATCAGATATATCAACATGAAACAAGTTGCTCAAGAATAACTGAACACAGCTATTATTTTGACATTGACTGTGTGTTCAGATATTTATGAGCATCCTGAAGAGTATTTGATTGCAACTGTACATCCCGTTGCTTATATTAGAGAATTGGCTATGACCCACTCACTTGGTGCCAATATAGGTTGCTCCACATGTACCTGCCACTTGCTATGGCTATGAAGGAATAAAACAACAATTACTATTTTCATAGTTTTAATTTTAATGAGACTGGATTTCTAGCACATTTTTTTATTGAAAACAGTATACACATACACTAAGGGATAAGAAAACAGTCACATAATCTAAATCAGTACCCATCATTAAAGTACAGACAGATGCATTCTATTGCTGTATTTAGAATGCTTATTATCTCATCATAATAAAGTATGACTTAATATAATAATTGCCATACAATAAATAATAATAATATCATTTTTGAAAAGCAGTGCTTTAATGTGTTTATTGCAGATATTTTAACAAGTGAACTCATTTTAGATCATATATTTCTATTAAGTGTTAAAGGTGTGCATTTACGTAAAAAATGTTTTTAGTTTAGTTTGTAAAACCGAATATATCAATTTGGATGGGTAGGTAACAATTCTAAGAACAATGCAAGTGAATGGAGATTTGAGATAAACCATACAAATACTTACTTGGTATTTGAATGTAACGTTTACTAGTCTATAAAGATCACTACTTTCATTAAACTTACAAATATGAGCGACTGAATGCTTTCATGAAGTGTGAAGAATGACTCATTAAAGCCAGCAGTCCAGACTCCCCAATCTGTACTAAAAATACAATTCCTTGCATAGATCCCTGTCAAATTAATAACTCCTATCATTCAATAAACCAAAAGTGCTTATTTAAAAATGCTTCCAAATGTTAACAGTCAAGAATAATCTCTGAATTTTAGTATAAAAATGGGCCGAATATTGCATTTTTATCACTTTTCGTGGAAAATCTAAGTGCACTAACACGTCTAATTAATTGGAGCGTATTTCAGTCTAGACATTGTCTATCGTAAGCTAGTTAACACTTAAATACAGCGACGACACACCACTAGAGCTACAACCTATTTCTACACAACAACGGAACCGTCACAACTTCGATGCATTGATCCACATTACATACTCAGCGGTTTGTTATATCTATTAACCAAGCTTATTCATTCTGGTCAGCCAAACTTAAGTATCAATATATAGGATATTAACGACCCTGGGACTTCAAGTGACCAGTAAATTATTTTTAGAATAAAATCAAGGCAATCTGTTGTATACATACCCTACAGCAGTTTTGGCTGGCCAGACTATCTCACCAAATCTACTTCCACATAACTAAGCTTAGAATTATTTTTCTTTGTTCACATATTGACACTGTTATGTTCTAAAGGAGTCTATTCACAAAGGGCACTTCAATGTTTAATACTGACAAGCAAAAATGATTGTTTTGTAATAGAAAAGGACTCCTCCACAATTTTGTAAGGCAAATTACGAGTACAATAAACGGTATATTTTAAAGCTATGTTAGTTAAAGTGGTAATATTGAGGGAAATTCTTGCTGTGTAATGTGAGCCGTGTCAGTCGCAATAACAGTCCAGATTTTACCAATATAACAAATAAGTACACAATATTATGGCACTAGAAATGCATTTTAAGTCTGTTTAATATACATTTGAGCAGTTCGCAATGAATCCTTGCCAGCTAAGGGAAGACATGAAGTGGAACACTAAGTTGTAACTCACTTTTCCAACATCACTGTTAAAGCTTTTCCACATTGACCCAGCCAACATTGAATTGTCTATATTGTACAGCCGACGTCACAAATACATATTTTCGTGTTATTATCATGCAATAAGGTGCAAAGGGGTAAACATATATTGGACGTTGATGGTACAAAAACAAAGAGTTACTACAAAATAAATATTTAAGCTGTCGTCTCCCGGCGAAAAAAATAAACAATAGCATTCTTTTGTAAATATCCCAGGGACCGGTAGACGATGGGTTAGAATTATATTCGACATTGAAGTACTATTTTAAAGCTGATTTAAATACAAAATAATCTCAGAAGCGATTGAGATGAATTACGGTGATGAATATTATCACAGAGATAGACAATCGTTATATTCAATTCGTAGACAATTCGTCATTAGAGTAGGGTCCTATCGGATCAGACCAATTTCACTATTTTAAATAAATATATAACACCACACAACTTCTCAAAACTATCACAAACAATCCTTTTAAATGTGTCGCTTAACTTCAAACTCGGATAAATCCACTCTAACCACTTGAGAGATTATTGAAGAAAAAAAATGTTATTAGCGTTAATTCGGTGATTTGAAAGGCAGTATTTTTTTTATTATGGCTAAAGCATTAAAGAAAACTATCCAGTAATTTCTTGCGGGACTCCGGCCCGGATGGGGTTTGGGTCCGAGTACGTTCTCTCTAGTCTGTATCGAAAGCTTCGATCCCTGAGAAAATCTCGTATGGTGAGTACGAGTCTATCAGGCATACCGAGATGATATAACTTGTATATCAGCCCGTTATGCCAGACCTTGTAGAAGCCTTTCGCCACGTCGAGAAAGATTGCACCGGACCTAAGCCCCTGGAATCGAGACAAACCATCAAGCACGTGCTCTGTGACGCGTCTCCGCGGTGCACCTGTTGGACGTACGAGTGCGCGAATCTAAAGCCGGACTGATCGTCGATGATGACGTTATTTTCAGCCGTACATCTGACAATCCTAGTAATAAATGACAGAATTGGATTTACCTGAGTTTGAAGTTAATCAATTCAAATATTTTTGGTTTTTACGCGTGATGGTCAAATATAAGGCTAGAATTAAAATTCTACGTCTAAATGCCCGTTCACTGCGGCGGCCGCAATTCAATAATAATAATAATGGAAGGAATTTTGAAGTTGCAATTTTTTTTAAATGTTTCTCGAAGTCTAAAAACCACATATGAGACGTAAGAATGAGATCGACTGTGAAACATAACTGTAGTTATAGAACACCTACAACATACATTTTCGAATTTTTGCTGTTTTCAAACTTCTATTGAGCATAAATTATTGTGGTGTAATATGATGTAATGTAATAATAAACAACACATAAATCAATGATAACAGCAGATGAAGTACAGAAAACTGATTGCCTATAATATCGCCGCCGCACCGCAATTATACTCTTATGCATAGCTTAGATAATACTCGTGTATAAACGTCTAAAAGTAAAATAGTCGTATAATATAAAAGATTATTTTAAGGAGTATTGACTAAAAATATCTTAAATATGTAAATAATTTTAAAGCAATACCAATAATAATAGTTTAAATATAAAAATAACATAATTCGATTCTTTTTGGCGGATTTACAACGGATATTATACTTGTGTTAGTTAATTAGTCTTAATAAGAGCCATATTTGCTTGGCCACGGACTCATTAAGTAACACAATGCATAATAATACAACCTTATCTTTGTTAAATATTACCGCCACTGTGTACTAGGAAGATTATTAATTGAACTTAACTACAATAATATATATTTACGCGGCTACCAATAAATACGTGTTAAATACTAGAGAGCATTAATTTAACTAAATAACGACTGATCTAGACCAAACGAAAGAACCAGAATTCTTGCACATCCGTTTGCTTTAATGCAGACTAAAGTCCCGTTGTTCGTTTAGTTAACCAGCCATAACACAAGACTATTAATAGATTATAATGTCACATAATATACAAAGATTGAAATTTTAACATTTGGCGTGGTGCAAAAAGGCAGCAAAGTTATTTATTTGCCTTAAACATTGATTCCATAATTTAAGTTTCAATTACTTGTTACAGAGAAAAAATATTGACAAACAAAAAAAACAAAAAAAATCTTTGTCGAAATATATAGCGAACAGCTTCTTCTATAATATGGAAAGAAAACATTGCAGTGTCCATTGAATAGATGACAGATTTTTAATATAGAAAATGGCTACGACGATACTTTGAAACACCTTAAAATGTTACGTATGTACTTGATTGCAAAGTTGCAAACACGATCTCTTCGGAAATAATACTCAAACAAACAAACGAGGAATCAAATTAAACCTAAATTGCGTACCTTCGAGTAAAGAATGCTTGTTATTCTCACTAAATTCGAAGAAAGCTGACATTTCTTTTAGCCCTGTATTTATCCAACAAATAAAACTATATCTCATATAAGCCATGCAATTGCGTTCAACCTGACGCCTCTTTCGCAAAACTTACACGTGAATACACATCCTTCCATGCAAAACATTGGAAATGGTATAACAAGTTTTGTGACTTACGAAAAAGGCTCCATAATATTAATCATAAATACGATTACAAAATTTTGGCACGAGAAAGCCCGAAAGTAAACTTCAGATGCAGACTCGTTAACTAAACGCTAAACCTAATGACTACACTTGTCTCGTGCTACTAATTCGTTTAGTCGGTTTAGTCTTGCCGGAGACTACTCTAGTTCTTCTCCAGCTGTCTGTATTGTTTACCCTGAAACAAAACGTTATATATTTTTCTTGTTATTTAGTACATTTATCAGCAGAGCGAAGAAGAGGAGAGGCAAAACATTTTACTGCTATCACACCTTATCAGTTGCACACAGAATTTACCAAATAATCCGATTTATCTGAACGTAAACGAATAAAGCGTCCTACACACCTGTCAATTTGTCACTAACACAATCATTCAATGCATTCTCTTTTAAGGCAATTGTCTTGACAAATTGATAGGAGTTTAGAGCTCTTTGCAGACATTTTGAAACAACCGCAACCCGCAGGGTAAGCTTTGAACTAAAGGTATATCTTTAAAATTTTGCCTATCATTTGAATAATTCAATTCAATTCATTTATTGCAATAATAATGTTGATTGTACAGTGGATGTTAAGATGTAATAGAAAGTAGGTACATGATACCCTGCTAGGGCACGGCAATTTATAACTTACAGTACAAATACAATTTCTCATTTAAATGTTACAGTATAATAGCATTTTGAAAGAGATGTCATAGTAGCTTTGATAGACTTGCCTGAGAAGTTACACATTTCTACCACGGCGTGCGCTGTGATCGTTTTGCTTACCTCCACCATGTACTTCGCACATAGCTCGAGGAAATTTTAACGCATACCTTCGCTCTTGTCACGTTTATTTACCGTACCTGTGTCATGTGGCGTGTCCTATCTGATCATCTCCAAGTACTTGTGCTTGTGTTTGGTGAGCATCTCGGTGACAGTGACCAGCTTCCTGATTGCGGGCTGGGTTTTGGCGAGGGTCTGCAGCTCCGTCAGGTGCGATACGCAGATGTGGTGAAGCGTTGCTAGTTCTTTAGCTAAGAATAAGTTTTAAAAATGTCACTTTCAGTAAAAGGTGTCACATGAGTAGGCAGCAAATAATTTTTGTATAAGCAGTAATGCTGCTAACGCAAATTACAAATTAAAGCGAGCAGTTTGATATATTTTGGGTCAGAGCAGGATTCGAACCTGCGACATTCTAGCATTGGACCTTTAATTTAAAACTCGTAGGCTGCTAATAGTCTTATAACTAGGTTTTGATGAATTAGATATCAATGAGACTCACGCGAACCCAACAATCGTTTTATTCGTAGTGACACGAAACAGGCTCGTGCAAAAAAAAATGTGGATATGGCAAATTTTACTCTTTCCAAAGATCGATGTGCATTCTTTATCGCCGTTTACTGTAGTTTTGACCTACTTACGTCAGAATGCAGCGCCAATTTACGCCTAAAACGGTTCGCCACAATTTTAGTTACATCTACATACGTTTCATTACAATTCATTTCTGCATCGTACTTTTTTATTGAGTTAAATTTTATATGGTTTTTTTTTTTGTGTTCCTTACCAATATCGAGGTTGTTATTGGAATTGGGAGGCGCGTTCCCGGGCTCTTGCACGTTGCTTAACTGATCGAGAAACACGACCATGCGCTCCTTATTCTTCAGTATGAACGGGTTAACCACTTCCATATAAGGCTCCTGTAAAACGTTAAGAAACAAACATTGTAATGCGAAATAGACGTGGTCAGTTGTAAGTTAATCAGCAACACCCCGCTCATAGAATTCCATCGATAAAAATCCCAATCGACTTCAAGCTATAAGCAGAAGTATTTGTGATAAAAGGAGCTGAAAAGAGGTTTTATAAGCTACGTAATTGTACCCATTATTACTAATCTAGTAAATATCTGCTTTAAGAATTGAATTTTTCCAAATGCACTTAAAATGCAATCCTCACCCCAGTGTACAAGAGCGGTAATAAAGACGACGCATCTAATTATAGACCAATTTGTGTTTTACCGGCCCTTTCAAAGATGTTAGAAAAGCTTATCAAGAGCCGCATTTTCAATCTTCTCAACAAATTTAGCATATTATCAAGTTCTCAATACGGATTTAGACAAGGGTTATCCACAGAACAGTGACAGTGTCCACAGCACTTTCATCTTTAATAGTTGATAAAATAGATAAAAATCAAAAATGCCTAACAATTTTTTTAGACCTTAAAAAGGCTTTTGACACCGTTTGTTTTACAACTCTTATGAATATTTTAGAAAATATAGGTATCAGAGATATCCCTTTAAAATTACTAAAAGATAATCTCCATAACCGCGTACAAAAAGTTAAAGTAGAGAATTATATCAGTAATGAATTGAATATAACTTTAGCCGTGCTCCAGGGAAGCGTTCTTGGGCCGACACTATTCCTACTGTACATCGACCAAGTATGTGATATGCAAATCAATAACGGCCGCATCTACTCCTATGCCGATGACACTGCTATTATTTTCTCTGGGGACACATGGAAAAACGTAAAAGACTCAGCAGAAATGGGACTATCTAAAGTCGCTTGTTGGTTGAACTCTCACCTACTCACCTTAAATACTTCAAAAACCAATTATATGTGCTTCACAAATTACAATAGTTCACAACCAACATCCGACTACAAAATAAAATAAAATACATACTTGTAATAATTCACAAAACTGCGCTTGCAACTACTATTAAAAAGGTTGACAGTACTAGTATCTGGGTGTACAAATTGATCAACGACTAACATGGCACCTACATACAGAACTGATCATGACCCGACTCAGAAAATTGATATGGATTTTTAAAAACCTTAGACACATTTTTAAACCTTTTAGATACCCTACGCTAGATCTTTACGCAGTATCCGACGTCTTATCTATCAGAAAATTATACGTATCATTTGTGACTTTAATACTACACAAATCTATGCAATATAACTCCACACAAAATCGAAGAAGGAACAAGAATATAATACAAATCACGTCGATAAAGTAGATAATTTGTTATTAGATCTGCCAAATTACATAATACCCTAAATAATCATTTGAACATTTATCACTTGCATTTTTATGAATACAAGCAAAAATATTTGCTGAAACCTAAGAGTTATTATGATATAGAGAACTTAATGCGGAATATTTTTGAAACATAGCCACTCACACACACACACACACATCATACACACTTACAGGCTCCCATCTGACAAAATATAAAGAAGAGTATTTGTAAATTTCTCCTAAAATTAAAACTTTGTAAACGTTTTATAACTATTTTTGTTATTCATTATGAATGTTCATCCCATTTTAGTTTATTTAGTTACTATTCTCCACATGTACATTACCAACTAAGGAAGAGCGGTGCCTCTTAGCACAGGTATTTACATACTTAAAAAGAGGTTCAATCAAAAAACCAATTGTAAACTATATTTGTGAGCGAATAAATGATTTATTATTATTATTATTCACTGTATTTATTTTTCGTCTTAGGCTAGGCTAAAAGTAAAATATAAAAATACACTTACAAAACATAAAAATATTATAAAATCCTAACCTTGGGTGCCGCCGACAGCGAAGCGGGGCCTAAGCTACCAGTGGTTAGGGCGACCGAGAGAGGAACCTCCTGACTATACGCGCCGTGTCCAGGAGTACCGCCTTCTGTATCTGACCCTTGACCCAGACATCTAGCGAGTCTCTTGAGGTGTCGGTCGAGACTCTTCGCTATTAGACCGTTCGCAGAGACGTCTATCGGAGCAATGATTGTTGAATCAACATCCCACATGGCGGTCACCTCGTGTGCCAAGTCTAGGTACTTGCTGACTTTGTCCTTCTCGGCCTTCACGAGGTTCTCGTCATGAGAGATGATGATGTCAACGAGCACTGCCTGGCGCTTCGATCAATCTGTCAGCACGATATCAGGTTTATTGACTACAAATTATTATTATTATTATTGCAAGTCCCTGAAACGGTCAAAAGGGGCATTTTTAACAACTTGAACGTTTTCTGTCAGTCGTCTCGGCATACATGCCAAACTCTTTTTTTGTGAAGATAGACCGTATATGAAAACGTGTAGGTTGGTTTGACATATTACGCATAAACACCTATAGGTGTCGCTGGCGCTGTGGCCACGACAACCCGTAACGTGTAGTTGGCACTCAAGGTTAAATAACTACAAAGAATGAGGCTGCAAAACACCATCATGAGGGTGTTACCTTGGCACCGAACTCGATGAGGTTGGCGAGGTTCTGCAGGCACTTGGCCACCATCACGAGCGAGCGCTGCGCGTGCGGCGACGGCGCCGCGCCCACCAGCCCCCACGCGCGCGGCTCCACCAGCGCGCGGCAGATCAGTCGCAGGAAGATGAACCCTGCACCACATATTACAACACCGGTATTAGTTTACAATCGGAATAACTGTCATTTCATAAGACGTAAGTATATGGAAAAACCGTCACATCTAATTGTATTTTAATCGCGGCTAGGTAATGCCACCGATCAATACCAAATCGACAACTAAAGCTCACTACCAAATGTGCCCCACCAACATTGACATACGATGTTGACATACGCAGGTATGTATTTGGTGGACGGG
This sequence comes from Epiblema foenella, assembly GCA_963556455.1. Taxonomy (NCBI): domain Eukaryota; kingdom Metazoa; phylum Arthropoda; class Insecta; order Lepidoptera; family Tortricidae; genus Epiblema; species Epiblema foenella. The sequence continues at coordinate 8,141,528 of OY747113.1, read as the reverse complement.
TTGTTCTTTTTTACCGACAATAGCCTGTCCCTTACCCATATTATGCGAGTCATTTGAGTATTGATTATTATGTTTATTACCACATTAATTTAGTACCACATCATTCTTAATTTTCTCTAACCTGCATCTATTTTATTTTATTTTTATGTAGAATCCTGTGACAAGAGTGGTAAGCTGAAGTGTCACAGCATTTTATAATAACTAACTACGAGGAACAATACTTTATTAGCATTAAGGGAAACATTACATAATCCTAATAAAAATGCAACTTCTTTTATCGGGATTCGCCAACCGTGAATAAAAATATACCAAAAGTTACTTATTTGAGTGTCTTTTGGTTGTCAATCGCCGAAATATACTAGATAGAGTACTTTTTTTTGAACCTGACTGTGGCTTTATAGGCCGGGCCCAATAAAGCGATAGGAGTGCGCGGTTGGAGAGTAGCCTGGGGAAAATCCAGGGGAAAACCTCCTCGACACGACCCCGCGTGTGGTTTGGAACACTGGAATACTCTGAGAGTTTGCGCTCCAATTATCTCACGATGCGTTGAGCAGTTTCAACCGTCCGGATCCGTGAGTATTTGCCTAGGACGCCGGACCGTGCGGCCCCTAATCTATGATCGCCGAGTTACGACAGAGGGTACACACGGCTCGATTTTAATATCATAGGTACTCAAAAAACTTTACAAGTGTACATGTTGACAAAATTGTTACTTTGCTAACTAGATATGGTACCGAGTAGCTCAACATTTTCCGTCTGGGTTGAAATGTCAAATGGCAGTTACTTTCTTACTCTTGTTCCAATATTTTTTACATTTGTAATTGTGTACGAGTGCGCTTTTAAGTACATACACTCTAGCGCTATCTGTGAGATCAATAGAGAATATGCATGCACAATTAATAATAATAAGATGTCACTATATGAATAGTAAACCATCAAATTACGCCAAAAAACAGTGAATTAATAAATATGCTCAAAATATTAAAAAGATATGACACTTGAAAGTTTCGAAAAATTATGTAATTTTCTTATTGACTAAAAGTAAATTACAAACCACCATCAGGATTCTTATGTTTTAATAAACAAAAAATTGTTTGTGTTTCACGATAAAACAGTGAATTACTCGTTTTTCCATGCAATGATAGTACGGGCGCATAGTAATATGACGTCACATACTATGCTCAATTAGTATGGGAGTTTTGAGGGCGTTCTGAGCGCTCGGATTTTATGCTGTACTTTGGAATCCATTTTTGTTTTTTTGTTGTTCTAATTATACTTGATCCGTATACACATTTGTTCCTCTCTAAAATCTGGTCCGAATGGCATCATGAAAACAAAAAATGCATATTCTCTATTGGCTCTATTGATAATATGCATGTTGTTAAATTGTTGTTACTGCTGTTGGTTCTCTTAATAATATAAATAAATAAAACTAAAGCCTAAGCCAAATCTGGCGAATAGGTGTCAAAGCGGGCCTCGGCTCCTTAGAGCACAACCGGGAAAACGCTAGAAAGATGTGATAGTAATCAGATAGAGATAAATAAATACTAGCACTACATCACAAATATCATAACTTATATTATAAATGCGAAAGTTTGGATGTATGTTACTCAAATCACGCAAAACGGGTGAAAGGATTATTCTGAAACTTGGTAAACAACTAGTTTAAAACTTGGATTAAAATATAGAATACTTTTTATCCCGAAAATCATCCCTCTAAGGGATGAAACAGAGAGTGGAAGTTTACGCAGACGAAGTCGCGGGCAAAAGCTAGTTGTGTAATAAAAGTACAGTAGTTTTATCTTACGAATGCAGGTGAGCCATGGTTGTGTTTATGGCTAACCCGCAATTGTTGGATAAAAGTACTACCTCTAGTATAAGTTGTTTTCGAAACAAAACACAACGAACGCCTCTCAATTTGTATGGCAACGCGAGCAGCGCCTCTGGTGGCCTTATTTTTTGCCATACAAATTGAGACTAAACGCAAACGCGCTCCATTGTATTTTGTTTCGAAAAAACTTATAATAGATGTACTTTAAGTTACATTATACCTGAGACAACGCGCGTGCGCACGAATCTCTCGTTGGGCCACTTGGCCACGGCGGCGCGCTGCAGGCAGCCGCACAGGTAACGCACGGGCCGCGGACACGTCTCGTGCGACATGAATATCGAGTGCGTTATCTGCAATAGACACGCGAACACGCAATCAATCAATACCGTCCATTTATTCATTTCAACCTATCGGTGTCTCTACGGGTGGGTTGCTCCAAACCGTCTGTAATAGTAAGGTGTATTCGTTAAAATCTGATTGTATGGAAAGTTTGACAATTTTCTATGGGATGTCAGCTGTCGGCGCCATATTTAACGTTGATCGGTTTCTACTCGTATGTTGGTGCAACCCGCCCTTAACATATTGTCTACATAAAACGTAACTAACCCTAGCACAGGGCTCTTTTTGGGCTGTTACTGCACACTACGCCCCTTATTCATAAAAATTTACAAACCTCTGCTAACTAAAGTGTGTTTTGCGGGAAAGCCCGCAAACACAAATGTCAAAGTGACAAATAAGGACAAACGAATATTAAGAGGTCTTATAAGTTATTGAATGTTTTGATTTCTAATTATGACAAAAGTATTGTTAATACCCATAAAAAAATTAAAGGATACGATGATTTTATTAAAGTTTTAGATAGTAACATAGCCACTCTTTGATTTTATTGTATGTATTAGAATTTAAGCGGTAAAACAACACAGTTTTTAGCTTGAAGATGATCGATTTGGAGTGATGTTTGAAACGATATTTCTAAATGAAAAATCCAAAAATACATTTAAAATTTATGACATTAGGTCGCAATAGTCTTGTTCTAGATAGTAACACTGAGAAAATGTCAATATAAGTGTCAATTCAATCAGAAAATCGTCAAATAGATGAGTGTTTTTTAACTGATAAGGACTTTTGCATTTTAGCTAAGTAGGTTTGATGAACGTTTATGAATGATATCGCCAATAGCCAATGCGATAGGACGTGTGTAATTGGTTACAAATTAAAATAGTGTGCAAATAATATTGACTTCGTTTTGCATCGTGAGTTCTTGCACAGTAAGTTTAACTATGTAATTTTAATGTGTATTAATTGGATAAGTGTCTAAAATGGGTGATAATAGTCGTAGCCCATTCGAGTGCCGGAGTTCTAACTCAACGCAGCCCTCCCGTACCTACCCCCCGTGTGCCCACACCTTCGAACGCCGTGACAGAAACTCCCACATCGCCGAGTGCAGGAGACCAAGACCTCGAAGTAGTACCAACAGCCGAAATTGATAAAATGGATGAACTACATAGAAAAGTGTCTCAACGAAATATGTAGCATCTCCACGGAAGGAAAATTGAATACGGAACAAAACCTAAAAATCAGCAACCTTTGCCACAGTTTCTTTTTTTTTTAACCTGACTGTGGCTTTATAGGCCGGGCCCAATAAAGCAATAGCAGTGAACCTCCGACACGACCACGCGTGTGATTTGGAACACTGGAATACTACTCACCAAATCTCGCTCACCGAGATTCTTAAGAAAAAAAGACTTATGCAACTACTGATACGGGTTTATTTATACTTTAATCTATAGTAAAAATGGTTCACTCACCTGATCCAGAATCAACAGCAGAAACTCCGCATTGTTGCACGCGTCTTCAGGTGAATCCATTTTAGTGGGGTTCAGTTCTGCAGACTGCTTTGCTTCTATAAGTTTTTGAACCGTTTCCGATATAGCTGCCTAGAATCAAAAAATATAATCAATTAAGCGAATATAACATTGATGGACGACGCTACGCGTTAAAGCTAACACTACTTACTAAGTGTGCTCGATAGTCGGCACGCCAATGTTTGATTAATAATCACAATGAATTAGTAGTATCTTACAATTGGTGCCGTGACCAGGATAATTGTCAAAGCTTTATCCAACAAGCTTGTAGGACAAACCTGATAAAAACCGGTGCGGTAAGACTCTCACAAGTGCTCTAATGCGTTTAGTAAGACATCCTACAGCACAGACCAGATAACCTAAAGACGTCGCGTAGTCGGGCGACCCCCTCTGCCACTCATATGGTGAATTCACTTTATGTTTGAGACACGCCCCCGTTGCTAACTTCAGTCTACAGACGGCTTCCGTGCAAGTAAGACTATCACTAAAATAAAGTTTTGACGTGGTTTTAGTGATACAAAATGCATTATTGTTGTGTTAAATTGTGTGGAAATAACACTAAAACATCTGGTGTGCAAAAAAATGGTATTTCATTTCACAGGTAAGTAGATTTTAATAAAATTACAAATTAATTTAAGCGAAAGCATTGTAGGTAATCGTTGTTGTCTTTTAAGAAAGTCTCTTTCTGCCATGCGGCGCGGAATAATCGCTCCTTCCTTGTCTGTCACCCCTTGCATTGCTTAGTGCGAACTAGTGATGTCCATAATATGTGTTCATTTACTATCGATAAGATAATTCACGGAAGATGCAATACATCGCAAGTAATTTACAAATAATACCTATTATGTTGGCAAAGTATTTGTGTGCCGTATCTAATTATCTATGATCGAATTTTCCGTTGCAACACGGGATGAATAACCTTTATGATCTTTTCAAACTGGTGTTACATTATAAAGCATTCTTCTAAGCATGTTTACTAAAATGTGCATCCTTTGTTTTAGGTTTCCTAAATGTCCAAACAGAAAAGAAATGTGGATCAATGCTACAAATCGATCACATGGTTGGTTTCCTTCTCCAAGCAGTGTCATATGTTCTCGGCACTTTAAACCTGAATATTTTAAGTCTAATAATAGGCGAATTTTATATCCAAATGCCGTTCCTACGCTTCACCTGCCAACTGTCGTGAGTATATTTAGGTGTATTTTTTTGTTGTTTGTTCATTGCCAGCGTGGTAAGCATGCACTCACTTACATGTAGGTTTATAAATTACATTAGAAATAAATATGGGTGTAGTGTAGTGTGCAGACATTCCTATACAAAACGTAATTTTTATCCCTCTTGCCTAGACAATATCACCATCATCATGTATATGAGAGTTAATCTGTCGCAAAAATATTTATTTTCTATTTTTCTCTTCAATACCTTTAGGTCCCGGGGAGGGATCAAATGCTCAAAGTCAAAATATATCCCCAGCAATCACAAAAAAAGTAACACCGGCTGTACCAAAAGCAGAGGTATGTTTACTGTGCCACCCTATTAAACTTAATAAAGGAAAAACAATCCTTTGTAAATAAGTTTTATTTTTTCTAGAACTCACATGAAGGAACGCAACATCAAAGCTTATTTCTAATAAATACGGACGCAATTCCGGCTATACCTATGCCAGGGGTACGTGTTTCAAATAACAACAACTTTTTTTTTCTAAAATTCAAGAAACGGTATGGGCCACATTTATGTATCTACATATACTTTTATATTTGCAGGATATTGTACAAGCCTGTACAACGGATCATGCATTGTCACCAAACTTACATTACTATGCCAAATTTCAGCTCAATGGGATACAAGGACGTAGTTGAAAAATGGTTTAATAATTTTGAAACTTACATACATGTTGCTAGTTAAATAAAAGCTTGTAAAAATGCACATCGCGAATAAGGAATTGTCATAGCACTATACCATCACATACGAGCCCCAATGCAAAATAGCTCGTCTAGTCGCAATTCTGCATGCGTATTTTTTTTCAAAAACTAGTATTTCTACCCGAATCGACTTTGATGATTAATGGAATACACTAGACGCAATGTCACTAAAGCTAGCTTAGTTTTGAGTTGTACAAAGTGTACATCTCGTTATTTATTTTAAAATAATTTAATTATAAATATTACATCTCACACGCAAATAATTACGTCTGCTTCATATTTAAGGCAAAATAGGTCGTCTATTTAAAATAAAACCTGTTTACCAGGGTTCGTAATATAAAATATTATTTTCAAATTGAATACGGAATATTCTCTGTCATGTAAAATGACAAACCACTATATAAAAGGGCAAATTCAGCCTAATTTTTTATTACTCCAAATCGTTTTTCTATCGAGATGGCACGAGGTAAGCCAGTGACTGAAGAAGTGCGGAAAATTATAATCTCCAGTAACAATAAAGGCAAATCTACGTACCAAATTGCCAAGGACCTTTCTATGCCAAGGTCTACAATCCAAACTATCATCGAGCATCATCGAAAACACGACAAAATTTCTTGTTTAAAGAAATCCGGCCGCCCACGAATTACTACTAAAGCAGAAAACAGGATTCTGAGGAAGATCATCAAGAAAAATCGTCGTGCAAGAGCTGGAGAACTTACGGTACTATGGCGTGACGCAATTAAAAAAAAACATTTCAGTGGATACTTGCAAGAGAGTGATGAAGAGGATGGGCTACGGTTTTTACACTGCTAAAGAGAAACCGTTACTTACACAACGGCAGAAAACTAACAGGTTGAAATTCGCCAAAAAGTACAGAAATTGGACCGTCGATCAGTGGCGTAAAATTATATGGAGTGACGAATCTAAATTTGAAGTCACAGTAGGCGATGAACGAAGTAAAGTCATTCGCGAAAAAGGAGAGGCATTTCAAAAAGATTGTCTTAAGCGTAAGGTAAAGTTTCCAGCTTCCTTAATGATTTGGGGCTGCATGTCGGCACAGGGTGTCGGCTGTCTGCAATTTATAGATGGAACCGTCAATGCCGAAAAATACAAAAGCATCTTACAAGAGAGTTTGCTGCCGTCTATACGTAAGTTAAAGTATAAAAATGCGTATACTTTTCAACAAGATGGTGCCTCATGCCATACCGCTAAAGCAACGATGGCGTGGCTGAAAAAGAAAAAAATACCTACCATGTCGTGGCCATCCAGCAGCCCGGACTTGTCTCCCATAGAAACGTTGTGGTGGAAAATGAAGAAGAAGTTGCGAAAGGACCCGTCCAGATCAAAAGCTGATCTTAAAGAGAAACTTACCTGTGTTTGGAATGAAACAACCCCGGAAGAGTGTCGACAGCTGGTAGATACAATGCCGCTCAGAATTAAAGCCGTTTTAGATGCAAAAGGAGACGCCACCAAGTGGTAGACGTTCTAATCTGCGTCGGTAACACTAAAGACGAACTTTTTTGCATTTTAGTACAATTGGTGAAACAATGTTTTTTTTATTACCAAGGAAAGTTCGTTTTTTTTTTCATTGAATAAATAAAATACGATTTATAACTTATACTGTTTTTATATTGCTAATTCTTCCAAACACCTTCGTCCCCCAGAATTTTTAGGTTAACGTTAGTTTAGTACATTTTTTTCCTACCAGACGTACTCATTTGCATTGGGGCTCGTACTTGCAGAGAATTTTAATATTTCTAATCATCGATACTATTGATAATATATTTATTTAACGCGTTACACCTCTAGCGGCCGGCAGCCATTATCGTCTGACGCCCAAGTGACCTTCATTCGACGAATCACGGCACGGTAAGCGCTCGCTGCGTCCCCCGCACCCCTGTATTTTTGGCAGCATCGGTTTTAATGAAATAATTGCGCAAAGCGACGTCTTTAGGTTATCTGGTCTGTGTCCTACAGTCATCCAACCTCCTTTCTTTTCCTGAAACCTGTGCGGAACATGATGCGACGGTCGCTCTCATCTCCGCACCCACTACATTAGACGGTATACCTGCAGGAAGGGCTTGCACTGCGCGCGCATGAACTCGTCGGCGACGGCGGTGGCGAGGCTGGCGCCGCGGAACATGGTGCGGTGGTCACTCTCGCGCGCCACCTCCGCTCCCGCTAGTTCGCGCGCTAATTCCGCACCGCGACCGCACTCCGTGAACGCATGTAGTAACGCTGCCGATAGCGAAGGTGCAGTACAGATACAAGCAAAATCGTACAGTAAGGGCTGCCCCACACGCCACGAGAAATCGTTATGATGCGACTGTAACATTTAAACTGCACCGATAAATCGAAACGTTGTCGTGTGTGGCCACTTACGATTATCCGCACCTGTTTCCTTCGATTTCGTTTTATCTATTAAAATTTTCATACTTTTCCGTTCGACGGTACAGTTAAAAAAAACATATAACTGTACAGTTTTTTATCACACACACACGTTCCGATTATCGGTGCAGTTTAAATGGTACAGTCGGATCGTAACGATTTCTCGTAGCGTGTATGACAGCCTTAACGTAGCCATCGTTTAATCATTCTGGTCTCAATGAGAATAGAGTGGATAATAGAAAACACATCAGCAGCGGTAGCTTGACTGAGGCTGCGCCGCGATGCGAGTATAAAAACCGGCTAAGTGCGTGTCGGACTTCGCACATTTAGGGTTCCGAACCAACCGTTTTTGTTTTAGAGACAAAATCTGATTATTAGTATTTGTTGGTAAAATATAGGTAATATTATCACCAACTTTCATTTTTCAAGTTCATAGGACCCTTCGGGCACGAAACCCTAGAAATAACTTATATTGGCAATGTTGACATTACGAATAATATAGCAGCTGCCTAGTCGCGCGCGAGCTGAAGCTTAGCTATTACTTCGAAAAATAGGGACGACTGACTCAGTTGATAACACTTAGAGTTGTCCGGAGCTGCAGACCAACTTTGGACACCTATAAGATCGAATGAAGAATTATGACCTAAGCTGTGTAAATTGAAAATTCCCTTAGTGCCATTATTCAGCGCTATCGATTAGCTCGATTACTTAAACAAACCGGTTATAGTAAAATTGCCGCTAATATTCGTTTCTGTCACTTTAACATTTAAGTTTGTCAGAAAGGGGACATAACACATTTTAGTTAGCAGAGGTTTGTTAAGTTTTACGAATCAAGGGGTTAGTAGTTCAAAAGTGATATATTATAATAACTTACAAGTTGCCAGTGGTTGTCTGTCCGTACGACATAAGTCAGCTAGAGCCTTGACCGCGGGCAATCCCGGCTCAAGCAATAACTGACGCAGCGGGTTGTATTCCTCGCGTGGCATCACCAGTTCTTGCATATACCTGTTTCAATTCAATACATGCATTAAGCCCAATTCATGGTAAGTTCTATTGTACTGTATGCAGTGCCACACACACAGTCTCACACTATAGCCATAGTATTTGCTCATGTACCACATTTAGGCAGAATATATCTTAATCCCAACGCAAAAAGTTGTATCACTACGCCCATCTTCCCCATTCAAAATTCAAACGCAGATACTTATGAACCACTATATTGTAGGTTTTTCCATGTTGGGGAAAACTTTGTTTTTGACCATGGTTTTCTACTATAAGCTGAATCATGGTTTTCTACTATAATCGAATTATATTGATTTGGTACCCATTAGAGGCAAAGTTTCACGTTCTTTAATTTGCTAGTAAGTAACTAAGTACGCTAGGATGCATCATATACAATATATAAGCGAGAAACCGAAAACAGTCCTAAAATTTCGAGGTTTTGTAGCTGGAAAAAGTTGTCGCGAGATATCTCGTGCTACCATTTTTGATATTTACTTAGTTGTATCCATATACACAACTTCTGCAACATAGAAATATTCTACGGACTGGCGAAGGTACTATGCGCAAATATGTGTGTGGCACTGCATAGTGCATACACTACACTATGTGATAGTGAGAAGAGAAAGACCTGATCAGCATCCTTGGATCAAATGGGGAAATAGAATTTAGGTGTCAAAGGCGAACCCCAGGCTCGTAAGGCCACAAGGGAAAACGCTAGGATGATAGAAAGATGACCATCGCAAACATTAAATATACTAACCTAATACGTAGCCGTAAGGAACCCCACTCGCCAATAGGAGTCATGCCCGCTAGTGGATACCACTCTTCGATTTCCTCGCCATTGGCAAGGTTTGATAGTTCTATGGTCAATTCCGCTACCTGAAAATAACATAGTAGTGGTTATAAAGACACATAAAATGTTTTACTTACTTCGCAAATACAATTTTACATCGTAAATAAAAAAAAATACCTACTTACTTACATAACTATGTAATAGTATTACAACAACAAACAGTTTACTAATTGATCGATTACGAGCAGAAATCTTGGAACTAATTGCTTATGAACGTGTTACCTCGGACTCTTTCCCTCTTTTTCCTGTATTGTGAACAGTGATGGTGAATGATGTAACATCTGGCGGCACGTCACTAAAAAGAGAAAAAATATATATATATCGGCAGGTTATTGCTTAGTATTTTATCGCGATATTTAAAACAAGCAATCATCATCCTGGCCGGTTTCGACCACGGCGACTGGAAAGAAGAGACTGGCTAGTGAGAGCGTCGCTCGTGAGCTATCAGATGACTGACATAGCGTATCTTCGCAATGAATGTGCGAGCACACTCCCCATAGGTTAGCACCCATCCGACATAATTGTAGTGAACAACATCAGAATATGTACATAATAGGGTATTAAACAAAAGTAGAGATAATTAGCTTTTTATATTACTAATAAAAAATCTTACGAAGATACTAGGAAAACATCAATCTTTAATTTATTTTAGCTATTTTAAAGATTTTACACGCAAGAAGATGTAAAAAAGGACGCCGTTTGATCATAGTAATTCATGACGTCACTGATACATTTCCCTACAAACTTTCATACGAACAGTGCGTTTTTGACATTTAATAAAAAGTTGCTGATTTAAGTATCGGTAAAATACCATAGTCTACTATTAACTAGAAGCTACTAACTAGTAACTAGAATCGAGAAAAATAAAAACTACAAAATATATTTTGCTTCAGGCCTAGCCGTGAATGTCGTGATGGTCCGCACAACTTACGTATCTGGCCCATCGATTTAAAATACCCTAGATACACTATCACCTACAAATTCAAGACGAAAAAGTGTCCAAGCCGGCTGAGCCGACATTGTGAGTGTGTGCGTGTTAGATACACGCTAAACGAGCGTAAGTCAATTGGGATCAATTTATTTTTTTTCAATAGTGAGCCTTATGTCACCAGCGTAACGTTTTATTTTAAATGAGAGCGTTTGGCGATTACAGCATTTCAATTTTGTTCACGCACATTTTCCACTGATTGTGTTGGCAACATTGGACATACATTGGAACAGAGTCGGTATCGTGTACCGTGGAGTCGAAAATGATTTGTTTAAAATAGGTAGGTGGTAAACAAGCATACGACGTCAGATGTTAACGTCGATTTATTATAAATAGTAATGATAAATCGATTTATTATGCTGTATTGTTTTTTAATTTTTATTATTTTAATGAGTGTTACTTTAGAACTCCGTAGTTTATGAACCGATTCGGAAAATTCTTTCTTTGTTTGGAATCATATGTTTGAAGCATGTTGGTCCCGTTTTTGCCGCAAACTAGTTCTGATGATGGTATCCATGAGGAATTGAGGGAAATCCTCAAAAAATCAGGGGAAACATATAGCGATTTTAGTTTTTCGGTAACAAATCGAGCATTTGCATTCAGAAAGTAGCATTTGGAGAACAGAAGCTGATGACGAAGACCATGGATGGGACCATCCAAAAGTGTTTGTGTGTGGCGCTAAGATATTTCGATCAAGATACTCAAGCGACTATGACAAAGCCACTTTAAATGGTTCTATTGTAATTTCATGTTATGTTACCATTAAATTAAAGCAGTCCTAAATTTAAAGCAGTTAATCGAATAAGTTATACTTGAAAGAAGAAATAGAATATTATTATTCGTAACACATTATTTTTAAAAACAAGGTTTAATTTCCAAAAATTACACTGAATCAGAGTAACTTGTATACATGATAGTGTCTCAAGCTTTGAAATCTTTATTTTACATTTTCAAATTATGTATAGGTAACATACCCCTCACGTTACTAGAACATATCTTTCTACAAATAGTCATAAATCATTTAATACTTTTTATTCACTTTCTTTTAGATAAACGCTAATATTTTAATTTATAGTTTTTACCAACTTACAAATCTACATACACACTCCATAGGTGTGTGCTAATAACAAACAATACTTGTAAACTTTCATAAAAAAATTAGTCAGTCTGCGACTCCATTCCTTCGAAATTTTACTATAGTCCGATTCATAGGTCTCCCGTTTCGTTTCGATATACGACTCACTCAACGTGAGGGAAAGAGACAGTAGCATAGCTGGTCGCGTGTCTGATATTTTGATAAAATAATTGTTATAAGCGCGTTAAAGCTTAATATAACTACAAATCAATTAAATAATGAAACTTTAAATAAATACTCACCGAAAATACGAAATTCCATCCTTTTTTAACGTCGTTAACGTGTTCTTTTTGCATTTTTTTACGGAGCACTTGGGCATGTTGACTCGCCGATGGCTAGCGCGCGACTCTGAGCGCAAGAGTGCTTAAAAGGCATTTAAGCACTCTTGAGCGCGGACGCTTTTGACAGGCGGATAGTGCATCTAGGGTATTTTAAATCGATGATCTGGCCGTCCAAGATACAACTGACGAACACAGATTACAGAGCTGACGAAGGCCATCGCAGCTGTTCCATCTATGAGGAGCTTCATCATGCAATCAGGTCTTCGTCGGGGCATAGACACACAGTCAAAGACATAAGTATTATACCCACTGTCCTTACGCTACAGCCTCACTTGTGTGTAAATTAATTGGGCTAAATTTGTTCTTGTGACAATAGACGAGAACTTTTAAATGGCTATGAAATACTATTGTACTTTAAAATTGAAATGTGTTAAGCTGTTGGTTTTCCATGTATTTAAAATAAATAAAAATAAAATATACGTACGTTCCCAAAGCGACAAAAACATCTGAACCCTTTTACACCCTTGTCATTAAAGTCATGTTCGCATATTTTTCCACTGTATTGCGTATTCGATGTTGACTGTACTCACTCGAAGACGAACTCATGGTTCCAGCGCCAGGCGCAGGTAGGGCCGCGGCGCCAGGCGCGCATGCAGGGTGTACTCACTCGAACACGAACTCGTCGTCCCAGTGCGGGTCGGGCGAGGTCCGGGCGCGCGTGCGCGCCACGGGCGCGGCGCCCAGGGCGAGGCGGAGGTAGGGCCGCGGCGCCAGGCGCGCATGGAGGGTGTACTCACTCGAACACGAACTCGTCGTCCCAGTGCGGGTCGGGCGAGGTCCGGGCGCGCGTGCGCGCCACGGGCGCGGCGCCCAGGGCGAGGCGGAGGTAGGGCCGCGGCGCCAGGCGCGCATGGAGGGTGTACTCACTCGAACACGAACTCGTCGTCCCAGTGCGGGTCGGGCGAGGTCCGGGCGCGCGTGCGCGCCACGGGCGCGGCGCCCAGGGCGAGGCGGAGGTAGGGCCGCGGCGCCAGGCGCGCATGGAGGGTGTACTCACTCGAACACGAACTCGTCGTCCCAGTGCGGGTCGGGCGAGGTCCGGGCGCGCGTGCGCGCCACGGGCGCGGCGCCCAGGGCGAGGCGGAGGTAGGGCCGCGGCGCCAGGCGCGCATGGAGGGTGTACTCACTCGAACACGAACTCGTCGTCCCAGTGCGGGTCGGGCGAGGTCCGGGCGCGCGTGCGCGCGACGGGCGCGGCGCCCAGGGCGAGGCGGAGGTAGGGCCGCGGCGCCAGGCGCGCCGGCAGCCGGTGCGCCGTCAGGCAGCGCACGCGCAGCGCGCGCAGCCACACCACTCGCGCCACCTAAAGGCCGCGGGACACATTTATTTATTCATTTTATTACACATCACCAAAAGACACTATCCCCCTCCCTCGATGCCCGTTGCTTCGCGTAAATATAGGCCGAACAGTTTTCTAATACATGGCTGTAAATAATTGAATAAGTTACCAAAGGACATTGACATAATTAACTCAACAGCAATATTCCTATTTAAGTTTAAGTATTACATAACTACTAAAGTTTTTGAACACTACTTTGACAGCAAGGTAGTAGTAAAGTAGTGATCACATAAATTTAAATTTTACTATGAAGTTAACGGTGGGAACCTGTAATTGGGTCTCCAAATAAATAAATACATACAAAGAATATATAAAAGCAAAGAGAAAGTACAATATTGATTTACTGTACATACATACAGCTAGAATTTGCAATGTGAATGGAATTGGGAAATAAATTTGCCATGTGTATCTAGCCAGGGCCTAGTCGATGCTAATTAATTGACAATACAATAGGGTATATATAGGTATGCCTAGTTTTTCCAAACTTTCAAGTAATATATCATTTTAAGATTTTGTTTTCTTATCTGTAACCATTCGTCTACCGGTCCCTGGGATCCCCGTGATCAGAACAAAAGAATGTTATTGTTTATTTTTTTCGCCGGGAGACGACTGCTTTTAATGGTATTACGCTAAAGATTTGGTTAGGACCTTTTTTGCAATAATTTGGAAGCAGAACGCGCGATCCCAGAGGGACTCGCGCTGATACAACTGATAGTTATCTACCCTATCGAAATGTACCTTGCACTGGTGGCGCGCTTGTTGCACGCAGAGCGGGCGCAGCGCTTCGAGCCACGCGCGCTCGTCAGGCGCGCTGTTGGCCGCCAGGAACGTGTGCGTGGACAGGCAGGGCAGCGCGCGCTCCACCAGTTGGAAGCAAAACGCGCGGTCCCAGAGAGACTCGTGCACCTGTCATACATAAACTCAAATTTTTAATTAGAGCTAGTAAACTGACGTTTACGGGCGCACATCGGAAGTGATTATCACGTAATTACATATTTTAAAATTTGAACAACGGTAGGTAATAATAAAATATAATGTATGAAACTTTAATTTCAGCATAGAAATACTCTCATAGCCATAGCTAAGTTACTTATATGTTATTTAAGACTTTTTTTCTTAATAAAGGCAAAAAATATAATAGATTAGTAACTTAGTATTTAGTTTATATAGTAGGTATAACAGAAAATGTTGTTAAAGTGAGCGCACTATTCGCCAACAAACTGACCTCAGTTTGGCGAAACTATTTGTATACCTACCACATAAGTTTATTTTGAATAAATAAAAATAAAAAAATAAATAATAATAATTGTTAAAGTACAGTGCTATTCATCAATGAAAGTTAACCCTTATATCACGAGTCACATGAATTTTTATGTATATTTTTGTGAAATAATGTCTAAATTACGAAATAATCATGCTGACATCTGTCAGTTTACTAGCTCTAATTAAAAATCTGATGTACACATCTTTCATAAAATTCGCGGGATTCTCACCTATGGAAAAAATTAACTCTTTTCTACGAAACTTTTCGTACACGAGTAACCGTCTATTGTAGCAGTCGTTAAGCCAAGTTAGAGGCTTGAGAACTTCTAACAATCAAGTTGCCCACTCACTTGACAAGTCTAATCCCAATAAGGTCTTGTTTCCCGTTGGGTTGGAAGGTCAGATGGCAGTCACTTCAGTAAAAGTATTGCCTACGCCAAATATTGGGATTAGGTAGCGGACCCTAGTCCCTGGACATCCTTCAGGATGCAACTGTACTGGGATAACGCTAGGAGGATGATGATGACACGGTTAGCCTTCCTACCTGCGCGTTTTAACGGAGACGTGCGGAATCGACCAGAAGAAGATCAATGTATTTTTCGTATTTTATTCTCTTATGTTTATTTGTTCGCTACATTTACACACAAGTTACAACAAATAAAAACAAAGAACGAAAAAAAATACGCGACGGACTTAAAACAACACCAACCAAAAAAAGAAACAATTTAAACAGATTTATAAAAAGGAAAGAAAATAACAAACGCTGTTATAAAACATTTCAATATAGGTACACTGAAATATAGGTTGGTTGTGTGCATTACAGTGCGTAGCTTTGCTCGCAATTGAGCAAAACACCGGTGTTCTGTCAGAACCCAAAAGACATATGCGTTAAAAATATGTTATAGTCGGAAAATCATACATAAATAAAATAAAATATTATTTTGGTCGTTTTGGAAGCACAGTCACACAACAAACACTGCAACCGAATAGCCGTGCAGAATTCCTACCACTTTTTCTCCATGAGCATTTTCTTGAAGTGAGATTTAAATGATTGCTTTGATGGTAACCGTTTAGACGCTTACTTGCGTGCTGGAGGAATATTATTCCAGCATATTGCAAGATAAGGGAAGCTACCTGTAAAAGCAGCTGTCCTGTGGGGGTGTACTTCCAAGAGACATCGACGTGTAGAACGGGTGCTAAGACGTTTGTGGAATCATGAGATTCTTATTCTCATGTACAGATATTCTAGTCTTTTGTATTTTAGGACATCAAAAAGAAGGCAAGCAAGGTGTAAATGGCTACGGGAGGACATGTTCAAAATTGAGGCTTTGTTTAAATAAGTATTGATGTGGCTTCTAGGTGGATTCGAGTAACAGAAACGAGCACACGCATTTTGTACACGTTGTACGAGACGACGAGTTTTAGCCAGTAATCGAGGTCCATAAATTGTATGTCCATAGTTCAACCTAGAGAGTATCCACGATTCACAGAGAGTCACGCGTACCTTTTCACTTAAAATATTCCGTATTTGGTACAGTACTTTCAATCCGTAAAAACAAATTCGTACCAAATTCCTGATGTGACTTTCAAATTGACTGTCAATTATGATACCTGAATTCCTGGCCTCCTCAATTAAATAAAAACATACCTGATACAGATAAGCACACGACAGATCAATGAGTCCCTTCGGCTTGGTCCGCTTCGGCGAATCATAGAAATACAGATGAGTATCAGTCCCCTCTTGCAACAGCACGAAGTACAACGCCTTCCACTTCTTAGTGGCCTTATCCGACTTCTTGTTAAGGTAGCCTTGGTGTTTAATGCCCTTCATTTTCTTGAGACCAATCTGGTCGCGACATTCTCGTAGGGTGGCGTATATCTTCTCAGCGGCTGCTCCTGTTGTCGTCTGCTGTGGCTCGATAACGTGGCCTTCGGCAATCAGCTGTATAAGATTACATTAAAATAGTATCAACGGATTTCAGTTGTTGCAAGAATAATTTGTACATAAAGCCCCCGTCCCTTACTAGCAAGTGCGCAAGCCAGAGGGAAGAATGGTTTATGTTGCAAATATACGAAATAAAACTAGCTAGTCCGATCTGTGTAGGTACAAGTTGTCATTTATAGACACGTGTGTCTTTAAGCGACGCCTAACCTTTATGTTTTAGGAATGGTCCATATTATATTTTTTATTGATAGTAGACTTATTATAGAGTTCAAAACTGTTGCCGGTTTTTTTATTAAGTTTCGTTTTTAAGAAATAGTTTTTGAATCTTATCACACGTTTTGAGGGATTAAATTAATTATTTAAAAGGGGACAAGGTAGACTAGGATAGTCGGCGGTAAACAAGACTGATAAATTCTACTGATGTACATGAAGAAAGCACCGACAATTTTACTATCTAATCGTTGTAGGCTATCGATGTATGTCATGGTTATCTAAAACCTGGATAGTTTTATTATTATGAATGGAAACAACTAAAGATAAGCAAGATCATAAACAAACTAAAAAGAAAACACATTAGGTGACAATCTGTATATCGTGCAAAAATAACTTACTGGTTGCCCCAAAGTATGTCCTTCGACAATCTGCTCCCTCCTGTATCTATTTATAACAGCATCAAGGCACTCAAACGTCCGTCCCCCCATCAGGTACCTCACTCCCTTCTTCTCAATCCTGAACCTCTGTATCTGATTATTGATATGGAAGAACAGGGAATAGTCTCCGGGGGAGTTGTCCGAAGGTCTGACAAGGAAACTACCCGGACCAGCCTTGACTAGCATATCTACTGCTTCACTCTTGGAGCAGTTTGGGTGGAACCATGAGAAGACTGTGTTGGGATCGATGGATGGATCCAGATCTTCAACCAGTTCTCGGAAGATCATGCCTTGCTCTCCGGTCCTGTTGAGGAAGGAAGCTTGAAGTTTTCAATTATTTTCATAGATCAGTAAAGTTCAGTGAAATCGAAATTAGCTATATATTGATACTTTCCAAGTCTCTCGATTTCGCTCATTTTATCCGTCAATCAGACTGACGACCTCAGCTATACATGAATACATTACTTGAGATACACTTTGCGAGACCATGCAAGTGTAAAAGATAATGTTATCACCTCAGTCAGCCAACTTACCTATGAGCGGTGACCCAGAGCCACCCATCTCCCATGTCATTGTGCACAAAGAAAATGTCTCCCTTTTGGAATGTGAGCTCGTCGGTGTCTGGCATCTTCGTGTAAGGCAGGATCGCCACGACTCTCTGTTGAATGAAAACGAAACCATCAGCACCTTTTCTATTCCACAAATGCGTACTACTTAATTTTCATTTTATTTGTAAAGCTTGTTTGCTCTGATGCTCATGTCATGCCTCTCTTCGTTTTTCGTCTCTTTCACTGTAATATGTGATATATTCTATGTTCTGCGGGAAATATTCTATGTTCTGTGGGACTATCGTTTTGTGGGAAAAGGGAAATTTTCCGTTTTTGTCGGGTTTATATACATATTTGAAATACAAATTAATTTCTTTTTTATTGAAACATGAGAACTCAATTAGTAACTGTCAATTTAAATTTGGGGAATAAGCCAAAATCAACGTTTTTGCGAATATTTATAGTCCCATATTTTATTATGATTCTAATTAATTTGTGTAATTTACTATTGTATAATTTAATGGTTTTCTATCCAGATAGGCATACGTTATAAATTGTACGATGAGTCATCATCCCTATTATTGACTTGCAATATCATAATCAAAACTTAAGACCTTCGCTCTTGTCGGTGGAGTAACCGCTACTCTTCTCTATTCATTGCCAGTCTCTTGACTTCCCCATACGACGCGGCATCAACTTCCTCCGTCACTCACGTGTAATCAGACACCGTTTTCGGTACGGTATAAACGGTATGGTAGCGGTATTGGATATCGATACCACTTCGTTATAAAGGTAAAACTATACCGGTTGAAATACAAAGATACGCTACCGGTACAAAATAAAGATATCGCTATTTTTCATAGGTGCACTAAAACCTTTATCATAACGGTAGCCAACCGGTATTATTTCGGTACCGAAAAATTATGATCCTAACTTTTATAATAGGTACGTCAGCGCTACCAGCAGCGAACCGCAACTAAGTCAGTAGCTATCGCGCCGAACGAAATTTAACAAAAATGGGTATTTTAGGCATACACCCAATAACTAGCGCTGATTGGTTGGCGCCGTTGATGGCACTCTCGTAAAGCCCAAACGATACCTTAATGAAAACTGTTCAGGTATCGAAAAAAATAGACCGTCACATTCCGCTACCGAAAAATTTATTTTGCGGTATCGAAACCTAACCGAAACGAAACGGTATGACGTCATCCCGTTTTAAAAAGCTGCCTTTATTTTCCGGTTATGCAGTCCCTATGTTTAATATAATCGTACCTTTTTGTCGTTGACAGGTTCCGGCGGCGCGACGGGCTCCACCAGGCGCTCACGCTTCAGCAGGTCGGAGCAGTGGCTGTAGAACCCCACCAGCTCCGTCAAGGAGTCGAACTGGCGACCCCCGATGTAGTAGTCGCCGCATACCGCTGTTATCCTAGTTCAAACAGTCACAAATATTATACTTCGTACTCGGTCCGGCGGGTACCCCCAATATGGGGTCATGCACATTTTTTTCAGGACTCCATGCTCCCACTGTGGAGTCACGTTCCCATACTGAATGCACTGTACAACTATCAGTTTGTGACATTTCGATTACGCTCATACAAAACAGTATGGCGTCAGTGAACGTGTCAACGTATCGTAACAGGACAAATTCGAAACGCAACAGTACGTTTACAAGTGATAGCTTTTGCCCGGGACTTCGCGTGGAACTCATTTATCTGGTAGTTTCATACAAACTGCCACCCCCCATTTCATAAAAAACTATCCTATGTCCTTCCTAGGGTCTGAAACTATCTTCATACGAAATTTCATCTCAATCGGTTCAGCGGTTTAA
The DNA here is from genome assembly GCA_963556455.1 of Epiblema foenella. Taxonomy (NCBI): domain Eukaryota; kingdom Metazoa; phylum Arthropoda; class Insecta; order Lepidoptera; family Tortricidae; genus Epiblema; species Epiblema foenella. Next base: position 8,121,630 of record OY747113.1, on the reverse strand, counting down.
ATGTAAAGAGGTAACAGACAGGCCGAATTACTTTCGCATTTATATAATATTAGTATAATAGATTATATTCTCGGACGCAGCAATAGAGTCTAAAGGTCGAAGTATTTTGATGAATAGTCTGTGTCTGAAAATTATTTAGGCTAGTTTTTATTTCAAACCAAAATGGAAAACTATGGAGTCCTGCCAGTTGGAAGACTAATATGACATTACTTATGGATAATAAGTTCGAATTTGTGTCCGAATGACCAGTTCCATGTCTATTATTATTTTCTTCATAAATATGTGCAAAAAAATATTTACATTTTTTTTTTATATAATACCAGATAGGGTCGAAATAAGCAGTAATTTGCGAGTTTTTTTTTTGATAATGTATGCGTCGTTTAATTTCATGTACGATAAATTACAATTGTATACCCCACAAGAGATGTATATTATGTAAACAGTATCAAAATAACTGGAAATAATAATATGTAATCAGCCAACAGGATGAAGCTAAAGTTTAATTTGCTTATCATTCATAATATGTACAATTGATACTGTTTACAAGTTACAAAAGAGTGAACAAATATGGTCTCTTACCTAAAGTGGTTTATTCCAGTACGGCCCAAGTAACTCAGCACATAGGAGCCTGGTTTGCGATCACTTTCACGGACTGAAAGTAATTATTAATTATTATTTATTACTCAACAAAAACATAACGAAAAAGGCTTAGTAGCCTAGATTTAAAAAAAAATTGCGTGAAAAGTGCACTGCAATAGGGATGTTGACAAACAAATACCATACTCTATTCAAAACTTATTCCTAAAAGGCTTCAATGCCAAGCTGCTTAATTGCGAAAGTGACCCAGACGCAATTTGGAGAGTGCGATGGAAAAAAACTAATAACTTTCGCAGTAAGCATTCCACAAGGTAATGTCGGGAGATAATTAATCACACTCCTTGCTGCAGAAATAACAGAACTTACGAACAAATTACCGAGAGAAGGAAACTCTGAAAAACTAATCATTTTATGTAGTACTACAGAGAGATCCCCTGGTTAAAACTGGCCAGGATATCAGACGAAAGCCAACGGCTTCAAAGAAGAATGGAAATGTCAAATCACTATGACGAGCTCATTAGCGAAGCTATACTGCAATTTTTTTTATACCACGTCGGTGGCAAACAAGCGTACGGCCCGCCTGATGTTAAGCTGTCACCGTAACCTATAGACGCTTGCAACTCCTGGGGTGTCACATGCTCGTTGCCGACCCTTTCAAATTTTACCTCAAATAACAAACAGAAACAGGACGATGACCATGCTGTCCGAATATGACTACCCCGAACTGCCTATAATGGTGAATGTCGATATTACTTCAAATCATATAGAAAAGTTGCTAGAAAACTATCTGGTGGAGCTGGTCCAAGTGGTTCAGGTTCAGAGTAATGGAAGTCACTCCTCCTTCATTTTGGAAATCATAGCTCCGAACTAAGGGAATCAATCGCAGCACTAGCCAGAAAACTTAGCAGTGAAATAGTCGAATGGGATTGCATTAGAACTTTGCTGGCAAGAAGGGGGATGGCACTGAACAAATGCCCCGGTGTTCGCCCAATCGGCATCGGCGAAATATTACAACGCATCATTGCTAAAGCCATGGCCACTACAACAGGGCTAGACGTTCAACAAGCGTGCGGATCTGATCAGCTCTGTGCTGGAATAAAATCACGTATTGAAGGAGGAATCTATGCTATGACCAAATGTTTTAGAAGGTGAAGATGATGAAGGCCTCCTTTTAATAGTGGCAGCAAATGCCTTCAATGCACTGAGTCATCATATCGCTCTTTGGATTGCTAGAATCTACTGGCCACGTTGTGCAATATTTCTTTTCAACATTTACAGAGGCTATGCAGTCATTTGCTCCAATGAATTTATTTTCAGCAAGAACACAAGGCGACCCATTGGCAATGTTAATGTACGCAGTTGGGATTTTACCACTAATTCAAATTTGCAGACCCTAGAAAATATATATAAAATTGGTACGGCGATGACTCCGCTTGCTTTGATAAACTAACTGATATAAAAGACGGGTTAGAAAAACTGATGGAACAAGGGCCCAAATATGGTTACTTTCCGGAACCTTCAAAAAGCTATATTATAGTTAAAGACAAGTCAAGCGAAGAGTCTAAGAGACTCTTTGGGAATCTAAACGTGAAGACTGTACTCTCTCTCTTTGATTTCTGGGTGGTGTCATTGGCGATGAAGGCGGGAAAAAGGAATATATCAAAGAAAAAGTTAATGAATGGACAAATTGTATTAAAACATTTATCTAGCAAAAAGCACCCACGACATGTACATACAGTCTTTACAATATCACTCAAATGCGAGTGCCGCAAATAGTACTCAACCAGCCCTATAGGGGACCTGTTACTAAACAATGTGTGGGAACCTGCAAGGAAAGCGTTCTTCGACGTTCGCATAATAAATGACGACGCTTCTTCTTACAGCAACCTCACATGACAACACACAGCACAGAGCCATAGCCGAGAGAAACACTCAAAATACGACCGAGCGGCTGAAGACTTAAGAGCTTACTTTACTCCACTCGTCATCTCTTGCGATGCAGCCTTAGGGACTGAATATAACAACTTCTTAAAAAAACCGCATCAAAATTAAATATGAAATGGGGAAATGCGTATTCATAAGTAATGTATTGGCTGAAAGTAAAAGTACAGATTTCAATGATAAGAGCTGTCTCAATAAGGGTGAGTGGCTCAAGAAGACATATAAGGCCATTAAGATGTGAAGATGGAGCAGGAATCCTATGAAGATATGAATTAAATACTTCATTCAGATGCCCAATATGTACTGCATGGGACTATACAGCTGCTTGTATCTTATGATATATGTATGTATCTAATCAATTAACTTTACTTTGACATTGTATGTACTACCTAATTGTACTATTAACAAAAGGGATGTTGACACCGAATAAGAAAATCAATAAGTACATTTTTTCTGGAAAATGGATCAAATTCTTATTAAAAATAATCAAATGGCGAAAAATTAATTCAAAAGAATAAATAATTACACATTAAGTCTTCAGTTTTAAGAGGGGGCATACTCTGTCCCTTTTCCGTAAAACGCACCTTTGTATTGGAACGATCGTCATTTACTATGGCACTCGAGGTCTGTGACGTCAGTGATCTGTCGCGCTCTCTCTAACCAGCTACATTAAATCGGTTGTAGATTCGTTATTTTTGGAGATATTTGACTAGGTCTTCACCAATTGGCATATTTGTATGCCTTATTTCTTTTGGAGTAGACTTCACGAGTAGTGAAATTTTGATCCAACAACCCTATAGTAGCCTATGTCACTCCCACAATTCGACATGTCTAATGAAAGCTTATATGTCAATTTCCATTTAACATACAAATACATAACTTAAATAATACAAATCTTACATGGTAGTACTTAAAAAATAAAGACAGGGAAAAATAATACATGTTTCACCAATGTTATGTTATCATTGAATGTTATCTGTTGCTGAGAGGACTTCTCACATTCATATAGCATTGCACAAGCGTGTGCTAGTGCCATGAGAACTACTACTTACTAACCATTGTCTACTGACTTGTGTAATAAACTATTCTGTAATACGAATTATCATTCACTATGTACCTACCAATAACGGATACAAATAATTTAAAATTTCAAATGCATGGTACACTATGTCAGCAAAAATATCTGTGCTACTGACACATTTAGTGTTAGCAGACATCGTACCATTGCCTGCTTTCGAAGTTCCACCTAAGAAAATATAGCATAGTTTCCTGCACGGGCTAAACTCAGCCCCTTCAAAATATCTACTTTGTTTGGGTGCAAGTTTCTGTAATCTACTTGTTAATGAATGTAGAAGGTCCCTTTTCAAAGCATTTCTCATTACATCTAAACTAATTAGTAAGGAAGTACCTATTAGACAGAGCTTGCTATGTGAAAACTAGTAATAAATGTTTTTTTTTCAGAAATGAGACCAAGCTGTTGCTCCTTTCATAGTACAAGATAAGGATATCAGCTGCATGAATGAGAGCATATTCTGTAAAACTAGACATTGATGATGTTAATACCAGTTTAATATATGCACATATCTTAAATTTGCTACTGACATGTAGTATTAATCAATGTTTGCATTGTAATAAAGACTATTCTAGAATATCCCTTATTAATACTATCTATTAGTGGTAAACTCCAAGCAAGAAAACTGTAATGTTTATAGATTATGAAGAAGCATATGAATTGTATTTGAGATAATTACTGTGTTTACACAAACAATTATCAAGGTTTTTCCTGTTCACATATCGCATCAGGCAAATATTATTGCATGCATATATTTGTGTTAAAGGATATGTTTTGACATTGGTAACAGGGCTCGAAAACCGGTTTCGTCTTCATACAATTAACCGGTTAAAAATTTCGGTTAATTGCGTTTTACGATATTATTTCGTACTTAAAATCATTTATTGCATAGCTAAAGTTTAATAAAAACAAATCTTAAAATGAAAATAGAGATATGACAAATACTTTAAGAGACATTTCCGGTAAAATATATAAATCGGTTCCGAGCCCTAATTGGTAATAAGTAAAATGTTTATATGATGAAAAATTAACATAATTAAATAGGGATGTTGACACCAAACGGCGAAAAAAGTAACTCAAAATAATAAATAATTACAATACAATACAAGTACTCTTTATTGCACACCTCACATAATAAAGCAGCACATACAAAAGAAAAAACAAAGATACAGGGAGACAGAGGCAGAACAACAGGCGGTCTTATCGCTAAAGAGCGATCTCTTCCAGACAACCTTTGGGTAGTGGAGAAATGAAATATAAAGCTGAAAAGTAGGTGGTGCATAAACTATTACAATGAGAACATAAAGTTTCCAAAACAACTATTCAATATATAAATACATACAAATAATATATAATTATGAAATGTTGACGAGGATGATGGTACTGTTAGGAGCAAGTTATGTGAAGATCTAAGTGATTTAAAATAACTGAAACGCTCTTTTAGATAGCAAGGAGTAGCGGGGTTAAAAAGAATACTATAAAGAAGAGAATGAATGTGGAGGTTACGACGATGATGGATAGAGAGCCACTTGAGTTGAGATCGAAAACTAGAGACATGGTCATATTTGCGTAAACCAAATACGAACCGAATGCAGACATTTTGAATGCGCTCAAGTTTATTTAATTGCTCTTCGGATAGATCGAGATAGGAAATGTCAGCATAATCAAGGATAGGGAGGAGCAATGTCTGGGCAAGCGCAACTTTAGTGACAATGGGTAGGAAATTACGAAGCCGTCGGAGAAATCCTACTGCAGCAAACATCTTCCTACTCACTTCACTCACTTGGGGCACCCAAGATAAGGAACGGTCCATGATTACTCGAAGGTTTTTCACTTGGGAAGAAAAGGGAATAAGAATTCCATCAAAGAATACTGGGGGGAGATTAGCGAAGTCAATCCTGGATATAAGTTTTTCGCTGCCGATCATAATGACTTGGGTTTTCATTGGGTTCACCTTAAGATCACAATTACAACTCATATCCAGTATTTTCAGCAAGTCATCAATTGTGGTTTACAAACACAAAAAACAAATTACATAATTATAAGTCTTCAAAGTTTTAAGAGGGGGCATACTCTGGCCCTTATCCGCAATACTCACCTTTGTATTGGAACAATCATCATTTACTATGGCGCTCGTGGTCAATAACGTCACTGATCTGTCGCGCTTTCTCTCTCTGACCAGCAACATTAAAACGGTTGTAGCTTCGATATTTTTGAGATATTTGAATAGGACTTTCACCATTTAGCATATTTTTTTGCCTTGTTTCTTTTGGAGTAGTCTTATAGAGTTGTCAAATTTTGAGTCAACATCCCTATTATCCATATCCATAAATGGAAACTCCATAAAAATCATGGAATAATTATAAATAGTTAAAATAATTATTCAGATAATATTAATAACATATTCTACCTAAATAACTGCCCTGCTTGCCAGCAGCATACAACCGCTCCTCAGAGGTGTACCGATCCAGACGACCGTGGTACCATTCTGTTTCTGGTGGGGCTAGGACAGCTTGTCTTTCACCTGGTTGGACATAAAAGAAGTTATTAAGGTTAAAAATCTAATACTTTATAAAAACAAACTTGCTTCAACCATTGCGCAGGAAATAATGAAGAATGAGATTCTGGGAAAAAAATGAAGTTCACGACTTAGTTTCAACTAGTCTCATGGTTCGAAATAATTGCCATACAATAAATAAACTAGTCAAACAAACCTTTTAAACTTATTATATGTTATTTGAATAGAGGATTCTCTTGGTTGATCACTATTTATTTTTATATAGTCATTAACTCAACATTGTAGTTCCAAATAATTATTTTATATTTGAAAAAATAATATGGAAACACAGTTGCAATAAACTTGTAATGATTGTATTAATAAATAGAATTCCATAATTAGCAATAAATCATAGTGGCATAACAAAGACTATTTTATCTTTTTATTTACACAATAAGGTCAAGCCAACAATACTATGATATTTAAGTAAATCTATAAATTAAATTTCCATTTCTGCCTGTCCAGAGACAGGCACGAGTGGAGAAGGCTGGAGGAGGCCTGTGCCGATTGGCAAGTGGACATCCAGGACAAATAGCAATGAAAACTAACAAAAGCAGTAAAACCTGGATGGACAAGAAAAGGCTATATATATATAAATTAAATTTATAGCGCTTGTGGCCAAGCGGCGCCCGCATGTGGTATGCGAGGTTAAGCAACATGGGCCGGGGTCAGTTCTTGGATGGGTGACCGCTTTGAGTGGTTACTAACTGAGCTTTGGAAAGCACATTAAGCTGTTGATCCCGGCTGCTGTCTATAATAGCAGTTGTTAAGCCAAGTTAGAGGCCTTTGGGTGGCTTGAGAACTAACAGTCAACCTGCCCACTCACTTGATAATCCTAATCCCAATAAGGGTTGGAAGGTCAAATGGTAATCATGTTCGTAAAAACGAGTTCCTATGCCAAATCTTAGGATTAGGTAGCAGACCCCAGGCATCCTTCAGTTCCTTTGTACTGGAATAACGCTAGGAGGATGATTGTGATGATAAATTAAATTTAAGTAAATTACTTCAATAAATAGTGTAGTAGTCTATGTAGTAGTATGGACAAAACCCATCACAATTTTCATAATAAATTGTTAGGGATTAATCCATATTAATATTATAAATGCGAATGTGAGCCTGTCTGTCTGTTACATCTTCACGCTTAAACTGCTCAACCAATGTTGATAAAATTTGGTATGGAGATAGTTTAAGACCCGGGGTACGACATAGGATACTCTTTATCCCGGAAATCATCTTTTAACCTGTCCTCGACTGATGCAAAAATAGCATTCTTTTGTTACATACCCGGAGATAGATCTCCGGGATTGGTATACAACGGCTTAAGAGGGTGGAAATTTGTATAGAAGAGTGATAACTAGGTAAGCTCCTGAAATAGCAATTAAGTTCTAACGCAGTGAACGAGTCATATGCGGACATAGTCAAGGGTAAAGCTAGTTTTACATAAGTACTTTAGTCTGATCAACTGATCGCACTACAGACGTTTCACGTTTTTGTATAATTAACCAACCGTTGGTACTTGGTCCATCAGCCTCGTCGAGTTCCAAGTCTGCCGCCAGCTCTGCCAGATCACCGCCACCGTCCTCGGATTCCGTCGACGGCGAACCCAGCATTACAGGGGGTCCGTTCGGTGCCCCCACCGCACGAATCAAATCAGCCATTTTTCAGCGCACTACTTGAGCGGAAACATCAAACTATTCACACGCTCATCTACACCAGTTATAACATAACATACCACTCACGAATTAGTCTCAGACAATAGGTAACTCAGAAAATATTCTTGTTTACAGTACCTACTTTAATTCTTTATGCTCTAATGATTAAGTACAAGAAAAAGCCGATGGAATAAAAGCAAACAGGAGCTCCTTGTTACTGCAATATATATTTAACTGATTTCTTAACCATATTTAGCACGAGATAGTGAATGTACAGGGATTATTTTCCATTTACTATAGTGATTTATTTCTATCTGATTACGCCCCCCCGTGTTGGTCTCATCCGCACTTTTGTTTGACTTGACAGTTCATTTTGCAAATAACTACTAGGATAAAAATATACAAAGTTTTCATAGACAACGAATACTTGCTGTTCATGAACAGATTGAAGGTATTCATTAAGTTGAAACTTGTTAGATTATGTGATAGTATTGACTTAATATATATCCGATTCGTGTATTGACGATATCGATAGGCATAATCATAATATATTTAATTTCCATGCAAAAATATCTAATGTAATTTCGCTCTATAGGTTTTGCGGCGTGCGTCGGTCACTTGGATTGTATAAGTGCGATAGATACAAGTACAGGCATCAATTACATGGTGATACGTCTCTCTCGTATATTCATAAATATTGAAGTAAAATCCATAGAATTTAAAATACTCTGATAATATTGGGAGTATTGTGAGTAATAATCACCGTGTAACTGATGCCATAGAACTGGTCACATAAAGTAAGAATAAAACTGGAGCGCGAAATAAACAATTACAACCGACGTCGAAACGTCTGCTACTGTCACCACGTATAACAGTATAAGGATGAGATGTAATCGTGATAATGGATGTATCAGTCTTCGGATACATCTCAATTTGATCAGGTTACCATATGTGTGTCCCTTTCGGTCATTCGCTAATCCTCCTTCTATTGGATCTTCATTCTACGACGAGTCACGATCTCATACTTTTAGCCTTACAGTGAATGGTAATCTTGAAAGTGTTGCCAACCTCAATTAAACCATAGTGCAAAATAAATATATAAACAATTGATCTCTGAGGGCCTACTCCGAACTTCGAAATGCAAAATCGTATAGTAAGTCGTAAGTGCCACCCCTATCGCTCTCGTGTTATACACTATATGAGTGAAAGGGACGGCAGGATACGAAGTTCGGTTTTTGAAGTTCGGAGTAGGCCCTCTGTGTTTTTTTCACCAATCACCATTCGATCGCAGTCTTCTAATGCTACGGCTACACACATCGCGATAGAATTATCGCGATAAACCTTCGTCTTCGGCTTACTGCGAATGTGCATGGCCACACTGTAAACAGAGCAATGCCGCAGAATTTATCACGGAAAAATGGACGAAGCTGTCGCTCTGTATTTTATGGCGCTCAACAATTATTTTCCGACTTTGTGCAAAATAAAAAAAAGTGAACAAAAGGCGGCAATGGATGATTACTATTCATCGAGCAAGAACTAGGTAATTATTTACTTAAAATGGTATTGGTATATTTGGTATTGTATATAGGTGCTATAATTAATTTCCAAATTTGTTCACAGAGACTTTTTAGACAATGTTTTCTGATATAACTGCTGAACCTGCACAATTCTTTAATTTCCTACGGATTTCTACACAAGATTTTGAAATACGGCTGTAATAAATTCCAAGACTCTGTCATTACTCCAATCCATCGTAAACAACCATCAAATCGTAAACAATACGTCGTCGCTTAAGGTTGACAGAACGTCCGCTACGCACGATGAAGTTGAGCCGACTGAAGTGTGGCCGCGCAAGCGAAGTTCATCGCGATAAAAGCCTTTGATGTGCGCAAATTTACCGACAGCGGGGCGAAGGGTCTGCGGCTTCGGGCGAAGTGCCGAAGTATTCGCGAATATTCGGCTACATACATCGCGATAATGCGAATATTCGCGTTATCACGATGTGTGTAGCCGTAGCATTAGTAGTCACTAGTCTGTGCATTCGACTGCATTCGACTTCTAAGTCACACACCGAGCGCTAGCATTGTCAGCTTTGTTATATTTTATTATTAAGGACGTTATTGTTAAATTAAAATTAATCTCAGTAATCTTTCAATTTAAGGACTCTGGTAAGTAAATATATTTATTTGTACTCATTAATAAGTGCACATTGTAGATCAATGCATTCCAAACTTGTTTGCATCGATTTTCTTTGTATTTTGCAATGTCATGTCATATGCAGTCAGTCATACGACGCCATTTTGTGTTCGTGAATTTTCTTTGTTCTTTCTTTAGCCACACCAACTGGCTTATCAGTTTTTTGTAACAAAATTTTAAGTATCATTGTTTCAACACTATCTGTCATTGTTACAGAAACAAAAATGCAGATTTTCGTAAAAACTCTCACCGGTAAAACGATTACCTTGGAAGTTGAGCCATCCGACACAATTGAAAATGTTAAAGCCAAGATTCAGGATAAAGAAGGTATTCCTCCAGACCAGCAGCGATTGATCTTCGCCGGTAAGCAACTTGAGGACGGGCGCACACTGTCCGACTATAACATTCAAAAAGAATCCACCCTCCATCTTGTATTACGTCTGCGCGGAGGTATGCAGATTTTCGTCAAGACCCTTACGGGTAAGACTATCACTTTGGAGGTTGAGCCCGCTGACACCATCGAAAATGTGAAGGCCAAGATCCAGGATAAGGAGGGCATCCCGCCAGACCAGCAGAGGCTGATTTTTGCCGGCAAACAGCTTGAGGATGGCCGCACCTTGTCAGATTACAACATTCAGAAAGAGTCGACACTTCATTTAGTCCTGCGTCTCCGAGGTGGTATGCAGATCTTTGTTAAAACTCTTACTGGTAAAACCATCACTTTGGAGGTCGAGCCGTCGGACACCATTGAAAATGTCAAAGCTAAGATTCAGGACAAGGAAGGCATTCCACCGGACCAGCAACGTCTAATTTTCGCTGGTAAGCAACTTGAAGATGGCCGTACACTTTCAGACTATAATATCCAGAAGGAATCTACGTTGCATTTAGTTCTTCGTCTCCGAGGAGGCATGCAAATTTTTGTTAAAACTTTGACTGGCAAAACCATCACTTTGGAAGTGGAACCCTCTGACACCATTGAGAATGTGAAAGCCAAGATCCAGGACAAGGAAGGCATCCCTCCTGACCAGCAGCGTCTCATCTTTGCTGGCAAGCAACTAGAGGATGGACGCACCTTGTCTGATTATAACATCCAGAAAGAATCTACACTCCACCTTGTACTGCGTCTCCGTGGTGGTATGCAGATCTTTGTGAAAACCCTCACTGGTAAAACCATCACTTTAGAGGTTGAACCCTCTGACACCATTGAAAATGTGAAGGCGAAGATCCAGGATAAGGAGGGCATCCCCCCAGACCAGCAGAGGCTGATTTTCGCTGGCAAACAGCTTGAGGATGGCCGCACCTTATCAGATTACAACATTCAGAAAGAGTCTACACTTCATTTAGTCCTGCGACTCCGAGGCGGTATGCAGATCTTTGTTAAAACTTTAACAGGGAAGACAATAACATTAGAAGTTGAGCCTTCTGACACTATTGAAAATGTGAAAGCCAAGATCCAGGACAAGGAAGGCATCCCTCCGGACCAGCAGCGTCTCATCTTTGCTGGCAAGCAACTAGAGGATGGACGCACCTTGTCTGATTATAACATCCAGAAAGAATCTACACTCCACCTAGTACTGCGTCTCCGTGGTGGTATGCAGATTTTTGTGAAGACCCTCACTGGTAAAACCATTACTTTAGAGGTTGAGGCTTCTGACACCATCGAAAATGTGAAGGCCAAGATCCAGGACAAAGAGGGCATCCCCCCAGACCAGCAGAGGCTGATTTTTGCTGGCAAACAGCTTGAGGATGGTCGCACTTTGGCAGATTACAACATTCAGAAAGAGTCTACACTTCATTTAGTCCTACGCCTCCGAGGTGGCATGCAAATATTTGTTAAGACACTGACAGGAAAGACTATCACCCTTGAAGTAGAGGCCTCGGACACCATTGAAAATGTAAAAGCCAAGATTCAAGACAAGGAAGGCATCCCCCCTGACCAACAGCGTCTAATCTTTGCTGGCAAGCAGCTTGAAGATGGGCGCACACTTTCCGACTACAACATTCAGAAAGAATCTACACTTCATCTTGTATTGCGTCTCCGCGGCGGCATGCAGATCTTTGTAAAGACTCTTACTGGCAAAACCATCACTTTGGAGGTTGAGCCTTCTGACACCATTGAAAATGTCAAGGCTAAGATTCAGGACAAGGAAGGCATCCCTCCGGACCAGCAACGTCTAATTTTCGCTGGTAAGCAGCTTGAAGATGGTCGCACTCTCTCTGATTATAACATCCAGAAGGAATCTACCTTGCATTTAGTACTGCGCCTTCGTGGTGGTTATTAAGTATATTCTCTATTGTAATGCAACAGAACACAAATTGTAATCTCTGACATAAAAAATATATCTACATCACATCATTCCTATTGCAGTATTTGATTAAACTTGTAGCTTGAAAATGTATTTAATTTAATTTGTATAGTATAGGCAAACCTACCTTTGGGGAGCTATTTCGAAAAACGCTGAAACATATCTATATACGAAGTTTTAACCCGTTGGACCAAAAAATAAATAAAAAAACCCTGTCAAGTGCTAGTCCGACTCGCGCACCGAGGGTTCCGTACACAGATGTGTACCGGTCTCGACCCAATTAATTCAGGAATATCTCAAAAAATGGTGTAGAAATTGAACAGGGTACAGCGCCATCTATCACAAATTTCAGTGTATTTACATTTTCCGTCATAAATTAAAAATGATTTGACGTAAAAAAATATTCAGAATTTGTAACTCAAGCAGTTTCATATTCACTAGACTTTCAGATTTTGAATCACCTAATTAGACAGAGGGACAGAAAATAAAAAAATATATTAAAGAATAATTTTCTATGCATCTAGGTTACGCTTCTTTATAATTATTTCAAATCGATAGCATAACTAGTTCTTGCTATTTTGATACGGAACCCTAAAAAAGGAGAGGATTTATGAGTTATGACGTCATCTTTTTGTATGGGATATTTTTAGTTCTGAAACCCGTTCCGATTTTTATGCTTTAACACCATTTCAGCATTTTACTGAATTTCAGGGGTTGGTTGCTACAAACTATCCGATGGTAACTAGGTTTGCCTCCGTTGCAATATATTTTTGTTGCTACAACGATGCTGGCTGTATATACTTAACAGGGCTTGCTATGTAAAGCCCTAGCGCCAGTTTCCCGAAGCTAAAACTCGCAAGTCATAACTGGCAACACTGGATTCCAGTCTAGTGATCGAAACCAGTACTGGAATAATGTGAACCAGCAGTAGGACACCAATATAATGGTATTCCAAATATCCAATCGTTGATCAATTTTTTTTGACGGAAGCCCATTCCATATTGATTTTAATGTCATCTAATCTTTGATCAAATGTCGGTTTTGTTGTCAGCTGCTGAGGGTCTTCACATTTGTTTGACCAAATTTCTTTGACAATCCAATGTTGATTTGATTAAAGATTGGACATAGAAATTAGACAAAGATATTTGACCACGATATCAAATTTCTTTGTCCAATCTTCGTTCAAATTTCTTTGACGGGCCCATATCGGTGATGCTGTCATGTGCTGAAGGTCATCCAATTTCTTTCACAATATATTGTATCCAATATCTGTCCAATGAAGATTTGATCAAAGATTGGCCAGATATTTGACCACAATATCAGTTCTTTGTCCAATCTTTGGTCATATTTCTTTGACGGGCCCGTACCACTGATACAATATCTTACTAATTACCCTAAATGGATATGACTTCCGCTAACCTCTAGAAGAGATCGCTCTTTGACGATAGGACCGCCTTTAGGTTGCTTCTATTTATTGTGATTATATTTAGTGTACTGTATGTTAGTTTGTTGAGATGCGTGTATTGAATCAAATTATTAGTTTGGGAGAACAAAGAAACATCTCTATAATTGTTAACATTTTATTAGGAGGCGAAAACGAGCAATAAGTTTTTGGATAAATTTTAATACAAATCAATGTTAAATTTGTATTACATGTCGTAAATCGTCAAGTTTATTCTAACAAATTACAGTACATATTTAAGATTACAGTAACATGAACAAGGATAATAATATATGTAGGTTATATATATCCTAGGTACCTTGGAGAAGGTGTGTTGACTATAGCCAAAACTTCGTATGAATGTTAGCTAGGCAACAAGCACCATAACTTACAATACAGGGACCAAGTAGGATACTAGAGGACAAAGCAACACCGAACAAACATTTTATGGATATGATTTTTAAGTCAACGATAAATATAGCGAAAGTTAACTAGGAATTCATCTGGGCAATAATACGTCTTTACGCATAACAACATTTTAAACTCATTTAGGAGGACCTTAGAGATATTTTGAGTGTACACACACATCGATTAATAAACGTTGCGATGTTACAGGGCCGGCCTTCCTAATGGCAACGTAAAAACAATAACGAAACTTAACGTTATGAAATTAAAGTTTAAATGACGACATTAGAATAGAAACCAAAACTTCATAGTAAGTTTCATTATTGTTCGCCGGTGGCCCCCGCGGTTCAGTGAGTGCCGCCATCCCGCTCCCGCAGCTCGCACACCGAACATTGAAAGACAACATCCTCATACCATATTACCATTTAATGAATGCATTAGGTATTCTTTCAAAAATAGTTACTTACATTAAAGAGACTTGAAGATAGAACAATTATTTATGAACTTACGTGTAACTAACATTAGATCTAGGTATTGTCTTTTGTATGCCAGAAATGTGATTCAATGGGGTCCATTCACTTGATGATATTAACTATGAAAATGAAGCAATGAGATAATTATGTTCAATATTACTGCAACATCAATATTCGGACAAAGTGAAATATGACGATTTAAGATCTTATTCAATAAGTGCTATTATACAGGTACATTTAACAATACTATTTTAATAGAGGCCATGAATTAAAATTCCTAATTCAATGTTTTGGTATAAATCATGCAATTAATCTAGTTTACAATTAAAAAAGAAAAAATATTATGCGAAACAATACAAAAGTATGAGCGAACTGTAATAGTTACTTAAAATTGATTTCAGTAATAATAATTATACTGTTTAGGACACTGCACCAACAGCACGATACCTAACGTTATCACAATGACATTATAATATGTTTATATCATACTTCGCCAGTAAAACATCAAACATCGAAACACCATGAGCTCCTGGCAAGATTGCAACAACTTACATCTCCATTCTCATAATTAAGTATAAGTATTACATACATTGTATACATTCTCCATTTAGATAAACAATTACTCGCAAAGATATAACTATAAAATCTAATCTCGTAATGTCTAGTATTACACCATAATCCTAATAAACATGTCCTGTGCTTTCACTGTGTTCCAAATAATGTGATAACTCGTTAAACTAACCATACGTCGAGAGGAAATACTATACAAAGGTGAGAGCGCATCTACAAAAATAGATTCACAATAATTAACTAATTTACAAACATTACTTGAAAATATCACTTCTCAAATTGATGCTGCCGAAGGCATGAGCCCGCTGCTCGTCTCGATCTGCTGATAGTGCTAACCACATACTCGTAGCTAGGTGCGATACATACTAAAGAGACACGGGCCGAGAATGCGTTGAGGACTCTGACACAGTGCGCCGTCTATGATAAAATGTATACAAGTAAACCGACCCAGAATTACAGATAAGCCAGGACTTTCAGTCAATAAGGCGCGAAAGGTCCGCGGAAACCTCTTTTCTAGTCACTTTTCGCTGGAATCAACGCTAAATATGACGCTGACTGTAAGCCGTAGTTAACTAAAAAGGCGCGTTCGTGCCCAGTCTTCAAACCCTGCGCAACGAGTCGTCTCTTCGGTTTGCCTCGCATCTCACTCTCCACACCACATTTCTCTATACTGGTGCTTCATTACCATTACTTGCTAGACAATTATCTTAAGCCTAGGAGTCTTACGTCGCGTGCTTATCAATCAATCTCTATTGGTATATAGGAGTGGGAATGTTTATATATTCAATGTATTCTTTCATTCGACCATCCTAGGCTTAATTCTAATTATTGTAACACACTTCCTAGCTATAAAGATGGAAGTAATCTGTCTTCATTCGTTCTTCTAATGCTAGTAATTGCCGTTAGTTGGTATGCCAAAACACGGCCAAGCTTTATTTTAACAATAATACAGTCGCACTTAAAACACACTTAATCGTACATTCAAGTCGATCAAAAATGTAAAAAAATATAATTAAATGGCAACTTTACTATAACATATTCGTAACTCAAATAAAATACATTTAAACATAGTGATTGATTTTTAACGGATTCACGGCTGTAAATACCTAAAATTTACCTATATCATATAATTTCATGTGTCATTTTGCATAGTTTATTTGTAAATGAATGGGAAATCTCTCGTTTTCCAAAAATACATGTTATAACATAATGGAATGTCCGATAAAATAGCAGTCCGATAATATACATGCTAATCAGGAGGGTAAAAAAAATCATGGAAGACGTGGCCAAAATATAGACGTTCATAAAAACAGCATTGAGTAGGTAACATGAAATATTTTAGAGGACAATTCAATATCATTCGAGTTTTTGACATAATGTAGTTTACAGACGAAATGAAGAAGGCATCTACGTATACTGTGTTGCGGATATAACAATTCGATAACGATCTGAAAACGCAACACTCGTTCGCGCCGTTGTTGTCGAAGACATTTTGGTTGGGATCGGGTCTCAAGAAAATAGTAAGTAGGTATGTCTTTCTAATAATTATTTTACTACTTTCGCCACCTGTTAAAGTTAAGACCTTCCGCGATTTCTTTGTAGAATTGTTTTGCGGTTGTAGGTATAATAGCGGCAAAGAGGAGCCCTCCCGATACGACCTGTTATTTATTTTTGAACCTTAATAATTAAAGACACAATAACTGTCCTAGTTGTATAGCAGAGTAGTGGACTTTATTTTGTTATTTTTGGGATTACATATCGAAGCGTCGACTTTCAACGAACCCTTCAGCCGTTTCATATGATCAAAAAATCATTGAAAGTATAAAATTTATTTTTCGTTTCATTATGTTAATATGAAAAATATATTGTTGTTTAAGACTGCAATTTACCCTAGAGCAAAATCTACAAAATCATAAAACAAATGTGCATAGACGAAATGTTCCCACCCCACATTACGCAAGACTATAATAAAATAACACATTGACAGAACGACTCATTAAATAAATATCTTTTTGCGTTTGATTGTTTTGTTTCGCGAATTTAAATTCCATCCAGCGTTAGCGTTTTACGAATTGTAGTTTTTGCTCTAGAGCACTACTTAAAGGTCATCGGTGTTATCTATTGCTTATTCACGCACAATTCGCTGGCGCTTCCATCTTGACTTGACCAGTCAATAGGATGACCTAAAGGCATTTCCTCAGGTTCAAAGGCTCAAACAGGTTGAATTACTTGACGCTGCGGTGCATTAAGTCAGGATCCGCTGCTAATTCAACAACACATTTACACGCTTGATATAATCACGCGTTACACTGCACATGTGTTTGTTCAAGAACATTACGCCATACAATATATATGTTTATGACCGCGCCCGCGAGTAAACACAACTGAGCGTATAAACAGAACAGTAATGAGCTATCCAAACGTCCTCGTCGCGCCAGAGCAAGTGTTACACTGTAGACGGTCAGCTTACATGTTGGGCAGCGGAACGGTGACCTGCACGTAGCTGATGGGGAAGTAGCCGGTCTTACCGTTCACGGAACCCTCGAACCAGTTGTCGTCCACTTTCTGGATCAGTGTGATAACGTCGTTTTCCTGTCCAAAGTAACGAAAATGCATCGTATAAAACATATAAAAATAGCAGATAGTGATATTATAGTAATATTGCTAACGGGCCATTCTTCTTTTTCATGTACATAATTTTCGGACAGTTTTTTATAATTGCAGATTTTGGAATACTTGGCCCTCGCTTCATATTATAGTATACTTATTTAGAAAGAGGTTTAATTAGAGTATCACTACCGATAGTTTTGGTAATTACCGAACCACAGCTAATATCCATAAATCATATAGTAACTCAGTGGTTCTTGGATGACTCACAATATGTATGAAAAAAAACGGGTTTTACCACTGTGTTACCCATAACCACCTTTTTACAGCAATATGTAAATATTTAAGTATTTTTACCTAGAAATTTCTTTTATTAGGTTCAGGTACTATTTCGAAATCCTAATTCTGTACACTAATTCAATACATATCATAATTTTTTTTGTAAAAGAAAACTGATCGTGAAAATGTAGAATGACCCTAACCGCATATAAATTCTTCTTTTACTGTATTAATTAGTCCTCCGTAGCATGAAAAAATCTCACAAGCGCGCTGGATTGAAGCCACGCGGCGATCTGCAACGACTATTATCGTTACATATAAACCGACACTTTATGGAGGGATGTTCGAACTTGGTACAGATAAAGTGAAAAAAGATTTTGAGAAATTTAAATAAAATTGAATTTCACCTGGCCTGTCAATAAGGTTTTATCACTATAGCTGTAACGCGTTACCTTGAATCCCAGCTCGCCCTGGTTCTCAGGCTCGAAGTCGTAGAGAGCGGTGCAGCACGGCCCCTTGGCGGGTGCCACGGGCGTCCGCGCGGGAGACTTCACTGGCGACGGCAGCGGGGACGCTGCGCGGAATAGTCGTTAGTCGTGGATACAAACCGGTTGCAAACGAAATGAGATCTTGCCATGTCACTTGGTTTTTACTCGACCGCTTAGAAGAGAAATGTGCAAAAAGAAAAGAATATTTTTTGTCAAATTTTCATCTCCGCCACTAACTAAAAAGTATAGCCAACAATGTTCTGGTACCTACAGGCAACATCTCATTCCATTTGGAATGACATTATTACTAACAAATATGTCTAAAATCTACCTAATTAACGAAAAATAAAAATGAACTACGTAATGAAAATCAATTCTAACAGATTCAATATTAACACGGCATACAAATTGATTGCTGAATATCCACGTGCTGATTGCAACGACCATCTTCAGTACAAAACATAATTAGTCTTAAAAGATTTACATAAAATAAAATTGTTATCGTCCCTATAGCACACGTACTTCGTGTCTGGTTTAGACTTGGACTATGTTATTTATACTCGTAGATATGGACATAACATATATTCCCTTCGAAACTGCAATCGACGCGTCCAGTAGTTATTATTTGATTAGCCAAGTAATAAAAAAAATACTTATCCCTCTTTGGGCACGTAAGCTCCTATCGTACTCACGAGTTGAATGTTGGTATGAAAATTCTCTTTTATTTTGCCATTGGTAGGATTAATTGGCCAAACAAAATAGCAATCAATTTGTGGGCCGAAAAGGTAGATTTCGAACAATTTTGTAAAAACACTATTTTATTCACGAAGCAGAGGCGCTAAGCGTGATTTCCTTTGGTTGATACTACTCGACTACTTCATAGAAACAAATTAATATTTCATCGTATGTAGTATCCCATTAACGCATTTACTTGCCGGTAACGCACATGCGTGTTAACTTTCATAAATAAATTGCACCTCAGCAGTGAATGCGTTAAGAGCGTTACATTCATATCTGAATAGTTAAATGGACTAGCCAATGGAGGCGGACGCACGGATAAAATGGTTCTAAACATTTAACATTCATTCAAGTACTACGATGATATCATTCCATAGCATTTTTGTATGACGGCCATTCGTTGACAAATAAATGAATGATTGCGGTTTGCAACATGCATGCACGTTAAGATGACATGATAAACACCATAGGCTTATTTCCACTTGTTGGTACCCAGATCATCATCATCAGCATATATACGTCCCACTGATGGGGCACAGGCCTCGTTTCCATGAATGAGTGGGATCCAGCAGTGGTTCCCAGGCAGGCCCAGTGCGCATTGGGGGCTTTGGTTTTAAATTACTGAGGTACCCCAGAGAGGGCAACAAATTTACAGTTCATACCCTACACATAGACATAGACCGAGTGCGGACTGGTGGATATTTATTTTCCCACCTGTTGGCAGAGCGGAGTAGAAAGTAACCATATTAGGTCCCATTATTCCCAATAGTCCCCATTATGGACAAGTGGGAATAACCTAACGCCACTAGAACTAACGCAGAACACAAAATAAGCTAAACAACACTATCAAAACAAACCCAACACTCGACAGGAAAAAACTACGTACCGAAAACTACTACGTAATTAATGTATGTGTGTAATCATGATATATGTTAAGAAATAACTTCAAAGAAACCTCAGCAGTGGCTTCAAATGAGACAATTAGAACAGTCGAACTAGTAGCCACTCCATTGTAATATTTGGGTAATAAATGTGTCTTTTTTAATTGAATAGGATAGCAATGCTTTTTTTTCGTTTTGAACCTGCCTGTAGCTTTATAGGCCGGGCCCAATAAAGCTATAGCAGTGCGCGGTTGGAAAGTAGCCTGGGCAAAATCCAGGGGAAAAACTCCGACGCGCGTGGTTTGGAACACTGGAATACTCTAAAAAATTGCGCTCTATTGAGATTGGATGAGCGGTTTCAACCAAATCTGAGGTGTGAGTAGAATCGAGCTACTGGGATTTTTGTCGCTGGTTCACTAAACCTAGCCTAGCTGAGAAGAGTCCAGCAAGAAACTCAGCTAGGCCCGACCTGGGTCGGAGGAGGATAGCAATGCATTCATTTCAACACCTCAAACAAATAGAAAAAAAACCATTTAATGCAGCCTCAGTATTATTGTCGCCGAGAACATTGTAGTCAGTGTCTCAACAACGCCTGTGCGCAGGGCTTCTACATTTACGCAAGCGATCTAAGCAATCTCGACCGCGCATTTTTTATTTAATGTGTAATTCCAAATCAAGTTATTCTAAGCAATATCGCGAAAGATCAACCTATAGGTTATTGGTACGTATTTTCTATTTTAAATATATTTTTCTACGTAAGTTAATGTAAAGCTATGATTCCGCAGGCGACCGAAGGCGAGAAACAGGTAGCGTTACGTTAGGTATCCTATATGGTACAATTAAAATGACTTGAATGATGTACTTCTAGATTTTCTCTTTCTAACGCCGTGTTTAATGTAGCTAAGCTAGCTTTATAAAAATGCAAATAAACGGAAAAACTAATTTGTAAGATGGCTTAAGATCACGGCAACGTTCTGTTTACCGTTGTTGGAGCGCGAGTTGGCTGCCCCCGGGAACAGCTCCAGGTTCGACGGCGGCTTGTGCTCGGGCGAGCCGGCGCGCGAGCCGTCTTCTCCCCGACGCAAACAGGGAAAGTCCAAACTCAGTAACACTCATTTCACTTTAAACTTAACCTCTAGCTCCCCACGCCGAACTTGCGATGGCAAAGTGACGATTGGAAATTAATTTTGTGAAATAGCAATAAATATTGGAATTTTAATAGTGTAAAAGAAATTGTTTTCTAACCTTGGAATTTATTTAAACCAATTTAACTTTCAGGTGCTATTACTAGAGCGACTAGAGGTCAAAAGTAGTCGGAAGACGATGACAAGAGCCACCCAAAAATGAAACCAATGTTATTTAATAAGCTTCAAACATCTTTTATCAGATTAATGGTTGCAAATTAAAGGCATCAAAAAGTTGGTGCCATACATACTGAATCGAATGTTCCTGTATGACTCAAGAGTTCACCGGGATTTTGTGTATAAAATGTCAAGACTTTTGCATCGTGCATGTCAATTTGTTCGTCAGTGTGACAGAACATATAATATATAGAGAAAGAGAGAAAATACACATCAAATCGCTAATCGTCCATCGAAATTAGTTTCAGGAAATCACAATATTAACAATTTAAAGAAAAAATAGTACAGTATCAGAGTAATAAGGGACATATAACATTCATTCATAGAAAGATAAGCTATATGCAGGAATTTTTTGATGTTTTTGTTTATCAAATATGTATCGATTACCTGTAATTAAATTTATCTTTGTACTTCTTGCATATGGCTTTCAATTAAATAATAATAAAGTGAAGATAAATATTAAGTGATTATGGGATGGGATCGGGTAGGATTGGAACTCTCGGCAACCTGTAAAGAAATCTGATGACTGTTACAGACTCACCACAAACCCTTTACTACATACATTATTTACAATTTTGGTTACAATCTTTTTATTAAAAAAAGGTCAAATTATTATTTTGGATGGTATCTATGGAAACCTAAAGAATACATCACCCATTTTATAAGAACCACTACTAAACAAATTAGTCACGGAAATGTTAGTTATATTTGAATGTTTATAGAGTGTTAATAGTATATACTCGTAGTATAAAATAATAGTACGGAAAATTCACCCTGTGCAGAACACGTTAACTCAGTAACAAATTCGATTAGTTTAAAAGATTTTCATAAAGAACCGTTAAAATATCTACCTTTAATATCAGATGAAGTAACAGTAGCTAACAAAAAATATTACATGATATTATCAACACAAATGTCTAGCCTATTATCATCGCACATTATGTACCCTATGAACAATAAAAACTAAACAGGGCATTTTTTTATTTTTTTAACTCGATAGTTGAAACATTTTAGTTTAGACATACGAGTAAGCTATACGTTTTCAAACTTTGTGGCACAATGAGGGCTATTGCGTATGAATTCGCCACTAGAGGCGCTAGTGTGATGCGTGGTCTCCGAAATGTCAAATCACACAGTTTGTGGGTACAATATGGTCACTAATTTATAATAAAGAAAAAGTATTAAATACAATTTCAAAGTAAACTTTGTTTTCACGCCCATAATAACCAAAAAGAATTACTCATGTTTGACAAATAAATTATCTCTTATCTCTTTAAAAACTTTAACAGCTGTACCCTACTCGACTATTGCCCCTCATTGCTCAAATAAGAAAGTTTACACAGTCGTGTCTGAAAATATGTGCACAGACAAACTGATCAAAATGATGTGAACAAGACTTTATTGTTAAGGGCATAAAGTTGCTCAGATATAATGAAAATTTGTAGATCTTATCTCGCCGCAATAAGTTTCACTAATGGTCAGCTACTGTGGTGCTGACAGCATATACAGCAAATAACTTTTGAGGGAGTTATTCGTGAACTACAACGAGTGACTTCCCGTACCACTATCCTGTGGCAAGCCTTTGTGTGTGCAACAGTCCGCGAAGCGTGCGCCACATAGACGTTTGACTGTGGATCGCAATACATGTCACCCCCCCTTACCCTGCCTTACTACGAAGGTCAATCAACTTTCTGCTGTGCCAATATTAAGATGTTCTAAAGTACGCTCACTACTTTAATTGTGTAGCCATTTAGAGCTCATTTTATACTAGACACCTCACAGCTTAATTATTAAACTGATAAACTTAATTTGATACCTAAATGGCTCTACAATTACATTCCGTGAGTGTATAGAGTCCTATAGTGTTATATGTATGTACAGCTACAATTTACAACTATCTCCAATACCATTGAGACAGCAAGTGTCCATAAAAAAATATGTGATATTTAATTACTTGAAAAATTGGATCGATGGCTTAAACTCCAAAACAAGATTGCATATCTGAACGTTTAACTAGGCCAAAATAAATAATATTTATGTGATTTCCCCTAAGGTTGACTGGTAGAGACATGACATTAGTCCTCCTTTTGTATGATAAGTTTTACTTTTGTGCAATAAAGGTTACATAAATAAATAAAAGTAGGTAAGAGAAAAATAAATTTAAGATCTCTCTCCTTCGCTCATTCGACGTGTCATGTAAGTCATAGTTTGGAATAGCTCGAATGAACTACCTAAACCCTTTAACCGCCATCGTCTGATATATCAAACAAAGTGAGAGTGTAAACGACACATTCTTTAAATATAGATAGAGTTGAAAATTGTGAATATTTTTTGCCATTCGGCGGTTAAATGGTTAAGATAATGTTTTAGATTACTGATGCTCGTAGACATAAAACTGAGTGAATAATATAAACTGTATACTATAGTCTTGACCTATCCGGAACTAATCTTAATAGAAGATCAAATTATACTTTGCATGTATTATATTTTAAATACGTTTTTGGTTGGTAAAATTAACACTAATGCTATAAAAATTATGTCTTTACATTAGATTTTTGTTTGATCGGTTGAAGTAAAGCACCGAGTGAGTAAATGACAAGCTCATTATGCTCCAGCGTGTACGATACACATGCCAAACACCATAAAGTTGATTCACCCGTATTCAAGAATAAAACCTTTACCGATTCCAATTCCCAAAAGGCCCAAAACATCACATCGATATCCCACCACCAAAAGGCAATCCACAACCAAAACGAAAATAAAAAATAAATCCTAAGTCACCTTTCCAGGGGTCGAATCCATTAAACTGATTCCTTGGCGCCGGGTGAGGTTTGAACTGGTGACTGGGATGGGAGCGGGGTTTGGGCGGGGTGGGGTTCTCCCACGCACGTAGTGGGTCGCCGGTACTGAGGTCTCCGACGGAGGAAGACGGGGGGAGTTGATGGCGGGGGCGGGAGAGGCTCTGGGTGGAACCGTACCGCCTACCATTGTTAAAGTCGTGGGTACCCTCGATGTGAAGGTCGGCGAGGGTCTTAGGCACGAACTCCATCTTGGGACGGTTCACTGCTTCCTCTTTCCTGGAACAAAATGATAAAAGTTGTTTTAAATCGGTAACTTTCAACAGGGTTTGTTTCTCGATAATGGCGGAAGAACGGGAGATTATACCTTCATTACGAAAAAAATCGCGCCCGGTCATCTACGTAGCTTAGATTATATGCGCGCATACGTTCTGCCGAGTGTAAACAATAACTACGGTGGGAGAACCAACACGTGTTTAATACCAGATATACTAACCAACCTACCTAAGAATACGCTGAGTAACTTACTAGTATTAATTGATAACCCGGGGAAATTTAAAACAGTGCTAAAAGAATATTACCTGGAATGTGAATCTTAATTTACACTGTAAGCTACATGGTCCATTGTTGTAAACCTAAATAGATAAATAATATAAGTATACTTAATTAATACTAGTGTCTGCCATGTTAAGCTGTTGTAAATGCGGATCAATCCGTGCGATCTCGCCAGCTATTACATAAACCTACCAAGGTTTCCGATAGTGGCTAATAATATGTACAATGTAAATTAGTCACGTTGATTTAATAAATAAAAAATAAAAAAACTAAGAAACGGATGTTTGAGACCGGAATTAAGTGCCACGTAGTAAGTAATAGGATAATTACTACCACCACAGGTGCTGTGACCTACCAAGGTTTCCTGATCATTAATAGCTTCTTTATTCTATACCTAGTAAAGTTAGCTTGTAGTCGCACTTAGCTCAAGAATACCGTTGATCAGAAAGAGGTACAGTAGTCAACACATACATAAAAATACATGAACAGCCAGGATATAAAGTCAAGTTCAAATGTTTATGACTATCTTGTTTGTACGGTGTACACTACGAATATGAAGGCAACTGCAGACATGCAAATTGTCAAAGAACGTTTGTATACGGTCCCATTCGAGAGTATTTTCTTTAGAGAGATAGGGCACAGTGAAACGCCATCTCGCTCATACTTGGAGCAGCCTAACGTACCTGACAGAAAACCGCAGCCATAATAACTACTTTCCCTTTTAGGTATGGTGTTATGTTCCTGATGTTGAATAAAGACGCCAGAGCTCCCGAGGATGCGTTGTGTTGAGAGTCAGGGACCTGCATGCTTCAACTGTCAACACAACGAATCCTCAAGTTAGCAACGCGCTTTTGATTCGTCTGGAGTCGGAAGCGTCCGCAGGCTACAGTATCTGCTTCCCATTAGGCACGCCGTAAGCTTACCTAACCTAACCTAACGTACCTGACAGAAAACCGCAGCCATAATAACTACTTTCCCTTTTAGGTACCTATGGTGTTATGTTCCTGGTGTTGAATAAAATCGCCAGAGCTCCCGAGGATGCGCTGTGTTGAGAGTCAGGGACCTGCATGCTTTAACTGTCAACACAACGAATCCTCAAGTTAGCAACGCGCTTTTGTTTCGTTTCGTCTGGAGTCGGAAGCGTCCGCAGGCTACAGTATCTGCTTCCCATTAGGCACGCCGTAAGCTTGTTTGCAACCGCCATTGTGTAAAAGTAGATTACTATTTTGACATTATCTCGCAAACAATGAACATGATCTTACCGTTGACAACTAATTTATTTAAAATTATGCAAATCCTACGAGCCTTTAGATTGTAAATAAGCGGCGACAATGTTAGTATCATAATGTTTATGCCATTGACCTTTAGATAAAAAGATTAGGTTTACGTATACCTTAATAACTTGGATTATTGAGATTAACGCCATGTAAGACTATTAGGATTAAACTTTGGGCTTCAAGTGGAGAACAGAAATAAAAAGATAAGGTTTAATTACTAACTTCTCCATGAGCGTCGAAACGAGCCCTTGCAAGATTTCCGTACATTGCTGGTGGTATTCCAGCAGGCCTTCCGCGAAGAACGACAGTTGCGCGACTTGCTCCACCTAGAATACATTGAGGTATATAATGGTAGACTTTGAATGTAACTTGTAAAAGTTGAATTACATTCACTGAAAGAACAAATTGAAATAAACCCAACACGATCAATCACAATTAAAAAAAATTCAGAACTAATTAGGTCGATGTATCGAACCTACTTATAACCTCTCTGTCTAAAAAATCCGCAAGCTCTTATAAATGAGTAATAATAAAATATCACTTACATCATTGTCAAGAAGGTTGAACATGCCGATCTGTGCGAGCGTCAAGGATTCCGCGAACTTTTCCTCCGCCTGCCGTATCTCATCATCTGGAATGTGAGAACCTGGCGTGTCAACGCTTAACCAAATGCGTCGTCAACATATCACAACCATTAAAACGAAACAGCACAAATAAAATAACCAAATAATACAGACCAAACAGCGGAAATAAACGCAAGCGGGTAGTGATGGATAAGGTCCGTTGAATGCGCAGAGCGGGAACGAAACATGAAAAAAACGAGCGTATATTAAAGGAATTGCCGGGTGAACATCGACGGTCCCTTGGTAGAATGTGAGTTACAATGTGGTATGACAATGGTCGAAAATCGTGAGAGTAAAAAATGTAATTTAACTTTGAATTGCCTAAATTGTGTTTTACCAATAATATTTCATTCTAACATTGGACGTTAATCGTGTTAAATAATAACATAAGGATAAAACTGCTGAACTAGCCTTGAAATACGATAAGTTTAGTATATGTCACATACCCTGTCTCGGAGTATTGTTGTGGCTGGGGCTCATGTAAGGGCTGGCCTTGCCATGGCCTGGCCAATTCAATCATATAAACAAAAACATTAAACTTATAGGTTGACTGAACCAAAGAGGTAAAAATGCATAGAAGACACTATATTTTAGCACAGAGATAAATCACCTTTTGCTTGGCGACGTCGTTTGCAGTCGAAGTCCAATCTGCGGCCCTGTAGTTTCTTTCGGTGGTGCTGAAATACAAATACGTGGATAATTTTAGCTTAATATTTAAACAGACAGCATTCTCGTTTTACACGACTGTCCAAAAAAGGAGAGTAATGTTTTCAGGGTTCATGTATATTACATGAGATTCTTTGTTCCCCCAGAACTTCTCAACGCCTTAACGGATTTAGATGTATGAGGTATTGTTGGAATCCTTACGTCATCCCGAGTAACATAGACATGTGACGTTGTAATAACAACAATATTGTCATACTGGATATGTACTGCATTTTGTGTGTTCTGTAGAAAAAAAATCGATCGTATCAAGTGGGGTATCAAAATGAAGCATTTGATAAGATTTCAAAAATGGACATAATGTACGTATTTAAAACATGATTTTACGGCATAACATACATAATAAAAATGAAAATCAAAAATTGCGAAATAAAATAATATTTCAATGAAATGAAATGAAATCATTTATTCTTCAATTTAGGCATATTACATGCACTTATGAATGTCAAAAAAGTACCATTTAAAAAATAAAAACACGACTGCACTGGATAAAAGTTCTAAAAAGATAAAAACAACTTTCAAAATAAGTTCTTTATTTTGAAACTTGTTTTATATACAATACAAAACAAATATTCTTTATTACTCGCAGAAATTAAAATTACACACAAACAATGGCAACGCAATACTGGCGTGTGTTAAGATAATTAACTCACCATAACTTCTTTAAGGTCTTTGGTTTGCAGATGATGAAGTGGCTCGAGGAAGCTTTGTTTGATGTTGTCGTCAAGAGAGTATTTCACGTCGGCCATTTGTTTCATGGCCTCACCCATTTCGATGAGACATTGGGCTGCAACCATTATCGGAATCGTCAATTCGGGGTTCGACTACTACTTGGTACTTAGGTTGTTAATACATGTGTTAATACAAATGTTTTATCCCACAGCAGCTGGTCGATCAATGTTTGGGAAGATGTGCCCACATGCAGTCACACTGAGCTGCTCCGAGCCTATGCCTACAGATACAATACAATCTAGAGATACGGTAGTGTGTCAGCCAAGTTCGCGAAACAAAAACGGCGATACATCGGCCGTAGGTTATATTACGCGAACCATTTCGCGCCACTTTTGACCCCCCCATAACATAAAATCTACTACACACTTGCAATTTCGCGAGCCTTGTAAGTCACCTCATATTACCGAATTCTGAATTTAAATAAAAAAAACCTCATACCGTTCACGAGGTTTTGGCGTCCAAAAATCACTGTTTTACTGACTGACTAACATTGCCTGACTCACTCATCAAAATTATCACTACTTGCATGTGACCTATTAGAAAGTTGAATTTTGGTAGCAAGGTCAAGCAGGGGCCAACATGACCGCTTTAGCCTAGTTGGTAGTGACATAGCAAACAGGTTGAAACATAAATCTAAATTAGAAATGCAAAATATTTCTGCATTGACCCCTCATCGGTTTTCTTTCACCGGTTCTTCTCGAGGCAGATTTTATTTTAGAAATCATTTACACGGAGGTGAGAACGACTAACTTTGTTTGATACTTAACAAGTTTTATGCTACAAAAAAATAGCCGGACCATAGTAGCATATAAAGGTCCCTCCCTCGCTGCTATGACTGCTGACACTGAGGGTGTGGACCCTCACTAACTTGTAGGTGGCTACAGGCAATGTTACCTGTAGCAAATAACATAACAAATCATTTAAAGCAATTGATGAAGGTTATGCACGACAGGGCCTGTTATCTAAAGAGCTTTGAAAGTACTTGGTTTCCATATAGATCTCACTTCCTATATTAGTGAAACCATTTACGAACTTTTTCAAATAAAATTTATATTAGGTATCGATCGATGGGATATGTATTGAGCAGTCTTACACAAAGTATGATCAATCCACTTTCTTAATATCTATGTTATTCAATAAGAATAATGTTTTGTAGGTCACACAGCATAGCATACCTTACCTAAAAATTGTAGGATGTCTTCACGCGTGTTTTCTGCCATGGTTTTAATGTCCAATTCTGGATGGAATTTTAATCCAATATTTATTTACTTACAGAAGACAGTGTCCTCGCCCAGCTTCTTCCCATAATGCAGCATACAGTCACCCAGCACGCCCTCTGGTTGCGGATACGTGTTGCTCTTCGCCTGCCCACTCAGTTTGCTAATTCCCTTCACGGCAGCCATCTTTGCACGCGCTGTCGGGTTCGGCTGGAGGAACTCTTTCGTTTTGATTTGTAACTCCTCGACGAGTTCGCATGTTACGTCCGTTTTCTGAAACATGTTAAAATGGAATTGTATTATCTGGATGTAACCTACTGTTAAATATTTTTCATGCAGAATGCAGATAAATTTCAAAATAAAATATTATGTGTCAGCGGGGCTAGTGTGACGCGACGTGAGACGAGGACATCTACCACCCTGTTTCTTATTATTAGCACCCAATTTAATCTAATCAGTCGGTCCCTGAGGTTCGTGACCACCATGATACAGTAATAAACTGCGCCAGGTAAGGCAATCCGGTACATCGGTTAGTAGTGTGAGTGACACAAGCTACGGCACCAGTCTATCGATAGTATGCGGACGTAAGTGTGAATGTGTCGTCGACAGTGACGTCACTGGTGTCACGATCCAGATTGTCAGACCTTGTTTTGTTAGACCATGGTGACCGTGACCACTATGTCACTGGCGGGGAGTGCAGATCAATGGAACTGCAGCGCCTAGCGTACTCGGCTTCCGGGAAATTAAACGATTTGATCAATCCATCTGGCCGGGGGTAGTGGCAGTCTGCCACAACCACGAGCTCTTCTACCCTTCACCTTTCCCGTCAACATGATTTATTCGAGGCGCGATATGTCCAATAATATACGCTGTACGCTGCGCTAATTAGCATGCACATTGCGTGTTTTTAAGTCAAGTAGGTATATATGCCCCAAAAATGTAGCACAACTTACTCTTTCCATCTCCACGAAGTCCAGATCCAGTTTCGTGCCTTCGGCACCACCCATTTTTTCTGTGACATACTGAAACAAAGGGGAACAATGCATTAGCGAAGCTTTTACGTCAAAATATGTTTCATTCGTTAATTTGTGTTCGTATTGTTCACAAAATCTTCTAACATTTATGATCAAATACAGTACCATCGCGAACAGGGATTGTTGAGCCACTTGAAAATAATACTTGGCAGTTTAACGCAAATCGGGACTGACAAATCAACGAGTAACATCGGTCATTCATTACACGGCTAAACATAACCATACTGGAATTGTCACGAAGTTATAAGGACAAGTGAATGTGACAATTTGATGAAATCCCTGCTTGAGTTATTAAAGCAAAATCACCGCCAATGCCGCCATGTTATACTAGCTGTGTACCACAGGAGACCCAGTCAATTTTTTGTAGTTACAAATGTAAAACCTTTTTTTTTTTAAATTAAAACCACAATTGTATTGACACTTAGTGTGTACGTTTTTATATTTGAAGTTGCACCTCCCATAATTTGTCTGCTTTGCCCTAAGGTTGACTGGTAGAGAATGCTTAGAGTTTGAAAATATCAAAATGACGTAAATACGACCTACTTGCTACCTTTATCGAGTAGCAAATCATAATACACCTAAATATCGTGTTTAAATCGCCTTATCCTTAAAAAGTGCTTATATGAGGCCCCGTCTTCACCACCTCACAAAAATTCCTCCACGTTTGTTGTCATCCAAACTTCTTTAAGCCGTCATCTCCCAGTGACGGATATCTCCAGGCACATAACAAATCAATGCTATTGTTTATTTTTTTCGCAGGGAGAGGATCCCTACCCTACCGTAAGGCGATCGTGTAACATTTTAGCATTTCATGCATAGGTACCTGCCCCACCGGCTACGATCAGCAAGAAACGAGTTTCTAAGTAGATACCGATGATAACTTACTAATACGATTTTGAACTTGTGAGCCAGTAGGATGCTCCGATTGAACACCTTAATATTCAACATTGACCTTTAACGGCTATAACGCGCAGCGCAATTCCGGCAAGTGAAACAAGGCGTCTATTTGTTCCCGTGTTCAAATTTGATACCTTCTCAAGGCGACTGGGCAAAGGATGATCACTCATGTGCGACTAGGACGGCCTACTGAGGTGGAAGAGCATTAGTTATTACATACCAAACCGCGTATCTTGGAAATGTTCAAATTAGTTTTTTTATGTAAAAACGCTTGATACCATGAGTATCTGGTAATCTTTAGAATTTGTGCCGACGCTTATTCAATGTTGAAGAGGCAAGTTTGTAAGACGGCTAAGGTAATCTTTTTAACCTTTAACCTTTTACGTAAATAATCAGTTGATATATAATTCAATAAATTATCTCTTATCTCTTCAAACTTCTTTAACTTTGCATGTTTTAGATGTTAAGTACAACTCGAAACCGAAGAGGAGGCACATCTGCTGCAAATGTAGGTATCATTACTTCATATCGTGAAGGGTGAACTATTTTAATTACTTATATTGTAAGACTGATTACTCTTAATTGATACGTAAGATGTTACTATTTGACAGATCCGATATACTTGCAAATACTGCAATATAATTGTCGCGAATTTACGCGATTGCTATTAAAAGGTGAGTGACGAGCCTTATTAGTTCCTTTTTTATGCTGGCGATATTATAAAGAATAAGAAGGTATGAGTTTTTGAAGTTTGATTTGACAGTTAGCGAGTAATGGCGGGAATGAGGTCCCAATGAGAGTTAAGAGAGATAAAGAGGAGTAAGGAAGAGTGCAAGGAGTGAGAAACGAGTTACTGAGAAGATTGACTTGGTGAGTGTTTAATTTTCTTATAGTACTGAGAAGGATACATTGAGAGATTAACTAAGAATAAGAGTTATGGTGGAAGCGGGAGGTCTATGGTGGAAGCGGGAGGTCTATGGGGAAGGTGGAGGACCGTCCTGGGACCTGTGGGTCCCTTAGAGTGAGATGATAGAAGAGTTGCCGTGGGAACAATGAGTCTAACCACAAAAGAGAGGATCCTACCACAACTAGTGGCTCTCGGTTCGATTTATGGTGTTTCCACACGGCTATCATCTACTAGATTGAAGAAGTTGATAAGAATACGAAATCTCTCAATGTATGCCGATCAGATTATATTCATTCGTGACGACTATTGTATAATATTTGAACCTGGCGCGATATTTGTCGTGAGTACGATATATAAACGGGCGACAAAATGGTGAAGATTTGCTGGGATGATTACTAGTGTCTGGGCGAAGTAGATACTTATTTAAATTCGTGATTTGCGTATAAACTTAGAGTCAAGAGCCTTGCAGTAGGCACAGCTAAAGTATCAGCTACTATGAGTCCCAGTTGTGGGCATGCTAAAGTATTTGCATATCAAGAGCCTTGCAGTAGGCACCGCCAACGTATCGGCTACTATGAGTCCCAGTAGTGGGCATGCTAAAGTATTTGCAAATCAAGAGCCTTGCAGTAGGCACTGCCAACGTATCGGCTACTATGAGTCCCAGTAGTGGGCATGCTAAAGTATTAGCAATTAAGAGCCTTGCAGTAGGCACAGCCAACGTAGTGGCTAACATGAGTCCCAGTAGTGGGCATGCTAAAGTATTCTTAATCAAGAGCCTTGCAGTAGGCACAGCCAACGTATTGGCTATAATGAGTCCCAGTTGTGGGCATGCTAAAGTATTTGCAATTAAGAGCCTTGCAGTAGGCACAGCCAACGTAGTGGCTAACATGAGTCCCAGTTGTGGGCGTCCTAGTATTTGCAAAGAGACTTGCAGCAGGCACAAACAAAGTGTCGGTTACTATGAGTCCCAGTAGTGGGCATAGTAGTTTTTATCAAAACGTCAAATTGCTAGTTTTCGAGTTTAAGTTGGTTTAAGCCATCAATAAAAGCATCGCCGAGCAGTCGTAAATAATTGAACGAGCGAGTGTCATCTTCTCTCTCTCTGTTTCTCATTGTCGTATAGATCGACGATTTATTGCTAAGATTTTCATTTAAGAAAATAAAAATATATATAAATTCGATATCATCGAATAGTGAATCAATTATTGTATAAAAATACATGATTTAATCCTTGGTGTTTTATTTAGATGTAAGCCTAAGTATAACATATTAATCGATATAATTAAGTTTACCTGTATATTCGATACTTTGCTGTCGATATGATGAGTAGTAAGAACATTGGTTTTTTAGGTTTATACGACGTTTTGTACTTATGCACATAGAATAAGTTGAGACATAAGACTACCGAATCGATAATCGATTGATTAACCGATATTATTTTAGCGCGGTAGCGCCCCAGAGGGAAAACTTCGTTTGCTGTTTTGTCGCGGTAGCGCCCCAGAATTGTTGGATTTCTTGTTTGTGTCGAATTTCAGGTTGTTTTGTTCTTGTTCGTATTTAGAGCGTTGCTTCAAATGAATCTAGCTGGGAATTCTCATGAAACTATAGTTTAAAGTTAAATTAAAGCGTGGATTTAAGAATAAGAAGTGAAATAACGACGCTTTACGAAGCGGTGACCGTGTTATTGTCTCGAGGAACAAGCGGCGACCGGGATTGTTTTATTTTCAGTAAATACGAGCTTAGCTGAGGTACGTACTAACAAATTTTAGCCCCTATAGCGGTGATATACTTTGGATGTTAAAAGTCGATCGTCAAGGTTGTGGTTCAGTTGTTCTTATCTTATGATACCATGGAAGTTTAGAATAATTCTTGTTTCGAGCATAAAACTTTAGCCGCCATTGCTTTGCGTTGTTTACAGGTAGCAATTTTAGCCGGTTACAACGAACCTAGCCCATTTACTAGGTGTACCTGAATTGACTTGAAAACAAACTATTCGATTCCAAGGCTAACCGTGCGTTGCTAAAACATGGAGCAGTTCCTATTAAGTCGTTTAGAATTACGAAAGAAAAGGTTAGTAGTAGTTAGTTATTTACGTTCAGTTAAACGATTTGCGATGGAGACTGAAAATATATTATAAATGCCTGACCTTAAAAATTGTCATTTTATTAGGTTAGAAGAACATATCAAAGGGGCGCGTGACTTATTGGAAGAATATAGGACGGGAGCAGCAATACTTAGTAGAGACGTTGTTAAATGCCAAATGAGTTTGAAGCAGTCTATAAAAGGAATTCAAATTGATATGGACCAGTACGTGGCAGCAGGCAACATAGATGTTAATCTACTGAATATAATTGCAGACAATCAGATGAAAAGCGAAGACCTCATTATAGAGTTAGAATTAATTGTATCAAATAATTCTGAAAGCAAGGAGGCAAGCGCCAGAACAACAGTGAAACTCCCTAAGCTAGAGCTGCCAAAATTTAATGGAGATATATTGAGATGGACAGAGTTCTGGGACCTGTTCGAAGCTAACGTGCATTCTCAAAATTTGAAGCCCGTGGAGAAGTTGGCGTATTTATTTAGTTCCCTTGAGGATAAGGCAAAGGATGCAGTGGAGGGGCTGAGTGTTACGAACAATAACTACGAGGTAGCAGTTGATACACTAAAGATTAGATATGGCCATAAAAATAAAGTGATCGATTCTCACTATGAAGCGCTATCTAGATTGAGACGCAGTGATTACACCGCTTTGAACTGCAGAAGAAACTTGAATGAAATCAATAAACATTTGAGAGTCTTGACTTCTTTAGGCGAGAATGAAGAAAGTAACCACTTAAGGAGTCTCATCATGGAAAAGTTCCCAGATAAGGTGCTTTATGAACTCAACCTACTGACGGCCAATGATCAGTCTGTATCCTCAATCCGAAGCACCCTGGATACCATTGTAGGAGCAATGGAGCGAGCGCAGGTTCAAACTGAACCCATAGCTACACCGAGTGCTTCAACTGAAGCTTTTCATATTGGGACGAGAAGACCTATCTTCCATAAAGGCAAAAGGTTATTGTCAAGGCAGACTAATAGCAAGGTCCAAAGGCCCGTAGATAGCGCGCCTCGGAAACGACTAGCTGCGAATAACCATAATGTGGCAGCCAAGAGGGTAAAACGAGCATGTATTTTTTGCGACGGGGACCACTATAATGATGAGTGTACTGTACGAGCCCCAATGCAAAATAGCTCGTCTAGTCGCAATTCTGCATGCGTATTTTTTTTCAAAAACTAGTATTTCTACCCGAATCGACTTTGATGATTAATGGAATACACTAGACGCAATGTCACTAAAGCTAGCTTAGTTTTGAGTTGTACAAAGTGTACATCTCGTTATTTATTTTAAAATAATTTAATTATAAATATTACATCTCACACGCAAATAATTACGTCTGCTTCATATTTAAGGCAAAATAGGTCGTCTATTTAAAATAAAACCTGTTTACCAGGGTTCGTAATATAAAATATTATTTTCAAATTGAATACGGAATATTCTCTGTCATGTAAAATGACAAACCACTATATAAAAGGGCAAATTCAGCCTAATTTTTTATTACTCCAAATCGTTTTTCTATCGAGATGGCACGAGGTAAGCCAGTGACTGAAGAAGTGCGGAAAATTATAATCTCCAGTAACAATAAAGGCAAATCTACGTACCAAATTGCCAAGGACCTTTCTATGCCAAGGTCTACAATCCAAACTATCATCGAGCATCATCGAAAACACGACAAAATTTCTTGTTTAAAGAAATCCGGCCGCCCACGAATTACTACTAAAGCAGAAAACAGGATTCTGAGGAAGATCATCAAGAAAAATCGTCGTGCAAGAGCTGGAGAACTTACGGTACTATGGCGTGACGCAATTAAAAAAAACATTTCAGTGGATACTTGCAAGAGAGTGATGAAGAGGATGGGCTACGGTTTTTACACTGCTAAAGAGAAACCGTTACTTACACAACGGCAGAAAACTAACAGGTTGAAATTCGCCAAAAAGTACAGAAATTGGACCGTCGATCAGTGGCGTAAAATTATATGGAGTGACGAATCTAAATTTGAAGTCACAGTAGGCGATGAACGAAGTAAAGTCATTCGCGAAAAAGGAGAGGCATTTCAAAAAGATTGTCTTAAGCGTAAGGTAAAGTTTCCAGCTTCCTTAATGATTTGGGGCTGCATGTCGGCACAGGGTGTCGGCTGTCTGCAATTTATAGATGGAACCGTCAATGCCGAAAAATACAAAAGCATCTTACAAGAGAGTTTGCTGCCGTCTATACGTAAGTTAAAGTATAAAAATGCGTATACTTTTCAACAAGATGGTGCCTCATGCCATACCGCTAAAGCAACGATGGCGTGGCTGAAAAAGAAAAAAATACCTACCATGTCGTGGCCATCCAGCAGCCCGGACTTGTCTCCCATAGAAACGTTGTGGTGGAAAATGAAGAAGAAGTTGCGAAAGGACCCGTCCAGATCAAAAGCTGATCTTAAAGAGAAACTTACCTGTGTTTGGAATGAAACAACCCCGGAAGAGTGTCGACAGCTGGTAGATACAATGCCGCTCAGAATTAAAGCCGTTTTAGATGCAAAAGGAGACGCCACCAAGTGGTAGACGTTCTAATCTGCGTCGGTAACACTAAAGACGAACTTTTTTGCATTTTAGTACAATTGGTGAAACAATGTTTTTTTTATTACCAAGGAAAGTTCGTTTTTTTTTTCATTGAATAAATAAAATACGATTTATAACTTATACTGTTTTTATATTGCTAATTCTTCCAAACACCTTCGTCCCCCAGAATTTTTAGGTTAACGTTAGTTTAGTACATTTTTTTCCTACCAGACGTACTCATTTGCATTGGGGCTCGTAGTAAAGGGAATCGAAGACAGGCGAAAGAAACTAGTTGGACGTTGTTTCAAGTGCTTGAAGGAAGGGCACAGGGTATCAAAGTGTACCCGTAGCAATAAATGCTATCATTGCAAGGGTAGCCATAACCGTGCCTTATGCCCGAAGAGGAAGCCCCAAGGTAAAGTCCATGTGAACTCTTTCACAACGAATCCGATGAGTAAATGTTCTAAAGTTAAATCATTTTTACAGACGGCCTCGGCGCAGGTGGTGCACAATAACAAGACTGTGAACTGTAGATTACTTCTAGACAGCGGATCGTCTAGGAGCTATATTACAACTGGATTGGCGAAACACCTGGACTTGACCCTTGACAGCACAGACTTATTATTGATCTTTACCTTTGGCACGGAAAAGGCAAAGGAAACATTAAGCCCTTACTCTGATGTTTTAATTAAAACTAAACGTGGCAAGGAGAGACGCATACATGTTAACGTCGTACCCCACATTACTAGTCGAATACCCATACCTAAGATTCCCAAGGCAAATATAGTGGACATATTGGCCGATAGTGGGGTAAATGAGGATCAAAAAATAGACATGCTCATAGGCAATGATTATTACTACTCCTTCATGAGAAATAACACCATTCAAATTGACAAGGACCTATTCCTAGTGGACACCGATTTCGGATGGGTGGTATCGGGTCATCTTGATGAGGAGAATCAAGGAGATAACATTTTGGCAGTGGCAACTTATCATCAAAGCAGCAAAGAATGCACATGTTACATGCAACCAGATTTGCCCTTAAGACAGTCTGACATAAAATTCCTATGGAGTTTAGAGAACATCGGGATTACTGACTCAGTGAAAGCAACTAGAGAGGAAGATGCAGTTCAACACTTTAACGATACAGTGCTGTACCATGAGGGACGATACTATGTGAAGTGGCCGTGGACAACTTATCCACCACAATTGCCTACAAACTATGGCTTAGCATATGGTAGACTTAAAGGTTTACTACAACGGTTGGACCAATCCACTCTGAAAGAATATAATGACATTATAATGGAGCAACTTCAGGCGGGGATAATAGAGGTCGTTCAAGTAGACTCAGAGGTTAGTAGTCAGTCTGTTCCTCCAATTCACTATATCGCACATCACATTGTCCGGCAGAACGGCAAGCGGGGGCGTATCGTCTACGATGCCTCAGCTCGAGTTAAGGATCAGTTAAGTCTTAATGAATGTCTGTACAGAGGACCTTGTATGCTTCAAGATCTGATAGCTCTACTCCTTAACTTCAGACTCCATAGAATTGGAATTACTGCAGATGTTGAGAAAGCCTATTTGCAAGTGGGGCTACAAGAAGAGGATAGAGAAGTAACGAGGTTTTTGTGGGTTAAAGATATTGCGAAGCCTATTTCCAATGGAAATTTACTACACTTACGCTTCTGCAGGGTTCCATTTGGTATCATCTCGAGTGCTTTCCTGTTGACAGCCACAATACGCTATCATGTTTCCAAGAAGAATAGCGACCTACTCAGGGACGTAGCAAACAAATGCTATGTTGATAATCTAGTGACTGGCACAAACTCAACCACTGAAGCCTTACAGCTGTTCCATGAAACCAGGAATGCCTTCGAAGAACTTTCAATGAACCTGAGAGATTGGGCATCCAACGATGATTCTTTTACACAAATGGTTCCGAAGTCATGTAAAGCAAAGGAAGCTATCGAGATGAAGGTTTTAGGGTTACTGTGGAATAAAAAAGAGGATGTACTTACCTTAAACATGAGCGAAGAATTGTTGTCTGAAGACAGCGCGAAGAAAGTTACTAAAAGAGAAGTTCTAAAAACTTTGGCATCTGTATATGACCCATGTGGTATAGTGACGCCAGTTCTCATGCCTATCAAATTATTCCTGCAAGAGCTATGGAGAAAAGACTATAAATGGGATGCGCCTATATCGTCTGATCTGTTACTCAAATGGAAGCAGATTAAGGGTCAATTGCGTAAAATTAGAGGAGTTAAGATACCACGATATGCTGTAGCAAACACCAATGGAAGAACAGAGAACGAATTGCATTGTTTCACAGACGCCGGAAAGGACTCGTATGCGGCCATAGTATATTTACGATCGAGTGATGGTTCGAAAATAAACATATCATTTCTAATGGCAAAGGGTAGAATTGTCCCGTTAGAGAAAGAAAAGAAAGCTGAAAATAAAAACGTCAAGAAAGATAAAAGAAAGCTTACAATTCCACAATTGGAGCTTCTCGGTTGTGTCATTGGTAATCGTTTGCTGACATACTTGAAAGAGACCCTGGAGTTGTCTATCACCCGACGATACTTGTGGACAGACAGCTTAGTCGTCCTCAGCTGGATCCATTCGAATAAACTTCTACCACCATTCATAGCCAACAGAGTCGAAGAAATTAAGCGAGACACTGACGTAGAGACATACTACGTAAATACGAAGCATAATCCGGCCGATATCGCGACCCGACCAGATCTTTGGATGCAGAAGAGAGACATGTGGCTAAGAGGACCAACTTTCTTATCAAAGGGTAAAGACCAATGGCCCAAAGATATGGATCTTAGCAGTCACCAACATCAAGCATCTTTTTCTACAGTGGCGGAGGGTCTGGATGGACAGTATCCAGATTACATACCTCTGGAAATGGCTGGAGATGAAGAACAAGAACAGGTCTCAGACTTAGACATAGCGAGAGATGACGAACCAGAGCCCGATCAGCATCCAGTGTGCACCAAGGTTAAGGAGATAAAAGATTTACAACGAAAATATTACCCGGAAGAGACAAAGGGCAAGCAGACAAGCTTGAGTAGAAATTTGGGACTATTTACAGACATCGATGGACTGTTGCGTTGCAAGGGGCGCATGATGAACGCAAGTTGGTCATTCGATATGAAACACCCAATTCTCCTGCCAAGAGCTTGCACGTTCACGAAGAGTATTATAAAAGAGACGCATGAGAAGAATTACCATGTGGGACCGTCTCACACCTTGAGCTTAATCCGCCAGCAGTACTGGATCCCGAAGGGAAGACCCATTGTGGAGAGGATGATAAGAAAATGCCCTCAGTGTGTGAAGCACGGTGGCGGCCCATATGCACTTCCTCCGCCTCCAGCCTTGCCCGCAGAACGCGCTAATTACAGCCCACCGTTCACGTATACCGGTTTAGATTATTTCGGACCTGTGTATGTCAATACTGAGAATGGGCAACAAAAGCGATGGGTATGCCTATTGACTTGCCTAGCCGTGAGAGCAGTTCATATGGAAGTCGTCAAGAACCTAACCGCAGAGGAATGCATAATGGCATTGAGGAGATTCATGTCAGCGAGGGGTGTACCATCCGTTATTGTCTCAGATAACGCACAGTACTTTAAACTAAGCTCTGAAGTCCTAGGAAGCGAGCACTGCGTCAATAATAACATCAGGTGGAAATTTATCCCTCAGTTGGCACCATGGCATGGTGCATTCTATGAAAGGCTGGTGGGATTAGTGAAAAATTGTATGAAGAGGACTCTGGAGAAACGGCTATTAAATGACACTCAGATTCTAACTGTCATTAAAGAAATCGAAGCTGTTATAAATAGCCGACCTTTGACCAGAGTAGGTCCTGACGTGTCGATCGTGTTAAGACCATGTGACTTCTTGTCTTTAGGTAACTGCCTGAATCTAGAAATATCAGAAAATTATACGGATTCAACGGACACCCATGTGAAACGAAGTTTAATGGAAGGTTGGAAAAGAGGCCAAAATATGTTGAATCAGTTCAAGAACATGTTCATAAACCAGTACTTAATGAGCCTAAGGGAAAGGTACCAACATGCCCCTAGACAGCCAAGGGTAAAATCACACAAGGAACCGAGGGTTGGTGACCTGGTGCAGATAAAAGGCGACACTAAGAACCGAATTAACTGGAAGATCGGTAAAATTATAAACCTGGTACCGAGTTCCGACGGTCATTGCAGAGTTGCTCAGGTTCGAGTAGGAGACAGCACATTTACACGATCAATAGGGCATCTCTATCCTTTGGAACTTGAAGAACCGCTTTCGTCACAAGCAGAGGTCATTGAAGACCAAGAAGCCCAGTTAAAGGTTCCGGATGCGGTACGAAATGAGCCACAGACCTTACGAGCGCAAGAGGCGGTACAGGAGAACGAGCAGAATAAGAATTTGATAGAGAATATGGAAACTTCTGAAACAGTTCCTATTAGAGTTACAGAAGAAGAGGGTAACGAAGAAGTTTCTGAGAGAGAAGCACCTGAGATCCCGCAACCTATATTAGTAGACAGTGGTGAAACTCCTCCTATACCCGAAGGAGATGTTTGCGAGGATATAGTAATACAGGACGAGTGTCACCCACGAGACGAAGTAGTAAAGCGGACGGCAGCGATCCGAGCACGAGAAAGGATCGCAGAATGGACCCGTCAACTTTTCGTCACCCTGTAGAGTAACTCTCTCCTCGTTGGGAGTGTCGCGAATTTACGCGATTGCTATTAAAAGGTGAGTGACGAGCCTTATTAGTTCCTTTTTTATGCTGGCGATATTATAAAGAATAAGAAGGTATGAGTTTTTGACGTTTGATTTGACAGTTAGCGAGTAATGGCGGGAATGAGGTCCCAATGAGAGTTAAGAGAGATAAAGAGGAGTAAGGAAGAGTGCAAGGAGTGAGAAACGAGTTACTGAGAAGATTGACTGGTGAGTGTTTAATTTTCTTATAGTACTGAGAAGGATACATTGAGAGATTAACTAAGAATAAGAGTTATGGTGGAAGCGGGAGGTCTATGGTGGAAGCGGGAGGTCTATGGGGAAGGTGGAGGACCGTCCTGGGACCTGTGGGTCCCTTAGAGTGAGATGATAGAAGAGTTGCCGTGGGAACAATGAGTCTAACCACAAAAGAGAGGATCCTACCACAACTAGTGGCTCTCGGTTCGATTTATGGTGTTTCCACACGGCTATCATCTACTAGATTGAAGAAGTTGATAAGAATACGAAATCTCTCAATGTATGCCGATCAGATTATATTCATTCGTGACGACTATTGTATAATATTTGAACCTGGCGCGATATTTGTCGTGAGTACGATATATAAACGGGCGACAATAATATAGGTACAACGGGTGTGAACATATGTGTACCTGCAAACACCGTGGGCGTTAATAACCCCAATGATATACCTTTTATTTGATATTACACCGTGTCCAATAAGTTCGAATACACCTCTTTTTCCAC
This sequence comes from Epiblema foenella, assembly GCA_963556455.1. Taxonomy (NCBI): domain Eukaryota; kingdom Metazoa; phylum Arthropoda; class Insecta; order Lepidoptera; family Tortricidae; genus Epiblema; species Epiblema foenella. The sequence continues at coordinate 8,079,166 of OY747113.1, read as the reverse complement.
TAGCCCTAAAGAAACAAGGACTACAGGCCATGGAATTCCTATTTTAATTAAAAAGTAAGTTGACGTTAACAAAATACAATCATTACAAATGTCAAGTATTTGTGGTTTGCTTTGAATTCACGATGAAACAGTTTCGTGAAACGATTATCAGAAAATTTCACAATGGTGACAAGCCCAGGTGCTATCTTTAAGGCTTTAAAACCCCTTGGAATTAAACCCAATCTAGTTTATACCACAATCAAAAGGTATAAAGATAGCTCCGCAGTAAAAGACAGGAAAAGATCCGGTCAGCCACGTTAAGCTAGAACCGATAGAGTAGTAAAGATTGTGAGAGAGCGAGTTCGGCGGAAAAAACACCGCTCTATCCGAAAATTAGCTGCTGACCTGAAAATTTCAAGAGGGTCGGTGCACAGTATTCTGAAGGAGGATCTTGGATGCCATGCCTACAAAAAACGAAAAGTTCATGGCATTTCCGAAGCGGCCAAGAAAAAGAGAGTAAAAAGATCCAACACAATACTTTCTTGGCGCGCAGGGGATGAGTTTGTTTTTTCTGACGAGAAACTGTTCGTATTAGAACAGCCTCATAATGCCCAAAATGATCGGTTGTGGGCAGCAAGGATACAAGACATTACGGACAACCAGAAGAATGTTCCTAGGTTCCAGAGCTCACCATTGGTGATGGTGTGGGGTGCAGCACTACCTTTAGTATTTATCGATAAAGGCGTTAAAATCAATGCTCAGATACTATAAATCCCAGGTTTTGGAGAAAATGTTTGCCCCAAATTTAAAAAAATATGTTTGGGAATGAATATTATGTTTCTCAACAAGACGGAGCTCCTGCCCATAAGGCAAGCGTTGTGTCAGGCTGATTTGACCGACTTCTTGCCGAAACATGAATGGCCACCCAATTCTCCAGACTTGAACGTATTAGATTATTTCGTATGGTTTGGTATGATGATAGATACATGCTATCGAAACTACATGCTTAATAAATCGCCAACCTGGATCATTTCAAAAAGGTTATCGAGCATATTTGGGACGCAATGCCAATGGAAGCAGTGCGGGCGTCGTGTGCTTCATTTGAGTTCGGTTAAAGCTGGTAAAAAAAGTTAAAGGTGGAGTTATTCCGAAACATTTGTTGTAAATATATATAATTAGTGTGCCATTAATAAAATATAGTTTTCATTACATTCATTATTCGTACATTTATTTTATTGAGAATCTAAACTGTATGCGAACTTATTGGACACAGTGTAAATCAAATCAGCTCAATTCATTAATTCCGGCTATCAACAATGCGTCTAATGCGTAATTATGATTTTCCAATACGCCATAATCAAATCCATCATTTCACCCAGATGCAGGGATGGAGGGTGGGATGGTGATGGGGAACGTTTTATGGGTAAGATTACCGATAAAACGCTCTTAATAACATCGAAAAGCCGAGCACATTCACATTTGAAAGCATAGAAGAAAGGTTTCCCGTTTAGCCGTGAAGAGTTATCGGGCCGCGCTGTTTAAAGCTTGGCCGGGGTCGAGGTTTAACCCTGACCGAGATCCTCTCGTTTCTATCACAATTCACAATATTACATAAGAAAAGCTCCCATGTAACAGGCAAACCGTCCATTTATGGAATAACGCGTTAGCAATAGGAATGTTGAAAATATGGGAACATTTTGTAAAAAAATGTAGGTAATAAGTACTTAACTATTTATTTTTCTTATATTCAAATAAAGAATCCGTCGCTAAACATTCATGAATAGCTTAAAAATATCGCTCTCGCGACGTGAAATACTAACTTATATTTAACTAGCTTTTGCCCGCGACTTCGTCCGCGTGGAAGTCCTTTATATCGTTAGGGGATGATTTGCCAATAAAAACTCCTCGGGATACAAACCATCTCCATGCCAAATTTCATCTAACTAAATCCCACACAGTACAGACAGACAGAGTTACTTTCGCATTAATAATGGACTTTTGCCAGCGGCTTCGTTCGCGTGAACATCCATATCAACTTCTACTCCGCATACCGTTGCAAGATGATTTCTGGGATAACGTGTATTCCATATTTAAATTCAATAGTATTGTATCTTTATTAACGTTATCGAATTCGACAACTCTAACAACCTTGTAGATGGCCCCTGAAGACATATCAAATATAGGTAGGCGGATTTTAAGTAATTTTGTTTAAGTATTTTTGTTTCACCCCCCATTTCACATTTTATCCGTTAATTGCACAATGTTTGAATGGGGTTCTTTTTAATTTACAACCAAGTATATACTTACCAATTTTCAAGCCTTTATATTACGAATTTAAGAAGTTCTTATACAAAGTTCATCCCCTCTTTCAACCCCCTTTCGTCCCCAATATGTATAATTTTTATGGCTAGTAAAGTTTGCATCAAAATCCGTTCAGCCGATTTCACGTAATGCACGTTCAAATAAACAGATAAAAACAGACAAAATTTATAAAAACTGTTAGAACGTGTTCTGTTATAGATTCGAAGTATCCCCAGCCAATTTTTTTTCGAATATCTTCCATGTACAGACTTTCGACCCTCTTCAGCTTTATTAGATGTATAGATAGATTCGGCTATTCTTCCAGGTAAATTAAATCGTATCAAGAACGTCTACAAAGGTGAGTTTAATTAGCTACTCGACACCAGTCTTTTGGATACTATTAATTGCCTAAAGTCCAAAACAAAACGGCGCATTCAATATTAAGAAGACCACATAATATTCCTTTCATACCTACTGGACGTTAGTATACTTAGTCGGCTATTAACAAGCGAATTTAGTCCCTAATTGCCCCAATGTCGCAGCTTCGCAGGATCCTGTCAGGAGACGAAGGCCGTAATAATTGGGGCACGGCGACTATATAGGTCGAGGTGTGGGTCACGGCCACCTCCCCCCGCTCACTTCTACCTACCCGTCCAGGATGTAGCGAAATGACAAATTATAAAATTTCCTATTTCAACCACAATACGATAAAATTACACCCCGAAAACGGGCTGGTCTTCAATGGAATTGCCTTTTATGAAAAAAGTGCACCGTTTAGAGAGGGTTTATAGATTGCCTTCATTTGGGTACGGTACGGTTTTTTGCTGAAATTTACCCAACGAACTTGTAATAACAACTTAATTGTCTTAGATATACATATTTTAGCCGTCGTCTCCCGGCGAAAAAAATAATCAATAGTATTCTTTTGCCCTGCGATCCCAGGGACCGGTAGAAGACGGGTTACGATTCAACAGGAATACTTTTATCCTGAAAACCTTTTATAACGATCATTCATCGTTTGTCAGTACCTCTAGTATAAGTTTTGCGAAATAAAAACACAAACGAACGCGTCTCCATTTGTATGGCAACGCGAGCAGCGCCTCTGGTGGCCTTTGGTAGTAACTATTTTTTGCCATACAACTCAAACGCGTTCGTTGGAGTTTTGTTTCGAATAAACTTATAATAGAGGTACAGAATTGGGCACAATTAACACGGCGTGGTTGTTTTGTAAACTGAATCACACCTTTATTTAGGTACAGTCATATAATATTAAAAATTATCTTACCCATTATCGGATATTCGTCATGACAATAATCACAAACCTATTAGTTCCCTTAATACGGCACGTAGCCGACTTATTTCTGATTGGACATGAGAAGGCAATGCTGTTTTTGAGAATATGGTTCATTTACGTTTAAATGTGGCACTATACTATTTCATTGGGGAATTTTCCCCGTACAAATCGGGTAGTATCACTAGTTGGACGCTTGCGAGGAAGATAACACTTGAAAATTAGTCCAAATATATCCATACATTCTAGCCTTTCAAGCTTCAAGGCATTTTCACTGAACATCCCCGTTGCCCTCTCTAATAACTTGACTATTCTTCGCACAATGTTAGAACCGATTTCAGTTCCTCAATAACGTTTTTAGAGTTGTCATAATTAACGATTATTATTAATGGTGGCTCAGAGATGAATTGTTTGCGGTGCATGTACCTACAAACAAAGCTTACGAAAATACTAGGAAAATCTCAAGCTTCAACTTACTCTTGCTATTTTAAACACTTATTATATAAAGGCCGAATATAGGCAGAAAAATAGAGCAAAGAAAACTGTGACGTCACTAGTCTTTATCTCCCTCCAAACTTCATACCATCAGAGGTTTTTGAAGTTTCTTAAAAAGCTGCTGAACCTATCGTCTACCGAGAAAAAAAAGAAAAATACATAACAATAACATGTGGCCGGTAATTATCGGGCTCAGTAGATGACGGGCTGTCAAATATCGTACTGTCGTAATCTATAATGAAATGTTATGTCGTAGGCTCTTCCTCATTACTTGTTTGTAACTTTCATTATTTTTAATAAATCCTACTGTTCACGCCGCTACGTTTCAATACTGCGTTTTAGTTAAGATTTAATTAATTGTTTATTGATTTTACACCTTAATGACACTGCACAAGGTATATATTGCATTGTATCGAGTCTTTTCCAATCAGATCTCTTGCATATTGCGTGATACGTGTAATTAGCCAATCACAGCTCAACTCACACCGACGCCATACATTACGGCCCTCTGCTGGAACACTTGCCTTTCTATCGCCTAAGGGAACACTCCCCATATTTCAAGTTACTTATTGTAATTAGCTGTATTAAACAGTCTTTTGGCCTTATTTTTTGTTTTCTATTAATCTTCCTTGTTCCCGTCTGGAACACCTACCTTATACAAAATAAAAAACAGCTAACGGAAGAATGCCACCCCTTCCCTGCTTTCTGCCTTCTGCTTCCCTGTATCTTTTTTTTTCTTTTGTATGTGCTGTTTTATTATGTGAGGTGTGCAATAAAGAGTATTTGTATTGTATTGTAATGCCACTTTGGTTTCATAACGGTACTTGATTGGCTATCAAAGGTTTCACCTTGCCTATTATTATGCACGATTTATGCGATAACTCGAACGATTCAATGCAAAAGTGTTAAATAGATTATGTATATTAAACCATTTTAAATAAGCACGTCCAATTATTCAAAACTATAGGTAGTTGCTGGCCGAGGCAACATGTATGGAATGCGCTATTAGATCTCCATCAATCACAGGGGCGATTTACTCGCACAACAAAAATCGAGGCTTTCAAACCAATATTGTTACATGTATGTAACAACTAATAAGCATTTAAATATGCAGTTACTAAAAACTGTTATAGCCAGCGTCGATAAATGAAAAGGAAACGGAACATTGCACAAAGGAAACAAAGCCTGCGTAAGTCGGGGTAAATGATGATTGTCACAAAATCCACTTAACATCACTGTAGACTGTGTAGCTCGTGGACGTTACTTACGGTCATTAATTTTAATGAAGTTCGAGAGAACCCAATCGGTTAATTGCAAAACATTTCATCCGCACCAAAAGCAGAATCAGCGAAACACAGTGCGCCACGGATTTGGGAGTACAGTGAGTGAGCTCTTAGAACAGTGTTCGGGTTCTGGCGAAACAGTTCTCTTTGGCATGAGAACATGTAAAAGAGAGAAAGAAATATAGACCCGAATCCTATTCTTAATGCCCATCACGGACCGTAGACCGATCATTTCTTTTAAAGTTGAAAGGGTTTCTTTCAATCGAGAGGAAATGACTATTTGTTTTTACGCTATTTGTTTCAACCCACCAACGGAATCGCAGCTGACGTTCACGGGGCTTCATAATATTTGCACAAGTTAACGAGCGACTTACGAGAGGAAATGAGTGACGATTTTTGCTCTTCGCCCGGGTACTATACCTGCTCGTATACAGTTGCCGCAGCTCAATCACCTTAGGTTACTTTAAAATTAGCGATTTCAACCAACAGATTTTACCATTTTTTTTAATAATATCTACAAAATGTTTTGTGATTAAAGGTTATTTAGAATCACAAATAATAATAAAAATCATATGTTTGGTATGAAAATTAAAAGTATGCCTTATACAGACTTTTTTTTAAAAATGCTCGTCGATTAAATACAATTATTAGTCTATACCAGCAGCGTTGTGGCCGCAATTAGAAATTAGTGGAAACTATTTCAAGAAAGCTCCTCATGGGCCTATTGGACCGCAGTCTAGTTAATTACTTCGGTTCAGATCGCTCTATCTACGATGAGGAACCCCTACGCTACGGACGAAACACGAAGCGCGATCGGCCTCACAAGGGGCTTAAAAGTTTTGCACCATGTCGCTTTAATGACATATTTGAACTTCATACTAAATTTCTTCTGACTTCCTTCCTTTTCCTGTAACCATGATATTAATAAAATATTGCATTTCATTTCCAACGGGGGCGAATCCTTGTGGACTGAACCACAAGAAAGACAGGATACTGGTGAACGCATCTGGTCTTTTTTCCTACGAGCATATCATAAAAGACCTAAATTAATGTTCAATTAGTATCACATTTTCTCCATATTAAACTATTCATTTAATCCTTAAATTAAAATAATAGATATATACTTAGCTACTTACTTGATTGGCTTTGTTTATCTGCTTCTTAAAACCCGCAAAAGCCATTTTGTTGATTCCTATTCGTCTAGCCTATTGACCTGAAACAAAATAATTTGACACTATATATCTATTGATTATGGTAATAGTTAAACACATCGGCACAAACTTCGTCTATCGGTACGTTTATAAAATTATTAGGATATAGTATAACAAAATTATGTATATGTTTTCAGGTGGATTATTGGCCCGTTTAACGAAGGTTCCAGTTACAATTTAAGAAATCTTAACTGTCAGGCAACACTGTGGACAATTGTAATTGGTCAAGCTCAAGCGCGTCAGTGTCGTCAGTTTAAATTTGTAGATTTGTGAACCATGCACGTGAACTTGAACGCGCCTGTCATTTGTAATTTTTATACAAGCGAGGAGGGAGGAGGATTGCTTAGGTATAAGTTTAATCGGCGAAAACAAATAAGTAAAATCCTATCGCAGCTATCCAATTTACCACGCTGGTCGGAGAAAAACCACATTTTTTGTACCTAAATACCCGCCTGCAGAATGTGATAATATAATACTGATGATAATCGCCAACACAAGGTAAATGGCGCCCAAAAGAGACATTAAAGTATTCTAATTTAGTTTCAGTAAAGTGAATGGTTATAACAATATTAAACACACAAAATACATTTTATGCATAGTAAATGTTGTAATTATAATACGTAAATTAATATGTAATACATTATTAGAGTAGTGGGTACATGTTTGTATTAGTTATCACCATGCCATATGTGACCATACGGCGATCCGATCCCTAACATCAGCTTGATGCAATCGGGTTGGCTACCTAATATCCCCACATATAGGAGCAGTGCAGACAAAGCGTTTTTAACTTTTACACGACTGCTATACGATCTAAGCTTGAGGAAAGACTATTACTCAATCGTTTTTCCTAAGGAATAAAACACAAAACAACTTCACAGGTTGCATACATTTAACATCGAAAATATCATTTTACAAGTCAAAACCTATCTATATCAATTAAAAATAATACAATAATCAAAATATCATTAAATAAATGTAGTGATACAATGTCAAAAATAAGACTAAAAAACTAAATAATCTGATTGATTTTTGATTTTTATAGTTCCGTAACCAAATGGCAAAAACGGAACCCTTATAGTTTCGTCATGTCTGTCCGTCCATCCGTCCGTATGTCACAGCCGTCACAGACCATTTACTCGGAGACTATAAGCACTACAATTATGAAATTTAGTAGGAAGGTGTATTCTTTGAACCACTATATAAAAGTGATGTGAAATTACAAAAAAATATTAAATTAGGGTGGGCACTCCATACGTACATGTACTCGGTGGATGAAAAAAAATCAACGCAAATATTTGTGTGGGGTATCAATGGATAGGCCTTGCCTGCACCACAAAAATACTCTCTAAATAAATCGAAAAAATCCATAATATATCAAAGTATACCAATATATAAAAAATATACAGAGTGAACGAAATATAAGACCTTAATAAAAAACCGTAACTGGGACGCAATAAAGTGCCACAAACTGGCTGTTTAAAGTTTTATCAACGGGCAAGTTCTTGGGGGACTGTAGTTTGTTATTGGCAGCGTTCCATGAGTCCAGATCGATACCGAGCGTAAGTAAAGTTACGTAATCGCTTTTACTTGGTCAACAATAAGCCTAATTTAACCCTTAATGCAGATTGCAGATTCATTAAGATATTGCGACGGTCGGGGGTCAGGGGCTACCCAATTTGATGGGAAAAGGTTACTAAGGTAAGGACCCTGGCCTGTAGATTGTAGAATATTACGCCAGCCAGGGACACCTATTTCAATAGTACATTACCTACCAAGGGCGGTAAAACAAAGAATGTCTAAGATCGCGGGTATTTGACTTTCTCTTAATTATTATGCGATCTGAGGCTTTTTTAATTACCGCCCGAGGTAAGTACAAAATTTTGTCACCCCCTGGCCAGGCAGTGGGATTTTCCGCGCGCGGAGCGTGCGGTAATTGCCACTTTATGGCCAGGTGTGACATAAAGAAGGTTAACATTAACAATATCCTAATGAACATGCAATTATGATATTGCGTCGGTCAGGGACTGCTTACAATACGCCTAACCGGTAACGCCTAATTAGAATATTACTTGGATCCGAAATGCTGAACTGCAGGTGCAGTAAGATGTGGTGCCGGTTAGAAACTAATTATTTTAGCCTCCTAAGACCCCGCGTCCTATATAAAGGACAAAATATGGTCAACGGAAAAGAAGTTAAATTTTGAAGTGATAGAGTTGCATTTGTTTTGGTTTGATTGATTTGACATAAAATAAAATTCAAATTTGTTATCGGAACCGTTAGATTCAAATTCGATTGTATTTTTATTTGTATGGTGGGTCTCAGGAGGTTAGGTAAAAAGGAATTATAACTTAAATTCAATTAAAAACATAATTAAAATGAAATACCTATAAATATTGTACTAAAATACTAACATACTTTGTATGTATAGTGTAGGTATCCGTGTAATCCGAAATAAATAAAATTATTATTCTGTTTATTTATTTTGCACCTTAGACCCAGCGGTAGACCCAAGAAGCCACAGCTGATTGCCGTGAAGGCCGACAGAACTTCAAAGCAAAAACTAAACATTACATTTGCATCCAGTAAAAAATACATTTGCTAGTTCGCGAGAAAATCTATGGATGCTGTGATGCTGTTCTGAAGTTTTTCCACTCTTTCAAACACGCCTTAACTGAATGAAATCGAGAGCAACAATGGAGTGCTTTTGCACTAACTTCACTATACGTATCCGTATTTCTTTAACATCATATCTCAGTTTCGTGGATCCATTCAATCAAATAAGGAATACGATACAACGTTGTTTACCGTGACTCAAATATAAAAGAGTAATCCGAGGATTTGTTATTCAATCACGTATGAATTAATGGACTGTGCGGGGGTTCAACATTGTAGCGAACTAGATTAAGACAGATAAAAAATATCATGTAAAATCAAATCCACGAATATCCGTAAATACTCGTGACAAATTATTCGCAAATCTATATACATATTACGCGAGGCCGATTCTTGTACACCCCATCAGATCTACAGTTGTGGTCCGATTTGAATAAATGATATGTCATTAGATTCGTCTCATGCTGGAGAGTTGCATAAAACTCTTTTATTTTTTCATATTTTTATAGAAAAAGGACTAAAAAATGGATTTTAAAAAACTACTGTGCGCTGACCACGTGACTTTGGCCGCGTGACGTCACGCGACGTGGCTCCTGTTTTGAATTGACACAACACAGTAAAAAAATTAAACAATAACTGAACTCAAACCTGTAGTAAGTTCTTCAGCATGAAAAAATATACGTTTTGATTTAGCGACATATATACACAACCCCAAGAAAATTTACAAAATAAACGATCTTTTTTAAAAGTTCACATGAATGACAGACGTATTGTATCGACATTTAATTCAACGTCAACATGTAACTTATTTTCTCTTTTATGCCAGTATTAAATTGTCATACCCTTTGTACTTCAAATAAATATATATACAAACTCATTTTTCCATAATCAAAATTTGGAGAGAATAAAGAGGTTTAAGCATTCATTGTCGTGAACCACTGTACGCCCGTCTCTGTTAAGTCTCTTGGCGTCTTTGTTAACCCTAACAGTTCCTTGGGCGTCGATAGGACTCCAATTCCTATTGGCGATTTAACCTTTAAAATAATTTTTCTGTCCTCGGGATGGCAAATCGCCCAGCGGACTCCCCTTCCGGGTGGAGGCCCATTGTATTGCTGGACGAGACCGGGAATATGTTGGAAAGAATCCTCGCGTCCCGGATCAAGAAGCATTTAGAAAATGCGGGTCCAATGTCACTCCAATATCATGGAGTCCCTCCTTACCTGAGGCGAATCGTGCACCACTACCTCACGGGTGTTTTATGAACAAAGGGGAGGGCAAAGGAGAACAAGGCCCACGGCCTGTGGTGTGCCCCAGGGGTCCGTGCTTAGATCTCTACTATGGTACCCTGAGGTATAACCGGGTAATAAGGGGTGTCCTCCTTCCCCGGATGGCCTTCATCTGCTAAGCAGACGACACAATGGTGGCTGCTGTCTAGGGAGCGGAGCTGAATGAGGCTCTGCGGCGGTCGGAGGTGGCAACGCAACGGAGCTTATGGGTAATCATACAAATACCATACCGCATACAAATACAATTGCAATACCTAAAGGAAGCAATAATCTTCGGGAGGAGGTGGTTGTGGCCTCCCGGGAGCGTCTCACTAAGGGTGAGCGGGAAAATGACCCGTATGAAGCCCAATGTAAAATACTTGGATCTCATCCTGGAACGGAAATGGAACTTCGGGGAGCATTTCCGCCAGTTTGCTCCCCAAATAATGGCGACGGCTTGAGGATCAATATAGGAGGGCCGTTCGTGGCGTGCCGCCGCCTGTATGCCGGTGTCACTCGAAGTATGGCCCTTTGGCCCTATATGGGGCCCCGATTCGGGGGGAACGGTTGAGCACGGCCCTGCTCAGAAGGCCACAAAGGGCGGTGGCGACCAGAATATGCAGTGCCTTAAGAGCGCTTTAATAAAATGTAGTGGGTCCACTAGCGCCACTCGTAAATAATTGTAATTATTTAAATTTAACGATATATAACTAAAAAAGGGGGCCGCTATGTACTGTAGTTTGTATTTAAGTACTTTTTGAATCCATCAAACTAGTTTTTACGTTGCTGGATTCGTCAATCTATGAGCTCAAAATTAAAACGGCCGTTTTAACTTTGGACGCATAGATTGACGAATCCAGCAACGTAAAAACTAGTTTGATGGATTTAAAAAGTACTTAAATACAAACTATAGTACGTAGCGGCCCCCTTTTTTAGTTATATATCGTTAAATTTAAATAATTACAATTAGTGACGAGTGGCGCTAGTGGACCCACTACATTTTATTAAAGCGCTCTTAACGTGACGGTGGCGTGGGCGGCTGGTACAAGCCTATATGGAATTCGCACCATAGGTGCGGCGCTCCTCTGATCGTTTGACTTATGGTTAGATAGGGCCCATGGAAATGTGGCGTGGGGTACAGGTTGGCGCAGGTAATCACCGGACATTGTTGTGTCATTACCTGCAGAAAAATAAAAGAGAGGGCAACCCCGACTCATTTCAAATAAAAAGTAAGTATTTATCTTACTTGTCATGCGCCATTTTTTCCCTTAGTAATCGTGCAACTTACCTACGTAATTTCTTCAGTAATGCTATATAACTTCTTCGTGGATTTTTAAAAGAATCTATAAACAAACAAACAACAAACATCCTACACATTTTCTTCATGAACACAAAAAAAACGTTTGATTTAAGTAATATAATCATTTACCAGCTTGAATATTTTCGTTTTCAATTAGGAATTTGGTGGGAAATCTAAAATATGACACTTTGTTTATGGTTCTTTTTTTTAATTTGCTAGACTTGGCATCCGACCTAAACTGAATTCCAATCCGGATCGAATCTTAACTGTTTCGTTTTCATAAATATATCCGAAAATAGATAAAACTTGTTAAACAACAGAAAAAAGATGATAAACGTATGTATTTATATTATTAAATAATATATTATGCATTAATTAACACATAAAAATTGTAGCAAAGGTGCGTTAAGTTGGCAGCAATGATTTTAATCTTAAAAGTTTCACTTGAACGCACCAAAGAATTGTCATTCTTTGGTGCGTTCAAGTGAAAGTAAACATAGTATTTGTAGTCTGTGGCACCTAACTCTGCTTTAATTTTTCATTAAAGTAGGGTAAGGAGTGTGTTTTTGGGCAATAGACTAGATAGACTTTTTACAGAATAAATAAAGTATGTATTTATATTAGAGTTCATGATTGCTTAAGTCGCGAAAAAAAGTACAGGACTAGAAAAAGTAATAAATGTGGTACCTAAGACTAAAATTCCTGTCTGTCGTGTTGAGTGCTATACACCGACCATTATTCATGATAAGGGAAGTGAAACAGCTACCCAAGATAATGCTATGCGTTCAGACTTTCTCCGGTTTATTCATCCTTGAGATACATTATACCATAAAGGCCAGATACCAACCACGAATAGAATGGTGTTGAATATATGCAAGGTTACAGTTATGTTTTGTATTACGTTGAGACTTGTACTTGTCGACATGGGTGCTGTTACAAAACAGCTGGTAATAGGCCTGATGACCAGGGACTGCATAACCGGAAAATAAAGGTAGCGCTTTAAAACGGTATGACGTCATACCGTTTCGTTTCGGTTGGGTTTCTATACCGCAAAAGAAGTTTTTCGGTAGCGGAATATAACGGTACCCCGCTATTTTTTTCGATACCTGAACCGTTTTCATTAAGGTATCGTTTGCGCTTTACGAGGGTGCCGGCAACGGCGCCAACTAATCAGCGCTAGTTATTGGGCGAATGCCTAAAATACCCTTTTTTTTTAATTTCTTTCGGTGCGATAGATTACTGACTTAGTCGCTGTTGGCTGTTGGTCACGTTTACGTATCCATCGTAAAAGTTACGATTGAAATTTTTCGGTACCGAAATAATACCGGTTGGCTACCGTTATAATAAAGGTTTGAGTACACCTATGAAAAATAGCGATATCGTTATTTTATACCTGTAGCGTACCTTTATGTTTCAACCGGTATAATTCTACCTTTTTGACGAAGGGGTATCGATATCCAATACCGCTACCATACCGTTTATACCGTACCGAAAAACCATCCCTGCTGATGACAAAAAAAAACAACAGGGAAATCTGCCGTTTTGGCCGTGAAATATTGCGTTTATGTACGTATAGTTGCCATACCATTTATTTTTTATTGAATAATGAGAATTCTATTGGTGACTTTCAATTTACATTTGGCCAATAAACAAAAATCAACGTTTTGTAAAGCTTTACAGTCCCATAATTATAATTATTTTAATTAATTTGTCTAATTTATTATTCATTGTGATTTTTCATAGCTTTCTATCCATATAGCCACACTACCTAAATTATAAGATAAGTCATCATCCCTATTTGTAATACAGCGGCGGTAGTCTCCTTCTAATATGTTTGTATGCGTGTCTTGCACTTGTGGTACGCAATAAACAATAACACATACTTGTCACACCACATTAAAGTACAAAGGCGAACTTAACCCTATGAGGGATCTGTTGGAGGTAACCTTTGAGGAATTTAGGAATTTATTTATTTTAGGAGAAACAAACAGAAGTAAATAAGCACCAGTACTTAGTTGCTAAAATATGCATTTACCCCATTGACAGTTCCCACTGAGACATAAATATTAAGGGGCTCCGCGCGCTATTCATCGATTTTTGACGAGTTTTGAGTTGATACTGCTCCGTCAAAACTATAGGTATATTTATGGCACAAAAGGTTATCGATTTTTCAATCCTTTATCTACATTTGCAAGAGCCAAATTTGAAGAAACCGACTGCTTATTTTTTATGATTTATTGACACATGGTCCAAAAAAGAGCTATTTTCGATACTAGTATGTTGTTTATGAACTTATATATATATGAAATGTACGTGTAACTGTTCCTTATTGACGTCTATGTCTAACAACGCGAGAGATTTTTATTTTTAACTCATATTCACAAAAGTTACGTCCAAAAAACTGGTTTTTTGATCTAAAATTTCCCAAGTTTGATGCTATATACCTCTAAGAAAGTGAGTTTTGAAGTAAATATGGTACATATACTATTTAGATAAACCTCGTTGTTCTTAATATGATAAACCTTAAAAAACACAAAAAACGGAGTTACAGATCGAAGGTCATTGGAAGCTGGAAGCCCCTTAAATAGGTGGCATTTGAGTTGAAAATGGGTTAGACAAACTTACACTGTGCACTTAGAAAAAGGGGTTGAAAAGAGGTTTCCGTTAATATTACGCTAAAAGTCATTATGGAACAGGGGCCATGTATGGTGACACTATTGGTGTAGTATCGCGATTGGCTACTTTCAGTGTTCAGCAGTAACAGTAGTTTAATGCGACATAAACGCATATTGCTTGTATCAGCGCAACCTGAAGTGATACATACAGGGTGGAAAACAATTGTGGGCTCTGGAAGGGAACTATCTTAAATCCTTATGTCAGATCATTTTACTTAAAGGAAACATTCTTTTATTTTGAAAAAGAAACAAAACACCATTCAAAGGTTTTCAAAAATTTTCTAAGATTTTCTAAGTCGTGTAATTCGTGTACTAAATATTCGGTTTTATGGATATCTTGTACGACAGATGAGTGGTAGGCCCAATGTTCCTTAGAGAAATTTTATCTATAACATCGACCTGTATCGACTAGTGAAATAAAATAGCGCGTGCTTGTTTTTTGAATTTTTAGCTGGTTTGATTTCCGGATGAGACTAGCGAATTTTAGAAAATCTTTGAATGCACACCTTTATTAAAGGACACAGTACGGTACAAAATCACAATGAATAGAGGCAAACAACAGGCGATCTTATCGCTAAAGAGCGAAAATGAGCAATTGAGCGAGGTATGCTTCTTTTTAAAAAGTTTATGTCCCATAAATTTTGTTCATCCAACAACATTGAATTTACCTCCCTTTTCGGAAGCTCCACCCCCCACTATCTCGTATTACTGGCTTTCGTCTGCGTAGAGCTCGTTCATCGCGATAGAATTTAATTGCATTTTTTATATCAGGCGCTTATCTAGTCATCGCTCTTCCATACAAACTTCCACCCCTTTTAGGGATGATTTCATATCCCATGTCTTTCCCCGGGACTCGAACTATCTCCATACTAATTTTCATCTACTTATAGCGGTTCAGCGGTTTAACCGTGAAGAAGTAACAGACAACCACACAGTCAGACATACTTTCGCATTTATAATATTAGTATGGATTGGTATGAATAAAATTCATTGTCGTTAGAGGGATGAGCCTTGTGAAATTCATTTCCGATAGGGTTGTTTTAAATTTTCTACATACCTCTGTGAGTTACTAGCTCAGTTTCCGACTGTAATAAAGATATTTCTAGGTAGGTACTCTTACGTCACATGAACCTATCATAACATTGGAAGTGTATAACGAACAAATAACGATCCTATATATATACGGCTCATTAATATGAAATTCTATCAATGCTGTACACGACAGGGATCGAGGCTACGTGACATATAAATAGAATACACGTTTGAGATATGATCAAGCGGAGGTAGAGAAAAGGTGACATTATTTTCCCATTCGTAGGCGTTTCGAAATATCATACTTTACAAAAAGGTTGCATCACAATAGCAAACTCGCTTATATTAAATCGCGAATAACTGAACGGTTCGGGAGCGAGACGCGCGCAAACATAATGACGTTAAAACGCTGCAACAGCGAAATTTACATTTTATAAGGCTTCATATAAAACATCGATTACATAATACCTTCGAGTCCTTAAAGTTGCTGCAAGTCCGTTTAACAACAAGGCACAACACTGTCTAGGGGGGTCTAATGTCAGAGGATAGGGTTAGAGCGGCGTAGCGACCGTAGGTCGGTTCTCGTAGCGCGGCGCGACTGAAGCTCGTAGCGCTACGGCGTAGAATGCGCGCGCAGCCTCGCCCCTTCACACATGGACCCAATACTAATCCACGGTCAAAATCACTATTAAATATCTAATTTAGATCCCCTGTTATCAAAGCCCGCAACATTAATTGGATAATTACACTTACTATGCCGGTAAAGAATCTAAATACACTATTTAAAATTCTGAATTTAGGACAATATGCTGTAATCGTAAATATTAGGTTTACCTATAGGTACTCTTTATAATTATGTATGAGATATTGAAATATAATAAACGGGTCACTCGCGTCTTTAAGGTCGAGTATAACTCGACATGTTTCGGACCTGAAACTCAAGGGAGTTTTATATTTAAAATTATGTATCAGATTTAAACGTCATTAATCATACATTTACATACAACAATGTCATGTTCACTTATTTTAAACTTCATATTTAGGAAATTAGAGAGGGAGGGGACACTTTTTACGACTTTGACAGTCAATATCTCACCAACGGTTGACTTAAACGGAAAAGTTTTTTAAAAATGATATATAGAGGTTATTATATCATTTTTAAAGTCCTATCCATAGATACCCGCCGACGTGCATTGAAAGAAAATATTTCATCACCCGGTTACATGTGGAGTCCCATCTTTTTTTTTCGTAATTTTTCTGCAGTTTTGTAGCGGTTCATAGAAAACACCTTCCTACCAAATTTCATAAATGTAGTGCACATACTCTCCCGAGTAAATCGGCTGTGACATACGGACGGACGGACAAACATGACGAAATTATAAGGGTTCCGTTTTCGCCATTTTGTCTATGGATCCCTAAAAACCGAGCCTTAGAGCGGGTTGCACCGCGTAATAATGTATTTAAGGGGATTCCTCCATTCGGTTAACCACACCCCCCGTGAAAGAGACACGCTTTTGTCTTTCGCGCACGACAAAACGGGATGCAACGCTCTTCAGGAATGGCTTTTTTAGACAAATATTGATAAATCTCTTGACTTTGTGCAGTTTTATAAAATTTCCTCTTGACAGAGTTCAGATGACGTAAAATACCATGATATTAACTTAATTGTGTCGTTTAATAATGCGTTGTTTTAGTAGGCTGAGTAAAATAAGGAAAATAAAGACTAACTTAACTAACACCTAACAACTAACCTCCGCCTCTCCTCTAACTTATAACTTTGGATTTTTTTTCTATAGAGAAAATGTTAACCGATCATGTTTCGGCTATTGTCAGAAACACAATCATACATCTGAAAATCAATCCTTATTGTTCCCTCGTCTAGCCAGAACAGCGTTTCAAAGAACGCGATATTTCTCGTTGTACGGCCTTGAATATGTTGCCGGCAGCTGTCAACCAATAGAAACTTGTCAAACTTTCCATAATATCAGATTTTAACTAACACCTCTCAGGTACGATTATACAGACGGTTCTGTGAAACCCACCTTTAGCCGGCGAAAGTAACGCGGGAATGGAGTGGCAATGGTCATACTCGTAGCACCAGCTTCCTGGCTATTAAATATTAGATCCATTTTTCCTCTCGACACCCGGAACTTTTTAATTCCAAACTTTTGTATGAAACAGGGCTAAAACTTCAACATGACGGCCATATGATATGGACTGAATAACGCGAATTAAAGTGAAGTTAAGAACTTTTGAGTGTTCCTCGATAAAAATCTTTGTTAGAATTTTATTTGTTACCGAATGCTTAAGGATATTGGAGTAAGTTACGTAGATATATTATACATCCCGACATTTTGACTCCTTTTCAATAAATAATCACCCTGCACTCCTGGATATAAAACGGAGAACACAATACTTTTCTATGATAAAAAAATATACTTGGACATTTATAAAAGGAATTTCCTTTCTCATTCCGTCCGTAATTTGGTTATGCGTCGTTTGTGGCTTAGACTACTATAAACCGAGACACTGATTAGGTTACTAAAATAACTACTTTTCCAGATATATTAACGGCTTCGATATATTTGGATTGCTCACGTGTATACGAATACACAATTTTCTAATTAATATCAACTTTTCGTAACAGGGATGATGACTCATGTTAATACAATTTATAACATAGTGTACAACTCGGACGGTTTGTATCAAGAAAGGAAAGCCCAACATTCTTTAGTAATTTAATAATTACTATTTAAATGGAAAGAAGAATGTGTGATATACATAGTAAAGCGTGTTGGTATGGATTGTATACAACAATAGGTACGTTGACACGTTTTCAAGGAAATTGGCGCGAAATTATTGTTATTGAAATCTGTCTAAGATTGTTATAAAGTGTATTGAATCAAAGTAAAAATCATTTTTTTTTCATTGACCTATGTATTGTATCTACACTATGTAGGTATATGAACTTGAATTGTTGTTATACTGGTTGCTCGAAAAGTAAAATTATGTAAAACTTAACCTTAAATCAGTTACCCAGTTTCCCATTAGATACACTTATACCGATGGGGTTGTTATGTAGAAAGAATAGGTATGGTGTGGTGCTGTGTTTGTGTCTGAATTTCAGGAAAAGAGAAATAAATGTCTACCTACATATGCAGAGTTTATATACTGGCTTTGTCTCCATGAATGTGTTTAAGCTGCATGAACTAATAATGAAACCATATAATAAGACTGTACAATCCCACTTCTGAACTATTAAAAACGTATAATATAGCCCAGACCTCGTTAAAATAGTTTATTATTGATTCCTGAGTTCACAATTACAAAGCACATTGAGTTACTACTATTAGGCTCAATCTGACACTTCTTCCAGTGTTGCCACTGTTGACAACTAGACATTGAAATATTGTCTCAAATATCACATAAGTTAACACAAGAAATAGTAAATTAGACAAATTAATTAAAATCATTAAAAAGATATGGGACTATAAAGATCAGCAAAAACGTTTTTTTGGCGAAATATAAATTGAAAGTTACCTATAGAATTATTAGAATTCTCATATTTCAATAAAAAAGAAATTGCATGACAACTATGTACGCAAACGCAATATTTCACGACAAAAACGGCAATTTCCATTTCCATACAACGGTACTACGGCCACGCAGGCGTGAGGTCAATCAGTATGGAGCGTTTTCAGTGTTTGTTAGCCATGCTGTACTTAAAAGAGAGGCAAACCTCTCTTTTTCGTCATTTGTGTTGCTCTAATGGCAGTTGGGCCCATAAAAACATTTGATCGTCTCTAAATATCCTGGTTCGAATGGCATGAGAAAAACATTTTTGTCATCATGCCTATTGCAAACAAATAGTGGTCTAATCTAATTGAACGTAACATCGCAAGTAACTAAGACTGTGTAACATTATACATTATATTGTAAAGTGGCGACCTGACGACTCGACCCTCAACCGCTACATTGGATGCGACTGCAGGGTGTAAATTCTAATTCAATATAACACGCCACACTAAAGGAGAATTCATGATGTACGAGTCAAGTGCAAAAATATGGGTGTAAGTATACAACTTTATTTATAATATGACACTTACGTCGGCGAATTAAAGCTTCGGTACATATTGTTGCACTTGACTGTACCAAGAACGACCTTGATAAATAATTATACTATACGAATTACGATATTTTAACAGTTTCCATCAGGATGAGAGAGAAAGCGGGCAAAGTTACAGGTAAATCTGTTAGTTTAGTCGGCAATTGCGCACTTTTCATACAAATTAACATAAATTCATTCGTTTCTGACGCATCAAAAACTTCCACCTGAGGAAACGCCAATTCGAACTTTTACGAATGCGGTACATGCGCACCGGCGCAGTACTCGTATCGCCAACAAGAAGCAGAGTCGGCAGAATTCCGTGATTCGAAGACAATAGCTCCGGATTGGAGGTAAAACAATTTTCCGCCTAAGCTGTTAGGAGAAATTATAAATTGTTAAGGATTTAGAAAATTAAAAATCTAACGTGAAATCTAACAGACAGGTTAGGTCTTATTGCTTTATTCCTAAAATAGAGGTAATATTACTTGTTCTTAAATTATCCCTTTGAATCGTTACTTTAGTCAAGAAGCATAATAAGTGCTACTAGAGTCCCGTATCGGCGTCGAAACTCCGCAGTAATACGGAAATTGAGATAGTTATTCAGAAAAGGAACAACTATAATAGATACATTTTTGTAATTTGCTCTAAGCTCGATTCCACTCACACCTCAGATTCGGTTGAAATCGCTCAACCAATCTCACTGGAGCGCACTCTTAAGAGTATTCCAGTGTTCCTAACCACACGCGTGGTCGTGTCGGAGATTTTCCCCTGGTTTTTCCCTAGGCTTCTCTCCAACCGCGAACTCCTATCGCTTTATTGGGCCCGGCCTATAAAGCCAGTCAGGTTAAAAATAAAGTAGCTCTTCCAGGATGGGCTGGTTTGTTCGCCTTGCAGTCCATGGTATGGTATCCGCAGAAGTCAACGCCAGCACCACATCTCAAACGCATCGATGTGGCTTTTCATTTTGGTAGTATAGTCCGAATAGTCCATGTCTCCGAGCCACAAAGAATGATCAAAAACACCAGGGCGCGCAGAAGTCTGATATTTGTTTGCCTCTGCACAGCGCGAACCTTCAAAATCTTAAGTCGAAGAATAATCGTATTATTAGATTGCCTTATTTTTATTACCCCTTTGTGATGCTACCTGTCAGAACCACCTAAGTTCTTAGATATGTGGGGCTCTCTCCTCCCGCAACCCCTCTGCTAGTCAGAGACGGGAGGAGCATACCCAAACAAATTGGCGTCACCCGCTCTGCTCTTAAGGCTCAGTCCCGGTGTAATTATACCGGGACACCCGCGCCAAAGAAAGGGATTCCAGGATGAGACCCAAGCATTTTACATTGGGCTTCACATCACTTCCCCATTCACCCTTATAGTGAGAATCCCGCGGGAGGCCACCATCCCCTCCCCCCGAAGATTATTTCTTCCGGGGGAGAGACACCTATAAGCATTGTAATTGTATTTATAATACTGGTAATCATAAGCTCCGCTACCACCTTCGCCTGCCGCAGAGCCTCATTCAGCTCTACACCCCGGACAGTGACCATTTTGTTGCCTGCATTGGATGACGGCATGAGTCGTACCCCAGACCGATTCCATAGTAAAGTTCTAAGCACGGACCCCTTGTTCTCCTTTGCCATCCCCTTTCTTCACCGAGCACTACTCTATAGAGAAAATTTACTAAAGGCTAAGACAGTACCTTGGACTCCTACCGGCACAAAAGGTACTGTTAAGGTCAACAAAGACGCCAAGAGACTACAACAGAGACCGGTCCACGACAATAAATGGCTAAAACCTTTTTATTCTCTCAAAATTTTGTATATGCGAAAATGAGTTTATATATACATTTTTTTGAAATGACGCTACAATACGTCTGTCATTCATGTAAACATTGAAAAAAGATCGTTTATTTTGTATTTTGTTAATTTTCTTGGGGTTGTGGATATATGTCTCCGACTCATAACGTATATAATTCTCATGCTGAAGAACTTACTACAGGTTTGAATTCAGTTATTGTTTATTTTTTACTGTGTTATGTCAATTCAAACAGGAGCCACATCGCGCGACGTCACGCGGCCAGTCACGTGGTCAGCGCACAGTAGTTATTAAAAAAACCATTTTTAGTGCTTTTTCTACAAAAATATGAAAAAATAAGAGTTTATTGGAACTCTCCAGCATGAGACGAATCTTATGACATATCATTTATTGAAATCGTACCATAACTGTAGATCCGTGGGGTGTACAAAATTCGGCCTTGCGTAATAAATACTTATATAGATAAGCTATAACTGACACAGGGAGGCATCGCCCACGTTTTCGCCCACGACTAACTGCTAAAGAAAAACACCAAATATCTCTGATTTACGCTTTCTGTTTGGTAACGTAGCATTTAATCGTGATATTTAACATTTCTAAATTTAGCCGACCTCTATGTAGAAAACTCTTTATCCCAACTTGATTATAGTTATTCAATGGGCAAAGATAAAAAAAGTATTTTTCGAAGATATCGATTTAATTAATGGTAATAGTGGTAATACTAAATTGAGTAACGGACGATTAGATTCAATAGGTAAATATGTTTCTAACCGGTAAATATGTTTCTAGCGAGTATTGACTCGCATGTTAGAATCTTAATTTTCACATGCGATAATCATTGTTTCTAGCAATCCAAGGCTGAGAACATATTTTCATGGAAATGAGTTACCTAAAGTATCAAATTAACCAAGATACGTTCTGCTATTTTGTTGAGTTTTACTATATTGCGAAGATAATGTACAACTGATAACAACTTTCTCGCCCCACTTGATAATCAGATACGTGCCTTTGTTTGAGTTTCCGAGTGACGCTACAATTTCTTATCTGGAAATTCAAAAGATCGGCAAAATACGTGTCAGATAATAAATAGACAGCAATTAACAAACATTGTACAAATATTGTTCAATAGACAACCAGTATTCCCGGCTCCCGCAGTTTAGTTCAAATCTCACTAGTCTCAGGGAGACTACTGCAGAGCATAAGTACGTTTATTACCTACAATACTACAAATGAACAAAATTAAGTGATACTTAATTAATTTTGATACTGAAAAAAATAACTCACTTTAATGTATCAGTCCACTTTTGGCGCCTATTTCATTAATCACAGGATTGCATAATTTTTATATCGGGCCTATTTTTTATTAAATTCCCAATGCGCGCTTTGAGGCGAGGAATAAATACTTCGGCAGCCGGTTGCTACCAGAATACCGGTTATATTATAGGTACAGACGAACTTACAAGGGGCTTAACACCTTTGCATCTTGTCGCTTTAACGTCATGTTTAAACTGTCATACTACATTTCCAACGGATGAAAACGACAAAGTACCCAAGTGTCCAGCTACCAGTGGCGGGGCGTCCATACAACTCGATTCTCACCGGCTTGCCTAATGTCCAGCCAGAGGGGCTACTCCAAACTACGTATCGTGTCGTCCCTCTCACGCATATAGAGAATATCAGGAGAGTGAAAGGGACGGCACGATACGAAGTTCAGATTTTGAAGTTCGGAGTACAGGCCCCAATCCAGTTCTTTTATTACAGCTCATGAAAAATAAGAAATGCATATTATTTTCGGCTTCTCTAAGAATATTCTTGACGCGCCGCCACTACCAGCTACTTATGAGTTCGACTGTACATCAGTAATACTTGTATTGACATGGTATGTGACCATAATCAGACACTGCTGGGCATAGGCGAGAGTTATACTTAGGTACATACATTACTTATAGTAGGTGGGTAAAAACTTGCGGAGATAAATGAAATAAAAGAACTTTATTCTGCAAGTAGGCAGCCGCAATGGCACTTTTACAAATCAAAAACTACTAGGCGTTTCTCAAGAGACAACTGCCGAGAAGAAACGCCGGAGTAAACTCGACAGTCAGTAATTTTCTCCAAAAATATTCTTATTACAATTATACTACTTACTTAATTAAATCAGAGTGGTAAACAACAAAAAGATTTTTTTTAAAACACGCCGGTAATAATAACAATAGATTTTACAATGTGTAGTTCCACAAGAAAACATGTTGAAACTGTATACGTCTTACATGTTATTACAAAATACGAGATATGGATAATGATAATAATGAAAAATATTTCCCCTAGACATAAATAGTTTGAAATAGGTACTGAAGGAACTGTATCAACTAAATACAAGAATCTTTACGTGTATTTGGTTTGGGCCATGCGTTTCTGTCTGTTAGATACTACCTCAACCCTATAAGCCTTAGATATCATTTTTTTTTAATAATTTTAAGAGCTGGAAAAGGTAAATTCAATACTTCTTCGGGTATTAAAAAACCGGACACATAGACCTACAAAAGGCCTTTATACGTTACGGACACCAATTTTATTTTCATTCCTAGTATTAGATAATCCTCAACCCTATAATATAAACCTTTCTCATCAATGATTTTGTAAAGTAATTTTTAAGAGATAGAAAGGGTAAATTCAAAATTTCTTCGGGTATTATAAAAACGGACACATTGACCTACAAAAGACTTGTATACTTTACAGACATCAATTATATTTTTATTACTAAGTAGTATTAAAATTATGGATAACAGAATTTTTACAGAATGAATATAGGTTCTTTATGACAAACAATATTCTCATAGATGTATTGAGACGCTACAGTTAAAACTTAAAATGTTAATTTCTTTAACGGGTTCTCTTAGAGATTCACGTGAGCCCAGGTTATATATCCTGGAGCGAATGATCTTTTTTGTAACACAAAGATTGTCCGTATGTCAGCTGCTTTACCCCAAACCAGAATACCATACGACATAACAGTATGAAAATAGCTATGATATTTTTTCTAATAGCATAAGCGGCTGAACTTAATTTATGCGCCATAATGGCTATATGGGGACTCCATTGTAGCTTTTTGTCTAATGTTATTAGTAGAATAACCTAAGAATATTGCTACATCCACTATTTTTAAACACTCGTTATTTAAAAGTATACTAGTTTCCACCGGTCTAACATTATTCAAAGAAAATGTAACACATTTAGTTTTATCGCATGAAGTAGCAGGTTGTTAACGGTAAACCAATCAAGTTATCTATTGATTTTCTAACCTACTTATTCTATTGATTTTCAGTCAACGTTAAAAATTGATGATGTATCATCAGCGAATAATACTATATCACAAAGATTACTTACTATAGATATAGTAAGTCATTTATATAATCTTGTTCTGATTGACATGCTAAATTATTATCATCACAACACAATTATATTCATTTTATATACCTAATCATTTCTAGGTTGTAAGCGATAATGTGTATTGTTGCCTCTATGCTGAATATTAAAAAAAGTTACAATTTGTACCTACTCGTACTAAATATAATATTGTACAGTCGAGTGCAAAAATATGGGTGTATGCAAGTTACTCTAAAATATGTCCCATGGCTCTTATGTCTACGCATTAAGGTTTCGATACATATTTATGAGAGGATTCATTCGATACACATTTTGCACTTGACTGTACCTATAATAATCTACTTAGCTATTTATAATGGGGTCATTGTCAGTTGTAAAAACAAAAGTTGTCCACCCGGTGGTCAATAGTTAACGGCTAATGTAAACATAACTTATGTTTTTATTATATTTGAATTGGTAGTACAACTGAAAATAGGACCTAAGGAGAGCTAATTATAACTCTACCTACCAGTCATGTTGACAACAACACAGATTCATACTGCACAACAAGGTCGGTGTTGTGCCGGATTCATACCAAGGGCCATAATGGCCCAAGAAATGTGCTATTGTGTGGATAGTGTAATCGACTTTGACTGGCCATCATTGCCTGTGATCGAGAGTAATCGGCCCATTGGCGGTACCTCAAAGGAATTATTGCTGATGATCGTGCTCGAGATCACCCAATCGGCCATCTGTAAGTCGCAAATTCCTATTAACCCTTAAATGCATGGTGTAGGATGCATCCTACATAACCAAAACATGGGTAGTGTTTGAAATCTAGATATGTATGTATTATGTTCTTGTATGATTTTGCAAGAAAAACTAACGCATTTTCACATTTATTAACGATTTGTTGGCAAAACTGAATATAAAAAAAGTTATAAATGTTTTTAACCCAAATGGCGGCAATTTAGAAAAAGTTGAATATTGGAGGTTTTCTTCGACTGTGTTTAGTGGTTCTTAACTAAGTAAGTAATTATTTTCTATTACAATTCTGTAACTCATTTCATAACGATTTTACTTTTACAAACTTTAATTAAGGTCTCAGCCAGAAAGTAAAGAATATTTACATATTTGATCTTGTAGGATCTAGCCTACATTATGCACTCCCGGCACTTTGCAATTAGTATCGGCACTATCGAAGTTATTCTGGTTGACAAATTTAACTCGTACATTATTTTGATATTTTTACTAGGTTATTTTATTTCATATTTGTTATTACTTAGATAAACAACTAAAGTAAGGAATTATTTCTTTCAACAGTCATCAACTGCTCACCGTGGCGTTTCTAAAAAACCCTAAAACGATGGGTTTCATTACAGAGTTCCTATGCCGTCCTTCTTGCTCCATCATCAGATCAGCTCTGTGTCATCATAATATTGGATTGTCACGTGATATACACACGTGTGCAAAATTTCAGCTCAATTGGTTAAAGATATCTGCCTCAAAATTGAGTTGCAAGATTCCAACCGAACAAATATATTAGGTACATATTTAAATATTTACATACATAGTTACAGTGCAAGTTAAATAAAAGCTTTTAAAAAACGCGAAACCTGGTTTTGGTTGCATGGGAGTGCATCATTTAAAGGAAACGACGTGTTATTATATTAATTACGTTTATTACAAGCACATATTTTCGTAAATGTTTAATTCGTACCTACAAACATTGCGTATTTCAGATCTGTCATAGACCGTGTATAGGGCTATTTGATTTTGCGGGGAGTGCATAATGTAGGATGTATCCACATTTTGGGTAGTAGTACAAAATTCACCCAAAATATGTCTTTAAATTTTTTTTCGTATTTTTCTCGTGTTTTTTACGCCATTAGGTATCCACATTTAATTTTTTGAATTGAACAAAAAAATCATGCATTTAAGGGTTAAATATGCTTTGATGAGCACCTAGTGCATGAAAAGGTTTCATAACATTTGTACTTATAGTAACAATCATTTTTTGATGCTATTTTTGCCTATTTATGTGCTACCCAATAAATAGAATCAGCTCTTATTACTTCCGTGGCCATCTTGAAAAATCGAGGATTGTGTGGACAACAAGCAAAGCAGCCATGATCCCCACGATAATGGTATTTTTTTTGATGGCCATACATATTTTTTTGATATCATGACCCATATGTGGTCCGACATCACTTTGACCGGAATTGACATATGGCTTTAATGACATCTGGTTACTGTTGCCTGTTGGATGAATTCCTGGTCGGGCTTTATGTATCTTACGGTCCCCGCATCGAATTTTAGTCAAAACTCTAAACTATCAAAGAAATAAGTACATTATTATTATTTATTTTTTTATACAACGCCGGTGGCAAACAAGCGTACGGTACATTACTTCTTCATTCATTACCAATTGACCAAGCGTAAAAATCAATTAAGAGTTGTATAGGCAACTTTAAAATTATATTTAAAAATCTCATATTGAGAAAGACCAATGAAAGATGTGGGACCAATAATAATAATGGGACGCGTGAAGCCGACAATTCAGTGAGTGACCGTCAGTTCATTCAAATGGGAGGTTGGATCGAAGAGCCTGCGCGCGCAGATCTGCCTGTTTCTACACAATCCACAACCTTCGATTCACTAAGCATGTCTAGCATAACCTGACCCGAGCCGATTAGTATTCAATTACACTTCGCTGTTTTTTAGATTACAAAAATCGTGTGGCAGGCGTCGTTTAAGGAAAACAATCTTGAAACGGGCAAGGGCCCATTGGCTCACATAAAATTCATTGTCATAAAAAACAACTCATAATCAAAACTGATTGCATTTTTATTTAATAATACTAGAAGATACTTACTAGCAATCATGGCAATAATATTTTGATTATTTGGGAGCCTCATTATTTGTATAGTTTATTAATAAAAAAAATAGCAATAAAACTAGTATGTATAAAAAGGGTGCGCCAAAGTTCATATGAAATTGCAAATTCGATTATTTAATCTCCGAAAATTTATTGTATACAATTTTATTTCATAATGATCGCTATTTATAATTATTTTGGTTCATAAATATCGGAATATTATAAATAAAAAAATTAGCAATAAAACTAGTATGTATAAAAAATATACAAAAATAAACTATAAATAATCGTTATGATAAAAAAGTATATAAATATAGATAATAGCAATAGAAATACTTATATTTAATGACATTATAAATATTGACAATTCTGAGATACGATAGTTATTAACCAAAAATAATTATGAATAGTGATCATTATGACATAAAATTGTATAAGATATATTTTCGGATGTACAATAATCGGAATTACAATTTTATATGAACTTTGGCGCACCCCAATTAAATACTAAATACGATGTCCCTTTGCTTGAGCTCGTGCGCGTGCCAGTGTTGTAAAGTTGTACGTGATCTCATAACCTATGGCTTAGCGCGCGGGGCGGTGGGGCGCGGCGTACGGTTTAAATATTGTAAAGCTGGTCCTAACCTACGGGTCTTGAACACATTAAAGGGGATTTACTATGTGGGTGTAGATAAAGAATTGTACTGGCTCTATAGACGCGAGTTGTCGCAGCGTGAATACGGGCCATGAGCTAAGGACGATTATGTCATGGTCTTAGAATTCTGCTAACATACCGACGTGAAACGTCCGAAGGACTCTAGATACTGTTATAGATATTAGAATCTAGAAAACAGAATATCACCACAATTTCAAAATGATTAAGGAGTGACAAAATAGTAACACGTATTCCGTTTAGAAATTCACGTCAAATCAAATATAAAAACGTGAATTCGCCTGACTCATAACTCCCATAAATCGATGGAAACCGAAACGCGATTAAAACTTTCCGACGAAAAATTCGATAGACACTCGAGGTTTGAAATCTTCATAACGTTTCACAAATTTAATTCGCCCCCTCTTATAATGTTATTAGATTCCCGTAATTTTAAGACTTATAAAGTACTTGGAGCGTAAAGTAAATTGGAGTGAGAGCATTATTTCCTGTCTCCACGTTGGGTTTCAGATGTTTAATCGTTATTTATTACTTGCATGTAGGAACACTTCAAAAGGTCTTACCGTAATTTTAATTATTTTGATACTTAGAAACTCTTGAAAGGGTTCGTATCTGAAGCACAATAAGATGGATCAAGGAGTAGTAGATGTAGGAATGGCGGCTAAACTGACCCATTCGAATATGAGTCAATGTGTCAGGGGCGGGCCGTTCTTGTACGCTAACAATTCGGAAATATGGGTCGCGAGTAGTGATGGGCCGTTCTCGAGAAGTTTCCGAAACGAGAGAATGTCGAGAGAAGCTTCTCGGCAAAGTTCTCTTGAGAGGAAATTTTCGAGAAAGTACTTTAAATATGCACATATTTAGAATTTTTATTTTTTATATTTCATGATATTCGTATCGTATGTGCATTCGCAAGACATTTAAGCCTATCTGAGTATTTTAAGGGATAAATTCTCATCGCTCTCGAGAAATTTCCGGGAAAGTTCTCGAGAATGTTCTCCGGAGAACTTTCCGCGATAAATTCAGCATCGTTGAAATGGAAAACTTTAAAGCATTGAAGGGTCATACTTAGTTGAAAAAACAAAAATCGTACCTCCTGTGGTCAATAGTTAACTGCTTATGTGTATGTTAGCTATGTGTTTATTACAGGCATTTATAGAAACGGAGACACTGTTTATGCGGGTCACTGGTCCAATCCAAAATTAAGCTTTGTAGCCCTTAACTTTTGGTATGTCCACAGAAAAGACGGTTATAAATTGAACACCTATTTCGCAAATATCTGGAGCACGTGTATTTTTTAACAACACTATTCAATAAATGACTTAGAAAACACCAAAACAATGGTATAGTATAAGATAAGTGTTATCTACATGTAAAGGGTAGGAGTACAGGGAAGATGACCGGTTCCTTTTGTTTTAAAAACTACCTGAGGTGGCTCATGATCCCCTTCCGACGTAAACGTATTTTCAATTATTATTATCTTACATCTTACCTACAAGTTAAATATTGAATTGAAGGAAAAGAGTTATTTAGTACTAGCAGCCGCCCGCGACTTCGTCTGCGTAGATTTTAGATGGTAACAAAGATATAAATGAGGTTTATTTGTTTCTGTCAGTTGTCTGATGCTATTAATCTTTTGTGAAAATTACTCGAATGAAAAACTTAATGTTCGCCATCTTGGATTTGAAAATGGATGTAATCTTCGGAATTGGCACCCCGAGGAACCACAAAGATGACCCCATATCGATTTTGAAGAAAAATAAATATCCGCCACCTTGGATTTGAAAATGCATATCATTTTCGTAATTGGCACCCCGAGGAACCTCGACGATGACACCCATATCGATTTTTAAGAAAAATAAATATCCGCCGTCTTGGATTTGAAAATGCATATCATTTTCGTAATCGGCACCCCGAGGAACCTCGACGTTGACACCCATATCGATTTTTAAGAAAAATCCTCTGGGATTTGAAAATGGATGTCATTATCGTAATCATCACCCCGAGGACCCTCGAAGATGACACCCATGTCGATTTTTAAGAAAAATAATTGTTTGCCATCTTGAATTTGCAAATGCATGTCATTTTCGTAATCGACACCCCGAGGAACCTCGAAGATTACACGTATATCGATTTTTACGAAAAGTAAAGATTTGCTCCCCGCACAAACCTGGAACCCCTTTTTACTCCATTAGGGGAACAATTTAGAAAAACGCTGGAACACGTTTTGTTGTATTTAAACAGAGAGTCTATATACGAAGTTTCAAATCTCCAACTTCAAAAAAGAATTGCTCCCCTTACAAACTTGGAATCCCCTTTTCACCCCTTTAGAGGAGCAATTTCAAAAAACGCTGAAATATGTTTTGTTGTATTTGAACAGAAAGTCTATATACGAAGTTTTAAATCTCTCACTTCAAAAAAGATTTGCTCCTTTACAAACTTGGAACCCTCTTTTCACCCCTTTATGGGAGCAATTTTGAAAAACGCTGAAATACGTTTTGTTGTATTTAAACATAGAGTCTATTTACGAAGTGTCAAATCTCTAACTTCAAAAAAGAATTGCTCCTCTTACGAACTTGGAACCCCCTTTTCACCCTTTTAGAGGAGCAATTTCAAAAAACGCTGAAATATGTTTTGTTTTATTTAAACATAGAGTCTATATACGAAGTTTTAAATCTCTCACTTCAAAAAAGAGTTGCTCCCCATACAAACTTTGCACCCCTATTTTACCCTCTTAGGGTTAGAATTGTGCAAAACGATGAAAACACTTTTTTTGGATTTAAGTTCGTAACCTTTTTACGAATTTTTAAGTCTTCAGCTCAAAACGAAAATTTTCTCCCATACAAACTTTGCACCCCTATTTGATCCCCTTAGGGGTGGAATATCCAAAAATCCCGTCTTGTCCCTTGCATACGTCATAAAAGTTAGCTCTGGACCAAATTTGAAGTTTCTAGTTCCAGTACTTTGGGCTGTGCGTTGATGAGTGAGTGAGTCAGTCAGTCAGTCAGGACAAAGGCATTTATATATATAGATTTCACATTTCAATACGAAGTAATTCATAAATAACATACTTAACTATTTAAGTACTTATTTTATTTTCTTTGAATTTGATTAAGTTGTTAGATTTATGGACATTATTACACTGCTAATTGTTCTATAATAAAAACATGAAATTAACTTGAGAACGATTTCGAGAATCTTCTCGGGAATAAACCGAATTCCTCGCTTTTAATGTGCATAACAATGAGTCGAAAGCAACGTATGTAAGCCAAAAACTATATATATCATATAAAAGATTATTCGTGATTTTAAATAATAATATTCCAATTTATTAGTGCTTTTCCTCAAAAATTCTATCCTGATTTTTTCTCCGAGAAAGTTCTCAATGAGAATGATCCCGAGAACTTTCTCGGAAACTTCTCGAGAGTGAAGAGAATTTAGGCTTTAGAATCGTCTGTCTAGAAAAAAGGCTTCAGAATGTTTATCAATCTGCTAAAGCAAGAAATTAATAAAAGATAAAATATCTATATTGTTCTGACTTCATGTACTTTCTCAGAAATTTCCGTTCAAGAGAACTTTCTCGAGAATTATTGAGAATTCTCACGGAAGCGAATTCTCGAGAGCGAGAATGTTCTCCTCGGCCCATCACTAGTCGCGAGCCGTCCTCGGTGACTCTCGACATCCTCTCTCCAGTAACGATTTACCCGACACCCGTTGCCCACTTTATTCATTCAAATTGTTCCCCATTAATAACCAATTTAGCTTACGAACGCATCACTTAACACGGTAAAATTATGAGGTTGCTGCCGAAATTCAAATGCCTGGTTAAATGAGTATTATTAACGCCGTAATAAATTGAGACGAGCTTCCCGTTTACTTAAGCCGTCATGGGCCAGGCCCGGAGATCTCCGGGGCACACACGAGCACATAACAAGAAAAGTCATTGTTTGTTTTTCGCTGGGCGGCAACTTATCGATGATGTCATAAGAGTAAATAACTAGGTCTAGAACTATATTTCGCCCTTATTTAGAGGCGTGGGAGTAATAGCATCATCTCGGATACGGGCTTGGCACGAGACAGTCGCCGCGGCGCCCGACTGTCTGCCGTCACTTTTACCGCGGAAGATAGTCCCACAGTACCTCCTACCTCAGTGAAAATTTAAAAAAAGAAAAGCATGTAGAAATTCATTTTTAACAGTACATGAATATAACGTAGGAAGAAGCGAAACTCATGCGGTTATAAGATTGGTATATTCGTTTGGAAGATAAAAATCATTAAAATGCGGTTGTAAACGTATCATATACATTCATACGCCGGGAATTGGAAAGTGCAATCGAGATGTAAACTTAATCCAATATATTGTAAATAAACACGGTGGAAACTACAATTTGAGAATTAGGTATAGAGGTACCTAAGGACAGAAATAAGCGCCTGTCGTTTTTTTTTGTGTTTGCAAGTCAGATGTGAATTATTTAAGAGAAACAAAAAAATATTTTACGGCTCGGGACTTTCGGACGCCACACTCTCAGAGGAATACCACTAGCCATTCACTGTATGAATATTGAATAACGAGTTATATATGGATCGAGTACGACTAGATTAGGGTCCGTCGGAATGGTTATTCATACCTTTATTAAATATTTATGTATAAGCCGCCTCTGCCAGTCATATGAGGTACTCACTCGGACTTTGTGGTCAGTCACAATAATGTCCTATGAGCAGACTACAGATAATGTAATCAGAGCAGACTACGCTCATAAACCGCCGTATTTGTATATTTTTTTTATATTAATAAGACCGTGGCAACCAGCGTTAGTCCATCAACATACATTACATACATCCTTATAAAGCGAAATTTGTATTTTATACGAGTATTTATTACAAAAATTTAAACCTTTTGATTCTAAGTACATACATAAAGTAATGCCATAGCATTATCGAGAAACCCAACATAGGGCTCTACTGAATCACCTAAAGAAAGTTAAAATTATAGCCTAACTACAGTAAAATACATAGGCTTTAGCTGGGGATTTACTTGGTAGGAACACGGTCGATAAGTGCCATTAGCGTATTCTTTGAACCTAACCAACTTTTAATAAGCATTTTACTACCTAGATAGAATACTTCGATAACAGATGAAAGATTCCCTCCAGATACAACTTGCTAAGTAGATTCATAACTAACATTACTTCTTGCAAAGTTCCGGTGAATAATATGCGTATCTACGAATACGACCCGCCTGTTATTTAGCTAAGCTGGTTCTCTACAGATGAAAATTGGCCGTGTTCCAAATAATTAAAGTTGTTCTATTTGCATTTCAAATATAACCGCTCATTCAAATCGAATTGCTCGTCAACGGCCACGCTATATTTGACTTCTGATCATCATTCGCTTGCCCTTTTCCCATTTAGTTGGGTTATACCTAGGGATTGCAACCGAGTAATGAAAAAATCGAGTAGCGAGTTTAACCAACGGTTTTTAACCGATTCCACATCGGTTTCGAATTCGGTTAAAAACCGCGGTTTCGAGTTTAAAATCGTAGAAGAAATTTAAGTTAGTTTTTGTTTAATTTACTAAAACAGTAATTTAAAATGTGTGTAGTAGTCTAGAAAGAGACAGGTATTTCCAAAGTAACTCTTATCTCGCCTATGCGGCTCATCCCCTTTTCCAAAACCTACCCGCTAAACAAAGGAAGGAGTGAGGAAAAATTGTTTGTTTTTTATTAGTTTCTATTTGGACTTTCATCGATTGTTGATTGTAACTAGTAATAGTGAGTGAGTCCTGACACCTACCTAACGTGTGTTTCAATTTTGAACATAACAGTAAAAAGACATTTGTTTAAAAATTTTCGTTGTAGTTAATAACACTAATAACTATTAGTGTTTCAAGCATCGTGTAAAATCAATCAACGTATGGTATGGCGATATTTCTCCAATTTGAAAATCTCGTGTAGCTTCAGTTGCAATACAATGCAAACTTCAGTATCTGATTATTTGAGATATTACTTAAATATATTTTAAGTGCTTATTTAAAAACCATTAAATTGACAAATCAATTCAACTAACCATTTACCAATATATTGTTGACGTTATATTCTTCCATTTAGTTTTAAGATTTGCAGTCAATTATTTTATTTTAATTTAATTTCAATTAATTACTAATAAATAAATGTTATTATGCTAACTTATAGACTATACCTATTACTACTACTACTGTGTGTGTTGTTGTTGGTTATACTATTGTGTGCCCTTACAGGGTGTCATGATCTAACTTAAACCAAGATGTAACACCTATTAAGTACATGACATTACAATATTAAATAAATAAAAATAAAATAAATAGAAATAATCCACGAGCGACGACTGGAATTTTTTGTAAAGTCAACAATCGGAAATTTTGCAAAATACACATTGTGCTTCAAAGTTTTAAAGACATCGTCGGAAGGAAGTACAACACGCCTTCGAAACCATCTAAAATACTACATTGAATTTAACAGTAAAGAAATTATAATCGTAACTATGACTAGTAAGACTGCTCTGACATTTGATAACAACGCAGATCAACCTCCTGCAAAAAATCAAAAATACTCTATTTCAATGGAAGTGAGGATATCAAGCCTACAAGCGTGGAATTACAGTTGGAGCTGGCTTTTGCAGTGGAAATCAGTACAATGAAACATAATACACCTACTTATATATTCTATTCTTGAGCTGAAGATCAATGAAATAAACACGGCATATACATAAAGTGATAGAATCTCCAAGACCTACTTCATTCGATAGTTTTCTATAGCGAAGAAAAACTCGGTTATTAACCGTTATTCGATTCGAGTTCGAGTTTAACCGAATAACAACCGATATTCGATTTTCGGCCATAGTTGCAATCCCTAGTTATACCTCTCTATGGCCCATCAGACCCTCCCCTGACTGAGAATCCCAGACTTCTGATATTTATTAAATATACACACGTCCCAACTTTTGACACTTTACACCCAATAGTTAATACCTATTGTTCACCTCTATTAAAATACAACATAAGATTGAAAGTGACAAGTATTGGGTCAGCGTCGAGCAATAGCACGTTTACCTCATTCTTGGATGGAAATAATAATACGAGTCTAGCTGAGAATTGTACAATCCGCATTGCAGCAGTTTCTTCTAGTTCCTATCTCACCGACAAAAGTAAAAACTTCGAATAGATTCACTAAGATTAGATAGATCTTATACGGGTCGTTGTATCCATACTAATAATATTATAAATGCGAAAGTGTGTCTCTGTTACCACTTCACGCTTAAACCGCTGAACTGATTGAGATGAAATTTGGTATGAAAGTACTTTGGGAGGACAGGACGCCCTATGTTTTTTTAATGCCTCACTAATTGTCTGCAGTTTTTCATTAATGATCATGACATGGCATTATATCACCATACCGCATTATAACACCAAACGAATACTTATACAATATGATTTAAAAAAATATAAAAATATGCAAACAAGCTCACGTTCCTTTACAATAAATATTTGACATTGTAATACATTTGACTTCTATTAAATTAGAAATATGACTGATAAAATTTGCAGGTTGAATACGCATGAACTTTCTAAATATAAGATCTTTGTAACCGTGTTCAAGCAAATAAAGAATTTTATTTGTATTTGAATTTGTATAAGAGGGGGCATACTGTCCCTTTTCCGCAAACTGCACCTTTTTATTGGAACGATCGGCATTTATTATCAATGGCGCTCGTGGTCACTGATCTGCCGCGCTTTCTCTCTCTAACCGGCAACATTAAAACGATTGTAGCTTGGTTATTTTTTGACATATTTAAATAGGATTTTCATCATTTGGCATATTTTTTTGCCTTTTTTCTTTTGGAGTAGTCTTATGGAAGAGTCAAATTTTGAGTCAACATCACATTGAAAGAAGGAACCTTCAGCATAATCGCGTAGTGATTTATATAAAAAAAATACATACTACGCTGATTAAATTACAAACTTAGTATAGAAATGTTTTTTGATGATAAAAAAAGAAAAACTAGATGTTATGTAATAATTTCATAATTTTCCCTTGGTAAACTTCGGAGATAAGGGGATGAACGGTATTTTATTACATTTTCCCTCATAAATCGAAAATAACTAAACTAACTAAAATAAATAATCAATATGTGCAACTCAAGCTCTTTCATATGACACCCCACTTAATATAATCACTAGACTTTCAAATTTTGAACAAGGTATTATCTGTCATTTTTCATATTCTATGCATCTACGTAGGTTCCTTTATAACTGTTCCAAATTTCAAATCGATAGCATAAGTAGTTCTTGAGATATTTAGCGATGTGACAGACAGACAGACAGACAAAGTGAAACTATAAGGGCTCCTTTTTTACCTGTTTGGTACGGAACCCTAACTAGCATTATCATTCTAATCACTTTACTATTGTTACAATGACGAATAGGTACATATTTGTATTTCATGTGTTTTAATGTAACTATTTTCGTTCTAAGGCAACTACGACAGTTTAAAACATTTAGTTACGTTTGCGCAAAACCCGGGTCAAGTCCAGTCTCGGGTTTTTCTCTGATGTTAATGTTTTCGACTTCACTTGTGCTAGCACAGTTTTTTCAAATCTATATCTTCCAAACAACTGTAAACAGTCAAAAAGCCTAGGCGCGAGCTAGCATCCAGCCGTCACCAGTCAGACCAAGTCGTATTAGTAAATCTTATCGTGAACACTTTACAATCATTAGCGCATCACCCCTGAGGGTTCACGACTTCACGGGACTCACTTTTAGAAACCCTTCGCTCTTGCATCTCGCATCTCGGAGCTACCTCCGAGATGCGAGAGCGAAGGGTTTCTATACTACTATAAAGTCACAACTGTAACTGATTTTCACCCCTACTTTTCACATGCAATAGTTTCACTTTTGCATTTTTTTACGAAAAAATACATTTCTAATTTTCATTTCAAAATAAGGTACAATAACTCGGTTTTAAGATCTGCTTTGACAAAAATCTTGTAGTTATCGGTACGTACCCGCAAGTTTCCGTACGTGGGCGACGAACACAGTCGAGCTGACTGTCGAGTGAGCAACATTATGGCGAATAATACCAATTTGGAAATACGTTGTACCCAACATTATCCTCAAATATAACCAGCACGGTTGGGGCACCTATGGTCTTGCAATTATTAAAGTAAGAATGCTCCCGTGGCGCTCGAAATGGACTGCCAACATACCGAAACTAGAAATTCCTGGAATCTACGATCATTTTCATTAGCAAAGTTATGCAACCGACATAAACTTTCCACGCTCGCTCGTGCGATACATGAAAGCAACACGTGTTCTACGTACCATTACTACCAATAAACCGTTAATAGAAGTTCCCGTGCTAACACCTTCAAAGAATATAAAAACCGTACAGTAAACGAAGTTTATGTGTTCCTTGGCAGGTTGGCTTTATACGCCGAAGGAAAGAATACATTTCTCTTTATGTGAGCGATTTTACCGTCTTGCGGTTAACAGTGTATCGCCTTCGGCTAAAGGCTTGTTTATCTCGTTGGAACTGCGAAAATGATGCCGAGATACGTTGTACATTATATAAAAAATTGTACATAGGTAATTCAAGCACGCGGCTCTCAAACGGTGGTCGTGGGAATCGTGAGTTCGAATTCCGGCTCCTACCAATGAATGATTAATAATTAATGATTATGTAAGGAAATACGTATTAATTGGCATAGATTTACCAATAGCTTTTCGGCTCACTGCCCATTCCCTATCATCCATGAGTGGTCAGCATGGGGGCGTACAGTCGAGCTCTTACCCACTGAAATAGAATTAAAAAAAAGAAGAAAAAAGCTTATTTCGGTTATTAAAGATTTTAACAAAAATAGCCAGGGTTGAAGCATCCTAAAGCAAGTCATTTTGCTCGTGTCAGAGAGAGAATTTTCGACCTAAATCGACTTTCTTCTAAAGACATTTCAAAGAAATGGGTAGGGAATTAAATTCCTTGAGTGTACTTCTTTTGTGAGTTCGACTGTACATAGGTAGGCTGATGATAATTATGACGAGGTAGGTCGTATACCAAAAAGCGCGCGTCGTTTACCGACGAGCGAAAATACATGTTGATTTTTAACGTTGGTACCTACCTATTTTAAAATCAAGCGACCTCTCTTTAACCACCCGTTCAATACGCCGGGGGGCGTTATTACTATAAATAGAGACCCCCCGCGTGGGTTTTGAGTGCACTTTAAACTATACATGTACAATGTCAAGCTAAAATGGACTTTGAGTTAATGGCACAAGAACTATTAAGAGTCACTGACAAGTTGCTGCCTAGACTTTAGATGCAGCTGACGTATTGTGCATTATTATGTGGGCAGCGGGAGTTACTCGTTTCATCAACGTTTTTTTTTCTAAGAATAGATAGGTTAACGGTAATCTTCACGATTACTTTCATGACGTCATCATCATTGTTCGTTTTTCTTATATACATGCTTTTTACACCTATTGAAACAACAGTTATTCCAAGATGTTTACACTTATAATTTCGAACAATTGCTACTCGGATTTGCAACATGTATGATCACACACAATAAGCGTACACAGGCCCTTAGGGTAAGATAAGATGCTTGCGAATCTTGCGATCCCCTTCCCTACTTAGGATGATTAATTCAGCAAGGCATAATCCAAACCACAATAATAAAGACATAAAAAGGGCTTAAATATCACTATTGTTTGGACTAGTCACAGAATGAACCATTTAATGAATTAATGATTTAATGGTTGTATTACCATCTACTATATAAACTAAAAAATATTAATAGATATCACCAGTCAGGTTCAAACATCTTAATAAATCCTTAACACACAACATAATCTTCCTAACCTTGTATTAGCAAAAAACATGCATGACATCATGAACATAGTCATACAGAACTACACATGTTTGTATTCATACTATTCATTGACATAAGGTTCTAAATAGCTTGGACATTTTGAAGTAGTAATTTGGCAGAATCTTTCGGAGTTACTAGTTATTAGAGCCAATTAGGCATACAAGTGTACCTTTCAAGATTAAACAAACAAAAAAAACATGGAGATTGCCAGAGAATTGGACTGATTATGTCAATGTTAATTGATAGCAATAAAGCAGAAAATGAATAATAAAGATAAAAATCCTAATCAATATGTTTAGTTAAACAGATGTGTGGACAACTGAACTTGTCATGTTTGTTCAACCTGTTACAATATAGATTTTATAATACATTAAATTTAGCCATACTTACCGGGTTTCCAGATCCATACTCAGTGATTGTCTGTCTGTCTGTTACCTTTTCACACATAAAACCATGGACCAAGAATGATTTGAGTGAACTGAATTAAAATGAAATGTGTTATGGAGATAGTTGGAACCCTTGGGAAGGACATAGTAGTTTTCATTCCTGAAACATCGCCTGAAGGGAACAGAAATTGGCTATTTGACCAAAAAAAACTATGGTGCCATTCAAGCCAGTTTTTAGAGACAATCCAATGTTTGACTTTACTGATAGGCTGTGAAATGTGATGTCACAGTGCAATGGCCTCATAATCCCATTGTATGGAAAATCTAGTTATTTGCCATTTTAGTTGTGAAATGTTGCAAAAGTGACTAGTTGTTTCCTCTGGTAAATTCTACTTCTACCACATTTTTTATTCACAACGAAAGTAACATACCACCAGTTTGGCCAATTCAGATACAGATTTGCAAACAAATACATTGGGATCACCCTTCGACAAAGCCCTGATCTAACTATTTATTGGTGAACATTATTTTCACCCCCGTAATTAAACATATTGATTGATAAATTTAAGAATAAAATATCTTCTAAGTAACTAAATAGGTACGTGATATTACCAAATCTCAAGAATGGGTAAACATTTCATACAAAATAAAGATTTTTTTCATCAAAATACAAAGCGACAACTATATATCATATATATATTTAGAGATAAATAAAATAAAACAGTACACTTCTGTGTAAATTCTATTTGACCATTAAAACACTATTTTCAGGCTGTCTTATTAAACTGAGTTACTGAATCAGAGTTAATTGGTTTAAAACCGAAAATTTTGCATGGTACCTATGATAAGGCAACTCCTAGGAAATGTATACCGGAGTCGTATCTCAGTCTAGACTTTTCTATTAAAACGAGAGTGAAAAGAAATTAGTAATCTCCTGGCACCGATATTCCATCAGATAACTCTTACCTTTTCGATAACAGACTTCCAATAAACAGCTGCCGGATGTTGTAGCTTGTAACACAAACACAAATTTCACTGTGGTTACAACCAATGTCTGTCTAAATTAATTTCTTTTCGTTTCCGCGATAATCAATACGCGTACACAAAAAAACAGTCAACATAGAAAAGTACTCTGTGCAGTCAACCGACGATCGTCTCGACTCGTCATTATACTCTTTGCGTCTCGTCTCGCAGCAAACTTTAGAACGTAAGTTTCACGTTTACGTACCCGCTAAGGTCGCCGAGTTGCGAATTGCAAATGCTATGTTATATCAGTTATATTGAGGAAAATAAAAATCAAAATACAATGTTGCATTAACGATATTGTAGATTAGGAAGCTTAGAACTTTAATGTTCCAAAAAAGTGGAAATTGTAGCAAAATGCATAGAAGATTAACTGTCACAAGTGTCAGACATCCTTCGTCAGTTTACGTTATATGTCGTTTTACAATGTTACCATGTAAACTTTTAATTAATCATGAAATAATATAAATTATTGATGCTGTTCATTCATTATGTAAGTTTATATACAAAGAAATTTCGTCGTTACTCCCAGAAATTCACCCATACGATATAAATTTTGACTAAGTTTTAAATGTAATCGATATTGCAACTGTATAATTTTTGACATGTAAAATTACATTTTATCAATAAAAATTCTGATTCTGATACATCAACCATTTATAACCTGCACTTGTTGTGAATTACAAGATTATATGTAATATAACTGACATGAATTGATGAACAGTCGGTAGCGTTAATGAATAGGACTCATGTCAGGAACTTACTTCTCATGTAATCATTTTGAAATTACATATGATTAAGATAAAAGTAAATAGTACAAAAAACCTCATTACTCTTTATGAAATAATCAGGCTCGCGCAACTTGGAACAAAATTTACAAAATGTCATTTTTGTATGGAATTTGGCCAAAAAATAATGGCGGATACTGCTATCTCGCTCCCTCAGTTAATCCATCTCAGTCACATGTCAATGTCACCTCTGGTCACTTCCGTTCAACTTGAGTGATCGCCATATTGTTTCTTTGTTGATCAGTTCGAAGTGTGGTTTGTAGTTTGTTATTTTGGTATTTATAAATGTTAGAAACCTTAATTTAAAGTGAAAAAGAATGTAGTAAGAAGGCAGTGTATTTTTCAACATGCCACGGACTATTTCAGCCTATAGGGTATGTGTTATTTGTGGTTTTCGTGCCGGTCGAAAAGATGACGAGGAAAGGAAATTAATGGCAAGATTTCCTTTAGATCACGACCGGTAAGCAATTAATTGGAGATTATCTATTAATATGTACCACAGCAAGTTACATGTAAGCAAAATAAGAAGAGTTATTTACAATTTAGTTTTATTCGTATACTATACATAATAGTGTTGGCCGTAACATATCGATAACTAGCTTATCGTCTAGAAAAGAAAAGTCGTCTAAAGAGATGGTTAATAT
Source organism: Epiblema foenella (assembly GCA_963556455.1). NCBI lineage: Eukaryota > Metazoa > Arthropoda > Insecta > Lepidoptera > Tortricidae > Epiblema > Epiblema foenella. The sequence goes on along the minus strand of OY747113.1, from coordinate 8,037,143 downwards.
ATTTAAAGCAACACAACTGTATACTTTTTTATTTTATTTATTTCTAGCCCTACCCACTGGGGAATAAGCGCATGGACGTCGTAGTGTAGTCGTCATAACCTAACCAGTTGAGAATGGAATCAAACCCCAGTTGTTAATAAAGGAGCATCCATTATTAATATGAGGTGTTTTTGGCAAAATTCGATCCCCTCCCGCCAAAAACATCTCACGTAAATAATGGACGCCCTCTAACTGGGATTTTTATAAAAATGGAATCCACGACGTCACTAGTCATCGTTTATCGATATCGTTAACCGTACTACATCAACGTTACATCCCTATCGCGCTGTTATGTTGGCATTACCCATTTCCTTTTTTTATTTTATTGTGGTACAGAATGTTTGGCCAATCTCTACGTCAATGTCATGCAATGTCAATGTCATCCAAAACCTAGTTCGAAGTCCCGTCTCTTAGAACGTAGTGGTTATATTCTCTTTGTTTTCATATTTTATGTTCTTCTCTCCAGTTACGTGTACGTTGACAGTAAAACGTTGATCTAAGGTTCGTGCACCCAAATAATAAAGCCAAAAAATAATGAAACTTCTGTCATGTCTTCAAATATCGCAACACTTTAAAAAGAGATGGTTCCAAAACAGGTGTTTTAGTAGAATTGTATCTATAGACGGTTAAACATACAAACCATGAATTTTATTCATGGCGTTCAGTGAATGATTAGCATAAGTAGACTATAAAAATACTTTAAAAAAATAATTTGTACTGTTTCGGAACACCGTTTTTTTTTTAATTTACGTCATCTTTAGCAAACGAAGTTTTCCCTCTCTGTCTCACTTATATGCAAACTTGCAAGTGCGACAGAGAGGGAAAACTTCGTTTGCTGTCGCGGTAGCGCCCTGCCACGAACCGAAAACGAACGAAGTTCGAATATCTTCTTCTGTGTCGCACGAATTAGCAAGTGTGACAGAGAGGGAGATATTCGAACTTCGTTCATTTTCGGTTCGCGCTAACGTAACCCCTCTGTAGATTCGCTATAAATGCCATTCATAATTTCTGAACGTGTTCTATTTAGTATCTCTTTCTTGCACTCTACGTCATTCTCTCACGTTCGATGTATGGTGTCATTCCGTTTGTAATATTCGTGATTAAAGTAATACTTAAAAATGCTTACAAGATTCCTTATATCTTTAATCAGTTATGTATTACAACTTTAAAGTTATGCTAGTGACTTTTAGTGGCCTGGAAAAGTTATAGCGAAGAAATCGTAGTTAATAGTTCAGTATGAACTGTCACCAAGTATTAAGTGGAGCCTGTAATTCAGGAGATCAATGTTTTGCTGTGGGTTCAGTCGAGGGAATCCCTTTCACAGTAAGTCACAATGATTATGTATTAGATGACAGTTCATGACGAGCCAGGTCTTGTGACCAGATTTCTCCTAAAGTGGTAATAGAGTAATAGTCCTAACAGGAAAATATAATTTAGCCTAGTTTGATAAGGACTATATTTTGTATTGGGTGTTTTATTATATTCTTAGTAATAATGATGCTCCCTATTTCAAAAGTCATATGATGCCTTGTGACCACCAACCAATACCCCATGAAAGAGATAATTTCCTTGAACATTAATTTGCATTAGTTAGCTACAGTTATTTAAATAAGATTGTTATTGTAGGAGCCATTGTTATCCTTGAAGGTGATCAGTTACATTGCTTGTCATTGTTATTATGGTCTTGTTCATTCAATTACAATTTCACACCATTATTCTTGAACCTTACTTAATTTTAGCTTATGTCCTACATCTATCAATGTACTTGCTGATGCTAGTATCTAAACACTCACAGATAACACTTTAATTTGTAACTGGAGTTTGTTTACACTTTGTTTTATTAGAACAACAATATTATCTTGTAACAAGTAATATTGTTTGTTACTAAACCAGGGGTGGGCAAACTTTTTTCATGGCGGGCCAGTAAGCTTGAGAAATTTCGGAGGAGGGCCATAATTGCAGCAAAACTGCACTTTTGTATAAAACCGCTGCTCTGGTTTTAGGCTGAACCGTCAAAATATAATCATCGCGGGCCATGTACTAATTAATTCGATGTATCGGCGGCGGGCCGGATAAAATGCTTTCGCGGGCCGCAGTTGGCCCGCGGGCCGTACTTTGCCCACCACTGTACTAAACGTTTGTTGCTTAGAGTATACAGTAAAATCAGCTTACGAAGATTCTAAAGGTACCAGGCAAAAAACGTGTTTTAACCGGGAATGTAGAAATTATGCAGGAGAAAAAAACTTCTTTTCCTTTAATGTTAATTTAAAAGAGTTTTTGCGATCTCTCTTCTTCTGCCTATCTGTACCTATTCTGAGTACCCAATAATCTATTATTTTATGTACTTAACTCATAGAACAATAAGGCACACATAGGTGCTTTGATCAGTTCACACATAAAATACAGTACAAGTTGAATACAAAACAATATAAATATTAAATAGCTTGCAGTAATTATTTCATAATCTTCTTCCTGAGCCAAGTTGCTTTATTTGTAGCCAATTTTTTTTCTTTCAAGTAGATGTATCCCGTTCCTTCTTTCCAGGCATATGCTGCGGGCTGCAACATAGTGATACTAGCGTCAAACTTCGAATGCGTCCAGATCATACCGGGGGCTATCCATGGGTACATCCGCATTGGATCCCTGGACTGCAGCACGGACACTGGGAAGATAGCCGCAGCATATGGTGCGGAGGTCTGCATATTTGAACCAACACCATTAATCCATAGTGCTGCTACTACACATGTAAGTAACATACATAATAGATACTGTTAATTAAAAGTTAAAATAGGTTACATTTATGATTTAAATCTCTAACCGTTTAGTAGTCTTACATAAACAATGTAATGTGTTATAAAACTATGGTGTCTGAATTGGCTATGGTGATATAAGATTTAGCTAGACTAACAAGCTAGATTTTAATTTATATACTTTGTACATAAACTACGCGTTTACAAAAACATACTATACATAAACTAATTGTACATATAAGTAATATGTGTTTTGTTGAATAAGATTGGATAGGTTAGTACCCAACCAACATGCTTTTATGACCTTGCTTGTGTTACTAAATCACTCAACGCTGGACCCAAATCATTATTTGTTTAATATTGTTTAATTACATTTGAATTAACTATTTGTTTAATTGCCACCATATTGTTGTCTTAAATTCCATTTGTAGTATATTTATATTATACGGTGAATATGTTCAAATCCTATTCCATTATTATTATTCTCTTTATTTATTTTAGGTCTTAGGTTAGATTTTATAATAATTATATAAAAAGTAAAATATAAAACAATATTATTATTGTTTATATTTTAATTGACGTTCATGATGTGAATTCGTATACTTTTGACATGAATGCAATCAAACATGCAACAAAATACATCTATGAAATAAATGAATCAGAATCTAAATTAAACTCTTGTAATCATGCTTGATTGACTACCGTTCAATTTGATCAATCATTAACATCATAATCATAGTTCCAAATCTATAATATTAGGTTTTCTGTAGTCAAATTAACAAATACCTACATTTGTGAATTTGACTACAGAAAATTTTTCAATTTTACACCCACTTAAAATGATTTTTTGTCATGCTTACCAATTTTAATAAGAACAGTATCTTTTTCCTAATTCTTGTGGTTTAAACATACATAAACTCACGCCTGTATTCCCAAAAGGGGTAGGCAGAGAAGATTAAATTTAATTCCAGTGTGGTGGTGATCTTTAGTAAAATTTCTGATAAAAAAGTACACTTGAATTACAAGTACTTATAGCACCCAGTGCAAATCAGGCAGAGCTACAGAGAATGCTGTGTTGAGGCACTTGTATTTCTACCTAGCTGTTCACACAACAAATCCTCAAATGAATAAAGATCAGCAATACACTTTATGACTCTTTTGGAGTCGCGGGCATCCATAGGCTACGCTAACTGCTTACCTACTATCAGCCACCGCCGTAGTATTAAGAAATACAATCCATTTATTTTACACCAAAACTAAAAATATTTTAGTTACCAAGAATGCTAAGCTAGCTATTACTACTCCAGTCAATTATAGTTGTCAAAGCAAAACACATCCTACCGTGGACACCATAGCGATTAGTAATGGTCATAACCTCATGACGTTCGCTGCACGAAAATGTAAACATACGAGTTCAGTCTCAGGTATTTTTATAGCTTGATATAGTTAAAGACACTATTTATCTAGGCAACCCTACTGCCAGACGAAATCCATAGCAATAAAACGTCGGTTTGTTAAAAATAAACCTTACTGTTCAAATGCTTTTATTTAGTAAGTTAATGTCTTGTCTGCATTAGACATATACGATCTAATGATAAATCGCTCTACGAGCCATCTGCTGTGAGCAAACGTTGCCTTATCGAATGTTATTAAAACATTGCCGTACGTACATACGCCTTTAAAAGTGCTAGCTTAACGACTACTTTCGCATTCACATTGAGGTGTTTCCATTCTGCTATTAGATTACAAAGGTTTATGTATTTTTATCATTCGATTTCGTCTACTCTACGTACGAATTTCAACTCCCATTTCACCTCTGTAGACCTATAACCTGTCCGTGTTCTGAAGTCAAACTGCCTACACACCAAAATTCATGTAGGTAAAAGTTGTGCCGAAAATACGAATATTTATAATACGGTAGATGACACATGAATAATTCTTACGTTATTATCAATAAACAAATCTCGCGAAAATACTCGAAATCGGAAAATATCGACGCTTCAACTTATTTTTTTACAAAAGCGACTGCCATGTGACCTTCCAAACCAGTAGAAAAACTAGAACTTAATTCGATTAGACCGGTTTCCTCACGATGTTCTCCTTCACCGAATTTATTATTTTAGTTAGATGTAAATGTTTATTTGTGTCTGTCGAGTCTTCAATTACCTCTTAACGGATGACACATATCATTGATAATGCTAATCAAGCAATTTAGTTGGGCGGTCATTTAAATTTGCAGTTTGTACTGGCTTTCGGCACGTACAGCCATCGTAGAGCTATATTATTCCTGTATATATAGCTCGTTAAGCCATTCATGTTGTTATTGGCATAGTTAGTACTAAATAAAGAGTATACTGCTGCATATAAATACGCTAGCTAGCTTATGTACTGAATTTATGCACTAGTGACCGAATTTCGTTTACGTTGCTTATAGACGTTAGGTACTCGAATAATATGTAATTATTATTATTATTATTAAGAGCCTCAAGTGTCCCACTGCTGGGCAAAGGCCTCCCTCTTTTTTTTCCACGCTTCCCTGTCTTGTGCATTCTCCCACCACTTCTGATCCGAGACGTCAAGTTCGTCTCTCCATCTCCGACGAGGTCTGCCGCGACGCCGCTCTCGGTTTTGTGGGACCCACTTGGTGGCGATTTTAGCCCACAAGTCTTCCGGCATGCGGCAGACGTGCCCAGCCCAGTCCCATTTAAGTTTGGCGCAGGTGTGAGCTACGTCAGCTATCTGGGTTTTGGAACGCAGTATTGTATTTTTAGTGCGATCTGTTAATTTCACGCTCAAAATACTGCGTTCCATGGCTCTCTGGCAAACCTTGAGGGCAGATTTCTGAACCTTTGTCAAAGACCAAGTCTGTGCTCCATAGGTAAGGATTGGAAGAATGCACATGTCCATGAATTTCCGTTTTAAAGATATTGGAAGGGGTCCCTTCATGTACTCCTTCATAGACCAATAGTATCAGTGCGTCTAGCAACCTCTTTGTCTTGTCGGGCCTGGAAGGAGACTATTTGGCCCAGGTATAAGTACTCATGGACATATTGCATTACTCCGCCATCCACCTGCACATGCCTCCAGACACTGTTGGTAATGAGCTTGGTCTTTGACATATTCATCATTAATCCGACCTCAAGGCTTGCTCTGCTAAGGTCTTGTAGCATGACATTGAGCTCTGTAGCTGACAATGAGAAAAGGACGATGTCATCGGCGAAACGCAGATTGGTCAGTCGCTTCCCACCAATGTCGATCCCCTTATCTATATATATTAATATGTAATATAAAGGTTTTTTCGTATTACGTCGGAGATTAAAGTACTATATGTGTAATCAGTAGAGTATTCTAGTTATTATGTATATACAGGAAACTAAAGATAAGTAGTGCGTTAATGTATATGTACATATATGTTTACTACGATGTGTTAGATGACATCTGCGTTGATAGGTCCTCTGGCAATAATTCATCCAATAATAGTATAGGTAACATTCCAATTGTTCTGTGATGTAAACACCCATTCATTATAAGCAGCAATAGGGCTTCGGTTGGTTTGGACCCTACGGGTACGGAACCCTAAAACAGCCGATTTTTCGCCATTGCTCTTCCCTTAGGTGGTGGAATTTAAGGGATAAAATGTCCGGTTTAGCTTTGGAAGAATTTGGATGGTTTTCGGAGCACTTATCTAGACAACGATAGGAAATAGGTAAAAAGTGTATCGAACCAGTTGTAGAGAATGTTATTATGTAACTAGTACCCCACGACCATTCCATCCACAATCATTCGTTACCCAGACTATATTCTTAAGGTATTCCGTTGTCACTGTCGTACTAAAACACGAGTTGTTACTCATCTCTACATTTTTACGGACAAATTACTTAAACAATCTTATGATAAAGATTAAATTGTCACAATGCATCAGTGATAGATGCGATAATTCAAATAAATATACATTCGTAAATATTGTCAGTTTTGCACGTGAGCAATAAACATATAAACATGTGTTCACAACCACGTCATTTAATTGGGACGTTCGTTCCAGTTCGTTCTGTCTAGAGTCTGAAGGCATATAGCGAACTGAAAACGTATGTCCTCCTGTGCCGTACTTGCAAATTCGAGCGACGCAGAGGGAGATACTATACTTCGTTTTCGGTACGCGGTATTCCCTCTGACCAGTCAGCTATGATCACAAGATCAAATATTCGGCGACAATTTTGATAAAGGAGCTGTCAACTGAAGTGACTATCACGTTGCTCATTTCGTGCTATCAGCATGAGATTTTTTAGTTTTTTACCACTTGGTCAGATTCTATCACACAACTGGCAGAGAATAAAAGAGTTGCGTCGTATTTGCGGCCTTTCGATTAGAATGTAGGAAAAATCGACAGTAGACTCGTCACGTATGTATTCTGTTCTGATTACTGGTAAAGGAAATTGAAACCTAATGTATTTCATAGGTCATGTTATAGGAATTCTAAGTATCGTTAGCGACTTAGCGCGTGTGCTAAAATATCATATAATCATACCTCTTTGCCGACGTATGGACATCTAAATAAAACAAACATGATTGCTCTTAGCATTCAAATTAAGTATGTCACGACCGTTGTAAATAAGAGGAAGCGAAAATAACACAACGGCTTATCGAGTCACGTTCTATTCGAGATTGAATTTAAGCGTAATTAGTACTTTTTATAACAATTCGGTCAAAATTGAACTCTGTCTAATCTTAGAGTTATTTCGGTTGCCTGGAGACTGAAGAGGTTTAAAAAATCGGACAAGTGTGAGTTGGACTTACCCACCGAGATTTGTAGGTACACACTAATACCGTTTATTAACCTCTCTGATTGATTACGTACTTTAAATACCATATGACGACCGGTTTAGCCTAGTGGGTAGTGCACCTGCCTGTGAAGCTGACGGTCCTGGGTTCGAATCCCGGTCAGGGCAAATATTTGTGTGATGAGCATGAATATTTGTTTCTGAGTCTTGGATGTTTTCTATGTATTTAAGTATTTATATCTATTAAATATATCGTCGTTTAGGACCCATAACACAAGCCTTCTTGAGCTTACTGTAGGGCTAGTTCGATTTGTGTAAGATTGTCCACTAATATTTATTTATTTATTTATCTAATATTTATTTATATTTTTTATGATTTAATTACACATGTATAGTTTTCGTATTTTCCCCTGTACTTGTAATATAAGAAATCATTTCCCAAAGTATGGGTCGCGAGCGAATGTTAGGTGGGCCCTGAAACAGGAAGATAACGGACACGCCCCGACTCACGGACGAAACATTTTGTTTTTTTTTATGTACAAACATCCATCCCTAATATGTATATATGGCCCTTTCTTCATAAAACCAAGACGTGATGAGTCCCGCCGTTGGAAGTTTTTGTTAGGTGTGTCGCGGTCCTTGTCAACTTTGGGAACCACTGGTGTAAGACGATATTACTTGCCACATTTCATAGTTCTAGGTTAACGGAAAGTTCCCTATAATTTTTGATTCCCTTAAGATTGTCGAAATATACGTTTGCGGCTTAAACGGCCGTATCTTTCTTTTACGTTAACTTAAGAAGTTTTCACAGCTTCAAGGGACTGTAGACCTGAGTATGGTTTTAATCTCAAATCGATACCTCCACGCGTTTCCGAGATAAAGAGTCTTGACAGGCAGATAGACGAACAAACATCAAAGTGATCCGTAAAGGTTCCGTTTTTTCTTTTGAGGTAAGGAAACCTAACAATTTTTTTTCCGATCCCCGAAAGTTCAGACACTGGAGCCAAAGCGATTGAAGAATATCATTAATCATCATTATCATTGTTTTCATCCTGTATCGCCTACTGCCACAGAATAAGTAATAGTACTACGTACAGACGGCCCACCGTTAACAAATCCCCCGTTTAGGTATGCCAAACGTAGCGTAAACGTGGCCATCTTTTTCTATCGCACGCACTTGTAGTCGATCAGCATGTCGTTCATCGCATGAACGGGCACCCGACGGGTGCTGGCAAAATGTACTTGTAGCGGCGCCATGCCATTACGTAGTGCCCCCCCCCCCCTGTCACTGCTGAGCATAGGTCTCTATTCGAGCACGCCACTTGAAAAATATACGTAAACTAGTAATTTTGGCCGATATCTAATGAATATTTAATTTGGCGTAGGTACCTCTCCCATGTCCTTCACTGTCGGTCACAGGAAAGACAAATTACAATCTGTAAATTCGCTTATGAAGTTATGACCCAATTAGGCTGATGTCTGATGGGTAAGGATTGAACGTAAGACTTTATGATTATGATCAACAATTGAATACAGTTTAAATTGCGAACAACTACGTTCTGTTTGTTTACATATACACTACAAGTATGTAAATACAACCAGTTATGAGCGCTTTTATTGCGTATAACTTAAAGACGTATCTAATGGCTAAATGGCTATTGATTATTGCTAAATGGTTATTGGTTGGTAGGTAATTGACATCAAAAAGGATTAATGAATCACCACCGTCATATATTCTTCCCACTGCTGGGCAAAGGCCTTGCATCCCTTCCAAAAAGGGAAAGGGAGGTTTTTCGAAGAAGGGAAATGGCCAATACTTATCCCCCCAACTACAGACCCCCATAATATATGGTCCCGCGCTGGGCTAGTACCGCATGATAACTAGGACGGTAGCGTTTATGTCCGACAATGGTCCGGCATAAGGCATTCGTCCCACTCCCGCACATACACATACCCGTTATGTAGGCACGATTGCTTTATGGCCAACATAAATTTGATCATTATAGCTAGTCACATTTGCATTTGACAACTCAAATTGTTGACACGTCAACTAATCTGCTTATGGATCAATAATAGACCCATCAATTAACCTGTTATATCTCACGATTAACGCGTCACTTTATGTCCAACTCCATATGTGGTGAAATAAACGAATTGAATTAGTTGAATTCATTGGTGTACTCGTGACTTAGATAGGATCGCAAATCAATACTGACAGCGCGGACACGTGATTCCAATTCAACGACGGACTACGGACAAAATACATCCGAAAGGACACTTCATGCAAAGGACCTAGAACTATCGTGGCGAGTTTATGCTGCAGCGGACCGTCTTCAATTTTTGTAATAATGTGCGAGAAAATGTGGCATTTAAATTCCATTAATAGTCGAAAAGTATATACATCGTTTGGTATAAATCTGGCTCGGGCATGATAAATATGTCTCCCTTCCTTAGCGAAAAATAAATCTTTGATCGAAACCCCAAATTGTTGTTGTTATCACGGTACTTCGCTGGTCTCTGTTTTAGAGAGCATGTCGCGAGTACTTATTTTATAAGATTTTAGCATATGCGATTGTTTGATTTTTAAAGAAACACAACACAACGGCCAATGATAGTGTTTATTCCAATTATATTCTAGTCAATAACACTACACTATACTTACTTTAGTAAATGATCAAAATAATGTGCACACGATTTCGTCATGAGAATAAGCCTGTTTATTGTGTTTATTCCATGTACGTAGGTTGCTAACTGTCCACGGACTATACTACTACTTATATTGATATTATAAATGGCGAAGTCTACTGTACTACGTCAAATGAACGTGCATGACGCTTCGCTGTAGTTACTGGCGAATAGCCTCGTAAAATATCGGAATATAAGTAGTTTATACGGTTTAGTGTTTCTTGGTCCTTTGAGTAGTCATAGTAAATTAATACGTGGGATAATTGTATTTATATTTATCACTAGCTATTGCCCGCGACTTTGTCCGCGTATTACTCGTTCATCGCGTTAGAATTTAATTGCTATTCTCTTATTTCAGGCGCTTAACTAGTTATCGCTCTTTCATACAAACTTCCCCCCCGCCCCCTTACGCAATGATTTCCGACATAAAAACTATCCGATGTGCTTTGCGGTTTATGGGAATTACAAAACTGGATATAAAATTATAACTATTTGTGATATTATTCCTGAACCCTGCGGGATCCCGCAAATATCGGGATCGAAATCATCGTGCGGGATTGCTTTCCATAGTTATGGGATTAGTATTAAGTGTATTTGATTTTTTAAGACGTTTCATAACAAGATTTGTAAATTTTGTAAAGAGGATGCGCTGTGTTGAGAATGAAGGACCTGCATTTGTCTCTAGCTGTCAGCACAACTAATCAAAAAGGGTTCGCTAGTTTCGCTACGCCCTTGTAATTTTTCTGGAGTCCCTAGCGTCCACAAGCTATGGTGTCTGCTTACCATCAGATAGGCCGCGTACGCTTCTTTGCCGGTGTCGTACTGTGTCTATAAAAGAATCCCGTGATAAAAACAATGCAATATGTTACATGCATTGTAGTAATACCTAATTACACTTCGTTACTATACCCGTGTCTCGAACTTGTAAAGTTATACGTGAAAAAAAATCACTCCGTTTCAAATGTGACATAATTTTCATCGCTAAACGTGAAATTGCTTCAAGCTACTTGTTGTGACTTGGTGCTAAGATTGCTAAGGTGTTCGATATTTTCGAAAATCGAGAGTTGCAGTAGCATTTGTTAACTTATTTACACGATTTGATTCTTATTCCCGAAGAATATGCCTCAAAATGGTTTTTATTTTCTGTTGCTGATCGTACAGTATAGAGCTTATCACAAGTTATTGAAATGTTACGTAAATTTTCGCGTCTGTTGGAGACTGTTTGTCTCGGTGTTTATCGATTGCAGAAGTTCTAAGCACTGCGGTGTTGGCGACTGCGGAATATCTAGGTTGTTATTCACTAAGAGTACATCTTAGGTGAACCAGTATAGATCTGAAATATAACTACGCATAGTTTTGTATAATATAGTTCAGTAATTACGTGAAGCTGACGTTACCTATATTATAATATCACGTGACGACAAATATTAAATAATTATCAAAACGTGGCGGATGTTTTATTTCAGAAACCTTAGCTACGAATAATATTAAAAGTTTGTCTAAATATTGATCGAATGAAATGACATTCGCATTTTTCTGTCGAATTAGATTACCATACCAAAAACGTGGTGCCCTCTCGAGCAAGGAAGCTTTTAATTTTATATTCTAGTTATTTACTTTACTTTACTGTAAATAAATAACGAACTCTTAAATATAAAACTCCCGTGAGTCTCAGACATATTGAAATATAATAAACGGGGCGTCCGGTCCTCATGATTAAGGGCCTCGTATTGGTCCAAAACATGTCGAGCGATACTGGATCTTTAAGACGTGTGTGACCCGTTTATTGTATTTTAATAAAGAAGTCCATATCCATATACTCCGTAGTATTCCACTATAAAACTGACATATTCATTTAAAAAATATATTATTCCAAGGGATTGGAGTACCGATGGGTGCAAACCGGCAAGCTCACGGCGGACGGGCCGATCACCGCCCTCTCCTGGAACTTAGAGGGCACGCGGCTGCTCACTGGTGGGAAGATCCTGCAGCTGTGGCATCAGGCGTCGCTTTATCAGGATGACAGCCAACGTGAGTCGATAGACCTCAGGACCTGTACATAGTGTAGTATAGACGATCACATATCTCCTGGAACTTAGAGGGCACGCGGCTGCTCACTATTGGGAACATACTGCAGCTGTGGCACCAGACGTCACTTTACCAGGGGGGCTAGCACAACTACCGCTGCGACGTGACGCGAGTAGAGAAAAATCTACCCTCCTCTTTCTAACCCGCACAGTTCGAGCGAGACAGGAATCGCTGAGTCGCGCGAGGTACGATTTGTCAGCAAGTTGTGCTAGTCCCACAGGAGTACATTCTTCGTTATCTTAGCCCTATGGTTGCAGCATGTACGAGCCCCGAGCTCGATGCAATTTCGTGTCAAGAATTGGCAAATACTTCAGTTTTTGCAGGAGCACTATCTGGTCTGACCTTCCAACCCAGAAAAGAAGCGACCTTTTAAGATTTGAGGGTGGGTTTGCACTAGACTGTCTGTGATCGTAAGCGGTGTTCGTCAAAAACTGATTATATGGAAAGTTGGGCAAGTTTCTATGGGACTACAACTGCCGGCGCCATATTTGACGTTGATGATCGTAAGTTAGTGCAACCCGCTGTGTTCAAAGCCCAGCCTGCGGCGTGCAGCGGCGTTTTAATATGTTTTACGGCGAACTTATATTATATATAACTTGGCAGCATGTTTTTTTTTTACCGCCATGACACACAAAACATAGACACCGCGGTTCGCGCGCAACATTCGCGCGCAAAAAAAGCTAACTCACCTTCTATTGAGCACTTCAAAGCGTTGCTCGAACCAATTAATCACTTTTTTAATTATTGTGAAATAGGGACTACTAGAAACTTAATCTTTAGACTCTTTAGAGAAATGAATTGTGTTTCCGGATTGGTCGATTATTAGTGTATTCTGGTAGGTTAATACCCAATACCTAATATTTTTTAAAGAATTTGTGTTTTGTGATTGGTGGATTTAATAGGTGAAGTATTTTGATTGGTCTAAATTGAATGTTTTGTAAATCATAAAAATGTGTTCATATTTTCCCTAGGGGTTAAATGTACTAACTACTTTAGCCCCGCTGGACAAATCTAATATGACACAATTTTTTCGAGCATGAGAAGTGAAAAATAACTTAGTACTCAAGCCGCCGGATGGCGGATGAGAATGTGCGGGCACCGTGAGGCTATGAGCTCTTATCAAGTTACTTATTATTTATCACTTTTATCACGTGACAAGAATTTACTTTTGTCCAAAACACAACATGACTCTGGTATTATCAAAGTGGATTTACTGGTGCAAGTTCGCTAAGATAAAGCTGGTTATTACAAGATAATCTTATGTTTTCGCTATCGTAGAAACGTATATTTGCAATGATTTATATTGAACCTTGACACGTTACATATGTGTATTGAACTGCGTTTGTATTAAAGTTCAAAATACAATAACTCCAAACAGAATAGTAATGATATTTGACTTCAACTCAACTTTCTTTATAATGTTTTATTCGTTATACATAATCACCATTTTATAATGATAACATTTATCATTCTAATTATGTAAGTAATTTATTAATGAATTTTGTTACATAACTATGTAATTTATTACAGAGCTTTGGTTTTACTGTAGTGCTGTGAAAGGGACTGATTGAATTTAGCAGTTTAACTCTTGGTGTGTTTGCAGCGAGCTCCGGCGTGACATTCCAAATCGGCGGCAGCGACAAAGACGACAAACCGAAGCTGCAGGACGAAGAAGAACCCGTGAGTTAAGCGCATAGATTCTAATAGATAAGATAACGTTCTAAATCAACTGTTTACTTTCTTATCCTCTATTTTTAATTAGTACTCTATGTCCTTGCACGTAAGGTTATTTTCCAAAGACGAATTAAACAAGATGGTAGTATGGCGACGTAACCCGAAATAGAAGTTTGCACTCATCGGCCTCTGATATCATTGTTTGTTATTCATCTGATATCAGTTGATATAAGATCCGTAGGGAATATAGTTTAATTATGTTTATATCAGTAATATTTTTTCGAAAGAGCAACGAAATATGAAAAACAATTAACGACTGGTAATGTGTTTGTCTTAAACAAAGACCAGTTTCGTAAACTGCGTTTAAATATGTTTTACGACTGCAGCGATGAATAGACAATACAATTTTTAATACAGTCGCTCAAAAAGTGGTACTTTATGTAGCTGTATATCGTGCGCAAAGTTGGATTTCTCGCACTTGTGCTTTTTACTTTCCAATTTTTTTTAAACTGTTGGTCCAAGCCATACGGCCAACCGAAGAGTTTTAGGTTCAATAAGTTTACTTATTTATTTCATAAAGCATTTGGTATTAAAAATTTACTTCTATTATATTTAAAACATTTTTTTTACTAGCCTATATAGTGTCCCACTGCTGGGCATAGGCCTCCCCTCTTTTTCGCCACTCGTCTCGGTCGTGTGCCAGTTCCCGCCAATCCGTACAAAATGTATCAAGGTCGTCCCGCCATCTCCTTTTCGGTCTGCCTCTGCTTCGGGAGGGATTTAAAACATTAAAATTGCATATTGGTCAAGTTAAAGGGTTATCGAATATTAAAAAATCTAAAACTGTTTTCAAAAAGTTGCCTGATGATGAGTATGGCCGGAATAGTAGCCGAGTATTATGCGTGACCTCCGAGCTCCGATTAATAGAGTATTATGCAAAACCGCCGCGCCGGATGAATGAACCCTTGTTTTTTTGAATCCCGGTCAGGGCAAATATTTGTGTGATGAGCATGAATATTTGTTTCTGAGTCTTGGATGTATTCTATGTATTTAAGTATATATATCTATTAAATATATCGTCGTCTAGTACCCATAACACAAGCCTTCTTGAGCTTACTGTGGGGCTAGTTCGATTTGTGTAAGATTGTCCTCTAATATTTATTTATTTATTTTATTTTTTTAAGCCAAAACATTTATTTACAAATAAATGGAATATAAATTAATTACAAAATTAAAAATAATTGGTTTTTCATGTTTCAATGTAATTTAACTATCACGTGACATAAAACCTCTCCCGAAATAGTTTTTGATTTTGCTGAATGCTGAAACTATGGCATGTTGAAAAAAGTCTATCAATTAAAAGTTAAACGACTTTAATTCCCGCCTCGTTCACTCATAATTTTACGAATTAGTTTTGTAATGACGATCTTGTTTTAATAATATTTTTGTGATATGTGCGATTTAGACCAGGTACGTGCAAAGCCCACAATGGCAAGTAAACAGATTTTATTTTGTCTCTTTCAATTACTGTTTTATTTAGATTTATATCTTTGATATTTTTTCGCAACTGTATTAAAAACGTCGTTTGGTATACGTGCGGAAATATCATTTTCACTCGTCCCGAGTCTTGTCCCTCGCCTCACGGCTCGGGCCAAGACAACTCTGGATTCGTGCGAGATGACAAACCTTTCGCACTTGCATCAAAATGTACTATTAATGACGTTGAATATTATCTAGAGATATTGTACCATTGTTAAACGCAAAATGACTTTGCTCAGAAAGAGTGGGGAGCGCTTTGGTCGAACATATCTATGCCAATATATTTTAATTCAAGAATCAGATAATATTTATTCTATAAGTAGTGTTAGTGTTTTCAAATCAAGAGAGAATAGGCTATTACTGAACCAGTGACCTCATGTAAGGCCCTGTGCTATATATTTATTTATTATATTGCACCCTATACTCTTGACTTTAAAGTCGAATATCCTTCGCAGGGCTGGTTGTGCGTATGGCAGTGTCATACGGCGACGCCCGCGCACCACCTCGCCTTCTCACCCGACGGAGTTCTGTTCGCCACGTCTGGTGTCAACGATAGATTAGTTAAAATCTGGTATCAAAATAAAGGTAATCTAATCACATCTCTCGATCTATGATACATCATGTTGCATAGGTATGAATCTTATAGCGCGATAACAAGATTAGATGATACTTCTGAACACGCCGCGTATCTGTTGCTGCTAACTTCTAATAGGGGCATCAAGGCTACTTAAATATGTAGTTTATACCACGTTCATACCTACAATTTACCAATGAAGCGCACACCACGCACAGTTTAAGTACTACATTCACCAGCATTCATTAAGTTTGAAAAGCGAATGTGGTCGATACAAAACCTCTGTCTGAAAAAGGATTAAAGGAAACTGTTAGGCTTCAACTGAAAATAATTTACCTATTAACTTTCGTGATATATTTCTGTAGATGTCATTGATAATTTTTATTGCTTTTTAATTAACATTAGATTACACTACATTTCAAACGCGTGCGTAACTTGTTTATTTAATTACGAATTCTATTAATTCGTGACAAAAAATTGTGCCCCGACGTTTAGATGTCAACTCAATGTAATGCAGGTTCAAGACTCATATTTCGAGGGCACATTGCAATAAGACTGTCTGTTTATTGACATGCGCTATCAAACATAAGATTAACATGTTCATCACGTGTAAGTGAAAACTTTGTCACGTACGTTGATTACTCAATTGCTTTATT
The DNA here is from genome assembly GCA_963556455.1 of Epiblema foenella. Lineage (NCBI taxonomy): Eukaryota > Metazoa > Arthropoda > Insecta > Lepidoptera > Tortricidae > Epiblema > Epiblema foenella. The sequence goes on along the minus strand of OY747113.1, from coordinate 8,020,360 downwards.
TACATTTTTGCTACTACGTTACAGTACTCTCTTTACCATTTGGGCTGTAAATGGTTTTTCAACTGCCAATGTTATTGTTTAGTATTCGTGTGCAGAAATTGATGCTGACGAGTAGGTAACTGAAGTATTGCATGAAATATCGTTAAATCGGTTGCTAATCAATTTTAATGTCACATTAAGTGACAAGGTTTTGTCTTAGGATTTGTTGCGAAATACAGGTAAATTACTTTAAGTATGACATTGACATACATTAGTGTAATAGTTTCTATTAAATACGTGTTAAAGTAGAATATCCAATAGGATAGAAGCAAAGTACCATGGTACCTTGATTAATTATGTACCTTATTTATATTTGTTCAAAGTCGAATTTACTAATTTAATCGTAACCAAGAATATCTGTAACTATTGAAAAAGTTATGGTATGGACTCGTAATTGATACAGCCAATTAGGGCTAGAATCCCGGTCAGGGCATTTATTTGTGTGATGAGCACGAATATTTGTTTCCGAGTCTTGGATGTTTTCTATGTATTTAAGTATATATTTATTTGTATAAGTATGTATGTCGTCGCTTAGTACCCATAGTACAAGCCTTGTGTGTACAAATATTTATTTATTTATTTAAATTTGTTTTTAGTATTGGTTCATGCGCAAGGTGAGCACGCGTCGTCGGATCTCAACTACACGTTCATATACGTCGCGCACCCCCGAGCGGTAACTCACCTGTCATGGCGGAAAACCAGCAAATATATGCCCAAGTGAGTTGTCTCCAATCTCCAATTAATATTGCCTATTTACTGACCTTGTTCCACTCAAATACATACCTTCCTCAATTTAGGCATGTCACATTGATGTTGTTATTACTTATGATATTTTTTTTCAACGCTTGTCTATTATTTCTTTAAAAAGTGCTGTTAAACTGGCGGTAAATGTGCGAAAGAAACTGCATGTACTTACATGTTATGGCCCGGCCACGACTTCCAGTGGCGGCGGCAGCGGCAATGGTTTTCCTAATACATTGCGCGTTATCCCAACTCGCAGTGCGTTGCGCGTGTCGACCAGGCAATGAACAAATAAAACGCTTGCCGCGCCGCAATTCGCGCAAAGTCGTGGCCGGGCTGTTATATTGATGGGCCGATTACTACTGAGTCCAGATCACACCACAGAGGCTGTGAAACCGTCAACTCTAAATCCTCGACGCATCGTAATGCGTCGGATTAATCGTGCTTAATCTTTCGTTTATATTTACAGAGGAAGCGTCGGCAACGTCCTAGTGACGTCATGCGTGGACAATATATGTCGCGTGTGGTCGGAGACGCTGCTGCCGGACGACGAGTGGGGCGGCTGCGTGACGGCGCACAGCCGGTCGCCTCCGCGCCGGCAGCGCGCCACGCACCGCCACAAGCACCGCTTCATGCAGCGCCTGAAGCATATGAAGTGAGTGTACTGTACCCCTAGAACAAGTTTTTTCGAAACAAAACACAAACGAACGCGTTTGCGTTTAGCCTCATAGAGATGTTGACACAAAATAAGAAAATCAATACGTTCGATTTCGATCGAAAAATGATAAAATTCTTATAATTATAAGTTTTCGAAGTTTTAAGAGGGTGCATACTCTGTCCCTTTTCCGCAAAACGCACCTTTGTATTGGAACGATCGTCATGCCCTATGGCGCTCGTGGTCAATGACGTCATTGATCTATCGCGTTTTCTGTCTGTAACCAGCAACATTAAAATGGTTGTAACTTCGTTATTTATTGAGATATTTGAATATGATTTTAATCATTTCACCATATTTTTTTGCCTTGTTTCTTTTGGAGTAGTCATATTTTAAGTCAACATCCCTATTCGTATGGTAAAAATAGCTACCACCTAAGGCTACCAGAGGCGCTGCTCGCGCCGCGCGCATAAATTGGGACTAAACGCGTACGTTTGTGTTTTGTTTCGGAAAAACTTAATCTAGAGGTACTGCAGCTCATGAAACATATGAAGTGAGTGTACTGCTAGTGTAAAGGCGTGAGTGGACACGTGCCGGCCAAGTGACACTTGAGTCCTTCTTGAATTGTCATCACGCGAGTCTACAATGGCCTCATACGTACACGAGCACCGGTATAAAATAAATTTTACAATACAATTTTAACGCGCGTAAAATAGTGTTGTAAAATTTACGAGAATATTATTTTACAGTCCTTCCAAGATGTAGTGTATAAAATAAACCTGATGTACCTATATGTAATTATATACGAGTATTGTGCGTCTAGGCCATCTAAACTGTTTACTATTGCGGCTCTTACTTATTACATTCTGTGCCAATCTTTGGTTACGTACGTTGTTAATCTTCTATGAAAGTGTACTGACTTCTCTCTTTATTCCAGGACCTGTTTCCACATACGACGGAACGCGCAATCGTCGAAGCAGCCCGGAGCGCCGATCCCCACTCTGCCGTCTACATACAGTGCTCACGACTTCCACAATCCATACCACGCCACTTCCTACACTGGAGGTAACTATGCTAATTTTTATACACATTATTTAACTTTTTTCTTTGCACCCTTTATTACATTTCGGTTTAGTCTAGTGGTTGGCTGGTAGCGAATGCCATATGTCATAACACACACATATATGGCGCAACACTCGCCAACAAACTGTATATACAGTTTGGCGAGGTAAAATCATATGCCTACTGTAATTTATATTTTTGAGTTAAATAAATAAAAAAATAAATAAAGCCGCTTTTGTACAATTCTATTTTTTGTGCAATAAAGTTTGAATAAATAAATAAATATGCTCTCATACGTTACTAATGCAGAAAATTTAAATTTTTGGGCCGTCTATTGTGTGACAGTATTATATAGGTTAGAAACTATATAGAAGCTATATAGACCTCTCGACATTTAAACATTTTTAGCGAGGATGAGTGATTATCAGAGCGTGTCAACCGAATAATTTTTTATCATCATTTTTGCCGGAGTTTCTATACAGTTCGATGGTATACTCAATCATTCAAGAGGTTCCGGGGCTTCTACCAATTATAACCGGAAATATCATAAATCCTTACAGATTTGGCGACTGAAACGCTCTGATATTCATCCGGGTACCTACATTATTTGTTTCCAAAGCGGCACATCAGTGCCGTATGATGTGTCTCTTTTTATTTCATAATATTAATATTTTTGTGAAATAATAAATAACTAATTTGTAATATATTTATTTGTAGGTCTTCATTTCCACCTAGCGGCATCTATAAACGCCGAGACGGACATTCCTTTAGTACCGTCGTTGGCTGGCGGCGGGCGGTTCATACTGCACTGGCTACATAACAAGGAAATGCACTTCACCAGCCAAGCTGAGGCCATACTGCATGACCTTACGAAAAAGGTATTTATTATTGCATTTTATACACAAAAGATGCATCACACATTTGAAACCTTATATCAATGTCTTAAGATCTTTGTCAACTATTCTCGTTTTACCTGAAATTGTAAATCATTGTTTCCGATTCAGCTATCGAAGGGCAATATATTGAGAAAAGACAGTTTATAATTTTGATTTACTGAATAAGATTTTTTTATTAGTGCGTTTTTACTTGTTAACGTCGGATGGGTCGTCCTTCTAGCGCGAGCGGAAAGTTAACACCACAGGTTCTTTAGTGATTGTAAAAGTCTCTTGAGCTCGCATACAAGAATCATTGACAAAGGAATTTGACCAAGTGATTCGAATCAATAAATTAAATTCTGTTTTGTTATAAATTAAAACTGAACCATAACAAATGAAACTATTCGTATAAAATTCGATTTGAGATTCCATTGAACCATTTTGTTCTTATCTATGTAGTAGTATATAATAGGTAGTCCTCTGGGACTCAGTACGCTAACGTACCATATTGTCTGTTTATAGGTTTTAGATAAAGAGGAAAATGAAGAAGGAGGTTCAGACCACACCACACATCCGGACGGAGAGAATGACGCGAGTATGAACACATTTAATTATTAGCCATTCCGTATTTGTAAACTATTGAGGAGTTATTTCACAAGTATCTGTTATCATACCATGTTGTTTTAATCGTTTATTCTTTAAAGTAAAGTAATTTATAATATTGACAGACGGAATGACTCCTCAAAACCCGTCGTCTACCAGTTCCTGGGATCCCAGGGATCATTACAAAATAATGCTATTGTTTTTTTTTTCGCCGGGAGACGACGGCGTAATGTAACAAAAAGATCTCTGCATAACCTGAAAGAACCAAATGTAATTTTTTTTTATGAAGTTCTTAGTATGTATGTATTTTTGTATAACATCGCTTATTGCATAATTACTCAATATTTTCAGTTGAGGTATTAATTAACTGCTTACATAACGTATAATTTGTACCACAACGATTTACCAAGTTATATTAAGCGAGGTAGTCTCAGATCGATTTGTAATGTTATCTGTGATGTAAACTTTACGTAATCGTGTAACAAGGAGTTTTGCTAGTTGAATGGTTACACCATCATAAGTCATAAGTAATTTATTCATAAAACAAATTTACACAATTTACACGTTATAAGATCACATAAACTTCGTTGAAAAATGGAGGCCTAAATCCGCAAATTGACCTGGGCATATTTCGCCTTAGATCGTACATAAAATTGGTTTTAGCTAAGTATCTAAGCAAGTAGAAGCTACAATATATAATACATAGGCAAAAGCTTCGTAACAATTTGCTTCCTTGCTTATTCCACGCTGCATAGGACATAGGCGGCCCAGTCAGTTGACTAAAGTACAGTCTGAGGACAACAGCAATAGTGACGAACAACCAGGTAATGTAATTGTAGGTGATCTTAGATGTTAAACTGAAGAATTGTTGCACAGTAATACGAGTGAAACCAAGAGATGTGTTTTTGTATCACGTTACTCATATCATAATGTCGTCACGTCATACATGCGATTGGTGATTCTTCAAGGTTTTGTGATACAAGCTTCTCCAGTGTCTGTTTACCATCAGGCAAACGCAAGTATGTTAATGTTTGCCACCGTAATCGTAAAACAAAAATGAAAACTTCGTAGTGGGTGTCAGCTTATCTTTTAACTAATAGTTAAATCTGTCTATTACAAAATGTGTGTCTTACAGGTAGCGGCAACCACAGTCACCCAACCCTATCAAACACGACGTCCATAAACTCTATAGCGACGGACGTCACATGCACCCACCTACCGGACTCACTGGATGCCAAAATCGAGGGTTTACTGCGGGATTGGCATCAGAGCCCTGACCTCTTGTTCTCTATACATCCAGTGGACGGCAGTTTCCTTATATGGTAAGTAAAGTAAACGAGCATATTGAGATTCTTCTACAACAGATGCACACCTTAATCCGAATAGTACCTCTTTTACCTTACTGGTAGGTGCACTTAACTCCCTTTTCACGGAGCACGAGACAATAAACGATACAATAAATATAGCAAGAATAACAATTTATCTCGAAAGACCGCGCTCAAACCGGTTCATCCGTTTGGATGCTACGATGCCATAGTAGTTCTCCATTCCAATATCACTGTTAAAGGACGACAACGAATAAGAGTTAACAACTATTCACAAACGAAGTATTCGTGCGGTTTATCTGCTCTTTTTGGTTGACTTGTGACACGAATTGTGTTTTTTTATTGTTTTTTATCGGAACAATCTATACTGTTTGTTTATAATATGTCTTTATTTGTCATAAACAAGTAATATAATGTAAGCACAAAATTACAATCACTTACATACGAAAATTTTAGGTTACAAATACTTTATACAGTTTAATTTGCACCTTTTAAAGTTGGTTGCATAACTATATATCTAAATTGTAATTACAAGAAGACACCGATATATATCTAAACTGATATTCTAATTGATAACATATATATTCTAATATACGATAACTAGTGTTCATTTATAAACAATCTGTACTAATATTATCTTAAATGCGAAAGTGCGTCTGTCTGTCTGTTACCTCTTCACTCTTGAACCGCTGTACGAATTTAGATCAAAATTGGTATGGAAACAGTTTTCAGTCCCGGGGAAGGACATTGGCTATTTTTATCCGGGAAAGTCAGCCCTTAAGGGTGTCGAAGTTTGTATAGAAGAGTGATAACTTGGTAAGCGCCTGAAATAAAAGAATAGCAATGAAATTCTAACGTCATAAACGAGGTCTAAGCGGAGACAGTCGCGGGAAAAAGCTGTAAGAATTTTTAACAAATTACCCGCCATTTAAAAGACAAACTCTACCCAAATCCTATTGCAGGGTGTGCGAATGGCTAGACGAATTGCAAGCGGGCGCGATCCGGCAAGCGCAAGTGTCGTTCTCCGCTCGCATCCCGTCCGCGTTCCCGCTGGGCGACGCCACCACCATGTGCACGCCGGCGGCGCTGTACCACGCCGCGGCGCAGCCGCTGTACGTGAGGCACCGCACCAAGCCTGTCACACCAGGTAAACCTGTCATTAACCAAGTGAACAGGGTATAAATGGTTATACGATCCGGCAAGCGCAAGTGTCGTTCTCCGCTCGCATCCCGTCCGCGTTCCCCCTGGGCGACGCACTCAAATGTGCTTGCCGTACGCGAGACACCGCACTAATCCCATATCCCTAATCTTTGGGTAACTCTGGTGGGTTTGGTGGTCGGGTGTCTAAACTAGTCTAGATGAACTGTATATGGGCGCCACCCGGCAAGCCAAACTTGCTTGGCTTACTAGTCTCACTATTGTTTACGGGTGCATTTCTACGTCAGCATTAACGTGCTATAGTTAGGGCTTTATAGGACATGACCAATATTTTTGACATTAAAGCATGAGCCTTGGCACACTTATTACTTAGGTGGACTAGAGTTGAAAACGCCCGGGAGACAAGGGCGGACGCGATGCAGGCGGGGAGGGGGAGGGGGGGAAGTTTCGTTCTGCCTTGCTTCCTTTCAGCCCTTATATTGTCTTATTTATAGACACTAGGGCATGTTTGGTATCGTTTCCGGATAAATTGAGGATAGACGATCGTATTTTGGGACATAAATAACATGTTTTCATAGAAAAAAAATGAAATACAGGCAAAAGTTGTAAATAGTCAAGTTAAAAAAAATAATTCTGCAGCGATTGCGTGAAAACAAGCAACAATTCGGGCATGAAAAAAATATGATTAAATAGCTACTTTTATGTAGATTCTAAAAATATATCATTTGTTAGGCCAATATAAATTACAACTTAGTAAAAAAAAAACACGAGTGACACGTCAAAATTTTACTTCATATTCGTTCCGACCCGCGTTGTTTCAGTCCTCATATTATCCTATTTATTGAGCCTAGGGCATGTTTGGTATCATTTTCGGATAAAGTGAGGATGGCCAATCATTTTCTGTGACATAAATATTATATTTTCGTAGAAAAAAAATAAATATAGGCAAAAGTTGTAAATGGTCAAGAAAAAAAAAAATCTGCAGCGATTACGTGAAAACAGGAAACAATTCGGACATGAAAAAAATATGATTAAATAGCTACTTTTATGTAGATTCTAAAAATATATCATTTGTTAGGCCAATATAAATTACAACTCAGTAAAAAAAAAAACACGAGTGACACGTCAAAATTTTACTTCATATTCGTTCCTACCCGCGTTGTTTCAGTCCTCATATTATCCTATTTATTGAGCCTAGGGCATGTTTGGTATCATTTTCGGATAAATTGAGGATGGCCAATCATTTTCTGTGACATAAATATTATATTTTCGTAGAAAAAATAATAAATATAGGCAAAAGTTGTAAATGGTCAAGTAAAAAAAAAATCTGCAGCGATTACGTGAAAACAGGAAACAATTCGGGCATGAAAAAAATATCTTTAAATAGCCACATTTATGTAGATTCCATTATGATAAGGTGCAGATGCAAAAATGTTTCCATTTATGTAAATTGCTGTGCCCTTGCAGCGCGTCACATGTGTCTATACTTATATTGTAATTCCACCTGCTCATGTATAAATGTGATATGCAATAAAAGTTTGATATTTGATTCCAAAAACATACCATTTGTTAGACCAATAAAAACACAAATTAGTAAAAAAAATCCTTCATAAAAAATACGGACCTGTAAAGCAAATTTTATAATTCTTTGAAAATGTAATGTCACTACTCGCCTAATTCTATATTAAGTAGTTTGTACTTGTATTTAAGTTTGTTAGCATGCGAGTTGCATTTTTAATTGCGAATAATCTAACCGTTTAATCAACTCAATGGTTCAAAATAAAACAAACGAGTTACAAATCTAATCCTGTATAATATTATTCGTTACTTGTGAAATACGTATAATAGTACTCATGTGTAGCATTTGCCGTCACAAGCACACATTTCTGTACACTTCAATTTTTGTTGGAGACACCTGCATCTAGCAGCGCATTTCTTTTTGCATCTGCACCTTATCATTTCCAGACAGGCTTCGGCAGCTACTGGCAAGTTAGTCCATATAGGTTCCCGTCTGTGATTAACTTTCGTCCATCTCCAATCAGATGGACTGGGGATATTTTGGATTGGTAGCATTTGACCCCATATATGAACTGCTTGCAAAACCGCCCGCAGGAAATGTTGGTGCAGTGCAGCATTAGATGGTAGTATGTGTTCTAACTGGCGATCTTTTTTTGTGAACAGCTGCTTACGGCATTCGTTTACTGTCGAAACTGAGCTGGATCTGAAACAAAAATCTTTAATGTGCACAACTACCCTCTAAATGACTCATGGTTTCATGAAAGAAGTAAATATTACCTGTCATACATAACGACAACAAACTTTTCCACAATCGCCATTGCATCTTTGATTCTGCCGTCGTACGCTGCCAAGAAACCTTCTGTGACATTAGGGAACGCATTCCAGGCTTCGAAAGCACTCTTTTTTCCTTTTCCGTTGAAAAAAGAAACTGTGTCACAACCTGTGAAGGCATGGAACAGGGGTAGCACTTTTGCTTTTTGAGGCCCTGTGAAAGAAAATATGTTTGAATAATTGTAACAATTACAGTCATAACGTACACAATATTGATATATTATTTATGTTATGACTGTTTCTTACCGAGCGCGTTAGCTATTTCTTGACTATTTCGTTTACTCTCTTCTTATTGTTCAGCTCGGTCTCGACAGTAAACGAATGCCGTAAGCAGCTGTTCACAAAAAAAGATCACCAGTTAGAACACATACCACCATCTAATGCTGCACTGCACCAACATTTCCTGCGGGCGGTTTTGCAAGCAGTTCATATATGGGGTCAAATGCTACCGATCCAAAATATCCCCAGTCCATCTGATTGGGGATGGACGAAAGTTAATCACAGATGGGAACCTATATGGACTAACTTGCCAGTAGCTGCCGAAGCCTGTCTGGAAATGATAAGGTGCAGATGCAAAACGAAATGCGCTGCTAGATGCAGGTCTCTCCAACAAAAATTGAAGTGTACAGAAATGTGTGCTTGTGACGGCAAATGCTACACATGAGTACTATTATACGTATTTCACAAGTAACGAATAACATTATATAGGATTAGACTTGTAACTCGTTTGTTTTATTTTGAACCATTGAATTGATTAAGCGGTTAGATTATTCGCAATTAAAAATGCAACTCGCATGCTAACAAACTTAAATAAAAGTACAAACTACTTAATATAGAATTAGGCGAGTAGTGACATTACATTTTCAAAGAATTATAAAATTTGCTTTACAGGTCCGTATTTTTTATGAAGGATTTTTTTACTAATTTGTGTTTTTTATTGGTCTAACAAATGGTATGTTTTCGGAATCTACATAAATGTGGCTATTTAAAGATATTTTTTTCATGCCCGAATTGTTTCCTGTTTTCACGTAATCGCTGCAGATTTTTTTTTTACTTGACCATTTACAACTTTTGCCTATATTTATTATTTTTTCTAAGAAAATATAATATTTATGTCACAGAAAATGATTGGCCATCCTCAATTTATCCGAAAATGATACCAAACATGCCCTAGGCTCAATAAATAGGATAATATGAGGACTGAAACATCGCGGGTCTGAACGAATATGAAGTAAAATTTTGACGTGTCACTCGTGTATTTTTTTTACTAAGTTGTAATTTATATTGGCCTAACAAATGATATATTTTTAGAATCTACATAAAAATAGCTATTTAATCATATTTTTTCCATGCCCGAATTGTTGCTTGTTTTCACGCAATCGCTGCAGAATTTTTTTTTTTACTTGACTATTTACAACTTTTGCCTGTATTTCATTTTTTTTCTATGAAAATATGTTATTTATGTCCCAAAATACGATCGTCCATCCTCAATTTATCCGGAAACGATACCAAACATGCCATAGTGTCTATAAATAAGACAATATAAGGGCTGAAAGGAAGCAAGGCAGAACGAAACTTCCCCCCCTCCCCCTCCCCACCTGCATCGCGTCCGCCCTTGTCTCCCGGGCGTTTTCAACTCTAGTCCACCTAAGTAATAAGTGTGCCAAGGCTCATGCTTTAATGTCAAAAATATTGGTTCCCATACATTGATGTCCTATAAAGCCCTAACTACTACAGCGCAACCTCTATACGTAAGACTCCAATTCACTCCTGCAAACCTAAGGGTAAGTTGTACCAAACCGTCTGTGATCGTTTGCTGTGTTCTTTAGAATCCGATTATATGGAAAGTTTGACAATTTTCTATGGGATGACAGCTGCAGGCGCCATATTTAAGGTTTATTGGTCTGTACTCGTAAGTTGGTGCAACTCGCCCTAATCTTAACAGACGAGTTAGACGTGGGCGCGATTCTCCAGCACAAGTATCATCTGAATTCTCCCTGAGCATTTCTTTTGGTGCATTTTATGTGTTTCGAGTAATGCTCGGGCCTCTAATTTGATTTGAATCTTATGTTTGAAGGTCAGCAACAGCAGCAACCAGAAACCGTAACGACACCCCTGGCAAGCGTACAAGAAGAAAAAGAGGAACACGAGTGGCCTCAGAACGAAGAACAGAATGAACCGCAGGAAAACGGTAAGCTACGACTTTCGATTCTAAAATCTGGTTGATTGACGTTTAAAATAGGTTTTCTTTGATAGCGCATTCTTGGTAGATAGGGGCTCCGTTAAGGTCACTTTAAGCAAGTGCGATGTTTTATGCATAGCAAGTTTGCTTTTAATTGTAACAGACACCACACAACAGTAGCTATATCATCGACTGCAAAGATTGCAACCACTTTTACAGTGTTAGATAAATACTGGTCAGTTTTGCATCATGTCATTGGTAATCGGATTCTTTTGACTCTTCGGACTGCTAGTAAACCTCAAGATATTTGTCATTTTATATTTGTCTCCTGTTTGCTGAAGCGGCTGCCATGCTTAAATGGGACTGAGTTGGGCACGTCTACCTTATGCGCAAGGACTTGTAGACAACAACCAATTAGGTTCCACAAAACGCGTAACTTTGACAGTGGGACATTCTATTTTCTTAAATAAATAATAATATAATAATAATAATATAATATTTGTCTCCAGGTACATTAGAAGAAAATAACAACGAAATGAAGCGTAAACAAAGTATAGCAACAGAAGACTTGGGCGAAAATCAAGAGGGCGACGTGTTGGACTCGGCACCTGTCATATCCATGGTGACCAATCATACCAACGGCACCCTCAATCTCTGGCAGCTAACATTCGATGACAAGTCCAAGTTTTCACAGGTAAAAAGAATTTCTTTCTAGTTATTAGTTCTGTAATTCATTTTCAGTCTATAGACAATATTATACACATTGATCTATTCCCAAACTAAGTTGTGCTTACAAGAGTGGAATAGGCCCCCGTGAAAAACATTTGCCGTTTCTGAGAGTCAAGCCCGATACACCGTCACAGTTAACAAATGTTTACGAATTTATTTTGATATATGGTATATGTTTGTAGGTGCTATCAATAGGACACGCATCAAGAGCGTCCGGTCATAGGTTTAGGGTCAACGACATCACATGCCATCCAGTATTACCTCTATTACTTACAACGAGCCACCACAACATATCAGGTAAGCATGCCGTCCATGTCATAATACTGTAACTTATTTCTCTCAAACATACTCGGAAAAGTAGAAATTACATTCGCGATAATAGATTAGAATCCATTATCGCGAACGTCATTCAAGGGATTAGTATAGATTTTTCTTTAAATTTTCGAATATCCTCTTATTTAATTGAAAATAGCACTATACAAACATAACTTCGCTGGAACAGAGATTGCCGGCCTCGATTAAACTCGGCCGTCTATAAAACACTCGGCAGGCAATCCCTTCCTTCCTGGCCTTTGTAGTAATGTATTATTTACGCAGTTCAATAACGACGCTCAGTAGTCTTTAGCGTATTGTAATACGGTTGCAGATAGTGACAGAGACAAGCAGCCGTCAGACGACGATACAGCGGCCGGCGGACTATGTTCGGAGCTTATTATGTGGCGAGTGGAGTGCGTCGGGCCGCTAGGAAAGAGTGGCGGCGTTTCAGAGCTGGCTAGAGTGAATTCACCACATTTATCTGCTTTTAGCAACGTCGCGTGGTTACCTACGTTATTGCCTAGGTAAATATTGATCCAAATGCTCACACTTCCGTCAGACCAATGTCTCGCAAATTCGTCATTAATGAATCTAAATAGAATATAACAGAAAATTATTTATTGCATCACCAACATTATACATACAGGCACCAAAAGGAAATGAAAAATATAAAATCAATAAAAAGAAACATAAAGTAAGGTTTTTTTAAGTAGAACTAGCACTTTAATAAACGGTTCTGTAGCTTTACATAAGATACGTAACGTCCTTACGCTGGACTCTTTATATCAACTTAATACAATGCATACATTTTGTAATAAAATTTAATGCGCTCACAATACTAAGTCGTGATATAATTAACTTTTGACTAAACTATATTTAATGGACATTTATGACTTAAGAACAAGAGATACTCGCTTCTGACATATACAATACCTGACATCTACCCGTACTTCTGTTCATCTCACAGTACAACCCTCGGCAACCTATCAAACTCACCGTCTGCGTGTTTCGTGGCGAGTGACGGCGAAAGCTTACGAGTGTTTCAAGCCGTTATCGATGCACGGACGCTACTCGCTGAAATAGCCACGTCGGAGCGGCGGCACATCAATAACGTAATGGTAGTAGCGAACCCATCTCCTTCCTGATAAACCAGTAGGGTTATCCTTTCAATCCAGAATAGTTGGCTGTTGTAAAATGTCGTAGTTTTGAAGTGTTTTCCTCATTTCATGTGTGGTTTATAACATCAAACATCATTACATCATCATACTTAATTATACATGTTAGATTAGCAATTATCAGACTTATAACAACTGATTCCATAAAGTTAAAGAATTTATTCCAAATTCAGCCTCAAACTATCAGTCAGTTTGTATTGAAAATCCTTGTTATCTTAGAATTACTTAATGTGTGATTTATCTCCCAATTTTGTAACTTAAAAACGTTTCGCAGTGGAGAGATTTTGTATTATTAAATAGATATTTTGTTCTTAAATTTTGTCATGTACATATTTTTTATGGGGTCCTATTTTTTATTAAAGCAATACGATACAATGTCGATGTCATCCGACTCGACGCTAGAGGAGGGCGGCGGTATACCCCTCCACGACCGCATCAGAATCGTGTCGCAGCAGTCCACAGCGCGGCCCGGAGCCATCATACAGTTGCACGCGATCGCCGACGCGACGCACGACTGGCACAACACGCAGCTGCTGCACGTGTTTCAGGAGCAGCTCATTACAGGTTAATTACTTACTATGACACTGACACATGCTCTTATTCCGTTAGATATTGTACTTTAACGCCAATGTAATAGTTTCTATTACGTATACACTGTTTAAAAATTGTATGTTTGTACGATTATATTAGCGTTAAATTAGATTATCCAGTGGAATAACAGCATATGTCATTTTATAATATACTCAGTGTCAAAGCGCTATTGCGGCCTACTTGCAGAATAAAGGGGCTTTACGCGCTATTGATCGATTTTTGACGAGTTTTGAGTTGATACTGCTCCGCCAAAAATATAGATTTATTTATGGCACAATCGGTTATCTGTTCTTCAATCCTTTATCTACAATCGATAAAACTGACTACTTATTTTTTTATGATTTATTGAAACATGGTCCAAAAAACCGCTATTTTCGATACTAGTATATTGTTTATGCACTTATATATATGAAATTTACATATAACTGTTCCTTATTGACGTCTCTAACGACGCAAGAGATTTTTTTTATTTAACTAAATTTTACCAAAGTTACGTCCAAATAACTGGTTTTTTGGTCTAAAATTGCCAAAGTTTGATGCCATATATCTCGAAGAAAGTGAGTTTTTCAGTCGATTTGGTATACTATTCCGCTAAACATCTTTGTTTTTAATACGATAAACCATAAAAAAACGCGAGAAAACGGAAAGTTACAGATCGAAGGTCATTGGAGCTAGGAGCCCCTTAAGTTCATTTATTTCAGTTAAACTCAAAGTAATCGTACTGTACAGGCCCCGTTTTATGATCACATTTATCGACGACAAACGACAAGAGCATCTGTCACTTTCTATCGAGTGGTATCAGAAAGTGAAAGATGCTTTATCTTGTCATTTGTCATCGATAAACGTGACCATCATAGACCCCCTGGTGCGTCCCTCGTGTAGTGTGTGATTATACACTTCTCACGATAGTTAACGTACGTAGGTGCTAATTCTAGCCGGTAACTATGCCGGCTAGTACCATGATTTGGCAGTAACCTGGTTACGCCTATTGTTGAACCGTTGGACCAGACGAGTTCTGGGGTAGAGATACCAGCAAGCGTAACGTGATGATAATGTCATGCAAACCTAAGGGTGGGTTCCACCAAACCGTCTGTAAACGTAAAGGGCGGGGCAAGTTTCTATGCGATGACAGGTCTGTAATCGTAAATCGGTGCAACCCACTTAGGTCCAGGCGTCCACGCTGCCACGGTCGCGCTGCCAAATATGGCGCACTAAAGACTGTCGCTGTGCGTAGTGGTGGTTGAACCTTAAGAAAACTGTTTTCAGCAGTTAATCGGAGGAATTGGTAATGAATCTTTAGACTTTGAACAAATTCTCAAGTTTTTTTTTGCAGGCGAACGCACCACCACAGATACGGACAGCACCGACTCTGGCGTCGATGGCGACGTGCACACTATAACCGAAACCGGTTTAGAGGCCATTGTGGATCTACGCAAAGCCGCCGTATTCAATGAGCCTTTCTACATAGTCGTATTGGAACGGACCGATGGAGGGTCTACTGTTCATATGTGGAGGCTTACTGTGTCCTCGCAGGCGGACCCTACAGGTATATTATAATTGTTTTGTATTTGCAATACCTCGCAGTATAGGATTTTGCTAGAGTGAAGAATACCCGGAGCCGGTATACAAGCTATTGAGGATCTTCGCAATGTTGATGTCATACCCCGTCGTCTACCGGTCCCTGGGGTTCCCTGGGATCTCATTACAAAAGAGTGCTATTGCGTATTTTTTTCGCCGTTATTCGTTATTTTTTGCTTTGAGTTTTATTGTAATAATAGAGAATTTGACCAAAAATTGTGTAGACTCAGTAAGGTAGTGTGATCGGAATAGATCGAGAATGACCGCCATTTTATAATCTATTCTATATTGGCAAAACTTCTCTATATTACTTACAATCGAGAAGTAATAGTCAATATGCCCTGTTCAATTTAAAGGTTTGATTCGATTGTACAAACGGAAGTTTTCATAAAATATTCTTGTCTCTCAACTTAATTTAAATCTTATGCCTGTCTATATAAAGTTGTTATTTCCAGACGAACTGACGAACAGCATGATGTACGTGCCTGATAGTGCACTGGTGCAGGAAGACGAGGGAGAATCTCGTAAGAACTCTGTGTCGTTCGATACTGAGCGCGCGCCGCCACCGCCAGCAAATTTACACCTGTCTATTACTACTAAGAAGGTATAGTATAATTATGTATTCTGGTACAAACGTAGGAGACTATTCTAATAGGTCGATTGCGCTTCGCGCGATTGTGATGTCATAGTAGTTTATGCAATCGTCATATAATGTATGCTTTTTTAGTCGAGAACCGCGTTTAGACGTCGACTTGCCTAAGTAAAGTTCGAGACATAAAAAGTTAACAATATAACTATTGCATACACTATTTTTCTACTAGTCAACGGAAATTAATTAATGCTTGTATCAGCGCAACCTAAAGTGTATATATAGATAGGTCCGATATTTAATAAGAGAACTCTACTACCAGCAACACTGAGTTTACCTCACCTCTCATATCCCGGGCACCCAACATCCTGTACTAATAGTACAGTGTAAATGACATCTTCTCGATTTATGATAGAGTTGAAAATTGTGAGTACTATTTTTGACGTTCGGCGGTTAAAGGGTATGTCACTGTTGTGTACTTGTAACGGGGTGATTCGCGCTGTTTCTGAATATAATATAGTTTATTTGGATAGAATAAGTAATTATATCAAGAATTTTGTTTCAGGTGTGCGAATGCCCGCTCGCCTTACCGGACGGAGTGGATGTGATCCACGCGACTCCGGCCGCGGGTCATTTAAGTTCTGCATCCATCTACCCCGCCTGTCTGGCGCCTTACATCCTAGCTACTGCGTGTTCTGACAGTACTTTAAGGTAAATCAAATGTTTACTAACGGATACACATTAAGAGGCCTTATAATTTTTAAAATGTTTTGATTTCAAATTATGACAAAAGTATTGATAATACCAATAAAGTTATTAAAGGCTACGATAATTTTATTAAAGTTTTAGATAGTAACATAGCCGTTTTTTGTATTTATTGTTTGTAGTAGAATTTAAGCGGAATAAACAAGTTTTTAGCTTGATAATGGTCGATTTGGGGTGATGTTTGAAACGATATTTCTTAATGAAAAGTCCAAAAATACATTTGAAGTTTATGACATAAGGTCGCAATAGTCCTGTTTTAGATAGTAACATTGAGAAAATATCAAGATACGTGTCAATTGAAACAGAAAATGGCGTAAATAAATGAACGTTTTTAACTGATAAGGACCCTTAAACACTAGCGTGTTAAACCTGCTCTGTTCTCATATGTTTTCCTACAATTACGATATTTCATAGGCTACCAGCGTAGCGCTACAAAAATTGTTGGCACTAAATGTGTCTGACCTGGGTAACCCTTTATCGTAGTAACATATAGACATAAGGACATACATGTGTAATTGATTGTTAGAAATCGGAATGGCACATATTCGAATAAATTATAAAATATTCGTTTTATGATAACGGTTTTTATTGTGTGTAACTAATTTATGTTACGGCTTTTTAGATTTTGGAAGTGCAGCGTAACCAAAAAAGACAATGATGAATATGACTATTCTTGGAAAGAATGGGAAATGTTGAATAAAGACCAAGAGTCTACTATTGACATTCCTGGTAAGTGTAGAGGGCGAGATATTATTACATACAACTTTTACCTGTTACTTTCAAATTTTAACCTACTCCGCACATATTTTATGAAACGTTAATTACGTCTACAGGGTGGCCACTTTCTGGAAAACCGGGAAAACCGGGAAAAGTCAGGGAATTTCGCTAGTCATGGAAAAGTCAGGGAATTGTCAGGGAAATTTGATGGAGGTCAGGGAAAAAAATTGTCTCTCTATTTAAATGAAATAAATGAACTTTATTCTGCAAGTAGGCCCCAATGGCACTTTTGCAAATCAAAAATTACTAGCGTTTCTCATGAAACCACTGCTGAGAAGAAATGCCGAAAAAAATTCGACAGTCAGTCATTTTCTCCAAAAATATGCTTAATTATAATGATACTACTTAACCTACTTAAGTAAATCCGAGTGGTAAACAACGAAAGAGAATTTTAAAAATGAGGAAAAAAGAACAATAGGTATTTACAATGCGTAGTTCCACAAGAAAACATGTCGAAACTGCATACGTATTACATGGTATTACCAAATACGAGATAAAGATAATAATTCTAAAAGTGGCCAACATTTATTTTGCAAATAGGTCTCAATATTTGCAAAATAAATGTTTTGATTTTGAATAATAATTGAAAATACTTCTCCTAGACATTAAATTAAATCGTTTGATATGCTTTCCTGCAATAACTGTGTCAACTAGATACATTGAATATATTATACATGAGTCTTTACGCTATTTAGGTATTTGGTTTGGGCCATGCATTTCTGTCTGTTAAACAGTCCTCAACCCTATAATAAGCCTTTAACATCAATGTTGTTTTAAAGTAATTTTTAAGAGCTGGAAAGGGTAAATTCAAAATGACATCTCTTAACTTATAATAAAACGGACACATTGACCTACTTGTATATTTTACGTACACGAAACTTTTAAGCGGCAATTTTATTTTTATTCCTGGTATTAAAATTATGGATATCAGAATTTTTACAGAATGCGTCTCGGTTCTTTATGACATAAACAATATTCTCATATATGTATTGGGACGCTACAGTTAAAATGTTAATTTCTTTAAAGAGTTCTCTCAGAGATTCCCACTTTCGTATGCTTTGACTAAGGGAATATCTTGTTTCGATCCCGCAATCACAGTCAATGCAGAGTTCCGACGACGAGAGAGGCTCGATAAATTGTTGGACATATTTGTCCAAAATAACCGGCTTTCCGGATATGACGCAGATAACGTCATAAGTGCCTTCAATGATATTTGTAAATCACCTGAATTTGAAAAATCAATGAAACGATTTTCCATAAGGATAGTCACCGACTGGATGATCTTTGGCTCGGTTTGATATAAAATGAAAATAAAGACTTACAATCTTTAATAAAAATGGTCATGGTGTTATCCCACGGAAACACATATAGTGAGCGTGGCTTTTCCATCAATAAGGAGATATTAGTGGAAAATCTTTAGCAAGTCTATAATTGCGCAAAGACGCGTTTATGACGCTATATCTTACCACGGCGGTTTAGACAACATAAATATTGAAAAAAAAAATATCCACGCAGTTCATAATGTTCACTCCTTGTACACGGAGGATCTACACAAAAAGAAGGAAAATTTTAGTTCAGAGGCAAAAATCAGAGCAGAAAAAAGAAAAACTGCGGAATTGGTTAAAGAACTAGAAGCAAAAAGACAAATTTTCTCGAAGGAGCTGCCAAAGAAGCTGCCTCAGGGTCGTAGCTAGGGGGGGCATTATGGGGCAATGCCCTACCTTAAAATACTATTGCCCTACCTTAACCCATCGCATATGATATCTAGAAAACTGTTTGTTTATAATTGGCGTACCAAATTGAGACATATTAGGGTTGGTAGTGTATCGACATCTAAATTATCAAATTTAAGTAGCATGGGTAAGCAAAGAAAAAAGACAAAGTTCCTTTACTGGATGCTATTGAACGGTATAGACAAGTGAGAACCTTGTATCGACGACGTCGCATGAAACGCGGTACAAACTTACCTCGACCAGGTTATAGCAAAGTATCGTTTACGAAAAGTTTTAACTGATATATATTAGATACATAGTCAATGTATAGTCGACATGAAAACTGACGTAAATTTCGAGATTTGAATGTCTGTTGGGTTGGTGGGTACTGGGTGGGCGTCTGATGAAGTCTACACTCCGACCAGTAGCAGCCCGAAACCCCAAAACCCCGAGAAAGGGTCCTTTCGGGTTTGTGGAAGCTGTCCATACCACAGGGTCTAAGTTCTTTAAGGCCCAACGGAGCAACAGAACCAATTGGTTCTCTAACTCCACTCAGAGGCTCTTTGAGGAAAGGAGTAGGACGGTTTTACAGTCTTCAGTCGATGCGACATTATATCGGCAGCTCAATAAATGGATCTCCAAATCTCTGACCTGTGATCTGCGCCAATTCAATTCGAAACGTATTGAAGAGGCCGTCGAGCGAAACAAGGGCTCAAAAATTTTCGCAAGAGATCTGTCTATTGGGCAGAGCCAGCTCAACCAGAGGATGGTAAAACTGTCTCATCCAGACCTGAGCTTCTGAGCGAGATAGAGCATTTCTATGGACAGCTATACACGTCAAATAGCAGACCCGAAGTTGGTCTAGTAAAATATCCAAGAGCTAGACTAACTCGGCACTATACCGATGACATCCCGAACATCAGCCTGTACGAGATTAGAATGGCTCTTAAACAGCTCAAAAACAACAGGGCACCCGGTGAAGACGGAATTACAGCCGAACTCCTGAAGGCGGGTGGAAAACCAGTACTTTTGGCCCTTCAGAAGTTGTTCGATTCCGTCTTACTGGAAGGGAGAACGCCAAAGGCATGGAACACAGGCGTGGTCGTGTTGTTCTTCAAGAAGGGTGACACCACTCTTCTGAAGAACAATCCACCCATCACGCTTCTGAGCCATGTCTACAAGCTATTTTCAAGAGTCATTACGACTCGTCTCGCATGCAGACTAGATGACTTCCAACCTCCTGAACAAGCGGGTTTCCGAAGAGGCTTTAGTACCATATACCACATACATACGCATCGTCAGGTTATACAGAAGACTGAAGAGTATAACCTGCCCCTCTGTTTAGCGTTTGTAGATTATGGGAAAGCCTTCGATGCGAGGAAACCTGGGCGGTATTACAATCTCTACAGAGGTGCCAAGTAGACTTCCGCTATATCGAAGTGCTGAAGTGTTTGTACGAGAACGCCACTATGTCCGTCCGACTCCAGAACCGGAACTCGAAGCCTATTCCGCTGCAGCGGGGAGTTAGGCAGGGAGATGTTATTTCTCCTAAACTGTGCGCCGCTGCACTGGAGGATGTTTTCAAGAATCTGGACTGGAGAAGGCTAGGCATCAACATAAATGATTTTGTTCATTCCTTGCCCCGGGGCCCAATAATTAAGAACTGCCTCAAACTCGAAAATCGATTCACCAGATCAGACCAAGTTAATTTTGAGTTAATTTTTTTCTTGCACCAGTTGTGCCCTACCTGTAATTACCGCTGCCCTATCTTAAATTCAACTCTGGCTACGGCCCTGAGCTGCCTTATTGGAAAAACAGATTACCAAGTTGCAATATATTTTTAACCGACTTCAAAAAAAGGAGGAGGTTCTCAATATGTTGTATGTTCTTTTTTTTTAACGTGTGTTACCTCAGATCTCCGTTGTTTATGAACCGATTTGGATTTTTTTCTTTGTTTGAAAGCATATGCTCCTGTTGTCCAGAATCTAGTTTTGATGATGAGATCCATGAGGAATTGAGAGAACTCCTCGAAAATTCATGCGAAGCATATAGCGATTTTAGTATTTTCGCTAATAAATCGAGCATTTGGATTCAGAAAGTAGCATTTGGTATACGGGAACTGATGAAAAAGACCACGGATGTTCATCCAAAACTCCTATTGTTTCATGGGTGGCATTAAGATATTTCGACCAAGATACTGAAGCGACTATGACGAAGTCAATTTAAATGGTCCTGATCTAATGTCACCATCAACCTGATCTGGTAATTGAAGCCGGAAGGTAGGCAACGGAACTCCGTAATAAAACAGTGTAGCTTAGCCGTGTTTGAGCTTATTGGAATCGTTATGAGATGCACTCTGGTAATGATTCACTAAAAACGTGAAATAATTAAAATTTTTAATAAAAAAATAAATCCAACACCAAAAATTAAAAAAATAATTGCCTTACTTCTAATACGAGACATTACGCTTCTTATTGCACTATGTAGAAGTATCTACAAGTCGGTTTTTGTTATTATTATTTCAAATTATAATTAACATGATAACTGATGACTAGGTAGTTTTGTTTCAGTTAAACCCAATATTTTTAACAGTTATTCAAAAAATGAGGTTTCTCAATTCTTCACTTTAATTTGTACCATAATACGCAAAATGTTAAAGTCTAGTACTTACTAATACGATTAAGGGCCCGTATAAAGTGTTCTCTTTAGTATTTCACGCTGGATTATATTATATGATACATTTAATATATCCAATAAATTCAGTAGTCAGATGTACTGTTCAATTGGCTTTTCCTGTACAGCTTTTAACAAAAATGGTCAAAAATGAAATGAATTATTGGGTAATTGAAATTGTAGAATGATAGCAAATTAAAATACATAAATACAAGAAAACAGTACAAAAACGTAACCTGACGTAGGATGTGAACCCACGACTTCCGTCTAACAATGCTTTCGCTCTTACCAACTGAGCTACACAGATACTTCTTCTTATTATTTCCGTTTATGTATTAATTTCATGGTTTTTTTTTTCTAGCAGATAATTCTGAAAAAACGTGTTCAAATTACATATCTTTTATTTATTACATTTAAGATTATGGTCAGGGAAAAACTTGAAAAAACGCCTGGAAAACCGGGAAAAGTCAGGGAATTTTGGTTGTAGTAAATAGTGGTCACCCTGGTCTATCACCAATCATTTATTCGAAGTTCCTCTGTGCTACCGCAGGTTATGTGTAACCGTAAATTTTCAGGACAACCGCTCCACATAAGCGCCGCATATTCAGGGCGCATAGCGTGCGCCTACAAATGTGGGCGCTCCTTCACCCGTCCCAAAGCGGGTACCACCTCCAACTCCAATCCCGACGCGCGCTTCGTGAATCTGTGCGTGTGTGTGTACGAATGTGAGAGTACCGGTGGTGCTGAATGGTTGCTAGAAGACACTATTCCGCTGAAGAATGTCAGTTTGCCGAGGGTCGGGGTGTGTGCTGATACGCAGATTGACTTGTCATATCTAAA
Organism: Epiblema foenella; assembly: GCA_963556455.1. Taxonomy (NCBI): domain Eukaryota; kingdom Metazoa; phylum Arthropoda; class Insecta; order Lepidoptera; family Tortricidae; genus Epiblema; species Epiblema foenella. Next base: position 7,997,627 of record OY747113.1, on the reverse strand, counting down.
TAATTCGACGTTTATGCAGAAGAAGCGGAGTTTAACTCAGGTTTGTTATAGTTATGGGATCTTTTCCTCTCGAAGAATCTTAGACAAATGGGCTCAGTACCAAACTAAGTTCTATTAGGTTGTATCTCAATTATTGGCTTTGATGTTCTCGCTTTCCCCGTTTAATATTCCATCAAGTATAATTCAATCGCGTACTAGCTGATTATTGGTTGATGTCTTACAAGGACTCTCAACGAGATATGCCCTTTTTTAAATCTTAGGAAACAAATTAAGCGATACATTAAAACACTATGAAGACGAACTGAGGAGTTATTTTATGTCGTGTCTGTCACTTGACGTATTTTACACTAACCTTTTACTTGTTCATTTCAGGTGCTTCAAACTCTGTCGTCTGACGAGAGCCGCAACCGCAATGGCGAAGGCGACACGGGCAAATCCGCTGGTCTCCTCGCCGTGCCTTCCTTCAGCACGTTACAGTCTTTACGGAAGAGTATAATGGAAAATGGAAATACGTGTCCGCTGACACAGAAGCACTTGGTGCAACTGGACTGGGTGTCGAAGGAGGATGGATCGCATATATTGACGGTGGCGGTTGGGAGCAGAGTGCTGTTGTTCACGCCTGTGTCTAGTGACTTAGCGCAGGCTAATTTGAAGGTGAATCAGTTTTTTCACGACTGTAATGTGCAGGGGTCGGCAACCTATTAGTAGCCAAGGGCTCCCTGTTGCCGATTGCTTTTCTAGTGTGTCCACAAAGGCAATAGACATCTGTGAAGTATTAGAAGAAGTGGAAATAATTATTCTTAAAAAGAAAATGGCATATTCAGAAAATTATAATTAAAAAATCGATTAAATATAATCCATTGCAGCCACTGTCTTGTATAACTAGGAATAACAAATTGTGAAACACTTGTTTTCATATTCAACGTGTAAGCTCATGACGACGCTTTAGCCTAGTTGGTAGTGACCCTCCCTGCGAAGCTGGAGGTCCTGGGTTCGAATCCCTGTCAGGACATTTATTTGTCTGACGGACACGAATATTTGTTCCTAAGTCTTGGCTGTTTTCTATGTATTTAAGTATTTATTTGTTTATATAAGTATGTATGTCGTCGCCTAGTACCCATAGTACAAGCTTTGCTTAGTTTGAGACTAAGTCGATTTGTGTATGATTGTCCACAAACATTTATTTAATTGAATCATCTATTTGATTCTATCAGGCCATGAAAGAGTCCATCAACAACAACCGTCCCATACTCCGCAAAGCGTCTTCCCTCGCCGCTCCGCTGTTCCCCGAGGAGATCCGCTGGATGCAACTGCGTCGTATACAACTGAAGACCGCGGACGGCTTGCCGCCGTTGCCGATGCAGATATCGTGGGTGCGCGACGGGATACTGGTCGTGGGGATGGACTCGGAGATGCACGTGTATTCGCAATGGAAGCCGGAGAATCAGAATGCCGCTTTGGGCATGTCCGGAGTGCAGGTATCTATCTAGATACTTTATTCATTTCCACAACGTATGTACATGGTTTCAGCATAAATATAAAGGTCCCAAAAATTTACAATAATGAAGCACTTAAATCGAAATGTTATTCTCCATGTTTACTAGCATCGTAATGTTAGAAGCATTATTGCATATAATATCTTTCGAGAGTTTATTGCAATGCCCTTTCGGCTATTTATGTAGCAGGATCCGCCTAAATTAAATTAAAAGAAGAGTAATGGATGTTTTTTTCCAAATGTTATGATATTAGAGTTAATCTTTATGGAAGTGGGTGAGTGAGAGGTAGGTAACACTTCTTAAAATATAGCAGTAAAGTACTCAATTGCGCTTAATATCTTATGACATGGAAAGATATCAGTATATATATATACGACCATACTTTTACGATTATATTGCCTGCAAAGAAGCTTCCAGTGGATGCTTTTGGGCACTACTTTTTCGTAGCTTATGCTGCCGATTGTACATGTTATTATCCTCTTCGACAGGAGGTCGAAGAGGGCAGCGAGTCACGCGCGCTGCGCGACTCTGACCTACGTGTGTCAGCGCCTCACTTGCAGAGAGTATCTTCCATTAATCTACAGCTATTAGAAAGAGACGCCAGGCGGCGAAACAAGACCCAGCCAGATCAACCGCAGGTACATTTTTATAGTCCACCCAGCTTAATTAAGTCGTAGTTTTATGCAAAAAAAATCTTGTTCGAAGACTTGTTCTCTGGGTTATTTTTTAGACAGTGATTTTATGGGCTTAATTACACCAAATATGGGGTTTTCTTAACATTTTAACCCCATCTTCATAGGCTCCAAATTTAGGATTCACATCAAACGGCTATAGCCATTGCAGACTTTACTTAGTCAAAGAAATTTGAACTTTCTACACAGTAGTAACATTAGATATTTAAATTACAATGTCTCGCGCTCGCGGCTGCTCGCAACCATTGCTGTTGCCATTTCAATACGTAATCCAACTTTTGTGTTAAAGGTTCAAATTCCACTAAATCTAGTAAAACTCGCGCCGACTCCGGCCGTTTGGTATGAATCCTACATAAGGATATTACGTATAGGTCCATGTTGTAACATTTTGTTCTAAGAAACAGTCATATTGTCTGCTGCTAATGGTAAGGTTGTCTATCTCGTTCTACCAAACTTCCACTCAATGGCTTAAAGGATAGCTGGAAGAGATCCCTTGTAGGGATAAGTTCGCTTTTGTACATCAACTGTAAGCGACCCGCTCACCGACCTCAATGGTCCACGCGCGGTGACTGGCTGGCTGGCGGTGCAGCCGACGAGTCACCGCGCGTGTTTTGTTTTTTGATTATTGATTTTTCTCTTTCCTGGTAAATAGATGTGCTTTGATATAATATTGTTTTAAAATGTAAATATTGTTGATTTCTTATATGTTCTGTGCTTTTTATGTATTTTCCCATGTTGTATAAAGTGTATATAATATCCTTACGCGTTTAATTTATCTCCGGCGGCTCGCTCACTCTACATCAACCTTTTGTGACATGTACGTGTTTTAACCTGTCATTGTCTACAATAGTGTGTTTACATACATACATATTTTCCTATTGTAGCCGCTCCTCGACTATATGCCAGACTATGGTCTCTTCGAGGCGTCACAAATGGCCTGCCCGGTGCTGCCGCAATACCATCCGAAGCAGCTCATGGAGCTACTTAACAGCGGGAAGATAAGATGGGTTAAAGCCATCCTAGCTCATTTGGTGAGGTAAGTAGAACTTATCACAGTGAGAGTACTTTGATGTGGTATTAAATGTGATGTTTTTAATAAATATTTTTTTTCAAACATGCAATGAAATATTGACGTTAAGTTGCTTTTTCCCGGCCTCTTCAATAATGTACTATTTTCTTTCGATACGATATATATATTTTTCTCAAACATGCAATGAAATATTGACGTTATGTTCGTTATAATAGGCTTCAAAGTATCACGTTCCAGGCGGAACAACTCGAGAGAACTGTAAAGGAATTTCATACAAAATTGAATGCCGGGAAGTAACTTTTTTTAATTTTAATGTAAACATGGCGTCTGTGTTCATGAACAAATGACATTTCTCATTGGAGCGATAGGGAAAGAAAATACAATGGTGCTTTCACGGTAGCGCCCCAGGCTAAACAGCTGAATTATTATTTTTTTCCTAGTGGCTGAATGTTTATCGGACCAAAAATATCCGCCTTAATGCCTATTCACAGAACGCCTCCCACTAGAAAGCTAATATTTATCGTCAAATAATTGCTTATGGCTGAACGCCGTGATGCTGTGTCACAAATAAATGTGGAATGGAAATTAAAAAAGAGCACCTTGCAGGCCTAGGCCTCCAACTCTGTATGAAAATCCTTTAAAGGCCTCTCGTCTAGTCGCACCCGAAACGTGACACTTCGCAGCCTATTATAAGGAACGTAACCTCAATATTTCATTGCATGTTTGAGAAATATACTATTACTGCAGACGCCGTAAGACTATTAATAAATCGTTTGCTTGTCAGACGAATCGGCGGCACATGCACTGCTCGAAGCTCGCAGGGCGATGAAGATAGCATGACTAGACAGGTATAAAAACACACATCTTTATATCGTGGCACGCATACTAGCGTATGTCAGAGCGCACCTACTCTATTCGACTTATCGATTATAATCTATGTCCAGTCAGCTGTGAACATCTGCGCTACTAAAACATCCAAACATATTTTGGCGTCGACTGTATAGTAATATTGTTTTGTGTTCCTTGTAAAGATTGAGTTTGTAAGAATATGTGTTGACTACTAAAAACCATCCTGTATATGGGGTTAATGAGTTAATCAAGCGCGTATATCTTACTATTAGGAGACCTACACAGTCGATGTCGCGATAATTTTGACTGCGTTAGTAGTGTTTGTATTTTTGCTACTGACTGTATAACTTATAAGGAGTGTGTCGATAAAAAGAATAGAAACAAAATAAGCAAATTTGATAATAATGTCACTCCTCAGTTTCTGAACTAGCTTTTACACTTCCAAATTAGCTCTTGACACTTTATGAATAGCTTATTTATACGCTTATTTGGACTCTTTCTCAAATTCTTATTTGTGTCGTCAAAATAAGCTCTGTACAAAAATATTATAGTGATATTGTACGGTAGCTTTTTTTCCTAAGCGATTGGCATGAGTATGAAACTATATATCGGATATTTTGTATCATACATAACTTTCTAGCTAGCTTAGCTTGCAAACTCGTTGTTCAGTCTACTCTTCAGACGAAATTTGTAAATTATTGCAATTTCGATCACATTTATAGTTAATCAGGACCTGTTCCGTTAATTAGGCGAAACTTTAAGTGTAACGAAATGCAACATAAAGCATTCGTCATGTAAGTGCGAGAGGGACAAATGCTTCTATCGGACATTGGCGGTCGTACCAAGGGGGCAGATGCTATTATTGATTTAGCGGGCAAGTATACAAATCATTAACTGTGAAATAAATATTCAAGCACAATGCCATATCATTAGGTACCGACTACACTTCCCGTGACACTTCACAATCTTAAATCCTAGCAGCATGATGCAACGGAACGTATTAACATTGAGGAGCGTCACCTCACTCGCGATTATTAGTTGCAGTCGCAATTGCATGTCGCACGTGTGTTACAGCGCGGCTGGTCGCGATCGCGAACTATGTCCGTGTCGTTTGCTGCTGGTGCTGCTTCGCCGCTAGATGGCGTTGCTCAGGTAAGTGTTAACGTAGTACTGCGTACACGTCGGGCAAACGAACGGCTATCTGCCTCCCTCTAACAAATAGCCTTAGCGCGGATAGGTGACATAAATGCGTCGCGTACGTTGGGCGTTCGTTTGCTGGATGTGTACACAAGTACAGGTCTATAATAGAGTATATAGAAAGAATAACAACAACAACAAAAAGGACGGACAGTAAACTTAAGGTACACGTTAAGTAATAAACTATATTCGAGTTCGAGGGTGAGATTTAATATACAAGACCTACTTCTAATCTCTTATAATTTGTGTGGTGAGCTGTACGCACTGAACTTGTACGAGGTAAGAACTTGCCATCTGTGTCCAAATGTTATTTAATATTTTCAATCCTATTTGCTTACTATGTTTATGTATGTCATTGTTGTGTTAATGTTCATTTACATTAGTACTAAATCGATGACATAATTCTTGCATTGCAGTTGTGGAACCCACCTCAATGTGATGTTTGTTTTCTTCGTTTATAATGTACATAATAGTATTCTTGAATTATTGTCATAAACAACACAATTTGGTTATGGTATATATGTGAAAAAAAGATGAATTAGTCACGCAACGTAGTTATAATTAAAAAGGAGATTCCAACCTTATATCATTTAAAAACTGTAAAGATGCAAATACAATATTTTTCCAATGGTGTTAATATTGTTCGACTAAAACAGATAACGGAAGACGTGCAGTTAGATTACGCTGAAATAACGTCCGTGCCGCCGCTACCTCTCTGGACGTTGCTCGTCGCTGACAAGGAGTCTGCCCACCATCCGTCCACGATACAGGAAGCCAAGGTTAGAATTTAAATATGTAATTTACTTACAATAGTAAAAACGACTAACACATTTGCCGCTTTACTCGACTTTCCTGATACAAGTCCTGACACAAGTACCGGTGTACTTAATAGGAGATACTAGCCTTTATAATGTATTCACATCCAATAAATCATTTTGATTCATTTTTCATTTTTCAAGTCCTATTTGAAAATCGGTATGTAAGTTAGTCCAAGTGGCTTCTAAATGCGAATCCGATGTCGAAGTAACAAAGATTGTCATTTAGTCGCCATCTTTAACTTTTCATTCAAAATCGATATCCGATCACAATTCTAAGCTACGTTCCATAAAAAAAACATATTGTCTTAACCTATTTCAGGATTATGGAGATTTATTTGACGGTGCTATGGAGGTAGACGAAGACTTGGATGCATTGTTATTAGACGAAGAGGAAGGCCTCGATCGCCGACCTTCAATGCCGCCGGAAAGACAACCGTTATCACACTTTGGGCCTCGTCAAGGTATAGTCGATTGTTAACCAAGGGTTGAAAGTGACCCATTTCATCTTCGTTCGAGCGCCAATAGTTCAAGGATGAAATGGATGCTTTCACCCGAGTTAAACACTACTTTTCATTTTGACTATGAGGAAAATAAATGAAAAAAGAAAAGTGAGTAAATTATATTGTAAGGATTCAGTAATAAAAACACGCGCTGCAGCAACCAGCAGCGGGCGCCACCGCGCCCCGCGGCCCGCCCCCCGGCCTATAAAACTTTAAAAAAGAATTACTTTCCACCCCAGGGTCGGAAAAGCGACTTTTAAGCCGGCTATCTACTCATGAAAATCGAACTTTCCGAATAGGAGAGATGAAAAAGAATAAATTATATATACACTTTGGGGTAATCCTAGTCCTAAACTGTGCAAGGTTCTTACTATGGATACAGGATTACGAATTAATACTGCCCTGAATAATGAGCCGAAGCCACCCTAGAAAACTTACTTTAAATTACATACGTTATAGTTCCTCACTACGCTCTAAATCCATTCGAATCTCACTCTCGATCATAATCTCTACAGGCCGCATTCTCTCTCGACTGCTCACCCACACGCATCTACCCGGTCTAAGTTCGCTAGACCAGATGCATTTACTCGCTCTGGCCGACACCGTTTCCACATGTGACGCAGACTTCGCCGAACGCTTCGCCGCCAACGGCCGTGTCGACGTAGCGCAAGGCAATGGCCAGGAAATATTACCGGGTATGTGATACTAGGTTACATACTAAAACGCAACTTGAGAATGTGTTAACAATCTGTGAGGATAGCTGACTCACATCTGCAGGGATTGAACTCTGGACGAAATGCCCGCTCAAGTTGACACGGTGTTTACTTGTGACATCCTCTTCGCCGTCTTGTATTGTTGAGTAATACCAGGCCTGTTTCTCTTGCCGCTTCGGCTTAAGTCAAATATCAAACATCGGTTTTGTAAGACAGTAAGTACTATTAATTATTCTATGGTAATACAGGTTTATCACTTTTCAACTTTATTTCTTTGCTGTGAAGGCTCAAAAAAGATAAACCTAACCTTTTCATTTCATGTGCAATTTTAAAAATTCAGTAACAGTGTGCGTAAGCTTCGTATGAATAATAATAATAAGTAACTGTTTATCCAGATTCGCTAGACGACTGCGGTCTCCGCTTCCTATTGGCAATGAAGCACTATGGCTACCTCCTTCGTTGCTTGCCTCTCGCGCAGCGCGCTAATCTTCAACGGACAGGCGTCGGCACTTGCAATCTCGTGTGGGCCTTCCATTCCGAGACACACGAGCAATTGCTGGCTCTGATACCAGGTTACACAAAGGGACAGCCGAAGTGGACCACTATGAGAGAGCTAGGTAAATAATTACATAAGTAAACTCCGTTGCACTACCTCTAGGTTTTCCAATACCTGTCGCTCGCACAACGAGCCAACCTTCAGCGGACCGGCGTCGGCACTTACAATTTGGTGTTGGCCTTCCATTCCGAGTAGACGCAATGAGGGCTACTGTGTATGAATCCGCCGCTGAATCCAAAATGGAGCTTGAAGGATGATTTTGTCGAAATTGGTTGTGCTCAGTGGCTACACTTTCTTTTGTAGTTAATATATCCCGACCCGATCAGGAGAATAAAAAACTTTTCCATATTGCGGAAAACTATTGGAACTATTTTTTTCAACTGGCAACATTAACTCGATGTCATTAATGCCATATGTCAATTGCTGTCAAGTGATGTCGGATCCACACATTGATCATGATAGCTCATCAATAAAATATCCATCATCGTGGGGATCATGGCTGCTGTTTGCTGGTTGTTCACACAATCGTCGGCTTTTCAAGATGGCCACGGAAGTAATAAGAGCCGATTCTATTTATTGGGTAGTACACACATTTATAGGCAAAATTTGCATCAAAAATGTTTGTTACTAAAAGTACAAATATTACGATCCTGCACATCACCGACCTTGTTGTCAAGTATTAATCTGTGTTGTTGTCAACTTCACTGGTAGGTAGGGTTGCTATAATTATTGCTAATTTAACGCCCGCTGGGTAGGTTTTTAGGGTTTCGTACCCGAAGGATCCGGATCCGGATCGGAATATTGCTTCGAAGATTTTTTAACTTCCCATTGAGCTATTAACTTGAAATTTGGTGATAATGTTTATTTTCACGTATGTTTTACCAGCAAATAATAATATATTGATAATCAGATTTAATTTGATTTTTTTTTATTTTTCCTATTGAAACCAACTTAATTTTGCAGTTGGTTTGGAACCCTAAATGTGCGGAGTCCGACACGCACTTGGCCGGTTTTTTATTTGCCTGGTTATGAATTGTTGTTGAGTATTCCTTCAATTTTAGAAACGGCACTCTCCAAAAGGGGTCGTCTCTTTTTCAACCTAACCAGAAGCACACTACAATCCATGTTATAACCTACCATATGTTTTGTTTTCATTATTAACGGTGTGGATTTGCTACCTATTCCTAAAGGTGTTGGATGGTGGATACGAGGCGACCTCCTACGCATATGCGTTGAAAGACTCGCACGCGCCGCCTACATGGCTAAGCAAGACCCTATGGACGCCGCATTGTACTACCTCGCTATGAAGAAGAGAATGCTGCTATGGGGCCTGTTCAGGTCGAACAGGGACGAGAAGATGACTGCCGTGAGTATTTTGCCTGATATTTATCCGGTTAGTGGATCGATTTGCAGATATTAGAGGAATCATGTTACTGATGAGTTAAACCTCCGCGATAAGTGATGAATTTGAAATTTTGTAATTATTATTATATTAGTACAATTTGGTGCTAACTTCTATACTTGTTTCACAGTTCTTTTCAAACGACTTCTCGGAGGATCGTTGGCGCAAAGCAGCGCTGAAAAACGCTTTTGTGTTGCTGGGTAGACAACGATTCGAACACGCGGCCGCCTTTTTCCTACTGGGAGGAGCCTTGAAAGACGCCCTAGAGGTAATCCAATTTCAATAGCGTAACAGTGGGTTTTGCTAGGTCATGAAGTAAATATTTTTTTGTTTTAGGTGCTGATAACTCGACTAGGTGATTTGCAGTTGGCAATGGTTGTGGCAAGATTGTATGAGACGGATAATCCAAATTCGCCGAGTTTGAAGAAATTGCTTATGGATGAAATTCTTGGGTATGGCTCAAAGACTGCAGTCTATCGGCTCGACTCTTTGACATTGAAATAACATGTGTATTGAACAGTTAAATAGTATTTGTCCACTTGTTCACAATGAGAATTTAAACACCCGTGGCAAGTGTATTCAGAGGGGCTACTCCGAACTTCGAAATCCGATCTTCGTATCGTGCTGTCCCTTTCACTCATATAGTGTATAACACGAGAGTGAAAGGGACGGCACGACACGACGTTCGGATTTCGAAGTTAGGAGTACAGCGGCAGATCAAATACAATATCGGCTGTATTGTTTTTTTTTTTTATTTGGAATCTTTTATTTCTTAAATGTTCGAAGCGTTACGTGACAAGGTACGCAAGAAGTTACGTAGCTGTGATGCAGTGATCTGTGGATGCCAAATCTTTTTCACTTCTCATGCTCGCAAACTTATGCTTTATGTCGAGAGATGGCTCCATAAATGGCTTTTTTCTACTCGTCAACTTCAATGTTTGAATAAAGATATCGTAGACGAAACTAAAATGACATACTTTTCTCTATGGAGTTGCCTTCAAGTGAACTTTTATTAAATACACCAATCGCGTATCGCCGCTACTGTACTCTTATGAAATTGACGAATCACGTGACTCCGCGGACATAGAACAAAAGACATCAACCAGCGTCTGACCCATGTGCCTAATCCTCATTTCCGCAAGACTAGTTTGTTTAATTGTTTCGGTTTGTTTAATTAATTTCAGTTGACTCGTAGAAAAAGTAGTGTATGCTGTAGTATATAATTAGGTTTTATAATATTTTTATAGTTATATAATATTTTTTGTTAGTGGTGCAACCGAAGACGGCGAAGCGGACCTTGAACGAGCTCACCCAGACCCGTTCGTGCGCTCCATGGCCCTTTGGGAATTGAAGCGCTATGGCGAGGCGCTCGATACACTTCTGGCGCCCGCGGGTCGTTTACACGCGGAGCGCGACAACGAGCCCATGCCCAGCGTGTTCAACTTCTACGTGTATCTGCGCACGCATCCGAGGCTCAAGCGGCACAACCTGCCCAGTCAGGTCAGTGCGCCATCGTGACCGGTCTAGCAACTGAGGGCGCTAAGACTTTTGATCCGTCGTAGGTCGAGGAATGAGACACACAGGACGAAGCTCTAAATCGTTTAAGCCTCGAGGATAGAAAGCGTCCCACTCTTTACAACATTGCACACTAATTTGCTTTTTGTTTATAGCGTAGCTTAAGGCACGCCTTTGTGGATGATCGTTGATGTGGAAATAGGTATTAAAGTTGTCGAATGGCACTTTTTATAAATATTGTGTGGCAATCTTACACAAATCGACCTAGTCCCGAACTAAGCAAAGCTTGTACTATGGGTACTAGACGACGATATTCATACATATAGATAAATACATAGAAATCATCCAAGACTCAGCAACAGATATTCGTGCTCATCACACAAATGAATGCCGTGACCGGGACCCCCGGCTTTGTAGGCTGGGTCACTGCCAACTAAGCCAAAGCGGTCTTCAAAGTTTTGCCTACGGTACTATTTATAGTAAAATATAGCACGAAAAAATATGGGTACGGATATGTTGTCTATACCCGCGGATAAAAGGTAGCCTATGTGTTAATCCAGGGTATAAGCTACCTTCATTCCAAATTTCAGCCAAATTGGTCCGAACCCATCAACGTCATCCGTCTTTGAGGTTAAGAGGAACGTACATCCATCCATACATACATACATCGGCACAAAGTTACACGTTTATAATATTATTAGGATTTATATTGTTGCACTGTTCAACAGATGACTTGCGAGTAGCTATAGTTAACGGAATTTCATAACGTTTTCTTGTCTTAAACAGGGAGCTACACTAGCCCTCCTCCAACAAGAATCCGACGAAGGCATCACCCGGCTCGAACGACGTCTGTACTTCCAAACTGCGCACGGGCACTTCAAGGCTGGGTGTCCGGCGCTAGCGTTGGAAGTGTTGTCGAAGTTACCGGCGCGGATCCGGGACGACAGGCGTCCGGCGCCGGTGGCGGCCGCGTCGGTGGACGAGGCGACCATACACACGGGGCAGCTGGCTGATGCGGTGGAGACCAGTGAGTTCACTGTTGCTTGATGGACTTACTTCCAAGGTGCTGTCTGGCGCAAGCCTTGGAATAGGGTACTTGACAGATGTAATTAATAATCGTTATCAAAACGTATTGTTAAATATAGTTTATAATTCGTAGAAGCTAAATAACTAGTTACATTTCAATGAAATTCATCATTATCCTCCTAGCGTTATCCCAGTACAGTTGCATCCTGAAGGATGCCCAGGGTCAGCTACCTAATCCTAAGATTTGGCGTAGGCACTAGTGTTTTACGGAAGCGACTGCCGTATTTCTATTATTAACTTAAGGTTTTGGGCCATAAAATTATATCTGAGTTTGTCGCATCATAGCTCCCTAACGGGTGAACCAATTTGAGTGCGGTTTTTTAATCTTAAGTCTTGATGGCGGAGATGGTCCTTAGCTATTTATATTTATTTATTTTATTAATGACTGAACAGCGATTGGCCTTAGCCTCGTCTGATGGGTATGTTTTGTGTCAGACTTTTTTTTAAATTAATTATATTTTTTCTGAATCGTATTCCTATTATCTTTTCCCATTAGAGCCTGAACCAACGGCTTCCGCTGCTGACATGGACTGGGGCTCTACGGCCGTCGATATGGATTGGAGCGCCCCTGTCAGCAAACCTAAAGACGATGAACTTGTACTTAGCTGGGACGACGAGGATGACAAGGGGTAAATGAAATGAAAAATATAATGATTTATTGGTTAATAAAATGTGCATAGAATATAATAAATATTATTTTGGGTAAATATTTATATTTTTTGGGTACTGGTTTGGTATAATATCAATGAATAAATATCTAAATGTATAAAGTTTTAGGACCTAATTTTTTTTAATGAGGTGAAATACCCTTACTTTTACATAACTATTTTTATATTCATTTATAGTTACGAATTATGATAAATGTCGATAGTTGCTAAAGGCCAATGAACGTTCAAAATTTTTGGTAAAATGTTACTTCCACTATACCCACCTATACCACCTATACCCAAAAAGTAAATTATTTGTATTCCCTACTTTGTATTACTTTTGAAAATTCTGATTAATTGGCAAGCCATCTCCCTAATAAACTGATCTTGTTTAAGCTCTGGAGGCTCAGGCGCCTCCACGCCTCCGTTAGAGATGAAGATGGACAAGACAGAAGAGCCTCAAGTGGTGGGAGCGCCGGAGAGCGAGAAAGAAGAGGAGACGCCATCCGTCGACATCATGGCGCAGCAGCTCAAGTTTACGGCCTGTCTTAAGATATTGATGGAGGAATTGAGTACTCTCGCTACTGGGTTTGAAGTTGATGGTAAGTGGTGCAAGAAAAGGGCAATAAAAATATAGCATATAATAATAATAATAATAATTGAATGCTTTATTAGGCACTGCCTCTTTTCTTTCGGGCTTAGTGACAGCTTGTTTCCAGAATAGGTCTGCCACAAAACATTCAAAACCACCCGCGTGGTCTTGTCGGAGGTTTTCCCCTGGATTTTTCCCAAGCTACCCTCCAACCACGCACTCCTGTCGCTTCATTGGGCCCGGCCAGGTTCAAAAAAAAAGAAAAAAAAATACAAGTCTTAGAACCCCTTTTATGATGTACGGCATTATTACTTTATTTTATGGCTTTGGCTTCCGGGGCACGAATTTCCGCTAACACCTACAGCCGTCCCTACCTGTCAAAGGATTAAGAATCACGTTCTCCCACAGGAGGTCACCTCCGCTACCAACTCTACATATGGCTTGAGCGCGAGGTAGAAGCATTGCGCCGCCTCTGCGGCTACGCTTCAACGGGTGGTTCGGGAGGTGGCGGCGAACTCATGTGTGCGGACGCGGATCCTCCACCATTACCGGACCGGCCCACGTTACACCAGCTGCTCATACGGGAGAAGGCGGACTTCGAGGCCAAGGTTCAACGGGCGGTTAGAAGAAAGAAGTGGCTTAAAGGTACCTATCACGATCACTTTCATTACATTTAAGTCTGGCGGAGCGCGTGCCAATGTAAGTCAAATAAATAAAATATTGGGGACAATCAATCAAATTGTCGTTGTCAAGTGACAATTGATTACTTGGTGAAATAAGGGCATGTCTGTAAAGAGCTCCGTTGTCTTAAGAACGGCGAGCTAATTTATGCCAATGCCACTCGAGTGAATGTGTACTATATCAAAGCTTTAAGAAAGATTCTCTTTACAATCCGAAAAGAGTGAATGAAAGTCTCAATATCAATCCGTGAAATAAGGGCTAGGTTTAAACTACAGGTTATAAAATGTACCCATTTGTTTCAGCGAACGAAACTCTCCTCCGAACACTACTCTCCTACTGTTCGCTGCAAGGCGCTGGCGGCGGCGGACTTGCCTCCGTCCGCATGGAGCTTGTTCTGCTCCTTCAAGAGTTGGGACAAGACAAGCAACATCAACAACTGCTCTCGCCCCTACCCTTCCCTACTACGCTACCTCTGTTAGCTGCTGCTGTAGCCACTAATAACACTGTGGTAGCTGACCCCGTTAGACACCTTCAGGTTGGTAGAACGCTTTGTTTATCACATCTCTCTTAAGACTGTCTTGCTGCTTGCTACAAGACGCAAGCTTGCCTTCGTCCACATGAAGTACTGTTGCTGCGAGAGCTGGGACAAGACAAATAACATCAACAACTGCTCTCGCCGCTACCCTTCCCTACTACGCTCCCTCTGTTAGCTGCTGCTGTGGCCATCAATAACACGGTAGTGTGTTATTGGTGGCTAAATGGCCAAATGGCATGGCAATGTTGTTGTTACGAGAGCTCGGACAAGACAATCACCATTAGCAATTATTGTCGTACTATAGGATGTCGTTGTTAGATGGGAGATCAGTTTTTCCTTTATGTAGCTCCTCCACCTTTGTGTCCTTGGCGTCGTGGAGAGAATCGTGCAACTTGTTGTTGAGCGTCGAGCCGACTTGGTGAGAACATTTGATAACGCAGATAATTGTTTATTAAGAGTATAAACTTATGTCCGCATGAGCAATAAGTTGTGCTAGCTACCTCATTGTCTTGGCAGATTTTTTCTTTAATCATTATCGCCATTGTCTGTGTCACTTTGAAACATGTGCTTATCAGATAGTGACAAAAAACATTTTATTTAGCAGAGGTTTAAATTCTATAAATAAGGCGATTCATTTATGACAAGAATTGGAAATTGCGGGATGCATTTTTGAAGGCGTTTTATGCTGTTAAAGGGGTTAAGAGAGTAACAAAGTTATGTTGTACAGTCGGTGGCGCAAGACATGCTGGGCACGCTAGGCGAGATGGGCATCCCGGGCGGGTCCGCCACGCGGCTGCTGCACACGCTGCGCGTGCTGGCCGTGGCGCTCTCCGCCTGCATCTACCAGAGCCTGTGCGACTCCGACACCTTCACCACGCACCACCACTCGGACGGGTCAGTCAATAATAACCCACGTGTTAGGGTGACGAGTACGAGGTATTCGTTAAAACCTCATTCTATGGAAAGTGTGACAAGTTTCTATGGGATGACAGCTGCCGACGCCATATTTAACGTTGATCGGTCTGTAGTCGTAAGTTGGTGCAACTCGTCCTTAGGGTCTGGACTTAAATTAGCGGTCTCGCCATACATGATACGGAACGTGTTCCGGTCTCTGGCTCGCATTTTTGGTATATTGTGCTGCTGACGTCGCCACTTGAAGTGTAATCGAGCCTTTACACAAAAATAATTAAAATAAACATGGCTCAAGATGGGCGTAGCATTACATTCTAAAACGAATAGTTACTTTTTTTTATACAACGCCGGTGGCAAACAAGCTTACGGTCCACTTGATGGTAAGCGGCTACCGCAGCCTATAGACGCCCGCAACTCCAAAGTAGTCACGTACGCGTTGCCGACCCTTTATAAAATTTGAGGATGCACTGTGCTGTTACTTTAAATATTAGCATTTTATCGCAATCGACTTTCGAAAATATAGACTTGCAAAATGTGACATTTTGTTATGTATGTATGTATGTAAATACTTTATTGTACACAAGACAAGTAAAATAAATTATACAGAAAAAAAAACAGATTAATCATGTACAAAGGCAAACTTATCCTTGTAAGGGATCTCTTCCAGTTAGTTCCAGTTGTTATTCTGAAAACTGAAGGTTCTGAAGGTCCCTAATGATCAAGCAGTTTATCAGATAATATCAATATATCGCTAATATTTTGGTCGCAAGTATTATAATTATATATTTTTCCTTAACAGTATCATAGCAGAAACACCTGGGACTCACACCTCTCATATGCTGGCTCGGCAAAGGCGATATTCTACTGAGGAACTCACTGTTACCACACCACCTAACAAATGGCCAGGTAACACCGTTGGAATGGAATGCCTTATTTTATAGTCAAATTGCTGCAATACATAAATTTACACTAACGTGAGATATTACACCATGTTAGATATTTACACTTAATAAGAGAACAACGGTTGGAACTCACTTGGAAAGTCACTATTTGCGACATGTTTCGGACTACAATTGGAGTCCTTCATCAGGTTGAGTGTGTGTGTTGATAACACTGTGACTTTCCAAGTTAGTTCCAACCGTTGTTCTCTTATTAAATTGCTGCAACATTTTTAAATTAACACAAGTTTAGGTAAATCATACTATTTTTATAGGTGTAGAGGTAGTTACCAAAATACCCAGCGCACCATCCTATTGGAGTACGAAAGCCATGAAAAGTCAAGTTTGTACTCAAGTCTTACGTCTACCAGTTTCTATATTATTTATTCCAAAAAGCCATATCCCGCCGTCATGGCTGCCAGTGTACACATCCTTTCTATAGTTTGAGTAACTAAGCCTAGCTTAAATTAAATGTTATTATTATTTCTGAATCCTTAGCATATCATTGAATTTACTCTTAATTCCCGATAACTTTCATATACATAGTTGAAATGAAAAGTAAAGTGTTTAACTGAGGTGAAATCACCCATTTCACCCTTAAACTATTGGCGCTCGAACGAAGTGACTGAAATATCTCGGGTGAAATGGGTCCATTTCAACCCTTGGTTAACAATCTATTATTCGACACCTGCTATTCAGAAAAAAATATATAGAAACCTTTATTCGGTACAAAATACGGACCAAGATGACAACCAGCAGCAACAGCTCACGTATAACTCTACCACTACACTTAGATTCTCAGATTCAGAAATTATGAAGGAAATAAACGGATTCATAATTCATAATTCATTTATTTGCAACCATGGTACAGTACAGGTGTTACATTATGTTTTGTTATCTCATGGACCCTGATAGGGCATAGCAAAATACTTAAAATTAAAATTAAAATTTACGATACACATTGAATAATTATGAAATAATTTTACCTAACACTTGTATATAATAACATTATTGGATTATTCTAAAGTTGTTAAAAGTTGATAAAAGCTCCGGCCCGAACAAGTCTATCTTACGGCAGCCAAACATGGATATATAGTAACTACACAGTAAATAAAATACTAACATGTCAAAGAGCCATGGAACGAAGTATATTAAAAATAAAAAGGAAAGACAGGATACTAAATACAGATATAAGAAGGACAACAAACGTAATAGACGCCTGGCTGGACACGTGGCACGTATGAGCAAAGATAAATGGGCATACAAAGTAACTACGTGGATAGGACCACTTGATAAACGAAATAAAGGAAGACCAAGAGAAAGGAGGGTGGATGAGTTAGATGGAGCGGCTGGAAAGGAATGGTTCAGAAAGGCAAAAGATAGTGAGACCTGGAATGGAAGGATATGGAGGAGGCCTTTACTTGTAAAGTGGCCTTAATAATTTGTTAAATCATTAATTTTTGTTTTTAAATACATAATTCAATGTTTGCACACCATGATTAATATTATAATAATGTAAAGTATATTATGCATGGAGTCAATCATATAGTGAAAATGATATTGTACAATATTTTATTAAGGACTAAAAGACTATATTATTAATCTTTCGCTTCACTCAGGATTCAATATACCGTAAATATATTATTTTGTCTCCTCGCGACACAATCTACTATAAAATATTCTGTTCAGGAGTATCAGCACTGCGCGGTCTCGCACTCCGCGCGGCCGAGGAGGAGGAGGCGCCGCGACTGCCCGTGCTGCTGGCGGAGGCGTTCTGCGCCGTGTACCTGGCGCTGCTGGGCTGGGCGCTGGCGCTGCGCGACGCGCACCTGCTGTACCGGCTCGCGGCGCACGCGGCCGACGCGCGCACGCACTCGCGCCTGTTCGGCGGCGGCGTGCGCCGGCTGCTCACCACCGCGCCTGCGCCGCAGGTGGGTACCACGGGATTTTCATTCGGTACATTTGCCTCGATGCTCGGACTCTTTACTCTGTGGCTCAATATGATTGGCTATAAATGCTATAATAATGCCTACTAGTTATCGAACTGCACGTCCGGGTGCCCTACAGTTTTTGTGTATGCATGCGTGTGTTTATAAGTTACAGTGAAGTCCACCATTAGGCGAAGTTGTTTGCGGAGCCAAAATTCACAAATGTTGCCACAGTATGGCCAGTGCTGTTCATATCGATATTATTTAAGGCCTTACTAGACTTACCGATCTTTCGGTCCAATGCATCGGGTGACCCTAGGTGCTTGCCGAGAACATCCAAAATCGAAATTGGTAGTGTTTCTCTCAACCTGAAAAATGCTCTGAATTTTGATAAAAAATGTTTTTGAAACCCGGACATCTGGTCTGGACATACGAAAGCGTTTTTTGTCGAAGCTGAAGCAAAGACCTTCATTTCACTCGGTCAATCGAAGTGACTCGTTGATGAATCGGTAAAAGCTCTTACTCTAAAACAACCTCCATTTTTAAGTTTCTTCATTCTAACTATATATTTTTGCATTTTAGCCGAAACTAGTAGAACGCCCCGAGGGCACCTCAGTCTGGTCTTCTCTCCGCGAGAAGCGAGCGTTACTCAACATGCGGCTGTTGGGTCTCGGGCCCACGGTCCCGCACAAAAACATTCAGGAAGGCAGACCGACCTACAAGGAGCAGTTCGTACCGCCCTACTGCAGTATATTGACATTCCTGTTGAACAAGGTTAGTGTCATTTGTATACTAATAGAACGGACCATCGCCACCTCAGATGGTGTTCTCTGCGTGAGAAGTGAGCGCTCCCCAAGATGCAGCTCCTGGGTTTCTTAAAAAGCACTCAAAAAGGTAGGCTGACGCACAGAGAGCAGTTCGTGCCGCCCTACTGCAGCAGTATACTGACGTTCATGGTAAACGAGGTTATGTTAGGTGGTGCCTTGGAAACTCTCACCGAACCTCCGAAAATGATTCCTTTCTACTTGTCTATTAGATTAAGGTTTAAACCAATTTTTCATATTAAATTCGTTAACATTTCTCAAGTAATTCCAGTTCTGACGGGATTTTCGAGTTCTGATTTCTTAAAAGTTTCATTGTCTTTAAATAATAATAATATAATATTTCGACATGGAGCTCTGGATTTCGAAATTGCTTATATTTGTAGCCAACTCCTGAACAAGATCCCGACAACTGCGATTACGACTCGGCAGAGTCGGGAGCCGAGGACCCTGATGACAGCGGCAGCGAAGCGGATGATGACGATATCTTTGATACCAATCCATCCAGGTGAGCAATGCTCCATCGTTCACGTTACGAGACGCCTTTCGTTACGTATTGTAATTGTGTTACATATTTCACAATGTTCACCACAGGGCGGAGAAACGCACTAAACTTGTGAATACGGAGCACTCTGATCCGGATTCCTATTCTTGGATTCTCATGCGCGTCGCGGTGCTGAGGCTCTCGCAGCAGAAACTGCAGCATTTCCTACAGCTCTGCGGGATCGAAATGTCAGGTAACTATGACTAGATACATAGATTTTTCTTATATTTTTTTGCGTCGGTGGAAATGACAATTCGTGGACGCATGTCTATTCACGGTCTCTGCTTCGCATTGTCCGTCAACATCAACTTGTCCACCAATTGCTTTTTCCCCGACCTCTACAATATGTACTATGGGTACTAGGCGACGAGTGTACGTACTTATGATGCTCCTACCGTGGTATTTTAGAGCTGGCAACAACGAGTCCGACCGTGCACGCCGCCTTGCGCCGCGTGGACCAGTGGCAGCAGCAGCTGACCGAAACTCTGGAGTCGCGCGCCCCGCCCCCCGACTACATCCCGGGCTGTTTCCCGGAGCAGTTGCCAGCCGGGCCGCCTATTAATAAGTATAGGTAAGGCGTTTTTTGTTGTAGTCCTAGGATACCCAAGAAGTGCAACTGGCCTTCATAAGCTGGTGTCACTCCTTCCTGTCTTCTTCGACGTCTTTGGCTTCGCTCCTACTCAGTACAAATGCTCGCACCCCAATACAAGAGCACGTCCATAATGTTGTGCGTAAACAGTAAGTAACGAGTTACAAAATACAAACTAGAGTAGCAAACAGTTTTACTGACACAATTTGGTCATTCATCAGAGCTCTCATCTCCTGAAAGGCCTTTATTTTTTTGTCCAGTGGGTGGACTTATTATGCTCGCTAATGCACCAATCACTCAACCTACGATTGCGAGATCGATTAATATAACATTTTTAACACAGTTGCTCAAAAAGTGGTACTTTATGTAGCTGTATATCGTGCGCAAATTTGGATTTCTCGCACTAGTGCTTTTTACTTTTCCATTTTTTTTAAATTTACTTTTGGTCCAAGCCATACATCCAACCGAAGAGTTTTAGGTTCAATAAGTTTACTTATTTATTTAATAAAGCATTTGGCATTAAAACTATACTACTTTTATATTTAAAACATTAAAATTGCATATTAAACAAGTTAAACGGTTATCAAATACTAAAAAATCTGAAACTGTTTTCAAAAAGTTGCCTGATTGAGCAGACCAATGACCAAAAACGAGTATTATACGAGACCTCCGAGACCGTCTTAAGCCGTCGTCTCCCGGCGAAATAATATACAATAGCATTCTTTTGTTATGATTCCTGGGATCCCAGTGACCGGTAGACGACGGGTTGACGACGACGACGAGTATTATGCAAGATCGCCGCAACTCGGGACTCGCACAAAATAACAAAGCTTCCGCATTTGCATCAAAATGTACTATTTATGTTTTATACACTGTAAAAGAGTACTATTATATTTTACTTTTTCCAGATGTTTATTAGAAAAACACAACACGCCATTCAACTCGAATCTATATAGCACCGCACCTGCACGGCGCTTATGGAGCTTCCTCGTCCGACAAGAAGCAGTTCAGGTACATACATATTATGTAGGAACTCTTCAATAATTTATTGTTTATGAAATATAATTTAATTCATGTTTGTATCAAACAGTAACGTCTGTTAACACAAATTATAAATTTCACATCAAGGGATAAATAACCTCCCTAACGCGTAAGAGGGATGATTGAGGGATTTGTGAGCATGGTGGTTTCGGAGGCTCAGTTGGCTAGATCGATTGGCCGCGTATGCCAAGATGTGACAGTTCGAATCCTGCTCGGAGCTTAAATTATTCCCTTGAATTTGAAATTTATAATTGAATTGCCACTGAAATAACATTTGTATATATTTTTTTAGGAAATATTCATCCGCGCGGTATTCTCCCGGCGTCGAACCCAATCCCTCCCGGCCGAGGCGACAGGCGAGCCGCGTCCAGGTTGTTTGCCTAACCAACAAAGACTTGATGACGATCTGCACAACCCAGTCAGGATCATCCACAAGGAACAGGACTCCATCGCGGCCTTCTGTCTCAACCGGGTGAGTAGCGCTTATTGTGCCTTGTCACCTATGAAAATGTTCAAAATAAATGCTTCTGGTTATTTATATGTACTCGATTGGGATAATGTGAATAAAAGATCTCGGATCGATTTTAACATGTTTCCTGTCTGGATGCCCCCAATGATGAGACAGGCAACGCAACTGCCTCCTGGTAAGCACTCGCGTTGCCTATCCCTGCTTCTAGTAAGGAGTCACGTCCCCATATTGGACACACATTTGGAAATTGTGAAATTGTCAGATTGTTTTTTATGGGGACCGTGAACGTGTCCGCAGCTTGGGACCTCATGGACGCGACCTGTCTTGCGTCTGCGTTTAGGGTTGCCATACGGAAGGATTTTTCCTGACATGTCAGGATTTTTGAGTCTGTCAGGAATACGGCCAGAATTTGTGTCAGGAATTTCAAGAATTCTGGAAGCACACGTCGCGCGCGACGGATTGACCAAAGCTATCGCTAATACTTGCGGAGGCAGTGGGTTGCGGGGTGCGGACCTGAACGCTGTTTTTCACAACACCGGATCTTCATAGAATGTCGAAATTTCCACGCGCTTACTACTAGAATTAAAACGTCCAAAAACGCTTTTTTCTCATCCAAAACAAGAAAGGGGCCTTAAAGCACGTTTCCAATCTGTTAGCGTTTTTGTCCATTTGTCACCACTTTGACTTTGTAATGGCTTCTCCGCCGGCGTCACGCACCTTAGTGCAATGTCGGATCTCAACATTACTAACTTGGTCTTGTTGTCTAATGCCGATCATGTCGTGCTCCACTGTTCTCTGCGCTACCCGTATTATTCTTATACAATACACAGCCTCATTTGTGAGCGTCCATGTCTCGGCACCATACTTTATGGCGGGCAGCAGGACACACTCTATAGAGACGAGTTTTCAGGCATTGTGGAACGTGAATCGATTTGAGGATATCTAGTTTACTGAATGCTGCTCAACCCAGCTGGATTCTTCTGGAGATCTCTTTACTTTGATTACTTTGATGCTTCTTGTCAAAGGATAAAATATGTCCAAACGTATTGTTCGACCACCTCCAGTGATATACCGTTTATTAATAAACATATAATTTATCTAAGTCAGGAACAATATCAGCAATCTCTTAATTATTT
This sequence comes from Epiblema foenella, assembly GCA_963556455.1. Lineage (NCBI taxonomy): Eukaryota > Metazoa > Arthropoda > Insecta > Lepidoptera > Tortricidae > Epiblema > Epiblema foenella. The sequence continues at coordinate 7,974,940 of OY747113.1, read as the reverse complement.
TTTTAGAATCATTCAAATATAAAATGTTCACCAGTGTCTTAAATCATTATTCGTTTGCCCTTTTCCCATTTAATTGTGGTCGGCGCAGCATGATTTTTCTTCCATAACTCTGTCGCCCGTCATCTTGTCACTTCACATCCTTCCTCTCCATATCATCGCGCACGCAGTCCATCCACCTTGTCCTTGGTCTATACCTTCTCTTACAACGCTCCATATTCATACCTAATACTTGTTACACGACTTTCTTTCCTCCTCATAACATGCCCATATCACCGCAGGCGATGAGCTCATAACTTATCAATTAACTATGGGTGTTACTTTCAGGCGTTATCTTATATTATGAATCAAATTGATAAATAAAGCTCTTCAATGATGAACTTCCACTTTAAATTAACACAAACCAAAAACATTTAATGAAATAATTTGATTCGTGAGCATAAGTAATAAAAGAGACCTGAAAGTAGCACCCATTGTTCATTGATAAGTTCATCATCAACAGTCGTTCTCTCAATGCTGAGGATCGTGACATTATGTCATATTCTTGCTGACCACACTCCACCATTGGCTCCTATCACCCGCGTTATGGATGGCCTCGTACAGATTTAGTTGCAGAGGGTTCAGTGATTTGGGTGGAACTTACCAGTATCAAATTCCTCTTATATACTCATTTTTTATCCGATCCATTGTCGTCACGCCACTCATCCAACTCAACGTTTTAATTTCCGTAATATGCAATCTCTTTTCATCCGTCATCTTTGTAGCCCAAGATTCCTATCCATACAGTCATTACGATAGGTCTTGCAACGGTCTTGTAGATTTTGCCCTTCAATCAAAGGTGTTCTCGAGACCCGTTGTCATTTCATCCATCCTGCGTTGATTCAGTTTAAGTGTCAAGGTCAATATCGCTATTACACTGTATGAGTAACCCGAGGTATCGGAAATCAGAGTAGACCAGCAGCGTCACGCCATCGAGCTCTATGGGCGCAAGATTGGAGCGACCGCCAAAATCGTAGAACAGGGTCGCAGTTTTGAACGACTGATTTTCAAGCCAACGTTACCCATTTTTTACTGCCACTGCTCAAATCTGCTCTGGACCTCGTGGCCCTCTTCATAGATAACAACAATATCGTCTGTTCAGCACTTTTCGAGCATATGCATTATATAACGTTGTACGATACGTGTTCGGAAACGTAATTCCCAACTCGTGAATTGCTTACTTTCCGAACTTGTGTCATAAATAACTATTGTACTAGATCATCCGTTCGTATACATTTTGTAATTGTAACCTTCGACTTATGCAATGACGCAGGTCGGAGGAGCGTTGTTGGCGGTGGCAACGGCGCGCGAGGTGCAAGAGATGGACGTGTCATTGCTCCTGCGAGGCGGCGCGAGCTGGGCCGAGGACGAGTGCGAGGTGGACTTGCTGGCGCTCAGCGCTGACCCCGCCGCGCTGCCCGACACCGGCTTCCTGCTCATACAGCATCAGGACAGGTCAGTATCAGTACATTACAGAGGCCCCAGTAAGGGTTTGGTGGCGATGGCAGCGCGCGAGGTGCAAGAGATGGATGTGTCATTGTTCGTTAAAATCTGACTGTAGGGGTAGTTTTTTTACAGTTCCTATATAAATAATATGGCGCCATATTTAATCGTAAATTGATGCAACCCGCGCTTAGACGTGCTACACTAATTCAGCGGGTATGATAGTAGAAAATGAAAACACTAGAGCAATTTCCTTTAACGGCTCCCCTAACCAAACTTACCGTGATAAGAACTTGTGCAACTTCTGCTGGCCTACGACATCATTTAGCTTCCGTCTCTCTGCCTGATCAAACTGTTTAATGGCGTGATCTAAATAATTAACGCACTAACTTAAGAGCGTGGTGGTGGTGGTAGCCTGGTAGCAAACAGATTACCTTCATCAATCTAGTTTTCATTCCTGTTTTTGTCTCGATAGCGCGGTAAAAGGTAGATTATTGTAAATTGACCATTTATTTAGCAGGCCTAACAACGGCTCTATACCAGGCACAGGCAACAGCTCGCCACTGAACCCCAATGCGCCGCAGATCCCAGTCGGCATGGCGAGTCAGACCGGCCGTGGTGCTAGTGTTGTAAGTATGCTTCTTACTGGTTTATAGTATCCTGGTACTTAAGCTGTACAAATAAATGTCACATCGACATTTATTTACAGTGTTTTGACTTAGGGCATTTAAGACAGGAGACGCCTTCAGCGCATTTTTCTGAACAAAATATTTGGCCAAATTCTGGGGGGACGAGAACAAATACATATAAAAACTACGCACACTTGCAAAACATTCTCCCATTACTACGCACCAAAACACTAAATTTGAGCAACAAAATTCGACCTTGCAATCGTTTACACTAGGTCAGTTATCGCATGGCTAGATTGACCAATGTAACCAAGGATCACATTTCATATAAACTCTCATAGACAGTACGTCCAGTCCTTACGGTCTGGATTACGGTGACGTGAAATATCAAAATAGCGGCCAAGCGTGAAGCGTCGAGTACGAATGTTTTTAAATCCATTTTGGAATCAATGCTCGATTTACGATTTTAATTAAAACTGTAATTGTGCAGATAAATATAATTTAAGCGAAAACATATGTGCAAGGGAAATGATAATTGATCTTTTCGTAAATTCGATAAATTAAAATGTGCATGCACTCGAAAATAGCACATAAAGTAATTTTTACGGAGCTCTTCACACGCTGAGAACGATTTCGAGACTGCCGTATAATCGATTAATAACGTGGCAGATTTTTCTCCTACACCTTTGGCAGAGGGGTAAGCATATCAGTGGCGTCTCCAGTCTTAAATGCTCTAAGATTTGTACGGAATAAACTAGAAATAAGCACTATTCGTCATAACTGCCACTAAAGTGATGTCAAAGTCGAATATAAAAAAATGTTACGTTCTGTGAGAACTTTGTAGCCACTGTATAGTCTTTATTTCAAATATTTGATAGATGTTCAAATGAAATGCAATATGAAATTATGCCAGGTTTATATTTACAGCTACCCATTAACATTTACATCAATAATTTGAAAGTGTGTATAGAAATTCAACTAATCATAATTTAGTTCGTCGTGGAAATTATTTAACACTGTCTTAGATGAATATCCGTTTCTCTTAAGTTTATAAGTAAGTGAGCCACGGATGCTTTATCACAGGCAGACAGTTCTAAAGTACTGTACAGTGAACATCGAAAATATCTATACGCACTCAGTAGCAAAATATGCGAACATGACTTTTATGACATGCTTTGCTTAGTTTGGGACTAGGTCGATTTCGACAAGGGTGTGTGAGCGTACAGATATATTTGCCACTTTGGGTACGTACATATGTTTATAACTTTGACTGTACATATTTTATTTATTAACCAAACGGAACATTTTACTAAAAGCCACTAATACAATAATGGTATTGTACATTGGTATGGAATACTAACATGGTAGCATGGTTCATAAACTTCATAATAACTAGTTATAAGTCTGATAGAATATAGAAATTACTTGGTGTTGCTATAGTAGTTTATGCAATCATTATATAGTGTGCTTTTTTAGTCGCGAATCGCGTTTAGACCACGAGACTTGCCGAGTGGTCTAAGTAAGGTTCGAGACTTAAAAAGCTAATTATATAACTATTGCATACACTATTTTTTCTACGAATCAACGGAAATTAATTAAACAAGCCGAAACAATTAAACAAACTAGTCCTGCGGAAATGAAGATTAGGCACATGGGTCGGGCGCTCGTTGATGTCTTTTGTTCTATGTCCGCGACGTCACGTGATTGGTCAATTTCATAAGAGTGCTGTAACTGCGACACGTGATGGGCCAATTTCATAAGAGTGCAGTAAAAGGCGATACGTGATTGGTCTATTTCATAAAAGATCACTTGAAGGGAACCAATAGAGATATGTATATGATTTTAGTTTCGTCTATTATATCACACAATGAAGTCGACGAGTAGAAAAAAATATTTATAGCAATCTTAGCTTGGACGGAATTTATAGCTTTTGAATTATGACGGAAGTCGTAAATCATACAGGGTGTTTGGTAGCTAGGTTCAAAGACTAAGAGGTGACAGAGGAAGTCATTTTAGACATTTTAGACCACAATTACTATAGTGCAAAGTCTTCTAGTTTAGTAGTAGTAATATATGCGCCATTTTATTTTAAAAGTTTGTACTTTTCCATACGACCATACAATGACAAATTCTTACTTTTTAAATTGTTCTCGTAATTTTTTTGGGTTATGGTAATTTTGCAGTAGCGCTAGGAACTAAGGAAGTTTTTGAATTTAATTGAAATTTGTTCTGACCACTTTTCTTCTTTTATTGATGATGATGATGATCACGATATTCAGGTGCAAGATTTACCATACATTTTCATAGAAACTGAAAAAAAAACAATAAACAAACAATATGTTTCCTAAGTTATTTGGAGCGATAAAAACTGTTCGTTTTAATTAAAATGTTATCTAAAATGACGGCTTTTGTCTACGTCTTCTATGAAATTGGATGGTATAAAAATTGCACCTGAATATCACGTGAATAAAAGAAGTAATAAGTCATCACAACAAATTTCAATTACATTGTAAAACTTCCTTAGTTCCTACCGCTACTGTAAAATTACGAAAACTCAGCAAAAATTAAGAGAACAATTTGATTTTATGATGGTATGGTTGTATGGTGGGTGTAAAATGGCGCATATCGAAACTAGAAGACTTTGTATTATTGTAAGTGTGGTCTTAAATGATCTCCTCTATCATCCCTTAAAGTCGTTGCACCTAGCTACCAAACACCCTGTAGTATTAGTTGGCATAAAGTAACATATTAAATACTTATGCGTATAATAAATAATCCTAAACAGAATTATAATATTTAACATTGCCTTGAGAGTGTGAATCGAATTAATGCCAATAATGGAATGCTAGAATGGTAGTGTCTTGTATAAACGACTGATTGTTGTAAATAATGGATTTATTGACAGTTGGAGCGGCGGGCAAGCCACTCAAGTGCAAAGCCAACTAGCCACGAAGCGTATATTGTCACAGTACGTGGATGATATTACTAATGCACAAAACGGGTTAGCTGCCGAACGAATCAATGTAAACTAGAATACACTCTAATTAAATGAGAATAAGTGTCAAATTATAATGTACGTAGATAATGGACAGCTGGATCCCACTTGCCGAGTCGGGTACTCTTGGCTCTCGCGCTGCTCCGAGCAGACAATTGACCCGATCGCTACGTAGTAACAGTATTGCTGGGTAACAAGCTTGACGCGCACACTTGATAGCGATTCGCTGGCACATATGAGTGTACAGCCCGAGTGCTCGTTCCGCTTCTGGGTGCGGGGGGGGGCGGTGCGTGCAGCGTTCATGACATATGCAATGCAAATGTCGTCGCTGCTCCGCCCCACGCTACGAGCGGGCACTTAAGTAACAGAGATTGCTAGGCAGTGGACCATAGTCAGCTTTGTTAAATCTTTTCTACGTATTTTATATATACCGTGACATTGATTCGTTCACAGCGACACTAATGCGGTGTGGATTTTGTGTATGTACGTGACGTTATCTGTTTACGTGTTGTCTTTACGGGGCTTCGCTCGTGCTTACCTTTACTTCTTGCCGACAGCTAAACTTGGTAAACGCACAAAAGATCTCGCGGGGCTAATCACAAAAGGAAACCTAGTCAACAATCCACAATGTCCTGTCGGTTTAGTGAACAACATGTCACATAGTATAATGTTCATTATTGTATAGTTCGCGCGTCGTAACTGAGAGTTGGTCGCAGGTAAAGGGCTTGCAGTTCCCGGGTTGCCACGACGCGAAATACTGTCGGCTGGTGCTCCATCGTTCGAAGCTTCTCATGAAACCGGTCAGTGACAATCCTAGCCAGTTTCGCCTCTCACTTTTACAGTCACTTTCTCAACCAGTGATTTTGCACATTTCAGCTCGATGTTCATTTTGTTTATTGCTATCAATTCCTTAGTTTTCGCAGGTTTTTTTTAGTTGACCAGACATTGAATCGTGTTCGGTTCGTCATCAGACTTCCTTTGTTAATGGATTTTTGTTATTTTTTCACTCGTTTCATCGTAGCATCGTAGCCTGTAGCCGTCGACCGATTTATTTTCTCCCGTTTTAGGTGTTTATGTGCGTTAGTATGTCGTCCAGAGCTTCTGTATGTTTTTGTCCGATATATGTTTAACCTACAAATATAAATAAAGCATGATCTGTCCGGTGTCTGTATAACATGAAGTACTAATCTATATTATTAATCTTTTTTTAGACAACACACGGTTTCTTTTCCTTGCACTCTGTGTAGCAGTTCGTATTTATTCAAAATTATGCATATGTTAATTTATGTGTAGGTCCTGAAACACAAAATTGATAACATCAAGCGTATGGCTGCTCATCCTTCACAACCATTGTGTGAGTATAGTAGTATTAGTATTACATTGATAAAATTGTGAACCAAAGTATAGACATGTCGCTTAAAAACCACACCTACCATTCAAGTAAATGTTTTTATTCGGGATAGAGGGTTATTGACTCAACATTTGACTACTACAAAAGACTACTCCAAAAGAAACAAAGCAAAAAAATATGCCAAATGGTGAAAATCCTATTCAAATATTTCAAAAAATAACGAAGCTACAACCGTTTTAATGTTGCTGGTTCTAACCAGCCAGTTCTTTGTCTACAAAGAAAGGCAGATCAGTGACGTCATTGACCACGAGCGCCAAAAAAAAAAAGAATTTGATCCTTTTTCGAGAAAATTCGAACATAGATATGTCGTCGGGAATCTCCGGGCTCGGGATATGAGGGGAGTAAAATCTGAATATAAACGAATCTAAGTGAATTTTTTTCCTGAGCTAATCACAGTTATAGTCTGCCCTACCAAAGTATACAAAGCCATTGTATAGACAATATCTTTTGGGTTTGAAATGTCGCGTTAGATTATCAAGAAGTTTCACTCGTCCGCTTTCCAAAATTCTTTCACCAGTAGGTATAAAGGGTTTAACATAACAGTCATGATACAAAATAAAAAAAGTGCTTCCGTCCGTTATTCTTAATAACATCGCCTATTTAATAGAAAAAACTCTTAAATCGGCTAACCATAACGTATGCAATAGGTACGGGCAAGAGACATTTTATTTAGTATAGAATTGATCCTTCTGATGGTCATATGCAAAGTTTTATTCCGCGGCTCCGCTTGGGTTCACTGTTATATGCGGGCAGACCCGCTGGGGCAGTTAGTGTTACTATAGGTGTACCATTTAACTGAGACCGTGTCTGCCACGGGAGAGGGGTAAAAGGGAAGACGTCAATGGGTAGCGGACGGGTAGCGGCCGACGGGGCCCTGCCTCCCGCTACCCTTCTGGGCGGTCTCAGTTAAACCGTCTACCATAATTGTTGTGGTGTGTAGACCTGACGGGCGGAGCGGACGGCTCTGTCCAGCTGTGGGAATGGGGCCACGCCTCGTGCGTGTGGTCGGTGCGCGCGCCCGGCGCGTTCGCCAAGGTGACGCGCGTGCGTTTCTCCGACTACGGGAACAAGTTCGCGGCGGCCGACGCGGACGGGAACCTCGCCATGTGGCAGCTGCACCCGACCGCGCAGCAGCACGACTCCACGCAGCCGCACGCCTCCGCTAGGCCGTTCTTCGTAAGTAAACTCGGTCGAACCCATGAATAACTGGACACTAGCAGCCGTTGGAAAAGTTCAAAAACGACGTTAAAGCGGCACAAAGATGCTATGTATGTTGCCCTTTGTGAGGCCGATCCTACATTATCACAGTACGTGCGGAAATGCTGCGTGATTTTTATTATACAATTACATCTTTTTAATCCAGCTGTTATGTACTTTATACCTGGAAAGGGTTCGGAACTTAATGGAACTTTACGGAGTTATTTCGGGGTACTCTAGGACTAGACTAGACTATCCTAAGTTTTCCAGCTCTAGGACCCTGTACTGACTTGGAAGCGCAATGTCTGACATTTTATAGATTTTCGCTCATATCTCTTAATCTATTAATATTTTGGTCCCACATTGTATAACAAAGTTAAAAAGCATTAAATTCCCTAAAATTTCGTTACTGAACCCCTTTCTTTAAAGTTTATGACATATCACTCTTCACATAATAGCTATGTGACCTCGGTGTATTCATTCAGCGCCGGATCAAATTGCGCCATAGCTACGATCTACAGTATTTAACTAGGACTCAAAGTTGCAATATTGCATTCTACTATATCTGTGTATTTTACTATTAACGTGTATCTCTTGTCCCATTAAGATTTCAAATATCTGTACTGTATCATTAATTACGAATCTTCTGTTTTTTCAGACTCACCAGTGTCATAGTAAAGGAATTAGTGACTTTGTTTTTCTTGGTTCCTGCAGTTTAGTTGCTACAGGTATATTATGTTTATTTTTATGATTATGAGAGTACAGAAAAAGGACAAATAAAAAATATTTCAACTGTTTTCTTTATTTACAGCCGGGCATAGTTCGGAAAGCAAAAATGTTGCCATATGGGATACGTTGATGCCGATTAAGAAGGCGTTAGTGGTTTGTGAGTATACATGATTTTCTTAGAGTTCTTTTTTATTTTGGCCCTTATTATTTGAACCGGATGCAATCTGAGTCGCCCCGGGCGTCAACATCCAGGGAGCAATACAACTAGCCCAAAATAGAGGGGTTTCGAGAGCGGTGGTGAAGAACTGCTCCTCTGGTAGTCCCGACCCTCAGCCTTGTGCAACCGACGAAGAAGGAATTTGAACCAGCCATTATAAAGGTGCGGTGTTACTCGTACATTACAGCCTGGACGTGCCACGAGGGCGGCGCCGCGTGCCTGGCGTGGGCGGGCGCGGCCGGCGCGCTGGTGTCGTGCGGGCGGCGCGGCGACGTGTTCGTGTGGGACCTGCGCACGCGCGCCTCGCGCCACAAGCTGCACGCGCACCACGCGCCCATCAAGTGCGTCGCGCTCTCGCACCACGAGGACCAGTACGCCATCGGCGCGGCGGACGGCGACATCAAGGTATATCTCCTATGACATCATGCTTTACTTATGTTTATAATGATTTTCATGTCATATCATCATTTATTTCCATTGTAATCATGTTTATTATGTTTATAGGTCTTATAAATAAGTGTTAATATGTACATGATGCCTGGCTAGGGCGCACAATATAGGAGAGTTTACAATACACTACAATTTATTCATAAAATTACAAACAGTATGATAGGTAGGTAATATTAATTGACAATTACATTTGTTATGGGAATTAAAAAGCAAGAAATGGTAAAAATTTGTTTTTACATAGCCCTAAGGTATTTGACAGATGTCATCCCAGTACCGATTATATCATTTGACGTTTTAAGATGTATTACACTGGGATGACAGCTAAATGACAGGGTAGTGTGACGGCTGCGCGAGATAGGGCGCGAGCTGAAAACAGTTGGCTCAATTGGTTCAAATTTGTGTTTGCTTCTGAACTCCATACAAACTATTAAAAATATACAGTTTAGGATAACCTTAGAAGTTAAGTATACCTTAGGAGTTGAGAATAATTGTACCTCTACAGTGATCTAGTTCTTCATCTCCGTATGCGTTTAGGTGTTCTCGCTGATGACACACCAGTTGCTGCATACGTTCGCGGGCGAACACGCGCGCAGTTCCTTCTTCAAGCACATCGGGCAGGGCGTCACGCAAATACATATTGGTACGTCACGTTTTTTGCCGGCTGTACGTATTGGGCCAAGGTGTTGAACCAGAAGATGGGCCAACATAACGAACAACCGGTAAAAACTACCAACATTCAGCCAAGTAAGTCTCTACACGTTGGCCTAATGTGTATAGCCGGCATTACACCGTTGTGAACATTAGTGTTCGAGAAGCTATGGAACATCTTTACGTCCAATATTCCGCAGTACCTTAAGACGAGTCTTTTTTTTTTTTTAATTTATTTCATGAACGAGAGTCTTTGCCCAGTGTGTGTTGCCAGTGATGACAAAATAGCACTGAAACGTGGTCGCTTACTATGGGCCTCATAAGAAGGCGGCGAATGGTGGGCGGCTAGACGGTAAAATAAAAAAATCGGACAAGTGCGAGTCGTAGAGTCAGCGAGTTCAGTTTGTTTTTTAGTATTTGTTGTTATAGCTGCAACAAAAATACATCATCTGTGAACAACTGTCTAACTATCACAGTTCTTAATATACAGCCTGGTGAAGTCTTAGTAAATGGGTCCCGTTTTACCCTTTGGGTACGGAACCCTAAAAACGCTTTGTACATAGGCCCTTAACAATGTGTGTACTGTTGCCAGACAACGCCGGGCGGCTGTTCTCGTGCGGCGCGGACGGCACCATGAAGGTGCGCAAGCTGCCGGAGCGCGACGCGCCGCCGCCGCACCACGCGCAGTATTCTAATTAATAGGTATTACATTACATTTTCTTTCTTTACTTTAATAGTGAATTAGCGTCTTTCGTCAAATTTTCATTAAAAATAAACAAATACTGGACAGAAATTAAGATAATTGGAGTACCACCAGAAGTGATATTGTGGTCTAGGATGGAACGCGCTCACCTAACAACTGGGTCACTCTCGCCTTAAAGAGCATTAGAAATTCTGGCAAGGAGTTAATAGTACTGTATATAGTGATGAGTTCGCCGTTGGACATTTGTATTTTCTTGTATTATTTCTGTATTAAATTTTATATAAGTAGGTTACACTGCCTACCCATGTATACCTACGAGTATAGATCGTTAAATCCGCTATGAAACATTCCACCCCTACCTCACTCGTAAGTTTAAATTCGTTTTGTTTATTTACATTCTTAAGTATATACTTATTAAAAAAAAAGTATTTCGGAAATATTCTAACAATGTCATGTGTAATGCAAGCAGGCAAAATGCAGCGGCAGGAGGCAGCAGCCATCAGCCTGCGGTACCCTCGTGATGTATTTATCGTTATTGCTACCTACTCAATATTAAGAGTATGAGATATACGCTGTTAGACTAGTCACTGTTATTAAATCTTTAGTTGATTCTAGTGTGAAATCGCTATTTTTATCTTAATGTACCTTAGTCCTAGATGAAATATATAATTTATTTATTCGCACGGCTGTTGATTGAATTTGTATAGTACGCTTTAACGGCCGCGGGCCTAAGTGAACGGATAAAGCCGGCATGCTCGCCTTTTGAATTACTACCACAGCAAACAGAAACTTCAAGTTATCAATGTGTTTGGCGGCTCGGCCGCATTTTCCGCACTACATTTGGAGGGAGAAATCATGCTAGTATAATACCTACTACGTTTTCTTGCTCTGTCACGCATCGCTGCTGGAAGTAGTGTCTATGGAGTCCATGTTACAATAGTAAAGTAAATAAAAATATCGCTGCGTAACATTAGTCGTTTTTTTCTGACTGGTAGTTGACATGACATTCTAATATTAGTCTTACTAATACTATTAAGTTACGGTTACCAGCAGTGTGTTGTCGATATAACAATTCTGCCTGAAAAACGGTTAAGGAATCTAGCTTGTCGTTTCTGTTTGAAACGTTGGTGTTAATTCTAAACGTGAGTCGGTATAGGTAATATTTCGTATGTGGTATTGTATCTGCAGTAGCGTGTGTCTAGTGTTAACCAAGTGCAATAAGCTCGCGATCACTAACTTATGAATTACACGACCACGACAGTGTCGACGCCTTTATACTACAGTTAGCCCCTTGAACAATCTAGCTTAACGTGAGTGCGTATTACTTATATGTGTATCTTGTTGACGCATAATAATTTATAATATTTATCTCATGAATAAGTCTTTGTTGGCTATCGTGGATGTAATGTTTAACTTTGATAGAATACGTATAATCACACGTGTGTGGGGTCGCTTTGCAACGCATTGTTGAATCTATCCCCATGTTCCGAATCACACCAACAGCACTCACAGCGCTTACAGTGCTGCCGGCTGGTCCGACTCAGTTAGCGCGCTCAAGGCCACGTGAGCGGTGTTTTGATCCGAACCGGTCATCGCGTGTATACTGTTATTTGACTGTCATATTCATATATTAAAAGTCAACTTGATGTTTGCGCTCAAGGTGCTTACGCCTGCGAGTGACAGCACCGCGAGTGCATAAATAAATGACGTCACGACATCGCATGCCAGCGGTGTGAGCGTGAATCGGTCCGACCGTGAGCGCGCTGTGAGCGTGATTCGAAAAAGGGTATGATTATTTTATATGCCCACGTTACACTTACGCCCCACGCTTAGACGTAAGTTTCTCTTTATAATTGTCTGGTGGAAATTGAAATGACATCCATTTCTAAGCAATATTTTGTTATGAAGTATTTTTGATGGAATATATATGTTGATGGAGTATGTTGCGTTATTTGTGCGGTGGCGGGGATAGCCCGGAGCTTCCGGCACCGGCCCAACGATACGTTACCAGTATTATCACAATCGTAACCACAGCCCAAGGACGACCCGATTCACAAGAACGATTAACCTTTACCAATAGAGTGCAAATTATTATGTACCATCGCGAACAGGGATTGTTGAGCCACTTGCCTATCTTCGCTACTTGGACGTATAACGCAAATCGGGACTGTCGTCATCGGGTAACATAGATCATTCATTACACGGCTAAATTGAGGACAATGGCAAGTGGCTCAACAATCCCGGTTCGAAAATGTACCACTTTTCGGTGAAGTTTCAAAATAAAGCGCTTTGTTATTGTTATCAGTTATCAATACAAGGAATGTTAACAAGTTAGTTAATGCAATTTCTTAAATACGCCATATAGAATTTGGGCAAAGCATGATCTTATCTTAACCACCTAAATTATAATTTAAATTTTTTTTTTCTTTTAAATTTTAATTCCATACATCAAATCTGAGTTGTCCAATTAAAAAAACCTGAACCATTCAAAAATCTTATGAAAATGGTGTAGTAACGTAATGTGAACTGCCTTTCTCATTCGAAGTGGCTGCAAAAAGACACTTTAGTTGTTTTCTTGTTTAATTAACTAACTCTATTTGTGATATGGTATTTATTTCTATAGGTTAATGTTATATCGTAATCACCAAAGTTTATAATTTTAAAAATTATTAAAAACTATTGTGTAATTCAATCAATTATTTAAATGTACATAAAAATTCGCACAATAATTACTTTCGATTTTTTTTGAGTTATTTATTGTTATTGGGTATGTTTCACTTCAATGACTTACCTTCGTTTGTTATAAACTTGTTTTTAAAATTGTTTGTGTATTATTTTTTAGTAAACACCGCATCACAATTTGTTGTGTTCCAAAGGTTTTGAGAGAACTTTACGTTCTCCGGCTTACCCCTTTCAGATTTATTTGTAATTAACTTTGTCTATAAAGCTTTTTAACATATCGATCGATTGACTAAATATTGTAGTAAATATAGAACACTAGTTCGAAGAAGGCACTTTTGCAGCTTCCTGTCCTTTTAATGTTGTAAATCATCCCAATTTACATTTCTATGTGGGATAAAATATTGTTTCCTTGCAAGTTTTTGATTTAAAAAAAAAACAAATTTGTATGAGTATTTTTTGCCCTGTCGCCACACCACTGTTGCCCTGCAAAATTACTCTTGTAGGGTTTTAGCTGTGATCTGTATTTTGTAAGTAGTTAATTGGCGTTATTTCACTAAAAGATCGTCTCTATGGTAAAGTTTATAATATTGTATCTATTTTGATAAGTTACATATGAAACAAAGTAATAATAATAGAACGACAACACAGAAATCGTTTTAGTCAATTTGAAGAAGATAATAAATGACCCAATATAGTAATAAAGAGGAAAAGCATTCTGCACCTATGTAATAATAATTTATACGAAGATTCATTGTAATGCTTATTTTGTTTTATTTATAAATGATCATTAAAATAAAGGTCAACTTGAACCAGTGCTTTTTTATTTACGTATAAAACTATTTGTAACAAAATAATTGAAGTACACAAGAGCAATGAAAACGGGTTTTCATTTATTATAGAACTTTCATACGACCTTCATTTTCATTGCTTTTGAGTACGTACCCAAGCGTCTAACGTGGACTTTACAGTCTAAACAAGAAGGATGAAGTTCCAGTGACTACAAGACTTGCAGTGTGATTGCAATGACTGCAAGACTTGACTAAGTTTTCGTACATTTCTAATATTTGAACCATCCACCATTTTCAGTAATTGGGCTTTACCGAGCTTACTGTGACTGGCTACACAACTTTTGTAGCAGATGTAGCACGCAAAAAGTTAAAAATCCAATTTTCACTTACAAGAGTTATATGTATAAGAATAATAATCTTAATTTAGTTAAGGTATATATACTATAACCATTCAATAAATAAAACAAATAACTTTGCAGTAGTTGAATTTATTCAATAAATAATATTCGTTACGATACGAACTAAAAAAAAGCTACACAACTCCACAAAAAAATAATGTAATTCCGTATGTAGCGAGAAATGACAGAGAGAAGCAAAAGAAAATTCACTTTATTAACTTACTATCTATCTTTGACACAGAAATACCGAGATAATCAGAAGCAAACTTGAGGATGCTCTCTTTGTTCAAAGTTACCTTTCCTTGAGGGTTCTCCAAGAATATAGTCACGGTTTTACTACCGTTCGCTACATTTACAAACTTGCAGAACGGACTAGAAGCGCATTCAGTAGTCTTAGGTTTCGTTTTAGACACAATAATGGTTTTAGTGTTCAAATTATTCGTACTATTCACCTCTGCTCCTTCGCACCATAAAGTATATTTCATGCCATACAAACCGAAAAGAACATCAACTTCGTGATATAGGTTTTCCAGGCTTATGTATTTATTGTCTTTGTCAGTTAGGATTATGCTGGCCTGATTGCCGGTGACTCCGAAACGGGGGGTCAAGCCTTGTAATGTGATATTAGCCCATGGTTTTGAGGGCAATTCTACTTCTTTCCGCCAAGTAATAACCAGCTCCAACTGCGAGCCTTTCAGCTCTTGCGTTTCCTGGGTGATAACAGGTTTCGATGGCGTTATTTCTTCTAGGGTTAACATTGGAGCCTTTACTGTGGACTCTATGAGCTCTCTGTGCGAGTTAATGATGCGGGCGACATCGCTCGTCTTACTAACAGCGTAATAAATGTTTACCTCGTCGGTAGGAACAAGGTGCGCCTTCTTTCGCAATTTCTGCACTCTGTTTATGATCTCCCTCGCAAAACCTTCGTCAAGCATGTCTTGGTCAGGAGTGACGTTCAGCAGAATGAGCACGTCATTATCGCTGTGCGCTTCGTACTGATCATTACCTGTCGCTTGGAAAATTATTCGGACCTCAGACACATCAATGCGTTGACCAACAATCTCTACAAAACCATCGGCAATGAGCTTTTCACACTGAGCATTGTTTAAGTTCTTAAGACCTTGTGTTACAGCTTTGAAGTCGCCCTTTAAACGTGCTCCCAGCAGCTTGTGGTCGGGCTCAGCTTTCAGTGTGATGCCGAATTTTGCCTTATCACTGGTCAACTGCAAGTTTTTGACGTTCATCTCTTCTAGAACATAGTTGTCCAATGACTTTACGTCATCCAGGTAAGATTGGTCACGATGGATTACAATCATTTCTGGAAGCGGATATTTGATGGGAATAGTTTTCCGATCTCTGACTACTCTGCCGAGTTCAATCACAGTCTGCATTCTTTGTACCGCTCTCTCGATAGCCGTGTCTATCTGTTCTGGTTTCGGTTCAGGAATCATATTGAAGTGCACGCTTTCGAGGGAACCCCCTGGCAACAGTTGGCGCAGAATCTTATACATTAGCTCAGTGAGGAAAGGAGTATAGGGAGCCATTACTCTGATCATGTCAAACAATACTCCGAACAGAGTATCCAAGGCTGCCTGGCAGTCCTTAACTCCACTCTCTCCCTTTAACCTCTTCCTGTTCATTCGCACGTACCAATTCGTGAGATGGTCGATAAACTTGGTCAGCCTCGGAACCACAGTGTACAGCTTGTATGCTGCCATTTCTGTCTTGACAAATGTGATTAGTGACTGGGTGAAAGAAGTGATCCACTTGTCCATGACATTCTCTTTCACGTTTTTCTCGTTAAACCTGTAGTCTACTTTGTCCTCTTGCATTATCCTTTCAACATTCTGCATCAAAAATCTAAATGCGTTGTACCAAGGTAGGAAGACATCTTTAATAACATCTCTAACGCCCTCCTCTTTAAATCGAAGGTTTTCCGCTTTTACCACTGGGGAGTTGACTAAATACAGTCTCAGTGCATCAGCGCCATATTTTTTTACCACTTCCAAGGGATCAGGGTAATTTTTCTTGCTCTTTGACATCTTTTGCCCATCAGCTGCTAATATTAGACCATTAGCAATCAAGTTCTTAAATGGTGGCTTCTTGAAAAGAGCTGTTGACAAGACAATAAGAGTGTAAAACCATCCTCTTGTTTGATCGATACCTTCAGCAATGAAGTTGGCAGGGAACCTTTCCTCGAAGTCCTTTACATTCTCAAAGGGGTAGTGGCATTGAGCGTAGGGCATAGATCCAGATTCAAACCAACAATCAAAAACTTCTGATACTCTTTTCAGAGGGGGATACCCAGGTCTTGCCGATGGAATCTCCAAGTGATCAATGCTTTCTCTATGTAAATCACTTATTTCTTTCCCAGTTAAAGCACTTAGCTCAGCAATGCTGCCAACACAAACAACCTCTTGTTTGTCGGCAGATATCCACAATGGGATAGGAGTACCCCAAAATCTGTTGCGACTGATTGCCCAGTCACGCGCTTCTTTAAGCCAATTGCCAAATCTCTTTTCTTTCACGTAATCTGGGACCCAGTAGGTAGCTTCGCTGGATCTCAAGAGATCTTGGCTCATTTGCTCAACCCTCACGAACCAAGAAGGCACCGCTTTGTAAATAAGTGGTGTCTCAGAACGCCAGCAGAATGGGTAATTATGCTTTACCTGTCCAAGTTGCACTAGGCGGTTGCGTGACTTAAGATTTGCAATGATGTTTTTATCTGCATCTTTAACATATTGGCCTAGGAAGTCTTTAACAGGCTCAGTGAATTTCCCGCTGGCATCAACTGGGCATAACATTTCTTGATCCTTGGTTATGACGCCTGCTGCTACACAAACCCTGAAATCGTCTTCACCAAAGTATGGAGCCTGGTGTACAATGCCAGTCCCAGAATCCTCGGTTACATATCCATCGGTCAGCACCTGGTATGCATTTGGACATTTGCCAACAAAGTAATCAAAAATAGGTGTGTATTTGATACCTCTTAATTTGCTACCTGGGATTTTTTCTAGAATAGTGAAGTCTTCAACATTTTTGAATATCACTGGCAGACGTTGCTCTAGTAGAACATAACAGTTTCCTGTGCCTTTTTCTTGAACCTTGATGTATGTGAACTTAGGGTTCACACATAGAGCCAAGTTACTTGGTAGGGTCCAGGGTGTTGTGGTCCAAGCTAACAAGGAGAAACCTTGATCAGTGGGAAAAGAGACAACAACGGCAGGATCCACCACATCCTTGTAATTCTGTCCAGATTCAAAATTAGACAGTGGAGTAGAGCAAGCAGTGGAAAATGGCATCACTTTCACCCCCTGGTAGACCAAGCCTTTGTTATATAGTTCCTTGAAGACCCACCAAATGGATTCCATGTACCATGGGTACAATGTTTTGTAATCGTTTTTGAAGTCTGCAACAAATAATTTGATCATGAATATTAGTGCATAAATGGGTAGGTAGTTCTAACTTCACAATAACTAGATTTATTTTGCTTATATGATCAATACAGTACAATAGTTTATTGGTAAAATAAAATAATTTTACATGTCAATGTTTGTTACATATATGGGTCATCACATCTATTATATCTAATATCATAATTTGTAAAAAAACCAAGCTTTGTTATTATTATTAGTTAGTGGGTCATACTTAGTTGAAAAAACAAAAGTCGTCCCTCCTGTGGTCAATAGTTAACGGCTTATGTGCATGTTAGCTATGTTCTTATTACAAGGATTTATAGAAACGGAGACACTGTTTATACGGGTTACTGGTCCAATCCAAAATTAAGCTTTGTAGCCCTTAACTTTTGGTATGTCCAGAGAAAAGACGCGAACCTAAATCTGTGTATGACCCAAGTACTAACAGCTGGCACTTGAAAAACCGGCCAAGTGCGAGTCGGACTCGCGCACAAAGGTTTCCGTACCATTATCTATAAAAACAGCAAGAAAATCATGTTTGTTATATGGGAGCCCCTTAAATATTTATTTTATTTTGTTTTTTGGTATTTGTTGTTATAGCGGCAACAGAAATACATCATCTGTGATAATTTCAACTAACTATCACGGTACACAAGATACAGCCTGGCCCCTATTTCACCAAGTCGATGC
Organism: Epiblema foenella; assembly: GCA_963556455.1. Lineage (NCBI taxonomy): Eukaryota > Metazoa > Arthropoda > Insecta > Lepidoptera > Tortricidae > Epiblema > Epiblema foenella. The sequence continues at coordinate 7,956,508 of OY747113.1, read as the reverse complement.
ATGTATGTATTTGACATATGTAGGCTGACAAATCGACTGGTCCAATCCAAAATTAAGCTTTGTAGCCCTTAACTTTTGGTATGTCCAGAGAAAAGACGCGAACCTAAATCTGTGTATGACCCAAGTACTAACAGCTGGCACTTGAAAAACCGGCCAAGTGCGAGTCGGACTCGCGCACAAAGGTTTCCGTACCATTATCTATAAGAACAGCAAGAAAATCATGTTTGTTATATGGGAGCCCCTTAAATATTTATTTTATTTTGTTTTTTGGTATTTGTTGTTATAGCGGCAACAGAAATACATCATCTGTGATAATTTCAACTAACTATCACGGTACACAAGATACAGCCTGGCCCCTATTTCACCAAGTCGATGCATGTATGTATTTGACATATGTAGGCTGACAAATCGACAATTTTCATGTGAAAACTGTTTCATCAACTACAATTGTAATGTTTTTTGACAATTGTCGCGCCTGTCGGCTTTGGTGAAATAGGGGCCTGGTGACAGACGAATGGACAGCAAAGTCATAGTAATAGGGTCCCGTTTGACCCTTTTGGTACAGAACCCTAAAGAGGTTTTATATACATGTGCAATGGACAAATATTTTACATCTGATAATTACATGTGATCACACTGCCAGATGTATACTATACGTATACATACCTATCCACCTTCCCATACGTGTGATGATCCTCTCCCAGTCACCAGCATACCGCATGACAATTTTGCGACATTCTGCATTGTACTTGTCAATGCCCATCTTTTCAACATCCGCTGGGCCCTTGATACCGAGGGTTTTATCAATTTCATACTCAACGGGCAGGCCATGGCAATCCCAACCAAAGCGTCTTTCTACATAGAATCCCTGAAAAATATTTTAGAAATAGCCATGTAGAAAATTAGCTATTTAACCTTTTCGTCACCATCAACTTGATATAAAGTCAGTACATTTCGTACCCACACGCCATGACTTCATATCAAGTGGATGTAAAGCATCCAAAGCATACCTGCTGATGAGCATAACGTGTGACTACGTCCTTGATGGTGCCAGCAAGAATATGCCCGTAATGAGGGAGACCGGTAGCGAAGGGCGGCCCATCATAAAATGAGTACCTAAAGTACAAAAGACATTATAGATATTTTATTACACAAACGGTTTTGCGGAATGCTGGACACGTTACTGATTATTCAGAGGTTTTCTAAAGTTAGCTGCTCTACATAACCTTACTCACCTAGGTTTATTTTTTGACTGCTTGAGACAAGTTTCAAAAGCATTGATATCTTTCCAAAACTGTAATATTTTCTCCTCTTCTTTAGAGAAGTCAATATTTTCAGGAACTCTGATTGCTTTCTGCGACATGATGAAATAAGGCCTAGTCTACTTATTTCATCATACTTTTACAACCTCTTACTCCTGCGATTTTTCTTGCCATCGAGCACGGACGGGCTTACGTCTACGAGTTGTCAGAGTTGTTTGGTTTTGACATTGACACGTTGGGCCGTGTGGCATGTCCAGTGACAGCTGTCAATATGATATTATACAGCAATATTTTTCTAGTAATACTTGTTTATTTTACCTGCCTGCGAACCTAAAACGAACCCTTCCGGTTCAAAAGAACCCAGTCTCAAATTACACTATTACACAATACAACTGATTTTCATTTAACACCTATGGTCATATGAACATAAACTCAAAATAGCCCAGTGTCTATTTACCTTAGTCCCAAAATACCCTAAAATGTTAAAACCAAAACGACCTATCTCTATTAAGAACTTATGTCGAAAGCACCTAATGTCATCAAAGCATAAACTCAAAACACAATGTTCCCAAAATACACTAACTACAAAATACGCTACTCTCAAAATACCCTAAATTATTTATTTACATTATTTGTTTACATAGAATTAGGACCTGAACTATTTAGAGTATTTTGAGAGTAGTGTATTTGGCCAATGGTGTATTTCAGGATTAGTGTATTATGGGAATAGTTTGTTTTGAGCTTCAGCGTTTATGACTTTAGGTAATCTTGGTAATAGTTATAATATAGACAAAGTCGTTTTGGTTTTAGGGTATTTTGGGACTAAGGTAAATAGACACTGGGCTATTTTGAGTTTATGTTCATATGACCATAGGTGTTAAATGAAAATCAGTTGTATTGTGTAATAGTGTAATTTGAGACTGGGTTCTTTTGAACCGGAAGGAAACGAACGAAGTTCGAATATCTCCCTCTCTGTCGCACTTGATCATTCGTGCGACAGAGAGAGAAAGATATCCGAACTTCGTTTTCGGTTTCTTCGTTCGCGGTAGCCCCTCTGCTGAGAATGAGGGCTATCGCGTATGAATTCGCCGCTAGAGGCGCTAGTGTAGCGTGAGGTCTCCGAAATGTCAAATGTCACTCTTTGTAGTTGCGCTACGCGGGTTAGTATCTAATGGGGGCTATCGTTTTTGTGCTCACCAGTAGGCGCCACTGTCGACTAAGGCCCAGCTGTCAAAAATTGTTATTGGTTATTATGGACATGAGAACGAAGTTTACATAAAAATATCGAATATACCGCATTGTAGCGTGGTCCCGTTTTGTTCGGAAAAAAGGAGGAAATAATTTTCCGAAAGACAAATCTGTCTCAAAGCCCTGACAGTCATTGACCCTTAATTCATATTTGCCATAATCAAGCTCAGGTATTGCAAAATAGTGACCATATTGCTCCAATTAGATATTAACCCGCGTAGCGCAACCAAAAAAAGTGACATTTGACGTTTCGGAGGACCCCACGCTACACTAGCGCCTCTAGCGGCGAATTCATACGCGATAGCCTCCATTGGAACAATATGGTGACTATTTTGCAATACCTGAGCTTGATTATGACAAATATGAGTTACGGGTCAATGACTGTCAGTGCTTTGAGATAGTTTTGTCTTTCGGAAACTTATTTCCTACTTTTTTTCCGAACAAAACGGGACTGCGCTGCAATACGGGTTGTTCGATATTTTTACAGTTCGGTTTTAAGGTATTAAATATGATTTAGATGTAAACTTCGTTCACATGCCCATAATAGCCAATAATAATTTTTGTCAGCTGGACCTTACTAGACAGTGGCGCCAACTGGTGAGCACAAAAACGATAGCCCCTATTCCAATACCTCATGTCATGTCTTGTATGTCAGTTCAGTAGTAGTCAGTACCAACCAAATCAGTACTTGTAGATGAAGGATGAGCGGTGCAGTTGGATCGCGGTGTATCAGATACGGCGCGTTGCATGACCGCGTATCTTTTCGCGTTCACACTAACGATCATGCTAAGCGTCGGTGCTACGCGACGGAGATACGATACGGTAAAAAGATACAAGTGTGGACTAAGCTTTGCGGTACACCCAAAAATTTGTAGGTCATATATATGAATCAATTTGACCAGTTGGAACAAAAAGGAAGGCTCAACTGTAGATTATGTTCCATCGAGTTCAGGGCTCATATTTTTTATAGATTGTACTCATCATAAGGAGTCTCCACCAAATCTTAAATTGTGGAAACCCATCGTTTCTGAGAAAAAAATAATAAAGTTTCCAAATTTCCATACAAAATTTCTGTTGGCTCTTGTCAAAGTTAGCGTGCATTCATTTGCACATATTTATTTCGTTTGTGACGTTTTTGCGTCTAATTATTAAAATAATTTCTATGTTATTGTATTTGTAATTTCTTTTTTTTATATTATATTAAGTGTAAAGCTGTAAACATGCTTTTTTTCATATTGTTGTTAGTAAATTGATAGATAAGAGACTTTTACAAGTTTTGAAATATATGAGAAAATGGACATACTACTGAATAAGAAGTTTACTAACTAAAAATAATAAGCACCTCACTTTAGACTTAGAAGTTTAAGAACCTATTAAAATCATGAGGATATCAAAAAAGAAATAAAATAACTATTTTAAATATTAATATATATATTTATCAACAAATTCTATTAGGCTAAACTACATTATCTAGTTCATTTTGGATGGCTTCAAATTGAAGAAACATTGAGTACAGTTCAGGGTGTGTAAATTCTACTTCAGTCTCATTTACAGCACCACATACACTCAAGTATGCTTTTGGAATCTTACTCTTCTTATTATAATCAGAACTTAATTCCGCATTAACCTTTGATGAAAAATTCAGAGTCTCCTGACGTTTTTGTGATTCAGTATCTAATTCATAGACCATTGTTTTTGTCTCACCAGACCATGTTTTCAAAATAATTTCAGATTTGTCACTTTCAAATCCCGAACACTCCAAATCATTTTTTAATTTTTTAGGCATAAAAACAAATTTTAATAGTCTCTTGAACAGATAAAGAAGTGTTTTCATGGCTAACAATAGCTGTTCTTCTGTCACATTGAATATTTTCTGCAGTTTCTGTTGTTCCTCTTCAGTGAAAATTTCAGAATCTTGAACTTTCAACTTTGACACAATTCTTCGAAGGAACTGTTCAAACTTTGATGTGTCCAGCTGATTGACTACTGCAATTCCTTTACTTAAGCTGCAAGAAAACACGGAACAGATAAGTTTTAGAATTCATTACTAAAAAGTAATTAAAGTTACATAAAGGGACCAAAAGTAAAAGCAAGTTATTCACACAAATGACCATTGCAAAACTGATTTTAAATTTTCCATTTTTCTGGCGAAGCTATTTACCCTTATAGGGTTTTGCTTCCGAAAAAAAATACAAGGTGACCACCACATATTATATGGTCACCCTTTTATATTTTTTACTGAAATAAAATTTTGATCGTTTAAGCGTTAGATTTTAGTAACTTGATTACAATACTATGTAAAGAATTCATAACTTGGAAGAATTAGGGCGTAGGGGGATGATCTAATATTTAGGGAAGTAGGTGTATTTGTATTATTTTACCTCGGCGATAATTTCAACCACTGACAATCCATTTCAATTATTACAGAGATACAATAAAATTATTTAAAAATCTCAGCGTTTTCCAGTAAGTTTCAATAATTTATTCTATTCAATCTCTTGTTTATCCATAACAACGTAGTAACCATGTAGTAACTACACTTGACAGCTTTTGACAGCTTGATCAAAGAGTATAATATGATCAGTGTTGCCAGATGCCGAAATACAAAAAGCGGGAGGTGCGCATTAAAAACGCGGATTTCTTAATGAAAACGCGGAATAAATTAATTGTTAATAATTTTCTTTATTTTTATGCTCAAATGAAAAAAAAGGCTCTACGGCGTCACATGCACTATCACAGAAGTTATAAATGTTACTTGTAGTCATTCTACCTAGTTCTAATCGTTCGATATTTTGAATTTACCGTTTTTTTTACTGAGCAAATACTAACATTTCAATAAAGCGGATCCGCGTTGGCTTAACGCGGATGGCGGGGACGGTGGCAAAAACGCGGGGAAAAAAGCGGAAAAGCGTGGTATCTGGCAACACTGAATATGATTGAAAACAAACTACAAAGTTTTTTTTTTCATTGATCAGTTTTTGCTGCTTAGGCACTTTGCCAAAATTTGACGTATTAAGGTTAGTACAGACGGATAATGCACGACTCCGGGTAGCTACCACGAACGGCATTCGAAATTCTCCCTCTGTCGCATTTGCAAGTTTGCACATAAGTGCGACAGAGAGGGAAAATTTCGTTTGTGATTCGCGGTAGCCCCTCTGGAATGTATAAGCCAAGAATACGCGTCCCGTGTAGTCTGTGTCCACATTATCCGATACCGAAATAAATGTATGGGATTGTCTCCGATATCGGATCGGATAGTGTGTACACTAAGTGATTTTTTTTTATCGGTGTCGGATCGTACACCGATATTGGATCGAATAGTGTGAACACGCACTAACGGCTGTGTCCACATTATCCGATATCGGATCCGATACCGATAAAAAATGTATGGGAACAAGGGCGCTACCGCGACAGTAAACGAAGTTTTCCCTCTCTGTCGCACTTGGAAGTTTGCACATGCGTGAGACAGAGAGGGAAAACTTCGTTTGTGGTCGCGGTAGCCCCTCAGAGGCCGCGAACCACAAACGAAGGTAAAACGAAGTTTTCCCTTTCTGTTGTACTTATGTGCAAACTTGCAAGTGCGATAGAGAAAGAAAATTTCGAATTCCGTTCGCGGCAGCAGCCCAGAGGGGCTACCGCGACCCACAAACGAAGTTTTCCCTCTGTGTCTCACTTATATGCAAACTTACAAGTGCGACAGAGAGGGCAAAGTTCGTTTGCTGTCACGGTAGCTCCCCGGGTCCTAACAACTCCGAAGAACATCCAATTAGTATGTATAGAATAGGATCGTAACAGCATCAGACGCGTGGGCCATGCCATGATAAATGCGTAATGGATTTTTGTTAGTGCAATCATACATCGATCTTGTAAACACCTTTTAAGTAACCATAGACAATGATAAAATGCAAAAAAAGTGATGTCATAGACGAGACTAGTATTCACATACGTCAGAGGCAGAGGTTTTTGGCAGCCCGTAGGTGAACTATTTTCTTCATTGTTGACCTTTCCTAAATCTTAGGTGTAATTATTTCATCATTAGAAGTGCTTTAGCTGTAGCGTTTGTATCAAGTGTAGATATTTTGACAAAGGCTTAACAATGGACTCGGAGGACGATACAAACGATGATGTGGATTCTGGGAATGAATCGAGCGGAGACGATGTCGACTTTGTAATGGACGAGACCCACAGTACAAGGGAACGACAGGTAGAGCTGGATGAATATCCGTACGAGGTGCTATCCACAGAGGAAATCGTCCAACACATGGTCGATTGCATCAAAGAAGTGAACACAGTCGTCGAGGTCAGTATGCTAGTGATAAACAATGGGGGGGTTTGAATGAGGTTACTCGAACACTGTTGTACCTCAACAGGATCTTTTGTGTTGCGCGTATAAATTGTTGCATCTTTTCTAACTATACTTCTCAGTCCATCATCACAAGTTAAATATATATAAACTTTCCTTTGTCTAGCAGAGAAAACTGATGGCCTAAAAACCTATTTTTCTCTTATTGGTGGAACTAAAACGTTAGAAATCATTAATGGTAAACCCCCTATGGGAAATCCACACCATGACTAAGGATGACTTATTTTGTTATTCTGAGATCAGCAGTGATGCTTGTTTCTGTGTTATATTTATATTTATACTGCCTTTCACTTGCTTTTATTTATTTTCTTACTCGTAGCCGAAACAAATAAAAGCCTGTTTTGTCTGGGTATATTTACTTTAAATTAGTCATACATATAAAGTTAAACTTAAATAGCTTAATATTACAACATATACAACATTCATTGTTTAATATTACAACATGTACCGTAACACAATAATATGGACCTATTTAATACATAGGTCGAAAAAAAGTAGTAAGGTGAGTTCGGGTACATTAGAATGTCGGGTATGAGTCCATTTATGACAAATTTCTGTCTACCTGTGCAATATTTTTTGTTCTAGCAACAAGCATAAAAATATCGACCAAAAGAATTGTTGACAAAAAGAAGTGTTGAATATTACCATGTTTGGTACTATAAATTAGTAATTTTCGGAATTATCCAACATTCGGAATTAGCTGAAAAAACCTTATTCAATTAATTAGAAACATCTATATTCAAAGGCATTAAGTATTTTTCTGTCCTTATCTGGAAAGTAAGCATAAGTTACCTTTGTCAAAACAAAGTTTCATTCAATCAGATTTTTTATTGTTTACACCTCTGTCAAGGTTTTATTAGCCTTCACTTGTGTGTTTGTTCCATAAGACTTTTGAATATACTAATATGGAAACAAGGTCACATTAAGGATTTTTTACACTTCATTGTTCAGATGGATCAGTGTGTAGATTTGTTAAAAGGACTCGGAAAAATCCTTTGTCTAGCAGAGAAAACTGATGGCCTAAAAACTTATTTTAGAAATTATTAAGAGACCTTATAAGTTTTAAAATATTTTTAGTTCAAACTAAGATAAAAGTATAGATAACACCAATAAAGTGATTAAAGGATGTGATAATTTTATTAATGTTTTAGATAGTAAAAACACAGTTTTCGGCTTGAAAATGGTCAATTTGGAGTGATGTTTGAAACAATATTTCTTAATGAAAAATCCAAAAAATACATTTAATATTTATGACATTAGTTCGCAATAATTCTGTTCTAGATAGTAACACTGAGACAATGTCAAGATACGTGTCAATTCAATCAGAAAATCGCCTAAATAGATGAGTGTTTTAAACTGATAAGGACTCTTAATGGTAAACCCCGGAATGTTTTCCTATGGGAAATCCACACCTATTGATGACTAAGGATGACTTATTTGTTATTCTGAGTAATCATCACAGTGATGCTTGTTCCTGTATTAAATTTATATTTATATTGCCTTTCACTTGCTTTTTTCATTTTCTTACTCTTAGCCAAAACAAAAAAAGGCCTATGTTTTGTCTGGGTATATTGACTTCAAATTAATCATACATATAAAGTTAAACTTAAATATATTAATATTACAACATTTATAATATGAAAATTATGAAATTTGGTAGGAAGGTGTATTCTATGAACCACTACATAAAAGTGATGTGCAAATACAAAAAAAAGTATTAAATTTATAGGGGGGGGGGCGCAATCCATACATGTAACCGTGGATGAAAAAAATTTCAAGCACATAGTTGTGTGAGGTATGATGGATATGCCTTTATAAATGATATGGAGGTTTATAATTTTTTTTTTGCATTTCATTGTTGTTCAGATGTGTAGATTTGTTAAAAGGACTGTCAGAAAATGTATGAAACGAAAAGTATGTTGGGATTACTGATGTAAACATGAGATTACAGATGCACCAGGAGTAATCCATACTAATATTATAAATGCGAAAGTGTGTCAGTCTTTCTGTCCGTCCGTCTGTTCCCTCTTCATGCTTAAACCGCTCAACTGATTAAGATGTTTTTGGCATGGAAATAGTTTGGTTCATGGAAGGACATATGCTTCTTTTTATCCCGGAAATCATCCCTTGAGAGGATGGTAATTTGTATGGAGGAGTGATGACTAGATAAGCGCCTGATATAAAAAATGTGATATAAATATGTCCTATGAACGAGTTCTACACAGACGAAGTTGCGGGCAAAGGCTAGTGGGGTTATAAACAGTTTTTATTTTATGGTGCTTTTAGACCCATCTATTTATCATTACTTTCATTATCAACATTTAGATCGAATTGTCAAAATATATGGTACTGTACTATAAATATTGATGAAAATCTATTATACTTCCTTGTATGCCACAAGCAGAGAGACATTGTGTTGTCAGGGAAGCCTAAAATCATTAAAGCTTTGGCGATGACCTTATGATTGCTCTGGAACCATGATGAACATGGCTTATTTTATTATGTCCACTTATCACTTGAAAAACGGTACTAACGTGCATCACATTATAACAATGTGCATAAATCTTCCCACACAACTCGCTATACACAACATTCTATTGTGTGATCATTTCTCTAACATTTTGGATCATTATTTACAATATAAACTAAAGAGGCATGTAGTTAAGAGATAGTATAAAACGAATGATGTTTTTATTTTCCAGATACCAGCCACGACTACCCGCATACTGCTAAACCACTTCAAATGGGACAAGGAAAAGCTCATGGAACGTTTCTACGACGGTGATCAGGATCAGCTGTTTGCCGAGGCTAGAGTCATAAATCCATTCAGAAAACCAGTTATACAGAGGCCAAAGGTACACACCCTTGAACATTATGAATTGGCAATTTTGATATATTTGATATGTAGTAAACATAATAGTTGCATATCTTATAACTATTTTTCTACTCAATTGTATCACCATGTCTTATTGCTTACGACACAAATTTCAAAAAAGTTGATAGACAGTTAATAGTATTTTATGCAATAGTTGTATAAGAGGGTTCAAAAAAGGTGAGTGGCATGTGTAACAATTTGAGGCGAAGCCGAAAATTGATAATTAAGACGTCATGAGGCTTTTTTGACCTACTTATACAACATTGCATACATTACTTTTTCTACGACTAGGGATTAAATAATAAAACACAAAATTAAACAGCAGTACAGCATAAGAAAGAGTGGTAACTTGGATAGTGACAAATGACAGTCCACAGAACGTAATCATAGACTGTAATTTTTTTTTCAACTGTCATATACTGACTTGCGTTTTTCCTTATGTTGGCAGTAATTATTTTAGTTTTGTTATTGTTTCAAACCATATGAATTCAGTTGTTTGTTAAGTTGGCAGTTTTGATTTTCGTTGGAAATTTAGTGTTGTTTTTTTTATTTGTTGGGTTCACAGGGCACCTCTGTTGCATTATATCACATAATAACCCTAGGGTGTTTATGAAGAATGGACTAGATATATTTTTTTTTAAATTGCATAAGACATGCTTTTATATTCGTTTGCGGGACCATATAATTGACAGATAAAAGTAGCGGAGTAGAAAAAAATATAAGGTTTTTGTTTTTTTTAATCATTATTATTGTTTTTTTCAAAATGGTATTTGTATTTAGAATGTGTTGCAGTTGCCCAGGCGGACATCGACATCAGGAACTGAAGAGTGTGAAATATGTTTTACAGTATTGCCCACTACAGTAAGTTATTGTATATGTATTACAGACATTATTAGACATTATGCTTAATAAGATAGTGTTCCTTACGATTTCTTGCCTTACATTAATTTTTTTACCAATTCCTTAGAGTATGTCTTAAAAAAAATTATATGTACAGGCAATTTTACGCAATCTGATCAGTCCCAATCCAAGCAGATGCAGGCAGTGTAAGACTGAGAAAGATCCCCCTGCATTCAATTGGCATAGAATTGCTTTAACGATTAATTAGAAGCTATTTCCAAATTCTTGGTTAAAGCAGGATATAATGGGATTCAACCTTTACTATCGGGTATAATGACGGTCACCTCGCCATCCATCATCATCATCATCATCATCATCAGCCTATATCCATTCTACTCCTGGGCACAGGCCTCCTCTCATGGATGAGATAAATCGGCAGTAGTCCCCTTCTTGGCCCAATGCGGGTTGGGGAGTTCACATATAGCTTTGCATTTCTTCGCAGATGTATGCAGGTTTCATCGCGATGTTTTTCTTCACCGAGTAGCTAACGCTATCTTTCTTATTACTTACTGTTTATATTTATTTCCAGATGATGACGGGTCTGGAATGCGGTCATAGATTTTGTACACAATGCTGGTGCGAATACTTGACAACCAAAATAATGGAGGAAGGCTTGGTGAGTTCATCGTCTAATTAATTGTTATTAAGGTTGATAATCCTGAATTCGAGAACAAAACGGAAGTTACTTTAGAAGGATAAATTAGGGCATTAACACTTGAATTTTGTGAGTTTTGAAATGGATTTTGCTGTTTCGTCATACATGTGTATTCTTGATATTCTTGGAAAGTGTGAATAGTTCAACATTGGATCACCAACGTGAGCCACCGACCTGGATTGAGTTAACAAACCAAATATTCAAGTCTGTTGAATCTTTCGCTCCCCAATGGATCACACAGTTAATGATACAGTACAATGCAAACACTCTTTGTTGCACACCTCAAAGTCACAGTTTAGTACAAAATCACAATAAGTAGAGGCAAACAACAGGTCTTACTCGAAAGAAGGATTTCTTCTAGATAGAACCTTAAGGTAGCGTAAATAAATATGATGTGCGTTCCCTAGGGTCAAACTATAGCGTGCGCGGCGCACGCGTGCGAGATCCTGGTGGACGACGCGACCGTCATGCGGCTCGTCCGTGACGCGCGCGTCAAGCTCAAGTACCAACACATCATCACCAACAGCTTCGTGGAGGTACGTTGTGTATTATGGGCGGTTGTGTGTCTTAAAAGAATCGATGGAGGGCAGAAATGAGCCAGCTACAATGATTCTTTCTCCATACTAGATTTAATTGGCGCAGTCGCTAGGATTCCTTAAAGCCATCATTTGAATTTTGCCTGGGATTAGATACCAATGGTAATTCACTTAACAAACAATATTGCAACAATTTATTGTTTATACTACTTCTCTGAAAGCTTTGCCTGGCGTGTAGTCAACAATGTTTAAAGACGGCGATTACGCATCCAATAACAATAATGTACCGTGCAGTGCAACCGGCTGCTCCGCTGGTGCCCGTCGCCGGACTGCAGCAACGCGATCAAGGTCGCGTACGTGGAGCCGGCGCCGGTCACGTGCCGCTGCGGGCACACCTTCTGCTTCAGCTGCGGCGAGAACTGGCACGACCCCGTGCGGTGCTCGCTGCTGCGCAAGTGGATCAAGGTACCATCTCCTGCTGTACAGCATATGTGCACAAGTATAATATAGTATTTTATGCAACTACTATATAATGAGAGGCATTAAAAACACGAGTGTGGTTTTATGAAACTCGCAGTTTAGCGACCCCCGAAACTCATTCCAGGACACCACACTCGACCAGATTCGAGTTATATTTACGGACTTTTAAGTTGAATTCCGCCATCTTGAATTCTGAGCAAAGGAGCTAAAATTCGCCTTGGCAACATTCGGAAACGGATTCAGCAGGTTTTTTTACTTCGGAAAAGTCATGTTGTTAAAATGGCTCACAAAATGCCGTTTAACTTGAAATGTCATAAAACAACCCGTCTATTACACGTGCAAAACTTCTCTCTTCGGATCTTGTCGCTTGATTGTCCTTGCTGATATTGAAGCACAATATTCAGCTGGCTTTGGTGAATTTTCTGTATTGTTTTTAGTTGAAGATTCCCAAGGAGCGCTCATTGGCTTCTCGGGTCTCAGATATTCAGTTGCTATATTCCCTAATGCTAAAAATTATACTTTTGGTTTCCAGAAATGCGACGACGACTCTGAAACATCGAACTGGATAGCGGCGAACACGAAGGAGTGCCCGAAGTGCAACGTAACCATCGAGAAGGACGGCGGCTGCAACCACATGGTCTGCAAGAACCAGAACTGCAAGGCGGACTTCTGCTGGGTCTGCCTCGGGCCCTGGGAACCACACGGCAGCAGTTGGTACAATTGCAACAGGTATGTACCGTTCTCACATGTCTCCATACAGACTTACTTTAATTCGAATAAATCTCCACTATTATACTATAAGATGGACCAACCAGATAATAGCCAGTACGTCGAGTAGGAATGATCTCGAATAGCCGCTCGAATTGGCGAAACACGCTGGCGCACCATCTTTAACTATTGGTATTACGTAGCGAGGTAAAGATAGGAGGTGACAAACAGTCGCATATAAATTTTACTAGCCGCGCTGGATTGTTATATTATTCTACCAACGAAGAAGATAGTTCATAACCTCCTTACTTATAAAATGTAACAAACCTCTGCTAACTAAAATGTGTTTGTCCCTTTCTCACTAACACAAATGTTAAAGTGAGATAAGGACAAACGAATTTTAACAACATGATGAACAATTATGAATAAGGGGGAGTTTGTAATTTGGAGATTGCACTGATAATGATATCAATTATAATCGTTGTTTGACATCTAATTCCACATGCGTATTTTGTAATTTGGAGATTGCACTGATAATGATATCAATTATAATCGATGTTTGACATCTAATTGCACATGCGTATTTCCTTTTTTAGTGAGAGATTAAGTATGTTAATTAAAAATTCGTCATCATTGAAGTTCCACATTTTTTACATTCGCTAGAACTGGCACTGAAAATTATATTTCATGTGCTGGGGAACATAGACGTGAGCTTATGTATGTATGTAGCATTGCAGTACAAGACATTATGTGCGGCATTTTCCCCAAGGTACGACGAGGACGAGGCAAAGGCGGCGCGTGACGCGCAGGAGAGATCGCGCGCCGCGCTGCAGCGGTACCTGTTTTATTGCAACCGGTACATGAACCACATGCAGTCGCTGCGCTTCGAGTCCAAGCTGTACGCGTCCGTCAAGGAGAAAATGGAAGAGATGCAGCAGCACAACATGAGCTGGATCGAGGTACATATACAAAAAGCAATGGTCACAGACTTTTTTTAACCTGACTGTGGTTTTATTGGCCAGACGTCGTGTCTTGAGTTGGAAGCCGTAAGCGCAGCGTTCCATCTTTTGATCTACGCTTTGATTACGTCGCCCGGGTCGGTGAGCGAAGTGTAAGTTACAGATGGTCGTGGTATCATTGAGGCTACTCGGTCTAGCTGACTTTTTTATGGAGTGATAATGAATGTGCCTTCATGACGGTTGCTCTATAGTATCGTAGGCTTATGAAGGGTGTTGCATATATCAGCATTTAAAATATTCCATTTTATATTTCTAAAAGTGGCAGGCTAGACATAATGTCAGCGACAATTTGCAACAATCTTTACCTTTTAAAATGACTGAATCATAGCGAGACCATCTCACTCTAAAGTATAAACAGAGATTGCGTTCTTACTGTATTCATTTCGCACTGATTTGTGTATATTTTCCACAGTGGGTACTTAGCTTAGGGCACCATATAGCCTGCAGCTGATGTTTCACTACTAAATTTAATTTTCCGTTATACATCATTCCTCTTCTATCCCAAGAACACAATACTATTTCTACCCTTTGTTATATTCAAGGTGCAATTCCTGAAGAAGGCCGTGGACATCCTGTGCCAGTGCCGGCAGACTCTGATGTACACATACGTGTTCGCGTACTACCTGCGCAAAAACAACCAGTCGGTGATCTTCGAGGACAACCAGCGCGACCTCGAGTCCGCCACCGAGACGCTCTCCGAGTACCTCGAGCGGGAGATCACTAGCGAGAACCTGGCCGATATCAAACAGAAGGTTCAGGACAAGTACAGGTATGCATTCTTTAAGCCCTTTAACCGCCGAACGTCAAAAAGTTACACGCAAATCCCCGCCGCTTAGCGTCTCGTTAGCGCACTGCTTCGGAGAGAATCTGATATTGCAATGATAGGTTCCATATATTGCAGTGGTAGGTGGCATTGAGCCCATCGCCGGCAGTACAGTTCGACCTGGTTCCCATAGTCTGTACTGGCACAACAATTAGGCTATGTCTACCTGTCTTGTGTGAATACAGGCAAAGAGAATATAACCACTACGTTCTCAGAGACGGGACTTCGAACTAGGTTTCGAATGACACTGACATTATGATTGCATGACATTAGCGTAGAGTTTGGCAAACATTCTGTACCATAATAAAATAAAATAAAGGAAATAGGTAATGCCAACATAACAGCGCGATAGGGATGTAACGTTGATGTAGTACGGTTAACGATATCGATATCGATAAACGAAGACTAGTGACGTCGTGGGTTCCATGTTTATAAAAATCCCAGTTAGAGGGCGTCCATTATATACGTGAGATGTTTATGGCGGGAGGGGATCGAATTTTGCCAAAAACACCTCACATTAATAATGGATGCTCCTTTATTAACAATTGGGGTTTGAATCCATTCTCAACTGGGTTAGGTTATGACTTACTCCGCAGTGGGTAGGGCTAGAGGTAAATAAAATAAAAAAGTATAAAGTTGTGTTGCTTTAAATATATTAACCATCTCTTTAGACGACTTTTCTTTCGGTTAAAATCTTTGGGTGGAAAGTGGTCACCACAAAGAAATTTTAATTAATTCAACTTCTCAATCGGAACGTAGGTTAGGTCTTCATTGCCAATTACTTTCACCCATTGTCTGCAACTGAAAAATACCATAAGTTCTATATGATAAGCTAGTTATCGATATGTTACTGCCAACACTAGTATGCATACGAATAAAACTAAGTTGCAAATAACGCTACTTATTTTGCTTACATGTAACTTGCTGTGGTACATATTAATAGATAATCTCCAATTAATTGCTTACCGGTCGTGATCTAAAGGTAATCTTGAAATAAATTGCCTTTTCTCCTCATTTTTTCGACCCGCACGATAACCGCAAATAACACATACCCTATAGGGTGAAATAGTCCGTGGCATGTTTGAAAACACACTGCCTTCTTACTACATGTTTTTTCACTTTAAATTAAGCTTTCTAACATTTAAAAATACCAAAATAACAAACTACAAACTGATCAACAAAGAAACAATGTGGCGATCACTCAAATTTAACGGAAGTGACCAGAGGTGACATTGACTTGTGACTGAGATGGATTAACTAGGGGAGCGAGATAGCAGTTTCCGCCATTTTTTTTTGTCAAATTCCATACAAAAGTGTCAATTTGTAAATTTTGTTCCTAGTTGCGCGAGCCTGAATACAGGCAAGAGATGTATGATGTATATAATAATGATACTCTTCTATGTAACTTATTAAAATAAAGACTAAATTGCGTTTCTCTGTAAACAATAAAGATTTATTTACTATCTTCATAAATTTGCAATTACAATATACCAAATAAACAATTCACTCACCTGTAAACAATAAAGAAACAACATTTTAAGTCTTTACTTCTGGCCTTGTTAATTATTTACTACACATTAATAATATTATCGTACACCAATAAAAACATAACGTTTTGCCGTATTCATTCTAAAGCAAATCTAATGTCAATCAACCGCGGCTGTCAGACATCAGCTTTGAGCTTATAAAAACAAAAGAGGTTAAGAAAAGAGGATACACGTGAGTGTAATGATTTTCTTTATATGTATATGTATGTTTGGATTACTGCGGCGTCCTTTCTACTTTCTTAGTTTTTTGCGCAAGGTACTGCCATTTTTTAATGCTCTGAGGTGAAATTAGTCAGTAACAAATTTATTAGGAATTTGCACCAGAAAGCCTCTTAATTCGAGATGTTACGTGGCCAGTTCTGGGCTCAAACTATCTCTTCCGCTAGTTAACGTGTTCCAATAAGTTTTAATGGTTCTTTTCAATGTTATTACTAGACCGATCTCTTGTTGACGTCACGATAAAGTAGTTGGGGGAGTAAATGGAATGGTTTTAATGAATGAAATGCTAAAATAGTTATTTGTGCAACAAGAGAGTAAAGTTGTTTTTGCTGCGAGTGCTGATTTTGATTCCCAAACAAGCGAAAGATTCTAAAAAAGTTAGAATCTTGAGCGTAAGGAGAGAATCAATAGCACGAGATGGAAATAACTTTGCTCGCATGACACATACAACTTTTCACTGCAGCAGTGAGAACATATTAAAGTGTAATAATATCATAGGCTTTCCCAAGTCGTGTCGGTCAAAAACACTCGCAAATCGTTCGTGTTTTTGTTCACCGCCATTTATTACTTTCCGAACTTGTATCGTAAATAACTAATGTCTTTCACAGATACTGCGACAGCCGGCGTCGCGTGCTGCTGCTGCACGTGCACGAGGGCTACGAGCAGGACTGCTGGGACTACACAGAGTAATCGCTTCCCATTGTCTCATACCCCATATTACTCGTCCCCGTTCCACACTCCATCAGTCACATGTACCCGATTACACTCGGTAACTGACGCTTACCCGTACTACAGTTAATCAGCTGTGTTGTCACGTGTACCGGGGTAACAGTGAATCTGTAATGTGTACCTGTTTGACAGTGAAACAGATTAAGTTGAAACACTGACACATTTTCATCAGTTTATCAGGTATTTTCGCATGTCCCCGTCCAACAGTTAACTGTCACGTTGGTCCGGTCATTTAAAACCATCGATAATAAATCACGTCCGTAAAATCTGATTGTACCGAAGTCTACATGATGACTGCAACACCCACCCTTCCTATTTGACGATTTCCCTTGAATGTGGGTTCTAAATTTGCTAATTACGAATTTTGATAAATGATTCAAATATCAGTTATATAATAGTATGGTTTAGTATGAATTCATCTATTATGTCATTTCATTAACATTATTCTTTATCTCCCGGTGCCGGATATCTCCGGGCACATAACAAAATAATGCTAATGTTTATTTTTTCGCCTGGAGAGGTCGTATTTGTCTATAGTACATAATTTTTTTGTCCATTGGATGATTTAACTAGTTTTTTCGGAAAATTTAATCGAGATTAAAACGTATACCCGGTCTTGCTTTGTTCGATTTTATATTGTTTTTAACAATAGAGCCTTTTTGATGTTCAGATGTTTAATAAATAATTCACATTTTGTTCAGTTATATCAATATGTCGTCGTCATTGTTAAACCTAACTCACTCTAAAACTTGATACAACATCCAACACCCTGTGGTCGTTTTAAACGTATATTGTATGTAAGAATTTTATTTTTTTAATGATAGTTCAATCTATGTATAAATTATATTAGAATATGTATAAAATCATTTTTGTATTAAACAGTATGATTCATACATACATCGCTGTTGAGGAACTTGTTTGCTGATGTAAGATCTCATGTAATTTACATTTTAAATGTATATTTTCACGTGGTGAAAGATATATTTACTAATACTCTCATTTGGTACTTCTATCATTAAAGACTAGTTACTAAAGTATGTTTTAATGGTAAAGCAACAGTACTGTCAGTTACGCCATTTCATTAAATCTTCTATTAAGACTTAATTAAATTTGTTTTTAACCTTTTTTGTCTTTTAGTGCATCATTAGAATTTTATTTGTCGTATAGAAAGTATGAAAATCGGAACATCGGAATTGGAATGCAAGTTTTTGTCAGGACTACTGTCCTTGCCGAAAATTCCCTGATACTCTTTAACGCAATTGTAACCTGATGTTTAATGTACGAACGCTAATACAGTTAACTGACCGTTCGTGACCCTTATTACAATGCCCATAAAGTACAAGAATGGTCAGTTAACTGTGTTGGCGATGGTATGATCCATCCAGTGGCGACTACTACATGCTCGATACTCCAAGATCCAACGCCAAGATCACGATATTTATCGAGCGTTTAGTAGAATGGAATAGTCCTCCATGCATTATAATGCGCTTATATGTCTGTCAGTAGTAAGTTGTCAAGGGAATTTTCTTTCGATACAATGCTATTTCAAAAAAACAAACTTTTATTTTCGATGTTTAGTTTGACTGTGTAATAATAGATATCGTGTAAATCGTATTAGTGTAGTGTAACATTTAAAACTTCGATGATACTTATTTGATAATTGTACCTCAATTCCCTTGGGATATAGAATAATAGTGTTCTGTTAGTTTATTTAGCTTGGGCTTGTTATAAAATTTGAACTAACAACTAGAAAAATAGCATGAAACGGCACAGTGTAGAGTTGCGACGAACAAGGAACACAAAATATATTTTACCAAAAATCATATTTTTGTTATTAGACTAATGTTTATGAATACGAAGTACGGTTGAGGTTCAATTTCGGCCTCTGTGCCCTGCAAGTAATATGTATGAGACATTTTTACGTAGCGTTTACTAAATGTTATATATTCATGACTGTTAATGTATCTCCGCGGACTGAGGGTCGTTAAAGTAAACATAGGGTACGCGGCTAAGTTAACACTAATTGTTTGCATCTCGGGACTCTCATACAAGTTAAGAGATAAAATCTATTTTTGAAAGTCTAGTGAATTCGCAGGATTCAGCTTATTGTACAATAGAACTCGCGCTACATATCTGATATCTCTGTCATAATATTAAACATTCGTGCATAAGTCGGTTGCACTGCCAGTAAACGTCTAAAGTAAATTAATGTAAAGCTTGCGTATGAGTGTCCACATAGTGGGCGCGTAGATTATATAGGGGTCCACTTCATAGACAGCGAACTCCGCGACTGTCTGGCTAGCAGCTGAAGGACCTAGTTTCGGAACACAATTGTACATATAGCAGCTATATAAAATATGTATATGGTTAACTTGTAACTCACATTATGACAATGGTATTGATGAGCATCGTGTGTGTGACTATGATTAAGGACAGTTGGTTAAAGTAAGGATGAATAAAATAGTAACATCGACAGATATGTTTGTTATTTGTCTCTTGCCACATTATCCTTAAGTCCTTATAACTTCCTACTTTGTACTGACCTTTTGTAGGTATTGGAGTTGATCACGAATAGTAAACTATTTATAAAAGACACACGCTCGTCTCAGACCGATGAATGACGATACACGTGTTGTCTGCCTATGTACGGTGGATGAGTTTGAATATATGGGACTCTAATGCAGTAGAAATAGAGTTTAAAGTGACAAACATACAAATTCTTCGACTGTATATATATACATATACACGTACATAAACTCAAGCATATACTCTAAAAAAAGTTTAGACAGAGTACATTAACTTTTCAGCGCCACTACCAGCAATCGTACGTTAGAGATGGAGAAAATGTGATCAGTTATGGGTTGCCAGCCCACCGCCTTCAACACACCTCAATTTATCGAGGTTGTGCGTGCAAAGATATATGTGCATACAACTTACTCAAAATATGTAACGGTACAGTCAAAGTCATTAACATACGTTCCCAAAGTGACAAAAATATCTGTACGCTCTTACTTTTTTGTCATTAAAGTCATATTCGCCTGTTTTATCGCTATTGCGTATAGATATTTTGAATTTTGACTGTACATATGAGTGGATTATTTCGATAGTTTTGCACTTAACTTGTACGTGGTCCTGAACATATTAGACTAGATTCTTTATTTCGTGATAATCTTATAAGTTTGCATACATGTCCAATTATAGGAATAGTAATCATGATCATTAAAACAATAAAAATAAAACGATGTCAATAAATAAACAATACTCAAAAAGAAAATCAAATTTAAATACAGGTATCTCCCACTAGGAATCGTCATTTACTTAATAATTAATATTGGAGGGACATTCACCTAAGGTTATACTATCAATAGCAGCATGGTGCATCCATGAATTCAGTTATATCGGGTGCATTCTTAAAGATTTCTTGTCACAGGGATGCATTGGCACCGTCTCCCACAAGACCAAGTAAAGCATAGTGGAAACACTGGTAAGCCATTAGTATAAAATAATTGATAATTAGATTTTCATCTCCGATGCTCATATAATTATTAATGATAGATAATTGTACCACTGGACATAAAACTAGAATCATTGTTCGTAGTTTTAGATATCAGTTAATAATAATCTAAAATAGTAAGAGATTTGAGTATTTGGAGCTGCCCGACTGGGGAAGTATGTTCCCGCCGGCGGGGACGTCCACCGCGCGATCGCGACAACACAGACATTATAGTCCCTATCCAGCCCGACCCAAGTCAGGCCTAGTTGAGTTTTTTGCTGGACTCTTCTCAGCTAGGTTAAGTTTAGTGAACCAGCGACAAAACTCCCAGTAGCTAGATTCCACTCGCACCTCAGATTCGGTTAAAGCCGCTCTCAGTGGAGCGCAAACTCTTAGAGTATTCCAGTGTTTAAACCGCCCGCGAGGTCGAGTCGGAGGTTTCCCCTGGATTTTCCACAGGCGTACTCTTCACTCCTAACCGTGTACTCTTAATTCTTATCGCTTTATTGCCACCGCCGGCCTATAAAGCTGTGGCTTCAAAAACAAGAATAATGGGAAAGTATACCTCCACCTTACAGAAAACCGCATCCCTTGCTCCGTAGGTAGGTATGTGGCGTTGTGGCTCCTGGTGGTAAGGTACATAATGACATAGGAAGGGTTTTTTTTTAATCATCATATTTTATTAATCAAGAGTATACTTAATATTTCAGGCAAATGGAGTCAAGGTGTTTGGAGTATCATTAAATCCTGCAAGTGAATGGAGACTAATGTGTAATTAAAGATTAGTACCTATATAGCTAACGAGTAACGAGGCATTAGTTAAGAGTCCCTCATTTCATGGAATTCTGTATTTTTTTAAAGATGTTTAGGACAAGATTTATATTATATTCTGAATAAAAAACCTAAATAAAAATAGACAATGACGTTTGATTAATGGAAAATGCAAAAGTGTAGCGCGTGGTATGTGTACTTACGACACAAAAATTCTCAACTGTTTTTAGGAACTTAATCCTGTAGGGAATATAATTCCTCCGTGAAACTTAATCGTTATCTATGGGTAACTAATAGGTTCATCATCATCATTCATCAGCCTATGTACGTCCCACTGCTGGGCACATGCCTCCTGCCCTCCAATTTATTTACATTTTTCAAGGTTTGCCCGACGTTTCGAATGCATCACAACATCCGTGGTCGCGAGCTGACTGTCGTGAGCGGGTATCAACATCTTCTAGCCGTACGGGTTTTTCGAACTACCCGCACTTGGTCTTTAAAGCCGTCGTCTCCCGGCGAAAAAAAAACAATAGCATTCTTTTGTAATGAGCCCTGGGAACCCAGGGACTGGTAGACGACGGGTTAACAGTTTTACACTTTTACACAAGGGAAATTCAAGGTACCCTATCTTTGAATTTCTTCGCAGGTTTCCTGACGAAATTTTCCTTCACTGAAACGCTAAAGCGTGTCACGCACTAAGCAGATACGATAAGATATCTGTATCTGAACGCATATCTGTCAATATCGCTCCCTATACAATTCAATGAGCTAACACACACAGCGCAGATAACTTATATTTTATCGTGAAGTATCTGTGGGAACCGACATATGTCGAAAGATGGCAAAGATATTATCTGCGAATATAAATTGATCTGCATATAATATCGGCCGATATAAATATGGTATAGTATTTTATCTGCAGATAGATACAGGTTGATGTGAGACGGAGCCGTCCGCCCGCGCCCCGTCCCGCCCCGCTGCACGGGCCCCGTCCCGCCCGCGCCCCTTTCCGCCCCGATGCCCGCTGTGTTCGCTGCGCTGCTGGCTTATTCGTTGTTTACCTTTGGATGACGTGCGTACTGCGATATGGTGCAGAGATAAACACGAAAACATCCTGTATAAACAATCCGCACAAAAAAACAAGTCTACTCAGTTTGAAGGATTTAGACTGAATGTATCGTCTCGTATATTATCGTATCTGCGTAGTATGTGATAGTTTCAGATCATTAAGTTATTATACGCAGACAAAATATTATCGTATCTGCGTAGCGTGTGATACGCTTAACGGTAAATATCAAACGGACAAATGACTCATCACTGGCGCCATCGCCATACTATCGCGTTGTTCAACGCGAAATTTAACAGTAATACGCAATCGCGAATAAATCGCTTCTGCTTTGCCTGTCTGCTGTAGCCGCCGTGGCGTCCATGGCAGGATTATTCCGATGACGTGTATAGCGACTGTGGCGGACAAAGGGTTAACAAATTGCAGCGCATTAAATTTACGACTACTTAATTGCTAAAATAACAAACATGTTTTCATGCGCTCAACCGTTTTTGAGACAGACACGAGATGTTATGTGACATGAGGTAGCTAATAGTCTATAAAACGCCAAAATGAAATTCCGTATACATGTTTCCAGCTTATTATCTCTCATTCTTACATTGTTATTTCTTCTCAGAACAACGAGCATTCTCAATCCATAGGTATGCAATGGGATCAAATATTTTCACTCCTTTTCATTTTTCTATTTCGTTACTTACTACACTTTTGTTATGGTAGGAATGGAAACACGAATTATATGTTAAAAAACCGGTAAAGTGCGTGTCGGACTTCGCACATTTAGGGTTCCGAACCAACCGCAAAATGAAGTTGGTTTTAATAGGAACAATATGGAAATTTCAATCAAAAAATCTGATTTATGATATACTTTAGTATTTGTTGGTAAAATATACGAAATAATAAACATTATCACCAAATTTCAAGACTCGAACCGGCTGTAAACCCATATGACAGACGACGGACGGACGGACGGACGAGTGACTGATAGCAATAGGGTTACGTTTGGACCCTTCGGGGATGGGACCCTAATAAGGGACGCTTAAGGATCGGAAGTAGGTACCTACTGATGCTTCACGATTAAAATTTCGATCTAAAGCAGTCAAGTTCTATATTTCATCGTTTACTTAATTTATTTTGTACAAACTTCAACAATATATATAATAAATACTCAAGTAAACCTCTATCATTCAGCAAACTGAACTCACTTTTTTGTCATATATTTAAAGAAATTATACAATGATATCATAACTTATTGTCCTAAACTTAATTAAACACAACTTCTTTGTGCAAATATGCCTAATAGTAAACGTTTGGTTTGACCAACACAAGAGGATGTTAAAGACCGTTCGTCGTATATAAATATTAACAAGAAGTGAACGCAACGGGTCAAAGCAATAGAAGAACCGAATGAACGATGAGCGGTATAGAGGTACTTACTGATGAGAGCAGACAATTGCTTACGTGGTTGTATTTACACATAATGCAGTATGGAAACGATTTTTTACACAATCTATTTATTTCATAAATTGACTTCGACATACCTAGATACCATACATTTTATTATTTCTTCAAATTACAAATTATACCTAAACCTTTCTTTATTCGCCAATAGTAAAAATATCTAACACAACTCTATTTGCAGAGGCGTTAGTGGGCGTGAAATTTTTTTAAGCGCTTCTTTGTGTCAAACAAGTGACTGTATAAATCTGGAATTCTTGTAAACACGCGACCACCATTACTACCATAAGCAATGATCTGCTTTCGCTAACAACACTGGGTAAGACGGTCGCATATAGGTCCGCTATACCTACTGCATTCCAACTTCCCGTTTTTACACAGTGGCTTGTTAGGACAAATGCTTTATGTCAGACATAAGCGCGGCCATGCTAGCCAGTCTGGTAGGTACGTCTATAGCGGCGGCGGCGCGCGCGCGCGGCGGGGGAAGCGCCGGGAGGCGCGCCGCTGCCTCCGCTGCTGTACATACTTAATCTTAGTGTACATAATCTTCACTTTACCTGGTACTTATTATTGCAAAATATGTGCCAAATGGTAAGTATCTCATTTTAGTTTACATTACATGCATCGACTCTTTAGACTTTGCAACACGTAGATTGTCTGGCCTTTCATATTTTTCACATTTTATTAAAACGAATTGAAAACAACCGACACACAACTATTCGGTGACTTGTTCCATAATAAAAAGCGAAAACTTTGTCGAGCACACGTTTACGTTTATTGCTTCAAGCTTATTTACGTATCGCTGCGTTATTCGCTGATTCCATAGTAGATAGGTATTTAAGAAAAAATATGTGTTGCGACGTGCGGTTCGGGATCTACCCGCGATAAGCTCTCAATATTTACAGATTTGTAAAAAATTGACAACTTCCAAAGTTTAATTACAAATTAATTACGATAGTTCTTCACGGTACAGATGTAGCCGCGCTGACTGGAACAGTCTCGGGCACTAGCGACAGTCGCGCTTCGCTACAGTGTCATTTGAAAAACAATACATATTCAATAATATCTACCTTACTCGGTAAGGGACGTTCGATCTCTTAGGTATTATCAATAAATCTTATTTGCTAGTTAGGTGATCTTTCAGTTAGCCGAATCGGTGGGTAGTCTGGGTTAGCGTTCTTGTTTCGTTTGTCGAAGATCGTCACAGCATTAAATGTAAATCGCGAGAGCAATGCTCATGGAAGCAGTACCGGTCCGCTTTAAATCGTCGGTATACCTAAATGGGTCGGAAGCGCGCAGGCGCCGCCAGCCGCGGGGAAGACGGCCCGCCCGCCCACGCCCCTCCGCAGCTAATGTAATTAGGGGAAAGGAAATTACATTAACTAGGTATCTACATGGAAAGTGCGCGTTACATAAAATGGCTCGATTCCTATGATGCGTACTGAATTAGGACGGAAGTGAATTCTGGTACTGATTTCACAGCTGATTTGTTAAGCTTACATAGATATAACTTGCAAAAATTTGTCTAAACTCTCTTTATCCTGAGGGAACCGACGGTGTGCCGACCTCGTATAGAAAGATACAACGCAACGTCATTTCGGTACAGTAAGAAGCTTATAAACTGGAACTATTAAAACTATTACGGACAAAATTGATATGAATCGGCGTAGCCATTGCTTCTCTTAAGCGTTTATTAGATACGATTACACTAACGTCCAAACGCAACGGACGAGTTGAAGACGTTACAATGATTGTAATGATACAAGGTAATTTCGTTTATAGTCGTTAAGTTTAAAATATTGGTGTGCTACATCAATGTGCTCGCTGCGTGGCCGGCGGGTGCAGAGCGGGCCGCGGGTCCCGAGCGGCCGGTCTGCGGCCCGCTGGCGGGGTCGAGGCCCACACGGCGCGGTACGCACCCGGGGCGCGCTCGCGACCAGCGGCCCGGCCGCTCCCGCCGGCGGAAGCGGAACCGAACGAAGCAACGCACTCGCGCCGCACTGTGCGACGCCTCACTACTCTAGCACGAGTACACGGATATTGTTCGACACCATTTCGGGGAAAAAAATGATATCTCACAATCTGTTATCAAATTAATGATTTTCATCACCTTATTAAAAGATCGCATCGCTTTAGAATTTACAGGCAGACAGTGATATTCATCGAATACAAAAATAAGCTTATAGAATTTCCTCAATATTATCCGATACCTTACATTACTTTATCAGTGACAAAAACATGTTCGCTACAACGATTCTCTTTAAAAAAACGGGTTTCTCTCACATGGGCAGGTTAAACGCGACAATGTAAATAGATACGAATCGGTACGATAAAATATAATAATATATATATATAATACACTCGCGCGAACGTCAGTCGCAAAACAAACAGTCTCAAAAGCTTCGGCCACGCAAATATAAAACACTCCACTTAATAACACTTCGAACGTCTTTAATCGCGCACGAATAACGTCCCAAAAGAAACGGCGCGGACGCGCGGCGTGTGACGGCCGGGCGCGCGCGCGGCAGCCGCACCGCCGACTATGTACAGCGAACATCTAGCGTAAACAATAATCAAGTGCGCTTCGGCGGGCTGAGGAGCTCGGGCAGCGGTGCAGGCAGCGGCGCGTCGTCGACCAGCGCGGGCAGCAGCGCGAGCGCCAGCGCGGGTCAGACGGGCGCGGGCGGCGGCGCGGGCTCGGGCGGCCGCGGCGCCGCGCCCGCGCCCGCCAGCACCACGCGCGCCGTGCCCGCGTCCAGCAGCACGGCCGTGCCCGAGCCCGCGTCCGCCGCCTCCGAGCCGCCCGCGCCGCGCCGGTGCCGCCGCCACGCGTGCTGGATCAGCCGCGCGCAGTACTCTTCGCGCTGCCGCCACAGCGTCGACGACACCGGCTCATACCCGACCTCGTCGGGCCGCCCCGGCTCTAGGTCGCCCGTCTCCTCGATCGGGTTCCCTTTCCGCGCGAAGAAGTCCTTTGTGAGAGCGTCGAGGATGTCCACGCAGAACATCATGTCGCCGCGACATATCGGGATATCCATCGATATGATCTTGTACTTGTTGGGCTTGTGGATCTGCAGCGGTGGTTCGAGAACGTCCAGGAACT
Source organism: Epiblema foenella (assembly GCA_963556455.1). Classification (NCBI taxonomy): domain Eukaryota; kingdom Metazoa; phylum Arthropoda; class Insecta; order Lepidoptera; family Tortricidae; genus Epiblema; species Epiblema foenella. The sequence goes on along the minus strand of OY747113.1, from coordinate 7,929,256 downwards.
CGGACAGCTGGTCGTAACGAATGTATTGCGTGCCGTCGGGATCGAACCGCTGCCAGATCTCGTAGTACATGTCGTAGTCGTCGTCTGTCAGACCTTCTTGTACGTCCTCCGTCGCCTGTGTGTGAAAAACAGCTCGTTATTTAATGTTGGGAGTGATGTTCTGTTATTTAAGAACCAGTCTGCCCTACTTAACCCACGTCAGTCAAAATTTTATAAAAAAGTACACTCAAAAGGGGTAGCCACATGAAATCCAATTTAACAAAAATTAAGAGTCTGTGATAGTACATATATTAAAAATCACAAGCATTTGCTTAAATATTTAGACAACTTTGGTTTGACCAACCTGAGAATAGTTCTCGAGGATGACGGCGATGTACATGTTGATGACGATGAGGAACGAGATGACGAGGTAGGAGAGCAGGTAGGTGATGCCGATGGTCGCGGAGCCGCAGTTGCCGGGGTATCCGCGCTCGTTGTCCGGCAAGTCGCACTCCTCCTCGTTGATAATGCCGTCCAGCACGCCGTCCCAGCCGGCAGACGTCGACATCTGGAGTGATTATACATATATTATCATCATCATCATCTGAAAGCATATCAGCTGAAAGACGTCCACTGCTGGACATAGGCCTCCTCCAAAGAGTGCCACAATGACCGTCCTGCGGAACCCGCATTCAGCGGACTCCCGCGACCTTTACAAGGTCATCAGTCCACCAAGAGGGGGGGAAGTACTCACCCGGGCATTTATTTCTCTGAGGTGAGGGTGAGGAGGTGAGGTTTCTGGGTGTCTTTATTTGTAAATATGGTTGGTAAGGCATGTAACTATTAAACGTTGTAAAAACACGGAATAATAAAAGTTGTCTATTTTGAAATGGCGTGGCGTCAAACTTCTTATAAGCTGAAGCTATTTTGGCCTATTTTGTTTCAAGGGGATATGGTGCTCGATAATGTCTTCAAAGAAGCATCAGTAGTCGTTATAAGCCGGTAGGAATCTAGTTCTATAAATACCTCACTCTTATGTCTACTACTTATCGTGAAAGTATCAATTAGGCCTGCTCGCCTAAATCTCTGTGGGATATTCAAATAAAAGCTAAAGTTTCTAGCTTACGTACTTGACTAAGTTAGGACCCATTACTTATGGCGCATTATCAAGTTGCTAAGCCAAGTAAGTCTTTTCGTTTTCGCTTAGTATCACGGTAGTAAGGTCAGGCAACAAATTTACGTGAGGCCATTAATTAAGAGATATAGTGAGCGCATAAACGACCCGTATACTTACTTGGAAAAGCAGAATCATGCTTTGTACAAAAGTCTTGAAGTTATAAACATCGTCCAGGCCGCCTTTGTCTTTGACGTGCATGAAGAATGACATCCCGAAGATGGCGAAGATGAACATGACCAGAAACAGCAGCAGACAGATGTTGAACAGCGCCGGCAAGGACATGGCCAACGCAAACAGCAACGTCCGAATGCCCTTCGCGCCCTTGACTAATCGAAGGACTCGACCTACTTTCGCTACTCTCACTACCCTTAGTAGAGTTGGTGATACAAAATATTTTTCTATAATATCGCTCAATACCAAACCTGCGGGAGAAAAAAAAACTTTTAGTAAGTAAAATTATTCAAATATAAGCGGCTTAGCGTAGAGCTAGCGCTACGGTAATTATTTCACTACCAGACGTGTCTGCTTGGTAAAAAATTATGAAGAGGTTGTAGGTAGGCAAGGAATCGCTGTAGACAGAAAGAAATGCCTTAAATATGTGGTAAAATTGCACAGCGTACTTACTAAGAATAGAGAACATTACGACGACAAAATCGAACAGATTCCACGGTTCGACGAAGTAATGGTAGCGTAAGGCGAATATTTTCAATAGGCACTCGGAACTAAATATCACGATGAATATCATATTGAGATAGTCGAGCACGGTGCTGAAGGTTTCCGTCTGCTGGTAGTGGTCCAGCGTCATCGTCAGCATGTTGAAGCCGATGAACAACATGATGATCATATCGAACTTCTTGTCCGTTACTATCTCAAACACTATTGCTTGAGGCCGCCACTGGGAACGAAGGAAATGCGATCTTTATATTACCTAGCATGAGCTCATTGGGTACGTTAACAAAGAAGGTGAATTCAACTGTGCAACATGGAATAATTAATGTTCTGCGGGGACACATCTCTTGTAACTCTATGTGACACCTTTTGAACACATCTGCGATAGTACCGGCAAAGTCTTAGCGTAGAGAGCGGTGCCTGTTTGTTGTAAACTACTTGCTCAATAGATGTCTTATGTAGCACAAGCTTTTCCCCCGGCTTCGCCCGTGTAGTAAGCGTAATTTTTAACCGTCTACAAAAATGGAGATTCTCAGTTGCACCTACGTTTGTAGGTATGTACTGATGTCATTTTCGTAATCGGCACCCCGAGAAACTACAAAAATGACACACATCAATTTTTAAGAAAAACAAAAGTCCACCATCTTGGATTAGAAAATGCGTGTCATTTTCGTAATCGGCGCTTCAAGGAACCTCGAAAACGACTCCCATATCGATTTTTGAGAAAAGTAAAGATTTGCTCCCCGCTAAAACTTGGACCCCCTTTTCAGCCCTTTAGGGGAGCAATTTTGAAAAACGCTGAAACACGTTTTGTTGTATTTAAACAGAGAGTATATGTACTAAGTTTTAAATCTCTCATTTCAAAAAAGATTTGCTCCCCGTACGAACTTCGAACCCCCTTTTCACGCCTTTAGGGGAGCAATTTCGAAAAACGCTGGAGTAAGTTTTGTTTTATTTAAACAGAGAGACCATATACGAAGTTTTAAGTCTCTAACTCTAAAACAGAAGTTTCTCCCATACAAACTTTGCCCCTATTTTACCCTCTTAGGGTTAGAATTTTGCAAAATACTGAAAACACTTTCTTTGGAATTAAGTTCGTAACCTTTTTACGATTTTTTAAGTCTTCAGCTCAAAAAAATAATGTCTCCCATACAAACTTTGCACCCCTATTTGATCCCCTTAGGGGTGAAATTTCCAAGAATCCCGTCCTATCCCTTGCATACGTCATAAAAGCAAGCTCTGGACCAAATTTGAAGTTTCTAGTTCCAGTAGTTTCGGCTGTGCGTTGATGGTAGATCAGGACTTCTTCTTTTATATATTTAGAAGAAGAAGAAGAAGAAGATGATGATGCAGCCAAAGTGGCCAAATAGTTCGGTACACCATGTATTTTGTATGCTTGTCTTATGTCTTAAATATAAATCATATTTTGTAACCTACCTTAGGTCGAGGAATGGCTTTCAATGGCTTCTTTGAACCCATCTTCTTCATAGCATTATAATATTTCTTCTGATCTTCAGTCATGAACATCTCAAGACTGCCGCCGGCTTTCTTCTTCTGTTCGTTGAAGTTATCGATGATGACTCCGATAAACAGGTTAAGAGTGAAAAATGAGCCAAATATGATGAAGAATACGAAGTAAAGGTACATGTATATGTTTGTTTCTCGTATTGGTTGACGACCGACCTATAAAAATATTAAAATTTATGAATTTAAGATTTAGTTCATCGTATTTCATAATGGTGATGGCTGCTAAAAATAATTTACCTCTCTGGAATCAATTGCATCATTCATAATCTGTATCCATCCCTTGAATGTGGCGACCTGGAACAGACACAAGTAGGCCTTCCCGACATGGTCGAAATTCATTGGTGAGTTCTCCCATGTATAATTTTCTAAGATACATGCATTTTTATCAGGGATGATTTCGTGGCTCAGCGTGGTGTGGTTCAAATCGACGCACTGAAAAGATGTAGGTACGTTTTATTGATGTGTATCGTTTATAATATAATAGTTTTGCTCAAGTAATTATGATGTATAGCATACCTTGAAGTATTTCCCAGCAAAGAGCTGAACACCCATGATGGCAAAGATTAGCCAGAAGATGAGACACACCAGCAGTACGTTGAAGATGGAGGGGATTGCCTGAACTAAAGCATTCACCACCACCTACACAACATATAAGCGTTTAATAGTGTTATTGTAGCATCGCAGAGTAAGTATATATACATATATATACAGGTATGTATGATTTGTAGATATAGATAGGTACAACAAATTTTAAATGATTGCCTGACACGTGAAGTAAGTTGATGGTTACGATTAAGCTTGTTTATGACGCTTATTGATAGAGGTAAAACTTATTTTTCTTAGTAACTTTTACCTCTCCTTATGGTTTTAATGACATGATAATATAAATATTGACTACATTTGATACTTAATTATAATTAATATCTGGTGTACAATAACTGTACAGTGTTTATAGCAAATAAAAAACATCACATTTATTAAATAGACATTACCAACTATATACTACATTTACATATAGCTTTTACAGTAAAATTTTGGTGATACAAGCATGCTTTTAACATAATTTAATAATTATTGGTACTCGATAAGGAATGCTACAAAAAACTTACCGTTGTGATAAGAATTAAAATAATCCAGGATATGAGAGTTGTACACTACCACATGCCAATCGCCAAGAGAAAATACGATGTAGGATAAGATAAAAAGTCTAAAGTGCACAGACTAAATAAACATTCCAAGTAACTAATACTAACTAATAATCAGAAAAATCCAAGAGAAAAGTAGACCAAACATGACAATGATTATGTCTGCCGAAATGAACCAGCTTGAACCGATTTCCGACTGACTGAGAATATGACCAATGATACTAAGCCATTCAGGGGTGCCACCAACGACTTCAGAATGATTCACTAAGATCTGATCGATAATGGACTAACTACCGATGATTTTGAAACGATTCGTGACTAAATTAAGTTATAAAATCAAAGAGACCAGATGTCAGATGTAGGAACTGAATTAGTTGAGGTCGAGTAGAGATCGAGTGTTTGAGAATGTTGGTGAAACTGTAGCGCTACGCGCTTGTGTCGTAACTAAGATGCGAGGTGTGGTGGGAGGCGGGTGTGCGGGTCGAGTTGTGTGAGTGGCGCCGCGAAGCAGGGTGGTACGTACCCTCATGCCCTGCATGCGGCTCATGGCCCTGAGCGGACGCAGCGCGCGCAGCGTTCGCATCGTTTTGAACGCCTGAATGCCGCCGGCGCCACAAAGTGCCGCTACGAAGTTTATAAGCGAGACCTGATGGAATCAAGGGTAATATTTGGATAAGTGGTGCAACACACATAATTAGTTACAGATATTTAAATTGTACATTTAGCAAATGTTGTATTTATCGTTGAACCTGGAACAGACAAGACGTCAACCAATGACACCAATAAGTACCAACACATTTGTAAAAAAAATGTTACATCAGGATTGTGTAGAGTGGAAGAAACAGACACTAAGTAAAACAATCAATGCCTATTGAAACAATAGCGACCATATTTATGGCGATGAAGACTAACTAATAAGAGACAAAAACTATTCAAAGCCTATCCGCATGTGTATTGTATTAATATAGAGATAGCTATAATAATAACTGATAGAGATATAAGTAAGTACGTAAACATCAATTGGTGTGCAAATTTACACAGATTGTATCAGTCAGTAGCTGCAGCATCAAACACATTGTTTGAAATGAACTAAAATGTATTTAATGTGAAAGTTTTCATATGCCATGCAATTGAAAATATGTCAGGTATGGAACCTGACTGGTGTATTGGTCAGGCTAGGCATAGATAGCCAATGTCAGGAGTCACGGGGTAAAGGAAAAGACAGAAGCAGTATCCACAGACAGACAAGATTACGACATCGAGAGCTCGAGGCAGCGAGAAGAGTCCGCGCCTCCGCTATGACACATCCAACAGTTAAAGCTACACGCTTTCATGCCGCGCTGCCCATTAATGTGAACGGAATTTCAAATCATGTTTAATTTGATGTATTTAGAAAATAGTAAAGTGTAATTGTTGGTTGTTCAATGAGCAATGCGACGGACACACCGAAGGGCGAGTAGCCGCGTCGCACGCGTACTCACGCGCATGCCCTCCCATCGCGAGACGGCGCGCAGCGGGCGCAGCGCGCGGAGCGTCCGCATGGAGCGGAACGCCGGGATGTCGTCCGCGCCCGCCATCACCGCGCCGTGGTTAACGAGCGACAACTAACGTCACACACCAACGTTACTGTTTGTTCCACTACCCTTAACTAGTGTAATGCCATTACCAGGTGACGAGTATACGTCTCATCACGGTTGAGGAGTGTAAATGGTTTAATACTGGTGTTTCTCTTCAAAATTCCTCGCTCGTATTTACTCCATAAAAAGACAATAAAGATTTATAACAATTGGGTTATTTCATGATTACAAAATATTTAGGGATGTCTTCGATATCATTTTAGACAAATTGATAAGGTAAACGTCCCAGTGCTCAAACCTTAGTGCCCAGTATAGATGACACCTATTAATCACCTCTGTCATGATGACATAAGATTGAAAGTGCCATGTATTGGGTCAGTGTCGAGCACAGGGACGTTTACTTTATATGGCAAGAAATAAGAAAAGATGGTTACCATGACGATGATGAAGTCGAGCCAACACCAAGCGTTGGTGAAATACTTCTGAAATCCGAGAGCGAGCCACTTGATCAACATCTCAATGAAGAAAATAACGGTGAAAATTCGGTCCATGTAGTACAAAATGTCTTGGAGGATTGGTCGGTGAGGCAAATGTACATCTTCTAAAGCCTGTAATTGGAAATAATAATAAATAATGATTATAATTTTCCGATAATTGCAGAAGGAAACGAAATACCAAAATGCAAATTTACATACCAAAGCCAAACTACTGAGCAAGATCATAGTAATCACAGCCGTTTCAAAATAGGTGTTTTCAATCAGTCTAAAAGTCTTCAATCGAAGCATGCCCCAGCCTTGCCAGAATGGGGAATCATCGTCTCCGGCAAGGAATGGGAACTTCTGATAGCAAGGTTCAGGACAGCAATCGGCGGGAGCGTCGTCTATCACGTCTTCGTCGTTAGCGACGATGTCGATTTTGGGAATACCATCCATTTTACCCTCTTCTTCTTCTTCTATAACTTCTGCAATAAAGTATTCAGTAATTATTTCATCAACCGAAACTGTCCATTTATATAAATATTATATTTTGTGTTTATATTTCAGCTTACCTTCTTCCAAACCTAATTCTTCCTTGCTAGCATCCTTTTTCTCTTCCCCGTCTATCGTGTCAGCTGAACCTTTATGACTTTCATCTTTAAACGACCTATTTTTATGACTACCGTATGATTTCTGGCTTATCGTATCGTCATCCTAAAAACAAATACGTTACATTACAAGGGTGCTTTGATCGCGCAATTTGTACTTTTATATAAAAATGCATACCTGTATTGGATACCCGAGGTGATTAAGCTCACAGTCTAACCGATTGTCTCTATGATTATCAGTAATAGCATTTATATTGTTCATCAGTATTTTCCCTTTCTTGTACTTATTGTCACCTGAAAGTATACCATTGACTTCTTAGGGACACCAGTTATCACTTTTTCTGCTACTATACTCGTCCTGAATCGTATGTGTTACCTGGTATAGTGAATTCCATGCCGTCTCCTATGGCGACCTCGACTTGGTCCTTCAGTTTCTTGTCCTTGTAGAGCACGGCGTCGTCGAGGTCTGTGCCCAGTTCGAGTTCGTTGTCGACGCGCTCTGAGGACACGCAGCGGCCGCACAGAGCCGCCTTTAAGCCTACGCGCCGTGTGTCCCCACGCCCGCGTGCCACGCACCGCACGCGACACGACACGCACGCCGCATCCAAGCATAGAAATCAGACCAGGACGAACAACTTGAGATGTCTTGTCAGAATTACGTTGTGTAGTTTTTACGTTACAGTTACAATTACTTAGTAGTAATTACCTAATATTGAATCTAGGCTAATGATGTTAATTTACAAATACTTATATTTAAATATTTGATTATCTTGAATAAGTTGCTAAACTGTTTAATTTTAGAAAACATAAAATACATATAAAAGTTACCTTGATTAGATAGGCATGGAATACCCATAACTCGAGGTGTAAAATAATAATCGTATTTATACTTACCTACATGCAGGAACCATAATCACACAAATGAAGCAATATCACAACATAAATCCAGAACAGTAAAGTTAACACAGTACGGAAATAAAAATAAAACTAAAATTAATCAACTATTACAACAACATACACGACAACAACAAAAGTGTACCGACATGAATCTAAGTGTGTTCGTCCACTGAAGGCGAGTGAAGCAAAGCAAAGGTGAGTCTACAATAACTCAAGAAAGTAAGTTAGTAGAATTTCATCTCATCCACCCAAAACTATAGACATTTTGTTTTATTTTGTGTATTCCTGGGAGAGTTTAGATTATTACGGACTCCGCTTTTAAGCTTAAAGAGCGTCACTCACTTGTTTTGCTTCACTGGATTTTGAGCACACAATTGTTGCACTTAATCACAGGTCTGCAATCTACACTTGGATGTAGGGGATAGGCAACGCACAGTGATACAGCTTACAAGGTATGAAAAGGTAGAAAACCATGCTTTATTCCCATTATCGACTTTTAAGCCACACAACACAAACCATGCTACTGGTGGTCCAGTACCAAACGGGGTATGGAGCGGAGAAAATGACCATACGTATAGAACGTAGACTTGGTTATACATGTTTTATTTCATCAGTTCATCATGTTTTATAGAAATTCAAGTTTTATTTCATATCCACATAATAAGTACACATCAGGAAAATTTAACAACGTAACGACAATATTATTGAGAGACGGAATGATTGCCTTTAATTTCCTCCATATATGTCTAAATCAAAGGGGAATTGTCCATTTGTCCCAAAATAAATGCATCAGTTTCGCTTAAAATAAATGCATTTGGTAAGCGGCTGTTGACGCAGCATAAACTTGATTTTCCCAACTTCTTGAATGTTGACATTTGATACAAGGAATAAGGAAGTAAGAATCAACAAACAACAAATTTTATTACTTAGACAATGTTAGTAGGAGGCAGATATATATTTAGCTTCATAACGACAAGGATACATGCTACAGACAACTTGGCACACATCTTACCGGGGGCGTGTATGGCTATCTGATTGGTCAGCTTGTTCTTCAGGAGCTTCAGGAAGTCGGCTATACTTCGCTTTATCCAGTCGATGAACCTAGATATCCGGTTGATGGCTTCAGCTATTTTGTTCGTCTCCTGATCGGCAGTAGGCGTGGATAAACTCGATGATCCGAAATTTGACAGTAACAGGGCCAAGAAGAGGTTAAGAACCTGAAACATGTCTGTCGGTTAGCTTTACGCTGGTAAGAAGAATATAGGTAATAGGTACATTTATTTTTTGTATACAACACAACTAATTATATTGAAAAAATAACTAGTTAAATTTCTCTGTAGTGTTAATGTATAAATTCTGAATTACGTCTATTTAAACGTTGTGGTATTTATTTATTTTGACAGGAACGGTTGAATTTGGTTGTTATTGTTATATATTTTGGAGTTCAGAATTAACGTGTTTCATATACTCACCACAAGATTGCCAATAACGACAGTAGCCAGGAAGAAGGGGATACAAGAGACGTCACCGACCAGCATGCAGTCCCACATGCTCTCTATCCACTCCCCGCAGAGCACCCGGAACACGATCATGAAGCTGTGCATGAAGTCCGTGAAGTTCCACCGCGGGAGGTCGCCGTCCGGGAATCGGTCCACATAATCTGGAGACGAGAGGGATGTCATTGAACAAACACTCCCGAAGAGCAGGCAATGTAAGCAACTTTTATATTCGACATAAGCCAGTGTTTGTAGACGAAGCTGATGTTACTTACTTTCAGTTTTAAAGCATAGTTTGAGCAGCAAAATTATTTTTAAGCTTCAAATACTTGGAAACAAAATCATAAATATTGATACTTTACAACTACTTTGTATATTCATGCATTACCTAGCCTGACTAATTTCTAACTAAATCGGAAATTGAATTCAAAGCATCAACATGCATTACTAAGGCGCCTATATTAGATACTCTCAGAAAATAACTTACTAAGAAGTCCGTTACTACGAAAATCGATAAGCCAAATAAGGGTAAAGTAAGACTTGAAGTGAAGCTGGCGATGTTTCACAAGTGAGGCGCCTTTTCTAGGGGGCTTTGGGAGAATTACTCAAGTGCCTGACTCACTCGGTACCAATCCACGGCGACAAGACAGAGCATAACGGTGTGACGCACATCAACACAATAGTCGCTAGTTAAAAACGGCGACGCGCCCATGAGGTGGGAAAACTAATAGCCAACTAGTTACGCTAACATCTAACAAGAGTTACGAGCTAAACGGCCACACTTAAATTAATTATTAAAGACAATCAGTGCATTTCAAATTTCGAAAATGTTCTAGAGATTTTGTGTGACGCTTTTCTTCTGGCTCTGAGTTGACAATGCTGACTGGACTTTACAATTTCGTTTCATAAAACCCAGTTTACAATATAATGTATAGTTATGGCCATATATATTGATCTATCCAATTTGTACGATCGTATTCATTTAAGCAATTAACACCCTAAAGATTGAGTGGAAACTGCAAAACTGCAAAGTAAATTACACCGAAGAATTGCCAAGTTTAAATTTGAAATACATAGACTGCTTTGATAGAGGGCGCGCCGCCTTTCCACCAAGACACGTCCAATTAACACCAATGAACATGCAACACTCCCACCAATATCACTTACCCACGTAATTTTTCCCGAAAAGTTGCATACCCATCACAGCAAATATGAAAATAATGATGCACAATACGAAGGTCAGGTTGCCCAAGGCACCCATCGTCCTACCCATTATAGAGATGAGTAAATTAAGTGTCGGCCACGACTTTGCCAATTTGAATACTCGAAGCTGCAAGTACAAATTGTGAAATAAGGCGTCACACAAGCTCGCTTTTCGGCGCTTCACCTATGCTACTGCGTCCTAACCGTAGGTCCACAACCACTCGCATCACCCGCTTTCACAGTTAACTTATTCATCCGGACTCATCATGAAAGTGGTTCTGGATCTATCAAATGTATAGCGAATGTGTGCTTGAGTCACCTAACAAAATGTGCATTGCTTTGTTTTTGTTTGAGTGGGATATATGTTTGTCTTTAAAACATGTGAGAGCTTTTACACCAATATCTTAGATTCGCTACCATCATATCGGCTTTTAGATAATTTTCGGCAGATTGTAACGACATAGATCCCATCATCGTCCTAATGCATCGAAATGCCCCGTAAGCGAAGCTGCAATCATCTAGATACTCGATGCGAAGCGGATTATGTCATGAGTCAAGCTGCGTGGCGCGGCGGCGGAGGCCGGGCCGCGCGCGAGCCACATGCCGTGTAAAGCCACAGCGTGGACTCGCTGTTCCTTATGAAAGTAATGTTCAATCAAGCCCAGTGTAAAATATTTAGAAGTGTTAAGCTGAATAATCAATAATAAAGCTAATTGTTAGAGATGCGGAATTGTCTTTTAAATTGAACCTGTGTAGTTCTTGCCAAACAACTGCATCCCCATCACCGCGAATATGAATATAATGATGCAAAGTACAAAGGTCAAGTTCCCTAAAGCTCCCACGGTCCTACCCATTATGGATATAATAAGGTTTAGGGCAGGCCAAGACTTGGCCAGTTTAAACACACGCAGCTGAAAATATTCCATAACATTTACATAAGGTATCATAATGTGTAATCGAAGGTGTGATGTCAGTAAACTGAAAGTGAACCTGTTCGGATTTTGATGTCGATAACATGTTCCGGTATGTGTATATTTCTTCCAATCCATATTCATAAACATTGCGCACATACATTATATGTATAGTTGTTACCAATAAAGTAAATTTATAATATTATGAGTCATATATGTATAGAGAAGTCAGTGTAGTAAATATTAATTGTCGTAACTTACCAAACGAAATGAACGCAACACTGACAAACCCTGAACGCCTTCAAGTCCCAACTCCAATAATGATAAGGCCACGATGATAAAGTCGAAAATATTCCAACCCTCTTGAAAGTAAAATTTTGGACTCATTGCTATTAATTTCAATGTAGCTTCTATAGCAAACGTTGCTGTGAAAAACTGAAAAAAAAAAGAGTTTTCACTTCATAAAATGCTTTCGTTACGAAGGCTGTAAGTGATGTGACTGTACAGTGTGCCTATCTATAAAGAAGTGTTAGTGAATATGGTTAACCATTTAATGACACAATTGGGTATTATATAAGGGTATTAACTAATAATATATAAGTAAGGTCAGTAATAAAAGAATTGGAATTGAACCCGATATTGTACTTACATAATTGCCACTCTTCAGAGCCTTTTCCATATCTTTGTTCATATCATGGTGATCGAGCGCCATGAAAAGCGTGTTCACCACGATACACAGCGTGATAAACAATTCCACGAATGGATCAAACACCAGCAGCGCGACGTACTTCTGAAACTCCAGCCACAGCCAACAGCAGTCCCACACACAGAACAAGTCTATCCCCTTCCACAGGCAGTCGAGCAGCCTTTCCTTTAACGTCGGCCCGTCTTCATCGTCTTCCGCTGTTTGATGGAAGTAGTATACTGTTGACACTGTTGTTCCGTTTACCAGCACAGTGGGTGTGTGTATGTGTTGAAGAGAGAGAAACAATTTTGTTAGTATTCGCTCATTATTTAAGTAATATAAGGTCTATGATGCCAATTCCAATCAATCCATTTTTAATTGGGTTCATTTTTATTGGGTTCAGCATCAAGTAATTTAAAGTAAGTACTATACTATATTTTTATTACCAATATCCATATTTTTTGTTATGTTGTAATAGGCTGTCATTTATAGCTTAAGCTCAAGCCCGTGGTATTCAAAGAGGTGCCTGGCGGATTGTTGACAAAATGGATATTCTATGCGATACCCTGAAGGCCTGAGACTGACTATGTGCGGCGTAATCTCGTGCAAATCAAACCCAAACTGTACTGCCAGTGACATTCATCCTGGTAGGTACCAAGATCAAAGCTTACCATAGTTAACTACACAAAATGCAACTATGATGAAAATACTCCATTACACTTAAAAATTTGTTTTTGAAGGTACAAAAAATATGAATATCGTGATTAATTCCGGGTTAATTAAGCAATATCGAGAACATTTAAATTAATTAATTTTAAGATATATCTAAAATTTTGTGGGTCATGCATTTCCTAACAACAACATTTTACTCCAAAATCATATTACGGTTAACGAGAATCATCACTGTAATCCTAGTACAATTTATGTCATGTTATGCCATATTAGACGTTTTCTTCTAACGGGATGGCAGCTGTTAGGAAAACAGTGATCAATCACGTTAACTTTAGGTATCCATCAGGTATACACTAATCCATGCCAAACGAAAAAAACAAAATCATGCATGTGCGTAATTAAAATAACGTAGTAGTAGTAGGTAACGTCAGAAATTTAAAGTTAAAATGTGATTGATGTTTAGTGCCATGGTGAAATCAGAAAGCGGAATAGGTAAAACGTCGTAATATAGTTATTGTGTGTGTAACAAATCAACTCTTTAAATTGACACTTTTTGTGATCGATAAGCTTTTAGACGATGAAATAGTTTTGGTTGTATGAACTGAACAGCATACAGTATCCGCTTCGCTTGAGCGTGCAGCGAGCGAGGCATGCAGCGTCCATGTAAAACATATGTAAACGCCGTCGCCACAACGCCGCTCGAACCGCTTCTAGCGGGCACTCAAGGCTGTACACATCAGAGGGGCTCGCTTATATGTCGGACGTATAGCATTAGTCCCTCTCGTACTTACATAGTTGACAGTAAGGGGCGAATGCTATTTGTCCGACATATAAGCGATCATCTTAGCCCCTCTGGTTTAACGCAGACCAGGCAGCGCGTGTTTACTACCTACACAAAGCTGCGTCACACATCACAAATAAAATAAAGGAATGTGTGTGGTTAGCTGAAACGCGTAATAAGGATTGGTTCAATGGATCTCACTCCAGAGGCAACATCGTGCGGGTGCTCACACAACCGTCGCGACAATAAATGACACCCTTAATGTCCTTACTCTTGCCAATTATGCTTTTCTTCGATCGCATAATGAGCAAATACCATCGTGTATAGTGTTGTGAGTGTTGAATGTTAGTGTCATATTCACATGATTAAAGAATATTTCGCGTGTGTTCTGATTTAAAAATAGAAAATTACATAACAGTTTATTGACATTGTGAAGTTAAGAAGCGAGTTTAATTCAAACATGACATAACTTGGCACATTTAAAAAAAGGAACATCGACAATAAAATAAGATGTTGATGCAACAAGACAGACAGCACCGTTATCTTGTAACAAGTATTCGTTACAAGAGACTCAATATTCTGAAAGTGGTTCGTACCGTTCTGGTCGCTGGCTCTGCTTTGTCGTCCTGCTTGCTCGATTATTTCATTTAATACCATTACATCTGAAAGTGAAATAAATTACTAATAATCTTTACACGTGCACATATATTCTAAAGTCATATAATCGATTTGGATTCCAGGATGACACGCCATACATTGATCAATGGTCGGCGCCGCAAGGGTGCGCTGACGACTGAACAGTGATTGACGGTGTCTTAACTTATTAAATGAACTTATAAAATATTACCTCTCATATCAACTACGTTAGGCTGTTGCGACGACTCTATAAAAGGGTTATCATTTGGAGGTTTCAGTACTTTTCCAGCTTCGTCCGTGCATTCACTCATTTCCTGAAAATAAATGTTAAATTTTAATTACCTTTAGCTAAACAGCCCCATGTAGGTATTTTAGGAACCCCAAGAGAAATTTTGGCATTTGATCACAGTCCTTAGCAGTTTAAGTGTAGTGGCAAAACAATATTACTGGGACCAGTAAAGCAAATAGAGACCGAGTGGTTCTTAGGTTGGTATTTCTACTACTGACCGCTATTGAAAATTTCTTGCCATAAGACAACACTCACATATTCCCTAAGAGGCCGCGAGGCGAGCGAGGAGTCTTGTCGCTGGGGCGGATACCCGTGCGGCTGTGACGTCACGCTGTGATTGCGCGACGCAGAGCGCACGCGCAGCCGCTCTTCCTTAGTCTTCATCTTGCCACCCAGCAGATCGCCGTGCGATGTGTATGACAGCCGTGACTGGTGCGAAGTGTAGGACGAGTGACGGGAACCTGGAATGGTTGAATGGGTATTTTAAATTAACAACTTTATAAGAACATAAACCGGGATACGTTAGAAAAAAAACCGACCGATTAAGGTTTTTCAATCAAACTAAAACGGCATTTTTAGGATTCCGTACCACAAAAGAAAAAAAAGGGATCCCTTATAGGATCACTTTGTTGTCCGTCTGTCTGTCTGTCTGTAAAGACCTTTTATCTCAGGAACGCTTAGAGGTATCGAGTTGAAATTAAAACCTAAGACCTAGATCTACAGTCCTTTGAAGTTGTGAAAAAACCAAACTTGTAAGTTAACGTAAAAAAAAAACAGCCGTTTATGCCGCAAAAAACGTAAGTATATTTCGACACTCAAGGGAATCAAAATTTATAGACCCGTTAACCTATAAAACTATGAAATTTGGCAAGTAATATTGTTATATACTACAAGTACAGGGAAAAATCTGAAAACTATATATTATATGTAATGAAATTATACAAAATATCCTACTTAATATTATACATACGAAAGTTAGGATGTTTGGATCTTTGGATGTTTGTTAAACAATTACGCAAAAACGACTGAACGGATTATGATGAAACGTTGTATACATAGAGTTTTTAGCCTAGATTAACATATAGGGTACTTTTTATCCCTTAAATTATCCCTCAAATTGATAATTTCGGGGGTGAGAGTTGAACTTATGAACCAGATCATAGTCATGTAGATATTTACAATGACGACTGACGCACGGAAATTTGTCTCAGAATAACCAGCATAGGGCTGACGTCCGAATATGCACATATTTGTCACGAATCTCAGGGTCAAGATATAATAAGGACGTGCGAGTATGGCGAGGCGACTCTATAGACAGTTGTCAATAACACGATAATTGACAACGACAATAGGTGAAGTTGAAGCTAATGAACATAATTTTACAAAATTTACTACTTTGAGTCTTATAGTGGCTAAGACAAAGAAGGTTTTATCATTATTTAGTTTATATTTTTGCGATCGTAGTTGTAAATTGAGTGATTTCGCTTCTACTCTGGTATTACAAGAGTTAAATAGTCTCCAAACGAAAACTACTTATGTTAATTAAAATCAAAGCATTTCAGCCCCTGGCGTTCTAGCAATTACATGCATAACCGCATAAAAAATAATAGATTAGAGTTACTTAATATACTTACCCACAGCCTCTAAAGCGCTTGCGATATAAATATAAGCCATAACTTGCTGACCCATAGAGCCGTAATAATTTTAATACTTTTAAATAGGAGCTTAAATAGATTGCACTTTGATATCTGCCTACCGTAGTTGTTAGAACCGGGCTCAAGTAAAATGTATGGAGTTGTTAGAGTACTTTGTTTACAGTCACAACAATGACTCGTGAAGTGGTGATTTAAAACCCTATTATTACTAAAATGTAGGTAATCCTTGACATGTTTTTAGTTTAAAATAATCGGTACCTAAGTAGTTCATTGGATATCTGAAAAAGGCTTTCGCAAGTATTTTTTTTAAAGTTCCATTTTCAAAATTATTGCAAATTAGCTCTAGTATAACCCACTTCACGGAATAGGTCGAATTACTAAATATAAGTTTGTAATTTCATCACCTTTGCATGTATTTTTGTTTTGTGAACTCGGTTCATGTGCTAAAAGAAATACTACGTTATTCAGGCGCTCATATTAATAATATAAAAAAAAAATCTGAATTATTAGGAGTCGGGAGCGAGTCAGACTCGTACTTGACCGGTTTTTTTTGTGTCCCACTGTTGGGCAAAGGCCTCTCCCCATGATGACTGCCGTGTTTGTGCTTCTTGCGGCCAATTGGCGAGTAAGGCGTCTAAGTCATCCCGCCATCTCCGTCTGCGCCTGCCCCGTCTGCGTCGCTCTTGTGGCATCCATTTGGTAGCTATATTAGCTCACCTGTCCGGATGTATGCGACAGACGTGACCCGCCTAATCCCACTTGAGCCTAGCAGTTTTTTCGCCTACATCAGCTATGCATTCCGGATACGATCTATCCTCTTAACACCTAAAATGATGCACTCCATAGCACGTTAAAACGGCAAAATGAGTTATTAGCTTAGACTCGTTATCCAGCCTAAAATAGATGCTGACGCTGAAACATACGCGTATATGTTCGTACTAAGCTCGTGCTATTGTCTCTACACTTCTGAAAGCCTGTACTCGTTTTCTGTGATACATAGACAAGGACACTTGTTCGAATTAAAGATACTCACCTAAATTAGCATAGTAGACAGGAATGATGATAGCACCGTTCTCTTCAGACATGGGCGTGACGGCATTGGAGTCATCGGCGTAAGGCAGGTGCTCCTGCGCATCCAGGTACGTGGACAGCACGAGCGGCTTGCGGTCCGCGCCGGGCGGGTAGCGCGCGCGTCCGTTGGGCCGCAGCGCCATCTGGTGCGAGCCGCGCGACCCGCGCCGCAGGTTGAACGGCGACCCCGGCAGGGACAACGACGCCTGCCACCCACACTTACATTAAACCTACTGGCACGCATTCCTTAACTGACTGCTATTACATATTATTCATTTTTGAAACTGTTTTAATACACTTTCCTCAATTCAGATATAGTAGTAATCTCATGAATTCAGTCTTAAGATTCGTTTGCAGAGGCTCCTTTACTTAACTTTTTTTTCTTTACTTTTAATTTTTGGTACTCTATTAGCTTACTTTCATGTGCTGATAAACAAAAACTATAGACAAAAGTATAGGTACACAGTTAAGGAAACGCTGAAAAAGTAAAGTAAGATAACGAAAGTAAAGAAAATGACGTGCTTGGAATGGTCTTTTGCATCGACTCACGGAATATTATAAAAAAGTGTTTTCAAGTCGACTTGTTCACGGAAAAATAGTTCTAATTCTTTCGTGAATCGACGCAATGAGACAAAGTATGCAATCACTAATAGCATCTAGAAAGGTGAAATTGGTTAAAAGATAAACAATATAAGTACAGAAGTCCTAGGGAAGGGCAGGCGAAGGGAGCACAAACACCAATGAGGATTGAATGACAAACCTGTGAGCCCTCCCGCAGTGGCCCATATGACAACTGCCCATATTTACTAATGCGTTCGGGGTGAGGGACCTTCAATACACAAACAAATTTTGAATTTATAACAATCTCCCGTCAAACTATACCTTATATTGATCAAGTTTCTAAACATCGACCAAAGGGTAAAACGAACGCGGGCACAAAGACAAATAATAAAATACTAAAACGAAACCATTTTGATTGCGAGATAATTTACAGCTGTGAAAATGGTTTGTTATCTCGGTGACGGAATAGACTGCAGTGACAGTGATACATAAACAGGCACAAATGAACGAAATACGCACAGGAAGCGAATTTTTCATGATGAATTAAAAGCTAATATGAGGAAATAAAAAAAAATCGTTATACAGTGACTAAAGTCTACAGAAGTGTTGATAATAAACGAAAATGCTGTAGATACGTAAAGTCAAGTACAATAAGAAAAGCCTACACTTAATAAGTTAGAATAATGCTATCTGTACGCATGATGTTGATGTAGTTGTTTAACATTAGTATTTTTTTTGCGGACGCCGTGTATCTTATTGTATTTGTCATACGAAAGAAAACAATATCTCAATGGACATGAGTAAAAGCGAGTTAGTCAGGTAACTTTGTTTATTAACACATGAAGTAACGTGGTGTCCGTAACATGCACGTCTGCATACACCTAGTTCCTAGCTGTGGCTACCTGCTGTACGTCTACGTCTATAGTCATGAAGACAGTTCTTTTGTTTTTAATTGGATGATTAAAAGCCTCTGTTTCGAATCAAAATTGAGGAAAACAAATAATACATTCGTACCAATCGTGTAAAGTTAAACATATTTAGGCCGAACCTACCTCTTTGTCGGCGATTCGTTCTCTTTCAGTCCGGTCTGTCTCAAACACAAACATGGCAAAAGAAACAATCTACCATGACAATAGAGTTCTCTCTCCAATATTATTCCTTGATAAATCATTCACCAAATTTCTGTTGCTTAATACCTAAAATATTAATTTAATTTCTAGCTGTTTGAAAATTTGCTATATTACAAACTGTAGGTATATGAAGTACCGTATTAAGTATTAGGGGATCTAAAGAAATATTATTGGAGATTTTGTTTTTTTTCTATGACGAAATACTACTACTATATAAATGTTTGTTTATTAAACTGAAATTTCATGCTCTTTGCTATTGAAAAAGTCTACAAAGTCGCTTTATTTATGCGGGTAAGTACTTTGACAAGAACAAAATATTAGGTAGTGTATATTAACCATCTTCACAGTAATACATAACCAATACCTACTTATACACAGTAAGAGATAATGAAAATGTTACTATCTAAATCTAATTGAGGAACAAATGTATCTACTTCACAAATATAAGCAATGATGGAGTTGTTAATGACGACGGCATGGCAATAATCAACAACAGAGCAAAACGCCTAACAGCATGCCTCAAGGCCGGTAGCTTGGCACGATCGATGAATGTAGGTAGGTATAATCTAAAAATAAAACAAGTAAACAGAAGTCGGCAGCTAGCAAAATGGTCATGTTTGCAAATATGCAGATGGAACCTCAGAATACATTTGAATGAAACCTAATGTTCAGAATACTTTCACTTAGGTAGCTATATTTGCACTAAGTAAAATAAAGTTATTTCGTTAAGCCGAGCAAAGATGTGTTGTTCCTTAGAACACGCGATGTTAATATTTAGAATAGAAATTGAGAACGTAATATTAGAACTTATTAATCAGAAAATTACTTTTGTGTGTATAGGTGACCAAAGTTGCTTACAGATCAGTGTAAGAAATGATAAAATTGAAAGGAAATGCCTAATATGTCTTGAAATGTAGATTGAACTATAGCCAACACAAATGATTCTGATATTTACATTATTTTTGGACAAGTTCAAAAAGTTAGTGAGAGGAATCTGTATATTTGCAGGGCACTGGAAATCGTAAATAACAAAGTAATAGACAGTGAACGTATCGTTAAGCTCCGCAATAGACACAAATAACAGACAGAAACTTCTCAACTTGAGCTTAAAGCTTAAAGGATGTGCAAAAGTCATTATATTGTGACAAAAGACGTTTGAAGATGGATTTGTGAAAAGATTTGAAGGAAATATTTGTGCCGCATGTTTTGCTTATGTAGCGTGAATGCTTCAGCTCAAGTCGAGGAAGGAAATTGTCAACTGTCAATGATTCACTATGTCAGTTGTCATTGTTTTTATATTAATGTTTTCTCGACACTCATGCCAAAAATGGACTATTAGCTATAATCATTGGCAGCTCGCAATAAAAAGTCCCGACAACTGTAAGATGGCACCAGCAGGTGTGGTGTGTTAACATTCACTAGTGTAGTGAACAATGCAAGCTGCCGTGGGAGGCAGGGATGGCCACCTTTCAGTCGCCGGGCACAGGTAAAGTCAACCACCGCAGTGACGCGAGGAACGGTCGATAGAAACTGCCGACTTTACCTTTAAAGCTGATTTTAGAATTTCTTATGCAGTTGGTCACGAGTGTCACACATCGTTTAAAAATTTTGTTTTGAATGCACAAAGATTAGAAATACAATAATATTTAAGCGATATGGATGCTCGACTACCTCTGTATTTGGAATTTACTAAAATCAGCTTCCGTCCGCCTTTTCAAATTGGTCACACGTCATAAGAAAAATTAACGACTTAAGTATTCAAAATGTTCCTCATTTTTATTTTAGTTTTACGCTATACATCAATCCAACTATGTTAAGATCAATTTGTAAAGGCGGTTAAAACATGCCCTTCATTATACAGAGCGGTTAATGTTAAAAACCTTGTACACTACACGGGAAATATTCCACCTGCCATTGGCAGTTCTCGGTGAGGCTTATTATGTACTTATTCGAAGAAATTTAGAAGAGGCCGCACTGTGTAAGGAGAGGCACGCGATAGCGTTCAGCGGTCGTACTTACCATGCTGACCTTCCTGTGTCGGCGTGCAGCGTCGTGGTGCGAGTCGGGCTTGTGCGCGGGCTGAGTGCTCACCGAGTCCTGGAAGGGGTCGCTTCGCAGCGACATACGCTCGCGCGTATTGTCGTCCTGCGCGCCGCGCTCCTGGTTCACGAACAGCTCGTACGACTGACAGGAGAAGTCGGAGGGCGACTTGGCGGGGTGCGCTTGCGCGTACGCGGCTGCCTCGGCGGCCTCCGCCATATCGCGCGCGTGCGCCTCTCGAGCGTCCGCCTTCTCTTGCCGTGCCTTCGCCTTCTCTTCTGCTTCCTATTGTGTATATATAATCACGATATCACTCCGAATACAAGACCCACATAGTTAAAAATAGAGTTGGAAACATTGATTATATTACAAGGCACCATGAACAGGGTCGTCTTCTCTATAATTTACGTAATTGGAACTTTAGTCCACGCACTGGCAGAAGCTAGGTCTGGGAACTTGCCTAAAATGGCTAATGGAAAAGACGTCCCTGACCATGACATGTTTGGATAATGTGCATAAATTGTAGTAAATATGAAAACGCTGATAAAGTCACGGTTCACAACATTGAGGACACATATTATTTTACAATCAATCAGCACAGCTCGCGGTTAGAGACCTCATAGTTTTGGCTGTCTGGCTCGTCCGTCCCGTCGTCCTCCATATGTGTGACTACTATACTTGGCGTGCTCATGACTTCCTTCTTCGCTTCGTCATCCGCAATTCGGAGATACCGATATGGACATCGGTGATATTGTGCCTGATGTGATACATTCCTTAATGTCTGATGTTATTTATTTATACTTACATAATTAATACTTATTTAAGAATTGAACGACGATTGATGACGAGCTCTGATTAATTGACCTAATTTTAAAGTCGACAATGAAAACGCCTGGAACTATTATAGTCTGATATGGATGGGATACTATAAATTGCAATATATATATAGTACGGTATCGAATAGCACCGACGTAACGTCCCTCTAGCCCTTAGCCAATTAATTAGCAGTAAATAATAATATGCTATATATTGGTACGCAGTTTTTTAGAATATTTACGACCGACCCGTCGTCGAAAACGGTACTATCCCAGGAGATCAGTAGTAAAATAGGAGGGCTCTACAATTGATATTAACTAGACAAACCCTGCCAAGAAACTCACCCTGAGCGCTTCCTCTTCAGCCTGCTCCTCCTCCTCGGCTTTCTTCTGGAGCTCGTCGTAGGACATGGCGACGATGGCCAGGATCAGATTGACGAGATAGAAGGAGCCCAGGAAGATGATCACCACGAAGAAGAGCACGTGCCACGACCCCGCTGACCTTAGCACCTGAGAAACAAACTTGACTAAAACTCGACCTCGATGGAACGTACCTATATGTGGCGTAGGTTATTATCCGCTATAAGCCTGTTGTTACTTACTAGTGATAATTTTAGAGTGTGTATTGTTTGTGCTGAAGCGTTTATTGGTTTGGTTCCTCAGGATGGCCTTGCTACATGCAGATAACTTTGGTTTTTAAGTAGCTAGGACGATAAAAACAGCATACATTTACAAGAAGCCTGATTACGTACCGTTTTTAAGCGTGCGAAAGGTATCCGGCTCGATTTTTCAATCGCCAGAAAAAAATATCCGTCAGTTAAAACTATCTGTGTTACTTTCTAATGCCATATGAAAGAAAAGGACAAAGCTAACATTTATTAGACAGATACTTTTATCTGAGGGTTGAAAAATCGGTCCTAAATGTCATTTTATATACTAAAACTGACGTTACTTAAGTTACAGACGTTAGTTACATAATCAACTGTTAGGTTCACATAAATGTATGATCACCACCGACTCACCAGTTGGTAAAGGTTCTCCCAGTAGTCCTGTGTCATGAGGCGGAAGGCGGACAGGAAGGCCCAACCGAAGGTGTCGAAGCTGGTGTAGCCGTAGTTGGGATTGGGCCCGTAACCTTGCAGGCAAATGTAGCCCGGCTCGCATTGACTGCACACAAATTATCCCAGTCAAACTAAGTAGGTAGTAATTATCCGGATCGTATATTATTCGTCATCGCGTTAGAATTTTATTGCTATTCTTTATATCAGGCGCTTAGCTGGTTATCGGTCTTCCATACAGACTTCCACCCCCTTGAGGGATGATTTCCGTGATAATAAATATCCTATGTCCTTCCCCGGGAACCGGGACTCACACTACCTCCATAAAATTTAATCTCAATCGGTTCAGCAGTTTGTGCGTGAAGATATAACAGACACACAGACCGACACACACACGCATTTATAATATTAGTACCTATTACAGATTTTTAATACAGATATTGATAACAGTAACCCCGTTACTACACACAAAAAAAATAACGATGACCAAACTTTAAACAAGTAAAAACCAATATGTAGAAATGTAAAAATGCAATTAAAATTAATTATAATCGTAAGTTACATTTTAACTAGGTACTCCAGAGAAAAACAAAACACATCAAACAAAATTACGGCACGCGACATTTGTGTAGGTACGGAGAGATGCTTAGTAGGCACTGTGTATGTAGAGATGTTAAAAAAAATCTTACCCAGCTCCCGAAGAATTACCGCACAGCGGGCAGTCCCCGGATTCACCTCCGTACCAATTTGCTGTGAACATTGTAGTTTATATAGTCATCGTCGAAGTCGCAAAGAATTATTTGGATTTATTAAAACTTTACATAAGGTAACGTCCCTGTGCTCGGCACTGACCCAACACATTGCATTTTCAATCTTATGTCATGATGACAGAGGTGACTAATAAGTGTCACTAAGGTGTCGAGTACTGGGACGTTTACCTTGTAGGTGCATGGGAGTTTGAGTACCTATCAAAGTTGGTTCGTTCGAACAACAAAGCAACCTATAGTTGATTACTTATATGAGCAGCGTTAACAAATGAGTAAATGACGAATAACAGAATAAACCTCACTTTCGTTCTGACAAAACCTCTCCCAGTTCTCATCAGTCAGGTTGCCCCAGGAGCCGTCCTCGGGGAACACCTTGATGCACTTTTGCGTCAACACCCCCATATAGATCTGCAGCCCCATCAGCGCGAACACCGACAGCGAGAACATGGTCAGGATGATCACGTCCCGCAGATTCTTCACAGATTCTATCACGGCACCCACGATGGTCTTCAAGCCTGCGGGTTACGCGCATGTAGTGATTCGCTAATTGATATTTGTTTTGACTGAAACTAACGCTACTGCTAAACACTTATACGGCTAAGTTAATTCACTACAAAGAGGTATGGCTAAATTGAGATTGAACTAACTAAACTCTTCTTGCTAGTCTAGACTGACGCAAGGATAATTCCATGTTCGGTCACACTGTCAAACATTTTATATGAAAAAAAAAGAACAGTGGTAACTTTATGCGTGAACCCGAAGATATAAATTGCAGGTAAAGTAAATCTAATCTTAAAAAAAAACTCCTCTCCTAGTAGACATTGTTTCTAAGTGTGACCTATCGTAATAGTGGTTCCGTAATAAGTTTAGTGCGCGATGTAGGTAGTTCAACGAACTACTTCGACGTCGAGACATTAGGTGTATCAACAATCCCATTTTAGCCATATATTTCGCTAATATTAGTATAAATGAATTTACCCGGCACGATGGCCACAGTCTTCAACGCTCGCAGTACCCTGAACGTTCTGAGAGCGGCCAAGTTGCCGAGATCTATCCCCATCGTCACATAACTGCAAACAATACCCGCAACAACAACATCTACATTATTAACACAACTACAACTCTAAATATCGCTTCTTATTTCACTTTAGTTAGATGTTTGATCCTGTACAGGGATTGAGAATCTCGATATATCTTGCTAAAACACATCTAGTTATTGTCATCGAACATCAATAATAAAAAGTAAAGTTAGTAAACAGACATCTAAAGTACTATAATTTAACGAGACTTTAAAGTAATGACAAAAACTACTATCAAACTTGTTTAAGTAACGTATGCTACGTAATTCAATAAAGTTGTCTACTACTCACGCTAAAGCTATAACTACGAAGTCAAGCCAATTCCATGCATCTCTAAGGTATGTGAATGGCTGCAGAATGAAACCCCTGGCCATTACTTTCACCGCCGATTCAAACGTGTAGATTCCGGTAAAGATAACTCTGGAAAAATTCACCTCCACTGTGGAATGCCACTTAACAGAACAGATATTGTAATTCAGAATAACATTAAGCATAGACGACACTAATGGAAGTTCTGTATTTGAACTTGTCGAGATGAAGGGAGTGAGTCGCAAAACAGTTCTCTAAATACGCAGAACATGATTATTTATGTATTATGTGTCTAGCAGTATTAAAAACATAGATGTATTAAGTAGGTATGTACAGTATATGAATGTAAAAAACATATAAAAATCACTCTTAAGAGCAAAGCATCATTAGAAAAGATTGTTATAAATATTATTGATGGATGCAATCAGAAAAAAACTTGATCAATTTATACAAGTAGTTGTGTAACTAATATTAGGTCATGGAATAGTAATATTGTTGTTCTAGCTATGTAACGTATTTTTAGTACTAGACCATAGTATAAACATCTAATACTATTTATAAATGTAACTGGATCATATCAAGTCAGTTTACGTAAAATCTATAATTTATAAGTAGGTATTTACCAATCACTTTAGTACTATATGTATAAGTACAATATCTAATACATTTTACTTCCGATAATCTAATAAATTAATTCGGTTACTAGCTGATTATAATAAATCTATCAATTTTGAAACTAGCGTGCAAACTACTAATTAGTTTCTAATATAAAACCTAGTATTATGAGTATAGTCCAATTATGTATCAAAAACTGTAACATATAACCCGTGATGGTCTGTATAGGTTAGCTAGTTGGACAGTAAAGAGATGAAAGTTAGTAGAACGTAATACTCACTCAGTACTTTCGACAGTAGGCGTTGTAGGCATTATCATAAGAATGCAGTTCACTAAGATAGTTGTAATAATAAACAACGAGAACAAAGGGTGCACTAGAATATATATCGCCACTCTTCTTATTGGGTTGAACGGGTCCAGTATCCATAAGGCGTTGGTGGCAGAAAATCTGAAGATATCTTTACCCTTGCTTATGACTACGAAGGTCTGAAACAAAGTAAACACCCGTGAATTAGATAATCCAAATTTAGTAACATTAATCCCTTTAACTCGTACAAGTAGATTGCCACAGTAAAACCAACTAAAATAATTAAGTAAGTAAATTCTATAATTGCCTGCTATACAACGATTCAACTTTGATCTTATTAATTGGAACTTCGTACCATTAGTGAGGTATCAACAGTAGGTATTAACTCCGTACACTTTGAATACTAGGTCCCTACATTTAGTTCTCTAAGTATCTAAAGTACCAAGTAATACTACACTAACCAATGTTATCTCATGATCTGATCTACCTATTAAGGTGGTCTGTTCTTTGGTTTTGTGAACTAAAACGTATGAATTATGTGTACTAATGACTTCATGTAAATTAACATACTATTGTTTTATATAATGTAGGTAATCTTATTGTGAAATAAATGCATCTATTGTACCTATCTAACCAAAGAGTTATTATCGAGAGCCGTTCCCCAGCGTTCAACGACCCGGCACTGCAGTATAAGCAATGCAGGGAAATTAAATTCTCGTAAATTCAGACTGTATTACACAATGTTCATAAAAAGCGCTTATCTCGCAAAGAGAAAGTTAGACAACCTATCCACGGTATTGATAGTATTGATACCGAATATATGAAGTACCTAACTTTAATACATCTCTTAGGATATTTTCTTAAAGATCATACTAACTCAACTGTATTATAGGAGACAATAAATATTAATCTGAAATAGATAATTTAGTAATTGAAGTTCGAGTACCTATCGACATTTTAAGGCGTTAAACAGGTAATCCTTGAAAGCCGACTATTAGAAACTAATTGTATTGGCTAGGGACAACATGGTGTAGAGTGCCAAATGGCAAATGTGCTAGTTACACAGTCATATAAAGACTAGGTATTCGTACGCCTCCACAATTCGTAAACTAAGCTAGCTCTTGATAGTCTTGCCACATACATAACGCAATTATAACTACCTATCGATTGTGGTACTCGTCATAAATGTACCTACCTAATGTCATTGTGCTTGTGTAACTGTCGATCGACACCCGCTATAAGCCGTTTTAATAATTGATAGTCAAAGACCTCTGCTAAACAGCTATTACTAATACATTGAATCAATCATTTCAGAATCGCTGATGACTTATTAATATGTATACTTAAGAATCAGAATAAAACCTGATAATGTGAAGTAAACTGATTAACTTTTTGTTTCATGGGTCAGGGATACATAAACACTTGTAGCAGGTACCCATGCAGATCTCCTGACAGGATGTGGGATACACAATGGGATATTCGAGCATTGCGTTGATTGTCACATTCGAGCTGTCAGGCTTTTAATTACAGAACTCTAATTCAATATTTACTCTAAGCTAAGGTAAACGTGCCTGTGCTCGCCACTAACCCAATACTTTCAATCATATGTCATGTTGACAGTGGTGAATAATATGTGTCATCTATTGAACACTAATGTGTCGAGCACTAGGACCTTTACCGCGACCCACAGGGCAAAATGTCAGTTGATATACTTATCCAAATGCATGTTCGAAAAGCTACCTTCCCAATAACCAGCCTGCAGAGCAATATATCAAACGAGTGTTTTTTTTTACAATTTTTAAAGAGCGTTCGAAAAGTTACACGATTGCAGCTGATCCCTAAACTGTGTCAGGAAACCGGTTCCGGGAGCCTGGCGGGAGAGCTTAGCCTTACGACAGTGTGAGGGTAAACTTAAGCTGTTTAGTTACAGATGGACAGATCAACTGAAGGACTCATTTTCCTCCATGTTTTACTCCATCATGAAGGAGGCGATGAACAGAAGCAACTTATATACTCAAAGGGTAAATCGTCCAGTGGTGACTACGATCCCCAGTCATGAGGGAAGGACCATAGAGAGAAAACTTACTGTTTGATTGTGATAGTAAGGGTCGATGTCCTCGAGGGGCGTGGAGGCCAGCTCGGGCGGGAAGGATCCCTGCATGCGCACGGGCAGCGGCACGCCCTGCTCCAGCGTGGCGTCCGGCTGCGGGCCCTCGTCCTCGTCTTCGTCATCGTACCGCGCCTACACCGGCAACCTTGTTATAGTGCGTATACGAAACTCCAAAGCCAAATTCTGTCAAACGAACGGAAGCAGAAAACGACTAGGAACTCTAGCTATAAGGTAGATTATTTTTGCTTGCGGTCATTTGACAGAATTTGGCCTCACAGTTTCGGACGTTCTACATATATACTTATAGCTAGCTCACATGGATGAAGGATGATTCACAAAAGACCTTTTCATCTCTTCTGTTCGGAAAATTCGATTTTCATAAGTAGATAGCCGCATTGAAAGTCGCTTTTCCGGCCTTAGGGTGGAAAGTTTTTTTCATAGTTCAATAGGCCGCGGGGCCGCGGGGCGCAGCGGCGCGAAGCTGCTGGTTGCTGCAGCGCGTGTTTTTATTACTGAATCCTTAGAATATCATTTACTATGATTTTCATTTCTAATTTATTTTCCTCATAGTCGAAATGAAAAGTAGAGTGTGTAACTCGGATGAAAGCACGCTTTTCACCCTTGTAGTCTCGGGTGAAATGGGTCACTTTCAACCCTTGATTGGTTAACAATTTACTAGCAGCCGCGCCGGTCCGCGTCAGGCCCGGAACGAATGGCTCGGGCATATACGTCAAAAATAGTTAGGTGGCATGTCTATGTCTAAGATCGGACTGTACGGTACGTTTACGGCTCGGCCCGGACACAGAACGGTCTAGTGGGAATCGTCCTTAATGCTGTAGATGAGAATTTATTAAACTCCTCTCACTAGGTCTAATAGCAATGACTTGATACTTTTGGTTTTGTGTTGTGGGGGGGTTACCGAGATCTCTAATTACGATTCTACTTTAGCTAGAGCAATCGTATCATCCTAGTAATTTGGCTGTAGCCCTACACGTAGCGAGTTTATCGCGATGTAATGTTAAGCCGCATACATATACGATCATGGTTTTCAAGCAAAATAAAGGACATACACAAATTTGGAATTAGTCGAGTCAAGTTTAAAATGTATATCATAATATGAGATCTTAAGTATATTTTCTATATTTTCTTTTCCTCTTAACTCTACTTTTGTAACTAACTAGCTGTTTTGCTGTTGTTGACAATGGAGCTGTTGTTGATAACCGGTACAACAACGAATACTTGGTATAATTGGGTATACTTGGCAGATGTAATTAGGCCGTGGTCTCTCGGCGAAAAACATAAACATAGCATTCTTCTGTTATGAGCCCGGGGATCCCCGGCACCGGTAGACGACGGGTTTGATAATAAAACGTATTTTTAATGTAGCTTATAATTGCTAGAAGCTAAATAACTAGTTGCATTCAACGAAAATCATTTAATTCATTAATATAATTTTAATAAGTTTAAGTTTTTCTTATCTGTGACTCAAATGATCGAAACGACGCCATGTTGCTAGTGACGTCATACCACTACAAACAGCTCCTGTCAAAACAGTTTCTGCTAGTTATATTAATAAATACAAGCACTGGATCGCGTTTTAGCTAAAATGAAATTCAACAAAGTATGGATTTCATAATAAGTAAGCAATAATATTTATTGATAACTGAAACGTTTTAATTACGATATTATTAACATATTAAAACAGACACATGTCAAGTACCCAACCGACAGTTGCTGTGTCACATAAGAGGGAATTGACTTATAATTGTGTAATTATTTATATACTATTCTAGTATTATTATGTGAATATAGTGATATTCTCATAATATTACTAGAACTATATTTAAGTTTTCAATTAGAATTTAAAGTAATGACCCTAAGTGCAAAGAGTTGGCTTCGCTATACTGGTACTAGGTATTGGCCCAAGTCAAATTGATATATGTAGTATCTAAGTGGGTTATTTTAACATTATGCATGGTTGTGGTATATGTTCTTCATTGCATACTGTGTATGTGTATTCTTGTACCTTATAAACGCTTTAGTAATTACTTAGGTACAACTTATATTCATACATGTCCATTATATGTAGGTAGTGTATAAACAAGCTAGCTTACAAATCTAAGCTTAAGTATACAAGAAAACCACGAACATGAGCAGAATTATAAGGCGAGTGTGACAATACTGTTGGACACAACTAGTATTGTTACGAGTTGGCGTTGGAAGCAAGTTTAATATTTTGTATAGTGCTGTCGTGTGGCCATGATGCGTGTCTGGCTGATCTAAAAGCGCATGTGGTCCAAATATCCCTCTATTAAGTCACCTATCCGAACGTTAATATTTCCTTATGCCGAAGCAAGAGGATTCACTTTGGAATGTTGACGATTCGAACTCGGATCCAAAATAGCAGGATGCTCGGGAAACCAACTAAATATATTCGTATTTCGAAGTATCACAAATAAATAGTATCAATTAATTTGAATGCACTAGGTAATCGCTAGCTAGGTGACGTCACCATGCTAGGCCTAAATGACAGCAGTCAATGATGATGTGACGAGATGAGTCCAGTGCAATGCTTGACTAGGTGAATAGGTGCTCGTGTGTTATGCGAGCGCCTTCTCTTTCGCACCTGGTCTATCAGCTACGTAAACTTAGAGTATTCTGCCGATAAAATTTGCCAATTTTTTTTTTATACTCAGGGGTCTAATTCTAAAGTTAATTACAACAAATGCACTAACGGCTGATCTGGCATCTAATTTAGACATTGGATCACAAAAGGGGGTTGGATATTTTCAATTAATATTTTATTTGAGATTTCTAGCTTTAAGTATCTATTGGGTTGTAAAGACGCTCGCTGTTGAAATGCATTTACACCGTAATAATGCAAATAAATATGACAAGCTCAATATTAACTACAGAAGAATAGCTGCTGTCCTGGCGCCAGTGCAACACTGGTTGCACTGGTTAGTCTGTTTTTTTTTTCAAAATGCTGGCCGAGAAGCGATGTGTTCAAGAAAATGCTTTACGAGTAAATGCAGTCAGAACAGAATGGGCACAAGTTATCGCGCAGTAACCATAATATAAACATGCCGCCAATCTTAGTTGGAACTAGCATTGTTTGCTACTCAAATGAATTTTGAAGTTGATGCGATAACTTGCTTAAATCATGTCTCTAAAACGAGCCGTAAAAAGGTAAAAGGGGCAAGCAGGCAATCTTACTTCTTTTTTCTTTTTCGTCCGCCCCAAATCGTTCTGGAATGATTTAAAAAACATTGTCAGAGCTGTTCGCTGCGTAGCTGACCGATTCAGAACGAAACACTTTCAGTTACTTCTATAGAAATCTTGGTAATTATCTAAGTCAGGAACGGATATTCGTGGTTCGATAGTATATATAACATGAACGTTGTTAAACCTATCGTCGATTGTAATGATGTCCCGCATGTCCTGTTACTAGTATCAGGCCATCCTAGGCCCACTCGTGACCAAATGGCACACTAGTAAGTTCCCTACGCATACGCATACTAACCTCGCCTTCCGCTCGTTTTTTCTCGAGTTCCTTTTGCTTGGCATGCTCCTCTGCTATGCGGGCTTCGATAGCGGCCAGTGACTCTCGTGAGAAGGGTCGGAACAAGCTTCGTTCTTCCTCGCTGATCGAGTCCAAGTCCACGGACATTGTCTATCGAACTCCCCCCGAGTGAACTCCTTACTGCATCAAACGATACTCTGTTACAATCAAAACTATAAATAATATACGATTATCATTCATACTATTTATGATATGAATATGCGGGTCGTACTAAGAAGTGAGTTTGACTTCAAAGCTTTTACAGGTGCTACTTTCATTTCATATAAATTTATTTTATTTCATTAAGTATTCCACTTTTTCAAATTTAGAACTCAAATACGTATTCTGTAAGTGTATCATTCTCCACGCGACGCGATCAAATGCTAACTAAGTATGGAGAGGTCAAAAAAGACGACACCTAATGCATCTTGTCAGTTTTCCCAACTATTACCCATATATTTGTTTGATAATTCACCATTGTTCAAAATGTCGAAGTAATGCATGTGTTCTATGAAAGTGCGCAATAGATTAAATTTTCTATTCCTGGTACGATTTTTGGCGAGGCTTATATAGTTTTTCCATTGAGCTTAGTCATCTTTCTCTGCCAATTAATAGGCAATAAATAAATGCTTTTATTATGAAATTGAAATGTTTTTAAAATATCACGCGAACTAATAACGCTACCATTTTTTTTTTGAACCTGACTCTGGATTTATAGGCCGGGCCCAATAAAGCGATAGGAGTGCGCGGTTGGAGAGTAGCCTGAGGAAAATCCAGAGGAAAACCTCCGGCACGACCACGCGTGTGGTTTGGAACACTGGAAAACTCTAAGAGTTTGCGCTCCAGTGAGATTGGTTGAGCGGTTTCAACCGAATCTGAGGTGTGAGTGGAATCGAGCTACTGGGAGTTTTGTCGCTGGTTCATTAAACCCAGCCTAGCTAAGAAGAGTCCAGCAAGAAACTCACCTAGGCCCGACCTGGGTCGGCCTGACTCTACCCGGTGTGCGGCGGTACCGGGACGAATAGGGACTATATGTGTCACTGTCGTCGCGATCGCGCGGTGGACGTCCCCGCCGGCGGGAATGCCCAAGTGTACCCCTCGTGTCAGAGTTGGACACCGTAAGTGCAGCGTTCCATCTTTCGATAGACGCTGTGATTACGTCGTCCGGGTCCGCAAGTGTGTGCCTAGGACGCCGGACCGTGCGGCCCCTAATCAGTGATCGCCGAGTAACGACAGAGGGGGGAGGGATGGGAACGTAGTCGACAGCCTTCCTAACTAACGGATTCCTATGATGGGGAGCGTTGTCAAAATAACGTCTGGCAGTCTGCTTAAAGAAAAAGGAGAGGGACGAATGCTTTGTACCTATGACAAATAAACAGCGTGGCAACCTTGCTAGGTTTTGGCATCGCCCAGGCAGTCAAGCAAAATTAATAATTATTGGCTTGGAAAGGACCTACACACAGAGAAAACTAATTTTTTTTTTATTATAAGACATCGTAAAACCACGTAATGGTCGGTGCTCGATGTCAGAGCCAAAACATAAATAACCGTAAAGCATTATAATTTATAAGTCTTTAGATTGAATTCATTTTCCATTCAAATTGAATCATCTATTAATAGATTCTTAGGATAAACAGGATAACCAAACACACGTTTCGCGCAGAGATCTACAGTTAGGTCCCTTATTATTTTATTGCGCTCAAGCGCTGGATGTTATCAGTGGCCGCGCGCCGCACCGTACAACTAGTTTTCGATATACTGATACGGGTTGCTCCAAGAAAAGAAGAAATAATTAATTTCTGTATTTGTTTGGAAAACTCAGCCCTAAGTATCGCGCTAATATTATTTGGCGTGATTTTATCTTTACATATTTTAGGGAGGTTGTTGATTAAATCCTGCAATATGTATTCTGAGGTTTTATTCCCGTAATAATTTTTGAATTTTGGTTTGCTGAGCTTATGCTTTACCATCTGCCTTGTTATTTTAGAATGAGATACTAATAAAGAATTGTTCAACTAGATATGAATAGGTAAAACTTTACAGAACTGGAAAAACTCATTTTCCGAATTGAATATTTGTTTTTTATTATGCGGTACAATAACTTTAAGACATCTCAGTTGTAACCTGTAAATTCGATCGAGGTACGACTAAAAGGTGCGACCGTAGCTACTCAACCCGTATGAAAAATACAATAGGCAAATAATGTAATGTAACCCACATAAACTAAATTAACGACATTTAAATCCACCACACACGCCAAGCGCAATTGAAAGGGTCGGGCTCACCCGCAGTCATTCGCCTCGGAACTCGGAAATCTAAAGCGAAAACAAGTTAGGGAACCGCGACACTGATTATAACAAGTCCTGACTTTATTCCCGACTTTAGCATTGACTACTTATATAACGGCTGGGTCCTTGGAACAGCTGGTTGCGTAACGCGGGCGCAGGAATATAGGTCAACATTTCTCGTGCCGTTAGTGCGTGGCCTTCAGCTCAAAGTTTTTGTGAGTTACTTATGTATCCTTGCGACGCACAAAATATTATAATTAGTCCGTAAAGTTGAGATGGGCCCTTAAGCACGGGCCGCGCAGTAACGGCGATTAATCTTGGGAATAGTACCATTATATTTTCGTCTCTTTCTCTGTCGTACCTAGAACGACATCTTAACTTTTCTTAAGGGAGCTATAAAATTATTTCGTTTGGTTATTCAGCTTATTGACAAGCAGACGCCAGAATCCCCAGATATTAAATTACCAATTCAAAATAAACAAAACAGAAGCGTACCTAAGTCGAATGATTGAATTTATTTATTTATGTCAATTTGTATTACTGTAGTGAATGAAGTATAGTGCGTTAGTGCGTTGTTGATGGTTTGGTGATTTTTGTCTGCCTCCTGATCCTGATAGTTTATAGACGTAAATAGTTACGTCTACATAATTACACGTTTTGAGTGATCAGATTAGTACTGACATGTAAATCAGACGATTTACCCCTAATAGACATTAGGGAAGTTTCAAGTTTATTTTTCAAAGACAATTTTGTTCTCGATACAAAATGACCACTCTCTATTTACTTATGAATTTTGAAATAAATTAAAGCCTGGAAAGTTTCATAGAAATCAGTTGAGTAGTTTATAAGATTAATACGAACGTACATCCTTTCATCCATCCACACAAACTTGCACGTTTATAATATTATTAGGATTTACAGACTAGCGAAGTTAGGAGTGAATTTATATTAGGTACAAATCAAATACAACAGTTATAATATTAGTAGCTTATTGATCGAGAACAACTACGGTACGGGGCGCGGTAAAGTTCCCCCATTTATTAGCCTTTAATAAGGTCACTCAGGCTCTGGCACAAACACATGCCTGCGAACTAAGTATATTCTTATTGGTTTAACATAAGCAATGCCTATCCTAATACCTACTGATTAGAAATGCGTGTGTGAACTGTACGAATTTTTAAAATGAAGACTGATCCGTACACTCGTATTAATACCACATATACCTAAACAATCTACGTATAGTATACTTATTACCTTTTTTAAGCAATTTGATACATGATTTTTACAGAACCGCCAATTTAGGTTATTCCAGAAGCCGAAGAGGGACAAATATACCGAATATTTGTCTCTCTTCGGCTTCTGGAATAACTTGTAGGAAATCATTGACTACTGTAAAATTTGACGGGTGATTCTCATTCTTAATATCATTTTATTAATTTGTCCTTACCGGGCCCGGATTGTTAACGACTTTTCAGTGATTATTTTTGACTATTTTAACAATTATAGGGATCAATGTTAAAATAAAATAGAGTCCACCGACACAACAAAAAGTTTTTTACACTCTGATTTCCTTAACTTTCACTTAATGTTCGGGCCGGTAAGAACATCAATTAACTTTAACAATCACCTGGTGTGCAGAGAAATAGTTTACATAGGTAATTTATTTATTTTAATTTCTCACTATGGACACATTTTGATACTTTTTGAAACTATTTAAAATCATGTGACCGCAAATAGACGATAATTTTGAACTTACAAAATCTGTTAATTTCAATAGGCTCTATGTTTATTATCGGATAGGTTGTAAGTAACAGGTATGTTCCGAGTTCCAACTTACTATGAGTGGCCTGCGAACAAACGCCCCGTCACTCAATCAACGCGCAGTTGGTGCGTTCTAATTACCGAGCCTTACAACCGTGGGTCTGCTGAGAGCTTTACACGGTGATTTTCTACAGCCATCAACGTTGCAGTATCGCGTTTTGCAAACAGTAGCACGTATTTGTTAAATACTGAGTGGGTGGATTGGGTCATACGAATATTTAGGTTCGCGTCCGATATTCTTTCAATTGTGTAGGTATGACTTAGCTCATCCATCGAAGCAGTCGCTATACAGCTGTACCGTAAACTGGGGTGACTTTAGGACACGGAACTACTTTGATAGATTTAGAACACTTATATAATCACTATGTATTTCTAGTTCTATGTATTTATAACACTGACCCTCATTTGACAGTGACCCCGGTGCACGATCGCACTAAACACAGCGTCCTATTTACGCTATTCCAGCTCACCAATCAAAGTATAATAAATATATATAAATAAATAATCATTTTTTGTGGACAATCTTACCCAAATCCACCTATAGTCCTAAACTCAGCAAAACTTGTGGTATGGGTACTAGGCGACGATAAAAATACATGCATACATAAATAGATACGTACTTAAATACATAGAACACATCCAAGACTCAGGAACAAATGTTCGTGCTAATCACACAAATAAATGCCTTGACTGGGATTCGAACCCGAGACCTCCAGCTTCGTAGGCAGAGCACTAACCGACTAGGCTAAATCGGTCGTCAATAATACACAGTGGCAGTGGCAGCGGCGCGGAGCACGATAAAGGCGTTTTTGTGGAAAGCAGTGGCAGAACTGAGAACGTCGCTCCGAAAAAATAAAACCGCTTGGACTTGCTCGTGCGTGACTGGCTCGGACTACGGCGCTGCCGGTGTCGCGCTCTTTCCACGTTCACACACAGTCGTTAATTTGCATGTCATAGACCAAACCAAACAAAAGACGACTCCAGTAGGCTAACATGTTAATTATTCAATTCATTATTGAGTCATTGGTATAACATAATTTACGTACAGGCTTACTGTCAGGGTGTGATAGTGTAGACGGGAAACGTCATATTCGCCTGTTACCTACAGTCAAGTGCTAAATATGGATGCATCCCATTTTCTCAAAAACTTTGCTCATGGTGAATTAATAAGGTTTTGGTACATATTTATGAGAGATTTAATGCTTGCGTTTGACTGTACGCGCCGAGCACGCCCTACAGTCACTCTATGAACGGCTACCGCTGTTTGTGCATTTCAACCTTCGGGTTCGTTAAGATATCGGTAAGTTGTTTACCTGCTAACAGTGAATGGGCGGGCGATGGTGCGGGGACCGCGCGCGGCCGCACGCTCGGCGGCCGCGATCTCCCGCCGACCACCTACGGGGGCTCCGCCCTTCTGCACAAACGGATTCAACTGAATATTATAAGCCCCTGAGTTATTAGTTTCGGAATGAAGTAGTTGTCAATTCATATAGTTAAACTACTAAAGTAGGTACGGTAAAATGTATATGAATTGACAGTATCATAGGATTCTGCAATGTTTTACTACTTAACGGTTTACTTTTTAACAGTACCTACTCAATACAAAATTTTGGGTTTCAATTCAAGTGGAGATCGATCTGAAGCTTATGTTTGGTTTTCTTACATAGAACGTGTTTCAAAGTGTTTCTCGTGTGTCATTGCGCCAGAATGAACACGAAATATCAAAATATATTTTGAATGCGAAATTTATGTCTCAAATAAACCATAACTAACCTATAAATGCCAGCCATTTCATATGTGGTTTACTCGTAGGTTTGTAGCGTAAACTGGCTAAGAACAGAAATCCCGACTAGAGGGTTCTTAGCAGCGAAAGTGTTCCCCAAAATAAAACTTTCCACGGCAAAAGCGTAAATCACTATCGATACGTCGTAGCTCGTAGCAAAAATCCTTTAACCGCGCGCACGTAGTATGTGCGTTATGTGCACTGGGAACTAATTACAGAATGCGTTAAAAATACTTTGGCTGGCGCTGGATTTTCAGTGGCGGCTGGGTGCACGTTTGAGATTATTAATTATATTTTAGTTATAAAATAAAGGCTCATGTTTTGTCATTGTAATAATTCTCCATGTAGTGCACAATAAAGCATTTTATTATTATTATTATTTGTATGTCTTTCCCGTTCACGGGACAATGGTATCCCGGACCTTTGGGAGGCGTGCGCGGAGCCGAAGTACCGAGGCACCGAAGTACCAAACGAGTACCACATAGCCAACACGTAGAGGCCCTTTTGACACTTTAATGAAATGCAAGGGATACACCGAGCGGATACTGTCCCTGCCCGTGTCATAGGACGCACACAGAGACAGCACCCGCCAGGGTGTACAGGGACTATTTCTGGTTGATGGAGCCTAAATGAACTGGGTTATTGGGTGAAAACGATGAATTAATGGCTGGGCTATTGCGTGAGACAACGGACGCCTGCCTAATAAAACTGTCTCAGATATTTATTTCCGGCAGACGGTGACTCGCTCTCTGCTAGATGGGCCCCCATAAAATAGCGACATTATAAAATGGCCTAAGGGCAACACCGGTCAGAGAGCTGGGGGTGGAGAGGTGGCACTGGACTTTAAACATATAGCCAACTCGCCACTTAGGTGACCACATCCACCCTCGAGCATCAGCTCTTGCGACTCCACTCTGGACGGCCGGTTAAGGCAAGCCAGAGGCGGGGGGGCCTGTCCCACCAACCACAGGCCACCCCCAGGAGGACTCAGGTACGTAGGGCCGCTACTCCCTAACAGCTCGCCACAAGCCGCCTTACGTTGACTGATTGCACTGGAAAACCAGTGGGCGATGGGGTCGTCACATCCCTACGCCTTTATTATTATTATTAAAGGCTCTAAAACAGAATATCTTATTTTCAACACTTCATACAAAGTACTTATGTAAGCATAGACCTTTGGCATATTATTAAATGCATTATTTATCTGTATTTGTAGTCATCACTGAACTTGGAGACGCCAATCTTGTATGAAATAGCAAAAACCGGCCAAGTGCGTGTCGGACGACGCACCGTCAAGGCTTCCGTGCCTACTACTACTAGCCCACATTTAAATTCTATATCCTATGCTGTTAATTTAAAAAAAGTCGTAGGAACCTCACGGCACTTACTTTTGATTGTTTGAGCAATGCAGTTTTTCAGCGATAATTCAAAAACGGTTAGACCTGCCTGATTCAAATCAATTTTCGTTGAAAGTATTTATTAAAGTACACATATCACTTCATTTTTTTACAGAATTTTAAACTTCGTGATTTGGAAATTAAACGGGGGAGGACACACTTTTTACGACTTTGACAGCTAATATCTCACGAACGGTTGACTTAAATGGGAAAGTTGTTTAGAAACGTCGTCTACATCATTTTTCAAGACCTATTCAAAGATACCTCACACGCCTTATGTGCATTGATTTTTTTTTTCTTCCCCCGGTTAATTGTATTGAGTGCTCCCCCTAAATTTTTTTTCATATTTTCACATCATACAATTACACCTCTCTGCCAAATTTCATAATTGTAGTATTTATATGCAGTATTTATAGTCTCCGAGTAAATCTGCCGTGTACTTACAGACGAACAGACATAGCAAAACTATAAGGGTTCCATTTTCGCCATTAAATACACATGTTACCCTACTTTAATGAAAAATAAAAGCAGAGTTGGGTGCCACAGACTACTACAAATACTATGTTTAGTATTCATTCTTCGGTGCGTTCAAGTGAAACTTTTATGATTAAAATCATTGCTGCCAACTTAAGGCAACTTTGCTATAATTTTTATGAATTAATTAATGCATAATATATTATTTACTAATATGAATACATACATTTATCATCTTTTTTGTGTTGTTTAACAAGTTTTATCTATTTTCGGGTATATTTATGAAAACGAAACAATTAAGATTCGATCCGGATTTGAATTCAGTTTAGGTCGGATGCCAAGTCTAGCAAATTAAAAAAAAAAAAAGCATAAACAAAGTGTCATATTTTTGATTTCCCACCAAATTCTTAATTGAAAACGAAAACATTCAAGCTGATAAATGATTATATTACTTATAAAAACGATTTTTTTGTGTTCATGAAGAAAATGTGTAGGTACGTTGATTCTTTTAATAATCCATGAAGAAGTTATATAGCATTAGTGAAGAAATTACGTAGGTAAGTTGCACAACTACTAAGGGAAAATATGGCGCATGAAAAGTCTGAAAAATACTTACTTTTTATTTGAAATGATTCGTAGAAAAAGTATTGTATGCAACGGTGTATAACTGGTATAAAAAGGCTCGTTGTGTCTTTACTTGCGATGTTCGCCAAGGCTCACATCGCAACCCACACCACTCGCCTTTTTATACCCTTCTTATACACCAGTTGCATAATATACTATTACATTAGGGGGCTGCGCCATGAAACGGGTTGAAAAATATTAATCTACAAGTTTCCATCGGTTTATTTACGATTTATGTGGATGCGTAGTTTGTTCAGCCGTAAACATAGACGTTGAAAATCTATAAAATATTCTTAGTAATATAACTTTTACTGCGGTTACCTAAGTTTCTTGCGGTGCGCAGTCAAATGGCGTATACGGTTTGCAAGGAAAATGTTTACTTCGAACCTCCCGTCATGGAGTTTATAGTTTCATTATGTTTATCTACCTGTCTAGCACTGGAAGGTTAGAAACTAAACTGTAGAAAAATCAGCCGTATACTTATATATAGTGGGATAAGTTTTGACATCCAATACACCTAAGTACAGATATACCTAGGTGCGATCTGCTTGTTTGTAATTGGACACTGTAACTTAATTTGCAATAAAGGCACGTGTCTGCCTACCTGTTTGAGTGCCTGTGAGGTGCAATACGAATAATTATGGCAAGATTCGCCACGCGGTGCACCTCATAGGCGCCTGCCTTTATTGCAAATTAAGTTACAGTGTCCAATTAGAAACAAGCACACTGAGTTCTTGTTTACGTATTACGTACATTACAAGTAACAGCCTATGTATAATAAAAAGTATGTGTGTGTGTTACCTGTCGTCCGTGAGAGCAGTGTGGCCGCGGCTACTAGAGAGATGAAAGTGAGCTCGTGTTCGCTGATAGGGACAGCCAGCAAATGGGCAAGATTTTTCATGTCCGACCTGAAACCAATGATGCGAAAATATAATCACATGGTTAGATGAAACTATGCTCTACGATAAAGAGAGCATCAATTGTTCTAAGATTCAGAGGGATATTATAATGTATGAATACGAAGTATATTACTTTATATACATAACGCATTCGAGTGAATGTTATATCTTTTTCTCCACGAAGATACGCTTACTCGTACAACGCCTGCAGAAATCGACATTAAAATCGCAAAACATGATAAAGTTCTGTTTTTTAGTATTGTGTATGAGACCAGTTAGGGTAATTATAGTCCAGCACTGAAAAATTTGAGGCGTTATGGACAAAACACATAGCAGTACGCAATGAGAACAAGAGTAAGGCCCTTTCTATAGTCACGTATAAACCTATGAAAATAGCTGTGATAAACACTCTAAGCTAGCTGTTTCTAAATTGGTCACTTGTCTAATTTTTTAATAGCATAAGTAGCTGAACTTAATTTACGCGCCATAATGGCTACTTATATGGGGACTTCATTGTAGATTTTTCTCTAATGTTATACCTAAGAATATGCTTTATCTACTATTTCTAAACAATTTTCTTAGCATTAAGTAGCAGGTTGTTAACGGTAAACCAATCAAGTACGTTGACCAGTTACGCCATTAATTATTGAATGTTTGTATTGAAAACGTGTAATATTCGAAGAAGACGAAGGGATTGAAATTTACTTTATATAGTAATATGTACAATATAGTAGGGAAGTAGATCAACACATTTTAAAAACTGGATTATCCGTGCGAAGCCGGGGCGGGTCGCTAGTATTTTAATACTTAGGCTAATTTGAAATACGTGTGACTGAGCAAGATATGTTGCTTATAAGTATGTTTCCACTTTGCCGAAATGCTTTGCTTGGTCACAGTTAGGAATTCGTTATTCAGGAACAATTTTATTTAATACATTGATTTAAACGTGTACAATTTTCACACACTAATAACCATGTATAAAACAAATTAAATTGGGACTTAATCGCATATAATTAAACCTATTTGAGGTCACTCGACGTTTCGTATGTGTTCCAACATTTCGGTGTTTAGTAATAATAACATCTGTCAGTTGCATATATGTGGAAAGCAGACAGTACTTATACCCTATTTCGGTTACTATCTTATAATATTTCTTTATATACATTCGAGGTCGGGTCACCCAAAATTAAATAACCGCAATAGGTTTTTCTAAATATTTTACACATGTTTCATTTTCATGATATATGTATTCTTCGTAATACCCAACAGTATTAGCAAATTCCCGGGATCCTATCTTAAAAATATAAATCTCCAAAACAAACGATTTTTGTGATATCTCGCTCCGTTAACGTTGTTTTTTTTTCATGGGTTTTTAGGAGTCCGATTGAAACCTGGGAACGTTAATTTTTTTAACTGTTATTTTTTAAACAAAGATCATGACAGGATTAAAAAACAGTACAAGTTCGCACTATTTTAGGAAATATGAAGGTATTTTACCGACCCGTATTCTTTGTCCGCGAGTGTACGAGTAAGTATATATATTATAAAGAAATTGCTTATAATAGAGGTTCGTAACTTACTAAGCAGCAGGCACGCAAATGCGACACCCAACAAAACCAAGCTGCCATAGCTGTCGCTGTCACGAATTTTATTCCAGCAATTTTAGGCTTCAATAATTTGCTACGTTTCTACGATAATTGAATGCGTTGCTATTAGTTTAATTAACCTAACAAGCATTTCATTCACTTTTTGGGGTCTAGGGTAGGTATCCCCAATTCCCTAATTGGTAGGATGTTTCAAAGCTTATTTGAATCAGTAATTGTATATTTATTTACTTAATAATTTCAATAGTATAGATTTTTACTAGGCGTATCAATATAATATTTGCAATAAGTGAGTCCCATAAGCATTATGTACTGTAAAGTATAGGCATATGTACGCATTATATACTGTAAACTTTTGTGATTTTTTAATACAATGTTCATATTATTTTTCACCTTTTTTAAACAGAATAACATATAAAGGGGAGTCCAGACAGGACAATTTTCGCCCATATACGCATCAGCTAATAGTTTTG
Source organism: Epiblema foenella (assembly GCA_963556455.1). Taxonomy (NCBI): domain Eukaryota; kingdom Metazoa; phylum Arthropoda; class Insecta; order Lepidoptera; family Tortricidae; genus Epiblema; species Epiblema foenella. Next base: position 7,886,086 of record OY747113.1, on the reverse strand, counting down.
CTGACTGTACATAAGGTTGCTTGCCAAATTGTGTTTTACTTAAAGATTTGTTTAAACGGGTCTAACGCGATATTTATGTATTTACCTTTGTTACTGACGTTTCGACACGGGTTGCACCGGTCTTGGTCGCGGTTAAACTGTCGTGTCAGCAAGTTGTCAACGGAGATATGGGTACACAACATTTGAATACCCTACAAAATTTGTGAATTTGTGTTTTTTTCCTACCCATGTTATTTGTTAAACTATAGGCTGATTTTACATTATTTCAGTTGTTTTTTTATCTACTATTTTCCTCGCTTTAGTAAGATGAAATTATTTGTGTTTTACACTGCTCCAAATTTATTTTACGTGTCGTGTATTGCAACACTCGCTACGCTCAGGATTCTATTTTAGAACCACCCGCTTCGCTCAGAATTCTATTTTCAAACCACTCGCATCGCTCGTGGTTCAACCATAGAATCCATTCGCTAGCTCGTGTTTCAATTCCACACTTGCGGTTAAAATACAACTTTGCACAGTGGAGCAGCCCTAGCGGGGATTTCAGGTTTTACTGGAGCGCGTCAGATTAAGATATGGGGGATAGCTTGCACTCTGTTCAGTACCTCTTCCATTTATTAGACCTCTATCTATGTTCGAACGTCTAGGGCAGCCCGTCAGATTAATAAAAAAATCGATCCTCGGACATACTAATAAAGCGCGTCAGATTAAGGTATGGTGGGTTAATTACACGCCAAAAAGGGTACACTCAATCTGACCATTTGCACAAGTCGAAGTAACAAAAATCGACAATACAAGTTAGTGTGTGCATGTTGAGTGACAGCGTATTCCCCACTCCTTGTCTCTGTTTTTCCTTTCACTTTTTAGGGTTTCGTAGCCAAAACGGAACCCTTATAGTTGCGTCATATTTGTCCGTCCCACATTTAGTCGGAGACTTTATAAGCACTACAATTATGAAATTTGGTAGAAATGTGTATTCTATGAACCGCTATATTAAAGTGATGTGAAATTATAAAAAAAATTAAATTAGGAAGGGCTGGGCCAGGGGGGAATTGGAACTCCCTTACCTTTACTTAGAGGTGAATTTGAGGTGAGGCGATATCAAACGAGTCTCACGCGGATGAAGTCGCGGGTTATTTTATTTTATCAGTAAATTAGAAAAAAAAAAAAATTTCAAACGTCCAGACCAAAAAAACCCCCTTCATAAATGTCAGGTCAATGTCACGTCCCAACCGTCAGATTAGTATAAGGGAGCATCTTTAGGGTCTACTATGAAAATCTGACGCGCTCAAGTATATTATTTTATTTTCAATTTTCTACCCTTTTGTACGGTCACCCTGACCATGCATAAGGTCAAATTAACATATGTCCGTTATCAGAGAGACATGGGCCGCATATGTATACTATCAATATATACTATTAATATCTGACGCGCTCTAACTGGGCCTGTTCTTTTTTTACATTTTTGAAAACCAATGGACGCTTATACCTCCGCTGGACGGGTAAACATCATATAACCTGTTTTTTATTTGTACCATCCAATTATCAAAACCCGATAGGTCCCAACGACGCTCGAGTAAATCAACATTTAGCATCGTGGCCTCCCCTACAATAGGTATATTCCTGAAAACACTATAACATAACTTATTCATATTTAAAAAAAAATTATAGTCATAGAAATCAATAAATGCACGCTGACCATAGAAAATTGTTCCTATTTACTGTTTTCAGATTATAAAAAATATACAAATTTTTCGAATGAGTCCGTACTTCCACAGTTACTAAATTCCGTGTGAATACAAAACAAGTTCATTATATAAACAAGAATATACATACATCACTTGAACGAGAAAATGGCCATGCCCCCTTGCCGACATGAAGACTAGCAAAGACATACTCTTTGTGTACAAGTAGTTTTTAATTTAGAATCAGTTTACAATTTGTCCGTCCTATTTTTATTTTGATCCACTAGGGGACAGAAAAATGCCATGCGAAATTTGAGATATACCGGAGGGACTATCTACTTTGTCGTCATAAATATCTGAAAGAGGATCACGTTTGAGTACAATATTCAAATGTTTTTGAACTCTCTCTACAGCATGTCTGTATTATGTATTTGATGGTAAATACTGATATTGCATCAGTTGCAAATTAAAATACGATATATAAGTATATATAAAGTCCTCTGTTCTGGAACAGTCCTAATGCTCATGATGTAGGTGTTTGCCCTTATCGGGATTTGAACCCGCTATTAGCGCGTATGCCGCTTTTTTCGTAGACTAGCCAGACAAGGTCGTCAGTAAGGTAGCCACTACATACTCAACCATTTTTTAGATTCGATACATCGACTTTTTATATTGGTGACACACCACAAAATAAAACCTGGCTGATTCACGCATCCCAGTTCCTCACCCATTATGTTCTTACGAGATTTATTAAGTCCATAATTTCTTAAAGCTGATTCAGATTAGAAGTTTTAGAGGATGAAAAACAAAAAGCATTTCTGTAATGGAAGAAATGAGAACCCACAGGAGACCCGCCCTCTGTTCTAACCTTGGCCTGTATAAGGAGGCTTATACCTAAACGTACAGATTATATCGGTAAGGGAACTAAGAGAATGTTCGTGTGGGTTGATCGTAGGGAGATGATTACATCAGGGAAACTTGTTTAACACAACTTATAATTTCACGTTCGAAAATGTTGTAACGAATAATAAAAGTTGTGAGAAAGAATAGGTAGTATAATTCATACACATATGTGTGTGCATCGCTGTTCAACATACTTATATGTATATAAACTTGAGCATGTATTCTCTAAATCAATTTGTACAAGAATAGGTCTACGGTCTCCCTGCTAGTCGTAAAAGGCGTCTGGGTACCAGGATGGCAGGTTTTCTTCACGAAAAAAAATGCGGAAAGTGGAGCCTGGCATTGGCATAGGACGTTCAGTTCAGAGGGGTGAGTAAATTAGGTTTTTGGACCATGCGTAAGGTTGACCTAAATGTAATTTTCCATACTACAAGTAAATATGGGTAGGTACCTAACGTATGTTTCACACTCGTAATCAACTAGAAGTGACAATAGGCACTCGACAGTTTTAGACTAATGCTACTTCGGATTTTATCTACACTAGGTGCAGCTAGATATTAGAAGAGGAATGTACCGTATATAGTGCTTAGGGTATTGTCTAGATCGCGCGCGGTTCGATTGCCGCGACGCCCGCACGTCGCGCGCGCTGCTGGCTCGAGGCGCGCGCGCACCACATCTGCCTCCGTTTGCCGCCTCTGCAACAACACCATATATTCAGTAAATGTTTATTATTTAGTACACCTTGGGCGATATGATAGATAATAAAACAGAGTTTGCGGGCACTTACAGTGTAGTGGCTTGCGGGTTTATGTCGCGGCTCGCGGGTGGGAAATGAAAACGCATCTTTTTTAGTGTACTAATCTCCCCTTACCTATGCACAAAACTATACAAACATTTGTTAATTAAAATATGCTTTCTCTATTTCTTATAAACACAAATTTTAAATAGACTTATTTTCGCAAAAATATGTTTGATGAACGTTTATGAATAGCTTTGAGTTTTCAAATATGTATATTGTGATATTTACGATTCAGTGCTATTACAGGAAGAGATATACGATACGTCGGGAGTGGCTTTTACAAACAAATCTTAAATCAAATTTTATTAAACCTCTTTACAGAGTTTAGATGAGGTGAAATAATACCATTATTTTAACTTAATTTTGTCATTTAATAATGCGTTATTTTAGTAGGCTGAGTAAAGAAAGGAAAATAAAGATTCAAGTTTGTTTTTTTTTCTATCGAGAAAATTTTAAGCAGTCATGTTTCGACTGTTCCGAAACACAGTTATATAGTCAAAAATCATATATCTGAACTGTTTCCTCGCCTGGGCAGAACAGCGCTTCAAAAAACGCGATATTTCTCATTGCATGGCCATAATAGCAACACTTAGTGTAAAGATTATTGAAACCAAAGAATATAATAGGAGATTGAAATGCATCCCTTTTCTTTTTACACTTGCCCAAGTCATACACATTCTTATCTAGTAGATACATATCGCACACCTCTATAAAGACTATACCCTTAGGCCTACCTAAGAGTAGTGTGTAGTGTTAACCTACCTTGTTACTGATTGAAACCTCTCTAAAGTAGGTAAGTATATGTGCATAATACTACATCGCGCATCGCGTATGACAACGATCAGAAAATTAAAACCTCCTTTAGTGAGTATTATATTCTTTGTTTCATAACAGCTGTATAAATATACGTATTATACTCTTTGGTATACTCTCGTTCGAGAGCACTCGGGCGAGATTGTACACGCAGGTCTCGCCCAAGTCTCGCCGGCGATTCCGACGGCCTCCTTCTGCGATCACGTTATGTCGCAGAAGGAGGCCGCGGAGCGGCAACGCGAGAATAATCCTCTAGCGGATCGGCTCCGCCGGCGACGGGCTGGAGGCAGAGCCAGGCGCTATGCGCATTTACTGCCTCCACCGTAGTGGGACATTGCGGGGGTCAGGGGATACCCTGCAAATATGTTCCCACAGAATTAAATGCGCCCATTCAACTGGCGCGTAAGATCTGCAGCCCGTTACCCTGTGGGCTGCCCGCCGAGTGTGTACAAGCGTTATAAAACGGACAAGTAGAAAACACGCCTGTCCGCCCACCCAGTAATACCTAGTTCTGAGGACAAAAACTCGTTATATGACTGGATCAATAACGGTGTTGTGTTAAATTGTGTTCATCGATAATCGAAGTGAATATGATGTATGATGTATGCTTACTGTGGGGCTAGTTCGATTTGTGTAAGATTGTCCTCTAATATTTATTTATTTATTTATCATTGACACAAATCTAAGTAACGAGGTATGATAAATAGGCAATTAGGCATATATGGTTATGAATGATGTATCATTAATATCACATATAAATAGTGAAATACCGAACGATATACGTTTCTATACAGGTTGTATACAACCTGTGTAGGGATAATACGTATCCATATTTTTACTCTTGGTTGCATGCTAGAGACACCAAGGGATTTATTGAAAGAAGGTTTTAATATCGCAGCGTCAGGCTTTCCTATCATACATATTTACCTATTGAACTGATTCCTTAAAATAATTACGTAGTTAGTTAGTAAGTTACCTACATTTGCGTTCTTTATCTGGAAGCGCTACCGTCCATTTGGTTCCCAAGTGTCGTTGACCGAGCGCGGGTCGTTCTCAGCATAAACTGGATACCTACCTAACATAATGAAGAAAAAGGTTGTTCAATTTTCAACTTGTCCTTTAAAAGTTGTATCACACTTGACCCTTTCGGAAGGTGCGTGTCCACCCTTTCGGAAGGTGCGTGGCCGCCCTCTTTGTAGGTTACGTGTAGGTAGGTACAACGTGAAGTGAAGTTCTTGATATGTAATTTGATGGTATAAACCTTAAAATCTATGATAAGTATATTATATTACTTATTGGAATTAATTGTAAATATGACCGCTTAGTGTGCTGTGTCACCCTTATGTAGAGAATAACATCCTCGCTTGCTATTCGCAAATCGTAACTACTTGCAACTTTTATTCATTTCTAAATTGAATGATGGTCAAACATGAAGTATTAGTTAAGTTTAATCAATCAATAAATAAATATTAGTTAACAACTTACACAAATCGAACTAGCCCTATAGTAAGCTCAATAAAGCTTGTGTTATGATAGTTACTATAAAAGTAGTCAATATCTTAGTGGGAACTAGTTAGGGGGTAGATGCATGTTTAGTTGTAGTTATATAGGTGTAAATCTTTATGTACATCCATCTCTGTTTGTTCTCCAAATAAATAAATAAACAAATATAAATACTTAATAGTAAACATCCAAGACTCAGAAACATATATTCATGCTCATCACACAAATATAATATTTGGCATGTCTGTGCTTTTAAATTCAAAAAAATCAAATGATGATGATGACGAGGCAGGTAGGTCCATTGATTGATTGGGTACCTCTACTATCGTCATATAATATTAAAAAAGCTGCACCAAAAAAAAACACTGGTAAGCAGCAAATAATTTCCTTACTTCTAATATCTCAATATGAGACTGATTCGCTTCTTATTGAACATTATAGTCGTACTGTAATTTTTGAAGTCGGTGCCGTATAAAGAAATTGCTTAAAGTTGATGAAATGGCTCTTTTTGTAGGCTCTTCGTAAATGCTAAATGAGTTTACTTATATGGTGCTGATTGCCTTGATCTTACGAAACACGTTATGTATAAATAATGCAATGCATGCCAGTAAATGAATTTTACTGGCATGAGGAGTGAAAACAATGTTAGTTGTAACAGTTACAAGACTCGTGCAGTTATCTCCGTCGTCTAATTACTTGAAAGCACTGAGACTACTGAGAGCTCATTATCTGTGCGGTGTCAGCGGCATTCACGGGCGGCGTCGCCGCGTCTGCCGCTTCCCGCGGGCTCGCTGAGGCGGCTGACAATGCCCAACCTATTTCCGAGACGTTTCAATGGCTGAGTGGCTGAATAAGATTTAATATCTAAAACTATACTTTTAGTTACCTACAGTCTTGATCTGCCACCGTAGGTATGTGTAGTTACACTTGGCACGCTGAGAGAAAATGGGTCAATATAAAACGATGAAAGTTTAGGTGCCAACACTTTTTATGTCGCGCTGGGTAAATGTTGCGCTCGTTCCATTACAAAACGCATGTGCGTGGAAGGTACGTGGAAAATTACCAATGCTTTTTAAGCACGCTTTTATTATGACCGTATGTCAACATTTCTGATTTTAATAGGTATGTTTCTATTCAATTACAGTATCGGTACGTTACACGTATGTTATAAAACAAACTGAAATTGAATTCCATTTCAGTCTAGTTGGAATGTTCATACTTCCAGAGACAACGCAATAAACAATAGTTTGGAACGTTCTGTTTATAATTCAGCGTAAGTAGGTAGTAGAATTGTACTTGTGGGAGGTGAACAAACTCGCTGGATCGATACCACCGACCGACCTCTCGGGAAATTCAAATACTAAGACGTTATGACTAGGAATAAAACAGTAACTTCGCTGCTTCGAAGAAAGATTGACCTTTATCAATGCCATCGTTTCTTCGTTGGACTGGGAAAATTCAGTGAAGAAGTATGTTGAATTGGTACTGTTAGATATATGCCTTTTCCAATATAATCGACAAGTCTAATTATGCATTCATTTCAGATATTTGTTCGTTTGCCTAACCGTATATAGGTAACCTGTGTTAGAATAGTATCCATTTTATGATTTAGGGAATAGATATGTAAAGGTGAGTCGGGTTTGGGTATATTCTATTTGTAAATATTGTTATATCAAATCTAGTTGCTTCATAAATTACATTTCATAAATGATCAGGTTATAAAAAAAAACCCACAAAATATTCATTTCACAAACCTATCATTGCTCAAATTGCTCATACTATAAATAATTATTTGACAAATGTGCTAAATGAACATTTGTCAAATAATTATATATAGTACTAAAAAAATATTAAATGTTAAAATTGTCATTTTAAAAATGATCAACTGCCCAAATAAATCGTTTATAAAATAGGATGAGCGGCCAGAATCTCTGAGTATCACTCTCGCCAATCACCTCTTGACATCTAACCACCCATGTGGTCGCAGATTTTCCCCAAGATTTTCCCCAGGCTACTCTCCAACCGCGCACCTCTATCGCTTTATTTTGCCCGGCCTATAAAACCACAGTCAGTTTAAAAAGTCTTGACATCTTCAAAACTTATTTTTATTTCGTTTCATCGTAGCACAACACTGCGACCTGCTGCATTTTATTATAGCACTAGATTGGTAACACAAGATAAATATTAGTTCAAAATCAGTTCCGCGGCACGCTCGCTTCGCTCGCTCAGCTCGCACGCTGTAGGGTTACGACTACGGTTCTTCCTAACCCTACTCCTCGCTTCGCTCGTCGTCGAACCTACACCGACCTGCTTTAAAGTAGAATATGTAGAAATCGAAAATTTCTATTGTAGCTTAAAACTTTGTAATTTTTATATTGTAGTAGTTAAAATTTTATCAAACAAATCATTTATTAAATCAGATTTTTACCAAACATGAATTTTGTTAAGCGTTCTTTTACCACATGTTTCTTTGCCAATTGTCACAAATAATAAACTAGTGGCTCTATGAGCTGTATAGACCTCGTGAGTGAGTTTTTTTATCATTTCTAAAATCTGACATTATAAAAAAGATCAATTATGAATATAGAACTTACTCACAAAATATCACGAGAATCGTTTGCGAAGTAGAGGAGAACAAACCGAAATTCGCCCACAGAAACTTACAAAATCATTGATAAAAAATTGTTTTTGAAAATTACCAAAAACTGACTCAACAAAAAAAATGTATAATTACCGGACCTGCTCACGAAATTTCACTAAAATCGATTCACAATTGCGACCAGTAGACGAGAACAAACGTAAATCCGAACATACGAAAGCATTTTTGTCGAAGCTGAAGCAGAGACCTTGGTTTCACTCGGTCAATTAATAATTTATCAAGTAGTGATTTATCATATGATGATTTTTCAAGTAAATAATTTGTCTATTGAACTATTTGTAAGATAATATTTTATGAAACAATTAATTTGTTAATCGTTAGTTTGCCAAACGTAGTTGTTAAAATGAATATTTATGAAATGATTGGATACCGCTTTTTGGGTCATGTAAAATATTTTTCACTTCTCATGCTCGAAAAGTGTGTCATATTAGACTTGTCAAGCGGGGCTAAAGTAGTACATTTAACCCCTAGGGAAAATATGAATACATATTTATGATTTACAAAACATTTGAATTTGACCAATCAAAATACTTCACCTATTAAATCCACCAATCACAGAACACTAATTTAACTCTTAAAAAAATATTTGGTATTGGGCATTAACCAACCAGAATACAGCTTTACTAAAATCGACCAATCTGGAAACATAATTAATTTTTCTAAAGAGTCTAAAGATTAAGTTTGTAGTAGTCCCTATTTCACGATAATTTAAAAAGTGGTTAAATCGTTCGAGCAACACTTTGAAGCGCTCAATGGAAGGTCAGTTAGCTTTTTTCGCGCGTGTATGTTGCGCGCGAACCGCAGTGTCTATGTTTTGTGTGTCAAAGGAGTATAGAAAAAAAATCATGCTGCAAAAGTATATATCTTCGCCGTGGAATTTATTGTTAATTTTGGGTAGGTTAACCTTTGTTTATTTATTTTCTCGCAATCGAAGTGAAAAGTAGAGTGTATAACTCTGGTCTAAAAGCCATATTACCCCTCGAACTATTTTCCCTCACTTCGTTCGGAAAAATAACTAACTCGTGGTAATATGGCTCATTTTAGACCCTTGTCATACAATCTACTATTAAAAAGCGTAAAAACAATATACCTATATACTTAAACCTATCTTATATTAAGTTTATCCTATCTTTAATGTTAGGCACCTACATTCGACTACATAGGTAAGGTATGCTAGCAATCTCCGGGTTATTGGAAGTTTGGCCTACTTAGTATTTTAGAACGGCAATCCAACGCTACAAACGCTGATTTTCGTACTGTAGGAACATTTTAGAATTGTGTAAACTTGACTCGAAGGAGTGAATGAGTTTTTCAGGCAGCACAATCAACTTTTTTATTGTTGTTCTTAGGAGAAACCGACGGACAACCCAGAAAGGGAAATATATACTTACGATTCCAAAAATTGAAATGAAAACGAAGTAGTCCAAGAGGAAATATTATCACCCACTGTTGACTCAAGACCTTCTCATGTTCACGACAGATTGCCCTGTTTTGTCATCCACGACATGACTTCTCCGCCGAGTGCCAAAAATCATCTCAGCAGAAGAAAGACAATAAAATGAGACCGTACTAGAGAAGAGAGAGAATGTACCGGAAGTGGACAATTGACTAGAATTACAGACTTGTGAACTTTTACGCATAAGAAGGGTTCGGTAACTAAATTATAACTACGAGAGTGTCGAGTAATTACTTATCGCGAAGCGTAATTTTAGTAGGTACGTACTATTAAAATTACTACTTACTACTCGTGAATTACAGAATTGGTAAAACGTGGTAAAACGTGGTGAAACGGATTAGTTTATCATAAGTAATATATTATTGCTGCCTATATCCAGTTTTTGCCACAACATATAAGGCTGTTCTTTTTATTATTTCAGACCATAAGATTAAGATAGGTAACTAACTATATAGATTATATAGACTCATGGATCCCAGCCAAACTGTGCAAACAGTTTTCCGGGACGTAGTATTTATTTTTAAGTCAAGGCAATTGCTACTGAATAAATGAAAAACTAGTCCTATCCTGTCAATACAAAATACAAATACAAATACAAAATAGTTTATTTATACACAGTGCTATTAACATTACCAAACGATCAAAATATATAAAAAAAAGAAAATGTTACAGACACTGCATGACAAAGTAAATTAAAACACTTTTCTGTGACCCCTACACTAGGCTAGGCCTGTATCGTAGGCTGACACAAGATCCGATTGCCATTTAACTGAATATCTTGCGCTAAAGACAAAAACATTATAAACTAAGAAGAATATACAGAAACAAAACAAAATAAGCCAATCGTGGAGTTGAAATTTAAAAAGTTAGACTTTTAATAATTATTAGGTACTCGTCGTAAGTGTAACGGTATGAGTGTGTTAATAAGCGAGTGTGTGTATGTATTAATTAGCGTGTAGAGTGGGTGAGAGGTGTGTAAATTTGTTTATTTGATTATTTTTTCTGTTTCATAATAGTTTAAAGAGCTTAACCAATTGTAAGTTACAGTTTTTACCATCCCTATAGTACGAGTTTTTAGGTCACAGGCTTGATTTACCTTCCTATATATGAACAAGCACATATGGGTACCCAGTCTTTTTGCAAACTTTGATGCACTTCGTTCCTAAAGCCCTATTTGGGCGTATTCTCTCAAAATTTCACCTATTACTTTTTTTCTCGTAATTTATATAATTTTATTTTAATATAATATTTATGTATAAAACATTTATTATCAAAAACACAGCTCATCTTCAGAAATGAACCAATAATTGGGCGTCGTTGTAAAATGTCAAGGTTGTCTGTGGCTATGCGTGTTTTAATATGCAGATATGAGATGTAGACAAGATTTGAACCATTAGGTACTTCATAGGTTCTGCTTTGCCATAACGAACCCGATTTGAGAATTAGCCGCAGTATAGTTTACAGTAAGTTGGCTGCACGGGTCGGCACCGCGATCGGATCGATCGCTACCCCGGTCAACGCTTCGCTAGGCATCGCGCGAACTGACTCTCCCTTGCCGGTAAACATTGAACATATGATATGACTACACTAGCTTTTTCGCGCGACTTCGTACGCGCGTAAATGGTAGATTCATGTTATTATTTATTAGCCATACTACTGGCAAATTAGTGCATTTTCGGTAGTGTATGTGTGACATATTTCATTGGAAAAATGTCATCATCCAAATACCGTAACAACTATACGTATTAATAATGAACAAACTTTTAACCCATTTAGGGGAGGAATTTCAAACAACGCTGAAACATGTTTGGTTGTATTTAAACAGAGAGTCTATACAAAATTTCAAATCTCTCACTTTAAAATAGATTTCAGTTTATAGAATTTTATTTTCAAAAGAAATTTAGATTTAACAAAATTGTCATGCATAAGCAGTTTAGTACAAAGCATAAAGTATTTATAAGCTAGTTCTCAATATGTAAGTAATAATGTAATATGTAAGTTGTTTTTTTTTCATAGATTTTGTGTTTCAATCATTGTTTTGTTATACTTCAGGGTGCGTCCCTGTATTTTATTGTACATAATTATCTGAACAGAATACTTATTACTCTTTATGCTGTTTAAAAAATTGCCGCAAATAGCTGGACTTACACTTCGCTTACTGCTTCGGGAATAAAAGTTCTCACTCGAAACGAAGTGAGGGAAAATAGTTCGAGGGGTAATATGGCTTTTAGACCAGAGTTATACTCTACTTTTCACTTCGATTGCGAGAAAATAAATAAACAAAGGTTAACCCACCCAAAATTAACAATAAATTCCACGGCGAAGATATACACTTTTGCAGCATGAATTTTTTTCTATACTCCTTTGACACACACTTTCTTGATTGGTCGATTTTAGTAAAGCTGTATTCTGGTTGGTTAATACCCAATACCAAATATTTTTTAAGAGTTAAATTAGTGTTCTGTGATTGGTGGATTTAATAGGTGAAGTATTTTGATTGGTCAAATTCAAATGTTTTTTAAATCATAAATATGTATTCATATTTTCCCTAGGGGTTAAATGTATACTACTTTAGCCCCGCTTGACAAGTCTAATATGACACACTTTTCGAGCATGAGAAGTGAAAATATATTTTTGAGCAAATCCAAGAGCAAAATTTACCAACTTTGAGTGAAAAGTGCAATTATTATGAAATTCATCTCGTGCCTTCTTGGTACTTGTAGTTTTAGCTCTTTATTTGCCTTTGCAATAGTAGCGTTTTCGGGGCGCAGTTCCTTACTACTAATGATTGGAATCTTCACTAATGCAGAATTTAAACTGTAAAATTGTAATTATTATTGGCGACATAGCAACATTGTTAATTGAGCACCTATTTGATATTATATATTTAATTTGTATGACTTATAACAATTATTACTAATATTTTTTTGTATTTGTAAAGACGATTAATTTATGAGACCAGAGCGAAATGCGTGTTTTCGCAATGAGGGTAGGTGCATTATACGTTGGTTGTCGGTTGTGCGTTGATGAGTCAGTCAGTCAGGTCTTCTTCTTATATATATATAGATCATACATACCTAATCACTGTACAACTGAATTTATTCAGAAGTTCGTCGGTCCAATTGAGAAAAGTGACTTGCGTAGTACGTTTATGTTATGCTGCAACAAAACATTATCAAATTGGATTGCGAATAACAGGCTTTAGAGAGCATTGGACTCCGGGTGAAAAGAGATAAATTAAGACCGAATACATGATGTGCGACCTGTCGGGAAATAACAGTGCTGACGACTATCCACCAGTAAACATTGAAGGTACTTCTCTAAATAAAGTTCAGCAATTTAAGTATCTTGGCTCAATTGTCGCTCTGAAGCTTGGCACCGAAAGAGACATACAGCATAGAATTAAAACCGCCTGGCTAAAATGGAGGTCACTATCAGGAGTACTTTGTAACGCAAAAATGCCCATTACAATTAAAGGCCGAATATACAAACAGGCAGCCCGGCCTGCTCTTACCTATGGATCGGAATACTGGGCAATGAAAAAGGCAACGAACAAAAGATGCACGTTACAGAGATGAAAATGCTGCGATGGGCTGGAGGCGTGACGAGATTGGATAAAATTCGCAACGAATACATTCGAGGAACCTTTAAAGTTGCAAAGATCTAAGATAAATTAAGAGAGAATCGGCTGAGGTGGTACGGGCACGTAATGAGACGCAACGAGGACCATATGACCAGGGCTGTGATGGCAATAGAGGAGGGGAAGAGAGGCCGTGGACGACCAGCTGTCGCCTGGAAGAGCACAATCCAAAAAGACCTTAAGGCTTTAGAAGTGGACGAAGTGACAACACAAAAAAAAATGCTGTGGCGAAAACGTACGAGGAGGTCTGACCCCAAATGAAATGGGATTAAAGCTAGAACAAAGAAGAAGAAGAAGATCAAATTGGATTGCGAAATATACGTGAGCAATTGGTCCGCGCATATTGTCTGTGAAAAAAGTTACATGTTATAATGTAATCACTTTACTCAAATAGACCACCCCGTGTCATTCTGGGTGCAAAGGTGCCCATCACGCTGGCCGCATTACCGCGTTGGCCGCAATAGACAACCTTTGCATCATGAATGACCCGAAACGGGAGTCATGTCCTCTCACTCGGAAGCGGCGCCTGATTTCTGCCAATTTTTGTGAAATGGTAATTCATTCGTTTAAGCCCAAAACAAGTTACACGATAAGATGCGCGTAAAACATCGCCTTTATTTTCTAGCTGTCTTCTTTAATCATAATAGATTGACGCCTAACTATGGAGTATAGAAATAACTTGGCGATTCGAGGAAATAAAGATAGCTATATTATATATTGTGTTGACTAATAATCAATATAGTAGGTCAACGAACATTGAACTTAGGAATTAAATTCTAAGTCCTATACCAAAATACTCATAGATATCATTGGTCAGTAATGGGGCAGGCTTATGTCCAATAAAGGAGGACTTCCGGTTGATGATGATGGTGATTATGATCATTGGTCAATCATACATGAACAGAAATATATAGATAATTGCGTTAGGTAAATATTCAGTGCTGCTACGTTAACTACGTAAACACGAAATGTTTGTAGGTAGGTATATTTTATGGTGATCACAAAGGAGAACAGGTGTTGCCTACGACTGTATCTAAATGAATATAGGTATTTATAGACCATTATCGAAAAAGTAACGATGGCAATTAGTCTATTACAAGTCGTTGGCCATCCATGTAAGGGTATCTATTACTACGGTAGTTTTCGAGGAAAGTTATTTTAGCATCAAGCTGGTAGATTAGGTAATAATTGAAAATAACTATTTGGTAATATTTTAACCCATATGTATCGATAAAAATAAAATACCTACTCCCACTCGTCTTATTTAAATTATTCAATACAATTTTTACTATTACACTTCAATAATAACACCCGGTTCCAAAGACCATAAATGTGCAACCAGCTGATGGTAAATACCCGGTGTATATTAATGTGACTTATGTCATTACTTATGGTCTGGTATATAAATTGCCCATACTCTAACTAGTGATGATGACAGATGTGTAATTTATATACCACTTTAAATAACATTTTGCTAATAATTATAAGCACGCATAAACTATTATCTCCGGAAATGCAAATTTTATTTCAAGAAATAATTAATTCATTAACATTTTGATTAATTTTGGAGTCATAATAATAATAATCGTTTATTTGTTCAACATAGGTAGGTTTATACAGGTCTTATAGTTTTCTTATTGTGTCACTATGCTGGGCCGTCAGGCATACAAATCTTACAGCAAATTAATAGAGTTCATGCATATTGTGCTCCATTAATTACAGTCTAACATAAATTCACTTATTGTATAGTATCTTTTTTAGCCAAAATATTGTATAATTGTCGTTTGAATTCGGCCATATTCTCTATATTTATTATATCTTCTGGAATCTTATCACCTATTTAACTCGACATATTTTTAATATTGCTTGTTGTGTGTTATACTATTATTAATATAAAATAGGTACATCCCTGTTGAATAAACCGAGTTTCATTGGCACCCATTGGTTACGGATCCCTAAAAAGAGAAAATAAACCAAAAGTGTGTCGACCATCTCTCTGCGGCGCGGTGGCAATCACGATTATACACTATTTTCGTCTTTGCTTTGTTTTAAGGCGTCGAGAGACGCTCGGAGGTGCTATTGTAGCTTTCCGAGTGAAATCCCCGCTTCACCTTCTATGCTATTCACAACCATTCTCGACTTAACTCATCAATCTCACCATATATTACTACAACTTGATACCGAGATTCTCTGCAACTATGCGCAGCAAGAGGTCAGATTTTATACTGGTTCGATTGAGACGTGTGTCAAGCGTTTTGAATTCTAACCCAGGGCTGGCGAGAGCTACAGCTCACCTCTATAGTCGATCTATTTATGTACCGCTTACACTGTCTCTTGTTCCTATGAGGTTCATAATTATATGGTACATGTAAAAAATATATACTATATGGGAAAAGTATAGCTTTGCATATCTTTAGATCACCATTCTTTCGGAAGACCGTAGCTTATTTCTAGTTTATAAATGCATATTAACTCAAGGCCCGCTGTTGCGGTTGCAATCTTTTTTAAAAGACTTCTGTCATTTGCCTTTATATTGATTTATATTGTTTTACATTTTCAGTTGACATTATATTCCCGCTTGACGAAGACGTCTGCTTGGTTTTCCTCATTTTTCCTATCCTTTCCTCTCTCATTACTATCGAAGTATGTCTTTTTCACCCGCCATCAGTCCTAACAACAGGATATATCTAGTAGAAGAACGCTATATTACGCTTTTTAACCCGGCACGCGTGGAAACAAGAGGGCAACGACATATTAATATCAAATTTGAATGCGGAACGTATGTTTACTGATTGATACTATTTTCCGCAAGAGCGAAAAATTGTTTTAAGTAACTCTTTTTCATGCCGTGAACCGTAGTTCTCTTTTCCCTCGTTGTCCATTGCCCTTTTAATTATCAAAATATTCTTTATTCAAATAGGCTTAGCAAAAGTGCTTGTTGCTGGGCCTATTTGAATAAAGAATATTTTGAGTTTGAGTTTGAATTCGCAACGCCCGGCTTGGCAGACTCTTTGATCGTCGTTTTGCATTTTTCCTAATCCAAATCGGTTGGACTATCATGCACCATGAGTCTTAAACAATGGATATTTTCTATATTTTGGGGTGTAGAGAGTTATGGAAGAAACACAAACTAGTAAGCATAGAGAAGCGCGATGTGCAATGGCGGCTTTAAATTGCAGTCATCCACAATGTGCATAACCTCAAATTGAAGCAGAGTTCGAGATTGATGCTCAGTATGAATAATAGATATGAATATAGAAATTAAAAGTGCTCTTGTTGGCGGTAACACATCTCACAGTGCACTGCACAGCACCTGTTCTACGAAACCGAATGACCTAGTTTCAGCCTGCCGCATCGCAACAACTGTGTCGCCGCAAAAACCGGCAATGCACGGAATGTTCTCGTAATTACGCCCAGACCGCCCAGATAAGCCAACAAAGAACTAAGGTTATAGAAATTAGAACTTTCTTTTGTTTATAATATTTACTTGTATTAGTGGAGCTGAGACAATGGCCTGTAGGTTTTTTCACTTGTCGTAGGAGGTCAATCTAACTTGACATACCGCATACACATTATAAAACTGTTTGCTGTTAATAAAATGCCAAATGAGAACACGTGTCAAAATGAGTATGACACGCATCGATATCATAATTATTGTTATAAAAAGTGAAAGTCAAATTGTTCTTTAGGAAATAATCTTTCTAATAACTATGTAGGGAGCCACAGCCCTTTTTTTTAACCTGACTGTGGCTTTATAGGCCAATAAAGCGATAGGAGTGCGCAGTTGGAGAGTAGCCTGGGGAAAATCCAGGGGAAGTCTACAGAACGCAGAGTTAACGCTACGTTCTTTAGGAGTGCTATGTCGAGTATGTCAGCTCGGTGCTCTACGTTATGAGGGAAATGAGTCGGTTCCATTGGAGCGAGGAGATCGAAAGGGAGGCTGTCGATCAAAAGGTGATAAAGCTGATTGCCGTTGGGATTGGTTGCAATGCAACCCCAGTTAATATGCTTACTATTTAGGTCCCCGGCCACGATGACCGAAGGACCTAGGGAGGCTAGTGAGCCACAGCTTCACTGAAAGTGTCAAGAAAAGCCCATTTATTACCAAAATAGTAATAGGATAAACCGATAACTTCCACTCTACGACGTTTGACGACCGGTTTAGCCTAGTAGGTAGTGCACCTGCCTGTAAAGCTGACGGTCCTGGGTTCGAATCCCGGTCAGGGCAAATATTTGTGTGATGAGCATGAATATTTGTTTCTGAGTGACTAATAATATGTATATCGAAACAACATAGGTACTTATCCGACAGTATGCGTGCTGCTTTGACGTCCAAAAATACCACGTAATTATTAGTAAGTATAGTAGTTTCCTTAGTAATTATATGGATTTGTCCTTTTGCTCTATCATGACAATAGACAGATATGAACTTTTACGACAGCATAAGAGTTGGTATCAAGAATAAACGATAATTTTAGGCGTGTAATAAATACGCCCGAAATTATTGTTTATTCTTGATGTGTTCTGAATATTTTTCGCAACCGCCTCAATAAGAGTACAGTCAGCATTATAAATTTGAATAAATAAAAACCGGCCAAGTGCGTGTCGGATCACGCACAATTAAGGGTTCCGTATCAACACCTACTAGTCCAAGTTTAAAACCACTATCCAATACATTGTTGAACCAAAAAAGGTCGTATCTTCATAAGGAACTCACGGCACTTACGATTTGCTTGGACAAGACAGTTTTTCAGCGAAAACTCTAAAACCGTAAAACTTATGTTGTTCAAACCAAAAATCGTTGAAAGTATAAGTAGGTATTTTTTATTCATGTACGCCACCTCATTTTTTTCAGAATTTTGGGGGACACACTTTTAATAACTTTGACAGCTATTATTTCACAACGGTTGAACTTAAAAGAATAGGTTTTTTAAAAACCTCTATATCATTTTAAATTATATATGGATAGGAGGACACGACTATGTGCATTGAAATTATGCGGTTCATAGAATACACCTTCCTACCATAGTGCTTATAGTCTCTGAGTAAATTGGCTGTGACATACGGACTGACAGACATGAATAAGCTATAAGGGTTCCGTTATCGCCATTTTAGCTACCTAAAAAGTGCTACAATGTATCTCTATACATACTTGTGATGATGACTGTACAGTACGAGTAAGTTGACCGAGCGGCACTCGATATGGGGTCGGCACGGCGCAGGGTCTAGAGTGAGTCATCCGTTATTCATATGTCATCTGAGGTAATTTAATAACATCACAATCAAAACCGTATTCCAAAAAGGTAGTGCATTCAAGTTTACTCGTGCAAGATGACGTAAAAGACAATGTTCCGACTTTTGCACCTTACTCCTTTCTGATAAGGCGAAAAATGTATAGGCTATTTAGCTAGACGTTAATAATTATGTCTTCACATGACATCTTCCAACGTCTATAACGTTTTGAATTTCCTGTGTGTGCTCTCCTCCACGCGCGCCAAGCCTAATTTGTCTGAACAAGGGGCTTTACAAATATCAAATTGATTCCAAATCAATACGTTAAGTTGGATAAAACCTCAAGTAGGTATTTACCTAAATTCAACGACGAAAGATTAAAAATGTTATTTAAATAATTAAATTGTAAGCTCATGCCTTGCAAACTAAAATGTGTGTATTTAGAGATCGCAATTCCCTACGCACATTTCACCGGTGGGAGGTAGGTATGAAAGTTCACCCTACGCCAGCAAAACTTTTAAGCACCACCTTCCCCACCTTTATAGATAGCTATCACAGCTACCTAGATCCGCATCATTGATTTCCAGATCCCTGTCGCCGAAAAAAGATTACGTGTCAATACAAAAGAAATCTCTTATTACTCGTTATGAAAAGCACTGTGTAATCTATTGTTTTCCGCGCTAGTCAACGGCGAAGAGTAAAACAAGCAATTAGGTCTGATAGAGAAAATACGAAAAGGTTGAGGGGCGGGTGAAGTTTGCGCGGCGGGGGGCGGGCGGCTCAAGGTCCTCACTTTCGACTGCGAACGCCACTGCGGGCCTATGCGTATTTCTACGTGTACTTGTCTCGGCCAGGCCAGTCTCGCTCGACCCTCGGGGCACGCATGTGAGCCCAATTTACATAATATCTTACCTTTTTGGGTGCACAAATACTGAACGATATGTTTTTACCGTGTAATGTGTTGTGAAACATTACACTTTACGTAGAAATTGGACTAATAGGTACATATTAAAAAATATATGAATGAATGTGAAATGAGTAAATAGGGTCGTTTCGCCGGTTCCCGACAGTGCGCCGGTTCTCGTCATTTTGGATGACTTCTTCCTTACAAATGCTTATAATAAGAATATATAAACAATTACCCGCGCATGTTTAGGCTCGTTGCGTTCCTTAATACCTAACCTAGAATACTAACTATATTCTCAATATTATTTAACAACATGTGACCAAGATATAATTAACGAAAGTTTGAGCCACGTTTTTGAACCGCGAAAACCGTGCCAAACTAAAAAAAAATTAGTGGTACAGGAAATTTTCTAAGTAAGTTTTATTAATGTTTTTACTTTGTTGAAGTGATATTTTTGATCCATATGACTACTAATATACATAACTTAGACAATAATAAGTGTTTTTAGACTGATTTTGCCTACAATCTGCATAAATTTAGGTGACGGAGAACCGGAACATCATTTTTGCGTGCCAGTTTTCGTCAACGAATTTTTCGCGTTTTTCACGTCAGTTTGTGGGTTTTTCACGTTGGTCCGGTTTTCGTCTAATCGGCGTTTTTATGAAATCAGATCAAGATTCAAGGTAATCAAAGCCCAGAGTAATT
This sequence comes from Epiblema foenella, assembly GCA_963556455.1. NCBI lineage: Eukaryota > Metazoa > Arthropoda > Insecta > Lepidoptera > Tortricidae > Epiblema > Epiblema foenella. The sequence goes on along the minus strand of OY747113.1, from coordinate 7,865,787 downwards.
AGAGTCGGCTCGCGTAGGTGACACGAACACGATTTTTAAAACCGCGGTTTTAAAGTTAACGAACTTTTTTAAAACTGCTACGTCGATGGATGACACATGTCACTCGAAGAGATCATGGCGAGAGTCAGGGATCTAAGTTGTACTTGGAACGGATCAGCCTTTAAGAAGACTATGATTATAATAGTATGTTGATCATTTCTTTATTTCATACTAATAAAAGCCAACAACAAGCAAACACAAGGTAGTACGGAGTACCTATTTAAGGTTTTTTACCCAGAAAACTGGTTTTTCACTCTATTGACGAAAACTGGGCAACGTGGTGACGAAAACTGGGCAAAAGTGACGAAAACCGGGAAAACCCATACTTTTTCATTTATCATCTTTTCTAAGCGTAACGGTGTATTTAAGTGTTTAAATCCTAATCATGGCCAAAAATAGACTATATAGGCGTTAAAAAGAAATATTAGTCGTATAAATTACGATAGTTCAACATATTCTTTTCCCTTCACAATGTTGGTAACTCCACTAATGTGACGAGAACCGGCGCAACGACCCTATATGAGCATTCCAGATGCTTTAAAAATAAATGTAGTTCATAGAAAAGTACATCTTAGAATCATCATTAGAATTATCAATCAAATTATACAGACGTTTTGTGCGTCATATTCGTCTGAACAAGTCTCTCAATAATATTTTTAAGCCACTACAAAATAATAAATATCTGTAATGTACTGAGATTTTTCAAATTTTTTTAATCAGGTGGGTGGGTACTGTTTGTTAACAGGTAGTCGCACATAAATACCTGTACTAACGTTTTCCAAATTTATGCGAACCCTCATAATACTGATAAATATAAATATGACGTGGTGTAACCTGTATATATTTTTTCACCTCACCCGCTCTGAAAGGCTTACTTTATCGTTTCAAATCTGCGTGCAAAGGTCCATTTTATCCGCTAGCGGTAACGGATAAAGTGATTTTTCACTTCTTATGCTCGAAAAGTGTGTCATATTAGACTTGTCAAGCGGGGCTAAAGTAGTTACATTTAACCCCTAGGGAAAATATGAATACATATTTATGATTTACAAAACATTCAATTTAGACCAATCATAATACTTCACCTATTAAATCCACCAATCACAAAACACTAATTTAACTCTTTAAAAAATAATTGGTATTTGGGTATTAACAAACCAGAATACAGCTTTACTAAAATCGACCAATCAGAAAACAGAATTCATTTCTCTAAATGAGTCTAAAGATTAAGTTTGTAGTAGTCCCTATTTCACAATAATTAAAAAAGTGTAGTTCGTTCGAGCAACGCTTTGAAGCGCTCAATGGAAGGTGAGTTAGCTTTTTTGCGCGTGAATGTTGCGCGCGAACCGCGGTGTCTATTTTGTGTGTCAAAGCATGAAAGCAGTTTAGAAAAAAAAACATGCTGCCAAATTACATATAAGTTCGCCGTGGAATTAATTGCTAATTTTGGATGGCTAACCTTTGTTTATTTATTTTCTCGCAATCGAAGTGAAAAGTAGAGTGTAAAACTCTGGTCTAAAAGCCATATTACCCCTCGAACTATTTTCCCTCACTTTGTTCGGGAAAATAACTATCTCTCATTTTAGACCCTTGTCCTACAATCTACTATTGATATTCGAACATGACGTAGTACCGCCCTACCCAATTTTTTTATGGATGCGTTCAGAATCATGGTTCGGCCATGCGGTCTTAAGACGGTTTCTACACTGATGCGGTTTCCGCACGACGGTGCGGTGTGCGATGAGACAGCGCTATACATGTATATAGCGACGGCCCGCTCGCACAAGGAATGTCTCATCCGATGAATCATTTTATTTTAGGTACTTACATTAAATTGAAAATCATTCAATTTTAGTTTTATATCATTATTTTACCTACTTTTTTAATTTACGGAAACACAAAAATAAGGAATATATTGAAAAAATATTTGTATTGCAATTTTCTTTTAATAATACTTGAATTGTTTTCTTATACCTACGTTTCCTCGCTAGGGTAAGGTGAAAAGTTGTGTGTTTCGCTCGGCAGCAAAGTTATTTGGCTTCTCGTGTGTTGAAACCCTCGCTACTCTCAGGATTCTATTCTTGAACCTTCAGTTCTAGAATCCTTCGCTAGCTCGGCTTTCAATTCGAGCACTCGCGCCAAACAACAACTTTGCAGCCTTGCATAGCAAATAACTATTAAAAGAAAAATATGTCTGATGAGAACATGATAGAAAGGTACAGTTCTATGTACCTTTATTTTTGATGCTTTGTACTTACTGCCAGAAACAGTAAGTGATATAAATGGAGTGCAACATTTAATTTATTATTTCACTGGCTATAAATGTACGCTTCGGAAAAGTTATCTGGTCACCTCTCGTAATGTGTAAATAATATTGCAAAAAAGCATGAATTACAACCCAAATTTTATCCGTGATCCCTTGAAAAGGACTTCAAGGTTTAACCGTTTTTATCAGCTTTGATTAATGAACTTAAATCACGATAGTGGTGTCGTTTATTTATCGCGTGATAAACGACAAGATAAAGCATCTATCACAAGACTTTCTGTCGAAACAAAGTGACGGATGCTTTGTCATTAATCACGTGGCCAGGAAATAAAAACCATACTAAAACTAACAACCTACCATCGAAAAAACCTTTACTAATAATGCAAACACAAAAGCCATATTTCCATGTAGGTACAATTAGTATTACAATTGAGCAGAATATAAATAAAATAATTATTCTCGCCTGAAATACACGTCCGTGTTAACCTCGTCATTCCTAATCCTACTGGTAGTAGTTACCGCTAGGTGCCACCGCCACCTATATGCCTATACATAAAATGCGTGCATCTATTTACCATATGTGAATGTTCGCCGTTCGGGGGTGGCGGCGGCTTTCAACGAAATTACTTTTATTTCCGTTGCAAATACTGAAATTCAGCTCACGAGTGTTTACGGAGTTATATTATGAGATATCTAATTGGACAGCTAAGTTGGCGAGAGGACGTGAAGTTTAAAAGTATTCTCCATTAAGATGGCTTGCCGCGTCGGGTACTTTAGGTTCACAATACAAAACAAAGTAAAACAGCATTAAAATTAAACATCTATATGGTAGACAACAGGTAGTTTTATCGCTAAAAAGCGATCTCTTCCAGACAACCTTTAGGTTTCTAACAATTCTAGCGATTATGAGTGGAGCGCTCGTGGCCCAGCAGCACCCGCGTGCCGCGTGCGGTATGCGAGGTTAAGCGACATGCGCCGGGCCAGTTCTTGGATCGGTGACCGCTTTGAGTAATGACTAACTGAGCGCTCCCGTGCTTTGGAAGGCATAAATAATTAAGCACTATGCATAGCTATGGTAGTAAGCTAAGTACTAAGCGACGATATACATACTTATATCGATAAATAGGATACTTAAATACATACAAAATATCCTGGACTCCGGACTCCGGAATTCGTGTTCATCACACAAATAAATGCCCTGACCGGGAATCGAACCCCGGAGCTCCAGCTTCGCAGGCAGGGTCACTACCAACTAGAGTACAGTGGTCGTCAAAAATAATATATCGAATCCAACGTTATTTTCAGGTTTAGCCTATAAGCTATTTTCAAGCGACATGAATGTTCAGTCAAACAAGTGTGTCACATTTATATCTTTCATTATATTTTCATTGGTGTGATCCGAATTTGGTACCACTTTTGCCGTTCATCAGTTTTTTTCCTGACGACTGAATTTAAAGGTTAACGCAAGAATTTGTTATACAAGGGTGCAAAGTTGTATTTTAACCGCGAGTGTGGAAACCAGCAAATGGATTCTATGGTTGATAATAGAATCCTGAGCGAACTCTCTTTGACCTCACTAAAGCGAGGAAAATAGCTAATAGGAAAATTCTACATAAGAAAAACAACTGAAATATGTAAAAACAACCTTTATATTATTAACTAGTACACAAATTGGCAGGAAATCTTATGTATTGGCGAAAATTAAAAAAAAATTAACGAGTCTAACGCGATATTTATGTTATTTACCTTTTTTTTACCACACACATCCACACACGCACACGCATCGACACAGGTTGCATTGGTCATATTTGCGGCAGAACTATCGTCTCGGCAAGTTCTCAACGGATATATGGGTACGCAAATCCTTAATATGTGTACAAAGCGCGAGAGTTTAAAATGTTATATTGGCGAAAATTGTCCTGTCTGGCCTGGCCTTTACATGTTAATGTTTAAAGAAGTAACTAATAACACGTCCGGATTTCCAATATTCTTTGCAATATTGTGGATACAATGTAGTTTTAGTATCTGTTTTTAAAGAATAAAAAAGTGCTATCCGAGCTAGTGAGGTGAAAACCTAATTAACTACTTACGGCCGAATAACTAAAATCCCTACGTGTGTAACGTTTTTTAATAAAGAACTACTTATTTGGTACTGAAACTATCAAAAACATTTGTAAACCATTTGATACCTACAGAAACAAGTAGTGCGTATACAGTAACATTTTTTAAATATAGTCTAAGATAATATTTTTAATATAGTAGAGAAAAGCTCAAACTACATAAGAAGGCTAACGGTTTAGTGTGATAAGTATGGTAAATGTTCCAGAGCTCGACACTTGACCCATTAGTTCTCAGGTTCACCTTCAATCTTAATTCATTAGCGATCGAGGTGAACTGGGCGTCAAATCTTTAGGTTTACATCATTAGGAAATTCGAGTAGTGAAACTAAAATAGAGTAGGTATACGCGTGTTGTACGTATCAGACGAAGTGGAGCTGCACTACAGGTTGGTAATAGCAAGGTATATGACACGACCTTAATTACAACTCGATCGTAATTTACATGGGTAGTACTAGAGATACTTATAATAAACGGCGCCGCGGGACGGATGCTTTGCGACCAGAGGGGCTAAGATGATCGCTTATATTATGTCGGACATATAGCATTCGTTCCTCTCGCACTTACATACTTGTCAGTAAAGGACGAATGCTATATGTCCGACATATAAGCGATTATCTTAGCCCCACTGCAGACATTTTTGTTTTAAGTAAAATAGATAAATTCAATAAATTGTGGTAACTTATAGTTAAAAACAAAATAAAAAGACACTGTGTTGAATTTCCAAACAAAATTAGCCGTTTTAATAGCTCTGTGTGCAAGTATGACATGATTAGGGTTTCATATGTACAAGTAAATGGCATACCTTCATGAAATAACACAGAACATTATCAATACCATAAGAAAATTGACGTAATAAGAAGAAAAAATCAGATGGTTATTGGTTCCAGAAAATTAGGATATTTCATATATTTTGAGGTGATTCCTTAGAAAATATATTCTAAAGCAAACTATCGCATAAAACAGTTCACATGTATATTGTTATAGCGGGCATAGCATAGAAAAGTTAAAAACAATCAAGTTGGACGACGTAAACTAGATATCTTATTCGTATATTTCCATAAGGTCATTTGATAATCCCATAAAGCGAAAACGTCTAAGTATCATGGTCCCAGAGTAATCCCATGTTACGAGCAAGTAATATTAACAGTAGGAATTACTTTCCGGGAGTTTATTACTCACTTCCGTTGAGGAAAATGTCGTGACATATTATTGTAGCGTGAGCTATATAACAACTTCACTAATATTTACATGAAGGCGAGGTCAGTCGGTTTAAGAATTACTTGTTACACAATTTTTGTCACGGTAGTAATAACTTATTACTTATTGGGTAATTCTTACTAATACGTATTATGTAGAAACGCAAAAGTATCCGCTTCTCTCTTCTTATCTGTTTGTTGTCTAGCCTTTCAGACTAAATTGATGCGTTAAACCAGTGTCACCGAATTTTTCTACATATTAAGCCGCGGATAAGAACTACATACTTATAGTATATTCATTACTAAAGAATTATTGAACTTGGCTGCGAATGCCAGAATATCGCAGGTTCGAATCATGATCGGAGCCTAAATTTTTCCTTTAATTTGAAACTTACTGAAGAAGTAATCAATTCATAATACCTATCTACTCGTACCAGCCATTGCGGCCTACTTGCAGAATAAAGTTCATTTATTTCATTAAGAAACATACTGTGCAACCTACTAGAGCTATATTTACATTGACGTTTGCCTTATGGAATCTTCAACAGATATCATATACGTTATATGTTGGGTAGAGTATTCAAGACCAGGCTAATGTACGTACAACCATGTCATGTTGTGGCATGATCTGTCAGGCTTTCTTAACTTCTATTCTAATAATCAACAGTAAGTGCTGGTTGGTTTGTTGGATCAAAACCGACCACCAATTAGTCTCCTTACAAGCCTTTGGTCAACCAGCTCGCCAAGGTCATCTTGGTGTTGCCAGTTTAAATTAAATTCGTTGGTACGTCAAAGTCATAAAAATATGTACGTTACCATAATGATTAAAAGTGTCTACGCTCCTCACCTCAAATTTGGTTGAAGCCGTTCAACCAACCTCGCTGGAGCGCAAAATCTTAGAGTATTCCTGTGTTTAAACCGCCCGCGTGGTTGTATCAGAGGTTTCCCCTGGGTTTTTCCCAGGCCACTCTCCAACCACGCACTACTATCGCTTTATTGAGCCCGGCCTATAAAGCCACAGTCAGGTTCAAAAAAAGTCTACGCTCTTACGCCCTTATTATAAAAGCCATGTTCGTCTATCTTTGTCACTGTCATTGAATGCGTTTAACTAGCCTAGATATTATAGTCTATTAAATAGAATACCTAGATATGCCACTTTCGACACGTGGAGACGTTTATATAAATAAGGAAAAATGATAAATACTACGTGTCGTGACAGAAGTCGATAGGTACACGAATGACATATTGAGATGTCTGGTTGGGATGTCTGGTGTAAGATGTAATGTATGGTTATATATGTGATGGTTATTGAAATAATGGTGTACGAAATTATGTCGTTATGTAATTATACGAACTCTACCATTCAGCTTTTAATTTTTTCCAGGAAGTAACCTTGTAATGTACCTAGTGAGAATTATTTAATTCCCTAAATCCGTTAATGAGGTCCAATGTTCTGTGGTCAAATCATTTGACCTCATTTGTTTTGTGCAATAAACCTTAAATAATTATTTATGGACAGTGTCCTTTGTACAGGATACTATTATATATGTGCACTCATTTATTTTGTGCATTCAAATGGTGGACTTATGCCTCAAGGCTTTCTCTGCCAGTCAACCATAGGGCCAAAAAAAACTTACAAAGATGGGTACAAGAGACAGACTAATAAGCAAAGATCTTCAGATAATAACAATACATATATATATAACATATATATATATATATATATATATATATATATACAAGCATACATACATATGTGTATATATAATACATAAATATCTACCGTTGTACACGAGCGTATGGCTACTATTTTCCGCTTGGAATGTTCTAGCCGGTGCTTAAAGAGCATACATGATGAAGATCCTAGCAAAACAGCTTACATTACCTAACTAAGCACATAAAAAAGAAACTAGACCTTTGTATACAATACAACAACAGCCGACAGGTCTCTCCTGAAAATAACCTCTTTAATGAAAATTAAGATTCGTTATACCTCAAAATGATACTAACGTACTTTGTCATGAATAATGCTGGTGATTAAGAACATTTTAGAAGAGGAAAAAAAACTAGAATAAAAGGTCCTCATTTCGTAACAAAAAAATATCACTCATAAATGAGGAGTAAAACAAAAAACATACGTATTGTCTTTGAAATTACCTAAAGTTCTAAAAAGCCTCTCCTTGCTTGCTCAAAAAACCTCCTTAATCTAGCCGCTTAGTATGTAGTACCTGACCCAAATGACTACATCGCGGTTGGCTGGTCAGAAAATACAAATCGCCTCATCTTGAAGCGGTCAGTCAAAACTGCATATACCTGTTCGTCTATAACCAACCTAAGGGACTGGGGTTTTATGCAACCATAATCTTTCCCTTTTACATTAAGAAACATTTTCTTAACATTTATTATGAAAAGATCCTAGCGTTTTAAGATCTGGTCAACTTGATGAGTCGTCTGGGAATCCAATACCGTTATAAAAACGTTGCAATGGTCTATTTTATTGGATTTGAGCGCATTAAATGTCCGTGCCGAAGAAAACACATTAAACTTACATTCTTTAATATGTTTACGTACTGTACGTAAAATATTATACTTTCGAATCTACACGACAGAAAGCGGATATTTTTCATTCACAAATATCTTGCTCGATGCTCATTGCGTACCCGCTACAATGGCAAATCAATTGCCTTTATATCTTTACAGACGTTAGTTAGTTATATGTGATAATCCACATCGAAAGGGACCTTATGGCGGCAGGCGCTTACGTTGCAGCTATTCACTATTGTATTGGAACAGCGGCAATGAAGGCGTAAGTGCCGGCCGCCATAAGGTTCCTTTTGATGTGAATTATCACATATATATATATATATAATTATGATGACTTGCCAAATACATATACGACGATTGATTAATGACACACAATAGAGGCCTAGGGATATATTCTACTTTCACAATTCAGATGCCGATTGTGTTGAAATTGATCTTTGGCATTATCGTAACTTAGCGTATTAATTTCAAAAGTCGAGGAATGGAACGTCACATATAGCGAACCCTCGCCATTCCTTCTTAACCTTTGCAAGCTAATGCCCAAAGGCGCTGCGTCTTGTCTTGTCCACAGCGCCAATAACGAATAGGCAACATCGGTTTATGGTATATGATGTCAAAGTCGCCCTCGTGCTTTCAACTATGGTTCATATATGGTTCATATTTAATCTCGTCTTTCGAAAAAATGGCATAAGAGCAGCGAATGGCGTCCAAAGTGCGCGTTAAGCGTCTGTTGCATAGGGTCTATAGGGAGGCCTTTTGCAAAAACGAGTTTCCTTTATTTGTAACCGCCAATTTTTCAGTACATCATAAAAACGCATTCGTGCGTCAACTGTAAGTAAAATACTCCACTGGAAGCCTACTTAAGCCAGAACGCTTGAATTGAAGAATTTATTGTTCTGGTAAGAATGGGTATTTTGGTAATAACCAATCGAGCGCAGGTGCCTGCTGCTATAGAGGTTCGATATTCCATAATTTTGGAGATGTTTTATGTAAACACCGTTGATAACGCACTCATTCAAGTCCGCTAACGCTACGTGTGCTACGCCGTAGTGTCTAGCAGCATTTTTTTCGCCTTGTAGCGAAAATCGCGCGTATAGTAATGAAACATACCTACCGTGTCGTCATGGGTCGTGAATGGTTTTAAATAGTTATCAATACTGGCTGTGTCCTTTGGCCTAATATATAAATTCCTGTAAACGTGTACGTCTAGATAAAAAGAAGAAAGATTAGGTAACACGTTTTAGTAAAACTTAACTGTATGCTTATGCAACAGTTTAACTACTAACCCATTCATGGTCCATGACGACACATATGCGTCATGCCTCTACGTGCGATTTCCGCTATAAGCCGAAAAAGTGCTGGTACGCGCTACGGCGTAGCACACATAGCGATCGTAGGCCTCGAATGGGAATTAACCAAATGATTATCGTAAATTGAAATAAGTACTTTGTTTAACAAAAAAATAATCTTGTAAAAGTAATGAATTTAGCTCTTAATGTACATATGTATATAGTTTGATTAATTATACCTTTGATTAATTTGACTCTACAATTTCATGTACAAATGACGAATCAGACTTAATGGGTTCTCTCCCAATGCTCAAGCATTAAAACCAAGATGAATTGGAGGCAGCAACGCGTCTTAATGAATGGCATACCGACGCTAAGAATAAGCAAAAATAATTCATGGAAAGTCTTAATAGCTTAGAATTTGTTTAAATGTTTAATACTCATCAACTTAAATGCTTTAAATTAATGAAATATTAAATTCTACCAAAGCAAAACAGTCGATAGGTACCAAACTTGACAGTAACGCTATCGCGGTATTGTCCCGCGGTATAAGGGGCCCGTTTCACAAAATAAAAAACTTTTCATTCCACTTCTAGAACGGAATTAAAAAAAGACTTGTATTTTATTATAACCTAGAAGAAGCGAAACGGGACCCAGGTATCAACATGAGCCATTCAGAGCCCTAACCATGTGTACATATCTGCAACGAATGTGGTGTAAAACCACATACTAAAAACACCTAAGGTAGGGTAGGTTCAAACGCATATACTACAATAAATAGTCAGCAAAGAGAACATCATTAATACAAAATTAAACTACGATAAATAATTTGGAAACTACGATACCACAGACAGACACACCGCTCGTTTGAGTCGGAGGTAAAAAATGGAGCAACCGATAATGATCATCAAACTTAGAACATCCAGGCCTATAATAAATGACGTTGATACTCGTGGATGGAGTAAAGGGAACAAGCTAGTTTCAATGCGACTATTCACAATATAGCTTTCGTTTGAATTTACACATATTCACACTTCGTTGGCCATAAAACGGCATCACTTGACATAATTGGCACACGACTTTCGCGAATGAATACATATGTAAATCACTAAATACCTACTTAAAATTCTCTTTGTATAACTACTATTAAGTATATATATTTACTTAAAATTTTCTTTGTAGAAATACAAGAGGTCCATGTATAATGGAGATTCGACCAGCAAAATAAATAATTCAGTATGGAAATGCATTGAGAAATGATTGAGAGGTTCGTCGTTTTACTGCTGATGAAATCTTTGAACAAGTCCGTCCGACCATAACTTCATTTGCGACTATGGGGCTCTTCTCTATCGAAACATTGCCTCCTACCCTATTAACTCCTAGCCTATTCTTAATTTTGTACAACATGTTTTATGAATAAATTATTATTATTATTCTCTTTATTTACTTTCGCCTTAGGCTAGGTTTTTACAATATCTTTATAAAAAGTAAAATATAAAAATACACTTACAAAACATAAAATCATTATAAAAACCTAACCTAGTGTGCCGCCGGCAGCGAGGCGGGGTCTAAGCTACCGGTGGTTAGGGCGACAGAGAGAGGAACCTCCTGACTATGCGCGTCGTGTCCAGGAGTACCGCCTTCTGTATCTGACCCTTGACCCAGCCATCTAGCGAGAGTCTCTTGAGGTGTTGGTCGAGACTCTTCGCTATTAGACCGTTCGCAGAGACGACTATCGGGACAATATTATTATTATTGCCTAACGCTGCCTTAAACCTGCTGCTTAACGCTGCTGCTTTTTATTTTTTATTTTCTATTTTTTGCTGTATTAATTGTTGTCTTTGTCTCGAATAAATATTTCTTATTTCTTATTTCTTAAAGGAACGCGTTGATGAACTTTAAAATCATAGAGAAAGTGAAGAGTATATTAAACGGGTCTCTCACATCTTTAAGGTCGAGTATCGCTCGACATGTTTTGGACTATTATATTTCAATAAGTCTGAAAATCACGGGAGTTTTATATGTTTCTACATTAATGTTTATTCAAGAATTTTAAGACGTTGGCCACTCAATAGTCGATGGCGATGACTAGTCGATGGTGTCTGTGATGTTATAAAATGAGTTTGTACCACTGGCTATCCTAGTTGACGAGTATGTATGAAGTATCCTGGTTACTTAGTTATGAACAGAGATCGGACAAATTTGCGTCATTGCTCGCATTAATGTGGACATGACTCCAAAATTAATCAAAATGTTAATCAATTAATTAATTTCTTACTTAATATATAATTTGATTCCTAAATACAAAAGTTTGTTAAATATATTTATTAAAGAAAATAATCAGTATTTTTTCCAAATTTCCTGCGGTTAGTCTATATCTTATTTTTACATTAAAAATATACTTGTAATAATGTATGTAGTAAGTAAATAAGTGCTGAAAAACTCTGCTTGCAATTCACTAGAAAACTTCTTCGTCAGAAATAATAACCATAGCAGGATATTTACCATGTAATAGTTGTTGGGTATTATTTCTAGTGTAAACAATCGTGTCAGTTTAAAATCGTAACTTCTTTATTATATAAAAATATTTACGAAAACTATAACCAATTTAAATAACATTTTGTTAATAATTATAAGCACGTATATACTATTGTTCCCGGAAATTCAAATTTTATTCCAAGAAATAATTAATTATTTATTGGAATGGAATTTTTTTTTTTGATTAACATTTTGATTAAATTTGGAGTCATGTCCATAGTATTGGGAGCAATGACGCAAATTTGTCCGATCTCTGGTTATGAATGAAACGAGAAAAAATGTCAGCGTAGTATGAAGTGAAAACACGTGATCCTGCCACCCCTCTAAGAAATTCTTCCGCATAGTTTAGTTAATTAATAAGTCCTCTTTATGTTTTTGTTCTGTATTGAATTGAATAAAAGATATGTTATTATTCAGTATGGGGTTCTTCAAGAAAGGAGTGTTAAAATTTTTAAAGGGTAGGCAACGCGCATGTGATACCCCTGGAGCACGCGTCCTTAGGCTGCGGTGACCGCTTACCATCAGGCGGGGCGCACGCTTGTTTGGCACCGACGTGGTATAAAAAAATATGTCTTTATTTTTATGTCCGTCATCCACATATCGTAGTAATAAGATATTCACAAACTTGAACAAGACCTTATTGTCAAGGCTTTACGGTATGTTTGGATAATTTTGAGCACCCTTGCTGTGATGCATGTAACGGGAACATTAATGACATTACTCAGCTAAAAATGAAATAGCCCAAAAATACAAAAGCTTCGTTCTTAAGTTTCAACCCTTCCATCGATTGATAATTATTTGGATATTTCAATCTTGTAATTTGATTTAGATTGACCTCAGTAGAAATCAATGTGGATAAAATGAAACCGTTTGAAAGATAGAAAGCGAGCAGCTAGGTATTTGTCTAGCCTCCAAGAAAGCTCAGTAAAGGCACCAGCTTATAAAGTACTCAAGGAAATATTGCTCTAGTACGTGATGCCCATAACTTATATAGTTCCCTTCCCTAATGTCTGTCAGCACAGTACGTGTATGATTATAGTATCTACTTATATCAAATGTTGACGTTAGGAAACAATGGCTTCGGATATTGTCATTATGGTGGGTCGGGAAGTGCTACGAAGCGTGTAGCGCGCTACGACCAATGTCCGTCGTAGACGGCTACGCTATGCCCGTAGCACTTCCCACCCTCGATATAGCCACGAATTCGACTGTAAATTAAAAATAGGCATACCTTTTGAAAGTTAGCAAACTTTGATGGGCAACCTATAAAAGTTATAGATGTTACGTCACAGGTGATCGAAGCGTGGACAGAATCAGAAAGTACATTATTACTCTTCCGATTTCTCACTTCAGTTGGATTCCTCATTCAACTTATGTAATATGAGTTAACGTGAGCTCCAGTGCAAAGGAAAAAAATATTTACGTAACTTATTCAATCTCACTCTCATATCGGAAGGCATAGGTCAAAACGCTTTAGCGTAGGGTTGATTTAGGTTACAAATCTTTGTGATTATGAAGATAATATAACATAATGAGTCTGTTTATACGACAGACAGGGAACAACACGTAATACAACTAGATATATGGCCTTCAACAGGAAACTGGTGACAGGCGCTCCGTTTGTATGTAATCGATCGAGCCTTACCTGACAGCTGTCATGCTGTAAACATGACAAACGGAAACCAAATAGTTACTGTCGCAACTAGAACAGTCCACTTCGTTCACGATTCAAGCCATTTGGTGAATAGCACGGATCAAGCGCGTTATACAGCTTTTGGATAAGTTTGGCAGTTAGGTTAGGTAGCAAGGTGAAGCTGCAGTATAGGAAGATGAAGGAGGATGAGTGCGGGGTTCGGGGTAGAGCGCAGCGGTCGGCGTCGCCAGCGACGGCGGCGGCGGTGGCGGCGGCGGCGGCGAGTGGCGCAGCCCGCGCGGCGTCCTTGCCGCGCTAATAGCGCCAGTCACGCGAGGGGGTCGATAGCGCCGGACAGCCTCCGCGTCAATTATTCAGCATGCGATGCCACCGCCGCCGCCACGCGCCCGGACAAAGAGCGCGCGCACTGCGGCTAACCTACCAGCGAACCGGCCGTCGCCCGCAGCCAGGAGCGTCCCCAACAAAACACTGCGTACAGCTAAACACTGGCCCCGGGGGCGGTGGTCGCGCACGGTGGACGCGCGTTACGTAAAGAGCGCGAGGATGCGCGGGGCTGCGCGAGGCGCTCGCGGGCGCTCGGTGCGGGGTCGCGCGCGGAGTGCCACACGGTTATGCAACGCGCCGCCGTCGCCCGGCGCCGATCGAACCCGCGGCTGCGCGCGGCCCGCGCCGCCGCCGCCGCCGCCGCCGCGCCATCGCGCGCTCAATGGCGCCGGGCGCGCCGCAGCGACGCAGCGCCCATTCAATCACACGCCATGGCGGGCCAGCAGACACCAAACCGTCCCGACTTGTAGCCCGACCTGTGCTTTCTGCATATTCATCGTTTCTCCCCTCAGAAAACTCATCGTATTAGTCACTAGTTAATAGACTACTTAACTATTCACTGCTGCGAGTAGGTAACTAATCTTTCCCGCCTACGCGCTACGTCAGTTTAGTTCTTGGTACTGGTATTGTCAAAGGTATAAAAGGAAAGTACATAATCATTTGTGTTTCTATTTTTATGCTAAACGGGCGTTGTCTTTGTCATTTCTAACTCCATCTATATTAGACTGATAGTTTTATGAACATTATTGCAAGTTGAATGCCGTTGACATCGGAATGGGCAGCAATTTTTAGAAACAACTACTGGTCTATATAGTACCTAGGTATAACTTGATATCCAAAGCAGCTAATATTTGTAGCGTTTGTAACCAAGTCCTAGGTCTTTCTTTGTCTAGGCCATTTTCTTTGTTTTCTTGTAATACCTGAACCGTAGCCGGATTCAGGCGCTTCAGCTGAAGGTCGTCCTCACGTGACCTCATTACGATTCCCATGGCGATCGAAGCAACGCCAGACTTGTAGTAGCCAAGCGAGACATTGTGTCTGCAGCCAAGTTTCGTTTCTTTTGAAAAACCGCTCAAACAATACATTGGCGCATTTCCTAATTATCTCACACACATTAACATTTTAAAGATAGGTATGAATATGAAGGACTCGTTTCCAAGTTAGAATCAGGGAGAGGTAGAATGTTTCGGGTAAATTCTAAATTAACTTACTCAATCTTATTCTACCTATCTACTCCTACACTCCTAACTATGGTCACAAATTCCAAGTCATTTAGTTCAGTTATTTAATAAAACACCTTCTTACACAGCCAAGTCATTAAAGATGTTAATAATACTATCTGCAAGGCCAATTTCGGGAATCCTGAAATATTACAATGTTTCATAATTGTGATTTGGAACAACGATTATTATATTTAGGTACCCTTTAAAACATCAAAGCAACGCAAAACGAAAAATCGTAATGTGCTACCTATTGGGAGTGACCGGGAATCGAACCCGGTACCTCTGGATTACCGGTCCAATTTCCGGACAATTTTCTTTGTGCTCTTTGTATCAATGCTTTAGTTCAACACGGGACCTTAGCCTTTATGTGAATAATGGTGCGCGGGACACCGGAATATATACGTAGGTCATGGAGAATATTTTAGAAACCCTTCTAATAATAATACCCATATTAAATATTTATATACGGTATAGTCATCAGGAAAATAGACCATCGCATAATCTCACACAGACTGTTATTTTTCACCATAGGTTTAGGTATGTAATATAGTGTCACTATAATGGATAGTAACTGAGAAAATATTGTGAGTAAATTACAAAAGGTAATCATAATCTTTAAAATATGTAAATTTCAGAGATTTGAAAAATGATGTTTTTCTTATCCAGGAGTAAATTTAAAATTACCTATTTTACTAATGTATCTAAAAGCAGATAGGCATCAGTATTCTGTATATCATACACACTCAGTTTTTAGCACCAGAGAATATATTCGTACGTTTTATATTTTATACGGTAATAGTTATCAATGTTGTCATTTAGGTACCTATTCTGACACGTTAAACTTGCTTGGTGGCGACAGTTTTCATATCAAACATCCTAGTCTCTAGCAATATATTTGTAAACTACAGCGATCGGACCTCAATGGTTGGTTCGGAATGTATCTTGCCGCTGCACCATCGACAAATTGTCAGGCGCCATTGTCAGAAAAAGAAACGATTAATCGCACAAACAGCTTAAATATAAAATATTAGTAAATTCATAATATAAACCTAGTAAATTCTATAGTTACTAATATTATAGAGGTAATGTTTGTAAGTTTCTATGTTGTAACATGGACATAAGCAATATGTTAGGTATCCCGTAGTCCCGCCTGTGTTATTTGTACATAATACGCATGCGGAGACGCGTGGGCTGCGAGTACCTACAGAATAACAGTGAACCCGTAGCTGAGATCTTGAGTAAAACGCTCCTTAAAGAGTTGTGATGTCAGCGCGGTAAGTCAACGTTCCCTTTTTCTTGCGTTAGCTTTCTATTGATGTACTAACAGGAATCAGTCTCATCCTCCTAGCGTTATCCCAGTACTGTTGCATCCTGAAGGATGCCCGGTTGCCGCTACGTAATCCCAAGATTTAGCGTAGGTACTAGTTTTTGCGGAAGCGACTGAGATCTGAGTATTGTCAAGTGAGTGGGCAACTTGACTGTTCCCCTTGAGAAGTTCTCAAGGCTCCCAAAGGCCTCCAACTTGACTTAACGACTGCTATCATAGACAGCAGCCGGGATCAACGGCTTAACGTGCCTTCCAAACCATGGGAGCGCTTAGTTAATAACCACTCAAAGCGGTCACCCATCCAAGAACTGACCTCGGCCCATGTTGCTTAACCTCGCATACCGCACGCGGTACGTGGGCGCCGCGGGTCTACGAGCGCTCCTGTACTAACATGAATACTACTTTTTTTGCGTAATTTCTACAGTCGATTGATTTCCCCTTGATTTCTAATGTTTTAAAATAAACATTTACATACCATATGCCAACTCAATATACCTACATCACGATATTCACGATCATTAGAAACCATCCAGGAGAAAATTCGAGGGAATAAACGCATCGAAAACAACCTGTTTTGGTCTGCTGCTGTCGTGCAGTACTTATTAGGTAGATTCAAGAATCTAGATTCAAGTATATGATGTCATCTCTTGTATTGTAGGTAGTGGAAAATAATATACAAGTATTGTTTCTAAATTATAATGTCCAGGATACAAAAAGTAACATAATAAATAAAATAATTAATACCTAAACATTTTCCATATTACAGTTTTGTGCGTATAAATGAATAAAATTAATACAATTAACTGCCAAGTTTCGTCTTCGTCTCACTACGGCCTTCTTTATGTACTACGGTATAAACGGTATAAATAAATAAATGAACTTTATTCTGCAAGTAGGCCGCAATGGCACTTTTAGGCTCGGTTTTATAAAGATCCGTTAGACCTTCTTATGTCAAAAAATGTACTGAGTTACTAAAATTTGATCTGACATTTGGTCTAACGGATCTTTATAAACCCAGCCTTAAAGTCTAAATTTACTATGGTGTAGTAAAAGACCACTACCGAGAACAAACTCGACAATCGGTCATATTCTCCCAAAATATGCTTATTACTTAATACTGAAAGGATTGTATTTGATTGTAAAGGAAACTGAAACACGCACATTTTTGGCGAAAAAGGTACATGTTTCAATTGGCTTTTTTGTGACGGCACGTGACGTGCGGAAACACCATAGTCGCTTGACAGCACACGTGTCGTGTCGCCTGTACATAAACAAGGCCTTACAGTCAAGGAGAGTTACACCATTTACCTATATGCATGACAATGCACATACTAAAATATTGCAATGCAACTAACAAAATAATCCATATTTTTCTTCTGATTATCTATGCTTCAACCCAATTAGACCTACAGGAAAAACAGTTTTTATGACTATTTCGTTCTTATTATTACATTCAGTAAAGTCAGATCTAAATCATAAATGGGACAATAATCCTAGGATACTGCCTAATTGTTCCTGCAACTGCTGTCTTCCCTTCCCATTGTCTATGACCAGGTCCCACAGAGTATAATCATCCAAGTCACACTCTGATACAACATCATCTATGCCTGCTTTGAACTTGTATCCTCTTTTCACTCTGGTTTCTTCATCTGCTGTGATGCGTATTGTTCTAATGAGGTCTCTGTAGGTTTCCTTAAACCAACAGACATCAGTTTTGCGTCTGATGTCACTGACAATCCATATGGGTCTGTCTGCGGCTGAAAAGCAATACATTTCATTTCAAAACATGACTGTCTCGTCTCTTAAATCCATTTGCAATCTAGTAGCAACTAAGTTCATCTTAACCACCGAAACTGTGCAATGTAAACTGATTTATTGTTATCTATATAATAAATTATAATAAAAAAAACTGTGTTGGAACATATATTTAGGAAGTTGGCCTGGGATGCTTATGGATTAAACATAAATGGTGTTAAGCTAAACCATTTGCGATTTGCGGATGACTTAATCCTGTTGAGTGAAACACCAGAAATCCTAGAAGTTATGGTAAAGCAGTTAGCAGAGGCAAGTGAACATGTAGGCCTCACAATGAACACTGTAAAAACCAAATTAATGACAAATGGACCACAAGTACCAATAGAAGTTAATAATAGTATAATAGAATATGTAGATCAGTACACATACTTAGGACAAATAATTTCACCAGTAGATCAAATTCAGAAGGAAAAAGAAACAAGGATAAGTAACTCATGGAAAAGATAATGGTCTTTAAAAGAAGTTTTGAAGAACCCACACTTTTCAATGAAAGATAAAAAGAAGGTCTTTAATATTTGTATATTGCCATGCCTTACGTACGGGTGCCAAACATGGGCCCTAACAGAAAAACAAAGGAAAGCTATGAAAGTGTGCCAAAATAGAATGGAAAGAAGTATGTTGAACATCAAATTGAAGGACAAAGTTAATCTAACAAATATCAGAACAAAAACAGGTGTCACTGACGTCAGATATACAATAAAAAAAACTTAAATGTATTGGATTGGGCACACAATTCGTAGCCGAAGAGATAAATGGTCCAAAGACATCACTGTCTGGTACCCCCGTGACGGGAAAAGTAAAAAAGGAAGACAAACAAAAAGATGGGAAGATGAGATAAGAGAAATGGCGGGACCAATGTGGAGAAGGAAAGCCATGGACAGAAAAAAAAGGAAAATTCGAGGGGAGGCCTTTGCCAAGGGTCAAACTGACACTAACACACCTCGGATGTTAGAAACATAATATAGTTATTAAGTATTATTGTAAATCAATAGTCAGAAATAAAGGCTTATTTTATTTTATTTATTTATTTATATATATATTTTTTTGTGTTCTAAATATATTGCTTAATACTACACACATAATACTATCTCTGATTTGATGACTACATTAACTCGTCGTCTACCGGTCCCTGGGATCCCCGGGATCATAACGAAATGGTTTTTTTTTTTAACCGGGAGACAACGGCCTAAGCTAATGCTGGGCTAGACCAATTCATCATTGAACAACATTGAATTGAAAAGAATTGAAAAAAAAGAAGGATAATTAAGTAAATTACTATTGGCCAGCTATCCAATACAGACTAGACCATCACTCATTCTAATGAGAACACCCAGTGTCTCATTAGAAGTAACCATTATTGTCGTCAGGAATAATTAAATGGTCTCATGATAATACATAAAAAACAGAAGCAATTGCAATACATATTAGCAATTGAAATGCTAATTTATAATATTAAAATTACCATTTTGACAAGCAACTCTACAAAAGCAGCCATAATCTTGGTCTCTCATCTCGTCACTCCATTTTATCATGTCCAATCTGTATTGTTCCTTGTATTCACTGTCACTGAGCAACTCATTCATGTTTAAATTCTTCTCCTTTGCCCAGTGGCTCTTTATAGGCTGAGATATCTTTATCACTTCACATCGGTCTCCCAACCTGAAAATATAACAAAGAATTTCTATACACTCAAAAGTAAGAAATTCGGTATGGGTGAGGCCCTAGTTTTTACATTTTAATTGATTCCGTTGTGACACGAAAATTTGTCATACAATTTATATGGGTAGCAAAATCCTATTTAAACTGCACTCAATTTCATTTCCGTCTATGAGATGATTCTTAGTTAATACATAATTTTAAAAGGATTTTAGATGATTCAAGGTTTATCTCGAAAAAATAACATACAGACTGTGAGCTCTTAAAATGTCACATGGGTTTTAAAAATATACTTCTGGTATCGACAGTAACACATGAATCTGATGTTCTGCTTATGAACTATAACCATCAATGTAAATACAACAAATGTATTAGTTTATTTTACTTTGTGTTACCTTCATTTCTAGCCGCATGGACTGTTACTCTGTATCGGTTTTGGTTTCCACGGGACAGGCCTAGCCTAGTGTGGGACCATTGCTATTTTGTTTTTGAATGTCTGTATATGTAATAAAAATATTTCATTTCATTTCATTTCACAAGCCTTAATGGTATTATGCTAAAGATTTGGTTAATATTAATAACTTTATGACATTTTGACACAATCTAGATAAAATGAAACAAAATATTTGAATTTTTCAATGATAATAAGTAATTATAGAAGAGCTGACAATTCAAAAAGATATTTGATTTTACCCAAAATAAAAAAGGACTCACAGACTGTAACTGTTTTAATATAATATCGGAAAAAAGTCTTTGTTATGAATAGGAATCATACAATCTTTAAGAATACAACACCATCCATACAGTACCAGATAGTGTTTCTTGTTATATAAAACTAAATTGATAAAAACTAGAAACACTACCGATATGCACGAATACGCCATGTGCCGATGTTAACAAAGTGCATGTTCTGAACATAAACATGATAGTAAAACACTAGAATGATATGTTTATGGTGGAACGATGCAGTAGAACACTTACAATTTCTGCAAATGATCAGTTAGATAATCCTTCCCAGACTTCCTTTTGCCACTAAATAACAAAATGATACGTGGAGCCATATTAAAACAAACAGTAAATGTTTATTTTAAGATAACATGTCTCTTTTTAGTATCGTTTGAATAATTTAAAGACTTCAATAGCTGAATCAACCCTGCTTCATTGGTAGGAAACAAACAGAGTACTATTGTAATTTTATTTGTGAGTGATGAGCGACTTATTAGGACGGTATTAAAACACGCGTATTACATTTTTATTTCATTACATTACAATAAATTCAAATTAGACCAGCAAATCCAACAAAACAAAATACAGACGCCTCAATGACAAGTATGACAATTATGTCATACGTCATTTCAATAAAAATACGTCAAACAAATACGTCATATTTGACACTTCCGTAATGGTAATTATAAAGTTGCCATATGAAATCAAATAAATACCAAAGCATCCCGCCGGCTTACAACAACCTAAATGAATCTAAATCTACTAAAAATCCATATGGATTTATTTGCGTATTTCTGTAAAATAAAGTAAAATATGATCAATAAGCATAAAATCTTTTTTCGCACCGTAATGTTTATTTATACCGCCATCTATATTTTGTGTCACAACCTTGTAATAAGCTGGAACCCTTAAGAGCTGCCATACGAAATGTTTCATTGTGTAACGCTAGATGGTACTGTCATCTAAATATCACTATACTTTTAACAGATGGCGCTAGAATTCAACAAAACAGCTAAATCGGTAGTCGGTTACACAACAACAATCTGCGACTAACCTGTTTTTCTCACTTACTTGGAAAATAAAAATATTTGAACTTATATAATATATGTGACGATAATAATTGTAATAGGTTTAAAATATCATTTGTTAGTTTTTAGTTTATTTTTAAGTAGCGGGGTTTTTAAAATTTTTAATTTTACTTTTATTTTGTCCTTTATAAAATAGGTATAAATATTAGGTATAAATATTAGGAAGGTATTTATAGTAATTAGTTAGTTGAGTTAGTAACTGATCCCCTCATCAACTCTTAAAGAGCTGATGATCTTCAAACGGCTGATCAGGTCATGGTTACCTTACCATATACTTTCAATATCATTGAAGTAACACGGTACCAAATTTCGAATCGATCGGACATAAGGAAGTTAGTCAGATCCCCTCATCAACTAGAAAATAGCTGATGATCTTCAAACGGCTGAACAGATTTCATGAAACATGGCTAAGAAAAGAACACTCGGGATAAAATTATCCATGACACAAAAAAAAAACTATGTAAACGAAAATCGGGTCATCCGTTTGGGAGCTACGATACCACAGACAGATATACAGACAGACACGGTTAGCACCCCTCTCTTTTTTGCGTCGGGGGTTAAAAAAGAAAACTTTATAATTACTTACTTACCTCCCGCTCATGCGGCAAAGTCCACTTTCCGGTTATGAGAAAAAAACTTTTTTACACATCATGGACGGTAATAAAGAAATTTTCATCGCTTTGCAATTGGGCAATATCTTTAATTAGAAACATTATTTGTTTTACCGTTTTTGGTACTACTTATTAGCAATGTGTATTTTCAATTATTTTGGCTGACTAATTACAGGATTAAACGAACTTACCTGAAGTGAAGTTCTATCCTGATTATATGAAGTATTCAGTCCGTGGTATATTAACTTGAGAGACGGGAGTTACCATTGCCTAAACGCCGCGATTTTCATAGCCCCTAGATAAAAAAAAATAAACAGCACCTGTCAACACTACAGATGTCAAAGTCATTAAGTTTAGAGCTAAATAAAGAAAACAATAGGGAAAAAATTAGCATGTACTTATCATGATAATATTTGGGAGGGAGGGACCTACCTACCACGGACTGAATACTTCATATAATCAGGATAGAACTTCACTTCAGGTAAGTTCGTTTAATCCTGTAATTATATTCGTATTAAGTCCGTGGTATATTAACTTGAGAGATGTTTAGAGAAATTAACATCACTCTTACACCAATTAAATAATAATGTACACCCATTACACCATAATGCTCTAATTCAAATCTTAAACGTTTTCATAAAAAATAAACAAGAATACCAGAATACCGGTACCAGATCTCATTTCCTCTCATCCACCATCTTTCGAGGTATGCCTACAATAGGCCGACTATGATGTGTGTATAATTTCCAATAGTTTGCGTATGACTATAGTACACGCTACGAGGAATTATTGACGCTGCAGGTTTACAATTTCATTTGATTTTACAATATATATTGCGTTGGTATAAAACCTGACATTGAGTTACTTTATTATCATTATAATAATATGACATTGAATTACTTACATTATTAACTATCATTATTTCATAATAATAATATGAATTTATAGAATCTGCTTATTACTTATTATAAATTTAAAAAATATGATTATTTATTATTATCATTTAGGTACTTTACTAATCAAAGTACAGAACACCTAATATACATACATTTTCCTGCAAAACTGTGTATTAACATTTGGCCTGTGGGTAATAATGAGTATAAGTATACCATTATAACAAAAATTAATTAATATCCCAAAGGTAAACTTTATACATGCGCGGATTGCATTTTAGTTGTCACTAAAAATGTACAAAAAATGGTCTATTATATTGACCGCAATTTTAATATTTGAAATAATACCTTGTAAACCACCTTCTATGATATCCATTTAACTACGGTAAGATCTCTATAAATATGAATGATGTCTAGAGCTCATACCTCCTTTTCACTATTCTTTATTAAATAAATTATAGGTCCGTCATGAACTCATGATTACAGTTTATTTTAAAAAGTTTTTGAATAATATTTCATGATTGAAAATACCTATCTTGCAATTGTTGTTAACATAAAAAGGTGACATTTTTAGGGTTCCGTAGCCAAAATGGCAAAAACGGAACCCTTATAGTTTCGTCATGTCCGTCTGTCCGTCTGTCCGTCTGTCCGTCTGTCCGTCTGTCACAGCCGATTTACTCGGAAACTATAAGTACTACAGTGATGAAATTTGATGGGAATATGTGTTGTATGAACCGCTACAAAATTATGACACTAAATAGTAAAAAAAAGAATTGGGGGTGGGGCCCCCCATACATGTAACTGAGGGATGAAAATTTTTTTTTCGATGTACATACCCGTGTGGGGTATCAATGGAAAGGTCTTTTAAAATGATATAAAGTTTTCTAAAAAACATTTTTCTTAAAGTGAACGGTTTTTGAGATATCAGCTCTCAAAGTCGTAAAAAGTATGTCCCCCCCCCTCTATTTTTATAACTACGGGGTATAAAATTCTAAAAAAAATAGAGGTGATGCATGCTAATTAACTCTTTCAACGATTTTTGGTTTGATCAAAGTATCTCTTATAGTTTTTGAGATAGGTTGATTTAACTGTAATTTTGGTTAAGTTATTTGATTCAATGTATTGGATAGTGATTTTAAATGTGGACTAGTAGGTGTTGGTACGGAACCCTTCATTGTGCGTGGTCCGACACGCACTTGGCCGGTTTTTTAGGGAAAGGTTTTTGTTCCTAGTTTTAACTTTTTTAGTTTGTATTAGCTGCTACAAAAATCCCAGACAAAGGCAGCCAATAATCCTCTTAGTCATTATGTTTTCCGGTTATTCAACTATGTTTAGTTGTTATTCAGTATCTTTAGCTCGGAGATAATATGACAATTATAACATGCTTAGAAAGTGGACATGGCCCATTTGAAAGGGGGTCAAAAAATGTCAACAAAAACCTTGTTTGGTGGAGTGAATAAAGCCGTAAAGGTTGATTTGAATTGAATTGAATTTGAATGCTTTTGACGACTACGACATATCTTTCTTATAAATACTTAAGTACTTCGTTTATACTTTTATCCATAATACTTAATAAGAAGTAACATAATCAGTGTTTTAGTATTCCCGCGGAATAATAATTTAAAATGATAGTTGATTTTTCTATTCCATTCATCTAAGTTTATCTGGAAGAGATCCTTTATGAGGATAAGTTCGCCTTCGATCTTTAATCGTGTGCGACAAATTTACACATCATGTTTTAACCTGATATTGAATAATAATTAACTTCCATATTATTCCATTTACTTTATTGTGGACCATACTCAAATAATTATTTTAATGATTAGTTGCACCTCTCCTATATAGAACATTTTTGTTACGCATAATATAATCTTAAATATGTAGATAATATGCATAACTATTATCTGTACTTAGAGGCTGAAGACTCATAGCATTATAGTATTCTTGGCTTTAGGGAAACCGCGCAATGCGCAACAGACCTTCTTTAGAATGCTTTATGTTGGCTTGTGTATGTAGAGAGGATTGATACTTTGACTAGTATCAAAAAACCGTAACCCTTCCTTTTGGCTCTGCCGTCGTCGGGTCAAAAAAGGGTACCTATCAAAGTTAAGATATCATAAATAGCACAGGAACGAAAACATCCATGGTCTTCTTCATGCTAAGGCAAATTAAAAATATAATAAAGGCTTGTACAATAACATTTGTAGAAATGTAGAAAAACACATACTTGAAATACTGTGATTACAGTGAATATGAATCTGTTCGATTACCTTGATTGACTTTGATAACTACAGATTTCGATTAATTTTAATTTGCTTGATGTATGAAACAATGTAGTATAGATGAGAGCAAACTGCCTATACAATAAATATGGGTTAATGAAATCATATTATATAAAATATTTATATCTTTTTTGGTCTTTGCCCCAACATATTGTTGCACAAATTTGGTTGCGCTTCTCCTGACCAGATGCCCTTTAGGTTTTCACAATAGGCAGACATCCTAAATAATTGTTTCATGAATATACTCCACTTCATACATATGGTCCTATTTAAACATTGAAAATATTTGTAAGTTATCATTTTTGAAGTGATTTCTTTAAAATGTTGTAACGATCCACCACATTAATTCCATTTTTACCAGTCCATTTGTAGGTATCTATTTTTCTTCCAAAATTACTTTATGTATCTATATTAGTACTTGTATGTAAATACTCAACCCAAAAACAATATTTTTTATGTCCAAATATTTTTAACAACTGTATTTTCTGAATGGACAGTAGGAATAATTTTTATTCCGTCCATAGAGTTCATATCATGACTCTGGAAAAAATGAATATAAGGGAACCACACCAATACATAGTCAATATATAAAGATTTCATAAATATCAATCAAATATTCTTCATGTATTTATCATATTATGTTGAATTCTTAAAATACATTTCCTAAGACTTGCAACTGAACTCTTTGAATGGTAAAATAAGGTATATAGTTTATTCACACCACCATTCACTGAATGGTAAAATAATGTATATAGTTTTTTCACACTACCATTCACATCATAAATAAAACTCAACTATAAAGATAGTTCTTTAAAGTTTACCTGACCATTACTCTTCATATTGACTTAGTATTTTTGTCCAAACAAACGGGCGGTAAGAAGATTAATTGTTATATGCCCACATTATATTTCAGAAAGTTCTTTGAAATATCAGAAAAAGTGTAAAAACTGCCTTACACTTGGTTGGCATTTTGTAATTGCTCAATTTGTCTCCCCAAATTCGAATTTAATCTTCAATAACAAATAGTAGTGAAGGAATACTTTGTACCTGTTCTGGAGAACAATAAAGAATATTTGTATTGTATTGTATTGTATCTATTTTCAGGTAATAATAAATTATGTGGTTGTTGAGTAAACTAAATGTTCAGTTCTAAAGAAAGTTTTTCAAAGTTCCCATATCAAGATGCAGTGTTTCTTGGTCTCCTTTGGCAGAAAATGTGGATGCTTGCAGTCAGACAGTTACCATTTTCTGTAGGTACTATTTTACATCTTGACTGGTCTGTGACCCTGAAAATTTGGAACCCTTCGACAGAATGTACAGTCTGGGTATATTTATGATGAAGAAGACGTCTATTGACTTCTCCTATAGAGATTTCCTTCATAATTATATAAATTTTGGCAATTGTTAGACTTGTGTCAATTGACACATTTTAGACCTTAGTCTTAGGCCTTAGAATAAACAACTTTTTGCAAATCTATACAAATTGTGGTAATCCTTTAATACATTTGTTGGATGAAGTTTGTAACATTAATACTTCTAGGCAAGAACTGTTGCATCACAGGTTTGAAAACTCACAAGATCCCATCACATAACATATGATATCTCTATAGCCTTTGATATCTCTATTGGCCACTTGACGGGTATGTGATAACAAAGTATCCAACTTTGCTATGATTTGTGAAAATTGTTTAAGTTTCAAAGCTTGACAATGGATTTAACTTTTTTAAGATTTGAGAAAATTGTTTAATTGTTAAGGCTTGATAATGGAACCAACTTTGTTATGAGTTGTGGTACCTTGTGCAGGTATTTGATGTTAGGTACCTTCTGCTGCTAACTTGTCCTTCCTCTTGAGTGCTTCTTCCTTTCCAGTGAACCTTGCCATCTACTATGCATTACTCAATCAAGAACTGAATTATATTCTGGATCTATAAAGCTGAAGTTAACTTAACTTAGCAAAACAGTACAAAATTAATTTCCGGTATACTGTTGCAACATAAAGTCAGATGTTATTTTGCCACACTGACCGGGTAACAATACCCAACAGTTCTGAGTAACACTTTCCAACGGAAAGGATACATTAAATAACAGAAGAAAACCCTTCTTATTTAGGTTCTGTTTGTAGAAGTTCATATAAACTATTTTTGTATAAATTATTTTCATAAAGCTAGCTAATAGCTTCCCCCAACGGGAGTAGTGTTTAAAGTCATAGAACAAAATTGTATGTTTATAAGGATTTATGATTACTCTTATTAGTGTCAGAAAATTAGTAGGATGCAGATCTGACTTAGATTTTTTATTCCAACGGAATAAGTGCCACAATGATAATGTGTTCTTTCGTACACTCTAGTAAGTTTTGTTACACAAATCATGGAAAACCATGATACAAGCTTTAAAAATCAAACGATACGGGTAAGAACCTTGTAGTGGAGGTTATAACAGAAATATTAATTAACACTCTATATTTCTGCATTATCTCGAAGAGACTTAGTCTTTTCCAATGGAAAAACGCCACAATATGACCTAGTGCAGTGGTGGGCAAAGTACGGCCCGCGGGCCAACTGCGGCCCGCGAAAGCATTTTATCCGGCCCGCCGCCGATACATCGAATTAATTAGTACATGGCCCGCGATGATTATATTTTGACGGTTCAGCCAAAAACCAGAGCAGCGGTTTTATACAAAAGTGCAGTTTTGCTGCAATTATGGCCCTCCTCCGAAATTTCTCAAGCTTACTGGCCCGCCATGAAAAAAGTTTGCCCACCCCTGACCTAGTGTATAAAAAATCATGGTTTTCAAAACTTGAAAACCGGGTATAAGACATTTAGACTGTTTGTGAAAGCATCAGTGAATAACATCAAAATGCAGCTTATCTCAAAGAGATCCTTTCTCCCAACGGGGAAAGGCGACATAATATAACATATTATGTAGTAATAGTGGCATTTCATGTAAATAAAGAAGTGTTTTTGTCGTAACTTACGAGCTGAAGCCCTTTTCAAATTTTACGATTTTCACGTATAAATATCGTGATTCCTAACATCCTTTCACTCTTTTGCTTCTATTTATCCATTTGGGTGTGTGAAATGTTGCTGAAACATGAAATTTCACTGAAAAAAAAACACTTTTCCCTAAGCGACGTAACGTTTCGTTGCGGCGCGGAAACTTCCAATGACTTTGACATCTGTAGTGTTGACAGGTGCTGTTTATTTTTTTTTATCTAGGGGCTATGAAAATCGCGGCGTTTAGGCAATGGTAACTCCCGTCTCTCAAGTTAATATACCACGGACTTAATACGAATATAATTGCGAGACGAGTCAATCCACCTTCGAGTGACGTTTGGTTTGATTTGACCCAATTACCTACTTGAAACGGTGTCACGTCAGTAGGACCTTTTCACAATTGAGATGCTTACGAAATTAACGTAGGTACCATCTACCTTATAGGGATTAATAAATTCAATGGCATTACCATCTTCTAGTTGTCACTTGTCATCATATTGATCGATATCGACGTTATATATTTAACAAGTCGTCCGTGATCGTGACTAAAACCTAGCTAGTCGTGTCTAGTAGAGACGATAACTTGTGTAACATCGACTAATACTAATGCGTATCAACCTCTTCTATAAATGTTAATCCAAATAAGTAATTAAAGCACGTAGATAGTACAGGATGTCGTGTCGCTATACATAGTGCAACGACACCGGCCGAGTCCAATAAAACTTATAAAATGTTCACTAAACCGATGCCCGTGACTAAGTGAATGAATATTCGATACGCGTTGTATCGCATCGCCCACGCCACATTATTATACCCACCATAACATATAGGTAAGTAACTATAAATAAAATCGTGCCGACACGAAAAAAATTGCGTTATTTGAATGCCGGCCGATAATTTAAATGTAGCAACAACCGCTTTTAGCTTACAACCTTAATTGACTTAAAAATGCTTATCAATATTCGACAGCGCCCACCCCGTCATAAGCGCCCGCGCCTACATTCCAAATTGAATTATATCACAAGGAAGTCAAATTTAATTTCTAAAGCCGCTCGCACTTGCTTGCGCCCTTATCGAACGAAAACGAAGTTCGAAGCACGATGCACGCTCACGACTTTCTGAACAACTCCGGACATGACATTCCACGTTTCGTTGTAGATTAGAAGGAGATGGATATTGAACCGACCGCAGTAAAAAAACGGGACAGAAGAACTCGGAGCAGTCCACGTGGACTGCTTAATATCAACACGGGAGCGGCGACCAATAGAAAACGGCACCGCTAATGTATTTCTCACCTCCGCACTCACACCAAGGATTGCTACCATTTTTACATTATTTATGCGATTCTGAACTTTCCGACATCCGCATAGAGTTTTAAACCTACGGTTGCGGTGACGATGGGTTCCATTTTCGAAACGACTTATAAAAACTTAGCGATAAGATTTTGGTTCTTACGCGGTGCGGTTAGAGTTTAGTGTTGGCCGCGGAGTGGTTTGCGGTTCTTGAATTTAAAACGATTCCCAAGAACACGGGCGCGAGTTGGTGAAGGTTGGAGGAGGCCGCGGTGCAAACTGCATCGTCACAGGGCCCCCCCTACCCCTAGCGCGCCCGCCATTATTGTAGTGGGCCCGTGTGCAACTGTTCCGAGTCAACTGTTGTGCTGAGCCACGTTTTCATAGCGCAGAGATCGCAGCCGCTGCACTGCATGCGACCAATATTCCCGCAATATGTCGCCTTTTATTACTCCTTATTTTATTGTGAGGGTTTGGTATGAACAAAGAGACGCTAACAAACAGCGCGACGAAGCGCCCCTAAAATAATGTAAATCTTGCATCTGAATGCAGCTGTCACCCCGAGTCAAGTCAGCGCGAGGAGTTTAATCTCGCATCTCGCGGGTAATACATTATACATTCCCGTTAGGGTAAACATACCTACACAAAGTTCAGAAGCTCGCTATAATTCGGGACAGAACCGGTAGCCATTTTGACAGATGTTTAACGATAACCGCCTATCTGACTTCGGCCAGATAATAACACGATCTTTATTATACCAATAACGCGGCAATAAAATTCAATACTTACATTTTATTTTAAGACGTCTTACAAGATCTTTACTTTTACTGTTAAAATAAATGCAGTTGGCAAGTCCATCTTTATAAACATCAATCAAGGTAAATTAGTACCATGAGACGAAATTATTCGTTTCAGCCGTGAGAAAACAAATTGAAATTCATGATGGAAATATATTAACGAAATTAAACAAAAGATGGTCGGGACCCTTTAACTAAATGGTTCGGTGAAACAAATCTACTCTTTAGAGGCTCTTTTATGGATTATATCCTTGATTCAATGAAAGGGGATCTTTTGTCGACAGCAGACCCGGAAATATTAGACGTGCTCCCTTTGACGCCCCTCGGGCGGGCGAGGGGGTGCGCCCGGGGTGCGGGGGGAGGGAACACGCACGGCGCAGGGCGAGGCAAGCCATTGTCTGCCAGCTACGATGCAGGTACCGTTTATTTTTAAAGAAAACACATAAATCTTTTGACCGACTTGAGCTTACTTATACTGACACCGATTCGTAGCACACGTAGCGCTCGTAGCACTGAATAATTGATCGTAGAGGGGCGGCCATGGATTTGTACCAATTTGTCGATAGCGTAGATATACCGGGGTTAGTAATTATTTGTCTATTTTAGTTTCAATTTCTTTCAGTCTACTTTTTTGCTGTAGCATTTTATAAATTGTCCCAGGTGAGTACAATAATTTAAATGATAATTTCACTGACCAAAATGAAATGACTTTTCATTTCAAGAACATTAATAACCTCAGTACCTATTTCCTAAAAAAAAAAAACAATTTGTATAACTCAAGAACAGCAAAAATATGAACAAACGGTTCGCTTCTCACTTTGCTTAAAATTGATTTATGGACAAGGTTAGTCGCTCCCCTCCTTGTCGAGCCTGTTACATCTCCCTTTTTTATTTCGGCGTTTTTGTTCATAAAAATAACTGCTTATTTGACATTCTGGTTATGGCGCGGAACTTAAATAGTTGTACATACTACAAAAAAGCTTGTTTATTGCTTTGGGTCGATAAACAACATTTTTCTCTCATTTGTAGCGTTACTAAAGTAGATTTTTTAATTACACAAAGTACATAAACTGATATTTACGGGCGCACATCCGACGTGATTATTCCATAATGGTTAAAGTAGCTATGAATTAAAGTTACCCTTATATCACTGGTTAAATGTATTTTTATGTATACTTTTATAAAATAATGTCTAAATAACGAAGTAAGTAATCACCCTGACCTCTGCAGTTTACTTCGTCTAAATTCTACTTTACCGTTTACATATAACCTACAAAATTATTTCCTTCGCAGCTATTTTCAACCAACTTCCAAGAAATGAGGAGGCTCTTAAGTCTATAGGATTAGTACATATTTATTTAGTACTATCATTTAAATGTAATAAAATAAAATAAATACTTAGATACAGTTCTCCGCGCTCAAAATATGTTTGATAAGGGTATTTGTATATGCATCGATTTGATATTGTTATTAACACTTAACAGACGAATGTTCTGAAAGGAGTTAACATATATTCCTAAATCCATATACTTACAGGTATGCAGTCGTTGGATAAGTACCTACCTATACAAAACCAAATCCTCTGTCACATTTTCGGTCCGAGTATAGACTCATGCAAGTGAATTATAAATAACCTTAGTAGTAGAGAGCAATATAACTATTATTTTCAACCTATATCCTCTAGTTCATTTAATATTGACATCCATGTATAAAACAAGAATCTTCGGTAACTCGTATTGTGTCCCTTCAGTTACGCCATAAAACCGCATATCATAAACAAACAGCATACATGGCGATCCTCGTCTCCCGTGTTATGTAACAGATGCGGCACAAATGCCATAATCCGGCCATGTGCGGTCTACACATAAACATTTGTCTTGCCTGTGAAATCGATCTAGCCTAACTTGATCCCTTTATTTTATTTTAATACTGACTCAATTTCCTGTTTCACAAAGTTCTTAGATATACAAGTTAATACTAATCAAATAGAGTCGTTAGTGTTGATTTGTTAAAATGTGTAAGTTGCAATTTTATACGGGAGCCACACAATGGGCCATGCGCAGGACCAGGACGCAGCTATGCTGTAGAGTGAGATGAAAATGCGGCTGTCTCTCGAAACGTTCAGATGTCAGAAACGTTCTCCGGATAAGATAAAGGATCTTTCTCGTGAAGGATCGATTCTTTGTGCCTAAAGATTTAGGCACAAAGAATCGATCTATATAACTAATAGGTCTCATTCCCGGGAAAACGCCGAGCAAGGCTCGCTTGCTCGGTCTACGAGGTTCTTCACAGTAATATATATACCTAACATTATCATTAAGTGACATGAATATTGAATCCATAGCAGCAAAGAAACAACAGACTATATATACCAGGGCAACCGTTTCTTCGGTCTCCGAAGTCTCTAAGTTCAAGAACATCAGCGCCAGAAAATATTAAAAATAATGAAGATAAACTCTCAACGGTCTGATAAGAGTCTCCATGGTCAAATACTTAAACTTTGGAGATGTAAAAGATCTCTAAACGTATAATTTGTAAACCTTATGCGTAATCGGGAGCTTGCTGGTTCGTTTGAGGCGAGTTGTGAATACCAGTTGGCATGTGCTACTGCTGAGTGCTGACCCATTCTCCGCGGAAGTCATGCGACATGCGACTGTAATGTACACGTATTGTATTCGACATATGTCGCCCGAAACACAGACGGGAATACACCCCCGAATATGGCGGGATTGTTAGCAAACTAATTTCAGCATCGAATAAATAGATCATTTTATTGTCATAGGTTATAGTACCTATCCATTTTTTCCGGTTAAATCTACGTAATGTATGAAAGAGAGGTTATAAATTCTACTAGGGCCCTAGGGTAGAGTGGATGGAGCCACTCTAAGCGTCAGGTCAGGTGAGTGATATCTAAATGCCTCATGAGAAAAAATCAAGGGGGAGATAAAATTTAGCAGGCGCTTTTTGAGTAGCGTGGGATGAATCGCTCCACCCTGATCGAGAGCTATGGCCCACGCTGGATTCTCCGTCTCATGTTTATCAAAGAAGCAGTGCACATGTTTACGAAAATATGAGTGTTATAATTCCTAGAATATATATGTAAGTAATAAATAGTTGCGGTTATACATTTACATAAATGCACCAATAAACCGCAAGCTAACCTACGCAATTCGTAGAATATTCAGCAAGAAATTTGCAGGATGTATTTTTGTAGGTGATACATGCAAATGATACATTTTTACCTACGTATAATAGTGTGAAATTTAATTTTTATTCTTTTTTCCTATACTTACCTACATCACCATAATAGTCAACAGTTGAGAAATCTCTATACCTACACTCTCTCACCTGCATAAGACCTTTCCTAAATCTCTCAAGTCAGCGAATGCATAAGCCTTTAAAGCCCGTGCGCTTGTTTGCCACCATTTATCCAACCTAAAGTATTAAGTAAATCACATATTTACGCCACAACCCTAGCCCTCCCCGTCACAAAACATAGTTCTTACGTCCAACAACGCCCCGTCGTGAAAAATGCCCCATATCTCGGCCATTATTCATAACAAACAAAAGGGGAATTAATGGCGGAATAAAATACTTTTAATTTCCCCGGGCGCGCTAATCGGCGGGAGCCAGATCGGCCCTTTTATTTTTACGTATGAACGCAAACCCGGAGGGAAACGGTGAGAGTCCGCTCCAGCTGCTTGCAAAGCCCGTTTTGACACCATTTTATTTATCGTATGGCAATTATTTCGAATCGTGAGGTCTTCCAGAAGACAGTACAGTTGCCAGTTTTTTGCACTTGTCACGTGTACGATAGCGGTGGGTACTCCCTAAAGATGTGGTGCAACTTTGACCCCCACCATATGAGACACTTACACAATATATTAAAAAAAGAAAAAAAAACTGGATAGAGCTATAGTTACATTTTTCCTCTAAAATATACATTGATATCAATGTTACGTAATAATTTCATTATTTTTGCTAGGTATTCTTCGGAGATAAGAGGGAGGGAGGGGAACGGTATTTTATTACATTTTCCCTCTTAAATGGAAAATAACTCAACGTAAAAAAAAAATTGAATGTGCAACTCATCCCTTTCATATGACACCCCACTCGACATATTCACTAGACTTTCAAATTTTCAATCACCATTTTTCACAGAAAATAAAAAATATAAGTATTTAAAAAAAATGTGTTCTATGCATCTAGGTTACCCTTATTTATAACTGTCCCAAATTTCAAATCGATAGCATAAGTAGTTCTTGAGATATTTAGCGATGTGACAGACAGACAGACAAAGTGAAACCATAAGGGTACCATTTTGGTACGGAACCCTAAAAACGCCAATTTATTGCCGGTAAAAAGGACCTCTCTGTTTTATGGACGGTCCAGTATAATTACACTTTACAGTGCTGAAATTAGCATGACATAGTATAGTACTTATAAATAAAAACAAAAGTATTCTGGTCATGAGTCAAAGGTATCACAATTTCATGATACTAATTACACCGATTTGTAACACGACAAATCGGAATACCGCATGGGGCTCAGTCCGTGGGGAGCGCGGGGTGCGGTCACGCGCGTGGAATTAGCGTCCTCTGCCTCCCCGCACTTGACCCGTGAGGTGTCACCGAGCGCCGCGAAAAAAGGGGAAGGGGCTAGTGGCACACATACCCAAGGGGAGACAGGGGAGCTCTGATTCCTTTTTTAATTTCAAAATCATTTATGCCTCGATAACAATTCGATTTATTTAAATCAACAAGCTTTTCACGGTATTAATTGAATGTTCAGCCAGGTTTATATGTGATGTTATTATCCTTGAAGCTGTTTGCGCTCTGCTTATCGGCTTGCGGTTTAAACTGTGTTAATTATAATGTTTTACCTATACTCTTAACAAATAATGAAAGCCAATAAAAACAGTTTCCGGCGGTGAACGCACACATCTCGACACGGCTAAGCCACTAATTGACTAACAAATAGCCATACAGGCAACAAATACAGTGAAGCATTGCGAAAATAATGACGCACTGTGCTTCTTATCAACCTATTCTGGAAGATTTCCTTCCCCATTCAAAGCCGACTTATAATAAACACCGCTTAGCGACAGCTCGTTATTTTAAAATATACCTATTGTTCAAATATTGCGGTAATTTCAGCGAATTTCAACATCGTCGGCGTTAATTTGAAACTCAAACTGTCACAATGCGTCCCGAAAATAAATGAAGTCAGTTTGCGTAAATGGACACGCCAGTCAGACTCGTAGGGTATTCCGATTTAAAAATCGAATACGTGTTGTCTTGCCCTTGTCATTCTTCGGTTGTGGAAAGGAGCGAGCGAAAGGGACGGCGTTGTCGAATTGGGAGTTCTTGAGTGCATGCCCAGTGCGGCCACCCCTCGAGAGATGTCGCTCTTTCAACCGGCAGTAAAAATACGTGCGGGTATTTCCTGTTCCTGTGGGGGGAGGGGGCGATAAATAACTCAGTTTGCGGCCAGAGGGGCGTGCGGAAACCGCCAGATAGGGTTGTCAGTTACTTTTTGGAGTAGGTAATGTTGTTCGGGGGCGAGCGATTTCTCTATTTTGTTCAATGTCACATGGCTGAAGGCTGATTCGTGTATGAATATGAAACAGGCAGCTGAATAAGTTACTGTGCGCTAATAAAGACCACTCTTTTCCTTGCACTAACCTGGTGTCCACACGACATTTTTAAAACATTAAAAATCAAAAAGCGTTTATAAGTAACTAGCTTTAGCCACTTCTTCCGCGTAAATTCCCACTCCCTATTTCATCTCTTCGAGGGATGACTTTCGGAATTCGGAAAAGTATCCTATATGTTAATCCAGGCTATAAACTTATATAATAAGTTTCCTCATAATCCGTTCGCCGTGTTTGCAAATAGTTTGCATGATTGAGTAACGAACATCTAAACTTTCGCAATTACAATAGGTATTATATCAATAGGATTATTCATAAATAAGTATGAAATCGTTATTACCTCATTGATGAAAATCCAGTGTAATAATAAGCAAACTTCCTTTTGTGTTCTATCTATTACCATAAAAATAATTAATAACTAAGTATATTAACCTATACGTGAGGTACCTACATTTAATATTAAGTAGGTGCCAACCGATCTGCTGTAGGTTGTTATAGGTCAGGGGTGGGCAAACTTTTTTCATGGCGGGCCAGTAAGCTTGAGAAATTTCGGAGGAGGGCCATAATTGCAGCAAAACTGCACTTTTGTATATAACCGTTAAAAAAACCACAAATATACACAATTTTTTTATTTTAAGTGGTTTCATGAATCTTATAATTAAACTTGAATTAATCATATGTAGTGATCAAAATGACACACTTTTTAGCTTGTATTTATTTTTATTCGAAGGGCCAGGTGTGTGAGACATATGAAATTGTTTTTGTTGTGCCATTATATCGTCGAATGCAGGTTCGAGTTGCGACGAAGTAACTTTCAGCAGCGAAAAAAGGTGTTCATCAGTAAGTCGGTTTCTGATTGAGTTTTTTCGCAATTTCATTGTTGAAAATGTCTGCTCACACACATACGATGACCCAAACATCGCCATGACTTTCTGGGCGTGAGCAATCGTCTTTGGGTATTCAGCTTTCGGCAGGGTTCTATAAAAATCTAGCTTTGTTGAATTTAAGAACAGTTGTTTTAAATGGGTGCTACACTGCATTTCGATAATTTCCAATTGCATTACCCTCCCCGCTCCCCGAAACCCGCCCGCGGAACATGAACTACGCGGCTAGACGAACTGGCTCTGGTTTTTGGCTGAACCGTCAAAATATAATCATCGCGGGCCATGTACTAATTAATTCGATGTATCGGCGGCGGGCCGGATAAAATGCTTTCGCGGGCCGGAGTTGGCCCGCGGGCCGTACTTTGCCCACCACTGTTATAGGTTAACATGTGTATTTTCTAGTGTCCGACCGAAATTTCGGTTTCGGTTTCGGTTTCGGCCAGTTTCGGCCAAAAAATCAAGTTTCGGCCCGAGTTTCGGTTTCGGCCAAAAACGGCCGAACCCTTCGGCCGCGCCGAAACTTACAACATCGTACCTTCGGGTCGCGCTCGGCTAACGTAAGTAACTATAATAATTAGTGTCCGACCGAAATTTCGGTTTCGGTTTCGGTTTCGGCCAGTTTCGGCCAAAAAATCAAGTTTCGGCCCGAGTTTCGGTTTCGGCCAAAAACGGCCGAACCCTTCGGCCGCGCCGAAACTTACAACATCGTACCTTCGGGTCGCGCTCGGCTAACGTAAGTAACTATAATAATTATTATTTTACTATCTGTTGATTAATACGTAAAAAAAATACTATAGTCAAACTTACTGTACTGTAAGCAAAGTTGATAAGACTGTTGTAAACAATAAATGACAAAGATTAAACCTATAAGTAGTTGATCCTAAAAAAGAAATTGTTGATCTCAGTAAGTATGTCAAAAACACTGTTTTTATTTTTAATTAGATAATTAGTTATAAAAAGTATAAGTATAGATTTGTTACTATATTATACTTGTTGATTTGTTATCATAACCTATGTTATGCACCTTACATAATAAAAAAAAAAGGTTCGCTAAAATGATTACCAATTTGATTATTTTGATTATCTAATTATATTTGAATTAGCCATTCGAGGCTAACTGATTGTGATATTTGTGAGTATAATTAAAATGTAAGTAACTGAAAATAAATAAACATAATATATGAGCATCATATTTTAATAATAAATTTGTTTTATTTTATACCACCATTAAAAAATCGCTAACTTTGTGTTACAAATAATGTATTTTTTTCACTTTATTTATAGGGTAGTTAAATTTTCAAACAGAACCTCTGTAACTGTACTGAAATTTCATTGTGATAAATCTTTGAAAGTAGAAACCTGTAATTATAGGTCGGCGAGATATTAATTTTAGAAAAAAACTTACTAACATTTTTTCGACTTTTTAAGGACTTTTTTTTTATAAAAGGTTCGGTTTCGGTTTCGGTTTCGGCCGAAACTACAATGAAACCGAACCTTCGGTTTCGGTTTCGGTTTCGGCAAAATAACATGTTTCGGTCGGTCACTAGTATTTTCCTTTATGTGCCCCATTATTCACAACACCTAATAAGTGGCGTGAGTCAGCCCTAGCGCTAGGGTTGCGTTATTTGTAGGTCGCGTGTGAATTATTCGCGGGTTCGCGCGTCTTGCGAGTGCGGACCCTCGTTAATGAAATTTCATATCGCTCCGAGCCGCAAAAGCCAGGCTGTGGTCGGAGATTAGCGGAGAGCGGAGACTGAATAATGAAATAATAGACTAGAAAAATCGGTACAATTAAACTAGTGCAATTAAAAAAGGCAAACTGCATAGGAAAACAAATACCAAAATCCGCCCGCAGAAAAATAAGAAATCTTTGAAAAAGATCTTGTTTTTGAATATTTCAAAAACTGACGACAGAAAAAAATCTTTATAATTATCGAACCTGCTCACAAAATTTCAAGAGTATCGGTTTAGAAATGCGACCTGTAAGTAGAGGAGAACAACCGAAAACCCGCCGGATATGAAAGCATTTTTGTCGAAGTATGGATATGGTTGAGAGATATGAACTATGATGAGACCGAAACTCTTCTTTGTCTAGGCTACTATAGCGTCTCTCACTAACCACATACACACACACAACACCATAGTTTACGCTTGTGAAATTGCTATATACCGTGTATTGTGATAACTTCTGTTTTTAGTCTATATAATTTCCAAAATAAGTCTATCATGTTCTTAACAACCGAACGTTGAACTTGTAAACTGGCAACCACTGGGGGCTGTAAACCCAGTGAAAACTAACGTAGTCTCCAGGGCCTCAAATATATTTTATATCAGGTTTTTTAATAAAGGTTTATTATTATTATTATTTGCAGGTTTTTATTTTTTCCTCGGTTCTAATTTAACCGGTGTTATTATAATGTGATAAAACTATAATGATATTCAGGTAACTAAATACATTTTACGTACTACATAATTAGTTCGTTTTAGGTACCTATGCCACAATATAATGAAAACCAATATTCATGGTATTGAAATATTCTGAGTCTGATATGGAATTTTAAACGGAATAATGTAGGTACCTACTATGATACTACTCGCTATTGGTACCCTCTCTTTGACCCGTAAATTAAGCAGAATTTGTCTCCATTTACAAGTCAATTAAGCTATTCCTCACAAGTCCATAACAGTTTCTGCTTAAAATCATTCAGGCAGTAATAGCTAGTTTGCCACCGTCGTATCAATTCACCACTTCTTGCTACCCGCTTTCGTGCCCGCTCCGCGTGTCTAAATGAGCCAGTCGATAAATAAAGTACACATGTACTTACCTAATCTCTATACCCGCTCTCGTTCCCGCTCCGCGTATCTAAAGCCCCAGCCCGCACGCCTTTGTCCGTCACTACCTACACCCGAGCTGAATTGTTACACTTGACTGTTGAGCGCCATTGTTGCGCGCCATTGATACGCGCTCGGTAAACACACTCAATAGAAATTAACGATGATTGTTACTCCTCATTTGTACAAAACTAGAACGATACTCCTCGATTTAAATTTCTGTGAAATGCTATAATGATTAATTGGAACTGACCTCAGATATTTTCTATTGTTACGAATTGTGCTTTATGTTTGTTAGATGTAAAACTAGGTTTATAATGGCAGCCAGCACATTACGATAAACTAGGTATTGAAGGCAATAATTTGAAATTCCAAACCGTAACTTCAAATTTTTACTGTAGGAATATAAATAATAATTGTACCTACTGCCGAGCTTAATCTGTAGCATGCAAGTATTTGTAAGTTAGATATGTTTGGGTACCACACTCGAGATCAAAAATTTCGGGTCACCCTATTTTAAATAACTGCAATAGGTTTTTCTAAATATTTTACACTAGATTTATTTACATGATATATTATTCTTCCTAATACCCAACAGCATTAGCAATTCCCGGAATCCTATCATAAAAATATCAATCTCCAAAACTCGAATTTTGCGATATCTCGCTCCGTTAATATTGTTTTTTTTCATGGATTTTTAGGAGTCCTATTTAAACCTGGAAACTTTAGTTTTTTAACTTTTATTTTTGCAGGTTAGATGTAAAAAAAACGGTACAGCCTTGCACTATTTTAGGAAATATGACGTTATTTTACCGACCCGTATTCTTTGTCCGCGAGTGTATTTATAATTAAAATTAATGTTTAAATAATAACCTTAGTAACCGCACCTAAGCGTTACCTTAACTATGTATTGTGTCTCGTCGCGATTCGTATCTAATATGGTTACCCGTTTGCTCGTATTGTACAAATATTCCCGTATAAGTAAATTTTACACAAATGTTTTACATCTTGTCCAAACTCTGTAAGTGTTTGTTTACTTGTGTCGCAATCCCTCTCGTCTAAATTAAAGATTCAATTCAATAGATTGCTGTATACCGTTCCCCTGACAGCCGCTCCGCAATCGCCGTATCTATATACCCACTTTAATAGATTCGCAAATACCATGACTTTCATTTGCCAATTTAAACGAAACTCCAGAATAAATGAAACTAATTTGCGTTCTCAAGAGACGTAATACAGAATCAACGCAGACGCAAATAACAAATAAACTATAAATAAATCGCGAAATTGTTTTAGGAGAGGGAGATAAAATTTCAGCTGTCTACACAAATCGCCTCGTCTTTACCAGGATCTGAACCCGTGGCCGGTAGATTAAGTAGTGTTGATTTACCTATCCAAGAAAGAAAGAAAGAAATATTTATTTGGTAGGTACAAATTGGTTATACCATAATTAGTAAGTACCAAAATGACTACCGCTCAGCAAATTAGTGTCAGTGGCAGGCATCCGTACAATTCGATTCTCTCCTTATGTAAGTCAATTGAATACCTTTTCTATGCGTGACATTATTTGACTTTTAGGTACCTAGTATATATATATGTAACCTAGGTACCAACCACGACAAGCAGACAGAGCAACTACGTCTTATATTATAATTGAAATTAATATACCTAGGGTACAGTCCACTACAAAGAAATGTATACACTTTTGGACCTTATTATTTAAAATTTAGAATGCAATAAGGTGTCCTGCTGGTTTGAATGCC
This sequence comes from Epiblema foenella, assembly GCA_963556455.1. Classification (NCBI taxonomy): domain Eukaryota; kingdom Metazoa; phylum Arthropoda; class Insecta; order Lepidoptera; family Tortricidae; genus Epiblema; species Epiblema foenella. Next base: position 7,823,984 of record OY747113.1, on the reverse strand, counting down.
ACCCACTTAGTAAATCGTCCCATCAGCAAACAGCATAAGAATGGTAGTTAATAATGGTTCATTAAAGAGGTAACAAATGGTTAGGGAACGTCGGCGGCATGGTTGACACAGTTGCTAGCTACCACATTATGTTCTTGCATTACTCATGTGAGGCACTGCTGAACAAACCGGAGTGCGCAAACAGACGTCTGGCGCTGGTGCGTTTGGTGGCTGTTTTATTGGAATATTATTTTATATGAAGCAAATTCCATGTAATGATATAATAGTACATAGATGACAACTAATTGGAGGCCCTTGCTTAGTTACCCTTGGTTAGTGTCATGTTGACGGGAAAGGTGGAGGGGTACCTCGTGATCCTCTTTTTTAATTAGTATAACATAACCTGTCTAAATAGAGTTATCTTAGAATGAGAACCAGCACAAAATGCATTATTTATAAAAAAATCCTCAACAAGGTTGACAATTTACAAGATTAATCGTGTCAGTTTGAGATGTTAATCATTATTTATTTGGGAGCTAGTTCAGTCTGCCAGGCATAAAAGAGTTCGGAAAACTTCACCGATGCAGTTGGCTGGCCGATGCTTCTAGCATGTCTCCACAGTGTTACAAAGTAGAGAGTCGTATTCTTAAAAGAAACCGTACTTCAGAGGGTTTCTTTTTAACTGTAGGTTGAGATAATGTTACCTTCAAACATTTAACGCCATGATAAATGTAGGTACCTAATGGAATATAATAACCCTTCTGATTTTATCAAACCAGAACTCATTATTGATCTCAACCAGTTGATAACTGAATTACCTACTACTCTTATGTATCTTAGTAAGATAAATAAAATAATTGTGAGTAAATATTACAGCGATGTTGGTTTAGCTTCAGCTCAACGAAAATAGGAGAACAGCTACCTAACTCTCAAACGCAACATTAATTTAAATACCATATAACACTAAACTGTGCAGTTTGGTGATTGTGTAGCGATTTAACGTGACGCAGAGCAAGGGTTTAAGGGCTTAAAGAAAATATTTCTAAATTAAAGCCCTCGAAATTCCGGGGGCGCCGCAAAAACGGAACATTGTCCCTAACACGGAGCGGGCACATTTTTAACCACCCGCTACCTGCCTTTATGTCGGTTATTTCAAATGACAACTGTCTTAAATTTGCACAAATTTACTTCTCTGCGTCCCAAACATACATATTGTAAATAGATACATTTAGGTATTAATTAGTATTTTCAGTGCATGGTTGACAGTTAAAAAGACTTCTATAAAATTATGAGTTAAAAATGTATGTACAATACAATACAAATCCTCTTTATTACACACCTCAATAAAAATACAAAGCAGTTCAGAAACATAACATAGCGGGATATAAGAGGTGGACAACAGGCCTAAAAAATCCTACAAATCATTGATACGGTTGTATAAGTTTGCACCAGGAGTTTACTAAACACCTATGTAATAAATATACATATATAGTTAATATGGACATATTTATTTCCTTTCACTGAGCTTTGTGAGGTAGGTATACTTAGTAATAGAATTCTGAACTACTTAAAGGCAACACGCTGAACGGATTCAAATGAATCGTATCGTATCGTCTTTAAGTTAGGTAATGATGTAGATTGTGCAAGTGGATACTTTACCTAACTTATATGTATTTGTAAGTTAGGTACATAATGCTAATAAGCGCTTCGTTAATCAGATGAACAAATGTCACAGTTTGCTTAATGCAAAGTAAAGTAATTAACAATAACTATAACGTTATCTAATTTAAACGAGAAACAATACATTCGCAAACTTCATTAGTACCTAGTCAGAAACTTCATAAAACAGTGCCTTCCATAATTTACATGGTTTTACGTTCGAGTACTTACACAAGTTACACAATGACAAAAATATCGCTTGCTCGGAGTTATATGTCTGTTTTCTTGTTTATTGGTGGATTACAAGACTAATGGTAATATTCGTCATTAACTTTAACGAAGACTTTCTTCTTCCATGTTAAATTCTCATTTTTTGCGAAGATTTTTATTCACAAGCCGTATCCTCCGTTAGGTCAGGTAAAAGGTGATTTTTGATCGCGTAAGGATCTAGAATTAACGAACCAAGAATGTCAGTCATTATACACAATTGAAGAAACAAAAGTCTTCTGTTCTGTGAACAATAGTTAACAGCTTATGTGCATGTAAGTCATGTTTTTTTACATAGATTTATAGAAACGGAGACCGTTTATATGCAGATTATGAGTCCAACCAAAAATTTGGCATTTGGACTCTTTATACATATGCCTACCTATGACCACAAGAACACGCGAACTTATCTGTTATGACCCATCAAACTAACATACGTGAAAGCGAGCGAGACAAAAGCCTTTTATACCTTTTCGGTTAAATCCGGCTTTGGTCCGGGTTTCGCCGTATTAACATTTTTTCAATGCAACAGGAAATAGAAATATATTGTTGAAAATAACATGTTACGTCAGGGACACAAGTGTTAAGTTCTGGATACAGGAAGTTAGAAGGAAAAACATCAGTAAATTTGTATTACCAGTCACGATTTCACGCCACCGAGTTTTTCCGCAGCACTCCAGACTACGAATATCCTTTTATATACGCCAAGGTGCCCAGGATATGAGCATTCAGCCCAGCTTCCATAAAATCCATAATACGACGTCCATAAATCCTTAGTAAGGGTCGGTCGTAGAACGAATTACCATAACAACCTGACTTTTATTTTATCTAAATCCAAGCTCATTTACTTGACTCATAAATGGCAGTAAGTATTCGAAAGCGGGACCTATATAGCATCTAGACCAGACTGGCTGGGTTCGTTTAATGATGTGAGAATGTCACATAAAAGTGCAAATCAGCTTCTAATGCGTGAGGACGACATATTGGCAAGTTGTCACCGATTAAGGAAACCGGCTGGTAAAAGGTTTTATGCGTCGAGCTCGCGTCTGTCATGTTCAGCCAGGATGACTTATTTACTTATTTATTTTATTTGATGCATCAACAGGAAAACAACACTAAAAGAAATACAACAAGCTAATGATAGACGTCCACAAAAATACAATTAACAAAGCCAACTTAAGTGGTTCTATGTATCAGCAGAACATTGGTGAGGTCTGGTCAGAGAATTCTTTGCGGACACCCGTAAGCCAAGAAATTGGTCTAACACTTGTCGACTCTGTATAAATTGAAGTTCAATATATAGACCACTTGAATTCATAAACTCCAACTGCATACTGTCGTGTCGTGTAGGGTGTAAAGCGTGGCACAATAGTTACGTCACTAGATTGTGTTCGTAGTATCCTTATGAATCACTTTCATATAACTTAGGTATCTTCCGTTAGAATTCTATCCCTAGGAATAGGTACAACTATATCATGGCTATAACAATTTCACTGCGTCACATAGGCACATATTACTCACGCCTGTATTCCCAAAAGGGGTCACATGAAATTGAATTTTCAGCGTCACATTGCAAGGTTTTCTCTATCATGAAACACGATAGGTTTAGTTATGCTTAGTAGTTATGTAAGTAATTATTAACACTTTCACCGCCAACGGTTTCGTAGTGCTAACACTCATAGCCGATAACATGCGTATGCTGAGAAACGCGCCTTTGAGACTAGCGCCCACTTAGCAAGCTCCTGGCGATAAAAGTGTATGAGTGGTTATAGATATACACTTTCGGATGTATCCTAAACCAAATCGCAGTCCTGCTCAGTTTCTATAGTACCTGTAGCTTCCAACAATGTCACTCAACATAGTCCACTGGCACGTATGTCCACATCTTATAATAAAATCTGTAAGGACGTTGATATTTTTCGTTTAGGTCTACACTCATTTAAAAAAAGTGTTAAAAAATTGTTTCACTCTTCTCATTAAATTTAATTTTTATAATTTGTCTTATAAGTCAGTGTTCTCAGAAGACTGCATTTTAGAAAATCACGGCAGATATACGGAATTAGGATACGACTTGATCATCTTGACATTCTATTGTAAGAGTTGTAAGAATAAGCCCCAGTGACCGGAGCTGCGACATTTTTCACGTGGACTGTTTATTAATATCAGAGGCCTTGTTAGTCATCATGTAATTACAAAAATGGGGCTCGGCGACATTTCTGTCTTCCACATTAAAAACGGTGTAACTACATAGAACACGTGAACAGTTACATCTTTCTCTAAAAAAGAAAGATTTGAATAAAGACAGGCGATGGCCTAATTATTTAGGTACTAATATACGGCTGTCTGTTTGGTATAATAGCTAAATTAACGGGCCGCGTATCGGTAATTATCTACTTACTGCCCGGATTTTAGAGGTAAGAGATAATTACAGAGTTAATTATCTGTGTATATAATAGATACGTAACTTAATAACATACTCAACTTGAACTTAATAAATTTGATAATGATTCAACATGTACTTATTAGCACATTTTACATAATTCACCTAGTAAGGCCTAGTTATTTCTTAATTTAATAAATCAACCTTACTACCTACCTCTACAGTACCTACCTAAAATAAGTGCGTACATTATTTTCATAATGTGGGTTTGATTAACTATTTATTCAATAAAAACTAGTGCACAAAATGCTAAATTAAATGTTTCCTAATTAACTTTTAAGGTACGTAAGGCTCGGTTTTGTCAAAAAATATACTGAGTTACTGAAATTTGATCTGACATTTGGTCTAACGGATCTTTAAAAAACCCGGCCTAAGTCTATACGTAGGTACCTAGTTTAACTTATTAGATGGGTAATAGTAGTCTGGGAGGTAGCCAGTCAGGTACTTAATTACCTGCATCCGGCCCCCGGATTCTAAGTAGGTATGAGTAATGTAATCATGTACTAATAGGAAATGATCGGGCTGCAATTACATAGGGATAGGGCCCTTATAGCCATAGAACAGCGCATCCAACACAACATAGCATTAATTACCCTTTGATTAGATTGCAAATAAAATTGCTTACTGTTCTGTTTTGGATATTATTATGATGTATATTTATTGTTATCGCTGTTATGTAGGAATGTTTCGTGTAGGTAGGTAAAGCATTCTTCCTTTTGTACGAGGAAACATAAAATGATATAAATATAGTTACGAAAAGTTTGTCTGACAGATATCGCCATAAGCAATAAAAGCGCCTGTTACGTACTGTTTCTATAGAATGTACATAATATGTACATAATTTTCATCCATTATTTTCTTGGTGAGCTATGAAGTATATTCTTATCGTGTGTTATTAAATTAATAATGATCATAAAAATTTATTGTTATGATTATTAACTAAACAAAACAATAATAACATGGACTTCTGTAACTAAGCAACCTAGTTGTGTAGCCCGAAAAACGTTTTGTGAAAAGTTATTTAAATACCTAGTATTTAGGTATAAGCTAGTACATCGAAACTGTAAGCCAAAATTACCTTATAGTGACGAGCTCTTAACCTATTTGCTTGCGTTTTTTTGACTGAATTTGGCCTTACGACTTTCGTACGAACTTATACCTATACCTCTTTGTGGCACTGTTTATCATTAATGTTAACAATATAAAAACCTTAGACTCATACATACACTATGAGGTAATATTTTCCTAACAGGCCGTAAGAATAAAAACATTCTATTATCTAAGTATTCATTATTCCAAGATTTAAGTGTGCGTTGAAAAGAAAACATTATTGAATCGAAAATATAATTCCAATTAGAGAGTGTAGGTTTGAGAATATTATTTCTTCTTCCTCACATTTACATAATTTGCCTCTATAAGTAATGTTATTTAAGACACAGATGAGCATAAAACATGTTGGTTCCTTAACTGCTACATGACGCAAGTTTCGGCAATGATGTCTACCTGCCCGGAATTCCAAAGAAGTGACACTGACCGCCTTACGAATACCTATTGCAACCTGGATGCTGGTTGCATTGCACCGAGGTTAGGCCACTTGTAACTGTTATCCAAAAACCGGCCAAGCGCGAGTCGGACTCGCGCATGAAGGGTTACGTACTAATTAAGTATCTATAAAAACGGCGAAAAAATCACGTTTGTTGTATGGGAGCATACATACATTAAATGTATTTTATTCTGTTTTTAGTATTTGGTGTTATAGTGGCAACAGAAATACTTACATCATCTGTGAAAATTTCATGTGTCTAACTGTCACGGTTCATGAGAGACAGCCCGGTGACAGACGGACGGACAGCGAAGTCTTTAGTAATAGAGTCCCGTTTTACCCTTCGGGTACGGAACCCTAAAAACTACCTAAATAAGTAACCTTTCGCCATAAGGATCATGTACCTACCACTAATATCATCTTTGATTTCCGGAATTGTTACTCACTTATTAAAACTAAGTACTTCTAAATGCAAATAAAATTTAGCGCCCCTTTTAGTACTCGTGGTCAAAGATAGACTCTGAGTCCACCTCGGGATGTATTTATTGAATGTTATAAATGATAACATTCATGTAAAGCGTTTTATACTTGCCCCATATTCGTCTTACTTCACTTGAACATTGTAAAGATGGTAAATGTATGTATGTATGTAAATACTTTATTGTACACAAGACAAAGGTAAAGGCAAATTAAAGAGTCATGTGTTTTGTTTGTGGTAGCGCTACAGCAGACATATGGCGTTGCGTGCGCGCTGATTCGATGCATGTTTTGAGTCGGTTGAAAAGCTTCGCATGCTCAATAACAACAACAGAATAGGTACTTAGGTATTATAAAAAATATGTTTCTAATCTTTAATAATATAAAATATAAATAAGAATGATTAATACAATTACAACGACTGAACCACTTTGTACCTTGTCACAATGACAGTAAGAGCCAATTTCAATTTCTATATCCTTGACCATACACCTAGATACTATTGAACTCCTGGCAGTACTTATACCTAGATCTTGTGCTCACTGCACTTTTTCTGTGTAGTCAAATATAAACGTTCCTAAGGTTTAATATTGAAATTCCTTATGCTTTTCTGTTGAACCAATGTTATACTGGAAGGTTGGCGTTTCCTCCAAGGAGAACATACAAATGTTTGCATTTTACTCTGTTCCCTATCTATATAAACCTAGAATGTAGGTTTATAGCTACTTAGTTAGGTACAATCGCGTTAGTCAGCCTATTAACCTTTGAACGCGAACAAACGGATATATCCGCAATACCCATATACTTAATAATAGCCGGGTCAGGGATCGTCGTCAGGTCGTCACCGGTTGCGCCCACGTTTATAAAAGCACAACGCGGTAGTTGAATTCTTTAATCGATGGGCAAACGATTATGAATGGGCGCGTATTACGGCGAGCGAGCATGTAGTGCGTAAGGAGTCTAATTGAGTCCGCTTTGTTTACAGCGGCCTGTCCTATAAGGACGAATCAATAAGGCAGTCGATACCGAGTTTAATAGAGTGAGCCCGAGTCGAGCGCCCTCATTACCCCCGCAATTAGCGCACGGCGCGCTCCCGGCGACGCACCCCGCGCGAAAAACGAATAAAAAGAGCTGCCCTCAAAATGGCCGCCGCCCCCCTCCCCGACTCCCCCCGCGCCGCTTCGTGATTGCATCCCCGCAGCTCTTATAAATATGGCCGTATTCCTCCCGCCTTTACTGATTGCCCGTATACCCCCCGGCCTCCCCCCGCGACCGCGCCGCCGGCGTCTGAATAGATAAACGAGTCCACGTGGAGTGCCGCGCTTATAAAAATCCAACGGGCCAATAGAGCAATTTTCGCGCACTGCTCCAGCCAATGGGCGCCCGGGAACGCGTGTAACTCCGCCTTTAATAAGCGATCTCGCCGAATGAACCAATGGGAGGCCGCGATTTGACGGATTCTGTACACCGACGTCGAAGCGGTCCACGTGGACTGACGCACACACGGGCGCGCGTATAATGCCTCGAGTGGAAATAGCTATGACGGCGAAATGGGCGACAGCGAAAAAAATAAAATGCGGTCGGTCGTCGGTGCGGCGCGGCGCGGCGGCGGGTGTAAACAGGGATATTTTGGAGCAACTCCTTCATTATTATTGAATGCGCAGCGCTAATAGCGAGTCTCGGGTCGTGGGTTCCTTCCGCCCGACTGCACGGGCACCTACGTCTCCTTGTACTTACCTCGTAATCTTCCACTCTCTTCCTAAACCCGGACACCGATAAAACAATCTCACTCGGCAAGAATTATAACCACTCTTATCAATGTAACACTGACGTTGAAGTATTGACGTCAAATGTACCTGAGCAGTAACAAATAACACATGTTAAAATGTTATTTTTAATAATTTTAATTGATGGCCTTCACCCGACGATTCAATTGCGGACTCGGCGTTTAACACGTCGAGTAGGTATTATCTCTTTGAACACAACATGACTCTGCGTTCGCTAGCATTTTTGTTTTTACTACTGACAAATGTTAGACAAATTTTAAATAGCGTGAAGGACGGAGGACGGGGATGAAGTGAAGCTCGCCCGGCAGGCAACTACCTATCAACAAAGGTAACATTTTCGAGTTAGGTAAGAAAACCTTTTCGACATAGGTAAGAGAGACGTTAAGTTATCTTAGATTTTGACATAAGAATAGCCGTGTAATAATTTCGGAGCAGTTAAACTATATTTCGTCTACTGTTGAAACTACTACTGATGATTTAGGTACCTAAATACTTACTTATGTATTAAGATCTTATGAAGGTACACAGTAAAAATAAATTTATTCTATTCTAAGTAAAATGTACTTCATTAAACAAGTAAGTTATTTAATATCAACCATTATTGAGCGTGAATAGGTAGGTAATAGGAAACATGCAATTAATTAAATAGTAATTACCAGCATGATCACGTGTCGTAGCTCTTAGCACTGCAAAAAAATGGTTTATGCGCGGTGCTACGCCGTAGCGCGTATTAGCATTTAGAGAAGCGAGGATGTTCGCGGGGTCATTAACTCCGCTATGCTCTCGTTTAAGAGTAACATCAACTGTTACTTGGTACAGTCGTTCGTATAGAAGCGACACTTGAGCTACATACCAAACGATCTCGCACGTCATTCTATAAAATTAGGGTTGGTAGGTACTTAACAATATTTATCTCTCAGAGGCACACCTATTTTGCTTTAAATATTATGTTCAATTTATACATATAAGTAGGTATTGGGAGTGGAGTTAAATGCAGGATAGTAAAAATACTTAATGGTTTAAATATGTACTTACAATCAACGTTAAATGGGTACATGAAAATGAAAAATACAAAAATACTTATTTCCGTTAGAACATAGTGTTTAAACTTTAAACAGTTTACATGTACGGTTGAATAAGGTAAAAAATAAACATACGTATAATTTATGTTGACATTACAATTTACAATGCAAGTTTAGACGGCAATTGGCAGTACAACCACACGTGTACCAACTTACACGGTGTGTTATTTATTAATTATTTACTCATTAAGACGGTGAGTGGACTAAATGGCAACGCTATCCGCACGTTTTAATTACTTGTTTCCTGTGGACGGCTCGCGTGGGGGTAAACCCTAACCCAATTTTCCTTGGAAGTTAGTAATCTAGTCATTGTTTTTTTTACTAACGGCTAGTTGGAATTTAACTCGAACACTCTTTAGCGATAAGACCGCCTGTTGTTTGCCTCTACTCATTGTGATTTTGTAGGTACCGTATTGTTCTGTGTCCTTTAATTGAGGTGTGCATGAAAAGGTATTTGTACTGTATTGTATTGTAAGTGTAAACGTCCCAATAATTGACACCTTAATTCCAACCTGTAATGTGTTACCTATCTTATGTACGTATAAGTATTAAGATTAATTGGGACCGACTACTAACCGACCAAACCATTTTTTTTAGCTTTTCTTCCGAGGAAATTCAAACATTTTTTATGGGAACTGTTAACGTGTTAAATTAATTAATTGCTCAGTTGACTTTTAACCCTGGTGCAAGATAGTTTAATCACAACGCATCTATATATACTCAGAGCAAAGAAAATGGCTACAGTTTGTATTGAATTTCCATATAAAGTGTACCGATTATTATACAGATTTTTTTGCTGAAACTGACGTTCCTGGGTTCGAATTCTGTGATGGGCATAATATTTGTTTCTGAGTCTTACAAGGTTTCCATTTTGTCTAGTACTATTTGGCTAGTTCGATTTGTGTAAGATTGTCCGACTAATATATATTTAGGTATTTCAATGAGAACCTGGCGCTATGGGCGGGCGGTTTGATCGCCAAAGTATTCGCTATTAGTTGTACGAACCGTAATAACGCTCCAATCTTCGAGCTACATCGTTATTTTTAATTTGATGCTTCCGATTAGACCTAAGAAATAATTTTCAATGTAAATATTTAAAGATGTGAGTGTTCTTTAGAAGTTTTCATGAGAAATGTGTTTATTGTTGCCTACTTGTTTTTATTAAAAATGCGTAGTTTTTAACGTAGACACTTAAGTGTGTTGCAGAGTTTCTATAACGAGCTCATTCATTTACCTACGAGTATTAAGTAATAACCTCACTCCATACAAAACAAATACCCAATCCTACTAATATTATATAAAGTGCTTGTTCTAGGCCTATTTGAATAAATATTATTTTGACTTGACCTACCTCGCTGTTTAGATGTTTATTACTCATTCGCGCAAAAAATGTTGAACGGATTATGATGAAACTTATTAAACAATGAGTTTATAGCCTGGATTAACGTATAGGATACTTTTTATCTCGAAAATCATCCCTCGAAGGGTTAAAATGGGAAGTTAATACGCGAACGAAGCCGCGGTTTTGCTAATTAATAAATAAATGAAAGCAATTTAAAATCCTGCGCATTTGTCAAAATATGCACCTTTAAGTCCGGTCAACGTTGCTAAAATGACAAACATATTTGTACTAAGTAAGGATGGGTTGCACCAAACCGTCTGTAATCGTAAGCGGTGTTCGTTAAAATCTGCTTGTATGGAAAGTTTGACAAGTTCCTATGGGATGACAGTTACCGGCGCCATATTTGACGATGACCGGCCTGTGATCGTATGTCGGTGCAACCGACCCTAATTCTGTACACCCTTGTTTTTTAAGTCATGATTGCATATAGGTATTTTGTCATCGAGTGCGTAAATATATTTTCGATGTTTACTGTAGGTACATAATTAAAGATAGTACTACAAACTAATCGCCGCACGTGTACCTGCGCCGTGGTTGACACTGCTCCAATGGCCGCTGTTGGCTAAAACAATATATTTTGTTTAATAAATTACGCTCATTGGATAAACAACGCGCCAAAGTGTTTTTGCAAACTAAATCTTATCTTACTGCCTTGTTTCATATTTCGTGTTTTTATATTTCGTCTAAAAATAAAATTCATGAACCAAAACGGCAAAGGATAATGTAAATTACTTTATCTGCAAGGAAAATCCTTGCTTTTTCGATGTTGGAAAATCCGTTACCAGAGGCGAGTAAGGAACGGGCATTAATTACTTTACTGGGTTTTCACTAGACGGTCACAGTTTATGTTTATAGTAGCGGAGATGGATTTCTACGTCTTCCTGCTAGACTTAAAGTGGAATGGTACTTACTGAATGTCGTTGCGACACACACGACACGCCTATCGCAGCCTAATTATTTTAGTGCACTAACATAGCAAACGTGAGTCGCGACGAGTCGTGATTCACGTGTTTTCTAAGTATTTACGTTTTATTGAGGGTGCCAATTTGAGGCCAAAAACATCAAATACTTAGTTATTTATTGCACAAGCCAGCAGCACGGTAACTTATCGCGTTTGTCATACATAAAAGAGTTTTGTACCTCTAGCCGTTCATAGGACATACATTCCTACATAAAAAATCCTAAGTACATGAAATATAGTTATATATAAAATAAATTCTCGTAATACAATCAAAATGTCTTAATAGGGATGTTGACTCAAAATTTGACTACTCCATATGATTACTTCAATAGAAACAGGGCAAAAAAATATGCCAAATGGTGAAAATCCTATTCAAATATCTCAAAAAATAACGAAACTACAACCGTTTTAATGTTACTGGTTAGACAGAGAAAGCGCGACAGATCAGTGACGTCATTGACCACGAGCGCCATAGTAAATGACGACCGTTCCAATACAAAGGTGCGGTGCTCTTAAAACTTTGAAGACTTATAATTATGTAAATATTTATTCTTTTGAGTTACTTTTTTTGCCATTTGATTAAGAATTTGATCCTCTTTCGAGAAAATTCGAACTTATTGATTTTCTTATTTGCTGTCAACATCCCTATTATAATATACATTGACGTCGAGTCAAGGAGCCGTACCTCGATAGCTAATATGACAGCAGATGATGAGAAAAGGATCACATTCCAGGCACGTATCGTTCACAATTCTCGATTTTTATACCTCGATACTCGTACCTTATGTTATGTCGTATCGTATGAGAGTAGCTGTACTCATTCGTGACGCTGGTCGACATGAATAGAGAGACAATGGAGTGGCTTGGGGTACAGTTTGGTATCTTGCATGAAATTAATTAATAAGTTTACCTTCTAACGATTTAAATAATTATTTCCTATCACAGTCCTCTCTATTACTTACTATCAAATTAAAACTTACACTGTAGATGCCTACATTGAAACTCGTGAAAGTCTGGTCTTGTCTCATGTGCGATATGGAAATGAGACAAACAAGGGTCATATATGAGTCTCAGTCACAATATTTACAGTAAAACTGTCGACTTCATTTCTATTAACTACAATAACATAATATAATGTAGTTAATTAAACTCTACATGTTGGTTACCTTTAGTGATCTAGTTAGATATGGTATAATCTAATGACCGATGTTATAAAGAGAGCTAATGTAATGTTCTCTAATATCGGACTACATCGCGTCTTAAGTACTGAAGACTATGCTACTCTACAGTTTGCCGTGCCCGTTCGAGTGCTGTCGATGTAGGTAGCAATCGCGTAATTTAGTTGGCATTCGCGCGAAGTAACGAGCCGCGACAAAAAACCCCCACACCCCGAGTACCTACGCTCATTCTTCGTCTCGTTTCTCGTTTTGCTCGTTTTTAATTCTTATTTTGAAGCCGTTTTGCTCGATGAAGCCCACATGTCGCGACCGCACTTGTGGCTTGTGGGATCGACAAAGTTGTGGAGGATGGAGGTGGCATCGTGTTATTATTTTTTAAAAAGTTGTAGGAATTATGTCAGGTGCAATTTCGGACTTGAAGTCTGATTGAAATGGTATGTTACCTAGCGGAGGTCTAATAGACGAACTATAAGATCATTAAACTTCTTACTTAGACCAGAACTTTTCATTTACATTCTGTGCGTATACGCACCTTGGTATGTATACCGGTTACATACAAAAGCCTGAAAGAATAAAGTATCTACCTATTTGTATACGAGGTTAGATTACGCGCCTAAAAATCTCCTTAAATACGTCATTCTTGACTTTATTCACAAATTAGAACATACTTTAGTATGTGTATTATCTAGTTCATAGATAAAAATGTTAAGCGTTTTGATGTTTGATAACAGGTAGTAGGTACGTACATACACTAATAAGTATATGACCGAAATATCTAATAACATTTTGCAGAATTATCTAATAGCATTTTGACTCTGATTACAGAAGTAATTACGTCGTGGTGTTAGTTCTTCTATGTACATGTACTTACCTATTTAACATTTCTTTAATGCTTAAGCATGATAGATAAAACTATGTGAAATAAAATAACAAAACTACGTGCTGTAAGTACTACAGAATACAAAAATATTACTACTTATCTACTTTTTAAGATGTTCTAGTAAAAATCTCGTGTTTTTATATATTTACCTCATCACATGCTTGGTGTTAAGTAAGGCGATCTCTATTAATTTAAAATTATCTGCTCAAAACAAATAGGTGTGCAAGAACTTACACTTCTTAAATTATAATTACTTCTTTCCACAACCTACATACAATTCGCCTCTGCACCTTCCTAGCTCGAAGTGCGGTGTGAAACAGATCCCGCCGGCGATCGCGCGATAACGAATAAATAACAATCAGACGGCGACATCGCGGTACATCGACTAACTTACGGCCGCCATCGCAGATAACCGCTAATTAATTAACCGACCTTAATCACGCCCATTCCTTATTCAAACAGCACTCGTAAACACTTCTATCTCTTGCTAACATCTAGATAAATTTTACGTATCTAATTTTATCATATAAGTTTTAATCTATTTTCGGTAGTGACCGACCGAAACATGTTATTTTGCCGAAACCGAAACCGAAACCGAAGGTTCGGTTTCATTGTAGTTTCGGCCGAAACCGAAACCGAAACCGAACCTTTTATAAAAAAAAAGTCCTTAAAAAGTCGAAAAAATGTTAGTAAGTTTTTTTCTAAAATTAATATCTCGCCGACCTATAATTACAGGTTTCTACTTTAAAAGATTTATCACAATGAAATTTCAGCACAGTTACAGAGGTTCTGTTTGAAAATTTAGTAACTACCCTATAAATAAAGTGAAAAAAATACATTATTTGTAACACAAAGTTAGCGATTTTGTAAGTTTCGGCGCGGCCGAAAGGTTCGGCCGTTTTTGGCCGAAACCGAAACTCGGGCCGAAACTTGATTTTTTGGCCGAAACTGGCCGAAACCGAAACCGAAACCGAAATTTCGGTCGGACACTAATTTTCGGTATGTGTTAAGAACATTAAAAATCTCGGTGATCGGGTAGGAATGGCGCAGGAAATTATCTTGCATAGTCGTAAATCTTTGAATTTATTGTTTAATGAAGGCACAACATAGTAGTACCTCATAGTTGCACTTGAGCTCTTATAGTGCAAGTGCCTTAATACGTTACCTTAGATTTTATATGACGTTAATAAACATAAAAAAGGAGTACGTGCATTAAAGTGCCCTATTAACGTAATAAAGTGACGAACTCATGACTGGCCCCTGTTTTATTCTAAACAGTCATTAAAACCACTTTTGCACCGATTTGTAACTTATACTTAATAAAATATTCAAAAGCACGCTATTGATGCTACATAATTGCCATTACCTACTTGAAATTGATTAACAAAAACCTTTCTTCACTCTCTAGTGAAGTAATGAAGGTCCAAACAAAATCAACATACAAAACAGGCTGCATAATTAAACTGCGCGAACAATTAGTTGTATAACCGGCCATTGTCAGCGGAGCCATTCCGAACGCTTCCCAGAAGGCCGCTCTATCCCCGCAGACCTTTTATAAAGATTTTTTTGCCCAAGAGCAAGAATTAATATTTAATGGGCCCAGTTGAAATTGAATGCGATCCGGGCTTTAGATAAGAGTTTATTTACATTTGCAAGCGTGTGAATTATTAGCAGCGCGCTGAATAGGCCCGGCTTGGATTACGGTGGCCGCGCGATTAATTCCTAGTTGTGTGGGCAGTTAGCAATACTATCTAATTTACGAAGTCTGCCTAGGAATTACTCGAACATTGGAACTTGTTTTGCTGATGAGTTTTCGCAATAAGTTTATATTTTACTTCGAATACTCATGTGCAACAAACCAGAAAGTAAATAGTACTTTGATGGAGTTCTAATTTATAGGCTGTAGGTAGTTCAGGCTTTTAATTCATATTTCGTCTATAATCTAATTAGTTCCGTTGTGATATGAAAATTTGACATACAATTTACAAGGTAACTGTCGCTGTCGGATCACAACGAAATCAGTACAATACAAATACTCTTTATTGCATAACCTCAACAAAAAAAACACAGTACAGTGCATAATTACAATGAGTAGAGGCAAACAACAGGCGGTCTTATCGTTAAAGAGCGATCTCTTCCAGACAACCTTAGGGTATCGGAAATCAAATCAAGCATTATGATTCATAGTAGGTGATGCATGAGAGTTAGTATATAGAACCTACTAAAAATCAGTTAATACTAAACTAATCATAAGATAAATACAAACATATAGGTATCCCTAAATATATACACACACACACACACACATATATATATACAAATCAATTAAATTGTAGACTAATTAAATCCTAAATAAAACTAAGGTCCAAAAATTTGAACTTAGTTCATTCTGCCCCGCAAAACGCTGAGAAATGCCAGGTATTAATGCTTATGTACCTACATTGTATGTCATAATATTACATGATATTATACAATATAAGTTACTCGCTACATACCGTAGAACCTAAGTATTTGTAGGCAGGTAAGAGACCGGAACAATTTAAACAACATTACGAGTAGGTATAACAAAGTTTCAAGGCAAAACTTACGTTGATGTTTCTAAACTAAAGAACAGCCTGTATTAAAAGTAATTTATTATTTAGTTAATGAGGCCTTCTTCCGGAGAACACTGTACAGTTTATTGTTGTAGCCTTAGCAATAACTCTAATAAAAACCACGCGGGCTTATCGAAACACGATATACTCATGGCATTAACCACTTATCGGCTATGTACATGTGCCTACTTGTACATTTAGGTACCTAGACATAGGCCAAACGGGTCCTTAGGCATGTAGACATGGTCTCATTTACGAGCGCAGCATTATTCACGCTTATGTACATATTTTAGACAGATGCTACATATAATTAAATGCAATGCCGTGGCTGCTTACAGTGCTGACCTCCGATGCTACAAATATAAATGCAATGCCGCGTGGTTGTTTACAGTGCTTACCTCCGATGCTACAAATATAAATGCAATGCCATGGTTGCTTACAGTACTTACCTCAGATGCTAAAAATATAAATGTAATGCCATTGTTGCTTACAATGCTTACCTCAGGTGCTACAAATATAAATGCAATGCCATGGTTGCTTATAGTGCTTACCTCAGACGCTACAAATATAAATGTAATACCACAGCTGCTTACAATGCTGACCTCCGATGCTACAAATATAAATACAATGCCAAGGTTGCTTACAGTGCTTACCTCAGACGCTACAAATATAAATGCGATGCCATGGTTGCTTACAGTGCTTAGCTCCGATGCTACAAATATAAATGTAATGCCACAGCTGCTTACAGTGCTTACCTCAGGTGCTACAAATATAACAGCAATGCCATGGTTGCTTACAGTGCTTACCTCAGGTGCTACAAATATAAATGCAATGCCATAGTTGCTTACAGTGCTTACCCCAGACGCTACAAATATAAATGCAATGCCATGGTTGCTTACAGTGCTTACCACAGACGCTACAAATATAAATGCAATGCCATGGCTGCTTACAGTGCTTACCTAGTAGGAACTGCTAAAGGTGTGTGTACCAAAATAAAACACCTAAGTACATTTACTTACACATATATGTAGATACATATCTAACATATAAACAACAGATTCTGACGCGTTAATCCAACATGTAAATATGTACCGAAGTTTATTACTCATACCTTCAGATAGATGTTATACTTATGTTTAAAGTGAGTAGGTATTTATGTACTTTTATCATAACATAAAGTAAATATTGTTACACAATAAAGCACTTGCTCTACAGGCCATCATAATAAAAACTTGGTTGAAACATGTATTTTCGCAGGGGAGTAAAACGTGTAAATATATTCATAAACAGAATACACATATGTTTGACGAAACTAAAATTATGTGAACGTGTTTGCGAACTGCGAATAACTGTGAACAAACCTATATTCAAACGTTGTTTTAATACCTATGCATGGCAAATTAATATACACAGCATTTTAGGGTTACTTTACTTTAATGATTGTTACTAAGCATAAAAAAGATCTAATCGTTAATTAAAAGCACAGGAAAGCTCAAACGTTCTCTAAAATTTTACTACAGTGCAATTTAAAGGGAGCCGTAACGAGTGCGAGAAACTCACATTAAACTACAGGATTCTTATCACAGCCTCTTGAGGGATGCTCTGACATTAACCGCCGTTAAAATCCGCTCTCGAACCACTTCATACCCCTCCTAGCCGAGTTTACAACCTTTGATAATTAAATAAGTACTATCAACTGCACTCAAATTGGAGTGGCCGATAGTAAAACTGTTTATTACGCAACGCACACGTCACCTACTGCTACTAGCCTCTTATGTAATAATTATATGTAAACCGCACCGATTCCCCCACGGGACAGGCTATGCCTAGTGTGGGGGTCAGCACAAAATGTAACTGTTTTAAATATTTTGGGAAATAAACTATTTGTATTTGTACCTCGCCGACAATGAGCGTAAATATCCCACTTACCGGCCTATTCAATGATTGACACATCATTGTACGGGCTAATGCGGCCATCGGATCATTTCGCAGCCTCTTTATTCACACGTGCCCATTACACTGCTGCTTGCACACGCTCGCTGTCAGAACTGTACGCGAGGGAGCAATCAGTGGTTAGCGAAATAAAAAAGTCTCACGCGCGTAGTAGGGTTACGTTGGTAATGCTAATTAAAAGATGGTTATCGACAAGCGGTACGTTATCAAATTAAAATGCAGTAAGGATGTATGGGCTTTGGTAGATTCTTACGACGTTCTCTTTTGGGGGGATGATGGCGTCTTGCGAGCACTTGCCGGTGTGAATTTGCGAAATTCGCAGGAAATAGGTATTGGGTTTTTTAGCGGGATAGCTGGCCGAGGACAAATGGCATTAGAAATGTCTGTGGTTGCTGCTTACGATAAGTAAATAGTAGCTTGTCATTAATTTTACAATTTACAATTATGTTATCGCTTATGAGAAAGCACTTCTCTTCTCATCACAACACAATTGTAAGTAGATGGTCCTTTACACGTGAGAAGAAAGTTTGAATAAATTAATTTTCCTTATACCTACTTACGCGTACCTAATTGGACAGTTCATTGGGTACTATCATTCTTGTACAATGGCTAGGCCAGTATAACAGAGGAATAATCGCATTATACACACAGAAGTGCACCTTGTGACAACAACAACCAGTTTTCATTCAAAATATACACGTAAAGAATTTAAGTACCCTCGTTTTCAAGCGCTGCAGAGATCTTGAGCGATTAAGCAAATAGTACGGAAAGCATGCGCTTGTTATGCCACGATTATGTCTGGAGCAGACACAATGCGGAGTGCTGCCCAAGAGATACGAGTAGGCAGTTAGGTCGCCTGGTTATCTACCCAAGATGTGAGCATTCTTATGCGTGCTACCTAACTTTTTTAGGAACCTACCGCCTTTAAAGTTCTTCAGGCCTACTAGCACACAGATTGTAAAGTTTATGACCCAGTCTGGTCGGCCATAATGCAGCCACACACGTCGCTACTCGAACAACGCCGACGTTTGCCACAAACAGGCAATTTACCTTAATGGCGTGTCAACAATGTCAACATTCACACTTTTGAATTGAATTTAGGCTTTTTTTGTTATTTAAGTAGGAGGATATACGTAAATAAATAAACCTGTATTAACAAACAGGATGACTAATTGCTTGGTAATTAAAATAACAAAATGGTTTTAAAATAGTTTAATTAAAATGTATGTTTTCGTTTTATGTGCTGTTATAGGTAGGTACCTAATTAAATTACCTATCCGTCAATTATCCCTTCCGTCGAAATCATTTTTTTAATTTAACATCTAATCGTCCAGCAAGTATTTTGTGTGTAGTTAATTATAAATTAATTCAGTACGCAATATTTGATGTAACTAATTAACAAACAGCCTCTTTTAATAATATCAAGCAATGTCGATAAAATATAAATTGTAGAGATAATATCAGTTCAGAGATTTCTTTTACTTTAACGTTATAAAATAAACAAAAAATCCTGCAAAACAAAAACTTATAGTTACCTACATCCGGCGAGGATCCAGCGTCCAGCGTGTAATTATGATTTGATCCATGATTCGTTAATCCTCTTCTACTCTATTTACGGAGCAACTAGCCATTAGCCGCTTAGACCGGCAACTGTAATAGACATATCAATTTCCAGCGGTCGGATTACGCTCCCTCCTGGGCATTTAAAACGTTGCATCTACTTTGCCAAAATAACGCAGTCACAGATCGCGATAACCACCCCTACCTCCCCTCCCCGAATAATACGTATCTATTAGAGCGTATATATCTCCGATTCGCCAAAGTATTTCTCAAACATGAAGATAGTCGACGAAAAATTCGAGTGGAGAAGATATGTATGGCAGCGCAGCGGTATGCGTGGCGGCGGGTGGTGACGGGGTGGGGGCAGAGGGGGGCCCCCGCGCGCGTCAGTTCGCTCGCGTAGCTTGTGCAGGAAGGACGTATAGCTGTTCGCTAAAGTTTCGCGTGTGACTGACCGTGCGGATTGCTCCAGTGTTGTTAGTGGCTAGTGGAGTGTTGTGTTGGTGTGCAGACGATGCTTGGTGTTTGACGCGGGCATGTATCCGAGTGCGGGCGCGATGAATGCCGCCGCCGCTGCAGCTGCCGTGGCGGCCGCCAGGCATCCGGTAAGACCATCGCCTGAGCCCCGGATCCTCAAACCAATTACGGATTTCAAACACATGTGCCTCGTACAAGAATGCTAATTAACACTAGTGTTTTGTTACCACTATGGTAAACTCCTTAGTAAAAGGTCGCGAGTCACGACCTCAGTTCTGACTTCTGTGTGCGCCGTAAGAATTCGCTTCCCGTCGGCTGATTTCGTACTCATTCAAAGCCCGTTTACTGGCTTTAACTGCTAATTTGGAGTCTACCGCCGGCTAACGGCTCCATCTACCATTGTTATTACAAATAGCTCCAAACTGAGAGAGCGGAGAAAGTATGCCACCACATGTCTCTCTTAATGCGCAAATTCTCGCGCTCTTTATGATGTGCATACTAATTTGCGAAACAGTCAAATTAAAATACAATTAGCATTTTAGTGCCGTGAATAAGAAAACAAGGAAATAGACAAGTGGGTAATGTGAATTGATATTTCTTACTTGCCCCCTACTAAACTAACGTCTCAATGCAGTTGTGTAGGTACAAAGGAGTACTCATTTATACTTTTACTTATATGACTATTCACCTCTCCCCATTTGGTTGATCCTTTGAATGGGTCACTTTGCTGGATTTAGAATCATACTGGAATATAAACAAAAAAAGTTTATGGCCTATAGAATCAGATATAAATTGGACTCTTGCAAAAACAGATACCTTTCAAATAATTGATTTTACCACTCATCTACCGAAGCCGGAGATTCCCGGCGCCCCTTGTATCGCATGATTTTTTATGTGATATTTATTTTGCCAAATGGTCAAGATATTCATCAGTAATCTTCCTCACAGAATCGTGCCCAGACGGTAGCATGTTAACAATGTTCACCAACTCGCTGTGCCCTGCTATGCGATTCACTGAGCACCGTCCTCACCTGTCACCTCACAGCAAAGTATCAAATATGTCGTTGGTCACTTTTTGACAGTTTTCATATAAAAACGGGTGAGGGGTGAGGTGACAGGTGAGGAGTCGGTTTGTGAATAACAGCCCTGAGTGAGCCTATTATTGTTAACTTAACAAGAGCACACATCGATACGTTCTTCGTCCATCCACCTCGTTCTAAATCAATTTTAAAACGCGAACAATACCTACTTAAAATGTAGATATTTAGTTGTAAAATACAGAGTACAATAGAATTCAGCCGGGTGTAAAAAATACCCCCGCCGAGCCGCTACCGTCGCCCTATCCAGTATTGTACGATATATTATTTGACAAAACCGTTTTCGTCTGCGAACAAAACTTCCACGAATAATGGTGCCTACCTAAGTAGCGGGAAACACTGAGCAGGCGACTAATAACTACCTATAAGCGTATAAGGTATTCTATATAATTCCTTTAGCAAAGGAAGCTCATACTGCATATGAATAATACCTATATACTGTTATATCTCGATTTCATTAGTAATAAGCAACTGTATGACAGCCAAATGTTGTACGTGTTTCGGAACGCAACTTGTCTGTGAGCTGTTATCGTAATGTCAGAAAAATGGTCTATGATGATACGGCTTTTTTGGTGTGGTGCATTGAATTCATTCCCACAAGCAAAAATCAATAGTTTTCCTCTTTGTCGCGAAATTCGTGCGCCCTAATACAACGATCGCGGATCGACACATCGCAGACACACATCGGTCGGACATTTTATCATGTTACACCAAGTTTTACTCAAAAGTCGCACAGGCCTGAATTTTCGCGGAAAGTAAAAGATAAATATTAATTTTTTAGACAATAATTGCCTAATATAAATTTTGCATAATGAAGTCATATTTCAGAAGCTTCATACACAGGGACAGTCGTGCAAATTTCGGTGCTAAATAGGTTGCTTACCTTCGTCAATTCGGTTACCTAATGCAGTACACAATTATAAACACATTCAAAACTCTCAGTCAGTCTCTAAAACATCAATAGGTAAAGGCCATTAGTTACGGGCCAGGTAGGTAGAGAGCCGGCCGCTTTCTGATCAATGCTCGTCAGATACTCAATTATCCGTGAAATTGCTTGCAGCGGATATCGAACCTACCTACCCACAGTCGCGCGGAACCACTATCCTGCAAACAGATGACTCATGACTTGAGTAATTTATGTAATGATTGTGATGCACTACTTTAGATTCAAATTGCTTGTAGAGTTGATTTTGGAAAACCCTATAATATTATAATCATAATTTAGAATGTCCTGTTAACTTATTGAAGTTAGAACCTGTTCGAATTGTTACATTAAAACAAATGTGCACAAAAATAAATTAGAACAAATAGACATTTGTTTTAATTCACTAATTCGAACAGGTTTTTATTTCATCCGATAAAACAATTTTCCCGTCCGTGACATCACCAGATAAGGAGCAGCTACGTTACTAATAAGCCGTAATTGGTGCTCTTAGTACTCACTAATTAGGATGTTACAATTGCCTGCCTGTCAGTCAAATACCGGCGGTCGGCGAAGTTCATTCCTGAGGTCATCCTCAAATTTTATAAAGGGTCGGCAACGCGTACGTGACTCCTTTGGAGTTGCGGGGGCGTCTATAGGCTGCGGTGGCCACCAGCGTTATCTTCTAAATGTATAAAAGAAGAAACTGTCTGATTGGCTGACTGACATATCAACGCACAGTCCAAACCGCTGGTTCTAGAGATTCCATATTTGGCACGTAAGTTCCTTATAAGGTCTAGGGGTGCATTAAGAAAGGATTTTTCAAAATTCATCCCCTAAGGAGGTGAAACGGGGGTCCAAAGTTTATATGAAAACGCGTATTTATTGAAGTGAAAGATTTGAAACTTTATATAAAGACTATTTAAATACATTAATGGCGTATTTCAGCGTTTTTCTATATTACTCCCCTAAAGGGGTGAAAAGGGGGTTCAAGGTTTGTACGGGGAACTAATCTTTTTTAAAGTGAGAAGTTTGAAACTTCGTAAATAGAATCTTTGTTTAAATACAACAGAACGTATTTCAGCGTTTTTCTAAATTGCTGCCCTTAGGGGTGAAAAGGGGGTTCCAAGTTTGTGCGGGAAGCAAATCTTTTTTGAAGTGAGAG
Organism: Epiblema foenella; assembly: GCA_963556455.1. Taxonomy (NCBI): domain Eukaryota; kingdom Metazoa; phylum Arthropoda; class Insecta; order Lepidoptera; family Tortricidae; genus Epiblema; species Epiblema foenella. Next base: position 7,800,561 of record OY747113.1, on the reverse strand, counting down.
ATTTAAAACTTCGTATATAGACTTTCTGTTTAAATACAACAAAAAATTACTGGGCATTTTTCGAAATTACTCCCCTAAAGGGATGAAAACGTGGTTCCATGTGGTGTTTGTGTGGAGTATATATTAAGACTCTCCGTTTAAATGCAACAAAACATATTTCAGCGTTTTTTGAAATTTCTTCCCTAAAGGGGTGAAAAGGGGGTCCAAATTTATACCGGGAGCAAATCTTTTTGAAATGAGAGATTTAAAACTTCGTATATAGACTCTGTTTAAACACAACAAAATATGTTTCAGCGTTTTTCGGAATTGCTGCCCTAAAGGGGTGAAAAAGGGGTTCCAAGTTTGTGCGGGGAGCAGTAATATGGGTGTCATCTTCGAGGTTCTTCGGGGTGCCGATTACGAAAATGACATGCATTTTCAAATCCAAGATGGCGGACATTTAGTTTTCTTAAAAATCGATATGGGTGTATCTTCGAGGTTCCTTGGGGTGCCGATTGCGAAAATGACATGCATTTTCAAATAAAAGATGGCGGACATTTATTTTTCTTAAAAATTGATATGGGTGTCATCTTCGAGGTTCCTCGGGGTGCCAACTATGAAATTGACATCCATTTTCAAATCCAAGATGGCGGAATATTGTTTTTCTTAAAAATCTATATGGGTGTCGTTTTTATGGTTCCTCGGGGTGCCGATTACGGAAATGACATCCATACGTATCTACATACAAACATACGGGTCAAACTGAGAACCTCCTTTTTTGTAGACGTTAAAAATTACTTTTATTACGCGGGCGAAGCCGCGGGAAAAAGCTTGTATAAATATATATGTATATCTACTAGTGACACCATCAATAATTACTAAATGAACCTTAACCAAAGTCTATAACAAGGCTTTTGTTTCAAAGTTTAATATCAAATTTGACAGTTGTCTATGAGTTGACAGTTGCCGGGGGGCGCCATATATAACGTTAACCGGTCCGTCAAATACTGTTCATGCAATCGTTTTGTCTGGCATTGGGCCATATTTGCTACTTTATGTTTCACGTGAATGAGTGAAAATAATTACCTTTTGGATTCATTTTGCACGTATTACGTAATAGTAGTCTATCAGGCGTCATATTGGTTAGGTTTCTAAGTGCTCTATGGCTGAGTGAATAAATCGACACGTCATTTGTCCAAATAGGTTCAAGCATTAGGCTGTGGGGGAAATATAATAAATAATAGGCCTTACATCAGCGGGAAACACATCCCATCAATTTTTTTGGATGTCTTCAGTTTTTCGACTGTTGAGCATTGACAGTTTCTAGTAGTTTTGCGGTCACAATTAAATTGAGTATTAAGAGTATAAAAAAGACATTATCATTATGTGTCTAAAAATCTAGAAATATAGAAGTTCAGTACAATGCCTACCTTTACTAGAACCCGTATTTCACAACTGGAGATTTCGAACTGACTGAAAGCCGAGACGAGTCACGTAAAACCCGCGCATGAAACGTTTAGTTAGGCCTGCAAACACAGCCCGCAAGACTCGTGTTAACCAGCAAATTAACACCAGAACCGACGAGCCGACATGGAACACTTAATTCAAAGCAACGATCGATCTGACTTGGTTATGCTAATTTGCTTCCGCAACCACAATCGCCATAAAAATATCAGTGGAAACTGGACCCTCTGGCTTTGGCTTATAGACCGTTATCGATCCCCCGCCTAATCCTGAAGTCTGACGCCGACCGCAGACCGCAGTGCATCTGTGTGACATTCCCGACAATATTTCCCGACGTATATACCGACCACAATTTAAATATCAATTTGCGTTAAAACCATATGTCATCCGGCACTCGTAAGTATTATTTGAAAGGATTACGAATAAAAAGTTTGAAAGGGATTTATTTACTCGAAGGGTATGTTATAGGTACTAAAAAGTAATTTGTAAATAATACGTTTTAATGGAAAGAGAGATCGTTACAAAAATACCAAAAAGAAGATTAATGTGTGTTTTTGTCACATCCTTTGTTTGCCGAGAATCTCGCGGTTTAGTGTTCCGCGCATAACAATTTTGAACTGCACAAGTTAATGCGAAAATAAGTGTTATTTATTAACGATTTGTCACCAGTTTTGTTTGAAGCAATTAGCCGTTCATCACGCGATCTCTATTATAAATGATCGTGTAATGAGCACAAACGCGATGCTGAAAAGAGCAAGGGTGTATGTAACAGACGTCTACAGTCGCATACAGCATTACTCTTTCGAGGCACAGCTGTCGAGCCCAGGATGAAAATGTCACATGTGCATAATGAAGCTCACTCTAGCATAATGTGGCATTATTCCATCACAACATTGTGTGGCGTGCGTTGCCTGTAGGAAAACGTGTCGCGCTACTACGAGCCCCGTAGCGTAGCCACATACGCCCTTATTTCTCTCGTAGTGCCACACTAGCGGCTGCCGACCGTTCCCACGCCGCCGCTGTGTCGGAGGTTATGTTATAAGTTTATTGTTGACAATGGCCGCCGTAACATTATGCGGTATTTCTGAACTAACTTTGTGTAGATATTTACTATTCATGGATAATTAATTGAGAGAGATTCAAATTGATTGTTCATTTCTCACATGTTTTACTAGCCAAGTACAAATGTGTATTTTGCTTTAAAATATTAACAATCAGGAAACGCTAGGGGACTATCGTGTATGTGTGGGTAGTAGATGTATGAGTCAGCTTTCTCAAGTGGCATAGATACCTATTTATTAATGCCTCGTTGTTTTAATACCTGGGAGCCAGAGCCTTGTTAGGTGTTTTTTTTTTTCAATTTTCCGGGAATGAGATCTAGAGTAGCTGGATCGATTGTTTACCCCCGAAAACGCAGCCGTTTCCGAAATCACCGAATAAAAATCGTTTAATATAGGAACAATACCTGGGTACAAATTCAACTCTATCTCAATTTAGCAAGTACTTATTATAATAACTGTCATTTAAATGTATCGCAAAATATACTAGTTCCAAACTATCGCAAATAATGAAGATGCGAAACTCACTTGTACAAAAAAATAAGTTTCCTTCAATCAGCACCTAATAAATAAAAAACTTAAATTCAGTTCTTAGGGTCAAGTGGGTCATTCTACCTTCTCATGACCTATTATCTATTAAAAAAAAATCCATGACATGTATTGAATTAGTGTACAAAATTAGGATTTCGATATATTACCTGAACCCAATAAAAGGAATTTATAGGTAAAAATACTTAAATATTAACATATTTCTGTAAAAGGTGGGTAACACAGTGGTAAAAACAATTTTTTCATACAAATGGTGAGAAATCAAAGGACCACTGAGTTACTCGATTTATGGATATTAGCTGTGGTTCGTTAATTACCAAAACTATCAGAAGCGATACTTTAATTAAACCTGTTTTTAAATAACAATACAAAAATATAAAGTGAGGGCCAAGTATTCCAAAATCTGCATTAAAAAAAAATGACTGAAAATTGTGTACATGAAATGGTAGAATGGCCCAAGTACACTAATGTTTATGATTTTTGTTATCTATCGTGCAGTATTTTCCCTCTTTAGTGCTAAGACTGCAGTGTTGCCAGATGCCGAAATACAAAAAGCGGGAGGTGCGCTTTAAAAACGCGGATTTCACAATGAAAACGCGGAATACATTATATCTTAATAATTCTCCATATTTTTATGTTTCAAATGAAAAAAATGTGCTCTACGCCGTTACATATATTATAAATGTTACTCGCAGTCATTATAGCTAATAGCGGGGACAGTGGCAAAAACGCGGGGAAGAAAGCGGAATAGCGGGGTATCTGGCAACACTAATGCTCGGTTTTATAAAGATCCGTTAGACCTTATGTCGGTTTGTTATGTCAAAAAATGTACTGAGTTACTGAAATTTGATCTGACCTTTGGTCTAACGGATCTTTATAAAACCCGGCCTAAGAATGTTTGTTTAGTTTTGTATTTTATTTGATCAACGAATGACGAACTTGATAACACGTGATAACACGCTCTTAACTTATCGAGGTATGAACTTGTTTGCAACCTAGATTGTAATGGATCTTGTAATTTGCGGGCATCGTTAACTACGTAGACCGCAGAGTATTTAACGTTAGCTCAACATAGCTAAATTAATCAAATAACAGATTAGATGATAATTGTAATTGTACTAGTGATTGCGCCGTTTGGATTTACCCGTATTGACATTACAAGCAAAAGAATTCGGGGTATTTTTTACAATATCTTACCTTATTCAATTGTTGCAATCTCGACTTATCTTGTGACTAAATGTACAGTTCAAACTTATACACAAGCGGGTTACCTACGCAGTAATAAAAGTAATTCCTGAATTTTCTTTTAGAGCCCACATAGCGATACTTTTGAAGATGAAAGTAGGAATCGTGTGTAAGCTGCATGTTCTTACTCCTTCTCTCCTTTGAGCAGTCACGTAGGTTTATTTGCCGCGTCATTTGTAGTCATCGCTCGAGGTGAGGAGACGAGCTGTTTGTCTGAGCCTATTTGTCTGTTTTCTCGAAATCCGTGTCGTCCCACTGCGTCAATATTTGACTGACGGCATTACCGCTACATACCTACATTCAAATTGGATCTTAGTATTAAAGTTTCTTCAAACATATCATGCTTGCAAACAACTCCGTGTAATTTTTAAGAAACTGTGTCATTGACGATTTTGATATACATAATTATAATCACAACACGGATTTGTTAAAGGGGGTTATCGGGCTGATAGGTGAAGTTCCTTGGTCTCCACTTGAGTCAATATTCGTCCGAAATAATTACTGGCATTAGTGGAGATAGCGTTATCACTGAAAACAAACTCGGTATTTGGAGTAGACAAACAGCTTGCCATCGCCGAGGTAAATCAGTGTATTGTGTTGCGTCCACGTGGCAGTTTCACTCACTAATGTTTCATATATAACAAAAGTCTCAGAATAATCTTCTTATTTTTTGAATAGTCAAATGAATCAAGGTTTAGGCAAAGAAACTGTTTACTAATTATAGTATCCAAAACGACTACAAATAAAAACAGCTCCCGCGACGCTAACTCATTTGTCACTTTCTGCAACGGAAAACAATTGGAAATTTAATATTAACAGAATCGTTTCGAGTCCAATTCACAGAAGGTCGTTGTCAATCGGCGTAGTCAATGCATCATGCAGCGGACGTTCTAAGAAAATAAAATCAATTTGGTGATTCCAGCTACCATATTAGTTTACTAGAGATTTTTTTATTTCTCATCACAAAAAGCCGTTGAATTTCGTCTACATTCTTTCTTTAACTTTCAGTCTATGAATATAGGGTTTATGTTTGTTTGATGCAAAGTGGACATAGGCCGTTACGACGCCGAAAGCCTGGGTACACTAGCGTGGAGTTTAAATATTTGTGTATTCTTGTTTGATTTGTAAGTGCGAATGGTGTTTAGATGTTTACAGAGTCGCTGAACTTATGTTGGCCGCGCGGACCTCTAATGTTGCTAATAAATCGTTGACATCGATCTACTTTATTTATTCACCGATAGCTAAACAATACGACCTTGTTTTTCTTTTGTTAGTTCGTCGAAACCCAGAAAGAATATTTCATCAGTAAAAAGTACGTGTGCAACAACATAAACAAACATTAAAGAGTTGCGGGTAATTTACCAGCCGGTATAGTTTATAAGTAGTGATTGAATAGTCATGTTTCTCGAACCACGCGAGGGCTGTCCCGAAGCAAAGCGCTTAAAATAAAACTCGAATCCGGCCCAATAAAAGAAGTCCTCAGCAGGTAGACGTGGGCAGACAGACGTATTCAATAATTTGAAGTAAGAACACGTTTTTCTTTTTATATCCGTTTAAACGCGTTCTGTTTAGTTTTGTTTTTGTGAGCGGCCTGCATGCGGGCCTTTCATCCGGGCTCTACACAATACTGCCACTCAAAAACGGTTCATTGTATTTTAATTTGACCTTTTCGGTGATAATTCATGGGAATCTTTTTTTTCTTAAGCCGAGGGGAACGTTTATTCAGTCTATTATTGCCGTCGATTATTTTCCTTTTGTGATCGGTTTGGAGTTTGAGAATGATATTACTTACGCTATTACATTATGATTCAAGTAAATCAGGGTTGTCGTAATAATAGTTTAAACCGTGGGGTTGTAATTCGCGTATAACATAATGTACCATCCACAATTTGACTTCGTGGTATATTTGTGAAATTGCTTACTTTCTGCTTTCGTATAGGTGCATTTTAATAAGTATTAGGTCTAAATGAAACATAAATAATAAAAAAGCATTCTTATCTACTGTAGTTGAAAACGAAATGTCAAACATGTTATAGTTAAATCGCTAGGTACTTATGGGTTGTGGGTCTAACACATGTCTAACAGGTAGAATATCAACTCGTGACATCGATATTACCTTTAACCAGCATGAAAGCCGCGGTAAACTATACCTATACAGTAATCCAGTTAAATAACCAAATAGCAATTAATTCGGTTCGCATTTATTTACCTACTGCTCGATGTTTTCCGTTTTAATCGCGGCAATAAAACGACGTCCAACGCGGCGAGCGAAAGCGAAACACGGCAGCGGTCGCGTTAGCGGTCGCGCGGCAAACAAATAATTGAATCCAAACCGTAACTTATTGGCTCCAGATAAATCCAAAGGGCCGTTTCCGAGGTATTAAATTACAACCTACATGCTAACGAAACATTGTAATTACTGATAAGTACACAACCACAGAGTATCATGGAACTTCTAATTAAATTAAACATCGAGTACGAGAGGTTCGTAATCAATTTGTTAATCTGCTGAGGTAAACGTGTTGGAATTAAACTAGCCTTCGATCGGCCCACGTGTTAAGTGAATCGCTAATTATAAACGAGTGTGTACTCGACCTTAGAATGCTAATAGAAACTCGAGTACACACATACAATGTCTCGCGTGACATGTCTCGAGCTCCGATATCGAGTTAGACTCGCTATGATATGAACGCCGGCGCCGCCTCGCTACCGAGTGGGATTTCTTTTTTGCCTTTTATAATGCTGTCTGTAATGTAACTGTCGATTTGGTTTTATTCTCCGATCGTGAGATGTGTACATGGATAAATAATTGCACTCACAAAGAAACATAATTTAATTGCCGGGCGAGGCGAAATGAATCCGAATCGCACCTTCTCTTATAGATTGCTCTCGTAAAATTAAAACAAGTAGCTCGGGGCGATCGTTACTAGTACATTAAGTGCTGATAACGGTAAACGACTGCTATATCATCAGTGTCCCCATAAAATATTGATGGGCATTGTAAATGCCACGACATTAACGAAGTGATGGAGGATAAGGCTGCGGCGTGCTGGCCGGCCGCCGCGCGGGCAGGCGGGCGGGCTCACCGCAGCCACATTCACTAAATTCCCGGCATTTTCCCCGAGCCGATTGTCCGCAGCTCCATTTACAACGTCTACACGCTGCGCCAGTTCCTTTTACGCTTTTATTTACGCTCCTTTTATTATTTTTAAAGTCCGTTTGTTCGGCGTCGGCTCGGAGCGGTTATTTATTTTTTGCCGCCCGCCCGGCCTCCCGGCGACCGTGTGTTGTGTCCCTCGCTTTATTTTTATTTTCGTGCTTCTTATTATGGAGCTAGTTTTTTTTATTTTGTTTTTACTTTATTACGTGCTCGCGTGTTCGCGTTACTTTATTTGTGTTAAGAGGCGAGCGATGTTTTTTTTTTCATTAAAGCGAGGCTCACACCGAATTATGGTCATTAAAGGATAATTTGTATTACGATAATTTGGGATGCGTGTAATTTTTGTTTCGTGATAGGAATGTTTTGTCGATACTGAGATTGATGAGTTGTTTTTGTTGTTCCTACTTATGCGTTTGATCTTTAACTTGGTTGTCAACTCAGATGACTCAGACTAAAAGACCATCGAGTTTTATGAAGAGACTTGGGGCCTAATTGTTTTTTCTAATAGTATCTGTTCTTTTTCAGGGCCCCCCCCAGCCCGGGCAACCTATCAAGTTCACAGTGGGGGAGTCCTGCGACCGTATAAAGGAGGAGTTTAATTTTCTGCAAGCGCAATATCACAAGTAAGTATTCCACTTAATTTATTTATTAAAGGGCGGACTTAATGCCATGAGACATTCAATACCAGTCAACCATAGGGCCAAACAGAAACTTGCAAATTTGGGTGCAATTAAAAAATAATTCATAAAAGTTAAATGATTTACAAAGAATAAACATACATATATTCGTAACTAACATACCTATCATTTAACATGGAATACTATATACAAATACATATGTAAATATATAAATATTACATACAAATATACTATTCTCTACATGAAAATCTTGTAATATTATTTAAACGTTACATCCATGTAATTTCTAAACCATCGGTAGCAAATGCTCCTCTTAATATCATGAGTTGAAACCTGCGTAAGATGAGGAGCGCTGTAAATATCATAATTCAAAATCTTAAGGCTCTCGCAACTGGCGGTCCTACAAAAAAAATACTATAATTAAGTAACTGAAAACACGTTTTCTTGGCTGTGACTTGCCAGCTTATACCTAAACAAAAACATATAGACGAACGTATCAGACGTACCTATTGTACATGTACATGTATAATTATATTTCAATTCGCCGACGGCGAGCTATTAAGGCGCCGCAAAAAACTGACATGATTATTAAAGTAATGCTTTGTTCGAAGCATCTGGCGATGGCCTGATACGCTAATCATCGTAATTAAGACTCGTTGCGAATATATAGTGCTTAATGCAGAATTAATTTACATGGCTAATCATCTCTGCTAATATACGTACTTTTTTATACGTATTCTCTGCACGTATATATTACATTCCATACCTAATTAATAGAATTTAATTGCATATGACGAAATAATTAGCATCTAGGTAGTACTTATTTTAACGAACTGTTTATGTTCTTATTCATGAATACCCGTGGTTCCAATCCATATTTTATCCGCACAAACGACAACTATGTCACTTAAGTATCAGAGGGAAAAAAACTGAGCAGAGATTATCTCTGGAATCCTCATCATCTGACATCAAGCTCTACCTGCCACACAAAACCACCCTCTGTTACAATACCGTTTTTTGTGTTCTATTGTCTAACGAAAAAAATACCCACCTATTTGTTTACGCCGAGTTTTGGGCATAATAAATAACGGTTGCTTTACAAGCTATTAGGGAATACAAACAGGTGCTAAATAGATAATTACGCGTGGTGTAACATCGCTGAGTGCAGTGTATTAATTGCGGATCTGTGCAATTCAACATTTACACTGCAACATCTTAAATTTAAACTGCTAAATAATATAGTTACTGTATTGTATAAATCTGACTTCATTCTTTAATACGAGCCTATTGAATTAAAACTGCCCTTAACATTTCATTGAATCATAGTCTGCAAGAATAGTCCGTATCTGAGGCTGGTAAAACTACTTAACACTCGAATAAATTTTATATCAGTCCACTGTTCAATGTACTAGCATCACACACTTATTTAGAGAAAAATAAAATTTTTATATCAAGTGTACTTGTTATAAATACAAGTTGCTCTTCATGAGCAAGATAAAATATACTAATAACCCTTTATTTATTATCAATTTATCATGTTACGAATATGTATATTATAAATTTTGCCACTCTGCATAATACTAATCCACTATGTTACCTAAAAATTCTGTGTTTGTTCCAGTTTAAAATTAGAATGCGAAAAGCTGGCTAGTGAAAAAATTGAAATTCAGAGGCATTATGTCATGGTGAGTTGACAGATGATACGTTTCCTTCGCTTACATTCGAACGTCTAATCGCACTTCAAAACTAAACTGCATTAAATCGGAAATTTAATCCGTTCCAAATTCAAACTTAACGTTCCCCCAATTGAAGTTAGTTAGCTTAGTTGTGATTTCATGCTCTTTTGGTTTTGAGTAGCGAAACGTTCCGTTTAACTGTACGTGCGGGGAAGCCGCGAGATGTTTATCAAATGATACATTATTGTTTTGTCATTCAAGTTAAAATGAATTGCCCCCCTCGCCACCCGCATGCCTATCAATATTGCTCTATCGGATCGAAGCGTTCATTGGCACCCTCTTATAATTTATTTGGAGATTATTATCGCCCCCTCGACACCCAAATATTATATGGGAGTTATAAAAATACAATCCCAAACATGCCTACCCATCATAAAAACATTTAGGGAATATGTGCCAAGCATAAGTAATTGTCCCACCTGTGATTGGTATAAATATGAAAGTATTTGGCATTCGTTAATCCTGAAATGTTCGTTCCATTCAGATATGAATCACGATTAAGTGTTGCCAAATCGCTCGCAATTTATTTTAATACGCTTGAGAGGAAATTGTTCTCAGTATTTTTATGTGTCGGGAACACTTCTGGCCGCGGTCCAAACTGAGCTGCGGATGTTTAGTCACTCGGCTCCTATAATATGAGGAACTTTTCTGTGCCAAAAGCTTCCCATGTCACATTCCGGACGTTTAACATTTTTAACACTTGTAATCGAATCTGTTAATCTGTGTTTATGTTTCAGTACTATGAAATGTCTTACGGCCTCAATGTGGAAATGCACAAACAGGTACGTTGTATTTTTGTATTTTATTTTAAGACTGAAACAAGGACGCAATTGCGTTGTTTATAAGCACATTGTTCACGCACTGCGACATATTTTATAGCATGACTTGCAACTATATTGATAAAGGACCAGGCCTGGTATCTGATCCCGTTGGAACGCCACTTGATCTTTCGTGTGAGTTTCAAATCCATTACGAGCTATCGCGTGCTGATAGTTTTTTTGTCACAGTAATATAAATTTACTTAGTTGTGCGTAAGTAGGTATTAGTTCAATTATTTTCCACACCTAAATTTCCAAGATATTATGAAGGATCAGAGGCAAGCCTAGTCCTTTATCATGTAGTGAGAACACATGACAGATCATGAAGTTTAAAACACGGTGACAGTAACGCAAGCGTTAAACCACACCGCAACCGCGTCCGGTGTACCGAGAGCTTTAACGATAATGTTGCTACATTCCACGCGTAATTCCAACATAAATGTAACATGAAAAAACAGAGCTGGAACAAATTTCTAAAGTAAAAAAGTGTGTTATTGCGCTGCTTGTTTGTTGGATCAATGTTTGACAGCGCTCCCGGCGTTAGGGCGCGCCGCCGTCGCCGTTGACACTGGTTTTTAAATTAACAAACATTTTCCGCTGAACGTTCTATTATTTTTTACATTGTAGTTGACGTATTCCAACTATTAATAATAATTGGTACTAGAAATAATAATTTGTCGAACAATCGGCGGCGGTTGGGCATTTGTGTTGTGACGCCATTTATTTGAATGCATTATTATCTGCGAGGGAAGTTCCCCCAGCGCGCGACTAAAGCGGAGACAATGTATCTGTGAGTTACGAGGTGCTTTCTGGCATTCACACGCAATGATCATTCTAGGGTTGCACAAATTATATCTGTATACTATTTGAATTGAACACCTCTCCAAGTTCCATCTGACATCTGACGCACATAAACATATTTATATTATTATATTCATAGTAATCATTTTTAAAGCGTCGTCAATTACTGTCGCTATACAACGCGCAATTTGTTTAATTCGTTTGACTTATTCTTGCGTCTTAAGTCGCTCTGCATTTGAATGGAGTCTCGAATAATCCCGCATATTTGTAGCAACCCTAACCGCAGCTACAATAGCTATCGTAACGAATGGATATTATGCGGATGGGGTTCCGTTCCCTAGCCCTGGGGGCCGCTAGTGGTTCCACAGGGGTTCCGTAATCTGTTGATTTTACGCACGGCCGGCCGACACGCTCCGACCCCGCTTTTTAATAATAACCGTACTTTAACACGTCCTCCAAACGGAACCGCAGCCATTTACCTAGATTTGACGTCAAACAAGAAACAATTGTTCTTTATCATAATTGCGTTTTTAAGTGAAGTTGATTCTAGCTAGAGCTTTCTTTTTCTTAAACGCACTATTATGAAAAACTTGCATCCAAGAAGCTTTAAAATGGTACGACACGCACGTTTTAACTCATATTAACATTAGCTCTTATTTTATAATTATATTCTAATTCAGACTAGTAGAGACACGTATTTGACGATAACTAATTGCAAGCTCATGCTGCTTAAAATTGCAAAAGAATCATATCAAAACCAAATACTTTTAAGACCTGTTTGAAACATAAACCGTCGCTGTCAGTGCATGAATATTTGTCGAGGGTCTGGGCTGCCCTGGCGTAAGGGTTCCCATTCGTAATATCGAAAAGAGCGCAAGTGGCAGGAAGTTGTCATGTCGATACGCCTTCCCGGCCGGCGGGCACCGTTGTTTGCTCCGGACAGATGGCTAGTGAGCTCAACGCTTCAATGCGCTATTTAGCGTTCACTGTTCATTGTAATGGATTATTACATTAGCACTCAGCCCGCTCAGTCGAGCGATTAGAAAGAACTGTTCCCCTCTAAGCTTTTATAGCAAGCGTAATCGCACAACAAGTAATGTTTTCTTTTTTTGCCCGCCTTTGTGTTTGCCATGGCGTGAGCGTGACCGTGCCGGATTAAGCACTCAATAAAGTTTGAAGTCTTAACGGAGTTTTCGATTCAAGGTCGGATGAGATCTTCCTCATAACTAACGCTCAGTAATACGTCTGCGTTGGCGTAATTTTGTCGCGGTAAAGACGCGTTTTAGCGCTCGGCGGTCAGTTCCCGCGGTCGTGCACACTCGGCGTGACCGGGTCTAACGCGCGTTTTCCGCTCTTTCTGACGACGACTAATTGCTTAGATTTTCTTTTGTTAGTCGCGGGGCTAGAGGACCGCGACCGTGGCGAATCGCACCTACTTACGCCGTGAATTGATTGTTTCGTCTTTGTGTAGCTGTATCGACACGGAGAGTTATTGTTCCGCGCTGCGAGACATTATTCATGCCGGCTGACTTTCACGCTTTTGATTATTGCAGCAGTTTCTATGTTCATATTTTAGTACAAAGCGTTCAATACCGAGTAATATTATTTCAGCATTATTTTACTACATTATGTAGGTACATAGATTCGTTATCAAAATGCTGAGCTACTTTTATTACCGTAGTTTATAAATCGATAAAGTTTAATATAAGTTGATAAAATACTCGCAAAGAGTCAATATTTTAATGATTGTCACGGAAAAATCGAGTGTCACCGATAACACTATGAGAGTTAGGGTGGACGAGTTCCGGCCTCACTGTAAGCGACGCGACACCCCTCCGCTTCAGTGCACACATTCACCACCCTTCACTGGCACTCGCTCGTTACGAGCACAGTAACATAAACTTTATAAATACGGGCACCTCTTCGAGCGAAGCGATTGTCCCACAACCCATGAAACTTACTAGACTTTAATCCACATCCCGGTGAACTTTCTTAATACCTACAGCATCAGATTTCAACTCACGTACTGGATGCGGTCTTACCTACTTATGCTGTAAAATATTAAATCGTTTCAGAACGTTCAGAGAGCTCGTAAAAAATAACATAAATCTTCCCTCCGACGACGCGGAGTCAGGTTCAGTATAATTCAATAATTTACTGGTTATTTCGATTCCATACGCCCTCACCCTCGAGTTCAAATTATTCATAAGCGGGGCGGAGGATTGTTTGCTGTTGCATTAGGGTGCACCCGGTCATTGATAAAGCTACTGTTTACTCGCAAAGTCGCAACCCTATATATGTTAACGAGCTATTATTTAAAGTAGACTTTATTTTATGTGGTACAAGGTGTTGTTTTCGATAATCAAAATTGTATGAGATACGAGGTTTTAAGGATTGAATAGGGTGCACGTGCGATGTTCACCCGCTGTTTATAATGAATAACTAGGGTTGTTGAGCGCCCGTAATCCCGTTTGTTTTTCTGACGCGGTCTATTATTATCACCAAGCAAGAGAATCGTTGGTACTATCTATAAAAGTAGGTAGTAGTTCATTTGCTGCGGTTCCGATTATGAAGGGGATTAAATTTATCTATGTATTTTGATAATGAATAATGTTTTCCGACATCATTAGGCATTCGATTTTAACTCCAATCTTATCTAAATAACATAATTCATTTGGTTCCAAAATGTATCGATTTAATCTATTTGTCAACAGATAACACTTATCTTAAGTCCGTTACTAATATATTGATCTTTTTTTATCGACGCACCTACGTGCAAACCTGTACCTAATATGTCTATTTAACAGGCCCAGTTTTATCCTGGGATTTTGTCCAATGTCCATTATCATATGGAATATCCAATTCCTGAAATCCGCCATCAACTTTTTAACGACGTTATACATGTTTAAATAAGTAAATAAATAAATAAATATTAGAAGACAATCTTACACAAATCGAACTAGCCCCACAGTAAGCTCAAGAAGGCTTGTGTTATGGGTACTAGACGACGATATATTTAATAGATATAAATACTTAAATACATAGAAAACATCCAAGACTCAGAAACAAATATTCATGCTCATCACACAAATATTTGCCCTGACCGGGATTCGAACCCAGGACCGTCAGCTTCACAGGCAGGTGCACTACCCATTAGGCTAAACCGGTCGTCATTGGTCGTCGTTTAGCTAAAATATTCCGAATATATGTATTGAAGCATAAGTAGGTATTTGGAACTGATCCGCAATTTTCTGAAAAAAATGCAGCCATTCTAGGTCAAGCAACGTCACATCCTCTACTGTCCGCCTTGTAGCTGGGTCATGGGCCTTTGAATGGGTTAATATATCTTAGGCAGGGTAATTTAATTTTCATTCAGGTCTGTCAAGTGCATAAACAAATGTTTACAATTGACAAAATATCTTGATGGTAGCAGTGTGCCTTATCGAACGTGGCGATGGCGTGGAGTGCTCACATCGCCGAGCAGACAGTCGTCAAGGGCCCCGCGTAATAGGCGCGCTATCTTCCCATCTACAGGCGGATACAGCGTTGTGAATTGTTTAAATGAACGCAACAACTCACAATGAACGCTCGGTCGCCCCCCGCTTTAAAAGCGAAATTATCTCTCCATCTACAGGGTGCGTGCGCGGCAGATGGCGCTTGCAATAAAACCACTAAACGCGATATCGCTCGCTGCTCGCTGCCCCTCGCTTTATTATTTGATCGGGGAGCCAAATTAAAGGATTTACAGTAACCCCTCGCAGCGACCCTCGCTCGCCAACAATCACCTCTGTATTAAGTCTAATTGTGTTTTCAAATTCGGCCCCTATAATACTAGGGGAAGCGATGCGCGCCATGTGAAAAAATAGGGCGTTTTCGCCCCACCGGCTTTATTAAATTCGCTCATACAGCGTGCTCTCGAACGGCTATTAGTATTCGTTATTCGCGACATGACATGTATCAGGAAAGAATGAATAAATTACACACGAACGGTTCCCGTGTAATGTGGTTGAACACTCGTGACTGGTAAATATTATTGCTAGCCGAAATCACGCAATGAGTCGACGTAATAACACAATTATGTAGCCACTCATAGACGCAAAGCGCTCTGTAATGACACGTCGATTATCTCAGGTTCACCTCGTTTATTTCTATTGATATCAATCTCGTAATTATTCGTAATTGAATTCGTATTATTAAAAGGTTCGACGGGATTCAGGGACATTCTGTACTGTAGATTGTCGGCTCCCGCAGTCGCTGCACGTTTAACGTCATCTAGTCGTTTATTTATCGCCCCTCGCCGCCGGCGACGGCGCGAAACTAATTACATTGAATACGGCCCTGCGCCGCGGGCGCCTTAATTGC
The DNA here is from genome assembly GCA_963556455.1 of Epiblema foenella. Lineage (NCBI taxonomy): Eukaryota > Metazoa > Arthropoda > Insecta > Lepidoptera > Tortricidae > Epiblema > Epiblema foenella. The sequence goes on along the minus strand of OY747113.1, from coordinate 7,784,751 downwards.
ACTGATTGAGACACGGATATTGATTTCGAAACAGTTTGTTGATGCCAGCTCCAACTGTACGGTCGGCAGCAGATATATAAACGTGGACAGGGTCGATACACAGGCTCGTATTGTCAAAGGCACAAGACCGTGTTCACATGACTTTGACCACGTATCCCGAGGCGACGTGTGATACACGCCATACTCGGTGGAGGCCGGGCGTGAAACGGCTCTCATGAATAATGTACGCCTTGTTCGCTCCTTGACTTTTCATTTAAAACAGACGATTTCTATTCGACTCGTATTCTGCGCCTATGACTCACTCATTTTTCATTCAGTGTAATAGCCCGTAAAACTGCACTCGCGCGATGTAGGAATTTTAACAAGCGGCATTTCATTTACCTACTTGCATACTAATCAAATTGGCTAATTATGATTAACTCAAAATAAATATTCACGCCACATACCTGCTAATATATAAATTAAGCCATCTGATGGTCAATAAAGTCCTTAAGCGTTGTTAATAAGCAGCTGCTAGTTAAACAATTAAGCTATTTTATAAACTGGCTACATCAATTGCTTATCTTATCACTTATCACATCACATATCCATACGAGTATAATGAGATGCGCAGATTACGAACACGTTATTTGTACGAACTAAAAAATATACTTGTTCCTCTAGGCTTGAAAAAAATAAATCTTGAAAGATAAGAAGCAAAGGTATTTCATTTCGGTTCGGTTAATTCATTGTGACGGTTCGCACGGATTGTATCATTAAACCTCGTTTACATATCATGGAAACGGTAACAGTTGTACGGCGGTGGGACGGCGTAGTCTATACAAATAGAATGAAACAATGCAAACAGGGCGAAGGGGTTACTACAAACATATGGGGTGGCGAGCCTGCCGGCTAGGGTGAGTCCCTCACTGACAGTTGCTCAAAATACTGCGGAATTAAACTTTCATTTTATGACTATTACAGGGATTATATCCACGGAATTACTAATGAAAACGTTGCCGACTTTGAGCGAATATAAATTTGAATTCAGATTAGGCTTTGGAGAAGGCGTGAATACAATCAACTAATTAATATGCAGTTACTTTTTATTGTTCATTCGCATGACTGGGCCATAATTGATTGAATTAATTCATTCCTCTTTGAATGCTAATTAGCCGTCCATTAGATTTGGCGCTAACGAGTGATTAATGCATAAAAACATTTCTAAATTAAACCTGTACTAAATTTAAACGCTTAAATAAATGATGGCTTTGTACGTTCTGATTTTAAGCATTGAACCCCAAATGTTGTTATTGTATTCTAAAGCCCGTCACAGACAGAGCAAAAGTTACATTGTGAAATGCAACACACAAATGCGCAAAAGCATCAGTTCGAGTGGATTCACCATATAACTCACGCCTAGATCCGTCGTTGGCATCCAAAAGGTTAAACGCACCTTAACACTTTCCCACATTGTAAGAGAAACTGAGAAATATTGGTTACGAGTCGCGTCAGAAAAGAAACAACCTCTATATCCCAGAAATATACCAAAAGATATCGTAATATAACGAGCTATACCTTAAGATGATGCTTAAGATGTGTGTGAGCACTCTGTCGTTTAGTAGGCAAAATATATCGTAAGATACGGTATCTTACGGTGTATTAATATATATTATCGCTCTGTTTGTGACGGGCTTAATGGTGTGTAGAATATAAGTGACACATTGAATGGTGAACGATATAAACGGCATACTATAGCCGCTGGAAATGTTTCTATGTTCAATAATTGCACCCGTGACGTGTGTGTGCGCCGCAGCCACAGCCTGCATTAGTTATGTTATGTTATGATTATGACTTGAATCGAAGCAGTCATCTGCGCGCGCGTTTAATAATTACAGATAATTATTAGCTATAAGACATTTTATTAAAACTAAGTGTAATTCACTATTCAGTATTGATGCCCCCATTATTACTATTTTTATTTCTGGTACAAATATACTTTGTTGTGATAACCGGACATGGATGGAACATTTAAAACAAAATTAAATATCGACACCGATTTTACTCAATATTTGTTAGAACTTTGAAGACAAATTGTTTTAAAATAAATTAAGTTGCTGCTTTCAACACTTAGGTACTAACTGGAGTTTAAATACCCTTACTTTATTCTTTCTTATTGGTGATCAGGCTGTAATCTAGCCAAGAACTAAAGCCTAAATATGACGTCTCTGACACCGAGGCATATCATCCAAATAATTTCATGGCTGCTTGCTTAGCTCCTTGTGTTAATAAAATAAGAAAATATGAATTTTAGTGGCGGTATTTGCGTAGCTGTATTCCGTAAAACAATTTTCCTGGGTGTTGGTATCAGCCACGTGTTTCCGGGCCCGATACGAGTAGCGATCGGCGCCGGAAGGCGAGACGTGGCCCCACTGCCGAATTTACCTGTCAAATAAAACACCTATCTTAGTTGACGTCAAATATATGTGCGAATGTCGCTTTATTACGAAGGCACAAGGTGCAAAATGTGAATATGTCTTTGATATCGAGCTACTCGCACCTACTGATTATCGAAGCGGAATTGGCTCTCATGGTGTGGAATACTTGAAGAGCTTGCTTTGATTTATACTTACTGCGAGATTGAAGCTCACCTCTTATGAGCAGAATAAGTAAAAGAGTCAGAGGCACATTCGGTCACGATGCTAATATATACTAAAGATACGATATATGGTGTGTCGACTGTTATAATTATATCCGTTCCTTCAGTTTCCTAAACAAACCAATCTCACAAAACAATAAGAAATTAATTATATCGTGCGACAATAACATACGCTTGTGCGATTGTGTGAAAACAATGTAAATCATAGATATGTCATGTATGGAAACACTTTCAGTCCAGACCTTATGCGCAGGTCGGGTTGGGGCCAAATGTCAGTGTTATCGGCATCATCATTCTCTATCGTGAGATTGCGTATAGGTTTAGGATGTGGGATCTACTTATCGGATATATACGAGACTATTGGCATTTCTAATACATTGAATATAAATTCAAGACCAATTGAGCTAAACACTGACACAAAACACCAAACTAAACCAAACAAAAATTAAACCGACGAAATTTTAAATAAATACGTTTCTACTTATATACAATTTAAGGAGAGTCCCGTAGCGGGGTCCCCACCCCGCTAAAATACCGAAATTCCCATAGTTATTCAGAAAAGGAACAAAACTATAGGTACAGATACATTTAATTAATTTGTGCCTCTCTTAGGAACACCAAAAACATGTAAAAAAGTCTTAAAAATCGACAGTTCCTTTTCACTGTCACGTTATGCCGGACCAAAACCAAGCCTTAATAGTAGACTGCTAGCTAAGTTAGTTTTCCGGACAACGTGAATGCGGCACATCATCATCATCAGTCGTTCCCTCAATGCTGAGACATAATGTCCAATTCTTGCTGACCAGACTCCTCCATAGGCTCCTATCACCTACCTTATGAATGGCCTCGTACAGATATAGTTACAGGACACCAGGGATTTGGGTGTTCCGTCTAGCGGGTAGTCTGCCCCGGGACCGCTGGCTCTCAACTTTTCCCGTCATAATATTTATCTACTGGCTATCCGAAGAACGTCGTGAGAGGTGTTCGAAACATATGAGGATGCGGTCCTGACATACTGTCGATAATTGACAACTTAACGTAGCTGGATGGACTGGTTTGTTCGCCTTGTAGTCCAGTCCATCCATGGTATTAGAGATTTTCTCTCAAAATATTGAATATGCAAAGAGTTTGTATAATTATAATTTTTGTTGAAGTAAAGCGTCATGACAATTTAAATCTGGCATAAAAGAAAAAAGGTAAAATTATGACGTTGAATTAAATGACGATACAAACTGCGATACAATACGTCTATCATTCATGTAAACATTGTAAAAAGATTGTTTATTTTGTGTTTTGTTAATGTTCTTGGGGTTGTGGATATATGTCGCCGACTCAAACCGTATATTTTCTCATACTGAAGAACGTACTACAGGTTTGAGTTCAGTTATTTTTTATTTTTATACTGTGTTATGTCAACTCAAAACAGGAGCCACGTCGCGTGACGTCACGCGGCCAAAGTCACGTGGTCAGTACACAGTAGTTTTTTTAAATCCATTTATTAGTCCTTTTTCTAGAAAAATATGATAAAATAAGACTTTTATGCAACTCTCCAGCATGAGACGAATCTAATGACATATCATTTATTAAAATCGGACCATAACTGTTGATCTGATGGAGTGTACAAAAATCGGCCTCGCGTAATATATATATAGATTCTCATTTTAACATAACTGATAAGGACACATGGAGGTTGCCCTCAATTTCGGTTTTAATTGCTTATATAACATTGTTTCTTATTTAAAAATACGTTTATTATATTATTAATGATATTAAATATAGCTGTCACCAACAACATAAAGGCGATAGCGATATGTTTACGGTTAAGGGTTATCGAACTTTGAGCTACTAATCTTTGTTTTTGTTTATTTACCAGTGTTAATAAGTATTTAAAAAACTTATTAACTACATACGCTATGTAATTGGCAGATTTATCTACAATTGGTTTTCGACCCGCAAAACATGTTTGCAAAAACATTTCAAAGCCATGATATGTAATTTCTCGACACAAAGCCAGTGTCTATATATAAATATTTCCTACTAATAGCAAAAGTTATTAACATATACCATATTAGTCGATAAGGTTTCGATCAAAGTTCACGCTGAACTTTGAGATTCATAATCATTGTTTGTTTAACACTTGCTGCTCATTAATATCGGATACTTGCGAGGATGCTTACCTAATTATCTTTATTAACAAGCGTAGGGCTACGAATATCGATTCAGTTCTCTTTAAGATAAACCTTTTTCTTTAATAAACCTTAGTGATATCTAATTAAGGTATAATTTGGAAGAACACCCGCGAAAATAAACTCTTTGCAAAATATGACCATCCTGCTGTTAATAACTAGTTACAAGGCGTTCACATGTGGCGCCACATGTTCCTTACAAACAGCTAAAATAAAATCATTTACCAGCTAAACCAGAACTTCACAACCCCGTCCCTGTTACTCATGTATAAACCTGGTATGCCAGAGTAGGAGAGTAGGTCCTGAATGGGCTGGAACGTGCCCACTAATGACTAATTCATAGCGCAAATGAATCGCTCTGCAACTATGTCGGAATTTAACGTACTTATGCTCCACTCACGGACCTAATTGTAATTATAGCACCGTTGTTTTGACCGCGAAATTGAATTTTAAATAAAAATCATTATTCCGTAATTTACTTTGATATATTTTTTTCATAATGAAACTACTTCTTACGACAGACTACTGAGAGCTCGAACAAGTTAGCAAGCTCCCTACGATAGGTGCACACGGTCATGATTCTGTACTTAGAGTACCAGGACCTACGAGTGTACACTTAAATCTCGAAACTAGCTAACTTTAAGTAACATTTACATCCAATTAACTGCCATTAATCATGCGTGTACAAATCAGCTATGCTTAGAGCGCAAATGAGTGAAAATACACTTTGTTGAAACAAATACAGCTAAAGAAGTCTAATATTAGAAGAGAGCAGAGGGGGAGGCGACCGCGGCGGCAGCGGTTGGCCGCGGCAAGCGGTTGCGGTCCCGACCCCGCGGCGAATAAATAAGCCCAGCCCGACTTTGAACCTGAATTTATTTAATTGTTATAATTCAAATATTTACATACGGTTGTTACTAGCTAATCTAGCGCACTGTGCTAATTAATAGATTGATATCAATACGGTAATGTTTTATCACGTTTCCCTCTTTGCAATTCATAATGATGTCAATCGGTATAAAATAAATTAAATATCAAATGTTGACTGATATTGTTATAAACGCGTATATCTATATTGAATTCAGAAAATATGTGGCGTGCTGCCTTTAAAACAATAAGCTACTAAAAGAAAACGAGGTACCTATATAGGTCCGTTTGCGCAGTAGGTACAAAAGTAACAATATTTCCTAGAGCATATTCGTCCGCATTCGTTATCTGTGCCGTAGCTCACACAGGTACAGTCGGCACAGCCCAACGAGAGCGCAAACAGAGCAGCGTAAACGGGCTTCGTAAACAATATCCTCGCATTGCTTCGACCAATATATGTATATATATATATAGTTCATGTTCTGCTGGCTAGGAGACTTGTTGCCTAACCTGTATCTAAAATAAGAATAGGTAGTTTTGTAGTCTTTGTTAGACTCCGTATATTAAAAAAGTTAGCCTCAAGCTATAGTCTACATGTTTTAATGTCTAGCTTAGAGATTATACGCATCTACAGGCTTCGTAATTCTATTTGACTATAGAACATCTAGAAGGTATTTAAATTCATTAAATTACCAAGTAGAGCCACAGTGTCAAGTACTGGCATTGCATTAACAAGGCATGTGGAAACAAAAATGGTATATTTATGCTTTTCAACACCAAGGCTGTCATAACACAAGGATGTCATGTACATAAGATGTCAGGGACGATTACAAATATTCTATAACGTATTACGGTCAAAAGGTTTCAATGAGGAGTTGAGAATCGAAACGAAAATCATACATGATGAAAATGTGATTCAATAATTATTTGTAACTAATGTTGTATAATACTAGGTGCATACGATAGGTTTATAATAGATAACGAATAAGAAATTAAAAAAGGGTAAGGGTTCCGTGACTGTCCACCCGTTACATAAACAGACTTAAAAGTTCGCAAACTTACATTTATTATGTTTATGACACATGACACAACTAATAATATTATCAAAGTAATCATACTAATCAATGGTAATTGTACGATAGTTTGCTTTTGTAAGTACATTTTTAGAGTTCGGCTATTACCTACTAGTTAACTAGGAATGTCTATTTAGTTTTGATAGTTTTCCCTTTAAATTCGATATATACCGACTACCTTGATTTTTTTCACATGCTTAATAAGATTACGCAAACGGATTTCTGAATCAAAAAATGGTTTTAGAAACCCCACAATATTTTTGAATGCTATCCAGCAGCGGTACGATGGGGTTTTTAAGGAAAAAAATGCACCTCCACTTTATTTGTAGGAGAGATACCCTAAAAAAATTTTTTTTCAAGATTGTATCGTATCGTTTTGTCGGCGTAATTGATATGCACAGGTACACTCATGCCAAATTACAGCTTTCTAGTACTAGCGGTTACTGAGCTAAGCCGCGGACTGACGGACGAACGGACATATATAGCGAAACTATAAGGGTTCCTTGTTTACTACGGAACCCTAATTAGTTGCTTGAAAAAATGAATTAGCACTTCGCCACTCCGATACCCAACGCGTTGGTTTCTATAGAAAAACACCGGCCCTAGATTTGCCTATATAGTGTAATACTTGAACAGTTGCTTAGATATAAATAAGATACCTTACCAAAATTATATGAGAGCAACTTCAAGGTCCCTCCTGTCAAAAAAAAATCCAAATCGGTTTATGAATGACAGTACTGAGGAGAACCTCCTTCTTTTTTTGAAATCGGTTAAAAAGAATAGTCCTCCAAGAATTCGTATTCTCAACCCGATGAAATAGCGAACAATGGGGCAATCGTTCTCTGTAAGTCTGTAAACAAGCCCTCTATCCACACATATCATATTGCAGCAGCCCTTACTTGCATTGCATGACAAAACTACAAAAGCCGCCTAAGTAAATCTATAATATAAAAGTGATGCTCGTAAATCGTTATTGCGTTGTCGCTGCCGGGAAATGCAGTGGAATCTTTGGGAGACTTTGATTCAATAGTTTTTTGAGAATATGGATATATTGTGATATTGTACTGTACTGTGTCCTTTAATTGAGGTGTGCAATAAATTGGGTATTTGCATTGTATAGTATTGTAAATATTTGAAATTCAACCCTATGATTGTAAACTACATCACGTAACTCAAGTTTTGAGATAATAGTTCAAGAAGTCTGTAGTTCATAACTAGAACTCGAAGTAATGATACAATTGACCACGCCTGACAAAGTACAGACGAAATAGCAAACAGGTCAGAGCAAATGCTCTCCGTAAACAACCGGACCTGCACCAGCACTTGGGTACATATTTGACTGCACTGGGCCCCTAGCTCGCTCCCCTTATCCGCAATCCAACTGAGAGCAACGATCTAAAAGAAAACTATTGTTTAATTAAAGGGATTATACTACTAATAATGTAACCAATGTTAGCATATTCTAAAGTTTATTCGAGTGCTTTTGTTTGAAGGCTATAATGCATGCACTAGTCCAATGCGTATATCACATGACATTGTGCAAGTATTATCAGTTTAGTTATCATTCAAAAATAACTCGATAGCAAAGATATAGTTATCTAAAACTTTTTGCCCAGGATTTAGCTTAATCAGGTAATCAATATCATACAGGGCACGATAAACGGTATCTGTTCTTGAAGTCTTGGTACAAATATAGCTTAGTCGTGTAACATTGATGGATCGCGATGTTCAATTAGCTAGACAGTTTTTATAGTGCCATTCGAACCAGTTTTTAGAGAAGATCAAATGTTTATATGGGACCAACTACAATTAGAGCTGTCGGTACCTGTTCATTTAGTAATTTAATAGTCATAATTTGTTTTAATTTTGATAAGCTTTGATAATTTACAATCAATTATGATATGTTGACGGTTAACTATTCATACGAAAGAGAGAAAGAACCCAATTCAGAAAACTAAGTACCCGACGTTCTGTGGACCCGACCATAACTTAATAAATGTAATAAAAAATCTCTGCACATTTTCTATCACTTGAAACTCTTAATTGCCGATAACACTCATTAACATTACGTATTTATAACGCAGCATGGTATAGTCAAACTCATTATGTTGCGGTAGCATTCGTGGCCATAAAATAAATGCTTTATAGCCACCGAGTCCACGTGGACCGCTGCAAGATAAACGCTGTAGCGATTTAATGTACCTGTTTAATATAAAATTGTCTAGGCATTAATGTTATTATCCAAATAAGCGGTTGATATCTGGCGTGTTATAGGTAACTAGGTATTATGCTTCGCCGAGCCGTCGCTGCAAACTAAAAATATAATCGATGCTCGTCCGCGCGGCACTAATTCGATAATGGCGAGCGTTCCATTTTAATAGCATTTTTTTGGAAAATATATTCGCTTCCATTCTCTTGATATTTCGCATTTTATTGTCACCTGCCTGAAGCAATTGTTTTTAAATAGTAGTTTTTACAATAAAATGTCGATTCATATTTCGGCTTCGACAGCTTAGGTATTGAATAGCGGTCATCGCTGATTTATCACTTATCAGCGACATCCGCTTGCGTAATAATTGATTGACTCGTAATCTGAGCGAAAGTTATTTGAATTAGCTTATTTGTTCATCGTTTTATTGATGCTATAATGTTACAGAATATAGCCGCAGGGGTGTAGTATTTGTCGCACGCTATTGTGTTCTTGTTCGTACACAAATACACGTGTTAACCGATCGGAGCCCGTGGCGCCGGAAACGCGAGTCATTGCGGCCGGCTCGTTAATGCCGGCAAAAAACCGTGTGCTGCGCTTATTGGTTACCACGACTGCTTGTGAAACTATCTGCAGATTGGACGAGTAATTATTGGAAAACCTGCTCTTGTAGATATGGTTTTATTTAGTCGCTGTAGGCGTCCGCTTTCTCCAGAGATTCCTGACCTAAATACTTTTTTGGAAATCGTCTGCTTCAAAAAATATCAATATGGCATGCAAATTCGCCGTTGCTTGTTAAACAAACATGTGACCGCGTTGTTTAGAGTTTCCAGTAATCAACATCGGTGTAAGCACACTTCAAGTGCCGAGTCAAAAAGGCTTTAGCAAAAAGCGAGATACACAATGGGCAATAAACGTTTGGCGGGGCCTAAATAAACAGGGGTAGCTAGGAAGCTGGCTCTTTGTTTGGCGAGACACATTCGAGTCAACAGGAGACATGTGCGGACACGGACTATTCTAACCAAATGCTGCTGCACCCATGTTTGCATGGCTCCACGCACGCAACACTACTTGGTATCGGTATAATAAAATGACAATCGCATAAACCGATCCACGGAATCGATGCTCGTCGCATGACGAGCGACCATTTTCGTTACTTGAAATTACAATGCGCGATCAATCCTTGAATACTTAATGATTAGTCATCAGTCGTTGAAGCAAGATCGTGTCGTATTAGAACCCAATTATAATTGTAACGGCTGACTTTATTTTCGCAAAAAGCTGGTATAATTTATTAATTCGAATATAAAGCAACCTGTTTGCAGTTTTATTGAGATCAGTGAATTAAATTGCTTATTGCGTTTTATCGTAGTGGCAATTAAACACTACCGTCTATAATTTCGAATATTGGTCTGCATATTGGAAAATCGGAAATATGTTTCGTGTTCAATATATAGCTATAAGTAGATAGGTATATAGATGGTAGAGGTGTGGTTGATTGACAGCGGCACTTGTTCGCCACTCGATGGATCGCAATTACATCTATCTGATCGCGGCGAGCGACGAGCGAGATAATGATGTGCCAGATCACTACCGCCTCTAGCCAGCTTTTGAATAAACTTGTCCTACATAATTACACACTTTGCTGTAATGAATATCGACGGCGAGCGCAGGCGCGATCCGGTTCTCCAAGTACCTATCGGGGGGTCGAACACCAATTATTTTAAGTAATTTATAATGCTGTCCTCCAGTAGCACTTTACTAGTGATAAATCGACTACATGTGTTCTCCAAAATATTTGTCAAACTTTATTTTACCGTAAACTTCGGAAACCTTGTACGCATTATAAGTACGGTAGTTAAGGCCATTAAAATGTAAGGTGCAATTAGAAAGCTAACGACCCACGAGGACAGTGGGTAGGAATATCTACTTTACATTATTGATGTGCCCCATCCAGCCACTAATGTACCGCGACAGGCTGTGTTTAAACAATTATTGCTGAGCGAATGCGATACGAATCGATGATAATGTTGGCCTCTGTCTGCTGCAATAATAGCCCATTTATCGACTCGACTGCCATTTCGCCGGAGGAATTATTTATTACCGCGCCATAAGAGCGACCGCGTCGTGGCTTTTAATACAATAGTGGCTTTTACGAGACTGTATTGTTTAATAAAGTGTAGAAACTTTGCTGCGAAGATAACGTGCATGAAATAATTTATGAAACAGAACGGTAATGAAGGACGCGACCGCAGTTTACTGGGAAGCGTCCGGTTTAATTTAGTAAAACAATCGCGGTAAAAGTTCATCGGCGAAGTGGTCGGGACGGAAGAGTTGCGCGAGCTCCCGCTCGTTTCTTCTCGGCCACCGAGCCGAGGACGTAACGTTAACACAAAACAGACATAATAATACATTTGTGTACAGTAGTAATGTTTAAGCACTCGAGTCCGCTTATCGTGTGTGAAGTCGACATTCGTTCTGGGAGGGAAGACAATAAATTGCACCACGTGGCGCGGCCGCGCCTCCATTTGGGTCAGCCTCGCCGCATGCGTTGCACTCGGTCGCATTTGCAAGATTAGCGTGACTTCTTGAGAATTCGTATTACTATTACACCCACTGTACGTGTCATGTGTTAAAGTTAGTGCTGATGTACCAAGCGCTATCAGTACTGCAGTCACTAGCAAATGTGTTCTGTTGGATGCGACCATAATAAAACTGTGGTAAACTTTTTTAATTTCCCAAGTGACTCCCGCTCTCGTGTTAAGAGTCGCCGCGCGCGACTCCGATTAATTTAGATATGGAGGTTTAAAAGGAGGGGAATGCGGGGGCAAATGGAGCGTCACCGCAGGCAAGATGCAGTGCCAGATTAAAAGCTCAACCGACTAAACCACGTGAAAATCGCGCAAAAAGAGGAGTCACCCGCGGCATTAGCGGATGAGTGTCGGAGCCATTAGTGCAGCCCTCCCCTACCCCCACGCCCGCTCCTGAAACCCAATGTTCCTCTTTTATTTCTCGCGCGGGATGAACTCCTTAATGACAAACCGTACTATATCTTTTGTGGAGAGCTCGCAAAAGTACGTATTTTTGCGGCTCTTTTGTACGCCCGCTTTTATTCCGCCGCTCGTGGCTGCCGGTCTAGCTGACTATAATTATGTATGCCAGTGCAAATGGTACGAGATTTTTCGACTTGTAAAGTCAATGAAATGTTTTAATCTGGAGGCTCTTTGTCCTTGCCTATAGGGAGGTGGCGGAGGCTCCGGCTGATACAAAGGGTATGCAATGCAATTATGTAGGTATACTGGTTTCGGTCGAAACCGAACCCACCAGCCCGTGAAATGTGCTCTAAGATCACATTATTTACGCATCACGGATTATGCAACTGGGGCCGTAATGGCAATAACCAATTGAACTTTGCATATTTATTAGGTTAGATTTATTACTTAACATAACACTTAAAGTTTATGACATTTAAAAAGTGTATTATAATTTCAATTAATTACAAAGAATACGTTGCATTTGTAATTTGTTTCTGTTCCATATAATTTAGTATTTGCGTATTAATCTACTATACGAGTACCTTCCATTATAAATATTCCGAATGGGACATAATTTCTATATAAGGATACCCATTTTTGAGAATTATTGACCTGTTTGTATCTTCTACTTTATATTACTGCACAGTAGATTTATACGAATGCAAGACAGTCTTTTCATTCGTATAAATCTGCTGTTACGTAACCAAACCAGCGTCTTCTCCTATACATACACATTTGAATACCTATTACCTACCGCTATCGAGCCTGGTTATTGTTATTTAAAACACCGGCATAAAAAACTTGTTTTATCATCCATGACTTTGGTAATGCTGTCGCAATGACGAAGACGCGCGTATTTAACTTAATAATAACTTAAAATGACAATAAGGGCGGATACTTAAATACAGAAGTTTATTTTTAAGCATGTAGTTACAGTCACCAGCGTCAATATCTGCCACAACAAGGCGTGTGTCCGACACGTCTCTATTAGGGCCGTTGTATATGAATGTTGTTAGATAACTGTACATGTTATTACTAGCTATGAATATCACGTGTTAAAATAGTGTGTATTGGCGGTGTAACCGCGCCGCGCCGCGCCGCGCCGGGCGACACGCCGCCCGAATTACCGCAAATTACATTTTCATTCCCTCCGACGACTCCGACTGAGCGCAACATCGTGTTCGCTTTAATGAGACCTAGGTTTTCAGACCGTGAGAACTTATTTTATTCATTTTTCACGCTTTTATTTATTAATATTGCGTTTCTGAAAGAAAAATTAACGCAATTATATATAGTTAACATGCGATTTCTTAATGAGAAGTGGATTACAAATACAGTTTTACTAATGTAACGTACCTACATAAAACTCTTAGAGGTTAAATTGATGTAAGAGAACTATTAACCTACTCGAATTATATGTGAAATTCAGTGTAAAAAGAACAAAATAAAATACAAAAATATATTCTTAAAGACGTTGTTTCGTATAGTTTCGTGGTCCTTTCCTTTACTGTTATGTGATCAGATGGTATAATATTATATTCCAACTTAAAGGAAGATGAAGCTAGCTCACATATCGAAGACCACATCTGGAATATTTACGTAAGAACAGGAACTAGTTATATACTATGTAGATACAAGTTGTGCAGACAAGTCGGTGAGTCGTTGCTCGAAACTGCAGATATTTGCAAACGAGTCTTGCGCTTTGTGCGGCGGTACCATTTGCGGTGGGGGCGACGGCGATGCAGAATTGTTCGGCTTGCTACCCCACATCTACACGGCAAATAGCGAACTACTTGCTGTAATAATACATTTCATTGAAAGGATGTAAATTATACTTATTATAGTATACTTAAGCAGGTATTTATGAGTAAAAGGTAAACACCAAAAAATCTTTTTCATTGTGATATTTATATAAAAGTAGCTCAACACAATAAAAAAAACTTGTTATTACTGTAAAATAGCGCATGAATGGATCTGTTTTTTGTTGAAATATCATAATTCCAATCACACGGTTAGCTTGAATGGATTTAGTAGATTAGAACTTATTTACTCAGATCCAACAGTTTGTTTCTATGTAAAAGACGTGATACACAAACTCCGTCAGTCCGCGTGCACTTACAACAATCGAAGATCATAAAGAGAAGCAGTGAAACTCGGAACGAGCAGTAACAAGGCAGGGTTGTGAGTGCGACAAACAGTCCGGCTATTTAGCGGAGCGGAATTGAAGTGCAATTTGCGGTACGGCGACACCCGCCGAGCAATGCCCTTTATACAGCTCGCTAGCTGCGTTGCTGCACTGGAGCGTGCTGCTGCCTTGTTCAGCGACGAACAGCGCTCGAACTACACCCTTGCACAAATTGTATATTCTCGTTCAGTGCATCCATTTCGTTATGGACTAGATCTCTACCTCTCTACGAAGCGCATGAAAATCAGTACGGAAATGCGTCCTACAAAGATATATGCGCTATTTTTAGGGTTCCGTACCAAAATGGTAAAAAAGGAACCCTTATGGTTTCACTTTGCCTGTCTGTCTGTCACATCACTAAATATCTCAAGAACTACTTATGCTACCGATTTGAAATTTGGAATAGTTATAAAGAAGGGTAACCTCGATGCATAGGACATAGTTTTATTTATTATTTCGTTTTATTTTTTGTGAAAAATGACAGATAAAAGGTAATTCAAAATTTCAAAGCCTAGTGAATATGTCAAGTGAGATATCATATGAAAGAGTTTGAATTACACATTCTAAAACAATTTGTCATTTTTTTTATAACAAGTCGTTTTCGATTTATATAGGAAATATTATATTTTACAGGATAATATAACTATAGATCTATCTTGTTTTTATTTTTTTTATCATCAAATAAACTATACGACACTAAAACTATACTATACTACACATATACAAACTATACTAAGTTGGTAATTTAATCACCTTTGCATGTATTTTTGTTTTATAAATTCCTACACGATTATGCTGTAAGTACCTTCTTTCAAATAAAAAAAATAAATTGAAATCGGTTCACGTAATAAAACATTATACTTGAAAAACCACCATACATACTAAGTTATTCAGTCTCTCAAATTTGTAACAAATTTCGCCGATAGATGGCGTTGTACCCATGGCGTTCAGTTTCTACACCGTTGTTGAGATTTTCCTGAATTAATGGGTTTGGAACCATCATCACACATCTGTGTACGGAACCCTCGGTGCACGAGTCGGACTCGCACTTGACCGCTTTTTTCCAATTCGAGCTAAGGACATGATCATCCGATTCCCACTGTTTTTGATATCCAGGCTGAAATTACACTGGGGACGGTTTAAGACGATGCCCTTATATGACGTCAGAACTAGAATTTAAGCTTAACTTTGGGGAACAATTGAGAGAAATTTTGTGGTAGGTCATAAAAAAACTTAAGCTCGATTTTATAAAGATCAGTTAGACCTTATGTCGGTAAGTTACGTTAAAAATGTACTGAGTTATCAAAATTCGATCTGACATTTAATCTAACGGATCTTTATCAAATTCTAACGTTACTGAAGCCGTAGAGATACTTAATTTATGATAATTATGATTACGTGACAGATAGGACGAATATTTATCTATTTCATTTAATTATCATGATTATAGATTTACGCCTCTATCTGCTTGTTTCGGGTAAGCTATCCATAATCCGATTATACAATTGCAGCTAATGTGTTCACTAAATTTGCCAGCGGTAGCCGTTTAGTGTCGTATACGTACATATATTATGCTTTTGAAATCAATCCACACACATGTAATAATCATTGTGGAAAATCAGAACCGACTGAATAAAATTAAATAATTAATAAAAGCGGCCGCTGACACCAACTTCGTGTTTACAAGGGCACATTAAGCGCATCATACTCCGCGGGCTCATTATGTTAATTCGTGCTCGATTCACAGCAGATCTGTGAATAAAATTACTGTGCATTTAAACGTAAAATACACGTACAACTACAAAACGAATGAATATATCTAGCCAACAATTTATCATTTCATTTTATTGCTTATCGTATTAATTGTATCCGTGATTCTACCGTTGCAATTTGTTTTGTTATGCCCAAGTTTTGCTAAGTTTAACTTATTTATGGCGATGGAGAGTGATATAAGCTGGAAGGTATAAATAAGAGAATTAGTGACTATATCAACTGTAGGTATTTGGTAACTAAGTAATCACATTGCATAACATCTTTATTGAATTTTCAATGTGTAAAGAAAACACAAAAACCCCAATATTTTGAAAGTAAAGGCAGATGCCTCAAGTAACCTAATTCTAAATAAACAGCACACACAACAACAACAACAGTGCAATCAAATGCCGTTTCGGAATGTGGCAACCTTTTCGTTTCTATTTGTATATAAAACATACCCAGTTAGCGTTAAGTGATCTACCCGATGACGGCTTTTATTGAATCTAAATGTTTATATTATACAAAGAAATAGATCACTGAATTTAAATTGCTCTCAATCAATCTGTGACCGTTTAAATGTCATGTTTTTATTCATGTTATAGGAGCTATTTTATGGTTCCGATGTCCGACTTCGTGATCTTGGCATGGAAACATTTGAGAATTAATGCTCGATAACGATTCGTCACAACATTGAGAACATTTCAAAAGATTCTATAATTATATAACAAGATAATTTGTTAGAGTCATTCATTATCGTCGTAGCCATTACGGAACAAATGAAACAACATTGGTGTATATTGTATGGTGGCTAATATATAGTCTTTTTTTTTTCAGACGGAAATAGCAAAAAGGCTGAACGCAATAATAGCACAAATACTCCCGTTCCTGTCCCAGGAACACCAGCAGCAGGTGGCCACGGCCGTGGAGCGGGCGAAACAGGTCACTATGACTGAACTCAATGCCATAATTGGGGTAAGTAGCCTTATAGCTCGGGCCACTCTATGGATGGGAATATGAACATTATCGATTGCGCCCTTCAATCTATGATACTAATACAGGTCATAAAACTTAAAGATAGAGGTAGGCAATTCTTAAATATCGCTAAATTGTGATCTCTACCGTGGTTAACCAAAGCCAAATCCTTTGAGTATTGATTTGCATTGCTATAACTAAAATATATCGTCAACGTTGAGCACAACTTATGCACAAAAATATTTTTTTAGATTGATAATCAGGCGTTGATTATTCAACGTATTAAAAATTATACTTACACCATTTATTTGATTTTAAAGTAGGGATAGAAATTGGCGGCGTATTGTTACCTAAACGTTGCCTCCCATCGTTTGCAGTCCCCGGAATCACATTTTTTTTTTATAAAACCTCTTTATTTATGAGAAATTGAGAACATAGCCGGTACATATAAGTTGTTAAATTGTAATACATTTCTTAGAAAACGGGATCCAATCGTTGTTAAATCAGAACGGGCATTAATAAATAAATAGCTATCAAAATAGCTGGCAACCGATCAAATCAATAAATAACCTAATTATCGGAAGTATTACTAAGTAACTTCCAATTGTTGCGGTAAAAACGGCAAAGCGCAATCAGGCGTGTAATCTATTCCTTCACTGAGTGCTGTCTGCACACACTGTACAGTCTAAACGCTATATTGCGCGTAACATCGTTAGCAGAACAAATTCATGAGCACAGCTTTTCATGCGAAACCGATTAAATCTACACGTGTCTTGTGTGCACAGCAGTAGGTTGTTGGTTGTAAATGCGAGCGTGGAATGTTTAGCGACTACTGCTCTATGTGGCATCTGTCCAGCAAACAGTCCGCTCTTTGCTTAGTTATGCGAATGATCGCACGACAAGCCTGGCCAACCGAGCTCAGTGACAAACTGCTTCTAGTTATAAATAATTACTCTTTTATAATGAAGGTTGTTTTCGTTTGATAATAAAACTGTGTAAGGCTTGTAAAACTTCAACGTAGGTACGAAACTCAAGCGGATTTTATAAAAGCGCTTTCAACAGGTCGAAAGTTGGGCGCTCGTTAATTAAACGATCTTAGACGATCTGGCCCGGTGCCAGCGCCGCCCGATAAAATTACAACTACAACGCCGACCAATTTATAAAGAAAATAATAATTTATTGTATTAATGTATCGTGATGACCCCGCTGATAATTATTAGTGCATGTCGGCGTGTTTTACGGCTTTACACATGTGAAGCGGCCATTTGTCACCCGCGTGGGCGAGGTACGAGTGTATCAGCCTAATGACTCCGCTGTTAGCATTTACATACGAGATGCTAACCACACCTTTCCAGGCGCGAATTAGAGCCCGACCTCAAATTGCCGCTCTAACTAATTCCACGATATTCTAATTGTACTTTTTAGGCGGAGCATCGTGAGGACTTCATCGCGACGGTCTATTACACTCGAGTCTTCTCGCATTCGCACTCTCGTGCCAAGTCGTTAGTGCGACCTATTCTCGCGATGTGTTAACGCTTGGCATGTGTTAATGTAAATAGATACCTATCTATTAGTTTTGTAGATGCGGCGACTGAAATAAATCACTTAAAAGATAATGAGGGCGAAAATAAAGTGGTGGAAGTCACTTGACGCTCCACCGTCTGTGGCTGGAGACGGCTGGCGGCGCGCCAACTCGATCACACACGTACCACATTGTTACCGCCTCTGCCCGGCACTGGTCGTCTATTCCCTATTTTTAAAGCGAAAACTTCAATAATTCTATAATTAACTTGGCGTTGGTAAATAGGAGGCCGCCTTCAGTAAAATTAGCCAAAGATTAGCGTATTTGCAGCTTCATGTCTATTTTGTTGGCTACGTATCAAGAATCAAACGGATTGTTTGCGCATATTCGCACATTTCATTCGTATAACTGCGGGCCAACTTTATGTCCCACATTACAATTGTTCAAGCAACAACATCATAAACTCTCATAACCATCTCGAGGCATTACGTTCTCAATGTTAAAGAACTTTTCATGCCCCGCGGTATACGATGCGAAAACACTTTAAATATGAGAGAATCTACCTGCCTAAAGATCCCCTAAGTATTTGCTGAAGGTTCAACGCCCCGGCGAGGACTTACCTATAGATTTACTGAACAGCTTTCGAGATACCGGCAAAACGCAATATCGTCTCCCCCTATAAAATACTCTAATTTAAATAAAAAAGCTGCGCCACCTTCCGTATGTCGGTCCTTTTTTATTACGAACCTTTTTTATTTTCGGGTCAGCTAGGGATCAAAGGGGCTCTCCCCAGAGAGTGGCCTCCCCGGCCCGTCTGATTCGCGACGATTCCACCGCGCGCCGATTTGTGAAGAGGGAATACTCTTCAAATTGGGGACTCTGTTTGCCTGCCTATTAAAATCACTTACCGTCTTGCAGAGTGCTCCGTTTCCAAATTTAAACGTCTTGCTTTTGTTAAGGCTTTTGTTTACGATACTCTTGTTTCACTTCAGGCGCTTTTATATTTGTTACCGCCGACTTTAATCGTATTTTATTCAATGGTTTCAGATATTTTTTATGAGTATACCGTAACGATTTATAAATATCATCTAGAGCAGGAGTTATTCACCTCAATTTATACACTAGCTTCTTATTGAGGCAGCAATTGCGTTGTGCTATGTTTAGGGTACGAGCGTGCGTACGGTGACAATATAGGTAAGCTCGGGTAGACCCAGAGCAGAGGTCGGGCGAGCGAGTCGTTCCGCCGCTCCGTTATCGGCTGGCGCATCATTTCTCGTTCTGATTTTATTCCGCGTCGCCGGTTTGAGGGGTGGCTCCGACCTCGAGGTAATAGCTTCCAGATACTGGCACCCTCTCATGTTCACCTATACATATCAGAAATGTTCACATTGAAACAATATTTACGAGATCGGATCGATACGAAGACGCGCTCTGGCACACGGACGAACACATAACATGAAACGCTTCACGACTAATAGTAATAACCTAATCAGAATTTATTACGAGGTTTATTTATAACAGAAAATCTATATCTGTGATAGTAATTGTGCGGAATGAACAAGTGTATTATGTCTCTCGTTTATGCAACATTATCTCGAGAGATAGGTGCGCAAACACGAGTGTTCGCTGCGTAAATAGAGCGTATCTGTTTCCCCGTCGATGGCTCTATAAACAAGCGAGTCGTGAAAACATTTCTGTCTAGTTTACGTCGGTTCTCGCGCCCTCTGATAAAAATTACGATGAGAATAAATCGGGGTAGCAGCGGGGAGGTTGAGAGGGGAAACATGAATTTGTCATTTTTTCCGAGGCACGTTCGCGGCGGTGATAAATATTGCATGGGATCGTGTAGCTCCTCGGTATTTCTTGTGCGTCTGCTCCGCTCCGCTACCGCATTAACTTTTCCCCGTCGCTTAGGCGCTTGTTTTTCAACCAGTGAGTTAGGGCCCTGTCGTCGCTTCCAATGAAATTATGAAATCAGTTTTACGACTCATCCGGCTCACGAGTTTTTCTTTTACCTAACGATTTATTCATTCCGTTTTCGTGTTGTACTTGTTTATTGGATTAGCTTAGCTGGCATAAGAAATGAATCGAAAAATGAAATGAGGATTATTTCGTATTTAAATGACATTCCAATGAGAAAGTATATCTGATGACTTGAAAAAATACCCCTGTCGTTTAATCGACAAACCAAATAATGTCATAAAAACGAAATTGACCTAAATCAAATTAGAGCTACCTCTATGTGCCTTTGCTTTTAAAGTTGTATTTGTATTTAACTGTAAGTGATAAAAGCAATTATGTTGAAAGTGTAACATGTGTGTTGGCGCGTCGCGTGTTTCGTCGGTTCCTGTCTAATGGTGCGTTAGCCCCCCGCCACCCTGTCTCAATAAACTACCCTCTTTGTAGCTTATGTCGTCGTTTTATGCCCCGTGTTCACGGGCGGGCGGTTTAAGGCCCAATATCAATAGTTATCAACTGTGATACAATGGGGATGAACCCGACCTATCATCAATGTTGTCATCCTTAATTCTTTGTTGATCTATTCATTTACTTTTTTACAGTTTTTTTTAATTAAGAGCTTTTAGATTAGTTATAAGAAGTTACTTAAGATATAGCTGGTTTGGGGATAATCTCATGATCGTGTAGATTTTCTGTCACCAACAGACTATATATTAGAACACGTCAGCCATTAGATCATCAATATATTTTAATTGCCAACATCATTGCGTCAATTGGCAAAATATACGGGCAATCAATCAATTATTTTAAAGCAGCCACGCAATGTCTTAATCCGACGTCGGCGGCGGAGCAATCGCTGGTAATAGCACTTTAATGTGCTCTAACCGCAAACTAACTGATCTTAATTATTCGAGCGTTAGAATGGAAACTTTCCTCGTCTCCCGATAGAACTATTAAAACACAACTAATTGTGGGTTAATGATATAGAAGTGGATTACCAGCCCACTTATGTTATTTAGAAGAGCACACTAATTGTCCGAGCAATAAAAAAGCAATAAGCATTATCGTTAACTGACTCGTTTTATGGACATTTGTCAGTAACTCTATGTTTATCAACGTTTTACATTTTAAACTGTGTACCATCCGTAGACAAGGCAAGCTAAATAAAATCTTTTAACGGGCTAAAAAATCAGTCGAAATAAGCCCAAGCTCAAACCACTAAATTGACATTATTTACATGAAAATATGATAATAAAATCCGCTAGATTTTTATCCCGGAAATCATCAAGGGAAAGTAGGTAAGTAGGAATATTTAATATCTACGAGTGCGATTAATGAAATCTACTCCGAAATGGCTGACAAGCTTTGTAATAAATCGCCATCATTCTTTTTTTGTCAATCGGAAAACCCGCTGAAAGCACACAGCGTACCTATTTGGGTCAAAAGCATCAGTTAGTGTTCGTTCAGAGAAAAATCTACGCTGTGTGGTGTGCACCGCACGCTGCCATTTTACATCGAGAGTAGGTAAGAGAACGCTGCGAAAGCCTAACATTATTTTCCGCAAAGTGATAGAACTCTTAACCCTATGTATTAATAAAACAACCCGTATTAGTAAAACTGAAACCGATAATCGAAGCTTAGAATGTATTATTTAATACATAACAATATTCATATGTATGCGCCTACTATATTATATATATAAGTAGGCGGCATATGTCAAGATACAATAATTTAGTTGAAGCTTCACTGTGCAAATAATATAATAAGATAAATAAATATGTCTGAGAGTATATTCAAAGAAAGTTGTAAATACAATTTTGTAGATACGATTACTGCGATACCTAAATAATAAAATATTTTAAGCTTATAAATTTATGTTTGTTTAACAACGTAACGCATATTACTAATATCCAGCAATCGAGATTTTTTACGAATATCTTCAGACATGTCTGCCTTCATCCATTTTAATTCCAGTGGGACTCACATGCCTCCGCTCGTATTTGAAATGACAGAGATCTTTTGATTTCTCTTTCTATTCGCTTACGTTTGAATAATAAATTGAGTTTTATAGGTATTGGAAGGATTCACAGTGCTCGAAGGAATTATTCAATTCAACCATAAACATGCCATCTTTAGACTGCATTTGAACGAATAACCTGATATGATAAGTACCTCTGCGCTAAACTTTGATAAAACTTCCTTCAACATTGTTATCAAAAATTATTATAAATACTTCATCGTTACTGACGATTTCTCAATGTAATTTGAGACGTTGGTGCCATTAAGGCCGTGCAAGCAAAAATATGTCTTTCTTTGAAATGCTGTTCTGCCCAAACGACGAAACAATAATGATTGATCTTCCTATACATAATTCTTGACTATATTTATCAGAATCTGACAATAGCTGAAACATGATTGCTTAAAATTTTCTCGATAGAAAAATATCCAAAGTTGAGTCTTTATTTTACTTTACTTTTAATCAGTCTACTAAAACAACGCATTATTAAACGACACAATTAAATTAACATAACATTAAATTAACATGGTATTTTACCTTATCTAAACTCTATCCAGAGGAAATTTAATAAAATTTCACACAATCAGATATTTACCGTCATTTGTCTAAAAAAGCCATTCCCGAGAGATGTTGCATCCTGCTTTTTCATGCTCAAAAGACATAAACGTGTCTCTTTTACGGGGGGTGTGGCTGAGAGAATCGAGGAATCCCCTTAACCCACTTGTTCCTGAAGACCCAAACCACTTATGTTTTGGGAAAAAAATTGGTGGTGTGCTATAAAAAATATACTTTATGCGGAAAAATTATTAAAAAAAATATGTCTCATGGAAAACTCATGGAAAGCCTGAGTCTTCTAGGTTCTAGGTAGATGTCGCTGTACGCCCCCCTTGAGGGAACGGTTGAGGCATTTGGAGGCCGAGTATGGTTCTTCGGTAATAGCTCAGAGGCTAGAGCGATTTGCCGCGTATGCCATAAAGTCGCTGGTTCAAATCCTGCTCGGAGCCTAAATTTTAAAATTTTTCCTTTTATCTAAACTAGGTACTTCATATTACTTGAATTTAGTTTATAACATAATCTGCATAACGGTAGACTTCCTCAAACTTAGCTGGATATACGCAAACGTCGTTAAGAGGATAAAGTCTTAATCCCCAAGGCAGCTTCGCTCTTTAATCACGAGTTAATTATGCGCTTACAAAAATGTAACGAAGTCTCACGCCCCAAAAGTAAGTGAAGTAAGTTAGTATGGCTTCATATGATTTTCACAGCCTTTCTGCATGCTGCAGATCCCCAGTATTGTCATTCATAAGGACCAGTCGGGGGCGAGCTAGGGTTACCACCACCAAGCAAATAAGTTAGATACGCTCATCATAGCACTGAACACACGTTCTGATTTCAATTAATAGTACGTAGATATTTCAACAAACAATGCCCTCTGGCATTGTACGTTTAGGAAATGTGTACGTACGCCCATTGTTACTATTGTTTATAAAATAGTGTCTATAGACAGAAATAAGCAGCTTAGTTTATAAACAGTAACAGATGGGTATACAATAGAGATCACGAGTTCACGAGGCAACCCTGTGGGTTTGAGAGCAAGGGTTGTGCACGTACGATGGGGTAGGTAACCGGTGTCGGGTAACCGGTCGGTATAACGTCGGTGACACAGGGTAACGCGGGTGACAGCATAGCGCGGATGTGCCCACGTTTGGCGGTAATTTATTGTTTTGTTTGTATAATTTCGAATTCGCTCGGACCACGGCCCAAGCTTTATGAGTTTACGACACATCTTTAATAGAGCGAGATGAACCTGAGAATTGCTCATTACACTGCACTGTAAATGATTATACATATCTACTTGGATTCAAACCTGAAAATTTGCAGAGCATTTCGCGTAATCTTGACATAATTATGCCACATGCAGGTTACAGTAAACAACGACCGTATTGAAGGTATACATGCCATGCAGTTGGCAAAAGTTCTCTGATCTAGGTATTATCTAAATTGCCTAATGCCCACCCAATGACGAACAATTACGTCTAAATTCATAAATGACGGAAACGTATGTATCTAGCTGTATTGTTAAACCAATTACTTGTGCATTTATTTAGTCTCGTGGGGTCTGGACAAAAATATAATTGGAATTAAAAAAAATCCCTTTAGTAGAAAAGCACTCTAGCTAAGTGGCGCTCGCCACCTTTTGACACACAATAAATCACAGCCGTGAGCGGCCAATAAAAAATATGTTCCACCCTCGGCGAAAATCCAATTAATTTTCGGCCGCTAAAAAAGAACGTGCTCGTCCGAGCGGAAAAAGCTTGCCGAGTCGGAGAGGAGTGTGCATACAGCACGGAGCGCGCGGAGGCGGCGGCGGCGAGCGGAGCGGGCTCGGCACAGATGGGCGGGCAACCGCTCGCAGTCTATAATAATAACGTTAAACGAGACGAGATACGAACGGGAAGCGCGGGAAAAGTGGAAAAAGGGGAATAATGGAGAAGGAGTAATCAATTTCGCTCAGTCGCCGCCGCCGGCGGAGTTCTCATTTGAAATTTAAAATATCGCTGCGGCGGGGGGCCGTGGAGGACTTTTAATTTGGGCTGGCTACGGTTTAAAAATGCACGACGCTCTGCGGTGACACATCAATTCACTTTGACTGTCGGCACTCCCAACTAAATTTTTTTTTTTTTACTTTAATCACAGTAGCTAATTTGCGTCGCGCGAAACCTATGCATAAATTGGGCTTTTTGCAATCACGTATTAATCTCACCGCCGTCTGTTGCTTTAGTTTACTGCTGACGAAGTCCACGCCTGCCGCCTACGACCACCCCTTGTGAAAAAAAACTATCGTTTTGTTTATTATCTTTGCATCAAATGATTATGCTTACAACTTAAAATACAAAATCGATCCTTTGTAAATTTATATTATAATGATAGGTACACATTGTTAGACCGCTCCGTGTTCACATATTTATTTGCTCAGGGAAGTAATGCAATGTGTCATGTAAGTTGCACTTTGTTTCGTAATTGTTTGAAATGCTGTATAAGTGAGAAGTATAACTCAGACCAAGTAAAAAATTACACAATTAGCTAAACTTGACGCAAATGGCTTATTCTCTTTTCAAACTTTTTTTATCACGTGGCGTGTTTTTTTGTTATAGCAACAAAGGCCGGACTTACCCCGGCTGCTGCAGCAGATGCACGCAGCCCACCTACCGACGCACGGGGCGCCGCCGCTGCCGCTGCTCGGACAGGGCGCGCTGCCGCCCGCCGGCCTGCTGGGGCTGGGCGTGCCGCACCATCCGCTCTCCGTGCTGACCAAGCCAGACCTACACCGGCCTGATGACAAGGGGAACGGTGAGTTTCATAATAGTACATAGCAACATAATAGCAGTATTAACATTAGCACTTTCAGTGCCAAGAACTCTCCCAGGGAGTTCTCTGCTCGTAGAAGCGTAGCCAATAACGTGCGTTTCCCCGTATGTAGAGGAAATTTCGTAGCGCTACGAAAAGCTTGGCAGCGAAAGTGTTAAAAACTGTGCATGATAGAATAGATAGGATAAAAACCGACCGGAAGCTGTGTAGAAGTCCAAATGTCGGACCACGTACAATGAGGGGTTGCGCATCCACAACTGGTAGTCCACATTTGAAACCACTATCTTATTACGTAATTCACAGGAATTAACAAAAAGACTCCAAAAAAAACACTGAAAAGTAAAAAATAATTGCCGAACTTCTAATAGCTCAATTTGAGACTAATTAATTCTTATTGAACAATGTAGTCTTATTGTAATTTTTGAAGTCGGTTAAAAAGTTCGTAATATCTTCATAGAAAACTCATGGCACTTACATTCTTTTGTTTAAGCTAGGCAGTATTTTAATGATAACTATAAACCGTTAGACTTAGTAGTTCAAAACAATTTCATTTAAAGTATTAATTTTAGTAAATAAGTAATTTGACTACATACTAGATGTATGGCCTACATTTCAAATCTTATTTCAATACATACATCATAGTTTTTGAGTAAATGCCTGTGACATACGAACGTGTCGAAATTATATACTGTGCTTCCTTCCGTTTTTGTCACACCTCAAAAAGTTACATCGAATTTAGGAATTAGGCCATAGGTCATGCTTCACTGTAGGTGTCGATTCAAAGGCGAAGCTAATTGGATTTCCCAAGCGCACCAATCCTACCCCGAATGCCTAACACCTGGTCTTTAACCGATTTATATGATTATTGGTAGGTACCGAGTCGGAATAGTCAGTCACTGGATCATTCCACCGCACAAGCTTGTTACCGGCTGCTGACCGCCTTTTGTCGCCTTGGCAATTATATGATACAACGGGCACTATGCATGTCGTGCACGACGCACGTCAAAGACATTGAATGCATAGCCTGAATCGCCTCGAGTTTGTGAGCAAAGCAATCCTATTACGGCACCTACACGTACATATGTAGGCAGTGTAAGGGGTATTAGCACTGCATGTGCAGCTACAATTAATTTAAATGCAATAGCCTCAATAATTGGCCCTGCTACGCAGTTAGCATCCCGTCTGTCCGCATGATAGGCAATTGAGGCGTGCTCGCCCACTGGATCAATTATTATAATATATCAAATCGTGCATTAAGCATTAATTAAGGCTGATTATCAATTCTGATTGTATCAAGAAAAGGTCCGTATTTCCAAAATATTTAGAAAAGTAAACATAAACATTGATACGAAATATCTAACATTTTAATTTTGTTTAGACACAGAACGAAAACTAAGCTAATTTGTTTTAATTAATGTTAATTTATAGCATGGATGAGTTCATCACCGCAGAGAGACAAAGACAAGTCAACCGCAAAATTACCTACGTTCCCAGTTGACTAAATTGGCAAAGTCATAGAATTTCCACTATTTACCCCCTCGACACAAGTACAAATTACTCGTATTATGTAGCTGCACGCCTACGCAAGTTAGGCACTTATTTATTTTAATCCTCGTAATTTAGTAAACATTAAAACGCGGCGGAGTTCGCGACCGCATACACTCAAGTCACCCGCAAAATTACGTTACTAATTGACTAAAACACGCGACGCTCACACCAGCAGGAATAATTAATTGAGGCAAGGTAGAGTGGAGGTGCCCCCACCTGCTCGGTAACTCTTACATCAGTACACCGATAATGGCACAAATTAGCCGGGGAAGTGGCAGGGAGGCGGGGTGGGGGCGCTAAGCCGGAACATCCCGGAGCGCAGATTACCGCTTGCTTTTGTAATTAACCGGAGCGACGGGCGGCTTCCAAATCCATTTCTGTGTTACATTTTCATTTGTGGCGCGCTCGCTCCGCGTGCCTGGATTATTCGCGCTACGCTCCAACCGCACAGCTCCCCATTGTTTGTATGAATAATATTATAACTAAACTATACCATTTTATATATCTATATCTGGCATTACTTAACCTTTTCGCCGCCATTGACTTGATATAAAGTCAGGACTTTTAGTGCCCCACACGCCAATGACTATATGGAGTCGTTCAAGTCGATGTAAAGGCAACCTACATGCTAACAAGTGAGGTTCATTTTCAGTCTTTTGCTGCAATGACTTTGGCGTGAGAGAACTTACGGAATCTACTGTGGCGGTGAACAGGTTAAAGCTAGAGACGAAAAAATCGGTACACGTTTTCCGAGCACAACGCTGTTTACTTATTCTATCCAAACATTGACAAGTAGCTTCAATTCAGAGAAGTAACTTTTTCATACTTTCAAAGCAATATCGAGCGAGCTCTATAGCCGTCAGCGATCCGAAAACACGCAAACAGTTCAAAAAGCCTCTCGAAGCTGGTAAATATTGAAACAGTAGTGGGATTGGAGACGTCAGGCGGTCGAGGGGGGTCTAATAGTCTCCCGTGCCACACGGCAAACAACACCGACGACCGAACAAACACTCACTCCGCTGTATTATTAGGCACATACATTCTGACTCGTCTCATAAATATCATAATGAAGTGACGTTCAATAAGTTTATGCCAAATTGTACATAAGTTATGTAATGTATGCTTTTTTAGTCGAGTACCGCGTTTAAGTCTCATACCTTACTTAGACCACGAGGCTTGCCGAGTAAAAATAAATAAAATAAAATATTAAATATATATTATTATTATTGTGTAAATATTTTAGTGGAGAAGCGACTACCATAGAATATAGACTGTTGGCCAATAACTGAAAAGTATACCTTTGTAGTTTTCATAGTATTTTTTAATTCACAGATTATGACACTCGAGTAGAAAAAAGTTCATTATGTTAGGTATAAAAGAAATAATAATCTAAATTATTAAAAAAATGACAGTATTAGAGGGAGCCTTATTTTACAAAAATAAGGCTCCAATTCCTTCATTTTAGGGGATCATTGGGCGGGATCGTCTTTAGTAAAAATAAAATAACTTTTTTAGTTACAATACAAACAAAGTTAGCTGGTTTTGTGCTTCACGTGTAGTTATATATAGTGCGACACATGTAGTAATACGCTTCAACAGGCTACTCTATTTCAAACTCGCTTATTCACCAAGTATTCACCACGCACACATCAACATTGATTGATTGTAGACGAAATTCGAGAAATAAGTCGCTGCAGTAGTGCCAGGGTACGTACAATGCACCGCGCGTGAGTTGACTTACGAAGCGGCATTAGTATGCCCCGGGAGTACAGAGGAGGTATACCATTTGTTGCGCAAACTGTACACTTTTGAGAGCCCCTGCCATTTTTTGCGGTGCGAGAATGTGTGAGCGTTAGAGTGAATAATTATATTAATAATTCAGGGTACCTATATTGTATTTAATTTCAAATACCGATTTTGTCTATAATTTGTAAAAAAACACAAAACCAATACTCTCCAATTTATTAAAAATATATATATTAATAATCCTTATGCAAACGTACTGATATATAACACAATAATGGAAATCACAATATTTTAAACAAAAAAGAAAGCAAAGCTACTTCATCTGATTACTTTCTTTGAAGCGCCTTTTTGTAGACTTTGAGTTCATAATATTGTTGTATTATCTGCCCCATCCATATTGGTTGGAAAAGGTTCGGTAATTATATTAGCGTCCCTACTGTGGTTAACTTACTTCGAAGGGCTCCGTCAGAGGGATCTGTAGGCATCTGACAACTTCGCGGAGCTTCCATTACCGCACATTCTACAACTTCGGAGTATTTGGCGACAGCTTCTATCGAAACTTCGTAAATAACTAAGTACGTAGTGCTACCATCGACGGGATATAAAGTTAAAAACTGAAATAAACTGCCAATTGAGAGGTATTCAATAAAGCAAACAACATAAAGTTAAAGGTTGTAATATAATCCAGCCTTTAACCTTATTTAGTGTGTAATACATAAAGTGCGTCCCATTCCCTTTTCTAGGGTATAAACAGCTTTACGAGTATCGTTATAATAATTGCTATTAGAAAGTTAAGGTAGTATTTTGACGAGGCGGCAACCCTGCGGGGGATGCGTGACGCGACGACAGCCCCTGCAATATTCATCGAGCACTTTACACCCGGACTAACGACCCGGCTCAATTTATACCCGGGTACATCGCCGAGATTATACCTACTCCAGTATCCGGTTTATAATACGTTTCAATTTCACACACTGCCCTTTTTGAAAAACATGACGAATTATGGGTCAACTACATACTACGAGTGTTACTGCACACGAAAAAGATCTCACAGGATAAACGATGTACATAGTATGTTTTAACTAAAGGCTTACGGCTGACTTATGTTTAAATGCCGGTTCAGAAAATGAAAAAAACGAAAAACTAAAAGAAAGTAGTTCAAATAATGTACGAATAACCATACAATTGCAATATTGTGCTTATTTGAAATCATTTAATAGTCTCATTTGTCGACAGGTATCAGCTCTGCAGAGGAGAGGCATGTGAGTACAAAACTTTTTCCAATTTAGCCTGGGTTGTTAAAATTTCAACGACAAAAAAATTGATTTGAAAAATTCCGAGCAGGCCATCCTGCTTTTTCCGTTTTGGAATGCGAATGTGGAGGAGCTCGCTCGAACACGTTGATTTCATAACAGGGCCTGGAACAAGTGGGTGGCGCTATGCAAGTGGCACCCTCAATAGGGCTGCCATAAAGCAAAATCTCCTTCAAAGATTAAGGATGTCACTCGGCAGTTATGTACCTACTTAGCTCGGCATCATGGTTTAAATTGAAATTAGAAGGCGTCGTTAAATATTTTATAGGTGAAGTTTGGCGACCCTAGTGCAATATAGAAGTGTGCTTCACAGTGCGTCGGCGAGGTGTTGCGAATGTCGGGTATCGTGTTACCGCGCGGTGGGGGCGGGCGGGCGCGCCTCCCTTGTTGTGCTCGGGTGCTCGCGGCGCACCGCACAGATGTGCCACCGTCGCCGTCGCTCTGCAAGCGAAACGAAATGCATGCGAATCGATCCGTGCCCCCGCTGCTTTAACATTGTCTTTGTTCACCTAACCTACTTCTGTCTGAGCGCGCCACAAATCTCTCATTTTGACGTTTTGATTTCAATCCCGTTTCTAGTGGAAACTTTTACTCTAATACGTTTTTACACTACACGTTTGACGTGTCCACAAAAACTATTTTTTATAGTCATGCTGGCGACAATCCTGTCACTGTAAACCGTGGAAGTCCGATAATAAGATTAAGTTGGTAAGGCATACCTTAGCAAGTTAGAAAACTTGCGCTTTGGAATTTACAAGTTTATTCTCCGGTGTAACCCGGTTGGCGTCTCGAGCCGCCGATCTGTACAAACGCGCGGCGAGCTGAGTAATGCACGGACGCGCCTTACAATTTGAAGTGGGGGGTTGGGCTGGGGGGTTACTGCACTCCGTAATAAAGTTTACATAAACCGAGCGCGTCTTGGCTGCGGCTGGGGGCGTCAGGTTACGCCTCGCCCTTCGGTGAGGGAATGTTTTTACTGGAATCACGCTGCTGACACACTGTTGCAAACGGTTCGTGTTTATTTCCTAACGTACAACGGTATTTTGATATATAGACTGGTTTGGGAATTTGTAGGCTATTGGGTACGTTGTTTAGTCGACAGAATATGTGAGACTGTGTGAAATTACAAAAAAATCCCTGGAGCTACATGAATAAATATGAAGACCTACATAGTAGTTGTCTTGCTAAAGTAGAAAATTAAATCCGCTTAAAGGAAGTACCAAATATAATGTTGTTTAATATTACAGGATAACTTCATTTCCTGCCTTCTTTCAAAAGCTCCTTAAAATCTCCTAAAATAATCCACGCTAGGAAGGTTACGTCTGGCAATTTACACCGAGGTGAAATTGAGCAGCGGCCTTAAGCTTAACAGGGCGAGCCTTCCTCAATCTCATTTGGGTAGCATAATAACCGCGGATTTATTTCCGGCGCCCGTTCATTCGCTCTCAAATCGCGCCTAATATTCAATTTGGACGCCCGAACCACACAAAAACTGCTCGGAGCCGGTTCATTACGCCGCACATCTCGCCTCTTCATCCTCCTTACCTTATCTAAGCCCCTCCCCCTGCTGCCACCCCCGGCTCTGCACACCACTTCAAGTGGAAAACTCGCAGGGCGAGGGCCGCTCAACCTTGTTTAGCATTCTCCTCGACTTCTTTATTTAATAGATGATGAAAAAACCCCGGTCCGAATAAATTTGCGTTTGTTCTTCGACATGCCCCGTCGGTGCGTGTTGGAGGTGCGCTCCTTTAATTAAGGCGGTAGCGGCGCGTGTAAATGCGACTCCGCTGCTTGCTGCCATATGGACGGGCGCGCTTTATTAAAACATCCAAGTTAAATTCTGTCTTATTTATAGCTAGTGACAACCCTAGCGAATCATGTTTACGCGCGGTAAAACAGTGCTCGACACAACCCTCACAATTTATCGCCCCAGACTTTTCTTAATTGGAAGAAATGGCCACTTGTAATTATTAAGACGCCGTAAAGTGAAACAGATTGCGCGGCAGTCTTCTCCTCGACAGTTAGGAGTTTACTCTCTTTGGCCTTTTCTTAACGCTTCATGCGGAGACTTACTGCGTGTATGTAGTAATTTTTTGGATAGAATTCAAGTTTACTATTCACGTCTGAGGAGAACCCTTTACTTCACTATGGTCGCAAAACATGAACAAAATGGCATTATGTTATCAATTTTCAGTTAAATACAATAACGCTATCTCGTACTCAATCAGACAGTAGGATTGGATCCAATAAATAGTACGTGGACCGGTTAGCATCGTGTGTAACCATCAGATAGCATAGCAAGACATACCGTCTCGCAGATATTGATCAAGAAGCATGCAGCCGAGGGCACTGATATGAAGCGCTCCAGTAAACCTCCTATCTTTTATACGGATTATACATACTCAAGTTCCCTGCATAGTACTTAGCACTAACATCTTATATATATTATTAGTTTCCCGGCCGGATAAGCTTGTAAAGTGATCGGGTTTCGTTAGAATGAAACTACATGTTACAAGATGTTAAGTTCAGAACAGGGTTTTATTTACAAACGTTCTAAAAAGGTTGACCCATAAGGTATATTATCGAGATTTAGGAAGCAAACTATGGACATCCTTTTAGTCGATGCCACATAATAAATACATTGGTCCGGGTGGACGGGTTTAACCTTTCGGCTGCGCACGGTCCCGTGGCTCCGAAATGATCCATTCAGCACCGTCGCAGATACACTTAGATTATGCTCAGTGAGCTGATCGGCGCCGTCTAACGCTCCGTGCCCTAATCTCCTTATGGTCCGTCTTGATACAGAATAACAGATTATTATGTCGCTGCAGCTCGACAGATTATTTATCTCGTCCTCGTTTACAGGGATTGTCTGGCTGAAGTTTATAATCTCGGAAATAAATCAGTGAACTATGAGCGAGTAACTACCCCATAATTAAGACTTGTTAAAAGGTTTATTGCCGGGTGTTCTTTCTCGTTCATCTTCTTGATAAACGACTTATGATTTAAACTTACACGATTTTAAATTAGTATTGTACGCGATTAAGTCCCTTTTGCCTATAATAATGAACGACTTATAACTTCTACGTCGAGCCTTGTAGCATTGATTTTCAGAGAGAAAAACTTGAATGCATATTTACATACATTTATCCTTAGTACAAGTTGTTAGAAATGTAAAAGCAAACTTATTTGTTCCCCGCTGTCACAAATAAACGCTCAACGAACGTGCACGATACTGAAATACGACGAGATTACAAATGTAAATCGTAAAACTTTCTGACACTTAAGTTTGCTTTGTTTACCGAAGCTTACAGGTACTCATTAATTTGGATGCATTGTTTGTTATTTGTGCGATCCGAATAACATTTAATACCCTGAGTTAAGTACATGCTTACCTCCAGGAAGGTAGGCGGCGTGCCTCGATGTCGGCGCTCGCGGCTTTGTCCCGATACCCGTATCGCATCGATTCATGCAGGCTTGATCGAATCGCAGCACTTCCTCCTCCCCCTCACCCACAACAATACCTCAGACGCGCTGCACTACGTGAGCGAATGGAATATTCAATATTTCAAACCTATTTATTCTCAATACGCTGAAGAAATTCCTTCATTCTTTGATAAACAATTTTCGATACTATGAATTTGAAACAATGTAGTGATTGATTCTTTGTTTCGAGACATCGCAATTGTCAGATTGAGATATGTAACTAAGATCAATACCGTATCATCTTGAGGATTTTCACAACAGAAATCACATTAGATAATGTAAACCTCTACGTAGACAAAAGTACTGTTGTATTAAAGTAGGCGAGCATAGTTCACCAACGGTGCTAATGTATTTCGTAGTCATTGTTTCACCAAGTATTTAATCAAATGTCACGGCAGCGACGAACCGTGTCATAACGTGCCACTTCCACTCCCACAGATTCAATATTTTATATGAAATATTCAATACGTTGCATTTGACGGTATCGAAAGGGCAATATTTTAGAGATGCCGGTAAACAAAACGAAAATTTCAACTCGCAATGTGCACCGTTCTTCATTCTCTGAATGCATTCCGATGCCGTGCTAATTCCAATCGATTTTAATATCTATGTTAAAATACTTGAATGAAAAGTATGAATTGTAGTGATTCAGTCATGAGTGGCGATAGGATATTTGTTATTGGAAAATGTTATTTATTTAATAGTAATATCCAATTACTTTTCGAATGTAGGTAATTGAAATTGATATTACGTTGGCAATATTTTATTATAGAGAAAGATATTAGGTACCTACAATGATTCGCAAATTTATCTTAACTACACATGACGTGTGGACTTTACCCTTTCCCAGTTCAGTAAAAAGGTGTTGTCACTAGCAGCGTGTTGTTGTGACCGCCTGCATGCGGTCGGCGCACATGCTCCTCTGTTGTGGTCTCCGCTGTCGGTCACGAGGGCTGCCACCGCCACACGCACACTAACTGACATTCCGTTTTTTACCTCAACAACGGCCAGTATTAATTCGCGATAAATTCTGTCGGAAACCAGTAATAAAATTGTTACCTATTCAAGAAAGAAGAATGTTTGAATCAACGCGGCGATAAGTATGCGAAACACGCATTACTTTTTCTAGTGAACATACTTAAAGAAACGAGTTTTCTTGATCGTTTTGCAACCCTGGCGTCTCATGCCGACGTGTGTGGCCTCCGCCCCGCATACATAATGACTACTGTGCCCCTACTTACCTACCATCAACACTTATTGCATTCACTTTATTACATTTTTACGATACGATAACCGCTGACTTAATCATGTTATTGTTGAGTGAAATGTTTAAAGGCTACGTTGTACTGATTCCCATCATCATTTTAATGAAATACCAACGAAACATAAATAATACGTTCAGAGCAAGAAAGCCGCGATTCCCGAGAACTCGGCGCAGCAAAGTGCCGCGTGAACGTGACTAATGGGAGTGTGGTTAGTTTTTTAGTTTCGCCGAGTCCTAATTCACACGATATTTCTTTATAACCGCCGTCAACTCGTTGGAGTAAAAAACAAATAAAAGCATAAGTTAGAGCGGGCGGGGCGGATAATTGAAATGGCTGCATGTAATTAGCAGGTCGGCGCGCGATCGCTCGCGGCTCGCTGCACGTCTTCATAATTTATCTCAATTAGTCGCGCGTAATGAGCGGAAGGGCGACGGCGTGAGCACCTAACGCTCCGGAGGTGTTTCTCCGGCGCATTTTGTTGCTGTTATGTTTGTGCTACGTTTCATATAATACGTACACTTATGCAATAATGAGTAAATTTCCAGACATCTACAATCCACACTGTTACACCCCAAAATTGACACATCTCGGTGCATGTCATCGTATTTTATCTCAATTAGCCTCGGTGTAATGCGCAGAAGGGTACTTGGGGCCCACTTGACACTTCGTTGATTTTTAGTCGTGTACTTTGAGTTACTGCAGTTTATTGATGATTTCTAAATAGTGGCTCAATGTTAAATGAAAAGTTTACACACCTGTTTTAATTCTAACCGTCCAAACAATTGTTGAACTTTCACTAGTTATATTTCTATGTGTAATAAAAATCAAAACAAGGTTAGGAGACATAACAGCAGGTCAAGAACATGAACAATCTACCACCGAGCCAATTGGGCACAAATTATCTCAGCATACCCGTTGCGGTTACCCGTAGCGGGCGGTTGTTCACGATATTGGCCCGACGCAAGGTTCACGCTGCGGTTGTCGGACGGCGTGTTTAACAATGCGGCGGCACAGCCGTGTTCGCTGCGCCGTGCCGACGCCGTGTTGCCCTACACGCCGGCGGCGTGTTGCCCGCCGCGCCGCACTCTCTACACCGCATCTCTTTGCCTTCGTGCTTATCACGCATTTACATATGCTTCGCCTGCTACGCCGTGTACGAGCATCGAAAATGTTTCATGAATAAATTTGTAATCCAATTTGACGGTTAGGTAACTTCGAATTTACGAACACGTCGACATCCAATAAAAACAAACAATCGAACTAGACGACAAACAGCCGTGCACGATCGAATAATCTCCGCTCCGCTTAAAACGATTAATCATAAAAAAGCGAGCGGGTCGTAGCCCTTTTTCGAGTTTTCCTCGTTACGGGCTAAGACGAGAATCATTAGGAATTAAATTTCCCCTTTCATTAGTCCCTCAACCCTCGTATAATTCCGGACGCGGAGCAATAACAATATAAATCCCCCGTCGCGCCGAGCGGGGGATTACGGCTTGTCTCGACCCTAATTTAGGGCTGCCCCCGCCCCGGATTAACGAAGTGGCGGAATCCGCTAGGGTTGTCGCTGCGCATAAACTTGTTACGTGTTTAATGTTTTATTGACGGGTGGCGAGGGAGCTCTCATTTAAATAAGCGCGTCCCCTTCGCACGCGCCGGCCCGCCGGAGTCGCGGCGATCATGCGAAATGTTGCCGCTGACCGCAAACCCCCTTATCTCATGCTGACCCTCCGCCGTCATACGAATAATAAAATGGAAAAGAAATCAGCATAAATGCCCACATACAAGTATCTTGTTTTGGAGGCTCATTATCATATCTTATTGACACTTCAACTGTTAAATCTGGCGTGGGCGGTATTCAATTCAAATTAATTTGCCTCGATTCTTCTCCAAAACAGGTACATTACGAGCTTACAAAACCATATAACGCAACGTTTAGTACTCAGAATGCCGTTGCCGCATGGGTTTAACCAGGTTAAGCACGCTTTGCCTACAAATTATTTGGAAGGAATCACTTAAAAGACGGAACGAATTGTTTATCTCTGGCATTAAGTCCCCGGAGTGTCGACGCACATATTGCAGCGGAGGCATCCGACCTCCCTCTGATTTAAGCGAGGGATCACAATTAAAGGAACCGGCGCGATGTCAACACAACCGGAGCACTCCGGCGATACATTTTATTACCATAATAACGTCACGGACACTTGTCACGCTTTAATACGGATTATATTTACATTCACTATTTTTTACAAGCTTAACCAAAAGTTTGGAGCCTATTCAATATAAATATATTACCCATATGCATTACAAATGTTACTCATGTTTCGATCGGCTCGATGGATGTAACTATTTTGCCTCTGCCAATTTTCCAAACGAGTTACCTCTGAACTCGACGCGACGAAACTCGATTCAGGGTAATTTATTTAAGTAATTCTACAAAGGGAGACCGTGTACATCGTATTAAAATTTTGCCTCAAGACCGCAAAGTAGACGCTAACACAAAATTAAAGTCGTCGACACTTAAGGGCTTCGTAGTTCCAGAAGGGGGGGAACTTCCGTGAAATTTCTCTCGGAATGTCGAAATGGCGGGCGAGTTTCGCAAGTCAACTCAATTATCGTTTTAATTAAGGCGCCGTGCCACGTGACATTTGTTTGCGTGCGTGAAAGCGATCGCCCCCCGTCCCGCCACCCCCTACTCCTGTTAATTGTGCTAATTACTCCTGTAATGGAGCGAGGGAGGGAGAGATTGCTTATCGACGACGCTCACAGAATTTGCTTTATGTGATACCATCTTCCGGACTTTATACATCTTGTTAGCTGATTACTTTACGTGGGACTTATACACCACACATTTACAATTAAATAAACGTGTTATCACACGCCTTCGCTGAAACCCATTAACTTCATCCGGAAATCCGCGATTATGGAAACAGAATATATACAACTATCGGCGATGTTTATAAAAATCAGCTGCAGGTTACAAACAAAGCAGTACCTAATGAACATCAATTCTATCGGGCAAGTTTCCAAGCGGTGCATTTGTGAGTGGTACGGAGTATGGCGGAGCCGGAGTTCCCTCGGAGAGCGCTCGTAACGCGGAGTGGCGGCGTAATGGCCGCGCACTTCACTGCGAGCTCGGGCACGGTGCCCGCGGCAGCGACAGCGGGCGCGCCACAGGCGGCAGCGAGCGCCCCACCCGACAACGAATGCCGGGCAATTTGGTTATTTGGGGTCGGCTATAAACCGATAGCGCGCAGTAAACGCAATCCTCCACTCGCGACTATAAACTTTACGAGTCACGTAAAAACGCGCTCGAAACGCCGACTCGCTACCATAAATTTATGCTAATGTATTCTTTATAGGAGTTTAATGTGTATTCAGAAATTCCTCCATTATTTATGTATACGAATGAACCGGTAAAAGTTAATTTTAAAGTCGCACAGCGTCCCGCGGTTTACATGAGCGATTAATTTTTTGGTGCGGGTCTAACGTTTTTGTGAGTTCCGATGCCGGTGTGTGGATGTCGTTTACAAACGATGCTTGCCTACAGCTCGTTTTTGTTTGCAGGCGCACTGCACACCACTACATACTACGACTGTGTACAGTAAACAGGTATATAGTGGTGTGGTGTGTAGCTTACAAGCTAAACACATAGGTATGTGAATATGCTGCGCACTTTTCTATTGTTTGCCCGTTTACTTCCGTGTTTGCAAAAGTTTCAAGATTGAGAACCACACAAAGTTGTAAATTGACAATGTAATGGGACTTTAAAAGTAAATGGCGCGCAATAAAACTTTTCGATGACAGTATCATAAAACCAAGTCGTATAAAGCCGGTAGAGCCGCAATTTCGATAAAAACTAAAAGCGTAGCGTGTAAATCACGTAACTTTTCAAAACTATTACCTATGCCTGAAATATAGTCCGAACTCAATCCGTACATTTCCGAGCGAACGGTCTATTTATCTATTTCCCCCGCTTCCGCCCCCAGCGTCCGGTTAACCCCCCCCCTTCCGGTTAACCGACGGCGGCGCGCGCGGCTAAACGGCTCGTCGCGTGACCGCAGACAATAAGCCCGGGCGGCGTTAACAGCGCGCCTGTGTGTTGCCACTTTATATGTTACGTCACGGGCTCCCCCTGGCCGGCACACACACGGGCGCGCGTGTGTGCCGCTCGCGGCGCGAACGGTAGCCGATAAGTCGTGTTGTCGAAGCTTGTAGCGAGACGGCGCCGAGCGCGACCCCGTCCCCGACTCAATTGCCTTTTTCTTGAGGTCGACCCGCGTAATCGGATAAAGTAAAGATTAGCTCTGTCCGCTTTTCTGTTGAAAATGGAAAAAGGTTGGGTAAATGACTTCTCAATACATTGCTATCTTTCTATTTTAAGGGGATAACATATGTTACGACCTTTTATGTTTTCAATTTATGTATGTCCTTTCCTAAATTGATTGTTTATGCATATTACTCTATGTGAAATTCGAGTTCAGTCAATTACAGTGAATGTTAAATAATAATGACAAGATGCCAACGGTTACGATGAAATAACAACAAATAGACACCATTCCAACAACAGCGGGCATGACCACAATTTCATTTATTAAATTCACTAATAACCGCAGACCGCCTACCTTAGAGCGAGTTCCTCGCACGAGCAACATAAAATCCGGCCAATCGAACCCGACACGTCACATTACGGCTGCGGCTCTCGAAATAGCCCACTTGAAATTCGATATCGAATGCTGTGGAGATCGGGTGATCGTAAAATTAAGGCCAGACCAGCCCCGCGTGTGTGGACGTGGTTTTATGTCCTCCGCGCGACTTGTGCCAATGATAAAAGTTTATTGGATACATTTCGACTACTATCAAAATATCCAATAACGCCGCCATAAGCCACGTTATTTATCTGACATACTTAATGCCTATATAACGTGCTCGGCCCGTTTTATTATTTCCCTAGTCTTTAACTGCGGTGCTCGCGTGAACCTTCTTTCTTTTAGCGATATTATCTGGGGACACATTTTATTTTCCTTTAGTTTCTTCACCAAATATTTTCGCTATTAAAAAGTTTCGTACTCTTTTCTGTAAGGTATAGTTTCTGTTCTGTTTCTTTTTTCACCAAATAGGCTTCTATTACGCAATGTAATTTCAGTTCGCTCATGTATAACGGAACGGACTTTTAGATTAAGTTGTTTCTACTAAGTATACTTAAAGTTGGCAACTACTTTCGTACTTACGGGATTCATTTCTTAAAAACATGCTTAGAAATGTTACCAATCACTACCAACTATCCATCTTAACTACCTACTTGCCTCGTGACTCGTGAGGCGAAATTAAATGAGTCGAAAGTATTCAACAGTTAGAACAGTACATTAAACAGAGCCAGTCTATTGTGATGTTAAGTACTCGGCCGACGATAAATAGATGTGAATCCGACATAAAGTGTTATTGTCTGGGTGCGATGCGAAGCAGTACGATAAGTCACAGCGGGCGGCGACAGGCCGGCGTGGTGAGCAAATTAACAGGCGCTTGCCACTCGCCTCTAACTTAGTGCCTCGTAAAATTAGGCCCGTTCCACCCTCCAGGCTACTGGCGCGGTGCAAATATCTTTACCAGCATCGCGCCTTCACAGAGGCGCAAGCCGCCATCGCTAATTTGTCAGTAACATTTGAAGCATGCAATCTTGCAACTGCCTTTTCACTACATGTTCAGCAATGTCAGCGGTGACCGGTTTGCCCACAGGCAGGCGTGCCAATTGTGACGCTTATTTGGAGTCAAGGTACTGTTTATGCAAATTCTGGTGTGCAGGCGCTCGCTCCCCGAGGGCCGAGGATTACGGGCCATTTCTCATTCATGACCAGTTACGACATAAGTAATTAGAGTACAGCCGCGCCGTGTGACAAAGACGGACGTGAGCGCGTTACAGTAGCTGAATCCAAATTAGATTTACGGCTGTATATCCTCCACTTGGGCCTTAATTATTTTATTATCTCAAGGTAAAGTTGGATAACTATATGAAAATTATTAATAAGAGCCTTTTTGACGGTTTTATTAGCCTTCTTTGCGGTTTAAAGTGCCACTTGGAGTGCTTATCATAAAACGTGTACTTCTAATAAGACGCAAGACTAATATACCTGATGAATTCACAGTATTTATATTAATATGTTGACTCAACTTCTGCATACCAGACACGTACGTGAGCCTTTTCACCCGACCGCCCCTCACGGCTGCGTGCACTTGAAATAGCATCTGTCTAACAGCTCTGCGCACTCGACCGAATATTGGTAATCCGAATACATTTCGATATCTGCCTGCAAATAATGTACGAGATAGGTACGTCAACGCGGGCGAAATCAGACCGAGCGAGTCGTTCGTCACGTATATGATTATTTCATTAGTCCGTATTTGCGCACTCATCCAAATGTTGCGGCGTCCGCCCGGTGGGAGGAGGGGGCGATGACCACTCCCCGAGCTAATCACGCGGTCAGTTTGTTCTGCCTCAGCTTGTTTTGATATTGATATTGACTAGCGCTCGCTTCGCTGCACGCCGATTTATTTGCGAACAATGATCGATTGATTGCTTTACGTAAGCCCGACCGTAAACGGTTTGATTATGTTTACCCGACCGTATTGTTAGAGTAAAAACGTGGGTGTACTATTTCTGTAGCTGTGCCGTTTTGTTGTTGCAGAGAAATTCCATATCACCCGGTGAAAGAGAAAAGTACCGGACGCGAAGTCCGGCAGAACCTGACCATAAGAAGATGAAGAAGGAAGAAAAAGACATGGGCCATGTAAGTTTTTTCTAATTTTGTTTACATATTCTCCGACTACTTTTAAAGATCTTAGTCTTGTCCTTAATTCCTGGCCTTAATCTCAAATTGTACATTTTCAGGAACTAGTGGTAGACGACGCGAGTGAAGAACCGACTTCGCCACACAACGGAGCGCCTTCACCGCGAGAGAATGGTCTGGACAAGTTACAACCCAAAAAAGAACACCCACCTCATAGTCCTAGGTAAGATTTTTTGCCACCTTATGCGGACAAAAGATTTTATTAGAAAATAACAATACCTAAGAAGCGTTTCAGTGATGATCAAGGAACCGCTTATCCAAAGCACAAATTTCTGTTTGACAATCATAGGACTTACCCTTCGTGAAACTAACTTCTCTTTATTTTATTTGATCGGCCTTTACACCTCACGCCGTTTCTACCTAAGCCTATGTAGAGAACAAATTCGCTATAATCGCTTTATCCATTTAAAAGAAGCCTTACTCGGCAAATACACATGCCTCTAATAGGGTCAGTGTATGTAGGAGTCGGCCGGCCGACTAATCCGTCTTCGCACTAAATCAATTACTGACACCGATGTTTAGTGTATTCCTAATAACTGTAATGGG
This sequence comes from Epiblema foenella, assembly GCA_963556455.1. Classification (NCBI taxonomy): domain Eukaryota; kingdom Metazoa; phylum Arthropoda; class Insecta; order Lepidoptera; family Tortricidae; genus Epiblema; species Epiblema foenella. The sequence goes on along the minus strand of OY747113.1, from coordinate 7,742,218 downwards.
ATCAGGCACGCTTTGATGGATAAACCGACGGTAATCTGTCGAGATGCCGACTTGTTTTTAGTGTCATGCAGTGTTAGCACACTTTCTACTATTTCATGCAACTTGATAGTTTCCAAGCGTCGGCTTAACATCACGTTAACTTGGTAAACTTTAGATGCAGCCTGCGATCCAAATAATAATATTAACACGACTTTGCCGGTGTAAAATTGTAACCAAAAAGTGCATTAAACTTTTTGGCTCATTGTCTATTTAAACACACGTAAGACTTCGGAACATTCAGTAACCGTTGTTATTTTTTATATTCTACCCTGTGCATGTTTAATTATGTTAAACTGTTCGCAATTAACTTCATTTTCTCTTCTACAATCTCTACTCTATTATACAGAGCATTGAAATAAGAAATCCATGTCAAATTGCAGGTCAGGCACATCAAGTAACGCCTCAACACCGTCAGCAAAAAAGCTCGATGAGAAGCCAAGCACGCCGATCTCCAAGCCCGTGACGCCGACGTCGGGCGCCAGCGGCGCGGGCGCGGCCGGCGCTCCTCTAAAAGCCGCCGTGAAACCTCCCGCCTTGCAGTACCCTTACCTCGGCAACGGCGCGCACGACGCGTACGGGCTGGCGGGGTACTCGGCGCGCGCCGCGTTGGCGTACGAGCCGCTGCGCCCGCCGATCGGGCCGGCGGCGCTCGCGCCTATTCCTGGTGGTAAACCGTGAGTAAACAATACCCTAATCATTTTGTAAAAAGCTAACCTGCAGCGAATGTAGCGTAAGTGCCGGCCGCCATAAGGTCCCTTTCAATGTGGATTATCAAATTTGGTTACCTTGGCCACCTGAGAATTCATGAAAGACTTTCTCACTAGGCAGATATTTTATCCAGTTGGTGGAGACTAAGATCATTCTTTACGTCTTGATTTTCGAAATGCACTTGCACTTGGCATTGCCAGGATATCTTAGAGAATGCTAAGTGGGTTATAAAATTAATCAGAAAGAAAAGCAATTTCGAGTTCACAAATATAACAAAATTAATGTCATACAGTGAAGATAAACTTTCAAAGTTATCTATTACAAATATTACAACATCAGTAAAGTTAGAGATGTATAAGGTCTGTCTGATTAAACAAAGAGTATAATGAAATTATATACAAAGAACCGATCATTAACAACGAACTCGGTTCTTAAAAAATCTCTCGATAAACGTCCATTCTCCTTCCAGAGCCTACTCATTCCACGTGTCAGCCGAGGGCCAGATGCAGCCCGTTCCGTTCCCGCCCGACGCGCTCATGGGCCCCGGCATCCCGCGCCACGCGCGCCAGGTGTCCGCGCTCGCGCACGGCGAAGTCGTCTGCGCGGTCACCGTCTCCTCGCCGACGAAATACGTGTACACCGGCGGCAAGGGCTGCGTCAAAGTGTGGGACATCAGTCAGCCGAGCAAGGCGCCCGTCAGCCAGTTGGACTGTTTGGTGAGTGGGTAACTGTCGTGGTTTGGGTTTTGGGTATATTTTTAATAGTAGAACTATTTAATTGGTAATAGTTCATGGTACGCTTCAAGCTTTTTCCCATTTGGATACCTCTGCGCCTCTTCACTTCTTGTCTTCCTGAACAAACCACGAATTACAATGGAAATACTTACCGTACGGATACCAATAGACTATTTAATCATCAAATGGTTGAGCGCACGAAGAAATGAAACTTAATACTGCTAAGAAATTACACGCATTAATAGTTAATGAATAAATAAATAGTAAATTATTGTATTTCAGCAAAGAGACAACTACATCAGATCAGTGAAGCTGCTTCCTGACGGGCGCACGCTGATCGTGGGCGGAGAAGCCTCCAACCTGTCCATCTGGGACCTGGCCTCGCCCACACCGCGCATCAAGGCCGAGCTCACTTCCTCCGCACCCGCCTGCTACGCGCTCGCCATCAGTCCTGACTCCAAGGTAAACATCAAATACTGTAGACTTAGAGCGTAGACTAGGTATTATATACACATGAAACGCAATAAACCATTAGAGTTGAGTAGTTTCCAACCTGTCCATCAGGATCATAGCTTCAACGACAGTAACAGCCAAGTCGACTTCTCACCTAGCACAAACCGCTTTAATTTGTTCTTCCGTGGCAAAAACTTTTTCTCGACGACACCTGACTGAGCCCATTATATTCAATTGGATCCAGATCCATGTGTTCTTAGAAAAGTTACCAAATCATTCCATACACGAGGACGCATCCCACTCTTCATTGCGTAAATACTAGTTTGTAATTTATCAGGACTTAGGTCGGAGTTGATCTTGATTAAACAAGCTGTTACGAGCATCGTTAAAACATACAAAGTGATTAGGGTCGATAGGTCAGTTTGCGACCAGCTAATTTGGTGCGCCGGTTTGCGACCACTTGGATGAGTTGTTATATTATCTCGTTTTTTTAATGGCAAACATTCAATAACTCCCAAATAAAATTCATAGAATTATTGTATTTTAAAATACAAATATCTTTACCCAATTGAAAAAGCCTCTTTCTTCAGGTGGTCGCGAACTAACTCTAACACGTAACCGGCCTAGCGGCCCTACCTAATCATGTCTGCCATTTTATTTCTCAAAGTTCCCAAATTGCCTTATAATTTTGCCTACTTGACTAACAAAAGAACACTTTCTTCCAGGTGTGCTTCAGTTGTTGTTCGGACGGCAACATCGCAGTGTGGGACCTGCACAACCAGACGCTGGTGCGGCAGTTCCAGGGCCACACGGACGGCGCCTCCTGCATCGACATCTCGGCCGACGGCACCAAACTGTGGACGGGCGGGCTTGACAACACCGTACGGTTAGTATCTTGCTCTAGATGGGCAATTGATTTTGTCCTAATCAATCATCACAATCAGCAGAGAACAAATGTAAAGAAAAAAATGAACCGTGATCGAAATAACTTCCACATAAAATTAAAACCAAAAAAAAAATCGTCTACTGTACATGATTTGGTTTGCAAAACTGTTATAAGACGCATAGCAGCGGCTCTAGTATAATTTTTTTCGAAACAAAACACAAACGAACGCGTTGACCCTCTGTCACTTTAATCATCTGGTTTAGGGAAGATAAGCTGGTCTTTGATTAATTTTTCGGATGTACCTATTATATATACATGTCTGGTATTTGTTTACAGATCATGGGATTTGAGAGAAGGCAGGCAGTTGCAGCAACATGACTTCAGCTCACAGATCTTCTCGTTGGGATACTGTCCCACAGGTGAGACAGTAATTTATTCAAAACGCAGTTGAAATGTTCTGTAATAATTAACCCGTTGTCTATCGGTCCCTGGGATCCCAGGGATCATAACAAACGAATGCCATTGTTTATTTTTTTCGGGAGACGACGGCTTAATAATAATCACATCAAACCACATGTATGCGCGAAGCATCATCAGGTATTGGATAAGTTCATGTTCGTCATCATATGATATTGGTGATTTTAGACCTCCAAAATTGGCAAAGACTTCTGGAATCCGTCCACTGCTCTTAACCAACTGAGCTACACTATACATTACGTTCTTCGCTTTTTCGAAAAGTGGCTTAAATTAATCCGTACGTTTCAATTACCACGCGGAAGTTTTGTTTCTATCTTAGGGAATCGATGAATATAACAATAAGATTGAAATTTGCAGTTTCGATATGTGACGGTTCTGTGACGTCATATAGGGCATTAAGATAGTAACTGACAAAATCGCAGTTCAACCGATTCGTTGTTTATATCCGTCTCTCGTGTCAGTTATCGAGTACTATTGAATCTGCCTATGTGAGTTGTAGTATTTTTGTTAATTCAAATATTTTACAATTATTTTATGTTACATTGTTGCTACGTTAGTATTGTTTTACGTTATGTCGATCGATGCGAATCGATTATCTTTCTTTCGTAAACCATATCGACTATCGAAAAAACTGTATGCGATTTTGATTGCCCGCATCACTACTGTTGATAATGTTGTCTGTCACAAGTGTCAAACACAGAGCCGTTGTCGGATGCACACAATAGGCTACGTAGAATGAGAATAATACCCAATTTACAAGACGCAGTTATGCGTTTATTAAAGGGAGAAAGATATAGTTCCGGCATTATAGTGCCGTATGACGTCACACTCGACATTCTGAATGGTGGCTACCGTTATGCTAATTTTTAGTACAAATAATATGCATGAATTTTAAAAGCAAATATAAAATTTATTTTAAACGATCATGTATTTATATCAACTCAATTCGACTTCCTATAACGAAATTTATCTTATTCTTAAAATTTTATTGTTTATTTTCATACAATAAAATACCCTATTACGCCTTACGGCTCGCAGGGAGGGACGCTTCCTCATGACAAAAGTTTAAAGTGTGTTTATGTCGTCCCGTCCGTCAGGCGAGTGGCTGGCGGTGGGCATGGAGAACAGCAACGTGGAGGTGCTGCACGCGGTGAAGCCGGACAAGTACCAGCTGCACCTGCACGAGTCGTGCGTGCTGTCGCTGCGCTTCGCCAGCTGCGGCAAGTGGTTCGTGTCCACCGGCAAGGACAACCTGCTCAACGCGTGGCGCACACCCTACGGAGCCAGCATATTCCAGGTATACCTCACTTTACTTCTAATAGGCTAGATGACAAAAAATTCACGCCATTCGAACCAGTTTTGAGATGATCAAATGTGTGTATAAAGACCAACTACAATTACAGCAGAGTTAAAGAGCACTGAAAACGCTCCATACTGATTGACACGCAGGCGTGACGGCACGCCTGCGTGGCATCGTACTACCGTTGATTCAGATTCAGATGACAACATTACAAAGAATAGAGAACACTAAACAATTATTAACGATATATTATTGTCCACAGTCAAAAGAATCATCATCAGTGCTAAGCTGCGATATCTCTTCGGACGACAAGTACATCGTGACGGGTTCAGGCGACAAGAAAGCCACAGTGTACGAAGTGATCTACTAGTGAGCGAACAAAGTGACTGTGCCTAGCGGACGTTCTCTGAGCGACAGTGGTGATATAGATATAGTGTATGTATAGAGTATATTGGGAAGCCTGTATGTACTTATGCGACCTGTTTATATAGATTAGTGTGCGCGGTTTATGTTTATTTGTTGAGCGCCGGTAGTGTATGTTGGCAGCAGATCTCAAAATGATGATTTCGTTTCAATATTGTTGTAAAATGCTCGTATTAAAGAAAAAATATGCGCAAATTATTCTTTTGTTTCTTTTATAACCTCTTTGAAAGTTCCTAGGGCTCCATGGACCACAGTAAGAAACCTTGCCTTACATGGATAAGTTCGCGTTTATACCGATAGAACCTGTAACCGTCTGTATTATTTTACCATACATCGAGCCTAGTACTCGGCTTTCGTCCAGGGAGTCTGGGTTATGTGTATTTCCACCAAACCACTATTATCTCGCAAGCCACCGCAATCTGAGCGCAACACAATAAATTAAAAACGAATATGAAATATTTGTAAATTTTGACGACCTATTAGTGCCTAGTGGTTAGTGAAGGTGCCTACTTATTGCCCCTTGCAAAAAGCGTAACAAACATAACAAAGTAGAATACGAAGGATATCAAACATTGTGCAGAGAGGCACAGAGTCAATATCAGACGTATATTTCAACGATAATTGTTTAGAACATTAAGCCCGTTACAGACAGCGATAATATATATTAATATACCGTAATATACTGTAATATATATTATTGTATAGCTCAGCTCCACACACGAGAAATACATACTTTTGCCGCCATTAAACTCGTTGCTGTCTTAGCGAGCGGACGCTGTCTACACTTAAAAAGATCAAATACAGGGTGTTATAAAAGCGAAAGATGGATTTGAAAATTATAATAGAATTAGATTTAATTGGAAGTTCTTCGGACGAAGATTTTGATGCCGAATTCGATCTACATATTGCGTTAGCAGCGAAACCAAGAGCCATGCGGATACAAAAACACCTTCAAAAGAAGAAAGAACGTGATGAATTTAATCTATCAACGATCTGTCACTAAGTAAATTCGAGCAGTATTTTAGGATATCTAAATATACATTTATAGAACTCCACGTGTAAAAAGCGCAATATATGCTAAGTTGGCAACACTGGGTGTTTGTCGGTTTTTCGGCATGGAACAAAAGCACGCGCGCGGTGATGGGCGCGGGGCGCGGCTCATTAGATGTCGCGGTAGATTGGTTGCGTGCGCGATCATCGGAATCTAAAAGACATTTCGCGATGTTGTCGACGACGTTTATGCTGGTCAAAGTGTGCGTACGAACGGCGCGGGGGGCTCGAGTGGATTCACGATATCACTTACGCCCCGATTAACCTTGTTAACGCTCTGTCAAATACAAAAGGTGACCCACACACGCCGTCATGGGGAAATCAAATGCCTAGTTGAACCTTATAGAAATTGATATCATATTACTGCAGTGACGAATATATCTGTCGTTGGCGTCCAAAAGGTTAACCTTTTAACCGCACCGTAACACTTTCCTACATTGAGAAACGGAGATATATTAGTTACGAGTCACGTCAGTAAAAGGAACACCTCTACTCGCATATACCCAAAATATACCGAAAGATATCGTAAAATACCGAGCTATAAGTACCTTAAGATACCTTGCTATAAGATATATTAATATACCAAAATATATCTTATAGGTGTGTGTGCTGTGTCGGTTAGTAGGCAAAATATATCGTAAGATACGGTATATTAATATATATTATCGCTCTGTCTGTGACGGGCTTTATTTTGGTCCTCCTCAAATGAGCACAAGAGTGCCACAAGTTTCTCATGACATGAAGAATATAATAGACCACTTTCTGTACACGGCAATTAAGAACTTTTTCGCATCATCTTCATCGTCTCTATGTATATGAAGGTAAAAAAAGCTTATCAAACACTATGATTTTCAATCATTTGATACAGAGAATAAACGTAAAGAAAAAATTGACCATAATCTCGCAGCCTAAGACAGGAATCGAGCCCGCGCCTCTGGTTTGCCGGACCAGAAACCACGAATCAAAAACAATTTGATTTAAAGTAAATTCTATACGTGAAAAAGGTTAGTGTAAACACTATGATGTATAGAAAAAGAAATACTCCATCCATTATGCACAATTTGAACGCATTGTAGTCACGTAATCACGCGAATAAACCGAACTGCACAAGGTAAGCGAAATCATGCTGTAATTATATAGCCACACTTAGCGATTGTCGAATATAAGACATGTCGTCCGGTTGTTATGCTGAAATAATCATATTATCTGGGAACGCTACTTGCATTATTTGTTCTAAAGACGCTTTTAGAGGAATCCAGTGCCCTGACAGCACCAGCGCCAGCGACTGGATTCACCTAAAAGAGCCTTTAATTTGGAAATGAGTATCTACTTAGAATCAATATTATTAATAGTAGGTATGTACTTTTGACAATGATAAAATAATATCATACCGAAAGTAAGAATAAGAATAACTTTATTTGCATAAGTACCTAACGAAGACAAAAAAACCTGTAAACGTAAGCATCAACTTTATCACATAAACGTTATACTTTCAGGTAGAGTAGTGGCTCAACCTAAGAACACTGTATGGCTAATATCAGCCTTCGATCTTCTTTTGTTTCAGATTTCTTCACGAAAATGTTAAAAAATGAATAAGCGAGGGTAACCAAATAAAATCAGAATTAAGGAGTATATAATGGGGTTACTAATGCATATTTTTACAGACCTTCATGTCCTTAAATTTACTTAGATGAAAAAAACTGTTTTATTTTTGGCTTCATTTTTTTGCCACTTCTTCATCATCATTATCATATCAGCCGAAAGACGTCCACTGCTGGACATAGGCCTTCCCCAAAGAGTGCCATAATGATCGGTCCTGCGCCACCCGCATCCAGGGGACTCCCGCGACCTTTACCAGGTCATCACCTTGTGGGGGGCCTACCCACGCTGCGCCTTCCGGTCCGTGGTCCCCACTCGAGAAACTTCCGGCCCCAACGGCCATCGGTTCTACGTGCAATTTGCCCCGCCCACTGCCACTTAAGTTTAGCGATTCGAAAGGCTATATCGGTTACTTTGGTTCTGCTACGGATGGCCTCATTTCTGATGCGAGCCCTCTCCATTGCCCTCTGAGTGACTTTGAGCCTTCTTATAAGGCCCATGGTGAGCGACCACGTTTCCGTACCATATGACAACACACACTGATCAAAGACTTTCGTCTTAAGACACTGCTGAATATTGGACGAAAATATATGCCGTAGCTTCCCGAACGCTGCCCAGCCGAGTTGGATTCGACGATTGACCTCTTTCTCAAAGTTGGACCTACCTAACTGGACAGTCTTTCCTAGGTATACATAATCGTCTACAACTTCGAGCGTAAAGCGTCCGATCGTAATGGGACTTGGTGCTACATGGGCATTTGACATGATCTTCGTCTTATCCATATTCATCCTTAGCCCAACTCGCTCGGAGGCTTTACTGAGGTCAGCATCGAGCATTGTACTTAAGTCCTCCATGATTTCAGCCAAGACTACTATATCGTCAGCAAACCGAAGGTGAGTGATGTACTCGCCATTTCTGTTGATGCCTAGCCTTCTCCAGTCCTGATTCTTGAAAACATCATCCGTGCAGCGGCGAACAGTTTAGGAGAAATAACATCTCCCTGCCTAACTCCCCGCTGCAGCGGAATAAGCTTCGAGTTCCGGTCCTGGAGTCGGACTGACATAGTAGCGTTCTCGTACAAACACTTCAGCACTTCGATATAGCGGTAGTCTACTTGGCACCTCTGTAGAGATTGTAATACCGCCCAGGTTTCGATCGAATCGAAGGCTTTCTCATAGTCCACAAACGCTAAACAGACGGGCAGGTTATACTCTTCAGTCTTCTGTATAACCTGACGAAGCGTATAGGTGGTCTATGGTACTAAAGCCTCTTCGGAAACCGGCTTGTTCGGGAGGCTGGAAGTCATCTAGCCTGCGTGCGAGACGGTTCGTAATAACTCTTGAAAACAGCTTGTAGACATGGCTCAGAAGCGTGATGGGTCGATAGTTCTTCAGAAGAGTGGTGTCACCCTTTTTGAAGAACAGCACCACCACGATGTAGATGTAGTGTAGGGACGCCTGGCCGGAAACAGGCGGGCTGTCGATCTTTGTTCAGGATCATTCAAAAACACCACCACGCCTGTGTTCCATGCCTTTGGCGTTCTTCCTTCGAGTAAGACGGAATCGAACAACTTCTGAAGGCCATAAGTACCGGTTTTCCACCCGCCTTCAGGAGTTCGGCTGTAATTCCGTCTTCACCGGGTGCCCTGTTGTTTTTGAGCTGTTTAAGAGCCATTCTAATCTCGTACACTTTGATCCTTACCCCTTACCCCTTACACTTTGGTCAAAGTAGACCCTTTGATCTTACATTGATCTAGCCCAGCGGTCGGCAACAGGCGGCCGGCGAACCCCCTTATTGGCAAATTACAACCGACGACTTTTTGCCATCAAAAGAAACTGCCTAAAGTTGACAAAACGGCACCGACTGCAAAAATTACAATACCTACATTCTTCAATAACAACCGTCAAGTCTCATATTATAACCTATTAGAATTTAGGCAGTTTTTTTACTTTGTAGTGTTTTTCTTTTGCAGACTGTTTTAATTTTTTTGTTAATATATTTTATTTAATCAATTTAATTTTTTTAGTGAATCATTACCAGAGTGTATCTTGATTGAAATATCTTAGCGCTAGCAATGACACACTAGGAGTTTTGGATAACCATCCGTGGTCTTCTTTATCGATTCTTGTTCACCAAATGCTACTTTCTGAATACAAATGTTCGATTTGTTACCGAAAATACTAAAATCGTTATATGTTTCCCCCAATTTTTTGAGGAGTTCTCTCAATTCCTCATGGTTCCCATCATCAGAAGTGAACCTTGATAACAACGGAACCAATCTGGAAGCATATACTTTCAAACAAAGAAATAATTTTCCAAATCTATTTATAAATAGCGGTGTAATCGCGTAACAAACATACAAATAAAAAACATACAGTCGAATTGAGAACCTCCTCCTTTTTTCAAGTCGGTTAAACATCTTTAAAGGTCACGTTACCAAAGCCAATAAACAGCATTAAAATAAGAAATGTGAATCCCCGCCTTGAAGCCGGTTTTAATATTGGGATTTTTCACCAGCAACTAAACGTTTTTCTGTTATACTCATATTTTTTATTCATTTCTGTAACATAATGGTTTTTCATATTACAATAGGTACCTTATATTATACAATTTACAATAGGTACCTACGCATTAACAGCTCAACTATATCACTTATATCAGTTTTATCCTAATATTTATTTAAAAAGGTGGCAGTGTAAGTACTTAAGTATCTAAGACTGATCAGCTTTTTGAGATTTCCATCCCATTTATATAACTAGCTACAAGAGAATCCCAAGAAAATCCCATGTCTCACTTCGAAGTAATTTTTTAGACCCCCTTTAATTGGAAAAAATAAAAGGGGTTTAAAAAAAAATTAATTCTGTTTAAAATCATCTCACGCGAGCAGAGTTGAAATGAAATACGATAATTAAGTATACATGTGATGTGTACAAGTGTTTAAAATCCATGGCAAGCTTTATCAAATCGCAGTCGTTATTCGGCAACTCGAAACTAATTCATACAATCATGACAGCTATCACGACTTTCCGCGCACGTGTCCACCATGTGCCATCCTAACGATGTCCTTATCACCCAAATGTGATGAAATATTTTAACCCATGTTGTACCTCTACGCCAGATTTGTTTAACCGCCATTTGATTTAGGTATATTTTATGTTTATCTTTAGGCGCCCCAGGCGCTTTGCATTATGCGGGAGGCAAATTGTAGCGCTGGGGTACATACATTTTTATCTTCCTATGTAGGTATACATAGGTACTGCCACAATGCGTCAGTTCCTGTGACGCGTAGGTTTCTGGGAAATTCATCTTATTTTCTCATACAACGGTTGTTTGATAACTTGTGTGTGACGTCATAAACGAGTGTCAAATTGTATTGTTTAATTGTGGTTGATCCCATACAGACATTTGATCGTCTCTAAAAACTGGTCCAAAAAATAAGTAAACAAAATTTGTTAAATAGCCTATTGTAGCTAACTACAAACGTACCTAAGTTCCAGCAATTTGAAGTAGTACCTACGCGTCGTCACGCTTGTGGCTATCTTCCAACTAAGGTACTTACGTATAGCCAACTTAATATTATGCACTGTGGTAAGCATCGTTAGACAGACCCCGTGGCACCGCCAGCCACGGAGTCGTATCGGGACATTGAGAACGGACGCTACCGTCCTCTGCAAAAACACAGTAATTAATGCGTTACCTACTTGTTAATGAACAATAAAGTTCGAGTCAGTAACGTAACTTGGTTATGAATGGCAAATCTTCTTCATCTTTTCTAAGACAAAATCAGACAACTTGGCGACAGAAACTGAGTTCTGTTTCTTTCTCAACTCCCGATCTTTTTTATCAAAAATCATATATTATTTTTATAGGTCTCTTATATAAACTTACACGAATACTTTATATAATATGCTTAAATATATGTATATGTACCTAGTGCGAAACTGTATTACGAACATGAAGAGTAAGTATTAGTCTTATCAGATAGTCGCCCAAAAGATGCTTGCGAGGGTTTAAACTCGATTGCTTGTCACTAAATAACAACAGTGGAAATATCAATTATCTACTAAGAAGGATAATAATTTGACATGACAGCACCTATTCCAGATAATCACTTGTTTATTTTTCATTAACATAGTATTCTACTCACAATATGTGGGTTTTTCTAGAGTCAAAATACGCGACAAACAGGCCACACAGCCGCATCCGGCCAAATCAATCTTTAGCAATCTCGTATCTCCCTCTAATGACGCATGACATGTTACGAATCGAGAATCCCTCTCTAACTTACATACTTGAGGGACGAATGCTATATGCACGCCATAAACGTAGGCAGGGGTTGAACGCGTATAATATTTAAGGGCGCGACGAGATTACGAAGGAGTATATATACACAAGTTTCAATGAACCCGTGAGAGTTTGTAATAGACGTGGGAGATACTTAAGTATCCGAGACTGATTCTTTTATACGCGGGTGATGTTGACATGGGGTCGCAGACTGGAGCTCATAGACTTGTAATATCTATTGATTTTTTTGTGCTTCAGATGCCCCGAACACAGCAGAAAAAAAGTTATCGATCGCTTTTAACAATTTCAACTATTTACTAAGGAGACTACGGGGTCCGACTAATACATATGTTAAATCAAAAGTGACCCTAGTAGTTAGTACCATATTCATACTGCTGAATGGAATCATATAGCATTGCTAGATGCTATCGATACAATACAATGTACCTACTAGAATCTTAATAGTTTGCTTGAACCATTACCTTAGGAATCTGGATAATGCTTCACTTTGCTTGCTCTAGAACAAGTTCTAGTGTAAAGTATCTTGGTATATCCACAGACATTAATTAGTTAGTTACTTTCATAGTATTATGTCGTATGGTATTTTACTCTGGAGCAGTGCTGCAGAGATAAATACTGTCTTTATTCTGCAGAAGAGGGCTATTCGAGCAATATATAAGATGAAACATAGAGACTCACTTAGAGATAAGTTCAAGAACATAAATATAATGACAATAATGCATTGTCAATACATCTATGACAATATTGTGTATGTACACAAAAATATTGTAAATTTTAGACAGAATAACTGTGACATACATAATATTAATACTAGAAACAAATATAAGCTTGCGGTACTCTCCACTCGGTTCCAAAAAATAAGAAAATCATTCATGTGTAATTGTGTAAAGTTTTATAATAAACTACCTACAAACGTGACTAATTTATCTATATATATCTTCTTCTTCTATATATATAAAAGAAAAAGGGGGTGATCTACCATCAACGCACAGCCGAAACTACTGGAACTAGAAACTTCAAATTTGGTCCAGAGCTTACTTTTATGACGTATGCAAGGGATAAGACGGGATTTTTGAAAATTCCACCCCTAAGGGGATCAAATAGGGGTGCAAAGTTTGTATGAGAGAAAAATTTTTTTTTGAGCTGAAGACGTAAAAATTCTTAAAAAGGTTACGAACTTAAATCCAAAGAAAGTGTTTTCAGCGTTTTGCAAAATTCTAACCCTAAGAGGATAAAATAGGGGTGCAAAGTTTATATGGGGAGCAAATCTGTTTTGAAGTGAGACTTAAAACTTCGTATATAGACTCTATATTTAAATACAACAAAACTTATTTCAGCATTTTTCAAAACTGCTCCCCTAAAGGGGTGAAAAGAGCGTTCCAAGTTTGTAAAGGAGCAAATCTTTTTTGAAGTGAGAGATTTAAAACTTCGTATATAGACTCTCTGTTTAAATACAACAAAATGCATTTCAGTGTTTTTCAAAATTGCTCCTCTAAAGGGGTGAAAAGGGGTTTAAAAGTTCGTACGGGGAGCAAATATTTTTTGAAGTGCGGGATTTAAAACTTCGTATAATCTTAACATGCTTAGTAAGTAACTAAATTATTAATCCAATTAATATACCTAAAAATGTTTTATACTTACCCAAAATAGACAATGATTAAAACATATCAAACGAATTTAAAGCAATCTGGCATTGTGGTACATTTAGCGGCGCAATGCAATCGGCGCCATTAAGTCGATACGATATGACACCACACGCAGATGCTGGTGGTGCCAGCCTCCGGTGGAGCTTCAGGCGATAGACAGATTACAGACAGATACTTAGATCAAACAATTTGGTATGGCGTTGGACTTATCGGTCCTATCCGGTCTAGGCATGCGTAGTTGCGAGTGCAAATGCATAATAAACCCCCTTAGACAATATTTAATTTGTTTTTGTATAAAATTGAGGTGGCTCTGTCCATTTTACCTGGATTCCATTATCAAAACTCTCTTTCAGTTGGAGAGACCAACAAGATAGGAAGCATATCGGCGCTATGGAAGCAGGATCTCTCAAAGACTTGTTATTCACAAACAAGCGTGTCGCTTCAAAAGAACCAGCGGTTTTCTAAATTCTTACAGATTGAGAAGTGAAATGATTATATGACCGAGCCCACAGTAAAGATACAAATATTTTGTCAATACGCATGCACGCAACGCCATTTAACTTATAACGGGTGGACATTTTTAATTTCAACTATTAGATTGAAGGTGCCCACACCTTTGTCAAAAAAATAACATGTTGTAAATGAAATAAATGAACTTTATTCTGCAAGTAGGCCGCGAAGGCACTTTTACAAGTCAAAAACTACTAGCGTTTCTCATGAGACCACTGCCGAGAAGAAACGCCGAAAGAAATTCGACAGTCAGTCATTTTCTCCAAAATATGCGAATTACAATGATACTACTTAACCTACTTAAGTAAATGTAAGTTTGGTAAACAACAAAACAGAATTGAATGAAAAACGAGGAAAATAACAATAGGTATTTACAATGTGTAGTTACACAAGAAAACAAAACATGTCGAATCATTTGATATGCTTTCCTGCAAGAAATGTGTCAACTAGATACAATGAAAATATTATACATGACTCTACGCTATTTAGGTATTTGGTTTGGGCCATGCATTTCTGTCTGTTAGCCAGTTGTAATAGCCAATCCTAACGATCCTGTGTATAATCTACTAGTGTCTGCAATACGTCCTCGTATAGTTCATTAGCGACATACGAGTGTGTATATTGGTACCTACTATATAACAAATGCCATAAATCCGTGAGATATGAGCAGATGCCGGCGGTACCAGCCACCGGACGCGGGAGCTTGTGCGCAGATCATGACTGATTTTTTTTATTATTCCCTTTCTGTGAAAATTACGTCAATTAGAGGTTGCTCTTATAATACAGGATTGTATTTGACAGGATAATTATTTAATAATATCTGAGATGGCCTATCGGCTCTATAGGTCCTTATAGTTGTGTCAGAAAATTTTGAGCGTCCTACTTTCATCACCTTTCAATAATTATTGTATAGGTAAATGGTGAACGTCTATACATTTATTTTTAAGCAAATATTTTAGAGTACATTATTTTGAGTGATATATTGACTATTGAGAACTCTTTTCAATGTAGATATCTTGTCTCGGATATATGTACCTACAGTTTATTTAAGGCCATAAATATGTATATACAGTTTTTATTTAGAAACCTCACGCGAGTTTTAGACACAGCCAGCAGTTTTAAACAATTTAGGTCGATTATCGCTCATGATTAAAAACCGCCTCCCGGTTCGAAACATGTCTCTAAAAACTCATTGACCTGTTTCATCTATAAATATGTACAAGAAGAAACTGACTGGCTGACTGATTGACTATGAATGACTGACTGACATATCAACGCACAGCCCAAACCGCTGGTTCTAGAGATTCTAAATTTGGCACGTATGTTCCTTATAAGGTCTAGGAGTGTACTAAGAAATGATTTTTCAAAATTCACCCCCTAAGGGGGTGAAACGGGGGTCCAAAGTTTGTATGAAAACACATACTTATTGAAGTGAGAGATTTAAAACTTTGTATATAGACTCTCTGATTAAAGACAAAAAAAACATGTTTCAGTATTTCATGTTCAGGGGTTCCAAGTTTGTGCGGGGAGCAAATCTTTACTTTTCTTAAAAATCGATATGGGTGTCATATTTGTGGTTCCTCGGGGTGCCGATTACGGAAATTTCATCAATATATACCTACATTCGTATATACAAACATAGGATCAAACTGAGAACCTCCTTTTTTGTAGAGGTTTAAAAATTACTCTTAGTACACGGGCGAAGTCGCAGGAAAAAGCTAGTTATTTGAATAAATATTCCAATTTCAATTAAATAAGAAGTGTCCTTATTACTATGTGGGGATATAACTACTCAGCAATATATTAAGTAGATACCGTATATTCTCCAATAAGTTTAGAGAATTTATACCCAAGCTCTTCGACTACACGCGTCGGCTGCGCCGGCGCGGCGAGCGACGCTGCCGCAATCGCGTCCATGCGCGCGCGATAGAGCTTGATTTATTATTATGTGATTTATTTATTTCATTGAGAAAAATACTACATATGTGAGCGGCTCACTTGACTTCACTACGTGAATCAGACAATGTAAAAAACATTAACCCGAAGGACAATGTACCTAATTCATGAAACGGATACGTCCATTTCGTTGTACTTTAGGCCTTATGTAAACATGGAACCCGCGCGGTGTAAGTCGGGTGACTGTCTCTGAAAAATGTAATTATTTACATAATTGCGTTACATAATTCACATAATACATATTTTAAGACTATTCGACACGCTTCAAAGTAATTTTGGAAGCCAGTTCATGCAATGAAATGTATTAAAGCCACAGAAACATTCAAGAACGTGGACTCTACATACTGATTATTGATTGTTTATTTATTAATTATTGCACAAAAGAAGAACTTATCATACCCTACTTAGAGCCCTAAAACGAGGAAAGTCAAAAAGATATTGCCCAGAATTGTGTTAAGTTTGACCAAAATAGCACTATTAATCATGTATTAATCACACCGAACAAATGAAATAACGTCACAAAAAATATCTATGGCTATCCCAAAATACGAGCGTTCAAAATACCCTAGTTATGCATCGAGTTGCAAAAACCCGTAGTATGATGTCACGAATTACAGTTGATTCATTGGAATCTACACGCCTGGTTCTTACGACGTTATTTTATTGTAAAGTCACTTTAGAAGAGTTTTATCAGAGGCTTGTGGTGGAAATGGAAGCGGATATCCTTCCTTGGTTGCGTTTTGCAAAAATACATTTGTTTTTATGACAGCACGTAACAGTCGTCAAAGTGCTCATAAATATCTGAACACGATCATGAATGCTCGATGATTTGAAATTTTTGTGTATTCGTGTATACGACATAGGTACTTATAATGACACTGGCATGGCAGTAAGGTTTAAAAAACCGGATTAATAAACTAGGATGAAAATGCTACGTAATTTAATATAGGAAAAAAAATGCGACCTCTCTCTCACCAAATGTAGGTAAATGAAATAGTGACGTATCCAGAAGCTGCTTGAATTTCATTTCCAAATATCTCTACCTCGTTATATCTTGTGGCTTGCAGCCCGCTACGCAGATCCATGTGGACGGGATTTATTGATGCCAACAGGTACCTAACTATAGATTAGCTCCATCCAACTATAGAACTAGGGCCTCGTTGCCGAAATGTAGATATAATGCTTTTATAGGTATGCTATTTGTTTCGCGTGCATAAATTGTAACAAGTTAAAGAACTCTCCGACAGGTCACTCAAACATAACAAGACATTGATAACGGAGAAAGTGAATGATCCGCCACTGATGTTTATTAAATAGTGCATAATAAGGGATATTTTTCTATTTCTTATCAATAATAATGGCACTTGACATGACCTACAGAGGCACTGTGTAAATTATACCTATGAGATTTTACAAACAGTAACAACACAGTAATTAGTAATTTAATAAACCACTTTTAAGTATCTAATAGAAGTTAAGAAAAAAAATTGTGAACGACTGTTTGTTTCTTAAATAAATAAATGTAACAATACATATCACAATTCTTCTGATTTGTGTTCTATACTTACTTACAATGTCTTTAGTACCTAAGTACAGCATAAAATACAGTTTTATTTAAAATGGCCTTTAGTTAAGTTAGGATTAGTTAAGTTGAGATTAAAAGTTTTAAGATACCTAGTAGAAAAGAAATACTAGTACTAGTAGGTAAGTTGTTTTAATTTAAAACAACTTACCTAAGTAAGTATTTTTTTTCATTGTCTGTGTATTTTACTTTATTTTTATAACAATAGTGATTTTTAGTCATGCATGAGTACTCGTTTTTCTCTGTCTAAGGGTTTTTGCGTTGTTGACAAAACTTTTTCTGATTAAATAATAAATACTTAAGTATTTTTTGTCAAGAATACCGCAAACCATCGTCCGCATATTGTCGGTAAACACATCTGCGAATTAATTGTTTACCAACAATTCCACGTACCAATAATACAGTCCGTCTGTTGCACCACGCGCGCCTAGCGCTTGGGCAGTACGTCTGATAAGGTTTAATCTGGGCAAGCTGCGGACATGTGGATCCGCCGATAATCGGCGATCGCGGTTATCGCGCGTCCGTCGCAGACCGGCGCGAGCGCACTCCGGTCCCGGCCGCTCAACAGCAGACTCGTGCCACACGCGACCGTAATACACAACAAATATACGCTCGCGCGGGAACAGTCAATTGTAAGTTAAAGTCAACAAAAAAACTAAAGTCTAGCCTTTAAACGTTAATGTATATTCAAATCATGGTTCACAATTCCAGAGGCACCATGCTACGCGAAGGCAGCTCTGCGATCTGCGAGTGCGAGGATGTGCTCCTCAGCGACGAGATGCTCTTTGAGTACTCGCCGGCGGAGAGCCTCATAAACTTCGAGCTACCGAGCCTTGGTTCGGATGCTGACGACTGGCAGTTCAGTGATTTGGACATTAATAGTGATGCATTTGTAAGCAGTAGTGTAAGAAATACAGACGATGCGAGATCTCGATCTCCGGTCCTTTTCGATTTCGCCGATCTGGACAAAAATTTCGATTTCGACGAGTTCCTGGTAGAGGCTTTGACCAGTGACCGTTCGAATGACGCGCCTCACTCGGGCTCCGAGACCACGGACAGCAGCGAGGACTCCCTGG
Organism: Epiblema foenella; assembly: GCA_963556455.1. NCBI lineage: Eukaryota > Metazoa > Arthropoda > Insecta > Lepidoptera > Tortricidae > Epiblema > Epiblema foenella. The sequence continues at coordinate 7,723,474 of OY747113.1, read as the reverse complement.
GCCGGCTGTCGGTCCTCGGCATCGATTTGGAGACGATGCGCGTACACGAGGGCCGTTACGTATCAAAAGACGATGTTAACAAGCCTGAGGAAGAGCCAAAGACTGAAAAGCGCTCGTGGGGCGAGCCCCAGTTCTGCCCCACGATGGGAGTGTTTCGGTGTCCGGTGGAGGAGTGCGGCAAGGTGTACGCGAAGGCGTCGCACGTGCGCGCGCATTTGCGGCGGCACAGCGGGGAGAAGCCGTACCGGTGTACATGGGGAGGCTGCTCGTGGCGGTTCGCGCGCTCGGACGAGCTGGCGCGCCACCGCCGGAGCCACTCCGGCGACAAGCCCTACCGCTGCGGTGAGTGCGGGAAACGCTTCGCCCGCTCCGACCACCTCGCCAAGCACGGGAGAGTTCACGCGCGAAGGGCGGCCGCGGCCGCCGCCGCCGCAGCCGCCGCGGCCCACGCCACCAGAAGACCTGCCTCTTATGGATATAGGACGAGAAGGCTTGTGTGATTAAGGAATCTCCTAGGACATGGACCTAAAAATCTATTTCGCGCGGGCGCGAAATGTTGACGTGTATTCGTCTTATTTGTGCTGTGTAAATTAATTATGCTACTGATTTTTACGAGTATGGGTCGTTCAACTTTTTTTTGTCGATATTCGGTCGCGTACAGACAAACAAACAGGCAAACAAGTGATGAAGGTTTTTGAGAACTAACTGAGAACATAGTGTTCTGTAGAAAAGAAACTTTTAGAAAACTTCTAGATACCTATATACGAAAACATGAAATCCCGCTTGTATTCCCAAAAGGAGTAGAGTCCATACTCTATTAATATATAGCTACATCCTTGGAAAGATATAATTCCTAAAAAAATATTATTCTTGCAAGAAAATGCTTAAAAATATTCGGTAGCTTATAAAACTAGTTTTAATAAGTAAACTCATCGTGCTACAAGAAAAAGTTGAAAGGTTCTCATAATACCTACTTCTCAAATTGCAACTGATTTCAAAACGTTGGAAGAGGTTCTCAAATATATTGTTTATAGGTTATATGTGTCAAGACACTTACGTTATATCTTAGCCAGATATAACTTTGACTTAGTCCCAATATTTGAAGTTGGTTGTTCATAGTTGATGATAGTTGTACCCACCTGATGACCTACGTAGTGGATTAGAATTTCTAAGTAATGTCAGGATGACGATAATAGTAATAAATATTGACAATATATCTTTTTCACTTCTCATGCTCGAAAAGAATATTAGGCTTATCAAGCGGGGCTAAAGTTTAGCCCCTAGGGAAAATATGAATACATATTTATTACAAAACATTCTAATTTGACCAATCAAAATACTTCACCGTATTAAATCCACCAATCAGAAAACACGTCAACAGTCAATCGGAACGTTGGGTTATTTTTGGTACTTTGTTCAACTAATTTAACTATTAAAAACATTAGGTATTTTTTCGTCCATATTTCAACTAAGTACTATGTATGTGAGGCAAAAAAGTTGCCGCCATACATATTATCATTGTATTTTATTATTAATTGTGAGTGGATAATCTCTGTTTACTTATTTTCTAGCAGTCTAAGTGAAAAGTAGAGTGTATAACTCTGATCAAAAACTCTGATAAAACAAGGCATACAACCATCTAGAGGTTGTATACCTTGTTTACAATCTACTATTATCTAGAAAGAGCATTAAGATTTAAATTGTTAGGAATATTGTTGAGCATAATCTAATGTATGTATACGAGTATATTGAATTATGTTTTAAAAAACCCAGTTGACTGGACATTAATTTGTCAGCTTTCAAATTATCTATTTACATCTGAGAGCTAATAATGCTATGTTTTGCACAGACTGACGTACAGACATGGTTTTCCTAAAGTTACATAACACGGGTTACACGGGCCATACACAGAAAACAAAAGTTAGACTTCCTGTGGTTAATTGTTAATAACGGTTTATGTGGTTGGAGCCGCTGTTTATGCGGATCATGAACCTGACCAAAAATTTGGCTTTTTAAGCCTTAGCTTTGGACGTGAAGCTTTAAATCTATGTATGACCCAACATGCCCAACAAGGTCATATCTACTATGCTATAATACTTATACCAGGTTAACTGTAATGTAAAACCTACCTATAGATAGATAGTCTGATTAATACTTAATACCATATATGTGCAAGATAATAACTCACGTACTTAGATAGAGGTGTGCGTGAGGAGAATTAAAGATAACATCCGAAATATACTTGTTTATGCAATAAGATAACAAAAGGTGCTATGTTCATTACCTCTACTAAGGGCAACGTACCCCAAGTGCTCCAATCAGCAAAGTCATAGAGACTTGCTTATGCTCAATAACATTAAAGTTAATTGTAATGTCCTAAGTAAATCACAGTGATTCTCTTGAATAATATAAACGGCAATTAAATAAGGCAATAAAGACTGTTTTCATGTAGATTTAAAAGTAATATTTAGACCCATGAGCCGGGTCGCAGAGCGTCGCAGGAGAAACTGACCGGCAATCAATCAATTACCGGCATTATCTACTAACGGCCCTTCCGCTTCATTCATGGATATGTGACGAAAACATAACGCGTCTCACGCTCATGATTGTCTCCTTTCTTTTCAATGCTGTACATAAGAAAGTTATTCCAATTTTCAGTTATTGAAAATTTTACATTACTTATTAGCCCACTGCAAGGAAATGGAGCCCTGATTTTACGCTACCAAGGAGATAATTTAGCGGTCTTGATTATAAATAGTTTATTCCAAATGTTTTAAAAGTTCCCATTCTAAAGAAATTGGTAGCGGTACTTAGTGGCTGAACAGTATAAATATACGATTTTATTGTAAGTACGGAATGATTTGAAATCAATATTCCATAAAAAGACTTACCTACTTATTATATTACAAATAATAACATATGTCAGGATTTTCTTTATAAAAATGCCGAACTGTTAATGTTTAAAGTAGGTAGGTATTGCCAGTGGCGGCGCGTCCATATATACATCCCGATTCCCTCCGGCTTGCCTAATTTTCAGCCAGTCCAGTTCTGTTACTACGGCTCATGGAGAATAAGAAAGGCAAATTATTTCCGACTTGCCTAACAATATTTTTGACGCGCCGCCACTCGTAGGTACCCTTAGGTTTCGTTTACTAGCAATATGATAGAGGTGTGTGACTTTGTATGTTAACTACCCAAGGGTTAATCTCTGGAACTAGATATTTGTCTGTAATTAATATAATTCGGTTTCCTAACGGAAGTATGCGTGATCAGAGGTCAGAAATATATCATTTATTTATGTACCAAAGTCAAAAGGAAGGATTTGTAGCGCCGTACAAGACACATTCAGTGTCCATAGTAGAGCTATATAGTAGAATTATGTTCGTAGTCGATTGCATGCGATATTCCGTATGGAAAAGAAGTGCTTCCGAGCAGAGCGTCTACTTAGTGTTTATGATAAGATGATGAAAAATTTACAGGACCTAAGAAGAACCTCATTGTTGCTTTAAATACTTACATCTCGGGAGATGTAAAAGCCGTTACCGGGGTAAGTGTTCGAAAATATAGGCAGGCGTCAGAAGATTAAAACTTTCTTTTTCACGATTGAGTCAGCATGATCCAAAATTAATAATGAAGACACAGCTAGGGATGTAGGCTTACCTGTAATTCGTCTCAGCAATTATTTATCTTGACGCCAGGAATCGGTTAATACTTTAACTGTAGGTACCTACCTAGTTACCTACTTATTTATTTCTTGCCCGCTGGATTCACAACATGGTTCGGTAAAGGGGTAACAAATTGTAATCAGTTTTACACTTGATAATAAATACATTTCGATTTTAAATTGCACTGTTTGCCGACACTTTACGAATTGTATACGATATTAGGTATATGCTGTCTCGACGTAACTCAAGTAAATCACAGAATAAACAAACATAACAATAATAATACAAACTAAATATTATTTTGCAGAATGTGTAGGTATGATTATTGATTAGTCTGAGGTATGATACGTAGTATAAATTTTCTAAGTAGTCTGTGGGTATGATTTTTATAAACTCACAGGATCCTACTTGTGACAAAAAGGCCGCATGCCGCATGGTCATTTTAAGCATCCTTGATAAATTTTTAAGCATCAAATTACAAGCTGTAAAGAGCCATATTGATCTATATTAAATGCACAATGTATTTAAGGTACTTGATTGGATAAAGATTAATGCTATATTTCTTAAAATCGCTTCGTAACTAAGCCATTATTTCTCGTAAAAAGTAAAGGAAAAAAAATGGTTATTGTGGGTTATCCCTAAGAGATAGACCTATACCATCGTGGACTTTTTATAGCCCTTTTTAAGGTTCAGCCAGCGTTTGCAATGTAAGTAAGCGCAAAAAATGTGTTTATTTACGACATCATATTAGAAACCTCTAAAATTATCAGTGTTTCTGTACTATATTATGCATGTAGGTATTATACATTTAAAAATTCCTCTTGAATCACTCTTATCTATTAACCGCAACCGTAAGTTAACTGTAAGTAAAGTTTTTCTTTTTTTTTTGCGTGTTGCAATTAATGTTTTATTTATAAAGTTTTTAGTTATAAAGTTCTAAGCATACATAGGGACAGACAGACGGACAGCGGAAAGCGACTTTCTTTTATACTATGTACCTAGTGAATAGTTTAAACCAAGTTACTTTATTGATGTTAGTATATAGGTATAGTATATGTATTGTACTCTGAGTTTAACTTCACAAATCACACATTTAATAGATACTCCGGCATGCCATAAATCCTTATTCCTGTATAGCGCCATCAAAACTGTGCTTTAAATGGCGCCAAAGTGCGTCAAGACCATACATAGGCACTGTATCGCTGATGTCAAGCAAGCATTTGCATCATATCTCTCTGTTTTGTAGCATCAGAGCAAACGGGGGAGTGCTAAGACGAGGGCCAGAGAAATAAAGGACTCACCTCCGATCTGTACTCCTGTCGTTCAAGATGGAGATGGATCGTAGATGGTTTTAATGGACAGAACTTACCAGTCATACACACTCTTATCTAGCAGAACTAAATGTTTTTATTCCGTTTCTGATTTTCTGACTTCTGATATGACATAATATAATGAGGGCTATCGCGTATGAATTCGCCACTAGAGGCGCTAGTGTAGCGTGGGGTCTCCGAAACGTCAAATGTCACTCTTTGTGGTTGCGCTACGCGGGTTAATATCTAATTGGAACAATATGGTGACTATTTTGCAAAACCTGAGCTTGATTATGGCAAATATGAGTTAAGGGTCAATGACTGTCAGGGCTTTGAGACAGATTTGTCTTTCGGAAACTTATTTCCTCCTTTTTTCCGATCAAAACGGGACCGCGCTACAATGCGGGATGTTCGATATTTTTACGGTACGGTTTCAAGGTATTAAATATGATTTAAATGTAAACTTCGTTCTCATGCCCATAATAACCAATAACAATTTTTGACAGCTGGACCTTACTCGACAGTGGCGCCAACTGGTGAGCACAAAAACGATAGCCCCCATTGTATTATTTCAGTATTGACATATAATTTGATTGTAATTAATATTCTCTTGAAATGTTCATTAATATGCCTTATTTTATTGATTTTGTACCATTTTATTATTTACAACATGATTGTTATTTTATTTAATATTCAATTGTAGTTTGTGAAATCGTTTTTGTACGCCAGGAGTGTTACCGCGAGCGGCATTCGAAATTTTCCCTCTCTGTCGCACTTGCAAGTTTGTACAGAAGTGAGACAGAGAGGGAAAACTTCGTTTGTAGTCGCGGTAGCCCCTCAGAAGGCAAAACATAGTAATACCAGTTTATTTAATGTATACAACATCTACATTGTAACCTATGATTAACAAATTGTTAACAAATAAACACCTTTGACTTTGACTTTTTAAAGAAGCCACATCTAATGAAATGAAAATTCCTAAAAAATGTATCGTCTACAGAAACTAGTGTCGGTTGTAGGTTGGGGTGTTGGGTGTAGGTTGGCAGTCATGAAAACAAGTTAAAAATAATACAATTCATGATAACAGACTCAACTGGGTGTATAACTGTAAATACCAACATTATTACTATTTTCGTTTTATGTAAAATATTTCTTTTCTTTATTCTTTGCATTAACCCTGGGCGCAGACGCACGGTTTTTTGATACGGTTTCAGAGAGAGAAGCGAGATGCTTCAACTCCCCTCTCTCTGAAACCGTATCAAAACACCGTGCGTCTGCGCCCAGGGTAAAGATGACAAATTATATAGAGATTATGTGAAAGTGCTACATGTATACTTTTGTGAGTACCAACATAAGAAACAAATACAGATAAAGTAGTACATGGTCTATGGTTCACTCTATACAGAGTATTATGTACTCTATATGATATTGTCTGTGGCATTATACTACCAAATACAGAATGCTAAAACAATGAAGTGAATACCATACATTTAAGATGACTTTAGAAATAATTACGTTAAGATACACGATTCAATTCTACCAGACACTAATAAAAATGGTGGTTCTGTAGTTTAGATTACTCCAAGAAAACAATTTCTGTAACTTGAAGTAAAATATTTATAACAACAGATGCAGAAGAATTGAAAAATGTTTTCCTGATTATAAAAATAGCAAAAGTTTAACGGGTGCGATTACGTGGTGTGTTAACTAAAGTCGTGTTTGACAAATAACAGGTTGTTGAAGACACCGATTTCCCTGCAGTTTATTATATTGTGTTATTTTTAGTTGTAATGAGATTATATTATTAGCATTAGCTTGTGCTCCCCGGTGTCTAATTCATCAATAGAAAACAGAGAGCTTTCAGAAGAATAAAGAAGAGTGAGCCAAGAGACCATTCCAATTAATCAGCATGTGACCCAAATCCAAGATTTCTCTTCTTTGTGTTCCATGGACCCGAGCATTTTACAAATAGAGGAGCATCAGGATATTATACAAACCGAAGCGCGCCGTGTGATACCATTATTTTGTAGGGATATGACATTTTATGAATCTGTCACGGTTGAGTTCAGCTCTCGGGGGGTCAGGTGCATGAGGCCCGATTTTCAGCAATCTTTTCTAAATACTACATGAATGTATACTCGGACTTTACTAGGATCAATTTTATTGCGTTTATAAGTGGTTGTACAAAGTGGAAGAGAAATACAATTGCATTGTTTGAATGGCCATTCACATGTTTGTGTGCTCAACAAGTGTACAGTGGTAGTGCAAAATGAGGATTAAGGATTCGCCTCTCACTTCAACCTGCAAGCATTAGGATGCCACAGGATGGCTCACGCAGAAAATCACAGATATATTGTGCAGGTTAGTGACATGAGACTTTCAAGGCTAGCTTGGACAGGAAGCTCAAACAGCATTTTGATAAGGTCCTACAGCGATATTATTAAACATGATACTTGTGTAACTAAGTTGTTTATTAAAATTACTTTTTAAATAATTTATAAACAACTTGTTGAAAAGTTAATTTTTAAATAAATTACTAGGATGCACAGATTGATTTCATTAGTATAAGCGGCATGCTCAGCAAGATCTATTGAATATTTTTATTTTGGTAGTTAAATTTAGGGATCAACATACACACTTGAGACATGATTCACTATTGTAGTCCTTATGTCTAAAATTCCTTTACATGTCCATTGTGGCACAGAGTTGAAACAGCCCAGTACATGTTAACCTGTTGTCCATCACAATATTTTTATGAGTAGATATAAATTTAATAAAAGATTTGTTTCTTGAACTGATCCCAACTAAGCCCTTGTTAGCTAAATATATGAAATCCAATCCCCCCCCCCTACAATTTTTTAAATTATAGAATTCACTGACACAAACCTAGTCTATTTTTGAATCACAAAAAGAAGATCAAAATTTTAAGCCGTCGTTTCCCAGCAAAAAAAAATGGGTCATTACAAAAGAATGCCCGGGATCCCAGGTACTGGTAGACGATGGGTTAATGTCACCCCTGGCAAGTACCAAATACCAATTGCTTATGAGAAATATCAGCCAGCCTGGCTAGAGGAATAGGTAAAATTTAGTTCACACTACAGGATGATATATGTTTATTGCCCTTACCTTAAGCCTGGAAAAAATAAACAATAGCATTCTTTTGTAACGAGCCCTGGGATCCCAGGGACTGGTAGACGGAATAAGTTAATTTTCTGTTCCGCCTACTCTTTCCATGGTAGGTTGCATGAATCTGTTACTAAAACTTTAATGCTACTACTTTATTGACTATTTTGTTGCTAAAATTACATTACTTTGAAGTGCCAAATCAGTAACAATGGTTGAAAGCGTGTTTCTCAATTACGGGCACACATTCAGTGTCAACAATTCCAGACTGCTAAGCTTATAGCCAATACTTTGGTTTTCTTGCTATGTAGAGGAAAATTTTTATAAGTGGAGGTCCTACCTAGTGGGTTTCTGGCACTCGTAGTGTAAAATATAATAAATCTATATGAATAGCTTTAATCTCCTGAGTGTTAGCACAATTCTCTGTATGTAGGTAAAACTGCTCAAGAAAATTTTCAAGTCATATTATTTATGGTTAAGGCGGTCATTAAGGTGTTAAGCGTCATCTCCCGGGCCCGGAGATATCTGGCACATAACAAAACAATATCATTGTTTGTTTTTTTCGCGAAACCTTAACAAGGGTTAAAAGTGACAAGGTGCTGAATTGGTCACTGAGCAAACAAGGCCCTGATTGTATGTATCTACATACATACAGTACAAGCAGGGCTTTCCTCAAGTAGTCAATAGGCCCTATGAACTGCAGTGGTATTTCAACTTATTACTGCTATGTAGATTACATGATTTAGTAACACTTATTATTCCCTTGTCCAGGTGTTTGTGGGCGCACTTTCAGCACAATACGAGGCTCTCTCAGTGGAAGCCTCCAAGCAAACCAGCTCTGATGAAATAGTTTGTTGCATTGCCGACAAGCTAAACTTAAACAATGGTTCGGGAGGACCATTTGAGCTGGCAGAGGTAAGTCACTGTGGGGTACTTAGAAAAAAAATGGAATTGTTGTAAACATCTTGGACATATTCTGTATAAAATTTAAATTTGAATAAAATCTAGGAATCATCATACATGGACAATATGTAATCGACTAACAATTAAGATTAACCTACTTAATCGCAAGTAACGATTAAAAATAACGATTCGTCGTAGAACTAAGTTCCGATTATTTTAGTCGCGATTAAATTAATCGTCGATTAATTTCCAGTGACTAAATTTTTAGAATAATCTATTAGGTTAATTTGTCTCTCAATTAATATAAGTACTGTGCAACAGCATCTGTTTTCTATTTAAATGGCTTAAAAAGTTTGAGGTTGTCTGTGTGAGTCCCTTTATTTTTACGACTTCATGTAAACACTTCATACATCTCACTGTTATTATGTATTGTACTTTTTTTAGCTGTGTCTGAATCATTGTTAAAAAATTTGCCATCAATCAATCAATCTTCAATGTTGACATGTTAGTGATTGGTCCTTCCACTGAAACACTAAGCTCTAGGAATTTAACGAGTTTCTCTTACTAGAATCGTCATCGCCACTGATAGTACTCAGTATCAAAAAAGTATACGTAAGTTACTTGGCGCCAAAGGTTTAGACAAGCAAGTGAAGTGAATAATTACTGCATTGACAACAGAAACAAACTAGTAAGCAACTGATAAGAAGGATAAGTAAAGTCAAGTGTTATAAATTAAGTTATCACGCTCTTTCATACGACGTTCTCTTTCTGATTTTTACCTGTGCTCCATCCAAGCCGTAAACTCTTAACCCTCGCCTAGGAAGGCCATAGAAGTTCTGCACTATAAAAATCACATTATATTATTGGAACAAATTTTTATCAAACCACACACTAGAATGATTTTTCAAGTGTACACATGAATTATTGAATCTTTGTTACGTGTACAATGAGCGTCCTCCAACTTGAAGGAAAGAACCAAATGAAGATTAAATCTTGAAATTTAGTCGATTAAAATACGATTAGTTGATCGTTATTCACTACCTGTCGATTAATTTAATCGTGACGATTGATTGTTCAATCGATCAAAATGTTGATTAATAAATTAATCTACCCGTCGACTACCGGTCTTTTCGCCGGGAGACGACGGTTTAATGCCCATCTCTGTACTACAGTATATATATAATACTAAAATATGCTAGCCTAAAATAAAGAAAAGCATACATTTCTAAAGTAGATTATAACTGTAATTATCACTACATAGTATAAAACAATGTCGCTTTCTCTGTCCCTATATCCTTATGTATGCTTAAATCTTTAAAACTACGAAGCGGATTTTGATGCGGTTTTTTAATAGATAGAGTGATTGAAGAGGAAGGTTTATATGTATAATAACATCCATTAAATAGTGCACCCGTGCGAAGCCGGGGCGGGTCGCTAGTTATAGATAAAATCAGACTTATTAAGTCCTTGAAAATTAACCCTATTTGAACACTGAAACCAGTTACTATTAATATTTTGAGCAGATTTAAGAAGTGACAGAAAACAATGATAAAAAATACTTAGTCAAAGTTAATGGACATGACCGTATTATTGTCATATTAACGTAACATTGTTTGAGTCACATTAGATTCCAAGATGCATTCCTTCGCGCACCTGTGTTGTGGGCTGATACGACGCGACCTTATTCATTAAATATAACACCACTCTCTAGCATGTAGGTGTTAGTTTGTTATGCAAAATGTGTTGATTAGTTTATTTGCAACCACTGTTACATAAATTTTCCGTGTTCACCACAATATATACATAAAACAATTTGCACTAAATTAAAACAAATTGGTAGAAAGCATGTATTGAAGAGATAACAGCTAAAACGTCATAATGCATTTACTAATTTTATAGTATTATATACTATACTGCAGTGGCGGATTTACACTTTTGCCGCCACTAGGCTATTCAAATTTTGCCGCCCCTATTGACCTCAACTACAATTCGATACCCTATTTATTGCCGCTTTGGTATCAAAGGGCCTACTCCGAACTTCGTATCGTGCCGTCCCTTTCACTATATGAGTGAAAGGGACGGCACGATACGAAGTTCAGATTTCGAAGTTCGGAGTAGGCCCTCAGGTCCCATTGTCAGTGAAAGCGGAACATCGCCCCGGTGTTGTGGGTTTTGGCAGTAAGTGGCTGAATGGGGTGTCAAAAACTCGTCTCGACGCAGGCTTCAAAACAGAAAAAAAAATTGAAATCTCGAAAACATTTTTGAAATATCAGTAATAAGTGAGCAATGCGGTCATCTGTCGCCCGATTTCAGTCAGAAAAAAAACATATTTCAAAAATGACTTATTTCCGATACCGAAAAAAAGGCCTAGAAATGACTTCCTTCCTTCCAATATTTAAAAAAATATTGGAGGTGCCATGCCGATCACTGAAGGATTATTCAGAAGATGTACTTTTCTGCTCAACTAAAACTCTTTTTCGAAAATCGATAAAATGTGAAAAATGCGGTCATTTTTCGCCCGGTTTTGGGCAGAAGAAAAATAAAATTCAAAAATAAAATTGAGATACTGAAAAAATAAAAAATAAACTGGTCAAATGCGTTTCGGATCACGGGCAATGAAGGGTTCCGTACCGACACCTACTAGTCCACATTTAAAACCATTTACTAATACATTGAATAAAAAAAAACCGGCCAAGTGCGTGTCGGATCACACGCGCAGTTGTGCATAGTTGTAGGACATATGTCTGTATAAAGTCTTGTTTTGTGTCTTTTATAGAATAAACCATTTTTCTTTCTTTCTTTCACAATGAAGGGTTTCGTACCAACACCTACTAGTCTACATTTATAACCACTATCCAATACATTGAATCTAAAAAGGTCGTATCTTCCAAAATTAAAAATATTATTTCGTAATTTCACATCATTTTTACACGCATGCCCAAAAATAGGAGTGTAATGTTTGCAGGGTTCATGTCTGTATGTATGTGAGATTCTTTGTAACATAGGATGTGACGTCGCAATAAAAGCAATATGGCGGACAGTCCGCCGCGGACTATTTATCTATATTTTGTGTGTTCTGATCAAAAATTAAAAACATGATTTTACGGCAACGATACTTTAAAATGAAAACCAAAAATTGCGAAATAAAATAATAATTAAAATTTAAAAACATGACTGCAGTGGATAAAAGAAAAAAAAATTCAAAATAAAGAATTTCCAAACTATGAAGTTTAAAATACTGAAAAAAATTGAGGTGGTGTGCATTAATAAATACTTTCAAAGATTTTTGGTTTGAACAAAGATAGGTTTTACGGTTTTTGAGTTTTCACTTAAAAACTGACTTGCCCAAACTAAAGGTCGTAAGTACCGTGAGTTCCCTATGAAGATATGATTTTTTTTTAGGTTCAATGTATTGGATAGTGGTTTTAAATGTGGACTAGTAGGTGTTGGTACGGAACCCTTCATTGTGCGTGGTCCGACACACACTTGGCCGGTTTTTTCACACACACTTTGAAGCCTACCTACAACCTACAAACGTAAGCCAATGTTTGGGTAACTGTGCTCCAGAATGAAAAATGTTTCAAAACTAGCCATTTTACCCCGTTGTCAAATATTCTGCTCCATACAAATTTTGCGTATGTACTATAATTGCTGTTTTACAGAGTTAAGAACAGACAAAGTACATTTTAAACATATTTTCTATCAAATGGGTATATATTACTTTTGGTTATAACACTATAAAACCAAATAAACATATTGGGGCATAGTTATCCAATGTGGAGCAAAGGAACCTGAGCGGACATAGTAACATTTAGTTTTTTTTTGTACGACAAAAAAAAATCGGGGCAAATTTGCCGCCCCCTAAAATCTGCCGCCCTAGGCTCCAGCCTACTCAGCCTATTGGTAAATCCGCCACTGCTATACTGTCAGATATAATGTCAATATCACATAGCAAGATATAAAGTGTACAACATACAATATGTGGACAAGACTCGTGTTGTGAATGTAACCACAAAGCTATGAGTAGTTAGAATTGTCTTTAACACATAAATACACAACTTTTTACATAGTATTTAATGATGGATATTATTAAAGGATTTATAAGAAATGTTTTTATGTGATACTTTATTTTGAAGGTGGTGGGGGACATGGTCAGCGGCGAGTGTAAGGAGAGGAGGCTCGGGCCGAATGAGTCGCCCGTCGCCGTTATGCTTCTGTGGCCCAATAACACCTCTGGACAGTACTATAGGTAAGCCTTCCTAATATTCTTATCTGGAGTACCCTTCTTTCACACGGTTACAGAGCAACTGATCGACATGATTTAAAATTATTGGTTCTTGAGTCAAATATTCTATCCTCACAAGGGAAGCCTTTCGTTTAATTTACTACTTAACCTTATGTACTTTGACCTGTAATTACCACAGTAATGTATTTTACCTGTATGATCATCAAAACGCTTTGTTTCATTTATTTCCGAGATACATAAAGAAGCATTATCAAAAATAAATTATGATTGTTGAGAGATATCATTATGTTAATCTGTAAGGTCATGTAAAATTCACATGGACTTAGATTAGAACCTGAGTGGGTGGAACTAGGTACCAAGGGCGTTATCCTGTATTCAGGAAATCCTTGTTGACGATATAAACTATGATGTTATTTGTCATAACACGTATTTTTTTTAACACGACCATGTTTACACGTAACCTTTTACTACACGAAGGGTATGTACACTGTGAACGCAGCGTACTTCATTATTGTTAACCTTGATATTTCTTGCTACGAGTAATGATACTAGAAAGGTAATTGCAGTACATACGACTGAGTCATATTTTTATTATATTAATCTACACTGTTCCGGCTTTCCTCTCTGTCCACTCAACTTATAAATCTCCGTTTAATTGCCCGAAACTGTCATCATGGGGATTAAATCGAAATGTTCGCGCCATATTAGTCATCGTCTCATTTATTGTCATAACAATTGAGCCATGAGAGGAAATTCCTTTAATAGGCGACCTAAATAATTACTTTTATGTTTGAGAACTATGGAATTGCCCAAAACTGTAATCAAATGTTCTTTCTGTAAGTACAATAACAAGGCGCAAACAGTTTAATCATCTACCTAGCTTGGCTATCTAAGAAATGTGCTTACAGAGGGAAGTAAAATAGAAATAAATTCCATGTGTAATGTATATTTGTCCTGAAGTTAGTAAAATGTGTTCATTTTCCCCATTTACGCGCTAGTCATTGTAGTGTTCTGCTGCTCACAATAATGGTCTGTTAATTACTGCAGCGCTGTACGCGCGTGCGTTTGCGAGACCTTGCTTGCACGCTTTTGCATAACTACAGTTTTGTTTATGTATCTGTTTGCTTAATCGCTTTGTCGCGGCGACACTATTTATACTGGAGCAATCTCAACAATGTCTAGGTATGATTCATACTCATATCGCTAATTATAGTAATTTATCTATATATGGATAGGGCTGTAGTCGGGAACATCGTAATGATGCCTAATAATTAACAGGCGCTCGTTTAAAAGTCGTGTATTTACTTGAATGATTTTAAAGGAGGAACTTGAACTGTGATTGAGGATAATGTCGGGCGCGGTGACTCACGCATCCTGCCGCCGTCGCCGATAACGCATATTCCTTCCTGCCTGAGTGCCCCCACAACTGAAAGTTGCCGCTAAACAACTCTAAAAATATTCTGCAACACAAATGTTTAGATTTCATCCCGGTCATATGACTCATAAGTAAATCGTATTTGTATATCCTCATTCCATCATCACTCGGTGGCGACGATAACTAATATTTTCTTTAACTATTTTTAGGTTCTACCTGCGTGAGAAAATACCAGACGAACCGTGGATGGAGAACTTCTCGGTCGACCCGCAGCTTATAAAAGACTACTTCCAGAGATTTCTGTATCAGCCGAAAGACCGCGAATATCCAGACCTATGTCAACTGCCGGAACTAAACGAACAGACCCTATTGGATAACTTGAGAGCGAGGTTTGCGGCCGGATACATTTATACATATGTTGGTTCTATTCTAATAGCTCTCAATCCATTCAAATTTTATCCTATCTACAATCCGAAGTATGTGAAGCTATATCAAAATAAGAGGATAGGGTCCAGTCTTCCGCCGCACATATTCGCCGTCGCCGATGCAGCGTACCACTGTATGGTCCGAGAGAGAACTAACCAGTGCATAGTTATCAGTGGAGAAAGTGGGTCTGGGAAGACGGAAAGTACGAATTTCCTTCTCCACCACTTGACGGCGCTTAGTCAGAAGGGTTCACACGGCAGCGGCGTCGAGCAAACTATTCTAAGCGCCGGGCCGGTGCTAGAAGCGTTCGGAAACGCGAAGACTGCCCACAATAACAACTCCAGTCGTTTCGGAAAATTCATCCAAGTAAACTACAAGGAGAATGGAATGGTCCATGGTGCTGTTGTGCAGAAGTATCTACTGGAGAAGTCGAGAATATGCAGCCAGGGTCGGAACGAGAGGAACTATCACGTGTTTTACTATTTGTTGGCCGGTGCTTCGGAGCAGGAGAGAGAGCAACTGCATCTACTCAGTGTGGACAAGTACCACTACTTGTCGAAAACCGGTTGCAGTGTGGTGCCCGGAGTCGATGAACAGTATGAGTTCTCGCGCCTCAAGCAGTCCATGGAGATGGTCGGCTTCACCATGGACAAGCAGCGGAGATTGTTTGCCGTCCTATCTGCGGTGCTACTTCTAGGTATATTTACATTTTAATATTTTTTTATCTGTAACACCAAATAATTTCGGTTTTGAATTTCTCTATCGAAATGGTTTATCTTGAGATAAACATAGATAACTCAATAATAACTATGTCGCTAGGTTTATTGCTGTATGAATAATGAGCCATTAAGTGATATCTGTAATGAGTTCAAAGGATCATTATCATTATTTTCAAATCTGTTTATTGAACTCAGTTGTACACTTCATTCACAGAAATTTATTTATTAATGATCTGATTCCTAATTCCATTATATACGCTTGTGCGACGTAATTAAATAATAACTCATTAATAACGCAATATATTTTTTAATTTAATAATTAAAGACTGCGTTAGGAATACCCCATGTTCCTTGTTTACAACAGTTAGGTACAATAGCACTTCATTTGTGACCAGAGTTATTTGACAAAATATTTAGTTCAAAGTCACACCGAAGTGTGTTGGCATTGTACAATCATAATCAAACAGCATAAGCAGGCTATTTTTATCAATTTATACTGAGCATAATGCGCCTCAACTGAATACAAGTTGAAATAGACTTTAGATATCATCAAATGTATGCTGTTGGGCCATTTTACTGATTTAATGATGGATATAATTTGTCTTATCGTTTCACTTTATTCTCGCCACAGTTAATTTGGTTCGCTTCCCCTTCAAGGTCGCGAATAAGACGATTAAATGTCTTAAATCAGGCGAGCCAATTTAAATCGGTTTGTATGGAAACCTTGTTACTGCTAATCACAGTATTAGCAAACTCTTAACATCTGTTAATAGATCATACAGTGTACGAGAAATGCCAAACCGTCATTGGGGGACCGAAAATCTATGAGCTATATATAGGCCTTAGCATCCATAGCCCACAGCATAACTAACGCTGCTATGTGAGGCGACACAAGAAGATTACACTTACCCTTTTACATCGTCTCGATATTTATTGGCAAAAAGTTGTACAAACCTTATCCACAACGCAGGCTTCGTCAATTTCACGGACAACAAGCATCAGCAATAGGCCTCGTCAAACAATGCATGCATTGCACATACTATAAATCCACTACAGGTTTCGTCAGCCTTATACTAAATTAAATTTCATTAAATCACACCTCACTCTGATACTCACCCGGACCAAACGTGCCAAAGATACTAGCGGCATCACCCCGCTGAATGGCTAGCGAAATTTGTTGGACCAGGTAAGAACCAGAGCGAGGGTCGCAGCCCCTATCCCTCAAGCGCCGCCCTATGTCCCTAATAAAATTCTTAGCCTCGGCACACCAAGGTCTCTACAGCAACCGGGACAAAGTCTTACACCGGCTCAAGGTTCCCGTATTTGCCGTGTTTAAACCTGGCCGCACTCTCAGCCGCTGCGCCTGCCTTGATAATAGTGTGAGCGAGATGCGTGGGTGCGAAAGTACTCACACATGTGGCATCCCACAGCAAGCTACGACCTTTCGCCCACGGCACTAGTGTGAGACCGTTCGTCCGTCTTACCCTTTTATATTTAGCAAAGTATGAGAGTCACGGAAGTGCGTGACTCGCGACTTGTCAGCAAGTTGTACTAGCCCTATTGGCGAACTGACGGTCTGGCGAGGGCTGCGAAAAGCCGCGGCACGTTTTGACAGTTTCCTTTCAGCAGAGGGATTTGTTACGAATATTTAGACCTTTGACTGAGATGATAATGACTGCTTCGTGTTTTCAGGCAACGTGGAGTTCCAACCGCAGCGCAAGTCATATCACCATGACGAAGCAGTCGGCGTGCGTAACCCGGAGGTGGTCTCGCTAATCTCCTCGCTGCTCCGCGTGAAGCAGGAGACTTTACTGGCAGCGCTCACGTCGAAGCGCGCTCGGGCCTCCGGCGAGACGCTTGTCATCAACTACAGGTACAGTCGGCTGTAAAAACTTCTTTAGGTTAGCACCTATTCAGATTTAAAGCATTTTATTTATTGAGAAATTAATGGTGTGAACTGATACGAAAATATTTTGTTGACTAACTGTAAACTGTATCAGAGAAAAATAACTCATTGTGATGGCCACTCTGCGGAAGGTAGTTTTTTGCTATTCCTGAATGCTTCGGAGCAAACAATACTTTGAGAAATATCCTTATACCCCATACTGATGGTTTGCAAAGTCTGAAACTTTTATCTTCTTAGCAGAATAGAAAAACGGTATTTTAAAACAGTTATTCGGTTTGTCTTACACTTAAGTTTTAAATTGTGTGATTTTGCAGAATGGGGGAAGCGATTGCGACACGCGACGCGATGGCAAAATGCCTGTACGGCGCGCTGTTCGACTGGATCGTGATGCAGGTCAACCACGCGTTGCTCTCTAAGAAGGACACGCTCAGGGACCACCAGGGGCACAGCATTGGTACGTCGTCACTCTTTGTGTCAAGACTCCTTACAATCGTTGTTACAAACTGTCGATAATCGATTTACTTTTGTTAAAATCAGCTTAAATAGGAATTAAGATGTTCTCTACGAGGTGTCAGCTGCTAGCGTTATATTTGACAACATTAAGTCAACTTTATAAGCTTGATTATAATCATGAACAAATATTATATTGTAATGTAAAATTGCTTTGTCTCAAGGTTTGCGCATCAAAGCCCATTCTTTTGCCAACCACTTAATAATTTATCGATTAATCTCTTAGTAACTGTTAAAAACAGTAATTCACTATTCAATCTAATTGACGTAAAAACTTAATTCCAGGTGTGCTTGACATATTCGGTTTCGAGGACTTCGGCCCCAGCAACAGTTTCGAACAGCTGTGCATCAATTACGCGAACGAGCACCTGCAGTACTACTTCAACCAGCACGTGTTCAAATACGAGCAGGAGGAGTACCGGCGCGAGGGGATCCGGTGGACGGATATCGGGTTCTCGGACAATACGGGGTGTCTGCAGCTTATTGAGGGGAAGCCTGGAGGGCTGCTGTGTGTGCTCGACGATCAGTGCAAGTGAGTGCGAGGAACCCGGGAGGACTATATGAAATTTATTTCCAGTGGGCGCTAGGAATTTATTATTAAGGGACAATTTTATACAAATCGAATAGGGATCTTGACACTAAATAAGAAAGTCAATAAGTTCGAATTCTTTCGAAAAAGCGAAATGAGCGTGAAAATGGCGAAATAAGATTAAATAATTACATAATTATAAGTCTTCAAAGGTTTAAGAGGGGGCATACTCTGTCCCTTTTGCGCAAAACGCACCTTTGTATTGGAACGATCTTCATTTACTATGGCACCCGTGGTGAATGAAGTCACCGATCTGTCGCGCTTTCTGTCTAATCAGCAACATTAAAAAGGTTGTAACTTCGTTATTTTTTGGGATATTTGAATAGGATTTTCACCATTTGGCATATTTTTTGCCTTGTTTCTTTTGGATTAGTCAAATTTTGAGTCAAAATCCCTATTAAGATGCGCACAGAAGTGTGCTGCGGCCTTTTAGTGAGGTCGAAGGATAACGTGTGCTAGAGGATGACGTAATAAATAGTCACAAAATGATGATTTCACAAATGATAATTGATTAGTTTTCAAAAATGGCAACTGCGTATTTTTCCATGAAACGTATTTCATTTGCGGGGTTTTCGGTATGCAGATTTGATAACAGTTAGTTAGGATTTAATTATACTTTTTAATTCATCACAAAACAACCTACAATTAAGGACGGAGATGACGTGATGTGAAACTGTAATGGCTAATGTCTGATCTTACTTAAATACAATTACATTCCAGTTTCCCCTGGGCGACAAACGACACACTACTGCAGAAGTTCAACTCGGTGCACGAAGACAACCCGTTCTATGAAAAGCCGCAGCGGCGGGAGCCGGCGTTCGTGGTGCGGCATTACGCCGGCAGGGTCAAATACCAGGTAAGCCTATTGATATTACTTATCTTACGTACACAATCCTTAAATCAAATATTCATTTGGAAAAGCTAACCGTTTTCCCAACAAAAATTTAAAGAACTGATTTCGTTTTTGAAGTCGAGTGCTACAGGAAATAATTAGAAGTGGAATAATCGTAAACGTTATTTCCAGGCGACAGCCATGCGCGAGAAGAATCTAGACCTTATGCGGCAGGACATTGTGAGCGTGCTAAAGAACTCGTCGCTGGCGTTTGTCCGCGAACTCGTGGGCGTTGACCCCGTCGCTGTGTTCCGGTGGGCTATAGTGCGCGCCTTCTTCAGGTCTGTAGTGTTCTCCTATCCTACATTATATTCATTGGCACTTGAGGCGGGAGAAGATGTCATCCCGGAATTTTCGCGTTTTTTAATATTGAATAAGGTATTTATTTAATAGGCACGCAAAACAGATGACATTTATCACATGTGGAAAAGTAGATAATTCGAAGGTACTGGTTGGGAATGCCACCCAAAAAAAAATGCATGTACAGCATGATTACAAAAAAAAAACCAGAGCGAGTAATTCTAAAGTACATAACACGACAATGTACTGAGCATATACAGTAGCTTTCAGCTTTATTACAAACAACTGGTATGACAAAATACAACAAGTCAAAGTTAAAACTTGCCACTTGAGGACTGGAGAAATAAATAAATATTTGTGGACAATCTTACACAAATCGACCTAGTCCCAAACTAAGCAAAGCTTGTACTATGGGTACTAGGCGACGATATACATACTTATATAGATAAATGTATACTTAAATACATAGAAAACATCCAAAGAAACAAATATTCGTGTTCATCACACAAATAAATGCCCTGACCGAGATTCGAACCCGGGACCTCCCGGGAAAAGAAAGAAAAATGTATATAGGTTTGTATTTGATTAATATTATTTGTATACTGATTCATTGTAATTAGGCAATACGTTGACTCAAAATTTGATTACTCCAAAAGCAACAAGGCAAAAAATATGCCAAATGGTGAACCGCCTATCCAAATATCTCACAAAATAACGTTGTTGGTTAGGGAGAGAAAGCGTGTCGTACTCCTATCAGTGACGTCATTCACCACGAGCGCCATAGTAAATGAAGATCGTTCAAATACAAAGGTGCGTTTTGCGCAAAAGGGACAGAGTATGTCCCCTCTTAAACCTCTGAAGACTTATAATTATGTAATTCAATATTATTTTGAATTACTTTTTTCGCCATTTGATTAAAGACGATAGCCACTTGAAGTTATTAATTGAATAATAATACCTGAAAAGTAGGTGATAATTTATTTATGTTGTCTAAAGCTGTCGCTCACCGTTTCAGAGGTTACTTCGCATTCCTAGAAGCGGGCCGGAAACACAGGGGACTGAGAGTAGACGGCGCTTCGCGAGTCCCTCGCGCCTCCATCCACTCGCCCAATGATAGCTTTCTCGGGTAAGCCACGCGATAACAAACTTTACTTGTTACGGAACAAAAGTCAATTTGCGACCTAGAGGTTAGAGGTCCTCGAAATTCTAGCTCACTCATCCGAGAAGCTCCTTGTGCAACGATATACAGGGTAAATTTGGGACCCCCGCCAAATCTCCATCCTAAAGCAATTATACAACACATTCACATTTTTATTGACTTGAAAATGAAAATAAAACTGGTTACTGTAAGTCTTTGTTTCGCTACCCGCGTTATTTATGAGTAGTCAGCGAGTAGCAATCACAACGCCGGACATTAGTGAGTAGTTCTGACATCACGTAAGGTGACCGAAGTATGTAAAATATTGTGATTTAGAAAAGTGAGTATGAGTTGAATACTGACTAGGAATATACTACTATTTTGTCACTATTGATTTTCATAATTCATAGTAGAAATTGGCGGGGAGTCGAAAAATAGCCCTGTATGTATGTAATTGCCGAAACGCATTTCTAGAAGCAAGCTCAAAGCATAGAGCGAGAGCGGACTCGCGAATGCTTCGCGTCTCGCTCGCTCCCGCCGACAGCCTTCTCGGGTGAGTGCCTCGAGCGTTACGAGGCTGAAGCATCGACTAACTGCACTATCGAACTCTAACATAATGACATTTTAACTGGCAGCCATCCATTGGAATACGTAGACGTTCGCGCCCCATTTACAATGATACGAGCATGTTTGACTCGATAAATACTATAATTGTTCCCGAATATTGTAACATGTACTTATATATTGTACTGTAAGCTTATGCAGTTTTGTGACGTAATGAAATGTGTCTTGTTGATCAGCCAACTGGCGACAGTGTCGTCAATCAATCTCGCAATCAACCGAATTGCGTAAGTCACAGAACGTACGGCATGCTTATATTTGTTCTATGTGCACTCTAACGCATGGACATCGTTGTCTATCTCCGGTACACTAGTCACCCTTACCTTAATCTAGAGGCTGTGTTTAGATAGTGCATTGTACGTAGCGAGTGTAGCGACCGTCCCATTTTTTAGATATTTTAAATTCCGAGAAGCTTAATAAACGCTTCAACGCAGACTCATTTTTAACCTCGAACGCTTTAAACACAGCCTGACGCTCTAAGTTCTACTCGGATCGACAGCTTCCCGGTAGGCACCCGTAGAAACTGCGCAATACATTTAGTCACCCCTAAGGCACCAGTACTGCATGCGCGCGCAAGACTACTCGCACTTTAATCTGATTTTATTTATTGGAAGTTTCTGTTACATTAATTTTGTAATCGTCATTTCCTTTCCCTCGTGTGGGCGCAGCTCGCCGCACAGGGCGTCGGCGGCGCCCGCGCGCGCCCAGCCGCCGAGACTCGGGGGGAAAGGGACAAAAAATTACAGGCTCGCCGAGACTCGTACGCGGCGCGTGGAGCGCGAGCGGGACGACCGCACGTTTGACGACACCGACGTCATGCAGCGCGCCAGCCAGATCGTTATGTACGTGCGGTGCTCCGACCGTTTTTGTATGACAATGCTCTCTGTCTGTCTCGCCCTTCAGCGGTCATCAAACAAACATCGCGATCGCGGAAGAACGCGCGACTGCGTTCCCAATAATATAATACTCTTCAAATTATTATTTTTACAATTTTTTTTATTAAATTTTGCTTGCAGCATGTAACGATCACCATTACTTTTTTTATAGAGTGCCTGTACTATTTTAGAATTTTTATCTCGTTTTAAACATTTGATCATCCTTACATATTTCAGTACATCCATTAAATTTGAAGTTTTTGTTTGATGAATCCGCAGCTATTGGTTGGGGAATCTACACTTACTCTTATTTTCCGGTGTCGGCTATGGGTTTTAATTTTCCGTGCATTTTATGTTTCAATGTGTTAACTCGTTTCTATCCAGGGGTTGGCGGATCTGTGTATAAAATTTTGGGTATCATGAATTGGATAAAGTGTGTTTTGAAAGTTGTAACTAAAGAAAAAAAAAGATATCAGTTCAGAAGCTTATAATCTGTACTGTCAGCTTGGTACAAAAAACCCTGTTACGCTGATTTACAGTCTGTTTTATAATTTAATAAATATTAATGATCATAAAGTAGTATAGTCAACAGCAGAAATAAGTAAACAATTTTTCTTCTTATCGCAATAGAATAAGGCCCAAGAGTGTCAACTAACATTGACTCTTGACTATAGCACGGGTCCCAGCCTACGGTAACAACTTTAAAAACACATTTTTTCCTAGGCCTTCGTTACACCAGTATCGAACCGCATGCACCGCACCCGCCCCGCCCTAATTACCTAGCGTTCGCAGGAAGTACAAGTCGTTCAGGCCCCGCGAGCGCGCGAAGAAGGGTCTGAAGAACCTCCAGTCGGTGAAGACTGTGGCGGGGCGCACGGCGGCGCTGGCCGGCAAGCGCAAGCAGCCGCTCACCGTCGCCGCGCAGTTCCAGCACTCGCTCGCGGCTCTCATGGAGACGCTCAACCAGGCCAACCCGTTCTTCATCAGGTGAGGATCGAAGGATCGTGCAGTATCAGGGAAAGGTACTGAAGTATTTGCATTGACACGAAGTCGGATCTTTGTAAGACTGATCTTAAGTCCCAGTTATCAATCAACTAATTTAAATCCGCCATTCTGTTAATATAATAATGCGTAAGTTATATACAAGTGGAAACCCCTTTTCATCGCCTTTTACTAGATCTTTCTGCTTGTATTACAAGTTACAAGTGGGTATGTAACAGACCTCAGATGAGATACATTTACAATTTATTAAAGAAAAATAATGCGTACAATGGATAAAGCTGCCCACGAGCTCGAACATGAAGTCGAAGTATCTTGTGCGGTGGCACTATACTTTAGCGCAGGGCTCGGCAAACTTGGCAGCCAAGGGCTACATAGTAGCTAGCTAAATTGTCGCGGACCGCACGTGTTAATAATTTGTAACTCTATTTTTTCTTTATTTAGAAACAAACAGTTTTAAATATATACAGGGCAATGAACTAATAGCTATACAATAACAATATAACAAGACCTACAGTTTCCTATATTTTTAACTAACTATTTCTATTAGACAAAAGGTACTACATTCTCGGTTGTCAATAAGGAGACTCGCGAGCCGGAAGTAAGGGCCTTAGGGACTTTAGCGTAAGCAGCGAGGACAAGTCAGTGCGAAATGCTGCAACTGCATTTATAAAAGCATTTCAACGTACGTCGCGTTTTAATCTCTCTGCTTTTACCAGCAATAGCTTACAACTAACGAACACCTTGTATCAAAGCGTAAAATATCATTTTTTTATATTTTTCGTGTATTACGTAGCTGCGATTAGAATAGAATTAGAGGCGACAGTTTTTCTATATACATACGTCAAAGTGTATATGAAATGGCAGCTATTCCGATCGTAAACTAAACCCTGTCTTGAAATACCCACAGATGCATAAAGTCCAACAGCGACAAAGTGCCCAATGTGTTCGACGAGGAAACCGTCCAGCGGCAGCTCCGGTACACCGGCATGCTGGAGACGGTCCGGATCCGGCAGGCCGGCTACAACGTGCGGCTCACGTACGAGGAGTTCATACAGCTGTACCGGATCCTGCTGCCCAAGGGGCTGCTCAGCTCGCAGACCGACGTTAGACACTTTCTGGCCAAGTTGAATTTGGACAGGGATAACTATCAACTGGGTAAGTTGATTTGAATTACTTGAACATTCACCATCAAAAGCTACACATGAAGCGGTCAAAAGTCTTATGGATAAGGGACAGTTAAAAAGTTATCATTTTTAAGCTTCGCAGAATTTGTATTAATATTTCTTTGCATATAGTTTCGCGGACTTTTAATTTTTAAAAATATTTATCCCCTGTAACCTACGTTTTGGACTTATTATTGAACAAACCTAGCTGACGTAACGTTTGTATTTATGGGTAGTAGTTAGTCGTTTGTAGTTCTAGTTAGTTAACACTCCTGCTCAGAAAACGACCTGAGAGACGCGACGGTCAAGGCTGTCTCCATCGCTGCTTGCTTGTTTGAGGAACCTCGACACGAAAGAAGAGAAGTTCGCGTTGAATCACGTAGTCTTCCAAATCCACGCTCCATAATAAATTGCCCCAGGGTTTGATTTTTCTGTCTGTGTACTCATTTGGGTGAAGAAAATTTTTAGCGCCACTCGTTGCCGTGGTTCCGTCTAGTTGTCCAGGGGACAAAATACGAATACAATCGTGATTTTATACTATTCAAGTTTATCAAACATACGTATTTGTGGTACTTACAAGCTATTTCCATAATGGCCCTTTTTTTTTTTTTTTTTTTTTTGATCCTGACTGTGGCTTTATAGGCCGGGCCCAATAAAGCGATAGGAGTGCGCGGTTGGAGAGTAGCCTGGGGAAAATCCAGGGGAAAACCTCCGGCACGACCACGCGTGTGGTTTGGAACACTGGAATACTCTAAGAGTTTGCGCTCCAGTGAGATTGGTTGAGCGGTTTCAACCGAATCTGAGGTGTGAGTGGAATCGAGCTACTGGGAGTTTTGTCGCTGGTTCACTAAACCTAGCCTAGCTGAGAAGAGTCCAGCAAGAAACTCAGCTAGGCCCGACCTGGGTCGGACTGACTCTACCCGGTGTGCGGCGGTACCGGGACGAATAGGGACTATATGTGTCACTGTTGTCGCGATCGCGCGGTGGACGTCCCCGCCGGCGGGAATGCCTAAGTGTACGCGTCGTGTCAGAGTTGGACGCCGCAAGCGCAGCGTTCCATCTTTCGATGGACGCTGTGATTACGTCGTCCGGGTCCGTAAGTGTGTGCCTAGGACGCCGGACCGTGCGGCCCCTAATCAGTGATCGCCGAGTAACGACAGAGGGGGGAGGGATGGGAACGTAGTCGACAGCCTTCCTAACTAACGGATTCCTATGATGGGGAGCGTTGTCAAAATAACGTCTGGCAGTCTGCTTAAAGAAACCATACATAGTGCTAATCCTCATGTCGTGGTGCAGACTGAGGTTCGACTGGTACCACGGAGCACCAGTCGCCCTACGGAGAAAACGATTCTGAATGACCTGAAGCGGCTTGAGCGATGTCATAGGCACGTGAGCAAAAGCTACGCTTGCATAAGACATGATTGGACGAACACAAGTTTTGTAGAGTGTCAGCTTATTTCTAAGTGACATTTTACTAAACTTGTTAATCATCGGCCCAAGCCTTCCTAGCACGAACAACGCACGGTTGCGTACCCTACTGATGTGGCTACGGAAAGTCAGTTTTCTGTCGAGGGTCACTCCAAGATATTTGACTTCGTTGGCCCAGGGGATGGGCCGGTCAAACATCTGGATCGGAGCCACACGCCTTTCCGTGCTAACGCGGTCAGACGGGTGGAAGACTATCGCAGTGCTTTTCTCCGGATTGACTTCGATACGCCAAAGATTAAACCAACGACCTAGGTCAGTGATTGCCTCCTGGAGGTATCGCCGGATAAAAGTATACTTACAATGAGTCGTAAAGAGCGCGGTATCATCCGCGAACAACCCCAGTTGCACTTTAGGGTGCCTGGGAATGTCGTTCGTGAATAACGAATAAAGAGTGGGAGAGAGCACGGAGCCTTGCGGGACTCCGGCCCGGAATGGCCCATCTACTAAGCATGTTCTTAATACAACATTTTTTTGAACAAACTGCGCCACTAGTGTCCCTTGGACAACGGTTCAAGATAACAACACAAGTTGATCCACCCATTTACATAAATTCTTCTCCGGCCTAGGCGCTACAAAGATCTTCATGCGCGAGAGCGAGCAGACGAAGCTCGAGTACAAGCTGCACCAGCAGATCATGGCGTCCATCATCACCATCCAGCGCTGGTTCCGCGCGGTGCTGGAGCGGCACCGCTTCCTCGCGCTGCGGCGCGCCAGCCTGCTCATACAGGGCGCCTGCAGGTATGCTTATACTTGAAATCATTTCATTTGCAACAAAGTAGTTCGTTCAAAAAGCTATTTTGCCATTCAGATATTAAGGTTCAAAATCCAATAACATGTTTATGGAAATTCCGCCAACAAAAATAATTTCAACCTTACCGTAGTAGTTTACCTATCCTATCTCGCAGCTAAGTGACAAAAAATTCAAGAAATGCTCTACCTTACAGAGAATTTTCGTAGCTAAGGTTAAACAGTCCAGATAATGCAGTATTCTTTTTCTATATTTATGTCGCTCAGTTTTCCACTTGATCTAATGATATAAAATATTTATTTGCTTGAACATGGTTGTTATAGCCTGTGTTGCCATATTTTATTTATTGAGTATCCACACGTTTAACTAATATGGCATGCATAAATTATTGCTTATATGACATGTCAATAAAATATTCTTATAAAATCGATAAATAATATCTTGATTAAAAATTTAGTCAATCTTACCTTCCTTTCGACGTCCCTTTGTAAGAGGCAATTTGTTTTCGAAGGCAATGGCTACAGTCGCGTCACGAGGCTGCGACGGCGGTGCAAGCGTTCTTCCGCGGCAGCCGCGTGCGGCGCTGGTACCTGCGGCTGCGGGACTCCGTCGTGGCCTTCCAGGCGGCCTCGCGAGGCTACCTGTTAAGACGAACACTTAAAGACCGCAGAAAGAAACTGCCAGAGCCTAGGAGAAACGAGGTTCGTACAGTACTACAAACAAGTAAGCCACGGAAGTTATCAAGCGACACATATCACACTATTTTCTTGTGTGTACATGTCCGTTGAGTAACTGACGCCTTTCCATTTGAAATCGGAATAATAGATATTGCTAAACTACGCACTAAGTTGTGTGGCGATGACTGATAAGTGGCATCACACATCGAAAAGAACAAGGTGTCCTCAAATATCTGAACACGACTATTGTCAAAGCTTAATAGTGCATGTTCAGATATTTTGAACACCCGGAAGTGAGCCGGTGTATTTGATGATGACTTTGCAAGAATGATGATATTTTTTTCAAACGCGTGTTAAGTATAATGAGTTGTTCAATTGAATTTTAGTTTAATGTCAGTGGTACCGACGACCGCCTCAGTGGAGAGACGTCATGATATATTGAATGGATTATGCGAGTGTGTTGACCGTTTGTTGATAAGTTCATGACGATAATTGGATAAATTGTTGTAAATACAAGTTGTATTAACAGTTTGATTATGTTTTTAAAAGTGATAGAGATTTGCATAATTCAGGATCTCTTCAGTATTTTTAAGATCTAGACTTAGTCTTTTTGAACGCAGCATTATCGCATAAATATCTACATAATCGCAACTTGGTGTAATTTGTGACTAAATTATCATCTCGCACGACCTTATAACGTATTCTAAATCTGTGTAACTAATCCGAGTCGAATTCATACGAAAATGAACTATGTGTTTGACTGTATGCATATAATTGTATATACATCGTTGTGATCCATGTGTTGACAGCATGACAGTAAGGCGGCGCTCGTGTCGGAGACCGATGGGTTTAAGAAACGGCAAAGCATCGACCAAATTAGGAATATTATTGATTTACAATTGTAAGTACCTCATTCCGTGTTGCATCCATCTAACCCTTTTTGCTTCATGTAAGATATGCAATAAAGTTAGAAAAGTTTTCCCCTGGCAGTTTTTATGACATTGACATAAATTTGAATTTCTCTTAGCCTGTGGTAAATGTTTATATACTATACCTGTGCCATGGAATGGTATAAAACTCATCATTGGTTGACCCTGCTATTGAGTCCTTTTTAAATTTTAGATGATTGCGATCAGACTTTGTTTCTTATTCTATATCATAAACAGAACTTGTCAGTGCTTTGCTAAAGAGAAACTTCTCCAAACCTATATGTAACCCAAATATAATAGACTAGTAGTGTTGAACTGGTGAGTCAATAGGCGTCGGCATTTACGACTGACGTTGATCTGCAACATCCTTGATTTTCAGCAACAGTCACTGAGTCAAACTTTACCTGACGCGTCCTTTCGTTCTTCTAGGAACATGCTTATTCAAGAAGAGGCGGAAAAGACGAGAGAGAAGCTAAGAGTGACACAATCTTTGCCTATTCCAAGGTAAATAATAAGTCTTAAGCTCTACCGAAACAAATTTTGATTTAACAATGTCTAAAGAGCAACTTGAATGTTTTGATTACAACTTTCTATTATTTTGTTTATACACTCAATCCCTCAAAGGTTAGCTGGAAGAGATCCCTCATAGGAATAAGTTCGCCTTTGTACTCTAATCTTATGTGACATGTATATTGTTTTAACCTGTTATTGTGTACAATAAAGTGCTTACATACATACATACATAAATTAATACTTCATTCACTTTGGTAGTGTGGAGAAAAAGCGCGAGATCCTTATCACAGACGCATCCACGACGCAAGTGTATGGCAAGCGAAGGGTCACCAAAACTCAGAATATCACCGAACAGCCGTTGAAACAAAGTAACTCCAGGTAAGGTTGTGAGGTTTTCCAGAACAACTATTTAAATAATTGTAAGTAAATCTATGGAACAACCAATAGCAATGTAAAACCCGACCAGAAATATATTGACCATTGTCAAGAGGGTGCTATTATTCTCATTTATGTAGCAATAGGACAGTAATGTCAATATAGTCAGGATAATGACATTTTGACTTGTTTAACTGTCAGTTTTGATGTTAATTTTGAAATGTAGCGAAATTGTTCCATTTCCCGAGCGTTTTTTTTTTCAGAACTTTATTATATACATTGTTAATAATATTCCGCTCTTGACAAGGAATCGTTTTGGGCATTTGTTGTCATTTATTATTTAATATTCTACACTTAACCCAAACCAGCAGTGACACCGACAGCAGTGACAATCTATGATTAAAATTATTGCCAGTGTAAGAAATTAGTACGAATAAAATTCCGCAACATGGCCAACGGTCATATATTTCAGGCAGAGCTCTAGATTTGTGATGTTTAACCAGTGAAGTGATATTAAACTGCTTAGGGTACCATTAGAAATAGGAGAGGCAGGATGATGGGACACCTGATACGGCACGACAGCTTCTTCTTAAACATCAAAATTGAAGGCAGGAGAGGAAGAGGAAGACCTAGACTGACTTACTTTATCCAAGTAAGGGAGGAAGTTGCCGAGTCGTATGGGGAAGTCAAGAAATTGGCAATGAATAGAGAAGAGTGGCGGTTACTCCACCGACAAGAGCGAAGCTCTTAAGTTTTGATGATGAGGTTACCACTGGCTCTAACGGGGCAATTGGGTCGTACTCCTTTTTACCGGCAATGGTCACATAGCTCAGGTACTAGCGAGTGAAAAATGAATGAATTTGGGAGTCAGTATGACGCTGGTAGACAACGGGTTTAACCCGTCGTCTACCGGTCCCTGGGATCCCCGGGCTCATTACAAAAGAATGCTATTGTTTATTCTTTTCGTCGTGAGACGACGGCTTTAGTAGATATTGTACTAAAACCTCAATAAGATTGAAAAAAAGTGTGTTATTTTATTAAAAACACACAACGTTTACAAAACGTAGGGGACAAACCGATTGTCGTTAAAAAAGTAACGCCCCAATTGCAGATAATAATATGTTTATCGCAATTGCCTTCGGCTCGTGAGTTACATACCTCTGACTAGAGGCGTTCTGTTTATTCTTTTATCGTCGTAGTTTAGCTTTTACTATGTTTGAGTACTTTTACCTCACGAGCACGGATGAGCCATGGTTGTGTGTTGAGATATACATGCACATTGTCTATGCGTGTGTCAGCACAGAAGCTATGTGTTTATATATGTCACAACTACAACCATGTCTAACTCGCGCTCGTGAGATAAAAGTACTGTATCTAAGATATCTGTTAACCAAATTTAACGGCAACATTATATAGTTGTAACAGACTAGCTACGCACTTGAGTCATAAACCCCGAAACGCACTAGAACGTTAATAAATCATCACGGAGTACGTCAGTAAACACACCTACAAATCTTAACAACAGAATCGTTTCACAAGTACACGTCTCACTGGCGCCCGAATACCTATCCTAAGAAAATAAGAACTTGGTGTCTATGTCCACGAGGTTAGGGTTGATTTTTCCCTCATAATTTGCAGCGTAAATCAGTCGGAAGCGAATGAATCGTCTCCAGACGAGAGTTGGAGTGTCAGCACCAACAAGTACCCGCAGGGCGTCATGCCTCCCAACAAGATCACTCCCGAAGACTTGGCCAATGAGCTGCTGTGGCTTAGGATAGACCAAAACTATCTTTTGGCTGAAAAAAATAAGGTAAGTGTCTTACTGTTATATAATATTAATATGATGTATAGCTTGTTCAGTTCACGAAGAAGCGAACTCCTTTCCACGCTATGGGTTAAACACAAACTAGCTTGTAATACGAAGCAGTGGGGCGATACAAAAGGTTTAAATTTTATTGTGCTAGTCTGAGTATCCTATTACTCATCGACATGTGATGTAAGTATAATATGGTTTGACGTAACCTATGCTGTAGGAAACATAACTAACCCACCCTTGCGTAAATTAGATTATACATTTGCGTAGTCCTTTTGTGTTACTCAGGGATTAGTGTCGACGGGAGCGCGGAACCTTGTAATTATTTTGTCTGTTTGCTCTCTTTAGTTTTGACACCTTCATTTGGATCCGTTTTATGCATGGCCATGATGAATATTACTGTGCGGTCTTACGGCTGTGAATTAGAAATCTATGCCGGTCGTGTAATTGTTGCTGTGTTGTTTTACCTATAATTAAAATCAAATGTTTATCGTGTCAGTAGGCATACAATAAGTACAAGTACATTTTGTGACGTGACAACAGTGGTAATGAATAAGAGAGTAATACCTGGGCACATTTGTAACTGATGATGTATAGTGTTCCCGAATTTAATAACCCAGAAAACTGTCGAATCTCGAATGTCAAAGTAATAAAAATAAGTAGATATAGAAGATGTATAGTCTCCAATCTTAGTATATGCGAAAGAAGACCCAAAGAAACAGAAAATGGATGTACAGTCTCCCATCATAATAATATAAATAAAATGAAACGGAGGTGTAAAGATTTGCCTCTGACATGTAGTGACTATGACAAATTACTTTTTCATCTCTCCCGTTCGGGAAGTTCTTTTTTCATGAGAAGAAAGCCGGGTTGCAAGTCGCTTTTCCGACCCTACGGTGGAAAGTAATTTTTTTATAAGAGTTCTATAAGCCGGAGGCCACGCGCGGGGCTATTCAATAATAAACACGATATTATTACTGAATCCTTACAATATCATTTACTATTACTTCTATTTCTCATTTATTTTCCTCATAGTCGAAATGAAAAGTAGAGCACCCATTTCACCCTTGAACTATTGGCGAAATGGGTCACTTTCGTAAATATCTCTGGTGAAATGGGTCACTTTCGACCACAACACTACAAACAATGTTTGGTTAACAATTTACTATTTTAAAACCCGAACCGACTTCATACAATCTCTGCCACTTTGGGTTTTTTATTGTACAACTGTTAGATGAAACAAACGAAATTTAATGTAATTTAAAAAATAATTAAAGCCTTATCATTTAAATATATAAAGTAAATGTAAATCGGGACATATTATCTTATTAATATGATTGTAGTTTTTGTGTGTTAATGGCAATAAGATAAGTAGAGTTCACGACGCAAACTGGAGTACTTAAATATCACTTACCCGTCCGATTGAGATATATAGAAATTTAATAAGAGTTAGTTTCATTTGAAATATTTTATAGAACCAAATGCGAATCATTTGAAATAGCCACGTTTACTCTCCAACTACGACGCAGTAATGAGATTCGAGGGTGTAAACAAGATCATTCGTATTGGTGCATAACACTTTGGGACTCACTTTGATGCTAATGATAGGTGGTAATTTATGGAGTTATTTTATGCATCAGCGCAGCCGGCGCTAAAACATGTTTACTTTTTAAGTGTAGTCCCTCGACAAAGGCACGGCCGGTGTCACGTTCCAATGCCAGGGCGGGAAGAAATTCCGCTGAAGACATACCCTGTCATTTAGGTGCCGAAATATTAGGTTGAATGTCTTTTAAAGCAGTTTTGAATGTTGATTTTCTAGTTTATTTGCTGATATTATTGACACGTACTGTTCTTTGTAGATTCGCGAGAGAGAACTGGCGGAGTCGATAGCGAGCAGTAGCGAAGAGTACCTGAGGCACGCCGGAGACTGGAGTCCCGCGGACAGCTCCGACACTAACAGAAGCGGGTCCAGGTAAGACACGCAGAATGAGCTTTCTTTTTTGTGTAGACAGTTACACCCTTATTCATAATAGTTCATCAAGCCTATGTTAGTTAAATTGCTGCTAAAATTTGTTTGTCCTTATCTGTCACTTTTTCAATTATGTTTGTGGGAAAAGGACAAAACACATTTTAGTTAGCAGAGGTTTGTTAAATTTTATGAATAAGGGGGATCGTCACCGTCGTTATCATGTGAACAAAATTGTATGGACGTGTGTATTGTACATGCGTTGCAGACAGTTAATGCCCTAATAAAAAAATGTTAGTTTTCTATAAACGTGTACGGCACTTTCTCAATCTGATTGCGATACTTCCCCAGACGCGGCTCCCCGGCGGTGTACCAGCGCAGCCTGTCGAGCACCACGCTGGAGCCGCCGGCGCACTCGCCGCGCGCGCTGCTGAGCCTGCCGCCCGTGCGCCGCGAGCAGCGCGCGCCCGCGCCCGCGCCCGCCACCACCGGTCAGTGCACGCACTCACTTACTCACACACGCACACGCACACGCACGCACGCACGCACTCACTCTCATTCCATACGAGTACATCATCACATGAATACACTTCCCAATCTAATGCAAACAAATACCGGACAGATTCAGCCCGTCACATTACAAGACGCCGTTTGGCGATTCGAGTTGCGGGTACTACAGGCACCAGCAAAGAAAATGTTATCCACAGACGACAATATTATTTTGTTTACTTCTCGTCATTTTTTGTTTTTCTTAAATAAATGGATTGATGATTAATGCTTTATTAATACGTATTATTCTTATACTTACTTATTTGGATGAATAGTTTCTCTCATAGGATAAGTGAAAAGAAGAGTGTATTACACGGCAGCAATAGTTATTTGTTATACAAGGGTGCAAAGTTATATTTTAACCGCGAGTGTGGAATTGAAACACGAGATAGCGAATGGATTCTAGGATTGAACCACGAGCTAGCGAACGGATTCTATGGTATGTATGGACTCGCTTCGCTCGCGGTTCAAAAATAGAATCCTGAGCGAAGCGAGTGGTTCAAAATTAGAATCCTGAGCGTAGCGAGTGTTGCAACACACGAGGCATAAAATAACTTTGCACACACAAACCTTTTCACTCACTAGAGCGAGGAATTTTTTTCCTCCTCCTCGTCCTAACGTTGACAGTTGCGTCCTAAATATAGTTGTCCACTATCTAATCCCGAGAATTGGCGTAGGTACTAGTTTTTTAACACAACAACACAATATAAAATTATTGTTGCTGGACTGTCTGGACTGGCCTTTACATGTTATTATGTTTAAAAAAGTTACAAATAGCGCGTTCGGATTTCAAATATTCTTTGCACTCTTGTGGATAAAATGCAGTTTTACTATCTGTTTTTAATGAATAAAAAAGGGCTTTCCGAGCTAGTGAGGTGAAAAATTATTTCTAATTCGGGCGTGGCGGTTAGAATCCCTCACTACGCTCAGGATTCCATGTATTCTGCAATCTTTCGCTTCGTTCGGGATTCAACACGCTAGCCCTCGATGAAATATTGCATTTTGCTTCCTTGTAATACAATCTACTATTTCACGCACACTACGCACCATGTTCCTTGCTGAGCGTATCACCCTATTACCCTAATTAGCAAATTTGTTTTGCATTATACTCGTTAGGCAGTCTATCAACTAAGCTTCCCTGGGAGTTCATTTTTAATGGTCCCCTTTACTAATGTATTTACATTGTGCTTTGTTTTTTTCTTATGATCTAATAAATGGCAATACTAATCAAGTTACTCGGTGTACGTACATTGCGATGATAGGATGTCAGTACGAGTAGTAACGATTCACAAGAGCTCGGTGGATGAGAAGTTGTTTGTGTATTTTGTGTTGTTCTCATTGCTTCTTTTATTGATGGGTTATGTGAATGTGTGTCTCAAGTTAATATTTTATTACTTCGGTAAGTAACGCTGGCGTCTTATCCATTTTATGTGGCGTTTACTATTGACTCGACGTGCACTTTGAACTGCACTTGCTTCAATCCAAAAATTAAAGCAAGTTCTAGGAGGTAACGATTTGTACGCCGTTACTGTCGAAGTCTGTCTTTGCGCTATTCATAGTTCCGTGAGAACGGGGATCGTCGACTTCATATCGCATCTACGTCGTGGGTTATGGGTTATCTGTGCGTATTCCTTTAATGTATGTATTGTATTGCAGCGTGCGGCGCCGTGCAGCGCGCGGCGGAGGCGGCGCCGCCCGCCGTGCCCGCGCGCGCCGCGCGCCGCTCGCCGCGCCGCGCGCCCGACCAGCCCGACGCCGACCACAACGACCACCACGACATCAAGCGGTATGTATAAATCTATATAGAAAAATATATATACAGCGACCGTAGGCTTTCGTAAGAAGGTTCGAAACGATGATTACCGATGATAATATTTCGACCACATACCTATAATTCCTACAAACCTTGACCCGGACCATAAGCTTCTAGCAAAATCGTACAGGGTATGCGATTACGATAGATACTTTACATCCTTAGCGCTTCTTAATTAAGTGTTCTTACCCGTATAAAACGAGCACAGTCAAGTCGGGGTTTAAGTATGATTATCTGGTTATTTGTTGCAACTGCAGGGCTGCTTCAGAGTTGATGGGTCCGCTGCTGGAGGCGCCGACCCCGCTGCGCGGCGAGGTGCGGCGCCGCAACTCCGACCCCGAGCCGCGCCCCGCCGACCCGCGCTCCACCGACTACATCGGCCAGACCACCAACGGGCTCTTCCGGATCGCGGGACACAGGTCCCTATTCATACTAATTAATCCCCTCAGTAAACACTCCTGCCCGATCCCTCTCTTTCAGGAGACGAAAGCATGTGGCAAACAGTGAGACGTACGTGTATAGGCATTCAGGAGACGAAAGTATTTGGCAAACAATGAGATGTACTTGTATAGGCATTCAGGACACGAAAGCATCTAATAATCTAATAAATAGTGAGACATACTTGTACGAAAGCATGTGGCAAACAGTGAGACGTACGTGTATAGGCATTCAGGAGACGAAAGTATTTGGCAAACAATGAGATGTACTTGTATAGGCATTCAGGACACGAAAGCATCTAATAATCTAATAAATAGTGAGACATACTTGTACGAAAGCATGTGGCAAACAGTGAGACGTTCTTGTATAGGCATTCGGGAGACGAAAGCCTGTGGCCAACAGTGAGACATAGGTACTTATATAGACTATTGTTTCTCTGAGTGACGTTAAAAGTAATCACTCCATACGTAGAAACGCCTACATTATATCAAAATGCATTGGTTCGTAACGCAACTATTCTATGGAGGTAGTTAACTAGAAGGAGGAGTGAACTTGGTGGAGAGCGCTCATCGTGGGGAGAAGCGGCGTGCACTCAACGAAGTAAATAATGTATGACATGTCGACATCAACACAAAAGCGAAATGCAGTCTTATCAGTGTTTTAGGATAGTCAGGTAATTCAATCCTTCTTTTGTCAGGTTTCGAAAAGGCACTCGTTTCGCGAAAGGCGACAAGTGCGTGTACTGCCACCAGGCGATCGACGCGTTCGTCACGCAGGGCCAGCGCTGCATCGACTGCAAGCAGCTCTACCACACCAAGTGCATACAGAACAAGGGCGTCATCACCATGCCGTGCTCTAGTCCCGTCGCCGCGCCCGGCAGAGGCAGACACAAGTACAGGTAAATTAGCAGCCACAAGGCTGCCTGGTAATAATACTCGAGCTCTCCTGCCAACTTCGCGGAAGACAATGTCTCGTATATACTTTGTCACAAAGTGTTTTACTGTAAGTTGCCTCTTTAATCGTCGGATAAGAGACCAGTGAAGATGCAGATGCATCAATGACTCAACACCAAAGACAGACAAGGGTGTGAAGGTCATCCTTTAGCTTTATGCATTAGTTAGAGTACGGTGTTTACAATCTGGTGCCGTGACCAGGATCTGATTTAATATGGCAAGGTGTAGATTGTATTATATTGTAAAGGTGAATCATCTGAGATTCGCGATGGAATTCTATACAAACACATACATAAATCTATTTTCTCAGGAAACCCTACACGGGGGCCGACCACAAAAGTTCCTCAAGCACTAATTTCAACCTCACCGGCACCTCCGAGTTCATGGACCGCACAGACAAGATCATCTCGGACGCGACGGAGCTGCACGCCATGCAGAACTTCATCACCAAGAAGATTTTCCAGATGGAGTCCAGTGAGAATGAGAAGCAGTCGGAGGTGAGTCAATAAGATTGTCCTCTAATATTTATTTATTTATTATTATTTATTTATTAATAAGTATAATATTTCAGTTTCACGGAAAGGTTCGATAGCATTCCGCATTATTAACATACATTCCACTTTTTTAATCGGATTTTCACCCGAAACTACATAAAAGGAACTTAATAAGAAAGGTTAAATGATTATGGAACAAAAGCCGTATCTCTCTCCAAGATGTTTGCCAGACGCAAATGTGATGAGCTTAGTCGCAGCCCGTTTTAACCACAATAATCCCCTAAAAACGTGCTGCAACAGCTCGGTTGATTTTAGGATGTCCATGAACCATAATCATAAAGTGAAAATGTCCACAGGTGGACAGGGTATTCAAGCACGCGCTCCGCGAGTTCAAAGACAACCTCGTGGCCACGTACAGCGTCGTGGAGACGCGCGGCTCGGCGCTCAAGTACAAGGACCTGATCGGCAACTTCCTGCACGTGATGGAGACCGTGTGCGCGCGCGAGGGCTCCACGCTGTCCATCACCATGGGGGTCAACGCCTTCCGCGGGTTCATGGACGAGTTCATGAGCCAGCACGACACAGACAAGGCGAGGACCAAACGGAAAAAGGATAAGAAGAGAAAAGTGAGTTAGCTTATCTCTAACACTATATATATTTTTGTTATTAAAAATGTAATTTCTCTTGCCCAGCATCTAGCCAAGGGGCAAAGATGAGGCCGACGGTGAAACGAACTCACCCAGATGATGCCTATTCGCTCGTTATTCAAACATAGATCAAAAACTCTATAATCATTACCAGAATTTATTGTCTTCCATTGATGCAAAAGTGTGTCATGCTATATATCCAGCTACGCATTTGTTTCTACTGGGGTAATAAAGGCCTACTTGTAATTATGCTTGTTTCGCGTTCATTGGCCCAGTGTACGTACCCGGCGATAAGCGTTCCCCTCCGATCCGATATAGGTTCAGACTCACTCAACCGATTTAAACCTTTTCCATCACATAAGTTTTACAGATGTGTCAGTTTATGTCCAAGGATTACAGATATTTTAAACGACATACGTGTTTGTTTTGTCATTTACTTAAAGTTAACATGACTTGACTTATTTTTTTCAATTTCAGGTGGATGATCCAATACAGTACAAAGGACACACATTTATACTATCGATGATAAACATTCCGACGGAGTGTGAGATCTGTAAAACTTTCTTCATGTGGCCCATAGAGCGCTCTCTCATCTGCCAGACGTGTAAGCTGGCGTCACACAAGAAATGCTACATGAAGGTAACGCAACGCTATTTATAGTACAATTTCCTGGTAGAAAATAAACATATGATATATCTTATTTATATTCAGCTACTGCGTGCTTCAACATAAAGCATACTGAAATATTTAAAGCAATGTTTGTTTTTTATTGTGAGATTGGCTCGTGTATGTTCCCTCGCATCTCCCGAGCCCGGAGATTCCCGAAAACATACCCCTTTAGCAACAATGGGCGCGGTAGACGGTAGCTTAAATGCCATTAAAGTATTGGAGTATAGAACGTGGTCAACCCAGGGGAAGATCAGCACTATCCACTAACGATCGTGACCAACGAGACCAGTGAAACGAGTACAACTAGCGTTTATGTCACGTCTTTGATATCGAATCGTTGTTCTGACAGTGGTGGTTCGTCTCAATCCTTGTGTTTTCGGGTATTCATGGAAACGCCGTTACTTGTACATGCAGAAAATATCCACAACACAGGTTTTGTCCACATTTAATCGAGTTTGGCAAGTGTACTTGGGTCATTGTCAGATTTACGTTCGTGTCTTTTCGAGGGACATATCAAAAGTTAAGGGCCAAAAAGCTTAATTTTGGATTCGTCTAGTAACCCGCATAAACGGTATTTCCGTAACTATAAATCCATGTAATAAAAACATAACTTACATGTACATAAGCTTTTAACTATTGACCACCGGGTGGACAACTTTTGTTTTTACAACTGACAATGACCCACTTAGTGTGTGTGAAGAAGTTTCACAGTAAATTGTTGATGATTGAATGATTGCAGGTGTCAACGTGCCGCAAGGAGTCGGGCGCGGCGGGCGCGGCCATCGTGGGCGCCGTGGACGCGGGCGGCCGCGAGCAGTTCGGCGTCGTCAAGCGCGGGAAGGTACTACTCGTGCACATCACGAACAATAATACTGTACTCGAGCACGGGTACAGAACGCGGGCTCTATAAACGCGGCCAAACGGCGAGTTAGGAGCACGTGCTATGCGGCTAGCGCGTGCGAGCGCGATGCCATGATTAGCTGTCCAACGTCGGTTTTGAAACCTGTACGTAAGTTGTATTAATTATTCTGTGCCTCTATACGCAATACAGTGGCAAAATATCCCGAACATGACTTGAATGTCAAGAGCGTGCAGATATTTTTGTCACTTTGGTAACGTACATATATTTATGCCTCCACATCACATACTGTAAACGCACATAAGGCGAGCTCTATATTGTAAATCTGTAACACGACCTAAGAGCTAGTAGGAACCGCATGCCAATGAACTGACTACTAGGCTATCCTTACAGATAAGTTCAAACGATTGTGAGCTCAAATTACATTTAACTGTAAATGTTTAACAAGTGTCATTAAAGTCAATTCTGATTTTGCTTAATTGCGATTTGCATCATTATTTACACGACTGTTCAAAAAAAGGAGTGTAATGTGTAATGTTTCCTCACATTTTTAAAAGTGTCTGATCGTATGTCAATTATTATACAAAAGAAATCGAAACAGTACGATAAGCGTTTCTGTTTCAGGTGTTTGGCGTGCCTCTAAGCGAGCTGCCGACGGGCGACAGCAATATCCCAGTGGTGGTGGACCGCCTCATTACCACCATCGAAATGACCGGCCTCTACACCGAGGGACTCTACAGGAAAAGCGGACTCAGTTCGAAGGTATAGTCCACTGACAAGTTAATTAGCCCTTAGTCGTGAATTCACTGAAAGTACTTTTTTCTCTCACTTTTGAAACTACGTTTTATTAGTTAAAACATTTTAAGAAAGTTATCAGCAAAGAAGAAAGGAAGTTATGAGACCTTAACGCGCTGCTTGGCGTCACAAGCGGCAATAAGGCGCGGTGCCTGCTTACGATAAGCCAAGCCGTATGCTCGTTTGCCACCGACGTGGTATTAACACTTACTGCCACACAAATCTTGAATGTACCCCAGAAACCGATGTACCTACATATAGCGACGGCCCGAACCCGCCTAGTGGGCGCTGATTAACTTTTCTCAGGTTCCGAACAGCCCGAAGCGCCCGCTAGTCGGATTTCGAGCAGTGAATTCCTCATCTTTGCTCCCTGTGTAGACGCGGGCCAAGAGCAATCCCATTTTTAAGTATAAAAAAAGAGAAAGTGTTAAAACAAGTTGTGTATGTGTGTGTGTGTCCGCAGGTGCGCGAGCTGCGGCGGCTGCTGGACGAGCGGCCGGAGGAGGGCGTGGAGCGGCTGGAGCTGTACGCGGTGCACGTGCGCGCCTCCGTGCTCAAGGGCTTCTTCCGCGACCTGCCCGAGCCGCTGCTCACCTTCGACCTCTACGACGACTTCATCCTGGCCGCCGAGATCACCGACCCCCAGGTATTATCATTTGTTTATTCATAAAAAATAACAAATCTGCTAACTAATATGTGTTTTGTCCCTTTCTCACACACATAAATGTCAGAGTGACAGATAAGAACAAACGAACTTTATCGGCATAATATAGGTTTGATGAACGATCATGAATAAGGAGGTTAATAATCTTTATTGCAATATCACGTAAGTACTATACCGAGGGGCTGTGGCCAAATATTAACCGGAGAAGTTTATTTATAAATGTATATCGGCGCCAGTTGATAGCGCATTACTCTTGTTAATAAACATGAAACTCATTGCGATTAACATTAAAGTGTGTTGTGCATTTACGTTAATTCAGCATCAAATAGCAGTGGCTAAAGTGGCCAAATGTATCAAAACACGTCTTTATCATAAATGGCCAAAGCCATGGTCAATTGCTACAATTTTATATAATACTATACAAATATTCTTAATTGTTCACCAAACGGAGTACTTTAAAAGAACAACAGAAATTAAATTACACGTAACAGTGGTAGACAACAGGCGGTCTCTAACAAGCGATCTCTTCCAGACAACCTTTGGGCAGTAGAAACGAAACTAAAAAATCTAAATTACTTGAGTAGGTGAAACATAAAAATAGAGTATAAACAACCTATAATACTAACTATAACTATAAGAAGCACCATAAACTTATATTATTTGGTGCTGTCTGTACCATAAACGCGCTATTTCGAAGCCTATGGTATTAATAGTAGATTGTGTCTCAAGGGAGCAAAATGATATATTTACGGCGAGGGCGGTATCTTGAATTCTGAGTGAAGCGAAAGATTCTACAATAGAATCTTGAGCGTAGCGAGGGATTCTAAAGTAGAATCTTGAGCGTAGCGAGGGATTCAAGTGTTTACGCCCAAGACGGAAATAATTTTGCTACCGTGTGACACATACTGCTTTTCACACCGTCTATGAGGCCCGCTGCTAAAACATGAAATATTTTACAAATGATTTTAATACAGAATTTCACATACTGCTTTTCACACCTTCTATGAGGAAAAGAGTCATTGTTGCCCTCAAATGAGGGAAGAAAAGTACATCTTTGATACCTCATTCGAAGGCAACAATAACTCTTTTTTGAATAGCAGGTGTGAAAAATGTATTTTTATCGTATTTTTCATTTTGTTTGCAGGAACGAGTATCCAGCATATTCACGATTCTTAGAAAGTTACCCAAACCTAACTTCGATTTGGTGGAGAGGCTAATATTCCACTTAGCGAGGGTAGCATTAGGGGAAGAAAATAACAGGTAAACACAATGCATATTATTCATAATTTAGCTAGATGCTTTCCGTTCGCAATACGGTCTTACTTTTCAAAGGTTTTCAAAAGAGAAGAGTTATAAAGACATCAGTTTTCATTTTGCGCTGTTCTCTAACAAGCTGGTTAGTTCTCTAATAATCAGAAAATATTTTTCAGCCAGTCACGCCGAACATACCCAAAGCGTATAGTGGTTGGGTTTTGGTTGTGTGAGTCCAATCCATTGTCTTATTGTGCGGTTTTGCTACCGCGCAATCATCATTATCATCCGCCATAAAAGATTTTTACCGGATTATCAACTCAAAGGATTTTGCGGTTTTAGTAAATAAAGCCATTGTTACATTAAGGGTCGATTTTTCAATCGCCAGCTAAAATTATCCGTTAGTTACAATGAAAAAGGAATCAGAAGGAAGTGACATACCTACAAAAAAAGTGTGTGATATTGTCATATTGCGATGCGCGAATAATGGCGGCCTCTAGTGCTGGGAAGACAAGTTTTTAAATCTAAAATTCATCGACTTTACATGTGTTTATCGTATGTACAGAACTTTTATCTCATACTAGTATGGCTGTATGGCAAACCCGCGCTCGTTAGATAAAAGTACTGTAAATAGGTATGTGGTTGTGCAGAATGGGCCCGAACGCGCTGGCGATAGTGTTCGCGCCGTGCATCCTGCGCACGCACAAGGTGCAGCCGGCGCAGGACTCGCTGCAGGACATCGCGCGCCAGACCGCCTGCCTCGAGGCCATCCTGTCCGACAAGATCCGCACCGTCAGTACACCGCACTACTACACACTACACCCTACACATGCACACCACCAGACCACCACAC
Organism: Epiblema foenella; assembly: GCA_963556455.1. NCBI lineage: Eukaryota > Metazoa > Arthropoda > Insecta > Lepidoptera > Tortricidae > Epiblema > Epiblema foenella. Next base: position 7,680,217 of record OY747113.1, on the reverse strand, counting down.
CAACGATCCGATCCGACCGATCTATCGATAGGTTGTGCTATAGTTGCATAGCGACTCGACGTTGAACGTTCATTCGTTCACTCTGCGATTACTATTTTATCGATTAGTTTGAGAGATCGTTCAAGAAGTCGTTTTGGTTATTTCTGAAACGTACTAAAACTCAATAATGAAGTACTCAGCCGTTTTCATTCATTAATTCACCAATAAAAAGATGATCCTTCATGATAGATGATTGGACATAGGCTAAATTTAATTCGCGTCTTTAGCCTGCGTTTTTTATAATACCCGGGTGGTGCCGCGTGGGTAGCTAGTTAATATTTGGTTTAGAAATAAGAAAATACATACCAAATTTATGCGCGACAAAGGCCAATCTATCGACAACATACATTTAGCGAGGCCCTCTGACGGCGCAAGAAGCAATGTTGTAAATTAATAAATAGGGATGGTGACTAATGTTACATTTTATAACATAATGTGGCTATATGGAAGGAAAACCATCAAATTATCACAATAAATTAATTAAAATCATAAAAATATTTTGGGACTATAAAAAATCCCAAAAACGTTGATTTTTGTTTATTGTGTGGCAACTATATAAACGCACAAACGGCAAATTTCCCTTTTTTCCATACATCGGTAGGTACTACTAAGCCACGTACTCGGTGACGTCACGCCTGTGTGCCTCTCATTTACGTCTTTTGTGTTGCTCTAATGGTAGTTGGTCCCATACAAACATATGATCGTCTGTAGAAACTGGTTCGAATAAATAAAAAATTCGAGAATTTTTTTTTGTTATGATGCATATTACGCGCGAGGCAGGCGCAGGGGGCTGAGCCATACCTACTCGTTACTCGTTAGTCGTAATGCCGCCTCGGGTTGCACGCAGGTCCGCGGCATGCTGCAGGACATCGCGACGCTGGACACGGCGTGCCACACGGCCACGGACCGCCTGTCCTCGCTGCGCGCCGGCGCCGCCGAGCAGCGCGAGGAGCGGCTGCTCGTCGGGCACATCTGCGAGATACAGAAGGAGAAGGCCATCCTCACCTCCAACCTGCCCACGCTCATCAGGTACGAGCACTAACGCCGCTAACTACGCGCCGCAGATAACCTGTTCAGCGCCGTAAATAGGTTAAAAAAAGAAAAAATATAGTGTATGCATTTTTATAACCTTGAATAAAATACGGTAAACGGCTGATTACATATTTATGACATCGACTGTATTTATTTCTAGCTTTGTAAATAACCACGAACTATATTTTGTGCTTTTACAGGTTGAACATACAAACAAATTGCACGATTTTCAGGGAACTTCTATAGATTATCGGATGTTTTTACGACAAAATATATTTGATATTATGTGCTGTTCAAAATCGTACTAGCGTTTATCAATATGCGGTTGATCTACGGAAACGTGAAAATGCCAATGCCAACTATATTATTTATACTTGTGCCTCTAAACCCGTGTCGCTTCGTGTCGCGCTGCATGCCGCCGCCGTCTCTGACGACCGCATACCGCTGCCCGCTCGCCTTATAAGCTTTTCGTTCGTACGCACACAGTCTGGTCCTTGTTACTCGCCCTAAACATTCTTAATCAATTTATGCACACTTTTTTGAATAAATATGTGTTTATTGTGAAATCTGAGAAATGTTGTGATTTTTGAAACGAGCTTTTATTGACAACTGTACTATTTTTTGCACAGCCATCAACTACTTATAATGAGAACCACCTCGATGGTAGTTATAGATGGCCAACTTGTGCCATCGTCAAACCAGCTCTGTAATATAATAATATAGCGCTGTCACCCGATTGACATATATATGTTCAAATGGTTATATCATACCAAGCCAAAGCGCCAAGCTTTTTCACCTCATTTTTACTAAAAATATTGAGGGGGATTCGCTCTAGTGTTTTTTTAACCGACTTAAAAAAAAAGAGAAGGTTCTCAATTCGACTATGTTTTTTTTGTATGTTTGTTACGCGATTACTCTGCCATTTTTACACAGATTTGGAAATTTATTTCTGTTTGAAATCATATGCTTCCAGATTGGTCAGGTTGTTATCAAAGTTCAAATCTTATAATAGGAACTATGAGGAATTGAGGGAACTCCTCAAAAGTTCAAGGGAAACATATCGCGATTTTAGTATTTTCGGTAAAAAACCGAGCATTTCCATTCAGAAAGTAGCATTTGGTGAACGCGAACTGATGAAGAAGACCACGGATGGTAATCCAAAACTCCTAGTGTCCTTCATGGTTAGCGCTAAGATATTTCGATCAAGACTCTGAAGCGACAAAGAAAACACTAAAAGTAAAAACTAATTGCCTAACTTCTGACAGGTCAATATGAGACTACGCTTCTTATCTATCTTCTATCTATCTAAATATGTAAAAGAAGTCCTGATCTACCATCAACGCACAGCCGAAACTACTGGAACTAGAAACTTCAAATTTGGTCCAGAGCTTACTTTTATGACGTATGCAAGGGATAAGACGGGATTTTTGGAAATTCCACCCGTAAGGGGATCAAATAGCGGTGCAAAGTTTGTATGGGAGAAAAATTTTTTTTGAGCTAAAGACGTAAAAAGGTTACGAACTTAAATCCAAAGAAAGTGTTTTCAGCGTTTTGCAAAATTCTACCCCTAAGATGGTAAAATAGGGGTGCAAAGTTTGTATGGGAGAAACTTCTGTTTTAGAGTTAGAGACTTAAAACTTCGTGTATGGACTCTCTGTTTAAATACAACAAAACATGTTTCAGGGTTTTTCAAAATTGCTCCCCTAAAGGGATGAAAAGGGGGTTCCAAGTTTTTGCGGGGAGCAAATCTTTACTTTTCTTAAAAATCGATATGTGTGTCGTTTTCGAGGTTCCTTGAGGCGCCGATTACGAAAATGACACGCATTTTTTAATCAAAGATGGCGGACTTTTGTTTTTCTTAAAATTGATATGGGTGTCATTTTTGTAGTTTCTTGGGGTGCCGATTACGAAATGACATCCGTACATACCTACATACGTAGGTGCAACTGAGAATCTCCATTTTTGTAGACGGTTAAAAATTACGCTTACTACGCGGGCGAAGCCGGGGGAACAAGCTAGTTGAATAATGAAGGTGTTGTAATTTTTGTAGTTGGTGCTATTTCGTCAACTTTAAGTCATTTCTTTGGATGGCACAGACTTAAAAATTGCAATAACTTCATTGTTCAATATGAAGCGTAGTCTCATATTGACATAATAGAAGTTAGGCAATATTTTTTTTTTTAGTTTTTTTTTCTTTTGGAGTCGGTTTTTTTTGTATAAACACAAACAGCAAGGAGCCTTGACGTACATCCCATGTGGTGAGAGTCCCGTCTCATCGAAACTATTTCTAAATGCGACTAATTTCAGGACCGTATGGGTGTGCGACCCGGAGCCGTCTCACGTTCTCGGCTCCACGTCTATCCCCGTCTGCTGTTACCGAAGATACTCCTCCCGAGACTCTTCGGAGTTGCTAGTCGTTCAGAAGACTGTTCCGGACGAATATGTCGACGAACTAACATAAACGATCACACGTAATGATATCCTAATTGAATTTTACGAGGCGAAGCGCACACGGCATTTGAGGTGTTTTCGATCAACTGCATATAGATTCGTTAGGGTTTTGACACGTTAAGATTTATTTTTGTTGTTAATTAATAATAGATTCGTTCGGGGTTTTAGACGTTAGACCAAATTCAAAATTCAGTTTTGGAGAAAAAATATTATCGTCACTTGTATGTAATAAATCCCGGGAGTTTCTGTCGTATTAAAATTTATAAGGAAACGAATAATGGTTGTAGTGGTGGTGGTGGTAATGAATGATTTCCTAAACGCGTCAGCAAAGCAAGCGATCATAATTTAGAACCGGTTCGACATATGTCGAGAGATATTCGGCCGTAAAGACGTGAGTTACCGTTTTCATTATATTTTATTAATACCGTCACTTATCACAATCAACAGCCGTTAATGAGGAGGACGAAGCGTTATAATTATTCTATATCTTATCTTGCATCTTTATACTTTATAGAGCCAACCGGTAGTGATCACTAATACTTGTAACAAATATATATTTTTAACCGCAAAATTAAATCTTACTGTAGTTGAGGGTTTATTAGCTTATGAGTACGACGTCTTCACTGTAAAAATAAGCTAATCGCAACTTGACACTTGGCACAATTGTTTCTACGTTCATTTTATCCGTAGTCTTATTAAACACGTCTTCCCGTCTGCACCTTCCGCAGTGCAGACGCTCAATGTCTGGCCACGTGCCCAAGGTACCTTTAACCCTTTAACCGCCATCGTCTAATATATCAGACAAAGTGACAGTGTAATGTCAATTTCTTGATAGATATATTAAATAGAGTTGAAAACTGCGCGATCATAATCACAGTTCCATATTTATGTTTTATATCAATATTGGTATTATTTAAAGTGTTTATATTTAATAAGGAAAAAAAAGAATTGCGAGTAACTTTTTAGAGACTCGGCAGTTAAAGGGTTAATAAGGAAAGTATATCATGGCACTTGGTAACATGTTGTCGTGTTCAGGGCGACGTCCGACGACGACCTGCTGTCGGCGACCGAGCAGGACGGCGAGTTCGGCAGCACCGACGACCTGAGCGGCGCCGCGCTCGCCGCGCGCTCGCAGCGCCTGCTGCACCGGCAGCTCTCCTCCGACGACCCCATCATGGTCTAGCCGGCGTGACGTCACCTGCCTACCTACTCTGATACTGAGGATACATCACGGTGACCGCCCAAGATTGTTCGCGTCGCTGGCGTACGACACCACGTCACTCAGGTGCGGACGCCTGCTGCACCGGCAACTCTCCTCCGACGACCCCATCATGGTGTAGCCGGCGTCACATGCCCCTCTGGTACCGCGTGTTGTGAGAGGATGACCGGACAAGTTTCCTTGCTTCGCTGGCGTACGCACGTCATACTGGATCGGCAATTGCCTGAGGTGCGGCGGCCGGCCAGATAGTTAATTTTGTTCGTGAAGGATGCGAAACAAAAAAACTATTAAGATTTAATAAACTATTTCAAAGAATGGCGGGACACTACCTTTCATCAAGCCCGAATTTAGAGAATAGTATTCATTTTGCTGTATCCATAGAAAAGTTGCATTTTGAAAACAGCTCACTTATCTCGTACACATGATGACTTGACGGTACAGCCTAACGTCAACAGATACAAATAAATACAAATGGGCAGAGTAGTAAACAGGGTTTAAAATAAAAAAAGATGCTATCAGATCAAGAGCTGTCAAGTTTACCCGCTATTAGGAACTAGGTGTGAAAAGCAATCTTTTGTTTAGTTGTAGGGGTTGACGCCCACAAATGTACTATTCGAGCCTATAGGAGGTTGTATACAAAACTCATCCGACCAGTTGCATCGATATTCTTGCCGTGGTATGTTACTATGGTGCGGTGGAGATGTGTTAGTCACTAGTGTTGATGTTTACTTGTGCGGTGAAATGTGATCGTTGTCTTTATTACGTTAATGTTCAAAGGTGTGGTCCCGAACGGACAGGCCATTTTCTGTTCCTCGGTTTCTTGATATTTACATCAGAATGTCTTCGTGGTCGTTATTACTATTCCTACTGATGTTGACGTTTCTCATTTGTTAAAGTTACTGTATTCTTGCCAGTAGTCGCGCTACGAGCACTCAGTAGCGGCGGTTTTGCACGCGCGGCCGAAGGCAATCTAGACGAGTACTTAAATAGTTATAGCGATCTCATTTGCAAGAATTTAAAGTTTTATTGTAAGATTTTGACATTCCGTTTTGTGTCGAATCTGTTCACGCGAAGCATTCCAAATTTCACATATCAGAGATTGAAGCTTTGTTAAGCGGAAAATACCGATGAGTAAAGATTATAGTTTGTCTCCGGCCGGCGGTGAACCGGGCTCTACCTGCGCAGAGGACTGCACGCGTCGCCGCGTGTACACGAGCTTACCTCGGGGCGCTTGCGTCCCTCGCGTTTCCAAATGATATTATGAAAAGTATTTTTCATACACAGTTTATCTTGGCACCGACATTATATTTTATGATATATTTTCTGTCTGTACATATGTAAAACTTTATGGAATTAGTAATATTATTTTATATATCGATTCGATATATTTGAAAATATTAAATTGAAATTCCTATTTGTTTAGGCGATAGTATGTCGATTGTGATTCAAATTCCGTAATCGTTAGAATTAAGAATAAACTATTTTTATCCAATATTACAGTCATTATAGTTTTTTACTCTACAACTTTTTTAAACGTACTGTCTCCATTTTTAACATTAATGAACGTGCTTATTTATTTTGAACATTTATTTCCGCTCCTCCACCATGACATACGCAATCAGGTTGCCATAATTGTATAATTACACAAAAGAATATTGCAATAACATGAAAATATACCTATTTTGATTTATATTTTTTTATTTTGCTTCATTATCTAAAGACTGTCTATGAATAAGCTACTGAATTAATTATTAAGTCACAAATATTTTACCTGCTTTTTAATATTAGTTAGTCAGCTATTACTATACAACGAATATCTGAGAAAATTATCATTTATATATTCATGTACCTTTGAGTCCTTTGACCATGATAGGTGTGTCGCTCAATCGTGTTCAGGAAGGCGCTTTCTATTAAGTTTAATTATGCTTCAGTAATACAACGTTTATTATGCCATAATATTCGTTTAGAATCTCAGAAGGGCAATGACTTATTTATAAATTAGCATAGAAAAATAATAAACGAAAGTCTTCTGTAAGTTGAGTATTATGTTCAAAATTTGGTGCAAAGCATTAAAGGTGGTTGCGTGTATGTTCTGTGCCTTTTCTATTTTGTTAGAGCCACTAGTTGCCGTGTTTGTTGTTGTCGGTGCTCGCTGCGTTGTCGGCACTCCTAGTAAACTTGTCTTTAGCCGCTCCTGTTGATTGGATATCGCGTTTTGTTTTTAGCTATTTTATAGAATTTCCCTTATTTTCAATTTACCTTGAGCATTGGGAACTTACTCATAGGTATTTTATAAGATAAGTTATGTATTTTTTAAAGAATTAATATTTGTACTATAAAAAACTATGGACACTTTAGAAGTGTTTGTAAATTAAGTTTCATTTAGCGATTTTAATTATGTAAATATTTTTATTAGTGTTAAAAACTATTTCTAGCCAAGTACCACATTTTATTTAAGAAACTGGTAAAACTTTATCAAACACGAACTATTTCGTTTCTAAAAGTGCCTATCAATTTTATTGTTTCATATGTATATGCCCTTCAGGTGCCTGAATAAAAAGTATTTGCAAAATGGAAATTTTATCTTAATATGAACATTACAAATATATGAAGGGCAGGTTCTGCCAGCTCGAAGCCGTTGTTGATGAACCTGTTACTATAGGTTACTGTTACGTATGTATCATATGTCTGCTTCGGACTTATCATGTCTAATGTAAATTTAAAACACGCTTTAGCCATTCTATCGTGACTATCGCTTGTGGCATATAGCATTCTATAAAAGTTATTTAAACAAATATTTGACATGATATTACTCGGATATTTTACTAAATATGATCAAGAGACATATTTATTTAGTGAGAATAGTGTGCTACGGACCAATACTATGCTATGCCGTTCAAATGTTTCGTTAGATCATATTTCTGTACGCTATTTGACTGTGAACATCCTACGTAATTGTTAATCTTGTAATATACTAATAACATGTATATTGTTCAATTTATTGTTAGGGCTCCTATAATGTGTCAATATAATGAAATGTAACCAAAATGTTATACTGTATACAAACTATGAAAAAAATAAAAAATTGCTGTGGAATTCAATGTTTTATTTTTATTAATTGGTACATTTTTATTTTACATTTGTATGTTATCTACTCTTTCAACTGAGTTTGCCATGGTAAAAGCCCAATAGGGCACAGAGTCCAATTATAATTTGCGGAAGCTCTTTGCCAAATACCAGTTTGAAACTGGTCTTCTGTAACTGTGTCATATCTGACTTCGAAACTCTCCTCACATACCTCCATGCAGTCGGAGTCGGGATCTTGGTCTACTACTCTGCTTGTTTGACTTGATTGCAAGTCATCAATCGTATATATCTTAGATGACTGCACGGCACTTGACTCTCTTGTCTCTGGCATTGAAATTAATTTTGCTAACTTAATAATTTTGTCCATATTTGTTTTGGGTACAGTTGGCTCAATTAAATCAAGTAAGGCTTTAATAAAGTAAAACAGATATGGATTGTATGCAGATATAATAGGTTGAATAAATTTTATATCTGTCCATTCTGTAGGGACACTTTTGTGTAGGTCCAGCAGGAGTCCGCTTTGTTTCTCATTAGGGAACCAGTGGTGAAACAACTGCTTTAAGTCCTTTTTTTTCTTATTTATGGTTTCATCTGGATCAGAACTGAAAAATAAATAGTATCTACTACTTTGTGTCTCAAGGGAGTAAAATAATGTATTTAGGGTGAGGGTGGTATATTGAATCCTGAGTGAAGCAACAGAATACAACTCGTTGCTGCACTTAGGATTCTAAACTAGAATCTGCAAATATTTTATACACACTGCTATTCAGAAAATTATTGCCCTCAAATAAGGGAAGAAAAGCAAATTTGGACAATCATTTAATGGCAACAATGACTTTTCTGAATAGCAGTTGTGAAAAGTTATTTTTAAAAAGCCAAAAAATTATTAAACTGGGAGTGACTTACCCTTTTATTTTCTGATTGAATAACACAGATTTTTTCAATGATTGCAAAATTTCTGAAACCCAGAGGGCAGAGAGCTTACGCTGTTGGTTGTCATATTCGTCATCTTGTGTTAATTTGATCAATTCCAACACAAAGTCCATTAGTAAGTCATGAGTTTGTAAGAAAGAGAGCAACACTTCAAAACATTGCACATACTGAATGCTGAGCTTGCTTTTTGTATGAAAATCTGATTCACTCAAATAGTTTAGTAGTTCTGCAGAAAGGAAGAGCGAGTCTTCACTGGTTAATGCTTTATTCACTAAGGCAGAGGTGTTCCTGGACTTTAACAGTCTCTTAGTATTGCAATTAAGAAGGTTGATCAAAGATGTTATAGACACAGTCTTTAGGTTGGAGAAGTCCAAGCTATTAGTGAATAAGTCCCTTGCATCACTTGTTATTGCTTCCCTCATGTTTATGTCAGGTATTTCACTCAAATTTTTTATTTTACAACTTTTACTGGCGCATATGCTCAATGAGGCACAGAAATTGATCAGAACTGCAATTTTATTATCACCAGTAACTATTTCTTTTTGACCAGAAATAAAATCTTTGATAAATTCCCTATGCCTAGACCAATAGTTATTGTTCAGCCATTCCAGGCCTATTGCAGCTGCATCTCTTAGTATCTCAATTGATGGTAGAACATTGTTATGTGCAGTGTCGTGTCTTAAATCGATAATCCAATCGGGAACGTCTGAAACTCTGGCGGCTTGGTGTAAACTCGCACCTTTGGCTATTTCTGCGTCTAGCATGTGATTTACAAACCGCATCATCGCGGTGGCGTATGCCAAGCGTAATAATTTTTCATTGGTCACTGCATTGCTAGAATCTTGAATGTGAACTTCGAGCAGGCCAAGTGTAGACTCAATGCCAGCCGGCAGAGACGGGCATCTGGCTTTCCAAACTAACAATATTTCAAGCCCTTCTTGTTTACTTGTTAATGAGGGTGCGGAAAATATCTTGTCATAAGCTTCAAACCACTCTTTGCTATTGAACCAGGGGACAATTTGATAGGATTGAGACATTTTAAGTATACAGCTTAAAATAAATTCAAATGTTTGAAAAGTATTCCGCGTGTTTCGAAAGTCAAGTCAACACTCGTACAGAGGGCCTACTTCGAAATCCAAACTTCGTATCGTGCCATCCCTTTCACTCTCGTGTTATACAACATAAGAGTGAAAGGGACGGCACGATACGAAGTTCGAATTTCTATGTTCGGAGTAGGCCCTCTGCATTTGCATTTTAAGGTTAAACAACTTACAACAACTGTCACTGTCACTACGGTTATGTTCCGAATCACGCTTACAGCGTCAAAGCGCGCTCACGATCAGACCGATTCACGCTTAACCATCACATGAGAAGTTGTGAGGTCATGGATGGCGCTCACGGAGCAGTCGTATTCAAAACTTGGTTATATAGGCTAGATAGTATGAATGAATAAGCATCTTACACTACATCACACTCCCAAGTGTAACATGACACATGCTTGATAGATCTGAGGGGCTACCGCGAACCGAAAACGAACGAAGTTCGAATATCTCCCTCTTTGTCGCACTTGCCAATTCGTGCGGCAGAGAGGGAGATATTTGAACTTCGTTCGTTTTCAGTTCGCGGTAGCCCCCCTGAAACAAAACATCACTCACGCGACCTTGAGCGCGCTAAGAGATTCGGACTGGCTGTCAGCACTGAAAGCGCTGCGTTGTTAGCGTGATTCGGAACACGGGGATTATGTGTCGAAGGAAGTACGGGCGATTTTGGAATGAGAAAGATGAAAGTTTGAGTGTTCGAAAATAACTTTTTATCTGGCCAACTCAATATCATTACTGTATAAGAGTATTTTTCACCCAAAAAAAGGTACAAAATAATCTCCTCAGCTATTTTCCTACAGCTACAGACCCGATTGTCAAATCAAATTCGCGTTAGCATAATGATAGGGTCAGTAGGTGGGTTTACGGCCTGTTCATTTGATGCGCCAGTTTGCAGCCACTTGGATAAGTTGATGAACTAAAAGGATATCTTCTTGTTTTTTAATATATTGCCATTCAATAGCAACTAATTAAAACGCATACGACACTATTTCTTTAGGGCATGTAAAACTGTAAATATCTAACTGAAAAAACTTCGTTCTTCAGAAGGCCAAGCTGACGCAGGCCGCGCAACTGGCCAATATCGCTAGACCATGACTAATTGCGCAAATTCGTTGACTAGAGAAGGCTGAACGCCTGATGATTACAAGGCTTTTCAGTATTGATAAGAGTATCGAATACGCGAGTCATACCTCGCTAGTTGTAAATGAATGAGTTCGCAATACTTGTTTCACGAACCAAGTCAAGAAGTTTTCTTGGCAAGTGAAATATCTTTCTCAGTTAAAGCAGATATCGTATCAACGAACCTTTTTCTCTGTTGCATATGTCTTCTAAAACAATTTGTAAATCCTTTCCTTGTTCTTTACCCATTTCAGTTTATTGTATGGTGTGCCAAAGGAAGATTCATCATTTGCATGCCCCTATTCCGTTTGTGACATGTTCTTCCATTTCTCTATCGCCGATTACATTTTGCTAATAGATAGAGAAATTATTGATGCCACATCAAATATATGTGTGTTTTCCTAATAGAAATTCTTGACAGGGTAATTAAAATAAAGCAAAGTTGATAAGAATTATGTTTTTATTAAAAAATCGATTCCAAAGCAAATTCACGTTACAATTCGCATGCAGTTAAAATGCAACATCCAGGTACTTAAGGCATGTCGGGAGCTCTCGGCTTGCACCCTTGGAATAAACGGTTTCACAGTCGATAAACATTTCTTTCATACGCGTTACTAATCAGGACGTCCAGTTTGTTTAAAAACTAGAAAAAAATTACACTATTGAATTGTTACTTTTCAGATATTAAAACAGTGAATAAATTAATTACTCTTAAGATACAATGTTGTTGGCACAACAGTAATAAATTTACGTGTTGTATTTTAAGTGAATGCGGCGTTTTCACTGCTTGCGATTGGACAGTTCAGTTTAAATGCACATTTTACTAAGTTTTCGGACACATAGACGACAATCAAATATCATTTGAAAACACTAAGCTTTTAAGTGAAATCAACAGACAAAACATGTAACAAAGTTCGAGTGAGTTAGTAGAAAACAACAAATTCAAAAAAGAAAATAAGCCGATTCGAGGAATTGTCATCAAGATGATAGAGCGCGACTGTGGCACTACAACTACTTAATGATCGCTCTAAAGCCCGACTTTCATTACAATACGCATACGCACACACGACTCTAGTTTCAGAGAACATTGTCCTGACACTTGTAATTTCCATACATTTTATAACCTAGTCATTTAGGTTATAAAATGTATGGAAATGACAGCTGTCAGGATTGACTTCTTATCTGAAAATCACTTTAGCCGAGTATCTCACATATTACAATTCGGTATCGTAAGGAGCGAATCTACTTTTAAATATATGTACTTTGCGGTGAGTTAGGGTCCGAGACTAGTCATGTTGCGTTCAGTGCGTAATCAGAGACGAGTTTAACAGTCAGGGGGTGCCGACTAACGAAAAGAGACCGGGCGGGGCGAGCGCCGCGGAACGGAACTAGGTCGTCTAACACGTAAACAAATATTACGAAATACTACGCTTCCCGATATAAAAGAGTAATCTTAGCACGTACCATAATAAATATCTATCAATATATACTCTCGATCAACAAATATAATTTAATATAGGTAATAATATAATACGAATTTTAACTCTAATAACATTATCACAATATGAGTCGCGACGACATTATGCCGTCTATTAAAAAAATTATGGTTCGTTCGTAACCCTCTCAGTATTTACAAACTATTCTCGATATTATATTGTACATTTCGTCTTTTAAAGGAAATTACGCCTCCGACGCGGGGCGCCAAATAAATATTAATGTACATAAAGGGCCCGCGGGCCGAGATCGCGCACCACATATTTACACTCCATCGGTCCCTAGGGAACTAAAACGATTAGCTTTCATTTCGGCTTAATAAAATTTTGATCAATACTCCAATCCTCCGAGATCTCAAGGATTAGGGGCATTGGGTCATTTTTCTTTTTCATGACCACAATTTACGACCCCCTTATAAAACTGCAGAATTAGAAATACTTGGCCATCATTTCATATTTTTGTATTGTTATGTAGAAAGAGAATATTACTTCCGATAGTTTTGGTAAATATCGACCACAGCTAATATTTTTAAATTGGGTTACTGATGTCTTATCAATTTTTATGAAAAAATGGTAATTTACCATTGTGTTACCAACTTTTTACAGCAATGTATTTAAGTATTTTACCTATAAATTCCTTTTATTAATTTTCGAAATAGAACACTGGTCATGAAAAAGTAGAACGACCCTAGAGCAATAACGTGCAACGAAATTAGGTCGCAATGAAAGCTAATCTGTAGAACGTCCCGTTGGATCTCGGACTCATAAGTCCACAGAGTCTAGGTCCTGCTTGGGCGCGCGGGGCGAGGGCGGCGTGCCCGGGACCTCGCCGGGGCTGGCAGGCGTCTCGCCGGACTCCGGCGGCGGCGTGGAGGGGCGCGCGCTGAACTTGCCGGGCAGCGCCGCCAGCGAGTGCAGCGCCGCGTCCACGTGCGGGATTCGCCGCATGATCTTGCCCGACGTGATGAGCCGGCCGAAGCCCTCCTGCGGATGGAAATACCCGTAGTATGGATCGACGAAATACGTTAGTTTTTCGCAATGTAAATCTTCCAATATAAATAAATTCAAGCTGGCATAAATGACTTTAGGGCTGGGTTAAGTATTGTTCAAGTTTTTTTGTAAATATTTCAATACAACTTCAACCTTCCTTCTCATTGAATATCGAAAGAGATTTTGTTTAATCCGCCTCGTTTTTTATTGGTCAAAATCATCATGCCTCGAGCCAAGTTAACGTTAATGATGTGCGCCCCCGCTCGTCTCAAGTCAGCTCGCCTCCGATATATTATATTGAAAGGACGGAGGGGGGCCGGCCTCAGCTCATTGCGTTTAGCGTCTAGTCGGAAAAGTATAATTGTGAAGGGAACAAAGAGACATGATGTACGTACCTGGTGCGCGAACGCGTACCCGGAGCGCATGGAGCGGCGCACGCGGCGCGCGGAGGGCGTGCGCGGCGCGGGCGCGGCCTCGCGCCAGCGCTGGCGCGCGCGCAGCCGCTCCGCCAGCGTGGGCCGCGTCACCGAGCACGCCAGCCGCCACGACACCACCGGCACCATCAGGATCATCATCTGCAACACAATCATTATCATCGCTATGGGTGGGGTGCACCGAACCGTTTGTAATCATAAGTGGTGTTCGTTAAAGGCCAGGAGGAGGAAGTAGATATTATACCGCACGTCACGCAAGCGGCGTGAAATCTACAACGAAATTCATACTTTTACAACGCGCACGTCTACGTACGTACCCTGAGTTTAAAATCTAACCCCCTTATTCATAAAACTTAACAACCTCTGCCAACTAAAATGTTCTCTGTCCCTTTCTCACAAACGTAAATGTGTGTGTGTGTGTGTGTGTGGTAACAAATAAGAAGAAACGATCTTCAGCGGCTAGTTAATATATAGGTTTGATAGACGAACCGGGTTGTAATGTTATACTACAATATGACATTCTCTCCATCTTTAAACCTACATTGCTAAATGTGGTACTGGAATTAATGTCATGGGCTCTGTCTACCCCTTTTGGGAAAACAGAGTTGAGATTGTATGTGATATGTGTATGTGCGGTCTGAAATGTGTGTGTGTGCGTTTCGTCACTTTGCCGAGATTTCACCAAATGGTCACAACAAAAGACCAGCGCTGGCCCTGCCAGCGTTACGCTCAGTGACCATTTCGTGGTAAAATGCGGTACTGTAATGTGTTTGTAAACTGTTTTCTGTTTCTCACAAATAAATTTATCTTCCTCTCTTTCTAATCGTGAGCTGGTGCAACCCGCTCTGAGTCTACCTGTCGATAACGAATCGGGGATGTAGGGCTCCGAGAAGGGTTTTCTACAAATTTCTACCCTGGGCGGCAACCTCAACCTCGATCCAGTACAGGCCCGATAAGGCAGCCTCTTCGTTGACTGTGCATCGCCAACTCGGTGTATGTTTAGTGTTGCGAAGGTGACCTAGTTGTCTTTTCCCGGGAACTCGCCCCGTTAGACGTTGCTTAGATGAGCGATTGTCTGACAATCAAGCACATTACGCCGTATTCAACGCCCCTTCCACAGACCCCCTTGAGCGATAGGATTTTGTCGGTACAACAATAACATATAGGCTTGAATTGTGGATGGTCCGTAATTGGTAAATTTCCGGAACCTAAAACATACATATGTATACCCCACTTCCAGCTATATAGCTATATATGGCTCCCTTGGAAGTGGGGGGTATAGCCTAGACTCAAATTTCCAAAGCATGCGTACCTGTCAGTTCTATCGGTAAAAATTCTGTCTTTCCATTATCGTTCATAGCATAAGGTCACAACTTTGTACTGTAGATCTAAATCTATTTCAAACCAAAGCTAAAATGAGGATCGAAAATCACTCAAAACATATTAAACATATTTCTCTGTTCTCACAATACGATTGTGTATCTGAACTTTATTTATATATTTCGCGTGTTAATCGCTCTTTATAAAAGCGTCATGTCGTATAAGATGATTAATCATTTTCCGTCTTCTATTTTCTATAATTATAAGGAGGTCAAGGAGGCAGCCCTAGCTAGAGGCAGATGGAGAGAGCTACACCGACAAGAGCACATTTTACAACTTTTACGGCAGCTTAAGAGTTAAATTAAGCTGCCTTAAAAGTTGTAAAATGTTTTGATTTCAAATTATGACAAAAGTATTGATAATACCAATAAAGTGATTAAAGGATACGATGATTTTATTAAAGATAGTAACTAGGGTTTGCAGGATCCGTTGATGTTAAGGAATAAAACTGGTAGGATCCGAATATTTCAGATAAAACGGATCCATTTCAATCTTATCGACTTTTCGATTAACAATTGCTTTTTTCAAGTAAGTAGCTGCTGTATACTTACTTAAAAAGTGTAAGTAGCAGATACAAATGAAACAACTGCCATATTAACGAAATTATCATTAATCAATCAGTCAAAACACAATAACGCACGCAGGAACACTCATAACATTCCAGGTAGACGACCTAAAAGCAACTAACTGACTGGGTACCTAAACTAACAATACTAACCTAGTAGTGGGTCGCTTCAGCAAAATTAAATGAACCAATCAACTTTAAAAGGGTGCCGGCAACTGATATTCCAAGAAATGTGGCCGAGATTAAAATTAAATAGAAAGGTTAATAATGTTTATTTTATCGAACGAGCGAAATAAAACTCTTAGTTTTTGCTCGAGATAAGATAACTCTAAGCCAATGCCATTGCAGCGGGGAGTTAGGCAAGGAGATGTCATCTCTCCGAAATTATTCACTGCACTGGAAGATGTTCAAGGTTCTGGACTGAAGGGGGGGGGGGCTCACCACCAGCATAAATGGCGAGTACATCACTCACCTTCGGTTCGCCGACGATATAGTGGTTATGGCTGAGACCATTACTTAACTACCAGACTACTAACCAGAACTTAAGTACTAAGCTCGATGATCTGGGTTCCTCTGAAGAAGTTGGTCTTAAGATGAACATGAACAAAACAAAGATAATGTTTAACGTCCATGTAGTACTACCTCCAGTTAAGATCTCAGACCACGCTCGAAGTTATCGACGAACATGTGCAGCTGAGACAAACGGTGCAGGTCCAACTTCGAGAAGGAAATCAATCATCGAATCCGTCTTGGCTGGGCGATTTATTTTGTACATTTCTTATATATTCTATTTAGAGTTACCATTTAAATACAAGCTCTTTTTTAGTTCATTATCATATTTTTGATGAAATTTTTAAAGACCTATTATGTCCGAAATATTTGGATCCTGAGAGCCATAGGATCCGGATCCAAAAAACGGCGGATATCCGAATATTCGGATTGCAAACCCTAATAGTAACACAGACATTTTTTGATTTTATTGTGTATAGTAGAATTCAAGCGGATATAAAAATGTTGAGCTTGAGAATGGTCGATTTGGAGTGATGTTTGAAACGATATTTCTCAATAAAAAAAATGTATGCCATTAGGTCACAATAGTCCTATTCTAGATAGTAACGCTGAGAAAATGTCAAGATACTTGTCAATTCAAACAGAAAGTGGCCTAAAAAATTAGCGTTTTTTAACAGATAGGGACTCTTATAGTAGTTCATGCATCTGCTAAATAATGAGAGACATTAAAACACAATGCTATTATGGCCATCTCCGCTCCGGGCCGGCGCGATATTGTAAAGCTGGTCCTTACGTACAATAAAGAGGATTTACTATGTGGGTGTATATATAACATTTCTGATGAATCGCTCTTACCGTGAGTACAGCGGTGAACCAGAAGGTGGCCTGCGTGAGCGCGACTGTGAGCGAGCCCACGTACGGGCCGCCGATCGCGTAGTTGTAGAAGTAGTCCAGCACGAAATACGACACCAGCGAGCCCCAGATCGTTACGTGGTTGCACACCGTCCAGTACGTCGTGTCCAGAGCGATCTAATGGTAAATATTACTATTGATTCCACAATATAATACGTTTATTGAGCTAATACATTGTACATAGTTCGGCTAACATATATTTGCTTTGATACTACAGTAAGTCAAGACATAGATAGGTATAGTCGTTGTTTTTCAGTTTTAGCCGATCCACTTAAAGAAAACAATGCTATTGTTCGGGTAACTGCAAAAAACACTAATGACCACGTTGCAAAAAGTCGTAACAACCGCCTTGAATGTTCAATTGATTATTGACTCTATTACAGTAATCAAAAGATTACGAGTGCACAAATAGAAAAATAGCGGTCCAGGTGCCTTCTATTCGTACCATTCTCAGGTATTTAGGTAAATGCCGCCGAGTGTATAGGGCCATCTGTGTAACGTCACATTTCTATTAAAGCAATTTAATTCTTTGATAGGCCCTAGAGTTGATAAACAAAGTGATTGAAGTATGCTTATCTTTTATGACGGACGATAATATGATAGCAAACCGCACAATAGGACAAAGAATTGGACACGAGAAAAACACACACTATAAGCGTCCACTGTGTGAACTGTATCACGGTGGGTCAGGACTCACAATCCTTAACTATTGTTTTAACTCTAATATGCACTACTATATAGTAAAAACAATATAGAAAAACAAAAAGATGACGTTATGTACTATTATCGACGACCACTTTGGCCTAGTAGCACTTTAGTAGTTGGTCCTAGGTTCGAATCAGGTCAGCGCATGTATTTGTGTGATGAGCACGAATATTTGTTCCTGAGTCTTAGATGTTCTATGTATTTAAGTATCTATATTAGTACGTATATATACATATATATATCGTCGCCTAGTACCCATAGTACCTACGAGCGTTACTTAGTTTGGGACTAGATCGATTTGTGTAAGATTGCCCACAAATATATATATTTTTAAATAGTTTTTAACACATCGCCATTTTTAGATTGTATAAAATGTTCCAATATGTTACCTGTGTCGTGTTGTCTATGATAAGTATCGTCGCCACTACGCTTCCAAGCAACATATGGTCGGAGAGAATCTTGCCATCAGGTGCCAGTCCGTCCTTGTAAGTACCTGAAAACATGTATTGCTGTTGTATTCACTTTACAAAAAAAATAGGTTAATTCTGAATATATCTTAAATAAACAATGTACAGTGGAAGAAACTGGATGTTTGTCACTATTTCTATTGCAATAATTCTTAAAGTACAAACATTATTAAAGTTACGACCGCTAGTGGAATGGTCGTGACTCATGTCAGGGAAATAATTCTTCAGCTAATCCATTCTCTCAGAGAAATGTTGTTTTTTGTTCTGTAAGATACCGTTCTCATTCCAAGTTCCCACATTTTACCTTCAAAAGCGAGGATGTAGATCGTGTTAAAAAGTAGTCTTGTTAAATTTCGAACTGGCATGTCCTGCAATAACATAATAATAATAACCCCCAGGGCAGCTTGTGGCGAGCTGAATGGAAAGTGGCGTCCCTTGGGTCTCTTGCCTCGGAGATTCGGTCAGGCCCCTCTCTCCGCTTGCCTTTGTTGGCCGGCGGAGTGGACCCCTGCAGGGGCCGCAGGACTCACCTCTGGCTTGCCTTAACCGGCCGATCAGAGTGGGGTACCAGAGCTATATGCTCACAGAGTAGAAGTACATTGCACGTAATGGTAATTGACATAAACACACATACATACATACATACATACATACATACATACATACATACATACATACATTGGTATTGGTAATAACGAGGAAACCCGCTACGGGGGTAAACGCCGCGATGGTGAAATAGGAGCCGCACCTCTCTACACCCTGAACTGCTTATACCAGTGTTGCTACCCTCGCTGCCATCCGGTAGCTTTTAATAGGGCGGCGCACGTAGTGAGCGGCGAGTCACCGTTTGCCCTGATTATCGAGATGAGACATTTCATATGACAGGCGTCCCGTTGTCTCGGTCAGAAAACCGGTGTAGTTTCCTTTCTTTTCGCAATAGCCCTTGCACGTAGCGGGTACTGTCTGGCTGTATCTCCTCAATAGTGCAGACAGAGATAGTATCCGCTAGGTGTACACACACTCTTACCGTGAGTACCGGGCCTTAAAACCCGAGATTTTCAAAAGGAGATATATAATAGTAATAATAAGACGTTTTTTCAATGATTGTATACATGGCAATTTACGGGTAACTAACACAGGCACAATAAAACAAAGTATACAAACCAATTGAAAAGGTAGGTGTCTCAGCTTGTGGCTGTACCAAGAGACCACTAAGGACTCTTTGTCTACAGACGCCGTTGTTCTGCCACCCCCGTGCCTAAAAAACTAAAATAAGCGTCACACGAAACTAAACATATTCATGTAACGTACCGTACGGTATGAGGAAGAGCACGAGCGAGGTGAAGCAGCCGTGCAGCGTGGACTTGATGAACTCGGTCTTGTTGAAGAGCTGCGAGGTGTGCCCCGGCGCGTACAGCTTGGGGAACTGCAGCGAGGTCGCGTCCGACACGTCCTGCTCGAACACGCCCAGCGCCAGCACCGGCAGGGACGTGTAGAACAGGTTGTACACGGAGATGAACATCTCGTCGAATACTGTCTGTTGAGACAAACACAATCGATCATCATACCTATAATCATTAATAGTACTACAATTTCGTGAAACTGTTGTATAACTAATATCCAAACCTAAGCCAAGTTAAGCAAACACTGTTGTTTTTTATCAAGTCATTGAATACCTTGTTTCTTTTAGCTTTAGAAATAATGACAGAGAACGACTTACGAGATTTTTTATCAGGCACGTTCTACGGTAAAAGTGTTAAATAATCTCAATGAATATTAAAACCGTTAATTCATGCTAACATTATATATTTTTATTCAAAAATAAAGTGTGTGTGTTTACGACCACTGCATCTTTGTTTACCTAATTTATAATCTTATAAATTAGGAACATAATTTTATTTCTTATTAATCTTAAAAAAAAAACAAGCCCAAGTAGCACAGCATGCTGAATAAAGTTTGAGTACTAGCAGAAAGCAGGTCAGGATAATAACTAGGGTGTTTACAGGTCACTTCGGGGTTAAAGGAATCTTGGCCAAGATGGGACTAGCAGACGACATAGAATGTAGGATGTGTGGCGAGGATGACGAGACAATGGAACACTTATTGTGTGAATGTCACGCCCTTGCTAGACAGAGAATGAACGACTTTGGCAATGGTTATCCTGAACCAAAGGAATTCAGAGTACTCCCGCTGAACTCCATCATTCGGTTTGTGGAAATGCTGGAGAGCAGCTTGGAAGGCATAAAGGAGGGGGCAATTACACAAAAGATCCCACTGGGTCGAAGTGCATCCGCAAGGGCCCTAATCTAAACAGTATAAGATAAGATAAGATTGAGTAATAGCAATTCGCAAATTTTTACATCTCTTATCAGCAATAATCTCCATAATGTATGAGTAAAGGCTATTAATATAGCCAAATTCTGAATAATATTCTCTTTAGATCTTTAATACCTCTTTAAGCTTCATAAAAGTTGTATTAATGTTGGTATCGTACCACAGTATTATTAAGCTATTACCCAGACTTTACATCGCTGTTATACAGGCTAAAGCATTTAAAAATGTGCCCAAATTGCTTGAATAACAGCTGAATAGACATTTACTCTAACTTTATTCAACATGACTGCGTTACTGAGGAAGTATACACAAGCGACTTTCAATCTGGTGGTCGCGGGTTCGAACCACGGCTCCTACAACTAGCTCAAAAAAAAATACATTCGAAATATTAGTTGATTAACAGTGGCTTTTGGGTGAAATTTGATCCACCTGCAGTTTTTTTACAATTAAAATATAAATTGAAATGGTTCAATTAGGTGTACCTCCTACTAAATTTAATATTTTTTTTAAACTTCAGTCAAAAACTAGATTGCTCACTAAAAAGGTAAATAATTATATCGATTAAATAGGCTGAAAGTTCATCACTTGGAACATGTTGTACAGTTTATCGAAAACCACCCAGCATTTACCGACCTGAGCGCTAAAACCGCAGAAGAACGCGAACCAAAAATGGCACACGGTGAAGGCGAAGTTCTTGTAGAAGAAGTACCGCAGGAACTTGCACATGCGGAAGTAGGACCAGCGGCCGTGCACCAGCAGCAGCCGCTGCAGGAAGCGGAACTGCGCGATGGAGTAGTCCGCCGCCAGCACCGCCTGCATGCCCTCCTGCCCGGAGATGCCCACGCCGATGTGCGCCGCTGTGCCCGCCAACAGTCTCAACACGTTGCATATATGTATACACCCACGACGACGCGCCCCTCCACACCGCGTACAGTGGCGCGCCTTCGTGGATGATACTATCTATACTTCTACATACATTACATTAATTTTACACATGTGAGATACCATTGACCAGACCATTGTTAGCAGTTGGTTTATAAAATAGTGCCTTTGTACAATTTTGCAGTCCATTCCTTTGTAACAAAGCCCATAAATGTGTATATATTAGTGAACCTGTCTGTACCATTGACTAGATCACCGTCATTAATTGGTTCATAAACTTTAGTGTGTCGCTATTTGTACATGGATTGTATAAAAGGAGCCCCTATTGGTAAATTGCACTCAAATCGAATTTTAGTAGTTGGACTTGAAGTTTTTATTAAAACAATGGTCAAACTCAAGGGTATGTTTTATTTACTCTTTTCCCGATCTTTATACTTCAGAACATTAAAAGTTCACAAGTTTACCGTGTAAAGAGATGAACATGCGAATATACTTTACCAAAAGAATATTTTTATGTTTTCTCTTGATACTCATAGAATAGGAGAAACATACTTGGTTTTAGAACAGTCCTAACGCATGGTGACACCCAATAACTAACACAAGCATAGACGTCACCCACGCAACAACTCCCACAAGCATGGGTGTAACCCACCTTTGATCATGGAAACGTCGTTGGCGCCGTCCCCGATGGCGAGCGTGACCGCGCGGCGAGCCTTCTTTATGAGCTCCACCACCATGGCCTTCTGCAGCGGCGTCACGCGGCAGCAGATCACCGAGCGGCAGTGCAGGACCACCTCCAGGAACCTGGATACAGACAACATCCAAAATATCTATACGCACTTTAGTGACAAAATAAGCGAACATGACTAGCGTCAAAGACGTAAGAGCGTACAAATAATTTTGACACTTTGGTACAACGGGGTTTTTATTAAAACAATGGTCAAACTCAAGGGTATGTTTTATTTACTCTTTTCCCGATCTTTATACTTCAGAACATTAAAAGTTCACAAGATTATACCGTGTAAATATGAAAGTTTAGATGTTTGTCAGGATCTCAGGATGCCTAGTTTCTGTTAAAGAAATAGTTCTCTTGATTCACTGCTCGCAGCTGGTTACGAATATCAGTTGCGAATACGGCCGGAGGGTGTTGCTCAATCATGTAAAGACGGCTGAACGGGTTATGATGAAACTTGGTAGACAACCAGTTATCAAAAAATCAAAATCAAATATTTATTCTGCAAATAGGCCGCAAGGGCATTTTACATGACAAAATATAAATATGAATTATAGCCTGGATGAACATATAGAGATAGAATACTTGTTAAGACTACCGAAAATATCCCCTGAAGTGTTGAAATATGGAATGGAAGTTTACACGGACGAAGTCGCGGGCAAGAACTAGTATACAATAAAGCGAGAAGAAAACACGCTATTGCCGCAAAAATAACTTATGTATGAAATAACATTTGATATATAACAGCAGCTATTCGTAAGGAAACTGGTGTAGCCCTAAAAAGGTCTAGTTTTCCTTCTGGGTTGGAAGGTCAGTGGTAAATACTAGCATAAAAACTAGTGCCTATACCAAATCTTGGGATTAGGTACCAAAGTTCTTGTTCTGTGTTATTTTTACGATTTTTTTTGTTCTTTTAATTTTAATTATAACTACTTGTACATACTATATCTATGTTTAATTATTTTGTTCATTGGTATCTTTTCATTTTTTTATTTTTGTGTTACCTGCTGGGAAGTCACTTAACAGTTTTGTCGGAAGATCAGCGCCGGCAATCGCGTCAGCACAACGCTGAGATGGAACCATTTCGTGCAATACCATGTTCGACTGTTTTTACTTGTTTTTCGATCTATTATGTTGTATTGTCACGAATAAATAATTTAATCTGAATCAACGCAGACTCCGGGCTCGTTTAGGATACAACCGGGACAACAGTTGGAGGATGACAGACTTAGTACTCCCTTATTCAAAACATTTAACAAACCTCCCATAACTAAAATGTGTTTTGTCCCCTTCTCACAATTAAATGTCAAAGTGACAGATAAGGACAAACAAACTTTAGCGGCTATTTAACTAAAATGAACGATTATGATTTATAAATAAGGGGGATATAAAAAACCATTAGAAATACACTCACCTCTCCTCTAACTTGGGATGCAAGCAGTGCACGAGCGAATGCCCGTTGATGACGATGGCGAACCCGTTGGTGTCGTCGTTCCCGTGCTCGCGCGAGTCGGCGCTGGGCGGCGCGCCCGCCGCGTACTCGTTGCTGCAACCCGAGCCATCAGACACCGCGCGACACGCGACGCGCGACACGCGACACGCGACACGCGGCGCAACACAGTAGGTATAACCACTAATATTACAGTACAATCCGCTGATAACGACTTCGCGTATAACATTTACGAACACGGCTTTTAACGACTTCGAAATCACTTCACGTTAGGTTTCATACCAAACATTTTAAAAGTGAATCGATCCGTTTTGTGAGGTGTAATATCACCGGTCCCTTGACTATCGCTGTATCCGGATTCTACTGTAATTACATCGACTTTATCGATATCGGTTCCAAATGCGTACGCGATAGTTTTACTTTTATAATAAAAAAAAATGGGAATAGGAACTCTGGTAGTGTAGTTCCATGATTGGCCAAATTTAAAAGTGGTAATACCTGGTTATACTGTCTGCACATAAGCATGGGAATTGTGAACAAATATCGATACTATAGTTATATCATAATATTTTTACTAAAGTACTGAAGTCTACAGTTATTTTCTATACAAGTAATCACAAAGAAATACTGTGGGTACTGTACAAGTTATGCTAGGAGACGCCCGGCAAATTTTAACAAATATCAAGTCATATATGTCTAGCAGTCTAAATGAAACAGTAGAACAAACAGGAATAAGAAGACATTAACATGAAACTATCTGTTTTACTACACGACAGGTCATTTCACTGATACTAAAAAGAATGCTTTCGACCTGTTTCATTTAGCCGTTTTCGACAGGATATTGTTATAATTACGGAAGTTACACATACACTTAACTGTGTACTTATATTTTGGATTTTGGAGACTATACTGAAGATAATAGGAATGTTGACTGCAAATAAGAAAATCAATAAGTTCGAATTTTCTCGAAAAAGGATCACATTCTTAACCAAATGGCGAAAAAAGTATCTCAAAAGAATAAATAATTATATCATAATAAGTCTTCAAAGTTTTAAGAGAGGGCATATTCTGTCCCTTTTCCGCAAAACGCACCTTTGTATTGAAAATTGTCATTTACGATGGCGCTCGAGCTCAGTGACGCCACTGATCTGTCACACTTTCTCTCTCTAACCAGCAACATTAAAACGGTTGTAGCTTCGTTATTTTTTGAAATATTTGAATAGGAGTTTCACCATTTGGCTTATTTTTGCCTTGTTTCTTTTGGAGTAGTCAAATTTTGAGTCAACAACCCTGTTATGACAACAAATACTACACAAATTTACTGAAGCGCCAATAGTAGCAACGAGTGAATATCACTGCAATATAGTAATAAAAGTAAATGAAAATAAAATAACAAGCCAACTCACGATTATATGACACACAAGAGATGCTACCACTGGACTTCACATGACGCTCGACTAAGATTCTTGCGACATTGGGTTATGGTTCAATATTAATTGTGTTACTAGTTACTAAGTTTCTACAGGTATGTGTAGGTTAATGGATATACGGTTCAGGTTAAAGAGAGAAAGAGCACTCTTACGAGTCGTATGGGGCAGATAGGATAGACTGGACATCTAGTCCGCTTGGCCAACGCTCAAACTCTATCGAAAACATTCTTGTCAGTGTTAAGTGTGAGTACACCACACTACTGTACTTTCTACGAAAAGAAAAAGAAAACAATGATTTAATTAGTTTCAGAGCGGTCGCCCAGGCGGTGAGGTCTCACACAAAGGTGCCATGGCCATGTCACACGGTGGTGGCGGTTAGTAGGACGGTGCGGAAAACATATTAGTAAAGCCGGTTAAATATTCATTCCATCGTAGTTTCAATCGTCGTTTGATTCACTCAAATAGTAATGAAGTTTACGAGTATACATCGGTATAGTATAGTACATTATTGCCGAGGCTCGGAAAGTTAGGCAATCCCGGTTTCCGAAGAGGTATATATAGTGCTTTTCTCAAACATTGTGAGGAAATAATGCAAATTAATTAATTGAAAACGAAAATATATTTTAATGTGACCAGTGCATTTGAGCATCGAATACATAGCCCACAATGTAGACGGCTTCTTTGTTTTTGACTGCTCGCTGATATACGCCAAGAATACGTTTTCCAAGAATGTGTTTGCATTTTTGTGTCTTCCATTGAATAAATTGCTCGTAAACTCGATTATATTTTTCTCTTGACTTAGCGGGCAGCAAGTTTTGCATTGCAGCGTTCGCTTCCGCCTTCAGATTAGGCGGAGTGCAATCAATATCTAAACCAAAGAGAATATAACCACTATCTAAACTACTCTCATCACTCGAACTCATTTTTGAAATTAAAACGTAAAATTACAACAAATCCACGCACTAATAAACTGTAATTGCCTCCAATTTATTATATATAATTTGTATTTTTGTAACCATAGACATAAACATAAACATAAACAGTAAAATTAAAAAATGACACACATACGCACTGTTTTGAAAAACGAGCGGGTTGCTTGGCTGAACGCAAAATATCTCAAGTCTGACTGAATTACTGTGAAACTGTCAGATAATTAAAAAAGACACGCAGCGAAAAAACATGGGTTTTGGTAGGATTATTACACTCCTAGGAGTATAATAACGCCTAGACAGGGACGAATTTTAACGTATTAAATTTAGGCGGATAAAAACTAGGCACTTCCCGTGTTCGTTTTTCAAACAAAATACGACCAAAGGGCCGAGCATGTTTGAGAAAAATATTTTTTTTACTGACCCTACCTACAGCACCATTTCTTCTTTCTGCCAACAAACTGTTATACAGTTTGGCGGAAGTTATAACAAGTTGTAAAAGAGTACTGTTTTCGTGAATAAATGCTTTATTATTATTATTATTATTCACTGACTCCCGTCTCCCGAAATTTTATCATTGGCGACAATAGGCCACAATAGTAAGTGTTTAAATTAGACATTGAAATTAAGGTACTTATAGCAAATTGCATTTATGATCACATAAGCAATAATATATACTAACATTGAATGTAACAGAAAAAAATGATCATATTTTTACGGCATTTACGCAATTTCTACCTAAACTTACAGTGAATTTGTTGTCAACCGTAATGGCTCAAGAACATTATTACAATTTTATCTTATTTAAATACTTATAAGATACATACACAGAAATACAATAGATTAACATCACGAACTACTAAAACTGACATAAAATATAAATCAGATTATAAATGCATAGCACATTGTTCACGGATATGTACGTAAATGAATACTGAAGCAATATCGACAACTGAACTACAAAATGCACAGAGGGCCTACCGAGAACCGAAAATGAAGTATTCCCGTCTCTGTCGCACTTGCATCTTCGAGCGAAAGAGAGGGAGATACTTCGTTTTCGGTTCGCGGTAGGCCCTGAGGTTAGTAAATGCTCACTAACTCAACGCTGTCCGTGGGTAGATTCGCAATAATATAAAATAAAACAAATGCGCCTTATTCTTTTTTGAACCAAACTGTGGCTTTATAGGCCGGGTCCAATAAAACGTCAGGAGTGCGCGGTTGGAGAGTAGCCTGGGGAAAACCTCCGGCATGACCACGCGTGTGGTTTGGAACACTAAGAGTTTGCGCTCCAGTGAGATTGGTTGAGCGGTTTCTACCGAATCTGAGGTGTAGGTGGAATCGAGCTACTGGGAGTTTTGTCGCTGATCACTAAACCTAGCCTAGCTGAGAAGAGTCCAGCAAGAAACTCAGCTAGGCCTGACCTGGGTCTGACTGACTCTACCCGGTGTGCCACGGTACCGGGACGAATAGGGACTGTATGTGTCAGTGTTGTCGCGATCGCGCGATGGACGTCCCCGCCAGCGGGAATGCCTAAGTGTACGCGTCGTGTCAGAGTTGGACGCCGTAAGCGCAGCGTTCCATCTTTCGATGGACGCTGTCCTCTGTCTGTCTCCACTTCTTTTTGAGAGCACTCCCCTAACCGCCACAGCTAGCATCGGAATCCTTGGTGTCGACATCTCGAGTGAAGTCCAGTTCCGTGGCCATTTAGAGGGTAAGGCTAAATTAGCCTCGAAGAAGCTCGGCGTGCTCAACAGATCGAGGAAGTATTTCACTCCGGCCCACCGCCAACAGCTGTATAAGGCGCAGGTTCGCCCACATATGGAATACTGCTCTCATCTGTGGGCAGAGGCACCCCAGTACCAGCTTCTCCCTCTGGATCGCATTTAACGGAGAGCAGCTCGAATCGTCGGCTGCCAGCGTATTTCTGATCGGCTCGACTCCTTGGCATTGCGTAGAGATGTAGCCTCACTCTACATTTTCTATCGCTTGTATCACGGGGAGTGCTCGGAGGAATTGTTTGGAATGATCCCTGCCGCATCTTTTCGTCATCGTCCTACGCGTCAGCATTTCTATCCTCACCATTTAGATGGTTGGCAGTCCAAAACTGTGCGTTTCTCAAGAAATTTCCTGCTTCGCACAACCAAACTATGGAATGAACTGTCGCCTGCGGTATTTCCGAACCGATATGAACTTCAAACCTTCAAGAAAAGAGCATATTCCCTTCTGAAAGGCCGGCAACGCACTTGCGACTCCTCTGGTGTTGCAGGTGTTTATGGGCGACGGTAATTGCTCACCATCAGGCGATCCGTCTGCTCGTTTGCCCCGTATAACATAAAAAAAAACACCGAGACCCTGACTGCCGAACTGAGCGGCGATGTAATTTTGTGTCACAGTACTTAGGTAGCCAGTCAGACCGCTCGCCGCCTCCGGGGTGAGCATCTGAATTACCCGCATAAGCGCAGAGAGAGGAGATGAAGCGCGCCGGCCCGCTTGAGTGGTGGCGGGCCCCCATGCAGGGAGGTCCGCCTGAGATTGGGGTGCAGAAGGCACCGGACGGGGACCTACGGCTGCTGAGGGCGGCAGGTTCCTAGCGGCACCTAACCCTAAGGCCGGAAGAGCAGGAAAAGCTTTCGAAGTGAACTGGGGCGCAGCACGAACCCGCTTTTTTCCTCTGCCCAGAGGGGGGCGAGGACTTTGGCTTTGCACCATTGTTGCGACTCTTTGGGCGGCAAGGGCATCCCCCATAGTTGGCAGTATGCCCCTGGGGGAGCTTACGTTGCAGTGCTTTATTCTGCAAGTAGCCCACAATGGCACTTTAACATTTCCTGTTAGCACTGTACCGAGAAATTCACCAATCATGTTTAGGTAATTGTCACTAATTTGACTGGGCCACTCCAGCCTTTGAGAGCTCTGTTAAAAAAGCTTATTGCGATAGGTTTTCTGCTAGTGAATGACATAATGAATTTTGAAGAACTCTTATCGTCACAAACACAAATAGCAAAGTTAAAAGTTCTAAGGGCCATTTCAGTGTCATTCATATTTGAGGCATCATAGGTTTCAAACGGATGAAACGTATTGAGCACGCTTTTTTAAATTGAAAGTCTTGTCAGTCGAGATGGTTCCTAGGCATTGTGCGTGTCATCCACGACAATACGCCCCTCCACCGCGAATCTCATATAGGTAATAATCTATGCGCAATTGTACGGATTAGGCTGTGGAGGGGCGCGCCTTCGTGGATGACACGCACTATATGTTTCTTGTGTCGGGGCTTTTTTAAATTTTTCATGTATTTTAACACAAATTAAGTCGACGAGGCATTATCTTTCAAAATAACAAGACATTGCGATTCTATCCACTGTATGTCGGCGGGCGGATGGCGGGTGTTTAGCGGGATGAGTGTCGCTGTGATATAGTGTAGCTCTTTGTCTCTCTACCTGTGGTCATGCATGTTATGTTCCCACCTAAATGTGACGACGGAGACGGCGGGCGCGTTCAGCTTGACGCCCGCCGCGCGGCCCGGGGAGGGCCCCGCGCCCCCCGCGGCCCCCGCGGGCCGCACCGCGCCGCCGTTGCGCGCCGCGCTGTCGCCGCCGCCGGGCGTGCCTGCGCGCAACATAACGAGCATGGTATCATATTCACGGCAGCAAAAATGTTATGAAGCAAATATTGTACCGCTGGATTTCAAAACAAACTTATGTACAAAATATTATTGGATATCTAACAGTTCTTCGGTGAAGGAAACATCGTGAGGAAACTGATCTAATACCAAAAAGGTCTAGTTTCCCTCTGGGTTGGAAGGTAAGAGAACAGTCTTGGAATTAGGTACCAAAGCGGACCTCGGGTTCATTAGGACAGATCCGGCAAAACCCTAGAATGATGATGAATAAACTGACGGCGGATCCACACAAGCGTTTTTTACTGTATGTTCTTGTACAACGGTAAGAAACCTTTCGTGTGTCAGTCCGTCGCTCTTTCGGTCGCTTTTACAGAGAAGTATCGTCGTCAGTGATCTCACGCCGCGCCTTCGATCACGAACACCTCCGCCATGTCGTCCGTCAGCAGCTGGCGCGAGTAGCCGACAGTGGTGAGTGACTCACCCGCCGGCAGGAAGGTGTTGACGACGCGGATGGAGTCGCGGCACTTGGCGAGCTGTCGCTCCACGTCGTCGTGCGCCACGCCGTCGATCACGAACACCTCCGCCATGTCGTCCGTCAGCAGCTGGCACGAGTAGCCGATGTTTATCGCCGTCTCTGTACATTCAATACATAATTACATATACTCGTAAAGGGTAACATGTCGGAAAGGTAAATGAGCGAAACTATGGTGCCGATGACAGACGTATGACGTCAAGCTACATACAGAGTGTTTTTATCGAGATTATAGACACCAAATCAAATAACAACTTATTGCCCTCTTTAGTTTACTGATATTGAAACTTGAGTTAAAGAGTTTTTATACCTACTGGCCACGCATAAAAACATAACTAAAGCTCGGTTTTATACAGATCCGTTAGACCTTATATCGGTTTGTTATGTCAAAAAATGTACTGAGTGACTGAAATTTGATCTGACATTTGGTCTAACGGATCTTTATAAAACCCAGCCTAACTGTCATTGTTGAAACAAGATCAACCAATTTCTGTTTGATTATTTTTTTATTTGTTAATTCTAAATATTACCGAAGTATTATTGTTTCACTTGAGCGAAGCCTATGCAGCCGTATTTGCAGAAGTTTCCTTTTCTGATTGTAAAAAATAAACAAATGTACTGCTCCTGTCAGCAGAATTTAACAGCAATAGCAAGCAATATAGAGAAACTTTTGAAAACAACAAAGTACTTTGAACGAGAAGGAGAGAAAATGACACAATATGATTTCAACATGGATTTGTTGTGTTGTTTCATTTACTTGAAAAATACGTTTGTTAGAATTACATACGTATTACCCAAAAAAAATGTTATTCATATCGTTTTTTTTTTTGATTATTATTTGTATAAATACCATTTTTTTATATATATGAACAATAATATTTATATTACCATTATATTACATTATTAAGAATCATTGAGGTATAGTAATGTTGTTTTTAAAAAACATCCTCTATGCAACTTTGCGTCATAATGACGTCACCGGCACCATAGTTTCGCTCACTGGTGATATAAAACTATGTATGCTTCATAAATAACTAGATCGTCTGTATCGAATTGCACAACGTTCATATTCTAAACAGAAACAATATTATTTCATTTGATGACACCAGTAGTCAGTCAATAAATGGTCGAGTGTGATAGAAGCTCACATACTTTTCTCTACAGAATTTAATAAACCTGCACTTTAAGCCGAACACGTAGTCACATATGTGAAATGACACTGTGACGGCTGAGGGACGGTTGCATCGACCGCACTTTATTGACAGGTAGAGTTCAATATGGCACGGGCAGCTGCCATCCCATAGAGAACTGGCTAATTTATACATGCAAATAAAACGTACAGAGTCGTTGAAACAAACCAGTCTAAGAGGTTAAAAATACATGAACTCTTTAGTATTTATACGAATTGTCACATTCCATACCTTGTTTGTCACCAGTCAGCACCCATATCTTAATGCCGGCCATGCTAAGGTTTGCTATTGTTTCAGGTACTCCGTCTTGTAACTTGTCTTCTATAGCTGTTACGCCTGGGGGAGCAACGACATATTAATGCAAAGTTCTTCAATTCTGCAGGTAGTAAAGACCAAATCGCAACCTCAAACCACTGCGTCATTACTGTATTTTTTTCTGTGATTTGTTACTAATAAAATTCATATTGACTTGTGGACGAATTATTTAATAATTTGGAATCTAGTTTTTTTGAGGTTCCGGATCCAAAGGGACAAACGAGACCCTATTACTAACACTCCGCTGTCCGTTTGTCTACCCGTCCGTCAGTCCGTCTGTCACCAGGCTGTATCTCATGAACCGTGATAGTTAGACAGTTGAAATTTTCACAGATGATGTATCTGTTACCGCTATAACAACAAATACTTAAAAACAGAATAAAATATATATTTAAGGGGATCCCATACAACAAACCGCATTTTTTGCCGTTTTTATAGATAATGGTACGGAACCCTTCGGGCGGTAACAAAGAAAACCTCAGATCACATATTTATCGGCCTTGCTTTCGGCTTGCGCGTCAAATACCTGTGAGCTGAAATATTCTTTATTTTACCTCCCTTGTTAAGTAATGTACTATTTCCAATAGGTCATGCCACACGCACGCAAGCAATGATAACATAATTATATTTATATAACATTTTTGTACGATGAAAATGTTTATACAAACTCAATGTCATGTATTATGATAGTGTAAGTTAACTGCTTCAGTCTTTCAATAGTTAAAGTTTTGGTTGGTCCAACCTGGTTGACTGGAGTTCATAAATATATGACTGGATAAAGTAATCGAAAACATGTGAACACTACTTTATTGCTAAAGGTGTAAGGTTGTTCTGATATTTTTGAACCTTTGAAAACGTACATATATTACTGTTCTAAGTATTTTTCCGTAAACAAGATTTTATTTCATAGTTGTTTGTCGGTACTGGGGTCCTGTTAATAGTATTCTCACCCAAGAGCAGCAGGTCAGTCTCGATCTCCTCATAGATAGCGTCCAGCTGTTCGTCCCTGTCCCTCAGCGCGAGCGCGGCCGTGTGGTGGCGCCGCTTCCACTCCGCGAAGCCGCGCTCGTCCAGCGGCCGCCACGCCAGCGCCAGCGTGCGCAGACCCTCGCCCGCGAACTTCTACAATGGTTATGAGGACCTGCTCATTCTGGTTCTTTCTTACCGTCATAAAATATCACATTTTTGTTTCTTAGAGCCAGTTCCCAGTTGTCGGATGTCGGGCCTGGATTTTTATCAGATGTTCCAGTGGCAGAACATTTTATATGAAGCTATTCACACTTGCCGGATACTGATGTGTTGCCGACGCCCGATAATAATCCGATAATAACGACATTTGACAAGTGGGAACCAGCTCCTACACGAGGGAAAAACAGAAACATTATATGGAACAAAATCGCACAGTCATTGTTAATGGTCAACCATCGAAATATAATAAGTATGGAAGCATAACTGTCGCTCTAAACTGGTGCCACCAAATCTAGTGCCGAAGGCGGAGCTTATACTTTCAGTGACGTTTCAGTGCCGGATCGCTTCTCAGTCGGCTATCCGACTCAATCGGTTGACAATTTGTCAAAAGAAAATAATTAAAATAAAATGGTTAGTGGTTAAAAATATTACACATGCACCGTAAATTGGTGTAGAAGCCACACAGATGGAAAAAGGGATGACATTTGTTTTCATTAGTAAGTAAAACCAATAATATTGCCATACTTTACTGCCGTGGTTGATGTTATGCAATATTAAGTTTTTGAAAATTGAGTAATCTACTACGAACCAAAAAAAATGAGTTTACTTTGTGATATACCTACTTGCTTCAGTTTTTTTTGTTAAGTACTTAGTTCAAAACTGTATACTACAAAACAGAATAAAATAAATATTTAAGGGGGCTCCCATACAAGAAACGTATTTTTTTGCCGTTTTTATAGATAATGTTACGGAACCCTTCGTGCGCGAGTCCGACTCGCACTTGGCGGGTTTTTTATCTTTTTCAAGCATTGTGTGTAACCGATGTAGGTTCGGTCTTAGTTAAAGAATATCAAGGGAAAAATAATGTATGGAAGCGGACTTTTTTCCTCATGATACTCGTAATAATACGAGTAATAATGATGTAGGTAAATAGTAAACTGGTAAACCAATTGTACATAGTAGTAGTACCACAAAATTTTGATATTATTCGATATTTTTGAAAAAGCGAGGCGAATGTGTACCTATATATTTGTAAAAAGCGATTTCAATAAACGTTTAATAACTACATAGGTATCTTTCATTTTGTTAAATAAATATTTATAGAAATTTTCATGTATTAATTGTCGATTAGTTGATTACGCAATTGAATTGTTATATAATAAAACCATCCACGTTGAAAGTGGGGCGTACTTAAATCAAGTTCAACTTGAACGAATATGTCAACTATTGACAAATCAGCAACTCGGTGTCAAATAGATTCTAACCAGTCACAATACATAAAACTTTTCTTATTTGAGAATTTAGGTGAAATGGTATAGAACCTTTGCGAAAATTAGGTGTACTCAAACTTCAAGTGAATGTTGATTGGATAACGACTTATAAGACATTTTGGTTTCAAAGACGTCGTAAATGGGTCAAAATTTTACGTCAGGTTTGTTAGGCGTTATGTATTATATTTATTGGGCGTTATACTTCTATACTTATTATATTTCGATGTGGTCAACAGAACATTGAAGAATAATACGAATTCGACAATTGAAATTATATTAAACTGATAATCTGTGCTGCTGTCGATGAGACAAAATGATTTTAATTAACATAATGTTCTTGTTTAGTACATTCGACACTGATGAATAGTTCAATAGTTGACTTACATTTAAATGCTCCTGTGTCCTTGATTTCACTCCGTCCTGATTTCCTTTTAACCTCTCATATATTACGTTATCAGCACCTTTTGTATATAACCTAATTTCACCATCCTTCCTCAATATCACGGACATTCTTTTCCTAACATTATTAAAATCTAGTATACACAACAATTCATACACCTGGAACAAAAAGTATTTTTCGTTAAAGGTAGTTTCATAATCAAATGCGATGATTTATAAGTATTCAATTAATTAAAACTTCATTTGTAAAATTACTAGTGATTAGTTGTCAATGGCCTTGCATCTGAGACGCAAGGGTAGGGGAAAGCTGGAGTTGAATGAAAAATGTGGTCCTCACCTCTGTCTTACCCATTACTTCTATAGTAATACTATTAGGCGCGCGTTCTCTGAACACGAAACCGAAATTCCTCGCAGCTGATACTAACGCCGACTCATCCGGAGATTGCGCCTGTAATCAAAATAATATATTCATTTTCTTGCTTTTTCTTACATATACAT
The DNA here is from genome assembly GCA_963556455.1 of Epiblema foenella. Lineage (NCBI taxonomy): Eukaryota > Metazoa > Arthropoda > Insecta > Lepidoptera > Tortricidae > Epiblema > Epiblema foenella. The sequence goes on along the minus strand of OY747113.1, from coordinate 7,645,014 downwards.
TTTTGCTGAAATTAGCAGTACTAGCGAGCTCAGTTGACAGATTCCAATAACTCGGATCAGAATCTAAACTCGGATCAATGCGAATTCACATGCCAGTTTGAAACACTACATTGATCACCCATAGTAACTACACTGATTCGAATCGACTAGTGCGTAGCTGAGACTCGGCAGTTAAAGCAAGTAGGTTTATGTAGAGTACTCTAGAGTAGTATACAGTTAATTCGACTCGACTCGAGAACTCGCGGATTATCTGATCGATCCGAGTCGAGTTAACTCGAGTTTTGATTCCAATATTTCCAATCATCCCCGCATCGTGTTCATAGTACGAGCCATCTTTCAGCTTGCCACTGAGATAAAAGAGGCTCACTCAGTGTGCCTTACAAGAACGGAAGCACTCAGTTTATAATACCACTCAAAGCGCTACCTAACCCATTTATAATCTGCCTCAACAAAGGGCCGGCTGATTACTTCGCGGGGCATTATTCGCTCCATGAGATTTCAATGAAACAGCTGTGTAAATCTTAACATATACTTATTAAAAAAAACTACGGGCACGGCCAAATACGGGCCACGGAAAATTGAATTTTATAACAACGTTACAAAGACTATACCTGATATTCGAGCCGGCCGTTCTTCTGATCGGGCATCACGGTGTGGCACAGCGCGAGCAGCCGGAAGAAGTCGTGCACGTGCCGGTCGCCGCGCTGCACGGCCAGCAGCAGCGACTCGTCGAAGAACTTGAAGTCCGCCTCGTGCTCCGGGTTGAACGAGAAGTCTAGCGGCTGCGTGCTCTGTGGGTGGAGTGACACTATGGAGACCTGCTCTCTCACGCTCGCGCGCTCAGCTCAAATGGACTCAAAAAATATTCATACTTAGCTCTACTCTCCTATTATCAATCGAGCGCAAAACAACGCCGTCAAATGACTTTCAAAATTATCGATCAAACTAATAAACAACTTGTGTACTTGTATACCTATTCCTTTAACATCCATTATTTGTGTTTGACGATTGGCTCTCGAAGGGTCCAAAGGGATTTCGGAGTCTGAAAAATGCTGTCTACTAGCTATAAATACATCCTTACTTTTCCTTATGAAAAACAACGCAACCTTGAAACGGGTTTTAAACAACCAGAATTAATTTCTAATAGTTAGTTCGAAAAATTAACGAGATTATAACCACGAATTTAAGAGACTACAAAGTAAATAGTATAAATGAAGATGTATTTAAGATACAACATCTTCTCATATATTGAATTGGGAAGGGAATGAAGGTTACATTAAGACCGCATTTATGAAACTGCGCAGCTTGAAATTAATGGATAGCAATAGGGTCTTACACGTATTGTTGAAAAGTACCCTAAATTAATCCGTACGTTTCAATTACCACGTGGAATTTTTATTTCTATTTTATGGAATTGATGAATACTAAAAAAAAATAAGATTGAAATTTATTACAGTTTCAATATCCGCTCGAAAATGCGAGCCGCCATTTTTGTGACGTCATACGGCACATAGTGATTGACAAAATCGCAACCGATTCGTTGTTATATCCGTCACTCGTGTCAATTATTGAGTAATATTGCATGTGCCCATGTGTGTAGTGGTATTTTAGCTAACTCAAATATTTTACAATTATTTGATGTTAGATTATAGTTACGTTACTAGTGTTTTTTCTTATGTCAATCGGTTCTAATTGATTATCTTTATTTCGTAAACTATATCGATTATTGAAAAAAATGTATGCGAATTTGATTGGTTGCATCACTAGTGTCTGTCACAAGTATCAAACACAGAACTGTTAAGTCGGATGCCCACAATGGGCTACGGAGAAAGAGAATGAGGGCTATCGCGTATAAATTCGCCGCTAGAGGCGCTAGTGTAGCGTGAGGTCTCCGAAATGTCATATGTCACTCTTTGTGGTTGCGCTACACGGGTTAATATCTAATTGAAACAATATGGTGACTATTTTGCAATACCTGAGCTTGATTATGGCAAATATGAGTTACGGGTCAATGACTGTCAGTGCTTTGAGACAGTTTTGTCTTTCGGAAACTTATTTCCTTTTTTTTCCGAACAAAACGGGACTGCGCTAAAATGCGGGATGTTCGATATTTTTACGGTACGGTTTCAAGGTATTAAATATGATTTAAATGTAAACTTCGTTCTCATGCCCATAATAACCAATAACAATTTCTGACAGCTAGACCTTACTCGACAGTGGCGCGAACTGGTGAGCACAAAAACGATAGCCCTCATATACCCAACGTACAGGACGTAGTTATGCGTTACAGGGAGAAAGACATATTTCCATGTACGTTGTGCCTTCGTCGCCCATTGTGTTGATCCGGAATTTTAGTGTCGTATGACGTCATACCTGACATTCGTAATGGGGGCTACCGTTTTGCAAATTTTTAGCACAGATAAATATGCATGAGTTTTAAAAGTAATTATAAAATGTATATTACATGATCATGAATTTATATCGACTTCCTATAACAAAATTTTGTTTACACAAAAATACCCTATTTGACAATGCGAGGTATAGGTACCACGTGAATATAGGTATATGATATAGGGCGCAGAGTTCTGATACGATCATTAGATAAATTTGCGTTAAAAGTCCCCTCTGACATTGTTCTAATGTTATTCTCACACGCATGCACATTCAACGTTAAATATAACGGAAGTTTCATTTACGAGAAAAGTAATAACGTTTACAGGATCGATCTCGGGGACGTTTAACACAGATTTGTTTACCCATTACGGCGGCGCCACGATACGAGCCCAAATGCAATTTAATCCCCGATATCAAAGGGCAGTCACGGGCGACAGTTTCATGACGGGCCGACCGACTTAATGGGCACTTTTACACACCAATCACACACAGATTAATGTATGTACATGTAAGCTTTACTAAAACAACAATGCAAAGCACCGCATGCAACATAAACAAAAACATTATTTACACATTCACAAACAGGTACAGTAAGCTGGGTTAAGTTTGTTACAGTTTGTAGAAGAGACTGGCCCATTTGAAACAGTTTGTGTTTTAAGAATTTTGTTGTAGACTTACTGGCTTTCAGTTACTTTGAGATGGAACCGGATATGTTATTGAATAAGAAGTAAAAGGAATTGAAAATAATAGATGTGTTAGCCTATGACCATTCCAATAAAGAAATAGAGGAAAGACGAATTACTTCGAGTTGTGCTGTTATAAAGAACGAAGGGACGAATTCTGCTCAAATATCCAACGGAGTTACTTATCGAGTGTGATTTGTAGATAGCGTACGGTATTATTTTATAGACTTGGGTATTTGAGCTCGAAAAATGCTTGAGAAATGTCGAAGGATGTGTTCAAGTCATTTTAGATGTGTAGTTTTCGCTGGAGCCTTGTATCGATATGGTAGAGGTGAGTCGTTTTTAGAATCATGCCGTGCTCCGGTAGATTAATCTGAATGCACCATACATTCAAGTTCAAGCAGGGACCTCAGTGCACCTTGTAATAAAGTCATTTTTCCAACTTTATTGCAAGGTGCACTAAGGTTTATTTCTCCGGAGAACGACACAAATAACGACTCAAACGGTACATGCCGATACATTCGCTGACATGTCTAGGGAGCTTTCATTGTCAAGCGTGTCATTCATGGTTTTATTTATGACCATACATGCAGATGTACAACCATTACTGAATAAGATAATAAAATTCATTGAATAGAGGTCTCAGTTGTGGACTACACGCCTGACTATGAATATAATATTGCTGGGACCAAAAGAGATCCGATCCGACATCCGGGTTCCAACTTCCTTAATCCGCTGAATGAACTAGAATTATAATATTACCTACAGACATTTGCTGGCTTAGACAGTAAAATCGTTATTTCAACGCAAATTCATTATTTAATAACCGGTTGCGGCCCTTACGGTAGCAACCGCACATTAACACCCTTGACCCTAGCTAGAGTCTCTTGAGTTGTTGGTCGAGACTCCTCGATATTAGACCGTTCGCAGAAACGACTATCGGGACAATGATCGTCGAATTAACATCCCACATAGCAGTCACCTCGTGTGCCAGATCTAGGTACTTGCTGGCTTAGTCCTTCTCGGCTTTCACGATGTTCTCGTCATGGGGGACTTATAGTATGGCACTTCGAAGTCCATAAGACCGTATAAAAGAGCTAGTTGCTGGCTAATGATCCTGGCTAGCAAGTTATGTCTGTGCAAGAACTCGCCGTTAGCAAGATGACCGCAACCGGAAATAATATGACTGAGTCTCCGGGACGGGGGCATGCCCGACAAATGTAGACCGTGCCGTCCTTCAGGATATACTTCCGGTAGTTGTTCGTCATTATTATTATTATTATATTAAATACAATGTATACATTGGCCTTGTTTCAAAGACTGGCCGAGACGAATGTACATCTTAAGGAATAGGCATTTCAGTCAAATATTTTGAGTAATATAATAAACGAGTCCAGTAGCGGCGTCCCGACGCCGCTAAAATACAGAAATTCCCATAGTAATTCAGAAAAGGAACAACTATAGGTACAGATACATTACTTTAATTTGTGCCTCTCTTAGGAACACCAAAAACATGTAAAAGGGTTCTTAAAAATCGACAGTTCCTTTTCACTGTCACATTATGCCGGCCAAAACCAAGCCTAATAGTAGACTGCTAGCTAAGTTAGTTATCCGGACAACGTGGATGCGGCACATCATCATCATCAGTCGTTCCCTCAATGCTGAGGACATAATGTCCAATTCTTGCTCACCAGACTCCTCCATAGGCTCCTATCACCCACCTTATGGGTGGCCTCGTGCAAATATAGTTACACCAGTGATTTGATTGTTCCGTCTAGCGGGTAGTCTGCCCCGGGACCTCTGGCCCTCAACTTTTCCCGTCATAATATTTATCTACTGGTTATCCGAAAAACGTCGTAAGAGGTGTTCGAAATATATGAGGATGCGGTCCTGACAGACTGTCGATAGTCGACAACCTAACGTAGCTGGATGGACTGGTTTGTTCGCCTTGCAGTCCATGGTATTAGAGATTTTCTCTCAAAATATTGAATATACGAAGAGTTTGTATAATTATAATTTGGTTTTGTTGAAGTAAAAAGGTCATGACAATTTAAATCTGGCATAAAAGAAAAAAAATGTTAAATTATGACGTTGAATTAAATGACGATACAAACTGTAACACAATACGTCTGTCATTCATGTAAAGATTGCAAAAAGATCGTTTATTTTGTGTTTCGTTAATTTTCTTGGGGTTGTAGATATACGTCGCCGACTCAAACTGTATATTTTCTCATACTGAAGAATGTACTACAGGTTTGAGATCAGTTATTGTTTACTTTTATACTTTGTTATGTCAACTCAAAACAGGAGCCACGTCGCGTGACGTCACGCGGCCAAAGTCAAGTGGTCAGCGCACAGTAGTTTTTTAAAATCCATTTTTTAGTCCTTTTTCTAGAAAAATATGAAAAAATAAGAGTTTTATGCAACTCTCCAGCATGAGACGAAAGATCTGATGGAGTGTACAAAAATCGGCCTCGCGTAATATATATATATATATATATATAGATAGGCAACTTTTTATGACCTAACGTCCAAAACGCTCAGTTAGTATATAAAATTAGTAAAGAAATACTTGATAGTCATATATGATATTTTAAGAATATTTTTGTAGGTACGTTTTGCTTTGCCAACGAGAAATAGCCATTACAACTTCGTAATAATTTAGTTTGACTGTTGTCAAATAACGTAGGTCGGTACGATAAGCTAAACGCAGTTTACGAAAGCCCCTAGATTTTCAAATGTCTATCATATCTCTTTTGTTCCAGCATGTGTGAGTGTTTCAGTGTGTTTGTGAGTGTGTGTGTGTATGTGTGCGCGCGTACATGCGGGCGGTCCGTGGGGCGGCGCGCGCCGGGGGTGCTGCGGCCCTGCTCGTGCTCCTGCTCCAGCAACCGCGCGCGCGACGCCGAGCCCGCCCCGAGCCGCGACCGCGACCGCTGCCCAATACATCTCACTGTTTATACCACCCTGGTACATATCCTACCTAACAGGCGGCAGAGGATACAGGGAGGGGGGGTGTCAAAACAGGGGAAATGCCTTGCCCCCCCTGTAGCAGGCCTTTCTCGTATATAAAGTGACCCCCAACCAGATAATGCCCCTCCCCTCAACGAAATCCTGGAGCCGCGCCTGCCAACAGGGCGCCATGCACCGAGGTGTACAGGTCGCTACGCTATGTGTTGTACAGTGCGCTATGAAATGCATGAGTCGACCGGGATGTTAAAGTCGGCTCTGCTACCTAATAGTGTTCTGATGGCTCCTATTAACTTTTTCATAACTCACAGTTTGTTAGTTGTGAAAATATATTTCAATGGCGTACCTATGTCGATGTTTATTTATTTAGCTAATTTTGGCGATGTAACTTAAAGGTACAACTTACTTCCTATGTCATCCTACTTAAGTTATCCGAAGTCTGTTTGTTCAACCATCTGAGTATGTTTAACTCCATCCTAATCATAGGATCCTAAACAAAACATTAAAAATGGATGCCATGTTTTATGGAGCCAGTAATAACCGCAGGCGCCGATGAAGTGAATGGCGCGGCCCTAATCAAGGCGTACTAAAATAAACTAGGCGCCTTAATATAATCAATAATTATTTATATTTTAATTAAACGATTTTTCAGCCTTGTATTCTTTGTGAAAATCATTTAAAAAAATCATGCCATCCGAACCTGTTTTTAGAGATGACCAAATGTTTGTATGGGACCAACTACAATTAGATCACCACAAAAGACGAAAATGAGACGCAAAGTACCACATACCTAACGAGCACTGAAAACGCTCCATAATATTGATTAATTAAAACTGAGCTGAAGTACTAAAGTTGTATGGAAAAGGGGAAATTTGCCGTTTTTGTCGTGAAATATTGCGTTTATGTATATAGTTGCCCTAGAATATCTTTTTTATTGAAACCTGAGAATCCCACTGGTATCTTTCACTTTACATTTTGGTCAATGAACCAAACCAACTTTTTTATGATTTTAATTAATTTGTCTTATTTACAACTTATTGAGATAATTTCATAGTTTTCTATCTATACACAGCCACGCTATGTTATAAATTGTATCATGAGTCATCATCATCCCTATTGCAAATAAAGCTACTAAACCAAACTGCATCGTGTGTACATGCATATACGTGTGAGATATATTGTGACCGGTCGGTGGTAGACCGTTGTAACATCATGTGAAAGTACGCATCAGTCGATGCGGGCATAGAAACACAAATCTTACAAAACGTGTGCAGTAAACATGCACAAACTGGAAAACAATCAAAATTAAACTCAACATTAACAGTTACTTCAGACAGGACAACCCAAAAGCTAGACGGGGACAAAACATGTCAATTCACAATCCGTATCACCCGTAAAATTCATTAAAACCAAATGGAACTCCATGCAAAACAAAACCGGCCGCTTAGGGCAGCTCATACTGTGCTGTTGCTGGATGGCCTACATGCTAGTGATGTTCTAGAATGATCGATGTGCGTGGCTACGGTTTTAAGATTGAGAGAGGAAGTGTATGTCCAAGTGGAGTGGAAGATGTAAGGGTAAATACCTCGTTGAGCTCGATGGCCTCGCCGGTCTGCTCGTCGACGACGTCGCCGTAGCTCACGCCCGCTATCGAGCACTTGTTGAACGTCATTATGTTCTGTGTTAACGTGCCCGTTTTGTCCGAGAAAATGTATTGGATTTGACCTAAAATAAACATTTTTATAACGAAGAGCTTCTACCTTGATGTCCTTAATGGAATTCAACCTTAAATAGAGGTCTTGAGGTTGTACAAGTTTTGTGATACTATAAACTGAGAGAGGAAAAATCAGCTTGCAACATTAGCGAATAATTACCTAATACAATTATCTAAAAATTAGAGGTTGTATCTCTTTTCTTCGGAATTGAATAATGTTTAGAAAGGCAGTGTTTTACTCTTGCAGTGATAAGATTCATACCGAGCTCCTCGTTTAGCGTGGTGGTCCTCGCTTTAGCGGCCGTCCCCGTCTTCTCGTAGTACATCTTCTCGTCCCAATTAATGAGGAAACTCTGCGCGAATCTTATTACCTGCAACAGAGCAATATTCGTAGATATGTTAAGTACGGTAAGCCAACCAAGCCACCAGTTTGAATTTATCAGCTATAATTACCATACCTACAATTTTTATGCAATTCGACACAGATAGTCATTAGATTTTACAATTAAAATGTGTTTGAGCCAGTTTTAGGAATTTAAATCCATCAAGTAAGTCAATCTCCAACGTCTATAATTCACAATCGAGGTAGACTTTCTGCGCCAAGAAATGATTAGTCATCTTTTACCCAAATTCAGTTTTGGCACTTATTCCATGTTGCTGATAAAAACAAATAGCATCAGGTACAGGCTTTCTCCCCCGTATGGTGCCGGGTGTCGTAAGAGTCGACTATCTCTTACGACACTCACGGCTTGGGTTTGTAATGTGTTGTAGGTGATGGGCTAGCAACCTATCACTGCAATATAACATTTTCTCCATCTTTAAACCTACAATTGCTAAATGTTGCAATTGCACTGGAATTGAATTTCATGTGCTCCGTCTGTGTATGTACGGGTTTTCTCAAGATATTTTTTTTTACCGATAATCTAGCGGTATAGCGGATAAAACCGAAAAACCAGTGATACCAGTTTCGGATCCACAACCTTCTGTTTGAAAAACAAGCGACTGTACCACTAAGCTACCACCGCTTCCTCAGCGTAGATAGTAATTATCTTAACAGTAAACAAATGTTGATTGTACGGTTTTTAAAACATACTCACTTCGACAGAAACGTATAACGATATAGGCACAACAGTGTTCATAACGATGGCGTAGGAGAAGAAGACTAGGAACGCGATGACGACCGCGCCCGAGGCGGGCTCGGCCGGCACCAGCGAGTCCCACGGCAGGTACGCCTGGAAGTGCCGCCCCACCAGCCACTCCCACACGCCGCACGCCACCGTGCAGAACACGCACATTGACAGCAGGAAGAACACTATCTGGAAGTACATACGACGTTCATAACGCGAGCATAGCGCACACTGGTCGTTTGACAGGCCGCAATAACAACAAACTAACGCGGCTGCAGTAGCGGCCTACGTCACCATTTTCACGCCAAACCGAACGTCGTTAAAGTCAACCAATATGGATGAAGAGTTATTACTTTTAATGGCGCTTTCTGACCACCAAAATAAGGGGTAAATTCTTGCACGTGCATAAGTGAGGCTTCACTACTCACAACACTGTCTGACGTACGTAAATGTCTAAGGTAGCCAACTCGATTCCCATAGGCTCAAGGTAACGTTTTAATTTATATTACCGGCACTGGATTGTGGAGTCTAACCCCGATTAAAGATTCAGTCAACATTCAGGAAACATTGTTATAAGCGTAATTAAATACTGATAGGTCTAACATGTAGCTCCTTTGTAAATAATACAGATCAGAAAAGGTGAAAATGTATTATTTATCCCGATGTTTTCAAATAATGAACATGTAAAATGCTTAACGAGTTAATCCCACATATTATGCAAGAACCAGCGTAATTTAGTTAATCATTTAATAGCCGTCTATTATTTACGTCAATAGAAAGGTAACGTGGCGGGCCATCAATAGCGTTCGACGCCGATTTGGCCGCGCACCAGACACCGACGAGTTTGTTTATCCTTTCAATACTTAAACCTGCAGCTGAAGATTACCGTTCGCGTAATACATGGCGCGGAGATGACGGCGCGAGACCAAAAATAACTTAATCAATACATTGACTCGTTACGTTGACTGTGATTTGAAAAGCGTTCACGTTTGCGTATGCAAAACTATTGGTCCGTGATGTCCGTATTTCGGGTTCTACGGAAATTATGGAGTGCCTTTATATACCTAATGTATGACTATGGCTGAACATTATTATATATGGTATGTATGCGTCAGGATTTGTACCTATAACGAAATAACCCATTTGAATGTATCACTACACTTTTTCTAAATGTATGTAAGCGTATACCTACAATGTATGTTTCCTGTTGCGACACTTACATGTTAGGATTTCTATAAAATACAATAGGCTGGACTGAAAAGGAAGTAATAATCTAACCGCTCGTAACATTTACAAGTCAACATGGGATTCACATATTTGCTCTCTGGCACACGAGCCAAACACCAATTCACAGCTCGACTTAATTGATAATATTTGTCTACCTTTATCTATCGCACAGTATTTAACCATCGTGTTCACATGAATTTAGCGAAAAAATGGTATTTGAGCCAGTGTCAAACAGACTGGTTAAGTCCGGGTAAAAACCAGGGTTTCCGAAAGACACACTATAGCAGAACGTGCTAGCTACTTTAGTGAAGCCACTGACAGTTGCCATCAAATACATCTGTACATTTACATTAATTACATATCTATTCGTGTTCAGATTATTTGTGAGCACGTAGCTCCCTTCTTCTTTCGATGTATCTGAAGGCGATTGGGCAATGTTAATTGCTTATAAAGAGACGCCTATTTATGAAAAACTACCTACCTACTGTGTACCTACTACTACAGGCCCCGAGCCGAGATTATCTGGCCCGGCATCTGTGCAAGAGTTGGACGCGAACACGATATTGTGTCACGCAAATGCTATTTTTTACGCCATATCGCACCATATCATATATATTGAACGGCCATTCGCCCGTAATTGTTCTCAATAAATGGCATGAATCGTTCCTAGAACACAATGTGTTACGTCACCATAATAGCGACAGTGAAGTCATGTAGCTACTTTCGTTGCTTAAAGCTTAGTCACTGCATCTTTACTTTCCCTATTTGTTTTGTCATTTTTATATTATTTTGGATATAACTTTGAGAGGTCATTAACTTGATTAAACTGTGTTCGGTGTACTGCACCTTAAATAGTCGTGCAAGCTATTTCACCACATATCTAAACTGTGAGGTTTAGTTTATCATATTAAGCTAAAATATTTATATTAATACAACTATCAAACATAGCCATTCATTTCTGAAGATTATGCGAAATTTCTATAAGACAAAATTTACTTTTGCATAAAGCATTGCCATTGATAAAGCTTTTGAAAACTGATTGATGCATTACACACATATCGAAAAACAATAATTATAAATGATAGAAAATGTCGCCCGGGGTGACAAATAATACGTGACTTTTAACCGTTGAGTAGAGTTTAGTTATTGATAGAACACATAAGTGACTCACCCCTATAATAAGAAAATTAAGTAGCCTATCTATGCTGGTGCGCTTGAACTTGGTCTTGCCCGAGTTCTGCATGAGCTTGGTGTCCTTGCCCGCAAACACGACCACGCCGTAGCACCACGAGGTGTTGCGCAGCACGCAGCCGCGCAGCAGCACCTTGTCGTTGTCCAGCGAGAACACCTGCTCGCGCCAGCTCAGCGTGCCTGCAACAAACGAGAGGTTAATACAAATAGGCCAGGCAACGAGAGGGTATAGAGGGAAATGCTTGGAACACAACCTCGCCCACAGCCGATTTGTCGTAAAAAAACTCTTAAACGGTGACCCATAGCAAAAAATGTTCTGAGACATAAGTAATTTAATTAAAATTCTCTATAAATAAGGTTCTACACACTTTTTCGCTAGGATGAATATTTAATGAGATTTTAAAGGGGGAAAGTTAATGTTAAGAAATTATAAGTGGCTTCTCATTCCTTTGTTTTTCATTATTTTAACAACATAAAATACAGTATTTATGCGCTCAGCGAACTCTCATCATCGATACCCCACTCAATGGGGTAGGCCTGATGCTCTAGCCACTTCGGCTAAACTCTGCTCTGGCCACCTCCGTGGTGTCTAAATACCCTAACGCGCTAGGAACGAAAGAGCACGTGCTTGCGAGCGCGATGCCATGATTAGCTGTCAATCGTTGGTTTTGTTAGAAGAAAACCGTCTATACGTAATATACTATTAATTATTCTGTGCTAGTTCGTGAACTGTACTCAACGGTATAGACTGGTTCTAGGGACAAATCCCACACATCATGGAGCCGCAAAAGCTAACATCCCGTGTTTGCTCGGCCGTTTATTTAGTGTATTTACCTACTCCAAGACCTAGGCACAGACTTGCTGATAAAATACTGAAGGGGAAAGGGGTATGCGGATTACACAGAACTTAACTGGTATTTAGATTCTCGACTACTTTGATACTAAATAGTCTTGCAACATGACTGAGCAAAGGTGTACTTGAAGTTTAGTTCACAAGGTGGTCATTAATAATGCCTCAAGTTGCATATATATAGCACTCGCCTTCAGTTTATCTATAACGCTTTTAGTTTTGACCTAATGGGCGTAAGTTAAATAATACACAATATACTCATTAACTATATTTTCCTCATTGTGCCCGGAAACACTTTAATGAACAGACGTAACTAAATATTCCTTAATTTTATTCCCTGATTCGATAAGGACCCTTATCAAAAAGTAGGTAGTAATTGAAACATAAAAATAATTGAATTTAAGCAACAAGTAGGTATTAATCTCTTAACGATTTATATCACTGCTATCACTAGAGTGATAGCTGCAGTTGGACGGTTCCCAGTAACACATCCGAGGGCCACAGCTAGATAAACTATGTAGATGCAACACAATTGTCGGAACGTAAGCATGTATTATCGGGCCGTGCAGTCCATCATTACCCAACCTCATCGTCAATCGTTACGACATCCGCGAATAGCGCTCTTCCCGCCGTTTCGCAAATACAACTGTTTGTAAATGCAGGTGAACGAACTGAAATCAACCCGCATAAAACCATGTGTAGGGGAGGTGAGCCTAAAACGGGTAACCCGCCTGAAGTAGGTAAGCTTGTTAGTGTGCGTATTAAGACTATTAGTGAGAATGTATGAGTGCGGTACGGTGGCTTGACTGTTCCCCAATCAGAGAAAGTTGATTCCCGCTGAGACGCAAGCGCTTGGAAGGTGAGACCCAAAATTATTTTTTGCTGTTTTTACAAAAAAAAAATTAAGTATGCTCACTTCAAATACTCAGGTACTGTGTAGAATATGTTTACTTCAGTTATGTCTTATGAATTTGCAAGTAAAGTGCTTCTAGTTATCGAAAACTCGTGGTTTTCCTGCATTTTGTTTTGAAGTTATGGCGGTTGAAATTAAAAACATGCATAATGGGTAGGAGTAAACCGCGTGTGTAGTACACACTATGTACCCGATTTGCCCTAGTATGCTAGTGGAGGTATTTTGGGTGGTTGAGATGAAGTTTTAATGTATTAATTATTCTGTATAACTCCAGATGGTTAATAATAGACGAAAAACTCCTAAACGAATCATGTGACGAGGAACTCATGAATTTCCTATAGAAGAAGCTAGCTCCACCTTTAGAAGATTGGATCAGGTGTGATTATTGTAATATGTGGGCTCATGAAGCTTGTTACTTTTGGGCTTGTGGGCTTTTATTACTTAGATGATAATCACGAATAAACCACAGCGATTTTTATTTTTATTGGTAATTTGTTCCAAAGTGATTCACAGTTTTAAGAAAGATTGAAATTTGAATATAAAACTGATAAATGATTTCAGAGGCTTATAAATGAGCAAATGCATTATGTTCTTTACAAAAGAGTTATAAAACATTAAAAATATGTTTATTTTGGTAATCAATCTCATTATTTAGCCTTTACCTGTTTTGCACAAAACCGTAAAAGTACCCGATTTAGGCAAAACGGGTATTTGGAAGGGTGGTTTATTTTGTATATTTCTAGAATTTTTGAAATAAATGATTTATATTTGGTTTTATTTTTTGATAATTTAATAGATGAACGGTTCTCGTAATAAAAATATTTGATACATTTACGTTTCTAAGTACCTATGTTTTATTTCACATTTCCCTTAGCTTACCCGTTTTAAGCTCACCTCCCCTACCTTATTTTTAGTGCGACAGAGTAGCTGGGTGTGGCACACCCACAATTTTCATTTTTTCACGGAACAATTCCGCCGCACGCAATCACGCTTTAGCGCTTTACATATGTGTCATATGTCCACTAGATATTGAATTAGCAAACAAAAGATAAAAGGGCTCCTGCTTAATTAATACAATTCGCAGACTGGCCTTGATAAATAGGTAGGTTTGACGGGCCCCACGAGGCGCACGCCTCTAATTATTATATAGTCCGCGGGTCAATCAAACTAATGAAAACCTTGCACCTTGTTATTTGGGGTCGGATGAGACAATCTTTACGTAATGTCAATCTGATTTTAGTCCGAATTCTAAAAAGACGTACAAGTTTGGAATGACGACAATTCTTAAACTCTTTTGCGTTAGGAACTTCTAGCACGGGCGTCCCACGCGTACTAGGTCGATAAAAACCTTATAATGCCTATGATGTAAGTGTGAATATTTGAGTCGATTACGTAAGCGTAGTTTTAGGACTTCCTGACATCATGTACGGGAAGTTGAGTACTTTGATAAATATTTGTATAAGGCGTTTTATGAGTTACGGCCAGTTGGCATGAGTTATACCTTCAAACTTATTAAGTAGATTGTTGGGTGTCTCACAGACAATCTCGCCGTCGAAGGCGCCCAATTGTGCGTCGTCCTGGCCCATAGCGGCCGTCTCCAGAAGGCACTGACGACATTTTAAATTCGTCTCCCTGAAACAAAATAAAAAATCTATAATTACTAATTAACACAGGTGTATCAGACTTAGTTTCCGGTCTGTAATTGAATTATAGGTATAAATAATACTATTGAAGACTAGTATTATAAATAAATGAAATTATAAAATACAGATAATACAGTAAAGCCAAAATACACAGTTACCAGGAATATTCACGACCTACTTCACAATTGCCTCGATATTGCATCGCATAAGCAGGTTAGACACCCACACACTCCCATTTATATGTAGGTAATAAAAAACCATTCCATCCATTCAGTCAATAATGTCAATATACATGTAGTTTAGTACTAATTCGTAGTCTAATGACTAATCATAATTACCATTATGATCAATGCACAAAAATGGCAATTAGATAGGTGCCACTGCCAGGTGCCAGTGCATCCAACGACTAAAGGTCATGACACTCACGACATTGAACTGATGTATCCTCCATATTAGTAAATATCCAATAGTTTAGAGTGCTAATCCATGCTACTTGACATTATACCTACAAGTTGGGTAATCAAGTTGAAAGCATATAACGCAAGTAGCAAGTAAAATCTAGTTACAAAATATGCAAAGAGAGTGTGGATCGAATGAGGTCACGCAACTGACGTGGTTTTGCAATAAGCGAAGCGTTAAACTTATGAAAACAAAACAAGGAATATAAGGCCGCTACTGATCACGTTAAATAGTAGTGTAAGTTTATACATTCATGATTATCTTTAATTATTTTTCATTCGATTCAGAAAAAGGCAACAATGTGTACCTACAATAATGCCGGGTACAGTCAGTGAAGCAATGAGGGTTTTTCAGAATAACAATGCCCTCAACTAACTGGCAGCACTGTGGTATTAAAATGTACCAATCGTGCTTAATCAATACTTCTAGACAAAACATACATACAAAGACATACTATAAAAAGGCAATGTTTGTGATTTTGAAAGTATGTATGTTTAAATACCTCTGTAACTACTCATACGATATCATTTTTTTTCGCCATTATTATATTATATGTTAGTAGGTATCTGATACGATGCTGAAAAATCCTCATAGAACAAAAATGTAGCTAAAATAACTACTGATGACAATAAGCAAATTAGCATTTTTACAGCAAGGTGTTACGAGAGGATTGATGATTAGAAAGAACTATTCAGAAATAAATTAACATTGCCGCACTATCGGGACACCAGTGGAGTACAATGCGTTGCGTGTAACAAACGGAAATGGTTGGGGCATGCGATTTATCACTTGAGCACAAAGTTGCAGTTTAACGTGTCGTGTAACTATGCGAAGCCTGTATTTTATTTGTCGCTATAACAACGGGGCTTCCCTTCCCCGACGCATCCTATTATTCGCACAGAGTGTTGGCACATACATAACTGGCAAGGTAATTATATGACACAAAAAATAGCTACTGATTGTATTAGCGACATGCGTGTACATGTGGATGAGTGTAATTAAACTTTTCCTGTAGTTCGTTGCCATAGTTAACATTTTCTATGTAATTTATAAAACTGTGATTTCATGTTTTGTGATAATTACAAAACTATTTGAATGGTCGTCTCGTACCACAGATTATAAAGACTGCTAATTTCGCGTTCCTTTATAACAATGACGTAGTAGAGCTAGTTTCAATCATAGAGGTCTAAGTGCCATACGAAATACAAGTACGTAGCCTCTCTCTATAGTAAAAGTATAGGCCAGCAAAAGACTCAGACGGTAGCAGCGCGGCGTAGGCGAGGAGACTTCAAAGAGCAGCGTTTGGGCATAGGTACGATCCGGCCCCACTCATTGTTTTAAAGTAATGCGACATTGTATTGACGTTAGCAGTAAAAATTTACTAGTCTCCTACGATGTTAAGAATGCAATATAACATTTTATCTATGTGACCGAGGTGTATATTACAGGTACTTCTGGTTATTCATTTCTATGACTTAAAATTTTACATTTCTGACTAATTACACTGAGACGCAGAGTGAACCTCCTTAGCAGTGATTTAAAAACCACAAAGTGGCCGCATGACAAATAGTACTCTATTAGTCACTATTCACTAACAGTCAATTCAATATAAAAATCATTTAAAAATATATTTGTTCACAGTCTTGGAATCTTTAGGTCTTTAATCAATCATTCATGGAATATGTTCTTTTGAAGGGAAAGACAGGTAAGCCCGAGTATCCCGCAAGCAATGCAGTATCATCTATCTTCTTCTTGCTGCTTATTGATGTTCTCATCTTTATTTGGGGTCAGCCCTACCACTTAGTGTGGTCGCATGTTATTTCCTTATAGAAGTTTGCTGACTTTCATATCGATGTTATGGTGCCCATCCAAATCGCTGGCGGGCTTTTATATTGATGCACACTCACAACTCGACACTTTCATACATAACACACACACGCCTATTACTTATAGTATAAAGATATTAGCACGGCGAGGCCTTGTCCCTACGGCGAAATGTCTTTAAAAACCTCTAACTAATCGGATCATTGAAATTAGCAATGCAACTGTCACTCACCCATCCAACTCAGCAGTCTCAATGTAGCAGAGCCCGTTGGGCTCCGAGCTGCTGAGCAGCAGTATGTCGGCGGCCACGAACTGGTCGTTCTCCAGCCTGATGACGTCTCCCACCTGTACAGAAGCCCACTTCTCCTCCACCAGTTTGCCATTTCGCAGGGTTTTGGCGCGCCGGTGGTTCACTTGAGAGTCGTTTTGGTGACGTTGCTGCAAATTAAATATTAGTTTACACACAAACATATGAATCAAAAATGTAAGGCGGACTATAATTTTAATAAAAACATTCAAATGTTTTCCACGGTATTTTAGCAAGTATATATATTACAGATTATTCGCTTGTATTCCAATATTGTCTGATAGGTATCCTGTTTAAGTATTTCCCACAACAACAACAAACTGTTATACAGTTTGGCGGAAGTTATAACAAGTTGTAAAAGAGTACTGTTTTCGTGTATAAATGCTTTATTTATTTTTTTATTTTTTTTTTTACAAAAATTGAGACGTAACACGACGCTTAACGGCATAGTAAGATGATAATAATAGCAGTTGCTTATAATGATAAAAACACTGTAACATCGCAAAACTTAATAACGGCACTCATTATCGACCATAGTAGCACTTATCGTACACTTAGGAATTCCCGCTGACGGGGACGTCCACCGCGCGATCGCGACAACACTGACACATATAGTTCCTATTCGTCCCGGTACCGCTGCATACCGGGTAGAGTCAGTCCGACCCAGGTCGGGCCTAGCTGAGTTTCTTGCTGGACTCTTCTCAGCTAGGCTAGGTTTAGTGAACCAGCGACAATACTCCCAGTAGCTCGATTCGAGTGGAACACCTCAGATTCGGTTGAAACCGCTCAACCAATCTCACTGGAGCGCAAACTCTTAGAGTATTCCAGTGTTCCAAACCACACGCGTGGTCGTGCCGGAGGTTTTCCCCAGGCTGCTCTCCAACCGCGCATTCCTATCGCTTTATTGGGCCCGGCCTAAAAGCCACAGTCAGGTTAAAAAAAAGGGTGCGGCGCAACGAGCCTTGGTCGGCAAATCACCGTCTTTTGTTTCGGAGGCGCGCTGGGCCGTGCGCCAACTGCCGCTCCGGTGCGCCCCGAAAACAAAACACGGCGCCGGCCGCCCGCTGCTGCAGCGCGTGTTTTTATTACTGAGTTCTTAGAATTTCATTTAGAGTTTTCTTATTATTTTCAAATTTCATTGCATTTTTTGAGAAAAGCACTAAACTAGCCTCGGCGAGAACAGGGATTGTCGGCATCGTATCTCTAGGTAGCCTCGTTAACACTCGCTCGGTCATCTACAACTACTCGGCCGGCAATCCCCTATTTCGCGGCCTCTGCAGTAATGTTAGTATTAAACATTCTTTGTCCTTGGTAAACTCGTCAAACAGTTGCCGGACCGAATGTGTCACCATCCTTGTAATATTAAGTAATATACCTACGGCCTAGTGCCCTTGCACACGTGAGCCATTCCCGTGATACACATATTTGCCGGGCGTCGATTGTGTCAAATGATTCGGGACAAGCTTTTGACCTCAGCAACACCGTCTTGGATAAGGTTAAATCAGGTATGAAGGTCACGGTGCCGCGAACCCGCTCGATAACTTATAATAGTGCCGTACTTTACGTAACTAGGTAATGGAATAGGACGCTAACACTACCTACTCTTCTCTGTCAACTTGTGTATTTATTTTTCCATTGAGTTGATACAATGGGTACGGATACAAACTAACATGTACAGACTAATACAGTGATATTACTGTTTATTTTAAATGACAATGCACATGCACAAGCACTTCAACCGGGTAGGCACTCGACAAGGCGAGGCGGTTTTAAGTATGGTTTATCAATAATCGATATAACTTAATAAGAGAACAACGGTTGAAACTCACTTGGAAAGACACTATTTGCGACATGTCAACACATTTGTGACATGTCTATATGTTGTTTGTCGAATATGTGTCACGATAGCTGCAGTTTTTGACATAATTGTTCATACTGTCTTACTGAAATATACAGGCTGTTATAAAAATTGTATATGAAGAGCTAAAGGCAATAATCGGTATCGATTTTTTTATACTATTAAAAATAAAATTAGTACATAAAAAAATTATACATTTAAACCATTTTATAAGTCCTGTCGAAAGTATGTTTATGTACATTATACAACCATCAATCTATGAGATGGATTGTTACAAAGTAATTTCCGGATCAAAACGTTTTGCTGGCGTGCCAATGTTTATATTCACGGTTCATTGACTGACGGTATCTTTGACTGTTGATTCATACTTAGTCTTATATGATAGCCTAATGAGAGTGAGTAACTGCTGGTACCTATTGAATTAGTGAATACGGCGTGACGTCATGTTACGTCGCAGGATGTTGAACGAAATCTCATGTGGCCAATACGTAAACATAAAGCAAGCCAAGTTTAGACCATATTTTATGAAGGTGCGCCCTTCTGGAGGTTAAACGCTATAATAGCTAGTCAGTATGTATTTTTATGTTGATGAACGCATATTAGCAGACCGATTCATTACTTGGTTCTCGTTTAGTTTCTTGTTTTTAACCTGTTAAGGTTTAAAGCTAATTAAATTTGGCTTTATTATAAATGGTTTCACTAGTTACGTTGTATAGGCTGTGAGAATGTTTTTTACAATTACCAGTTTTAGGTATTTTTATTATTTATTATAGTATATAATTAGGTAGACAGGTGGGTTTAAAAAAATCAAATAATCATTAAAAATTAGCTCTTGAATAACCCCTTTCAAGGGGTACGTCCAACTACCGACCAACCTGTATCTATACTAATATTATAGCGAGGTGATTATTTAGCTATAGCTTGACTGTAAGTTTATATGGTGAGGAATAAACATTTCCTGAACATTCTTCAATCTACAATAATTCCTTAGCCAGATTTTCTTCAAAGCTAATTAATGGTCAATTCCAAAAGTTACTTTGACTACAATGGAGCCTGTGCATAGGTAGTTTCCGCGGATGATTGCAACTTGCAAAGTTCGAGCTGCATGAATCCCGGAATGATAACCACAGCTTACGTTGAAGTGGATCATTCTGTGCTGCGATAATAATCGCACTTACTAGATAAAGCGACAAACACGTTGTAGGAAGATAAATACATATACATGTTGTCTGTTTCTGTTATGATTAGCAGATGACTATTCAGAGATTAACTGAGATTCATAAGCAATAACAGATTCTTAACCTCTTATTGCTATAATATAATGAAATAGTAATATTTACATACGAAACATAATTAGATTGAATCCACTATTGTAACGGAACCATACATACTTCTTAATATAAACGACCAAGGGCACTGATCTTTAAACGCGAAAAACCTACTGAATTCTATGTACATGACACCGGCCGCTGCGGTACGCAGTGATCTGATCATCGGAAGGAAACTAAGTCTAGGATCCTTATCTGTCATAAATAACGATTCGTCTTTGTTGTAAAGTACTCTCTATATAACGACCTACATTAATTGTTGATGTCACTATTGGTAACAAGTTCCGGGCTCATCTAATCCTGCATCCGATTTTTGTTAGTGGTATAGTTACTTTTTTTTGTTTTACTTTGTGTTTGTGTTTTTGTTTGTTTTGTTGTTGTTTTTTTTGTTCTTTTTTTTTGTTGCGCGAGCGTGAGCTTTATCATTAGTAACAGTTTAATTTAACGTTACAAGTGTGACCTAAAGATATCTAAAATATTGAGGCCGGTTCCACTGCACCAATGCCTTCATGTTTTTCTACCACCTTTATATGTTATACATCATAAGGCAAACAAATGTTTTTAGAAAAACGTGTTAGATGTAAATAAATACGAAAACATTGGCGCAGCGAAGCAAAACCGATGTAAAACTTTTCCTCGCTTGCCACTACAATAAAACTTCATAGTATGTGTCGAATTAGGTGAAGACACTTAAAAACTTAGTAGGCGTCTTTGGTTGTGGTGAAGGCTGGTACTCCAATTAGGGGTGTGGCTGCCTCGATAGAGTTTGCGAGATCAGCAGGAGCCAAAGTTTGCTCCGTCCGATTTTATAAAACTATTTGATACTCTTCTATCACGTGTCACGTATTTGCTTGCTCGACATCTTTCAGCAGAAGTCATAAATTTGTTTTATGACATTCAGGAATGTCGGTAACGGTCATGTAGAACGTATTGTATCGACTACTTACAGTACCGATAAGGGATGGCACCAGTCAACGGTACCTATAGGGGGGTGATGGGCGTGAGCATGTCGTAAAACTTGCCACATATCCTTATGATCCGACAAATGCATTGTGTTGAGAACTTACGAAATCGTCGTAGGCGTCCTTGACGGCGGTGAGCGCGAGCACCCCGATCAGCGGTATGGCGGTGGTGATAGGCGTCAGCGAGGAGATGGCCGGGATCAGCTGCAGTACCAGCAGACACAGGAAATAGAAGTTGGCTAGCCGCTGGAACTGCTCCAGCAGATTCAGCGGCAGGAACGTTACGATCGAATACTTCGATGTTTTGATGTAGTTGTTCTGGAACAAACAAATCTTGATCAATCTTAATATCTATCGTCGAACACTGCCGTTGGCGTACCTATAGAAAAGTAACTCGGACTTTGTTTGAGAATTGATTGAAGAATAGACATGCAAAATGGTATTGCCTAGGTATGCTGGGCTCAGGTTGATAGATCTTATATATACATATATGCATATACTCACGCCCGTATCACATTGGGGTAGGCAGAGACCAGAGAACGCCAAATACTACGGTCCTTACATTACATACCTTCTTCGCCTCAATCACATCCATACATCTCCTCATATAGGTTTCGGGTACTTCTAACCTGGCCTTTTTCAGTATCACAGAAAATCAAATTTGTAAGATCAAAGTTCGGCACATAGACTGTCAAAATTTATTTAATTCTCTTTCGTGTAAGTAGGTGTGCTTAAAAAATATGATTACTTGGTACAAATGAGATTACAAAATGAACACATGAGACATTTTATTTAAAAAACTAAATTAAAATAAAAAGGCGGCCCAACTTTTATTAAAAAAATAACGTTTTTTTCATCTTACTTCATTTTACTTTAAAAATTTCTTTGGTTTATGAAGTTTCTAACGGTATACTACACACTTCAATAAATTAAAAAACCACACTCTAAATAAGGTATTAGTCAGAAATTCGCACGTATCTAACAAAAGATTTGGAAATTACAAAATTGTACCTCCATGGCCGTGACTCTTAGGACCCAGGATCCAAGGGTGGAATGGTAGCAAAGGTCCCTACCACCACTACCCCTAAAAATGTTGACGATGCATGTGCCGAACACCCTGTATATGAAACGTATTTAATAGTACAGTAAGTACAGGACCCTTAAATACGAGTTGGGTTCTGGTAAAACAGATCTAAAATAATGGAATTTTTCTTTTAAAATTATTTATGATAGTGTAATCATAACTCGATAGTATTGGTCCGCAGCAGACTGTGACGAGTCACTCTTTGTTCTATTGTACTTGAAATTAGATTTTGTTAAATACATAACACTATTATTCTATTATATAAGGTAAAAAAAGCATCGAATTAGTTACAAAGAGGTAGAATCTTGCTAATGAAAGTTGAAATTGAGATTTATATAAAACTTTGTAAATGGCAACTATAATTTCTACGTTGTGTCGCAACAGTCTCAAACTACACTATAGTCTAGTCTAAGACTGAACTGAAATTATAATTTTAGAGCACAGTGAGGTTATAGGTCGCCGAATATGCCGATCAATTACATTTTTCGCTTAATCTCTAGTTCTAGAACTATTCATCTGATAAAAAATCACGAGTATGGCCTTCGGGGTAGATTTACCCCCTTATTCATAAACACATCTGTGTTTTATCCCTTTCTCACAACATTATAAATGTCAAGGTGACAGATAAGGACAAAGGAATTTTAGCAGCTATTCAGGGTGTAACAAAACTAGTGAGGATCGGTTTAAGGGTATATTCGGTATCGTGTTATGATTAAGAAAAAGGAGAAGAAAAGTTATTTTGACGAAATAAATTTTTGGCCTTTGTATGGACAGTTGGCTGACATGGACGTCCTGCCCATAAAAAAAAATTTTTTCGCGTCAAAAAAAATTTTCTTCTACTTTTTCCTAATCAGAACACGATACCGAATATGCCCCTAAACGGATCCTCACTAGTTTTGTTACACCCTGTATAACTGAGATAAGCTTGATGAAAGATTATGAAAAAGGGGATAGCCGGAGCCGCCCGGATAGCTAGGTACTCTATTGACAACAACACATGTAATCACTCAGCATTTGATTGATTATACAATCACTACGTTTTGTCTCAACCTGAAGAACTTGTGAAGGCCCCAACCGACCGTCTTGAGAAAGAGTGTGTCTCTATGCATTTTGTAGTTAATACAATATAGATAGACTTACAGCGTAACGGAACTGGGCATTGTATTCCCTATTGTTAGCTTTGATTCTCCGTTCATTCTCTGAAACAAAACAAATACTTTGTTAATAGAGTACATTATAGATATAGAATTTCAGTAATTTCACATTATTATATAACCTAGTCGAGAAAGGAAAAGCACGAAATGTTGGTAGCTTTGATGAAATTTGGTACGAATGTTCATTGATGGTCTTGTTTTCGTCTCCCAAAAGTCCCCAGGCCCGGACCATCTAGAGCCGCCGCTATCTTGCAAAATGTACTCCATCCGGAAGACATTCGCATTTTATGGGAAATCTACTTACCCTATTGAAATATGGTCAAGAGCAAAATTAAAGCTTAGTAAATTCTGCACTAACAAGTGTGGCGAAAAAACATGTCTTCGTGGAGTAAAATGCATCCATACGTGATATTTTCCATTAATGTTAGAAAAGACATGTCAGAATAACCTAATTTGTAACTTTCAAACCTACTTAGATTTACACAATATTAACATTTTACCCAACTACGACTAAATCAAAAAGAATGGTAATGGTTTAAATAGATCATTAAGTACTGATTTTTTGCTGACATCTTCAAGTCAAGATGCTTGATGGATTCCAACAATTGAAGTGGTGTTAGATTTTTTCTAAGTCTGTTTTTTGTGCATATTGAGTTTAAGAAAATTCAACATGGCGGGCGTGAGAGGGCGTCAAGTGTGAAATCATTAACTTTGTTTAGACAGCGGCGGCTCTAGAAGGTCCTGGCCTGGGGACTTTTGGGAGACAAAAACAAGACCATCAAGAGTTTATTATGAGAATATAGGTACTTAAAAGAGTAAATACAAGACTAAAACCACTATTAAATTAAAATAACTAAAACTAAACCTTAAACTTTAATAAAATCATTAATTAAATAAGAGGGCTGGGCCTCTTGGCAGGGTGCCAATCACGCAGGCAGCATTCCCGGGCTGAACTGCAATTGCGATTCTTTGCGCGAGAGAGCTGCCTGCGCGAGGGTCGCTAGTTGCCTGTCTTATTCTTTTGCTGAGCTCCCTGTGGAGCTCCAGCGCACCTTTACCCCAAGGACCTAGTGTCTCGACGCTGAAAGCAAACAATTGATATTAGGCGCCGAGACAGCTATATTTTGAGACCTTGAGGCGCTCCCGCGCGTCCCACACCAGCGCACGGCCCGTCTTCCAGTCTATCAACGACATTCCGTGAGGGCGCTTGCCATCGCTCCGCACAATCTGGGGCTCCAGAGCAGCAGGAACGTTGGCACTGACGAGCGCCCTTCTGAGAATGTCGTTGAGAGTGGCGTGGCGGGACAGGCGGCCGGCGCCCGAGGAGCAGGAAAAGCCATGGTGGCCAAGTGGGTCCACTGGAGCCCCACCAGAAATACAATTGTGACCTGTGCATATCCCAGACTATGGTGCAGATTTTTAGTTTATTTTGACCTTGGTCAATATAATATGAGTAGGTTTGTATGCGTATGTTTAATTATGTTTTATTTTTAATTCTGTGAGTAAAAAAATGTTTAGCTAGTTTTATTCCGTTATAAAGTGATTAACAAAGTATGTATCCCAGGCCAAATTAAGCTGATTATCACGTTTTTACGCGAGTTGACGAGGTTTAGAAAATTTGCTATGTATTTCGTAGAATATCCATAAGAGAAAGGATCTCCTTTCATTATATTGTGAACAAACAACTGATTTCAGTTCTGTTAAAATACGAACTTTGTCTTCCAATTACGGTTTTATCGCGGAATAGCCCGAGTATACCTTAAGTAAAGCTTAATCGTATTTATCTAGAACAACGTAAATCGATTCAAACCAAATTGGAAATTGTTAAATATAGAACCATTTTCTTTACTCCCTAATTAAACGAGGATCTTATTATGGTTTAAAGATCTGGAAAACGTTGCGGATGTAGAATAAAACATTACGTACTTAGTTACTTACATTGTAACGTGCGAAGGTGTTTGACACCTAACTAGCGCGCTGCGATGCAACAAGAATAATGTAGTTATTGGGCTTCCGAGCCCACATTAACTTGCATTTTATTCCATGTTCTTTCCTATAAGATCTTATGTAATAGGGAAAATATGTAAAATGTAATATGCTGTAAATAAAATTAGTAAGAGCACACTTAGGTGTGATATTTGTGAGCAAATTGCAATATCTCCTATCTACGCTTGCTATTAGGTTTATACTCTAACACATATATTTCAAACCCCCTACCTCCCCTTTAAATTAAATAACTTTTTAATAAATTTATTATAATCGATAAATCGATTAACTAATTTTTAATTCATCGACTACCGGGCCGATATGCAAACTCCCTTGGCCGTATACAATCTGTTCGAGGTATAAGAAAAAGTAAGTTACAGGGTTGCTATTATTCAAAAGTGTCTTTTCCCTAAATCGGTTTTATTAGGCGTTTGGTCGTTATTTAAAATTTCAATTTTATTATCCACCGTTTCAGGAAGGCGTTAAACATCTTTATTTATATTCTGCAACAGTTTTCTAAATTTATAGTGGTCGTGTTGCTTAATTAATACGTTTCGTAGATTTGCATCTGGCAAGGTTTCACTCCTGTCAAAAGCTGACAACAGATCTGTCACTGCTCAGAAACTATTTTTATCGGACGGAGGTCCAAATTTTTACCTGGGTCCATTACAGGAATCCGTAAGTATTTTGTTCATAGTTGTAGTTGGAATATCTCAGTCTCGTTCCCTTTATCTGGAGCTTGTGGTATTTTGCAGGTAGATCATGTCGTCGGGCCTGGCTAGCACCGGCTGACGTTGGCTCCCTAGAGCCCAAGGATTGAAAGGTTTTCCACGCGCGCGTCCGTGCAAGGATTACCGGCTCCTGGGCTATGTACGCGCCTGTTCTTGACTAACTAATTAATACAAAAGACGGAATGATGCGGATCATAAAGGTCCAAAATCAGTCAATGTTCTTTAAAAAATGTGTGTAAAGTTAATTTATTACTATCTGTTTAAGTATTCGATATATTCGTTTTATCCGGATGTACAGTCTCTCCAAATCCGGATACCAAAATCAAGCGGATATTCGAATAAAATGAATATCCAGATATCCGGATTGCAAGCCCTATTCTTGACGCAGTCGTGACGCGGGATTTCTTATAATGACTACGAATTCTAAGATAACTACGAATTGTAACCTCCAATGTTTGTTGCAGGCTCTTTTAATTTAGGTGTTTTACCTCTTTTCAAGATGACCACGTCCGGTCAGATCGAGGTTTTTTGTTACCCCACTACATGTGACGTGACGTACTGTGCAACTGTGGGTGGTTCGCGGCCTTGCTGCTCTGCCAGCGCGAGACGGCGGAGCTGATTCTCGCGAGGCACAGGAGACAGCGTCCGGGATACCCCCATTGACTGGTAGCTCGGTCGAGGTCGGTAGAGTTTTCTTGTTCCTAAACCCACGGCGCACAAAGTGATAACTTTTCGTATAACAGAAAGTGACAGTAATTGGCCGATTCACCAGCACTCCACTAGTTCATAATGCTCTGCCGCCTAGCCGAGGCCTAAGTTTTGTAAAGATAGGGTAACGGGTTACTGTAAGATCAAGGTGAGGACAGATGCTGTTCCGTTTTTTTTTCTTGAATAAACCAATGTTAACAATCAGTTGTTTAAAATTTACCATCCGACGTCCCATCCCGAATCATAAGTATAACAGTGGCAATGGATACTGACTCGTAGGTCCTGGTTTGGTCATGGGTACATTATATTATAGAACGAATAATAGTATTATGTATAATGTGTAATAAATATGACGTTTTCAGAACTAATGGCAGCTTTATGTGGCGGAATGATTCGAGCATCCTGAACGATGAACCGAGACAGGCTGAGTGTAGCCCCGAATTATTCGATAACAAAGTCAGCAACAAAAGTATAGTTACGAAAATAACAGCACGTAACACGCTCTAGATTGCGCGCTTCTGCAGCTGACTATACTTATGTGGTCTCGGCCGAACCCTTTATAGACAAAATGTCGGAATCCACAATCAATAAGAACATTGCTCTATACCCCTTTGATGGTCTCTTAGGATTTTAATGACCACCCATTAGTATGCTATATCTTGTTTGGTCAATACTTCATTATCTCTTGAGCTACAATTAAAAATGTTATCAAAATGAAACTGGCATCTTTCAGGTTCTTTTTGCGGATTTTCCATTCGAATGAAGCAAATTAAATATAAGTATGGTTTCGTATGACGTATTTTATGATTTTTATTCATGAACCAAAACTTCTTACTATATAGATATCATTTAAGTATAGGTATGCTTATATTGCCGCCCCGTGTGGTGCCAGGTTAGAATAGCACTTCCCCCTTTCTTCCTGTGGGTGTCGTAAGATTCAACTATGGGAACCGAGTTGTAGTGTGTTGTGGGGGGTGGGTTAGCAACCTATCAGTGCAATATCACATTTTCTCCATCTTTAAACCTACAATTGCTAAATGTGGCACTGGAATTAAATTTAATGGGCTCTGTGTGATGTGAGTGTATGTATGTGTATTGCCGCTATTTGAAACTCGCATCTCTAGTTTAATATCCTGTGTATTTAAGGGGCTCCTAGCTCCCAATTACCTTCGATCTGTAACTGTCAGTTTTCTCGTTTTGTTTATGGCTTAACGTATTAAAAACAACGAGGTTTACTGAAATACTATACCATAACCTTATTTACTCTAAAACTCACTGTCTTCGAGACATGGCAAATTTTGGCTATTTTAGGCCAAAAAACCAGTTTTATGGACATAATTTTTGTGAATATGAGTTAAAAATAAAAATCGCTCATGCATTGTTAGAGACGTCAATAAGGAACAGTTACATGTACAATTGTACATTTCATCTATATAAGTTCATAAACAACATACTAATATCGAAAATAGAACATTATTGGACCATGTTTGAAAAAGTCATAAAATAATAAGTAGTCACTTTTTTCAAAATTTGGCTCTTGCAAATGTAGATAAAGAATTGAAGAACCGTTAACCGTTTGTGCCATAAATATATCTATAGTTTTGACGGAGCTATAGCAACAGAAAAAGTTGGTCAAAAATCGATGAATAGCATTTAATATAAAAACAGGAAAATGTAAATAAATATACACTTTACACATGTCACGTATAAGTTCATAAACCGAATTAACGCTACTGCCCCCAATAGGCCGTTCCACTGCGTGTTACTTAAATGGACGTACCTACGTATTCATGGTTATATACACATAGGGAAGTTATTATAGAAAGCTATAAAAGCTCAAAGCGACCTGTGTGTAAAGGAGGGACATAATGTAGACTGTGTCACAAGCAGGGCAGCTCGGATAATTAGCCGTGTTCTAAAAGGCTTTGTTTTGTTTCAGCAGTTCAAATACAGCTCGCCTTACAAACAACACATAAAGAGACGAAAAATAGTAATAGCTATGAGTTACGCGGTTAAAAATAAAAATGTGGTTAAAATGGATATTATTTTTATATTTAGCGAGTTCAATTCTATTGGGTGCATTTTATAAAGAAAGTGTGTGTTATGACGCACCGGCGGGAGGGCGGGGCGGCGATTTGTTGCTATAGTATAGGGCCCTTGGTATTGGTAGTCTGGTAGTGAAGTGTTAGACGCGTCTGCACAGGGCTTGGGGCGGGCGCCGAGCAGACGCCGATCGATCTTTCTCTCTTACGACTTTACGACTAATCATGTTTTCATGGGCACTTTCGTCGCGTCTCGCATTAGCAGTGAGCCCGATAAACGCGTATCTTTTGTGTCACGACTGCGAAATTTCATTTGTAAAGCGTGACCAGACTAAACGAGAGTAACAAAATTGTATTTGTTGGCTCAGTGAAAAATATTTGGACAACTAATGAATTTTTGGCGCGTTTGGCTAGATGGACTTAAAATTGGAAGAGCGCAGTGGTGCGGCGAAGTGAGCCAGCCCACTACCGACATAGTGCTTTCTATGCGGATCTTTCTATAGTACTCGTAGCTCGTTTCTGACTCCGATGCACAAGAACACCTTCGCCTTATCAAAGAAACAAAAATAAAACAGTAATTAAGAGATAAAACAAAATGCGTTTACTTGCCATTGTGGGCTTTGCACTTACCTCGTCTATATCTGGCTTAGTGTACATACATTTTCTTTAACAATCGTATAAATCGCACATATCTCAAAAATATTATTATAGCAATACAAGTCACTACAAAATTAAATCGTGAAATTATGAATGAAAGGGGCGGGAATTAAAAAGTCGGTTTAATTTTTAATTGATAGACTTTTCAGCATGCCTTGGTTGTCAGCATTCAGCTAAATCAAAAACTATTTTGAAAGAGGTTTTATGTCACATGGTAGTTTAATTACATTGAAACATGAAAAAACATATTCTTTTAATTTTATAATTAATTCATATTAGATTTATTTGTAATAGTGACCGACCGAAACATGTTATTTCGCCGAAACCGAAACCGAAACCGAAGGTTCGGTTTCATTGTAGTTTCGGCCGAAACCGAAACCGAAACCGAACCTTTTATAAAAAAAAAGTCCTTAAAAAGTCGAAAAAATGTTAGTAAGTTTTTTTCTAAAATTAATATCTCGCCGACCTATAATTACAGGTTTCTACTTTCAAAGATTTATCACAATGAAATTTCAGCACAGTTACAGAGGTTCTGTTTGAAAATTTAACTACCCTATAAATAAAGTGAAAAAAATACATTATTTCTAACACAAAGTTAGCGATTTTTTAATGGTGGTATAAAATAAGTCGGCCGGCGGAGTCAGGCGAGCGACGCCATAATTGCCAGCCGTGCCGAGCGCGCCCGACGTTAGCCGAGCGCGACCCGAAGGTACGATGTTGTAAGTTTCGGCGCGGCCGAAAGGTTCGGCCGTTTTTGGCCGAAACCGAAACTCGGGCCGAAACTTGATTTTTTGGCCGAAACTGGCCGAAACCGAAACCGAAACCGAAATTTCGGTCGGACACTAATTTGTAAATAAATGTATTATTTGGCGAAAAAAAACAAGCGTTCATTCATTCAGCGCGGCGGTCTTACATAATGCTTTATTAATCGGAGGTCTCGCATAATACTCGTTTCCGGTCATTGGTCTACTCAATCTGTCAACTTTTTGGAAACAGTTTTAGATTTCTTAATAGTTTATGACCCTTTAACTTGTCTAATATGCAATTTTACCGCTTTAAATATAATAGAAGTACCTATATTTTTCATGCCTAATACTTTATTAAATGAATAAGTAAACTGATTGAACCTAAAACTCTTTGGTTGGATGTATGGCTTGGACCAACAGTAAATTTCAAAAATTGGAAACGTTAAAAGCACTAGTGCTCGCAATCCAATTTTGCGCACGAGATACAGCTGTAAAGTACCACTTTTTGAGCAACTGGATTAAAAAGGCTATTTAATAACTAGAAAAGAAAGACTCGTCCTATGTGCAAAAGAGCTGAAGGATTCGTTTTATTTATATTTTCCTTTTGAGCCAGAATTCAAGCAAAGCAAATGGGATCAAAGGATTAATTTAGTCCCACTTGACTGTCAGATACCATAATAATGTAAATCGCTTGGATTTTCAAAATGGGATAATCCGTCATAATACAAACGACTAACAACATTACATCGACGATTTAAATATGTAAAGAATATATAGAATAAATTAAAAGGCCCGGTTAGTATAAAGCTTAGGAGAAATTAATGGCAGTAAACTATGTCTTAAATTAAAGCCCTTCTTGCATATAGTTGTGGGGTGTTCGAATAGGCATTTGTTTTGTTTGTGTAACAACATTTAAATAGTATAATGTATATTTAAACAGGCCACAACTACACACAAGATGG
Source organism: Epiblema foenella (assembly GCA_963556455.1). Taxonomy (NCBI): domain Eukaryota; kingdom Metazoa; phylum Arthropoda; class Insecta; order Lepidoptera; family Tortricidae; genus Epiblema; species Epiblema foenella. Next base: position 7,613,494 of record OY747113.1, on the reverse strand, counting down.
GCCTTACTTAAGTTATTTACCTATACTCATATTGACATAACTTGATATAACTTGAAGAAAAAAAAATGTGATGCTGTATGTTTCGTTTATCAATAAATGTTTTTCTATTCTTTTCTATTCTATAAGTAAATATCATATCACTTTCTAAAGAGCTCGACATATTTGTGTAGGTAATTATGATTTCTTGGCGTTGTGTGAGGGACTATACACAAAGCAAAAATAGCAAAATGTCTTAATACCCAACAGCTAACGCCAAAAACAATCGTAAGTAAAGTAAAGCCTTATCACCGCCGTCGGCAACTTTCGGCAGTAAAATTGAACTAAAAACCGGCCAAGTGCGTGTCGGACCACGCACAATGAAGGGTTCCGTACCAACACCTACTAGTCCACATTTAAAATCACTATCCAATAAATTGAATCTAAAAAAGTCGTATCTTCATAGCTAACTCACGTCACTTACGACCTTTTGTTTGGGCAAGACAATTTTTAAGCGAAAACTCAAAAACCGTAAATCAAAAATCGTTGATAGTATTTACTAATGCACACCACCTCAATTTTTTTCAGAATTTTAAACTTTATAGTTTGGAAATTAGAGGGGGGGACACACACTTAGTTTTCTATGACTTTGACAGCTAATATCTCACCAACGGTTGACTTAAATGGAGAAAGAAACCTCCATATCATTTTTAAAGGCCTATCCATCGATACCCCACACGACTATGTGCGTTGAAATTTTTTTTTCCATCCACCGGTTACATGTATGGAGTGCCCCCCCTAATTTAATATATTTTTGTAATTTCACATCACTTTTATGTAGCGGTTCATAGAATACACCTTCCTAATAAATTTCATAATTGTAGTGCTTTTAATTTCCGAGTAAATCGGCTGTGACATACGGACGGACGGACAGACATGACGAATCTATAAGGGTTCCGTTTTTGCCATTTTGGCTACGGAACCCTAAAAAATACTTCGGTACTGAACAGAACTTTTATCTCACGAGCGGGTTAGTCATAGTCATAGTTGTTGCAGTTGTGACACATACGAAAACATACCAGGGATCGGATACCGGTACTCTCTCCATAGAAAAATACCGGTATTATTACGGTCACCGGTTCATTATTTCGTTTTTAATGGGACAATCTAATAATACGATGTTGTTACCTAAATACATGATTCAGCCCTACGTAAAGAGCAAAAAATAATACAAAATATTGGGCTAATTCAGGGTTTTTTAAAAATACCGGTATCGGTCCCTGAAACATACACAATGTGAACTCATAGCTTCTACGCTAACGCAAATAGATAATGTGCATGTATATCTCAACACACAACCATGACTCACCCGCGTTCGTGAGATTAAAGTAATATCGTTACAAAGCGCAATTCATGTTCAGTATCGGTGGACACCAAATTTCCGTAAACAAGATACGAAAATAAACTAACTTTTATAAAACCGGACCTAAAGCTGTACAATGTAATTAAACTATTTATAAACCATTTTCATTTATACTGTTATTTTACAAAGGAGTATAAACATTGAGTAATATCTTGTCATTATTTTACAGCAAGATGGGAAGTGGACGCCTACACAAGAACAAGATGAATGAACTGAAACGTAGATTGAGGAGCGCTCAACTTGTTGCTCACAGCATAACTTAATTTGTTCCTCTACTTTTATTACTGTCAAATTGTTCACAGAAATTTTAAAAATGAAGGTAATATTTATTTAATGCGATATAATATAAATAACATTGAGTGTGGGTGGCGCGGCATTTCAGATGTATAAAGGAAGCTTTCAGTGAGCTGAAGTTTATCTCCGTCGCTCTGGGTTTTGTTTTACCGACCGCGACACGAACACGATCAACCTACGCGTTTGACCTATTTGCTAAAGGTACACATTAATTTGTTCGTTTTTACTTTATTAACCGTATTACGCGCGTGAGCTCGTTCTGTTATTGGAAAGGGTTCCGATAAATAAATTTAAAAGTGTTAAATCAAAAACAACTTGTGTTCTTTTAATATCAACAACCAGTACGTCAGTAAATAAATAGATGTTACACTCTATATAAAAAAAGCCGGCTAAGTGCGAGTCGGACTCGCGCACGAATTGTTCCGTACCAATAAAAATGGCAAAAAATAAAGTTGCTGTATGGAAGCCCCATTAAATATTAATGTTATTCTGTTGCTTACTATTTGTTTGTTATAGCGGCAACAGAAATACATCATCTGTGAAAATTTCAACTGTCTAACTATCACGGTTTATGAGATACAGCCTGGTGACAGAGGGACAGCGAAGTTTTAGTATTAGGGTTCCGTTTTGCCCTTTGGGTACGGAACCTTAAAAATGGTGCACTGTGTCGATGATGATGCTATAGTAATAAAGATATGTTAGTTACTATGCTATATGATGCTGACTGTACGTAGTCATTGCTATACTATACATATACTGTTCAGCATTAGCTTGATGGCGTTTACATCATTGATCTCAGGGGATGAAACATCGGTTCCATTCTGACAAGTACTAACTATATGCGAGAGCTAACGGTTAAATTGTTTCATCAATCATCATATAATGTTCAATTACATAGACGCAGCTATCATATAGTCTTTGCGTTATTTCTTAATATCCATATTACTAGTGACAAAAATATTAACATTATTATAGACATTTATTAAAAGCTGAGCTTTTGTTGGTTGAGGAACACCACTGTCAACCCACTGTCTGTCTCTATCAACGGCAAAATAAGACCGTAAAAATATGTAAGGGCTTCGTGATATAATGATAATACGGATCAAATTAAAAATGAATAAGTTATTTATTATGGTTGTTGAAATGCTATATGGCTGAATGCACTCTCCTGTTTTTAAATTCTGAAACAATATCACGAGGAAGGTTGGCGGGTGAATCGATAACAAACAGCAGCGGAGACTCGTAGTGTGCGCGCCGAAGCGACCGTCGGCCGTTGACCGTGCGGGGGCGCGACGCTAACCTTGGCCAATCTGTGCCACCATCCACTCCATTGTATACCGGCTTCACTCATTTTTCATCAACAATCTCTAAATAGTTCATTTCTTCCGCAAAATAAAAACGTCCAAGACGCACGAACGTCGCGTGTTAGTTACATATCGCATTAGTACTCAACGATACAGAAGCGAAACGGAATATGGTTAGAGAATCGATAGACGAACCGCAGGAGACGAAGGTGCGGAAGCGATGGTTGTGCCGGTTGCGGCGGTGCGGCGGCGCGGGCTCGCGCCGTACCAGCTTGCCCAACAGCTCGAGCAAGGAGAGGCGCAGCGGGCGCGGCGGGCGCGGCTCTCCGGCCTCCGCGCCCAGCACCTCCAGCTCCACCGCCTCGGAGCGCGCGCACATCCGCGCCGCTACCGCCGCCTCATGCCGCCCGCCTCGCCTGGCCACCACGAACCACCGAGCACTAGCAGCGATCACACGCGCGCTCCGCCGAGCCGCAACGCCGAGACTCACTACACTAGCGCCGCCCGACCGGCGCGCGCATCTCGCGCCCTGTGTTGCCCTCCCATCTCAGTGTTGGCCGCTACTCATAGAGAAAACTCACAGTGTACAGCTGTATTTTCGGAAAAGCCGAAAATCGAATTGAGATTAAATTAAATATGACATATCTCCACGTAACGAGTGTTGACGAACAGTGTGTTTGATGGCTTCAGCCCACATGATTATTTATCTTGCCTTGTTCAAATAAACATGCCTTTTTTCCTGGTATTCACAATCACCGAATCTGAACTAGCAAATTACGCGGTAGTTTGAAAACTCTATTCTATGAGTTTATCAAACAATCGTCGTAACCTAGTGAACTCTATAAAGTTCATTCTATTTTTACCGGCGTTATATCACCAGGTAGAGTCACTAGGCCGGTTACGCGACCAGCGTCAGTTTGAGACCACCTGAAGAAGGAGGTTTTTTTCAATTAAAGATATTTGTATTTTTCAGACCCCACAGTGAGTTGTGTTGTATATATTTTATTTGGGAGTTATTGAATGGGAATCCATTATAAAACGAAAAAATATCCTTTCAGTTCATCAATTCATTACGTCCCAATAAGTAGCTATGTATGTATGTAAAATTCTTTATTGTACACGAGTAAAACACAACACAAATTACAAGAAGAGTTTAAAAAAAAGTCTGTTTATTTCATAAAAAACAAGGGTACATATATAGTTGACATAATATATATTACCTATTATACATATAGCTTCACAAATACCTTTAAATTGTTAGCTGATTTAGGTTTACCCACAGCTTTCGGTAGTTTCTTTCAGCGAAAAGCTAATGGAAAATAATTAAATCCTTTAGTCGCTCTGTACCTAGCGCAGTCTGCAATTTTTTTTTTTTTATTAAAAATGGGATCGCTCTTGGCCAGCATCTAGCCAGGGGGCAAAGATGAGATGATGATGATTTCGCGTTATATATGCTTAGACCTAACAAGAGATCGGCATATCGATATTTAGACCCATTGCCTAATATTCATGAGCGAAGCTGGCGAATTGAGATTTAGGTTTAGTGGGTATTAACTCAAGGGAAGAGGTACCTTATAGGTAGGAAAGGTCATTTTTGGCATATATATGGGTCTTCTATGTCTGTGAATAAAAGGGCTTAGCAGGCTAAGGAAGGACGTGTGGCCCCTGTCAGGAATATTCGATTTTTTTTTTTGAGTATGTTCCACCAAATATAATTAACTGATTTTGCGTATGCTAGTAGCTAATACTAGAAGCAATACATATGATTTTTTTCATAGTTGTACTTTCAAAAAAACTTGTTGAAAAGAGCTGTCAAAAAATAATTTGATATTTATTTCTTTTATTTCTCACGTATAAAATATTAATAAAATTATAGGGTACACTCCCACTAAACCTACATAACTGTGATTTTGTTTCAATGCTCTAGCTGGTATGGATCAGAAGATACAAGAGTTTGAAAAAAAATGGGATAAAAACACATTTATGTTATGACATTATCTCTGTGACAGTTCAAGATAGAGGGCTGAAAGTTGGAGTGATTACTAGTTATGAGGCCACCAACAATTGACATTTACCAATTCGAATATTCCTGACAGGGGCCACACGTCCTTCCTTAGCCTGCTAAGCCCTTTTCTTTCTTTCTTATCAAAAATCCAAACCGGTCCAGCAGTCTGAGCGTGAAAAAAATCCCTTCTTCCACGAAGTCAAACTGATTTGACAACGAGGCATTATATTTCCTCATGGTCAAACTAGCCGAATGATCGATTTCCTTTATCAATGTTCAGACAAAAATGCGTACTGTCAACCTTAATTAAAACTAGTGGTCTACAGACCTCGCTTTGTTTCGAAAGGGCGGAAATTTGTATTTTTTTACATTTTCAACCCTCATTATCTCCACCATTTAGAAAATTTACAAAAACACACAAAAAAATCTATATAGGTAATTATCGAACCTACTTACAAGTTTTCATGAGAATCGGTAGAGAAATGCGACCTCTAGGCGAGAACAGCGGGAAATCCGAACATACGAAAGATGTTTCGTCCAAGCTGAAGCCGCGACGCTTCGTTCGCTCGGTCAATAAAGAAATATTATCGACAAAATCGTATCCCTAAATGCCCAATACACCCCAATTTGAGAAATAGATTTATTGCGACATAGTCATATCGCTAAATGCTCAATACACCCCAATATGAGAAATAGATTTAATGCGACATAGTCATATCGCTAAATGCCCAATACACCCCAATATGAGAAGTAGATTTAATGCGACATAGTCATATCGCTAAATGCCCAATAGGCTCCAATATGAGAAATAGATTTAATGCGACATAGTCATATCGCTAAATGCCCAATACACCCCACTATGAGAAATAGATTTAATGCGACATAGTCATAAATGGAACCCAGTCTAGTGGAGCTGTAGTAACGTTAGGAGTGCCTCAGGGCTCTATCATAGGTCCATTTTTATTTTTGGTTTATATAAATGACTTGCCGTCTATAATAAGTAATCTTTGTGACATAGTAATCATAGTATTATTCGAGGATGATACATCATTAATCTTTACGGTTGACCGAAAAACAATAGAAGGTTCTAACGTTAATGGCACACTGGTCAAAGTATTTGATTGGTTTACCGTTAACAACCCGCTAGTTAATTCTAAGAAAGCTAAATGAGTCAGATTTTCTTTGCCTAATGTTAGACCGGTGGAAACTAATATACTTTTAAATAACGAGTGTTTAGAAATTGTAGATAAAGCAATATTATTAGGTATAACATTAGACAAAAATCTACAATGGAGTCCCCATATAGCCATTATGGCACGTAAATTAAGTTCAGCCGCTTATGCTATTAGAAAAATCAGACAACTGACCAATGTAGAAACAGCTCGCTTTGTTTATCACAGCTATTTTCATAGTGTTATGTCGTATGGTATTCTGGTTTGGGGTAAAGCAGCTGACATACAGACAATTTTTGTGTTACAAAAAAGAGCCATTCGCTTCATATATAACCTGGGCTCACGTGAAACTCTAAGAGAACTCTTTAAAAAAATTAACATTTTAACGGTGGCGTCCCAATACATCTATGAGAATATTATTTATGTCATAAAGAATCGAGAATCATTCTGTAAAAATTCTGATATCCATAATTTTAATACCAGGAATAAAAATAAAATTGCCACTAACAAGTTTCGTGTCCGTAAAGTGTCCGTTTTTATAATAAGTTACCCGATGAAATTTCGAATTTACCCTTTCCAGCTCTTAAAAATTACTTAAAAAAAACATTGATGTCAAAGGCTTATTTATAGGGTTGAGGACTATCTAACAGACAGAAATGCACGGCCCAAACCAAATACCTAAATAGCGTAGAGTCATGTATAATATTTTCATTGTATCTAGTTGACACATTTCTTGCAGAAAAGCATATCAATCGATTCGACATGTTTTGTTTTCTTGTGGAACTACATATTGTAAATACCTATTGTTATTTTTTCCTCGTTTTTCTTTCAATTCTCTTTTGTTGTTTACCACTTACATTTACTTAAATAGGTTAAGTAGTATCATTGTAATAAGCATATTTTGGAGAAAATGACTGACTGTCGAGTTGTTTCGGCGTTTCTTCTCGGCACTGGTCTCATGAGAAACGCTAGTAGTGTTTGACTTGTAAAAGTGCCTAGTTACGGCCTACTTGCAGAATAAAGTTCATTTATTTCATATCGCTAAATGCCCGTTATGAGAAATAGATTTAATGCGACGGAGTCATATCGCTAAATGGGTTATACGAGAAGTATTAGATCTATTGCGACATAGGCCAAAACATACTTAGTCCAAAGGCATATTTAAAAAAACCGGCCAAGTGCGTGTCGGACCACGCACAATGAAGGGTTCCGTACCAACACCTACTAGTCAACATTTAAAATCACTATCCAATACATTGAATCTAAAAAAGTCGTATTTTCATAGGGAACTCACGGCACTTACGACCTTTTGTTTGGGCACGACATTTTTTAAGCGAAAACTCAAAAACCGTAAAACCTATATTATTCAAACCAAAAATCGGTGAAAGTATTTACTAATGCGGTGTGCTTAGGTCCTACCGAATATTAGGTCCAGCTGTTGCCGAACCGAATATTCGGCCGAATTATTCGGTTCAACGTAATTCCTTCATCTATTGTTGTAAAACAGACTAATTGAATGGTAAAATTTTTGTTAATTATCAAAGCGAAATATTGACGAAAAATAAGTTCAATCACTGTTAATAATGGGTCAAGTATTAATTTCACGAAGCGGTAACTATAATACTCTTGTAACTTGTAACAAAACCCTCTTAAAATTGTTCGGTAAATGTTCGGCAGCTGAAGTTGAACCGAATAATTCGGGCGAATACCGAACATTCAAAAACATATCGAATATGCCGAATATCGAATAATAACCGAATATTCGACGCATCCCTAGAAATTTCCTTACCTTTCCTATTAAATCAACTTAATGTTAGGGTTGGTCCGGAACCCTAAATGTGCGGAGTCCAGCACGCACTTAGCCGGTTTTTGAGTTATGGCCGAATAACCGTCCAAGTCAAACAAAAAGTGACTTAAGTTTCTAATGTTCTTTTATTACGGAACCCTTCCATGTGCGTGGTTTGTCTTTGGGTGAAAATTGTGTCATCATCGTTAAATGCTGACACAGCGACCAATATTTGTATTGTGTATTTAATAATTAGGTAATACCATTACTTGGAAATGTAAATATGGTGATTTGAAAACCATTTGGGAAAACAGGCTAATCGATAAGATTTTTCAATTATGTTTGTACAGCTTAATAGTTTCATTTTATTTGACTTCCATTACCTACCTACTAATAACTGTGTGTTTTATGGCTAAATATTTGCATACTACTATAAGCATGAATGAAAACTATCGAGTTTAAAATATCATAAGACATATTTGTACACATCCTGTTGAGTGCGGATTATAATAATAAAATCTGTCCCCGTCACCCGTGATCAAGTGTACCCAAAATGACTCTACACTTTCTTTATTATATACTCAGGGAGTATTTAAACTGGATACAACTGTCATACATATATATACGAACGTTCTAAATGGTCAAACGTGCAATGAATAAGCTCATACGGTGAAAAAAATAACTTGTGCAATGTGCACCGAAACATTGTACGTAATTTACATAGAATGACGTCAATGACGTTATGTAAAGTTTAAACCATTCAATATAATGTAGGTAATGTAGGTAAGCTTGTATAATTTTAAGCGACGTTTTAACGGTTTTAAGAATCCGAGCCATAAGGCAGTTAGTTACCAACCGGGAAAATAGCGCAAGTATAAGATCTTGGATTCGCGCGTAAAATCGGTTAAACCCTTTTCAGACAGAGACATTATATCGACCACATAACGCCTGTCAAACACAAAATTATTGACATTCAATTGATATTTTTCAACCGACCTGAAAATAGGTCAGAGCTACAGAAGGCCCTGTTCGTTATACATCTATTTTAATTTATATAATTGTGTTCCATCCGCTAAACATCTCTTTTGCAAACCGTATGTATCTGCACTAGAACTAATCGAAAACTCCTCAAAATGCCCCATCTGCTTGCCCTTCTCCAAAAACTCCTTTTCGCAGATAGTTAGGAAAACTCGTACTACAAAATGTCAAAGTGTTTTACTTTGACATTTTGTTGTACAAGCTGTTAAGAAAAATCTAATAGGTACTAATAGGTGTTGTAAAGTACAAAACATTTTTTCCACATCTCATCATTCTAAAAAGATTAACCTCTTTCAAGCTGCTTCAAATAAAAGTGGGGTCGAAACGAAACCAAACACATTCCAGGCCAAAAGTGACGTTTAGTAAAGAGCGATTAGGCAATTGGGGTTGAGAAAACCGTTTATATAAACCCTTTTGCTTGGAAAAGAGCATTTATCGTCGTGGCTTTTGAGTTCATTCACCATATATACAATCCACATGCATGGATATAAACGTTCATGTACATTTAAAAATGCATACTAATATTATAAATGCGAAAGGATGTCTGTCTGTCGTTACCTCTTCATGCTTAAACCGCTGAACAGATTGAAATGAAATTTGGTAGTTTGAGTCACGGGGAAGGACATGGAATACTTGTTATCACGGAAGTCACCCCTTAAGGGAGTGAAGGAGTGATAACTAGGTAAGCGCCTGATATAAAAGAATAGCAATAAAATACTAACGCGATGAACGAGTTCTCCGCGGACGGAGTCGCGGGCAAAAGCTAGTAAATAACTAATTAGGGTTTCTAAGAACATAGGACTATCACGGAACGCGGTGAACAAACAAGGCTTTTCTCAAAGCTTTCCCAAGTCGTTAATCTCGAGCTACGCAACCCACCAGAATTAATGTACTTACGACATTTGTGCCTACGACTAGGGTTGCCTTACTTATGTGCTCAGTTTTACGGTATTTTTGAAGTAGAATTGCGGGACCTGGCTAAAAAATGCCGGACTCACGCACTCTACAGGGGCCACATTTCTTAACGGAATTGTGATATAGGGTACATTATTTCTTCCCGCGTCATATACCTTCTAAGTGAAAGTGCAGTCGTCCGGGAGCGGGATACAAACGAAACCCGAATAAAACAAAATATTCACTACAGTTCTTACAATTCTGACGAGATCACAATCGGCGTCCCGCACGCATCCTTTGCGGGACGCATCTTCTAGGGCGCTGGAAACGGAACGTCCCGCCACAAGGTAGGCCTCAACCCTACCTACGACCGTCGATTTTTTTTTATGAGTTATGAAAGGAATTATAAAAATTGTAAGAGTATTAATGAAATGTCGCAAAGAGTTAACTAGATTTGAAGAATAGTTCTAAAATTTAAAGTTGTAAGTACCTCCTATGTTTGAACAGAACTAAAGCGTAAGAGACAGAAGATCGACCTTGAGGACAAGTCGCCCGAGGCCGAACATCACTCACCTTGGCCATGTGTTCTAACCGAGGACTTTCCCATGTCGGCCGCACCATCGACGCATACACACTCACACTAGCGCCACACTTAACACACACACTTAACACTTAACTGTGCGTACTTATACTTAAAGGTCGGTATAAAAGCGGCGTACAAAAAGTTACACGTTATTATGAAAGGACACTTGAGGGTAATCTAGGTCTACGTAGCGGGCGGTAAGGCGGTATGGAGTAGGGCGGAGGACCGCGCGGCGCGATCGGCATCCTGCGCGACCCCGGTGCACGTCGCCTTCCTGCAACAATACAGTTCCGTTTTACTGCATAGATCCTATGTATATCAAAATATATCAAATGTCAGAAGAATACACAATTAATAAATCAGGCAAGCCGGCGGGAATTGAGTCTTATAGACGCCTCACCACTAATTATAGCGATAAATAAAATACGTGTTTAAAATATGACCTGGTTGGGAGAGGTTAGGGAGAAGGACATGGACAGCAAGCGATCGCGTGGCCGGTTTCCTAGCCTATATATATGGACAGATCAGATTGCTGCGCTGACAGTGCGCTTTGCGGTTCAACCTCAACAAAAAGCCGTTAGTGGCAGAAGTCGCCAAAAAAAGTTTAAGACGACACGACCTTCAGCAATGAAGACTACGACCGTTGATGCTACTGAAAATACTGCGACTATTCGTCTCTGCCTCTGACATTTCATTATACCCAAGAATGACAATCAGTATATTTGGTCCGACCGTCCACTGCATGGTAAGCAGTGCTCCTAATGAGACAAATTAAACTCGATTGGGTGAATTGAGATGCGCTGCTCGATAGCCGTCTCGTGCCGCCTTGCAGCGTTGCACTCGCATTATTGACCGAGTGCAACGAAGGTCTCTGCTTCAGCTTCGCCAAAAATGCTTTCGTATGTCCGAATTCCGGATTTCCAGATTTCCGGTTGTTAGAGGAGAACAACCGGAAATCTGGAAATCCGGAACAGGTCGCATTTCTCAATCGATTCTCGTGAAATATTGTGAGCAGGTTCGATAATTATATAGATTTTTTGTCGAGTCAGTTTTTGGAAAATTAAAAAAAAAACTCGCTAGGTCTACAGCTCACAGTGCCACTAGTTACGTATGTGTTAGGATGTTTTAGAACGCAACCCGAATAGCTTTAGTTTCCTTTTTTTGCCACTGCGAGGCGCTTATACCCGTCTGCTGTCAATTTTGTGTTTTTGTATTGAGACGCGACGAATATAATTGCTTAATAAAATCTTTATATCAAGTTCAAGTTTTCTTCATCAAAACCAGCCACGAAATCCTTTAGTATGTTCAATGTAAAAAAAGTTATAATAGAATGTAAGCAGGATTTTAGCCATACATCAAAACTCAATGCCTCTATGCTTTAAGATATCGGATACCAAGTATTGCCATACCAAGTTACCAAATATTGCATTACTATCATCTCACTTGTACACACATTTTAACGATACGGATGTTGGTTTTTGGTATACTATACTATTGATATAATCAAATCATAGAAACCTATATGTAAGGTTGAATAAAATCTTATAAAGTCTACGAGACAACTCACATACTTACATTATGACTTTTTTAAAGCGCTAAGTTAACATAGATGCGACTGGTCACATCTCATGGTCTGGTGGTGGACATATTAGTCACGCATACGTAAATATCCTCCATATTATCTCTATATTATTAAAATAAAAAGCAGTGATGCTGATGACGTTAATATCCGGAAATTAACTATTAAACTTGCTGTTTCCTAAAAGCCCAATGTTTCAGCAGGTACGTGTACCTACCATCAATATCCTTTATACCAAGATTGCGGGGGCTGGCCTTATTCACCCGCCCTATAGAAGTGGGCCAACGTGGGTGTTATTTATTCGCACGAAACATAATCATACCTGTAAATTCTTACACAGCGGAGAAGGTCGGCGCGTGGCCTTATTTTGATGATGTTATCCATGGCGACGTCTACTAGTCATTTTAGTCTACGTCCTCTGTTTGAATTTAAAAAAATAAAATGATTTAATCCAATGGGTGTAACTACGCGATGTTGTGCGATTGAATTACGATCTTACAAAAACTGAACTGAATAACTCATATAATTTACTTACTGAATAATGCACACAAATCATAGAAAAGACCTGATTTTTTTAAGGTGGATTCATCATAGGATAAATGGAATCATTTATAGTTAGACCTGTTTCTTAATTCCGCCATCTATCCGCTGGTGCTCACGAATTGTATATTCGTTACAGCATTAAAATGTACACGTTGAAAAAACAAAAATCGCCTTTACTAAGGTTAACAACTTTGTGTAAATTAGAAGGAAGGAAAATGACAACATTTATTCACTGCACAAAAGACACACATCTATAAAAGGAATTTTACATAAGTTTGTTTATATTACATAAGTTTATAGAAACGGAGACGTCGCAGGTATGAGTCCAACCAAATATTAGGCTTTCTAGCCTTTAGTTTTTTATATGTTCACAGGAAAGTTGCGAATCTAAATCGGTATATGATCCTAAACAGTTCATAATAATAATAATAACAATCTAGCCTAAGTCTTAAAGAAAATAAAGAGAAATAATAATAATATTAGTGGACAATCTTACACAAATCGAACTAGCCCCACAGTAAGCTCAAATAAATGTGAGAAATGACCAACCGCTGCGTTACCATGACATCAAAGTTTGTGAGGCCTTGAGGCGTACTTGTAATAAAGTTACAATTTAGTCTGTAACAGATTTGAAACAAACACTTTATAAACATTGACAATTAAGAGGAAAATAATTGAAATACTGATGGTACTCCCTTAAACACTTGCAATAGCTTAAACATTATTATAATAATATGTATTGACGTGATTGTTCTAAAACGCGTTGAAATCAAACGTTTCCTAGCAATAATTCATAATAATTTATAGCTGTACCTGCCGGTATAATTCACCTATACGTTGTATTGTAGTACCTACAAACGGTGATATAATGTGTTATCCTGGACGTTTTCCTGTGAATGTTACACAAAACGGCGGTAATGTGTGACCTTGTTCTGAGCAAGCAGCAAACCAGTCCTCGATCGCTCCACTTACTTGAAGCCTTGAATATGTTATTGCGAATTTAATCAAATCTGAGAATAAAACAGCATTTATTTTCATACTATATCAAATGTTAGGATACCTAAATAGGTTTTTGCGAATTTAACCCAATCTGAAAATAAAACTTAGCATTTGTAATTAAATCAATTTAATTGTTAGGATCAAATGATGTGCACCAAGTCTGTAGTTTAGTCGTCATTCTCATAATGCTAGCAGTACAAGAAACACTGGAAGTGGCATCAACTAAATAAATGGTAGAGATTTCATTAAAATGTAAAGGAACAAAACAAACGCAACTGTAGTTAATCTATAGGTTCGCTATAGTTAGTTTTACAATGTCTGTCTGGTGAACAATAAAGAATGTTTGTATTGTATAGTTAGTTTAATTGGAAATTATTTAAATTCTAATTGCTAAATGTGGCACTGAAATTAAATTTCATATGCTCTGCCTACACCTTTCAGGAATACAGGCGTGAGTATGTGTGTTTTATGTGTTAAATTCCTTAGAACTCTTTTAATAGATTTACGGACGTTAGGATAGAAGAAAAATGTACTTGAAAAGTTGATAATATTATTCACGTACAAGAAAACCGGTCAAATGCGTGTCGGATCACGCACAATGAAGGGTTCCGTTCGAACTCCTACTAGTCCACATTTAAAGGCCTTGCCACATTCAACGCGGAAGCGGCGCGGTCGCAGTTTGCGCGCGGCCCCGCGCTGATCTGAATGCACGGAACGTTATACATATGAGCTATGTCACACCGGCCAGCGCTCGAACTGCGCGGTAGCCGCGCGGTCCCGCGCTTTGCCGGTGTAACATAGCTCATAACATTCCGTGCATTCAAATCAGCGCGGGGCCGCGCGCAAACTGGGACCGCTCCGCTACCGCGTGGAATGTGGGTGGCGAGGCCTTAAAGCCACTATCCAATATATTGAATTTAAAAAGGTCGTATCTTCATAGAGGACTCACGGCACTTACGACCTTTTGTTTGGGCAAGATAGCTTTTCAGCGAAAACTCAAAAACCGTAAAACGTATCTTGTTCAAACCAAACATCGTTGAAAGTATTTATTAATGCACACCACTTCAATTTATTTCAGAATTTTAAACTTAATAGTTTGGAAATTGGAAATCAGAAAGGGACACACTTTTTATGATTATAACAGCTAAACAGCTAATATCCCGCCAACATTTGACTTAAATGGAAAAGTTTTTAAGAAACCTCTATATCATTTTTAAAGTTCATATCACGACTATGTGGGTTAAATTTTTTTTTCATCCTCTGTATGGAGTGCCCCCCCCCCCCCCCCCCCCCAGTTAATATTTTTTTATAATTTCATATCAATTTTACGTAGCGGTTCATAGAGTACACCTTCCTACCAAATTTCATAATTGTAGTGCTTATTAGTCTCCGAGTAAATCGGCTGTAACATATTACGGACGGACAGACATTACGAACGTATAAGGGTTCGTTTTTGCCATTATGGCTACGGAACCCTAGAAAGGGCGGTTCATATAAATTAAATCAGAAAATCTAAAAAACATAACTAAAATCTTGGATGATTTTGAAAGCTGTGGTAGTTAGGTAGTACGTAATTACAAAAATATTGTCAGTCGTAAATTAAATGAAAAACAAGTTTTATGCAACTGTTTTACGTAACTAGAGAAAAGTTTAGTTTTACGTAACCTGTTCAGTTGTAGGTATTACGAGTACATTGCTAATGAATTAACTAAATTGGCTGGCTACTTATCATTGATCAACTGATTATTTAAGTTAATAAGTGTAATTTTATATATTACATTACCTCTACCTACCATTACGCTCAGAATGGGATTGGAAATTTTCTTTTCAGTTATTTAATTTCCATACTGGCCAGGTTCCATTAAAATCTACGACTTGGTACTGATAATTGAGAGCATGTGCAAAATTGGGCGAAATTGAGTTGACCATGAGTTCATTAGCGGAATAGGCGTTCTTGCTGACAGAACATTACGTGCAAACTATCCGTGACGGACTCATGGACCTTTACATTTTTAAATTATGAGAAAATTTATAACTGATTACTTTTTTTAAATTATGAGAATTATGACAGAGACAGATTTAAGTTGCGTCTGTCTTATGGACAATTACCAAGGGGAGGCCATAAGGACTATCTTTTGTTTGGACTCATAATTAGCATAAACGCGGAGTCTCCGTTCCTATAAATCTATGTAATAAAATAATCAAGTCATAGCTATTAGAATATTTTTCTCTTTGACTCACAATATCTCCTTATCGCACAATATTAGTAAGTTGTGGTAACGTATAATTAGATAAGCATCTGCCCCTAATGTAAACTAGATATAAGAGCATGTTTGATGTATTAGGTATCTGTTAGTAATCCTTGATAAATAAATAAATTATGAACTTATCTTAGGATATTTTCATCAGAATGATGATGTTGTTTTGTAATGTTAAAAATGAGATAAATTGGTTGAGCGGTTTAAACTGAATCTGAGGTGTGAGTGGAACCGAGCTACTAGAAGTTTTGTCGCTTTAGTGAGCCAGCGTAAAAACTCCCTGAAACCGTTCAACCAATCTCACTGGAGCGCAAGCTTTTAGAGTGTTCCAGTGTTTAAACCTCCCCTGGGTTTTCCTGGATTTTCCCCAGGCCACTCTCGCGATTTCTGTCTCATTTAAGGATAGGATTGAGGAGAGCGCACACAACTGTGCTCAATGTTTAGACGATGTAATTATTAAAAAACGTAATCCGCATTTGTCTTATTTATTAGATAATCTTGTTCTATAATTACTACTTTTTAATATTAATTTTTAGAAACCTAAATCACGCACAGGACACCCTGTACTTTAATGTAATGTCATTTTTCATTGTTGTTGTGTTCTTTAAAAGTATATTATAACTATTTAACCATTAATAATTAGAAATAACAGATGACACACATGTAAAGATAACGACGCGATAAGAATACCTCGTATGCAAATAATGTGATGACTTGTACGTATGCACGAAATGCCTAAAAATTAGTAATAAAGACTGACAATACTTGACACAAATCATTACATTGCAGTCTTTTGAAATGTAATGATTTGTTGGTTGCAAACAATATTTTTAGTAACTTTCTACTCGTGCCTGGGCCATTCTTCTTTTTAATTGTATATATTTTCGCCGCTTTTTTTTAGAATGTATATTTTGGAATACTTGACACTCATTTCGTTTTTTTTTTCAATTGGGATTGAAAAAGATGCTTAGTTAATTAGACTATATCACTATCGACAGTTTTGGTAAATATCGAAAACTACTGTCATTATAAATAGAGTAGCTCAGTGGTTATTGATGCCATGGGGAAATTTGTACGAAAAAATTATATTTACCACTGTATTAGGTACCTGCTGTTTAGAGCAATAAATAAATATCTAAGTGTTTTTACATATTTTCTTTTATTGGGTTCAGGTACTATCTATTTCGAAGTACGATTTTTGTACACTAATTGAATGCGTATTTTACTACTTATTCGCACAATATTCAGAAAAGAACTGTAATTTTTGTTTATTAAAGAGAAGTAGCAATGACGACTTTGTTGAGACGCCGTTGACCGGTTGAGCCTAGTGGTTAGTGACCCTGCGGACGAAGCTGACGGACCCGAGTTCGAATCGCGGGAAGGGCCAATATTTATGTGCTGAACAATCTGAGCATTAATATATGTCTTTGTTTGATACTTGGATCTTTTCTATGTATTTAAGTATTTATATAAATTACTTAAATATATCGTCGTCTAGTACATACCCATAACACAGCCCTTATTGAGCTTAGGTACCTACTTACTATGGACCTAGTTCAATTTGTGTAAGATTGTCCAATAACAAAATGTATTATTATTAATTTCGGCTGCCTGTAATTTCGCTTCAGTGGAACAGTAGTAAATAAATCATTTTTGGTTAGTACATAGTACGAACTAAATAACAGTAAATCATCTAAATGGTTATCATTTTTCGAGATTTCTTTACTAATGTCCAAACATCACCATTCACGTTAATAGACGACATTATCCTTAATCCAGGTACACTGCACGCACTTACATCACTGCAATTATACGTCAGGAGTCAGGAGATATGAGACAATCCGAATCAGATCTGATGTAAACTGCATTTATCACAAGTCACTTTAGAAAAATTGTCTACTAATAATTATTAATGAAAACTTATCTAAATCTCTAAAAGGCACTTGATTTAGAATATGACTAAACCGAACGGTAAACGAGTGATATATTTTGTCGTGTCCGAGTGGTGCGGTGGTCGCGGCGCGGGCGTGCGCTCGGCGCGGAGATTGGGACACACTGTTTAGATGGATTGTGTGTTTTAGCGTATCCAAGCCCAAGGTGAGCCGGTCGGGTTCCGTTGTACTTTCCTACTTTCATTGAAGACTCATTTAGCACCTGGCACGACGGATGTCTTCACACCATTATTGTAAATTTATACTAGGAAATTATTGGCAATCTGCATATTAAATCAAGAATATAGTCACTAAAAGAAACATAATAACAACAACAAGTAGTAATAACAACAATAAGGCGAAATATAAAATTACCATGAAGTTATCAATAGTATTCTTTAACTATGATTTTTTAATATTTCACATAATGCTAAATCTATATAATTATTCTACGTACCGTTGAAATAAAGAGGTTTATAATTTCCCCCTTCACGGCTTTGGTTTGTTTACGCCTAAATAACTAAATTTTATGTTACGCATCATAATCACAAAAACGATATGCGATACGTAGAGGTAATTATTTAAAAAACAATGATGAAGCCGATTTATCGAATTAAATATTGCGAAAACCTCATCGCAAGGTTAGCTTTACCTACACATACAAACTGCTCAAAACGTTTACAAGGTCAAAATAGGAAGGAATGTAAGTACTTAAACGTTCAAAAAGTTTCAAGATGCGAAACGTATCGTATGATCGTATCGTTAATGAAATTCCGGCAACGTTTCGGACGAATCAGGTTTTTCCCTCTCTTTCCTTTACGCCGAATCTGAGTGCAAAACGAGGACACGTGCACCGAACTCGCACTATTAAGTTCCAAGTATACACGCGAAGGCACGCAGAGTGGTTATTCGTAGACCTTATAGCGTTGCAATAAAGTTTACGATTGCCAAACTAAATGTACGTTCGTGGTTACAAGCGGTACAGGTTTTGCCGAGGGCACGCAATGTTACGATAGTATGGAGAGTTTGAATTATGACATTTGTGACACAGCGGCGGCGCTGGACAATGTGGTGCTTGTAATACGATGTGCCTACCGTTGGACGTAATTTTTTTTATTGATGCTAATTAACACAAGCCTTTCTTTGTTTAGATAAACGTTTTGATTGTATTGCAATGATTATTCGCGTATTATGACTACTTTACCAGTTGCGGAACGGAATAAGAGTTAGAATATGACTCTCTAACATTGTATTATATAAGCAGGAAACCGATAAGGCGATAATTTTTCTATTTAAAGTTAGATACCTTTAATGGTAACCAATTAGATGAAGTTTCTGTTGAAACCCTGATTTTAAAGCGATTGCTATCTATTGAGCTGAATTACCGCCGTCTCTGCTACAATGCTAATTGTCGCCCAAGAATGATCCAATAACAGTTAAAATCGATCGCCTTTATGCATACGAAAGTACCTATGTCGTTAACAATAAAGATAGATAGTTATAAGTAATTGGGTATTTGACACATACCTACATGTTATAATATACGGCCGGATCCCTAGGGACTGGATTATCTCGGCTACAAGTTGCGACTAAAATGATATTTTACGAAAATAAATACGTCTTCAACTTTTGTACAATACCGTAAACTGTGGTGACTAGGAAAAAACGGGGCTATTTTGATACATATAAAACACATATATTCATCACTACGTATTTCTAGTTTAATTCAGTTTAGTAAATAGTTAGGACATTGACGAAAGTATGTACATTGACCCCAGGTTAACTAAAACTAAATAAAAAAGTAAAACACGACATAAAAACTGATTTTCGAAGTCGCCCCTCAATTTGAAAGTAACCCCCCGGTTTACGGTATAGCGGTGGTAGTAAAAATACATAGTTAACCGTGACAACGTACTCGTAAAACTTCACAGGATGGTTTAGATAAACTTTGAAATACTGCCGGACCAAAAACATCCCAAAAAATCGTAAGCTTGTAGCAGATACTACGATACCTTTTAGTATACGCAAGACCTCATTCCATATACTAAGTGACTTCATTCCGCGCCATATGTTAGTCGATATACGTCCAGACAATGTAAAAAAATAAATCTGCACTAATGATGTCATTCAGTTATTAACGGAAATATCTGAAAAACGTTTTCCAACTGATCATCACATTACATTTTTACGACCGCACCACGTGCGCCAAGCATTCCAAATTTCCAATAGTATATTCGAGATGTGTCAAAGGAGCAAAAATCACATACCTATTTACGGCGAGGGCAGTATATTGAATCCTGAGTGAAGCGAATGACTCTACAATAATGGAGTCAAATCACTCCTCGCTACGCTCGGGATTCTAAATTCGAATCTTGAGCGTTACGAGGGATTCAAGCGTTTACGCCCAAGACGGAAATAATTTTGGTACCGTGTGTACATACTCTTTTAACACCGCCTTTGCTAAAAACATGAAATGTTTTATCAGTATAACAACTTGTATTAATGTTAAGAGTCCTTATCAGTTAAAAAATACTCTTTTATTTGACGATTTTCTGATTGAATTGACACGTATCTTGACATTTTCGATCAAAAACAAGACTAGTGCGACCTAGTGTCATAAATTTTAATCGTGTTTTTTAGATTTTTCGTTAAAAAAATGTCGTTTCGAACCCAAATCGACCATTTTCAAGCTAAAAACTGTGTTTTTCCGCTTAAAATCTCATACACACAATAAAATAAAAAATGGCTATGTTACAATCTAAAATTTTAATAAAATAATCGTATCTCTTAATCACTTTATTGGTATTATCAATACTTTTGTCATAATTTAAAATCAAAACATTTAAAAACTTATAAGGCCTTTTAAGTGTAAAATTAATTTACCTATTGAGACTCGATAAAAATCATTCCATATTAAGATTAGAGTTCCTAATAAGTAATTTTCATGCTTTTGAAAGAAATAAACAGATTGATTTTTTCTTGTACATTCTGTATCTTAGCTGTCTTAAGTCTTAATACTACTATTACTATTACTTGATATATTTACTTTTCATTTTCCAAAATTGAGTAAAAGTGTGTATTTCAACTTCTGCGAATTATATCATATATGTATGTACAGATAGTACAGAATTAAAAATAAATCGATGATTAATCCGTCGGACAGTCCCACCGGTTGGCAGACATCCAAATAATCATTGTCTGCTGTTGCCTCTACAAAAATGCGTTTTACGACCACTTTACGTGGACGATCTTTAATAACAGCGTATTTACTATTCTTACAGGAAAATATGATGACATAGGACGAGTTATTGTTTAATATTTGCTTTAGCAGTTTCTTCTTTGATCTATATTTTTAATTTCTATTCAATCGGGAATCACAAACTGCGCCAGTTGACAGGCACGGCACGGTCGTTCGCGGTTAACAAAATTAGGTCGAGTCAACAAAGAACCCCCTAAACAATCAAGTTCATCGCATCATCGGTGATTTTATGATTCTCAGAACACAGAAGTAGGGCTCTTGGATGCGGCATTGGCTTGGCATTGGTATTGTGTAAAAACATAAATACAAAGAGTAAGTGTCACGAACACGAAGTTCAAATTTTGTCAAAATATGTTGGACTTATAAGAAGTTCCGCAAACAGTTAATCGAATTGTGTTGTGGCAGTTATTTTCATGCGTCTTGCTATGATACTAAGATACTATATTATCGCAGGTGACTCACACGAATAATATTCCATGATTATGAATGTGTCTTCGAAGACTTAATTCAGCGACTTGGCGGTAACCCTGTTTTCGTAATTCGTAAAGTAGTTAAAGGTGCGGCACGGCACCCATCACGCGATTCCGCGATCTGTAGGTATAGCAATGTGCAATATATGTGCTTATAGACCCGTGGAAAGAAACAATGAGCTGATGGAGTTTAATCGGGTCGCCGATCGAAGTAGATAGTTTATTGCTAGCCTGTATGAGCCCTAACGGATAGCCTTGCGTAAAAGCTTTTTTAATTAAATTATACCCTCCAATCCAGTCTTGAATAAACTTAGTTCGGCCCCTAGTTTTTAAAATGTGTTGACACATGTACAATCCATGTGGGTGAGATCACCACGAACACTCTATTTAATTATGGTTACTAAATATTAGATTGTTTTTCGTGGAACTGAAGTTGTGACTCTACAGCTACACCCATAAGGCAGGCTGTGTTAAGTTCCCATGAATTTAAAATAATACGAAATCATAAAAAGACTACGACGGCTGTTGTAACTTTCAAAGTCGTGTAACATCGGTCATAACTATTAGAACAAAGTTCCAGACCAGTTGATGTGAAATCATTAGTAGTCGTTACGGTCAATTGTACGTCTGCCACATGTTGGAAAGCAAATCAATTGTAAACTAGTATTGAAAATTATGTGGTGGTTAATCATTTAGTTCAAGCTCAACACAAGCCGTCACTTAGGTACATATTTAAAACCATGCACACACCTGCACAATAAAGACTGATGGCGTATGGAAGGGTTTTATAGGCGCAGTAGCCTCACCCTTCTGACCTCGAGCCCACAAGACAATATATTATATGGAGCCGCAATATTTAGGTCAATTCGCGCTTTGCCTCAGAAAGTTAGCATCATCATCCTTCAAATAAAACAAACAACAGACACGCGAACAATAAGGGGTGGCTTTTTTACCCTTTTCTGGATGGCCGGAAGACAATTAACAAATTAAACATGGAAAAGATTGATGAAGTGAAGCCGTTAGTGTTAATAGTTACGTACCTACCCAAACAAATCACAGTTTCAGCGCGTTGTCTGCCGATTGACCCATGGCCGGGCCCGCCTCCATTACCTGAGAACAAGATAGATCCTGCCATTAATAGAAAGAAAGAAAGAAAGAAATTGCAAGCACTGGGTTATTTGATTTATTAATTGGACATAAACCAGAATAGCATTCCTTTTCATAATTTCCTTGACTTCTGTCTTTTAAACGCCTTTATTTATTCAAGCCACCTACTCGCGGTTCAAAAATTGGGGGAGGCCTATGTTCAGCAGTGGACGTCTTTCGGCTGATGATGATGATGATGATGATGATGACTCGCGGTTCTGCAATTTGTACCTTCACGAATGAGGCCGGTCGAATCGACGCTATACTGTACTAACTACAATAATATTAACATAAGTTAATATTATTGTAGTTAGTATAGGTATAAACCTACAAACAAGGTTTCAATTTATTGTAACGCAAGCATGTTTTGAGCTTAATGGATGTTGCAAGGTTTGTTATTGGGGACACACTGAAAAGTCAACAGTAAATGTTAACAACAAAGATCAGCAGCCCATAGCGCGATAAAAAGAAGGTAAGCAAATTCTTAGACATAAATACAGTGAACCGAGCGGAGCGGAGAGCTCGCTTCTAGACTGTTGAGATTGAGTTGAAAATGCTACCATTGAGTTTGAGTTCGTTTTATTTTCTGCTCAATAAATGACCGTTGTTCGTGTCGTGTACTGGAACTTAATCCGTGTTCGGCTACAGAGTATGAGAGCTTAAATAGTTTTGATACTTGTAAGTAATATATATATATATATAGGTATAAACGTGAAAGTTTGTGCGGATGGATGTACGTTCCGCTTAATCTCAAAAACTACTGAACGGATCTCTATGAAACTTGCCAGTATTATAGCTTAGACATCAGAATAGGACATAGGCTACCTTTTATCCGCGGGTAACACCGCAGGGCGCTGCTAGTTTAATATAAGTAACTAGAGGCACGCGGTAACGCACTTACAAACTTGACAGTAAAAGACGAATGCTACATGTCTGGCATGTAAGCGATCATTTTAGCAATACGTTTTACCAGGCCAGTACAAAACCAGGTAAACATCTGAAACCCGGTAAACTGCGTTACACCGCTCGTTGTTCGTTGTTGGTTGGTGTATGCAAATGGCACTAACACTGCAAATAATGCGGCGTCTAATGCGGTAGAGGCTCCGCCAATCACCACACGCACGCGTGCAATTTGTATATTGACATCGATTCCGCAGCACTTTTCTTTGAAATCCGCTACTGTGTAGGGCTATCGCGCTATTTTTTATTCTAATGAAAAACAAATACGATATTGCTGTTTTTAAAAAAACTGTACATTTGTCCTGTATTGTCTCATTTATTGTTTTGCTTTAAGTTTCCTTCCGAATTCTCTCAGGGAATACAAGTTTCATATTCTGTGCCATACATACATTCCACAACCATTTGAATAATACTATTATCTTCAGCACCATTCGTAAAAGTCCGCTTGCCAATTATGCAAGGCAGCTACAGTTAAAAAAGTGGTTCCTGAACCGCTTATATACGACCGTAACAACAACTTTCCCCTCCCTACAACAACTCCCTCCCTTCTTACAACAACTTTCGAGGTGCATCGAAACTTGTAACTATAGTCTCCATAACATGAATGTAGCGCCACAGCAAATGCCACGACCGATCATGTGAAATAAAATATGTATATACTAGTCACTAGCTAATGCCACAAGTAAAAAAGGCTCACGAACCCTTGATAGCCATGACTGCACATACGGAGACATACCTTAAAGGAACAGTGATAACGACATGACAAAACCAAACGTTGTAGCTGATGGTGTGAATGACGCCAAAAGTAGGGTAATGCGTTTGGCGAGGACGTGTACTATATTATATGGACGCATTTATGTACCTACTCCGCTTCAAAGGTTTTGACGCACGGGGTCGTTAGATTCCTATTAACCCAGTGTCACTCATAGGTTAGTATATCCTATGTCATGCTAAGGCAAAAAGTAGGTACCTACAGAATACAGATGTAATGAATAATGTTTTTCCATCGGGAAAACTCGGAATACGAGTATACCCGGCGAGTGTCAACTATGTACACTGTATTTCGTGATTGAATATTTGTTTATGTGCATTAATATGAAACTTCATCACAATATTCTATATTTTAATTTAAAATTTTAATCTGTTTTTAATATTGAATAATTGAAATTGACATTACTGTATAATTATTTTATATATGATTTTTTTTGTGACGTTCCTGAAGCACTCTTTTGAGTCTATTTGAAATAAAATTATTTTGAATTTGAATATATATACGTCAGATATGAAAATTCTACCAGTTATCATTCTAACATTCATCATTGACTATTAAAGTTTCATATTAATGGACATAAACTTGTCAGTTATTTAATACGTGTAATTGATTGACGTCGTGTCTAATCGTATTCCGAGTTTTGCCGATGAACAACATTACTCACTACATACTTACATTTGTACCACTTTGTTGGATATCAATAAGGTGATTGCCTTAAGAATTTGATTAAAGAAACTTCTTTTTTAGGATTCCGTACCCGGAGGATCCAAATGGAACCCTATTGCTCATTCACGCGTCCGTCTGTCCGTCGTCTGTTATACAGGTTTTACAGCCAAACGGTAAACGGTAGTCTTCAAATTCTCACAGAATAAGCATTTTGTTGACCCAAAGCCATATAAATCGTCATAAAAAATATTTTGTAATGATTTTAAGGGGGGCTCCCATACAGCAAAAGAGAGGTGCGAAAAAAAATTGACTATAGATAAGTACCATATTTTTTTGTTTTAAAAAAAATTGTTTAAACAAAGGAATGAGAAGCCATCATCGTCAGACCTTTTAAAATGTATTGTCCCGAATTTTTTAACTTCCCGTTGACCTATGAACTTGAAATTTGGTGATAATGTTTATTGCTAAGCATATTTTACCAACCAATACCAATATATTGTATTATAATTTTTTTTCTTTGAAATTCTCTAATTCTTTCCATTACTGCCAACTTCATTTTGCGGTTGGTTTGGAACCCTAAATGTGCAAAGAGCGAGTTTTTTGCCTGAGAACAACCTCCTATCTAACGTGGTATACATACCTACATTTAAGGGTTTTATTCCATCTGGTTTTCAACACTTCAACTACTTCTATAAAAGAACAAACATCAGCATAGGAAAATATAATGTTATCTATGAACGATTTATCTTCACGAATCGTTAACTACAATATGATTATAGTTCCAGTAGAACATAATAATAAAATAAAACCGACTCCAAAAAACACTAAAAAGTAAAAAATAATTGCATTACTTCTAACGAGACTTGTACACAATATCAGGTTAAAACAATATACATGTCACATAAGATTAGAGTACAAAGGCGAACTTATCCCTATGAGGGATCTCTTCCAGCTAACCTTTGAGGGATTGAGTGTAGAGTGGGAGAATGAGATAGACAAACTTACACAGTGTACTTTTCAATAAGGAAACACACACACTACTGCACTATTTAATGGATGTTATTATACATATAAACCTTCCTCTTCAATCACTCTATCTATTAAAAAAACCGCATCAAAATCCGTTGCGTAGTTTTAAAGATTTAAGCATACATAGGGATTATGGGGATATAGGGACAGAGAAAGCGACTTTGTTTTATACTATGTAGTGATGTAGACGTACGTCTAACGGGTAGGTACCTATTGTAATTTTTGAACCCGTGCCATCCAAATAAATTGTCTAAATTTGACGAAATGGCACCGACTACGCAATTATTGCAATTATTTTTGACCGACTCCGGTTTTATTTTTTTATTATTTCACACTTTTTAGTGAATCATTACCAGAGTGCATCTCATAACGATTCCAATAAGCTCAAACACGGATAAGCTACACTGTTTTATTACGGAGTTCCATTGCCTATCTTCCGGCTTCAATTACCAGATCAGATTGATGGTGACATTACATCGGACCATTGAAATTGACTTCGTCATAGTCGCTTCCGTATCTGGATGACCATCCGTGGTCTTCTTCATCAGTTCTCGTTCACCAACTACTTTCTAAATGCAAATGCTTGATTTATTACCGAAAATACTAAAATCGCTGTAGTTCCCTCAATTCCTCATGGATCCCATCATCAGAACTAGATTATGGTAACAACGAGACCAACCTTGAAGCATATGCTTTCAAACAAAGAAAAAATTTTTTTTTAATCTGTTCATAAACGACGGAGTTCTGAGGTAAAGCACATTAAAAATAGTAATAATAAAAAAGAACATACAACCGAATTGAAAACCTCCTCCTTTTTTTTGAAGTCGGTTAAAATGGGCATAGTTTAGTATTTGAGACAGAAAGGCCGCAGTGGTGGCGAAATTGTTATTAGGATTTCCGATTGAAAATCATGGTCGCGCGACCGAACGATGGCTATAGATATGTACCTGTAGGCATCGTTCGGTCGCGCGACCATGATTTCAGTCGGAAAATACATAAGTAGTATATGTATATTAGTACCTAGAGGCCGACATTATCAGCGTTCCACTTTTTTCACTACATTAAATGCCAGAGCAAGAGACTCAGGGGACCATGTGGACAGCCCTGAGGCGATAAAGATTGGGGTGGGCTCGGGGCCCAGGCGAGGCGTGGCATCCGCAAAGCTAAATGTCGCGCCATTTCACCTGTCGTGACGTCACGGGCCACGCCTGACATTTTGGCTTGAGCAACAAAGCCCTACCTTCCATCACCACTGATAACCGGGAAAGCTTTAATAACTTTCAAAGCTTTTTCGGGTTATTCGCATCGCAGGGCCGTGGCTGGCGTCTTACCTTGGCATTTAGAACACTGTTAACTGTTATTGCTGGCTATAGCTGGCCGAATAGCTCAATACACAGCCCTCTTTGTCTAGACATGGGAAAAAAATAGTGATTCTGTTTGCAGTTATTGCGGCGCATTATGACAATGAATTATGAAATTTAAGAAAGGTCTGCTTTAGGCCAGCAAAAACCATGGTGTCCGACGTACTTTCCAATATAAGGACAGTTAGTCGGAGTCAGACTCGTGAGTGACCGGAAATCCACCCTTACTCGTACATATGACAACGGTACCGCTTGTATTGTAACTGGTTATATGTAGACTTGTTCATTACACCATCAGGTGTGAGAAGACCAATCAATCATCCATTGTATCCATAACGCAGTAGTTTTTTTTTCAATAATTACCATATCGTATATTACGTCGTAAACGCATAACAATAATTGCTTTGTTATTTTCATGTTCCCTGAGCTAATATTACTAGAACGCTCCAAACTGATCGCATGTATTGAATGAATAGAGCCACTGTAGATCATATTGGATTTAGACCGGTTTGCCCACGATGATTTCCTCTACCGAAATGTACTCCTGTTAAATATCAAATGATATTTCGTAAGAACATGTAAGTTTTATGAAACGGCTACGTAGCCGAGCGGTAAGCCACGAGACTTTCAATCATCAGAACCGGATTTTTCATAAAACTTACGTACTTACGAAATATCATTTGATATTTAACAGTAGTAACTTCTCGGTGGAGAAAAACATCGTGAGCAAACCGGTCTAATTCCAACAAGGTCTAGTTTATCCTCTGGCGGGTTAGAAGGTCAGATGTTAGTCGCTTTTGTAAAGCGGCGAAGCTAACTAAGCGGAACCCGGGCTCGGGGCACAGCCAGAAAAACGCTAGGACAGCATTTCCTAATGTATTAAGGGGTTGCCTCGATTCGGTCAGCCACGCCCCCATGAAAGAGACACGCTTATGTCTTTCGCGCACGACTAAACGGGATGCAACACTCTTCGGGAATGGCTGTTTTAGACAAATCTCGATAAATATCTAACTGTGTGCAGTTGTATTAAATTTCGTCTTGATAGAGTTTAGATGAGGTAAAATACCATCATTTTAACTTAATTATGTCGTTTAATAAGGCGTTGTTGTAGTAGACTGAGTAAAAAAAGGAAAATAAAGACTCAACTTTGGTTTTTTTTTCTATCGAGAATATTTTAAGCAATATGTTTCGGCTTTTGTCAGAACAACGTTTCAATAATTGGGCAGAACAGCGTTTCAATAAACGCGATATTTCTCGTTGCATGGATTGGGCCTGAGATTTTTACAATCCTGTACCTTCATACATAGTTGCGTGCATTTGTTCACTGACATCCAAAAAGAGAGTGAGAATATTTTTTTCTTAGGTGAGTATCGGTCTGCTCGACATTGGGAACCACTGCGCTAGGAGGACGATGTGTGTCGCCACAGGCGGTCACGTCAGTAACATTTGTGGTAGAATTAGGATCTGCTCCATTTTGTGGAACACACTAATATAGTGACCATGAAAACCTCACATTTCATAATAACCTAAAGTGTAAAGCCCCTTTTACACACGTGCAAGAATAGCATTGCGGGGTGTGAAAGATAAAGTGAAATCATTATAACTATTATAAATAATAAAATCATTGACGATTGACATATGGTCCTAGGTGTCGCGAAAAGAAAGTTCAAGGACAGCATCGACTTTCGATAGCGGTTAAATAATTGAGAGGAGTAATTGAGTCCACGCCTGGGAACGACCGGCCGGTGTCGTCCGAGCGGCCAGCCAGCACCAGCGGCTGTTTTTCCCATGCTTAGACCTTCACGAGTCAAACAGCATTGACTATAACATTAACTATTGTCAAAATATCCATACAGACATAAATATATAAACATTGTAGCTTATCCCTTCATTGTTTGTTTCCATAGCTTGTTAAGCAAGGAGCGCTCGTGGCTCAGCGGCGCCCGCGTACCGCGTGCGATATGCGAGGTTAAGCAACGTGGGCCGAGGTCAGTTCTTGGATGGGTAACAGCTTTGATTGGTTATTAACTGAGCGCTCTCGTGCTTTGGAAGGCACGTTAAGCCGTTGATCCCGGCTGCTGTCTATGATAACTATCGTCAAGCCAAGTTAAAGGCCTTTGAGCGGCTTGAGAATTTCTAACAGTCAAGTTGCCCACTCACTTGACAAGCCTAATTCCAATAAGGTCTGGTTTCCCCTCGGGTTGGAAGGTCAGATGGCAGTCGCTTCCGTAAAAACTATGCCAAATCTTCGGATTAGGGAGCGAACTTCGGGCAGGAGCCAAAGTGTATAAGGTTATTTTTTCTATAGCAAATCAGCATGACAAAAGGTTTAAAAATTAAGGATTGTCCATCCACAAAAATTTACTTCGCCACAGTGCTGCTAGCGACTGCTATAATGAAGTCACATTTCTCTAACTTGTGTCCGTACCTATACCTACCTAAGTAAAACTTCTGTCTGTTTAGGCAGTGATGAATCACTTGTCCTGAATACACTGTTATTAAACATGTGTATAAAACATAATTTGTAATATAACATTAAAACAAAAAAAAACCGGTCAAGTGCGTGTCGGATAACGCACAATGAAGCGTTCCAACACCTAGTAGGTGTTGTCCACATTTAGAACCACTATCCAATACATTGATCTGATTAAAGAAAACGTGGATATCCTGACAACTCCACTCAGCCACATCATTAACCTCTCAATGATACAGGGTACATTTCCCGAAAATTTAAAAAAGGTGACAAAATTAATGCAGAAAATTATAGACATAATAGCACTGATTCCTGTAATGTCCAAAATCTTTGAACGAATCATGTATTACTGTCGGTACGACAATTCGGATTCAGGAAGAACATGTCGACAACATTAGCAATACTTGAACTGCTGGAAGAAATTTCTAGAGGCAGAGAGAAAAAGTTGCCCGTCACGGCAATATTCATGGATGTGTCAAAAGCGTTTGACTATGTTCAACACTATATACTACTCTATAAGTTGGATAAATACGGTACGTGGGAATTGTGCCGATTGGATAAAAGCGTACCTAACAAACAAGATACAGCTGACAGAAACAACTCAATACCATTTTAAAATTTAATTCTGAACTCGAAGTTGTCAAACAGGGCGTTCCCCAAGTACTTGTATACATTAACGATCTGCCGAATATCACTAAGCACCAAGTAACCCTGTTTCCCGATTATTGCTCTATTGTTATTAGTTGTAAAGACCCTACCTGTTGTATTGTATCTATGAATCTGAAGTAAATTCTGTATTTCGAGACGTTAATATATGGTTAGCCAACAATAAGCTATAAGTAAATTTAAATAAAACATATTTCATGGAGTTCCATGCTCAACAGGGCAAACCGAGGAATATTGAAATCATGTACAGCAATGTAAAAATTTCTAGTGTAAAGTCTTTACAGTTTTTGGGCGTTATGTTGGACTGTTACAATAATTGGGAAGTTCATGTTGAACACATTGCCAAAAAATTAACAAAATTCTTCTTTGCTCTGGGTAAATTAAGGAACATTGCTTGCAAACAAACAGTGCTCTTGGCCTTTCATGGTTATATAATGTCCAACCTGCCCTATGGCATAACCGTTGGGCAATTGTAAAGACATAGTTAGAGTTTTCCGGCTCCAAAAGAGATGTTTAAGAGCGATTAGTGGAGCCAAAAATAGAGACATGCAAGCCACTCTTCAGGTGGGCTAGCACAACTTGCTGCCAAGTCGTATCTCGCGCGACTTAGCGATTCCTGTCTCACTCGAACTATGTAAATTGGAAAGAGGAGGGTAGATTTATCTCTACTCGCGTCGCATCGCAGCGGCAGTTATGCTGGCAACTAAAAATATTAACACTACCTTCTCTATATATTTATGAGATTTGTATGTATGTAAAAAAAACCTGCACAAGTATAAACTTCAAAAAAGTAACCCGAGAAATACCTATAAACACCATGGCTTTAATCTGTGCTATTCCGAAAATCATAAAACAACATATTTTCGGAAAAGCTTCTTTTATGTCTGTTCACATATTTGACCATCTGCCAAAGGACATAAAAACTTTAGAATTGCCTGTATTTGGCCAAATACTACACAAATGGTGATTGGAGAAGGCTTATTATAAAATAGACGACCACTTTAGGATGCCGGCTACTTAACCAACATGACATACCTACCTCTTTTATTAGCATTATCTATTGTTTCCTTGTAATTTCAATGTAATCTGTTCTATTTTGTATAACTGCATGGTTGTCTCGATTGATAGTTTTAAGATTTGACATAATATTGTATGCCGCATCACAGTTGATTGTGATTGTACAGTCAAGGGCGCCAATATGTACACATCTTTTCACCTTATTCCATTGAAATAAGGATCAAAAATGTACACATATTTATGCCCTTGACTGTACCTACCTTGACATAATTTTAAGATCTCTGTAACTCACAATATGACAATAAAGATTTCAAGTTCAAGTTTAAAAAGGTTGTATTTTCATAGGGAACTCACGGACCTTTTGTTTGGGCAAGACAGTTTTGCAGTGAAAACCAAAAATCGTTGAAGTAGTCGGCTACGGAACCCTAATGAAAATCATTTATTAAAATGAGTATCCACATCCTTAATTTACTACAAGTACAGTATGATCACCGCAACTTTGACACTAATATGATGTTAATTCAATGAGGACTACCGTTTTTGTACTCACCAGTTGGCGCCACTGTCGAGCCGGAACCTTACTCAACAAAAATTGTCAATTGTTATTGGTAATTATGGGCATGAGAACGAAGTTTACATAAATCATATTTAATACCTTACCATACCATAAAAATATCCAACATCCCGCATTGTAGTACAGTCCCGTTTTGTTCAAAAATAACATATATCTTTTGAATGTGGTAACAAATAGACAATAACACAAGTTTTTTTTTTTTGTCAAAATCGTTATATGCATCTTGTTAATGATCAGATCAAATAGAAGCACCTAACAATATTTGTCTATAATGATAAAATGAAAATAATATAATATTGTCTGATTCAGATTTATTTATTTGCTCTGTAAGGTTACATTATAAAATACAAGTCAATTCACAAGAATCTCTATTGTGATTGTCACTAACATTAAATTAAAAAAAAACCGGTCAAGTGCGAGTCGGACTCGCGCATGAAGGGTTCTGTACCACTATCTATAAAAACGGCAAAAAAAATTTAGTTTGTTGTATGGGAGCCCTCTTAAATATTTTTTTATTCTGTTTTGTTAAAGCAGCAACAGAAATACATCATCTGTAAAAATTTCAACTGTCCAACCATCACGGTTCATGAGATACAGCCCAGTGACAAACGGATGTGGGTCCCGTTTTACTCTTTGGGTACAGAACCCTAACAAAGTCGATTATTTTGGTCTGTGAATATTCTTTAATTATTAAAGAATTCTGTAATAATAATAAACGTTTAGTATATATGTGAATGATCAAATACACATGTTAACATGAACAAATTTCTGTTTTCATGTTTCAGGTTATAGTACCTAAACTTCAATATAAACAAACAGAGACGTATGACTGAATGAGTCATCATTTAAAAGAACAATAAATTCTAAATAAATAGGTGAACTTCAGCCCTAATATCCATTCAGTAAAAATTAAAAACACAATTTCATTACTTAGACTTGTAACCGCATATTTTTTTCATTTAAAAGAGTTGCGGTGTATTTATAATAGAAATTATTGATTATAACTTCTATTTGAATCACGCTAAAGGACTCCTAAGAAAATTAAGATGTGTTTCAAAGTGAAAGTATAATTTTCCTGCACCAAAAGTTGACATCATTCCGAAACTGAGAAAACACAGATTAGAAACATAAAAGAGATACTTACGTTCTTAAAACTTTCACATAATCCACGCAGACAAAGCACAACTCGAACAAATGTTAATTTATTGTGTAAATTCACAATAAAACAACCGGATTTCATAAAATAAACGAGTAGGTAATCAACTATCAGTAATGTCAACGAAAATGTCGAAAATGGCACTGGTACGCACAGATAGCACAGAACAGAGAGTAAACTAAAGATTTTTGTGTGGCTTGATGCAGGCTCACGCAACTAGGAACAAAATTTACTAAATGTCACTTTTGTATGGAATTTGGCCAAAAAATAATGGCGGATACTGCTATCTCGCTCCCTCAGTTAATCCATCTTAGTCACATGTCAATGTCACCTCTGGTCACTTCGTTCAACTTGAGTGATCGCCATATTGTTTCTTTGTTGATCAGTTCGTAGTGTGGTTTGTAGTTTGTTATTTTGGTATTTATAAATGGTAGAAACCTTAATTTAAGTGAAAAAGCATGTAGTAAGAAGGCAGTGTGTTTTTCAACATGCCACAGACTATTTCAGCCTATGGGGTATGTGTTATTTGTGGTTTTCGTGCCGGTCGAAAAGATGACGAGAAAAGGAAATTAATGGCAAGATTTCCTTTAGATCACGACCGGTAAGCAATTAATTGAAGATTATCTATTAATATGTACCACAGAAAGTTACATTTAACCAAAATAAGAAGCGTTATTTGCAATTTAGTTTTATTCGTATACTATACATAGTAGTGTTGGCCGTAACTAGTGTCCGACCGAAACACGTTTTTTTGCCGAAACCGAAACAGAAGGTTCGGCTTTGGCTCCAGTTTCGGACGAAACCGAAACCGAAACATTTATAAACGTGTGAAAATCGTCAAATAAAGTGTCAGTGGGCCATTTTTCCAAGACATATAAACAATGTAACTAGGGATTGCAATCCGGTATTATTCTCAGTCCGGCTGGGTTTCACTATATCCTAGAGGATCGAGCCGGTTCAGCCAAATTGGAGTTAGTTCAGCCAAATAAAAGAGTTTTTCCGGTCCCATTCGAGTCATATCACCAGATTTGTTAGGCCAGGGTACTGACCTGAGTCCAACAGATCTGGTGATATGACTCACTGGAGTACGCTGATAAGCTAAAGTATAAATATGACAAGTTCCCTGCCTTGGAACCAAAGTACGATTTTGTCCCTGTTGTGGTAGGCTGCAGGATCCTGGGGTTTGGAAGCCAAGGACTTTGTTACGGATTTAGGTCGACGACTGAAAGATCGACGTATATAGTGCAGCAGATTTCGCTGGCTATCGTGGTGACTGCAGGTGTCATGGAGACATTTGAGCTAGCCGCGATCTAAGATATGGACCATTTAACTAGGTAGGCATAATTAGTGTTTAAGGTTAACGAAGTCGACTACTACTACGGAAGCGAAAACCACTCATGGCCATGCCACAAATTTTTTGAATGTTTGATTGAAGCGTCTTATTGATTTGCATTAGTGCCCACCTGACGAAGAATTGCAGGTTGTGATTGGCGGTTTACTATTGCTGCCTTTTTTGTGAATTAAACGTTATTTAAGTATATATTGACAATGGCACGTTGTAACGATCGCTCGTCAGCGCACGAATTTTAAAAATACGTGGGAACTTTAATTTACATTTTATTAAACAGCAAATCAATTTTCGTAATGTGTTTTAGCGCTTTTTTCATCCCTACCGGAGTTATCTATCTATATCGGAATATTGCCGAATCTGGTGCCTATCGATCTGGCTGATACTGGATCCAGCCGTACTACTGCACCTATCTGACGGACCAGATTGCAATCCCTAAATGTAACACAGGATAGTTCATGTAGTGTGGTATAAAAAAAAAACAATTTTAGTATGTAACAAGATATAAAATAACTAAAATAAAATGTATTCTGCTGGCGAAGTCGGGCCACGTTATCCAAAGGCACCGGAAATTAGACAAACGCAATCCGAAAATACAATGTAAAAGTTTCGGCTCGGCCGAAAGGTTCGGCAGTTTTTTAGCCGAAACCGAACCTTCGGCCAAAACATGATTTTTAGGCCGAAACCGAAACTTCGGTCGGACACTAGCCGTAATATATCGATAACTAGCTTATCATATATAACTCTGGTATTTTTCAGTTGCAGACAGTGGGTGAAAGTGATTGGCAATGAAGACCTAGCCTACGTTCCGATTGAGAAGTTGAATCAATTAAAATTTCTTTGTGGTGACCACTTTCAACCCAAAGATTTTAACCGAAAGAAAAGTCGTCTAAAGAGATGGTTAATATATTTAAAGCAACACAACTTTATATTTTTTTTATTTTATTTATTTCTATCCCTACCCACTGCGGAATAAACGCATGGACGTCGTAGTGTAGTAGTCATAACCTAACCAGTTGAGATGGATTCAAACCTCAATTGTTAATAAAGCAGCATCCATTATTAATGTGAGGTGTTTTTTGCAAAATTCGGTC
The DNA here is from genome assembly GCA_963556455.1 of Epiblema foenella. Classification (NCBI taxonomy): domain Eukaryota; kingdom Metazoa; phylum Arthropoda; class Insecta; order Lepidoptera; family Tortricidae; genus Epiblema; species Epiblema foenella. The sequence goes on along the minus strand of OY747113.1, from coordinate 7,577,718 downwards.
CCCTCCGGCCAAAAACATCTCACGTAAATAATGGACGCCCTCTAACTGGGATTTTTATAAAAATGGAACCCACGACGACACTAGTCATCGTTTATCGATATTGTTAACCGTACTACATCAAAGTTACATCCCTATCGCGCTGTTATGTTGGCATTATCTATTTCCTTTTTTTATTTTATTGTGGTACAGAATGTTTGCCAAACTCTACGTCAATGTCATGCAATGACAATGTCACTGTCATCCAAAACGTGGTTCGAAGTCCTGTCTCTTAAAACGTAGTGGTTATATTCTCTTTGATAACCACTACGTTCTAAACTAAACTAAACATTAGTCTTGTCCAGTGTTGCCGGATGGTTACATTTCTTACATTTTCCGTAATTTTTGACCGGCTCGCGTAACATGTCAATAACTACTGTTGTAAAGGAAATCTTCGTAACTTTTGAGAATAATGACTCAGAAGTCGGAACTCTATTTAAAAAGGAAGATCAATTTTATCTAACCCGGCCCAAGCGAGACAATTTATAGGCTTCTATACAGAAAAGGTAACAATAGAACCTAAATAGTACCACTGTCTGTCCGTTTGTTGCAACTATGTATGACATTTGAGATACCGCCCTTCAGCCTGGAGTAATTCTGTCGGCTCTGCCGCTGAACTTGCCTAAATGTATTTAGCTATATGTGGCCCTCATTTCTTAAAATCGAATGTTTTGATAAGTAATTAAGTATGTAAAATGTAACTCGTGCATCAAAAATGGAACTTTTCAAGAAGCGGAACGTAATATTCGTCCCAAGGGCCCTGGCAACACTGGTCTTGTCTTTGGTTTTGTCCATGTTTTGTCTGTCTACTCTGTCTGTCAGCCAAATAAAACCAAACGAAATATGGTTTTATGCTTTTTTGAATTTTAAATTTATGAAAGCTTTATGAATTTGAGTTTTTTGAGAACTGGTTAGAATTAGTTCGTTGTTGCAATATTTTAAATCTGTTACAATATTTGTGGCGACTATTTATTGCTATCGAATGCTGTATGTTTTGTATTGCAGGTATACGGGCTACTTGGAAATACAGATTGCATTGTACGCAAGACCATGAATATTTCAATCGAAAAAAAACGTTCAGAGTGTGCTGCACTGCCTAAAGGCTGGCAAAGAGAAGAAGTTCTGAGGAAGACTGGGTTGTCTGCAGGGAAGGTTGATGTTTATTACTATAGGTATGTAGAAGGCGTTTGAATCCCCTATTATGTTACAGTATTCAATTAATGCACAACGAAAATAATATTTCAAATAGTATCTACATTATATTTCGATTGTGATTCGACTCATATTAAATTATAGCCCACTTCCAGAATGAAAAGTACATACTAAACCTCCGTTTACTTTATATAGAATAAGAACACTAAAACTGAACATTGGATTGACTGTTTCATACATTTAGACATAAATTAAAATTGTGATATGATATGATTACTTAGCTCAGGGGTGTAAAAATACCGCTCCCCGCCCTTATCTCCGAAGTTTACCAAGGAAAAATATGAAATTATTACAGAACATTTATATCTAGTTCTTTTTTTATCATCAAAAAACATTTCTAATTTAATCACCTTTGCATGTCTTTTTATTTCATAAACTCTTAAGAGATTATGCTGAAAGTACCTTCTTTCAAATAAAGAAAAAAAAATGTTCAATTCACATGATAAAGAATTATCCTTGAAAAACTACCATACATACTAAGTTATTGAGACACTCAAATTTGTAACAATATTCGCTGATAGATAGCGCTGTACTCATGGCGTTCAATTTCTACACCATGTTGTTGAGATTTTCCTGAATTCATAGGGTTGGAACTGGTACACATATCGGTGTACGGAACCCTCGGTGGGTGGATCGGATTCGCACTTGCCCGGTGTTTTTTTTATTTTAATATACGATATATGCTTTGCTCAAGCATTGTACTTATGCACTTAGGAAGTGAGTACAGTTGTAGAGTGGCTACAAATACACAGTCATGTAATGTACAGGTTGTTGTTTACATTGTTAGATCAACAACTCTATCATTACTTTCTGACCAAATGACAAAAGTTTTTTAGAAAGGCTAACCATGTCTTTGTGAATAAATACATAACTCACTTTGACAGACAATATGCTTTGGTTGGCTTCTGCAGAACTATAATCCAATTACCAATCCAATGTTCAAGGAACATTAAAACACTCATCCCTACTAAACCCGGGAATGATGTCCACAGCTAACTTTACCCCATCTGACTGACCGTCATGGTGATGATGTATTTTCTGTAGCCCAACAGGTAAAAAGTTTCGCAGTAAGCCTGAGCTAGTGCGTTATCTGGGTGATAGTATGGACCTATCGTGTTTCGACTTCCAACAGGGTCAGATAAACACAATGTTGCTGTGCAAGGCCAAGAAAGCGCGAGCGCAGTTTGACTACAGGTTCCCATTAGAGACATATTCTACACTTGTGTTGTCATCATTAGTGCCGTCCTGTGCTTTTGTTGTATGCTAATCACCAGATAGAAGCTTCCTCTGTAATCAGTGTGCCTTAGTATAAACGTATTTTATATTCAGGGTTCATGGATATTATTATTATGATATAATAATAATAAAAACATTTCAAACTAGTATTTAAAGTTATAACATAAGTTTATATAGAATTACTGATATTTTTGAACCCTGTTTATTATGCTAATAGTTGTTGCTCAGTTTTCATTGTTTTAATAGTTTTATACATTTGTGGGAAATTTAGAATTATGCACAGCTAGTAGACATATCACCAGTTCTTTCCTTGCACTGCTAGATCTACCACAGCAGACCTGTGGCTCTTTATAGATGATCAGATTAAAGTAGAAAAAGTTACACAGTCACCACAAATATAAGTTACATTTACAGTCAAAGATATCTGTACACTATAGCACCTTATTTCATTGTAATAAGGTGAAAATTGTATATATCTCTTTGACACCAACCATACACAACATCTGAGGTGCATTCTTGTTAGAAATGTTTATATGTATATATGCTAAAAAAATACATTTCCACAAAAATGTTACTGTAACTTGTAGAAGTGGTACTTTATACATTTTACACCAGTAGTTTGATCATCTTAGAAGCTTTGTAGAAGCTTTTTTCACAGTACTTCATCATTGTCACTGCAGCTTATATATTCATATTTCAAATATTCCCCATTTAAAGTGTCCAGAGAGTAGTAAAGTATGATTCGCCCAGCGCCCTAGAATAAAATATGTCACAAACATAATAAAAAATGTTATAATCGTATTATATCAATATTTTGGTTGATTGAGTACTGGTTACTTAAAAGTAATATGTTATCAATAAAAGGTCATGCTCTTTTTGAACAAAGAACCTTTTGATGGTGAATTTGTCTAAGTTTAGTTTAGTTAATAACCGGATGTGTCGTGATTCATTCAATAGAAAGTAATTATATAAAATCATAATGGTTGTACAGTCAACATCAAATGTAAGTTGACATTTTTGTATCTTATTTCATTGTCACATATTTCTGCTGTTGACTGTACATAATATTCTTCAAAATTTTATGTAAAAATCAATGCCAATTGGTGTTTATACTATTATTGTTAATTTTTCGCTTTTATTTACTAAGCATGAGTGTTTTAGATGGATGCATGGTATTATTGTGTAACTAAAAGACATGTTTTAGGTTTGTTGTTTTGTGCCTTGCTGTTTATTCTAAAGGGCTTTACACACTAGTCTGCCAGTCTCATATCTATATAATGACAGAGGAGTCCGTTTCTTTTCTAGTAAACCCACTTTAATACCTTTAAGGCCTCATTTATGGACACACAAGAGATGGACCAGAATGCAAACCGGGCGATGTATTTTCTTAGGTCTGTAGTTCGAAGTGATGTTATATCCGCATTTCCATCCACCTATGAGGTACAAGGTTTTTCATAAACAATAAGGCAGATAATGTGTAAATTCTGCCATATTGTGTATTCTTTTAATGTTTGGGTAAACTGATGAAATTTGATTATATGGACTTAGTGATATATGTGTGTAGGGTCCTTAAAGCTAGGTCGTAGTTATGTATGACGTCATTTAAAATTCTGTCGACAAGAATAAATTTAGACTGATATTTATTTTAATAAAACAACATGATAGAGAAATTTACTTTTATCTGCAATACTTACATTTAGTACTTTCCGAACTTATCGCAAACTGACAGACAGGCACAGCCGGAGACTTAGAGCTTTATAATTAGTATGTAGTACAATAAAATAGAAAGTAGCGCCAAATATTTATTGGGGTAAAATCTATATTTTACAGAGGCGTTCGTTCGGACGCGTCGCTGGTGCCGCCAATCCGCCAAACTGCTTCGATATTCAAACAGCCGGTCACGGTGTATAAGACTCAAGAAAGCATGGTGAAGACAGATCTGAAGCATGGCACCACTGAGAAACCCAAGCAGCTGTTCTGGGAGAAGAGATTGGAGGTAAACCATTATAGAGTATATCTGAGATTATATGGTTAATTATAATAGGCATCTAGGCACATTTTCCTCCGATATTATCCACAAGAAAATATAAAGATTAGAATAAAATAACCATAATAGGAATGTTGATACCAAATAAAAAAACAATAAGTTCCAATCTTCTCGAAAAGGGATCAAATTCTTAATCGAATGGCGAAAAAAGTAACTCAAAAGCATAAATAGTCACATAATCAAAGACCTAAAAGTCTAGTTAGTCTTCAAAGTTTTAAGAGGGCGTATACTCTGACCCTTTTCTGCAAAACGCGCCTTTGTATTGGAACGATCGTCATTTATTATAGCGCTCGTGGTCAATGACGTCACTGATCGTCGCGCTTTCTCTCTAACCAGCAACATTAAAACGGTTGTAGCTTCGTTATTTTTTGAGATATTTGAATAGGATTTTCACCATATGGCATTTTTTTTCCTTGTCTCTTTTGGAGTAGTCAAATTTTGAGTCGACTTCCCTACTATGAGTAAATTATTACAAAAGTAACAAATGAGAGGCAAAATCAGACATAGCTAAAGTTGAAATAAGGATCCCTATGCATGAACATGTGCATTCGATTTTGCTGGTTGTTTTGAGTAGGTAATTTTGATTCTTTTTATATTTTTTACTAGGGTCTAACAGCTTGCGATGCGAACGGAGTGATTGGCACGACTTCGCTGCCTAAGTACATCAAGCCTCTAGGCCCGTATAACTCTGACGCCACTACTATTCAGTCGCTCGCAACTGCGCTGCACGTATCATCGCAGTCCATTACAGGTACGTTGAGCATTATGGATGGTCGGATTTTTTTTGTAGGTACAAGGGTCTGACTCCTTGCGTCGCTGCCTAGTAGTACATGGAGGCGTTGGGTCTTAAATATATATACGTAGATGTTAGGTATAAAATCAACTTTGGTGAAAAGCTTAGTAATTTTTCTTCTTAATTGTTAAGTATATTAGCCCGAAATGTTGTTATACTTACGCGGATATATGAGTTTTACACGTTTCATACTATTTGCTTGGCAATTCCAGGCCAGACCGGTTCCAAGCAGGCTATTCTGGAGAACCCGGGAGTTTTTTTAAACCCTGAGCAGCCGCTGATCGCAGCCGTGACTATTAGCAAGGAGGACGTGCGTCGCCAGGAGGAGCGCGTCAAGCGAGCGCGAGCGCGTCTGCAGGTAGGTCTATAGCCATATCTGTTGTTAGGGTAAACATGCTGATGCTTACGCGAATGCGTTGTGCGGCGTGTAAAATTTATGGTATATTTGGGACTTTTTTTAAACCCTGAGCACGGCCGCACTGAGGCGGAGCAACTGCGTTGAGCGGTTGGTGTTTACTAGTATGGATCGTACGGCCCTAAAGCTTAAACCTACTTCGTTTACCATTGGTATTTGTAATGCCAATGGCCTGAGAGGTATGAAGGATGAGGTGACGAACTTTCTCCGTGATCACTCAGTAGGTATCTTCTTGGTCCAAGAGACCTTTTACAGACCCGGCACCAGAGCCTTTCGCGTCCCTGAATTCAATCAGATTAGAGATGATAGGCAAGATGGTAGTCCATTCGGGGGCACGCTCATTTTCTATAAACGTAACTTACATTGCATAAGTCTCACTCTCCCTCCCCTGACAAACATGGAAGTGTCGGCTTGCCGTATATCGATGGAGGGCCACCCCCCGATATCTATTGCGTCAACCAACCTTTCACCTCAACGTGACTTACTTAAGACTGACCTCGACTCACTAGCCTCCCTAGGTCCTTCGGTCATCGTGGCCGGAGACCTAAATAGTAAGCATATTAACTGGGGTTGCATTGTAACCAATCCCAACGGCAATCGGCTTCAACATCTTTTGATCGACAGCCTCTCTTCCGATCTCCTCGCTCCAATAGAACCGACTCATTTCCCTCATAACGTAGAGCACCGAGCTGACATACTCGACGTAGCACTCCTAAAGAACGTAGCGTTAACTCTGTATTAAAATTACGAGAGTCCCGTAGCGGCGTCCCGACGCCACTGAAATACGGAAATTCCCATAGTTATTCAGAAAAGGAACAACTATAGGTACAGATACATTTCTTTAATTTGTGCCTCTCTTAGGAACACCAAAAACATGTAAAAAAGGGGTCTTAAAAATCGACAGTTCCTTTTCACTTGTCACATTATGCCGGCCAAAACTAAGCCAAATAGTAGACTGCTAGCTAAGTTAGTTATCCGGACAACGTGGATGCGGCACATCATCATCATCGGTCTTTCCCTCAATGCTGAGGACAATATCCAATTCTTGCTGTCCAGACTCCTCCATAGGCTCCTATCACCCACCTTATGGATGGCCTCGTGCAGATATAGTTACACCAGTGATTTGGTTGTTCCGTCTAGCGGGTAGTCTGCCCCGGGACCTCTGGCCCTCAACTTTTCCCGTCATGATATTTATCTACTGGCTATCCGAAGAAAGTCGTGAGAGGTGTTCGAAATATATGAGGATGCGGTCCTGATATACTGTCATCAATAGTCGACAACTTAACGTAGCTGGATGGACTGGTTTGTTCGCCTTGCAGTCCATGGTATTAGAGATTTTCTCTCAAAATATTGAATATGCGAAGTGTTTGTATAGGTAATTATAATTTTTTGTTGAAGTAAAAAGGTCATGACAATTTAAATCTGGCATAAAAGAAAAAAATGTTAAATTATGACTTTGAATTAAATGACGATATTATATTTACTTTGATGACGATACAAACTGCGATACAATACGTCTGTCATTCATGTAAACATTGTAAAAAGATCGTTTATTTTGTGTTTTGTTAATTTTCTTGGGGTTGTGGATATATGTCGCCGACTCAAACTGTATATTTTCTCATACTCAAGAATGTACTACAGGTACATTCAGTTCAGTTCTTTATTTTTATACTGTGTTATGCCAGGAGCCACGTCGCGTGACGTCTTGCGGCCAAAGTCACGTGGTCAGCGCACAGTAGTTTTTTAAAATCCATTTTTTAGTCCTTTTTCTAGAAAAATACGAAAAAATAAGAGTTTTATGCAACTCTCCAGCATGACATGAATCTAATGACATATCATTTATTAAAATCGGACCATAACTGTAGATCTGATGGGCTGTACAAAAATCGGCCTCGCGTAATATATATATATATATATATATATGTGATAATCCATATCGAAAGGGACCTTATGGCGGCCGGCACTTACGCCTTTATTGCCGCTATTCCAATACAATAGTGAATAGGTGTAACGTAAGCGCCTGCCGCCATAAGGTCCCTTTCGATGTGGATTATCACGTATATAGATTTGTAAATCTTATGATTTATTCCTATTTAAAGTACTAAACTTCATATTTAAATACCACTTTTGTCCCGCTTAACGACCCTTTATGTATATGTCATAGATTACAACATTGAAATAAGTTTGGTAGTACAACGTTATGCTTATCGATATGTTTTTACATATATAGTAACGGTATACGTCACTATTTTTTTTCTACTCGTGGCAACATCTTATCTGTCAGTTTACTCCGCCTAATTGTGGACTTTGGTTTAATAAGGTTTTAGAGGTATTTCATCGATAAAGACGTCAGATTTAGCCTATTAGAACCTGGCTCTCACTACGATTGATTGACCATTCCTTTCGTTTCGTTGTCTGGTTTGCGGGCGAATAAACGTGACTCATCTCATTAAGAAAGAAAATATTTTGGTCAGGAGGCGCTAGCGGCGGCGTAACGCGGCGCCGGCGCGGCGCCCGCCGCGCCCCCCGCGGCCCGCGTGGCCCCTGTGACTCCCGTGGCCCCAGCGACCCCCGCCGCCTCGCCTGACGCCGCGCCCGATCAGTCCCACCACGCCGCGCCCGCGCCCAGCCCGCAGGAGCCCGAGGCCCTAGTACACTCCACTACCGACTAAACCGGATAATAAAATGATGCACAATTTATGATAGCTCGTGGATTTTGTATACTCTGCGAGATTTATGATATAGTTCACCTCGTCGTGTCCCATGGCTCCGATGACAGCTACTCCGTCAGTTATTATTGTTTGGATTATCGAACGTTGAATATGTAAAATTTAACATTGATATACATAACCCTGTCTGGATGGAGTTAACGTGACTATCACATTGTATAGCTTAATTAGCTACTTAATCTATGACTAGTTATATTACTGTTCGGACCCACCTATCATAGATTGTACAAGTTGTATCTGTACCTACACTGCTTTCACCGAAGCTTCGTACGTATGATGACTATTATTTGGTACAACACGATAAAACTTTAAAAAAAAAACACTTAAGAAAACCCATCCTCTCCCGGCGAAAAAAAAATAAACAATAGCAATTTTGTTATGTGCCCGGCGATCTCCAGCACCGGGAGATAACGGCTTAAGGTGACAGCCGTTTCGTCTGTAGTCGCGTCTGTGTGACATTGTAATTTCCTAATTTGCTATTAAAAGCAGTCGTCTCCGGAGGAAAAAAATAAACAATACCATTCTTTTGTAATGAGCCCTGGGATCCCAGGGACCGGTAGACAACGGGTAAAAATCATATAAAAAACTTACCCATGACAACCGACCGACCAAGCGACGTTAGGCGACGTTAATATTAAACTACTGATTACGAACGGTGATATGTCGTTTTAAGATATGTCACTACTTATTAAAAAATGCCCATACAATAATAAAGAGTTGAATGTTTTGTCGGAAATAAACGCAGACATGTTATCGGTCCAGACCCAGACTAGCTAGCGTAATTGCGTTTATGCCTGGCAAAAACTTAAGCTCAAAGCACTACTAGCAGTTATTCGATAAGGACAAATTCTTTGTCGGACATATTAAATGCGCTCGAGTTCGTGCAGTCGTGCTTTATACTAATAATGTGCATGCTGTATGCATAAAATATTTTCAGGTGATGCTATCACGGATCATTTTATCATAAAACTTATTTATAATAATAGTAATAATTAAGAAGGTACAACAATAAAAGTTTTGTAATCTTTATTCAATTGTTTTATTTAAATAATATATTTCGCTTCTATCAGTTAACATAAATACAATAGAATCGATTTGTGCAAAGTAATATAAACTAAAAATAAAAATCACAACCGTAAAGGTGATCCAAATAAATTGATTTTGCAAATCATTATTGTGTTACATAGAAATCGTTATATGGTTGTTTTAGTATCTAAACGTTTTATAAACGCACTTCGTTCTATAGCAAGTCTATTACAAAATGGACGGTTGCTATCCAATCAAGATACACTTTAATTAGGGTGACCAGATGTCCCGTATTTCAGGCACGAATTTTTCGCTGTCCCGTATTGGGTTGGCCAAATTACTGAAACTAGAAATCAGATCTGATCACCCTAACCTTAATTAAGTAAAGTAAAACACAAATAAGTAAGTACAGTCGCGGTCACAGGATGTATGCTTTTTCGCACCCTATACCTATCTTCGACTGTTGTTTTGTTTGTATTTCTTTTTGCTTATAATAATTATACAGTTATAATCATACGAAGCATGTGGAAACCACTTAACAAATGTCGTTTTTAAAAACATGCCAATGTACCTACAATGCAAGATATATTCACCATATCCCATCTCAAGCCCATATCCATTATAATTAATTCTTACATCTATTTTTGGTCAATGTATTATAGGTAAATTAACAATTGCCCATACTAGTTGCCGTTTGCTATCGGCACAGTTATTTTTTTCAATACGCAAAGTATGATTACCTAAAGTTAAAGCTCTGCTAATAATCTAGCTTTCAATTCAAATTTTAATTATGGAAACGCTTACTTTATAATAATACTTATTTACATGAACACAAATGACTAGAATGATAGAAGTTAAATTGATGGACAAACATACTTAAAATTGTAGATATCTCAAATTCTTAAAAGGCGATAGACTTTAATATTATTAAAATTGTAATGTGCGATATTTAATATTGTAAAATGGACAAACTATTATCTAAGGCCCCATGAATTTATTAGATTTCAAGCGCAAAAGGTCTAAAATTCACTTGCATGAACTTTATTTTTAAACGACCTACATTGGTGTTGAAACCATTTGTGAGTCGGTCACTTTAAAACCTCAACTCCTTAAACCGCAATTCACCACAGGGTTTACGTCCATCACAAATAGTAATACTCGATTCCCCGCATCACAAATATCCATGAGTACAGCTAGCAAGCTACTTTACGACGGTACTTAAATTTCCCTTAAATTCGGCCGACAGAAGGCATCGCTACAAATTTTACTACTTAAACCTAGAAAAATCGGTAGATACCTCTCTACTAAATAATATTCGTGCAAGTGAAGTATTTAATTAAAAAGAAGTTAACATAATAAGTCTTCGTATTGGTAAAGAGCTGCTAGTTATCTTACTTATTCAGTAGGAAATACATGAATTGGAATGATAATTATTTTTATAGTTTGAATAGAAGGAATTTTAAGTGATATGTAATTTTTTAAATGTACATGTTTAATCAAAACTATTATAGGTATATTCATACAATGTAACGTTCTTATGCCACTATGCTGAAAGTATAGGCATTTTAGACTCTAATCTAAACTGGACGTGCCATGTCGACAAACTGTTTAATGAGCTGTCTGTGTTAAGTACGGAAATTTTAACCTTCGCTCGCACATGTACAGTCAACAACACCCTACACTGGAGTATCTCTTATATCATTGCAATAATTTACATGAATATTTATGTGTGTTGTTGATGGTACATATTTAGTTGCTACACTGTAACAACTATGTATAAACAAATAACTATTTCATTTAATTACACTTAATTCTTTCTTAAATGATAACCACCGCCTGGCTGCAAAACGATCGTAATGTTTACTGAAGCCCAGTATTGCCACTTTTTATCCCAGTGAAGAGAGTATTCATACTCGGAATTTAACCCAAATTAAGGTTTGTGTAACAGAGTAAGTTCATTCAGTATGTAATATAATATACCAGTGCTATTGCAAATAAATAATTGTCCTTATTCTTGTAATGTCTTGGTGATATGTTCACCTGATATGTGAAGTATAGATGAAATTTGAAAACAAAATTAAGTCCATGGATAAAAGTTAGAGAACAGAATTGTTCCTATCACAAAATAGCTGAGAAAATAGTACTGTATTAAACGAGATTGGAAATCAGGCATCCACCTAGATATAATAAATGTTTTCCATTTACTATACATGTTGTCTACACCTTCCAAATTTGCAATTGACAAATGATGTGGAGGAATTCTTTTTCCAATACCTATGCGTCTGAAATGCTCGTTAATTGTATTCTGATCTGATGTTGGTGTGGGACCTACATTCATCTTATAGGAGCCTATCCAATATAAAACAGGGCTAGCAGAAGATAATAATCTTGTTGAAACCTGAATATGTACAAACATGATGCAGAATACAGCCAGACTTGTAATGTGAACAATGTATACGAAAATTGCAGAGTCATTAGCACCAAAACTTTTTGAGTTGTGCCTCGGCCTATAAGGCACTTTGCTGATATAACCAAAATTAAATATATTGCTTTTCAACCCCAACCTCAAAATAAGTTTCGGATTATTCTTTATATATGACATACAGTGATATAATATAAGGAACAGGATAGGCGATGCAAGTAAAAAGTTAGGAATCTGTTTGAATTTATAATATTTGAAAAGGCCTACATTCCAGTAATGGCTCTGAATGTAAGTGTATGACACTGGCATGGAGCTGTTACACCATGGACTGTCCCCTCTCCCGGGTAACACATACTCGGTACTTGTCAAGAATTCAGGCAAATTGTGCTGTCCAGGAATACAAAATTTCAGATAATTATAGGTTTGTACTAATACAAATGGTATCAGAGCTATTATCACAGTCAATAAGAGGGACATACAAGATGTCAAAAGCGGTAATAACAGGAAGGGCATAATAATTCTACGCTTAAGGGTTTTATATTTGTACACTATTTCAGGTAAAGTCCTCTCGATCACATTCTTGAAACTAGTATATAGTATAAATCCCATATTAACAGTGCCATTTGATCTAGTAATCATAGAGAATCCTGCAGGTAAGCCACTTACTATATCAATGTTTGCAAATCTGAGGGTTTCATTTTCTGTACATTTCAACATTGTATAAAAAGACATTAGAGCAAATAGTGTTTCGGAATATGGTGCCAAGAAGAAAATGCTGGCAGGGTTCACACAGTAAAGCACCACAGCCTTGTATGCCTTGCTCTCACTTCGAAGGATTCTTAAGCTTAATCTATGTAATATATCAGCTGATTTAATAAACAAAATAAGATTTATAACAGTTGCTGAAATGAGCAGTGAGCTGTGGATGTTCAAAAATGAGCCCACCATACTATTAAACCCGTATGCAACGTATCTGACCACAAGAGGGAAGAACGGGAAGAATGCTAAACAGTTTTCGTATGTGTATCCGTATTGAGCAATGTGGATGAAGTACTGAGCGTCCCACCTCTTCAGACCGCCGAGTAGCGCGTTCACGGCGGCGTCGCCGGCTGTGCGACGCAGCCCCGCGTCCTCAGGACTAATGAAAACATTCGCATCGTGATCCGGGATAATAAAATTAGATACTGCCTGTAGTACTAACAATACCACTCTTGAGCTGAACGCAAACCATAACAGCTTTTGTCGCGGTGAATACATCTTTTAGATCTGGAAAACAAGCCATTAATATGTTATAACACTGGTTCAGATTTTATATTGCACATATCATAACAGTAATCCCCTTACCACAGTGCTTGTTGGTTCATAATAAGTATTTTGATAGGTTAACCTAAACTTAAATTAGTAATTCATTTAGGAATATCCTTAGAAATGTGAAACAAAAAACGAAACGAAACTCATTGAAACGTATTCGATATTTTGGATTCTAATTTCTAATCTAATTTGTCACAAGTCAAGTCTCAAAGTTGTCATTTGGAGTGCGTTCAGAAATTCGAGGTAAAATTAAAAAGCGCTGCAATGCAACAAAACACTTAGGAGGTAAACATCAAAGTCCCCGCCCATAGCTCTAGAGCCGGGGTGGGAAGGGGGGTTTGAAAGTCCCTTTTTCGGTTTTTCGTAAAAAACTCGTAAACGTTGTCCCATAGCAAAAAATGTTCTTAGACATAAGTAATTTACATAAAATTCTCTACAAAAAGGATCTAATCTAAAGTCCGACCACGCAAGGAATAATTTGGCAACACTGTGCATTATACGTCATATTTGTATGAAAATGTGACGTTTGATATAGTGTTGCCAAATTATTATTTTTTTTTTTTTTTTCTTTTATAATGGCTTTGCACTGATTAGCCAATGACGCGTAAAAGGAATAAAAGTTAGGGAAACAGGAATAGGAAATGATAATCAAACAAGAAAATTTGGAACAGGATAAAAGGATTGGGATAGCAAAAATACTTATTTATAGATAATTATAATTTAATATCATATTTTGTTAGGAATACTACTAAAACTTTATAGACATCATAAGATACAGTATATAGTAAACATGTTATGGAGGTAGGAAAAGGAATACGCAATGCCTCAAGACTGGCAAAGAAGTCAGAACGGTCATACAATGAACAGCTAAAGATTACATGGTTCAGATCCCCATACTCCCCACAAGAGCATTGGGGATCCGACACAATATTCATTCTGTGCAAATGAGCCGGGGTTGCCAAATTATTTCAATGCAGAGTTAGCGTGGTCCTCGGAGTATATTTCTAAAGAGCTGCTACACGCGTGCCACAGTGGGGGACGACAACAGAGTACTTACCTCCCGTGGGGTAACCACGTCACTAAAATTACCCCATGGCTTCTGTTTATTTTGTATAATAAAATTCGACTGATTATAGGCATTATGTAATTGATCTGATATGAGCGATAGAGTAAATTGTTTGTTTGAAATACTTGAAAAAAGTACACTTAGGGTTGCCAACCGTCCTGCCTCAGGTGGGACGTCCCGTTTCCAGCACCCTAGAGGATGCGTCCCTCAAAAGATGCGTGCGATTGTCCCGTTTCCAGATCTCGTCAGAATTGTAAGATCTGGAGTGAATATTTTAGTTTATTGGAGTACAGGGCGCGCAACTTCGATGAATGAAAATAGTTTGTATACCGCTCCCGGAGGATTGTACTTCCACTAAGAAGGTATATATCGCGGGCAGAAATAATGTACCCTATATCACAATTTCATAAACGTCATTTGTGCGTGTCCCGCATTTTTTAGCCAGGGGGGCTAGCACAACTACCGCTGCGACGCGACGCGAGTAGAGAAAAATCTACCCTCCTCTTTCTAATCCGCACAGTTCGAGCGAGACGGGAATCGCTGAGTCGCGCGAGATACGATTTTTCAGCAAGTTGTGCTAGCCCCACAGGTCAATGAATGTAATCATATGACAATCACATTTATATAAATGTGCCAATGGAATACCTGATGGTCCTCTAGAATATAGTTGATACATGACTTATGTATCAACTATCATAAGTAAGGTGTCCATGTCATGACGTAAGTAAGCACAAAGATATTAACCTTTATTATTCCACGAGATGTGTAGCAAAATAAAACAATAAGTAATTTACTTTTTAATAATAATTGCATTCTGTCACATAATAATATTGTTATACCCAGATTCATATCATACGATATCAAACATTTCTAGCAGTCTAGACACAAAATACGCGCATGTTTTTGCATTGAAAACATTTAAAATGCAAGTATACAAAAGATCATACGTGATCTATGTGTATTGCAAATATATTTAATTTCTATTACAATGCGAGCCAAATAAATGGTACAAGCATATTTTAAACAACCATCAAATTGTTACATGTAAATAAATATTAAAATATTTTATTGACTGCGCCAATCAACTGCGTAGTATTATTAAGGATCTTGCTCACTTGGGTGCGGTTAAATCACAATAGATCAAATAATGCAATGCAATTCTGCGTACTTTTTCAAAAGTACTGTATAATCTACACTCAAGGTGATATATGAACATATAATGTGTACACTGAAGTGACTAATAAATTCATTTTTAAATATAATTCTGGGTAATTTTAACACACTCTCCTCAAACTGAGCAACAGTTCTCTTTTATACTTTTTACAACTTAAATTTAATGAATTCGCTATAAAACCACTACAAAATAATATTAAAGTATTATTAATATTATTATAGGCTACAAAAAGCTAAACTCTTATAAAATATTTTTCCACCACAAGTATCGAAGGATAGCTTTGTAATAATGTAGGCAATGGACTGTTTACATTACAGCACACCATTTGGGGTCAAACGCAATGGCGCGACTAACACACAATACGTGTTTATAGTCAAAGTGATTAATCAATGACGCTGCGAATTTATTTGAAACCTCTAAGCCCCAATATAAATTTGTGACAAACTGTAATTCACGATCAAACGAAAACAATACAAACATGGATAATAAAATAGACGCTAAGATAGAAACGGACAATATGTGTAGACACATCCATTATTGCTGAATTGCGCTTCCTTATATTTACTCTTCCACAGGAAAATATTTACAGAAACCGATTTACTTAAACGTAACTGTACGCAACCGAAAAAATAGATACAATTGTTGAAGAATTAACATAAACCACTATTATATAAATATATCCCTCAGAAATATATAGATATTTCTTTGGAGTATAGAACACAGAAAACAACTGAAGTTTCTCTATATTAATTATGAATTCTTTTTTAACAATTTCCTTTATAAACTAAAAAAAAAACAAGAAGGAATGAATTTTAGTTGCAATATAGGAAATACCTATACAGTTAAATAGTTATACGTTGTTGACGGTCAAGCCAGCCAGGCCAATCGCACCCGTGGCAGCCGCGAGACTTAAAATGGCGCTATAGAATTATCGAAAAGCAGTTATCGCCGATTCCAAGAGTCTGTAAACTGACTACCTCTATTAAATGCCCCGTATCACTTATGCCCTCAAGGCCCCTCATACAAAACGACTTGTTTTTACAAAATAACCCCTTTAAAATATTTGATCATTGCGACAGCGCCATTTCAAGCCATATTGACAAATAGAATCACACGACTTCCACCACAATGGAAAAAAAAGTAGTGCAATATCAAAGCCTCTCTCCTGATACGAGATTTAAATAAAAACACCAACCAACACCAACAACAATATGACACCATTTTACAGTCAAATTACTATCGTAAAGTCAAGTGTAAAAATATGGGAGCACTTAATAACCCAACAACAAAAAGACTACACATTCCCATATCAGTTGACACTACACATTTTCGAAAAGATAAATATACAATATATATTTTTCCACTTGATTCTACGAAAAAACTTTTTACTTATCTATACGACACACATTAAGGTAAACCGGAAATCAAATATTTATTATGTAGTAGATAAGAGAAGTCTCCTAGATACTGCCCAAAGGATTTACCCTCAGATAAATGATAGATATAAGTAGTCACGATATGTTATAATTATACCTACAATTATAGCATAACGTGACTAGATAAATATTAAGGGGTATCTCGTGATATAACCACGACTATATTCTGTAATAATAAGACGCTTGGCATACGATGGAGCGCAATCCAGCGTTTTAAAAATTGTGCTATTACCAGGTAAATGCCTCTGTTCTGTCGGTTGTCAATAAGGCGCTATTGGCATAACGTTTCAATTAAAAGTTGTTCGTATTAAAACGGAGAAAGCGGTACATTCGCCTAGGGACGAGACTCGTGTAGAAGCTATAAGTAAAGCGCCTTATAATAGCCGTACTGAGCCGTATTTAGACGTCTACAGTCGTAGTTATACGTAAATATTGCAATAACGTTTACTCAGTCGGATGTCTTGTATCAGGAGAGCAGCTCGCAATTGTATACGCGGCCTAAGTGTGTGTGTGCAGACGAGAGGGGGCGCAGGAGTGTTAGCTCATGGACAGCTGCCCCAGCGCCAGTAGCCTCTCCACGGCCGCGTTCACGTCGCCGAATGTGGCGATTAGAGCTGGAAAATAACACACATTTCACTTAACTCCGATTTTAATAGTACATTATTGCAGAGGCCGGGAAAAAGCTATTCGTGGACAAGTTGATATTGACGGACGAAACGACGCGCATCGCAACCGCTTGTCGGGCAGTTGGAGGAGTTGATTTGTCTGTATGAGGGGCCTAAGTTCCAAAATCAAATCAAAATCAAAACATTTATTCTGCAAATAGGCTTCAAGGGCACACACACAAGTCAAAATATAACTATATCAATTAAAAATAAGATTAAGAAACTAATAACAATCCAGATATGTTAGAGATGTATAAGGTCTCTAAGCGTCAGATAAAAAGTAATTAGGTACATTAATTATAATAAAATATTGTGAGATACATCTCTAAGTGTCAACATGAAAATAATAAAATCTAATAAATAAATATCCTCAGAGATGTATAAGGTCTGTGAGTGTCAGTCTAAAAATAAAATCAAATAAGAACAGCGCGAAGTCTCTCATCCTGTCAATTCCACTGAACACTAGTATGAAGTTACTAGTCCTTGCAAACATGAACAGATCGGACCCCACAAACAGCACCCGTTCACGAGAATGACGCGTATCTCAGCCATCGCCTCCCTCGACCATATGTTAGGGAAGGTTGCGACCCGATCAACAACGCCACCGGAAGCAAAGACCTTTAGGCGAGCATGACATATTCAAGCTGCGGGACATTTATAATTAAAGTAGTAATAATAAAATAACGAATACAATGAGAAATCTCATGGTGAGCTCAAATGTACATGAAATGATTATACAACAGTAAATGTCCAGACTGGGCGGCTGCGAACAGTTGTTCTGACTGTATGTATGAGAGGCCTAAGTACGCACCTTGCAAGTTGGCCTCCCTGTTGAGGAAGCCCATGGCCGCGAGCTGCTCCAGCTGCTGCGACGAGTTGTTCTGACTGTATGAGAGGCCTAAGTACCCACCTTGCAAGTTGGCCTCCCTGTTGAGGAAGCCCATGGCCGCGAGCTGCTCCAGCTGCTGCGAGTAGCGCTGCTCGGGCGGCTGCGAAGAGTTGTTCTGACTGTATGAGAGGCCTAAGTACCCACCTTGCAAGTTGGCCTCCCTGTTGAGGAAGCCCATGGCCGCGAGCTGCTCCAGCTGCTGCGAGTAGCGCTGCTCGGGCGGCTGCGACGAGTTGTTCTGACTGTATGAGAGGCCTAAGTACGCACCTTGCAAGTTGGCCTCCCTGTTGAGGAAGCCAATGGCCGCGAGCTGCTCCAGCTGCTGCGAGTAGCGCTGCTCGGGCGGCTGCGAAGAGTTGTTCTGACTGTATGAGAGGCCTAAGTACGCACCTTGCAAGTTGGCCTCCCTGTTGAGGAAGCCCATGGCCGCGAGCTGCTCCAGCTGCTGCGAGTAGCGCTGCTCGGGCGGCTGCGATGAGTTGTTCTGGTTGTTGGCCATCGCTGCCACCATCCGCTGCATGAACTATAACAACACCACACTATTTGACAAATTCTGTTTCGTATCGCCTCTAAGGCCACAACTATCCAAATGGATGGCGTGAAATCTGGGAGCATGGCTCAAAAGGCACAAAGCTGTAAATGTATTAACAATTCCATCAATAACCTCACGACTTTACTTTTTAGAGCGAATTTTAGTGCAAGCACGTGAAATGTGACAGAAAACGTCCGTGTCTGAAACCAGTCTAGCCTGATATTATCATTCGTCACCAATTGTTTATCATTCACATCTCATTTTAGTCAGCTGCGAAGTAATTAATAGTGAGATTTACACTACATTTGTTCCTTCAATATTACAGTGTGACTATCTCAGCTTTTCAATAGCTACATTCTACGTGGCTATTTACTAATATAATTATTATATACAAATTGTACAAAAAGATACATTATGTTAATTATACCCTTTCAAACTCAAAACTAAATTAAGTATTTCAATATAACAACATAGTTATTCAAATTACCAGTGTACATCAATGGCTTGTATACTCTGGAGAGGGACAGTTCTTTCGATGGACTCGAGTGAAGACACATGGGAAGATATCAATTGGTCAATTAATATTCGTCATTACCTACTTTATTAACTGAATTATATATAGACGTATTAAAATTTGATCTTCCTATGACATAACACACCCGTTAGTTTTCTCAATTGCCCTCTTCACTTTTTTTATTAGGGTTCCGTAGTAAAAAGGAACCCTTATAGTTTCGCCATGTCCGTCCGTCCGTCCCCCGCTTTTCTCAGTAACCGTTAGTACTAGAAAGCTGTAATTTGGCATGAGTATACATATCAATGACGCCTACAAATATTTTTTTTTAGGGTACCTCCCCTACATGTAAAGTGGTGGTGCAATTTTTTTCTTCTTAACCCGTCGTCTACCAAGCCCGCGAATTCGCGCGCTCATTACAAAAGAATGCTATTGTGATTTTTTTGCATTATATATTTATTGTGATTTAAGCATTTTTTGATTCAAGAATCGGTTGGCGTGATATTAAGCTTTGAAGTGACAATCTTTGCTATGGTCAAGTGTCGTCGTCGTCGTTGTCCCCCCGTCCCCCCGCGCCAGCTAAACGGTGGCTACTAGGCATGTGAAAAAAATCATGGTAGTAGTATATACGATGAATTTAAAAGGAAAACTATCACAGCTAAGTAGACATTATCGTAAAGGGCCAAATATGTACACAACATAACATCTCAAAAAAGTACATCATCAGTACTAAGATCAGTAAAAACCCTTCTACGGGTCCGTAATTCCGCATATGACCGGTGACGTGATGGACGGGCAACTACGGAACCCTACACTGTGCGTGGCCCGACACGCACTTGGCCGGTTTTATAATCAGGGTAAGCAAAATAGTGCGCGCAGGTAACTATGAAATGTTTTTCCAATCTCTGCCATTACATTGTCGTCCCGAACCAAACAAGCGAATTCGTTTTTCAGGCATGCACTTCCTAGTATGTAGATATAAACAACTATATAGGTAAACTAAATTGCGCAAAGTTTATAACGAACGTTAATCGCAGGCGTGACCTTGACCTTTCGGGCAGTCCATAAAATTCTGAGGAGCAGGCCGTTGGTTTGGCAGCTGTGTCCGGCAGCTGCGATTTGTGGATCTGCCCGACATTGTTTTCCACCCAGAGCTAAGTTAGTATTACCTAGCTGCGATTAGTGTACGATTTGGAATTCTCTGCCGGCGTTTGTGTTTCCGAGCTCATATAACCTAGACCTTTTTAAGGCACGAGTGAATAGACACCTTCTGGGTGAGCTCGCTTCATCGTCGGCCTCATCTTTGCCCCCTGGCTAGATGCTGGCCAAGAGCGATCCCATTTTTAATAAAAAAAAAAAACATGATTAGAGGTGACAGTTTCTCCATATACTTACGTCAAAGTGTACATGAAAAACAGTTATTCCAATCGTAAACTAATCCCGGTATTGTAGTACCTGAGTGAAGAGTTCAGAGTTCTGTTGCTGGCGCGCCTGCGGCGCCGGCGTGCCGGCGGGCGGCGCGGGCGCGGGCGCCGCGGCGGCCGCGCCGACGCCGAGCCCGAGGTTGTTGACGAGGCTCGGCGCCGCCGTGCGCAGCTGCTCCATGCCCTGCTGGATCTGCAGCAGCGCGTTCAGCGCCTGCGCACACGTAACGACTAAACAAATTGTCCACAACTCGCGGAATGTAAATGCATATAGGAAAACACGTGGGTAAGGTCCAATTTTCTCGAAAAAGGATCAAATTCTTAATCAAATGGCGAAAAAAGTAACTCAAAAGAATAAATAATTCCATAATGTGAAGAAACTAGAAATTACATTTATTAATTTATTTAACTAAATTAACAGTTATTACATCTAAATAACAATTTAGTCTATAACCCGCCCCTCATCGTCCCGGTGCAAAAGTGCCAATAACGCTAGCAGCATTTCAGAGCTGAATAGCGACAGAAAGTCTTTGCACCAGAAACGATTCGGAGCGGTAGTCCTCTCCTCTTTGCCCAGGTCGACGGCCTATTTCTCGAACAAACTCCTTTGCGTCCTTCCCCCAGCAACCAGCCGTTTTCACCCCCAAGGGGACGAAAATGTAGCCCGATCCCAGGAGAGCATATTTCCGCCTCTTTATCTCCGCCTAAGATTCACGGCACCACCGTCAAGCCATCGGGCCGTTTGCCATCCAAGCGGCAGAGGCCCGGCGGTTCCAACACAGATGGAACGCCAGCTGACCTAAGAGCCCTCTGGACGATATCATTGAGGGCATGGTGACGCGGGTGCCTGCCGGTGCATCGCCGGCAACTCGAGGCGTGATGGCCGTCAGCATCCACCATGGTACCGTAGATGCATATGGGTTGACATACATCGCAGACCAGACGGAGAGCAACGGCCACACCCAATGAGTCACCGTCGAGTATAGTGCCCAACTGAGGCGAAGGCAACGCGTGCAGCCATGCCCCCGATTCCGGCTTTGATACCGCCAAGAGTCTAGCACGGTCTACACCAGCGGCGCCCACAATAAGCCGATCGATGGTGGCTTTACAATAAACGTCGTCCCACGCACGTTGAACCTTGGGGTTCTCGGGTAGGGTCGCCCCCGGGTTGATAGTAGCCCACGCCACCAAAGCATCAGCCACGTACGGTATGCTTGCCCTGTCACCATTCACAGATAGAATATTAGCAACTAGAGTAGCTACCCCGTGTGCCGATGCCAAGAAGACCGGTATGCTCACATCCCGCACCCGCCGCACCCCGATGCCCCCGTGCCGAATTGGCAGAGACGCTTGTGCCCATTGATCCTCGCTCAGGGAGACGTTTACTATGGACTCGACCATGGACTTGATGGTGGCGTCAAATTAACCCATAGAATTAGAGAACAACCACACTGGGGCCGTACGCAACAGGTAACCTTTGGGACTTTCAGGCTTTTAACCTTTGGGACGCCGAAATACATCTGCGTGAGAACCAGCGCTACATGCGAATTAATTGTCTTGAGACGTTCGCTGGCGAGGAGGAAGTGATCCCTACGGGCTTGAAGAGCCTCAGGAACCGCAGCAGGAAATATGGGTGCCCCGACTAAACAAAAAACGTCGGCGTCAAGTTCTCTGAGACCCGGAAGCAACAATGAGAATAAGGAAAAGACAGCACGCGACTCCGGACCACAGCGGAAAAACTCACACTTGGCAGAATTCACCTCCAGCCCCAAACTCCTCAGACGTGGTAACAAGACTAGCAAGTCTCGCTCCACCTCTTCAGGTTTGCCCCCTATGGTACCATCATCGAGGGACCAGGTGTTGAGGGGGGACTTAAGCTCCGTAATTACCTTCTGAATAGCGAGGCTGAAGATGAGGGGGCTCCGCAGGTCCCCCTGTTTAGCACCAACTTTGGAAAGAATGAGGTCAGATCCATAGAAAAGATTAGATAGCTGGTGGTAGACCTGGTGGAGGAAAGGAAACAGAGTTGGAATATTCTCCACCACCTCATTCAGCAAGACTTTTTAGAGATCCGAGTTAAAAGCATTATTCAAGTCCAGTTTTATAATGACACTACCTGCATTCTCTGGATCCAATGCAAAAGTGCGTACAGCATGTATCGCCGCTTCGCAGCCCAAATGCGTCCCAAAGCCCAGCTGATGTGGCTGAAGGTAGGAGGCCATATCCCCACGCACAGCCCGGCACCCAAGTTTGGCTACCAGTCGCCGAAAAGTACTCCCAACACCTATCGGTCTCAACCCCCCCTCCTTCTTCTATAAGGCGCAAAGAGTGGCTCCTTACAAATATGGGCACATCTGGAGATTCAACTTCCCACTAAGCAGAAAATTACTCAGTTTAGTCAGCGACTCCATCAAGCGCACCCCACTGTCCCCCGCCGTGCCAGATGTTAACTCCTTCAAATGAGCCGGACGAATACCATCCAATCCCGCAGCAGATCCACTATGGAAGGAGTTAACTGCCAAAGCCACATCCTCTACCCTAACCGACAAAGCTAGGACCCCCTGATCCGACTCCATAATTATAAGTCTTCAAAGTTTAAAGAGGGGGCATATTCTGTCCCTTTTCCGCAAAACGCATATTTGTATTGGAATGTTCGTCATTTACTATCGCGCTCGTGGTCAGTTTTGGAGTAGTCGAGTTTTGAGTCAACATCCCTATAATAAGAATGTACCTGTGGGTTGGACATCATTTGTTGCATCTCGGGGTTTTGTAGCTGTGCGAGCATCTGCGGCATCATCGTCCTCATCTGCTCCTGGAGCTGCGGGTTGTTCGCGAACATTGGGTTCTGACAACAAAAAACAAATTCTATAAAACATAACCACCAAATTTCTAGATAATACTTCTGTAGCTACAATTCAGTCAAAATAGGGTATAGTGCATTTACAAATGAAACTCAATCAATGTGGAACTTGTTTTATTAGAATACTGCTATGATTACAGGTATTAATTACTACAATGCTAATTACAACGTTACATATAAAATAATGACGACGACGTTAAATATAAAATAATCATGACAAACAGCTGTTTTACATTACCAAAGAGTTTGTTATAAAGTGTTCAATGTGAAAGAAAAATGTATTAAACATTATAATTAAACGGGCATTTTGTTTAGGTTCTCTTTATAAATTACTACTCTTTGCTACTACACAATTTTAGTAATAATATTCACAACATTCGGACACCTGAGGTAACATACGTATGTAATGTGGGATGTTTAATAGATAGTGTGCACATCTATATGAACGTATATAAATATAAAGCTGTATTTATAGCACACTATAACAATTAGTAAGTCATCTAAATTATCTATTTTACTATTTATTCTCACATTCAAAAATTATGAGATGTGGTATCATCAATTCATCACATACTCGTATGTCTAGAATGCATTTCAAAATACCTATATCTTGAGGACTTAACCTTTTCAAAGCTCTGATACATACAAAAGCTATCACTTACTCGCCATGATATTGGAATGTCACACGCGAAGTTGAAGCCTATAGAAATGTATGTAAGTTGATATTGGGGTGCACGCCGATGCGTCGATGGCATCGAAAAGGTTGGATGGTTTTGATATGCATAATGACTAATAAAAAAAGGAAAAGGTTTGTATAACGTCTCAATCATCGTGTCTATGAATAATTCGTAATGCACGGGAATTAACGGTTGAAACGCTCCGCGGCCATACCGGTTTATAGGTCACAATTTTACAGGAGGGATCAAAATCTGATATAACATAGTGATGTGACTGTGTAGTGACACAGTATAGTAAAACAAAGTCGCTTTCCGCTGTCTGTCTGTCTGTCCCTATGTATGCTTAGATCTTAAAAACTACGCAACGGATTTCGATGCAGTTTTTTTTAAATAGATATGAGTGATTCAAGAGGAAGGTTTATATGTATAATACATGCATCAGCATTGCACCCGTGCGAAGCCGGGCGGGTCGCTAGTTATTAAATGAACTATTGTTGAATTGGTGTGATTTATTTTTGTTCCCTCCTTGCAAAAAATTGTTGATATGATTACAAAAACAGACAAAGTGTACTCGTAAGCCGTGTTGTTTTTGTAAAGGTGTCTTCTATAGGGCTGCAGTACCTCATTAAAAGTAACACCCTGTGGAGGAACAATCCGGAGCTGCTGTTGTGGGGATGACGGCCACTCAGATGGTCCAGTCGTCGGCCACAATAAATTGATGGTTGGCTCCAAGCTTCCAGTGCTACAACTCATTACTGAAACCATCGTACGTGGCTTCTTACGAGTTGGAGATGACGTTTCACTACGTGTCCTCTTAAGAGCTCGAGTATCGTCGTCGGATTCGGATAAAACTTCTGATATGTTATCATCGTCCGATTCATCGGTTTCGTAAACGTAATCGTTATGTAACTCTTCCAACTTAGAGGCATCGGACTCAAAGATATCGTAGGGTTCAGCAGTAACATTTTCGAAAACCTCGAAAAACAAAAAATAACGTATAATAGCTACAAAAACGTATAGCCAAATCATAAATTCCTGTTTAATAATTTATTTAGAGGTTGCCTGAAGCTTCTTTCTCCGTCATCATTCGGTACAATTATTTGAGTCGTTACATACTTTACAAAATATATTTCAAAAACATACCTTGTTTAGTTCGTCCTAGTTTCGGAATTTATGCTAATTAAAATTAGTTATTCCAATTACAATCTAACAACCATCAACAATATGGGGCACGCGTGTAGGAAAGAGAAAAGTATTTATTGAGCAAAAAGTGGGACAGTATTGAATAAAAATATGTTTTATGCAAATAAAGATAATTATAATACTAATAATAACAACAAGAAGTCCAGTCGAGTGCAAAAATATGGGTGTATGCAAGCTACTCAAAAATATGTCCCCCTGGGGGGCTAGCACAACTACCGCTGCGACGCGACGCGAGTAGAGAAAAATCTACCCTCCTCTTTCTAACCCGCACAGTTCGAACGAGAGGAATCGCTGAGTCGCGCGAGATACGATTTGTCAGCAAGTTGTGTTAGCCCCACTGATGTTATGTCTACGCATTAAGGTTTCGGTATATATTTATGAGAGGATTCATTCGATACATATTTTTAAACTTGACTGTCCCGTTCTCGTTAAAGCTCCATTGTAAACAGTTTTGTTTCTTTGATTAATATGCCAAAATTGTGGTGATAGCTATCAGTTGTCATAATCTTAATATAATTAGTATTCTGTATTAGGTATAATATATTAACGTGTCGCGACACGACAAAACAACATCAACTTCATATATTTAGTACTCTTATGGTTAGATTCACATTCATCTGATGAGCTCTCACGTGAAGGCACCTACTGTTTTAGGCGTCAGAGCGCATCAGAGAGCATAACGTCAGATAAGTATGGCACCGTAAAGACAGTGTCTCGTGATTTAATCCGCGTCAAAGCTATGAATATAGGTATATCAACGGCATATTAACCTCTTCACCGCCACAGTAGATTCCGTAAGTTGTGTCTCACACGCCAAAATCATTGTAGCAAAATACTGAAAATAAAACTTACTTGATAGCACGTTGGTTGCCTTTACAATCTTTACTTCGACTTGATATAAAGTCATGGCGTGTGGGGCACTAAATGACTTTATATTTATTTATTTAAACTTTATTGAACAATTCAAGATTGTGCAACAAAATTAATGCCATAAGGCATTCTCTACCAGTCAACCACTGGGCTAAACAGACATTTGGTGCAGGCATTTAACTTCATACTTTATATCAAGTCAATGGCGGGGAAAAGATTAAACTATTGAAATTTTGGATCCCAAGGAGAAGAGGAGGAGCTGGCTAGCCATGTCGGGGTCTTCCCGTCCCTTTTTAACCCGAGTAACTTGTCGCTTTGTCCCTGGGAGCAGGGAACTGAAAGTAGAAAGAGTAAAGCAACTGACCTGGTTGATGAGCTGGCTAGCCATGTCGGGGTCGGCGGCGAGCGCCTGTAGCATGCTGTTGGTGTAGGGCGCGGACAGCATGGACTGCACGAGGCGCGGGTTCTCGGACATCTGCTGCAGCAGCGACTGCATGCCCGGGGTGTTGATGAGGCCGGGGCCGGCGCCGGCGCCGGCGCCCGCGCCCGCACCCGCGCCCGCGCCCGCGCCCGGGGCCGCGCCGCCTCCGCCCCCGCCGCCGCCGCGCTGCCACGGGTTCGGCAGCGGCTGCCGGTTCTCGGCGCCTTGCTGCGGGTTCGTGCCGTCTGGAACAACGTTCGTTTACTAGGCTAGTTGACAAAAAAAATGTTTCATGCTGTTCGATCCAACTACAATTAGAGCAACACAAGACGAAAATCAAAAGCCAGAGTACAGTATAGCCAACGTGCGCTGAAAACACTCCATACTGATTGACAGCTAGGTGTGACGTCACGCCTGCGTAGCCTCGTACTAGTACTAACGTTGAGGAGGGAAATTTGCCGTTTTCGTCGTGAAATATTGCGTTTATGTAATGGTTGCCATACAATTTCTTTTGTATTGAAGCATGAAAATGCTATTGATAACGTTCAATTTACATTTGGCCAATAAACAAAATACAAAATTTTTACGAATGTTTGTAGTCCCATATCTTTTTATGATTTTAATTAATTTGTCTAATTTAATATTTATTGTGATAATTTCATTGTTTTCTATCATCAAATAGCCACACCATGTTATAAATTGTAAAATGAGTCATCAACATTGAATTTTAAGAAATTGACTAAATTTGATGAGGCCCTTCCATCCAATATGGAATAAAATGACACTTTCGCGTCTCTTTGTTTGGTGCAGTGGATTTTGATGTGTAGCTTTGCGAACGAATATTATTTCACGTTTGTTCAACCACCTATTTCTTTATACCCTATTGCACATCAATGTCAAGTTAATTATTTATCTTGAGTACTTACCAGAGTTATCCACTAAACCCGAAAAAGGATTGCCTGCCATACTGCTGGCAGCATTCAGCATCGGCTCTTGGATGTCACGGTACATGCGCTGCAACGCGTTGTAGCCACCTAAAATGGGCAACAATTTAATATTACCTAGGTTTCAAACAATATTTGCATAGTATTATCATAAACACATCAAGTTTAAAAAAACCTGCATATCTTTCTAAGCCTGATACAAGCAAACACTACTCTCAGTGTTCTGGATGGGCATTTTAGGGCAATTTTTTTGTGTTCCATGTCAAAATTAGACAAAAAAAACCGGTCAAGTACGAGTCTGATTCGCGCACCGAGGGTTCTTAATAGCGCGATGTACAAAATACAAATTGAACGACTTGGGTACAGTGTCACAAGTCATTGTTGTGACTTTAAACCAAGCACTATTAACAATTCCATAAATTTTAGTTGACCCATAGATTCTTAACAACTAGGTAGGCAGATATCAAAGCGCAAATTATTTAATCTCCTATATTAAACAATAAAATTATTGCGATAATGCATGTAATTGCTAGAACTTTAGGGGCTGAAATGCGTTGATTTTAATTGACATAAGTCCCATATATACGAACTAAATTTGTCAAAATAATAGCTAATCATAATCAAGTAGAAGCGTAATACTCTATTTGTAACTACGATCGTAAAAATAAAAACTAAATATAGCCACGATAAGACTCAAAGTGTAAAATAATGTTCAATACAATTGTGTAAAATATGTTCATTAATATTAGCTTCAACCTCATTGAATGTCATTGGTATAAAATGACACGTCTACGCCAATGACGTTGTCAAATGTCGTGATATTGACAACTGTCTATAGAGTCGCCTCACCATACGTCCTTATTATATCTTGACCCTAAGATTCGTGACAAATATGTGCATATTCGGAGGTCAGCCTTATACTGGTTCTTCTGAATCGAATTTTCCGTACGTCAGCAGGCATTGTAAATATCTACATGACTCTTTGTTGGTTCATAAGTTCAACTCCCACCCCCAAATTCATCACTTTGAGGGATGATTTAAGGAAACAAAGTATCACTTGTATTAATCCAGGCGAAAAACTCTATATATACAAAGTTTCATCATAATCCGTTGAGCCGTTTTTACGTGATTGAGTAACAAACATCCAAAATATTCAAACATCCTAACTTTCATATGTATAATATTAAGTAGGATATTTTATATGATTTCATTACAAATATACAGTTTTTAGACTTTTCCCTGTACATATTACTTACCAAATTTCATAGTTCTAGGTCAACGGGAAGTACCCTATAAATTTTGATTCCCTTGAGAGTGCCGAAATGTACGTTTTTGCAACATAAAGGCCCGTATCTTCCTTTTATGTTAACTTAAAAGTATGATTTTCACTTCACAGCTTCAAGGGACTGCAGACCGTATAAGGTTTTAATTTCAACTCGATACCTCCACGCCTTCCCGAGATAAAGGGTCGTGACAGACAGACAGACGGACAACAAAGTGATCCTATAAGGGTTCCGTTTTTTCCTTTTGAGGCACGGAACCCTAAAAAGGACACATATTTATGATCTGAATAAGTTTTAATGCTATTTAATAAAGTTCAGTTCCGAAGATCATTAACATTCTAGATAAATGTTAGGTCATGAGAAATCATAATTCGAAGATCATATTGGAACATACCCGGGATGCTCTCGAGGTTGGAGAGCGCGCGATCGTGTGAGCGCATGAGCTCCTGTAGCATGGCCGGGTTGCGCGCCAGCTCCATGGTCTGTCGCAGCAGCTCGGGGTTGTTCAGCATGTGGCTGATCTCCGGGTTTCTCTGTACACAAATTGAAACAATGTGATGTAAAATATAAATATAGTACAATTTAAAAATATGCTGGTACAAGTTAATAATACTACAAGTATTTGAAGGACTTATTGGCGTGATTTTATTAAGTTTTTGAACAAACTACACTCCTCTAAATGCAAACCGTACTTATATTTACCCTATACTTCTTGCTATCAAGAAAATAAGATTACACAATTGTAGGACATTTAAAATACTCAATACACTCAATATCATTTGTTTTCGATTATGAGATATGGTAATTGTTTAATTTCGAGAACTTCTTTCCATTTTTATATTGGAAATCATGTGAAATAATGTAAATTTAAAATGGTGTCCATAAAAAACAGATATATTTATCCTCAAGGAGAGGTACAACATTAGTGTCAAGACAAATACTAAGTAAAGATGATGCACCAGTGTGTCATTTTCAAACTTACAGCCATCAGATCCTGCATCTGTGGATTGGATGTGATGAGTGTGCGCATGTTCTCGGGATCATTCATCATCTGCTGCACCAGCGGGTTGTCTAGCACCTGTCGTAGCATGTCTGGGTTGGACAGTAGCTCCTGCTGCATTCGGGCCTGAAATGTTAAGTTCACTTTAGTATGTTTAATATATGTATAATCTTATATCCATAAAATTGTAAGAACTGTAATGTAGTATGTTAGTTAACAAGTTTCTCTTAATAAAGTATGAGATACAAATTTTAACCGATTTTATGAAGAGGTAAAGTTGGTGATTTTGAGTTTGAATTTGTAGAGTAAATTGTAATGCAATTTAAAAAAAAGATACCGACTAAATTGTATACCCTGATTCAATATGTTTTCTTTGTAAAACACGTAAGTGCTGTGAAGACATAGCTTGCCTAGACTTGTCATTAACTATTAATTTAAGACAATAGCGAATTTGCATGCCAAAGGAATAATAATAAGCTGTCACTATATGAATAGTAAACCATCAAATTATGACAAAAAAAGTAAATTAATAAATACATATGACACTTAAGTGTCGAAAAATTATGAATATGTTTTTATTGACTAAAAGTAAATTATAAACCACCATCAGGATTCTTATGTTTTAGTAAACAAAAAATTGTATAACAACAATGTACCTAAATGAAATATTTTATTGCCAAAACAATTACTCTTTTTCCATACAATAGCAGTACGGGCACTTGTATATGATGTCATAGTATATACTGAATGTTTGTACCTTACTGTACTTGTGTTCACCGTGAGAAAACTTCACTGTACTCTTCAATTTCACTATTACTCCTGGTTGTTTACTTATATTTATATTTTATATCCTCATCAAGATATGACATCACATAGTATGCTCAATAAGTAGGGACATTTTGAGGGCTCCGATTTTAAGCTGTACTATGAAATCCATTTTCATTTTTTGTGTTGTTCTAATTGTACCCATTCTATATACATAATTGTTCCTCTCTATAAACCAGTTCGAATGGCATCATAAAAAAAATGATGCATAATCTCTATTGATGTCATACTAAATTCCAATTGATTCTATTGAAACTGTAACATGCTCCATTCTTATACAATATAGTCATTATGGCTCATTTACATTAATACCTGAATTTGTGTGACAAATGTTGTTAATAGCTACCTTGATACCTCCTTATTAACATCTTGGTTCTACAACAACTTAATCGCACACATTTTTAATCTTTTTTTAAACTTTTTTGTACTGTTACATAATGATAATGGTATTAGTGACCTGACTCATACAAACATATCACCTAATTATATTAGACCTGTAATATATAAAACACACATATATATTATCTGAAACTGGACTTTTTTAATTTAATTGCTTCTTGTTTAAGCCGTTGTCTACCCATCACGGAGATAACAAAAGAATGCTATTGTTTATTTTTTTCATCGGTTGAGGACGGGTTAAATATAACACTTTACCTGCAAGTCCATGAAAGTGCTCTGTCCAAGGCCCAAGCTCTCAAGTCCAGCCAAACCTCCTAATGAGTTCAATCCAAATGGAGTAGCTCCCACATCAGCTGCAAACATACAAAATTTGCTACATTGGTAAACACAATAATTGAAAACATGACAAGGTGACATAGCATATATTGAATAGGTAGTTATAGCGTTGTATACACGTCAGTTGGTTGGTGGTTGGTTACCTGGCGGTCGGCGCGGGCCGCCCTCCGGCTCGGGCCGCGGCGGCGTCTTAATCACGAGGTGCACCGTGAGTCCGTCCTTAATGTTGTGCTGCTTCAGAGTGTCGGCGTCGTTCATGATCTTTCCGGCGAAGATAAGACATAGCTGCTCCGGCTCCGCTCCGAACCGCGGCCCCAGCGTTTCCTTCAACTAAAATCATCACCACATATTACAGTCCTGTTGCTTAATGATTGAATAAATGTCGTCACTGATTGCGTATGCAATATCTGTGTTATTACGCCATGAGTAAGGTTTCCAATGGTGGCGTACTCACTTTTCTAATGTCGGCATCTTCGTCGATGTCCACTTGTTGTTTTTCTTTTGGGGTTTTCACTGTAATTGTAATTTTTTTGGGATCATCCTGGCCCTCTGCCATTTTGGCAAATATAGATGACTCTGGACTTTGGCGGAAAACTGAAAATATGTACAAGCACTATAGAATTTGACGACTCGCGTTGACTTGACGGTTCATAAATTTATTGTCTATGATCGAATTCTTGTCTACAATTTATTAGTGTTGCCATGTTATTTGATAACGCGGAAATAAAAATCACACGCGTTTGGCCTGTTTCCACCATCCAATATAATATCGGAGTAGGATCCGACACCGATAAAAATGCATGGAAAACCGCTGTCCGATATCGGTAACATTCTCATACATTATTTATAGGTAACGGATCCGACATAGATATTAATCTTAGAGCATTTAAGACAGGAGACGGCTTCAACGCATCTTTCCGAATTCCATACAAAATATTTCGCCATATTTTGGGGGACCAGGTAATACACATATAAAGAAACTATGCACACTTGTGTGCTGATATATACTACGTTGGTTGTATATAAGGTGCAAAATAAAACTCTCAGGTTAAGTGCCGAAATAAGACTGGCTTTCATTATTCTACTACGTTTATATGTAAGTGAGGAGGATGTGTTTGTGTGTTGGAATGTAAGTCGCATGTCTGTATATGAGTGCGTGTTGCTGTTTTACCCCCTTATTCATAAACGTCTATCAAACCTATATTAGTTAACTAGCCGCTAAAGTTCGTTTGTCCTTATTTGTCACTTTGACATTTACGTTTGTGAGAAATGGTCCAATACGATCAGCCGTGGTGCCGGTGCCGTTGCGTTGCTTGTTGTTGTTCTTATTGCTCTGTCAATTTGCCTTTGCAAATGTCTGTCCACTCTCTTGCGACAATGTCTCCATATCAACAAGAGTATGCCCAAAGTTATTAGTGCGCTCAAAATGGTGACGCACGTTAATGACATTATAGTTGCCGTTTTGGACTCTGTTGAAGCCTGGGCGTAATTGGGTCCCGCTGCTGCAGTTTGTGCAATTATTATTTCTTTTTTTTTCTTCCTTAGATGGTGGGTTCCCCATGTTGAATGTTGTCTTTCCGTTTATTTGACACGATGGTGTGTACCCGTGCAAGGTATCGAGATAACTGTCGTTTGTCTCGCGTGTTGTTCTGTTTTTATTTTTTTTTGGTACCACGCACGGATTAAGCTTCCTTATCCTAATGTCGGTAGCGGTCGGGTGTTTTGATAAGTCGGCCTGTTCTCGTAATCACTTGTTTGTCGGCCGCGGTGTCGTCTGTCTGCTGTTGGGATGTTTTGGTCCCCGTTGTTCCCATGAATGTTTTGTTTGTCGGTGTCGGTATCAGGCCTAATCGTTCTGTGTACGCTGGTTTAAGCCGATCTAATGTTACTGTTGTTTCCTTTCCTCGAATTTTTATCGTGAAATATTTGGGATGTCGGCGAACAACTTCGTATGGTCCGTCGTAAGGAGCAGTTAGGGCACGTTTAACTTGGTTTCGTAAGAAAACATGTGTGCAGTCCTCAAGCTTCTTGTGAACAAATATTGTTCGTTTATCGGTCCTTGCGTCATTGTTTGGTAACGACGCTAGAGTTTCAGTTAGTTTTCTAGTGTAGTCGCTAGTGTTTCAACTTATATCCAACTTTTCTTGAATGAAGAAATCTCCCGGTAGCCTCAGTGACGCTCCATACGTCATTTGCGCTGGGCTATATCCTATGTCTTCTTTAATGGCTGCTCTCAAACCCAATAAGATTAGGGCTAATTCTTGACTCCAACTATTGTTAGTGCAGCGAGCCATTATTGCCGCTTTAAGCGTCCTGTGAATCCTCTCGATCTGGCCATTAGCCTTAGGGTTATAGGCTGTTGTGTGAATTTTGCTGATTCCTAGTCGTTGCATTAATTGCGTGAATAATGTTGACTCGAACTGTCGGCCTTGGTCCGTAGTAATGCGAATTGGACAGCCGAACCTAGCGATCCAGTTATCGACTAGTGCTCTGAGGGGCTACCGCGACCAAAAACGAACGAAGTTCGAATATCTCCCTCTCTGTGGAACGTATTAGCAAGTGCGACAGAGAGGGACATATTCGAACTTCGTTCGTTTTCAGTTCCCGGTAGCCCCTCTGGCTACCGTTTCGGCGCTTATGTCTTGCGTAGGTATTACTTCCGGCCATTTGGTGATGCGATCTATGATGGTGACGCAGTACTTGAAGTTTTCCGAAGGCGGTAACGGCCCGATTATGTTGATGTGTATGTGTTGGAATCTTTCCGACTTTTCAAAATCGCCGAGCGGTGTCACGGTATGTCGTTGTATTTTGCTTCTTTGACATGCGTTGCAACTTCTTACGAATTCGTTGCAATCAGTATTCATTCGTGGCCAAAAATAGCGTTGTGTAATAAGCCGCCTTGTTGTTGTAGTCCCCGGATGGCTGAGTTCGTGTACCGTTCTCAGAGCTTTATCTCGATACTTGAGAGGTAGGTACGTATACGGATTTAATTTGTTGTTATATGTGTGTACAGGCCCTTAGTGCTGCACAAAACTTTGAAAATACCGGAGGGCCTACCGCGAACCGTAAACGAAGTTTTACCTCTCTGTCGCATATGCAAGTCTGTACGTAAGTCCGACAGAGAGAGAGAAAACTTCGTTTGTAGTTCTTCGCGGTTTGAGGGTGACAGTTTACTGAACGTATACGCCTTCCTTTTGAGTTTTCCGGATGTTGTGAAAAGCGGAAATTATTAACATTGTGACGGTTTAGTTTGTTTGACATGACGGCTGGCACGAAACAAAAACAAAACAGTTTCCAATAATGTCTTTTGCAAAATTTTAATGATATTAGTAAATAAAACGTAGGTTCGAAGTAGCAATTAAAAATATGTGTATTACCAACTAGTGTTTGTGTACAGACATTTTTTATGTTTTAGGGTTCCGTTGTTAAGATAATCTTTAGTCGTAAGTCCCGACCCTTGGCATTGACACGTATATTGCAATCCAGATAATGTCAAGATCACTTTTTTAGGGTTTTTTCCATTTATACAACTCAAACCCATTAATGGAGGTAAGTATATTCACGTATTTTGATTGTTAAAGCTTAACTTTCTTTTAATATCGGTTCCGCATATTTTGCCTAAAGTTGGAGTTAGAAGACGCTTCGTTGCGCGATGAAGATCAGTTATCCGGGCAGACTTCTAAGAATGCCAGCCCGATTCTCAGGAGAAAAAATGTCAAAACACGAGGTAATTTAGATTTGGCCTTACTTTCTTGTGTAGGTACCTAATTAGAAAATCAAGTGTGACGCGACTGCATCTAATCAAGGATTTTTGGCATTGCTGTTTTATTAGGGTTCCGTAGCCAAAATGGCAAAACGGAACCCTTATAGATTCGTCATGTCTGTCTGTCCGTATATCACACCCGATTTACTCGGAGACTATAAGCACTACAATTATGAAATTTGGTAGGAAGGTGTATTCTATGAACCGCTAGATAAAAGTGATGTGAAATTACAAAAAATATTAAATTAGGGGGGGGGGGCACTACATACAACGGTTTTTGAGTTTTCGCTTAAAAACTGTCTTGCCCAAACAAAAAGTCGCAAGTGCCGTGAGTTTCCTATGAAGATACGACTTTCTTAGATTCAAGGTATTGGATAGTGATTTTAAATGTGGACTAATAGGTTTTGGTACGGAACCCTTTATTGTGCGTGGTCCGACACGCACTTGGCCGGTTTTTTCTCATTAACACCATTTCAGTGTTCTATATTATATACAGTTTTATATTTTATTAATACATTAGTGTGAGTATGCAACTATTTGATATAGGTTTTTTCAGCTACCTATTATTACATTACCAATATCACACCCTCCTATATATGGCAGATTTGTATTAAACATACCTACTTAATTTACATATTTTATTAAAAGTACCTACTGTTGATGTGATGCCCAAAGCTGTGTCATAGTACACAACATCAATAATTCTGTTTGATCTGAGGTAAAAGCGAACCTTATTCACTTGTAATAGGTTCTACGTTGGTTACCTATCACATACTGTGAATGGGTTAACTGTAGTTTGTTTGACCTAAACAAACTACCAAACAAACACAAGTAAATGTTAAATGAAAAAAATGTAGTTAAATTTTCAATTTCTTTCTTGGAAGTTTTTATAATAGATAGGTAATGAATTGGTTGCAGACGAAAAGGGTGAGGTGATTACGAAAGAGGAGCGTGAGGTGGAGGAGTCCATAGTGTCTCTGATACGCAACTACAACAGCAAACTGGACGGCGAGGACGACACTTCGCAGCCCGTGTCGCGCGCCGCGCCCGCCGCGCCCGCCGAGCCCGCGCGCAAGAAGAAGAAGCGGAAGAGGTGAGGTAACACGTGCTTCCCGTGTGTTCCAAGCTGGACGCACAAAGTGGTAGCGGCACGGTATAATATTGTCGCCATCGAAATATAATAAGTATGGAAGCATAACTTTATTATTGAAAAATTACCTTTTTCTTTTCTTTTTAATTTAACCTTTTTCAAGGTTTGCCCGACGTTTCGAATGTATCACAACATCAGTGGTCGCGAGCTGACTGGCGACTCGAAAGCCGTTAGACATTTAACAAGCGCTCCGTACCACCCCGCCTCTAACGGGCAAGCTGAAAATTCAGTAAAAACGGGGATTGAAATTAATTTTAGCAGAAAGCTTGTCACAACGGGATTTTATCAAAAAACTAAATAACTTTCTGTTTAGCTATAGGAACTCGATACATTGCACAACGGGATTCGCTCCCGCTCAGCTGTTGTTAGGCCGGCGCTTGCGCTGTCGTCTCGACTCTCGACCTGCTACAGGTAAACAAGGATGACTCATCGGCGCTCATTGACGCGACGTGTTGCGCAGCTAGCCGGTGTAACACTGAATTGCGAATAATAAATCTGCGATGAACGTTAGTGCGACAGAATTTTATCGCGACAAATGTTAGTTCGAAAGCACTTGGTTGCGACAAATTATTAACCGACGAACAGAAATTCGATGCACGTTAATGTTTCATAAAAATTTTATTTGGCAAAAAAGGCCCAGAAAAACCTGTTAAGGCAAAACCGACTCTAACGCGGATAGGTTAGAAGCAGGGATCGGATACCGGTATTTTCTCCATAGAAAACTTACGCGTCGTTTGCTTTAATACATTGGCTAACTACTTTCTTTAAGTTATATAAAGCGTAACTAAATTGGTTCAGTTTTTTACATAAATTGTCAATTTGATTTTTCCATGTTAAACTACTATCCAAGCTTAAGCCTAAAAATTTTGTGGAGTCAGTTTCATTAATTCTTTGTTCTTTATACGAAATTGTCAGTTTGGGTACATTTTCAGTCCGTATTTTAAAATTCATAATATTCGTCTTTTTGAGATTGACATGAAGATTATTTGTGTTGAGTCATTCAATTATTAATTTTAAAGTATTATTAATATTATCTTCATGAACATGTATGTCTTTTTCGGTAAATATAACAGTGCTATCATCTGCAAATAACACCATTGGGTGATTAATTATTTTTGGTAGGTCATTAATATATACCAGAAAGAGAAGAGGGCCTAAAACGCTGCCTTGTGGGACGCCATAACTTATTTCTTTACAGTCAGATGAATAACTTCTTTCTTGGTTTTCATGCATATTCTTTCAATTTGTGTGCATTGTTTGCGCCCAATCAGGTATAACATTATTAAATTATGAACATTGCTTCGAACTCCATATTGGTACAATTTTGACAAAAGTATCAGGTGGTCAACAAAGTCAAAGGCCTTCGACATATCCATATACAGAGCACAAACTGGTAGTCTTTATCAAGTTGAGTCATAACTGCTCTCAGTAGGTCAAAAATGGCCATATTTATCGATTTATTTTTCCTAAATCCTTTTTGCTCAGGGGTAAATAAGTTGTTGTTTTCAAAGTATTCGTAAAGGCTATTATAAATTACTTTTTCTATTATTTTGGAGAAAATTGGAAGCAATGCTGTTGGCCTATAGTTAGACAAAATTTCCCTTTCACCCTTTTTGAAAATTGGCCGAACCACTGCCAGCTTTAACTTTTCTGGGAATGTCCCTTGCTCGATACATAGGTTTACAATATAGCTTAGCGGCGTAGAGATGGCAAGAGCAACCTTTTTAACAATCTTTGAATGATATGCATGAATGAATTTGAATGATATGCAAATAATGAGTTTGCAAGCCGTATGTATGTATATTTAATTATATTAAATCATATGACAACTGCCAATTCAAACGTGCTTCATTCTTGTACAGATCGCAAATAACGATATGCCTAACAAACTGTCGCTACGAGTCCATCCGACGGGTGTCGAGCGCGTTCGGCATGCGCGAGGTGTGCGAGGAGGACGCTTGGAACTTCTACTGGACAGATATGTCCGTCTCCGTCGAGAGGGCCAAGGAGATGAAACGGTTCCAGCGCATCAACCACTTTCCTGGCATGTTGGAAATTTGCCGGTAAGAATATGCGTTTTAAAATCTCGGCCGAGTAAGATGGAAAATGCGGTGGTTAATATTTGTATTTATCACAGGAAGGATCTCCTTGCGAGAAATCTGAATAGAATGCAGAAGATTTATCCGAAGGAGTATAACTTCTTTCCTAAAACGTGGTGTCTTCCAGCAGAGTAAGTTTTTTCAGAAGTTGTAGGCGGCTTTTACATTAATATGTATTATATACTAGTTGGTAGTGACCCTGCCTACGAAGCTGGAGGTCCCGGGTTCGAATCCCGGTCAGTCAATATTTGTTCCTGAGTCTTGGATGTTTTCTATGTATTTAAGTATGTATGTATATCGTCGCCTAGTACACGCTTTGCTTAGTTTGGGCAACCTAGTCCCAAACTAAGCAAAGCAAGTTGTGTAACATTGTCCACATATATTTTGGTGTCGCTGTTTGGATCTGTGGTTGGACGAAAATAAGTGTTGTCTGACTTAAGATCTTGCAAGTGTGAAAGAGCAATTATGATCATTATGATCTTAGTCTGCTAGTTTGTTGTGATGAATCCATGATTTTGGTAAATTGAAGTTGATGTAGGTAATAATTATAAGTAGGTTCACATGTTTAGCATAGAGCAGCGTGCTAACTGTAAACTGATAGTGATTTTAGATGTCGGCATTCATATCATTTTGTCATGAAATCTGTTTTTCAGTTTTGGTGAAGCCCTGACTTACAGTAAGTCGCGCAAAAACAAGACGTTTATAATAAAACCTGAATGCGGCAGCCAGGGGCGCGGAATTTATTTGACTAAATCGCTGAAAGATATTAAACCTACGGACAAACTTATCTGCCAGGTAAGAAAATATATGTGTACAAGCTAGTGCCGTGCGTGATACTTTCCTAAGTTATGAGTCATGTTAAGACAAGTTTCTCATGAAATTTATTCATGACATAACTTATTATGGTTCCCTAGCAACCAGTGGCGAATTGTCCATAGAACTTGACAAGCCGGGACCATCATCATATTATAAATATTTATGTTGTAGGTACAAAAATTATGCCAAACTTGGTCTGCCTTGGTTATATAAGCATTTTTGACGGTGCACTTACTGATCATAGAAAACATTATTTATAAACGCCATCTATTTACGCAATAAAATTTAAGCATAATGTCTTGGTTTCAGGTGTACCTCGCCAAGCCGTACCTAGTGGACGGTTACAAGTTCGACATCCGTGTCTACACGCTGATCACTTCGTGCGACCCTCTCAGGATCTTTGTTTACAACGAAGGCCTTGTCAGGTTGGTTACGATGCTGTTATACTCCTATTCCTTCGGCGACTTATGTAACGTCGCATGCTTCTAAATCTAAAACGCTGTACAGAGACACAATTAGTAGATATTAGTATATACATATTTTATTTAAGAGCAAAGTCTCGCGTTTGTATATTACTATTTATTGAAACTTTATTGCTCAAAATAAGTAAGTAGAAATGGTGGACTTATGAGGTTACAAATTTGAAAATGTTTAGAACTCAAATTATGACAAAAATATAACTCCAATAATTTGATGAAGGGTATGTAAGACGCTTTCATTAAGATTTTAAGAAAATGATTTAGCTATTTTTGTTAAAGATTTGCTACATCCCGGTATGCGGACCCGAACGTGAACAATACGACAAACGTGTTCATGCACCTCACCAACTACGCGCTCAACAAGCACAGCCGGACCTACGTCTACGACTCTGAAGCGGGCAGCAAGCGGTAACAAACTCAATTCAACCTTATTGCTGTTGCTTCAGAGTTTAGATTCGCACGTCGCGCTACGCGGACCCGAACGTGTTCATGCACCACACCAACTACGCTCTCAACAAACACAGTCGGACCTACATACATCTACGACTCGGAGGCGCGCAGCAAGCAGTAACAAGCTGAATCTAACCTTATTAATATTCCTACAGAGTTTAGAGTTAATTCTCACTGTCCACAACGGGCCGTTGATGGAATAAATTAGCTGGCCCGCGCTACAATCTTAATTTAAAAAGTATAATCTAACTTGTATACTTTAGCGTACCGATACATGTACATTGGTATATGACACCACTAACATAGGGCAAAAGTAGCTTATATCAGCGGCGAGTATACAACGTTTAATACATTTCCGGGACGTCAGCAAGATATCGACTCTGAACAAGATCCTGCTCTCGCAAGGCATCGACCTGGACCAACTGTGGCACTCCATCGACCAAGTGATCGTGAAGACCATCATCTCCGCGTGGCCCATACTCAAGCACAGCTACCACGCGTGCTTCCCCTCTCATGACATGGTTACTACTAACATAGGCTTGAAAATCATTTAGTTGTTGCATTTCCTCTTTTAATGGAGCAGAATTGCTGCTGCTAAAAGAATTTCAACTGCGCTAGGCACAATGACACTCCACAGGCCTTTCCAAATGAAACAGTCATCAATAGCCCACTAATTAAGCAAATTAGAAATCACTGAATGGAAAGAATCCTAACTTAATTTTCTTGGAATTCATCAACACTTTATTTTACCTTGGCTGAAACATAAATAAAAATAAAGGTTTTCTGGAACTCTGTTCCATTATCCTACAAATTGTTTCGTGCGGAAAAGGCGTATATACAAACAACACATGTACATACTTATTCTACATGCACCATATAAATATTTTGTCATTCACTTTAAATATTACCTATATTATTACTCATTGTAAATGGACAAGCAGTACTTATTTCATATAGACGATGCCTTACGGCTTTATTTTACTAATTTTATACACAAGTAGGTATGGACGTATGTACATACCTACTTGTGCGTAGTTTAATTCCTGTAGTTATGATTATGTAAGTATAGTTATAAAAAATGTGATTGTATCTATTTGTCGTTACTTATAAGTTACCTACGCGAATATTAAGTTGGAGCGCAGGACATACTTCAGTTCAGCCATTCGAAGTATTCTTAGTATTATTTTTGCTTCCATGTATCTAATTAAGTGCTAAGTAGTTTTTTGGTATCCTTGTTCATCGTTGAAGACTAGTAGTTAAGATTACCTAGTATATTTTTACATTGCATTTTGCCCCATCTACCTCAAGTGGGTACGTACCTAACGCAATGTAACGTTTTCAGGTCCACGCATGTTTCGAAATTCTTGGCTTCGATATCCTGTTGGATCACAAGCTTCACCCTTATATTTTAGAGGTAAGCACAATCAATTTACGGCGAATTAAATTAATTACCATATTTTGCGTCAGATAAATGTTCTTATTAAAAATATGTGATTGATTTAAGTATCACATGCTGGTTCGTATTATTCCAGGTGAACCATTCTCCGAGTTTCCACACAGACACGCAGCTGGATCGCGAAGTGAAAGAGGGCCTACTGACCGACACGTTCACGATGCTCAACATCTGGCAGTGCGACAAGCGGCGCGTGCTCGAGGAGGACCGCCGCCGCATCCGCGACCGCCTGCTGCAGACCAACAAGTAACACACACACGCACACCCGCACGATCACACTGCAAAACAAAATGTATTGTCTGTGATAGGTTGTAAATAAGATTGTTTTTTGGTTGAAAGGTTTTCCGAAGTCGTCTCCGGTGAAGAAAGGGAGCCAGAAAAAACTCCGTGGCAGACGCAGATACAGTGGGAGGAAACTCATCTTGGAAACTTTAGGTAAGCTTCGTGGTGAGGTAGTTAAGATATAGAACCTTGGCTTATTTTTCTTTTCAGTTACTTACTTAGCTTTAGTTTAAGTTGTAACGAAAATGAACCTCACTTTGCTCAATTCCTCAAAGCACGAAACCAAGCACATATCAGACGTAGATAGAAAATTAAGGGAAAAACCTGGCAAAATGTGAGTAATCAATAACAAATGGGACGAAAAATATTAACACCGAACGTGAGCTTGCTGCAATAACGAATGGAACGCGTACCGAAGATATCAGGCACTTAGTTGGGCGAGCCTATGTGATGCATAACTCGTACATACTTTAAGTATGACATTGACATTATTAATTATGCTCTTATACCATCAGGCCCCTATTTCACCAAGTTGACATATGTATGTATTTGACAAATGTAGGCTGACAAATCGAAAATTCTCATGTGAAAACTGTTTCACCAATTAGAATTGTAATGTTTCTGGACAATTGTCGCGCCTGTCAGCTTTGGTGAAATAGGGGCCAGATATTATACTTTTAACACTATTGTAATAGGGTGCCAATTAGATTAGCGTTAAAGTAGAATGTCCAATGGAATAAAAAGTAAAAACATACGCTAGTGTCACACGATGATTATTATCACGCTATACACTCATATCACAATACGTATCACAAGCGTATTCATGAATATTGATGCAAAATCCATGCTTTATTCCACCCATATTTTATTTTTAATACCATATTGACACCCTAGTATTGTGAGTAACAATGACCGTGTAACGTAACTGATGCGTAGCGTAACGTTTGTCGGCAGACGCGTGTACCCGGTGGGCGAGCAGTACGCGAGCCTGTTCCAGCAGCCGTCCGGCTCGCTGTACACCGGCACCGCGTCCTCGCGCGCGCGCGGCGACTGCACGCGCATCCAGCGGGAGGAGTTCCAGGTACCACACACCGCGCCACGCCATTGTCAGTGGCACTATGGAGACGAACCCCCTTATTCATAAAAATTAAAGTGTTTTGTCCCTTTCTCACAAACAAATGTCAAAGTGACAGAAACAACCTAATTTTAATGGCATTCTAGCTAAAATAGGTTTGATGAACGTTTATTAATAAGACCTGAAATCGTAATGTTGGAAGCTAAAAAATGAGGAAATAAACTACTGAAGAGAAAAATATTAAGGAATCAGATTGTTGGGATAAGTTGGTACTTTGAAGTTTTCTACCTACTTTATAACCGACTTAAACATCAATTGAAAATACTTTGGTTTTTATGTAGGTTTATCTTGCTAGTAACTCGTCGATCTAGGAAATACGGCAATACCAATCCAGTTTTACATATGAGGTTTTATTGACTTAAAACACAACATTCTTGAACTAGCAGAATTCTAGCTAAATAACATCTCACCTTGAACCTAACAACTGACGACATCTGTCACTACAGCAAACGAAAGCGAAAGCAGAGGCTCTTCTCAAAGTAAACAAACCTCCAACGAAGCCAGTGAAAGACACTGAGAAGAAAGCAGCCGACGAGGCCAGCGTGGTGGCTTCCACGTCTACCGACAAGACGGCCAAAACCAAGCGCACAGACAAGGAGTCGAAGAAAAGCGAGCGCGACAGGAAGCTCACTGGCAAGCCCTCCCCTCAACCACTGCCCACGGTGAGTACTACGCAGCCTTCAGGTTCGCTACGCCCATATTCCATTTCGTCAATAGAGAATATGCATGCGGAATGAATAATGATAAGATGTCACTATATCAGTGGTTCCCAAAGT
The DNA here is from genome assembly GCA_963556455.1 of Epiblema foenella. Taxonomy (NCBI): domain Eukaryota; kingdom Metazoa; phylum Arthropoda; class Insecta; order Lepidoptera; family Tortricidae; genus Epiblema; species Epiblema foenella. The sequence goes on along the minus strand of OY747113.1, from coordinate 7,533,573 downwards.
TGACCGGACCGCGACTCACCTAACAAAAACTTCTAAACTAGGGACTCACGTCTTAAGTTTTTATGAAAGAAGAAAGAAAGAAAGGGCCATATACATATTAGGAATGGATGTTTGTACAAAAAAAAATCGAAAAGCTTCGTCCGTCAGTCGGGGTGTTTCCGTATCTTCCTATGTTTCAGGGCCCATCTAATATTCGCTCGCGGCCCATACTTTGGGAAATGCTGCACTATATGAATAGTAAACCATCAAATTATGACGAGAAACGGTAAATTAATCGCTCTATCAGATATCTTAAAAAGATATGACACTCGAAAGTTTTTAGCTATAGGACACCGGACGAAGTCGGACTGCGGGCGAACTGGGAATGCAGAAGAGTTAGCGAATAGAGATTATGCATCATCTTTTTTCATGATGCCATTCGAACCAGTATTTAGAGAGGAACAAATGTGTATATGAAACAAGTACAATCAAATCAAGAACTACACAAAATACAAAAATGGATTTCGAAGTATAGCATACAATCCGAGCCCTCAAAACGTCCCATACTAAATTAGCATAGTATGTGACGTCATATACTATGCGCCCGTACTACCATTGCATGGAAAAACGAGGAATTTGCTGTTTTGGTCGTGTAATATTGCGATAAGCACCTATTGTCGTACAAAATGATTTTGACCAAACACGTGATGTAATTACATGCACTATTTTTCCTATGAGTCAACGGAAATTAATTAAATAAACCGAAATAATCAAATAATCTAGTCCTGCAGAAATGAAGATTAGGCACATGGGTTGATGGCTCGTTGATCATGGCTGCATCTATGTCCGCGGCACCGACAGTCCGACTTCGTCCGGTGTCCTATCTCACAGTCACAGTTCACCCCCAGCCCCTACCCATTCACAACCCCAAACTCGCATGACTTGACTCGTACCATCCCTCAGCGCTTGTTTGTGCAACAGTGGGCCACTGAGGTTGTCAAATCTCATATATTAATCGACATGTTCGCTGCAGGAAGGGCGTACAATGCTTGAACAACGATGATAATGCGTCTATACCTAATCCTAATATACCTATATGTAGTTATATAGTTATAGTTATCAAGAGAATATGTACAGAATCTGATTTGATCAACGTTTCCTTCCTTCTATAGAACCATATTAGTCCGCAAAAAATATTTTATTTATTTCAACTAATTACACAGTAGGTATTACAATAAGACTGCGGAATTTAGGAAACGCTATACATATAAGATACACATAAAAAAAAATTATAATAACAATAATTATACTAACGAACATATGGACAAGTCTTTACATCAAACATAAACAGAAGTGGGGCGGTCATCCATCGCTTCACAGTACGTCAGACATTCACCACATACATCCATCCACTTACTCACAAAAACATCACAGTCTGGTGTTGATGCGAGAAGGGCATTGAGGTTGTTCTTGCGCGGTCGACGGTTGAATTTCGATTTCAACAGAGATGGAATGTGTAGGCGCACCAGTTGCTCAACCAATTTAGGACAGTCTGAATCTCCTCGCAGGACGCTACACGCAATAGTCATGGAATACATTCGCGGGTTTTCTCGGTCTTATCCTCAATTCTACAACCACGGTTAGCCGCATTTTATATTTAAGTACGTACATTTTGAAAGGATTAAGAGAGGTAGGGCACAGCAAAATGTCATCTTGCTCGAATCGGAGCAGCCCAACTGGGGAAGTACCTCCGCCTTGCAGAAGACCACAGCCATAATAACATTATCTACTATACAAGTATGTAGTGTTGTGCTCCTGGAGATGAGCAAGGTTACCCGAGGATGCACTGTGTTGAGAGCGAGGGACCTAAATTTGTCCTTTCTGTTGTCAACCCAGAGCATCCTCAAATTTTATAAAGGGTCGGCAATGCGTACGTGACGCCTTTGGAGTTGCGGGCGTCTAGGCTGCGGTGGCCGCTTACCATCAGGAGGACCGTAAGCTTGTTTGCCACCGGCGTTGTATAAAAAAAAAGATTAAAACCACAGCTTGGAACGTTGCATGTCTCGACAGGTGGAAGAGAAAGAAGTGAAGCCTGCTTACGTGTTGTGTTCGTTCGAGCCGGACCCCATCGTGGAAAAGGAGGAGCGAGAACGCGTGAACCAGCTGGCCCAGCGGGACTTCCTCATCCGCAGCTACGGCATGCTAGAGCAGGTTAGTGCACTTTGAACGAAGCCGCGCGGCTCAGCGTCACTTCGTTCTCATTTTGACCGCTCAGCTTCGAAAACAATCAGCGCAGAGAATAGCAATACGAAGCATAAAGCCCATCGTTTTCAAATCTAATAAAAACCGGGCAAGTGCGACTCGCGCACCGAGGGTTCCGTACACAGATGTACCAATGAATTCGAAAAAATCTCAACAACACGGTCTAGAAATTGAACGCCATGGGTACCCATCGAATTTTGTTACAAATTCCCACTGAATACACACAGTTATTCAGTGGGAATTTGTAAGGTGATTAAATTACAAACTTAGTATAGAAATGTTTTTTGATGATAAAAAACTAAGTAGATAGAGCTATAGTTATATTTTTCCTGTAAAATATACAATGATATTAATGTTATGTAATAATTCCATATTTTTCATTGGTAGACTTCAGAGATAAGGGGGAAGGGTTTTTTTTTTCATTTTCCGCCATAAATCAATAATTACTGAAGGTTGTCTGGAAGAGATCGCTTTTTAGCGATAAGGCCGCCTGTTGTTGCATTAATGTTAATCTAAGTTTTTTTGTATTTTGTTTTTCACATTGTGGTGCACAATAAAATATATATTATTATTATTATGACTGAACGTAAAAAAAAAGTTTCAGAATGTATAATATCTCGAGCCCTTTCATATTCACTCCACTTGACATATTCACTACTTTCAAATTTTAAACCACCTATTTATTATCTGTCATTTTTCACAGACAAAAAAAACATGTTCTATGCATCTAGGTTACCTTTCTTAATAACTATTCTAAAGTTCAAATCGATAGCATAAGTAGTTCTTGAGATAATTAGCGATATGACAGAGAGACAAAGTGAAATTTCCTCGGGTGCCTTTTTTACCATTTTGGTACGGAACCCTAAAAACAGTCCTACACGTTTTGTTATATTCTGTTTGAATTGTTGTATGGTCCAGGGACAGTGTTTCCCATCTATGAGAGGAGGCTGTGACCAGCAGTTTATTTATTGTATGGCAATTATTTCGAACCGTGAGATCTTCAAGAAGACAGTACGGTTGCCAGTTTGTTGCACTTTTAGAACCACACAGGGGTCACATGTAGAGTAACGGTGGGTACTCCCTACGGACGTGGTGCAACTTCGACCCCTCTTGTTGAGTGAGCGGGTAACTTGACTGTTAGAAGTTCTCAATCCGACCGCCTCTAACTTGGCTTAACGACAGCTGTCATAAACAGCAGCCGGGATCAACGGCTTCACGTGTCTTCCAAAGCACGGGAGCGCTCAGTTAGTAACCACTCAAAGCGGTCACCCATTCAAGAGTTGACCCCGGCCGACGTTGTTTAACCACGCGGTATGCGGGCACTGCTGAGCCAGGAGCGCCCAGCCGTGGGACGTATATAGGCTGATGATGCTGATGGCTAATTGGAAAAGGCTAATCTCTGATGGTGGAAAGAACACTTCTGTAGCTCGTGACAAGGAAAACTAAAGGTTATAATATATACAGAGCGACGCAACTGAATTAAGGTTCGCCTACACCGTAGCTCAAAATACGCTACTGACGCGTATTTACAACGCGTGCTGTGACGAGAGGGAGACATGAGTTAAAAAGTCACGCATAGTCACGTCACTGCGTCCACGGCGCGTCACTGCGTTTTGAGCTACGGTGTAGGCGAACCTTAATTCAGTTGCGTCGCTCTGTATATATTATAACCATGCCTGCGCGAAACACCTTTAATAGTTATCAGTAGCCGTGGCGACGCATATCATGTAGATAATACCATTAATTTGCACATTTAGATCTACCTCGTGATGAAGAAGATGGGCACGTTGCGGCCCGAAGACGAGCGCAAGTACGGCGTCTATGGGCGCATGTCCATCGTCTCCAACTCGCCTAAGGTACAGTAACCTGTAGGTAAGTACTTTCAATTGACGCCTTACGGACTACTTCGAACCAATTGATTATAAAGGATGCTTCATGTTTGTTACAACCTTGTTCAAAAAACTTTATTTTGCGTAAGTGCATAGATGTTTACGATTGTTATAAAACAATCCTGAGTTTACCTAAACATATCTTCTTACTTCTGCATATTCACACCACTGACCGCTAGTAACATCTACAAACTCCCCGCCGACTGCCAAAACTGTTAGCGAGCTGGTGGTCTGCCTATCGACCTAAGGGCAAACCTTAGCCATTTGCCAACGTCTCGTCTTGTTAAGTACCTTGCCCTCCTGATCTAAGCCATAAAACTAACATAGAAAGAAACATACAAAAGGCAGCAACGTCATGCCTGCTAAATGTTCAAAGGCCATTTCATGGAACATACACCCCCTGCTTCCTTCCGTTGGCTAACACAACGTTTTTTTTGTTTATTTTATTATCCCATTTTAAATTGGATTTAAATTGTATCTATGAATTGGCGTTCGAACATAAATTTATAGTTGATAATGACTAAAATTCCGTTCTATTATTAATTTAAAATGTTGTGTTTGCCTACAGAAAGTGTGATTGTATAGCTGGACAAAAGTATAAAAATACGAAAAAATTTAGATGTAAGGACTTAGACACGGACCAGCTTAAATTTTGTAAACAGACCGCCGCTCTCAAGACTGAGAAGAAGCACAAGCCGGGTGACTGCGGGGACTACCCGGATGGAGGCAAGTCTCGACATCTTTTTGGTCTCTATTCATCCTTACTTGTCATATCATGTAAACATACACTTGGAAGACATTATCATACTTTTCTCTAGGACTACACAATAACTTTAAAATGTTATTTTATACTTAAAGAAGCTCACAAAGTATTGAATTTTACAAAGTTGTCACTGAAAAATATCATTTCTAATAAGATTTTCTTCAATCTTTGACGTAACGTTTGTTTACATGATAGGACACGTAAGTATGAATAGACTTTTAATCTACCAGCAGCATCGCACTGCTCATACACGATATTGAAATGAAACTTGCTAATAATGAAGTTGAAAAACCGCATTAAAACCGCTTAGTTCTAGGCATTCTCTATGCTCACCTGTTGTCTGTACATAATAATTAAATTCATAGAAATCATAGTCTGATAATCGTGATTATTCAGAATGATAGAACTTGATTTGAATTTGTGTGACAATTGATCGTTGGTCCTGGCACAGGGCTGGTTGTGGATTGCCGTCTGGCCGTGCTGGCGGAGCGGGATGCGTAGCAAGGGACGTCGTCGTGGCGTCATCGTTCGCACGCTACCATTCTAACGTAAGTTAGCCTTAGATAACTCGAGCTATTGTGCAGTGTTTGAATAAAAATCGAAGGTCAAAAAAATAACGTCCTTTGTCCGCATTGTGCGTGATTTGTTATTTTTAATGCTGCCTTATGACATACGTATATGTTTTATTTTTCTACAGATTAGCAACTATACCGTTTTAATAGAATAAAAGTTTGTGCCCCAAATAGAGCTTCGAGTGCCGCCGCCGTGTCTCCAACACGAGCCGAGCCGAGGCCATCACTTGGCTCGCTTGAGCGAGGTATAAGATATGTCAAACGTAATTGTAACTTTGTAAATTGTTCACATGCGATCATATCTTGCTCAATGTTTATTTTATAATGTATTTTTTTTTATTAAACTGTAAATCTTATGGTTATGCTACTTATGATGTCTAGTCAAGCTTCAATGGACACTGTCATCGTTACTGTGTAAATTCTGGTGAAGAAAAAAAGCAAACTCTGTCAAAATATATTTACTTTCGTTTACTTTAAATGCAGTTTTATTTTAATTGTCACTAGAAATGCTATTTAGTAACTTAAAGCTTTTTATAGAACCATTTTTAGATCTCATCGGCGGCTAGTCTTTAGTAGTGCCAAATGATGTACTAAATTAATGAATACTAGATCTGACAGGATCTCTATAAAATGGGACCTAAGAATATCGTCACGTGTAAACATAAATGCATTTTATTCAAGTCCCGCTTTTCAATGTTATGAAGATTTTTAAACAATTTTCTAATTCCAAATTGTAAGGTACCTCGCATCTTTCTGGTAGCGCAGCCCATGTAAAACGTATTGGACATGCAGATGATTTGTGTACCATAAACTATTCTTGGTTGATTGAATAGACGCTCGGTCAAAAAGGCTCAATTTGAAAATAGAAATGTGTTTACGTAAACTGGGGCACGTACAGGGTGAAATCGTAGTAATCAGAAATCTCTTTTAGACTCGTCACTATCGCCTTTTCAAAATTTACAATGCTTGTTAAAAAATAAAAATAAAATACGTTAATCCGGGCGCTACTTTTGACACAAATTCTATGAAAGGGGAATGACCGAATGACAACGTCGTATGTCGTATCGTGAAAAATAATACGAAATTTATTATTTTTTGAAAAACTAATGTTAATATTATTGCGACTATGTGGAAAATTACCTCGTCTTTCCATTTCTGATTACGTGTCCGATGTCACTCTGTATGAACTACAGTTTTACAGAATTCATTGCACTCCCTGACAATTGTACTGAGTGGCGGCACAGGCTCAGAACAAGAGCTTCTTGGGCAGAGAGCCGCCGTCGATACTGTCCAGCAGTTTCCTCTTGAGGGTGGGCTTCTCCGCCTCTAGCTTCGTGAAGCTCGAGGGCATCGGTAGTTTATTGCCTATTGTCGGGGCTGGTTTATTGCTGCAAAATACATAATCGCATAATAGGTAGTCTTCTGTAAAAATATCTACACGAACAAAGTGATCAAAAATATGTGAACACGACTTTAATTGTAGGGCATAAGGTTTCCCTTGTTTATGAACTTGACGGTATCTTGCTGATAATTCTTGGTAGCAGTTCTAATTGAGAGGGATGATCAAGACTTATTATAGTGGCTTGTGAGAGTTGTGAGGATTACAAAGCTTTTGCTGTTAGAAGTGTCAAAAATGACTTTGAACGGCAAAAGCTGCAGCTATGTAAGGTAGCAGCACTCATATAACATAAACTTGCACGTTTTATAGAAGCAAACGATAAAATATTCACTAAATTATAAGCTTTAATAATTTGCCAATAGAGGCGTGATGTCAGTCCTCCGAAATGTCAAAATTCATAGTTTGTGACGCGGTTTATTTGTAACTAAATTAGATATTGATTATGGCAATGGGTTACGGGTCAATGAACTTCAGTACTTTGAGACAATTTTGTCGTTCGTAAACTTATGTTATATTCTACTTTCTCAGAACAAATAGGGGTTTTTTAATTGTGCGTCTCTTTTTCTTAAAATGAGTGCAGTAGCCAGTACCATTATTAAAATTTTATGAGTGAATCGGTAATCAATCTATTTAAAAGTGGTTTCTGAACGATACAATATTTTTTATAAAATGTCAATGCGCAGTTCGCCGTAGTTTTGCGGGATGTACAGCTTTTGCAGTTTCTCCCGTTGTCTTTGTTTTACACATAGTAAAACAATAATCATTTAAATCGATTCGCTTTAGCCTCCACTTATTTTTTGTCATTTTGTATGTGATAAAACCAAAAGTGACTTTTCTGCAAACGCTCTGTTTGTTGGTAGAGACAATACAATACAAAAATATTCTTAATCGTTCACCAAAAATTGAAGATACACAAAAAAAAACAAGATTAAAATTAAACATGAGACCCATGTACGTTTTCGTGAAATAGTTTTCGGTCAGTTATAGAGTTCCATAGACCTTATCGCAACTAGACAAGGTCCAGGTTTAGTGATTATTAGGTTACGGAATTTGTTTACGGAAGTCGGAAAGTAGTGTAGCTGGATGAGGTCTATAGGTGTGTCGCAGGAATTGCTATTGTTGATTTAACTTGTACTTGCGACATGCCATTGACGTCACGGTCAATTATAGACCTTATTACAACGATATAAGGTCTATATTATCGCTATACCTGAAGTACGGCATCTGGAGCGCCTGCGTGCAATCGCAGCGCTTGGGCGGGAACAGCACGAGTAAGGTCTCGAGCAGCTGGATGAGGTCGTCGCTCGCTGCGCTGAAGATGTGCCGCAGAGGTTGCGCCGGGAACTGCTTGAATTGTACGTAGTCTGGGAGACCTTTCATGCCCTGGAGATATTTATTTATTTTAATACATTCTAAAAATCACAAGGTTTCTCGATTTTTTTGTTGAGACAGGCTTTTATTTTATAAATTACTTAGCGTAAACTCGATAAAATCACGTTACTCGTTCTTCCTTACGTTTCTGTGACTAGCTTCTTGCTCAAACATCATATGAATGCTTACCATTAAGTATGACTGCTTACATCTCTGTGACAATAGTACTACATAAATAATTTTTGTGGCATTCCTGAGTTAGTTGGTAGCGGTCCTGTGCTGCTACCAAATAGCCAAATGCGGTATTAAAATCTGGTCATCCTGCCCCTATCTATTAGAAAGGATAGTGTGATGCTGAGAACGTATTTATTACTATTGATCCATTATGGGCCTTTCACAGTAAAAAGTAACTCACAGGCCAGTTTTCATCATTAGGCGTTCCAAACACTTGGAATATGCGCGTCAGCTGATCCAGATCTGACTCTCCGGGCAAGAAGGGAACCCTCAGCAAAAGCTCCGCCAGGATGCACCCGATGGCCCACATATCCACCCCCGTGCCATACTGCCGAGCCCCAAACAGCAGCTCTGGCGATCTGGAATACAAAATGGGTTTTAAATTTCAATCAAAGTGAAAAATTAATCACCACACGTTGGATTACCCACTGTAGCTCAGTTGGTTAATAGCAATTCCAGAGGTCGTGGGTTCTAATCCCACCTGTGGCGATTTATTTTTCAATTTTTCACTGATTGAAAATCATAATTTCGTTAGCGGGCGCTTCTGCTTGACACAATTTAAAATGGGTTTTATAAAGAAATTCCACCCGTGCACCCTCTTGAGGCTTCTAGTCTGTTTATAGCGTAACTGTGCACAGTAATTTGACATGGGTCACAAGATATTATCGTATTTAGGGTTCTCGACACCCTTATAGTTTTGTCATGTCTGTCGGTATGTCATAGCCGATTTACTCGAAGACTATAAGCACTACAATCATGAAATTTGGTAGGAAGGTGTATTCTATGAACCGCTACATACAAGTGATGTAAAATAACACAAAAATATTAAATTAGGGGGACACGCCATACATCTAACGATGGATGAAAAATAAATTCAACGCACATAGTTGTGTGGGGTAATATCAACGAGCGAGCAAACAAAAGAAATAAATAAAAGAATAGCTAGTGGATGGAGGAAACATTGGGACTTAAAAGAAGTCATGAAATCCAGAGATCTAAGCATTGCTGTAAAATGAAGTCTTCAACACATGCATTCTCCCTTGCATTACATATGGCTGCGAAACAGGGGCACTCAAAAAAGAACATAGAAACAAACTCCAGTACTGCCAAAGATCCATGGAACGCAGTAGGACGGGAACACGGAAACTAGACAAAGTTAGAAATTATGACTTAAGACAAAAAACCAAAGTATCTGACATACTAACTATAATTGACCAGCAAAAGTGGAGGTGGACTAGCCATATCATAAGGGACAAACAAGAAAAATATAGCAAAATTCTAACAGACTGGTATCCCAGAGATAGCAGACGGCGCCGGAAAAAACCTCATAGAAGTTGGGAGGACAAACTTAAACTCATTGCAAGCCCAAATTGGAGGAGAGTGGTCCATGACAGAACACAATGGAAAGAGCTAGAGGCCTTTGCCAAGCGGCACACTAAATTAAGAGACATTCTCTAATTCAGAATAAAAGGGGTTAAAAGTCTTTCAATGTACCAACATTGTGTGGAACCCTTAATTGTGCGTGATCCAACACGCACTTGGCCGGTTTTTTATAATTTATATCAATAAGTTCAAAGAGAATGTACAGCTGATGATAACAAAATCTATGCATTTTTGTGACCTTAAGCACAGAAATTGATGTATTTACAGTCTATTATGTATCACACACAAATGCAGGTCCCTCTAGGTCAATCCAAGAATTCTGCCGATCTCAATTTGGTTCAACTTCTTTTGTTTTTACCTGTACCATCTGGTAACCACTTGATGGGTGTTGATTCTGGTTGGAGACCCAAATGCCTTGGCTAGACCAAAATCACCAATCTTCAGTATTCCTTCCCGATTTATCAATAGATTGTTTGGTTTCAGATCTCTGTGTAGTATCCAATTCTGATGCAGATATTCCAAACCTAATAACAGAAATATTCAAGTGAACATTGAGTCTGAGAAAACATTAAATTTCTTGAATAATTATTGTACTACTAATTAAACTGGTAGGTTGCACAAAACTGTATGTAATTGTAGTGGTGTTCATTAAAACCAGATTGTATGCCATGTCTTGCGAGTCCGGTCAGGTTAAGTAATTTTAAATTGATGCAACCCACTTGTCAGCACTTGATTCCAAAGGTTTCAAATTTGTAAAACAGATTGAAGGGATATAGAATAAGAATTTTATACTAGGTCTTTGGCTTTTTAAATACATAAATATTTATTCCAAATAACAATATTTTTTTCTAGCAGCCACAATCAGTGGTAATTTTGTAGTTTTTATTTTAATATTTGTCTACTTACCTCTCAATGTCATGATCATGTAAGCCTTCACATTAGCCGGAGTGAGCACAATGTTGTTGTCCTTAACTATAATCTCTAAGTCAGTGTCCATAAAGTCAAACACTAAAGATACATTTGATTTTTGCCCGAATACATCTGTGGAATAAGGATGATAACAAGGATGTCATTATTAATTAACTGGCCATCTATGATACATATGAACTGGTGTATAAATAGAATTAATTTCATGTTAACCAGTTAAATTCCATGTATTTTAAACACTAGATACTCAAGTAAACAAACAAATTAAAGTAGTGTAAGTACATAATCTTTGTGCTCCATGATCAGGATTATCAATCCTTGTCTTTCTTAGCCAAGTGATGAAATTTACAGAGTAACTTGACATTGAAATGGTAAATAAAATAACCATCAATTACCTAATAGTCCAATCAAATTAATATGCTGTAATTCCTGCAACAGTTTTATTTCCCGGAGGGCAGTCCTGTTGATGCCATCCTGAGCCTCCAAACGAGAACCGATTTTAATCTTCTTCACAGCCACTATTTTGTCAGTTTTCACATCTCTTGCTTTATATACTGTTGCAAACTGAAATTTGGCAATTTTAGCAATGAAAACAAAAGGTTGAGGTTATGAATGTATTTTGATTATTTATATTTGTTATTAAAACATGATTTGGTTACATGCCACGTAGTTATAGATTTAGGAGATTATTGTTAGTATTTTTGAGTGATACTTACCTGCCCTTCTCCAAGGAAGTCAATTTTTTCATAGCGTAAGGTAGGTTCTTCCATTATGGCTTCAGGATTTTATAGTTTATAGCCGATAAATAAAACTTAACTAATTCTCATGATGTCAATACTATAGTAAAGGAAAAGCTTTGCAATATACACATTTCATTGCCGAGTGCGTGGGCCTTTTCCTTTTGAACTCTACTCCTCTTCAAAACGATGGTAAATTCAAAATTTGACACACCACAACATTTTTTTCTCACATGTTTCTCATGTATGTTAGTGATGTACCCACGTTGCCGGTTTTTGACAACAGGCAAAATCGATGTTTTAATCAATGGCTTAAATAGCTCTAGCGTACGTTCATATATCAAATTACAACTGACGAATAGTCGAGTACTATGAGCAACAAAATATTAACAACATGTTTTGAAATAGAAAGATCTAAAAAGGGTAAAATTTGAAATTGTATATACGATTCAATACATATCTTAAACTGTAAGTTGTGTGTAACAAGATCAAGGTATCTGAACGCACATAAATCGGGAAGCCCGAGGGGCTACCGCGAACCGAAAAAAAACGAAGATCGAATCCCCTCCCTCTCTGTCGCATGAATTAGCAAGTGCGACAGAGAGGGAGATATTCGAACTTCATTCGTTTTCGGTCGCGGTAGACCCTCCGAATAATTGACAATTTGATTTGATTGACGTTTATTTTATTTTGATTGTGAATTTGTGAGGTGAGAGGTGAGCACTGTTGTAGAACGCGGTATAAGCAGCCTGTAGATTTAAATAAAATTATAAATGATAATTCGCCATTAATAATAATTATGGCTTCTACTAGCACTAGCCAAATATACTATGAAGACATTCCACCTGGTACCCTTAATGAGGAAGAATTTATATGCACGGAAAAAATTGTGCCAAGAAAAATAAAACCCCAAAATATTGTAGTCCGACTGATGGACAGAGAAATCTACGGGTCCAGGCGACCAGGTGCTCATTTTCATGTGGTCCGCGAATTCTATCAAAATGTTTTTCCGAATTTGACCATAGTGAATGTTGAAAAACCACCATGCTTTCTTAGAAAATTTAGTCCTGACGGGAAACATTTTATCGCATTTTCTGCTGATCAGACATCACTAGAAGTAAGTATAAACATATGGAGGTGTATTTTTGTGAGACTGATTGTGATAGTAAACACACATCTTAATTATTTACAGATATATGAGTACCGGGGGGCATCTGCTGCAGGTGACCTAGTTGCTGGGTATCCTTTAGACTTGTTAAATGCTGATGCGGAAGTTCATTACAGGATTAGGACCCACATATTTTATAGATTTTTTAAGGTAAGGAAAGACTCCTAACTATTCAAACTAAACAAGATGACTCATAAGTCATGATACAAATAAAAAAAAACCAATTATATCTATGATTACAACAGTTTTACTATAGGACCAACTTTGTCCGTGCCAAAAAATATCTGGTACTTTATACATTTTGTTTAGTCAATGGAGGACCATTTCCTATGAAACAGCAGTTTTTTTTCCCTGAAGTCCCCTGAGTCTTACTTTAACATTCACAAAATTGTTATGACTGAATTAGTCTGTCTTAGGACAGCTGATAAAGGCATTTTATTGAACTAAATAATGCTGCGGAACATTGGGTTTGGTAAGAGATGGGCCCAATATTTATATTTGGTGAAACCCATATTTGATTCATCTCTAGTTAATATTAATACTATTTCTTTTATAAAATATTTCAACTTTCACAGCCTAAATTCACAGTGAATGTGTGCATGCAAAGGGAAGTGTTTGGTCCAGAGAGGCAGCCTGGGCAGCACCCATTAATGGAACAACAACTGAATAGAGAGTGCAGCCTGTTCACCGAGGATGGCCGCTATGTGATCATTGGCTCGGCTGCCCACATCCCTGACGACTTGAGGCCTCACTTCTATCACATACATAGCAACAATGAAGCAGTCACACCAACAATAAGGTAAGTGAGTGACTCTCATTAAAGGCTAATATAGGAATGCTTTTAAGCAAATAATGTCGTCGAAGGTAAAAAGCCAAGTATTTTTTTTACACCATATGTAGACAGAATAACAAACACAATTAAGGGCAGTAAGTAACATATTAAATAAAAAATATTTTTTCAGAATGCCATTTTTAGGTATTATTATTGCTTTATGGCTTATTCATTCATTACTTACAAATGTTTTTGTCCTTTGAACATGCTTATTTATACCTATATCCATTTATATTTTACATTTACAGGTCTGCTTTGGAGGACTATTCTCTCCATTTAGTAGATTTACACCATGGAAAGCTGTGTGACACAAAGCATTTTAGGATAGATAAAATCTACCTATCACACAATCAGGGCATTTATCTGTACAAAGAAGTGTTGGCCGTGTTGTCTGTGCAGCACCAGACCATTCATCTGTTCCAAATTGTTGATGGAATGTTGATAGAGATCAGAAAGATTGGCAGGTTCTGTTACGACGATGATCCTTTCCTTGTAAACTCCGTATTTGCGCCGCCCATGAACGAGCGGCCTTTCCACGAAGAGACAATAAACAGCCTCAAACACAGGCTTCTAGTATTCCTCTTCAAAAGAGCAAAGTCCATTAGTGACGAGACTAATGACCCTCTCGAATTAAGGAAGTTCTACAAATATTTCGACATGTTCAAAAGCTTGAGGATGTGGAAAATGCAGTTGTTAGATGAGGACCATCTGTTCATAAAATATGCCAGCGAGGAGGTGGTGACATTGAGAGTGGCTGAACCAAATAGTCAATCATCATTCTTTGTAATTTACAACATAAGTCAAAGCAAAATACTAGAAGTATACGAAAATACATCAGAAGGCTTATTGCAACTGTTCGAAAATTATTGTGACTGCTTCAGAAATGCGAGGCTATGTGCAGATTCTCAGTTCACATGCTCTCCGTCCAACAACTTGTATGCGAGGCTGACACAGCAGAGGTTCAAGCAGACAATAGTTAGAGCCATCTATGGCGGTCGGACTGAAGCTACAAAAAGGATTCTGGCTCAGCTGCCAATAAGTGCACAGTCTTACAGTGGATCTCCTTACTTAGATTTAGGACTATTCAGTTATGATGACAAATGGGTATCTGTTATGGAAAGGCCTAAAGCGTATGGAGAGTATCCCATAAGGTAAGTTTAAAACCCACTAATATAAAAGTAAATATCTGGTAACCTTACAATTTAATAATAAAATGAGTTTATTTTTAACACACGCAAATTAATACTCTTCAGATTCTACGCTCGCGACTCGGGCCTTTTGAAATTCAAGATCTACGCAGGCGTACTCGGGCAGTCTGTACCAGCGTCAGCACGACGGCTGGTGGCCTTCACCTTCCACCCCACCGACCCGTTCGCCATCAGCGTGCAGCGCACCAACGCGGAGTACATCGTCAACTTCCACATACGGAACGCGGTGTTGAGCTGATGCGAGCCTTATGATTCGTGTGTGAGGCCTCTATGGAAGCGCGATTCTGCGCGCTCTGCGTTGCGTGAACCGCGTCGCAATGAAGCTATGAATATGGATGGGTGCGTTCATGTGTAGGTAAGTTCGTGCGCAAAATGTATGAACTAGGCTAATGCCATTATATATAATTATGTAAGATTAGTGGAACCGTTTTGTTCTGAACTAATACATGTGGATGTGGGGAGACGCACCACAATATGCGATTTATTGTAATATATTTAGCAAATAAGCTTTAACGTTGACATGGTTTCACATATATTATACATTTTACAAGATCAACACTAGTATAGTAAATAATTAATAACTATATGTTTGTGTACAAATGTAAAAAAAATCGATATAAAGAAACATTAACCAACCTATTGTCTTTTTATTCTGCTCCATCCTCTCCTATTCTTATAGCGTTGATAGAAAAGTGACAGTTATTTTTACCTAAAGCTGTCAACTTTAGATATCAATATATCAATCAAAACACACATTGATTTCAAAATGGGACGTACAAAAAATACATAAAATAACCCATCTTAACATGCCTATGATAACAAACATTTAACATGAGCAAACCGGCACACTGAAGAGTCCAAGATGCAATACTATTCACCATTTAACGGCTGTCCGAATGGCGAAACAAACTTTCCTTACGTACCAAGTAAGTCATTGAAAATTTACGAACATAAGAATTTAATGAATAACACTTATGAAAATCTTTAACTCCCCAACAAGGTATAGTTTTTCCTCTAGGTTGAAAGGTCGAGTTGCAGTCGCTTTCATAAAACTAGTTCCTACGCCAAATCTTAGAGGCTTAGGGTCCGCCCGGGCTAAGGGAGGCTGATGAGTTGATGACTTATTATCCTCAATCACAAGTTAACTAAGAACCATTAACAATGTATCATTGACCAACACATAAAAGTATAGATAATTTATTTAATGAATATAACTGAGAATAAATGTTTCTGATCCAAATGTATAAAATAAGATATTATGACTTATGACATAGTGTTTCAGAACTAAATGATTAATTTTAAATTATATACATAATTTTAATTCACATACATTTTTGACATGTAAAATGACATTTTACCAATAAAATTTCTCATTCTCATTCTCATTCTCAACCCTTGTACCCTTGAGGTTTTACCAGTACATTACCTATCTATAAATAATGTGGCGCTGGGAGCGGACTACCCGTTTTCCCAATGAAAACTTGTCTAACTGATGAAACTGCATTGCACAATAAAATAAAGTATCGCAAGGCACTCTCGTGTTATTCACTGTATGAGTGAAAGGGACGATACGATACGAAGTTCGGAGTAGCCCCTCTGGTCGCGACGCCATGCGTTCTATCGACCTCGCAGAGTTCGTAGATCCCTCGACATCCTGTAGCAGGTAGAAACTAGATGCAAGCTGTAGCTTCGATTTTGAGCACACCTAAATTTAGGTGTAGGTGTTACCCAGTCTGGTAGTTTCAGTACCGCCCGTGTGCGCACATCCCCACATTGTGGGCGAGGGCGACGTGACCTCAGTGACTTTGCCCGACGGCACCCTACAGTTATACTTCGTGCCCGCGCCGCGCACATACTTGGGGAGCTACCTTCCTTGGGGTGCGGTACCGACTTGGTTCATAAGAACTATACCTAATCTGTAAGTAGTTGGTACACTAGCGACAGTACACGGTTATAGAAGCCAATATTGTATAAGGAGAAGGAGGATCCATCTCATTCTTCCTAGAAGCAATAGATAGCGTTTCGCACTTCGCGCATGTTCCACTGTGTTTTTGAGAGTTTCAGTAACGTGTTTTGCAACGTGCAAGCATGAATATTATTTTGTGTCCTAGACAGTGTCCCACTTAATGCCTAAAATTCCAAGACAACATCGAATATAAAACCATAATTATATGTAGAATAAATATGATACATTAAATTAACTTACAGTTTTGCAGCACCTCGCCCATTGGCAGCGAATCATAGAGATAATGTACAATCAAGCAATACGTTTTTATTTCCAAACAATGGAGAAGAAAGCGAAGAAAAACAATATCACTTGCAAGTTAGTGTCTCACTTTTATCCTATCCTTTACATATTTTGGCGTTCGATTTTGACTGCATATTGTAAGAACTGTAGGTAATAGGAACGTTTTGACGTAAGATTGAATTTCTGCTGAAGCGAGTGAAAATGGTTAATATATAGCTCTCACGACTAAAGTACTCTTACATCTTACAGCTACTAATTGTGATAATCCATATTGAAAGGAACCTTATGGCGGCCGGCACTTACGCCTTTATTGCCGCTGTTCCAATACTATAGTGAATAGATGCAACGTAAGCGCCTGCCGCCATAAGGTCCCTTTCGATGTGGATTATCACAATTAGTCTTGAGAATTTGAAGCTTCTCGATTTCTGAGGTTGGTAACTAATGCTTGCACTTAACTACTTTTCGCAGTTCCACTATGACAAAAGTACGTCATCAACGGACATGCAATACTTCACTCAACCTCTACACCCCTGTAGATGCCACTCGAAGCAGTCTGTCGAGACCCAAGTGGACCACCCCATCATGTATTATGAAGTGTGTTGTAAGGCGTGCCGCTGTAAGAGCTGTGGACGCGACTTAAAGGCGTCCGGAAGCGGCATGTCAGTAGAGAGCATCACGGAAGAAGACAAGAAATCACAGAGTAAAGTTAATTTCGGTTCGGATAAGTGCCCTTATAAGTGTAAAGATAAGTGCAATAGTATGAAGTGTACATCTAAAAACTAAAATTAGTAACCTGTGAAACAGACTAGTAGTAGTCGGTCCTAGCAAAACGTAGCGTTTCGTCGGTAGTTGGAGTTATAAACATCTGTTTTATTGACAAGTGACAAAGCGGTACCTTTTAGCCTGGATAAAGACTTATACTGGGTATCAGCAAATCAAAACGACATTATCTGTTGAGTGAATTTATATTCTGTTATTATACATATAGTTTATCCCTTAACATTACATGTATTTACAGTGAAAATAATAGTACAGTAATAAAAACAACTTGAGATTTGTATTATCTTATGTTCAACTACGCAATGCACACGGAAACAATATACAAGACGAACACGCGGCAGTCCTTAGGCTTACAACGAAATAACCCTTTAGACTAGTGCACTTGTACCGACAGCGCGCGCCGTCTCTCGAGAAATCATAATTACCGATAAAGGAAGACTCTAGCTAGCGGGAACATAGTTCACGTTTTCTTTCAAAATACATAGAATATACTTTGGTAGAAAAAACTCTTCTGCCGACCGTCCCTCAATTTCCAAAGGCGTCATAAATAATAAATCGTAATAAACAATTTAACACTTAAAACTAGTATTGCATAAAGAAAGTTTAAATAGATGGACTGCAATTTTTCATGCTTTCGGATTATTAAGAAAACATAAAAAATGCATTGCTTGTCAGGCATATAATGGTGCAACATATGTTACATGCAGTGCGGGTGCAGCTAAATGCGATATTTTGATGCGGTTTGTGCGAGTCGCCGCTGTGACCCGGCGAAAGGCTACACAGTAAATATATACGAAACAGAAACGGTTCTTATTAATACCACATTCCCGATGAATTTAGTGTGTTGAGTTTACAAAAAGTTATGGAATACAATTCCACTAAATTTTCAATCTAATCACACTCATACATAATATAATATGGCCACTGCAAACTTTAAAACTGGCTTTCGGGTGGATTCGTTATGGAGATGCACCAGCTTAGACAATATACATAAAACATATCACAAACTATCCTTTTAGATATAAACTGACAGCACTCTATATGAGATTCAAAATCGTGGACAATACACCGTTAAATTTATCTCATAATCCAAATAACTCTATTACATTTATCTTATACATTGCAAAATCAACCATTGTGTACATATACTATCAATTTTATAATAGCACAACCTTAAAGTTGGCTGCTGCAACTTCTCGCTTCGTGACTAATGCGTTACCTTAACGAGCTACGAGATAAAGTGCAAACCAATGTATTACATTACAATTAATCACTAACGCAGATTATCTAAAATGCATAGTTCTGTTAGCACGCGATACTCCTCTCTTGTATTCTCACTAAACCGCACTTCAAATAATTAGCTAATTGTATAAAATCATCAGAAAAACTAAACACTAATGGGTCTACACTCATCACTGGGATATACATATTAAATATTTTAAGAACTACTGTAATTATTTTGTAGTTATTAAATGTTCCAAAAAATACATAACTTCTGCATTTTCCGCATGTTGCCAATTGTGTGGTCGAAGTGCGTGCAGTAGTTCTCGCTCTAACGTTATCAGTCGTCTTATCGGTTTACTGTGGAAATTATAATTATGATACAAATACTATTACAAACGTTTATTTGACTAGACAGTAGCATAGTACCGACAAACAACCGAACGCTCCATAATGGGTGGAATCTTTAGGTACCATAATAATTCGTTACGCATTTAGGCCTCAAATAAGAATAAAAAACAATAGTACACGTAATACTAAAGATCGGTCAATTTTCGTTCTATAACACACCAATTTTACACGCTACCTAACCTAGATTACAAATACTTCATGAGGAAGTGTCTTAAAACATAATATCAAAATAATTTAGTACTTAATTATAGGTTATTTTTAAAATACATTTTGCAACTTCACAGCACTTTACCTAATCCTGTGTGAGAATGAATGTACAGTCTAAGTTATATCTTCACTGCCCGCTCGTCGACCGCTCACTGCAGACAAATAGTTCATTGTTAGTAAATAAATACGTACAAGCCCATGTACGAAATTCGTACGAATACGAATAGATTTATGAAAGTGATTAAGTTGATTTTGATTACTCTTTGTAAGATTGTCAAAATCTGGCCATACGAAACAATTGTTTCATAGGTTTGTCATGTTTTTTCAGAGATCAAGATGATATATGTATTTATTGCCTGGTACCGTAGAAGTAGAATATTTTTCCTGACGTTTCTTTTCCTGTCATAATTAGATTCGTGTGACTGCCGGTCGGAATGGACGCGAGAAGACTCGCGCGACGCACATGTCAAAATGTACCTGTAATGCGTCTTTAATCGCAAGCTTTTTGGTCGTGCCCGAAAGAAGTAAAAAGGAGCTAAGCGAGCGAAGGGCTAAAAACTTTCTACATGAGCTCCTATTGCCTTTTAATAAACATATGTAGATAAATTTGATATCTTCCCCCATTTAGCTACACTCAGCGGTCATTATTGACCGAATGTTCCGCCTTCGTCTACGTCTACGTGCGAGTGAGTACCGTGCGTGTCATGTGGAGTGTGAAGTGTGACTGACCGGGTGCGGCGGCGGCGCGGGGTGCGGCGGCGCGGGGTGCTGCAGCGCGGGGTGCTGCAGCGCCTGGTCGCGGATGGCGGCGAGCGTCCGCCGCGTGCTGCTGAAGCTGGGCCGCTGCTGCGGGTCGGCGTGCCAGGCCGCGCGCATCACGTCGTAGGGCCCGGCGGGGCAGCCCTCGGGCGCCTCCATGCGGTAGCCGCGCTCCACGTGCCGCACCACCTCCGCCAGCGGCTACACGTAGCAAAAGACGGTCTTGTACACAATGTACACGAGCCAGACTACTATTTGTACCGGTCGAAGTATCTCATCCTTATTCTGACAGTAATAAGGCTGTTTACATGGTGCGCCTGAGTAATTAATGATCCTGAGTAACCCGACAAACTTAAATAGTGTACTTCTGACACTTTTTGGAGATTAAAATGTCGTACAAAATTTGCTCGATTCGGACTCATCTAAATTGTTAATATATCCTAAATATCAACAATTTTGATGTACTTAAATGATTTTATGTCGTAACTATAAAAAAAATATAGAGTTACGACATAAAATCATTTACATGATTCCGATTGTGACATTGCCCCTAATGTAACCAAGTCACAACATAGTAATTGACACAATATCAAAGCGAACCGACACCTAATCACTCCCGGAACTAAAAAATTCTGGAAAATAAAATTCTTTGACAGTTCGTTTTAGGTGAGTGTGTATTCTTAGTGACAAAAACATTGGTATACCGAATAAAAAGTAAAACATATTACCTACTAAAATAATTAGCTGTAAATATTCAATTGTATCAAAATACTAGCGGTATTAAAGAAAACAAAAAACATTTCCAAATAATTACAATTGAACTGATATCCGGAAGCCATGAAAAAGTTTTTTTTAGTAAGATTCCAGTTATACTATTTCTATATACTCACAATTCTAGGATACGGCACCCTCCCGAACGAGTAGATCTCCCAGAGCAGAATACCGAAACTCCACATGTCAGACTTATTCGTAAATTTCTGCAAATGAAAATTATTACTTAAATATACTACGTTTGCGTGACATGAACAGTCTTGCGACAGCGTGGAGCAGAAAAAGTAATAATATCTGATTAGCGGAGACCAAGCGTTCAATGTGGCATACTTGAGAGGTCAAACGAGGACGATCGTAAATGGTGGTTATGGCAAATTTAGGCCGCGCCAAGTGCAAGATTACGGCAATAAAACCATTTATATTTAAACCAATCTTGCCTCGAAATCTTTAAAAAATATTAGGTCTGATATGAAAACATGGAAAAGTTGTGGATGGATGTAGGACTGTACGTACGTTGTACTTGAGCGCCTCGGGCGCGGTCCACTTGATGGGCAGCTTGGTCTACAGTCGCAGCGCCTGGGCCGGGTCCAGGTGGAGGGTGTAGGTGTGTACGTACGTTGTACTTGAGCGCCTCGGGCGCGGTCCACTTGATGGGCAGCTTGGCCTGCAGTCGCAGCGCCTCGGCCGGGTCCAGGTGGAGGGTGTAGGTGTGTACGTACGTTGTACTTGAGCGCCTCGGGCGCGGTCCACTTGATGGGCAGCTTGGCCTGCAGTCGCAGCGCCTGGGCCGGGTCCAGGTGGAGGGTGTAGGTGTGTACGTACGTTGTACTTGAGCGCCTCGGGCGCGGTCCACTTGATGGGCAGCTTGGCCTGCAGTCGCAGCGCCTGGGCCGGGTCCAGGTGGAGGGTGTAGGTGTGTACGTACGTTGTACTTGAGCGCCTCGGGCGCGGTCCACTTGATGGGCAGCTTGGCCTACAGTCGCAGCGCCTCGGCCGGGTCCAGGTGGAGGGTGTAGGTGTGTACGTACGTTGTACTTGAGCGCCTCGGGCGCGGTCCACTTGATGGGCAGCTTGGCCTGCAGTCGCAGCGCCTGGGCCGGGTCCAGGTGGAGGGTGTAGGTGTGTACGTACGTTGTACTTGAGCGCCTCGGGCGCGGTCCACTTGATGGGCAGCTTGGCCTGCAGCCGCAGCGCCTCGGCCGGGTCGTCGGGCGCCTGCTCGGTGCGCGCGAGCCCGAAGTCCGCGACCTTGGCGCTGCCCTCTGCGCTGATGAGCACGTTCCGCGCCGCCAGGTCGCGGTGCACCACGCGCTGCCGCTCCAGGTACTCCATGCCGCAGCATGTGTCGCTGCGATGCGATAACATGTTTATCAATTGGGTATTTGACACATGTAAAAAATTATAACATAGTGTGGTTATATATAGATAGAAAAAGAAAATATTATAACAATAATTAGCAAATTAGACGAATTATATTAGATTCGCAAATATGTGTTTTTTTTAATAGTCCAAATAAATGTAAATTGAAAATTACCAAAAGAATTCTCATGTACAATAAAAAAGAAATTGCATGGCCACCATGTCCATAAACGTAATATTTCTTGACTAAAATGACAAATTACTCGTTTTTCCATACAACGGTATTACGAGGCCATAGAACGATGACGTTAGATTTCACTGCCTATCAACGAACGAACGGAACGTTTTCAGTGCTTGTCAGCTATGCTGTACTTTGCCTTTCGTTTTCGTCTTTTGTGTTGCTCTAATTGTAATTCGTCCCATATAAACATTTGATAGTCTCTAAAAACTAGTTCGAATGGCACCAAAAAAAAATTTAGCCATCCATTATCATCCGCCAAAGGTGGCTATAGGCGTGGGCCATAAGGTGGGGATAAGTCTCGTTAAATGTATTAGAAGACCGGGATTAGTGTACGATCGGAATAGCTGTCATTTGACATACACTTTGACGTAAGTATATGAAGAACTGTCAACTCTTATCGCGGCTAAGTAATAGGTACCTTGCCCATGTCAATTTTTTTTTTCTAGTCCCGCTACTGTCATCCACCCAAGATCGCCCACTGTGCCGTAGAGTATACTCACTAGGCGAAGTTGATCTGGTCCCGCTGCGTGACGTAGTGGCGGCCGCGGCTGCGCAGGTAGTCGAGCAGCGAGCCCTGCGCGCAGTGCTCCGTCACCAGGCACGTGCCGCTCGCGCTGAACACGAGCCCGAGCAGCCGCACCAGGTTCTCGTGCTTTAGTGACCTGCAACGAGTCATCGTATCAGCTGAAAGACGTCCGGGCGGATTCAGCGTTTTTACGGCGGTTATTTTACCTCATTGTCGTTTCATAAAATATTGTTAAAATAGACGATGATCTGAGTAAACTTTTGTCAAAAGTGTAAACCAATGTCGGGTCCGAGTCTTATTTGATCAATGTTTTCGCCGGATTATACAAACTTTGGGTAGATAATCTTGAGTCGACAATGACTTCAGAAACGAGCGTTTCAAACGCTCGGAGAATCGCCCGTCCACTATTGGACAAAAGCCTCTCCCAAAAAGTGCCACAATGGCCGGTCCTGCGCCACCCGCATCTAGCGGACTCCCGCGACCTTTACCAGGTCATCAGTCAACCTTGTGGAGGGTTTACCCACGCTGCGTTATGAGCGAGTGTCCTGATGCAACTAGTATCAAAGTTCAAATTCGTTCAAGGTTAAGGGGACGTCTCCACTGCAGAGGAGAGATTCCGTAATGTTTTCGACCGTGCGTAAGGTTACCCTTTAACCGCCATTGTCATCACATATAAGACAAAGTAACAGAGTAAACGACACCTTGTTAATTTATGTCGGAATTCAAAATTACGGGCAACCTTTTTGACTTTCGGCGGTTAAAGGGTTAACGAAAAATCTACCTAATGCAATTTTGACAGTTACTTAATCAACTAAAGGTCAAAAGTGTATATGGGTCATTGTCAGATTTAGGTTCGCGTCTTTTCGATGGACATATCAAAAGTTAAGAGCTACAAAGCTTAATTTTGGATTGGTCTAGTAACCCGCATAAACAGTGTCTCCATTGCTACAAATCCATGTACTAAAAACATAGCTTACATGCACATAAACCGTTAACTATTGACCACCGAAGGGACAACTTGTGTTCTTGCAACTGACAATGACCCATATATCACATTTTTGTCTTCGATTAATCTAATATATTACGCGAGGCCGATTTTTGTACACCCCATCAGATCTACAGTTATGGTACGATTTTAATAAATGATATGTCATTAGATTCGTCTCATGCTTTCTTTCTTCATGAAGTTTCAAAAAAACTCTTATTTTTTCATATTTTTGTAGAAAAAGGACTAAAAAATGGTTTGAAAAAACTACTGTGCGCTGACCACTTGACTTTGCCGCGTGACGTCACGCGACGTGGCTCCTGTTTTGATTAACATAACACAGTAAAAAAATTAACAATAACTAACTCAAACCTGTAGTAAGTTCTTAAGTAGGTATGAGAAAATATACGGTTTGAATCGGCGACATACATTCACAACCCCAAGAAATTAACAAACTTAGTTTACATGAATGACAAGACGTATTATATCGTCATTTAGTTCAACCTCAACATTTAATATTTTTTTCTTCTATGCCAGTATTAAATTGTCATAACCTTTTTACTTCAATAAAAAATATAATTATACAAACTTCGTATATTCAAAATTTTGAGAGAAAACCTCTTAAGGTTTAAGCCATTCATTGTAGTGGACGTCCATCTCTGTTATAGTCTCTTGGCGTCTTCTTCGACGTCTAGCATATTTAAAAATTGGTGGTATATAATATGACGCATTAAGATTTGGAGGGTTCGCGCTATACAGAGGCATATAAAGATCAGATTTGTGCGCACCCTGGTGTTTTCGATCTTTCTTTATGGCTCGGAGACGTGGACTGTTCTGGCCAAAATGAAAAGCCGCATCGATGCGTTTGAGATGTGGTGCTGGCGCCGACTTCTGCGGATACCATGGACTGCAAGGCGAACAAACCAGTCCATCCTGGTAGAGCTGTGTTAAGTTGTCGACTATCGACAATATCAGGACCGCATCCTCATATATTTCGAACACCTCTCACGACGTTCTTCGGATAGCCAGTGCTTCAGTCTACTATTACGCTTATTTTTAGTCCGGCATAATGTGACAGTGAAAAGGAACTGTCGATTTTTGACCCCGTTTTTACATGTTTTTGGTGTTCCTAAAAGAGGCACAAGACAGGTTTATAGATACACAGAAATGTATCTATAAACCTATTCCTTTCCGTTCCTTTTCTGAATAACTATCGGAATTTCCGTATGTTAGCGGCGTCTGAGATGCCGCTACGGGACTCGTATTTATATTAGTACGAGTAGACTCACGCCATGACGCTCGCCTCGGCCCGGAACTTGCTGGCCGCCTCGCGGTCCTTCAGTATCTTGACGGCGACCTTGAGGTTGCCGTTCAGTATGCCGAGCATCACGTCCCCGAACTCGCCCTTGCCGATGTTCTCGCGGATCTCCAGGTCGCGCTCGTTGATTATCCATCCTAAGTAGGTAAACATGGATAAGTTTAACAAGGTAAGTAAAGGTACCTACATAAGGTAGAAGCGAGTCCAGCAAATCTTAGAGATGATAAAAGTAAAATTAATGTCGTTTGTATAGGTATAGACGTTACAGTCACCAAGACCCCGTTTTTTTTAAATAATAACTAAATTACATATGTCCTTACGTTGATGTTTAAAAAAACAATAATTAA
The DNA here is from genome assembly GCA_963556455.1 of Epiblema foenella. Classification (NCBI taxonomy): domain Eukaryota; kingdom Metazoa; phylum Arthropoda; class Insecta; order Lepidoptera; family Tortricidae; genus Epiblema; species Epiblema foenella. Next base: position 7,507,676 of record OY747113.1, on the reverse strand, counting down.
CAACTCATTGAGGACCACATGACATATTTTTAAAGAAACACGTAACAAAATTTCTAAACCTCATTGCATTGGTAGACAAACTTGACTGGAATTTAATACAGTTGAAGGCTTGAAAAAGGACCTAAAAAACTTCTGCAGTGTGAACTTAACCAAATAATAACAGGCAGATCCGACAAATTGTGCTATATAGGCCCTGTCAGATCGAGCAGTTTGCTTACGGGACAGCGCGAAACCGCTTCTGTAACGCGCCGCTTCCGGGTAAATTTTACTGGGACCTAAAAATGTAATGTGTAATAATGAGGTCGTGTACTAACGCGCGTCGAGGAACTTGGCCGCGTCGACGGTGTCCTGCGGGGGCTGCTGCTGCGCGTACGTGGGCGCGAAGTGCGGCGCCGGCACCGGCGGCGTCGGCGGGTACGGCGGCGGCTGCTGCACACAACACACACGCATATTGTTACAAACATCTATTCTTCTTCTACACATTCAAATAAAGGAGTACGGAGCGATTTCATAACAATATCCATCACTTCCATCCCGCAACTACCACTGTAACGGAGTTTACCTTTGATTTCCCGACAAACTTGATGATCACTTTATTGACGAGGTTTCAAAGATTTTAATTTCATCGACTATTCATTTCGTCGAACAATTGATACAAGTTAATTTGAATCACGGTTTTCCGTTTAATAAATAAGTCGTTTAGCAGGTGGATTACATCACGGAGATACTTTTCGCAACGTATTATTTCATATACAAAAGTGTTCGAGTTGTAAAACTGAATGTAATGAATACATGTTCAGAATTTGATAAAACGTTTTATAGAGAATTTGTTGACAACCCTATAATTTAATTAATTCGGCAAGAGGGGTTTTGACTAAAAATCTCATGCAGGTAGTGCCAAGTTTATAAGTATTAGTGGTATAATGTGTTGTAAGACATAAAAATAATTACGTGTAAGCGTTAGAGCGGGTTACTATGGTTTTATCAAGCAAGCAAGCACGCATGTATGCAAACAAACAAACAAGCATGTATGCAAATAAGTATGATTTTTCAAGTGCGCATAAAAAAATCCTAACACCAGAAGACTAAGACGGGAGCTCTGCTTTGCTTCGCTTCCGCCTTAGGACCTAACATTAGGGTCGGTTTTGCTCTGGAACGTTTTGCTCACTCGCTTCGCTCGTTCGCCCGGTAGCCAAATTTGTATAAGTGTGTACATCATTTAAAAATGTGGTATAATATAACAGTAGAGGTGGCTCAGCTTGTGTCTGTACCAAAACTAAATACATGTGAACTAAAATAAGATAGTATATAGTGCGTCCAGTAGTGCTGTACCACTTAAATTTTGAAAAAAAAAACACAAACAAACGCGTTTGCGTTAAGTCTCAATTTGTATGGCAACGCGAGCAGTGCCTCTGGTGGCCTTTGGTGGTAACTATTTTTTGCCGTACAAATTGAGACTAAACGCAAACGCGTTGGCTCGTGTTTTGTTTCGAAATAAGTTATACTAGAGGTACTGGTGTGGTGTTTACCTGAGGGTGCGGCGGGTAGGGCGGCTGCAGCGGGTTGGTGCCGTTGGGCGCGGCCTTGGGCAGGCAGCGCACCAGCTTCGTGCACAGCCCGTCCGCGTCCTTCAGGTAGTGCTGCGGGCAATACACGTTTCATAACACACATATCGTGCACGCCTTTTACACACACTACCCACAAAACTAAGGAGACGCAGGGTGGGTCGAACCAAACCGTCCGTAATCGTCGTCGTTAAAATCTGATTGTATGGAACGTTTGACAAGTTTCTTATGTGATGACAGCTGCCGGCGCCATATTTAACGTTGATCGGTCTGTAATCGAAGGTTGGTGCAACCCAGCCTAAGTGTGAAATGTGAATTAGATTGAGGAAGCATAAAATTTATTTCATGATTATTCAGATTTTTTTACGTTTAACATTAGAGATCCTAAAGTATTCCTGTTTGGTTAAATAATTTGAATTATTTTTTTTCACTGTGTAGCCACTATGAGAAGCAAGCGGACAAATATACATAGAGCCCACTTCAGTACGGGACCGTAGATATGAAACTTCGTTTCTATGCAAAAGGTCACATGTAACGTCCTAGGCGAGTTGAATCGGAAAATGCCCTTAGACAACGATTTAAATATTGGTTATCACTCACATGTATTAAATCAGTCATGTTGTCAAAGAACTCCTCGTCGTCGATGGTGAGCCGCTGCGTCTGACTGTCCGGCACTGTCGCCCATTTCACACTGAGGAAAAACAAATTCACAAAGTTGTTAAGGTTATCGGGTAGAGATCGCTCTTTAGCGATAAGACCGCCAGTTGTTTATCTCTACTTATGGTGTTTTTATTATTAAAGATAAGAGTAAGAGTAGGAATTTTGTTTCAGGCAAGGCAATATATAGCGAAAAATTCAAAATAAATTAATGTAAAACATGCAGATTTAAATTTAAACGACTTTCATTTGGTCTAATAATGTTTGTTTCATTACGCGCTGAAAAAAAATTGGTGGAATTTTTTCTCTTCATTCATTCCTTTCATCCCTACACTTAAATGAGACATAAAAGTATGTACCAAGAGTAAACCTTGAATTGATTACTCTTAGGGTGGTATTCCAATACAATTTCGTGGTCCAATATTTGATCAAATTTTTTTGACGGACGCCCATTCAATTTATTTATTTATCGAATATTTTATTTTTATTTTATTTTTCATGTGCAGCCATATTGATTTTAATGTCATCCAATCTTAAATCAAATGTAAGTGTTCCTTCCAGTTTGATCTCATCATTCAATTTCTTTGATCAAAAGTATATTGGACAAAGATATTGCACAAGTGGAATACCACCGAGCCGAGTTGTGTCAAAGTAATGCGTACAAAAAACAACTTAATCGTGCATGTAAGAATATACAAAATAACTCGTACCAACAAGGTCCTTCTCTGCCGTCTCAAGGAGAAAAACCATAAGTGACAAAAAGTAAGTTTCGAGATAAAGCCAAAAAACTTTAGATTTCTTGTAAATTATGCACTTGTGGTTGTCTAAATCGTGATCTACAAAAGATATAGTACTATATCTCCTAGAGAGAAAGATTACATTTTTTTTCCTGATTACAAGGCTGGTAATAAGTCCATTTTGCAAAAAATGTCACTTATGGTTTTTCTTCTTAAGACGGCAGTTCTGTGGTGGCGCTGCCGTCCTTTAACTTTTACGACGACCTATGGTTATGTTAAGTAATGTGCATTTTGCTGTTGCCTGAACGCTAGCGTTCTCTCGAGTACAATAGCAGAGTACAACACGCCACACCACTTCCCAGTAGTAAATAAAATATGTCTATGTCAGTAGTACCCACGACATGGGGTCATGACACCAACTGACATAATACCACATCACAATGATGGGCCCCGGACTACTGCTACTAGACAACTATGAGGTACTGACCGGTAATGCTCGACGCGGCCGCGGAAACGCACGCAGAGCGTGTGGTCGCCGGGGAAGTTGGTGCTCTCGCGCACCAGGAACACGCCGTCCGGCGAGTTCGACAGCAGCGCCTCCGCGCGCTCCCGCGAGATGGCGCCGTGGTGCCAGCTGAAGCAACACAAACATACTAGTAAATAAACAAATATACTGAAAAATATCTCAGGCAAATTTCACTAGTTCCAAATTGAGCATAGTACAGGTGCCATTGGTGTTGGTGCACAGTTTCTTCGTTATGCAATGTCAATAAAAAAGTATGTCCAGTCCATATACTGAACTTATTTATCTCTTCTAATACTATTGGCTCTGTGAGCTGTAGACCTTGCGAGTATTTTTTTTATTTCCCAAATACAGTATCAACGAAAAAATTAATATAAATATTGAACCTGCATACAATATCTCTGAGGGGCTACTCCGAACTTCGTATCATGCCGTCCCTTTCACTCTCGTGTTATTCGCTATATAAGTGAGACGGACGGAAGTAATGTTTGTGAATTTGTATGTTATGGATAAGATCTGGAAACAAATTTTCCGTTTCAAAAGATCTTTTCATCTGGTTTAAAGTCATACCCCAAAAATACATCTGCGTTAAATGAATTGATAAATACTAAAAATCAACTCAAGCTTCAAAAAATTTAAATTTTACCCGGGCTGTTGTATACTAATTGGGATTAGGATATCGCGTTGTACCTGATTAAACTCTTGGCTCCTATCGTTTAAAGTTGTGGTTATTGGCATTGCAATTATGGTTTTCCCTCAAATGAGCACGCGTATCTTCGTAGCTACCTAACTATTCAACTAAATCATTTACATCGCATAAACACTTTGCACATAACTTATTGTTATAAATGTTCAATACACAATTTTTTGTTACCTAAAAATATATCTACAAAAATATATTACTATAGACATATAAAGTACATGTGATTCTCTTTAAAATTTGCACATTGCACAGAATATGCAAATTATAAAAAGCCGAATTTTACATTACAACGAACTTACAAGTATGTAAGTCGTGTTCTCTTCATTAATTTTTACGGTGCCCAACAGGGTCTACATCATCATGCTCCTAGCGTTATCCCGGTACAGTTGCATCCTGGAGGATGCCTGGGGTCCACTATCTAATCCCAAGATGCGGCGTAGGCACTAGTTTTTACGGGAGCGACTGCCATCTGACCTTCCAAGCCGAGGGGAAACCAGACCTAATTGGGATTAGGCTTGTCAAGTGAGTGGGCAACTTGACTGATAGAAGTTCTCAAGCCGCCCGAAGGCCTCTAACTTGGCTTAACGACTGCTATCATAGACAGTAGCCGGGATCAACGGCTTAAGGTGAATTTGAAATATTTGGGAATTATTTGCAAATATACAAAGAAACGCAGGATTCTTGACAAGACAAAACTCAATTTATTTCTTCTGACCAGATGACATTTCAGCATACATAAAGTCCGTACACACCAGCTCCTCTACCCTTAATTGGGGAACCTGGGACAATCATACAAAACAACTAAATTAAACCTTATAATTAATATTTTTTCGAGGTCTCAAGACTCGTCAGTTTTTGTGATTCTTCTGACAGTTTAAGTTGATTGTAGGCCTGACTACAATCTAATTTTGAATATTGTTGACCGTTGCCCAGCTTTACAAACACTTCCTCTATCCTCGGCAATGGGTATTTGTCAACGTAAATATCGTTATTCAACGTTACAGAGTAATCCGCGCAAATTCTAATACTACCATTTGATTTCGGCACAGGCACAATAGGCGTCGCGTAATCGCTATGATTTACTGGTTCCAGTATACCAACCTCAACGAGTCTTGCTAGTTCGGCCTCTACTGCATCCTTAATAGCGAACGGTAAAGGGCGCGCTTTACAAAATTTCGGTCTCGCACCTTCCTTCAGCCGTAAACTAACTTCAGAATGTGTATAACAACCTAACTCCTTGTTAAATAAATCTTTATAATTGTTGACGAGTTCTTGTAACTCTGGATTTTTAACTGAAAGCAAATCAATTTTATTTGTAGCAGAAGTTATACTCAAATTGAATATAGACATAAACTCTCGACCCAACAAAGGAGATCCACCGTTTTCAACTACATAAAACCTGATATCTTTAGTCAAACCTTCATACGTGACCTGGGTATGAAAATGTCCTAAGGGTGAAATCTTATGCCCATTGTAAAAACACATTTTAATGCTAGTCTTCACAAGTGGTTTGTGCGAAAAAAAAGCAGAGTATAATTCGCTTGAAATTACGTTTGCGCTAGACCCAGAGTCAATTTCCATAGTTAAGTTGGTACTACCATCAACAATTATAGAAACTAGGAAAGGTTCGTTATTAACTGACCTTAAGTTGAACAGCTGACAATCTTTACAGTCACTACAAACAGTTGACACTGCGTCGTTGGAACTAGAGGGAGGCTCCACGTTAATATTCTTAACAGCTCTAGTCTTAGAGCCGCACATTTTCATCAAATGGCCCTTCTCCTTGCACCTTTGACAGCGATAGTTCTTATAGCGGCATGTGTCGGCCGCATGGCTCTTCATGCCGCAAACCGCACACCGATCTTCTTGTTTGAACACCTTGCCGGGTGCGCCGGTTCGACCTGATCGCGTCCAAAACAATGGCTCCTCCTTAGATGCCGCCACGGCACACGGCGTAGTCGCGCGCGCCTCCTTCGCGACCACCGTCTGCTGCGCGATATCCAAAGCCTTAGCGAAAGTTAGCTTCGTTTCGTCCTGCTCGCAAACTCGATCCCGTACAGCTCCGGGTTTCAGCCCGAGTACGACCCGGTCGCGGTACACCGTGTCCAGGCAAGCTCCGAAGCCGCAGTGTACAGCCAGGCCTCGCAGTCGAGCTGCCCAATCCTCGACACTTTCCTCCTCCGCTTGCATTGCGTTGTAGAATTTACTACGATCCGCAAAAGTCGCTCGCTTGGGGGTCAGGTGTTTACTGAGCACTTCTATCAAATCATTAAATGATGAACTTTCTACTTCTTTCGGGTGATGTAAATTCCGAAGTAACAGATAAGCTTCGTCTGACAGATGAGTCAATAAGACGGCTCGCTTTTTGTCTTCTGAATTTATTTCATTAAGACTAATGAACTGTTTCACCTTGTTGCAAAATATTTCCCACTGTTGGGATTTGGGTTCAAAGACACTTAAAGTGCCGATACTCATCGTCGCCAATTGAAATATTTGGGAATTATTTGCAAATATACAAAGAAACGCAGGATTCTTGACAAGACAAAACTCAATATATTTCTTCTGACCAGATGACATTTCAGCATACATAAAGTCCGTACACACCAGAATTCCAAAGCACGGGAGCGCTCAGCTAATAACCACTCAAAGCGGTCACCCATCCAACAATTGACCTCGCCCGACGTTGCTTAATTTTATTTTTACGTTGCTAAATTTAATTAAGTTTTATTCCCATTACTTAGCAACTAAAACTTAAGTTTACCTAATCCCCTGTAAACTAACATTGTGAAATGAAATAAATGATTCAGTATTGAGTACATTCCGGATCCGGACAATTGATAATTTATCACTACACGTTTTTCCTTATGTAAAATTATGTAATAAATGCCTTATGGGTCGATAAAAAAAATTAAAAAACCGATTGTTACGAACGATGTCTGATGGTCTGAACATTATAGATACGAGTAGATACTTCTCGAACACTCGTTCCACTGCGGTTTTTATGATAACGATAATGATCCTCATGCTACCGAGATACTTATTTTAATTAATAGAAACACTGCAATAAAAACAAACCATTATTGTTACATGCAACATCGCAGTTGTCATAACTTTTTGCTAAATAGCAACAAATTATCGATTTCATCGTTCGGTAGTTGAAGCGCATCGGGCCGGTTAAATGATTGGGTAACGCAAACTCGAACACGTAAATCACTAGTTATTAGTATTTGTAAATATTTACTGTAGCTCGTCGTACGCGACGGGAGGTATGAAGAGGTACACTTTGTGGGGCCGGCTGAAACACGGGCTAATGTCGCTAATCATCATTCACTACTGCCAGATATGAATGGGTATATTGCGATTAACAGAGATAACGCCATATTTATCTGTACCGTGAAAGTGTCAGATCGCACGTCGGAGTTCAAATTACAAAGATAAAGACACACCAACATTAGTGAGAATAATTTTGTGGTTTTGGTTTGTGTATATGGTGTGGTTAGGATATCAAAAACCTATCCTAGATTGTAGTCAGTCATTGCTTAATGTGAAAGTTACTTTTTCTTATATTTATATTTAAACGGATGAGAAAGAAAACGTAACCAAATTAATATTTAGACATTAAATAAATAACTTTTAATTAAAAATAAATGCAGAAGCTAAATGCATTAGTTCTGACTATATTTCATATACATACTTATGACTTTCGATTGCAAAACGCATCTATAAGAAGTCGGGCTAAGTTATCAGGTTATCACTTAGCTCGCACACATCCACACACGTTTCTCATATAACGCGTACGACCAAACCCCTTGACCTACCTATCCGGATACTCGAGTCACTGTATTAGTAAACAAAATAAAAGCATCTCGAAGTGCAAAACAGTAACAAACATTTGTCATAACTATTTGAGATTCACAAGTGATAACATATACTAACAACACACGAACATTACTCGCTACATATTGGAAGGTAAAGTGTATAGTTTAAGGTCAGATCAAAATCAAAAAATAAAAAACATTCAGGCCGCCTGGAATGCCACCGTCAAAATATAACGTTACATATAAATTCCTTTATATGTAGAGATTCAAACATTTTTAACACGTTCCCTGTCCGGGTGCCACATTTTTTTCAGGAGTCCATGCTCCCACTATGATATACTGACTGAATGCGCAAGTTGGACTTGTGACATTGTCAGATCGTTTTGTATGGGGACAAGGAACGTGTTAAAAGTAGAAACAGACAGAAAAGACCGCACAGAGGGCATACCGCGAACCGAAAACGAATGAAGTTCGAATGTCTCCTTCTCTGTCGCACTTGCCAATGCGTGCGACAGAGAGGAGATATTTGAACTTCGTTCGTTTTCCGTTCGCGGTAGCCCCTCTGGTCATATTCAGCCAATTCAACTCGTAACGTTCGAAATGCGACGTTTTTATACGTGTCTCAAATAATTTGCCTTTTTCGGTGGAAAAATGCACTTGCGATTCTGTTTAAAATAAACGCCGGGAAGGCATGAAGTTTTTGACGTTATAAGTTGTAAGTCTAATTTCGTCTTATTTCCCCCATTTTTGAGAAAAGCACTATATTATCCTGGCCCGGAATGGCAATTTTAGGATTCGTATTAAAATTAAACGGACTCACAAGCTCGTCCCCTTAAACAAATGTTCAGCCAGCATTTTCCTCCTTTCCGACCACGGAATAATGTACTATTAAATTATTGATACCTTGGTGTCGTGGTGAGCGGCGAAAAACGCTGTAATGTGACGTATTCTGGCTGCCTGGTACTAAAAACCCTCACGAGGCGGTAGACGTTAGTGCTAAGATTACGAGGTTTTGATGCATGGAGGCTAATGGACATTGGAGTAACATCTTTGTCTTTAGTGGTGGCAGTTGAAGATAGTTCAGTTGAGTTCCGTGTGCTTAGAATATGGAGCGAATTAAATTTACGAAGCGAATGAGAATGACCGAGCACAGTTTTTTTCACAGGCAGTATCAAGGACGCATATTTCACACGCGATATTATGGGCGCAGATTTTCCGAGTACAGACGGTATTAAGGGTGCTAATCCCATGGGTGCAGGCTGTGCTAAGCGCGTAGATTTCACAGGCACAGGCGGTTTCAAGGTCGTAGACTTCTCGGGTATTGGTGGTAATAAGAACGCAGTTTTAACGGGTAAACGCGGCTTCAGGGTCGCAGATTTCACGGGTAGTAGCGGTATTAAGGATATAGATTTCACAGGTACAGTGGGTTTCGACAGCGCAGATCTCACGGGTACAGGCGATTTTGACAACGCGTGTTTCACTAGTGTTGTCGACTTTAGGAGCGTAGACTTCATGGGCACGGACGGTTTTAAGAGTGTAGGTTTCACTAGGATACATTTCGCGGATACAGAATTAACAACTTTAGAGTCCTCGTGTTTCACATGTATGCAATTTACAGCAGGCTTTGGGGTTGCCAATAGAAATTCCTTTTCAAAGTTTGGAGTCGAAGAGTCATCAGACGTGGTGATCACTGGATGAACTGGTTTGGTTAGTACTGTCGTTGTTTCTTGTCCGGGATCCTGTGGGTTTACAAGGGATGCAACACCATGGGCACTAGATTCGTTAATCAGCTCGTAGCGCGGAGTTAGCTCTAAATTTCTGGTGGAGAAAGCACGTAGTACGGTATCGATAGTTTCTATTAGTATACGCACTTTATCACGAATAAAATGGCACTCAATTTGCGTTTCAATGTTAATGATCTCCTCTTTAAAATCTAATATGATGTTTACTAATTTTGTTATAACCTTATTTGTCACCGGGTTTGTTATGGATGGTATCATTATGCTAAAGTTTGTTGTATTTTTTTATGTAGTTGATATTTTGTTAACAATCGTGAGTATACGTTTGACAAGCGCTGCCGACTAATGCAAAGGCTTCACTAACAATATTGTATCCGTGTTATTTTATGTTCTACATTTATTGTGTCCTATTTTCCTTTTGATTGGAATATTATTAATTTATCATTATTTTGTATTCACATAGACAACACTCATGTATAACAGAATGATTCTTTACGTGATATTAATATTTTTATTATAGCATGTAGTTTTATAATATTTGTGTATTAATTCAGCGCGATACACTAACACAGCAGTGATCTCTGTATGTTTAGTATATAGTATACATATTCGCAGTAGATACTGATAACATTAATTATAATATCCTTTATTGTGGCTTTGATGACCATGTTAGGACTGACGGTCCTAATAGGAAAAATACGCTTATTACGTACATGTTGTTGTTATCGAAGTCTGGGAAATATGTGTCAAAAATTAATATATTAAATTATTATATATAAGCATGGACCCGATAAAGGCGATAAATAACTACGGCACGAGTAAAATTAATTGGAATAAGGACTTAATCTGAGAATAAGAGAATTCTTAGAATTAAGCATGTCATAAGTCCTGTAAGTTCCAGGAAAGCTAGCTTCGGCTCACCATTTTTAGGGTTCCGTAGTAAACAAGGAACCCTTATAGTTTCGCCATGTCCGTCCGTCCGTCCGCCCCCCGCTTTTCTCAATAACCGTTAGTACTAGAAAGCTGTAATTTGGCATGAGTATACATATCAATGACGCCGACAAAACGGTATAATAAAATCATAAAAAAAAATTTTTTTTTAGGGTACTTCCCCTACATGTAAAGTGGTGATGCAATTTTTTTTCCAAACCCCATCGTATCGTTGGATAGCTCTTTCAAAAATATTATAAGGTTTCTAAAAACATTTTTTGATTCAAGAATCGGCTGGCGTGATATTAAGCTTTGAAGTGATAAATTAAATCTGTCACTATTCTCGAAACCTCGTATCTCAGTACTGAAACGATGCTGATATACGCGCTTTATTTTAAATAGGTATTTGTTACTTAGTGACTTTTGCTTGTCAACCGACGATTTATTCGTTATTAAATTCGGACGTGGGTAATATATTATATGTTGATTATTAAATAAATGTCTTTGCGATTAATATATTGATTGATCAACTGAAGATCTTACACATTTTACAATACTTATTGATAATTATAACGCATGAAGGCGTACTTCTTTGATCGAAATTGACACAATATATATATATATAGGCCAAGACAGGGAACTAAGTACTGGTCTTCGTTCCGAATACTTAAAAATGCTTCCACAGTCATATCAGGATACTAAGAATGTGAATTGCCTATTTATTTCTCTGGAGATTGAAGTGAATTGTGATGTATTTATTCTGCTATAGTACTCGTATTATGTAGGATACTCACGGGTATTGGGTCATGTTGGTGAGGCGGGTGGCGACGGGCGGCGGGTTCTGGCACGTGGAGCTCACCAGCAGGTCACTGGGCCCCTTCGCCGCGCCTGCAACAACACATTACAGACATTACAATCCGTGACCACCTAGAACAGTCTTCGGGTTTGGGTGAAATCGTTGATGTTGGTATAAGAACGCGTTAGAGCAAGCGAGAAATAAGTACGGATCGAAAGATTGTTTTCGGTGCTCGCAATTGTAGCACCCAAGGCATAACACAAGAGATAAGACCTAAAGCATTTATTCACTAAATAGTTTACACATTTAATATTAACCGGTTACTGTACTGAGGGAACTGTTGGACTAGCATAATATATCCTATTAAAATAATGTAAGTAACATGTTAATTAGAGCGAGGGAAAAGTTTTTACAATTTCCGATATCAAAATAGTATGAAACAACCGTTACAAGAATAACCGAAACGTGGTAAATGAGGCATTGTTAATTGATCGTGCCAACTAAATAGCAATAATGTGTTTGAAATAGTTAATTGTATTGCAGGTGTGTTTTGCGTGGCGCCATGTGTGAAATGTGCCGATCACACGCGTCGCGTGTTAATGGGTACTTGTTCTTGAACTGCTATGATCTAGGCCATAAGTTAGAAATTGGGGGTCCACGGGAGGCGCGTAGGTATTAGTAAGTACATTAGTACACTTTAATGAACTTACATATAGGACAGCTATTTCTTGAATTACTTGATGCACAAGAAGGCGTTACAAAAAAACAGTTTACAGATCAGCATCTAGGTTACTAGTTTATTAAAATGGCACAAGCACCCTAGATTATAAGATGTACTTCTTCAACTAGGGTTCTCTTCAGCTACTCTTCTTTTTCTTCTTTTGGTCTTTACACTTGATATCTCCCTCATTTGAGATAGAAAGAGGAGGCATCTTAATTCCATAATGTTATTTTTATCAATTATAATTTTGATAAAAATAACATTATGGAATTAAGATGCCTCCTATCTTAATTCCATAATGTTATTTTTATCAATTAGGCTTGAATACTGTAAATTATATATAAAACGAAAAGTCACGTATTTCGTCCCGCAGATCACGGTCACTATTGGTCTACGAATGTAAATCTTTCAAATTTTACATGGGATCTCGGAAACGACACTTAAAAAATTTTGATGAAAATTCGCTCTGTATGTAGTGTTTTCTGGGTCTAACAATCGGTCTAGCTTGGTCTCGGTCCCGGGAAAACGTCAAGCTTCGCTCGGTCTCCCAGGTATTATTAGTATAAAAAATTGTTGTTAATAAAAAATGCTAGTTCCACTGGACATGCAAAAAATTGCGCGTGTCCACGAGACAATGGTCCAGTGAAATATTAAATAGTTTAACTAGCTAATATGTATTTAGGTATTAAATGTATAGTTGTAATATATTTATTGAAACGTTTTTGTACACGGTGTAAGTTTGTGTATCTCGTTCGTGGTATTTGAAGAACACAGGTGTAACGTAAGCGCCTGCCGTCATAAGGTCCCTTTCGATGTGGATTATCACATATTTATTATTATTATTCTCTTTATTTATTTTCCTTCTTAGGCTAGGTTTTTACAATATCTTTATAAAAAGTAAAATATAAAAATACACTTACAAAGCATAAAAATATTATAATATTCTAACCTAGGGTGTCGCCGGTAGTGAGGCGGGGCCTAAGCTACCGGTGGTTAGGGCGACAGAGAGAGGAACTTCCTGACTATCCGCGCCGTGTCCAGGAGTACCGCCTTCTGTATCTGACCCTTGACCCAGCCATCTAGGGAGAGTCTCTTGAGGTGTTGGTCGAGACTCTTCGCTATTAGAGCGTTCGCACAGACGACTATCGGGACAATGATCGTTGAATCAACATCGACAACATCCCACATGGCGGTCACCTCGTGTGCCAAGTCTAGGTACTTGCTGACTTTGTCCTTCTCGGCCTTCAGAGGTTCTCGTCATGGGGGATGGTGATGTCAACAAGCACTGCCTGGCGCTTCGCTCGATCTGTTAGCACGATATTAGGTTTATTGGCTACAATAGTCCTGTCCGTGATGACAGATCGATCCCAATAGAGCGTGGCACGATCATTTTCGAGAACTAGCGCAGGTGTATACTTATAGTATAGCACTTCGAAGTTCACAAGACCGTATAGAAGAGCAAGTTGCTGGTGAATGATTCTGGCTACTAAGTTATGTCTGTACAAGTACTCGCCGTTAGCAAGATGACCACCACCAGAATTAATATGCCCGAGTCGGCGGGACTGCGGCATGCCCGACAAATGTCGACCGTACCGTCCTTCAGGATATAGTTCCGGTAGTTGTTCGTCATGATAACATAGACCGCAATTGCACAGACAAAACCTTCGGTTTCCCCGAAGAGATCCCCGAAACGTTTATTATTGTTATTATTATGCACTTGGCACTACGACAAGATTGGCAATCAATATGTCAATAAGATTATTCGTAGGTTCGTCATCTCTACAATGAACAATCTGTTTTATCTTGAATGAAGAGGAAAAGTTTGAAAGGTTCCCACTCTCTGCTCAATAAGCCAGCGATTGAGACAACTTTTCCTATTGTATCGGCTCAGTTTTGCCATAACAGCTCTATTGTATGTTTTATGGCAGAGCTGAGCGCGTGACACAGCGTGGAAAGTGTATCTTTATGCTATGGTCGATACACGAGACTACAACCTTTTATACATACTCCTTCAGTTAAATTGTTTTATCAGGTTTTATGACGGTTTAACACACATCGCGTATCGATAACTAGGTATCATAAAAAAGACATTTATTAACTGATCATAACGCACATTTCTATTTGCGACACTGGAAAGTCAAACTGTCCAGCGTGAAATTTTCCCAGCTCAATTAACAATTTTACAGAAATATGATTTTCAGAGAGATTATTCCACAAGCCTTTTACATTGCTAAAAAATACTTATTAATACTGATATAAATTGTAACTATTGGAACTTGTGGGGTACATGGGTTATATTTTTATCCCACGGCTCCGCGTTATTTGCATTACGCATCCTTCAGTGATGAGCCTTGTTCAATCTTCACTCGAAACATTGTTTTGTGTCTCAGTTTATCAAGCTAAAGCTAATGTGGTTCATATTCATATTTATTCATAATAATTCATATTACATGTCAAAAATATCATCATTATAACTTATAAAAATTGCATAATACATTTACATAATTAAATTAAAAATTAAAGCTTACAAAAAATTGTAAGTAATTGTACAATGTACATGCATCTCAAAGCTCTTTCGTAATAAATTCATAGTAACTACAGAAAGTGTGTTCGATAAGCAACAACTTCAGTCCTGATTTAAAACTGGCCAGCGACGGTGCATTTATAGTCTGTGCCGGCAGTCGGTTGTACACGACTGGACCCATAACATGCGTGAGTTTGCTAGACTTCGCTAGTCTGCTGAACTCCCACAAGTCTGTGAGCTTTACGTAGGTTCCAGCCGTGTAAGTCTGCTCCCCTCGCGTATTCGTGTAAATGACACCGCACATATGTCGCCACCTGAAGTATCACTACAGAACGCAGAGTGAGTATCCCAAGGGATCGGAAGTATGGTCTTGCGGACGCGATTTGGCCTGCCTGTCCAATCGCTCGTACGGCTCTTTCCTGTATACGAAAGACACGCTCCCAGTCGGCAGCGCGGCCCCATAACTCTGCACCGTATTGTAGAAATCGATTCGTATGTAGTAAACGTAGTCGAAATAATAAAGACGAGTAGTTACCAGCCGTGGTCTGTGAGGCGTGCATGGCGGCCGAGGCGGGGCCCGCCGCGCGGGATGACGGCATCACATTCTGTAACACAATATTTTATCACTATTGTTATCACATAGGTAACGAACGTGTCGTTCGCTCGCGCGCTTTTCAAGCATGAAAACATGGGAGCTATGCTAATAAGGCTTGAAAGGAATGTTCTTCAAATACCAATGAACTTATATATATCAGGTATGCGAAAAATTAAGCCAACGGAATTTTTACAGAAATTCTGTCCTAATATTGAGAACGTGGTCGCATCGTATCGGGAATAAAGCGGCTTTCGAGTGGGAATAAAATATGTAAAGCTTGTCGTATTCGCACTTACGTTGTGTGGTACAGAGGTCTGCAATGCGGTGGGAGAGACGGGCGCGTGCGGCCCATTGCTGCCGGTCACACCTCCCCCAGACTGAAAAAACACTTTTTTTTATTTATCTTTCGACTAGTATATTGAAGTTATTTTGGTTATTCAAACTATCTACCTATTTGATTTGAATAATTTCATGCCTGATTATAACAATTCCTAACTGTTTGGAGTAATTGAATGATCCACCATTACCCTAATAACAGATATTTTTTAAATAGTAGAAGTAGAAAAGGGGAGTAAGTAAGGGAGTCAAGGACAAAGAAATTTCTTTGTCCAAATTTATTTGACGGAGGCAAATTCCATTTATCCAATATCTTTGTCCGAGTTTATTTTATTTTCATGCATAGTGTTAACGCCTCTTTACGGCGTTACGGCGTTGCGCTAGTTGGCCGGCGATATATTATTGACATTCGCAATTCAAGAACACATAGCCTTATTGATTTTAATGTCATCTAATATTTGATCAAATGTCGGTTTTGCTGTCATCTGCTGAAGGTCATAAAATTTGTTTGATGAAATTTCTTTGACAATAAATTTTATCCAATATCTTTGTCCAATGTAGATTTTATCAAAGTTTGGACATATAAATTGGACAAATATATTTGACTACCATTTCAAAGTTCTTTGTCCAATCTTTGATCAATTTCCTTTGACGGGCCCATTCCACTTATCCAATATCTTTGTCCAAGTTTATTTTTTTCAGTCGTAGCCATATTGAATTTAATGTCATCTAATGGTGGCTTTTATACTTTACCGTGGACATGCATGATTTACCGTAGGCTCGCTGTCTTCCCCACGATATGATATCGTGACGATAAATGCGTGTGTTGTGCGTAAAGATACGAAATTGTAGCTGTGTGAGTGCTGTCACTGTTAATGGCAGCGTTTGCCGTATTTTCAGCTAAAACTCCATTTTTTTGACTCTGAAATTTACCTTTACTTGGATAACGTCAATAATAAACAATTTAACGTTAATAATAAATACTTTAAAACGGCATTTATGTATGATGTGGGATAAAAAAAAAACTTGTCGTCACGGTAAAATCGGCAAACTATAAAAGCGTCATGCATCGACGTCTACGATATTATCGTGGATGGTAACGGAAAAATCGTAACGTGGAGATAAAAGCGACCAATCTTTGATCAAATGTCGATGACCCGTCCAAGTTTGATGAAATCATACAATTTCTTTGATCAAATGTATATTCGACAAAATAATTGGATAAATGGAATACCACCCTAACAGAACTTCGCTGTCAGTGTCATGTCTATCCACTGAGCGCGGGGTACTAATTAGATAATACGTTTGGCAGGTTATTCACAGGGATCAAGCCCTCGAAGTGTTTCTTTTTTGATAATTGATAAGAACAATCACTGGACTGGAGGAACGATGACTTGGGCGATTTAAAATTCAATATTCAAGCTGAAACTGAGCGTTACTAAATATGCAACAGTACCTGGTTTGTTTGAGCTTTGATTTAAAACGTTTCAATCGATGTGCACGCGAAAGTAAGTAAAGTGGGTATTTTACCGAGAATATACCCAAGTTTGTGCGTTAGATTACTCGGAATGAAACGTGGGAAGCTTACGAGTCTATAATCCAAATTTATTGCCTCAATAACAGTTTGTAAGCGAACAAGCCGTGCAAAGGCAATTAAATACACCGGTCCGTTTGTACTGCTGCTTGAAAACATTCGAATTATCTCGTAAATATAGTTTTTCAGTGAATGTTGTATATCAGTCAGTATCATTATTATATTAAATTAGTAAACACACCCATCCAGGATTCATGCATTTGCACTTGAAAAAGCAAAGTTGTTAATTTATAAAGTGAGTTTTGTAGTGGCTTCCATTTTCATGTATTAGTAAAAGCAGGGCATCATTATTGTCAATGGAAATAATGCAAAGCAAAAGTAATTAGACATTTTACTACATTTTTATTAAGTACCAATTATGTGTACCGCAAATTTCCTTACGTTCATCATGAGATGTGTCAATTGGGCGAGATTAATCGCGCGATCAGTTCAACATTCAATTTTAGATTCTACATGTGCCACACACGTCACCAATGTATTGCTGAAAGACTAACCGCAATTTAATAAGTTTGAAATAGGTACGTCAAGTTTATTGAACGATATTGTTATGATTGGTCGAGAACCTACACCAGCAGTGGCAGCACCGAAAACTACAAAGCTTCTTTTGACTTGAAGCTAGAATGCGTTTTATATTATAGGTCTGCTGTAAAAATTAGTTTTGCGTGACGTATTCTTATCACTCGTATTATTTTAGAATTCAAAAAATGAAATAATTTAGTATGTACAATTGTACACTGACCGGTAGTTGCTGCGGCGGTTGCGCGCGCTTGAGGCGAGCGGGAGCGGTGGGCGCGGGCGTCGCCGACGCGGAGTACCAGCCGCAAGGGCCCACGCTGTGCTGTAACACAGAATAACCGGCTCAGCCAAATCTGTCACAGTTATCTACTCCCAGTGTAGAGCTGGGAACAAGCCCACCGATAAGAAAAAGCACAAAATAAATAATAGTACTGCTATTACAGAAGGTCCTCTCTTCAGTATAACAAACTCGATGTTTAACATCAACAAACTTCAAATCATGGCATCCTTGCTCGTGCGCGCTCGTTGCAGAGTACGTGTTATTTCGTTCCCGCGATCGTCTCTATCGACACCTCGGAGGTGAGAGCCAAACTTAGCCGAAGCGACCAGACCAGAGGAACAGGCCTTGTAAAAGTCTAGTTCTACCACGACCATTCCGACACAAAGAGCGTGAGAAGAGCCTGTTGTTGTTATCCAAATGGGACTGGACTGATTTCAGTGTACACCAAAGTCTTGTGCTGGCGGTGTGCTGGTCAGTTACTGACCATGATTTATTTCTTAAGCATTCAATCCTGCGACACTTCACTATTCAATTCATGAGACACCTGGAAGTTCCATCATAAATCAGCTTGTGTAATAAAAATAACAACAGATTTTCTGAACTTTTTTCAATCATTGCGCTTATCCAAGTAGTACTATAATATATAGTAGTATTAGTATTCTTAGGTAAAATTGGTTATTGCGCTTAGCCTGGTTCGAGCTTCAGGGCAACCTCTAATTTGTGTTTATTGTCCATATAAATAAATACAGTAGGTATAGAAGAGACAAGTGCCGCGAGACGCGTCTGTTCTGTATAAATCAGTGGCGTGGCGCCATCCCAGTTCAGCAGACTGGGCCGTCCGTGGCTTGTAGCTTCTTGAACTTTAATTGCAGCTTTAATGCCAACGTAGAATAGAGGGCATAGGCAAGGGCGTGACATTTTTCTGTGTTTCTAATAAGTGACCGTTAGGACGTTATTTAATTCTAATAGGTACATACCTAAAATACAAGAATAATTATAATCTGTAGAGATTATTAATGATAGGGCCGGTATTCGACTTTCTTATCTGGATAGACAGAGAAATGAAATGGCGGGGACTATACAGTTTTTGAACTGCTGGTGATTTGTCTTTTCGGCTGAGGTACTTATACTGAGCCCAACGTTTCAAAAACGATCATCGTCTAAAAAACATTATCGTGTATGAAGAGCGTAACACAGTTTCCGAACTCTAATAAACAATAGCTTCAAAATCGTGACAAGTCTTCACAAACAAAGGCATTTACTTAAAAGACGAATCGTGAATACCAAACAGCTTAAAGAAAAAGTAAACCGCATACCGTCCGCATCGGGGACAGCAGATTAAGCGACACTTCAACCGCGGGTGATAAGCGGCAACTTAAAGTACTTAGTTAATATTTATTAACAACGAGGTGACCCTGTTGCTGCGTGCTACTTCAAAGGGCTACTTTCGCTAATTCTTAAATTCCTTTATTACCTATACAATTTAGACCCATATCCACATATGTCTGTATTTTGATGATATGGCATAAGAAGTAACAAATAGAAGGAAATGATTAAGGGTGCATGCAATATGTATTTTTTCTACTCGTCGACTTCAATGTTTGAATTAAGATATCGTAGACGAAACTAAAATCACATACATTTATTTCTCTATTGGTTTCCTTCAAGTGAACTCTTATGAAATAGACCAATCACATGTCGACTTTTACTGTACTCTTATGAAATTGACCGATTATGTGACGCCGCATACATAGAACAATAGACATCAACGGCGCCTGACCCATGTGCCTAATCTTATTTTCCGCAGGACTAGTTTGTTTAATCAATTTCCGTTGACCCGTAGAAAAAATAGTGTAAGCAATAGTTATACAATTAGCTTCAAAAAAAGCTTATATTATATAACGATTGCATAAACTACTATTCCACTTCAGTATAGAACTAGCGACGTGCCACATAGTGAATTGCATATATTGAGATAAAACTCACATATAGTATTTAATGATACAATGCAACGCACAGCCTTGGCAGCGTGCCAAACCCAACGCGATGCAGGTACGCGACAATAAATTAAGCACGACTGCTCTTTGTACACGCAAATTTCTTATTTTTAGGTTTACTCCACCTTCGAGCTTTGCATTGAGATCAAGATCACCCAAGTCTTCCTTGTTGGTTTCAGTAAAGACCTTGGAGTTTGCTTAATTTTAGTGTGGCACTTGTTTAGATTTTTTAATCCTGTGTTAGTATTAGTAAAGAAGCGCTGGCGGAAGACACTTAGTAGTTTAATCTAGGCTAATATTATTTGCTTAGTTAATAGAAGTAAACATTACATATTTAAAGTTTGCTTATAGTATTTGCAACGTGCAGGCGGCAAGTCTGTGGCGATCAATATTGTCTAACGATATCGGCGCGGAGCTATTTTTGCTACTTGTTTCATTTCACTTTCTATGGCTTTAGATCAACAAGATGCTTATACTGTGAAATTTTGAATACTGTAGCTCCATCCGTTTGGCTGTACAGACAACGGATGGACGGACGCGTGAGTGACAGCAATAGGGTTCCTTTTGTACCCTTCGGTCGGGTACGGAACCCTAAAAACAAAGGAATGTAAAAGCATACTGGCTAAATAGGCCAATAATGATAATGTTTTAGTAGCATTTGATCGAATGTAGCCGTTTTTTATACATAACTTTTTTTTTATAATACGAGGAACGATTACTTACATTAAGTAAATTTAGCAATTGTTATTTTTCCGGATTGGGAATTGGGCTTTCATTATTTATTTTTATAGAAACATACTGTTGAAGTTCTGTCATAAAAATAATCTGTTAATGGCTGAAGCATTATATATTTTATCCTTAGCACACCGCGTTGGCGATGGCGCCTGGACATGTATAGCCGCAACATTACTATGGAAATATTAAGTACCAGCACCGCAAGAGGAATGAGAAGTACAGCAATATACGAGTTAAAACATGGAATTACGGCAATGAGTTAGGAAGTAATAAATCTAATATCCTTTATTTACCTGTGCGAGCGGTGGATGCGCCTGGTGGCGGTGAACGTCAGAGTTCATATCGGGTTCCTCTACCGCGCACTTTTATTCTTCATCATCTGTAACAAACAATCTTAAATCAAAATAAGAATTTCAATTGGCATTCATTGTCCTTGATACTAATAATAATCTAGTTACAATTGGACGAAAACTCCTCTGAAAAAATAATAACGTGTGGAAAGTAACTTCTAAGTAGCTCAGTGAGCCATTCTTCTTTTTCATAACCATAATTTTCAAACAATTTTTTTTAATACAAATTTTTGAATACTTGTGGCCCTTACTTCATGTTTTTGTATTGTTATTTAGAAAGAGGTTTAATTACAGTATCACTTGCGACAGTTTTTGTAATTACCGAACCACGGCTAATATGTTTATAAAAAATGGATTTTACCTCTGTGTTACCCACCTTTTACAGCAATAAGTTAAAATTAAGTATTTTTACCTATAAATTGCTTTTATTAGGTCAATACAATACATATATAGATATTTTAGTAATAGAAAACTGGTCATGAAAAAGTAGAATGACCCCAGTACAAAAGGCAGTTCTTAACGATTTTATTATAATAAAATCGTTAAGAACTGCCTTCCACAAATAAGCGTTACGCTTTCATATTCAACACAATATTTTTACAATGGAAAGGAACCGTCACGATCCAGATCATTTAACCCTTTTAAGCAAACTAGTGAAATAATTGGTTACTTTAAAGCGACGACGATTTGGCCTCTTTGTGGAAGAAAACCGGATGGTTGGTGATAGTTAATTGAGTCTCGGCTTCATACCGAATCGCGTCCCTTTATGTGGGTCAGTTAAGACGCCGGAACCTTACGCGCGGCGCCGTGAGGCACGCATTAACACAAGCCATACTATTCACGGCCAGTCTCGGCTCATTTCACCAGTCGTCTCTAATATATCTTGAGCCAGAAATTGGTTACAAATATGTGTAATCGGAGAGCTCAGTTCGTATGAGCTAAGAAGTTATTGGTAAGCGTTGTGAATACCGGCCGAGCTCTCGACGTGGAAATGGCCAATCGAAATACTGTTAACGTCATTTGCCGCTGTGTGTGCGACCATCATCATTCAGTAACAGTTTACTACGATGAAAATGACCATTGCCTTAGCGCTAACATGCCAATAAATAGAACAGTTTCAACATGACATTATCATTAAGGCTATTACGGTTTGTGGCAACGCGTTGACTGAACGTATAAGGAAATCAGTAAATCACTTATAAAAAAAAATTATAACATCTTTTTGCCGTTAACTGCAGTAGGAATTATGTTTGATAAAGAAAAATGAATAGACGTACAGTAGGTAGGTATAATTAATTATGCAGTATGCATGACGATGACGAACTCGGTAAGAATTAATTACTAGAAGGTCGTAACCATAAAGTGAGCTTAGCTTGTAATGGAAATAACCGATTCGTTCATGGCTGAAATTCTTCCATCTGTAACGCAGAGCAACCGGCTCATCTAACAATTACTATTACCTAATTAAGTTTGACGTAGTAGACACAATCGATGAAAGAATGAGGTTTCGCTAGTGCTAATTCACTATCGTTCTCTTCCTGATGGCATGGATTAGCGAGCGCGGCCGAAGCGTAACGGCAATCGTGACACACCACACCACACGTGTACCCACTTATGTAACGGTGTGCCTACAGGTGTAATATCAATACTAAGCACAAACAACACGAATATTTGCTCGTAAAGGAATAATGGAAATCAATCAATGGGTGCTGTTTTCTACCCAGTACTTCCGTTTTTCTTTCAATAATACGAATGCAATGAACTTTTGACAGATTAGATAAGGATAGAGAACTAGCTGGCGAACTTGAAAGAAGAACATACAGTTTGCAGTCTTTCTAGTAGTTTCAGTTTTGTTTTCATTTGAGAACCCCCATAATACTTAAACTTAAAGAAATTTAATAATCAAAGTAAGCTCTCGTATGACAATATGTGTAACTGTAGTCTAATAAAGTCTTAAATCCCACTTATTTTTCATTAAGCTCAGCGTACTACCGCATTAAACCAGGAGCTAAAGGCAGTCAGGCTCACTAATTGAGTACAGAATTAGAAACGAGGGGCGATCTAGTACGACGGGGCGAGGCGAGCCAGCGGTCTATAAATGTATGACCGGCAGCTCAAACGAAGCGGCACTGCACTGGCCAGGAAACTTATGTTGTATCATGCTTGATACCTACTTTCGTTCTACACACTACATTCCTGAACATAGCTTTGTAGTATAATTAAAGCTTTTATGTCTCGATGCAATATTTTAAATTACAGCTTACAGTTGATATGGAAGCTTTAGTCTTGTGAAAGTAGGTTCTCCGTCGCAACTGAGCGGATATGGTGATTTACCGACGAGGCCCGACCCGGGCCGGGCTCACAGTAAGTAGCCCGAAGTTGCACAAGCAACGCAATAGCTATTACTTTATTAGTTGCAGTTTTTGCTCCACGCGTGACTGCGCGCCTCTGCCGCCTGCGCCTGCGATTGCGTGCAATGTTTTCTACATAACTACGGACCCATTAACATGTTTGTATCACGCTACGTTATGTATACGCAATACTCAAACCTCACGGCCAATTTAAACGTAAAACTAATAGTGATATTGTTTTGAAATATGACGGTTTTCTCGGAATATGCAAAGATTATGCATATTTCCTGCTACACAGATGAGTAGAATATTACTCATTTATTCTAAAACATTGCATTGAAGGTCAGTACCACGTTTAACAAGCACCTAAACACCTAATACGGTGGATCAGGCAAGGAGAACAACACCGAGGCAAGTACGAGTATGACACATCAACATCACTACACATGCTAACACTTTATACCGTTTTAAATGAGAATATTATAATTTAAATGTTTACGCGTTACAAATAATAACATGACGGACACAACAGCCATGGTGGACTGCTTACAGCGAAACTGTTATTATGTTTATTCGTTTCCTAATACCTCCTACACGGCTATGTGTATGTATGGTAGTATTACGACAAACTATAGCGCTAACCGAACAGCAAACAATCGCAACACATCAATTCGACCACTGACATTTGGATTCCATAATTAAAAGTTGTCACATTTGGGATAACAAGGACATTTTTCAATAGAGCGTCCGAGCCAACGACCACTTAAATTCAAAGGCCCAACCAAGTTAAAAAAGTCAGCCAGTTCTTCATTGAGAGAAAAAATATTGTTCGTATTAAAAAACCTGATATCTAAAAGAACGGAATATCAAATTTTATTAAATTTTACATTTTTCTTCTAGGCGATAGTAAATAATATAATTTTAAGGAAATCTTATTAATTTCATCGTATAGAAAATACAAAACGGTTTTACTTCATCCTGAAATTAATATTCTCTACTCGGAATAACTAGAGTTCTACACATTCTATAAAACTTTCCTTGGGTTAGTTGGGTTATAAATGGTGTACTAGCACCAGTATATAAAGATTACTAGATAATACAAATGGGATATATTAAAGTCGGTGGTTACAAATGAATGTTAATAACTAAAAGTCAATTCTGATATCTATTATTGGTAATCTTGTAATAACAAATCCCTTTATTATTCTTATGAGTTTTATACTTATTTCCGTAAATAATAAAATAACTTTATAGACATTAGTAAAGTGTACTAATAACAAGATTTGTAAATGCATCGGCTAACGGCGGACTTGCTAAAGTCGTGTGGGGTTCCTTCCGAAGTTCCGATCGTCTGATGATGAATAATTTTAGATATTTTATTTCTGTATATTTTGTTTTGTCTTTGTTTTTTAGGGTCTTAAACTAACTTTAATTATAATCAGCTGATCGGATATTAATAGAGATAAGTATAGTTCTTTGGGAAACTGTAAAGGTGTCATTCATTTAGAGTGCGGCGAAACGTGCGGTTGATGCCTGCGTTCGAGTGTCTTATAAAAATATATTTATCTAAATTTGTGCGATCAGCTGATTCTATTTAAAGGGTCTCGCCGGGTTTCCATATGAAATCTGCACTGGCGTCTTTTTTGACATTGGTGACTTTAATATGTTGCTAGTAGTTTAAAATAATTTTTGGCCCATTATCAAACCCCTAACTCCATTCGTTTTTGGAAAATGAGGGTTGCAACCCCTAACTTCAAAATTATTTTTCTACGAAACTATAGTTATCAAGCCCTATAGTTATTTAAAAAAATATAAAAAAAATATGTAATGTAAAGATAATTAACAGCTTTCATGTCGCGTTGGTTTCATGTGAATATCTATCATAGTTTCGTAGAAAAATAATTTTGAAGTTAGGGGTTGCAACCCTCATTTTACAAAAACGAATGGAGTTAGGGGTTTGATAATTGGCCAAAAATTATTTTAAACTACTAGCAACATATTAAAGGCACCAATGTCAAAAAAGACGCCAGTGCAGATTTCATATGGAAACCCGGCGAGACCCTTTAATGCAAGTACTAGGCTTACGGCTGTCTGAAAAGCAAGCCCAACTTAAAGATAAATTTATTTTATGCACTCAGGGCAGATGTTTTTTTTCATATAGGTTTTTTATTTTAGGTTTGATTGACTTCTAGATAAAGAATTATGTCATTTAACTTTAAATAAAGTTACTTAATTACTAAGTACTTGATATTTTATTTAAAGTGTATATGCTTTTTACAGCTACTATAGATCTTCCATTAACGTCTTGTTACATTCATACAGACCTTACTTAGATTTAATTTATCATTTCCTATTATTTGAAGAGTAACTGTAAAAAAATAAACAATTAACTCCTTGTACCATGTAAATGTGCATGCTGAAGAAAGCAAGTGTCTCTTCTTGTGAATTTAAATTAGACATAGTGTGTCACACTAAGTCTAATTTTAACTACGTTAAAAATATAACAAGGAAACCTGCAAAATTGGGACAGTGACATGTATGTAACCATAATTGCAATTTACAGATGCACCCGTACCTGGTCCAAGCAATCCAAGCGCGATTGGAGCGTGCCACGCAAAAGATCACGTTAGAAGTGATCGTTCCTTACAGGATCTAAATATGTGTAGTGTGGTTCGATAGCGTTTGGATCGCTTGGATCAGGCTCAGGTGCGGACGCATCTGTACATTGCTATTATGGTTACTTGAAATTAAATCGCAGTTTACTGAATCCCATGAATTATTCTAAACATTTATAATTTCTAGTAAAAATATTAATGATACTATAAAAATACTGATAATAAGAGTGCTGCTTTATTGTTTCCAAGCAAACTATTGTGAATTCTAGTCATGCGATTAGTAAAACCAAAAAACGAAACGCTAGATAAAACTACTCGGCTTAGTAAATTCCATGTGTTTAATAATTCCTAGTAACAGGTATAGTAAGACCCAAAAAAATAATACTAGAAATTAAACAAATATTCTTGTTTAATGTTAAAAGCAAGTATGTTACATATTTGGATTCAAATAAAAGTTTACTTGTTTTTAGTAAACAGTATTGTTTTTCTAAATAGGAATTTTTTTTTGGTGTTAGTAAATACTATTAGTAAAACTGGTTTATAGCCGTTAGTATAACCCCCTTGTCCTGGGATTCACTAAAATTTTACTATGATTAATATTTTTTACTTGTTTCTACTAAATTTTTCTCTCCGAGTTTATTCTAAAATTTAGGCATATTACATGCACCTAATAAATGTCAAAAAACTACCAACGATTAGAAAATAAACCTCTGCCTCGAGAGTCGAGAAGGACCGGCGTAAGAAACTCGGCGAGGCTAAATTGGGGACATACCTACTATTGGAACTTTTTTCTTTATGACATGTGATGATAAACCTTTAACTATAATTAAGGAACTTCATTCTAAAGTAACTACGTTTTTATATTGCATATACCTACTATATAAGTATATATTTATTTTATTATTGATGCCACTGTGGCAATTGGCATTCGACCTTGTGCTGATTGATAGTAAGTAAAGACCGTAGGTTATGGACGCTTGCGACTCCAGAAGTCCAGAACAATCAGAAGCGCGCTTGCATTGAACTCCTTAGTTTTCAAGATAAGAATAAAATTAATTAAAGTCGTACCGCGCGATGACAATAGTGTTTCTCGTCCTTCCATGACTATAATAAATATGAGTAGATATATAGTAATGAGATAGACACTTGTATTGCAAGCTATCGTGCGTCACATTCAAACTTATTCTTAAGGTAACCGAATAATCCTGCAAAACCTAGGTGCCAATATCTTACACTTTGGATGTCAATCAATGGGTGTCAACGAATGTGCATCATTAAATCTGAAGCCGCACTTATCTCACCAAAGCCGTGCGTTTCACAACCTGCTTCGATTCACCTCACTAGTCGACCGTAGCATATCTTGACTCCGAGATTTGAAAGCAATCTTTATAATAAGAGCTCAGAGTTATAGTGGTTCACCTGATGAGTCGTCGGTAAGCGCTATGAACCAGCCCAGCACGAACGAGATTGCCGACTGCAGACCGGAGTAGAGGCGCGTGCCGAGTTGAACGACCAGCGTTTCACTTTCGACTGCACTACGATAAACAACCACTAAGGATGTCTTTACAAGGTTTACTGCAAAGCTCCGTATTTCCTGATGCCTCAGCAAAAGGTCATTAGTGTAATAACTTATTGAGGAAAAAAATTTAGTCTCTGAGAAGAGATGGTTGGATAGGAATTAGGATGGTTTTTATCTCATAAATCATATAGTCGCATCTGTACAAAGCAAAAAATGTGCAAATACGGCTTTTAATGAACAAAGGATTGATATATGTTTTTTGATGTAGGTGGTAGTGGGGGGGGTTTCAAAGATAGCAGCCGAATCAAAAATCCTCTAAGCGTTATCTCATCTCAGTAGGTACAGTTGCATCCTGAAGGAAGCCCGAGGTGCGCTCCATAATCCCAAGATGGGGCGTCGGTGCTTTTTTATTATTTTATTATTATTATTACTTGAAAATTTTCCACTGCATTATAATAAAAATTATATATATATACATATATTATCTATTGGCCAGGAAGCAATGATGAGGCTTATTGACATTGCCTTTCTATACATGTTTACCAATAACTGTGATAGTTGTACACTGATTCCGAGTTTTTTTTTTATTCGAAAGGGGGCTAACACCATATAAATATACTGAAATAAATTTACTGAATTTACTGTTTTGATATAAATTTACTGAAGATCTGATAATGGGATCCATTACAAAATTAACATTCTTTAATTTACAAAGGCATCTCTGCGGCATTTGGGTGCTAATATTTTTTTACATCGTGGACCAATATCGTTTTTTTTACTATTATTAATAAGACTATACTTCTAAGGTAATCCCATATAATTTTGGTCAGGGTCAGATAAAGTTAGTACTTATAAATTTTTAATTTAGTAGTTTTCCAAACTAATCAACGGATGCCGAGTTTGTAGGTACTATTGTTTGTCGTGACATATCTCTAGAAGTAATGAAGAGATTTTTAAAATTCTTTCTGTGACAGAAATATACATTAGTCCTTAATAACATAAGCTAATTTTTTTTTGTTAATCGATTACCCATATGAAGCAGGGCGGCTCTCTAAAATTTAATAAGTTTATATGTGAAATTTTATGACATTTTCTATTTATTTCATCTTTTTTAAAATATTTTAAGGCGTGAATTGGCATGAAATATATTTTTATTGTGTTAATAAACCCACCCCTACCATTCCAAGATCATAAAGTAGTTTTTTTTTTTAATATTTGATTTTTGGTCCTATCTACGATTTTTTTAATACTTCCACCATAGGAATATTTTTGTTATATTTTTTTAAATATATAAGATTAACAAGGCTTTCTAAAGAACTAATTTTTTTTCCAATAATGCAGGTGTTTTTTTTAGTTATATTCATTTTTCTATTTTCAATATGATCGTAAAATTACCGTTGTTTTCTTGTTTCTCAAGAATTTTCTATTGAATGGTCCAAAAATAATTCTAAAAATGAATTCGGCATCCCTGATTTACTCGAAATTGACACCCAACCTAACCTAGTAGCTTAACTGCCGCAGATGCCAAGAAAAACCTGTACTGCCCCCCCCGCTCAAAAATCGCGCATCAAAAATTTCAAGGGCTCTACTTTGAAAATCCATCCTTGGATCCTAAGGACCTATCCTGCCAAAGGAAATCTTTTGTTCACGAATCGCCGTATAATTTATCGTACCGACGCCAATAATCGCCTAAGGAGGTGGAATAGGGGCGGAATGCAGAGTGAAACTGTTAATAAAAACCTCCGAATGAAATTTCGTATACATACGTAACATACGTTTTTTTTAAACCCAATGGTGCGAGTGGTGGTTTATATCTAACATTCGTTAAATGATTTTTTTTATTTGTTACATGACAATGTGCGGAAAACAGCGTCAGTTAAGGTAACAGACGTTACAGTATTCTGTGAAGTTTTCCTGTTAGTAATCCTCCTAAGTAAGGAAAGCCCCGGATACCACCGCGTCACTCTATTGTACAGTTAATGATGATAAGCTATAGATGCTATCTCACAACATAGAATGAAGCAATGAATCAATGATTAAGATACTCTTAGGCAACGGGATGTAAATATGATTTCTGGGAAATGATTGTCAATTACTATGATCCAGATGAGATTAATATGGACCAGAATATTGTCAATCTTTAAATTTACGCAACAAAGTATTGTAAAAACAAAGGTTTTGTAGTGTAGGCGTATTTTCACGTTTAAGTCACTGATTCTCAACCGATTTCAAAAATCATTTCTCCTTTTCCTTTACATATGGAACTTTGGGAAGAGCATAAAGCTAAGTGTATTAGGTCACGAGGCTCCGCCTGCGTTCTTTGTGCGTGGCCACGCGGGCACGTAGTACGTATAAAGTACTTTTGTTTAGTATTTGAAATATTTTTTATGCCATAACTTCATTGTCTTTCTATTAATATTAAAATTAATATAAATAACTAACTTCCGTATAGTATCGTCATCAGCATCGCGTATGACCACCATATGCCGACCGCTTTAGCCTAGTTGGTAGTGACCCTGCCTTCGAATTTGGAGGTCCCGGGTTCGAATCTCGGTCAGGGCATTTATGTGATGAACACGAATATTTGTTCCAGTCTTGGATGTTTTCTATATATTTAAGAATCTATTTATCTATATAAGTATGTATATCGTCACCTGGTATAGTACAAGCTTTCAAAGCTTTGCCCAGTTTGGGACTAGGTTGATTTGTGTAAGATTTTCCACAAATATTTATTATTATTTTATTTATTTATATGCCGCACTCTGCAATCCATCGGCAACAGATAATGCAAATCAATCCAGTCACTTTCGCCGGGCAGACTCCATTGACTCGAACCGCTATCGGTATTCGGCACTCACGTAACCAGGTGGATAGTCTACTCTCAAACCGGTCTCGATGTAAACAAGGGCGTGTGATAAGTTCATTATATGTCTGATATGAAAATTGATTACATTTGATACCAAACCAGTGATCGTTTCAGGCCGGGGACATTTAACCCTTTCACCACCACAGATGGCAAATCACGGCATCGGAAAATCGTGCAATGGACGCCAACGACGTCTACAGCCGACAGCCTAGCCTATGCGCGTTTACTTAAGGTTTAATTTCGCATTGAAAAATGTGATGGTGTGGCGTCAGCAGCGCGTCATTTGTGTCCAATGCTTAGCGCTCAAAAGGTTAGTTAGAAGTGCGGTCCAGCAGTTAGCACTAATTGGGTTGGCTAAAAAGTCATATATCAACAATATACTCAAGGCAATACAGGTAAACAAGTCCTTCTCAAAACTCAAGCCGAATCAAATAAGTTGAGCAAAATATGTGTACATTATAGTCTCTAATTGAGATCTACATTGCTTCAAATACGATACATGGGACAACAATTTAAATCTCAGATCGCGAACCATATAAGGATCCAAACAAAGCTCTGTGTAATTAGATGTTCGCTGACTGGACACAGTAAGTAGACCAGTGTTGAAGGTCGTTGACTTGCGGCCTTTAAATAAAATTTAGGAAGTGATACAGGCGCCGATGTACTGCGCTGATGTCTGTGTTTACTTTATCCGTCTGTTTAGAAATTATTTTATTTCTGTACTCCCGTTTAAGCCGGATCGACTGGTGTTAATCTAACAAAAAGAAAAACACTTGTTTAGCTAGAAAACTTGTCTGGAAAGATACTATTGTCACATTTTATAACCTAAAAGTCACTTTTTTAAATGATAGGTCACGATTGACTGTTGTCTTATCTGCCGGAGACTGTTCTTGTAATTAATGATCTTCTTCATACACATACATATACAGGTTGTAAACAAAACTAATGAGGATCCACTTAAGGACATATTCGGTATCGTGTTCTGATTAGGAGAAAGTAGAAAAAAAAATTTTTCGACACAATAAATTTTTGGCCTTTGTATGAACAGTTGGCTGACTTGGACGACCTGTCCCATAGAAAAAAAAATCACACAGGGCTGCCTTGAAAGACAAATTTAGATACTGCGGGTGTCTAGAAATTTTAATAATTTTACATAATAAAAAGTCTATTGAAAAACAATTTAGTAGGCACTAGAGATGATAATTATAACAAAAAAAAACAATATTTACATAAAGTGGCAAAATTTAGTGTAACCAAGGTACGACGATGCTTTTAAATTGGTTTTGCCGAGCAACAACCAGCACAGGGGTAATACAATATGGCCTTTGCTAATAGAAATTACTTCCTTCCCTCCAAGGAGGCCGTTTCAAAGGAAAACAGTAATTTTATAGACATGCGCCACTTGAATAAACAAATACGAACTTGCTACGCAAGCAATTACAACGTAAATCGTATTAAGTCTGAAATTTGTAATAAATAATTTTTAGTAACCGTACTTCATTACAAGAACACCCTTGCCTCCTTTGCAATGGCCAGTCAGCGACTTACATTCACGCGGTAAATAAAACTTCCGAATCGGGGAACGAGCGGCGTTTTCATGGCGTCACCATTAACTACAGTTCTGGCATGGCCATAAATCATAACGACTGAAGGCAACCCCCTCGCTTAAAATACCCGCCGATTGTGGCGACCAGGTGCTGGTGGCGACAAGCTACATAAAACATGACCAATGATATTTATATGGCGCGTAAAATATACCGCGGCTAATAACTAGCTCCGACCGGAGATACGCAAGGAAAATCAGCAAAGAGTCAGGAAAAACTCCGTCGGTAAAATCGTTTTATCGATTCTCTTCTTTGAGGTATTAGTCTTCTTTCGTATCTTATAACGTCATCCGCAGTTTAAGATTATCATGTAGCTTACAAGTAAAAACGTCTATATCAAAGTACAGGCAACACGCCGATTTCATTATTAACTCTACGAAAAACAGGTGTAACATCAACCATATGTTAAAAAAAACAAGAATCTTTTGTTTTTATATCTTCAATTAAAGCATTACATGCACCTATGAATGTCAAAACTAATATAACAATAATTAACCGTTAGGTAATTAAAAAATAAGATTACATGCCGAACCCTGCCAAATGTAATTTATGTTTTTCAAAATAAACAGACTAAATTAAAAAAAAAACTACCACCGGTTTCGTACCAATTAATTTACGATGTATTTGACCAAATTCAAGTATTAATAACTAGACTCTAAATAACATCTGTACGCCAACAGGCAAAACACAAAGTTATGTACTATATTCTATTTACGACCTTAATGTTACCAGTTACCACCTGTGTTTTACAAATAAAAGTATTCTATTCTATTCGTAAAATAAACCTCTGCCTCGAGAAGAACCGGCGTAAGAATCTAATAGGCATAGTTAGCATTTGTCGCGTCATTGCACAAAAAATACGACTGTGTGTATACGCGGTTTACGAAAAAGTTTACATTAAATCAGTAATTATGAATTCCCGCTCCAGAATAAGCAAAACAAAGACATTAGTTTCATGGAATCGGTTCCTCAATACAATGCGAAGTTCAAGATTCGCTTAGCCGTATCTCCAAGGTTACATACGCCCACAAAATTAAGGCGTTCAACCTATGAGTATTCCACAAGTGTCGTCTGACGCGGCAATTGTGAGAAAAACGTAATACAAGACCAAATATAATCTCCGGGACTCATGTACGAGACTGCCAGCTCATGAGATTAAGTTTGAAATCCTCGAACCTTGAGAAGATTGAAGCGGCACAAAGAATGCTAGCCTGGCGGATTATATCGGGCTTGGCTTACGGAAGTATGTTTAATATCAACTTAATAAATTCCGACTTCATAACTTTAAATGACTAACGATACCTCATTAGTCATCATTATGATCGAATTTGAGTAATCAATCAATTATCGAATTCAAGGCATGTAATTTTAACATGATGTAATTTGGCTAAAAATTAGACCACCGTGAAGATGATTTGATTTTAACTGCACGAGAAATTTTCTGCAGTCTTGAGTATAACATTGCTGCGTTAGTTTGTGCAACAACATTCCTCCAGTCTAATGGTATCTCATCACTGTATTTCCAACATCCATTGTACATACCTCATGATACTTCAATTTTCAACATCCATGAATGATGCAGTTTCACTGAGTTTGAACTTTAATACCAATTGAGTTATGTACGATTGGACTTGTTATGAGAACGCAGTGTTTACACACTTTGTGTACAGTAGTGTTCGTGAGTCACTTGCGCGACACTCTTGTTTGTTTATGACGTGACGTTCGCGTCCGCGACGATGACAACATCGGCAGCACACGCGAGCCACACGCGGAGTCGGGCGTGCTGACAACGCGCCCGCCGATCACAAACTGTCAGCAGTAGGCGGGAGGTTGCGCCGCCGACCGACGATTTTCCCTATTAGCAAAGGCACAAACGATCATCTACATCCATGTCGTTTGTCTAACTACGTAATCGAATCTTGAAGGCCGTGTAGTTACACGTTGAATACTTAACGACTAATTTAATGTCGTTCCAATGTGTCGCTTCGGTTCACGTGTAACTCCTGTTTGCGATTGTCGAGAAACGCATAATGCAATAAGTATTATAAGGTCCCGAACCCTTGGCAGCAAAAGACCTCAACACACAAGACGTGCAAGACCTATAATAGATATATATGATATTTCACATAGCTGCGGTTCGTTAAGTACATGTCTACATTTACCTACAACTTCTACCAAACCAACCTCAGTACAATACAATACAAGCTTAAAACTCCTTAAGCCTTTCGACGCCAGCGACAGATACATCCGTCACTGCGTGCAGTGCGATACCAACCTTCATCCATTTGTATGGGTTACAACTTCGCGTTTGACATTCCCGTGTCATGGCATCTGAGTGGCAGCATTTGTTTTTGACATAGCGTTGAAAAGGCAGATAGATAATTATATTATTACCTGCAACCTCTGTTAATGAGGACCTCAATAAATGAAAACATTTAATAAACCTGTAAAATTGATACGACCTGGCTAAATGAAATAATTGATACAAAATTGATGCCTCTTCAAATATCAATTATTCAGGTTATGATCTAAAATACTGTATTGTTTCGGTACTCATTATTCTATGGAATACCCAGTGAGCGTAGCGGGAGGATGCACTAGACATCACTGGAGGATCATTACCGGTGCACGTTTTGAGCATCAAATTATATTATCATTTGAGCACAAGCGGTCGATTCAAGAGGTGCTGCATGTTACTATAGCGGAGGAGAGACATTTCCTGTGTCGGATTACGGCAAACCGAGCCGGGCCGAAGTGCGCAGGAAATATCGCACACGGTAATCGACACGAGCGCATGTGCCACGTGCTTAGTGCGCTCAGAAGAGCGTTATGTTTGAAAATAGTAGTTACTAGTTGCTACAGCGCCGTCCAAAAGTACAAGTGATTACAGTTCAAGTTGAAGACCCTTCTGCTATACAACAGTAGAACCGAACAACATAGGTTAGCAATTTGGGTCGACCAAAACGTCGCATATTTTTTTTGATACTGACTTCCTTAAGGACAGGATGGTAAGGGAGCCCAAGAGGGGGTTTAGGGATTTACTCGAGCGCATAAGATTAAGATATAAGAGATACCTTGCACTCTGGTACGTACGTCCACCAATTACAAGTTTACTGTTTACGTTCGATTTTTTTACATAAATAAAGCTACCACAAGCTTGAGTCACGTCCAAATCGTCAGATTAGTATAAGGGAGCTTCTTAGGGTCTACTCAACATCCTCTCTGAAAATCAGACGCGCACGATTAATTTCTTTTTTCTCCAATATTCTACCCTTTCGTACACAAACCGCAAATTCCGTAATCAGTGATACCTGGAGCCTATACACTATCAAGATCTGATGACGCCTTGAAGTGTTCGTGAAACTGATTTTTTTAACGTTTTTTTTGTAGACGCTTTGGATAAAAAACCGGCGGAGGATAACCTTTTTTTATTCCTATCATCCAATCTGCAAAATCCAATAGGCCTCAACGACGCTCGAGTAGATCCACATTAGCATCGTGGGCTCCCCTACTATGACAAATATGCGATGGTCGCTTGCAATACAAAGAAAAGTCCTCTGCATAAAAATTACTAAACAGTGTTGCATAGCGCATTTTTGTGCTGTATGAACGTAGTGCAGTCACTTCTGTACAGGGGTACATATTTATGGAAGCCGCCACAGATAGAAATCGTCATTCAAAACGCAACACTCTCTTGCACACGGTTTCTTAAAGAGAATAAATAATAAATTGCTTAGTCCAATAAATATGTTTTGAGTTGAATATCCATGATTTTTTAAGGAAGAATCTAAATTGTTTAGTTCTATCTGTACACATTTTTAAAGCAAATGGGAGAGATTTGAGTTACAATTAGTGTCCGACCGAAATTTCGGTTTCGGTTTCGGTTTCGGCCGGTTTCGGCCAAAAAATCAAGTTTCGGCCCGAGTTTCGGTTTCGGCCAAAAACGGCCGAACCTTTCGGCCGCGCCGAAACTTACAACATCGTACCTTCGGGTCGCGCTCGGCTAACGTCGGGCGCGCTCGGCACGGCTGGCAATATGGCGTCGCTCGCCTGACTCCGCCGGCCGACTTATTTTATACCACCATTAAAAAATCGCTAACTTTGTGTTACAAATAATGTATTTTTTTCACATTATTTATAGGGTAGTTAAATTTTCAAACAGAACCTCTGTAACTGTGCTGAAATTACATTGTGATAAATCTTTGAAAGTAGAAACCTGTAATTATAGGTCGGCGAGATATTAATTTTAGAGATAGGACTTTTTTTTTATAAAAGGTTCGGTTTCGGTTTCGGTTTCGGCAAAATAACATGTTTCGGTCGGTCACTAGTTACAATATTCATTATTGCCGTGTAATTGCCGCAAAGAATAAGCTAGAAGCACCAAAATTTTCATTTGAGACTTTAGTTTTTAGGCAAGAGCGTTTAATTATTTATTTATTTATATTTATTTATTTATTTATATTAGGAGAACCAACAGCAGTACAAACAATGTAACAACATGCATATTAACAGCAGAGCCAATTACAGGATCTCACAGATAGCGCTAGAGTGTATATACAGAACTAAAGTGCGCACTCGTACACAATTACAAACGTTATTGGAACGAGAATGTTAAAATAGAAAAAAAAAAAACACAACAAGCAAAAAAAACAAGCAATGCAAGCCCACTCTAAACTAATGTTTAACTTGAATAAATTAAATTAAATTAATTATTGGTTTGATGTTTTCAATCTACAGTCAAGAGCCAAAGCTATT
This sequence comes from Epiblema foenella, assembly GCA_963556455.1. Taxonomy (NCBI): domain Eukaryota; kingdom Metazoa; phylum Arthropoda; class Insecta; order Lepidoptera; family Tortricidae; genus Epiblema; species Epiblema foenella. The sequence continues at coordinate 7,470,850 of OY747113.1, read as the reverse complement.
CCAAAGAAGTAGCACCCAAATTTTCCTTTGAGACTTAAGTTTTTAGAAAAGAGCGATTCATTATTGGTTTCATGTTTTTAATCTACAGTCAAAGCTATTCCAAAGAAGAAGCACACAAAAATTTCATTGGAGACATTTTAGTTTGTTCTGGATCACGCTATCGAAGTTTCTTAAATCAGTTGCATAAATACAACTCCCAAATAACTCTCCTATGACTTCGGTCGCAGAGAGATCTCTATTGCAGTCTGCTCCTGTGTTTCCTGTCCATTGTATATAATTTGTAGTTAAGGCTACACGGCTAGTACGGCTGGCTAGAGCCTCACCAAATCAGCAAGAGGAGGGGGGTGTTAAAAGTGGCCCAAAAAACCTCGAGTGATTTCTGGATAAGCCCTAATAATATGACTAATATTCACTCATCAAAGCAGCCATTACAGACTTGCAAAATGTCTGAAGATCGCGTTTTCCTTGTACTGTGGTCTATATTAAAACTCAAATATGGTGTGTGCATTCAACACCAGTTGACACACAATTAGTGGTACATTTGGCGATAACTGGAGCGTGAGAGGAATCCAGCGCAGCAGGACCGGTATTCACACCGTTTACCGACGCCTGACGCATACCAGTGGAGCTGGACCTCCGACTGCGCGTAGTTGTTACGAATTTTGGGGTCAAGTAATACTAGGGTGTGGTGAGGCTAGTCGGATAATGTTGTGAATGGTACAGCCGTACAGCAGCAACGACGGCGCAGGGCCCCGTGACGCCTCTGCATTCTAATAACATACATTGACGTACCACTTTCGACTTTACTTCATATGCAATAGCATACTTTATCTCATAATGTATATCAAAGAAATACTTTATGAGAGTTTTAAATTTGTAACACAGTATTTGCACTTGCACGAAATCAGAGTATTACAGTTTAACCTAGTCGAGGAAGCAAAACCTCGAAATGTTGGTAACTTTGATGAAATTTGGTACGAATGTTCATTGATGGCCTTGTTTTCGTCTCCCAAAAGTCCCCAGGCCAAGACCTTCTACAACCGCCGCATAACCGTATAGCACTGACGCGGTCTCGACTGGGTTAGTTAGGAATATTTCCGGATATCGGACTCCTAAGCCGAACATTAAGTTGAGAACCAAGAAATTGTGGTTTGTTCTACTTTCGCGAAGTTCTGGGCATATTGCATGCATTGATTAAAAAATCATTTTATAACTAAACTAAATTAATTAAATTTTATTCTGTTCTGACTAAGCTGAATCGTTACATATTTTGAACTTCCTAAATGAATACCTCTGACGTGGTTGAATTTTTTAAAAGACCTAGAAAGTTGACGTGTACGAGGGGTGTTCAATAAGTAATGAGAATATAAACTCTTTAGTGAGAAAATGTAAAAAATATTGGCCAGTATTGAAATTTACTTTAACGGGTCGCAGTGTTCGTGTTCATTTTATAGCTGAAGAAGTTAAGATTATGATAGGGAGAATCTATAGTAAATTATTCATAAGCCTTTGAGTATGAAAAAAAGTATCAGCGCGCTAGGTGCCCAGAATGCTTACGGATGCTATAAACAGCGGATTTCAATCAACTATTTGGAATTGTTGCAACAAGATTCTGACAGATTTTTGCCTCGACACATAACTAATGAGAACGAAATGTGACTTCTCCATTACGATCCAGAAATTAAACAACAGTTCATGACTTGTAAGTGGCCATCATCTGAGAGTCCTGAGAAATGTAAGTAAGGGAATTCCATCCTCCGGTAAGGTAGGACTCTCTTTTCTGGAATAACCAAGGGGTGGTGGATCTAATACTACATCACTACTACAGGGATTTTATACACAGAACCAATATAAGAATGCGTGACGTTATACACGACGAACGTCGAGGCAAATGTTCAAAGGTTGTTCAGTTTCATCAAGGTAACGCTTCAGCGGATAAGTCTAAGGTTGCGATGGCCGAAGGCTGCCATCAAAGATGCTCGCTCAAATCAATGATAAAGCATCCTCCATGTTCACCAGGCCTCCCTCCTATACCCATTTCTATCTATTTCCGAGGCTAAAAGAACACCCCAGAAGGTAGTAATTTAAAGATGATGAGTATGATGACGCAGTGATCGCCGCAGTATAAGATTTTTTAAAGCTTCAGGGTAAAAAAAAATTAGAAAGGAAATTTTATATTTAGATAAACGATATTGTATATACTTACGATTTTATTAAAAACTACCCGCGTCATTATCATTCTCATTACTTATTGAACACCCCTCGTATATACTGTATAGGTTTAAGGTTAGGCTACCCAGTATGGGTTGCCCTTATTTTAATCGATCCCTAAACAGTGACGAATGTACAGTCGGCCTCATAAGTAGCTGGACACTTTGGTATATTGTCGCATTCACCCGTTGGAAATTTAGCATGACAGTTTAAACATGACATTAAAGCGACAATCTAAAAGTGATAAGCCTCTTGTGAGGCCGATCATGCCTTAAATATCAAGTCGGTTATTTTTAGCGCACTTGAGTAACCCAGGCATAGGCAACCACGAACTTTATTATAATACATGAGTCTGAAATAGCTCGTTACTAAATTGCGAATGTGAATAAAATCAGTGCTCGCGGTGCCAATGTGCCAGTCAGCTGACGTATTAGGTTGCCCCCCATTTCCGACAATTAACGAAAACGAATTGTGGCGTAGTATGTTATAAAGAGACTATAACGCTCGCCCGCAGCCGAGTATTGTATTAGGCTGGTAGTTATATGACATAACTCTCTCAACTGGAATCTGATCGAGTGAGGTGCCCTGTGTCCTGGAATGGGATTTGGGGGTCGCTGAACTCAATTTTGATACCCAGAAGTCGGCCCAATTTTTTTTTTTAAATGAGGGTTAGGGAAGGGGGTCCCATACAGCTCAAGAGGGGCGTGAAAATTGTTTTTTGCGCCCGGTACAAATTGCGGAGGCTTATTTGACTAGGCTTAAGCTGTAGTGTAAGTCTTATTTTTGTACTTATTTCTTTTGTTTTAATTCGGTCATTTGATGAATATAAATTATATTAATAATATAAATAAATGTAAGATGTTTTACCAACAAATACTAATATATTGATAAAGCATATTTTTTCCCTATTTTTCCTATTAAAACCAACTTTGTATTGCAGTTGGTTCGGAATGGAACTCTAAATGTTTCCATCCACTTCCGGTACCCGGACCGACCAACTGAGATTAGCGACCCCCAAAACCCTTTCCAGAACACCCCACTCGACCAGATTCGAGTTATAATAAATAGGCCCAATTTAGGCAGCCACCTTGTTTGCATCCACTTCCGGTATTCGGACCTTCTGGTTATCAAAATCGAGTTCAGCGATTCTCGCCCATTCCAGCACATCTCACTCGACCAGATCGATTACAATATGGTTTTTTTTGGTTTATTCGCCATTTTGGCCGTCATCTTGAATTGAGCAAAGGAGCCAACATTCGGTTTTACAACATTGTGAATAGGATTCAGAAGATTTTTTTACTTAGGAAAAGTCATATTGCCAAATTAACTCACAAAATGACAAAAACAATGAATGTTATGTTGACATCGAAAAGGAGTGCGATTTTCAGTGGCTACATGCTAAGTGCGTGGTGGGCGTAAGTAAAATGATCGCAGCGCAAGCCGTGGCAGAAATAAGTAATTTCTCGGACAAGTCTATCAAGTTACTATGTAATCTCATACAATCTATTTGTATTTTGAAAGATATTTTGAATGTGTCTACCGGTCCCTGGGATCCCCGGACTCATTACAATAAATGGCTATTGTTTATTTTCTTCACCGGGACTACCGGGAGACGACGGTTTATGGACGTATATCAGTCTAAAGTTGGCCGTTTGTCTACACGAGGTATGTATATATCTAAAAGCTTTTTAAATACTATTTACAGTTTAGCAGTCGTATTCGCTGTCTATTAAACGTATTTGGCATTCATAAGTAAAATATTTAGAAGTCAATATTTGACATTGGCTCGAAAAATTACAAACGTTAGGTGGCACTTCTGTCGTGCACATAGTCAATTGCGACGATTGCTGCAATTCTTGCCATCGCGGTTAATGTTGCACAAATGTAGCAAATTATAATGTCGCGATGTTTTTATTTACGTCGTTTCTCATGAATTAGGCGGTGATGAAAGAGCCATAAAGCCGAAAACGATTAGATAGAACTGGGACACGATATCACCAAACGTGTTTCTCTGACTAAACGAAAGATAATTCTCTAATGTTAGATAATATGTGTTACAATTCTTATTTCCCAATTTCTTGGGACTCTCTTCACTAAGTACGCTTTCAGAACCAGGCCCAGATGTGATACTAGAGATAAACTCACAGTCGAGTCTCAATTGCAATGAAATTCAGCCACAAACGAGCATAGGTATGGGTATACCCGAGAATTTACACACTTGGCTTGCACAGACTCAAATGCCGAAATTCGTGTGGGAACCCGATGTAAACAAAAACTTTGACATACTGATACTGCTTTAATTGTACTGACTTTACGCTTTTACTGAAACAAACCACGTTACCGCTAAGTCATCATCTCAATTAAATCTCCGTAAACTAAACAGATAACTAAATCGTTGAAATATTGAGAGTTAGTAAAAATGTGGGTTGGTTGACGCGAAGTGGCAGGCCGTGACCTGCTTCCCATCAAGTGGTTATGAGGGGCAGACGATCCGAGGCATCACTTACCGCGCAGCGGGGAAAAGTGCTTAAGAGGAAAATCTAGCTGGTGTTCCGTTGATCCGTTCATACGAAAACTGCGATTTCAAGTTCCGAGTATCGACTTTTCTAATACTCCAATTGAATAAATTAGAATTCTGGGCGATCTGGCAAGGCATCAGGACAACTAATAGTTATAGTGTCGTGTCCTACGGTTATGTGGTGCACACCCAAATGACTAATGCCGTAGTTCCCTCATAAAACTAGCCACGCGTGAGTGCCTAAGAGAAACTAAGACAAACTTGAGAGACCACCGGTCATACAGTGTGTATTGTATTTTAATAAGGATGACATCATCACCGTGCATCTTCGTTGGTTGTAATTTATCGAAATTTTTGTAACATATTTTTCATTTGTCATTATTTAATGCAATGAAACGAGATACTTCACATCGTTTTAAGGGTTCAGTCACCAAATTGGCAAATTTTTACCAATATATTTGGTAACTTAACTATAACGCATGCTTAATTAACTAATTGGTACAAACTTTTTTAGTAATGGCCACTACACGGAAACTTTAACTTATTGTATATGAAAGAAATTTAGAAGATGAGTGTCTTTTGCAAACCGCTATTGAACTTTTTCTATGCATAACGCAATTGACAATTCAACTCGCGTATAATTTCCCATAATTCATAGTGAGTGAATAGTTACCTAAATAAGAGCGTCGTAATTAGCAAATGTTCCTGCCATGAAGTGGGGGACTAGCTGTAGTTACTAGTAATCAAATAAGGGCCGCCGGGTGATGTCATCGCCGCGCCCGCGTCAACATTGAATGACGGCTAATTGTTTTATCATGAGCTTGCAATGTCCTCAAGGACGGATTTTAAATATTTTACAAGTAGTTCCAAAACGGTTTCTGAATAAGTCATTCTGGTACAGGAATATCAATGATTGCTTGATACAAAGGGGCAAAGTGTGGGTACGTGTACTATTAGGTACCTAGTGATAGTATTGGGTTCTGTAATCAGCGATCGGCACATTATTTATCTGCGCTCTGTGACAAGCCCTAAGGAATAGGTGCCTTTTAAAATTAGTGACTTAAATGAGCTCATTTTTCATTATGCATCCGGTGTCTCTAAACCTGATTGTAAAATGACAGGCGAAGCACTGAAACCAAACCCACAGCAACGTTGAGCCTGATCGTACATAGGTACATTTTTGATCTGAAATATAAAACGAAATAAACTGTTCAGCCATGTAAATTTATACAAGTCAATAACATGTCTCGGTAATTTCGTTCCAAATCTTATGGTAATCAGTTATATCTATAGGTACTGTTAGTAAATCAAATATTTGCCTTTTTAGACTCTATTTCAATCAAGTTAAGGTTCAATATTAACAACCCTCTGCTTTCCGCGACCATGCTTATGAATCTTATGATTAGAATACATATTCCTAGTGTATCGTGAGGAGGCTGTTAGCAGCTAAATGAAGGTTCGCATATTTGAATGACTGGTCGCGATTTAATCACGATCTCGTTACCCGGGGGCAGCGTAGGCAGGTAGGAGCCCTCCATCTAACATGATCAATGACGTGGTGAGTCAGCGGCGCGTGCCCCCTGCACTCTAAATTTAGACCAGACTGCAGTATTTATACGGTGACCATTCCGAAACTGCCCGTTGCTGTGCGAGCACAAATTACAATTGCTGCATTGCAGACCAAATTCTGCAAGTTTAGCTAAAAAACACAAAAATACACATTCACTTTAAACGTGTCTGTCTTGTTGTTTTAGGTAAAGACTATAATGCATTTTGGTTTTTAGTGGTAAAGATGGCTATTAGCATAGACTTAATGTTTTACAAAAATGTAAGACATTAAGTCTATCCTGTGTGGGACTAATAAAAATACGTCTTTATCCACTTAATAATTATGACTCTTCTTTGTGTAAACTTCACAACATTACAAAGGATTATTTAGCTTCAGACATATCACACACAATTTTCATTGCTAATTATGTTCTATTCAATTGTAATATAATAACCATTATTAGGAAATTATAATTTTAACTTCGTCTAACTTCAAATTATTATTTCACAACAAAGGCGTGGATCAAATGCATTGTTCTTAGAAAAAGGTGCAACTAGTTTTCATATTAGTAAAGACAATGACAGTGCAACATAGTTTCCATTCCCACATCATAGAAAACTTAAGGAAAAAGCAAAACAATGGCTGAAATGGGTTATTGGGAAAATCTATCATTAATGCAGGATCAATTAAGCTACTTTTGCTATTGCTACTACATTTTCTTATCAAAACAAAATATGTTGACATTCATGGTCAACCTTATTGAAGCAATCAAGTACCTATGTACCTGTGAAATGATATGATATCTAGTTCATTAACTAATAACCATCAGTAGATAAATAATTTTAATTTAACAGTATTGAATAGGAATTGAGTCCTTGTGATACTAGTTCCAGTCTGAATTTGCAGAATTAGTGCTTATTTGATTGGTCTGTTTACTATTATGTTGTTAGAACCATGTTCTACTATGTATCTATTTAAATCATTATTTGCAGACTAACTAACATCACATTACAAATATCGCATTTATGCAATAATTTATGTCCTGTGATGTAGCAATATTCAATACAATAAATAAATTGTAACTTAATTGATATGTTTACACCTAGTTCTAGCAAAATACTAATACATCAGAATCATTAACAACAGTTTTCTCTACATAATAATAATTTTATATGGCATTGTCCTGTCACCTTTATTGTTAACATGTATAAGAAATACAAAAAATACCTTTCAATTTATTATATTGGCCAAAGGCTTGTATAATTTTTTATAGCAAAAGCCGCCAGTTGTGGAATAATAATGTTGTCACTTTTGAACTTTTACTGCAATTAATGAATGTTGAGAAATATACATACTAATTGCATTTCAACAAATGTATGAACTCATACAAACTAAACACTAATCAAAGTGTAAAAGGGCCCTTAAAGGCATTAAGGTTGCAATGTAATGAGCTACTACATAGTATAATAAACACAAGAAGAATTTGTATTCGAGCCACAAGTACTAGTATTAGTAAAAAGTAAACAAGAACCTAGCATTTAAGTGTCCAGAAAAATGGTTGTGTAATTATTTACTCATGAATCCATTACATTTTGTGACATAACATGTACAAATATTGAGGTGTCTTTAGCTATTGGTGATATAATGCATTTATTAATCACTCATAACTAGTGTCCGAGTGAAACATGTTTTTTTGCCGAAACCGAAAACGAGGGTTCGGCGTGGGCTCTAGTTTCGGCCGAAACCGAAACTTTTATAGATGTATTAAAATCGTGTCACCCAAGTTCGAAAAACAAAACAGGCTATATTACATGAAGTGGTAATGGGTTATATTACAAGAAGCATATCGGGCCACTTTTGCCCCTCAAGAGCTTAAAATCTTTTTGACTTACACACTAGCAATTTCACGATTCTTGTAAAACCATCTTCTAATTACCAAATTCTAAATTTCAATAAATATAGCAAATTAAAAAAAAGAAGTTGAAAGGAAATCGTTATTTTTGAGTAGGTAAGTACATTATTTTTTGATAAATAAAAAAAACAAAAAATGCCAACTTTGAGTGTGTCGAAGTTAAGGTATCAAATAGAGGAATTTGAAGAACAGAGAACTTTTTCAAGTCACACTATTGAGCAGCAAAGAACATAATAAATCATTTTAAGGAATTTAATAATGTTATGCATGAGCTTTGAAAGAACTTGGTATCCAGTTTGATCCTACCTAATTATTTTTATTTATTTTATTAGAGAAATCATTTACGAACGTGGCATTTTTCGCCATTGCCGACTGTGCCGAGCGCCCCAGCGTTAACTAAACACGATCCTGAAGCACAACGTTGAAAGTTTTGGTGCAGCCGAAAGGCAAGTTTTTTAGCTGAAACCAAGCCTTCGGCCGAAACATGTTTTTAGGCCAAAACCGAAACTTTGGTCGGACACTACTAACACTTACTTGGTGGAAATAACTGTTTTGTTAGATGCTTGGAGATCTCCGGGCCTGTGAGATAAGAGGTTAAAATAGTCAATGTGCCTTATCTGACACAACATATTTTTGATTCTATTTTAACACAATTGTAATCACACATATAAAAAAGTATGGATGAACTTATATTGGGACCTTTGTACTTACATTGTTTGTGCAATAAAGTTCAAATAAATAATAACTGTGATGTAGGTGTATTTTACCAAATAAAATTAAACATTATTTACTATGTGTAAGACAGAGAAAGTGTAGATTATATAGATATAAACTTGATACCCAAAAATATTCTAAATAGCTCAGATCCATATTTATGGTAAACTTCCTTGATCAGTATTATGAAAATTATTGAGATGAACTTATTAACCTTTCCCAGTAAGTACAAAAATGAGTAAACTAACTAGACATACATTAAGACTCATACAGCCGTAATTCAATTCTGAAGCTGTAGATCTAAAGTCAAGTTCTATGCTCATTATAATTCCTCGGGAGGATAAGCTACAAATCATGACACGTTTCCAGAAGTGTAAATGATAATGTACTTATGTTGAAGCCACTTCTAAGTGTTTTACTTAGATGTGGCTTAACACTATATTGCCCATCTTTTGCAAGTCAAATATATTTTTCATTGAACGTACGACCAACCTCAAAACCCCTGTTTTTATTACATTCCTCGTTAACGCCAATTGCAATAGATCATTGACTAAAGCATAGGACTAATGTATTACCATAAAAGTAAGAATAAAAAACAGGCCTATTTCATATGACATAAAACATCAATAAAAGCAGCATTATTATGAACAGAGGATAATTTTATTTTATCCGCCTACATTGCTTAAGCTACGCTGACATATTTTTACGCAAACGAAATAACGCGCTAAAAGTGGAACTTGATATTTACAGACTTACCAAAATACCCACAAGATAAGATTAAGTTGTTGACAAATAGTCCTCACTTCACAATCAAATCACAGCACATAATTATGAAACTCGTAAAGTAAGTAAACACACAACACATACGTCACTCGTAACAGTCCGCCATTTTATAAAATTATTTTGGTGTACCACAGATAAAGTAAGGCCTGATGTGAGTGATGTCTACAAACCGGTATTCGACGAATAGAACCTGTACAGCTTTTTAAATCAAACCTTGAACAGCTTTTAGTACAAATATTGGTAGATAGTAACAGCTGTCATTTCGAAATTAATTTTCCCCTTTCCCTTCCCGTAATCGTAATCGAGAAATGTGTAGGAAATTATAAAATGCCAGCGAAAACAGGGAACATATTTGAACAATTATCGTCGATACAAAAGTCTTTATATGTTCTGAGTAAACGCAAATCATTTAGATACGGGCTGCCATTTATTTTGTTTGTTGTCGGAGGATCCTTCGGTTTAAGGGAATGGACACAAATCAGGTTATACTGTATTTTTATCTAACATCTGATAATAAAATGATAGCCGACTGTAATACCGATCCACATAAGAAAGTAGTATTGAATTGTGATTCTTTAAAACTTGTGAAAATGACAGAGAAAGTAGTTAAAAGTTTAAGCTTTAATCATTGAAATGAAATAAGTATATAGAATATAGTGGCTTGTAATCATATCCTGGCAAATCGAACTAAAGCAATGTTGGGTTGGTTTGTTGCTTAAACCCAACAGTGGGTACAATACATGCAGTGCTTTATGCCAGAGATTAACACTGCCAGTGAAAAATGTTATTGTGAGACTAGAAACATGTTGGTGGTAGCACAGAAACAAAATGTAAATTGGTGATTCAAGCAATAGAAACTTGAAAGTAATGTTGTATGCACTGTTATGAGTTAAAGGGTGAAAGACATATTTGTGTCTGATTCCATGGTCCTTTATGTTAGGCCATCATAGCCTATTGTGTCTGGACCCAGCATAAGATGTTTCCAAGTCTGTTTAATTTTTAACCTCTGACCACCCACCATAGATTTAGATTTCTTCATTTAAGCTGAGAACCTGGGGATCACCGGCACCGGTAGACAACGGTTTAATAATATAGAATTGCAGTATAAATTAAATCAATATTTATTTATTTTATAATTATTCACCATCACATTCTTGACGGTGGATGTGATATGATATGCAGAAATAAGGTATAAAAATATTATTATGCAGAATATGCATAATAACACAGTTGAATAGCCGCTAAGCTAATGATCAGGGTTATCTTTGTAATTGGTCAATTTGGGCAGGCCTTACCTTATGATTGATTGGGCCTCCAAGCCCTTGCAAGCTGACTAGATAAATTAGGCTAGATTAGTCAAGCACATTAGACTATATTAGTAATGATACCAAATTATCCTTAGTTAATGATGGTCGCGATGATGATGATTCATTATGATCATGCAGTGATCATGTGCTAACAACAACCCTATTAAATACTGCTTCATTGTGCCAAAGGACAATTGCATAATAAAGATCAACCTAATTGTATTAGTACAAAGCCATACAAATTCTCAAATTAACTTCAAATTATACAAACACTCTAGTTTAGTAGTACTGTAATTTGAGTGAATATAAGCAGTAAAATTCTCAGGAATGTCATGAAGTGGATTTTGATTATTGAAAAGGGATGACTCATCATATATAGTGTAGGTGTTTATTGCACAATATTTTCCTTATAAGTAATAGTCACCCTACTTCCATACAAATTCTGTTTTTAAACTGAAATGTAAAGTTCGTTAACTAAGCTATGGGACCACGCTGGGTGTTAGGTGCAGCAAAGCTATGATTTTGGCATTAGGTTTTAGTAGGTTACTAATATCCGATGTAACATTGCAGTAAACTTTATATTTTATTTTCTAGATATCAATTCTCTCAAGTAAAGGGGGTGAGCAAAGCAGAGGCAGAGAAAATGGGCCTGAATAAAGCAAAAGATGTGACCTTAGAGAGCACTTATGATGAAATTCAGAAGTTGGACATTGATAATTGGGAGAACAAGAGAGGACCGCGCCCATGGGAGCCTGACACACTGGCTAAGAAAGAGTAGAATTTATTGTTGATTATCAATGTAAATAGTTAGGTTTTCAATAAAATGTTAATTTTAATTGCAAGCATTTTGTTTTAATGTTATGAATAGAAATCATAATATTTGTGGTAAATGATATACCCACTCATTTTCGATACATTCTGAATATCCTAGCTATTGTGATGCTGGATATACTTATGCATTAGATAGGTACAGTCAAGGGCACCAATATGTATATATTTTTTCACCTTATTCCATTGAAATAAGATCCAAAAGTGTATACATATTTATGCTCTAGACTACAGCCTCAGAAAGAAGAACAATATAGTTAAGTACCATTTGAATAGAAGTTACCTACTAGAGGAAATTAATTTCCTCTGCTTGTGACTTTTCAATTATTGAGATTGTGTGGCATTCTTGCTCCCATCTTGCTCCTAAAACCATGCTTGCTACATTCTCTTTCCAGTTCATTATTATTATTGTCCCCATTTGCGCATCTGTGAAACAGTTATAAACGTAGAAACATGGCGCTATTATTGGTATTATTTGCTACTACGGAGAAACGAAACCAATTCGCAGTTACCTCTATCTATTTTTACACTGCTGCGTAAATTGCCTACTTGTGAAAGAGTAGGTATGACGACTGTGATTATATTTAATTTAATTCACTGGTAAATGGAAGTCTATACATCTCTCTAGGTATGATTATATTTAATTTAATTCACTGGTAAATGGGAGTCTATACATCCCTCTCTAGATAGATATGCTAGGCCATTGTAGCTGGTCTCAAATTGGGTGCAGGGATTCCTTGTATCCACCCATATCCACCAGTGGTTGGATTACCTTTCAAATATAAGGCATTTACAATGGGGACATGTTATAAGTTTATGAGGTGAATTATAGTGCACCTGTGTAAACCATTTCTTAAGAAATGACCAATGCCTATTGAACAAGCATGTGTAATTCTAATAAAAAATTAAAAAAAACGGCCAAGTGCGTGTCGGTCCACTCACAATGAAGGGTTCCGTACCAACACCTACTATTCCACATTTAAAATCACTATCTAATACATTGAATCTAAGAAAGTCGTATCTTAATAGGGAACTCACGGCACTTAAGACCTTTTGTTTGGGCAAGAGTTTTTAAGCGAAAACTCAATAACCGTAAAACCTATATTGTTCAAACCAAAAATCGTTGAAATTATTTACTAATTGAGGTGGTGTGACCTCAATTTTTTTCAGAATTCTAAACTTTATGGTTTGGAAATTAGAGGGGGGAGGACACTTTCTATGACTTTGATAGCTAATATCTCACCAACGGTTGACTTAAATGCACATGTTTTTTAGAAACCTCCATATCATTTTTAAAGGCCTATCTATCGATACCCCACACGACTATGAGCGTTGAAATTTTTTTTTTTCTTCCACCGGTTACATGTATGGAGTGCCCCCCCTAATTTAATATTTTTGTGTAATTTCACATCATTTTATGTAGCGGTTCATAGAATACACCTTCCTACCAAATTTCATAATTGCAGTGCTTATAGTCTCCGAGTAAATCGGCTGTGACATACGGACGGACAGACATGACGAATGTATAAGGGTTCCGTTTTGCCATTTTGGCTACGGAACCCTAAAAAATAGGTATTGTACTAGGTATACTATAGGTACTTTAAAGTACAGCAAATATTCGTTGTTTTTGTGGAGTAAAATTAAATTATTTAGCTCACATAGCATATAGGTAAGGTGTCTTCGGGTAACTTCGAATGTCGGCTAATTCCGAAAATAACAAATTCCAGTCTAACTAAGCGATTTTATTGCATCTCATCATCATCACTATCAAAAAGAAATGTTAAATATTTTTGTTGATGTTTGGTAGTGCAACAAAATCACTTAGTTAGACAGGAATCTGTTATTTTCGGAATTACCCGAAGACACCATACGTGGAATTTGGGCATTGGTGTCATTGTTTTTTGTCCGATACTTATATTTGGATTAGAGGAAATAACTAGAATTTCCAAGAAACACCTGTTATTGCCTGGCTCGTCTGCATCTTACATATCTACTTATTTTCATTTCATCTTTGTTTGTTTTGATCAATAACCCCCATGACGTCACAAAGAAATTTGGATCACCCGACTTTGACGCATGCGTTCTAGAAATATTCATCTTACTGTCTCACTCCAATATATGGAGAGAGACTGAAACAAATTTTGCCTTCGTATAAGCTCGTGCCTTTCCGCGTAGTCTCGGTTGAAGAATTGATTACGCCGTCGTTGTCTATAAAAAGGGGCCGCTGCCTATTGGCCAACGCATTATAAAGCGAAAACTCGAAAAAGGAACTTTACTAGCGTGTGACTCTTCAGAGTTGTTTGTTGAAGATAATAATTATTGTGTTTTATTAAGAAAAATTCTAGTGACTAGGTGAGTACATCCATATGCTTCACTTTGATTAGGAGAAATTAGTTTTAAGTGAGATTCCCAATTTAAGTCTCGGTTGCTGGAGATTTCCTTTCCTTTCCTGATCCGCCATTTTGATGACTTCGTTCGTTTGAATCTGAACAGAAATGAAATTTTGTGCGTATTTACATCAGCCCGTCTATAATATTTAGTAATCTTATTTCATCATTTCAACTCTGAAATTATTAATCCTAATTTTATAAGATAAATGCAATTCTGAATATTAGTTGCGTCATATTTCTGACATCGAAAAGGAAGCCTCGGTGGGTTTTGCCGTGAACATGCCGTGACCTAATTGAATTTAACTGTTGAGTTGATCGCTGACCTGCTTCAATATACGTTGTTTATTACACCGTTGTCCGTCGTCCTCTGTTCATACTTATCGGAAGATTTTTGTGAAGAAATATTACCTAATTTATAATTATAAGAACAGGTGATCACTTAATTAGGTTTCTAAACATCAGTGGTGTATAATAGGTACAGCTTTTGCAGTACTCGTTTTTAATTATTATTATTTATGCAGGCATGCAGTTGAAACAACTGTTGAAGCTAATTGTTGTAAATACAATATCAATATATTTTAATTTGCACGAAAATATAATTCTTGAGCTGAAATTATATTTTAGTGCAAATTAAAATATATATGATATTGTTGTTGTTTTATTTATCTATTTAAGGTAGCTGAAATAACAGATTTTAATTGCATCTTTATCTTGTTCTAGGACAAAATGCAGATCTTTGTGAAGACATTGACGGGTAAAACCATCACCTTGGAAGTTGAGCCCTCAGATACTATTGAGAACGTGAAAGCCAAGATCCAGGACAAAGAAGGCATCCCTCCAGACCAGCAGCGTCTCATCTTCGCTGGTAAGCAGCTGGAAGACGGCCGCACTCTCTCAGACTACAACATCCAGAAGGAGTCTACACTCCACTTGGTACTTCGTCTGCGTGGTGGTATGCAGATCTTTGTCAAGACCCTCACTGGTAAGACCATCACCCTTGAGGTTGAACCTTCAGACACCATTGAGAATGTGAAGGCTAAAATCCAGGACAAAGAAGGTATCCCCCCAGACCAGCAGAGGCTGATCTTTGCTGGCAAGCAGTTGGAAGATGGTCGCACTCTCTCAGACTACAATATCCAAAAGGAGTCCACCCTCCACTTGGTACTCCGTCTACGTGGTGGTATGCAAATCTTTGTCAAGACCTTGACGGGCAAAACCATCACCCTAGAGGTTGAGCCTTCTGACACTATTGAGAATGTTAAAGCGAAGATCCAAGACAAGGAAGGCATTCCCCCAGACCAGCAGAGGCTCATCTTTGCCGGCAAGCAGTTGGAAGATGGTCGTACACTCTCTGACTACAACATCCAAAAAGAATCTACCCTTCATTTGGTGCTCCGTCTGCGTGGTGGCATGCAAATTTTCGTCAAGACCCTCACTGGCAAGACCATCACCCTTGAGGTTGAGCCTTCAGACACAATTGAGAATGTGAAGGCTAAAATCCAGGACAAAGAAGGTATCCCCCCAGACCAGCAGAGGCTGATCTTTGCCGGCAAGCAGTTAGAAGATGGTCGCACTCTCTCAGACTACAATATCCAAAAGGAGTCCACCCTCCACTTGGTACTCCGTCTACGTGGTGGTATGCAAATCTTTGTTAAGACCTTGACTGGCAAAACCATCACCCTTGAGGTTGAGCCTTCTGACACTATTGAGAATGTTAAAGCGAAGATCCAAGACAAGGAAGGCATTCCGCCAGACCAGCAGAGGCTCATCTTTGCCGGCAAGCAGTTGGAAGACGGTCGTACTCTCTCGGACTACAACATCCAGAAAGAATCTACCCTTCACTTGGTGCTCCGTCTGCGTGGTGGCATGCAAATCTTCGTTAAGACCCTCACTGGCAAGACCATCACACTTGAGGTTGAGCCTTCAGACACAATCGAAAATGTTAAGGCTAAAATTCAAGACAAAGAAGGCATTCCCCCAGACCAGCAGAGGCTGATCTTTGCTGGCAAACAGTTGGAAGATGGCCGCACTCTCTCTGACTACAACATCCAAAAGGAATCAACCCTCCACTTGGTCTTGCGTCTGCGGGGTGGTATGCAGATCTTCGTAAAGACCCTGACCGGCAAAACCATTACTTTGGAGGTTGAGCCCTCGGATACCATTGAGAATGTAAAAGCAAAGATTCAAGATAAGGAAGGTATCCCCCCAGACCAGCAGAGATTGATCTTTGCCGGCAAGCAATTGGAAGATGGACGCACGCTATCAGATTATAATATCCAGAAAGAATCTACCCTACACTTGGTACTTCGTCTGCGTGGCGGTATGCAGATATTCGTTAAGACCCTGACAGGCAAGACTATCACCCTAGAGGTTGAGCCTTCTGACACTATTGAGAATGTTAAAGCGAAGATCCAAGACAAGGAAGGTATTCCCCCAGACCAGCAGAGGCTGATATTTGCCGGCAAGCAGTTGGAAGACGGTCGTACTCTCTCAGACTACAACATCCAGAAAGAATCTACCCTTCACTTGGTGCTCCGTCTGCGTGGTGGCATGCAAATCTTCGTGAAGACCCTCACTGGCAAGACCATCACACTTGAGGTTGAGCCTTCAGACACAATCGAAAATGTTAAGGCTAAAATTCAAGACAAAGAAGGCATTCCCCCAGACCAGCAGAGGCTGATCTTTGCTGGCAAACAGTTGGAAGATGGCCGCACTCTCTCTGACTACAACATCCAAAAGGAATCAACCCTCCACTTGGTCTTGCGTCTGCGGGGTGGTATGCAAATTTTCGTCAAGACCCTCACTGGCAAGACCATCACCCTTGAGGTTGAGCCTTCAGACACAATCGAAAATGTTAAGGCTAAAATTCAAGACAAAGAAGGCATTCCCCCAGACCAGCAGAGGCTGATCTTTGCTGGCAAGCAGTTAGAAGATGGTCGCACTCTCTCAGACTACAATATCCAAAAGGAGTCCACCCTCCACTTGGTACTCCGTCTACGTGGTGGTATGCAGATCTTTGTCAAAACCCTCACTGGCAAGACCATTACCCTTGAAGTTGAGCCTTCAGACACAATTGAGAATGTAAAGGCTAAAATTCAGGACAAAGAGGGTATCCCCCCAGACCAGCAGAGATTGATCTTTGCTGGTAAGCAATTGGAAGATGGACGCACGCTATCAGACTACAATATTCAGAAGGAATCCACCCTCCACTTGGTACTCCGTCTGCGTGGTGGGATGCAGATTTTTGTAAAGACCCTGACCGGCAAAACCATCACTTTGGAGGTTGAGCCCTCGGATACCATTGAGAATGTAAAAGCAAAGATCCAAGATAAGGAAGGTATCCCCCCAGACCAGCAGAGATTGATCTTCGCCGGAAAGCAATTGGAAGATGGACGCACGCTATCAGATTATAACATCCAGAAAGAATCTACCCTCCACTTGGTACTTCGTCTGCGTGGCGGTATGCAGATCTTCGTTAAGACCCTGACAGGCAAGACTATCACCCTTGAGGTTGAGCCTTCTGACACTATTGAGAATGTTAAAGCGAAGATCCAAGATAAGGAAGGTATCCCCCCAGACCAGCAGAGACTGATATTTGCCGGCAAGCAGTTGGAAGACGGTCGCACTCTCTCAGACTATAACATCCAGAAAGAATCTACCCTTCACTTGGTGCTCCGTCTGCGTGGTGGCATGCAAATCTTCGTCAAGACTCTCACTGGCAAAACCATCACACTTGAGGTTGAGCCTTCAGACACAATTGAAAATGTTAAAGCAAAAATCCAAGACAAGGAAGGTATTCCCCCAGACCAGCAACGTCTCATTTTCGCTGGAAAGCAATTGGAAGATGGCCGCACGCTCTCAGACTACAACATTCAAAAGGAGTCCACCCTTCATCTTGTGCTTAGATTGAGAGGTGGCATGTAATATAATCGACACTGCCTGTTCACTGTGCATTCCAATTACATAATATTTGCTAAACAGGTGTAATAAAGCTTTGTCATTGACTGAAATGTTTGCATTCTTTCTTTCCAACACACAATAAATGTATGTAGGTTGCAGTGCAGTACAGTCAACATCATAACATTTATACACTTTCAACTTCCTTATATCCTAACAGTAAGTGCTAGAAGCTACACATTTATGATGCTGTCTGTACATTCATTATGAGGGGCTACTCCGAATTTTAAAATCCGAACTTCGTATCGTGCCGTCCCTTTCACTCGTATAGTGTATAACAAGGCACGAGAGTGAAAGGGACGGCACGATACGAAGTTACGACTATGCTATCATAGACAGCAGCCGGGACCAACGGCTTAACGTGCCTTCCAAAGCACGGGAGCGCTCAGTGAATAACCACTCAAAGCAATGGCGGATTAGCCATATAGCAAGAGTAGCAAATGCTACGGGCCCCGCGCACCCACGCTTTCTGACCCTATTATAAAAAAAATATGTATTATGACCGAAAAATATTTTTCTGAAACATGGCTCGCAGGCTCCACGCGCCTGAAATGCCATGCTGAATGCCTTTTAATTCCATTAAAAGTAGTTTGGTCAGGTAATGTTTACTAAACCTCATAATAATTCAAATTTCGTCTTACTTATTTCCCCCATTTTTGAGAAAAGCACTATATTATCGGCTGGAATAGCAATTGCAGAGGCTTCGTATTAATTAAATTAAAACTAGCCTACATTTTCCTCCTTTCCGGCTTCGACAATAATGACATGAAGCTATTTTTAGGGTTCCGTACCCAAAGGGTAAAACGGGACCCTATTACTAAGACTTCGCTGTGCGTCCGTCTGTCTGTCACCAGTGCCTTTACCATGAGTTTGTATGACCGTACTCGCTAGCCACTGCGTCCTATTGCGTAACCGCCAGAGGCGCTGTACTTTTGCCCAGACAAATTTTTACGCTGTCGCTAATGAGTACGGTCATGTAAACTCATGGTAAAGGTAGACAGTTGAAATTTTCACAGATAATGTATTTCTGTCGCCGCTATAAAAACAAATACTAAAAAACCTAATAAAATAAATATTTAAAGGGGCTCCGATACAACGAACGTGATTAAGCCGTTCTCTGTCATTATTTCTAATGCAAAAAAAAGGTAGGTACTAGGTACTGGTCTGTAGGGTCTGTGGGGAAGTCCGCGTATGGAGAATTTTATTTTCGGGAAATGTGGGGAGGAGTCTCAGTAAGTATTTTAGACTCGGGTGGAGAGCCACCCATATTTTTACACTCGACTGTACAAGAATATTCGCATTTCGCTTGTGACTACTGGCAGGCTCGCGCAACTAGGAACAAAATTTACAAAATGTCACTTTTGTATGGAATTTGGCCAAAAAATTTTTCTTTGATGATCAGTTCGTAGTGTGGTTTGTAGTTTTTATTTTGGTATTTATAAACGGTAGAAACCTTAATTTAAAGTGAAAAAGCATGTAGTAAGTAGGCAGTGTGTTTTTCAACATGCCACGGACTATTTCACCCAATGGGGTATGTGTTATTTGCGGTTATTCATATAGAACTCATGGTATTTTTCAGTTGCAGACAGTGGGTAAAATTATTGGCAATGAAGACCTAGCCTACGTTCCGATTGAGAAGTTGAATCAATTAAAATTTCTTTGTGGTGACCACTTTCAACCCAAAGATTTTAACCGAAAGAAAAGTGGTCTAAAGAGATGGTTAATATATTTGAAGCAACACAACTTTATACTTTTTTTATTTTATTTAACTCTAGCCCTACCCACTGCGGAATAAGCGCATGGACGTCGTAGTGACCCCAATTGTTAATAAAGGAACATCCATTATTAATGTGTGGCAATTAGGCCATAAACATCTCACGTAATTAATGGACGCCCTCTAACTGAGATTTTTATAAACATGGAACCCTCGACGTCATTAATCATAATTTATCGATATTGTTAACCGTACTACATCAAAGTTACATCCCTATCGCGCTCTTATGTTGGCATTACCTATTTCCTTTATTTTATTTTATTTTGGTACAGAATGTTTGCCAAACTCTACGTGAATGTCATGCAATGACAATGTCACTGTCATTGTGTCGTCCAAAACTTAGTTCGAAGTCCCGTCTCTTCTTCTCTTAGAACGTAGTGGTTATATTCTCTTTGACTACTCGTTTTAGAACGTACCGTGAGAGCGTTCAGAAACCACTAAACATGATTTATAAAATCAAGTTGTGAGCACATAACATTTTTAAGGTTTTATCTACCCAATGTGGTCCCATTATTACTGAAATTATCATTAATATTGTTTAGTCTTTTAGTATTACTTGTGTGAGGTAAGAAGAAATGGAAAAGAATTATGTCGGACGACATTCATACCTCTTTCTGAACATAGTTTTCAAACAGCCGTCAAAGTGACAACTATTGTCTATTAGAAGGAATGAAGGATTATTCAGATTATTGACCTTAGTACTTGGTGGGTCGCGATGATTACAAATATTAATAAAATGAATGAATGAGAAGGATCACCAAATGTTTCGATTTTTGTAGCTAACTAATATCCTAGTACTTTTGCTGACAGTAAATTATACCGTACATTATGACGGTTTGAATTATATCACTACAATTTGACCCTTAGCAATGAATCGCACAGTGTTTATATCATTCACGTTGTTAGGATTTTATATTGTGACGGGGACTTGTAAGTATTTTGCGAACAAGAAAAAACTTTACACTTAAGCTAAAAGTACCTAATAGAGTTAAAAATGTATGATACAGATTTTATTTTAAGGCTCCATAAGTCACAACTTGAAGTATTACGAGACGATTCACGTATCCAGCCTCCAGCACCATGTCGTGAAGCGAGGCGCGAAGCCCTCCACTCACATGTTTAACACCATCAAGGAACTACATTTCCGCACACTGGGCAAAGACTTCAGGCTCATACTACATCCTCGTTCATCTGTACTGCATTCTAATTTCAAAGCATATGCTGTGGATGGCAATGGCAAAGAAACTACTGTCCATATTGGTAAGTATGTTTGTCTTTGAGAGATGTTGACTCTCTTGAAATGTAAAGAATAGTATGTATGTAAAGTTCTTTATTGTACATGAGTAAAACATAACATAAATTACAAGAACAGTTGACATATATGTACAAAGGCGAGCTTATCCCTAATTAATAATATTTTTTTAATAGTAATTGCAGATCAAGTTTCTTTACTTTTGGGGGGATTCAAACTCAAACTCAAAATATTCTTGATTCAAATAGGCCTAGCAGGAAGCACTTTTGAATCGTCAGTTATGTATTACATAAATTGAATATAATTATTCAGAGCAATTTATTGATGCATATGAAATTAAAAAAAAAGAAATGAATTACTGTAATGTATGTCAAAAGAGAGTATAATAAATTCACAAAAAGATTGTCAATATGTAAAATAAAAACATAAAAAATAGTATAATCTAGACAGTTTCTAGAATCAAATCTGAATGTCAAGAGGAAAATTTAATGTCAACATCTGATGTCATAGTTATGAAAATAGTCATTAAGATGTAATGTCATAATTATTAAAATATCATCAGTATTTCAACCACAATTATACCCACACTGTTTTATCATTCATGTAGTCTTTTGTGCTATAATATGCTTTCGGTATGAGTTTACGCTTTACATAAGTCTTGAATTTATTAATAGATAAATTAGTCACGTTTGTTGGTAGTTTATTATAAAACTACACAATTACACATGAATGATTTTCTTATTTTTTGGAGCCGAGTGGAGGGTACCTCAAGCTTATATTTGTTTCTAGTGTTAATATTATGTATGTCACAGTTCTGCCTAAAATTTACAATATTTTTATGTACATACACAATATTGTCATAGATGTATTGACAAGGCATTATCATTATATTAATGTCCTTGAACTTATCTCTAAGTGAGTCTCTATGTTTCATCTTATATATTGCTCGAATAGCCCTCTTCTGCAGAATAAAAACAGTATTTATCTCTGCAGCACTGCTCCATAGTAAAATACCATATGACATAATACTATAACATCATAAAGTAACTAAAATATACTAATCAAGCTGTCTTCACGTCTGTTAATTGACGGATCTTGCTCACTGCAAATGCTGCAGAACTCAGTCTATTCCAGAGATTAGCAATATGGGGACCCCATTGGAATGGTTTTGAATCTAATGCCAAACCAAGAAAAACAGCACTATCAAGTAGTTCCAATTCCTCATCTTTCATAGTGACACTAGTTTGCATGTGATTTACGTTACTCGTGACGAACTTAAAACATTTAGTCTTATAATAAATTGTTGACATTAAACCAATTAACTATTTTAGAAATTATTTTTTACGTAATTGCAACCCTGTTGCCGTGTGACTTTGAATATGAGTGAGGTATCGTCAGCAAACAATACTATATCAGAGTGGGTCTTTACGAGGTATGGCAAGTCATTTATGTAGATAAGGAATAGGAAAGGTCCCAATATTGATTCCTGCGTTACACCCATAGAGACCAACGAACCCGGTGATCCCTGTCCATTCACGTCGACCCTTTGTATTCTATCATGTAAGTAAGACTTTAGCAAATTCAGTGCCGATCCTCGAACTCCATAGTAGTGTAGTTTCCTGATCAAAGTTTCATGGCATACGCAGTCGAAGGCCTTGGACAAATCACAGAAGATACCTAAGGCATCATGTGACTCCTCCCAGGCATCGAATATATGTTTTGTTAGCTCGACAGCAGCATCGGTTGTCGAGCGACCCCGCGTGAAACCGAATTGCTTATGATGCATTAAATTGTTAGCATTAAAATGTTTTATTAATTGGGACAAAACTAGTTTTTCAAAAATTTTGCTAAATGTAGGTAGCACAGATATTGGTCTAAAATTAGTGGGGTCAAAAGTGCTACCAGACTTGAATAAAGGAATTATTTTACTGTGTTTCATTATATCATTAGTGCATATAATTTCAAATCATGTCAATTGTACATACACTGGTAAAGTACAGATACTGACTAGTCCAATCCACATCTACATAGTTTGTTACAGTCAATGTCATAAAAATATGTATATTCCCAGTGAAAAAAATATCTGTATTTTTTCCCTGAATGTGTATAGATATTTTTGATGTTGACTGTACATGGTAAAATTTGTAAACAATAATTTTATTATTTTAATTAATATACTTAAAATAAATTAAAAAAATCTATATTTTTACATAATTAATTTAACTACTGTGGATTAGCACCACAAATATTATTTGATATTTAAGTTATTAAATATGAAAAATGATTGTAGTAAAGATTTGGTTATGTACAGACAGGGCCAACTTTTATACGGGAAGAGTGTTTGGTGAGAAGACTTCTGAAGTGAAGCTGCACATGGAAGATGGGCTGATAACAGGGATCATTCACACTCCACATGAGACATATCATATTGAGGTAACTAATTGATAAAGACAGTCGAGGATAAAGTTTACATTCCCCAGCATTAACATACATATGCCATAATGATCGGGCAACAATGTCCGATGCATCCTAATAGCTATAGAATAAGAGTTGTAAGAGTCAGTGGGACAATAAACAATTATGTGCAATTCCTATTCACTTGTTTTCCCGCAGCCTTCATGGCGTCACCTGCCGGCCCTGGACGACAAGACGATGATAACATACAGGGCATCTGACATTCGCTTCAGCTGGGCCAACTCGAATGACGCCACCAAACCAAGGGTCTGTGGATATGTTAAGGAAGGGAAAGGTAAGGAAATGCTCATTGTAGATTTCTGTAATAACATTCCCGTAAAAGTGTTTCAGAGAAAGCTCCTTTCTGTAAAATGATACATACTTAACATAGATCTGCTATATGTATGCTGTGAAATGATTGTTTAAAAAAAATGAATAGTACATACATACATATATTTATTTATTTATGATAACAATACATCTATCCTTATAGATTCCCAATGCGATAGTATAGCAAATTATTTTACATCAAGCAGGTATAGGTAATTACTTAATTCTAAGACTTAAAATAACATAAATACATACAAAGTAACTTTAGTGATCTCATTCAGAGAACAATGGATTCATCGACCCAAGTGGCAACTTGATTGAGCGTGTGCAGTAGGCACTTCGCGCGCGCGGCACTGCCAGCAGCGGCGGCCACCGCCGGTGCCACATGTACTGCGCGGGCGCGCACAGACTTACTGCAGCCAGTACCCCGAGGTTGCGGTGTGACCGCGCAGAACTTTAAATATATATGACGCCAGAGTCAGTTCTTGCCTAACTTCTAACTGATTATACCCCACCATGCCCAAAACAAATAGCGTTAGATACATTAGTGGATAGAACGGGTACACACCGTAACATTTTAAGTACAAAATCCTTACAAATTTATTTTGTATCCGTTCCAACATAAATTTATATTTAGCTTCGTGCGGGCTCCAGACATTTGAGGTGACCTCCAAGTGGCTTTTAACGAGAGCCTCATATAATGCGCGGATAGCATTTATATTAGAAAATCTCTGCGCCTGGCGCATGAAGAACCCTTAATTCCTGTGCCTTTTTGCAAGTCATAACAATGTGCTTTCTGAAATAAAGGTCAGCTGTGGTGCATGTCACAGGTCACACACCTCCGTGGCAGGCTTTATCGGTGTCCCGTCTACCGCGTATCGATGATGTATCGGATTGAGAGATCGGCTAAAGGATAACGTAATACAAACTAATGCCTGTATTCCCAAAAGGGGTAGGCAGAGCACGTGAAATTCAATTCTAGTGCCACTTTTCGCAATTGTAGGATGAGTAGTAGTCTTAGTAATATTACTAAAACTACTACGGGCATCCCTCCGGATGCATATAATAAAGAATATTCTTTATTATATGCATCCGGAGGGATGCCCGGGGTAGCAACTCAATCCTAAGAAATGGCGTAGGCTCTCAAGGCTTAGGGTTTGGTGTGGTGTAATTAAATAATTACTGTAGGTATTGACTTCAAAAACACTTGTAAATTGCACAGCGAAAAAATAACATTTTCAACAGAACTAGAGGAAGAAGACGACGAAAACGACAGCTTAGAGCACAAACACGAGCAGTCAGAAAGAGATAAATATTTGGACAACACAGAGGTGCTGGATCACGAAAATCCTCCCAAACGAGACACGAGCGACAGAGACGAGCACAAGAGAGTGAAGAGGCAGAGCGACTACGAGTACACGCCGACCAAGACTCGCTGCCCGTTGTTGCTGGTGGCCGACTACCGGTTCTTTCAGGAAATGGGAGCCAGCAATACTAAAACCACTATTAGTTATTTGGTGAGTGAGATAAATGGCAAGGTATATTTGCCAACTCGAGATTGTTTAATGAAAGTTTCTGTACATACAATACAAACTACACAGAACATAGAAAAAAACATTTTATTGTTTTATTTTGTTGACATATACATTTAATGCATTAAATTGTGGTTTAATTTTTTCCAGATAAGTCTTATTGACAGGGTTCACAAGATTTATAACGACACAGTCTGGCAGGATCGTCAGGTCAGTGAAATTTCGTGAATATGATCATGGTAGCTTCCGTTGTTGTAGGGCTGAAATCATTGTGCCGATAGGCCAAAAATCAATAAAATCTCCTCGCTCACGAGTGCGAGTATGATGTTCTACTTAATCATTTACAGCCAGCCCCATAAACATGGTGATTTTGGCAGTGCAATAGAGTAGTATGGTAACGGGTGGTTTTAAAAACTATTACAGATTCAGTGAGTTATAGATAAGAACGGATTGAGCAGTATCGTGGGGTCGTGTAATATTTATGAGTGAATTTCACATGTGCATTTCATGTCAGGAATGTAGGTACATTTTCTGATAGGTATTGTAATGTAAATTACGAATGAGGCATGTATCACAAACAGCGGACTCTTGAGTAACGTTCGGATCGTGTAATCGGAGTCATCTATGTGACGTGATGCTCTCTGATGCCTGACATATATTTTTCCCGCTTTTTTTTTTATAAACTAGAGGCTCTGAAATCCTTGTTGTCTCATGCTTGCGTGTCGGTTATGCTGTTCAGGACATGGACGGGTTCAAGGGCATGGGGTTCGTGATCAAGAAGATCCTGGTGCACTCGGAGCCGACGCGCGTACGCGGCGGCGAGGCGCACTACAACATGGTGCGCGAGAAGTGGGACGTGCGCAACCTGCTCGAGGTAACGCACTGTCTTAAAATCAAAATGTTAATTAGACCAACTAAATTGACGTTTACGTGCGCTTATCGGACTTGATTATTCCATAAATGGTAAAAGTACAGTACTTTTTATGAATTAAAGGGTACCTATATCACCGGTTACATATATTTTAAATATTTATGTATAATTAAAAAAAAGAAACTTTGTTGCTGCATATTTCGTAATTATCGACGACATCGATTTATTTTTTTTACAAAAAGGATAGTATTTTTTATTGTTGTAATGCAATAACCGGACAGATTTTTCGTAAGTGATCCCTTCCATAGAAAGCGGAATGGTTAAATGCAAACTCGCGCACGTTATAGGGGGTCATCTGCACTGGAATGGCCTTGCCTTAACTTCAATAGCTAATCTCCGACGTCGATACCTAGCCACGCACTCGACGCTAGTGCACGGTTCAAGCTCAGTATGCGTTAGCCACGGAGACCGTTACTTACTTAAAGACGTGAGTGAGAAGGCAACCCTCTTAAGCAGGTGGGCATTATATGGGCGAGTGTTCCAAATCACTTTCGTGGTCAGTATTTTTTCGAAGTGGTTAAAGACTTTGATGTCTTCAGTTATTTGGTCAAAGTACGTGACCGCTACCACTACCTACCACTAACTCAGAAATTTCACCAAAATCTAATCTTACAACCATTTGGGCAAAAACATGTTCACGAAAGTGACGCGGTTGGAACGCTCGTATAATGATTCAAGGCAGGCCTGCTAGGGTTCTGGCTCAGGTTCTGACTAGGCAACACTGTTGGCTGGATAAACATAAACCTTAATGCAAGGAGATACGGTCTATTACTAGATACGTCAGCGTCGTTGTGTGTACAGGTGTTCAGCCGCGAGTACTCCCACAAGGACTTCTGCCTGGCGCACCTGTTCACCGACCTGAAGTTCGAGGGCGGCATCCTCGGGTTGGCGTACGTGGGCTCGCCGAGACGCAACTCTGTCGGTGGGATTTGTACACCAGGTAAGTCGTTTATGGCTGCGTTGCAGGCCTTCGTCAAGCTGACGATCAATGAATTGAGAAACTAAGCTATATTATAATATGTAGAATTCTTCGGGTGTGTGGACGCAAAACGATACCGCCAGCGGATCACTCATCTCTAAAGAAGAACTTTGAGAGTTCGAAACTTGTCGCACGTAGATACAATTAATACGTGAAGCGCTCAGCAGTAGAAAACAGGCCGAATATGGCTAGATGTTGATGAGTTGAATTGTATAACTTTCTCACGAAAGTTAAAATTGAAATTATTACAAAATTTGCTTATACCATTCGCAAGATGTTTTAATCTCGTCACAGCTAAATTTAAGTGCAAATGCAAAATGATACATGCCAACTCGAGATTGTAAATAATGATCATGATCTGTGACAATGACAAGGACTGAGGTGGAATGCGTCACATAAGTCACATACATATATTCACAGGAATGTGACAGGTAAATTAAACAATTAACCAATCGTCTACCAGTCCCTGGCATCCCAGGGCTCCTTACAAAAGAATGCTAATGTTTATTTTTTTCGCTGAGAGACATCCGATGAAATTTATTCCAGCCTCTTGAGTCTCAAGTTCCTATAGGATGAACCAAATTGTACAATGGAATGTCAAGTCAAATTTGATAGGAATAGAGTTTCATATGTTTTGTATCGTTTGAATTTAGAGCAAATGAAGATATTCAAATCTATAATCCATTTCATTTGGTTCAAATTCCATTGCTAATTTTCTTGTATGCGGTTAGGAGGCTACAACAGTCGGTTTTGATTGTTATTTTTTAATTTTTTAGCACTTTGTTGGTTTGACGTTGCGTTTGTTTTGTTTTCAGCTATTTCGGTGCAATAGTGTGAGTGTTTATTTGTTTTTGTTCCTTTTGCATGACATTATTTATTATTAAAAATATGTAGGTTTATTTTTTATTTATTCATTATTATATAGGTTTTTATGTATATTATGTTCTGTTTGTGGTGGTGGAAACCTTTATGTTCGATTATTCGTCAGCTTTGCAATTGTAATACGGTACGGATTTGGAATAACAGTGGCCTACTTTGTACCAATTGGGTCTATCAACTTCCTTGTTGTTATTCTGTCCCGTCAGCCAGGAGACAACAGTAACAGAGTTTCTTAGAAAAAATGTCATATGGAATTCTAGCATGCTCAAGAGATGACCCACGTCAGAATGGGCTTATAATAATCGCTGAAACTCATGTTTAGTAGAATTAAACCCTATTAGACACAGTTTTAAAAGAGTTGCTCAGCAGACGTAACCATGGCAACGAGCAACAAGAAATAGTTGATTGACCCAATTTGCATAGTTTTTATTTACAATATTCAATGTTCTTTTACAGAAATAATATATTTTAATATGTAGAAAGCTCATTCGATGTATTTTTTTTATTGACAATTTATCATCTACAACTTGGCACTACAATTCCAGAATACTTCAAAAACGGGTACACCCTGTACCTAAACTCGGGTTTATCGTCATCCCGGAACCACTACGGGCAGCGCGTGATCACGCGCGAGGCGGACCTCGTGACGGCGCACGAGTTCGGGCACAACTGGGGCTCCGAGCACGACCCGGACGTGGCCGAGTGCTCGCCCGCGGCCAGCCAGGGCGGCTCCTACCTCATGTACACGTACAGCGTGAGCGGGTACGATGTCAACAACAAGGTACGTGTACACCACGAGGATGTGTAGCGTGTGTACGACTGCGAATCCTAGTAGCAAGTGCATGAATTGTAAGCGGTCTGGCTCTAATATCTGGGCTCCGGAATGACTTGTCGCCTCAATAATTACATCATTTTGCTACTTTAAACATCTAAAAACAGCCTTTTCAGCCTTTACAGAAATTATTACGAAATACACATGTCATGTAGTTTATATCCGTGCAAACGTAATATACTTTTTGCTTTTCCAAGGGATTTATTAAACTTCAGCCACTCAATTTATTAACGACAAATCACTCACAGAGAGTAGTAGACTTTTCGATCATATGCTGTCTCTCATGACTGCATTTTCAATAAAAAATTTACTTTCGTTAAAACTGATGTATTCACGTTGTGTTGCAGCGTTTCTCACCCTGCAGTCTGCGTTCCATCCGCAAGGTCCTGCAGGCCAAGTCGGGGCGCTGCTTCAGCGAGCCCGAGGAGAGCTTCTGCGGCAACCTACGCGTCGAGGGCGGCGAGGAGTGCGACGCGGGCCTGCTCGGTAACTTGTACCTTTATGTCGTCACATTAAGGTATCATAATAGGTTACTTATAGACGAGCAGAGCTTGTGCGGCAACCTGCGCGTCGAGGGCGGCGAGGAGTCCGACGCGGGCCTGCTCGGTAACTTGTACCTTATGTCGTCACAATAAGGTATCATAATAGGCTACTTATAGACGAGCAGAGCTTGTGCGGCAACCTGCGCGTCGAGGGCGGCGAGGAGTGCGACGCCGCCCTGCTCTTTAACTTGTACCTTATGTCGTCACAATAAGGTATTATAATAGGTTACTTATAGACCAGCAGAGCTTGTGCGGCAAACTGCGCATCGAGGGCGGCGAGGAATGCGACGCGGGCCTGCTCGGTAACTTGTACCTTATGTCGTCACAATAAGGTATCATAATAGGCTACTTATAGACGAGCAGAGCTTGTGCGGCAACCTGCGCGTCGAGGGCGGCGAGGAGTGCGACGCGGGCCTGCTCGGTAACTTGTACCTTATGTCGTCACAATAAGGTATCATAATAGGTTACATGTAGACTAGCAGAGCTTGTGTGGCAACCTGCACGTCGAAGGCGGCGAGTAGGGCGACACGGGCCTGCTTGGCAACTTACACCTTATTTATCGTCACAATAAGGTTCACAATGTGTCGGTTAAATGCAGATTATTCCTGTTTATTCTATCAATAGACTTGTGGTGACATTTTGTTGCATTATGGTGCACTTTAGGCTATAGGTTACGTGAAGCGAATAATGTCTAAATAAAAACTTTTTGGTTTTCATAGGTACGGAAGACAACGATATGTGCTGCGACAAGAATTGCAAACTGAGGAAAAACCAAGGAGCCGTTTGCAGGTAACTTGCGTGTTTTTGTTGTTTTTAGTCCCTTTCTGATTTCCGTTTACACAGAACAGAAGCCAGGCTTGTCGAAGTGATGAATTTACTAAGAAAGTATTAGGTATGTTGGAATTCATTGGCGAATAATTATTCTCGCAGACCGAAAGAAACTTAATGCTTTAGGTGAATGATGTATAAAATTATTTGTTTAAACTTGAACCTTAACCCGTGACAATAAAGTCGTAAATTGTATGGTTTTGTATGCCTTCCTTGACGTTCTAAATCAGTCTTCGACTTAACCCTTCGTCTACCAGTCCCTGTTTATGCCGGGAGACGACGGTTTAACTAGCAGGATTACTATTTTCATTATTGCTTCTGTTTCTACTGAGGAAAAGTTTTCCACATGCATGTACGTCCACAAGTTCGATGGGCTGATGATATCAGGAAATTCGCGGGTCACTCTTGGATAAGACTAGCCCAGGACCGGGACAGGTGGCGTGCAAGAGAGGCCTATGCTCACCAGTGGGCGATAACGGGCTGAAAATGATGATGATCATGAAAATTTAGTTTCCGAATGTGAAGATGAAATAGTAGATTGTTAACCAAGGGTTGAGAGCCATCCATTTTAGATCAGATATTTCCGCCAATGGTTCGAGGCTGAAATAGCCTCCATTTCACCTGAGTTAAACACTGTTTTTGATTCGAATACGAGGAAACTAAAAAAAATGCCAAAATATGCACAAACATTTTCTGAATCAACGAAAGAACCATTTTAGCGGGAACTGTTGTGTTGAGTGACGTTAACGGTGTTTGTGTATGGACCATTTTATTTTATTTTTTTACGGGTCAAGCAGACTAAGCGAACAAGAGTGCCCCCTAACGACGGATTTGGTAATTCTTAAGAATTGCTAGACTTTTAAGAATTAATCATACTTATGTTTGTATAGATTGTTAGTATTGGGCAAAGCAATCTAACTATTGTTCACAGTACTTTTTTGTATTTAATACTTTTCTGCTCTACAGCAGAAAAGTGCCACTTTCAGCACGCCACCTAGATGAATGACCAAAAGTATGAGAAATGAAAATGTAATATTAAATTTGTATTTCAGCGACAAGAACTCGCCCTGCTGCTCGGGCTGCGTGTACGCGCCGCCGGGCGTGGTGTGCCGCGAGGCGGCGCACTCCGCCTGCGAGGGCGAGGCCACCTGCAACGGGGCCAGCGCCGACTGCCCCAAGGTCACTGCGCAATGACGTTCAAACCTTAATATATAAGTAATAGAGTCGACAGGAACACGCCCTGCGAGGACGAGGCCGGGCCGCCACCGATTGCCTCAAGGTGCACTGACTAAACAAAGCGGTCTACCACTTTTGAACTTTTAGTGCCCGCGCAGACAGAAGACGGAGACGGGGACGGAGTTCTGCGTTCGCGTTCCATGCAAGTCCAATGGAACGCGAACGCAGAACTCTGGTGAACGTCTCTCGTCTGCGCCGGCTCGTATATACAAACAAGCTTTCGTCCGCGACTTCGTTCGCTTAAACTTCGACTTCCTATTTCATCCCTTCGAGGAAAAAAAGAATAAATTCGGGATAAAAAGAATCCAAGCAATAGACTCTGTCCACTAGGTGGACTGATGACTTGGTCAAGGCAGCGGGGAGTCGCTAGATGCGGGTGGCTCGCGACCGTGTGCTGTGGCGTTCCTGGGGGGAGGCCTATATCCAGCAGTGGATGTCTTCCGGCTGAATGATGATGATGATGATGATGAATAGACTCTGTATACCAAAATTCATCACAATCCGTTCAGCCGTTTTTGCTTGATTGAGTAACAAAAATCTAAATTTTCGCATTAAGTAAGATAATAGAGGCGAATCTTCTCGGCTGACAGTACACACTAATTTACAGTAGCCGTCAGTTTAGTTAAGACTATTAACGTTTTCAGCGCTCTGTCAAATACAAACGCTGTCACTCACACTCCATGAGATGGGAGTGGTTAACGCGAAGGTGAACCTTATGGAAATGCATGTAGGTCGAATTCGCATTGGACGCCGTGCCGGATATATGCGTTTTAGGCGTCGAACCGGCGGTGCGCACACATACGTCGTTGGCGTCGAAAAGGTTAAGGTGCTCTTTAACTTGTCGCAAACGTGCCCAGTTAATGCCATTGAAGGAGTGCGAGCGTATTTGGAACTACACGAATCTGGCTTTTAGCGTTTATTGGCCTTATTACCGCTCAAATGAATTATTCAGTCTGGTTGCGTATTAAGAATGAAAAATATTTTGTCGCAACTATATGATTAAAAATATTCTTAGTTGGCAACTGGTTGCGTATTAAGACAAAATATTCTTCATTCACAACTAGTTGCCAACAAAGGAGAAAAAAAAAACCATTTCCGATGGCGGCCGAAGAGGAATAATTAACGATCAATTAGGTATTTGCTATGACCGTACATACTTGATGTAACATTCATACAATAAGATTTTAACGAACGCCATTTACGATTACAGTTTGGTACAACCCACCCTTAGTGTCTGGTGATAAAATTTATTTATTTATTAAAGCCATACTAATGTCATAAATATAATGTAATGTGTCTCTCTGTCTGTATGTTACCTCTTCACGCTTAAACCTCTTAACCGAATTCGATGAAATTTGGTATGGAGATAGTTTGAGTCCCGGGGAAGATCATAGGATACTTTTTATCCCGGAAATATCCCTTAAGGGGGTGGAAGTTTGTATGGAAGAGCGATAACTAGGTAAGCGCCTGAAATAGAAAAATAATAAATTCTAACGCGATGAGTTCATGCCGACAAAGACGCGGGAAAAAGCTAGTAATTGAATAAATAAATGAATGTGTGATGTGAGGTTATTGCGACAGGCGCCAGCGATAGCGGACGAGCACGAGTGCGCGGAGCGCGGGCGCTGCCGCAACGGCTCCTGCGTGCCCTACTGCGAGACGCAGGGCATGCACAGCTGCATGTGCGACATAGGTACGTCCCATTCCACCACATAATTCCGAGGATCTTACGCCGGTTCTTCTCCAGGTAGAGGTTATTTTACGAACCGTTGGTAGTTTATTGACATTCATAGATGCATGTTTCTTCAATTTAGGCATAATAATGATATATAAATAAACTAGCGACTCGCCCCGGCTTCGCACGGGTGCACTATTTAATGGATGTTATTATACATATAAACCTTCCTCTTCAATCACTCTATCTATTTAAAAAAAACTATTTAAGATTTTTTAAATAAGATGCTTAATATTAATTAAATAAGCTAGTACCCATCTTGTTTTATATTCAAAGGATAGGGATTAATTACTTTATTAAAAAAATGAAAGTGAGTGTAATATTTCGCCGATAAACTTAACGTTTGGCGAAACGGAAACAAATGTAAACTGTACCATACTTTTTTGGGAAAATAAATTAAATTAAAAGTATACATAAGGATATAGGGACAGAGAAAGCGACTTTGTTTTATACTATGTAGTGATAACTCAATTCACGACATCACACCCCATTTCCCCTCAATCGTTTACTAGTTTATATTTTTTTCCCATAACTCGTCCATGTAGGCTGGACTTCGTGGATTTAACGATCTAATTACTATTAGTAAACGGGATGTAATCGCGGACAATTAATACCTTTATTAAGTTTAGCCGACGTTTCGGATGTGGCACAATATCCTAATCGCGAGCAGAGATATGTCCTGTTTACTAACAGGTAATAGCAGTGTGTGAAAATCGTGCAAGCAAAATCAATATATTGTAAACCTTAGGAGATTTCCGGAATTGAAATACTATGCTCACAAACAGACGCACTTTCTCATTCATAATATAACAATAGTACTTATAGTTTTGCCATTGAAATCGACATGTATCTATGATTGACAGTGGCGGACGCCTGCAAACGTTGCTGCCGCAAGAGCCTGAATAAGACGTGTTTCCCCGTCGCGCACAACGACATCCTGCCCGACGGCACGCCCTGCATACAGGGCTTCTGTAATAAGGTATCATGACACCACTCAAATTATCAATAATATTGCATTTCACCAACTCGACATTTGTCACCAAAAACAATAAAAATTCAACTTACATTGCTAGAGTAATAAGTAACGATGACGCTGTACAGCAACCACCTTTACTTGTCGATCGAGCAATGTGCGTATAATTATTATGACAGGTATGACAAATAGGGAACATGCTGTCGTGCCATTTTTAACTGAAAAATGTTTTGACTATTAATCATCAAAACCGTTAAGAGGCCTTATAAGTTCTAAAATGTTTTGATTTCAAATAATGACAAAAGTATTGATAATACCAATAAATTGATTAAAGGATACGATGATTTTATTAAAGTTTTAGATAGTAACATAGCCGTTTTTTGATTGTATTGTGTGTATTAGAATTTAAGCGGAAAAACACAGTTTTTAGCTTGAAAACGGTCGATTTGGAGTGATGTTTGAAATGATATTCTTTAAAGAAAAATACAAAAAATATATTAAAAATGTATAACATTAGGTCGCAAAAGTCCTGTTCTAGATAGTAACATTGAGAAAATGTCAAGATACGTGTCAATTCAGTCAGAATATCATCTAAATAGATAAGCGTTTTTAACTGATAAGGACTCAATGAGGTTCAATAATGGTATAGTAAAGATTACAGAGTGCGCCTAATGTGGGCATTCTGAAATTACGCAATGGCCGGCTAACTCATCATGCAGCCAAAGGAGATACCTACAGCTGACTAGTTGATTACTAACCAAATAGTCTGGAATTTTCTTGAAACAAATTGGTTTAAGCAACAAACTGTAACGGGCTGTTACACTAGGCCAGTTCCTGGTCAAAGCGGCATATAAAAGCCCCACAACAAACCAATTATATCCAAAATTGTATGACTTTTATTCATAAGACTTAAACCTCTGCTGACTAAAATGTGTTTGAACCATGAATTTCAATGTAACATATAAGGACAAACGAGTTTCAGCGGCTATTTAACTAAAATAGGTTTGATGGACGTTTATGAATAAGGGGGTATGTAATTGCAGGGTGTCTGCGAGAAGACGATCCAGGACGTGGTGGAGCGTTTCTGGGACATCATCGAGGACATCAACATCAACAACGTGCTGGGCTTCCTGCGGGACAACATCGTGGGTGTGGTCGTGCTCGTCACCGCCTTCATCTGGATCCCCGCCAGTTGTGTTGTGAGTACAGCCTGTATACATCAACAACTACCTACTGCACTCTTACTTTAGTACAGGAGAACACAATTAATATGGCGCGCGTCAAAGCTCTTAAGTAGTTGACTGAGAGACTATTATTGCTTAATCCACACGCCTTATTACTTGGGTCGTGCTATACTTAAGTTGAAGTAGTTTTCCGCGCTCTCACTCACATTCCATAACATCAGAATGTCAAAAGCGTAGTTGAACACTAAAGAAATGCTTGGAGGTTGATATCGAACTGCACGCTGTGACGGATATATCCGTCGTTGGCGTTGAACCGATGGTGCGAATATACTAGTCATTTGCATCCAAAAGTTTAATATGTATATCAGAAAACAGAAACCATTATTTTATTTAATTCTGCGTACTATTTTTTTGGTGGGCAATAAAAATTGTGTACTGTTTTGTATTATTATAATTAATTTTTCTGATAAAATCCAATCGTTCCAGATAAGTTATGTAGATCGCCGGCGGCAGCGGCAGCACCAGAAGTACGTGGAGTGGGAGCGACAACACGACCTCGTGCACCCCTCCTCGCCCCGCAAGATCATTCACACCAGGTAATAAATGGATTACTTACCTAGGGCGGCAAAATAAAGTATGTCGCAGATCGCAGGTATTTGACGCCCTAGCCGTGGGCAAGGGCAATATATATGTGATCTCAGGCTTTCTGTATTATAGCCCATGGTAAGTACAAAATTTTGTCTCTCCCTGGCCAGAAAGTGGGAATGTGCCACTTTATCGCCAGGTGCGACATAAATTTTGTTGTGAAATGGGAACGAAATTCAGAATAGTACATACAGAATGTAAGCAAAAAAGTGTCAAATGAAGATAAGCAAACACGGCTACTGGCATAAAACTATTTTTTTTTTACTCTCGACTGTTTAGGCCTCGTATATCTCTAGACTAGCGGCTATACTGTGGTAAAACCGGTTGTTCCTAAGATGTCTTTGAACTATTCATTACTTCCTATGTACGTGAAACCTGAAATATTTAAGGTTTTGAAGTACATACCAACCTTAAATTTCCAGTCTGTAGTAGATATTGGTATTTTAGTATTTTTTTTACATAGGAAGTATTTGGTCTGCTCAATAAATTTATATGGGCGAAATGACTTTTTTGCTTTTACGTTCTGATATATTTTTGTTTCAGATTACCAAAGCAGAAGCCGCCGGGCATGAAGACTGTCATTCAAGGCACAAGCCAACTTTAATCCTCATCTAGTCATACGATTAGTTTAAGTAAAATAAACCTATAAAAATGAAACAAGTTGTTGTTTGTATTATTTTAATTTGTAAATAGCGAGTACAATTTATTACCAGAACAAATATGCCTGTAAGCTTAAAACATAAATATATCATTTAGCGCTTAGAGCGAAGCATTGTAAACATAAATTATAATAAAAACTCGCAGTAACATTTTTCCATATTTTCAAGTGAACTAAACATTTAGACAAATTGTCAACAAGCTCTAGCTAGCTTGATACCCAACTGTCTGATCATACATAATACCTTTGATCACATTATCAAGTTGTAACTGCTGTTTTTGGGAGGCGGGCAAATAAAGCCAACTGTAAGGCAACATTTTAACCTTCTATTAGTTGCGTTTGCGCATTCAACTACTTTTTATAAGGCGTCAGATCGTTTCTTCGTGCGTTCACTTCGTGTTTGATTGCTGATGGCGTACATTGAGAGCGATAGAAATTTTTATGTGGCGCTAAGTCCTTTCGGCGGCCAACTTGTATTTTCGATGAATACGGGTGCGATTTAGTTGAGAGCGGTGGAAGTGAGCAGCGCTACGCCGCGCTCGTAGAAGGCGTGCGGCTCCTGGCCGGGCGCGATGGGCAGGCGCACCGTGAACAGCAGCTCCGAGCGCGCGCTGTTCAGGTACACGGGCAGCGTCAGCGACTGCCCGCCGCTCGCTACCGTCGTGGACTCCGGCCCGCTGGAAACATACAAAGCATCGTTCATTCCTCATGTATAATACGGATGTTGACTCAAAATTAGACTACTCCGAAGGAGACAAGGCAAAAAAATATGCCAAATGGTGAAAATTCTATTCAAATAACGAAGCTGCAACCCTTTTTAATGTAACTGGTTAGGGACAGAAAGCGTGACAGTTCAGTGACGTCCCTGACCACGAGCGCCATATTAAATGACGATCGTTTCAAAGGTGCGTTTTGCGGAAAAGGGACAGAGAATGCCCCCTCTTAAACCTTTGAAGACTTATAATTATGTAATGCTGCCGCATGCCGAATAAAAGAGTGAACAGGCTGGAGGCTGCTCAGGATCGGGAGGATTGGAAACGAAGGAGGAGGCCATTGCCCAGCAGTGGAACACAAGAGGTTTCCAATAATACTAACATTTTTTTTAGTTTTGTTGCACCGTTTAACACCACCCAGGGGTCACGTGTAGGGTAACGGTGAGTACTCCCTACGCACGTGGTGCATCTTCGTCCCCGAAGGCCTCTAACTTGGCTTAACGACTACTATCACAGACATCAGCCGGGATCAACGGCTGAACGTGCCTTCCAAAGCACGAGAGCGCTCAGTTACTAACCACTTAAAGCGTTTACCCATTTAAGAACTGACCTGGGCCGAGGTTGCTTAACATCACATGCCGCTCGCGGTACGCGGGCGCCGCTGGGCCACGAGCGCTCCAATATTAAAGTATTGGTATAGCCCAGCCATCTATCTTTTTCAGCCAATAATCCAGCTCATTTAGACTCTATCAATCAGCAATAGTCCCTGTACACCCTGGCGGGTGGTGTCTCTATGTGCGTCGCATGACACGGGTAGGGATAGCATCCGCACGGCGTAGCCATTACATTTGGCTTGGTACTTCGGCTCCACGCACGCCTCCCAAAGGTACGGGATACCATTGTCCCGTGAACGGGAAAGACGTACAGATAATAAAGTATAGATATAATAGTAACCGGATCCAGGTGAGCACGGTGAGCGGCAAGTCCACCATGATGGTGTTGGTGAGCAGCAGCCGGTTGCCCTTGACCGTGGCGCCCTGCAGCTTGAGCCCGGTCACCTGGAACGACCACTCCGTCGAGTCCGCGGCGTCCGTGCCCGGCTCCGGGATCGTCACCTGGGGACAAATAGGCATGATGAAAATTTTGTTTATCATGCCTTTTGAACTACTTTTTAGAGACGTTCAAATGTTTGTATGGGACCAACTACTATAGGGTATTTTTGTGTATGAAAAATATACAATCTATATGTTATAGGAAGTCGAATTGAGTTGATATAAACTCATGAACATGTAAAATAAATTTTATAATTACTTTAATACTCATGCACATTTTATCTGTGCTAAAAATTTGGACGTCATACGACACTAAAATGCCGGACAACACAATGGGCGATGAGGGCACAGGATAAGACAACAGCGCTATCAAGTCGCGGCCTGATTATAAAGCGTGGTTCTGCGAGGTTTAGATTTTTTCATGCGCTATTTATTTGCTCCTTTAGTCGTAAGCCCAGGTAAACGAGCAACATTTTTGTGACACATGTAAATATAGCTGGCAACAAAAAATGCTGGGCGTTAACACGTGCCCTTAGATTTTACTTGTGACTCTTCTGGAGACGAGCGTTCTTAGGCTACATCGCTTGCTTACAATACAACAGATACGGGCTGTTGTCACCGACGTGGTATAAAATGGATAGTTTACCTGCAGGTGTAGTTCTTCAAGCGACCACGAGTTAGCCTGGGCCACGCACTGTCGCGTAGCCGTGATATAAGCTTCGGGGTTCAAAAGACCTCCTAGCCATACTGGGATGCTCTGAAAATTAAATTATACGTACATAATTATAAGAACCGAGAAACTAATTTATTGGCCATTTTAGGAAAGATATTAAAAGTGTATAGTACTGGGTTTGCCTTTAAATTTCGGTATATAAATCGTTGGTTTTTCGTTTTGTCCAATGCAATGCAATTAAGGGAACAATAGCTTTGATTACTAAAACCGCAAAACACCAAAATCACCGTATTGTAAAAAGTCGTCACAGCCACCTAGAAAGTACAATTGATTATCGACCTTTATCTCCTTAAGCAATAGATAACTCGTTACACTAATAGAAAAATGGCAGTCCAGATGGGCTACTTGTACATTTTTGCTAGCATTGTCAGGTGGTGGTGTGGTGTGGTGGTGTGGTGTGGTGTGGTGGTGTGGGGGTGTGGGGAGGGGGGCGTACCTGCAGGCGGCGCGCGCCCTGGTCGGCCGCCACGCACTCGGAGACGGCGGCGAGCTGCTGCACGCGGCGCGCGAAGTCGCCGACCCACTGGCGCACCGTGCAGCCGCGCGCCACCGCGTAGCGCCGCCACGCGCTCGGCAGCATGCCGCGCACCAGCGCGCCCACCATCGACCGCGTCTCGTTCGTCTGCTTCATCTCGCCCTGCACAAACACACCATTCTCCAATGTCCATGTTCACAACGACGCCAAAGAACACGT
Source organism: Epiblema foenella (assembly GCA_963556455.1). Lineage (NCBI taxonomy): Eukaryota > Metazoa > Arthropoda > Insecta > Lepidoptera > Tortricidae > Epiblema > Epiblema foenella. The sequence goes on along the minus strand of OY747113.1, from coordinate 7,430,725 downwards.
TCTTCTTCTTTTAGCCAATCATGATTTCCTTCCATAGGACGCGGTCAAGAATCATTTGAACTGCTTTATATATGGAATAACAAGCTCGCTTTATAATGTCACACCACCTTGTTGGATTCCAACCTCTGGTACATTTGCTCCTAATTTGGCCCAAAGAACACGTTAGCTTCTCAAACTGCAGTTCACCTCGCTGCCCTATCATATGATGACTCGAGAGCCTACCTGATTTGGTTTTCTATTGAAATCACCATAAAAATTCATTCGTCTCGTCGTCTTTGGACCCATAGTTGATAGTCGCGGAGATGGTAGAAACCGATAACCCTTTAACCGTAAATTATTGTAAATCTCCATTTGAAGTATTACATTTCCTTTACAGATAAATATCATTAGAACTCTAGCTTAATCATCATCATTCGCTTGCCCTTTTCCCATTTGTCTGGTGTCGGCGCAGCATGTCTCTTTCTTCCATATATCTCTATCATCTCTAGCTTAATATGAAAATGAATTCCCAAAACCAAGGATTTTATTAGGTTGAGTGTTTTTCGAAATGTTCCCACATGTTATGCCGGCGTACCTGGCAGATAGCGAGCACGTTCCTGAGGTCGTGGTGCACTTGAGCGAGCAACGAAGCGCCGGCGGCGACCTCGCGCTCGAAGAAGCGGTACAGCGGGTCCTTGATGTTCTCCACAGTGCGCCGCAGGGTCTGCGGAAACGCACGTATGTTTGTGTGTATGTTTATATGTATGTTTGTATGTATGTAAAATTATTTATTGTACACGACTAACGACACAACAACAAAACAATCAATAACTGTAAGACAAGCTTATTCATATTAGGGATTTATTCCCGCTAACATTTGAGCAATTGAGTGGAAATTAAGGTTATAGGCAAACTGAGATTGTATATATTTATCAGTGGCGGCGGCCCCCTACAACCCGATTCCCACCGGCTTGCCCTAAACTTTTTGGCTTACGTATATCAAACTCATAAATCATCAATAAAAATACAGCACTTAGTAATGCGATTGACTATAGCTTCACACAATAGATTTCAGCCAGACATCTAATCACAAGTCACAACATTCACTACGTATCCGCATTACGCATTGCGCTTGAAACGGTAAAAAAATCCCGACGTAAATTAGCCTACCTTGGGTATGTTTCTCATTCATAAAAATGGCACACGACCATCGAAATTGCACGCACACACTCACAAATTCTGTCGTAGACGCAGGTCGCCAATAACCCGCAAAATATCGAGTTTTTGGAAGATGATCGAATTTGAATTTAAACCTTAAACATGAGCCAATAAGGTTTATATTAGAATGCACTGCTTGGCCATTTCGAAACATTGCCATACTTCTGTTATATAATACTGCGTGGAATAAATTGCGCAAAATTATATTATCAATTTCGATTCTTTATAATTAAATTATGCACAAGCTTTAAAAAAAGACATAAATCGTATCACAAAACACGAAAATCGAACGTAGATTGAAGCTCGGTAATTTATTTACCTACAAGTGCGCAAAGAAAGTTTCTTTGCTTTTAGATTCGTTGGTAAAAAATTGAATGTAATGGCAACACAGTCATTTGCCCGGTTGCGGTACGAACAGTGTGAAAATATTTATTATTGTAATTCTTATGTGAGTTTAGTTAATTTTGTGCATAAATATAGATTAGAAAATCAAGTTAACCAGTGAAATTCAGATTTACTAGTATCTTGTGCATGAATAATTCATTTGGGGAGTGGGTTGTAGTTTTGTTGCGAGTATTTGAAGGTCAGTTCGTTGTGTTCGTCAGTGTTTTGAGTAAAAGAAAGTACCTATACTTTCTTTTACTAATGGCGTTATAGCTGCTTTAGTTAATTTCGATTGTTGTGTCGTTGATTATTTACTAAATGAGTCGTCTTGTTTTTCTAAGCTATCGTTTGAAAATAAGAAGTTTGATGTGCGTGTCGTGCTCGCCCAGAGATAAAAATTGATTACAAGCGGAGGGATGGTTTCTTTAAACACTTTCACAGCGGATTATATGACAAAGGTGGTATACACTAACTGCGAGGGGTTTTGCCGAAGGACACATAGCGCACGCTTCACTATACCACTATAGAGAATAAATGTTAAGGTAGGTTCTTTTTGCTCGGGGTTGCCCGGCGATAATTCTCACGCGCCGCCACTGATATTTATATACGAATACATGTTTGCGAAATTTATTTAAAGTGACGTAGCCGGGAAGAATAGATCCCAGAACTCTATGAGGTAGATAAGATCATCAGAGGTAGAGGTATTGAGGGAGTGAGGAAGAGATATTGCGGTAACTGCTCATACACACACACACACATGCATGTTGCTTGTCGCTATTTGATTGTACTGATTGATTCATACTAATCTTAATTTTGTATTAAGCAGCAACGCTGCCAGGACTGGCTGCGAGTGCCGGGTTCAAACCCTGTTCGGTGGTTTCTAAATTCACACTATTATATCTTGTTCCGTTTTCAGGCTATCAACTTGATATTGCAAAAGCCCTTACCGGTAGTTTCTCAGGCAGCAGCTGAAGCCAGCCTGTAGCGGTCTGGTGCAGCGACTTCATCCAGGCCGGCCGCCCGTCGCCCTCCACCACTAACGCATCTACACACAGAACATATTAACTAACGTCACGGAATACCGCTTTTCCATTCCATCTGCAGGAAAACATCCGAGAGCGCGCGAGGGTAGCACAAGACTGCGCGAGAAGCGAGAACAATATAAAATAAAAATCTTTAACGCGCCTTTCCCGCGTCGCGCGGTCTATGCGTTAGATTCAGCGATAGGGGTCAAGTAAACAGCATTAAGGAGTGACATTTCGTGCCACGCATGCAAGAAATTGTGACAGAATAGCCACGATAATCATGCTCAAATAACTCGCGAAATGTCAGATCAGTGGCCATTGCGTAAGAGTAGGCACTGAATGTGACCCAGATACCGAAGCTCGACATCAAGAGTTAATGCTCATTTATACGGTAGAATTTGTACGGTACAGTCAAGGGCACCAATGTGTATACATTTTTTCACCTTATTCCATTGAAATAAGGTCCAAAAATGTATACATATATATGCCCTCGACAGTACGGCTACTGATGAAAGCTGGTTGTCTGCGTGGTAACATGCTGGCCAGCTCTTGTAAATAATCTATTCTAGACATATCGGTCTGGTATTATTATGGCAAAATTCCTAGCTACAGGAAAAGTCGGATTTCGAGCGCTGACATCATTTCGATGAGCAACCGTACGTTTTTTTTCCGTACGTTTAATCGTGTGTTAAACAACACCGTATTCTAATCTGATCAAAGGTCAGAGCTCAAGATTCGTGGCGCGATCTGACTATAACTGTTGCGACAAGCTCAAATGACTTTTGAGGTTATTCGAGTAATTGTGCAGATGGAAAGGCGGCCGAATAAGCAACCCTAGTGCGTTGCGGTTACGAACAACAATTAAGTATTTCAATTATCGTTAATAATTACCATCGACTTCTGTAAGGTGGAAAAAACAAAGATAATTAAAGCCAATTAATTGCTACTGCTCCAAATGTGTACAATTTTGTGCTATTTCTGATAGGACTTAAGACCCCTTTCAAGTTTTTGGTAAGAAAAAAGCGTGACAGATTTTTGAAATTGTATTTCCAAGAAAGAGAAAAGTGACACTAAATTCTGATTATTTGCATAAGTCAGTTCCTATTGTGAATAGTGGACTTACATTTCGTTAGAGCAGGATTACAGACAGTAGGTTTCTGAAGAATGCGCGGAGCCTTAATAATATATCGTTTTTGTGATCTGAGGCCTCAATTTTACTTTATTTTGTTCATTAAATTTGGAAATAGTTCCTATTACTTATACGATATTTTCTAAAAAGAGTACTTTTAACTTTAAAGACGAGAACTTTTTAAGAATTTACATCTTTTCCAGTCATTAAAAAGGTGGATGGTGGTTTTCGACTGCACGCGGGGAAAATATAAAAGTCTGAAAATTCAGCGTTTCGGGAAAGAGGTCTTAACAATAGTCGTCCTATAACAATTATTGCTAAATTGCAGATCGTGCTCCGTGACACTATTATCTATCGATGGTTAAAAAAAGTGAGTGCAACATTTTCTTTCAAGTAGTTAGTGTTTTGTAGTGCGCTGATATTTTAAGCATCTACGATTATGGTTTGAGCGGTGTTATATTATTTAGTGTAGTGTGCATTATAAATACAAGATATTCATACACAGACGGATACTTTCAACCAATCTCTATTTGCCTCACAACCTCCATTCAGGCGACACAGGCCCCGGCTGTATTTCGGATTGACGGATCGATTTACCAATTATTTATATATTTATAGTATGGCAATTATTTCGAAACGTAAGATCTTCGAGAAGGCAGTACGGTTGCCAGTTTTGTGAACTTTTAGCACCACCCAGTGGTCAAGTGTAAAGTAATCGTGAGTACTCCCTACGTACGTGGTGCATTTTCGACCCCCTTTGTCAAATGAGTGGGCAGCTTTATTTACCAATATTAGGCTGGGTTGCATTTACGATAACAGACGGATCAACATTAAATATCGTGCCGGCAGCTGTCATTCTACAAAAACTTGTCAAGTCCACACAATCGGATTGAGTCATTTTGGAGTAGGTTGCGGGACTCTGGAAATTCGATCCTTGTCACGATACGTGAGGACTATCCCTATGTAGATTCTGGCTATATTATGTTTAGGTGTCTACTTGTCTAGGTGTATTTTTACTATTTAATGTAACTGTGATATGGGTACTTGCCTGAAATAAAGAGCTATTATTATTATTTAATGAACACAGCTTACGATTACAGACGCTTTGGTGCAACCCACCCTTAACTAGTAAATAAGTCTCGTCTGCGTGTCGCTGTGTATTGATACAATAAGTAAAATGTACTGACTGTCGTCCTGCGTGGCGGCGTTGTAGGCGAGCTCCTCCTCGTCCTCCAGCTGCTGCATCTTCAGGAGCTTCGACACCAGATCACTGCCTTGAGTCGTCAGCAACACCTGCTCAAAATTATAAATGTCACGAATTTCCATTGTTTACGATATCAATTCCGGAAGGGGAGTAAGCCAATGGGGCACAGATACAAAAGATTTCTCTTATAGGCTAATGAAACGATTGACGGGGTTCGATGTGTTTACCCTTATTCCAATATTTAACCTGTGAGCAGCGGGTTCGCGGTAAGTGTTATTTAGTCAGGAGAGAAGTAATAACCCTTTAAAGACCCTTTTTAACCCAGACAAAGTGTGAATGGTAACTGCGACAACTGCGACAATTGCGAGTAACGTTTATGATGTTCGGCGATTAAAGGATCCAGCGCATAGACTAGACAACACTTACTATTTAAAAGATAAAACATTACTTAATAGGATGCGGATGCTTGTTGTTACTACGTATGTCTAAATGTGAAAACGATACGCTATGCTTTATTAATTTATTTGCATACCTTTTCAGCATTATTGGGAAGCCCAAGCCAGGACGGAGTCTGCCTGTCCGATAGCTCTTCAATCCATTTGAGGAAGTGGTCGCGTCGGTTGCCGTCCGGCATAGTGATGTGCCTCTGGTTTCCACTCGCCTGCAAAGAAAGGTTTTTAGTTGATTTTATCAAGACGAGGAAACACACTAGATACTATGCTCCTAAGAGCATAGCTCTTAGCTGCTTGTATCTGAACACTAGTTCTATAATCACGATGAACGTTGGTCTGGTTGGATGGACTGTGAGAAGACCTTATATCCATAACCATAAGGTATATGATCACGTGACTTACCCCATCAACGTTGGCGACGAGCGCGAAGTCCGCCTCGAAGGAGCGCGGCGTAAACAGCTTGCACAGGAAGGAGTGCAGCAGCCGTTGGTCGAACAGGTTGTCTATCTTGCCGCCGTAGATGCACTGCGAGAGCAGTGTCACTAGCGCCTCCCATGGCACCTTCTCGGGGGGCAGGTTTGTGCGACCCTGACAAACGAAATTATACTTTGATGTTAATACTAAAATTTCAAAATCGTCCACAGCGCCTTAGAATATATTAAACGAAAGTATTACTAATAATAGTAGACCATAACAAGTCCGTGTGTAAGAAGGTCGAACCAGCAGGATGCCAAGAGGGCTATTATACGGCCCCGGACTTTAATTGTTGAGCCATTTAGAACTCACTTTACACTGGATCCTTCATAGCTTAACAATAAATAAATGAACTTTATTCTGAAAGTAGGCCGCAATGGCACTTTTACAAGTCAAAAACTACTAGCGTTTCTCAAAAGACGACTGTCGAGACGAAACGCCGAAAGAAACTCGACAGTCAGTCATTTTCTCCCAAAATATGCTTATTACAATGATACAACGGTCATTTTTCAATCACCAGATAAAATTATCCGTCAGCTAAAATGATCGCCGTCAGTTTCTAACGTCATATGAAAGAAAATGACACAGCTAACATTTATCTGCCAGATATTTTTATCCGGAGATTGAAAAATCGGCCCATAACCTACTTAAGTAAATCTGAGTGGTAAACAACAAAAAATAAACGAGGACAAAATAACAATAGGTATTTACAATGACTAGTTCCACAAGAAAACATGTCGAAGCTGTATACGTATTACCGTATAGATAATGAAAATAATAATAATGGAAAATACTTCCCCTAGAAATTAAATTAAATCGTTTGATATGATTCCTTGCAAGAACTGTGTCAACTAGATACAATGAAAATATACATGAACCTTTACGCTATTTAGGTATTTGGTTTGGACAATTAAAATAAAAAAATTGTCCGATACCTAAATGCCTTAACAATTAACCCTTTAACCGCCATCGTCTAATGTAAATGACATCTTGTTTATTTATGACAGAGTTGAAAATTTCGGGATACCTTTTTGACGTTTAAGTCTGTGAGTGTATACCGGTCTTACGTATGTCATGGGCGCGATATTGTGCAGTGAAGTCGAATAATGAATTAATTATCAATATGGGATTATCCATATTGATAATGGTTATATTGATAGTATACCATAGCGGTAGCGTCGATCCACGTGTCGAGCGTGTCGCAGGCGACGCGTAAGTCGGACTCGTTGAACTCGTAGTACTTGGCCCAACCGAGCGGCACGTAGCGGAGGCGCTCCTGGACAATGCCTGTATAATAAGGACATTTAACTATCTACCCAATGTAGGTATGTATTTAATAACATTTGGAAGTTTTCCCCCTAACGTCCATTATGTTGCAATTAGAAATTATACAACAAAAATTTGTTTTTATTGAGCCAAAGTTTAAATTAATGGGCTAGCTGTGTGTACTGTGTGATCAACATGGATGTATCGTAACTTACCGTGGAACCAAGCGAGCAAGAAGTATAATCTTGCGCGTTCCGATGGTGGTTTCATCATGCGAGCGGCGGGCACCTGAAATTCATCGTTTTTGTAAGTGCTGGCTAGTTTAATAAGTTTCTTCTACTCGTCGACTTCAATAGTTGAATTAAGATATCGTAGATGAAACTAAAATCACTCTATGGAGCTCCCTTCAAGTGAGGCAGCGTGAGGCCGCCTCGTCGGTCGCCGAGACTAGTGCGGCTACACCTATACAGTATACTATAATAGTCTTGTGGCGAAGGTCCGTTCTCTATCTACTCTTCATGAATAGACTATGTGAGCCAGTGGCATTTTAACTTTGTCTTTTATTTCGTTTTCGTGTCGTTGTGCTGCGTATTATGATGTTTTGCTATTTGTACTGTTTTTGTGCACCGAATAGATGTTTTATCATTTTTTTTTTCTTTCGTACAGTATACTACAACAGTAACGTGGCGAAGGTCCGCAGCAGGTTGACGGGCAGCTTGGGGCTGATCTCCGTCGTCAGGAACAGCCGGAAGGCGGGGTGCGGCTGCACCTCCACTCGTACAGTACACTACAACAGTACCGTGGCGAAGGTCCGCAGCAGGTTGGCGCGGATGCCGGGCGGCGGCTCGAACACGAGCACGCGGCCGGCGCGCAGCAGGTTGACGGGCAGCTTGGGGCTGATCTCCGTCGTCAGGAACAGACAGAAGGCGGGGTTCGGCTCCACCTCCGCTCGTACAGTACACTACAACAGTACCGTGGCGAAGGTCCGCAGCAGGTTGGCGCGGATGCCGGGCGGCGGCTCGAACACGAGCACGCGGCCGGCGCGCAGCAGGTTGACGGGCAGCTTGGGGCTGATCTCCGTCGTCAGGAACAGACAGAAGGCGGGGTTCGGCTCCACCTCCGCTCGTACAGTACACTACAACAGTACCGTGGCGAAGGTCCGCAGCAGGTTGGCGCGGATGCCGGGCGGCGGCTCGAACACGAGCACGCGGCCGGCGCGCAGCAGGTTGACGGGCAGCTTGGGGCTGATCTCCGTCGTCAGGAACAGACAGAAGGCGGGGTTCGGCTCCACCTCCGCTCGTACAGTACACTACAACAGTACCGTGGCGAAGGTCCGCAGCAGGTTGGCGCGGATGCCGGGCGGCGGCTCGAACACGAGCACGCGGCCGGCGCGCAGCAGGTTGACGGGCAGCTTGGGGCTGATCTTCGTCGTCAGGAACAGACAGAAGGCGGGGTTCGGCTCCACCTCCGCTCGTACAGTACACTACAACAGTACCGTGGCGAAGGTCCGCAGCAGGTTGGCGCGGATGCCGGGCGGCGGCTCGAACACGAGCACGCGGCCGGCGCGCAGCAGGTTGACGGGCAGCTTGGGGCTGATCTCCGTCGTCAGGAACAGACAGAAGGCGGGGTTCGGCTCCACCTCCACTCGTACAGTACACTACAACAGTACCGTGGCGAAGGTCCGCAGCAGGTTGGCGCGGATGCCGGGCGGCGGCTCGAACACGAGCACGCGGCCGGCGCGCAGCAGGTTGACGGGCAGCTTGGGGCTGATCTCCGTCGTCAGGAACAGACAGAAGGCGGGGTTCGGCTCCACCTCCACTCGTACAGTACACTACAACAGTACCGTGGCGAAGGTCCGCAGCAGGTTGGCGCGGATGCCGGGCGGCGGCTCGAACACGAGCACGCGGCCGGCGCGCAGCAGGTTGACGGGCAGCTTGGGGCTGATCTCCGTCGTCAGGAACAGCCGGAAGGCGGGGTGCGGCTGCAGCGAGTGGAGCTTCTTCTCGAGCTGCACGAGCCACACTGGGGCGAGGTGCACGTTCTTCAACATCACCCATCTGCGTTATCACCATAGGTTAGTATCGGATATTCAGCAGTGGCAACTCTCTTATGCATTCGCTGAATTGCTGATCACGAAGGCCCGTGACATTATAGATAGCTTATCCGGTGCGAAGGCGTGTCTTATGCTATACATATATACTAATGGCTTCATTCATAAACGTCCATCAAACCAATTTTAATTAAATTTCCGTTAAGATTCGTATGTTTTCCGTGTCCGTGAGTGTACGTACCGTCCAGTCTTGCAGGCGGTGTTGATGGCGCGCTCGGCCTGGTTGAAGCCTTCGGCCGAGCCGATGGCGATGCTCGACAGTGGCTTGTTCAGCTCCGTTGCCATGTCGTCGACGCGGCCTAGAACAGGGACCATAATTAATGCTTTATTTCAATTTGGTGGATTTATATTTTATATAATTCGGAAAATTCGTGAATTGAATCCCGAAGTGTCATTACGATTTTAGAAATGTCAATAAACATAATCTTTGTTAAAGATCTGGTTTCGGAGTGTGAACAGAAACAGTAAGACCTCTTACCTATTATCACGATACCCTAGTAACATATTGGCCGCCTTTAATGTAGGCAATCTAGTTGAGTTGAGAGCCTGACCACGACTTTGAGATTGCTTTGCGGCATTTCAGCGTTTTATTGGTTCATTACACACACGACCGAGACGCACAAAGCATTGCGCTTAGTTGGGATCACACGCAATGCAGTAGGACAACCGCTGCCGCAGCCGCTCAAAGTTCAGTCCGGGCCGTAAGACTACACCTGCGTCAAGTGCGACCTACCACACATTTTAATATGACTTCGCAATTCTATGTATCAATTAATTTATCTTATAAATTTATTCCAAGTTATTTCATGATGGTATAATATTCTATTCTATTCTACCGCTGGCGTCGTATCCGGGCACGGAGCAGAGCAGCGCGGGTGTGGTGGCGTTAAGCTGGTGCTCGGTGATGGAGGCCAGGTCGAACTCCGTCTCGGCCTTCGCCATGAAGCCTGCGCCCAGCACTGCGGCCACCAGCTGCGCCGCAGCCGCGATTACGCGGTCCGGACGGAACGCCTGCGACCATTACTTACAATGAAACCTGTTGTCTACCGGCAAAAAAACTAACAATGAATAACAATACCATATGGATGATCTCCGGGATCGGTAGATGACGACTTAAAATAATAGGTAAACACATCGTCCACCTAAAAGTGAGTCGTATACTAGCCCGAAAGTTACCTGCACTTGTTCTAGTTAAAGTCAAGGGCAAATGTTAGTTAACAATTTTCCACCTTATTCCATTGAAAAACAGTTTAGTTATATGCTACCGCAGTTGGTTTTGGAGGCGGTCGGCGCACCTGTATGAGCAGCAGGCGGTACATGGCGAGCGTGTGCGGCGCGGGCGGCGCGGAGGGGCTGGAGTCCCACAGCGTGGGCACGCACTGCTCCGGCGCCGCCTGCGCCAGCCACGCCGCCAGCTCCGGCAGCTCGCCCGCCTTCTCCAGCAGGCGACGGAACGCCACCAGTCTGTGGACAAACAGTCGCATTAGCACGGAATAATTAATACTGCTTACGTACAGAATAGGGTAGTCCAGGTAGGACACCAATAGAAACAGGCCTGATAATAGTGTGGAACGAATTGATAATCAAGCTATTACACCCAGTTATTCGAATGCCATTTTTAAGTCTACCCGCATAGAGCCCAACCCGAGCAGGATTTGATTTCTCGTGTCATTTTCAAGACTATCGGGGATGCAGATTCCGTACAACCACAAAGAATAGCGCTGCTTACGGCAGTCGGCTGTGAGTACTCTAGTGTATCATTCGATCTGGTGTCCATGAAACGGCACCAAGCGATTCTTACCGCTCAAAAATGTGACGGAGTGCTTTAGCATGTCCTTAGAACAAGTACACCTGTAGCTGAGCCGAGCCGCCGCGTCATGTTGCTACTGCGTGAGGGACGTGAGCGGGCCCCTACTTAGGACGTAGCCCCCCTTGTACGTCGCACAGGGCTGCTCTATTGTATACTGTATCCTGTAACAAACAACAAGAGTGACCTGGAGCTGAGCCGGGCCGCCGCGTCGTGTTGCTGCTGCGTGAGCGGCTCGAGCGGCGCGCAGTGCGACACGAAGCCCTCCTTGCCGCGCAGGAACGTGGCGAAGGGCTGCTCGAGGGTGTCCTCGGCGCCGGTGCCCTTCAGGTGGATGCGGCACAGCAGCAGCGCGAACGTGAGCCGGTCGGTGTGCAGCATGCCGCGCGCCACGCGCTCGTACACCACCTGATTTAAAATAGCACATTGTGTTTCAAGGGTGCAAAATGATATATTTACGGCGAGGGTCGTATATTGAATCCTAAGTGAAGTGAAAGATAATACAATAGAATCCTGAGCGTAGCGAGGGATACTAAAGTAGAATCTTGAGTGTAGCGTGGGATTCGAGTGTTTACGCCCAAAACGGAAACAATTTTGCTATCGCGTGCGTGTGACCGCATACTGTTTTTCACACCGTCTATGAGGCCCGCTGCTGAATAAATTAAATGTCTTACAAATCATTTTGCTACCGAGTGGCACATAATGCTTTGCACTCCTTCTAAGAGGAAAAGTCATTGTTGCCCTCAAATGAGGTAAGAAAAATACGACTTTGTTCCCTCATTCGATGGCAACAATGACACTTTTCTGAACAGCAGGTGTGAAAAGTTGAAAACCATTATTTCTTATCTATCAAAACATACAATTGGAACTGCGAAAGTTGTTATATTTGAACGACGATTAAAAAGTTCCAGGGTTTATAGTACTAGTTTAGTTAATACTTGAGGGTTTATAGAATACTATTCGCATTTCGGGGTTCACGGGGAACAGTAGTAGAACAAGAAACGTGAACGTAAATAAAAAATAAATAATAATAATGACAATCGGTTTCTAATCTTTGGTATGATATATGCGCATGGAATTTTCTAACATTTTTGGCCCTTTACACCTTGAAGACCTTTTTACTTGTATAAAGATTATTAGAAAATGAAAACTGTTCTTTGACGGATAACAATATTAAAAACGCATTGATTTGATATTGAAAGAGGCATTAATCTCCACTCATGAATTACGACAAATATAAGCATGGTCGGTTCTCAAAAGCTTGACAACATACCGTGAAGAGTTCCTCGGTGATGATGCTGAGCCGGGCCGTGTAGTCCGAGACGCCGCTCAGCAGCGAGCACACCAGCACCGAGCTGAATATGTCCAGGAACATCTTCAGCGAGTACTGGTACAGGAAGTGCACCTGGTTCAGCGAGTCCATTGTGAAGTAGATGCTGCTGCATGCCTGGTCACAACAATTACAATTCAATGGACGTCTCTATACTGGATACACGAACTACATAGAAAACAATCTCGGCAGTGGTCTTCTTTTGACAAACACGAGTAGATTTTGACATGTAAATGTGCCATTATAATACATTATTGCCGAGACTCGGAAAGTAAGCGATTGCCTGACGAGAGACCGAGTTAGGCAATCCCGGTTTCCGAAGAGGTATTTATAGTGCTTTTCTCAAACATTGTGAGGAGATAATGCAAATTAGTTAATTGAAATTGAAAATATATTTTAATGTGAATAGTGCATTTGAGCATCGAATACATAGCCCACAATGTAGACGGCTTCTTTGTTTTTGACTGCTCGCTGAAATATACCAAGAATATGTTTTCCGAGAATGTATTTGCATTTTTGTTTATCTTCCATTGAATAAATTACTCGTAAACTCGATTATATTTTTCTCTTGACTTAGCGGGTAGCAAGATATGCATTGCTGCGTTCGCTTCCGCCTTCAGATTAGGCGGAGTGCAATCAATATCTAAGCTACTCTCATCACTCGAACTCATTTTTGAAATTAAAACGCAAAATTACAACAAAATTGTTGTAATTGCCGCCAATTTATTACTTATAAATTGTATTTTTGTAACCATAGACATTTTTGTTGAAAAACGAACGGGTTGCTTGGCTGAACGCAAAATTTCTCAAGTCTAACTGAATTACTGTGAAACTATCAGATAATTAAAAAAGACACGCAGCGGAAAAAAATGGGTTTAGGAGTATAATAACGCGTAGACAGGGACGAATTTTAGCTTTTTAAATTTAGGCGGATAAAAACTAGGCACTTCCCGTGTTCGTTTTTCAAACAAAATACGACCCTTTCCGAGCATGTTTGAGAAAAGTTGATTTATTTAATTTTATTTTCTAATCCATATACTCACTTGAGAAAGCGGCAAATATTGCTGACTGACGGTTTCGATTTCAGCGATGACTTTGTCAGTTTCTTCAACCTAAAATTATATAAACATATTGACAGTGTTTAGTAGACATTCGTTGAAAGTTCATATCTACTTAAATGTTGCCAGTCGAAGTAACAATTTCAACTTGTCTCGCTCCCTCTTTGTTTTATTATTTCCCCCTCTTGAAGCCAAGTTTTCTTTGCGAGCTCAAAATTCTACTTCCACATAAAAGAATAACTATTCCAAATCTTGGGCTAAGCAGCCCGAGTCTAATGTATGAAGTAAACGAAATAATGCCAAGAAGAGATAGTGTATGTATGTACATTACACAGAAAAAAAGTTTCCTGGTTCATCATCCTCCTAGCGTTGTTCCAGTACGGTCCGCTACCAAACCCCTAGATTATGCGTAGGCACTAGTTTTTACGGAAGCGACTGCCATCTGATCTTGCAATCTAAGGGGCATCTACATCTTGCTTGGATTGTTAACGTTTTAAAATTTGTAATAAGGAGTTGTACGTACCTTTTGTCCTATATCATCTGCTTCTTTCTTGAGTGTCTCCAGCGTCGCGATGACCGAGTCGTCGTCCAAGATCTTGCCCTTGGCGTCATTGAGCGCTTGCAGCAACGACTTCTCCAGTTGCCGCAAACGGAGATGGAATTCACCTGTTAGAGTTAAAAAAATGTTTGAGCTTCGGCCATCGGCATTTATATATTTTTTAAGCCGTCGTCTCCTGGCGCAAAAAAATAAACAATAACATTCTTTTGTTATGATCCCTGGGATCCCAGGGACCAGTAGACGACGACGACGGCCGTGCGAAACGAAGGTGTCCTTTCCAGATTCGACAAAAATGCTTTCGTATGTCCATACGGTTGCTCTGCTCTACAGGTTGCATTTCTCAACTTATTCCCGTGAAACTTTGTGAGCAGGTTCGTAAACTATTTTTTTTGTGGAATCAGTTTATGGAAATTAAAAAAAAGCTGGCGAGACCTACAGCTCACAGAGCCATTAGTTTATTTGATTTAAGTCTTTCAAAGTATGCGCTATGAAAGCACCTAGAGTGTGACACAAACGAAACCCCCTTTTACCTTGCAGCTTGAGCAGATCGGATCGCTTGGTGTCGATGTCGGGCCGCTCCGCCTTGAGCACGCGGTGCAGGCACTGCGACTGCAGCGAGGAGCGCGTCACCGTAAAGTTGACGAACGTCACGCGCGAGCACATGTCGGGCGGGAACTCTACTGTCGGGTCCCTGCGGAGCACAAGCAAGTGTCGTAACAAAGATAGCCACTCGATAGGGTAGGTAATTTTTTTTATGCGGGGGGCGCATAAAAAAAATTACCTACCCTATCGAGTGTCTATAAACATGTAATAATATTTTTTGACCAGAATGCGATTTATAAAATTTTCATATCATAAAATAAATCTTAAGATCAAAAATCCAAACCTTGCGTAATTCGTTTATTTATAATAATATTAGTTTGCGACCCTCCTGGCTGTAAGTATTTATTTATTTATTTAATATTTGTTCTTAGGACCAGACTGAAAACCAGCGCCGGGAAACCCATTGCATCACCTTTATCTGATGATTTAGCTTACTTACTGTTTGTTGATTGTCTTATATCTGTTAGGTTAAGGTTTATGGGCAATAAATTTCTTCTTATTCTTATTCTTTAAAAATGCTTGTTCGTTAGGTGTACAAGTGATGTGCTATAGGAGACATACCTGGTGGAGAGGAAGATGACGAACGACGGACTGAGATCGATGTCCTGGTCGCCGAGCGTGATGAGCACGCGGCCGCCCGTGCGCCGCAGCTCGCGGTTCAGCACCGGGTTCAAGATCGGATCGTAGTTCTCAACATCCTTTTAACAAAAGCTATATGAAATACCTAAAACGACGAGGTATCAACATCTATTCGAAGGAGTCGAAGTTGCACTGCACCACGTCCGTAGGGAATAACCATCGTCATCCTACACTGGAACCTGGTGGTGCTAAACGGTGCAATAAAACTGGCAATCGTACTGTCTTCTCGAAGATCTCATGGTTCCAAATAAATGCCATGCGATAAAAATAATAAAAACATCTATTTTGCTTTAGTTAACAAATGTTACATATTTTTGGTGATATTTATAAAAATAGACTGATATGAAAAATAGTTCTGATTCGGTCGGGATCGGATTCAGTTTGGTTGCAGGTGGTGGTGCAGAAATGTTTTAAACAAAATATACCATAGGCAATAAGTTTAATATTTTTACTTGCGCAACCTACGCCACTCGCGTTTTAAAATCTTTCTTATACAACAGTTGCATATTATAACACCCATCTATTTTAGTATACCTGCACGAGCAGCGGGTTGCCGAAACGCAGCGCGGACTCGAGGTTTTTGCGGAAAGAGTCGTCGAGGAACGAGGTCTTGGTGATCTTGCGTTCTCTGAACTCGCGCATGATGAACTCCGTGGCCTGGCCCGACGGGTCGATGATGAGGGGGTAGCGGTTGAAACGCTGCAATAAAACATTAACATTAAAACCTGTAGAGAGCTAGAGACATACCTCCTCATTCATTAACGTCCATAAAAACTTATTTCAGTTAAATAGCCGCTAAAAATCGTTTGTCCTAATCTGCTTGTCACTTTTGTGTTTGGCGTGCTTTGGAAGGCACGCTAAGCCATTGATCTCGGCTGCTCTCTATGATAGCAGTCGTTAAGCCAAGTGGAGGCCTCTAACTATGGCGGCATGAGAACTTCTAACAATCAAGTTGCCCACTCACTTGATAAGGTCGAAGTTGCACCACGTTACGGACGTGCCCACAGTTACCCTACACGTGACCCCTGGGTGGTGCTAAACGGTTCAACTAAACTGGCAACAAAATTCCCATACTCATACTCATTTATTTGCAATGGATCATATAGGTACATTACTCATCAGAAACAATGATTGACAATGATAAAAATGTCAAGGTATGATTTATTTACAAATTATGCCAAACTGTCACAGTAAAAATACATTTATTTTGGAATTCTAGTATAAAATTAAAATAATAATAACAATAATAATATTTAAAAAAGAAACACATATATTATTTAATATTTAAATGTCACATAGTTCTGAAATACGATAAATATAAAGACTTCTGTGTTTGTGAGTAAGGGACAAAACACATTTTAGTTAACAGAAGTTTGTTAGGCTTTATGAATCCTCCCCCTCCTAACGTTAACCCAGTACAGTTTAGGGAATGCAATAACCAGGTGGTTTTCATTACCGGTAAACAACCGATTCCGGGATGCGGTAATTGGTTAACCGGTAAATTACCGGTTTTGGGTTAATTTAATGAAATTTCGATACTTTAGCATAATTTATTGTGTATATTTATTACTTTTTTTAGGCATATAACTAAACTTCATAATTATCGCCCTATCAGCTTACTGTCCCAAGATTACAGACTGTTAAAGTACTCTGCTACTAGGTTGATACGCCTCTTTGACGAATACCAACCTGTAGCAAGCGTTTATTTCACAACAGACCACATCCACGCCATTAAGCATCTGATGAAGAAAATTGGAGAGTATAACTAGAGCTTATGTTACCCCTTCGTCGTTTATTAATCCCGGTTTTGGTTAAAAATTGCCGGTTATTTACCGGCGGTAATATTAGCATATTTACCGGTTAACCGGTTAGCATTCCCTAGTACAGTTGCATCATCAAGGATGCTTGGGGTCCGTTACCTAATCCCAAGATTTCTTTTATCAGAGACAAGTAAATTATATAGACTGCCAATATCTATACTTTGTGGCGTACCTTTAAAATAATGAGCCTACTGTAGAGTCACTATAAAGAGGTCGCTGTATCAATAATTTCGTACGGCGCCAGCTATTGGGAGATTTCTTGTTGTATTCATAGATGGCACTATTGTGTTAAACAGAGGTCTAGTGTCAAACGAAATTAATGATACAGGGACCTCTCCATAGTGAAATTAGCTACTGCAGGCTCATTATTTTTTAAAGCACTGCACAACGTATGGATATTGGCCGTCTATATAATTTACTTGTCCCTGGTTTTATGAATAAGGGTGATAAAATATAGCGAAATCTGTATCCTATACAGTAAGAGTGATAAAATTATGCGAATCGTTATTTTGTATCGGTTTCTCTTACGACTATAGTGTAAAGCTGTAAAAATGATTTTATATATTATGAATTCTTATATTATAAATAAATAAATAATAAATAAATATTAGAGGACAATTTTACACAAATCGAACTAGCCCCACAGTAAAGTTTCAGTTTTCAATTTGCTCTCACCTTGAGATTGCCATCGTAATTTACAACTTGCTGATGCAATGCTCGACTGGGATCATGGCATTCTCTGTGAGCAGCGCGTAGCCTGCTGAGGTACTCTGAGCGTATGTCACCGTACTTGACGTTACGGGGTACATCAAGAAGCACTTACCCTGAGCATGATGGCATTCTCGACGCACAACTCGTCTGTGGGCAGCGCATTCGCCTGCCAGCGCAGCCTCTCGTCGGGATTGCTGAGGTACTCCGTGCGGGCGATGTCGGCACGGTACTTAATATTAGCCGCAGCCAGGTGAGACGTCCATGTTGAAAACAGATTTTGACGGTACTGCGGACAACATCATAATTAAATAGTTGCATTTTAACGGGCCACACCGAATGTAGTCCTTAAAATACCTAGTTTTGGTGATATGCTCCGTTAAAATAAGAGTACATACGGAAAAAGACGACTTTAATACTCACGTGCTGGTCGAAGTAGCCTCCGTACGCGATGAAGGCAGCGGACAGCAGCACATCTCCTACAATAGTGCTCATCTGTGAGCGGAACGTCTCCGAGCTCGCCTCCCAGCGCTCACGCTCGATCACCAGACTCTTCAGGAGCGCGATGGACCTGTCAACCTACGAAAAAAAATGAAATAAAGTTTCCAAAAACGATAATACTCGTAGTGCTGAAGAGTATACACTTATGAACAGCTGGGCTGTGTTAGGCGTGACATGTCATATCTCTGTGAGCACTGTACGGTCAACCAATTTGATACCTGGGCCACTTCGTACCTTGTCACCGTGACATTAATATGAGATTCTAGCGGCTTTCATATTAATTTTCACAGTGACAAGGTACGAAGTGGCCCACAAATCGAATTGGTTGACTGTACCTTGGCCTGCACGTTCTCCAGGTCAGTCTTGATGGCCTGCGCCTGGCTGATGAGCTGCGCGTACTCTTCCTTGTAGGATGCGATGGACTTCTCGAGCTGCGCGATCAAGTCGCGCACCTCGTCGCCGGCCGTCACGTTGGTCTGCGCCTGGTCCTCGAGCGCTTGCAGCTCGTTGCGGAGCGGCTCGACGCGTTTCAACATGTCCGCGTATTCGATCTGCGGAAATGCATATTAACTTGGATCTAGCGTGGAAACGCAAAGTTTCTGGAAACATTGATCATTATATTTTTTTAGAATATCAAACCAGATACCGGACATATATTGAAAGAAATGAAAGGAAAGTTGAATACTTAAGAAGTAATATGTACGATAGAATGTTCAACTTAAAATTTTGAAAATATACGAATATTTGCGTACCTGAGCGATGGCCCATTTGACCATAGGTCCGCAGGCCATACTGGCTCGGTTGACTTTCTCGAAGTTGTAGTCTGGATTACTCAAGTATCTAGTCCTCATCTTCTCGCGCACATCGTCACTGGCCACACACAAACGGGCGATTAATACTTAGAAATATTCCTATTAGGATCTTACGTGCATTGAACCATCCCGAGCCTAAGTCCGTCAAACCAGAACTAAAACAAAATAAACCCCCTCATGCTTTTCAGATGAAAAATGTGTCGTCGTACAAAACAAATACATCGTCACTTACCCACACAGCAAAGAAAACTGCAATAATTTACATTAGTTGTCTTTACAGACACAAAAGTAGCAAACAGAAGAATAAAATAAAACGAAACAAAAACAAAAGTCAAGCAATCGAGTCATTGTCGGTGATGACGTACGATTGTCAACCATGACGGACGCGTGATGACAATGAACACAGTTTATTTATTGGCAAATACATGCAAACTGGAGATGACTGTGGAATTCTGGAGAATTAATGTTACAGGTTATTTAATCATTAGTTTCACTTTTACTAAGTCTACCATCATTAGTTTCACTTAACTAAGAGGGTCGATTAATGTATATAAAATTTGCTATATTTTTTAGGTCACGAGCTACCTAGATTCGTTATAAGGTTAATTAGCCATCACCACAACACTCATGTTACAGAAACACATAACACATGGTGCAAAAGCATGCTTCAAGCATCTAAAACAATCGTGCTCTAAATACTTGCCAAACACCCGTTCTGACCCGCGACTACAAATAAAAGAGGCATTATAACGGGGAGGGGATAAGCGGTGCTCACGTGATGTCCTCGGTAGAGAAGTTGGAGACGATGCTGTTGATGAAGTTCTCCCGCATGATCACGGCTCGGATGGCCTTCCAGTCGGTCGCGTTCTCGCCCAACAGCAGGCAGATAGACTCTAGGGCCACCTTTACGAGCGCCGGCGGGTTGCCCATAGAACGCACTTCCACCAAATGCTGCTTCTTTATCGACTTGACCGCTGTATGGCCAACCCGGGGTCCAGCCGCGTCCCACACCAGCACGAAGCGAGAGCGAGAGAGTACAAAAAAGAGAGAAACAAAAAAGGCATTTAGCAGTCTGTGATACATGCGGCTGGCGTTATTATCGTAAATAAACTTCATCGTACGTATTTAAACTAGAATCTTAAAACAACGATTGAAAACATAAATTGATTAAATACGAAAAAAATGTTAATAAAAACGATTGTTAATTATTATTTCTGACAATGCTTTGTTAGTCACATTCATATATCGACGATGTTATTAGTGGTAGGTATTTGATGCCTTTTGTTACACGATATCGATATAATTAATAACAACAGTCACATATGCAAGCAAGCTTAGCTTATTTACAAAATAAACTTACAACAATGTCCATTCATAAAAGTAACGACTTATGTAAGAATAAGTAAAACTAATATTAATGGAAAGTACAATGCAACGCTTAAAAATACTTTTTAAGAAATAATTTGATATGATAACTTTCTAGTGCATTACAAATCATTCCATGTACGATGTTTTTGCCAATAAATATTTAATAAACTATTACGAAACGACTGCTCAAGGGCAAACGTTATTTAATTGATCAAAATAAATAACCTTTACAAAGAAGAAAGCTAACAATGGTTCAATTGAAAAGAAGTGTTGGCTTCCTTCGTTAACCGGAAGCGAGGCGGAAATGAATATTAAAATAAAAAAAAAACAATTACTACAGGATAATCATGCTCGAGTTGCAAATACTACACATCCAGCAGACTCTATTGCAAAGGGTTTTCAACCATATCGGACTTAAACATCTTAGTCTGATGGACGACGACCAAACTTTTAAGGACACATTTAGTAATCAACAATGTCAGCGGTAAACTGTTCATCATCCATCAACTATATTTTATTTCCGTCTCGCCTATATCAATAATCTCGGTTGCACAAGCGTTCATTAAAATGGTGCCACTAAACGCGTGATGTCACTTATTATTTTACTAAATCAGAATCAACTCACAACGAAGTAATCAGATCAAAAATAACATCACAATACGTAAAGTACTTTCCAAAATAAAGTACTCCATCACTCAATGAACTGGCGGCTAGCACAACTGCCGCTACGACGCGACGCGAGTAAAGAAAAATCCACCCTTTTTCCTATTTCGCACAGCTCGAGAATCCCTGAATCGAGCGAGATACGACTTGGCCGCAAGTTGCACCTGGATAGATTAATGAACGATTGCGTGGTTATAAATCAGTACACTAACGTGATGTTCTCAGTTTCGAAGTTAACAATGGTCGATATGAAGTTGTCCTTCATAACAGCTGAGCGGATTGCCTTCCACGTGTCGCCCTTCTCTCCCAGCAGCGTGCAGATCGACTCGAGCGCCATCTTGACGACGGACGGCGGGTTCGCCATGGAACGCACTTCCACCAGTTGCTGCTTCTTGATAGATCGTACCGCTGTGTCGTGAGTGCTTCATGTTTAATGCTAGTTTATGTGTAACTTTGGTTGTACAATATTGGAGCGTAGCCATGTTTTGTTTTAAATATTTTTCGTTGTTATTGCTTTTAAAACAGGAATGAAAACACCAATAGTTACGGTCACTCTTGGTTTCTTTCTCGGAGAGCTCCAATATTTAACATTAATCCTTTCACCGATGAAATATTTGTGCTGCTCCCTTAAAGGCACACAGGCAATGCTATCAGGCCGTATATTTTATTCTGTATACATACAAGTCTGTTTAAACATTTCATCTTAATGCGTTAAGAGAACATTCCTTTAATGGGATACAATGTCGATCAAAGGATATAAGGGCCATTCTACTTTTTCATGTACATAATTTTCAGACACTTTTTTTATACGCAGATTTTGGAATACTTGGCCTTTCACTTCATATTTTTGTATTGGTATTTAGAAAGAGGTTTAATTGCAGTATCATTTCCGATAGTTTCGGTAATTAAAGAACCACAGCTAATATCCATAAATCGAGTAACTCAGTGGTCCTTGGATGTCTCACCATTTGTATGAAAAAAATGGTTTTTACCACTGTTTTACCCACCTTTTACAGCAATATGTTAATATTTAAGTATTTTTACCTATAAATTCTTTTTATTAGGTTCAGGTACTATTTAGAAATGCTATTTTTGTACACTAATTCAATACATATCATAGATTATTTTTGTAACAGAAAACTGGTCATGAAAAAGTAGAATGACCCATAAACCTGTAATAGCAGTATTGAAATAGCTCACATTTGAATGCTACGAATAACATATCATTTAGAGAGGCAAAGGCATCTTATTACTGTGACTGTTTGCTATTCTAAATACATAACTATTCACTAATCGTGATAATGTGAACGAACACTAACTACTAGTTAACAAACGCGGCATTTAAGGCTTATTACGAGTCGGTACTATGGTGAAGTTTATACTAGTTACCGTACGCAGTATAAAGCTACCTGTAAATAGTAATGGAAATTGCTAGGTACATATTATATAAACAAACACAAAAGTGCTATGGAATACTTTATGTCAACCCCGTATCAAGGGACCTAACGTGAGCTGCAACCTAAAGTTATCGTAGGCAGTGTGATACGGGAATGACAAGTGAATATAGGTATAAATGAAGCTAAAAACCAAACCGTTTTGCGCCTCGATGACAGCCGGTTCCACTTGCGCCAGATCCGCCATTACGTCCCGGCGTTTCGCTTCAATTTCCTTCGTTTGCTTTTCTAGAGCGACCTGATTTTAAGCAGATATTATTTAGTATTCGTCCCAAGATATATTTCAAGCAAAAGGCACCTCTTTGTAGAAGGCAATAAGAGCGATTTTTAATTGGGTCGTTACTGACATAGGCCCACATTACCGCCAAAGCGGAATCTTTTGCAAAGAAATACATTTAATTAAACAAAGTAAAGTATTAGAAATGTTTCCCTGACCTGAATTTCCTGGCTCTCAACTTTCTTCTTTTCGGCCTCTTGTTGGTCTTTGACCATTTGACGTAGTTTGGCATTAGCGGCTTCATTCTTGGCTTGTAGTTCCTAAACATTAAACTCATAGGCTTAGAAATGATTAGGGTTCTAGTAATCCTGATATATTTTTAAATTATAAATGCGAATATTTAGATGTTCGTTACTCGATCACTCAAAAACGGCTGAACGGATTAAGATAAAACGTGGTATACAAGACTTTATAGCCTGGATTAATATACAGAATACTTTTTATTCCGAAAATCACCATCGAAGGGATGAAATAGGGAGTAGAAGTTTATGCAGACGAAGTCGCAGGCAGAAGTTAGTCCTGATATAAAAGTACAGTAAGGATCAATACAAAAAAAAACTACGACCTTTTGGTGTTTTAGACATTCAAATTGGTTTAAAAACTATATTTCGAACAAATAAGCCACCAAGTCACGTACCTGTGACTTTACAGCGAGACTCTTCTGCATTTCCTCGACTTGCTCGACGGTCTCTGCAATCTTTCCGAGGCCCACGTTCAAATGCAGTTGCTGCTCTTCCAAGTCAGCCCGTTTTTCGGCGTACAACTTTACCATTTGTTGGATGAAGTCGAGATAGTGTCTGAAAATAAGGAATATTTATTAGAGTGAATTCAGGAAAAGCGGTGAATACCTTATAAAATCCTGTGTGGACGGAAAGGAAATATTGTAATAATATTATTGTGTTTCTTAGCTGTTTGGTAGTCGTCGAAACAAAATATTATTAAAGTCGGACTAGGTATATATGACCCTTGTCAAGAGGGGGCTATTATTCTCATTTATATGGCAACAGACTAAATGTCATTTTATTTTGTTTGTTGCTCTGATGTCAATTTGGAATTTTTTTGGAGCGTAATGTTTCATTTCCCGAGCGTTTTTCTTTCAGCAATTTATTAAATACATTATTCCAGCAGCAGTTTATTAATTCATTATTAGGTTCCGCTCTTGACTATGAATGATTTTGGGCCTCTTTTGTCATTAATTCTATTATTGAAATAAACCGCAACTGTGACACTGACAAGTAACAACCCATCACTATCATTATTGCCAGTGTAAGAAATTAGTTCAAATGAAATTCCGCAACATGGCGCGTGGTCATATATTTGTGGTAGGGCTTTAGAAGGCCAGCTATTTTTAACACAATTTGTGGCAAAAACTTTATGCCTTTAAATTAACTAATCTAAATAACACGAATATTGAGGTAAGATGAAAAGGTTTTGGATGGGAGATCAGACTAAAACTATCCTTTAAGATTTCGCGTTTCTCTAGAGTAATTTTTACCATACCTCTCGGTACGATTTTTTTAGGTATGTTACTAAGCTACTTGTAATATACTACACACTTCCTCACACACTATACTCACTTCTGCAATACCTAGCGAATCATAAGTCTTATTAAATGGTATCCCCCTCTTTAATTTTGGAAGTTGAGTCTCTCAAAATTGAAATTGAGTTGCATTTTTATTCTGTTCGTTTCAAAACGAAACAAACTACTCCATTTCCTAATTCTGTAATTGATTTAATTGCCGAACTTCCTTGTAGGGTGGGCGGCTAGAACATATCGCATCACCTGGGCGTGATGGCCATGGTCCGGTTGGCGCGCTTGGCGAGGCGTGCGTTGGCGCGGTGCAGGGTCTGGTGCACGTACACGCACGCGTTGACCACGGCGGCGCGGTGCGTGGGCCGAGCGCCCACCTCACCGCACGCCGCGGGGAAAAGCTCCGGCGGTGAATAGTCGGCCGAGTCCAGGTCCATGCGCGTCGTGAATTCCTTGCCCACCTGTCACAACGTATAGCAGGATAAACCGTCGTTCACCGTGCTATTTTTTTTATGAATAGTTATGACGTCGTTAATCTCCGGGCTCGGGAGATGAGGGGTTGCGACATACGCAGTTCCCTCGCGTTGCGACAGCTGATGCGCTAGAAAATCCAGGAGCAACCCATGCCCCGTGGACTGGTACTCGAGACGACGTACGTACGGAAGCGGTCAGTGGACTTTTACAAAGTGCAACGTCATTAATATAGATCAATATCACTTGCACATAAAATATTAACACAATATCTTGTTTTTTTTAAAAGATTAGGTAAACAAAGAGGCAGTGGTCGTAAACACACACATATTGAATTCGCATTATTTGCGCGAAAGGTCAGAATAAGTGACAGTTAGTGACTATGACAAATTACTTTTTTTAAACCCGAACCGACTTCTTACAATCTGTGCCTCGTTGGGTTTTTTATTGTACAACTTTTAGATGAATGAAACGAATCGTACTTCAAAAAATAATTGATGCCTTAGCATTTAAAAATGTATACCTATATAAGTAAATATAAATTAAGACATATTTTCTTATTTTTGAATAACAATATATAATGTAAGCATGAAATAACGGTTTTAATATTCATTGAGATTTTGAGACCATTACCGTAGAACGTACGGTACCTGATAAAAAACCCCGTAAGTCGTTATCTGTCATTCTATCTAATGCTAAAAAAACAAGGTATAGTAAGTTACCAGGTTGGCAACCCTTTTTCACGCCGAGGCATGTATAGTGATTCAATTCTCAAATATGCAATGAAATAAATTAAAAAACTACAAGAAATAAACTTTAATTTCTAAAGAAACTCAAAGTAAATAAGACATGAATATAATTAACACATATATTAATATTTATTTTCGATGTTGCCATCCGCGTCGAAACTCACATTTAAATAGGTAACAAATTTAACAACGCATAAATCCAATTACAGAATGAAAAAAAAAACAATTTTGCCTCCAGAATGATTTAAAAAATACCTTCACAGTTTGAGTAGACATTTTTACCTCTAATATTTAGATGAATTAATTTAAATGTGTATTTTTGTAATTAAATTTGCAATTAAAATTATTAGACTGTGTTAAGAATGTGTTATTTATTATGTTCATGTCGATTATATATAAATAAAATAGCAAAATCTTTTTTTTTAATAATCGTAGTGGCAAAATGTCATGACGAACCAATTGCTTATGGCTGAACGCCGTGATGATATGTCACAAATAAATGTAAAATGGAAATTAAAAAAGAGCATCTTGCAGCTAGGCCTCCCTTTGTATGCAATTCTTTTAAAGGCCTCTCGTCTACCCGCACCCGAAACGTGGCACTTCGCAGCCTATTATAAGGAACATAACCTCAATATTTCATTGCATGTTTGAGAATCTATATGTACTCGGCCGGCAACACCTTACTTCCCGGCCTCTGTAGTAATTTACTGTTAATAACCTAATACCATGAATAAAAAATTGTAACCTGTATTTCTCATCTAAGTGAATTGTATTCTATTTTGAGAAATAAATGTGTTAAACCATAATATTAATCATGTTAACCCCTAAACTTCATTAAGAAGCGAAACCCAGCATACCTGGAACAGGGCGCCGTCGCTCCAATCTCCGAACCAATTGAGCACGCAACGGTTGAATAGAGCAGGCGATGTCGCCGCGCGGTCCTTGAGCCCCTCCGACGACGGGTTCATCGTGAACACCACGTGCAGATTGCGCATTACTTGACCGGTGAACCTGAAAGTTACCACGGTATAGAACATTCCGTTTTCAAATTTTGAAGGGTGTTAGTAGAAGGAAACTTTTACGATTTCAAAACAAAATCGCATATGTTCATTTAGACTCGTAGTCATCTTCTTTTGAAAATCAGACGAATTACTCGACTACCACTGCTTACCCATCCAATATATATGACATTTTGTTGTATTGTACCGTCTACAAAGAGATGTATCCACTTTATTACCTTATCCCAATGTAATAAAGCCAAAAACTGGATATATTTTCGTTGTAGTCGACTGTACCTATTACTAATGATAAAAGCTACTAACCACTTATATAGTTCGTCGTTGGAGTCCAACATTAAGCCTTCTCGCTGCGCGCCTTCCTTGCACTGCGTCATGAGAGCAGCAAACTCGTCGCCCTCGAACAATCCAGGGACCTACAGAGCGGACATTCATACATTTTGTTTCATGTTGATACTGCACCACATGAAGCCCCAGTTCCCGCAGCGGACAAACGAGTATGCGGGCTATACCTCGTGAGTGAAATATCTGTATGTGTATACATGTCAAGTGCACCTTAAAAAATCTTATTGACTAATTAGGCTGTGAATGAATGAATTAATGACTTCAATCATTTGACAGGATATGCTGTTCGCTTCACAGAAATATATAGAGTTAAAACGAGAGTTCGTTGAGTCGTACGGGACCCGAGCGTGTAACATTTTGCGTAGGTGCTGTGACGTCACAAGTGTAATTTAGTGACGGGAAACATAAGACGCGCAACATCGATTAGCACGCGGCGATTGCAATAACTTGTAGGTGTATTTTGTATCGATACAAAATATCGATAAGAACCTACAGAGGAAATGAAAAATAATCATAAAAAGTCTTGGTTTTTCTCTTACAGTGTAGAAAGAAAGAGTTCGTCGAACCGAACCATGGGGCGGCCCACTCCGTGATTTCGTAGAGAAAAAAATCCAAAAATAAATAAAAGCTTAATAAAATTTTCTACAACTTTTATATAAATACACTTTTTCAAATACATAACCGTTTTTGAACTTGGTACACGCCTCGGAAAAGTGAATTAAATGAGCTCAAATACGACGAGTACATCTAGTGTATTTCAGGAGTTGCTATGTTTATGAGTTACCACCTTCCGGTTCCACCATCAGATAAGCTCGGTGGCACCATATTATTGCATTGTCACCGAAGATATGCAAGTATACCAAATTTGAGCTTAATCAAACGTCAGGAAGTGGTTGTAATTTAGCTTCCAAGATTGTTCTGAAACTGGATTAACCTATACAAACATTTAACAGTTTCAGAGTTTTTATAGCCACACTCCGGCTTCAGCATCAGATCAGCTCGGTGGTGCCAAAATATTTTCTGTCACTAGATAAGTACTTATGCAAAATTTCACCTCAATCGGTTGAAGACTTTGCTTTAACATCGGTAGACTGCTTTAAAATTCAGTTGCAAGATTTGACCCACAGATACTAAACGCGCGAAGTTAAATAAAAGCTTGTAAAAAAAAAATCTTTTTAATACAATTTCCCAAAAAGTGGTACTTTATGTACTTTTTACTTTTCAATTTTTTTTCAATTTCCTGTCGGTCCAAGCCATCCATCCATTGGAAGAGATTTAAGTTCAATCAGTTTACTTACTTATGTAAGCCGTCGTCTCCCGGCGAAAAAAATAAATAATAGCATTCTTTTGTAATGAGCCCGGGGATCCCAAGGACCGGTAGACGACTGGTACGAGGGAATTTGGCAAAAAAACTATACTTCTATTATATTTAAAGCATTAACGTTGCATATTAGACAAATTAAAGGGTTATCAACTTTTCAAATATTTAAAAATCTAAAATAATTTTTAAAAGTTGACTGACTGAGTAGACCAATGACCGGAAATAAGTATAATGCGAGACCTCCGATTAACAGAGTATTATGCAAGACCGCCGCGCTGGATGAATAAACGCTTGTTGTTTTCGTCAAAAATTACATTTATTTACAAATAAATCAAATATAAGTTAATTATAAAATTAAAAATGATAAATGTCTCAATTTAATTAAACTACCATATGACATAAAACCTCTTCCGAAATAGTTTTTGATTTGGCTGAACGCTGACAATCATGGCATGTTGACAAAAGTCTATCATTAAAAGCTAAACCGACTTTTTAATTCCCGCGCCTATTTCATTCATAAATTCAAGATTTAATTTTGTAATTACTTGTATTGTTTTAATAATATTTATGTGATATGTGCTTATACAATTGTTACATAAAATGTATGTAAACTACGCTAGGTATAGACCAGGTATGTACAAAGCCCACAATGGAAAGTAAACGCATTTTGTTTTGTCTCTTTTAGTTACTGTTTTATTTTTGTTTCTTTGATATTTTTTCGCAACTGTATTAAATACGTCGTTTGATATACGTGCGGAAGTGTCATGTTCACTCGTCCCGAGTCTTGTCCCTCGCCTGACGGCTCGGGCTAAGACAACTCGGGACTCGTGCGAATTGACATACCTTCCGCACTTGCATCAAAAATTCCGGAGCATGTAGCTCAACAAGTAAAATTAAAAACTAGCTACTGTTTTAGTGAAAAGAATACAGAGCAACAAAATAAATTGTTTTATAAATAACGACAGATATTTTAGGACAAAGAGTACTTACGTATGATAGGAAATAACTCTATTATCAGCTCCACCTTTATTGGAGCGGTTTAAACAGTTAATTATTGGACAACAAGGCATTTTGTTTTTACAACCTGACGTTGCACGCGGAAGGAGGTCGCGAGCGGACTGAACTTTGCGGCGAGCAATTGCCTACATAGAGGCAATTTTCGCACGCAACTTGTTGCTATCATTTTATTACACTGAGATTTACTAACTACTGTCTTAAACAGTTTGGATAATCATGATTGAGTCTTGGCCTCGGCTATATTCGTTGGTCACAAAGGAGAAATGCTATTATATACTATCTCTGTTCTTCACAGTAACACCATAGTCTTCTTCACTGAGCAATACAATCCCAGTTCTTTGTTCTGCCAAATGTGGATGGTGGAAATCTCATTGACTGATCATTTGCCATCTGACAAGCAATTGATTTTTGAAATTGAAAAAAAATTTTTTTTCTGATGAAAAGAGTTAGTTTTTTTTTATTATAAATGACAGCTTATTCGAGATTCAAAACATAACTGTTTTATTTGAAATGTATCTAATGCAGTGAAAACAAAGGTTAAAATTGCATAAATCTCCGACCCGTATTGACGAAATTTGATAATATTTAAAACGACCTAAGTGCTACATAGTGCGAGACATGAAAACCCTACTGTGCTGACGGTTCCAAGCCATTTGTAAGCCAAGTAGGTCATGAATCAGTTGGTTCGACTGTACGTATACACTCTTTTCTTCTATCTCGATATATTTCTGTAGTTCGATTCGTAAACCTTTACTGAAGGTACACTGGATTTGTATAAATACGTTACCTCTCCGTTAGCGAGCAGCGTGTTCATGCGCTCCAGGAAGCCGCTGTCGAGCACGTTGGACTCGTCCAGTATAAAGGCCACCTTCTCATCGCGGCAACCCGCGCGCCGCAGCACCGAGCGCAGGTCCTCGTCGAAGTCAGCGCCCGTGTATTTGTTGTGCACCTTACGGGCGAGGACAGAAGATTCAAATTAGTTTCTTTCCGCCGCAGTAGAAGTTTTTTTATCGGGTTGCTTATAGAAATTAGGTAACCGACACATATAGAATTCGGGAAGATAACTGGAAGTCAACTTTGCACACCACCGAAAGGAGTAGAGCGAATCGGAACTATTTCTTTGAAGTTCGAAATTTGAACCACGAATATTCGGACACAAATAACACTGTAGACCTAATCAGAGCTGTTGTATGAGTGATTGCTCATAGAACTCCTGTGCTCCACCACTGAATGAACGCCCTTCGATTTCGCATTCCGCTTTCGGCCTTGTAGCTAGTGCCTTTAGTATATGTATATATATGTACAGGCCTTTAGCACCTCTGTGGTACCCTTGGACACAACTAGCTACAAGCGTACCTTGATCTGGAATATGCTGAGCCCGTTCATCCAGGCCACGAAGCGGCTGAGCGTGGTCTTGCCGGCGCCGGACACGCCGATGAGCAGCAGGTGCCCCTGCGGCTGCCGGAAGATGCGGTCGATGCGGAGCACGTGCTCTAGCACTTCGTCGAACAGCACTAGAGGCACGTCCAACTCTTCTTCGTAGAACACCTATGGGATGGGATTAGAAAGATAGCTCCACTTAAGGCTGGCATAACTTCATCTGTATCTCTAGAATTATATGTAGGCAGTACATCTAATTGTTCTAATCCAGCTCTCTATAGCACAGAGTAAAACTAAAAGGGAAGGAGATTACTTGCTTAATGAGAGGCGCTGCAGCTTGTATATGTATAAACCCTAGGCTGTAGAGACATGATTTCGTGTCCTTGCTTTTTCAACCGATGGGCACTTATTTAAATCCACCATCCATATTACCATACATACCATTTATTTAAAATTGTATGAAAACGTATGTTAGTTGTGTCAATAGCTAAATTTCGTTACCTTCAATCTAGCCTTCACGTATTCACGCAACTGGTCTCTCTCAACCGGTACATAATCCTTGCTAAGCCAGTTGCTGTACAGGATAGGACGAGCCAACGCTTGCTCGCGGTTGATACCTGGATATAATATAAAATAAGCAATGAAGATATGAATTGATAAAGACATTGAACTTAGCGTCTTTGAAACAAATACATATTACATACACATCATCGATTTAAAATACCCTAGATACACTATCACCTACAAATTCAAGACGAAAAAGTGTCCGAGCCGGCCGAGCCGACATTGTGAGTGTGTGCGTGTTAGATCCACGCTAAACAAGCGTAAAAGTCAATTGGGATCAATTTATTTTTTTCGATAGTCAGCCTTTTGTCACCAGGGTAACGTTTATTTTAAATGAGAGCGTTTGGCGGTTACAGCATTACAAATTGCACGAATCAAGTCGGGGAAAATTTCAACAAAATACCGCATTATTTTAACAGATTGTACACCGTAAGCCCAGTTCATTAAGTTCAATTTTGTTCACGCACATTTTCCACTGATTGTGTTGGCAGCACTGGACATACATTGGAACAGAGTCGGTATCGTGTACCGTGGAGTCGAAAATTATTTGTTTAGAATAGGTAGGTGGTAAACAAGCATACGACGTCAGGTATTAACGTCGATTTACGTTTTCTTATAAAATTCTTCATGTTTCCGAAAACAATAATAATAACATCTCTCTCACGCAAAAAATTAAGAATAACGTACTAACACCGACCATACCATTTCCATCTACACCTTCTAGACTCCGTAAATCTAAATTTGACTTGTTTGGGAAGGTCGAGGACAAAATCCATGACGGCGACTTAAAAGGAGCGGCTCGTTTATTATTTTCCAATGATACCCTTGCACCTGATACCCCGGAGACCGCGGCTGCATTACAGTCTAAACATCCCCCAGGCCCTTCAACCCCCATATTTGTCGATCCTCCCACTGATCCTGCAGCTTGCCTCCACGCCACAGAGAGAGACGTATTAGCTGCCTTAGCGTCGTTCCCAAAGGGATCGGCGTCAGGCTTGGATGGCATCTCCCCGCAACATCTTATTGATCTCACCACCCATGGTACAGGCATAGCTGGTGAGCACTTGATTCGTGGTTTAACGAAACTCGTGAACCTTATGCTTGTGGGAGATGTATGCCAAGACGTGACACCGGTCATTTATGGGGCCAACCTCATTGCACTAACAAAGAAGGATGCAGGCGTACGCCCCATTGCAGTAGGCTCGACTTTGCGGCGCCTGGCCGCCAAAGTATGCGTACGCCTCACGCGGAGCAAGCTACAAGATATCTTTGAACCCGTACAAGTCGGCTTCGGCACCCGTGGAGGGTGTGAGGCGGCAGTCCATGCTGTACGCACCTTTGTACATAATGACTTGTGCGAGGTTCTCTTAAAATTAGACGTAAAGAACGCATTCAATTCGGTTAATAGGGAGACCCTGCTGAACGAAATTAAAATTCATGTCCCGGAAATCTATAACTTTCTTTTGCAATGTTATCATAGTCCTTCTAATTTAATTCATAAAAATGATGAAATTCTTTCGGCCACAGGATGTCAGCAGGGTGATCCCCTCGGTCCTGCTATTTTTAGTTTGGCTATCAATTCGGTAATTCATAGTCTAAATTCAAAATTAAACGTGTGGTACCTCGATGATGGCACCCTGGGAGGTGATTCACAATCTGTTCTGGCGGACTTGGTCAAAATTAAAAACAAATTTACAGATATCGGCCTTGAACTAAATTTTAACAAGTGTGAATTGTATATTTCGGACATAGTAGATCCTCTTTCAGCGTCCCAAATTATTCATAATTTTAATAATGTCTGCCCAAACATTAGTATCCTGCCGAAAGACAGTTTACATCTCCTCGGTTCACCTATCTTTGATGAAGCTATCCCTCCCTTTTTGAGTAAATCGATATCCAAATTTAATGATCATTCGGACCGCCTTACCAAAATTAGCAGTCATTCTGCTCTATTTCTTTTGAAATTCTGTTTATTCATACCTAAATTTACTTACCTGCTTCGCTGCTGCCCCGTTTGGAAATACCCCCATCTTGTCCAACCTATCGATCTCCTATTAAAATCCCAAATTGAATGTATTTTAAACATCCATTTTAGCGAGCAGGCGTGGACCCAAGCCTCCCTTCCGATAAGGTTCGGTGGTTTGGGAACACGCAAAATTATCAGTATTGCTCTGCCGGCATTCCTGGCTTCAACTCATAGCACCTCCGATCTCGCAGGTAGGATTCTTAAAGCCCCTTCGGCTACAAACTGCGAGATTGCGTGCTTGGTTGATGCCTCGAATGCCTGGCTGGCTGGACCGAGTCCAAAATTTCCATCGCGACCCAAAAGTCAAAGGGCCTGGGACTCCATAGCTTCCGCTTCGACTTTGAAGTCCTTAGTTGACAACGCCATAGGCAGGGATCGGGCCAGACTCCTGGCCGTGTCTAAACCTGAGTCAGGTCATTGGCTTCATGCATATCCCTCACCTAACACCGGCACTTTCATAGACCCATCCACGCTCCGTATAGCCGTCGGTCTCCGGCTCGGGTCTGAGGTTTGCGTGGACCACAGCTGTGCCTCATGCGGGGCCCCTGTAGACCGCCTCGGTCACCACGGGCTTGCCTGCTCCTCGGGCGCCGGCCGCCTGTCCCGCCATGCCGCTCTCAACGACATCATCAGAAGGGCGCTCGTCAGTGCCAACGTTCCCGCCGCTCTGGAGCCCCAGATCGTGCGGAGCGATGGTAAGCGCCCTGATGGAATGTCGTTGATCCCTTGGAGGAGGGGTCGTGCACTGGTATGGGACGCCACTTGCGCCCATACGTTGGCTGCGTCGTACCTCTCCTCCACCATTAAGCAAGCCGGGGCGGCCGCAGACTCCCGGGAGAATTTAAAGGCGGGCAAGTACAATTGTCTCGGCGCCCAATACGACTTTGTCGCATTTGGGGTCGAGACACTTGGCCCATGGGGCAGGTGCGCGCGGGGACTCCACAGGGAGCTCAGTAAGCGGCTTATGGAGGCGACAGGTGAACCACGCGCAGGCAGCTTTCTCGCGCAAAGAATTGCCATCGCAATCCAGCGCGGGAATGCTGCCTGCGTAATGGGCACCATCCCGAGGGGACCTAATTTTGATATTAATTTTTAATGTTTAGTTTTTAGTTAGGTATAGTTGTTTTTATTTCAAGTTTTTAATTCATTTAATAATTATTATTATCACTTTGTTATTAGCTATTAAGTTTTGTATTATTTTTCGATTTATTATAAATCGTAATGATAAATCGATTTATTATGTTGTATGTTCTTTTTTAATTTTTATTATTTTAATGTGTTACTTTAGAACTCCGTAGTTTATGAACCGATTCGGAAAATTCTTTCTATGTTTGGAATCATATGCTTGAAGCATGTTGGTCCCGTTGTTGCCGTAAACTAGTTCTGATGATGGTATCCATGAGGAATTGAGGGAAATCCTCAAAAAATCAGGGGAAACATATAGCGATTTAGTTTTTCGGTAACAAATCGAGCATTTGCATTCAGAAAGTAGCATTTGGAGAACAAGAGCTGATGACGAAGACCATGAATGGGACCATCCAAAACACCTAGTGTTTGTGTGTGGCGCTAAGATATTTCGATCAAGATACTCAAGCGACTATGACAAAGCCACTTTAAATGGTTCTACTATAATTTCATGTTATGTTACCATTAACATTTCTTTATTACAAATATAAAATCTATTTATTTTTAAATAGTAAATCGATTTATAATAAAAAATAATAAATGGCTTTTACCACCTGAGGTAAACGTAGATAAACTATTACGAAGAATTTGCTCGTAGAATTGTATCCCGAAAGCATTAAATTAATTACCTAAATGGTATAATAATCATTATTATTTTTAACCGAATTAAAAAAAAAACAATTCGGTAGTATGTTTTTTATATTTTTTCATATGTGCTATCTCAGAACTCCGCCGTTTATGAACCGATTTGGAAAATTATTTCTTTGTTTGAAAGCATGTGCTTCAAGGTTTGTTCCGTTTATCCATGATCTAGTTCTGATGATAGGAACCATGAGGAATTGAGGAAGATCTTCAAAATTTCAAGGGAAACATATAGCAATTTTAGTATTTCCGGTAACAAATAGAGAATTCGTATTCAGAAAGCAGCATTTGGTGTACAGTAACTGATGACGAAGACCATGGATGGTCATCGAAAACTCGTAGTTTTTCATGGGTGGATTTAGTATTCAGGTTTTATGAAGAATGACAATCATTATTAAATATTAAAATTTTGACTTTATTACGCAGGTACTGTTTAATTTCAAATGCACACATTAGGAAGTTATGACATCTTAGAATTCCAAACTCTGAACAAGTATATATCCCACGTTATATGATGGTAAACCAGACACCGTATCCTATGGATACTTATATCAAAGTAGATTAATAGCAAAAAACACGTGTTTGTTCAAATGCTAATAACAAATAATACTTGTAAACTTTTATAAAAAAAATTAGTCAGTCTGCGACTCCATTCCTTCGAAATTTTACTATAGTCCGATTCATAGGTCTCCCGTTTCGTTTCGATATACGACTCACTCACCGTGAGGGAAAGAGACAGTAGCATAGCTGGTCGTGTATCTGATATTTTGATAAAATAATTGTTATAAGCGCGTTAAAGCTTAATATAACTATAAATCAATTAAATAATGAAACTTTAAATAAATACTCACCGAAAATACGAAATTCCATCCTTTTTTAACGTCGTTAACGTGTTGTTTTTGCTTTTTTTACGGAGCACTTGGGCATGTTGACTCGCCGATGGCTAGCGCGCGACTCTGAGCGCAAGAGTGCTTAAAAGACATTTAAGCACTCTTGAGCGCGGACGCTTTTGACAGGCGGATAGTGCATCTAGGGTATTTTAAATCGATGATACACATGCATATACTCACGCCCGGATCCCATGGGGGTACGCAAAGACGAAAGAATGGTTTGCCATTCTTTTACCGTAGTATTTGTATTACGGTACTTACATACTTCTTTTGCTTCAAGCACATCCATACATCTCCTCATACAGAAGCAAATAGAAGCACGAAACTGCGATTTTATTAAAACTCAAGATGTCCTATTACGAATTTCCTAACGAAATAATAGGTGTTTACCTGGGAAGAACCTCATAGCGACAGTATCGATGTTCTCATCGGTCCACTGCCTTTCTGACTCTTCTACCAATCGGTCCTGGAAGAGGCGAAGCGCTTCATGCGCCCATAGTCGCACCAGCCCTTCTACGTTCAGGTTGTCAAGAGGCCTGGAAGAAAAAAAAGCAAAATTAGGCCTAGAAAAACAAATGGTTTATAATAAGAAATAGGTCTCCCGACCAGTGTGATGTTGATGTTGCTCTGGACCAACATCTCCTGATAGTGTCGCAGACGCCTTGCATCGATCTGGTTATCTCTCTAAGCACACACATGGTGCGGCTGCATGTCCGGAGTCCAGACAGACAGAAGCACTATTGCGAGGCAAGATACCTCACCATGCCTTGAGTGAGGCGCGTGGCATTATGGCGCTGGTTATATCGCTAGTGAACCTCACCTAATGGCCTCACAGATGCCTCGCACCCATCTGGTCATTTCTCTGGGCGAGTACACGTAGTGCGGCTGCATGTCCTGAGTGAAGCGCTCTTGCGAGGCGAGGTACAGCTTCACCATGGCTTGGGTTAGAGGTTCCGCGTAGCCCCGCAACGCTGGTTGCATACGGAGCATGGCGCGGGTGAATGTTCCGTAAATCTGCCAATAAAATATTGTGATGAGAACACAGTGACATTAACATGAGTTTCATATTGATTTTCACTGTGACGAGGTTCGAAGTGGCCCAGAAATCAATCTGGTTGACTGTACCTGCTCGAGCGAGGTCTCCCCGGGGTAGTCCACGTAGATGACGGGCACGTGGCGCAGCAGCCGGTGCGACAGCGGCTTGCGGCCCGGGTCCGTGGGCGGGTTACACGCGCCCACGAACTGGATGCGCTCCAGGTGTACCCACGAGTGGTCTGTGGAATAACATCAAATATATTCATTTCATTAATGTAACGCACAAAAAATAGACGTTCTTTGACTTTACATTTGTATTGTATTGTATCAACCTAGCGTTTGTCCTTGCCTTGCAACCATTACTCAAAGAGTACATTTGAAGGAGTTTTTGAAGTTTCATAAAAAGTTGCTGATTTGAGTATTAGTAAAATACCGAGTTATACTCCTTTTTTTAGGATTGAACTCGAATATAAGCTTCATAAGTTCGACAGTTTAACATTTGTTATTGTATTAGATTGTCAATACTTACCGCTTGCTCTGTAGAATCCTTTGTGCTCAAGCAACTGCCTCAGGAAGGAGATGACGCGCTGGGTGCCGTACTGATCCATGTCCGGCAAGTTGATCTCGTCGCAGAACAACACCAGCCATTTGCCCAACTGAAAAATAATCAAAAATATTTACGTCTGCAGGTATTCACTATGATAATTTTTAGGTAAGGATTTGAATAGTGAATTCGCTTGAAATAAAATTATATCGCACGCCAAAATTTTAATTTTGTTTTAGTAGTAGTAGTTGACATCCCATCCATACAAATATATCTCGCGTCAACGAGTGCGCGCGTATCTGGCGTCGCGTATGCGTTCGCGCGTATCTGGCGTCGTCCATATACAGTCAACTCTGGACCATAGCTCACCCGCGCTCGTGATATAAAAGTACTGTAATAGTAAATATTGAGTAGTGACCTGCACTGGTGCTAACACGACGCCGTTGGGAGTCTTCCGATACTCGCAGTAATGGTCGAATGTCTTCAGCAGCAGCTCGGGCGTGGTGGCCGACGAGAAGTTGAGCCCGACCACCTCCATGTCGGGCA
Source organism: Epiblema foenella (assembly GCA_963556455.1). Taxonomy (NCBI): domain Eukaryota; kingdom Metazoa; phylum Arthropoda; class Insecta; order Lepidoptera; family Tortricidae; genus Epiblema; species Epiblema foenella. Next base: position 7,392,623 of record OY747113.1, on the reverse strand, counting down.
GCGCTCGGAGCGCGGAGAATAACGTCATGGTTTTACCGGAGCCGGGTGGCCCGCATAGCACTGTAATACACGAGTAATATACACCCTTTTCTCATAGAAATGTACAAGCTTCTTTTAGCTAAAATGTCTTTTGTCTCTTTCCTACCAACACAAATCTCAAAGTGTAGCCTTTTTTTCTGACGAGCGTTTATGAATAATGAATGCCCTAAGGCAATAGACTCCTTGCAAGTAAAGGATGAGATCCAAATAGCCTATGAATGCTAATGCTATTTTCATTTAATCAATATAATTAATTAATTTAAGACTTTATTCACTCTTATCCCGATGGTTAGAACTGACACTAACTACACACAGCTTTCGCTGTAGACGTCGTCTTGCCTCTGAGGTATAGATCAGCATCAGAAATACCTACGCAAAGAGGTCAAGTCTTTATTATAAACGGAATACTTTCGACGATACTAAAGAGTGTTGACAAACGAGTCGCATTAAATCGGTTTAAGCATAAGCGTCAGTTGCACCAACATACGATCACAGGCCGGTCATAGTCAAATACGGCGCCGGCAGCTGTCACCCCATAGACACTTCTCAAACTTTCCATACAATCAGATTTTAACGAACACCGCTTACGATTACAGACGGTTTAGTGCAACCCACCCTAAATGCTGTTTTCACACCTGCTATGTCACCAAAGTCGTACTTTTCTGTCCTCATTTAAGGGCAACAATAACTTTTCCCCATAGAAGGTGTGAAAAGCAGTAGGTATGTGCCACTCAGTAGTAATATTATTTATAAGATTTAGCAGCGGGGCTCATAGGCTGTGTGAAAAGCGGTATGTGTTTCAAAGAAGTATGTGTTTCAAGATTCTACTTTAAAATCCCTCGCTACGTAGAGGATTCTATTGTAGAATCTTTCGCTTCACTCAGGATTTAATATACCGCCCTCGCCGTAAATATATCATTTTGCTCCCTTGAGACACAATCTACTATTTCCAAAACGACGTACCCAGCGGCTTATGTTCCGCCAGCCAGGTATAGAGCAACGCCTCGTGGCGCACCGTGTCGAGCGTCGGCACGACCACGTCGGGCGCCGCCACCTTGTGCGTCTCCACCTCTATTTGAGGGACCTTCGCGGACCACGGCACCCATTCACCGGTGATCGAGACCTGAACAACAAGTTATTAACTGAAAAAAAAAAACCTTTACAAAACATAGCTAAGAACCATCTCCGCCATTAAACATTCGAAAAACGCACTATAATTTATCCGTTAGGGATCTACGATGCCACAGACAGACACACAGATAAACATGTTAAACGTCTTTTTTTTGTAGCCTGCTGCTGCTGCACTGCTGTTAAAAAAAGGTTAGGGTTGATGTTTCTCTGAGGCGATTAGGAGCGGAGTGGCTATTTGTCGACATATTGAAACGGAGCAGAGAAGTAATCCACAGTGATCTGTTGATTCCTGTCTACTCGCTATAGCTTTGAGGAACAGAGTCCATTTATAATAATTTGTAGAAAATCTGTTAGCTATGTGCTGGGGGGCAATAGGTCATATTATTGGAGTGCAGCAAAAAATGCAGGTATGTAGGTTACAATCCACATTTTTTTTTGTAGTTTTGGAGCGGCTCCACGATTTACTAAGACTATAGCCGGAGATTGACTAAGAATTATCGCCGGAGGCTATGAATAACGCCGGAGACTAAGAATTAACTTAACGTCGAAGACTACGAATATCTATTAGGCAAAGATTAGAAAGAATGGATAAGCTTACCTCGAAATCAATGATGTGTTGATTGGGTCCGCAGTTTGGTAGAGGCATAGTGCTGGCGGACCTTATGAAGTCACCCAACTCGTTGCGGTCCTAATAGAAAAAAAAAGTTAGGATTCGCATGGTAGCATGAGAAAATGAATTTTATTCCGCCAAAATAAGACTCATTATAGATTACCTTGAGCTTAGCGTCGCCAGCGAAAGACCAAAGCAGTGAATATACGAGCCATTTCGGCACATACGCTTCCAACTGTTCGTTGGTAATGGGGAAGTCGGGATGCTGACGGTTGTAACCGAGAATATTTCTGTAAGAAAACATCATCATTATAAAATCAACCAGCTATTAATGATGTAACTCATGTTTCTGGAATATATTATTTTCCTTTTCATTCATGCAATTAACAAAAAACTACAGTATTTATTTCTCTATTACTTCTCTGCAACTCACATTTTATAACATGTCATGACAGCACTAAACTTTGAAACAGGATATTCGCATCTCACCTAACTCCTCGATTCAACATCGAGTGTAAAGAGGACAGTGCGCGGTGTCGGGTGAAGTCCATGATGTGATCGAGCGAGACGGCACGCTCGAAGCATTTCACCACCAAACCGTCGCCGAAGAACAGAGGCTGGAGGATCATCGCTACGTCGCGCTGAGTCTGAGAATTTACATTCGAATAATTGAAACTTGTACAGCCGGATTCGTACATATGTGCATGGACACAGTGATAAAAAATATGTGAACATGGTTAGGTTGCCCAGATTTTTTCGAAGCTTTTGGAACGTGCAATCACCAGCACCAATATCTGCCGTAATAAAGCGCACATAAATATCTGACACCGTTTAGTCGGCCAAGTCAACAACGACGCATATTCTTAATATTGAACTTGGCTCTCATTTCACATTTATGTTTTTTATGGGATATATTCTGTACTGTAAGTATGTATATCAAAAGGACTTTACCGTAACGTGAATAACATTCCATTAAAATATCAGATGAATTAAGTAGGTACCTGCAAAGCAGGAGAGAGGATATTTTCCATAGCGTTCTGATCGCCGCCCGCAGTAGGAGCGGCCATAACAATACTGAACGAATCTTCTTCGCCATCTTCCAAAGGAATGTTTCTCAGTCTGAGTACAAAATAACCTTTCATTATTACTGGTAGCCTTAAAAACACATTTGGAATTCATTTAATAATTTTCTCCGTTTTGGAAGTAAGCAGTCATTTCAGATTTTAGTAAGAAAATTGTCACTGTAGTCATTACCTCAGGAGATAGTTTTCGAAGATCATCTCGGTGGTGAGCACGTCTTGTGAGAACCAGACCATACCGCAACGTGAGACAGTAGCAAGAGTTGCGTATTTGAGATCTTGGACCTGTAAAACAAATTTATTTAAAAAAAAACATATTTTTGGGTTGAACTTTAATTTTACATTGTAAAATTCACGATCGGACGATATGGGTATAACTCAAGAACTCTACTTCGAACTTCTTATATTTTTTAACTACGTAAGGAATTACTTACCTCATTAGTCGTTAGGCCAAATTAGAGGTCTTCGGGCAGCTTGAGAACTTCTAACATTCAAGTTGCCACTCACTTAACAAGCCTAATCCCACTAAGATCTAGTTTCCGCCTTGGGTTGTATGGTGGACGCCTACGCTAAATCTCGGAATTAGGTAGCGGACCCTGGGCATGCTTCAGGATGCAACTGTACTGGCATAGCGTTAGGATGATATGATGATGTGTGAACATACCTCGAACATAACTCGAACATTGGGAGGCAACGACAGACGCTCGCCATTGGGCAGCGTCAGTAATTTGTTGTCATCGAGCACAGAGTTCAAGTTCTCGACCCATTCGGGATCCACGTCACCGTCGAATATGATCCATTGGCGTTTGTTGATCTCACCGCGAACGTTGTCAATAATTTTCCTGCGTAATACAAAGTAAGGTTTGTTTTCTTTTTCATATTAAAAGTAGGTAACTAAGGCGGTTCCCTGAGCCAGATATGCAAAAATAACCAAAGAATTAATCTGTTTTTCAAAGAATCGTTGATATTTGTAGCCTTGGGAAAAATATATAAAATTTTTGATTATATTATCTTTAATAACACAGCTTTCGACACACGATTCGTAATACTTCGCTCGATACAATTAATTCCCAAAGTAACATCCAATTCGATTTTTTACTTCAACATTTACTTGTTTTTTTACTATGTGACACTTTGACATAAAAAGAGAGAAAAATAAATCACAACTAAAATAGTAATTTGACAGCTTCCGAGTTTCGATAATTTGAGGTAATATTTTTAAAATAATTAAAAATCGTCAAATTCTATCGTAACAAAATATCTACTCATGGCCTACAAGCTCTATCTCCGTTTCTCTTTCGAAATGTGACAGTGAGGGCTGAGCGCGCATGCCAGTCGGACCTGTACTTACGTTTGCCCAAAAAATATTTAAGATTATATTAGAGTGTTAAAACTGTGGTGTGTGCCTTAGTGACATACTGTGTACACATTATGGGTAACAAACAATTAAATAAAAGAGAAGAGGAGAGAATATGGAATATCGAATAATTTATAAAGATCTCGTAACTTAAACGGTGATCTTTTGATTGCCTTGATACATAAGTTCGATTTATTCTCAGCTGAAAGAGACCGTAGATCCGAGTATCTATTTTTGATATTAACATCAATTTGATACCCCTACACGTTCCTAAGAAAAAAATTCTTGACTCTTAACAGACCAACAAATAAACGGACAAAAAAGTGATCTTGCAATCCTACGGAACCCTAAAAAATTAATAAATTTTATTCATGCTGTAACTTTTTTATACATCGATGATAATACCTGCAGAGTTATACCTAATAATGATATTATAGAAAACTTGCCGTCCTTTGTTTAAATAGAAACTGTAAGTACTTACAAAAGTAATATTTTTTTGTTGTTATTTACCCTTATAATTAAATGTTTTTGAAATAAGCGTTGACTTCATTAAAATGAATATTTAATTTACACTATGTTTTATTTTATTATTCCCATTTAACTCATATATGAGATACGCATGATTTTTTCGGTCTTTAATAATACGTTTTACAAATCAGTGTCCTGTTAGTTCATTTAAGTCGCCACTTCTTACGTGGCACTGTTGTATAGCCATTGTATCGAGGGGTAGGACGGCTGGCGTGAGGAGAGGCTCGATTTTAGATTTCATTTGGGTACTACAACGACCTTAATAAACATATTCCCCTACATATTGGAAAGTGTGTACTGCAGTGCTACAATTTTGAATGTTGTACGTTGCAAATCTACGTTGGCTATACAGAAGTAATATTGTTGGTGCCGTGACCAGGATTATTGTTTAATTCAAGACTTACCTGAGAATGTGTGTGAATAAGCCGTCGGTCCATTCGCGTGTGTTAGGGTCCAGTACACCGTACAATGTCTCCTTCGACATCGCCTTCGGGTCTATTACGTGAGCAACGCCTTCAACGCCCTCGAATCTGAAAGAAATAATGACTATTTTGTAAAACAAAGACTCGGTTTTTTTAGATTGAAGTATATCATAATATTAAACTTTAGTGTATTGATATGTTTTTTGAAAAGGCTAAATATGTAATTTTTAAGGCTTACCTTTCCAACGCCTTGAGAAGAACACGCCAAGCGGTAGATTTCCCGCTTCCAGATGGACCGACCATCATCAGACCATGATTTAGTTTGCAGATCTGATATAGTTGGAGAACCTATACACAACATAATTAAGTTATAGTAAATATACCTCTAAGTATTTTAATATTATTATTATATAATTAGATGTATTATGATTGAATTTATATCTTCTATAAAAATATAATATTTCAGGGTCCCATACTCTTATTTATGATAGATCATATTTTAGAAATCGAATTGGGTCTTTGTTGCCCGAAAATATCGGATGTTGATGTTAGACGAAGTGTTGTTATTTGAAACGAAATGATTGGAGTGACTGCTGAATTTGTTGAGTACACAACAATAAATGGTGAAATATCAATCACGGAATGAACGGTGAGTGAGAGCTTAAAGGAGTGTGCTGTAGTGTGTAAATATTTACAAATGTAACTGTGAATGAGCGAGAAGCGAAATTGTAGCAAGTGCAACATATATCGATCCAAAGACAGCATGTGTGTAATACAGTAATTTATCAAAAGTCGAACGAACAACTTTAAAAACGATAAAACATGTGCTTCAGATAACAAAACAGACAGTACAAGTACAGATAAACAAAAAGAAACCCAATAATTAAAATTCTGAAACGTCTAATTTACCATACAAAGGATAAGCTATTGAAAGCCATATTCGGGCTGTTTTCCTAAGGTGGGGTTGTCTGCCAAATACATGACGTTCCACGGGTAAAGATACCTTATGGCGGTAGCCACCATGAATCCAGGTAGGTAGGAAGTAAGGTGAAAAATTATGCATATTGACAGAGGGGCTACTACGAACTTCGTATCATGCGGTCCCTTTCACTCATATAGTGTATGACACGAGAGTGAAAGGTACGGCATGATACCTTCGTATTTGGAGAACAGGCTCTGTATTTCAACATAAAATCCATGAAACGCAACCCGAATATAATTGTCGCCACAATCATCACCCTAGCGAAATATAGATACTCTGCTTCACTACAAGACAGAACCAACTGGCAAGACCTGTAAACTGTCACAGAAGGATCGTACACACAGACACTGACCTTCTCGATCCACGTGCTGTGATGCTCGCGGGACGCCTCGCGTCGCCTCTACGTGCCGTTAGCGGTTAGCATGGAAACGCATATGCATTCACACTCACGGTCTACCGTATGTATGATTGATACATGGGGGTCTGCGCTTTCTAATTATATGTGACGATATATACGCGGAAAATCTAGCCTTGGGATGAAGACATGTTCGAGGATTTACAACGGATCTAGTTGCGAATAAAGAGCAAAAATGTTGAAATATTTCATTAAATATATATCAGCCGCCTTATTCTTCTATTAGAAAACGCAATCCCAAATTATATAAAAAAATATTAATGATAAAGCAAATGTTAAATTCATTATTATAAATTATAATATTTCAATCGCATTAATTAATAATGTTAATGATATGATGTTTTATTGTTATAATTTAATGTCAAATGACACCGTCACCAGTGGTTACGATGAATTTCAATAAATAAATAATTAAATTGACAATAATAATCCTTGTGCAAACAATATGAGCAACATTCATGTATCAAACGGTGTGAATGACCATAAGTTATAAACGTATAATGGCGTCAACTGAACTTTCTAATGCTAACTTCGTAATAGAAACAATAGTCAGAAAAGTCACAATATTCTTAACTATATGTTTCCCTCCATCTTATTCGATATTTCATTCTTTTACCGCCAAAGAAGCGGTCAACGAATATGTGGCTAAAACGTGGTCAGAGTAAATACAAATAAAATGTTTACAGTGACATCATGTCATTGCAGGTTGACGTTTTTTACATTTCAAATGAAAATTTGATCCTTATATTCCTAGTATAAAAGCATTCAAAACAAAGCTAACACAAAAAATGTACAGTTGCCGTAATTGGATACAGAATGAATGGCCAACATGAAACATGAATGTTCCCGAGCTGTTATTACTTTTATGTTTATTTTACCGCATCTAGCCACCGTTTTCAAACTGGTTGCAATTATGGTTATAATGTAGTCGGAATATACCTTTTCCATCCATGTGGCTCCCTGTTCGTCACCTTCGCCGCAAACCAAGAACTCTTCGGCGCAGACGGTGCGGATTTCGTTCTTTAGACCTATAAACAAGAATAGACGTTAAAGCTTTATTCACAATTGTAAACTTTCTATTGATTGATTCCTTTTAAATATTGTGCAGGCGACCGAATGGATGACTGCGTACTAGGAATTTGATCCTGTAGGAAGTGCAGGTATCATAAGCCAAATTCAACGTCGTAATAATGGACCCATTTGGTGTCTGTCCTAACATTAGAACCACTGACCAGTCATCTCAGCCCTGGTGTATCCGACGTTGGGGAACACGTCGTTGAGCAGCGAGAACAGCAGCGGTATGTCCTCGGCGACCAGCTTGGGCACCATGGTCTCACAGACTGACTGGATAAGGATATCCTGCTCGGGAAGAGACTCGGCGATCGAAGCTTCGTCTGGAACTTCTGTGCCGCGCTCGATCAAATTTTCCTAGGAAGAAATACATTAACACATTACGGTAAGGTTGAATGCCCAATGGTTAATACACAGTAGAGTACATTCATTTCGTGTTTAAATTATTTATTAGAGCTCCTCTGGTTGGTAGAATTTCTGTCGAACAATGCAACATTACCATCGTTAAGCATTACCGGGCCTGAAAATTACCTACAAAGCATGCTCATTCGACTGAACATCATCGACTGAATTGAAATAAAAGATAACTGAAACTTACTTTAATCTTCTGGATGCGATCACGCTTGACGTTACCGGCCGACACGAGCACGGACTTGAGAGCTCGCAGACCGAAATCGTAGTGGGACTGGTTCGACAACTGCTCGTCGCAAAGCCTGGTAAATAGTTAATAAGTATTGTATTCTGTGTACTACAATAATATTGCTGAATGAAATACAATTGTAAGTTCTTGGTATTGTGACTCGGACTTAACAACCTATCACTCATAAAAACTGTGAGACAGGTTTAGGTCGTCAGGCAAATTGAGAACCAGCATAGGCAGGGTTCATCCTATCTGTACTAATATTATAAATGCGAAAGTGTCTATCTGTTTGTTACTTCTTCACGCTAAAATGCTGAACCGACTTAGATCAAATTTTATTTGTATTTTATTTTATTTTGAAAGGTACATAAAACAGACAGTAATCGAAACGTACAGTGAAATAATATATATAAGATACACATCATGGCTATGAGTTACAATTTAGAGAGAAAATAAAAAAATAGTTTGAATTACAGAGAAAAAGAATAGCAAAAGGCGAACAAACAGTTATTCAATCATCTTAAATTATTTGTAGCTAAAAATACAGATTTTTTGAATTGAGAGATATTGGAAACATAAACATCAAGATCCTTACAGACGCGAACCAAGTCATCAAACTCCCGACACATGCGAACAATTGGATTATAATATGAAGTATTATTTCGGTATACAGCCAGAGTAAAAGTTTTTATATGGAGATAGTTTGAGTCCCGCCCCCGAACTATCATGTCTTTACATAGGATACTTTTTATCCCGGAAGACATTCCTTAAGGGGGTAAGCGCCTCATATAAAAAATAGAAATTAAATCCTAATATACAAAATTAAAAATAGCAATTAAATTCTATCGCTATGATCGTGTTCCACGCGGACGAAGTCGCGGGCAAAAGCTAGTATCACGTAAAACAAATCTTACTTGAAGAAAGGCACAATCTTGCAGGCCAGCTTCTCAGCGGTCCTGAAACCTTGGCTGAACAACATGACCTCAGCGATCAGTTGCCGGTCGGGCGTGGTCATGGCCAGACTGCGGAACAGCTTCTTCAGATTGTCAGGTAAGTTGGAGCGACCGGCGTAGCCGGGATTCATCGTGATGAAGATGGCCATGTCCTGGCTGACTCGGACTTGCTTGCCGACCAGCTCTACTGTGATAGATTTGGCTGAAAAAATATAGAATAGTTAAGTTTCACAAAAGTAATACAAACAGCCAAACCCTGACCGTTGATAGGAAAAGACTCATAACAATAAGGTTTACGGATGGTTTAACTTTGACTATGATGGTTATAAATGATTGACGGGACAGGCTTAATAGTTTGGTTAAATTATAGACACTATCTAAGCACTTAACGTTAATTGTATTTTTCTCAAACATGCTCGAAAAGGGTCTTATTTTGTTTGAAAAACGAACACGGGAAATGCCTAATTTTTATCCGCTTAAATTTAAAAAGTTAAAATTTGTCCCTGTCTAGGCTTTATTATACTCCTAGGAGTATAATAATCCTACCAAAACCCATTTTTTTCCGCTGCGTGTCTTTTTTAATTATCTGACAGTTTCACAGTAATTCAGTCAGACTTGAGAAATTTTACGTTCAGCCAAGCAACCCGCTCGTTTTTCAACACAGTGCGTATGATTGTCATCTTTTAAAATGTCTACAATAATACAATTTATAGGTAATAAATTGGCGGCAATTACAGTTTATTAGTGCGTGGATTTGTTGTAATTTTGCGTTTTAATTTTAAAAATGAGTTCCGAGTGATGAGAGTAGCTTAGATATTGATTGTACTCCGCCTAATCTGAAGGCGGAAGCGAACGCAGTAATGCATAACTTGCTACCCGCTAAGTTAAGAGAAAAATATAATCGAGTTTACGAGCAATTTATTCAATGGAAGACAAACAAAAATGCAAACACATTCTCGGAAAACGTATTTTTGGCGTATTTCAGCGAGCAATCAAAAACAAAGAAGCCGTCTACATTGTGGGCTATGTATTCGATGCTGAAATGCACTGTTCACATTAAAATATATTCTAATTTTCAATTAATTAATTGCACTATTTCCTCACAATGTTTGAGAAAAGCACTACATATACCTCTTCGGAAACCGGGATTGCCTAACTCGGTCTCTCGTCAGGCGTTACTTTCCGAGCCATGGCAATAATGTACTATTAGTTACGTACCGGTATTGTCTCCCTCTTGGTGGCTCTTGAGCGCTTCCTGTATGGTCTGCACCTGTTGCGACACGGCTGACAGCATTCTCTCCTCCAGACGATTGAACTCGTCGAAACAGCCCCAGGCTCCGACCTTAAAAAAAATTGTATATTTAAAATCATTTGAACTGGCCGAGTTGTATCGAATAGTCCGTTCATAATGCGACTTTACTGCCCAAGCCCGAAGATACAAGATCTAATAATGACAGTTTTATAAAATGTCGGACATTTAAAATAATTTTAAATATACTATAGGCGAGTCAGAGACAACAAGACACGAGTGCTTTTGATATGTCGTAAATACTCGTTCGCTAACACGTGCAACACGTTTATAAGCACGATAATCCATATTTTCAAGCACTATGGGCATATTTAAATGTATATTCTACTAAATTATTAAAACATGACTCACGAAAGTTTAAATTCACATATTTAGGCTCGGTTTTATAAAGATCCGTTAGACCTTATGTCGGTTTGTTGTAAAAAATGTACTCAGTTACTGAAATTTGATCTGACTTTTGGTCTAACGGATCTTTATAACACCCGGCCTTTAAAGGTAGAGCGAACCTAAGCTATGTGTAGATAATTTAGTGACATTGTAGTAATATACTTTAAAACACTTTACCTGGCAGAGACCGACGAAGATACGGCCCATGGCCTGGAAGTCGAAGGTCTCATCGCAGTTGAACACGAGCACGAAGCGACCGAGTTGATTACCGAGAGCCTTTACGGACTCAGTCTTACCGGTACCGGCCGGGCCTAGGAAATTATTATAATCTTAATTTCACATTTGTATTTTTTTTATTTGACTAAATATCGATAATATGTGTTTAAACCCATTTACACATGTACACGTTTAACTACATTGCGGGTTACCGAAGTAATGAGTTCAATCGACCTATCAAATTACACAAGAAGCTAAACTTGCATGCAATTTTTGCACGTGTGCAAATGGGGTTTACATTCTAGTTCTTTTAGAAATGTGACATCTCTCAGAACATCACTGACACGGTCACGGACAATGAATTGGGTATCGTCGTCGCTTATTTCAGGGACAGTTTTCTCTACAATCTTTGGATTGATGCACTTGTTAAAAAAATGGGGTTATAATTTATTTTTCAGAACACCTTAAGTTTCGTGTTGGTTGTGGCGGGTCCTTATTCTCTCTATTTACAATAAATTGGTCGGAAATGTTATTTTTAAGACATTTTCGATAGTTTTTAAACCACTCTTGCCTAGTGTTGATGCGATGGTGCCCGAAAGAAGACCGAAGATACAATACTACGGATACTCACCGAACGGCGATCCTCCGAGCCTAGCCTCGAGAGCTTGTGTCATGGTCAGGTAGCAACGGTCCGTCAAGGGAGTTTGCACCAGTCGATCCTGCACGCCGAGGTACTCGAAACCATACAGGAATTTGGCGTTCGCCATGTGAATCGTCAGTTGTTCCAGGACCTGTGACAATGAAATTAAATTTACCCTTTAACTGTCGAACGTGAAAAAAGTATCCCGTAATTTTTAACTGTGTCATAAATAAGGAAGCATTTACATTGTACGCCATCGTCTGATATATCAGACACTTTGTCTGATACATCAGACGATGGCGGATAGGGTTTAAAGTAGTCATCTAACGGTCCCGGAGATCAGTCCACATAACAGTACAAAGTTATCGTTTGTTTTTTTCTGCCGGCAGAGAAAAGGTTTAGGTTTTTTTGTTGTGGTTAACTTACATCGTTGTTCCTGGGGTCGAAGTAGAAGCGCATCTCGCAGAGCCACTCGAAGGAGCGCGCGCTGTTCACGTCCGAGGCGATCAGGCGCCGCGTCACCGTGCGCTTGTGCACGAACTCGTTGATCTATCACATGAATATGTAAACCCGTTACTGCGTAGGAAGCCATATATGGTCGATATTATTTTAGACCTTATTGCATAGAGTCAAGGTTCAAATTTAAACGAATAATTTAATACTTCATGCGGCTAAGGTTTAGGGCGCTCCTGAGCTATTAAAATGTCGACTTCAGTTATTTATATTAGTAGTTGTGCATTTTACACTGGACTAGAGATTTTCATAAACTCAAAAAAACACGCGTTAGATAAATGGAATCAGACAATAATTCTAAGGCTATACTTTATTATATTTGAGAAACATAGAGCCCATTCAGACTTGCGGGAACCGCGCGGTTCCTTATTTACATGAAAACGTTCCGAAGCGTTTAGACATAACCGCACGGTTTCATCATATAAATAACGAACCGCGCGGTTCCCACAAGTCTGAACGGGCTCGTACATTACGCGTGATGGTAAGCGATCATCGAAGCTGCAAACGCTTGGAACTCTAGGAGTTGTCACATGCGATCAATATCTGGCTCTGGCAACTTCACCACCAAAATACAAATAGACTTACCAAATGCTCAAGCTTCCTCCTGCGAAGCGGCGGCTGCTCCTGCAGAACGGAATCAGCCAAGATGTTGAGCATGTTCTCCACGTGAGACAGGACTTTCTTCAAGCCTTCACCTCCGCCGTTAGTTAGCGCCGCGTCAACGTCCTCGGACCAGAGAATTTGGGCAGCCAGTACCACGATTTGCGCCTATGACAAAATATTTTTTTTATATATCTCTTACGATGACTAAATCGTTCATGAGGGCATCGTTCCTAAAAACTTGCTGCTTCTACAACCTTAGTGAATATTTAGCATCTTAGCTGCAAGTTAATTATAAATTGGTGTATGCCCGGTATCGGGTAACTGTGGAAAAAAATCTGTCACGTCCAACATATGTACAATAAAAGTATTCTATTCTTGGTAACCTGCATAAAGTATGTCAGCTATGTAACTGGCATTGAATTATTTTAAAACATTTTTGGAAGTCACATAAATATTTTCTGATAAACCTAAAGTTATTGGGTAACAGCGCCTGTAACAACTAAAATGCTAATTCTAGGTCATGTTGAAATTGTTGAATGACTAAAGTAAATAAAGTGTAGAAAATTCGATCGTAAAATAAACTGCGAATATTTATAGAATGTTCTAAAACTGACCTGATATTTATCGCACCAATCAATAAACTTCTGCGGGTCCACGTTCCCGTCCTTAAACTGCTTGACATCGCCGACCGCGTCCTTGAGTCTACACGCCAAGGTCACGCGCATCTCGCGCTCCACCATCGACAGCCACGAGTTGATCTTTGGGTTCTCGACGGTTGACACCGGCGATAGGAAATACACCTGGAACCGAATACAGGTATAGCGAAATATTCTTGACCTCAGGCCAGTAGAATTTCATTTTAATGCGTGAAATTATTACACAGGGAAAATCTTCCCTCGATTTATCTGTCCATTTTGACAAATCGTTCAAGGAGACAAAACTGAAAAGTTTGATGGAATTTAGTACGAATGTTTATTGAAGGCCTTCTATTGGTCTCCCAAAAGTCCCCAGGCCTGGACCTGGTAGAACCGCCGCTATCTTGGGAAATGTGGAGTACATTAGTACCGTAAGGTATATACCGTTGGAATTTATCGATGACAACGCATACATGGATAAATAGCTGGCAATCTTTAACTGATAGCACGACGTCGGGCTAGAAGAAAGTCGAGTATGAGGAAAAGGGAGAAGTATTGAAAAGTTGTTCTGAGTTATTGAGAAACGTCGTTGGCATTTAAATTACTACAGTCTGCAATTACTGACCTCTTCACCCTCTCGTGACGCTATGCCGTTGATTACGGTGTTGTCCTCATTAAGAATAATAGCAGCGACTCCAGCGAACATTTTCTTAAAGTGCTTCTGCAGGCGAGCGATGTTCTTGCTGTTGCCAATGATCTCTAGCAGATCCTCATCTCCCACAAAGTAGAATCTAGGAAATCGAACGTTGTTATTGGTAATAAACACATAAGAACGAAAACCGATAGGTAATGCTAACGGTAAAAAAAATATGACTAAAAGTTACTCGAAATTTATTTGAGAAAAAAAGATTGAGATAATCCAAAATCGATCACATAAGTAGGTTCATTTCTTGGAGAAAATAAAGCTGTCATATAAATAAATCAACTAAGACACAAACACATCTGACTCTTCTAGTTCTTGGCTCAGTTTGTTCAAACAGCTCCCATGGAATTAGTAATTGTTTTACTTGTCCTTTGTGTTGCTTTGGGATCTACCATAACATTTTTTTTTACAGATGAAGTGTATGTTTAGGCACAATAATGAAGCAGTAACATCATTTTCTTGAAGTCTAAGTAGAACTAACCTCGGAAAACTGCTCCTCTCCCTCTCTAGATACTCTCCGAGCGCCTTTTGTATCTTGCCCAGCAAGTCGGCCAGCCTCTCCAGGGAGCGCTGCACACCCGGAATATTCAGCACGTCCATCACCATGGGAGATTTGCTTACTTTCTTCATAAGCCCGAGGAACTCCGAACTGAAAACAATCGTAAGTTACTTTCGCGCGCATAACTATAAGAAATACTATCTACAATTTACAATTTTGGGAGTCTAGATCGGGAGCACTGGTCAAAAGGCCAGTCGTTATTGGTCAAGTCCATGTTAAACCCAAGTTTATAATTGAAAAATTCTGACTTGTAGCTTCATGAAACGGGCCCCAGTTCCACGAATTGTATACCTAATGCTTTGGAATCGGCTTGTCTCAACAGGCAACAAAGTCTTGATGTCGGCCGAGCCACTGAAGATGCCCTCGAGGTAGACCCAGCGGCGCTGCACGTCGATCCACACGTCGAATAGAGCGTTAATGCGGTTCAGTTTCTCTTCCCAAGTGAGCGCCTCTTCCTCGAATACCTTTACGGAAATAACATGAAAAATGTTACAACTATATGTTAGGAGCCGGTTAATCAATATGGACGGTTAAGATTTGAAAAGAAGAAAATGTAATTATCTGTGTGATAAAATATCTATAATTGACTACCCAAAATTACCCTAACGTACCTTGTAATAAGGCGACAGTTTCATGGCCGCCACGCTGTTGATGTGCTCCTTCACTTTGTTGAACAAGTCGTCCCAGCCGCGGATGATTTTGCACTTATTCTGGTAGTTGATCAAGTCCAGCTCGTAACTCTGCCATGACTCGCGAACCTGAGTAACATGTCAAGTTAATAATTATTCGCACAATTTTATTCAAATACATCCTATTACTAGTAAGCTATCACTAAAAATAAGAAATCCCTGCTGAAATCACTGCCGCTACTGTTGTGAGCAGTTAGTATAATTTTTGGGTTTGGGTGAACGATGATTGAGATCTTCGGGCAGATAACAATACAAAGTTATTGTTTGTTTTTTTTTTTCACCGGGAGACAACAGGTAAGATGCTATAAAGCAAGGGAAAGAGAACTACAAATGCGAAGATTGTATTAAATGTACGTAGCATCCTTCATTTCGTCTCATCTCGTTTTCATAAGCAGTCCATATACTAGTCGTTCCTGTTCAATAACAATTTTAAAACAGAATTTCTGTTTCCATCCCTCTTTTGACCTCAGTCATTGTCCTGAAAATGACATATAAAAGTGAACCAGTGACCTGTTTCAAGAACTCCTCAAGCGCCATTTCTCCCTGAGCGACGGACACGACGTCCTTGACGGTGTGCTCGTTGTGCAGCAGGTCCGCGTCCCACACCTGCCCCAGCGTCAGCTCCGACAGCGACCAGTCCACCTTCAGCGCGCGGCACAGCTGCCGCCAGTGCCGCTCCTTCAGAGCATCCGACTTCAGCTCTACGATCAACATGTTCACCTGCAAAAATATAAGAAATTTAATTTGACAGCCAATCAAACTATTAACCAGTTTAATGAAAATGAAACCAATAATATACTCATACTTCAAAGTTGATGTAACCCGTGCGAATATCCACACGACACTATAATATCATCATAGCTTGGAAAGGGTGAGCTGTTATGATAGTTTGCATAACATGGACATACCTAATGACAATTTAATGGTAGTTGTCCCATGTGTAATTGAATTACAAATGAAATATTTTTGTTTCGACTCTTTCTGTTACGAGCTTTACGTCGCCATTAAAATGAACATAAATGAATTAGAATCTATGGAAAGTGATTGGTTTTGCTTTGTTTCATATTTATTTTAAGAATATATCCATACTGATATCTACACATGTCATTAATATAAGAATAGTTCATCCTTTCCGAGCTCTTAATATCATACATTTATTTATCTTGTTCGATAGTTAATAAAAATTTGTACCTTGGTGTAAGAATGCAGCAGTTTGCGAACGTATTCGTAGCTGTCATACATGCGGAGACGCGCGGGTAACTCTTTGAGTTCGTTCAACATCGCTTCCAGTTGTTGCCTAGTACAAATCGAATACAACATTTAGCTAGCTATACATGGAAACTTTTTGCTGATATACAGCATAATGAATAACGCTTCAACATCAAAAGGGTAAAGGAAGAAGGGAAGGGGATGAAAAGGGGTATATGTCGACTATCATTATCATTCATAAGTATCACTAGTAACAAAAAATCGCCGTACGCGATAGGTCTTTAGCTTCTATTAGTTTATGTATTGCAATATGTCTCCAATCAAGAAGAATAAAATGGAATTCCTCTACACAACCTGTCTTTTTTCAACAGTCTTTAACCGAATGTGACGGCGAAGTAAAGCTTACCTGAGTTTCCTAGGCTGCACTGACAGCCAGGGCTTCTCGCGAATATCATCGATCTGGGTCCAGATCTTGCTGAGCGAGGACCACACTCCGCGCAAGTCCTGCAGCTCCTCCAACGCCACGGTCATACGCTCGTTGTTTACCGAGCTTCCTATAAATGTAAAACACGTTCCTCTATTTTACATCGGCTATTTGTTGCGCGGGAACCTATATGTGGTTCAACTGTTTGCCTTAACTATATTAAAATGATTTAACCGGTATACAATACGTATAACACGTACAAGATTTTTAGGTTACAACCCAGATCGGAAATTAATCTAAACCTACTTAGGCCCAAACTGGGACTTTATTATTAGAAATTTGGTGGACATACCTTTCAAAGGATGGAGTTAATTTGTTTGTAAGTATAGAGTGCATACCTGTATCATGCAACTTCAGAGGCTTTTTGGCCTTACCATGTTGTCTTTCTCGTCCTTCAGCTTGGTGTACCGCGTCTCCATAGCTTGGAGTTTGCCGAGTGCATCCTCGGGTCGTTGGGTGGGCTTGGTCTGCTCCCAGTCAGAAAGGTGTTTCTACTGTAGATATTTTACCTGTATCATGCAACTCCAGGGCCTCCTTGGCCTTAGCCACGTTGTCTCTCTCGTCCTTCAGCTTGGTGTACCGCGTCTCCATAGCCTGGAGCCTGGCGAGCGCGTCCTCGGGCCGCGTGGAGCCATCCGTGGGCTTGCTTCGCTCCCACTCCGTAAGAAACTCTAATGTGCGAGACTCGACCGCCTTGTCTTCGGCCACGATTTTTTGTTGGAGAGAAGCCACCTAGAGACAAATTAGAGGTGATATTACTATTTCTTAGTTACCTTTTCTTCCATTTATACAATTGTTGGAATAAGAGAGAAATCTTACTTGAGTTTGGATAGAGGAATCCTTTCTGCGCATGATTTCATTGAACGCGCTCCATTCTCCTTCAATGTTGTCTACATGCAGCCATTGAGCTGGGAACTGGAATCTATAGGAAAGTAGTATTGTTGTAAGTAACAGCACAACATCATAGTTAATACAAATCTTGGTTACTTTAGAATTTAACTTATCCCAAGCTAATTAATTTCTCAAACTTACCTTTGACGTTCCAAGATGCGCTGGGCCTCTCTGTAGATGTCGACTTGCTTCTCCCAAGCAAGCACTTCCCTCTTGAGCTGTTGCACGTAAGTTATCAGAGACACAGCATCGCTGGTGGAGGCTGCCTCTGTGATAATAAAACGTTTGTATCTGTAATCCTTTGTAACACGCACTACACTATTCGCATAAACCGAGAACCACATTGTGCCGTATTTGTGTTTTTTCTCTTAACATTACCTACCATAGAGTTCTAAAGATGCCTGGAAAGCGATAACAATAGAACTCTATCTCACCTATAGTCTGTTGGTCTATCTGTGTAAGTGTACCAAGCCGCCTCCGAACAGTGCTTCGAATTTACCGAACACTTATCTGTCCCACGCGTCGTATTTGAGTGCTTCATTTCATTTAACATTACCAAAGGTTGCTAAAGATCCATGGAAAGCGATTAAAATAGATTTTTGTCTCACCAATAGTCTGCTGTTCCAGCTGCGAGCGCGACTTGGCTAACTGCCCGTGGAAGTGCACCATCTCGCCTCCGAGCAGAGCTCCAAACTTGCCCAGCACTTCTTTGTGCCACGCGTCGTATTTGAGCGCTACTTTGCTCTGTACGCGAGCGAAGTCGATGACTACGGGGCCGTATTCGCGGCGAGTGTCAGATGTGTCAAAGGTCGTGCGGGATTTCCTGATTACAAGAGAAAGATGTTACGAGGGAGCTAGATGGTAAAGAGAGATATTTAGAGCGTAGCGGTGACGTAAACTTCGGTCTTCTGAAGGACTGAATTTACTTATATTATGCGAGGATACTAACTGATTCCGTTGCTTTCTTTAAGGTGAGGAAAAATATTAGAAAAAGAATTGTAATTGAAGGTGACATATTTAAAAAAAATATTGTAAGTCTGACTATATACCAAACTATTGCTTTAATTGCAACCCACTTACTTTATATCATTGAGGCATTTGATCCACAAAGTAATATCCTCTCCAAGTCGGCCATAAAGCGTTTCCGGCTGCAGATCCCACAAAGCTTGATAACTGCAAAGAAACGCTAGCGTCAGAGTTCATTTAAAGTTAAACTTTAACACATTTAAATAAGTGTAGCCGCTCCAGTTCAGTATTCACTCAAAATCAAAATTAAACTTTATTTCATTGAAATAAGTTAGAAATTACCGTAGCCACTCGTCGACGTATTCGCGGACCTGCGATATCTTCTGCTCGATGGCGTCGTAGGCGTTTTCGAGAGGAGCGGCCTGGCCTGGTAGTTTGGTTAGCAGGTTTCGGTATGTGGCAGTCTGCGCTCGAGCTACACCGACTTGATATCTATGGAAAAAGGTGTAGTTTTTTTAGATCAAGGGAAACTGACAGACAGTAAATAATGTGATTAACACGTTTTTATCATGTTCTTTTATCTTCAGAAGACATCTTCCTTCCTCCAGAAGCGCTTGTGGCCCAGCGGCGCCCGCGTACCGCGTCTGGTACCCAGTTAAGCAACGACGTCCCAGGTCAGTTCTTGGATGGGTGACCGCTTTGAGTGTTTACTAACTGAGCGCTCTCGTGCTTTGGAAAGCACGTTAAGCCGTTCGTTGATCCCGGCTGCTGTCTATGACAGCAGTCGATAAGGCAGGTTCGAGGCCTTCAGGCGGCTTGAGAGATTCTAACAGTCACGTTGGCCACTCAATTGGCAAGAGGAGTCAAAGTTGCACCACGTCCGTAGGAAGTAACCACCGCTACTCTACACGTGACCCCTGTGTGGCACTAAACGTGCAAAAAACTGGCAACCGTATTGTCTTCTCGAAAATCTCACGGTTCAAAATAATTGCCATACGATAAATAAAATAAATCTTGCTTCTTCATTTAAGTGTGGAGAACCTTTAATAAATGAAATAAATTATCTTTATTCTGCAAGTAATACGATTTTACGAGATTTTAGATAAAAGTGTCATTCTCAGAGAAAGGTGATCATACTAAGGTCAAAAAACCAGCGCAACCGAATTACGCTACGCGAAGCCGTCGTCTCCCGGGGAAAAAAGTAAACCGAGGGGTGAGTGGTCAAACCCGATAAGTCATCTAAAAGGTTTATTGAAAATAGAACTCTGCGTAATGGATGTTGAGTTCTTATTTCAAATAATCAATTATCTCGATTTATCGGGTTTGACCACTCACCCCTCACATTCTTTTGTAACGAGCCCGGGGATCCCGGGGACCGGTAGACGGGCAAGAATGCCGTAAGGACGCACTAAGGTAAGTTTTCTGTATGAACTGTCCCACAGACCACATTACACTGATACCTGGTACTCTGCAGCCGGTGCTGGCTGGTGACGACGGCTTGCCACGCGAACATCTGGCGCATCAGTTGGAAGCGCGCCTCCTCCAGCGACGGGAATAAGTACATTTGCTGGTTCGTTATGCGGACCTCGTGGACCACGCGCGCAATCTACAATTTACATGCATTATTATAACACCTGAATAGCAATAACAGACGTGCAATGCCCTCATTCTTAAATGGCTATAAAACCTACGCAGTGAACATGTTATTTCAAATACCGATCTGAAATAAAACGACTGACCAGAGAATTGAGGTAGACCTAAGAATTCAATTCGTAGAAATCATCCATACTACAACTAGTTACGAGCCCCAATGCAAAATAGCTCGTCTAGTCGCAATTCTGCATGCGTATTTTTTTTCAAAAACTAGTATTTCTACCCGAATCGACTTTGATGATTAATGGAATACACTAGACGCAATGTCACTAAAGCTAGCTTAGTTTTGAGTTGTACAAAGTGTACATCTCGTTATTTATTTTAAAATAATTTAATTATAAATATTACATCTCACACGCAAATAATTACGTCTGCTTCATATTTAAGGCAAAATAGGTCGTCTATTTAAAATAAAACCTGTTTACCAGGGTTCGTAATATAAAATATTATTTTCAAATTGAATACGGAATATTCTCTGTCATGTAAAATGACAAACCACTATATAAAAGGGCAAATTCAGCCTAATTTTTTATTACTCCAAATCGTTTTTCTATCGAGATGGCACGAGGTAAGCCAGTGACTGAAGAAGTGCGGAAAATTATAATCTCCAGTAACAATAAAGGCAAATCTACGTACCAAATTGCCAAGGACCTTTCTATGCCAAGGTCTACAATCCAAACTATCATCGAGCATCATCGAAAACACGACAAAATTTCTTGTTTAAAGAAATCCGGCCGCCCACGAATTACTACTAAAGCAGAAAACAGGATTCTGAGGAAGATCATCAAGAAAAATCGTCGTGCAAGAGCTGGAGAACTTACGGTACTATGGCGTGACGCAATTAAAAAAAACATTTCAGTGGATACTTGCAAGAGAGTGATGAAGAGGATGGGCTACGGTTTTTACACTGCTAAAGAGAAACCGTTACTTACACAACGGCAGAAAACTAACAGGTTGAAATTCGCCAAAAAGTACAGAAATTGGACCGTCGATCAGTGGCGTAAAATTATATGGAGTGACGAATCTAAATTTGAAGTCACAGTAGGCGATGAACGAAGTAAAGTCATTCGCGAAAAAGGAGAGGCATTTCAAAAAGATTGTCTTAAGCGTAAGGTAAAGTTTCCAGCTTCCTTAATGATTTGGGGCTGCATGTCGGCACAGGGTGTCGGCTGTCTGCAATTTATAGATGGAACCGTCAATGCCGAAAAATACAAAAGCATCTTACAAGAGAGTTTGCTGCCGTCTATACGTAAGTTAAAGTATAAAAATGCGTATACTTTTCAACAAGATGGTGCCTCATGCCATACCGCTAAAGCAACGATGGCGTGGCTGAAAAAGAAAAAAATACCTACCATGTCGTGGCCATCCAGCAGCCCGGACTTGTCTCCCATAGAAACGTTGTGGTGGAAAATGAAGAAGAAGTTGCGAAAGGACCCGTCCAGATCAAAAGCTGATCTTAAAGAGAAACTTACCTGTGTTTGGAATGAAACAACCCCGGAAGAGTGTCGACAGCTGGTAGATACAATGCCGCTCAGAATTAAAGCCGTTTTAGATGCAAAAGGAGACGCCACCAAGTGGTAGACGTTCTAATCTGCGTCGGTAACACTAAAGACGAACTTTTTTGCATTTTAGTACAATTGGTGAAACAATGTTTTTTTTATTACCAAGGAAAGTTCGTTTTTTTTTTCATTGAATAAATAAAATACGATTTATAACTTATACTGTTTTTATATTGCTAATTCTTCCAAACACCTTCGTCCCCCAGAATTTTTAGGTTAACGTTAGTTTAGTACATTTTTTTCCTACCAGACGTACTCATTTGCATTGGGGCTCGTACTAGCATATTTAATACAATACAAATATTCTTTATTGCTCACCAAACGAAGCACATTCAAAGAACAACAGAAATTAAAATACATGTAACAGTGGTAGACAACAGGCGGTCTTATCGCTAACAAGCGATCTCTTCCAGACAACCTTTGGGTAATAGAAACTAAGCTAGAATATTTAAATAATAATAATTATTATTTAATTATTATTTTTATTTAATAGGTAGTAGCCGCAGGCAATATCATAATGATGATAATGATTGATGAGTTCCTATTATCTCTCATTTAGAGCATAGGGCTCGCAGGCGAGTTCTGCAGTAAGTAGTATAGTAACAAGAAATTAAATTCTTCAAATTTGTATTCAGGTCTTTATTAAGTTTCTAAAAGTATCATAAATTAGAGTACAGACCGCCAAAAAATTAGTATACCACTTTTCGACTCTATTATGTGAACATTAAGGTTCAAAAACACTCGAACAATTTGTAGGCTTACTGTGTGCGGAAACGTGTATACACTATACCTGCGGCTCCCCACCGGGCTTGTGCGTAGGTTCGGCGGGCGAGTACGTGTCCATCGAGAGATCGAGCTCGTTGCTCTTGCCGAGTAGAGCCGCCGTCCACGCTTCCACACCCGCCTGTAAACGCGCCGCTAGGCTCTTCTCCACCTGTGTTACAATAGGGATGTTTACACCAAATAAGAAAATCAATAAATTAGAATTTTCTCGAGAAAGGATCAAATTCATAATCAAAAAGTAACTCATAAGAATAAATAATTGCATAATTATAAGTCCTCAAAGTTTTAAGAGGGGGCACATTCTGTTCCTTTTCCGCAAAACGCACCTTAGTACTGGAACGATCGTCAATTACTATGGCGCTCGAGGTTAGTGACGTCACTGAACTGTCGCGCTTTCTCTCTCTAACCAGCCACATTAAAACGGTTGTAGCTTCATTATTTTTTGAGATATTTGAATACTATTCCACCAATGATTTATAACCAATGGTTGAAAGTGGCCCATTTCACCCGAGATATGTTAGAAAATAGAACTTACACTGCACTGCTGGATGCACTGTGTTGAGAGCGAGGGACCTAAATGTGTTCCTTCTGCTGTCAACACAGTGCATCCTCAAATCTTATAAAGAGTCGGCAACGCGCACGTGACTCCTTTGGAGTTGCGGGCGTCTATAGGCTGTGGTGGCCGCTTACCATCAGGTGGACCGTACGCTTGTTTGCCACCGGCGTTGTATTAAAAAAAACTTACCGAACACGAGAGAAGAAAATAATGTGGAGAATATTGTGAAAACGAGGGAGAAAACATATTCGCAAGGGTACATTCTGTAGTAACAAATAGTATAATCAACTATCAAACCAATCGATTATTCGTCGATCGCGACAATTTACGCAAGGTCATAATTTAATTCAAATTCCGAATATTGATCAGTATTGATCTTTCCAAACACTTATTCAACCTGTGCAAAAAGTATTAATTTGACATATACGAGTACTGTCCGAAACTGCAACGCCAAATCCTGTCAAATGAATATAAGCAATAATCTACTTTATATAGTCAGAGCTCATAGTCGTTTTTTGGCATTAAGAGTTTTGTAGGAACTAAAACATTGCGCGCTTACCTCCTCGTCCAACCGCTGCACCCACAGATGCAGATTGCTGTACTGCCGCAGCGACAGATCGTCGATGGCGCGCTGCAGCCGCCCCAGGATCTCGGCCAAGCTCTGTGCGGAGTACGGGCAAGTCTCCAGCGAACGCGCGTCTACTGAGATCTGCTCTTCAACAGCTAGTAAGTCTTCCACCTGTTTAGAAATTCAAAATTAACTGTGATAATGAAATAGTTGTTTCTGTTTCGATGGTCTATGGAAACTATTTTGAACCCCCTTCGTGCAACGCAAAAGAGGGGTATTATAAGTTTAACATGTGTATCCGTGGGTCTGACTGTGACATGGTAGCTCCCTAACGAATGATCCGATTTGAGTGCGGTTTTTGGAGTTCCGTAACACAAAAGGAAAAAGAATCTTTATAGAATCACTTTGTTGTCCGAAGTTGTGAAGCGGTGAAAAAAATCAAAATCTAAGTTAACGTAAAAAAAAGGATATCGTAATATCGTCTTACCCCCTTATTCATAAACGTCTATGAAACCTATATTAGTTAACTAGCCCCTAAAGTTCGTTTGTCCATATCTGTCACTTTGACATTGACGTTTCTGAGAATGGGACAAAGAACTTTTTAGTTAGCAGGGGTTTGTTAAGTTATATGAATAAGGGGGTTGTACTACAAGTAAGGGAAAAATCTGAATACTATTAATTTGTAATTAAATCATAGAAAATACTAGCGGCCGCCCGCGACTTCGTCCGCGTATATTTTAGATGGTAACATAGACAGAAGATATAACTGAGGTCTATTTTTTCTGTCAGTTGTCTGATACTGTTAATCTTCTGTGAAAAACTACTCAAAAGAAAAAAATAAATGTCCGCCATCTTGTAATCGGCACCCCGAGGAACCACAAAGATGACATCCATATCGTTTAAGAAGAATAAATGTCCGCCATCTTGTATTTGAAAATGCATGTCATTTTCGTAATCTGCACACTGAGGAATCTCGAAGACGATACCCATATCGATTTTTAAGAAAAATAAATGTCCGCCGTATTGGATTTCAAAATGGATGTCACTTTCATAATCGGCACCACGAGGAACCTCGAAGATGACACCCAAATCGATAATTAAGAAAAATAAATATCTGCCATCTTTGATTTGAAAATGAATGTAATTTTCGTAATCGACACCCCGAGGAACCATGAAGATGACACCCATATCGCTTTTTAAGAAAAGCAAAGATTTTCTCCCCGCAGAAACATGTTTTGTTGTATTTAAACAGAGTCTATATACGAAGTTTTAAATCTCACACTTCAAAAAAAATTTGCTCCCTGTACAAACTTGGAACCCCCTAGCAGAATAATCGGCGCCTTATCTACGAACAAACCTTTTCTTGGAACAGCAGCACAACTTCGCTCAGTTTCTGCACGTACGGGTCCAGTTTGTAGGACTCCCACACGAGCGCCATTCCCTCGGACACTTGATTCAGCACGTCGCGGCGGAGACCCGCAACCAGCGGAATTATGGACGCCTTATCGCGGATCTGTAATAACGTTACGTGTAAAATGTTAACGGAATGTAGAATGTAGTGGCGAGTTTGAGACCTTTAGTCTGGGGCCATATATAAATTACGTCACACGAATTTTATGATTTTTGACCCCCCTCCCCGTCCTTGTCACAGCTGGTCAGATTTTTAAGACTCCCTAGTGTGACGTCACATATTTTGCAATTTTAAATATTTTTATTTAACAGTTCAAATTTCGTGTTTTAATACTTAGATATAATATTTAGAAATGTGATGTCACAAAAATACGTCCAAAAGTAATGACCCTGAAAAATAAATTGAACCTAAAATATTGTTTTAGTTTCTGGGATATAAAATACAGCATATTTGTTCTGTAAATGGTCATTTAATCATTTTTTAAGCTCGTTTATAGGCTGTTGTTTATAGGACGAATATTAATCTATAATGACGGTCTATCTCAGGCTATAGTCAGTGTATGGCAAAGTTTAATGTCACATCATTAGAAGTAAGACGAAAGCAATCTGACCATATTTATTTATATAAAATGATCCATTCCCATATTGATTCTCCTTATCTATTGTCACTTCTGAATATCAATATAGTTTACAGGACTTGTTCTAAAACTTTTACTCTGGCTGTATACCGAAAAAATCACTTTATATTATAATCCAATTGCTCACATGTGTCGGGAGTTTGATGATTTGGTTCGCGTCTGTAAAGATCTTGATGTTTATGTTTCCAAGATCTCTCAATTCAAAAAACGTGTATTTACTATTTAGCCACAAATAATTAGAATGATTCAATAACTTGTTGTTCGCCTTTTGCTATCACTTTCTCTGTAATTCAAATTACAATTGTTCTCTCTCTAAATCATAACTCATAGCAATGATGTATACACATATTTTTGGACTGTAATCTAGTCATGAGTGTCTTCTTATATATATTATTTCTCTGTTCATTTCGATTACTCTGTTTTATGTACCTTTCGAAATAAAATAAAAATGTTTTAATTATAATTGTTTACTAAAGGACGTTTACACTTTAATCTTAATTAGAACATGCTGGTGCTATAAAGTATCGCATAAGGACTATACTTACAGCACTTTAAGTGCAACGGTTTACTTATGACTAAACGTAGGTAATATTATATTCATATTCCATACTTCCTATTGCATATCATGCTACATAAAATACTTATGTACAACAGCGGGGTTTAAATCACATAGTGCAATTTGTGTGATCAAATCAACATAAGCAAGCAACATAAAATAAAGTCTGTCATTCATTCAGGGTCACAGAGACAATATCGTAGCGGTAAATATCAACCAATGTTATCTCTGAGTCGTATACAATTGTTAGTTTTCTGACTTCGATTGAGAACAAAATGACGCCCACTTGTTGGTCGATTACTGTCAACACTACAGCTTGCGTCGATTTTCGTGGCCAAACAAAATACAGGAGTTAACCTGTACTGGAATAGTCACAAAGATTAACACAATATCACTTTATCTTCATGATGCCTAAATGAACGACAATAGTTGATCCCCTAGCACAGAACATTTTACCATCGGTATGAAACAATCATTTCTTTCAGGTTTATGTATACGTGAGAGATGGAAAAGGATGTCTTACGTCGAGATAAGCTCTATAGAACAAATAGTTTGTTTAGTCCGACCCATGCTACTAACCTAAACTTAAAGTTCGATTTCCTGCTACGCTGACGTCGGTGACCGACGTCGGTCGAATCAGATTTCCACTGACCGGCACGGGTCTGAGCAGATTCTACTAGACGTAAAAGAGTTCGAACCGTTTATAGAATGGACTATACAGAAATCGTGAGGAAAAGCAGCAGCTCCATTCAAATATGAACCGTGCCTCCTGTATAAACGGTTGAAATGCCTTTGCTTTTCCGGTCGATGACAATCTTATTTTGTGCGGCGACCCTTTATTCGTTAGCAACAGTTACGACAAACTGAAGGAGGTGGCTAAAGAAATGTAATTACGACGATAATTAGAATGAATTATCTGACGTGATGTATCGTTATGTGACAGAGCGATATGGGTTTCATACATTTATTACGATTATATTCATATTCCTCTGACGGGCTGTAATGTGACGGCTGATACTGTGTCAGGCGTCAGACCGCATCAGAGAGCATCACTTCAGATAAGCATGGATCCGGATTTACAATATACTGGTGATTTTTGCGTGCTAGAGGATCTGATAGTATCTGTATAAGTAGCCGTACGCGAACCATGCAGCTAATGCAGCTCCGATACAAATAAACAACTACCTTCGTATGATTCCTATTATTTAGCTGCACAAGTAAAAAATGCATTCGTGTTAGTGACCTCACACAATAAATTTGATGGCTTCTCGAAATGTAATACTAGCCTATATGTATATTTGATTTTGTATCAGTATGAAATTTCCATATAAAGTGATGTTATATGTGCCAATCGTTTGGTGTTGAAAAAGTCTAGTTGTGCTTAAACTCTGTGTTATGTTTTGTTTAAAAGTTTGAATGAGGTGTTGTCTCGGACTTACCTTTTCCAGAGTACGCTCATAAGTACGCACGCTCTCAATAAGGGATATGGCGAATGGGTAAAGTTGATTCGCTTGGTGCGCCTTGTTTACGATAGCTAAAGGCACTCTGAAAAGAAGATGAAGCGTTAGATGTGTAGTCTACGGTCATCCAATTGATGAGCTAATTAGAGCTCATTTTATACTGGACACTTTAATGCTTAACTATTACAATAACAAAATTAGTTTGACACCTAAATGGCTCAACAATTAAAGTCCCTGAATGTACATAAGTTCACATACTGTTTTTTTAAGCAATGATATTCCAGAAATGAAGTGAAGTCAAAATTAACTACCAAACATTAATCTTCAGGCTTTGTTCGTTTCGTGAAAAAATCACAAAACGAGCTATGAAGTTCTCAAGCATGGACACAGTCGCCGCAAACAATTACACGATAACATTTTAAGATACCTATTTACTTTTAAAATACAATTAAAAAGGGTTTGGACTCTTTCAAACCCGACCAATACGATCGTGCGGGTTGAAAATGAAGATATTGACATATGTTTTTGTTTTGACAATAAGTTGTAATCAACCCGCACGATCGTAAGTATTAGCCGGGTTCGAAAGGGCTAAGGTCATTATTATTAAGGATTCCATTCTCTAGAGGATCAACTACTGTACCTGAATCCGAGATTCTTCAAGTTGCGCACTTCCTTGTACAGCGTGATGATCTCAGGCAGGAAGTTGACCTTCAGCTTCAAGATGGTGCCGGTCTTGCTGGAGCGCGCGCGCACAGACTCGATCGCGAAAATACGCCCCGACACGCCGAGGTTGCGTTGTTGCACCTATTCAATTAAAAATATGTCTAGATTGCACATTTCAATACAAGATCAGTAAGCATTTTTAATGAACGTAGGTTTTAAACTGTTCTAAGAAATCACAGACTGCATTATTATAAGGTCTCTCTACTTATACTTGAAGTAGTACCTCGTATATCGTACAATAATCCTGGTCACGGCACTATTTTGTAACCGACATCCCAAGTATTGAACTCACTATAGCAATGCGTATTCGTGATGACATAGCTAGAGGTGCGTGGTCAAAGCCGATAAATCGAGATAATTGCTTTATGAAATAAGAACTCATCATCCGTTACGAATACGCGCGAGTAACGCCTCTGGTATTGCAAGCGTCTATAGGCGACGGTAGCTATACATCAGGTGGGCTGTCAGCTTGTTTGCCATCGACGTGGTATAAATAAAAAGAATAGAAAGTTCTATTTTCAAAAAGCTATTTATGCGACTTATTGGGTTCGACCACGCACCCCTTGCATCTATTAGATGCTAGAGCATCTAGTTATCTAGTGCAAAATTTGAATAAAGTGACGTCAAATGAATTATATTTATTCAACTTTTAACAACGAAAACCTTCTAGTAAGAGACGATTGATAAAAAGATTGAATATGCGACTTGGATTTAGGCTATTCAACTGTCAAAAAAATTTAACTGCCTATAAAATCTGATAAGAAAAATCATTACTTACCTTACGAGCCCAATCGTCGAAGACTTCCTGAGTATCCAACTTAAGACGGAAGCTATCACCATCGGCTTTGAGTTTTTGGCCTTCAATGTGGTTCTCCCATCCCTTACCTTAATAAAAACAGTTATTTTTAGTATGTTACCTCTTTAACAAAATAATTAATTTCAGTTAATCTTAAACAATGTTAGGCTCATAAAACTACCATGTCCAAGTATTGCAAATCAAATTATAAAACATCTTTACTTATAATTTAATAAACACGTCTACTTACCTAATACATCTTCTACTCTCTTCAAGTAAGCAGTGAGCTGGTGGTCGATCTGCTTGGCCCAGATGATGGAGCCAGCCACGGGCGGCAAGTCTCGCACCAGAGATAGCCGGCTGCACTTTGATTGTGGATATTGCACCTGAACAAGTCGGAA
The DNA here is from genome assembly GCA_963556455.1 of Epiblema foenella. NCBI lineage: Eukaryota > Metazoa > Arthropoda > Insecta > Lepidoptera > Tortricidae > Epiblema > Epiblema foenella. Next base: position 7,362,489 of record OY747113.1, on the reverse strand, counting down.
GAAATTTGCGTTACAATAATGCTAAGTTACAATAATACTAATAATCTGTCATTTATACCGTAGTGTGTGCTTTCACTATTGCAGCGAACTCCATTGCATGTCAGCACCACTAGTTACTTTACTGTAAGTTCAACTGAATTAATTAATCCAATCTTTAAATAGCTACCCTGCCAAGTGCTAGATTTTTAAAAATAGATAAAATCATAAACACAGTAATTAAACATAGATGAAGTATTTATGCGAACGACCGCTAAAAATAAACCATTATTACGTCTTCACTCTGACCTTTACATCGTTGTAACTTATATAGTACTTGGACTTGGGTTATTAGTCTTTGTACTTACCTTGAATTTCTCATGCAGAGCTTCGATATCATCCTTCACTCTTTGTATGAGCTGAGTCTGGTATTCTCGTATAGCTCCACGGATGTGCGGCCTAACGAACAGTGCGTTGAAACGGGAGAAGATGCGGAACATTTCATTAGCGTTCTTGGCAGTGCCTAGTTGATCACGCAGATGAGCCGTGATGCGGGTCTCGACACGATCTAAACAATAAACAGTCTTATAAATAACCGTATAAGGTTAAAAAAGCGTATTCCAAATTGTAATGAACACTATTACATACCTATTCTGTCTTCGTATCGGCGGACGGCGGCTTCCCAAGCATCGCAACCTTCACGAGAAATATCCAAGCAATCCACTTCTTTCACATTCTCGTAAGCCAGATTCACCTAGACATTGAAAGTAGTAAGTATAATAGAGAGTTATACATATAATGTCGTTGATATTAAAAGAAAGAATGGTCGTAGATTCCCTTCAAAGCGAATGTTGTGTCTGGAGACCGAAATACTTCTAGCATTATTTATTTAGCGCCGAATGTCTCTCTTTTTCCATTATTTAGAACTATAATACATAATTTCATTTCACGAGCGCGAGTAAAATATAGGACAGCTGTTAAGAATGATTTAAGGACTAAATTGAGACCCTAATTAGAAATTACAAAACACAAATTCGTGCGATTAGGATTTGATACGACACAACACATAACACTGCTATCAAGTGCAATATCACAAGTTTCATCCAATTTCCACTTGCGAGTGGTAGGTTATTTGCTGTATCAGTACGAGCCCCAATGCAAATGAGTACGTCTGGTAGGAAAAAAATGTACTAAACTAACGTTAACCTAAAAATTCTGGGGGACGAAGGTGTTTGGAAGAATTAGCAATATAAAAACAGTATAAGTTATAAATCGTATTTTATTTATTCAATGAAAAAAAAAACGAACTTTCCTTGGTAATAAAAAAAACATTGTTTCACCAATTGTACTAAAATGCAAAAAAGTTCGTCTTTAGTGTTACCGACGCAGATTAGAACGTCTACCACTTGGTGGCGTCTCCTTTTGCATCTAAAACGGCTTTAATTCTGAGCGGCATTGTATCTACCAGCTGTCGACACTCTTCCGGGGTTGTTTCATTCCAAACACAGGTAAGTTTCTCTTTAAGATCAGCTTTTGATCTGGACGGGTCCTTTCGCAACTTCTTCTTCATTTTCCACCACAACGTTTCTATGGGAGACAAGTCCGGGCTGCTGGATGGCCACGACATGGTAGGTATTTTTTTCTTTTTCAGCCACGCCATCGTTGCTTTAGCGGTATGGCATGAGGCACCATCTTGTTGAAAAGTATACGCATTTTTATACTTTAACTTACGTATAGACGGCAGCAAACTCTCTTGTAAGATGCTTTTGTATTTTTCGGCATTGACGGTTCCATCTATAAATTGCAGACAGCCGACACCCTGTGCCGACATGCAGCCCCAAATCATTAAGGAAGCTGGAAACTTTACCTTACGCTTAAGACAATCTTTTTGAAATGCCTCTCCTTTTTCGCGAATGACTTTACTTCGTTCATCGCCTACTGTGACTTCAAATTTAGATTCGTCACTCCATATAATTTTACGCCACTGATCGACGGTCCAATTTCTGTACTTTTTGGCGAATTTCAACCTGTTAGTTTTCTGCCGTTGTGTAAGTAACGGTTTCTCTTTAGCAGTGTAAAAACCGTAGCCCATCCTCTTCATCACTCTCTTGCAAGTATCCACTGAAATGTTTTTTTTAATTGCGTCACGCCATAGTACCGTAAGTTCTCCAGCTCTTGCACGACGATTTTTCTTGATGATCTTCCTCAGAATCCTGTTTTCTGCTTTAGTAGTAATTCGTGGGCGGCCGGATTTCTTTAAACAAGAAATTTTGTCGTGTTTTCGATGATGCTCGATGATAGTTTGGATTGTAGACCTTGGCATAGAAAGGTCCTTGGCAATTTGGTACGTAGATTTGCCTTTATTGTTACTGGAGATTATAATTTTCCGCACTTCTTCAGTCACTGGCTTACCTCGTGCCATCTCGATAGAAAAACGATTTGGAGTAATAAAAAATTAGGCTGAATTTGCCCTTTTATATAGTGGTTTGTCATTTTACATGACAGAGAATATTCCGTATTCAATTTGAAAATAATATTTTATATTACGAACCCTGGTAAACAGGTTTTATTTTAAATAGACGACCTATTTTGCCTTAAATATGAAGCAGACGTAATTATTTGCGTGTGAGATGTAATATTTATAATTAAATTATTTTAAAATAAATAACGAGATGTACACTTTGTACAACTCAAAACTAAGCTAGCTTTAGTGACATTGCGTCTAGTGTATTCCATTAATCATCAAAGTCGATTCGGGTAGAAATACTAGTTTTTGAAAAAAAATACGCATGCAGAATTGCGACTAGACGAGCTATTTTGCATTGGGGCTCGTAATTAGTTATTTGCTGTATCAGTGTAAATTGTCATGATTTATAATATTTTAGCCGAATAGCCATGGATATTTTCCCGCCATTTTCAGTGGAAGTGGAACGGGCATTCTTGAGGCGAACATCGAGCTGAACGGACTAAGAGGAGAAATTCTTCACAAAATATTCCTAAAAATAAACCTATCCTTCGCATTAAACCTATTTAGGTATTAAAAGATGCAAGTAGTAAATACTGGCCACATATTTAAATAGTACCTACATGACAAATTTGTTTTACAGTCGAATCACAGCTTAAGACAGAGTAGTCAAATTAATAAAACATAATATTTTGAGACAAGCTCTGAGTCTCTGACTAACTTTTAATGAACATTCGTATACACGAAGATAATTCAAAATTGACTTTGATGTGTTTGTTATTCACCTCGGCGATAGCGTTTGCGTCAGCGGCATCCATGGGCAGAGAGAGTGGCTGTGCCGGCTCGCCGCCGGCTCCTGCGTCCGCTGCCACGTTGGCGCGAGGGCGGAGCACCTATGGAAACACGTTATTTTCTACATCTAGATTGCCAAGTTGTATAATAGTACATTTTGATGCAAATGCGGAAGGGACAAGACTCGGGACGAGTGAAAATGACACTTCCGCACGTATGTCAAACGACGTTACAGTTACGAAAAAATATCAAAAAAATAAAAATATATAAAACAGTAATTAAAAGAGACAAAACATAATATGTTTACTTGCCATTGTGGGTTTTGCACGTATCTGGTGTACATAAGGCATATTAAATAATTAATTTATATTCGATTTACTTGTAAACAAATATATCTTTTGACGAAAAAAACAACAGGCGTTCAATCATCTGGCACGGCGGACTTGCATTAATACTCTATTAATCGGAGGTCTCGCATAATACTCGTTTCCGATCATTGGTCTACTCAATCAGGCAACTACAACCTTTTGGTCTTCAAAGCGAGAGTGAATCGGTTTTTACTGCACGTGCCGCGGCCGCTGCAGGAGCTCATTGCGTGTGTTGACTTTTGATCGAAGGGTGTCGTTTTTCGGCGGTTCTGGAGCAACCTGCCGAATCTAAACCGCAATGGACGACGAAACGGAGCCACGCTGTTTTGTCGCCAAAATAGTGCTTAAATTTAATTATATAATTGTATGTATGTTAGCAATGAGGTATTTATTATTATTTGTTGCCTGAATAAATAATTTATTATTATAACGCTAGTTTGTTTGCTTACCCTGAGCATGACGGTGCGTAGCTGCTCGTGGTGGCGGCGGAAGCGGCGCATGTGCTCCATCCGCGCCTGCAGACGCTTGTGCGAGGGAGACACTCGCCACACCATCTTGAGATGTTCGTCTCGCTTCTTCTTTACGATGTCACTGTTAGTACAAGGGGTTCAATGAGTATCATTAACATCACATCAGCCGAAACACGTCCTGCGCCAACCGCATCTAGCAGACCCCTGCGACCATTTCTCAGTGAGTATATTAGCTAGTAAAAACTAAAACAAAACTTTCTTTATTTATCATAATGGAGTTGTATTCCAAACAATGATATTTTCAGTTATTAGTAGGTAGTATGTCAATGATGAAACTCACCGTAAGAGACCTTGTAGCTTTTCATACTCGTCGTCCCAGCACGAGAATACTTCGAAGCACTGAGTCATAACCCGCTCGAAGTCCTCGAAGGGAATATGCATGAGACGACGCGTACCGAGAACCTGCAGCAAAAAAAAGTTTACTCACTAAATTACGTATTTAATATACAAACTCAAATGCAGGAATCATTGGTACAAAGAACTATATAAAACGCGTTCACTAGCCAAACAAAGAATCGAATCAGGCAAAAACCTGGTTAGAACTACTGTCCACTGTTCCACTATCCTAACTAATGGACATGTCGCAGCAAGGGTTCAATGAACAAGATGGTTTTCAGATTCACATTATGAAACACAGTGTTGTGACGTAATGCAAGTGGTTTAATTCCTGAAACATTTGTTCACCTTCTGAAGCTGAATTTAATTGTTTATAACAATAGTTTACCTTCAAGAGTTGCTGACCGAGGTCTCGTGAAATAGCTTCCACAAGTCTCAAGCCGCGCTGAATCGGGTATTTAGTGGATCGGATCTTGCGAAGGTGCGAGAAGATCTGCTGCACCGCCAACCTATAAATTATTAAGTCAATATTAATTAAGCATGTGTGCGTTATGAATGTTTCATAACGCACACATGTGTGCCGCGCCACTTCAACCTAGTATTCCCAGGGCTGAACAGTAGGGTTTCAGAAATGAAATGAAATTATTTATTCTTCAATTTAGGCATGTTACATGCACTTATGAATGTCAAAAACTACCACCGGTTCATAAAATAAACCTCTGCCTCGAGAAGAACCGGCGTAAGAAACTCGGCGAGGTGTCATTTTTTACAATAAGATTCTAAACAAATTGGTTTTACCAATGTATGTACCCTATAGCACTTGTCCCACCGCCGGCGAGCAGCGAGTACTCTCATAGTAATCTTACTCGTTTTCTCGCTCAAGCGAGTGGAATTACTATGAGTTTACTCGCTACTCGCCGGCGGTGGGACAAGTGCCTAAGGCCGGTAGTATTAACTAATATTGCAGTCTGCGACTTCTTCCGGCCATGACACAAAATGGAGATGTGTTTTGTATACACTTCGGTGTACTGTTTTAAACTGAAAATGTATAACATTTTGCGACTTACCTGATCCTTTCAAGCTCCGTAGCGCTGAGCAGGTCGTTGATGGGGAAGTCCTTCATGAGGGGATTGTAATCGGAGACCGTGGCGAGCGCTTGTTTCAATCCAGTGTCCGTGTCGAAAGACACGGTAGCGTGGAAACGCTTGCCGTATTTTAGGATCTCCAACGTTAAAGCCACCTAGAAACAATTTATTCATCACTGTGATGTTGTACTGTGTTCTTTAATTGAGGTGTGCAATGAGGGAGGGTCTATATTGAAGCGCATAATTCTGTCCTATTTTCACTTCGCATAACAACTTTCGGCTTAAATGCCACTCCCAATAAATTGTAAATTGTTTGGCATAATATGTATACACATAATCTTGTCTAAACTAAAAAGTGTCCTTATTAGGGTGGGTTGCACCGTCTGTAATCGTAAGCGGTGTTCGTCAAAATCCGATTGTATGGAAAGTTTGACAAGTTTCTATAGGTTGACAGCTGCCGGCGCCATATTTGACGATGACCGGCCTGTGATCGTATGTTGGTGCAACCGACCCTAAGTCATGTGTAATAATCATCAGATGTCGAATCGACTCACACACATAATTTAGTATGGACTAAAATAAAATATCCTAATAAATGATCTACTAACATACATGTTATCTAAGGGTCTATAACGAAATGCATATTTTTTCTGGCGTATTTTCACTTCGCATAACAACTATTAGTATAATAACTTTTGGCATAAATATCAACCCCAATAAATTGTTTAGTATAGTATGTATACGCAAAATCTTGTCTAACCTAAGAGGTGTTTGTCCTATTAGTCATGTGTAATAATATTCAGATATCGAATCGATTCACACACATAATTCCGTAGACTAAAATCTAATACGCTAATATGTGATCTACTAACATACATGTTTGTTGCCTAATATTCACTTCGTATAACAAACGTTTGGCATAAATATCGATTAATCTTGTAAGCTATCAGCGACAGTAGATTTTTCCGTAACAGGTTTTTCTAGGTTTTCCTTTTATTTTTTGCCAAATAAGAATTTGGTAATACTATTTAAGTTTAATGTAAAATTGCCAAATCTAAATGTGACAATGATTGGTTTGCCAACTAAAATTACTGCAATAAGTTAGTTTGGATGTGAAAAAGATTTCGCCGAAATAACAGTAGACCGAAAAGATGACCATCAATTTTATGCGATAACGAGATCACACGACCTACAGTTAATACAAATTAATGGTAGTAACTTCAATATTAGGCTATTTAACAATAATAAAAACATTAATTTGACATTATGTATGTTATGTTACTTGAGATTAGAATCATTGGCTATTAGCAAACTCAATATACGGCTAAAAAACATAGGGCTGAAATATATTATAAAAAAAGACAATTAGGCGAAATTACATTTATTCTAAACAGCATTATGCCATAATAATCAACGAGGGCACCCGTGCAATGACGAGTATTTGTATGGTATTGTATAAATATTCAGATGCAGTTGTCAAAGGCTAAGTCTACTACATCATCTGTCAAAGGCACACATAGTGATGAAAAAATTTCCAAAATGGTCATCATTTGGTTTGGTGTTCTGTGAAAATACGCCCCTCATTGGTTTAGATGGTATGAGACAACCAAATCCAATTATGAACATACATATTATCATCATCATCATCATCATCATCATATCAGCCAAAAGACGTCCACTGCTGGACATAGGCCTCCCACAAATACATATTATATCTTACCTCAATGCTCTCTCGTTTCTCTTGAATTCGATGAAGAGCTCTTTCCAAGTTGAGCCAGAATGATATCTCTTGCAATGCAGTACCGTTGGAGGGATCGCGGTCTAATTTGGTGACCTAAAATAATTCATATTTTTAGTTAGTTATTACCACAATAGATGCCTTCGATTTTCATTGGATCAGAACTATTGTGTCAACTGAAACCATTACCAATGTTTGGATGTTCACTGTAAATTTAATTTAATAGTAATATTCTTTTGTATATTTCTTTTACTTTCGACTTTGGTTAGAGAAGCTAATAAGTAGAGCTTCATAGCTTGAGATAGTATATACTACCTTTTGTATTTCCTTAATCCAGCGATTAACGCCATTTTGTAGTTGGTTAAGAAAAGTGGAGTCTTCCACTTTGTCGCCGAAATCAGCCACACGCGGTTTACGTCCCTCGTCGGCAGCCCTAAGAAATTGAAAATATAGTAAATTAAGCTTATAAAAACAGGAGTTAATAAAATTACTATTTTGAGCTACAGCTTTTAACTGACAAAAACAACACATTGTGAGTAATGTAACATGTTCCTTTTTTTTCAGACGCTGTTTATTGATAGGTCATACTTCCCGCAGCACTAGCAGATCTTTGAGATGTGAAGGAACCCTGGAAGCTTAATAAATAATTAACACTTACATACTTAATAAATAATTAACATTAACTCAATATACCTTTTAATGACCGCAGCCACAAGGGGATGCACTGGTAGAGTAATCTCAGGAATGTCAATGTTCTGTTGCAAGTGCAGCAAACCCATTTCCAGTTCAGCTATCTTCTTCTCAACAGAGGGTGCCATCTTGTCTCCATCCCTAGTCAAATTCAAAGCTTTTGTCAAACAGCAGACACTGATGAATGATAACTTTATTATGATCACGATTTTGATTATTATTATTTTTTTATTGGTACTGTGAATTCTATACTTTTTGGGAAAAAAGTTTAAGGCGGCAATTAGTGCTTACTAGAGATGTACAGACTAGTCTCTGACTAATCGGGAAAGCAGACTATCCGCCCACATTTATAGTCGGCAACTAGTTGGCAAAAGAGACAAGACTTTTTGGCACTTGATCACTTACTGCAAAATAATAAAAAAACAACCCATATTCACTTTTAAGTTTCAAAGTACTTTTCTTAAATACAACAAATAATCATCTTAGAAATAGGAACTTTTTATTTATTTATTTATTTTGGCGTAAATAGAGGACCAAACCGAATGTTCCCGATTGCATCAAAACTTAGCCGAAACCAATATCGGGGTTGCCTACCAGACTACTCAGCCACCTCAGTGCCGACTAGTGGGCAAAATCCATAGTCGGCCCATCTCTAGGTATTATTTTGTACATGTGTCTACACACAATTAGAAAGTTATTTCAAAATTTTAATAAGTAAACTGGGCAGTCAGAGTGTACAACAATGGTGGCAATGTTTTTAGAGGCTGACAGCATTATAATTTCCAGTAAAGCTACAAGTCTTACCTGTCGGCTCTACCACTCTCTTTCACATAGCTCTTGAAGAATGGTGCCATGGTCTTGCTGATGAAGGCATGCAGGGTCTCATATGGCGAGCCATCAGACAAGTTGATGAGACGGAGCTGACTGTGGATGGACTTGTCAGCCTCAATGACAGCTCCTCGCTTGATGCACACGAAGGCAGCCACTCGGGGGGAAGTGAAATGCACCTTTATCATAAATTAATACTCAATTTGTGCAGTCAGCAGAAAATATCTGTGCTGTTGATGTCAATTATGATTCTGTTTAATCTCATATTTAGTACAGAGGATGTGTGCCAATTAGTGGAAATAGGTTTATTTAGTGTACAGAAATATATGAGGTACAAATTGTCCATTAGTGTAGGTAGTTAAACAGTGCTAAATGTCTTGTTAAGTTTACCTCAGTACTGATCTGGTAGGTGACTGCTTCCTTTTCTTCCTCTCCCTCCGTTGGCTGTTCATTGTCATCTTCTATACAAATATGATTTTTTTAATAACTACATTTAGATGGTATTTTCATAGAAAAAAAAACTGTATAAGAGAAAATGATCTACCTGTAGCGCTTCAATGAGCGCATCCACACGCAATATGACTAATGCGGATCGCTTATAATAATAAAAAATATGCTAATAAGAATGAGAACTTAATGGGTAAAATAAGTTTTACCTTTGGAGGAGAACCGTTGAACATACAAAGAAGACACCTGGGGGTCGGAAATGAACTTCCTAATGCAATCTTGGTTGACTTTATCCTCGAGAGAGGCATTCAGCGCCGGCGGTACAATGTCGTCTTCAGGCAAAAGTACCGTTGCGGCTCGCCGCAGGTAATTCGCGAAGTCTTGGAAGTCGACCACGACGACATTCTGCGCCTCCGGGGCGCTCTCGCTCCCGTCGAGGGAGTCTCCCATGTTTTCTTAAATAATAATCTACTTAATCAATAATTAAACACATGAACTAAATTCAGCTGTTCAGTACGATGCAGCTGCAAATTTGACAAGTGGAATGATGAGGGGAGGTGGGAGGGGCAGCCAAGTGACGCATCCGTCTAATGTTGCCACAATAAAAAAAATGTTACTTTTTCTCAAACATGCTTGGAAACTCCTGAAAATTACAACAACAAAAGATTACGAAACTCGTCGTTACAGGTATAGGTAATGCAGGTAATGGGATTTGTATAGGAATTGACAATATTTCATAATTTTCAAGTCTTAATTCGAAAACCATTTCGGTAGAAAGATGTTAAGTACACAAAAAATATATTTTCGCCATTAATTTCGGAAAATAAGAAAATATCGCGAAAAAGTGTAAACCGGATGGTGACATCACTTTCCCTGCACTATCGTGAGAGACCTTAGTTGTGATACGATAAAAAAGTTAGTTGTATCCGGTTATCAATTTCTGACATTCATTTTTTGACGTTGATTTGTTTTATCAACTGTCATAACTAATTTATTGGATTTTCGGTTCTTTTTACGACAATTTTGTCACCACAGACTACTTAGGAGATACTTTGTCACTGCTTAATTCGCACATTTTTAAGGGTCACAAAACACTGTCCTACTGGACTCCGATAGCATATCTTCCAACAATTACGCACTTGGCATATTAGAACTAGACCCCGATTTTTCTTTACTGGGCCAATGAAGACTTCAGAAGGTTTTAGTGTTGAGCATATTCCAACCCAAATACGAATATCCTATACCGGCTACGCTGTAGGGTATGTGGAAGTCATACGAGACGCAGGAAAATGCATAGTGCAATGCCGAATTTCTCCAGAACAGAGCATTCGCACAAAACCTATTGTGCATATTGAAGATGATGTGACTATCCGATTGAATGCCATCAGTCATACACACTCTTATCTAGGATGCCATCACTCATGTCACATATGTCTCGCTTGTAAGAGTATGTAATCTAAATATTTAGGATTGTTTTTTGTACGTGCACAAAGAAATAAAAGAGAAGAAATAGTACCATTTTTAATGACTGGTTTTATTACAATATGTACTCCTCCCTCCTCTTCATCCCAATTTATAAAACTCGTCACGAAATCAGCATGATGTACAATTAATATAAAAAGACATAATATAGAGTGTAACAGATTTGAGAACAGATCTGTTAAAGCCATAGGGAGGCACATTAGTAAGTATACATTCTCATTTGCCCCAAGTCTTAAAAGGTCATGCACTTAGCCAGTTAGTCAAGTGAAACAATAAGCAATCTTATATACTCTTTATTATCGGTGATTGTAAATTTATCAAACCACAGGCCACAAGTGCAGCATCATCTAAAGTATGTGTAAATGTCACTTCAGATGAGCACTGCACACCTTGACATACATGTAGGTCAGATTTTGCTTCCTAGGAAGTATCAAGTATCAATTCTCCATTGAGAAGATCGATGTTTCACATAAAAGATGTCCTGAATATTGGAAAGTGGAGCTTGAGCTTTGCATTGGTTAGTTGTCGCTTTCATCGCCTTCCAAAATGCTCTTCCAATTGAAACAATACATAATAATCAGTTATATTTCTACAATACTTTGTATTATCGAGGTAAAGTTATTTGTTGTGTGGTGGTTGTGTGCCGAAATCGTTTTTTAAAGCAAATAAAAATAGAGAGCATTTACATTCAATGATCTTCATCTTCAGTAGAAATTGCATTTCAGAACATATTTTCGATTTGTTTTTAGAATCGGGCTAGCTTTTACTACTTAATACCATAATTTTAAACGTTTTTATCACGAATATTTAATTTAAAATTCTCAAACAGCTAACGAAAATAACAACCAAGAAAAGTACTCTGTGATAACAACTGTAACAAGTCTCAAACTGTCACTACGGTCAGTGTCAATTATTGTCAAATATTTATACTCTAAGTCAAATATCGTTCTTTTTTAAATGGCGGAGCTGGATTCTTGGTGGGATTGTTGTTAGGAGTATGACGTCATATTTTACTTACGCCCTTTTGGAATGACCTATTTTTCAAAATGCAAGTTTCGTGAAAAAGAAAAAACACGGGTTCCTTAAAATTTCACCTATTTTCTAACTAGTTCATAAAATTAAGTAGTTGAAAAAAATATGAAATCTTGTCAATTGCCGGAGAGTGCTGAGATTACAGTAACACGCGGGGGCGTTAGGTTAGGGTTCCGTAGCCAAAAGTCGTCCGTCCGTATGTCACAGCCGATTTACTCGGAGACTATAATGTGCATCATTTTTTTCATGATACCATTCGAACCAGTTTTTAGAGAGGAACAAATGTGTCTATAGAACAAATACAATTGGAACAACATAAAAGACAAAAATTGATTACAAAGTACAGCATAAAATCCGAGTACTCAAAACGCCCCCAAAACTCCCATACTAATTGAGCATAGCGTGGGACGTCATGTACTATGCGCTCTTACTACCGTTGTATGAAAAACGAGTAATTTACTGTTTTGGTTGTGAAATATTGCGTTTAGGTACATTCAAAATGAGGGTGGATTCTCGCCTCCGCAAACATCAAGCAGCCAATCGAGCCGCGCGCGAGCGCGCAGCGCAGTGCGAGACGCGCGTCCCGGCCGTCGCGGCTAGTTAGGCGACCTTGAAAACGTGAGTGACCCGTTTATTATATTTCAATACGTTGATATGCTCTAAATGTATATGACATTCCTTACTTATACGTACAAACATTATGGAGTATGTATGCAAAGACTATTATGACAAAAGTGAAAAAATACCAAATATAGAATAATCTATACATATATGATATAATAACGCTGAAGAGGGTCGAAAGTCTGTACATGGAAGATATTCGAAATAAGTTGGTCGGGGATACTTATTATAATCGATAACAACACGTTCCAACAGTTTTCAGAATTAGCTAGCTTTTGCCCGCGACTTCGTCCGCACGGAAGTCGTGTAGGTATATATATCGTTTGGGGATGATTTCCGGGATAAAAACTATCGAATTGAATAATATAGAATAAAGATACTAAACACGAAAAAGTTAAACTATTCACAAATAATTTATTTCAAATCAAAAACTGACGCGCGTAAACGCTCGCTGGCTTGATGTGACGTCACTGCATAAAGCGCGCCACACACTGCAGCCGCCACCGCAGGCCGCGGTGACGGTGACACGCTTAAAACATCAAACACACACTGTTATCTAGGACATCAAACTTTTCATGGCGCATGAATATATTCTTTACATCACAGAAATAACATACCTACATGTTCAGTTTCATTTAATAAAATACACGTTTCATCAAATATAAATAATTCTAACAAATCTGAATTGTTATTAGTTTCTTATTCTTATTTTTGACATATAACTACATTTAATTAATGATATTTTGATTATTGTATTAGTATTGTATAGATTATGACTTGTAAAAGTGCCCTTGAGGCCTATTTACAAAATAAATGTCTTGATTTTGATTTTTTTGAATGTAATAAATCACTCACAATAATTATTTTTCCATTTTCAAAACTCCTGTGAGTTTCCGACATATTGAAGTATAATATGTCGAGGGATATTCGACCTAAACGACTTGAGTGACCCGTTTATTAGTGAGAGTCAGGATGGCGGGTGTACCTAAACAAATATTTAAATAAAGTGTACGAAAAATTTGTACTATTTTGTACCACTTTTAAAAAAAATTTTACCCTTCCGTATTTAAAGTTATTACAAAGTGAAGGTACACCCGCCATCCTGACAGTCAGGATGGCGGGTGTACCTGGGAAAATTATGATCCTACCAGTTATTAACCAATGTTAATATCTCAATTTTTTTGTACCAAATTTGTACTCAAATATACAGTAAAAACTTCAGCCATCTAATTCGTAGTTTGCGAGTTTTACACATTTGATGATTTTCTACTGCTGGGCAATACGGTTATTCTAAGTAATACATGTATGGGGATGTCAAACAAATTAATAAACTGGGAGGGGACGGCAGAATTGTGAGTTTTGAAGACTATACCCAAAGGTATTATGTCACACATGTTTCAAAACTTTATTATTTGTTAGAATTTTCCATACATTCATTACTTAAAATAACAGTATTACCCAGCAGTAGAAAATCATAAAACGTGTAAAACTCGCAAACTACGAATTAGATGGCTGAACTTTTTACTGTATATTTGAGTACAAATTTGGTATAAAAAATTGAGATATTAACATTGGTTGATAATTGGTAGGATCATAATTTTCCCAGGTACACCCGCCATCCTGACTGTCAGGATGGCGGGTGTACCTTCACTTTGTAATATCTTTAAATGCGGAAGGGTACACTTTTTTTCTAAAGTGGTACAAAATAGTACAAATTTTTGGTACACCTTATTTACATATTTGTTTAGGTACACCCGCCATCCTGACTCTCACGTTTATTATATTTCAATTTTCCATTTTATAGATATTTTTCAATGTTTTCAATTGAAGTTACTCAAGTGACTGATGCGAGTGACGCCACTGTACGTTTAAAATTACGTAACTTTTAATTTGAAATATTTCGCAAAATATTATTAGTATAAAACGTCGAATAATAATACACTTGTAATAGCTATGATTACCGGATCACTAATATAATTTCTCGATGTAATCTTAACGCAAGTGCCCCATTCCGTCCACATTTATAACTAGTTATGGATTTCTCGTTGTAGCGGCGTGGGCAAAGATAAGGAATTCATGGCAAGACGGCAGTAACTAATATTGCCAGATTTTAATCAATTTAATCTAAATAGAAATAAAACAACAAATTTCATTGCATATTATTCTTTTTATATTTTTTTCATCAGTTTAAATGGAAAATACAATTTTATTTATTTATAATGTTGTCATTTATTTATTGTAAACAAATATATTATAAAAGATTTACATATTACTATCAAAACAAAATATTCACAAAATGGCAGACTAACCAAACAGCAACATTTTGAGCTAAACAAGAAAGAGAAAGTTTGGCACTGATCCCATAATCGAAATTATAATGAACATTGCTCTAATAAGTTAGTCTGTTTGTCCAGATTTTGAATAGGTACCTTTTATAACGATACTCTTCACAACCTCTCTTCAGCTCGAGGGATTTGCTTGGTGTAATACTGACTACAGCTGCGCGGGGCGCGAGCGTCCCGGCCAGCCTCCAACAGTTAAGGCAACGCCAAAGAGAGCCTACCTCTTGACTATTGTATCTGTGGTAACTTGACAATTAAAAGCTAATCTGCTGCCACATTCCAACTCCAAATTGACATAATTAAAAAAAGAAACAACTAATCGGGACTTCTTTTATAACGGATAAAATCAACTGAATTTTAAACATTCAAATAAATCATCAAGCATTTCAAATTATAAAAGTACCTCTTCTATACCCTGCCTTAACAAAATTATATATATTACACTTAGCCAGTTGACAAAACAAAAATAAAGCAATGGAAGAGGGATATGAGCAAAAGTAATTGCAAACATAATCATAGAACTTTCGACAGTGTAGCGAGCGAGGCTCGCTCGGGCTCTGGGGACGGCGGGCTCCGCGGGCGCTGCACGATCGGAAGCCGGTCCCTTCCACTGTTACATGAAATGCCGAAAAGAAAAGTATAATTCATAAATTGTACACTTGTTTATACACTAATTTTTTTTTACATTTTAATAATTTAAAAACAACCAGTACTTGGTCGAAGAATTTATATCCATTTTTTTTGTGTATTTTATATTTTGATGAAATATTTAAAAGCTAATTAACGTGAGCCGATGTCAGGATTCATAGCAAGTCGTCGTTCGCTCGAACCGGCTGGCAAGTCTCGACTCGAGCTTGTATAAACACATCTATACACATTAACACTACCGCATCGTCTATACATCTTGACTCGTATCATAATGCACTGATATTTCGAGGGCACAAGGAATATCGCAGCATTGTTCCGTGGCGCCGGCCGCCACACTGCTCACTATTTACACGACAACACAACGTCCATGTCCAACCCTCCACTGATTACTGTACACCAAATTTACAATAACATTTGATCAGAATACGCAAACTCAACTATATCTAAAAATTAAAATAAGGTAAGGATCTTTATGTAACGCCCGCCTTAGCCGCTATAATATCAGCTAATATAACGCGTTAAGTTTGCACATGACAAATTAGCCACCCGATAACAATATTCTGAATCATATAATAGGCCCAATTCATTGCTTGGTTCATAAAAATGGGGTCAACGTAACCGGACCGATACCCTCGGGGTTCGGCAGTTGGCGGACGACTGAACGAGCCACGTGGCGCGTTTGTCATGCCGCAAAGAACAATACATATATGGAATTAGTACTAACTCAGTTAAAGAAGGGGTGATACTAGACTCTAAATATATACATTGGACTATGATATTTTATTGAGATATTTTTTCTTTTGTATAAGAAATATGACAAAATACACACCTTTCTAATTACTTAATCGGTAACAATCGAGCAACGTTTGACATTTTCTTCCTCCCTTTGTGACAATGTTATTGAATTTCAACATTAGGGATATCTTATTTATCTCATAGTAAAATATTGTTCTTCCAAAGAAGTCGATTTCCAAGTGACAGTAACAAGAGACTGGGACGGGCACCGCTCGTCCGAGGCCCGTGTTAGCGCCCATACAGATTACAGGCCAGCTTTGTCTACGAGAGGATATTAAATCTTTGTAAAAATATACTTCAAGTTCTCATACACTACTCATGAATCACGTGCGTCAATGAACAGTGCTTAATCAACGGTTCTGACAAATGGAATGCATCTTACACAATATCCACTTCAATAAATAACAATTTCCCTGAAATTACTAACATAAGAATCAGTATCTCATTGTGAAAAACAAATAATTATAATAAAACAATTCAGTGCTTAAACTAGTGGTAACAATAACATTTTTAACGTTTGTTCCTATCGATTTGATTGATTTTCCTTATACCTGTTTATTGCAATTGTGATGATTTAATTTAGATACATATATTTTATGAGAAGGGCAAGCAATGTCATGATAAATAAAACACGAAATCTGCCATCCTCAACGCGTGCAAGGTGTCGAGGTTTAAAATGACACAAAAATAAACACTAATAAATTAAAATCCAACGAAAATTACCTAATATCATGACCACAAACATTGAGCATTATAATGAGTAAAAAGCAATAAAACGACAACTATTAACTGAGCAACTAAAGGCCGCGCATTTGAATTGACTAAATAACTCGAATGTCGTAATGTGAGCCCGCTGTTCGCGCGCTAAAACAATTGACAATTACAGTGAAATAATAGCAACTTTACGTTGTCACGATAATTGACAAAATTAACCGAATAAACAGTATCCTTCAACAAGGTTTCGTAAACCTATGCATGCTTGCATTATACTTATTATATTACAATGATAATAATACGATATACGCATATAATAACAAAGAAGTATATAATATGTACATTAAATGACATTAGAATTTAGGACGCTTCTGGCGCTTAGAATTGATTCATATGCGTTTGGAATTAATTGGACTTGCATAAAGTTGCCGTTTCAACAATAAAACCAGAGTTACTTAACGCTATAAATCATTTCAAATATGGACGTTAACATCAGGACAAAATATGCAAGACGGCTCTCCTCTCGCTCGGGCCGGCGATGGCCCAATTCCCAGTTCGACAGATGACTTCTTTAACGCGCGATTGTATGAAATGTCAATGTTACTTTGATAGAATCTCAAACACATGTCTGTCATCTTTTACGAGGCTGAGAGTAGTTCGAACGGAGCCACCGCACCATATCGCCCGAGCAAACTATATTTACTAAGAAGTTTATTGTGTTCTGGAGGGTTATCCGAAGAGGACCAAAATAATTTCTTACTCCTAGTGGATGTTTCACACTGGCCGGTTGTTGCTAACTTTTAGGACACAAGTTGTATGGCAATTGAAATAGATTTCAAATTATAAAAGCTGTCAGCATTGACCATCAATCTCAAGAACTTAAAGCGTTTGTAATATTTACAAGATCTTTCAATGGCGAGTAGAGACAGAAGTCAAATAAATATGCTGACACAACAAGGACATTATAACATACGCCACGCGATGGTGCACGGGGCACTATAATATATAAATACTATGTACAACACGAACCTGGGCAAGATTTCAAAACAAAAACAAACATCCATCTATAACTGGATGGATTTATTAGAAGGGGACGAAGATCGACTAACCCTTTCAAAAACAAAGTATTGAAAGGATGCTGGACCATATATTATGGACAATCTAAAGACATCACCGACTTAAGATGTTATAATTGTTTTAAAAGGCCAATAGTCTTCCAAATTGACTTGTTAAAATTGTTGATTATTGGTAATAGTAAAATAATTCAATAATCAGTATAAGCAAATTTCATTTGGACAACAACAATACTAGACGGCAATTATTTTCAAATGGAATAAAATGTGGACGAAAAAATATCGAATAGTGGACTATATTATGTAGATAATAATTTGCTTTACTAATTACATAATTTACACAACGTAATGTATCTACGGTATCTGGATAACCGTCAGTAAACGTACTTTCATGTTGGTTTCTCTTCGCGGCAGCCAAACGTATTATAAGGGCTTTATGTTCCCTGGCAAATAAGTAGTGGAACCTGACTAGTCTTATCAATACATTTTATAAAGTGTAATAATTCTAAGTATGTATTGAAATGACAAGTGTCATGATTTGCTTCTAATTTGTCGTTGAAAACCTTAGTTTACGAAATTCGTGTTTTTCACATTTGATGTAAGATATATTGAAATGATATTAGTGGAAATAGAGTAATTAATAAAAATATATAAAAATAATAATATCAGAATTATTTTACGTATTAATATATAACATATATGAATATATATTCCAGAAACATATGTATTTAAAAGCATAGAGACAGTTTTATGGAAGAAAAAACATGATCGAACAGAATGTATTCACACGATTTTTATTAAAATACATTTTCATTAGTACAAGCTTTTTTGGTTGATAGTACTTTATTATTGCATTGTCATCAAATCTACATACGAACGCTGGAAGTGGGTGAAAACCGATATGCAAAATTGAATAAACAAATACATATACGAAGTGGAGTATAAAAGCTTGTAATAATCATTTGAGATTTAGATAATTACTATTATTTAATATTATGTATGCATTGTAAATTCTCATCAGTAGTACTTTGTGACGGTGTCGATATTCACAGATATGCGTTATATTTCTAAGTGGTTAAGGTTTTCGCGTGGAGTAAAATTAATGGAAGAACGTTAAACATAAAACAATCTTCATATTAGATATGTCGACTATTAAGGGGACAGCTCGCACCTTAACCACGGTGTCCTTTATGATGAGAAAATATGGATTTTGATCACTAAAACTATAATAATAATCCTTAAAATCATTAATGAAACAATTATGTATTCAGTCCACACAATTGCGAATCTGCAAATGAACATGGCACTGTGTAAAAATAGATACATTGCATCGAATGCACGACCACCATTTTAATCGGCCTGGATCATTCAACACGCAATGCGGACTGATTAAAATTATGGCTAACTGTACACATAGTCATAGGTATGTACATGGGCTGTGTCCGACGCGCAGGAGCTCCCGTTCCCTATTTCACTCTAACAAGGCACGTCGTGGAGCTGCGGAAGTGAGACGGGGCGAGGTCTCGGGCCGCAATCGGACCGTAATAGTCTGTATCCTTAGTCTTGGAATAATTGTCACTGTTCGGGGGACACTGACACGTACAAAACTTAGATGCTATAGTATATGTATAGATTGTCCTGTGTTTTGCGTCGGTCGTTGAGTGTTGGTACTATAGGCAGCGAGCGGCGGGCGGCGAGTAACTTAGGTGTCAGTACGCTTGCGTCGTGCTCGCGGTCGAAACGCGCTCCGACTTCAGGTTACGCTGGAAACAAATACATACATTAACATCATAATAATCTGCTCTATTAATTAGATCAAAACTGGAACAGCAGTTTGATAATCGAAGGTTAATATGCTGATTTGGTTCATGCCTACTACTACCTCTCATTTAACACAATCAAAACTTTGTTCATGGGGTGTACCTATAGTACCTACTTCGTACTCGGAATTCTTAATTCTATGTTTCAATAAGGTTCGAAGTCTACAAAGTTGAACTTACTGGTAGGTCCTTTAAACGTGTGACAGACTTGAAATGAAAAAAGGAGATGTTATATGATAGGTTAGGTTATTAATACGACATATCATTCAAAAATAAAAGTGCCTCTACCTTCTACATGTATTAGAACTACATTAATTGGAGGAATTGCTGTGTCATGTACTCGGGGTCGTCTATAAAAGGCTTTAGGCGCCTTTAAGGCCCCGTCAAACTGGGTCCCGCGCGAGTTATAATGAAAGAACAGTATGAGCAACGTTGCATAAAATACGTCATTCACATTGCCCATACATTACGATTTGCGTTGTTCTGTGAACTGGTTCAACGCGACGCCTTTAAGGGATTTAAGCTGCAAATGCAGAGGTTAGCGTGGTCGCTACCGTTCTCTGTGCATTTCCTGATTCATGCATGCAATTGTATCGCAAAGGCGGCATAAGGCTCGGACTAAATGCATCCGGATCCCACTGACACGGGATGCCAGGGCAATGACTCCGGAAGCTCGTAGCCCGAGCACGAGTACCATCGCTAGCATCGCCAACACAGCACTCGTGCACTTTATGCGTATTGTAATAAGGCTCACGAATGGTCAGTCGACTGTGTGGGTGTTTGTACTAGTCTCACCAGCTGGTCGTATTGCTGCACCATCCGCTTGATGTGCGTGAGCTTGCGGTGCAGGTAGTTGACGCGCCGCTTCTGCTCCTGGTACTCGGCGTCGTTGCTCACGCGTTTGTACTCTTCCACGATGCGCTGCTCTATGCTCTGTAAACAAACATACATGTTAATAATTTCAACTAGATTAATATTTTTTTTGTGAACAATCTTATACGAATCAACCTAGTCCCAAACTAAGCAATGCTTGTACTATGGGTACTAGGCGACGATATACATACTTAAATACGTAGAAAATATCCAAGTTATGAACAAATAGTCGTGCTCATTGCACACAGCACATTTGTTTCAGTTTACTTTTTTTTATATACAACGCCGGTGGCAAACAGGCGTACGGTCTACTTGATATAGTGTTTTAGCCAAGAAAATTTAATATACTTAATCGAGATAAACATTAGCTTTGTCGTCTTCTTTCATATGACATTAGAAAGTGACAGCGATAATTTTTAAACTGACGATATTATTTTCTGGCGATTGAAAAATCGACCCTAAGTAATTTTGACCTGCAACTATCCGTAAGCAACATCGTTATCCGTTTGTGTCAAATATTTTAGTATAAATATTCCTTTCCGATCTAATTGATGTGGCGCTACAACCGCGTCACATCCATTACGTATCAAATTCTACGTCACTTCGTCATCGGGTTCTTCACAAAGTGGGATCTGTTTTGTGCCCCACGCCAGTGAGGACTTTACTCCGTGTCAGTCATCAGTAAGTGGCGTAGAAGGACAGTTATAAATGTATATTATGTACGTCCCTATAGCGACAAGTACATTATCATCATCGTTGTCATCCTTGCGGTATCCCAGTACATTTGCATTCTGAAGGATGCCCGGGGTCCGCTACCTAACCCCAAGTACGCTCTTACGTCCTTGTTGACAGAGTAAAATCGAAGGTCTACGCTTCAGGGCCAGTATTCCGAACTTCGTATCGTGCCGTCCCTTTCACTCTCGTGTTACACACTATATGAGTGAAAGGGACGGCACGATACGAAGTTCGGATTTCGAAGTTCATAGTAGCCCCTCAGTTTCGATAAAAATTCTTTCATATGTTCAAATTTCCGGTTGTTCTCCTCTCCAGGTCGTATTCCTCAACCGATTCTCGTGAAATTTTGTGAGCAGGTTCAATAATTATGATTTTTTTGTGGTCGGTTTTTGGAAATTTCCAAAAACATAAAAAAAAACGCGAGTTCTACAACTCACAGAGCCACAATTCATTAAAGTCATATCCGCATACAATCCAATCTGAAAAACAGCGGTGGGTTGCATGCCTATCATACGCTGAGACTGGTACCAACTACTAAATACTTAAATAAAATATGTACTAGATATATAAACAAAAGTAGTTACTTACTTTTTGTTTTTGTATATTTATTTGTGTTTACGGTAAGAATTGTATTTTGAATTAGAATGTATATTCGGCGTGGACAATACCTGATGGTGCGGCGAGTGCGGCGGCGCGCGCTTGAGCTGGTGCTCGAGCTTGGTGAAGAGCGCGGCCACCTGCGCCACGCGCGCGTACAGCGGCTGGTACTCCGAGTACAGCTCCGCGAACTCGTTCTTGTAGGCGCGCCGCGTACTCGAACTCGTTATGGGCGGATATTGCCTGGAACACAAATTAATGTTTAAGGGCCACAGTACACAGTTTCATAGATCGATTGAACTCCTTATACCTGGGTAATCCGAAATGTAATGACTAATGAAACTCACACGCGAGTCTCTAATGTGTATAAATAAAGGCTTATGTTCCACCTGGCCATGAAGTGGCAATTATCGCAATGCGTGCGGAAAATCCCAGTTCCCTTTGGCCTTCGGCTCGGGCATCAAATATATAACCTTAGATCGTAGGTATTTTATTGCCGTAGGTAAATAATGTACTATTATAACTGTAAATCGGAACTCATTCTCGTAGACGAATCGAGGTTCAATGCCATTGATCTCATGTGAAATATGGCATATACAATTCACCTTTTACATTCTTGACTTAGCCAACATTCTTGGGAGAGATTATAGTCGACTTTACATAAACATAAAAAAACGAAACAGCAAAATAGTAGAGATCCCTAATGGGTATGAGTTGGCCTTGGTACCTGTATAACCACCTGTATTTTCACTTTTGTTTAGTGTAAAATACAGTATTTAAATACATACTGAGTTGCGTTTGTTATTGTTACCATTAAACGATAATGAAATATAAGAAACCATGCGGGTAGTATGGTAGTTGTCGATAAATGATAACATGTTCAATTCAATCAATGACCACTTCAAACTTAAATTTAAAAACCGTAAAAATATAAAAAAAGATGAGACTTGTTTTTTCGATGAACATACTCGAGTTCCAGATAAATATACGTCATGTCAACACGACTTAAGTTGTTGCTGTACGGAAAAAGTCCAAAATATTAGATAAAAATCGCTCTACATTGTAATACAATTCTACTTAAATTTATAAAAAAAAGAGCAGATAAAACTGGTGTATTGTTAATTATAATTACATTCCCAGTTAAAGGCTTATTGTAAGTGCTAATTCCAAATTCTAACAAACAAAGCGGAGCGTAGATAGAATGGCCAATCGGACTACTTTCACTTTGTGACGTCGCGGATTAAATTAACGTTCTTGCGAAATTGACGGAAACACATTACCTACAGCTAAGTAGGAAGCTAGAGTTATTCGGAGTTCAACATTAGCCATAAGGCTAATGGGTATAGCATTATAAAATGGTAAAGGTTGATGGTTAATCTTTAAGAGAACAAACATTAAGAAACGCTGGTTAAAACGCACTTCACTCGACGGTACTTTCTATGAGAAACAGGTTCTCAATTATCTACTCGAACAATTTTCTCTAACGAACGTCCGATGATTTGACATAATGAAGCATAAAAGGCTGGATAAGTACCTACAGAGCGAAAGGTATGTCAGAAGTGTAACTCCACAGTGCAGATTATTATAACGTTTGACGAGTATGTAATGAGAATGTGCGACTCGTTATTTTCATATACGTATACTTTACTTTCATTTTCAGAAATTGATCAATGACAGACTACGTAATAACAATTACCTTTCAATTTCTTCCAAGTCAGTCATTTTCTCATCGGGCACCGACGTTAATTCAGTATTTTCTAAGGGTTCCGTATTTGTGATGTCTTTTTCTGTAACAAGAAGAACATATGTATAATTTCAGTTGTTGATCAATAATAAATTATATTTTTATCATAACCATGCAGGATGCATCTCATTATCACTAATAGACTTGCACGTTCTTTTAGCGGAAAGGAATATTTTTTTAGAAACTTAGCACTATGAAAAATTTTTTGACAAATAAACATACCTGTGATACTAGTTTGCTCTACTGGGGGACTACTTCTATAACCATTCGTCTTCACAGGACTCGGGCATATTTCTTTAACAGTGTTAAAACTGAGGGTGTAACCGTTGTCCTTTTTGACTGTAATAAAAAAAAGGTAAAACAATAAGTAATACAATTAATACACGTTTCTACTAAGTTGTTTTCTAATGGAAAATCTAATTAGGAATGTTTCCAAATGAAGTGGTAAAATCTTGCTAAGTGACATATTTAGTGCTTTATTTCGTAGAAGTTAGCAGTGTAAAGGAATAAAATAAATGACAAACAAAAAAAACTACTATTCAATATGTGGATAAAACAAAAAAAATACAAAGTATTAGAAAGAAAACTAAATAAGGTTGTCTGGAAGAAATCACTCTTTAGCGATAAAACCGCCTGTTTGCCTACAGTCATTGTGATTTTGTACCGTACTGTGTCCTTTAATCGACGTGCGCAATAAAGAGTATTTGTATTGTATTGTAAGGTTTATGGTCACTAATATTTTTAGGAACAATTTGTATAAGGTAGAAAACGATAACATCACAATTATTTTGTACTGTGTTTTGGTCACGTTTTTAATGTGAGTCGCATTATTTAATGAAACCTGTCAGTACAAAAGATTGTACTTGTTTTATCGGTGATGTCGTTAACGTTTACCTTGTTGTTCATTAGCAGCAACGGTATCTCGTAATTAATTATGTATGCTTACATTTAGAGTTCCTCGACACAAAAATAAATATTTACATTAAGAACAATTTTGTAGTTAGATGACCTAAATTTATTAAATTTTATGCTTAACGAGAATAGTTACTGATAAGTTGCAAATGTTGTTTTCTTCTGTTGTTCTTTCTTTTGTTTGGTGTTACGCTTACATCTTAAGAGAGCAAGGTACTATCATCCCGTGGCTGTCGTAAGATGGCGATGTGCTAACGACCTATCACTGACTGCAGGCGAGAGTTAAGGTATGTATTTAAGTTATGTTAACCAATTCATTTTCCCGACAGTTTCCTTTTCTCCCCCACTCTCCTCAGCACTTCTTGGTTTGTATTTTTTTCCGTCCAGCTAATTTTCTCCATTCTTCGCCAACACCACATTTCGACGGTGTCTAAGTATTCTCTATCTCTTTGAGTCACGGTCCACGCTTGACACCCATACAAAAGTTTTGATGAGTTTCCACTTGGTTTTCTAGGATATTTGTCTGCTCCTTATATCTGGAGTGCATCTTGAGTCCGCGGTGATGACACTACCCAAATATATAAAACTAGTAACATTTTGAAGTGGGATATGATCTAATATTATGTTCTGTTGTGGTTGCAAACCGGCTTTGGATGTTGTTAGGTTAGTTTAGTATTTTAGTCTTACTGATGTTAATCTTAAGCGATATTTCTTTAAATGTACTGATGTTAATTATATAAAATAGAAGAGGGAAAATGATCTTATACGACACGACGATTTTATAAAGAACGTCATAGAAGGCAAAATTGAAGGAAAGCGAGGAAGGGGAAGACCAAGGATAAGCTACATGAAACAAATAAAAGGAAAATTAGTAGTCGTGTCGTATAAGCAGGTCAAGGAGGCAGCCCTAGATAGTCAGTTGTCTGCAGTTGGGTTCGAAATCACGACCGCAGACGGCAGCAGCAGGCGTCGTGTCGCTACGACATTTTGTCTGCTGCTGTTGAGTCAATACTGACCGGTGGTCCGGTCGTCCTCGTTGTCGGACGCGTGGCGCTCGCCGGAGGAGGCGCCGGAGCTGCCGGTGGCGTAGCCGGAGGAGGGCGGGGAGGGGCGGCGGTAGTGCGAGATGCGCTGCTTCTTGGCGGCCGGCGGCTCCTCCGCGCCCGCGCCGGCCCGCTTGCCTCCCGGCGACGCGCGCGGGGACAGGGAGTTCGTAGAGTCGCTGCTCACGGGCGGTGTTAGATTTTGAGGTTTCCGCCTGGTGGAACCGATTAAGCGTATGTTAAATGTGTTCAGAACTGAAACCTACTTCACTTGAGCGAGTTGCAAATGTAATGGTATTTCGCTATACAGCTATTCGTAACCTTTAGCTTTTGCCAGACAAGCAATCAAGCATGCGTCTGCTATCCTAATTCTTTATTCAATTGAAAGGGACCAACGATTTATGTTAATTGAAACGGCGAACGAAAAAAACATAGAACGCGAGCTTCTTACAAAATTACAGTTTAAAACGGGGCAATTATTCAAAATACCCATGCGCCTGGTGGTTGGCTAAAATATCACACAATTTTTTATTACCCGTGATTAGTCAATTTTAAAATGACTGGCTGTGATTGTATCCTAGTCAGCGACAATGGAGACGCTTAACTCATACATGGTTACATGCAACGAAGAGTCACTTTGGTAGGAGAAAAGTGTTAAACTACATTTATTGTTAAAATACATAACAAAAATATAGAATACAGACGACGGCAATGAGGGACAAAAACTGTGGTGCGGAGGGGGAGGTTGGTTAGAAAATCTTGCTTAATGTAGGATTCCTGCTCCGTTTTCGCAATCTTGGTAGGAGAAATCGTCGTATTATTAACATTTTATTTTAAGCTATTTTATTTCTAAATATCAGATAACCTTCCGCAAATCAAACTGGTCTTATACTATGAATATTAGACGGCAACTTTTACAGTATATTCAGATAATGTAAAAATTTAACATACGTACGCTAGATCCACTTTTACAAGCTTTAATTTAACTTGCCGTGTAGATACACGTGTAGGTAGGTATAGGTGATTGAAATCTTAGAAGCTAAATTAGAACCACTTCTCGGTTTCCGATTGAGCTTAAATTTGGCAGAAATATGTAAGTTCGGCGACAAAGCAATATTATGATACTATCGAGCCGACCGGAACGTGGCTCGACATAGGTAGTGCAATTTCATAAGTTGGTTTTCATACAGTTTAGGAATATGGTGTTAACAAAGTATCTTATTTCAAATTATCTGAGTCATCCTAACTAGACTTTTGATTCTAATCAGATTAATTAAATATATGAATCCCTGACATGTAGCTCAACAAATAAATATTCAAATGTTTAATAGGTGTCTTAGGTACCTATTAACATTTTGAAGATGTAAGGTGGCAGAAAACCATCCCTATAAAGAATCTGTTCGGACTGAAAAAATAAAATAAATATGTCTACGGCTTTCTTCACAGATGGGAAGTGATTCATTCTTGTTATTTATGTATTATGTATTCCAGGGTCACACTATTTCACTGCAAAATAAGGCATATGTTTTATCTTTAAGGCTTATCTTAATAAGTCTATTACACTGCGCTGCCAAGTGCATACTAGACAGCCGTTTGACCCATTTTAGACGCCACGCCTTCTTTGACACATTTTAGGTGGTGTCATTTTGCGATGCTAGTTCTGCTTCTATGTTTTTTCTGTTCGCTGAATTGAAATCATATAATAGGTTACACAATAGGGGTCATCTAATAGGTACACAAAACGCAGAAGCAGACAGTGCTAAAGGTCAGAGATCTAAAATATAACAAACACTAAATTTTGTCGGAGAGGTGTGTCCTAGCTAGTAGATGCTTGGTGAGCGTGCATTAAGCAAAACAAATTAACTGTAATCCTACGTTAAAATGAATGGCCTCAAAACATTTTAATGCCAAATACAATGATACGTTTAGTTAACTATGTATCTCTATCTGATGAAGTATTAACGTCATATTAAAACAATATCAATACCTAACGTCGTAAATATGGTCGACCTGTTACCATTGAACAACCAAGTTTTCCATCACAGACCGAAGGTTACAGCTAGATTATTCGAAAGTAACCATAATAATAACCATCTAGAGTTCTGTTTGGCATAGCACAACTAATTGTAAACTATATTGATAGTGAAATAGTTGGAGATATCTCCGAGTTTAAATTTTCATTGCATTCGTTCTGTCGACTTCGGTAAAGGTCACCATTTTACCGCACTGTCGCTTTATCTATCGACCTCGGTGAACGCGCTTGTACAAGGTCAAACTATATAATATGCATGCAAATAAAGAATGCGATTCGTATGCACGTTCACTGTTTACAGAGTTAATATATGTACGAACAACATGCATTTCTTCAATTCCCGTGTTATTTAATTTATTCTACGCTTCGGTTGTTGTTCATCTTCTGTATAATATTTATTCTATGAATGCTTTATGCGAACGTAATATTGTGAACCAAATATTTACAGCTTTAGAAAGACATGCTGCGCCGAGCGTACGTAAATGGGATAAGTGCGAGTGAATGATGATTCATAGTTTTATATAACATTAACTTTGTCGAACAAAGAGTGGAACAGCCACACTCCGGTAATGCATAATGTTAATCCCAACCCAATCTAGTAATGCAGTTGCTGAGATCGAAATCGATCAAGACCTTAGGACGCCATTGTCATCATCTTTGTCGATACCATTTGCCCTTTGTATTGCAGTACCGACCTTAGCTGGGTTCTCTCAGAAGAAAACCTATTTTTGATAGGTAAATTGTGATGCAATGGGAGCAACTCGCTCGAAGATTATCGACTAACAATGCTGTATCCAAAGGTTTAGAAGGAAAGGGTATTAAAGAAGTCGTGTGCAACGAGACAGACCTCTTGAGCATACGTTTCTCCTCCTCAGTATAGAACGGCCAATCCTCGTTGACGTCGTTCCATATATGCCTACGTAAGTGATAACAGTTGTCCTTGAGCGAGCCTATTTGAGGCAGGATCTTGTTCACCACACTGCGTTCCTTGTCCTTGATTCCCTCTGTAATATTAGGCCGAGTGTTAGAAGTGCGTCTGATGTCAACGAATATTCAATTATAAAATTTAGAGCATCGTCAAATTTTATGAAGAATATTTGTTGGATTGAGATGTTTTGTTGATTACTTGAGATTTGATAACGTACCTGCATTGAGCCTTAAATATAACTCCGGCTTTTTGAAGGGTTTCAATGCTAATAACTGTATAAGTCTTTCTCTGAAAAAGAAGGAAACAAAACACATTAATTACTATCAACAACAATCGATATATTCTTATCTCTTAAATGAGTTTAGAGAATCGAGTGGATTTTCCTATGCTAATTCATTATAATGTTATACACCTATAGGTATTGCGCGATTTTGTGTAAAACACGTAAGAATAGCATTACGCATGAAACATAGTTTGCGTTAACTCGGTAAAACCAGGGTTTTCCTGCAATGTGCATGTTATTCATTTTCTTCAATTAGTTAGCGGAGCCCGGGTATCCTGCAGGATGTAACTGTATCGCAGTAGGATAACACTAGGAGGATGATGATTTATTTTCTGGAACTTCCAACAGTGTACTAAAATCAATTTCGTTATTTTATGATGATCAGGTTCTTATTAATTTTATAAGCCGCTTGAGACCCATCCTTTTTAATTTAGACTGTCATTTGACAATGGTTGTATATAATTATAGAACCGGTCTAGTAATTCATTAACCTATTCAGCGCCATTGACTTAATATAAAGTCAGCACATTTGGTGCCCCACACGCCATGACTTTATATATAAGTCGATGTAAAGCAATCTACGTGCTGTAAGGTATATTTTCGGTCGTTTGTGCTGTGATTTTGGCGTGTGAGACACAACGTACGAAATCTACTTTGGCGGTGAAGAGGTTAAAATCATAAGTTCTTATATGCAGGGCTCGGAAACCGGTTTCGTCTTCATACAATTAACCGGTTAAAAATTTCGGTTAATTCCGTCTTACGAATTTTTTTCGTATTTTAAATCATTTATATCATAAATAAAGGCTAACAAAAACAAATTTAAACATAAAAATGGAGATAGAATAGTACTTTAGGAGATATTTCAAAAATAGTAAAAACTGGTTCCGAGCCCTGCTTATATGTTTGATGTAGCTTTATTGTTAATCGTTCCTATTTTCCTCATATTCCCTATTATTGTAGTCCCTCTCATTACTCAAGCAAAAAGTAGTCAAAGTTGGTCAAAACACCACAATTGAGATTTTTTATAGCTATTAAAATTTATGTTTGTTTAGTTTACAAGATGTCACGTGACTTGTTGCCTCGATAATAAATCGCACAGCCTTGGCTATGAATCAGATGTAATAACCGTGTAAGCGCTGGCGGGCGAGAAACAATGAAAAACCAATAATGGAAACCGAAATTGACGTTATAATGGCCGTCCAAATCCGACGAACCAAGACAATTCGCCTGCCAGCCGGGTTATTATGGCAGCAATTACCTAGCATCGTCATTTGTTTTTGCTGAAGAATGCAGAAAGAAAATATTTGTATCGAATGGTATTTAATTACACTAAGGTAATACATGTTTTCCTTAGTGCTTGTACAACGTGTTTAAGTAATTTGAGGAAGTCTTTGTAGGTAAGACTTGATTTCATTGACAATTACAATGGCATACCGCCATCAGTCTCAGCGATATCGTAATATAAGTAGCCAACCGACAAGTAGGTAGATTGCCAGGAAGAATCACCAATCTATTATTAGAATGTGACAAAGTGAAATGGTATCTAAGTATTTACGCAAGTGAATTTGAATCAGACGTGATAATTGTATGAACATGAATGTCAGAATAGATAATATTTAGAAATAACGAAATATGCAACCGCAATTGGTTTCTGACGGATGGGTAGTGGTAAATATATGACCTATAACGCAACGGTATTGCTGTTGCGGTGGGGCATCTGATAATTTCAAAAAGACATGAGATGTTATAAATACACATATTTAACTTATTACTACATATTAAACGAAATAAGTAACAATGTTCTGAAGTTTCAAAACAATTTAGTGTCTTCGAAGAGTAGATATGTATACGTATGCTATTAATTATATTTAAACCATTGAACCACCATCTTCTGATATAAGTTGAAAATTGCGAGTAACTTTTATGACGACTGGCGCTTAAAGGATTAAAGAGACAGCAAGAGAGTTTAGAGCAGACTTCCTTTTGTGTGGCTTACTTTTGCCGGATTGCTACTACGGCGCCTGTCCTTGTGTATAGTATGTGTAGAATTTACTCACTTGATGGACCGCCTCGTGAGGTCCGGGTTTTGAGGGGGCCTCTGCGGCTGGTGAGGGAGAGGCGGCTGCGGCTGCAGCTGGTGCGACAGGTGCGGCGCGGCGGGCGGCGCGCGCGGCGCCAGCGTCGGCCGTTCAGGCCGCTCCACCCGCTCGGGCCTCTCCGGCCGTTCCGGCCTCTCAGGCCGTTCAGGCCTCTCGGGCCGTTCGGCCCCGAGCGCCGCTGGGCCGGACGAGTAAAGGGGATGAGAAGAGCGCACTTTCACACGCCGACCGATGTCCGTCTGATTGGGCTTTATCACTCGGGTGCTGAAACGACATAAGGTTTTTTTTTAAACCTAGTAATCAGTCATATCGTCTGGTTAGAAGCAAAACTCACTATCAAATCTGTCACTACTCTTCGAAACCTCGTATCTCAGTACTGAAACGGTGCTTATATACGAGCTTTATTTTAAGTAGATATTTGTTACTTAGTGACTTTTGCTTGTAACCCGACGATATATTGTCAAGAGTTTATTGGAAAGTAATTATATATTTTATAATATTGTACATAATAAATGTAGTTCCATGGGATTTTACTAATGATTCACTTCAGTTTATTGCGCGTTGTTGATCTCAAAGTAGTCGTAATAGAAATAAGGTAAAGCATTGTTCTACAGTTGTAAAGTTCACGATTCTTATATTCGCTGTCTATTGTTGCTCAGTCATGTTATACCTTTGAAAATCGATTGGGTTAGGTGTTTCTATGCTAGTCGGGGAACACTAAACAGATGTCATAATAAACAGATGTTTTATTTTTGATGATTGTGTCGCTATATGTAAGTACAAATTACATAATATCTTTAGGTGCCGTTAGTCGCAGATGGTTGTATTGATAAGGCAAACTTTAACGGGCAGGAATTTCGCTATTTCTTCCATAGCATTTCAATTGGCTTTGTTCATGTCAAGATGGACAGAAGTGGGTCAAGTTAGGAATTAATTAATAGATTTTTTTTCCAAATGTTAAAAAACTATGAGAATTGACATGAAGAATATATAAAGAATATATGAGTTTGGATTAATTGTGGATAAACATCAAACATTCGCCTGTATTATGTTACGAGTTCTGGATACTAACCGGTACAACAAGTAGTCGTACATTTATACTAATCAAGTCGAGCCTATAAGTATTTAACTATTTAATTAGCTAATGATTTCATTATGCTAAATTACGGGCTATAAAATCACTATCGAAACTTCGATATACAAAGTATTATTAATGTGGTTTTTCCATATCTTAAAATTTTGAAGACAATATTTTATATATTTCTTCATTGAGATCCTAGTGGGATGCCAAAGAAAGTGTCACGTTCCAACTCTCATTTCAATGGATATTAATAATGATTATGAAAACGAAAAGGATATGTATTGCTTTGATCATGGGTCTTTTATACGTCGCTTGGACCAGACGATGTTCGATTGTAGTATTATTTTATAGTTCCATAAAGTATAGACTCTTTGGGCTGCGAAATGTTGAACGTTTGATTGCGTTACTTGTCGCCAAGAGTAGACAATACATTAGCAATCCTTGGTCTGAATGAATAGGTGGCGTGCTTGTTTCCTAGCAGAAGGTCTTGTTTCATACCCATTCGTTCAGTTTGTAGTTACAACGAACAGATGATATAATAACGCCACTACTTGCTCTTTAGGTACAAAACCAACCCAGTGTTGTGTTGCTGGTAGTGAATAAGGTCGCCAGAGCTTCCCTGTGTTGACAGTGAGGAACCTGCATGTGATTCTTATGGAGACGCAAGTGTCCACTGGATTTACTTATCATGAGGCAGGTCGTACGGTTGTCTGCCACCGTCGCTGTGTAAATAAAAGATGATATCTCACCATTTACTCTGTTCGGCGGCCACAGTTCTCGCCATGCGGTCCTTGGTGGCCTCGTACGAGTCGTCGTTCGCCTGCACGCGCATCCTCCGCGGCAGCGGCCCGCACGACTCCAGCCGCCGTGCACCGCCGCTCCTGACGCACTCAAACGAACCCTGAAGTATAAACATACATGATTAATACGCGGTAGCTATATAACTATGATTCACTGGCCAATCAAGGTGTCGGAAGAAATGACACTGCGGTTTAATATGATCTCATGATAAAAGTGATTTAAATATAAAACACCCGTGAGTCTCAGACATTAAAATATAATAAGCGGGTCACTCATGCCTTTAAGGTCGAGGTAGGGTATGGGGTTGCTTGACATGTTTCGGACCTATACGTGGCTCTTAATCATAATTAATTAATTTATCATATTTGTTAATGTTGTTAACATGCTAGAAACTATTAGGGAACCACACAAGGAAATGCGCCCAAATATCTGTTTATCCCAATGGTTAGCTGGTAGAGAGTGCCATTTGGCATTAAGCCCGCGATATGTACAATTTGTTTTTTATTTGCAATAATTCAATAAAGTAAATAAATAAATATGCTGCCATCCGCCGAACGCTACAGTAACCACAGAGATCAGAAACGGAATAGACTATTTAGAAACTTACTCTCCCCTTAATTATCTGCAAATATGTCAGGTCTGTTAATAGGACACTTGGATAAACCGAAGATATATGGTTGGAAACTGTCGGCTTTCAATTTTATTAGAAAAATTAAAAGTTTTCCTGGGTCACCGTCTGCTACGTCTTTGTAATGCAACACGAACGGCCCGCGCCTGAAATCGCACTTTCTAACGGCTATTGAGTAACATTCCCAGTACGTGCTCAACGCCAGCGCATTCCGAATCTACTTCACTATTATCTTTTTTTGCTAATTCCTAGCACAATGGTAGAAAAAAACTGCAATAATATCTAAACAAATATTCAAAGTGTTTATACACAATGTTCGAATGGTCACAAAAGGTGCATTTAAAATGCATTAGGCGGATCATTAGCACAGTCATTAACGAAGACGATGTATTAAAATATAATACCGAGGGTGGATAAGACAAATATGGAATAAAAGCGTAATGGTATTTACATTCTAACTATATGTATGTGATCAAATTTGGATACCAAAAATATTCTTAGTTAATTAGAGGGCTCTAAACTATGTATCGCTGAAGTATTCAAATCTTATTTGTTCAAGTTCCAATTAAACTAACACAAGAAGAGGATCTTGTATGTAATGTAAGGGTAATACTATAAATATTAATTATACATGAGGCAAAATTGGTAAGCAAAACTATGGTATATAAAATCGTGTGGCGGTGTGCCGGTATGTAAAATATTAAGGATACCTGGCCTAAAATTGAAATCATGCGCATCGACTGTTCAGTATCTACTTGTTCCTTGAAAACAATTTTTTATGGTGTCATTAAAATCAGTTTTTAGAGACGATCAAATGTTTGTATGGGACCAACTACAATTAGAGCAAGACAAAAGACGAAAACGAGAGGTAAAGTACAGCATAGCTGACGAGCACTAAAAATGCTCTATACTGATAGGCAGTGAAATGTGACGTCACAGTGTAATGACTTCTTAATCCCGTTGTAAGGAAAAACGAGTAATTTGCCATTTTAGTCGTGAAATATTGCGTTTAAGGACATAGTTGCCATACAATTTCTTTTTCATTGAAACATGACAATTCTATTGGTAACTTCCAATTTACATTTGGACTATAAAAAAAATTTTTGAGAATTTTTGACGTCCCATATATTTTTATCATTTAGATTAGTTTGTCTAATTTACTATTTATTGTGATAATTTGATGGTTTTCTACCTAAATAACTACATTATGGAATAACTTTTAACATGTGTCAAATACCCAATTATTGTAGAAATCCGAAAACAAAAGTGTAAAATACAAATTTTAATTATAAAAGTTTCACCTATTTGGACAATTTTATCGGACGTAGTCGTTATCAGCGGCAACCGTTCCACGACCCACAAACCCAAGCGGAAAGCGCATTACAAAGGGGAGCCATAGAGAATATTAATCGACCTCCATCTTGCCGGATCAGCTGAGCAACGGTTGTAGAAGCAGTGTACGCTACTGTATTAACGAGGGAGGAAGCCTTTAAAACGCGTGTATTCTTTTATCAATGGCGAAACACCTGACTGGATTTAAAACTAATAATGCAACTATGCCTATCCTAGAATATTAGGGATTCCTCGATTGTGTCAGCCACGCCTCCCTTGACAGAGACACGCTTATGTCTGTCCCGCATGACAAAGCAGGTAGAACACTATTTGAGAATGGCTTTTCTTGACAAATGTCGGTAAAAATATAGAATAGAATAAGCTTTATTTCGCCTTTTACATTTAATAAATAGTACATTTTCATTTCAACGCTAAGTTTAGTAATATTAAGGCTTAATGCGAAAAAGGAGTCCACTCAGCGTGATGTCGATCCACAGAAGGTGAAACGACGCTGATATTCTGTGGATCCACATGTGGAGCACCACAGAACTGCACGTTTCATAATTACTAAGAAATGAAGCACTTCCGTGTCGAGGACAAATAAGTCGAGGGATACGTCTAGGACGAGGGTTTGCAAACCGAATCTTTTGGAAGAGGTACGATGGTTCCTTATTCTTAATTACACCAAAAAGGCCACACTCCTTTTCCAAGATGCATAGATCGACGGGCCACCATTTTTAAAAGTTTTCCCGGTTTAGAAAGGGAGTGACATGTGCTCGACCAGAGATCGGGTAACAAAAAGGCGCACAAGCGTTTTGAAAGCGCTTTACTAGCCTTTTTGAACGAGATAACACACACCAAAAACTGTGTGCATAACTGAGTTTTGAGAGAATCAGGGAGTCACACAGTTTAACCCTCATATAAACTGTTAACTAGTTTCTGACTCTATAGAGGACTTTGAAGCTATAAAAACAGTTACATACAGTTTCAAGGATATGACCGTCGAAATG
Organism: Epiblema foenella; assembly: GCA_963556455.1. Lineage (NCBI taxonomy): Eukaryota > Metazoa > Arthropoda > Insecta > Lepidoptera > Tortricidae > Epiblema > Epiblema foenella. The sequence continues at coordinate 7,326,610 of OY747113.1, read as the reverse complement.
GAGCCCACTATCCATATCTGACTGTGTTAAGTTTTATTAGATTTCCTCTTGACAGAGATTAAATGAGGTAAATTACCATCATATTAAATATGGATTCATTGAGTCTGAAATAAATGATTTTTTATTATTTATTAACTTAATTGTGTCGTTTAATAATGCGTTGTTTAGTAGGCTGATCCAAAAAAGGAAAATAAAAAGTTAAATTTGTTTTTCTTTTCTATCGAGAAAATTTTAAGCAAACTTATTTCGGCTATTGTCAGACTTTGACAATTATAGTCAAGAATCATACGAGGGGTGTTCAATAAGTAATGAGAATGATAATGACTCAGGTATTTTTTAATAAAAACAATTATATTTTTCATTATAGTCAATATTTATCCTAAACCTTTAAAAATCTTATACTGCGGCGATCACTGCGTCATCATCTTTAAATGTCTACCGTCTGGGGTGTTCTTTTAGCCTCGGAAATAGATAGAAATCACTAGGAGGGAGGTCTCGTGAACATGGAGGATGCATCATCATTGATTTGAATGAGCATCTTTAATCGCAGCCATCGCAACCTTAGACTTATCCGCTGAAGCGTTACCTTGGTGAAACTGAACAACCTTTGAACATTTGCCTCGACGTTCGTGGCTCCATGATCAAGGTATTAGATAGTCATGAACTGTTATTTAGTTTCTGGATCGTAATGGCGAAATCACATTTCGTGCATATTAGTTGTAAGTCGAGGCAAAAATCTGTCAGAATCTTGTTGTAACAATTCCAAACAGTTGAGTCAAATCCGTAGTTTATAGTATCCCTGCGCATCCGTAAGCATTCTGGCCACCTAGCGCGCTGATACTTTTTTTATACCCAAAGGTTCATGTATAATACTATAGATGCTCCCTATCAAAATCTTAACTTCTTCGGCTATGAAATGAACAGGAACACTGCGACTCGTTAAAGTAAATTTCTAAATTATTGTTATCATTTGATGCTGAAGTTAGGCGCCCCAAGCCTGGGTCGTCATTAGTGCAAGTTCTCCCTCTCTTAAACTTCGCCTACCACCGCGCAATCATAGAATAAGAAGGTGCACGAACCCCTAATGTTACTTGCAAGTCTAAAAGAACAAAATAAATGTATTCGTTTAAAAAAAAAAACAATGGACTATGTCACATTTTTCTAACTTATTTACTGTGTCAATAATATCGGCAATACTGGCAATATTTTTTACATTTTCTCACTAAATCGGAAAATCAATCCTTATTGTATCCTAGTCTGGGCAAAACAGCGTTAACAAAGCATGAAAGTTTTCAAATAACCGAATAGTAAAATGTTACACTTGTTACTTGACATTTGTATCATACCATATTTTACTTGAAGTTTGAAGCATGTATGTAAATAATATATATTTATCCACTTGATTAAACTTGCGTGTCATAGTTCTAGTATAGTAATGACTGCTAATTAAGATTTTAAGTAAGTAGTTACACTGATTCCAAGTTCAAGTATATCCGAATTTATAGACTTGTTACCAACTGGTACTACAGTCATAAATGACGTGGAGTAAATAAACTGAAACGTTACTCTAACGTTACATGTTGCCAGCTGGCCAAACATTATATTCATCATCACTTTTAAACGATCGCCAGTTCAAAATCGTATCTCAAAGTTGACAAAAATATGCACTCGATATAGTGGTATATATGCATCACTTTCCTATAAACGTAATCAAGTATAATGTAGTTTTTCAGTTATGTAAAGTGTGCCGTATCAAATGTTTTTCGCACAAAATGGTGGTGACGCAAGCACACTGGAACAATATTTACTCAACAGTGAAACCAATCAACCCATATTGTATACTAGCGACCCGCCCCGGCTTCGCACGGGTGCAATGCTGATGCGTGTATTATACATATATAACCTTCCCCTTGAGTCACTCTATCTATTAAAAAAAACCGCATCAAAATCCGTTGCGTAGTTTTAAAGATTTAAGCATACATAGGGATATAGGGACATAGGGACAGAGAAAGCGACTTTGTTTTATACTATGTAGTGATAGTTACGTAATTGTAAAGTTTATTTGATATTGTGTGCATTACAGCGGCTGAATTTCAAGTATAAAGGAGAACTTCATAATAAACCTTTTACTGTAGTAACCAACAAATTAACTTTCGTAATTGCTTCATTATGACCACTAATGACCAATATAACAGTTTATCAACACCAGTCATTGTATTGATAAACTAAAAGCGATAAACTTGAAACAAAATTCCAAATATAATTATGACATAACCTGAAGCAAAATTTGAGAAAAACAAATTAAAAATAAGACTTGTGACGTACATAGATTAAATGAAAGTACATTACAGTTGACGACACATTTAATAGAGAACTGAAAACGTATATTTATCTATAAAATTGGTACAGTTGACGTCAAAGACGTTTTCACTCTTGCACCCTATTCCATTGTAATAAGGCGAAAAATGTAAACATGACGTCGACTGTACGTATAATAGACCGTTTAATCCCCATCATCATAACTATGGTGGCAACTCAAGGTGAATGATGTTTATTTGATGATTGACGTGAATCCACCGGAAATGCGAAAGACACTTTTGACACCAACTGTCAAGCTTGCGTGGAGTCAAATGTATGAAAACACAGCTTGACACTTCTCTGGTGGATATTCACCCTTATACAGGTAACAGGATATTTTTACAATCGGCATGTTAAACTTTTAAAATAGTTGCATTACTTAATGGACGATGATAATGATAAATATTTATACATTACAACATACAAGAAGCGTCATGTTTTACTTGGAAACAATACGTTGATTGGTTTATCCTTATCGTGTTCAGTAAGGCGAGCGATTGTACGATTTGTTCAATAAGTTTGTCAAAGGTTTTTTGAACCAATCAGCTTGCTATGTACCGTGTTCCCACACAGAATAAATATCAAGGACGGCATCATTTTTTCTTGCTTATGCTTATAGTTTTTAACGTTCTGTATATACAATTAGTAACTAAACGGATTTTTGCCTTAAACCGTTTTAAGGCAAAAATCCGTTTAGTTACTAATGTTGGACCTTACCTGTGGACCCTCCATTTCTGCATTGCTATTGATGCTGAAGTGAAACGTAGCTTCACTCGTTGGGCCATTACTAGTCGCGGGTGCCGGAATTGATATTTTCTGAAAATAACAAAAACATTGTTACAAAAAGGAAAAATAACTACACACTAACAGTAGATACAATTAAAGGTTACAAAAAAACATGTAGGTACCAGTTGTACCATTAGTTAAAGCAGGTCAGGTTAATTAGTGATCTAAATATTGTCTTGCAACGAAATAATCTATGTATATAATGTAGACCTAACTTCATTTTTTTAAGTACATTTACCGAGTTACCTACTTATCATTAACCATTTTGTCGTCTCTTCTAAAACAGACTTTAATCATAACACACTAAAGTTTATTTTAGAAAAACATATACAAAAAATACCCAATTTTGAAAGAGCCTTTAAATGATAAATATGTAGACATAAGCAGAGAACATGAAACTTCCGCTACGTTTCTTGTTATTGGCTAGAGGCGGGCTACAAGTCAAAAAGCAGTTTTAATAATTTATAATAAGGCTCAAAACTCTTTAAGAACTAGATATATTGCTGGTTGCAACTTAGTTACATACGTATTGTATGTTGCCTCTTTATCGGACCATTTAACAAAACTAAAAAGAATAGTCATTGTCCACACTTAATAGGTTGGAAGCGATAACAAACACCTGTTGTTGATGTTGACAATAAAAAGAACAGTAGACTCCCACGAGAAACCCACGACAGGTCTCGTTATAGAGCCAAATAAGGGTATCCTGGGCTAATGGGTGCGCGCGATGCAGCCGCGTGTGAGTCGGTGAGCGATGAGATGATTTTTCAGCGACTGGCCTGGCAACGTCGCCGCTGCATGACAGACCGCATCGCATTTCACCATCACGCTCCTACACATTTTATAATGAATCCGCAAGCTACGGCATAGTATAACTCACTTTAAATTCTCACTCGGAAGTAGGACAACAATGTCATCTAGATACAACTGTACCGATACGAAGAAGTTTAAGGAGGTCGTACGGATTTTGGCTTCACGGTCCGGCAGGTTGCGAATGAACCGATATTTATCATGTTGTTCATTACATTACGATGTTCAACAAATGATTCTTTTATGTAAAAGTGACTCCAATGGAAAATGAAAGTGACAGCCTAATAGACTTGCTTAGAAAATGGTAAAACAAATCCGTGTGTGTAGTTTTAAATACAGAAATATGGATTTGTCATTCAATATTTATATTATGCGCTTTACGAGCTGAGAAAAAAATGTGATTATGGCTCGCAGTCCAGCCAGGGCAGCGTCTGGTGCCGCGTACGTACCTACATGCGTGGCCGCGAGCCACTTTAAGGTCGCGGCTGCGATGTGTGCCAGCACCACAATGCCAGACAATTAACCTATTAAAGAGTACGCCGTGAAGCGGGGACCGTGCAATAACCCAAAAAGTCCCGCCGCTAACGTGTTAACTGACACCTACAAGATGACGCGCTTTTACAACTTACCTAATACGGATTGGACACTAGAAAAATAAGTTCTAAACGTTATGTTCGCAATGTTGGCATTGTTGGCATCAGTAAGTTCTGTTAGTTCCACATTGATATCCGCTCAAAGAGCCATGTTTACTACCGGGCCGGCTGTCATCACGATAATTGTTTAAACTACGCCATACGCATTCAAACATCACCAAAATTACACGTTTTTGAGATTAACTCGCAAACATCTGAAAATGTTCCAAGGAATCGGAGTCGCTAATCATATAAAAACATTTGTGTGACGTGTATCAAAACGCAAGTCGCGACTGATAAACACAAGCCTCCGTATATCGAGCTAATGAGGAAAAAACCCGCTACGGGCGGCGCGCGAGGGCACGCGGGGAGCGCGAGGCGGCTTTCTCTGCGGTACCAGTGGCCGATATAAAGAGCGTGCCGCGATGGAATACTTTGGCATTCGGCGAACAGCCGTCTCGCCCGCATCATCTGTGCGCTCATGGTCTGCCATTATTTTGCTTGTTGCTCTTTCTTTTCTGGTATTGTCACTAACATAACAAAACAAATGATTAGATATCTATTTATGGGTAATGAGTGCAATGCATCTGCATATTGTATTATGTCAAGGTCGTTGGTTTAGTTATTTGTATTCTAGCGAAGGTCGTTTGACTGTACGCTTCGGTAAGGCTGGAAAATACAAGGAAATCCATCATCCGTTGTTCAAGGTATTCGGACGCTTTTTGGTCGCTTCGTGCTTCTTTCTTAGACGTCATGATCACTGTTCCGGTACCCGATTTGTTTGTTTGCGTCATTCATTTTATTTAAACGGGCGTTTAAGCTGTTTTTTTGTCTAACCTGGGGGATTTCTTTATCCCCCAGAGCCGCTGTGGTTACCTAATTTCACAGTACGCGGCAAGCGGTACACGGAGTTGCAAAGTGAGAGGCCGGCACAAAGGGACCGGTTTGGCTCACTCGATCGGCGAGATATAATAAGTAACAAACAATTCTACGTGGTATGTTGGGGACGGACCTGGGCGTCGTTTTGCTGATAGTTAAGCTAATAGTTTTCGTCTTACCAATACCAATTACCCATTAAATACTTTTAAGAGAGGCGAGCACAAATAAGCAGAGTGTTCTCCAGTCTTATGATAACGCTTTTTATCTTGTTGACGTGACACGGCAGAAGTATAACAGGTCGCGCGATGTAAATTCGACTTTAGATACGAGGACCGTAAATCCATAATGATAGTATCATAATAGCGGCAGACGTCATCAGCAACGATAATATATGGTTCACTTAAACACGGTTGGTAGCGGGGAATCCACGCGGATGGGATGTGATCGCCTCGGCGCTAATTGCTCACGGCTTGTTTTCTTGCTTCAAGTCAATATGGGAAATTAAACACAAAAACAACAGCTTGCGTCAAATATAATTCTTATTAAATAACCAATATATTACAAAAATATACTAAGACGTATAAAGACTGAGTTTCGATTAAAATTTAACAGGCATATCATTAGATACGGATTGAAAAGATTAAAGAGTACCTAATGTAAAGAGTTGCAAACAGAATTCAGAATCAAATTTATTTCAAGTTACCAGTAAGATTAACCTCAAATACTTGTATAGGATAATTGTCTAAAACCCAGCTAGGAAATTTGGCAATGCATACAGAGGACACCGTCGTAACACAATTTATTAACGGTAGACCTAGTCACTTTCATCGCAGAAGTGAGTGGCCAGTTATTCGTGAGGTTTCTACGATACTATTTGCATATTCGCCGACTTTCTAATGGACGATGTGGCCGCGCTTGTCGCAATCGTCGGCAGCGGTGAGGTAACACCGATTCATTTAATTAACAGTGAAAAATAAAACAATATCCTAGCTCGCACATTGTTGGCCGTGATTTGCGCCCACTTCTCATCTTGCTTGGATTCTACACGCGCCACACGCTCTCTTATTGGCCGATGCGAGTCTTAAAGCGTGACGCTCGAACCAGAATACCTTGCCTTCACATTTCTTCGTTCAGTTACTTTTCAACAAAGAAACATCGCGAATAACTGTATCAGTTTAAAACAATATGCTCAAATAATTTGCAAGTCCTTGTGGAAATTCGATGTCATCTTCGGTATGACCACTTACATAAAGTATGTGATGTGTGTTCCGGTGAATGAACTATATTAATTATTTGCGCGTGTACTGATTAGATATTGTTACCCATATACTTAATGCAGTAAACACGAAGCAAAGGGCGTTTATCGAAACAACTTCGGCTCGGTTTTATAAAGATCCGTTAGACCTTATGTCGGTTTGTTATGTCAAAAAATGTTACTGAACTTTGATCTGACATTTGGTCTAACGGATCTTTATAATACCCGGCCTTATGATTATAGTATTGCTTACGTCACATAGATTATCTAGATTCTGGGAAAGCCAACAACATAAAAACCCATAAGAGGCAAATCTAAATAAGTTAAAGATTTTTTTATACCATGTCGGTGGCAAACAAGGTGACAGCCCACCTAATGGAAGTGATTACTGTAACTTGCAACATCAAAGGCGTTACCGACCCGTAAGAAACCTTTTCATGCCTGTTTTGAAGATTAAATATGTTAGCCTTCTGTGTTAATGCCGAGAAAAAGTCAGCTTAGTGCATTGTTTTTTAGCAAAGCTCGCGTTCATGGCTGTCAGGCATATCTCTGCAAGGATTCATTCTTGGCCGTTCTCCTTCGCGGCTGCCACTTGCGAGTTCCGACCTTCCTCCAGAGGAGGGGCGCCTCTCACCGACGTGACTGCAACCACGGCCTTACGTCGCGAGGCTGTATCGAAACTACGTTACGACGCTCTTTCCAAAGCCAGTTACTCAACGCCCGATAGGAGTTCCGTCGATACATACCTGCCTCGCTCGACATAACCACTGGCAGACCACGTGATCGCCTTGCGTAACAAATATTGCGGGCACACCTTTTGATACAAAGCGAAAATATAGAAATCTTTCATAATTGAGATACATTAAAATGTTGAAACTTAGTTGCAAAATGTTATTAAATTCGAAAGGTGCCGTCACTCGATGAAAATGGTGAAGCACAAGCAGTCCAAATGAAGACAGTCCCATTCCCGCATCCAATTAATCCAAACGAATCGAATTAGAGGCTTTAACAATTCGATCATAATTAACTGTAACCGAAATACAAACATTCTGTTATAGTTCCGGCAACTACATATGGCTGCTTTACTGCGGTTTATGTACCGAATGAATCATCCAATACGAAATTGTAAAAGGATTAAACATGTTTACCTTCTTTTATAAAAAGTAGGTATGATGCTGTTTATGTTGTATGATCCTCGTAATAGGTAAGATTTCGTCTTCAAAACAATGGTAAGTAAAAGGTGAATGGATGTTCTCACTAAACAGAAGACGCGCCTATTGTGCATTCACTCAGCATTACTTTTACTAACCACACAACCTAATCACTTCATTGTTACCCTCGACTCTCACATTGTGTATACATGTTATCGCTGCCTTGAAATTCATTTAATATGCTTTAATAGGTAAGAATTGCCACAGATATCATTGAAACCGAAACTGCAAGTCGTAATTTATGTTTAACAGAAGTTGTACTGTAAAATTCATCATCTTTCAACAGACGATTTGGAAACATTCAGTGAAGGATAGCCGGCGCTGGTATTAGAGATATTTAGCTTTCTTAAGCTTTGCAATGATGAAATTAAGATGCAATATACAATTATCGATGAATGTTTGCCTGTAGTCCGTCAAGGTAGTGCGCAAGGCGATTGCCGGTGCAGTCTAAGACGAACTAATGACGCTACGAGACATTGTGACAAGTATTTAGATCAAGGTGCGAGACGCGCGTTCGAGAGTCGACACTCGAGATCGGATCCGAGGAATTTTTGCCGAAGATCACGCTCGCGCTCTTGGGAGTGCATAATTTATCATGAAACCGATGTGGAATATGAAGGAGGACTGCAATGGTATTTGTAAAATCCACGGGTCTGCTCTCGACTATCTAGCGTAGGTAACTAAAACTTTTGTTTTAGTTACGCTATAGAAAAAGGGACGATGTAGAACGTTTTTGTCATAGGCCAGAAAGTTGAAATCAGGAACAATCCGCTTGCGTAGATTTGGCGCCGACGCGACGTGACGCCGGCCACGCCTCCGTCTCTACGGATGTAAATTACGTCTGAGTACTTAGATTTATACATAGATAGAGTACATTAGATATCTGAGAACCTAATGCGGATGTTTAATGTTTATCTCACATGAACTCCTGTTGATTTTCAAAGGTTGCCATGTTAAGAAACTGGACATGTGAATAAACATGTTGGCGTAAAATCGCAAAGAAACTTTAAAATGAGGTATACCTGCTTACACACCTTTAATGTATCCAAGTTCTAAGTAGAATGTGACGGTGATTAATGGCCTCATTAAACGTGTTGAGTAGATAATTAAAAACTATTGCAACAGTTTTCTATTGCTTTATACGAAGCATGTGACGACCGTACCGTCGTAAGTTAGTAAATAAATGTACTGGCTTTCAATGATATTGCCAGACAGAATGTTCGGCTGGCAAAGGCAAACAACGACGGTGCGGAACACACACAATAAAGCAGACAAATTGACTGCGAAACTACGCTCGGTAGTTGAATTCAATATGCCATCGCCGAGATAGGCATGTCGAGGTGTGCCCCTTATTGTTTCCAAGCGGATATTTCCTAACAAAATTATCGCCTTTTTGCCGTGTAACAGATATCAGGCACCTGTGTTGACTTTCATACTTTAAAACTTAAAATCTTCGGAAAATTATGGTTTATATTGAATCGAATGGGTATATAAGGATCGTTGATGTGCGTGCGTATAATGTGAAGTTTAACACTTAAGAGAACATTACGAAATATAACACAAAACAACAAGGGGAAACTCATTAAAACAAGTTGTGCAAAAGCTGTTCACGTTGCCGGCGACAAGTTGCCCTTGGTCAATGTTAACCTTGCGATAAGCTTGCCGTATTCGGTACTTCAATCATTATAATCAAATTAAGATAAAAATTTCTCCTCCTTGAATGGTGTTTATTGTAAACCAGACTTGATCATTCGAATTAACAAAATTTGTTCAACATCAAATTGTAATGAAATTATGCATGTTGTATCTTAATTTAATTACTAGTAGGTACATATTTGGATTGTTCTTTAACGTACGGGACAATTTAATGCCGATAATACAAAATACTTTATTCTATAAAATAATATGTAATGTACAACAACTTTTAGTCAACGTTTTATAGACAAGTCTACTAAATGAGGTTAAATAGATGACGCTCTACACTACAACGTCTACAAGTATTTGGTCTTTTTCCAAGTTCCGTCCTCCTTTTTAATTGATTCAGTTTTTTGCCGATTTAGTTTTTTTTTAAGTTTGCCTGTCGATCCCATGTAAATTTGGTAAATGTCTGAATGGCAGGATACATTAATTCAATAGATTATTCAGTAAAAAACTGTTACCTACCCTATGAATGTGGAAGATGAACGTCTCGAATGTAAAATCACATTACTTTAAACGTTATTTCAAAATGTTTAAGTAAATAATATCTATGTAAGAGAAGAAAAGGTTTGTTCTTGTTTCCTAATACGTTCGCATCAGATATTTCTCTGTGGCTTGCGATCGCGGTAAGAGGAAGTAGCCTACGATATGTTACGCTGGTTCACGTCTACTTTTTCGGAATATCCTTGCTATGCTGTATCCTACCACGCCTTGTATGAGATTGGTTTAATATGTCAGGGGTGTAATTGAAAGTCTCAACTTATAAAACCGCAACAACGGCGTGTCGTTGAATCGTTACACCGACACTTATTGAAGAAGAATTTGAAAGGAAATGTCATGCATTGTGGCGTTGAATTAAGTAGACGTGGTAAGTAGGTACCTAAATAAAAAATGTTGTATAATGTGGATTACAATACAAGTCTGCCCGAGCGGCTAGCGGGGCGAAAACAATAAAATTGTAAGCAAGACCGGTTTCTTGTTTATTTCATTCCTTGTTTGGGATTTGTGGGCGTTAGACATTATTTTACAAACTCACGAAATTAGGTCAAATTGATTTTGCCCATTTTTTTAACCACTTTTTGATTTGAATCATCAAAGTTAAGTAGTATGGGTGGGGAAAAGAGTGTTACGACAGGTAACTTGTGAATATCAAGAAACTCTTGCGTCACTGTTGCTCAAAATACGGTGACGGTACGGAATCGCAGTGAAGCTTTTAACTTATAAGTATATCCCTTTCGCCACTGCGTTAAAGAACCGTCAACGTATTTTAAGCAGCGGTGTGATAGAACCTTTATTTTTCAAATTTGGAGGACCCCATGTGTGGGCATATATTGTTGTTGAAAAGATATGTGGCATTATATTGTTTCTCTTTCTACTGTTTATATGAAATTACAATCCATAATATGATTAACCCACAAAGCAAAATTCTGTGACCGTTAATAATAGATTTACAATAGTATACATAAAAACATACGTACAGTAAAGGATACGTAAAAAACGAACAGTCAACCAATTTGGTTTCTGGGCCGCTTCGTACTTAATGACAGTGAAAATCAATATGAAACCGCTAGAGATCTCATATGAATGTCATTGTGACAGGGTACGCAGTGGTCCAGAAATCAAATTGGTTGACCGTACCTTTTCATTGTCCCTTATTGTCACTGTGAAAAAGGTACTTCCGTTTTTTATTTCCTTGACTGTACGTGTAGTGTAGGCTCTCGCTTGCTAGGCGCGGTTAGTCATAGTGATTCGGTAGACGTCTCTCTTTTTATTATACTGTATAAATAGGTTTCGGGGTGAAGGCCGTGCCAGTAACAATCTCATTGACCTACCTAAGTAAATGCAATATTATTTTTATTACATAGATATTCAGATTTATTAATTTATTTAATGTAATACATACACTATTGCACACAGTAAAAAAAACAACTTCCAAGTTCTGCAGTGAATAGATACACTGCAATGCATAATCTGTTACAGACGGTGTTCTATTTTTTTACAATCTCTAGTTTAGGTCAAATGTTAAAAAATGGAAAGATTTACTGGTCTAATTATAAAAGTTGTAAATGTCAAGTTCGGTGAGATTCACTGTCATTCGCTAGTTAGGTGTAGACTCGATGATTGTCCGGCTAACAGCTGAAGTTCGGAATAGTGCCGTGAGCGAGTGGTAACTTTTACCTGCCTTACGTAAGCCTGCCAGATACAATTTATTATAGGCTTCGTTGCGAGCTTTCGTAATGTAAGCCAGACGGTTTATAGTGTTTATGCACTACGCTTATTTCTTCTTCTGTAAAACAATAGGCGATGGATGTTAAAGAGTGGAGTGGGATCTAATCAGTGGTAACTCCTTATTTATTTTACCGAGCCTTCATATGCATTGACAATAGCTAACATATACATACTTAATACAGGAATAACTAGGTCGTTTACCCTATTCGTCAGTCCCACAATCAACGTGCATTGCATTAGCTGCACAATAGTCTACTTGTATTATTTATCCATTATTGACCTAAATGTTCTTCATTTGATGTCAACTAACTAATAGATTAGTGACAAAATAAAACCATTAAATAATGAGGCGCCCATGGGTTATTCAAGAGAAAGCTAATCCGTGACCGATTCGAGTATATTTTTTACCGGACAGCTTTGACGGACATGACTTCAAAATTAGAATGATACGGCACCAATAGGTTGTTACGTAATGTTAAGTTTTTTTGTGAGTAGAAAAAAACTTGACTTACTTTTCCGTTACAGAGAATTCAGCCCCAGTGACTGATGATAACGAGATTGTCAATAGAATGTATTTATGGCCAATATTTAGAACCTTAACCTTTTTCACGAATTATTTTTTTTAAATTAAATTGTTTTTCTGTCGTATTAATTTTACGTGGAAGTTACCACGAATAAATTTTCAATCATTTGATACAGAGAAAGAATAGACCGTGATCTCGCACGCAGCCTAAGACGGAAATCTAACCCGCGCCTTTGGTTTGCAGTTTGTTTTATTTAGAACCTTGTCGGCTAAATCAGTATAAAACGCAAAGATGATTCTTCCTCTTCATAGTCGACCCCTCATGACTGAGGTTCGTGACCGTACGCAATTGCCCTCCATGCGGTTCCTCGTCAAGATTATTATTGCGTCCTTAATGTCATTAGATTATGTACAAAACAATGTTATTGACACTGAAGACAGCATACATTTAGCTGGAACTTAACAAGTTTCATTTAGATTAATCCCTTACGATGACAGCAATTGCACTCCACAATAGACACCTCGTAATGTAATCAAAAATATCTTTTATTACAATAAACTAATAATAGCGGGCAATTGAAATCGCGAGTCAAAGTCAAAAGTAGATTGACACTAAATAAGGATTCTTAATGGGAAACAATCAGCGGTGAACTAAATGACATTAGTAGACTGCAGAAAATATATTATCTGTAATTAATAAAAATAGTAAATTTTAAATTAAGTACATATTGTATTGTATTCTGCGACCTATGACCGTATCTAAGAAACTAAACATACTGCTAGTGCATGAGAAAATTAGGTATCTGATAGCAACTGACCAATTAAAAAAAAATCGGAATTTATATCACCCGCAAACTGAGAGTTACGACGCGTCGAAATTACGTAGAACCCGCAGCTAACAATTATTACGGCAAAAGAACTCGAAGTTATTTAACATGCACCACGCATTTTCAATACCATCTTTCCATAGCATGATTGTAGTAGCAATCACGTCTTCAAAACTAGATTGAAAAAATTGCTAATAGATACCCTCTAAATACATATTTTATTTTAGGTTTTAAGGTAGAATAGGTACATTAATTTTGTTAAGAGCATGAGTGCATTACTCGCCAATAAACGTTGTGTTTGGCGAACGGATATTAATGTAAAACTGTATTTAACTTTTTTGGTAAATAAATTAAATTAATTAATTAATTAAAAAAAAACTAAATTCTTGAATATACAATATACAAACAATATATTTTTGTAAACGATGAAGCCATGATACGAATATTGATAAACTATCAGGTAGACCAAAATATCTTTGATATTGTATTAATGATCATTTGAAGATAACCAAGTGATAAAACTGACCAGAAAACATGCATATTATGTATGTATATACAAAAACAGATATTATATATAATTAGAGGACGAAAACCCCTCACCCACGCGTAAGAAGCATACACAAAAAACAGTTTATCTAATACCATAAAACCAAAACCTATACGGTTTATATTTAAAGATAACTGATAATAAAGCTTATTTTGTGAGCGTTATATTATAAAATCAATTGTCATTTTAGGGAGGAGCTCTACTTTCCAGGGCAGGTACCCATAATAAGCTAGTGTCGGTAAAGGCTATCTCGTTTACAGTGGGAGAGCGCCTTTACTGTTAACACACATCATTCTGACAGCCGAGCCTAGCCGAGGTTTATGTCGGTTATTATGAGTCTCGCTAATAACAGAAATCATCTATTGATTAACTCTGTTTACCGTTCGATTGAAGTTTGTTAAATAACAACGTTAATTCGACATGTCTAAGATATCTCTTTTTGTTGAAGTGCAAACAAGTTGCATATTCGTAGATGGTTGAACGAAAATATCTCTCTAAATTGTACACCTCCTTGCGATAAGATTCATTGCGTTAGATAAATCAGGATAGAACATTTACACGGTAATCTCAATTCTATAGCACCTTTGAGTAATATAAAATTGTCTACTTCAGTTTCAGAATGCAATGACGTTACAAATTGTAACTTACAATATGTTTGTACATCAATGATTGTATTACATATAAACAGAAACCCGAGAGTCTGCCTTGCCTCCTGTTGTTAGGTAAACTGAGTATATAAGAATACAGTAGAGGGCATCTTTTGTTTTATTCGAGCAAGTTTGGCAAGGCCGTGTTTTGTATCAACTATCAAGTATGTGAACAGGGTATTTGTATAGGAGGCCAGTAGGCTAACCTCTATGACGTTATTGTTAACGACATGAGGAAAAACCATTCAGAACTAGATGAAAACAAATTGTTCTTGAAAACAAGTGTTCCCAAGTATCATATTATGTTTGGTTGACTGGTAGAGAATGCCAATGTCATTAAGTCCGCCATTTGTACATACTTCTTGAATTGTGCAATAAAGATTAAATAAATAGATAAAGGGTTATTGTCTAGATATTTACGACAAAGCTATATTATTTTTACATGTTTATCAGGGGGGGCTCCCATACAGATAAAGGAAGAACGAAAAAAAAATCGGCCTACCCCATCGAGTGCGGTATCGTTGTTTAGAGCTGGTTGAGTAGATAAATACCGTATTGTTAACAGACTTCAACGAAAGGAGTTTCTCAATTCGACCGTATGTTTTTAATTTTTTAGTTAGTTAATATTGGAAAACAAAGGAATGAGACCTCTTCCCCTGAACTTTTCCCCTGTGATATCTCATTAAATATTGATCCCAGCGAAAAAGTGTAGTATGTGAAATCTTTATTGTAGATAATTTTATGTAGGTAGGTTGCTAGGGGCCACCGTTTACGAGTTTTTTACGATAATCTAAAAAGTCACCTGCACACCCACTCCTACCCTTTAGCTTCACCCCCATTCATCAGTACATTCAGTACTTTTAGTATGTTGTTTAGGACGCTTTTACCTACAAACATGCCAAAATTCGGTTTTACACCCATTATTTCCGCCAATTGGCAGTTATTTTATTGGTCATTGTTGGGATTTTTGATCACTTTTCTCGTGCACAAATTTTCGAACTTGACTTACTATCAAATAATAAATTGTGTATATTAGAATCAGAACTAATTATGAGTAAATTATAATTTGGTTTGTATTAACTTACTTAGACAAAAGATATGCTAGAACCCTGTCAAACTATCATTATTAGATATTAAAGTTGAAACGCACTTCCTCGTCAGGTATCGAACGAAAGCGGTATTAACTATGTTTGATGGACGCGGGCACACGACAGCTTTCCCTTCTTTAATGGAAAAACATCATTAAACCGAGTGCTCGACGGACAAAACTTGTGAGGCAAATGCCGTGCGTAGGATACCGGCTTGAGCACACGCTGTGTACAATGTCAAACAATCATTCAGAGATAAGGGAAGACTTTCTTCTACAGGGAACACCTTACAAGCGACATAAAGAAATATTCCAAGTGTATCGCACAATCCAACAGGCGCCTGCAAAGTGCGAAGTTGGGGAAAATTAAAATATTAGCATAACTAGCTGTATTGTATTAGAAATGAACTCAACTTATCATGATGCTGTTGTAACGGTCGCCCGCGCCAGTGTCCTTAATGGTCGAACGCAGCTTGCGCAAAGGTCGTTTGGCTAAATTGCTCTATCAATTTTATTCAGGAAACAGCATGATACAATTCGACAACACTGCAGAAGAGGGCTATTCGAGCAATATATAAGATGAACCATAGAGTCTCACTTAGTATTTAATGTAACGTAACGACAATGCAAAATGTTATACTCCGCAAACGTGCCTTAAAATAAAATACATTTATGGGTAATTGTGTAACGTTTTATAATAAACTTCCAACAACCGTAACTGACTTATCTATTAATAAATTCAAGAATTATGTCAAACGTAAGCTCATATCGAAAGCATATTATAGCACACAAGACTACATGAATGATTGATAAAACACCGTGGGATTCATTGTGGCGGAAATATTAATAATATTGTATATGAGATTAGATATTATTTGATTGTGATTTTCTGATTGACATTCAGATTTTATGCTAGAAACTGTCTATAGACTACAATTTTTATTTTACGTTTTGATGATCTTATTGTGAATTTATTATACTCTCCTTTGATATACCTACAGCAATTAACTTTTTTAAAGAATAATAATTACGCCAATAAATTGCTCTGAATAATTAATTGTAAATCATGTGATAATTGACGATTCAAAAGTGCTTGTTGTTGGGCCTATTTGAATAAAGAATATTTTGACTTTGACTTTGAGTACGTATGTTATTAGCTACTGGACCAAAATTTTGCGAAGAAAATTTATGTCACAAAGTGAAAGTGAGATGTAGACGAAATAGTTATGTAGGTACACCCGTATCCGTATTGGTAATATTGAATTTGGTCTGTAAGTGCTTCATAAAGTAGAAAATAGATAATACCTTTTTTTCATATGGATAGAGATTGTTTGCAAGGTTTTAGAGTTTTAGGGTTTAAAAAAACGAAACAATATAAACTGTAAAGTAACGATTAATACGTTAAACTCATCATTGAACTTGCGCTGGGTACTTTACCACAATGAGAGGATGATTCATAGTGTTTAAACCATAACGGCGTATGACGTGTATTACAATAAATACGAAATACTTGATTCAATTACCACAAATTACTAATGAAAAAAGAATAATGATTTTACAGCCAAACCAACGTTAATCTTTATGCGCCATTCGAGTATGTAATGGGTAATGTAAACGTCGATTTCGTAATAGCAACCGGAGATGCGTTCTGTAATGTGATTCTCTTAGGAAAACATCAGCAGTAACTATATTATAAATATTGTGCTCTCTCTCCGCTACTGCTAAATTACGTGTGTTGACAAGGAAAAAAAACATGTGCATTCAATTCTATGTAAAATAGAAAAGTAATTGATTTCGAACTCATCTAATGGCAAGTGCAACCAAAAAGGCAAGTGGACCGTGAGCCAAGCGCAAAAATCATTAGCCATTTGTTCTTGATATCATTTCCTCAGTGATTAAGAAAGTTGTATTATGAAGGACTGTGGACGTCAGCTGGTTGCTGTTCAACCCAACAGCTCCGTTGGTGGGTTGAACAGCAACCAGCAACAGCTCCCCAAAGACGAAAAATAAACAGTCATGTTCTCTTGACTGAAACTTGTATGTACCAAATGATAATGGCTCACAAAATGCCGTTCAATTTGAAATAATGCCATATAACTTACTACCTGTCTACTTGTCGTTTTAAAACTGATAGTTTAAATCAACAACTGTTTATGAAGATCAAGTGAACTACACTAACAAAAGGCAACATAGAAAAGGGGAGGAAAAGTAATCTACAAACCAGAAATCAATGAGTTCTTGTTCAAATTTGGCCCCATTTTTGTGAGGGTCTCTCCTGTCCTGTTACTCGTATAACTCCACCGGCTAAGTCTTTCTCCACAGGTGTTCTACGTGTTGCCTAGTATCATCTAGGTTAAGATAATGGTCATTTTGATACAATGTAACGTATAGTAAACACTGTATTCCACGGCTGCGGTATCGGTATGCGGCTGGAAGTGCGGAGTGGAGCTTTGTCCAGCGGGTGGGCCTGCGCTTGCGCGAAGTGAAAGTGAGCGCGCACGTACGGCGGCAGCCCCAATAAGACGACACCGCCGTCCGCATACTTCGGCAATTACCACAAGGAAATCGGCACCGTTCCGCCGACTCGCTCCTGACACCCCGCTCATAACTAGGTAAACAAACATTGGTTTTTAACTATCGAGACGTCACGTGTGAAACTAATCAGTGGACGGTGGCTTTCGAAGAATGTTTGGAACCACTGGACGTAGTCAATAGCTAGAATGTAACTGAAAGAATGCCTAATCAAATAAAACAAAATGGCGATGGTCATGTCGCACGGCGTCGGCAGCTATAACATAAAAATAAACAAATCTCTTCAAAAGGACAAGTAATAAACAAACCGTATGCATAGTATATGACCAACTCCTTTTAGGTACTTTTCTTTCGTTGCGATTAAGCCAGCCGCCTAATCACAACTTATTGGTCTGGGCTATGAACATTTTCCAATATGTTTAATATAATTATAAATGTCAATTACTTTCATGGACATCAATTGAATGTATCCAGCATTGACCCCATGGTCAAACCAGTGTAGGGTAAACTGGGTACGATTGTGCCAGGGTACGGTAGTGACAGTCGCTATAACAGCGAAACTATACGGATCGCGGGGAGGGGTGCAAGGGGAAAGACAAGCGGCATGCAAGTCTAAACGCGTGTCAAAGTGTTGCGTCAGCCGGCGTGCGACGGTAACGTAAGCAGGAGCCCACATTGATTTTCGACAGTCAAAAGTAAGTTTTTTTGTTCGATTTCTTTTTGTAATTACGGTTATTTGTACACAGATAGATTGCCTTTTAATTTTTTTTGTTATAACTTGAACATTAGCAGTTACTTACGAGTAATTACTTTTAATGCAGATCTTTTTGCTCAGTCATGGTCATTTTTTGTTTTCAAAAGTATGCGTTGGGTACGGTTGTGACAAATTTTGTGGGTACGGTTGTGACATTGTTTTTTTGTTTTGTTTTATTTTAGATGCCTAGAAAACGCGTGCGGAAGACCGAGAGAGGCCTGTCTGATATTAGTAAATATGAAAATGCTTATGAAGAGGTGAAACGCGGTACTTCATTACGGAGAGCTGCGGAAATACATAAAGTATTAATTTTATTAATTTTAAGAAGAGAAGTGATCACAGATTTTCGCTTTTTTGCCATAAAGTGATTGTTAACTTTGTTTAGAAGAAGATTATGTTGTGTTCAGTTAATTATTTGTAACAATAAAAGTCATTACAAACTATTTGGATGTATTTTGTATGCCTGTCACTACCGACCCCAACCACTGTCACAACCGCCCTTGGGGTGTGGCCGGTTGTGACACTTTCCCTTTTTTTTTAAATTTGATCTTATACCTAATACAGCGTAGTTAGGGACAATATTTTAACAATTTTAGGTAGATAAATATTCAAATTAAGTATTAAAGTGATTTTTCTCCCAGATAACTGGTAAATTTACTAAGTTATAGGCGATCAAACCAAAATTGTCACAACCGTACCCAGCTTACCCTAAGCAACCAACCGGCCTCAACACGAGATAACTGATTATAGGTAACCTTCTCTTACTATTTTGTTCCGGTTAGTAGAGATCGTGTCTGTAATCAACAAGCACCCGCTGATCGGATCTCAGGGATATATCTTGAATTAGTCATAATCAGCGCAAAGTACGCAATGCTTAATGCCTAAGTAAGCTTAAAAATCAGTGGATATAAAAACATCGTCAGCCGAATTCGTAGCAAGTTGATTTGTAATTTAAGTCTGGTATCCTTACATTAGCGTGAATGATTTACGGGTCTACCCCAATTACAGTTTGAAGGTGGTCAAGCTTCAGTAGGTACTTTAGTATTTTCTGTGACTTCGTTGCATAAAGGTCAGAGTGGGTCGCGAGTCTAGAACAAGATGTAAATAGTTACGGTAGCAGATCTTTGTTACCGTTATGTTATAAAAGTTCCATGATTATGTGTACAGAACACAGTGCAAAAGCTCGCGTATTCCCATTATTATCAAGGAATGTTACGGAATAAAATAATACTTTGTCCAATAAAATCCATTTAGCTAAACCTATATTATAGAACTAGTGAACAAGTAAATAAGCGTAAAAAGCAAGAATATGTTTATGTAGACCTGTTAGAAATAACTAAACGGAAATTATATTGATTTACGATGACCGATGAAGGCCTGCATATAACAGAGGCATATTAAATTGAACTGATTAGGCAAATAGTTAACATAAACACTTTGAAACCAACATTTAATCTCGACTGGCATTTTGATTGGTTGAAACCGGATCTGTGAAATGCGCACCATGTGTAAACTAATCCTTCATAAAACTTTACTTTTCATAAAACTTAAAAAAAACCTTTGCTAACTAAAATATGCTTTGTTCCGTTCTCACAAACATAAATATCAAAATGACACCTGAGAACAAACGAATTTTCGCTGGAATTTAACTAAAATGGGTTTGATGAACGATTATGAATAAGGGGGTAAGAGTCTACCTTTTGTCAATTTATGGGTTTCTAAACCTTAAGATACCTAATCTAAACAATAGGCCTGTGTTCAAGATCATTGCGGAGTGGACGTGTTCCTGAATAGTTTGTCCTTGCGAGTGTAAACACTATTGTTTGCTCCATAGCTGCACCCATTATGATCTGATAAAGTCTTGTCAGCCTCCCTTTGTTCAGACAGCAACAGTAATACACGAAGATCAATGAATTGTGACGTTAATGAGAAACTTATCTCAAGAGGAACTAAGTGGTCCATAATCATTTGTCCATGTACTTACCTAATAATTCCGTTTTTATGCCTAATAAAGTTGATATCTTGTTTACAATGTAAATTCATTATATAAAAATAGTTGAGTAAAAAATAATTAAGAATAACGATTAGAGAAAAGGATTACATCTGGATAAGGCTTACTGCTTTCCTAGCCTAAGGACCAGAGGTAAACAAATGTTAAGCATGTTAGCAGTGGGCAAAAAATTACCTAACTTGTCATATTTGATCTGCCATTGTGTTTAACTTAACGGGGCTTCATAAAATAAAGATAAAGCGGATGAATGAATTATACCGAGCTCCAAACACAAAAAATTTATGTACACGGCATATTCTCTTAAATCACGGGCGCAGGGTAATAAAAACCGGCCAAGTGCGTGTCGGACCACGCACAATGAAGGGTTCCGTACCAACACCTATTAGTCCACATTTAAAATCACTATCCAATACAATGAATCTAAAAAAGTCGTATCTTCATAGGGAACTCACGGCATTTACGACCTTTTGTTTGGCCAAGACAGTTTTTAAGCGAAAACCGTAAAACCTATATTGTTCAAACCAAAAATTGTTGAAAGTATTTACTAATGCACACCACCTCAATTTTTTTCAGAATTTTAAACTTTATAGTTTGGAAATTAGAGGGGGGGGGGACACACTCTTTATGACTGACAGCTAACATCTCACCAACGGTTGACTAAAATGGAAAAGTTTTTTAGAAACCTCCATATCATTTTTAAAGACCTATCCATCGATACCCCACACGATTATGTGCATTGAAATTTTTTTTTCATCCACCGGTTTCATGTATGGAGTGCCCCCCCTAATTTAATATTTTTTTGTAATTTCACATCACTTTTATGTAGCGGTTCATAGAATACATCTTCCTACCAAATTTCATAATTGTAGTGCTTATAGTCTCCGAATAAATCTGCTGTGACGGACGGACGGACGGACGGACGAACAGACATGACGAATCTATAAGGGTTTCGTTTTTGCCATTTTGGCTACGGAACCCTAAAAACGTATCTAAACTGCCTATTGCGCATATAACATAAACTAATAATTTATCTGAAACCATTTCAAATAATTCCTACGGTAAAATGTGTAGGGTAATAATAAGTATACCGAACTGCCTATTGTCCCTGAAGCTATGAAAACCTTCGGGGTTTGCACCAACTTCAGAGGTATTATAAAGTCGCGGCAGGACAACGACCCGCCGGTGACCGACTCGAATCGCATCCAACTTATATTGTGATGGATGAACATTCAGTTTTGTAATACAGAACATTGGGTTCAACGTACATCTCTATGAAACATGATTCATTTGATAATACTTGAAGCATTCGCGATAAGTTTATACCATATCTCATATATGATCTGATTTAAAACGGTGCCGACTAAAAAACAATTTTAATGTAATAACAAGATATGCTCTGTAAAAACAATACGAATTCTATTGCTTACGGAAACTTTTGTAACAAATAATCTGTTTTCCTGCCGAATTGCCTGAAACCTTTTGCAAAATGCACTTTCTGGCCACGTTTATCATCTCTCTCTATTAAACATACGCGTCTATAGGTGCGTAACATATTATATACCCGGAAATCACAATTTTGTTGATAGAACATCGTTTCGGTAAAGTAATACAATAAAACCACGCTGACAGCAAGTTTTCATCTGCATTGCACCTATTTTGCTTGAAAGCAATCTGTAGTGATATGTACTAAGGACTATAAAACACTTACACAATCGAAGAAATGCAAATAGTTATGACAGCGAGACTACTCTGTGAAGTTCATTGTCTTTAGTTCGTTACCCGTGTAAAAACACTAACATTAATGTACAGTTAATGAGTCCATGTCATCGGAAGAAAGGACGCGAGTTCGTCGCGCCAGATTTTATGCATTGATTAAAATTCGCACCGAGTTTGCAGCTCAGGTTTGCGCACAAGACAAAATACTCGTACTGAGGTTAAGCCTAGGGGGAGGACAACGGCCGTACCTGGGAGGTGCATTAGCGACAAGCCCACTATGACTGGAGCGGTAGCTATTTTTACACCGTCCACTCTATCTTATTTACTATTCTGGTCCACGACTCATTGAATTGTGGTTATAATGTGCAAGTTGGATGCATGCCAGAGAGTCTCGCACTTAAAACACCGATAGCCAGATATTCGAAGAATGAAACGACGGTAATTGCGATTCACAGAAAAGTCATTAATCCCCACAGTTTCTGTAATTATGTATTAATAAAAAATAAATAAAAAACACAAAGCCAAGGTTGAGCTAATATATTCGCGTGATAGGGTGTAGTTAAGCCAATTGACTTTTCTTTATGTATAAAAAAAACCGTCCAAGTGCGAGTCGGACTCGCGCATGAAGGGTTCCATACCTTTATCTATAAAAACGGCAAAAAAATCTCGTTTCTTGTATGGGAGTAATACTCGTTTTTTAGTATTTGTTGCTATAGAGGCTACAGAAATACATTTGTGAAAATTTCAACTGTCTAACTATCATGGTTCATGAGATACAGCCTGATGACAGACGGACTGATGGACGGATAGCGAAGTCTCAGTAATAGCGTCCCGTTTTGCCCTTTGGGTACGGAATCCTAAAAACTGCAAAAACTACACACCAGCACGATGACCCAAAGGTTATTCACGATATCATAAAAACAACGCATAATGTAGATGCCGCACTTCGCTTGTAGCTGCCTGAATCAGTACGAAACTCAATCGTATCCGGAAATTCAATTGGTAAAGTAACAGTCGGATGATGCAACGTGTGCACTGTGCAGGTTGAGATGTGTGAAGATGTAAAATGAGGTTCCTGGGGTCGTTTACATACGAGCAGGGGCTTACGAGCAACGAGAAAAGATCACGTCAAACCGGCAGGCGAGTCGAGCAGTGGCAACAAGTAAACCGGTCGAAGGCGCCGGGCGTCGCGCGTCGCCGCCGCAGGGATCAACCGGGGATAATCAACTTGTAAACAAAATTGAATTAGCCTCGCGTTTTACTAATACTGACGTTGCAATTCAAATATGGTCGACACTGGGAAACTACCCAAGCTAACCGTTAAACGATCAATTCAGTGCAATAAGAATCGACAGCGACACGGCTCGATGATGAACAATGACATTTTAGGTTAACGTCTATGAGGACGAAACACCAGATAACTTTTTCGAAACTTTAGGGTAAGAAGTCTGTAGATTACCGACCGCAGTAGCAAGCAAGCAGCAAAACGAAATCGGCTAAGTGGGTCATCATATAATTTCGCAAGCGTATCGAGTGCCGCAAACGTTAACTGGTACGCTCGGCGCGAGTCAAGGCCTGCGCTCCGAGGCCCCGCTGCCGATTGTGGTCTGCGCTGCACCACGCTCACATGCACCTCATTTCTTAATCAACATCTACCGTCTGGCTCTGTCAATTTTATTGGCAATAGTGGAAGGTACAGCTGGCATACCTATCTAGACATAGTAGTGTCTAAGCAAAGCTCGAAAGAAAGGCAAAAAAGGCGACACCACACGAACCATTTCGGCCAACTTTTGACCCTCAAAAAACTCATCTGTCACCTGGAAATAGTCAAACGTTTTGATGAGTGAGTCAGTCAGTCGTTTTCAGTTTTCGTCAGGTTTTTTATTGAAATTCAGGTTCGACCATCAGAAGATAGTCTTATAAGAGTTATAAGACTCGCGAAATTGCAAATATGTAGGTCAAATAAATTTAAGGTTATTGGAGGGTCAAAAGTGGCCCGAAATGTTTCGTGTAATACTAATATAACCTATGGCCGGTTTGACGCCTTTTTTGTTTTGCGAACTTGGCTGGTAATGCACTGCTGTGTGTCTAGATAATATTTAATAATCTATGATATCTGGAGAGAGGGCATTTGAGAGAGAGAAGAGAAATATATTAATATAAAAATACACTTACCCCTTCATTTCCGGGTAGGAACTGTATCGTAGGTTTTGCCAATTTATCCTGAAACATAAAACAAAAAAAATTTTCATTAAAATTAGGAATACAGTACAGTACATATTACAGCGTATAAGTTCGACAATAGGATATAACAAAAGATAAATAAAGAAAAATATAAAATATAAGTAGCTTAAAGAGAAAGTATTTATATCACAATAAGTTATTACAAAAAAAACAAAGAAATTAAAATAAAACTAAAACTAACCTAAAATGAACCTACATATACCTATCAAAAGCCCTAGCAGCTTAAATAAATTTAGTGTAATTACTAATCGGAACAAAGTAATATTAATATATCACCGTAGCGAGTGACGCAGGTTGTTATGAACAAATGCACTTTACTACCAGTGCCTTTACCATGAGTTTGCATGACCGTACTCGCTAGCGACTATTGCGTAACCGTCAGAGGCGCTGTACTTTTGCCCATACAAATTTTTACGCAGTCTCTAGCGAGTACGGTCATGTAAACTTATGGTAAAGGCACAGGAAGACAAAACAAGGATAATATCTAACTCGACTAATTTGCGTTACGGTAATTCACATGTACACACACACCACACACATAAGCTTGCGCGCTAGCATTCGTCAGACTGTGCAGAACATAACTATCAGTTTGTTTGTTATGCAAGTAACACCAATTAAGGATTTACAATAGCCTGAAAGAATTATCAAATTTTGTAGAACTTGACATTTCCTCGTACCCAACTTGAATCATAAAGCTTCCCTTACAAAGTGTTTGTGCCCAGTTTAGAAAATGCCTTTAAAACACCTTTTCAGCGTTCTTTAAAGCTGAACTGAGTTGTAAAATAATGTCTAGATTTATATTATTGAACTACAACGTGTAGATGCGTTATAAAGGGAATGTTTTTGTATTTAATTCAAACATGTTTATGCAGTACGCATGCGATAAGCTCAAGAATTTTGAACGTGCATTAACCCAAATACACTCTATTTTTTTTCAACCGTTTTAAAACAAGTACCTGTACGATGCATTGAAAGAAAATAATGATTTGAGACCATGTAATGTGTGAAAACATGTATAACATATTGTAATAAATAATGTTGTAAATTTGTTAAGACGGCTCATGATGTTTGTAAGTTTGTAACATTGTGTAATGTGCCACGGTCAAAAATCCATCAACGGCTAATGCGTTATGATTAAGAACATATCATTATGTCATGCCATCGAAAGGTTAAGCACAAATACATTAATTCAACAGCTTAGATAGATATATATGTCAATCCATTTTAGAAAAGGGAGTATATGTTAAAATTGTATAACTTAATCAGAGTTAATTAGACAAGAAACCCGACTCGTTGGGCAACGAGTTTGGTCACAATAAGCAAGTGTCGGATAGTCGTGCCGTTGCACAACGGCGATGGACGAACGAACGCGAGAAACATAACTAGGCTGGGCGGCTCTGGTGATGTAAACTTAAAAATTGCTTTAGTTACCTACTTAACCGCCTAGCAGTGAAATTCGACGTTGCATTGTCTAGACTGGGAGGGGATGACCCGGAACTGCGCGAGCACCCATGGCCGTGACTCTTAGGGCCAAATGTTGCTGTTACGTCACAATTATCTGTTATCGATTAGGTACGGTATCCCTGACGCCAGTGAAGTAGTGATTTTGCACCATCAACGCTCGATAACAATTAGTAAACGACCTTTTTTAAGTTGTTTATAGAAATAATTGGTTACCTAAATGTTGTCTGGTCGTAATTTGACGATATTACAATCTTCTTTTAATCAAAGTCTAAGTCATATGTTGTTTTCATTTCATGCAATATGTTTTACAGGAATAATGTTTCGTAACGTATTGTATCTATACAAAATCCTCGTGTATTCACATTTGATTAAGCCTTTCAAGAGAAAAACCTAAGCTTTGCTAACCGTGACTCTACAAAATGATTTTCCTAGAAATCTGTAAATATCACAAAAATCATTATTATAGAGAACATAACGACTGATTATGCTCCGCGGCCATGAGATTCCGTGTCCGTAGTTACCACTAGGGAATTTAAGTGCTGGGGCTTCCCTGGCAAAGGTATTTTGTTTACGATCTTAATGGCTGTTCTAGTCACGGCGATAACTCTTTGATATTCAATATGACCCACATTGTCACACGCCAACATACCAGAAAGAATCTGTCATTATAAAAAAAAATTTTTACTGGACATTTGTCTGAATAAGTATTTGTTACATACTTATAAATAAAAAAATATGGATTCATTCGTTTGCAAGGCTCTTCGTGGGTTTTTAACCCTCGACGTAAATGAGCTCGGAGTGTTATAATATAAGTTTACATAATGTATTTGTGTGTCTGACTGCGGCGTCGTACCTCCAAACGGATGAATGCGGTTAGATCGATAAGATTGTTAGTTATGTTTGATGTGAAGGGGGTTTTGAATGCATAGTAATGTTCTGTGAAGAGTTAGTTTGTCTTTTGAATTTTGCTTTCTTCGATTGTATAAGTACCCAATACTAATCCCCTTGTTCATATAACTTGACAAGCCTTTGCCAGTTACAATGTATGTTTCTCTTTCTTCTTATAAGCATAATTTTAATGCGACAGATAATGATAATCGAATTTTAACTCGATTACAACAAAAATAGGTTTAGTGGATGTGTGTGAATTCAACTTAATCGTAATATGTAAGCAAGTAAGACTTCGAGAGTAACGTCGATTTAAGAACGTCGTCAAGTTGATTTGCGAATGTCAAAAAAACTCGTTCTTAATATCAAGGTCGTTTTAAGTGTTTAATGCAATTTCAATAACAAAGGCAGAATAACCGAACGGCAATAAAATAAAATATATTAGGTATGAAGTTAAAACGAGATAGTGCACGCGTCATTCTTATTGCGTTATCTCTTTATGATATTTCTATGATAATGGCGTTTGCGTAATAGTGGTAACGTTTCATTAGTGAGAATTGCAACAATGAAGTTCACTACACACGTTCAGATAACATTGGTATTAGATAAAAAATAGGTAATGTACGAGTGACAGCATTAGACTAGATACTCGGGTTAAGAATCTTTTGGTAAATTACTGATAGGAAAAATATTCATTACTAGACTCGTTGTCAACGATTTACCAGTTCCAGGTGATCCAGTATATAAGACTGATCTATGATAACGCACAGTTATGTACAACTGCAATTATTAATTAAATGGCACAATATTTTGTGAACGTAATGAAATAGACAATGAACATTAGGATTTAGGATAATGATAAATATGAATCATATTATGTCTGCCTTTTTCATCTACATTTTTCTTTAGGCTCTTTGCAAATAAATACATAGACTAACAAGATTTTTTTATCAACCTTGTATTAAATTGTTGCACAGATAGCTTTTAAGCTACCTATACAATGTGACCTTAGGAATTCGTTGGTGGCCTTAGCAAAAAACCTTTTCCATCTCATTATGCAACACACATCACAAAATAGCCAACTTTAATTGCTTTATTTAAATATTTATACGGTTATTTTCCAAATTTTAGTATCATGCATCTTCATGCATTAAAAGTTTAAATCCTTGTAATAGTAGTTTATGCAACTGTTACATAATGAGAGGCATTAAAACAAGAGTGTTTTAAGGCGCACAGTATATGGTCCTTATAACTACGGTTTCAGAAAACATTAAAGGGGATTTACTATATAGAAGAAGAAAAATTATTTAGCAAACCATTATAGTAAACATGGACTTTTTTTAGGTTATTATCTGGGTGTAGATTTTGGGTACTAAATAGTATAAAGTTACCAAGTAAGAAGTATGTTAGTAGTGTCTACCATACTATAATATACAATAGTTATAAACTTGAACTTTTACTATAGTAATTTTAGTTAACATAAACACAACTATAAATATTTTATTATATTGTTAACTACTCACTCAATGTTCGACAATATAACTTTATTACGTAAGTTAGTATATTAATTGCTTATAATTAGCGTTTGCGTGTATGATGCGCACGAGACGGTAATATTTTTAAGGAATAGCTTGCTGTTTTAAATAATAATCAAAGCGATTGAATTAGGTACTATTAAACACTGAATTGGCAAGTTTTCCTATTGCTCCTATTTACTATCTATCAAAGAAGAACACACGGACAGATTATAGGATATGCACATTTTATGTTGTGACGGGGATAAAAATTAACACTACTATAAGTTAGTACGACAGAAACGCCTAAATCGCCTAAATAGATTACGGTCCCGTAAAAACAGATAAACTCGTTAATCCATATGTAAACTTCGTTGCTGAGGTCAGTTACTTGAACGTGGGAGTGGTTTGGCAAGATAAAAAAACCCGTCAAATCGCAAGGTGTGGCTCAACACCGTTGGACGAAAAATCTATAATGTGGGACCAGTGACATACATTTTGCAAAAAAACGGCATTGTCAGAAATTTGCGTACTTATTTCTAAATTAACGTAAGGAATTCTATATTTACAAAATAAACAGCTAAACATGAATTGTCTATCCCGAAACAAGAATGGATCATTTCAGGGCGCGTCAGTTGTTGGCAATATTAGCTTACCCTAGTAAAGCTAAAGCAGAAAAAAGTAAATGGCGATGGCGGGATGATTTGACGTATCTAGTTGAAAATAAACGGCAGGAGCAACTGGACCGGAACGAAAGGCGCAAAAATGGAGTCCTTTGCATAGTATATGTAGTAGGAAAAAACAGACAAAGAAAATAAGTCTATATGCAATTCTAGGTTCTCGGTCTAAAAATTGATATTACAAAGACACAAATCTGACGGTTATAGACAAATACATACTTCTGTATATAATACTGTTTGGTTACGAATGGAGAGAATAGACACTTTTCAAATCTTTTCTCGGGTCTAGAAATATTATGTATTTAAATAGCTGTCCAATGTAGCGAGGGTTGACGAAAGTTCCATTTTAATAAGAAGGGAAGACCAACACGAGTCAATCTGATTTAAAGCCGTGCGACAAGAAAGATTGATTTTCAGATATATGATTCTTGACTATAAGACGATATGATACTTGACTATAAGATATTTCTAACAGTAGCCGAAACATGACATTTAAAAATTGACATTATTGACTTTTTTTTACATTTAAACATTATTTCAATTTACACTTTAATTTATTGTTTATGAATTAGACTTGACTAGACTAATGATAACATAAAAATATACTATATCACTAATATAATATATTACATGAGTATTGATAATATCACCAGAGCTCGGAATAGGTAGTGCCTATTTACCTAAACTTCGCGGGAGGACGTAACTAAGAGTGGTTACAAGCACCAAAAATAATTATTTATTTTTAATGAATGCGGGATTTCCCGGGATTTACTGTATTATTCTAGAGGCTTAATACATTTCGCTTTACTTATAAATATTGTTATATTGCATATTATTTGTTTAATTACCTTGAAATAACAATCGGCCATTAAAAATATAATATGGATCAAATTCAATCAAAAGGATTCCGAAATTTGATACCTTTTAGTTGACTTAGACAGAATTATACTCCTTTCTTCCATGAGAGGGGGCCTGTGTCCAGCATTAGGGCGTATATAGATTGGAGATTCTTTCTTATTATATTTTCATAATACTTATTTCAAATGACAGGTTTACCTAATATAACATGAAATAAACTGGTGACTTGATTAGAGTCATATTCAGATAGATTAGATGGACTTGAGCTCAACCATTATATGTATCATTATCAATTGACTTTATAGTTCCTCGGTTATCAAGTCTTGACTAAATAGGTACTTATGCAGCCGCTTATGGAGTTGGTTCGTTTGCACCTTTGCTGTTTCGAGATTTATTGACCGTCAAAAGTGTCAAAACTAGGGCTACGCAACAAATCCGAAGATGAACAGAATCTCTATCACACTTACAGCAACAGCCATGGAGATGAAGGTATTATAGACTTGCGGTAAATGAAAAGAAATGAGAAAAAGAAAGATCTATAGAGAGCGCCAGTTCATCATAAACTGTTTGATGTCATAAGAAGCGACCTTTATAAGAAAATGTGACATGCGATAGTGTGCATTAAATCAGTTTATTTTCGTGTCATATATATTCCTCAGTAATATTAGCTATTTTTGGTTAATACCTAACCAAGCAAGAAAAGTCCCTTTTATAAAACCAGCTTACGCAAGGCGCGGTAGTGTATGTACTTCTACTTCGTAGCACAGATTGGCTGACATTTTACAAACGGGTTTGGTTTAGTGTTTGACTATTAGCCTAAGACATAAACACAGGTGTTCTAAGATTAAACTTCAATTAACATAAATTGATAAATTAGTTTATAAATAATCGATAAGTTAGTTATGTTTGTCCAGCCATATTTACCTATCTTGCATTTGTACTAATATTACAAAGTATTAAAAAAGTTTTACATAAACGTGACATCCGGAACTAAACATCCGATTTTTAAAAAATCTCACCAGCCTCTGGAAAGTAAGCTACAATAGCTACGTATATTTTATCCAGCTGTTTCGGCGGCTTTTACAAAGAAAGCTGGTTAATAATAAAGTTAGAATTTGTAATTCAACTAGCAAATAAACGTTCACAACTCCCTCGTTTAAGTGTTTCAGTAAAAAATCGTGGTTCTAAAGGATTTCTTGGCGTCTCGGACATGTGTTCACGAGTAACCGGCTAAGGGCAACCAGGTGTCAAGCCTGGGGGACGGAGGGTGCGATGACCCCGACCCTATCGCGTTGTTACCGTCACGCATAAGTCTCACTCCCGTAAGCATCTTTACCAATAAATCCATCTCAATCTAATGCTGTTAAAGAGGTCATTTAACTACAAAACTAGCGAAAGTTGGATTGAACTAAAAAAATAACCCAAAAAATGTTCCAGCTACGAATTTGTAAATGACTTCAACTAGACTAACTGATTGTGGTTATGTAATTATCCGTCTGTCTGTCTGTCACATCGCTAAATATCTCAAGAAATAATTATGCTATCGATTTGAAATTTGGTAACTAAACAACGATAACCCAGAAGCATATGGAAAGAACATGATTTTTATTAATGCTTTAGGATTGGTGTTTTGCATTAGTGAAGTGATTATCCTACTAATATTATAAATGCGTAAGTTTCGATGTTTGTTACTCACTCACGCAAAAACGGCTAAACGGGTTATGATGAAACTTGGTATACAAAGAGTCTATTAGCCTAGATTAACAAATAGGACACTTTTCATCTCGAAAGTCATCCCTCGAAGGGATGAAATATTGAGTTTTAGTTTACGCGGACGTAGTCGCTGGCAAGCTAGTATCCTTATAAATCATATAAGCGTAAATAAAACACATTACGTATTAAAAGCGGGAAGTTAAAGATTAAAATATGATTGGTAAGATAAATACACCGAAATACCTATTTATTAATTGCTCTGCTACTATGTTCATTACGTACAGTCGCCATTAGATGCATCGTAGCTTAAACATTTTTGAAGATGCTTTAACACCTTGACAATAGGATAGTGTTCACATGTCTGCGAGCAGCACCTTGTTCACCCAAACCCAAAATGTATTTGATAGCTACCTCATTAACAACAACTTTGCGATTGTCCGCTGACAGCAGAAGTTCACGTTATTTTCTTCACCCATGCAAGCCTACCTACTCATTTGCCGACGTTACAAAGTGATTCATTCATTTCAATGGATCCCGAACGAGGAAAAAAGGCCAGGTGGCACGCTCAAAACCGTAACAAAAAATGACCGGCGAACCTGACGTAGGTCAGCTGAAACTTTTAAGGGAGTTTAGTTTTTGCGATCAAAAGGTAGTGTCGATAATCCCTTGATAACGCAGAATGGTCGTGTTATGCGACCAGACTAAATGTACATAGTTGAGTTCTTCTTACTGGCCGATATTTTATAAAACTGTTATTGGATTCTGAATCTTCTAGCATGCAAAAATTAAGTCGCTTTTTGAACGAAGTACTTCGACACAATTCGGCCAACTCAAATAATCTTAAGTATACACAATACTATTAAACACGTGCAGGGGCGACGAATTTATAAACAGGTGGTCTAGCTTAATAGCCGTGTCCTTTAGTTTTAGGCATAGACTATATTTGTAGTTCAAAGACAGTATTTATAAAGTATCTAATTGAAAGCTATCATTGGCAAAGGTAACGGTAAGGTAACTGATTTAGAAGTAATAGAAACTGAGAAAAAACTAAACCGATTTTGCTGAAAATTTCATTAACTTAGCTCTATTGTAAAAAGCAAAAAACTGCGCGTACCTACAACACGTTCCGTAGTAAATTGACACCCGCTTTTCACACCTACCTATTCGTGGTACACTACAATTATATTATTTGTCGTATTGTGCCATAAATTTCTGCATCAAGAATTTATACATAGTACAATAACCAGAACATATGTAGTTATTAATTAACTGCTAAAACTAAACTGTAAAAAGTAGACAATAGTTTATTCATACTTTATACCTACTTACTACAAGTTTAACACAGTAATTTTTTGTACAGCAACAGTTTGTTACTATGTCAATAGCACAGTATATGAGTATAATTATCTTCATACTTACAGCGATAAAAAGGGCGAAAATAGAAAACAAATTAAAATTAATCAATCGGCACAGAAGAAGTAATTAATGGATGTTTCTAATTTGTAGAAAGTCAGAAAAATGTCTACGTCTGCTTCATTGATTTTGAAAAGGCGTTTGACAATGTGAAGCCAACAAAAGACTGCTGAACAGTGGGGCAGGAAACGTGCAGACTTAAAAATACTAAAAGGAGTAAGGCAGATGCATACTATCTCCAGCTTTCTTTCATCTTTATTCAAACATACAAGAAGCTTTTGAAGACATCGAAATAGGAATATAAATTAATGGTATAGGGCCTCGTGCCGTCCTTTTCACTCTCGTGTTATACACTATATGAGTGAAAGGGGCGGCACGATACGAAGTTCGGATTTCGAAGTTCGTAGTAGCCCCCCAGAAATAAATAACTTGAGATATGCAGATGACACCGCCATAATAACAAATAATATTAAACAGTTAAATACTATGTTCAATTTGGTAGACTCTAAATTTGAACAGTATGGTTTTAATATTAAAACATCTAAAACTACTGGATACTCGGACACTGGCTTAATGAGAGATGAGACCCAGAAATGGAGATACGTATAAGGATAGAGATGACCTATAGTGCTTTTATGAAGATGAGCAGACTATACACGAATAAGGATATAAACTTAAAACTGAAATGGAGAGTAGTGAAATGCTATGTGTTGTCAATCCTGATGTAAGGCAAGCTTGGACTTTAAACAAATCTACAGTTAAGAAACTAAGTTCTTTCCGCCACTCTCGCCTGGACAACAAGACGAAGAACAGAGAGGACTTTCGTATGATTATCGCCGACATCCGTGAGGATATGGCTGTTTAGATAAAAAAATGGCACCCTATGAAGAAGAAGATAGATGTAGACTGTGTAGCGGATTATTTTTTGTCCATCCATACAAATATTTGACCCATGTCTTGGGTAGTGTCAAATGCATGACTCAAAGCCTTAATTTTTTGAATGTTAGTAAAAGGGAAATTCATGTCATTTCAATACTAATAACAAACTATAGACTGCTAGGTATCTCAAAGCAAGAGTGAATAGGTTTTTACTGATCCAGTGAGGTCCATCTGAGACCCTGTCACATCAGGTGAGACTAGGGCTGCTAAGTATTTTATAAAAAATAAAGTTAAATAGAAAAATATCAAAGTTATAAATTCTGATAAATAAAGTCATGATCAAGATTGATTGATTTTCATTGTCACTCAAGATTTTTTATATATTTTCCGTGTTTTTGCAGCTCTTTTAACTAGTAGTAGTAATCCTCTACTGAATAATTCATTATCTAACATTTTTTCAGATTTTACTAGGACCAACATAATGTTACTCAATATTAATTATCCCTTTTTTATCTAATTAATTAAAAAAAAATTGTTATGTTCAAATACATATAACAATAATGACAGATTATCATTAGATATAATGGTGACCTAATGGCTAATACCAGAGTTGACATAGCTGGGAAAAAAACTATATCTGAAATACTGAGAACCCTATGACTGGATACTCGAAACATAATGCCGCTTGGAAGTGTTAGTATTGGTGTATTCCTGCCATGTCAAAAACCACTAACCTCATCTGTATTTGTCTTATAAATTTAATCAACTTTTATTCAAATGTGTTTCTTACATTCATGAGCCGGAGATATACATTTCCACCATCACGTCTATAATAGTAGAATGTACGACAAGGGTCTAAAATTATATTACCACGAGATAGTTATTTTCCCAGCGAACATATGTATAATTTGGCGACATGTTTTTTTTCTAACTGCTTTAACACATAGAACATAGTCACCGCGGTTCGCGCGCAACATTCACGCGTGAATAAAAGCCTGACCGTCCCCATTGACCGCCTCAAAGCGTTGCAGAAGCGATTTAATCCGGTTTTTAAATTATTATGCAATAAGGACTACTACAAACTTAATCTTTAGAGAAATGAATATTTCCTGATTGGTCAATTTTAGTACAGCTGTATTCTGGTTGGTTGATACCCAATACCAAATAGTTATTAAACAGTTAAATTACTGTTCTGTGATTTAACAGTTGAAGTATTTTGATTGGTCAAATTAAAATGTTTTGTAAATCATATACATGTACTAATTTTTTCCCTAGGGGCTAAATTAACTTCGAGCTTCAGAAGTGAAAAAGATTGTTTTCACTCATTAGGCTGATCACATATGTGAAAGTTTTTAACAGTGTAGTTATTGTTAAATTTTAATTATTATTGTGTCATTTTCATTTCTAAAATCATTTCATTGCTTTGTGTGGTGCGCCACTATAACTATGTAACTGTAACACTGTAAATCAAGTAATTTGTCAAATTGTCCTGTCATTTCGCGTCCATGGCATAGATTTACAGTATTAAGGGTCATCAAAGCAACAGGAACAAGTTAATTACAGTTCCATAATATGGTAAGATTGTTGGTCTTAAGATCATGTACTTTCACCGGCGCCGGCGTTGCCGCCCCGACATTGTCGTGCGGCAAGCCCGATTCGCTTACCTAATGTGCAGTTTGCGAAACCGGGCTCAAACGTGCAGCGGACACGCGCCAAATGTCTACTACTTAGGAATAAATAATTGGTAATACAAGTGACATTTGCATAAACAACTACATTTATTTTCTATGTCTATTCTAGGGTTCCATAAAATGTTAGAATAGAAATTCAAAATTATTATATGAATAACACGAATTTATCAATCGGTTTTTGCCTGTTGCATTTTCACTTAGGTCATGAGACAGAAGACTATACTTACTATGCTAAAATATAACATGTATAAAAGCATGAAGTAAGGATAAGACTGGAGCCGACATTAGACACATACAAAGATGTGCGAAAGAGATGCAAGCAACACATGGGAACCAGTCCCCGTTGGTAATTTGCTAATCCTCCTTGTATCTAATACTCTTTCTATGTAAAAAAGAGTTAGGACTTCATCACTAATGTGTTTTATTTGAAATAGTGTTAATTTTAGTTTTATCTGTCTGCTTGGCATTTTTGTTTGTAACAAAGAGAATACATTTTACTAGCAGACATGTCAAGATAAGTCCTAGTTTTTCTACATAGCCACATAAAAAAAAAATTGTTACATTTAAATAATATCCAATGAATTCAGTGGGTTTACAACTAACAGAAACTAATTATATTCATATTAAGTCCGTGGTAGGTAGTTCAAGTTAATATACCATGGACTGAATACTTCATATAATCAGGATAGAACTTCACTTCAGGTAAGTTTGTTTAATCCTGTAATTATATTCGTATTAAGTCCATGGTATATTAACTTGAACTACCTACCACGGACTGAATACTTCATATAATCAGGATAGAACTTCACTTCAGGTAAGTTCGTTTAATCCTGTAATTGTACCATTGTATATGTGTCAGACAACTGTCATTAGTAGCTCTCCCCAGCTTCCTAAAATAAACCCATATTCCTTATCTCTAGCCACGTCAAAGTTTCGGATTTTAAGGATCAGATTTAAAGCTGGCTGTAATAATAATGTCTTTTATCATTAACTGTACTAGGAGCAATTTTGTCAGACACTGCTTCCCTTTGGCTGTGGCTTCAATTTCCCTAATTTATTCATAAAATGTTACATTTTACATCAGTGTCTTCATTTATTTATTTAAACTTTATTGCACCAAAAAAAGTAAACATTTTAGTAGAACAAGACAATTTACCTGATTATAAAAACGGTTATTGTCATGCCTATTTCAAATAAATATATAGTTTTGTCTATGACCTGATAAGAGTTATATTATTTGTTAGGAGAAATTACGAGAAATAAATGTATGAAAAAGTTAATAATTTATGAGAAATTTGTATTAATTTTGTGCTGGAACTATTCTATGATCTCAACTAATCATTGTGAATCACCCCGAGATACTTTTAATAAAATTCAATGTGACCCAACCAACATGAAATGGTAGCTTTTTATCAACAACCAAGTTTCTTGTTTTATCAAAAAAATCTAATGGTTGTAATCTTGTTAAAGGGTTTATATGCAATATACATGGTCTGTAGCTTTTATTACCACAATCTATTACATGAACCACTAAACAGTTGCCAAACTCAAACTCAAAATATTCTTTATTCAAATAGGCCTAGCAACAAGCACTTTTGAATCGTTAGTTATATATTACATAAATTGAATCTAATTATTCAGAGCAATTTATTGATGCATATGAAATTTAAAAAAAAAGACATGAATTATTGTAATGTATGTCAAAAGAGAGTATAATAAGAGCACAGCAGTGATCAACACTATACCTGTTGGGAGTAGTAATTATATGCCTATGAGCACTTGCAGCTCCATGAGCCACATGCATATTCTCTGACATTATACTTATGAGGATTTGAAGATGGCTCTCATTCATGGGCCAGAGTACGTTCAAGTGGCCTGTAAAACATATTTAACCTTATGTATGCCACTATTAGTTTCCTGTATTGCGGAAATGTGAATCAGCATATGAAAGGTTAAGAGAGTGTGATAAATATCCAGGGCATCCACAAATATTTTTTTTATTGCTGGATTTGCTTTTGCCTAGCATCTAGCCCAAGAGTTAAGGGTAATTCATCACTATTATAAGCCTGCATCCTACAACTGACCACAGACTTCCTAGAAAGAATTGGAAAAAGGATTATACAGTACTGGTTGTGGTTTGGAATAAGATATATCATTGAATTTATTTGGAGGTTTCAGCGCTATGCTTTTAGTGACTAATAAAGTTTTTTTGGAAATAGTAAGATGCATCTATTATACCTTATAATCTTTCCTCTTGAATCACTCTATCTATTAAGAAACCGCTTCAAAATCCCTTGCGTAGTTTTAAAGTTCTAAGCATACATAAGGACAGATAGACAGCGGAAAGCGACTTTGTTTTATATTATGTAGTGATTATCAAAGGGAGCTCTTGTGGTCCAGTGGCGCCGCGTACTGCGTGCGGTATGCGAAGTTAAGCAACGTCGGCAGAGGTCAGTTTATGGACGGGTGACGGCTTTGAGTGGTTATTAACTGAGTGGTCCTTTGCTTTGGAAGACTCGTTAAGGCCTTGATTCCGGCTACTCACTTGACAAGGGAGGTCGAAATTACACCACTTCGTAGAGAGTACCCACCATTACCCTACACGTGACCCATGGGTGGTGCTAAAGTGCAACAAAATTGCCATATGATAAATAAATAAATTATCAGTGGGTCAAATTAATGTTACAAGAAGTTTCACAATTAAGATGTAGAACTGTAGGTATGAAAGCAATTAAATCATTGCCAGATGACCTGCTTGTTGTGAAACAAACATTTTCTTTTGTTGTGTACTGTATTCTCAGTATTCTAGATATTATTCTACATTTTTTTAGGCATCTTATAAAGGTTTTTAGCAGGTCATGGGCAAGAAAGATGTTTTTGTGTTGTTAACTGATGTGCAGCATTGTCATCAACTGTGCTGTTGTTACAATTGTCCAACTCAACCAACATCTAGGACCTACAAGATTTCCTTTCACGCTATGTCCTTAACAATTTTTGGCAATCATTATACTTCCCAGTTAGTACTAATTTTATCTTTACATGTAACTCATTATTAACAAGTCATTGTTGCTACTCTTATAAAGATGACCATTAAAATGTATAACTTATCATTAACAAGCCCTAAATCCCCAATTTGCTAAGGTTAAGGTAAGGCTGTACACATTGGGCTAAGGTCTAGTTAAGGTAGAACGACTAGGGGCTAGTTGGACCAGCATGTTGGGCCAACATGTCTGGTTGAGGACCAAATTTTTGGCACATAGTTAAGGCATTAAATTCGCCTACATTTTAATTGATTCCTTTGTGACACAAAACTTACCCATATAAATTGTGTAAAAAATTTGGTGCTACAATGGAATCAATTAAATAGTAGGCGAATTAAAAACCATAACTATGTGCCAAAGATTTGGTCCTCAACACAGAGATTTGTGTGAGATCTACTTGGCTGTTGTTCATAAGTTTTTAGTGGTAGTGCATTATTTTGGCCCTATGTGGCTTTTAGGCTCAATGTGGTGAGTTCATAAATATATGTATGTTCTCTAAGGATCAAAAACATCAGAGCAACCTTATTTATGCCTTTCTCAATAAACAGTATGAGTAAAGTCATTCTCATGAGACACATGTTTTTAATCACTTATTGACACAAACATTTTCGAAGTCAACTGTACAGCCGGCATAAAAATTCATATGTATATAATATAAAGAAACTTTGAGAACTATTGAACATGTAGCGCCATCTATGGTGCTATACACAATACTTTGGCATCAACAGGCTAGTTTGTTCACAACAGGTAATTATATTTTTTACACTATGTTTCCTTTTCAATATTATGATTTTGTAACTTGTATTTGTTTGTGTACTTTATTTGTTTAGTTGTTTGGGTAAGTGAACTGGTGGTTTAGATTTAATGTTAAATGACAAAAATGCCCAAAACAATTCATGTCAAAAGCATTATTAGCAACTATACAAACTATTTAGCTACTGTACAAAACATTTCAAAATTAATGTCAGAACTGACAGATAAACAATTCAACATGTTATTATTCCAACTATACTGACATTATTGACCATGTAAAGGAAAATAATACCCCCCTATTAGCAATGGTCATATACTTCTGATTGGGCTTTAAATGTGCTTAATTTTATTTATAAGATCACAGAATAATTGTTTCCCATGTAATTAAACAGTGGTATTTTCACTGGTCAATTTTAATCCGTTGTCTACCTTGGTAATATTTAATGAATAGCTACGTTTTTGGGAATTTCTGGGCTCAGTAAATAAGGGGTTGATAGAAGTTTTATTTAATAATGATAAAGTTTATAAACCTCAATTGCTGTTTCAAACGAATATAACAGGCAAAATCTTGTTTTTAGTTGCAATGCATTCAAGAAAGCCAAGACACTGTTACTATTAATGTGATTACTGTTATATTTATTATCTAGTATAAACAGTAAATAAATATTTAATTACTATGTAGAATTTTAGGTGATGCAACAATCATTTCATTACATGATATGAGTTTTTACAATGGACCATTCGAACTATAATTGTAGTAATGTGAAGGTTTAGGTAGTGTATTAGCAGATCTCTAAAGATTGGTGATTCTAATGTAACTATATTTTATTCAAAAAAGTTTCCATTACAATATATTGCATGATATCTATGATTATGTAAAATAATTATCACTTCAATTAAGTTAGTCCAATTAGTGTGGTACTGTATCAGCAACAAGCAATATTATAGTCATGCTGCAATACTAGAATATGACTTAAAAAATAAATTATTTTATATCATTAAGTTATGAAAAACAATTATGTAATTTAAATGTATGAATCATGGATAAATAAAGTGAAAATGCAACTAAACATTTAGCTACAGCTTGCTATCACCTTATGGTTACCCAGTAATATGATAGTCAGGTGAGGTGAACTATAAAATCTTCTTCTAAACAACCTTTGGCTATAGTTGAAATAATATTCAGTTATCTAGCTTCAAGTCAGATATTTACTCCAAAGTAGTTCTATTTACAGGAGTC
This sequence comes from Epiblema foenella, assembly GCA_963556455.1. NCBI lineage: Eukaryota > Metazoa > Arthropoda > Insecta > Lepidoptera > Tortricidae > Epiblema > Epiblema foenella. The sequence goes on along the minus strand of OY747113.1, from coordinate 7,285,730 downwards.
GTTACGCGTAACAATAAATTGGATTGTAACCAAACTCCTGAGTAAACGTCAAATTCCGCAACAAAATGACCAGATTCCTCTAATTATAGCCGTATGAAATGTAAATCGGTGAAAATAATGGAGCAAAATATTCTACATGTTGACGTGGCGTGACATTGTTGAACGTATCTATCGTTAGGCTTCCTAGTTGTAGTATCCCTTTTACAGGAACATTCCTTCAAACAGTTACTGATTCATTGCAAAAAACACTTATTTTGCAGTTTCAATTTGATTACTGTAATATAAGTATGGCGCCTGACATTGTTGGCCTCTCTATCTTTATTTTGGTCATAACAATATGGCGTTAGTACTTACCCTATTATTCCTAATAAAGTCTTCTATAGCTTTTAGAGCTGAATCCGTAAGTTTCACCAACACTAGTTCCTTATTTTCTTTATAACTAGACTCTGATGATAACCCATACTGAACACCTGCTGGCAAGGCCGCCATTTCTTATTCACTATTCGCACTGTGGACCAGCTGACTCCTTTGCTAGTCGTCACGTTTCATATCATTCACACATTTTCTTAACCGTAATCACAGATTCACAACCTATTTATAATTACAATTACAACAACAAAGGGTTTTGAAGTCCAAATTAACAATCTTTTTGTAACCCCATCGACTCGGCCTTTGTTGGCAGCGCTCCTCAGTCCGCAAGGCCGCACTGACTGTCATGCGCAATGGCGCATTTGACAGGAAACGCGAGCATTCACTAGCCCACAGCCGATACTAGCGCCAATTTGCAGTTGGTAACAAGAAGTTTTAAAATGTGCCTAACTTCATACTAGTTATAAATAATTAAAAATCCTTAATTTCTCCTTTTTTACACGTAAATAATATTCAATGATAATTATTTCAGTCACAATCTTTGGTTTTATACACTAATAAATAAAACAAATGTAGGATATGATGCAAATACTGATACGTCATCATTTTGAGGTTAAGATTTACAGTTTCTATCATATTTCGTAAGCCACTTATCTTACGTGTAACTTAGGTGTTGTTACTCGTTTTCTTCCTATGTGAATGATCTTTATTTATCATTTAGCTGCAAGTTGCATTCCTGTTGTAGGTTGTTGCAATATCGCTCTGTCGGCCTCTTAACTGGTAAGTTTTACAAGTGTTTTTGAATTGTTCCATATTTACTAAAATTACTCTAACCTGGAATGTGTATTTTCAGAGAAGTGCGGTATCAGACCATCATGGCATCTTGGGAAAAGAAGAAACTCCTCATTACTAGGAATCTTCAGGAGGTACTAGGAGAAGATAAACTCACCGAAATCCTAAAGCAAAGGGATTTGAAAATCTACTGGGGCACTGCTACAACAGGTAGACCTCACGTTGCTTACTTTGTGCCTATGTCTAAAATTGCCGACTTTTTGAAGGCAGAATGTGAAGTAACAATCCTTTTTGCTGACCTACATGCATATTTAGACAATATGAAAGCACCCTGGGAACTGTTAGCTCTGCGCACACAGTACTATGAAGCAGCCATCAAGGCTATTTTAACTTCAATTGGTGTGCCATTAGAGAAGTTGAAGTTTGTCAGAGGCACTGAATATCAGCTGAATAAAGAATACACCCTGGATGTGTACCGAATGTCATCTGTAATCACCGAGCATGATGCTAAAAAGGCTGGTGCTGAAGTTGTTAAGCAAGTGGATCATCCCTTGTTGAGTGGTCTCTTGTACCCTGGACTACAAGCATTAGATGAAGAATACTTGAAAGTAGATGCACAGTTTGGCGGGGTTGACCAGAGAAAAATATTCACTATGGCTGAAAAATACCTTCCGCAACTTGGGTATGCTAAGAGGGTACACCTCATGAACCCCATGGTCCCTGGTCTAACAGGAGGCAAAATGTCTGCATCAGAAGAGGATAGCAAAATTGATCTCTTGGACAACCCTGCAAGTGTTAAGAAGAAGCTTAAAAAGGCTTTCTGTGAACCTGGCAATATTGCAGAGAATGGAGTACTCTCTTTTACCAAGCATGTAATCTTCCCACTAATGAAATCTGGTGAGGTTTTTAAAATTAGTCGGGCACCAGAGTATGGGGGTGATGTAGATTACACAAACTTTGCAGATCTTGAAGCAGCATTTGCAAATCAAGAAATCCATCCGGGTGATCTGAAAGCTTCTGTTGAACAAGCTATTAATAGGCTATTGGCTCCAATTCAAGAAATATTTAAAGATCCAAAACTTCAAGAGCTGACAAAGAAAGCCTATCCACCCCCAGCTAAAGTCAAGGCAGGTAAGGGTAATGCTGAAAGTGATGAAGTAACACCAGCAAGACTAGACATTAGGGTGGGGCGAATTATTGAAGTATTAAGACATCCTGATGCTGATGCTCTGTATGTGGAGAAGATAGACTTGGGTGAGGGAGAACCAAGGACAATTGTATCTGGCCTGGTTAACTTTGTGCCTATTGAAGAGATGCAAAATAGGGATGTAGTTGTATTATGCAACTTAAAGCCTGCTAAAATGAGGGGTGTGGAGAGCAAAGGCATGGTACTGTGTGCTTCTATTGATGAACCCAAGCAAGTGGAGCCATTACTGGCTCCAGAGGGTAGCAAACCAGGTGACAGGGTAGTTGTGGAAGGATATGAAACTGGTGAACCCGATGAGGTATTGAACCCCAAGAAAAAAGTCTGGGAAAAGTTACAAGTTGATCTTAACACAAATGAAAGCCTCTTAGCCACTTGGCAGGGAAATAAACTATTGAGTAAAATAAATGGAAACCCAGTAACTACAAAGTCCATGAAAAATGCTCCAATTAAGTAAAACATATTATTATAATATGTATTAATGCCAGTCTGCATAATTTAGTTAATACTGCTTATTTATTAAATGGTTTTATAATAAACATATTTTTGTTTACAGCTTTTATTTTATTAACACCTTAACATCCTATGTAGGGTAAATCGCCAATAACTGCCACTTAAGAAAATGTCATTTACCAAATTTGTGCAGTGAAGACCGCCTTTAACAAAATACATGAAGTCAGTTATTTTCATTTTATTTGTTATAATTGTAGAAATACCAACAATTGAGGATTGCGATTGAAGGGTGCCCCAGGGTTACATTATGTAGAGGTGACGATGTACCCCTAGTCCGCGGGGATGCGTAGTTTTTTTAACGACATTTAAATGTACGTGAAACTAACGCATATTTATATGATGATTTTTATTTTGTTATTCCTCAGTATCGTTAAAACGGAACGTATTTTGCAACCTTTTTTATTTTAAGACTGTAAAATATATATTATTAACCTAAATTAATGTTTTAGGTTTAGTACTCTGTTGCTTAATTTTTTTATGCGATAGTAACAGAACCGACCTGCCAACCACGATTGCATGTGGTCTTGTCTGCCCTGGTATCTATACTGTATTAAAGAAATTGTCCCAGAGGGTCACTCTAAGGCAGGTCGGTGTAGGTACGACAGCGAGCGAAGCGAGGAGCAATGTTAGTAGAACAGAGACCCTTCAGTGCGGGAGCCGAGCGAGCGAAGCGAGCGTGCCGCGATAGCGGCCGTTAAAGCGCCAGAATCGAACTTTTTCACGTACTTGTATATAACATGAGAATTAAATTATATTACAGTTATAGTAAGTAAGTGTTATACCAAAATATATTATTTTGAATTAATATCAAACGTTTATCATATAGGTACAAATTAAATAGGTAGTAAATGTGAAACTATCAAAACGTCGGAATACGTTCTGTTTCACGATACAGAGGGGCTACCGCGACCGAAAACGAACGAAGTTCGAATATCTCCCTCTCTGCCGCACGAATAAGCAAGTGCGACAGAGAGGGAGATATTCGAACTACGTTCGTTTTCAGTCACGGTAGCCCCTCTGAGTACCAAATAAAAAAAAAACCTAAATTTGCGTTTGGTTTCACATACAATTAAATGTCGTTAATAAAAAAAACTACGCGGCTCCGCGGGGTGGGGGTTGTTTTTAGAAAGAGAACATCAACCCCTACATAATTTAACCCTTGAGCACCCTTAACTCCTGCGCCCCAATTGCAAATTTTTGCGATTGGTTTGCTTATTTATTAGATTATTTACTCTTTTTTTTACTATGTGGAAATGCTTTACGCATACCACCATTCTGGGAAACCTGATGGGGGTTATGTGGGACTCACTATAACTACACCGGCATTTCACCGTTTTGCCATTGAAGGGGGCATCATGGGATTGCTGTCATTCTACCATGATAGCTTATTAAGCCTGAGGGCCTACCCCGAACTTTGAAATACTAAGTTCGTATCGTGCCGTCCCTTTCACTCATACATTGTATTAACACGAGAGTGAAAGGGACGGCACGATACGAAATTCGGATTTCGAAGTTTGGAGTAGGCCCTCTGGCGTTTCGTTTCCAGGGGGGCTAAGATGATCGCGTATATGTCCGACCATATAGCATTCGTCCCTCTCGCACTTACATACTGACAGTAAGGGACGAATGCTATATGGTTGGACATATACGCGATCATCTTAGCCCCTCAGTTTCCACATAAGTTTGCACAAAAAAAATAAACTAGTGTGAAGTTAGTTGCTAGTGGAACAACTTTCATTGATAGATGACGGGTGCGTTCGGAAATAATAACATAATGTGGATGAAGAAATAAAAATAAAAACATTACAGTCATATTCTTAATTAGACCAAGTAAACTGACAGATGTCAATGAGAATATTTCGTAATTTAGACATTATTTCATTAAAATGTAACTTTAATTCATAAGAAGTACAGTAGGTATTTTAACCATTATGGAATAAGCACGTCCTATCACAGACTTATAATAAATACAGACGTGACGCGGTAATAATAATACCAGTTCCAAGCGAGAAGGTCATATACAAATCTCGCTAAGTGCGCCAGAGAGATATGTATCATTTGCTGTCTTTGTCATAGTTCCACTTTTTGTTATTGGGCACAATGTCAAAGTTAGCATCCGTTGGGCTCAACAAAAGGTAGTCGGAAGTGTCATCTCAAAATATAACTGAATTAATTAATGTTTTTGTGCATAAAATAGTGCTTTGGGCAACAAATGATATAGATCAGGGTTTATGTGGTACAGTTTCTATAAAACAATGGTAGTTTGCAGCGTGATCGGCTGTAAAAGCCGCAGAGAAAGATGCGAAGAAAATGTAACCTTTCACAAGTAATTATACTATTTTATACCTTTATCTAAGCGTATTATGTGTTATTTCATTGGTACCATTATGTTTCATTCAAAATCTTGTAAAATAAAGCGATTAATATTGAAATAACAACGTTGTTTACATTGGTGATTTTAGGTTATAAAGTTTTTGTCGACGTTATTATCCGCCTAAATTACGTAGGTCGTTTATTGGAAGCTGTCAGAAATGTTTAAATCTGTTCTTAATTTAGCTTCCCTGCAATCAATTTAGGGATACCAGCTAATAGGATTTTACAGTAGCCCAATTATTTGGTAATTTAGTGTAAAAATAACACTTGTCATTATATAAAATACTTATAATGCTAGCCTAGGGTGAATTTTATTGTATTTAAATTTATGTAGCAGCAAAATTGTAGTATTTCTTAGAAATGGACAAGCAATATATAATTTTCTTTTCTAGGTTTCCACTAAATTATTCCACCCGAAATAAGTGGATAGCAGCGACAGGTCGGAAAAACTGGAAGCCGTCTAAAACAGCTGATTGTGTTCAAAGCATTTCGAATTGCATTGCTTCCGCAAAACACTATCAAGAGTTTATGTGATTAAGACCACTACGCCAAACAGAAAAGAAAGTATTAGAAAAGTATACACAAAATTAATATTATTCAAAGGTCAGTAAGTGCCCCGATCAGGTTCCTGTCCTATCTTTAAAAAAATATTATATGTATAATAAATGTATGAATGTATATTTGTTTGTCATTTCGTTCTTTAGTGGAATTATTTTTTCGCCTTACATATATGTAATTGAGTAGTTAAGAAAGTGCATCATCAATTTTAATTAGAGAACTTCCGTGAGTCGGACATATTGAAATATAGTAACTCGCTCACGTCTTTAAGGTTGAATTTCGCTCAACATGTTTCAGACCAATACGTCGTCCGTAGTCAATAAGAACCAGTCGCGATGGCAGCTTGTCTAGCACTGCCTGCTAAATAAATGTTGGCGGCGGCTGTGGCGAGGGTCCGTTTATTATATTTCAATATATCTGAGACTCACGGCAATTTTCTAATTAAGTAAAATCGCATCTACACACTTTAAACCTATACTTACACGCCAAACCACTCAAATGTCAGAAAGGTATGGAAAGCTATCTCGCTTGCACAAGCATGACAAGCACCATAAATATGGTAGGTACATGTTTTGTTAACTCGTCGTCTACCGGTCCCTGGGATCCTAGGGATCATATCAGAAAATGCTATAATATTGTTTATTTTTTCGCCGGGAGGCGACGGCTATACCTATTAGTAACAATAACTTGTACCCAATTTCGGAGCATTATACCTACAATAACTTCCACCTAATAATTAACTTATACACTTTAACGAAGTTATTTAGCATGGAATACCGCAAAGAAACACTGGGTGCCGAGCGATTCTCTAACTTGCCGGTCATATGTCATTATACATGTAAGTATACTTTTTTCAATTATTTCAAACAAACAACTTACTCTATCGCTCATACCAGATAATTACATAATGCCTATAATGAGTCGAAATATACAAAATAAACAAAAGCCATGGGGTAATTTTAGTAACATGGTCACCCCACGGGAGGTATGTACTCTGTTGTCGTCCCTCGTTGCGGCACGCGTATAGCAGCTCTTTAGAAATATTTATACTCTAAGCGTCCTATGTTATGTGCACCCGTAAACGTCAGTTTACTTGGTCTAATTATGACTGTACATTGTTCAAAAATATATATAGGTATTGTCCCCGACAGATGAAAAATCAATCCTAACACGAGGGGTTAAGATGATCGCTTATATGTCCGGCGATGTAGCATTCGCCCCGACTGTCAAGTTTGTAAGTGCGAGAGGGACGAATGCTATATGTCTGACATATAGCTTAGCCCCTCTGTCAATTCCATACATTTAATAACCTAAAAGTTCACTTCCTCCCTTGCTTCGCTTCTTATCGGCCAGGGACTGTACACCAATAATGTTCTAATTTCGTATATTACTAAACCTCTTTCAAATCATTAGAATTTTCGTTTGCGAGATGTGTGCGCACCGTTAAACTGGACAGAGGAACACCGTGCCTTTACTATGAGTTTACATGATCGTACTCGCTAGCGACTGCGTAAAAATTTGTATGGGCAAAAGTACAGCGCCTCTGGCGGTTACGCAATAGAACTAAGAATCGGCATACTAAATCGTTTACGCAATCGCTAGCGAGTACGGTCATGCAAACTCATGGTAACGGCACAGAGGGGCTACTACGAACTTACAAATCAGAACTTCGTATCATGCCATTTACTCATATAGTGTATAAAACGAGAGTGAAACGGACGGCACGATACGAAGTTCGGATTTCGAAGTTCAGAGTACAGTTTATATTTGACATTGCTCATTTCTTTGGCTCGGATATTTACCTTTGCTTGGATAATATTAAACGGTTCGAAATACATTAAAACGGTATTTACGTATGACGTGGGATGAAAAAAAACTTGCCGTCATGGTAAAATCGGCAAACTATAAAAGCGTCATGCATCGACGTCTATGATACTATGATATATCGTGAACGGTAACGGAAAAATCGTGACATGGACGTCCACGGGAAAGTATAAAAGCGCCCATTGTTTGGACCGCGCATTTATCGTCACGAATTACAATATCGTGGGGAAGACATTGAGCCTACGGGATATCGTGGACGTCCACGGCACGCCGTTGTTACCGATACGGTCCACGGTAGAATAAAAGCGTCTGTCTACATTTTGGGTCCCCTGTTTTATCGTGGCGGCAAATCGTGGACGTCCACGGTAAAATATAAAAGCGACCAATGGTGCGTATAGTATACGTAAAGCCCGCGGTAACATTGGGCCAAGGTATTGGGTCAGCCCGTTGGGTCAACGTGTAGCGACCCTTTTTTGGCTGTAAATGTTGGTAGTTGGCGTCAACACGCCAACGCTGGCTTACGAACCGAATAGTGTTGGCTTTTCGTGCACACATCAAACTATCTTGGCGTGCTTCGCAAACTGTGCTCGCGCGTTGGCGTCTTCTTGGCCCAACTGAGGGAGTGAGGGCCTAAGTTGATCGCTTATATGTCCGACATATAGCATTCCTCCCTTGCTGTCACGTACGTAAGTGCGAGAGGGATTCATATTTTTAGCTTTTTTTATGACTTGATAGGCTAAAAACGAATTGTTTAAAATTTGAAGCTTGTGGTTGTACTAGAACTACCTTAGAATTATGATGATCGGTCAATCGGTGTGTCAGTGACAAAACTAAGGAACTTTGACGGGCAATAGTTCTTAAACTACAAATTTAAATTGAATATTATCACTACATAGTATATAAAAAAGTCGCTTTCTCTGTCCCTATATCCCTATATCCCTATGTATGCTTACCTAAATCTTTAAAACTACGCAACGGATTTTTATGCGGTCTTTTTTTAATAGATAGAGTGATTGAAGAGGAAGGTTTATATGTATAATAATATCCATTAAATAGTGCACCCGTGCGAAGCCGGGGCGGGTCGCTTGTTAAGAATATATCTTGGTTATATTATGGCCCATATGTTACTGAAAATTCAGGGTTCAAGCTTTAGCCAGCACAAAATTACAGGATGTTGAAAATGGCCTGAATCGCGCGCTTCAAGAAAAGGATGGTACAGCCGTGCCTCATTGTTTTGTTCGACCTGTCAGGCTGTCGGGGGCACGGCTGTGCCCCCAGAGCCACAGGGCCATAATACCTTAATAATGTGTTATTAATTGTAAGTACCTACGCATTTCTTACGAATGACTATGAATTCGTCGCACTTGTGATAGAAACTGAGTCCTTGGTCGTCCGACACAAAAAAGTTCATAAAAGAGGTGTCGGCACCACTAATAGTCGTCTCAGGCGACCACAGGGCTGGCTCCAACTTTGACCAGCGGTTAAGTCTGGCGGTGCAAAGAGGCCGCCAGCGTCCTAGGTACCGTGCGGCAAGCGGGTGAAATAGGGGGTTTATACAGGTAGGTAGTTTAAACTCGTAGGTCTAGTCAGTAGTTATTTTCATATTTTGTTTTCTTTGAATATTCTACTAATACCATAGTATTAGCTGATAATATTATACCATTACAATACCTACATCTAAAATTGAAAAAGGCGGACGATACCTACAGATTTTTAAGATATTTTAGTCACGTGGAAGTTTGTAAAGGAATAAGTAAATAATACGTACGGCTACCTAACGAAGAGGAGTTTGATTTTACGGTCGAAACTCTTGGTCCATGGGGTCCCAGCGACGCACAAGTTACCTATTTACTGAAATCGCGAAGCGTTTGGTTGACGTAACTGGTGACCTAAGAGCCGGCGACTTCCTCGCACAACGTATCAGCATTGCGATACAGCGAGGAAATGCTGCCTGCATCCTCGGCCCAATGCCCCAAAGGCCTGTATTAGATTATGTTAGTTTTAGTATTATTTAAGTTATTGTTATTTAACTATTATTACCGATTGTAAATCAATAAATAAAAACTTGGTCAGCCATTTATTCTTCTTTTAAACTCAGCTAAGTAATCATCTCAATATAGGTCGTGTATGCATCATAGCTCAGCTTAACAATGAGTGCACGTATAAAATTAGATATTCAATAACAAGAAGGGGGTCGGATTCGCCATTTTGGATATTCGGTCGGGCGAGGGGGAGCGCGCATGCGTAGCGGGGCGCCCGCACCCTGACTGTAGGGCCGGGACCTCAGCAAGTGTGATGTCAAAAAACACGTTATTCTCTCCCCTCATTCCACTAACCCAGTACGTCTTAATAAAAGGGATTATTGATAAAAGCTCGCCTTCCTGTCAGCCATCAACAGTAGCCCCACATCTGCATACTGCATTCGTATTCGGTGCAGTGATAGTTATACGCCTATCTTCCGGATTACGGAGTGTGATAGCATAGCAGTGATAAAATTTCATTAAGTAACTTTTTTATTTCACAGTGTGGAATTGCGAACTTTTCTCGCAATTAAAATAGACATATTTGTGAACCGTTTACAAGTAAATTATGACAACGAACCATTCAGAATATGTGAGTTCTAAATAGATTCGTACCTAAGTGCGTGTTGTGATAGTGCACTCATTGAGCAGGGTTGCATCGGCGAATAAAGCATAATGGGATGACCGGAAATACGGATTCATGGAAAAGGTTTGGCGTCGAGTCGGTCTCCATTCCTCCCGGAAGAAGAGGGATGGAAGCGGGACGAGCCAGGAAGTGACGTCATCCGTTCCACCTGAAGCCGAGTATCAGAATATACATACGTTGAGAACAGCTGATTTGATAAGACAAAGACAGGGGGAGGAGAAGTCGACGCTCCGGTCGTCTTATATTATAAGGAACGGGGATAATTTTATACTTGTTGAGAGGAGACGTCGTCGCCGACGAAGGAGTGGTACTAGGGCATCATCAGGAAGCAGGCACCACACGCCACCGGTGGAGGAGAACACACGAACGGAGCAAAAGAGGCGGCCGCCGGCTCGGCTGAAGATCTTTGGCATACAATGGCCATTGCACTCTAGTGACTCCAGGTACGTATACCGCTATATCAGAGGTCACCACGATTTTTAACGCATAAGATTCCCTAACATCGAATACCTATCAAAAAACACATCATGATTTATGTTGATGGTAGGTAGTTAGCACGTCACTAATCGTAATCACACTTCGCAATATTGCATTCGCCGAGACATATGAAAAGCTCTATTCGTTTTGCTCCATTGATGTGTAAATTCGTAAACTTAAAAAGTACCAATAGATACATGTGAGAGAACTTTGGCATAGAACAAAAACACCTATTTTGTCTCATCCTCACCCCCTAATCATCAAAATCAAAATCATTTATTCTGCAAATAGGCCACAAGGGCACTTTTACATGTCAAAATAAATATTACAACATCAGTAAAGTTAGAGATGTATAAGGTCTCAAAATTAAACAAGGAGTATAAAGAAATTAATATAATATCCCAGAGATGTACATGGTCTCTGAGCGTCAAAATTTAAATGAATTTAATATTGTTAGAGATGTATATGGTCTCTAAGTCACTGATAATAAAAACGAATCCACAACAGGATGATGTCTCTCGTCAATCCCCTATAAAAAGACACTAGTATTAACGTAGTCACTACGTCCAAGCAAGCATGAACAGACCGGACTCCACAAACAGCACCCGATCACGAGTATGACGCGTAAGTTTCATTGTAATCCATTCAATCGTTTTTGAGCGATTGAGTAACAACTATCCAAACGTCTAAACTTTCGTATTGATAATATTACTAGCTTTTGCTCGCGACTTCCTTCGCGTGAACTTCTACTGACTATTCCTTCCCCTTGGTAGATAAATTCTGCAGGTTAGGTTATAAACTACTGAACTTTGAGTGACTCACTCAAAAGTTACTCAAACGTTTTTACAACCTTACAAAGTTCCTTAATTATTTATATGAATATAGCAAGTGAAATGGACCCTCTTGTACATGAAAGGAGGCATGCGTCCTAAAGTAGGATGAAAGAGGCGGATAATGAAACAAAATGGGTATGATTTATCAATACCTACCAGCATACAACATATTATATATTAGGTACTGACCAAGAAAGTCAGACGTTAAATACACATTTCATTCCAGCATTACGTACGAATTATTCTTGATGATTTCTTATACTATGTAACAAAACACTAATGTCTGCTAAGAAACTACCTCATCACATACATCAAATACATAGAGCAACATACAAAAGAAAATTATTTAATTATTTCTTAAATAGCATAGTAGACACTAATAAATAGTGATAGTGCATAGTAATAGTCATGTATGTGAATTTAGTTGCCGAAGAGACTCCGATCCCACAGTCAAACTGTGTAAACCGTTTTGTGGGACAGACACTAATTGTAAAATTGTACCTCTTTATAATAATAATAAAAAAAAAACATTCATGTAGATAGTGGTGTCATGTTTCGATGTTGCGTACATCTATCTACACATACTTTCTTGTTCGATCACGTTACCCAATTCCCTATTTCCGAGTCTTAGTACTGACATGCTCGATGTAGCGGCTACAGGGGAAAACATATTATGCTTGAATCGAACAAAAACTTCGATGTTTTTCGAATTGCAACGTGTTAGGAGTCCTAGATTATAATCCAAGATCTGTAATGACCTACAACAATATGACACGCTCTACTTTCAGTGAAAACCTTGGGCACAAATTGTTGATGAGTCAATGCTAACAATAACCGTCTACGTCCAATCTATTTAATCTCCTATTTTATAAACAGTAAAGTTATTAAGGCTCGATGGGTTAGCAAGTTTTGGCTTAAAACGCAAAACGCAAAGGCTGTAAGTAAGTCAGTACCTAAATAACGCAAATCTATTATGTTTTGACGATTATGCATGTAATTAATAGAACTTTAGGTACTGAAATGCGCTAAATATTCACATTCACAGGATTCGCTTTGGTTTTGAGATAACTAAGCTCTAAAAGTCACAAAATATATCCGAACGAAATCATTCATAATAATAGCTTATCATAATTAATTGGTAGCGACAGGCTCAAATTATTGAGTTGTGCAAGTAGTAAATAATCTACATTAACTTCGATTCGACTTTGCCGAATTCATCTGTGTTAATGGCACGTCTCTGACATACCAAACGTCAAATATCATGATATTTACGACTGTCTAGTCTCGCCTCATGATACGTTCTTATTGCAACTTGACCCTACGATTCGTGACAACTATGTGCATATTCGGAGCTCAGACTTACACTGGTTCATCTGAGACGAATTTTCGTACGTCAGCGGGCATTGTAAATATCTACATGATTCTGGATCTATAAAATTCGACTTCCACCGCCGAATTTATCAATTTAAGGGATGATGAAGGGATAAAAAGTATCCTATATGTTAATCCAGGCTATAAACTCGTTGCATACCAAGTTTCATTATAATCCGGTCAGTCGTTTTTGCGTGATTGAGTAACCGAACTTTCACATTTATAAAATATTAGTGGGAATAGTGGGAATTAGTGGTATTTTTAGGCCCTCAGATGACACAGTTATCACACTCGACCACTCTAACAACGAAAACATATCAATTATAGGTAGACGAAGTTCAAGGCACTGGTTTGTCAATGTTGACAGCGACTAACATAATTAAATCACTCATTTCAAACTTGTTTCAAACAGTTACAATGGGTTGAGGAATTTTTGGTTATTTGTCGCTAGTCCCCTAAGCACTTTTATACCCTCCATTTTTCCACATATTATTTGTTCATTGTAAATTTTTTGAATGGGGTCCTTTTTATTCTGCTTCCAATTATACGCTTACCAATTTTCAAGCCTTTAAGTCACGAATTGAAGGTCTTCTCATACAAAGTTCGATCCCTCTTTTCACTCCCTTCCATCCCTAATCTGTATGTTTTTTATAAACTATAACCTGGCCGAAGATCCATTAAACTTATTAGTGAAGGTTGTACTGAAATCTATTGGCTAGTTTTCACGTGATGCCTAGACAAATAAACAGACAGATAAACAGACACAAATTCTAAAAACCGTTGAAATGGGTTCTGTTGTCGATTCTAAGACCCCTCAATCGATATTTTTGCTAATATCTTCAATGTACAGATTTTCGAACCTTTACAGCTTTATTATATGTATGTACAGATCGATAGATTATGAAGTGTAGGATTGCAGCTGACTCTTAAGTACCTTTGCGTGAAAAACCAGCCGTTCCGGGATCTTTTGTTTTAGATTTAGTTAGATTTTTATTGTATTGATTGTTCCTAGCGATTTTGTGTTTTTACTGTTATTGCCCAATAGTTGCCATTGACACCTAACGTTCATCTATAAGTATTGTCTTTTATTAAAACTGAAAGTGTCGAGCACTGGGACGTTTACCTTAAGTAGTAAGAGATATAACAAAAAATACTTACCTACACATAAAATGTATTTTATGCAACAGTTGTATAACAGTGGTCAAAAAAGGCAAGTGGCGTGGGTTATCTACACTTTTTGAGCACATAAAAGAGGATTTACTATATGGGTGTAGATAAAAATGTTAATGCATATTTCGTACTTGGAATGGTATCTTGAAATAAATACGATTCGCTCTGATCGCTGTCCCCTCATCTAGGGGACATCAAATATTACAGTCTAGGACCGACACAGTTGTTAAAATTAAATTAAAACGTCAGACTTTGAAACTGACCCACAACTGACCTTCTGTTTGAAGCAAACAAAGCATTAGAACTGCCTGTAAGCGAATGTAAATAGCCCTGAGTGGCTACCGCGAACTGAAAACGAACGAAGTTCGAATATCGGTTTATAGATATTTATTACTCATAAGAACACAATAGTTCACTTAAATGAGATACAAAATTAGCTTAAAGTAACATGTTCCAACACATCTTAATAAATATTATCATATATATATGATTTGAACTTAGTTTTAAATAGTATTCCTGATTTTACTTATTTTATATCTCCCTCTCTGCCGCACGAATTAGCAAGTGCGACAGAGAGGGATATATTCGTTTTCGGTTCGCGGTAGGTAGCCCTTCTGAGCGCTTTGAAACCTGAGTTACATCTGAGAACTCAGTAATTAGTAGGTTGTTTTTCGTGAACTATCGACAGTCTCGCTACATGAGCTATATAACATCTACTTATATAGCTCACGTAGCGAGAACTTCGGGATTTCAGGTTCAACTAGCTTAAGCATTCTTCTTGTCCGTCTAGGCAATTTCTTTGGGGTCATCAGTTCAGTTCAGTGCTGTGGCAACTACGACCACAATGACTCCTTATAGTATGGCATCCTCCTCCAGAGATTTGATGTGTTAAGTGGCACGTCATTAAAAGTGTAAAAGTTTATAGGTACCGGATAATTGTGCCCGATACGATCCCAACAAGTCTAATTTATACCCATTTTATGCCTGACTGAACTGACGTCACGTAGGACCGTATTTCGCTCGATCTACGGACAGACTTTAATAACTATATATACATATTAGATGAGCTGGGAACGAGGACTAGTACCTACTTCTAGTGTTTCATGTTTAATTCAGTGTTTTGCGAGTTCTCTTTTCCGCTCGGTTCAACGAACGAGCCGAATGAAATGCCTAGACGTAAATGCAAATAAAACACGTAAAGTACAATTCTAAACATAATGGCCCTTGCTGAATGAAAATGCAAGAGCAAACAAAACTAATTAAGGGGTAGTTCCAATTTTCATGTAGGAACAAAAGCAAATATTATAAAAAGTTTGCTGTTTGAAGTGCGATCATACGTTTTTTAATTAACAAATAGTTTTCAACGTGGGGGATATGTAGGTATTTCGCGTATCTATATATGTTTAATAATGTAATTTTAAGGGATTGTAGTGCTACCTTATGCTAATTGCTATTTTAAATAAATGTTGTATAAAAAAGGAGTTCTGAAATCTTTCAATCGCGTGATCTGATTATTTGAAACAAGGTGCTTTCAGCACAATCACGTAGGAAATGCTGCCAGCATTTAAAATTTGTAATTCTTTTATTTCTACTTTTAATAATTTAAGTTAGGTATTGTTATGATTTTTTGGTTTATTTTATGTATAGTTTTCCTGTAAAATATACATTCACATATTAATGTAGGTAATGTAATTTCATAAAAAACTTATAAATCCATATTTTTTGGAGATAAGGGGGGTGGGGGGTGTATTTTTTTTTACATATTCCCTCATAAATCGAAAATGACATCAGAAAGTGTAACTCAAGCTCTTTCATATTGACAGCTCACTAGAGATATTCACTAGACTCAAATTTTCAACCACTTTTTACCTGTAATTTTTCACAAAAAATCAAATGAAATCATTAAAAAAATCATGTTCTATGCATCTGGGTGTTCTGGGTTACCTTTCTTTATAACTATTCCATTCAAATCGATTTCTAAAAATGAAAAAGAGGTCCCATTCACCCCGCTCTCGCCGCGCACAGAGGACGAATCTGACTTCCATCTACATCTGAAAATAATCACCGCGGAAAACTCTATGGCAAAGAATGGTCTATGGTAGGAAATTCCCATGCTTGTAACCCGATGAGCACAGTTATTTCAGAAATCTACGGTTTAGCAACTCTACTATTGTACTTACCCCAATGAATATTATCATATTTTGAAAACGTCCTATCATCATACATCCAAAGAACCTTATGTAGTTTTTTTTGGTATGGCATTGCACTGATTAGCCAATGACGCGTTATTAGGAATAAAAGTTAGGGAAACAGGAATATGAAATTATAATGAAACGAAACGACAATTTGGAAAAGGATAAAAGGATTGGGATAACAAAAATACGGACAATGTTAACGTGTGTTTCTTTCAATATTGAAGCACATATAGGACAGCTAACAAGCCGTATTAAATGGGATCCAAGAGGAGTCGACCAAGCACACGTATTTGTGTCAGGTTTTTCCAAAGTGACTCAATACATTCAGTGTCGTTACCCTTAGTCAGTACTACTAACTTAGTAGGTAATCTAATGTAGCAAATTTTTGGCATTTCCTATGTAAAAAATACCAAACGTCTTACCCGGAGCTCGACCCACTCTTTTTTTTGTTTTCAGTGGAATCTTTAGATAGGAGGATAAGAAACCCTGACATGTGATATTGACAATTATGAATAAAAGAATCATTATCATCCTCCTAGCGTTATCCCAGAACAGTTGCATCCTGAAGGATGTCCGAGGTCCGCTACCCAATCCCAAGATTTGGCGTAGGCAGTAGTTTTTACAGAAGCGACTGCCATCTGACCTTTCAACCTGAGGGGAAACCAGACCTTATTGGAATTGGGCTTGTCAAGTGAGTGGGCAAATTGACTGTTAGAAGTACTCAAGCCGCCCGAAAGCCTCTAACTTGGCTTAACGACTGCTATCATAGTCAGCAGCCGGGATCAACGGCTTAGCGTGCCTTCCAAAGCACGGGAGCGTTCATTTAATAACCACTCAAAGAACTGACCTGGGTCGACGTTGCTTAACCTCGCATACCGCACGCACGCGGTACGTGGGCGCCGTTGGGCCACGAGCGCTCCAATTATGAATAAAAGAATATGAGTATGAATAACGAACCATAATAAAAATTGCTAATAATTATGAGAACTCCGTGGTCTATGTAGTTAGATTAGTAGGAATACCTGTACTCTAAGGGAAATTCCTAATAGACCAAGAAAATTAGCGGAACCTGGACATAATTCGATAACCCGTTGTTTTTATTACTTTATCGGATATTAATGTTTAGTATGAAATATTAATTGGATATATTAAGTAAAAAATGCGTGATCGTAACGTATTAAAAAAAAATCGTGAGTTATCGTACACTACCTAACTTTTTTCTACAGGCAAAATAGGTAACCAAATACCATGTTAGTATAATTTTGAGGTGGATTCAAATGCGATCACTGAATAGCAAAATTAACCTGAAACCAAATTCGCAAGTACGTTTTTTTTCACAGATTCCATCTGATCTCAATATCTAGATAGGCAAAAATGGTAACTATGATGGTTGTATCTGTTTAAGCTATATTGTGTCTGTTTAGACATTTCAGACCAAAATTAAACATTAATTTGTAACGTTTTAATAATAATGTATTTCTCAGTAGGCAAAAATCGTAACTGTGATTTTTTTGTTTAATAATAGCTTTTTGTGTAGTATAATCATGTTTTCATCAATATTAAACATATTAATGTCACGCTTAAGAAATTGAAAATCAAATTGAAAATACGTGCGAACTTGTCGTGGAGCGGGATGCATGCGGTGGGTGCGGGATTAGACCAAGAAAATTAGCGAAACCTGGACATAAAAGATAACTGTAATTTTCTTTTTCTATGATATGAAGTATTGTTAGTTTTACTTAAAATAATAGAAATTAAACATTTTAAGGTTGCGCGTCACTGTAAAAAAACCGAAAAACTAAATTTTAAACATATTTTGATTTCATAAGTACAGCATAATATGTAACTACGTAAAAGTACCTCTATTATGATATGACGCTTGCATTCCAGTTAAATAAATCAAAATTAAACTAATTAATCAATCGGTACTATCATTAATAAAGAACTTTCGGTAAGTTACACATTTTCTGCCTTATCTTATCAGGCATTATAGATAACTGTAATTCAACAATTTATTCTGAATAGTATATTATGTGTGTTGATAAATTATTAAAAATTAAACAAATTCTCTTTGCGGATCTCTAAAATCACAAATATTGGTAATTATTGGAAAGGCAAAATACGTAACTACTTCAAAAGTGTTTAATTTATGCCATCAACATATTACTAGCACTAAAAGAAACAAATTAAACAAAAAATATCCACGATTATCAATTAATTGTTATCTTCTCTTACTTGCGTTTTAATATGAACATTATGTCTTGCAGAATACGGTCGTAATTTCTTTGTTTCTCAACTCACGGCCGTGCTGTCGCTACTCGCGAGCTATTCTCGTGTGGTAGTCGGCTCGTACATTCATTTATTATAGGCTTTTAGTCAATGATTGTCAAACATTTATAAGCACGTGGGGTGCACCACGGTTCGGCTGGGGCGGATATTTATTGAAATATTGTGTTTATTAAATCGATAACAACTAAATTGTTCTAAATGAGATATATGATTTAGTGTTGGGTAGGACATGAAATTAAAATGAGTGAAGCAGTACCTTATTTCCAAAAATGAGGTGATTGAATGTCCTACTTCAAATGAGGTGAGGTAAGGTACCAACATATACTTAGTATCTGTTAGCAGCAAAAACAGGGCTTTTTTGAGATGTAGTGTATATGATAGTCACCAACCACTTTCATGCATTTTACTTATACTTAAGTTCATATAAAAATGGTATTTATTGTAGAGGCTGTTTTATTTTGGAATGCCCAGTCAGGTGAATCAAACCAATAAGAAGTTAGGAGATTCTCAGTAATTCCTTTGATTGGCACTGCAAAAGATTTGATATCCATAGACTTATATAATATGACAACCCAATAGTAAACCTCATAATTAACACTAAACACGTAATATACTCATAAGTACTCAAGATCTACAGCAGTATAGTTATTATTCCAACTTGATAATTTGAGTATGCTTGGGTAATTAAAAAAAATCACATAGATTAGACCCATACTATCACTACAAGATGTTATCATTTGAACTGACATATAAATAATTAGCTTACTAATGATATAACATCAATGAGGCGGAATAAAAACAACATTAAAAGTAATTCCGGAATCGTATGTCGCAGTCCAAAATGCAAACCACATCAACAGTACAAATACAGCCACACTACAAGGTACATACACAGATATTCATGTATCGGCTAAATGTCTCTACCGAGGCTGATACAAATATAAATTAAATAAACAAACCTCAGAAACAAAGAAGCATCCCAAAGTGATAAAGCTTTGTCAGATTGTCAATGTCAGATTCAGAACTTGTTTGAATCTGACATTGTCAAAATTGAATTGCGTTCCTTTTGCCCTTTTTTGACCACTTTGAAAAGTGTTTTGTTAACCCATTTTTAAACCCACAAATTCGTGTGGTGTTTAAAAATGATATGGAGGTTGCTTTAAAACTTTTCCATTTAAATCTACCCTTGGTGAGACATTAGCTGTCAAAGTCATAACGCCCCCCCCCCCCCCCCTCTAATTTCCAAACTATGAAGTTTAAAATTCTGAAAAAATTAAGATGTGCATTAATAAACACACATATAATAACAAGGTAGATTTTACGGTTTATGTGTTTCCGCGGAAAAAGTGTCTTGCCTTAACAAAAGGTCGTAAGTGACGTGAGTTCCATATGAAGATACTTTCTTAGATTCAATGTATTGGTTAGTGATTTTAAATGTGGACTAGTAGGTGTTGGTACGGAACACTTCATTGTGTGTGATTCGACACGCACTTGGCCGGTTTTTATTTTAATAATTCAACAGCCAATTTATTTTCGTAAAGATTGTATAGATTTTATTCTATTATAATAACCATATCATATATATATATATATATATATATATATATATATATATGTGTGTCATTTTCGTAATCGCCACCCAGAGGAACCTCGAAGATGACACCCATAACGATTTTTAAGAAAAATAAATGTCCGCCATCTTGGATTTGAAAATGCATGTCATTTTTGTAAACTGCACCCCGAGGAACCTCGAAGATGACACCCATATTGATTTTTAAGAAAAATAAATGTCCGCCATCTTGGATTTGAAAATCCATGTATTTTTAGCAATCGGTACCTCGAGGAACCTCGAGAATGACACCCATATCGATAATTAAGAAAAATAAATGTCCGCCGTCTTCGATTTCGAAATGCATGTCATTTTCGTAATCGGCACCTCGATGAACCTCGAAGATGACACCCATATCGATTTTTAAGAAAAATTAGTGTCCGACATCTTGGATTTGTAAATCCATATCATTTTAGTAATCGGCGCTTCGAGAAACCTCGAGAGTGACACTCATATCGATAACTAAGAAAAATAAATGTCCGCCATCTTGGATTTGAAAATCCATGTCATTTTCGTAATCGGCACCCCAAGGAACCACAAAGGTGACACCCATATCGATTTTTAAGAAACATAAATTTCCGCCATCTTTGATTTAAAAATGTTAGGTAGGTAGTAGATAAGTTAGGTAGTGTACGATAACTCACGATTTTTTTTTAATACGTTACGATCACGCATTTTTTACTTAATATATCCAATTAATATTTCATACTAAACATTAATATCCGATAAAGTAATAGTAACCAATACATTGAATCTAAGAAAGTATCTTCATATGGAACTCACGTCACTTACGACCTTTTGTTAAGGCAAGACACTTTTTCCGCGGAAACACATAAACCGTAAAATCTACCTTGTTATTATATGTGTGTTTATTAATGCACATCTTAATTTTTTCAGAATTTTAAACTTCATAGTTTGGAAATTAGAGGGGGGGGGGGGGGCGTTATGACTTTGACAGCTAATGTCTCACCAAGGGTAGATTTAAATGGAAAAGTTTTAAAGCAACCTCCATATCATTTTTAAACACCACACGAATTTGTGGGTTTAAAAATGGGTTAACAAAACACTTTTCAAAGTGGTCAAAAAAGGGCAAAAGGAACGCAATTCAATTTTGACAATGTCAGATTCAAACAAGTTCTGAATCTGACATTGACAATCTGACAAAGCTTTATCACTTTGGGATGCTTCTTTGTTTCTGAGGTTTGTTTATTTAATTTATATTTGTATCAGCCTCGGTAGAGACATTTAGCCGATACATGAATATCTGTGTATGTACCTTGTAGTGTGGCTGTATTTGTACTGTTGATGTGGTTTGCATTTTGGACTGCGACATACGATTCCGGAATTACTTTTAATGTTGTTTTTATTCCGCCTCATTGATGTTATATCATTAGTAAGCTAATTATTTATATGTCAGTTCAAATGATAACATCTTGTAGTGATAGTATGGGTCTAATCTATGTGATTTTTTTTAATTACCCAAGCATACTCAAATTATCAAGTTGGAATAATAACTATACTGCTGTAGATCTTGAGTACTTATGAGTATATTACGTGTTTAGTGTTAATTATGAGGTTTACTATTGGGTTGTCATATTATATAAGTCTATGGATATCAAATCTTTTGCAGTGCCAATCAAAGGAATTACTGAGAATCTCCTAACTTCTTATTGGTTTGATTCACCTGACTGGGCATTCCAAAATAAAACAGCCTCTACAATAAATACCATTTTTATATGAACTTAAGTATAAGTAAAATGCATGAAAGTGGTTGGTGACTATCATATACACTACATCTCAAAAAAGCCCTGTTTTTGCTGCTAACAGATACTAAGTATATGTTGGTACCTTACCTCACCTCATTTGAAGTAGGACATTCAATCACCTCATTTTTGGAAATAAGGTACTGCTTCACTCATTTTAATTTCATGTCCTACCCAACACTAAATCATATATCTCATTTAGAACAATTTAGTTGTTATCGATTTAATAAACACAATATTTCAATAAATATCCGCCCCAGCCGAACCGTGGTGCACCCCACGTGCTTATAAATGTTTGACAATCATTGACTAAAAGCCTATAATAAATGAATGTACGAGCCGACTACCACACGAGAATAGCTCGCGAGTAGCGACAGCACGGCCGTGAGTTGAGAAACAAAGAAATTACGACCGTATTCTGCAAGACATAATGTTCATATTAAAACGCAAGTAAGAGAAGATAACAATTAATTGATAATCGTGGATATTTTTTGTTTAATTTGTTGCTTTTAGTGCTAGTAATATGTTGATGGCATAAATTAAACACTTTTGAAGTAGTTACGTATTTTGCCTTTCCAATAATTACCAATATTTGTGATTTTAGAGATCCGCAAAGAGAATTTGTTTAATTTTTAATAATTTATCAACACACATAATATACTATTCAGAATAAATTGTTGAATTACAGTTATCTATAATGCCTGATAAGATAAGGCAGGAAATGTGTAACTTACCGAAAGTTCTTTATTAATGATAGTACCGATTGATTAATTAGTTTAATTTTGATTTATTTAACTGGAATGCAAGCGTCATATCATAATAGAGGTACTTTTACGTAGTTACATATTATGCTGTACTTATGAAATCAAAATATGTTTAAAATTTAGTTTTTCGGTTTTTTTACAGTGACGCGCAACCTTAAAATGTTTAATTTCTATTATTTTAAGTAAAACTAACAATACTTCATATCATAGAAAAAGAAAATTACAGTTATCTTTTATGTCCAGGTTTCGCTAATTTTCTTGGTCTATAAGTAAATACTTAGGTAGTCAAATAGTTACATTTCAATGCCTGTCATATGTCATATTAGACCATCTTGGCAGAACTAGCCAGTTGAGGCGGCTTGATATCTATAGATGTATAGGTAGAATTGCAATCTCACTGGCTTGAAAAGTTACTTCGCATATACAACGAACTTTTTGGCCTCAGAAAATTCTGTTTTGTACAAAAGAAAAACCGGCCAAGTGCGTGTCGGGCCGCGCACAGTGTAGGGTTCCGTAGTTGCCCATCTATCACGTCACCGGTCATATGCGGAATTACGGACCCGTAGAACGATTTTTACTGATCTTAGTACTGATGATGTACTTTTTTGAGATGTTGTGTTGTATAAATATTTTTTTAAACTATAAGGGTTCCTGGTTTACTACGGAACCCTAAAAGCGGTCAGTCAACGTTACGTGAAAGAGTCCTCACAAACTGTAGCTCTTACCGCCCTGAACTGAAAACCCGCGCGATGTGCTTTGCTTACTTTTGGATCCGCCCAGCGCCATCTAGTGGTGTTTAGAGAAACCATGTTTTCAACCTAATTAATGACCCCATATCTCGGCAACCCCTTGACCAATTTGGCGCATGTTCGAAATTAAAGAACGTATTTATCTGACGTCTGTCTCATGCTCAAGTTATCATACATACAATCCCAAAAAATTTCGCTCGCTTCGCACGCTTGTTCAAATTAACCCAATGGACGCCATTCTTCATGTTCAGCACACGGCAACTCAATTTGTATAAGAGATTGAATACGAACCTTATTGTAAAGCACGAAGGTCACTTTGACAACTACGCTATAACACCTAAGTGTTAAACGCTATTGTCGCCGTAGGCACGACAACACGCAACACCTTTGTGTTAATGGCGTCCAAA
The DNA here is from genome assembly GCA_963556455.1 of Epiblema foenella. NCBI lineage: Eukaryota > Metazoa > Arthropoda > Insecta > Lepidoptera > Tortricidae > Epiblema > Epiblema foenella. The sequence continues at coordinate 7,261,803 of OY747113.1, read as the reverse complement.
GGGTTAAGTAGGAAGAGACTGACTGGAAATGACAGTTGCTAGTTGGTTTTTTTTCAGGCACACTTCGATCACACGACGTTTCTGCCGCGGACGCCGCTCCCGCGATGACAACGAGCTCTACCGCTCCAACAGCTTCAAGTTCGAGCGCTTTTCTCGCGAGCAGCCGGCTGATGAGTTTGCATCAGGGTCTCAGGTCAGTGGGTACAGTTATTAGTGGTTCGCTCCGGAAAATGAACTGCCTATGTACTCGTTTTTACTTGTAAGTACATTATATATACCTAGTACCTAGGAAACCGCGAGCCGTTTGCTCAGCGTTTCCGCGGGACTCGGGAACAAGTACTAGCTAGAGCGATTGTTCGGCTCCCAAAACCCCTCCCTCTTTAGCAAATATCATCGACATTGCTAGAGCCGCCGAGGTTCGCGATAAAATAAAAATAGGTACAAGACTTGCACGTGTAAAGATTAGATAGATATAACCAATATCGCTGATTTCCAACCTGTACGTGAACTCAAAACCGACTATGATATTACAGGAAAACCGTAGAAAATTCCTTTTACACGATGTTTACGTCGAAATAAATTCTCTTTATACTGGCATCTTTATGAAATTGAGTCTCATAGACGGGTGGCTGGCGGGACTTAAGGATACGCCGGTATTCGTGCCGTGAAAGCGTTACCCTCTTATCTAGATGAGCCATCTTCTCTACAAAGGCGCTTTACAGAGCCGCTGGAAGGAAAGGCGAAACTTGAATGGGAAGCCGTATATTGAACGGGGACAATATCGTCGCCTTTCCTTGATTATTGAGTTGGAGCAGAACGGGCAACTCGTTTAATATATGTCTACTTAGCTATGGCATAAACTGTTACTAGAGAAAAAGCTAAACCTCTTCAAGTACTGTTAGATGCATAAAAAACTAACTCCCCTTACAAACACACAAGTTTATATATTATGCAGAGGTCAGGGTCAGGGGCGCATATATGTAGGTATAGGTACCAGCCTAAACTCCTTTGTTAATGATGAGATGACAGACATAGAACATAGTTTTGTACTGTCATTTAACGGCAACTAATACTGTTTTGTATTTCATTCAAATTCAATCTGATTATCATGTTTTTCATTTAAATTTAATTAGACATATTTCGTTCCCATTACCCCCTTAGTTAGAAAAATTACCAAGCCTCTGCTAACTAAAACGTGTTTTGTCCCTTTCTTACAGATCCAAATGTCAAAGTGACATATAAAGTCAAACGAATTTTAACTAAAATAGTTTTTATGAACGTTTTTATGAATAATGTCTTTTCTGCCGTCTCAAGAAGAAAAACCATAAGTGACATTTTTTGCAAAATGGACTTATTACCAGCCTTGTAATCAGGAAAAAAAATGTGATCTTTCTCTCTAGGAGATATAGTACTATATCTTTTGTAGATCACGATTTAGACAACCACAAGTGCATAATTTACAAGAAATCTAAAGTTTTTTGGCTTTATCTCGAAACTTACTTCTTGTCACTTATGGTTTTTCTCCCTGAGACGGCAGTTTTGTGTTTTGATGCTGCAGTAGCGCCATCTTTTAAATTTTTAAGACAGTATCATGCAGTCAGCTAATTGTACACGCCATATTAAACGCCATCTAGTATTGAGTAGTACAACCAACAGAAACGCTACAGCAGCTGCGCTTGAAGAAGTTCCGAATATGTTTCCTAGGTGGCGCTTTTGTTAATATACCCAGCAGGTTTCGTCATTGGAATATAGATGGCGCTAATGTGCTTCATTTGAAGACCCTCGTTTCCATTCTTTGTGTTTTTGGGTATTTACACAAACAGAGTTGGTAACCTAAGGGGCTACAGGCTCTGATATGGAACTTTAGTATGTATGTAAGTACTTAATGCCATAATTTTTAATAAAAATCCAATACATCGAAAACATTGTAAATATTTATTACCTGCTAGCTGCTAGGGGTCGATGCGGTATTGCAACATAAATTGTGTGCACACGTTGTTCTGGGGAGGGAGATTAATATCATCTGTCCTATCAATTACATTGACGTGGTCACCGCTGTCCCCCTGACCACCTATCGAAAGAAAATGAGAGAAAAATTTGACGCATTTGTCTGTCAGGCTGCTATAATCAGGGCTGGCAACGCAATCCCTTTTTGTCGTCCTTTGGATCTCTGCGTTTTATTGGAATTTATTTCTTTCGCACGCTGAGTACCATGCCCCATGTTGTACTTGGGTGTTCCATTTCAGTAACTGGGTCCGAATGATATCGGATGGTGCGCTTTCGCTCTCACATGTTTCGTTATGAATTCGCTTCCAATCCAATGTCAAAACATCATCTTTATTTTCGAGAATTGGTCGGGTTTGTGTTACTTTTGTCTATTACTCGTACTTACTTAAGATATTTTTTAATTTCAAAAGGGTTTTTGTTTTAAAGTGTAGATACCTATCATTCAATATTTGCTTATGAGTGTATAGTGTAATGCATTGGTTTGCCGAAACATTTACGTGATTTAGGAACGTCTCGGAAAAAATACTCTACCTGGGTCGATTTAATTTTTTTTGTCTTTTCATCTGACTCTCCCCCAGTCTAGGAGACAGACACTCCTAATAAGAATATTTAGACGATGATACGCCTATGTAGGATGATTGTTGCAACGTTGTGGTTATATTGGATTATGGCGGCTGATACAGCTACGTTTATGGCTATTATACAATAATGGCGTTTATACAATCTAATAGCGGCGCGACATTTTTTGCCACATATGTCGCATATAAATTTTGGTTCAGGAAGTGAGGCGTTATTATTTAGACAGCGAAGCCGTTTCTGTTTAAGGTGTTCAAGCCACACTACGCCTCAAAATTGACTATGTGTAATTTTAAGTGACATTGTATATTGTGAAATAAATAAATCTAAATCTAATCTAAATCTACGTCACAGTCCACATAGGTACCTACTACATAAAATCACAATAAAAGTGATCCGACTATACACTACACTTTACCTACCTTTATCAGAAGTCTGAAACCTTCACCTTTCATAAAAGAAAGATTTATCGTATCATTTGGGCAGCCCTGCGATATAAATCACGTTATCCGGCGATCGCGATTGCCTCATCAACATACTAATGCGCGCCCCAGCTGCTCCCGTACTTTTATGAAACTGCTGTGTCCTAGCCAGGATTTACGATCAAATTCACTTTTTGCAACGAACATGTATTGCTTTTAGAGTTGTAAGTATCTTGTGTACAAGAACATGGAAATAACAACTGCAAAGTACAAATAGTTCGGTACACCATACAAAATATAAGGTGTACCTACCGCAATATTTGACCTCTCTGGGTGCTATATACTATATGACGCTGACTGTACTGAGAATTTCAAAAAATGCATGTGGGGAGTGCCCACCCAATTTTTTTCCTTTCTTTTATTCTAACACACCTTATTGTTTTTGAATAAAATGACTGTGACAAAAAGTGAGGTTCCGTTTTTGCTTTTTGGCCACGGAATCCTAATAATTAGGCATCGGTTTAATGTCGAAATTGTAATATAATTGCATTTAATTTCCATTACCTATATTTTCTCATCAAAACTATAGTTTATCGAATCTAAATCTGTTTTGCAAAATGCGAGTCTTAATAATTCATATTTACTTATTGATCACTAACACGTAACTAGTTAGGTATATACTATATAAAAAAAAAACAATTTTTAAGCACAATTTTTTTTCAGAGCTAGGTTATGTGTTTTCCCACCTTCGTTTGCCGTGATTTTTAAAATAGGTATAAATTGTTGTAAACCTACTCCCTGCTCGTAATCGACGTCTGAAAAGAAAAGTCTGGGAAACTTAAACGCTCAGAGTTTAAAAATGCCCACTTACCTTATGAGAAAAGTTTCCACATTTATATCTGCAAGGGCTGCCTTAGAAAAATTATTTCTTTTTGTTGTAGAAATAGGAGCTAGGACGTGTATGTGCTTAACTTATAACACGTCGTACAACAAAAAGAAATAATTTAATATCTAATTGGAACAATATGGTGACTATTTTGCAATACTTGAGCTTGATTATGGCAAATATGAGTTAGGGGTCAATGACTGTTAGGGCTTTCAGACAGTTTTGTCTTTCGGGAACTTATTTCCTCCTTTTTTCGAACAAAACGGGACTGCGCTACAATGCGGTATGTTCGATATTTTTACGGTACACTTTTAATGTATTGAATATGATTTAAATGTAAACTTCGTTCTCATGTCTATAATAACCAATAACAATTTTTGATAGCTGGACCTTACTCGACAGTGGCGCCAACTGGTGAGCACAAAAACGATAGCCCCCATTGAGGTCTCCAGCTATAGTGTGCTGCGAATCATATTACCGAATCGATTAAGTTGTCGAAATGTTTGATGTTTTATAAAGTAGACGGTAATTTTCGGCGATAACTTGCATCAATGCTTATATAATCAGCTACAAATGAAACTTGATACCTATTTTAAAACCTATCAGAATTATAGGAAAGCGTTTGTCAATCAATTGAATCAGAGTGGTATTGTTAGTACTACAGGCAGTATCTAATTTTATTATCCCGGATCACGATGCGAATGTTTTCATTAGTCCTGAGGACGCGGGGCTGCGTCGCACAGCCGGCGACGCCGCCGTGAACGCGCTACTCGGCGGTCTGAACTGCCGTCTCAAGAAGAAAAACCATAAGTGACATTTTTTGCAAAATGGACTTATTACCAGCCTTGTAATCAGGAAAAAAAATGTGATCTTTCTCTCTAGGAGATATAGTACTATATCTTTTGTAGATCACGATTTAGACAACCACAAGTGCATAATTTACAAGAAATCTAAAGTTTTTTGGCTTTATCTCGAAACTTACTTTTTGTCACTTATGGTTTTTCTCCTTGAGACGGCAGTGAAGAGGTGGGACGCTCAGTACTTCATCCACATTGCTCAATACGGATACACATACGAAAACTGTTTAGCATTCTTCCCGTTCTTCCCTCTTGTGGTCAGATACGTTGCATACGGGTTTAATAGTATAGTGGGCTCATTTTTGAACATCCACAGCTCACTGCTCATTTCAGCAAATTGTGATGAATATTGAATTAGCTGATATATTACATAGATTAAGCCTAAGAATCCTTCGAAGTGAGAGCAAGGCATACAAGGCTGTGGTGCTTTACTGTGTGAACCCTGCCAGCATTTTTTGTTTCATCGCCATTTTCAAATTTAATATGTTTTCTAGAGTGTAACCACTAAGCGCATTGCGGATTGCAGATGCACTGGTTCATACGTCCCGTTGGGTTATTTACAGCGCAGAGGTCAAGGATTTATAGAAATCGCCCTCCATCCTACTTGATGTTTTATTGGCGATCTTCCATAACTTATATTTAAGAAAATATCTTAAACTACTTGATAGAGACTTAAAATTCTTTCCCTGAATCTTCCACACGGAATGTTTTCGTAAGGAAATCTTTTAATAGATTCCACATTTTCACCTACTTTATACTGAAACAGTTGGACTTTTTAGTAGTATGTGTATGATATGTATAATGCGAATTGTAAATATAAACTATGCAATTTCGTGATGCCACCCTCAGTAAATTGTGCGTCTATCGGTGCTTAAAATGTAATTAAAACTCTAATATACAGTTAAGTTAACCGCTATATACCGCTTCGTAATTTCGCTACCTGTCTAGGCATCCGATACCCTGGGATCTGGTTAGGCTATCACAAAAGATCCTACGGAACCAAGAGTTTGAATGACACATACGCTATTTTGAAGGATTGGATTGAAGCAATGTCATCACAGCGATTAATTAGTGGAAAATGAACATCGCACCGTTCGACATTTTCAATTACTGCTCGCATCCGAAACCCAACGAGGTTACACAATGGCCGAAGGGAATAGCCGAGCCGATTTAATGTGCGAGTGTAATCGAGTTACAGACTTCATGCTTCAAATATTTTCGCTAATGGATACACTTTTGAGTGGAATTTCATATTTATTTTTTATATTTAGAGTATCACTTACGATAAAATAAACTACGCGCTTTATGATGCTTTATTTAAATTGGAAACCATATTGTTACGTTGGATTTATAAAAAAGCTTTTTGATTCAAAAAGTTGAATCGTGCTTATGGAAGTTTTATGTTTTACTCTCATAGATTAAACATGTTACAAATTCGTACAATGCCTTCAGTGCTCACTAGGTACATTTTTTAATCTAAATATACTTGTAAAGTAAGCAGCCTCATCGCGTGGGTTTCTTCCTATAAAAAATGATTATTTTCCTGCTTAAGTGTAGATTACACATGCCACACGCCTACGTGGTATGAGTCGCTCCTCTGTAATCAAGTCATTCATTTTCATTTCGGCATCTTTACGAGTTCAAACTTAGCATGTCCACGCGTTGTCAGCATAATATAATTTATAATGTCTCGGTAACAGATAAAAATCTCGTTGTTTTGAAAATGTTTTGGTACCTACGCCAGTAGTAACCAGTTTTTGGTCGTATTATTTAACCGAAAATGTGGCATTCTTGAATCAAAGGAATTTTTAGGCACCTAAACTTTAACGGGTCTGTCTCTGCTATTTCTATGTTCTGAAGGAGAAGGGTTTGCGTTATTATTATTATATTTATCGTGAGAGGTTCGGTATTCTTATAGCATGTACTTTGTTTTAGATTTTCTTAGCAACACACAACCCAACACCTAAAATACCTAAGATTCCTACGTACAGGTTCTTTAGCGGAATAGCAAATAATATTGTTTTAGAAATTTGAAACTAAATAAATAAATATTAGAGGACAATCTTACACAAATCGAACTAGCCCCACAGTAAGCTCAAGAAGGCTTGTGTTATGGGTACTAGACGACGATATATTTAATAGATATAAATACTTAAATACATAGAAAACATCCAAGACTCAGAAACAAATATTCATGCTCATCACACAAATATTTGCCCTGACCGGGATTCGAACCCAGGACCGTCAGCTTCACAGGCAGATGCACTACCCACTAGGCTAAACCGGTCGTCAAACTTCATCTAAATCGTGTATTGTATTTTACAGGTAGGTAGGTATTGAGGAAGTAATTCCTGTTTCATTTCTGTTTAAATGAAAAGGATATTTAATCCAACTCGAAAGGGGAATGGATCAGTGTCTCTTATTGCAGTATAAAGTTTTGTTAATTCAATCGGATTTGAAGAAACCCCAATTTAGATGTATTTGTTTATCCCATGCGTGTAAATTGATTCCAACAATATTGGTAAAGTTTCTGTAAATCCCGTCGCGCGCGGGAAAGGGGAAACATTCTGTTTTACTTGCGTGAGTAACAAGTTCCTCGTTCGGGTTTCTTCTTTATCTTTAGTTCGACTTGTTACCCTACATATTTCACAACTTACTTTTCCTAATCGGATTTCGCCTGACAAAATGTTATTTGATTTTGTTTTATTTGTACCAGCGTGTAAGTATTTTCCGGCTGTCCAATAAATCGGATTATTTGGTTCCATAAGAATATTAAATATCAGTAATTTAACCGTAAAAGGATGAAACCATATTTCAAAGCATGACCGAAACTCATGACACTTGGAACATTCCTTTGTTCTTGTGTGAGTAATGAGGGTATAGTTTTAAAGTCCTTTATATTTCAAATATTTTTTACTTTATAGTGCATCAGGACTTGCATTGAATGAATACATTTGAAGGCAAAACAGATTCCGATTTCTATTTGTCAAGTCTTGACAATAACGGGAGCACGGGACTAATAAAGGTTGAAACGCTCGTGCTGGCTTCCTCCGTATGTATTTTAAGTGACACTAAAATAATCCAACTGCATTTATTGTTTAACCCTTTAAATGCAATTATTTATGTACGGCTAATGACAATTACACGCCAGCTCATTTTATATAAGAGATTGAGTCTGGGCCTGCACTCCGAACTTCGAATTCCGAACTTCGCATCGTGCCTTCCCTCTCACTTTCGTTTTATACACTATATGTGTGAAAGGGACGGTGCGACACGAAGTTCAGATTTCGATGTTCGGAGTAGTCCCTCTGAATCTTAGTGCTTTACACGCTTTATACTAGAAAAACTCGAAGTAGGTACCTATTATACTACCTACGACATAACACCTATAGTCGTTGATATAAACTGCTGACCTCCATGCTTTGTTTTTAGGTTTACAATAGAAAAAGACACACGTCTGTGAATAATTTTAATGTCAACAAGAAATATAATTGTATTATGCACAAAAATTGAGTTTATTTCATTGGCGACGAGATGGACGCAGATCAAGTCGCGCAATTCCTGAGCGCTCAACAAGCGCAACAGGAACAAATGTTAAATATCTTAACATTAACCCGCACCTTGTGGCCTCGCTCGCGCCTGTGTTGTCACAGGCGGCAGCGATTTCCCCGGATGACAGCGTGACGAGCGCTACGCCACCACCTCACAAGAACACACCAAACATTCTGGTGTCGTCGGCACCTTTAGGTGTTCTTGACGTCCAAAGGATTAATGTCCATACTAATATTATATATGCGAAAGTGTGTCTGTTACCTCTTTACGTTTAAACCGCTGAACCGATTTGATATGTAGATAGTCTGGAATTAAATTTGGTATGGAGATAGTTTGAGTTCCGGGAAAGGACATAGGATAATTTTTATTCCAGAAACCATCCCTTAATGGGGTGGAAGTTTGTATGAAAGAGCGATGACTAGGTAAGCGCCTGATATAAAAAAATTGCAATTTAATCGCGATGAACGAGTTCTACTCGTACGCAGATGTAGCCTGATACGCCATCACCCATCTTTCTCACACTGAACTACCTAAATGCGAGTAGAACGAGATGGTTATAATTATATACCAAATGCAAAAATAGGTAAGCAAAAATGTCACCCTACGAAACTAGACTCATTCGGGCGTAAACCTTGCGTCGAGGGTTCTTAATAAGTGACTTAAACGAATTAATTTACGTTTTCGTTAAATCTTACTTTCACTAGGGAATAACGCTTTTAGCTTGTTGCTATTGTGTTCAACATATTTCTAGAATTATATAAAGAGCGAAAGATCATGGTCGTGTTCAATGTTATCATCCATCACATTTTTTGAAATGGCCTCTGTATTACGCACTTGTCCCAACGCCGGCGAGTAGCGAGTAATCTCTTAGTAATTCCACTCGCTTGAGCGAGAAAACGAGTAGAATTACTATGAGAGTACTCGCTGCTCGCCGGCGGTGGGACAAGTGCCTTAGACACTTTTTTTGGAACCTGACTGTGGCTTTGTAGTTCGGGCCCAATAAAGCGATAGGAGTGCGCGATTGGAGTGGAGAGTGGCCTGGATACTCTAAGAGTTTGAGCTCCAGTGAGATTGGTTGAACGGTTTCAACCAAATCTGAGGTCTGAGTGGAATCGAGCTACTGGGTGTTTTGTCGTTGGTTCAGTAAGCCTAGCTGAGAAGAGCAAGAAACTCGGCTATGGTCGGACTGACCGGCGGGGATGCCTAAGTGCGGCATGTCTACGTTGGACGCCGTCAGCGCAGCGTTCCATCTTTCGATAGACGTTGTAATTACGTGGTCCGGGCCCCTGATGTATTTATTACACACTCTAATTGTTATTATCTACCTGTAAAGTGTGGGCACACTGTACTGCATGTTTCAGACTGTTTATATAAACAGCCCCATTCAAATGTTGTTATATTATTGGTAAAGTTACCCTATTTGGCTGATCGGGGATAGCCTTAATAATCGCCCTGCATCGCTGAATAGGTTTCAGCAGCACACGTTACGTTAATGGACCCGTAAACAGCAATTACCATCACTATTACGTTCCGTAGGCAATGTTTGTTCTATAACTAAAAGCATGATAAAGGCCCATTAAATAACATAAGATTATCTCAAGTTGGAAAATGATTCTCCTAAGTTATCTTCGCCATATGTAAGTATACTTACAATTTCAACGTTTTTATTTCATTACGGTTTATGAAATTACGATCTAAATTCGAAAACCGAAAGTAAATCGAACAACAGCCCTGCACGCATTCAGAATCGTCACAGAAAAGAAAAATAAAAGTGAAATACCGATGTGGGGCGAAAATCAGACGGCGCTCGATGCAGACTTTGATCTTACGTTCCGTGGCATTAAAATTTACATATTTTTCGGCGTTTCCATTTGGGTTCGACTTTGATGTCCTTTTCAATGCGACTGTGGTCTGCGTGAAGCGCTGTTGGTAAAAATATTTTGTTTACGTTAAGGGATCCGGATCCTTTGTTTGTTTGCCAATATGCTATATTAGCGTAATAATGTTAAATATAACATCTTATAGGATCTGCATTAGTATATTGTTTTAGCTTAGCTAAGCTGTTCAACTGGATATCAATTTGTTTTGGTAAAGCTGTGGGGCGTAGACGGAGCCAGGCTGTAGCATGATTAGAAGTCGGTGTCGCAGAAATGAGGTTTGCGCGAATATACGATGTAATTTGCGTAGTCTGGCGTCGCGGCGCAATCAGAGGCGCATATTGTGAAGTCTTCACACTCGTATACTGTGTTTAATACGGACACCGTCTGGTGTCGATATAGTATCTACTTAATATGAATTAGGAAATATAGCGAAATACCCGCCTACTGTTACATCAATGAAAATTTTATTAACATTGGTGCGTTCAAATAAATCACTTTGACTTTGACTTTGACTTTTCAGGTGCATTCAACTGTTATTATCGATGCATGTGTAAGTAGGAGAAACAGGTTTATTCTGATAAAAGAAAACTCTCATAGTCGCAACCTGTTGCCCATATATTTATTTACTGTTAAGACTTCATCGCAAAATTTCGTAAACAAAATCTGCATGGGGAATTATTAGATTGGCTGAAAGCAAACACGAACAGTGGATGTTTGAGCCCTCTTGTCATGGAAGGTTCTTCAATCAACTCTACTCACAGGAAAATTAATTGGAGGTCTTAGCCCGACCTTACAAAGGCTCTGGGTCAATTTGATTTGGAAAAATATTGCGACTTAAAAGTGTGCATAGGCATTTGATCAAGTTTTAGTATATTTAAATGATCTTTCTGATATCTAACGAGAACGTTACCTAATATTTCTTAAGAAATAGCTAACTGATGTTAAAAAAATAAACACTTTGTTTTCAGTTATGTTTGTTATAGAATTGCTAATATAAATAAAAATATAAATTATCATGCTACAAATGTGAACAGAATAAACTAATTTATATCATCACAAAATAACACCCAGTCCTCTAAACCGTAAGTTCCATATTCCTCCATCGTAAATATACCTCAAAATAAATTATGTAAAACAGTTCCATGGGCATTTCAGACGACCTCGAATCTCTAACGAAGAGGTAGATTTTTGCTTGATTTTGTTTCGAATAAAAATAATTCGTTTAACTTAATAGGAATAAAAAAACGGGCTCAAAGCAAAGGCCGTTGATTAGAACGCTGTTTATAATTTTTAATGAGATACGAAACAACTCGCTATTTGGTTATGCTAACTACCCAGTAACTTCGCGGTTTATTTCTTTCGTTGTTCACAAGTAGATATACAGCAACAGAAAAAGCAATAACATCTGTTCTTGTTTCGGACATCTGAGAACCCCAATTATATTTCCGATTAAAATGGAAACAATATTTTCTGTCACCTAAGTTTATATGTGTCATTAATCTGCAATACCCTAATTATGGTATTTATCCCCAAGAATTCTATTAGTCATCATTTTAATCAAAACTGTTTCTAAGTATAAATCATCGGATTAATGTAAATATGTATCTAAAATTATAGTTCTATCACTCTTTTCTATACCCTAATTAAAGGTAAAAATAGCTACTAAAACCCGAATCAGCACCCCACTTCCACGTGATCTTGTCTGTCTTACCCCTAGAGTGTATATAAAAACCCGCGGAGCAAGAAGCTCGCGAAGGAGGTCCTGAGTTGAACGAAGAGCTGAGGAAGCGAGTTTCTGGTGGAAGCCCGGGCGGAGGGCGGGAGACTCAGTCCCAGAAACGAAAGTGGGGCTCAGTCAACTTCTTGGCAGTCATTGTTATATGAAAACGCAATTATTTTAAATAATAATTATCTGATGATTGATATTATATCCAAGTAATTCTTAATTGATATTTAGGTAAGCCTTTTAATATTATTTGGTGGTTCAATTTAGGTGTCACCTAAATTCTACTATTATAGGAACAAATATAATTTATTACTTTTATTAGGTCACTGAAAATGCGTTTATTAGGTAATTGATAAAATCATACCCAACTAAAATTGATAGCTTGTTGTTATTAAACGGTGTCTAATAAACTATTTCTTAGAGAATGTATCGTTCCGCTTTCAGTACGAGCAGCAGATGAATCACCGCGACTTCGCACGCGATTCTTTTCTGTAACTTCTGTTTTCAACGCAACATTCTTTTCTAGTTTTCTAAATATCTTAAGTGTACTATTACGCATGTTTCTATTTATGATTATTATTAATCAGTATGCTCATCTATAGGTAGTGACTATATACACAATATTATTGCTGTATTGTTATTTTGTTTAATTATTATGTTGGAAATTGACACAATAGTAAACAACGTATGAACTAAGTAATTATCATTTATTACCTATGTTTACTCTAATAAATGCAGATGGAAAATATTTACAAAACAATAAACTACAGGCACCTAAATCACAGTGTTTTTGTTATTTTATACAAAAATGGGTGGCAAGTAACTTTTCATAGACGGTCCAGCTCGCCCTAAAGGCGGCAAATTTGGTGAGTGTAGCATTTTCAAAGGCGGTGGACTTAGATCTCTTCTTAGCTGATTCATCCTGTCTTCTTCATTGCGAACATTATTGTTATTGCGTTGTAATATTTTGTAATTTTTGATAATACCACGTAATTCCTCTTGCTGTTGATGATTTAGGGTTCTATAGTTATTCGTATTCGTGTTTTCGCTTTCTTCTTCATAAGCATCTTCTTGGTGAGTTGGAACGTACACCATTTTATTGTTTTGGCTCATATTGCTTAAATTTAGAGGTTTATTTTTAGGTTTCACCTTGCTTGATTCAAAATGATTTTTCTGTGCCACAAAATTAACAATGTCTGATAAGTCAGCTGTTTTCTTTTTGTATTCCTTAATGTCGTTCATCATTTGAGCTTGATATTGAATAAATTTAGGAATCTTTTCTACTTTTGGCTCTGCCTTTACGCGTGGTTTGTATTTAACTGTCGAATCTATTTCAATATTGTTACTTGAACGGTTTTCTTTCTTTTTGGTCCTCACTAGATTCTTTAAGAAAATGTTGTTTTCCAATATTCCCTCTATACTAGCCTCAGTAGTAGTGGTTGTTTGTTCTCTTTGTTCCTCCGTATTTTTACTTGTTACTGGCTTGAACTTATTGTCATCTGGCTTAATAAAATCAACAAATCTGATACTGGGTTCGCTACTAGCAGTTGGTTGGATTTTGCTGTCATCGTGGTTGATAAAGTCAACAAACCTAATATTAGCTTCAGTGCTAGTAGTAGGTGGTTGCTCTGTTGTAGAAACGCTAATATAATTAGCAGTACTTTGTAAGGTTGATGCACTGACGTAGGCCGGATGAGGCGACGAATTACTGAATGCAAATTTTACATCTTTATTAGCGTCGTAAATTTTTTTAGATTCGTAAAAACTTTCTTCGTAATCGTAAGATTTTGTGACAGTTTGACTTGGAGGGACGAAATCGAGGTGTGTTATTATTTTTGATTGATGATAGGCTGGCGCAGGTTCAGCATTACTCGTTTGTTTTGCATGTTCCATTAAAGGCTGTTTTGCGTTGCCGATTGTTTTGTACCAGTTGTCTTGAGATTGAGCAGCTAATATAGTTGTGACGGCTTGTGGTGCTGGTGATACGTTATTCGAGTAGAACTGATCATATTGATTATTGTCATGTCGGTTTAAGTTATTATTTGCCTGGTTGTTGTTCAGGTATGCGTATGAGTTTATATTTTGGTACACATTTGAATTTGGCATAGCATAATTGTGATTCATAACTTTGTTATCCGTACTATCATTATTGGAAGGTTGCTGGTGATATTCATTTACAACTTTAGCTTCATTATATTCAGTAGCATTCTGCTTTTGATATTCCTGTGTTTTACTATCATCATAGCTGTTGTAGACATTTGCCTGTTGATCTGTATATTGCATTTGAACATTATTTCTAATGTTAGGTTCAAGTTGGGATTGTATCATTGAAGTATACTGTTCTGGAGTCATATCATTAAAATTGATCATGATTTCATCACCAGACGATCTAGATATAGTATTTTTGTTTGTGTTTTGATTCGCATTATTCGAGTTTAAACCGTATTGCCAACGCCACAATGCTTTATTACTTTCTTGATCGGCATCTTTAATAACGGCCTCATAATTCATTAATTGCGGCATGTTAGACTTTTCCGTTGTAAATATTCTTGATATTGATTGCTGAGGCGTGTTCATCAAGGGAACGTGAGCGCCCTGTGAAGCCAGAAAAGTTATTTGTGGTGAAATCGGTCCATTGTTCAGTTTAACTTGTGTCTGATCTTTTGTAAAGTCGATGGAGGATTTGACCGATTGAAGTGAACTCGCTGCCGTTGCTATGTTGTTTTGACTGTTTTGATTATTCTGCGTGTTTTGGTTATTTTGATTGTTCTGATTGTTCTGATTATTCTGTGAAATCCCCGGGGAGAAACTATACGAAAATGCTTCAGGAGTCCTTCCTGTAAACAAACCGCGTGGCGGCGAGGACGGGAATCGTTGGACCTTCTCCGTTTCAAGTTCATAGTTTTTTTCATCTTCTTGCCATGACTTCAGATGCGGCGGTCTTTTGGCTTCTTCAGCAAGGTTGTACTGGACGGCTCTGAAATTAATATTTTTTCATGTAAGTATAACTATAAAATTAATTCTCAAAATCATTATTTTAAAAATACTATACTACCTTTGAATAATTTCTGGCATCGGCGGTGCTACTGGCAAATGGTCACCAGTGGCCCGGAAGCCGTTGGAGTCCGCGATGTAGTGCACGGTGTACGTCTGTCCGTTGTCGCCCACGTAGGAGTACGATCCCTCGACAACTTGCTCCTCCTTGTCAGAACCAATGTTCTCCATGCGACTGTGCTGCACGTAATGGGTTTGATCTGCTCCAAGAGCTCTGAGAAAATTTGTATTTAGTTAAAGATTAAAATTAAGTGCATGAATGTAGGATTCTGAGTTCATCGTTGCTCATATCACGGTAATGTCTTGATTAGTAAGTAACGTCTCGAGAATTTAGGCAATATAACGATCTTCCACTTTTTCTATTGACTTATCAAAAATAAAATCACGTTATAGTACATCACCCCAAAATACTACAATTCATTCGCAAACGGCGTAAGTCAAAATATTATTCAAATGATTATTTAAAAAAACAATTACAGCCACTTACTCGTAACTGAAGCTTCCGTCTAAATCCATCTCATTGGACAGTCTAATGATTGGAATCGCTGGCTCTGTTGTCGATGAGGATATGAACACTCCAGGAGCATGAACATATTGATGATTTGGGAAAGATCCTGCTTTCACCAATTCACCCCCTTCATTTCGGATTCCTAGGCTATCAACTGTCAGTATAGGTATTGTCCTTCTGGATGCTTGATTAACTGGAGGATTTTGGGTTGTCCCTGCGTTCATTGGAAAATGGGCAGGTTTGATATCAATTCGGTCAATTGGTTGCTCATAATTGACTGTTCTGGGTATAGGTCTCATCTCTCGCTTTTCCGGTTCTCTCATATTCGATTTTTGGGTGCTGTTGAATCGTTTTAGTTGCGGCGGCGGTTGTGGAGAAGATATTTGGTGATCATTTTTGTTCCTTGATTCATCATCATCATCAAAAATTGGAATCAGAGATGAAGACATTATAACTGGAAATTGTGTTGGGAAGGATGCAGGTGCCTTAGTACCTGTAGGGGGTAGGTACTGGAATGGAAGTTTATTAGAGGTCTTCATTGCGTAATATGGTATAGCTGTGTGTGTTTCTGGAGGCAAATAGAGTGAGCTATCTGATGCGAAAGCGCTTGAGCCCGGTTGATAATGTGGCAGAAAAAACTGTTCATCTTCATACTTTTGCGACTGTACATTCGCAATATAAACTATTACTATTGAAAGTGGGATCTGAAATCAAAACCAACGATTATTGACTTACACTTTTATGTGCACATAATCCATATTCCACAATCACATTCACTTACAAGCTTCATTTTTCTGAAGCCGCGTCCTTTGAAGGAACGAACAATTATGATGCACGTCACTCTCTAAGACTAGTGGAAAATGGACTGATAATGAAAATGAATTCCGCATATATTTATATGCACGCGAACGCAGCGCGCGCAGGCATTCGTGAAAGATATCGGTTAGTTGAACTAGGTTTCACCGCACACGGCGTCTCACTTTTTACAGTGTTTTCTGTTAATCAACCCATATTATCATTGTTTTATGACCATCGGGATAATTGCTGTTTCTAAGTAAGAGTGTTGGTAAGAGTATAGTCCGTATGGATCTATGCGGTTGCATTTTAATACTGTGGTAACTAACGTCGTATATATATTAATACTGGGGTATGCTGCACGAGAGGTACGGGTTTAGAGGTACTGGGAGGAGATCGTAGCTAAAATATAACAATGGAAGCACATATGAAACTAGTATATTTCTTACTGTTACTGAAATATGCTTACAATAATCTCTTAAATGATTTACAGAACATGTGATTGTCGTGAAGACAAGTTCCTGGAAAACCAAATGTTTCCAGAAGAATACCAGCTTGACGCATTCTCGAATCATAGTTTAAATTCTATTTGTATATGTTATTATTCTGGACCTACACGGCCAGCCTCATACCGTAACAACCTCTACATTCTCCCTCCTGCTCGGGGTGAAAAATTTAGGCAAGGACCTGCCTAACCCTATAAACCAACTAGATCTTGAAGCAAATGCCAAAAAAGAACAGGTAACAACACGGGTTGAGAACTGAACCAGCAAGCAGTTTGTTTCAAAAATTAGGGAAGACTAAACAAACATATCGAAAGTAATTTAATATTATTCGCGCCTATCCGATGACAATGACGCAGGATGTTGGTGCTGAGGCCCATAAGAGCCTCCTCGCCCTCTGCTAACTTTTAAGTAATTACCTAAATTTAGTCCATATGATAATAAAACTGTACTCCAAATACTAATAAAACTGTTAAGAATGCGAAATTCGTAATCATTGATTAGTTTCAGCAATTGAATTATACATTCTGATCTTAATTATTGAACTGCAGACAAGAAATTGTTTCTGTATTGACTCATAATGTAGATTGTAACTATGTAGACAAAGTAAGAAAATGTGCCTACTAAATAATCGACACAAATAAACACTCCAATGCGAGCAAAGTCGACTTTAAGGAATATTTAAATTTATTCGAACAATATATAAACAGTTCCTTTAATAACAGGCATGTAAAGTATGCGTATTTTCACCTAGGTTTAGTAGAATTGGTCTCTTTCTTACTAATATGTAAGTGTGAGAGAAGATGCTCTAAAGTGATAACGAGGACCATCACACACCTTTGAAAAGCTGCATAACTGACAGCTATATGCAAATATTGGCTTTCTTTTGAATTCAATACGAGTAAAAATACTTAGACAGTCGAATACTGAACGTTGCAAATTGGTTCGGGAATGTATAAGGACCTGGATTGTTCATTAAAAAGGCAAGAATATCGGGTCTTTATATCGCATTTGGATAAACGAGCCGATAAATTGGCAGTTTTATGTGGCCGTCCCACGGTGTCGGCAACACAGTGCGAATTACATAACAGTACATTGATTTAATGCAGGCATCGAAATATCGAGATGCAAAATATTTCACGAAAACATTTTGAGGTGAAAAACATTTTCAGACAAGTTTACCGATTGATCTTTATTATAGGCATTCGTTCATGCCATTTAAAGTGTATGTTTGTGTACCAAAACTGCTGAAATAGATTACAATTATTGTTCGTCTAATACATTTCTCCATCGATTTTCCCGTTTAATATAGATAGTTGCTTGCGAGAAACTTTGAAATATGTAAAAGCATTGACATTGTGTACCTACCACGTAATTCGCAATATACTTGATTTGTTCAAACGAGAGGTCAACGAACTATGAGCCTTTGATTTGGGCGTTTTTATTTAGTTAAGCTACTGTTTTAAAGTTTTAACTACGTTCTTGTCCTCATAACATGATGCAAGCTTCGTAACGGCCAATGTCAATGCCTTGGCAACCGGTTTCGAATTTTGGACCCTTGCTTCGTGGAAGGAAAAATAAATAAATTGGCTGTTAATGTTTCTGTGATTAATGAGTTGTAATTGATTAAGTGTATCCGCAGGTAGCCTAAATTCGCTTGGGATATATTGCTGTATAAATTGGTTTCAGTCTGATCATTAAATGCATATTCCTTTTATATAATGATATAGATACGTGTAAGTAGATGACGAATAATTGGTTTGTGTGGGTGGTTAGCCGCCTAAAGTCCAAAACAGTGATTCGATAATGTTTGCTTGACCAAATTAAGAGCTTTTTAGAGATAAATAATATAGGTAATACTTATAATTAAAACTGATTTTTATTTTTACAGGTAATACTATAAAGAAACACAAGTTGTGCTAAGGGTAAGGATAGTAGGTAAGTAAAACACCATATCTTATTTATCTTTTATTCACTACTTGAGTATCATAAAACTAATCATACATAAGTACGTACGCTCACAGTGTACAGGAATCATGTTCACAATCATATAATCGTGAACAAGATCACTGCCGGGGTTTTCAGAGCGTTCTAACCGCGGCGTTTTATTTATCGCGCGACCTTTTAAAAGAATGGAAAATCGGGGATGACTCTTTTATGAGAGCGCAATGAGCCGTTTTGCCTATTGGTTGACGGCTGATTTATTAGGAGGTCGAAACGCACTGAAATTTGCCCTATGACACTGACTACTACATTAGATCTGTCATTCGGAAAGTATACAGTCGTTATCTTGTACCTGGGGCAGGGGAAACTGAAAGAAAAACTGGACTGTTTTAGCGAACTCGTTCTAGTCTAGTTTACCACTACCGTAAACTGGTCCTAAACAAGTTATGTAATTTTAAGCAATTACGCCCATGAGCAGAGAATAACTCTATTTGTAAAATTTTATTCAGACCTATCATATAGACAGTGTTTTAAAATGTATGACTTCCGATGACACATTATTTTGTTTAAATTGTCAGAAATTTGGTAATAATTTGTAATTGACTAACCATAGGTTGGTTTAGTTTGCTGTGGATTGTATGTACCTTGTTGGGGGTAAGTCTGTTGGGGGTAAGTTTGCTGGGGGTAGGTTTGTTGGGGGTAGGTCTGTTGTGGATAGGTCTGTTGAGGGTAAGTCTGTTGAGGGTAAGTCTGTTGAGGGTAAGTCTGTTGAGGGTAAGTCTGTTGAGGGTAAGTCTGTTGAGGGTATGTCTGTTGAGGATAAGTTTGCTGAGGATAAGTCTGTTGGGGATAGGTCTGCGGTTTGTTCTTTTCAGCTTCTGCTTTAGCTGCTTCTTCCTTGGCGGCTTGGTCGATGGCGCTGAAAAAATATTCTAATTATGTATGGACATAATAATATAATAAAGATAATACTATCTTGAGAATTACGAGAGGAACTACCGGGAAGTAAAGTACAAAAGTCACATGATCGTTTATAAATTTAACTAAAATACATATTTCAAATGTACAAACAGGAATCACTTCAGAAAAATGCGGTATGTTACGTGCTTATTATATTTGATAAGGTTCAATGATTCCAACTTAGTTATGACAAAAGTGATACCGAATGGGACTGTAATCAGGAATTTCGACTGATTGGTAGGTAGTTACGGAGTTAAAATGAGTTCAGGGGGTCTATGTCACTTTCTATCGAGTGGTATCAGAAAGTGACAATGCTTTATCTTGTCGTTTGTCACGCTATCACGCGACCATCATAGACCCCCAGATAAGCAATTACTGACCACTAGACCTATTCTTTTGAAAGCCTTCAAGCCGTTCGCAACCCTTAAAAGAATAATTGGCGAACTTGCCAGACATCTTGAGGACGCTATCTGACACCTAGGAACAGACTTACAAAAAAACATATTTCGAAATAAAACATTTCGATATTCACCATGTAAAAGATAAATCAAATCATGTCGGTAACGAAATATATTCCACAACTCTTTTCAGGATCGAGACACTACTAGGTCATAAGCTTAAGGAATCCGTGATGTTTTTATGAAGAGGGCAATTTGTCTCAGCCACAAACAACTCTGACCCATAATTCACTCGGCAGCACGCCCTCTCGCTTGGAGAAATAAGAAACTGTACATACCGGTTTCACATTTTTCCTTTAAACATTTGGGTTTGGGGAATTTGCTTTATCGTACATGTAACTTATGTTAAAAGGGAATATAATTATAGTACCATCTGCATCACAGTTAACTGACCGTATTGGTAGACCTTTTCTCAATGTAATAAAGTTCACGAATGCTGATAGTACAAAAGAAAAAATATGAAGTATGAAAAACAATAAATTTGAACTGAGGACATTTTTTGCTGATTATTTAAAACAGGGATCGGCAACCAAGGCCACATAGTAGCGAAAAAAATTTATGGGGGTCGCAGAGTGTTAATAATTTGTGACCCTATCTGACAAAAGATACCACATTGACGGTTGCACATAAGGAGGCTCGCGGGCCGCAAGTAAGGGGCTCACCCAGACATTCTCTATCTAAAAGAATGTATTATTTATGCATGTAATTCAAGTATTTCCCTTTTCCTCGAAGAATAGGTTGTTGTCCCTACAATGTCCCATTGCGGGATGGGGATTTTGAGGTCTTCATATACACACACCTTTGAAATTCTGACTTATTTTCTATTCCCGGGTTCGCATCCCGGTCAGAGAATTTATTTTTGTTATGAGTACGAATTTTTGTCCCACTGCTGGGCAAAGGTCTCCCGCTTTTTTTTCCACCCGTCCCTGTCTTGTGCATTCTCCCATCATTTCTGATCCAAGACGTCAAGTTCGTCTCTCCATCTCCGACGAGGTCTGCCGCGACGCTGTGCTCAGTTTTGTGGGACCCACTTGGTGGCGATTTTAGCCTACAAGTCTTCGGGCATGCGGTAGACGTGAGTATTTATTTAAAATTTATTGCACAAAATACAGAAATTCTACAAATGGCGGGATTAATGCCAAAGTGTAAGTATAGTATTAACTATGTATATAGTCTTCTAGTACCAATAGTATAAGCTTCGCTTAGTGTGGGACTAGGTCGATGTGAATATTTAATATTTATTTATAAACTTACGCCTGTATCGCTGGCGGCACCGGAGGGGGAGTAGGCAGATGGTCGCCAGACGCATGGAAGCCGCTCGCATCAGCCCACCACGTGACTGTGTAGGTCTTCCCATCGCCTCCTACGTACGAGTACCAGCCCTTCTTCACCAGGCTCTCGGTCTCTGTGTTCGGGTTCACCAGGTAGCCTTCTTCGCCGACATGGGTACCATCGGCGATTTGGTACCTGGGGGGTTATATAGGTTAATTTCGGTACAACATTTGAGCTAGAAGCAGGTGGGTAGAACGAGGTTTTAGGTGGAGATAAGAGTGAAAGTATTCCTTGAGTTGTCTTTCCCCAGTCGTTATTTAATTATCCATCTTACTAGCATTATTTGTTTTCTGTTGCAGTATGAAGTAGCAAATTATTTTCAGTGGATTGTTCAGCGGCTAAATCCGATCTTTGCGGTATTAGGTTATTTTAAAAATAAGTTATGGTAAGTTGTGTTTATAAGCAAGCACAACGCAGCTATATGCCATGTTTGAATTACTTCACTTCAATTGAAACTAGAATAGAATACAGAATACTCGAAAATGAGATTTAATTTAACGAATTATTTTATTACAAGCGTATGCACTTAAGCTGGAGTTCAATTACCGTATTATTACAAACGACACAGGAAAGAGATACTCTTTGGCGCTCTTAATGTGCTACAAAAAACAGCATCCTGTTAGCGTTATCCTCAAATTATTTTAAATATTCTACCTGCTAGATGTGAATGAGTGGTAAAACATCTCTGATCAGTGATCATATTGCCATTTATAAGATACTTCCAATGGCAAATGGACTTCAATAAACTTTTTCGCCGTAACTAATGACTGGTGATACTATCAGACCCCAGTAGATCTCTATTACAAGCCTCTTAGCGAAAATACAATAAATCTACAAACACTAGATTCAGTTTCATAAAAGAGAAGTGCTGGTTGACTAATGTCAGTATTTAAATGAGCTTCTATGCTGTCGAAACAGTTATAATTATTCGATGTTAGCTATAAATTAGTTTAAAATTTATTCTAAGGATTTTAAACAGTTAAATTGCCTATAAAACCGGATTGCTGTCATTTTTGTGTCAAAAAGATACAATGGACCGTTGGGACCGTTACTCTATATTTACATAATAATTTATGCATATACAAATATGTAGGTATCATTGACCATGACCATGACGTATACTCGTATAGGTACAATAAAAAAATATTATTCCAAAAATTCAGAGATAACATGTTTGAGAGATTTAGGCCCGCCGCCGGGTGTAGCAGCTTTAATTTTGTTTGTATGTAAATTCGCAGACATACTTTAAAATAAAAATCATCTATCACTCCTAGATTTTGTGCCATTAAAATAAATCTTATTTCTGACTTTAACGACTTCTTTTTCATACATTTAGGAACGGTTATTTTAATGATAGTTGCCTTAACTCGTCTAAATTGGCTTCCAATGAATCAGGTAATGTTTTTGCCCGATATATTGGTCTACATGCGTTTTTATGGGGCTAGCGATAATCGAGACATCATGAATTTGATGGGACTGTAAAAATGTTCGATTTGTTTTGGCATTAAAGTTTATGGATTCGTTGGTCGCGTGGTTCGTGTTTAAAGTGGTTTTTAATTCTCGGGAGTTCATCATACATGTGTTCGTTCACTTACGAGTCCTAACCTAATGTTATAACGCCAATAAAATTACACTGGTGTTGAATGATAAGTATTTTTAAAAGTAAGTAGATTTATTAGAACGCCTTTTTATCTCTCATTTTTAACCGACTTCAAAAAAAGGAGAAGGGTCTCAATTCGACTGTATGCTTTTTTTTGTATGTTTGTTACGCGATTACTCCGCCATGTATGAACAGATTTGGAAAATAACTTCTTTGTTTGAAAGCATATACTTCCAGATTGGTCCCGTTGTTATCAAGGTTCATTTCTGATGATGGTAACCACGAGGGATTTTAGGTAACAAACCGAGCATTTGCATTCAGAAAGTAGCATTTGGTGAACGGGAACTGATGATGAAGACTACGGATGGTGATCCATAACTCTTAGTGTTTCATGGTTAGCGCGAAGATATTTCGACCAGGATAATGAAGCGACTATGAAAAACCCAATTGAAATGGTCTTGATGTAATGTTACCATCAACCTGATTTGGTATTCGAAGCCGGAAGATAGGCAACGGAACTCTATCTTAGCCGTGTTTGAGCTTATTTCAATTGTCATGAGATGCACTTTGCTAATGATTCACTAAAAAGTGTGAAATAAATAAAAACATTAATATATAATAAAAACTGACTCCAAAAAATAAAAAAGTAAAAAAAATTGCCTAACTTCCAATGGTCAGGTCAATATTTAACAAAGAAGGTATTGTATTTCTGTAGTCGGTGTCATTTAGCCAACTTTAGACAATTTCTTTGGATGGCACCGATTTAAAAAAACTACAATAGGTAGGCCTACATTGTTCAATAAGGGGCGCAAAGTCTCATATTCATAATGATCTATTAGAAGTAAGATAGGTAATTATTTTTTACTTATTTGTGTTTTTTCGGAGTCATTTTTTTATTTATGACAAATTTCAAAGTGGATTTTTCATAAATATAAAAAAACAGACGATAAATGTGGGGCAGCTTTGAACAAAATATCATTACGAAGCCCCTCGTATACTGGTATCTATGAGGGGTTGCTCAATTTTTTAGTGTTGAGTTATGTGTATGTGAGACCGAATGGTAAAAAACTTATTTAATCCTTAACGTAAAATCAGTCGGTAACTTACTTACTACCTATGTGTGGCTTGCTCTACATAATATTATCGAATGGCTTACTAGAATAAGTAGTAGAAGCGAGTTAAATACTCACTCATATTTGTAGCTGCCGTTGTCTCCATAATACTGGTCATTCTTGATCACAGCTACTGGCGTAGTGCTCTGCTGGGGAGGCACAGTCCAGGAGTTAGTGGGAGGGTCGTGCTGCACTGGGTTCGAAGGGTTCGGGTTCTGCCAGCCGGGAACGTAGTTGGGCGGGCTCCATGTCGGCGGCGTCGTCCACTGGTTCTGGTTCCAAACTGCGTCAGGTTTGTTCCAGGAGTCGGGTGATGGCCAGTTTTGACCTTGATTCAAATTAGTTGGAGGAGCCCAGGTGTTCTGCGGTGGAGTCCACGATCCTTGAGGTGTCCAGCTTTGAGGCTGCTGCCAATTGTTCTGCTGGGTAATCTGCGGGGGGTTCCAACCCCGTGGAGGTCTTTGGCTGGGGAGCACATAGTTGGATGCCGCTTTGGTATCCGCTTCAGTCTTGAGAAGTTCTGCTGAAGCTGCCGCTTCAGAATCTTCTATTATACTTGCAACGCTCTCTTCATCGGCGTACGAAATCGCCAGAATGGCGAGAAATGCAAGTAACTGTGAACAAAATGTAAATAATTTAAGAGTTACTAAGTTTTTAAATACTTTCGACAGTTAAAAAGTTAAGTAACCTTAGATTTAGTAATACTAAACGAGTAATACGTTTATTTCGTTTTAGCATCCTAACAGATATTATGCTTTATTTAAGACGTTTATTATTTTATTATGGAAAATATTTCGGATTTCTACGTCTAGCCAGACGTGGGATATTTTTCGGGTCTCAAAGACTGGGTACGTTTTGTTTAGTTTCATTTAATTGTTGCGGTAGTATCAGAAAGAGCTTAAGCCTCTTGGAACCATAGCAGGAAACTGAAGTACGGTTTTAATTAAATGTTAACAATTATTTTAATTGGACGAATGAAGTAGGTACTGACACCAAGCACCGACTGTTCTGATTACGTTAAAAATGCTAATTGACCACTAGTTGAGATTTCTTTGTCTGTTTTTTTTTCTGAGATTCGTCAATCGAGATAATTATGACACTTAGGTAATAAGATGTTATAAAAAGTATCAAATCGGAGTACCTACGGGGTATTACAAATTACTTCTTGGCTATTTGAAGAGTGATAAAAAGATGTGTCAGATATCGACTCTAAAAACTTAATTGTGTTTAGATCCAAATATTGTCGTTTGAATGTACCATATAGATTACACCAGATTATATTAGACCATATTTCTGAACTTAGATTACAAGTAAATATTTTTTTAGTAAAGTTGATTGTAAGTACTGTCTACCTATTAAGTTATTGAAATTTACTTTCTTAATAAATTTAACTATAAATGACTATCGTGTAAATGTAAATGTTTAACTACACTAGTAGAGTAGATATAATACAACTTTCTTGTTAACTTTAGGTACCTAATAAAATATGATTTCCTTTTCAAAATGAATACATTTTATGGGCAAATATTTTGTGATACTATCTAAATTTTAGAAAAGTGTATAAAGGTGAAAGTAATGTATATTCTAATAAAAAAAAAAACACATGATAAAAAATTGAAAAAAGCCTGGAATTTATAATAAAATAAAATATTTTATGACCAATCCAAGGACTCACCAGTTTCATTGTAATGTCCTTCCGTGTTGGCGGCCCGTGCGAATGTGTCGCAAGGGGTCGCCAACGTGATTATATATGCGAAGGTCCTGCGATCCTCCGACGCATCTCCGCGTAACAACGTTCACAAAACGACAATCATCTCTCGCCTCAAGTATATGTTGACGCTGACGTTGGTAACAACTGCGTGTAATTGCAGTTCAAACTAACGCTGGTCCGCCTAAAGCGAGATGTCGGTAAGCTTGTGGATACTGCCCAGGAGTTTTCGCCACGCGTAATAACATCCTCAAGTTACCCAGTGTATGTCTGAGCTCTGATCTCGGATAGTTGGTCGGATCTTGGGGTCCAATTATAGTGGGACCGTGCGGAGGTGAGTTAAGACAGGTTGTGAATCTCAAGTGCGCGGGCTCTGTCTACCGTAACCTTCGCTCTTGAAATATATCTAATATTAAACGTTAATTTTTAACTAAACTAATACTTATTTTAGCTTTTCTTAGGCATATCTTTGAAGTTGAGCTTAGTTTTAAATATATTGCAATATTATATTCAAACTGTATTTATAGTCCGCTCATCCGAGTCAGTTTGATAGTTACGGTATAGTATAGTAGTAGTAGTAGTAGTTTGATAGTTAGGTAAATGTCAATAATAAATAAATAAATAAATATTAGAGGACAATCTTACACAAATCGAACTAGCCCCACAGTAAGCTCAAGAAGGCTTGTGTTATGGGTACTAGACGACGATATATTTAATAAATATAAATACTTAAATACATAGAAAACATCCAAGACTCAGAAACAAATATTCATGCTCATCACACAAATATTTGCCCTGACCGGGATTCGAACCCAGGACCGTTAGCTTCACAGGCAGGTGCACTACCCACTAGGCTAAACCGGTCGTCAAATCAATCATTAAGATGGATATAAAAAAACCGGCCAAGTGCGTGTCGGACCACGCACAATGCAGGGTTCCGTACCAACATCTACTAGTCCACATTTAAAATCACTATCCAATACATTGAATCTAAAAAGCCTATCCATCGATACCCCACACGACTATGTGCGTTAATTTTTTTTTCATCCACCGTTTACATATATGTAGTGCCCCCCTAATTTAATATTTTTTTGTAATTTCACATCACTTTTATGTAACGGTTCATAGAATACACCTTCCTACCAAATTTCATAATTGTAGTGCTTATAGTTTCCGAGTAAATCGGCTGTGACATACAGACGGACGGATGGACGGACGGACGGACGGACGGACAGACATGACGAATCTATAAGGGTTCCGTTTTTGCCATTTTGGCTACGGAACCCTAAAAAACTTCATTTATTGGAAGTAATTAAACCTAAGCGCTTTTCATAATATTAGGTAGGTAGTGTTAATTATTAAAGTTTAATATCCAGCTAAAGATACGCATAAACTTAAAAATCCATTATTTACTTATATTTGTCTTCTTATTATTTTCTTACATTATTATAAAATTATCATATTATTTTAAACTGATGTCATAGTATGAAGTCCAGTGAGTATGAACAGTTGAACATAACAATTTAACTTGACCTGCTTTTGTTTAATTTCCCGTAAGCGCAGCAGGAAAATTGTGACCTAATTTTTGGGTCAAATTCAATTTCATGACAAATCTCTCATTGTAACATTATTTTTATACGAAAACTTAGCAATAGTTCTTAGTCCATTCTTAAACCTACAGCTAACTTGGAAAACTCTTATTTTTGTCAGTTTTATATTTGTAAAATCAATCTTGAACATACGAGATAAAATCCATACTTTCAAACCAAACGCTAAATGTCTACGAGTGTGGTAAACTTAACCGTGGGAATACACGTAGGTGTACACATGGTTATTCATGTATGCACAAGCATTTTTCAAGTGCCAAAATCCAAATATTCTAAACAAGTCTAATTGACTTTAGAGGACTATCACTTGCAATACTTGACTCATACTTAACCATAGTGTGACCACAGTAAAGTAAGTTACAAGGCTTTCAAACAGTTATCTCATCTCTGACACTTGTTTCGCTTAGAGATTAAAAACGGAACAAGCGTGTTTACTTTCAACTGCATTTTGTTGGTTGACAACTAAAACCCACAAAGTGAAAATTCCTTCTTAAAACAAAGCTCGTATCTTATCAAATACGAGGTTCTTTGACTGGCTTGTCGATTTCTTATTCGAGTTTTCTTGGCGGCTGCTACCTATGTTATTGTACGATCATCGTGTTGGTTGAAGTTTTGAATACATTTTAAGTGATTAGGTATATCGCCATTTTATGATTTTGTGTCGAGTTTTCTTTGACACGCCACATTAAGGGCCCACTGAAAAGGACATGTCTAGAAATTTTATGTTTGGAAATAAAATTTTATTCTCAATGTTCGAGATCGTAATGAACTTCAATATTACGTGACATTAAAGCCTCATTGGCAAAAACAGTGATTATCCATGGATGCTTCTCTTAAAGTCTAGACTTTTATACAAGTATGTCACATATCAGTTTTAAAAGTACTCCGCCGATTTTAAACAAGTATTACCTCATCCCTGCGAGGTCAAAGGCATGGTGGCGTGGCGTCAGTGGTCACACAAATATGTGCGTTCCATGGGAAGGGAACTGGCTTCCTCGCTGACATGGGGTACAGATAAAGTGAGAAAAGTTTTTCTCTGTCAAAATCTTTATTACATTGACATAAGAATGAATTTAGCTTTCTGTGGAAAACAGTTTTTAATCGACTTCAAAAAAAGGAGAAGAGTCTCAATTCGGTTGTATGTTCTTGTTTTTTAATTTTTAATGTGTGTTACTTCAGAACGCCGTCGTTTATGAACGGATTTGGAAAAAAAATCTTTGTTTGTAAGCGTATGCTTCAAGATTGGTCCCGTTAGTAACAGATAAAATCCATGAGGAAATGAGGAAACTTCTCAAAAATTCAAGGGAAACATATAGCGAATTTAGTATTTTCGTTAAAAAATCGGACACTTGCATTCAGAAAGTAACATTTGTTGAACGGGAACTGATGAAGAAGACCACAGGTGGTCATTCAAAACTCCTAGTGTTTCACGGTTAGCTCATATTGAATTTTTTGTAGTCCGTGCCATTTCATCAACTTTAAGCAATTTATTTATATGGCAACTACTTTTAAAATTGCAATACGTCTACATTGTTCAATAAGAAGCGTATTAGTCTCATGTTGAGCTATTTCAAGTTAGGCAATTAATTTTTTACTTTATAGTGTCTTTTTGGAGTTAGTTTTTATTTTTTCCATTTTGTAATTTTTGAAGTACCGTAATGTACACATGTAACTACGATCCCAACCCTCCCCCTCTGTCGTTACTCGGCGATCACTGATTAGGGGCCGCATGGTCCGGCGTCCTAGGCATACACTTACGGACCCGGACGATGTAATCACAGCGTCTATCGAAAGATAGAACGCTGTACTTGCGGCGTCCAACTCTGACACGACGCGTACACTTAGGCATTCCCGCCGGCGGGGACGTCCACCGCGCGATCGCGAAGTCCCTATTCGTCCCGGTACCGCCGCACACCGGGTAGGGTCAGTCCGATCCAGGTCGGGCCTAGCTGAGTTTCTTGCTGGACTCTTCTCAGCTAGGCTAGATTTAGTGAACCAGCGACAAAACTCCCAGTAGCTCGATTCCACTCACACCTCAGATTCGGTTGAAACCGCTCAACCAATCTCACTGGAGCGCAAACTCTTAGGCTCGGTTTTATAAAGATCCGTTAGACCTTATGTCGGTTTGTTATGTCAAAACATGTACTGAGTTACTGAAATTTGATCTGCCATTAGGTCTAACGGATCTTTATAAAACCCGGCCTTAGAGTATTCCAGTGTTCCAAACCACACGCGTGGTCGTGCCGGAGATTTTCCCCTGGATTTTCCCCAGGCTACTCTCCAACCGCGCACTCCTATCGCTTTATTGGGCCCGGCCTATAAAGCCACAGGCCCAATTTGCGCATGACTCCATAGTGGGAGCATGAACTTCTGACAAAAATGTGAGTGACCCCACATTGGGGGCACCCTGACAGGGAACATGTTAATACGTATACCTACCAAATTTTAGCTCAAATGGATATCAGCACCTTCGAAAAATGGTTTTCAAATTTTTAAATTGAAACGGACTACTTTGCAAGTTAATACAAAGCTTGCAAAAATGGGAGCAACAAAATGTTGATATGATGAAAAACTAATATTACGAAAAGCCAGAGGAGCATGAGAAGAGTTTTCACAAAGGCACTTGAAAGGTCTCGGAAACATAAAAACCGGATTATTTTTTGCTTATCGAGTTAGGGTAGAGTTTAATAAGATTTTCCAAGATATTGATGAATAATGGAAGGTTTTATAACTTCAATTTGCCGTATAACAATAATTGGTTTTACCCGCATCAGTTAATAAAAGAATTTAGATTGGATTTTGCGAGGAGGTTATTGAGTAAGTTATTAAGTTGATGAGGGAAACGCAGTAAACACAGTGGACTCGAGCCTTGAAGAGATCGCCTGGTTAATTAGATACGTAACGCGTCAAACTTACAGCTCTATTAGTACATAAAATGACAGCTTTATGCACGCTCAAAAATTACGATCTAACCTCCGAACTCTGATGTTAGTTTATGTTTACCAATTGATAACAACAATAAATGGAAACATTTACATCACTAATTGTGTTCACTAACACTTTTTCCTGGAGGTTATAGTAGCAATGCATTCATTTCATTAATGAACGGACTTCATTCACAAGCCTCACGAGTCATTCCACCCAAAAGGAAAATAAAATAATATTACGAGTATTGGCAATAGATTGAACGAGTGAGTTCCTAAGTTTGGAATTATATTTCGTCGACAAACGTGTTTCATCCTATCCGATTTGGTTTTCAATGATACAATTTAAATCGGCCGGGCTCATACTGTTGCGAAGGTATACCCACCTACGTACCTACGTACATATCTAAGTGGAACATTCTTCGTAAGCAGATTTATGAATATTGAGATGATTTAGATTTATAGTTATTGATGAAACCCGGGAGTGCTGATTACTCGCTGTTGCGGTTGCAACCTTTTTATAATCCTTTTTTAGAAGACTTCTGTCATCTGCCTTTTTATTGATTTTTTTGTATTTTGTTTTACATTTTTACTTGTCATTATATTCTCGCTTCGTGGAGACGTCTGTTTGGTTTTACTTATTTTTCCTATCGTTTCCACTCTCTCCCACTGCTATCGAAGTCTCTTTTTCACTCGCATTTCAGAAAAATTTTTGGAGAACTTTGATTTATAATTATAATGTTTGATGTCCTACTGTAAACATCAATTTAGTGAATTGAATAAAGATTATTTCGGTATTATTTTTTGCGGGTGAGATCACTTTTGAATAAATGACGATCGATCGTATAACAAAAGATATAAATGCCCATTTACGCTACATAGGTATGCAGTTCATGAACATAAGTTCCATGTTATCGCTATGACAAATTAATGTTTGTCCGTTTTGGAACAGCCTAAAAAAAACAAACCTTAATGAAACACATAATTCGGTTTAGTGTTTATCTGCGTCTGAGTGAACTGATATCAGAATAATAAAATACACTTTCACGAATATCACCTAATTTACGAGACTTTTGGGGGTTTGTTTTCTTGATATACTTAGATACATCTCTAAACTCCATGTAGCTAAAATATGAGCGTGAGACAGAGAAAAGGCTAAAAATGGTTATGTGTCGGGCATTAGAATACGATGATTGCTCTGGTTGTTTATTATTATGATCAAATATTTGATGGAACGTTCGTACACTGCATATTTACCCCAATCATTGTATATATCGAATACATTTACGCCATCATATTTACACCATCATTGTATATGTGATGGCATACTGTATTTTTACACAAACTTACGCTGCGATATATGGTCTTAGATTAAATACAACTTATTAATATAATAATATGGTAGCAAAAGATCAAGGTGCTAAAGAAGCAGCCGCAAGCTGTATAGTTTTTCAAATTCGATGTCTGATATTGAGTCAGGACTCTCATTTAAAGCGTACTTCATTGTCTTTATAACATTATCGATCGTGTAAACGTCTGTTACCGTAAAGCAATAAGGTTTACAAATAATTACTTAAGCAGCACCTTATTTTATTGATTATCGCTTTTAGCCCAAGAATTAAGCCTTGCCGCTGATTCATCTCTAAAGTTCGGAGTCTGACCTGCTGTCCTAATCCACAACCTTTCTCGACTCATCTCACTACCCATGCCTAGTATATCTTGACGTTGATATTTGAAGCACCTGTGCGAATAGGCGGTCTGACTTAAACTGGTTCTGGTTTGCCTGAGGTTGGGAATAACATTCCAGGTGTTTGCTCGGGGTCCTACGATTTTATGTTGATCTTGACACATGTTTGCGAACCGCCGACTACCGTTTTCGACAAATACACGTAATTTTTTTAGGGCACGTCATTATCCTTTTCTGTGGAATTTTACGGTAAAGGAAAACCTTAATTTACTTCCTCAATGTAAAAAGATGACCTAGAATGCTTTTCAAGGCTGCAACGAGGCGGGTTAAGTGTCAAATTATGTAGATAATTAGATTATGTTGATAATCCTAATATTATACTAGAATAAGGCCCGATAGTACTTGATTAGTCCTGACTGTAATTACCTAAGCCATATTCGTACAAACTGAGCTTAATTTATAACAATATCTAGTATAATTTAACTTTCATTTAGTGAGTATAAATAATTACGAGAGTCCCGTAGCGGTGTCCCGACGCCGCTAAAATACGGAAATTTCCATAGATATTCAGAACAGATGTAACACTATATTTAATTAATGATACTTTGATTATTGTATTATTTTTATTTGATGTACCTTGACTAGATTTTGACTTGTAAAAGTGCCCTTGAGGCCTATTTGCAGAATAAATGTTTTGATTTTTGATTTTTTTTTTTGATTTTTGATACATTTCTTTAATTTGTGCCTCTCTTAGGAACACCAAAAACACGTAAAAAAGGGGTCTTAAAAATCGACACTCCTATCTACTGTCACATTATGCCGGACCAAAACCAAGCCTAAAAGTAGACTGCTAGCTAAGTTAGTTATCCGAACAACGTGGATGCGGAACATCATCATCATCATCATCAGTCGCTCCCTCAATGCTGAGGACATAATGTCCAATTCTTGCTCACCAGACTTCTTTATAAACTCCTATCACCCACCTTATGGATGGCCTTGTGCAGATATAGTTACAGGACACTAGTGATTTGGGTGTTCCGTCTAGCGGATGGTCTGCCCCGGGACCTCTGGCCCTCAACTTTTCCCGTCATAATATTTATCTACTGGCTATCCGAAGAACTTCGTGAGAGGTGTTCGAAATATATGAGGATGCGGTTCTGACATACTGTGCATAGTCGACAACTTAACGTAACTGAATGGACTGGTTTGTTCGCCTTGCAGTCCATGGTATTTGAGATTTTTCTCAAAATATTGAATATGCGAAGAGTTTGTATAATTATAATTTTTGTTGAAGTAAAAATGTCATGACAATTTAAATCTGGCATAATAGAAAAACTAAATTATGACGTTGAATTAAATGACGATACAAACTGCGATACAATACGTCTGTCATTCATGTAAACATTGTAAAAAGATCGTTTATTTTATGTTTTGTTAATTTTCTTGGGGTTGTGGATATATTGTCGCCGAATCAAACCGCATATTTTCTCATACTGAAGAACGTACTACAGGTTAGAGTTCACTTATTGTTTATTTTTATACTGTGTTATGTCAACTTAAAACAAGAGTCACGTCACGTGACGTCACGCGGCCAAAGTCACGTGGTCAGCGCACAGTAGTTTTTAAAAATCAATTTTTTAGTCCTTTTTCTAGAAAAATATGAAAAAGTAAGAGTTTTATGCAACTCTCCAGCATGAGACGAAACTAATGACATATCATTTATTAAAATCGGACCATAACTGTAGATCTGATGGGGTGTACAAAATCGGCCTCGCGTAATATATATATCGATAATATTTAAGTAGATAACTCTCTAGTTATTACTTCATAACGGGATATTTAGACCATTTGACCCAGGAAAATTAAGCAAAACCGGCCAAGTGCGTGTCAGACTTCGCAAACTTAGGGTTCGAACCGCAAAATTGGGTTCGTTTTAGTAGGAAAAATAAGGAAATTTTCCTACTAAAACGAACGAAATAATAATAAACATTATCACCAAATTTCAAGTTCATACTTTGGCTGTAAAACCTGTGTGACAGACGAAGGCCGGACGGACGGACGAGTGACAGCAATAGGGTTCCGTTTGGGCCCTTCGGGTACGGAACCCTAATAAAAGATTGGTTTTTATTTTCATATTTTGTTGTTCTAATAGCATAAAATTATTATTGTAGGTGTCAAACTATACCGGTTTTTTAGTCCTTTGCGCATAAATATATTTCTTACAAGTAAAGAAAAATGTTGAATCGCCCTTGACTATTATTAATAATAAAAAATCTTTTAAATTCTAGCGAACTCATGTCGTCCTTGGTACATTCATATGGGCCATAATGTAAAGTGAACAAGAATATTGGACACCAGTCCGGAATGCTGTCACCTGCAATTTCTGACAGCGGTAAGTATCACCCACGTTTTGGGGCCTGTCGAATGATTCAGCCAGTTTGGGAGCCACAAGTTATTCCGTATAACCATGTGACTATTCTGTACAACCTGTATAGTTTTACACTAAGGCTCGGTTTTATAAAGATCCGTTAGACCTTATGTCGGTTTGTTATGTCAAAAAATGTACTGAGTGACTGAAATTTGATCTGACATTTGGTCTAGCGGATCTTTATAAAACCCAGCTTTAAAAGTAACTGTAGTTTTCACATGATTTACAAGTATGAATGAACTGACATGTTTTTGCCTAAATCCGATATTGTTCGATTTATCGCCGTAGCGTGCCGATATATATGTTTGAAGAAGACAGAAGTCATCAAATCGACCAATCAAGTTAGATTGCTCGTGAAAAAAACACCGTACTTATATAAAAAAGCGAAGTTTGATTTGGAGATTGTTTTCTAATAATTAATGCATGAATTCAATTAATAATTATTTTTAAATATATTTAATTGAATAAATGATAATATGCAAACATAAATCCTTTGGGATGCGTTCATAATTAACTTTCCTAAGCGGCGATAAAGCAAAAACAAATTATGCAAATCGTGAGGGTTGATAAAGGTAAATTAACAGGGGACACGACTTGGACTGTGCGATGTCGGTCGATGCGATATATCTATTGATTATTTTAGTTTCTATATATTTAATTTGAATCCTTTAGCTAATGCAGATCGCTGCATTGCAAGGGTGAGGGGCTTAATATTTGGATTGGCCACAGTCTAAATAGGAAGAAGATGAATTGAGTGTAGTAAGTATCTAGAAAAGAAGGTAAATTGATAAAATCAAAATCAAACATTTATTCTGCAAATAGGCCACAAGGGCACTTTTACATGTCAAAATATTAATTTACAATTTAAGAATGACAATAATAAGTAATACATTATTCATGTCAAAATATTAATTTACAGTTCAAGAAGGAATAATAATTTCGAGTTTACAATTATAACAAAATTAATGTCATACAGTGACGATAAACTTGCAAAGTTATCTATTACAAATATTACAACATCAGTAAAGTTAGAGATGTATAAGGTCTCAAGATTAAACAAGGAGTATAATGAAATTAATATAATATCCCAGAGATGTACATGGTCTCTGAGCGTCAAAATTAAAATTAATTTAATATTGTTAGAGATGTATATGGTCTCTAAGTCACTGATAATAAAAACGAATCCACAACAGGATGATGTCTCTCGTCAATCCCCTGTAAAAAGACACTAGTATTAACGTAGTCACTATGTCTTAGCAAGCATGAACAGACCGGACTCCACAAACAGCAGATAGGTAAGCAGAAGCAGACGCAGTCAAGAGAAATGTCCAAAGCCAGAAAACATTTGTATGTCAAGGGCTATGGAGGATGATAATGAATTATAGGAATATGTATATGTATAAACATTTCTGTGATAAAATTCCTTTTGACAAATAACTTCAAGCCTGTAGTTTACGTTTTGTTAAGGATCTCTAATGTTGTTATTATCCTCTTTGACACGTCATTTTGTGTTAATTGTATAATCCTTTTATGATAACACTGACACTAACCGCTTAGCGCTTGACGTTGTATTAATTGAACTGCCTCATGCGGAAGACGAGTGTCAGACAAGTCGATGAACTATTTTTTATTCCATTTGAAGGATACAAAGAACTGCGTCGTAATTTATGGTGAGTGTGGGAACATCAACAATTTATTAGGGTTGAACTGATTAAGAACAAGTTAATTAAATTAATTATTTAAAAAAACCCGACACAGAACATAGCTAAGAACCATTGCCGCCATCGAGACTTTCGATTTAAAAAAAAACCAGATGCTGCGATCCCACAGACAGACACACATATACGCAGATACACATGTTAAAGCTAAAAGCTAAAACACTCCCCGTTTTCGTTACGCGTCAGGAGATAAAACCCATTATAATTTGTGCCAAATATAACGAATAGTTGCTGTCTGTAGTCTTAAATGTCGCTGAACATTTTAGTACAAGGTAGTAATCAGTATAACTTAGATTTAACCAATTATCATCATCACTCTCTTAAGAGCTGGGCTCTTGAGTCGGTGCAGTCTGCTACAGTTCTCTCCATCTTCGCCGGTCCGAGGCCAGCTTCCTGACTTCCTGATACCACACACCCTCTACATCTTCCTTCATCCGGTTCATATAACTTTTCCCCGGTCTTCCTTTTTCTCGATTTCCTATTAATTTTCCCTAATGTAGATTTGATATACCTACTAATCCTACAATAAGTTCCTAGAACAATAATCTTTGTGATTCCGCCATTCATGGAATTTCGCAAAGTGTATACTAACAATCAATTAGTTGATATTAGGTACTATACATATATCCTTTGTTAATCTTTTTTTTACTGTTATGCTTTTACTTTCCAAAATGTTTAGGATTTACCTAGTTCTCTATGCACCTTTACTTATTTAACTACATTGATCGGTCCCAAACAGTTTTGTAAATTTAACATCACCTTGATCGGTACACCTAACTACTTAGTGTACATTTAGTACTAAGTAAATCCTAAGTGTACCTGTAGTACTAAATAAATTTTAATCTTGAGTGTACCTTGAGTACTATGTAATCTTACTATGTAAACCTATGTATACTACTTACACACACCCAAGTTTTTGTCATAATTTTGCGTGGAATCTCTCGAATATTCGGTAACTTTGTAAACCTTTAGCGGGAACTTACACATCCGCAACTGGTTGTGAGGTGCAGTGACCTGTGACTCAGTCAGTCTTATTTACGCCATCCTCGCCAATTTCAACGTTATTCCACCTTTAGTGTGATTAATTCCCTCTTAGATATATTCTGTTTATTCTGTTATGATATATGACCGTAAATTGGTATTCTAAATGCTTTTAGCAACTTATTAAAATTCGCTGCGTTAATGGGTCCGTTCAACCTGACATGCATAGCGTCTCTGAAGTATAATTACTGGGTATGTAATTTCCTACCTACAGTTTTTTCGGTGTGGTAGTTGCCAATCTGCAACCATGGCATGTGTGCTTCAAGTAATGTCTCCACTCTGTTATTGCCCTATTTAGTTAAATAAGTTAACCATGTAGAATTAGTAATAATAACATAACGTCCAATATACTTAGCCTTTCAAAATAGATTTTATGTACAATATAAAACATCTTCTAATGTACAATATAAAAATTTAATGTTACATTACATGGCAAGAAAAATAATATATTTTACTTTTTACGGTATCTACTCGAAGTTCTCTTAAAATAGGTACCATTCCGTAATATCCTAAAAATAACTCCTTCTAATAAAATGTGCTTCAAGTTTTATAATATTTTCCCTGGATATAATGAAGAAAATACTCACATTCTTGAGAGCGATATATAAAAAAATCAATAATATATCACCCGGGAATCCCACAGAAAAGGGTTTGCAAAAAGAAAGTCTAATTTAATGCCAATATTTCGTGTTTCCGAATATCCGCGAAGTAAGGCCACCGGGCCATCGACCTCAGTTTTAGTGGTCAAATTTGTTAATAAAAATTTATGATATCTACGAATTGCGTTATATTATTTAGAATGGCTAGAAAATAGATTCCGTTGTCTATTAGACGTCTGGTTACATCAGTGGTGAGGCGTCCATTTCTAACGGCCTTACCTATTTAAATAAAAGTATATTAATCTATGATTCTTGAAGAATGTATATGTTGATGTAATTATGCCACGCCCCTGATGCGCATCTGGAACAGTGCGCTATCAAATTAACACTTGGTGAGTACTTCCAAATAGCCACTAGAGCGGATAAGCGTGAAGAAAACATGGGACAGGATGATATGATCACTTCTGTTATTAATGGTAGAATTAGGGTTGAGTAGAGTAGAAAGGTTCAACAAATCAAAGTAGTAGGTATTTTAATTATACAAAAATAACTACAGACATTGAATAAAGGTAAACGGTCTTTTTTTAAACAGAATCTCGCTCACCGCTGTAAAACTTACCTAGTTATTTTTTTAAATTTTGCACTAAATTTCATCTCCAAACAAACGCTCGCAAACTTAAGCAAAGAAATTTCAAGACTGCGGCGAAGCGAGAGTTTCTCAGCAAATTTTAGAATAAAATGGAAGCAGCAAGAACTTGGAGCACTTGCTACCTGTAGTCCAGCCCTGACAGCTTCCGTTGGATTTACATAAGTAGGCGAGAATGTAGGCCACGGCTCTGCGGCTATGCCTCAGTGGACCTACTTCCCTGATCGAATATAAGACTAGGTAGGTAAAAACGTAGGGTGACACTAGGTTAGCTTAGATATAATTCATTCTAAAGTTGCGGTTATAATATTTGTGTAAGGCCTTTGTTCTTTTAATATTTAGTTATTTTTGTTTTGTTGTTTGAGAGCATATTTCCACCTTATTTGTCAACGGCAACTTATTACGAGTATTACACATTATTAAATGTCCGATTTTGTTACATTTCAAAGATATCACGCAAATTACCGTACTCGTATGTTTTTTAATTAGTATGTTATAAAAGTGTATATAAAATGAGTTCAATGCACTTCAAATAGCACAATTTTCAAAGGAACCCTATAATCCTACTAAATTGGCAATAGCGGATTCAGATGTAGCTATATTACAATAGAGTTCATAAAGATATGTACACAGGTACCCAAAGGTTCAAAAATATTTGGGCTATATTTTTATGTTAACCTACGCTCGTTAACCTAAAACTTAAACCTAGGTAGGTTTCTATTAATTAATGATAGCTATCTATTAATTTTGTTCCATTTATGCGTATGTAGAGACATACATTTTACATACACCATTTTCGGCATTATTGTCTCGATAACAACATGGTACTATGATTAATATGGTAATATTCGCCTAGTATATCGAAACAGTCTCATAATCATATTATAATAAAGTCTTCATGTACGATAACAATAACGTACCTAAGCAGCACAACAACGCAACTCAAGCCTTTATACAGACTCCATTTACCATCTTGAATTCTAACTAAAAGGATTATGTAGATAATTTGGTTTCTTTCAAGTTAGTGAAGTGTTATTACTTAGTTAATGAATTTATTGAGCTTTTCCCCTTGAGTGAAACTAGGTTAACAAAAATTGCTATTGACTGGATATATATTGAGGCCACTGGAAGATTATTGTACCTACACGCTGTGCCCGTAACCTGAGTCTAATATCGCTTAAAATCATCCCCTTTACTTAATGACTTAAGCTTTTGTCGACTTGGAGAGGGCAGTAGTTTGTTATTTAGTGGTAAAAAGAGCAAATGGAGTCGGGAAAAGGTTGGACGGTGGAAAGGGTCAGTTTATTTATTTACCGGGCCCTTATCTGCTCAACGCGTTTCGAGCAGGTTTCTTTAGCATAATTATACAATTTAGTGATTTTGTCGAATAAAAGTTATATTTGGGTCGATCAATTTCTTCTTGATAAATTGATGCATAAGAAAGGAGATGAAAATAATAGTTTCCTTGAAAAATATATTCTAATATGGACTCTCAATATTCTTAGGAGACAGCTCATAAAGTTGGCTTGTAATTGACACAGAAATAATGACTAAATCGACAACTCTACAAAATGAGAACTCTATAAAAGAGTGACAGATCATAACAATCTCGAAAACACACTTAGATACGAGATAGATTGGTCCACTTAAATGCTTACATGTACAGTAGAGGAAACGTAAACCTTTTTAGTCTTTATTGTCATAGTGACAAGAGCGAAAAGGTAACGTGTTTCTATTTCCTTAACTGTACGGTACCGGTACTACAGTCTATTGTTTATAACAGCTTCCGCATAGTCTATGATAGTAAATGACTTTGCGAATATCGAATCTCGCCTCACCGTCATCATATCGATCAGCATCCAAAAGCAATTTGCTTCACAAGATTAAAGAGATTCGATGACGCGCCATGACGTGACGTCATTATCATATCAAACTGAATAGTATGTGATTTTTAATATCCTCTAGACACGTACTGAGAGATAGAAATCTTTTTTAAACCAGATTTATCACAGAGGACGTTCACGGCTTTATGGACTTTAGAAACATTACTGAGAGATATGGTTTTGCAAGGACTAAGTGTAGCAGGTTTTTTTGATGTGTCATTTTATCTAGCATTGAAATACTTGTTACCCTTGATGGTTTGATTCATAAAAATAGAAGTTTGATGGTTTTACTAGTGTTTCCTAGCTGTCAGTTAATTTTAATACTAGTAAAACTTAGCGCTATTGTAAATCTGTTGATTAGAAACTAATAAATATGCATGGTATAATACTATACCATATTATGGTATAGTTAGAAGACTAATTTTGGACATCTTGGTCGTTATTATTGACTGCGATCAAAAGCCGTTCGATACTTTCTGATAAATAAATAATATCAGCAAGTGGAAAGCGTAGTTTTCATTAAGAGATCAACACCAGTATCCGCCATCTGTTCTATAGAGTTATTACACTTGCCTCGAGTTTTAGCCCTTCTTGTGAGAAACAAATAGGAATCAGCCATTTGATCTACTTTTGTCCTAGTTCACGTCTTGGAATTTACTCATATCGGCGACTAGAGTCTATGTAGTAAGAGCTGAAGTACAGCTGACATTCTCGTATTCAGTTTGTACGTGCCGACATGAGAACTGAGAGTTGGAAGTTTTATAATGGGAATATTAGTTTTATGTGTGACGTAACTACAGTATTTTGAATGTATAGGTAGAAATACTGAGAGTGCTTTGTAGAAGTTCAGTTCATTAAAGATCCTCGTAATCAAAATATATTTTTTAAAGCTGGATTTAAATGAAGTCGTAGTTTCTATATAAAATGCTTATGAGTCACATGTGAAGATATGCCCGTAGATGTCAAGTTCATGCGTGCAGGAGAGCGCTCACGCAACAATGCAACGTAATGACGTGAGTGGCGATGACCGCGGATCATTTCTGCATTTCACTTAGTTCGGCAGGCGCTATTCGTATATGAAGCAATATCAATGTACAGTTATATTCAATGGAACAGAATCCGGTACTGCACACCTGGTGCAAATCAATCTTTTATGTCAGCGTGATACAGATTTGGGCCTTTATAAATAAGCTTGTGTTAGATACTTTTCTCTTCGTCTGGTCATATCATACCTATGTTGAGCGCCGTGTCTGGTCATATCATACCTATGTTACTCGAACTGTATTGGTGTCTGTACCAAGAGCTACTATTTTACGTTTCGTATACATACTTGTATTGAAATATAAATGTAATGTAATACACTTTAAACGATATTAAAAACTACGTAGTAATGGGGCATAATCGAAATGTATAAAAAAAAGGTACAATCACGAACCTCCCATAAGGTTGACTGTCCTAACTGAAAAGAAAAAGTGCGAATAGGTACGGTCTGTTTCTTAATTGTAACTAAGTTATTATTAGTTAAAATGTAATTAATTTTATGTACAATATCAATTAACGTGAAAAAAAAGAGCTCATGTTTAGAACTACACCTAACTTTAAGACCTAATTGTTACAACATGAATGCAATAAAGAATCTGAATCTGAATCTGAACGTACAACATATATAATGGAGTTCAAGTATGAAAAAAATATTTTATACATGAATTCCATTATATGGGATCAGGTTATAATTTCAAGACAGTCACTTTTCATTATTAAAGTGGCATTGATTTATTACGTATTTGGAACACAGCGTGTAATTTTACAAACTTGTGCTGCGTAGTTTGCAAATTATGGTTTGAGTAGGATTTGATCAAATCCCGAGCTCTTTATGACTATACGGTAATTGAAATGTAACCCAACTTGGTGTTACGCAGAGTAATCTCCGTACAGTCAACTTAGAAAATGGTTCGTACTACCTTCGAACCCTAATGTACATCAAAATAAAGGCAAAATGTGATTTTTTGATTGACTGTATTAAGTTTTTAGCTTGAAGTCATGTCATGATGTATCGCTGAAATGAGTCGAATTGGAGCCCAAGTATGTTTCATTGCCATTATTTTAATTCGCACGGATCACATTCGACTCAACTTAGCGGATTTGAATTCAATTCGTTAAGTCGAATATAAACTCATATAAACTGATCAATCATTCGTAAATCTTATTGCAATGTGATAAGGTCTACAAAAGGTTAGTGTACCGTGTTGCTGTTTGTCTTTTGTGCGATTTACGGAATACTTATACACTGATTACATAGTTTCAGCAAAATGTCGAAACCGTTATTCAATCGTTTATGACCCTATTGATCCTCTTAGTAAAAGAAAGTCCCATCTCATACTAAGCGCAATAGTCAGATAGGACCGTGTCTCACCAACTTTACGTTGTCGGAATGTCGTTTTTGCATGACGTCGCTGATTTATATCGATCGTCATCATTCACTTGTTCGGTTTCGCTTGTTTACCCGGTATTTATGCCGAAACACAATATCGCGACTTCATAATGCTGCCTGCTCAAGGGTTTATTTTAGGAAATACAATTCTTTTTGTCCTGAATGGTTGGAATGAAGGTTATCCAAATTATAAATACGAATCTTACGACGATTTTCTGTTTGTTTGCCCTTCAACAATTATTTAGAACACGAAGATTTCCTTTGCAGTTACTCGTATGTTGTTTTGGTAAATCTGTTCACATTTTTAGTATTCCGTCAAAAAGGAACATTATTGGAATCACTTTTGTACACAGTGTGTTCGTGTCTGTCACAGTTTTTTTGCAAATTTCTGTATAACAAATGTGTATGTAATTTAGAACAATAAGCATGCGAGTTACCTTTTTAACCAACTTCAAAAAAAAGAGGTACTCAATTCGCCTGCATGATTTTTTTGTATGTTTGTTACGCGATTACTCCTCCATTTATGAACAGATTTGTAACATTATATTATTGTTTGAAAAACATATGCTTCTAGATTGGTCCTGTTATTTTGAAAGTTCACATTGGATGATGGGATCCATGAGGAATTGTGGGAACTTTTCAAAAATTCAAGAAAAACATAATGCGATTTGAGTATTCTCGGTAACAAATCGAGTGTTTGCATTCAGAAAGTAGCATTTGGTGAAGAAGACCACGGGGTGGTCATCCAAAACTTTCGTTCATGATAATCATGATACTGAAGCGAATATGACAAAGCCAATTTAAATGGTCGTGATGTAATGTTAACATCAACCTGATCTGGTAATCGAAGCTGGAAGGTAGGCAACGGAACCCCGTAATAAAACAGTGTAGCTTAAAGTGTAGCCGTGTTTGAGCTCATTGTAATTGTCATGAGATGCACTCTGGTAATGAATCACTAAAAAGTGTGAAATAAAAAAATATATTAAAAATTAAAACCGACTCCCAAAAGACACCAAAAAGTAAAACACTAAAAACTTAACTTCTAATAGGTCAATATGAGTCTAATAGGTCAATATGAACTTTAGGCTTCTTATTGAATAATGTAGGTATTGCACCGTCTTAAAAAAATGCATAAATTGTTCAATAAGAAGCGTAAAGTTTCATATTGACCTATTAGAAGTTAAGTTTTTAGTGTTTTTTTGGAGTCGGCTTTATTTTTGTATTGGAAATACATTTTAATCATATATCTGTGTAGTTTCTTAAAATTTAGTTACCCTACAAAAAGTTACATAGCCCCGGGCAAGACCAGGCGAAAAACGAGTAAAGAAATAAAGTCATCTTGATTGTGTCACAATGATGGTGCAGTGAGATATTTAATAAGCCTTTTGTCCTGCCCACTCATTTGTTTTCTGTATCTTAGATGAAACAAGAAACTGTCAAACTAATGGGCTCATATCTTAACTTATTTTTAAAACGTCGAGCTCGAATATGAATTAGATTATTTATACACGGACAAAGATCGATTGATAATTGACAATATAAAGAACGACCAAGGTTATTTGTTGCTTTGTTTTCAAAATAAGCCAAATATAAGCCAATACCGTTAAAGTATAAGTAAGTTAACAAGATTTCTAAAAAAGTCAATCAAAAAGTACAGAGCATGTTAAATATAATGGATAGGTAATAAAAGTGAACTGGCTCTAAAACTAGTAACATTTTCCCCACTTTCCTTCTATGTATAATATATTTCGAACAAAAAATTAAGTTGTAAATTTGTCATAATAGTGTTCATAAATCACAAAAGAGTTTAAAGTGTCTACATCAGATAAGAATTTAATAAAGACCTGAGCGCGGTATCGTATGTCTTGTGCTGAATTTTTGATTTATTGAATACTTTTCGCTATTTATATTTACAATAAAGTATACATTACCTACTAACATTTGCTGTCCTTAACTACATTTGTGTAAATATTAAGAAAAATGGTCAGACCACATACTTGTGAAGCATTCTTGCCCTTTCAAACTTTATGTAAA
The DNA here is from genome assembly GCA_963556455.1 of Epiblema foenella. Lineage (NCBI taxonomy): Eukaryota > Metazoa > Arthropoda > Insecta > Lepidoptera > Tortricidae > Epiblema > Epiblema foenella. The sequence continues at coordinate 7,216,925 of OY747113.1, read as the reverse complement.
TGGATATCATAAATATCGTAATCCAATAAATAAAATTATTTCAATTCCTTGCCTATCATTCCAAATGGGCAAGAAACACAACATTATGTATATGTTTAAGCATGCGACAATTAATATATTGGCTTGGTACGTTTCCGATTAGATATGTAAAAGTAGACCAAACTAAATCATGTGACGTGGAAGTTGTAATGTGTATTGCTTCGCTTATTCTTTATATACCTACTTAGAACTATGCCCTTTCACTACGGATAAATTCTGTTAACATAGACAAAGCATTTGAATTTGTTGGGAATTTTGAATTAAATTTTTCATAAGGGCCAAGCAAAATATTATAAATTATAATTGATGATTCAGCTCTGACTTCAATCATTTTCCTTTTATCCGTGAATGTTGAGATGCAAATATCACTATTAGTCAGCATTATTCAGTTCCGATTGTGTGGGTGTGTATATAAATGTATATGTAACAAGCGTGTTTGCGAAGCTGATTTGCATTGTATCAGTGATCACTAATAAGTAGGTAACTGCAGTTCACGGTTTGAGCACGGCGTAAAATTTTAATACCACTTTAGATACAGTGAAGTTCATAAATAAATATGTACTACGTTCCCAAAGGATCAAAAGTACCTGAGTAACCTTATGTTCTTAACACGAAATCAGATACACGTATTTTTGATCGCATTGTCCGGGCACGTTTTTTGAGGCTTTCCAACATTTACATGAAGAGGACGGCAAGGGAGTATTGTCGGGGAAAGTATATACTGTGCATTTTCCACTGTCCAGTCCAACAGTGGATGTGGTTTTGCTGATACTATTATGACGATGATTTGCATACATAGTTTGAAAAATAAATTAAATACATATTGCACAATTTTTCGAACGTTTTCTTTAAAATAAATCTTGTCCTGAAAAAGTAGTAAATTTAGGGTAGACCGGGGACAAGTGAAACACTTTATGACTGAAACAAGTCCTCGAAAACTCCCTACCGCCTGACGCAATACTCAGGATCATTTTTGAATCCTGGGCCAGTAGCGCACGAGCGCCCGAGTGACAGGGCAGTGTCGAGGAGCCGTTAAAAAAAGACGTTCGAGACTTAAAATTTAAGTCTACGGAAATTAATTAAACAAACCGAAACAATTAAACAAACTAGTCCTGCGGAAATGAAGATTAGGCACATGGGTCGGGCGCTCGCTGATGTCTTTTGTTCTATGTCAGCGGCGTCACGTGGTTGGTCAATTTCATAAGAGTACAGTAACAGCGAATCGTGATTGGCATAAGAGTTCACTTGAAGGGAGCTCCATAGAGAAATTTATGTGATTTAAGTTTCGTCTACAATATCTTAATTCAAACATTGAAGTCGACGAGTAGAAGAAAGAGTTTTAAATCGTTATAAAACACGATAATATTCACTAACACTTTAGGTATAACATTTTGTTATACAACCTAAAAAAACACTAAATAATATTACAACCGTAACCGTATAACCGTATAATTCTACTACATATAATATATATAATTCTACTACAATTCCATATACTCATATCTTACTAGTACATTAAAACTAATTTTATTTAAGTATTTAAGTTTTGTCTATGGCATTGTCTGTGATAAAAAACAAAACACTGATACCTATCCGTCATTCTCTATTCTGATCTAATGAAATAAAACAAGAAACGATATTTTATAATGTTTTATTATATATAATAAAACCAGTGCACTGATTTTACAAAGATTTAGTTTGATTCAAGACCTAACCTCAAGAATTTGATTAAGCTAATATGTAACCGCACAAAGAAGTCTAGTAGTCGTACATTTTTCTTTAACTTCCGTTGCTTTGATAGATATATTCAGACGCTGATAAATTGTGTTTATTTTTTACTATTTTTAAGAACTTTTGCTGATCTTACGGTATACTGTGATAGTCATTTACAAAGAACTAAAAAAGTTCTTTAATTTTGTTGAATATGTTAAGGTGTTTCAAATGACTTCATATAGTGTTTCGATTGACACGATATGAGGTCAAATGAACCACTCTTCCACATTATTTTTAATTCCCTATCATTTTATAACCATGGACGATAGGGCTTTCAAATGAATTAATTATATTTAAGACCTGAATAAATAACCTTAAAATAATTTAGGGCATTTAATTCTAAATTGTAAAAATAAAAAAGGTTACAAGTGGTTAAACATTATTTTTTTCAATTATCCCCGGTCTACCTTACTGGTATGAATATACGCCCAAGTTTTCGTAGGTAAAACTGAAACATCTGAGTTTTAATTATCTGTGGCAGACGAGTCGTATAAGAATTGCAAAAACACTTTAGCTCCTCAAGTTGGAGTATATTTTTGCTTGGCATAATTAGCGGCAGCCTGAGGTCATGTAAGAATGTATTGATCGGCACCTTGCACCGAGGCTCAGGAATGCACGGATTTTAGTGCATTTTGATAATCCCCAGAGAATTATGTTTTATTATTCTTACACATTATTTCAGTTTATTAAATCTAATTAAGTAGTTTAATCTCCGGTTTACTTGGATTGTCGGAATGTTTTAGGAAAATGTCGTATCTATGTATAGTTACCTATATTAAACAATAGGTTTTTTTTTCTATTATTTCTTATAAATGCCGGTAAATCCGTATCGTGAGTGAAGCATGGTTCTTGGAAATGGTGAATTAATTTATTCGTCATTTATTGGAACTTGAAGGATTTGTAGGGCCTTCTCAAGTTCTTCTGGAGGTCAATGGCGCGCACTCGATGCAAAAATAGCGCATACCATAATCCTTACTTGAGTATAACGAAAATTGTTAGGTTAGGTATTGTGAAAAACAAATTAAACACGTAATATTTACGTATTTTTTTGTTATGGTGGTTTATTGGCTGACTGTACTTACGAGTAAATTTTCTCGAAGAAGAATTGACCGTACCTGTCGTCTAAATCCGCCACAATCTAAAATGCTTCGTTTTCTTAACGCCCAGCGAAGTACTTCCAGCACTAAAAAGCTACTGTGCCGTTACCATGAGTTTGCATGACCGTACTCGCTAGCGATTGCGTAAACGATTTAGTATGCCGATTCTTAGTTCTATTGCGTAACCGCCAGAGGCGCTGTACTTTTGCCCATACAAATTTTTACGCAGTCGCTAGCGAGTACGATCTTGTAAACTCATGGTAAAGGCACTGGTAAACGTAAGTGTGGTGCTTTAGTGAAAAGAACTGTAAGCAAGCTTGTAATGTTTAGTAAGTATTATAATAATAATAATAATAATAATTTAATTCAGAATAATTCCATATACAAAACTAAAACTAAAATATGTTAGTAACAATAATTCTTAAGAAAATATGTTAGTAAATACACGAAATAAAATAAAATTGACACTACAATACATAATAATTTGAACACAAAAAAAATTATTAGCGCCCCACTGTGGTGTGGAGCTGTATCCACCGCCGCAGTATCGGGGAGTCCCACCTCTCTGCCAGCGTTCGTAGGATGGTGTTCGTGGAGCCGCGCACACGCCTCATCATCGAGGCGGCCCGCTTCCTGATGACGGCGTGGAAACCGTCAATTTGCCGCTCCGCAAACATCGCGGAGGCGCTACAATGCCTCGGCAGCCCGAACAGCACCCTACACGCATCATTATACTGGACACGCAGGGCGCTGTATGCACGCTGCGTATGTCTGACCCATAGGCTGCACGTGTAAAAAGATTGGCAGTACGCCCTAAAAAGGGTTGCTTTGACTGTATCGTTACAACGCGCAAACCGCCGGGCCAGCATATTACATCGCACAGCCAGCGCCCTACGTTCCCTCTCTATGTCAATATTGTCACTTAAGTCGTCAGTGACCCAGTGGCCCAAATATTTAAATTTCTGCACCTGCTTCAATGGTGTCCCACATAAGCTGACAGGTGGTACATCGAGGTACGTTTTGGTACCTGCCTTGAAAATCATAAATTCGCTTTTAACCGCGTTATATTTAAGCCCATGGGCCTCCGCATAAGTCTCACAAATACGTAGCATCTTCTGCAGCGCACCAATCGAGGGACTGAGCAGCACCATATCATCGGCATAACTGATGTTGTTTATGCAAACCCCGTCCACTGAGCATCCAATGTTGATGCTGCTGAGCTCCTCGACAAGCCGGTTCATGTACAAGTTGAAGAGCCGGGGCGAGCTTAGCCCCCCCTGCCGCACCCCGCACTCCAACCCATACACGTCCGAGTGCACCCCCGCCCATTTTACACTGTTTTCCTGCCTGCTGTACCAGTACCTGAAGATGGAGATGACTTCATCAGGCATGTCAGTCTCTTCCCTCATCTTCAGCCACAGCTTGTCGTAGGATACCAAGTCAAAAGCCTTTGACAGGTCCAAATAACAGGCAAAAACAGGCGTTTTTCTAGCTGTGTAATACTGTACAGTCTCCTTGAGACACATGATGGCACTTTCGGTGGATAGGCCAGATCGGAACCCGAATTGGGCATCATGTAAGTTTATGTGCCTATCCAAGTGTCTATCAAGCAGCCTGTCCAAAACTTTAGCTATCACGTTAGCTAGTGAGATGGGCCTGTAGTTGGACATGTCAGAGGCATCGCCGGTTCTATTTTTTAAGATAGGTACAACTACTGTATGCATCAGTTCATCTGGCAGATAACAATGGCCAAGACACAAATTGAAAAACATGGCCAGGACTCTCGGCAGGTGAACACCGGCATACTTCAGGTGCTCGATACTGAGGCTATCCTTACCTGGAGATTTCCCTCTTGCCATTTCCCTAATCACGGAGGATACTTCCTTGGCAGAGAACGTGACACTAAGGTCTTCAGGAGAGCTGTCAGCATCGGGCGCCCGAGCCGAGGGCGCTAGGGGCGACTCCACGCGAAAATGACTTCGAAAAGCATTCGCAATTTGGATGGGCTCATGGTGACTGGCAACGCTCACAGGGGTACCCGGCCTTGGATTCAATTTATTTGTGGCTTTCCAGAAACTAGAAAAATTCCCACTTGAATGATGCTGTGCAATTATTTCCATTTTTATTCTTTGCTCGTTGTCTTGGCAGTATTTTAATTTAGATTTAAATATACGCCTAGTCTCATTCATGTTATTATATAAATGCCCACTAGTAGGTTTTCCACACGATAGCCAATGAAGGTAAGAAAGCCGGGCCTCCCTGTGAGCGCTACCGACATGTTTATTCCAGCCGGTTACATATTTATGTTTTTTGCGAGCAGACAAATTTCGAGTATATTCGGCCGCCTCTCCAAGAATACATATTATACTATTATACATATTACCCAATAATTGCCTATGATTTTGATTAAAACATCTCTTGCCGGCACATAGAGTAAAATCACTCAGCAAATCAAAATCCCGGAGCTTAGAATTACATAACTCGTGATATTTGTCTATTTGTTCATTGTCCCTTTCACCCCATATCACTCTGTTATCCGTGGTATTAAAACAAGCAACTTTAGGTATTATAGTACTAACATTACATTCAATAAGTAAAGGGTAATGATCTGACCAATAGACGTCCCTTATCACATTAACTTTTACTATAGACTGCCTCGCCGAGCTAGTAACAACGCAGTGGTCAAGCCAACGCCGACACCCGTGCGCATCACTAACAAACGTATAAGTGTCAGTAGGTAACATGTCCATATCAATGCACGACCACGATTGCTCTGCACAGAAGTCCAATAGTTCGTGATTAAATAGCTCACCTGGGTGCGCGTTGAAATCCCCAAGGATGTAAACTGTCTCCACACCACTACTATCAATTATTGCACTAATTTCACTCAAGCATTCAGTAAACTCAATTAGATTATCGGAAGACGCGGTTTTTTATTATAATTATGTACGTATTCTATACTATTTATAATCTAGTATTTATGTACAATCCACTTATGAGCAAAGACGAGTTGCATAAATATCTCAACAAACTACGTGTTTGCATTGCTTTTAAGTAAAACACATTATATTCTTAACTTCTTAGTTCGTTCTTCGATGTCGGTGGGTTATTTCCTTTCTTCTCCAATTAACATCTTTGATGCGCATTTGCAAGGATCTGGTCAAATAAAATACTCTGTCACCTTCATGTTTCAAGCCAGCAAACTCTTACTCATACTTGTACAATTTGTACATTTATGTAGGTATATCAAATTCTGGTCATATTTTTGTCGAATACTCATCAATGGGAACCTGTATCATCATCAAAGCTGAAATTTTAATCCTCCTCGACTGGGCGACACAAACGAACGCATTTGCAACATGAAACGAAACATCAATGTTTTCCTTCTATAGGACCGCCTATTGGGGAAAAAAGGCTTGCATTATGAAGCATTAAAAGCCAGATTATGAAACATGTGTTGGTATTTTGTTTTATTTCTAGCAAGAGTCTGTTGCGTAGGTTTTCAATTTTAATTTTAACCATAAATTAATATGAATTATTAATTAGTTTTAGTAATTTATACCTACTGCTTTTAACAACCATGTAAATACATAAATTATTCATATAGTAATATATGTTTTAATATTACATCATACTGACTGCAAACTTGACACTTACCAGCACGAAAGAATTGAATCTAGATATGTTCACGCCAGTTCCTAAGAAACACACCGTATATTCAACGTTGAACAATATAAGAACGATCTAAAGGACCATTCGTTAAGGTTAACAATAGTTTGAACATGGTTTATCGTTCTAAACAACCGCTCGACTAGTCCATTAGCACAGGCAGTGTTTCAGGAGAACGTAGGTGCTCAGGAAATTACGAGGGGCCTTCGCCATAACCTATGGTAACACCCGACACCAACTCCGTTACATTCGGTACGCCTACTAATTGATTTGATATCACAAACATATTTTTTTTTACTTTATAAATAGTTTCGAATTAAGTAGTTTTCTTAAGGTTCATGATTTAGGTCTATTGCTATTTATTGATTTTTTTGTAACAATTATGAATATAGTTCGTAGACGGAAAAGTTAATCTCTGATGCAAGTTCTGTTCTGAAGGAGGTAAGTTGTCATTTGCATTAGGAAAAAAGGTGCTTACACATGAGCATATGAGCTGTCATCGGTGTTATTAGTTGGCTTTATAATATTCTATACATCGCATTTGTTTGTTTAGGAGCACAGTACTTACAGATCCCTCTCGTTTGAATCGTTATACAAGAGGGCATGTAAACCCCATTCACCCCCGTGTTGTTTCGGGATGATAAATTAGCCGGGCTTACCTGTCGTGCCCTGCTAGCTAGGATTAGGACCAGTCTATCGTCACCCCTTCTCCATGCCGTTTGTAGCTTTATATTTGCTTTTGATTACTTGATTAATTCGTTTTTCGACAATGCCCGCTTTGTTTGCTGATGAAAGATACCTAAATATATTTATTGCATTGAAGTTTCGCAACATTCATTTTATTCAGCGTAATTGGCTGTCACATGATATATTGTTTTACACTTCGGATAAAACCGACGCGACACGTTTGCTATTGATAGATTTCCAGTACCGCAAGGTGATCGAAGCCACATGGTACACATGACAAATGCGCGCTAAGTTACGAGTAGGGGTGGGTTACGTAATACTGATAACGGGTGTAGTGTAGAATTGTTTCGGACACACTGAGCCTATTAGACGCACATCTGTAAGATAGATACCTAAGGAGGTAATTTACTTTACTTAAGCCTGTTTTGTTAGTGTGATAGTGGCAACATGGTAATCATAGAGTTTGACTAATGAAAGTTATTTATTTAAAATATTTTAAATGGCGTCTATAATTTCTACGTCAAATGTGTCAAACGTTGCTTACTTGTCGTATATTTGAGACAAACATTGCTTGATCTTTACGGTTCAAAAAGAGGATACTTATAGCAAGTCGTATCATAGAACATTATTCCGCTTCAACTGTTACTTTACTACAGAATATTTGAATATTGTCAATGTTCTTTTTGGTAATCTAAGCATAGCATGCACTGAACTATGTACGACGAAGTATGTATTTTATTGCTCAAGTATCATTATTATTTTGATTTTGTTTTGCCACTTTTTCGTAGTCTCGACTCAACTAGCCAGACCTTGACGACAAAAAGTTTTGGTCCACCTACCGTCACTCTGTCTGGAAATATGTCCTGCCTAACTCCACTTGAGTTAAGTAATGGCTTCTCTAACGTCATACACCTTAGTGTGGCGTCGGATTTCCATATTTCTCAGTCGTGCTTTTCAGGAACCGAAAATAGCCAATATCATTACTAAAATTAGTGACACTTTTCCTTGTCTCGATTTGACGTCACTTTTCATCATACAGCCATTCACTGGTCAAAATCGTTTAAGACAAAGTCTGCACCGTCTATTTCATAAATTCACAATATTCCCCAGCTTTTCATAAAAAGTCTCGCTGCTGCCACTTTGTTTCCCATCCTGAACTAATATCAAAGTCAAAACAATTACACGGTGCTTATCGTCGCGTCTCGGCTGGTTTTTGTCCGTCGCTCAGCCAAGACTCAGGTTGTATGAAATATGACGTCCAAGGCTTGACGTTAAATCCTGAGCCAGTCATTTGCCCTTTTCAGATGATGAATAGGGATTCCTGGCTTATTTTATATATTGGGTGTTCATAAAAATTCAAGTAAGAAATAAGTATGGGTTTTTACAGAAATATTGGGCTACATTTTGCCATAATGACAATTGTTTTCTGATAATAATAAAGGGCATTCACAATAGGTTTCTGGGTCGACAATTAAGCGATAGTATTCTTACTTGTACAATGCAGCCTATGGCGATACGAGTACATCACGTTTAAGTTGATCGTTATGGTTATCATGTTATTTGAATGTCCTAATTCCAATATCAAATTTACAGATATCCAAGAAAATATATCAGTACCTACATATAAGACGTATAACAAGTTCATTTGTCAGGCTCCTAATATTTACGCGCGGGCGATTTCGCCAATATTTCGGCTCATATTAGTGATAAGGCTGAAATATAACGGCTATTTATTTCACCGTCGGCATATCTCGGTATCGTCGGTATGACTTGTACGTTGAGATAAAAATAAACTAAAGTTGTATAAAGCATTCTATTATAGAATTAATGTTATACTTCTTACACTTCTATTAACGCTATTCGCCTAAGGAAGTCTTCATATTCCTAAAAAGTAAAACCAACATTTAATGGTTGTACACCAGAAACTTTAGGTTCAGGCTCGACAGGCAACAATAACGTAACCTAGGTTTTAAATCAACGACAATACTTAGAAGTAAAAACCTCTTCAATACTAAGTAGAATAGTTTTAAGACTAGGTTGATCCATATTTTTTTTAATAATTTTCAAAATACGAAGATATATTAATGGTTCTACCTAACCTAATAAAAACACTTATGGAGGTGTAATACTTGCACGCACAGACCAGATAAGGTCTGTGCTTGCACGGTACCCGCTTATTTAGGTTATTCATACTCTGGTCTTCTTCGGCAGTTTTCCTATTATTCAGAAAGCACAGTATCGCCTATGGCGTAGCAGCGTGAAAGTTGAGCAGTGATATTTAAAAAACGCCACTCCAATGTCTCAAATCTCTAATCCAATGGTTGGTTATCCATCAGAAACAGCGCTACCCCATACCAAATGGATGCTGTAGGTATCAACTATGCAGAGCCTGGTTTTCTTAAGCAAATAGGCATCCCGTTTTAAGCTATTTTTTTGTTGTTTAATTAATTACTCACCTAGAATAGACACTGTATGTGTAATATATTTTATATCATGAATGCATTTGCATGTACTTAAGGTAAATAAATCATCTGAATCTGAATCAAGGCTGGCTGTATCTAAAGTATGTATATTAAAGTAAGGGTGCTGTAAAAAGACCAAGCTGCAAAAGGGCCTTTTAAAAGCACATTGTTGCAAGACGGATCGCAAATCGTCCTGGCGGCTAGACGGCGGTGATGGAGTATGAAAAAGCACTTTCTGATTACATTTCGATTCGAGGCCTGTGATTGTGATACTAATCGTATCCATCAAGTACCTATTGATGATGATGACATGTGATTGGACCGTACATACATACAACATACTTCATGTACGTAACTAAATTGTTGCTTACTTATTCTATCGTCACTTTGTTTACAGTTCTGTGATAAAAAACAGGTTTGTTTTTTTACATATCAAACGTCGGTGGCAACCAAGCGTAGGGCCAGCCTGATGGTAAGCAGTCCCTGTACATATGTCGCTTAAGCCTTTGTTAGAAAACGGACCTCCCTTTAAGAAATAATTAAGTTATTATTGTTCAGCTTTCGATCTTTGCCGAATATCTTATTTTATTTTTTCATTGACTGCTTACTTATTTTATTTATTTATTATGCAGCGCTTTAATATCCAGTGATTAGCCCATAACAAGGCCAGACAAGAGCCGGAGTTGATGAGATTACATTTTTAAAAACGTAGCCGGATTACACATTTTTTAAGCTGTATTTTTATTTCAAAAAGAACCAATCCAGTCTAATTACGCGCACGTTCGCATGCCGGCGATTTTTCAGTGTTTTCAAAGCAAATCCTCCTGCAGCCGGGTTCTTTGTATGCACAAATATACACCCCACTGCTACTAAAACATGCGGCCGCGCGAAAGGGCAAATTAAATCATATAGCTATCGTCTCAATTATTTAAAACACGCGGCGGTTCCAGTATGAAGCGGCGCAAAAAGAAAGACGCTGGTCCTTTGAAAAGCCCATCGGGTGCTCTCAAAGCTGTCACCCCCAGAAGCATACTTCACTACCAACAGGGCCGCGGATATCTGGAAATTTCACGTGACGCGCGCGGAAAATACATTGACGTTCGCACATGGCGGCGCTGACTATCGTAATCAATCAAAGCTGCAATGTACGAGGTGCAATGTGAAGCGGGGTGGAAGTTTTGTCAGGGCCGGAGTATAGAGGCGCCGCGACGGCTAGCGCGGAGCGCATGCGTGCCCAGCTTCACCCCATTGGTCTAGGATGACGTCATGGGGGTGAGCCCGCTGGGCTGAGTGACAACAGTCACCCCAGAGCTCTCGCAGGGCCGTCTCGTGCCGGCACTCCCGGCACAACAACAAACGTTTCAATAACATTTTGTCTGAGAGACTGCAGTGCTACGTACTATATCGTTTGTGCGAGTGTTCTAGGATAATTGTGATTGTTTATTAGACCGAGATCCGGCTGCTTTGAACGGTTCCTCGTGGTTTAAAGGTAACATCGTGTTGCATGTTGTGTTCCTTGTGTGTTTTCAGCGATGGCAGCTTATACATGCCTTTGAATTTAAATGTATGGTAAAGTTATTTTCAATTCAGCCACGAGCTTTAATATACCTCCAATAACGTTTAATTTAACTACGTCGTAACAAAAAACATGATGATTAGTTTTTTTTTTGTAATCAAACCGGTGTCTGTTTATTTTTCCGCCGGGAAATTTAATAAACCAGAAATATTTACTACTTTGCTATTTAAACTTGTTAGTACCGTAGTAGAAGAACTACTGCGCAAAACTCGACTTTTGTTATGCATAAAATGTTTTTGATGGGATTTTAATATTTCAAAGGAGAGAAAAGGAAGCTTTATCAACCTTAACTAATGTTTGAGTTATATCGACTTTAATCACTTCCGATCTAAAGCACTCTCTCATCAGTATTTAGTTACTAATTGTGTCGATGTCGATGTGTGTTCGGTATCAACAGTGCGATCACGTTTAGGATATTGAGTGGCTGCGAGATAGTGTATCTGTTCCCAGTTGATCACAGTTAATATTTACATTAAAATGCAGACATTTATCCTTCAGAGGATATACGATTCGAGCCAGGTAAGACGAAAAACTAAATAATCCTCGTCATTGGAATTGTGCTATTCGTATTATATGTTTTTAAATTAGTAGTGTTACCGTATCAGACATGACTAGGATTTTAGAAAACATTTCCTTGCCTTAGTGTTGCTCATACTGGCAGCTTTTTTCTTCTTTAAAACTCCTTACCTAGAGGATCGATCCTGTGTTGAAAAATAGAAGCACACTAAGTAGTCAATATGCATTAAATGCCTACTTACTTTACATTGAAGGGAAGAATTCACTTGATAAATACTGTCTTTTGTATTACAATAAACGATCTTCCTTCGTTCGAGTCATCTTTCATACTGAATTACACGTCAACCCATTCGTCTGTCGAAAACAATTCAAATCACATTCGGTCGTTCCTTATTTATCAATTAGCACCCAGCATTTGACACAACCATCAAAACCAAGCATCTAAACAAGGTAGCGGATCCCAGGCATCCGTCAAGATGCGACTGTAGGGTGGGTTGCACCAAACCGTCTGTAATCGTTAGCGGTGTTCGTTAAAATCTGATCGTATGGAAAGTTTGACAAGTTTCTATGGGATGACAGCTGCCGGCGCCATATTTGACGATGACCGGCATGTGATCGTATGTTGGTGCAACCGACCCTAAGCATCTAAACTAAAGTGGTCCGTTATAGGTAATTAATATGGATAGAAACCCAACTCTTACCTAACATCCATAAAGAACGACTAATTTTAATAGGTGATGGCATAATACGTTAACCCATTCTGGATCAGAGACCCTCGGGTCCCTGGGCAAGCCGAAATTCGCCTTCAGTTTTCCCGCAATAAAAGCAAACGTCTTCAAAACAGTCAACCATAGACAACACAGGCTCGCGCTGAGTGTAACCAGATATTTTACATGTTGACGTTTGGGTCCCCATCGCGAACCTAACTAACCATTGCCGCCTCTCAACGCCAATTTGAATATTTCAAACGACGGGGCACGACGATCCATGTTGAAATTGTTTTTAGTAACGTAGTAACTCAAGACCGAGTTAATGTTTTAGATTGGATGGGGATAAAGTTATTTGAATAATCCAACTAGCGGGGGTAGTGTAGCCCTCAAGTTAATTTGCTCTAGTAGAGGTATAAGTGCCTCGAACGTTAATAATGCTTTGGTGAAATGTTTCAGGTTAGTAATTAATTATAATTCAAATATTTCTTCTTAATAAATTATTAGTTAAGAGCAATATTACATTACCATATTATGATGAAACTTATGAAAAATGTGTGGTGATTTAACGATACCAAATTACATATGACTTAGACATAATTTCTGAACACGTTCAGTAGAAAATTTTCAAGTTCCGTCAAGCTCCCGCTAAGAATATTAAGCCAATAAGTTTTGTGTTTCTGCGCAACAATTCCCGAAAGGTTATATTTACTTTACGACTCGGATTATAACTTTACAAGATGAATTGCGAGATAAAAACAGTTGTAAATTCACACCAAGATAATTAATAATAAATTATTTAACTAAATAAATAACTAGAAAAAATCTGATGTACTTGGTATAGCGAGGTTGCGATTCCAAGAAAACCAGCTATATAAATGAAAACTACAGGTACGTAAATGCGAAGTTGAAGTCAATCGAGAAACTAGAATTGGGTCGTGATCGATTTTGATCTTTCGAATAAGTAGGTAATAAAAGTTTTCAAGGTTTGTATACGCTTTGATTTTGGGAGCGATTGCTATATTATCGTTTTTTTTAACCTGACTGTGGCTTTATAGGCCGGGCCCAATAAAGCGTGTGCGCGGTTGAAGAGTAGCCTGGCGAAAATCCAGGGGAAAACCTCCGGCACGACCACGCGTGTGGTTTGGAACACTGGAATACTCTAAGAGTTTGCGCTTCATTGAGATTGGTTGAGCGGTTTCAACTGAATCTGAGGTGTGTGTGGAATCGAGCTACTGGGAGTTGTGTCGCTGGTTCACTAAACCTAGCCTAGCTGAAAAGAGTCCAGCAAGAAACTTAGCTAGGCCCGACCTGGGTCGGACTAACTCTACCCGGTATGCGGCGGTACCGGGACGAATAGGGACTATATGTGTCAGTGTTGTCGCGATCGCGCGGTGGACGTCCCCGTCGGCGGGAATGCCTAAGTGTACGCGTCGTGTCAGAGTTGGACGCCGTAAGCGCAGCATTCCATCTTTCGGTGGACGCTGTGATTACGTCGTCCGGGTCCGTAAGTGTGTGCCTAGGACGCCGGACCTTGCGGCCCCTATCAGTGATCGCCGAGTTAAGACAGAGGGGGGAGGGATGGGATCGACAGCCTTCCTAACTAACGGATTCCTATGATGAGAAGCGTTGTCAAAATAACGTCTGGCAGTCTGCTTAAAGAAACCATACATGGTGCTAATCCCCATGTCGTGGTGCAGACTGAGGTTCGACTGGTACTACGGAGCACCAGTCGCCCTACGGAGAAAACGATTCTGAATAACCTGAAGCGTTGCGTACCCTACTGATGTGATATTCATGCTATACGTATTATAAACATATTGTAAAAACAGTTACGTGAAGAGAATGATAACTAACTACTAAATTACACATAATTATGTTTTGTAAAGCATGCAAGCGACTAGCTTTAAAGATTCAAAGCTATCAATCATCATCATTATTCATCTCAATTTTCCTCTGCTGAACTTAGGAATATTGTACACTAGATAACATTATTAAATCGTCCGTATAAAATCGTTTTAGTGTTGTCCCGGTTAGGTTCCTTGAGGTCGCGAGGAAACCGAATACATCCTTGACTTCCCGTAGCAATATAACAGTAATCACACCGACCTAGCATATAAAAACATGTGAATATCATTTCCTCCAGCAGGCTAATCACGTAACTTTATGTACTAACGGTAGATAGATTTTACTGTCAATTTTCGACCGTTCGAACGCCTGTCAAAAATTCGCACCAGGTAACTTTATGTACTAACGTTAGAAACACCGTTTCGTACCGTACCGTTCACAAGGTGAATGAGATTCGACGTTCTGTTATTGCAAAGGTGATCCAATGAACGAATGGTTATTCCTTCCAATGTTTTGCACAAATTTACTATCATAATAACCCAATTCAAAGCACTTTATCTAAAATTAAGGAAAAATGTGATCTTGATAAATGAACACGAGTTATTATATTTAAATCACAAATACTAAACATGCAACCGATAAACACAAAACGCATTATTACAGAGAGAGTATGACAGAAAGACAAATGTAAATGTGACGATGTAAAACCTTTGTAATATTTTAAATTATTTTCTTTTAATAAGTCTTTAAATAATATCGGTACAAATAAATATAACAATTTATATTGTATCATTTAATAATATTTATTTTAAAGAACTAAATGCCATCTAATATCGAATAGGAGAACTTGTTGACAGTTAATTCACTTGCATTCCATAATATTGACATCTAGTATGCAGTAGGAGAACTATCAGGCAGTAAAATAATGTTGGCTATACACCGAAGCCTAGACCCGCACCGAATTATAAAATGAAAAGTGTGGTGAAATTGCATTATCACAACAATATTATTATTGCAATAATCTTATATCGGTATAGTCTTTCAAATCAATCCAAAAAGGTTCAAATTTTAAGAATTGTAGGCATAACCTGCCTATTTTAGTTAACCGTTTAATCGCCATGCGTCATGTACGGCAGGGATCCCTACAAACAAACTCATTTTCCATAAGAGATTGTATATGAACTTTAGTGTAAAGCACGAAGGTCACTTTGACAACGTACGTGACACCACACCACACCACACCACCAGGTAAGCAGGTAACACCTATAGGCGTTTTTGTCATATCAAGAGGGTTAATCTACCTACGTCCCCAAACAGAAATGAAACGAGCATTTATAAATCCCAAATTTAATACATAATAGCTCTGGACGTTCCTTGAATATCCACAATAGACAGAATGTTCTCTATAATTCAATCGGATCCGACATCAGTGTACACTAAGTAGGTACATGAAGGCAAAGGCGTCCACTATCGGCACGGCACGGCAAAGGGCTCCTCAGCCTCACACATTAGACTAGCGGGATAGACAATGCATGCCAAAGGTGTGCTTGGGAATGCCGAGGAATGCTCGGCATGCCTACTGAGGCCTGGGCATGCTTAAGGATGGCTGCGCATGCCTAAGGATGCCTCGTCATGCCTAAGGACGCCTCGGCAACCCCGGCAATCTTAACCACATCTTGGCGTGCCCGAGGAGGAATCCCTTGGCGTGCCAATGCCGTGCCAATAATGGGTGCCGGGCCTAAGGATTTGACAAACTTCTGACAAATTGAAGGTCACACTGTAGGCTTGCCTAATTATTGCTTCATGACTTTACTTCGTAATGGTCCATAATGATAAACTAAAAATCATTCTTTGCCCGTGGCCCTACACCGTTAGTCCTAATAATTGTACCACAGGTAATTTTCTTTGTCCTTGGTTCTATCAGTCTGACCATAGACACCTAGCATCCTCTTCTCCAATATGTTTGACTGTCTGTTTAACCAGTTGAACATATTGTATAACTTTCCTTCAATTTTTAAAAAGTAGTCGAGCAACTTGTTACTTAAAAATGCAATAAGTTCAATTACAGTATTATGACGTTAAATAAAATGAACTATTCTTACGATACATTTCAAAACAATAGAGGAAAGTTGTCCAATATGTTCAACTGGTTAAACAGACAGTTTAGTATATTGGAGCAGAGGCCTAGCATTACCCGTATTCCATATATCTCTACCACTACATTTACCCTGGTAGCTTACCGTTAGATTTCCCTCCTTCCACTTGGTGCCCAAGCCTATGATTCCATGGAATTGCAACGTAATGTTTTTGTCGCTATGCTCCCATGGTATCATTAGATGTATTTTGATGCCGTTTGGCTGCCATAACATCCATTGATAACTAAATATTTTTCCGTCATGCTTCCATGCAACTGCCCTGTGGGATCCAGCGGTGGTACTTTTCCTCGTCTCTCCCAAGCCACTGCCCAACGGGATCCAGGGATAACGTTATTCCTCCTGGTTCCCATACCGCCTATTTTCCCTCTT
The DNA here is from genome assembly GCA_963556455.1 of Epiblema foenella. Taxonomy (NCBI): domain Eukaryota; kingdom Metazoa; phylum Arthropoda; class Insecta; order Lepidoptera; family Tortricidae; genus Epiblema; species Epiblema foenella. Next base: position 7,200,026 of record OY747113.1, on the reverse strand, counting down.
GGCTCCCATACTGCTGCTGTTTGGGACCCAGGAATTTGTTTTCCTTCTGGCTCCCATACCGCCCACCAGGGTAGGCAGAGCTGGCTGCATGCCAGATATACAATAACTTCGACTACTCCTACTACCGATATCTTTATATGAAAGTAAGGGAATGAATATATTCCTGGATGCTATTGAGGGAGGCCTATGTTCAGCAGTGGACGTCTTTCGGCTGAAATGATGATGATGATGATGATGCTATTGAGCTGTGGCGTGGCTTGGGAGTGGGAGCCAAGATATCTGGGATACCAGTATGCAATAAGTTCCATCCTATCCTTACCTGTGATTTCTAACATCTCCCCCGGAGGGTCGCTACAAATGAAACTACTGACGTCCACCTACATCTGTTAAGGGTGGTCGTTATAAAAGAAGTTCGTTTGACGACCATCCTTAAAAAGAGGTGTAGGCACGACGACGAGCGAAGCTAGGAGGAGTGTTTGTAAAACTGTGCGACCCGACTAGTTGCAAATAAAATGGTCGTTAGAAAAGATTGTTCGGTTCAGGTGCTTCGCCGGCCGCTGCCGCGGCACGGTCGCTTTGCTTGTAATGTCGCAGTTGTACCAACACTTTTTCTAGCTGCGCTCGTTGGCACACTGGCAAACAAGCCTATTACCCGAGGTCCCACCAACATGTCCCCCTTGTGGATCCACGGGTATTTTTTTTGACCCGTTGTCCTACCGCTCTAAACAGTGTTCTTCAGTGGGCCTACGGGCAATTTATTTTTACCATAGTCCCGCTGCACTACGTATTCGACTCTAATGCAGCGAAGCGAGGAGTGTTTAAGCAGAACTATGAGCCTACAGAGCCGGCGAAGCGCCAGAACCGAACATTCGTTAAAATTGGTTAGGTCAGAAATATTACTTGTTTGCAGTTCTACCAAACAAAATAGCTAGTTTTTAATTAATGTTTACCGCTTAATGCAGTGGGACCGTGGTAAAAATAAATTGGCCGCAGACCCACTGGCGAATACTGTTTAGAATGGGACGACAACGGATCAAATACAATTACCCACCAGGGGGACATGTAGACCCACCTGCGAACACTGTTTCGAACTGTAGGACGACGGGTCAAGAACGACGGTAGGAAAACGGATAAAACAAATTACCCGTGGACCCACCAGAAGGCCTTCCTTAACTGTGGTACCATCAGATAGTACTATTGATGGTTCTATGGTGTTTTTTTTGCTATGGTAGCATTAATGGTACAACCGAAGTATTTTATTGCCGTGGTATCTGGTATAATTGATGGTAATACGGTAAAATAAATGTTTACTAGTACCATTGCGTTGCAATTATAATGGTCAATGATCAGCCAGCCAGTGACAAAACTAATGAACTTTGACCTGCAATCGTTCAAAAACAACAAGTTCAATTGAATCTTATAATAGAAAATGAAATAAATTATGAATGGCGCTTTAGCCAACACAAAATTACAAGAGGCTGAAAATGGCCTGAATGGCTTCGAGAAACGGCTGGTAATAGCCGTGATTTTGTATTGCTCGACTTGGCTAAATAATAATAATGTTATTTTCTATATTTCGATGCAGTTATTAAAATAAGATCTTTAAATTATATGTAACCATTATCTACATGACTGTTAATTAATTACCAAATTGTCTACTATCCAATACCACGGGTAACAAAAAATAATATTAGCCGTGGTTCTATTATGTCAATGGAACATTATTTGCAGTAGTATCATTGATGGTACAATCTGATGGTACCACGGTTAAGGAATGGTTGGTGGGACCAAGGGTAATAGCCAAATAATATCCCTACCGGTAGAGAAGAAAGTAAAATGTCCACATTTCTCTAACAGACGGGATGTGTCGGTAGAGACATATGGAATAAGGGTAAAAAATTACTATTTGCGGTAAGAAATACGTCGGAACCTTCATACCTTTAAAAGTATTTAAATCCTTTTTTATTAAAGATCTTTCTATAATAATAAAACAACACACAAATATCATTTATTACTACCTAAATAAGCAAGTACCCATACTCAAGAGCAAAAATAACGGGTACACTTTGTATCCATTTTTCTATGGAGAAAGTATACCCATTACTATTGCTCTTGAGTGTATAAAGTACGAGTATCGTTACGTTCTGGGTCTGCCGCGATGATTTGAACGTTGCGAGGAAGACCGTAGCAAGTCATAATTTGTAGTAAAAAAACCTTCTGTTTGCAGTTTTCAAGCATTCCTGAAAAAAAAACTTGATCTGTAAAAGTTGCTTTGTAAATTGAATTGTACTTATTCATATACATCATTTTACAATTTGAAATTATATAACAGTAATATATAAACTGACATAAGTATAAGGTACGAAGAGATAGTCAATAGAATAGAATTACTAGTTATTTACTGAAATTGCGAGGCATCTGGTTCACGTAACTGGTGACCGAAGACCTGGCGACTTCCTCGTACAACGTATCAGCATTGCGATATAGCGAGGAAATACCGCAAGCATCCTCGGTACGCCTCCCTCAAGGGCCTGTTTTAGATTGAAGATAGTTTTAATATTATTTCACATATTGTTGTTACGTATTACACTATGTCTAAAAACTAGTGCCTACGCCAACTGTTGGGATTAGGTAGCGGACCCCGGGCATCCTTTAGGATGCAACTGTACCGGGATGACGCTAGGATGATGATGATGATGATTGTTGTTACGTATTCTTGTATGTATTTTCTTGTCACTGAATTATAAGAATACTGCTACATGACGACCTCGAGCGGTAAGTTCTAGTGTGGGAAGGCCACAAGCCAGATGGTCGGACGACATCAAGGCATATGTCCAGAAGTGGATGCAAATATGCTGCAAGAGAGAGAGGGAGATGCGACAAATCCTGTTAAAGATGTCTTCTTGCCGTCAGGCATAGGCAGGCCATAAGCTTCTTTACAAAAAACTTGATGATTGAGTACTACTTTCTTTCTAAGCTCAAGGCACAATTTACTCCCATTCTGCAGGCTTCTGAATAATAAACATATAGATATCAATATATTATAGCTTAACCTTTAGATGACGTTGTTCTCTTGCAAACTTCTATCGTATGTCAGAGCTAAAAAAAATATTATGTTAGTCATATCCTGTAATATTATACGTTTAGGTCTGTACCTAATCCACGTAGCATATTATAGAATTACTTAGGTCTGTAACACTCAAAAATATGATTTTATTTTTATTTTTGTTAGGTAAACATTTAAACTTTAATATTAAAATAAATATAAATAGTCAAATTTCGTCAAAATCTTTTGGAATACGATAAAACACAAATCATTTCATAACCCGAGCCAGTGTAGCCGAGCGGTGAGACACGTCGCTTTCAATCTTAAACTATATGATATTTCGTTTAATATGTAACAATGGCGCTTCAGTGAAGGAAAATATAGTGAGGAAACCGATCAAATCCCAACAGAGTTTAGTTTTCCCTTTGGTTTGTAAGGTCAGACGGAATTCGCTTTAGTAAAAGTAGTTTCTAAGCCAACTCTGGGGATTAGGTGTCAAAGTGGACCCCAGGATCCTTAGGGCACAACCGGAAAAATACTGTGAGGATAATGACCCCCGATTTGGTTAATATTTTGAGCAGCCTATAATACTGGAGAAGTATGCTACTCCTTGGAGAAGCCATAATAATAGTATATAATATAGCAATAACACATAATTACTAACACATGAGGCGTTGTGTTCCTGGCAACCAAGAATGCCAGAGCTTCAGAGGTGGAGCTGTATTGAGAGCGACGAACCGCCATATTTTAGCTGAAAAATAGTTAAACTGATGTTAAGCAGACATACAAATACAAATAAATACAAATACAAACATTTATTCTGCAAATAGGCCACAAGGGCACTTTTACATGTCAAAATATTAATTTACAATTTAAGGAAGTCTGACTATAATAAGTAATACATTTTTCATGTCTACCAAGTATGATATGAACGATACTGCGCAGAAAAGGCGCTTTTATATTTACTTTACCGTGGTCGTACCAGTCAGCACACTGAATCCTCATAATTACGAGGATATTGGTTGGGCAACACGTTTGTGCGATTCAATATGTACATACTTACTTTCATACCTATTGGTTAAAAGAAAGTTTAACAAAAGCAAGGTTGGAATCTCCTTTTAAGTAATAAATGTACTTGTGTCAGGAGACTACGCTCGCCCAAAAACCATGTAAGGGGTATCTACAATACATGCATACTAACCTCATGACCTTTTTATTTCAATAAAAATTATAATTATACAAATTCTTCGCATATTCAATATTTTGAGAGAAAATCTCTAATACCATAGACTGCAAGGCGAACAAACCAGTCCATCCAGCTACGTTAAGCTGTCGACTATCGACAGTATGTCAGGACCGCATCCTCATATATATTTCGAACACCTCTCACGGCGTTCTTCGGATAGCCAGTAGATAAATATTATGACGGGAAAAGTTGAGGGCCAGAGGTCCCGAGGCAGACTACCCGCTAGACGGAATACCCAAATCACTGGTGGTGTCCTGTAACTATATCTGCACGAGGCCATCCACAAGGTGGGTGACAGGAGCCTATGGAGGAGTCTGGTCAGCAAGAATTGGACATTATGTCCTCAGCATTGACGGAACGACTGATGATGATGATGATGTGCCGCATCCACGTTGTCCGGAAAACTAACTTAGCTAGCAGTCTACTATTAAGCATGGTTTTGGTCCGGCATAAAGTGACAATGAAAAGGAACTGTCGATTTTTAAGAACCCTTTTTTGCATGTTTTTGGTGTTCCTAAGAGAGGCACAAAAGTAAAGAAATGTATTTGTACCTTCAGTTGTTCCTTTTCTGAATAACTGTGAGAATTTCCGTATTTTAGCGGCATCGGGACGCCGCTACGGGACTCGTTTAATATATTTTTCTAATATCACATTACTTTTATATAGCGGTTCATAGAATATACTTTCTTACCAAATTTCATAATTATAGTGCTAATAGTTTCCGAGTAAATCGCCTGTGACATACGGACGGACAGACGGACGGACGGATGGACGGACGGACGGACGGATGGACGGACGGATGGACGGACGAACGGACGGGCGGACGGACGGGCGGGCGGACGGACGGACGGACGAACAGACGGACAGACATGACGAAACTATAAGGGTTCCATTTTAAAAATGTCCTCGATTTACCATCTAATACTTTGTGTCAGTTTTGTGACGTGCCATATAAAACTATATGAGAAATGCGCCACAAAACGGAATCTTTTTGCACTTTGTATAAGGCTACCTTGTTTACTACGGAACCTTATAACTCAAATCCTTTTTTTTCTCTCTGACCCTGACTGTACCTTATAGGAGACCGGAGCCATAATAACATCACTGCTTGTTCTTTAGGTATACGATGTTGTGTTCCTGGTAGTGAGTATACAAAGTCACAAGAACTCCCGAGGATGCACTATTTTCAGAGTGCGTCACTTGTCTCTAGCTATCAATACAACAAATCCTTATGTCAATAAAGGCTCGGCAACGACCTTGTGATTCTTCTGGAGTCCCAAGTGTTCATACTGTATTTTAGAGATTACTCAATAAAAAAACTTACTTGCCTTCAGGTAAGGAGATCTTGTGGACCAGGCAGCAGGGTGGCGGTTATAGATTTTCATTTTATCCAATTATCATCATAACCATGTGTTGATCAAAGAAATAGTCATCTTTAACATGTTGCTTAAAAATACGTAATTCACAATTGCTGCACTGAAAGAAGAAGTTAGAGCATAGTAATGAACATCTTGAAATAGCATCTGAATTATCATGACCCTGGCTACAGATTATGTATATTATAGTAGCCGTAGAAACTAAACATGCTACAGTTTATAATAAGGACATTCCTCATTTGACTCAGTACTATTATCAGTATCACCCACGCATCCATAGTTTCAAAAATCCGCAATTTCATAACACCAAAATACCCATTTACATATATCCCTGACCCTGAATCCTAAACTTAATAAGGCTCGGCAACGTGCTTGTGATTCTTTAGGAGTCGATAGCGTCCATAGGCTATGGTGTCTGCTTAACCCACGCCAGCGACTTTTCGAGTGACGAATGCGTATCGGATGACGCAGTGAGTGAAGGCTCCTTACGAGGTGGCCTGATGACCTTAGAGTCAAAAGACCTGAGACGACACGCGACCGATCAGCAAGGCATTTTCCGGGAAAGGCCTATGACCAGCAGTGGACGTCTATTCAGCTAATGATAATGAGTTATGCCATGGTGTTATGTTGTAACATGCACACTATTTATTAGTGATATGTAATAAAATTACTTACCCTTGGGGCGTTGTAGCAGATAAAGTCGTTACTTAAGTGAACTACCATAGCCAACTATTCGATACGAGCCATTATGAAAAAATGATTTTTATACGTGAAATTCACCAAATAAGTGTTTAATATTGCTCTGGACTAAATATTACATAATAATTGTAATAAATACATATTTCGTTGTACTCATTTTTTCTAAAATGTTGACTGACACGACGTGTCAAATTATTATTTTTAAAAGTTAAAGTACCTGTCCAGCCTCTTAATGCTAGAAGAAGACTACCGGATTTTACCGTTGCTATTGTATGAAACAAAATGGGTTCAACTTTAGACATCTAGCGTCAAGTAGAATAAGTTATTGTATATACATTACTAGTTATTTCATTGAGAGGTGATTGAGAGAAACTCAGTCTTTATAATCTATCCATGCACACGTTGGGCAGCAGTTATATTTTACAATAAATATCATATATAATTATAATCATGACCAATAACGTGATATTATTCTTTTCACACATGGATTACATTATTGCATCTACAACATTATTCGAGATTAATGTATTTTGAGCTCAACTACGCAATCGGTACTGATGAAGTCCCTTGGCTTCTTGTTCTTGCCAAATTTATTGCTCTGCGCTAGCGTTATAGACTGCTTTGGGTGCGATATGTGCCTTGATAGTAATCTATCTACACCCCACAAGGTTTTTAGATCTGCCCACGAGTCGCTACTCGTACCGTTTGAATAAAAAAGAGTAAGAGTATTAATGAAACTCCTTCTTCGTTCTATTTGCATAGTTAAAGAAATACCATTTCAGAAGAATTTAATGAACATAAGTCGATGCAATAGCATACACACAATTTCAATATAGTGTATTCGTATGTACCTGCTTACACCTAATGAATGACGAAACGTATTATTTACATGTTTAAATAATGTAAACAACAACGAAAAAATACAAAAATATATTAAGAAATAACATCATGTCTTCATACAACTTTCTTCTCTCTTCATGCGAGTAGGATTTTTTCTTGGCAGTAAACCCGCGCGGAATTTAAAACTCACCAGCAACACCGACGGCTTCGCAATCTCGTTGTATCATCTAAAACATTTGACATTTGTGTATAACTCTTGTGTTACTTTACCTGCCCACCCGCGCGGATCCGCCGGAGTATTACTCTATTTCCTAGGCAAAGCAAGTAGAGGCGCGGGATATAATATATCTTATGTACATACCGAAGGTTCACATTACATGTTGGTTACAAAGGAAGAAAGAAATAGCATCCCAAGTGGACTTAATAAACTCATGTTTAAAGGATTCGGAGACTAGGTAGGTACGGGTCGGTAATTTATGTCGTCCTATTACTTTTCATAAATCGATAAGCATACATCGACACGCGGGGCACGTATATGAAAAAGTACATACTTATAAATTAACACTTCTATATTTCAGCGATGAATAATATGGCACGCTATTGCTTGGTTCATGTTACTTCATAGTTTCCCTCGTTTTGTCTCTCACACTCTGCATCTTGCAGTATCGCATCATCACCAAGAGATGGGGAATCTGGTTTACGTACATCCTGAAAAGAAGCACATAATAATACCAAATATATTAGTAAATACGAATGTGAGCAAATAAATACCACATGACCATGACATTTGTTGTTACTTACTTTTCGTTTTATTTAAAGTGCTTAGGGAATTTTAAACTCGATCGTGTGTTTTAAAGACATTTCAAGGAAATTTGGGACATTTTCACTAATTAATAAACCCAAATCATGACCAAATCCTTGTTTAATTCATTGTTATGACATGACAGACACGATGACTGACGATGACTTTGTCACGCAGTAATTGACATATTTATACCGTACAATTTAACCGTCAAAAAGTTACGTGTTTCCAATCATTTGATCAATTTCTCAATTTAGTATGGGATTTCCATTCAATCGTTCATTCATTTATGTACTAGCGTCGGGTACAAAAAACATGACATTAGCTCAGCAATTTATACTTCAAAATTGACATTAAAATCTATCTAACGGTAGTACATAAAGTTACGTGATTACCCCGCAGGGACCTATACGGAATAAACCGGAATACATATTCGGTTTGCGCCGAGCCTCCTGAATCTAACAGCAATAAAATTGCTCACCGAAAGAACGTTCTCTATCAATATTTCGATTTAGATTTGTCGGGAGTTAGCTGAATGTGTTTCAGTAGAATTTGTTTTAGTTAAATATTTCTTTAATCTAAAATTGATCAGTAAATAGGAATTGGTACTATTTAAATAGTAGATAATTATAGTCGTATTATTTTAAATATACATTCTTTTACCGCGGCAGGGAGTTGCAAGTACTAAAGAAGTGCATATACACGTAGTCTTTAGTGAGGTGCTGTGGTGTTAAATGTTAATAATACTTTCACACCAATGCCCAATTATATATAATGTATATGATCCATTGCAAATAAATGAGTATGAGTATGAGTTCGTACCAATTAACCTTACCAAAAGCTAGCTAATCATTATAGTCCTTGGCTTTAGCCGGGTTGTAATGTTGTACTGAATTTCATTATAACCCGCCGGGTAATAATGTGATTCCACTTCTCATACTTCCTATTGTTATGTCCTTAAAGTCTATTTTCGTGAAGTCCGCACGGCGGAGCGCTCCGGGACGCTCGCCCGCCGCCAGCGCTCCCCGAAAAGAAAAGACGGCACCGATCTTATCCGATTAGGTTCAAAATAGATATCTGATTGATATCACTTAGAACGAATCTGTTGTCATATTTTTTAACAGCGTCAGCTATCTTGATTTTGTTTATTTACGGTTCGATTACGTTCATAATTAATATCTGAGCGTCCGAGAGGCTACTTGAATGAATCTGATGTCAGATTTTTAAAAAGTGGCGGCCATCTTGATTTTGTTTATATATGTCAGATTACATTCGAAAACTATATTTGAGCGTCCGAGGGGCCAGTTAGAACGAATATGACGTCAGATTTGAAAATAATGGCCGCCTCTTTTTAAAAAAAATACGTTAGATTCGTTATAAGCGACCTCTCAGACACTCAGCTCAGATATCGATTTTGAACGGTTATTTTATTGTCTCGCAAGAGGGTGAGAAAAGTAGAGTATACTCCTCGGGGATCAAACTGTTTTTGTTTTGGGTGTGCTTAAATCCCTCACTAAACTCAGGACTCAGTTTTATTCTAAACTAAAAACACCCTCGCTACGCTCGGGAGTTAAATCTTGAGTCTTTCGTTCCGTTCAGGATTCAATATCGCGCTCGTGACATAAAATAGTGCATTATCCCCTTGGTGTACAATCTACTATTAATTATTATGTGAGTTGTGACGAATGCTTACGAACAATTGCGTCTGCTCTTAATGGTTAGCTTTGTTTTTGCGAGGGAGTCTCCTACACCAAGGCGTGTATTGTTTCTGACGATGTCTTAACCTTTGTTACAAACGTGAAGTAATTACTCAAACTGGATTAATATTAAAAATAAATAGTTAATTACCTTTTGTATCCAGTTTGTCTTAAGTCAGTTGTCAACATTTGGTACTAGATCATCGTAACAGATCTCAAAGCAGGGATTTGTGCATTCAGACCACCTTAGCACAGTCAACTGCAGAGAAACCTGACACCGCTGCATACAAACTTCTATGCTACGGGTCACGCTTATCTGCAGCTGACTGTATAACTTACGGTGGGTTGAATCAGAGTAGTAATCGTAAACTGTGGTTTTAGATAAAATCTGTTGAGATGATAATATAAATTTGATAGCTCTTGTCTCCATTTTCGGTCTATAATTGTAAGTTGGTATAACTTAACATTTTAGTTACGTGTAAAACAAAAAATACATATATAAGCTCTCGCCATTCGCTGGCGAGAAACTTGCGTTATTTCAGACTGAGCACCAGGCATGTGTTAAGTTGTGTTTTCATACAAGTGACACCTAGCTTGATTTTTAGCCTCCGGCGAAGTGCAGTGATTCGTTTGCTTACATATGTAAACAATCCTATGTATTTTTCATTCATTTCTAAAGAAACGCCCTCGCAACTACAAATATGTCCAATATGTTCACAGATGACCCCAAGAGAGTCTAACCCCACAACAAAATACTAAAACGTAATACTTTCGAGATATTCGAATAAGTAAGTATATACTTTCGAGACGCGCCTTTGTATAAATATTGTAGTTATCGATCAGGCACATGGTGTCGATGCTAAATTAATTCCATTACGAGAACGGACCACATGTGCCGGTCGAGGGCTATTACTGGGACTAATCAGTGAAACAAAGCCAGAACTTTCGACCCACGTTCTAGGAAATAGCGGTTTAAAAGTAATTTTAGAGAATTGTCCTGAAAACTTTTTACTCCTATTGTCAGGACCAACGATCGTCCGTGAGCATTTTTATAATGCGTGTAGAAGTTACTCTAAGGTTAAAAATCAAAATTGCATAGATTAAGCACGGTCCAATAATCGGAGTATCAAAAAGAAGTTTGCGCAAAATTTATATTTACTTGAACTGTTTTCTATGGGAGATGGAGGTATCTTTCAGTACATATATTTTGGTAATAAAATATCTAATCTGAACAAAAACTTCACACTACACGATTCGAATAGCTAGATCGCTACTTCCTATTAGTCATATAAATATGTAATCATGAAACAACTGATTGGTGGGTCAAAATTAAAAGATGACAGAGGTACTGGACTTAAATTCGTTCCGGGGGAGATTTGTCTAACTATATTGAATATAAACTGAAATAAAAATGTCTTTGAAAAGAATTAATCGGGAAATTTAATCTCCCTGTCAGAGTGCCGTAACCGGTATCAATTTCTTTGACAAAAAGCTCAAAGAGAACTTTTATTGGCAACCCCAAGTAATCGCGGTGTGCGACTTAATCGCAAGATTGGCTCGGAATGATCGCTTAAAACGGAGGTGAGTACACACGGGGCTGTTTAACGAACGGGCATGCGGCGAAACAAACTCAGTTAATCCCTAATAAAAAACCGGTCAAGTGCGAGGGTTCCATACAAATCTAGTTTACATAAAGGTTTTTTTTATGATAAAACCGATAGCATAATTAGTTTTACCATTTTGGTAACAAACGCTAAAAAGTTGCTGTGCTCTAATCAAGGGTGGCAATTACCCTAGACGGGAACACTATACATATCCTTACTTTCATGTCTGACATTTTGATTTGGAAAGACGCGAGACACGAGACTGGGAATACGCCAATTCTGAATATTTTATCTTGGGCAACCTAGCTGTATCTTCATACAGGTTTTCCTCCAAAACTTTGTACTAGCCGCAGTTTAACTTCATAAAAAGTTCATTTGGTGCAAGTAATAGATGAAGTTCAAATTTGGCAAAGAAATTTAACCGCGGCGACCAATCTAAATAATCTATTCGATGTTTTCGAGCATGACTCCGCCTGATCGCCCACGCCGTCGCTCGATAATCAGTCCTAATTTGATTGGCACTGGGACAGCTGGCGACGACGTGAAAACTGTATTACTTCGTAACTTGGCCGGTTAAACAGATGAGAAGCAGCAATTTAGTTAGCTGATTGACCTATATACGGAATGTTCTTTCTTTAAAAAAAGCTATTTAATCGTGACTTTTAGTGAAGCTCCAGAAAAATGCGGATATATTATCCTATTGGTGTTACATTTCCAATTCATGAGGAAGAGTATAGAAAAGAAGAGGTATTAAAAAGAAATACAAAGTGAAATTATGGTGACTCCAAAGTTTGAAGATATTTCATTCCGAAGCAGTCTAACCCAATGGGTAAATAAATGGGAGGAATTCTCTGCTGAACAAACGCCTGGAAGCTTCCAGACGCGTGTAAATCCCTTAGGGCCGGCAGCGGCGAGATCGCCACCTGACTCGTTGACTTCGACCTCAACCGAATATGCTCGGAGAATGAAAGTTGTTGCTTCCTAGGTTAGAACTATGCACCGGTCTGTGGAAGACGTTTGTTCGCAATATCAGCGCATCACTACATAGTATTAAATCAAAGTCGCTTTCTCTGTCCCTATATCCCTATGTATGCTTAAATCTTTAAAACTACGCAACGGATTTTGATGCGGTTTTTTTTTAATAGATAGAGTGATTGAAGAGGAAGGTTTATATGTATAATAACATCCATTAAATAGTGCACCCGTGCGAAGCCGGGGCGGGTCGCTAGTTACTTAATAAAACGATAGAGTGACATAGGATCTTAGAAATTTGCTTATGTAAAAGTTCTCAAGAAAAATTTCAAACATTTATCATATTTTCAGCGCCAGGAACCCGCTAGGAGAGCGCTCTGTTCGTAGACGCTTTCATCTATAAAGCAGACAAACCACATACTGGCTACGAGCGTAGAGTTACAAAATTGTTCGTACTAAATGCTTCAAAAATATGTTACTTGTATAATTTGCTTGGAATATCGGCAGCGTTTAATAAAACACTACATTTCAATTGCCGGCTGCCAATATCACTCAATTAACACATCGAAGCGGTATAATTACAATTAATTTGCCCTGTTTCCCCTTTTTAGACGAACACGGAAAACCACTACCGTTTACGCGACCTCTCTGATTTGCCAACTGCAAATAAGTGATCCCTTATCGAGACTACTTGATTCTAAGCGTTAGTTTGATATCCTAATTGGCAGGATGGTCAAAAACTGAATATCTGCGTAGTTAGACAATGAAATGAAAAATATTCAATTCATTGTATGTACTTTTGCCTATATTCAGAAAATAGTAATGATTTTTAAGTTTCAGCCTTTTGAATAGATAACAATATTGTCGATGCGACGGGACCATTAATTCAGATAGGTATATTTGAAATTTTCTCAAGCCCATCTCATCTAGTGCGGTAGGCAAATAAAACCCATACAACTATATTTTTTTCTTGCTTTATATATTTCTTTTTTTGCGCTTGGTAATTACCGTTCCAAATGGGAAATAATATATGTCATCTAATCTGTCGTATGTTATACCAGCCGTTTGTTCAATGTTAATACGGATACTTAATAAGATACTGAATAGGCCAACAAATGCAAAATGACTTTAAATCGCATCATAATTGATAATTAAATGATATTTAAAATATTAATATTTTAATATTTGTTTATAATTAAATGATAGAGGTACATTGTGATATTGCGGCCGTGTTCTTTTAGTTTAGTTATATATAATGTATTATAATTTTGTATTAATTACTCTTATTTAATCTCAACAAGTTGCAGGCATAGTCTAAGAAAACAAGTCCTGACAATCCGAATTGTATCTTGGTTGCATGTAACTCAAGTAGGGAAGGTGTGTTATACTTATGTTTTCTTGATATCGTATATTCGACTCGTAATGGGGAAAATTATCTATGTCAAGAGTAATCTAACTATACGGGACGGAATTCTAGAATATAGTACTTAAATAATGGAAAGAGATTTTTAGGCCTAGAAAAAAAAACGAAAACATACGCACTCGATATATGTATCTACATTAGGTAGCAGTGTTATATTTTGGAAGTAATATTTGGTTATTCATGACCAAGATCCTACTGAAGCACAAACTAGTGGGCCTACAAACGGGTTTACTATCGATATGGGTGTCATCGTCGAGGTTCCTCGGGGCGCCGATTACGAGAATGATATGCATTTTCAAATCCAAGATGGCGGACATTTATTTTTCTTAAAAATTGATATGGGGTCATCTTTGTGGTTCCTCGGGGTGCTGATTCCGAAAATTACATTCATTTTCAAATCTAAGATGGCGCACATTAATTTCTTCTTTCGAGTAATTTTCACAAAAGATGAATAGCATCTGACAACTGACAGAAACAAATAAACCTCATTTATATCTTTGTTACCATCTAAAATCTACGCGGACGAAGTCGCGGGCGGCCGCTAGTATACAATAATACACGTGTACCTGCCGCTTGCGGTATCGCGCGCGTCCCTCAGGGCCCGTCACCATGTCAGAGCAGTGATTCTGCCAATTATTACTGGTTTTGGAATCGATCTGCATCAATAACTTGTCAGTCTGTTGCAACATAACATGTTCTGCATACGTTATAGTTAGGATACGAATTACTCGACGTAACAACGACAGTCAAACGTTGTTAATGTTTAAAAATGAGTGTTACGCGCCTTTCTCATAGGTACTTACGAACCTCACGATATCGTGTGCTGGTAAGTTGTAGCTATTCCCTTAGGTTTTGCTTATTGATGATAGTGTATCTGTTTGCCATTTGTGTGAGGTTCCAATAAAAAACGAATTGACAATAAAAATTGCAGATTCCTTAAAATTACTTAAATATAGAAATAATTTAAATAGAGGGTTGATGTACATTTGTGGTGGTCACGGATGGATAATTCTTTTCATATGTTTACATGTTAAAATAACCCCACATGACCGCATTGTTAAATATACGTCTACATATAATTTACTTAAATGTACTGTTGATTAAAAGGGACAAACTGCGATTAATAATCCCATGACATTTTGCGAAGTGCATCTCTGAACATAATTATGAAACATCAACGTTTCCCGAAAAGGCCCCGCCTTTACGTGGAAGTATTTATCATTCTTAACCTAATAAAAAGAGGAAAATATATCAATCTTTTGTCTCAACACGCGACACTGTTGGAGCGGGGAAATTAAGGTTGAAAAATGGCGTAGCCATTATGAAAATTGTAATTTGTAATAACATGGACCATTTCAAATGTTAATTAAACGGGATAGATTAGTTCAAAATGCCGTTGCCGTTTTGCTAAATAACATTATGGCGAATACACAACAATACAATACAATGCTGATGCAATGGATACAATTGCTGATTTATATATTGCACCACAAACAAACCTTTTGTTTGTAATACCTATATATATTATAGATTATTTAGAGGATGTAACTTATAGTTGGTACGAATTATTTTTTTTAAACGTTTATTTGTTTTTATGGTTACTATCAATTAAATAGTTTAAGGTAGTTAGGTACAGGTATGGGCCTTACTACTCTTCTTTGCCTACAGATTTGTGTTTTACAGTATGTCTTCTATACGAACTTTAAGAGCCAAAAGTAAAACCATTTAACGTTTTCTTAATTATGACACGATGCCATATTCGTAGGCCGTTCAACAAGTTTTTGAATTCTCTCTATTACACATTTTACGACTCTATGCTTGATATTAGCATTAAAAGAATAGTGAGTTTTGCCGCCGAAAAAATAGGTACTTCAGAATAATAGTGTAGGTATACCTTACAAATGCCCATCCTGTACATGCAGAAAGCTAAGTTCTGTAAGATAAATACTAGGAATGGAATAACACACGTACGAGTACATTATTCGCTATTTGACTAGTTCGCTTTTATGGTGCTATTCAAACTAATTTTTAGAGACGATTAAATGCTTGTATTAGATTAAACACCGAAAACGCTCCATACTGATTGATAGCGAAATGTGACATCACAGCTGCAGCTCTATAGCCTCGTACTACCGTCGTATGGGAATATGAATAATTTGCCGTTTTGGTCATAAATTATTGCGTTTATGGACATAGTTGCCCTACAATTTATTTTTGTAACAGTTACCTATGAGAATTCTATTGGTAACTTCCAATTTGCATTCGGACTATAAAAAACAACATTATTGCCAATCTTTATAATTTTGATTAATTAATCTATGTTTTTTTATTTTTTTTACCTCATTACTCTTGTTATATAATAAATACATATTATTACGGTATAAATAACCATTATAATTATTTACCTGATTTACTATTTGTTTTACTGTTTTCTATCCATTTAGTCACACTATGTTATAAATACCCAATTGCATTATACCTACTCTTAGAACTAGACAACGCTGGAGCGGAAGCGAGCGTAACCTAGTTAGCCTCGGCTGATAACACCTTAATGTTAACAAACTGCTGAATACGGGCTGAATAAAGTGTTAGGCTCGGTATTATAAAGATTCGTTAGACTTCGTATCGGTAAGTTATATCAAATAAGATTCAAGCTTTTATTGCCGACTGTACTTTTTTTCCACAGTCATCATCTACTCGTTGAGACGGTTTTAATGAGCCCAAATACGACGAGTGTATTTTGTGTAGTTTAGTTCCAGCATCAGTAAAGCGCGTTGGTGCCATAATATTGTATCGTCACCGAATTTACATAAGTATGCCACGATTTATAAAGTGGTAAATCTTAAACCAACCGACACTGCTACAAAAACCGATAAGGGTTTACCAAGATGCGTAGGTACCTACGCCGTATATGTTTACCAAGTGATATATCCTCCTAAATTATTACTAAACATCCTCAATTTAGCGCGCGGCGTCGAAGCGATTTCGCCCCGAGCGATACTCGATTGAAAAATTGTTGCGAGAGCTTACGTAATTTCATGCAGCCTGCGAGCCTTGATACGAGCCTCGGGCAAGGGGTGGCTGGGCACCTATTACGTGTCACTTGTCATGTCGCTTACCTATTACTGTTAAGACTACTTGAACGTGTGAAGGGCAAACTGATTTGTCATTTGAGCAAAGTGAAAATGAGCTTTTATTGAATACGAGGTCGCCATTTGATAGCTTTTTATAACTGGGAGTTGTTTTCTCAAATACTAATATTTAGTTTTAAATCAGTCGCTACGTTTACAGATTATTACGCAAGTTCACCCCCTCTTGTGAATCGATTGATTAAAAAGGTTTACATAACCTTCCCAATTTCGAGTGAAATTAGAAAGTTCGTGTTTGCTCTTATCCAAGCTAAACTTCAGCACCGGCGGTCAGTAAGCCAGTTTGCTCAGGCATTCTCCTAACGTAGACTAATCCGTGGACATGCAAATGTGACTTAGGGGTTAATATTTTAACCTCTTTGGAAATAGGCGTCCATTTGTGTGCTGTTACTTGAAAGATCTAATGGTAATAGAAACTGGAACTGAGACGATGAAAGTGGTTAAGGCCACGTAATACTGATCTGCGGGTGTTTTACGTGATACAACTATTCGTGTTGAGATTACGATATATTCTCCTAAATATGGTGGTACATGAGCTTATATACCTACTATGGCTGGTGTGAGAGTGTGTGTGTGTGGCACTGCATACACTACAGGATATATATGCGATACAACTGACTGACTGACAATGACTGCTTTGATAGCTAAAGTACTCAGGCAAGTTAGAAAACATCGTAACGTCGATAATGTCACTTCTACTACTAACGGCTGTAGTTTGTATTAGTGAATCGTTATTGCATATAATCATTTTTTATACTACGAAGATGGCAAACACGGGTTGCCCGATCATAAGCTGATTCCTAGCCTATACGCACGATACACTCGCGATTCTATTCTCTCGACTCGCGACTCAAAGCAAGCTATGTGTTTTAAAGACCTACATTTTATTTTCGTTTTCAAGATTAGCGCTCAAAAGATTCCCTATTTTCGTATGTCTAGTATTTGTTAATATCAATTTCATATCACCTATCCAGCAGCGGTATAATGTACTCTTGAATCCGTAAATAACACAATATCGCTCATACGGTTTCAATATCTATTACAAAGAGAGTATCAATTTAAACGGATACAAAAATAGGGACCCTGTTGTTTTGCGTACACTCGTACAGGCTAGTATGGAGGAAATTAAATCGGATTAACCTATGTTGGATGACTTGTATTGTAACTACTCTATTTTATACTCTATTTCGGTTGAGTAAGGTTATTAAATGCCCATCTCAAGTGGATATAGTGAGGGAATGTTGGAACCGAGCACTAAGGGTATTGAGGTTTTTGTTTTTATTGGCCGCTAAACTTTGTGGGCGACTCAATCACTGCAATGTTTTAGTGAATACGGTAGTCAAATTATGTAGGTATGTAGTCGATGCACGCACTTACTAGGGATTCATAGTAGACATAACTACTAATAAAAAAATGAACATACAACCAAATTGAGAACCTCCTCCTCTTTTGAAGTCGCTTAAAAATCATCACTAAAACCATGAAACTAAAATGTTGAATTATATCTATGAGTAAAATTATTTTATTAGTAAGATGTACTTGTTAAACATTAATTCTGCCAATTTCATATCAACTTCTTGATTATCAATTGTTGGGATAAATATCAAAAACTATATTTACATTCACATTGTATAATTATTAATTAAATTACATTCTGAGTTTCCATCTTTCAAAGCTCTCTTGGTTGGGCAGGCTTACCGCTGACCGCTAAACCCAGCAAATACCGCTGAAAATGGTTTTAAAATAAAAACCCATTCTAATCCCAGTAGGCAACCCTTATTAGAATGTCTGAAAGATCTCCGAGTCACCAAAGAACCCTCGAGACCTATGCAAATAGTTGCAGTTTGTACAGACTCGGGCCAGTAGAAGCGTGTGTTCATACATTTTAAACATCACGTAGCTTGCGTTTCACTCACACACAACACAACCTCGCTATAAATAATTTTAAAAAGAGTACAGGACCGTTTGCCTTCAAAATATTATGGACATTGGACAATTTTATTTACTGTAATTATTGTAGCGTTTTATAAGTACAAATCTACCGAATTCTGCTTTATCTATTTAAAAGTGTAGGTAACTTTTTCGGGGTGAAATCGTAAATGGTTCCTAGAACAAAATAAGCCATCAAAAGGGTATCCAATATGAATGAATGAATCAATCAAAGCCTTATTTATTTGAAACATACCACAACATAAAATACAACTTGCTTAAATCGATATCGAAATCAGGCCACAGATAAAAAACAATCTTCAAATAAAAAGAAAAACCAGTTGTATTAATTGGCAATATGAGATACATAATAAAATGACAATATAGATAATAAAATAGTATGGCTTCATTTCTCTCCAAATCATAGGTAAACCTTTTTGTATTTTATGTTAAGTTTTTCTCACTGACTAATTTACGTTTAAAATAAAAAGTATATGCGCTCTGTACCTTTCTGTAATAGTATTCTTGTATATAAAATCTTCTTTCAACCAGGATACCAATTGAGCGCAGCTCTCAAATCCATTTTTATTTGCGCACTTAGTTGTTTACTTACTGGAAGGTATTCTACATATCTTAAGGTAATATCGTTCCTATTCAAATCTTGGGCCAACTCGGGCGACTATTCCACGAACTACTTTTTACTTTTACGATATCGGTATCCTCGAGTGTTGGGAACCCCTAATACTAGTCCGGCGGGGTAATCACGTAAGTTTTGTACTACCGTTAGGTAGATTTTAGTGTCAAATTTTAATTGTCAGCCCATACATTTATACTTCAAAATTGACAGTAAAATCTATCTACCGTTAGTACATAAAGTTACGTGATTCGCCTGCTGATTTAATCAGAACACGTAGCTCCGTACAATATTAATGGAAACTGCAGTCGCCCCTGCCTCGGGAGGCAGCACTAGTTTACTGGGGATTTTTGTATCTGGGGGATGTGGTGGAGTAATTAAAACCATTTATTGATATTAAGGGAAAAGAAATGCTTTTAAATGTATTAATAAAAAATGCGAATTGAGGTTTGTTTTTACATGATTAAGTTTTATTTGACGAAGCAATTGGCGAATTTTTACTTAACGCAACTGTTGCAGTTTGTGGTAAGAATGCGAGATAGTTTCAATGGAATCTGATATTTATAAATAATGGAATTTTACGAGGCAGACAAAAATTGATATCAGTGGAAGGTGAAACACTGATAAAAACCGTCACTCTAAAATATGTTACAAACCAAACCGATGATAAGGCCTTATCGTATAAAGTACGAATATACTACTCATAAACGAAAATTGTGGCAAAATAAGCTTCATCTAGCAATGATCTCGCGCGAACGCCTATAAAGCGTATTCTTTATTGCGATCGTCATCTGTTTTGATCCCGCGTCCTCCTCATATCATTACATTGTCATTCAAGTCCTATCCTTATGTAGGTACAACGAACGAGTAAGCACTAGTGCTCTTATCATAATATCGCTGTGAAGCGGTCCTCGCTTTTAAACATACTCACCCTTATTTCTGCATAGTTATGTCTGTTCGGTGTCATTGTACTCTCGTAAATACTGAAGTAGGCGTTTTGCTTGATTTATAAAGACTTAAGCGCCACTATGTCTCCTATAAAGTTACTCTCTATTTGAAATGTATTTGTAGCTACGTTAAGTGGATTACACTCATTGGACAATGTTTAAACGCTAGTGCTAAAAGTGAGGGATGACGGTTTTGGGCGTTTGTCCAATTTGAAATTCGATTTTTATACTTACATTGCGTTTTCTTGGAGTGGTTCTAGGGAAGTATGCCAAGGTGCAGGCAGATGTTGCTGAGCGACTATAGTTTGTATTGTGTATGTAGGTAGCTCTTCCACATGGATAGGTAAGATGCTCTGAAAGGTTTCCAAACGGTTACACTATTGGAAACATATTATATGCTTATAAATAGGACATAAATGTTTTGTACCCGTATAGTAAGATGTATATAGACTTGATAATCTACATAACATCTAGGGTGTCTCCCGTGATTATCTATGTAAATATTCCCCCCAAACAGGATTTCTTGAATGACGTGAACCAGGTGGTAGGTTCACGGTTATCTTTGGGGCACGACTTATGTTTTCATGTTACAATGACTTCATCTCTGTCACTTTTTTAAATAGAGGGCTAGAGATAACTGAATCGCAATCTACTTATATAGATAACGATAACTTAAACTCGAACTAGATGTCAGTACAGGCACGCCAGACCTTAGATATTTTGAAAAAAAAAAGAGTGATACAATTATGAGACTGTGTTAAAGAATCCCTTTCTATAACGCAAGTCACATGACATATCATATCTAGAAGGCATTGTGTTCTTTAAAGGGGAGATTATTTACTTTAAAAGAACACAGC
This sequence comes from Epiblema foenella, assembly GCA_963556455.1. Classification (NCBI taxonomy): domain Eukaryota; kingdom Metazoa; phylum Arthropoda; class Insecta; order Lepidoptera; family Tortricidae; genus Epiblema; species Epiblema foenella. The sequence continues at coordinate 7,178,805 of OY747113.1, read as the reverse complement.
GAGTATATCTTCAGAGAATATGTATTTTTATGAACAGTACAAATTAGTTTTCTATCAACAAATACCACCAAGGTTACCGGAACGCTGAACCCTCCCTACGAATTTAAGAATTTCTTCTCAGTTAGTACGAAGAAGTTGCTGGTTCAGACACTGGTGCTCCAAATTTACTGATTATGGTGTTGTGTGCACTACCAATCTCACTCAACAATCCCTCAACAAAATGGACCGTCTCCTCAATAATTGCATACAGTTCATTATCATACCATAATGACCACGTCTCTTACCGCCGTCAGCTCAACTGGCTCTCCATTCGTCGCCGTAGATGCCTTAGAATCCTTTGTACCCTCCAGGATATCTCAAAAGTAAATTGTTTTTGATACCCCTCGCCCAGGATGTGAGCTGCGTACCTCCCGTGTTCTCAAATTAACCGTACCCTTCCACCGCACTAGTTTCATGACGCACTCCTTCGCTGTACATGCAAGCCGTCTTTGGAATTCACTCCCTCACAACATCAGACAAGCTCAAGCAGTTTGCTTTCAAGCGGATGCTGCGTAAGCACAAGATTAAACAGGAATTGGTATAGAATCCCTCTTTATAATTATAGTATGTATTGAATATGTGGTAGTATGTTTGGTCCAATGGTTGGCTGGTAGAGAATGCCTTTTGGTATTAAGCCCGCCATTTGTACAATTCTATATTTTGTGCAATACAGTTTAAATAAGTAAATAAATAATTATAGCAGTACAAACACCATCGACAAATCAAACTAAACGATTTATGACAAACTTCGTACTCAGAATCAATAAGTGGCGGGTCACAGTCTGTAAAACGTGCAGTACAAGGCTGATTCATAACTATCATATCCAGTGCAAGTCAGGGCTCCATCTCCGCGTTGTTTGTATGAATCGCTGGGCCAAGATAAACTAGGCATTTGAGGTGAAGTGGAGCTGTTTGCGAATATTACAGTACTCCATGTCCCGCATATAAAGCTTTGCAGTGTAAATCCGAAGCGCGTGGCCGGATATTTTATTCATATAGCAGGCACCGGGTGTGCTCTGGATTATGCTTGCCAACGGTTTATAATTTGATTGCGATATATTTTTGTTTTTCGCGTTAATGTATTTATTGCACGAATGTGTTTAAATAAATGAATTATTTTATTGTGGTCTCGGTTTCATTGAGTGTTTAATGTATAAGGAATTGTTATGATGCTTTTATGAAACTAAAAGGGGCCTACTTTCTCTCAAGACAACAAAAAAACACTCGCTCTCATTAACAATTAATGCACAGTTTTGTTAATTAAATAAACGAATAGTTGCTTACATAAATTTACACTAACGTGAGAAATATGTCTCACGCTTAATAAGAGAACAACGGTTGGAACTCACTTGGAAAGTCACTATTTGCGACATGTTTCGGACTACAATTGGAGTCCTTCATCAGGTTGAGTGTTATCAAGGTATAGGGTTGCTTATATAATTTGCGCCGCGAGTCAACTGATGATTTCATAATTCATAATTCATAATTTTTATTGCGTTATTAATCATGCGTTACATAAGGTCTTACAAAGAGCATTTTACAGCTAGTGTTCACATGAACCCTGTTAGGGTATATAGCAATGTACTTAACTAAAAACTGAATGTTAAAGCAATTACGTATACTATTTTTCGCTGTTTAAAAGAAAATCAACGCTACGGGCTACCAGCGGGGTAATCACGTAACTTTTGTACTACCGTTAGGTAGATTTTAATGTCAAATTTCAATTGTCAGCGGGGTAATCACGTAACTTTATGTACTACCGTTAGATAGATTTTAATGTCAATTTTGAAGTATAAATTGCTGAGCTAATGTCATGTTTTTTGTACCCGACGCTAGTACATAATTGAATGAACGATTGAATGGAAATCCCATACTAAAGTGAGAAATTCATCAAATGATTGGAAACACGTAACTTTTTGATGGTTAAATTGTACGGTATAAATATGTCAATTACTGCGTGACAAAGTCATCGTCAGTCATCGTGTCTGTCATGTCATAACAATGAATTAAACAAAGATTTTGGTCATGATTTGAGTTTATTAATTAGTGAAAATGCCCCAAATTTCCTTGAAATGTCTTTAAAACACACGATCGAGTTTAAAATTCACTAAGCACTTTAAATAAAACGAAAAGTAAGTAACAACAAATGTCATGGTCATGTGGTATTTATTTGCTCACATTCGTATTTACTAATATATTTGGTATTATTATGTGCTTCTTTTCAGGATGTACGTAAACCAGATTCCCCATCTCTTGGTGATGATGCGATACTGCAAGATGCAGAGTGGGAGAGATAAAACGAGGGAAACTATGAAGTAACATGAACCAAGCAATAGCGTGCCATATTATTCATCGCTGAAATATAGAAGTGTTAATTTATAAGTATGTACTTTTTCATATACGTGCCCCGCGTGTCGATGTATGCTTGTCGATTTATGAAAAGTAATAGGACGACATAAATTACCGACCCGTAGCTACCTAGTCTCCGAATCCTTTAAACATGAGTTTATTAAGTCCACTTGGGATGCTATTTCTTTCTTCCTTTGTAACCAGCATGTAATGTGAACCTTCGGTATGTACATAAGATATATTATATCCCGCGCCTCTACTTGCTTTCCCTAGCAAATAGAGTAATACTCCGGCGGATCCGGGCGGGTAGGCAGGTAAAGTAAGACAGGAGTTATACACAAATGTCAAATGTTTTAGATGATACAACGAGATTGTGAAGCCGTCGGTGTTGCTGGTGAGTTTTTAATTCCGCGCGGGTTTACTGCCAAGAAAAAATCCTACTCGCATGAAGAGAGAAGAAAGTTGTATAAAGACATGATGTTATTTCTTAATATATTTTTGTATTTTTTCGTTGTTGTTTACATTATTTAAATACGTAAATAATACGTTTCGTCATTCATTAGGTGTAAGCAGGTACATATGAATACACTATATTGAAACGGTGTGTATGCTATTGCATCGACTTATGTTCATTAAATTAAATTCTTCTTTAACTATGCAAATAGAAAGAAGAAGGAGTTTCATTAATACTCTTACTCTTTTTTATTCAAACGGTACGAGTAGCGACGCGTGGGCAAATCTATAAACCTTGTGGGGTGTAGATAGATTACTATCAAGGCACATATCGCACCCAAAGCAGTCTATAACGCTAGCGCAGAGCAATAAATTTGGCAAGAACAAGAAGCCAAGGGACTTCATCAGTACCGATTGCGTAGTTGAGCTCAAAATACATTAATCTCGAGTAATGTTGTAGATGCAATAATGTAATCCATGTGTGAAAAGATTAATATCACGTTATTGGTCATGATTATAATTTTATATGATATTTATTGTAAAATACAAGTGCTGCCCAACGTGTGCATGGATAGATTATAAAGACTGAGTTTCTCTCAATCACCTCTCAATAAAATAGCTAGTAATGTATATACAATAACTTATTCTACTTGACGCTAGATGTCTAAGTTGAACCCATTTCGTTTCATACAATAGCAACGGTAAAATCCGGTAGTCTTCTTCTAGCATTAAGAGGCTGGATAGGTACTTTAACTTTTAAAAATAATAATTTGACACGTCGTGTCAGTCAACATTTTAGAAAAAATGAGTACAACAAAATAAATACATTTTACAATTATTATGTAATATTTAGTCCAGAGCAATATTAAACACTTATTTGGTGAATGTCACGTATAAAAAACATTTTTTCATAATGGCTCGTATCGAATAGTTGGCTATGGTAGTTCACTTAAGTAACGACTTTATCTGCTACAACGCGCCAAGGGTAAGTAATTTTATTACATATCACTAATAAATAGTGTGCATGTTACAACATAACACCATGGCATAACTCATTATCATTAGCTGAATAGACGTCCATTGCTGGTCATAGGCCTTTCCCGGAAAATGCCTTGCTGATCGGTCGCGTGTCGTCCCAGGTCTTTTGACTCTAAGGTCATCAGGCCACCTCGTAAGGAGCCTTCACTCACTGCGTCATCCGATACGCATTCGTCACTCGAGAAGTCGCTGGCGTGGGTTAAGCAGACACCATAGCCTATGGACGCTATCGACTCCTAAACAATCACAAGCACGTTGCCGCACATTATTGAGTTTAGGATTCAGGGACAGGGATATGTAAATGCGTATTTTGGTATTATAAATTGCGGACTTTTGAGACTATGGAGCGTGGGTGATTTAATATAAAATGTAGTATTCTTAGTGGTTAAGACTAGGGGTCTTATTTGAAATGATGAAGACATAGATTTTCTAGACTTCTATAATGTTGATTTAAAAAATAATATAATAAAAGCTTAACTACGGCGCGTCTAGTGGTATAGCGCGTGTGTTGCATGTAGGGCAACGTTAGCGAGAGTGAGTGGGGATCGGGCTTGGCGAAGTCGGCCTCTGTTCCTCGACCAACAGGTTTTAGGCCCGACGCGCCCCCGCTTCCCCTGTAGACGCTGCGGCCTCAACACTTAGTTTCTACTGCTACTATAATATACATAATCTATAGCTAGGCTCATGATAATTCAGATGCTATTTCAAGATATTCATACTATGCTCTAACTTCTTCTTTCAGTGCAATTGTGAATTGCGTATTTTTAGGCAACGTGTTAAAGATGACTATTTCTTTGATCAACACATGGTTATGATGATAATTGGATAAATTGAAAATCTATAACCGCCACCCTGCTACCTGGTCAACAAGATCTCCTTACCTCAAGGCAAGTAAGTTTTTTTATTGAGTAATCTCTAAAATACAGTTTAAAACAACCAGAATAGGGATATTGTAATTTTAAAGGAGGTTACCTCATCAAAAGTACTCGTAATTTCCAGTGGAGCTATATCTCCGTCTTCGTCGTTACACTCTTGACAGAATGGTTGTGGCCGTCTAACGTCTAAACACCTGGCACTTTCGTACAATGGGCAGTTTATTGCGGCCTTAATTTGATCAGCCCACCTCATGGGGCACCCGTCACGTGGTCTCGTGCCCACGACTATGCCCTGTAATGTGTCACATGCCGTTCGATCGACAGATGTCCACATCGTGAAGTGGAGCTACATAAGTGCCAAATTATTTCTTGCTTATTGAGTGGGGAGTTACGTCGTGGAATGAACAATACTTAATAAAGCGTATGTACCTATCTAGTTCTGATAGGAAACTGTTTTTAGAGCCTGTGGACGCTTTTCGTTTCAGGTATATTTCATGTGCTGCCAATAAGTCACAAAAACCGGTTCACTGCTTTCTTGAAGGACCAAACACACGCAACTTTTAGAGTTCCGTATTAAACAAGGAACTCTTATACAAAGTGCGAAAAGAGTCCGTTTTGTGACGCATTTCTCTTACAGTTTTATATGGCACGTTACAAAACTGACACAAAATATTATATGGTAAATCGAGGACATTTTTAAAATGGAACCCTTATAGTTTCGTCATGTCTGTCCGTCCGTTCGTCCGTTCGTCCGTTCGTCCGTCCGTCCGTCCGTCCGTCCGTGCGTCCGTCCATCCGTCCGTCCATCCGTCCGTCCGTCCGTATGTCACAGTCGATTTACTCGGAAATTATAAGCACTATAATTATGAAGTTTGGTAAGAAAGTGTATTCTATGAACCGCTATATAAAAGTAATGTGATATTAGAAAAATATATTAAACGAGAGTCCCGTAGCGGCGTCCCGACGCCCCTAAAATACGAAAATTCTCATAGTTATTCAGAAAAGGAACAACTAAAGGTACAAATACATTTCTTTAATTTTGTGCCTCTCTTAGGAACACCAAAAACATGTAAAAAGGGTTCTTAAAAATCGACAGTTCCTTTTCATTGTCACATTATGCCGGACCAAAACCATGCCTAATAGTAGACTGCTAGGTAAGTTAGTTTTCCGCACAACGTGGATGCGGCACATCATCATCATCATCATCGGTCGTTCCGTCAATGCTGAGGACATAATGTCCAATTCTTGCTGACCAGACTCCTCCATAGGCTCCTGTCACCCACCTTATGCATGGCCTCGTGCAGATATAGTTACAGGACACCACCAGTGATTTGGGTATTCCGTCTAGCGGGTAGTCTGCCTCGGGACCTCTGGCCCTCAACTTTTTCCGTCATAATATTTATCTACTGGCTATCCGAAGAACGTCGTGAGAGGTGTTCGAAATATATATGAGGATGCAGTCCTGACATACTGTCGATAGTCGACAGCTTAACGTAGCTGGATGGACTGGTTTGTTCGCCTTGCAGTCCATGGTATTAGAGATTTTCTCTCAAAATATTGAATATGCGAAGAGTTTGTATAATTATAATTTTTGTTGAAATAAAAAGGTCATGAGGTTTGTATGCATGTATTGTAGATACCCCTTACATGGTTTTTGGGCGAGCGTAGTCTCCTGACACAAGTACATTTATTGCTTAAAAGGAGATTCTTCTCCTTGCTTTTGTTAAACTTTATTTTAACCAATAGGTATGAAAGTAAGTATGTATTGAATCGCACAAACGTGTTGCCCAACCAATATCCTCATAATTATGAGGATTCAGAGTGCTGCTGCTGACATTGTACGACCACGGTAAAGTAAATATAAAAGCGCCTTTTCTGCGCGGTATCGTTCATATCATACTTGGAATGTCTACTAACTATTGTAACTATTTTTCAGCTAAAATATGGCGTCCGTCGCTCTCAATACAGCTCCACCTCTGAAGCTCTGGCGTTCTTGGTTGCCAGGAACACAACGCCTCATGTGTTAGTAGTTATGTGTTATTGCTATATTATATACTATTATTATGGCTTCTCCAAGGAGTAGCATATTTCTCCAGTATTATGCTGCTCAAAATGTTTAACAAATCGGGGGTCATTATCCTCACAGCATCTCTTTCCGGTTGTGCCCTAAGGATCCTGGGGTCCACTTTGACACCTAATCCCCAGAGTTGGCTTAGGAACTAGTTTTACTAAAGCGAATTCCATCTGACCTTACAAACCAGAGGGAAAACTAGACTCTGTTGGGATTTGATTGGTTTCCTCACTATGTTTTCCTTCACTGAAGCGCCATTGTTACATATTAAACGAAATATCATATAGTTTAAGATTGAAAGTGAAGTGTCTCACCGCTCGGCTACACTAGCTCGGGTGATGAACTGATTTGTGTTTTATCGTATGGTTCCAAAAGATTTTAACAAAATTTGACTATATATATTTTAATATTAAAGTTTAAATGTTTAACAAAAATAAAAATAAAATCATATGTTTGAGTGTTACAGACAAGTAATTCTATAATATGCTACGTGGATTAGGTACAGATCTAAACGTATAATATTACAGGATATGACTAACATAATAATTTTTTTAGCTCTGAAATACGATAGAAGTTTGCAAGAGAACAACGTCAGCTAAAGGTTAAGCTATAATATATTGATATTGATATCTATATGTATATTATTCAGAAGCCTGCAGAATGAGAGTAAATTGTGCCTTGAGCTTAGAAAGAAAGTAGTACTCAATCATCAAGTGTTTTGAAGCTTATGGCCTGCCTATGTCTGACGGCAAGAAGACATCTTTAACAGGATTTGTCGCATCTCTCTCTCTCTCTCTTGCAGCATATTTGCATCCACTTCTGGACATATGCCTTGATGTCGTCCGACCATCTGGCTTGTGGCCTTCCCACACTAGAACTTACCGCTCGAGGTCGTCATGTAGTAGTATTCTTATAATTCAGTGACAAGAAAATAAATACAAGAATACGTAACAAATTGTGTACCGGAACGACGCTAGGATGATGATGATGATGATTGCATCATCATCATCATCCTAGCGTCATTCCGGTACAGTTGCATCCTAAAGGATGCCCGGGGTCCGCTACCTAATCCTAAGAGTTGGCGTAGGCACTAGTTTCTATACATAGTGTAATACATAACAACAATATATGAAATAATATTAAAACTATCTTCAATCTAAAACAGGCCCTTGAGGGAGGCGTACCGAGGATGCTTGCGGTATTTCCTCGCTATATCGCAATGCTGATACGTTCTGCGAGGAAGTCGCTAGGTCTTCGGTCACCCGTTACGTGAACCAGATGCCTCGCAATTTCAGTAAATAACTACTAACTCTATTCTATTGAGTAGCTCTTCGTACCTTTTACTTATGTCAGTTTACATATTACTGTTATAATAATTTCGGATTGTAAAATGATGTATATGAATAGGTACAATTCAGTTTACAAAGCAACTTCTACAGATCATGTTTTTTTTTTCAGGAATGCTTGAAAACTGCAAGCAGAAGGTTTACTACTACAAATTATGACTTGCTACGGTCTTCCTCGCAACGTTCAAATCATCGCGGCAGGCCCAGAACGTAACGATACTTTATACATTCAAGAGCAATAGTAATGGGTATATACTTTCTCCATAGAAAAATCGATACAAAGTGTACCCGTTATTTTTGGTACTTGCTTATTTAGGTAGTAATAAATGCTATTTATGTGTTGGTTTATTATTATAGAAAGATCCCTAATAAAAAAGGATTTAAATACTTTTAAAGGTATGAAGGATCCGACGTATTTCTTACCGAAAATAGTCGTTCTTTACCCTTATTCCATATGTCTCTACCGACACATCCCGTCTGTTAGAGAAATGTGGACATTTTACTTTCTTCTCTACCGGTAGGGATATTATTTGGCTATTACCCGTGGTCCCACCAACCATTCCTTAACCGTGGTTTAATAACTGCATATATTATTATTTAGCCAAGTCGAGCAATACAAAATCACGGCTATTACCATCCATTTCTCGAAGCCATTCAGGCCATTTTCAGCCTCTTGTAATTTTGTGCTGGCTAAAGCTCCATTCATAATTTATTTCATTTTCTATTATAAGATTCAATTGAACTTGTTGTTTTTGAACGATTGCAGGTCATAGTTCATTAGTTTTGTCACTGACTGGCTGATCATTGACCATTATAATTGCAACGCAATGGTACTAGTAAACATTTATTTTACCGTATTACCATCAATTATACCAGATACCACGGCAATAAAATACTTCGGTTGTACCATTAATGCTACCATAGCAAAAAAAGAACCATAGAACCATCAGTGGTACTATCTGATGGTGCCACGGTTAAGGAAGGCCTTCTGGTGGGTCCACGGGTAATTTGTTTTATCCGTTGTCCTACCGTCGTTCTTGACCCGTCGTCCTACAGTTCGAAACAGTGTTCGCAGGTGGGTCTACATGTCCCCCTGGTGGGTAATTGTTTTTGACCCGTTGTCGTCCCATTATAAACAGTATTCACCAGTGGGTCTGCGGGCAATTTATTTTTACCACGGTCCCACTGCATTAAGCGGTAAACATTAATTTAAAACTAGCTATTTTGTTTGGTAGAATTGCGAACAAGTAATATTTCTGACCTAACCAATTGTAACGAATGTTCGGTTCTGGCGCTTCGCCGGCTCTGTAGGCTCATAGTTCTGTTTAAACACTCCTCGCTTCGCTGCATTAGAGTCGAATACGTAGTGCAGTGGGACTATGGTAAAAATAAATTGCCCGTAGGCCCACTGAAGAACACTGTTTAGAGCGGTAGGACAACGGGTCAAAAAAAATGCCCGTGGATCCACAAGGGGGACATGTTGGTGGGACCTCGGGTAATAGGCTTGTTTGCCAGTGTGCCAACGAGCGCAGCTAGAAAAAGTGTTGGTACAACTGCGACATTACAAGCAAAGCGACCGTGCCGCGGCAGCGGCCGGCGAAGCACCTGAACCGAACAGTCTTTTCTAACGACCATTTTATTTGCAACTTGTCGGGTCGCACAGTTTTACGAACACTCCTCCTAGCTTCGCTCGTCGTCGTGCCTACACCTCTTTTTAAGGATGGTCGTCAAACGTACTACTTTTATAACGACCACCCTTAACAGATGTAGGTGGACGTCAGTAGTTTCATTTGTAGCGACCTTCCGGGGGAGATGTTAGAAATCACAGGTAAGGATAGGATGGAACTTATTGCATACTGGTATCCCAGATATCTTGGCTCCCACTCCCAAGCCACGCCACAGCTCAATAGCACCCAGGATTATATTCATTCCCTTACTTTCATATAAAGATATCGGTAGTAGGAGTAGTCGAAGCTATTGTATATCTGGCATGCAGCCACCTCTGCCTACCCTGGTGGGCGGCATGGGAGCCGGAGGAATAACGTTATCCCTGGATCCCGTTGGGCAGTGGCTTGGGAGAGACGAGGAAAAGTACCACCGCTGGATCCCACAGGGCAGTTGCATGGAAGCATGACGCAAAAATATTTAGTTATCAATGGATGTTATGGCAGCCAAACGGCATCAAAATACATCTAATGATACCATGGGAGCATAGCGACAAAAACATTACGTTGCAATTCCATGGAATCATAGGCTTGGGCACCAAGTGGAAGGAGGGAAATCTAACGGTAAGCTACCAGGGTAAATGTAGTGGTAGAGATATATGGAATACGGGTAATGCTAGGCCTCTGCTCCAATATACTAAACTGTCTGTTTAACCAGTTGAACATATTGGACAACTTTCCTCTATTATTTTGAAATGTATCGTAAGAATAGTTCATCTTATTTAACGTCATAATACTGTAATTGAACTTATTGCATTTTTAAGTAACAAACTGCTCGACTACATTTTAAAAATTGAAGGAAAGTTATACAATATGTTCAACTGGTTAAACAGACAGTCAAACATATTGGAGAAGAGGATGCTAGGTGTCTATGGTCAGACTGATAGAACCAAGGACAAAGAAAATTACCTGTGGTACAATTATTAGGACTAACGGTGTAGGGCCACGGGCAAAGAATGATTTTTAGTTTATCATCATGGACCATTACGAAGTAAAGTCATGAAGCAATAATTAGGCAAGCCTACAGTGTGACCTTCAATTTGTCAGAAGTTTGTCAAATCCTTAGGCCCGGCACCCATTATTGGCACGGCATTGGCACGCCAAGGGATTCCTCCTCGGGCACGCCAAGATGTGGTTAGGTTTGCCGGGGTTGCCGAGACGTCCTTAGGCATGACGAGGCATCCTAGGCATGCGCATCCATCCTTAAGCATGCCCAGGCCTCATTAGGCATGCCGAGCATTCCTCGGCATTCCCAAGCACACCTTTGGCATGCATTGTCTATCCCGCTAGTCTAATGTGTGAGGCTGAGGAGCCCTTTGCCGTGCCGTGCCGATAGTGGACGCCTTTGCCTTCATGTACCTACTTAGTGTACACTGATGTCGGATCCGATTGAATTATAGAGAACATTCTGTCTATTGTGGACATTCAAGGAACGTCCAGAGCTATTATGTATTAAATTTGGGAAATATAAATGCTCGTTTCATTTCTGTTTGGGGACGTAGGTAGATTAACCCTCTTGATATGACAAAAACGCCTATAAGTGTTACCTGCTTACCTGGTGGTGTGGTGTGGTGTGGTGTCACGTACGTTGTCAAAGTGACCTTCGTGCTTTACACTAAAGTTCATATACAATCTCTTATGGAAAATGAGTTTATTTGTAGGGATCACTGCCGTACATGACCCATGGCGATTAAACGGTTAACTAAAATAGGCAGGTTATGCCTACAATTTCTTAAAATTTGAACCTTTTTGGACTGATTTGAAAGACTATACCGATATAAGATTATTGCAATAATAATATTGTTATGATAATGCAATTTCACCACACTTTTCATTTTATAATTCGGTGCGGGTCTAGGCTTCGGTGTATAGCCAACATTATTTTACTGCCTGATAGTTCTCCTACTGCATACTAGATGTCAATATTATGGAATGCAAGTGAATTAACTGTCAACAAGTTCTCCTATTCGATACTAGATGGCATTTAGTTCTTTAAAATAAATATTATTAAATGATACAATATAAATTGATATATTTATTTGTACCGATATTATTTAAAGAGTTATTAAAAGAAAATAATTTAAAATATTACAAAGGTTTTACATCGTCACATTTACATTTGTCTTTCTGTCATACTCTCTCTGTAATAATGCGTTTTGTGTTTATCGGTTGCATGTTTAGTATTTGTGATTTAAATATAATAACTCGTGTTCATTTATCAAGATCACATTTTTCCTTAATTTTAGATAAAGTGCTTTGAATTGGGTTATTATGATAGTAAATTTGTGCAAAACATTGGAAGGAACAACCATTCGTTCATTGGATCACCTTTGCAATAACAGAACGTCGAATCTCATTCACCTTGTGAACGGTACGGTACGAAACGGTGTTTCTAACGTTAGTACATAAAGTTACCTGGTGCGAATTTTTGACAGGCGTTCGAACGGTCGAAAATTGACAGTAAAATCTATCTACCGTTAGTACATAAAGTTACGTGATTAGCCTGCTGGTGGTATTCGTAGCGTAGCTACATAAGCAGAACATGCGTGATAAATATAACCTAGTGCCTGTCCTTATTGTGGCGCTCCGTTGAAGGGGTTGATATGAAACAGTCAGGTGGGGGTTTGTGATACACCTATAGGTAATACGTTTACGCGGGCTATCTGTACGCAAGTCGACGTCATATGCGCCTATTTTCGGTGACTGTGATATACCTTTTCTTCATAAAAATAAGCTAAAGCATTATTCAAATGATGCTGTTAATGTCCATGGTCCAAGAAAACAAGGTCTCAATCTGGATCGTGACACGACCTTTTTCACTGTCGACGACACACTCACACTTACGTCCGCATACCGTCGATAGGCTGATGTCCAAGGTCGTGTCACACACACTACTAACCGATATACCGGATCGCCATACCTGGCGGTTAATCTCCATTACTTTGGAGCATTATCTTGTCGCAAAAAGGCTTTTAAAAATGCAAAACAGGTACTCGTGTGCCATATTGGTGTTTTAACATTTATACTAATTGGACATACTCAACGTATGATATCCAGAATGAAGCTGATACTATGTAAATCTTTAATCATGTCCTGCTAACAACGAACGGGCACAAACTGCCTGCAACAGACAATGAAGACAAGCGCCCCTAACGAGGGAAAGTGAAGGTCCGTACAACTTTGTAAATATTCAGATAGTTACGTCAACTCGGGCCGCGAGACGTGACGCTAGCCCGGGGGTGCAGTAATTTGTGATGCTTAGGATAAGGATACATGTGGTTGAGCCACAGTGTTTGGCTAAGAATCGGATTATTAATGAGTTTGGTATAAGAAGGTCTTGACTTGTTGGTTTTTTGGTCTCCGTAGCCAAAATGGCAAATACGTATATCGGACGGAACGACCTGACGAAACGAAAATATAATTCTTGTAATATCGTAGTGCCGGTCTGTCTATCCGTATGTCATAGGTATTTTACTCAAAAATGATAAGATGTATTAAAATAAAATTTGAAATGTAGATGTATAATGTACAGAGCTCGGAATAGGTAGTGCCTATTTACCTAAACTTCGCGGGAGGACGTAACTAAGAGTGGTGACAACCACCAAAAATAATTACTTGTTTTTATTGAATGTGGGGTTTCCCGGGATTTACTGTATTATTCTAGAGGCTTAGTACATTTCTCTTTACTTATAAACCTTGTTATATTGCATATTATTTGTTTAATTACCTTTAAATAACAATCAGTCATTAAAAATATAATATGGGTCAAATTGAATCAAAAGGATTCCGAAATTTGATACTTTTAGTTGACTTAGACAGAATTATACTCCTTTCTTCCATGATTGTTATTTCAAGGTAATTAAACAAATAATATGCAATATAACAAGATTTATAAGTAAAGCGAAATGTATTAAGCCTCTAGAATAATACAGTAAATCTCGGGAAATCCCGCATTCATTAAAAAGAAATAATTATTTTTGGTGCTTGTAACCACTCTTAGTTACGTCCTCCGCGTAGTTTAGGTAAATAGGCACTACCTATTCCGAGCTCTGATAATGTAGTCCGTTACATGCTTCTGTGGTCAAATTACTTTAGGGGGTACTTCATAAATGTAACTGAAAGTCTAAGTTATCAAGTAGCACATAAATCAATAGGGCTTATGAAATGAATTAAGGTTCTTAAGAAAAAAAAAACGATAATTCAATATTTTCTACGATAAAATCTCGGAAAGTCACTATAATATTGTCGCTAAAATTTGAACTGGAATACTTACTATTAACTACCCTTCATTGTGCGTTGTCCGACACGCACTTGGTAGGTTTTTTTTTGTATTTATAGTAAAGATACGAATTTTAAAGTTGTACATCCAGGGCCTTAATTAGGTTCATCTCTTACACCATCGTTTTGCAAATTCGCACCTCGTTTCGGCACGTTAGATTTACGTTGTGCAAGTAAATCCATGCGATTTTTATTACTATTAATTGTATTGCGGGGCTGCGTAGTATCGGAGTAACATGAGTACAATCAAACACACTGTAATGAAAATAGCATGCAAGTTCGTAGACCATATTACTGGGTCATTTTTTTTGTGAAAACTTGAAAAGGTTTATAAATATTAGTCACCTTTGCCCCGCACCGCATCGTTAGGAGTCGCTAATGCGGTTCTAGTGAATTTGTTAGCACGCGGGACTAATTGCTTAATAATATGAATAAAATTAAATACCCGATGCTCATTACATTACATACATGGGCGTGTAATGTACGTTTTGTATTCCGCACGCTACCTATGTTTCCCTGAGTGTGCGTACAAAATGTAAATTACAGCGGTCCTAAAGAAAAATTTGGGTCGTTATGAGCAAAACGCTTTTTATTGCCGTATACAAACGTGCAGGCGCTATTCGGAGTGCAATTTAATGTACATAGTTAGCATACCAACATATCTGGAGCACGTGGGTGATAAAATAATTATTCTTGTTGAGCTGTACCTGTTACGGTAATCTTTTTATAACAACTATTGTGTAAGTTGTTAAACATACATATAACATTATCCCCACATTGTACAGCTACATAATACTACTATTACAATTATATACTCTATAAGATTTCAAGCTTACATGGTCATTTACATTAGAATTACGATTTGAAACGGGATATTTACCATGTATATTTGTATTTTTGAGTTCCCGATATATACATGGTAAATATCCCGTTTCAAATCGTAATTCTAACTATATACCCTCTCGGACATAGCGAACTAACGTAGTGTAGAAATAAAATTTTGATAGTTCGGCCAATACGATTTGGATTTCTACGTTATGCGTACTATATTAGATGATACCCATTGATTTTTACATTTACCAACATCTTTGTCTATAATTTGCTATCGAGCATCTCATACTCTGATACGAGCATTGAATACATATTAAGTTGTAATTCAAAACATTAACAGTGAAATAACAAAGAACATTAAGTTACATTTCAGTTATCCTAGCATATAAAGTCTAGAGCTAACGAGCAAACCCGACAGTGACATGTGCCCAGCCTAATTATAATGGACTTCCCGGTACTGGAAGCCAGAAGGCACCAGCTACATGCGACTTGGCACAGGATTCGCACGCAATTTGCGCCGGCAGTGCGACGTCGCCGGACGGCGATAAGGACCAGTTTGCGGCAAAACTTTCGTGATAACAGTACCTTATAATGCGCTATGGGAAAACTCTTAGCAAGATAGTTTAAAGAAATGTATGGGGGACTAATTATAGTAACTAACACAAGCTACATATAATCTAGCTATTGCATTAGCAATAGCTAGATTATATGTAGCTTGTGTTACAATTGAGTAATACACAGTAAGGCAAATATTTTAATTGAGAAATAATGTAGCACGAAACTTGTAAACACATACCAAATTATGGTGGTTAGGAAAATCCGGTCCTCACGACCATAATTTGAAGTAGTGTTTACCAGAAGCAGCACAGAAAAATGTTTTTTTTTTTAAATACGAACGAGACGCCTCTTACATTTTTTTCTATTCATATTTTAACGTGTTAAAATTAACTTTAAGCCCTTTCGCTTTGTACATACTGTATTATTTTAGCTTCATTTCTTTCATTAGCAAAGTTAACCATGAGTAAGGTTAGCTTGGTTTGTGGAGACACGAAAATGTATTTTGTAACTTATTCAAATTCGATGGCGAACAAAACGTGACAACAAAAACATGTTAATTTATTCGGAAACCTAGGGGATACGGGTAGCGGGGCTGAGTCGACATTAAAATTTGAGCCTTGTCAGGTGTTAAGTCCATAATTTCCCTGGGGAACAATTCTGGATCGCGTTTTAAGGGTTTTCATGAATGGCTGTTCTAATTTGTGCTTGCCGTCTTAACTGTGCAAGTTAGTAATATTTTAAAGTTAATAGAAATGTATTACTTACCAGCATATCCGTCCGCGCGATTCCACGATTTCATTCCCATACATTATAACAATATTTTCTTCTATATATATAAAAGAAGAAGTCCTGATCTACCATCAACGCACAGCCGAAACTACTAGAACTAGAAACTTCAAATTTGGTCCAGAGATTACTTTTATGACGTATGCAAGGGATAAGACGGGATTTTTGGATATTCCACCCCTAAGGGGATCAAATAGAGGTGCAAAGTTTGTATGGGAGAAAAATTTTTTTTGAGCTGAAGACTTAAAAATTCGTGAAAAGGTTACGAACTTAAATCCAAAGAAAGTGTTTTCAGCGTTTTGCAAAATTCAAACCCTAAGAGGGTAAAATAGGGGTGCAAAGTTTGTATGGGGAGCAACTCTTTTTTAAGTGAGAGATTTAAAACTTCCTACATAGACTCTCCGTTTAAATAAAACAAAACATATTTCAGCGTTTTTTGAAATTGCTCCTCTAAAGGGGTGAAAAGGGGGTTCCAAGTTTGTACGGGGAGCAATTCTTTTTTGAAGTTAGAGATTTGAAACTTCGTAAATAGACTCTATGTTTAAATACAACAAAATGTATTTCAGCGTTTTTCAAAATTACTCCCATAAAGGGGTGAAAAGAGGGTTCCAAGTTTGTAAAGGAGCAAATCTTTTTTGAAGTGAGAGATTTAAAACTTCGTATATAGACTTTCTGTTTAAATACTACAAAACGTATTACAGCGTTTTTTGAAATTGCTCCTCTAAGGGGTGAAAAGGGGGTTCCAAGTTTGTACGGGGAGCAATTCTTTTTTGAAGTTAGAGATTTGAAACTTCGTAAATAAACTCTATGTTTAAATACAACAAAACATATTTCAGCGTTTTCCAAAATTGCTCCCATAAAGGGGTGAAAAGAGGGGTCCAAGTTTGTAAAGGAGCAAATCTTTTTTGAAGTGAGAGATTTAAAACTTTGTATATAGACTCTCTGTTTAAATACAACAAAACATATTTCAGCGTTTTTTGAAATTGCTCCTCTAAAGGGATGAAAAGGGGGTTCCAAGTTTGTACGGGGAGCAAATCTTTTTTGAAGTGAGAGATTTCAAACTTCGTAAATAGACTCTGTTTAAATACAAAAAACGTACATCAGCGTTTTCTGAAATTGCTTCGCTAAAGGGGTGAAAAGGGATTTAAAAGTTCGTACGGGGAGCATATATTTTTCAACTGCGGGATTAAAAACTTCGTATACGGACTCTCTGTTTAAATACAACAAAAATATATTACAGCGTTTTTTGAAATTGCTCCTCTAAAGGGGTGAAAAGTTGGTTTCAACTTTGTACGGGGAGCAATTCTGTTTTGAAGTTAGAGATTTGAAACTTCGTAAATAGACTCTATGTTTAAATACAACAAAACATATTTCAGCGTTTTCCAAAATTGCTCCCATAAAGGGGTGAAAAGAGGGGTCCAAGTTTGTAAAGGAGCAAATCTTTTTTAAAGTGAGGGATTTAAAACTTTGTATATAGACTCTCTGTTTAAATACAACAAAACAAATTTCAGCGTTTTTTGAAATTGCTCCTCTAAAGGGATGAAAAGGGGGTTCCAAGTTTGTACGGGGAGAAAATCTTTTTTGAAGTGAGAGATTTCAAACTTCGTAAATAGACTCTGTTTAAATACAAAAAACGTACATCAGCGTTTCCTGAAATTGCTTCGCTAAAGGGGTGAAAAGGGGTTTAAAAGTTCGTACGGGGAGCATATATTTTTTGAACTGCGGGATTAAAAACATCGTATCCGGACTCTCTGTTTAAATACAACAAAACTTATTACAGCGTTTTTTGAAATTGCTCCTCTAAAGGGGTGAAAAGTTGGTTTCAACTTTGTACGGGGAGCAATTCTGTTTTGAAGTTAGAGATTTGAAACTTCGTAAATAGACTCTATGTTTAAATACAACAAAAAGTACATCAGCGTTTTTTGAAATTGTTCCCCTAAAGGGGTGAAAAGGGATTTACAAGTTCGTTTGAGTAGCAAATCTTTTGTGAACTGCGAGATTTAAAACTTCGTATATAGACTCTCTGTTTAAATACAACAAAACGTGTTCCAGCGTTTTTCTAAATTGTTCCCCTAATGGGGTAAAAAGGAGTTCCAAGTTTGTGCGGGGAGCAAATCTTTACTTTTCGTAAAAATCGATATAGGTGTAATCTTCGAGGTTCCTCGGGGTGCAGATTACGAAAATGACATGCATTTGCAAATCCAAGATGGCAGACAATTATTTTTCTTAAAAATCGACATGGGTGTCATCTTCGAGGTTCCTCGGGGTGATGATTACGAAAATAACATCCATTTTCAAATCCCAGAGGAGGACATTTATTTTTCGTAAAAATCGATATAGGTGTAATCATTGAGGTTCCACAGGGTGCCGATTACGAAAATGACATGCATTTACAAATCCAACATGGCGGACAATTATTTTTCTTAAAAATCGACATGGGTGTCATCGTCGGGGTTCCTCGGGGTGCCGATTACGAAAATGATATGCATTTTCTAATCCAAGATGGCAGACATTTATTTTTCTTAGAAATCGATATGGGGTCATCTTTGTGGTTCCTCGGGTTGCCGATTCCGAAAATTACATCCAGTTTCAAATCCAAGATGGCGGACATTAAGTTTTTCATTCGAGTAATTTTCACAAAAGATTAATAGCATAAGACAACTGACAGAAACAAATAAACCTTATTTATATCTTTGTTACCGTCTAAAATCTACGCGGACGAAGTCGCGGGCGGCTGCTAGTATATTAATAAGATTGTTACATTAACCTTCTGAATTTTACTAATGTCATTTTTTTTGTTACAGGTATGCAACGCAGTATTGCAATTTATTAAATTATTCCAACTCGGTAAGCATTTTCATGGATCACCACAAGGATTGAATATGTTCAGGAGCAAGACGTCCATACCGGATACTTATTTTGCGCACTTCTTATTTCATGGCTTTCCGAAGTCTCGGGAAAGATCCGCCTAGTCAAATGTCTATCGAAAGGAATCATTGTCCTCTACTTTGTTGTTGGACTTATACGTGCAGATACTGTTAAACTAAAATTATTAATATAAGGCAAAATACGTAGAGTAAATAGTTACTATGATAATAACTAGAAAAGTACAATTTTCGTGTAGCCAATCGTCTTCGTTACTGAAAGCTGAGCAACAGCAAAACATATCAAATCGCATATCAATTTGAAATGCGAAATGTTTGTCACAAATCTATCCTCGAGTGGGTAGCGCAGGAAACCCCGGGTCGCTTCGTTAGCCGGCGCGCGGAGTTGGCGCCTGCATCTATTTGCTCGTGTACAATCCACGAGTCCCGTTGAATACATTTTGCCGCTAACTTTGAACAGGCTCTGGTGTTCTCCTGTTCGTTAGGTCTTACTTCTAGCAGTTCTAGCCTTGGGTGAAAGTAACGTAACTAACCAGGATAATTGATATATGTAGTTTAGTTGGGTTTATATAGCTATCAAGTGGATGCCACAAGGGCGACGCACACGGGACCGGCCTAAACGGAGATGGCGGGATGATTTAGACGCCTTCCTCGCCAATTGGCCAGAAGAAGCACAGATACGGGAGTCATGGTATATATGGGGAAAGGCTTTTGGCCAGCAGTGGGTCATGCAAGCAAATAAAAAAAGTTTAGTTTTAATCATAGTGAGTCACGTCGCACCTATATCTGATTTTTTTACCTAAGTAGTTTACTCGATGATGACAATCTCGTACTTGGACTAGTACTTACTAACTCGTACAGTTATAAAAAAAGACAGTAAAACATGAACTTTCACCATGTCCTATGTCCACTACATATATTTCTTATCTAAATCCTAGTGACACATAAAAAATGACTAGAACTGAAGAACCTCGACGTGATGTTATTATATGAACTAGGTAGGTACCATTGTTAGGCTACCCGCGTATTTGACCTCTTTTGAAAGGCTTGTATCCATAAACAGGCTGGAAATTTGGTATAACTAAAGCCAAATTCCCAAAGTTATCCAAAACCTTGTTAGGGTATTTTGCATTAAGTACGAACTTTAGCACGAGTCAGCCCGGACCTGGCTTCCTATTCAAGCAATGTTTGGTTGAAGAATTTGCTACTATAGTTATATTTTAGTCAGGTATGGGTTTAATCGATGACAACGCTCTTCAAAGTTAAAACACACCTATTATGTAAACGCCATATAGACCACTTAATGTTTTCTTTTTATTGACTTAATTTACTTATGTATATCCATGGTATATCAGATAGGATACCGGCTTATTTCCTCCAATGCATGACCTGCATGTTGGTGTGTATTTGTAAAACACAAATGCAGATCTCGTTTATCGAATAAGAAAAAATACTTGATATGTATTTCTTGAATTCTTAAATACTTTGATAATAACGACGATTCCTAGTTAACTCTTTATTCGTAAATCTTATTCCAAAGGGATAAGTAATCAGGTACGTACCACAATATTGCATTGTAATCGAACTTTGACTACGAAAAAAAGAAACATATTTCATAGTGGTCGTTACGGCCCGCGGGCTACGATGACTATAAAAAATTATAAATAAATGTCAAAGTGGGCTGAATGGAGTGCGGGCTGAGTTGACCAATGAATCGTACTTTTCTGTTTGTTTACATGTTTATCAATTTTATAGCTCATTGAGAATCACGTTCACAAACTGACAAGCCAAGTGACGTCGGGTCAGTTTGGAATTTCCAAGATCCTGTTTATTGTACCGTTACCGATTTGCTTCGTTACCCGACTTTGGAACTTTGTCTGCAGAAGTTTGCGACCGAATCTTGTGCCCCATGGGCTTTTATATAACTGTTGGATGCATATTGTATAGCCAATCATATGCGGGCATCAATGATAATTAATTTTCTTCAGTCGTTGTCTCCCAGCGCCGGGAGATCTCCAGACATATAAGAAAAGAATGCTATTGTTTATTTATTTCGCCGGAAGAGGATGGGTTAACCTGTCCCTTTCATCGCTGAATTTGGAAATACTGAGTATTTTAGTAGTCTGGTCACGCAAAAAATTATAAATATTTACAATTCTATAGATAAACCCTCGTGCGTGTGCATCGATTGAAAAATTTACACTTTTCTTAGCTCACTTATTTTTGACGTCCTTTTCTGTGATTTTTGTCTTCCGAGTGATTTTTCTCCTTCACCCCAAATGCCCAGTGACTTTGCTGTCGTCTAATTTATCTATCTACTAATCATGTTCTTATCGAGGTTAACGAATAGCTTCATTCAAGCCTTTGTATAAATAAACTCACATTATACTTTCAGCATGGACGTGTCAATTCCCCGTCATTCGCGAATCGCGAGGCTGAGTTGGATGCTCAGTGGCCCGAGCCATTCGTTGACCCGCTTACGGCCGCCATTTTAAAACTTCAATTAATAACTTCCCTCTCATAATCAAATTGGACTTTGGAAATTCTTTGAAAACGCTACGAGGGGAATCCGGGATTCCTTCGCCGTCCACTCTTTAATTACTAAAGTTGATAACGATACCAAATCTGTGGAATCGGGGTTTAATTGATTTTTTTTTCGATTAAAAGTTTACTTTTGCCGACACTGATTATTTTAAAGAGGGAGTTATGAATAACCAATTAACAATGGCACTTTTTTAAAATGTACAGCATCAAAGACACTCATCAAGATAACTCCGGATTCAGGGTATCCTCTTATTTTGCTTGGAAGTCCAGCGGGCCTAGTCGCTTTTATGGTGTGAAAAGGCAGTACAAATAATTTGTCTCTTTTTGATAAAACATGACTGAAAGAAACTGATGAAGAGATGAATGCAATCAAAGGATATGGGCCTCTGGGGGTGCATTGTACTTCTATTATAAAAATAAACTACATCATTGCATTACATGAGGTGATGGCAAACGCTGAGTGCTACACAACTAAAAAGGGTTAAATATAATCTATTATTGGCCTGACATCACATTTCCGATCTGCAAGCCTATCGGCTAATGGACTAGTTAATTTCACAAGCCGGTAGTTTCTAGTTTGCTCCGGCCCACTGGCCAGTATCGAACGATAACTTAATTAAAGATCCCGTGAAAGCCGGTGTCATATACACATGTAGTCCCGTAGTTGATAATAAGTACTTAAATAGTGTCGTCAATCTTAAGGGCAAATCAGAAAATAGTCAAAAGGTCCCTGCCTATTGACTGTCTCTTCGACACGTGTAGCGACGTCAGGCGAAGTGGCGCTAGCGCAACGTTGTCGGACTTCGCTTGACATGTCGCGCGCTGAGCGAAGTCCAACAACGCGACAACGATGACATGTCATTTAAAACGGTATCACGCGATTTCGCCTGTCGTAGATGGCGACGGGGGTAAAGGTAATTTGTCCCCTTTTAAATTACTAGCTTCCTCTTAGATTTTGGAATTTAATTTCTAAATAATATAAGCCCTTTTTTTCAGTTTCGGAGTACACTTTCCAATTAAACTTTAACTGTGGCGTTAGCTTTTATTTTCAGGTTGCTAATGTCTTGGGTTGAAATCGAAAAAACGTCGAAATGTTCGTTGATTTTCATACACTTAACCGCATCAAATTATATTGGGTACCTTACCAATAATATCCAATGCTAATAGAATAATGTTAGGTAATATAAACTTTCAGTGTGTTGGTATACGTACCACTGTCCGCAATCTGGCGATAGAGAAGCGTCATAAACTGCAACAAACTATAAAACTTAGTAACAAACAACTCTACGGCTCATAAAGCTCTTGCCTCTATAACCTTTGAGTGAGGTCAGTCTGGATGACTTTGTAGCCACTAAATTTGTTGAAACTGTGTATCGTGTGTGCGCCCCTTTGTTTTGTTTGTGTAAGAGATGTCCCAGTTGAGAACCCATATCATTACACTTTAAAGAGATGGATTTTCTTATTGTCTTATTTCCTATTGTCCAAGTCTTGTTAGTTAGTTTCATCATTCATTCATTTACTGGAGTTTTTGGTTGTTTTAGTCCATAAGGGCCCTTTTTTCAAATGTATGGAAGTAAATCTTGATTTTCATGTAATTTTAATCGGTCATAAAACAGAAACTAGTTGTCATAGAAAAAAAATAAAACCTTTGTAATGATTGTTTAGACTTATTTTACAGGTCAGTATAGAACATTAGACGGAAATTATAAAATTTATTCATGACGACAGAAAAAATCTCAATTTCGTTATTAAATAAATAATATTTATTGCGTTAATTTTTTTGCTTTCATTTTCAATCTAAGGTGTAATTAAGAACGTTTCCTAGCATATACTATTCTAAAAATCACAAAATATCAAATGATAATTTACAGATTATCATTTTTCTTAATTTTTTGCTATCAACGCCTTGCTCTGTTCAAAGGCCATGTTTTTTTTAACGTGGCGGTGGAATTGAAAGGTCTTTAATTGTTTTATATAGAAGAAAACCTCAGGATTCAGAATCAACCATCATCTATGTAACATCCGTCGGGAACATACTTTAAATGAGTTTAAATTTTTTTTAAAGTATGTTCCCGATCTAATGATTTAAAAAAAAAGTAAGGCACTTAGGGATGTTTTTTTTTTGTTTTTGGTAGCCTATGCATTGTAGATTATAGATCCGTGCGTAACTCCATACCTGCTATAAGGTCCCCTATGATATGGACTGTCACATATTTTTCAAGACAGAGTCAAACATGAGTATGTAAATTTATTTACAACATTATTCAACGCTTTTAACGCTAAAACATAATATTCATATAACATATGATGTGCCCACATTTATGTGACTGAAGCTACGTATTTTCAGAAAAAAAAACATCGAACATTTAATCATTTATGTCATATGTCGATCACTGTCAGTCCAGCAGCTTCTAAAGGGAAGGTCAAATAAAATCAATTTCAAGTTAAAGTCAGTCTTGACATGTGACAGTCAGGCCATGTCAGGCCAATTGGAACTCGCTAAGTCAGGCAAGACAAGGGTAGCTTAAGGACGCGTTTATGGGAGACGAAAATAAGAATGTTTTATTCGTCCAAGACGAATGAAATTTTGTTCACACGTTTTCACTAGCCTGCAAAATTGATGATTGACGTATTAGGTGAAAAGTATTCATTTTCCTACCCTTTGGAATCTTCTTGATTAACCTTAATTTAGAATTGGGAAGAAACCGAAATGTGTTAGTTCTTGATGACTTCGTTGTTTGCTGTAATAACTTGTTACGGAATGAGTAATTGAAATTGAGATTTATTACGAAAATGAAAAAATGTGACTGTCTCATAAAACTTAAAATAAAAATAAATATTTTTTGGACAATCTTACACAAATCAACCTGGTCCCAAACTAAGCAAAGCTTGTACTATGGGTACCAAGTGACGATATACGTACTTATATAGATAAATATAAAGAAATTGTTTTTTGCTACCATTAAGAAACACTTTTTTGTAGGCACACATGTAATGCTATAAATATTCTTAATATCGCTGAAAAATGTAATATGCCTGAGAAGGATTGCAAGGGCATAATATCCCCAGTTTAAACCTAAAATGGACAAGGGTGACAGGGTTAACCCTCAGCGCACTTCGCCTAGCCTTCGTCTAGGCAGGCACTTAGCGGTGCCTAGTCTACCGTTTCCTCACTTTAAAAGGAACTAGAGAGGTCAGTGAACTATGCGTAATTATAGATTCATCCTGACGTTTCAAGCGCCTCGCCTGAAGTTAGCTTTGTGTGACCATGTTTTGCAAATTCTTCAATAATTCCATATACACAATTATTAATACAAATAGACCAGTGTGCCACTACAATACCTATAATATGTCATATTTCATTATTATCGCGTTTTCTTTCTGTTAAAATGCTTAGTATTTCTCAACATCTATCTTTAATTACTGGGCAATCTCTATTGAAACTTCGACGTGTATTTCATTTCGACAACTTCAGGCATTCCTTACAAGTTACCTCATCAAGTTCCTCACAGTGGGACAATACATAGCTGTAGCTACAAATACGAGTAGCTGTCTCACATTCCACCAGAACGATCTAAAACTTTGTCACGACCCAACAGAATTTCAATAAAGACTGTACAAGAAATATCGTCAGTAGGGCGACCCCAGTACCCCAGTAATGGGCAATCTTATAGGAAACTAAAGAGTAATATCAGTACCGATATGTTCGGTTTATGAGGGATTTTCGATAGCAATATGTTTATTTAATGGGATCGTAATTTTCAGTGCATGCTTTTCGCGTAAGTAGCGTGCCCGCGGATTGTCTGTTATTGGGAAATATGTTGACATTGCTTTAGTTTGACGCATAATATATCATATTACATACATATACATATAATGTCATATACATATAATGTTTGGAGATATATGGTTGGCGTATCAAAATATTTAATGCTTTATGGCAATTGGTATCAAACATGCTATTTGTAGGTCCACATACATTGCCCAATGAAACGTTGACATTGTATATTTAGAGTTGTATTTGAAAATAATTGGAACAGAAAATCAGGATGATGATCTATTTATTTATAATGTCTCACATACACGTGTACACCCAATAAATTATTCTATATTTAGGTACTGTACTACAACAGCAATAAAAAGTCTAATAAACAAACGAATTAAATCTTTGACGGCCCCTACGCCAATAAATCGCAATTTAACTCTCAGTTTTTCCGCTTTAATACGAGGACATCGGTATTTCGATAATGTTCCTGTTATCTCATACATCTCCCCTCAATGGAATTTATCAGGGGCGAGCATACGAAAAAATACCCTAGTAATGAGCACTGGGGACAACCTTAGTTCCAGTTAGTTCCTCAACATCAAATGTTTCTTAGGCGCTGTTTGGAAAAATTACCCCTGTTATCCCGAAGTCAAGGTTGATTTTCTAATGAAACACTACCCAATGATACGAGCATGTGAAAGTAATATTGAACTGTTTATTATCGGTGCACTGCCTCACTAATCTTGGAATTTCAGACCTTATTATAATATATTAAATATCATTAGCTTTTCTATAATTTAATTTCATTGCATTATATTTTCAAGAGTTTTGGCCAGCGTCCTATCTTTTTACAGCATAGCATAGAGCATATTAAAATTCTTATTCGATGACTTATTATTTAACTCCGGGGTATCTGAATAAGAGTCTGTCATGTGTTTTGCTCTCAGAAGCGTTCGCACCTAAGTACTAAACGTTATGCAAGCTCTCGTAAGCCATTTAAAAAATCTAAATTCGCTTACTTGTAGGCGGTTTTGACCAAACAGGAATAAGGACAATCTCAGTTCAAAGCTCAAAATTTAATGGGCTTATCTTGGTATAAACTTTATTCTTACCTATCTGGTCTAATTTGGTAATTTCCACATGTTATAAATGTTATAATTTATAGGTTGTGTCAATACTAGTATAAGGATAGTAATTTCATGACTAAAAAATATTTAAAAAAAACATGTTCTATGCATGTAGGTTCCCTTCTTTATAACTGTTCCAAATTTCAAATAGATAGCATAAGTGGTTTTTGAGATATTTAGCGATGTGACAGACAGACAAAGTGAAACCATAAGGGTTCCCTTCTTACCATTTTGGTACGGAACCCTAAAAAGACGTATTTTCCCATACAAGGTTAGTTCGATAACTTGTGTGTGAATTTGTAATAATAGTGTTAATTTTTAGGAGTCGTTACGGGGGTCGCTAGCGTCGAGCTAGGTTTGTCCCTATTTTTTACACAACTGCCCAAAAAAGGAGTGTTTTTGCCTTTAATTTTCCCCGATTGCTGTTGGCCCCATATAGGCATATGATCATCTCTAAATACCGGTTCGAACGGCACCATCAAAAATAGTCACGTAGCCAAATGACACTTAAGTAATGGAATTAAGTACCCATACTTTAGAAACACATCGTATCTAGAATCTAAAACCCTCAGTCTAAATAGTGAGCAGGTCATCTACGTCATTATAGCATGAAAGGGCTCGTATCTCTTGCATTATTCAGGGAGAAAATAGCCTCATTCTAGATATGACTCAGACCTTCATCTTTACACACATTTGTATGATATCTCAGCCTTCGTGCTCTCTCAAAGTCTGTTTTTGACGCGATGATTTTAGATTTTAACCTTTCGTCTCCATTATCAGTCAATTGTCTTGATGGTACTATACCTAATACTACATTGCCACCAATCTTGTACTTATCAACTTTCACCTCAATCGAATAACAAAAAGTGCTTTCAAAAAAAAGTTTGCAAATATTGAAACAGCAAATTGTAATTGTTGGAATCGGGCCTTACTTTGCGGAATTCCAATATTGAGTCTTTAGCGTAATATGAAAAGAATAGTATTCTAGAATCTACATAGCTTATTTAGCAAACAAATACGAGTATAAGCTCATACAATACTATAATAGGAATTAATACGAACTTCTTAAAGTATGTGTAATAGAAATAGTCTACCGTAGAATGATTCTATCGGTAGTTTCTGGGCTCGGCTAAAGAATCGTAAAGTCAGCACAAATCATAAAGCGTATTGATGTGAATTTAACCCTCCGTTAGAGCCCCCTTCTATTTTCCGCGTTTTGATTTTCCCTTCATTGGGTTTAAAATGCCCTCCCGCTATTTTGATAAAGCCCACAACAAATGAAGGCTCTTTCGACCCCTTTATGAATACCTTATATGATATGAAATTGATAGGTAGTGTAAGTTCACTATTTGACGTAATCAGTTCTGACCTCTTATTTCGATGAATTAATATAGAGCTAGCATCATCTAAATTGTAATCTTATGATTAAGCCACTCAAATGGTTTGTATACGTTTGTGAACGCCTACAAAAAAACATTAGGAATGTTCCCTCGTCATAATAAATCTGACGCTAATTCTGTTGCAAAATTATATGTCATGGCAAGCGCTGTTGAAAAGGAATAAAAATGCAACTACAATAGCAGATGGGTGTATAATAGTTGTAAACGATTGGACTTAAATATTACTAATTGTATCTCTTCATTTTCCTTGTTGTCATATCGGTTTTCTTCATCCATTTAAAATATGCAACCTTGCCCCTAATATTGACACTAAAATTCTACCCTCCCAACCCAACACATACTAACATACGGGTTGAAATAGCGCGGCAGATACGTTTTTCTATCGCAGAGGGTAAACTGGCGCTTTGTCGTTTTAATATTGCATTCGCTGCGCGGAGTTCTTGTGCAAACACGAGTTCTCTGGAAATGCAAATCATTTCACACGTGGAACAATCGTAAAATTGGCTGCTAGGATTTTCCTTCGAATTTTATTTTTGCGCGTCCTTAGCTTTCCTGTGTTAAATAAATTGTATTCTTGCAATTCTATATTTCTATTGTCATTATGATTTGAACATGGGAAACATTGTGTTAAATATTTTTCTGTACAAAAACCTCAGTGACATTAAAACAAATAAAACCCATTTGTACAATTCTGTGTTTTGTGCAATAATGTTCATATAAATAAATGAAACGCGTTAACGTATGGAACGGACCATGTATCGAACCCGGTACCTCTGGGTCACTGGCGCGGGCGGGCCGGACATCCTAACTATTCGAATACAACATACACTTACAATATTAATTAACACTAGTATATCGCTATTAATTATTTCACGACTATCATAATAGTAATTCAGAATAAAAAATGACGCTTCATCCACCAATCCCGCAACTAATCTTCAAGTAAGTATGTAGATGACGACATTAGCTGTAATATACCTACGTTCAAGGAAATTACTAGACGGACCACTTGGAGCCTTATTTTTCATCTAACCCAACGTTTCGTTTTTTTGTTGATGTGCTGGGCGAAAGAAAAAAAAACGTACTCACGCGTTCTTTGAAACGCCGTTGAACGCCAGATTAGGAAATAATAATTGATATTCAAATACAAGATATGATTGTTTCTTTGTTGCGTTAATTAAATATTTTTAAAAATAGAGGAAAATCCAAAGGAGAGCCTTTTTTCCTTCATAACGAAGGAGTAAGTGCATCGTCAAAAAGAAAAAAACATAACGTTTAGATACAGAATCGAGGAATCCCTTTGCAAAACTAAAGTTTAGTACATAATTGGCTATTTGACAAAAATAAATAAATATGATGCCATTCGAACCAGTTATTAGAGACGATCAAATGGTTGTATGGGACCAACTACAATTAGAGCAACACTAAAGACGAAAACGAGAGTTAAAGTGCAGCATAGTTGATGACCACTGAAAACGCTCCATACTGATAGGCAGTGAAATGTGACGTCACAGTGCAATTGCCTCGTAATCTCGTTGTATGGAAAATATGTAATTTGCCATTTTGGTCGAGAAATATAGCGTTTAAGGACATAGTTTTAGTTGCCATACAATTTCTTTTTTATTGAAACAAAAGAATTCTATTGATGACTTTTAATTTACATTTGGACTATTAAAATTTTTTACGAATCTTTAATGTCCCATATGTTTTATGATTTTGATTAATTTGTCTAATTTACTATTTATTGTGATAATTTGATGGTTTGCGATCTATATAACCACACTATGGTACAAATTTTAACATGTGTCAAATACCCGATTAGGTAATGCACTATAAGGCGCATACCGTGTTTAGTAAAAGACGTTGAAAGCCTCACTGAATTGTAATTCGGTGGCACTTCGGCCAACTTTTTAACGAACCCGTCGAACGGCTCGACCCATTGTTGACGTGCCATCGAAAAGTCGTAGAGTTCAATCATAGTAGGGGCCCAGGTGCCACCGTCTCTTCCACGGGACAAGCTTAAATAAATTTTCGATCCCCACTCATTCCAATCACGTTCTACCGAAATTGTCATATTGGATTTTGGAGGAACATGCCTGTCACACGTCCCCTTCTGTCACTACGTGAAAATGAAAACATGTATCATTCTTGTGGTGGCCGCTGCAAATTTTACTCAATGACAGCAGATTTAGAGCCCAAATTACATTAATGAGAATTGGGAAATTAGAATGTTAGAACTGTAAAAACTTTTTTGATTAAATTTGTAACGGAATTGATGAAAATATAAAATTGGAGGTTATTTAAAATATAGATATTATTCATAACAAGGTATAAGCCTACCTGCTTATAGAATGTACTCCAACTCTCGTGAACTTTATTCCAACGAAATAAGGTCTACCGATTGTCAGTTCACGGTGACGCTGCAACTCGTAGTACCTATTTAAAGAAAAGATTATTTTAACTCCGGAACAATTCGATGTTTTTGCGAAATAAAATGCGTCCCGAAATCTAATTTACACCCTAAAATAAAAACTTGTCATGTGCTAGTAAAGTAAATGTACCTACAGGGAGGACTAGGGTTAGGGGTGGAATACTTTACACCAAAATAAAATACAAAAGTCACCCTTAAGGTAACCCTTCAAAGTTACGCTGGATTAATGTTTATTTGTTTTATTCGAAACTTGTGACTGGGGTCAATCATTAGTTTTAGGAAAAAAATATGGTACTAAGTTTTAGCATAATTCAGTATTGGGTCATACTTAGTTGAAACAACAAAAGTCGTCCCTCCTGTGGTCAATAGTTAACGGCTTATGTGAATGTTAGCTATATTTTTATTAAAGGGATTTATAGAAACGGAGACACTGTTTATACGGGTTACCGGTCCAATCCAAAATTAAGCTTTGTAGCCCTTAACTTTTGGTATGTCCACAGGAAAGACACGAATCTAAATCCGTGTATGACCCAGTTACCTATGCACAAAGCTTGCACTAAGCTAATACTTACTCTTAACTGGACTCTAAAATGAATGGTGTTGAAATTTACGGTGTGTTTGAAACTCAAAAGAAATGTACCTAGATAGCGCCTGAAGCGATACCTTTTACGGGCTTTCAGACGTCCTCTACGTAGTAGTGAGTATAGTTGGTCAAATATTTCGACAGCTGACTTGAACTATATGTATGTATACCTATAATAGGTATTTTGATTATACTGACAGTTCACTCGTCTAAGTTATAACTATGTTACAACATTATGCTTGATCCAAACGTGTATCTGACATATTTTAACTCGTACATCATCTTTCAAAAAATTAAACAATTAACAATAGAGAATATGCATGCGGAGTGAACACTAATAAGATATCGCTATATTATTAGTAAACCATCAAATTATGACAAAAAACAGTAAATTAACAAACATGCTCATAAACTAAAAAAGATATGACACTTTTACGTTTCCAAAAACGATGTAATTTTTATTTTTATTGACTAAAAGTAAATCAAAAACAATTACCAGGAATATTATGTTTCAATAAACAAAAAAATGTATGATAAAAATGTACCTAAACGCAGTATTTCACGACCAAAACAGCAAATTCCTCGTTTTCCGTACAATGGTAATACGGGCGCATAGAATATGACGTCACATATTATCCTCAATTAGTATGGCACGTTTTCAGGCCTCGGTTTTTATGCTGTACTTTGAAACCCATTTTTGTCTTTTGTAAAGTTCTAATGGGGGCTATCGTTTTTGTGCTCACCAGTTGGCGCCACTGTCGAGTAAGGTCCAGCTGTCAAAAATTGTTATAGGTTATTATGGACATGAGAACGAAATTTACATTTAAAACATATTCAATACTTTAAAACCGTACCGTAAAAATATCGAACATACCGCATTGTAGCGCGGTCCCGTTTTGTTCGGAAAAAAGGAGGAAATAAGTTTAAGACAAAACTGTATCTAAGCCCTGACAGTCACTGACCCTTAACTCATATTTGCCATAATCAAGCTCAGGTATTGCAAAACAGTCACCATATTATTCCAATTAGATATTAACTCGCGTAGCGCAACCACAAAGAGTGACATTTGACGTTTCGGAGACCCCACGCTACACTAGCGCCTCTAGCAGCGAATTCATACGCGATATTTCATTGCAGTAACTTGTTCGAATGGCATCGTGAAGAAAATGAAAATGATGCATAGTATCTATTATTTAACATGATATTTCTATCAAAACCACACGGACTGTGGTAGCACCGTCGTCTGCTCTTAAAGAAGTAGTGTACACAGAATGTAAACAAACATTTTCCACAACTGCAAAATGGGCTTATCTAAGTAAGAAATGAATGTCACTTGCGTCGTTCTGAAGTCTCTAAAGAACATTCCACGTCTGTTTGTTAACACCGCAATAAGAGTACCCCGAAGCGTTTCGGAACACAAATATTTGTACCGAACTACAGGAGCGATAAAGTTGTAACGAATCGATAGCCACAAGTAACATTAGTATTAGTAGAAGCTCTATTGTTGTCCTTGAAAATGCCTACTATAACATTGCAGAACTATGTGACATTTAAATATTAAATAATACATGTGTTTCTTTTTTAAATATTATTATAATTTTTTATGGATTTATGATTATTATTGTTATTATTATTTTAATTTTATACTGGAATTCCAAAATTAAATGTAATTTTACTGTGACAGTTTTGACAATTTGTAAATCAATCATACCTTGACATTTTTATCATTGTTTATCATTGTTTCTGACGAGTAATGTATATGATCCATTGCAAATAAATGAGTATGAGTATGAGTATGAGTAACCGATGAGGGATGGTTAGTTTGGAGGCGTGTCCTCGTTAACTGCAAGCTTTAAAATGTTCGTGGGAAATCGAATCAGAAAAAATCTTAATGTTATTAATTAATTGAATTACAAAAGTAATTTTTCGGTGTTCTAAATTTTCTAGCGTACGCTTTAGTGATGATAAAAATATTAAATAAATACCTGTTCATTTCACGTACTGTCCGACCGACTTCTGGGCAAAGGCCTCCCTTGCAAAGTATATTCAGATAACTTGTGTGTTTTTCATTTTCAAACATGTTAGTACGCACATGCTACGCTCGCACACGCTACATAAATTCGTTTACCATGCGCTAAGGTAGCGGGCGCAATAATAATAATAAGACGTTTAATCAGTGTTTCTATACATGGCAATTTACAAGTAACTAACACAGGCACAACAAGCGGACTCCGAGAGTATTCTCGATTTATAGTAGACTTTTTCACACCACCTGCTCGAGATATATAGGCGCTCGTAAAGTTTAATTTCGTGAAGCACGCACGGCGGCGTCTCTGCGTCGCTCGCTCGCGGCCACCGAAACAAAAGACGACGCCGGCCACCGGCAGTGCGTGTTTCTATTGGAATTTCATTTGGAGCTTACTTATAGTTTTCATATTTCATTGCATATTTTTGAGAAATGTATGGCGTCGGACGGAGCAGGCATGACCTTCTTTCGCAGCCTTTGCAGTTATGTACTTTACCTACTTAATATTCAATGCCTTAAACAAAAACCGCGAGTGCTACAATATACGGAGTAAAACTGCAGATTCTACAATAATCACGAAAGTGATTGGTCTTTGACTGACTGATTGATTCTATTTCTAGTAAAGTAGAATATACTCCTCGGGGATAAAGCTGTTTTTTTCTTGGGCGTGCTTAAAGCTCTCACTGCACCCAGGACTCAGTAACACCCCTAACACCCTCGCCACGCTTGAGAGTAAAATCTCGAGTCCTTCGTTACGTTCAGGATTCAATATCGCGCCGGTGACATAAAACAGTGCTTTATGTACAACTATCCCCTTGATGTACAACTATTTCAGCTACGAGCATAAGTACAAAAAGAAAAAGATTTATTCTTGGTGACTTTAAGGCGGCGAATATCGCACTTGCTCGAATGGCAACCCTGCTTCAAGGGCATGTATGCCACTGGAAGATTTAGAGGCAATAACGCGCTGGTAGCGTGAGCAAATCTATCGCTTTGTTCGATCGGATTAGTCTGGGGCGAAGATTGGTCGGACGGGCCTTTGTCGCGGCAAAGTAATGAACAATTCACAAAAGGTATATCAATTATCTAATAGACGGAGTATCGACGCCTATAGATTAGCTCTAGTCTCGACCACATTGTACGCGATGTACAGGACAGGAAAAAAGGAACCCAAACTGATTTCCAGGCGAATTGTATACCCTATCCTAGTTTAATCATTTTCCATGAAAGGGCTAGAAAAAGTATGATCGGTGTCAAATGCCTATAGTAAATCTGCCAATTGATGAAATGTTTTCTTTAGTTGTATCATAACTGTTTCCAATTGAGTGTGTTGATTTGATGTTTCACTCAAGAGGGTTTGAGGTAAGAGTTTTGATACACTGGGTGAGTGGCATACGGTAATCTATTTTACGTACTATTACAAGCAAGTATTGCGGTATAAGATTTTAAGCTTACATGTTCATTTACATTAGAATT
Source organism: Epiblema foenella (assembly GCA_963556455.1). Taxonomy (NCBI): domain Eukaryota; kingdom Metazoa; phylum Arthropoda; class Insecta; order Lepidoptera; family Tortricidae; genus Epiblema; species Epiblema foenella. Next base: position 7,144,219 of record OY747113.1, on the reverse strand, counting down.
ACGATTTAGAATATAGGGAACTCAAAAATACAAATATACATGGTAAATATCCCGTTTCAAATCGTAATTCTAAGTAATGCGGTGTACACGAGTGTTTAGATAATGTTCTTATTGTGTAGGTGAGAATAGAGTTTGTACAGTACAGAATTTAAATTAGAGCTGCCGTAGTTCCAGGACGCTCCTAGAATTACCAAACAAAGATAGAGGAGCAAAACAAATATTGGAAGTGGAAATCAAGGGTTATTTGTTGAATTCAGGATTTAATTCGTGTGATGTATAAACTATTTAGTCTACAGACCCAATTATTTTGATTGATAAGATCTGCATAACTTATCGACGAGAAACAAACACAACGTTTATAATCAGTATTGTATACAATCAGTAACAAAAGTAACTACGCATATGAATAGTTCAAAAGTGTTTATTTTAATGGAATAAGAGCTTTTGACCTCTTCATACGTGGTTATTTTTGATGTTGACTGTACTATCGGTTACAAAATACTGTTTAACTTAAACGGGTTCACGGTTCACCATAATTCTGTTATCTCAAATATCAGAATAATAATACCCCGGTAATAGGGCTTCTCTCAGAATTTACGCAAATCAGACGTAGGTATTCATATTCATACATAGTCATGAGCGTATGAAAGCAGAGCGTACCGCCGTCTTTATTTAATATCATGGAGATTTTTTTCATAAGAGCTGTCCTCGTTTCATTCGGCATTAAGTTGCGTTCTTAAACATTCTCTCTACTTATATTTTACCGATATACCATTTTAAATATGCCTTATGTACAATCATCTGAGGCTCTAGCATAAGTTTTTTCGAAACAAAACACAAACGAACGCGTTTGCGTTTAGTCTCAATTTGTATGCAAAACATAGCTACCACTTAAGGCCACCAGAGGCGCTACTCGCGTTGCCATACGAATTAAAACTAAAAAACTTATACTAGAGGTACAGTAATGAAATGTCTTAAATAATGTCCAAAATTATCTTAAAACCAACTTGTGACTTGAAGATTATTTTTTAGCATTCATCTCGCACTAACAACACTAAAGATATATTCCGTATTTTCATTATTTCGATTAAGAAGTGGGTTCAGTTCAGTTCATTTCAGATTTATTTATTTCTCTAAGATTACAAATCACTTATGCGAGAAATAAACAATATTTTAGTAAACCTTAATAACATACATGGGTTAATGTTGCCATTGGGTCTAAAATCGTCTTTTTCATGATTAGTTCACTTCAACTTATTGTAGCTAACACAGATCTCGACGAAACAAACTGTTGATCCAACGATTTTCACTTTCAAAACGCACCGCGCCCGACTTCGTCGGTAAATGAAAAAGCATTATAAACTCGCCATTCTTTCATAAACACCGACTACTCTCTTTCTTGAAAATGCAACGGCTTATCCCATTCAAGTTTGACGTTTGCGAAGACATTATAATTAAGCAAAGGAAGCCTCAGTGAGATCTTTTTTCAAAAATACAGTAAACGTCTGTCGCCTCCCTAAATCTCGCGTCCCTCAGACTGAAGTCACTCGGTCATTCTTTTCTTAAAGACTGAGAGGGTGAAAATGAAATTAAATTCCGAATGAAAGGAAGATCCTGCCGTGATAAAAGGCTCCTATGAATTATGTTCCTGGATGGTTCGGGAGGGGCCTGGAACAATAGTTTAATCGTCCAATTAAGTGTTTGTGTGAGTTCAAAGCGCTTTCGTCTGTATTTCAAGAATGTGAAAGGGGTATTTAAGGCTCGTTGACAGGTACGAGTAGGTACTATTCGCTAAAAATTATGAGAATGAGTATGTGTTTGTAAATCATGTTGCATCTTAGTATAATATGCAATGACTATTGTAATCATTATGATTTGGATTTATTTAGTAGCATGAACTTTTTTAATTAAACAATTTTAATGGTAAATGTGATGGACTTTTGTTAGTATGAAATAAAAAGAAGTTGATTATATTTATACACATAGCAAACTATAAATGCACTATAAAAGCTTGCCTACTTAAGCGAATGCGATGTTTGATACCCCAAACATAGTGCATCGGTTTGAAAGCACCTAATGAAGATTTAGCGTGCACTATCCGTATTGAAAAGTACTTTTTCGCAACTATAAATCGACCACTTACAATAAAGCCAGCTGCGAATAAGCCCATTCATTCATATTCATAGTCTAAACTGGCAAGCCCGTAAATTGAGCATCGGGCCTGTTTCGGACAGTGTGGATCGGTCATAATTTTCGATTTCACGAACAATTGAACGGAACCACGCTCAAGTGCTGCATAGAATTAGAGCTGTTATTACCATTTATTGGCAAGGAAATGATGACATTTATTTAATGAAAGTGACATTGCGGTGTTAACTGCACGTTAAGCTGTTTGGTTCTAGCTTGATCACTTATAAGCGCAATAAGTTAATAATCATAATATAAATAGCATACATGTCAAAATATGTATTAAATAATTATTGGCAACATACATTCGAGATTCAGTTTTATCTATTGGTAGCTAATAATATATTTCAAAAAAAATACGCCGGTTTGGAGAACTCGTAGCACAACACTTTCGCTGCCAAACTTTTCATAGCGCTACGTAATTTCGTCTACACACGGGGAAAAGCATGTTATGGGCTACGCGTCTACGAGCAGTGAACTCCCCACGGGAGTTCTTGGCACTGAAAGTGTTAAGTACCTGTCCGACATATCAAAAAATTAAATCAATACAAAATCTAAAACAAACATCATTAATTATTATAAAAAAAATATTAGAAAATGGAAAATATATAACCTGTCACATAAAATTAGAATTCTAGAACCAAACGAATGCAATGTATGACTACGGTAACTTGAAAATTTGATGAAAGATTTAAACGTGGGAAATGAGTATTCAAGCTGGAAATTCAGCGTCCAACTTAACATAATTAAACTGGAAATAAAACTACCTTAGTTTTAAATTGAAATGGCTTTTAGCTGTCCCGATTTGTCTTAATTTAGTAGACCACGTACTCGCCGCGATTGGGCTTTGTTACTAACTACGAACCACTTTGGATAACGAGGCCGTGGTCCCTGAAGGTTTTATGTAAGGATGGGTTCGAAAATAAGTATTACGCTCTAGAGGAGTAATTTGTGGAAAGACACGACAACTGATGGATACATAAGTATCGAGGTAAAAATGAGGAAATTTGTTTTAACTTTATATGATTTATGTTTTATTTAGATATAATTCTTGTTCTAGAGTTGTGAAGCAGTTGATTCCCTCATCGTTTACACTGACACGAGGTTTATATTTTATACATACTTATTTGATATATTATTGCATAGCCAATAATATAAAGTCTATCAAAAATCATGTCACGATCGGTCATACCTACTGCGAATAACAATCAAAACTATTTTGTCTCTTGTTCCAACTGCATTGACCACTCTCACACTCACTAATCTCCTATATTTCTGGCCAAGCTTTGATTGTTACAGTTCTTAAATTTGCGTAAATAAGAATCGTATTTAAGTAAGCAAACGTTCTACAAGTATACAGATACAGATTATGCAGTCTTTAATTATGACCCTTTCGTGACCCGCCCATTGATGAATACAGCCTGATGACTGCCTTTTAGCTGTTAAACATTCTCTTATTTGTCCATTCGTCGGATCATTCCCCCCGAGATTTAAAATAGTCATCCATTGCGAGATCTGGGAGTTAAATTAGTTCATTACGCTGCGAGATGAAATTTCCTTAAAAGGATTTGAAAAAGCCGGATTTGGGAGTAAGAGCTCGTGATTTTTTAAAAGAGTAAAAGAGATTTGGATGTACACTGGATGGATCTAGCAAATAACTTATATCTTGATTCATGTCATTCTTGATATCAGTTATGGAAAATGAAAAAGCGGCGGCGCTATTAGGCCATGACGTTCCACGGTTTCAGTTCTAAAACACACCCAATAAGACTCGATAGATCGGAGACTTGAAATGAATCATTTATGTATGTATGTATGTAAGCACTTTATTGTACACAATAACAGGTTAAAACAATATACATGTCACATAAGATTAGAGTACAAAGGCGAACTTATCCCTATGAGGGATCTCTTCCAGCTAACCTTTGAGGGATTGAGTGTATAGTGGGAGAATGAGATAGACAAACTCACACAGTGTACCAAAACTAGTCATTTAGTCTTCAATCTAGGCATATTACATGCACTTATGACTGTCAAAAAACTACCACCGGTTCATAAAATAAACCTCTGCCTCGAGAAGAACAGGCGTAAGATACTCAGCCTGGTGTCAGTTTTTCAAAACAATATACAATATATATAAAATGACAGTATCATAATACTACAAAATTAAAATGCTACAATATAAAACTTTATTTTTATTAAAATACTTCTGTGTTAGATTACTTGTGTGATTATAATTCATATACCAATAATTGCCAAACATCCCTATCCATGATGTAATCGTTTATCTTATAATATGCTTTCAAAATAAGTGTTTGTTTCACGACAAGTTTCAATTTAGAATCCGTAAGTTCAGTTATATGTCTTGGAATTTTATTGTAGAATTTCTCAAGAATGACTTTATCGCTTTTACTTTACTTTCCTCTGAATATAGATGTATTCTATCCTCTATGAATATCTGCGACTGTTAGTTATAGTTGGCTTGTACTAGTAATATCTAATGTTGTACTTGGAAAACCAACTGGGCGTTAACTGTGTAATTGGCAGATTTCTAAAAGCTCAAGCAAGGTACGTGCAGGTTTTCCAAGTAGGTTCTACTGTCTAGATTAACGTCACAATAATTCATATACCAATAATTGTATTTATTGAACCAAAAGCCAAACCTACCGTAATTACGAGGTAACTCAACCGTGAAGGAATTCATAATGGGGGCAATCTACGCTAGTTCAACACGTAATTGTACAGCGACTGGCTTTGATAAACTGTCGTCGTTTACATTGTCGTTGTATATATAATTATGTACATGGTATGGCTCTTAGATTTTTAGCCATTTAGTAAATATGTAAGTAATTAAGACGAATACCTGGTTATTTACGATTTCGTGTTTAGTAGTTTGTAGTTAGTTGGACTTTAACGGGCGTCCAATGAGATAAAAACTTTGAGATGTAAAATAATAGGTCAAGTTCAAGCCTTAGCGTTAAATGGGTTAACAACTTCAAAAAATATACTTGTTGTGTATCTGTTTTTGTGTATGTTTGACGACCGCTTTAGCCTAGTTGGTAGTGACCCTGCCTTCGAAGCTGGGGGTCTCGGGTTCGAATCCCGGTCAGGGCATTTATTTGTGTGACGAACACGAATGTTTGTTCCTGAGTCTTGGATGTTTTCTATGTATTTAAGTATCTATTTATCTTTATAAGTATGTATATCGTCACTTGGTACCCATAGTACAAGCCTTGCTTAGTTTGGGACTAGGTTGATTTGTGTAAGATTGTCCAAAAAAATATCTATATCTATATATCATATCTAATATCTTGATTATGCCTTCTACTTCTGCTTTTTTAGACTCTAAACTAATCCAGGGGAAGTAAAAATTTGTCCAACGTTACAATTTATTGGGAAATTCAAACGCATCCTTACCGGGCTCCTTATAAAGGGGATCTTTACAAGATAAACTGCCATTAGCTAATCCGAGGGCGGACCCGCAGTAATTCAGCGGGGCAATATTGCTTATGGTCCAACCGCTTTAATGAAATAAAATTAGCATATCCTCAAGATTTATGCGCGGCCAAGCGCAAGGCATCGAAAAACAATGATGCTTAGGACGGATTCAAATGGGAGTTGTTTGTTGCCCCGAAGATATTAGCTGTTGGATCTATTAAGGTTTTTAAACAGCTGTTGCATGTTTGAACAGTTAAATTAATACAAATTAAGAAGAATTCGTTGAAAGTAAATATTTAATTCTACTCGTACTGCTGGAATTATGTTAAAATTGTGCTTAAATGTGTGTATGTTAAAACGTATAACAAGGTGTCACTATGCATATATGAAAAGTAAACCAATAAAGTATCATAAAATGTAAATAAAAAAGTGTCAAAGAGTAAATTAGAATTGAATAGGATTATTATACTTTAATGCAAAAAATAACAACTGTACGAGTACCTAAACGCAGTATTTTACGACCAAACACCTTTTTTTTATACGAAGCTTTGAGTTGTTTTTTCAGGCACTATCGACGTCTGATGATGAATCTCATTTATTCTCACTGATCCTATCTATAAACTGGCATCATGAAAAAAAACTAATCTTACAAATAAACTGATCAATTGCATGGGCGTAGTCTGAAAAACGGCGTTTGCGTGGTTTTAATAAACGCAGTTTAAAATAACTTTGTAATTGAAAATGTATCGTATCAAAAAAACCGGTCTCAACAAAATCAAAATCAAACCATTTATTCTGTAAATAGGCCTCAAGGGCACTTACAATTCAAAATCTATCTAGGTACATCAAATAAAAATAATACAATAATTAAAGTATCATTAATTAAATGTAGTGTTACATGTCAAAAATAAGACTAAGAAACTAATAACAATCGAGATTTGTTAGAGATGTATAAGGTCTCTAAGCGTCAAGTTAAAAGGTAATATGGTAGGTACACTAATCATAATAAAATATTTTGAGATATAAGCGTCAACATGAAAATAATAAAATCTAATAAATAAATATCCTCAGATATGTATAAGGTCTCGGAGCGCCAGTCTAAACAGGATGTAAATATTGTAAATCTTGGAAAGAGTAACTATTACATACAATTTATAACTAACTATTTTTGTCCTAAAGGAACTTAGTTAGTCGGTTTTTACATCAAGGCTTTCCCCTTGTCATGTACAGTTTTTCTATATACGTATTTACATTATAGCTCATCACAGCATCAATCAGGGTTCCTCATGCGTACTGAAACCGCGTAATAACACAATCACTCGACGCATGCTCGGGTTGCGCTGTCAAAAAAGCCGCGGTACGGAGCGTATTCATTTGTTTCATGTGCGTTATGTAACTTATGTAATGAATGCATTTTTAAGCACGATTGATAGTAGCTATTTTAATGTCATGTAAATCATGGATTCAACGACAATTTGGTAAATGATTATACTGGTTTCGTTGTTCTGGAAACTGAAAGCGTTGAAAGTGATTTGTGATTGTGAGTCGTAAGTCATTAAAAATAGTGAGTTTTGAGGATACGACATGGTTTTGTTACAATGCTGATAAATTATTGTATTATCTATTTAAACGTAGATTATTTAAGTGTACCAGTTTTTTTTTATTTTTAGGGTTCTAAAGTAGGTAGGACCTCAAAAGGAAAAAAAACGGTACCCTTATAGGATCACTTTGTTGTCCGTCTGTCTGTCTGTCAAGAAGCTTCATCTCGGTAACGTGTGAAGGTATCGAGTTGATATTAAAGCCACAAAGTCAGCTCTACAGTCCCTTGAAACTGTGAAAAAATCAAACTTCTAAGTTAACGTAAGAAAAAGATACAGCCGTTTATGCCGCAAAAAACGTATAATTCGACATTCTCAAGGGAATCATAATTTATAGTGTACTTTTCCGTTGACATGGAACTATGAATTTCGGCAAGTAATATCATTTTATATTACAAGTGCAGGGACATATTATAATTAAAAAAAGTACGTCATCGAGGTTAAGCATATGTGCATGTACCTACAAATGTGTACGGAACCCTCGGTGGACGAGTCCGACTCGCACTTGTTCGGTTTATTAATTATCGTCTAATAAACTGAAACAAACATATGGAGACTAACTGAATCATACACACAAATTAAGAGATTAATTTAAATGAAATATAAATGAAAAAAAAAAAACAAAATGATGTTCTAAAATCTGTAATTCTGTAGTCATATTTCCGAATTTTGTGTAAATGAAGCGAAACGTTAAACGCAATTTATCAATTATTATTTGCGAATCCATTTTAATATTCGCTCACATCCGGAAATGGATAATAAATCGTTGATTCGATGTCATTTTTGTAAATTATTGGATTCTGCATTGGTTGTGCAGAAAGTAATTTGAATTTACATTCGGTGCGGTCGCTAAATTTTATTTGCTGGTGGAAATGAAAACGCGGCGATACGTGGCTATCACAGCCGGCCACTGTGGACCATAAACTTCGTTACTGACCCTTTTATGATGTGAAATATTTAACAAGTAAAGCGAAGGCCTTTGGGTCATTTGACATTCGTAAAAATATTTTCAATATAATAATGTTTATCTGTAACCTGGAGCTTGCGTTGGCAATCAACGAGACTTTTGAAATTAGAAAGTTTAAAAGTCCAAAAAATTATTGATTTTTTAAAGATTCAACACATTGGAGTGTTGTGAATAAATAACTGGGTAATTCATTGTGCAGGCAGCATCAAATATAATATTTGTTACTCACGGATACATATGTCAGGTTAGGTTAGGTTAGTTTTTCACTGCAACTTTAGCTACAAGTACAGTACCGTCAACCGGGGTTACTTTCAAATTGAGGGGCGACTTTAAAAATTCAGTTTTTATGCCGTGTTTTACTTTTTAGTTCCTTAACATGAGGTCAGTAAAATACCTTGGTAAATTTCCCAACTATATTTACTAAACTGAATCAAACTAGGAATACTTGGTGATGATTATATAAGGGTTCTAAATCTATGAAAGCCCCGTTTTTTCTTAAAGTCACCCCAGCTTACGGCACTTTTAATCTCACGAGTGCGGGTTAGCCATAGCTGTAGTTGTGACACATACGAACACATAGACAATGTGAACGCATAGCTCCTACGCCGTCGCACACATATTAGACAATGCATGCATATCTCAACACAACCATGGCTCACCCATGCTCGTAAGATAAGAGTGCTACATCAGAAATACCGTTAAATTGAATATTATCTTTTCTCAACATTCCAGTTACGCAATACTCCGTAAAAAGCATTAGGTGTTAAAACACCGTTTTTCTGTTCATTTACACAAAGGCAGCATTATTTAAAACGCACACTTTGGCGGGAAACACTGCTCTTTTCGGAATGAAAACGGGACTGTTTATGTTTTCACGCAGTGATTAAAGTGAAGTGTCAAAAACAAAATGGAAAGATGGCGGCTGGGGTTCGCGCCAAAGCGAGCAGATTGTGGCTTTGACGCGCCTCAATATAGTGCCACAGAAATAAACTTATACCTATAGATCTAAACGCGACGATTATAATTTTCCTCTTAACATTCCTGGAAACGTTTGTTATATTTAGTCATTTACTAACAGGGTATTTACTGTGAAAACTCATACCATCATCACACATCGTCACACACTTCACTTCCAACTGCAATTCCAAGTTGGAAATTATCTTACAGTTACGTAAAAAAACTACATTATATCTGTAAAATTTTCTCTACTCTCGCTCTCTCTCTGGAAGATAAGTTCAATTTTTTTTAGATTATTTTCATTTATTGACTTTTCCGTTATCGGTTATCTGTAGTGGTATGTACATAGAGGTAGGTAGATATCATCCATGGGCAATACTAGTTTAAGATGAGAATTTTTTTATAACCGTTTCCGTGACTCTTCTCAGTCTTGTGCCAATTCCCGTCAATCATTTTTATTATTTACTAGCTTTTTCTCCCGGCTTCGCCCGCGTAGTAAGCGTAATTTTTAACCGTCTACAGAAATGGAGATTCTCAGTTGCACCTACGTATGCGTGTCATTTTCGTAATCGGCGCCTCAAGGAACCTCGAAAACGACACCCATATCGATTTTTAAGAAAAGAAGATTTGCTCCCCGCTAAAACTTGGAACCCCCTTTTCACCCCTTTAGGGGAACAATTTTGAAAAACGCTGAGACATGTTTTGTTGTATTTAAACAGAGAGTATATGTACAAAGTTTTAAATCTCTCACTTCAAAAAAGATTTGTTCCCGTACGAACTTGGAACCCCCTTTTCACGCCTTTAGGGGAGCAATTTCGAAAAACGTTGAAATACGTTTTTTTGTATTTAAGCAAAGAGTCTATATAAAAAGTTTTAAAGCTCTCGCTTCATCAAAAACTTGGAACCCCCTTTTCATCCCTTTAGGGGAGCAACTTCGATTCAGATTCTTCTTTGAATAAGTTTTGTTTTATATAAACAGAGAGTCCATATACGATGTCTTAAGTCTCTAACTCTAAAACAGAAGTTTCTCCCATACAAACTTTGCACCCCTATTTTACCCTCTTAGGGTTAGAATTTTGCAAAACGCTGAAAAGGCTTTCTTTGGATTTAAGTTCGTAAAAAAAAAATTATACCCCATACAAGCTTTGCACCCCTATTTGATCCCTTTAGGGGTGGAATTTCCAAAAATCCCGTCTTATCCCTTGCATACGTCATAAAAGTAAGCTCTGGACCAAATTTGAAGTTTCTAGTTCCAGTAGTTTCGGTTGTGCGTTGATGGTAGATCAGGACTTCTTCTTTTATATATTTAGAAGATTAAGATTAAGATTATTAATAAGGAACAGATATTAATGTTATTTAGTGCAAATTACATATATACCAGCAGCGTATTACGCCGATCTAGGACACGACACTGAGGACTAGTAATTTAGTTAGTGCCGCGAAGGCCAAGTTACTACCCTTATGTTATACGTGTATTTTTTTTTGAAATTAAAAGCAACAGCTAAATATGGCGAAGCTATAAGTATCCTCAGGATGCCTCGATTCGGTCAGCCACGCCCCCTGTTAAAGAGACACGCTTATGTCTTTCACGCACATCAAAACGGGATGCAATACTCTTCGGGAAGGGCTTTTTAAAACAAATCTCGATAAATATCTGACTGACTGTGTGCAGTTTCTTGACAGTTTAGATGAGGTTAAATACCATCATTTATATTTAATAATGCTCTGTTTTAGTAGGCTGAATAAAAAAAGGAAAATAACGACTCAATTTTGTTTTTTTTTCTATGGAGAAAATTTTAAACAATCATGTTTCGGCTATTGTCAAAAACATAGTCATATAGTCAAGAATCATATATCTGAAAATCAATGCTTATTTTTTCTTCGTCTAGGCAGAACAGCGTTTCAAAGAACGCGATATTTCTCGTTGTACGGCCTTAAACAACACAAAGTAAAAAAATAACTTTTTTCACTGCAACGTTCCGACAGTCGTTTTCGGAATTGCGATTCCTTTTTTCCTTTAACTTAATACTATCATAGGTACAGTCAGAAAGTGTAAAAATATGTATCGAATTAGTCTTCTTATATTTGAATTAATCGTTGACACAAGAGCCATGGGACATGTTTTGACTTAGTTGTATGCACCTATATTTCTGCACTTGGCTGTACATATTTACATATTAAAGATGCGTTGAATATGGGTTTGATCGAATATGAACAATCGGCTGAATATTGAGTCCAGCTGTTGTCGAACCGAATATTCGGCCGAATTATTCGGTTCAAAGTAATTCCTTCATCTATTGTTGTAAAACAGTCTAATTGAATGGTAAAATTCACGAAGCAGTAACTATATTACACTCTTGTAACTTGTAACAAAACCCTCACAAAATTGTTCGGTAAATATTCGGCAGCTGAACCGAATAATTCGGCCGAATACCGAACATTCAAAAACATGCCGAATATGCCGAATAACGAATAATAAACGAATATTCGGCGCATCTCTAGTACATATTAATGTCCACGTCTTCCTAATAATTATCTTATCTTGCTTAGATGAGGGCCCGTCGACCCAGTGGGATCATTTGTGCAATAGCTCCCTACTTTATACCTACTACAAACTGCTCTCCAACATTTCCACACACCAGATGATGGAGCTCAGCGGAAGTGCTTTGAATTCCTTTGGCTCAGGATAACCAGTGCCAAAGTCATTCATTCTTTATCTGGCAAGGGCCTGAAATTCCTAATAATCACGTCACTTAATTGCAACTCAAACATGATGAAGCGCTTTGCATCATCTTTTATAATGCGTTTGTGTTGCCGAGCTCATATAACCTAGACCTTTTTAAGGCACGAGTGAATAGGCACCTTCTGGGTGAGCTCGCTTCATCGTCGGCCTCATCTTTGCCCCCTGGCTAGATGCTGGCCAAGAGCGATCTCATTTTTAATAAAAAAAAATGATATAGCAATGCAGGTGTGATTGCGAATTACGTAAACAATAGTAGCGTGGTACAGGTATCCGCACCGGAAGCGGACCGGCCGCGACGCTATCAGGCGTCGCTCACGGATTATGTTTCCGGTCTGACCGGCTAAAAATAGCGGAAATATGAAGGGTTAACTGATTTTTATTCGAATAGGGATTTCAAAGAGTATTTTGTAAGACGTTTTAGTAATACTTTTGTGAGATGAATTTAGGCGAGACCCTGTACAAAAATTTCGATTCTGGTGTTATTTTATATTACGAAATATTAAAGATACCGCAATAAATACATAACAAATAGCACATAGTAAATTTAAAACCGAACTAATAAAAAAAATATTTATCATTTACCACTAGAAAATCACAGTACAGTTGCATCCTTAAGGGTGTCCGTGGTCCGCTACCTACTCCCAAGATTTGGCGTATGCACCAGCTCTTTACGGAAGCGACTGCCATCTGACCTTCCAAATCGAGGGAACACCAGACCCTATTGGATTAGGCTTGTCAAGTGAGTGAGCAACTTGACTGTTAGAAGTTCTCAAGCCGCCCGAAGGCCGCTTGGCTTGGAACTTGGCGTAATGACTGCTATCATAGACAGCAGCCTAGATCAACGGCTTAGCGTGCCTTCCAAAGCACAGGAGCGCTCAGTTAATAATCACTCAAAGCGGTCATCCATCCAAGAACTGACCCCGGCCGATGTTACTTAACCTAGTATATCGCACTCGGTACGCGGGCAGCGCTGAGCCTCGAGCGCTCCCCCTTGAAAATCCACTGAACGAAAATTAAAAAATGCGCAGGTTTTCATAATATGAGCAGTATTTTAATAATAAAGTTACTGTTAACTACACCGAAAGAAAATAATATTAGGAACAGCAAATATGCCGACCTATTTGTTAATAATATATAAATACCGGTTTACAGAAAAACAAGCCACTAAGAAATTTAATAAAACACGTAACCATTTACTTAAAGCTATTTAACGTAGAAAATTTGCCACCAACAACGCCGAGAATGTAATAAATAAAAATAATAAGAAAACTTTCCCCATCACAGTATACATGCAGGCGTCACGTCGAGAGATGGCAATTCAGCAATTTTTATATGATAATACGGGTTGTCCTCATCAAATAAGAGTGAGCTTTATTTCAAAATCGTTAGGGTTTGCTTTAGATTGCACGCACGCTTGGGTTGATAATAATAGTTCTCGCAAACTCAAGGTAAATCATAAGATGCATCGGCTTTAACATTCACTTTCCCGAGCGTTGCCACAGAGTTTGGAAAGAGCAATCACTCAGTGCGTAATCTCTTAGGATTTTCTCTGAAGCGAGTCCCCACCCTTGCAATAGATCTCTGCATTTTTTTGTTTTTTAAAAAGACTGCTTGCCAGAGATAAGGTGTGAACTCCCCTTTGAGTCAGTCGCGTTTAGACGAGCGTTAACGGGGAACGGATGCGGCGGGTATCGATACCGGTGGAATGTAAACAAAAGACTGATTCATTGGAAACTGTTCGTTGATATAATGCCGTTTATTAATTTCGTTTTGAAGCAGGTTTTATTGCATTGATTTTTGTGCAAAATGTTGCTATCCGAATGATATTTTTAGTGGTTAATCACATTTGACTGGCGTAACCACAGTTGATACGGTATTCATATTGTTACTATATCGTATTATAACAGTTTTTCCAACAAAGTTATAAATATAAATATTAGTGGACAATCTTACACAAATCGAACTAGCCCCACAGTAAGCTCAAGAAGGCTTGTGTTATGGGTACTAGACGACGATATATTTAATAGATATAAATACTTAAATACATAGAAAACATCCAAGACTCAAATATTCATGCTCATCACACAAATATTTGCCCTGAACGGGATTCGAACCCAGGACCGTCAGCTTCACAGGCAGGTGCACTACGCACTAGGCTAAACCGGTCGTCAAAAAGTTAAGTCCCATTAACCAACAAAGTTTAGACCCTTAGTAACATTACCCATTCAAGGGACAGATTTTCGGCTGACTTATGTGAAATGTGAAAAGTTGGTAGAAAAGCAGATTTATGTTGCTAGTTTTTAATGAAAATGTTGCATTCGACTGCAAATTGTATTTTTTTAAAGTGCAGAGAATTGTAACGGTAGTCCATCCACTACTCTCACCATAGGCTTCTTTTATGTATTCGCCTCCGGACTTCGCATGTCTTGCTTTGAGATAAATATATTAAAACGACATAAAACGTAAATGCTCCACGACGAGTTATACATTGTTTTTTACGCATGAAAATCCTATTTTGTTTTGATAACGGAAACCTGTCCGGCTTAAATTCTACGTTATCTTGACTACCCACCTGTATAATCGTATTTCCGACCGAGTTCATTATAAAGGCGTCTCATTCCGGTATTCATTCCGCCCAATCTCCCTCACTGAATAAGGCATTTTCAGTGGTCATTCTCGAAAAAACGTCCGGTCAGCGACATCGAAATATGGAATATATTTTGCGTCATGAGAATATAATCCGGGTTTAGAGAAATGGAGAAGGTCCTTGGGAGCCGAAGGTTGTGGAGCTGGACCGTTATTGAGGTTGTATATAAATAGGAAATTATAAACATGTCAAGAAATTTTTCTAACAACTCGTGCGTCCTTTTTGAGCACGAATTTCAAAGAAATTAACATAACTTACATTTTATATTGTATCTAATGGAATTAGTTAGCACAAAAAGAAAAGTATTTAAATCCCTCAAGAGAATACCTTTTAAAATGCGTCGGTTTAGTAAAAAACCGGCCAAGTGCGTGTCGGGTCACGCATAATGAAGTGTTGAGTACCAACACCTACACACACCACATTTAAAACCACTATCCAATTCATTGAATCTAAAAAGGTCGTATCTACATAGGGATCTCACAGCACTTACGACCTTTTGTTTGGGAAAGACAGTTCTTAGCGAAAACTCAAAAACTGTAACACCTATCTTGTATAAACCAAAAATTGTTGAAAGTATTTATTAATGTATAACATCTCCATTTTTTTCAGAATATTATACTTCGTCGTTTGGAAATTAGATAGAGAGGGGGGGCATACTTTTTATGACTTTGACAGCTAATATCTCACCAACGGTTGAGTTAAATGGAAAAATTTGTTCGAAATCTCTATATCATTTAAAAGACAAGACCTATCCATGGAACTCTGGGGTATCCCCACACGACTATGTGCGTTGAAGTTTTTTTTCATCCACCAGTTACATGTATGAAGTTCCACACCCTAATTTAAGGCTGTAAGGGTTTTTGCCATTTTGGCTACGGAATATAGATACTTTCTAAAGTTTTGATGTTCCTATGTGCACGTACTTGTTAATCACACTATTGTGTTTAAAACAAAATTACAAGTTAGTGAGTAATCGCTGTAATATTATTTGCATCGTCGTCATTGGCATTTTGAAATATTATTCTTTTTGAATGACATTACCTAACTCTTCTTACGAAGCAAGTAATTTTCCTTAACATTTCCAACTATAAAGACGTCCTCTCCGATATGTCAGACCCCACAACACAGCAACGTTTATAAAAATCCTCACATCATGCTCACAGAAAGGACATTGTTAGGGTAAATCTCTGGTTTTTGTTGCGGCCGGCGTGCCTTTGTGCCGGTATAATAAAGAAATTGTTACGGGAATTCTGAGGATTACCTCCTTTACGTATTAATGTACGTTATGCGGCTTTGCCTTGGCTAGTGTGGACTGATGTGTGATTTTGGAATTAAAAATGTCAAAGGCTTACTAGTAGTTATATTCTTTCAATTTATTCCATTACTAGCGACCCGCCCCGGCTTCGCACGGGTGCACTATTTAATGGATGTTATTATACATATAAACCTTCCTCTTCAATCACTCTAGCTATTAAAAAAAACCGCATCAAAATCCGTTGCGTAGTTTTAAAGATTTAAGCATACATAGGGAATAGGGATATAGGGACAGAGAAAGCGACTTTGTTTTATACTACGTAGTGATGTTGGTGATGTTTTTGAATTTATGTTTTTAATTATTTTATTATTTAATGAAATACATTGTAACGGAATGATATATTTTGATTATTTTCTTAGTGTCAAGAAAATAAGGCAAGTAATTAAACAAAGTGTAAACGTTGTAGGATTCAAAACATTTCTTTTACAAACATACTTTTATGTATACGTATAAACTAACCACATGACATTCCGTCCCATTGTATAATATTATTTTTTCTTTATCGTCACAAGAAAATACGAAACGAGTTCACGGAGACCGCGATCGATAATTACGATAGTTGATATCAACCGTGTTGCTATTTCCAACCTATAATTAAAGTGTCATTATTTTTCAGCTGATCGCTGTTCAGCGTACGTGATCGTTGTGTAAAAACGGACCCATTTTTTCATAGCGCTGCGTAATTACAAACAGATGACGATCGTCATTAGTGCGTACTCCGGGGCAGGAATTAGACGAACTCACGTTAAACGATTTGAGCTAAATGAGTCACTTGATTGAGTTTCAGCTTCCGAGCAACAAGGGAAGTTCGAAAACCTGTGTTGCTCGAAGGTTTCAGCTAATACCTCTAGTATAAGTTCTCAAAGGTTGTGCAAGTTGAATAATAAATATTTTCAAGTGAATTTTCCATATTTTTCCTAATACTTAATTAAGTAATTTGTTATATTAATATTACAATAAATTATTGTGTATTGGAAAATCAGAGTAGGTACCTATATCAAAGAAAAGAGAAGAAGAAAATGTATGCAGAGCGTGTTGTTTGATGGTCGACGCTGAACTAAGATATTGGCTTTCTTAGTAATCATTCTGAGAAACTTATACAAAACTGTCTTGCAAAGATATTAAAAGAAACAATGTTATGTTCCTCAAATACATTTATAAATGATTTATTTATCTGACTGATAACCAAAGACGCATGCAATAATGTCACTGACTGATCAGAAAATTGTTTGGAACAAACAAGCTTCAATCATTTATTCGTGAAAACACAAAACAGTACAAGTTATTCACAAATAACAAAGAAAAACAATGTAGGTATCATGAAATGGACCTGCTCAGCAATCTCAGCATGATACGCAGTTGAATCTCCATATTTACAAACAGTTGCCACATCATTAGTGCCCGCCGCGTGAATACTTCATCGCAGGCATTCCTGAACGATTTCAGCCCTTGATTGAGTTTCCCTCACTAATACTAATTGTAATTTCAAAATCATAACTTAATTATCGACACTGACACTTGATTTGTGACAGAAATGCGCTGATGATACTGATGTTTGCGTTAGAATGAGTTTGACTGACTAGTCAGTTGAATGATGTGAAGTTTCAAATTATGGTAATGATAATTCGATAACGCTTGATTTGTACTTACACATGAGATTAGGTAATTTTAAGTGTCAATAGGTGCTTAGGTAATATGGAATAGCTCTAATTATAAGTTTTCCAAAGCAAAGTTATTTCATCAGTAATCAATTATTGTGTATGAAGAATTCAGGTGTACATAGTAGAACTTTTACAACATTATTATGTTAAACTATTTTCCCCATACATACAGAATAACATATTTATATGCATTTATTCGTATTGATGATACATTGTCAGATTGCAGAAGGTAAAGCTAAAATAGGTAGTAAAGTCAATATTAATTGGAATTATCATGATACCTAATAGAATTGGTAACTAGATGGATAAGATGTTGTGAAGGCTCTTATCATTATAGTAAATTAGTCAAGCTGGGTAGGGAAACGTAAAAGTATTTAACCAAGTCATTAATTATGTACATTGAGAAAAATATCTCGAAGCGGACAATATTGCTTCCATTCAAGATCTCGTATTTTGCAAGTCATCATAACCCAAACGTCAGTGTTTTTTTGCGTTCCATTGGCGTGTATTACCTTTTTTAAAACCCATAAAGACGCCGTTACCGACAAAAACATCCAATAAAAATATCCCATTTTGTCAAAGCAGGACAGCATTAGGGTGAGACTCAACGAAAAATACTAATTAATCGGTATTTTGTCTATTCACACACGAACAACGGCGCGCAGCCGACCGAAAAGATAAAAGGATTTGCTCACAGCGTTACTGAACTAGGTTATTACAAATAGATGTTATATGAGATTATGACCCCAAGATTAATATGGGAATATATATAGAACTAATATACATGGTCAGTCATTACTTAAACAATTTGTTTCGAAATCGAATAAGTTACTGATTGTCAGCATGCACTTTTGGGCCTTGGCAAATAATGAAATGTTTGACTGTGTATACATATTAATGATGCTGATTGTACAACTTGTACAAATATGTATTGCCTTAATTTTATCTTAGAAATACCAGCTTTAGGCAAAACGGAAATATGGATTTTTAATTGAAGATTGAACCTTAATAATTCTAGTATAAAATCTATTCGGCTTTCACGGGTATTAAACAAATTCTCGGTATCAAAAACCCTTCTTTTACATTTTTTTCTTAATAGTATTTTAGGGGTGTTAATTACTTCCTGAAGGAAAAATATAACAAAGTTTAGTTCCAACAAAAAGAGTATACAAAGCATCCACATTGCTCTAAATTTCAATTGTAATTTTATTCTTACTGCCTACTTAACCTGTATATATATAGCTATACGTCATTGTTCCTTAAGCCCCGATGCCTCCCCTTTTCTTTTCAATAAACTTTCACTAAAAGCATTTCTGAATATTCATGGCGGTGTCTGTTCTTTGCAGGTGGGTATTCAATTGGCACTCTGCGGCAACTAATTATTCGTTTTTTCCGGCTCCAGTCAGGTAAAATTTAGTTAAAATAAAAGTTCCCTTAGGACTTCTGACCGGTTCGCTTAGTTACCGAGTCGCCGTCTGCATAAATTATTCACTGAACATCTACAGACAACCGCCCTGTGATTTTAGTTTTTATACAATTAAATTCGAAATTCAATCTTTAAACAATACGATGGTGGCTAAAAGTTTGCTTAGTGGCGAGCCAGACAGACGGTGTTATATAGTGGTCTGAGAGGTCTGTTCTACTAAATTATTGTTACAATTAATTTCGTTTCCGACCAGAGCTGCTATTCGTTACTCTTAACTGCATCTCACATCAGTAGATCAGTATAAGATGACCTTTGATTACGCATAGTTCTCATTACGTAATGCTCCATTTATTTCTTGAAATTGCGTATGTTACCAATACAGCGATTTAAATTACAACATGTAGGTAGAAAGAGGAACATTAACGAACTTAAACTAAATATTTACAAAGTAAGAAAATAAAACCTACGAATAATAAATCTGGCCTGCTGACATTTGATATCGAAGACTAGGGATGGGTTGCACCAAACCATCTGTAATCGTAAGCGGTGTTCGTTAAAATCTGATTGTATGGAAAGTTTGACAAGTTTCTATGGGATGACAGCTGCCGGCGCCATATTTGACAAAGACCGGCCTGTGATCGTATGTTGGTGCAATCTAAATCTCCAAGCTAAAAGTTACAATAATTGGGTATTTGACACGTTAAAATGTATTCCATAGTGTGGTTGTATAAATAGAAAACCATCAAATTATCATTTTTTGATGTTTGTTAAAGGGTTAAAAGAGAGTGTGATTTTTATTTTACTTTATACAACGCTGGTGGCAAGCAAGCGTACGGTCCACCTGATGGTAAGCGGACACCGCAGCCTATAGAGACCCGCAACTCCAAAGGAGTCACGTGCGCGTTACCGACCCTTTATATTTGTGGATGCACTGTGTTGACAGCAGAAGTGACACATTTAGGTCCCTCTCTCTCAACACAGTGCATCCTCGGCTTAGAAGAGAGTGTGAATATATTTAGTAAACTGAAGTAACTAGTTGAATAGAGAGTAGAGGTCGAGTTGTACTAGTGTCCGAGCTAGTGAGATGTGCCGAGATAATTTGTGAATGGCATGGCGGCTGCAGCACGGGTATATCAGTAACATTATCTCCCGTTAGTTGGCGGGCTGTCATGTGTCCTGCCTTAACCCTATTAACCTGCGACCCTCTCGTTACGTGGTACAACATTATATTTTGTAAATTCATTACCTTTCTCCCCAAACTGGAAGATGAGAAGGGTTTGAGATAAATTGTTCTTTATGATTCATATTTGTCAATTTTAATTAGGTTTTGTGTTGTAGTGATACTCCATAAATACAATAAAATGACAAATGAAAAATTATTGTGCCTTAAAGGTATTTTTTGCTTGTCGTGTCACTTTCAATACTTGTGCGTTTCGAATACTTTAGTACTCAACTATAATTATGAAACATACATTTTTTTTCTGAAATACGACATGCCTCGATTGACCAGTCTGACCTCGATTGACTTGACTGTGAGTCAGTGTATAACACTATTATTGTATCTTCTATATATTTTATCGATCTGATTTGTGCCAACGGGTCTAACGCGATATTTATGTATTTACCTTTGTTACCGACGTTTCTATACGGCTTGCGCCGACCCGACGGGCTAGACCCGTATAAAAAAATGTTTGAATTACGATATAGTGGACAAAACTAAAATCACATATATTTCTCTATTGGTTCCCTTCAAGTGAACTCTTATAAAATAGACCAATCACGTGTCGCCTTTTACTATACTCTTATGAAATTGGCCAATCACGTGTCACCATTACAGTACTCTTATGAAATTGACAAATCACATGACGCCGCGGACATAGACCAAAAGACCAACGAGCGCCCGACCCATGTGCCTATGTTCATTGCCTCAGGACTAGTTTGTTTGAAAGTCTCGAACCTTAATTAGACCACTCGGCAAGCCTCGTGGTCTAAACGCAGTTCTCGACTAAAAAAGCATACATTATATAACGATTGCATAAACTACTATTAAGTATGTGTACAAACCGCGAGAGTTTAAAATGTTATATTATCTGTAAAAGTACAAAAACTTACAGTGCGAATCTATAGTTTTTTAATGAAATTGGGTGGCACCGATTTTTAGCACCGTGACGTGTGAAAAATCCCGATCGACCAGAACCGAAACATTGCCTTTTTGCATGCAAATGTTTGTGGCACGACGAAAATCGAAAAAACCCGATTTAACCGTTAGTGTCCGTTAGGCGCCATTGCACTCTACGCGCTCTCGCTTCGGGTCAAATTTCCTCTATTCCAGTGTCTACTATGAGTATAGAGCTGCTAAAAACAGTCGATGAGTAAAAGCCTTTTCGCTGCAAGCGGACCTAGATTTTATTTATGTTTGAACCAGACATTTTGTTCATGCAATTGAGTCTCAATTTCACTGAATTTATATCAATATTGGATTATTTACTTGCATTCGCTGTTATCCAGTTGGTTACGTATGCGTGAGTTATGAGAATTTAGTTAATCCTTTTTTACATTAGTGTAATTGAATAAATTAGGTTATCAAGTAATTTCGCCGAGTTTAAACCATTAAACAGAATTTTGTAATATTGTTTTTGGTGTGAGAATTTATCTACAGGAGAAGTTCTTGTTTGTTAGTTATTTCTAAAGAATATCAAGAGCGTGATTGCTATTATTACTTTGTCTTACAATATATTTGGAAGGAAAGTGAAATTAAACGATGCGATTATTTATTTTACCCAGGGTGAATGTACCCTGGAGCAGGCTCTAAATCAGTACATGTGACGTGTCCGGGGGTGTAGCCCGCGGCGCGTAGCACGTAGCGCTGCTACGACAGATGGTCACCTCTACGAACTGCTACGCCGGAGTTGTGAAAAGTTACGCTTGAGATACGAGTGGCTCCGAGTGTCAGATGTATCTACACAAGTAGAGTAACTTGACGTGATAGTTTGGGAGCATAACAAATAACTACTTAAAGTAAAGCTCGTATCTCAGCATCTTTTCGGTACTGAGATACGAGGTTTTTATGACATTAAATGACTGAGTTGTCAACCGGAGATTTTTATTAGGCAGACGTAATGATTGACTAACAGTAGCAAAACAACAACAATTTTCTCACTTTGTTACTTTTTCATATTATTACCCTATTATTATTTCTAACTGTAATGTTACATTCGCACGTCACAATTAAAGCGACCTTGAAAGTCCACAGAGATTTAATGTATTATGGTAATCATGTGCTATTATTATCATTATTTGTATATTTTTTGCATTATTTGGGCCGTGAAGATACAATTTTTATTAACAATTAACCATGACAGAATCCTTGAGATTTGTAGGCTGAACAAATAAACATAACACCACTAAACCATTACGGTTTTTGCTACAACTTAATATCACCCTAAAACAAATATTACATCTGTAAAGCTATTACGGTGTAAAGCCGCGTCCACACGCGCCTCATAAATATCTCGTTACACGCATTGACCGCGAGCTAAAAAACGTACGCGACACTTTTTGCACGCGCCGCGCCATAAAGTTTTGCAATCAAGGGTGAAAAACAAGGATGTATGGAATAGCCCCAGATTTGGGCAATACGCGGTCATTGGCGTTCGGTATTTGAATTATTCGGTTTTTACAAGCGTTTATTTTTAAGTTGCAGTGTTGTATTAGTTTAACTCAAATCTTGCAAGTCTTTGAGTAACTTGTTCGACTTAGTCATGTAATTAAATACAAATACAAATACAGAAAGGTTTATTTCTCAAAATTTTACAATGTTCAATCTATAGTAAGTATGGGTATTAAAAATAAGACTTTGAAAAATCGGTGTGAGCACAGCGCTAAGCTGGTTTTAAGCCCACCCGTAGTCAGTGAGTTGGTTTCATACTAAATTAGGGTTATAATTCAGATATGCAATATTATAGTACAGTCGCAATCAAATCAGATACATCGAGGTGAACCAGGAAGTGTACTGATATATCTTTACAGTAAGCGGAAGATAAATCAGATTCCCTTGCATGCAATCTCCAATGCAGGTGAGGTTAGAAAATTCCATTTTTTTTCACTCATTTAAATTGATTATTTTCATTTCATAAACGACAACTACGAGAACTCGTAGAACATGATACAATAATATATTGTATACTAGCGACCCGCCCCGGCTTCGCACGGGTGCAATGCTGATACATGTATTATATATAGAAACCTTCTCCTTGAGTCACTCTATCTATTAAAAAAAACGGATCAAAATCCGTTGCGTAGTTTTAAAGATTTAAGGATACATAGGGATATAGGGACATAGGGACAGAGAAAGCGACTTTGTTTTATACTATGTAGTGATGACTCTACCTATGCCATCGGCCTTACATCAGCCTATCGACGGTATGAGGACGTAAGTGTGAGTGTGTCGTCGACAGTGACGTATGTCGTGTCACGATCTGGATTGTCAGACCTTGTTTTCTTAGACCATGGTCTAGAAACATTACTAGGGTTCCAATGTATGATCGTAGAAAAGTGCAAACTCGTCAATGTTATCGATTAAACTTCAAGATTAAAGATTAAACATTAAATTCAAGATTAAACATTACTGAAGCATATACGTACCATTCCCGAATTTCTTAATGCTAAGCGTATTCCAGGCACGTCCGCTTCACCAGATCTCGATATTCGGCATAAAACTGAAATCACGCCGTTACCTTACCGTAAAGTCCATCCTTAGTACACATTAAACAAAGTGTGGGGGACCTTAATGTGATTTAAGGCTGAGGACAGACGTGAGACGTTAATCTCTGGTCCCCGAGAGAGTCATTTGGCCGCTGAACGTGACTTCTTCGCGTGAGATGGCAGACATTTTTAATCTGGTCGTTTACCGTAGACTTGCGATACAAACTCAATGATTTATTCCTCAATTTAGGCTTGTTTACAAGACTGGAGTGATCAGAGTAGGCAGTTGAATAGTCTTGAGGTTTTTATTGGACAGACGTTGCAATTACGTTAGTGTAATTCGCTGTATGTGCTATGTAAAAGTCAAAGTATTTTATATGAAAAATGTAATAATGTTACGCTATGTCTGTGGGCGTAGACCTATTAAACAACTAATTCAATTTAACAAGAAACAAACGATTAATGAAATTAATAATGGAACAAATGATCAGTTACGTACTAAGATTACACGTCAGAAAATTTGTGATTGATTAGAAACAGTGAATAATTAATAATGTCGATAGTTTCTTTTTAAATGTATGCATTGGTAAGTATTTATCATGTGTAGGTTACACCAAACTGTCAGTAATCATAGGCAGTGTTCGTCAAAATCTTATTGTATCGAAAGTTTGACAAGTTACTAAGGATAGTAAGGGATGACAGCTGCTGGCACCATATTAAAGCCGCATTCACATTTGTCTGCCGTGTTGTGTTGTGACACATCAGAAACGGTATCGGTTTCATACATTTAATATGGTTGCGTTCACATTTCTCTGACACACACGGCATCAGTGAAATGTGAACGCAATCATATTAAATATATGAAATCGATACCGTTCCGATGCGTCACAAAACGACAGACAAATGGGAATGCGGCTTAAGGTTGATCTGTTTGTAATCGTAAGTAGGTGCAATCCTCTTTAAGTATAGCGTTGTTTTCGTAAGAGCACCTGAATATCAACAGTCAATGTGTGCGAATGTTTCTATAGGATCGTCACGACATTGTTATTGGTTCCTCATGGATACTTTTAGGTTAGGTTTAGAAATTTCTAACCTCTAGTAATCATTCTGCTTTGGACTAATTCTAAGAAGCTCAGGCTGTCACGGGGGTGGGCCAGTTCTGTCAAGATGGTTTAAATAGTATTGACAGACGTTCCAACGATTAGATGAAATCATCAGAGTGACTTTATAGTTCCTAGAAAGATGTGAATGTGCACTGGAACGTGTATAGATGGCGGTTATTTCAACCCGTTTCATTTGAAGGAGCCTGAAGTGGATTAACATCTCTGGTGTCTCTGATTTATTTTTGATTTGTTTCTGTACGCACCTGACGAAGCCTATGTTGCTGATTAGAATTTGTGGACGTTATATACTTAGTTTGTTTTGTTGCAATAAATACTTTTTTAATATTCTAAGAGAAAAATTATGAATATATTCCAATATGAAAAAAGCGTTCTTTCAGAAGTCGCAAACGTTTATAGGCTATGGTTTCTGATTACCATCATGGCTGTATGCATTTTTGCCACAGTTGTAGTAATTAAACAATACTTCCGATCTCCCTGACAAGGGTTCTATTTTGGGGGATAGATTGTAACACGTATTTTTGCCCCCTGGCACCTGTCAATATTCGTCTTATCCCCGCAGAGACGAGCAACTACTTGCATACTAATGAACGATCTTATCCCACCAATATGATACTTAAACTAGGCAGTAGGTAACATCAAAAATATGTATACCTTTTTCGCTTTAGTTCGGTTATGAGTGTCATAAATCTAAAATGTGTGCATGTATATGGCTAATTCTTTTTTGTTATGTTATTAATTGAAGGTTTGTTTGAAACAATAAATTATATGAGTGAATTAGGGTAAAAGGTCCACATTTAAAAAAGTGAACTCATCTGATAGTAGGGAGATAGACATGACGTAGCAGCAGACTTTATAAAGGGCACGCCATACCAATCTGAGTGTATAGTTTAAGATTTATGTAAAATTTTATGTTCATAATAACTACATATAGTTAAATTGTGAATAAGATAACTTCAAATTTTCTATACTGTCAACATTCTAGAAAGCGGTCACGTATATAAAACCGTATAGCTCGATCTTTGACACCCGCATAGACATAATGGCTCATACACTTTGTCGACACTCAAAGTATCAGGTGTACAACATGAATACCTAATCTTAATGGAGTGTCGTGTACCTACAGATAAGGGTGCGTATAAATCATCGATGTTCTGCCCGTACCATCTGCGCTATTCACAACTATTTTCACTTCACCTTACCCCCCACCGCTAATGAATCTGGATGCCCGCTATACTTAATAACAACGGGTAATCGGAGGTCAGTCTTACACTGGTTGGAGGTGAGGCTTCGTGAATAACTGCCCAGCTACCCTGTGGGAAACAACAGACGGTCGGAGTTTACGAACAGATTTTTATTTTATCGGTAAAAGGTATTGAGTGTCTTTGAATTGTCATGAATTTTAGAGAGTCCAAGTTTAAAACGGCATGTTACATATTTATTTCGCCGCATTGAGTTGGAAGTTGTTTAGTTCTTTTTATCAATTTTTAACTTGGATCCTTGGGTGTGGAGTGATTTACAAATTTGCACATTTTTTTATAGATCAATTATTTATTAAACTAGTGGCTCTGTGAGCTGTAGACCTCGTGAGTGAGATTTTTTATCATTTCCAAAATCTGACATTATAAAAAAATCAATTATGAATATCGAATCTGCTAACAAAATTTCACGTGAAGCGGTTGAAAAATGCGACCTGTAGAGAAGAACAAAGCGAAATTAGGACGCAGAAACTTACAAAATCTTTGAAATAAAAATTGTTTTTGAAAATTTACAAAAACTGACTCGACAAAAAAAATCTATATAATTATCGGACCTGCTCACAAAACACGAGTATCGATTGCGAAATGCGACCTGTAGAGGAGAACAAACCGTTGAACAAACTTTTTTTTTAATTTCCAAAAACTTATTTGACAAAAAAATACTGTATATTTATCCAACCTGCTCACAAAATTTCACGAGAATCGGTTGAAAAATGCGACCTGTAGAGGAGAACAAACCGAAATTCGCCCGCAGAAACTTACAAAATCATCGATAAAAAAAAAATTGAAAATTTCCAAAACCGTCTCGACAAAAAAAAATCTATATAACTATCGAACCTGCTCACGAAATTTCACGAGAATCGGTAGAGAATTGTGACCTGTAGACGAGAACAAACGAAAATGCGGAAATCCGGACGTACGAAAGCATTTTTGTCGAAGCTGAAGCAGAGACCTTCGTTTCACTCGGTCAATTAAAAAATGTTGTAAGTTACAGAATATTGTTAGCCCCATTTGTTTGTTTACACGAATTTCTCCGTCATTCTGATTACAGACAGTGACATGAAAGTTAGAAGTTAGTAGGTGAGAAGTATTAAATATAAAAAAAACGATATAATCATGCAACATTTCCATTATGATATTATAGTTTTAGTTTTAATGTGAACTGAACTTTGTACATTAAACAACTGTTATAATAGATTTGATTAAGTATTTTGAACCGTATGTACGTGCAAAAATATGTGTCGCACCTCTCATAAATATGTACGAAATCCTAGGTAAGTGATGTCGAACCATATTACTGTATATTACTTAAGTATACAAATACTTACAGTTAGCTCAATAAAAATGATATTAATTTACAATGTTCTGATATTGAGTTCTATACATTATTAAAACCTAGTTCATATAATGCTTACCAGCTCCCTAACGGCCACGTAAACCCACTTTAAACATAGGTACCACACGAGCTAAACTGTAATCCACTTAACTCGCAACGCGAACATTCTGGGACATAAATTCACACTCGTTTGCCCACAACTCTTCCCCTTTAAAACTTCAACTAAGTATTTGAAAATAATTTTCACTCTGAAACTTTAATAAAATTGCTAGATGTCATCCGAAAAAATTATACCAAAAAAGTCTCTCGTAGATAACCGCTTTCCTCTCTGCAATTTTCAAATGCAGGTTAATCTAAAAATGGACCTTAACCGTTTCAGAATACATATCATTTTAGGATGAAGTTGCGGTTCGATATTTGTCTCTTTTTGTTTTTACAGGAATTTGTTCCTAATCGCTCAAATACTAGGGTTGGCAATCGCGTATTGGGGGTGTGGTGGAGGTAGCGTTCGTCACGTTTAAATATGATTTATGCAAGTAATTTAGTTAAGTACATAGAGACATTACGAGCTGCGTGGAGGATAGATTAAAATGTTCTGGGAGTATCCTTTGTGGGTGCTCCTTGTCTCACAATGACATAAATTATGTATTTAGCGGCTTTGTTTGGTGGATTGAAGACGTCTTGCTTTCTAGGTGACAGCTACTTGTTGTAATAAGGGGTATGTAATGATTATGGTATTGGTATCATATCTGTAATTAATTAATTTTGTAGAATACGTATCAATTCCTGTAACATTTGGTTTCTATGTATACATTTTGGACTAGACTGATGGTTTACGGTCGTATTCTGAAGTTTAGTGAATACTGTGTTTCCTGCGATATATTTAGGTGCATATGAATGATGGTATTTGTAGATACTTACCGCAAACTACAAATTACTTTTTTATGTATAGCATTTTTTAAAATGTAAGTACAGGTAAATTACTTTCGAGACGTTTTTGCATTTGTAGCAGTATTTGTATATTTACAGGGATTCTAAAATTGAAATTGAAATTTCATTCTACAGTCAGAAAAAAAAGTTTGTATTCATGCTATTAAAGAGGAAAAAAAATTCAAGGCATGGATAAGGCTTCAGATATGATATCAGAACAAATTATAGTTTACATAAATGATTCATCGGATGAAAGTGAGGATGAGAATGAGTGCGAAATGTCTGGAGTTGTAGAATATTAGAATTAAATGTTATGTTGAATATTAATGTTGTTCACTTTTTTAATATTGTTTAATATTATTAGTTCCATTGATGTACCTGACTATAAAAAAATATACAAAAATATTGGTTTATTTCTTAATATGATGACCGTACACAACTACAAATGCAAAAACGTCTCGAAAGTAATTCACCTGTAGCTCCTTTTGTGAGCATTTTTAAAGCAATACGTAACACGTTGTACGTGATATTAAAGACAAATACTGTTTGTTATCATATATGTATGTCTATCAAGTTGAAGTTGGTTCACGTACTGCTATTTTGCGTCTAAAATTAGGTAAATATTATAACACTCTAACTATCGTTCGTAGAAAGGCGTATTTTTAAAACGAAATTTCACTCAAACGGTTACTTTAGACCGAAGCAGAATAAAGTTTATATAACTTTCGTACGTGTAATATTCATAAATTGTGAATGTTCGTGAAAGTGCCAGTTGTAGTGTCTCGTTAGCACTTATGACGGTCTAGGGTGCGCTATGTTCGTTTGTGTTGAGTTCAAGGCTAAGTGGTTATATTCTAATATAGAAACGTATAGCGAGTTGATCCTGATTAGTCTTTGCTTTGATGTTACTTAAATCAAGTTGAAAGCTTTTATATATAATAAATCGCATCCAATAGTTACACATACCGGTGTTTCTAGAACAAAGTATATCATTATATGCTTGTGCCATTTTACGTACGTATGTCCTCTTTCTTTTATCTTCTCACTGATCCGTCGAATTAGTACAAAAGAACTTACAATGAGTGAGTCGAGCCTTCTTTTTAAATATACTATTTGATTTTGAAAAAGTTATATCGCAGTGACTTTATCGTAACGACCACTTTCTTAAATGAGAGATTTTAAGTTCGCTGTCTTTACTAATATTTCCATCAGCTAGCGCTGAGGTTAGCTTATTCCCTCTGGATGAGTGGAGGTATATGGTCAAAAAATCTACGAAACTACGAAAGTCTTCTTTGTTTCTTGTATTAAGATCTGGTAGATCAAATGTCAGATTACATTTTAATTTTATATTGCAATAATGTGTAGGATCTTTATAAAACCGTAGCTAAAAATAATATATTTATCTCCACTCTCAGTTCATAACTTGGGGCACAAACCGGGTGAGTCATCGCTCGCCCGCTCGGAAAACTCCTCCGGACACGTGACGACAACGTGACGTCAGCAGCAGGCGCGACGCGTGAGCACCCGTGTATTATGCGCCATTTTGTTTTATTACGGAAATAACCATCAAAAATTTATGAATGGCAAATAATTTAGGCGTTTCATTGGTCTCATGGTTTTTTGATATAATACTGTTATTTTTTCTACGATTTTTGTGTGAAAGCTTTGTTTTAGAGTTTAAAAAGGCAAACTTTATGCAAAAGTGACCCTGATTTAAAAAGTTAAAAAAAATACTGAAAACCTAATATCCTTATTGAATTTCATTGTTGTGTTACAGTC
This sequence comes from Epiblema foenella, assembly GCA_963556455.1. Taxonomy (NCBI): domain Eukaryota; kingdom Metazoa; phylum Arthropoda; class Insecta; order Lepidoptera; family Tortricidae; genus Epiblema; species Epiblema foenella. The sequence continues at coordinate 7,114,151 of OY747113.1, read as the reverse complement.
TTTATAAGATATTAAAAAACAGACAATCTTCCGAAATAGTCGAACTCACAATTCTGGAGAAATTAAATCACGTTTTCAATTACTTCATATACACTTCGTATAATAGGAATATCTAATTTATTGGTTCCGTTCTTGGAAAGGAGCCCAGTAGCCACATCATAAGCTTGCCCGTAATCTTATTTTCACACCTGCTATTCAAAAAAGAGTTATTGTTGCCTTCGAATGAGGGATCAAAGTTGTACTTTTCTTCCCTCATTTGAGGGCAACAATGGCTCTTTTCCTCATAGAAGGTGTGAAAAGCAGTATGTGACACTGTAGTAAAGTCATTTGTATGATATTTCATGTTTTAAACAGCGGGCCTCATAGACGGTGTTAAAAGCAGTATGTGTCACACGGCAGCAAAATTATTTCCGTCTTGGGCGTAAACACTTGAATCCCTCGCTACGCTCAAGATTCTACTTTAGAATCCCTCGCTACGCTCAGGATTCTATTGTAGAATCTTTCGCTTCACTCAGAATTCAATATACACCCCTCGCCGTAAATATATCATTTTGCTCCCTTGAGACACAATCTACTATTGTTTATCATTGTCTATGATATAAAATTCACTTTTTTCATTTCGGCCTTTAGAACTATAAAACATAATTCATATCAACTTGAGTGATAAAGGCAAGGCCAGACAATCAATGAAGTGGTTATGACTAATTTGCATCGGCACCTGAGGATTAGCACTCTAATTAATACGTGTATGTTATTATTATGATAATTATGTACACGACTCAACGCTTATACGCTAGTGAAGGGCATGTGTGAATCATATTATTCTTATGATAATAATACAGCGTCTACTGTTGATATAGCCACAAACTATAACCAGACGTAGATTTAAGTGTTATGTATTGTTATTAATACAAATTGTTAATTTTGTGTTAACTACCAGAGCGTAATTAATTTTTGTAAATAATCTTCTGTGATTTTAGCGCGGTCTGTTTGAGTTGTCACACTGACGCGAGAATGACATGAAACAGGTTACTCGATCAGTCTGCTGTCAGTATTCTATCATTCACTACGGACTGACGAATATTATTTAATTTTCATCAGTCTAAACCATCAGTCCGTCAGTCCGCTGATTACACGATCATTCTGTCGTCAGTCTGACCAGACTGATGGACTGAACTGACGCTGACGCCAGAATGAGCGTGTAGCCGAAAATGAGATACATTGCGTGCTGCATTTTTTTACGACAAAAAAAATATCTTGCAATTTTAATAATATAATTATAATTTATAGAAAAACATATTCATTACGGCCTATACTAAGAACTTATACGTTTTGGGGTTGTATCAGAATCACATAGTTACGCGCATACGCTTTTTTTTTTCACGATGTGGAAACTCTTCAAGCAAACGCCGGTGGGGGAGGGGGGTGGATTTGGCGTTTCCCCGCTTTGCCATTGAATCGCTCTCATTCTACCACAAGCTTACGGCCTGCCTGATGGTAAGCAGACATCGTAGCCTATGGGCGCTTTACTCCAGAAGAGTCTGAAGCACGTTACCAACTCTTTATTGACTTGAGGATTAGGGACATATTACGCAGGTCCTCTCAATACAGCGCGCAATCTCTCAATACAGGGAGCTCTGGCGACTTTATTCACCACCAGGTGCACTACTCCACAGGCTTAAAGAGCACACTAATATCAGACTTACGTATTCGTATTCGTCCAACGACACTGATACTGCTGAACGACTCCGAATATTTAATTTCTATCATAGAATTAGTTTTCGATGTATGCATTAACTATTACTAGTTTAATAACAGGAATCAATATATTACAGATTAAAGGTCCCGCTTGGGCGATATCAATAAGGCGTTATTTTCTTAAAGACACAGTTAGAAATCATCCTTATTGACAGAGGGGAAACTTTTGTCTTCTTCGGTTCAATTTGTGTTGTGCAAAAAGGTAATTAATAATAAATTATATTTTCAGTATATTTATCACCGTAATATTGTGAAATTCGACCGATCTAACTAGTGAAATTGCAAACTGACGGTTAGGCTAGGTATTACGCGTCGGATTGTAAACTATCGAAGTTCACCATTTTTCGGTAACATATATGTACTTATATCTCTTAATCTCTCACATTAAATATCGCTCAGGCAAGCAGAAAATCGTACACAAATTACTGTTTATCAATAACGCACATATGTGTCTTTATTAAACATGATTCATGTAGACAGCCCCGCAATATCGGTTAATTTACGAAGCCGAGGGGTTATTTATTGTCTCACTTGGCCCTCTTAATGATTTACGGGTCGTTTCAAGACGATTAACTTGCAATTTTTGGACCCCACAGTTGCATGTGCAAGGTGTTATGGATACTCTGGTCTCACGCGATCGTAACTTACGTGATGGGGCAGATTAAGTGCTCAGCGATTTGTAGGAACTTGAACACATACGGACACTGACTCATACATACATACATACATTATCGTGAATTTACTTATAGAATGTTCGAATTATTTTTTAGAATAGTGGATGTTTATTTCTTAATGGCCTTAAAACTCTACTTTTTTTTTAATAGGTATCATTCTGTATAATTGTCAAGATATTAGATAGTTCACATTATCAGCACGTATGACTCACATGAGCATCAAACTAGATTTTCTTTAAATATTACGCGGTAGGTTTGTCTACATTAATATTATATGCAACGGTCTACCCTTCACGTGCTCAATGAGTTAAAATTATTATTATTATTTCCATACCTGTGCCAAAATGGGGGAAAATGAGTAAATATATTTCAATTCTAATTTTATTCTAGAGTTAGTTCGGCACGGAATATCAAAACATTGTATCACGTTCGTTTAATATTGTAACTTTAATTCAACTAAATTGGATTGTGCTCCAATTATGTTGCGAGCTTTTCATGTTAGAACAATTCAGTATATTTTATGAAGGTATTTCATGTTATTTTAGAATATAATTCATATTTGTATCTTTATTTCTTCCGAAAACAATGGGTTTTTTTTGAACCTGACTGTGGCTTTATAGGCCGGGCCTAATAAAGCGACAGGAGTGCGCGGTTGGAGAGTAGCCTGGGGAAAATCCAGGGGAAAACCTCTACGACACCACCACGCGTGTGGTTGGGAACACTGGAATACTCTAAGAGTTTGCGCTCCAGTGAGATTGGTTGAGTGGTTTCAACCGAATCTGAGGTGTGAGTGGAATCGAGCTACTCGAAGTTTTGTCGCTGGTTCAGTAAACCTAGCCTAGCTAAAAACAATAGGTACTGACTGTTAAGTATGGGCGCTTCTTAATGACAATATATTTTTTTTTTTAGCAATTCGGAACAGAAAATTAAACATCATGTGCACTGTTGACCTCTTTTCAAAAAGCAGAGTGAAGTATAAGTTTTATGTTAATTTTTCAATCATTTATTTGCCAAACTGTCATTTGTTAATACTATTTTAAACTCAAATGGAAAGTCACCTGATTTAGTCTCGCAAAAATAAGGCCTGAATATTTGTGATAATCCATATTGAAAGGGACTTTATGGCGGCCGGCACTTACGCCTTTATTGCCGCTGTTCCAATACAATAGTGAATAGGTGTAACGTAAGCGCCTGCCGCCATAAGGTCCCTTTCGATGTGGATTATCACATTTATTCTTTGAGAAACCTACTTAGAAGTGCATCAAAGATGGCCGCTTGCATAAACCCGTTTAATCCAACTTTTGTGATTCCTTTTTAAATTTACTCCGCTGCACTCGTTTTCCAATTAACGATACAGAGATTTGCCGCGTCGTTGCGTAATCCGAGCCGGCCCGGGTAATGGAGTAGAAACAACTTTTCTTTTTTTGTTTCTAGGAAATTGAAATGTCATGTTATGCCATGTTTACAGAGAATTACCACAGTGACTTGTTTTTTTTGTTATTTCGGTCGCTTTTTACCAAGCCAGGTTTCTTTCCAAATAATAGTAATAGGTAAGTAGTTAACTCTCGCAGTACTTATGACTCACATGTGCATCTATGGATATTTTCGTAGACTCGTATAGCGAAAGAAAAATAATGCTACGCGTGCTATACTCGTATCACTTTTATCTCTCTTCTTCTATTTAAGAGTTTACTACTCTTGTCGGTGGAGCAATCGCCAGCCGATTCTGTCCTCTGCTATCTCCTTTACTCTCTGATATGGCATGACCTTAACCTTCTCTTTTATTTGCTCGAAGTAGTTTCTTCTTGGCCTTCCTCTTCCTCTCTTTCCTTCTATCTTCCCTTTTATAATGGTCTTAAGGAAAAGGTCATGTCTTAAGATGACCCATCATTATCACTTTTATATTCAGGTCGTATTTTTGCGAGGCTAAATCAGGCGACTTTCCATTTGGGTTTCAAATATCATTTTAAATGACGATCATAATATAAATTCATAGCTGTATTGTAATTGTATATTATGAAATAAAAAAAATTGAATCTAATCTATACAACTATGCAAACAGCGAAAAAATTAAGTCATTAAGTATTAAGAATAATTAACAATCAATTTACGACATTTTAAAATAATGCCTTAAACCTATGAGATCTAGCCTTCTGACCAAGCAGTAATAAAAATAATATCAATTAACTAAGACTGACGATCTTTACGAGAATCCTGATCATAAACGTTTCATTTCCGTAGGCTGGTGTGCGGCGTTCCATAGTGACTCTGTTTGAGCCTTTACGGCAATTAAGCAATTTTACAACTTATTCCGCTGAAATTGTTCCTACTTTTCTACTTTCGGTAATCATCGCCTCATCTCGGCCATCTTGCGATTACGAGTAATGCGGCGTTTGCATGCGACAGCACTTTCAAAAGTGGGACGGTGTGGAAACTGGAACAGAGGATGTATGGACCCGGGTGCCCTGAGACTTAGGTACGTGTTACATCTTTGGTGTACTTACTTTGCTTTCGTTCGCATTCTAGGTCATTATTATGCTTTCAGATGTAAATAGAGGGAATTCCTATTTCCTTTAAAAAGTTAATTTTGTGTAATTTTAAGGTCATCGGTTAACACTCATATTCAAAGCAATAATATTAAGAATACAGTCGAATTCACAAGGTACTTAACACCTTGGTACCTTGTCGCTTTAACATCATGTTGAAACTGTCATACTAATATTTTCAACGGGTGAAAACGACAAAGTACCAAAGTGTCCAGCTGCTTATAAGTTACTTTTTATAGAAGTAGAAATGGTTAATTACCTACTCAATGCGCATGGTGCACATAAGAACTCGCTTATCGTCCACACTCATCGTTTAGTTAGACTCTCGCTACATTACGGCATACAAAATGAATACGAAGCTTCACCGTATCTCTGCAGTGAAAGAATTAATTTTGAACACTCATGATGCAATCTTGTCCTGTAGCATCTACAATGGCTCGCATATCCAGGACCACAAGCAATTATGCCTAGATCTGGATGAAACCGGATAAATCAGGCTTTCGAGTGTTGAGTCTATTAGCACAAAAGGCTCGGACCACTTGAGTGTACCTAAGTGGGGTTGCTACATCGGAACCAAAGAGTGTCGGTTTAGATATTGATATTAGAAAGTAGGTCATTCTCAGTACTAATAAAATGAAATAAAAATTATTTATTTAAAATGACATGCCTAAATTTCTATAAAAGTAAATATTCCAGAGATAGATTCATCAACATGGAGTGCGTTTGGTTTCATTATACATTACATTAGGTAGAAATCAGCACAAATCAAAGAATACTACTGTGAATGACTGGAATTTTCTGGCGGACTGTGTCTATAAATACGTCTCCTTTTTGTATAGCCTTTTCCGTTGAGGAATCCGATGTAAAAAAACCGGTCAAGTGCGAGTCGGACTCGCGCACCGAGGGTTCCGTATGCAGATGTGTACGGGTTCCAACCCTATTAAATCAGGAAAATCTCAACAACATTGTGTGGAAATTGGACGCCATGGGTACATCGCCATCTATCGGCGACTTTTGTTACAAATTTGAGCGACTGAATAACTTTGTATGTATGGTAGTTTTTCAAGGATAATTCTTTATCACGTAAACTGGTTTCATTTTTTTTTTCTTTATTTGAACGAAGGTACTTTCAGCATAATCTCGTAGGAATTTATAAAACAAAAATACATGCAAAGGTGATTAAATTACAAACTTAGTATAGATTCTATGTTTTTTGACAATGAAAAAAAGAAAATCTAGATAGAGCTACAGTTATATTTTTCCTCTAAAATATACATTGACGACCGCTTTAGCCTAGTTGGTAGTGACCCTGCCTTCGAAGCTGGAGGTCCCGGGTTCGAATCCCGGTCAGGGTATTTATTTGTGTGATGAACACGAAATTTGTTACTGAGTCTTGGATGTTTTCTATTTATTTAAGTATCTATTTATCTATATAAGTATTTATATCGTCACTTGGTACCCATAGTACAAGCTTTGCTTAGTTTGGGACTAGGTTGATTTGTGTAGATTGTCCACAAATATTTATTTATTTGTGGACAATTTTATGTAATAATTTTATATTTTTTTCTTGATAAACTTCGGAGATAAGGGGAGGAACGGTATTTTTTTACATTTTCCCTCATAAAACAAAAATGACTCAACGTAAAAAGAAATGTTTCAGAATGTGCAACCCAAGTCCGTTCATATGACACCCCACTCGACATTTTAACTAGACTTTCAAATTTTGAACTACCTATTATCTGTCCTTTTTCACAGAAAAAAAAATTAAAATGTCATGTTCTATGTATGTAGGTTACCCTTCTTTATAACTATTCCAAATTTCAAATTGATAGCATAAGTGGTCGTTGATTTAGCGATGTCACAGAGAGGCAGACAGACAGACAGATAAAGTGAAATAAGGGTTCCTTTTGTACCATTTTGGTAGGGAACCCTAAAAATAGTAACGGATTTAGTAACTATTTGATTCTGATAGACTAGTATTCTTTGATTTGTGCTGATAGTAAACACCCGTTGTTTTGCAACTACCCAAAATTAGGGACATACCACGTGATGAACACAAATTACACAGCATGAGTAATAAGGTAAGCGTCTCAGTGCTCGACATAATAATCGTTTATTCATACCAAAGAATGAGTTGATAATAATTTACACACTCCTGCCCAACCACAGTGCGGTTTGTTAACAGACAGGGCTCCAATTATGAAACTATTAGGTAGATATACCCAATACTTGATAACTTCACTGACAATTATTGGAAATTAAGTCGTTAAACATTGGAATGGTTACACACGATATTTAGTCTCATATATTGATTTAAACTTACACAATTTTCACACATTATATGAAACGGGACTTAATCGTGTACAATAATAAATTACAATTACGCACAAAAACAAATCGCTTATTGCACGCGATTAAGTCCCGTTTCCTGATAATAATACTTAGTCTCATAATGTGAATGATCTGATTAAAATTGCTTTATACCATTTAATGTCTGAATTATGTTCGGACAAAAGTCATGTAGTCATTAATGTTAAGATAATCTAAAAGGAAAGAAGACATAAGTTTCTGCAACACAACACGGACCAGCGATTTTAATAATCTCATAAAGTATTTTTACTGTCTCTCAAGAAAGAGTTATTTGCTATTAACATACAAAAACTATCTATAAAAGCGTTACTATTGTTCAATACACGAAGGAAAAATAAAAAAATAGTAGGACGGAACGATAAATATTTAGAAACTCTGTGGAGATACTTTGAGAATATATTGGCGAGCCACCCAAACAAGAAAGTCACGTGCTGATCAACACGTAACGTATTAAAGGTAATATGGTATTTATGCTTGTATGCAACCGTTGTGATAAAAATAATATCTACAACTAACTTCAATATTTTTCAGTATAAGCTTACCTTACTCTGACTGTGTCATATATGATATACCTTTTAAATAATGGTGCGATTTGCCATGCACGCACACGCAGTTGCAATTGTCATGTCGTAAATCTCGCAGATCCAAGCAAGAGATCAGCCTCGGCTGCGCGTATGATGAATGTGTGTTTTTTACCGAATTTATCGCGGCTTAGGGAGCGCTGGAAATAAGGAATACATGAAACTGCGCTGGGTCAAATGGGCTGAGCGAGCAGTCTTATAGGACTGTTGTTTCTTGTACAGTCAAGGGCACCAATTTATATTTTTCTACCTTATTCCATTGAAAGAAGGCCCAATAATGTATACGTATAACCACCATTCTGAGCTCTGCTGTTAGATGAAATAAACGATTGGATTCTGTTTCCCTACTTGGTATTTTTAAATAAATATAAAAACCATTTTTAGTGGTGTTTATAAAATGACTATGATGAATGACTGCTTATAACGAAACGCAATGAAAAGTTAATAAAGTAAAAGTGTATGAATGATACGTAAAAATGCTAATAACGATTCTCCCTGCATATTAACGAAATTAAGTTATAATAGGTCAAAATACTCTGAACTGCTAGCTGATTCATGATGACGTCAAACTGTTCCGTAGAATTCGAACCACTGTGCAATATGGTTCTTGTGGAAAAAGAGAATCGTGGAATTTTGTTAATAATCCGGATTTTCTCTAAGAATATATCTAGTGTTAAAGCTAGTTGTCGAGACATAGAATAATTATTTAGACAACTAAAATTTTATATAAATTTCATAATGTAAAATATTTTCTGATGATTTATGACAAGTGACATGTTTTTGGGATTCTGAATGCGCGTTCTCTCGATATCGCTAGAATATGAAAGTAATAAAAGGAGGGATAGTTAAGGTACGATTGGCATATGAAATGATTGTCAAGCCAACGAATACTGTTTTGTATATTGTATACTGCTTTAAATTATGAAAGATGTGAAAATGCTGCGATAATTATAGATGAGATACCAAACATTTTACGAAGTTTTTGGTATGGTCCCTCATGTCTGGTGATCAGGGATCGGAAACAGATTTCGGAGAGAGTTTCGTCTTCATACAATTAACCGGTTAAAAATTTCGGTTAATTGCGTTTTACCATATTTCTTTGTACTTCAAATCATTTATTCCATAGATGAAGGCTAACAAAAGCAAATCTTAAAATAAAAATGGAGATATGAGAAATACTTTAGGAGATATTTCCAAAATAGTAAAAACCGGTTCCGAGCCCTGCTGGTGATTGATTTCACAGTTAAAATTCAAAGAGAGTCCACAAATATGGTTGTAACATGAGACTTTTTAACATATAATACGGTGCAATCGGCGTTAGATGTGGAGAAGATATCATCTGTAAGTTACCATTGCAGTTTGGTGGGAAACTTTAGCGTTTGGAAGCGATGAGACTGTTGAAACACTACTTTATCTTTTAATGAGTTTGAATATTTTAGGCGAAAGATGTTTGGCTTGTTTGGTTTAGCACTTTGACATCATTTAGAGTGCCTAAATATCCGTATCGTAATAATTGCTAGCTATATTTAGCCAAACATCGAACCAAAGTTTGAACCTTATCTTCGCCTTCAATCCTTTTTGGTCACTTGTAATAAGCCAGTGAAAATTGCGTAACTTATTAAACGAGATGACAAAAATTATGTCCTAAGGCGCGTTCCAAATTACTCTGCTGACTAGAAAAAAATGGAAGCCGATCGCCGAACTTTATAAAATCAAAATCCCCATTTGGCTAATGGCTAGCTTAAAACAAGGTTTTCCTTGTATGTTCTAGTTATTAAGAAGAGGAACGTGACACAGCACAATTATTGCGAAAAATATGTTTATTTATACATAATTATTTCCCAGAACTGTCCTTAGAATGCGTTTTGCCTTCCAATGAAGCTCCTAAGCCATTTCTCACGGCTCCGACCGCTGTTGTGATTCAAAAAATTAACATATAACGAGATTCATTCCAGAAAAATCTGTGTCCATCCGTCACGATGCGTCATATCCATATTACGATTCTTGGTAACCGTGGTCGGTTACTATTTCGCACGTGGACTTTACAATGGTTCCGGCTGTTGGTCGGTCAACATTATAAGTTCTTCGTTGCGTCAGTGCTTGCCCGCGGATGACGTTATTTGGGGCATTAAAGGATTGACTTTATTGTTTCGAGCTTTTTTACCTTGCCATATTTGCCAATTTGCACAAGTAACCTTTTATTGATACAATGTTATCTTATCGCAAAACTATAAAAAATAATTCACACCCGATTTGTCCAACTGATCTTGTTCAACGTTTCATGAACTTAACCTTTTAAAGTCTATTGGTACACAAATACAAGTATAGGTATACAACCCTTCAGGATGTCATGGTTTTTTTACTAATTGGTTATTGCTTGATTTGATTGATTTTTGGTTAATCTGAATATCATGCGTGAGGATTATCTGTGTCCTCGATAGGTATATTTGTTAATTAGAGTAAGTAACAAGATAGACATTTCTTTGGAACAAGATTTTACCTGAAACTGTACTCGTAAGTAAAAAAACTGGACAAGTGCAAGTCGGACTCATCCACCGAGGGTTTCATATAAATTTGTAGGTATTGATGTTTATGTACTTTAAATAAAGACTATATTTTTATGATGTTACAAATGCTTGCTTTCAGATTTTTCCCTATACTCATATTAGACGATTGCCAAATTTCATAGTGTGAAAGTACCCTATAAATTATGTATTTTATGCAGCATAAACGGCCGTATCTTTTATTTAAGTTAACTTACAAGTTAAATTTTTCACAGCTTCAAGGGACTAGACCTGAGTATAGGGTTTTAATTTCAACTCGATACCTCCATGCGTTCCCGAGATAAAGTGTCTTGACAGACAGATAGACAGACAGACGGACAACAAAGTGCCTTTAGTGAATTTTTGGTTCTAATTCCAACCTCACACGATGTTATTATGCCTTAGTATTTTTGATCTTAAAATTACGTATAGTTACCCAAACAGGACGTCCGACATAAAAAATAAAGTCTTAAAAATAATGTGGGCGTGAGTCATCCTTTCGAAGAACGATCGATAGGTTTATATGCAAAAGGCATCGTTTGAACATACCGAAGGTTAGGTATGGCTCACCGTTAAATTGGGGCATTGCCTGCGGTTTACAGTAGCTAAAGCAGCCTTGTTCGCAGTCGTTCACCGAATATTGATTGCCCTGCTTTATTTTGAAACTCGATGATAAATAGTAGGTAACTACTATTAAGAGACCCCATGCAAGTAAAAGTGCCATAATTTTTGGTTGAACTGTGCACCCATGTGATTTTTGCTTAGCTTACCTATATAACCTATTGCATCTCGTCTGATCTACTGGCGTGTATATTTATCTTTGATATTGTAATAAAAAACGTAGTCTTATTTAGAATCGAACGTACTCATATAAAAAAACCGGCCAAATACGTGTCGGATCATGCACAAGAAGGGTTCCGTTCCAACACCTAGTAGTTCACATTTAAAACCACTATCCAATACATTGAATCTAAAAAAGTCGTATCTTCATAGAGGATTCACGGTACTTACAAACTTTTGTTTGGGTAAGACAGTTTTTCAGCGAGAACTCAAAAACCGTAAAACCTATCTTGTTCAAACCAGAAATCGTTGAAAGTATTTATCCCACCACCTCAATTTTTTTCAGAATTCTAAACTTCATAGCGTAAATGAAACTCCATTATTCCATATAATACCTGTATTATGGTCTCAATACTATTTTTGTACAATGGGTATGCTTATTCTGCATTATATTAATTTACAACGTTATAACAACAATTTAAAGAATCGATAATTGCTTCAAGAATAAATAAATAAATAAATAAAAATAAATAAATATTAGAGGACAATCTTACACAAATCGAACTAGCCCCACAGTAAGCTCAAGAAAGCTTGTGTTATGGGTACTAGACGACGATATATTTAATAGATATAAATACTTAAATACATAGAAAACATCCAAGACTCAGAAACAAATATTCATGCTCATCACACAAATATTTGCCCTGACCGGGATTCGAACCCAGGACCGTCAGCTTCACAGGCAGGTGCACTACCCACTAGGCTAAACCGGTCGTCAAAACCCAAAGAAGCCTGCATAACTATTTAATATTTCACCCGCACAAGGTTTTTTTTAACCTGACTAGGGCTTTGTAGGCCGGGCCCAATAAAGCGATAGGAGTGCGCGGTTGAAGAGTACCCTGAGGAAAATCCAAGGGAAAAAATCTCCGACACCACCACGCGTGAGGTTTGGAACACTGGAATACTCTAAGAGTTTGCGCTCCAGTGAGATTGGTTGAGCGGTTTCAACCGACTCTGAGGTGTGGGTGGAATCGAGCTACTGGGAGTTTTATCGCTGGTTCCCTAAACCTAGCCTAGCTGAGAAGAGTCCAGCAAGAAACTCAGACCTGGGTCGGACTGACTCTACCCGGTGTGCGGCTGTACCGGGACGAATGGGGACTATATGTGTCAGTGTTGTCGCGATCGCGCGGCGGAAGTCCCCGCCGGCGGGAATACCTAAGTGTAGGCGTCGTGTCTGAGTTGGACGTTGTAAGCGCAGCGTTCCAACTTTCGATGGACGCTGTGATTACGTCGTCCTGGTACGTAAGTGTGTGCCTAATAGGACGTCGGACCGTGAAACCTCTAATCATGACAATACGAGTTATATGCATAGGTTTAAATAAGAGTTTGAATGCCTTCCAAGGTAGGTGCTTTATGTAAGGAAACCAGTTTAAGCTGAATTTGCTAAACATCATCATTTAGATTATATTTAGATAGGCTACTAAAGCATGTATATAGAATGGTTAGTCATCGCAATAAAAGCGTAAAAATCATTATAAATAAGTGTACACAACCTTGGTTATACAAGAACTGTAATCTAAACTGTTACCGCACGCGATCGAATGTGGTTTACTACTACACTGTCTGCTAGAACTAAGGTAGCGGAAGACTACAAAAATAGTCTGAATTGTTAGAGGACTTAAGCTCTTTTCGTAATTATAACGGTTCGACTGAAATATACCGTATCAAGTAAATATAAGCAATTTGAAATGAGTCATTCCTACACCTATTTTGATTCATAGCGGTGAAGGTTATTTAGGTTTCACAACAAAGGTTATTATAGGGTTGGCTAGGCGTCGGTTATAACTGTGTAGTTTAGATATAGTTCAGTCTATTCACGCAATTCTACTATTAAAAATCTAGAATGCGTCATGTTTTGGATCCGCGGTAGAACGACTAATTACTTAGACTCCATATTGACGGAACCGTGGGACCCTTTTTTTTTTTTTTTTTTTTTTTTTTTTTTTTTTTTTTTTTTTTTTTTTTTTTTTTTTTTTTTTGAACCTGACTGTGGCTTTATAGGCCGGGCCCAATAAAGCGATAGGAGTGCGCGGTTGGAGAGTAGCCTGGGGAAAATCCAGGGGAAAACCTCCGGCACGACCACGCGTGTGGTTTGGAACACTGGAATACTCTAAGAGTTTGCGCTCCAGTGAGATTGGTTGAGCGGTTTCAACCGAATCTGAGGTGTGAGTGGAATCGAGCTACTGGGAGTTTTGTCGCTGGTTCACTAAACCTAGCCTAGCTGAGATGAGTCCAGCAAGAAACTCAGCTAGGCCCGACCTGGGTCGGACTGACTCTACCCGGTGTGCGGCGGTACCGGGACGAATAGGGACTATATGTGTCACTGTTGTCGCGATCGCGCGGTGGACGTCCCCGCCGGCGGGAATGCCTAAGTGTACGCGTCGTGTCAGAGTTGGACGCCGCAAGCGCAGCGTTCCATCTTTCGATAGACGCTGTGATTACGTCGTCCGGGTCCGTAAGTGTGTGCCTAGGACGCCGGACCGTGCGGCCCCTAATCAGTGATCGCCGAGTAACGACAGAGGGGGGAGGGATGGGAACGTAGTCGACAGCCTTCCTAACTAACGGATTCCTATGATGGGGAGCGTTGTCAAAATAACGTCTGGCAGTCTGCTTAAAGAAACCATACATAGTGCTAATCCCCATGTCGTGGTGCAGACTGAGGTTCGACTGGTACCACGGAGCACCAGTCGCCCTACGGAGAAAACGATTCTGAATGACCTGAAGCGGCTTGAGCGATGTCATAGGCACGTGAGCAAAAGCTACGCTTGCATAAGACATGATTGGACGAACACAAGTTTTGTAGAGTGTCAGCTTATTTCTAAGTGACATTTTACTAAACTTGTTAATCATCGGCCCAAGCCTTCCTAGCACGAACAACGCACGGTTGCGTACCCTACTGATGTGGCTACGGAAAGTCAGTTTTCTGTCGAGGGTCACTCCAAGATATTTGACTTCGTTGGCCCAGGGGATGGGCCGGTCAAACATCTGGATCGGAGCCACACGCCTTTCCGTGCTAACGCGGTCAGACGGGTGGAAGACTATCGCAGTGCTTTTCTCCGGATTGACTTCGATACGCCAAAGATTAAACCAACGACCTAGGTCAGTGATTGCCTCCTGGAGGTATCGCCGGATAAAAGTATACTTACAATGAGTCGTAAAGAGCGCGGTATCATCCGCGAACAACCCCAGATGCACTTTAGGGTGCCTGGGAATGTCGTTCGTGAATAACGAATAAAGAGTGGGAGAGAGCACGGAGCCTTGCGGGACTCCGGCCCGGATGGGGTGTGGGTCCGAGTACGTTCCCTCTAGTCTGTATCGAAAGCTTCGATCCCTGAGAAAATCTCGTATGGTGAGTACGAGTCTGTCAGGCATACCGAGATGATATAACTTGTATATCAGCCCGTTATGCCAGACCTTGTCGAATGCTTTCGCCACGTCGAGAAAGATTGCACCGGTCCTGAGCCCCTGGAATCGAGAGAAACCGTCCAGCACGTGCTTCGTGACGCGGTGCACCTGTTGGACGCACGAGTGCGCGGATCTAAAGCCGAACTGCTCGTCGATGATGACGTTATTCTCAGCCGTAAATCTGAGAATCCTAGTGAGAAGGATCCGCTCATATAGCTTTCCTAGAGAGCTAAGCAAGCTGATCGGCCTATAAGAGGACCGTGGGACGCGTTCCGTGGTAACCCCAGATTCAGTTCAACATGTTTAGCGAAGGTTTGTGACACTGACACACGGCGCTTATGACTGGACTAATTATGTGTTGAAGACATCACACAATGCTTATATTAAGGGCCGGCCTTAGGGTAAATAGGATGGAGCGGCCGCTCTAGGCGCCACAAGGTGCCTAAGGGCATCTAAGTGATGCGAAATTACGGGAAAGATAAAATTGTGTGGCGCTCCATCCTGATCAACTTCTACGACCTGCGCTTAGTATAAACTAAGCTAGGCCTACCGCGAACTAAAAATGAAGTATCTCCTCTCTGTCACTCGCATTAGTAAGTGCACCGTAGAGGGAGATACATGCCCCTCAGGGTCGAGTAGAAGTTCGCGTATTAAGTTGTAGGTATAGTTAGCACTCCTTTATATATATAAATTAGCACTGGCTTCGTTGCCTTACCAACGCACTGTAAACAGTGCTTTAACGAGGCATATTTGCTGGTAAACCAGTTTTTTTCATGAATTGACAGCAAATTGCGTGCCAAGTGAAACGATTTGCACTCTAATTAGATTTGTTGGATACTTTTTCTATAACATACAAATGCACTTACATTGTTGTACTGTAAAGTACCTTCTTAGTTCGAATTCTGCATAACAAATCAGTCAAGAAAGTGGTTAACCGCTTTTGAACCATAATGTCCAAATAATAGAGTCGAAATGCGATTGACCACATTCTTGGCTTCCTGTATTGGTTAAAATAGCTTCTGTAGCACTTAAATGAAGCATGACTATAAAGATAAGAAGTTTCATTATATTATATATCTTTTAACCTATTATTTAACGACTAAAATAGTTGCTTTTAGTTGCATTACATGTAGGTATAGCATCGACAGGTAATAAAATGAAGCAACAACAATTTATTGTTTCCGCGTTACCTTAATCGAAGTGTCTGATGCCCTGTCCTTCAAGCTAACAGAGGGTTTAAGACAAATAGATGCCAAAGTCCCATCTAGCCATAAGGTCGGAAGATACATGATTTCCCAACTGAGTTAAGTCGTTTTGTGTATATTGCAGAGTCACTTGAGGGAGTGTGTCGTCCAGCGGGTCACGGTGACTTTGATTTGTCTTCGTTACTCGGACGGCTTCCTTTGACTATTGAATTCTGATCCCGTGGCTGGTGCTTTTAATTTAATGTTCTTGTGACTCGACCTACTCGATATAATCAAAGCGTATTCTTTAGTTTTTTGCTGTCGCTGTTCTTTTATACAATCATTTATTATTAACAATAAGTGATTGATTTGGCAGCTTAGGCCCCGTCTCGCTACCGGCGGCACACTACGTTAGGTTTTTATACAATACAATACAAATACTCTTTATGTTTTAATGATTTTATTTTGTAAGTTACTATTTATACTTTTGTATTTTACTTTTTACATCATTATTGTAAAAAACCAAATTAAGAGGAGAAACGAATAAAGTAGTAATTGGTTTGATAAGCTTTTATGAGTACCATATATTGTTAATAATCAGTTAGTCACCTAATTAAATTGTATGTATTTGCGTTATTGAGTAGGAAGTAATTCGAGTTTTTAGGTAAAGTGTATAACTTTGGACTTTAGAAACTGTCTAGATTATACAATTTTTTATATTTTTATTTCACATATTGACGATCTTTTTGTGAATTTATTATACTCTCTTTTGACATACATTACAGTAATTCATGTCTTTTTTTAAAATTTCATATGCATCAATAAATTCCTCTGAATAATTAGATTCAATTTATGTAATATATAACAGACGATTCAAAAAAGCTTGTTGCTAGGCCTATTTGAATAAAGAATATTTTGAGTTTGAGTTTGAGGACATTATTACAATGCAGTAAGATAGAAAAGCGGATACATCTCTATGTAGTCAACTGTAGTCACTATGTAATTTACAACATAATATGGCTCTTATCTACCACAAGTCGGGTTTGCAACGGAATTGCGGTCAAAAGTATCGTACTTCCTTTTCCGTGCGGTGGGACACATTTTTAAAGACTGACGCAATTTTAATTACATACCTAGCGACCCCACGGTTATTAATATATGTATCACATTAAACACAGGACAGTGTTACTTTTATACATGTATGAATCCATTAAACACAGAACAGAAAAGTGTTACTTTACCGTTTAAATTAGGTTAGATTAGTAAATAAAGTTAAATATTTAAATAAGTTGTATCATTCTTATTTCATTTGAAATAAGTACGACGCATGGTGTACGTAATATGACGTTTATCTATGTCTATCTCTACGCAGAGAAGTCGACACCGTTTTAAACAATGCCTGTCTAACAGGGATAGACTGTACATCACACAAGGACAGATAAAATATTTAAAACACCACGGTGCGACACCTCAATGCGCAAGGGTTACTTCCCAGTTCCCGCTCCTTGTTTTCGCTTTGCGAACAACACATTATACTCAAGACCTATTCGGTGCAGGGTGCATTTTTCTGGCTTCTATTATTCAAACTTCACCTCTAGTTTAACTTTTAACGCGTTGTATTAAAGGCGACACTCGCTTGCAGCGAATGAAACAAATAAGTCACCGCCACCTGAGCAAACGGAGCGGGGCCCACAACAGGTTTATATCAATTTTCTGCCAAGTGCGTCTGGAACGCGAAAAACACTTTACTCTTGATTTGTATCGTGTTTCAAAACAGTTTTTATTGTAACAGCGAATCACATACGCATGTTTTTTATTTCATAATTTAAATGCAACATTTTTATGTGGAGTAATGTTTAGTTATTTGAGGAAATATCAAATGCAATTAGTGAAATACTAATATACTAATACTACATGTCAGTAATGAGTGTTAAACTCTTTAGATGCTAACGTGTCATCACTATCGCCAATCTTGCGGATCTCGGTATAAATGGAAAAACAAGTATATTGCTGTTTGGTCGTGTAATTCGGAATTTCGTGGGTTTCGCTTGTACATATATTAGCTTAGCCGTGTCTACAATGTTATATGTTGTATGTAAACCAATCTTGAAAGGTTCTGTTAGTCTTATAGCTGATCTAATCTACAGAGTAAACAACCTCAATATCCCGTGAAGGCAAGCGTAGGGTACGTTCTTCAGCTATTTTTCTAGGCTCCCATATTCTTTAGCATCTCGACGTGGACTGGAATTGAGCAAACAAATAAAAGAGATAATATAATACCACAGACATTCCTTACGTAAGTTACTAGGGTCTCCTGGGATTACATTATGAGTTCTTTCTGTGTGTTTCTTTGCATACTTTAATTTATATGATGACAAAAGAACCAATTAAACTTGCAATATACATTTAAATACCTTTGTATTACGTAGTCTTATGCATATAAGGAAAAAATCTCTTTCATTGATATATAAACTTCTTTATTAATACCCACTTTTTAAACGGAGAGTTTGTTTACATAGAAGTAACAAACAGTTTGTACTTTTGGGTTTCATGTAATAAAGTGTGAGAAATGTTATTTATAATTTAAAATGCAATGCCATTTCCGAGTACACTGCGTTCATACAACAACAGCAATTAGGTATTAGACTGTACTTTTAATACATGATTACCTACTCATTTACAATATCTAAAACAGAAAAATATGTTACATTCATTTCGTCAAAAATAATACAGCTTTGTTAGAATCATGATGCCACTATATATAACTCCGTAGCCAGATAAATATACACGACTAGAAAGGATCTCATTTCAGCAAATGCAAGCGTGTTTCAGCATGAACCGGCATTGTTTGGGTAAACCAAGTTTGGCGACGTAATATGTGAACAAATCTTATTTTTTTATTATCATGTAAAATCTTCCTGGATGTTTGATCGATGTTGTCACTTAGTATGTGTCTAAATTAAAATAACAATAATATGTATGTTATGTTGTATTTATATAATGAATATTCATAGTAAGTATCCAATAAAAAATCGTATAATTACAGTTAATCCAGCGAGCAGTTAAAACAGTTTTCCGTCGTCGACAATTATGCTTTGTTGGTTGTTGTCGCAATTGAAACTTTTTTCGTCTACAGCCATCTGTTAAAACGTGTACCTACAAACTACCTCTCGTAGGAATAAAGTTGAAGGTGTGCATCAGCCAATAGTCGCTTGTTACCTTTCATTTTTGGGACGTATTCGAGGGAAGCGATTATGCTCCCTCGAAAGCGGGGAAATACTTAAAAAGGAGCCAATTGCACACATGCCGGTTCCCTAACATTTCTAGTCCTGCTTTTTACTTCGCGTTTTAGTTAGTTGAAAGTCGCTAAGAGATAATGCTTTTCTGCTGTCCTTTTCGTATAGTTGAAGTTTTTCATGGCAGCATTTTATGAAGCGTTTTGCAACTAAATGTGAAATAAAATAGTTTTTTAGCTACTTACGACTAAGAAAATGTTGACCACAATAATTACATGACAAGCACAAATATCCTTCGTTCAACATAACTGACAAGAAAACTAGTTTCAGTGCGCTCAAAAGTATCTCAAATTATGCTACATGCGAAATTTTACCTGCTACGGGCTATGCTAGCAGACACCGCTAAGCATAAGTCTTGAAAAAGACAGCCATAATATCCACAAGTGCCTATTCCACGTTTGAAAAAAACACTAGCCACTAAAGAACGCTAAACCAGCAAAATCAACAGTGCGTAAAAACAATCGGCGAAATTAAGGAACCCCACGTATGTACCAAAAAAAGCTGCGTCCGCCGCACTAGTTAACAACGACATGGTCGAATTACAACACGAAAATAAAATTGCAGTGTACTCGTATTTCCTCTAAATATTTTTACCAGTCGGTTCACGGCCCAATTCGGTGCGCTGTCGCCGCCATTGAACAAGCGGCCTTAATTGAAATCGGAGTTTTCGCCTAATCCGACGCCTGTGGGTTTAATCGAATATTTTCGCATACGTAGTTGAATCTCATCTTGATTAGATACGTGATGATTGCTAGATGTTCTATCGTTTACGTCGTAGATAGTACCTACTCGTAGGTTTGTGATTCAAGATGGGTAGTGTTTATACGTATTTTTTTTAAACCTGACTGTGGCTTTATAGGCCGGGCCCAATAAAGCGAAAGGGGTGCGCGTTATTTAAATTAATTATGGTATGGTTACGACACACAGGAGCCGACTTTATCATTCGTTATTTCAGTAGGTAAAGTAGCCATCAAATACATCTGTACTCTTCAAGGTGCTCATACATGGATGAAGGCTAAATTCTTGTCACATAGTTAATATGCCTACATTTTAATGGATTGCGTTGTGACACGAACACTACCCATATAAATGGTATTGGTAACATTATTGTCACAACGGAATTAATTAAAATGTAGGCGTATTAAATGCCTCAACTATGTGACAAGAATTTGGTCCTCACCCAAATATCTAAACATGCACTCTAAAGCCTTGACAACAGAGTCGTGTTCAGATACATATTTGTGAGCACCTTGTTCGCTCCAATGATGAATGGCGATTGTACTATTGTAACCTACAATTGCTGAATGTGGCTGTGAATTACATGTGAATTAAATTTCAAGTGCTCTGCGTACCCCTTTTAGGAATACAGGCGAGGCGTGTGTTTATTTTAAGTAGTTAACGAATTAAGGTTTTCGTACATATTTACCCATTACATGATTAATTGGATACACATTTTTTACACTTTACATAATCCACAGTTTTAACGAGCTTTCAGAACTGCATGAGGCTCTCAAGCTATGTTGCATCAGTCTATGGTCTCATAGAGCGAGACATGTTATTCAATTCGCAGGTAGTATTTTTAATGTGTGTTACCTCAGAACTCCGTCGTTAATGAACCGATTTGAAAAATGTTTTCTTTGTTTGAAAGCATATGCTTCGAGGTTGGTCCCGTTGTTACCAGAATCTAGTTCTGATGATGGGATCCATGAGGAATTGAGGGAACTGCTCAAAAATTCAAGGGAAACATAAAGTGATTTTAGTATTTTCGGTAATAAATCAAGCATTCAGAAAGTAGCATTTAGTGAACGAGAACTGATGAAGAAGACCACGGATGGTCATCCAAAACTCCTAGTGTTTCATGGGTGGTATAAGATATTTCGATGAAGATACGGAAGCGACTATGACTAAGTCAATTTGAATGGTCCTGATGTAATGTCACCATCAACCTGATCTGGTAATTGAAGCCGGAAGGTAGGCAACGGAACTCCGTAATAAAACAGTGTAGCTAATCCGTGTTTGAGCTTATTGGAATCGTTATGAGATACACTCTGGTAATGATTTACTAAAAAGTGTGAAATAAATGAAAAAATTAATCAAAAAAAAACCGACTCAAAAAACACTAAAAAGTAAAAAATAATTACCTTACTTCTAATATATCTCTTCTTATTCAACAATGTAGACGTACATATGGTAATTTTTGTAGTCGGTCTCATTTCGTCAACTTTAAACAATTTCTTTGGATGGCACCGGCTTGATTATGTAAGCCCTTGAAAATTGGGCGGATTTTTGAAATATATGTATTTGGTAAAGGGTTTCTGTAGAGTAATTGTACTGAAGAGTGTTGATAGGATAAAATGCCCTTTGGCTGTTATTAACTGAACATTAAATTTGAGCAGCGATTGGTCTATTTAATTAACTGATGATTTAATTTAGAAAGGAGGCTACCGTTACTTTGTTTAATTTAACTTTTGACGCTTTTAGCTGTTGAAACTCTCTTTGATGTATTCACGATATATTATGTAGTCAACGATGAAGTAAAGTGTTATAATTAGCGGGTTCGTATTTTACTAACTAATAATTGTTTGTTTTGTTTCAGGTACTGACTGAATATTATGATTATGAGTTAAGTCACTTGACAGTAAAACATTAAGGATGGATTGCACTAAACCATCTGTTATCGTAAGCTGTGACCGCTAAATGTATTTTTTGGAGATTTTGACAAGTCTCTATGGAGTGACAGCTGCCAACGCCATATTTAACGTTAACCAGTCTGTAATAGGGATGATGACTCATGTTACAATTTATAACATAGTAGGGTTATATGGATAAAAAACCATCAATTTATGACAATAAATATTAAATTAGACAAATGATTCAAATCATAAAAAGTTATCGGACTATAAAGATTCGCAAAAACGTTATCTTTTGTTTATTGGGCAAATGTACATTCAAAGTTACCAATAAAATTCTCATGTTTCAATAAAAAAGGAATCTTATGACAGCTATGTACATAAACGCAATATTTCACGACTATAACGGCAAATTTCCCTTTTGTCACGTATGCGTGTGAATCAGTATGGAGCGTTTTCAATACTCGTCAGCTGTGCTGTACTTTGCCTCTCATTTTCGTCTTTTGTGTTACTCTAATTGTATTTGGTTCCGTACAAACATTCGATCCTCTCTAAAAACTGGTTCGACTGGCATCAAAGGGTTTTTTTTTATCATCATGCCTATTGTAAAGGGTGCAATCCGCGCTAAAACGCATATTAGTTCTTCTACCGTACGTCTGTAACTCCATAGGACGTTCGCCTTCACACTGACGGAGTTCTAACTAAAAACCTACCATATTTTTGATGTCGACAAAATAATCATCAAATTTGTGATTTTTATTAAAAAAAAATAGCTGTATTCATATTGGGATTACAAATAAAAATCTGGATGTGACTCGAAATTACATGGCCTTGGCAGCTACAGCTTAATTTGGTGTCATACTTGCGTCGTTTATTGCATAAACCAGTAGCTAATCATATTCGTGGGCACGGCAGCCCCCAGGAGACCGAACAACGAAGCAACTCTGAGAGCATTACAAATGATTTCATAATATAATGAATATGGCTCTTCCCGGCTGCCTGTTGAGGCTTTATGAGTCGCTTTGTTTAATGTTGGTACTAAAAATAAAATTAAATATTCAAATATTATCGGGTTATTAACAACAAAATACCACTCTTAGAGTTTGTGAAACTTGTGATGCTGACATGAAGCACTCTGTAGCAATCTTCGAAAACACACTCAAAGAGATACTCCGACCGTTGCAAATAGAAGGACGTAAACGCCATATATGCCCTGCTAAAATACGCTGTTTTTCGAAAGCAAGCCCTGCTGTGGCCACAGATGCGACGCGTCAACGATGACGCCGCATTTACGAAGTGCGCTCAAACGCCTACCTCTTTTGTTAGCGATGTTTTCAGCTGCAATCCACAGCTCTTCAAACTTGGCACAATGTCAACTGTTTGCTTTCTTAACCTCTTATCACACTCAGCTGTACAGTTGCAAATAAAACTCTGCTCTGAGCAAAATAAAGTTTACATTTCAAAACACTGCTCAAGACATACGAGGTTACGGAATTAAGTTGCAGTTATGCTTAGCTAGAGATTGATTTGAGATGTCGTTGACATTTAGGGGAATTAACCGGGTTGTGAATGTTTGACTTTTGTTTTGTGTTATGGTGAGCTGAGGTTTCATTTTTAATCCGTTTAGGGTGACATCAAAGGGCTCTCTTTTCTATTGAGATTGTAATAATAGCTCTAAATAAACATTCAACAGTATTTGGTTTCGAGAACCGTGCTTTTAATGATCTTCTTTTGCAGTTACCTAATTTTATTCAGACTTAGATCAGTTCAATAATAGGTAGTGATTATGCTTATATATATACCCCCGTGTGGTTGCCGGGTAAGAATTGCGCCACCCCATCTCTTCCCGTGGGTTTCGTAGGAGGCGAATAAGGGAAAATCGGAGGGTGGGCAGCAGCATCCTTCGATCATTACCACCATCAAACTGCGGTCGCCAACCCGCTTGCCAAGCGTGGCGACTATGGCAAATCCCCCCCAAGGGAAATTTTTTTGGGGGAGGCCTATGTTCAGCAGTGGACGTCTTTCGGCTGAAATGATGATGATGATGATGATGCTTATATATATATAATAGTATATATTTTAAAGACTATCGTTTTATAATATTTATATAGTTTATCCCTTTGTAAGTTCATATACAACACACGTTTTTATAGTTCTATCTACCTACCACTTTTACTTCAACATTTATTTACTAACACGTACCTAACGCTACAAGCAAATTAAAACCCCTTTTTTATTTATCACGTCTCATACCTATTTGATGTCCACTTTTAACCCCTGTTTCGGTTACCTCTTGAAGAAAAATAGGTTTATACGTAAAGGGCTCCATCCCTTTTAAACACCGCTACACGTATGCCAACAGTGAACAGTGAAGGGTTAACAGTCTGCTGCGTAACAGAGGGTGTTCTCGAAAAAAGATATCCATACGGTGGGTCACAAACAGAAAAAAATGACTACACTTTTTTAATTTATGTTGTTACGGTGCACCGGTTTTAGTGGGAAATACATGAAACATAAATACGCTGAATACTGACTATAGGAACTCTATGTGACGTATGGAATCGGAACATTTTTGTTATTTGTCACTCGGTGTCACATAAAGCTAGATGCGTATGAAAGTGAACGATCAATTTCAATACAATAAAAGCGGTTTTGTGTAATATGACGAATCGGTTTGCTAAATCGTTAACCTAAAAATACTAGAGTATTTATAGTATGAAATCATAAGAACCCTATTAAAAACGTAAATCAGTTTTTAATGTAGTTTTATACATCCTATATTAGATTAGTATGTCAAATTTAGACCTTATAAGAGCCCTATTGAAAAAGTTTTACAGGCATTACTCTTTCTTTTCTACCTTTTCAAGTGCCTGTCAAATATTATTATTAAATATTTTCTAATTCTGTTTTAGAGATGCTTTGAATTTACCTTGATCTTAGATTTTATTCAGTTTCTTCTTACCAATAAAAGCTAACTTGTCTGAGATATTTAATTCTGAAAACTAGGTAAACTTCACTGTAAATTAAACTCGAATAAAAATGGTATGGCAATGAAAATAACCTACAATCTGTTTAGTATTCTTTATTCATGAACCGGCCTAGCTAGCTTAGCTATTA
This sequence comes from Epiblema foenella, assembly GCA_963556455.1. Taxonomy (NCBI): domain Eukaryota; kingdom Metazoa; phylum Arthropoda; class Insecta; order Lepidoptera; family Tortricidae; genus Epiblema; species Epiblema foenella. Next base: position 7,089,207 of record OY747113.1, on the reverse strand, counting down.
CCTACGTAAATTAAAACATTTAAAGAATTGATATACATATTGCGCTCAACTGTTACGGTATTACATGTTTTTGGCGAGAAAATACTCCGAAAATCCGCAATAACCTACTCAAATTAATCAATTTTATTGAAACTGCGGCCACGGCGTCATAACTCGTCAAGTATATTTACGGCTATTTACAACTTCCCAAACAAATGGATAGGCTTTTGCTGACGCAGTATAAATCAGTCTAGTTGGCGATATCGACCACTGGTCCATCAAGTTGATAAATGCATGTAACACGAGTCTCTAACATCCCCATGTTGGATAGTGGATAAAGGCACAGAAAACCACTTTGGCAAGTGGTAGTTTAGCCACTTGCGAAGCTTGCTTGCTTGCTTTACTAGACGTACCTAAAACTAAGGACTCCGACTTATATTCAATGTCAGAGTTGTAAGTATTAATCTAGGTAGAAATTCTGTTACTTGGTCGTTTTGATTTATTATTCCGTATAGGTAGTCTATTCATTCAGAAATTTAACAGTTTTCAGATAGGTACCTAGTTATTTGAAAAAAAGATCTATCTAGGCAGTCACATCACTGTCGCTGTCGCCTATCACATTTTCCCTGTGTATGTACAGTGGGAATCAGCATTTTTGCAACAGACAGTCAGCTTGTCATATTTTGGATAAAATTCTAAAACGTCGTTTGAATAATTTATACTCGTAAGTTGAATGCATATTTATTTTACAGTAAATATGTATCCAAATCAAAGAAGTAATATCACTTTGAAAGTGCGCGCCTTTCATTAAAATATCGAAATCGACAGTAATTACACGATTAACGACATTGTATTGCGTACGATGTTGTAAAATCCTTAGATTTCAATGTGATTTACGTAAGAGAAAGGCGCACTACCTCGGTGACTTCGGTCGCGACACTCGCTGGTTACAAAACCGACCGACTGTTATTTTCTCACGTAGCACTATAGCTGCGAGCTATGGCGAACATAAAGCTACCCGCCTCGGAATACTTTTAAGTCGATGTGCTATCATGCAGATAATTTATCAACGTTTATCTTGTGATTTTTTACCACTAAGTGTGGGGTAAATGTGAATAGATGGTGGTGTGGTGTGTTTAGATGCATTTTATTTATTCTCTATCGCAGGGTAGAGAAAAACTCAGTCATGATTTGTAGTGCTTCATCACATTAGAATCGAAAGATTTGTGTAAATTATTTATTACATATATATTTCCGGAGACAATCCTTACTAAGTATATATTAAAAAAAGTATTTAAATAAAAGTTAAAATAGAGTGGTCCCACGTTGGGCGCCACTACAATCTGTCAAAATAATTACGGCAAGACCCAAAAAAGCACTTTCCGCTTAAGAAAAGCAGTGAATATTATGACAAAGGTAAATTACTTATAATCAGATGAAACGTCGCCGGTCATGCGATCGGAACCGCCGGGTCCGACGGGAATGCGGGAAATTCCGAAGATTTCCATCTGGAATTAACCGCGCTCTCGATACTTCCGATTGGATCGTCCCGAGCATTGAGCAACAAATAGCTATTTGCAACTTTCCAGTCATCAATGAATATAAACTTTGATAAATATTTTAGTAATATCTATTCTACTCTTAACAAACTATTTTGTTAAATAGTTACTGATGTTTTGTTTGTTCCATTTGTATAAATAAAATGAATAAGCATATATGTCCCTTATACTTATTCTAATTTAGAAGGCAATTCCACCCAGGAGCGATCGTAGCCCAGTGGCGCCCCGCTGCGGTATGCGAGGTTAAGCAACGTCGGCCGAGGCCAGTTATTGGATGGATGACCGCTTTGAGTGGTTATTAACTGACCGTTCCCGTGCTTTGGGCGGCACTAAGCCGTTGTCCCGGCTGCTGTTAACGGTGTTAGGATAACGCTAGGAGGATGATGACGTAAATTGCACCCATATATTTGTCTTTATAATAATGATAAAAAATGGGTTGAAAATAAGGTAGTAAAAATTTAACAACTTATTTTTTATCTTAATATTATATCTACAATACATCTATTTACTTAACGTAAATGTTCCCATATTTTAAGTCATACCGCCCACTATGATTCGTTAGCGTAAATTCGCTTATTAGATAATGTTTTATCGCTTATTTTTTACTGTGGCTTAACGTTCATTTTGAATGATGGATTATTTTAAAAATAAATTTCTTGTTTTTTTTATTAGCTAAATAATTTGTAATTAGGTAATTTGTGATTATCGTAATATATTATCAGTTTGTTAACTTCATAAATCTTTATTGGCAAGTCAATGAAAATACTCGTATAGGTTGAATTCCTGTCTTCGTTTCAAAATACATTTTATCTATTAGTTGAAACTACTCGAGTCATATGTTAGAAGAGCTTGCGCCTAAGATGGTTAGTTAGGTAGTTCAACTCATTAGACTGGCTGGAGTTCGGATGTTCCCCTGTATTAATTACCTGTTATAATTATACTTTGAAACTAAGCCAAGGAGAGAAGACAACACTGTGTATCTTGTAACGGAATAGAGGTGTAGTTATTTTATTGGTATGATATAATATTTCAGTAGGTTAATAGATAAATAATCTCTGTCACAGATATAGGTTAGGATCAATTTGATTTCAATGTCTTCCATTTCTTAACCACCGATGCCCAATGCAAAAGAGGCGTATTATAAGTTTCATAAATCTGTGTCTGTTTGTGGCGTCGTAGCTTCCTAACGGATGAATCGATTTGAGTAGAGTTTTTTTTCGATCAATAGTGTTGAGGACGGAAATGGTTCTTATCAGTGTTTCTTTAATTTAATTAACTTGTTGACATGTGATTGTAACGTGATAAAATATTCGTGTGCGTCAGTTTGAGTTCGAAACGTAATTAATGTATAGGTAAATATCACAACTATCACATCGAATTTTTCTTTTATCTATAGGTCCTACTCTGTAGCACGCGTTCGTTACGAGTATTACATTATGATGGCCACAAGCAACGACCTTATGTTGCGATGGCCGGGTGGATCGCGTGACAAGGAATAGATAAAGCATTGGGTTTTATCTGTCACCAATAATTGAAAGAAACGAATTACGCTTGCTTTTTGTTACACAATAACTGTTGTTATCATAATACGTTTATATTAACATTGCTTGAACTCTACACCGGCGATGAACTGTAGGAAAATAGTTGGTAAATATTCTTTTATAGTTACGCTACTGCTAGTTGTATTGACTTAATATTAGTAAAAGTCTTTAAATGCACATTCATTTACGTCGTTGAAATTATCTTTCAGCGACAAAGCGCATTCTAAAGGGAGCGTATATAGGGAACAGACAATACTCAGAGGCACATACATTTTTAAATCCAACCTCCTATTCAGCTCTTAACAAGAAACTCTATTCTTGTGCCTAGATTGTGCATGTGCATTGTGCGGGATTAAAACCATCCCGGGATACTTGGGATTCCCTGAAGGGGCCCGGTCTGAGGTTTAGGGGTTCGGCGATTGAATGTGGTCGCCGTGGTGAGGGCTGACCAGCAGTACGTTGAAGCGAGCCTCGATTAACTAAAGATACCTACTCGACGTATTACCATGATATGAAAAGGACGTATGGGCATTAAGAAAACGCGGATTATACACCGTTCTAGCGCACTTCTCGACCTACGAACACGATTCTAAAAGGTATTATCAGCATTGATGGAAAGCAAATCAAGAACTCTTTTCGCGCGGTGTTTCAATAGTGATGAATTGTATACCTAGTATGTGGGAAATTGATTTAATGCTTAGTTATAGGGTTGAGATTTATATACTGGTAAGGAAACAGTTAATGGCTATTTCGAAAATAGTGTTTTGTTTTACATCAATCTATTTAACGAAAATGGTGACGAACATTAATGCGCTGCGCTCTATGGAGCAAATAAAATCTTAGTTCTTGAAGTAAATACAAGAAGGAGATGCCGCCAATTTTAAACCAACTTCCGATAAAACTATTAGACACAACGATATAGCCGAAAACTTTTGTACGGATTATAGTGATAAAAATTTTAATACACCGTTTATTGAAATATTCGGCATCGGCTCATTTCGAAAGGGTTACCATTAATGCAAAGGGCGACACTTGACTTCCGGCCCCTGCGAACGAACACTGTCGAAATGTTAATTTACCGGAAATTAAAGCTGTTCCTACTTGCTACCCTTGAATTTACTCTTATACTCATGTATTATCACTCCAGTGCAGCTAGGGCTTAACAACCTTACTCTAACATAGACTTCTAGATCGTTCTTCCTTTAAGATAATGTATTTGTAAAAGCAACCTCATGTCTGATGTATTAAAGTACAAATTTAGAAGTTGCAGATTTTACGATGCATAATTATGACGATATATTTAAATGTTTAAGCACCCGGCAGTGAAGTGGTGGAGCAAATGTCATGATCATATGAAACTAAAATTATACATTATGTATATGTATACGACTATCTTCCGTTCTCTTAAGACAGTCATAATGTTGGCTCGATGTGCACGGAAGCGAGCACAATAGAATGCAAAACGAAATACAATTGAAACGCTCCATTATTGATACTAATGCTTTCCACTACCAAGGTAATCCATTTAAACATGATTAAATCATGATCAGATGCGACGGGAGCGGTAGGTGTAATTAAATGGAGGTATAGTGCGGTATTGTTGCGGGTAGAAGGACACAGGAATGAAATGGCAGGATTAAAACGGTATTCCGATTATTTAGCGCCTCTACTCGTATTGTACATTCCAAGCAGACAGTGACGTGCAATGACTAACATAAAAATAGTACTATTATAGTAAGTGAGATAATATGAAATGTCATTCATTACTTTTTAAACCTGAAATATTAACCGTTTTAATTTATATTTAATATTTATTTTTACATAAATCACTACACATAATTTAATATTTAATCACATCGTCTTCTTTGTAAATTTAATTCTACCCTTATCTGTGCTCTCTGATGAACAAATCTAGGGTCTCATCAAAATAAAGCCTGAATAGGCTTACCGTCAAGTAATTTTAGGTTTAATCGCTGATCAGACTGTCAGACTGTAAATGACACCGACGGAAACTGGCAAGGGAAGCTGGTATATCATTGGTGCCTATCATGTTACTATGCACGTTAATGATCCACGTTAGTCGTAAATAAATAATAATTATTATTATTATATCAGCGATGTCACGAGTTCTCAGAACCATAGTCGAATCTCGTCCTTTCTGGTTTAATTTTTATTTTTTATTATAATGTTTTCGTGATTCATACTACTCATTTTGTAATTATAACGTTTCAACCAATATTTCTAATGCCGTAATTGTTTTATGAACCGTCCAAATATTTGGTGATTTCATAACTGCTAGCAATTTGTGCCGACGTTGCATGAACAGACTATTGATGTGTTTGCATCACAAATAGCGATGTGTGATGGTTATCTACTAAACCCATAAGCACTGGGTGATTGGATGTCAGACTATCTTATCGGATCGTCGATTCACAATGCACCTCTTGGTATAGGTATTGTTCCGCTACCCGCGATGAATCGACCACTCACAGTTAACTGACCGTTCGTGAGCCTTATTGCAACTGTATAAGGTCTACTAGTAGTGATTGTAGCATGTGGCAGTTTTGTACTAGGGTATTAGATACGCTATAGATTAGATTGTACAGTTGCGACTACACTGACTGTTATAGACTGAACAGGCTCATATAAAGCAAAACAAAATGTTAATTAATTTGTATTTAGTAGGTGAAAACTTACTTACTGTGGAAGTGAGTAAGGAAGGTCGCCAGAGCCCTCGATGCATTTTGTTAAGAGTGATGGACATGAACTTGCCTCTACCTGTGAGTACAAAGAATTATCAAATAATTAAATCGTACCACCGTAGTATGATAAATAAATATTAGGGTGCAATCTTGCGCAACTCGAACTAGTCCCATAGTGTTATGGGTAATAGATGACGATATATTTAATAAATATAAGTACTTAAATACAAAGAAAACATCCAAGACGTAAAAACAAATATTCATTTATTTATTACAAATACGAGGCATTACAATATTACACAAATACATCGAGAAACTAGACTATTACATAAGAGAAATATATCAAATACAGCTATTAAGTTTCCTATCATCCATCATTACGCAGAACCTCAGACATTCGCAGCAAACAGATACCTATCTCCATGCAAACAAATCACATTGAGTTTCTGCTGTCAGAAGCTTTCATGCCATCCTCATGTGAACCCAGGACCGCCAGCTACGTAGGCATGACAAACGGATCGTCAAGTATAGAAATAAACAAAAGGTGCTGAAATTCCTCTTATTTAATTGGTAGGTAGAAGATTAGGTTGAATAAGAAAACTAAAAAGTTTCTCTTTTCACCTGTTTACATGTATTTCTCAGATACCTCAACATGTTAAAATAAGTCTGTGTAAGACAGTCGGCACATTATGTAAATTCAATAGCGCCATTTTCTTTTTTGTCTATATGTAGTATGTACTCGTATAGGAAAGCAGTTAGGATCGGGACTAACCGGGAAATTCAGGGTCGGAAGAAAAGAAAGGCAAACACAATATGCTGAAGGTCACCCCATAAAACTGAACTAACTTTTCGTCCCATTTTATCTCAAGTCGATACTTCATAAAGTTCCAAAACATGGGTGACCATCGCCAAGTAAAATCGTAAACTTTGACATGAAATCAATGGGAAATGACACGTTTGAGTAAGCACTTGTTCCACTAAAAATATTTTCACATCTTGATTATAAGCTACTATCAAATTATAAAGGGTCATTCATTAAACAATAGTGCAGTGAGCAGCTGAAGTACAGCGTAGCGCGTAAGTAGATATCAAAATGATTTACGCGTCTTTATCATCGGTAATAAGAGTGTGTTTAGTTTATTTTGAGCATCGAGCTCGTCCACCCCCTTTGCTACTTACACAAAAATAATTACAAGTAAGATATGGAGAGTTGTAATGAATATTACTAGAAACTTCTTATTTTTCTTTTAGTGGCTTTAAGAGGCCCTAGATATTGTTTTTCTAAACTGTCATTTAATTAAAAGCAGTCAAGCAGGATTAATATCAAAGTCACTCGTTACGTTCGTAAAGAGTGCATGATACATAAAAAAGAGTTAACGATGTTGTTTTGATTGTTTACTGAACATATTTTTTGCTCGAGTCTTTTTATTGGGGTTCGGTCGAACGCTTTAATATTTGGTCGTAAAAAATTATATCGAGTTTGTGAACGAAATTCTTTAGCTCGATGTTGAACGGTGTTATAGGGAGCATTATTTGGGAAAACTGCTTTCGTGTTTGTAGGTAATGCTGTGAAATGGAGGTTAAATCTTGTAGATAGTTGTAGATTAAATGGAAATAATTATTCATAAGGTAAGGGATAAAGAATGTCATAGGGTGATCTGATAAATTTATTGCAGTATACGAAAAACTAAAAGTTATACTGATATACGGATGTTTCTTGTTGAAGGAGTTAAACGCACCGCTAAACATGAATTGAAAATGGTTTTTGAATGTGTGATTACGTAATTTGTGTGGAATACCTTTTATGTGAACGTCGATTCTACGAACCCTACAGTATACAACTGGCCTTATATATGTTTGAGGGGTTTCACGCATTGGGGCAGTTAATTAAATTTCAGCGCGTCTACAATTTCAGCAATGTGCGGCAGGTGCCTCGGTTTCTGCGGTATTACTTGCATAATTCGAGTTCTATATAGTAGTTGTATTGTACAGATGTTAAACAACTGTTAAAGATGCAGTTGAGTCAATATAAACTCTGTTATCGCGAGAAATGCACATGTTAATGTTGATATGATAATGATTTTGTAAAATTTTGACATATGATGATTAAGATGTTATATTTAAATTCAATAGTTTTGTTTGTATACCTGAAAAGGTAGAGTCTTGGCGAAACTCTATGTGTAAAACTGTTTATTATACCTGTAATGTAACCCAATTCTCCCAAACAATAAATCCTTTTTTTTGATAGTTATTATTATTATATATTTTAGACAGGCAGCTAACGCTGATACGTCTAAATCATAGTTCACTTGGTACTGGTTAACACTGCTTAGATCTTAGTTTGTCAAATTTGTTTTTAAACTGATTAACACTGTTAGCGTTCACTACTTCTTAAGGTAATTTGTTCCATGCGTTTACTATTCTATTAGAGATTAAGTTCTTGCCGATATTTATTTTAGATTTGTTAGCTGACAATTTAAAGTTGTGTCCTCTCGTGCGTGTGTTTATGTTTCGAGTGAACAAGTCGCTCAGCTCTGGACAGGCATAATAGTTATTTAAGATTTTATAAGTCTCAATCAATTGTCCACGTTCACGCCTTTTTTCTAGTGTTGTCAGGCCTAGGTTCTGTAGTCTTTCCTCGTATGTCAATGACTTTAGCTGCATGGGAATTTTGGTGAATCTTCTCTGAACCCTTTCTATTATCTCAATATCTTTCTTGAAGTAAGGGCTCCATATCTGAGAACCATATTCCAGAATAGGTCTCACATAAGTTTCATTATCAGGGTCGCTTGTTTCGGGTGTAAGATATGTTAGACCAAAAGTTTGGTTAGCCTAGTTTTATTTTAAAATCATTGGCAGCATAATTATAGACTTCTATGCACTATGCAGTTGTGCACAACGCGCATCTTTACTGACTGTGGTTAGGCGAATTTGATAAAACAGGAATAATGGCTTAATCTGAGATTAAACGTCGAAATTGTGGACGACTTGTAAATAAATGATTATTTATCTACTTAAGTTATTTTTACAACAAAGGAATATCACAGCGAGTAAACCAAAATCAATCTACTTTGTTGGTACTAGGCAGTTTAATCATAATTCCGATCATAGCTGCCTTATTACGTACCTACTAACTATGTACAGGATGTGTTTAATCTAGACTAACACAGCCTAGGCGGTCACGCCGGCAAATCCTCTAAAACAACAATACTGTAGTTCAACGCTTACCAACCGCTTACTTCAGGCAAGTCTGTATAAGTCGAACCTCCGTTGCATATAGTTGTTACGTAGCTCTGGCTCAACATATACAAGGGTTTGGTGAGATTAGTTGAGACTGATTATGAATCGCATAGCAGCACAGGATGCTGTGTACACGTGTTCAGATGTACCACGGATTAGAAAGGCGTTTGCTGAGCTCATACAATTCGTAGACGATTTGGCTACGCTTGTGCAAATATATACTAATAAATGTCAACACTTTCTACGTACTAAATAGAAGAAGGTATGAATTAGTGGCATAAAGATAAAGTTCTGTAAATTGTACATAAATAAAATCACCGATCTAGATCACTAAATCCACCAGAAAATGCCACACTCCTCGTAATTGCGTACTAGTTTCTAGTTTTCTCCTTCGTCCATCCGAAAACAATACCCTTTATAAAGACATCGTACTATCATAGAGCCGTTGTCAAGATGTGTCAGCGTGTTTAGTACCTAATTCTATTTTGTCACCTGACGTTTTGATACAAAATCGATTTAGAATTCTTTGTAAGTGTTGATATATGAAATTAAATACTGTTACTTTTTTATTCTGACACATTTTAAACCCCCAGGCATTATCGTTCATTTCGCGCCATTAAATCTTCAAATGCAGGGACAAGATGATAAATCATGTGACCCCGCTGTTCAGAAAATCCGCGTGTCTCTCTAACGATCTGCTGTGTTCTATTAACTTCCCTAAAGTGCAGAATAGTTGAAAATACACAATTTTTAATAGATACTACCTTTGAGGTATCACAAAATAAATGAAACACTATCGAATCGTGTTGCTTATCACTATATGTTTAGCCATTCACTCGCTTTTGACTACTCTGGATGCCCTACGCCACCCTTATTACAAGGGGATAGAGGTGAACCCAAAATTTAAATCAAGCGAGTAGTTATAGCTTTTTGTCTGCTGAATGGAATTCTCTGATTATTTACTTTCGACTTTGTTATTCTACTTAATTTTTTTTACTAACATTCTAGGCGTAACTATGTTATTCGTTTCCTCTTAACAGATGCTCTCGAATGATAATTTAATTTATTTTTTACTTAGCATTTTCATTCATCAGACCACCATAATGAGCTTCCTATCTGAAGGTACTTGCCGCGGTATGCATTAGTTGAAAGACTACTAATAATTAGACCTCACTTCCTTTGTCACTATTATCTATTCGCTCCGCTGGACCGTGCAGAATGATAATCTTATTGGAGGGGCTTCTGTGAGGGACGTGCAAAGAGTTCCTTTGTTTAATGTAGGCGGTTTGGATCGAACTTGGCACCTTGCATTGTTAATGCAGCAAGTAGCTATAGAAGTATGGTTTACAGAGAAAATGACTGGTAGAAATTAGAAGTTTTTGTGGTACATAATGTTACAGGATACTATTTAGTAACCTGACACAAGAATAAAGTTGAACAAAACAACAGTGAAAAATCACGTCCAAATTGATCCAGTAGATTACAGTGAACATACAATATCTAACGGAGTTTGCTTTAAGATAAAATTTATCTGTCGATGGTGAGAAAGTGAAGATAAATAATCCAATACTTGTAATTGGATTATTTCTCAGGCACGTATCCAGAGGGGGGGAAAGTTGGGATTTATCCCCCCCTCCCCCGAATATACTAAAATACTTATAAGTGTGTAACTAAACTACGGACGGTACTTCTTTAAATTATAGTACAGTGATTACAGCGATTTTTACACAGTTCATGGTTGTTTCAACGTTTGCCCCCCCCCCCCCCCCCCCCCCCGAACCAAAAGTCTGGATACGTGCTTGATTTATTCAGTGGTAAGTTGGATAGATCCAAGAATATATATTTTTTTTTGAGATGAGTCCAAAATATTTGGCGATTAATATAAGTTAACTCTTTATTCTGCAAATAGGCCACAAGGGCACTTTTACATGTCAAACTATTAATTTACAATTTAAGAAAGTCTAACTATAATAAGTTAAGCTATAATTACAGAATGAAAAAAAAATAATTTTGCCTCCAAAATAATTTAAATAAGTTAACTCTTGATTTCAGTAAATGGTTTTATTGTACTACGGTTGTGGCGCGTATATAAGCGTAAGACCGGCCTTTAAAAACCAATACGAAAAGGAAAGTTCAGCAAGGCACAAGACTCGTCTTCTTATTCTTATATGAAAAACCATAAAGTACGTATTTTCTAACTGTTGTATTGGCACAATACCGACATAAAGTCTAAAAGGTGCAGTTGTATGACTAACACGAACTAGCCAGACGAGTAAGCTATTGAGCTTAGCAGCTGTCATCTACAGGCCGGCCGTCTGCATAACTCAATATCAGAACTATGCATGCACCCTTTCAACAAGCTGCTGTGTAGATATTGTATAGCTATGTGTATGAACATTATACGACCATTATCTTATATGAAGCCCTAGGACATGCTGGGGAGAAAGCGTATAGAGCTCAGTAACGCGATGGCTGAAGCAATTTCGAAATGCTTCAATGCAAAATGTGAAAAATTGCTGTCCAAAATGAGAGACTACTACAAAAAGTACGGTTTTGTTTAGTCTAGTACTTCCATTTATGAATCGTTTTCAAGAAAAGTGTACATAGCTCTTAACTACTTTTTAACTGGTTATTATGTGTTACGGAAATATGTCGTAACACAAAAGAAGCCATTAAAAAGTAGTAACTATATAAATGGCTACTTAAACACACAACTAAATAAACTTTTATTGAAAACTACTCACATCTGCTTTGGCATAGGCTCTCTCGTCAACAAGTGATCAAACATACTCTATATAATAGTTTTAATTGTACCCAATAACAAGTCAAAACAGAATACCTTTACATTACGGGTACAAAAATAAACTACAAAAATAGTAACATTTTAGCACGGATGAAGTTGTTGCACAAATAAATGGTATAAATAGTGTTTCTAATCCTTTGGCACTTCGTGGTTCCAATAATATCCATAAATTAACAACAAATTAAAATAATAATTTCGGTAAGTATTTACAATAAATGGGCAGTAGTTTATTGCGGCTTTGCCAGTTTCATCAGACCATCGATTTAGGCGCCACAGCATTATTCAAAGATAACTATACATACATGACTACATGTATGGCTAACTAAGATGGCTGGCTATATAACGTTATTGAAAACTTCCCCCGCAAATATTTGCGAACGACCATAAATTAGTAACTTTCAACGCCCAAAGCTTTACAAATGTATCGCGAAGGAAATACTTTAAACTGTTAAACTTGGTTCTTTGCCTCATAATTAATGACAGAGGTTTAATTTCGCAGGGCAAAACAAAAAGATAATTGGATCCAATTAATTCTAGCTCTTTTCCAAGTGGGAGCGAATTCTTTGGTACTTTTAAATAGATTATCGAGACAGACATGGCAGGTAATAATTTGACTGGAAAACTTGTTGACAAATTATTTGTATTAAATTGTTGTGCGTCAACTAACTACTATTGTATTTCAACCTGTTATTTAAATAAAAATAAAATAAATAAATAAATATTAGAGGACAATCTTACACAAATCGAACTAGCCCCACAGTAAGCTCCAAAAGGCTTGTGTTATGGGTACTAGAGGACGATATATTTAATAGATATAAATACTTAGATACATAGAAAACATCCAAGACTCAGAAACAAATATTCATGCTCATCACACAAATATTTGCCCTGACCGGGATTCGAACCCAGGACCGTCAGCTTCACAGGCAGGTGCACTACCCACTAGGCTAAACCGGTCAGTTATTTATTTAGTAAAGAATTGGAAAAATTAATTGGTTCCATAAAAAAACAGGCAGTCGTATTTACATCATTAGGTAAATGGACATTATAATATTTCCAAATCTCACTTTGATGTGAGTGTGTGTGACGCAAAGCGACTGTTTATTTAACTCGTTAATATTTCTTTCGTTCGTCGCATTTCATTCATTTATTGAACGGTTCGTTCTTTCAGTTCAATCGAGTGATTAAGAATGCGCGCTGCCCGCCGCCGTCACTCACGTGGACAGTGATGTATTTAAGGATCCTTGCGGCGAGATTTATTTCCAATCATTTATTTCCAAACATATTTGCTTCGACCTAAACTATTTCATGTTCTCGGACTCATTAAATCTGTATCCAGCAGTCTGTAGATGTAGCTGTATATTGACCATGTTACGACCGTAATTGTAGTTGTCTTTTAACTAAGTTGCGGTTATTTTTTATAGGGATACCTTTGGAAAACCGTTTAAAGTCCTATATCTAATAAAGATTAAAATAATCCACCGACTACATGCAAAAAGTCGTGCCGTTAAAATTCTCATTTAAGAATTTGGTGATCGATTTTTGAATCAAATACCCACTTGTATTAGGAGCAGCTTAGTTAACAATGTGATAGTATATTATGATTAAAAGTCCTGTTCTGTGAATTTCATTATTTATCGCCTATTTATCTTGTTTTACAGCATGTGCTACTTGATATAGTCGGTGGCGAAGTGTCATTACAGTCACTGCCAAGCTATCTCGTATTGTTTTACGGTATTTAACTCATAAAAATCATTGGCGTGTTAAACGCCTGAACGCCTTATCATAGTGTATAAATTGTGTAGACTTAGTGACATGGTAATTAGTGGGAGTTCATACATTTTAATTTTTCGCGGCTGGCTGTAAATGAGAGTAACAAGTGTCTAATAATCAAATTGCAAACAGGGCCTTAGTTAAAGTTATACTTAAAATTGTTTAAGTTGGCCGCATTGTAGCGAATGAATTCGTTCAAAAAATGACTTTATCGTTAAAGCTAGAAGATTTAAAATCCAATAACCTCAATTGTACTTATTGTTTCAGGCCGCCTTGTGCGCTGACTACAGCGTGCCAGTTGACTGCGTAGCGGCAGGCCCCGCTCCCCGACCTAGCTCGTTCCATGAAATATCTGCCCCTAAAGTAAGTACCAAATATTACATCTTGCATCATGTTTTTCTACTTTATACTCCCAGTTTTGTCAAAATAAAATAAAAAAGGGTAGATTGATAAGTGTATTTGATTGGGGTATTCATTGGTTCTAGAACGATAGTGAATTTCAGGGGAATAACATAATAATAAAGGTAGCTTCATTCAATAATTGAAGTACAAATAAAAGATGTGTGTGTCATCAATGATTAGCGTAGCAGGACTGATAATCATCTTAATTGCGGCGGACATAATACTACCACACCACTACTACTAGTATATATAATTACTACTACTATTAGTATTATAGTAACTATGGTAAGTGAAGATAGAGACCACGAGGCTTACTTCATATCATAACTTTTAGTTAGTTTTTTATTCACGCAAAGCTAGAATTTCTTTATGGTTAAAGTTGAGACATTTCCCTGTTTTTAAAGACACTTATTGTTTTTCTAACTCTTGACACTGCACCTAGAACGCGTTAGCACAGCAGAATACATCATATTCGTATTCATATTAAATTCATAAATTCATCATTTATTCATCGTTAAGGGTCGGTTGCACCAACATACGATCACAGGCCGGTCATCGTCAAATATGGCGCCGGCAGCTGTCATCCCATAGAAACTTGTCAAACTTTCCATACAAGCAGATTTTAACGAACACCGCTTACGATTACAGACGGTTTGGTGCAATCCACCCTAAGTGTGCTTCCCTTAGCTATTGATTTAATAAATTGCACAGATAACTACAAATGCGATAATCACTTAATCGCTTGATTCATAACATACGTCATCTACTTAGTTCATTACGAGGGTAAACATCGTTCTTGAGTGGACCGGCTGACTCACAAAACTTAAAAAGGATGGGGCTTCCATGTTCGTCACGTCACGCGGACGACTGACCGAGTTCGTTGTTCAGATATGCAATTCACAACCTAGATTTACTCGTCTCACCATTTAGGTAACTTAGTTTAACTTGACCCTGAGATCCCTTACTTTTGCGTTATCAGAGGTCGGACTTTTACTGGTTTGCTCCAGGCGAGTAGATAGGTAATGTGAATAACATGGCAGATACAATCATCCAAGTTGAATGACTCTGTGACTCATATTGCGGGGCATTCTTCAAAAGGTCATAGCTTTTCTGTTGCAACTTATACTTGAACGTTGATAAAAAATGTAATGCGTATATTATTCGAACAACTAAGACTAGAAATCAGTTCGCACTTAGTACGCATAAGGTTATCGGTTAATCTCGGATTAAGTACTTATTCCAGTTCATATTTAAACTGTCGAACTTGCACATTTTTTAAGCTTAGGTACTTTTCGCGAATCTGACGTAATGGCCGCGGAATCCATTTTTCACATGTTTAGGGTTCTGTACCTCACAAGGAAAAAACAGAACCCTTACAGGATCACTTTGTTGTCTGTCTGTCTGTCAAGACCCTTTATCTCGGGAACGCGTGGAGGTATCGAGTTGAAAGTAAAACCATATAAAAATGAAATTTCTATTTATGACGCAAAAATTGTATATTTCGACACTCTCAAGGGAATCAAAATTTATAAGACCAGTATACTTTCCCTTGATCTAAAATTATGGAATTTGGCAAGTAATATACACTATGAATACAGGGGAAAAACTAAAAACTATGCATTTGTAATTCATCATCATCATCATCATTTCAGCCGAAAGACGTCCACTGCTGAACATAGGCCTCCCCCAAGGCTCGCCATTTAGACCGGTCCTGTGCCGTTCGTTTCCACCGGATTCCCGCGACCTTCACCAGGTCATCACTCCACCTTGTCGGAGGCCTACCGACAGCTCGTCTTCCGGTGCGTGGACGCCACTCAAGTA
The DNA here is from genome assembly GCA_963556455.1 of Epiblema foenella. Lineage (NCBI taxonomy): Eukaryota > Metazoa > Arthropoda > Insecta > Lepidoptera > Tortricidae > Epiblema > Epiblema foenella. The sequence goes on along the minus strand of OY747113.1, from coordinate 7,073,387 downwards.
GTTTCTGGCCCCATCGACCGTCAGTCCTGCGAGCAATGTGCCCCGCCCACTGCCACTTAAGTCTCGCAATTTTGAAGGCTATGTCGGTGACCCCAGTTCTGCTACGGATAGCTTCATTCCTAATTCTATCACGCAGAGAAACCCCGAGCATAGCTCTTGCCATTGCTCTTTAGGTGACCTTGAGCTTTCTTATGAGGCCCATCGTTAGCGCCCATGTCTCGGATCCATATGTCATCACTGGCAACACACACTTGTCAAAGGCTTTTGACTTGAGGCACTGCGGTAAATTGGACGAGAATACACTGCGAAGCTTCCCGAACGCTGCCCAGCCGAGTCGGATTCGACGAGTGATCTCTTTCTCGAAGTTGGACCTACCTAACTGGACTGTTTGTCCCAGGTATACGTACTCGTCAACAACTTCGAGCGCAGAGCCGCCGATTATTACGGGAGTTGGTACAACATGGGCATTAGACATGACCTTCGTCTTGTCCATGTTCATTTTCAGACCAACTCGATCGGAAACTCTGCTGAGATCAACGAGCATTGTACTGAGGTCCTCCATGGTCTCAGCCATGACTACAATATCGTCAGCAAATCGAAGGTGAGTGATGTACTCGCCATTTACGTTGATGCCTCGTCCTTCCCAGTCCAGAAATTTGAAAGCATCCTCCAGTGCAGCGGTGAAGAGCTTCGGAGAGATCACATCTCCTTGTCTGACTCCCCGCTGCAGTGGAACAGGCTTTGTTTCCCGGTCCGACGACAGGACGGACATGGCATTTGTAATTAAATCATAATAAATATGTAACCTACAAAGTACGGAACTCTCGGTGGGCTAGTCCGACTCGCACTTGTCGGCTTTGTTCATTTTAATTACTCAGTTGGCAGTTAAATGTTGTGTATCCATATTGCCGCTGACAAATTGCAGAGACGTCAGTCATCTGAGACCACGGCCCTTGCAAACCACGTCGAAACGTTATTCCAGTTTGATCTAATTGGGCATCAGTATCATAGAAGCATCAGTCAAACGCTAATCAATTCTGATAGTTAGTGGACACCACTGGTGACCAAAGGGCTGGCAGCTTCCTCGCACAACGCATACGCATTGCTATACAGCGAGGAAATGCTGCCAGCATCTTTGGTACCATGCCGCGGGGGGACCCCTTATTTTAAATTATTTATTTTTAAATTCTGATAAACATTTCATACAATAAGTTAAGCGTAAATCAGTAAAAAGGGAGGACGACAGTAATATTGTTTTCCCGGCATCTAGCAAACATTTTCCTCAAGACGTGAATGTTTTGCCTGAGGATTAATGTTTCGGTACCTAAATAAGACAGACTTAGTTAAAAGTCGTACGCGTGAAGCGCGTCAAACCAAACGAGTCGAGAGTTTTTTTAGTCATAAAACTTCTGCAGACTTGTTTCTATGACAGCATAGTGTAGAGTAACAAGTTGTATCATCAAGTAAAAGTCGTTGCAGTTTGAGCAGTCGTAACCAGTAATACTCTTTATTGAGAATTTTCTTGGTACGCTACAGGTTTTGTGACAAATTCTTGGAAATTAATTTTATGAATCAAAAAGCCTATAAGGGTCGCTTCAGGCATTCACTACTGGAACCGCATATATGCGTTCACGTTCATAATGATATTAATAATGAACCAGTTAACGTGACTGATCGCGGTACGAAGTTTGAAACTTGGAACCTGAATCTGCTTGCGTTGTAGGTATTATTTATTCGCTGATGATTTTTAGTTTCTATTTATTACTGTAGTATCTATAATCGAGAGTAATCGAAGAATAATTGGTTTAAAATCGACAAACATTTTTAATCCCCGACTGTACACGCATATAAGGGTGGAGTTCTGATTTTTGGACTAAAGCTAAGACTCTTAATTCGTCTAAAAGTTACTCATATAGATTTTATGACAAATTTTCATTTCACAATGGAATCAATGAAATTGTAGACGAATTGAAGTGGTTCAAATTTTTTAATCTAAAACCGTTATATATTCTAGAATTACTGATGTGTTTACACTGTCGCTTAAAAAGCGTTTCAGTTCCTCCAAGTTTATTGAATTACCACATTTATATTGTTCATTAGTGACAATACTATCCCGTGTTTGGAATATCTCAGACTCATGATTTAAAAACATTAGCATCTAATTAAGATGTATCATAGCATTCAATAGTCATCAAGTTAATCATCGGCTTAGAACAATTGGTTGAGGCAGGTATTCAATCCCTCAATGAGTCAGGATGAATAAAAATGAGTCAACTGTTAACTGCCGCCCCTACTGTTGGTCAATGCTCACTCTCCGTCATCCTGTTTGGATACACTTGCGAGCATAAAATCGGTATGTCAGGAAAAGGAAGCAAATGAAGACATAATAAAGCGTATTGTAAAACAACATATTCGGTGGTTTTTGTTAGCTAGTCTTCTTTCTTTCTTGCGAGAATATCTGAACGTAATTTAATATTTAATTGAAGTTTTTTTGGTTCTATAAATATGAATACATCTACGTGTGATGAATGTAGATTTTTTTTATTGCATACTCGAGGGATGACTTTGGGGATAAAAATATTAAGTATCCTATGTGTTAATCCAGGCTATAAACTCGTCGTATACCAAGTTTCATCTTAATCCGTTCAGCCGTTTTTGCGTGACTGAGTAACAAGCATCCAAACATTACAAAATTAGTAGGATTTATTATTCGATCCACTTTTTCACCTCTCTTAAGAAAACTCGTTTCTAATCTTACTTGAAGGAGTTTCCGAATTAATATGTGTACACACCTGCTTCTTCTTGATTAATTATTTAAAACCTCTCAAAACTTTAAATTCTCTCAAGTTCGACAACTTAAAACAAAAAATCACTTCCAAATAATTGTATTGTATTGGTTGATCCAATTTCTTTGTCCGGAAGTGTAATTAGTATTGGGGGTGTGTCATTTGATTGCTCAGCCTTAAGCGTAGGCGATAATGAGTGATGACAACTCGGTGCGTAGTTATACATAATTATTGAATAAGCGTTTTAACTGTCATAACTATTATGAGTACAAGTCATTGTTTCTGGTAGACTAGTTGTCTGCTAACAACATCCGTTGCTAGTGAAAGAAAGACTTATGTGTCATTGACTCCTATTGCTTTCTGTCGAAGAAGCGTGCCATCAAAGACACTGTTTTCATGTTTTATTGTCAAAGCACTTAGCTCTAACTGAAAATAACCTATACCTAACTGGTCCTATTGATTCCTGCGTGACTTTAAATTAGTAAGTACTGAGGGTGAAATAATTGCTTATATGTCGGACATATAGCATTCGCCCTTTACCATATGTAGGTGCGAGAGGGACGAAAGCTATATGTCCGACATATAAGCGATTATTTTAGCCTCTCTGATATCGCCATATAATGCTTTATTTCTAGGCCGGCCGGCTTAACATACAAATGACAAGGCCCATCCTTAAATGTCTAAATATAGGCGCATGACCGAGTAAAGCCTATACGTGACCTGTGTGTCACGCCATAAGCAGACGAGAAAGTACGCCCGGGTGACATCACCGTGAGGTGGGCTTTTATTTTCTGATCACGTTAATAAATGTGATCCATTGATCGGTGAGAGGCGCTTCTAGGAGTGGGTAGTCTGTAGGTTGCGATTAATTTATTTTGTATGAGGTTTGTTACAGACTTTCGTTATAATGAATGCCATGTTGATTATAATTTTGTGCCAGAATTTATTTTTAAAAGGTACTTGTATATATTATTATAGGTATTTCTATCCATGAAATAGCGCTCAAGTCTTAACTGTGCTGGGTGAAACAAAAGTATGTGGATTTAACGATTCCAAAGCTTGTTTTATATTTGTAAACCATCAATTTTGACAATTCCACTACAGAACACAACTTCCCCAAAAACTTCTACAACTTTTTGTTCCCACCAACATCCTACAAATTTCCCGGGGCTCGTTTTCCGAAAGTTACAAGGCTTTTAGACACCTTTTAGTACAAGCGTTTTTATGTAGGTTAGGAACGGTTATTAGGTCGGTGTCGGTGCATAAAATAAAAAAAAACTTTTACACTCGTCGTCGGCGTCAAAAATATGTTTACGTTTTTGCACTGTATTCCATTGTAATATGGCGAAAAATGTAAAAATAACTTTGATACGAACTCTACAGAAACGAGACTGGACCATCTTGTAAGGGGACGACGCACATGCGACTGACGTTTCACAAGTCTATATTTCAATTATTATTTATTTTCGAAGCTCAAAAGGGCGTGTAACGTATGCGCAGTGCGAACGAATTCAATGCTCGGATGGTGGAATTGTTCAGGACCAACGGCTCTGAATTGGGAGGGTTCGGCCGATATGGCGTAGTAATTGTTTGGCGTAAGCCAGTAGCGGAGAGTATGGCTTTTGTAATATAAGCATTCGTCAAAGTTGAGATCAAATGGCGCTGAACGTCAAATTATAATTTATTTTATTGTACCTATTTATAAATTAAGTGCAATAAAATATATATTTTTAGCTCGAACAGGGTCCGGTGGCAGAATTAGGACCAAATTTCCATTTTTTTCTAAAACCGTTAAGCGGAGGTTCGAGAGCGGGGTCGCGTTCCATTTTTAAATTGCGCGGGTTAATTAGACACGATGTCGCAGTAGACAGATCAACCACGTTCGTGTGCGAGTAAGCAGAAGTATCCCTATTGGTCTCCCAAAGGGCTAAATCCACGATTAAAACATTAACAGCCACTTCAAAGTCCCAAAGTGACGGTTTGGTGTGCGCTGTCAAACAGAGGACTAATTGGACCCTATGTTGTTAAAAATGATCGAGGGCAAGCCATTACTGTGAATGATGTTTCTTATCGGTATTTTTCATCTTATCGATTATTTCCTGCCAATAACTCGAAAACATCCTGCCTACAGTTTTTACACATGGTTCCAGCAAGAGGCGCCACGCGTTACACTACTAGCTAGGGAGACCCTATGGTAGCAGGGAAGCGCTACCGCTTCTTCGTGATTTCTTCCCTAACAAATTGATAAGCTGTTTCGGTGCCATCCCCTGGCCACCCAGGTCATCGGACCTCACCTCCATGGACTTTTTTTGACTGTGGTCAAACTTACCTCAAAAGTAATGTCTATGAAACAAACTCAGTGACCCGACTTCACTTCTCCACGGGTGAGGAAAGATTGCAAGAGTGTTTCCGACGTAACAGTCAACATTTAGATGAAATAATTTTCATGAAATAAAACCCGCATCTCGCTTTTTTATAACAGGTATTTATATAAATTTATATGTTTTTCATTATTCAGACTTTAAATCCTAATTCTGCCACCGGACATCCTTTATAAAAGATAAAGACGATTAATAAATTAAAAAGAAATAACGAGTCCGTAACATCAGTTAACATAAGTAGCTAACAATTGATTGTTTCTGTGTATAGTTTGATGTGATTTGGGGATAATAAAAATCTCAAACTGTAGTTGTTACTTTTCGATAAGATAAAACTAGCGTTATTCAAGTTACGTAACATAAAGTGTAGGTATTGGCAAAGCAAGGAGAGTTAATAATAATAATTATGCCAAGAAAACTTCTTTTGTATCATAAACTTAAATTGCTCTACAGTTTTAATGTTTTATTTTTTGCTTTAAGTCTCACATGTTGCACAATTTTTTCGCTACCAAACCCTGTAGTCATTTTAGTCACTTTTTTGTTTCCGCTCAAAGCCGTACCAACCGACCCTCTGCCGAATGCTCTGACGTGCGCAAAACGTCAAATACAGAACACCTGCAGCGGGCACAAAGTGAGTCATTATTTTCACGTGAGCGTCACAGCCCATATGTGACCCAGTTGGGCAGATAGGGAACACCTATGAGTCACTGATAAGATAATTAACGTCGTGATAATGTAAAAATAAGCAACAGTAGTTGCCTGTTTCATTTGACCCATAGACATAGGTCTAAATAGACGTCGCACGTAAGTACAACGAGAGTGGTTCTAGTAGAACAAGTTTACTTACTTCAAATAATTGCTTACTTTAAATAATCTACTTAGTTACATGTCCGTGATTAGACCTAGAATTTTCTTTGACTGGACAAACTGATATGAGACTGGTATGACATTTGTTGCCAGAACGTTCGCTTTCACGCATGCAGTCTAACGTGTAAGAATGGAAGGCCAACCAATGTCATACCACATAATAAGATAGGCCTCTTAAACATGTGCATATAGCACGATTATTACATACTAATCGTGTTAGTCATCGCGGAGGAAACCATAAATGTAAACAAGTCATTAAGTAGTCGTAAACACCTGATTAGCCGGACGCTAATTAAAACTGCTGCACTGTATATTGAGACCAAGCCACAGCATGATGTGTAATCAGGCCCTTTGACTCGAAAACTGACTAAATTAATTTGAGGAGGACTAAATTTTTAGGCCACAGTTAATTCGTCTACAATATAATTGATTACGTTGTTACACGAAAATTTGTCATATAATTTATATAGGTAACTTTTGGTTCTCACCCAGGGAGTAGGAACCTAATCTCGATTAGTAGGAAATCGAACGCTTGTTTCCAACATATATACCTCATCCTTAGCGTGATCGGGGGCCGGTATTTGGCTTAAAAAAAATTACGTGTTCTCTTTTATCCGGGTATATCCTAACTTTTATGTCTCTGGCTTTCAATAACAGAATTACAGAGATTCATGAAGAAAAAAATATCCTAGTGATACCCATTTCTCTCAATTCAGTGAAATGGAATTGTGAAGGAATGGGTATTACTAGGATATCATTTTGATAAGTCTGGGGTTCGCTACCGAAAATCCACTTTCCCATCCAGAAGATTCCCAAAATACATTAATATTTGACACATAGATATATAGTATGTATTACATGTGTGTATTATACTCATATATAGTATGTATGAGTATAAATTAAGTACACTGTTACGTTCCAGTAAACAACAATACAATTGAAATCGCATTGCCGATGGACCAAGACAAAAAAAACGTTAGAACTTATAATTAATGCTTTTTATTTTATTTTATTTTATATAAAATACCAATACAGTCACATCGACAAATTATAAATGTTTTACATGTAGTGATTTAAAATGATAATGATTTTGCAATATATTATGTAGTTGAATTGCTAAACCTTCTAGGTTCTGACGTTTTCTGTCACTACGTATTTGAAGCTTAAAAGCTGCTGGCAATTTTGAATAGTCAAAGTACTGGTTTAGTACTTCTGCGGTACTTTGCAAACTCACGAGTCCATGACTCACATTCGGGAATTTCGTAAATTAAAATATTCGCCACAACCATAACTTTCCTTATAAATCTAATTGCGTAACGAATATTTGCGCGTGATTCATTTTGCTGGACGCTGTGCTGTGATATCATTACGCGTTAAGTGCAGTAGTATCCTTGAGTTTGCAATGATCCATGTAATTAGCATGTCTGGTATATGACTCTAAACTGTTTATGATCTATCATAGAGTATTAGTTAAGTATTGAAGTAAAACGTAGTTAGATTGCTACCTAATCTAAGAAAAAAACCGGCCAAGTGCGTGTCGGATCACGTAACACCGTAAAACCTGTCTTGTTCAAATCAAAAATCGCTGAAGTCCTATCCATGGATACCCCACACGATTATGGGGGTTGAAAATTTTTCATCGGTTACATGTACTGAGGGGGGGGGGGGGGGGGGTTAATTTAATATTTTTATGTAATTTCACATCACTTTTATGGAGCGGTTCTTAGAATACATCTTCCTACCAAATTTCATAATTGTAGTGCTTATAGTCTCCGAGTAAATCGGCTGTGACATCGGTAGTAAATCGGACTGACGGTCGGATAGACATGACGAAACTATAAGGGTTCCATTTTTGCTACGGAACCCTAAAATGAATAAGGAGATTACTTGAAAGTGTATACGTCTATGGCATAGTGACTCCCCAATTCAATTCATTTATTCGTCAACATAGATAAATAAAGGTGACAATATAGTTAACATATTTTTGTCCAGTTCAGTTATAATGTGCCTTATGGCGTACGAAATTGCATGTTATCATTAAAATAATCATCCAAATAATACACCTTAATTCATGTCTTACATCACTACATAGTGTAAAACAAAGTCGCTTTCTCTGTCCCTATGTCCCTATATCCCTATATCCCTATGTATGCTTAAATCTGTAAAACTACGCAACGGATTTTGATGCGGTTTTTTTTAATAGATAGAGTGACTCAAGGGGAAGATTTATATGTATAATACATGCAACAGCATTGCACCCGTGCGAAGCCGGGGCGGGTCGCTACTAAATAATAAAATACAATCCCAAATCAATGTCATGTTAATTCAAATTCATAATTTCGATTATATGGTAATGTCGTTGTCATTGAGAAAATCTCTAGCTTACGTTATAATCTGGGAAAATACCACATTACAGAAGGCCGCAGCCATAAAAACACCACTACTTGCTTTATAGGTATGTGGTGTTTGTGGTCCTGGGGGCGAGTAAAGTCACCAGACTTCTGGAGGATGCGCTTTGTTACGGATGGGTACCAGCATTTAACCTCAAATGAATAAAGGGTCGATATCACACTTAGTGACTCTTCTGGATTTCAAAACATCCATAAGCTGCGGTATCTGTCTGTCTGCGTACCACCAACTGGACCGTATGTTTGTTTATCGCACATTTGGAACATCAGAATTTATATTTAACTTACCTCCTATTGATGCTGACTGAATAAAAAATATACAATAAAAAGGGACGACGGTATATGCGATTTAATCCCTATATTGTCTAGTAGGGGTAGTTTAGGCAGGGGTAATAAATTAGCAGGGGTCTGCCAAAACCATACAAACAAATGCTGAACAAACTTTAAAGAGTCCAGTCAAAAAAGCGACAAAACATGGAAGACAGACATTTTGCTTAACTAAATGGAAATAAATTGTTTAGCGTCACTTGGCGTCACCAACGATTGGATATATGTAAATATATTTTACTGCATAAAGAATCTTGCCATGTTACGTAAAAACACAAGGCCCATAAAAGGTCGACCATATGCAAATATAAATTCCTAAGTTCCGCAAGAAGTCCTAGCGATTATATTTGGGATTAGCTCAGTTCCTTTAATTTAGCATAGTCTACTCTTTTTTGAGAGAAGGACTTTAAACTATCCATACAGAAACCGCAATGGTCAGCGAAAAACTACTGCTTGGATAGTTACCTTTCCACGTCATAGTAACTGAGTACCGAGACTGGTTTCGAAACAAGCTTGAAACTATTTCTAATCTGGTTCGTATCTATTTTAATTAGGCTAGAGTCGAAGTGCGCCTTCACTACAGATAAGACGATTACTCAATATATATATTGTCAATTATAGTCGTTCATTAGATATTTTAGCGTTCCTATCGCGCAAACGACCTTAAAACGGCATTCGATCTACTGAGGCCGTAACACAAGTTTTAACTCAAACGCGAAAGTTAACGTTTCTCTACCCGACCGAGTCTGAATAAGGACCTTCGTTCTTATTGCTAGGGTCTTAAAGTCCATTATGGTGTGGTTTCTCGTTGTACACGTGCGGAACGGAGGTATTAATGGAGTCGGCTTCCTATAATATAGCGTTCCAGCGCTTGGAACTTGTGAGCGGTTTACGCTATGGGTAAAGGTTGGTGAAGCGCTTGAAGCGCTGCCGCGGTGGCCGACCCCGATGACTCAAGCCTCGGTAAACACTATGCGGGGCGATGAGTCACCGTTTTACACATTCGCGTATAGTGTTTGAGCAGTGTTGTCAGTCTCCAGTTGGACTCGTCAAGCAAAGAACCGTTCTAGGTGTTATAACGCAGGTTTTACTGCCAAACACCTAAGGTTGCACATCATTTTGCTTTATAAGCTGCTGTGTAACAGACATTTCGTGTACGTAGACTGAGAACAAGTTTTTTGTGAAAGTGTAGTTCTAGTTTTGTTTGTGTGTGCGTGTCACAAGTGAAACGGTCGATAAAGTTAGCGATCGTTCCGTGCCATTTGTGGATTCCTTACATAGTTTGGTACAATATAGTCAGGACTGGATTGAATGACTTTGTAACCATGCCTTCTAACAAAAAGTTAATGTCGAAGATGCGACAGATCGCGCAGTGGATCTTAGTGGTGCATGTGGTGAGTTATTTGTAGCCTAAAATTTAGGTTAATGGCTTTCCTGTTTAAAATCAGCTCTATTACTTTGAGTATGCATTGTGATAACAAAATCAATAAAGCTCCTAACGGTTTTCCCTAATATTTAAAAACTCGTACTACAAATATTATAAGAATTATTTAACTTTTATTACGCAAATCATTCTACTATATAAGCTACGTACGATGATAAGTAATCTGCATGATTGATATCATAGTGAAAAGCAGATGATATGTAAAATATGTCCAATCATAACATTTGTATGGAGGAATAAACCCGATAAGTACTTTATATACAAACAATGAGCGAAATAAGACAATAAGAGATAAAGTCTTGACTGATATTGATTAGGGAGTCGATCCCTGGGGCAGCCTTAATTTAGTTAGAAGTTCAGAGAGCAAAGTTTGCTACCCGATACGAGACTAATCTTTGTCCTGTAGCAAGATCAACGCTACCAAAATTTAAAAAAGACCTTCCGATATGTATACTTTAATTCATTGAAAAGACCTAAAAGATTTGTTTAAACGGGTCTAACGCAATATTTATGTACTTTTATTGCATTACTGCTGTTGTTTCGACACGATCCGTTTAAACAAATGTTTTAAAGTGTGTATACAAAGCGCGAGAGTTTAAAATGTTTCATTGAAAGGAATTAGAAGGAATGAACCTATGTCATTTAATTTATTATTAATAACCCGGAATTAACTAACGCATAATTTATTATGAACAACGATCAAAATGCCTAAATGATGACTTCACTGTCTTAAAACAACCTACTTAAGTATCTAAGTTGAGGTCTCGCAAAATCCAAGAACAAGTAATTTGTAACACAAAGATGTCGTGACCTAACAAACTTCTAACAGAATTCTAAGGAAGTGGGGGCCCTTGTCATAAACAAAGATTTATCTCAGCTCCATCCGGCCCTCTGGTGTAACTTAGCACTGAATGATACATTCAAACTTTGCCTTTCACAGTGTGCGGGCACTGACAGACGAAGAACAGATTAGAAAAGGAACTAATTTGATCCCTGCCTTTCATCAACATGACAATGAGGCGACATTGTCATGAGGTGTCTATTCATTGTATTTTTTGTCGCCTCTCCGTGTTTTGTTCTATTTTTGAACTGTATGAATGCGGCTTAACATATTTTAAATGCCAAATTTAAACACGTACAACCTTTTAAGGAGGTGAGTGAATTTCTTCCATAATTGCGTGCTTCCTCATTGAAACATCCACAAGGGCCTCCTCAAGGAAGCCCTCGGCCCTTTGGACGGCTCGGACTGGCAACTTAGTAATTAAGCTTATTTCCTCCTCTTGTTTTGTCATTTGAAACAATTGTTTGTCTAGCCTAGTCAAGTGGGCAGGAAATGCAGGATAATTGTGTACAGGGACCTCATTAGGGAGTTTTCGAGATATTTTGATCATATTTAAATACGCAACTGCGTAGGTATCATTGTCGATGTTCTAGAATAAATGAATAGCGAATTTTTTGTAGTTGTATGTACATGTCTCTTGGGAAAATAATGGTCGAGACAGTTGGCAGGGCTTTTCACCAAGCCCAGTATAATGAAAGCCCGTACGTGCAGCCTACGAAAGTGAAAATAATAAAAAAACTGTACCTGTTTGCGGTCTGTAGTTTGCGGAACGTGATCTGTCGGGGTGGGTGTGGCCTAACCGATGGCAATTGTCGTCTAGCAAACTCCCATCGTCACATTCCACTCAGCAATCTGTTTATGTTGTCTGAAACGGTCATGCCGCTATGTCTAATTCTGTACCCGACGACCACGACGTAAAGGAGTAAATATTACAAGTGGTCGTACCTACGACTATTCTTCGGTAGTTTAAAATTATAAAATGATATGGATTTATCTCAGAATGAACACTATTCTGGTTTGGTTGAATGACATTTCTGGCACTAAAAAGGACCATATTATTTACACATCAATCAAATTCAATATAAATGTAATTATTTATGAAAATGCATACTTAGGTACAAAATTGTCCTTAGATAAGCATACATCACGATTTATCCTTATATGTGTACCGGAACAATGTTGAAGAGGTAAATGTCAATCCAAAGTTTCCCAGGAATCTTCCGTGTATCTGCCAGTCATAAATCTTATAGCGCACCAAGTGCTAAACTAACATAAGATTACGATCTTTTTTTGTCATCCTTGTTATTGTAAACAGTCGGCGAGGTGAGTCGAGTGAGTCATACGATTCGTACAAAATGGCAACACATCTGCTAAAAGCCCTGCTAATTAGGGTGACCTGGGATTAATTATACTGTTTTAGTATGTTATATATTAAACATATAAACTTTTTGAATACGTAATCTTTAACGAGCTCTCGAGAAAGTAAGGTTGTGTTTAGCTGTCTACGCAATGAATCCTTAAATCTGTAGAGGCAACGAGCTTGTGACCTCTGTTTGTCATAGTACGCAGTGGTGATATAAAATGAGAGGTTTCGCATGTTTATACCCATGCATTTATTGATTTGTGTATTGACTCATTCTTGTCTTTTGAGGCCATACGATATTAGAGCAGTCAAAACGGGTTATTGTAAAAATTCTTTGTAATTTTTTAATAATAGCATAATTAATGTAGTTAAGTTGGAGATTAGTATCAAATTATTTATTAGTAGTGACTAATGGCTAAAAGGCGATGGCAAAAATAAAAAAGTGACTAAGATGGTTATTTATAAGCTACTTAAAATGGTACATCTATTTCCTACAAAAAATCTAAAACAACAATAAATCCAAATGGGTCACGTGCTAAAATACCGACGCAATTGTTAGGAATATTTTTGCTGTTAAATCAACGACCTACGAAATGCGGCGTATATTGACTAATTACTCTCTCAATCTCTTATTTCATATAGATTGATGGTAAAGTAGATCTTATGTCAGTTAAAACATGAGTGTTTTTGGTATCAAACGGTTGCCTAGATACGAGGGTTATAAAGTAAAGAGTCATTATTGGAGTCACGCGACGCCGAAGCTATTTTAGCCGGTATCCCTGGAGGCGTGTCTCCGGTATTAATACCGTCTGAGTCACCATCGTCTGAAGCTTGTCCCACATCCTTCATGCTCTTCGGATTACTCACGCGGGCGAACCCGGAATTATTTATATGGACTTCCTTGGATATCTCGTATATTTCCTTTGTTTTTGAGGACATACTCGTACAGTTCATCTGTACTTGTACTTGCCTATTGAGCGTGCTATAGCACTTAAAAACTCGCTAGAACGAGACACAGTATCAGCGATAAGTAGGTACTATCGTTCTGACCCTGTAGATAATAAAAGAAGATTGAACGTTTTGATAATTGTGAAAAAATCCGATGTTCCTGGTACAGGTACACAAAATCGATATTGTTGTGCTTTTAAGGTAATGTTTCAAATTCACACTACCATTGTTTTGTGTTAAGTCGATGCTAGGCGAGATAAGACGTTATCTCTTAAAATATTCAAAGTGACACGGAATGCTTAGACCTAAGAAGGTCGCTGTGAGTCACGTTACGCGGTTGGAATTAAGCAGGATCTGCGCACTTCTTGATAGCTGATCCAAGCTCATTCATCATTCTTAGAAGTCGTCAATCTGCTAGGCATAAATCTTTAATCCTTCACAGTTTAAAAGGGTAGGCTATAACATTTAATTAGGTATCGATTACTGTTTCCTCATCACGTTCTGCAGAACTGAAAGAGCGCAAGTGCATATGCACACATATGTGTCTTATGACATTATACGTCGTTTATGCTAAGTTAAAAGTTTCAGTCGAACCCGAATGGCCAGTATTGTTGCTGTTTTTGCGTCGTTTCGCCTGTCCTCAATCGTCGAATTTAATTAAAATAAAAGGGAAGTAGTCTGAAACAAATATATCACAGCGGGTGTAAGAATGTCTGAACACTTTGTAACTGACCAAGGGTTCTTCACACTTTTTTATTCCAGCCTCGGGACCAATCAATTTGTTATACTCGAGGTCAAAATTTTCGGGTCACCCTAAATTAAATAACATAAAAAATCATAAAAAGATTTTTTTTAGGGTACCTCCCCTAAATGTAAAGTGGTGGTGCAATTTTTTTTTCTTCCAAACCCCATCGTGTGGGTATTGTTGGATAGCTCTTTCAAAAATATTATAAGGTTTGTCAAAGTATTTTTTGATTCAAGAATCGGTTAGCGTGATATTAACCCCCCCCTGCCAGCTAAACGGCGGCTACCAGGCATGTGAAAAAAATCATGGTAGTAGTATATACGATGAATTTAAAAGGAAAACTATCACAGCTAAGTAGACATTACTGTAAAGGGCAAAAATATGTATACAACACAACATCTCAAAAAAGTACATCATCAGTACTAAGATCAGTAAAAACCCTTCTACGGGTCCGTAATTCCGCATATGACCGGTGACGTGATGGACGGGCAACTACGGAACCCTACACTGTGCGTGGCCCGACACGCACTTGGCCGGTTTTTAAAACTGTTGTTTTTGCAGGTTAGATGTACAATTAAATAAAGATCATGAGAGGATTAAAAAACTCTAAAAGTTTGCACTATTTTTTTAAATCGGGGACGTTATTAGTGTCCGCCAAGCTGCTCTATTTTGTGGTCATATGTAGGTAGGTAATACATTTAGTAATGTTACTAAATCAGCAATATGACGAGTTGATATTGCAATTTGCCGAATAGTGCTTCAGGGTCGTAATAAATAAATGTAATAAAAAATGTAAATCGTAAACATACGTAAATAGAATAAACATGCCTCCTGATACCGTTCGACAGAAGCTTAATATCAGATAAAGGTGATTTGATCCGACAATTTTTATCAGATTAGACAGGAAATTGGTTTGGCTGCTACAAATATTAATATAAAATTATTGTAGGTATAGGACTAATGTTTACATTACATAGAACGAGAAGCAGTATTTACTCGTA
The DNA here is from genome assembly GCA_963556455.1 of Epiblema foenella. Taxonomy (NCBI): domain Eukaryota; kingdom Metazoa; phylum Arthropoda; class Insecta; order Lepidoptera; family Tortricidae; genus Epiblema; species Epiblema foenella. The sequence continues at coordinate 7,058,279 of OY747113.1, read as the reverse complement.
ATGGAATAGTGAGCAGGAAGTGAGTTGTTGTCTACCACTCCCCCATTATGCGATACAATTGATGAATGGACAGACGGGCATGTGAGCTCCAGCTGAATTCAATTTGATCCCTTTCAAAGTTAACCCTTACGGCCCAATGGCGGCATTGATTTGAATCGGTAAATAAAATGAGTCTATCCGGCTTCAGTGCTACATATTCATTCGAGAACTTTAAGAACAAATGGCTCAGCTCGCTTCCCATTTATTTTTCGAGATCTTTTAATTAAGTAGCGGTGCAAAATATGCAAATAACGAGCGAACCTCTGTAGACATCGCAAATCAGGGCGAGGGTTCGTCGTTTAATTATGTAAAATAATTTTCATGCATAACAGCGGATCGTTAAACAATGCGCCAGATGAAGCAGGCCCTTATAGTAAAAGTTTGAATAAAGAGTTCCTCAGCCCTTAGGGCAGACCGGATCGCAGCGCTTTCTCTTATTGAGCAACGACTTTTATTTACGTATATACCTACTCGACGTCAATACGTATGCAAATTCATACAATAGGCAACTTTTGTATGCCTAGAATTCGAAAAATAACGTATTACATTAGTGCCTACGTAGGTAAGTACATTGTGTTAATACAAATAGACGCATTTTCAACTTTTAATGTTCAGATGTGACGTATAAAACGGTATGACGATGAACATTTGTTGGTAGGAAGTGGAAAACCAAGACGCATTGAAGCGGTGGCGGTGCACAACCAACGAAATTGCACCACAAAACACGACTACAAACATCGTAAACAACGCCGCGACGAACGCAACGAACCACCACACACTACTCGAACAAATCAGTTCCCTGTTGGACACAAAACTTGATAGAAATAACAAAGCTATGTTAGCCGAAATGAAAAATACAATACACAAGGAGATACACATAATAATACACCAATTAAAACAGGAATTCTCACAGAATATAAACACACTGACAGTACAACAAGAAACCCTAGGACATGAAATTCAGAAAACTAACACAAAATTAGAAAAAATAGAACAGGAACACCAAAAACTACAGGCAGAACTATGCGAACTCAAAAAACAACTACTTATAGAAAAAACCAACTACAATCAAAACACCGAATCATCAAAAACCATTATTCTGTATGGTCTAGACGAGCACCACTCTGAAACAGAGTCTGACTTATGCCGCCGGGTAGATAATATGTTCTATGATTTTATGAACATACATATAAACGGGTACATAGAACAAGCCACCCGAATAGGTAAACGGGGATACCGTCGCCCACTGCGAATAGACCTTCTGAGCAGGCGAATGACACATTACGTACTTCAAAACGCTCACTGTTTCCTAAACACTAGATACGCCGTGTCTGCCTTTTTAGACAACAAATCATTAGAAGAAAGAAAGTTTCTCAGAGATACTATGATAAAGGCTCGTCAAGAGGGTAAGCGCGCAAATATAAGAAACAATAGGCTGTATATCAACGGAATAGAGTACACACCAAAACCTAATAAATCAGAAGAAACGCAACCACCGCAAGTACACACACAACAGAATACACCGGTAACGAGCCCAGTAACAAATACACCAGATGAACAAACACTGAACATACCCACACAGTCAAACAACGATGACAACCAGACTAATTCCTTTCGCAAATGAGCTCTGCATCCTAGTCCAAAACGTTCAAAGCCTTAAAAATAAAACACATATTATAGAGTCATTTCTACTACAGAAAGATATCCAAGTAGCATGCATAACAGAAACGTGGATATCTGAATACCAGAAAGATCTAATCACAATCGATAAGTACGATTTTGCAGCCGCATTCAATCGAACCCTTCGCGCAGGAGGAGGAGTGGCAATTCTGCTACAACAAAACATCGAATTTAAGGAAAGGTCTGATATCGCTAAGCTATCAAAGGAATCTATTTTCGAGTGCTGCGCTATAGAAATTCCAAATGAAAATATACTATTAATAAATATCTACAGACCCGATCGAGAAATTGAGACTTTTTACGAATGTTTGAATAAATTACTTTACAAAGTGCAACAAAAGGAAATAAGTAAACAAATATTTATAGTTGGAGACTTTAACATAAATATGATAGGAACCTCGCCCACCGCAAATAGACTTACGGATATTATGTTATGCTATAATTTGAAACAAATTGTGAAAAAACCCACCAGGGAAGTAAATAACTCAACATCTTGTATCGACCTTATTTTCACGAACACGACAAATTGCAATATTGAGGTCAACGACAACGGCCTATCGGATCACAAAAGCGTTCTGGTCAAAATCCATAAACAATCTCGACAGGCAGCTCAAAAACCGTGGTATACCGAAAGAAGAATATTTAACGAAAAAAATATGCTTCTTTTCAGACAAGAACTATCAAATGTTGATTGGAACACTGTAATGATGCCCATAAATGACATGAACACAAATTTCCTAACTTTTCATAATAAATTACAAGATATCCTGAATAAGTGTATACCAAAAAGAAGAATCAAATTAATGACATCAACGCGTAAAAACACGTGGCTTACTAAAGGCTTAAAATTGTCTTGTATGCATAAAAGACAATTAAAAATCATTGTCAATACTACAAACAACTTAATACTTAGAAATCACTACAAAAAATATGAAAAACTCCTAAAAAAATGCGTAAAACAATCGAGAAAACTAAACCATATCAATCAAATGAAACATTCAAAAAACAAAATCAGAACTATGTGGACTCTCATAAAAAATATTACAAGCAAAACTAAAGAACGACAAAAGAAAAATATATCATTAAAAATAGATCAATCAATTGTAGAATCGCCCCAACCCATAGCAAACCTGTTAAATGAACACTTCGCAATGGTAGGTGAGTCACCGGAGCGCGCGTCGGGCACAGCCGGCACACGGTCGCGGGCGCTCGGTCGTCCCGTTATCAAGCCCACCACCAATTCAATGTACATTAGCCCAGTTGATGAATATGAAATAATTAAATTACTACGCACATTGAAAAACACAATGAGTCTTGGAAACGATGAAATCCCACCAGCATTAATAAAAAAATGCGCTGTTGAGCTGGCAATACCATTACCACGGTTAATAAACCAATCATTTAATGAAGGCACATTTCCGGAACTTCTCAAAATATCCAAAATTAAGCCAATATTAAAACCGAACGGCGCCGCAAATAACCCAAATCAGTACCGGCCTATTGCTCTCTTACCGGCCATATCAAAAATTTTCGAAAAAGCAATGTCAAATCGCTTATACAATTTTTTGGAAAAATATGACATCCTAGATGCAAACCAATACGGGTTTAGGAAACGCCACTCGACATCTTTAGCCGTCTATAAATATATGACACACATCTTAGAAAACATCAATAATAAGAAATACAGTGTAGGATTACTCTTGGATATGACCAAGGCATACGACAAAGTGTCCCACGGGATCTTGTTATCTAAATTATACGGCATGGGAGTACGAGGCATAGCCCACAAATGGTTTCAATCCTACCTGCATAACCGAAAACAATATGTACATATAGACTACCACGACAACAAAACTAGACAAATAATAGCCGTCAACTCTCCTCTGCGCCGGACCACCTGCTCACTGCCACAGGGGAGCGTCCTGGCTTGTACCCTCTTCTTATCGTATATTAACGACTTGCCTAAAGTTATGGAACCAAGTACTAAATGTGTGATGTTTGCAGACGATGTTTCCCTTTTATTAAACACAACGAATAGCACCGAATGCAATTTACAACTATCGCACCTTCTACATACCGTCAAAATATGGCTCGACGATCACAATTTGGATATAAATGTAAACAAAACAAAATACATGCAATTCAAACCTACTCAGAGAAAACCACTACAATTAGATCTGCAAATAAGTGAAAACAAAATACAGGAGGTGAACAACTTTAAACTACTGGGCATAACAATAGACTCAGGACTGAATTGGAAGGAACACGTTCAAAATACAAAAACAAAAATAGCTAAATTTATATACGCACTTAACATATTAAAGTCAAACACAAACTTTGAGTCTGCCTTGTCAACATATTTCGCTTATATATATTCAAGTCTCCGATATGGCGTGGTCCTATGGGGAGCCAGCGCAGACGCCCAAAAACTCTTCATCATGCAAAAAAAGTGCATTCGAATTCTAGCGAATATACGCATCCCGAACAGCTGCCGTCCTCACTTCATAAAAAATAAACTTTTGACACTACCATCTATATATATACTGGAAGCTGCCCTCTTTGTGCGAAAAAACCCAGAACTATTTCCAGTAAAACCTGATACTATTAAAACTAGAAAGCAGTATAGAAATAAATTAGCATTGCCAAAATCTAATCTGGCCATGTTTAAAAAAGGACCGCAGTATAAATGCATTCTAATTTTTAACAATGTACCAGATGAGATCAAATCGCAACCTGATGATGAGGTATTTAAGACCAAATTAAAAAACCTATTAATAGAAAATTGTTACTACTCGGTGGACGCATTCCTTGATGACAAAAATTTAGCAAATTATTATAAGTAAATTGAAATAAAATGTAAGCACTTAGCCTTAGATTGACATTGTACATAAAATAACAGTAATATATATTATATAATTAATTGTGAAGTAAATAGTTGATTCACCTAACTTATTTGACATATACCAGAATTGTAAATGTAATAATCGAGTTTTTAAATCTAGATTTAACATTATGGCTATTGTGTGCCCTTACAGGGTGTCATGAAATGACTTAAATTAGAAATGTAACATCTTATTGTGTATGCATGACATTACAATGTACACATTAGCAAACCTAGTTGGGTCAATCCACGGACATATGTCCCGTTACTTTATGTACGCTGTAGACAAAATATCACCTACTATGAAATAAAATAGAGTAAGGCACGAGTATGTCCATATATAAAATTATATTGACGGAGGTTTTTTTTAATCTGGCCATTTTTCTTCTTCTTACTTGGCGGTACAGATGAAGTATAATGTTAATGAAGTATTTAGTCGATACAAGCGTCACTTACATTTTAGTTATAGTGAATGTAAAACCTTTTTATATTCTTCAATTTAGGCATATTACATGCACCTATGAATGTCAAAAAACTACCACCGGTTCATAAAATAAACCTCTGCATCGAGAATACCCGGCGTAAGAACTCGGCGAGGTGTCATTTTTTCAAAACAATATACACTTACTATTTATCGTCCATGTTTACAGGCATTTTCACTGCTAAAGTCATTAAATTTTACCGTATTACATAAACTGTTACCGTGTAGCATTAATAGGTGCGTAAACACTCAAGTTTACGCGTCGAGGTGAATCTAGAGCTGTTACTTACTAATTTTGTCCTTAATGAGAGCCCATGGCTTGTGACCGGGGGCGCGGAAGCGGGGTCTCATCACGGTCTCTAATGGGCCGAAACCACCCTCGGCTTAAACAGATATCATCTCATTTAAACAGATTCCAAGACACATGTGCTGGCAAGAAAAGAAAGTAATGGCGTGGAAATGTAAACGAAACATTACTTTTAAAATGTTCTATTTTACGTGGTGAATTACTGTTGATTATTATTGAACAAACAAGCTATTCTTTTGCTGAGATCTTATAATAACGACTACCTATGAAAAGTCGTTCAAAGTGTAAGAACTGTCCACCACTTATCTGGTACATCTTTTGTAATCGGAACTTCCGTCCTTCCATCGTATGGCCACAACAAAACAAGGCGCCATAACAATTTGTCTTGGTACGGACTAAATTTGGCACCGTCCCTTGGAATGTTATCACCTCATCGTATCGTCAGTGCTGGTACAATATCTCATAATATTCTTTATGTGCGTCCCCATAAACCGACCCGTGGTAATGACGAGGGGAGGGCTAACCGACCGTTACGCTCGGATATGTGACCGCTGCATTTTATTACCACTTTACTCTGCCACATAATCGACCGTCATGATAGAGGGTTTTCTTGCTAATAGTGGTTTGGTATGCAATTACTATCGGGTTTGCCACGTGGTAAATTTACGTTAGGAGGTTAAAACTTTTCATGAGGTCATTAAAATAATAGATGCAATCTGTAATATATATGTATATCGATAGTGCTGGTTGCAACTATACTACTGTTTATTAAAAGTAGTACCGGGATACCGATTCCCTTCCTTGAACTTCGTTTGAAGTTCTGACTTAACCAAGTAAGACGAATTTACAATTAGCCACAAGTTGTATATTCACTATTACCTTTAATCTTTGGGAAATTTCATTTAATTTCATATATTTCTTGAAATAATTGTCATACAGATAAATATAAATTACAGTACATTATTTCACCTTACGGGCATGCAATACGAATACAATTAAAAGTAAAAGTAATAGGCAATGTACATGCATCATTATTCATTAATAAGCATACACAAAGATGAGGCCATGAACCCTATCTAATACTGACCATAAAATACAATACAATATTTGTTTAGGTGCTGGAAAAGTATAGCTTTAGAGCAAAGTCTAGAAGCAACTTGATTATCTAAAAGGATCCTTAGCATCAGTATTGTCTGTTGGCGCACTTTTTGTGCAAGTATTGAAACATCTTTTCCTGATTGTTGCAGGTTGAATTCATAGAGGCGTACTGCACGCCCCGTGACACAGCACGCCGGTCTCCACAGCGCAGCCGGCGCTCCCGCGAACAGCGCCGCTCTCCCGACTCCGCCCGATGGCGCTACGACACAAGACGTAGCAACTACGACTTCGACTCGTGCCGTCGTCCATACGACTACGAATCCGGACGACGATACCCGGGCAGAGAGTTCGACGGCGACTCTGGTAGACGCGTGGAATTCGACGCGGAGTCAGCAAGACGACGGGCTGACTACGAATCTGCTAGGAGGACCGACTTTGACTTGTCGGCTCCTGGTGTGTCCAGGAGGAGTCCTGAGAGTGCGCCGGAAGGTTCGGCTGGGTCTCCGCCCGAACCGGCTCCGTCGGCGCCGCTGAGGCACGAGAGGCAGGCCAGACACCGATCTCAACCTTACTACGAATCTGGTGAGTAATGCAATTTATCGATCCTGATTAAATAAGAACAATTGCCGGTTAAAAAATAAATTTTAAATTAAGTACCTACCTACCGTCTAAGAGTGATCTGCATAATCAAAATCAAAAAGGGTACTTTTACAAGACAAATGAAATGGTTATCACTAAGGCGTGTGAAATGAGTACTTGTATAACTTAAAGTCTCTTTTTATAGCTATCTCCAACGCTTTAAAATTAAATATAAAGTAAATTAAGCCTCAGAATAGTTTTAACGCGGAAACGTTTTTATGTTTGTAATAAAAAGAAAATACAAAGTGCAATAAAGAGTGTATTGTATTGTAAAATATACATTAAAGAAGTCTCGTAAAAAATAGGTGGAATTAATCGTTTGACCTAATGTTTGCTATTAGCAATAGCCGGAACAGAGTGATTATATGATGAAATTCGATTCTCTGCATCCTGTTTAGTACAATAGTTGTTATTCTACCTACTACCTATAGTAATTATTTTGTTACTAGGTAATTAAGTACCTCCATTGACTTGATTATAATACAATTAAGATAATTTACTTCATTGTAATCTGGATCAACATTAATCCCACAAGCATGACTAACAGAAGCCGAAATACAAAATAAAAATCACGTAAATAACATACCTTTGTACACTAATTAATAAAACAATAAAAGGAGGCGTTGGATTTGACGTCAAAATTCACTCGAAGTTGGAAGTGACGTCGATGTCACTTTAGTCTCGAGTCGTTTGCTGAATAATATTTGTATTCGTTTTCTATTAAGGAGTACCGCTGCTAACGCAACTACAAATTTAGAAATAAAGGAAAAATTGAAAAATTTAATCACCGAGCAAGATTTGAGCGGTACTGCTTAATACAAAATTAATTTACTATGGGATGGCGCATCATAACTGACCATTTTCAACATGATTTGAGACGTTAGTGCCGTTAATGAAGCCTGAATCTTCCGGTAGATGTCGCTGTACGCGTTTGCATAATTAAAGGAACGGTTGAAAAATTTGGGGCCGCCGGGTGGTAGCAATAAGCTCAGTTGGCTAGAGTGACTGGTCTCGACTGCCGGGGGAGGTCGCAGCCAGCGTTGGGCAAGAATAAAATAATTATTTGAATAAGAATTTGTAAGAATAAAATCACATTGATTTTATTCCCATCGAAATTATTCAAATCAATTTGGTCGGGAATAATTCGTACGTGAGAAAATTGAATGAAGATAACTTATTCTTAGTCAAATAAATTTAATAATGATATTTTATTTTAAATAATATTGCAAAAATAAAAGTGCAGTCTATGTACCCGGGACAAATACGACATATTAATTAGTAGGTATAAGGTAGAGGTACTACATAGTAGGCTAATACTAGTACCTCCTTTACATTATTACAAGACAACATTACGTCCTTACAAGACCACTGTCACATAGATTGTTACACGTGTTGTTTTTAATTTGATAATGATACAAATGCAAAATAATAATACCAGGTGTAATTTAGTTAAAAGATTCACCAAAACAAAAAAAAATAGGTTAATACGCAGAACATATGCATTTAGGAATCAAAGAGTTCCGCTGTTCAATTTTTAGTGTCTTTGTATTTTACTACAAAGTTAACTTTATTCCAAATAACATTTTAATTAAATAAAAAGTTACTTAGAATAATCCCTTTTCTAAGAGAATTATTCAGTTTTTTATTCTTTATTTAAAATGAAAGTTGCATAATTTATTCCCGTTCATTTTATTCTCAATAACTAGTGCAAGAATAGTTCTTATCCAAATCAATTGGAATAAGAATAAAATTCCTTTTTTTATTCTTATTCTTAATCAAGTTAATTTTTGCCCAACTCTGGTCGCAGGTTCAAATCCTGCTCAGTGCCTAAATTTTTAAATTTTTCCTTTAGAAATAAAAATTGTAATATTTGTATTATCACAAACGTCAAATTAAATACTTTTTGCTTGCCTGTCGCACTATGACGTTGTGACTGAACTGACAGAGGCTGCTGATAATTCGCAGTCACAACAAATACAATTGTCTTGTCCCGGTGACTAAGCGGCGCCAAAACTGGGCAAATTGTCTATTAGCGCCGTAGGGGGTTTAAGTGACGTCATTACACGACGTAATTGCTTTTCCGCGTGGATGACCGACACCCGTCACGAGAAAATTTGTTAAATTGCCGCGATTTACGTACCAAATGCCTTTCTGAACCCGTGAAAGGTTAAAGGTTAGCGATTACGCGTGTGACTAGCGATTGTTAGGACTTCGAATTTGCTGAACTTAGTAATGTGTGATTTACAGAATGCAAAGTCATCAGCTGTAAGCACTATGGTATTTTTGATAACAGTTATCAAAATCCACCAATTAGTGTTGATTACAGATGATTGGTAGATTTTAGCATCTAATACGCCCTGGTTAAATTATATGCCTAATATATTTTTGAAAAACCCTTATCGAACGATTAGCCAAACAGACGTATACTAAGAAATGTTAATATTCAATGTAACTATTGACGGAAGCAAAAAAATCTCAATAGTCTGATAAAAAAAAACGAAAAATCGCCATAAAGCAATCCATTCATTCGCATGACGTCAATGGTAAAAAGTTGGTTCGCTAGTGAGTAGCACGTCGCAATCAAAAGCCTCCGTTTATTACGTCCGGGACATTTTTCCAGTCTAGACTGTAGACCGACGACAAACGACAATAGGGCTGATTAAAACTTGCGATTGTTATGCGGTAATAGTAGGTAGGTATCAAACTTGCCTGGTCTTTAAATAATGAAAAAATCCTGTAGTGCGGATTGTTGCATAGGCTATATATCTATACTACATGATTTTTATTTCAATTTGAACCTTAACTCGTGTCAATAAGGTCATAAATTATATCTGTTATATATGGCTTCGTATGCAACGACGGTTTAAGTGGAACTAAAAAGAAGCACCGAGGCAATTCGATAAGCACCAAGAAATTCTTAGGCAGGAGCTAAATTGGCTTGACTTGACTTTTATTCAGGAACTTAAGAACTATACATTTGACACAGATGCCGTGTATGACTCGGAAACTCGTGCATGACATCATACAAATAGAGTCTCATCACAATTATTTTGCCCTTACCGTGATTCGAATCCAGAACCATCAACTTCGTAGGAAGAGTTAGGCAGAGAGCCACCACCCACTAAATTAAACTAGTGGTCAATATTACTACTGACTTTTTTTGAAATAACCAGTAAACATGTATTTAACCTAAATGCGGTCATGTGACACTCAACCTAAGGATCCACATAATATCAGCGTCGGGTCATCTACTGTGGCCCGACATTGTGCTGAGTGGACTCCTTTTTCGCACTTTAAAAAACACTACATGTAACTAGCCTAATTATGTATACGTGCCTAGATTAAGGTTTGCGAAATAAATTTTCTTTTCTTTCTTTCTTTCTTTCTAAAACTGGCCTTATAAAAATACTGGTCACTTGCAAAGTTTTCCACGTAAAGCCCGTGGTTACCTACACTGGATACACTCCGGAGAACAATGTAGTAACTAGACTGCGTCACGATTGTGCGCTGGAAGAAAGGGCCTGTTGTTTGTGAGATGAGATAGGATGCAGCACTCTAAACGTGAGCGACTTTGTGGAACCTAGAAATTTGTCTAGGATATCTTTTGAGTGACTTGCTAGACAAAAACTGATAAAGTTACAGTGGAATGATAATTAAAAATATTTCAGAAAAAACTATATTTATAAACAACAGATTGAATCTCGATGCAGTTTTAGAATTCCTGTACTTTCATGGAGGCGAGGATGAAATTCGAGAGTTGACATAGTACTAAGTACGCGACTTTGGTGATGAATCATACCTGAGTTTGAAATATTCCTTAAATTATGAAAACATTAACGAAATGTAGTCGAAAGTGATAGTATTCATTTCTTTATTTAGACTTTATTTCACTATACAAAAAAGTATTTGATAACTCTTTAACTTGTGTAATATGCAATTTTAAATATAATATGATTTAAATATAATAGAAGTATAGTTTTAATGCTTTATTAAATAAATAAGTAAACTGATTGAACCTAAAACCGGTAGGATGGTATGCCTTCGACCAACAATAAAAAAAAATGGAAAAGTAAAAAGCATTAGTGCGCGAAATTCAACTTTGCGCACGATATACAGCTACATAAACCACTTTATGAGCAACTGTATTAAAAAAAGATTCGTTACGATTTGTTCCATGTGGCGTATCTTCTCGGCTAGGGCTTAATAAATCGAGGCCATTTTCTGCTCAAGATGCATTGAAAATGTTCCCTTTGTTATGCGAAGCAAAGAACTCTCATTAGGGTATTTCCAGGTGCTTTCAAATTACATTAGCATTGCAGTACGAGCAAGTGGGGACTTGCATTAACCAACTAACTTTGTTAAAAAATCCTTTCATGTATAGGTACGGAGAGTGGTAGACGTTCTGTCATACATTGCATATTGTGAGATATGTACGCTGTTCTATTGTTTATGTTACATGATTTCCGTTTTATGAAAAAAAAAATATTAAAAAGATAAAAAGAGATCTCTGAAGGGGCGAAAAACTTATGTATAACTCTTAAAAACGAAGAATAATGATGAAATATTTTTATTTCTTACAATCGGTTGCTTTCTCGAGAGCAGAGGCACTGGCGCGCTTATTTAAATGATGGCACTTGAGACGGGGCGACCTCAGACAGAGGCCATTTGCGGATACCTTGTTATCGGTCTTAGTGCACCTGCGAAAAGCTCTTTAGTGGTTTGAACGAGTGCCACTTGGTTTTAGGATCATTCGGTTCTCACATATGAAATCATAAATATTTTTTTGAGTTCTACTTTTCATTACAATATTGTTTCTATTGTTTCAGAATCAACATCAGAGGATCCTTCATCGTCGACGGACGGGGAAGAGGACGAATTTGGTGAATTCGATCCTTTTGCGACAGCACCATCTCTGCATTCTCCCGATAGCGGCCGCTCTGATCCGCGTTACGCTAACGCGCCGCGCAGAAACCCTAGTCCCTATTACTACGGCGACCTGTTCAAAACATCTGCTGCCCCGCCACCAGCGCCATCAGCACCAACGGCGTCTACAACCTCTTCGTCTCGTGGCCCACGGTACAGGAAGTCGGCTAGTTTAGACGCACCGCACGTTGCTGCGCGCCCAAATCTCCCCAAAAGATTCTCTGTCGCCGAAGATGGCTTTCGTGAGCTAGAGCGGTCATCATCTTCGTCGGGTGAGAGCGCGTGGATGCCGCCAAGGCGCCGTGGGCGTGACGCGGCCGGCTGCGCGTGCGCCGCGCCTGAAGATGTAGAGGAGCATCGACCTTCTCGTAGCGTCTTTTACGTGCCGGCGCCGCTGCCACGCTGGCCGCAAGAGATGACTACCCGCCAAATCTACGAAACAGCTTTCGACTGTAAAATTGCACGATCAGATGATGACTTAGATGACTTCGATCGCGTTAGCAACCACCCGGCACTTTTACAAGCTGAGGAACGGAAAGTCATATCTTCCGCGTCATCCGCTTTTGAGGCCGTAGAACGTGGTGAGCCAGATTACAAAGGCCGCCGGAAAGTTACGATGAAAACTGATAGCGTACGACGATCAAAGATCCCTACCATCCGTCAGAAACGAGAAAACGAAAGCAATGTATCCGCCTTGTCTGAGGAGCTTGAAAAAGTACATATTGATGAGGAAGACCGCAATGCCTCAACATCTCAACTACCACTCCGTGGTTACACGCCGTCACCACCGTCGACAGCTCCTCTACCAACTAAATTTCAGCAGAAAGATGGTTCTGCTATGAATAGTATCAAAAGTGCTCCAAACTTGCCGCAGTCGCAACCGGCGCACCCTCGACTGAAGGACTTAAGGTTACCCGTGAAATCTCTACGGGCACGGGAAACTCCAACTAGTAGCGATGCCAGCATGGCTGACTTAAAAGGTTCTGCATCCACTGATCTCGACGCTGCACAGCGTTTAAGGGAACCTGGTCGCGAATCTCGCGATACTGATGAAGAGAGAGGGCAATCAAAAGACGGTATTTTTTTAGAGATTAAGGGCCGACCCACTTCCGATTCTGACACACCTGAATTGAATCGACACACAGGGCCAAAGGGGGTCGGTCCTATAATGGAGTTTAAAGGCAGGCCCGGTGCTCCACGTCCGAGGCGCAAGTACTCAAGCACCGAAAGCATGGCAACAAGCAGTAGCGGCGGGAGTATGGAATCCTTACGGAGTAGCACTAGCGAAGACAGGAGCAGTAGTAGCTCAGAAAGTCGTCGCTCATCGTCTCTTAGTTCACATAGCTCAGACTCCGGCAATGTCCCATTTACAAAATCACATCACATGCAACTGTCGGGGTTTGGACATCACAATAACAAACTTCATATTCTTAGTCCTATTTCTGATAAATCATCGCAAGAACCTGCTTCAGAAACATCAGATAATAATAGGAACAATAATTCTCAAAAGGTGTCTCCTGAGGACGTTGAAACTGGAAATACAATGATTCAAACGACTGTTGAAATTGTAGCGAAACCAAAAAGACGAGCGTTGCAAAACCGGAATTTATTAAATCTTACGTTCCGGCATTCAACAGCGGCCGGTGACGCCGAAATACAGGGATCTGATAGTGGGATATCAATTCACTCCCGAGAAGGTGTTGACTCAAGAAACACTTTTATCAACTTTAAGAACAGTAATACTGAAGAAGAACGTAAAGACCCGGACCAAGATCTTTCAGATCTTCCATTTGATATGCCAAAACTACGGAGACGACGTGCTGAAGCTGAGGCTGATCTCCGAACGCTGCCTTTTGATATGCCTAAGTTACGGCGGAAACTACGAGGACAGTCCCTGCAGCTAAACAATGACTTTGGAAGCGCCATTTCAAATGCATCTTCCAGCCAAAGTGTACAGGACTTAAATCTAGGTCAGTATAATATTTTTGCTCATAAAATAAATCACTTATTAGCACAAAATTTCCCCTAAAAATCCTGAGTCATTTTGTTGCCATAACTCAATCACGTCGGAAAGATTTACTTGTCAATCTTGCTACAAAGGCTCGAGGAGGGACTGTCGGCTTGCATCCATCGCTACTATTAAGTAGCTTTGACTGCTACCGCATTATGCCGATTAAGACGTATGACTTTAGACCCACACGAAGTTGCCTGGCCAATGCCTACCCAATATTTAATTTGCGTGAGTGCTTTTTGAGGGAACTTTTTCCTGTACACGCTGCAATCAATTTGTAGCTGTACAGTTGAGTTAGAAGTTTGGGATTAAGGACCATCGCGTGTTGCTTGACGTTAAACGAGATTGGGCATTTTGGTTAGTGTTTCTCGGTACGTTTTGAAGAGATAATGTGACCCTAAATCTTTGTATAAATTGCACTCGTGTTGTATTTTAGAGATTTATAATGTGTTACTGTATTTTCAGGTAACAAGCATAAAGAAAAATTGACGTTGAACTTTGATAGTGGAAGTGGTGGTTCCGGCAGTTCCAAGGGGTTGCACCTGAACCTTGGACCCATCATACCGCCAAGAGATCTCGTTGACGCTTCGCTCCCACTCGACAGACAAGGGTACGTTTTTAAATATTTTTCTGCTTATATTACGAAGATTATGATATGTAATTTGTATTTTACAAATTGATGAAGATTTCAATGCAATTCACTAATTTTATTTTTTTAATTCTCAGGTGGTATCACGGGACGCTATCTCGCGTCGAGGCAGAAAGTTTGCTCAGGGATGCAGATGAAGGTGCTTTCCTAGTTCGGAACAGCGAATCTGCAAAACACGACTATTCCTTAAGTTTAAAGTAAGTGAATTTGCGTTCTTTAAATTCTGCATGTCAATATTTTTACATATTGAACACATTAGGTTTATAGAATCTTATTGAGTCCAGTGCCAGATTGGATTATGGTCATCTAATGATCTGTTTTTATCCACAGATCGACCCGAGGTTTCATGCATATGCGAATTTGCCGCAACACTGAGGGCTACACCTTAGGAGGCGCGACCACAGCCTTCCCCACCGTCCCTGCTCTGATGCGTCACTACGTCACCGCACAAAGACTTCCAGTTAGAGGGGCGGAACACATGGCCCTATCCACACCGTTGCCCGCTGTACTGCTGTGAACAAGTCACTATGACTTTTGGAAATGAGCTGTGAAAAAACTTCTATAATAAGGATTATTTGGAAGTAGGAGAAGCTGAACCGCCGGAATCAGAACATACGGGAGGATTTATATGTTTTGTATCCTTTACGTTTTGATTGCCGAGGCCGGAAGCACAGCGCTATTTATTGTATATTAAGGTATCAATGGACCCAGTGAATATTATTACCAAAGAGTTTAGTATGTAATTGTGTAGCTATTATTTGCTATGGCAAAATGCTTAATGTATTTTAATAAATGCCCAGAATTGTGTAGTCTGCGCTATGTAAGTTTCGAGTGAAGGTGGTTTCTTTGGTTGCACAAACTACAGTTGTATTCTGCTACCTACTCAGTAATACTGCTATTACGCTAGTCTCATATCGCGGCAACTTGTACAAAGAATATTATATTATTTATTCACATATTAATCAGACAGCATTATTTCAATATGTAAGTGTGTGTTAAATAGATAATTTTAATTTATTACGCTACGTATCATTTAACATAAGCATGTACTGAAATAAGTTAGCTCTTATCGATTGACGCAAACAATGATAACCTTACAATAGTAAAATATGTTATGCTGTAACCGTATTATTCGACAAATATTTATGCAATTATAATGTATACATATACAAATTGTTTATTTACTCAACGCAATTATGTACAATCTTGTACGTAATTATCGATATTTCTTATATTTGAACTAAGGCCTAAACAAGTGACAATTATGCGTATAATTTAAAAGTAATTTAAATACATAATTTAACTAACTCCGTGACTCATTGGAATTATATTCGATGTTTGTAAAAGCAGGCGGTGCGTGCGTGTACATTTTTATGTTATAATGCTGTATTTATTATACATTTGTGAAGGTCGATATTGGACGACCAATGTCTTGTAGATCATACGTGTGGATAACAAGTTTTGTAATCTTGTTTATTGGCGCCATGTTGAAGACGATGAGAAAACTGGTAGAATATATAACTGCTAGTAGCCAAAGTAGGCACTAAATCTTGTATTATTTTGTGTGCTTGTTCTTTTAATATTCGACTAGTGTGACTGAAGCCTACATATTGCTAGGGCCTGAGGAACTGTCAAATAATAAATGCATTTCTTTGTAAACCAGAACTGTAACTTGTAAGGATACTTTATTTGTAATTGTAAGCTTACGCCAGTGTAATGTAAAAGGCACCTTAATTCTATAATTACTATAGAAAAGATTGCACATGTTATGTAACTTTCACATTGACTTATTTATATTTTTTGTTACATTAGATTAAGTAGAGTATGCAAAGCGGGCCTTGATTGATGCACGGTACGAAGTCGCATGGTTGAAGCTGTATGCGAGTGAACCATAGGTTTTTAGACTTTGCGTATAGTATAGTGGATTGAATAGATGCCACGTTATAGTTATTTCTGTGATTTTAATACGAGAAAAACCAAAAAATATTGCAAGTAATCACGAATCAAGAAATATTAATTTAATCTTGTATTTTTATTCAGTCGCTAACGTAACATTTTAAAACGTTGTTCCTCACTTTAATTTCCTGTTGTATTTTTCTTCGTGTTGGCTTGGGTTCTTTTAGTATGGTTAGTGACTGTCAAATTGATGTTGAATCAAGACGATCTCATATTCTTCCTCTGAATGCTTCAGTTACCTTAGATTTAATTTATTTAATTTGTACCTGATTTTGAAATAATATAAAATGTTTGAGACTTAAAAATTACGTTTTTAACAGATTTATTTTGTTATAAATAATTCTTTTAGCTATAGTAATAGTACTAATCTATAGTTTTGTATGGGAACGAGCGAATTTCGATGTATGTGAGACACTTTTACATGTTATATGTATGTACGTAATCAGTAAACCACCGCAGAGCGCAGCTTATGCAAGCGTGCAACTAATTGTAACTAAATAGATTTTAGTCGTACCTATTTATAAGTAAGCCTAGCATGCCATGGGTCGGAAGCTATTTTAACTTAGATATTTTTCTTAATAATGAAAACTAATGACTTACTTACCTACTGCATAATTATTATAGAAAAATAAATAAGATTTCCTGGCTCCCCTCATGGTTACTGTTAGTTCTCAAATATTATGTAGTAAACGCATACGAGTAATGGACAGTAGGATAGTGATATTGTTAAATTCTAAATTTGAAAAGTTTTGAAAATGTGTCAAATTTTTTTTTCAAAAATGACGTAGGTCCGGATCAAAATTTAGGTAAAAATTATAGCTTACCGTAGACATAATCAATTGTAATTTTGAAAATGTAGTTTGAAATTGATGAAATAAATTCATTAAAAAAATGTTTTTATTCTATTTTTCTTCCTTTACTCTATCGATCTCACAAATTCAGTAGTAGATGTACATTTTTATTTATTTATTATCCCACACTTACATCTATCTTTACAGGTTCTCAGCCTAATATGATAGTGTAACTTCTTGTACTATAATGGAATTAGCTAGTAGTAGTATTTTAACCCTTTGGACGCCAAGAAGGCCTAAATGTGTCGCGTGTTGTCGTGCCTATGGCACCAATAACGCCTACAGGTGTTACGACGTAAGTTGTTAATGGTTACATATGTGAAGTTCATATTCAATCTCAGAATGACTTGGCGTGTATAGATGTCACTGCCGTAAGGTGAAGAATGGCATTTCAATGGCTTGGCAACTTGGCTAAAACAAACCACACAAAAACAAAAGATGATGACGATGAATTGTGGTTTAGTTTCCATAAAAAGTCAAAGAGACGAGTAAGTAAACTAACTCACATTGTACTGAATCTAAGCGCTCATTTAATCCGTCATTATTCATCGCATTCAAAAATAAACCTTCCTAGTAAGCGCATTATTTTACTCAGAGAAGTTCTTGTTATACAGAAAATCTTGTTTTCTACGCAAAGGCATACTGTTAATATCATATTATGTATTTAAAGCCCCATCTTTTGGATATAATTGTGACTTGATGTTGCCTCGGAAGTGGCGCCATCTCTAGAACCATGCTGAATACATGTGGTTGACTGAGTCCCTACCTTATGGCATTTTCGTACACCGCTTTTAGTCATTCGGAAGGCAACATTAGTAATTAGTTTGTATCAAAAATCAGAGATGGAAGCTGAACCTGACGACCACTTGTTTTAAAAATTAAATATGAGTTGGACAAACCAAATAGGTTTGCTCTACTCATAGGTGCTTTCCATTAAATACCTAGCAAGAGAACTGGGGTCCCTAGGTACTGGCTACTAAATATCGTATGTGTAGTGGTTATCTGACCGACCGGCAACCGACCGGTAGCTTAGCCAAATTTACCTTCCATAAGAGCTATAGAAAGTGATACAGGGTTATATTTGCACAAATATAGTATAGAATAGAATTATTATTTAGTGTAAAAGCCGTGTACATGTTAATAACATGTCAATTAATGAGTACCTTTCAACAGTTTGCCCATTTCGGATGTACCTACGATCAAGCCCTACAACGGAACTTTATTGAAAGGGATTTGAAAATTACTTCAAAACGGTTAACGAAACAGGAACAAACATGTGATAAGTCAGATAATATCAAGTTAATTATTACATTATTAGGTATTCATACTTCTAATTATAAAGTACATACGTAATATGATTTAAATTATGCGAATTTTATAATTATGTACTTATAATTATAAAATTCGTTCATAATGAATATTTTGCATATTTAAGCGTTCAGTTATTAATACTTAGCATACGGTAAGTAGTTTAATTAAATATGTATATCTACATTTTACATAGAACTGTTATAACTTATTAAAGCTCTTGTATTTTACTTGGGTACTTACCCAGTGGTATACGGTATATCTAGAAAAAAACTTGTCTACCAAATATAATTAGAAATTAAACAGAAGCTTTTCGGCAAAGGAAAACATCGTAAGTAACTGGTATAATCTTAAAAAGATCTACTTTTCCCCCTGTAGTGGAAGACAAATAGCAGTTGCTTTCGTGAACTAGTTGCCTACGCCAAATCATGGGTCTAGGTGCCAAAACGAGCCACAGCCCCGGACTCCATTAGGATACTACCGGAAAAACGCTGGGTTGATGTTGAGAGGCTGCTCACTAATAAGTACCCTCAATATCAAGTAGGTAATATAAAACCCGACCAGAAATATACCATTGTCAAGAGGGCGCTATTATTCTCATTTATATGGTAATAGGTTAGTGATGTCAGAATAGTCGGAATAGTGTCATTTTTACATGTCAGTTCTTACGTTAATTTTGAAATGTTTTGTAGCGAAATAGTTTTATTTAATAAATAATAAATAAATAAATATTTTTGGACAATCTTACACAAATCAAGCTAGTCCCAAACTAAGCAAAGCTTGTACTATGGGTTCCAAGTGACGATATACATACTTATATAGATAAATAGATACTTAAATACATAGAAAACATCCAAGACTCAGGAACAAATATTCGTGTTCATCACACAAATAAATGCCCTGACCGGGATTCGAACCCGGGACCTCCAGCTTCGAAGGCAGGGTCACTACCAACTAGGCTAAAGCGGTCGTCAAAGTGTAAGGTTTCTCTTTTTAATATCCTTACAGACATTGCCGTAGCCAGCAAATGGCTAAGAGAGTTATAGTAGGTGACTCCTTTGGAGTTCCGGGCGTCTATAGGCTGCGGTGGCCGGTTACCATCAGGTGGACCGTACGATTGTTTGCCACCGGCGTTGTATAAAAAAAAGTATACATAAACTGTCATACTAAATTTCCGATAAAGCGACAAAGTATTAAAGTGTCCAGCTACTTATAAGTACGCCTGTACCTTAATGCCCCACACTGCTTCTTAATTAAATAAATAAATAAATAAATATTAGAGGACAATCTTACACAAATCGAACTAGCCCCACAGTAAGCTCAAGAAGGCTTGTGTTTTGGGTACTAGACGACGATATATTTAATAGATATAAATACTTAAATACATAGAATACATTCAAGACTCAGGAACAAATATTCGTGTTCATCACACAAATACATGCCCTGACCGGGATTCGAACCGGGGACCTCCAGCTTCGAAGGCAGGATCACTACCAACTAGGCTAAAGTGGTCGTCCCGAGAATTACTTTCAGAATTTTATTATATAAATTATTACTAATGTTCCGTTCTTGAGAATGAACCGTATTGGTCAATTTTTGTCATTTTTTTTTAATATTCAACGGTTTACTATTGTTCAAATAAACCACTATAGTGACACTGACAACGGTGACAGCTTATCATTAAAATTATTGTCAGGTGATTCTCATTCCAATTTAACATTTTCTTAATTTGTCCTTACCGAGCCCGGATTGTTAACGACTCGTGAGTGATTATTTCTGATTTTAACTATTTTAACAGTTAGGGGTCCAGGTATAGAGTAAACTGGAGTCAACAATAAGTTTAAATTGCACTCTGA
This sequence comes from Epiblema foenella, assembly GCA_963556455.1. Taxonomy (NCBI): domain Eukaryota; kingdom Metazoa; phylum Arthropoda; class Insecta; order Lepidoptera; family Tortricidae; genus Epiblema; species Epiblema foenella. The sequence goes on along the minus strand of OY747113.1, from coordinate 7,037,600 downwards.
TTTCCTTAACTTTCACTTAACGTTCGGACTACTTTAACGATGAGAATCACTCTGTGATCTCGCATGACAGACTGCAGACTCCCAAAATCCGTGTTCTATTCTGAGCTTGCGGATGGGAAACGTAATCATGGGGGGCAGTTTCTGCGATACAAAGACGTATTAAAACGCCATCTCAAAGCTTGTGATATTCCTGTTGAGCGCTGGGAGGACCTTGCATCGATGAGGCCGGAATGGCGTAATAGAGTCCGAAAAGGTGTAGCTTCTTTTGAAGAAACTCGACTCGAACACCTGGACCATAAGCGCCATCTACGGAAGACTCGGCCCAAGCCCTCATATTCCTACACAAGAAATGATCAGGGGCAGTTATACTGCACACAGTGCGACCGAACATTTATATCCAAATTCGGTTTTGCGAGCCATATCCGTGCTCATCAGAGAAAGTTGTAAGGGTCGCCGTCGTCGGATACGACAAGGAGGACTATATAGTGTAAGAAATTATTTCCAATTAAATTCCGCAATATAGCCCACGGTCATATATTTCTGGTCGGGCTAAAATCCGAACAGAAATTAAACGAGAGTAGAGTACATAGAGTCGGGGTAGAATTAAAACTTAAGTTTTTAATTTTAATAATCTATTGCCAATAGGTATTGTACTAAAAGGTAAACAAAACAGAAAAGTTATTATCTTAACAGCCACCTCCCAATTACAGTGGACACAACAACAACAGCCATTTCTAAAATCAAAATCCATTAGAGCAACAAATAAAACAATTACAAGGGAAGACAAATTTCTCTTAAAAAAGGTTCGCATCATTTGTAAATGTCATTTCAAGTCGGACCTTTTACGCCGGCGAGCTCATTACTGGTTTAGTGGACCTTTTACGATGTCCTTTTAAGGAGTAACAATGATTTTGGTGTAGTTATATGACAAAAGGCTTATGGTGCTTTAGTAAAATACCTTATAGAGGTAGGGCATGGCAAAACGTCATCTCGCTTATATTTGTGAACAGCCTAACCTCCCCTTTACAGAAGACCCCAGTCATAAAACACCACTAACCCCAATCTCCGCTAGTTCTAATACCCTCCTCCTTATAGTTCTAAGTAACTTTGAATACTCTCTCCTTGTTTCTCTTCTTCTTTCTTCTTTAATTCCATCCTTCCGCTCTTTCTTTGTTGGCCTCGACTCTGCCGCAAAGTCGAGAGCAATACCCATGACGAACTGGCCCAAGAGGAGTCCACACAGAACACATTTAAAAAAGAAACCTCTTACTGTATAGGTATGTTTTTATTTAACCTGACTGTGCGGGCTCAATAAAGCGATAGGATTATAGGACAGCGCGGAGTGCGCGGTATGCGTAGTTTCTCTGGAGGTGGCTAAGGTTCCCAGAACTCCTACAACAAATCCTCAAGTCGATAAAGGCTCAGCAAAAGATCTCAAGCATCCCTAGTATAGTGTAGTGTAGTGTTTGCTTACTATGAGGTAGGATATAAAATTGTTTGCCAAAGTCATATATAAAAAAAGATTTTCTCTTTTCAACTTAGGTGTGTATATTATAGATGCTTCTTCCGTGCAGAAATTACTTTTATGTCGACTCTACTAAGGATTTACAACGGTAAACAATTGGTTATTATGACTGTAATTATGCCAAATGGCTCTGTAACATTGTGTATTTCATTTATTCTGCTTTCCATTTTTTCCATATAAAACGGCGAACGTATTTTGACCCAAATAATAATAGGCCACAAATGCCACAATTGTAACATCGCTCAAGTATACAAAGTTTTTTAAGCATACAACGAAGTGCTGCTTAGTAACTAGGGAAGTCTCTATTCGTCTTTCTGTTTAAAATTGGAATAGGTTTGATATTTGTATCGCGCTCGTTCTGACACGTGATGCTAGACGTGCGTGGAAGCGAGAGCGCACGATTATTATACCGATTCCAATTTAATACCGAAAGTCAAATAGAGTCCTAAGATTATCGTGGCACGGCATGGTTCCCTGTGTTTTGAAGTCTGCTTTTGTTTGCAAGGGGCCATCATTCATCCACAAGGCAGGATCTTTTTTAGAAAGACTTAAGAGTAGTGTTTGTCCAATCAACATACGCTTTCGAAAGGGGAGAGTGCTGATGAGACGTTCAGAATGCACACGCACATCATACTGCACGCAAATAAATATACTCTGTCATCTATACTAGTGTAATTCATGTAAAGAAATCACTTTTGAGTATAGAAGGCTTTAATTACAACATCAAGTTAACCCGTCGTCTACCAGTCCCAGGGATCCCCGGGCTCATTACAAAAGAATGCTATTGTTTATTTTTTTCGCCGGGAGACGACGACGTCAACCACTTAATAAAAGAAAGAAATACAATTTGTTTCTGTGCGAGCTATTTAATAGCTGCCAGCTCTTCGGTCATAAGTGGCTGGCCACATTTTACTTTTTTTTCAGAATTAGGTGAATTTTCATTTAATGAGTCAGAATCACCGGCATTATTCTTTTCTTGAATGAAAAAGAATCAGTTTTCTAAGGAGCCATCTTTTTGTTTTCAAATAGGATAGCAGTAATATTGTTCTGTACCTATTTTTGTGTACATTGTGTATGCCGTTTATGGTGTTATTAAGCTATCTGATCATTTATCCCGTTATTTTCGATATGGGCGCTCGAAAATAATTTATATCCGTCATCTACCGAGCCCTGTAATTACCTCCACATGTTATTTCTATGTATTATTCTTTTTTCCGATAGATAGGTGAAAATAGTGCTTGCTACTGCTTCTATACTTACTGATTATGTGTTGCTTATATTTTGCTTTGCGTCATTTCTTTTTTTAATTAATTTATTTATCCGGAAAACCAACATTACATTAATTTTTGAGATATGATACAAAAAGCCAATTACAGGTTCACACCAGTAGCAATACAATAGCAAAGAACAAATGGTGATTAGCATTCTATACGCTGCATCACAGAAACCAAATAAAGCATTAGTAAAAAAAGTACAGTTTAATATTAAAAGTAAATCACACTCCGTCTAAGAGACGCTCATTCAAAAAAATTCTCCGTCAGGTTACGCCGCACAGTTTGGATGTTTCTATTACATATCAATGTCCAGCTCCTTCGTTACACTATATAGGCTTTTATCGGCTCGTAACAAGAAGCTATTTTGTCTGCAGTTACGCTAAGCAAGAGGAATTGAAAAGGGGGGAAAACATCTCTTGGATCTGGATGGAGTATTGAATGAAAGTTCAGGCTGTAATCTGGGCAAACGACATTGCCGTTAGCAGTAATATTTAGCATGTTAGGTAATTAGAAACTAGCTTTTACCTGCATCTTTTTCTGCATTGAATTGGTGCATCGCTTTAGAATTTCTTCTTCTTCTTATCATGTTACTATTAAAAAGTATCCCATGTCCTTTCCTGGGAGTCAAACTATCTCTATATCAAATTTCATTTCAATCGGTTCCGCGGTTTAAGCGTGGAGAGGTAACAGACAGACAGACATACACTTTCACGTTTATAATATTAAGAACTAGCTTTTCCCCGCGCCTTCGTCTGCGTAGAACTCGTTCATCGCGGTAGAATATAATTTATTTCAGGCGCTTACCTCTTCGTATCGCACTTCCATACAAACTTCCACTCCCTTAAGGGATGATTTCAGTGATAAAAAGTATACCAAATTTCACATCAATCGGTTCAGCGATTTAAGGGTGAAAAGGTAAGAAACAGACAGACAGACACTTCCGCATGTATAATATTAGTATGGATGGATAAATTAACTTATTTATTACCTATTGAATTATTCACATCTTCGCCATAGATTATCTGTTTTGGAGGTGGAAGCAATACCTATAGTGATATTAGTTCTAGTATTATATAAAGCTGTTGTGATGAACGCAAAATGTAAATTACAAATGAAAGGAAAAATTAAACTCAAAAGCGAACTTTTCCCTTTCAGGCCTCTTTCCAGTTAGTCTTTGGGTTGAAAACATTAGAAGCGAACAAAAATAAAAGCAGGTACCCTATTTATTTATTTTATACCCAGAATAAAATCAAACGGGCATTTTAGTTAGTAACGATGTTACAATCGGGAATCCATCATTTTACCGAAAATCGTTACATCGATTATCGTTTCCTATAACACTATTCGCAGAATTTTATTATCACTTAGGAATCATTCATCGAACTTCGTTAGATCGCTCAAACATTTGCTCGAATTACCTTTTACACAAGAAAGAACTCATCGAACTTTAATTCAGTATTTTATTTCTTCATCGACGTAATCGTTCATCGAATGGTCTTTAGTATAATTTTGGTTTAACGAAGGTTTCAGTTCCCAAAATTCTTATTACCTAGAACATCATTTCACCACTGTTTACTATTCTTGATAATACGACTAAAATTAAAAATTTGCCAGATTTTTGGTGTACTGTGTAAAAGTACTCAAAAACAAAAATACCCAAAACCTAAAATGTACAAAAGACCTGTTAGGGTAAAACCGACTGTAATGCGGATAGGTTAGAAGATTAAGACGGGAGCGAAGCTCCCGTCTTAATCTTCGAGGTTATTTTTTTTATATAAGCCCAGAAAGATTATGCGCCTTGAAAAATCATGCTTGCTTGGTTGTTCGATGAAACATTGTTCGTGGAAAGAATACTATATGGAACGTACTATCTGTGAATCAAGTTTCGTTAAATTAATACTTGAATAATGAATATTTCTATGAAAGGTAAATTCGATGTACCGTTACGCTACGACTAGAGACGGATTCGAAACGATTGACTATGAAAAGTGGTTCGATTATATAAAATGCAATGAATTGATGATTATGTAATTAGAAAAAAAACATAATGAAATTCGTTGAACAGTTTTCGGTGAAATGAAAATCGATGTAAGATATTTAGATAAAATAATAGACACCCGTTACAATCAGTAATAATTTTATTCATAAAACCATTTTACATGATAATTATGATAATAATAATTATTAAATGAATTAAAAACTTGAAATAAAAACATCTATACCTAACTAAAAACTAAACATTAAAAATTAATATCAAAATTAGGTCCCCTCGGGATGGTGCCCATTACGCAGGCAGCATTCCCGCGCTGGATTGCGATGTTACATGATTATTTCATAATCGGAATCGCAGCGCTATAAAGAAGTTATAAATAAGGACCCTCTTGTCGATTTTTCGACAGGTGTCCTTTCACAAAAGGCTCATTCTTCGAAATGATATAAATTACGAATGAATCACTCTCGTTCAGCTCTCAGAGTTAAATAATGGAGTTATTTCGGTTTGGCGAGAAAAATGATGTCACAAAGAAAAATGGGACTTGAAGCAATTTCATTGCCATTTAGGTTTATCAAGTGCTTAAGTTAAACGGTAAAAATTATACTAAGTTAGGGCTGAACAACATATTTTATGTCGACGATATTCCATTAATTTATCTTTTTGATTGTCACATGAACGGCGAAGGGAAACATTTTTTTTACTTTTATTTATTTATATAAAAAAAATATATTAACGTCTAAATTTTTGGGGTTGTACAAATTTTTTTAAAAGTTTCATGGGGGAACTATGCCGCCCCTGTCGGATTGGCGTCCCGGGCCATGGCCCGGATGACCCTAGGGTAAATACGCCCCTGGATATAATGACACAAGTGTATCAAGAGCATTCTAACTGCCAACAAACTGTTACGCAGTTTGGCAGTGTAGTTAATTTTGTGTAAATTGATGTGTCTTTATGAAATAAACGATTAATAATAATAATATATTTATCAGTAGGCGGAGAGCTGGAGCAACAAAACTGGCAGTATATATACAATTCAGGTATACACTGAATGAGTGAAATTAAGTGCCGTAAAAATGGTCGATGCCGTTAATCAACGCTGAAATAAGAAATGGTGATTTATCTGTAAGCAATCGGATCGTAAAAAAGTGGCCCTTGTCAATTTATATTCAATTTCCCGCTTCGACACACGAGTAGGATATACCCTTTCCTGACGCGTTGACGTCTGATTCGTTCTTTAGATACTTCTGGTTTTATTTATAGGTAGAGCATTGTTATGTGGTTATTTATTTTTACCTGTTTCAGTATTGGTACATACGTGATTCAAAATTACATTGTAAAGAACTGTGATTGTTGTGATAGACTAACTGGTATTTTTTTTTACGAATCCTACCGTCTTTCCCCTACCGCTTGCAGGTTTTCTCGATTTGCTTCCTATTATTCCTACTATTTATATTTGTATTTATTTTTATTTTATTTATTAAGAAACAAACAGTCTCATATGTTTAGAATTGACTCAGTAAAGGGTATTAAGATGTAGACTTACAGCTTCCTTAATTTGGATATGTAATCCTAAACATAAAAACATTAAAATTTAAGAGTTGATATGCAGTGCACACACGTACAGTAGTATAAATAGTGCCAATAAACTCACAACTATGAAAAATTATTATTATAGTTGTTGAATACATTGTGAAGATAAACGTTTGAAGCTACAAAATGTCTCCTGCCTGCACGCTCTTCTAATGAAACCGTTATATACCTTAATTTACTGATTTCGCTAAACTGTTCACGCTGTAACGATAAATCATGTATTCAACTGGACACGTAAATTGTAACATTTTCTGCATTGCCTATGCTATGGGACACACTAAAATACGCCTCCCACTTACTTTATCTGATGCAGCTGCTATTTATTTAATAACTGAATATATACGTACTAAAGAGTGCCACGATAATCATCTGATTTCTGTCTCAAATAAAATATATACTTACCCCGCCCCATAATTATATTTAATACCTTCCTTTTCTTTACAATGCAATACAAATACTCTTTATTGCACAAAGAAGATTTAAAGCCAGGGATGAACAAAAGCTTACCACCTTTATTACTATTAGTACTCTCAACTCAATTTACCTCGCCATTCAAACTATTGGCAAGCGCCGTAACGTGGCAACATTTAAGTTTGGTATTATCATGAGACCAAAAAAATTCCATGCAAACAGTAGAAACTTTGGGCTAGTTAGAAATTATTTAGATGACTATTTATGTGGGAAAAGAGAAAATTGTCAGCTAAAAGTTATACATTTTTAGTAAAATATTTCGATGATATCATTATTTAATGGTAATTTAAAAATATGTTTAATGATTTCTTTTTATGTGTCTGGTGTTGTCGATTCTCCGAGCGTTTGAAACGCTCGTTTCTAAAGTCATTGTCGACTTATGATTATCTACCATAGTTCCCGAGGATGCGATGTGATGAGAGCGGGGGACCACACAATGAAACTTTAAATTAATAAACAATCGGCAACGCGCTTGTGATTCTTCTGAAGTCGCACGTGTCCATAGGCTACGACATCCGCTTAACATCAGGTAGGCCATAAGCTTGTTTGCCACCGCCTTTGCAAAAAACCATATAATTCTTCCTTATACTCGTACCTACAGTAAAATTGCAAATAAAAGTATCAGGCTAGCGTGAAAATGTGCACGAAACACGAAGGTGCCTCACGAGTATTTTGCAGTATAATAAACCATCAAATGCATTCATGGTGGAGTAGTAGAGATGTACATATTTACGGGACGACTAATGGAAATCGTAAACTGATCCTCAGTATCAAGTAAAATACGTTCGCAGTTAATGGCAAGGCATAATGGATGTGCTTGGATGACTCTCCGTATGTCTACCTCGGCCCTATGCAATCTGATTTTCTACTGGAAATCATAATAATAGAAAAATATTTTTTTCTGTAAATAAAATCTATATCTCTAAAGTTACGTGATTAGGAAGAGAGTGGTGTGAAGTGGTTGGATGCGGAGAGCTGAGGAGCGGGTGTGCTGGCGTGTATTAGGGAAGGCCTATGTCCAACAGTGGACGACTGCGGGCTGATAATGATGATGATGATGAATCGTGCGGTCTGACTTGTCGTTTACCGGTCCCTGGGATACCCGGGATCATAACAAAAGAATGCTATTGTTTATTTTTTTCGCCGGGAGAGGACGGCTTAAGCATTATTGTCAATTACATAAATTTGTCTGCGTGGGGACTAATGCACCATCCCTCATCTATGAGAGGAGGCTTCTGCCCAGCAGTGGGTCGTATATAGGATAATGATTATGTACTGTACTGTTTTTTTTTGTTGAGGTTGTGCAATAAGGAGTATTTGTATTTTGTATTTGTAATGATGGATGTTTGTTATCTTTTTTTTATAAACAACGAGGGCAAACAAGACCAGGACTCCCTTGTGGTAAGCAGATACCGTAGTCTATGGAGAGTTGCGACTCCAGAAGAATCACAAGAGCGTTGCCTACTCTTTTGTTGGCTTATGGATTCGTTGTGTTGACAGCTAGAGACATATACAGGTCTCTGACTCTGAACGCGACGGATCCACGGGAGCTCTTGCGACCTTACTCCCTACCAGGAACACAGCACCACATACCCAAAGAGTTCTGTGGGAATGAAAGGTAATCTTCTAAAGGGTCTATAATAATTTTTGTTGTTTCATTTGTTGCGGCGTAACACACAGCAAAACCCTGGTAACTAATTGGAAGTTAGAAGTTTCCATATCGTCCCAAATCAGTCAAAAGAAATTAATCTAACCGTAATTTGTCAGCACCAAGAGTTTAGGACTTTGCCTGATACAAACGCAGACCTATATCACCAGGACTTACCGTTTCTTTTCGTTAAATTGACATGCCGCGATAATTCGTAGGAGACATTTTATAAGGGTACTTTTATATCGCTGCTTTACGTATTCCTAATAATTGGTAAAATATGCGAGTATCATTAAAGCAGTGAGTTTTTGGGCAAATGTAAAACAATATACGATAAAGTATTTACACAAAATGAAACATCTTCGCTGAGCCAAATTTGCCGAGTATGTCTAGGCCTCCTCAATTTCAGGCTAAATAATATTGATAATAGGGAAGAAAAATTTGCTAATAATCACGCTCTAATTACAATGATTCCGACACGAGAATAACGTTTTGGTCTAAAAATGCACGTCAGCAAATCGTAATTGTATACAGTAGGAGTACAATGCTGTATTGTTTGCAATGTTGTGAGGGACACAATGTTCCATCAAGTCCAGACAAAGTACTTAGAATGCCGGCACCGCAGCAGCAATTTGCTCACTAGACAAGCCGAAATGAAGACACCACACAGTGGTGGCTTTAGATTTTCTGAATACTTGCTCTCATTTATGTACTTATGTATACAAAAATCTTATTTGCATCAGGAAACAAGGCCCATACTTACATATACCTTACAGACTAACAACATATCAATAAAAGTGTTAGTCGGGGTGCGGGGCGGGGCAGGTAAATGACATGCGAGCGACCTGCACAACTACATTTATTCAACTGACTCATGCGGTCGCAGCCGCGATCCTTAATAACTAACATCCCTCCACCTAAAAAAACTGTTTATAGTTTACAATATTACGATTCCTACGAGGGGCCGGTGGCTCCACCTCTGGGGATGAGGTAGGCGACAAGAACTGCTCAGAGGTATCTCCGGCTGTCTCTAATGCGGGCTCGCCGTGGTTATTGGCAGCCGGGCTGGAAATTGGTCTCGCAGTTCCTTCGGTAGATGTGTTGCCATACTGCTCTTGTATTTGCTGCGAAGTGGTTTCTTCTTGCATCATGCTGCTTGATGGATTCGGGTCCCCTGGCTGAACGATGGCATCATCGCATTGCTGGTCCAGCAGTAAAACAACTGCAGGCATTTCTACCATTGTCGGGTCCTTACAAGAGGAGTTTCCCATCCCATTCTCGTCGCCACTGTTAGTCGTGGTGCGGGGCGGGGCAGGTAAATGACAAGCGAGCGACCTGCGTAACTACATTTATTCAACTGACTCATGCGGCCGCAGCCGCGATCCACAAAAAGAAAATAAATACACTACTTATTATGACGTATTACGCAACTTCGTGGTGTCAGATTAACCGAATGTGAAAATGCTGGAACTTGAAATACCGAAAATGTATGGTCGCATTTAAATGATGATGATGTGTAGCGGAGACTGGCCGGAAACAGGCGGGCTATCGATCTGTTTTCCGGATCAAACAGCCCGTTTCCCAAGAGTTGGAGCTTAAGTTTGCAATAAAATAGAGGCGAAATTAAACGATACATATTTTTTATTAGGGTGTGTTGGAAAGAGACCCTTCTATCATGTAACTGATCCTATATTTCTGATTCAAGGTACAGGCGATCACGATCCGTTTCTTTGTATCAATTTCAAAATACCTTTCTTAATGTAAACACATATGTGTATTAGCTCTTCGCTTTATTATATTCATGCACGATTTATCAGATTGAAATGCAATGCCGTCTTAGAATTGTAGGGAATTTGAAAGGAGAAAACTCGTAAATAGTAAAACTTTACGGAGCTAAAACCATACAAGTTTATATTTCTATCATTGAAAAGTTTTTTAATCGCAGCAGATTGGAAAGTACATTTATAGAAAGTTTTTCGCTAGTAAATTGCCTGGATTCTAATCCAAACACATATTGCAGAACGGCGTAGGTATTATATCTAAGTATAGGAGAAAATAAACGTGTCCAAACATATTATTAAACTACATAGTTGATAATGTTTAACTATACATAACCAAGTTCACATGTTAAAAAGTGAAACATGATATGTTAGTATTAAGTAGATTTTTATTTAATTGCTGTGCCCTTGCAGGGTGCATATTATAAGGTGTATTTTTGTACTATATTGTAATATGTGTGCTATAAACAGTTTGAGTTTGAGTTTGAAACAAATGCTTTCCATTAAATTTATACCTACGAGTACATGCATATTGGGATTATTAGAGCAAAGCCTAGAGGCATAGGCGACAAAAAGAATTGCGATGTTTCCTCCGAATTGTGACCTTTCCTTTTTATCTGACCTTTCTCTATGATACCTCTTGTAGGATACATAGGTACAAACAAAAGAAAAAACAAGTGAATAGCGTGCAGGAAGATAAAAATACGCTTAGAGAAGTATACAGGACGCGTGGAAAACTCGTGCATCTAAAATCTAAACAACGATTTGCTTACGAATACAAAGTGCTACCCGTGTTCATCGCTGTGATGCTATTGCTACGTTAATGCCGGTCGGTATTTACGGTGTTAGTATTGAATAATAATTGACGGAGTGAAACGAAGATATTTGTTTTCAATCCGGTAGCAGAGGAGCAAGTATTTTAAGATGTATAATTGTATAAATTTATCGTTTGTGCCGAAGTTAATCGTGTAGTCACACTTTAAAACACATCTTAGGCACACTGTACCACTCACAAGATTGAAACAACCACAGTGTAGAAAAACATCACAGACGTAAAGTTCGGTGCTGGAAGTAGGTTAGACATTAGGAAATAGCTTTTTCCTTCTGTGACGGAATAACTGAATAGCACCTTAGGCAATTTGTGACTATGCGAATTGCTAGTGATATTGTACACCGTTTCCTTGGCTCTATTTGACGTTTGTTTATCTTTGCACGACAAAAGTTAACGACAAACCTTTGTTTAAACTGTACACTTGTTTTTTTAGTTGACATTGTTTGACTTTTGTTAGGATAGATTTTAAAGGACTTTTGACGAAGAAACTTTAATGAAGGACACATCCTTGTGTGCTTCATCTTGCTTAGTGCTATTCATATTGATCTCTAGATTTGACAGTTTCTAACGAAATAAAAATCAATCGATCGATCTCTATGTAGGCGCAATGTAAATAAATTACTATATTTTAAAGTAAATGTTAAGCTTTATGATTTCAAGGAGATTCAATGAGTCACGTATAAAATATTATACAGATAAAATATTGGAGACACAAGAATAAACCATTCAATTTTCCTTTAACTCTCACTAACAGATTACAGGCAGTTCTAGTGCCTTTGCGGCTGACTTTGTACAATATTTCAGTCTGAAATGCCATACTGCTAAAACCTATACATATGGGTTATACCCGTTAGGGTTATTAGTATTGCGACTAAATTACATTTCGTTTTAATAAAGTCAAATTCTGAAGTAAATTGTTTCATGTATGGCGTGGAAATTATTGGTATCTAAAGTGGTTTTGTGTGCCTTAAAGACAATAAATAGACAATTATCGTAATTTTATTCTCACGAGAGTTTGTAAACATAGACAATGTGTGTACAGGGCAGGAGACTTGAATTAGGGATACATTTTAATGTTGACAGTTGAAGGGGTATATCAGAATAAATAATAAAATTGAAAAGTTAAAGTAAAAGCACTTAGAAACCAATGATGGGCAATTGGGCACCTTTGCACCGGGGGTGACTCGGGGTGGGTTATTCGATTAGGCTAGTTTTTATAATTTACTTTATATAGTATATAGTTTACTTTTATCTTAGCTTAGAATTTGTATTGTGCTTTCATTTAATAAAATTTTATTTACTTTAAAAATATATATATATAATCATTGGCAATAATAAGTATATATACCACATCTTATCTGCTTAAAAACTAATACATAAATATAACTTCGCGTTAGCAATTTAGCATGTACGACACAAATTTATCCCTCGACTCTGGTGTATATCATTTTTGCAAAATTATAATCCAGTTTGTGCTCGTTTATACTGAAATTTTAATTTAAAGCTCTTCACAGAAACGTTGAGTGTGGCAGCGTACTGAATATATAAGGTCAACTGTTTTGTTTTATGTTTATGATCTTGCTGTCTCAAAATAATCTTCTATAAAAATGATGAAGAGTTGCTAAACCCGCATGGAAAATAAATGACATTTAGTTTCTCAAAATTCGATAATATCGACAGCAAATTTCGTAAATATTTTTTTAATTTTTCATCTATACTATATACATAATTTTCTAAATCAAATTTAAATAATTTATTTCAGGCTTGACCCATATAATGTATATGTTACCAACTTGAAAATAATAAAACACAAAACTATTAAATAACATATAAGGATCTCATTTATATATGTGTCTGAGTCAATTCGTTTCACAAGCAATTTAAATCTCGGGGTTGCATTTTATTGGTTCTAAATCTGTAATCTGAATCTGAATTTTAAATAAAAAACTTTTCAAAATTAGAAATAAAGGAAAAATTTAGGCACCAAGCAAGATTTGAACCTGCGACCTCCCGGCACTCGCGGCCAGTCGCTCTAGCCAACTGAGCTATAGGTGCAACTGCCACCCGGCCCGAAATTCTTCAATCATTCCTTCGTTTATACAAACGCCTTAGGGGAGGCGTACAGCGACATCTACCAGAAGACTCAGGCTTCATTAACGGCACTAACGTCTCAAATCGTGTTGAAAATCGTCAGTTACGATGCGCCGTCCCATACTAAATTAATTTTGTATTAAGCAGTACCGCTGCTAACGTAAACTACAAAACCTACGACGTTAGTAGCGGTACTGCTTAATGGCTGAATCAACTTTTTAGTACCACTCGTTGCCGTGGTTACTTCTAGTTGTCCAGGGGATAAAATTCGAATACAATCGTGATTTTATGCTATTTAAGTTTATCAAACATACACATTCGTGGTACTTATAAGCTATTTCCATAATGGTCCATCTACTAAGCATGTTAATAGAACTTAATACAACATTTTTTTGAACAAACTGCGCCCTTAGTGTTTTTTGGACAACGGGTCAAGATAAAAACACAAAAAATGTTGATCCACCCCAATACAAAATTAAAAATCTTTTCGCTTATTCCTTGTTTAATTTTTTTTTCACATCACCTGCTCGACAATGGCAGGTGATCTTAATTTTAACGTATTGACTTCTTAATTTGGAACCATTATTTTGTAACTTGTTGACATATTATATATGTAGTTGTAAAATATTGATAATTTTAATTTTATTTGAAAATATTATATAACTGACGATCAAAATTTCAGTTCCTTAAAAATTGACTATGTGTATTTTTAAGTGATATTGTATATTGTGAGATAAATAAATCATATCAAATCATATCAATGGTCAATGATATATCATTGCAAACCTTACCGAAAGCAAATCATTATAGCCCTTCGCTTTAGTCGGGTTGTAATGTTGTACTGGATTATATTATAACCGGCTGGTTAATAATATGATTTCACGTCTCATAGTTCTTTTTGTTTGCCCTATAAGTCTAATTTCGTGAAATCCGCTCAGGAGGGAAGCGCGATCTCCTGGAGCAGCGGGCGAGCGCCGAAAACAAAAGACGGCTGCTACAATATTCTTATAATTTTCATTTCATTGTATTTTTTGATAAAAGCACTATGTACATACCTCGGCCGTAACTAGGGCTTTGTTTCCTTCCTTCGCTGCCTTTGTAGTAATACGACCGACTAGTCCCACACTAAGCAAAGCTTGTACAGTTAGCATCAAAATTCTACATGCCTTGACCCGCATGTAGTTACTTCTGATGGCATATATCACACAAATACATGTTCTGACCGGGGTCCGAACACGGGACCTCCAGCTTCTTAGGCAGGGTCACTACCAACTAGGCTAAAGCGGTCATCGATGTACTTAAATACCTAAATAAAAGCCGCGAGTGTCACAAGACGCTGCATTGTACGGAGAAAAACCGCATTAAGAAGATAAAATGCTAATAAAATGTCAAATTACGAACGAAGTGCTTTAACTGACTGATTTTATTCCGTTTCTAGTAGACTTGTTTTTTTTTTATTGACTCATAAGAAACAAGAAAAGTAGAGTATACTCCTCGGGGATAAAGCGGAGGCCCCCGCTACATAGTCTTGATTCCCTCGCATATCAACATTCACGCGAGAAATTGAAATTCACAGAACATGAAACATTTATTGACTTTCCTTGCGTACCTATATGAAAAATTATATTTATTCTTTAACCATCTTATTTCCATATCCCTTTTTTTAGGGTTTCGTACCAAAATGGTAAATGGTATGGTTTCACTTTGTCTGTCTGTCACATCGCTAAATATCTCAAGAACTACAAAACATTTACCAACAAAAAGTTTGTAATTTGTTTTTGTACTTTTGTTTTATAAATGTCTACGCGATTATGTTAAACGTACCTTCTTTCAAATAAAGAAAAAATCGGTTGGTGAAATCGGTTCGTCACGTGATAAAGAATCTGTACACGGAACACTCGGTGCGCGAGTTGAGCTCGCACTTGACCGGTTTTATTTACATTATGTTTACTTCCGTCTTCCATATTTCTACCTGGAGTTTTATAGCTATGGCTTCTCATATTCGTATGACTTAAATGAATAACTCCTAATATGAGGATCTTGTTTACAACAAACGCAGGTTATCTGAGCTACGTGCAACATGTGAATTGGGTTTGTTTTGCTATTATAATTACTGTGAGCCTGAATAAAATTGCGCTGTTTTTGGACATATGTAGTGTTTGGTTTCGAATCTAAAAACTCTAGTGAGTGGTATTTCGTTTCCAAAACTTCTTGGAATTGTGTAATAGTAGGTAAATTATTTGAAAGAGATACCAAGTCGCTGTCCTTAGAATCCCACTGTTTCGTACTTTCAGAATCTAATGTCGGGCTTACTATGTAAATTATCATCACATCCCATGTACCGGTGTCAATTCCAAACCCTTTCAAAGCATTTAACGTTTCTGTTGTGACATCTAATAACTACATGATTGCACTGGAGGACTCTGTTGAAATACTTTTTTGGCCGAAAAAGTTGTAATATGCAGTTAACCAGATATTGTTTGTTGTTATACCGGCTTTTCAATAGAGTACAGCATTGCTTGTAACTATCATTAGTTATGGGTCTGTGACGTAATAATTGTTCAGCTTCTCCTTTGAGATGACCTTGCAAGTAGTGTAATTTCTGCACATCATCAAGTTCATGATTGTCGTGGATGAGTGATACAAACAGATCCCTGAAACTCATACACTCCGTATAAATCCCATGACATGACTCGTCTTTAGTGTTTGGTAGATCGGTATAGGATGGTTAAAATTACTAGGATTTGGTTTGAAATTATTGATTATATCCTTAAAATCACATTTATAATCCAAGTAATTTTCTTCCGTGACGTCATATACCGCTTCTTTTCCGTATACCGAATTCTCGAGCTCTCCTTTCTAAACGTGTCTCCACAAATGACAGCGTCACTCGATCTTTGGATGACTTCCTGAAGTTCGTATGCGTCTCTGTGATTCATACGGAAATCTATATGAGCACGTTAATTTCCGTTTCCATTTTGTCTGAAGATTAAACAAAATGTTGATGTGTAAACCCTAGTCCAGTTTAAAAAAAAAAACAAATGTTTAGAAATTCTTCAATAAATTATGGATGAGGTACAAAGTGCCAGATCTCCCTTTTAAAGGTCAAAGTTTTGTCAAAACTATGTCAAGATATCTGCAGTATATTAATTATAAATAAATACTACTTATTTTATTTTATCCTTGTATTATTAAATTGAGACTCATTAATTTCTGCAATTATGGCTACGTTAATACCGCCCGAAAAGGCAATAAAACAAAATTAGAAAACAAATTAAGACATTTTTTGCATGCTCATGGGAAATATCCACAGGAATGACACCCTGATAAAACAATATTTTCGTGAACAATAACTAGGGCAAATGTACATACCTACCGACGCAATTAGGGCAAAAAATCACTTCGAGATTCATTTCAGAATTCCCAAGAACCAGAAAGTTAAATCAGCGATATGTAATTAGTACCGGTGTGCCCATGGTAAAAAGTTAAATGTCCTTCGTATTCAAGTTTTCATTATTTTTGCATGGATGCTTCAATGTAAATTACTTCTAAATCTCTCATAGCGCTTTTTTAATTATAGTTACCCCCACGAATGCTGAAGGTAACCATGGCTTGTAATGTTGATCTGTTTCATAAGTGGATCAAGGAGAAGTTTGAGTTGTCGAAAGTTGCTGGATGCTGAAATAGTAGTACCCCAAGCGTGATAGGAAACAAATAATTTGCATAACTGGGTAGATATACCAGTGTATTTTAGGTGGAAATATATGTGATAACGATGGTGTGGCCAAATACTAAAGAGAACAGGGTACGTAGCTGACTGGAAGGCTAGTGATATATATGGACAGTCAGGCGGCACAGAAGGGGGTAAACGGGGCAACCGTGGCTTCTGCTCTGGTGAGAGAGTGCAAGAAATAGCATAATGGGATAGAAAAACGCTCAGATGTTACGGTGGCGTGGGTACTAGGGCATCAGGGAGTGGCGGGTAGTAAAAAAGCAGATGAGCTGGCAAGGGAAGTTGAGTAGAAAGGTAACATATTCAGAACGAACATCAGAAAATCAATCTATATAAATAACACAATGAATAAATACAATGAAAGCTATCGCACATGAATTCGCCCCTAGAGGCGCTAATGTAGCGTGGGGTCTCCGAAACGTCAAATGTCACTCTTTGTGGTTGCGCTACGCGGGTTAATATCTCACTGGAACAATATGGTGACTATTTTGCAATACCTGAGCTTGATTATGGCAAATATGAGTTAAGGGTCAATGACTGTCAGGGCTTTGAGACAGATTTGTCTTTCGGAAACTTATTTCCTCCTTTTTTCCGAACAAAACGGGACCGCGCTACAATGCGGTATGTTCGATATTTTTACGGTACGTTTTTAAGGTATTGAATATGACTTAAATGTAAACTTCGTTCTCATGTCCATAATAACCAATAACAATTTTTCACAGCTGGACCTTAGTCGACAGTGGCGCCAATTGGTGAGCACAAAAACGATAGCCCCCATTATGTTAATTTATGGAGAACCAACATTATTGTAGTTTTGGTATTACAATAGGTATGTCTGTAATTAATGTGCGAAACGTCGAGTTAGATTGATTAAAAGTTTAGCGTGGCCTGAGTTTGTTGAAATTCAGCCTGATTAGTCATGATTGGAAATTCTGTCATTATAGAAGAAAGTCGAATTGGCCTTTTGAAATGTCTTTCTAAAAGTAGGTATTTTCAAAGTATACGTATAACACGCAATCACAGAATCCTACGTTCTTTCGTTAGTGCCGGAAATGCTTCGGGCAGGCATGGTAAGAGTACTAGTATATCATTCATAAAAAAAATATATAGTTAGTTTTTAGGGTTCCATACCTCAAAAAGAAAAAAATAATGCAACCCTTTTAGGATCACTTTGTTGTCCGTCTGTCTGTCTGTTAAGATTCTTTATCATGGGAACGTGGACGTATCGAGTTGAAGTTAAAACCATTATACTCAGATCTACAGTACCTTGTTGAATTTTTACAAGCAAA
Organism: Epiblema foenella; assembly: GCA_963556455.1. NCBI lineage: Eukaryota > Metazoa > Arthropoda > Insecta > Lepidoptera > Tortricidae > Epiblema > Epiblema foenella. Next base: position 7,019,376 of record OY747113.1, on the reverse strand, counting down.
AACGTCGAGTGTTAATAGTGTCAACCACAGTCCTAGCATCACCTCGTCTCTCCTCGCTGATGAGAAAGCAAATTATATCGGTCAAATAATTTGTCCGAAATTATTTGCCTTTTTTATATATACTTCTACACGTTCTGTCATGGGTAAAGAATAACAATGAAACTAAATTCACATTTATTCTGGTAATATGTGTTATGATTCAATTTTGGCCAACCGCGCCTTACGGGCCTAAATCGAATTTAATATTTCATTAGCATTACAATATGCTACTCTCGTATACATACTCGATTTTTTCATTGAGGTTCAAATCAAAACAGCAGTGACCAGTCTTATATTTAGTGATAGTATAAGAAGCCTACTATTTAAGGAACTGGCAGACTAGACTTAAAGTGATTGTATAACGCGAGACCTGATATAGTTAGAAAGGCTCATGCTCAGACTGAAATGATTCGTCATCTAAGTAGAATAGAATAGAATAGAATAGAATATCATTTATTGTATCGATCATACATTGTCAAAAACAGTATCAAATATAAAATAACTTAAATAAATTTACAATATAAATTAATGTATGTAACATACAATTGCAATGTCAGATTCGAATTACATAATTTAGTTAATTAATGTCAATCATGATACATTCTTTCACCAATCGTTATTCGTCCAGCAAGTCTTTCACAGAATAATAGGCTTTCCCCGTGCAGTGGGCTCTAAGTCCACGAGTAAAAGAGCTTTCCGTGCCAGCAATTCTGATTTGCTCAGGAATTTTATTGTAAATCTTAGGACCCACTACACCGAGGGATCTGCCTGTTTTGTGTAATCTGTGCACTGGGACGGCCAGCCCCGGTTTCCTTCTAGCTGAGTAGGTTCGAGCTATTGGGAACTCATGTAAATTCCTTCGCACATATTTACCTACTTCAAATATGAAGAGAGATGGAACCGTCATAACCCTAAGATTGATAAGTACTTGCTAGTGAGGAACAAATGCCTTACGTTCAACATGAACACGATCATGACTTGCCCTGTATTCGGGGCAATAGAGGTTCCATCTTCATGATGTAGTTTTAGGAAAGTGTCCAGCAGTAGATCTACTGGTTTCTTTGTTATTCTTTACTTAACTATTAATATTAACTTAACATAAAATTGTAGTAAATATATTTTCAATAAATTGATAAATGATAGTATCATTCTTTATTACACCATCCACGTCAAAAGTAGGCGTTTTTAAATCATGTTCTAGTAGACTGAATTTGACAAATTACTGACAAATAAAAATCATGTAAATATATTCTATCCAATCTAACCAGTTACAGCAAGTGAAACTTTCCTTATTAGTGAAATGGCATAAAACCTTTGTGAAAATGAGGTCGGCTTAAACTGATCTGTATATTTGATTGGTCAATGAAACATGAAACATTTTAGTTTTAACAACGTGGAAAATGAGTCATATTATTTCGACAGTTTTGTATGACGTTACCCTTCTATACTTATTATATTTCGATGTACGGGACCCTCGATGGGTGAGTCCGACTCGCACTCATCCGATTTTTTTATGCTTATCAGACATTTACAATTCTTACTTCGTATAATAATACTACTTCACATAAAAATCCTAAGTAAGCCCCCTCTTGTGAAGAAAGATCCCTACGGAATCCTAAAAGAGTCCCCTCTTGTATGTCGTTGTGACCTATTCGAATAGACATTCATTACATATTTAAAATATGGAACAAAAATAAAACAGATGCCTATTCAAACAGCCCACAACTACATGCAAGAGGGGCTTTACTAAAGATTTTTACCTGTAAGTAGTTGTGGCTTTTCGGTAGGGCTGCGGTATTTTGTTCCTGCGGTAACGTGGCTCTGCACTGTTTTTTTGCTGATTGGTCGATTTTAGTAAAGCTATATTCTGGTTGGTAGATACCCAATACCAAATATGTTTTAAAGAGTTAAATTAGTGTTCTGTGATTGGTGGATTTAATACGTGAAGTATTTTGATTGGTCAAATTAAAATGTCTTGCAAATCATATACATGTATTCATATTCTCCCTAGGGGCTAAATGTACTAATTTAGCCCCGCTTGGCAAGTCTAATACGACACACTTTTCGAGCATGAGAAGTGAAAATCATTTTTTACAATTACTTTGACATTTGTCTGTGATAAGAGTTCCACATTTTAATTAAGAAAAGCTTGTTAAGTTTTATGAAATTGTAGGCTCGTGACAATTATTTTAAGCGATAATCCTTTCGTAATCCCTTTGAAATTAATCGAGTCAGCAGAAATGGCCTGGATTTAAAGGGGGATTAAATTATTTTAATCGAGTTTAAAATTTTGTCGCGACATCAAGTAAATGAAGCTTTAGATCCCATTACAGATAATTTGTGCGGCGGAATCGTCGAAACCTGCTTGCGTTAACCTAATCCTTAAAAACCCTGAATTTGAATTATGGATTCAGTGCTGTTACAAGCTTTTAATACTTGATAAACATCAACACGAGAACAAAGTCGGTGTAATAGCCGCGCCTTGATTAAATTGAGTAGCTAATTAGGTATCAAAACATAGCAGCTTAACTACTGTGTGACTTACTGGGTGTCATAATATAGATAACTACTTATTTTATTACAGAAAACAAATTTTGACTTGTGAGCCGCCATATTTATTACGATGTATGAAATAAGTTGAATTGAGACCCTAGTCTTCTTAACAAATCTATTAGTATGTCTGTCAAAATGTTTCGCTTGACAAAGCTCTTAACATTATATTTTACAAAAAACCAATACCTCAATCAATAAGTTCTTACATAAACGCGTCTGTTTTTCATGCTAATTCTATACGCTCTAATTGTAGTTACAATAAGCAATCTCAAAATTCTACTTACACATTAAATTTCGAACTGAGTAAAGAATTTGATTGAAATTCATATTAAAAAGTAACATTAAAAGTATTCCAACCACAAGTGATTTTGATTACCTTATTTGAGATTATAAATGTCTTTTATCTACATCCATACAGTAAATCCTCTTTTATGTGCTCAAAAAGTGTAGGTCAGGACCAACTTTACAATATCGTGCCGGTCCGGGGCGAAGATGGCCATAACAGCATCAAAAACGGTATTGTTATGGCCATCTCCGCCCATTACGATACAGGCTCGTGCTCAAAAAGACTTCAACGAGCTCACGAACTCGAACTCCTGCACTTTCAACGCAATGGTGCCTCAAACACATGAAAGAGGATTTACTGTATGGATGTAGATAAAGTAGTGTATACAACTGTACATAATTAGGCCTTAAAACACTCATGTGATCCTATTATGAAACTCGCTGGCGCTCGTTTCATAAAACCACGCTCGTGTTTTAAGACCTCTCATTATGTATCAGTTGCATAAACTACTATTAATACCTACGTATTTTTTTTAGTTGGAAATTCATTACGTGAACAAACCATGGAACAAATAAACTACTAACTACACAGTTGATTTAGTGAGCAAACCGACAAACTTTGGCCATCTATCATGGGTTTATTTTACGAGCTTTTATTTAACTTTTGTTAGTTTTACGTGTAGGGAAGTAAATTTTCACCCTCATTGGTTTGAGGATTCTATGTGTTGATAGCAATGTACAGATTCCTGTGGCAACCTTACTCGCCACCGAAAGTAAGACCATGTACCTAAAGAGCAATGATATTAAGGCTGCAGTTTTTAATTGTAATATCGAGTTAGGTATTACGAGTAGCCTAGTTCGGCTCCTCCATGTATGAGCAGTTGACATTCTGCTGTGTAAGGTTAGTAGATATTTATTTAGCTTTTATTACATCACTTCAAACCTTTTTTTTATTAATGTGTTATTCACTCAATCGATGTAAGGACCAACCATGGGTTTTTCACTCAGTATATTTGCCTCATTTCTCGACTAACTTACTCTGTGCCTCGTTCTGATTGCCTAAAATACCGAAAAGTTATAGAACCGCCCAGGGGCGCTAGGCCTGATTATTATGTAATTGTTTTGCGTTTTTAATGATGACTCAAATACCCTTTTGGCTTCTACAACAAAAAAAAAAACAATATGTCAATCACTTCAAGCAGCCATATCACGTCTGAAGACAGAATTTACTGTGTAAAATTTTAAATAAAATCGTAGCTTTAGTTTCATTGTGAATAGTGTATGTGTGTGTGTGTGTGTGCGTGCGTGCGTGCGTGCGTGCTTGCTGGCCATTTTTAGGCATCGCCGTATAGATGGCGAAGCTACGATTTATTACTCCATAAAAATGTAATTCAACAACCTCAGAAAATGAAGAAGCTACAACCGTTTTAATGATGCTAGTTAGAGAGAGAAAGCGCTAATTTGTGTTATTTTATCTCCATTTGATTATAATTTTAACACTATTTCGAGAAAATTCCAAATAGATATTTTAATTACGTGTTAACTATTGTAATTAACGTAAAATATGTCTGTAAAATTAAGCCGTCGTCTCCTAGTGAAAAAAATAAACAACAGAAGTCTTTTGTAATGAGCCCCGGGATCCCATTAAACGTCGGGTAAATCGTTTGATGAAATAGTATCGAATGAGCACACAAAAACAACACTGTGCCGTCAATAAAATATTGTGTAATTGGCATGACACTCGTATGCATGTCAGTAGGTCCCTGCTTGTGAGAACACGCACAAAGAATCGCTTCTTGCTAATGGGTTGTGCTCCGAAGAACTGTTCATCGCAACGCTCACCGTCGGCAGAGCATTCACCCTCACACCTCAGAACCGAAATGGTCGCGTAAGGTACGGTTTCAGAGCAATTTCCTTCCTCAGACGCTCCAGTTGTCGAACGAGCTCCCTGCCGAGGTTTTCTCGAGAGGCAACCGTATGGGGTTCTTCAAGAAAGGAGTGTTAAAATTTTAAAAGGGTCGGCAACGTGCCTGTGACACCCCCGGATTTGCAAGCGTCCATAGGCTGCGGTAACTGCTTACCATCAGGCGGGCTGCGCGCTAGTTTGCCACCGATGTGGTATAAAAAATAAATAAAAAAACATACTAAGTACAAAAAGTGGCAGTTTCTCGTTTTCTGTAGTGTGAGTAATCGCACACATTTTACTACTTCCATCCTATTAACGGATAAGTATCGTTTATAACACTAATGCATACAAGAGTTTCCAGGCTTCCCAATATAACTCACGTATACTATTTCATGCTAACAGGATTGTTTCTAATAGCAGACTTACAGAAAAAATTGTGTCGTATTACATTTCAAACCATTATGAATAAAAAGTTCGAAACTAGGGCACCGGAATGAATTATTACTTTTGAAATTACCTACTGTTCGAAATGGGTTTTAGGTAATAATAAGATGCGTGTTGATTCTATCGTGTCTATTTGGAAAAGAAGGTGTTTAGAGCGACATTCGTTTATATACTTAAATTCTACATTAATAACAGCGCCCACTATCGGTGGAGCTGTGAACTATGCGGTAAGTTAGATAGCCTTATGATCTAAATATATCGATAATAACAAGCCATCGAGGTCCCGGGTTCAATAGCCGTGACTTAGATGGCGCTTGTTCCACATTTGGATAGCAGCCTAATAATTAAAACAGAAAAATCTTCTGGAAGGTTCGATGTTTGTTTGATGAAGGTGCTGTATCTCCTTTCTAGTAGCGACATTAAACTTATACGAATACTAAACTCTTTATAGACTTTTAGTTGTCTTTGTTACTGCCGGTACTAATTGAATTTGTTCCAAGGAAATAAACGTTTTGATTCCGCAACTCGTTTTATTAAAATGTTTAGTTCCGTACCTCAAAGATCTCCGGGATGGGTAGTGGGTAGACAACGGCTTAAAGGGGCACAAACGCCGGTAAATGTGAGAGTCAGGATGGCGGGTGTACCTAAACAAATATTTAAATAGTGTACGAAAAATTTGTACAGTGTCAGGATGGCGGGTGTACCTTCACTTTGTAATAACTTTAAATACGGAAGGGTACAATTTTTTTAAAGTGGTACAAAATAGTACAAATTCAGTACAAATTTTTCGTACACTTTATATAAATATTTGTTTAGGTACACCCGCCATCCTGACTCTCACCGGTAAATACTTCGTGACGCGAGCTAAAGGTACGGAAAGCTCTTCCACAAATCGGACCCGCACTTGCCTGCTTTGCATGTTGAATTATAGGTAGTGCCACTAGAGTTGAGGCCACGCCATGTAATGACAGCGGGATTTTGAAATTACTTATTCTTTTTCGGTATCGATAGCAAGTTCAATAGTGAATTGCAAGATAGACCACGAAGTTTCTTGAAACTATCACGTTAAGTATTATTTACAAAAATACATCGAATTCAGACAAAATTGAAAATAGAATATTTTAATTTTATTTAAATACTTAGATACCACTTCAAAGTTTCATTTAAGGCGCAGGGTAGGGTAAGGCCTTCTCTATACAAACTGTGCAAGTTTTATTCTCCGTTTTTGGCACTCCCGAATATTATATTTTTTTGCTTGTAAATATTGGATTGGATATACGAAGAACCTCAAGAAAAAATACTCAAAAAATGAAAAATAAAGAAGTACAATTTTTTTCTCCAGGTTATGGCAATAGAAAAATAAGCATACTGACCAAAAATCATAACTATAGTGCAAAAACAATCAAAGAAAAACTTGTACAAAGTTTGTACGGAGAGCACTTGCCCACCCCGTCGCCTTAAGTAAATGGGTTATTTGATTAAATGAAGGTCAGATATGTTTATTATTTACTGTTTTTTATATACCTATTAAAAATATTATCTTTATGTTTTTATTTACATTCACTCAGTCATTTCATTCATTATTTTTTTTGCATTCAGTAGGTACTTCATGAAGTTGTGTGTGTAATCATTCGCCGCAACTTTCGTGGCAATACCTGTACATTTAATAAAATCAATGGTTCAACGGTTTCAATGGTTAAATGGAAACAGGACAATGTGACACTTTTTAACAATAGAATTTTCAACGGCTGAAAGTTTGTAACAAAGGGGAACAGACTGTAATGTGCTTGACTATACGAGAATTAATGATTTGTAAGGAAGTGAAGATAAATGGTCTTAGCCCAAGCCTTAACTTCCCGAAAAAGTTAATAAACTTTGGCTTAAACAATTTTGAGACGAAACTAAATAGACACTTCTTTTTAATTTTATATCAATTTTCAATTATAAAACAAAGATTTAACACGACATTTGGAATATTGTTCAAAAAAATAATTTTAGAATAATACACAAACTGGTACATGGAGCGTATTCCCTTCTGAAAGGCCGGCAACGCACTTGCGACTCCTCTGGTGTTGCAGGTGTTTATGGGCGGCGGTAATTGCTTACCATCAGGCGATCCGTCTGCTCGTTTGCCCCCTATAACATAAAAAAATGGATACTATAAAATACACCTCAGGAAGGTTATGTTTTAGTGAAATGAATTTACGGTTATCGTCTAGCCTATTATGGGCATTAAAAAAATCTAACGAATCAAAAGAAGTGCAACTCTAAGTTTAAAATTAAAGGGAACATTGAAAAAGAAAAGCATTACTGCGTTAGCAGTATTTTGCTGCCTAATACAAAATAGGGTTTCCAGAGATTATTGGCGTTTAGTAACTATTATAAAATAGTACACAAGACTTCCTTTCTCGGTTGTTACATTTGCCTAAGGTTTGGTCCTAAGTACTACCCCTAGTTGTAAATAGCAACCCTAATAACATAAGCAAACCTAAAAAAAGGACGAAGGACGCGTGTCTATACCAAAATTGGTCCCAGGTGTCCTAGTTCCAAGCCTTTGATCAAAATAAATGTAATGATACTACGTGGAATTATTTACAAGACGAAGGGAAGGTAAAGGCCACGTGGGGGTTGAGGTACATTCACGAGCTTTAATTTGTGACCCATTTTTGTTTGCATTTCTATACAATTAGACACGTGTGTCGACCTTAAGGGGGTTCCAAATTAAATCTCGTGACTGTACTACTTATATACGTGTCATGACACTTTTTCTAAGATCGGTTGAATAAGTAATACAAGCTAGTCTTGTCATGTTTTAGTTAAGGTATTAATTTAGGTTTCATTAGTTATCCCCGGCTACAATCTAGACAATAGGGATGATGACTGATAGTCTGTCAGTAACATAAAAAGGCTCTATTAGGTATGAAATTGTAAGAAAATACAAAAAGCTGACGTCAAAAGTGAAGACTGTATCCGTTTCGTGACATTCCGTACAATAATATAAATTGAGAGTAACAAGATTTTCGTCAAGTTGAAAAGTGATGTTAGATGTCACAAAAGATTAAAGTAAAAAGGCGAAATTACTCTTCCAGCTACCCTTATCTGACTCGGCTTAAAGGCTTGGGGCGTGGAAACAAGCAAGCGCGCAGTAACATGTCGCTTTGATATTGTACCAGATAGTCAAATAGATGTAAAAAACATGACCATTAAATGCAAAATATACAGCGTCATTTAAATTGGTCACAGATGAAAAAACAATAATCGTCTCTCCTGTGGCCATTGAGTTAACGGTTTATGTGCTTCTAAATTATGGTTTTATTACATAGATTTATAGAAACGGAGACGCCGTCAATGCACATAATGGGTACATAAAAAAAGGCTTTGTAATCATTACACTAGTACAATTCATGTAAATAAATCACATTTGTTTACTACAAACTTAAAGCTAATAAAAGAAATAAAAAACATTATTTGTCACTCCCTTAATGTCGACTACATATAGGAATATTTTATTTCCTTTTTGGCTGATGTATATATGTATGTGATATTGATATATATGAATGATTGTGAATAAATGTTTATATAAAATATGTGTATTTAAGCTTGTATATTTTATAAATCTGTTTCATAATAATTTCTGTTATTTTTTCCGCTACCCAAAAGTTGTCTGGAAGAAATCGCTCTTTAGCGATATGATCGCCTGTTGTCTACCTCTACCTGTGTACTGTTGCTATTTTGATTCTGTGTGTAGCTGATTCATTTGTGTGAGGTGTGCAATAAAGAGTATTAATTGTATTGTATTGTATTGTAAAAATATCTGTACCCTAATATTTCGAACTACTAACTATATACAATTTGTATATCATTTTTATGGCACAATAATTTCCTTATTTCCCCCCCCCCTCCCGCACTTAGCTATATTTTGGTAACCGCGTCTAAATCCATTAAGCCATTTTCGAGTTAAGTTAGTAGTAGAGTATGAGAGTTATTTTTATGTTAAATATGAATAGTACTGGCATATATCTATATATGAATATAGATATGTAACGTACACAGAAAAGACGCGAACCTAAATCTGTGTTAAGCCTAACTTAACAAAGTTAAGAATAACTTCGTTAGCCACAGTGAAAGCCTGAAGTGTATTCTCTAAAGACGGTAAATTAGTCGACAGCTAGACGGTATCTCCGGATATCCGATATCTATAAATTAACAAAGGCCTCCCTAGCGCCCGATGTACGAAGGCGAGTGAGAACTGTTTTAGTTTTGAGCACAGAGGCTTACAAGTAAGACGTGAGCAGCTAGCACGATAGGTTATAAAATGTATCATGTTATTTGGGCATGACACAAAACATGACCATAAAATGTGTCATGCTAAACTACACAGTCAATAAGGTATTTGACAACAGTAAAATAAATAATAAAACTTCAATTTATTTTTGATCTTCGAAAGATTTTAATTCGATAAAATTATAAAATCAAATTGGAAGCAGTTTAACCATAAATAATAGAAAATATGAATGCGGAATGAACAGTAATAAGATGTCACTATATGGATAGTAAACCATAAAATGATGACAAAACTACTAAAATCGGTATGTTTCCCTTTAATTTTTGAAGAGTTCCCTCAATTTCTCCTGGACACCATCATTAAAACTGGAGTTTAGTAACCACGGGACCGACCTAGAAACATATGCTTTCAACCAAAGAAATAATTTCCCAAATCGGTTCATGAACGACGGAGTTCTGAGGTAACATACATAAAAAAAGGACACAACGGAATTGCTAACCTCCTCCTTTTTTTGAAGTCGTTTAAAAATAACATTTCTCTCAAGTGTCGTTGGTAATAAAAATCGCGTGTTTGGCAATAGCGTTTATAAAAATCATAAACGGTGAAATTTAATTCATAACAATTAGCAAAGTTAGAAAACCTTAACCTATTCTGCAATAGGGCCAGGTGATATTATAAAGTAGGTGCAGTTTATTTAATTCTATGGATGAATCGTATCCATAACCTCTCGTTTTGGTAAATATTTCAAGATATTAGCTAGATTTTTACCTCAACTACGTTTTCATGAAACCTTCGTCCTAACTTTACCTTGAATATTATTATTAACAGAGACACAGGAACCATAGGTAGTATGCTCATGTGTGGATAAACTGTTATAAACCTAACGACGTGTAAGTTTATTACATGAGCAATTATTATGGAAATGTACTTATTCGTCAAGTAATCATAATCACGTGTTCGCTACACGTTCTCAAACTTAATTTAGGCAAAGACCCGTGTAATTAATGTATGTGACGAATACTATTAATTTTCGGGACTTAATTATCTCCTAACTTTGTAAACTTCAAAGCTGGCTGTAATCATTGTTCGCTGACTCATTAATTTATATTGAGATAAATTGTCAGAAGTTTGGTTAATACTAAAGACGTTCAGTAAAATGTGAAAAAATAATATTAGAGTTACATGTTTATGGTAGATAGTAAATGAAATTGTTTGTTAAATATAACTTTTCTCTTAGAGTTTTGGTATTAAACAATGTAGTGAATCCTTTGAATTGAATATTTAAATAACTTAATTAGGTAAGTATTCTTTTAGCTTGGTATCTATAACGACACTTGTAGCCCTTGAGGTTTCCGTTGGTGAAACAATGTTTACCATCTTTTGTTAAAATAGTTTTTGACCAATAAATAAAAAAAACTTAATCAAAAACATATTTTTAGAAAACATTAAAAACCGACAATTGTAATATTAATAGTGTAATCATAGTAGTGGTTCCAGCATTCAAAATGTAAATCAGTGATCGGATACCGGTATTTTCTCCATAGAAAAATACCGGTATTATTACGGTTACCGGTTCATTATTTAGTTTTTAATGGGACAATCTAATAATACGACGTTGTTACCTAAATACATGATTCAGCCCTACGTAAAGAGCAAAAAATAATCCAAAATATTGGGCTAATTCAGGGTTTTTTAAAAATACCGGTATCGGTCCCTGATGTAAATGCGAGCCTGTTCAAGTTACACAATAGTGTAGTTAATGATAAATAATAGCTCGCCTTTGTACATATATGTCAACTATTCTTGTAATTTGTGTTGTTCTTTTCCTCATGTACAATAAAGAATTTTCATACATACATAACGTATGCTAATTCCAAAAAGATTACTTTCTAAATAGATTTTCCCGTACCTAATGCTTTTACTGAAACGTGCCAAAATTTGCAATTCACCGCACCTTCGTACATCACAGGTATTGCAGCTCACCACACGGCTTGATCACGCGAAAGTTCTTTCACCTCTGACCCGGACAAACAAATTCAGTTCATCAGTACACGGTGCAGTTCTGTTATTCACAATACTTGCCAAACTCAGCGACATACGACTACTGTAACTCTGACTTTTGGTTACAATAGTTGTTAAGAATATTAGGGCAACGTTGTTCTGGAGACTGTTTTATAGCCGATGACAAAATATTTCGTGAATAGGATGCAGTAGGCTTTTTGTAAGGCGAACCTGAATGGACTTGCATTGAAACACGGTTGCATGTTGAAATTTTCAGCATTTGTTTTAGGAATATGAATTATGGACTTAGCGATTAAATATGCATTCTTTGACCGTTATTGACATTTTAGTTTAAGCGGCTGCCTGTTTAAGAAAAAGCTACAAATGTGGGAAGTCAGATTAAAAGGAAAAAAAATGCCCCACTTTTTCCGGAAAAATGTAATGTAGCCTACCTTTTCTTCGTAAATATAAATTAGCACATTTAAATATACAGTGTGAATATAATTGCTCATGTCAGCGGTTGGATAGCGAGCCTAACAATTCGAGCTAAGACCTGAGGTCATTTTGTATCGCTACGTTCCACATGCTGTCACTAGAAGATTGGAATCCCACCTTACTGCGATTACTTTAGTGTGATTATACCTTTCTGTTGATAATTATTCGTCGGTCGTTCGTCTCGTAGGTGCTTTTCTCTTCGAATTTTCGCATTGGCTATGCGTGTAGCGCTACGAAATCTCTTTCAGTGAAACTATTAATCCATTTGAGGCCCACGATCGCTACGTGTGCTACGACGTAGCGCGTAGCAGCATTTTTCCGCCTTGTATCGGAAATCGCACGTACGGCGTTCAGTTAAACTTCAACCCCCTTATTTATAAACGTCTGTCAAACCTATATTAGTTAACTGGCCGCTAAAGTTCGTTTGTCCTTATCTGTCACTTTGACATTGACGTTTGTGTGAATGGGACAAAGAACTTTTTAGTTTGCAGAGGTTTGTTAAGTTTTATGAATACGGGGGCAAGTCGGTTGCGTAAACAAAGACCAAGCCTTAGAAAGTACGATCAACAGCACGAGTTTACGCAATACGCAATTAAGTACAAGACTACGCAGCTAATAGTAAGTACAAGTTAGACGTTAGTTTATAGTCATTCAACCATTTTATCGTCGCAAAATGTATTTCTTGTAGAGTTTGTGTAACTTGAACCGGACGATATATCGTCCTTAAGTTCTTTGAGACTTCTATGCGTAATAAATAATTATGATAACGGAAAAAAATACATAAAAAAATCAATAAATCGGACAGGCCATAATGACGGAACAGGCAAACAATTACGCATAGAAGTCTCCAAGAACTTAAGGACTATATATCGTCCTTAAGTTCTTTGAAACTTCTATGCGTAATAAACAATTATGATAACTGAAAAAAATACATAAAAAAATCAATAAATCGGACAGGCCATAATGACGGAACAGGCAAACAATTACGCATAGAAGTCTCAAAGAACTTAAGGACTATATATCGTCCTTAAGTTCTTTGAGACTTCTATGCGTAATAAATAATTATGATGACTGAAAAAAAAACATAAAACACCAATATATCGGACAGGCCATAATGACGGAAGAGGCAAACAATTACCTAAAAATAAATCATGTTTCACGTAGCCGCGCGCTAGTGATCGATAAAATTCCTATTTCGTCCGCAGCGAATAGTTCCACAAGGGATTAGGAAAAAATTGAAGATTTCGGATTTGCCCTTTGTTAACCACGAGTCAATAATCAATCATCAAAAACTGTTGTGAAAATGTAGCTTTGAAATGAACGTTTTATTGCTCAAATAACAACGACACAAGACACAAGAATCTCAATTTTTTAATCACTATGGCGTACTTTCACATATTTTACCGCTCAACTTTTGTTTTTTTTGGAGTGTCAATGAATAGGTACCTACATTAACATAATAACGGTTAATGAAATAAAATAGTCATAGACTAAAGCTTTCAATCTTCAGATGGATTATTAATACGAATAAGTATTTAGATTCTGATGATTTTCCGATCAACGAACGGAAAAGTAAAAATAAATTTGACACCGTGTTATATCAAGCTGTCTTAAAAAAATTCTAGACCACTAGATGCAATTTCAAAAAGCTGACAGACCCATTCCGAAATCGTGTGTACGAATTGTTATATAAATGCATTTTATGATTAGGTTTCCGTTGGACCACAGTTCAAGAAACCCTGGTTAATGTAGTCAATTTATTGTATCGATTTCCGAAGTTCGTTCATAATGTTCCACCAACCCTTCCACGCTCAAAGACTAGTTTAACAACATTTACGTGGGTTTATAGACTACCTTCTGCTTTTACGTGCCATTGGGAGCCACTAAATAAAATGAACAAGACTGCCGCCCTCAAAGTTTGCCACCTACCGACTTAAAGTTAAGTGACTGACTAACTAACACTTCCTGTTACTAAGTTACCTAAATTATTCTTGGTCGCTATCGGAAATTACTTATAAAGCGACGTGGAAAAGTTTCACAGAACTTGGTGAATTTTCTTGACTTCGTAAATGTCTGCTCTTTGTAGAAAATTATTTACTATAACGTCAGTATGGAAGTAGCATGAAATAGCTAGTATATAGATAATCATTTTGCGGAACTCCGTGAGGTGTGAAGCACGAAATAGTATTTTAGTTAATATTTTAGGAAATTCTCAGATCGATACTCCAACAAGTCAATGAGGATTACCGCTGTAACTATATTCTGTTGCCCTAATTTCCAATCTATCTCATTAGATACATTCAGTAGATCCACTGTGCAATGCTCAACAAACCTCTGTCATTATGACATAAGATTGAAAGTGCCATGTATTGGCTATCGTCCCATTTCGATACTTCCTTTTTTGTCTAAAGTACTTGAGTGCCTAGTATACCAGCAGCTCACATCGTACGTGAATAAGAATTATCTCCTTATTCCACTCAAATCCGGTTTTCGTCCCGGTCATAGTACGACTACTGCTCTTGTGAAGATTACCGACGACATCAGCGGGGCTAGCATAACTGCCGCTGCGACGCGACGCGAGTAGAGATAAATCTACCCTCCTCTTCCCTCCAATTCGCACAGTTCGAGTGAGACAGGAATCGCTGAGTCGCGCGAGATACGACTTGGCAGCAAGTTGTGCTAGCCCACCAGGGCGGAAATTAATGTGCAGAAGTTGACAGTATTGACGCTGCCAGATTTTAGTAACGCGTTTAATACTGTTGTTTTCGACATCCCATTTGGCATAATACGTTCTCTTAATGTATCTCCTGCAGTAATGAACTGGTTTGGCAGTTATTTAACTAGTAGTCGGCAACCTATAAAGGATGATATCTGTTCTGCTCGGTGTAACACGCTGGCCGGCGTTCCGCAAGGCGGCGTGTTGTCTCCCTTGTTATTTTCTATTTTTATTAATTCTATTACAAATAATCTATCTTCACACTATCACCTTTATGCTAACGATATTCAGATTTATTCGCAGGGTGTGCTTAATGATCTTCCATCTGTCAGTACTATGAACAACGAATTGATGGATATCCCAAATTGGAGTAATAGTTTTGGTCTCAAGGTTAATCCATCTAAAACCCACGCTATCATAATCGGAAGCTCAAAAATTATTTCAAGAATTTCTATAACATCTCACCGATTTACTTTGATATGGTCCTAATCCTCGGATATTCGAAACAAGTCAATAATTTAGGTATTATTATGGATTCGACCTTATCTTGGGTACCCCAAGCAAACGAGGTCAGTAGGAAGATGTTTTCGGCACCTGCGCTTACTCAAGCACTTACTCCTCCCCATCTTGGATTATGCAGATGTTTCCTATATTGACCTCAATGAGGAGCACCATAATAAGCTTGAGCGCCTTCAAAATGTCTGCATATGGTTCATATTTGCTTGTTGCGGTTCCATCTTCCTCGTCGAAATATATATATAATAACTCTTCTTTTACTTTCCAAGCTGTTCGGTAACGGAATTATTTCCTCCTGATTTAAGACGTGCTCAATCTCTTGCTGTCTTCAAAAGGAGGACTTTGTGGCTAACTGTAAATATATATACACATATGTATATATTTATGTTTATCTATATGTATCTATTTATCTTATCATTAGTTAGTATTAATTGATTTCTTGTAGGTTTCATATACTATATCTGCATCACCTACCATGAATCATAATGGTTGATTTGATTTCCGCTACCCTAAGGTAGTCTGGAAGAGATCGCTCTTTTGCGATGAGATCGCCTGTTGTTCTACTAATTGTAATTATGTACTGTACTATGTTTTTTTGTTGAGGTTGTGCAATAAAGATTGAGAGAGTATTGTATTGTATTGGGTCAGTGTCGAGCACAGGGACGCTTACCTTAATTCTACAAGCTCTGTAGTATATGAAACTAAGCAAACAGGAAACAAAGAGATCAATTACTGACCCAAGATCTCGCTAAGAATCAATTATTTACGCCCTGATATTTCTAAACCAGTAACAAATGAGAGAAATAAACAAGAAACTACTTTACGGCCCCTTACAAGGTTGGCAAAACGTTGTTAAGAAAAGTTTCGTGCACTACCTGTTCTATAATTATATCATTTAACGGCGAAGACAGAAGCAAAGACTTTTGTGTAGGTACCTTATGCATATGCTATTCAATATTTAATATCGCTATTCGACATCAATCCATACTTCCACATTAATATTATAAATGCCAAAGTGTCTGTCGTTGAACCGATTTAGGCCGGGTTTTATAAAGATCCGTTAGACCAAATGTCAGATCAAATTTCAGTAACTCAGTACATTTTTTTTGACATAACAAACCGACATAAGGTCCAACGGATCTTTATAAAACCGAGCCTTAATGGTATGACGATAGATTCAGTCCTGGGGAAGAATATAGGATACTATGTATCCCGGAAATCGTCCCTTAAGGGTGTGAAAGTATGTATCAAAGAACATATAACTAGTTGAGCGCCTGAAATAAAAGCATAGCAATTAAAGTCTTATGCAATGAAAAAGTTCGACGCGGACAAAGTCACGGACATAAAGAAAATCAGTATTCTTTTTTATAGCAATATTTAGCGTATAAAAAGACGGCGAAAAAAAATTACCTTTTGGTCAGCAGATTTCGTACGTAGCTTTTGGTCCCTTACGATTCCGGAAGAATCACAAACAAGTTCCTGATGCGGACCTTTTATTGACATGTTCGTGCGTTGACAGATATAGACAATATGACGGATTTCATCCTCATCACAGCGCATCTTCGAGAGCTTCCGCGGCCACATCAAAAACACACCACCTACCAAAGCAAGTATTGGTGTTATAGCTGTGGTCTCCATTTGGGCTGCTCCAAATATAAGCGAGATCACGTGTGCCCTGCCTCGCTTATTTGTGACAATGTTTTGCTATCGTGATATTTAAGATCCCTTCAATATTCATAATTTCATTTACCAGTCTAGTAATTACCATAAAAATAGAAGCCTAATTGTAAGACCTAACGTAACTAAGGTTAGTTCTAACAATGCGCCTTGAAAACAAGAATAGAAATGGATGGTAGAAGAATATTACTTGAGTATGTTATGTCTAATATTGAATATCATAATAAGATTCTTGTTATATCCAATACAATAATATGACTACGTACTACTCCGTTCGTTACTATCGCGTTCATGGTGGTTTAACTTCAATATTATCTCTTAGCTATTGTGACGAGCAGCATAACCCGAGTCTTATACTGAAGTCTGGTATGTGATGTCGTTATTATTATATACGACAACATTATGTGATAGTGCCAGGATAATATTTAATATTAAATCTTAAATTCTACAACTATTTTAATATACCTGTTACTTATCGGACTGGTAATCGGAAACCTTGACTTAGAACATGAACTCTAAAAAATATTTCACAAGACCTATTTTTCATCTGTATATAAACTTATAAAGTTTAGTAAAAAAGTTAGGTTAGTTACATTATACTCAAAGGAATATAGCAATAAGACCGCCTGTTATCTACCTCTACCTACATGTTGCTGTTCTGATTCTGTGTGTAACATATTAATTTATGTGAGGTGTACAATAAAGAGTATTTGTATGGTATTGTACATATTATAATTATTATACATACAGTATTTCAATACAAGTCTATTGTTTAAAATAATTAAAAAAAAATGTTGGCAATGAGCTTATTTGCTTTTATAATGGTTCATTAATTTCATAGATTCTACCACATGTATAAAAATGCATAATTCTTTTTTTATTCTACGACGGTGACCTGCCTAATGGTAAGCAAACACCAGACCTTGGTTAACTTCAGACCAATCTCAAGGACCTCTAGAGCAAGTAGTGGTGTTATTAATGTGTAATAACATAAAAATAAAAAGTAATGGATAAATATTACTCTTGTAGTAGATACCTATACGACAAGAAAAGAAAAAACATATATTAAGAAAGATAAGTCGTTTATACTCGTAAGTCTCAGTGTTTTAAGGTAAGTTTCGATTTATCTCTTTCATGCTCCAGAAAAGCGGAAAATGGTTTTCGTTTCGTGAAATTCTTTACAATACGAAGCGAAATTGAAAGTAGACTGACAAAATGCGATCATCGAAACTTGTTCCGTGACGAAGTGGCGCCGTAAGTATAAAGAAAAATATAATACTTTTCAGCCATAAAACGGGCATTTTATGGCACAGTTGTATTTATTGCGTGTATGAGTATTATTATTTACAGTCGTAACAGTTCAGATTTAGCATATTATTTAAGTGAACGGAATATTATGTGGTGCAAGAAGTACATATTTGCATGTGTTAAATAACAGGTATAAGTATAATAAATCATACAAAGCTGGTGCCTTTGCATGGTTGGAAAATGCTCAACAAATTTTATATGTGCCAGCGTTCTGTGCAGCAAATATTTTCTATTCACCGTAGTAGACTTTCGTAGGTCCAATCAAAAAAGCCCCGTTTGTTATATAATAGAATAATCCCACAATGCTTATAATTTTATTATCTTTCGAGAGGCAACACAGATGCGGCTTTCCTTTATTCTGCGGGTTCTGTTGCCTTAACATATGTAGGTAATGACCGAAAGTTAATTCGCCATTAGGAAGTAAGGGTCGTCTTTTATAAGTGTTACAGATAAAAGAAAAGGGACAAAAAATCCCTAAGGCTTTTATTCTATCTTAACTGGTAGGTTCTGTTGTCAACACAGTGCATCCTCAAGTTTTATAAAGGGTCGGCAACACGTACTTGGCTACTTTGGAGTTGCGGGCGTCTATAGGCTGCGGTGGCCGCTTACCATCAGGTGGGCCGTAAGCTTGTTTGCCACCGGCGTTGTATAAAAAAGAAAAGGTATTTAGTGTTTTGTAACTTTGTGCTCGGGGTTTTTGAGTTGTCATGCGCATAACAATAAATTGTTCGTCATTTGATGTATTGACTTAATCAAAATAACCTGTAAAACTATGCTTAGATGTTAAATTCGGAGTAATTTTTATACTTGAGGGACTGCCAAAGAGTGTTTATAGACGTAAATCTCATAATACCCGTAAATACGTATATTCCCACTAAACTTTTCAATTTGATGGGCTAACAATAGTTGTATTTACTGTCGAGATACGTTATGTTACAATGATACCTTTCTTTCCAATAGGTACGGTTGATGACATGATAACAAACAATCAGTAATTGTTAACATATTGGTAAAAAAGTGCATTTTTAGGGTTCCGTATCAAATTGGTAGAAAAGGAACCCTTATGGTTTGTCTGTCTGTCACATTGCTAAATATCTCAAGAACTACTTATGTTATCGATTTGAAATTTGGAACAGTTATAAAAAAGGGTAACCTGCATAGAACATGTTTTTTTTTTATTTTCTGTGAAAAATGAGAGATAAACAGGTGGTCCAAAATTTTAAAGTCTAGTGAATATGTCAAGTGGGGTGTCATGTGAAAGTGCTTGAGTTGCACATTATGAAACTTTTTTTACGTTGATCCATTTTCCATTTATGAAGGAAAATGTAAAAAAAAATACCCTCCCCCATCTCCGAAGATATATACATTTTAGAGAAAAAATATAGTTATAGTCTGTCTACTTTTTCTTTTTTTTATTATCAAAAAATATTTCTGTACTAAGTTTTTAATTTAATCATCTTTGCATGTATTTTTCTTTTATAAATTCCTTCGCGATTATGCTAAAAGTACCTTCTTTCAAATAAAGAAAAAGAAATTAAAATCGGTTGACGTGGTAAAGAACTATCCTTGAAAAACAAACATACAAAGTTATTGGAACCGGTACATATCTGTGTACGGAACCCTCGGTGCGCGAGTCGGACTCGCACTTGACCGATTTTGCTTGGTCATCCCAGTAACTCTAAATAGGAATAAGGAGAAAATGTTTCCAATTTACAACTTACAAACCTTTCCTCCCGATTCAGTTTGGGTCGTTCATCGAATGAGATGGTTTGTAAACTTGTTTTATAAGTTAGAATAAAACTTCAAACAGTATTCTTTGATCTTAGCAAAGGAAATGAGAAAGTCTGTTACGCTAAAAAGTACGTAGCCTAAGGCTTGTCCTTTTACGATGTTCGAGTTACTTAAAAGTATCAAGAAAAGGTTGATTGTTAAAAGTGCGAAGTTTCTTATTCGGGGATATCATTTATGGTTGTCAATTCTCAATGTAGAAAATTTATATCACATTCATATATTTTCCATAAAGGTTATGTGAAAACTTTTCGTATTCGAGATAATTGGGTATTTATTGGAAAAGTTTTAACGACTGATTTAATGTTATCATGACCTTTCTAGTCCTTTTGCAGTCACCGGTCTTTTTATACAATAAGCCTTATAGGCACGCTTCAGGCTTATGGATACACATGGAGTTCGTTTTTTGGGTAATCGATATTTGGTAACCACGAATATTTACCATTACAATTTGTTTAATTCAATTACTGTCCAATCTCTCATCGCTCTTAATTTTTTTCAGAACCTGTATAGTCTGATCAGCATATTATAAACATAATTACGCTATAAAAAAAAACCTACGTGCGTTTTTGTAGTACGACTCGATCATGGAAATATTTTATTACTCTTATAAACGAATTAAACAAGTGTGTACTTTTTGTCGCAGAATTCCAGGCTTTCTAGAAAAAAATATGACTAATTGACTATGCCTATTTTGCGAGTCACTTGTAAATGTAGATATGTCAGTAAATTTTTAGCCTCGTTCTCTTTTTAAATCCATCGATACATTAATCTTAGTTATACGTATATTACGTACTAAAAACGTATATACAACGAATTAAAATTCAATATCCACCCATCAATAGATAACAAAGCTGAAGGCCATTTTAAATAGACGGTTACATATTTAGGCGCCATGGTACGTGACCTCAACCTAGTAGAAAGAAAATACCTCCAATTAAAAATTGACGGTCGTCAGACATCGCCCAGGCAGTGTTACATGAATGGATAAAGTTAGACTCAATTTGTGGGCGAGGTGGCATTAATTTAATGTAGACTTCACTTCGAAAAAAAATTTTAGATTGACCATTTGTACCACGTTTGTTTAAGTTGAATAGATTTTAAATAAACAGTAGAATCGATAGAGCAGTTAAGATCCTATGCTTTGCTTATTTTTTCGGTTCGAGATCAGCATTAAATTGATATTCTTTGGACATACCTTGTGTTTGGACTAATGTTTGATATTAGATGTGAATCTAAAAATAATACCTATGTCAAAAGGTGTGTTCATTGAGCAATCAAACAGTTTTTTGAGTTTTAAATTTTTATGTTCTTTTTAGTAAAAGTAAGTAAATTGAGTCACGTTTTCAAGAGCTCGGTGCATTAAAGTGTCCGAGGGAGTCCATTCGAAACATACATGGCGCATTACAATTTGATTTCATGGAGTTCGCGCGCTCGTTTTTCATGTGAGTTCGGCGCGCATGAGAGCGAGCATACAACACAGTTTAAAATAAAATATGAATGCGAAACGTATGTGTTGAATCAACCGTAGGAGCTGTGATGCCGCACGGCGCTTACCAAGGTCCCCGTTGAGCAGACAATCTTGCAATCTAATTCCACTTTATATGGACCGTTCCTCGTTGAGTAGTTTATATTGCCTGGACTATCGAGACCATGGAAGTTGAAGCGTTTGCATTCACTTTAGATTAGTTTTACGGAAGAAATTAGTTATTTTGTTGAAACTTTTTATCGTTCTCAGCTCTAAATTGCCTAATGAAAAGCAATTTCCTTTCATGTACCTATACGATCTAAAGTTGGTCCTCTTCTTTTAATTTGATAGTAGGAGCATAATGTAGCTTACAAGGTAAATCAGTACCACATGTTATTATCGCTTTAATTTAACTGTTGAAACTTCGAAAGATCTAAAAGTAGAACTAAGAATATTTTAATTTTTAGTCATATATTCTCATGCTTTATACCGATTATGAATTGAATTTGTCTT
Organism: Epiblema foenella; assembly: GCA_963556455.1. Classification (NCBI taxonomy): domain Eukaryota; kingdom Metazoa; phylum Arthropoda; class Insecta; order Lepidoptera; family Tortricidae; genus Epiblema; species Epiblema foenella. The sequence continues at coordinate 6,997,382 of OY747113.1, read as the reverse complement.
TATTGAAATAAAAATGTCAGAATATTTTTCATTTATATTTCGATGGACTGAATCCATGGTAATTTGTAGCTAAATAGCCGAAAGATCCAGATAAGTATACAACAATATTTTATTCCAAACACCCTCATTAAAACAATCGAAGTTGTCATATAATTAAGTAACGCTAGGCTTGTGCAGTCAAATTTCTCGGCCACCTTTTTTGTCTAAAATAAAATTGTCTTCTCCATTATTTTCACTTTCATTCCCAAGCACTCTGCGCCTCGGGCACTGAAGAGGGACTACCAACAACGAGAACAAGGAAATATACGAAAAGAGAACAGTCATAAGTCACATTTTTAAATCCTAAAAACTATGCCATAAAGTAAGACAATAAGTCACATAATAAATCGTCACTCGTTTGATTTTAAGTCGGTCCTCTACTTAGGTACCTTTTCAAGTGTTGTCGAAGATTTGCCGACGAAACTTCTTTGTCCAATGAGCTACGGGTTTTTTAAACCCATAATAGCGGATTAAATATATGAAATGATGTTTTGTATACGGCTGTATAATATAATGGAACTAAAACTTAAGAAAACAGTAAAATGCGCCTGAGAGCCCCTTCTAGCTCTTATTGATTATCTGGTATTTTATTCGCAAATGTATTCAAGCATAAGTTAGGATTTTTTGTGTTATTAGGGAGACTGTATATACTGATTAGTGTGCTTTTATTATCATTTCAGATGTATGACTATGATCGAAGAACGTCTTTTTGTTGCCCTCCGCAGTTTAAATAAACGTTGATGTGTAGGTAAATGTTTCTTTATCCATATCCATATGTAAGTTCTATCCGTTAGGTACCGGTGCAACGCTTAGAAAACGCCGACAATAAAGATAAAAGAATATCGTGCGTGTTGTAAACCGAGCAAGATATTGAATGGTAATAATCATATTTTAATTGAGAATAAAGGGTTATCGATACTACCGGGGACCAAAGAGCTGGCAGCTACCTCGCACAGCGTTTAAGCATTGCTTAACAGCGAGGGAATGCTGCCAGTGTCTTTGGTACGATGCCGGGGGGCCTTTTATATACAATTTAATTACAGTTTAGTTTTAGTTTTAATTTTATATTAATTTATTTCTTTATATTTATTTAAAGTAAAGTTTCTAATATTGTTTCTTGCTTATTGACAATATACGCGGTAAATATCATAGTTTTTTAACATACTCGTAGCTCAGTGTCCCTACTTACAATAATTGTCGTAAAGAATCGTGTTTTTGTGTATTTTAATTCGTTAATTAAAATAATATGCAAAATATTCCAGCATTTGTGACGACGCGTGGCGCCATGTCAATCTATATTTACATGGCCGTCTGGGTACGTTAATCTCTTGATTCATTGAACTGAACTTTGTTAATCGGTTCAGCAATGTCAAAGAATGTCAGGGAATACGAATGGAATATAATTTAGTTCGAGGTACTAAACTAAATATTTAAAAGACGCGTCTGAAAAAGTCAATGGTGACAATAACTTACTGAAAACTAATCAATTTGTAAACGTTTTACTTTAGGACAGGATAGTACTAGGTAATGAAAGGATCACTTATATTAATAATGTATAAAAAAACTGCTTTATATGTAGATTCTTCCAATTTGAGTTAATTAATCTCTATGATATTGACGTGTTTAGGTTTTTAATTGTCGGTGGGTAGTATTGGTCTCCTACGCATATTTTGATTGTTAATATCAGTGTCACTTAGTAATACAATATTAATTAAAAATAGGTACAAAATGATACTCGTAAGTATTGAATCATGCCATCGGGTGTGGATATAATTTTTGTTAAATTTCCATAGCCAAAATATAAACATGTATACTTGATAACTAAATCATCAAATGTACAAAATAGCTCGGTTTAAAATCAATACCAGTTAGTCTTGGGTTATTCAAAATTAATGTGTTAGTTAATCATGTACGTTTTTCCCTTAACCATGGAACCGGAATGCTTGTCAATAATTGGGGCAAAAATATGAAATGACGCTTGCACTAAAATGAAGTTTAACCCGTGTATATATCACGGTAAGGTTCAAATTGCAAGTGTTTATGGGAGTGGTCCGGTTGTAGCAATCGATAATAGTAAAGTAGTAAGACGGTGAACGGCCTACAAACGTGGATGTATGCAGCAGTCTTACAAAGTCTGGCAGGTTGTTTATAAGGTTTCATACTTAAAGAGCACTGCTTTTATAAAGTTATTCTTAAGAACTGATATTTGTCACAGTTGTCATGAATTCAAAATAAATGACTTGTCAGAAAATCAGAGATTAATCATTTTTTTTGTTACATAAATTTTTGTTACATAGCAAAACTTATAGGCATAGAGTGACGTTAATAAGTTACACCAACATTTTTTTTATTTACAAATACTACACATGTAAATCTTACATGTTTCTGGTCAAAAATTACCCCTTTGTAACTCTGAAAGTATTTATACTGTTAAACTGCGTATATGGCGGACTTGTTAGCAAGTAATGGGAAGACTTATCTATTGGAGTGCTTCTGAATAAGTAACATAAATACCGCCATAAATATCGATGAAAATAACTTATTTGATAAAAGCAACTTCAATGCGGTCATATCACATATATAGTATGTGATATGACCGCATTGAAGTGAACTGTGTTCGGAGCTAGATTCGGCCCGCAGACTACTAGAAACTACTAGATTATGCCGAAAAACCACGGCATTAGATTAGAATTTTCCACCGTCCCAAGTAGAGTCTTTTGAGTTGTCATGTGTAAATTATTGTTTAATCAAATTTATTGTCTTAATAATAATAGCATTAATAATTTTAAAATTCATTGTATTGTTCGCAAGCAATTAATTTAGAAACGGTATCATATTTAACGAGGAAACTTGTAATAGAGGATAGCGTTACAAAGTTACCCGATTAAAAACAAAGCTGTGAGAAACTGAGGGGTCTACTTAAATGTTGGTTTCAGTCGAAAACAGTGATGTTATAATCGTGCTCACTCTTTCTGCCACGTTTGACTTAGAGCGCCTAAAAGCGAGGGCGTGCGATAAATACTAAACCAAATCGAATTTTACACTCAGTGCTGCCGAAATGTTGTTCCGAATTCAGTGAACTCCATTAAATTTTACAACGGGTTGATCCCGTGACAGTAATTACAACTAGGATTGACAGTCGAGCTAGTCTCGGAGGAATGTCGCTTTATATACTACATATTATTAGTGCATAATGTTCTTAATGTGCTTGATATAAATTTATGTTAGTCTAATAAACCTTTTAGACTATAGTTTTAAATGTAAATATCCAATGTTGCATTTTTTTATCAGATCCGTGTCGTTCTCCCGTTTATACGTAATAAAATGTGGAAAAGTTCACTTCAATACAGGTAAATACTTACTGTAGTGACGCAAAATATAAGGTCTAGAAATTATTGTTCATATGTACGCGACTGCATTCCCTTATCTACTTAGTATTCGAAAGTTTAGGATCGCTACGGAATTGCGATAATTCTATTGTTTTACAACAAATCGTTCCTACCAGTAGCACTACCATGAGTTTACAATGACCGTACTCGCTAGCGACTGCGTAAAGGATTTATATGTACACAAGTACAGCGCCTCTGGCGATCACTCATAGAACTAAGGATCGGTAGCATGAGTTCTACGGTACCTGTCGAAAACTAAACGCTAGCGACTGACGTTTTGTAGCTGTCAAGTAGCTGTTAACGTAGAAAATCGGTACCATGAGTTACAAACTAGATAGATGCTATCGAACAATACTATATCGACTGTAAAAAAACTATTTCACCTGCAAAATGGAGATTTGTATGGACAAAAGTATCGCCTCTTGCGGTCACTCATAGAACTAATGATAGCTAGTATGAGTCCTATGCAGGTCTTTCTAATTCGATATGAATTTAGTATAGATATATCATACGTCTTATTCGTATACTACTTGTACGTGTATCAATGCGCATTGTAAGAGTACGAGTATGTGCATTCACATAAAAGAGCGCGAAACACATAACCAAATCATTAGAATTCAAATGATTAAGAGATGTAAACCTGCAATAAAATGCATTTTGTATATTGAATTAATAATTAATTGTTTGCAGTTAAATGTATATTTCTCCAATTGAGTGAAATACAAAATATAAAAGGTTCATTTCCTGGTTTCTTATGAGAGTTATTACTGTAAATCTCGCAAAATGATTTTGATTGCCTCAAGCAAGATTAATTTTGTTACACTTCCGTCTAATAACATGTAATGAAATCTTAGAGCACTCTCGAGATTTATTTTAGCCCTGCTTACTTGTTTTTAACTGACTTCAAAAAACGAGGCGGTTCTCAATTCGATTGTATGTTATTTTTCAAGTTAACATTTTATCGAGTTGAGAAAATTGCATAAATCTGTGTACCTTTAAAAAAGTTTCCAGTTTCACGTAACAAGAGTTATTGTGCGTGTAACGTCTTATATTAATCATGCTTCAACAAATCCCGCTATTTCATGCTTGTGATTAATTATCCTCGTATATATAGCAAAATAATGACTAGATACACAATGATTTTTTCGCTGTAATCTTTGGATGCCTTACAAATCATCAGGAGCGTATTATGAAATATGACGCCCCGGGCCAATAAGTTTCGCCGCCCCAGAAGTCAAGAAAGAACGATATAAATAAAAAAAATACAAAAAAATATATTAACGTCAAAATTTTTGGGGTTGTACAAATTTTTTAAAAAGTTTCATAGGGGGACTTTGCCGCTCCTGTCGGATTGGCGCCCCGGGCCATGGCCCGGATGGCCCTAGGGTAAATACGCCCCTGCAAATCATGTAGACTTACAAACATTTAGAACTGATTATATGCATGATTTTATATACGTGTGATTGGTTGGCGTTGTTTACTAATTGTTTTAGGAGACACTTTCTGTGATGACCATGTACAAAATAAGTAGAGCATATCGTGTGTTGCCCAATCTCCTGGGCTTTTGTAAATGTAGACAGCCTTTAACGATTTTGACTTACATCTATGTGTTAAGTTTTGCTTCCATACAAGTTACTTGAGGGGATGCCTCGATTCGGTCAGCCACGTCCCCCGTGAAAGAGACACGCTTATATCTTTTGCGCACGACCAAACGGGATGCATTACTCTTCGGGAATGGCTTTTTTAGACAAAGCTCGATAAACATCTGACTGTGTGCAGTTTTATAAAATTTCCTCTTGACAGAGTTTAGATCAGGTAAAATACCATAATTTTAAATTAATTGTGTCATTTAATAATGCATTTTTTTAGTAGGCTGAATAAAATAAAGAAAACAAGGACTCAACTTTCGATTTTTTTATATATAGTAAGTTCTAATCAATCATGTTTCGGCTATTGTCAGAATCAGTCATATAGTCAAGAATTATATATCTGAAAATCATCCAATTGTGTGGGCAGAACAGAGATCACGATATCAATAAGATCAAGAACGCGATATTTCTAGTTGCACGGCCTTAAAAAAAGTGATTAATGTCAGGTAATGATGGTCTAAAATCACACAACTGTGGCCCAATCAATCAAAGAGTGACATAATTACCCAACTCTATGGAACCATGATTATTCGTAGGCATATGTACAAGTAAATTCGTATTATTAATCCCCATTGAATGTGAATGCCAAAACATTTTAGTGAGGCTTACGTCTAATATAAATGTCTCTGTGATATGTTAAGGTGGCACGCGCCATGTTAAACATCACTGGCAATGACATTTGTCACCAAAATTGCGCGCTTAACTTTCACTTACACTGAATTATTAGCAGACATTAGAGAGGGTTTAATTTTGGCACATGTGTAACGCAACCTCGAACAACATTTTCACTCAAAGAAGCCTCCATTTCATATAGATTACAAGTCCCGTAATATACTTAGATACTATGTGAATAACATTTCTAAAATACTCTGTAAGTATTCTGATGTACCTACAGGCTTATTTATATCGGAATCTTACTGAATTCATACCCAATGTAAAACAAGGAGATACGATTAATAAGATACAATATACCTAGTAAGAGGGGTCACGTACACAAGAGTCGGTACCACAGTACACCGGTAAGCTCCAATTTTTTCATGGGAACACGAACATTTTAACAACTTAAATTAACTGGTTAATTCGACGAGCGATGAGACGGCCGACAATATAGTCTAAAAAATTTTATTAATATACAACAAAAAACGAGCAAAAAACAAACAACACAATAATATAAAACATTATAAATAAAAAATTTGCCCTAAGTCTTCGGTGCTCGGTAGGGTTCCCAGAAGGCTGGCCGAATGACGTTGGTGCCTTGGAGTATGGGTCGGCCCCTTGTCTGGGATGCTACTTGTGTAGATACCCTGGCGCCGTCCCATATTCCAGGCACCAAAGTTGATGCTGGTGCAGCTGCATCCTCAGCTGAAAACCTCAAGCGCCGCAAATATGCCACTCTCGGCAGTAGTTATATGTTTGCGGCGTTTGGGGTTGAGACCCTGGGGCCATGGGGTCCAAGTGCTCGGCGCCTCTATAAGGACATTTCAAGGCGCCTTATAGAGGCTTCCGGTGACCAGAGGGTTGGCCACTATTTCGCCCAGCGGATTAGCATAGCTATCCAGCGTGGAAATGCGTCTAAAAATAAAAACGCGTTGCAAACTTGTCTTGAGATTAACCGAATTTCATCATTCTATACCGGTTAATCGAACAAAACCTTTATATGGAACTGCTCCAACAACCGTTTGAATATTTAACCGGTATCCGAGCCCTGGACGTAAACCTGTAGCGAACGGCGAAGCTGGGTAGGTCTCTGTCGCCCACTAAGCACCACCTAAACAGTAGGTCTGATAGTAAACTAGGGCCAAGACAAATAGGCAACCGTTATACATACGTTTTACTATATATCGTTCAGTTGGTAATCCATATTATAAATGCAAAAGTGTGTCTGTCTGTCTGTCACCTCTTCACTCTTAAACCTTTGAACCGATTTAGATAAAAGCTGGTATGAAGATAGTTGGAGTCCTGAGAAAGGACATACATCCCTTAAGGGGTGAAAGTTTGTATTGATGAGCGATAACGAGGTAAGGGCCTGAGTACAATGATAGCAATTAAATTCTAACGCGATGAACGAATTGGGTCATTGTCAGATTTATGTTCGCGTCTTTTCGGTGGACATATCAAAAGTTAAGGGCCACAAAGCTTAATTTTGGATTGGTCTAGTAACCCGCATAAACGGTGTTTCCATAACTATAAATCCATGTAATAAAAACGTAACTTATATGTACATATACGTAAGCCGTTAACTATTGACCACCGGGTGGACAACTTTTGTTTTTACAACTGACAATGACCCAATTCTACGCGGACGTAGGCGCGGGAAAAAGCTAGTCAATAATAAACTAATATTTTCTTGATACAAAAATAACATTTATTCAGAGTAAATGTTGTCTTTGTATTAAGAAAATGTTACTCACAATTATTAAAATATTGTAACAAAATATATTTGTAATCTTGTAGCAAAGTGAATTCGATATAAACTAAAACCATACTCAATATAATTACCTAAGAAGTAGTCATATATACACCGAGAGACGAAGGTTTAAACTAAAATATTTGTTTATTAGTCAGCACTCAAAATAATTCAATATTCAGCACCGTTTTGTATTTTTTCTTTTTTTTAATACAACGCCGGTGACAAACAAGCGTACGGTCCACCTGATGGTAAGCAGCCACCGCAGCCTATAGACGCCCGCAACTCCAAAGGAGTTCTTAATTTTATATATAAAGGAGTAAATTTTATATTTATTTCAGAACTATGTAACTTTTTCTGCACCACATTTCTGTTTTCATACGTTATCACTCATATATTTGCTCTAAAATGTCACAGTCTGGCTGTCTGTTTAAATACAAAACGTGGTATTGCCTTATCTGGCATGCAAATGCAACAGAATAATTCTATGTCAAGAAGTAAAACTACGTACAAAACAATATTCACGTGTCGCCAGATTATAAACGGCAAGTGAAACAGCTTAAAGATCACTATTTGTCACTCTCATGACACATTTAAGTCTTGGAAAGAAAGAAGAAGAAAGAAAGAAACATTTATTCGCGACAAACACAAGACATTTACAAAGATGACAGTACCGAATAACATATTGCCACGAAATGCTCACAACTCAGCGTTATGCTGGCAGGGCCAGCGCTGGTCTTCCGTTGTGACCAACTTAGCTCCTTTAGACTACGTGGCTGTATATATATTTGTATATTATATTTATGTATGTATATTATTCTTAATTAAGTATTATTGTTGTAATTATTAGTATGAATCGTTATGATTAGATTTCATTTCCGCTACTCTAAGGTTGTCTGGAAGAATCTCTTTAGCGATAAGACCGCATGTTGTTTACCTTTACTCATTGTGATTATGTACTGTACGGTGTCCTTTAATTGAGGTGTGCAATAAAGAGTGTTTGTATTTTATTGTGAAAATACGAGTGCCAAAGTGGTTAATTATTGAACGAAATTGGATACTGAGTGAGGGAAGGAACAAACGTTAATACAGAGGGAGAGGACCTGAACTTTACAAATAATTATGATCATAATATTTAAAAAAATATTATATATACTTTTTAAAATATTATATAGTACATACATAACGGTACAAGTACATACTATGTACTTATTCATAGTGATAGTCTGATCAGAAAATCTTTTTGTTATACCTATTTTAGACCTCTTCCTCATCTATATATAAGGTGCTATTACTGTAGTAGCCGTACGTTAAACTTTAAGCCAGAGAATAATAATGTACGTATTTAATGGTATCACTTAACTCCGTGATAAAAACACCATAAGTACACGATTTTGTTAAGTCCGTAAAATAGGCAAATTGCACAGCAACAATCACAAATCCCCACTTTTACTTACCGTTACTTATTCAGATCAAACATGTGTGCGAAGCGGTTCTAAGCGAAATTAAAATGTCTCTTCTTCAGTATTACATATATGAGTTTCAGTATAAAATGCGACTTTATAGTACGACGCGACTTGCTCGATAAGCGACCTCGAAGGTGACTATGAATAATTTATCACGTTGAACCCGCCTAAGTCGAAAATGGTAAAAAAAATAGATGACGCCATGACATGTACCTAAGTACATTATTTAAGGGTACATGGGAATAACAATGACAATGTATTTCTTTAACTGTACACGGAACATAGTGAGATAACGTTGTAGTTTGTATGTCCCGACGAATCTAATTAATTATAATTGGAACAAAGCTGAGCTGCTGAGTATATTACATTATACGTGATTATAATCACGCCTAGAAAGTGGTAAAACAAAATCTCCTATGAATTTATTTTAATGATTGGTACTTCCTCTCTACGCGTGAAGTTATAATGAAATTTGTCGATAAACCCAATGGTGTTGGATGTCGTCCGATAGTTGGTTCATTATTCTAGGTTTTCAAATATCTTCTCTTTCATGTATCATAAGATTGGATAACATAGATGAGAAAAGAATAAGAGCCAGTCTCCATACTACTAAGTTGATTGGTTTAGAGAGATCAAACTTGGTAAAAATCGTCATCTTTGAACCAAGTTTGATTTCTCTGAATATCTTATTAATATATCGATCGATGTCTCAACATCACTCTTCATAAAAAAGCGTTGATGTCACATAGAGATAAAGCGTTTTTTAGAAGGAGGCCGATTTGTATTTATTATTAATGTCACACGTCACCAAATATTCGTCACGAGATTGACGCGGTGCTCACTACTTCCCTCTTCTACAGTTTTATTTATCGTATGGCAATTTTTGTTGCAACATTTAGCACCACCAAAGTGTCACATGTAGGGTAACAGCGGGTACTCCCTGCGGACGTAATGCAACTTCGACCCCGACCGACGAAACGTTTCTTTTTGAACGTTTCACGATTGCTATTGACGTTACCCTCTAAACGCAAGCACGCTTTATAATTAGAACAAATCGTTTACGAGTATTGAATCAAGACCTTTTCGCACGAACATCCGTTATCAATGCTTGGATAATGAATCGGTGTTTGTTTTCGACAAATGGACCGATTTCAGTAACAATTCTGTATAGGTAAAACATTCCATTACACGTAATTAACGTTTATCGAGGCGTCCTTAATTGCTGATACCGGGGACTTTAGTCAATTAGGGAGTCAGTGACAAATTCTACTTTGTTTTGAATCGACTAGAAGTTGGGTTGTTTGAGTAAAATGACAGTCGATAAGACTTTCAATCGATAAGAATCATTAAGTACAAAAAAATGTTATATAATATATCGCTCCACAAAACTATTTATAGTAGGAGGCTAGAAATAAGCCAGCCATGTCTTAGCTATAACTAATAAATTGAGCGACAGTCAATTTGACTTGGCTGGAATAGACTTTATATTTTAATTTATCTCACAAGTCTCTATTTTATAGTTTTACTAAATTAACTTCAAAGTGAAAAGTACAATTTTATTACGGCACTGTTGAAATGTCATCTTAGTATCGACTCTTAGAGCGTTGTTATTGCTCGATAGCTCGATGCATGGATTGTGACTGATTAGTCTGTTACCTTGCCTAAAGTCGGTTGCTAGCCAATTTTTTACTTAAAAGAAAGTCTTTCAAGGTTGGCAATCAGCCCCAATTGGTGTCAAATTTATGCAAACAAACTCGCCCTTTTACCATCAGAGAGTTAATCAAATGCCATCAATACTGGGAGCTGGCCTTAATGTATTTGTAAACAACGATATATTATCGATGTTTGATTAAACTTGTCGATTGTGCATGAATAAATATCATTTTAAAAATGTTAAATACATTATAAATACCGGCTATAAGTATGTAGTATGGGTTAATTAAGAAAGTACACACACACACACACACACACACACACACACTAAAATTAAGCCACGTGCCTACACGCGCGCCTATACCTATATGTTATCCAACGCCTAATTTCTACTACTTCGCTCTCTCTTTCTAGGATAACGGCATTTTGTGAGCCATTTCAGCAACATGACTTTTCCGAAGTAACCCCCGAAACCAGGACCGCACTCAACCAGATTCGAGTTATATTCTGCCATCTTGAATTTTGGGTAAAGGAGCCAAAGTTCGGCTTGACAACATTTGGAATCGGATTCAGCAGGCTTTTTTATTTCAGAAAAGTCATGGCTTACAACATGCCGTTTAACTTGAATTAATGTCGTATAACTACCAGTCCATAATGAAATTCAGCCAATATTTACACAACAAAGTGATCGCTATAATATTTGCTTATAAAAGTTATCCCTAATTAGGGCTGGCCGTTTGGCTTACTTACCTGAGGGGCTACTCCGAACTTCGTATCGAGCCGTCCCTCTCACTCATATAGTGAATAACAAGAGAGTGAAAAAGACGGCTTGATACGAAGTTCCGATTTCGGAGTCCGTAGTAGGCAGGCACTCGATGATATCACGTGTGGACCTTGCATTAACATTATTTATATTCAATCAACGATTCAGTAAAATCAGGTGCCAGCGCGTATACCTGCCTAACATTAATCTATGGATAAACATTTGGTCTGTAATTAACTATTTATATTTATTTATATTACACAAATATCACAACGATCCTCGTACAAATTGTGCACTGCATAAATGACCGCTGTATGATTGTCAATATCGTGGCAGTCATCATTTGTGGCCGAGCTGGACCTCTGTGCTGCTCGATGCCGGGAATCGTGTGATTTCCCAAAGGATGGCTCAGGGCGTACCGTTATTATTTAAGCCGGTTGGCTGCACTTTTAATGTAATTTGTCTACTACGCTGGTGTAGCCTGTATATAGTGGTGAAGAGAAGGGACACTACTACTCCCAACCAGCACCGTCAACTTTGTAGACAGGGGTCTACAAAGATGACGGTCCAGGGTTCGAATCCAAGTCAGGCAAATATTTGTGTGATGAGCATGACTATTCGTTTCTCAGTCTTGGGTATTTTCTACGTATTTATGTATTCATATAAAAATACTTTCAGTGCCAAGGATTTCGTAGCGCTACACATTGGAAAACCATATGTATTTGGAACGCCCACTTAGCGCGTTCCTGGCACCGAAAGTGTTAAATATGTCGTTGTCTAGTATTAAGTCTTATTAAGCTTACTACGGGGCTTAATATTTATTTAATTAAAAAAAACTGCAATTGTCTATAAAAATTATAATATTTAATTGAAATATTCGCAATGCTTCAATTTGCATTGCAATTTAGATTGCAATATTGTTGTCTGAGTTTAATGTTTGTTAATTAAATTTCCTTATACATGCTCAAAACTTAATCGCATTTTGCTAACTAAGACGCTCGGGCCAAATTTCTTAAAACAAAAGCGACGTTACTTATACTACCTATTGTGCTGCAGTTCAAAGTCCAGTCAGGCCTGCCAAATAAAATTTGAAAATAGCTTCCACCTATATTGGATTCCCGGTATTGGGAAATAAAAGCTTCATGACAGGTTCAATAATCCAGCGTTTGGCATGGCGCGACAGCTGACAAAGCGAGCCATTGCCGTAAATAATTTCGATTGTTTCAGCGGAGCTTTGAAAGCCTTAGTATTGTATTCAAAGTAAGCTAATGACGACTTCTAGCAAGAACATATTCTTGAATGGTAAGTGGAATAATTGCTGGATTAAAGTAATCCCCAATTTTAGTTGCTACTTTGGGATAACTATTTGGGAAATGTTTGTCTCCAATTCATTCAATTTTTTGTTCCCGGTCAGGGCAAATATTTGTGTGATGAGCATGAATATTTGTTTCTGAGTGTTGGATGTTTTCTATGTATTTAAGTATTTATATCTATTAAATATATCGTCGTCTAGTACCCATAACACAAGCCTTCTTGAGCTTACTGTGGGGCTAGTTCGATTTGTGTAAGATTGTCCTCTAATATTTATTTATTTATTTTTATTTTCATTATCCTATTGTGCGGTATTGCAACCTCATTATCGTCCGAGTTCGTAAATAAAGATACCTTGTGCCTTAACATTCTACCGGATTGTCAATTCTAGGGCCTTTGTTAAAAGTTTAAATTACTTTAATACATGTGACGTTACACGTATTCTGCATTGTATGGCGTTTATCTGAACAACTGACAATGGTAACAATTATTTATTATAGAAAGCCAACTGGACCGCCATTTTTCTACTAGTACACTCGTAAACAGAGTTGATAATCAGTTGAAGTTTCTAGGTGGGGGTAACGATTTTTTACAATATGTTCAATTTGGTGTTTTAGGGTTACAGTAAACAATTCTTTTGGATTTGAGTGGATTAGCCAAAGCTAATTCCCAACTAGTTGGGCATGAATGCAGAATGCGTGTAACATCACATTTCTATTAACCTCCCGAGGCCTGACCTTCAAAAATTAACAAAATAAACTCGACCTTAATAAACGTATGTATGTAGGAATGAACGTGTTTACGCAGTGTTAGACGAATGACTGGAAGAGAGTGAACGAATGAGGGAATGGGATTGACTGAGAGGACGGATTAGCTAGAACTGTGTTACGGAAGATCGCTTACAATTAATTAATTAAATAAACTGAAACTTGGTTGTGGGTTGAAATAAAAGGGCATCATATAAAAAGAAGTTGTTTTATTGAAGAGGACACTACATGTATAGTTCAAAATCAAATGTATTTTATGTAGTACCTATATGACACGGGACCTCACGAGGTTAAAGCAATTTAAACTTTGCTAGGTCCTAGAGTTGATAATCCGGCATGATAACACACACATGCAGTCTTTATTTACGAAGTAAGGTCTTTTATGACGGACGATAATGAGGTAGCAATGCAGCACATTAGGACAATGAATTGGATACAAGCATTTCCCAAATACTATGACACAATTACACAGTCGAGTATAAAGAGATGTATCTATATTTTCACCTTACTAAAGGCTAAATAATGGATAATATCATTTTGTAGTCGACTGTCCAAGTTACATAGAGTTGTCATCTATTTTTCTATACTTACTACTGTACTCAACCGCATCCCTCAAGTGATTCATCTATGTACCTAACTTTTCCTTTTATATACAGTTCGCTACCGAAACGCGGGTATTTATTGAAACTGATAATAATCTGTCCCGTTAGCAATTATTCCATGTATTAGTAAATCATAATTATGTAAATAGACTGCAAAATTATATTTTCAAACTCCGCACCTTCAATGAAGTGAGTGTACTGCTTAAGATAACGTAATACTAAACAAAACATTAAGAGCTGTCACTTGTACTACGTTTTCTATTTACTTTGATGTACATTACTAGTAATTAAAATTTTGTTTATTTTTACTTAAAGTAATCTTGTAATGATTAGATAAACTAAAAGCACTTTACTGTAATTAATAACATACAACTAATAAAAATAAATAAAATAAAATTAAATGAAAACGTATCTAGCCTAACCTAGGTAAGGCTACGTTAGGTCCCCCAAGTCTGATCCCTGCGGAACGGTGCCCATAAGGCTGGCTGCATTCCCCCGTTGAATGGCGATGCCTATTCTTTGTCCGAGGAATGAGCCAGCCCTAGGGTCACGTGTTGTTTCCAAAAGTCTCTTTTTTAAGTTTTGGAACAGAGAATGGGCATCTTGACTCCACGGTCCTAAAGTCTCCACTGCGAAAGCCGTGAATATGTGATTGTGCGTTAGATCAGCATATTTGCGGAAAAAAAAAATTTTGTTAGAAAATAAGTCGAAATTTTAGTTTTAAAATAAAATTAAGAGCATGGTTAGGTTAAGGAACTACCTTTAAATGCCCTATTTAAAGAAAAGCCCGCATGACCGTAACTGCACAATAATGTCCGCGTGCCAGTAACATCAGCATGTCATATTGGAATTGCATTACAATCCAGAACGCATGACGAACTGAAATAAGGTGGGGTCAATACACGAATATAGCACGAGGTCTATTTTATTCGTCACTTTACATAACAATCACTTTTTTTGAGCGTTCACTTCTACCCGCGCCGATCCAATGTGTCAATTAAGAGCGGAAACACATTAAACTGGGATTGGAATACGAATGTGGTGAACTTAATTGAGGTCCTGTTCGACCTAGCCATTATTTGGTATTTCTCCCTAAATTGGCTTCCTCTATTAAACTCTATTTGAATAGTTATATAAATCATTACGAGGTAATAAATTAAACCAGATAATAACGGAATATTGCTCTGAAATGTTACAGTTAATGAAAATTGTTAGGAACTCCGCTAATACATATTAAACGGCTACAACCAATTATTCATAACCACGAAGTTATGCAGAACTCTTTAAGTTTTACGTCCGTTTTATAGGGCTTTATGTGTTTATTGTTTCCTACAATTAATAATATGAAGACATAAAACCGAAGAATATAAACACAATTATGAAAAATTGCGGAAATATCATTTATCAACGTAGAATAATTATTAAATTCTAGCATTGTTAAGACAAGCACTTAATTATACACAATAACTGGTTAAAACAATCAATTATACATATCACATAAGATTCACAACTTGTATTTTTGAAATACATAAATTCTTTCTCATTTTCTCGTTAAAACACGTAAAACTACTCAAGTGCTAGCTTTCATCTAATTAACCCCACTTTGAGCTGAACCGTCAGAGACTTCAAAGTCCTTACTCTTTCACGAGCTAAGTTTTTGATGTGCTCTTAACTCACTTTTACCTATAGTACCCAATTACCTACAACAACATTGCACGAAAGTTAATTTAACATATTTGCAATTTATATTATAGCATGACTCCATCTCCTAGAAACTTAGGAATACTGGATGCATCCCGAGACTTCATACGCGTATAAAGTGGTTACTGGAGTTTCGCCAAAATCTGTTTAGTAGTTATTGAGAAAGGAGCATACATCGGCACAGACTTTCAAGTTCACAATTGTGTCAATTATATATTGGATAATCTTGCCAGTCAATTGTGTAACTGGAGAGTAGGTAGCTGAAAGGATCATACAATCTCATTCTTATACATATTAACCTTTAGACGGTAAAGTCTTGTCTGTCTATCTGTGGAAGCCCTATCGGGAACGCGTAAGGCAGTGGATGCTTTCGGTAAATGGAATATACCAGATATAATCAAAATAAATCCGTGTGAAATAGCTTCAAACCAAAACCACGTACCTAATACGAGTATAACCAGCTCCCGGTACTCGCACGTGAAATAATACTTAAGTAACTAAAATCGCGAGTGCTTTTGGTGAGAATTTGATATCACTGTCTGAATTCAAATAAGTTTTGACTTACATAATATACTAGGATTCTTTTTAAGACTGACTGTAACAAAACGGCACGGAAAATGAAAAATATTTTGTCCTGTAGACTCGTATATAAGAATACTAACTAAATAGGAAAGTAAAATAATGTCTAAAAGTAAGATTTAGACTTTGCGAACAATCGCGTATTATGTACCTATTGAAACAACGTTTCAATCGGTTCGCAATGAATATGAAATCACGTCCTCGTATAAAGAATATTTGAATAATTTCAAATCTTATATTCGAGGTGGGAACTGTGCAACTTTTTACGGTGAACTCCCATTCGCTTCTCTGAACTTAATTAGTTAAGCAACGAAGCCTTCATTTTCAACTCCTACGGCTCTGAATGTGGTTGAATTATTCAGCGTCTACAGTTTCAATAGAGGCATAGTAGACCTCTGCCATTGAACGTTCGTCGTTGTACTCACAGCAGACATTCTTGAATACGGAAGGTAATTTTTACAGGTTGAGTTTGCTATGCTTGCCACTAGACTGGGGGAATTGAAATAAAAAAATACGTTCATATTAATTACTGTCGTATTAGTAAATTATAAAAACAAACAACCTTTAATCGGAACTCTTTGTGAGCCTTGTAATGGCTAGAAGAAGATTCGAAGAAACTCAACCTCGTCTAACCTAATCTTGAAAATAATTTCATAGAAAAGACTGCTTCTTATGCTTCACATAATTTACTTTTATAAATGTTATTACAGCCTCTGAGTTGCTATTAGCTACTGCGTCTACAAAATACACTGTAAATAGTAAAGAATATAGACATACAAATTGGTGTTTACTAACTACAACTATAGCTTTGTTAGAACCACTCCTACTACTATTTCAAATGAAAATAACATTACGAACTAATACATTACAAACAACAACTATTCGGAAAAATTTAATACATTTCACTTTGATCTGGCCCCTATTTCACCAAAGCTGACAGACAGGCGCGATAATTGTCAAAAAACATTACAATTGTATTTGGTGAAACAGTTTTCACATGAAAATTGTCGATTTGTGAACCTACATATGTCAAATACATACATAATTATGTCAACTTGGTGAAATAGGGGCCTGCATGCGTTCGGTTAAACATTTTAGTTTTGTTACGTAAATAAATCAGAATTGAAATTAATGCCTTTTTAAATAAGAATTAAACAATCAAATAATAGTCCTAAATAAATAAAATAAATAAATAAATAAATATTTTTGGACAATCTTACACAAATCAACCTAGTCCCAAACTAAGCAAAGCTTGTACTATGGGTACCAAGTGACGATATACATACTTATATAGATAAATAGATACTTAAATACATAGAAAACATCCAAGACTCAAGAACAAATATTCGTGTTCATCACACAAATACATGCCCTGACCGGGATTCGAACCCGGGACCCTCAGCTTCGAAGGCAGGGTCACTACCAACTAGGCTATAAATATACAAATATAGAGCAATATGGCGTTCTGGTGCTTATTTCTCGTTTTACTGTATAATTAATTTATATTTGGCTCTTATGGACATGATTGGTCTCATTACAATTAAATGCAATGATAAAAGACAAAACAGATAAAATGGAAGCAAATAAGTAGTTCAAATACATTTATTCAAACTGATAGCTTTGGTTGTCTTGGTTGGTTTGGTTAAACTTTGGTTAATTTTAAAGTTTCCTATGCTGAGAATATTTGAAAACGTGGATCCACATAAAGCAAACAAAGTGAAGTATATTCGGTTTCACTTGTTGGTTATGAAACGGTCATTGTAATAACAGTTTGCTTAGGACTGTATCGGGATCAATTATTAGATTCCCTACACTGTGAACCATTTATAGTTACGTTATCTAGGTCACATTCGTATCGGCCTCGAACTAGTACTGTTTGCGACCCTTTCATGCGATAGGTACTTTCTCCACAATCATGAAATTCATTTTGAATTTACCCTTTCCACCTTTTAAAATTCCTTTTTATTATTTACTTTAGTAGCTATTGTGTACTATCATTGCAATAAGCATATTTTGGGAGAAAATGACTGACTGTCGAGTTTCTTCTCAGCAGTGGTATTTTGAGAATCGCTAGTCTGACATGTTCTGCAACGCCCTATTGAAGTTTCTTAAGTCAGTTGCATAAATTTAACTTCCAAATAACTCTCATTGGGCTTCGGTCCCTGAATAATTTCTCTGTGGTCGTTTCTTCCTGTGTCTCCTATATATTGCATATTTGTATATACTGTGTAGATACCTTTTTACTACTACAAGATAATCACTGTGGTATTACGCCATTGGCTGTGTGATACGAAAGGTAAGTTTGGTTGGTTTTCTTCTTTTAGTTGGACATCACGTGGCCTGTTTTGTTTACATTTACTTGAATACCAAAGAAAGTATAGCAGCAAGTTTTGCTTGCTGTCAAGTCGCGTCACGCGCGATATAGCTGATTGTTTTTGAGCGTTCGTGGGCTAGCGATGCCCGTGTACCGCGTGCGGTATGTAAGGTTAAGCAACGTTGGCCCATGTCAACTCTTGGATGGGTGACCGCTTTAAGTGGTTATTAACTGAGTGCTCACGTGCTTTGGAAGGCACGTTAAACCGTTAGTCCCCGCTGCTGTCTATGATAGTCGTGAAGCCATGCCTTCGGGCGGTTTGAGAACTTCTAACAGTTCAAGTTGCCCACTCACTTGAGAAGCCTAATCCCAATAAGGTCTAGTTTCTCCATACTTATTCAATTCCTTACTTCCAGCCTAGGGTAGTAATTTTCTACATAAGTTTATTCTTACCTTGTAAGTGAACCGAATCGAAAATTAAATTCAAGCTAATTTGATCGCGTGTTCACAATTCTTTCAATTTCCTCTGAAGAGCACTCGAAAATGACCGATTATCATGACATCGTTTGGATTTTCGTTATCATTTGGATTGGATTAATTTTTATCCGTATTATCGGATCTACATATTTTTATCCGCAACTCAAATCGAAATTGAATCCGACACGTTAAAATGATTTCATAAACGATTGCATCAGTGGATTTTTATCGAGTGTACTTACTTATTTGTTATTTATTTCTATTTTATATAGAATTCATTTTAAAAAAGGCAAGCAGTGGGGCAAATTAAATTAACGCGGCCAGCCTTACCTCAGCCCAGTGGCAGCGACTTGGGCGACTCATGCCCATACAGTTTAGGCCTTTAGTTTAGGTTAGGTTTAGGTAGTTAGTAAGATCTTGTTTTGCTTTTGTTCTATATTATGGTACCTAATAAAAATAATTTGACCGTAAAAAATCTAGAAGCCAATGTTATTAATAAACTTATTTAGAATTATAATACCAAAGTAACTTTTTCTACCTTAAGGCGTGTTATACAACTATTCTCCTTTGGAGGACTTTCTAAATGAGTTTTAATACATAAATAAAGTTTATGAGTAAGGTTTGGTGTTTAATCTAATCCATAACCAAAAATAATGGCTTGTAGGCCAGTGCACTAAAAACTTTCTGGCAGTGAGTGATCACTCTTATCCGGTGCATTGTTTGTCGATGGGTGCCATTAGCCAGCCAATGTAAAAAAAAAACTACCGAATGCTTGAGATTACTATGATTATTACGATTGGCTTAGATTTATTTTTGGCCTACCTACGATAATCAAAAACCAGAACCTTGTTAGTATTAGAAAAATATCACCAAATTAGGTACTATAAGACCCATTCTGCTTTCATGCTGCAGATTTCGTAATTATCAACGACAGTGATATATGTTTTTTTTTACAATAAGGATAGCTTTTTTATTGTTGTGTGTATACGTGCCATACTACCATGCACACTTATTTTAACAGATTTTAGTAATGGGTTTTCGCCGTTTTACATACAGATATTGAGTAAATATTTACGACACGTTGATGTAAAATAAATACTTTGGTAAATAGGAATTTAATGTTTGTAAACGTAATCATAAACATAATTTTCGTAATCAATTGTGAATGGCACACATTTGGATTAGTAACGAAATCGCATTTTAAATAAAAATAATGATACTGTGTGTAGGAATATACTTATGCTGCACTTCCTCAGCCACATTTTATGAATTAAAAACCGACGTGTAAGGTCGTGTAAATGAGGTTATTCCAAATATTTCAATTTAAAATGCAAATATTCGCGTAATGCACGGACACCATTTTACTGACCCTCAATTTACGCAGTAAATTCATACGGAAGTGAAGTCGAATCTTTAATAATTTATAAAGAACTCAACATTCAACCCCGTTTTGTCCCACCGAATTAGCGTCACCATCCACTTTCATAAACCTTATTGCATATAATTTTAAGAGCTATCTAATGTCCGAGCTGAAGGCTTTGTTAACTTCGTTACCCTTTTTAATATTGAAAACTTCATTACGCCATTGTGTTAGGAATGAAATTGGTGTTGCTGCAAAGGCTATTTGCTTCACATTGTGATTTAAACTTTTGAGCTTCATAAACAGTCTGAATTCAAATATTTAAACGCGCTAATTGGAGTTCATTAAACAGTGAATATTGACTGGGATTACTAGCAAAAGTAATGTAATATTGAAGAGTTATCCAAAGCAAACTATAGAGCGAGTTAAGGTTTTTTGAGATTGTAAATAGTTCATTTCAAAATAACATAAATGGTAGAATCCAGAGAAGTTCAGCAATTGCAAAATATAGAATTCTATATAGGAAATGGCCATTTTTGAAAAAATAGAATGCAAGAAGCAAGCCATGTAACAGCTGGGGTGTCAACATTATCAGAGGGTAAGGATATCCTTATTCTGCATGGTCAAAACCCTCTGATTTCACAATGGCGACAGGTACATGCCTGTCGCGATTGTGTGAACCGGAAGCATGGTATTTGCTCCGGTACTCTAAAAGAGGTCCAACCGTTATGTTTTTTTGATATTGTAAAGGGCAATATTATCAACATTAAGACAATACTATTCAGCGCAAACTGTAGGTCTGCAATCTTTCAGAAGACAAGACCTTCTTTCCTAGAGATCGTTGAAAAAAATTTCCAAAATAAAAGTTGTAGCAAATCTTGTGATCTACAATATTGCCGAACTTTTGCTTGCGGCTTTTGTTTGCGGTAAAATGTAAATATGCGAGAAAAACTAGCCAAAAGTAGGATTTTTAACTGTAGCTTCACAAGAGATGACGGCATATGTTCGTCTCTTGGAGTCGCGGAAAAAATGTTTGTACACAAAACTTTTAGAAAATTTTGTATTCTACAATATTGCAGAACCATCTTTAGCACTGGAATGAACTTTAATGACAGTACAGGCAACAAGATAGCGGAGAAAGTTATAGAGCGTGGAGGGTCAAAAATTTTTGGTTACCGTGACTGTAGGTATTGTCCTCTACTTATAACATATGAAAAAATTATAACAATCATATGAACAAACCTTTTTTAGGGTACGGGAACTACGATTTACTGTTGTACGACGAATGTTGGAAAGATTCTTAGCATTATTTGTCCATTTAAAACTCTAATTATGTAATAGTATTCTTATTGATGAAGATCGTAATAAAAAAATAAAATAAAGTAAAATAAATGTTTTTACATGGGCTGGTCTACATTGGTCTCGAGGCCTGGCGGTTTTGTTGACACGATGAAAATTGTATTAAGACTTTGTCCTCTCCTTCACTGGCGTTTGTTTTGCAGTATGCTGTTTCGTTATTATATTGAAATAATAACAATTTATTACGATAAAGTCCGTTTACTACCAAGTTTCAAGTTTATGTAATGCTAAAAATCATCATAAGCCTACTACTTAGATATAGGAATAAATCTTTGACATACCTATTCAATTTAAAATGTTTGACATGTAAAATTTTATATTTTATCAATAAAATGAGTATGAGTATGAGTATGAGTAGGCTTCTCCCACAATACGCCACTGAACTCTATCTTGTATTTTTTTACAAGCTTTTATTTAACTTCCCATGTTTGTGTGTGTTCGGGTCAAATCTTTTTTGACAGAAACGTATGTTTCCAACCGCTATATTATAATTTTCGTATATCATAGTTAAGCTAACGAATTTAATTAATTGCTCCATGTCAATGGAAGAAAGAGAATTTGATTATTCAGAAACTAATCCGATTAAGCAATTTAAATTTTTTCGAGCGTATGAAAAGGTAATTGTTGGAAGTAGTCGTTTTATTAGATTTTACATTTCAGATTGTAGCATGTTTGCAGCAGTGAATACGGAAAAACTGCCAGAAATAAATCAGTGAAATGCATTATTGTTCCTATTTGATCCACCGAAAACAGACCGGTCGTGCACGCCGTACCTATGTTTATTTTGATAGGCTTGGCTCAAGCTTGGCGGTTCAGTCAAAACCGAGAAAATCGTGATATCCCGTTCACTCTCGTCGTGAAACCGTCTTGTGCTTTCAGAGTATGAAGCACTGGTTCCAGAAATGCAGGGAAAGGTTTCAGTATGTTCAGTCAGTCCGCGATCGTGCGGCGGGGCGGACGTATGTTGATGCCGCCCAGAGTTGCCGCGAAATATTTGAAACATTGACGCTTTTATGGATGTGTAAATATTTTTTGCCGTTGCCGAACCCACTATCAACGAGTGTTATTAAAGCTATTATTTTACGAGAATTAGCCCAATCAACAAAATTGCTATCGATTGAACATTTATTAAATTTTGTTATTACCCTCACTGACGTACTTTTTATAATTAGTGGATATGTGTGATGGATTGTATGTTTTACATTTACCAATACTTTACCTTTCAACCTATTAGCCAAAAACTTTAGAAGTTATTTACTCGTACCCTAATTTATGTGAACCAATATGTAGATATAAACCCATCGGTCCAAAATAAGTGACTTATCAAGAACCTCTGATATCATTACTATACTTATCAAATAAATACTTATTCATATCTAGAACCCAAATATTCAAAAAACTGTAAATATATTTTCGAAAGAAAAACAATCGATCTGGTGCGCGGACCAAATTTTGGCTTGATGTAACTATTACCTTCTTAAAATATAAATAAGTGTATAAAGTGACTAGTGTAGAATAATTAGTGAATATTAGTGAACATAAATTGTCTGTACAGTAAATTTCGCGCCTCAGCAACTTATTAGAAGTTTACCGGCCTCGACGAAATTCTATCGATTTTACTCGGTAAGTCTATTTATACTTAATACAGGTCAAATGTGTTGGGTTGAGACCAAATTGATCCACTTTCCTGTGTTCTAAGACATTTGAAATGTCAAGTGTCCGGTAATATCGAGTACTTTGATTTCAAAGTAATAAAAAATAATTGTCGTGTTTGACCTTTTACAGAAAATTTCTAATGTGTTTTTGTGTTCCGTCATTTGGTGGGTGTGAAAAGCAGTGTGTGGGTATTTCAAATGTCTATGACATTTTTTTCTTTTTTCTGACATTTCATTGGTACATTGTACCTACACGTCTTGCGACGTGGGCGTGAGTTTTGCGTGTTTAAGATTTCAGATTTTGCGTTAGTCAACAAAATTACGTTATACGTAAATAATTATAAAATAGTAAACTTTCTGTTATACCAGTTGAACAATTCAAATAATTCAATCGAAAGTGAATCAGAAACTTTAAATAGAGAAACTACTTTGGCTCCTTTTCATTAAATTAAATTACGAAATGTAACTTTACTGTCTCTTGTGATCCGAGCAACGTAAATTCTTTATAATCCTCGCTAAAGACCTTCAACAATTCTTTAATTTATCAGATTAGGCCGGGTTTGATCCCAGGTTATGTGAAGCAGCTATTTGTTATACGCCGTAGGAGTACCTACGGCAAGGAACCGTTTTCCTAAATCAGAGTACCTAGTGTATAAGAGAATGGGCCTTAATTCGTTAAAAAATAGTTTCAATTTCGTTCCTACAATTTCATTTCAGTATTAGTGCATCTAGCATTGATATATTGACTGAAACTTGCACGACTGTCACACATTAAGGTAAGGCCTATTCAGAGATCTGACGAAAATACCTAAGTTTCAGTTTCTGGCGTGAAGAAGTAATGTAGAATAACACTGCATAAAAATTACAGTGGACTGAAAAAGAAACAACAAAATAACCGAACAAAATTCAGAAAAATGTCTTGTAACCCTGACAAAAAATCCTAAATATCATCGTAAAAATAAACTTTAATGCTGCAGATTTCGTAATTAACGACAGTAATATGTTTTTTTTTTACAAAAAGGATAAGAATATCTTTTTTATCGTGGAACTAAATAACTGGATAGATTTTTCGTCAGTGATTCGGTGTTCCAAAAGTCAATTAAACGTACTAAATATTTACGAAATTACGCGCAGAGCTTCCGTATACAGCGGTATGGTTAATTACTAACTCATGCGTCTTAGAGGTGGTCATTTGCAATGGAATGACCTTGCCTTAAGTATTATTGGTAAATGAGATTTTAACGCTAGAAGGATGAGGATAACTATTGGTAAACGGGACTTAGGGTGGGTTGCACCAAACCGTCTGTAATCGGAAGCGGTTTTCGTTTAAATCTGATTGTATGGAAAGCTTGACAAGTTTCTGTGGGATGACAAATGCCGGCGCCATATTTAACGTTAATCGGTCAGTAATCGTGAGTTGGTACAATGCGTAAAATGACATCGTAGCCCATGTTGTAACAGATTCTTACCGTCGGGCGAACCTAAAAAAAGGTGAAAAGCTTGAATAATAATTAAACTTTCAATACTTGTTTATGAATAATAATTAAAAGTTTCAATTACTTTATGATAATGCAGTATAACGTGATAAAAAAACCGGTCAAGTGCGAGTCGGACTAGCGCATCGAGGGTTCCGTATACAGATGTGTACCGGTTCCAACCCTATTAAATCAGGAAAATCTCAACAACATGGTGTGGAAATTGGACGTCATGGGTACAGCGCCATCTAATGAAATGTTTTTTGACAATTAAAAAAAGCTCAAATTCAAACAAACTCAAACATTTATTCTGCAAATATATTAATTTACAATTTAAGACTAAGGATACATTTTTAATGACAGAATATTAATTGACAGTTAAAAAAAGAATAATAATTCGAGATTACAAATGAGAAAGAAAAACTAGATAGAGCTACAGTCATATTTTTTCTATTCATTGATATCAATTTTATGTAATAATTTTGTTTTTTCCTTGGTAGACTTCGGAAATAAGGGGGGGGGGGACCACCTATTATCGGTCATTTTTCACAGAATATGCTATGTATGTAGGTAAGCCTTCTTTATAACTATTCCAAATTTCAAATCGATAACATAATTAGTTCTTGAGATATTTAGCGATGTGACAGATAGACAGACAAAGTGAAACCATAAGGGTTCCTTTTTACCATTTTGGTACGGAACCCTAAAAAGTCACAATATATTCCAATCCCCTAAAGAACGGCTTGTAACCCCATGAATATTACGCACTAATAACCTAATGTCAAGGACAGTACTACACTAAAAGGTGCCATATTCTATTGATTCAACCTTTGAAGCTATATTCGAACAGTAGGGTAGGGCAGCCCAGTCCGTAACCTTTTATTCAAATACTGTAATGAATATTATATTTGATGACTTTTTTCATTCGATATCTGCTGAATTAACAATATCTCTACAATATGCGAGGAACTTAAGCCAACCTCTTCGTGTTTTTCTAATAGTTTTATTAACAAGAAATTTTTAACTTAATCGCAGATAAAAAAATGATCCCACGTGGTATCGGGTGAGATGACATTGGGATAAGGTTTAAGTATATTGTGTTTAATAGGCTGGCAAGCTATCGTTACAATATTATGTTTTCTTCATCATTGTGGAACTCCTTGCCGGAATCCTTGTTCCCCGTGAACTACAACCTTTTGGTCTTCAAAGCGAGAGTGAATTGGTTTTTACTAGGTAAGCGCGTTCCATCCTAGACGACAATATTGCTTACCATCAGGTGATTTGTGGTCAAGCGCAAACTTATTTAGAATTAAATAATAATAATAAAGGTTATACATTATTTTTCAATGACACTTGATGAAAGGACAATGAAAATTAAATTGCATGTTCTTTGTTTCTCTCCTTTTTAGAAATACATACATGAATATGTGGTAAATAGGTTTCGCTCACTGGTACAGTCACCAGCACCAATATCTCCCATAACCAAGTGTGCATAACTACCTGACCCGACTTGTAGGGCCGCTAGGACGGGTCAGATATTTATGCAACATTTGTTTTGACAGACATTAATGCTAGTAAATTTACTTTTTTTTTAGTCTTATACTTACAAGCACTTTATAGCTTTGTCTTCCTTCGTTGCCACTTAAGATTCTCTATAAACTCACCTATTTTGAAAACTTTGTTGAACAAGATTCCTCCGACTTTATGTCCAAGTAATACCCAGCGCTGCGCCACAAGATTTTATAATAAGGTGGTCACCTTATTAAAAAAAACTCGTGGCGCACTTTAACGTAAGTTTTATAACGAGGGGGAAGAAATATTAAAGTCACGTTACATGACTACTCATTGGCGTTTATTAATTAAGTTATCGCATCATCATCAATTTTAAGTCGGGGGAGTAATTTCCTCTTGCCACTATGCCGACCCTCTTTAACTTCCTGGTACGACACTACACCAACTATTTCGTTTATTTGGACCATATAATTACGCTTTGGTATTCACATATTATTGGGAACCTGTTGTGTCCCACTGCTGGGCAAAGGCCTCCTCCCTCTGTTTCCAGTCCTCCTGAACCTGAGCAGCCTCTGGCCACTCCTTTAAAAAGGAGTCTAACTCGTCCCGCCATCGCCGGCGAGGTCTGCCTCGCCGCCGTTGTCCGTCACTTATTACGTAATTTACTTATTTTCAGTGCCAATATATATTTTTCACACCTGCTATTCAGAAAAGAGTTATTGTTGCCTTCGAATGAGGGATCAAAGATGTACTTTTCTTCCCTCATTTGAGGGCAACAATGATTCTTTTCCTTATAGGTGTGAAAAGCAGTATGTGACACTCTGTAGTAAAATCATTTGTAAGACATTTCATGTTTTTAGCAGCGGGCCTCGTAGGTAGTGTGAAAAGCAGTATGTGTCACACGGTAGCAAAATTATTTCCGTCTTGGGCGTAAACACTTGAATCCCTCGCTACGCTCAAGATTCTACTTTAGAATCCCTCGCTACGCTCAGGATTCTATTGTAGAATCTTTCGCTTTACTCAGGATTCAATATATTCGCCCTCGCCGTAAACATATCATTTTGCTCCCTTGAGACACAATCTACTATTGTTCCATGAAGGACACAGTCTACGAGCATGTCTCACGTGTAGTTAGTGCTAGCCGTGATGACTGATTTTGTGATCATTGAAACTCAGTAGAAATAATTTTATTTATTTCAAGTTTATTGCAAAATTCAAGAAGTATGTACAAATGGCGGACTAAACGATATGAGGCATTCTCTACCAGTCAACCATTTTATATGGAAAACTTCCCTTGTATGTTAAACGTGCCGCTCATGATTACTTAAGGAACGCGTACCGGTTTGAAACATGTCGAACGATATACGACTTTAAGGACGTGCGTAATCTCTCAATTCTTTCAATATGCCAATATAAATACAATATAAAATTACAAACGAGTAAATACTTGGTATGAGACTAACCGTGGAGGATTGTAATAGATGAACTGACTGTGTGAGAAACGATATAAATATAGGAAGGAAGTGAGTGATGAGACGACTGGTGACAGAAAAGGACATGCCGAACCGACCCCAAGTAAATGAGACAATTCGGTGTTGCTTTTGACATGTGAGTTAACTCCAGTCTTATGGCATAGACTTGATGTTAAGAAACACGCCATTTTATCAGTATATAAACTTAATACACCATCACGTAATATGCTTGCCAAGTTGAATAGACAACTACGTATAGGCAGTATAATCTTTTTAGTAAGAATTTTGCTTTGTAGGTATGCACAGTATGTAAATACTTTCGTGGAGACAAGTGCATTTACTTTCGTGGACACAAGTGCAAAAAAGGCATACTGAGTTCAAAATTGGTGTTTGAAACCACGGTAATTCCAGATTTGGCTCGTAATCTATAAGCGAACCAGTGAAATAAATGTGTGAAGATTTATTTAAATTTCCTCTTGGCAGAGTTGACACGAGGTGAAATATCATAATAATTAACTAAATTGTGTCGACTTAAAAATTCACAAACGTAAATTTACTACATTTTTGACATAACTTAACATTAACTAAGTAATCAATGGATATTGCTGGCATGTTTGCTTTTCTGAGTATAGTTTTTAAGTTCGGCTATTGCTCGTTAACCAGCAATGTCTATGCATATAAAGGGCGGGACACTGCCCATAACAAAAAACTTTAAAATTTAATATCACACAAACGGGTTTCTGAACCCATTTTTTTTCTAACGCTTTGTGCTATCTAGCACTAACGATTACTGAGCTAATGAGCGGACGGACGAACGGACATGGCGCAACCTTTAAGGGTTCCTTGTTTTCTATGGAAGCCTACAAAAACTGAAACGTTGTTTTTCTACGTACAGAATTTTAAGCAATCATATTCTGCAACTGTCAGACTACCAGAAAATCAATCCTAAATGTTTCTTTGTATGGGCAGAAAAGCGTTTTAAATAACGCGATATTTTTGCTTGCAGGGCCTTAATACCTATTCCGTTTTCCGTGCAAAGATCTTCTGTCATGTGCAGAAATTCACCGTCACTACCTATTTTGTATTCAGAATATTTCAGCAGTTTAGGCGACTTAAGAATAATGGCGTAGCAGGTGTTTATGGGCGACGGTAATTGCTTACCATCAGGCAATCCGTCTGCTCGTTTACCTCCTATAACATAAAAAAAATTTTTTTTGTCTATATTTAAACAATTTGATAATTTCCATCGGAAAATGACAATTTATGTATTGCTAATTCCTGGTTCCATAAGTAAAAATGATAAAACAATCGTTCATTGTGATTTTAAACGACGTTAGAAGCACACACCAGCAATTATACTGTGGATGATCATGAATGATCATTTCTTTTTAGTAACTTTTTTTGTTGTTGCTTAGAGGTTTTGTTTACATCTTGTATTACATAAAAACACTTCCAGCCTGATTTTAAAGCATATACAGACGTAGTTTGTCTTATAACTGGCACAAATTAATTTCCGAAAGTCGAAAACATTTTGGCAACCCTCACGTTATACGACATAGTAGAAAGTTAAATTGTTTGTGTAATGACGTCAAGTTTTAATTAGAAGCCTGCCACAATTAATCAATATCCGTCTAGTGAACTGTCTTTTAAAATTAATTGGATTCACTTATTGCTAAACGGTAATAAAAATTTATAGCATTTTGAAATTTAATCTCTGATCGACTCCTTATTCCGGTTCAGTCCGACTAATACCTCCAAGGATTTATAAATCATGCAATCCACGAAGATGCGCCCCTTTTTTTTCCTCTGATCTTCTAAAACAAGGGCCCTCAACTAATATGAAATATCTTAAACCACCAGAAGCTAGAAGTACAAAAATTGGGACCATGCATGTGGGTAGCATACACCATGTTTTTATAATGGCTTATGTCTTTAACCATCAAACCAAAATTGGGACACAAATCTCACGACCCATATGTGCAGAGTAATTAAAATTTTCCACCGAAAAATCAGTTAGCACGAGAGAGCGCAACCGCTGCTAACGAAGAGGGGCATTTGGACAGGTGACTGACGAATGCGGTTACAACGGGGATTTTATACTTTACATTTATAGATTTGAATTGTAGGTGCAGCTGTATCACTAGACATCGCACATTTTGTAGGATTTTCATTCCAGTGTGATGGTCCAGGTTTCACGAGAGGTAGGGTACAGCAAAATGTCATCTTGCTCGAATTTGGAGCAGCCCAACTGGGGAAGTACCTCCGCCTTGCAGAAGACCACAGCCATAATAACATTATCTACTATACAAGTATGTAGTGTTGTGTTACTGGAGGTGAGCAAGTTTGCCAGAGCTCCCTAGGATGCACTGTGTTGAGAGCGAGGGACCTAAATTTGTCCCTTCTGTTGTCAACACAGTGCATCCTCAAATTTTATAAGGGTCGGCAACGCGTACGTGACTCCTTTGGAGTTGTAGGCCTCTATAGGCTGCGGTGGCGGCTTACCATCAAGTGGACCGTAAGCTTGTTTGCCACCGACGTTGTATAAAAAATATTGTGCAATTTGGCTCTTTAAACAAAATGATTTTGATTTAGTTGTTGATGTTATTCAATTCCGAATCAAGTCACCTTAGTTCTACAACGAAAATGCAACTAAATTAACGGTGTCTGTTTCCTTTCAAGGCTGTATACATTAAGAATGAGAACAAACATCCTATTCACTATACTCGACACTTTGAACCCCCGGTAGTCATTAAGTAGCAATAAGCATGGAGACAGGTTGGTGGCAGAACGTTGCAAATTAGCGAAGTCAGCCAAATCGGTCTATAGCCTCGGCTCTTCAATATATAATCGTTTGCCTGATAACATTAGAAATGCACCTTCCGTCATCGTATTTAAATCCAGAATTAAAAAAGTGGCTGCTTAACAATATATTTTATCTCTATGTAGATTTTTTAACTAGCCAATGGCAAAAAATTACATATTTTTTAACTTGGCATTGACCATGTGAAACTTCACCTGTATATGACGTGCCTATAGCAATGTAAGAAATATTAACAATATTTCATAATTGTTAATGAATTAAATTATTTAAACCTTATTACTTACTGCACACTGTTTAATTGTTATTAATAAATTTTCCATTTCATTTCATTTCTGTCTGTCATATGTTTTCCGTCATAATTTGAGATAAGATAATACGACCTGTGGGCCCTTGGCGCTATTTGACATTCAAAAGGTGAGAAATTTCCAACATAATCGTCGGTATACCCCATTCATGTCTCTTCCTTCAAAAATGAGCATAACAGATACTTGAAATGTATGTCTAAAAAGTAACTAATCGCTAATCAAATTGCCTACAATTGTAAGGTCGTTTTATAAACCTTTTTAAAAATTAACAACAATTTGAATGTGCTAATTGTAAAAAATCCAGCAAAAAAGTTTAAAGATAAACAGTGACACATAAAAGCGGTCTTTTAGGTAATGACCCACACGCCGGTAGTCAGCTATTTCACTTTAGGGAAGATGAAGACAAATGGGCCGTGAAAATATTTTAGAACGTTAAAGTAATGTTACATCGCTTTCACTAGAAAATGCTTCAGTAGGATTATTACCTGAAAATATTCTTCAATAATCTTAGGTTGTAATAGTATATTACTGCAGACGCCGGGAAAGAAGGGCTTGCCAGGTGAGTAGGTTTAGATCGGCTAGTGATACGAAACCGGCAAGCCATTTTCTCGGCAAGGCATGTATACTATGTATAGTGCTTTTCTCAAACAATTATGCAATGAAATAAAAAAAAAACACATACCTCTCAAAAAACAAATGTTAAATTTCCTTCCAATCCCTCCATAATGTTTTTTTACGGAAGTCTATCAGTTCGTGTAGGCATTAACGCGGATATTTTTGGTACGATAACCATTCAGCCACTAGAAGAAAATAAAAAATATATAATTCAGCTGTTTAGCTTGGGGTGCTACCGCGAAAGCACCATTGTATTTTCTCTCTCTATCGCTCCAATGAGAAATGTCATTTGAGCGACAGAGAGAAAAAAATCGATAGTGCTTTCGTGGTCATAGCCCTGTTTATGAACACAGACGCCATGTTTACATTAGAATTAAAAGAAAATAACTTTCCGCCTAGACCTTCAATTTTGTATGAAATTCCTTTACAGTTCTCTCGAGTTGTTCCGCCCGAAACGCGATACTTTGAAGCCTATCATAACGAACATAACGTCAATATTTCATTGCATGTTTGTGAAAATTAAATTAATGATGACGATCGTCTTGAAAAATATATAATACAGTCCCAGGCAGATAAGAAGTCAATCCTTACACCTGTCATTTCCATACATTTTATAACCTAGAAGGGACTTTTAGGTTATAAATGACTAGTTTAGGGTATGTAAGGAATGCGATAAGTAAATCCCGTTATCTTGTCGCACTGACGTTGCTTTTCATATGGGTTGAATGTTTTATAATTCGAATCGAATCTAAATATCGATGGTGTAGTAGATACTAGTACTGATACATGTCACTAACAATTAGTCAAAGACAATCACAAGGTAGGTACTAACGGATAACTATGTTTAAAAAAAGTTGATAAACAAAAGTTTCAGGTGTTCGTATGTTAAGACCAATGACTTAATCTATCCTGTTTTAATCAAGAAGTTTAATACCAACATTATTATTGAGATTGAGCAGACTTTGAAAAGGCGAAAAATCAATTGCATTGTTGCATGATATAAACATCGATTTAGAGACAGTCGATAAAAGAAACATTCATTTTAGCGATAAGCCTAGAATGGAATCAAATAAATTTAACTACTATCAAGTTAGACAAAATCCCTTGTGAGTTTGACTATGCTCTAGAAAACACGATTCCAATATTATTATCTCAGTGAGTCTGAAGAATATTATTATTGGCGCCCCACGTAAATTCAGAGACTCCAAAGTCTCTATTAACGACGTGATGACGTGAAGTGACGTCAGTGTAGGGTTAAAGTGAAATTTTACCAGTTCATCAAACTTTCACGGTTCTGAGAATCTCTATAATAAATAAGTCTATTTTTAGAGAACTACAAAATGCGACAGGTGCCTTTTACCTTGAGAAAACTGAACCCTTTTTTTTAAATATAATATCTATTTTTATTTTAGTTCTTTAAGAATATGTGATTATGTTGGATTTGGCAAAGCATTTCTAAAAAACGTTGTTAGGTTATGGTGTATTTTTCACATATAAATTTCGAAAGAAATCAATTTTTCAAAAAGCTAGCGTTCACTTAATTTTAATTTCATGTCAAACGCAGCTTACTTCTAAATTACACCAAAATATAGTTTTAATAAAAAAACCGATGATTGGTATTCCGAGGACGATCCTCGTACGTCTGTTTTGGTCAACTAATACACCATCTGACGTTAAAAAAATAAGAGAGTGATAAATCACACTTGCAGGTGGGAGCTTATTTGGAGAACTCGGCGGGTTTCACTCACGCCACTCGGTCGGGCCATAAATCCGCATCTATCCGCGGCTTTGGAAATAAACGTCCCGGTTTGATGTTTCAATGCTTTTTAATGTGACGATAAATCGCTTTTTTCAAAGTCTGTGATTGAACTTTGAGAAAACGAATTAGATCGAGCACACGGCATAAAATATTCATGTCGGGTGCGCTTACCGCTTACTCCTCCACTTAATACGTAGGTAATAGAGATAAGAATAATGTTACATGCTCTATAGAACACAGTAAATACATATGTGATGGAGACTAATTTTTGGGTATTTACTCATTTTCCTGTAAAAAAAACGATAAATGTAATAATTCAAACTTTTACGACCACTTTAGCCTAGTTGGTAGTGTTAGCGAAGCCGGGCTGGTTCGAATTCCGGTCATGGCCTTTAATTTTGTGATGAACATGAGTATTAGTTCCCGAGTCTTGGACATTTATACGTATTTAAGTAATTGATCATTTTATTTACCTATATTAGTATACATATCGTCGCTTAGTACCCATTGTACAAGCTTTGCGTCGATTTGTGTATGATTGTCCACAAATGTTTATTATTTGATCACTACATAGTATAAAACAAAGTCGCTTTCTCTGTCCCTATATCCCTATGTATGCTTAAATCTTTAAAACTACGCAACGGATTTTAATGCGGTGTTTTTTAATAGATAGAATGATTGAAGAGGAAGGTTTATATGTATAATAACATCCATTAAATAGTGCACCCGTGCGAAGCCGGGGCGGGCCGCTACAGTATTAAATATGACACTGGATTAACAAATAGATAAACCCTTTTCGCCCGTCACTAATATAAAATAAAAATCCCAGTGCATAACGTTGACCCGACACATGACACTTTCAATCTTCTCTAAAGTGTCAGACATTGGGAAGTTTACCTTATTTTAGGAACATCGCTTATTATTTACAGACTAATTTGCTTGCAAAACGCAGTGCATGAAACAGACAAAAAATCAAATAGTCAGTTAAGTTGTCGCACAAATGCCACACAAACGTACAAAAATAGGTTAGAGCTAGTTGCACAAGAAATGAATACAGGCATGAACCAATATCATTAATAGTTCTATTAGTAGTCAAAATGTGCCGAAAGTTGTTACTACCTAAGTTCTATTTGAACACAGTTCTAATAATCACAAAAGTTTGAACAACACCAATAAAGAAATGCTTAGGTTAGGTTGGACAGTAAATAGACGTTTAATCTTATTTTGTCCGTACCTATTCAAATTCAGGTGTGTTAAAATTCGGGTTCTAATCGTTGAAACTTTGCATATTCTGCAGACAATGTCTTTGTCCTCTATTAACCGCACGATGGCAGCTAACACGCGACGTCACCGTGTAATAGCTGTAATACAAATGATAAAGATGACATGGTACGATGAGACTGTCTACTACCCTGACAGCGGGAAACTACTTGCGTTACTGTTACGAAATATAACCAGGACAATTTGAGGTACTTGCGATTTTCTATTCAACTTTTGCAATGGCTATGCTACATCTAGTGCTTAATGACATAGACATTTTTGCTCATAGTTTGTCCTCTTTCAAGAATAAAGTTCGGCAATGTTTGTTTTCTAGATAATATGAAGTGAGGGAAAACATTGTTTTTAATAATCTCTTTTACCTTAGTTAAACTACTTTGCATGAGTACACAACTTAATAGGTAATTTATAATGGCACCTGTAACTTATTTAGTCAATAATTGTTACTTAGTAATATATGAAACTTTAGGCCTAATCTGCGTCCGTTTTTGTATGAATTCTTTTGTACATGGCTGTTTGTTTTCTAAATAAACTAAAAAAAAATCTAGTAAGGGCCGATTTTTCAATCCCCATATAAAAGTACCTGTCAGATAAGTGTTAGCTCTATCTTTTTCTTTCATATGACATTAGAACAGACAATAACAATTTTAACTGACGATAACTTGTCTGGCGATTGAAAATCGACCCTTAATCTACTAAATGGTTACACGATGTAATGTTAGCTCGATAGCAGGTGGCTTGTTTGCCACCGACGTGGTATAAAAAAAGAGAATTGAATCGCAAATACTATAAGTCGCCCTGAGCATGCGTCGTCGCCATAACTTTAAGCCATTATCTCTCAGTGACAGATATCTTCGTGCATATAACAAAATAATACTGCTGTTTATTTTTTTCACGGGGTAAGGAAGGGAACTAAACTTGATGCCCTTTCCTGTGAGTAACATCGCACGTACTCATACTCATACTCATACTCATTTATTTGCAATGGATCATATACATTACTCGTCAGAAACAATGATTGACAATGATAAAAATGTCAAGGTATGATTGATTTACAAATTGCCAAACTGTCACAGTAAATTACATTTTTAATTTGGAATTCCAGTATAAAATTAAAATAATAATAACAATAATAATCATAAATCCATTTCAATAATCATAAAACAATAATAATATTTAAAAAAGAAACACATGTATTATTAAGTAACATTTTAGATGCTAAAGTATCTCTGATTGTCTGATTGTTTCTTGATAGGAACCAAATTGATTTATAATTATGGGATTCAGTACGGAGGAACTGGGTCCATCACGAGTGAAAAAACTTAATATACTTCAATGGGGCTTATGAGTTTGTATTTGTATAGTAGTTGGATTAGCGGCTATTCCATTAGTTAATTTGTGTTTTCGATAAATAAATACAACATTATAGTAATAGTAATGGTCCTATTCTTCCTTGTCCAAATCCTTGTAGGACATTTTGGTCATTGTAATTCTATTTTTTTATTTATAATAATCTCAACTGTATAGTATTTTTTTATTCTTTAAAAACAGACAGCAAAACTGCGTTTTATTCACAAGAGTGCAAATAATATTTAAAATCGGAACGTGCTATTTGTAACTTTTTTAAACATAATAACATGTAAAGACCAGTCCAGACAGTCCAGCAACAATAATTTTATATTGTGCTGTTGTATTAAAACACTAGTACCTACCCCACATCTTTCGGGATCGGGATTAAGTAGTGGATCCCGGGCATCCAACTACATTTAGGGTGCAAATGTACCGAAAAAACAATTCCTCGCTCTAGTCAGGTGAAAACATTTGTGTTCTACACGGCTACAAAGTTATTTTACGTCTCGTGTGTTGCAACACTCGCTACGCTTAGGATTCTATTTTTGACGATCCAATCGCTAGCTCGTAATTCAACCCTAGAACCCATACGGTAGCTCATGTTTCAATTCCACACTCGCGGTTAAAATACAACTTTGCACCCTTGTATAACAAATAACTATTCTTCGTTTTTCATAATTTTCTACCTAGTACGCGGATAAAGTATCAAAATAAAGTCATCAATTAACAGCCAAAAATATATTTTTAGGCAAAAGATGAAGACTTGGCATTGTATTATATTTTAATTGCAGTGAGGATAAACAAAAGATGATTAATGGGCTTATTTTGATTTTAATTAAGACGGGTTATTCGTTTATTTACCGCCCTGTTTAAAAATTCACGTAATTATTGAACTTTTCATCACTTTCTGTTCATGGTAGATATTTGAAAAAAAGTTGGCTGGGGATACTTAGAATCATAATATAAGTCGTTCCAACAGTTTTTAGAATTTTTGCTTGTGTGTCTGTTTATCAGTTTGTCTGTTTATTTGGACGCGCATGACGTGAAAACGGCTGAACAGATTTTGATGCAAACTTTACCAATCTGTCAAGAAAATTCCCGGCCAGGTTATAAACTATATAAATGATACAGATTAGGGGTTAATGGGGGTTAAACAGGGGTTGAGCTTTGTATGACAACTTCTTAAATTCGTGATATAAAGGCTTTTGATATATGATATAAATTTGGTAAGTATATACTTGGATGTAAATTAAAAAGAACCCCATTGAAAGATTGTGCAATTACCTTACGGATAAAATGGGGGATTAAACAAAAATACTTAGAGGCTAGAGACAAAAAAGAAAAATATAAGATTTCAAGCTTACATGGTCATTTACATTAGAATTACGATTTGAAACGTGGTAGTGACAGTGACACTGTGGGAAAAAAGCGAACCAGGAATAGGGTAGATCGCTATGGTGTGTGGGTAGACCACAACTAAAACTCGCAGTACGTCAGTTAATCCTTGATAATGGCGCTTGCAACAGTGCCGAAATATCGGGAACTCAAAAATACCAATATACATGGTAAATATCCCGTTTCAAATCGTAATTCTAAAAAAGAAAAAACTATTTGAAATGAGAAATCATGTTGGACAAGCCAGTCACTATCAACAGTCACAAACCAGTCACTTGAAATCCGCCTTCCTATATTTGATGTCCTTAGGGTAACAACCTTTATTCTCAGTTTTCTCAAGTATTCCCTAGTTGGAGAAAAAGGAGGCACTCCAGCCAAAATCCTAACAGGTTTTTTCTGCATTACAAACACCCTATCCTATCCTAATTATGTCCGTATGATTATTCTATGTTAACATGTTAAGTTTAATTTTAAGATATTTGTACATGTAACTGCTACTGTTAAGTCATGCCTTGTGATGTTAAATAAAATATTTCTATGTCTATGTCTATGTCTTCTATTCCTTTCAGCAGGGAGGCCCCACAGGTCAATCCCATACAAAAGGATGGAATTGATATAAGCGTAGTACTCTAATATTTTATGATAACGTATAATGTAGATATGTTTTCCAACTCGGAGCATGTTTATGTGTAATATATTGATATATGTATGTTTATGTCAAGTTTCACCTGAATTTCACTAAGTATATAGAAATTATACGAGCTACCAATTCTTAACAGTTCGCAGAAGGAAATAAACAAATCGTTTTCTGCAAATGTTGAAAACATGTCAGGTTAACTATACAGAACGGAAATGGCAGAATTAGGTTGAGTAATTTTTATGAATTCCTATAATGTTCAAGGTTATGCTATTAGGAACCAACTGTTGGATTGAATCTAAGGCCTCTAATTAATACTCTTTGGAACTTTCCAGTAAGGAGCATAATAGGATTACGTAATTACTACAGAATGCATTCACCATAGATTACAGAGCCAGTGACGATTAGCGAAAAATAAGTAACCACGTAATTACCACTGAATGTAGTCGGTCAATTACAGAGCTAAGAGCCCGTAAAAGTAATTTCTACTTATTTCAGAAATATCACTCTGTATGCAAAGATAAACAAATATGATCAATGTTCGATTGTTGCGTCTCCTTTGTTATGCCACGTACCGTGAGTGGACAATCGGCTTAAGCCCTGATTTATTTCGTGACCGGACTTTCATTTGCAGTTTCGCTTGGATGGATTCATTTCGAGCGACATAAAAGCATCGTTTTCCTACGAAAGATACGATTGTCACACTGTGTGGTATTTGTATTTAGGAAATCCCGTTTCAGCAAACTAACATTAAATGCCGAAATAGGTTTAAAAACAACTTTAAAAAAACTTTTAAAAGCGAGTAAGGATTTGACTTGTATTAATGGGCAGGTTTTAATTAACTATTTTATGTTTATGTGTATAAACACGATTAAATTCTATAAACTATTTAACTAATCCCGGAATACTTTAGTAAGGTATATTAGGTAACGAAAGTTTCTTGCAGAAACCCTCATCGGAATTCTTTAAGTAGTAGGCTGTATTGAAATTTGTTGAGTGCAGCAATACAAAAACCACATCGTGAATGAAGCATCGTTTACATTTTTTTATTGATAGCTTGTTTGTTTTCTTTATGTTATTATCAGAAGTGTGTAAAGCATTAAAATATCACAACAAGTTAGGTGCTTTTTTAATCATGCGAGAGTAAATTAAAAGGTAACATAGTTCTTATGTTATAAAAATTTGACAACACATGAGTTTGTTTAAATTTTAAATGTTATCTGCTATGCAAAAATGGGAACATGAAAGTTATTCAATGTAATTTGAACGTAAAGCCGCTATTAGTACGCCCAACGAAGACCATTAACTGAACATTCATTATAATTAGCTTTCCCCCTTTTATATCTCATTAAATATTGATCCTAGCGAAAAGTGTATAATATACATTATAATCTTTTTTGTAGAGAATTTTATGTAAATTAGTTACGTCTCAGAACATTTTTTGCTACGGGCCACTGTTTACGAGCTTTTTCCAAAAAACTAAACCCCTACCCGTTAGCTCCCCCCACAGCCGCCAGTATTTTTAGTACCTATGTTATTTAGGACATCTTTACCTACAACTGTGCCAAAATTTGCTTATACACGAATTATTTCCGCCAATTTTCCTTCGCTGGGCGTACTATATTACGATTCATTTAATGCAATTAGAATGTAATCTACGGCTCCCGCAAATGATAACAATATAAAATTACCCGAGTTTAGACAAATTAAGTTTGGTCCACTCGGTGGTACCCCGACTGTTATGTTATACTCATACTCATTTATTTACAATATTACAAATATTACATTTCCATTTATTACATTGAATTGAATTGCATTCGATGATTATTATTATTGAATAATATGATTATTATTTACAGTTAAGTGATTATATTATTATTATTTAAATGTCATAAAATTCTCTTAAATTATAAAATGCTTGGCCGATTAGCCATTTTTTCAATTTATTTATAAAAGCATCAGTGTTATAATGTTACATAGTAGCTACTTGAGGCCTATATTAGCAATATACTTTCAATAAACTCTCTATTGAAAGTTCTCAAAATTCATTCTAACTAAAGTCCGGTCACGTAATTTTACAAACACTGAAAAAAACAACAAAAACTGACTGGATACATGAATTAACAGTTAATTTTAGGTCTGACTATGGCTGCCTTTCCACCCGAGCTTATGCTATGCAGCTATAACTGCGAGGATGTGATAACTTTCAGTTTCGGCCAGTGCTACGCTATGTGAACCAAAGAATATGATTGGTGGATATCAGCGCATCCATAGCAACGTAGCGTAGCATAGCTCTAATGGAATGGCACCCTAAAGAATCACTTATAGACGTAATGAAAATTATACATTGATGAAAAATTCCCGTCAGAATCTTTTATGTAAACTTTGTAGGTAACTCCTTAATTCGCTTTCATAAACTAACATATATATAGGTAATAATTAAGTTAACAATATATTCAGTTTAGAATATAATCCTCCTACGTCCGAAGATGAGCGTAGATAATAGATAGATGCGACAATACGAATGCAACAGCTTATGTACGAATAGTATTAATATGTTTGTTATTATGTTCAGTCAAAGTATTCTTTAATCCCTTAGTTAACAGACGAAGAGACAGTATGAAACTATCTAAAAAATATGTGTAAGTGATATTCTAGAATTATGTATTTCTTTCTTTCTAATTATATAATGGTATAACCATTCTTAGTGAGCTTAACGTTAATTCGTTTAGGCCAATAGACGCCAATTTTCGGAGGACTGTAATGTTGTTAGTCATTACAATTTAGTAAAATAATTATCACTTACCTTAATAAGATTGTCAATCACCTTTCCCCGTTTTTGTTTAAGATATCAAAAGTATTGCGGACCTATGCTGTAAGTACACAGTGTCCTGTCAAAGTATTACGTTCGAAAACATCGTTTATCATCCTCCCAGCGTATTCCCGGAACCCCGGGTCTGATTTAACAATCCCTCAAGTTTTGTCGTAGGAACTAATTTTAGGAAAGCGACTGCCATCTTATCCAACCCATAGGGAAGATTAGACCTAGATTAGATCGGTTTCCTCGCGAGTTTTTCCTTCACCAATAGCCAGTCTTCAATAGAAAACGATTATTATATTTCGTACATACAAATTTTGAAAAACCCAGTGGGACGAGCAGGGGTTTTGCAGCATATGTGACCTGCCAACTGCCACTTCAGCTTACTAATTCGTTGAGCATTGTCGGTAACCTTGGTTCTCTGACTAGTAACTTCGTTCCGGATACGATCCCTAAGAGAAGCTCCGAGTATAGCTCTTTCCATAGCTCGCTGAGTGACTTTAAATTGGCGGAAAAGACGCACAGTGAGTGGCCACGTTTCGGCTCCGACAGGCAGGACGCAGTGATTAAAAACTTTAGTTTTTGGACTTTCTGGTATCGGCGATGAGAAGACTCTACGAAGTTTTCGAAACACTGCCCAGCCTAGCTGTATCCGTCTCCTAACTTCCTTGTCGAAGTTGTTCCTACCTAGTTGGAGTAATTGCCCTAGGTATATATATTCGAAAACAACTTCGAGGTAGACTCTGTTTACGAAGATCGGTCCCGGATCGACTTGCTCGTTGATCATAACTTTGGTTTTATCCAAATTCATCCGGTGACTTATTCGCCGAGACGAGCTAGCGAGGCTCTCAAACATTTGTTGTAGATCCTGCAACGTTTCATACATAATGACAATGTCGTCCGCGTAGGTGAGAGATGTGTGCGTCATTTATACTGATACCGTGAGATTTCCAGTCCAGCGTCTTAAACACATCCTCCAGCGCGTTGGTGAACAATTTTGCTGATATAACGTCACTCTGTCGCACACCACGGCGCCGGTGGATGTGTTCAGTCTGCTGGATCTGTATACTTGGGCGGTCATCGTTGCGGCTCCATCGCTGTATCCAAAACACAAATAAATATTGTGTGTGCGGCTGTATTACGTTCGATTTTTTTACGTATAATATAAATAAATGACTAATGTATTTAGTTGTGTTTGACAGTTATTGTTGTCTGGAAAAATGTAGGTGTTCTGTGTAAACTGAGATGTTCATTAGTTTTTCCCTTCAACTATACGAGTAGTTGAAAATTGAACAATTACGCATACGTTTACTCGCAGTAAGCGGATTCGACATCACAGCTTCACGGCTTCGGGTTATTTTCATGCTGTAGTATTTGGCCACGGGCATTGCCAGAAATATGGGATGATGGAATTTGGTATTCGACTTATTGGTTTTGCGTCTCACATATTGCATAGGTACCGAAGCAAAAACAGTGAGATCCTATTTAATGCTTCACGCGTGCTATCCAGCGACTACTGTGTTTCCATAGTCAAATAGTAAACATAACAATATGGGGAAGGTGGCGTCAACTTCTCCGACCATTTTAGATATAATTTTAGTTCAAAATTTGTTTGCATTTTGTAAGGTTTTAAATTTTAATGCTAAGTGTGTTCTCAGTGAGATGTGTCTAGGGAAACATCTTAATCTATGTTGTATTTTTATGTAAACCTATTTTGTTTGCATGTTTCTGTTTTATCTCCGAATAAATAAATAAATAAACGAGCCCTAAGAAGTAACTTCCTGTCATGATATAATATAACACGATTACACAAGCCTCTGGTATTTTAGAAGCCTGATTTCCGTACTAAATT
Source organism: Epiblema foenella (assembly GCA_963556455.1). Classification (NCBI taxonomy): domain Eukaryota; kingdom Metazoa; phylum Arthropoda; class Insecta; order Lepidoptera; family Tortricidae; genus Epiblema; species Epiblema foenella. Next base: position 6,954,602 of record OY747113.1, on the reverse strand, counting down.
TCTGGCGTCTGTCGAGTTACCTTAAAACACACAACACTTGATTGTCACTGACAGCCATCGTGGAGCGCCTGGTTGTCGGAGCGTCAATAATGTAAAGGGCCTCGATTTTTTTAACTAGCTCGCAGTGTACGAGACATGTTTAGAATACAAAATTGAATTCGGAAGTATTAATAAAACTTCACAAATAACTGACTTTGTATTATTTCCTATCAAGAGGTTGAATACCATCATTTCAACTTGGTTGTGTAGATAAATAATGTATTATTAGGCGGCGAGTAGATTCACAGCGTGCAATCCGCGTGAGTCACAGACGCACTTATCCTGAGGAAGAACTACCGAAGAGATCGAAACATGTCAACAGGAGTGACAATCATACGTGAGTTTTAACCGTATAGTAAAATATAACAATCGTATAGTCAAGAACTGTTTCCTAATCTTGTCAAAACGGCGACCAAAGATCGAGATATTTTCCATTGTACGGCTTTGACTTTGTGGGTACCGAATATTTGCTTTATTTGCTTTAGGTATGGTTATAGTTAGATAGTCAGAAATAAGCCGGCGTGTCGACTTAGAGATAAGACTAGCAATGAATTTGTCTAGCTCTCATGTCAATAGTTAGTTATATCAAGCAGTCTGCAGGTAATCGTTAACGTTAGACCTCTCCTAAATCAATGTCGATAACGCCATTTGCTTGTTAGTTGATGATATTCGTAGCATTATTATTCGTCCACGAATGGTTTATACTATAAAAAGTATTGTATGAGCATAAAAAGTAGCAATTCTATGAGAAGATAACTACTAATTTTATAAAATGTATACATAGTGTGCTATATTCTCATTTGAAATAGTATGATGTCTTGCTCGGTCAACTATGTTTCCATGAAGAGAACATAGAAGGCTGCTATTCTAAATTCAAACTTACTAAATGCCAGTTTCATATAACTTTTACATTTTGTACCGTTGCCAACAGAAGTAGGTATATATTTTCTGGATTATCACAGTCGAACAAGAAGTGCATACATAGAGTGTTTAAATCTGTCGTAAATATAAACTTAAGTAAGTCTTAAAAGCAAAGGAAATAGGTACACATAGAGCATAGAAATCTCATACAAAACACCCGTTTATACTTCATTAGTTAGGAGAGCTACAAATCCTTTATATAATTACGTCCACCAGTGCCTAATACCTTGAATAGCTTACAATCACATTAATAATTATCATGGAAATGGACAAAGTAAATCAATAACCGGTCACGTTCATAGAAAAGGTCATTCTTGTGGCAAATCACGTTTTCATTATTCACAACAGTAACATTTGCGTTGCTGTTGTTTTCATTTCAAAGCTTAGCTATGAATTGTTCGTTGTGTTTAGAGGGTTTCGTAGAATATTGGACAAACAACTCAGTATTGGAAAATGTATGGGGTAAATATTTATTTGAAGTCTAAAAACAAGTAAAATATTATTTATTATTATTGTTAGTTGTGGGCCTTCTTTGCCGCCTCGACCAAAGTAAAATATTACGCAATTTCACTGTTGTTAAATATTATTTCTTAACTGCAATAATTGTTTATATCAGGGTACAGACAATCTAAAAACATTGGTATACTTACCTATAAGGGAACAGACAATCTAAAAACATTGGTATACCTCAGGTATCTTCGATATTCGGTTAATCCATTATATAGTTTATTACAAGAACTCGAATCCAATAGTAGATTGTATGACAAGGGTCTAAAATGAGCCATATTACCACGAGATAGTTATTTTCCCGAACGAAGTGAGGGAAAATAGTTCGAGGGGTAATATGGCTTTTAGACCAGAGTTATACACTCTACTTTTCACTTCGATTGCGAGAAAATAAATAAACAAAGGTTAACCCACCCAAAATTAACAATAAATTCCACGGCGAAGATATATACTTTTGCAGCATGATTTTTTTTCTATACTCCTTTGACACACAAAACATAGACACTGAGGTTCGCGCGCAACATTCACGCGCGAAAAAAGCTAACTGACCTTCTATTGAGCGCTTCAAAGTGTTGCTCGAACGATTTAACCACTTTTTTAATTATTGTGAAATAGGGACTACTACAAACTTAATCTTTAGACTCTTTAGAAAAATTAATTATGTTTCCTGATTGGTCGATTTTAGTAATGCTGTATTCTGGTTGGTTAATACCCAATACCAAATATTTTTTTAAGAGTTAAATTAGTGTTCTGTGATTGGTGGATTTAATAGGTGAAGTATTTTGATTGGTCAAATTCAAATATTTTATAAATCATAAATATGTATTCATATTTTCCCTAGGGGTTAAATGTACTACTTTAGCCCCGCTTGACAAGTCTAATATGACACACTTTTCGAGCATGAGAAGTGAAAAATATATTTGTGATCAAGATTGAAAAGACTCTACTTAGTACGATTCAACTTATAAATTTAAAAACAGTCGGGACCAAGTGCCCACCGGAGTATTTGCTCTTTATGTAAAATATATTGAAAAGTACAAACAATACAATATATATCTTACCTCCATACAAAACCAATTCTTTTGAAATGGAATGTAATATGTGTTGATTTCGATATTTTAAATGAAAGGTACACTTTCCCTAGTGGCGCATAGACTGGCTATAGCAGCGGTGGCAGCGATTAGGTGAGTTGACATTGATTCTGAATACAGCAAGCAGCACCAGTTAAACGGATCGTGTAGCCAAATTGAATAATAGATACTAAGTCCGTGGCCCCATTCTGGAACATGTTTTTGACCTATTGAAACTATGATAATTGCGTTGATTTTTGCACTTTTTCTTGATTAGAAATCGCCCAGTATAGACGACTGTGATACACAGATAATCAGGTGCAATTCGAATGAAACAGACTTACTGACCGGTGTATAACAAAAATATTAGACGTCCGAGTCGAAGGTAAGGTCTATAAATATGCTCGGTTTTCTTTATTATCGCCCGTGGTGAGCATACGATATATTTTCTCCCTTGGTCAGATTCAGTCAGAGGTCAGAGGGTGATATTGTGGTCAAGAATGTCGTAAATGAAACTGTTACTTATACAGTAGAGGCCCTGGCGTTAAACTAATTGATCCCATTGTAGATCCTCTCCAGCAAACCTAGCAATGTGCAAAGCAAACCTAATGTAAACGCTGCATATTCGCTTAATGTGATAATTACTATACCAATTAAACTTCAGATTGGATTCCTTGTGAACACGCTCCCTGGCGTGCTTCACATCACAAGAATTAACACGTGTGTAGAATCACATATATCCCCTTACTTTTAAGTGTAAAGATGTCTTATTTGTTACCCATAAGTTAGTTACCTACTAGAAACTGTTTGTAAAAAACTTTGTGGATTAAGTACATCGTTTAGAAAACGATGTTTATATAGTTGGATAGATAGATCACTCTTCTTTGCGTGGGCACGTTTATTAGTTTCCTTATTTTACAATTTACCATAAAGGCGAAAGTGTGTCTATCCGTCACCTTTTTGCGCCTTTTATGAACTTATTGTGATAAAACAGTATGAATTTATTCGCGGCCTAGAGAATGACTCAGAGTAGGAACGTTACTTATTATTCCGGAAATCATCATTTATGAAAAGAAAGGGGCGCGGAAATTATCCCCCAACAGGGTGAGAATTAGTATTAGCGTGCCATTAACAAGTTCTGGCAGGCAGCGCCGTGGACACAGCTACTGCACGATACAATTTATTTTGTACGCATAAAGTTAATAGATATATTCTGTCCAAGGCAACGGCACACATTGCCGTCCCTGTTAAGTAATTCGAAATACTTTTTTACTACCACCCCGTTCAAATATACTTAACTTAATCTGACCCATAAATACATCATATGTCCCTACATTGACCCAGTTACCTATTGCTTTATAGGTATATAATATATTGCTAGGCTGTATAGGTACAATAATTGAGTTTAAAAGTATGCGCCACTAATATATGGCTTCGGTATGAAACTGAACGGAAAAACCTCCCTCGGAACGGAATAACTATTTATCAACTTCAAGTGTAATTAGCACGTTTCTTTTTTGTAAGATTATCTAAATATAACTAGCAGCACCGTGCGGTGTTACCAGCGGATACAAGGTAGCTTATGTAAGGTAAGTTATACCCTTGATTAAGATCCAGGGTGTAAGTTACATTCATTCGAAATTTCAGCTAAATCCGTCCCGCCGTTTTTCAGAATAAGATGAACGTACATTTATCCATCCATACATACATTGGCACAAACTTTCGCGTTTATAATATTGTTAGGATAATATATCATGATAATACATCATGTTGAATCTTTTGAAAACCTCTCTGGGTAGCTGTAGGATTTAAAAACTTATTTCTGTCAAAATTTGTCAAAATTTTGGCGAGTCTTGAAAGGTTTAAATGCCGTTCATGTAGAGATAGTTCTTGATTAGAAATGTGATGTCCTAGATACGTCATAAGATTTATTTAATGAAAAGCGATATCATGGGGATGTCTTCTTCTGTCGAAGACAACTGAAATTCTTCATAAAAATATATAGTAGATTGTTAACCAAGGGTTGAAAGTAACCCATTTCACCCGAGTTAAACACTCTACTTTTCATTTCGACTATGAGGGAATAATGAGAAATAAAAGTAATAGTAAATTATATTCTAAGCATTCAGTAATAAAAACACGCGCTGCAACAGCGGGCGCCGCCGCGCCCCCGGCCTATAGACCTTTAGAAAAATACTTTCCACTCTAGAGTCGGAGAAGCGACTTTCAACCCGTCTATCTACTCATGAAAATCGAACTTTCCGAACAGGAGAGATGAAAATATATTTTTCACACCACCTGCTCGACAATGGCTAATTATATATCATGCAAACCTTACTGAAAGCGAATCATTATATAGTCCTTGGCTTGAGCCGGGTTGTAATATTTTACTGAACTTCATTATAACCCGCCGGGTAATAATGTGATTTCGCTATTTATAGTTCTTATTATTATTAACGTTAAAGTTTAATTTCGTGAAGTCCGCACGACAGCGGGTCGCGCTAGCCCCGCGTAGCTCGCCCGCGGCCGCGGCGTTTGAAACAATATACGACTAAGCACTGCTGCCGCACTTGCTTCTAATTATTACTGAAATCGTTGGAATTTCATTTCGATTTATCAGGAAGCTCTGATAATTTTAAAATTTCATTGCTCTTTTTGAGACATGGCCTCGGCTGGAACAGGGAACAATGTACCTACTATTAAATACATAAACAAAAGCCACGAGTACTACAAGACGCTGCATTATACGGATCAAAACTGCAGATTCTACAAAAATAAAAGATTCAATTAGATTGGGATTTGGCGGACTGATTGATTCTGTTTCTAGTTATCCTTGGTTTTTTTATTGTCTCGCAAGAGGTGAGAAAAGTAGAGTCCAGTCTTAGGGGATAAAGCTGTTTTTATCTTGGGTACGCTTAAATCCCTCACTGCACTCAGCACTCACATCTACAACCCTTGCTACGCTCGTTAGTAAAATCTCGAGTCCTTCGTTAAGTTCAGGATTCAATATCACGCCCGTGACATACAGCAGTGCTTTATTTCCTTGGAGTACAATCTACTAAAATAGAAATATGACCCGCAGGTGAATCACGTAACTTTATGAACTAACGGTAGATAGATTTTACTGTCAATTTTGAAGTATAAATGTATGAGGTGACAATTAAAATTTGACATTAAAATCTATCTAACGGTAGTACAAAAGTTACGTGATTACCCCGCTGGTAAAGGTTACTGAAATATACCAATACGCCATGCAATAATTTTTAAGATCAATTTCTTGGCACTAAGTGCTAGTAGAATCTTCACTGGCTATTAGTGTAAACTCAAATAATGGATTAAAATTAATACTTTAATCCTCAGACTGCGTTTATGGAGAATTGGGAAGGTGTGGGTTGGGACGCGGCTGTCGTTGCCAGTAAAATCCTTGTGTTACAGCGATTCGTCCTTAATCAACTTAACTATAGAAAAATGAATATTACTTAAAGGTGCAGAAGCTCCACTGCCTTAGTGATGACGTAAGCTGTCAAATTTTAGCCATGAACAATACTGATGGCTTACGCGAGGATTATCGATAAATTAAATCAACATTCAATGAGATTATTACGTTCTTACGTCGTGTTATAATCACCTAAGCTCCAACTAAATACCAAATACCAAAGACCGTAATTTGACAACCTCTTTTACGTTTGTTATTTTTCAATTGATTACAACTTTTTTCCTGGTACGAACGAAGCGTGTGGAGTATCGATCCACACCGACGGTAACCCTTTTGTTTTTAAAGTACGGGAAGAATCGATAACGGTCTACTTTCTCACTAACCAACATTTCTACTTGTCACTTTTAGGAAAGGACTGATTAGGGTACATTTACAGATTAGACATTAGACAACTATTAAACACTGTTGTGTTTAAGTGATGAACAAATAACCTTTAGTTAAATAAATTTTAGTTAAATTGCCGCTAAACTTCGTTTGTCCTTATCTGTCACATTAAGAATAAGAATAAGAATAAGAATAATTTATTTATGCACAAAGACACTGTTACATAATAAAACGAGTATATCCGATGAGTCCCAAACTAGGCTGAGCCTGTATCTTGGAACCCGTTGAATTACAGTTATCCAAGTTGACTACGATACTCTTGAACTACGTTACAGCATTACGCTACGTACGTTACAGTATTACGTTACGTTATTAGAGCTACGTTACATTGCACCTGTATATGTAACTAACCTCCCGGATTGACTGGCTTTATTTTCTCCCGTGTTCACAGTAAAATGCGAATGGAGTCTCGGGGATAACTTTCCTTAAACGTAGGTTATTAGGTATATAACTGGCAACAAAATATTACAGGAACGTGAATATCTGATTACATTGATGTTGTACAGAACATTATCGAAAGTTGAAATGTGTTGTGGCCGGCGGTCTATCACTAAAAATATCACATTTTGGCCTTGACAAAACCTAAATGACTAGAACTGGCACTAAAATTTATTTCAAATGCTGTGTACCCCATTCCGGAATATAAATGTACCTCGATCGTGCCGATAGTTTGTAATCTAACGCATAATATTATAAACTACCTATCGAAAAGTGGGAATCCGATTTGTGAAATAAAAGTGCTTAAAATAACTGTATAGAATAATACATTTGACGCCCGGTTTAGCCTAGTGGGTAGTGCACCTGCCTGTGAAGCTGACGGTCCTGGGTTCGAATCCCGGTCAGGGCAAATATTTGTGTGATGAGCATGAATATTTGTTTCTGAGTCTTGGATGTTTTCTATGTATTTATGTATTCATATCTATTAAATATATCGTCGTCTAGTACCCATAACACAAGCCTTCTTGAGCTTACTGTGGGGCTAGTTCGATTTGTGTAAGATTGTCCTCTAATATTTATTTATTTACATTTGAATAGCAACTTTAGCGGATTAGTTTGGCAACTGTTTGATACATTTATTGGATTACCTCTGTAATCCATCCAGAAACCGTTTATTTCATCTGACGTTACAATATATTGACGTAAATGCTAAGTAATCTATTCATATTTGTGTTATTTCTGTGAATACAAATACGCGGGTGTTATTTCTATTTCATACCGACTACTTTAGGTTAGGCATGCCAATATAAATATTGTATGCAATTTGTAATAGAATAATAGAAAGTATAAATTATACTCGTAAAACGTGAAAGCTTGTGCCGATAGCCGTCGTCTTCCGGCGGAAAAAAAAACAATGGCATTCTTTTGTAATGAGGCCTGGGATCCCAGGGACTGGTAGACGACGGGTGAAAAATACTCGACGGATTTTTATGAAACTTTTTAGTTATGTGGATATGCGCGTACGGAGTCGCAGGCAGCATCTAGTTTGTAATTGAATTTACTAGTATTAGAAACTTAATCTTGTAAACAATTTCAAACATCGCGTCGTGATTACCAGACTAAACTTTTTTTCTTTATAATATATAATAATATATATAAAATATCTGTTTAGCCCAAGGATTGGCTGGTAGAGAATGCCATTTGGCATTAAGCCCGATATTTGTACAATTTGCGTATTTTGTGCAATAAAGTTTAAATAAATAAATAAATATACATACACACATAAACTTACGTCTGTATTCCCAAAACGAGTAGGCAGAGCACATGTATAATTTAAATATTATTTTTTCTCTGATTTTTTTGACAGTTATGAATTGGCGTTTGTAGTAGAGAAGAGGCTAAGACGAATTGATTGTCATAATTAGCGGTTATTAATGAATGGTGAATGATTATTCAAACCGAATTTAGTTGCATTTTTTATTAAATGTCCCATTCATTTCATTTTTGTATATGAATTTAGAGTAGGGATAACTTGTGACACAATTCACGGTACATCGTTGCAGGTTCTACAAAAATCTCGGAGCAAGTCAAATATGGGGTCGGTTACATAGTGATAAAGGTAATTTCTCACTTCATTCGTTTAAAGTTTATTGGAATACTTAATTTTTTTTCGTACATTTATTTTATTACGGTTATAAATTCATTCATTAGATCGATTTCCACAACTTATGGAAATATCATATGAATCGACACACATGATTTAGTCCCTACACTAGATTTAAAACATTAAAGATAGTACGTAATTGTTTTCATGGTGAATTATTATCATAAATTACTACGCATCACTGATAGACAAAAAATACGTATCCATGAAGCTCTAATATCGTTACTTGATTTTATTAATTGTTAATTGTCATTTACACTATACGGGTGTTATTATGTATCAAAAAGGTACTGGTAAAAATGTCCGATAATTTCGTCTTACGATTGTTTCGTCCTACGCGTAGAACAAACTGGATATTAAAATCGATATATATGTACTGCCGTAGGACAAATCGGATGTTGATGTTTAAAATACAAAATACCCTTTAGCACCCGCAGAATGTTATATATGTCACTAGCAGAGTTAACTATTTCATACAGCCTAAGTAGCTATGGCCGAACTTACAAAACATACCTAGATAACGTCATATCCAGTTAAGCCTGTACATCCTATACAGTTAAGCCTGGTTAACACAATTGTAGCTAACTCAATAAGGAAAATGTATAAAAACAACGAAACAAAGCTATTTGAGTACTGTAAAATAATTAATGTTTACGATAACTTTAAAATGATGCTAATAAGTGAGGAAATCTCTAATTTACCTAAACTTAGAAATAGATCTAGGTCAAAAAAATTAAGAAATATTGATATACCTAATTATGTATTACCATCTTACAATAACGCTGATGGAAGAAGAATATGGGAATTCATGTTACCCGATACGCTTAACTCATGGCCTAACGAAATAAACCAGAATATACATAATAATACACATAAATGCAAAGACGTTATAAAAATTATGTTGTTACCGAAACCAAGTGCGCGGCCAAGCTGTTCACAAACAGCTCAGGTAAATTAAATCTACCTCCCTCCTTAGTCGACCACAATATGTTATTTTATTTCATTTTTCTACCCATACGGCAGATAAACCGTACGCGGTTTTCGCTCGCTGTTTCATAAAACATGTATGTAGTTATAAGTGTTTTTGAAAAAAAAAATGTACGCTGTGTCCTACGATTTGAACAAAACTTTGGGACAAAACCGGCTACTTCACGATTAACGATGGCTGATTGAGTGAGTAGAAAACGATGGCTTATCGAGCACACTTTCTACACAGAGTTAACGAATTTATAGAATACGAGTGGTACCTGAATTATTGTATAAATAATTTTAATTTGTGTATAAAATTATCATTTTAATCTTACGTATTTTAGAATTTTGATTATATCTAATCTAATATAGTATTAATTATTATATACCTACTTCCCTATGAATTGCCGTAATACGAATTATTATTAATAAATAAATAGGAATATGAAAACTATTATTGTTTGTTGAAATATACTGTGGTACCTCACTCCAAATTATTATTTTACATATAATTATGTAAAACAATTATTTGGAGTGAGACTGACAGTATAATTATGATTTCAAATATAGGCAAACGACTAACGAACACGGAGAAAGAGAAAATGCTATTAATAATTTAGTACCCGTATACGGAAAGTGTAGTTTAAAAATAGCTGAACACAACAAGTCAGTTGGTTGTTCGAGTAAATTACGTTAGCTCTAAAAATATAACTACTCGTGCTCTTACGTTGTGTTTTAAATAGGATTCTAATTGTTATTGAAAGATTTATAAAAATTGTAATAATAAGGATAAGATTAGGAATAATTCGATAGTTCGTTTTCATAATGGATTTCCATTCAATAACTACCAAATAAAATGCATACAACTTACCGTTTCTTTGGGGCTTGTGAAAATAATAATAATAATAATAATAATATACTTTATTGTGCACTATACAAAATGGAAATGTTAAAACAAATTTTGACTCTGACAATAATGCAAACAACAGGCGGTCTTATCGCTAAAAAGCGATCTCTTCCAGACAACCTTTGGGTAGCAGGAAATTCAGAAAAAGAAAGTTAACAGGTAGTGCATATTTAGCAGAGAGATAGATATACAATGATCTATACTATATAATAAATTAATACAACTAATAATAATATTATTACCTACATTTAATACAAAAAAACCTAGTTCTTCAAGTGGCCGCGTTACCGGCCTAGCGATATCATCCTCCAGACTTTACACAATATTCATGTAAAAAATGTTTCTTTTGTATATTTTTTTAGTGGCAATCAATATTCCCTAACGCAAAGAGCCCTTGAAGCTGTTACAAGCAAAGTAGGGCAAATATCTCATGTCTCGCAATTTTTTTAATATACCTACAATTTAGATATCATTTGAAAAGCGACCATAATATAAAGTTAGTTTTTAAATATCAATAGTATTTTATATAAAAAAAACTTTTTGATACATTATATCCATTACAATTTTCAAATTATAGGGAAAAAATAAAAAAAAATAGTGGGATTCGAACCTACAACATTCTGGCAATTACTCTAGCCACTGAGCTAATGGAGCAACCATGCTTGGTCCCCAAATTCTCCAACCAGTTCCCTCTCCAACGCCTTAGGGAAGCGTACAGCGATAAATACCTACAAGACTCAGGCTTCGTTAAGAGCCCTTATGAGTTAAAAATTGCTCATACGTTTAGGCAATTTTCTGTTAGAATTTACACGTATCTTGACATTTTCTCAATGTTACTATCTAGAACAGGACTGTAGAGATCTAATGTCATACATTTTAAATCTATTTTTTGGATTTTTCATTGAGAAATATCGTTTCAAACATCACTCCGAAATAACCATTTTCAAACGAAAAACGGCTTTTTTCTGCTTAAATTTTACTACGAACAAAAAAATCAAGAAATGGCTATGTCACTATCTAAAACTTTTATAAAGTCATCGTATCCTTTAATCACTTTATTTGTATTATCAATACTTTTGTCACAATTTGAAATCAAAAGATTTTAAAACTTATAAGGCCCCTTAAAGACACATCGTCTCAAATTACATTGAGAAATTGTCAGTAACGATGCGCCATCCCATACTTAATTAATTTTGTATTAAGCAGCAATGCTGTTAACGCAAGTGTGTACAATATCAGTGCATTATTGAATTTGTTTTCATGCGTATAGAAACATCTTCTTCAGATAACGAGGCGCCTCGGCGTCCATGCATATAAATACGAGGAATCTCTAGACAGATGAGGGAAAAAAACAGAAAAAAAAACTCCTTCAGAATATGATGAAGGGTTCCGTACAATATCAGTGCATATCTGAATTTTGTTTTCAATCTTCTTCTTCTTGGTCGACTTTTTTTTTTTTAATCTTTATTTATTAAAGAGGGTTTTACAAATGCCACCCTCATAGTGGCTCTCTTATATACTAATCACATCTTAATTCTAATACAGTTTTAACTAATTTGTACAATAGTTCCGCCTCTTCTGAGGACGGACAAGCTAATATACTATTTATCCTACCGAGATCATCATTATTTATGTTAAGTAGACGCCGTTGTGCATCGCCACGGCCACACTCCATTGTAACATGTAAGAGATTGTCCACAAACATTTATTCAGTTTATTTTATTTCTTTTCGGATCAGAATCTATGGCCTGTTTTATTCCTGATTCTTTCGTCTGTTTGCGACTGCAGCTGGAAACATATGACAACGTAAATAATAGTTAAATTATCCACTGTACCTATAAAAAACTCCCTAGTGTCAGTTGGACTCGCGCACGAAGGGTTATTATCCATAAAAACGGAAAATAAATCACGTTTTCTGTATGGGACCCCCCTTAAATATTTATTTTATTCTGTATTTTAGTATTTGTTCTTATAGCGGCAACAAAAATACATCATCTGTGAAAATGCCAACTGTCTAGCTATTCACGGTTCATGAGATACAGCCTGGTGACGGACAGACGTACGGATAGCAAAGTCTTTGCAATAGGGCCCCGTTTTACCCTTTGGGTACGGAACCCTAGAAATACTATTTCAAAAACTACACTTTGTTATATCGACTAAGTGTCGTCAGATAAATGTTCAAATAACTAAGACCGCATTCACGCACAGACATAAAAATGAAAATCGGTATATATGCAGATTCAGTACCTTTGACAAAAGCGCGCGGCATGCCGTGTAAGCATGTCACCCATGCGTAAGCGCAGCCTGACTCTAGTATTTGAATATTTTTTTTCATACCACGTCGGTGGCAAACAAGCGTACGGACCGCCTGATGGTTTCTATGCAATTCCATACACCATACGTTTGGAAAGATTATTCAAAAACAATTTTGAAAGCATTTACAAGCAGCAATTTTCCCGCAGTTTCAATTTATTTCACTCTGATAAGATTAAAAATGATACTCTCCTAAAGCACCATCACCACAGGGGTTACGACTTCAAGCGGGAGGCTTCTGTAGGTTTAATGGATCTTAATAATTGGCTCCTGCTGAGAGACCTTCCCTTGGATTCCTTTTATCTCAAACCTGACTCGCTGTCCCGATATTATGGACAGTCAATCGAATAGGTAATATCCGAAACTATCATATTTAAATTAGATACTTTACATTACATATTTACATTAGGTATTAGTCGATAGGGATGGAAAAAACGATTAATGAAATGAAATGATAAAAAATGATGTGAATATTTTATTTGCTGAATATGGCGGATTGCTGCTATCGATTGAATTATGATCATCCTAAATCAGTATCCACGTGTATTGATTAAAACAACATCTTTACTTGGTGGGGCGCAATCTTCTACTTAACGCTACGTCAATGTAATTTTAACTTTTAGTATGAAAAATTACATTTAGTTCTATATTTGCGTTCGTTCGACACAATACTTACGTCACTTACATAACCTTACTTATAGACAGAATCCGGAATTTTCGTGGAATTTTTTAAGCTATCATAGTTGTTCGTGTAAAGAACAAACCTTCGATATCTTTAATGGACTTGAAATTCTAATAGCTGCTAAGCTTTACCAAAGACCTTTGATATCCTTGCTGCTTCTGCAAGCTGGCCAGCTCCGTATTCTACGCTCTCCGTACCGAGTCTATACAAATTGCGAGTATGCAAATTGTCCACACACATAGAAACACAAAATCACACAGATTCACCGAGTTTAAATAGGATATAGGATAACACAGAGGCGTCGCAATCTACCTTCATACTGAAATATTACAATACCTATACATTTACTTCTCATTTACAAATTTGCTGTCAATTAATATAATGACATTTAATTACTAGTTTAATTCACATAAATATGGATTAGTAAATAATTTACAATATCTTTTTTCAAAAGAATATATAATTTAAGTAATAAGTTAAAAATGTCTTGTATGAAACTCGGTAATTCTAAAATAATCTTATAATTATGTATCCAGATTCCACGAAATTGTTTCATTTTGTGACAATCGTCCAATCAGGAAACTTTTCATCACGCAGAACATTTGGTATAATTATTCGTATTACGAGATAAAACGACGAGCACTTGTTAGCACTAACAAATAAATGACTTTAGTAAATCTAATATTTTAGTATCATGTATCATCATGAGAAGTCATTATGACAGCTCAAAATTGCCACCGAAATTCCGGTTACTGCTTATAGGTATACTGTCAGTGTTTCATTTGCGCAGTAGTATTTATATTGCGCGGAAGCGTGGCGGTGCCATATATTATAATGCATCGGTACCGCCCCACACCCGCGCATTACACGCCAATAAGAAAGCACTTATTTAAATGCAAACGCGCAGTAATAACTCTGTATCTACCGATCCACCGACCCCGCACCGCGAAATGCCAAATTGAAAACGAGCCCGCGATTAATACAAACCTGATTAAATAAATAGTAAAGATACCTTTTGCGGATATATTGCCGCTTGGGAGTTTTGTTATATTTTAGTTGTGAGGTAAGCAAGTCGGATGAATTATACATCTTAATACGTATAACTTTATTTATCATTTGATATTTGAAGGAAAACTGGTGTAATCCCAACAAGGTCTAGTTTCCCCTCTAGAGCTAGTGCCTACGCCAAATGTAGGACTTAGGTGTTAATTAGGACCCCTTAGGGCACAACCGGGAAAATGCTAAGAGGATGATGAGTACGTATAATTTATTGACTTGCCAATTCTCTTGCTAGCGCTAGTATTTAAATAATTATATAATAAGTATGGAAGCATAACTGTCCCTCAAAACTGGTGCCAAAAAATCTAGTTGCGAAGGCGAAGCTTCTACTTTCAGTGAAGTTTCAGTGCCGGATCGCAATATAGTAATAAATTTGTTCAAACACCCACAGTATCCTCGCATAACCTCGCCTCTCCTCGCTGATGAGACATTAAATTATATCGGATCGGTCAAATGATTTCGGAGTTAAATGTGTTTACATTTGTTCGAACTTATTCGCCTTTTTTATATACCTTCTACACGTTTAGTCATGGGTAAAGAATAATGAATGAAAATAAATTCACATTTATTCTGGTAATCGCATGTGTTTTAATTCAATTTTGGCCAATCACGACTTACGGGGTCTATATCGAGTTTAAATGAATTATTAAACTCGATATAGGCCCCATAAGTCATGATTGGCCAAAATTGAATTTTATCATATTATAATACTCGATGTTTTCGTTGAGATTAGATAAAATGAAACCAGCAGAGACCAGTCTTATCTTATCTTAGAGATAGTATGAGAAGCCTATTATTTCAAGAACTGGTAGGCCTAAAGTGATTGTATACCGCGAGACCTGATAGACATAGACATAGACATTATTTATTGGTAATAACACATTACAAGTCGAAAAGTAATAATAATCTGTCGGCAATTCGTTAATATGAAATAGAATTAACATCGTTTACACTTGAATTGCATATTATTAGCATTGTTTAATCTTTATATTCCATGAATTCTTTAATGCTATAGAAACATTGTTCAGCGAGCCATTTTTTTAGTTAGAAAGGCTCAGCGTGGAATGATTCATCATCGACTTGGTAGTGAGGAACAAATGCTTCACGTTCGACATAAACACGATCATGACTGGTCGCGTTCCCCTGTATTCGGGGCAATAGAGGTTCCATCTTTATGATGTAGTTTTAGGAAAGAGTGTCCAGCAATGGATCTACTGATTTCTTAGTTATTCGTTATTTAAATATTAATATTTACTTAACATCAAATTCCAGAACACGTTAATAAATACATATTCAGTAAATTGATACACGATTATATTATTCTATACAACACCATCCACGTCAACAATAGGCGTTTTTAAATCATTTTCTAGTAAACTGAATTCGACAAATTTCTGACAATTAAAAATCATATGTCAAATATATTCTAATCAGTCGTAGCAAGTGAAACTTTTCTCATTAGTGAAATGGCGTAAAACCTTTGTGAGAACAGGGTCTGCTTAAATTGATCTGAATATTTGATAGGTTAATAAAACATTTTAGTTCCAACAACGTGGAAAATGGGTCATATTTCTACGTCAGTTCTATATTTCGATGACTCGCTTTTGAATCGCTTTTATGGTGACATTCAGACCAGTTTTAAAGACGATAAAATGTTTGTATGGGACCAACTACTCGTAAAATTAGAGCAACACAAAAGACGAAAATAAAAGGCAGAGTTTTTGAGCACTGAAAACGGTCCATACTGATTTTCAGTGAAATGTGTCCCAGTTCTTTAGCCTCATATTACCGTTGTATGGAAAAACAAGTAATTTGCCGTTTTAGTATTGAAATATTGCGTCCCTATCTTTCTACAATTTTAGTTAATTCGTCTAATTTACTACTTATTGTGATAATTTGAAGGTTTTTTATCCATTTAGTGACAGTATATTATACATTTTAAAATGTGTCTAATACCCAATTGTCAGCACATTTTTATGATCATCGCCACACAACACATTTAACTAAGTAAATCACTAACAAGTACAAAATTATTTAATTGTGACTCACGCCCATTAAAACATAATCATTTTGTCACATTTAACAGTTTACAATATAGGATTCTAAAAAAAAAACAATTAGACACAATTATTATTCCAAAAGATTACCAAACAAGCTTTTCTAAAAACGCTTGCGCAAATTAAAACATTTAAGAAGCAAGAAGCAGGGTTCCGTAGATTACCCTTATAAATCTGGGCCAAGAATAAGTGAAGTCACTTGTCAAGCTTGACACCACTTAACAGCCAGCTGCTTGACTTGAAATATTTCAACGCCTCCTGAATTTAACAAGGGTTGGACAAATGGACACACGCCCATAATTTCTTTAGATTTACAGGAGAACAGGTTAGGTTAGGTACTCGTGTATTACTGTTGCAAAGCTCTAGTATTTATGGATATGTTTATTTGTAACTTTCAGTAACTTTTGAAAAAGATATTTTCTATTTGATGTCTGTCTAGAATCCAAACAAACAACATCCCATGGCTTCAGTAACCAAAGCCGATGCCGGCAAAATATAAAATATCAGTTTTGCAACCAGTTTCCAATACGAAATAACTTTTTCCCATTTCAAGTCTATTTTAGTAGCAGCGTCTGGAATACTAGCCGACCTACGTCGATCTCTTTTATAACAATACATTTGAAGCAATAGAACACAAATCTTCAGTTTACATATAATTTATATTTCTGGGAATAAACTGTATACTTCCGTTACCATAAATGTGTTCATTTTTAGGAAAAATACTAATATCATTTTCCAATTTGTCTGCCCTTCTTAAATTGTAATTATTTTTGAGAGGATCAAATGCTTCTATGGAGCCAACTACAATTTGAAGCACAATAAAATGCTGAAATAAAAAAAGAACGACTTGATGATGAAGTAGAATTGAGAACTTTGAAAGCAATGTACAGATCGTTTGGGCACTCCGTTCTATTATAATCGCACTTAATGGAAGCGGGGCGATCGTCGACTTACCCGTAGACAGTCGCAGTCGTTCTTTTTAATGCAGCCTTTGTCCACGATGTCCGTGACGCCATTAATTCTGTTACGGCTGACCAGTTCGCAGGAATAACTTTATACACACACGCGACCGCAATCTAGGTTAAATGAGAGTGATTTTTACCTTCGCTTAATAATTATTAAGCGAATTTGAGAATTCTCAAACATGCTCGGAAATGGATTACTAGTGTAACTTTTTTGCTTACTAAGATTAAACTGACAAAGGAAAAATTTGATACTGCCAACCACCACTGTAACCATACGTGCGACATTAAAAAAAAAACAAAATCTATAGTAACTACTATATTTATGTGCGGTTTAACACGGTGCTTGAATAGCTAGTTCAAATGGCATGTTTAAAAATTAAAAAAAGGGGCAAATTAAACAATTTTTTTTCGACCTTTCGTTCCGGTTGTAATTTCAACAAAAATAAAAATGACTTCTACCCCAAGCTGGTCCAGCGATCCCTTATTTTACGGCCTCTGCACTAATGTACTATTATTAAATTTACCTACATGAATGAAAAAAATGTATCAACTTTTTCTTATAAGAATTGAGCATCTGTATTCATTTCCTTACCAGGTACCAGAAACACGTGCCGTTTTATTTTTATTACATATCATTGTGACGAAGGAAAATAAAGTAGCGTATTGTAAATTCAAGAACTGTACATTTCACTGTTCCGTTTCATTTTAGTTGTACGGTGATAATGTCAAAGGAAATAAATTGTTAACAAAAATATTATGAATGTTTGGTTTGCAAGGCAAGTAGGACAGTCTCGGCTACGACCGTATAGGTAACCTCATATCCTGAAGATAAGTAATCAAAGTCAGTGGTGGTGATGCACCGCAGTAGGTAATGGGAACCTTTATTTTTGTTTCCGTTTTACTTTTAATCCTTTGCTCTCTCTCACTCACCGCCTCACAAACCGCCGCCAAACTCAAGCACGCAAATTATAGCAACTTAGAGCCAGTATATGAGTTCGTCCCTATAGCCGTGGAGACTGGCGGGCCCTTGTGTGCCAAGGCCACAGCGTTTATTGTAACCCTGGCTCGTCGCTTAAAAGATTGGGGACGATCTCCGTTCTGGGGAGTACCTGGTGCAAAAAATATCCCTGGCCATACAACGAGGGAACTCCGCAAGTATACTAGGGACCTTTGCGCCGGGTAGTAATATTAACGAGGAATCCTCCCTTCTCACTCACTATACTTACACTTCATATAGTTTTAACTTAAAATAATTAATTTTAATAACGACATGTCGTGAGACAACCTTCCTATCAAGCGTTATATTCGGTAATAAATGGGTAAATCGAAGGTTTCGAAATAAATTTTTAGATATGAATATGTACTATATTAGCACTGGGCTAAACTTGAACCAAACGCAGTTGTACACTCACCTGTTTCCTTCCGATTTCACCTTTCCGATTTCCGATTCTTCTTTCACTGCTATTTTGTAATTTTTAATAAAATATAAACTGTAAAAATAAAGGATGTACCTATTGAAATACTAAAATTAAAACTGATATTATAGTTTCTTACGCATTTTCATAACTAAGTGAAATACGTGATTCCCGTTCGACACTCAAGCTACGGACACTCACTAAAAGTGTCTCCTTTTCCCCCAGATTTATATTAAAATGAGTGATTCCCGGTGACATTGATAAAAGTACTACCTACTAAAGAATTAAATGTCTTCTTATGCCACACTTCGTATACTCGTAATTATGGTCAATCGTCACTTCAGGTCAATTTTAACCTTAAATAAGCTGTCACTGTGGATGATAATGCTACACAATTAGACTGCGTAAAGGTATTTGTTTTAGAAATGATTGTCGACTAAATGGCGTGGCGTCGAAATTACGTTACCTGTTTTAGTAAGTTAGACATTACCTGATATTGGCGTTTAAAATAGTTTCAAGGACGGTTGATAAGATAGAGGTCCCAGTTTGTACTACTATATAATTCTTCGATTTTGTCAGTCGTGCTGGAAATAATAATGTTTTAATAAGTGCGACTAAAATGTAAGCGTTGGGCACCCTTCCACAGGGCTCCGATCTTGGAGACCCTTTTTAATATAAAATAAATAAATATTAGAGAATAAATATTACACAAATCGAACTAGCCCCACAGTAAGCTCAAGAAGGCTTGTGTTATGGGTACTAGACGACGATATATTTAATAGATATAAATACTTAAATACATAGAAAACATCCAGGACTCAGAAACAAATATTCATGCTCATCACACAAATATTTGCCCTGACCGGGATTCGAACCCAGTGTAGTGATAGACCACCCAAAGCGCCAGCTGATCAGCTGAGCTAAAATAATAAATGATTTTCTATTTTATAACTTCCGAGAACAGCGCCATTAACCTTGACATTCCAATACTGGATGGGAAATAATAACACTTTCCTTTGTTCACTATTGCGCAATACGCATTCCTTGCATTCCAATCTTTCCTATAAAAGCAATGTATTTTATCTAATAAATGAGTTCGTTGAGTTCGTCAGTATCGTCTCGAGTTTCGACTTGTCATTTATAAGTCCCCACGCCGCACTCTTCATGGCGACCTTGCCAGTCGGGCTACTCAAGGCAGCCTCAGCATAATCACCTACTGCGAACCATCTACATAGGGTCGTACTCTTCATGGCGACCCTTCCAGTTGGGCTGCACCAGGCAGCCCTGATCCTGATATAATCACCTGGCATACTCCGCTGCAAGAATCAACGTATAGTCTCCAGCCAGCTCCACTGCGCCAGCCAGCCAGCCAACCAGCCAGCCAGCTCCACTAAAGCCCAACTACATTATGGGAGGTCAGTGCACAAAAGAACAAAAAGAAGAAGAAGTAATTATTGCACAGAATGGAAACTCCAACAACGCCAGCACGAAGCAAGTAGACAGCAACACAGCTGCATTATACATCACAACAGCTGTGTTCATAATCATCTGCATCATTTTTGCCTACGCCATATGGAAGAAGGTACATAAATGCCTAACAAGAAAAATCGAGCGACAAGCAGTAACGACGATGATGCGCAACACCAACAAAGCAGAGCAGGGCATCTAGCAAGATCACCTACAGCGCGTCACCAGCACCCGCCCGCCGCCGCCGCAACCCATCGAGCCCTCCCGCCCCGCATATGCGAGCCCAGCCGCCGCCTCCGCCTAGCCCCCGCCGCCTCCGCCTAGCCCCCGCCGCTAGAATCATTATAAGCAACAGCCACGAAGAAGACAATGATTTAAGGTACTTTTAAAAATGTATCCTTTAATATAGTTACGTAGTATAAAAAGGTAGCTATTATATTAGTAAAGTAATTTGTGAATTAATTTTATAATGCTTTAAGTAAATAAGTAACAATGCCGCTTGATGACGAGGCAATAACATACGTAATTTAAAACAAAAATAGAATTTTTAAATTACGCTGCATAAAATAAATAAAAATAAAACCAGATTTAAACCATGGAAAACAGAGCAATAAATATTTTAACAAAAAAATAATATTCTAAAATCATACGTATATCAAAATAAAAAAAATGCATAAAACTAACATTACGCCGATTTCAAAATTTATAACTATAAAAGGGAAAATAAATGTGAAATAACGTTAAAATTAATAGTAGCGACTATTTAAAATTATAATAAAAAATATAACACGGTATATATTTCAAGTACAAATCAATAGCCAACTTTAATTCATATAAGTATTTCACTGGACGATTAGCCTGATCACCTAAAAGTTGATGAAATTCTTATATGTTGAAGAATTCAGGATATGTAACCAAAAAAAAAACAGAAAAAAATCTTACGAATACATAGGAACGTAAAAGTAAAAAAAAAAACAACAACATTAAGACGCAAACAATAAAAAAAGATATATAAATGCAAGTATAAATTATAATTTGTGATGAGCGAGTAGATACAAAATTATTAACAAGCTAGAAAGAAAAACCTTCGACTATGGGATGCATAAATGTATTCTTTGAACCAGGTTATGATTCAATCGACCATCAATCGTAAGGGGAACTTGGACGCATAGTGTCTCCGATTAAAAAAAAAAAAAAATGTTAAAAGAACTGTCTAAACGATAAATAAATACCTATAAATGGTATTAGCAAGGTACACCAGGATTACAAGGTAGGCAGGAAATCCTTGAAACTTGACCATGATTCGATCGAGCATCACTCGTGGAGGTCCTTGGATACCTAATATATTACAATCTGATAGTATATAAGTTGTTAAAAGAACTGCCTGAAAGGTATATACCTACCTTAACATGGTATTTATGCGCGCGTTTTTATATACGTGTATGTATAAAATCCTTGTAACCTGAGTAATAATTGAGGGTCGACCGGCCTTAAAATAATGCATACCATGTACCTTTGCAACAAGTGATGCGCACTTGATGTCACAAGTAAAGTACTGTGACAAACACAAAAAAAAGTAGATGACGTCAAAATAAATTTAATATAAAAAAAACGCTTGTAAGTCACAATGAGTATTGTTAAATAAATATACTTAAGTATAAAAGTTAATAGCAAAAATACATGAACGTACGTAAACTAAAAAATAATAATAACAGAAATTTGCTATGACACAATTACCTAGCAAGTAAATAAATAACCTACATTATACGTAGAAATTCACCACAAGCTGTCACGTGAAACTAAAAAAAACCAAAATAATTATTTTATAAAAATTTAAAATTTAAAAAAGCGTCGTCATCAAAGCGTGCATTCAATTCCACATTATTATTATTTTTGTTAGTACAATATTTAATTTAATTTAATAAAAATAAAATAAAAAGAACAATTTATAATTTTAATATATAAATAATAACGCTTAAAGGCTATTCCAAATAACATATATTTTTTAATGAAAACTCACTACTTACGAGGATTACGTGTAATAATCTATAAAAAGACACATATACATATACATAACATTTAAATTGTTTTAATAACATAGAAATTGTATATATCAACCAATAACTATTTACTATATTCTTAAGCCAAAAATTGTATCTACTAAGTTTTGTCTCAACAAGAAAAAAAAAACCCGTTAAAGAAGACATTGTGCATAAAAATAGAACATAACCTTATTACGAATAAATAAATCATAAAACTTAGCATCGTAAAGTAATAAGAAACCTATAACAAATCCATCTGATCGCATACCACCATCCATATAAGGAACACGTAATGTAAACATTCGAAGTAGCATCAAGATACATTAAGAAACCATGTATACCATAGACTTAAGTTAATAAATGTATTTTAAGAAACCATGTAAACAATAGACATAAGTAATTTAAATGTAAGTAAGCCAAAAATAGTACATGTAATTACTATTTTTGTCTCAAAAAAAACGGGAAAGCTGTAGTGATAGACCACCCAAAGCGCCAGCTGATCAGCTGAGCTAAAATAATAAATGATTTTCTATTTTATAACTTCCGAGAACAGCGCCATTAACCTTGACATTCCAATACTGGATGGGAAATAATAACACTTTCCTTTGTTCACTATTGCGCAATACGCATTCCTTGCATTCCAATCTTTCCTATAAAAGCAATGTATTTTATCTAATAAATGAGTTCGTTGAGTTCGTCAGTATCGTCTCGAGTTTCGACTTGTCATTTATAAGTCCCCACGTCGCCACTTCACCAGGACCGTCAGCTTCACAGGCAGGTGCACTACCCACTAGGCTAAACCGGTCGTCAAAAATATAAATATAAGTTTAGTGTTTATGTTTCTATTATTTTTGTGGTTTTAACTGAAGGGAAAAAAGTGTTCGAATACTATTTTAACTTTTAACGATAACCATTTCATTGATAAGAAAATATATACAAGAATACTTAGCAACGATAACTTAAACAATAATAAAACTAAGTTAAATCTAAAAAAGGCCCTCGTTTTTTTTTTAATAATATCTTTTTTTATAAACTGATACGGATAAGTCTATTATTGAAAAATCGCCCGGCTAACAAGTAGAATACGCATTGTGTTAAGCCATAGTTACGAGTAAGTCCCTGATATATTTTCAACATAAGCTGCTTATTCCAATTAGTGATGTTATATTATCTTTCCATGATATTGAACACTGTTACGGTTATCAGACCCTCCTGGGGTAGGCAGAGATCAAGGTATCTTAATTAATATGATCCTGACAGTTTCTTGTCGCTTTATTCGCTTTTAATAACATTCATTATTTATGTTATGATCACTAATCGGTTTCGAGTACTCCCGAGCAGACCTTTAGAATCTTGCAGGATTATATACTCTTGTAGTACTTATTAGGTTAGAATAACACCGCTAACTTTCATTACTCATATTAGTTCCGTTACGTTACGTATGACCACCCGTAACAAGAGCAAAATAATGTCGGCCAATTTTGGCTCTGCTTCAGTTGCTCTTTAGCCTCATAGCTCCGGTTTGCCGACCCAAAGCGTACATAGCGAACACTGCGCGAAGCCTTTCGTCACGTTCGTCGGCAACTGTGAGTGCTTCTGAACTAATTGATGAAAAGGTGATCGTGTCGACAACCTCTACAGGTACACGGAAACCAAACACGTTTCTACCTCTCCGTCCTCGTGCTTTTTTGAAAATTTTACTTGTTACTGTCTCGGGCCCTGCTGGAACCTGTGACTTTTTTTTTAACCTGACTGTGGCTTTATAGGTCGGGCCCAATAAAGCGATAGGAGTGCGCGGTTGGAGAGTAGTCTAGGGAAAATCCAGGGGAAAACCTCCGGCACGACCACGCGTGTGGTTTGAAACACTGGAATACTCTAAGAGTTTGCGCTCCAGTGAGATTGAGTGAGCGGTTTCAACCGAATCTGAGGTGAGAGTGGAATCGAGCTACCGGGAGTTTTGTCGCTGGTTCACTAAACCTAGCCTAGCTGAGAAGAGTCCAGCAAGAAACTCAGCTAGGCCCGACCTGGGTCCTGTGACGTGTACGGCCTTCTCGATGACGGAAGCACCGCGACAATCATAGATTCCAGCATTGCCACACGCATAGGGGCGACCGGGCCACAGCAGACCATAATGGTAAATGGCATTGGTGGTCTCGAGCGAAATACCACGATATCATAATATGTCGATTTTCATATTAAAGGTAGGCACACACATGAAACGTTTTTAGTAAAAATGCTTGATCCATGGAGTCTTTGTGTTTGCGCCCGCTGTCGGTCAAACGTGAAACGATCGAGTATTTTTCACATTTGTCCGACTTCGTTGACGTTCTGACGTATGATGATGCTACTCCGACTATCTTGATAGGAGCTGAACACTGACATTTGACAATTAACCGTGAGGTTCGAGTTGGTAGAAGGAACGATTTCGTTTCATTTACTGCAAGCATGGTGTACATACAATCAGTCACATATTATATGTTCTTGATAAACCTATCTTTACACAAAGGTTTTAAAACTGTAGTAAAATAAACGCGTTTTCATTATTTAATATGACATTGTTTGTTTACTGACAAAATAAAAAGATTGACAGCCAGAACCAAGCCAGCCAAAACTCCTTTTGCCTAATACCCTCCACACCAATAAGGCAGCGGTTAAACAAACATAACATGGGTATCCGTAGTATTTATGTTCCCTCCTCGAATTTATTAAGCTTTTGTAGCTTCCTCCTTTGTGTATAGGCACTGCCTGTGTAAATGATAGCAATAGCGTAAACTGAAACTAAGCTTCTTAGCTTAGTCTCGAACGGATAGACGTATACATATGTATTAGCTTTTGTCCGCGACTTCGTCCGTATTTTAATACCACGTGGGTGGCAAACAAGAACGCGGCCAGCCTGATGGTAAGGATAAATTTCCACTACCTATTTCATCCTTTGGACGGATGATTATCGGGATAAAAAGTATTTTGTATCTTAATCCAGGCTATCAGGTTCCAACATAATGCGATTCACAATTTCCATAATAAAAACAATTTTCTTCTACTT
This sequence comes from Epiblema foenella, assembly GCA_963556455.1. Classification (NCBI taxonomy): domain Eukaryota; kingdom Metazoa; phylum Arthropoda; class Insecta; order Lepidoptera; family Tortricidae; genus Epiblema; species Epiblema foenella. The sequence continues at coordinate 6,929,165 of OY747113.1, read as the reverse complement.
TTTCCTAATCAGAACACGATACTGAATATGCCCTTAAACGGATCCTCACTAGTTTTGTTACAACCTGTATATTATATTGTAATCTTATATTGTGATTAAATTTCATTTCATTTCATTTCAAATGAATCTTAATCTGATTCTGAATCTTGGTCTCTTGATCACCACGCACACCGCTACGGTAAGCGTCATTTTAACGCAGACTTGTATGGTGACGCTTATCGCAGCGGTGGGCGCGTTGCGATCAAGAGACCGAGGCTTTAGGGTTGTCATGTAGTTATAATTTGATAATACATCAAACAAATTAAATTCGGTTTTAACAAGCGTAAAATGTCACCGCGCGGGAAACGTATCTGTTTCCGACAAACCGCCCCGACCGCCGCGCCGATAACGCACGCACGACTTCAAAAGAATTCACGCACCCGCCTGAAGGACCATTCTCCTATGCTTAGCAAAAAGAGCGTAAGTTTATATCAGTTTCATTACAGATAAGGCCTTATTTACGAGTAAAACGCCATTGCCAGCATCAGAATGCAGCTGACGCGCCAGAAAATTATGGTAATTTGGATTTCTGAAATTCGATCAAGTCATGGAGAATGCTTATCAGGTTCACAAATTTTGCTGCCAGGGTGTTAGTTTAAAATTACTATTTTGCATTAAGATGTCTAGTGCTGTCATAAAAAAACAAGACTTCAATTGCAACATTTTTACTTAAAAGTATATTTACTTTTCTCTGAAATTGAAAACTTAATGTATTCTTTACTGCGAAGGGAGCACTCAAAAAAAACGGTGCCCTCAATTTTATTATTCCACTTGACTATTTGGCATTATTTCATGCATTTTATTAATGATCTATATAGAAGAAGCATAGAAAATGGGGGAGTTCTTTGTTCATAAAAAATTTGAGGTATCTAAAGCCAAAAAAATAAACACTGCAGAAAAAGAAGGTGAGTTAAAAGGGCCATTTTGGAACATTAAGGCCTCATGTATGTAAACTCCACGCTTGCCCATGCAAGCACAAAGTTTTAAAAAAAGGAAATATATTATATACTATGTAGACTAAAATAAACATATTTGTGATGTCTTAAATACTGTAATAGACATTTTTTTTGCTATAGTACTTACCCGTTGCTAGCCAGGCCAAAGTATGCACTTAGGTAAAATTTAGTTCACTTCATATGCCGACTTGCTAACCTAACCTAACAATGTAATTATCGGAATATATGGACTATTGCTATGCATAGAAAAGATCTTATCTTCATACATGACTTGTGGTACTATACGTCCTTTTGCCTTAGAATGCAGAATACTGTTTACTTTTCGCCACCCTTGTTAGTTATCGCAAGACACGGGAAATCAGAGCATTCTATAGAATTATAGCTACGTTGTACTTTGCTTTGTTTCTATTCTAATATAAGGATAATCTTGTTAGGCACACAATAAAGGCTTAGGGAAAACAGAAATGTAGTTGTTTAACAATAGACTGGAACTTAATTTAATATAATAGTTCCATTTTCGGGCCTTTGATATCTACGTCAATTTATATTGTAGACTGAAATCGAGTTTCATTTAGTTGAACAATCTGTAGCTGCTTCAATTAAACTAGTCTCTGATTAAAATCATGGATAGTTAATAATGAAATACATATTTAATAACAGGAATATTACGAAAACTAATCAAATTCGTTGGAAATAAATTTGAATCATTGGGATGAAACAAAGTATTAATTTAATATGTTATATTAATTGAACGGCGTTATTGGTTAAGTAATTTCAATAATTATGAATGTTTCTGACTGAACGACAATGATATCCTTAAATTAGTTGTCTATTAGCTGATTCCTACATATATATTAAAGATAACAACAAGTTCACACAAACCAATCAACAATTTTACTCAAATCAATGCACTCACATGGTGAGCTGCTTATTGCATGGTGCCACAAGCCTTCTTGACGGTTCAATCAGACCATATTGTCGGAGTTCGAAGCCGTACAATTGTACATTACAGACTCTTAAAATCTGCTCAGTGTATCTAAATATTTTGACGACATTCATTCAGAAAGCCAACTTCTGTTGCCGACTGTACCAGGCATTTTAATTAATCCGTATTTGTCACAGCACGTTTAGTAGGCCGATATATCGCCTGCTAACAGTTTCAGTGCTCACAGGGCGTGACAATCGATATGTACATAGAAACGCTTGATCAATATTTGTGTTTTCCGCGCTTGTGTCGACGAGGGGTCACGTTTCCGCGGTCAACCGGCAGAGCAATTGCTATTCCACTGAAACACATGCAAAAGTGAACGGCGAATACAAATTGCGATCACGCTTTGAACTGCAATGCTTGTAGCTAACGGCAGTATCGTTTAGCAACTTAGCAAGTCCAATGTTGTTTAACATGTACAGAGTTATCATTTTAAATGTTCTAATGGTGCTGGCGCATAATTTTGCGTTTAATCCAACATACAATGCTATTTCGCAAGCTCCTGGTACACATGTGTACTCGTATTTGGATGCTCTTATTTATTGATAACTTTCTGAACAAGGCGGGTTAAAGACAAAATAATATGCTAGCCCCGATGCAGAAAAGTACGTGTGGTATGAAGCTATCGCAGTTATTTAATTATTTATTGTATATTTAGATCAAACGTCTGAGTAATAATAATAAAGTTATGATGCCATATCGTCTTCATTATGCCAGCCAAGGTCGTAGTCATCGTGAGCATCAATAAAATATTTACGTGTAAGTATGTATCAACTACGTTCGCTTCCGGTGTATCATTAAAACTTTGTTTTTTTTTCTATTAACAGTTCCTTGGACGCATGACCTAATTATATATATATATATATATATATATATATATAACGTAAATGGTATCGTTCCATGGGTCCTTCAAATTAATATCTATTTACTTCACATTTGGTACAAGGCGGCGAATTAAAAATATGTCAAAATTTACAACAGAACCTACCAAAAGGAGTATTAAGGCAAGGCCCATTTAGAGATCCGACGAAAATACTAAAGTATGAGCTTCCAGTGTGAAGAAGTAATGCAGAATTACACTACACAACAATTACTGTGGACTGAAAAAGAAACAAGGACTCCGATAACCGAACAAAATATTGAAAAAAGCCTTGGTAACAGTAAAAATATCCTAAATATCATCGTTAAAATAAACTTTCATGCTGCAGAATTCGTAATTATTAACGACAGTGATATAAACATATTTTTTACAGAAAAGGTTAGCTATTTTATTGTCCTAACGAAATAATAGGACAGGTTTTTCATAAGTGATCCAGTGTTCCAGAAATCAGTTAAAATGTACTAGATATTACGCCTACGCCTATTACGTTTATCATATTATGCCTTTGTACCAATGTAACCAAATTTTATACCTGTATTTTGCGTAATAAAGTATTTACATAAGTATATAAATATTTAAGAAATTAGAGAGCGGGATGGTTAATTTCAAATTCACGCGTGTTAGAGGGGATCAGGAATGGCAGTGTCTTAAGAGGCCTTATAAGTTTTAAAATGTTTTGATTTAAAATTATGACAAAAGTATTGAGAATACCATTAAATTGATTAAAGGATACGATTATGTTATTAAAGTTTTATATAGTAACATGGCCATTTCTTGATTTTATTGTCCGTATTAGAATTTAAACGGAAAAACACAGTTTTTAGCTTGAAAATGGTCGATTTGGAGTGATGTTCGAAACGATATTTCTTACAGAAAAATCCAAAAAATACATTTAAAATTTATGAAATTAGGTTGCAATAGTTCTTTTCTAAATAGTAACACTGATAAAATGTCAAGATATGTGTCAATTTAATCAGAAAATCGTCTAAATAGATGAGCGTATTTTAACTGATAAGGACCCTTAAGGGGGCTCCTAGGTCCCAATGACCTTTGATCTGTAGCTATCCGTTTTCTCGTGTTTTCATGGCTTATCGTATTAAGAACAACGAGGTTTATCGAAATAGTATACCATATTTATTTCAAATCTCACTGTCTTCGAGATATATGGCATCAAAATTTGGCAATTTTAGACCAAAAAATCAGTTTTTTGAAATTAAATTAAAATAACTTTTGTGAAGATGAATTAAAAATAAAAATCTCTCTTGCGTTGTTAGAGACGTCAATAAGAAACAGTTACATGTACACTTCATATAAATGCATTTATAAACAACATGCTAATATCGAAAATAGATTTTTTTGGATCATGATTGAATAAATCATATATAAATAAGTAGTCAGTTTTTTCAAAATTTGACTCTTGCAAATGTAGATAAAGGATTGAAGAACCTAAGAATTACTAAATCTAATGTTGGGTTATTAAAATAGGATATTGTCTTATCTATCGACAGTCTTCGTTTGAACTACTACTTACGGGACATCCTGTATGGTTTTGACGGAGCAATATGAACTCGAAACCCGTCAAAACTCGATGAATAGCTCGTGGAACCCCATAATAGGTGCGTTACAACCTTCTAGAGCTGGAAACAACTGAACTTAATAAAGTGTGCTTTGTGTTCCAGCGGTTTCCTAGTACTAATGAGACCCCAGTCAATTGGCTGGTTGCTAATACAGTACGATTACTTTAATTGAGTGTATGCTACAGAAACTCTATTAAAAATTTAAATAAAAACCGGCCTAGTGCATGCCGCATCACGCTCAATGAAGGGTTCCGTACCAACACCTACAAACTCCACATTTAAAACCAATACATTGAATCAAAACAGGTCATATCTTCATAGGGAACTCACGGTACTTAGGACCTTCTGTTTGGGCAGGAGAGTTTTTCAGCGAAAACTCAAAAATCGTAAAACCTACCCCCTGCCCTACACGACTATGTGCGTTGGGTTTTTTTTATCCACCCGTTACATGTATGGAATGCCCCCTCTAAAATAATATTTTTTTGAAATTTAACATCACTTTTATGTAGCCATTCATAGAATACACCTTCCTACCAAATTTAATAATTGTAGTGCTTATATGTAGTCTCCGAGTAAAGCAGCTGTGAAATACGGACGGACAGACATGATGAAACTATAAGGGTTCTGTTTTCACCATTTTGGATACGGAACCCTAGAAACTAACATTAGTAGTTTGTCATCATAAGACCAGTGGCACGGGAGTGCTAACAGAAAATACTACAAAAACTAACTACACGTAACATAACCAAAATTTGGAATTTTTAGTTTAATTATTTTCTGAGACCCGTCATTAGTTCTAATGAGAGCTGAAAATCTTGGAGACTTAATTCCACTAAACATAGCTAAGAGCCATCTCGCCAGACACGGCCCTAGATTTACAAAAGAAAAAGTTCTCAAATCTGTTAATTGGTTTGAGAGATACAATGCCACAGTGTTAAACTAGTACATATCTCGTTTGTATCGGGGATTAAAATAATCATAAAGCAATATCTGTCATGATTTTTTCATTAAGCGATATAATGTCTCTCATAAAACTAACAATATTATGATTCAAAGCTTTTCTACACATAAACTACAAAAGCCAGTTATTACAACGATACGTTATCTCACTGGTAATTTACACATCTAAACTATTCCAGCACAATAAAGGATAATATGTTATGAAATTAATCGGTTATTATGATGTAGTCATTCACTAAGAAATGACTAACACAGAAATATTTTGTCCTAAATATTAAAAATGTATACATATATGTTTTATATTGTAGCATTTTAATTCTGTAGTATTATGATACTGTTATTTTATATAAATTGTATATATTGTTTTGAAAAAATGACACCTCGCCGAGTTTCTTACGCCGGTTCTTTTTAAGGCAGAGGATTATTTTATGAACCGGTGGTAGTTTTTTGACATTCATAAGTGCATGTAATATGCCTAAATTGAAGAATAAATGATTTCACTTCATTTAGTTTCATTTCAATGCCTGATTCTAAGTCGTCAGGAATCGATCGAGACGTCTTTTTTTGTATGTGTTAGTGTTGTTTTTTTTGTGGACATGCCAGGCGCATTTAAAAGACGCGCGGTGCCGCGCATTTATGCGTAATGTGATGCAAAAAGCCATGAAATGCTTGAATATTTTAAAATACTCTCTCAAAGATGTGTCGCTGATTTGTTTGCATTGTATAATACCTACGTGTGTTGAATACAGGTAAGCTCGAGCAAACTATCCACAAAGTAAACAAGCGCTGCACGTTTCTTAATGTCTTTAATGCGGAACTCTAGTTTTCTCTAGGGAAAGACACGCACTACCTGATGAGGTTGCAAAACAAACCTGAGAGCCTGAAGTTATAAGTAAACTAGCTGTTGCCCGCGACTTTGTACGTATATACTGATATTATAAATGCGAAAGTAGATCTGTCCGTCTGTTACCTCTTCACGCTTAAACTGCTGAACCGATTAAGATAAAATTTGATACCGAGATAGTTTGAGACTCTAGGAAGGACATAGAATAAATTTATGAAAAGGAGGGTAGAAATACGGACGAAGTCAAGGGCGAAAGCTAGTAATTTATACATTAATAATCTCAAAAATTACTGTTAAGTTCCCATTCTATTTTTATATATTTTTGCTACAGCAACACTAAGAACGGTGAGTTTAAAACCGTCATATAATTTAAAAAAAAAAAGTCGTCAATTCATTCTTGTTCGATTCGTGTTCGCTTGAGCGGCGTGAGCGCGCATATATTCTTTTTCGATATCGGTCAGCGCGCCTGGAACGCAGCCTATTTAGAGTTCGGTCTACATCGTGTGCCTTGAGAAGAAAGGAGATAGATGCTCTTAGTGGTGAATTTCAGAGACTGCAAGGTAACCTAAGGTCTCATGAGGTAAGTCGGTGCTCGCTCTCTGAGATTCAGTGGCCCTTCAGTCTGTTCATCGAAGCTTCGCACCCTCCAAACACAAGGTGAGTGTCTACCTTCTTCCATCAAGGCACTAAATTATCGGAACCTAAAATCTAGCCTCGTTATCGCACTTAGCTACAGTCCATTATTTAACATTTTGTTCCTTCGAGCCGGATCTAGAGAAAGTAACTATGGATAGTTTTTGCTTGATTTCATTATTTCGGTGTTAAGTCCTTGCATTTGGGTGCTAAACTTGTCGTTTTTTTGCATATAATAATTTTCGTTCACCAAATTGTAGGGTAGACATTATTATTTTTTTAGTTAGGAATTCAAGCTTGATCGGACTACCTCATATATTGCCTTTGAAATTAACATTGAATAATACTTCTGTTATGATACAAAAAATAATTCTATTATATTATTTAATAACCTTTAGGATTTAATTGCAAAAAATAATTTGTTGAGAAAAAATAAATCATTTCAAACATTGTCGCTGGCAGAGTATTTTCGTGGAACGAAACGTATCGGAAACTATATTTGTGTAGTCTATGGTTTGAAACGTCAAGACTTCAAGTTGACATTTACCAATTACTACATAACCTAGACAACCTAGTTAATCTGTTGTTTACTGTAGCAGATATTGTATGATACTTTCGATTTCAGAACATTTTAGTGCTTAAAATGAGTGTAAACGGCGATGAAGATCAACATTCCGCTGTAGTTGATACCTTTCGCGTACAAAGAGACTATGCAATTATGCGTTTGGAACACATCGAGAGTTCCGATTTAGTTGGATATCGCATTGAAGATTTTAAAGAGATTGAAATAGATTTTCATAGTTCTCAGCTTAAAATAATTCGGCATTTGAATGCTCGTGATCGTTCTGATGAGTTCCAAGTGACAAAAGATTTCGAATCGCGTTTAAAATCGGTAAAATGTCGACTAAGGCAGAATGTTGAAAGTGAAGTTAAGGAAGTCAAACCTGTCGTTTCCAATACTTGTTCGAACACGGCCAAGCTGCCTAAAATTACGATTAGGTCTTTCGATGGCAAGCTTGAGAATTGGGTGTCGTACAAGGAATTATTTGACTCGCTTATTCATAATCGGGATATCCCTAAAGTCGAAAAGTTACACTATTTATTGTCAAGTGTACAGGGCCCGGCTTATGATTTAATTAAAAGTTTTCCGTTATCAGACGATAATTACACGAGCGCGTATATGACTCTAACTAAGCACTATGACAAAAAGCGACAGATTGCATTGGTTTACTATGAAAAACTATTAACTTGTGAAGCGGCTAAAACCAAGAGTGATCTTGATAGGATTTTCAGGGCATTTAATGAAAATTTGAACATTTTAGCCAAATTTAATTTACCGGACTATAATTTCATGATGTTTTACTTACTTTGGTCGAAGCTAGATCTCCCCACTAGGGAAGCGTTTGAGTTACAACTGGACGATGAAACTGATATCCCGCAGTTTGAGGATTTAAAAAAGTTTATTGAAAAACGAAGCAAAGCCCTAGAAAATTCCACTATAAAGTTAAACATAACCACTAATAAGCCTGTTACTAGTAAAATCAAATCAGCACTTATTGTGCCGGCGACTCCTATTAGTAGCTGCCCAATGTGCGCTACTATGGGCCATGGGTTAAGCAAATGTCCCAATTTCTTAAAGTTGTTGCCGACTGAGAGGTTTAATAAAATTAAAGAGAAAGGACTTTGTATCATGTGTTTTAGCCCATCACATCGTTTAAAATCCTGTAAATCGGTTGCTTTTTGCGGCAGGTGTGGATTCCGTCATCACACTTTGCTTCATTTTGAGAAGGATGTCGAACTGGGCGATAAAGTCCAAACACCTCAGTCAGATAGTCAGTTGACAACGTTATCAGTTTCAAGTTGCAATTTGCAAGCATTGTTCTCGACTGCTGTGGTTAACATTAAGAATAGTCAGGGGCAGTTGGTGCCAATCCGCATTCTTTTTGACTCTGGCAGTGCTTGCAATTTTCTTACAAAAGATGCAGTTGATCGGCTTGGGTTGCATGTTACAAACAGTCATCAGTCTGTGAATGGTATCGGCCAAACTTCTACTGATGTACTAGGCCATGTTGCATGCAAAATATATTCAACAAAAATTAATAACATGTCAAAGTTGTTCTCGTTGGATGCGTTTGTTTTGTCGACAATTTGTTCAGACATGCCAGCTGGTCAAATTGATGTTTCGACCTGGGCTCATCTGAGGAATTTGGATCTGGGTGATCCTCATTTCTATGAACCAGGACCTATCGATATGTTGGTCAATGTCAACCTTTTCGCCTCTGCACTTCGGCCTGGCCTTGTCAAGGGCAAGCCCGGTGAGCCTATAGCTATCTGCACTGTTTTCGGCTGGATAGTCATGGGTGAATGTGCTGCTGGCATTGATTCTTCCTATTGTCGTTTTCGTAACGATTCTTGTGTAGCTACCAGGGATTGTCTCTTTGTTTCGAACTTGTCACTGGACAACACTATTAAGCGGTTTTGGGAAATAGAAAATGTTGATACTCCTAAAACTGTGATTCTGTCGAAAAGTGAATTGTCGTGCGAAAGCCATATGGAGGCTGCTTATCGTCGTGATCCTGAAGGAAGAATGGTCGTTCCACTAACTTTTGTGGACCTTCAGGACAAGCCTCGGTTTTCAAATTCTCGTGAAGTCGCTCTTAGGCGACTTCTAAACTTGGAAAGGAAGTTTCGTATAAACCCTCAGTTTAGGACAGCTTATGTCAATTTTATGAATGAATATCTTAAGTGTGGTCACATGGAAGAGGTCGAACCCCCTTCGTCTCGTGAAGGTCACTTCTACTATATACCACATTTTGGAATATTGCGTCCCGACTCTATTTCAACTCCTTTGAGATCGGTGTTTGATGCGAGTGCTACAGATGCCCTCGGAAAGTCCTTGAATGACACATTGTTGCCAGGTCCGAAACTACAAAAGAATATTTTTGATTTGTTGATTCGTTTTCGCTGGCACGCTGTTGTCTTCACAGGGGACATAAAGCAAATGTACCGTCAATTTCTCGTAGACCTTCAAGATTGCGATTATCAACGCATCGTGTGGAGGTCTGCTCCAGAGGAACCTGTGAAAGATTTTCGTTTACTCACAGTGACTTATGGCGTCTCCTGTGCTCCGTACCAAGCACTTTGGTGCATTTCCAAGTTGGCCAAGGAGCACTCTTCAACTGCTCCACTGGGTGCAGCAGTTCTCGACAGAGATGCTTATGTCGACGACATAGTGTCAGGCGCAGACTCAGTGGAGAGTGCTGTGAATATTCGTGATGAACTGTTAAAAATTTTGTCGTCAGCACGTCTTCACTTGCGGAAGTGGACTTCCAACAGTAACGAATTTCTTCAAAATCTGTCGGATTCCGATTTGTATTCGGAACAATTTAGAAACTTTGAAGACGGCCATGACCTGTCGTTGAAGATTTTAGGTCTTCTTTGGTTGCCTAAATCGGATGAGTTTTCGTTCACAACCACTTCAGGCGATGGTCATTGTACTAAACGATCCATATTGTCGGATATCGCCCGTATTTTCGATCCGCTTGGACTATTATCGCCTGTTGTGTTCCTTGCGAAGTATATCATGCAACTTTTATGGTCCTCAGGAGTGCAATGGGATGACGAAGTTCCTGAAAATATCGCAAGTGAGTGGCTCAAATTAAAATCGCAACTTTCTTTGTTGAGTTCATTATCTACTCCTCGCAGAATGATCGAGACTTTTCAGGACATTCAATTCCATGGGTTTTGCGATGCCTCAGAGCGTGGTTACTGTGCCGTTGTGTTCTGTCGCGTGATTAACAATAACCATGATATAGTCGTGCGTCTCTGTTGTGCAAAATCTAAGGTCGCACCGCTTCGCAAACTTTCAATTCCTCGTCTTGAATTGCAATCGGCTGTTCTGCTTGCTGATGTGATGTCAGTTGTTGCCCATTCGCTAAAGGAGGTCCATCAAGTCAATAAAGTTTTCGCATGGTCGGACTCTACTGTCGCATTGACATGGATTAAGTCCTGCCCTTCGCGTTGGAAGACATTTGTCGCTAACCGGACTGCTTCAATCCAAGATAAAATTGCTCCAGATTCGTGGCACCATGTTTCCTCTGCTGACAATCCAGCAGACCATGGTTCTCGTGGTTTACTTCCTGCGGATCTACTGCGGTCTGAATCGTGGTGGACGGGACCCACTTGGCTTTCGCAACCGGAAAATAGCTGGCCGAGACATCTCTCTCAAGTCGATGGATCAGCCTTTGACGAAAAAAAAAAAAAAAAAAATCAAAACATTTATTCTGCAAATAGGCCTCAAGGGCACTTTTACAAGTCAAAATCTATTTAGGTACATCAAATAAAAATAATACAAAAATCAAAGTATCATTAATTAAATGGAGTGTTACATGTCAAAAATAAGAATAAGAAACTAATAACAATTGAGATTTGTTAGAGATGTATAAGGTCTCTAAGCGTCAAGATAAAATGTAATAAAGTAAGTACACTAATTATAATAAAATATGTTGAGCTATATCTATAACACGTCAACATGAAAATAATAAAATCTATTAAATAAATATCCTCAGAGATGTATAAGGTCTCTGAGCGTCAGTCTAAAAATAAAATCAAATGAGAACAGAGCGAAGTCTCTCATCATGTCAATTCCACTGAACACTAGTACGAAGTTACTAGTCCTTGCAAACATGAACAGACCGGACCCCACAAACGGCACCCGTTCACGAGTATGACGCGTATCTCAGCCATCGCCTCCCTCGACCATATGTTAGGGAAGGTTGCGACCCGATCAACGACGCCACCGTAAGCAAAGACCTTTAGGCGAGCATGACATATTCAAGCTGCAGGACATTTATAATCAAAGTAGTACTTAATAATAAAATATCGAATACAATGAGATACCTCATGATGTGCTCAAATGTATATGAAATGATTTTAGAACAGTAAAAATCCAGACTAAAATTGTAATTATACATGTCTACATTATAAACCATTACTAATTCTAGTAAATTAGACAACTGGCTTAAAAGCTTCTTGATCGTTTAAAAAATCATTGACGGAATAATACGCCTTGCTTACCAAGTGACTTTTAACGTGACACTTAAATCTGTTGAAGGGCAAATTCACTACATCCATGGGTATTTTATTATAAAAGCGTATACAATTCCCCACGAAGGACGTGCTAACTTTACGGAGACGACAGGCTGCCACTGCGAGCTTGTTTTTACTTCTTGTGTTGTAGTCGTGGACTTCGCTGTTAAGTTTGAATTCATGGAGATTTTTCCGTACATACATAATGTTCTCAAAAATGTATTGAGAAGCTACAGTGAGAATGTTTGCCTCTTTGAATTTTTCTCTTAAGGAAGCACGAGCTCCTAGTTCATAAATAGAACGCACTGCTCGTTTTTGTAGTACGAAGATAGTCTGGATATCCGCCGCTTTCCCCCACAGCAGGATTCCATATGACATAACACTGTGGAAGTAACTGTAGTACACCAATTTTGCTGTCTCGACGTTTGTCAGCTGCCTGATTCGCCTCACTGCATAGGCTGCGGAGCTAAGTTTTCCTGCTAATGTGGCTATATGTGCATGCCATTGAAGTTTTGAATCTAAGGTTATTCCCAAAAACACAGTCTTGTCTTCGAATTCTAGAATTTCGCCCTTTAATTTAATTTTTGAGTTGTTTATGTGCTTAACATTGGGTAAAATAAATTTTATGCACTTCGTCTTCTTTGCATTTAAAAGCAGGTTATTGGCTGTAAACCAATTTACAATAGTGGATAATACATCATTAATACAGTCGAAGCTTTTCTCTTTTCTATCCACTTTGAAAATTAGAGAAGTGTCATCTGCAAATAAAACTATATCATGTCTACCCTGCACAAGCTCTGGTAAGTCATTTATGTACACTAAAAATAAGAACGGTCCTAGGATGGATCCTTGCGGTACTCCAAGAGCAACGTTTGACCCTGCTGACGAGGTCCCATTGATGACTACTCGCTGTGTTCTGTTCGATAAATATGATGAAACGAGATCAAGCGCTCCATTCTTTATCCCATAGTGCCTAAGTTTTCTGATCAAATTTTCGTGATCAACGCAATCAAATGCTTTTGATAAATCACAGAAAACTCCAACAGCATCTTGAGCCTTTTCCCAGGCATCAAAAATATGTTTAATGAGTACCACACCGGCATCCGTGGTGGAACGGCCTCTAGTAAATCCGAATTGCTTACTGTTCAGCAGTTTATTACGATTGAAATGGGATAGAAGCTGATTAAGGATAAGTTTCTCGAAAATTTTGCTTAATGCCGGTAGTATTGAGATAGGTCTGAAGTTTGTGGGGTCTGATTTCGTTCCTGATTTGAACAACGGGATAATTTTACTATGTTTCATCAAGTCAGGAAAAACTCCAGTATCAATACTTCTATTAAAGATATCAGCTATATAAGGAGCAGTTAATTCTATTATGGAATGTAATACTTTGACAGACAGCCCCCAAAGATCTTCAGTTTTCTTGACATTCAATGATCTAAACGCTTTGGTAACGATGATAGGAGTCACATAATTGAAACTAAAGATTTCCGTACATTCCACTACATTTCCTTTCAATAATACTTCAGCAGCGTCTGGCGATGAATTTAAAGACTTTGATGTGTCTATGGGTATATTGGAAAAGAACCGCTCAAATTGATCCGCTACATCGAGATCGGAACTTACTAGAGTATCATTGATACGTAGGCTGTAGTGCGGATCTTTAATCTTTCTTTTTCCAGTTTCATTGCTTATTACTTGCCATACAGTCTTGACCTTATCACTAGAGTTTTGTATTTTTTTGGACAAGTAATCAGCTTTGGCGGCGACACATACTTTCTTAAAAGATTTGGAATAGTTTTTAACATACTCTAGAAATTCCGGTCTTTTATCCGTAGTTCTCGAATCATATAAGTCATAGAGTCGGCGTCTCTTCTCGTGAATATCTGGTGTAGCCCAGTCGCTAAACTTAACCTTGGACTTGCCTTGAATTTTCTTAGGACTAAAGCATTTGTCAAATTCTTTTTTTATACAATCATGCAAAACAGAACACATATAGTCGGGGTTTTCCTGGGGAAATGAAAGATGAAATAATCTTTTTGCAGTATTCTGACAAAATAGGTCGAGGCGTTTTTCTGAAATAGGTCTGCACATGAAGCCACAAGGTGCTTCCTCGATTTTCCCGCTGAAGGTAACAAGTTGCCCGCAGTGGTCAGAACTTAAAGTGTTTATGATAGATTTAACTATCGCCTCCTTGTTACTGTAAATATTATCAATACACGTAGCACTAGTTGCTGTAATTCGAGTAGGCTCATAAAACAAGTTCACTAGGTCAAAAGACTTGAACGTATTTATTAAACTCACACACATTGGCGATTTTTCTAATAAATTAACATTAAAATCACCACACACAATGATACACTTTTTGTTCTTAAAGACACTAGCCAGCACTTCATCCATAACGGATTCGAATAAAGTGTAGTCCGCTGACGGGGGTCTGTACACGCATACAATTATAAATTGTTCCAGCTCAATACAAGAGAGTTCAATTTGCCGTTCAATAGACATGTCGACTATATCTTTACGCTCTTTGCTTTTGAGGTTATGCTTGAAGAAAAGGTATTGACTTTGTTCACTGCCTTCAATTCGGAATTCATTGACCAAATTTTGAATCGTGTTTCGTCCTTTCGTCGTGTCGTTAACACTTTGTCATATTGTTTTCGGTACCTTCATAACCTGAAGGACCCTAGCCGGAAAATCACCGGAAAAGCATTGTCGTCTAGTGAAACGAACCATACAATCCATTTTCTCGTTAGGCACGTACAAGAGCGTGTCTTTTCGACAGAAATTAGAAAAGTACAAAAGGGTTCACTTGACTCACTTCCCAAACCGTTTCGTAAGTTATGTCCGTTTCTGGACAAGGACGGTTTGCTCAGGGTGGGCGGTCGGCTCTCTCAAAGTCTTAACATGGACTATGAGAAGAAGCATCCCTTGTTGTTACCCCGAGCTCACAAACTCACTTCCTTGATAATTGAGGAATATCATCGTAGATTCCTGCATCCTGGTGTGCAAACTTTGCAAAACCTAATTGCCCAGGATTTTTGGATTTTATCGCCCAAACGGGCCATTCTCTCGGTTATATCATCCTGCATCAAGTGTTTTCGCGTCCGTCCCCGAGTATGTCCGCCACCTCTGATGGGAGACTTACCATCGTTTCGAATTAACCAAATAAAGCCATTTTCGTCTGCGGCCGTTGATTATGCCGGCCCATTCAACATTTCGCTTGGTCGGTCAAGAGGCAGCAAATCATACAAGGCCTATATTTGTATTTTTGTGTGTACTGCCACGAAGGCAGTCCACTTAGAGCTAGTGTCTGAGCTGACATCTGAAGCCTACCTGGCTGCGCTACGACGTTTCATCGCGCGCAGAGGTCGTTGTTCCCGATTGGTTTCGGACCAAGGACGGAACTTCATAGGCGCCAGCAACCTTCTAAAAGACTTGATGGCTGAAGCTTCTCAGGTGGAGCAGATAGATTTCGTCTTTAACCCTCCTGGTAGCCCCCATTTCTCAGGGTTGGTCGAAGCGGGTGTCAAGTCGGTTAAGACTCACCTGTCGCGGGTTATCGGTTTACAGCGCCTTACCTTTGAAGAGCTTTACACGCTTTTAACTCAGATTGAGGCACTGCTCAACTCACGCCCTTTGACGCCGCTTAGCTCAGATCCCAATGATTTTTCAGTTTTATCTCCGGGCCATTTTTTGACATTAGAGCCGTTGACTCTCCTTCCTGAGCCACCTTTAACGGATGTTAAAGTTAGTCCTCTCCAGCGTTGGAAATTATTGCAGAAGATGCACCAAGATTTTTGGCGCAAATGGCATCTTGAATATCTGCATACACTCCAACAGCGCAACAAGTGGTTCAGGAACGAGCAAAACGTTGATGTCGGTACGATGGTTCTAATAGTCAACGAACAGTGTAGCCCTTTAAAGTGGAGTCTAGGCCGAGTGACTCGACTTCACCCAGGTGTCGACGGCACGTGTCGTGTCGTAACCGTTCGTACTGCAACCGGTGAATTTAAACGCCCGGTGGTAAAGCTTTGTGCTCTACCACTTATTAATTAGCTTAGTAATTTCGTATATATATATAATATGTCATAGTTTGCCCTTCAGGCTAATGAAATCAGTTTTTTTTTTGTTCGTTACTAGTTAAGATATGAGAGCAGTCCAAACAAAGTTAATTAAAAAATATATATATATATATATTAAAAAATACCTTGCATTTTGGTGGGCGGAATGTTAAGTTCCCATTCTATTTTTATAATAATATTTGTTTATTTGCAGAAAAAGGGTAAGTTTACATTTGTTAGTGTATACATAATTGTTTCACCTTTCCCAGCTGTTATTAACAGCATGCAAAAATAATTTGTTTAGGTTAGACAGTAACCAAACAATTTACAATAGACTTAAATATGACATGAAATTAGGCATTTTTTTTTCTTTATATTCAGTTATTACTCTATAACTTAAATTATATTAAAAACTAAAAATATTATTTCATAAACTCACTGATATTGTAAAAGCACCGATCAAGTAGCCAAGTTCTTAGAGCATGTTTAAATCTTTTACCTTCTAGAGCTTTTAATTGTATGGGCAACTTATTGTAGATCATGATAGCCATGTTGTAGGCATTTCTTTTATAAATGTCAGTCATGCAGCGTGGCTGATACAAAAGATCTTTATATTGTTTTCTTGGTTCAATTGAACACATATTTGAACGTTTAATAAAATATTTAGGGAAAGTCTTAGAAAAGGTGCAGATTTTTAATATGTACATACACGCTAATGGTAATATATTGAGTTTCTTGAAAATGGGTTTACAACTGTTTCCTATCCTAGCGTTTACTATTGCGCGAACACATTTCTTTTGTAACTTAAAAACCCTTTCGACTTCCACTGAATTTCCCCATAGTATGAGGCCATAATTAAGAATGGATGATACATGTCCGTGGTAAGCCATGAGTGCAGCATCATAAGAAACACACTGCCTTAACTTTTTCAAGGCAAATACGAACCGATCTAATCTGGAACATAGTGAACTAATGTGTTCCTTCCAATTCAGATGAGAGTCAATCTTTAATCCTAAGAATTTAATTTGTTTAGTTTCCTGTAATGTAATATTATTAATATGAATATTTAGTTGATGAGGCACTGCTCCATAAGAATGAAATTGTATATATTGTGTTTTACTTAGATTAATTAGAAGGTTATTATTGTTTATCCAGTGGTTCATGTTTGTTAATGCTTCATTAATATCGGATTCATATGTACACTGATCTATTCCTCTTACTATTATAGTTGTATCGTCTGCAAAGAGAATAGTTTTGGGATTTGTAACTTTAAGAAGGTCGTTAATAAAAATTAAAAATAACAATGGACCTAGATTGCTACCCTGAGGTACACCAGAGACCACAGTACGGAGAGGTGATCTATATATTACTTTATGAATTTGATTTTTAATTTCTACAAACTTTGAGATTTCCGTACATTGCATTCTATTTGATAAATAAGAATTAAGCCAATCATTCGCCTGACCTCTGATTCCATAGGCATCTAATTTTGCAAATAGCTTTGAGTGGTCAACGAGGTCAAAAGCCTTGGTCATATCAAGGAATATTGACGTAACGGGAGATTTATTATTAATAGTTTCAGTTACATATTTGATAAACTCAAAGCATGCCAGCTCTGTATTAAGACCTTTTCGAAAACCATATTGATCAGGATGTAAAACATTATGTCTCGTTATATATTTTTGCTACAGCAACACTAAGAACGGTGAGTTTAAAACCGTCATATAGTTTAAAAAAAAAAAGTCGTCAATTCATTCTTGTTCGATTCGTGTTCGCTTGAGCGGCGTGAGCGCGCATATATTCTTTTTCGATATCGGTCAGCGCGCCTGGAACGCAGCCTATTTAGAGTTCGGTCTACATCGTGTGCCTTGAGAAGAAAGGAGATAGATGCTCTTAGTGGTGAATTTCAGAGACTGCAAGGTAACCTAAGGTCTCATGAGGTAAGTCGGTGCTCGCTCTCTGAGATTCAGTGGCCCTTCAGTCTGTTCATCGAAGCTTCGCACCCTCCAAACACAAGGTGAGTGTCTACCTTCTTCCATCAAGGCACTAAATTATCGGAACCTAAAATCTAGCCTCGTTATCGCACTTAGCTACAGTCCATTATTTAACAATTACCTATATTCTTGTTAGTAATATTAGTTACGTTGTTTGTCGACAAAATTTTTCAGTTTAAACTGGGCGTTTATTACGTGTAATGGGTTCGATTCCCAATTCAACCATAAAATTATTTAAATATCTGTAACTGAGAGTGATATGACAAATATTACTACGAAAACAATATTTGCGCATCATTGATATATTATAAGCAAAATAACTAATAACATTGCAGTTGAAGTTGTATCTTTAATTGAAAATATATTTTTTCCTTTTTTAGTTTTAGCGCAAAAACCACAATAATGTGCAAAAACGCTAACAAGTAAACAACATAAATATGTAAAAGCATAAACATCTGTACAAAACTCATTTTGTAACCAACGCGTAATGTACCAAACGCAGCTCGCAGTTTCAGTAGGTACACAAAATGTATAAAACCAAGTTGGATTTCTTATCAAAAAGTCAATCGCGTGAAAATTATTTGCTACACGTTTGAACTTTCGAAAAAGCTGATCTTGCTATCGACATTTTAAAAAGCTCATAGCAGATCAACTAGCGAGATAAAATATTTACTAACTGAGTTTGTCTTACGTTTGTTTAGATGATCGTGAGTCTGTGATTTTAGCCTGACTTGAAATTACTAAGTCAGGAGATGAACTCAATAAATAACTAGATACTGATCGTCGATTGTATTAACATTTATCCTGTTTAGTTAGTTTAGAAAATACTATACACAACGCTGTACTGTAAAATTGTAGTTTTACATGATCATTGTACTTCTAATATACTTATGAATAATGATGTTTATTGAAATGGTAAACTAATCTTGTTATAATTTTTATATTCAAGGTGTTACAAATAAAACCTTTTCAAACAGCGGGGTAATCATGTAACTTATTTACTACCGTTA
The DNA here is from genome assembly GCA_963556455.1 of Epiblema foenella. NCBI lineage: Eukaryota > Metazoa > Arthropoda > Insecta > Lepidoptera > Tortricidae > Epiblema > Epiblema foenella. Next base: position 6,910,132 of record OY747113.1, on the reverse strand, counting down.
GGCAGATTTTAATGTCAAATTTTAATTGTCAGCTCATACATTTATACTTCAAAATTGACATTAAAATCTATCTAACGGTAGTACATAAAGTTACGTGATTCCCCTGCAGGTGTAATTTAACTTGGAATTGTTATTATGTACGTCAAAAACAAGCCAAGATAAAACTTCAAAAACGCTTAAAGAAGGTATCATAATGTATTTTGTTCTTATACGAGTAATATGCAGTATTCTCTAATTTGAGAATTTCGACAACACACGCAAGTTAACCTAGTTAGCGACTTATAATAAAATTAATATAAGACTCTAATAATATAATAATTATTAATATAGGGCTTGCAGCTACTTCGGTCAGGGATTAAGTCTGGCCATCCATAGGTGTAACACTGCCAGTCTTCGGGCACCATAAGTCACGAAGGCGACTTGGGGAGCATTTTTTATTTATATATATATTTTTAAGCTTTAAGCTATAAGGGCATTTTCACTTTAAAGTGTGGGGTACACCTTTTGACGATGTCCCTCAACTTCAACTACTTCTTACGGCTTTAAATATTTATTTGCTAATGTTTGGACTAAGTGAAAATATGGGAAATTTAATAAAGTTCTAGCAACAATTGATTTTAAAATAGGCGTTAATTAATTATAATGAATTTTTAATGCACCGAGGGTAGCAGTTTTTTATGTGTCGCACCTCAATAAAACTTTTTATAAGTTGCAACACTGAAAATATTTACTAAGGAACCTATTGCACTTGTTGGACCGCCCAATCGAGACTGGTTTGCGCGTCACATATACCATATATTTAAGGTGTACCTTACTTCTATTATATTAAAAACTAAACTTAAATACAATGCTTAAAACTGATGCCACCTGATGTCAGCTTCGTGACAATCGATAATATAAGTTAATTTTAAGTTTGTCATTAGGTTATTTTTTTCGAAATAAACTATTAGACTCATAAGACTCGTAACATGCCATATGACAAGCCCCATAATGCACTCAAGTAATAAATCATTTCCAGGTTGAATGGCGCAGAAAGTATTGAGCTACTCACTGACATTTGCTGGCCATGTAATACAAGCCGGAGGCGGTTCGGCTACGGAATATTCGGAGCATAAGATATTTACACGCTTGGCCGGGTTTTTATCGGGTCGTGGCGTCATACACCTGCTTCGGATATTCTATTCGGTCTTTTATCACCAGATTCACGAGTTTTGTTGTTGCCCGCCTTCTATTTCGGCCTTCGCGTATTTTCTTATCCGTGTTATTTTTCAAAATTTCACAATTTATTACAATATTAACAAATACAAAACAGCAAGAAATGTTTTATTGGCAAGCTGCTGGGATATTATCATGATAATAAAATAAAACCGTTACCGTCCGTCCACTGTAAATGAAATTACATACATACATAAACTCATGCCTGTATTCCCAAAAGGGATAGGCAGAGCACATTAAATTAAATTCCAATGCCACATGAAAAAAAAAACTAATTCACAAATATTGAATTTCCTATATTACTTTAAATTACAGGCTTTGATATGTAATTTATAAGTAATGAAATATTTTCTGTATGTTTTTTACAAAAGGGGACGGGGGAGTTATATTCGGGTTTTAGTTTATGAGATTTTCATCAGTTTAATCAGGTGTAATCAATAAAAATTTTACCCATGTAAAATCCACAAGTACATATATAGTATTTTTTTTTTCAAATAATTGAGCCCCGTAAAATTTGAACATATTGTAGAACATACAGATGAGCTCAAGCCCACGTGTTTACCTTCAACTCAAATTGTTTGCGGATCGTTTTGTGTACAGAAGGTTGGAAAGATCAAAATGCGAAAATAAACATCAATACAATAAACAATTTTAAGCAAACGGTTGGAAATGTCAGACGGTGACCATCAACCGACTAAATGAAATAATTTTATCCTAGTCACATCCATTACATTTGATTTTGACATAAGTATGTATTATTTTACTCAGCAGTAACCTAAGAGAAAGTAAAAATAAAGTTTTCATACCCTTTTAATGCAAACGATTAAATTAGAATGTTGAAACAAGTACTACTGCATATTCAATAAAGTTTGGTTCGATTTTACGAGAAGTCTGCACTCAGAGAAAATACCGTTTTATAAATAGGTAATAAGATAAGATTTACTTGGATCGTTTGCTATTTCTTAGATAAACTAATTAAATAGTTCCAATTAAGAAATATTGCGAACGAGTAGTGACGCTAAATCCTGAAACGGCTTGATTTTGAATAATTCATTTCACCGAGCACCAGATGCAGCAGTAGTTTATAAGTACACCAATGTCGGCTTTGTAAGTGTTGAAAACTTATGCTAATATATACTATGTATATACCCTAACTTGAAGTTTACTTAACTCTATTAAATTGAAACAATCTATATACACTATATATTTAAACGAGCTTAACGATTTTAAGTGTATATGTAGGTGCTTATGATATTAAATTTATGATTCATTTGCTTTGCTGACCTATTTCAGTCTATACAATACAATAGTCCAATAGATTTCGGTCAGTTACTACTCAATTGTCACAAATTAAAACCCTTCTACTGACAAAAATATGTATTCAAGCCTCATTTTCGCCTTATACAGAAAAAAAACTGACCAGAAAAATAATGCAAAATAGCATCAAAAAATGTGTATCCTATATCAGATACCATGCCAGGAAAAGGGTTGCAAAAAGTTGTATCCTATTAAACTATTATTGTAAACTATTTAAAAAAACTTTATTTTAATAGTTTAAAGTAATGTTTTTTTATAATTCCAAAATATACTATTACTAATGATAATATAATTAACGATACTTTATCTACATCCATACAGTAAATCCTCTTTTATGTGCTCAAAAAGTGTAGGTAAGGACCAACTTTACAATATCACGCCGGTCCGGGGCGGAGATGGCCATAACAGCATCAAAAACGGTATCGTTATGGCCATCTTCGCCCATAACGATACAGATTCGTGCTCATAAGACTTCAACGGGCTCACGCTCGACCTCACTACACTTGCAACGCGATGGTTCCTGAACACATGAAAGAGGATTAAATATAGGGATGTAGATAAAGTAGTGTATGCAACTGTACATAATTAGGCCTTAAAACACTCGTGTGATCCTATTATGAAACTCGCTGATACTCGTTTCATAAAACCACACTCGTGTTTTAAGACCTCTCATTATCTATCAGTTGCATAAACTACTATTTCGGGTGTTACGATATTTTTTTTACATTCATGGAATACGGATGAAATCTTGCGCCGAATCATATAAAGTTTGTACAATTTCAATTTCCGGTTAACATAGACAATCGTGCTATTGTTGATTATTCTGACTGCAAAGTTTCGAGCACCGACTAATGGTTCCACTAAAATATTTTGAATATAAAATATAGATTGCAAGAACGAAAAACATGTTTCATATAAGCCAATTTGAACAAGTTAACGCTTAATTTAAATTAGGTGATGCATGTCGAATCTGTGTACAAATAATTATACAAATTGCGTGTTTAATTAAATCGGGTGTATACCAGTCACATATCACCATGAGTTTTATTAGGTACTTTAATAAATCAATCAATTTTGTACAGGTTTCAATCAATTTCGTTTATAATGTACGTCACACGTACCATAAATTTTTTTCGGGTGTGTAATTTTTAATATGAAAACAAATTGCATATAAACGAACTGCATAATTTAGACTTGTATAAGTAATTAATTTTTATAAATACAAAATGCACTGAAACTATTTACATAATATCGTCGTCTTTTGAACCTAACAACACAAGTTTTCTCACCACCTGCTCGACAATGGCTTATTATATATCATGCAAAACAATTTAATTAAATTCAAATAATTTATTGCCAAAAAAGAAACAAAATGTGTACAGTACAAAGAGACCCCTTATAACATAACTTAAAATAGACACTTCAAATACATATTTATTTGTATTAAGTTGGGCAATGGGTGCTGGTCTCAACATATGCAGGGCTTTATGCCTTGCACTGATTTTCAGACGAGTCTCTTCGACAGGGTTGGTCGTAACACTACGTCTATGAAACAATAATTGAATTGCTAACTGAATACTACCCACCCATATGCTACTTGATACTATGCATTTTGTTTTTATGGTGACTGAACGGCCCCCGATTTATTCCATCTACAGGAATAGCGAAGCTTTCTGGAAAATTCGTAATTTTTTTCTAAGCCTAAAATGTTACAAGCTGATTTTACAAGAGCCATTTAATTGAAACTTAAACTCGTAGCTTATTTCTTGCATTAAGTTCTCCTGATACGCGGGCGACTTGTTTACACGTTAGAGTGCAGAGATTAGTCCGAAGAGGATGGGACTATTTTAATGGATTAATTTAATATGTAGATTGAGCTTTTACACCATGCAGTTAATTATAACTCTCCTTCAAGGTGTTGTAAATATGTGGCAATTTTATAAGTAGGCAGTTGAAATAAAATTAAGGTAGAAAGGTTTATGTTGGTCACGTAGCACAACGAAAATATCTGCTAATGAAAGTGGAGTACATAATTAAAGGTTTATAAACAAGGTAAATAAACAAGATAATAAACAAGGTAAAAAAGGTAAGTAAATAAACAAGGTAATATCAAGGATGTCGTATTGAATGTGACGATGAATCAAACCAGAGCAAATCTACCTACTTATATAAATACATATCGCATGACTCCACGCATAAAATATCATCACTTGAGAACAGTCCATGAAGTAAGGATAAGACAAAGGTGTGTGAAAGAGATGCAGGCATAGACACCAACTTGAGAACGAGATACAATGTGTCATCTCCTGTCCCTCATCGCGTATTATTTGTCACCGGCCTGTGTCATCAATGTATTCAAGCCTATTGGCTAAATTTAAATTTGGTGCCAATGTATACACAGCACGACTAATTATAAGATATCAGAATTGTGCTACATCCATATAAGTCTCCTGATACATCCTAATTTTCCTCCCATCCCTTGTTGATTCGCTAATCCTCCTTCTATGTTTTTTTATTTTTTATTTATTTAACTCAAAAATATAAATTACAGTAGGCATATGATTTTATCTCGCCAAACTGTATATGCAGTTTGTTGGCGAGTGTTGCGCTCTCTCACTTATAATTTTCTTTGTACGGGATATTGTGAAAAATTTGGTTATTTGTTGATCGTGGCATTGATTCTTAGTGCATATTCATCACTACCATCATCAGCGCATATACGTCCCACTGCTTTGAACAGGCCTCATCTCATGGGTGACATTATTCTCAGAAAAATGTTTCCAGGGTTGGTGCCAGGTGCATAACTGCGTGGAATAAATTTATATTGTGATTTGCATTGCATTGAAAGAGAGTTAATGTGGGTAAATTTAAATTTTGAACATAACTGTATAAATAAACAGTCGTTTTACTTCATTAGTTCATTACGATTACTATCCCTAAATCATTTGTGATTTGTATTATTTATATGTCACGTGTTAAAACAGCTGACCTCATAACTATTGCGTAATTCGCGATATAATCTTCATTGCCGACCGTCAGTGCAGATTCGCAGTTTATTTTCGATGCCCCACACGCTTCCGGCCATTCTATTTTTATTTGACGTTATCTTCAATTTAACTGACATGTGAAAGGATTGGGTGTCAGATCTCTTTCTGTGATCAAAGCGTTCGCGTTTCATTTAAATTATGAACAACCATATAGGTCTCACTATATTATCTAATTTTATAAATATTCTGGATACAATGATCCTGCAAAGCTATTCTTTATCCATTAGAATGCTTGTTTAAAATTGGTTTCGTATTTAGTTGTTATAGGATGTTTCAGATATCTTATTGAGAGATGGATCCCCAGTTCTCCCTTCTGGTAGAGAGCCCTCAGGATATTCTCCTCTACACATGTTTTCATGTATCTAATATTCCTATGGCATGCCGTGGTTGTTACATTTAAATTGGGACTTAGCTTGAACTGTTTTTAGTCCAAACTTTATCACAACAAGGTCACAATAAGCGCATTTATAAAAAAATAGCCTTTTACTGCCTACAAACTCGAGTAAAATATTGTTCAACTATGATTCCACTCTAATCATGCTTTCAACAATATTATTTAAATTGAGGTTGAATGGTCACAGATCAAAAGTTAATTTTGAAATTCACAATGAATTATAAACATTCTATGAAAATTAGTAACAGTCTTAACAGTCTATAATTATAACACACATTTTCTGCGTTATAATGCTGAATGAAAGCCTACCCAAACATTATTTTGTATTCATTAAGTACCTACGCCTGGAATGAACTAATTTGAAATCCCCTGGAAGGATCAGCGAGTCTACAGCACCAGACCTCATTATCCTAGTGAAAAATATATAGTAACGAGATCATTTCATATTAACTAGCAATTTGCGCTGTTCTGCGTTGGCCACAGCGCTTCATTGCGGATTGCGGCTTTAATACGTATTTAACCTATATTAAGCCGAGTTTCCTATAATGGAGTTGAATTGACTGCTACGCTAGTAGTCTTAGGTACTTACTTATTTTCTGGGCGCTACATCTCTTTATGGGTCTAACTTTCCCGAAAAATATTCTATTTTGCCCTATGTTTGGCCCTTTTCCAAGATTTTTTCTTTCCAAAACAACTAAAATTTTCCTTTTCAACTCTAGCTCAGTCACCATCACGAGTAGTTGAGAGATGATCACATAACCGTATCTATAAAGCAGAGTACATCTTGGATATTTTTTGACTTTGTTCTGCCAGATATTAATACCTACTGGTGACAGTACTTATCTTAATTTATTTATTTCCAAAACAATTTGTACCTTAACAGCTAAGGCCAAAGTGACACAAATTACAACACAACTAAATAAAATTACAATTACAATATAGATTTTTTAAGTGAACACTATACACATATTAATTAGTAAATAGTACTTTCAGGCATCTCTCGTTCAATCACTCTGTTACACTCACTCCTCAGTTGTCCAATCGCACTCGCAAACAAATCGCACGTGGGAGCTGTTTCGAGCACGGAGTTGAGCAGCGCGTGCGCGCGCGCGACAGGCGCCTGCGCGTGCGTCCGTGTGCGCGCCGTGTTCACTGCCAGCAGCGGGTGCTGTCGCGCGCGAGTGTACTGGTTGGGTGCAAACAATCATGTGAAGGCTTCGACAAGGGTCACACTATCAATTTTGTCCCTAAAAATGCCGATTACTAAATTGGCTAAAGGCAGTAGTAGACGTAAGACGCAACTGCAGCGAGTCATATTCCAGATGCTCCTGTAAAAAAAAAGTTACATGTACCCTATGTAAGGGTAGTAAGAATGTATCCTCTGGTAGCGCCCTCTGTTTTTTTTCTGAATTTGCTCTAACATGAGCTATGTGTATTTGCTCTCATACGGACTCCAAACCACCGCATTTGTCTCGAGTATATTGCGCACAAGCACAGCCTACAGTACTCGAGTGGCGTGCACGGTCAGTGGAGCGGAATTACGCAGTATGAACCCTAATATTTTGTAAGCAGAGTTTGTCACGGCCTGAATGTGATCCCGAAACGTAACCTCTGGATCAAAAAACACACCCAAATCGCGCACTCTCTCAGAGCGTGCTATACGAGCACCGCCGATGGTATATGGAAACTTTTGAGGGTCGTGAGAATGAGTGAATGACATCATTTCGCACTTATCGCCATTGAAGTATAGCTTATTCTCGAGACTATTTATTGGATTGTTTACGAAATCAGGTAGATTGCTGACGATGTTTACACGCTCGTTATCTTTCGATTTTCTTAATTTTCTTTTAATATGTCATTCGTAAATTGGGTAGAGAATCTCGCCAAATTATCGTCAATCTTACAAAAATCCCAGGCCCTAATAGATCGTCCAATCCACGAGGAACGCTCCACTCTTCTCTTTGCGTACTAGTTTGTGCGTAACGTACGTAGGAGAGAGCATATCTTCGTGAATAGAGCGCTCTTTTAATTACAAATACTAAATGTCAATACCTACCAACCTACCTACCATACCAAATCTCACCTACCTACCTACTATAACAAATCTCATAACTTCGTTCCAAATAACATTTTACACTCTAACTCTACTCTAACCCCCTTTTGTATTAATACTTTAACTAATACTAGCTAGTTTGCTCTTACTCGAGTAACATTAAATTTCAAGTTCCCACTTCCAATTTCTTGCTTAGTGTTACCCACACATGAGAATATTTCATTTGCCTGTCAAGTAACCCGCACAACGCAATGATTTATTGCATTACCCGCAGCATAAATATGTCTAAGAATCCAAGGCTTATGCTTCCATATGTAGGTAAATGAGGTAAGTGAACCACGTGGCAATATATCTCAGCCTTCTTTTAACCCCCGACGCTAAAGATAGTCCACGAGTCAGGTACAATTCCATTAGTGATTTAGGAGTCATAACTGTAATTTTCACATGTTATTGTTCAGGAGGAACTTGGTCATGAAAATCTGTTAGTGGCTCGCGGACTACAAGGGGTGTTTTAAGTTTAATATGTCTGTGGCTTCGTAGCTCCTAAACGGATGAACCGATTAGATATTGAGTTGGTTCTTAGCTATGATGGTTGTGTATAGTTATTAACGTTGTGTGGTAAAATATTGCTAATGTATTATTATACATATACCCGTGTATTTACTTTTTACCAACTAGGCTAAAGTGGTCGTCAACAATATAATGCGAGCGTTCTTATTGTTGACGACCACTGCAGGACCAGCTGACGGGCAACACGTATTATTATTATAAAAGAACAAAATTCTGACCTTTGCTGATTAACATAAATAGTCTAAGACATTGTATTATTAACTCGTATTTTTATTTTTATAAATCATTTGTATTTAGTGTGATCATCATTTAAATATTTTTGAATTTTTTTGTATAATTGAATTTAATACCTATTATTTTTTTGACATTTCATAATATGAAGTCGTATAAATTGACTAAGGATAATTTATATTGTATTTTTATAAAATTACTTAAATCTAGTAAGGATATAAAATGCCAGATACGCATATGTATATGTCAATTCAATTTTGAAAAATAAGAATAAACCTCTGACGTAGTGAAGCTCTATCACGCTAATATAAGCAGAAAAAAACACTATACGTTTAGAAAATTCGTTGTTTCGTTTCATAATTTGTTTAACGTTCAGTGTGAGTGAGTAGGTATGCTTACGTCCGTGTTTCGTTTTATGGGTAAAAAAACTGTAACAACTGCTAATTATGAACAATCTTGTATTTCTAGAGAAAATAGCGGTTACTTCTTTTCAAACGAGTAGTTTTATGTAAAATTCGTTTCGTTGTATATTTCTAGCAAATGAAAGAACTTATCGCAAATTATGTTCATTAAGTTCATTTTGAAACGTATCGTAATAATGGGCTGGCAAGATTCTTTACACGAAAGCTGCATTTTGCAAACAAACTTTGGTAACTTGAGTTTATAATATAACATCATCATCATCCTAGCGTTATCCCGGTACAGTTGCATCCTAAAGGATGTCCGGGGTCCGCTACCTAATCCCAAGAGTTGGCGTAGGCACTAGTTTTTATGGAAGCGACTGCCATCTGACGTTCCAACCCGAAGGAAAACCAGACGTTATTGGAATTAGGCTTATCAAGTGAGTGGGCAACTTGATTGTTAGAAGTTCTCGAGCCGCCCGAAGGCCTCTAACTTTGCTTAACGGCTGCTATCATAGACAGCAGCCGGGAGTTTATTGTTTTATAATTATGATACTCTAGCTGCTTGAGCGGCTCTGCCCTCAGATTTTAAGGACAGTGGAGGGAATAGCGATATATTTTTGACATGTAACACTACATTTAGTTAATGATACTTTGATTATTGTATTATTTTTATTTGATGTACCTAGATAGATTTTGACTTGTAAAAGTGCCCTTGAGGCCTATTTGCAGAAGAAATGTTTTGATTTTGATTTTTGATTTGAAGTACCCTATGCCAGTCTTAAAAGAGTTTTTAAAGTCGTATGAGACTTGGTCGTAAAATTCTCCAAGGAATCCACAATTTTATTCCACAATGTCTACGTACCTACAGATTAGTTAGTAGGTACAGTCACGAGCTTTAATTTGGAACCCCCTTAAGGTCGATACACGTGTCTAATTGTATAGAAATGCAAACAAAAATTGTGTGAAATGGGTCACAAATTAAAGCTCGTGACTGTACCTAAGTGCGTGACAACTACCTGCGCAACCTAAATAATTTCCAAACCACAGTTACGTATTCAGAAAACAATGCAACTCAAACGCTTAATGTTTATTCAAGCAAAGCATCAGTTTGATCGAACTAATTACAAACATCACGTCCTGTTATGACCTGCGACTGCATTTCACAGAGAATCTGTTTCAAACAATTCATAGACCATTAGCTGGATGGACTGCCAGTGATGTGAAACTGACGGAGATTTCCGAAACCAATAAAGCGAGTTTAATTGATCGAAGTCAGAAATCTTTTTAGCTGGAGCTGATCTCATCATAATATTTAAAGGAATGCTTTCGAAGGGCAGAGGTTTGTTTGCTAGCAAGTTATTTGTGTTGTCAATGTATTTTTAATCTAAAGTCTATTTACTATGCATGTAAATTAAATAGCAAAATAATAATACACTTTACAAATGAAAGAAGTCAGCGAAAGAAATTCAATGAAAAACAAAGAATATTAATCCGAGCAACGGTACGATATTTATTATTCAAGAATAAATTTGAATTTTATGGAAATTATTTTTTCTAAAAATATTTACCTAAGAAATAACATTTTTTTGCCGTAGCGAAGGTAGAATTAAAAATAATTTACGAAATCGAATTTTATTAAAAGGTTATAAGCAGCTGATTATTACCTAATTAACTGCGGCTACTGTAAATATTGAGCATCCAATCCCTTCAACTTTTACGAACTTATTGTATTATTAATCCGTTTTCTTCGAATTTTCACGTTGCTTCATGCTAATGCTCTGAATTGAGGGCTTACTGAATTTTATCCACCAGGCTTCATCAGCGCCGGTGTTCCTGCAGTCTGCGAACCTACTGGTTTGACACGGGACGACGGAAGAAGGAATGACGCTCAGCCCTGGAAGATGGGTCGTCTCCTGGTGTGGGACGCCACGTGCGTCGACACCCTGGCGTCGTCACATTCTGGGGACTTCGTGCGGAGCTGGTTCCGCTGCTGATTGATCCGAGGGTCTCAAACGGCGCAAGTATGGAGTCATCGGCAGTTGCTTCATATTTGAGCCGTTCGGCGTAGAGACCCTCAGATAGTGGTGGAGACCGGGCGCACACCGAATCTTCAATGGATTGTGCAAGCTTTTGGTTGGGGCATCTCGTAGCTGGCTGTTACCTCGTCCAGAGGATAAGCATTGCCATACAACGTGGCAATGCTGCCAGCCTTCCAGGCACATTACCGCCTAGCAGTAATCTGGCGTATTTTTTTAAACTTTTTTTAAACTTTTTTTTTAATTCTGTTTATGTTAATTCAAGTAAATGAGTTTTCTTACCAGAATAAAATTTTACCACCGACAAGGTTATTCTTAAATATATATAGTTTCGGTCGCACCTGGGATCTCATTCAGCACAGATATTTCCATTCGCAGATAGATGCAACTGGGGTCTCTTCCGAGCTGAATAAATAAGTAACTTTTATCTACACTCATATAGCAAATCCTCTTTAATGTGCTCAAAAAGTTTACCAAAGGACCAGCTTTACAATATCGCGCCGGCCCGGGGCGGAGATGGCCATAATAGCATCGAAAACGGTATCGTTATGGCCATATCCGACCATAAGGATACAGGCTCGTGATCACAAAAGACTGCAACGGGCTCACGCTCGAGCTCAATACACTTGTAATGGAATGGTTCCTGAACACATGAAAGAGGATTTAATATAATTATGCATGTAGATAAAGTAGTGTATGCAATTATACATAATTAGTCATCAAAACAATCGTGTGATCTTATTACTCTCGCTCGTTTCATAAAACTACACTCGTGTTTTAGTGCTTCTCATTATGTAGCAGTTGCATAATAGTACATATATTATGCAACTGGTTTATAAGAAGGGTATAAAAAGGCGAGTGGTGTGGGTTGCGATATGAGCCTTGGCGAACATCGCAAGTAAAGACACCGCGAGCCTTTTTATACCAGTTATACACCGTTGCATACAATACTTTTTCTACGACTCATTTCAAATAAAAATTAAGTACCTAAGCATTTTTCAGGCTTTTCATGCGCTATATTGTCCCTTAGTAATTGTGTAACTTACAGCTACGCAATTTTTTCAGTAATGCTATAACTTTCAATTTCTTCGTGGATTTTTAAAAGAATAAACGTACCTACACATTTGCTTCATGAACACAAAAAATCGTTTTATTTAAGTAATATAAACATTTATCAGCTTGAATGTTTTCATTTTCAATTAGGAATTTGGTGGGAATTCAAAAATATGACACTTTGTTTATGGTTTGTTTTTTTTTTAATTTGCTAGACTTGACATCCGACCGAAACTGAATTCAAATCCGGATCGAATATTCGTTTCGTTTTCATAAATATATCCGAAAATAGATAAAACTTGTTAAACAACACAAAAAGATGATAAATGTATGTATTTATATTAGTAAATAATATATAATGCATTAATTAATACATAATAAATATAGCAAAGTTGCGTTAAGTTGGCAGTACTGATTTTAATCATAAAAGTTTCACTAGAACGCACCAAATAATGACTACTAAACATAGTATATGTAAGTAATCTGTGGCACCCAATTCTGCTTTAATTTTTCATTAAAGTAGGGTAAGGAGTGTGGTTTTGGGCAATAGACTAGATAGACTTTTTACAGAATAAACAAAGTATGTATTTATATTAGAGTTCATGATTGCGTAAATCGCGAAAAAAAAGTACAGGAGTAGAAAAGTGCTATTATGTGCCTCGGTAAAATTTCACGTGTAGTAATTTGGCACGGTAAACGTCCCCATGTTGATAAGTAAATTTCAATAATCGAAACCCAGCAGGAGGGTGTTCACGTGACGTGCCAAACGTACTTAGGATTGATCTCTCAAGTTTCGTAAGAAAAAATACATTTAGATGAATCTTACAAACGTTTGAAAAAGTAATCCTATTGTACTTGTAGTTGCCTTTATTTTCATCATGCATTGTAATTTCATTTATTTTCAGCGATCACTATCGCGTCTTTCATCTCAAAATCAAAAAATCAAAATCAAACATTTATTCTGCAAATAGGCCACAAGGGCACTATTACATGTCAAAATATTAATTTACAATTTAAGAAAGTCTGACTATAATAAGTAATACATTTTTCATGTCAAAATATTAATTTACAGTTCAAGAAGGAATAATAATTTCGAGTTTACAATTATAACAAAATTAATGTCATACAGTGAAGATAAACTTGCAATGTTATGTATTACAAATATTACAACATCAGTAAAGTTAGAGATGTATAAGGTCTCAAGATTAAACAAGGAGTATAATTAAATTAATATAATATCTCAGAGATGTACATGGTCTCTCGATATTTTAATCCGTTTACTATATGCTCTTGTTAACTATGCTACTTTCTGGTTCTCATAGACCTCGCCCTGTATAAGAGCTTTGATTACCTGTGACATTTGGAATGAAAATTGCTAGTTATCGGTAAGTAAGTCGGCGTGTAAGTACTATTGTGTGTACTTTATTTTATGCAGATATGCCCTTGAATTCTAAACAAGCCCTCATAGGATAGCTTGGTTATATTTCTCTTTATTATATTTATGGGCGTGTATAACAATCATAACAAATGAATGCATAGGAAAATAAGATGATTTTCAACAAAATCAACTTTTCGTTTCCATAGTTGGGTGTTTTGATTATACTTATATCACCTAAATGCCTAGCAGAACAATCCCACATCAACTATACGAAGACGTTTTCACAAACCCACTAAGTACTGTTTAAGGGAATCGGATTTCACAGAATTCAATTTGCCGTTACTTACCTCGGGCGCAAATTCACGAACTCAATTTTAAACCGACTTTCCGACAAAGTGCTTAAAAGTCCCCCTTTCACCAAGATGTATTGGGTCTTGAATAACATTACCTCGTACATAGTTTGTATTCCTATTAACACTTAAATATCCTAAGTTCACTGTAGATTTGCTTAAGTTTAGGAAGCGTAAAGTTTGTGCTTCCAATTTTATGGAACGTCGTTAACTTGGAAACGGAAAAGAGATAAACTCAGATTTATTAGGAATAATCTTATACTTGTGTAACGAAATTGCTATAGAAACATAATACCTATTTGGTTTATCTTGTGACGCTTTAGTTAAACAATATTCCGATTTCTTCTAACTGATATTTATAAATCAAACTCAAACCTAACCCTAAATTACTCAACCTTATTAATTTAGGAAATATTTTCTGTATGACGAGACACAAATTATGCATATATTTGGTGAAATAATTTTAGGAAATAAAAACATCCACCACACACATATCATTTTGTTTCTGCAGTTGTTCATTGAAGCGGAAAATTAATATTTAAACAACTGAAGTCGATGATGTGCACAATGGCTTGTGAACAATTTTTCTCGTTTAATTGGCTCCCCTTTGTTCACTGAAAGATCCCGATTATTTCAGTTCTTTAGTACGACGAGCCTCCTTCGTTAGGCAGATTACAGGATATTTATTTTTGGGTTTCTTAGTAAGAGCTAATTTATAAAGAAAGTGAGACATTTATTATTAGAGCAAGAACATTTTGGTTCCTTTCATAAGTTTTGACCGATGCGAAGTTTTGTTCAGTTATTTTAACTTGGAATGTATTATCTTCAAATTACTCAAATAATCAGTAAACAAAGTCCAATTGGAATATTAATGGAATATGTGAATTTATTATTTACTTGAGCTACTGCACGAGGCCCATTGTTTTATTAAATTAATGAGATTCCATTCTAGATACTCATACTTATTTACTAATAAAATATAAAATTTTACATGTCAAAGAAAATAATTTACATTATCATTAAATTACGTCGGTGTTTTATTTTATTACTATTTTATTTTCTCATACTAAAAGAAGAATCAACCTCCATTTATTTTTCAGTGTCATTAGTCTTAAATAAATTAAAAAAAAATGTATTTAAGAAGTCACAAAACAGATACATTTTCAGCTTTTCGTATTTAGCTTTATTCAGTAGTAATAATTCAGACTAAATGAAATTGCGCATTTCGCAAAAATGTATTTAGTGTTGTTCTAAACATAGTAGAAGTAAAATATTGCCGTTTCAATACACATAAAATAATAATATGTAAACATATTTTTTTCTACTTAACAATGTCCCTGGTATTATCAGTAGGCTATTCTGTTCTCACTATCCCTAACAATATGGAATATAAGGTCTAGAGAATGAAACGAGTTAGGTCAAGTGGTCAAGGGTTTCTTAGGTGTGTCTTGACCTCCGCCTCCGGTGCTCTCAACAATAGTTGGGTTGATTTAATCAGCGGTACACAGTACCTATTGAAATTTAGGAAGTAGTCTCAACCTGCGATTAAACAAAATTGTATGGAATAATCTGAGAATAAATTGTTTTCTTTTTTGGTCACCTTGAAACTGTTACTTTTTTCCTCGAAATCATCTATTATAAGTAAAACGTGAAAAAGTTTGTATTTGACTGAATTTGTATCCGTTATAGGGGATCCCCTCGTTTGCATAATTTTACTTGCAATAATTTTCATATGCCATGATTGTGATGTCATAATTTTAAGTCTCATACTACCATATGTCATAGTAGACATATGACATGTTAATTATTTTTCCTAATATTAAATACTACACCTACTTATCAAAGTTCGGTTGTGTACCACAGAGCGGAACAGGAATCCCGCGAGAGCGGGTTGCGTCGACACCCTGGCGCGTCATCAAACTGTCAAATTTGACACGTTTGTCAGCTAGGTACTATCAAAGTTCGGTTAGGGTAGGGTTCACTGGCGACCCTCTAGAGCAGAATAGCTCTCTCACGGGGTGCCGTTGATACGCTGGCGCGTCATCAAACTTAATCATTATTATTTATTATTTTGGCCATTCTTACTTTTAATTCAACCAGTATTTATAAGTTGCTAAAATAATTCTTATGGAAAAAATAAATTACGACCGTTGTAATTAGGTATAACTAGTTTTATGTCATACAAATACTTATTATATGGCTCATAAAAATTGTGGAACATAAAATTATGTAAAATCATGATTATGAATATTGCATTCTCATGGTATATCAAAATTATGACATAAAATATTGGGACATTTTTTGATAGATTAGTGCAAATGAAATTATGGAAATCATTATTGTGACCCCCGACATGGTTTATGGCGTAGCAGTAGTACAAATCATACCTCAATTACAATAATGTCTTCTGAATCATACGAGTGGCAGACGATATTCGCTACAATGGAGACCAGTGGATTGTGCATTAACGTATAAATATGTAAACAATTTTAGCCTTATATCTTAGAGATAAGATTCAAAACTGTGTACATATTCATAGAATTGATCGGACCCTGAAATTGGAGGAAAATGCCCCATTTGCATATTGTAACGTTTCACTGAACGTCTATTATTCGATGTAGTTGACGGGTGGAACATGAAAGCTGCTGATATGTTAATTCAAACTGAGAGACGTGTTTCGCTAGTGATATAGTATAGGGTGGGTCCAACTATACCGATTACAGACCAATTAACGTCAGATATAAGGCGCCAGCAGCTGTCATTTCATAGAAAAAAAAGATAAGATTTAGGGTTCCTTTTAGGTACTTTTGGGCCTATGACAGGAGGACTCGCTCTTCCAGATCATAAAAGTTTTCTTATCCACTAAAGTTACAAATAGAAATTTGTCAAACTTTCCATTCAATTATTTGATATAGAGAACCAATACAATTGTTTTTGGTAAGTACATCAGAAGAAAAAATAGAACCTAAAAAATAAATTGTATCTGTTTTACAATTTGGAATGTTCTACAAAGAAGTTTTAGAAATATTTTGTATACTCACTGTTTATTTATGTGTGGTGGTGGGGTCGAAATATACGTTTACTTTAATCTGAAATGAAAATCAAAGTTATAACTTACCTCGAAAGTTTCTTAATAAAATTGCTTGAAGTGCTAACATTTTTATTAATAAGTACGAAAATAATTTCTTTTATAAGATGAAAGTTTACCAACATTTTTAGGCTTTTCATTTAGTTCAGCTTAATTGCTCAAACTTAGATAGGTACTTAAGAACTTCATCTGATTATGAGCTCTGAATCTATTTATACATTATTAGTAATGGAACGTAGAAGAAACTATAGTTTTTTCTTAGTAGTTCAACCATCGCACAGTAAAGTTGCTCTATGTTGTTGAATTGTGACCGAATTTCGCGTTTATCTATCATTCTAATATGACGTGTGGTATTTTAATCCAATGATTAAAACTATGATTATAGATTACCTATATTACAGAAGTTGCATCATATATTTTTTGTATTTTTAACCAAATAAATAATGCAACATTTAGAGATTGCTTACAATTTAATTAAACATCGATGAAACCTAATCAAGAACACCGCATGAAAGTATCGATATGCAAAATTATGCGGACTCAGAATTTTATGTTCGCTGGTTATTGCTGTGTACAACAACGTATGTCACACAGTGACCCTTATAATAATAATTATCTCGCCAGGCAGCGGCAATTAGAAACGCTACGGAGAATTTTAATCGAGTTAATTGAAATACAACCCAACACCGTGGTTCTCTGTTGTCCACAGGGGAAACATTTTGGTAAAATTCTAATCCATTTGTTTCGGATATCAAATTTGTAAATAGGGAAATGCATGATAAAAGAGGATTTCGTGGGATCGTGACTGATGATGATGACAATATATTGATCAGACAGGAATTTGCGTTATTTTAAAATCGGATTATGCGATGGCGATATTTATAGATAAATCTATAAAAGAACAAAGTAACTATAAATCATTGTAAAGTAATTACATGCCGATTTAGTGATTTTCGCCGATGACGGCTACGTTATCGTGGCAGCCGAGAATCATGCCCTACTCAAAACTAAAACGACAAAGTAATGGAGCAAGTAGCAGCATGGTTTTCGGTCAATGGAAAGATATTGAATATTTCTAAAATGAACATAGTCCGCTCTTGCTTACGTGGTACTAGGGACCATGACTTATACCTGCTACGAGCATGGGTAAACAGTGCAGCAAGTTTACCACGTGAAGTACTAAAGCCTCATAATTAACTCCGGGCTTTAGATACAAATTAACTATGTGACCGCCTGTCATCCACTTTCTTCGCACTAAGCAGACTTCGCCCCAGCCCCAATCTTGATATAATATCATGAAAGCCTATTACGACTATTTTCAGTCCATAAGTACTTAAATACAGGACTGACTTATGGGGTGCGGACCGACTAAGGCTATTCAGAATCCAAAAACGAACGATCCGCTGCATATCTGTGGTTCCATGGGATCACCCAGCTCAGGAATTGTTAAAAAAATGGGAATTCTAATCCTACCGAGTCTATAATACATCTTCGAAGTAGCAAAATACTTAAGACGTATTTCTAGGGCACCTGTCTTAGATTTCCCTAGGCATGTTTGTGTAGGTACGACGACGAGCGAAGCGCGCTTATTACAATATTTTCATTTTTTTTAAGTGGGGCGATCTCGGTCTCTGACGGGTAAAAATTAGTTATAAAAAAAAAACACTTAATTTGGTCTCTTCCCCACTATGACTGTGCAAAGCGGCTTACTTGAATTACAAAAGTGTAATTTTTTTGCATAACTACTGTAACAAAGTCGCCGAGGCCAGATTGTAATTCGTATAGTTCAAAAACTACTTGACAGATCGTCATAATTTTTATTATGAGGATTTATTTGAATAAAAAATAGACTATATAACAGGACATTTAGTTATTGTCTTCAATAAAAAGAAAAAAATACTAATGAAATTTTCACAGGTGTCTTAATACATACACATAAGTACATAAATACTCAGGTCCGTATCCCATTGGGGCCAGAGACTAAAGAACGCCATATACTACGGTCCTTACATACTTCTTTTGCTTCGATCACATTAATACATTTCTTCATACATGCTCGTCGGTTGCGGGAATTTATGACCTGGCCTTTTTTCAGTATCGCAGAAATTTCCTTACCCTTTGATGCTTTGATAGAAGATAAGATATTGTCTTAATATTCGGCCGCCATCTAGAATTTATTAAAGGAAGATATATTTAATTAAAAAGCATTTTTTTATGTTTTTTTTAATGTTAATTAGTAGTATCAATACCGATCGATTGACAGCCATGTTACTAAAATGGCGACTGCCGTTTGAATTTTTTTTAATGTAGCTGCCACTTTGGAAATAGGTCGCCATCTTGAATTCCAGTAAATAAAATTTACATATCCTCGGATGAAATCGTCAATATTGGTCCCTTATACTACTGGGTAAAGTGTCTAGCTTTCTGCATAAGATACAATTTACTTTTGCTAAGACCTTTCACGAAGAGGCCTTCACCAAGAAACGCCATATTGAAAAGCATTTTTCTTGTTAACTATTAGATTTATTAGTAAAGTCAAGCAAAGTTATAGATATTTCTTATACAAAGTTTTTATGTAACACTTAACATTTTTGAGTTTAATAATATAAGAATTTTTGAATACTAATATATTCCCTTACAGGGATAAGCTCGCCTTTGTACATATATGTCAACTGTTCTTGTAATTTATGTTATGTTTTACTCATGTACAATAAAGAATTTTACATACATACATACATAGCCGCATTTGCAAGGATTTTTGGGCCACGCTCAATACCAGTATAATTACAAATACCCTAAAGAATAGTTTCCATCGTGTTGGCAAACTTTATCATGACTAATCAATCAATAAATAATCAATTTCCTATGGGGATTCACAGTATTTACACCTACTATCCATTAATAAGAGATAAGCAAGAAGAACTTTTCACATATACCTTTGGGTATTTGTTGGTTGTGAATAACCCATATCACTCTTAAATATCCTTGAGCGTAGTATTTTCTATTTACACTTAAATGTTATCCGAAATATCGACTTATCCATTTCGTATCACATCGTCTATGTAGTTTATTCTAGACTAAGGAGCTCTGGTAATAAATTATCGTCTATGCCTAAAAACATATTTTCGTAGATAATTTGATCTCGTAGAAATTGTACTCAATAATCGTTTTCTTTATCGGATACAAGTCAATATTTGGTCGGTAATTACAACATTGGACACGGATATTTATTACGTAGTGTTTCCGAAGGTGTATTGAATTTAGATAATGTTGTCGGAGAGTCTCAGATTTGTTGGGAATAATGTTTTCGAAGACAATATTATCTAAATTCAATACAGCTTTATTAAATTGGAATCAGGATAATTGAGTTTGAAAAACTTCAATAAAAATTGCAACAAATTAAAAGACTGGATTTATTGGACGTGACTTTTCAGTTTCTTAGAATCTTGGCGTTTTATGGGATGTATTTGGCATTGTAATACGAACTTTGTTAATTACGTACTTTACAGTTATATTTCAGTAGCTGAGTGATAAGGCACGCGACTTTCAATCTGGAGGTTGCGGGTTCGAAGCCCAAAAAAACTTAAATGAGGAACTATAGAAAAAATACGATATTAAAACCTAAACTGTTACCTACTCTCATAATCTGCATTTTATTTTACAAGATTATGTTTTTATTTCAGACGTGGATACGCTGCTATTCCGGAGTAACAGGAATATCATTACTCTGGTCAAGATCCACGCGAAATTCAGTAAGTCTAATATTTCCTGAACTGCATTTTTTATATCAGTATCATAATAGGTATAGGCATAATATGTTTTAAGCAAATATAACACGTAATAGTATTTTATGCAATAGTTGTATAAGAGGGTTCAAAAAAGGTGAGTGGCGTGTGTAACAATTTGAGGCGAAGTCGAAAATTGACAATAAAGACGCCATGAGCCTTTTTTGACCTACTTATACAACGTTGCATACATTACTTTTTTACGACCAGGGATTAAATAATAAAACACAAAATTAAACAGCAATACAGCATAAAAAAGAGCGGTAAGTTGGATAGTGACAGATGACAGTCCACAGAACGTAATCGTAGACACGGTCATTTTTTTCAACTGTCATTTACTGACTTGCGTTTTTCCTTATGTTGGCGGTAATCATTTTAGTTTTGTTATTGTTTCAAAACATATGAATTCAGTTGTTTGTTAAGTTGGCAGTTTTGATTTTCGTTGTAAATTTTGTATTTTTTTTTTATTTGTTGGGTTCACAGGGCACCTTTGTTAGCAGTTGCATTATATCACGTAATAACCCTGGGGTCTTTATGAAGAATAGCCTAGATAAAGTTTTTTGAAATTGCATAAGACATGCTTTTATATTCGTTTGCGGGAGACCATATAATTGACAGATAAAAGTACCGGAGTAGAAAAATACTTTAAAATATAAGAGGAAAAGAAAGTTATGACTCGCTAGTGATATGTGGTAGAGCGGTATGGCATGATGCGGTGTTTTTTATATGTCACACATAGGGTTTATTCAAGAGAAAACCTTATGTACGTATTTAAGTACATTAATTATTCTGTGACACAGTTGAGAGTAACTTCAGTACAAATTAACAATTGTAATTCTAAAGTTTTTTTTTCATTAATCTCTGCTTTGAAATGATTATTTGATTAATAATACAATTTATTGTCAAAGTAATTAACTAAAAGCTCTTACTGAAAACGAATTACACTTTCATAATAACGTTGTCGCTATGCAAGGCCGCTGAAACTGGTTTGACGATTAGGTATAATTAAATTAACACCCGGCATTATCTACTGGAGTTATGTACCTAAAAGGGTGGTTGTTTATATTACTTCTCACTAGTTTGCGCTGACTTTGCGGATATTATATTAATTTGGTTATAGACAAGTGCCAAAATATGTATCGAGTTAATCTTATCATAATTATTGAGCGAAATCTTAAATCGCCGATATAAGAGCTATGAGACATATTTTTGAGTAGATTATATGTGTCCATGCGGCCAGGATTTTGGGAACGTTATCGACGTTTTTTTAATAGGTAGTATGAGTTTGTTTATTTTTTTAAGTTGGTATTATTATGTTACCCATGTTTTAGTACTATAAAGTTGTATAAATTCTATGCTTTTGTGCTTAACTACCTATAAATATATTCAGAATCTTACAGAACTCCCTTATGTTTCAACATGCTAAGATCCAGTTTTTGTCTCCTATTTACTCAGACTATCATGAAATATTCTAGTTATCTAAGAATGTGTCTATTATAATAGTTAATTATTATTGTTAACTATTATGGTTATATCATCTATTATAATCAATTTAATGTTAGTTTAATGTAACAGAGTCATAAGCATATTTATACTTGAATATCTCTAATTTTATTATTCTTGGACGTCTATATTTGCTTCATATTTCTCGAAATTGTGCATAGTAACATTCATCGGCTGTAGCAACCAGACATATCTACATAAATCATACAAATAACAATACGCATTGCATGCCAACAATAATGTAGGTACTTAAAAATATCGATATTTACGGTCGAATACAAATTGTTTCATACAACCCAAATTAAGGGTAGGTTTAAAATGCAATCCAAATGAATCCTTAGGAGTTTATCATTTGTATGATTTGTAATCGAAAATATAATGATAAAATATCGAGAGGAAAATTGTATATCACGTCCGTTTGTCCATTTCTATAATAACCCAGTCACGTAGCTCACTCAAAAATTAGCACGCTCGGTGTTCATATAAGTCGCGATACGTGCGTAGTCTAATTAAGAATATATCTGTGTCACGAGATATTTGCGTTAGTAATTGGCTCCGTCTGCTTACTTGCTTTATTAACTTTGGGGGATAAAATTGTTGGTGTTAACTAAGTGAGAGTATTTCCATAAATTATGTAAGAAGGTGTCTTTTGTAAGCAACGACAATTTCTGATCATCAAAGCTAATTGAACTAATCGGCATCAGGTTTATCATAGGCTTATAAACCTTCCAATTCATACTCATACTTATTTATTATTACAATATAAAAAAATATACAAGTCAAAAATGTAAATATGTATAACAGGCATTGTGTGAAAATTAGTTGTGTGGATCTGTCGCGCAACTCATTTTTTTTCGGGACGCACAGAAAACCAGCGTCGGGACACCAACTGTTTTAGTCTTAAATAATTTAATTGTAACTCGATCCCTGTATCAAATTTCATGGTAAATAAAAATATTAAGGCTCGGTTTTATAAAGATCCGTTAGACCTTATCTCGGTTTGTTATGTCAAAAATGTACTGTGTTACTGTTGATCTGACATTTGGTTAACGGATCTTTATAAAACCCGGCCTTAGTTAACCTGACATATTAACCCGCACATATTTTTATTATACTCACATTAGATAATAAGTAGCGACGAGTAAATATACACACTTACGTAGTATAAACGTAAGTACCAAAACGGATATTTCATACAACAATTACGTTTGACATTTCAGGTTATGTTGCCATATAAACAGTTCCATAAAAAACTGATTGTCATATTTCATTTGCCAGACTCTAATAAAATAAGTGAATAGATTTAACAATCGTTGTTAAAAATTAACTATTATGATATGTTCATCTAATTAATTATACTTAACGTTTGGTGGACGTAAAATACACATGAAATTGCATTACAACTGATCTAAATGTAAACGATAAATTGAAAAACATGACGAGTAAAATACAAACAAAACTTTAACGTCATAACAAGCATTGAAGAGAAATTCGCAAGTCGAGAGTAAAGAGTACAGTAAAGTAATAATAATTTATTGCCTTTAGGAAAGTCGTAAAGTTGAAAGTTGAAACATGCGAAGTGGGGACTTTGAAAGTGACTCGGCGTGAGTTCAAAAGTATTATTAATATATAAATTCTTAAGTGGCAAACATATGTTAGTAACTTACACTGTGGATTGGGATGAAAGCAGAAGCGGAGAAGGTGAAGCGGATTTAAGGTAAATATGAGGCAACGATGTCAAATGTTTTGTTATGTTATTATTATGCAATATAAGGTCTGATTTCCCTCGGGTTGGAAGGGCAGTCGCTTCCGAAATAACTAGTGCCTACGCCAAATCTTGGGATTAGGTAGCGGACCCCAGGCATCCTTAAGAATTTAATTGTACTGGGATAACGCTGGGAGGATGATAATGATAAGGAAGCATGAGATAACTTTTACTTGATTGCTGATTTTAATAATTTGCCTATTGTTGTAGGAGATTATGACAATTTATTCAAATAAAAAAAAAAATTAAAAAATATTTATTTTGTTCAACTGAGCTATAGATACAGCCAAGGAATTTGAATGTTTGGCACTTTCGGACCCTATTTAGTGCAATAGAAACAGAATCCGAAAGTAACAAACATTAAAATTTCCCGACTGTACAATGTACATATAGGTTTCAGTAATTGTTTAGATTTCAAATTACTATTCGGTTTTTAACACTTTCAGTGCAGGGGATCCTGGAGAGTTCCCTGCTCGTAGACGAGTAGCCGTTAACATTCGTTTCCTCGTATGTAAAGGAAATTCCGTAGCGCTACGAAAGGCTTGGCAGTGAAAGTATTAAGTCAAAGCATAGATTTCACCCTTTCCCTAAATAAACTATGATTTGTTTTGACAGTAGGCATGCGAAATGAGTAATTATTTTGGTTCTAATAAGTTTTTACATATTAAAATATCTTTGGCAGTTATTATAGTGAGATGAAATCACGTGGCCTTTATTTTTATAATGCGAGTCATCCGTTGCGTTCTGTTCTGGAAAGTGCAATGGACTTGGAGTGAAAATAGATTTCGCATTTAAAATGAAGTGTCGTGGGCTTAAAATACGTTTTAAGTGGCGCCCATAAACGCATAGCAGCAGTGACATAACCTATTAATACGTTGCCTTTAAATAAGTAAAAAATAACTTTACTTACTTATAACAAATAATACAAAGAAGAAATATTTTCTAGCCGCATTTTAGTGACAGTTTTTCATATACTTACGTAAACGTGTATATGAATTGAGCATTCCGGAACTAATCCCGGTCTTATAATACAAATATTTAGGAAAATAAAAAGTATATTTAAATTAGTAAAACTAACATATATGAATCTGATGAAATCGTTCTAGCAGGGCTATAATTAAGAATTTTCAGAAATACTTTTCTTCATCGACCTTTTTATTGTGGTAACATAAGATTATATTATCATCGAATACGTATGTTTTTGGGAATCTCCGGGCCCGGGAGACGAGGGATTGAAATACTTACAAAAAGTGTATTCAAGTGTCTTTTTCATCGGTCAATTTCGGAGTAAATATAACCGCCAGTTATCAGACGATTGCCGATGAACACGCACAAAGTTCCATTTATTTCGAACCTCGTACAGAAGGCTCAGGTAGAGTTCAACGTACTGTTTGAAGGACCAGAAGCCAAATGTATACAAACATATAATAAACCCGTACAGTATTTTTCATACGTACTCAGTAAACTATAATTGTTTACCAAGTGGAAGAAATTATAGAAATATATAAATTAGAACTAACTACCGTGCGTATAGGGTAGCGTATTATTATAATAACTATTTTAATGTAATTTGAGAGTTGGTGTCGACTAAAAAGTCGTAATAGTCGTAACTTCGCGGCAGATCTCGCTGCGTAACAGTAGATTGTGCCTCAAGGGAGCAATATTATATATTTAGGGCGTAATATTGAATCCTGAGTAAAGGGAAAGTTTCTATAATAGAATCCTGAGCATAGCGAGGGATTCTAAAACTGAATCTTGAGCGTAGCGAGGGATTCAAGTATTTACGCCCAAGACGGAATTAATTTTGTAACCGTTTGTCACACATAACACCGTCTATGAGGCCCGCTGGTAAAAACATGATATCTCCTACAAATAATTTTGCTTCCAAGTGGCACATACTGCTTTTCATATCTTCCATGAGGAAAAGAGTCATTGTTGTCCTAAAATGAGGGAAGAAAAGTACGACTTTGAGTCCCCATTCGAGGTCAACCATGACTATTTTCTGAATAGCGGGTATGAAAAGTAATTGAAATATTTGTCACCAGTTAATTTCAAAAAAATGTATGAGAGCGTTTTATCGTCAGTATTTTATGCAGTACTTTATGTTTATGTCAGTATAATATACATCACTTACATCGCGCGAGGAAACTGGAAAATAAAACTGCATACTTTACGCCTCTGGATACCATTTGCATCTGCAATATTCAGATTGCATCCGTTGTGTGGAGCGATTAATGCTTTTGTAGGCGGCACTGGAATACCAGATCAAACCAGTCCGGTCAAAGCATGCATAAACGACGATATATCGGATTGAACGTATTGGTTTGAAGTGAAATTTACATTTTTTGTCCCGCGCCTAGACAAAATGTCTGATGAGCGCGTAAAACAAATGTATATCTGAAATCAAGTCTTTGCGTTGAACTAGATGGACCTTCTGAAAATTTTAAAGTGTATGAACAGTTATTTATGAAGTTGCTTTTTTGCTCTCTAACTTTTATTAGCATGACGACCCTGCCTTCGAAGCTGGAGGTCCCGGATTCGAATCCCGGTCAGGGCATTCATTCGTGTGAGTCTTGGATGTTTTCTATGTATTTAAGTATCTATTTATCTATATAAGTATGTACAAGCTTTGCTTAGTTTGGGACTAGGTTGATTTGTGTAAGATTGTCCAAAAATATTTACTTATTTATTCATCTAAAAATCTTTAAAATAACGTAGTAGGTTAATTTTGAAATTTTCCAAGTAGGTACCTACTTATTTTCGTAAGTTTTCTTTATTGGTAACGTATAACAAATAGGAACAAATATTCGTGTTCATCACACAAATACATGCCCTGACTGGGATTCGAACCCGGGACTTCCAGCTTCGATGGCTGGGTCACTACCAACTAGGCTAAAGCGATCGTCAAGAACGCAGTTTGAGCATAGAAAATTGTGACATCAATAGTCATATTGCCCTATTTTCATAACAACCGAGTACTTTTGACATTTCATTAAAACTTCCTGATTTGAATATCAGTAAACTACCGTATTTTGTGATAGATATACCAGTCAGGCATGACATTATTTATTCTAATATTAATTAAATTCCGATGTTTACTCCCAAACTAAGTTCTTAATCCAATTGGGTCGAATCGAGCCTAAACAAACTACTTACCTAACCCAAAACTCGATAAATTTAACCACTCATTCATTACTTAGGTACTTACAATAGCCAGAGAAGATGACAGGATGTAATTATATGTGATAATCCACATCGAAAGGGACCTTATGGCGGCAGGCGCTTACGTTACACCTATTCACTTTTGTATTGGAACAGCGGCAATAAAGGCGTAAGTGCCGGCCGCCATAAGGTCCCTTTCGATGTGGATTATCACAAATTTAGGTGACAATCGACTTATTTACGTACTGGCGGACAGTCCAAATATCAATGCTATTTAGTTATTAGGGTTCCGTATCTCAAAAGAAAAAACGGGATCCTAAAAGGATCAATGATGGCCGTTGATCTACCTGTTTATCCGTCTATCAGGATCCTTTTTCTCAAGATGCGAGAAGGTATGAAGCTAGAGTCAGTCCGACCCAGGTCGGGCCTAGCTGAGTTTCTTGCTGAACTTTTCTCAGCTAGGCTAGGTTTAGTGAACCAGCGACAAAACTCCCAGTAGCTCGATTCCAGTCACACCTCAGATTCGGTTGAAACCGCTCAACCAATCTCACTGCAGCGCAAACTCTTAGAGTATTCCAGTGTTCCAAACCACACGCATGGTCGTGCCGGAGGTTTTCCCCTGGATTTTCCCCAGGCTACTCTCCAACCGCGCACTCCTATCGCTTTATTGGGCCCGGCCTATAAAGCCACAGTCAGGTTCAAAAAAAAAGGTATGAAGCTCAAATTAATATCTAATAATTAGGCCTGCTTTGTTTAAGCAGTACAAGTTTGATTTACACTTGTAAATCAACGTAATCATACGGCCGTTAATGTTTTTGTAATGTCTATCTATTACCAAATGTGTAAAATCGATATCGTTCTGTCGAATCCGGCTTATTGAGTGTTTATGTACAGTCAGCCAAGAAAGTGGTCTATAAAAATAACTTAGACCACTTTCTCCTCCGATTGTGCAGTAGACAGTCGTGTGCGTATTCCTACTTGCCTTATAGCACACTTACAAGGTCACTTACAACTTACTTAGGTCTGATTCAACAACATCCTAATGTAGGCTCTATTTTTTTCGACAGCGACTCCTATCTTACCTTCTAACCCAGAGGGAGAATTAAACTTTTTTAGGATGACACCGGGCTTCTTCACTATTTATTTGTTTATCTGAAAAGGGTATAGTTACAAGCAACAAACCTTAGCATAAATTTAAACATCCTATGATGTGACATTATAATTATAGCTCAATTACAACTGTGCACAACATCAGAAAGTATAAAAATTGATTCATAAGCCAAATAATATATACACTCCTTTTTCCTATTTACAAAATTAAGAAGCAAAGAGTATTGCTAAATTGACTATTTATTTAAGTGGCTTAGGTATATATTCAGTACCTTCTCAAAAAGATTGCAACTAAACTGTTCTTCAGTTATTATACTACTTATGCATATAGGCAACGTTCTAAAATAAATGTGGGATGAGTGAAATGGAGCGTAAGATGAATGAATTAATGTGATAAAGAACTACTGAATGCAAGTCAAACGAATGAATGACTGATGTAAAGAAAGAGATCGAGTGATTAGTAGTATGTGCAAGTGGGAGGGAGAGAGCGATAGAATGACTGAAATTTTGAATAAAAAACGGAAGAGAAGAGGAGAATTAAGGGGACGCTAAAGACGAGGTGGTGTAATTTCTTTTATTTCCAAATAATATAGTTATTTCAAGATTCAGAGTGGTTTTCGTTACGCCCCGATCCCACATAAATACCATAATACCATAATCGCCTATCAGATTTCCTCTTTTCATTACGTACTAAAATGCTGAATATATTGTGATTTGATGTTATACTACAAGACCGGTGTTAGCTTACAAGTAACACAATATTGCAGGATTGGAAAGAAAGTTGAATGTAATTTTAGTGTATTATATTTCTGCTTGAAAGTTACAAAGAAAGTTTGACGTAAAGACTAGAAAATTTTCTCTTTTGTGTGAGATTGTAGCAATTCAAACGGTGTTCTCAGTGTAATATTCTACAAGACTTACCATATTTCAAGTCTTTTAAGTACTGAGATAATAGTATTATAATATCATCTTTTCAAAATATTTTGAACATAAAATACAACATTTATAATGAAATTATTATACACGAATTGTTGAGTGACTTCGTTGGTATAGTATTAGTGAACATAAAATAATGGCACAGTATCAAGTCTCTCAAGTATTTATTAAAACGTTACAGTCAAGGGCACCACGGCAAAATGTATACATTTTTTTTCACCTTATTCAATTGAAATAAGGTTCAAAAATGTATACATATTTATGTCCTCGACTGTAATTTATACTCACTATCCATCGCCGTGAAGTGTAACTATTACAGCCATTGTGATCACTCGGGCATTAAACGGTTATAGCTTCGCCCGATGCTTCCAATGCAAATGAACGCTGGAGAAGCAATCAGAGTTAAACCAGCGTATATTTATAAGATAGCTTTCGTTAAGTAGATATATATCTAATATAGTTACATTCGAGGACTACTATTCTCTTTATTTTTCTGTACGCTTAAGCTAGGTTTTTTATAATAAGTAAAGTACAATAACAATACAAAAATGAACGGTATAAAAAATCCAACCTACCATTCATATTATTATTTACGTATTCTAAATACAATATAAAACATACCGTAGAATATGGAGAGTTATAAAAGTACCTACACTACTATATTAGTGTCACGGCACACGACAAATCGGAATTATCCGGCAGATCATACATAAATATACACAGTTACCGCATTATTCATAAAAAATAATAAACCTCTGATAAAATTTATTTTGTCCCTTTCCCACAAACACAAATGTCAAAGCGACAAATAAAGACAAACGAATATTAACGGCATTTTAGCTAAAATAGGCTTGATGAACGTTTGTGAATAAGGAGGCTGATTTGTAAGTTTTCTGTCAGTATTGCATTTGCACATTGTTAACATATATTGCACGGAGACGGGGAAATATGGATGCAGTACTGCGTTTGTACCGCTCTGCTTCTGAACAGGAAACAATCGTTTCTCTCCTTTACCGTGAATATTTTTTATGGATAAAAACTCGTATGTCGACGGAAATCTCCAGGGTCGTGAGATGACGTGACGGTATGTAAACAATTTGTACTCACTCGATTGACAGATACTGGCAGCTGACAGAATACTGCTACCTATTGCTGCTACCGCAACATAAATGCCTTAGGAAAGTAGGAGGCGAGTACTAAGCAATCTAAGCATGTTTAAATCAAACTATTGAATTATTTTGACGACGCTTTAGCCTAGTTGGTAGTGACCCTGCCTACGAAGCTGGAGGTCCCGGGTTCGAATCCCGGTTAGGGCATTTATTTGTGTGATGAACACGAATATTTGTTCCTGAGTCTTGGATGTTTTCTATGTATTTAAGTATATATTTATTTATATAAGTATGTATATCGTCGCCTAGTACCCATAGTACAAGCTTTGCTTAGTTTGGGACTAGGTCGATTTGTGTAAGATTGTCCACAAATATTTATTTATTTTTATTTACTTATTTTTATTAATTCGTATAAATCTTAGCACGGATCGGTCGTCAATCATCAATTAAGTAACTGATCTGATGTTTCATATTGTCCTTATTTTCAATTATATATACCCGAAAAAAGAAAAACACGATAAACTTAGCAAAAATTTGTTGTCAAAAAATGTAAAAAGTGACTAAAATATGCCCATTTAAAATACATACTTGTCTAATTAACTCTAAATTGAAACTTAAGTATTTTAAGAAGCTTACTACATACTCCTAGTTATTATAAAACTCGTGTGAAACAAAACATGTATTCGTATACTCAACAAGTAAAAACAACTGTAAGTAGTAGCATAATAGACGTGCTTGTTGGACTATAACCTTCGCTACTATTCGGACGTAAACTAATAGGCTATTAACTAATTGACAAACTACACGAAGTTCCAAGAAACGAGGCAATATACCCCTGGGTATCATAAGTCCTGCTCATATAGGAAACTTCTTCGCATCTTAGCTCTTCAATGATTTATGATCTTCCTATTACCCTCTTAGAAAAACTGCCTATCAACATAATTATCTATACTAACGTGTACAAACGTGTGTAGGTACAAACTTATTGACAATCGTAACATATGAATGAAATATATTTTTTTGAACCTGACTGTGGCTTTATAGGCCGGGCCCAATAAAGCGATAGGAGTGTGCGGTTGGAGAGTAGCATGGGGAAAATCCAGGGGAAAACCTCCGACACGACCACGCGTGCGCTTTGGAATACTGGAACACTCTAAAAGAGTTTTCGCTCCAGTGAGATTGGTTGAGCGGTTTCTACTGAATCTGAGGTGTGAGTGGAATCGAGCCACTGGGAGTATTGTCGCTGGTTCATTAAACTGAGAAGAGTCCAGCAAGAAACTCAGCTAGCCCCAACCTGGGTCGGACAGACTCTACCAGGTGCGGCGGTACCAGGACGAATAGGGACTATATGTGTTAGTGTTGTCGCGATCGCGCGGTGGACGTCCCCGAAATGAAATAAAGTGTTTTTAACACAATCTATATTGGATGTATTTTAGTTTTTTTTTTCCTGGCAACATTACAGGGACACTAGCTAAGACAAAAAACAATTTAATAACACAAAGATACAGTAATGATACTAAACCCAAACAGGTAGTGTAAAAAGTATTTTGTTATAAGCTACAATTCTACGCCAAGAAAAATTAAAAAAAAAACTTTCCATGAGCAAAAATCATATATCGTTGTGAAGAAAGAAATCTTGAGCGAGCAATTTTGTAGTGGACATGTTTTACGATTTATACCATTATTTTTACTGTTGTCTCGTAAACTCTAAACTTTATGAGTGTACATTTTATTGTCATTACAACATAGTATAAAAGGAATTGTTTTTGCAAATAAAAATACAGACTGTTCTTGGATATTACTATTATGTATGTATGTATGATGATGAGTATTATAACCACATACTTAATACATTCTCAGATACGATGTCCAAAATAGATTGTTTATTCGAAATGAATACTCTGTCTCGTATTACTTTTCCCGACAGTAATATAATATGTAATTTAATATTTGTTTCTATTGTGTTTATACGGGTATCAAATCGTGGTTGAATTACTTGATCCTATATAATGGACACGTTTTGTAATTAATGTCTGAAAAGCCATAACACTTCACACACTTAGTACGGCAAAACAAACTATATGTGTACATATCTAAACAAAGGTACGTTCTTAATAAAAAACACCCATACATTTTATTATCCACGCTGAAAATGCTTTGGTGTAATAACAAACCGCATTTTACGCGTTCATTTTAATCAGTAAGTATGTATTATTTATTAAAATAATAATAATTTAAATACTTTGTTGGATGATTTTCCTTATAAATCTGAAATTTGTATCACTGGCTGAAAATATACATTGTTCAGAAACAAAAATAATACGACAGACAATGTTATCCCGACGTTGTCTGTTTAAAAAGTTTATGATCGCTTGTTCCGAGCGGGATTTGAGTGAAGTATTTACGAGTTTTAGACTACGTTATTCACTAGAGTTGCCTGGGATCTTATTCAGACTTGCCGGGAATAAAGCTTCTTGCTTTACGGTGTCTGTCTGCTGCCTGCTTTGTGGTTAATAGGTTGGCAATGAATTAAAGATTGGATAGTCGCAGGGGTAAAGGAGTATATTTTGAATACATACTGTGATAGAGATATTTATGTAACGATGCGTGTATCGGAACACACAAGCTTTCTGGCCGTTTTCCGACATACTTCTCGTTCCAAATTTTGATTTTTGAATTATATTTTCCAAACTACACTGGACACTGCAAATCTTGATTTCCGATCGATAAGCATTAGATCAGTTCAGTGATCAGTTGTGCCGATAATTTTAAAAATAAAATATTTTATTTTAAGACCGTACTTCAAGTGACTTGTTGTAGTCCTATAATTCAGTGTTTCAATTATTTTCTACAGTGCAGCTTCATTATACTGTTCAAGGGACAATATTGTAAGCTTCTACATATATTAGTTAATCTAATCAATTTAGATATTCTCAGCTTACCTACTGGAACGGTAGGCTCAACGCATCATAATATGTTTGTTGTAGGTGCCTTATTGCACGCCTTTGTACGGACATATATTAAAAATTTAATATTATATTGAACTTAGTTCCGCTGATACAAATTGTTAACAATAATATGTAGTATTTGTATTTATAGGAATCTACCGACAACCGTGATATCAAGTCGTACCATTGCCCAGAATAGAACTTGGGACCACTTGAGTCGATGAAGTAGGTCAACCACTACTGAAACTGACATAAAGCTGCTTTGACTACTCAAAACCTCAGATATCTACATAACAAATAAAGCTAACAGATGTAGCATTAGTATTATTCCAATCCAATCACAACTTTCTAACAACATACTTCAAGAATTTCAGTGTTGGTTATTACTTTTTATATCAGGGCCAATTTTTATGTAGTTTTATTTTTTATTTTTAAATTACTATAAAAATTCATGATATGTGTAGATTGAGTTCCTTATTCTGATCAATATCTGAACAAATTCATACAGTGTCCTACAATTTTTTCATGCCATTTTCGTAATTTACTGGATAAAGTCCATGAAAAAAAAAAAAGATTTTTTGAGTATATATATGTTATGATTACGTACAGAATCAGAAGCTTTTACAACTTACCTATTTTCATCCAATTCAGAAGAAAAATAATAATCGACAACAATGTCAACATTGGCACATCAACAGAATAATTTACCGAATCAAATAACTTTTCCAAGTCACATAAATTAATGGTAATTAAAAGTTTGAACAGTCAAACGGAACCAATAGTTGCTGAGTCATATATGTACGTAGTTAATTGGGTATTTTGTACACCAAACATCATTTATTTTGTAACAGTTTGATCTAATAATATTATAATGCAATCTCAGTAATTTCATTATATTTTCATGTTGGAATGTTTAACTTATAACGTATTTTTTAATGTACACACTATTAGAATATTGAAATCAATTATATTGTTATCATTTTGACATTTTATTATTATTTTTGACGTGTAATTATTGTAAATACATGAATATGAATATGAGTAAATACTATAAAAACGCTATAAAAAAAAAAAAAAATTAAAAATCATTTATTTTCAGACCAATTGATCCATAGATTGTTAGTAACAGAGTATCTTAGAAACTATGTTAGTGAGACATGTATAACATAGTTTCTAAGATACTCTGTTACTAACAATCTATGGGACCTGCAATTTTCAAAAAACCCTGAATAAGTTTTGACTCATTCTATACAAATAGACAAGAAGTTAAATAATAGTTTTGTTACCAAAATGAGGATGAATAGAAATTTTCCACAAAGGGCACCAAATGAAGCGTGATTTTGTACCTTCTTCGAAAATGAACTTTCTTAATGAAAACTTACAGTCCACTTTGACAGTAAAGATACAAAATAAATAAGCCGTTTTGTAAATAAGTCGCTCGTATCTATACAACGTTTGTTATTATCATAGCCATAGTGCTCATGTCAATTTAATATTTGTATCGCGTGCCCGTCCTCGGCATAGTTTTTGATCATTCAAGTATTGGACGGCCATTTATAATACAGATGATGAGTGGATTATTGATTGACGTTGTCATTTAAATACAATCGTTTAGCTGAAAAAATTAAGGTTTTAATTTAAACAACAAGATCATGCAATTCTATAGGTGTTATTTAACTAACATGAAGCCAGTCCTTTTTTCAGCTGTGGAACTCCTTGCCGGAATCCTTGTTTCCCGTGAACTACAACCTTTTTGTCTTCAACGCGAGAGTGAATCGGTTTTTACTAGGTAACCGCGTTTCATCCTAGACCACAATATTGCTTATCATCAGGTGATTTGTGGTCAAGCGCAAACCTATTTGGAATTAAAAAAAAAGTAGGCAATAAAAATATGTTTTTAACATAATAAATGCACAAATAATGAACACGTAGTCCAATATTACTGTAAATACTTTTATAAAATATTTTATTTATAGTAACATAATAAATGCACAAATAATGAACACGTAGTCCAATATTACTGTAAATACTTTTATAAAATATTTTATTTATAGAAATTAGTAGACGCAGGAACACTGAATACTTACTCAGCTGATATTCATTTCATATCATCTAAAGTATGTGTTTAAATTTAACGACCGGTTTAGCCTAGTGGGTAGTGAACCTGCCTGTGAAGCTGACGGTCCTGGGTTCGAATCCCGGTCAGGGCAAATATTTGTGTGATGAGCATGAATATTTGTTTCTGAGTCTTGGATGTTTTCTATGTATTTAAGTATTTATATCTATTAAATATATCGTCGTCTAGTACCCATAACACGAGCCTTCTTGAGCTTACTGTGGGGCTAGTTCGATTTGTGTAAGATTGTCCTCTAATATTTATTTATTTATTATAAATTGGTGATATACTTCATTTAATCCTATTTGTGTGAAAACCTTTGTGTTCATACACAAATATTTATTTTTTATATAATTATTTAGTTAAACTCACCTTTCATCATTACCTAATCATGGTGTGATCTAAGCTTTGAGAAATGGATAACCCTCGAGGGTGAGTGACTGTAATCTTAGATTCCGCCGGATGTAGGTAATATTGGATCGGCCTATTGCATATCAATACGTTCCGTAAATAAACCATGTTCGCTTTCACGCGCGTAGAGCTGACGTATCAGAACCAATGCCCAATATATTGATGTCATGCTGGTATACAATATGTTGATGAAAATTGATCTTGTCCCGTTTGGATTAGGTTTTCGTAATATTCATTTTGCCTTTGATTACCATTTCTCCAGACTATTCGGAATGGATTCAAATAAAGAATACAGGAAGCTTTATGAAATGAAATATCTCCAGGAAACGTAAGTAGCTAGAGAATCCAAAATGCATTTTTCATGTTTTTATTTGAAAGATAAAGTAGACATGCCATTTCACTACTGTCAATTAACACTGTCTCGAATCGAACTCCAGTTACATTTATTTTCACGTTGATATATTTAGTTGATATTATTAACTTCTTCACTGCGATATTTTTATTACATTAATGTGTAATTTTGCGATACCCAAAATAATAGGCTAGATGACAAAAAAATATTTTCATGCCATTCTCACCAGTTTTTAGAGACTATCAAATGTTTGTATGGGACCAACTACAATTTGGGTAACACAAGGTACGAAAATAAGAGGCAAAGTACAGCATTGCTACGAGCACTGAAAACGCTCCATACTGATTGACACGCAGGCGTGACGTCACGCCCGCGTGACCTCGTATTACCGTTGTATGAAAAATAGGGAAATTTGCCATTTTTGTCGTGAAATATTATATTGCGTCGATCTACATAGATGCCATACAATTTCTATACTTTTGTTTTTTAATGTAAATAAATATGTATTACTTGTGAAGTTGTGACTTTATACCTACACTATGTTATAAATTGTAATGTGAGTCATCATCGCTATTGAAAATATAACGCAAAGCATAATAATGCCAGCATAGCCTAAATAAAGTTACCTAACCTACCTAGGTACATAATTCCGAGAACTTTTGAAGTCAAATCCTACAACCCTACACAAGACATTTTCTTAAAACTGGGCCTGTGAGCGTAATTTCATTAAAACTTATGCATGCCTTGCGCAGGATTATAAAGTTTTGTGTTTCAGAAACATCTCTAACAAAAACATATGCCGGCAGTATTAACATATACTTGTTCTGGAATATATTGTTTTCGTTTATTCATTCAATAATTACAGGCCCCTATTTCACCAAAGCTGACAGGCGTTTCATAAACATTACAATTGTAGTTAGTGAAACAGTTTTCACACGAAAATTGTCGATTTGTCAGCCTACATAATTATGTCAAATATACATATGTACTGTCGCCTGCGGTATTTCCGGACCAATATGACATTCAAACCTTCAAGAAAAGAGCGTATTCTCTTCTGAAAGGCCGGCAACGCACTTGCGACGCCTCTGGTGTTGCAGTTGTTTATGGGCGACGGTAATTGCTTACCATCAGGCGATCCAGTAATATTCTGTACCATAAGTTGGTCCGACTCGACCACAATATATGAGCTTAATAATTAAAAGTTTTATACGAATTAGTACATGCGTACGAGAAACATAAACGACGGTTCAACGATTTACGAATGATGAGATAATAAATTAGTACATTATACATGTAATGTCCTAATTTATACGTTAGCGTTTTTGGGCTCAACTTGAGTCCATCTATATATACGTATACCTTAAATATTGTATTAATGAAGACATTATTTGAATTTAAAAAAACATTGTAAATTGCATTCACAGATATTTAAATATTTTTATGGTTGAACCGGGAATCAAACCCGTTACACGTGATAAATTGATTAATTTTGTATTAAAAATATTAAAATTCATGGTCTTTCGTTTATTTCTGATACTATGTGATTTAGCAAAAAATAATCCATATGATGAAGCCTTTCGATTGGTATGATAAAGCTACAGGGTAATTATTTTTCTTGTGTAACGGGTTCGATTCCCGGTTCACGGTTTAATTATTATTTAAATATCTGTGAATGCAGTTTAAATTGTTTTTAAAATTAAAATAATGTCTTCTTTCAGTAAAATGTTCCATCTACAATATTCAAGGTACTTTCCTTCCATGTGGCATAGCCGTGGGACACCCTGTATACGTACTCGTTAATGTGTTCTAGAACTCTGGACAATCTGGAGTGAGATATTCAGACATGAGTGTAATAATTGAATAGAAATTGCTCATTTTGTCGAGACTTTACTCGTGAATTCACATAAAATGGTTGTGTTCAAACAAAGCTTTGTTTATATGGATTCGTATGCAAATAAAGACCTCTCATTGTCTACGCATGAAGATAAATAAAGCTGTCTATCAGAATGTTGCTTTGATCTGTTTCTAGGAATACGAAATTATACCTGTGTTATAAAAAGGGTCTAATGCGGTATTCAAAATGTTACACACTCTCGCCGTGTCATATGCATATCTTCTTTTTTTTAATTAGAAATAAGATAAACATAGAATCAGTGGTCAGAAACACACACACACACACACACTGAATTTGCATTATTCGCACAAAAGATACAATCTTTGCTTCTTCGGGTATTTTGTCGAACAACTTTTAGATGAATGAAAAGAAACATTATTTTTAGAAATAATTGAAGTCTTATCATTTAAAAATATATATAAGTAAATATTAATTAAGACATATTTTCTTATTTGTGAATGAAACTAAAAATATCATAAGTAGTTCTCTGTCACTCTTTCTAATGCTAAAAAAACAAGGTATAGGGATATTCCACAGACCTTATACTCAATCTCTGGTTTTCAATATATGTACAATATGAAACAAAAGCTTCGTATATCGTAGGGATATATTTTTATAATTTTCAGGGACATTTCAAGCGATTAAAAGGAGCTTGCTTGTTTCAAAACCCACGGGAACAAAAGGAAAAGGAACCTAACTTAACCCGGGCATTAAAACAAATTAAAATGGAATTTAGAGTTGCAAGTTGGAAGTTCTAAATCGTATAACTGATTAGAATTGGTAAGTTAAACCACTGAGCTGCCATTTCAAATTAAATTCAACTCCTCCGGTTCATGTTTTGACTTTTAAGGCGAATGTAACCGTCAAAATCAAGTCTCGCTTACTAATAGTATGTAGTATGCAGGTGTGGTAGGGGGGGGGGAGACTTAGAGAGACAGACACTGAGAGTACTGGAACACAGTTTATATCAACCTCTGGTATACCGCTACTCATATGATATATACTTGCTAGTGTTTACATATTACTTAGTTACGTGTTTAGGACAGGAAATCCTTTATCGGGTGGGACGGCATCTATCTGTTTTTAATCATTATAATCGCTTAATATACACTTACGTGAGGTACGTGTGTATCAGAGCGTTTGCCTATCACAAGTAGCATTTTGATGGAATACCTATTCGGTGCTCGACGCCTTCTTACTTCTTGATACCTACTTGCGAAAATCGGCATAAAGATAAGTTTTTTGACAAAATGGATTATTAAATAAAATTTTATATTAGGCAATTCCCAACTACGATTGCGGACAGGATTGACTGTCCGTACATTATTACACTGTTTGGTCTTTACAAGCAACAGTGAATCGTTGTTTATAACAACAATGTCAGTAACTAACATAGTTTTTAAGTTTCTTTGTCTCTGACACTTTATGAGTCACGAGCCTGATATAAACGTTAAATTAATACTTTTTAATTAATGTATTTTGACTATTTTTCTGAAAGAATTCACAAAATCAATCCAGTGAATTCTCAAATTTTATAAAAGGTCGGCAACGCGTACGTGACTCCTTTAGATGCTGCGGTGGCCGCTTACCATCAGGTGGACCGTACGCTTGATTGCCACCGGCGTTGTATAAAAAAAAATGGTCAGAAATAAGAGGATTACAGCCTCCTTTGAATATTTACTTCGGCGTTTTTTTTTAAAATATGTATTCCGAAAATTATAGACAAAAGAGTTGTTGATGAGATGCCAAAGTTTCAGATGTATTCTTTTCAGACGCTTTGGTGGCTGAAATCATCAAAGGGGTATTCAAAAATATTTTATGGGTCATACTCGGATTTAGGTTCGAGTCTTTTCTGTGGGTATACCAAAAGTTAAGGGCTACAAAGCTTAATTTTGGATTAGATCAGTAACCCGCATAAACAGTGTCTCCGTTTCTATAAATCCTTGTAATAAAAACATAGCTAACATGCACATATGCCTTTAACGATTGACCACAGGAGGGACGACTTTTGTTGTTTTTTCAACTAAGTATGACCCTTATTCACCAGACTAAGCGGTGGATTCCCCTTAAATATAGGTATTTCTGCAGTGCTGTACGTATTCCTCGTATTGCATTGATCCTTTGGCGAGGTTGATCCGCTAGTCGAACCACGCAACGCAGAACTTCACAGATTACTAGTTACCAATCCCCTGATCCCGATCAACAAATCCAATTGTGGACATTTATTTCTAGTTACAAGTACGCCTCTGTATCGCTTAGTACTTAGTGCTGCGTGTGGGTATAGTCTATGATAATTGAAAAACAGGACCATATCGCTAAAATATAGTTCCACATGCAACAATCTCGAGTATCTTTAACGCGAATCTCACTTGCCCGTGTATTATTAAACAACACTAAAACCCAAAAGCATATGGGACCTGTGTAAGCCTAACGTGTATATGACCTTTAAAAACGACAGCCCTCGTGTCCTGAAGGAAATCCACTCGTTTTTACCAAGCCTCTAATAAAGTCCTCAAGGGAAATCGCTTTTCATACGAACAGGCAGCGTATCTCGGTACGCGACCATATAATTTACGATTCGCCACGTAATTCTTTTGTTAGTTTTGGTTCCTTTTTTACTTTAAAAGAAGTAGTTTTTGTGCAATGATGTAGCACTTGGATTACTGTAGTTTGGAGTTATGAGCGTTGCATCTTGTTTTATTTCGCTAGAAAACTTTTCATTACGTATAGTGTATGCATAGCCACTGTGAAAAGATCCAAGGTAAAGACAAGAACTTTTACTGGCGGCAAATAATACTCTTAAGCTACTTCACCGCATTTAGCGGTGCAGATTTAATGCGGTATATGTAAGCTGTCAGTTGTCATTCAAGTCAATACATAGTTTTTACTATAGGAATGCATCACAGCACGTTCACCAACCTAAATAAATAAATAAATAAAATAAATAAATATTAGAGGACAATCTTACACAAATCGAACTAGCCCCAAAGTAAGCTCAAGAAGGCTTGTGTTATGGGTACTAGACGACGATATATTTAATAGATATAAATACTTAAATACATAGAAAACATCCAAGACTCAGAAACAAATATTCATGCTCATCACACAAATATTTGGCCTGACCGGGATTCGAACCCAGGACCGTCAGCTTCACAGGCGGGTGCACTACCCACTTGGCTAAACCGGTCGTCAAAAAATACCTGCTTTATAAAATAAATCAAGGACTCATTATTTACTATCCAGGAAACATGGATGGTATTGGTAATTGATGATTACTTGATATTGGTAATTAATGATTACTTGGTATATTTTAAGACAGGTAATTTTTAGAAACAAAGCACAGTTTTAGAGTAAATACACTGTGGAATTAATTATGCCCATTGTTACAAAACCTTTTATCAAAGGAAGACTAAAACTTCGACCGTAACACACTCAAGTGGCTTAAAGTTTTTAGATCACATCTAACTTCGCCATTGATGAGTACCAAAGTAATTTCCTATATTGAACAACTTGATAACTTTGCTCGCTCAGTGATTGAACGCTTTGTCATCGAGTTCTTTTACAATTATATTCGGGATGTATTTACTAGGAACAATTTGTAGAATTGAAAAAATAAATTTATTTTAATATCTTATTTAAAACTTCACTGGTTGGTCTGAGCAATTATAAAGTGTTAGAAAATTTTACTAATTCATTCCTAAACATTCGTAAATACTACATTTACTGATTAAGGGTCGGTTGCACCAACATACGATCACAGGCCGGTCATCGTCAAATATGGCGCCGGCAGCTGTCATCCCATAGAAACTTGTCAAACTTTCCATACAATCAGATTTTAACGAACACCGCTTACGATTACAGACGGTTTGGTGCAACCCACCCTAAATACTTAATAATTGAATCTGTAAGTACCAATCAAAATGAATTGGTAGGAATCAATTGCTGACAAAAAACTAATTTGGTTCCTAATGGGTACACGTTTTAGCTACTCCATTAATTCCCACAAATATAACAAACGGTCCTTGCTAAATGTGTTTAATTTTGATAAGAAATTGACTTCAAAAATTTGCCCTACTAGTAGCAGCTTCTTTTACAAAAGAGTAGTCTTGCTAGTGCATTAGGAAATGTTAAGGGAGCGTGAAAGGAAACTTACACTTTGTTTTACAGCTCAAGGTGGACTGCAACTACTTTGCAGTCATTTCGCTTTAATGCTCGTATTACGTTTATGTACGTATAGTACGTGTTACGACTTTTCAGTGAAGTTAAAGTCACGTCGTGCCGTTTTTGTGGCCTTTGTATGTAATTTGAGGACGTAATTAGAAAATAATTTTCTTCTTTATTCATTTTCTGCACATGAAATCTCAAACGACTACTTTTTTACAGTTCTATGTTTATTACTTTTGGAGAGGCATTATCAATAAGCGGGCAGCAGCAGTTAAATTAATAAAACCTAATTTAGAAAAGATTATAAATGTCACATGGTAGCTAATAGTATATTACTGCAGGGGCCACGATAGGTGGACCCAGAACTCTTCGGATTGATGTATGCCTTGAACAGTAAATTAAAAAACTTAACTTTATTACAAAAAGTATTACTTTCTTACAAAAGGTACTTACTTGTACTTTTGTCGCAATATAATGAAGTACGCTTCAGAGTAATTTGAACGTCTGTAGTGCTTCTTGACCGATATTGAGAATACGCTTTCATTTTCGCTACACAGGAAATTTCAGCCTGATCTTGATGAGGATAACAGCCAGTGAAAATTGTAATTCGCCGTTTGAATGTCGCTAAGTGCTTATTAAACAAAAGAGGGTAGATGTTTTAAAGGAGGTTAAGGTGCCCTCAGAGGGTTTAACGATACTCCAGAGAACCATTTCATGTAACAACGAAAACGGCTAAAATCGGCCTAAATGCTTGGTCTTTCATTGAAAAAGCTACTACGTGGGTGTTAAGAAAAAAATAAGAGGGAAATGCTATTCAAATATATGTTTCACAAGTAATTCAAGGCTTTTTATGTAAAAAAAAAGTATTTACGAATTCTAAAGTCCGACTGCAATATAATTCTACTGGTTATTTTGTCTGTCTTTCAGAATCAGAGTGGTAAAGGAGCTAACGTAGGAACGTGTTCTCTTCTGTCAAATATCAACGATGGACTATACGACAAGCCAGGCATGTGTAATCCATAGGAAGCAGAAAGGCGGGAAATTGTAGGTTGTACCTAAAGCATATATTTTTTTCTCAGTTAGGTACGTAACTTGGGTACCGCAATAAAAACACCAGTAAGTGACTTTTAACAAGACTTTAATGGCTCAAAAGCAGCTCCTCCATGCAGTAAGTAGCCGCCAGAACCTAAAATAAATAGGACACAGGACTAAGAAGAGAATAGTCATTTCGTTTGTGGCGCTACTTTAAAATTTCATTGAGTTCCATTTGGCCTATCGCAAGCGCCGTTTCACAAGGATAAATATTTTATTGTTTCTCAAGAGCAGCAGCTTTGCTACTAATACAGCCCTTCTTGTTTCTACGCACATAAATCTTATCTTTAATATCTTTAAAAAATCATTTAATAGAGAAACTGAGGTTAAGAATAATTCGTTTACAACAATAATAGAGAATTTAATACGAAATTACTGTACACTTAGTTAGGTTATTAAAAATAATAAATGTGTAAAATGTGTATAAGTCTACCAGTATGTAATTTAAGCAAGTAGGCAAGTGGTTGACCAAAATTTCATAGAAGTTGTTTTAATTACAAGAAAGCATTTTCATTAACTCACCCAAATTAAAGTGAGCTGCCGTTAGGGTTTTATGTCTGATACAGACTGATGATTTTGTAATTTAATCGCAGTTCGGACAGCTATGAAAATTACAAACAGTTACTTGAATTTTTAAAATGTGAAGTTTGTAGCACGCTCCAACTTTCTGCCTGGACGTAATTAGGTTATCTTCACAGTTTTCAGCTCACAATAAACTTCGATAGTGCTTTTGTAAATTGTACCGGGAAATTGAGTTTTATATTTTCACTATA
Organism: Epiblema foenella; assembly: GCA_963556455.1. Classification (NCBI taxonomy): domain Eukaryota; kingdom Metazoa; phylum Arthropoda; class Insecta; order Lepidoptera; family Tortricidae; genus Epiblema; species Epiblema foenella. Next base: position 6,865,876 of record OY747113.1, on the reverse strand, counting down.
AAAGCGCCTGATTAACTAACCATATAGAGCTGTAATATTTTGAAAGTACTAGTAGTAAAATTTAATGAAGCTATTAAAATCTGCTTGGAAAAATAAAACATATACTTATGATATTTCTCGTCTCGAGACGGATAAAATATATATTTGGGAACTGAAGCACTTTTCATTATATTATTATGATGGCGAAATTTTTTATTAAATGAATTAAATATGAAAATACTTAATAAATAAGATCTAACAAGAGTAAAATTGGTCGCAAATTCATTGGACATGATCCAAAATTAAAAAAATTATGCTTTTCAAAGTAATGATAAGTAAATTCATTATATTGCAATAAACTAGTTATAACAAAATTGTATATTATTTTGAAGAAAAAAATACACCTCGCCAAGATTCTTACGCCGGTTCTTCTCTAGGCAGAGGTTTATCTTATGAGCCGGTGGTAGTTTTTTGACATTCATAAGTGCATGTCAAAAAACTACAACTGCCTAAAATGAAAAGTAAATGATTTCATTTCATTTCATTTCATTGACTAGTTTACATTATAAAGTTTGGACTACGCTACAGAAATAATCCATGAACGAAATTCATGTTCCAAGCGATTTTGCATCCAGGGTGGGAGTTCCGGAGAGATATCGAGATATACTTCAGGAAATTGAGTTTTACGTCCACCTACTGAATATAGATGCTTTTAACCATCGTTCAACGGTGAAGTCACAAAGATTTTTAAGAAGTATTTCTCTGGATCGTCGTGGAATCCTGGAATTATTTTTTAGATTTGAAGTGGGTATTGCATGTATGTATGTAAACATTTTATTGTACACAATAATAAGCTTTTTTTGCTGTTATGTATTCATTTATTCATTAACTTAAAAGATAAAGTTTTAAAAATATACATAAAACAACTAAAAAAATTAACTTAAAACTTAAAAATAAACTTTAAGAGAGGTAGGGCACAGCAAAATGTCATTTTGCTCGAATTTGGAGCAGCCCAATTGGGGAAGTACCTCCACCTTGCAGAAGACCACAGCCATAATAACATTATCTACTACACAAGTATGTAGTGTTGTGTTCCTGCAGGTGAGCAAGGTTGCCAGAGCTCCCGAGGATGCACTGTGTTGAGAGCGAGGGACCTTTTGTCCCTTCTGTTGTCAACACAGTGAATTCTCAAATTTCATAAAGGGTCGGCAACGCGTACGTGATTCCTTTGGAGTTGCGAGCGTCTATAGGCTGCGGTGGCCGCTTACCATCCGGTGGACCGTAAGCTTGTTTGCCACCGGCGTTGTATAAAAAAACTTAATATGAAAAACTAGGAAAACTATTACAAAAGTAACACATGACTCCCAAATTACCGCTGCGGGGAATAGTCCCCAGGAGGCTGACTGCATTACCTCGTTGCATCGCAATATCTATACTTTGGCCAAGGAACGAGCCGGCCCTCCGGTCACCGGTAGTGATGGTTAACTTTATTTTATTTTCTGGAAGAGTTTGTGAGCGTTTGGTCCCCACGGACTTAGCGTTACGACCGCAAAAGCCACAAAAATAAAATTGTCAACAGAAAATCTAAAAGATTATTATTTAAAGGATGGCGGAATCTGCTAATGGGAGAGTATGGAGCTAATACCGGGACTCACGTTTAGAGACTGCTAGAAGGCGGGCTTTGTCTTGGGCCGAGGCACACGTGTCTAGCAGGTATCTGTGGACTGTTCGGCAAATGGGTTCATCCCAGAATTTTTGTGCTTCCGCCCCATGCGGTAGATCCTTATCCGGACATGCGGCTCTCCAGGCATCCTTGGCGTCAGCCAGACATGCTACCTCAAAATGACGAAGTGACGAAAGTGAGATTTTACCGGTTAGAGGTAGCACGTTGTGCGCCGAAGAACAAAAGCTGATAGAGCCACACTGGAAACCTGCCGTACGCCGAGTCTACCATACTAGCAAAGTGACCTGTAAAAATTTTCAAGTCAAATTTTGACATTTGTAATTTTTTTGAGACTTAAGTGGATGAGGTTGTCGATTTTTTCACATAGAATTTGGAATTTCCAGAAAGGGCTGCACGCAGAGCATACGTGGGTTTTGGAACAAAGAGACAAGCGTAAAATAGAAAGGGCTATGTGTGAACTAATTTGTGTGAGACGGTCAGAAGAATCTTGACAAAGCCTAATATTTTTGTCTACGAAACCCGAGATTGCCTCGTCGAATATAGGTGCCCCGAGGAGGTGTAGAGACTCTCTGGACAGAATTTTGATTCCAGGACTTGCAGCTTCGAAGTCGAATATTGATTGTTGCAGATTATTGGAAATGTTGAAGAAAACTTTACACTTATCAAATTTAAACTGGAGTTCCAGAGATTCGAATTCAATAATAAGTTAAATTCCGACATGAAATACAAAGGCGAAATTATCCTTATAAGGCATCTTTTTCAGCTAACCTTTGAGCTATCGAGTGGAACGTTGTTAGAACGAGATACGTAGACAAACTTACATCGTGTATTAGATAAAATAATATAATTATATCCAAAATGAATAAAAAACATGTACATAAATCTTTTGAGGGCGGGATTAAACAATACTATATACATACCGGAACGCGAAATTAGAGTAAATGAATGCCGGGAAATAATAAAGCGATGTGGTTAGTATTAATAACAGTCCTGCTTCATGAAAAACTAACAATCGCGGCAAAATAAATTTTAACTCAGCTATAAATTATACTTCTGATGCACAAATAAATATTTATTTTACCCACCAAACCATCTCCAAACGTGTAATAACAAAACTTTACGCAAAAAGGTCTGTATTAGTTATCCAATTTCATTTTCATAAAGTAAATATTGAAGTTAAATATACCAGTTTACCTGAGGCGCTATTTGTTTTGCATTGTATTGTAGTTGTTGTCTCTGTGATGCCTAAAGCTAAGGGTGGGTTGCTCTAACTTACCATTACAGACAGATCAACGTTAACTATGGCGCCGGCAGCTGTCTGTATAAACTTGACAGACTTTCCATACAATCAGATTTTAAGGAACACAGCTTACGATGACTATACGGTCTGGTTCATATTACATATCCGTAAGGTAATTGAGAAGCTGAGAAGATCAGTAGGTTTCATCTTTCAGATTAAAACATCACCCAAGCCGACCGACGTCTTTCATACGTGACGTAATCCGCCATGATTCGGGTTTTTAGGGTTCCGTAACAAAATGGTAAAAAAGGAACCCTTATGGTTTCACTTTGTCTATCTGCCTCTCAATTTGTTTGTCACATCGCTAAATATTTCAAAACTATTTATGCTATCGATTTTAAATTTGGAACAGTTATAAAGGAGGTTAAGGTAGATGCATATTTCTTTAAAAAAATATATACTTTAATCTGTGAAAAATGATAGATATAACTAGATAACAGGCTGTTCAAAATTTGAAAGTCTAGTGAATATGTCAATTGGGGTGTCATATGAAAGGGAAAATTCTGAAAAAAAAAAAATTTAGTTTACGTAAATACCACCCCCCCCCCCTTATCTCCGTAGCATACAAGGAAAAAAAAGAAATTATTACATAAGATTTATATTAATGCATATTTTACAGTAAAAATATAACTATAGCTCTATCTAGTTTTTCTTTTTTATCCTCAAAAAGCATTTCTATACTAAGTCTGTACTTTAATCACCTTTGCATGTAATGTTTTTATAAATTCCTACGCGATTCTGCTGAAAGTACCTTCTTTCAAATTAAAAAAAAAAGAAATCAGTTCACCTGATAAAGAATTATCCTTGAAAAACCACCATTTCCTGAATTAATTGGGTTGGGATCGGTACACATCTGTGTACTGAACCCTCAATACGCGCATCGGACTCGCACTTGACCGGTTTTTTATTATGTAATCTGGCTACTCATCAATGAAATCCCTCTAAAAATTGTTACGACACCGTACACATTGCCTGAAAAAAATATTTTTGTCAATGACAAATCAGGCTTTAATTCAACCTAAACAAACATTGGCCGCAATTTTCTAGGATAGGCCGATCTCAACAGATAATCTGTCTTTTATGAAATAGAAAAACTGAATCAATAAAAATGTGGGGCATATTCAACCATATGCAGCCTTAGTTAAATGCTGAATGATTTTTGTTTTATTTTTTTAAGTCGATCTCTGGTGCATTACGTTTGACAATGTTTCCATCATATTAAGTCACGTTACGAAGCGAGTTCATGAACCATAGTAATATGAAATGCAAAACGTTAATGCTGGATTGACCCATAGGTGTAGGTATACGCGTGATATTTCATTGTCATGCTTTTCTATCCTAATCTCGCCGGTACGAAATATATTTTTTGCATCCTCACAGTTGTTTTGTCGTATCTATCCTCATCTAACAAAGGGTATCCTTTCGGGTCAACGTAAAGCTAAGGTAATCCGCGACTTTACTCCCCGTGGAGAAAACAGAAAATATTTTACTGTTTCTAGGAAGAAAGGGAAAAATAAAATGTCGCTATGTGAATCAATGCTGACAGGGGCTAAGAAAAAAATACTGAGTTTAGGTCTTGCTGTATGAATACGTCTCGTATTCGGACTCCTTTACATAACTAATACATTTCAGACCGATGCAAGTGTTCATTGATTTGACTTAGATAAAACTTAGTTTAACACCGTCATGGAAAGAAATTCAATATTCAGCTCTGCTTCAATTGCAAAATAAGCACTAACTACTTAAAGTATTCCTTATTCATACAATAGTTTTTTTTATACTACGTCGGTGCAAACAAGCGAACCGCCGTGCGCAGCCGAATAACGATCCTCGTTTTATGTGCCAACCAATCTATATTAGACTATTCTAAATTCCAAATTCAGCACATTTAATATAAGTGAAAACAGCAATTTACGCAAATGCTTATGACATGAGTATAAAGTCACGCGACGCATTTTTCACACACGAAAATTTTATTCAAATGGAAACAATTAGCAATAAATACACAATTCTAACGTGCTTAAATGAACCGTAAAAAGTATTTACTACGAATATACGTATATTGTGGAAGGAAATGTCAGCTGTTAATTAGCTTTTTCATGACTTGCTTCCGAACGTAATTGGTTTCGGCCGGGGATCTTGTGTTGAAATATAACATTTATTTAAAATGCTTTATGCTAATTACGTAATTACGAAATGATATGTTTGCTTGTATTATTAAGTTTTTAGTGACGTAGTTCTAGGCTGGGATGCAAGCGTTTCTTTCTATTTACAATTTCTTCATAAACGCATTTTTTCACAACAGCTCTTTAAGAATAACGATTGATTATTTATTCTCCCCAATCTATAATTTTTCGCAAAAGTTTCTCATACTATAACAGGTACGTATAAACGATCGAAATTCTTGGCAATAACGATTCACCACATAATAAATTTCAGTGCATTCGTTATTTAGTGCAGAAATAAGTAGTACTGTGTAGAATCAAGAAAGTGGTGAAATGCTATTGTAAAAATTTTGCGTTTATGACGAATTGAAAATAGGAATATGAAAAAATGCACTAGTGTTAAACTAGTTATGTGAATAATATCGATTGTGGTAAATAGCTGCTGTGAATAATTGCGTTAATGAAGGATTGCGAATATGAAAAAATGCTATTATGTGAATCCTAGCGCAATCCAATTCTACATTTGTCATCTAACCTCAACGTGAAACTCTAACCTTAAAGTTACATACGAGTACACTCAGAACTTGTTAATTATGTTTTAGAGGAAGTTTTTCACGAAGTACTATTTCATAATTTTGACATACTTAACTTTATATAATTAAATATGTACTTATGACTAAATATACTTCAAACGAACAATAATTATGTTATAATATTGGCAATATGAGAGCCGCCATAACCATCATGTGTATACTTATAACGAATCAGGTTTCTTTGAGTTATAAATTATGTTTAATGTTGTTTGTTACAGGTAAAATGTCGGTTCCAGGCACCGACAGTACCGAAGCCATCACAAACTCAGGATACGGCAGCAGTGATGAGACCGCCAGCTTACTAGTCTCCGGTCCTTCAGTCACCGTCATCGTTCCCTCGGAGAACAGAACCGCCAAACCCGTGCTCCAGCGACAAGACTGTACCACTCATCTACGACCGCAACTTTCTGGCGGTCCCGGCAGCGAAGAATCCGGAACGTCAATAAGAATGGAAGAAGGCGCCGCTAGAAGCGTGCCAGACATAGAACTTCAATGTAGGGATCAAGTAGCAGACCGCCCTCAGACGCTAGTGTCGCCGATAGCGACTTGCTCGCACAGAGGGTCAGTGACCGCCTGTCAGTTAGTGCCACACACGTACGCTAGATGTCGTGTTTGCGAACGGCGGCAATCCACGGCGCCTATGTCAGCTCTGCAGCTAGCGCGCTCTGTGTCGCGGGAAAGCGTTCGCTCGGGGCTGCACTACCCTTGCGGTTGCAACTCGCTCCACGCAGTCAGCACTTGCCCTGTCATACATCCGCCAGCCTTATTGATACCAGCAACAAGCACTAGAATCATTCGACAGAGCTCGCAGCCTGAGTCTAGCGCATGCGCGGCGCACTGCCACCACGCCCACCACCACCCTAGCGCCTCCCTGCGGCAGCTAAGGGAACCTGGCGACGGAATAGCCGGCATCGCGGCAGACTCCCTTCGAATAAATGGAGGGATGCGACCCTTCAAACAGGTAAGTCAGCCTGTCACTAGATGGCGTTGCTAGTATGAAAATATTGAGCTACTATAGTTTGCCATACTCATCTCGCATACCATAACTATAAGGAATATAATACAACAAAGAAATTTCGTATTCAATTTGGAACAGTACTCTGCTGAGAAGCACTGAAAGCGATCTCATTAACCACTCAAAAGAAAACTAGGAGCTGAAATTTCAAGTGAAAATTGAGTTTTTGTAATAGGATGAAAACTCTGAGTAGGCAGTCAGATAAGCGAGCCCTGAAAAGCGATATAATTAGGACGTTAAGTGAATTGCTGGAAACAGCTGTATAATCGTCGAAGTGGTGGGCAAACTAGGGGAAAACTTTCGCCCATTTCAGTTCTTAATGATGATTTTCACGTGGTAAAAGTACGTGTTTAATGCTATTATGTAACTAAAGGTCCAGCTTTCTTAAAAATATGTTTAGAACAGATACTAAACTCTTTCTATACCCAGAATTACTATAACCGCTGATTGAAAATAATGCAACACAAGAATTAGAGTCAAAAGTTGAAAAATATTTCAGGTTTAAATCTCGTTAAAAGCGACATTTAAAAATAACCCCTTTAATTTGAAATTTATATATTTCGTTAGCAGACTTTAATACAAAATTAAAGAATCAAATATGGGCGAAAACATATAGCCTCATTTTTATACAGCCTCAAATCAAGTAAAAATAGTTTTAAATATTTTCTTAGGTACCTACATGTTTTAAATAAACTATTTAAAAGAGTGCCGTCGACCACGTTTTGCATTCAAACTCTTAGCATTTAGATGCTGAAATGTTAATAAAGAAAAAGTTCGGTCTCCTGGCTCACATCCCTATGGTCACGACTACTATTAAAAGTAGGGTAAATAAATCTAGATTTTTGAAGCTGAGATTGACGTTTGAATTATACTACAGTTTGGTCCAAAAGTTCCGCAATTATCTTTTGAGTAAATACGTTATAAACACAGAAGATTACACCTATTTACGCCATACAGCATACAGTGCCTTTACCATGAGTTTACATGACCGTACTCGCTAGCGACTTCGTAATAATTTGTATTGGCAAAAGTGCAGCGCCTCTGGCGTTTATGCAATAGAACTAAGATTCGGCATACTAAATCGTTTACGCAGTCGCTAGCGAGTACGGTCATGCAAACTCATGGTAAAGGCACAGAGCAGACGACACAACGGAGCTACGCTATTATGTCGCCTAAATGACCTCATTTTGTTTTATTTTATTCATATGTATGTTAGGCTGTAATGTACGTGTCAATATGGACCCTCTTGTCTGATACAAATAAATAATAATAAAAATTCATAATTCAAATATTAATTCTGCAAGTAGGCCTCAAGAATACGTACAGTTGTGTAATTAAGTTACAAATACCGCGCTAAAACATTTGGCGTTAGATCACTTTAGCCTATAACTTGGAGATGTAGAGTCAAAGTCAAATATAAAATAAAAGTAAATGGTCTGGTATGTGCATGCCTTTACATCACGTTAATTAGGCTTTTCAGGTACTCTTCGGAACAACTTGTGGTTTTTCACCAACACTTGGAACAATTAGAAACTAAACTTACTTTAACGAGATAACTACCTAAACTCCCGTTTAGTTGCTTTTACGCTTTAATGTTGTTTAGTTACAGTAACGAGTAACCGATTTTGAGCGTTACGCAAGTTTTAAAAATAGTTCATTGTTTGTGTGTTTTAACTTAGCATTAGAGCAATGTTTATTTTGAGTGTTAGGTTTTGTTAAATATTATTTGTAAATATTACATGTTTGAGTAGTTTACTGTAAATAAAACGCACAACACTGTAAACAAATATCTCAAGATAAAAAATAATAGCACGGTTAAATAGACTTCCAAATTTATCGTCCAACAGAAATAGCTATGTTTAAAAGTATTGCTTATTTGTCGACCATAAAACTGGTAATAGAAACGTTCACCACAGATTAATTGCGCAACTTTCCGGACGAGAGTAAGAATATAACAGTTAGGTATTAAAGTTATTTCCACTTTAAAAAATACTATTGATATATCCTTAAGCTCTCGTCTGAAGTTTCGAGATTCATCTGCAGATTTCGAAAGTACCTAAATCCAAAATCACTAAACTCTCGTTTAACGTTGTATATTTGAGTTTCGACGTTTAGCTACGGGTTTCACCGGTAATGGTAAACAAATAAAATATTTATTACTTTTAAACAAATAAGATTTTAGATTCATGTAACCAAATATTTTTAGGTATGTAAACTCAAATAGACGTCTTTGTTTCAATTTGGCGTGTAAGTGCTGTGTAGCCCTTGATTCTGGGTTCTCATTCGATGTAATCAAATCAACAAAGGATTTGATTAATGTTTTTACCTACAGGGCCTGCTCCTATGTCCACAAACTCTGTCGCAGACCAGACGGGCGCGCCTGCGACGCGCGTTCACTGAAGCGACCGGCGATACTGTTACCTACGTTAGAACGGTGGGACTCAAGTTTATACATGCACCGCCGAAGCACTCGACTGTACAACAGCCCCAAAAGACAAACAAAATGAGACACAGCACCTAGAGTAGACAATAGTTAGCGAGGATGCATGAAAAGTTAAAGGACTTAGGTTAGCGATTAGACCCCCTAATAGCCACATTTGCACAGAGCTTTATTTCAAACTCTCTTTATTTAACGGCTGGAACGACATAGCCTAGCCATGTCTTATATCTCTCTTTTACGTGTTCGGTAAAAGAGTACTCAAGCGATGGCGATGTCAAGTAAGTAATATGATTCCAGCGTTTTTGAATAAAGGCTCAAGTTTATGCCACATTCTAGATGTAGTAAAATATTAATGCAGTTTTAGGGCTGTGGCTATGGACACGCTCGCTTTGTGTGACTTCCATTAGAGCAAGATTCCCTAATTAATTTCAGTTGTACAGTCGAAATCAGAACAATCAATGGATTATCACCAAACCAATACGTTAGTTGGCGAATGTGTCGTCCCCTTCACTTCGAGGCCAATTACACCCCAGCTTCTCACCGATAGCACAAATTATCACGACTCGCAAATGAACACCTGTGCAAAATTGTCATCTCATTCGCACCATTCTCGTCCTCGGTTCACCGCCTAAAGTTTGGAGTTATGGGTATCAAGTTTTATTTGTACATGTTACAACGTGTTCATAACATGTTTGCCTCGGGAACCCATTACTCAAGGAAATGATACACAGCACCTACACAACCATTAGCTTGCTATTCACGTATTTGTTTATTCGGTTCTTTAGCCTGCACTTTAGATCGATGAGTAGATGGCACTGCAGTACCTAACGCTTTGCGTTGTGTTCAGGTAAATGTAGCAAAGTCAATTTTGTAGCGTTTAACATTGACTTTTATTTGATGATTAGCCAAGCGATTAAAATTGAGTGAGAAAATTATTACAAGCCAATGTTCTAGTTGTACATAACCAACAGCACTGGTTGTGTTAACGGTTAAATATTTAGCTCAATGTGACAGCTATCAAGGATACAGAAAGAATTTAGATTAACTTAATCATCATTATTTTAGCCTCTTTATCCTCTTGTACCTGTTAGTGTATACATACTTGGCTACTCAGCACTAATAGTGAGATACAACAAAAGCTATAAACGTATTCTTAACTTACAAAGGAATAAAGAACAAATTACATCCCCTATTCCATTAATTAAATATCTTTTATAATTTCAACTCGTATAATTTTATGTAAGCGTGTAGAACTTGGAATTCTAAATTTTTGCGAGAGCGTAATCCTCGCAAAGATTTCCTGCTACTGCCTGCTCAAAGGGACGTATACTTACTTACAAGCTTTGTGACGTGCTAAATCCTAATATATTAGCCAATATACTCCGACTAACTGTAAAAAAATACTATAGACGCTATAATAATAAGCATCTATAAATTACGATTATACGAAATCATATTGAGCAATATTCGTTCAAGTATATTGTGCCTTGAGGCTTTCCTATGCAAAATAAGTTACCGTGATATTGGACATTATTCTGCATCAAAGCACCTCATCATTTATTATCGCACGTCATAAGAGACAAAGTGCTCCCATCTGATGGTAGCGCGAACTGAGCACTTCATTTATTTCCTTCGCTTGAGGGGATTTCATGCAGAAATCAATTTGAACATTTATATAAACCGTCGGGTCTGAATGATGTACGTCTGAATGTGCATTTAAATCTAATTAACAAAAGACAATTGAATTTTGTCTGGCTGGGAGCCAACTGTAATTGGACAGAATTATGCCGGACTCGAATATCGGCTAAATTATTTAGGTGCAGTTAAAGCCTTGTTCTTGTTCAAACTGGAGATAGTTTTGAAACACAATTGTCTGTATTTGAAGGAGATATTGAAACATATCATGACTATATATTTACTCTACAAGTAGTTGCAAAGACTCCTACAATAGTAGCACAACGTTCAATGAAATGGGTATGGGAATCGGATTGTTTAAAATGGGATATACGAATTAAATTAAGATTTTCATATATGAGAATCTATGTGCTTCACGTTATATTTTCATTCTAATTAATTATTAAAAGTAATGTTAGGGACTTATTGAACTCTTGTATTTCATTCTCCGAACGCGTGAGTATCCCACAGTACTTTTTTCCTCTTACGGCCTTTCGTTTTTCTCACCTAGCTCGTTAAGTGAATTGGTCTCTTGCTTACCGCTAAATATTGTTTCATAAATCCATTAAAATATTTTTCTCCTACATTCCGTCGTTAAAGCCTTGCTGTCGTAAATTGGAATAAATTCATTGTCTGGGCCATTCTACTTTTTCATGACCAGTTTTCTATTACATAAAAAAATCTATGATATGTATTAAATTAGTATACAATAATAGGATTTCGAAATAGTGCCTGAACCTAATAAAAGGAATTTATAGGTAAAAATAATTTAATATTGACATATTGCTGTAAAAGGTGGGTAGGGTAACACAGTGGTAAAAACCATTTTTTCATACAAGAGGTGAGACATCCAAGGACCACTGAGTTACTCGATTTATGGATATTAACTGTGATTTGTTAATTACCAAAACTATCGGAAGTAATACTGTAATTAATCCTCTTTCTAAATAACAATAGAAAAATACGAAGTGAGGGCCAAGTACTCGTATTCGAAAATCTGCATTAAAAAAAAGTATCTGAAAATTATGGACATGAAAAAGTAGAATGGCCCGTCTTTTTTTTTAAATTCTAAATAGGCTTGCGCTTGACCACAAATCACCTGATGGTAAGCAATATTGTGGTCTAGGATGGAACGCGCTTCGCGCTTCGCGCTTTTTTTCGCGTTTGTCTGATGATTAAAATTAACGTTATAAATATTGAGAAGATTTCCAAGTCGGTGCTGGTAACCAGGCCTTGGCTACTTGCCCATTGAGCCATTAAAGTCACCCGTTATCCCTAAGACGGCAAATATCTCCCGACCAATTTCAAATTAAGTCAAGCAATATCTAATTATCGGGCTGTTTCAACCATTTTCTGTTCAATTCTTTAGAGCTGTTTAATGAGACACGCAATTGTATTAATAATAATAATTTAGCGGTTATTCCATTGGAAGAATTTTGAAAACGAAGTAAGGTTACCAACGATGTTCTAACAAAACTGTTCATATTTCTGCATTTCAGTGAAAAAAGCACTTACTATTAAACTTTATATGTATGACTCATTTGACTGCACATTAATTTTTTTGACGTCGTTTGACTGTGTAGGTACGATCTTAGTCAAGGTATGTTATTAAAACGTAAAGATTCATTACTGTATTTTTTACAGTAATGAATCGTTTAGATTTTTGTCTGTTTTGGTAAAATAGTATATATAAGTAACCAATGATTATTAATGGTTTAATTTCTTTTATTTAACTTGCACTAAATGACGAGGACCTTCATGTTTTACAACGTTGAAGCAAACTTTTTCGAAAAATTGTTTTTTTTTTTATTTCATAAATTGTTAATTAAAAAGAATTAACACATTAACCAAGTACCTGCCTTCTGTACTTGTCATAACCAAATTTGAGATACAAAACAACAGCGGCTCCTAACGTAATAATGCGAACCCCACATTATAAGATTACCCACGTTGCGCGTGCATCGGCAAAATGAGATTTCAATATTTAAAACAGCTGTTCGGGCTATAATAATATCCCATACTGATTTTGTACAGCTGGTTAGCAGCCGCATAAATTTTTATGCTTATTACCCGGGCCAGAAAAGCTGCCATTATAATGGCTGCGGGTAATGGCCTAGTGTATAAAGCCTGATTAAATTTCCCACCACTTTACCCGTCTGTGTGGTTGCTAGTCAATAAGAAGATAATTATGTCGGACCACAAAACAGTTTTTGAACTAAATATGTGTGTACCTACTAAACTGAATATTCTTCTGCATTGGCGTCATTTTGTGGTTTCAGTCTCAACATTTAATGGATTCTAGCCATATACTTCAGGCAAGGAATGCTTAAAAAAAGGTAAAGCGGGAAATGCTTGGAACATAATTTTTGATTTCGTAACTTTAGGTAAGGAGGTAAATATATCCATACCCACCTTAGTTTTCGTAAACGGTGGGCCATAGAAAAAAAAATAACATACATATAATTATCTATAAAAATGGTTCTACACACTTTACAATTATCTACAAGAAAAGTTCTACGACGAAAAAAGGGAAAGTTAATTGTAAGGAATTCTCATTCCTTTCTTTTTCAATATTTAAAAAAAAAAATATATAGTTTTCTTGTACTCAACGAGCTGCAAGTGCAAAAATACCATATTCCGGAAAATGTTTTTAAAAGACATGCGCCAAAACAATTACCTTGAAGCAAATACCTTATTCATAGATTACATTTTTTCTATTGATTTAGTTCGCCATTTCACACCACATTTTGATTCCAGTGATTTATAGGTACTCTTTCTAAGTACTAGTAAATTGACAAACTAAATTGGCCTCTAGATATATTTCTGTTACTGCATACTCGTATATATTTTGTGATGTTCTCCTAAATCGTGCTCTAGTATGGCTCCCGTGGGTGCTTTTCCTGAGGATCACTACTTAAATTATAATTCGCGTCAGATTTGAGACGACCTCATAACGTTTTAATGTGGGTTCTCTTGGAGTAAGCAGCTGGCTAGTCAGGACAGGATATATAAATTAAGAAAATTCTTATACCTATTACGAATTAATTCCGTTATGCCTCTCCATTATTATTACCAATATGCGTTAATTTAATTGGCAATTTGGCTCCGATGAACACAATGTGTTAAGGCGAGGCCATTCCATTGCAAATGTCCCGCTCTAACACGCGTGAGTTTGCAATTAACAATCCCGCTCTCTACGGAAGCTCTGCGTCTATTTTCGTAAATATTTAATACATTTTAATTGATTTTTGGAATACTGGATCACATAAAAAATCAATCCGGTTATTGTGTTAAAACAGTACTGTCGTTGATAATTACGAAATCGGCAGCATTTAAGTTTATTTTTACGATGATATTTAGGATTTTTCGACAGAGTTACCCAGATATTTTTCAATATTTTATTATTATTCAATGTTTCTTTGTTTCTTTTTCAGTGTACAGTAATTTTTGTGTAGTATAATTCTACATTATTTCTTTAAACTGGAAGCTCATACTTCAATATTTTTGTCAGATCTCTGAATTGACCTTGCCTTAACTAGATCCTCATATCTGTCCCTGAACACGATACTAACCCTAATATAATGCATTGTGCAGCATCCGAACAATAATTTATTATGACAACAATGCTATACTCTGGGCTATTGTAGCGAGTTGGAACCATGCCATAATCAGTGTGGGTGATCAGTGGTGTTTGAATTCTTGCTGGGTTTGGTTTAACTGAGATAAACATGGTAGTAAAAGGAGTTTACGCTATTACGCACTTCAGTTCCTTGGCTATTAATGCTATTATGCGAGCTACTTGAACTTGTTGTATAGAAGTTGCAGGGATGCAGGGATGCAGGGTTACATTGTTTATTAAGTGAACATCCATTCTTTTAAATTAAATACCACCTATATATTTGCAGAATAAATGTAATATTTTCACTATTATCAACTTGTTTTTAAAAAAATAATAAATATGTATTTTTACGCGCTGAAGGACACCATGAGACGCTAAGCAATGCTAACAAATATTAAAAATAAAAGCATAGGGTTTTTTAATAAAACTGTACTAGTGAATGGTCTAAATAAGTAGCAATTTACATATTTTCTTACTCGTAAAATATTACATTTCAAGTTGTTGAAATCTTATCGACACGTTCCCTTTATTTAGTTTAATGTTAGTTAAGTGCAACTTGAAATCATTTAAATAACATGTAAGTTGTTACCAAAATTTTCATTGACCCAATATGAGTAATAGTTAGCCGAGGTGCGGAAAGTATGCGGTTCCCTAACCAGGTGATTGGCCTGGCGAGACTTTACCGATTCCTGCCAAAAGACGAGTCAGGAAACTCCAATTTACAAAAAGTATAATGTAGTATTTTTCTCAAACAATGTTAGGAATTAACACAAAGATAATTAAAAATATAATAATATATCTGGCGGCCACTAAATTTGCTAACAATAAGCCGTTGCCACAAAATTATCTATAAAAAAAACTCGTTCTTTCCTCGTGTAACTCCCATTATCCTACTTCCTACTTAATATTTTAAATGTGAAAGTTTACGTGTTTGTTACTCAATCACGCAAAAACGGCTAAACATATTATGATGAAACTTAGTATACAATGAGTATATAGCTTTTTTTATTCCTAAAACCATTCCTCGAAGGGATGAAATAGGGAGTGGAAGTTTACGCGGATGAAGTCGCGGGCAAAAGCTAGTTGATTGAATAAATGGATTCTACTTATTTAATATAGCTGTACCTGTAATACAGTTTTAATGCCTACCATTAAAATAAAGTAGGTAGGCCTACGTTTCCAGAAAGCGCTGATTGAATTAATACTTTAGTAACAAAACATCATTGCAGTAGAATATTTATGTTTTTAAATTAGCAGAATATGCAAAACTTTCATTATTTAATTCAAACGAGTCGCAAGCGTCTATAGACTACGGTGTCTGCTTATTATCAGGCAGGCCGTAAGCTTATCGTCACCATCGCCGTATAAAAATACTAGCTACCTGTAGGGGCTTCCCACAGGCTTACAAAATATTATTATCTATTATTTTTTCATTTCTCATATTACTCTGAAAGTCGATAATTGTTCATCTAGGTAGCGTGCTGAGAGTGGCACTTTTCTGCTGTAGAGCAGAAAAGTATTAAAAAGAAAAAAAAATACGGTAAATCGTAGTTAGATTGGGCAAAGGCAGTAAACTATGCAAACATAAGTACAATTCATTCTTAATTTAAAATAAATAAATAAAATGGTCCATACACAAACACTGTTAACGTCATTCAACAGTTCCGGCTTAAATGGTTCTTTCGCTGATTCAAAAAACGTTTGAATTTAGCATATTTTGGCATTTTCTTAGTTTCCTCGTATTTGAAATGAAAATCAGAGTGTTTAATTCTGGTGAAACCACCCATATCAGCCTCGAACTATTAGCGCTCTCATTTCTTCCGAGCGCCAAAATATCTCGTCTGAAACGGGTGGCTTTCAACCCATGGTTAACAATCTACTATTTCCTTCTAAATTTGTCGGAGTTCTAAAATGGGACGAGTACTTTCGATATAATCCTCCATATGCAAACTTACAAAATCCTCTTCTAACATTTGTAAAGTTTAGGTTTTCCAATTTAATCATCAATATTCAAAACCGTAATGAGTTCCACGTCATACTCTTAATACCTTACACGTGGACTTCCAAAGACCCGTAAATCTAAACGTATTATGTAACAAATCATGTTTATACTGGCATATCTGTGAATATATTAGCCTATGTAGCAAAAGTTTGTTTATTCGAGCATATACAAAAAGTGGCCGTGTCACATTTGTTCAGAAAATGTGATATGTAAGTCATCATATAAAATATAGAAATATGATTCCATGAATGATTCTGATTTATTTTATTATGGGACCAATCTTGTACGGGCGAAAATACATTGAAACTTCAGCCGACTAATTGAAATGTTCGAAGAATCAGTTTCTTTTTGTCACGGACAATGTAAGTCTCATATTAATGTGGTTCGAAATCGACATGGATAGACTGAATTTTTTATTTTTTAATTCGACTTATGTGCCACCTTGTATATAAAAATTATGTAAGGAAAAAGGATTTGATTAGTAATAAATATTTGTTAACCATAACAAAATAGTAGTGATTTTTATTATGACACCCGATTTTTTTTAGTATACCTATAAATATGTATATACAGGCTGAAAAGTTTATAAAATGGTCTGGAGCTTTAAAATAGCTAGCACAAATACAATGGTTCGGAGATGCTTCGTTAACCACAGTCGTGGAAAGCAGCTGCGCTTGCTTCTGATTTGCATAGCCGCTTGCCAGTTCGCTAGCTTTAGTCAAACCCTAGAAAAATCACGAATAAATAACAAGTAGCAAGTGTAAATACACATATAATATTCGTTTTGCGCGCCCCTCTGATTAATACAGGCTTTTAAGTTCTGGCGCCATCCCAATTTGTTTGTTCTGAAACCTCAAGTTATACTCTGTCACTGGTCGAGGCAGGTAT
Organism: Epiblema foenella; assembly: GCA_963556455.1. Classification (NCBI taxonomy): domain Eukaryota; kingdom Metazoa; phylum Arthropoda; class Insecta; order Lepidoptera; family Tortricidae; genus Epiblema; species Epiblema foenella. Next base: position 6,848,517 of record OY747113.1, on the reverse strand, counting down.
TGAATATAAACTTACTAAGTACATGTTAAGTTATGATAGTTAGTTCTTTAGTCGACTTCGTGTTTGGTCTCGTAATAGAAGTTCATAATGACCTATTCTAAATTTTGCCCGTAATTTAAATAATAGACTATTGACTAGATTGTAGGCCTGTGGGGAAGAAGTATTGCACCATTCGGGTAATTGGTACTGTAGCTGAAATATTTTGAGTTACTTTCTACGACTAGGTGCTTCAACCCAAAAGCATTTTAGGTACCTACCTATGTTGTATGAGTATGTATCGTTGGTGTCCTGGACCTTGCAAATTTAATGTTTACACATGTTTGTTAATAGATTTTTTGTGTGATGAGCACGAATATTTTTTTTCGAGTATTGGATGTTTTCTGTGTATTTAAGTATCTATTTATCTATAAAAATATGTATATTATCGCCTGTTACTTTAGGTAGTTAGGGACTAGGTCGATTTGTGTAAGATTGTCCACAAATATTTTTTATTTTTATTTGTACCTAACATTAAAATAAGAAGTATACTTAAATAAACAACATGAACGAGCTAACGCTCGACACACTTAACAGATGTATCAATTATTTTGACCTCCGGAAAATTACAGTTGTCTAATACAGCTTTGAAATGTCTTTTATTCGACATGGGACATCCCGAGAATAGGAAAAATCCAAAAAACAGGAAAATTCCGTAGCGCGAGGTGGACTACTGATGACCTGATAAAACTCGCAGGAGACAGATGGATATGGGTGGCCCAGCCTACAAGGACCGTTCTCGGTGCTTTTTGGCTCATTTGTCTTCGGCCTATCTCCAGCAGTGGAAGTCATTCGGCTTATATGATGATAATGATGATGAAATGCGGTATCTTTATTATGAGTTTTTTTTACAATTACCAACGTAAAGGTTTACCCCCGTATTCATAAACGTCTATCAAACCTATATTAGTTAACTAGCCGCTAAAGTTCGTTTGTCCTTATATGTCACTTTGACACACGTGCTTGTGAGACAGTGACAACAGACATTTTAGTTAGCAGAAGTTTGTTAAGTTTTATGAATAAGGGGGTTATAATTTGAGTAACTGTTAGGTATAAAAACAGTAGTATTTTCGCTTTTGTTTCGTTGTCTTAAATTATCTTTCTTTCTTGTATTGTTGTAAGTACTCACATAGTTTATGCGGTCTGGTATGTGCTCAGACATTATGGTAATAAAGCGCAAGCAAACAATGCGTATTTTGTCTCAGTACCCTAAATTCAATGTATTATGCAAGCCCGTAGTAATTGGGTTCTGTAGTAATTGGGCACGATTGTGTGCACTTACGTTACCTACTAGACCTTTTCTTGTTCTTTCAATAAAGTTGTCATGTGTGATTCTGATCCGGTCTCAAATATTTCGCTAATTGTCCTAAACCTGATCATTAACGTCAAAAAAAACCATTATCGAAGATAAAATCATTTACTTATCGGAGCGGACTAACTTTTCACTTAAACTGAGCTAGGAATGCTTTGACACGTACTTCGCCTGTTTGTTAAGAAAATCGATTATCTTCTATCGCATTCTAGGAACCCGAGCTAATACAGAAAGCGCTGCAATGATGGAAACTGTACACCCAGCTAAAAGGGGGTGTTGAATCGACTCAACTCGGGATAACGTCCGTGAAAGCTTTTCAACCTAGAGCGGGAATATAATATTCTGTGCACAGTTGAAAATAGTTAAGTCCGCCGGTAAATATTTGGAGTAAACTTCATATTTCAGAGTAAAATAAAAATAATTCCAGTATTGTAGCTTAGACATCAGAATAGGACATAGGCTACCTTTTATCCGCGGGTAACATCGCAGGGCGCTGCTAGTAATGTATAATTTTCTTACAGATAATAGGTCACTCAGTAGGTCAGGGTGGGTCAGGCTGTAGTTGTACAAGATGTTGTACAACTCATTAGTAGAAAATCGTCGTTGTTTAAAGTACATCACTTTGATTAGTGCTCTTTGGGTTCGCTCTAATTCGAGGAATTTTGTCTTGGTGGCTCCACCCCAAATATGTATACAATATACTAGAATCGATTGTGCCAAATAAATATATCTTTTATTTAACAGGGTCATACCTCAGGTTTTTAAATATCCAAATTAATTTTCTAATCCTGTGCATAATTAGCTCAGTGTGTATATGCCATGTCAGTCGTTGGTCTCAATGGTAATACTGGTAGAATTTCATCTTCTGCTTAATATTATGTGCTCGTTTAAATGTTTCCCATTAGGAACAGGAGTTGTGTTGTTAGTTTCATGTCTACGTGGATACAGTGAAGGGCATACATATGTATGCATTTTTAAACCTTATTTCAATGGAACAAGGTGAAAAAATGTATACAATAATGGTGCCCTTGACTGTATATGCCCAAAAGAAAACTAAAGCCCAGCGACCTGAAGAGTGTTATTAAAAACTGTATTTTTTTTTCAATTTTATGAACTTGAACTGTGCAGCTACGTTCCTAAGATTCTGCGACTTCATCATTACCATAATTACCCACAATGTACGTCGTGTCTGGACTTCGATTGAAACAGATGTTTAAATATAGGAAAAAACGACACACTTCCAAAAGTACAAGCTTTTAACAAAAAAAAATCCTTAGCAGAAATGAATTTTTTTACTTAAACCTACCAATTTGCTGTAACGGTAAACTGGGTTTACTTTAATTTGGGGGGTCATTAATTAATGTTTTCATTTCCTCTTGAGCTGTGGGAGTTTCATTATTAGTAGGGACCTACACGTAATCTTGCTGTTCACTTGATCAAATCTACCGAATGCTAAATGATCATAGCCCCATTTTTCCATAAAGTAATATTAGTTCGCGGTATTGAGGTAAGCAATGTCCATAAAACAATTGAAATTGAGAACTTGATAGTCTATAGGTGCATTAATCTACATATCATGTAGTTTGACTGAAATTGATAAGAAAAAAAAGTAGTAAATGTGATTAAAGTGAAAGACTAGACCTATTGTTTTTTTAAGAGCTAAAAGCTGTACTTCATTCGTAAAATGATAGTGCAGGCACATATTAGGCTTAATATAAAAATTAAAAATACGTGTAAAAATATTGTTAGATAAAAAGAAATAGTGAAATTCCAGATGACTTCAAAACGCAGTACGTAACTGAGTTTGAATTAATGATAATCATGCACTTATTCAATGATAAGACGACTGACGTGTAAAGATACCGTTGCATAGTGTGTAAATTATTTATTGAAGAAATATTTTAAATCAGTTGGTTCTTATCTAACTTTTTTAGTGTTATGTAGAAGACAAGTTCATCCGAAGCGTGTCAATCTTGTCCCGCCATCTCGGTACTCCACGATTTGAACAAATAAGCTGCACTTCGCATCGGCTATAGAAAACGACGTATTTGTTTAAACTTGTGACGCTATTTCTTTGTTCTATTTTGAAATAAAGCGAGCTAGTTCTTGACAATATTTCAATAGCTCTTCAATTAATACATACAAAACCAGATTTAAATACGAGCATGTTGTTCTTTAATTATTCGGGTTTTCCAAATATTTTTAGTTTGTGAAATATTATGGTCAGTTTTGTATGAGCCCTATTTTTAGATTATAGATCGTAAGATACAGTCAATAAAGTTTTTGGCAATGATTAAATATAAAATACAATCCGTGACATCATAAAAACTAAATAAAGCAAGTCCCACACAGAATTACAGTAAGTACACATTAAAAATGAGTAACAACAAGAAAGGAAATACCATAAACTATTATTATAATTTAATTATGATAACCTTAAAACAAACGATTATTATTATAAGAATTCACATATTAAAAACCTTAAAAATGCCTATATCGCCAATAAAATTAGTATCTTATTACATTAACAAAGCCTAAGATTTAAACTCCAAAGTCGTGCACCGTAATGGTTCATGACACCTGATAATATAAGTATGAGCAACATACTTAATGCTGAAACTTTCTTTGTTCCATCCACTCACGAAAGAATGAAGGAATATAGACCATATTTTTCGAGCGCGTAATCAAATTTTATGCGGTTCTTACCAAAAAGAAAGATTTTAGTAAAATGTTGCCGAGGGCGAGGAACGTTCGCGCTTTGTTTATGTCAGTCTGTTCTGTAAGCTCAGTGACTCTTAGTAAGCTGTAATTTGGCATGGGTATACAAATCCATCACGCCAATGTAGTAAAATAAACCCTTGAATTTATCACAGCCAAGTAATAGTCCACTATTATGAAAATTTAACTAGCTGCATTTAATGTTACCAAATTCAAACTAAAATATCCCTTTTAACTTCGAGATAAAATGCAATGCATATCATAGAAAGCATGTTTCTAGATGAAAATTATCTTCCATACCAAGCTTAGCGTGGAAATGTTCCCTCGAGGGATCCGAGGAAACTGCCTACATTTCAGACAGGCAAATGCAGGAAGGTATAAAACGTTGGAAAAACATTCCACGCGTACATTTTCATGAAACATTCTTACTTTTTACGTTATTTATATTAAAAAATCATGTTTCAAATTTGTAAAATAAAAATTGATTGGGTAAAATGCAACCCAAAATGTTACTTTGTATTAATTTATATTTTTAAGATTAGATATTATGTAGTATTTGTATTTAAAATATTTATTTGATTTGATTGCGTACCTTTCGAGTACTGATAGATAGGCGTATATTGGCGCATAAGAGAAAACTGAGGATTAATTAATTAATCCCCAGTTAATCTTAATTTGACTACTGAACCCAAAAAGAAGAAGAGTATGCCGAGTTTTTACTTATTTTTCTCTCATATTTATGTGTTCAATATTTCTTAAAAGGAAACAGTTTTATGTGGCTCGTGGTTGTATCTAAACCGAATATATTGTCACCAGTAGCAGCACTTTACAGAACTCTACCAATTATTGTATCGTCAAGTAAAACATCACAAATTAATTAATTGGAGTCTATGTCTTTTAATGATACTACCACGTTACAACCATTTGTGTAGTTACCGAGTCTTGACATAAGGGGCGCGCCGCAGACAATACAAACTTGAATTAACGTTCCATTCCTTACACTCTCCCCACTTATGTTTAAATAATAAGTTTAAAATTAACACACTGCTCTAATGCTCACACTCTCCCCACTTATGTCAGACAATATGTTTAAAATCAACGTACTAACTAAAGTAACTAAATTAACATAGTTCTTCTAACTCGTCAGAGCAGAACAACATTTGATTAATGTGACTTCCATTTCAAGCCTTCTACACCTACCACTTAAGTAGTGCCTAGTGTAGATTCTTCTATTACTATTCCTTGACTCCAGGGTCTGCTATTATTTTAAAATTATTTTTAAAATCCCTCATCGTCACCTTCTGAACAATTTTAAATTTAATCTCCCTTTTCCCCTGTTCCCTTTTTGCGACCCTCTTCTTAACTATATCTAGCAGCAAATGGCCAAAGGGTTTATTGAAAGCATCCGTCAACATTAATGACTATTAAAAAACTGCTTACCCTCAGGCAGCACGTATGTTTGTTTGCTAAATAAAATATAAACCATTTTGGTGAATTTCTACCGTCGTGCTCTCACCACAATGCCATATAAAATACATATAATGCAAAACTTTGCAGGAGAGACGAAAATATCGACTAAACTAAGTACCAAAAATATGCAAACATTGCCTTAAGAACAAGAGCGTTAGAACGTATATTTATCACTTTGGTATGTACGTTATATTTATTGAACTGAGTATACGCATTGATTAATTTTTTTATGTTTCGCTGGTGCACACAAAGAATACAATCTCGTTACATTATGTTTCTGTTATGAAGTATTGAAAGTTTCATTAGATTGACTAGGTATTTACATATAGGTACATATAAGTACCTGCCCGAATACTGTTTGTATTGTAATTGACCTTAAACATGGAACGGTAATATAAAAACTTACGACTCGTGACAGAACAAGTTGGAATTGACTCAAATATGAGTACGACAAGAGTTCCAAGATAGACGAGAGTGCAAGACAAATATAAACATAAATACATAAGCCTGGAAATTTCTGTATATCGTACTAAAACGACGTAAGTGTCTGGTTATTTTCAATGACATACGTCTGTTTTCTTTAGGAAAATGGAATAAAGTTGCTGCGCGCAGCGGAAACAAATATCAACCGTAGAGTACGCTTCGACGCTGAGCCCTAAGGCTTTTATTTGTACTGCCGCTATTAACTTTGACGATTATTACCTACGCAGTTCTGACACACTTTTTGTGCCGACATGAAAAAGTTGATGAATTGAACATTTGTGTGTCCTTGAAATAAAATTTTACGCTGACTCATTTTAAATCATTGCAATCGCAACGATGAGTTCAGAATTCTATTAAAATTTTGTATAAGTTTTTGTTTTTGGGGGTGAATAATAGGCTGGTTATGCCTTAATGGCGTTATGGTAATGAAAAATGAGTCCCAAAGGATCCATTACAATATTATGCGTGTGCAAGGCCGAGTGACATACCGTTGGTCACAAAAGTGAAAAATTTATAAGCCATAACATATATTAATATGACAGGGATTTTATTTATTAGATAAGATTAGTTATACTCATAGTTACAATTGCGGCTACACGTCAAAGAAATTAACCATAAAATCTGACTTGATAAATCGGAAAATTTGGAAAATCATTTAATATTTTAATATTGATCATTACACACACAAATGGACTTATGAGCTAAGGATTAAAGGAAACTGTAACCAATATTTAATTTGGTCGTGTGATAAGGATTTTGTTTTTATTATTATCTGGGACCACATATAACGTTTACGTATCCCCGTATTATTCTGATTTGCGATTCGCTATAGCGGAAGAGTCTAAGTAATAGATTGAGTATGGTCATGATTATGTTGACTCAAGACTTAATCGAATATCCCTAGATAAGAACTTGGCCATGGCAACGACATGCATATTTACCGAGCATAAAACTTGAATATTCACTATGTTTGGTAGGCGCTGTGCTTGGCATCGCAAATTCTTGCCACGGCCAAGAACAATTATGGTATGATTTGTTGGTATAGGCTGTTGTAGTTGGGTTTGGCTGCATGCAATGTCTACAGCCTGTCTGATGAAAAGCCGATACAATAGAATATGACTACTTACGGCACCAGCACGTTGCAGGACTTTTAATGATTTGAGTATTTTCTGTGTTAATAGCAAGAAACAAATGCAGATATCTCAGTATTAAGACAGCGCTCGGGAACTACAAAAACCCTATACAACAAGAGAATGCGATGGACTTATGTATTATAAATAAAATTCGAAATCCCTCTTGTTGTCAAAACGGCTGGACCTTGGTATTCTGAGGCTGAACTTTTTATACAGGCCTTAGGAAAACCGTTTCGGGATAGGGGTTATGATCAAAGATCCGGCGCTTACCTGGTTCAACGTGTCTCATTAACTATACAGTGCGGGAACGCGGCGAGTGTATTTGTATCGTTTGAGCCAGGTACGTTAGTACTTAAGTTTAATGTTAGTTCCTTTATAATGTTTTTTTTTCCTGGTTGTTATAATCACCTATTTTATCTGATATAATTAACTAACTTAACTAATAAGCAGTGTCCAACGGTAAAGGAAAATATCCCTATTTTTCAGTCAACTTATACTTAAACAGACAGAAACTTTCATGTTATGTGATATTTCCAGTAAAAATAATCAGGTTTTATGCAGGTTTAATTGCTTGTAACCATGCTTACAGCAAGCTTTTTTACCACCAGAAAGTCTGACAATGAATGTTCGTGACGTTACAGGAAACCAATTTCAAAAGCCGGGTTTTCTTCTCGGGGCACAGGTTAATTTACGAACCGGCGGTAGTTTATTGACATGCATAGATGGGTGTAATATGCCTAAATAAAAGAATAAATAATTTTGACTTAAAATATTATTTCCATTGGTTGACCTTACGTGTCAAACTTACGATACTTATATAATCTTATGTAAGATTTATAACAAAAGGTTGCATGTACTTTTTAAAGTTTTGATTCATTTCATGTACATTGCTCGACTTCGATAAATGTTAAAAGTGAAATGTAAATTAAGTCACAGCTCGGGTATACTTTAGAAAGATTTATTGAGATATAAACCATAAATAATATCCTCCTTCGATATATGCCCTACCACGATGCTCAGAAGAATGGGACCCTTATTATTGTAATCGCAGGTCATTTGAGCGCAAAACCGATACCTATAATGGTCGGGGATTGCGGGTCTCTAGCAATATTTTCTTTCATGCCTGATCCTATAAATTGCATTGCAAAAAATTTGAAAGCGATGAAATGATTCTATTGAGACATATTCAAAGTATCATATTTAACAACACGTTGGAAAAGATACTCGATTCAATGCTTGTGAAAATGTGCTTAAATAATGGCCATAAAACAATAGCACTCAAATAAATACAGACAAAGAAAGGGATATTATACCATTAATTGTCTTTGACTACTGTAGTTTAAACGACGTTCTTTATAAAACAATATTATAGCTCCTAATTTAACCTTTTGATATATTATTCACTATTAGTAGGAGCATGAAAGTGAAACAGACGTAGAGCCGTTGACGGAATAATAGTTTGGTCTCATATTTATTCAGGACAGGTCTTTACTAAAAAGTAATGCACATAATATCGAAACACCAAATTGAAACTTAAAAATCTGCGAAGTAATTATCGAAAATCGATAATATCATCCCAATGGACTAAACAGAAACTAATTCAGGGAAGACAGAGAAAAGTTTAACAAGCAGTGGAAGAAAATACTGTCATAAAATTTTATGAACCATGACAGAACGGTTGAAGCATTCAGCTACTGACGTGACCACTAAGTTAGCACACTTAGCCTGATTGCAAACGTTAGAGAGACTTTATAAACATTTCTCATCCTTGTTTGCATAGATGCCCCATTTTGAATAAAATTTGCATCTAGAAGCAAAACCACGGCTTATGAGACGTTAACGATAAAAGTTACAAGCGATTTTTGCCGAGTTTGTATATTCATTTCTTTGCCTTGATTATGAATCATTGAAGCGAAAAGTACTATAAACGTCGGATTTTGCAAGGGAAATTTCTTTTCAAGTTGAAGTTGTTGATTTAAGTGAAATAATGATGATTTTTATTTCAACCATCTCCATGCGAAAAAAGTAATTCGCGGATTCTTAAACCCAAGTAAGTTTTACCTAGCTTTATGCTGGGTTTTATAAACATCCGTTGGACCAAATGTCAGATCAAATTTCAGTAACTCAGTACATTTTTTGACATAACAAACAGACATAAGGTCTAACGGATCTTTATAAAACCTTAGTGTAATTAATAGATACTGGAAACGGATCAATGTAAAATTAAATACGGATTTTCTTATGCGGGTCGATAAATGCAAATAAAATTCCTACAGTTTTTATCACGTTGACGATCATGATGTGAATTCGTATACTTTTGACATGAATGCATATATTGTAATTTACATCTATGAAATAAATGAATCTGAATCTGAATCTATCGTGGAAGAATACTGCAAGAACTAATAAAGAAGCGCTAGTGCTTGAACTCTGCTGAGATGGCTTATTATAAATAAACTTTAATAAGCGTTTTCTTTTAATATTTCTCGACTATTTTGTCTTCTGTCTGACAAAGGCAGGCTTATTATTAAGTCAGTAGTTTTTTTCGCTGAGGCTGAAAAAACTTGAAGTAATTTAAATCGCTTAATTCATTCAACGGGATTGCAGACTGCAGAAATGTTTATTAGAAGCACTTTTTAATAAAGTATATATCATACTATTAGAAATCTTAGTAATTAGTAATGACAAAGGCAGGCTTATTATTAAGTCAGTAGTTTTTTTCGCTGAGGCTGAAAAAACTTGAAGTAATTTAAATCGCTTAATTCATTCAACGGGATTGCAGACTGCAGAAATGTTTATTAGAAGCACTTTTTAATAAAGTATATATCATACTATTAGAAATCTTAGTAATTAAAATTACCTCTCTATTAATTATTTTGGTGGGTAGGCAAGTTATAATTGTTGTAACAGTTTAGCTGACATTTATTGAAAAGAAATGAGCTAAGTTTACAGGCAATAGATAAACACTTGGTAACGAAAAAGGCTCGAGCTAGACTGCGGTGTATCAATTCCATTATAATTGTCTCGTTTCGCTTTATCCGTATGATTGCAGAGTGACGGTTAATTAAATTGTCGCATTTCTGCTCAACTTGTCATGCGCAGTATCCGACTTAATTGTGTACTCGTATATGCTTTAGTAATTTACGGTTGAACATTAATTAATCTACCTTTATACTGAGTTTGTACGTACATATTAGTAACACCACAATAAACTTGTTTTTAATAATAGTATATATTGTTAACCAAGGGTTGAAAGTGACCCACTGCGTCCGAGATAATTTGGCGCTCGAATGAAATGAGAGCGCCAATCATTCAAGGGTGAAATGGGTGCATTCATCCGAGTTAAATACTCTACTTTTCATTTCGACTATGAGGAAAATAAATGAGAAATAAAAATAATAGTGAATGATATTATACGGATTCAGTAATAAAAACACGCGCTGCAGCAGCCGGCGCGCCCCCCCGGTGTATAAAACTTTTAAAAAATTACTTTCCACCCTAGGGTTGGAAAAGCAACTTTCAACCCGGCTATCTACTCATTAAAATCGAACTTTCCGAACAGGAGAGATGAAAATGTTATTTGTACTCATAAAGATTACACACGCGGTTACAAGTAAAAAATAAGTCACAAAACAAACAAAAATGTACCTACTGAATAAAGATATTTAATAAAAACACAAAACCAAAATATTCGATAAATTGTAGAATGAAGGTAACCTAACCGAACCTACCTAACCTGCCGTATGCCGACAAAAAAAACAACAATACGTAACAATGATATGTGGACGTTAATTACCGGGCTCGATATATGACGGATTAAAGAATACAAAATGTGATTTTATTATAAGAGGGAAATTATGTTTATTACAAGACTGACGTAAATAATACTTATTCGAGAGCAAAGAAAATGGAGCTACATATATTATGACAATCCTACACCAATACTACTCGTTTCCGTTCCTTTAAACATGTGTACATATATCAGTAATGCTGCTTCCGCTAATAGTAAAACAATTCATTACTCATTGTTAATGATTTTTATGCGTACCGTTTTTAATTTAAATACCATTTACTTAAATACCTTAGACCTAGAGTAACGTATGGATCAAATAAAAGAAAAAATAAATGTTTCATCATAGAGAGAAGTGAAGGATAACGCGGAATGCAGAACAAGCTATTACTCCACCGACAAGAGCCATATTCTTAAATATTATGATGATGATGACCGTTTACTTTGAATAATAAATATTATTATTCACCTATCTATTTGCTTTTATAAAGTGTTTGTTGCATAAAACGAATATTCAAATCAAACAAAAGAAACAAGACCAGTGATGTAGCGGTACAACTACTACAGGGAGTCAGACAATGGATGGTCGGAAATAAATTTTGGTACCAAGTGCACAAAGTTTCATCCGCCTTTAAATGGGTAAAGGCTAGTTTGGAGAGGGTTGCTTATTTTCTCTGTTTATTGTTTTTATTTTGTATAGCAAAATTGGCGTATTGCGTCATCAAATTTACGAACTTTTTAGAGTCGCCACAAAAGCTTGGAATACTACATGTATAAGTAAAAACATATAGTCTTACACAACACAATATAGTTCCATAGTAATTTCAAACTTTGTTATGTGTATAACATAGGTTACAATTGTACATAGTTGTAAAGACAAATAAATATTAAATAATGTAAGTAGAAGCATTTAGTAACGGAGCACATTACAGAAATATTTCCCTGCCTTGATTAAAATCTAGGTTCTTCACACGCAGGGGCACTATTAACTAAACTAACTGTTTGATTTTCTGCTCATATACCTCATATTTCGATTAAAAGTCATTATGGAAGTAATAAAGACTAAACACCATCGCCTTGCATACATTCAGAAAGCTATACCACTATAGTATAGATATAATTGTATGATAAGGGATGAATAAAATTATAAGGACCAAAACGGCTTAATCATTAGTGCAAATCTAGTGAAACTGTAAGTAAATTCTGCTAGAACTGTACAAAGACAGTTACGCTTTAATTCCAAAGTTACCTACCTAAAGACATCAAAGCAATGTTGACACAAAGGCAAGTGTTGATCTTGCTGTTGAGTAGTGGAGTTTTGGGAGAGATTTCCACATTCTGCGTCACATATGTACGTACGTTCAAACTTACATTGCGCTTTAACTTTTGTACCGTTTTGTATTCTATTCAATACTAGTCTATTATAAAATATTGTACGTTTTTAAGGTTTCGTACTAAACAAACCCTTATAGTTTCGCCATGCCCGTCTGTTTTCTGGAATAGAAAAAAGGGTATATCCCCTATACGTAAAGCGGGAATGTATTTTTCTCTCAAAAAACCGATGGTGTGTGAAGTTGATAGTTAGTTCGAAAAAAATTAGGTATCCGTTTTCGTTTTTATGACGATAGGAGTTTATTGGCGCTCCACCGCAGCGAACGTTGAAGGGGCTGCTTTTATGTAACTCTCCGAAAAAAATTACAAGTTTTCACTAGATAGAAACTTAGTAATGTACGTAAATCTGTAAACGGATAGCTGACTATACTTGTATACGTAGTAATGACAAAAATACCACAAATATTATGTTGTTATTTTTATGATATCTAAGAATATAATAAAGTAGCCATATACTAAAAGAAATACCGCAAAATCAGATACGATATTAAACTAAAAGGATCACCGTAAACACAAACAGAAAACAATTTAGACTTCAATAGAAATCCAACAGAATTGCTAGACAGTAAAGCTAAAGTGGCGACCTGGCGACGCATCAAGTCTAGACTCTTCCAGACATGCAACTAATTCCGATAACAGGTAGGTTAAATCTAATTTAGAAAATTATTCACTAAATTGAGTCTTATTCACCAGTTATTAAGTTTCACAACGTAGCTGTACAGATCCTGGACATGGTGTTTATTGTTTCCTAGTTAAAAAATAATCTAAGAATTTAAGTACTTAGCTACTCCGAAGAGAGTATTTTTAATAGAAAATCTGTATTCACATGGAAAGGAGACTTGGCAAAACGCCCGAGGTTGCGGTGAACCACAAACACTTATACCGTCACACGTTAAAGACATTTTGATATTTACAACTTGCATACCTGATTTTGACTATTTCGGAAGAAAATTCTCTTCTGGAGAATTTTTTTTCTAAAATGTTTTAGTGGCATGGAAATTAAAAACTAGGTAACTATCGTTTTCAAAGTTTAAACCGAAATAATTTTTAGAGGAATAGTAGTGGAAATACGGGCGAAAGGCCTTGTCGCATCTTGGTTTGTTGTATGCACATTTTAGATACGGGCTAAGAAAATTTCATGATTGAATTATTAAGTAAAATTCCTCTTCTCTGTCTTATTTATGTTTGCTGAAAAACAAACAAGTTTGGTAAAAATTACTTCTACATTCATAGTAATAACTAACTTCAAAGCTTTGTAGCTGATAAATCTTATGACTTTCAGATTTTACAGCTACTGTCGTTCATGATAAAATAGCTGACACTCGTAAAATTCCACCGATTTTTTGATACAATTTAATACAATAAATCACCACTGTATTTCAGTGTATTCGCTAATATACTGGGACTAAGCGATATATTTAAAGCAAGCAACTTTATTATAACCGGGCCGAATCCAGGCTTATCAAATAAGATATTTTAAGTTTAATAACTGCAAGTAAGCTCATAAAACCAACTAAGGTGAAAATTTAATTTGCCATACTTCGCATTGGAAACTTTTTAAGTTTGCTATGCTAGCACAACTTGCTGACAAATCGTATCTCGCGCGACTCAGTGATTCCTGTTTCACTCGAACTGTACACTTTCTAACCCGCAAGAAAGAGGAAGGTAGATTTTTCTCTACTCGCGTCGCGTCGCGGCGGTAGTTGTGCTAGCCCCCCTGGCGTCATAATAGAAAGTACACAAATATCACGTCTTCAAGGAAAGCTATCGTAACCATGACGACTCTGAAAAAGCAGGTCATAGAGACAGAGACAAAGTCCTGATTTTTTGTAATGTCGTGTCAAACATCAGGGTTCACATCACTTTTAAGTCGAGTGCTCCTTCTGTACTGTCATTTATTCTGTGGTATAAGCGAAAGAGACGGGTTTAAATGGGTACTACAGTTATAACAAACTACGCGGATTTCCACGAGGAATATTGAATGAGTGAAAGGATTTCGATCAAAATTGGATCATCAACCCCGATTGAGTTTATATCCACGGAAATGCTAATGGACTTCGCATTTTCAGTTTTTAAATCAGTTCAAATACTTTAATCTGCTTTGCTGGCATTTAATAGAGGTTTTGTTTTTTTTTTCAGCACCGTTAATAGAACGATTATTTGTAATACTTTTAGAAGCACAATCACACAAGTAGTTCACAATGTAGTTACTTGTTATAAATATTCGTTATTACATTGATTATGCATTGTGTAGTTTTAATATTTCAAAGTGTCTTTAAATCTGTTTTAGGCCTGTACAGTAAATCGGGACCAGACGGCACAGGTAAACAAAATATATCCACGCCTCATGCGAATCCTGAATGAAGTGTTGTGTTTCATGTAACATTTAGAGCATCTTATTTGGATCGTTGGTTTTATGTTTTTGGGTTACGTTTGGCTTTAAGTATCTGTTTTTACGTGTCATTTTGTGGCACGGAAATGTTTTAAGTATTGTTTATCATTCCTTGAATTCCGCTTGTCACCGTGACTTGAAAAGGACCATTGTGGACGCCCCGAGCTTGCTCTGGGTAACATCTTTTGTTCTTAATGAACCGTCGTTGATCCAGCGGATTGCAGAAGTTTTAGTTGTTACCATTATCGATTATTATTTCAAACTAAATGATCATAACAATATGGTCAATTTTAGGGTTGTGCATGGTATTTTAAATGTTATCGCATATCAATTGTATGTAAAACTGAATTTTAATATTTTTTTCAATGTATTAGGAAATAATAAGGCACGTCATTAATGAATAAAACATCCACATAACTCTCGATTCCTGGTAAGGTAAAGTAGTTGACGTGTAAAGTAGTTTTTAGACAAACTTATATTCCTTCAATACATATAGAGAGCAATTTTATATCATTAATTTGTCTATTATCCTTATCATATTCCTAGCTAGTTTTGCCGGTTGTTCCTTAATTAAACTAGGCCTAGTTGGGATTGGACCTTTCCTCACGATGGTTTTCTTCAAAGCCACTGTTAAATATCCCATGACACTTCGTAAATATTTTTTTGTAAAACCCAGTTGTACGAGTGAACATCGCTTGACTTACCGCTCCTCTACTATGGCTTACGTATCTTTAAGAGTCAGCCCGACCCCTACTCTTCTATACGTATCTGACCCGAGTCAGTCTGAGTCAGGTCGCGCCTAGAAAAGTTTCTTGCTGGACTGTTCTCACCTAGGCTAAGTTGAATGACCCAGCAATAAAACTCCCAGTAGCTCGGTGCCACTCACACCTCAGATTCGGTTGAAACCGCTCAACCAATCTCACTGGAGCGCAAATTATAGTATTTCAGTGTTCAAAACCTCCCGCGTGGTCGTGTCGGAGGTTTCCCTTGGATTTTCCCCAGGCTAGTCTCCAACCGCACACTCCTATTGCTTTATTGAGTCCGGCTTATAAAGCCACAGTCAGGTTAAAAAAAACGTATCCTTAATCATCCCATTTATTACCCACAACAAGCCTATTCATAGCGCATTTAAACGTATTTATATTTTTCATCTAAAAATAAACGCCATTACCATAATGCTCCCAAAGTACGAGATAAGGTATCTAATACAGAAAATAACTAGAGCTTTATGTGATAAATATTTATGGAAAAATAGCTTTTCACGACGCAACGCGTTCATGTCATGTTCGTACTTTACGTGTTTCCTTTAGCTTATATGTGTACCCGGGGCATGTTTACGTATTTATCGCTTGTTATATTATTAGAATAGACATAACGGTGACTTTAATGTTCAATGTTTATCCTTTAGACCTTAGGTGAATGTCATCGAGAAGTTTGATGTTGTATATTTAGTCAAAATGTTCATCAAAATCCTGAAATTTTATGGGTCGGTACCTATTAATAAACGACTATTACACATTGTTACATATCTTACTTGAAATATTTAATTAAAAATCTAACAGATATGATTTTTAATCTATTACCGGTTCATTGATCGTAATCATAATATAATTTAACAAGTTTAGCCGAGTCTTATCACACACATCAGAATACCTATATTTAAATTGTATGATGTCAACATGCCTGCCTACCTATTTTGAAAATTTCTTATGAAATTATATTGAAACCCAAACAAAACTCATTTGCCTTATGGCTTATGGGATTAAAAAAATCAAGTCAAATAAATCAGTCCTTACTAGAATAATTATTAAAAGTACTTTTTTTTCACCTTTCCATACAGGTTCCATAGACAGTGTACCCGTTATTTTTGCTAGTGAGTATATTAAAAAAATTGTACATCCGGACGTAGCTTACAATATCTGAATTTATATAAGTATTCATTTTTTAATTAAACTAAATAGACTCTTAGTTGTTTAAAATGTTTAAAACTACAGTAACGACAAATTATGATATAATTATTTATTTTGGCAAAGGACTTTCTTGCCTACTCACTGTATACAATTGTTCAACTGTATTTTCTCTGAATGTAGTTTGAGGTACTTGGTACCGGCAAACATAAGATGTAGCGGCGTAGCCTCAATAACATCTTATTCATATACTTGAGGGGCTTCGCAGGTGTCACCGCGTTCCCAATAGGCTCAAGCTAATAAAACATTGTCTTGTATTCTCAAATTCAATAAGGTACGGGTAGAGTAAAAAAAAATGCTTCGAAGCGAAAAGTCGGTGTGAGTATAGCGTGTAACACATGTGCGTGATCGCGACAACAGTGACACATATAGTCCCTATTCGTCCCGGTACCGCCGCACACCGGGGACCCAGGTCGGGCCTAGCTGAGTTTCTTGCTGGACTCTTCTCAGCTAGGCTAGGTTTAGTGAACCAGCGACAAAACTCCCAGTAGCTCGATTCCACTCACACCTCAGATTCGGTTGAAACCGCTCAACCAATCTCACTGGAGCGCAAACTCTTAGAGTATTCCAGTGTTCCAAACCACACGCGTGGTCGTGCCGGAGGTTTTCCCCTGGATTTTCCCCAGGCTACTCTCCAACCGCGCACTCCTATCGCTTTATTGGGCCCGGCCTATAAAGCCACAGTCAGGTTCAAAAAAAAAAAACATGTGCGTGTATAGGTCTTATTTAAAAAAAAAACAATAACATAGAAAAAATAATTAAAACTAACGGCTAGAATTATTACTATATTAATATTAATTATGAATAATAAAATAATATATCATTATTCGAAATTTCACATTGAAGGACTTCATTTAAAAATAAGTAAATAGCAAAACGTAAGCACAGGCGCAATACACAAAACACCTCATATCAAAAAAGAAATGTTTTTATCGAAGTCGATTAAAAAGGAAAAACTTCGTAAGAGACATTTAGCATTTCAAGTGGTTTTTGAATGGTTTTACTAACCGTGGGTATTGACTATCAATACCAACTATCCAGAGAACGGTACGACACGGCTGTCCTTTAAGGCTCAAAGGGATTGACACTTTGCCTCAACTTCCCCGTCTACCGTAGACTTATTCTGTAAACTTCAAAGAGGGGACATTATTATTTGACATCATCGGGGAATAAATTATATTTAACGAAAATCGCTACCGTGAAATGGGATATATTGAAACAGTATTACGTAGGCACTCGTTTTCCTTGTGTACTGGCATGAGTCAATAACGGTATTTTTACAAAGTAGAACTTGTTAACTAGTGGCGCTGTGAGCTTTACACCTCCCGTTTTTTTAACCAAAAACTGACTCAAGAAAAAATCTACATAATTATTGAACCTCAGCTCATAAAATTTCACTCGGATTGGTTCAGAAATGCGATACAACGTCAGTGATTTTTTTTTTAATTTTACAAAATTTCTCGAGAATCGGTTGAGAAACGCTACCTGTAGCGGAGAACAACCAGAAATCCGCTTGATATACGAAAGCATTTTTGTCGAAGTTGAAGCAGAGACCTTCGTCTCACTCGGTCAATTAAGCTATAGACTATCCAGCGGTCAAATAATAATGTCACGTGTGTTTTGTTAGTATTCAAACTACAATATAAACAGCGTTCAACAGGAATTTCTATAGCCTACAAAAAGTGTGAACTTTTTTCATGTGACAGCATTGCACCTTATTTTCTACTGACTAGAGGATGTGAACCAGTGTGTTGGCTATTGCTCATGGGTCAGGATGTGAAACAAGCTTTGAATTCAATTGCGTTAGAAACTATTACGAATTGTTAACTTTAAATTGTCCATTAATATCGTATCTTAAAGTCAGGTGTTTGAAGACTTTATTAGCGGAGTGAAAATTAAAGCCCGTAAGTGAACTATATTACACTTTCTATAGCTCCCAAAATATTACTTATAAAATATTGACGATTCCAACAAACTGATTAAACGATAAGATGCTTTTAAGCGACAAAGTCAGCTTTTGCTTTTATTGTGTATAGTAGAAAATGTAAGCGGGAAATATCCGTATAAAAGTGATGTTTGAGATGATATTGCTGAAAAATAAAAAATAAAACTAAGTTTTTGTGTTTCTAGACCGCAATAACCGTATACAAGTTGTTAATGGAGAGCAAATATCAAGACATGTGTGTATTCACAGATATAATAGCCTAAACATATAACCGTTTTAAACTGACAATTGATACGGATACACAATCTTAATAACGCCGTAACACTGAACCATTATCACCGAAAAACACTTCTATGTCATGAAAAGAAAATTCAAATGGGGCACCATATTTGAATAATGTGACTACAATTTAGGAGCGTTTTCTATGTAGATTCTATGCATACATTGTAGAAATATAGCAAAATTGCTCTAACGTTTTGTATCCATTATATTGTAGTTCGCCAGGTGTGGGGAAAGCACTCACAACTTTACATATTTTTAGGAGTTCAGATCCACTTATAGCGACCTTTGGCTTAGAAAAGGGTCCGGAAATGTCGAAGCGATTCATAAGACGGCATACTTTCAACAATATTGCGAATACAGAAGAAATGTCTTTAATAGGTACCTAGAAGTGTCATTTTAATTTCATTTGAATATTTGTGGTGTATTTACGATATAATTATGCATTTCCTGTAAATAATGAAAACCACAAAATACATAATTGGGATTGGGACAACTTTGTCTGATACGTTACTTCGGTTCGGTGCTTGTGGAAGCGAACTTTACGAAATAAGTGACGAACAGAATTATACTCGTATCTGATTGACTAAGGAACTATGGCAAGTGAAAGACATCTTCGGCCCACTTTACAAAATTCGCTAAAAATCTAAAGTATGAAACGTAATAATAAAATACATTTAATGACGTCTTGTTGAAAGGCCCAATAACTGAATATCGCCTTATTACTTATACAGACGAAACCATCAAGTCTCCTCCATAGCGGACACAGCCCATAAATACGTTATTATCGGAAGTTTGTTTAAAGTCCGATGACACGGAAATGTCTGAATAGTTTCTTTGTCTGTAAACAAGGGGTTGACAACCTTCAAATTGCGTAGAGCGTCTGAGAAGTTCAAAAGGGTTCTTGTCGTTAACTGTATTAGCGCTATGGAAGTGAAGTTATTAAACATTCATTTCCAGTTAATGCGATATCTAAAATTTATAGTTATAGGTATCACAATAAATAGTTTTAAAGTCTCCGGTTCCGAGTTTCAAAACGGACTAAGAAATAATTCAAACTATTCCATTATATTTTAGGTAATTTAAGCGGGAGTCCTTAGATATCTGTTTTCAATTGCAAGAATAATCTCTTGTGAAACATATTCCAAGCTCTTAAATATATTATACGGACATAATGGAACAAGGAACGAGATTGTTGTATGGAAGTTTAAATGCGTTTTATTCTCAGAAACGTAATTTACAAAGTGATTCTGTTCAGCAGTTTTCTATTTTAATAATTCATTTTGAGAGCCAGTAGAAAGTGAAAATACAGCTTTATTTTTAGATTACTTATTCTGAATTTTGTCATGACTCCATAGAGGGAGAATTTGAATGAAATAAAAGAAATACATATTCATCTCCTGATTTGAAATTCGATCATGCGTCTCGACGTAAACAAGATTATTTTAAAGAAATCTGTAGCAAACCTTCACAACAGACTCGTTTAATTTGTGTTAATATATTATCAAATCAATAACTTTACAGGTATTATTATCTGTACCTTGAATTTACTTGTGGACAGAGTTTTTTGCACAGACAATTGAACAAACCTAATCTAAATAGTATTCAAACCTTTACCAATGCTATTGAAAAACCATATATCACACTGTCAGCCAGCAAATGGCGTTCTAAAAATCCCGTAGCAAAACTGTCTTTATCTATTCAACTAAAAAACCATTCTTTCAACCAATGAAAGCGCACCCCAATTCCGTTCGGAAAAGTGGAACGAGTGACGGTTGACCGATTAATTATTCCACTTCCACTAGCGAAGCGCGGTGCCGACGATCGTCGTCTGCCACACGCGACCCACATCGATTGCCGATAGTGTTACGTAACTCAGAGTTCTCACGAGAATCTTGAAATCGTCGGAGAATCGACGATCCGGATTTATGAGAATTTCTTAACTACTCGGAGCGCGGCGTCCCGTTTATTCGCAATTAGACTTGATGAAAAAAACAATGAAATTCTGTTAAATCCTCGCTAGTTCCTACCCTAGGGCAGTGGGATTAATTGCATTTTCAGTGTACGTTCGCTGGTCGGTTCTGTTTTATGATCTTTCAGTAGTCTTGGTAACATTATTTTACTATTTTGTAAATTAAACCCTTTCATACGTTACCGCTCAATTATTGGTTTGTTCTTCTTAATTTTGAAATCAATAGAAACCATTAAATTGCGCACAGTACACAAATTATTGATAACAAACTGTTGCCTGTGCCATGAAACGATCCGTTATATAATGATAGCTATTAAATTATCTCAACGAGGGTGAGATGCTCAGGAAGGTAAGACTAAAACCTATTAAACGAGTCATTACACGTAGAAGGATCGAGGTAATTACATGTCTTGAATACTGTATAAGTATAAAGCCTTACTCCAATGTTCACCGCGTACAAAAAAAAAAACAAAAAAAAGATAACAAAAAAAGAAGGTAAAGAAGGGACCAAGCGTAAATTTGACATGTCACGTAACTAACTAACTAAGAGAACCGCCATTCACATGTAAATATTTCAATCCTATCGACAACCTATTTTGGTAAACACACTTGACTTTGCGCTAATTCTAAAATTAGCGTATTAAGGCAAGGCCATTCCATTGCATATGATCTCCTCTAACACGCGTGAGTTTGCAATTAACCATCGCGCTCTCAACGGAAGCTCTGCGCGTAATTTCGTAAATATTTAGTACATTTAATTGATTTTTGGTACACTGAATCACTTATGAAAATTTATCCGGTTATTTTGTTAGAACAATAAAAAAGCTATCCTTCTTGTAAAAAAAAACATTATTGTTGTTGATTATTACGAAATCTGCAGCATGTTTCTTCGTTTCTTTTTCAGTCCACAGTAATTTTTGTATACTGTGGCCTTGCCTTAACCAAGACTATTCACAAATTAAACCACATGTACACGCCTGGTTTGAATATGGAGAAAAGGTGATATTATAGTAGGTTGTTAGCCAATTGCCTATATAGAACCCACTTTAATCCTATTCTCATAATCGACTTACGATACCCACGGGAAGAACACGGCAGCTCTATTCTAGTCCGACACCACAAGACGAATCATAGCAATACTACCTATGTAAAAAAATTTATTATATTAAATCTATAAGCATAAAGAAATCATATATAACTTTTCAAATTCAGTTTGAGCCATACTAAAATGGTTTTAATATTGGCTAAACCTAACCTCCAGTAGCTCAAAGCAACACACTTACGGTAGTTTAGCTCAACTTTACTTTGATCAAGACAAGCTAACGAAGATAGTAGTTAACTAGAAACCGCGATAGACACCATCTAGTTCAATTTTGGCTTACCAGCTCGTGTAGGGGCTCGTTAGGCTCAATAGGAGATATATACAGTTTCATGATTGAGATAATATTACGTGTACCAGGAGCATTTTTGGTTTTGGAACGTTAAAAATAAGTAATATCATCATGTATTTACTAGACTATATTAATATTAAGATCCATGGAATATACAAGGTAGAGTAAGTATAACAATAAGCCTAGCAATCCAAAGAGGAAACGCTGCCAGCCTTCTGGGCACTATAGCCAGTGATGGGGACTTGGGGGGCATCTTCTTTTTATAGTTTAGTTAGTTTAATTAGGTTAATGATATATTATTCAACTTTATTTTTTAATTGTGTTTTTTATGCTTGTTTCAAGTTATAGATAAATTTAAAAGTATAACAAATAATTAATATATATTGTTAGACAATATTAAACTAATTAACCAACTCCCAAACTAAGTAAGACTTGTATTATGGGTACTTGATGACGATATACATGCTTAAATCTCTTCGGGATTCGAATCCAGGTCTCTACTAGGTGGGTTGGTAATGATCAATTTGGCCAAAGTGGTCGACAAGACAAAGGACCTTCTTAAAGAATAAAATCTGAATAAACAAGTTATTTGTTGTAAACTTTGAATAATGCAGTAGTCGTTGACTTTAAATTTCAACATTTAAATAGATAGTGTACATAGCGTACGCTCTCGGAGAAGCAATTGAAATGTATTTTTCTCTATTGTAATCCTCAGCTTTAGGAGACACGCGAACAGCGAATTTAAGGCGAACAGAGCTCAGACCTGTCGTGAAGCCGCGTATATTCCTTTCCTATCCGAAAAATGGTGCTTGCAAGTAAATGTCACGTCGGCTTACATTACCCCTTTTTACGAACAGGTTCAAATCCACGGTATAAGCCAAGATTTCTTAGATACTAGATTTACGTACCTACTCACGTAATAAATCGTTTGACGATGGAAGGAGGCAAAGGCTCAGGTAACCAGAGTTTTTAACAATGCTTGTCCATTTGACCACCTTGACATGGAACTAAAAGGATCAATAAATTTTTAGCATTCCAAACGAAATGTCATTTGAATTCTTATTCAAATGAGAAAAAGTACTTCTTATCTTCTTAGATAAGAAGTATTTTTTGTCATAAGAAAAATTATGAAACTTATCATGCACGTATTTCGGACAATTTAAAAGTGTCTGTTGATAATTCCTAATGCTCGTTCAAAAAGTAATGAAATAAACCTGTGTATAACTGAAATAAGACTAAAGCAGTAAATAGATATCGAAATCGGATCACATCAAATACCTGATATAAATTTGCCTGTACCTATAATCAAAATGACCAGCAACAAATGATTCAAAATGATTAACATAATGTTCATTATCACAAACTACGAACAGACGTGTGGTGAAATATGTCAATGACACTGCATTATTGTACGTATTTGGATCTACATGGATCTACATAGATACCTACTGCCATAATTCTAGTGGACTGTCTATGAACAATTTGTATCTGTACTACGAGCCGTGAGTCCGCTGGCATCTTGGTCATTCACAAGCTGATTTACAAAAGTGAATATTTTTGAAAACTTGTTTAAACTGAAACAAATCGTGTAGTATACACGGAAGTCTTAAATAACTAAAATGTACGAGTAGTATGCAAAAGTCTCTCTTTGTAGTCGTTCCTTCATGACTGAAGATCGTGATCATCTGCAGTCTTGCTGGACAGCACGACTTGCTTCCAACGGCTTCTGTTGGTGGCCATCTACACCACATCGTAGAACTTGCTGGTCTTATCCTTGATTTGGTCGGTCCATCGCGTCGGAGATCTACCACGGGCGCGTTTCCCTTCCACGTGCAAAAGTAAAGCACAACAATACATAGCTGTTGTTTGATCGAAAGAAAAAAATTAAAACAGATTTGTATTTAGTAGCTGTAATGATAAAATTACAAATAGTACGAAATCAGAACTAGTCGAAGTGATAGTCATCATGAAATATTGATCAGCGCGTGTTCTGGAGCGACTAGCCCTAGAAGCGAGAAAAGTGTCGACTGGTTGATATAACAAATGTCGTCTGATGTCGCTTGTTTTTTTTATGAATGACTGAACAGCGATTGGCCTTAGTCTCGTCTGATGGAAACTGCTGGACTATAATCCCTATTTATATTTAAAAAAAAAAACATTTTACTACAAAGCGATTAATAGTTGAAAATGATTTAATGTGTTATGTTTTATTGATAAGTAAGTACATTAATTTGCCGCTCACGCCGACTCGACTGTCGTTTGTAACGTATTATCGCATTGAACACCAGCCAATACAAGCATATTACTCTATAAATATTGTATAATTTGTAATAGGAGATAACGGCTGAGGTCAAAACCCGATAAAATCCTGTCTGATAGAAACACAGACTAACAGGATCCAAAGTTTAATTTGATGTTGTTAACTTTTATGGTCATCGGGAAAACCGTCTTCTATTTACATTTAAATCTGATATTTATCTTTGTCTGCCGTCCTCGTTGTCCCAAGTTTAAACTCTAAGCAAGAAATATTAATAATTTGACATCTAAACGTTCGTTTTTTTTCTATTTCAAAATTATAACTAAGGTTAAACAGTTTTGTTACAGAAGCAGAAAATGATTCTGCCTTACCGATAAACGAACTGTGAAAACCTAGCAATTAATTCATACCACTTTATTTACATTTTGCCGCTGAATGACCGGCGAGACAGACAAAGGACATAAATTATAACATCACTCAACCAAAAAATGACCATATACGTTCGGCATAAAGTCTATTTCGGTGTAATCGCACTGCCTTTATAGTTTTTTCTTTGTTTGTATCGAGGGAGAAAGTTTCATTGGGGTGGGGCTTTTGTGTAATAAAACGAATGCTTTCCTGTGTCCGGACGCGTCGATGTCGATGCGTGCTGTGAAAATATTCGTCGTTGCAGTGACGTGAGGAATTTCGGATCTCGGCCTTCAGCTGTTTCGCATTTGAATACCTAATACACTTGAATATAAGGAAACGCATTTGTTACACCATATTTTAAATCATGATACCACGCACGATATAATATCATGCTGATCGATTACGATACAACTTAAAACAAGTATAACTAACTTAAGAGTATTAACTCAGTACCCTATGTGAGCCTTCCGACTTAACAATGAGTTACATTGAGTAGTTTGTCGAAGTAGGAAATTATTTAAACTTAATTTGTCTATTGAGCCAGTATATAAACAGATTTTAAAGATTCAGACATATCTTTCTTTCATATATATTGGTATAAATATGTGAGTTAGTCTTTTACCCGCGACTTTACATTTTTCATAAAAATATCATAATTTTTCAGGGTGAAAATATATTAGACAGATAAAGTCATAGCCATACTCACATGTTTAACAATGAAAATTATGAAAACGTCTATAATTTTTAAAACATACAACAAAATAAAATTATCGTGTCTGGGATACAGCGTGACATTATTATTTACACTCTGAACTTATAATACAGGTATTAGGGGTTTATGTTTAGTTCACGAACACTCAAAACAGAGGATTATAGTTTGGGTTAGTTATGATGGGTAAGGTAATAAAATAACAGGATCTATTTAACAGTAAACTGATTAAATTTCCCATCAAAAACTAAATGCGCTAACCAACCCAAAGCTTTCTGATGAAGTAAATATATAATGTAGGCAGTAGTTTACTCTGTACGGCAAAAATAAACATATTAGCTTCCTGAAACTCGCTTCCAGGAACAGCTAGACACCAGATAACTAGCTTCCAGTGTACCTACTTTGATGTGGTTATATTTCTTTCGCTAATTTCAATTTGGCAAGTTACACTTCAAGCAGAGCACGATTGACAAACGCCAATAGACAGTATGGCGACTTACTTACTGCTTAGTTTCTGACTCAAATATGTTATATTGATTGCTTAATTGTAGAAATATTCTGACTAGTCGCCGATTAGTCGGGAAAGCCGACTGTCTGGTCACATTTATAGTCGGCGATTATTCGGCAAAAGAGACCGACTATTCGGCACTTAATGATTTACTGCAAAATAATAATAATGCTACTAATATTTACTTCTAGTTTCATATTTTTAAGTATAAAGATACTATACGTCATTCAGCCGGAAGACATCCACTGCTGGATATAGGCCTCCCCCAAGGAGCGCCACAGCACACGGTCGCGAGCCACCCGCATCCAGCGACTCGCCGCTGCCTTGATCAAGTCATCAGTCCACCTAGTGGGATAAAGATACTATACAACAATAAATAATCATCTTAGGACTAAGAACTTTTTTGTTTTGATCATAGACTAATTTTATTATTTTATGAGCAGAGATGTACCGATTGGTCGGGAAAGCCGACCAGTCGGTACATCTCTAGTGCGGCCACATTTGTAGTTGGCGATTAGTCGGCCACCTCAGCACCGATTAGTCAGCTAGTCGGCTGGTCAGCAAAATCCACACTCGGCCCATCTCTACTTTATTGCTTTCCGTATCATCCAAATCTTTATATAATACTGATAGTACCAATGACCGTGATGATACTTTGTATGTTGCTTTTCAATCACATCTCTTTGATAATATTTGGTTTTGAAATGATTATAATAATTGACTGATTTTCTAAAATTGTAAATTTACGTTTTGACATGTATTGTGTGATGACCCTTGTTTTATTTGAAAAATAAAAGTTTGATTTTGATATGGATTTCGTGGAGGTCTAGGTGCCAAATTTCCACCAACCATATTAAATACAAATAGTATTCTACAAAAATAAGATGTAATATAATATAAATATTAATGCGGATCCCCACACTAGACATTGCCTATCCCCTAGGGAGAATCATCATTCAATCCATCTTTTTATGTTATAGCCCCATCAATTTTAATCATCACTAATTTGATTGGTGGATTGGACAGCCTCTCTAGTACTGCTAAATGACATAATGGTTCAATGTAATCCTAATTAGAGACATGATAGATTAGGAGAGAATGATTAGATAACTAGCTTCCAGTATACCTACTTTGATGTGGTTATATTTCCTTCGCTAATTTCTGATACGGCACGACAGCTTCTTCTTAAACATCTTAGAGGGCAAAATTGAAGGCAGGAAAGGAAGAGGAAGACCTAGACTGACTTACTTTAACCAAGTGAGGGAGGAGGTTGCCGAGTCGTATGGGGAAGCAAGAAACTGGCAATGAATAGAGAAGAGTGGCGGTTACTCCACCGACAAGAGCGAAGCTCTTAAGTTTTGATGATGATGATTAGATAACGTAGGTTACTGGTTTAATGTGTCGGTAAACGAATTATTTGTCGGCAGTTGGAGAAAGTCATATCTAGACAATAATGGTAACGTTGGCGCTGTGAGGTTTTTCTCCATAGTACGGTGATTTAAAAACCGGAAAGAGTCGCGTACTGGAAGAGAGACCTTTTTTTAACAGAATCTAATTGTTGCTCCATATTTCCACAATTATCTAATTACTAGCGACCCGCCCCGGCTTCGCACGGGTGAACTATTTAATGGATGTTATTATACATATAAACCTTGCTCTTCAATCACTCTATCTATTAAAAAAAACTGCATCAAAATCCGTTGCGTAGTTTTAAAGATTTAAGCATACATAGGGATATAGGGACAGAGAAAGCGACTTTGTTTTATACTATGTAGTGATTAGATGGTTGTGGAAATATGGAGCCAGGTCTCCCTTACAGATACAGAATAAAACCCTATGCTCAGCAAGGGGCGGTTACCTTCTTCTTATTATATTTACTAATGATAATTACTTAAGCCAACCAAGCAACCACCAACCCAACCAACTGGTTATGGGCTGGCACTTTAGTCATGTAATAAAATGTGATTTCATAACAAAACGTAATATCGAACGTTGGTGACGTTATATCTTTTATTTTGCTTCACGCGAGTTAGCTCCCAAGTATTATAGCATAAGCTTAAAAAAACTTTGTTAGGTATAGAAAATAAAAAGGAGGTTTTAAAAAACCTGCCTTTAGAGCCACGCTATTATTTTCTACACACTTTTACCAAGTAAAAAAGATTGGAAGTTGTTGAAAAATCACTGTGCTTATCCTAAGAAATACTTTTAGCAAGTAAAATATAGGAAGTTGTAGAAAAATCACTGTCCATATTCTATTGTAAATTATACTTTCTGATAATATCATATATTTGGATGTTTGTTACTCAATCACGTAAAAACGGCTGAACGGATTATGATTGGTATACAATATGTTTATAGACTGGATTAACATAATGAATACTTTTTATTTCGAAAATTATCCCTCGACGGTATGAAATAGGGAGTGGGCAAAAAAAAATCAAATGGTTTATTGTGAACTAAGGGTAGATTCATCTTGAAACTATCAACTATAATCCGGACTAAGCCTGGCATAAACAAATATTCCCTCTTGCTCTCACTGTAATGGACATTTGTTATCGTTTTGTTTTATACACGTCAAACTAAATCCGACATCGACGATTAATCTGTCGAGGTGAATTCAATTTTCATTCTGAAGAGCAAAAAACCGAGATTGTTTTTTTTTTAACAGGTTTTGTGTTCGGATATACGAGTACGCCCATGATTTATAACTAAAGTAACAATTTTACTGCGTTTTTTAGTTCAGTGAAACCGACGCAACATTTTCTGTTAAATCATGACAGTGACAGAATGGCTTTTCACATTTGCATTTTCACTTAGTGTTTAATCAAAAAACGTCCATTTTGCTAAAAATTGGTGTAAAATTCCTTAATGTGGTTTATAAAATATTCGACATACCGTGCATTCGTTATTAAAATTATTATACATTCAAAATACGACCGAGCAGCAGAAGAATTAAGATCCTCCTTCACTCTACTAGTCATATCTTGCGATGGAGCCCTAGGGAAGGATACAACAGCTTCTTGATATAAACTGCATCAAAATTAAATGAGAATAGGGAAAAGCGTAGTCGCAAATAATCTACTGGCTGAAAGTTAATGTTAAATTTCAATAATAAGAGCTGTTTCCGTTAGGATGAGAGGCACGAGACGACATATCACTTGACTGTCAAGACGGAGCGGGAATCCTCTGAAGCCCGCGCACCCTGTATCTACATATTATATATGTCGCTAAGCGGTGATTTGAGCAAATCACCGATGCCCGGCGTTGCGAAAAAGCAAGCATTGCTACTTTCACAAATAACTGTACCTATTTACAAACGCTGTATCTAGTGTGTGTTCTTTTTTCCGTTACCGTTTCAATCGAGTATGGGAACGTAATTTCCAATTTCCTGAAGTCAAGATAACCTTCCTCATAATTATTTAGAGCAACTGAACTCTTACTGAACTTACGAATATAGTTACACCCTTGTTAGAACGAAATCTATATCTGTGGGTTATAACGCAATACATATAACCCCGTTTTTTAGCTTAGAATTTTAACGCTTATATTCGCCCACGTTTTGTTGTTTCTATGGGATATCAGGCAGTCTATGATGGTCACGTTTGCACCTGTCATTTTCTGATATCACTCGTTAGAAAGTGACAGATGCTATATATTGTCGTTTATCACGTGATAACTGCGACCATAATACGGGGTCAGGGGATATTATTCTATGATAATTTCACTTACTCCAGTAGCTTATCACGTTTCACATATGGCACGTCGTATTTTTTCCTCAGAGAACAGTTATGTTCCGTGATTTTCCTTCTTCGAGATTGATTTCCTTGATGCAAAGTCGGGTCTCATTATTTTTCTCGTACTCCACTAACACGACATTTCTCCTAGTTGCCAGCACAAAAAGTGGATTAAAATAAAACTATATGAGTACATTTTGCAGCTTGGCGGTCCAGCTTTGGCCTACCTCACCGCAGAGCGAATTCACTCCGAAAATCAGCAAGCTTCGGAATGCTGTGGGATTTTTTTGCTGAGTCAGTTGGCTTGCCTTTCGCCACAATGAGCCGAAAAACAGTTTCATACGTGCCCGATGTCGGAAGTAATAAAAATCTGAACGTTATTAACGTGTTTTCGGCTTTCATAACTTTTCTCAATATACGGAAATAATGTTAACAATGAAATCCCTCGAACAAAATATGTTATTCAATACTCATGATTCATATTCGTTTTACAAACTTCCAGTGGTGGTATTCCATCCATAATATTCGACAGAAGGGATATATTTTATGATGCCTTTAGTTCGGAATTTGAAAGGCAGAGACATGTCAACTGCCTAATATCGCATGTCAGTATGCGGAAAGAATGTCCTAAAATAGTAAAGTATAAAAGAAACAAAAAACGATCAAGTCATTTTCGCACAACGTAACTACGTAGGTAACAAAATAATTAACTTAATAATCTATTAATATAGCATAACGTTTCAGTAATTATATGACTATAAACTAAAAATTAAAATGAGTCCCTGTAGTAAGGTACCATTGATGCTGGTAGTGTTTCCTAGTTGATTTCCAATCAATGATTCGATAAAAAAAATTGAAACAGGACTACAACCTCCAAAATATTTTTTCATTACTCGTTATCAAAGACCAACTTTGTGTTGTAAATGATTAATAGGTATGAGATTAATAAATATCTACCCGCGAGGCAGTGTAGATCCAGGTAACAATAGCAAGTCAGATAATGCGTGCGCTATCTCACAATCCAGCTCTGAGTAATGAGGTAACTTCAATACTATCTGATGAACACAATGATATTGTTTCTGCTTGGGCATGGAAAAGTTAGCCTAGTTTGGTGGCATTTGTAAAGAGGTACGTATATTAGTATTTCCTGTATATGACTGGTTTTTCAGTGTTCCCTACCAAAATTGGTTCAATGCGACACCTATAATATTACTCGGTATCTGTCTGTCTATCACAGGTATTTTTCTCAAAGATCGTTTGCCATAGGAAGATATGAAAAATGATGACTCAATTACATAACTGACGCCAAAGAGACGTAAACAGGGACCGATACTGGTATTTTTAAAAAACCCTGAATTTGCCCAATATTTCGGATTATTTTTTGCACTTTACGTAGGGCTGGAATCATGTATTTAGGTAACAACGTCGTATAATAATACGTTATTATTTCGTTTTTAATGGGACAATCTAATAAGATTGTCCCATTAAAAACGAAATAATGAACCGGTGACCGTAATAATACCGGTATTTTTCTATGGAGAAAATACCGGAATCCGATCCCTGGACGTAAACCCTATCTTAAGGGGTAAACAGGGGTCAAGCAATTATAATTTCACGCTTTAAGGATCGTGTGGGATATTATTTCTATTAATTAAAATGTACACGCTATACACCCCATATATCCTTAAATAAATGTACACCTACATACAAACACAAAACTGTTATTGTCATAGGAAGTCAATGATCACACTGGATTCATAGTGAATTGAACTTTTGAGTAGCAGTGTTTATGTTAAGAGGATGCCTCGATTCTGTAAACCGAGCCCACCAGTTTAAGCGACACGCTTACTTATTACGGGAAAGTACTAACATTTCTTAAGGGTTTTAGCAGAATAAACTAAAAAAGATTAAATATCTTTGTTAGGTAAATAGGTATCCCCAAAATCTACCGTTACAGTGGGTCCACACGAAATCCCGATACGTAACGTACTGCGCAATGCAAGTCGGTTCAACTTCCCACATATCACCGACTTCACTACGCACCACGTCTGTCGCATGAATAAACAAAGTAGTCCGTACTGATTTAAAATTAAAACATACGTACCTATAAGTTATTGCTTTATCACTAATGTAACGCTATGCGTAAGTAGAGATCGCTTTTTAGCGATAAGACCGCCTGGTGTTTACCATCAACATGTTTAATTTTAATCTTGTTTTCAATGTATTTCTTGGTGAACAATAAAGAATATTTGTATTGTATTGTATTGTAACGTATCGTTTTTCGTGCTACCCTAATTTAAGCTAGCATTACTTACTTTATATGGTTCAGTAACACCTGAAACGAATTCAGCCAATAAAAAACAAACAAAATTTGCTCAAGCGTATCGAAACTGTAGTTTAACAGCTTTCGCACATGTGACTGCAGAATACTAAAAATCTAACGTATTTTCTGTGGATTTCTTTTATTAAAAAGAGGGAAGTTAAACCAGATGTACTAAGCTGTGATGGTTCATAGTATAGTGTCTTACCTACCTTGCAGGCAATAGGGAACTTAGGGGTTAACATTTGCTTGCCAATTGCATATAGTTCTATAGTTTGTTGATACTTAATTCCCTCAGCATGGTAAAAAGTAAGTTTGACGTATTATTTGTTGATTACAATAGCAAGTTAGGTACTGAGAATGTTCAACTTTGTAGCATTTCTGAGAAAATATTAGTACAGTACGTCTATCTTAATGATAAATGATTCTAGATATCTTAAAATCTGTCGGTTGTTTGGAACATAACCGATTCGTTTATGATTTCTCTCAGAGTTGATTAAGTTATTAATTATTTCATTTTATTTAATCTGCACCATAAAAAGTCCATGTATATATGTACCTAGTAGCAGTGTCTATGTATGTATGTAAGCAGTTGGTTGAATCCACAAAGAGCTTAATAACAATACACATGTCACACATGATCAAAGTACAAAAGCAAACTTATCCCCATGAGGGATAAGTTCCAACTAACCTTGTATACTAGTCAAACGTAAAAGCATTTTCATGAACCCGTGTCATAAGCTCGAGAGTTTATAAATGCCAATTACTATTAAGTATAGCTCATTAATTAACGACAACTTGAGCGGATACTAAACATCATTAGTATCATTATTGTTGGATATCGGATTATATCCGCGGTTACCTCTCCACAAAGCCCGACAAAGCTTATAAAAGGGAGCGATTTCACGCGTTCATTAATCAGATAAACCTTATTAGGCCTGAGTTACGTCAAATAAAATCAGGTAACAGGATTAGGGTGACCTCAAGCTATCGTTGTCTGCGTGAGGTTAGATAATAGTGTCTTATTTTCTTTTATACAACGATAGAGGCAAACAAACCTACCTGATGGTAAACAAATTCCGTAGCTTATGGACGCTTTATAAGTGAATAAGTTTTGTTTGTATCTAAATAGTTATAAACAAAAAGAAACAAAAATATAAAAGAAAAGAAAAAGAAAGGAGCAGACAAATAAAGAGAAACAGGAACATAGGGATACATATATGATATTGAAATTAATAAAGGAGCTAGCGTCCATAGGTTAAGGTGTTGCTCGCCATCATGCAGATCGTATGGCTATTTGCTACTGTGGAGGAAATAAATAATAGACTAAATTGAAATTATATTCTAGTTGATCAAGTTCGCTAATTTTAACTTAATTTTAATTTTTATTCGACACTGTTACAAATTAACATAGTATATATTTGTTTGAAGTATCTTATTATTATGCTCATAGAATGTATTAATTTGACTTTATACATTATTTCATACGTTGCATGCATTTGACATACCTACTTAAGTGTCTACTTAGTACCTACTAAAGTGTCTGTTTGATAATCCTCTAGAAACTAAATTATCGTACGTCATAAGATATGATACAGAGAACTATGTAATCCTTAACATCTGTATCTGGGTCTGGGTGGTCACCTGCAATACACAATAAATGGTATTCTATTCTATTCTATTCTATTCTACGCTAAGTTTTATTACTTCTTACTTAGATGTTGTGAGTTACATACTGATTTCTATTGAATATCTTTATTCTTCCCTATACACATTTATTAGTTTCTTCTTGATTCTTTCGGTTTTTTAATAATATTTGTTTGTCTGCCTATTCTAGTGAAACAGAGCGTATCATCTGATTCAATAGAATAAGGAGAAAAATATCAAAGTTATGTCCGAAATTTTAGCCATCGTCTCCCGGCGAAAAAAATAAACAATAGCATTTTTTTCTTATGAACCCCGGGACCCCAGGGACCGGTAGGCGACGGGTTATCTTGGAATCAAAACCTTTGGCGCAGTAAGGAAGATCATTCAAGTAGGATCAAGTTTTGTCTTTGATTTTTTGATAATGAAATCTACGCCAAGATCAACTTTAGATATACATTATATAGCTGGGCTGAGAGTTGTTCTTGTGGAGGATGGAAATAATGATGTAATAATACATACTACATCAATTATTAAGGTTTTACTTTACAGGAAGGGTAGAATGAGAATTCCCCACAACGCATTGGTCCAGCGTGGCGTTTTCACTTCTTTTATTCATTATCCGAGCAAAAGAACCATTGGAAGTTAAAATCGCGTAGAGGTTGCTCATTAGGCTGAGAGGGCTCTATTGAAACATTTAATCCCCGGTCCCAAAGGCTTGGTTTACATTGAAGATTAACTAGTAGAGAAGAACTGACGATCATTGGTGTTTCTCGAATTTTATATAAAGGAATTGTGTATATTAACGAGTCAATAATATTCAGCAAGGCGAGAGTATTATTACTTACATTTTATGCAGAAAACGTCTTCTATCAAGTAAATAGTAGAAGATGACATTTATTTGATAAAAATGTAATTGAGATTCATAGAAATTCAAATACGTGCTATGAATTTTGCTTGGGTCAGTTTCTAATGACTTCTTGAGAAAATACGTGTCGCCTTCCAGTTTTCTGCAAACTGATGCGATGTTGGCAGAATGCATAACATATTTACAAAGGTATCTATTGTCAATTACTAAAGAAATGAGTTTGGGTCATTAGAGAACAGAACTATCATCATCATCACACACTATCGATAAATAAATTAACGAGTTTCTGGAAAACAAAACTTTTTATCATATTATGAGCGAATATTTAAAAAAAATCCAAGTGGTTACTTACCAACACCTACTACCTACTAGTCCATATTTAAAACAACTATCCAATACATTCAATCTAAAAAGTACTATCTTCATAGGGAACTTACGGCACTTAAGCCCTTTTGTTTGAACAAGACAGTTTTCCAGCGAAAACAAAAAAAAAAACGTAATAACTTTCTTGTTTAAACTTAAACCAAAAATCCTTGAAAGTATTTACTAATGCACACCACCTCATGAATTTTAAAGTCAAAGTCAAAAGTCAAAATTTTATTTGCAAGAATTATGGTACCTAACAGATGACAAAATATACATTCATTAAATATAGAACCGCACAATTCACCATTACAATGGCATGCAAATTTATGATTATAATTTTAAAGAAAATTAATTTATATAATAACGTCATTCTACATAAGAAAAAAAAACAGTGTAAATTATTTCTAGTTATGTTAATTTGTGGTCATGTCAAAAAATTCCTTAATTCTATAAAAACATTTATCCTGAAGCCATGAGCGAAGTTTGACTATGAACAATTTGTACGGTAAAGTCCTAAATTCTTAATGAGAAATAAATCTCTACCACGCAAATTTGGATTTAAACTTTACAGATTGTATATTAGAGGATTGTATATTAGACATACTTTTTATAACTTTGACAGCTAATAATCTCGCCAGCAGTTGACTTAAATGGATTTTTTTTACAAAACTCCACATAATTTTTAAAGGCCTCTATGGATATCTCACACGACCAATGTGCGTTGAAATTTATTTTTTCACCCACCGGTTATTGCCCCTAATTTAATATTTTTATTGTAATTTCACATCAATTTTATATAGCGGTTCATAGAATACACCTTTCTACCAAATTTCATAACTGTAGTGCTTATAGTCTCCGAGTAAACCGGCTGTGACGTACGAACGGACGGACGAACACACATGAAGAAACTATAAGCGTTACGTTCCGTTTTGACTACGGAACCCTAAAAAGGTGCTATTAAATACAAACAATTCATCGAAACCACGAATTAACAAGGCTTGTGAACTATCACCAGCATAATCACATCGTGACATGAACAGAACTCTAGACAACACAGACAAAGTTACTGTCAACAGTTAAGCTGCTGCCTGGCGCAACTTCTTGGAACATGTTCGATGGAAACCGTCTCGCTACTTTATTGTGTGTGCGGCCTGATTTCTATAAGCTGGATTTACTAGACATAGTGGACGTATCTTGTGATGTAGAATAAAATACAAATAACATTTATTTTGAAACAAGAACAAGAAAGTACATTATAAGGCTTAAATCTAAAGAAGGAATCTAGTATTGTCTGCAGCTGCGTAAATGAATAACAACATACACAAAAGCAATCATAACCAGAATATACAACGTTCAAATTCACGTAACAATTTAAGCTCCATATAGCAGTTACTTTAAATTATATAATAAGTATTGGTAAGGGAACTAGTGAGGATTTGTGAAATAAATTGTGGATAAAAAGACATCTAGTATTTGTTATACCTACAAGATATATCTAGTTTTTTAGACAAATACTGCTCGATTTGTATTACCCGGGAAACATAGTTGCTGGGCTGAATAATAAAATTGATCGTAATCTCAAGGTCAAGCACTGCTTAATTGTTAAAGAATTCGATGATAATTCAACTTCTATAGAACTCATTACCTAATTTAAGGTCAATCAACCACAAAAAGGGCCTTAGGAACAAAATGCTAATGAAAATATGATAGAGCAGCAAAAAGGGGATACCTTAATGTTAATTTATGGGACGCTCCAATTATTCGCCTTACTTAGTTACTATCTAGGGTAAAAAACTGTAAAATTTGGAAATCTCCCACTGAGAATGATTACATTAAAATACCTATAAATTGTGGCTTTTTCTTAAAAATTGGAAGCGATGATCACTGAAGATTTATTTAACATTTCCGCCGAGGGAAAATTGATATAAATTGAGTTGACTTTTTGTTAATATTGATTGATTATTTGACAAACTTGATTTTAGGTTTAACGTTTTTATAAGTAGGTATAATAGAAATAATACCATGCAAGGAATAGAGAGTATTTTTTGGAAATTATATTAAATATTACTCTATTTAGTACAATTTGCAAGGAAATATAAATGACGTTAATTATTTACTAGCTTCTATTTTATGTTGAGTATTACCTACATAATACAAATGCAGATATTTATAAAGTATTTACACGTGTTAACACCCGTACTTAGCGTCAGATAATTTTAGCTTTATTAAGCAACGTCCATAGACAAATTTCGATGCCAATTAATATTATCTATTTTGAACTGTAAATGCGTAGTTAACAATGTAAAACTTCAAGTATTTGGGCTACAGATCGCTTGGTTAGCCTGAGGATCTGACTTTATCGTTCACAATTGATGAAATTATTTACTCAGTGAAATGCCAATGTAGAAAATCTGAGTCGCTGGACGCGGCGGAATTTCCACGGAATTTCAAATGTTTTTGGAATCTTTAATTTAGTAAAAATATGATGCAGAATCCTTTTTCTCTGTTTGTTTTCATAAAAGGTTTTTTGACTGAACTGTTATTGGTCTAAGAACTATATATGAATAGGTCAACAGATTTTTGTATTAAAACATTAACTTCAACAAGGGTGTAATTATTATTACAAGCATTGAATTACTCATAATTATTAATGACAATGTTGGTCGCCTACTTGTAGTACTACATTATTACTCAATGTAACACACACGTTATAAATGTTCTGTTAATGAGGCAAATGTACCAGTTTGACAAATATGAACGTCCCTGAAGTATTACTAATCGTTTAATCATTAATCAATTCAGTATTGACTTAGACTCGACCAAGTTCACGATGTCTGACGGTCCAATGATATCAATTTACTTATGAAATGCGATAATGGAGATATCCAAACAAAAAAAATCAAACAAATAACACGAAGTCCTTGAACCCGAGAAAATCCAAATGTATAAGGAAACTGTGCCCTCTGCTTCATGTATATGAATTTATATACAATACCGTGGACATGCGTATTGGCCGTCTATACGAAACGAAGCGCGAAGCTTCTTCACCACAATCAGTGCAGCGACTGATATTGTGCTTTAAAGTGTTAACAGGAAGGTCGATAATTGGGACGGGCGATGGTTGAGCAAGCGCGTTATGTTGGGCGGAGGCATCGAGTCGCAGGTTATTCAGTTGGAACCTCGCCGCGCAAGGGGCAGTATCGCGTCCGTGCTTTGCTGTGTAGATAACCACTGAGCCAATCTCGAGATGCCACCGCTCAAGTCATCCACGGAAACCATTCAATAGGATGCCGAGGTCGGTCACCCCGCGAGCTCTCGGTCTGAACCCAGCCCTTATCACACACGGCCTCACACCGGCTGTCACAAGCGTTGAAAACCAATAAAAACAGAAACGTGTCACTTCTCAGTCCACAGAACACGCATGATTTAAAAATTTTAGCAAATCTCTGTAGATACAAGCATATTAACGGGTTAAACAGGCTTAGTGTCACATTAAGTATAAGTGCTCAAGGAATTAACAAACTGTGTATTTTATATTTTAAAGTGGTGGGTTCTCAACAATAACATTGTATGGATCTCCCTAATGCCTAAGTGCATCTGCAACGGCTGTGATATTAACCTTCGTCGCTGGGTATTTAAAAATATATTATGTCAAATTACGCTTTCAAGCTTCTTGTAGAGATGTTTGGCGAAAGCTTTTCAAAACTTTATGTAATATATTGGTCTTAATATAAAATACAGTTAATACTTTTAATATTTCACAATACTGTGCACAATGCTTATAATAGTTATAATTTTTATGATCTCAAGCACCGTATTAAAAGTAACTTAATATTATACAGATAAATAAATTTACTGCTTTATTAACTAATTGCGTATTTAAATGCTTTTATGCAAAATTGGCAGATACTTTTATATTATTTTTAACATTGAGAGTACAATTTTGTACCCAAACCAACGATCATATCCATTATAACGCGCCAATTACCTACTGCCATAAATGACAAAACTAATCGAAACTATCATGTCCTCCAAATATATGACAAATGAGGCAGAATATACCCAACTCAACATCTAGATCAAGACTTGACGTTTCGTTTGTAAATCTTACAAAATGAATTCACTTTAATTACAAGCCTGTAAATCTTCAAGGAGGAGAGTAATTTCTGCAATACGCTTGAAATCCGTCTTTTCTATATCAGGTATACCAACCACGACCTGGAAATATATTATATAAAGAAACACTAAATATACGAAGAATGAGAAATTAGTTACATGGACGTTTTAAAAAAGAAATTATGTATACTATGTCTTGTTAACCTGAAGATTATACACTACTAGTTTTTGCCCGCGACTCCGTCCTCGTAGAACTCATTCATCGCGTTAGAATTTTATTGCTATTCTTTTATATCAGGCGCTTGGTTTCGCTCTTCCATATAAACTTTCAACCTCTTAAGGGATGATTTCCGGGATAAAAAGTATCCTATGTCCTTCCTCGGGATTCAAACTACCCCCATACCAAATTGCATCTCAATCGTTTCAGCGGTTTAAGCAGAGGTAACAGACAAACAAAAAGACGGACAGACACACTTTCGCATTTATAATATTAGTATAGACAGTAAAAATAGGTTTTATCTAAACATAAATCTGAAAAGTATCTTTTTATACAGGGTCAATTGTGTTGTAGTCAACAAAATCCAAAACTGTTGTTGGAAAAGGTTTGGAGTGTAACGGAATACCGCTCGATTGTCACATAACTTACTTTGAAATAAGATTGAAATTGGACCTGTCCATAACAGGACAGAAACCAGAAACTAGTAGGTTCATGGTACGATTTTTGGATACTTTATTTTATCAAATCCATTTAAATGTTAAAGTATAGAAAAGTTTTCCCTTATCAGCACAATCAGCTGAAGTTTCCTTACGTTTCTTATCTATTTAACAAATGGTGCGACAGAAAAACGGGTGGTATTCTGTCGCATGACGCACAAGGAGGGTTTTTGAGTTATATACTAACTCAATTTCGCTCATTAAACTCAAGCTGAGGTAAACAAAATTATTTACTGTCCGCTGCTAAAACAAGGTTAATCTAGATTAATGACTAAACTTAGCGAAATCTTATTAAATTATGGATAAAAGTGGGAGACTAACTGAATGCCACCTGCCTCGCATTTGTCAAAAAAGTTTTTTTGAGAAGGGTTGAGGTTAATGAGTTGAGAATTATGATTCAATGCACACGAGGTAAAACCTACATATATAAAAATATATATATAATTTTTGATTACTTATATATTCACCACACCAGGTACCACACTTGAATATTTACAACATTCAAGCGAGGTACCTAATTGGGCAGAAATAAGGATCTACTCTCAGATTAAACGTTAAACATTTACAAATAAATCTTGGAATCTTCTCTATTCTTTTTCAAACAAAAACAATAAAACTAAAATTTACGATAGTTTAGTTATAGAAGACTCAAATATGTCAAAAATGGTATTTAAAAATAAGGCAAAGGATCTTGGAAGGTCTTGTTATCTGCATTGCATAATGATGATTGATAGGGCGTGTACCTAATCCGTCGAATACCTAACCTCAGCTTGTAATAATATAAATATATATAGGCATATTTGTAACGAGAGCGTGTCTCCGCCAACAAACTGTTATACAGTTTGGCGGGTTCTAGGATAAGCTGCCATGTAACTTTTTTTGAAAAATTTTTTAACATTATACACCTTGCACACATTTTAACCTCAGTTTATAGACTTATTCGCTTAATCGAATATAGCCTATTTGACTTACCATAAGAGAAAAAAAATGTCCTTACAAATTCGGCAGGTGCATAGTGCAAGATG
The DNA here is from genome assembly GCA_963556455.1 of Epiblema foenella. NCBI lineage: Eukaryota > Metazoa > Arthropoda > Insecta > Lepidoptera > Tortricidae > Epiblema > Epiblema foenella. Next base: position 6,807,565 of record OY747113.1, on the reverse strand, counting down.
CTTGTAATAGCCCGTGTTTTAAGCGTCCATAAACTAAGACAGTTTTCATCACTATCAGCATGATAGATTAAAAAGCCGGATTCGTGGCCTTTCATTTTCATAGTCAAAGTCATTTTATTCTTCAATTTACGTATATGACATGCACTTTTGATTTTCTCTCTGAATGGCCGTGAGTTCCTAGTACGACAGTGTATTAACCTGTTCTTTGGCTTTATTCATAAGTTTCATAACTGAACTTCTGGGTCTTCCCCTTCCCTTTCTTCTTTCTATTTTCACCTCAATTATAGTAACCACGAAACATAAAGAAAAATGCGGGACCAATAACGATACGTTACTTGGTACCACCATTTCTTTATTTGCCAAGTCTTCTATCGAAATTTTTTGATGAACAAAATATAACTTCAGGCTACCCAGTTTCATTTAAAAATAATATTTGTTATACGCGCGTTTCTAATTTAATATATAAGTCATATTAATGGCCATAAAATATATTTGTACTCTTATTGAAGATGTATTTTAGGACCATTATTTATCTGTTATTATAACTAGTGAGCCGATCAGAGACTAACATCTTGGATTTCATTTTGAGATTTCTGTTTCACGCTCTCGTTCTGACACGTAAGCTGAAAGCATCAGGGTACCATTTCATGAGTTTCATTTTTACAAGTCTAACCTGCCCAGCACCTACATGCACTTGACCAATAACAAATGCTCATCAGTATTGATCCTGAGGGGCTAAGACGATCGCTTATATGTCTGACATATATCATTTGTCCCTCGCTCACTTACCTTGACAGTAAGGAACGAATGCTATATGTCCGTCATATAAGCGATCATCTTAGCTCCTCTGGTTTATATCTGTAATTATAACTTATTGGGTTCGTGAAACGGGCTACTAAAAGCGAGACTACGCTGCCAAACCGATTAATATTAAATTGGAATGTGACACAAATGTTTCTGATTGACCCAGTTAGTGCTAAAACAATAACGGCCAACTGATACCAAAAATGTGCTTCGTGTAGTATTAAGTTAAGAACTAGAGCTATGGTGCTGAAATTGAATTCTAGAAAAAGAAATCCTCATTTTCTACTGAAACAGCTTAACATTTGTTCAGCTGATCGTTTTAGCTTCCCTGGTCTAATTGTTTCAGTTAGTATAGATTTTATAAGGATTATCGTCGTCTCAGATAGGATATAAAAGGTTATTCACGTTCGGTTTTTCAGAAATATGAATCTAAACATATTTCTTTGAGAATTAACCTTTGTATCAATGGGTACAAAGTAAAACAGGAGTATATTTTCCTCGTTAAATTATGAAACAAAACAATGTTTCAAAAATTACATTGAAATATGATTGTTTATGTTTGGTGATAAACTATTCTTTCAAAATTGTTTTAGGGTTCTGAACCCCAAGGGTCCAAATGGAAACTTCCGTCCGTCCGTCCATCCGTCCGTCTGTCCATCTGACTATCGTCCGTCGTCACACAGGTTTTACAGCCAAACGGTTCGAGCTACAGTCTTCAAATTTTCACAGTTTAAGCATCTTGTTAATCCAAAAGCATACAAGCTAAAAGCGAGGCTAATACAGTTAAAGGCGGGCGCCAAAATTTTTATTTTCACCTACTACATCGTGGATAGAGCTTGTCGAGAAGGAATGATAAACCCCCTAAGTCGGCTTTCTGTGCAAAATATTGTCAATTTTTTTTATAATTTGCTGTTGACTTTGACCATGACATTTCATGATAATGTAGATTATTACGTATATTTCATCAACAAATCCTAAAATATTGATAAATCACATTTTTTCTTTTAAATTACCTTATTTTTCCTAGTAAAAAAAATAATAATTTTGCGGTTGCTTAATAAAAAGGAACCTTAAATATGCCAAATCCTAGACGCACTTGGCCGGTTTTTTTTAATGAATGATTTGCAGTAATATTATAGTCAACACTTCAACAGGTGAATTTTTAAACTACTTATAATCATATCCTACAAAATTCTCGAATGATGTGATACGATTTTTATAAAGTACTTTTACTGTAGTAATCCGTTGCTGCAAAAAGAAGAGTTTTGTCATTACTGTTCTTGTTGTTTACTATCATAAGATCTACAAGTAGGTCCTTGGTGTCAGATAGTGAATTTATCTCACTGACGTATGGAATGAAAGGAGCATTTTTAGACGTACTTTTGGACTCGGGCGCTGCTAACTTAATATTTAATTTTGTATCTAGAGAAAACTACATTTGATATCTAGTAGTACTACTTCTACATGTACTAATAGTTGTCTTGTTAAACACATTAACCATACTGGTACACCCTAAGAAGTAAACTCGCTATAAACTCGTTTAAAAAAATATATTATTTCGACTTATTTTTACAACCTTGTCTCGGCAACTGTATGACCGTTTTAACTCATGTTCAAAGTAAAATATTATGTAAAAATATTGTGTCAAAGTAAAATATTGTGAAATCAAATTACGCAACCTTCCGATCAGTGATAGACGAAATATTCTCGAAAAAACATTTATTCATACATGCCAACGAGTGTTTCCCTAGCGACCTCGAGCGGCAAGCCATAGAGTGGGAAGGCCCCAAGCCAGATGGTCGAACGACATCAAAAAGACGGCAGGGCCAACCTGGATCAGAACCGTAGCGCTACGTCCAGAATGGAATGGAAATCTATGGAGAACAGTGGACGCAAATACGCTGAAAGATACATACATATCATTGTCATGCGGCTGATGACGTGTGAAGTATTGTATAAGGATGCTATAATCCAATTGGAGGACGAGTGCCGAGGAATAAAAAGACCGCAATATTTGAGAGGTGATTTACTACTGCCGGTCGATCGTACACTGATTGTTTGTACAACTTATAGTTAATAATGCACTTTAGCTACATCGGTACATGTGCGAGGTTAATAACTTTATTTGGGGCTAATGCAAAGTACACATGCATCGTTGCAGAAAATAATGTACATCTTTGTACAAGTATGTTGATCAGAAGTTCGCTGAGGGTGTTCCAGCTGCATTCGCGCCACTACGTACACGTCAGCTCGCTTGTGGTGCGCGTGCTACGGCCGCTGCATAAGACCGTCGCGAGTGCTGACTTCTGGCCGAAGGGTGTAGTGTTTTGGTGATTTCTGGGCAACCTCCCGAACCGTTCAACAGCGGAGCCACATCGTTATGTCGCCTAAATGAACTAGTTTTATTTTCTTTTATTGATATATATGTCAGTCTGTAAAGTATATGTGAATATGGACCCTATTGCCTGATACAAATAAATAAATAAATAATGATCGGATTGTTCTTGCTTTGACCTACTTGTTCAATAAAAAAGTAAACGGTTGAAACGTGAGTTAATTGTAGTTATCATCTATACACCGTGAGCATTCATCAAATCAGCCGGAAGACATCCACTCTGGGACGTAGCATCCAGCGGACTCTCGCGATCTTTATCAGATCGTCAGTCCACCTTGTGGAGTAATCTGCCCACATTACACCGTATCCACCGTAATACAAAATAATTAAAGACTACATTTATTTGCGCATTCTAAAGTGAAGCCAACACGCATGACTGAATGAATATTATTATGCAAATTCGCCCTCAATAACAATTTTTTTCACTGGGAAAAATCAAATCAGCCACAAGTAAACATTATCAGTTTCATCAAACAGAAACAATTGGAAAAAAATATAATTACAGATTTGAATTTTTTTCAAGCGGCTTGCGTCCACTAACGAAATTGAAATTTTCAAGCAAATTGAAAAATTGAAAATTTCATCGACACAGGTGGGATTTGAACCCACGAGCTCTGTAATCCGTCCATTGCTAGTAACCAACTGAGCTACCGTGGGTATCCCTTGTGGTGACGACTCTTTCAATCATTATACTCTTCTAATTACACCTTAGAGAGGTTCGTAGCGACATCTACCGTGAAGTTATTACAACTTAAGAAACGGCATCAAATTTTTCAAATTACATTGAGTATCGCTGCCCCATACTGAATTAAAATATTGTGAATCGGATGCGTCCGTTAACGAAATTATGATTTTCAGTCAAAATGAAACATCAGAATCAGAGGTTGTGGGTTCCAGTGGCGATGAATTGTTCAATTTTTCACTTTAATTTAAAATAATTACTTATTGATTCTTTCTCGCTATTAGGTAATTGTTGAAATATTGAAACGGTTGTAATCATCGTAGGGCATTGTTATGTACAGTATGAAATGGTCTATCAATTTTAGACTATATCAATTATATATACATTAAGGTTCAAAAGTGGTAGGCCGCGTTATCGGTTGACTGTTCATAGACATGTTAACAATTTTGCACCTTATTTATTTATCATAAGGCAAAAAAATATTCATATATTTGTCGTAGGGACCGATACCGGTATTTTTAAAAAACCCAGAATTAGCCCAATATTTTGGATTATTTTTTGCTCTTTAGGGCTGAATCATGTATTTAGGTAACAACGTCGTATTAGATTGTCCCATTAAAAACGAAATAATGAACCGGTAACCGTAATAATACTGGTATTTTTCTAAGGAGAAAATCCGATCCCTGATTTGTCATTAAATATACGATTTGATCCACACCAACATGAAAGTGAGCAAGTTTGACCTATTTGGATGTATCCTTTCATTATTATTTAACTATAAATCGTCTTTGAATAATCAATCATTTTTCATGTGGTGTAATTTAGGTATAAGACGTCTGTGTTTACAAATTTACTTACGATAATGTCGATATTATTTTCAACTTTATTATGCTTAGCTACATCAACTTTTGTAATGAATTAGTGAGAATCTTTTTGGTCTATTTTAACTGTCTATTTTATATATAAACAAAAATAGTTTTTATTTTTATTTTAAGAAAGATATTAAATTATATTCACATTGGTTTATAATTCAGCTCTTAAGACATGAGTTCGTACAGACTGTAGATATAGACTGTATTTTGTGCATATTTTTTTATTTAGAATATAATAATTATATTGTTTATATTGTGCTTACTCCATAAATATGCTGGCAGCTTCCTCGCACAGCACTTAAGCCGTCGTCTCCCAACAAAAAAAAAACAATAGTATTCTTTCGTAATGAGCCTTGGGATCCCAGTGTCTGGTAAACGACGGGTTCACATCTATACAGCGAGGGAATGCTGCCAGCGTCTTTGGTACGTAGCCGCGGGGCCCTTTTTAGACATAAATTAATTTAATTTTACTTTAGTTTTATTTTTGTATATTTTTGTCTTTTCTTGCTTATTTAACGGATTACAGTATGCTTTTAAATCAACCTTCGGGAATATAGTGTACAGTTATTTGAAAATGTAGCTGACGGAACTTGTTCTAACGACTGCATAAATAAACACGTGTCATGTTGTGGCTGACACATCGGCCGAGTAATTAACTAGTTATTAACTGGTTTATATACAGACAAGTATTCTTTGAGGAGCAAAGAAAAAGCAATAATAATATTATACATGCGTAAGTTTAGATGTTTGTTACTCAATCACGCAAAAACATCTGAACGGATTGATGAAACTGTGTATAGCCTGGATTTAACATATAGGATACTTTTTATCCCGAAAATCATCCCTTTATTGGATATTCTACTAATAAATAAAGTTTATATTATAAACACAGTCTAAGAATAGTATGTTTACAATAGAAACTCTATTACATTATCGTTAAAGTAAAATATTTAATGTAATCAAGCCAAATGTCAGTGTCAAACTCAAAGTAATCGTGCTGTAGGTACATTTTATCCACATTTTTGAGGTTTAGCTAACGTTTCGGATATGTCACAACGTCTTCGGTCGCGAGCTGACTGGCGTGAGCTGAGTGACATATTTAAGCCGCTCGGATTTCTCAAATTACCCGCACTTGGTCTTTATTAGTCATTTGTACACTAGGGTTATCACTCGATAGACACACAACACTAACAATGTGTGAAGTAGTATGGTATGCCATCTCTATGGTTTGGTTACCATGGATACTTCTTAATTGAAAAATAACACTATTGTCAATCGGAACATATTTTTCTATTTTGTCAACGTATGTTCTAATTAAAACACAAGTTACATTCTGCTCTTTTTATTCTTGTACTTGTACAAGAACAAACACACACACAAACTTGTACAGTGATAATACAAGTTCTACACATTTTTTGAACTTCACACAATGTCCGGTAATATAGACCAGTATAAAAACATACTTACATAATGTAACGCGGTTCATACCGCCGACACAATAAAAAACACCGAAAAATTAAATTAAAAAAAGGAACCGATTCAGTTCCTCTTTTGCAAGCAAAAATCATCGACGAAAAGATAAAAGATGTTTTTGCAGAGCATCTTAGAGATCACGAATTACTTGTGTAATGATTATACTTGTTTGTTGCGCTTCCTTGTAACGAAAATTATGTCGACCACGCTCTCAGAGTGTACTTAATTATCTGTTATCAGCACTGTAAATAATGACCGGGTGCGTATCCTAAATAGGAATCATAGTTTTGGTCTTAAGGTTCATCATCATCATCATCATCATCAGCCTGTGTCAGTCCACTGCTGGACATAGGCCTCTCCCATGGCACGCCACTGAGCTCGGTCTTCAGCTATTCTCCTCCAATCCCTGCCCACTGCCTTTCGAATATCATCGCCCCACCTAGTTACAGGGCGTCTTAAGGTCAACCTCTCTAAAACACATCATAATTGGGAGCTCAAAATTTGTATCAAGAATCAATTTTAATAGTGTCTCACCGATTTACTTTGATAACGTCTTAATCCCTTATTCAACACAAGTTATAAATGTATTCATTATTATGGATAGGAATTATCCTGTGTGCCTCAAGTTAGCGAGGTCAGCAGGAAGATGTTTTCGGCAGTAGCTTTTGTGAGAAGGCTACATAATTTCCTGTCCATTGCCACTAAAATTGCGCTTACTCGAACACTACTCCTCCCCGTCTTGGATTATGCTGATGTTTCCTATATTGACCTCAATGAGGAGCAACTTAATAAGCTTGAGCGCCTTCAAATGTCTGTATTCGGTTCATATTTGGTTTACGCAAATATGTCCATGTATCCTTTTTCCGTTCCCTGCTCAAGTGGATCCCTATCCGTTTTCGCCGTAATTGTCATATCCTATCTCTTTTGTATTTTGTTTTGTATTCTTTTGTATCCTATCTCTTTTGTTTTGTACTCTCTTTAATACTGCAATTCCATCTAAAAGAGCATTTTACTTATTTTAGTTACCTTAGGTCCTCCCAAAATTTGCTACTTACTGTGAGATCTTCTTCGTCAAAATTTTATAATTATTCCTTCTCTTTTCAAGCTACTCTTTTGGCTTTGGAATTATTTATTTCCTGTTTTGAGGCGTGCTAAATACTCGTATCTTGTTCTCTTAAAAAACTGCTTAAAGATCACTATTTGTCTGTCTCATGACACATTTAGGAGTTAGCGCCAGTTAGCGCCTTTAGGCTATGTGGCCGACTATATAATACGTGTATGTTTATGTATATATGTTTTTAAATTATTTTTATGTATGTATAATATTCTTAATTTAGTATTATTGTTGTAATTATAAGTGGGTTTCAAATACTTCACTATGAATCGTTGATTAAAATTGTTTTTTGCTACCCTAAGGTTATATGGAAGTAATTGTATTTTAGCGATAAGACTGCCTGTTGTTAGCCTGTACTCATTATGATTTTGTATGGTAATGTGTTCTTATTGTATTGCATTGTAAATTATTGTGGGACTATTCATCCAAGGGTCAGTTCGTAATTGAAAGTCCACACAATAAGGCAAGAGACACGTGATTTGACGCTTAATGAAGAAAATAAAGTGCGCTTAAGAAAATAATATTGCTACAAAAACGGAGAAAAAGCAGCAAAGAAAATTGTCACGAGAATAAGTCCGGTCGTTTAAGACGGAACAATAGTTTTTGCTTTAAAATCAACTAAGTGTACTCGTAGATCTTAACTGCTACGGGTGCTACGACACATATGCTACGCCGTAGCCGTTTGTAGCACAACAACAATTTTAACAAACATTTTATTTTTGTGGGAAACAAAACACATTTTAGATAACAAAAATTTGTTAAGTTTTATAATTTAATATCATTTTCTATCAGGATTTTTTTTAAATTTATTTAGAACACAAACAGTCACATAGAGGTATCCAAATTGACAGTATATGAAATGTACCTATACAAAAGAAAACAATAGACCTGGAGGTTCATCATTTCACATAGTGTTAACTGCATTATTATATATTTTTTAAACAACACGTAAATGTTAACTTGGTAACTAAAGAAAAGTAAAAAACTATTATAATATATAGGAACAAACTAATCTCAGTCAACAATTAGGTATGATATCTAACTTTAACTAGGATTGATGAAGGTATAACCTTACTCAAACTGAGCATCAAAATAATTAATAATACGGTAATATCTCATCATAATGGCCGGTTAAATATCAACTATCATTGTTATCCATCATTGTCTATTGATAAATACCCCATACACAATAGAGCGAAGACAATAAGACGTCATCTCCATGGTTTATTGACGACTGTGCATCGACCGACGCCGCCGCCGGCGAGTCTACCGCAATCTTTGACTGCCTCAATAAAACCACAGATAACTAATCTAGAAGTGCAAGTCCGTTTAACGAGCCTCTAAACGTATTAGATAGTCCAGTTGTTATACTGTCTGATTTTATAGAGCACAAATTGCAATGATTTGCATGTAGGTACTAATATATTGAAATAGTTCACTAAACTAATATTCTCGATATTATACAGGATTCGCTTACTATTTCTTTTGCGTAGGATTCATTAACGTATTCCTATAAAAAATCCCCGTTCATGGTGAAGGTATGTTCAGTTTTAATGCAGCCTGTTTATATAATTAATGGAATCTTTATGTCATGAAGATTCTATCGAATTAGATAAAACGGTACGATAACACGTATGGCCAGATTCAACTTTTCGATTTCGATTATCGGTGTAGTGGTACAGTCAGATCATAACGATTTCTAGTACGGTGTGTGGCAGCCTTAATGTTGTCGATCAGATAAATTGTGCATTTTATTGGCTGCGTCGCAAATGACCGGGCTAAATTGGATACTTAATACTTATACAAATACAAATACAAACATTTATTCTGCAAATAGGCCACAAGGGCACTTTTACACGTCAAAATATTAATTTACAATTTAAGAAAGTCTGACTATAATAAGTAATACATTTTTCATGTCAAAATATTAATTTACAGTTTAAGAATTTTTATATTATTTTTATATTTCGTACTGCAATTCGTCATCAATTTATTTAGCGCGCATTCTAAGACGTTATACGGAATATTTTCTTAAGGCTGAGGTCAATTTCACAAGCGCTAGCCTTTTAGGTGGTAATTAACGGTGTAAAGACCACCTGAAAGGCTAGGAAGGCGGTTTACGCACACCGATGTGGTTTCCTGAGCGAGACAGCGCTATGCGTATCTATAGCCATATCCCGCTTGCACGCCGCATCGGTGTGCGGAAAGCGCCTTCTTAGCCTTTTAGGTCTTTACACCGGTAAAGACCACCTAAAAGGCTAGCGCTTGTGAAATTGACCTCAGCCTTAAGAAAATATTCCGTAACAGAAAAAATGGAAGACAAAATGGCCGGACATGAACAGCTATATCTGCGCCGACTATTCTGTGGGAATAATAAAGCGTGGCGCCATCGAAGTAAGCAAACCGAGTGAGGGCATAGACAAATTTGTTTGGGGAAAGCTACGTGTTAACACAGTTTACTCCGGCATAAATTGAGATCTGTGTTTTGTTTTTTTATTATTTTTGATATCAATTTTTTTCTGTAAATTGTAAGTATTTTTTTGTTCTTATTAATTTAGTCAATTATTTTTTACAATCCAGCCCGCGAGATGTATTTTTCCACGTTTATACGTCAAGAAAGAAGAAACATGCTAAACCTAAGTATTTTTTTTTGAACCTGACTGTGGCTTTATAGGCCGGGCCCAATAAACTGATTTAAACCTAAAGTTAAAGGAAGAAAATATTTTTAAAAATGCCATAAATGTCGCAGGTTTGAGTCGTTTATTGCCTCTATTCTGGAGTTTAAGTACTATTTCCTAAATTAAATTAAATCGTATTATGTACGATTAAAAAATTCTACGATTGCATTCAGTATTGGCCTAAACTTTGCAAATCATTTACTTGAAATTCACACCTCGTTTTTGTACATTATGATATTTTCCCGAACACGTATTGTACTCATATAGTAGTTGGCTTAACTTCCGAAGTTTTTGAATAGGACACTAACATGAAAGTTTTTATTTTATCTTAGTATCAGGAAATTTTAGTGCAAGAGAAAGTTTCGTTTGTTCAAGTATTCTGTTTACAAATAAAGATATACGTTACGTACCTATACGCAATTCTGATTCTGTCATTTCTATTAGGAAATATTTTTTTACATAGTGTGTGCGTACCTTCGGTCAAGAATTACGTGATTTGTGAAGACGTTAATGTAACACACAATACTGAAATAAAAACGTTAACTACAAAAATAGCAATTTTTCTCTCATAATCGTAAATAATATAACAAAAAGGGTTCTTCTTTCTAAAAATAGTAATAAAGACTCACTCAGTTCTGTAGCGAAACTCAATTTCATAGAAAAAATATTAAATGTCAGCATAGGCAACCCTGTAATATAATCGAACGTTTCCCTAACTGCCTTCTATTAATCAAATGTCCACTCCAACAAATTGGCTCCTGTCTGAATATTGAGACAAGCCCTAACGCATACTTGTACAAGTGCCAATAGGGACCATGCCTGATACTTAAATTAACAACTTTTAGGTACTAAAACTTCAAACACCAGAAATGTGACGTAACGAGTTTAGATGGTCAAGCTTAGCGTCCATTCTTCTCATATATGTGTACTTTAAAATACGTATTGAGTATTTTCGCGAATTTTGTATCTAAAAATAATTTACTTTCACTTGTGTCCATCTACCGTATTAAAACTATAAAAATAAATGATATCTATTTTTATATAAAATATGATATGTTCATCAAGTTCTTGCGCTCAAAGAAGCTTTTAGTAAATGTGGTCGGCGAATATTTTTCTATTACTTATATTTCACAGATGATGTATTATTGTTGCCGCTTTAATAAAAAATACTACGAAACAAAATAAAATAAATATTTAAGGGGGCTCCCATACAACAAACCTGACTTTTTTTTCGTTTTTAGAGATAATGTTGCGGAACCCTTCGTGCGCGAGTCCGACTCGCACTAGACCGTTTTTTTTTATAATTTAGATACAGGTGGGTTTGGTTTGGACTCCTGTCGGGTAAAGGCTGGGGTGGAGGAGGGTCCACTTCGTGCCATTTTGTTCTGTCCTGAGCTGTTTTCGGCCAGTCTTTCGCTACGTTTTTGATGTCGTCTGTCTAAGGAAAGTTTGGTCTGCCAGGTCTTCTTTCCTTTTGCTCCGGTCCATAAAGTTACAATCTTTGCCCATGTTTCTTCATGCATTCTTGCTATGCGGCCGGCCTATTTCTATTTAGATTTTAAAGCATATTGTGGGTCTATGCATTTTTTTACGTATATTTACTTTTCTCTTTTTCGAACCATTTTATGTTTAATGCGCTTCTTTGTATCTCATTCTCGTCACCACTGAGGTATTTTAAAGTAAAACAACAGTCTTGCTTGCAAGCTACTTTATTACTATCGAACGAAATGGCGCAAGCTCCTTATAACTACGTACAAACAGTACATATACATAAATACCCCTCCGACACGCAATGATTTTCTCATTTGCTTTAGATGTATTTTGCATATACAATTTATTAAATATGTCTATGTAGAAGATAGAATTCCACCCAATATAGAAAACATGTATATATTAGGTATGTATTAGGCAATTCGGATAGCTAGAAACTGAGCTTATTTGTCATATGACTCACCTTTAAATGATTCACCACGTCTACTTATCTTTATTCTGGACTCGAGTACTACGTGAGGTCAGCTCAGAGTTCAACACCGTAAATAAAAGCTACGACATCAACATACTGAACTGATAAAGGTACAGAAAATAAACCCTGGGAATACCCTTTCTTCTAAATTTCGGCCTGACAGGTTTGCTGTCATTTGTCTTCCAGCTTCGTAGAATGTTCTCAAGATTAACGCAGTTGAAATTTGTCTTTCAAGATTATTAATGGAAATAATCGTATGTGTAGCTCTCTTTTGCAGCACAACGTTTCTAATACAAGAATTAAATAATAAAGATGTATAACAGTGCAGAGGTATCTATTTCTAATCGAATACGTCTAAAAGTCATGCGGCACAATAGAATTATCATGTGAATTTTAGCGATTATTACCGAAACAGCCTCTTACCATATTTTCTCCGATCCATTACTAACGTGATGCAGGTACCGGGGTTTTGTTATATCCAAAATAGTGATATAACACTGTAGCATTCCCCCAGACTTACAACGTATCTAAATTTGAAACCGTATGTTAAACTAGTAAGACACAAAATTGAATATATAGGACATGTGGTCGAACACGGAGCCAGGCCAGTTGATCGATGTGCTTTGTACACGAGCCGTCAGCACTGGATCAAACGATGTCGTCGGTGGTAGGGCTGCCTCGGCAAACTCTAATTTAGTCGGCTAATATAAAAATATACCTGGCAATTTGCGCGAATCTCCCTTCTCAGAAAACTCTTATTACGAGTAAGTGTAGAATTCTCTCGCACAAATCAAACATTTTTAAGTACATATATCCCATCACAAAAAGCGAGCAGCTTTTTTGACATTTTAATTACTTTTTGTGGTTATACTTACTTCACATCGTCGTAAAATTGAATTGTAGTAGTACTGATAATAGTTATTTACGTAAAATGTTTCACACTTTTAATATGGAACAAAGTTTAATCTGTATTAATTGGATATATCCAATCCCGTTTAATTTTATAATCTTTCATAATAATTACTGTTAATATAATGTTACCTTCAATGACGCGGTTTTATAATTTTGGCAACCTTGCGCGGGTGACTAACGGAAGGTTTTCGTTTGGTGTACACTCGGCTCGGAAAGCTCGTATATCTCCCAAATAAAACTAAAAAAAGCTCTTGTCACCGAGTACTTCTAGCAATCCTGTGTTACGTATGGTACAACTTTTGGTTTTTGATGTTTTAAATAAGCTTAATCTTTCAAGTGGCGCAAGTTAAAAATAAAGCGGCATTATTTTTCATGTTGATTTATATATTTTATTATGTTGGTTTCTTATTTATTGGCAATTACAAATCAAAAATACGTGGTTCGGTATTAATCAGTGAAACGTATAAGCAAATACAAAGTGTTCAGTCTTCGGCATTCATCTCTATTGCTTTAATTATCTTTACGAGCTAATGTAACCCTCAGATTCCTGGTAATGGGCCGATTTTTACATAAGCTACCTATATTGTTTGGCCTCAATATTATAATCTCACACTAAATTTAGACAAACGCTATTTAAATTTTATAACCGCATAAACGTTTTCGTCCATTCAAAACATATTCTGAAAAAGCGAAAGAAAGCAACTAAAATCCGAACCTAAAAAGTGGCAACCCTAAAAACTCAGTGTTGACAGATGACTTCACTAGTGAAGTGACTGACGATGAAACTCATAGTGAAAAGGTGAACCCAGAAAGGGATTTTGGTGGCTTCAATGCGGCATTGCGAACGCCGGAGCATGCTCGATCGACGCCAGCGCGCGCCGTTTAGTCCATCTAGGTGATGCTGCGATATAACGCTGTCGATGATAGTCTGCTTTGTCGCTGAGCTTACATCGTATCAGGTATGTCACTTTTAAGGCCTAGATTAGCGTAGTCTGATCAATTTACGATTGGCGGTCTTGGACACTTCGCGAAATTGAGCAATGATTTTATACGGTTTTCACAGCGTGAAGGTTACTTTGGGCTACTTAATTAACGTCTTCTAATGGTTATAATATCATTGTTGGTATTTGATTTTATTTCGCAAAGTGTCCTGTGCCCACGGCCTGTCATATAAAGCAAAATATAACGTAGATTTTGTACCGACCACAATTTATTGTATGTAGAACGTTGTGCTTTCACTAGGTATTTGGAGTTTTAAGCAACTCAGTTTTATTTTGCAAATGGAAAACATTTTTAGAACTTCTTATTTACCTTTAATTTGCTATCATCGAGATAAATAAGCAGACAAAAACGGAACCTTGATTATTATTATTATACACTAGCAGCTACAAGCTGATGCGTGTATATCACTGCATATTGGATTGTCATAAGAAAGAACCCTTCCTAATAATTAACCGCGTTAAAATGATACGTAGTAGACTGCTTAAGGATAAAAAGTACCTATAACTCACTTACAACATTTTACCAACACATATTTCTATTTTAGCACTGTCTCTAATTTATTCTACTTCTGGTTCAGTTTTACATTCCGACGAAATTCAAAGTGGCAGCATCAGCATGCCGGTCCCATAAATATAAGTGAGCTAACGGCCCTCACCTTCACTTTTAATGTAAATCATTATGATGATAAATACAACAATGGCCTTGAAAGTGACTCGACGACATCGTACACATAATAGACTTTTTATACGAGTTATATTCAAAGCTTTGTCGCATCATCAAAATAATGGGCTGGTCGTTTCATGTTTGGTGTCTGGGTTTTGCTCGATAGATAAGGCTACGGGAAGTAAAGTGAGTATTTTGTACGCGTGCCTAATAAACGAGAAATGATTAACTTAAAAAAAAACTGGGACTGGGTGTTGTGTGTGTGTCGAAATATCCAACATGTTGAGAGGAGTAGGAGGAGTTTTCTATGCTAAATATTGTTTCTCTTACAAAACCATTTTTTTTTCCAAACCTTGTCGGTATTACTGTTTTTACTGAGTTCAAGTTCAAGTACACAAAAAAACGAAAGAGGCAAACGAAGAAAAGCTTTTCCTTTTTCTGTATATGAAAATAATTCCACATGAACTTCAGAGGAGATACATGAAGAGTCAAACCTCGTTATATCCGTTAATTAAAAAGCAAATATCTCGTTCACTGTCCTTAAATTAAATCATATTTAAAACTCATTAAAAGAGATCTCACGGTTGGACATAAGTATACCATAAATAAAATTTAAAACGATTGAATCCCAATAATCTGTCCACAATTATTATTTATGTATTGGGTAAATATTTTATTATTTATATAAAAAATCATTAAAATTTTTGAAAACTTTTATGACATTGGTACTTTTCGACGCTATTTTAATACAGTTAACTGTTTCAGTGCCAGGGGCCCGCCTGATAAGCGCTTGTCTTGTAGGCGATTTTCTCTAAATAACGTTTAACGCACGTTATTTGCTACGAGTGTAGACGGGTCGTACACGGATTTAGGTTCGCGTCTAAGGAGCCCTTAACTTTTGGACATACCAAAAGTTAAGGGCTACAAAGCTTAATTTTGGATTGGAACAGTAACCCGCATAAACAGTATCTCCATTTCTATAAATCCCTGTAATAAAAACATAGCTAACACGCACAGATGCCGTAAACTATTGACCACAGGATGGACGACTTTTTTTTTTCAACTAAGTATGATCCAGACCTACAAAATCCTTGCCAGTGAAAGTGTTAATGTCCAAAAATAATGAGCTCATCCATCTCGAATATTATAAATAAAGTAACTCTGTCTGTCTGCTACAACTTCATGCTTAAACCGCTGAACCGATTGTAATGAAATGTGGTGTGGATATAGTTTGAGACCCTGGAAAGGACAAAGGATAGTTTTATTCACAGGGAGGTTTAATTTTGTCGATATAAATTAGTTCCACGCGGCAAAAGCAGTACTGTCGTTTTTAGATATTGCTTGTTCGATTCCAATTGTCATCGGGCTCGGTGGATTCGGTTTTTAAAAGTGAAAACTCCATTTAGTGCATATTGGAATAGAATCCAACTAGAACACAAGCGTGAAATGGTTATGCAAGTGCTAAATCGAAAGTAGGGCTCGGTTTTATTACGATTCGTTAGACAACAGAAGGAATAAATTTAGGTCCCTAGCTCTCAACACAGTGCATACTCGGGAGTTCTGGCAACCTTGCTCACCTCCAGGAACACAACACTACATACTTGTATAGTAAATAATGTTATTATGGCTGTGGTCTTCTGCAAGGCGTAGGTACTTCCCCAGTTGGGCTGCTCCAAATTCGAGAAAGATAACATTTTGCTGTGCTCTACCTTTATTTCTCACTTGTCTGTCTATGGTGGTGGTATGAATGCAGGCCTGCATGTGCACCGCCTCACTTCTGCGCATCCACGACATTCAGAAAGCACTCAAATGTAGCGCACTAATTAATTTGTACCGACTCAGTTGACACTGGCAGCTAAAACTGATATCTCACTATCCCCGCACAGCCAAATGTGAAAGTAGCCTAAATCGATACCGTGGTTATAAATTTAAACGGCGCCACGAGAATGCGCTAATTGACTGCTCTTCAGATTCAGATTCATTTTTTTATACAATGCTGGTGGCGAACAAGCTTACGATCCACCTGATGGTAAGCGGCCACCGCAGCCTATAGACGCTCACAACCCCAAAGGAATCACGTTTATAAAATTTGAGGATGCACTACCGATAAAAATTACAATATACTGGACGATAACCATTTCTGCATCGATATATTTTAAGGATAACATTAAATTCATAAAGTAGGTATCCTTAATAATTACGATTAGGATTTTTGGGTTAAATTTAGGACTAATTAAAACTGGGGTTTATGATTCACTATTAAATTATAATTAAAGCGTTTCCGGTTTACAATCAATTCCCTATAACTATTCCTAGACGTAAAATTTGTAATGGTGACATTTTCAAACATTTTTTTTGTGGGTTAACCTACTTACATAAAAGATTAAAAGAAATAGGTACATATGTTTTTTTTGTGGGTTAACCTACTTACATAAAAGATTGAAAGAAATAGGTACATATATTTTTCTCTACTATCTATTCTGTGTATAACATGAGCTAATCCGAGGGCCTACCGCGAACCATAAACGAAGTTTTCCCTCTCTGTCGCATTTACATAAAGATTTGAAAGTGCAACAGTGAGGGAAAACTTCGTTTACAGTGCAGATTATTAGAAAACTAGCGACCCGCCCCGGCTTCGCATGTGTGCACTATTTAATGGATGTTATTATACATATAAACTTTCCTCTTGAATCACTCTATCTATTAAAAAAAACCGCATCAAAATCCGTAGTTTTAAAGATTTAAGCATAAATAGGGATATAGGGACAGAGAAAGTTTATTTTTATTTTATACTATGTAGTGATAAAGAAATATTTTGAACGATTGTGTCAGTAAGTAATCGATATCGTTTTTCATGAAATAAAAATAGAAAAATATGTAGAAAATGCCAACTCCGTGCTCTACATACCTTCCTTTATATAATCTACAGTGTATTGAATTGATTAAATAGGTGAATTCCTGAGAAACTTAAATATATTTTATATTTCATACTTATTGTATTAACTTTACTGCCTGAAGGATGCCCGGGGTCCGCTACCCTAATCCCAAGATTTGGCGTAGGCGTTAGTGTATGTCAAATTACAAGAATTTCTATCATGATCGTCAATACTAAATAATATATATAAAGTAGCAATGTTTCAAAATGCAATAAAAAAATTGGTTTTACAGTACAGAAGTCTTCTCCTATAACTCCCCCCGAAACAAACTGGCAGAGAAATTGCGTAAAATTTCGAACGTGCGTTAAGATGTAGCAACCGTCCTTTTTTTAAAACAACTTATAATGCGCTAATTCCCTTTGAAAACAATACAAAATTATCCTGCAGAATCACCATTTTTCAATTAACAATTTTATTTCAAAAATGTTTCATTCCCATCTCAATATCAGCGTATTTCGCTTACGCACTCTGCTAACACAAACACGGTAAAAATACGTCTACAATTTTGCCCGTGCCATATCCAAGCTTAACAATTGCCAATTCCCATAAATTTTCTCTATACCTATTCGTAAAGACGTAAAATTTTTACGCCTTTTCGTAGTTTTAGTTACAACCAGCCCGTTACGCAATATTACGAGTACTACCCGGTCACAATATCTGTGTCACGCTACGCATTTTTTTTACTACGGCGGTAACAAGCAAGCATACGGCCTGTATAATTGTAAGTACACACCGTAACTTGTGGACCCTTGTGATTTCGATCGCTTTTGATTGCAGGATTCGTTATTATTTATTTATGTCACACCTGGCCATAAAGTGGCAATTACTGCACGCTCCGCCCGCGGAAAATCCCACTTCCTGGCCAGGGGGTGACATAAAATTTTGTACTTACCTCGGGCGGTAATTAAGAAAGCCTCAGATTGCATAATTATCGCCCTTGCCTTCGGCTCGGGCGTCAAATACCTGCGATCTGAGACATTCTTTGTTTTACCGCCCTTGGTAAGTAATGTACTATTATCGTATGGTAATGAATTCGAACCGTGATATGTTCGAGAAGATATTACGGTTGCCAGTTTTTTTGCACTTTTAGCAGCACCAAGGGATCACGTGTAGGGTAGATCCCTACGGACGTGGTGCAACTTTGACCCCTTTTTGTCAAGTGAGTTTGCATTATGGGCAACTTGACTGTTAAAAGTTTTCAAGCCGCCTGAAGCCTCCAACTTGGCTTAACGACTGCTGCCATATACAGCAGCCGGGATCAACGGCTTAACGCCTTCTAAAGGGAGCGCTCAGTAAGTAACCACTCCAAGCGGCCATCCATCCTAGAACTGACCAGGGCTCATGTAGCTTAACCTCGCATACCGCACGCGGTACGTTGGCGCCGCTGGGCCACGAGCGCTCCAGGACCGCTGGAGGATTCGTTGTATTGACAACTAGATCCTAATGCAGGGCGCTTACTCGCACACACACTCCACACACATCCTCGCGAACTCTGTCGAATCAATTCACCACCAGGAACTCAAGATCCCATAATAAAATAAAATAAATAAAAAATTAAAAAAGCCTTTATTTCATGCAAACTACATGTACAAAGAATTATATTTACACTACTTCGTTCTTATTACTGGTTTTATTTTTTATTAATATTACTTTAATTTATGTAATTTTCTCTAAATCTTGAGATCTAAGCTACATAATTATTACTATTTGAATCTGCATGAACCCCTAGACGGGTATAGGCCTCCTCCAAAAGATTCCATTGCTCTCTATCTTGGGCTATTTGTGGCCAGGAGGAACCAGCTGTCCCAATGATGTCGTCTTCCCATCTCGTGAGGGGTCTTCCTTTTCGGCGTGTACCTTTAGGATCCCATACCGAGCAAGTATTCTGGATAGTCGCATAGATTGTGATCGGGTAGTACCTACTCGATGCGGGTGTAATGATGTTGTTTTTCATCAGAACGGGAAAGCCGTGGCGTACGTATCCTCTGATTTATGCCGCTAGGAACTTAAGACGACGTTGTTACTGCTATACATTTTTAGCTCGATAGGCTCGGTTTGATAGCGTTATCAGAAAAAGGAGCTGTTTGTTTTTGGAATAGTGTCAATCACTAGAACAATTGTCCTGAAATATTAGTAATTAAATGCGTGATTCAAGTAATATTGGAAAGTAAATTAAACCCATAATTTACCTAGGGTTAATCATAATTCCTGCCCTAGCCTGTCCACCTGATAGGTTATTATCTCGTCGGCCTATGCCATGACGTAATCGCAATTGGGCAGGAATCTGCAGTTTAATTAAATTGGTAACGTGATTGTATTAACGGATAACAAGCATTTAATCATATCAGTGCATTTAAATTAGACTATTTTTATACCGGCATCTGCTAACGAAATTAGACTCAAACTCAAAACTCAAACTCAAAATATTCTTTATTCCAATAGGCCTAGCAACAAGAACTTTTGAATCTTCAGTTATATATTACATAAATTGAATCTAATTATACAGAGCAATTTATTGATGCATATGAAATTTAAAAAGACTTGAATTACTGTAATGTATGTCAAGAGAGTATAATAAATTCAAAAAAGATCGTAAATATGTAAAATAAAAACATAAAAAATAGTATAATCTAGACAGTTTCTAGAATAAAAAAAAATTAAAGATTGTTTTTTTAATTAGTTACTATCTTAGGGAGACGGGTATAGGTAGTTCCACTAGAGTTGAGATGAAACTTACACACACAGCTACATAAAGTACTGACCGCAAAAAGATATTTTATCTTTATTTATTCACTTAACCCATTTAAAATTCATGGAAGCAACGGGTATAAGCAAAGAACTTTAAGAGCTGCCACAATAGATCAATACTGTTCGAGGCGGCAACGAAGGCCCACAACAAACAATAATAATAAATAATAATAACCCATTTATTTAAGTAAAATTATTTGAATCGGTATCAATAATATTTCAATAAAGTAGATCAGAATTTTTTATTCTCTGTTTTGTTTGAATTTATTTATGTAAGCAACACTTAACAAAATAGTTTAAAGAAACTTTTTGATCTATATTGCAATTTACTGTTAAACTTGCTATCGGTACGAAAAAAGAATAGTAATATGTCATTTACATGACATATTGTCGTGTGCGTGACCTCAACTCTGGTGGAATTGCCTATAACTTTGCAGACTAAGCCTTCTTAAATGGCACCAATGTCTGGAATTAGATCGAATCTAGCATGTATATACATTTTTTTTGCTGATAAATAGCACTTAATTAGGTTAAGTAACGTATTTTTACCGCGATGAACCATGGAAAAGATGTCATTTGAGATAAGTTACTACTCTCTCGCGTATACTTTTATCACCGAAGTAGGAGAAACATTACCAAACTGCAAACTTTCTTCTCAGCGAACACACATCCCCAGATAAGGAAAAATAAAGGAAACACTCAAAGGAAAACAGTGATAAACGGTTAATCATCCAAAATGGATTCCTTACACCTATAAACTGGAGTCCAGCTCACATTTCTCTAGCCGCAAAATAAAGCAATTCCATACAGTGACATTAGGATTAATAGGTATAAGTTTTCTTAATTTATTAAACTTATGGTCTCAGATTACGTTTTTAGGGTTCCGTACTTCAAAAGCAACAAAGGCAAAGCTTAGGATCATTTCGTTGTCCGTGTATCAAGACCGTTTCTTCCGGAAACACGTAGAGAAATAAAGTTAGCTTTGCATTCTCTAGGAGCTTTGAAGAAATAAAACTTCTAAGTTAACACATTGACTGCCAGGAACCCGTCTAGGGGACACTCTGCTCGTAGACGCGTAGCGCGTAGGTACCATGCGTTTCCCCGTATGTAGAAAAAATTGCGTAGCGCTACGAAAAGCTTGGCAGCAAAAATGTTAATACAATCAAAGATACGGCTGTTTATCCCGCAAATTGTGACATACCTAGTAAGTGTGGTCGCCCCGCAGGGGGCGCGGATGCCGATATCGAGCAGCATACGCTCAATTTTAAGCAGTCTAGAAGTCGACCATAATAACTCGGCGAACTAAGATCAGCGAGTTCAACTCCAGCATCAATTCATTCGCTACTGTATGGATGTAAGATATGGTTCGCAAGAAATGATCTCACCAACCTTTTACAGATGTTTATCAACAAATGCCCGCGCCATATTCATGGAGTATTCTGGCCACGAACTATGTCTAACGCGAGACTGTGGTAGATATAACTAACCAGAAGCCTATAAGCCAAGAAATCCTGGAGAAGATGCTGCGATGGATTGGACACGCGCTTCGACGATCGGGTGAACACTTGTCCTCCGCTGGCAATCTACGGGCAGAAAACGGCCGGGGTGACCTCGAAGAACATGGAGGCGCTAAGTTGAAAGAGGCTAGTTCTAATGGCCTCGGCTGGGAGGAGCTGGATGAAACCGCGCAAGAACGTGACATATAGTAGGCCTAAATCAATACACAATTTAAGAGTGTCAAACTCAAAGATGACAATTGTACGCAAGGGAATGTATAGTACATACAGTAGTACAGTAGTACTCAAAGGTTAGCTGGAAGAGATCCCTCATAGGGATAAGTTCGCCTTTGTACTCTAATCTAATGTGACATGTATATTGTTTTAACCTGTTATTGTGTACAATAAAGTGCTTACATACATACATACATAATTGTATTAAGATTTATAATCATCTGCCCAACCATATCAAGGTAATCATCATCATCATCATCATTTCAGCCGAAAGACGTCCACTGCTGAACATAGGCCTCCCCCAATTTGGGGGGATTTGCCATAGTCGCCACGCTTGGCAAGCGGGTTGGCGACCGCAGTTTGATGGTGGTAATGATCGAAGGATGCTGCTGCCCACCCTCCGATTTTCCCTTATTCGCCTCCTACGAAACCCACGGGAAGAGATGGGGTGGCGCAATTCTTACCCGGCAACCACACGGGATATCAAGGTAATGCCAGGTACTAAATTTAAAAATGCATTAAGAAAACTTCTTGTTCAAAACTATTTCTATGATCTTAAGGAATATTTAAATTTTAATTTTCATGACATTAAACATATTTAATAATTTATCTCTAAAAATGTAAAATTAGACCTGACATGACCGAAATAATTAATGGCATAACTTAATATACTCGCCAAAAATAATTACCTATATCATTTTTTACTTTGTGATGTAGATTATATTATTTTAAACTGTATTTAAAGGAACTATTGCATGCTCTTATGAGTAGATCATGCGCGCATAATTAAAAACTGTCACATCATCTTCACCATTGTGAATTTACCATAATCTGGCAATAAAGATAATTTTGATTTTGATTTTGAAATGGAGAACTCTTCTGCGAGCCCTATGTCCCTAATGAGGGATAACAGGAACTAATCATCATCATCATAATGCCGCATATTTTGACACTCGCAAGGGAATCAAAATAAAAGGACACCTCCCGTTTACACAAAATCATGAAATCTATCGAGAAGCAAATATGACCGTTACAATTAAAGGAATAGTTTCATAAACTACGTTCACACTTCGTGAGGAGAGCTCGCGTTAGCTACAAATCATACGTGTATGGTACGGAACCTTCGTGCGCGATTCAGACTAACACTTAGCCAGTTTTATAGAAAGAATATTTCTTGATAACGAAAGCCCATACGGATGTTCGTTATTGATGTTTCGTGTTCTTGTTACTGTGTTACCTAAAAATACGACGGTATTTGTGACAAGGCACTCACTCTACCCTCGGTTACGTATCTGATCAGATTATCTGGGCTCGTTTATAGCAAGCTGTTTTTTTTGCAAGGATCGTGGTTAGTGGCATCAAACCATCGTATTATTTCTAAAAAGTTTGGTTAAGCCAAGCTGCTGTGACTTAACACGATTTTAGTATTTTTACAAGCCTTATAGTATTAAATTCGCCTATAAGTTAAAAACGAATGCATTTCATAAACGTTCATCAAATGTCACCATGAAATTTGTGTTTGTGAGAAAGGGATAAAATATAACTTAATTAGGAACGGCTTTTTTAAGTTTGTTTTAGACCTTTAACCTATTCTTATAGAATAGGTTTTCTTTTGCGAGTTCATTTTCAAACGCCTTCGTTCATCGTATTGGTTTGTTTCTTTGCAAATACTCGTAATATAGATGAGTGATTGTCCAATGACTTAATCTAATGATAAAGCCACTTTTTACTAGAACTCTTCAATGGCTACCTCCCACCAACAAATAAAAGTCCAGTGGGCACGGGTTGACAATGTCCGGCACTTTGCTAGCTTTCTAATTTATTTTTTGACAGAAACATAACAACGAACAATGGAAATATACCGCCCACCTAGCTCTGTAATAAATATAGTTAACAATTATTGCGTGACTAGTGTACAGTGATTACCTAAATATGTAAATCAACACGTTGTGCCCATTATGATTTCGCGGAAAATAAGTGCAAAATGTGATTTAATATTTGACGCGAGAGTGCGAAAGCTAGTTGTGGAATTAATTTGTACATAATGAAGAGTTAATGATTTTATTTAACGGGTTTTGTTAGTTTACTGATTTTGTCATCGAATTTAATTTGATTACTAAAATGAAATGGACGTTATTGTATAATGACAGCGTATTGTCAAATAATGCAAGTAAGTATTGTAGTTTTGGTACATTTCATAGTCACTCAAACAAATAGCTTTGATTAAATAGACTCGATT
Source organism: Epiblema foenella (assembly GCA_963556455.1). Classification (NCBI taxonomy): domain Eukaryota; kingdom Metazoa; phylum Arthropoda; class Insecta; order Lepidoptera; family Tortricidae; genus Epiblema; species Epiblema foenella. The sequence continues at coordinate 6,783,354 of OY747113.1, read as the reverse complement.
TTGAACTAACATACAATACATATATACGTTACAAAAAGTAGCCTATACAGTAATATAGTGAACTTTAATATTTAATAATTCTATTAATCTTTGTTATTGTAGAATAAAAGTAAAGGAAACTAATATTACGCAAATGTTTCTCTTCAAACTCACATTACGCAAACATTAGTTGAGTCCTTTTTCAGAATTGCGATCTCTAAGCCTGTGTTTCTGTTGCGCTGACTAAGGCGCCCCTCATAACTAGTGCGATAAGGCCAATTGCAGCTCCGACTAGTTCATTCATGAAAAGGAAGTATATTGTATGTTACTTTTGACAGTAGTATATAAGGTAGGATTACCTACCTTCCAACACCTACACATTTAAAAACATAATCCAATACATTGAATCTAAAATGGTCGTATCTTCATCGGCACTTACGACCTTTTGTTTGGGCAAGACAGTTTGTTATCGAAGGGGTCGGCAACGCGTATGTGACTCCTTTGTAGTTGCGGGCGTCTATAGGCTGCGGTGGCCGCTTACCATCAGGTGGACCGTACGCTTGTTTGCCACCGGCGTTGTATAAAAAAACAAACTGGGTAACCGTAAAACCTATCTTGTTCAAACCATAAATCGTTGAAAGTATTTACAAATGCACACCACCTCATTTTTTTTCAGAATTTTATTATTATACATTTTTTTAGAACTGCATAATTTGGAAATTAGAGGGGGGGGCAAGGGGAACACTTTTTATGACTATATTGTCACCAACGGTGGACTTAAAAGGAAAAGTTTTTTCGAAATCTCCATATCATTTTCAAAGGCCTGTCCATTGGATACCCCACACGACTATGTGCGTTGAAATATTTTCATTCACCGGTGACATATATGGAGTGCCCCTCCTAATTTAATATATTTTTGGAATTTCACATCAATTTTATATAGCACTTTATAGAATACATCTTCCTACCAAATAATTGTAGAGCTTATAGTCTCCGAGTAAATCGGCTGTGGCGTACGGACGGACGGACAACAGATATGGCGAAAATATAAGGGTTCCGTTTTCACCATTTTGGCTACGGAACCTTAAAAAATCAAAACGCACAGACACGGCTTACGTTAATAATTTGGATCTCAATCTGCGGACAATCAGGCAGGCAAAGGTCGAGAATTTTTGTATGAAAATATTACCACTAAATGTTTCCTCTCAGAAGTGCATATTGGTTATAAATAAAACATCAGTAAAAATGCATCACACAAACACATATAGTAAAAAAAACTGAATCAGTACTCTTACCTAAAACTGACCACACCCATATCATAGCTAACTTATTTCTAGAAGAAAACCCATTTAGGTATGTACGTCAGTCTGTACCAAGATGGTTTGCATTATTTAAAGTATCCCTGGAGAAATAACCTCAGTAATAACATGGCGCAGCGTTAAAGCTCGTTTAACAAGATAACAAACGTCCTTACAAAAAAGTCTAAAACCTTGCGCTGAGGGACCGTTTGTGTTTGACCATCATTGCGTGTAGCGACCAACCTAAATACAAATTACCGTGGACGTACGCGTTCCAACGGCCCCAACCTGAATATTTTAAGACGAGCTCTCTATTTGGACTCGGGTCATGATACGACTTAGACTGGCCATGAGTATTGTTCAGTACTCCCGAGGGATTTAAAGGTTTATTGCGCATAAAACGATCGAAGGCACGAAAATGAATATAAGAAGCCGGTAGCGTTGGCATCTCTAAGGGTTCTCGAATGTGCCTTTAAGAAGTGGCCTCGTTGTTCGAAATTCGATTAGAGGCATGAATTAAATTTAGGTACCATGAGCCGTTTGTTCTATAATTAGAAAGGACGAGAAGTTTTATGTGACCCCCTGGCCAGGAAGTGGGATTTTCCGCGCGCGGAGCGTGCGGTAATTGCCACTTTATGGCCAGGTGTGACATAAAGTATAGTAAATTCTGGAACGTTTTATGGAACATTGTGAAAACAGTAAATTCCAGATTTAGGGTTAGTTTTATATTGGCATTTGCGCGCCAAGCTAATGAGTTTTAATGAGTAAGCAAAACACGTTTATATTTAATTAAAAGATAAATGTATGTTTTAGAGAGTTGTCCGCACCAATATTCTCATTTGATGCGAGATGGCTATGAAGCAAATCACATCGCTCCGCACTGGTTTCAGATTTGACTTCTGTACCTACATAGTAAATAATTAATGGTTTTATCTCCTTAATTAAGGAGAAGGCCAACTCTCGAAAATTCTGAGCCGTGTTATGCTTGAGTAAGGGTTAGGGCTCACTAATAAGCGTTTTATTTATAAGCGGCTGTCCTTCCAAAAATAACTAACATTAAAATATTCATGTTTACTCACAAATTGAAATGTTAGTCGTGTAAAAGTCTGAGCCTCTGTGTCGTGGTAACAAATAGTTTATGGGCCATTCCACATTTTCATGTACATAATTTTTAGTAATTTTTTTTTTAAATGCAGATTTTGGAATACTCGGCCCTCACTTCATATTTTTGTATTGTTATTTAGAAAGAGGTTTAATTGCAGTACCACTTCCGATAGTTTTGGTAATTACCGAACCACAGCTAATATCCATAAATCGAGTAACTCAGTGGTCCTTGGATGTCTCACCATTTGTATGAAAAAATGGTTTTTACCACTGTATTACCCACCTTTTACAGCAATATGTTAATATTTAAGTATTTTTACCTATAAATTTATAAGGTTCAGGTACTATTTCAAAATTCTGTTTTTGTACGCTTATTCAATACATATCATAGAATTTTTTTGTAATAGAAAACTGGTCATAAAAAAGTAGAATGACCCTTATACTTACACTTAACTTATCTCATTATCCGAGCATCACAGTGACACCACCCTTAATTATGCTCTAATGTAATGTAGAGTTGGCATGAATGAGAACCATGAAATATTATTTCAATATTTACGTTAAAGGTGCGTTTCAGAATTGAGCCATGGTCTATAACTCTCCAAATGCCAGCCCGACTCACATTTACCCGGAATCGTTTCCCATGTGTGAGAGCCCAAAAAGAAATCGTCCGCGCAAACAATTTGGTAAACGACGGGGTTTCGAGCCATTCCAAAATTGCGCCGCATTTTCGGGACCCACATAAAGAAATAAAGCTGTTCCTTTGTTTCAATACTCGGTAATGTATAAAATGTCAGTCAGTCTGCACAAACACCGATTTAATTAAACAGGAAGTTTGCAGGATGGATATCCAGTCTCCGGCAGTTTGTTTTGGACAATTAAATCCCCCGCGCTTCCGGTTTTTAAACTGTACGGACAGGCTGGTTTGTATTATGATTGTATTTAATATTGAGAATTTATATATTTATATAATATTCTGATAAGCCAAAATAGGTATTTGTATAATGTGCTCAAGTCAATGTCAGTACAGAGCAGGGCTCAGAAACCGGTTTCGTCTTCATACAATTAACCGGTTAAAAATTTTGGTTAATTGTGTTTTACCATATTTTTTCGAACTTCAAATCATTTATTCCATAGATAAACGCTAACAAAAGCAAATCTTAAAATAACAATGGAGATATGAGAAGTACTTTAGGAGATATTTCCAAAATATTAAAAACCGGTTACGAGCCCTGGTACAGAGCCTGTTTTTGATGAAGTTTGGCGAGTTTGGACCTATATAAAATAAAAAATAAAAGAAGTCTTTTGTTTCTTGTCGTGTAAGCTTTTATATTGTCAGTTTTAACTAGCTTAGATTGTTTAAATATATGGTCCAAAGTGTTTCCATTTCATTTTTGCGTAATCATTCCATTACAATTATAGTTTTATCGTTTATTAATTAATTTCAATGTCAATAGCATTATGTGATAATAATAGCTGCGTACAAAACCCTTCAACAGATGAAGGCCTCCTCCAAGGACTTCCGCATTCCTCTGTCTGTAAGTACTTCTTGCCAGTGAGTACCGGCTATACTTTTCGTGCCGTCGGAACAACGACACTTTTGTCTCCCTCTTCTTCGTTTCGACCCGTTCCCCACGTCATGATTTAAGGCTGTCAGTCAATATAAGTTACAATCACTGTAGCGTGGCGGTAAGGCACGCGATTTTTAGCCGTTTAATTCATTCCAGGCCAATGACGACATATATTCGTCATGCCTCTACGTGCAATTTCCGCTATAAGGCGGAAAAATTTTGCTACGCGCTACGGCGTAGCACACGTAGCGATCGTTAGCCTCGAATGGGTTAACACATTCATTGCCAACGAGTGCTATGCGCTACGCTCGTAGCCGATAACATAATTTTTCCGCTTTATACGGAATTACGGTGTTTGTAGAAACTCATGTAAAATACCGTTTTGTATTTAACACTAGCCTTTAGGCGACGAAAAATATTGTGAGAAAACTGGTAAAAGTATAAGGTCTAGTTTTCCCTCTGGTTTTGTAAGGTTAGATAGCAGTCGCTTTTGTAGTTTCGGAAGCTTTAGGATATGATACAGATAAAACCGGGAAAAAGCTACGGTGGATGATGAGGTATGGTTGGCATTCCTTTTGTTGGTCGAAAATCTATAAAAATATTATTGGAATTTGAACCTTATTATTTGAATACTAAAATGGTTTTGATCTAATTACTTCGATTCAATTCGCCCAACTGAAATGATTTCAAGTATAAGTTACGGTGATGGTCAGTTACTACTAAAGCTTGTGTACACGTACTAAAATTACGGTTGTTTCTACTAACGCTTTTGTACACGTACTATAATTACGATTAGTTTCTACTAACGCTTGTGTACACGTACTACAATTATGGTTAGTTTCTACTGACGATTGTGTACACGGACTACAATTATGGTTAGTTTCTACTGACGCTTGTGTACACGTACTACAATTACAGTTAGTTTCTACTACCGCTTGTGTACACGTACTACAATTATGGTTAGTTTCTACTGACGCTTGTGTACACGTATTACAATTACAGTTAGTTTCTACTACCGCTTGTGTACACGTACTAAATTATGGTTAGTTTCGACTGACGCTTGTGTACACGTACTACAATTATGGTTAGTTTCTACTAACGCCTGTGTACACGTACTAAATTATGGTTAGTTTCTACTAACGCTTCTGAACACGTACTACAATTATGGTTAGTTACCACCAACACTTGTGTACATGTAGGTACTAAAATTACGGCTAGTTACTACTAACGCTTCTGTACACGTATTTGTTTAAAAATTATCTGATAATCACACTAATAAATTCTATTGTAAATAGAACTTGAAACAACTATCTCTAAAGCTGCTCTTATTTATTTGACGTTACGTGCTCTCGCACTAGTTACTTGGCTATTTAAGTCACAATTATTACTGTTTCCGTTACAAACTGCAGTTATTTTGTGTATTCAAAGAGACAGAAATGGAATTCTAGGAAATATTATTGAGAATAAACAAATGGACACTAAAACTGAGGATCTGGGCACTGTTTTTGAATAGGATTTGTGGAATCTAATGGAAATAAAATATTGCAATGTAATGAAGGCAATCATAAAATTTACATAACAGAGACATTAAAAAAATGAGTATATGAACTTTTTTCTGCAATTAGGCCGCAATGACACTTTTACAAGTCAAAAACTACTAGCGTTTCTCAAGAGACCACTGCCGAGAAGAAACGCCGTATGAAACTCGACAGTCAGTCATTTTCTCCCAAAATATGCTTATTACAATGATATAATAATATAGATAATGATATTGTAGAGAAAAAATGATAAATAATTAATTAAATCAATTAATAAGTTTACTTAAGCAAGTAAATAAATAACTGTAAATTTAAGTATTGAGTAGTTGTTGTCCAATCGTGATAGCTCGCTTGTGTTTGTTGAGCTAAATGTATTCATTTGAGAAGTTGCCTGAAAGTATTCTCATTTAAATTTTATGAGTTATAAATGTGATGCTTAAGAATTTATGTTATCTTAACATTTAGAATTCCACGCTTCAAATAACGTTATAAAAACTGAGTCGTAATGTTTTTATATTGCAATACCACATCATAATTAAAAAATAAGGTATTACGTTATTCTTAGACTTTTTAAGTAAGTACTTAATTAATGCATGACAAATATATGTATATTATTAAAGCATTAAAAATATTTTAAAAAAGGGTAAAAAGTAATGTGAGGGGTCATTGGTCAACCAATTTTAGTATAAAAGAATATTGTTACTGACCCCATAGTTAATCATTGAAGCCCTAAAAATCGAAGTTAATTGCGTTCCTTGTGTGGTTAGTAGCGTCACGAAAGCTTTCCAGGATACGCTGTGCTTAGTGAGTCTAGCTATCGATACAGTGAATTCTCAAATCAGTAAAAGGTCGGCAACGAGCTTGTGACTCCTGGACTTGCAAGCTTCCATACGCTGAGCAATCATCAATTAATTATCCAGGCAGGTCATCGACGCGGTACAAAAAGCTACAGGAATTTCTAAAATAATTCATACACAATATCCAGTTTAATACAATTTACGACATGACAAAGGCTCACCGGGTGAAGAGTACTCACGCAGCCCTGCCTAGACTTGTTTGTTCCTGACTCTCATTACCAGCTTCATTAAAGCGAGTGTGCTCAAGTAAAATGGACTTTATATTCTAAGGGCTATTTAGCTCTCTGTACCTCATTTTGTTGCTTACTGTGACTGTTGATGATCGTTGACTTAGCTTTCATAAAATTAAATGACTTAGGTTAGGAGATGTTTTGTAATACGTTAGTGAAACAAACTCATGATGCAACTGATTTTGTACTGAGCCAAGTTGATGAGAAAGGGCGATAACTTTAAGTAGATTTAATTAGCAGAGCTCGCTTTTGGGCGATAATATAGCCTGTTGTTATCAATGTTTATTTTGTACTTTCATTTTGACGAATAATATAAAATTACTTCTATATTGTGACTTACATTATCCTTTCGGTCGTTATGAAGACGCCTGATAGCGTATTTTATCGTAGTTTAGTTCATCGGCATGTTTTATTTAATTTCCCTTCTACCAGAAGATAGTATTTTCAATATTATTAAAGATCCAGATTCTATTTTGATAAGCGGTCACCAAAATGTTTACTTCAAATATATTCCCCTCATTATTCTTATCAAAAGATTGAATTCGAAATTCCTCCGCTATGGAGAAACCAACTAATGAATATTTTCAATTTTCTTTGTGAACGTACGATTTCATAACAGACTTTTCTGGTTGATCACATTTTCATTTAAAAAATCCTTATTATATCGAATTCTTAATAAAAATCACTTTCACGATTCACTTCATTCTCGAGCCGATGTCATTTGTTAGTCATATCATTCATAAAAAGTCTGTAAAACTGGTTTGTTATCTAAATGATCAAGAGCCCGGCATACGGTGCCCAAAACGCTTTGTAAGGGCGAGTAATGTACTTATAACCCATAAATTGCCTCGCCGAAGTTCTCTTTGCGGCTATTAAACAATCATTTGCGTCAAACGATACAAAGTACTGCATTTATATATTTAGCCGGTTCATGGTTGCTTTCACGCGGTCGCTAATGTATCGTTTCTCTCGAACTGCCGAATGAAAACGTAATGGGTAGGGTTACGCTAAGTTAATAATAAATGATGCTAAGCTCTGTTCGCGTTTTAAATTATCTTACGGAATTTTTTATTTAAATTGGATTCGGACGCACTAGAAAGTATGTTTCTCTCTTATAACAAGATTGGCTTCATATAGCATTCATTTCATCTTGAAGCTTCCTGTACAAACCGCTATAGATATTTAGTTTTAAGATACCCCGATAGATGGCGCTGTTCCCTCGGCAAACTGGCGAACGACTGTTTATCGTGGATTATAGTACTGTAAAATTTTTATTTACTTTATGATGATATGTGTGGAGAACTTTATGGCTAGATTAAACATACGTCAGTTTATCATTAGACTCGGTGTTTTATCTTAGCTCCTTTTCGAGACCCCAAGAGTGCACAGAGTTGTACATTGGTCCGTCGAATCGGATAGCCTTTCTTGAAAGTGGCTTAGTAGTCTGTGAGACTACACTTCGTCCCGAGCTTAGCAGTGGATCGCTGCTTCAAAGGCTGGGTAAGGTCGCACCTAACTGGAGGTTGCCAACGCCATCTAGCGGCGGATAGCTTGCAGACGGCTGTAGAAGATCGATAAGGCAAGGAAATCGAAGATCGCAAGTGGCGCCATCTAGCGACGAGTAGCTAGAAACAAGAGGCAGTTGGCAGTAATTCCGAGACGGGCGCCATCTGGAGCAAGTAGTTAGCAAACGGCAGTAGGTGCCGTGGAGGTCAGCGAAGTGTTTACGTCACACATCAGAGGAGTGAGTGGTCAAGTGCGAATCGTGAGTACATTTAAATTCATTTTACGCGAGTTTCAACTTTAAAACAAGAAATAGTTCAGTGATTTTACTACGACATTTTGAACTTTATATGCAAGAACAAATTCACTTTGAAGAATCAGTTGGTCTACATTAACTTAGAAAAAATCATCATCGAATTTCTATGAACTTTCAACTTAGAATAATTACGTTGGTAATTTGTATTGGATATTAACATAGACTAATTTGTAGTTAGCATTAACTTAGAATTTTAACCGAAATCCTGTTGGAACGGGGAACCTATGCCCAATTTTTGTTTAGTGTGACAAGGTTCCAAACACTTGTAAAAACTTTAAATTTGTAATCGTTGAACTTTGTTTTGTCAGTAATCAACTTAATTGAATCATGGAAAATCTGCTTAAGTTTCAAGGCGAGTTATCAGCGCGTATATGCAAGGCGCGAAGTAACTTTAAAAAGTCCCCTAAGGAACGTATTTCAAAGAATTATATAGACAGTAGACTAGAAACTTTAGAGCAGTGTTGGGCCGAATTTAGGCAGGGTCATAAAGACTTGATGCTTAACTATGAATTTACAGAGTTAGTTACAACGTCGTATATGACTGCCAACACTTATGACAAAACAGAGGACGAGTACACAGATTACCGTTGTGAATTAAAGGATAGGTTGGCTGAACTTGTAAGTTTTCGGTCAGGTCAGTCGAGGTCTACTAATGAAGATAGCGTACCGTCTAGGACGATTGCTGTAAAACTCCCTAAACTAAGCATACCAACATTCTCGGGCAAATATCAAGAATGGACAACGTTTAAAGATTTATTCGTTTCTATGATCCATCACAATGAATCTTTAGACAATGTCCAAAGACTTCAATACCTAAAAAGTTATCTCAGTGGAGAGGCAGAGCAGTTGTTGCGCAATATTCCAGTTTCTGACTCTAACTACACTCGGTGTTGGAATCAATTAGAACAGCGGTACAATAATAAAAAATATTTGTCGCATTGCATCCTTAAAAGTTTATTGAGTCAAAAAAGCGCAACTGCTGAATCGCCTGCCTTTCTGAAGGATCTTTTAGATACGTCAACAGATTGTTTGAGTGCATTGTCTAATTTAGGCATTGATGTTTCTACATGGGACATTATAGTAATACATCTGTTGACAATGAAACTTGACCCAGAATCACGCAAGCAATGGGAGATTAATGTAGCGACTAACTTAGCCTCGGACGCCTTGCCTACATTTGCACAGTTTACAGAGTTTTTAACCAGTAGGTACCGAGCGTTGGAATTTATTGAGCCGAAAGGCGCCAGTAAGATCCCAAGTGCTTGCGGGAGGCCGTCCAATAGTAACAAGAAAGCAAATGTACTCTATGTCGCAAACACAACCACACTCGCGTGTGAATTTTGTGCCGGGCCTCACAAGCTTTGTTTTTGTAAGAAGTTTGCTGGTGAGGATTTCAATAACAGGCACGAATTTGTCACTAAAAATAAAATGTGCTATAATTGTTTAGGTAGCAACCACAGTGTAAGATTCTGCCAAAAAGCCACTAGCTGCCGTATTTGTAAGAGGAAGCATCACTCTTTGCTTCACCAAAAAGATGTCTCCACTTCAACTGCCAATCCGAGGAGCGTAGTTCAAGCAGTTGAATCTGGGTCTGGAGAAGCTGCACATGTCGCAACAGAGATCAAAGAGGATAAACCGGTAGTAACCTGTTTTACGAAAAAGGTAGATCAAGGTGAGGTATTATTGCCCACCGCGCTTGTAAAAGCTGAGTCGAAAACAGGAGACTATCAGGTCATTAGAGCATTTTTAGATCAAGGTTCACAGGCTTCATTTGTGACTGAAGCAGTAGTACAAGCCTTAGGGATAAAGAAATTTCCCATTAAGAGTGCACTTTCAGGATTAGGTGGGTGTAAACTTCCGGTAACACCGAAGTATGAAGTATATATGAAAATTCAATCCCTCACTGATCCAACTTTCAACCTTGTGTTGAAGGCTTATGTCTGGAATAAGGTCACCCCGGATCTTCCTAGCGGAGATGTAGTAATTCCAAACTGGTTGGAACTACAGCACCTCACGCTAGCCGATCCAACATATAGTACACCCAACAAGATTGATATTTTGCTGGGTGGTGAGGTTTACTGCCGGATTATAACGGATGGCGTGCTAACCGCTCCCGAAGGAGACGCTCTAGCACAGTGCACCCGACTAGGTTGGATTCTATCTGGCTCAGTAGGCTCACAGAGAGAACCAGACAATTTAACGGTCTTTCATGTTCGAGTAAACGAAGACGATCAGCTCAAACGTTTCTGGGAAATTGAAGCCGAACCATCAGGTCAAACGAAGCAGTTCACAGTGGAAGAACAACGGTGTGAGGATCTATTTGCGTCTACGACTGTGCGAGACACAGAGGGCAGGTACGTGGTGAAGTTGCCGTTTCAGGATAACGCTCCAACCTGCAAAGGAAATTCTCGTGAGATAGCAGTCAAAAGATTACACACATTAGAGAGACGGTTTGGTAAGGATCCCACACTTAAGGCTCGATATTCAGCAGTCATAAAGGAATACGAGCAACTCGGTCATATGGTTCCTGTGAAACAACCTGATGACAAGAGAAAGGAAGCGATTTACTTACCCCACCATGCAGTCATCCGCGAAGACAAATCCACAACGAAGGTAAGAGTTGTCTTTGACGCCTCCTGTAAATATGATAATGGATTGTCTTTGAACGATCAACTCATGACAGGACCTACCTTGCAGCCGGAGCTTCGTCACCTAATTATGTGTTGGCGGCAGTACCCAGTATGTCTCGTGGCAGACATAGTCAAGATGTACCGGATGGTAAAGGTTGCTGATGAGGACACAGACTGTCAACGGATAGTCTGGCGAGATAACGCACAAGATGAGATCAAGGACTACAAGTTACTGACCGTAACTTTTGGTACTGCATCAGCACCTTACCTAGCGGTAAAGGCGCTTAATCAGGTAGCATGTGATCACCGAGAGCAGTATCCCATAGCTGCACCGCGTGTCCAGCAGGAATTTTATATGGACGACCTGATGACGGGTTGTCAGACAGAAGAAGAAGGTTTGCAACTGTATACAGAAATGAAAGGACTATTACAGGAGGGAGGATTCACACTACAGAAATGGGCTAGCAATAAAAAGGAATTGCTAAGTAAGATCAATCAAAGAGAAAGAGAGAACAAAGAAAATGGGGAAGAAAAGAGTAACCTGGAAATAAAGACAGATAATATAACTAAAATACTGGGACTTACTTGGAACAGAGATGAAGACGAATTTCAGTACTCGGTGAAACTGCCACCGCTATCGCCACCTGCAACTAAAAGAAAAATTATATCGGACGTCTCACGTTTGTTTGACCCGTTAGGTTGGTTAGCACCGTGCGTCATTAAAGCCAAGATGTTTATTCAACGGTTGTGGTTAGCTGGAATAGGATGGGATGAGGAACCGCCCGCTGACATACTGCATGATTGGTTAACTTACCGAGAACAGCTGGCTTACCTTACAGACTTCCGGATTCCTCGATGGTTGAATACTAGGTCGGATGACGCACTTCACGAGCTGCACGGTTTCTGTGATGCCTCGAACGCCGCGTACGCTGCTGTGGTTTACCTTCGAGTATTGGACTCAGCTGGGAATGTAAACGTGGCATTGGTGACAGCTAAAACCCGAGTATCCCCTGTCAAGCAGATCAGCATTCCCAGATTAGAGCTATGTGGAGCCGTGCTGGGGGCTAAGCTTCTGGCAGAAGTTGCTGACGTTATGAAGATACCTAAAGAGAACATCAGGGCGTGGACAGATTCCACGGTAGTTTTAGCGTGGCTCAACAAACACCCAAACCATTGGAAAACGTTTGTGGCAAATAGGGTGTCGGAGATCTTGACTACCATGGACTCCACGCAATGGGCCCACGTTCCCACCAAGGAAAATCCAGCCGATTGTGCTTCCCGCGGGATTCAGCCAGAAGAGTTGAAGGAACATGATCTGTGGAAGTTCGGACCGAAATTTCTGCACGATAAGAACATTCATTATTTCAAACCAAAAAATAATGAAACTAATTTAGAGCAATCAGTAAAGGTTTACATGACAGTCGTTGAAGAACCGTTCTGGACTAAATATTCGTCATTCAAAAAACTTATACGAGTTGTGGCTTATTGCAGACGCTTTTTGAGAAAGCGCAAAGCACAGAAGGATCAGAGGTGCACGAAGTACCTGCAAAAGTGGGAACTAGATGAGGCGATTATAACCTGCGTGAAGATGTGCCAAACTACGGAGTTCCAGAGTGAAATCGAGGAAATCAATAAAACAGGTTACGTTAGTTCAAAAACTTCGAAGATTCGCTCGCTAACGCCATTTATTGATAATGGTGTCTTGAAGGTCGGTGGTCGATTAGAAAACGCATCGGACCTAGACATGGCAAAACATCCGATGATATTGCCACACGACTCGCATCTGACTAAGCTGATTGTAGCAGATGCCCACGAGCGTACACTCCATGGCGAGCAACGAGCTATGCTCAATTATTTGAGATCAGCCTACTGGATAGTACGCGCTAAAGATTTAATAAAACATCACATTCTAAGATGTGTTCGCTGTATTCGCCACAAGGCCAAGACACAAACCCAACTGATGGGTGCCTTACCCGCAGCAAGAGTAACTCCTGCCCGAGCCTTTATACGCAGTGGAGTTGACTATGCCGGACCCATCAGCTTAAGGACATCCAAAGGCCGAGGACATCACTCGCATAAGGGGTACGTGTGTTTGTTTGTCTGTATGGTCACGAAGGCCATACATTTAGAGGTAGTCAGTGACCTAACCTCACGTGGATTTCTTCAGGCTTTCAAGAGGTTCGTCGCGAGACGCGGTCGCTGTTTAGAAATTTATAGCGACAACGGCACAAACTTTGTCGGAGCAGCAAGAGAGTTAAAGGATCTATTCAACGCGGAGAAATCCACTATGATTCCAGAGGTGGCTGAGAGTCTTGCCTTGAATGGTACTGCATGGCACTTTATCCCTCCTCGAAGCCCGAACTTCGGTGGCTTGTGGGAAGCAGGGATCAAGTCGACCAAGTACCACATTAAACGGGTTATTGGAGATGCGACACTTACGTACGAAGAAATGGCCACGTTACTCAGCCAGATAGAGAGCTGCCTAAATTCGCGTCCTATATGCGTGGTGCCTAATGATCCAAATGAGCCCGACCCGCTAACACCGGGTCACTTTTTAATAGGAGAGCCCCTAGTGACGGTTCCAGAGATCAACTACGAACGCTCTACCCTCAGTACGTTAAAGCGCTGGCAGCTGACCCAACGTATGCTGCAAAACTTCTGGCGTCGTTGGTCAAATGAATATTTGACCCATTATTTGCAACGCTACAAGTGGGCACATCAAGTGCCAGAACCTAATGTTGGAGATGTCGTTTTGGTGAAGGAGGACGATCTTCCACCCTCCAAGTGGCTTTTTGGCAAAATTATGCAGAAACACCCTGGCTCAGATTTACTAACCAGGGTAGTAACTATAAAATGCAAAAATTGCTTGATAAAGCGGCCAACTTCGAAAGTTTGCTTACTGCCCGTGGCCAATTAGTTGTAACTGTTGTAAACATATGTATAGTTTTAAGTCTGGTATCTGTAATGGTACCCCCTTTATTTACGTAATTAGCAAACCTTGATTGTCAATTACCCCCACCTATTATATTGTCGAGATCGCTATGTACTTTAAGGTCCCTAATACTTGTTTTATAGTCATACTGGCTTGGATACTCCATGGTGGGCGGTCATGATGAAGGACATGTTGTCCTTGGTGGGCGGCATGTACAAACCGCTATAGATATTTAGTTTTAAGATACCCCGATAGATGGCGCTGTTCCCTCGGCAAACTGGCGAACGACTGTTTATCGTGGATTATAGTACTGTAAAATTTTTATTTACTTTATGATGATATGTGTGGAGAACTTTATGGCTAGATTAAACATACGTCAGTTTATCATTAGACTCGGTGTTTTATCTTAGCTCCTTTTCGAGACCCCAAGAGTGCACAGAGTTGTACACTTCCTCTGTTGAAGAAATAAATAAATTACACGACCATCGTATCTTGTGTAAAACATCAAAAAACGATTTGCTGCCAAATAAAAAAGAGCTTATGGTCCCACGTTTCTTTTAAAAGGCCAAATGAAACTGTAATTGCCGTTGATGACTTGTCGAAGTTGGAAACTGATATCAGTGCGGATTTAATAAGTTAAACGAGTTTTTCGGGATAAAATAAGTTAGAGAAAATCGATACTGATGTAAATACACCATAAGACTGGCCAATACACCAAATTGTTAATTTTTAATGAATATATTTTGGAATACGGCTAAAAAATTAATGATTATTGGAGAGATTGGTACTTGAGGGATAAATAAAAGGTCGTTATGGTTATTATAGAGCATCTTTTTATACTTTACTCGATTGAACTGTACAATCATTTTTTCCTATCCTTCGCCAGAAAACCCATCAGTCAACCTTATTAACCTCCGGTTGATGCTGAAATTCGGTTACAGGGTATGCATAGGGGATATTAAATTGTATACTTAACATCCATGTGCGTAATATATTATATATTATTATTATATTTATGGATTTATTACTACTGCGATCCTTGTGGCTTGAGTTATTTATCTAATATTTGAAATGACGGAACGCGCAAAAGGTAGTCAATAAATAGATACTGTACTCGTACTACTAGTTCAAATATCTATTCTCTTTCCTCCGTATTCATAAAATTTAACAAACCTCTGCTAACTAAAAAGTTCTTTGTCCCATTCTCACAAACGTCAATGTCAAAGTGACAGATGAGGACAAACGAACTTTAGCGGCTAGTTAACTAATATAGGTTTGACAGACGTTTATGAATAAGGGGGTTTAGCTCTGAGACTCATTTGAGACTAAGGATAAAGTTTAGATAAATGAACGTACATAAGATAACCTTAAACAATACAATAACTTGTACCTAAAATAGTGTTCATTCTGCAAACAAAAAACGCCCAATTTTCGCCACTTAGTACTTTAGGATTTGAAGTGGAAGAACATAAGATGAACAACATATTTTATTTTAAAAAATATATGTGAAAATGAAATGATTCAATCATTATCACAAAACAGCCCAGTCAGCATTTCGTCCTTTTAAAAATTTGGTTACAATAACGCCGAGGACATTTTAACGCAAACTTAACATTTGTACAGTCGATGTCTGAACAGTTTGGACACTGATGTAGTATACTAACGATAGTTACTTTTGGTAACCTTTTATCATATTCCTGGTGCTTTAAAAGCAAAACAATAATACAATGCAAGTGAAAGGCAATCATCAGACTCCCATTGTGGCGTGTGCAAGTTTTGTATTTACATTTTGACATTACTTGACGATCGATCTAGCCTATTTGGTGTTGACCCTGCCTACGAAGCTGAAGGTATATCATCGCCCTGTTACCCATAGTTTTTTTGGTTTAATTCTTGACATTACCATATTATTTATTATTCTGACATTGTATTTGGTATTTGGAATCGAGCGTTTATATTATTTTTATTTCTATTATTTTTAATTTGACTAATGACATTGCCTAGGATATTCTAGCCGTGTATACAAATTTGACATTTCCATTTATTTTTTACCTTTGACATTATTTGATTTCAATTATTATTCTCTTTCATTATTATTATACCTATTGACGATCCTTTTGTGAATTTATCTTGTTTTAAAAATGTAAACCATGATGTAATTTTATAAAGGAAATAAATATATCTATCTATCTATCTATGATTTAGGGTGGGTTGCACTAAACTATCTGTAATCGTAAGCGGTGTTTATTAAAATCTGATGTATGGTAATTTTGACAAGTCTCTATGGGATGACAGCTGCCGGCGCCATATTTAACGATGACCGACCTGTGATCGTATGTTGGTGCAACCGAGCCTTAATGTAAGATTGTCCATATATATTTATTTTGCTTTTAGACTCCAATCAGATTTAAATGTATTGCAGGATGTAGGCAACAACTTAAGCTAAATTTCTGTTGTCGATTACATTTTAAAGTGATTCGACTTCCTCTACACAAGCTGATATTTAAAATTATAGATAAATTGAGGGTCTATCCTTACTTTCTACAACTACGTCGATGGGCCTGCTCGGTAAGTCTGGCGGTTATTGCACGGCGCGCGGTGCAGGAAGGGGAGACGACAATGGGTATACCTGACAGGACTCAGGCGGGTGGGATTTGCCCCGCTCCTCCGATCGCTACCCTGATTTAACAGTAGGCCTCAATATGCCTACCGCGCAGGGCTCGGAAACCGGTTTCGTCTTCATACAATTAACCGGTTAAAATAAATAAATAATAAATAAATATTAGAGGACAATCTTACACAAATCGAACTAGCCCCACAGTAAGCTCAAGAAAGCTTGTGTTATGGATACTAGACGACGATATATTTAATAGATATAAATACTTAAATACATAGAAAACATCCAAGACTCAGAAACAAATATTCATGCTCATCACACAAATATTTGCCCTGACCGGGATTCGAACCCAGGACCGTCAGCTTCACAGGCAGGTGCACTGCTCACTAGGCTACACCGGTCGTCAAAAAAAAATTCGGTTAATTGCGTTTTACTATATTTTTCCGTACTTTAAATCATTTATTCCATAGATGCAGGCTAACAAAAGCAAATCTTAAAATAAAAAATGGAGATATCAGAAGTACTTTAGGAAATATTTCCAAAATAGTAAAAACTGGTTCCGAACCGCGTGGTAGACCAATGCCTACCCTATTATAATACGACTGCCTTTTGATACTAACTGTACCACGAAAGGCGAGCGTTCTAAGCTGACATGCGAGTTTACTCGCATAAAATAATTACGGTTGTCATACAAAACGGGCGCTTAGCTGTGAAATTTAAACGACCGTAAACATATACGTGTTACGCGTGAAACGGAAGCTTTACGTAGAAAGGTAAATAGGTACAAGGCCGCAACTCACTGCGCTGCCTACAAATATTTAAAACGTATGTAATGGGACTTTTAGCTACAGTTATGACGTTTGTACATGGTAAAATACCCCCGCGAGTCATTGAAAAGGTCAACATAATTTTTATGGTAAGGTGTGCGGTATCGATTCTAGTATTTTTAACCGCAAACAATAAGTAAGACTCGTACCTTGTACAAAGGTTATTAATCTTAGTAGAGTTGTTGAAAAGTGAAGAGAATAATAGACAAATACATGTACCTTGGTACAGACACAAGCTGAGCCACCTACCCTTTCAATTGTTTTTGTATACTTTGTTTTATTGTACCTGTCTTGATTACCTGTAAATGTATGTTATTATTATTATTATCTTAAAACAGGAATTTCAATAGATTGTGGTTATTACAATGACTTCATTGATAAGACCACAATATCTAAGAGTCGATCCGTTAGATCGATCAGTCAGATCATCGATCAGATGGACGGACCAAATAAAAACCGAAGTCGAGTATTATTCTGGAGAAACAACAATAAGTTGGTTATCTTGATCTGACTTCACAATTACACATAACAATCTGCAATCTATGTTTAAATTAATAGCTGAACTAAAATAATGTTACCTTTTTACACACACACACACACACATATATATATATATATATATATACGTTATGTTTATTTGGGACCCAAATTAGCACCATTCCTAATTTCGCGTTTTAAGATATTACAAACGTACAGGTAGACGGATCTACATTCAAATATTCATAAAAAATGTTACGGAACAAAACACTAATCGAATTTGCCTTAGCAAAATAAAGCTTATTATATGGGTTGCTGACGTAGATATATTTACTTTAATACACGTATATTGATACATTAAACAAATACTCAAACACATCATAAACTAATACTGCAATTTATAAAAGAAATCGTTTCGATCCATAGTATTTATGAAATTGGATGTTGCATCTATATAGCTTCGTGAATTTCGTAATGATGATAGAGCTACGATGACGTCGCGATTTAAACGCTGAGTCATACATAATCATCCCGCGGGGTTGTTCACTAGTAAATTATTATACCCATAACGAGGGAAACGAAAAGTTAGAGGTATGTATGTATGTTACGTAAGCGCATTTTATTTATTTGTTTTTAATTAGACATCTGTACTGGAAATCTAACCTTATTAAACGACTATAAGCACGCTTATACAGTCGAGTTTCTCAAAGGTTCAAAAATATCTGAGCACTTGATAATAGTCGTGTTTTTATACAACGCCGTTGGCAAACAAGCGTACGGTCCACCTGGTGGTAAGGGGACACCGCAGCTTATAGACGCCCGCAACTTCAAAGGAGGAAAATTTGAGGATGCACTGTGTTGACAACAGAAGGGACAAATTGAGGTCCTTCACTCTCAACACAGTGCATCCTCGGGAGCTCTGGCAACCTTGCTCACCTCCAGGAACACAACACTACATACTTGTATAGTATTCTGCAAGGCGGAGGTACTTCCCCAGTTGGGCTGCTCCAAATTCGAGCAAGATGACATTTTGCTGTGGTGGACCGTAAAGTTGTTTGCCACCGGCGTTGTATAAAAAAAAACATAGGAGCGTTAATATAAGGTTTGATATTTTGACATTAAAAATTCTGAACGATTCATACTGTAAACCTTATGAGTTATTTAATTACATGAAACAATTAAAATGATATACAGCCTCAAGAGCAATTAATTTGGTACTTGCCCGAGCACACTTGTACCGTGTAACACGGACCTAACAGTTGCATAATTTCATTTGGACTACAGTTGTTCAAATTAAATTTAAACAGTTTAAAACTGATGTGGGCAAAACAAAATTGTGTAGCGGAAATGTTTACAACGGTGCTTTTGCCTAGTTAGAATGACGCTGTTTTGCTTTTGTCTATCCATTGCGTTTTAACAAAACATTTATATTCACGAAGTTAAACCTTAACTCGTCGTCTACCAGACCTTGGGATCCCAGAACCCATTACAAAAGAATGCTATTATTTATTTTTTTCGACGCCATTAACCAACTAACTTTCTCGCTTTGTCTACTTGACAATTATTGCGACGCGACGCGTGACTAGAAAAATCAAACCTACTCTTTCTAATTAGCTCAATGCGAGTGAGTTGTATTAGCCTGCCAGAGCCCTTACTTTTTTCTCTCTCCAACCCTCTTCCACCTCAACTTTCAGCATCGGAAATGATGCAGCACTGCAGTTATTTCGAAATTCAACCGTTCACATCGTTTTTGGAAAATAGGGAACTTTTCTAAAGTAAATTCATTTACAAAACATATCATTTTGTCAAGGACAAGATTTAATGCAATAACTACAAACACAAAATACAAATACAAAAGGTTCATTTCTGAAAATTTTACAATGTCCAATCTAAAAATCGGTGTGAGCACAGCGCTAAGCTGGTTTTAAGCCCACCCGTAGTCAGTGAGTTGGTTTCACACTAAATAAGGGTTATAAAATTAAATTAATTACAATAACAATATAATTAATTTAAAGTAGGTTGTATGCTATAATATAACGCACAACAAAAAAAGATCATCCGAGTATGTAATTATTGTGGAATCGGGAGCGTTAATAGGCTATGGTATGTATCTGCTTACCATTAGACAGACCGTATCCCTGTTTGCCACTGTCGTAGTTAAAAAACGTAACGCAACATCGGCGACTGTGAATTTTTGTGCCCAGTCCTCGATTTGTCGTTGTGTTAAGATATACAATCACCCTCAATTTAACCCTCTAAACGACATTGTAGATTTGGGTTTCGACAGACATAAACGGCAAAACAAAATCTGCTTCGGAAGTCCCATTTTGAGCGTTCCTTTCCACCCTTGCCCGCGAGGTTTTATTTTGTATAAACATTCTTTCTCTGTAAATAGGCAGTTTTTCCCCTGAAAATTATGGCTTTGTTTTCGTTGGCCATGCCAGCAGTTATTTCGGTTGCGTTTCCGCTGTCGCATTTTTTAAAGTTTTTATAGCATGTTTTCTTTGTCGAAATTGAGGATTTATGACTCGGCTTGCCACATTCTAGTTATGTGGTATTCAGTACAAACCGTGACCTTGCACTCGTTAGTAATTAGGTCAGTAGAGGTCATCTAATGGATGAGGATGTCACGTCATCAAAAACATCGAACGACGTGACTAAGTTTGTTTCTAACCATATGTCGATTATGATTTAATAGTTTGTGCTCACTTTTAAATTGATAAAATGTGTAAATTTAACTTCGTTTCAAAATATACCTGTTTATATATATAGCAAAGGTCCTACCACGAACCAAAAACGAAATATCTGCCTTTTTCGCATTTGCCTATTCAAGAGACAGAGAGGGAGTACTCGGTTTCGATTCGCGCTAGGCCCTTTGGGCATTTTTTGCTTAATAGGTAACGAGTATCTGCGATTGTAAATACCCAACAAGTACCGCCGAATTAACACATTTATTCGTGGAGAAAGAGCACATCGAGGGGTGAGTGGTCAAACCCTATAAGTCATCTAAAAGGTTTATTGAAAATACAACTCTGCGTAATGGACGTTGAGTTCTTATTTCAAAAAACTATTATCTCGATTTATCGAGTTTGACCACTCACCCCTCGACATACTCATTTTCATTTTGTAATGCAAGAAGAGCTTCCTAATCGAAAAGATACGGGCCGTCATGTTACGGTGAAGCACGTGAAGTTTACCTGAACTTGGTACCTATTCTAAGAATTTCCGAATAAAATGTACAAATTGGAATCAGTTACGGATTTCGCTCCCGCTTGCTCTGCCACGTTGGCTTGACGTGCAAGACAGCGAGCGAGCGTGACGAATAAAATCAATGTATTTCTGAAAAGATCCCTTTTACGCAACTTCATGATTTTTCGATGTGGAGGCGGTACGATACGTGAAAACTGTCAGTCGAGTCAGTACCGCTTTTGAACTGCGCTCTACATTATTAAGGGTATGCCTCAATTCGGTCAGCCACGCCCCCCGTAAAAGAGACACGCTTATGTCTTTCGTGCACGACTGGAAAATGGGATGCAACACTCTTCAGGAATTTTTATTAAATTTCCTCTTGACCGAGTTTAAATGAGGTAAAATACCATAATTTTAACTTAATTGTGTCGTTTATTAATACGTTGTTTTAGTAGGCTGAGTAAAAAAAGGAAAATAAAGACTCAACTTTGTTTTTTTTATATAGAAAATTTTAAGCAATCATGTTTCAGCTATTGTCAGAAACACAGTCATATGGTCAAGAATCATATATCTGAAAATCAATCCTTATTATTTCCTCGTTTGAGCAAAACAGCATTTCAAAGAACGCGATATTTCTCATTGCACGGCCTTCAATAAGTACCTACTTCCTGACGGGATGCGTGTAACCTGGCTGATACGAAGGCAATAGCGACTGCTCCGTTTTTGAGCATGATAATAGGCATGATGATAAATAAAAATTGTTCATGACATTCGAACCAGCTTCTAGAGACGATAAAATGTTTGTATGGGACCAACTACAATCAGGGCAACACAAAAGACGAAAAGCACTGAAAACACTTCACACTGATTGACACGCAGGCGTGACGTCATCCCTGCGTGGCTTAATGCTTAATGCTGTTGTATGAAAATAAGGAAATTTGCTGTTTTAGTCGTGAAATATTGCATTTATGTAGATAGTTGTCATACAATTTCTTTTTTATTGAAACATGAGAATTCTATTGGTAACTGTCAATTTGCATTCGACCAAGAAACAATAAACAAAGTTTTTGCGAATCTTTATAGTCAAATAATAACTATTAAAATAGTATCTTTTTATGTTTATAATTAATTTGTCTCATTTCCTATTATTTTCATATTATATAGCCATAAATTGTGATGCTATAAATTGTAACATGAATCATTATTATTATTAAAGTATCCCGTATACTGAGGAAATATGTGCAGCATCAGTAAGCTGACGTCAAACAACAAAATATCCCGTATCGATCTCGCTCCGCTGAGTCAGGAAGTCACCTTAGTAAACACTTCCGATTCGGTATGATGACCTCATTTCCAGGAAAACATTTTATGCTAAACTTTTTTTAGTTTTATTTCTTGTTAAAGGTTCACTTCTCAGATTTATTTTAACTTATTTGAAGCGGAAAACATTCGTCGCTCAAAAAAGTTTTTAGAAACGATTCGGCCGTGACTACTCAGTGTAATAAGTCACGTCTCAACTTTTCCCAGCCTTGATTTATAAAGAGATTAAGGAATCCCAAAAGATCTTTAAATCAAAACCATAATATAGGAAAACTTCTAATGCAATTCTCTGCAGAACCTCATACTTTTAAAATTCTCCCAGAATTGGGTATTTGACGCATGTTAAAATGTATACCATACTGTACCATATAGATAGTAAACCATCAAATTATTACAATAAATAGTAAATTAGACAATCTAATCAAAGTCATAAAAAGATATCGGACTACAAAAAATCCCAAAATTGTTGTTTTTTTTTAATAGTCCAAATGTAACTTGAAAGTTACCAATAGAATCCTCATGTTTTAATAAAAAAGAAATTGTACAACAACTATGTTCTTAAACGTAACATTTCACGACTAAAATGACAAATGACTATTTTTTCCATGCAGCGGTATTACGAGGCCATTGCATTGAAAGAAAGAAAGAAAGAAATATCTTTTTGGTGTTAAATGATTACACAATATTAAAGTACATGAAATAAAATGAAATAAACACTAAATTGTACATGACTTATGAACACCAAAATGGATACCACTCAGCATATGCCAATTAAATAGCAATATATGCTAAGGCGCTGGTTTTCAGGGCACCCTAAGAGAGATACAAAGATAATCTTAACTAATAATACATCTTAACTAGACTAGGCAGCTTAACTTAATGATGGAGAAGAAGGGGAGATCGCTGGTCAATGATTTCAAATATAAGTGTTATGGAAATTAGCTACAAGATTAAACTATAAAATATGTAAATGTCACAACATTGTCATACATGGTACTTAGTATATATGGAGTGTCCGGTTATACATTAGCAATTTGTAAGTTGATTAGATATGTTTTAATATTGATTTTAAAGGATGCTACGGATTTTTGATTTGTCCCATTTCACTGACTATCAGTATGGAGCATTTTCGGTGCTCATCAGCTGCTGTACGTTATCTTTCGTTTTTGTCTTTTGTGTTGCTGCAATTACAGTTGGTCCCATTCAAACATTTGGTCGTCTATCAAAACTGGTTTGAATGGCACCATAATTTTTTTTAGTAAAAATATCCAATTGATATAATCTATGGACTTGTTGTTTTCAAGCGGTAAGGCATTTTCAATTTGAAGGTTACGGGTTCCAATCCTGGCTCCTACTACTGAGTCTTTAAAAAAAACTTATATACGGTGGATTTTCGGTGAACGACATCGACCAGAAACCAGTTTAATCTCATGAAGGTCTAGTTTTTCCTCTGGGTTGGAAGGTTAGGTTAGGTTAGTCGCTTTCTTAAAACTAGTTCCTACGCCGAATCATGGGATAAGGTGTCAAACTGGACGGGGAAAACCCTAGGGGGATCAGACTTGTTGTTGTCCATATCAGTATCTTCTTCTTGGTCGTAACCTCACGTCTGAGGGACGTGACGACTATGGGTGACTCTCTCGACCGCTGCTCTACATGATGTTCGGTCTTGTGCCTTTTGTACAGCTGCCTATAGTGTGGACCCAGTAACTTCCTGGATCGTATCTGTCCATAAATCAACACTATATCAGTATCAGGGAAGATGAAAATGTAATCATCTGACATGTTTTTAAAATGTGGGTTAATATATGGTTAGCGAAAGCAAGTTGCAAAATAATCTCACTAAGCATCTCTTCAGTAAAGTTAAGCGTAGTAGTAAATTCCTACACAATACATATTGATTTTATACATTATTTCAATACTTATACATGATTTAGAAGAAGGAACGTGCTTTTTCGGCAGTTTATCACTGCAAATTGGAAAAACGGAGATAAACGGATACAAAATACGAGTCATTACATTTTTGTCATATCATCCTCCATGATACACAATAATAGCTCAAGCGTTGAATTAAAAATAAACCACGCAATTTTATTTAAATAAGAAGCTAGCACATTTTTAAATAAGAAGGTACTATATAGAGCTGGTACCACATTATATTACCTCACTTTCAAACGTAAAATTAAGACTTTGCAATTTCGTTATGATCAAAATACTAATCGATTTGTACAAAGTAAATATTACCTATCACAATGTCTTCATTAAATTTTATTCCCTGAATTAATTGACTATGGTAATTCTTCGATCCTATGCAAAACAATAATCTCCTTTCATTTATTAGAAGCCAATGTTTCAGCTCAAAAACTTTAGCAATTCTCTTATACATAGCGGAACGCTAACCCGAATTCGTATAATTTATTTGTTTTCACGAAGAAAGCCTACTCCGGTTAAGTAGGCTCTTGTGTTTATTAGCGAGCAGATTGGGGGTCTATTCGAGACGTTCATTTCATATTGTTTGTTTTCACTCACAATTGTGCCTTTTATTTATTTCTGGTCAGAATTTCGATTTTTTTGTGTCTTTCCTACTCTGATTAACGTCTGCTATTGATTCTGTTATAAAAATGTCTCCCATTTACTATATTTATGTAGGGTTACAGTATGTGATGGTCCATATAGGAAAGAACGTCACATAGTGGAATAAAACATTGGGGTTATTTTTTACTCTATCAGGATTAGGAGTGCTAAATAACTCTGAACTAAAAACTAAAAAAAATAACTTGAAAGAACTCAAGTAAAAGATATAATTTTGAGGGATGACGCTCTATTCCAACTTTTTATTCATTTACTCATTGTGTTACGTTAGCTCGCATGCTGGAAACGGCCGAGCGAAACAAATTGAAAATACTCAAAAATTGCGATGGGAAATAATTCAGATTGACCTCCTATATAAGTACGAGTATGTACTATGTAAGAATGATGAAATAAGAAGTGACCGAGGGTGTATGATAGCCGTAGTGTTTCATTAATTAACATAGCTAGTGGCGTCGTGACATTTATTATTATATTTCCCGACTTCCTTCTTCGCAATTAGGTTTACTATTTGTAGCTGGTATCCCACGCTATAGCCTTACACGGATATTTAAGAGGGTAAATTAAAAAAATGAATTGGCAACACTACCCTCGTTACCACCCAGTTCCAGTCCCAAGGCGCTCTCATTCTGTTTTTTCCGTGCGTAGCCTTCACACGTATCTAATCCACCCATAGTTAAACAAGATGGCGAATCTAAAGAGAAATAGTAATTCGGAAGAAGAGATACGAGCAAAAATAAGAAAATTAGAAACACAACTCAAGAAAAGAAAGGAACGTCGTCGAATTATTTATACATCATCATCGGATGAGGATGAGCAAGGTTAGTACTATAAAGGTTATTTAACTACCGTCGCATTATAAGTAAAAAATATATGCCGCCGAACGTTATGGTTCTTATAACGAAAAATTGATTTCGTGATACATTATGAAATGCAATTGAAGAAATGTGATGCGTGCTTCCCGTATGGGGTCGATACCGTCACGATTGGTTTTCTTCTTTTAATAATGTTCTTTTATGATGCGAGGCATCCATATGGGATGTCTTCTTCATACAATGAAAATCGCTTCGTCCAACTGGGGCCTGGCCAAATAACAAAGAACATATATGCACGTCGTTGCAGAACAAGCTTCTACTCGTTCGACTGCACTGACGCACACCGACAGAGCACCTTCGGCGGCGCCGGCGACGGGCCCGCGCGGCGCGGAGATGACGCGAGCGGTTGGAACGCGCGACACGGAGGTGGTACCGACATCGAGCACGAGCGGCGCGCCGCGGCAGCCCGCACCTACAGCATCGAGCTCCGCAACGATGTCGGCGACTGAGACGGGCCCCGAGATTGCTTCCACCTCCGAGATCGGTGATCTCGCACTCGATGAAGATGTGCTTTTGTTGCTGGGCGATGCACCAGAACCCGATACTGAGTTTGGTAAACCAGTACACAAGGATATAGCTGCCAGGTGGCAAGAAATCCTAACCAAGGGCCTCCCAAAAGATATTTTGGATAAGTTACTGAAGGAATACTTGATCCCAAAAAATTGTGACCTGTTGGTTTCCCCTATCCTCAATCCAGAGGTTAAGGTAGCTTTGTCAGAATCTATGACAAAAAGAGACGCTGCGATATCGGCAAAACAAAAGCAAACAGGTATAGCATTAGCCGCTCTGTCTAAAACTGTCGAGCTAATAATCAACAAAGAATCTTGTACACAAAAAATCCTTAAGCCCTTGGGCGACGCTTGTCGCATTCTCTGTGACAGTCATTTTGGTGACACTAGAACCCGACGCGGGTTCGTGATTGCGGCTGTTAATGCAGAACTTAAAGATACTATTACTGAATCTAAACGTGATAAGTTTTTGTTCGGTAGTAATATAGCCGAACAACTAAAATCGGCAAAAACAATTAAACAATCAGGATCAGTTCTTAAACAATATAAAAATGAAAAATCACAAAAATTTAATAAAAATAATTTTATTAAACATAAAAATAATAACAGCTATCGTTTAAACTGGACAACAACGCCTCGAAGAGCCCCCAACAAACAGGACTATTCGAGGCCTGCGACTCGGCGTCCGGTGACGAGAGCCAGCTTTCAACAGCGGGAGAAATCGGAGCGGTCACCGGCCAGGAAATCCAGGAGGCATTAGGACCCGAGGTACAGTACAGCGGACGTCTGAAGTTTTTTGTCAGTAACTGGTTACAAGTAACAGACGATCCTACAGTCATATCATGGTTACAAGGTTACAAAATACCACTAACATCGACCCCTGTTGATTATAGTAAGCCTGTTGTGTATCCTAAATCAGGCCAGGAACACACAGATTTTACTAATGCTATTGATTCGTTACTAAAAATAAATGCCATAGAAAAATGTAATCATCAGGATGATGAATTTATTTCAAGTATATTTTTGGTCCCGAAACCTAATGGCGACAAACGATTTATTTTAAATTTAAAGCGCTTAAATAAATATGTTAAAACTAATCACTTTAAAATGGAGGACTATAGAACGGCTGCAAAATTAATTACTAAAGATTGTTACATGGCGTCTATAGATATGAAAGATGCTTATTTTTTAGTTCCGGTTCATCAGAACCATAAAAAATACTTAAGGTTTAATTATAATGGTACATTATATCAATTTAATTGTTTGCCATTTGGGCTATCATCGGCACCGTTTGTTTTTACCAAATTGCTAAAACCGGTGGTTGAATATTTAAGATCTCGTGACATGGTTTCTGTGATTTACTTGGATGATATTTTCTGTATTGGCAGAACTTATAAAGAATGTTTTGAAAACGTTACAAACACCAAATC
Source organism: Epiblema foenella (assembly GCA_963556455.1). Classification (NCBI taxonomy): domain Eukaryota; kingdom Metazoa; phylum Arthropoda; class Insecta; order Lepidoptera; family Tortricidae; genus Epiblema; species Epiblema foenella. The sequence continues at coordinate 6,755,566 of OY747113.1, read as the reverse complement.
ACTTTTACAAAGTCTTGGTTTTTTGATAAATTACGACAAAAGTTGCCTTTTACCTAGTACAGAGTGCAAATTTTTGGGATTTTTATTTAATTCGAGGTACATGATAATGACAATTCCAGAAGAAAAAGTTCGAAAAATAAGGAATGCATTGTTAAATATGTTAGCTCTTAAAAAATGCAAATTAAGAGATTTTGCAAGATTTATCGGACTACTTACCTCTGCCTGCCCAGCTATTCAATATGGCTGGCTCCATACAAAGGACTTAGAGCGTTACAAATATCTTTGTTTACTGAAAAATCCTGATTATGATCAAAAGATATTACTTCCTCAACACTTGAAATCAGATATATCTTGGTGGTTACAAAATATTCAAGATGGTTATAATCCATTACGTCTTAACAATTTCAAAAAAGAAATATTCTCTGATGCTTCTGGAAGTGGTTGGGGTGCTTTCTGCGATCAAGAAGAAGCATCAGGGTTTTGGACAACAGATGAAATCAATTCACATATAAACTTACTTGAGTTAAAGGCAGCTTTTTTCGCATTAAAAGTGTTCGCTCAGAACTTGTCTGATTGCGAACTTTTATTGAGAATCGACAATGTTACCGCAATATCTTGTATTAATAGAATGGGTAGTATACAATACCCCCATCTCAATAAAGTAACCAAAGATATATGGCAATGGTGTGAGAGGCGTAGAATAATAGTTTATGCATCATATATAAACACCAAAGAGAATCGTGAAGCAGATTTTTTATCAAGAAAAAAGTTTACTGACACTGAATGGGCATTGTGTGACACTGCATTCGAAAAAATTGTATACTGTTTTGGTAAACCAGAAATTGATTTATTCGCTAGCCGGGCTAATGCAAAGTGTCACACTTATATTTCTTGGAAAAATGATCCTGATGCCTGGGTTGTCGATGCATTTACGGTCTCGTGGAAAAACTTATTTTTTTACGCCTTTCCACCATTCTCCATAATACTAAAAACATTGCAAAAAATTATAGCAGATAAGGCTGAAGGTATTGTTGTTGTACCGTATTGGCCTACTCAACCTTGGTTTCCTTTGATGCGCAAGTTGATGATTTCTGAAACATTACATTTTGGCCCGAATATCAATCTCCTGACTTCTCCTTTCAGATCTGCCCACAGTCTACACAAGACTCTTATCCTGGTTGCCGTCAAATTATCCGGCAAGCTTTACTTAAACAACTAATGTCTCCTAGCGCTGTAGAGATTATGATTGCGTCGTTAGCGGACAACACTTATAGGCAATACGATTGCTGTATACGCGCTTGGATAAGTTTTTGTAATCAGAAAAAATATGATTACTTCGATTGTTCCGTTATTAATATCATTGATTTCTTGACTATGTCATTTGAGAAAGGTGCTAAATATGGCACTATAAATTCATACAAATCAGCCTTGGCCCTTATATTAGGTCCTATTGTTAATGATGAAAAAATCAAAAGATTCATGAGAGGTGTATTTAGATTAAGACCTACAATCCCAAAATATACTTTGACGTGGAACCCCAATATTGTTCTGTCGTATTTGGCGAATAAGTGGCCAAACGAAAGTCTTGATTTAGAAAGTTTATCGATGAAAACTTCCACTTTGCTAGCATTAGTGACTGCGCATCGGGTCCAAACTTTATCTTTGATCAAATTAACTAACATACAGATCTATGATGATTCAGAAATTATCATAACAATCCCAGACATAATTAAAACGTCTAAGGTTAACTCTTTACAGCCTGCGCTCAAACTCCCTTTCTATAACGAAAGGCCTGAGATTTGTCCAGGACGAGCTCTTGTATGTTATATAGAAAAAACAGGTTCTTTACGCCAAAATAATCAAGTTTATTTGTTTATCAGTCATAAAAAACCACATGCAAGGATTTCTTCTCAAAGACTGAGCCAGTGGGTAAAGAACACTCTACATAACAGTGGTATAGACACAACAGTGTTCAGTGCCCACAGCACCCGACACGCGGCCACTTCTGCTGCTAAGAAAATGGGCATTAATATAGAGACAATTAGAAAAACTGCCGGATGGAGTGAATCATCGTCAGTTTTTGCAAAATTTTATAATAAAGAAATCATCGACGAGCCTAACCAATTTGCAAGATTTATACTTTCTGGTAATTGCGATGCATAATGATTATGTTTATCAAGGTAATTGTTATTTGTTTTTTGTATTAAGTACATGTACAAAACAAAGAAAATAAAATGAATCAGCTTTCTAAGCATACATCCTTCTCTTTTTTTTTTTAATGGTTTCTTCTTTCAACATCCTACAAATAGTAAACCTAATTGCGAAGAAGGAAGTCGGGAAATATAATTAGTGATTAAACGAACTTACCTGTAAGTGAAGTTCGATCACAATTATATGACCGACTTCCTTCGAAGCAATTAGCAATGACCCTCCCTGTTATGTTACATATATTAATTACCCTACCCAAAAAAAAAAAAAAAAGAGAGTAAGCATTATACACTGCAAAACAGAATGAGAGCGCCTTGGGACTGGAACTGGGTGGTAACGAGGGTAGTGTTGCCAATTCATTTTTTTAATTTACCCTCTTAAATATCCGTGTAAGGCTATAGCGTGGGATACCAGCTACAAATAGTAAACCTAATTGCTTCGAAGGAAGTCGGTCATATAATTGTGATCGAACTTCACTTACAGGTAAGTTCGTTTAATCACTAATTATACAGTACCAACTAAGGATAAATATTTTTGTTAAAGTGCTGATTTAAAATAATATAATGGCTTGTATCTTCCTAAATACAGTTGGCACTACACAATTAACTACACATACACTTTTTTTGACTAGCTGTGGCTCAAAAAAAGAAGAAATTGCTTGTTGTTGTGTATATCGTCCTTTGAATCGGGTGTTATTAGTAAAGTAACAGGGATAATAATTATCCCTGTTACATTACTAATAACACCCACCAATCATGCCATAAGTTTCATTCCAAGCATACTTTAAAGTGTTGAAAATACGTATTTACCCATTGTTGTATTACTTACTGCAGTATTTACTACTTACTGAATACAGTCAGTCAAACGAAACAGTCTTAATTTATGCGAAACATTTTCGTTATGAATTTATTATATCCCAGTTTGTTGCTCGAAGCGTTTATTTAAACTCGTTGCCTCGTAATAAGTAATAGGTAGGTATAATAAACAAAGCAATGAATAATGTTGAAATAATTGTTAATATTCACCCCTACCCCTTTTATGACGCACAACAATAAAGGTAACTGCATAAAACCTTTTCAACCTAAATCGGATGACACTAAGCTCCTTTGGACTGAGCCACTTTTCCGATTGTATTATTGAATGGAACATTACCTCCATATAAAATGGCTTATCTGGGGATTGTCGGTCCTAACGTCTTCTGAGCGACGGACTAGCATGAATGTTTCAAGAGCTTTTGAGGTAAACGTCCCAATGCTTGACTCCTTAATGCCCAATAGATGATATATTGATCACCTCTGTCACTATGACATAAGATTGAAAGAACCATTTATTGGGTCAGTGTCGAGCACTGGGTAAACCTTACTGTGGGGAAATAATTGTCATAATCATGACTACATGATTATTACTAAAACTAAAAACATTTGTTATTTTCGTTCAGCGCTGTTTTTTCCCAGAAAGGTCCTAGCGAAAATGAATAAGACTCCTATATTAGGTAATTTAAAATTTATTTATTTATTTATATTTATTATAAAACAAACAGTCATACAAACATTTTGCTACAAGTTAATTCTTATAATATATAGACCTATAGTTTCCAACACTGATTTTTTTTAAACATAAGAAACATGGTTGCTTAAATATTAATTGCTAAGTACATTAGTTATAGACTATAAGTGAAAATTATTAATAATTTTACAAACTTGTCTGAACTATACATACTACATTTTTTTTTGATCGTGCAAGTATTATTGGATATAATGTTTTTGAACTACAAGATACTTACAATTTACTATTTTACTTTTGCTATCTTAAGTAACTTTCCAAAATAACATTATTATTATTTATTATTTATTAAATTATACGGTAACGGCAATTAGTAGATATAGTGTATTTTTATATGTATGTCCAAATGAAAAGTTGCTTGTTTCATAGAAAAGTATTTAAATCTCAATACCATAGCACTTTTTACACAAAATTAATTTGGAGGCATCTAATCAGAAACCCTGAGATAAGAGTACTACACTAATTGATTTTTTAACATCAGACACCGCGTCAACCTTTGCCCAAATGAATCGTAATTCGGCCTTTAGCCCGATCGATCACAACTTATTTATACCCGTGACCCCGTAGATTTGTCTCTCGACTGTCTATTTCCGTACCTCATCCACTAAGCGCTCGTCATTCTAGTGCCTATTCTTTGTTTCATTTGAGGTCGAGTGGTAAAACTCTTTCTTTACCCACATCGTTTCTACAATTTATTTTGCAAGCTACTCATCTAAATTAGTGTTTGAACGTAGATTGGACCTTCGAGAAGTTAGGTATGTTTAAACACTTTTCGCACATACTATCATTCACATGCACCCTTCTAGTTAATGTCAATTATGTCAAAATAACTTTTTTTGAATTACAACGTACGCGGCATTATCGGTTTTTTACGATAGAATTTGCATTAAAAAATTGTATGCAAAGGCCGAGGCTCGAGGCTATGTTTCTACTTTAATGCAGTTATTTGTTACATTATTGAATAAACATCTTAACTAAGTTTAAACGTAAAACTTTCGTAAGTTTCAGTCATATTGAAATATAATAAATAAATAAATAAATAAATATTAGAGGACAATCTTACACAAATCGAACTAGCCCCACAGTAAGCCCAAGAAGGCTTGTGTTATGGGTACTAGACGACGATATATTTAATAGATATAAATACTTAAATACATAGAAAACATCCAAGACTCAGAAACAAATATTCATGCTCATCACACAAATATTTGCCCTGACCGGGATTCGAACCCAGGACCGTCAGCTTCACAGGCGGGTGCACTACCCACTAGGCTAAACCGGTCGTCATAATAAACGGGTCACTCACGTCTTTAAGGTCGAGCGCGCAGTGATAGACGCGCGGCCGTCGCGGCTGGTTCTCATGATTAAAGGGCCACGTATTGGTGCGAAAAATATCGCGCGATACTCGACCGTAAAGACGTGAGTGACCAGTTTATTATATTTCAATAAGTTTAAACGTATTCAAGAAAATATAGTGAATTCAAGTAACTCTACATATATTTTAATTCAGCTCCGAAATCGGAAAGTCTAGTTTTACAAGTGCCTACAATTTTACTGAAAGAAAATGAAAAAAACAATTCTGAAGTTCATCATTCTATTCTGAAGTTTTTGCTGGAAGAGATCCCTCATAGGTATAAGTTCGCCTTTGTACTCTAATCTTATGTGACATGTACATATATTGTTTTAACCTGTTATTGTGTACAATAAAGTGCTTACATACATACATACATTTACTGGTAAAATACCTAAAGGAAACGTCCCAGCGCTCAACACCTTAGTGCCCAATAGCACCTATTAATCACCTCTGTGAGATTCCTCTCCTCTCTCAAAGATTGAAATAGGTCCTTGTCTAGCACAGGAATGTTTACAATTTAACTTAAACGTTGAAGAGAAGTGACACAAGTAATGTGAAGGTTACGCTAAATTGGAAGGCCGAACTGAACTGCTTTTAAAAGTTTCAATCATGACATTTCTTTTCGAGGCTGAAATCACGTCCTTGTGAGCCTTATCTCCTTTTATAAAATGTGCTTTACACACAGAACGTGCTTTCAACCAGTTTGAGTTCGTGCTCTGTTGAAATAACCACGCTCTCTTCTCATACATTTTAAACTTGGTTTTATGATTTATTCAATTTTGGCGTCCCGTTATGCTTACATAATTAAAATTCCAGCTTAAACGAAGGATTACATCGTATAAAATGTCATACGATAATGATTGATGAAACAATATACGGGCTTTATTCAAATACACGTGCTTATTTTTAACCCCTTCGCAAAGGAGTATTATAATTTTAATAAGAGGTATCTGTATAGCTGCCTACGGCATAGCCTTAAACGGATAGATTAATTTAAGTGCGGTTTCTTAATTAAGTCTTGCCTGTCGAGATGGTTCTTGCCTATGTTTGTTGAGACTTTATTTACTTATTTGGAATATTATAAATCCATAGAATCCGTGATTTGTAGTCCGTAAAATCGACCGAATTTGGAATACGGAGCTGCGTTCCAAAACTGGCGTCGTACATGTGGGTGTTAAAGCTGCAAAGCTGAAGTGAAACTGGACTGGGCATGTCTGCCGAATGCAACCCGGATCGATGGGCCAAAGTGGCCACCGAATGGATCCCACAGGATGGCTACCGAGGTACAAGCAGACCGAAAAGGAGATGGCAGGATGACCTCGATATGTTTTATATGGACCGGACTGGCCGGAGCTGGTACACGACCGGAACGAGTGGCGTAAAAGAGAAAAGGCCTTTGCCCAACAGTATAGGCTAAAAAAAGAAAAAAAAAGAATATTGTATTCCTTATATTGAAATTACGCACGTCAATTGTTTATAAAAGTTGCATTATTCAAATAACGATCTTATATGGACGTTCATCATTAAAAAAACTGTGTTCTACACCGGACTTCTGATAAAGGATAAATGTCAAACCGCACCAAAGCTATCTGAAATCGAAATCTCAAACGTGGACACCAGGGCTGTGTGTCCCGAAGGCGGGGCAAGTTGAAAATCGGCTATGCCTTAACAAATGGTAGCCATAAAAATAAATAAATCTCTGGGCGCGGTCCTGGTTTTTATATGGCCCTTGCGAGAAAATACGTGGGGCAATTCGCTTACATCCTTTTCCTGGGTGGCCTTCTCGATAATCAATCTTCTCTGAAATTAGGATTAAGAGAAGTGCAATTGGGGTGTACAATTGGTGGTGCGATAAATGTGTAACACTTTAGCACCTGCCTTTTACCATCAACCAAACTATTTGGTGGATGGTAAATGGCAAAAAAGGATTGAAAAGGAATGGTGAAGGGAGGAATGTTTGAGACCAAATTACATACCTAACGTAACTTACGTTAAGGATTTCTTTAAAGATTTCTCACATATAAATGGTTTTTTATTTATATAAACAGATAAGCATTTAAAGGCGATAAGTATTTTTTTTTCATATATAACAAGATATCATATATTTTCATATAAGGACTAATAAGCGTCGGTTCAACTTACGTTTTTGTGAAATGAATAGTTATCTGTATAAATTAAATGTGAACGACTTTTGTAACAAAAAAAAATCCTTCTAAGAACCCTTAGTGTCCTTCTTCGAAATCAAAGTATTATAGTCTGTCCGATAGTCTCAGGCTAAACAGATATAAAGATAAGTAATTAGTTTACCTTTAACAAAAGATTGTAAGTAATTTCTTACACACAGCAAAAGCTAACGCAATAGTTTGCACTAAAGTTCAATGTCATGTTTACGGAACACACAAAGAAGCTAGGCTTAGTTTGCAATTCATATCGTCGTGTTACCAATTGTGACTTCCGACTATTTGAAATTAAAAGTGCTATTGTTACACTGTTATTGCACTGTTAATTTTATTGCTTACTATTTGGCTATTTGGCCTTAGACCATCGGACAGAAATCAAAAAATCTAAATGAAGGTTTTGATTTTTTTTATTGTTTTCGACACTGTAATTTCCTTTACGGGTCTTATACGGCTACATATCTATATAGTAAGCAAAGCACCTAAGGAATGAGACTTAGAATGAATTAATTGGAAGTCTAGAGCCTCAAACTCGCTTCGAATTCTATTGTTTTAGAGAATAAATGTCGCCTTAGTTCAAAATGAATGCCGAATTCAGTGCTATCTTAAGAAACCAGTCTGGGAATTTCCTTCAGTATTATTGTATTTTAACAATGTACATATATTGTACATTTAGTTTCTTGACTACCAAACGAAATATCTACAGCAAATATCAAAAGCCATATGTATGTACATAGGATATACCTCGTAATTATCAGACTTAATTTCATGAAAATATCCAACAATATTCAATAAGCAATAACAACGTTGTTTAAGTGATGCATATTATTACGACCTTAAAATTGAATTTAATTCGATACTTAATGAACTTTCATCAAAAAAAATAGATTGTGATTCTTTTAAATTGACTTCGTTTTCGTCCATTATCTATCTATTTATACTCTTATACATTACTACCTATATTAAGGCCTCGATGTGTTTATTTTCTAATTTATTTAAGTTGTGTTTAGTTTAGAAAAAAAAAACTGTAGAAAGTGTTCCTAAACCTGTTCATAGCAAAAACACCAATATTTTAAGGAAAAATAGTAATACTTCAAGTGCTTTTAGAGAAAAAATTTACTTCTGTTATGTTAAGCTAATGTGGCTGATCGTAGTTCATCTTTGTACTACTTAACATAAAATGTAGCCATTAACCTTGGCTTGCCACGGACTTTTCTTTGTGTTCGTTAATACGACACAGCAAACTATCCTTGCTAAGAGACATGTATAGACTACCATAAACACTACAGTCAAGATATCATCTAGAATATATATCGGAAAGTAACTTTGTTTGTCTGTCTATTACCTCGTCTGTTTCGTTGTTTCACTCTTGACAAAGTGGTCGTGGACTCCGTCATCATTTAGGTCCTAGCAGCAAGCGACGCGCCTCCATTAATTTCTTATGCTTGTGGTCCATCTAATGCAGCTTTAATTTGGTCTGTCCATCTCATTGGCCGTCTTCCTCGTGGTATGTTACTTATTCCTGCTTAAACCACTGAACTGATTAGATAAGATAAAATTAACCTCTCATCTAAGGGAGGTAAATAGGGGACGGAAGTTTGTATGAAGGGATATAAACGAGTTCCACGCGGACGATGTTGTGGGCAAAACTAATAGACTAAAACGTTGTGTCAGGATTACTTTGGGACAAATATGGAAGATGGAAACAAGGATTAGGATGATAGCGTTGTATTCTGTTGTTTGTTTACTACGCGGTTTTATTTACGACGTTGTATAATTAGTACAAGCTTTTATTGTTACTTTCTTATAGGAATTTGTTTCCTTTGGGCAATCAGTTCAGTGTCTGCTTGGCGTATGTTTATTGCGATATCAATGTTGTCACAAAACTGGGGTACCTAATACATTGGCATACTCTGATATTATCTTTTTCATTTAAAGATATGTTTTTTTGTGCCTATGAAGATTATACTAATTGGGAACCATACATTTTGTGAGTGGCCCATATTATATTTTTTATTGACAGTAGACTTATTATAGAGTTTCAAAACTGTTGCCCCTATATTTATTAAGGCCGGGTTTTATAAAGATCCGTTAGACCAAATTTCAGTAACTGATTTTGACATAACAAACCGACATAAGGTCTAACGGATCTTTATAAAACCGAGCCTAAGTATCGTTTTTAAGAAATATTTATTTGAATCTTATCTTTGACGAGATTAATAGGATCGTGCTTTCGCAAGTGGTCTGTGAAACAAAAAAAATAAACATTAACTTGACAGCTGACAGATGTCAAATGAATATGATTTTGTAAATTCATCCTTATCCTATTAATCCCACCAAACGTGTGGTAAACGTGAGTCAAAGATAAGATAATGAAATATTTTTTAAAAAAGATACTTAATTTTTAAAAAAGTCATCAGCTTTGAACTCTATAATAAGTCTACTATCAATAAAAATATAATATGGACCACTTCAAAAAACTTAAGATTCCAAATTATTTGGTTCCATATTTGAGCGTAATTATATATTTATATAATAATAATAATAATAATAATAACGTTTATTCAAGAAAGTTGCTTACAATGCTTTACACTATACTTCTGCCAAACCAGAATATGGTTTGTTGGCAGACGAGGCTCCAAGGTACAAAATATAATAAGCTGTATACACTCATAATACATTTAACTTAAATTATATACACACACACACCCGTGCTAACTACATACATGTTCAATGCCAAACTTAAAATAATTCACCTGTAAGAATCAATAAGTATGTAATATTGATCAATAAGTGATAAATATTGACCGTAGGTACATTAGCCGGTAAGACAAGCGTACATATTCTGTCGATGTGATAAGCGCTGATTTGTTATTGTTGAGGGCTTGTAAGTCATTGGATCTTTTTTTCCTTTTTTAATAAGTCTACCTTAGTTTAGTAGTTACTGATTTGGTAGGAATAAAAGTATCGAAGAATAGTCGATATAAGCCTTTCTAGTTATAAAAGTATGCATTGGGACTCAATACATTGGTAATTGCTATAGTCGTGTTTCACTAGATCTATCAATTGTACTTTATATTATATAGTCCGATTACATTTATAAATAGATAATGCTATTCTATTGTCCTCGAAAAAGCAAGTAACGTGTCAAAATATTATTAAATGTTGTCCATTAGTAGAATTGTGAATAGGTACACTGTTTGTGTATTTACGATTCTACTCAGCATTCGAATCAGGACTGTCGTAAAGTCAACACCTATCTCCTCAATAACTCAGCAACAAGATGTTACAATCTCTGCAGTAGAAAAATATATTGCTCGCTACCGGTTATTGCTTTATATCGTTCAGCATCCGTTTATGCTCTGTATTTATTTTGTAGAGACTTGTAATTTATAGCAACATTTATTAGTTGATATAAATAAAATAGTGAACGTGTCCTATAAAGGGAACTAAAACACCTAAATAACAACACAATTATTATCGAGATAAAAACAATAGAACACCTTAACGTGACCACGTTATGTCAAAGTAAAAAGCGCGACGAAATTTCATTTCTCTTTGTACCACGTATTTTTGTCACTTCAAAGAATTCACACTGAAGAATTTCACTTCGCCTTTAATAATTCTGAACAAGGTACGAGAAAGATGCAGATAAGAATCTTGGCCTGAAATTGCTTTTTAGGTACTGTAAAAGAAGTTGAGACTCAATGGATTTATTCTTGGAGAATTATTCATAAATATCGGTTCATTCTATTTTTCACGCTAGAACTATCGCTATTTTCGATTTTGGAATATTAGATTATAATATTTAAAAGCTATTTACATGAATTAATTATTGATTTAAGTACTTTTATAACATGTGTACGTATCGACACAAATATCACAAAAATGGTAATAGAAGAAAAACATATACACAAACCACATAACATGTGTGTTCCCGCGGCAGTGAAACGAACACTGGCTCAGCATTATGCTGAGGTGTCAGACACCTACAACGCTGATTCGCCAGTGCCATCGGTGAGTCACGAAATCATACAATTGCAATAAATAAATAAATAAAGTAAAAATAACTGCAACAGAGAAAGAAACTGGTAAGTACGTATATAAATATATATAAATAAATTAAAAAAAACTTACTTACAGCAGCTGGAGCACAAAAAACAAAGGAGCTAAACATATATGAGCCTATTTTAATATCGTTTATGTATGAAAGGGCATACATTCACAAAAAGCGGTTTCACATATTCGCAATACTTGAAACTTAATTCGCCACATTCGTTTGTAGTGTCAGAATTACAGTTAAATGGCCATTGGTACACTATCTGGTAAATTAAATTGTGTGTGATGCTGCGTTCTAACAGCACAGTTTTCACAGCCCTCAGTTCTATAAGCGTTCCTTCTTATCTTGCATCCTTTACTGTGAATAGTTATCCAAGTTCGTGTAACTTTATGCAGATAGTTAAAATGTACAAACGAGCTACTAACATAATTAGGTACTACTTGTACAGAAGCTTAGCCCTTACAATTGGTGGTTATTCAACGTGAGGTAGCTGGTTGACAGTATGGAATTCCTTTTCTATACCTATATATGTATTTATTTATTATAAATAATGAGAAGGACATTTGAAAATATCAGCTTATGACGAGTATGAATGAAAATAAAAAGTCACGAGGGAACAGCAGATTAAGATGTTCAGCAAGAGAAGCAAGTTAAGATTTTAGGCTTAACAGGTTAAAATTACGTATTTTATCAAACTTATTTTAATATCAAGTACGCGATTCGACATTCGAAATATGACACGTGCTCGGGATACATAAGGATCTCCCCACTTTGATTTACAAATGTTATAGGTCATTCAGTCGTGGTATGGTTTTTCCGTATGCAGCGATCTCCAGTAATGAAATAAAATAAAATAACGGTCAAATTTAGTGTTCTAATTTACAGCACTTCAGAAAAATTAAGTTACGTTTCCACCAAAGAAAGTGTTACTAAAATATATTCTTAGAAATTTCAAGACGGTTTGAAGGGTGATATTTGAATTAAGTTCACTCAAAGTGGTCTCTCTAGATTAATCAAAGAGAAAGCAAGAAGAAGTACTTTTTCTTAAACTTTTTTTATCAGACACAGTCCCAAATTCAATTGGAATTGAAAATTTGATTAAATCGCCTGTCGTAACCAACTCGTGGCATTTCTTTTTATAGTCTTTACGCTTGGGAATTTAATTTTTTTTTGCAAATATTTGAGCAAGGATTGTTGTGACATAATACTGTTACGAAGTCTAAGAATAAATTAAAACTTTTTGATTAAGTACATCTTTGCATATAAAAGAAGAAGTCCTCACTTACTGATTGACTGACTGACTCATCAACGCACAGCCGGAACTGCTAACGCCAGAGAGTTTATTTTGCTGTCGGTTACATTTATAATGTAGGCTTGGAATAAGAAAGGATATTTTGAAATTAATTCCCTAAAGGGGTAAAACAAGGGATGAAAGTTTGTATCAAAACACGTAATTATTGAAGTGAGAAATTCGAACCTTTGTTTATAGAGTTTCTGTTTAAATATTTAAATCGCGTATTTCAGCATTTTTCTAAATTGTTCCCCTAAAGGAGTGAAAAGGGGCTTCAAAGATTTACGGGGAGCAAATCTTTTTTGAAGTGAGCGATTTGAAACTTCGTAAATAGACTCTCTGTTTAAATACAAATATTTAAATGGCGTACTTCAGCGTTTATCTAAATTGCTCCCCTAGAGGGGTGAAAAGGGGGTTCCAAGTTTGTACGGGGAGCAAATATTTTTTGAAGTGAGAGATTTAAAACTTCGTATATATATTACTCTCAGTTTAAATACAACAAAAAATGTGTCAGCGTTTTTCGAAATTGCTCCCCTAAAGGGGCGAGAAAGGCGTTCCAAGTTTGTGCGGGGAGCAAATCTTTACTTTTTTAAAAAGCGATATGGGGGTCATCTTCCAGGTTCTTCGGGGTGTCGATTAAGAACATTACATTCATTTTCAAACCAAAGATGGTGGACATTTATTTTTCTTAATTATCGATATGGGTATCTTCTTAAAAATCGATATGGGTGTCATCTTTGTGGTTTCTCGGGGTGCCGACTATGAAAATGCATGTACACACACAACTATGCATTTTCAAATCAAAGATGGCGGACATTTATTTTTCTTAAAAATCGATACGGATGTCATCGTCGAGGTTCCTCGGGGTGCCGATTATGAAAATAACACCCATTTTCAAATCCAAGATGGCGGTTTTTTTTTTAAGAATCGATTTGAATTGGGTGTCATCTTCGAGGTTTCTCGGGTGCCGATTGTGAAAATGACACGCATTTTCAAATCCAAGACCTCCATCTTTAAGTTTCCTCGGGGTGTCGATTACGAAAATGACATCCATTTTAAAATCTAAGATGGCGAACATATTATTTTTTGAGTAATTTTCACAGAAAATTTATAGCATCAGACAACTGACAAAATAGACCTCATTTATATCTTTGCTACCATCTAAAATCTACGCGGACGAAGTCGCGGGCGGCCGCTAGTTGTACACATATATAAGGTTTTCATTTATGCACTCATTGAATGTAAAAGGATCTAGACTCTGTAGAAAACTAAATAGTCTAATATGTGAATGACGAAAAAAACTGTATTTATAATATAATAATTAGTTAGACGTATAAAAATTATAAAAATAAAGTGACAATACAATAAAGTGCATGAAAAAGTTCGCCTTCAGAAAGTATAAGTTCAGAGGCTTCTTGTGTATGAGAGAAATAACCTTAATAATTCCGTGCATGGCGAGAATAAGTTGATAAGTCGAAGTGAACAATTGAAGAAATTTGAATCTTATTGCAATGTAATCTAAGTTCAAAGTTCGACAAAAAAACATCTCAATTTGTCAACTTATTCCCGCCATGCACGGAATTATACACAATGTAGGCAAATTATTTTGACGAATATTTGATTATTACCATTATTTGTTATTTCTCTGCATTCAAGTACTTAATAACTATATATCCTTGCTTATCTTTTAGATAGTGTAAGTAAAGCCGCAGCATTGGCAAACTTTTCAAGTTTGCCTAAAGCTCTACTCATTACATTTAACTATTCCTACCGACTCCCAAACTAGATCTCTTGGGGCAAATAGACTGTGGCTTTGTAACTGATTTATTTTCCCAGTAAACTAAAGCTAATCTAGTTAGTCAAGAATTAGAGAAATTGGAAGCTACAGAAGCACTGAATTTATTCCATACAGTATATTTTGGTTACGGTAAACGCGAATACGATTTGACGTTATTGCTCACGCTTTTATGACTAATACAATACACAGAAATGTAATGACTGCCTTTTATGGGCCTACTTTTATTTAGTAACCTTTTTGATGGCTAAGGTAAATTACCATTTGTGTTACTTAAAGTTTAAGTAAATTCTCATTTACATCGCATACTTTTCGGGTGTCTTAACACTGTAATTATTGTTTTTCTTTTTCAATTATCACTAATATTAAACAAATTCCCTGTTCAGCTCCTAAATAACCACTCTAAAATATTAAGCAAAACAGTATATCATTCATTCTTGTGTTACCCAACTAAGCAAATTATGAGCCCAACTGACAAAGCACAAGCCCCCAAAGACATTAAATTCGCAACTGATCTCCAAACAAAAAACTATTCTAACCACACCCTCTAAGCAAAAAGTTTATTATTAGACATGGGGTTATCTATTATTAGGCTAAAGTGGCTGGAAGTCGTGTAATTTTAGCTAATGGCCATCGGAGTAAATCTGGTGGACAAATCCGATTGCGGTTAATTTAGATCGACCCTTTGTTAGAAATTGAGAAAGGCTTGTGATTCCGCCATTGATTTACGGTATCGTGTTGAAGAGTAGACAATGTAAAGTAATTTAGATTATGTATCTATGTTATGTTATAGCATTGTGAGCATATCGATGGACTAAAAAGCCCATCGAGTCAGCATTATGCTGTGGCGGGACCATTTCGTGAAATCCATAAACTACTTAGTAACTAACGTAGTTGTTACGTTTTGAATTCCTTTCAATTACCTCCTTCTTTGTATTATACAAAATAATGGTAATTCAGTGATAATAATGTAATTCAATTCAATTCATAAAAGTATGAAATTTTTCATCAATTTTTTCGTATGACTTTATCACGTAAAATTATCGCCCGTAAACCGACTTTACAAGCAACCACTTATATTTTATTGGTTTGTCACGATTAAATTATTTTCTTTCTTTCTTCCTTCTTTCTTATAATAATCACCTAATTTGATTAACTAATATACAATGGTTAACACGTCATGTGATTGAAATTTGACATATAAGGTCATTAAAAATATAGTTTTAGATTTAGATTTAATTTTTTTATTTCATAATATACAATTACAATACAAATTAAGGCTAGCTTAATCTATACGAATCTATATTAATAACAAAATAAACTATTATTCAATTTAAGACAATGTCAAACTAACGATTAATTTATCAGTGTAAGTAGTCGCAATTTAATAAATGTCATCTGAGAATTATTTTACAAAAATTACATGACATAAGTTCGTCAAATTAAAAACTGATATAGAAAAACACGAAATAATAATAATTAAAAACACGATTAACACTAAAATTGAAAATGACAAAAACAGTTACAACAAAAAAATCTTTTTGTTATGTCCATATATTCATTATTATTATATAACGGATGTTTCAATAAAAAATTCTCAATTGGCGTTCGAATGTTTCATAGATGCGCATTGCGCACCCTTACACATAAAAGTTGTATGTATATTCTCTGACGAGTATTTACTTTGTTCAGTCAATATATGCATGCCTCCCTTTTTTAAACACAAATAACCGTTCCAACGTTTGTAATCAAGCGACGATTTCAAACGATGGAAATATTTTATCCAAAATGCGTCTTTATTTATGATGAAGTCTATTATAGTCAGTCAATCGCGCGACAGAATATCGTTAAGCCTCCACTAAATCGTTTTGAAAAGCGTTGAAACATGAATCAACGATATACGATTTCCCGTGCCTTCAATTGCCATTCGTAGCTTCTCAGTGGTGAATTCTCTGTCGAAATCAAATTTCAGCTAATTTTAGGCCCCAACGGAGCAAGTGAGATGGAAAAGTTCTGGAGTGTGCATCGATTTTCCCGCTCTGTCGGCCGGGTTGCATCGGGAATTAAAATTGACGTCTTAATGCGGTCGCAGGCAGATGAGCTGGCTGGGTCGAGAATAATTTAGTGGAAGGTATTTTGGCGCCGTGTGCATCTAGGTTAACAAGTTTAGACGGCTTCTTGAAAGCTTAATAAACCAGGAATGCATTATGCCAAGCTGTTATGAAATAATAGGGTTGATTAGCAAAGCGTGAAATGTGGTTCTAAGCGCGACGTTCGCTTTTACGTCAGCAATATACTTATTGCTCAGCGTTTCGTTAATTATACGTAATGGATCTGTGCTGTGGTCTTAGCGTAATGGCAATAATTATTACCAAATTCACATTTAAATTTGAAACGTATGAAGTATTTGTATATCACTACATAGTATAAAACAAAGTCGCTTTCTCTGTCCCTATATCCCTATGTATGCTTAAATCTTTAAAATTACGCAACGGATTTTGATGCGGTTTTTTTTAATAGATAGAGTGATTGAAGAGGAAGGTTTATGTGTATAATAACATCCATTAAATAGTGCACCCGTGCGAAGCCGGGGCGGGTCGCTAGTGGTGATATATTCTTAAGTAAGTTTTTTAGGGTTTTGTACTGAAAAAGTAAAAAGGACCTATTTGCGTGACTCCTGCAGCTGTCCGTCTGTCGACTTGTGTATCTCCGGAACTACTTATGTAAACAAGACTAACCTCAGATTACTTACTGAAAATAAAATATTGAAACATGGAATTTTATTTAATATGAAAAACTTATGAGAGAGAGTAAAAATTTAAATTCTTGTCAGTGTCGTATCTGAAAGGGCTTAAACTACGCATTCTAAAACCGTTTTAATTTTACCGTTTAAAAATACACAATTTGCCAAGCGAGAAATTTGAATTTATTATGTATAATTAATATTACATTAATATTAATGTTAGTTAAAAATAGAATATATGGTTAATATATTAATGTTAATATTACCAGAACAAATAACAATATTTACCCGACATTGTTTTTTCAAATCATCAAAAAACTAAATTGATAGTGATCCCTCGACGCTTGTGTCAGGCTGGCACTATATTGTTTTTTTTTTTTCACCTAATTATTTGTTTCTCGTAGTTTTTTCTTCGGTATTTCATCTGACTATTTTGGCAAATACTGATGACATTAACTCATTCGAGGCCCGTAGATCGCTACGTGCGTGTGGATTCGTAGGATCGCTACGTGTGCCGCCGTAGCGCGTAGCAGCATTTTTTCGCCTTGTAGCGGAAATTGCACTTAGAGGCATGCCTCTGCCTTATGCGTCATGACGCATATATGTCGCCATGGGCCTTGTATGGGTTAAAATAAATATCAAGGATTTTTAACATCACATAATCATTATTTCAAATCAAAACGTCAAGTCAATATAAGTTTAGAGTCATCAGAGAGGTATTGTCGCATTATTATAAGAAGCCAATCTCGTTACTTAAAAATAAAAGTGATTCTAAGTTTATAAAATTTAACTTATAACTAATACATTTTATAACCTAAAAATCAACTTATAGGTAAAACTGCATATTTTATAACATTGTGCACATATTATGGGTAAGAAGCAAATTGGTGTGCCATAGTTAAGGCATTTAATTCGACTAAATTTTAATTGATTCCGTTGTGACACGATAATTTGATATAAAATTTACAAAGGTAACTTTTGTGTCACATCGGAATTAATTTTATGTAATCGAATAAAAAGATCCCTCATAGAGATAATTTCGCCTTTGTACTCTAATCTTATGTGAGCTGTTTATTGTTTTAACCTGTTATTCTGTACAATAAAGTGCTTACATATATATAAAAAGCCTTGACTATGGTCCAAAAATTTGGGCCTCATTCTTATGTGACATTAAATATGCCATCAAAACTTGGCTCACATCCTGACTAGTGTTCAGGTTAAGTCAGACATGTAACGTGACTGAAAGCAATCAGTCACTGCTCGTTAAAACTACCAGATTTGTGCTAAACAATTCTTTGATACACGATAGGTTGAATCGAAATTTCAACGCACTAATCTAAACTTTATTGCGAGTACGTATAGTCCTACTTAACAACGTTGTGAACAGCATTTTCATTCCATTATTCTTAAGGTAAGTGAGGGCTTGGTTATTCGCTATTTCCGTTTGATTGAATATACCATTTCATATTATGTTGTCTTTTTACAAAATGGAAAATCTGGATAAAAATTGGGAAATCTTTTGTTTTCTTTAACACGATTTTTTACTTTTTCGGCAGCATAGCGGCTATTGCTATTCTAATTATTTTTGGGTCAACGTCTTTTAAATGACTGAGTGCTCGCACTTCTCCGTTTCAACTTGGGCAAAAATCCTTTCGTAGTACTTCTTTCCAGGGTGTTCAGCTGTTTTCTTAGACAGATTGCATTTCTCAACCTATTATCGTGAAACTATGGGTGCAGGTTCGATTGGATTATAGATTTTTGCATCGATTCAGTTCGCCTTCAAAATGGTGTAGCCATGGGGATCGAAAACGAAAATATATCACTCGGGGTGTCTATAACTCACAGAGCCACTAGTTTCGATAATTATAGCAACATATAGCCGGCAGCTGTCATTCCATAGAAACTTGTCAAACTTTCCATACAATCAGATTTTGACGAACACCGCTTACGATTACAGATGGTTTGGTGCAATCCACCCTTAATCGTTCCCGGCCAGTTTAGTTATTAATTTAACTACCATGATAATTGCTGCGTCGATATAGATAAGCCGGTACTATTTAATATATGCAACGTATAAGTTATAAGTGTTTTTGAACGTTTGTCGATAATTACGGAATCTGAATTACAGAAAGATTCAATAATAGCTTCTAGGTGACCACATAAATATGTACTTACAAATCAAATCTTTCTATAGCAAATAAAATAAGAATATAGCTTATTAGTCTATTTTGTGTTGTTGTGTTGGTCCAGTTATCAAAGACATGTATCTTTGTTTAGAAATAATAAATCACTGCGTTCGTCGTTTGCTTCATACTATTACTAGTCGTTGTGAGGCATTTTCTATGTAAACTACGCTGAAGTTAAAATTTTCCAACTTCGCATCTTATTGGCATTCTTTAACAGTGGGTTCTGAAGTTCTTTCTATCTTTGAACGGCAACAATTTGTTCAGCAAGTTGCCAATATTGGGGTGAAACTTGAATAGAATGTATATTTTTACATACGGTTAAAATGCTACCAGGTGATTACATAACGTTTTTAAATGTACCTTACGTAATCAACTAACTAGATGCGCATTGTCATTTTAACAAAAACTCTTCATCCATTTAAAAGCAAGCTAGGAAAATTAAGGTGACCTTTTCGTGATATATTACAAATATTCATTATCCGATTATAAAACGTTTGATCTAGGAAGAAAAGACCTCAGTTAGTGCAGAAAAAAAAGACTAAATACCGGTTAGTCGTCAAATGCACCCGGAGTGATGGGCAAAAGGTAGCCATTGAATGGATCCCACAGGATGGCTACCGAGGAAGAGGTAGACCGAAAAAGAGATGACGGGACGAACTTAATCCATTTTATACTAATTTTCGGAAGCTGGCATGTGACCGAGATGAGTGGCAGAAAAGAGGGAAGGCGATTACCCACCACCACGAGTGGGACAAAATATAGGCTTTCAAATAAAGTACCTTGGCACACATACATAGTGGGCCTCTTTCCTTAGAGTGAGTGACAATCTAATAAGCGATCACACAAACGTAAATATGCAGTTATTAATAAGCTAAAAAAAAGCTAACCATCCTCCCCCACTAATGACCCAATAAACTAGTACAAAACAAGGCATGAAACGCCCATTATTAAATTAAGATCGTTATTAAGAGAATGGCGAAACGATTGGCGTATTTTATTGTTGTTATTCAATTAGATTAGTGTTACAACGAAACTTTTCTAAAACATCAAGCCAGTAAAATCTCGCTTGAACGAACAAGGGAAGGTCAAATAAGGGATACAGTAATTAGTGAATTCTCTGCGGTATTTAACTTGTTTTGTGAATGTATAATTAATTTGCATTCCTCCTACGTTTGTAGTTGATACCAATTAATCGTAGAGGACAAAAAGGTAATATTACAGTCCTTGCATTTATCAAAGAGCGAAGCAAGGTTAGAATATAACGTGCAATTTAAACAGATTTTAAATATGATAATCAGGATTTAGCATGACACGGATTTGACCTTACCCCATTTAAAATTTCTTTGTATTAACTTCTCTCTCTCTCTCTCTCTTAACCTCGGTGGAGTTGGCTTGTCAAAGCAATGCGAAATGTCTAAATATCTAAAGTATCGACTCTTTTCATAACATTTTAATTAACATTACTTGAATGAGATAATCATTTATTGATAAGATTGGTTAATGTGCAGCCAGATCAGGAAACTTTGGAAGGTTAAAAAAACCTGCAGAAAATGTTATATTTGGTTCACTAATATATACACATTTTTGGACCTTACTTTGTAATAAGGTTAAGGATAGAGTGCAAAAGTGCACATATTTTAATGAATTCAAAATGTATGATCAACGACAAAGATTTTATGTACATACTAGAATTATTCCTTTGTGATATCGCTGCCCTAATATTACAGGGTAATAATTATTATGTAACATTTTTGGAGTAGTTAATATTAAAGTGTCACTGACAAGACGAGAAGGTTCAATTTTCAACTGGTTAAAAGTGAAATATTGACCCTGTAATATTGGGGCAGCGGCATGGCGTAAAGTTATAGACGATGACTATACTTCATGCCATACTTGATACAGTTTAAGCTTTTGTTTCTATCCTCCTACCGCGCGATCGCGACAACGCTGACTTATATAGTCCCTATTCGTCTCGGTACCGCCGCACACCGGATAGAGTCAGTCCGTCCCAGGTCGGGCCTAGCTGAGTTTCTTGCTGGACTTTTCCCAGCTAGGCTAGATTTTGTGAACCAGCGGAAAACTCCCAGTAGCTCGATTCCACTCACACCTCAGATTCGATAGAAATCTCTCAACGAATCTCAGTGGAGCGCAAACTCTTAGAGTATTCCAGTGTTATAAACCACGCGCGTGGTCGTGTCGGAGGTTTTCCCCTGGATTTTCCCCAGGCTAATTTCCAACGCGCTCCTATCGCTTTATAAGGTCCGGCCTATAAAGCCACAGCTGGGTTCAAAAAAAATGTTTCCATTTTACTTTGTTTTGGCTTAATTTGTTAATTACTTACAACGCGTTGAATTTGATTAAATTTTAAGACATTCAATACGTACCTACTTTTTCGGTGCCAATTATTAAAGTTCAATTACAGAAAATAGCCCTGATTTTCATTTGTAACCTTCCAGTAGACTTAAAAGATGTACAAATAAAGATGAACCAAAAGAAAACCACGGGTTGAATGTATATGACATCTTAATTAGGAAAAGCTATCTTAATTTTATAGTTAAAAACAATGTTATAAGGTAACATACAAACAAGTTTCGACAAAATTTGTTCAACTGATTATTTTAAAGCAGCTACAAAATAGTTCATTAAAGCTCGGCTAGCCGTTGACATAAGTTTGCGAGGACGAAGTTTGCCGTCTGGGGTATACAGGCCGAGTAATAGAAAATCATAAACATGCGCTATTGTTTGTCACCCAGAGCACGTTTCAGGGTCCGATGAAAGCCTTCCCACCGTAATGCCAACTATTGTGTCATGTGTTTTTATTGCTAAGCTATATTTATTTTGATGTATTATTTTATGATCCCGTATATTAAACATGTAAGGATCACATACGATTTAGAATGGAGATATTTGAGATGAGACGTGGCTTTTATGTCTGTCAATATCTCATAATTTCGTGGATTTGAATTTTACGGCACGACTATATTTTATTTTATTCTCAATCAGTTTTAAATATTTGTTTTGAGTTTTAAATGAAAATCCTCGCAAAATCAGGTAATATATACAATCATATTATACACTAAGCTTAAATTTATCTTTGTCAATGTTTTGTCTTTATTCATAAACATCACAACTTTAACCAAAAATGCCTCCATTTTTTTTTATGCCCGTATAATTGTCATTTGCGTGTTCGTAAGAGACAAAAAAAATACTTCATATTTGACCAAGGTTTGTTAAAGTTTATGAGCAACTTGGTTTATTTGCATCTTTGTACCTTCTACTATAAGTACCTTTGTACCAAACACGGGACCAGACCCTATTAACTATTTTATGTGTTAAATACGTATTTTAATATTGCCAATCGGTGTTTTTAAGATGATTTCTACGTGTTTAACACAATTACATTAACAAAACATGTTTTGGGACGAGCAGAATATTAACATGTCGTCTTCCAGTGAAAAAAATAAACAACAACATTATTTTGTAATGAAACCTGAGATTCCAGGGACTCGTAGACGACGGGTAAACTACTGGAATGGAAAAATTGCGCGAGATATTTTCTTTGTTATGATTGAATCTATACTGAATTTATAAACTCGAAATACGATGAGACAAAATCTTAAAATAAAAATTATGAACATAAAGTGGATGTTGAAATACTCTTCTATAATGATCTACCGACTCCGCTTCGAAACTCACTCATGAGTCGTGCTCCATTCTCGCCTGCTTAAGTTTTCACAGGCTTGTGAACGCCCCTATCAATGCACGGCTGATATTCACAACAATTCGCCGAACCTCCTGTCTGGAAAAACCAGTGTAAGTTAGACCTCCGATTACGAATAATTATTACGCCTCAAGATATATTAGGGGAGCGTGGTAAGGTGAAATAAGTTGTGAATAACATACATAGTTGATAACGAGCATTCTATGACGCCCTCGATGCTCGATGCATACCCGATCACAGCGCATACGCTACCGGAGTTCATAATTAATGAATAAAGTGCAAGGCATACTAATTAGGGAATATTTATAAAATTGAACATTTTTTCCCGGTTAAAAAGTGTATATTTTATTTATTATTGTTATTACAGCGTCGTGCTTGGTAAAGTGCTTTTGGCAAATGGGACGAGATATTTTTCTACACAAAAAGCTTTAAATCTAGATTAAGCCTACGTCTAGCCCAATTTATTATTCATTTCGAACAAATTAGTATGGTTGCGTTACTTGTTTGTTTTTTTTTTTTCACAAAAAGTGAAGAGGGAGATTAACATTATCTATCAATACATTTTATGTATAAAAAGTGCTTCATTAATCCTAAAGGGTAATTGCTTAATTTTTCGAACTGGCGTCAGTGCGTATCAACAGTCTTTTCTATATATTACATCTAATGAGTGTTAGATAATATGTGCAAGTTACTTGCTGGCCATCTTAAATAGTTTATAATCTTCAATCATTATCCTTCTTAAAATTTCTCACCCAATTACTTCTTGAAAGCCTTGAGCCTTCAAAAATATATTATGAACTAAAAAATTTGCAACTCAAATCCTGTAAAACGTGCCTATGGTACAGTGGAAGAACTACGTACAAGATTAAGACACCGATAGCTGAAGATATTCCGAGCAGCGCCATGTGCGCATCGCAAAACTTTCACGTTGCCAACTCACCACTTTATTAAACTATGATCTTATCGTGTACGTACTGATTTCGAAACTTCTCTTCAGCTTCGAGGCATTCTGTAAAATATGTCCCTAAGTTACGAACGTTAACAAGAATGCATGGCAATTTGTTCCGGAGTTACAAATTACGCGTAATTATTATCTCGTTTATTGTGACGGCCCTTTCTTGGTTTCATTCGCATTTGTTTTCTCGAGTGATCGCTGATACCTATTTTGTGTTGCGAGTACTAATTGATGATCCGCTTATTAAGCTTTTTGCCGAAATTAAAACCCGCATTGATATTCGAAAATATTGAACTAAACTTTTTTTCTGAGATACCTTAAGTACATTTTACTGAAAATGACATATTTAGAAAATAATCAATTTGACAGTGAGTGAAAATAATAATAAATGGAAATTGGGGATGGTGATGTCAACGAGCACTGCCTGGTACTTCGATCGATCTACTATCGTACTGACACGATATCAGGTTTAATGGCTACAATAGTCCTGTGTGTGATGACAGATCGATCCCAAAAGAGCGTGGTACGACCATTTTCGAGAACTGGCGCAGGTGTATACTTATAGTGCGGCACTTCGAAGTTCACAGGACCGTATAGAAGAGCAAGTTGCTGATGAATGATTCTGGCTACTAAGTACTAAGTTATGTCTGTGCAAGTACCCGCCGTTAGCAAAATGACCACAACCGCAAATGATATGCTTAAGTGACTCTCCGGGACGGCGGCATGCCCGACAAATGTCGACCGTACCGTCCTTCAGGATTTATTTTCGGTAGTTGTTGGTCATGATAACTTCGCCCGCAATTGCACAGACAAAACCTTCGGTTTCCCCGAAGAGATCCCCGAAAAGCAGCCAGTTCACCGAAGCGGGCAGGTCTACGTCAGGCCCTGTGTGGGCCCTGTAGAATTGTCGTGAAGGCCGAGAAGGACAAAGTCAGCAAGTACCTAGACTTGGCACACGAGGTGACCGCCATGTGAGATATTGATTCGACGATCATTGTCCCGATAGTCGTCTCTGCGAACGGTCTAATAACGAAGAGTCTCGACCAACGCCTCAAGAGACTTTCGCTAGATGGCTGGGTTAAGGGTCAGATACAGAAAGCGGTACTCCTGGACACGGCGCGAATAGTCAGGAGGTTCCTCTCTCTGTCGCCCTAACCACCGGTAGCTTAGGCCACACGTGCCGGCGGCACACTAGGTTAGGTTTTTATAATGATATTATGTTTTGTAAATATTTTTTTATGTTTTACTTTTTATATAATTATTATTAAATCTAATCTAAGTCCTAAAGTAAATAAATAAATAAAAATGGAAATTGATAAAGTGTAAATTACTATTGGAAAAAAGATTATTGGTAACGAAACGGATAAATAATCATTCCATGTGATCTTTGAGTCAGGAAGTGCTGTGCTCCAGTTGGACTTTACAGCCACAGGAAAAGATGCGCCGCACCTTCGATCTCCGTCGACACACAGACCTATTCTTCTTAATAAGTTGTCACTGCACAAATCATCTGTCAAGATGCTGGGGCCATAATGATCGAAAAAAATAAAAGTATCCTCTACTAAAAAGATTTCTGCTCATTCAGTGTTCCACAAATTTTGGAAATAAGAACAGAACAACCTTTTTTCAGGAAAGCCAATTCCAAATTAAAAACATTAAATGGACTTAAATACAATCATAAAGAACTTTAACAATTCCCTCTCCTAAATGAAAGCACTTATAACGATACTCATTAAGGAAAAAGCACTAAACTCGATGCTTAATTATTTCCGGCACAAAGTTCAAGCCCGCCTTGACTATTTCTAGCTATTGTTCTAGAGTTAGCACACGTGTTCGCCAAGATCTCACGACGTCTTTTTATAAGAACGAATATAAGATTTTGGACTCTTAAGTAATAAATGAAAAGAACGTATGGTGTTTCTTTTAATAACAGCATGTGTTTATGAGATGATTGATAATTATCTTCATAAAATAAACAAAATCCAATTATATATGATTTTTTTTGGCTTCTTTCAAGTATGTTTTGAATTGGTATAAAATATGAGTGATCATTTTGTGAGCCATTTAACTTTGTTCGAAATATAAATGCTTCAGGAAAAAACGTAGAGAACTCCGTTTAATTTTAAACATGACTCACTAAAGTTTATATTCAATCATATGGTTTCTCCGCCCTACGTTTAATATCGACGGTGCAAGAAGGAAAAAATCTGATGTAGGTAATTCAAGAAACTAGATTAACATTTTGCTCTTGTAGTCGCTTATATTAAGTGCCTTTCGATTCTGACGTAAATGTGAAATGTAACAACTGAATTGGTAACATTGCGTGCCACAAGGATTGCGTGCGAGCATTCCACAGGTTACTCTTGACAAGTCACAGTTTTATTGGTTAAGACAATGTACTATTATCATAATTAGATTTTCTTTGCTTGTTTATTTTATGTAATTATAAGGTCAAAGGTCCAAAAAAGGGCAGCATGGGTGGTCGACATCGGGCAAATAAATAAATAATAAGCTTAATGCTTGTGATATGGATACTAGACGCAATATATTTAATAAATATAATTAATTAAGTATGTATATAACATCCAAGACTTAGAAAACCCCAGAACTTACAGCTACACTATGTCTGCCTTTATACTTTGCTCCTTCAATCTTAATGCTTAAAAATAGCAGTGCACAACATGATATTAATAATTAGATTTAAAGGATGAAACATAAGGACTCTCTAATCAGCGTCGCGGCTTGCCATGGCATTATGCTGGGTGGGGCCCTTTTTAGCATCGTTTATTATAATTTTTTCATTAATGTGTAACATGAATGTATAGACGTTAATAAATGTATTTTTTTTCTTTCTTTCTAATTTATGGATCATCGTTTCCCAGCTTCCATATCCTTCTCATGATATTACTTACAACAACAATGCGGCTAAGGAACTGTTCTTTTCTCTCAGAACAAGCACAATATACCTCTTACATTTATTTCGTTAAACAATTCACACAATCGGATAATTAGTATGTGTAATTTGTTTAAAAAAACAATAAGAAATAAGAAACGAGAGAGAAACACTTAATATCCCCTTAAGTGTCAGAATAGTCGAGCCACTTTCTTAGGAAACTTGGGCATGTGAGGTCGGTTCCACTGAACGTTCTTATCTACTCCAACTACGCTGAAAAGTGAAAATCTGTTGCAACTTCTCGGACATGATGCTTAAGTAAATAAGTAGTTCGTTGAAGCAATTTCATAATGTAATTTTGTAGCAGAAAATGTTGACAAGGCAGCGGGCTTGTTATTTGTAGCCGATGGAAAATAGTGTTATTAGGCAACGTTATTCGATAAGGCATTATGCTGTAACCGAACTCAATCGATAACTTTACATTTTTCAGTGGCATTACATAAGAAAGTTAACTATTGGCTATTTGACTACAATTTTATTATGGTGTCATTCGAACCAGGTTTTAAAGACGATGAAATGTTTGTATGGGACCAACTACAAATAGAGCAACACAAAAAACCGGTCCAGTGCGAGTCCGACTCGCACACCGAGGGTTCCGTACACAGATATGTACCTGTCCCGACCCAATTAATTCAAGAAAATCTTAACAATATGGTGTAGACATTGAACGCCATGGGTATAGCGCCATTTGTCGACGAATTTGTATGTAATTTGTATTCTTTATCACGTGAACCGATTTCATTTTCATTTTAATTGAAAGAAGTTAATTTCAGCATACGTGCTTATTATGCATTCATAAAATAAAAAAAACGTGTAAAGGTGATTAAATTACAAACTTAGTATTGAAATGTTATTTCATGATAAAAAAAATGGAGCTATGGTTATATTTTTCCTGTAAAATATACGTTATTTATGTTATTTAAAAAATCCATATTTTTTCATTGACAAACTTCGGAGATAAGGGGGAACGGTATTTTTTGTTTCACTTTCCTTCAAAAATCGAAAATTACTCGACGTAAAAAAAATAAAAATTGTTTCAGAATGTGTAACTCGCTTGAGTTGTAAATAACTAAACTGGAAACTTTTTACTAACATGCCACCTATAAAAATAACAAGATGCTTGTCGTTGTTAATAAATGTCTTTAATCTTATTAAAGTAACTTAAAGGCAAGCGTTTTGGGTAGCTGACTCAATTATAATTTTATGACTCAATTTTCTTGAAATTTTAAGTTACTCCTGACGTTATCTCTTTAAATTAAACGATTTGCTTGAAGGGGCTTTCAAGTAGCAGATAATTTAGCTTTTTGTGGTAATGCTTCAATGTTGCGGAAGTATTATAAGCTTAACCCTAATAATATTGTAAACGTGAAAGTTTGTGCGGATGGATGTACGTTCCGCTTAATCTCAAAAAACTACTGAACGGATCTCCATGAAACTTTTCAGTATTGTAGCTTAGACATCAGAATAGGACATAGGCTACCTTTTATCCGCGGGTAACACCGCAGGGCGCTGCTTGTATAATATATGTGTGCACTTGAGTAAAGTCTTGTGAGTAACTAACGTAATGGTATCGCCACCATGTTAATATACTTAGGTACACGTTTATTCGTTAAAGAAAAATATTTGTGGTTAATTTTACACAAGTCGACCTAGTCCCAAACTAAGCAAAGCTGGTACTATTGATACTAGGCGACGATATACATACTTATATCGTTGTACTACAATACTTATATCCATTTTTTGGTAGTCAGTGTATCTCGTCTTGTGTTAGCAAATAAGATTACAGCCTACCAAATGGTAAACTGACGCCGTAGCCTATGCACGCTTGCGACTCCAGAAGAATCACAATTACGTTAACGATAGTTAATTGGCTCGTGTTGATAGATACCCTTGCTCTCAACAAAGCGCTTCTCCAGGAGCCCTACCTCTCTTAAATCATAGTTAAAACAGGAACAAACTCAAATATTGCTTATTTTTCGACCGAAACATTTTTTTTGTATAAATACATTTACTTACAGCTATCAGTCATCCATAACTTTATAAATTGAGCACTAACGAAAGATGATTGACTTAAAAAGGCCGACTTAATGAAGATAGGATAGGGTTTATTTGAGAACGAGTAGAATAACTTTTATATCACAATGGACATTAAAATTTAAGCACCTTTAGCTAAAACACCATAACTTAAAGAACTATATATAGCTATAAAAATTGTGATATAAATAAATAAATAAATAATAAATATTTTTGAAAAATCTTACACAAATCAACCTAGTCCCAAACTAAGCAAAGCTTGTACTATGGGTACCGAGTGACGATACACATACTTATATAGATAAATAGATACTTAAATACATAGAAAACATCCATGACTCAGAAACAAATATTCGTGTTCATCACACAAATACATGCCCTGACCGGGATTCGTACCCGGGACCTCTAGCTTCGAAGGCAGGGTCACTACCAACTAGGCTAAAGCGGTCGCCATATATTTCTTTCAATAAACACAACATAAGTCATAGTCATAATATTAGTTTCCTCTGAGGGCTGATTAGGCAACGTTTTCGAGAGTGCATAAGTGACAGTTAGAGTTGCCTAATGTAGGATTGACATGTTACATAATTATTGGCTGGTGGATTCCACGAGGGATCACAGAGCTGGCAGCTTCCTCGCTCAACGCATCAGCATAACGAGGAAACAACAAAGGATTCAGCGAGGAAATGCGACCAGAATCTGAGGGACTATTTTTTTAAATACATTTTAGTTTAGTTCATTGTGAATAAAAAATGGATAGATACCTATAAAATAAGTGAAGTAAAATTCACAAAAAAGGAAATCCTAAAAATTAACGTTGGCAACTATTGGTAACGTCGTGTAAAATGTAATTATAAGTTAATATAATATCATAGCTTTCCCTGTTAACTAAACGTAACGCGTCATGAATGATACAGTAACTTACAAAATGTCAAATAACTTATGATTTATTGAAAAATAACCGTAAAATAACACTAACCTTTTCAGGGTCCTATTATCGTAACACTTCTTTTGTCTGCCCACCATAATCATAGAGACCGTTCGTTTTTTATTCCGTGCCACACACCGGGTAGAATTTTATAGGCGGACACTCGTTTGTCATCTTTTCTTGTAGTTTGGTATTTACAGCGCATGTAAAGCAGTAGTTATTTATTATTTACAGCGCATGTAACCTTAAGTTGAGGATGTTCAAAACGGAATTATACTTAGTACCCCCTGAAACATAATACTTAAAAAAACTTCCGCTAACTAAAATGTGTTTTTTTTTTCCAGTTCTCACAAACACAGTTATAACTGCATTAGCTAAAATAGGTTTAATGAACATGTTAGAAAAATCTGAATACACCCTTGGTGTCAAAATTTGCTTTTATAGAATGGATATTTTTTATGAATACGGTCCATTTATACTTGTCATTAACTGATCCACACCCTAGAGCATATGAGGCGTTTTTTGTCACGCACACCAAAGAACTACGATCAGCAAAACTAAGCTGTATCTCCCCTATAATAAAATTCATTTTCATGTGAAAGTGTTGCAACATGCACAGACTTACACAAACAGAAAGGAATACACAAAAGAACCTGATAAGTGCGAGTCGGACTCGCCCATCTAGGGCTCGGTACAAAGTTGTATTTAGAGACAAGCGCATACCATTGCTTAACCTCGATGATTAATTACGTACTTTAAATAAAGACTATATTTTTATGAATTAATTATAAATGTATAGTTTCCAGAATTTATCCTGTACTTATTTATTTATTTATTTATTTTATTTGACACACCAACAAGATAGCAAGCTAATACATTAAAAAAAAAATAAAAAAAATAAAGCATTTATTCACGAAAACAGTACTCTTTTACAACTTGTTATAACTTCCGCCAAACTGTATAACAGTTTGTTGGCAGAAATAAGCTCCCTTTCTTTACATTATTTTCTTTATTTTTTTTTATTTATTAATAAGAACATAAAGTTAGATGACGCAAGTCCTGCCTGTATCTCAATAACAGGCGTGCAACATCATTAAGTTAAGATACCAGGTCAGTATAACAATAATCAAGAGTACAATTTAAGTTTCCGATATCAGCAAAATTACAATTAATGCGTTATTTAGATTATCAAATTAGAAAGAGAAAAAAAAAATATATATATATAAAACATTAAGGTTACAGTTTCAGAATAGTATTTTTCCATCTAGTGGCACCGTCAAAATAAACATCCAGGTCGAAAATCTTTTGATATCGGTTGTACTGGGTCTGAATTCTGCTCATAATAGAAAATTTGCCCAAGTTGGTCTTAGCCGGTTTAGGCCGGAAAGTGGTGATACGTGAGGACCGGACGTGGGTGTTCGGGACTACAAAGTTCAAGCTCCTAAGGAGGTGGCCTTCTTGGACGCCTCCATTAATGAGTTGTACTTGTAGTATGAGACGATATTACTTGCCAAATTTCATAGTTCTAGGTCAACGGAAAGTACCCTATAAATTTTGATTCCGTTGAGTGTCGAAATATACGTTTAATGCGGCATATATGGCCGTATCTTTTTTTACGTTACCTTAGAAGTTTAGCATTTTTTCAGCTTCAAGGGACTGTAGGCCTGAGTATGATATGGTCAACTCGACACCTCCACGTGTTCCTGAGACATAGGACAGATAGACAGACGGACAACAAAGTGACCCTATAAGGGTTCCGAGTTTTCCCCTTTGAGGTACGGAACCCTAAAAAGACAATTTCATTTAATTGAAGCCTGTCCGCCTCACCCTCGTTATGCTAAAATTATAATTTAATAAGAGAACGTTTGATGCTAAGTTTAGCAAAATGCGACAAAAAATAATTGCGGAGACAATGCTAATTTAGGTTGAGTTTAATTTTCACCGCATAACAATTACCTATTAGGTATTAAAACGATTATCGCAAATTAATAAAACATATGTACAGACAAAATCACACAGCAAACATTTTAGCCTTCATGTTTTTAGGATAATTACTTATTTGTGATTATTTATACTAATCTGTCTTAAATATAACTGTGTAATTCCTATGCAAACCAACTCTTAACAGTATTTCTGCACAAAAAGTTTCAAGGATTATCTCGCTTATCCTGTAAAATTCTACTGCAAACTATAATAAAAACTAGACTCTATTTTTAATTATTTTGAGAATACCGTTCAGTTTAAAATGTTTTTATTTAAATAATAAACGAAGAGCTGGCGTGAGGTTTAGTTTATATATAAAGAACTAGAAATTAAAATAAAGGATGACACAGTAATAGGAACAATGTTTTAAATTAAAACATATACATACAACTGAATCGCGGGAATCCGGTGGAAACGAACGGCACAGGACCGGTCTAAATGGCGAGCCTTGGGGGAGGCCTATGTTCAGCAGTGGACGTCTTTCGGCTGAAATGATGATGATGATGATGATACAACTGAAATATAATAAACAGGTCACTCACGGCGTTAAGTTTGTCGCGGCTGGTTGCCGTGGCCCAATACGTGGTCGGACCAAGACGTGGGTCCGAAACATGATGTTGAGTGATGTGAGTGACTCGTTTATTATTTTTCCTTGTCTGAAACTCACGGGAGTAAATATTGTATATATTTACTCTACTACTATTATTCCACTGAAATGAGTTAATCAGAAAATTAATACATTTTAGAACTACAGACAGATAGGTTGTAATAGTTCGTTAAACAGATATAAAAAGTGGACAGTATAATAAATGCTTAATTCATACTGGTTTTGCATGCACGGCGACGCGCCCCTCCATAGAGAATCACATAATAATCTATGCGCAATTTTACGGATTGGCCTGTGGAGAGCCGCGCTTTCGTGGATAACACGCACTACATGTTGAGGTGCAAATGTTAAATATATCTGATACTATCTATATCTAATTTAATTCTTTGCACCTAGTAATGGTACCACACAATTATTATTAATAATCATTATTATGAGCTTGTAATGCCCCATTACTGGGCAACGGCCACACCCCACTTTTCCAATCCGTCCGATTCTGAGCAGTTTTTAGCCATTCTTTTAATGAAAAGGAGTCTAGCTCGTCGCGGCTTTGCCGACAAGGTCTGCCGCGTCACCGTCTACAAGCTGTTGGACTGCCACTGTGTTGCGGTTTTAGCCCACAGCTTACTTGGGCATGACCAGCCCAATCCCACTTCAGCTTCGCTGCCTTTCGAGCTACGTCAACTATTTGAGTTTTGGAGCGCAGCATGGAGTTCCGGATACGATCCATGGATTGGTGGACCGGACAATACCAGGCATTCATTAAAAACATCTTATAATTAATACATATGCATATAAAATTATATACATTGAGATCCATCTCAAGTTCCAAGAAATAATTTTATTAACAATATACATACCAATCCAACTTTACTCAAAAAAGTTGGCTTTTACAAAATAATACTTTCCAGATGTCGCGTTCCCGGCATCGAAAACTTTTTCCATAATAGGGACGGAGTAGGTCTATTGGAAATTCTGGATACTTTTCGTGACATGAAACTTAATGTTTAGTTTCGGCCAAAAATGGGATCCCTACTTTTACTTGGGCTTTGTTAATAAAATAGAATTTATTAGTGAATAACACAACTTTTTAGACTCCAAAAATGTTGCCTAAAAATACTTGTTATTGTGGACAATGTGACAAGCTGCAATCAATATTTTATTAATCAAAAAATCTTGACTTAATGACATGAATTTATTTCAGTCGAAGGTATTGAAAATTCAATAATAATGTAATTTATGATTTTAAAATACTATACAATTTTATCTACAAATAACTGACTTGAAATATTTATATCATTAATTCTTTAACATTATACAATTTTAGTTTTTACAAATTGCTATGCTCAACAGAGCTCATGTACCTAGCTTAAGAATTTACTCTACTAACATGAAACGCAATAAATAATTGAATTGAATTGAATTGTGAATATAATTTAATTGAAATCTGTCCAATAACCGTTTTTAATCTAGTTTGATTGCGTTGTTTAGTCTACTTACCTACTAATTAGGTTAGATGTTCATTGGATGCAGGATCTTACGTTCTTAGTTTTTTTATAAGCATCTAAAATTATGCAATACTAACCTTGCTAAAAACAGTTCTACAAAGCACGTCTTTCATCAGCTGTTACAAAATCTCGTTTGTCCGTAGGTTGGCTATGTGCCAAAACTTTGTCACTCTTTTTGCCAAATCAGGAGTGAAATTTTGTCGAGTTTCTCTTGTTTAACGTTACGAATATTTCAAATGAGAATAAAAAAATGTTCAATTGGTTTTTGTATAGAGTAAAGCATATCCACATCGGAAACGCATCTACCATGTTCGGCAAGATTTGTACAAGGGTATGGAAATATAAACACCTAACTGTAAACACAAAGATGATCGTTATCAGACATGCATCTTATCCACACTCTTATATGGAGCCGAGACTTGGACGTCATATGCCAAGCAGGAGGCATTTAAGAACTTCCACATGCGCTGTGTTCGACGGATTTTAAACATCTCGTGGAAGGATCGAGTAACAAACGAGAAGGTGCTCAGTACCGCGCGTTTATATTAGCATTGCGGCTACCTTGAAACAAATACGGCTGCGTTGGCTGAGGCGTGCAAAAATAGAGCCTTCTCGTTTGCCACGGAAAACGCTCCTGAGCGAAATAGCGCACACTAAATGACCAATCGGGCGGCCTATGTCACGTTTTAAGGGGTTCCACGAGCTTTTCATCGATTTTTGACTAGTTTTGAGTTGATTTGGCTCCATCAAAACTTTAGACATATTTATGGCACAAACGGTTATCGATTCTTCATTCCTTTATTTATATTTACAAAAGCCAAATTTTGAAAATAGTGACTACTTTTTTATGACTTTTTCAAACATGATCCAAAACGGCCCATTGTCGTTATTAGTATGTTGTTTATGCACTTATATAAATGAAATGTACATGTAAATGTTCCTTATTGACATCTCTAAAAACCAGGGCTCGGAAACCGGTTTCACTTTCATACAATTAACCGGTTAATTGTGTTTTACGATATTTTTTCGTATTTTAAATCATTTATTTCATAGATGAAGGCTAACAAAAACAAATCTTAAAATAAAAATTGAGATATGAAAAGTACTTCAGGAGATATTTCAAAACTAGTAAAAATCGGTTCCGAGCCCTGCTAACAACACAAAAGAGATTTCATTTTCACAAAAGTTACGTCCAAAAAACTGGTTGTTTGGCCAAAAATTGCCAAATATTAATGCCATATATCTCAAAGATAATGAGTTTTGAAGTAAATATGGTATACTATTTCGATAAACCTCGTTCTTAATACGATAAGCTATAAAAAACATGAGAAAACGGGATTACAGATCGAAGGTCATTGGGATCTAGGAACCCCTTAAGGACGACGCTAAACGTGACATGGTGGTTTTAGGATCAAACCTTCAACCTCGCAAAATCGTGACCAGTAGAGGGAGACCCTACGTAATGTAGAGGAGCACGACCAAACTGGTCTGATCTCTTATTCCACAGAGCCTATTTTATCTTCAGTCGGAACATTTACGTGTCAGTTATGTGGTGGTAGCTGTCGCTTCTGTTTTTTTTTATAGCAGGACAATTTTGTCAATTTTGTTGACAGTTTTTTTTGCACCGTTTAGCACCACCCATGGGTCACGTGTAGGGTAACGGTGGGTATCCCAACGGACGTGGTGCAACTTCGACCCCCAGGTCGCTCTCGTATCGGTCTTACAAGCCACTTATGTAAGTGCCGCACCTCTAATATTAGGGACGCTGCTTAAATCATCTTCATAGATGAGCAATTGAGCAAGGTCAGGTGACGATGAAAACATAACGTAATGAACAGGTAGTTCGCATTAATCTGCCACAGCGCGATTTAGCCACATTACTTGATAATCCTTCTTAATAATTTTAAACAATCATGCTCATGCCAAACTTCAAAATACTATAGACTTGTTCTCATATAAAACAATTCGGCATCCTTTAAGCATTTCCTTTTTCTAGCTGGCTGCCAGCTCTAAAATCTGAACCTATAACGATTACAGAAATAGGATTTAAACCTCGCTCAACTACGTTTATTTG
Organism: Epiblema foenella; assembly: GCA_963556455.1. Lineage (NCBI taxonomy): Eukaryota > Metazoa > Arthropoda > Insecta > Lepidoptera > Tortricidae > Epiblema > Epiblema foenella. The sequence continues at coordinate 6,719,426 of OY747113.1, read as the reverse complement.
GCCAAATGAGGGCTAAATCTTGTTTCACCACAAATGAGCGGAATGCTCACATTACCATCGGAATTCAGCCAGTGATTTTCCGGCGCCGTTATCGTTGAACGAATTACCGTTCCATACGTGTTCACTTGCATGCACTGAATCCATTCCGATTGTGGAAATGCGTTCTATGTCAGGCTTCCTGAGGCTGATAAATAGTGACGCGGTTATATGGAATCATTAATTTTTTGCGTTAAAAGAACTAAAAACTGTTTTATATAACAGTACGGTACATTTTAGTCACTAAAGATGAAAAATGCTCGAGAAATAAAAAATATATATTATATCTAATTATAATCGAATTTGTCTGTTTTTTTACCTAAGGTACAATAATGATTTTTTTATACATACATACGAGTACAAACCCGTGACGATCGAGTGATTCATCTTTTGTGACATAAATATTTTAACCTATAACTGTGTACAATAAAGTGATTACATATTTATGAATGTTCCTGCTGGGCTTGTGTAATTTAGAAACAGCACTACATAACTTTAACTTAAAAACCACATAAGTACTCGTTGTCCAAATGGTGTAAACCTATCAATATTTATTCATTCCAAAGTTATTTGCTAAACTAAGAAAGTTCATTATTGATAAGTCACAGAGTTTCCTATACTTAATATCACGATAATCTTCTCATGGAGTATCGCCATACATACCGCGGAAGTATAGTAGTTTACGACTTATCTCGGGTCGGAGATGAACGAACGCTATCAGACATTATTTGCCAGTTGATTTATGATAGCTACCCCACGCTATCACGCAAATCCCACAAGAGCATATGTATGTAAGAAACTGAAGACGCAGGCTTCGTTATGGACTGGTATGGCACTAAATTCGGATGACACATGGCCACTCAGAAATAGAAATATTTTTTGTTGAACTGGGTTATGAAGTAGTAAATAACAAATGATTTATATTTTCGTGATCTCGCTTGATGGATTTATAAAAAAAATACATTTATATTGAAAATAAATCGACATCAAACGTAATAAATACTACAGAATGCATTAAAGTATGTACACAATTAGTACAGAATTAAGCGAACTATAAGCAGATGCAAGCAATAGGAGGTCTTATCGCTAAATAGTATTTTTTTTCCAGACAACATTAAATTGGGACCTGAATGATTTTATTTTTGTACAGCATCTATATGCATTCATGAATTATGTCAGTTTTGAATGTTTGATTTTAGTAAACGAAATTCCGAATAACTCCAACAATGCTAGTGTGTGTGTGTTTAGTGTTGTGTTCCTGAAGGTGAGCAAGGTTGCCAGAGCTCCCGAGGATGCACTGTGTTGTCCTTTGCAGTTGCGGGCGTCTATAGGCTGCGGTGGCCGCTTACCATCAGGTGGACCGTACGCCTGTTTGCCACCTGCATTGTATAAAAAAAATGCTGTGATCGGTACTGATGAAGTGGCAGCTTGCTGAAAGAGATAAATAAAACAGCTTCCATTCAACTGGGCATTCTTTATTTTGCTCACACTTACAAAAAGTTTGTTAGTACCCAACTGCTAAACAACAGGCAGGAATAAACTTTTTCCTTTGACTAAGTTGAACTGCATAAACTGCATTCAAGTCACATAAAACGCGGACAAACGTTTCCGGCTAGTTTTACCTTTGACTGTGTCGTAGAACGCCATTACCTACTAATTTTCAAGTCGAAGGCACTTGGAAATCGAATTCCAGTATAGTAGCGCACTAGTGTTTTCTCAAAGACTTAATTCTCTTTGTCTTCTTAAAAGGCAAAATAGGTACCTATATAATGTCTATGAGTATTGTATATTATGGTCATAAAGCAAACAGAAAAACACCGATCTATTCCTGCTTCCTACTATAATATCCGTTTGAACAAAATGAAGGAAGCAGGTATTCCGGAGTTCCAGTCTTGTACGGAGTTGCTAAAATACTGGCACAAAAATCAATCAAACCAGGATCTGTCAGCCGAGTATAAACTGGAATGTCGAGTAAGGCTGGGTGATGTCACCTAAACTGTTTAACAATATGAGTAACCTGATAAATGAACTTGGAGGTTGCGACATTGAAAACACCTGTGTAAACAACATAAGCTATGCGCGCAATATGATGCTGCTGAGTCCATCTATCAGGGCTCTTAGACCAAATGTGACAGAGGTGGCCGAATGCGAGAAATACGCCGCAGCGTATTGGCACTTGTACAGCGCCACCAAGAGTGAAGTTATGGTGTTCAAAGCGGGTAAAGTTAGGCCGTATTTGATTCCTCCGGTGTCTCTTAGTGGAGTTGTACTTAAAGTGGTTGAGCGATTCAACTACCATTTTAATAGACAACTTGAATGATGACTGTCATATAGAAAGAGAACCGAGGGCGCTATCGGTGAGCAATATGCTGGTTCGCTGATTCGCTAGATGATCTGTGGAAGTAAAAATAACCTTATTTAAGGCATATTGTAAATAATAAATCTTTTTACTCTAGCGGTCTGTGGGTCAGGTATACCAAACGAGCCCACAGCGCCCTTCGGGTACAGCATAACGAATGCTGTTAAGACTCCCAAATGGTCGGAAATGTTCGCCAAAACTCACACGGACGATTCGCTAGCGATAATGTGCAAAACAAATCACATCACTGATGGGTCACGTTAGGGGAAGTCAAAACGGCATTCTGAAGGTGATTGCTGGGCGATTTGATTGCCCCATGCTGTGGCATAAGGCAGGTAAGGAATTTCTTAGTGTAAATGTAATTATTGTAGGTACTATACAAACATAGCGTTTAAGTCCTTTTGTAACTAACAATAAATGAATCTATGGTCTGAAATAAAAGATTTCAATTTTATAAGCAATTAATATTTATGAATTAGTATTATGCTCAAATCCTTTAAATATCTTTAAAAAAAACTTATGCCACGAACTTGTGGTATTATATCGTTCACTACGGTATGGGGTCACAGAATAAATAATAGTATTTACGTACAGAGGGATTTCTGTCTAAAAAAAACCGATGTTTGACTATTCATCATTCAAATTCCAATTTAAATTAACTTTATTGCCACTAATACACGATAGCACATATTACATAGTATATATGTAAACCAGGACAAGATAGATTGAGTCTAAATCTTAATCTCAGACAAAAAAAAATACTATTAACGTCAGTCAACAGTTCCCGCTAAAATGATCCATTCATAAACGATTATAAAATGGATTCATTAGGATTGGACTGATTCAGATAATGTTGTTGTATTTTTTTTAGTTTCCTCATTCCGAATGATAACAGAGTTTATCTCTCTCGAATTGGCGAAAATATCTCGTCTGTGATGGGTAGCTTTCTACCTTTGGTTAGCAATCTACTATTAATTATAAACAGAAATTTTAATTGAATGAGCAAACGAAAGCGATTAATTCATTGGATCTATTTAGCGCTTAATTAACTGCTACAGACCAGACTGTAAAAATGTTGGATACATATTCAATTGAAACGTATACTGAACAAATACCCATAGGTTTATCTATAACAGAGCAGAAAGCTAACACACCGTGATAGTGGATACAAAACCGTAACTAACATCCATCATCTCAGAGAGGGTTGGAGTTTTGATCTATGCTTGTTCACATAGACGTAGATCGATGGATATATCACTCGGAGCAATAAAACGTTGCTACGCACTTATTCTGATGAAAAATATGAAACTTTCGTCTTTTTTTTGTAGAGGTGGAATTCCACCGGTGTGCAAGCAGTTTTAAAAGCCTTCCCTGCCGCTTCAGCTAAACTCAGCTTTCAACTCAGTTTTCAACTCAGTATGTAGGTACTAATCGACACATATCGATAACAATATGCCGTCATCGATAATAACGTGGTTAGAACACGATAAACTGCATTCGAAAGTATATCGAGAACCGTTAGTCCCACTGCGCGGTTCCCTTATTTCCAGACAATCAAATGGATAGTTCCTTAATTACTTTATTAGCAGATATTAAAACTTTGAGAGTAAAGCCCGAACTCAGCGGAGATGGATTAATTAGATTTAACTCACAGAATCAAAGATCCCTGATTTCAAGAGTAGGTTGTGTTTGTTCTCACTAAACCCTTTTGACGGTAACTGAAGTCCAATCAGGATTATTTGTTTGAGGATTGTGAAGTTTGGAAACAATTTATGTTGTTTGGAGTGCCTACTTCACAGGTGTTTTTCGATTCAAAGCGAGACAATTGTCCCTTTTGTTTGAAAGATTAACTTCTTAGTAGGGACACTTAAAAAGTTTCACCTACCGATTTTGGGAAGAAAATATACTAGACGAGACGGATGAACTATCGTTTTTATAATGTCATTAAAGTATGCAATTAAAATAATTACTATCAGATATAAATAATATTTTCTAATATAAATAGATGTTGAGATAAAAGGCTTAAATAAGTACTGTACCTCTAGTAATAGATTCCATAGACTGGAGACTAAACGCGTTTTTTTGTATTTTGTGTCGAAAAAACTTATACTAGTGATACTGAAGACAGTACTCCTGGACACGACGCGGATATTCCGGAGGTTCCCGTCTTTGTCTCCCTAACCACGCCGATACTTTCTATACAAATATTGTAAAAAAACCTAACATAAGAATTTAAATAAATAAAGTTAGTATAATCTATGTAACAACTCCGTTGTCTAGTTGTCCAACTGCTGTTAGAAGAGATGTTATATGATTGGACGATATTTGGTAGCGTAGACACTTTGAGACGTAGGTGCTTAAGTACATACTTACATAAGTCAACCGAGTCAAGTTGATACTTGGCGCCAAAAACAATCTATAGATTTCGCTTGTTAGAGTAAGTGTACTTACGTACCGAGTTTAATGTGATTTCTGATGAATTTATTGAAACATAAACGTGTGCTTATTAACATCAGGCGCTATTAGACTGACGCTCAGAGACCTTATACATCTCTGAGGATATTTATTTATTAGATTTTATTATTTTCATATTGACGTGTTATAGATATAGCTCAAAATATTTTATTATGATTCGTGTACTTAATTTATTACCTTTTATCTTGACGCTTAGAGACCTTATACATCTCTAACAAATCTCGATTGTTATTAGTTTCTTAGTCTTATTTTTGACATGTAACACTACATTTAATTAATGATACTTTGATTATTGTATTATTTTTATTTGATGTACCTAGATAGATTTTGACTTGTAAAAGTGCCCTTGAGGCCTATTTGCAGAATAAATGTTTTGATTTTGATTTTGATTTTGATTAATTTATTGAAATAGGATCATATTGACCCGTGTGGTTGCCGGGTAAGAATTGCGCCACCCCATCTCTTCCCGTGGGTTTCGTAGGAGGCGAATAAGGGAAAATCGGAGGGTGGGCAGCAGCATCCTTCGATCATTACCACCATCAAACTGCGGTCGCCAACCCGCTTGCCAAGCGTGGCGACTATGGCAAATCCCCCCATTTGGGGGAGGCCTATGTTCAGCAGTGGACGTCTTTCGGCTGAAATGATGATGATGATGATGATGAGGATCATATTGGTTTTACCATTCTCGCTAGCGCTAGCGGGTAGCTAAACCAATGTATGAACGCGCATCCAACAGATATCCCAGATTTAATTAAATTTTCCATCGCTTAAGAGGATCATATATACAAAAATCAATTAAATTTACTAGAAACAAAACAGGGTTACTCAAGTTATTAGGCCTTGAACAGAGAAGTGGAAGAAATCGTGACAAACTGTCATTTTTGTGAGCTGCGTTATTTCTATCGTTATATCAGGGAGGTTGTTGAGTTCTCAAGGCGCTTTTTTATTTTAATGTTTCTTAGAAGTACGTAGTTAGAAAAAAGAGTGATGAATCATGTGCTCCACATTCCGGCGTAGATGAGTCATGAAAGTTTTATTTTGCAGAGTTATGATGACAGCTCTAGCACAAAGAAAAAAGAAATAACTCAAGAGAAATTTTAACACCCTTTAGTAGCTCCTAATTTGGACATGATTACGACTGAGAACTCGGTATGGCTTTTTTGAAAGATGGAAAAAGGTGCTAAATTAATAATTATCCTTTGCTTCACAATATTTTTAACACATTGAAAATTCTTAAAATGAATTGTGTAAAGTTTCATTTGTGGTTAGATCATCAACAACACCCATTCCCAAATTTTACCCTTTGGATACGAACACGGGACCCTATTACTAAAACTTCGCTCTCCATCCGTCTGTCTGTCTGTCTGTCACCAGGTTGTATCTCATGAACCTTAAGGTTGACTGATAGAGAATATCATAAGTCCGTTTTTTGTACGATAAGGTTTCTTCAAATAAAGATTAAATAAATAAATAGTTAAGACAGTTGAAATTTTCACTCATAATGAATTTTTTACCGGCTATAAAAAAATACAAAAAACAGAATAAATAAATATTAAATAAGAGTGTTTTTTTGCCGTTTTTATAGATAATGGTACGGAACCCTTCGTCCAACTCGCACTTAGCTGGTTTTTCTTTATAGTCAACACTAGCGTATCATATAAAAAATTTAAAAAGCTGGCAGAGAACATAAAATAATTAACTACACAAACGAATTTCTTAGAAAATTATATTGACTTCAGTTTCAGATAACTAGCACCAATTTATCGGAAAGACAACTTAATGTTTCTTGGAAATCCAGGGTAGCATACCGATGCTGTCATTATTACAAAGACAATAAGGGTCGTATTGTGTTTCATACACACCTCTATATTAGTTACAATAGATTATTCCACTGCCTCCAAGGACCTAATAGCAGCTTGGTGGTAAATAAAGCGTTTTCAGTGCAACATTTATCCTTTTACGTCCTTTTGCGTATAGATAATCTATTACTACTAACTAACCTACTTATTATCTATTGAGCTATTAGTTTCCAGTGTATGGACAGGGATGACAGTGTTAAGAATTTAGGGCCGATTTACGTCTGGAATCCGATATAGGTAGTGCTGATTAAGTAAGCGATTGGACGTATAAATTAGCCCATAATCTTATCTGGAAGTATCGTAAGAACGACACTACAGAATAGGTTAAAAGATAAGTTTTGTTAATGTAAATAAGTTAGATTCTCCTTCGACTTTGTTACTTACTAACTAATAATTTTAGTAAAAATTAGTACGAATTTCATTCAACACGGGTATTTTTTTGCACATTTAAAACCTTACCTATGTAATCAATGTACAATCACGTGTGTAATAATTTCCCTGATATTTTGTTATTCAGTTTTAATTTTCGGATCGTCCATGTTGTTTTGTAGAGTAACCATCTCAACACCTCCAGTCTTCTTTTTGTTACCTTTTTGGATATTTTGGTTTGCTCCACGTTTTGTTATCATATCAATTGAATTACTCGTGCTATTGAAAGATAACACTGCATGTACCAAAAATACAAATAACCTGCTTTCGAATGCAGATACTGGCACAAAATCTTGTATTAATTGTCGTTTTTGTTGTCGACTGCCATGAATAATAATAATAAAGGTTTTTAAATTAAATTTTAATATAAAATGATGACGATGTCCTCCCAGGCGTGTCCGTCGATGGCGCCATCCTGGCAAAATTTACATTTAAGGTCCGGGGACTTTACGTGCATGGGCTCGAACGTGACTCGCAAAACCGAATTTGGTTTGGAAAGTACGGTCACAATAAATACAGTGAAGTTATCCGTTAATGTTGTAGGTGTAGTATGGTAAGAGGGTTTAGGCCGAGTTTTAAGAAGCTCGCTTTTGGCATATAGATCATCCAGATCTACACCCATCTTATTTGAATTAACCTTCCAAGTCCTTCATAATGACATTAATACTTTACACTTTCAATCTTATGTCATAATAATAGTGGCGAAAATATGATGCTACTATTGGCTACTCAGTATCAGGTTTTTACCTTTGCGTTCCTTACGAAAATGCAAATTACTTAAATACTTCTCAACACTTCTTGTGCTAGATGAATCCTAGTAGATTATACATAAACTTGCAGTTCTCCCACAAAATGCGACGTTTAAATCCCCTGATGAATAAAAGTATTTACTTCTCGTTTGCAGCTGCGAAAGCCGGTGTCGACGCTCTCGATCCCCGGCGCTATGAAGGCATACTCGGGCGGAGGACACGACGCGTCCACCGAGGAAGCCGGTGTGGCGCTGGTGGGCGTCCACAGCGAGTATCCGCGCTTCGGCGAAGAGCGGGCGCTCGGCGGTGGCACCTACAAGGGCGGGGGGGCAGCTAAGCACAAACCTAACATAGGATATAGGTAAGAACTTGCATATATGAACGTAGCTTTTAAAGAATGTGTTTGAGTAGTTATTAAGGCATTAACTCGCAGACCCGGAGATCTCCGGGCACATAACAAAACAATGTCCCTGTTTGTCTTTTTCGGCGAAAGGCGACAGGAAAGGCAGTCCTGTTGTTACGGTCGCCACTTTTTTTCTTTTGAGAGATAATTTTTCATGCAGTTGATTTTTATTAATATTTTTGGAAGCGAATAATATTAATTTTGCACATTATTTTGTCTTGTTACGAAGTCTATTTATTTGCTCATTACTATTTTTTTTTTGGTATTTAGGGTTGCAGTGTTGTATACCTGTGGAGGTTGTTGGTTCCATATCCTATCTAGCGGTTTTACAAAACGCCCTGGGTCTAACCTTACCTACACTCAACTTGCCTTCACAGTAGCAAGGATTTTTAACGTATCTGTATATATCTCTCGAAAGCGCATTGAAATACCTACTCTAAATTTTTGCGTACCAGAAAGATTGTGTTGAAATTATACGGAACTTGTTCAGAAGTACTTATACACTTAGGGGTCTATTTACCTTTAAATTCAAAACTAACTAAATCTGCTCCTCGGCCACGCAACAAAAGCGCTTGTCAACGACATCTTTTTGGGGACCGCTAAAAGGATTTGTGATAAAGGATGTACGCTATTCCGGATTTTAACATCGTATATTTTACATAAAAGGGCGCGATGCTTTATATCTCTGGCACTGTGATTTACTTACAGGGAACATAACGCTACGAATATAAGTCTAAGAGTGAGCGCCGCTCACGGGTTACTAACAATAGAAGGTAACCATTTAATGTAAACTAATAATAGGTACGTTTAAAATTTACATTTATAGTACAAAGCAGCTAGAACTTGCTCTTTGAATAGTAGTAAACTACATGGTTACATGTTGAGCAGAAACTCAGTAGCAATACTCAAAATGTTGTAGTCCTTGCTTAGTAAGTTAAGGCTTATTTTGTATTTGAGATCTGCACGACGATGTAGTAGAATATATTACATTTTATGACGAGGACTTACTTGATCCTTGTGTGGCACAATGACAATTGGTTTCTTGAGCCTCGGGTACTAAAAATATATTTTGGCGACGTATCAATAAAATGTGAAGTAAAAGAAAGAAATAAACATAATATGGTATAAATCGGTAACGTACAGGAAATATATCACAATTTTCAGGGCCAACTAGGATGTAATCTAAAAATAATATACAGTAAAAGATATTATACTTAATAGACAATGTGGGATTTTTTCACCTAAAGAAAATGGCGCTTCGAAAGGTTCATTGACTAACTATTGCATTCATTGATTTAAAATCACGTTTCATTATTCTCGTCTTATAGAATATTTCAAGGTAATAATATCGCTCTTGGAATGAAATACCGAAAAACCCTACTAACGTTTTGAAATGAAATGTGGTTCATTTGGGATGAATGCTTATTGAAATTACAAAAAGGTATTCCTACCTACACACCTGGTTGAGTGCACTCGCGAGAACGGGATCTAGAGCAGCTTCTCTTTCACAATAATTTGCATTAATAATCATTGAATGATTATCAAACGTTCTTTTAATATTTTTCCCGGTCATACCATAAAAGAGATCGGGGTCTACTTTGGCATCATATAGAAATGATCTTTAAATTATATTCTGTACGTAACGTTTTGAAAAATCTAGTTAGATATAACGATCAACGCGAGTTCTCCCCGACCTACAATTTGCATATTTTACGGGTTTCGACCGTGCCTTTATCAGCGTCGTAGATACCTACTGCCTTACCTCGGCCCATTAAGGATACCTTTTTCAAAGGTGAAACAAAAAAACGATAACGATTTTGAACGAGATTTAGTTGTAACATAAAAATCTTATTTTTACCTAATGGATTTGAACGATGGTGACCAATAATGACAATACAAATCTTATTCTGTAACTTTGACGTTATATATAGAACCAATCAAACGGGTTTTAAAAAATGGACCTGAAAAAGCTCATAAGACTTACCAATCAAAAACACATTTCCACTAAATAAAAGTCAAGGCAAAAAACAGTTATTAACAAAATCCAAACCAATTAATTCTATGACGAAACTCGCTTAGCTGATAATAACAAAATGAATAGTTTACTCACAGGCCATCGTTATTGACTTTTATGCTGCGGTTGTAGGAAAACTGACGATTGTTTTAATAATGACTTCAGCCTTGGGTGAACAAAAATAACTTGCATCAGGGGCACATCGATTTCCCCGCCTTTGGAATTATTAAAGAACTAGAAAGAAAAATATGCAGTTGTTATCGACAACAATATAGATACCTACCTATGCGGTAACATGCGGGAGTGGAAGAGGCAAATGAAGATCAACTAAATACACCGATTCAATAAAATGAAATGTAATCGAGAATTGTATACATTTGATTAATAATAATTTATTTTAGGTAATCTTTCTCTACTTTTGGCATCCCTTGGCTGTTTTTTTAATGGTACAGATCACTTGTAACATGCTTAGAATAATGGGAAAATATAGGGGTCATAAAATGTGGTTATATATGACGACAGCTGAAATGTTGATTAAAACTTTTGCATAATGTCGGATCGATCATGAGGAATTGATTTATTATTATAGAAGAATTTGAAGACCAAAAAGACAGGGTAGATTATTTATTTGGTCGTAGCTATTGAATCTATTACAGCTGTCGGGTGATATTCAACAGACTAAATCTGATTTGTCTCGTCGCATATTTAAATGGCCCAGATCCGGTGGGAGGATTTAAGCGATTTTGTTGTATTATCGAATCATTCCTATACCTAGTTAAATTTTGACTTCTCGTATTTATTTCAATATTTGAAATGTACATTAACGTGTGTCTTTGTCTTGATTTCAGATTAGGTAGACGAAAGGCGTTATTTGAAAAACGAAAACGAATAAGTGACTACGCACTAGTGATGGGGATGTTTGGTATTATAATTATGGTTATAGAAAATGAACTCTCAAGTGCCGGTGTTTATACAAAGGTAAATAAATATTTTTAAAGGTATTTTTTAATCATAATGTATCACTACATTTTTTGTGATAAAACAAACGAATATTTTTAAATTTTAAAATGTACTTTTTGCCTATGCTATCTTAGTATATATCCTCGTAGTCTTCTTTTTAAATGGTTTTGCATCTCCAATTATTTATAATAATATGCCGATTTTGAGCAAGTACGTATTTGTTTTATATACCGACCGCTTTAGCCTAGTTGGTAGTGACCCTGCCTTCGAAGCTGAAGGTCAGGGGTTCGAATCCCGGTCAGGGCATGTATTTGTGTGATGAACACGAATATTTGTTCCTGAGTCATGGATGTTTTCTATGTATTTAAGTATCTATTTATCTATATAAGTATGTATATCGTCACTTGGTACCCATAGTACAAGCTTTGCTTAGTTTATGACTAGGTTGATTTGTGTAAGATTGTCCAAAAATATTTATTTTATATATTGTTTTCCATTAACTTTATACATTCTCTCGATTTTCAGGCATCAATATATTCGCAGGCGTTAAAGACGCTAATATCAATGTCAACTGTGATCTTACTTGGCCTAATCGTCGCGTATCACGCTTTAGAAGTACAGGTAAATAAATATTCAAAAATGAATACCTCCTTATTTATTTTATAGTGATACTTGGGTTCCTTAGTTTCTTTAGAACTTTGAGTCCCATTATGGTTTAAATATGGTTTCCCGTTCCGGGTCATTCCTGATGCAAAGGTTATCTAATGCAGTCCAACGTGGTAATGCGGTCAGCGTCATGGGCACCTTTGCACCCGGAATGACACGGGGCGGTCTGTTTGAGTAAATTATGACGTGTAAACTTATTATGGTTTGGGTTATATTATCGTTAAGGGTAGGTTTTAAAGCACTGCACGTGTCAGTTTGATCGGAACAAGCCAAACCTAATGTGACAAAACTGGTTGAGTCAAATAGCACTATCAGACTCAATCTGCGGTCTTGTATGAGATTTACTGTATAATCCAAAGTTAATAGCAAATGATATAAGAGCTTTGATCCAGTATCGTATTACTGACAGCATGGTTAACTAGAATGATCTTGATTTGACTCAACCTGCGGTCTTGTGTAGGATTTACTGTAGAATCTAAAAGTAAATAGCAAATGATATAAGAGCTTTGATTGCATGTATCGTATTACTGACAACATGGTGAACTGAAAATGATTTCGATTTTGACTGTCAGACTCAACCTGCGGTCTTGTGTGGGATTTACTGTAGAATCCAAAAGTAAATAGCAAATAATATAAGAGCTTTGATCACATGTATCGTATTACTGACAGCATGGTTAACTAGAATGATTTTGATTTGACTATCAGACTCAACCTGCGGTCTTGTGTGGGATTTACTGTAGAATCCAAAAGTAAATAGCAAATAATATAAGAGCTTTGATCACATGTATCGTACTACTGACAGCATGGTGAACTAGAATGACTGAACCACTGATAGTTACATTGCCCTTTTAATTTTTTATTTTATTTCGAAAGGTACATAAAACAGACAGTAATCGAAACGAACAGTGAAATAATATATAGGTATAAGAAGACACACATGACTAGATTACAGTCCAAAAATATATGTACCTACACATCATGGCTATAAGTTATAATTTAGAGAGAAAATAAAAAAGTAGTTTGAATTACAGAGAAAGTGAATAGCAAAAGGCGAACAAACAGTTATTCAATCATTTTAATCATCATTTTTAAGAGATATTGGAAACATAAACATCAAGGTCCTTACAGACGCGAACCAAGTCATCAAACTCCCGACACATGCGAACAATTGGATTATAATATGAAGTACCTATTATTTCGGTATACAGCCAGAGTAAAAGTTTTTGGAGAACGAATCCTGTAAACTATATTGATATTCAGAAGTGACAATAGATAAGGGGAATCGATATGGGAATGGATAATTTTATATAAATAAATAAGGTCACATTGCTAATGAAATTAGACGCATGAATGACATTGATGCGTCTAATTTCTAATGATGTGACATTAAAGTTTGCCTTTTTTTTATTTGTTCACTTTTGATATTACCTCGTTATTGCTAACTAGCGAATATCAAAAATAATTAATGCTTGAAATTAATACGCCCATCCGATAAAGAAACAATAAAAAAAAAATTCAAGAACGTCCCATTTCCATCAAGTTTTGATTTCATAACTAACACCAGTTTCGATTAGTATAACCCAAAACCGGTAAAGTTTGAAACTTGATTTCCATTGCATATGATACACGGTACCAGCTGATATGATCTTTAATTATATAAAGTTGATACTTGCCAGCTGTTTTTCAATGAAAATAATTTGTGATTTCAGTTATTTATGATAGACAACTGCGCTGATGACTGGCGAATAGCGATGACGTGGCAGCGGATAGCGCAGATTGTCTTAGAACTGGCCATTTGTGCCGTCCACCCGATCCCTGGCCAGTACACCTTTACTTGGACTACAAAGCTGGCCAACAAGGGCGGCGTTATAGGAGTTGAAGTTGTAAGCATCATTTTTTGTAATATTGGTACAATGATCGGACACAAAGGAAATTTCAACCGTGTTATAAATTCAAGGCAAATTGTTATTGATCAACTTAAGTTTTAATTTTATTAATCGTATAAAAGTGAAACTTTCTTTTGTGTTCATCGCAGTTTAGTATAAAAGACTCTAGTAGTCTTTCAAATACGTTTCTTACTTCTGATCAGACACCATTGCATATTTTGATGATCAGACTCTAATTTTAATCATCTGCTTTAACGACTTTGATAGTACTTTTTGAAATTAATTATAAATGACCTACAAAATTTCGCATTTTGTGTGAAGTTGTTGTACCAATTTTGTTGGTCCAACAATATCATCTAGTTACTGTCTGTAATTTGATTAAAATGTTTAATGGTGCTATGTTTACATATAATTTTGATATTTTTAAATTATTATGTGATAGTACTATACCGTGAGTAAATCGCTGTATTGTATCAATGAGTGTATTCGTAATAAATAATATTTGGTTTTGCAACATTTATTCATAGTTTCCTAAAATTGGTACCTACGTATGTATTTGAGTAATTTTTTTAATTAATTCATAGCTTACAATAGTTTTAGCATTTAACATCACTTAAAAAATAGTTTTCTTGTAGTTAAATTCAAATAATGGTGAGTTTGCAACAGCACGATCGATAAGCTTGAATTATTTATTTGCATTTTAGTCATTGAGCGTGTATATAAATTATCTATGCGACTTTTTGCTATTATACTTTCATTTTGTGTGAAAACGTTTAGCTCAATATTTTAATTTCAATAATGTCATTTTGTTAATAAATAATAACACTTAATGAAACATTTAATATAATTGTTATGTAATAAATAATCGCCACAAAGGTTATTCGGCTTAACGTTTTTTTTTGGCAAAACGAAAGTACTAATTTACATGCTACATCTGATATTTACTTTCATTTTCTCCCTTAGGGCACAATGTATAAGCAAATTCAGGTCTGTATTGAATTAAAATGTTACAGTTGGCAGCGATGTTAGCGTCCATGTGTGAAGCATGTTATGTCATTACTGTCCTCCGATTGTATTCGTCCTAAACATATTCATCCATGTTTTCTTACTGTCCACGTGCATTTCTAAAATTAGACGTGCATTTTATTAATTGGATCACATTAGCAAAAGTCTAGCAACTGAACTGTACTATTAACAATTGACCACGACACTGTTTTTGTTTGTGATGTGAAATTTTCCGTGTGTGCGTTCTTTTTGAGGAAAATATAAACAACATCGACTCAAAACTTTCCTCAAACTTTGAATTTGTGGTTTATTCTTTACCTATTTCACCTTGGGACACGATTTTAGCACATGTTTTGTTCCATTTATGATTTATAAGCGGCGAATTTAAAGGATATATAGGTAGTTAATATATATGTAGAATAAGTAGAAGGAATACAGAATAATAAAGAAATGGAAATAGTCCTGCAATCTGCATGTTTTCAATTTAGTGACTTGACAGATACCAAGAATGTTTTAAAAATTTAGGCTTTGCTAATTCAGATGAATATTTTTTTAACAAAAAAGATAGATTTCTTTTCATTTAGCTGAATGTTAGAGGATTGAAAATGATGACATAAAATCTTACAATATATAATTTCAAACAGTTTAATTACTATTAAAGTATTCATTTTATCTATGATAAAAAAGGACGTAGTGATTATTCTTATATGAAAAATATGGAACCAACAACATTTACTACAATTTTTATTACATTGATGATTCAAAATGTTCCCATCTCTCGTTACAGGTACCGTATGACGTCACACTGTCGTTGCCAATGTTTTTTCGGCTATATCTTATATGCAGGGTTATGCTTCTTCATAGTAAATTATTTACTGACGCTTCGTCGCGAAGTATAGGAGCCTTAAACAGAATTAATTTTAACACGAGGTGAGTGTAATCATTGATTAACTATAAGCATAAGCATACTTATAGTGATTTCCTTCAAAGTATTAACTCATCTTTTGCAAGTTACTAAATTATGGCACAAGCATTTTCTTCGAAGCGTTGATCAAGGAAAACTAAGGAAATAATAATACAAAAGTTAGTAAGTACGTTACTGACACAATACAGTGTAATGATTCAAGTATGATGAGCCGTTACAGAGGGCATAATATAAAGAATTCAGTGCTTTTTTCAATTGAAAAGAAAAGCACTATGAAAAACATGCAGTGGATATGTAACGTTATTCAGTGCATTAAAATGCGTTGCTGTACTGTTAATAAGTATCTAACAAAAACGTTGATAAAATCATTCATTGTCTATATCAGATTTCGTTATTGGCTAGTAGGATTTCGATATTGTTTTATAAAATCTATTGTTGACCACAGTTAACGCAAATAAAGAACTTTGGTCACATTTCCAGTCGACCTTAATAGCCTTCAGACAAAATTGTAAAAAAATAAAGTATACTGATTTGTAGCTAGCATTTTAAAAATATCAAGGTATTCACAAAATTGTAATACATTTTAACACGGATGTTCGCAGGTTTGTCTTGAAGACGCTTATGACGATTTGTCCCGGCACGGTGTTGCTAGTTTTTATGGTCTCTCTTTGGATAATAGCAAGCTGGACGCTAAGACAGTGTGAAAGGTTAGTGTCAAGTATTGTGATTATTATTGTGTATTTTTTAATTGGTGAAGTATTTAGTTGGAATCAACATGCTGTAATATCTGAAACGTTAATAATTTAAGCTGGACATTTTGTTTCATTTCCTACGCCATCAGTATTATCGCTTTCACTATTTTTAGTATAATTATGTCGACAGTTTGTAGCATTGTACACCTATTCCGTTACAGTTGTAACGGAATTCACCAGTATGGCCTACATGGGCATGCTATCGCTTTTGTGCTGTGGTATTGTATTTATTGTTTTTGCTTTATTTATGTACCCACTATCTGTTTTGTTGTCGATATCTGTGTTTACATTTTGCGGAATATTGTACGTAGTGAAGCCAGGTTCATTACCATCACAATATAATACAAGAGTTTGACTTTGATTAATCAATTGAAGCTTTTTTAAGGTACAAGAAACACGAACGCTATATCTGTTTATATGTAAGCTACACCAAACCACACAAATCAAGTGTTGGCCACAATTTTAAAAATGTCGTAGACACACATGTTGTAGCGTGTCGTCACATGAAAATAATGCACTAGCACCGCTGTACTTATATAAATCAAAATAACACATTGTAGATTATTATGTATTGTTGCAACATTAAAACTTGATACGTACGAAGCTAATGAAAATCAAAAATATGGCATCTGTAGCGCTCGAAGTGACCCTATAATACAACTTATACAACGCTTAAATCCTCATCAAGAAGCACTAAATCACTGCACCTGTCTCACAATCATTTTCAATACACCAATCCTCTATCTATCATCAATCGTTATTTCCAATCTTCTCTTCCATCATGTCTGTATTCTTTCTCTATATATTGAGTCTTTTCGTTAAATGTGTAACTACTTAATATATGCGTCCCATTATATTAAAATGTGACTAAATTTATTCACGCATGGCTAAATCTTCAACCCAATAAATGTTTAGTCTGCACGCTGTTTATATGCAGTATTAGTAACTATTTGTGTAGTAAAATATTTGTCGTCGTTCAATGGGCATGCAAAATTATTTAAATGGCATAACGTCAATACGTAGGTATATTAATAATATAATTCATAATTGAGTTTATTATCAATGGTGGATTTAATCCGAATTTTTAACTTTAACGTTTGGCCACCAATTTTGTTGTCTGCATTATAAAGAAAATTAATTAAGATTATCATGGCAGTACAGTCGGTTATCTTGTGGTTCTTGTCGGGCGTTTTGGCTCTCAGGTTCCATGATGAAGACCATGCCAATTTGCTAAACTCAATGTGGCTGACAGCTATAACCTTCCTCTGTGTGGGGTACGGCGACATAGTGCCCAACACTTACTGCGGCCGCGGCATAACCCTCACCTGCGGTATGGTGGTATGTATCAAATACAACAACATTACGCGTGATAGAAACACTGGTTTTGCGATTTTTTGTTTCTATTTTCACATGTTTTCTAGCCAACGCAAGATTTACACTTGCATTGTGTAGGAAGCGCTAAGGTAAAGGTGAGCCATTTTATGTCGTTATTATTTATCTTCACAACCAACTTAACAATCAAAGTCAAACTCTTTTAATAAACCTCAAACCTCGGTTTTACTTACTTTATTTACAAACTTCTTTTGCATCAATTAACTATGATTATGCTCAGGCCGGCTTGCAAGTAACGCTTAGGTGATTTCAATACTCTCGTAGGTGTAACATTTCGTTCAAACAAATTTACAGTATAGCGAAATTTATTGACAATTCAGGTTTCACGATGAAGAACACGCTAACCTACTGAATGCAATGTGGCTTATTGCAATAACGTTTCTCTCCGTCGGTTTTGGTGACATTGTGCCAAACACGTATTGCGGCAGAGGCATTGCTGTTAGCACCGGTATTATGGTAAGTTAATATGATAAAACACCTTTTATTTGTGTTGACTGACACGGGTGTTATATATAAATTGAAATTCACGAATCTTATTCATTTGAATCTTTTATTGCAGTCTATGTTAAACTACTAAATGTGTTTTAACCATACAACTTTGGAGAATCTTACAGTCAGTCAACACTTGCCTATTTAGCATCGATGTAAAATACATAATCACACACAACACACCTAAGCGCTTTACACATTTGATGGAAACGCTCACATTATCTTGGTGTATCCATGTTGCAGCAGTATATTAGTGGAAAGGTATCACGTTTGCTGCTCTTAAGATTGCAGTAAATAATGCTTTTTTATTTATGTAATTAATGCAGTGTCGAAAAACACATCACATGAAGTAATGCCGCATTTACATACTACTCATAACGTAGGTACACACATTTGATTCAGTTTTATTAATACGAGTATGTCGGGTTAAAATGCATTGTATTTATTAATCTTACACTCTATGTTTCACTTCACCATTAAAAACTATTTGTAGTTATGTACTTGCAGGTAATTGAGTTTCTTGGATACAGTAAAGTACGGTTTTGATGATTTTGAAAATAAATTAACGTCCATTTCCCTGTTAAAACCAGCTATTAGTAACATCTGTAGAATGGAATGCTTCTTTCTTCTTACTATTTTCTAGAACTCTCTTCACAAATATTTCACTGAAATTGCACAATAACTTTGTTTTTAAAATGGCTCACTTTTCCTGAGATTGTTTTGTTCAGTACAAAGATTCCACAATAAACTTGTTGCACCTAAATAGTGCTTTTGTAAATGTTGAAAATAAACTATAAATTTGACATTATCTCAATATAAATCGGTACACTATTGTAAGGAATATAAGCCTGGTAAAGTTCAGTGTTTTTTTTTCAAGCAACTATCACGAATGTTTCAAGCAATCAAATATCATTGCAATAGTGTATTATTCATGTCGTTCTGAATGTGGGATGAAGGTAACCAACTTTTATTTATTTTATTCTTTTATACAACATCTATAATTTCCACGTGCATTTTAAGTACTAAATAAAATAAAATTTAATTAAATAAGATAAATATGAGAATCAATGTTCTTTTCTCTTTAAATCAAGGGGTAATAGAGGCAACGCTTGACAAGATTTTTTTAATAACTTTGGTTGTGATTAGAAGTGGAGTAGTTGAAGTTGTGTCTATTATCCTCTTTATATAAAGTAAATTTAAAAATAAATAAAATCTAAGCACATAGCCGAAAATTATTTTCTTTTTAGCCTCTCAATTATTTTTAATTTATTGGAATGGAAAAACTTAATGCTTCCACGTTCGCTTTTACATTAAGATATTCACTTAACAGGGAGCTGGATGCACAGCGTTATTAGTCGCGGTTGTTTCAAGAAAATTAGAATTAACTAGAGCTGAGAAGCACGTTCATAACTTCATGATGGATACACAACTTACTAAAAGAGTAAGTATTATGGTGACCTCAGTTCATCACAATTATTGTTAATCTAATTAACAGGGGGCTGGATGTACAGCATTATTAGTGACCGTTGCTTCGAGAAAGTTAGAATTAACTAGAGCGGAGAAACATGTGCATAACTTCATGATGGAAACACAACTGACGAAAAAGGTAAGGTCGTTGTTACTCACGTAACAGGTAAGATGATGGAATGAGGTAAGACTTTGCAAGCTACGCTCTGCTAACCTATTTAACACAAGATTCATATGCTAATGGACACTGATAGACTAAATTAGAGTATGATTAAAATGTGATTTTAATACAAAAAAATACTATTAAGCAACACCCTTTTAGGCTAGTACATGTTTGCAATATAGTCTTAAGATTTAAACACATTAAAAAAAAATAACCATTAATTGACTAAAACAGTACTGTTTGCTGCTCGTTACACAATTAACATACCTATGATTAGTAGTTGATGCATTAACTAATTAATAAAATGCTAATTGCAGTTAAAAAATGCAGCAGCCAACGTACTTCGAGAAACGTGGTTAATATATAAACATACAAGACTGGTTAAAAGAGTTCACCCGGGTCGAGTAAGAACTCACCAGAGAAAATTCTTGTTAGCTATTTATGCGTAAGTATTTATGATTTTGTTAAATGCTATTGAAGAATGATTTATAGCCTATATTTTGCGTCACTGCTGGGCAAAGACTCCAACCCATATAAAATGCATCAAAGTCGCCCCGTCATCTTCTTTGTCGATCTGCTCCGAGGTAGGGATCTCGGTAGCCATCCTATGGGATCCATTCAGTGGCTACTTTGAAGAATACATCTCTAACTTTACTGATGTTGTAATATTTGTAATAGATAACTTTGCAAGTTTATCTTCACTTTATGATATTAATTTTGTTATAATTATAAACTCGAAATTATTATTCCTTCTTGAACTGTAAATTGATATTTTGACATTAAAAATGTATTACTTATTATAGTTACTTTCTTAAATTGTAAATTAATATTTTGACATGTAAAATTGCCCTTATGGCCTATTTCCAGAATAAATGTTTGATTTTGATTTTGTATGAAATTTTTTACCTATTTTCGAACTTTTTTTTACTATGCTTATAATATGTATTGAAATTGAAAAGACGTTATATTATTTCTAAAGATGACACCCTACAAGTATTTGTTGTTTTGACAAACAACATTTTTTTAAATGTTAACTAAAACTATTGAACAACATGAAGTACCATCCATGAGCATCAGATGCCATGTTTTATGTGTATGTAGCGAAAAAATAAATTTTTCATAATCCCGCTGGCCGGACTGCACAACCGTACCACGGTTAAGAAGGGGTATATTTTTTTACAGACTTCGAAAAGTCAAAATGGATCAGAGAAAGTTAATGGACAACGCTAATACAATAACGGACATGGCAAAGGTTTGTTATTAAACTGTTTATTACGTTTATTTGCTACACTCATCCCGTTTCACACTCATTTAGCTTCCCAAGGAACTGCACTTGGTCATATGACAGATATAGGGCGTATCTTGTCTATAATTAAAAGAAGAAATTTATTTTTCATTTGAATAACGTATAAACTTAATTCTTTCATATGAATAATTTAATCACGATTGGCTATAGGCCTATTATTTAACAGAGACGAGTTTCTTTGCGGCACGCGGCATAAGAGGAGTGACGTTAAAGGGTTCGCGTGCAACTAAGAGGGATGAAAAATGAAAAGGCTCTTATACTGATAAATTGAGTACTTATTTAAAATAGTTAACGGCTTATCATAAATAACCTACTTAACTAGGGCGGAAAATCGTTTCCACAAAGTTATACCAAATAGTTTGTGGCAGCCAAAAAAGGGAAAATATGACAAGGACAACAAATTACATGTCTCTAAGGTTGTATACGACCACCTCTCTTGGTAGTGATATTGTTATTTGATGTTGAGTCTGGTTAGTCTGTGGGTACCCCGCTAACCCGTCCGCTACCATTTCATGTCGCTCCTCTTGCCGCTCGACTGTAATGAACAGTTTCATTTAAACAGTAGGCATATACAACCATGTCATCTGTAAGCGCTAAGAATCATAGCCCTGCGACCTTACATGGTATTTGTAAGTCAGGACTCAAGTGAAGTGCCATTTTTAAATAGTAGTTCCACTATTATGTTTAGTCCAGCTACGTAGTAATTTAGATATTACAGACCTACTTCTATAACGTTTGTTTGGCCTCATCTTGCCACTTTGAATTCCTTAAAGATATGATAATATAAAGTAGGAAATGTAGATCCAATACATTAAAATAAAATTAGACCCTAAAATAGCACCTTAGATAGATAATTAAATGCATGCAATTTCCATTTTAATTTCCATCTAGCATGTGCCGTTTAGATATAGTAGAGAAATCTAGTTTAAGACTCAAACTTCCTCAACTATCAAAGCACTAACGCCAATATGTACATACATTTAACAGACACACACAATACTTAGGGGCAGGATACTGAAAACACTTACACGTTATACTTAAATTAAAATCAACAGTGAATAGATAACAGCAAAGCGATTGATAGTAGGACCCCTTTCTTTTGCAGACCCAGAATACTGTTTACGAGATAGTATCAGACATGAGCACAAGGCAAGATAGTATAGAAGAGAGGTTAACTAGCTTAGAAGAGAAACTTACAACCTTACAGGTGAGTGATCCAAGACTGGAAATAATAACAAATTCACGTTCGTATTTGTACATCAGCTGGTGTGGTAGCAGTAATAAATAATATTAATGAAAGTCTACGAGCCCCAATGCAAATGAGTACGTCTGGTAGGAAAAAAATGTACTAAACTAACGTTAACCTAAAAATTCTGGGGGACGAAGGTGTTTGGAAGAATTAGCAATATAAAAACAGTATAAGTTATAAATCGTATTTTATTTATTCAATGAAAAAAAAAACGAACTTTCCTTGGTAATAAAAAAAACATTGTTTCACCAATTGTACTAAAATGCAAAAAAGTTCGTCTTTAGTGTTACCGACGCAGATTAGAACGTCTACCACTTGGTGGCGTCTCCTTTTGCATCTAAAACGGCTTTAATTCTGAGCGGCATTGTATCTACCAGCTGTCGACACTCTTCCGGGGTTGTTTCATTCCAAACACAGGTAAGTTTCTCTTTAAGATCAGCTTTTGATCTGGACGGGTCCTTTCGCAACTTCTTCTTCATTTTCCACCACAACGTTTCTATGGGAGACAAGTCCGGGCTGCTGGATGGCCACGACATGGTAGGTATTTTTTTCTTTTTCAGCCACGCCATCGTTGCTTTAGCGGTATGGCATGAGGCACCATCTTGTTGAAAAGTATACGCATTTTTATACTTTAACTTACGTATAGACGGCAGCAAACTCTCTTGTAAGATGCTTTTGTATTTTTCGGCATTGACGGTTCCATCTATAAATTGCAGACAGCCGACACCCTGTGCCGACATGCAGCCCCAAATCATTAAGGAAGCTGGAAACTTTACCTTACGCTTAAGACAATCTTTTTGAAATGCCTCTCCTTTTTCGCGAATGACTTTACTTCGTTCATCGCCTACTGTGACTTCAAATTTAGATTCGTCACTCCATATAATTTTACGCCACTGATCGACGGTCCAATTTCTGTACTTTTTGGCGAATTTCAACCTGTTAGTTTTCTGCCGTTGTGTAAGTAACGGTTTCTCTTTAGCAGTGTAAAAACCGTAGCCCATCCTCTTCATCACTCTCTTGCAAGTATCCACTGAAATGTTTTTTTTAATTGCGTCACGCCATAGTACCGTAAGTTCTCCAGCTCTTGCACGACGATTTTTCTTGATGATCTTCCTCAGAATCCTGTTTTCTGCTTTAGTAGTAATTCGTGGGCGGCCGGATTTCTTTAAACAAGAAATTTTGTCGTGTTTTCGATGATGCTCGATGATAGTTTGGATTGTAGACCTTGGCATAGAAAGGTCCTTGGCAATTTGGTACGTAGATTTGCCTTTATTGTTACTGGAGATTATAATTTTCCGCACTTCTTCAGTCACTGGCTTACCTCGTGCCATCTCGATAGAAAAACGATTTGGAGTAATAAAAAATTAGGCTGAATTTGCCCTTTTATATAGTGGTTTGTCATTTTACATGACAGAGAATATTCCGTATTCAATTTGAAAATAATATTTTATATTACGAACCCTGGTAAACAGGTTTTATTTTAAATAGACGACCTATTTTGCCTTAAATATGAAGCAGACGTAATTATTTGCGTGTGAGATGTAATATTTATAATTAAATTATTTTAAAATAAATAACGAGATGTACACTTTGTACAACTCAAAATTAAGCTAGCTTTAGTGACATTGCGTCTAGTGTATTCCATTAATCATCAAAGTCGATTCGGGTAGAAATACTAGTTTTTGAAAAAAAATACGCATGCAGAATTGCGACTAGACGAGCTATTTTGCATTGGGGCTCGTATATTTGATCATAATTAATGTCTACTTTACAATGGGTACTTCTTAGCGTGGCTAATCATTTTGCATTAATGAATAATTTGTTCCACATTTATTTCATTTTGAATTTATGGCAGCAATATTCAATATCTATTGTTCTCTTGTCCTTTGCCTCTCATTTATTCACAATATGTTTCATATGTTTAAAAAAATGACATGTTGTTTACCAACTATGTTTTTTCTCTTTTGTACACACAAATTGTTAGTTACGGAGATAAATATAAACTAATTTCATCAAAATAGGTTTGACGATACGCAGAAGTAATGACAAGTAATTAATCTAATCACCGCCACGAAAGAAATGTTCTTCGCGTAACTTATAAAATAATAGCATTTTATAGTAATGCCTCTGTTCATTTGATTAACATGATACCTAATTAAAACCTCACCTCCCCTGTTCGAAAAGTTCGATTTTCATGAGTAGATACCTGGGTTGAAAGTCGCTTTACCGACCCTAGAGTGGAAAGTATTTTTTTAATAGTCAATATACCGGCGGCGTGCGCCGTTCGAGCGCGCGGGCCGCGGGACATGGCAGCGCAGGCTGCTGGTGGCTGCAGTGCGTGTTTAGTTTTAGTTATAATTTATTTTCCTCGTAGTAGAAATGAAAAGTAGTGTTTAACTCGGGTAAAAACACTCATTCCACCCTTAAACTATTGGCTCGTCTGGGTTGCTTTCAACCCTAGGTAAACAATCTACTATTGCTAAAAGGCTATAACTTAAATATTAATTTAATATTCTACATTACAGGAACAAGTAAACAGCCTACCAGATGTAGTGGCCAGGTGCTTGCAGCAGTGTTGGGAACGGGCAGAATCCCGCCGAAACTACCTGCACCCAGACACTGCTGCGGCACCTACCCCACCCGCTGCAGCCTTAACCCCACACGCCAGGTGTGTATTAAAAAATCAAAACATTTATTCTGCAAATTACCCCGCCAGCTGTAGCTTTAACCCCCAGGTGTTTAATAAAAAAAACAACATCAAAACATTTATTCTGCTAGTCATCCCACCCGCTGCAAATTTAACCCCACACGCGCCAGGTTTATATTTAAAAAAATAAATATTTTGGAAACAGGGCGTATGTGCATTTTTAAAAGTCAAAATCGATCCATATCGGTTAAAAATAATTAAATGAAGTGTTGTTACATGTCAGAAAAAAAGAGACACATTAAATGAAAAACTTAAAAATCCAGATCAGTGTCAAATTATAATAATCATTTTTTTTTCATAGAAAGCTCATTAGGTTAGCTTCTACATACATTTTTTACTATGTAAGAAACAGATGCCCTAAATGGAAATAATAGTGTAATTGAAGCATTAGGTGATGTGGGTATTGATGATTACATATCAATAAGCTCAGCTAAAAGCAAAACATGTCTAGTAGTTCAGCAATAGAAACAAATAGAAGGGTAATTTTGCCGTGATGTGTTTCAACACGATCAACTTTAATTTGTACAAACGAAGGTTAAAAATTCCTGATCCAAAAAAATTACCACATGCAGTTAGAAACCTATTCGTTTATTAGTTACTTTAATATTTCAGAACATTAGCGACAGCAACGCACCCCTGGCCACCGAGCCCCATTCTGCCGTCGGTCAGAACGCACTCGGCTCCAGAGAGCACAGTGGCCAACACCCCCGCCCCAACCAGCCCAGCGACTCACGGAACTCGGCCTCCGCTACCCAGCTGAGTACCGCCTTCCAACTCCGAACTGTTGTGCTGAACTCGTCAAAACTCGGCGCCCCTCCTCTGATCCCCTTATATATAACTACGACCAGATAAGACTGCCGAAAGAATTGTATCGTAGACTCCTGTCGTCTTTCCTACTGTTATCTAATTTCTTAACTCTACTTACTTAGTAGTCACAGGAAACGTAAGATGTAATTATTTACAATTAGATAGTCAGTGACAGGTGTCACAGAAAGAATGGTTGAAACCCATCGTTCACATACATTGATTCCAGTTAATAAAATAAACATCTCACAGTAACCGGCAAGACACGAATTGAATCAGGAGGTCGTTGGGTACGAACCCTGTTTGTGCTACTGAGGTTTTCTTAAAACTTATGTATGATAATATCATTTTACATTTAACAGTATCCTCTCTCACAAACAGGTCTAATCCCAACAAGGTCTATTTTTTCTGGGTTGAAAGGTTGAACGGCAGTGTCGTTCCTGAAAATGCCTTATGTCAAATGGGATAGGTGCTTAAGCAGAACTCAACCGCCTTACCGGAAAAACGCTAAGAGGATGACGATTGATGAAATAATCATTATTTCAGTGACGAGAAAGTTAATTATCAAGAAGATATCAGGGTCTATTGATATGATTCTATTGGCAGGGGACCACGCCTCGGAGCGAGAAAAGGTCAGCCGTAGTTTTTCGCTGTTCCCAAAATGTTTCGGATGTGTCGGACTGTTTTCTAATAGGTATTGTTTAGATAGTGAAATGAAATTAGGCAGAACGGACTTGTTATTGTGATCATACAAAAATGCTTTATCGATACGCGCTTTAGAGTACATTAGAATATATTTTGAATACATTATCAAGATAGATATAGGTTAGTTTACGTACACGTCTGTTCACGTTTTGTCCTACATTACAAGAACCAATCGACACTGTATTGACTGCATGTATTGTATTTTTTGTAAATAGGTTAAGTATATCGTCATGCTAATTGCGAGATTTCTTGTCTGTACAGTGAACTAATCGTTTATTAATGTATTTTTTGTTATGAAATGTTAAATTTCTAGGTATTAGTTTAATGTTCAAACAGCGTTTTTTAAAATAATTATCAGCCCAAGAGATTAGCCCACGCCCACTTTTATTTATAATGTTTGTTTATATAGTTTACATTCTATTTATTTAAGAAAGTATAGTATAGTTTTTTGTTAAATTTTTACAATGCTATTAAACTCACTTAGTTTAGTGGTGGGCTTACGCGGCCTCGAGAACAATTTAAGATAACTCCTAAAGAATTCAAAACATGTCACCTTAGTGACAATTAATTAATACGTGAGTTAAATTGTATACCTATATAGTTGTTAGTTTAACTGATTGTATTCTATGTGTTTTATTTGTGTTGTCATTATTTTATTTTGTGTAACATTTTTTTCAAATCAATCATCAGTATCTTCGTAGAAACGATCCAAGGCACAAGGGATATTAACTCGAATTAAAAAATTCGCGGGCTTAAATGAAATAAAGGAATTCGGGATTCTGCAAGTAGGCACACGCTATGGCACTTTTACATTTACAAGTCAAAATCTACTAGCGTTTCTCTAAAACAAGACGCCTCATTATTATGGCCAATCATAAAACATCATCGAATCAAGTTAATAATCTAAATAATAAAATAATTTATTAAAATAGCATAATTATATAAAATAAACTATATTAATTTATATATATCGATTAAAATATGTAAATAAACAAATATTATAGTACATTTTATTTATTTCCATTATTAATTAATTTACATTTCCCAATATTACCTACAATACACGGAAGATTATATGAAAGGGGAATCTTGAATACTTGGGCTTTTATACAATACATATTATTATAAAAAAAGTATTCCGTGAAATTCCCTTTTGCCATGGATCGAAACGGAAATAACGGTATAAAAGTGGTAGATAGATCAGATCAAAGTAAAAACATAGATAAACCCGTATACTTTGATAAAAGATCAAAGACATAATTTGATTTGTCCTTTCTTGAATTATAATATATCCCGATGTCATATAGATTTAGTTTCTTAAATAAGTACATCTCTTAGAGCAAAATATAAATAATAAAAATAAAAATTGTACACTCTGACTATAAACATATATATTAGTGGCCAGTTATTTCTATGAATTGGTTTTAGTTCCTATAAGAGTATTAATTTATTATGTTTTGAGGTTAAGGCGTGAAAAACTTACTTTTTTACAAAGTATTTCACTAAAAGTTGACTAATTTCCTTTCAGTTACCTACCAACATTATTTGGATAACATTTAATAGCAATAAACAGATTGCATCATTAGAATATTTTTTTCAACGTTGCAGAAAAATTAAATTAATTAAAATAAATTGTGTAAACAAGTAAGTTTGAACGCCAATATTTAATGTTATCTTGCTTGCCAGTTTTAGCTTTAAAGGAACTATAACAACTTATTGTTAAGTGACAGACGGATGTTAGCACATCATACGATCTATAAGCAGTATACACACTTTATTTAGATATAGAAAAATTGAATTGTTACTACCTGCCTATTGACACGTAGTTTGTCAAATTTTTATAACATTAGATTAATTAGGTCAAGCTTTGATAAGACATTAAGATTGATGGCTGTCTAAATAGTGCCTAAAACACTACGAAAATTTCGATAATTCAGTTTTATTACCTTAGTATGAAAATGTAAATAGACGAAACTTAAAATTGAGAGCATAATATTTAATAGGATTATCTGAATTAATAGTGTAACGAGAACGTGTGATGGGATCAATAACTTGTATGTTTTGGTTTAGTAGCGTCTTTCATTATAACTAACACATTACTTTAGTAGTGCTAATAATCCAACTATTATTATAAGTGACAATGATTTATGCGTCCGTGAAAATTTATCTTGCATTTAAGTATTTGATGCTTTTTTGTAATTCTTACGGTTATTAAATAGCGTGCACCAATTTTTTATAATATATATCTCGAACCATGCATGAGTCATCTAATGTTAGAAGAGCACCAGGTATCAATGTGCACTTGTTATAAGGATTACTACATGCTACATAGGTGCTTTCTTACTTTTCTATTGGATGATACAAAAAACTTGTCTGTAGTTTGTGTCAGTTTTATTGTATCAGGTATTATATGCGCAGGTTTGTTAGACGAAACGTGCAAAATAATCACTTTTTTATGGCTGGTTAAGTACACAGGCTACCATGTCACTGAAAATGACTTTTGGATTCTTGCAACTACCGTATTTACACATAAGTCTACCTAAAATTGTTGATTTACCGAAATAATATACCTATGGTCGAAATATCCATTTTAATATACCTAAAATCATTTTCCCCTAATAAAAATTTAAGAGCACATCATGACCTTATATGCGAAACGATGATTGAATTACCTAATGGTCGATTCACCTAAGGTTTGAAATACATGAAGTACATACACTACCACTGCAGATTTTTACAGATAGATAGTAGTTATAATTCAATATAACTTACTTTAGCTTTATTTCAAATGAATTAATATGTTATTCGTTTATTGGGTATTTCAACCATTAGGTATTCTAATAATAGGTTGAATACATGCTGCGCATTGAAAAAAAGATCATCATCATCATCCTCAGCCTGCAGTTATCTACTGCTGGACATTATTTCCTTCCCTAATTCACGCCACCCGATCTTCAGCTCCCCGCATCCAACCACTTCGCGAAAAAAAGATTTTGTGTAACCCAAAACTATGCATTAAAATAAGTGATTTTATATAACGTGTTTCATATACTTGAATAGTCTGTTGCATGAGTGACAGTAGAGTTGGCCAGACGTAATATGTGTACCTACCTACCCGTAGGCAAGTTTGGCCTAGCCATCCACGTCATAGCTCACGAAGGGGAAAATCCATATATATACATATAATTGCGCTCCTCATCTATTTAGAAGACAGCAACCATAACAAATTATGAATTTACCCTTTCGTGAGCTTTGATGCATCGCTAGGCCACATATATGTATATATATATCTCGTAAACAATGATTTCAATATAAATATTATGAAATTTTGATTTACCTTGATATTATATTTTTATTAAACCTTTTGATTGTTCCTATACTAATTTGACTTTGTTATAAATCGCAGTTAAAAATAATGAAGTTCAAATGAAAACGATTATATTTTTAAAATGTTAATTTAAAATTTGTTTATTCGATGTTCATAATATTTGTAGGAGTTGAATAATCTATAAACTTGCTTTAAGGAAAAGATAATGTGACACACACGAAAATTTATAAAAATATTATATAGCCCATAAAATGTAATAACATTTTATACATCCCGAGACCACTTTAAATGTACCAAACTTAAAATAATGAACACATAATTATAAAGAAACTATTGTGAATTGAGACATGTTAATTTACCGATTAAAAATTTCGTCTTTTAGATAGAATTGTATGAAAATAATTATAATCTTAGTTTTTATGCAAAACACCAACTAGTATTTTTAGATATACGATCAGTAATAATGTACACATTAATCTCTTTCGAATTGTAATTATAAAACTTATATTGCCTTTCCCAGTAATGTAAAAAAGTTTTTTTTTTTCATTAAATGTTATCCGGTTCCCTAGTATTTTAACTACCTCGAAATTATGACTTTTCTCTATAGTATTTAAATTTCAATTTATTAAAAACGATATACCCAAATCATCCATCTGAATTTGCACGTGGAATTTGATTATATTTCAAATGTAGAAAATAAATATTTTTGCAAGTGAAATAAGGAAGTTAAATCAAAAGTTAAGTAAATTTAAATATCTCCTCCTGTTAAACTTTAAATTCGAACCGTCTCCAATTTCGACTCTTTATCATATTTCAAACGCACAATATCATCATCATTAATATAAACATTATTCCCTACCTTACTACATATTTATTCTTGTTGCAAATGAGTAAAATAAGAATTAATTTACGTAGGTAAGTGTATTCCCTCTAGTATTTATTCACAAAAGTGTTCGCATAGTAGAATAAAAACAACAACATAGCGAAATCTTATTTTACTATTTAACGATATGTTAAACCTTCACGACAGTTGTTTCACACTTGATTTTTTTTGGATTATGTGAACTTTAGTTATAATTAAAAGATTTTAGTTTTCATAATTCATGTGATGAAAAAATAGGCCTACTGCTAAAAATGAAAATACTGAAGTCAGAGCCTTCTACTTTGTTCGATTGGGAACCAGTAAATGATTGCATTTATAATGTATGATTATTCGGTAACTATTACGTCTGTGGGATAGACACAAGCTATTTTTCCCTATTGTAATACACATGTAAGGCGTGTCGTTACCTTTACAATGAAAAAATGTTCCCTTTAATTGGAATTGTCATTATCTATTTATTTATACTAAGAATTGACCAAATGTTGTTTAAGATTGAATACCTATAGATACCTAGGATTTGTAAATAATTATTTCTTAGATAAAATCAGTAAGTCGGTATGTAAATTAAGTGTAAATACAAGTTGTATTTGCAAATTTTATTGTAAATACGCGATTATACTGTTGTAGTAAATTGTTTTTTATTAATAACGATCAGTTATAAAATGATTCTTAAATTGTATTCATACGGAATGTTCCAAGCGGTGCGCTCACACAGGAGAAAAGAAATTGTGATCATTGTTGGTGAAAAGACGAAAGTGTAATTTCGATTATATGAGTTGTAGTATTTTTTAAAGTGTATTTTTATTTTAGTTCTTTCCCAATCTCAGCGATTAAGAAAATTTACTTTGTGTACTTTCATTCTACAAACTCCTGTCAATATCTACAGAAGCCTTTTACTTTGGTTTATTTTCTGTTCATTCTTCGACCAAATTGACGCTAACGAGATTTTGTTTCTACTAACAACAACAATATCTTCATACTCATGGTTCAATTACAAGAACTTAATTTGATTATCTAAAACCATTTTGATGGTGTATTTTTAGAATTTAATTTATATAATGGTTTTCTCTCTGTACTTTAAGGTCCCAAAAATATCGATTTCTATTCTTCAATTGAAAAAAAAAAAACATCTACCTACTTACCTCTTGTCAACTACGTATGCCCAGCGGTTTTGGTAGCAGTGAATTAACTTATTTAGAAAACGACAACAAAAAATAGTGACATGACTTTTTGTCTCCGTTTTAGTCTTGGTTATAATGCGACAAAGATATTTGATCGCTGAATATCAAATATCATGAGAATTCTACACTCGATACTTCAATTAAAGAATACATAATTTTACTTATTTACTAAGTGTTTTATTTACCTTACACTAATTTTATGATGATGAAATTAAACCAAGTTGCAAGTCACGTAAACCCAATATATTAAAAAACATACCAACATATAAGGGTGAGCAGAGGGCCGGCCAATATTATGCACAGAAAATTGCCATCCGGCCTCGTCGCCACCCTACCCGCAGATGGCAACTTAAGACATTTTTTTATCTTCTAAGTTTTATGAGTTTGAAACATTATTTATTGTTAAAATACATAACAAAAATATAGAATACAGACGACGGCAATGAGGGACAAAAACAAAAACTGTGGGGCGGAGGGGGAGGTTGGTTAGAAAATCTTGCTTAGTGTAGGATTCCTGCTCCGTCTTCGCAGTCGAAGGCCTTGATGTGTCTTCTGGTGCCTCTCACCCTCATGGAGACAGCTCGTATGACTGATATTTGAACTTTAACTTTTAGCCAGAAAATAATTAGTGAGTATGATTTTTCCCATTTGGATGATAATTTGAGTTTTATTGTTTTTGCTTTGCCTAAATTTTTATTTTAATGCTTGTTTTGTGAAATAAATAACCTGGAGAGCTGATTGTTATGAATATTTCGGTGTGACAGTAAGTTGTAACAAGCGCTAGAGGGAGCCAACAACAAGTGTTTCATATAATATAATAGAAATATTTAGAAAATAAACCATCGAAGAGCTTTCAGCACCTAGAGAAGTGGCCTTAGTCTTAACGTGTTCATGTGCACAACGTAAATAGACGTTGCCACATGAAACTAAACTAATTGAGGTACCTCGTAGGTAGCAAACGGATTAATGATTCGATCTTTTAAGGCAGACTAAGTTTATTACACAATCACATTTCTAGTCAACTCTAGTGTGAGTTTGTCTATTTACACTGTCTTTACTATGGTAATGTTCTTATCAAAGACTACAATATTATACGTTTTTACCTAGGCTACAACTAAATTAACAGCAGGGTATACCGAGTAGGGAAACTGCGGGTGTTTAGGAGCTATCGTGACATCATCGGCTGCAAGTAGTCGCTTAGACTCAGGGTTGTACAAATTGTTGACAGGGTTGTTTCTTATTTTGATTGTTATTCGGACCTAAATGTACTTCTATCATTTTATATAATTCTAATCAACGTTTAAAGTATTCACGATACATAAATATAAAAGATTATTTAGAGGCGATTTGTTCTTTAAATACGAATACTCCAATTTCTTCAATGAAAACTTCATACTAAGTTTAATAATTTTGCTATCGTATTTATTATATTTAAGAATAAATTGCAACTATATAAGGTACTAATATATATAAAGTTTTTATGTTTATATTTGACAATAAATTTCTATATAATTATCGAACTTGCAAGCGAAAATTTACAAGAATCTGTTTAGAAATGCAACCTGTCGAGGAGAAAAAACGGATATCCGTACAGACAACACAACCTGTCTCGAGTCTCTGCACTGCTCACATACATAGGTACGCGTAATCTTGTGATTCGTAATAACTGCATGTAGGTACTTACATTTAGGTACTCGAAGCTCACACTACGTAATGCTTGTAGGTAGGTAACCATAAATATCGTTTTAAAATTACAAAAGTAACAAGCTACAACACAAGGCTTTCGTATTGAATCATGTAATGTACGTT
Source organism: Epiblema foenella (assembly GCA_963556455.1). Taxonomy (NCBI): domain Eukaryota; kingdom Metazoa; phylum Arthropoda; class Insecta; order Lepidoptera; family Tortricidae; genus Epiblema; species Epiblema foenella. Next base: position 6,685,425 of record OY747113.1, on the reverse strand, counting down.
TTAGCTCCACAGTTATTGTTATTTAGATGATATAATTATGATTACCTGAGCAAAAGTAAAGATTATGTTGAAACCTATCATACCTATATGAGAATACCAGAAAAAGAATATTCTTCTCTTACCTATATTCAAAACTGGTACTCACCTTCGAGGACATAAATGTCAGGTCTGGATTTCTCACATTATTTTTAAAACATCGGTACAAAGAACAATATCGGTCGTTACATTTTTAGTAGCAGTAGAAATAATTGCGAGCATAGTGCAACTTCACACGCGCATATATGTTGCTGCGACGGCGAGGCGGCCCAGTCATACACAATCAGGTAGCGTGTAGCAAAAGGCGATACGCACACACCGCCGCGTACATGAGTGCGTGAGCCGCGGGTGTACCTTTTCCATGGAGAGTCCCTACTCGGTGTACCCTGATTCACAGTGAACGTTATGCTTTTTTCGTTACGCTACTGACGACATCTGTGTATTTCTTCGAAAGGCTTCCAGCTTACGACTGCTGTGACGAGTATACAACGCGCAATACCACCTCCTGCTGGTTGTTTTAATATAGCGATAGAGGTGGCGCTGTATGCTCAAATCAAAAAAATATTTTTGGTTTGAATTTAAGTCTCTATAAGTGAGAGTGAAACTGAGCAACGATTCAAAATGTATACGAGGCTACAAAGTATAAATAATTTTAATAGACCTTTCTAAAATTTTCTTTGAAAAATAATAACAGAACTAAAACTACTTAGCATTTATATTACGTGTACTGAACAAACTTCTCCGCGGATTCTCTAAAAGTAGCAGCAAAGTTGCCCCAGCAAATATTTAATATATTAAAAACCGTCTCGGTTGTTTACAAAGGTCAGCCTTAAGAAGGTCTGTAAGTCACTTCAATTCGTGAAAATGCAATAGGACCCGTTCAGCTCATCATTTGACATATCACAACTAAACCACATTTCGTTTAGAGTTTAAGAGCGTTGGGTCGGTGCGTAGAAAGATAATCCTATAGAAGAAGTATTAAGTTATCACTGAAAGGGACAGAATTATGGTAATCTGACTACATGGATAAGTATAGCTTCAAACAGAAGACCGATATACATCCTTTAGCATGATTGTGACATCTCATCATTAGTCGTGTTATATGTGGTGACACCAATGACAGTTCATCGATGACGTTCCGGTGACAATGACAAATTATACCGGCCTTATACGTGATGAGGGGCAGGAGGTATATTATTGTATGTCTCTCCCACGTTTGTTATTGTCTGTGCTTACATCTTTTTAACTCATATTTGTATGTGTTACCTATTGTTCACCTCAGTCTTATACTAACTTCATTCATGAGTTAGAGATTTTTTTTAACCTGACTGTGGCATTATAGGCCGGGCCCAATAAAGCGATAGGGGAAAAAAAATAAGCCTGGGGAAAATCCAGGGGAAAACCTCCTACACGACCACGCGGGCGGTTTTTGACACTGTACGATTACTGTAAGAGTTTGCGCTCCAGTGAAACTGGTTGAGCGGCTTCAACCGAATCTGAGATGAGTGGAATCGAGCTACTGAGAGTTTTGTTGCTGGTTCACTAAACCTAGACTAGCTGAGAAGAGTCCAGCAAGAAACTCAGCTAGGACCGACCTGCGTCGGACTGACTCTAACCGTATGCGGCGGTACCGGGACGAATAGGGACTATTATGTGTCTGTGTTGTCGCGATCGCGCGGTGGACGTCCCCACCGGCGGGAATGCCTAAGTGTACGCATCGTGTTTGAGTTGGATGCCGTAAGCGCAGCGTTCCATCATTCGATGGACGCTGTGATTACGTCGTGGGTCCGTGAATGTGTGTCTGGGACGCCGGCCGTGCGACCCCTAATCAGTGATAACCGAGTTACGTTACGACAGAGGGGGGGATCGGCGCGGGTAAAGAACAAAACACATTGAAATTAAATTGGGAACGGAATCAACGAACAAAAATATACTTCCAGCATAATCCTTATAACACTTCGTTTATATGCGACCCTAATCCTTTTCTGGGTCCGAATAAGATATAATTTAATATTGATGTCTGCTTTTTCGCTTCAATGTTGTATCTGGAGAAATATTATGTAGTTGTGTAATATGATAAAGTTATTTAATAACGTTATTATATATATAATAAAGATTGTATTTGAAAAATAAATTAAAATATAAGTCTAACGATGATGATAAAATTACTTTAGTACCTCTGTTTTAACATTGTTTACGTTTACAACCTAGTCTCGTCTCGTGTGATATTGTTTACGTTTACAACGCCCACCATTTAGTAATATTTCCAACAACTAAACCGACTAAAAACCTATATAATTATCGAACCCGCTAATCTCATGATATTTCACTAAGTGTAAATACCCCGTGGTCTCTGGGTGCTCGTTACATCAAGTGTCAAACTTACCGTCAGGTAGATGTCAATTTTAGTACGGAAAATTACAAACACTCGAAAACATTACTTACGTTATGTGTAACGTAAATACACAAAGGATCTGAATATATGATCCTTCATTTCTCGAGATTGGAACTTAGTTCGATCATTTGCGGAAGTGAAATACGGGTAAAAATCTTTGTTTCTTGTGTCAAAGCATTTTTAGGGTGATTCTACTTTTTCACGACCAGTTTTCTATTACAAAAAAAATCTGTGATATGTATTGAATTAGTGTACAAAAACAGGATTTCGAAATAGTACCTGAACCTAATAAAAGGAATTTATAGGTAAAAATAGTTAATTATTAACATATTGTTATAAAAAGTGGGTAACATAGTGGTAAAAACCATTTTTTCATACAGATGGTGAGATATCCAAGGACCACTGAGTTACTCAATTTATGGATATTAGCTGTGGTTCGTTAATTTCCAAAACTATCGGAAGTCATGCTGCAATTATTAAACCTCTTTCTAAATAACAATACAAAAATATGAAGTGAGGGCCAAGTATTCCAAAATCTGTATTAAAAAAAAGTGTCTTAAAATTATGTACATGAAAAAGTAGAATGGCCCTTTAATCTCTTGTATGGTTAATAATACGATATTATTACTATATATCAGATGGATTGGATACTTATTTAAACTGTTATATTTTACACATATGTAAAAAAACAGTTTTTAATTATAGTTCATTCATTTAGGTACTTGATAGTGTGACTGATGGTGTGAATCAAGTGATGGATGTGAACCCACGGCAAAGAAGGCGATATCGATTTACTTAGAAAATAATAAATGCCTAAAACAATGCTCATCATAATTAAACTTAAGAGCTACGTTTTTGTCGGTGGAATATTCGCCAGTCTCTAACCTTCTGATACCTCTTACCTTACCTTTTAATTGCCCATCTGTCCTTCAATTCATGCCCTCCAAAATGTTAACAAAAAAACTGTAGTACCGCATCAGGTATCCAATCATCCTTCCTCTCCTGTTCTGTAAACAACAACAATTAATTAAGGTATACATCTGGAGTATTGCATTATATAGATGTGAAAGGTGGACGCTGACCCAGAGTGATAGAGAGAGACTGGAAGCATTTGAAATGTGTTGCTGGAGGAGAATGGAAGGGATTAGTTGGACGGAATGGAAAACAAATGAACAGCATAGTGGAAGAGACGAGAACTATGCTAAAATCAAAACAATGCTATATTTTGAAAATCAATTTAAATAGAATGAAGTAATATAGCTTGGCAAAATAATGGCAAAGTTTTGGTAAAGAGTAATTTACCATATTGTATAAAATAGTAAATGTTAATATAATGATATATTTGTAAAATAAAACAAATTGATTATAAACGATGATAAGATTTATACTACTACGTGTTATATTATATTTAACAATTTTGCTCCATTCCTAAACGACATGACAGAGATTTTTCGTTATCCTATTTGCCACTCCAGTAGGCACTATAAATTAAGGTGTCCACATTTACTCTACAGAGATGTGTTTAATAAATTGGGATTAGACCTACGCTTATAACCATAATGATAGCTATATTTTATCATGCTAGACTTGTGTGGGCGAATCTTTATAAAAATTGCGCAATTGTCTGGCTATTGATATTAAAAATAATGTTATCATTGAGACAAATAAATATACTCGTAGTTAAGTGGGAGTTTAATAAAGTTATTGTCAACGACGAATATAAAAGAATATGCGTATTAAAATTTCTCGTAGGGATAGACAAAAATGATTTTGGGCCCTTATACTTTCTCATGTACATAATTTTCAGACACTTTATTTTTAAATGAAGATTTTGAAATACTTGGCCTTCACTTCATATTTTTGTATTGTTATTTAGAAAGAGGATTAATTGCAGTATCACTTCCGATAATTTTGGTAATGTGAATGTTTCACCATTTGCATGAAAAAATGGTTTTTAGCACTGTGTTACCCACATTTTACAGTAACATGTTAATATTTAAGTATTTTTACTTATAAATTCCTTTTATTAGGTTCATGTACTATTTCGAAAGCCTATTTTTGTACACTAATTTAATACATATCATAACATTCTTTGTAATAAAAAACCGGGCATGTAGAAGTAGAATGACCCTTTTGCATAATTGAGCCAAATAGATTTATTAATTAAAACTTGAATAAGTAAATGTAAGATATCGTTGTACGGTAAATCGCCTATAACTGGGCACTTAAGTGAGCTCGGAATCCAGTTATTTTAATTTTGTTTATTTAATTGCAGAAATACCAACAACAGCAGTTTTTTGTGAATGCCAGTTATATATTAAGGCCAATAATAGGTAAATACACGATATTGCTTCTGTCGAGAACGGGGCGGGTCTGGAATCCTTGCAGTGCAGCGAAGCCAAGCCACTGTCGCTACATTGAGGTGTTGGGATGTTGGTATATCGCGCGATAACGAACGATACGAACGACCAAAGCCAACTACGGTTCAGGAAACCTGGATGAGTCCGGTTTCCTGAACCGTTGCTGCTGCTGGCTTTTTTTTTTTTTTGAACCTGACTGGGGCTTTATAGGCCGGGCCCAATAAAGCGATAGGAGTGCGCGGTTGGAGAGTAGCCTGGGGAAAATCCAGAGGAAAACCTCCGGCACGACCACGCGTGACCTTCTGCTGCTGGCAGCGTCGGGGTATGCGACAGGGATATGTTATTTCCCCCGAGTTCTTCACCAATTCACGTACTAGTAAGTATTTTTCTTTTTATACTATTCCCAAGTCAATACCAAGTCGGTATACTTGTTTTAGTATCATAATTAATACAATAGATGTATTGAAATTATCCCGTTTTATTTCATTTCAAAAAATAACCTGGTAGGTATATTTAGACAAAGCATAACAAGGACCCTCTTTGTAGATACAGTTTCTCATTAACATGCACTATGTACCGAGTAAGAGACAAGGAGAAAATACAGGAACGGTACATTAATAAAAAAATGTAACTTACTTGTGGTTAATATTTTTAGACGTAACTTCCATACACAAAAATTAAAAATGCACCAGGAGTTTATTTTTAGATAAGATTAATTGACCATTAATATTAATTACCTACCTGCTTCTAACAATGAATCCCACTCATACTCAAAATGAAACAGAAGGCATAAAGGAAAGCTCATGTAAGTGTGTTTTTACGCTCAAATGAACAATGAAACTGCTAACCGGCTGAATTATAAAATACAGTTTATGAATAATTCCCGAATGTATTATAAATGCCCTTTGTAAGCGGCTGGCTAAGTCTAAGCTAAATATTCGAATTGGCTACATTCTTTCTTGAGTGACTTGAAGCGACTTTTATTTTTTAGTCAAAAGCTTTAATGAAAACTTAAACAGTAATTAAAATTCTTTGCGTGTTTTGCACCGGGGTAATGACGCCAAGGAGACAAAAAAAATAACAACGTCCACGCTAAATTTGTTCCAACCATTTTATTTATATATTTATTTAATAAGAAAACCAACAGCGATATAAAATTTACAACTTATACTAAATAAAACAGTAGTACGGCTAACTACAAGTTTCCCTTAATTATCTGTATCACATAAAGGACAATCGAACGGACTACAATGTTGAGTGATTTGTATAGATGTGAATTAGTGAATATCTACTAAGTAAAATGTTTGCAACTAACAGAAGTTCACCAGCTTGTAGAATACACATCAATTAGTTATAAATATTATAATACCCATTAAGAGGAACCGTGCTGTTTACTTTTAATCGTTCAAATAATTCGAAAGACGACGGCTTAATAATGTTATGTAGCAAGCACATATCCAGAGCATTACATCAGTTAATTCAGTTTTTAACATACTTGCTTTGAAAATATGTGCGTGGTTTTAAAATGATGCTAAATTGCTTAAAATTAAGTTCGCCAAAGTACATTGGGTTGGATAAAACAAGAACAAGACAGGCATGGAGAGATAAATCTAAGGAGAGGAAAGTTAAATCTAATATGGCACGCATTATACTCAACACTATGCCATTTCATTTGAAAAATTGATGTTCGATTTTTTTTATCTAATTCTTTCGCATCAATCGGCGAAGAATCTCAACCCAAACCAGTGAAAAACGAAGTACATTTTTGCAGTCCTTTGTGTGCGATAATCATAAATCATATTGCAATTGTGAGAGTACATTAAATCTTGAAGGTCGTTAGAGACGTCTTTTTGTAGTCAGCAGATTTGTAAGGAGAATTATCTGCGGAAATGTGCCTTATGATTGCTTGATACTCGAAATTTATAATATTTTGTATTTTCATACAATGTGTATATGAAGTTTCTTTCTGTTGTAGCATATTTGCAATCTGTATAATTTTTAAAGCTTAGTCTTTAAGGTTCTTTCATTGTTAATAAAAAAAAATGAGTAGCTTTGTAACCATTATATGCATTCTATCTATGTTACTGAGCTTGAACGTATCTACCTACTGCTGAGTATATACCTTCTTTATTAAGCCATGAACAGAAATACTTGTTCCTGAGTCTTATATTTTTTTATGTATTTATGTAACTATTTATCTGTATTGCCACTTATTACTAGACCCCGTTATATTGTCGCACAGAAATTGTTTTTCAGTAGGGCGTGAATGTTTTTTTTAATTGACTTTCTTGATATGGATGTTTATGTAGTGCAATTGAATTTTCGCTTTTTTAAGTCTATGCTCAATTTTAATGAAACCATTTTGTTTACAAATAAGTAGATAAGCTTCATCGGTCTTAAGTGAAGTGATAACCTTAGATAAATTATTTACCTACTTGTAAGTTGTTCCTGCCGTACCTTTTATTCTGCTGAAGATATTCCGGGGCGGCCGCCACTCTTGCTGATGCGTAAGACTGTTAGAATCCTGGTTATGGTTTCTTCTTTTGTGTATATGAAATTAGGCACTTATTCATCACGTATTTGCAGTTAAATTAATTATTTTTGCACATTGACGTTGACTTAGTACAATGACATTAAGCCTCCTTTTTGGCAGGCAGGCCATAAAGCGTATGACGTGAAAAAGAGGTTTAATTGCTGAAAAGTATGAATGAGGTGCGCGATAACGAATGATGGCGAGTGAAAGAGAGGGCGATAGCAAATTTAGTCATTTTCATTTCACAATAGGGTACCGACCTACCATCGCCAACACATGACAGTCAACTGATCATTCGTGCACTTTATTTGCATTGTAACAAGGGTCACAAATAGTCAGTTAACTATGTTGGCGATTGTACCTACAATAACTGGGTTTCCATACTTTTCTAAAATAATTATTCGATTTGAGAAAAAGCTTCTTTTATTCCGATTTTCGCGCGTGGTCAGAAATGACAGCATAATTTATTGAGATAACACTAGCGAGCAAGATAAAATTTTACTCGGCACTGCAGTAACACGACTTCATTGCATTTTGAATGACTGTCGTGTTTACATAACCCGGGGAGTTCCAGTGTAAGGGAGTAAAGTAATAATTCGTAGAGACACATCTAGACGGTCCTACTTGACGGACTGCAAACTTCAACATAGAATGAGATAGAGATATGAATGACTAAGAACTGATGTCCCTGTCTTGCTTATCTTATAATTTTGCAGTCAATCACGCAGGCCGTCTAGATTAGGCTTAACATGCGATGAGGTAAAATTAGGCTATTTTGACCCTTTGTCTTTCAAATGAGAAATTGGACACCGCACTGGTGTCTGATTTTTTGTTTGGTTATGTCTCTTACAACGCCGGGTAAATTTTACTTGTCATTAAGCGGATATCGCTGTCGTTCCTTTACCAGCCAAGCTGCGTATAAATACAGTGCTTCAGTCTTTGTTCAGTGTCAGATACCAGAGCTAATGTTATAATAGTTTTTTTTTTTATTTACTTAGTAATAGTAAAAGCTTGGTTTTTGGAAGCTGATACCGAGAGGTAGTGGACAGTCGTATTAGCAAATATATTAATAGCACGGCTTTATTGTGGAGACTTACTTTCTAACCTTTGGGAAAGTTCATAATATGAAATGATAAACCCATCGAAACGTACTTTGTATTTATATGCAATATCACAATTTTTGTGACACAATACACAACGGTCTTAGTATTTATGTGTAATATCACAATTATTATAACAAAATAATTGTGATATTGGATTTAAACACATAGTCCGTTTCGATGTGGTTGTGTTTTTACTATGTATTTATTGCAGAAGACAGTGAATTATTGACTCTAAAAAATATTCTTGAACCGCTAGGTTTTTAAAACAATAGTTATGAAATAATTATCATTATATATTTAAAGATAGCTTTTTGGTGAATGAAAACATCGTTATTAACATTAATCTTAGTAACTAATTTTCCCTTTGGGCTGGAACATAACCTCTAACATAGGTTGAAGTTGGCATGGCAGTTGTTTCCGTAAAACTAGTGCTTTATGCCAAATCTGGATGAGGTGCCAAAACGGACCCGGTGTTCCTTAAGAAACTGGAAAAAAACTAGGACCCTATACCATCCTAGATCCTAATAAAGTGACTCGCACTTGGCGCTAACGCTATTTATTACCGAGCACGATTTACGGTATAAAAGGCTTATCAAAAGATGATATATTACGTTCGCGACTTTACACATTAAAAATGTGTGTTCATTCACTTCTTAGATTGCTTTCATTGCTTGCTTAAACCTATTTTTAATATGATCACGTATGGATTAACAAACAGGGTTTCGTGTCTCCGAAAACATACAAAATATGTGGTTACGTTACGTTGTATTTTTTTAAGTGCGCGGAAACTTGTCTAGCCGCTCTAAAGTCTACCACAAAAAATACGGTCTTATCTTTTTTTTTAACCTCACTGTGGCTTTATAGGCCGGACCCAATAAAGTGATAGGAGTGCGCGGTTGGAGAGTAGCCTGGGGAAAATCCAGGGGAAAACCTCCGGCACGACCACGCGTGTGGTTTGGAACACTGGAATACTCTAAAAGTTTACGCTCGTTGTTACAAAAATGGTATATGAACCGCTTAAGGCAATAATCGGTATCGAATTGCGATTCCAAAAATCAGAGTCACAAATCAAATCAGGTTTCTTACGGGTCGACAACGAGCGAGTAACGCCTCTCTGGCGTTGCAAGCGGCTATAGTAACCACTAACCATCAGGTGGGTTGTCAGCTTATTTGCCAACGACGTGGTATAAAAACTTCCCTATGATTGTTAGACAACTTTGAAAAAAAAATACTCTTATGAAAAAAATTTCGAAAAAGGTTCCTCTCTGGTAGCTAAATCGGCCCCACTGTTCTATGTCAAGGGCAAGGTCATTGACTTATCGGCATTTCATTGACTCGTGCCGGTATAACCTACGGAATTCATTCATAAAATAAGCCGCAGCCAGTGATGCCGGACCTGTAATTAAGCTTAGTTGTTACACGAATCTCAGGGTTAAGTTAAACTAGCCGAGGCAAATTTAATCTAGACTCATTAAGAATTACATTGGCAAGAGAGTGTAACAGAGCGGCGTCTTTTATTGCGAGAGTGAGATAAAACATACGCGGCAGGAGTACCTTTTGTAAAACGTTTTAAATGTTTATTATGATCAAGTTTTTTTTTTTAACGTATAAAAAAGGAAGTGATTTTCGTAATCGCAATTTATTACCGAATATTGCCGTAAGCGCTTAATATATAATTTTTGCCAGCCTGTATAGATAAATATATATTTATATAGGTAAGTACATAGAAAACAACCAAGACATCGCACAAATAAATGTCCTAAACAGGATTTGAACCCGGGACCACCTACTTCCTAGGCACTACCAACAAGTACAGTCGAACTCAAAAGTAGCTAGAAATTGGTACTTAATCGCTTTCACCCGTTGGAAATTTAGTATGACATATTAAACATGACGTTAAACTGACACGGTACAAACTAAAGGGGCCCTAGTGAGTCCAAACGTCAATAGCTATTTATCTTTAATTATTCGGGCGTTAACCCATAAACTGCAATTGATATTCCCGACGCGACAACTGAAGGAAATAGAACGGGGAAAATACACATTTCATGACGAATAATGTCGACGCTGTCTGCAAGCTGCTGGAACTCAATTTGAATGCAATTGGAATTCATAAAACAGTTAACGTTCGCGAAAGCATGCTCTAGTTCGTAAGAAACATTAATGAATCTCCGTTTTGAGTTCACTCAATTTTTCTTATAAGTACAGTTTTTTAAACGAGGTATTTTTTATATCGGACTACACACTAACGTATTGTCTTCTGCATTTGAGATTAATAAAACGATTAATACAACACAAGACATTTTTTTCTGTCTTTCAGCATTGGCTACTAGATAGATACATCCTACTGCTGTGCATAGGCCTCATCTCTCAGACAAGACGGAACGGGCAGTAGTTCCCCACGCTGGCCTTATGCTGGTTGGGGACTTCTCATATGCCTTTGAATTTCTTCTTCAGATCTATGAGATAGTATAGGTAGGTTTCTTCTCAACATTTTATTGAATCTAAAACTTACATAAGTTTGAAATACTTATTGGCATGAGCTGGAATTTAAACCCGCGCTACTTGACAGCCGCCTGCTTGAACCACTGGGCTACCTTACCTTATGTATACAATAAAGTGTATTATATTATGGCATCAATAGATGCACTTCGACATACTTAACTTTTTCGCTTCCTGTATTCCCTAAAACACAATAGCACAATGTAAAATTATTGTTGCTGGACTGTCTGGACTGGCCTTTACATGTTATTATGTTTAAAAAAGTTTTCAAATAGCACGTTTGTATTTCAAATATTCTTTGCACTCTTGTGGATAAACTGTAGTTTTGCTATCTGTTTTTAAAGAATAAAATAGTACATTTTGATGCAAGTGCGGAAGGTTTGTCATTTCACACGAGTCCCGAGTTGTCTTGGCCCGAGCCGTCAGGCGAGGGACAAGACTCGGGACGAGTGAAAATGACACTTCCGCACGTATATCAAACGACGTTTTTTTAATACTGTTGCGAAAAAATATCAATGAAACAAAACTAAATAGAACAGTAATTAAAAGAGGGACAAAACAAAATGTATTTATTATTGTGGTTTACACACAAAGTATAAATCGCACATGTCACAAAAATATTATTAAAACAATACGTCATTATAAAATTAATTCGTGAAATTATGAATGAAAGAGGCGGGAATTAAAAAGTCGGTTTAACTTTTAATTGATAGACTTTTTTCAACAAGCCATGGTTGTCAGCATTCAGCCAAAACCAAAACTATTTTGCGAGACATTTTACGTAACGTGGTAGTTTAATTATATTAAACATGAAAAACAGTTATTTTTAATTTTATAATTAATTTCTATTTGAATTTTTGGTAAATAAATGTAGGTTTTGGCGAAAAAAACAAGCGTTCGTTCATTCATCCGGCGCGGCGGTCCTGCATAATACTTTATTAATCTTAGGTTTCGCGTAATACTCGTTTCCGGTCATTGGTCTACTCAATCAGATAACTTTTAGATAAAAGTTTTAGATTTTTTAGTATATGATAACCCTTTAACCTGTTTAATATGCAATTTTAATGTTTTAAATATAATAGGAGTATAGTTTTAATGCCAAATGCTTTATTAAATAAATGAGTAAACTGATTGAACCTGAAACTCTTCTGTTGGATGTTTGGATTGGACCAACAGTATATCTAAAAAATTGGAAAAGTAAAATGCATTAGTGCGCGAAATCCAACTTTGCGCACGATATACAGCTACATAAAGTACCACTTTTTGAGCAACTGTATTAAAAAATGGCTTTCCGAGCTAGTGAGGTAAAAAACTATTTATCATATGCCTGATGTCTCATACCCTACTCAATGTTAGAAATGTGAAAGTTTGGAATTTTGTTACTTAATCATGCAATGCGAAACGGATTACAGATGAATCTTGGAAACAAATAGTTGTGACCTGGTTTGAAATATAGAATACGAAGTCGGAGGCCAAAATTAGTATTAACAATGTTTGAAATCAATGGAATGTGTAATTTATCGCCAAAGTGAAATTACACTAAAAGGCTTCCCAAAAAAGATAAAAGGACGCAAATTATTTGCCTACTAAAAGCCTTTACAAACCTTGTTGCGAGTTCCGCTGACAATAAAAGACATTTAAGCCGTTTCATTCGTTTGAAACTCGAGACCAGAAGCCGTTTCACAAAAGTTAAAATTAACCACAAGGTGTTGCCGACAGAAGAAGTTGAACTGTAATAAGTCAGTGTAATGTGATACCTTGGGTAACTAACTGTACAAGTAATGGATACTCTAAAGTAACTGGTTTTAATACGCTGTAATGGCTAGCTACCTATATTTAGTTATATTATTATATGTACAAACGTAAATTAAAAAGGTTTTCTTTCGACAATATTAAAACAAAAAGAAACACCATTAAAATTGAGATGGAATCCATTATTTATATAAAACCTCTGTAGTTGTTAGCCGCTGTTTGCACTGGCTGGTATACGTAAAAGACAGGAGTTCCGTCAAGGTTTTCCTGTTTCTGCTATATTTTATTCTGAGTGAGTTGGTAATATTCAATATCTTTAATTTGATCGTGACCCAAATAAACAGTGTCACTCTCTATTAATCTATGTATGTACATACACAACAGTGGCGGCGCGTCAAAAATATTAATAGGGAAGCCGGAAATAATTTGCCTTTCTTATTCTTCACAAGCCGTAGTAAGGGAACAGGACTGGCTGAAAATTAGGTAAGCCGGTGGGAATCGAGTTCTATGGACGCGCCGCCACTGATACACAATAAGAACATAATTTACATGTAGAGAGCCGAGAATAGAAAGCGGTCAAGGCAGAGGCGCAAATACATAATATATATATATAGGTACGAGTATGGTTTTGGTGTCGAGACCCTTGGTCCATGTCGCCGGCTAGTTATACCGCTTTTTAGTTAAACGGTTGGTCGACGCATGATACAATAATATACTGCGCTAGGTATGGCAATCCGGCACATCGGCGTACTGTCTTCTCAAAGATCTCACGGTTCGAAATAATTGTCATACTATAAATACTAACAAATAACTTCCGTTGGATCTTTTGATGTCTGACAGTCAGTTAGAGGCAGTTTTTGTAAATGCTGTAACTTGACCGCCAGCGCGTACTGTCGTCGATAAAAAACAATATCTATGGTATTTTTGAAGTGCGTTATTGATTACGTTGCATTATCAAGGCTAAGTAATCAAAACCAGAATGAAATGGCTGCTTTGCAGATTGTAGCACGCCATGCCACTGACTTTTTTTTAACACTCTGAGACATATTGCATGCCTAGCAACAGGCACTATCAAAAAACAGTTCCTGATTTTTTATTCACCAAAAGGTCGTTCACGCGCCAGTGTCAATGAGGGCTATCGCGTATGAATTCGCCGCTAGAGGCGCTAGTGTAACCCGAGGTCTCCGAAATGTCAAATGTCACGATTCGTGGATGCGCTACGCGGGTTAATATCTATTTGGAACAATATGGTGACTATTTTGCAATACCTGAGCTTCATTATGGCAAATATGAGTTAAAAGTCAATGACTTTCAGGGCTTTGAGACAGTTTTGTATCTCGGAAACTTATTTCCTCCTTTTTCCCGAACAAAACGGGACCGCGCTACCAGACATTTAGAACCCGGATATCTAAAAGCTCTTTAAGTGAGACAGAATTGTTGGTCCCCCGAGATTGGACTTGGATAATCGGTTACGTATATAATAAATCACAGGAGGCTTTTGGTTCATTAGATTGAATCCGTATAGTAAAATGTTGGATCATGGATAACATTCAGTATCTTTTGTATGTAAAGGCGAAAAAGTCGTTCTTAGGAAATTGTATAAAATTCTATAATAAAATTCCAAGACACAAAGAACAAACATTTATTTCAAAAGCGTATTATAAGATAAACGATTACATCATGGATAGGGATGTTTGGCAGTGATAGCGTCCCGCAGAAGTAATCTAACACAGATTTTTTTTGTTCTAAAAAGTTTTCATATTGTAGCATTGTAATTCTGTAGTATTATGATACTGTTATTTTAGATACATTGTATATTGTTTTGAAAAAATGACACCTCGCCGAGTTTCTTACGCCGGTTCTTCTCAAGGCAGAGGTTTATTTTATGAACCGGTGGTAGTTTTTTTACATTCATAAGTGCATGTAATATGCTTGAATTGAAGAATAAATAATTTCATTTAATTGTTTTCAAAGAGTAGATAATAATGGTTTACTATAAGAATTCATAATCAGTATCTGTACTTCAGAGACAGTAGTGCTACAGATGAAGTAAGAAAAGAATTTCCCTATCAGTTGCATTCCTTCGAAATAGAAAAGATATTTTCACTAAAAATAGGGGTTAAATTTGAGACGCTTCTCCGTACACTACTAGATAAGGTATATGCTAAATAAAGTAATTACTTACACAAAAGAAGTCAGCGTCAAAAGTCAAGGACAGGCCAAGACGTTTATCAAGATAATAAGATCTTCTCCGCATTTTTATATAACAACAGATTAATATAATCTCTGCTAGGGATTATATCATAGAAATTTGTGGAGTAATAAGTACAGCTGCTGGCAGGAATATTTTGGTGAGTACCGCTTGAGGCAAATTAATTTAGAAGAGACCCACTTAACTCTGGCTCGTCGTCGTTAGTACACTCCCTGGACTGGTATTCACAAAAATCATCAACAACCTTCTCAAGCAAACCACCAGTCAGGTCTCTCTCTAATGACGTATAGATATCGGGGTCAATTTATATTAGGTACGAATTTGTGATGCATTGAAACTATTTGTAATTGTTATATAATAAACGGGTCACTCACGTCTTTATCGTCGAGTATCGCTCGACATGTTTCGGACCAATACGTAGCCCTTAATCAGAAAAGACGTGAGTGACTCGTTTATTATATTACAATATGTCTGAAACTCACGGAAGTTCTATATTTTGTAATTATTATGGGTTCAGGATTATATAACACCCAAATTTAAATAATGGAAAATCTGACAAACAAATTCATTATGCAGGTAGCGTCAACACTCCTGCTTCTTTTTCTTTGCGCGAGCTTTGAAAATGCCAGTGAACAATATAATCAAAGTTTGGGGTTCCTTCGCGTAAATTTGATATATAACACAATCAACTAGCTGGGGTCTTATTAACATAAGCAGTGCAGTTTAGTATAAAGTCTATTATACCTACTTTACACTATAAACTACTGTAAAGTGTTTGAAATTTAATAATAATCATATTACTGCAGCATGTATCATGTTTTTCTCATAGCCACACAAAGTAGAATGCGAGCACTAGTTAGTTCCTGCAAACCAAGTGCCTACCTACCGATTTATTGGGAGATCTGCGTTTGCGCATAAGCCACGCCCCCAGGGTTAGATTTATTTTCAATGTAGCGCCTTAGATAATCCGCGTTTGGTGCGCTGAAATGATATGTTAATATAAGTGTTTGTAAACAAGACGCACTGAAGGACAGATCGACGGGATTGCAATAATTTATTTGAAAAAAATTAAAGATTTCAGGTAGTATTTAACATCATAGGCTTCTGTACCCTATGATTTTAAATACTACCTGTTTTATTTAAGCTCAATATGTTTTTTAATCAACTACTTCAATATTTCGGCAGTATAATAACAGAAGACTCGAGATGCACTGCAGATGTTAAAACTAGAATAGCAGTAAAAGCTAAAAACGCATTCCACAGAAAAAAAATCTTAAATTAAAAATGGCCAAATTTATTAGATTTTTTTTTTATTAAAACTTATATTTGGAACATTGCACTTTATGGTTGCCAGACGTGGACCATAACACAACGGGACAGAGAAAGGCTTGAGGCGTTCGATATGTGGGTGCTGGAGAAGAATGGAGGGAATAAGCTGGACAAAAAAGTCACCAATGAGGAAGTACTGGAAAGGGTAAAAGAGAAGAGATATTATATTACATACAATAGCAACTCTAAGAGGGAAAATGCTAAGTCAGTTGTTACGACACGATGATCTAATTCAAAAGATAATGGAGGGGAAAATTGAGGGAAGGAGAGGAAGAGGAAGGCTGAGGATTAGTTACTTGGAGCAGATAAAGAAAAAGGCAGACGTCGTGTCGTATCGACTGGCTTTAATTAGAACGCACTGGAGAGAACTGCACCGACAAGAGTGAAACTCTTAAATCATAATCATATAATTATGTTTTTGAATGCAACCTGCCTGTACCCTTAAATAAAAAAATATTTTGCTTGCAACTTACCTTCTTTTCTATCGGAGATAGAACTAACTATCTTCATTGAAGAATTTTTTTTAATTCCTCATGTTATTTCTTCTCGCCTACTTTAATGGTTACAAAAATAAACTTAAACCTCAAAGTTCAAGCTAAACTGGGCACTAAACCTTTTATCATTATGCTTTATTCATTCCACAAGAGTCGGAATCGTTTTTCCCTTAACCGAGTACACTAAAATTTACTATTTTAAAACAGGGATTGTATTCTCTAAGACATACCAAGGCCACGGCTATGCTAACGATATCGCATTGAACCCACACACACCGCCAAATACGGTAGTAGCTTAAATTAAACATGGTCCCAATGAAGCGTAACTTTTTTCAACAAACTAGCGTTCGGCCCACCTGGTTGTAAGCGGTCACAGCCACATTATAAATCCACGGTTATCACATCATATGCCCGTTGTTCCCTTTTTTAATTTAAACACTACTGTTGAAGAAAGTAGCGCCCCTAAACTATTGTCCCTGTCCCTCAGGAAAACCTAAGTCGGAAAGCTCGTCACGGATCTCGAGATCGAATATACTGGGGGTGAGAAAAAGAGTAAGAAGTTTGCGAATTGCATAATAGAAGTCAGAGGTCATATACATCACTTACCTGTTCATTGCCGCTTATTAAGTGCAGACCCCTTCATTTAGCTTTTGAATCTGCTTAAAACGTATCAGCATTTCAAATTTGCCTTTAAAAGCTTTTATACACATTCAATTATTACTCGTAAAGGATATATCGTAGACTAAGGATAACTAGATTACATTAACCTGTTGAGTAATTGTAATATGATTTTTAAGCTGTTTGCTTATGGATCACATTACAACAGCCAAAAAAGTTAAACCTGGGTGAATCATATTACCTGGGTGAACTATTCTTTGTTGCTCGTTACCATGGTTACGTCTCCTGAGTCACTCTTTAAAAGTGTGATTTTATAGGGATTAAATCTACCAAAAATGAGTTTTAGCGATGAGTAGAAATCCATTTGGACATGGGTCATCTCTTGAGCATGCTTCAAGTCCGTGTTTTAAACATTTCACTAAGAGACCCGGTTACTATTGTCTCCTCGCTGACGGGACAGAATAACAACAAGAAAAAGTTGATTGAATCCTAAGATAAAACTTTGTATACTCATACCAAATTACAGCTTTCTAGAACTAACGGTTACTGAGATAAGCCGCGGACGGAAGAACAAACATGGTGAAACTATAAGGGTTTCTTGTTTAAAAACGGTCAGAGTGTGTATGCCTGAGCATGATCCATAGATCCGAGGCGCTGTTTTGAGTAAAAAGTGTCTCATCCAGAGTAACAAGGCTGTTGAGTGAGTTATAGTTCAATGGTTCGTTTTCCTAAACGTAATGATTTAGAATCAGTTTGGTGTTCCTAAATCCTCAGAACAGTCAAGTATGAGCACCTAATTGATCTATAGATCTCAAACTCGCCCTTTGCTACTTTAAATGAATGCAGATCAAACGAAAAATCTACCATCAATGCCAGCAGGAGCTTGTTCTACAGCCAGAAGGGCAATCTTGTACCAATAGTTGATGGCATAACGATCAGAATTGAATGGGGTGAAATTGGTTGACAATACAATACGCACATCATGGTGGTAGGAGATCGCGCGACGATGGCGCGTTAAAAAACGCAGTGTGCGTAGGCCCATAGATGCGACGAAGAGTGCAACAATTGCCATCATGTAGGTTAATCACGTATTCTGATGCATATAACGACACGTCGCCGATATTTTTCAAGGAGATGAGTCTATAGATATTTTGGGTTGGTCTCAGATAGTCTAAAACGCAGAATGACTAGTTTGGTTTTTGCCTATTTCAATAAGTTACGCAATTACCCTGCTTATTCTACACATTATTTTGTGCAGCAAGAATTTTAGTAACAAAAACTTCGCAAGCGTGGAAACGAGTTTAAAAATTCCAACTGACTCCAAAAAAATACGATACAATTGGCTATATTGACCCTCCGTCCCTTCTTATCTAATGCGAACTATCATGACATAGACGCAATTTGTTTTGCTTTTATCAGTAACTGTACCCATTTTGATAAAGATGTTGTATATATTTGGGTCTCTTGGGTCTGGGAATTTATGCAAAATACGATTGTGTAATTTGATTGTTACTTAGTTTTTAAATGAAATACTAAATAAGTCATATTTCACACTACACCTACCCATAACCACACCTCCCTTCGTCTATTTACCGTAATCCCTTCCTCAAACAAGTTCTTTATTAAAATTAAATAATGCAATAATCATAGTTAACGCTCAAAATAACATTACAAGCTTACGGCACAAATACGACTTGCCTTTATATACTATATTCATCATGTGCCATATGACACAGTTAACTGTTAATTTAAAACCTTGTTGCAACGAGATAAGTTCTATTAGCACTAATGGTGTGTCCCTGTTTGCGATTAAGAAATGCATCTCGATGTTGGCACAGTAGTTCAAACACATTGTGGGAGACGTTTGGTATCGTATTTCAGCTCAGTTCTGACATCCATCTAGCTGTGACGACCAATATCTGACCGATATTTTAAGAAATGTACAATACAGTGACCATATTGCAACATGCTTTAATGAAAGCTTCTAACATGGCGATAACACTGCCAAAGATGTTCTAGAATGGCACATGTCGTACTGTTTTTTTTTTACTATAAAGCAACATAGTAAATATATGGCATGTTCATTTGTTTCTTGCATATAATTTGTATAGTATAGTATCTTATAGTATAAAAAAACAGAGTATGTTAATTTGTGAATACCAAATATCTTTCATCGATCTAGTTGGTTCGATTAATCTTTTATGATGTCTATTTTGCAGTACCTGAGATTGATTACAGCAAATATGAGTTACGGATCAACGAATTTTATTGTGTTTTTATTTTATACAACGCCGGTGGCAAACAAGCTTACGGTCCACCTGATGGTAAGCGGCCACCGCAGCCACGTACGCGTTGCCGACCCTTTATAAAATTTGAGGATGCACTGTGTTGACAACAGAAGGGACAAATTTAGGTCCTTCGCTCTCAACACAGTTCATCCTCGGGAGCTCTGGCAACCTTGCTCACCTCCAGGAACACAATACTACATACTTGTTTTTTTAATTTTTTTATGATTTATTCAAACATGGTCCAAAAATGCTCTAATCTCGATACTAGTATGTTGTTTATGCACTTATATACATGAAATGTACATGTAAACTGTTCCTTATTGACGTCTCTAACAACGCAAGAGAGATTTTTATTTTTAACTCAACCACACAAAAGTTAGGTCCAAAAAACTGATTTTTGCCACAGTTTGATGCCATATATCTCGAAGACAGTGAGTTTTGAAGTAAATATGGTAGACTATTTTGGCAAACCTCGTTGTTCTTAATACTATAAACCATAAAACAGAAAACGGAGAGTTCCAGATCAAAGGGGGGATCCCTTTAAAAAATAGCTTTTCCCACCAAATCGCATTTTACGTTCTTGTAGTCACGTTTTAAGTAGGTAAGTTGTCATACTACATTTGCGTTACAATACGATCGTATAGAATGTTTTTACGTCAGAATATAATGTACAAAGTTGAAAATAAAACAGACATTTTAAGGAATGTGCTGAGTCATATTCATTCATCAGTTTCATGTTTATATTAGTCATTATTTTAATAACCAGTTAAATGATAATATTGTTATCGAGATTAGTCACGGGAAGTTTGAAATTATGTGAAAGCATTTTTTGATTTTGAGGGAAAATAATTTCTCTTAGTATGCACATATTAGGCGCACACACACACAAACACACACCATTCACCACTCTCTCATGATCAACTACGACTCGTGCCTGATGTATGTACGTGGCTCGTGCGTGATAACGTAAATAATCAATGACTGTAAACCATTTCAATATCACATGTGAGTAATTTCGAAGAAAATTATTATGGTAAGTCATTTTGCAACAGAAACTTTTGTTTTAAAACACAATTAAATTATTAAACAAGATTAAAACTGGATAATCGAGTTAAATAATTGTCATTACGTATCGTATTTACGTGTGCCATTTGAACCATATGACAGCACTACCGTTACCAACGAATCATTCAGAAATACAGCACGAGTAAACTAGATTAAATCATGTTAATGGATATATTACCTTAATGTTATTTTCTCATAGCTTAAAGTTGTTTACGCGCATTGTGCACTCGTCAGTTGGTAATTACCTATTGCATTTGCTTAGTTAATCGGAAAATCCGTAATGGCATAATGACGGAAAAGACGTTTAATCCAGAATGACGGTAATGATCATATGCTAGCTCTGGCACCATTTACAATGACCATTAAGATAATCTGGTTTTATCAAGTTTGTGAACAGTCTCTTAAAATTTAATGATTCGTTACTAATTGAGTTTTGATGATCACTCAGGAAATATTAAGGGTGAAAATTGATTAGGTGCGGTAGAAAATTTGAAACAAAAATTACGGTTATTAGTATAAAGTAGAGGGTAGGGAAATAAGAAGGCTGATGATAACATAACATTTTAAACACGCGAGTAACCGTAATTTTTGTTTCAAATTTTCTACAGCACCTAATCGATTTTCACCCTTAATATTTCCTGGGTGATCATCAAAACTCTCACATACTAAAACATTTGTTTAAACGAGCCTAACGCGATGTTTATGTTTTTTTTTTATGAACCTTTGTTACCGACGTTTCCACACGGGTTGCACCGGTCACGGTCATGTCTAGTCAAGGGCACCAATATGTGTACATTTTTTCACCTTATTCCATTGAAATAAGGTTCTAAAATGTATACATATTTATTCCCTTGACGTTACATATACCGTCAAGGGAATAAATATCTATAGGCGTAGCGTTAGACCCGTTTATAAAAACATAATTATATTTTAAGTAGTGTGATAATGATAATGTTGAAAGTTATAAAGCGAATTTTCTCATTCTTTGTTTACAAAGAATGCGAAAATTCGCTTTTTAACTTCATATTGATGTCGTTAATACAATGAGTGTTTGTGGTATTGATACGATACTGTATAATGCGTTTTTTTTTTAAATATAAATAAACAAATAATGTGTGGACAATCTTACACAAATCGGCCTATTCCCAAACTAAGCAAAGCTTTTACTGTGGTTACTAGGCGACGATATGTACACATATTTAAATTACTTGAGTACATAGATAAATAGATATTTCAATACACTGTATGTGCTCATCACACAAATAAATGCCCTTACCGGGATTCGAACCCTGGAACCCCAGCTTCGTAGGCAGGGCCACTATCAATTAGGCTAAAGCGGTCGTAGTTTCCAGAGTACAGGAAAGTGTATCCAACGATAACGAAGACTTGTTGCAATATTTAAGTACAGTATTATCTTCAAACAGTAATGAGGTAAATGTGCTATCCTGAGTATGCGCTGTGTTGAAAATGAGGGACCTGCTTAAGAGGCCTAACGTTTTAAAATGTTTTTATTTAAAGTTATGACAAAAGTGTTGATAATATTACCAACAAAGGGATTGAAAAAGATACATTGATATTATAAAGGTTTTAGATGACAGCCATTTTTTACATTTCTTAATGAAAACTCCAAAACGTACATTAAAAATGTATGACATTAGGTGGCATTAGTCCTGTTCTAGATAGTAACATTGAGAAAATATCAAGATATGTGTCAATTCATACAGACAATGGCCTAAATAGATGAGCGTTTTTTAATTCATACCTAAGGACTCTTATTGACTCCTAGCTGTCAAAATTACGAATCCTTGATCGTAATTCAATAAAGGATCGGTAACGCGCTTGTGATTCTTCTGGACTTGCAAGTGTCAATAGGTTAACGGAATCTGCATGCCATCAGTCAGGCCGGAAGCTTGTTTGCCACCGTCATTGTATAAAAAAACCCGGACAAGTGCGAGTTGGACTGGCCCACTGAGGGTTTCGTACAGATTTGTAGAAATTGATTACGTACTTTAAAAATAATGATTTAATTAAAAATGTATAATTTTTCGATTTTTTCCTATATTTGTAGAATAAGACGATATTCTTACCTCATAGTTTTAGGTGAACGGAATGTACCCTACGACACACACGACACCAGAGAAATGTGAACGCAACCATAATAATGTGTCAAACAGATACCGTTCTGATGCGTCACAACACAACACGACAGACGCGGCTAACGTACCAAATAGCGTAAAGTAAACCGAAAACTAAGTATCTCCTTCTCTACTTATCGCTCGTTGAGTGCGACAGAGAGAGATAATTATTTCTCGGTTCACGGCAGGCCTTCATCAGGCAACGGCTCCGTAGGCTAAAATCTGTGAACCTATTAATCTGGTAACACTTGAACTAACATTTGCTCCCGCTGGAAGTAAGTCGCAATTTTCGATCGCAAACAATGTAAAGTAAAATGGATAGGTAGCTATCTGCGTTCCGAATCTTAAGTGTAATGTCCTCCATATAGCCTCATATGTACAATTTGTACAAATTTGCATACGCCCTCTATAGCACTAAATCTTAATCTTGCGTAATGTTTACGTTTAACGTTGCGACGTTTCAGTGTATTTAGTATCTTGAATGGAGCTTTAATGTGTATGATGTCAAAGGGAGAAACTTGGTACAGTCGAGTGCGAAAATATGTCCCATGTATGTATGTAAGCTACTCAAAAATATGTCCCATGGATCTTATAAATGTCTACACATTAAAGTTTCGGTACATATTTATGAGAGGATTCATTCGATACTTAAGTATTTTTACACTTGACTGTACCTACGTATATGGAACTAATGTCAAATACATTAGTTCCATAAGTTAATATAACTCGAATCTGGTCCAGTGCGGTGTCCTGGGTTAGGTTTTGGGGGTCGTTCAACTTAATTTTGATAACCAGAAGTTGGTCCTCATGTTTTTATGAAGGAGATCCCAAACAGCTATTAAGGGGGCGTGAGAATTTTTTATTTACCTTATCTTGAAATCTCTAAAGATTTTTTGTCTTATTTGTGTATTCCCGCGTATGGTTTATATGTCCTAATTTCGATAAAGGATTATTTCGATGGTGGCATGATTCAGATTCAGATTCATTTATTCACAATATAAGATTAAAATATAAATTAATATAGCAGTTAAATAATACAATGAGTATGATAAAATTCACCTGAGAGGATCGTCATGAATATATTAATAGGTACTCCAAACACGGATAACAAGGGAATTAAATATCAATTATCTCGTAATGATCGTCAAAGTAAATATTAAAACAAGAATTATATTAAATCAATAATATTAAATTAAATTAAACAATGTCAATTATATTTTATTTCCATGTATTCGCTAATGGAATATACTTAACGGGTTTTCTAATAAAAAGTTTCTCAGTTGACGTTTGAATGTTTCGTCAGATGGTTCAGTTTTTAATTTGGCGGGTCGGCGCTCGTAATAGGTTGGTCCAATTACCCGTGGATTTTAGCTGAGAGTGCCATGCGACGTGGTACTGTCCTAAGTCTCCCGGTGGATCGGATCTGCTTCCCCGTGACTTCAACTCGTTTAAAAGTTTGCAAATTGGTTCTGACAAACATGAGCACCTCAAACAAGTACAGGGAGTAGTGTCACTCTGATACATATTTCTATGATTTTTCGTACATGATATACTAAGACGAATGTGTTTTAATTGAAAACATTTTCTCTAAAATCAAGTAGCTTAATTGGACAATTTTTCAATCAATATTGTTACCATAATCCCAATCTGAGCACTCCATTATTCAACGTGGTCCCGAAGCTCCCGTCTTAATTTTCTAGGTTATTTTTTATGAAAGCCCAGAAAGACCTGTTGGGGCGAAATCGATCCTGAAAAAGTTAGAACATATGATCAGATTGACAAACTATACACAGAAATACAAAAATTGGAAAAACTTTAGGGATTCCAATACATACCCTTTAAATTGACTTCGTTGTAGTCGCTTCAGTATCTTAATGCCACCCATGAAACACTAGGAGTTTTGGATGACCATCCATGGTCTTCTTCATCAGTTCCCGTTCACCAAATGCTACTTTCTGAATGCAAATGCTCGATTTATTACAGAAAATTCTAAAGTCGCTATATATTTCGATTGAATTTTTGAGGAGTTCCCTTAATTCCTCATGGGTCCCATCATCAGAACTAGATTCTGCTAACACCTTAAAGCGTATGCTTTCAAATAAAAAGTCCAACGGTTAATAAGTGACGGAGTTCTGAGGTAATACACAAGTCAGTTAAAAATAAACGTGATGTGATGTGAATTTTAAACATGATTATTCTAGCAAATAAAAGCAGAGAGAGGTACTAAAAAGATTTGGAAACAATGTTACTATCTTGGTACTTTACAAATGTGAGTGTATTTTACGTATTCAACTTAATAGCCTTATTTATAAGCTATAAACGTAAATGGTATCGGTATAATGTAATGGAGGAGTGTATCGTAAAACAATAGGTGGTCGAACCAATCACTTAGCAATAACTCTATTATAGCTATTCAGTTGTCTTGTATTTAACGTCTGGGTGCCCTCAAAGAATAATTGATGACTCGATCGAAGAAAGTGCAATGAAGCCTGCATTGTCTTTTAATGTTTGAGATAAAATAAACACTCATTTACAGGCTTTATCAATTACTTAATAATCTCTTGAAATTTTTCGTCATCAAATACGTACTATTTACAGAAATAAAAGAACATGAGTGCATAGGTACCTACACTATACGAAAATATGAATGTAATGCGTAAATAGTAACCTTAACCGACGCTTCCATATTCGCAAAAGAGGTAGTGGTCATAGTATCCATTAACATAGTCTGGGTATGTCAGAAAAACAAAAGTTGGATATTTTAGAATTTATTCCTACTTTGTTTTTTAAATATTTCATATTTGAGGAAATTGAGTAAAGATAACCAAGTACCGTCCACAAAAAGCTTTTTTGGAAATTTTAAAGCTTAGGTAAACTTTTTTATTAGAGTGACCAACAATATCCGCAATTTAGAGTTAGATTCGGAGTTTCAGAACTTTCGACGTATGTTAGAGCTAACAATTAGAGAAGTAGTAATGCCATTGATATTTTAAAAGCTAAAAAAATATTAGGAAATTATTGTAAAACTCTACATATTTCAAATTCGCTTTGAAACTAGAATAAAAATATTATCAGTAAGGAGCATAAGAATAAAATTACATAAAGAATTATTAATGTTATATTCAGGGCCGAATCTTTATAAACATGTCCTGCCAAATCAAAATGGTTTTGCATTTAGTTATAGACATTTATAGTACTTAGGTAAATATTATTACTATGAAATTGTGTTTTGTGTAACTTGCCATTTTTTATAAGTTATTTAATTTTATATAAATAATAAAAAATGGCCCGTAACTTTAAATATATTCTCCAATTTGATGTCGTCGTTGTAAAACAGCTCCTACATATTAGATGAGATGCAAATTGATGCTACTATATTTTCCCCAGTACTGATATTTTGTACTGAAATATAAACCCTTCATTTTTATTACACTTTTGGATAAGAATAGATGAAGTCAGGGATAAATCTGAATAATGAGTGGACACATGTGTGACGAAGGACACCCTTAGAGGCCTGACATTCACAAATCTTACCGACAGGAGTGCATGTCAGGAGGGCCAGTTTAAGTTTGACCTCCAATTGTAAATATTAGTCTAATTAATTCTTTATTTATATAAACATAACGACATTCGACAGAGGAAGAAAATTAAATTGTTTTTGGAATGTCTTACAGATCAATTTTGAACCGTTAATTGAAACAGGAATCATACATTTACAAAAGTTCATGTCATGTTAAACATATACAAGCGACGAAAGATTAGTCAAATGTGAATGATAGAGGCGGTCCTGATACGTTAGACCTTGAGTGACATATACAGTCAAACAAATACCGGGATTAAGGCCGGCTATCCAACGTAATTCGTTGTGTTCAGATTCGGACGATAATACTGGAGGTCGGTCTAGTGGAATGTTTTGATTTGGTGAACATAAATAAAATATATTTAATAGAGCTTCTCTAAAATAAACAAAAAATAACATGAAAACTTAAACTATTACAAACGTTTTTCAAATGAAAAGGAATTGCAGGCATTGGTTACGATTTGTCCCAAAACCGAAGCTTATGTTTAGATTTTAGAAATGTTTCCATCTTTTTTTATCGAAATCAAATGTTTTATCATCACTACATAGTATAAAACAAAGTTTCTTTCTCTGTCCCTATATCCCTATATCCCTATGTATGCTTAAATCTTTAAAACTACGCAACGGATTTTGATGCGGTTTTTTTTAATAGATAGAGTGATTGAAGAGGAAGGTTTATATGTATAATAACATCCATTAAATAGTGAACCCGTGCGAAGCCGGGGCGGGTCGCTAGTATTCAATAAAATAATAATGGTCCTAAACACTACTCAAAACAGAATAATATTCCAAGAAAATCATGAAAAACATTAGGGGACAAATTCCATATGGACATTGGACATCCATGTATCTTAACGGACAAAGTAAAGAGGATCCTCGGTCCGGATCGTTCTTAGCTCTTTGGCCATTCAGCGTGGCAACGCCGCCGGGGTTGTGGGAACTTTCGAGCCATCTACGATCCGGGGCGGTCCATTATGTTAAGTTAATTTGACGAAGCATGTTGCGGATTTCATTTTTGGGTTAATAGTACATTAGTTGGTTAATTAATAAATAAATGAATTATTTAAAGTAAAGAGGAAATGACAATAGACATAAATTTGCGTAGTACTGTTAGATTTAAATATTTCTGACCGAGTTAAAATCTCTATATATTTGATTATATAGTTGTTTTCGGACCTGCTCACAAAATTTCACGAGAATCGTTTGCGAAATGTGACTTGTAGACCAGAACAAACGGAAATCCAGAATCTGGACATACGAAAGCATTTTTGTATGTCGAAGCTGAAGCAGAGACCTTCGTTTCACTCGGTCAATAAGACGATATTACTTGTCAAATTTCATAGTTCTAGGTGAGCGCAAAGTAGGTACCCTATAAATGTTATTCCCTTGAGTGTCGCAATATACGTTTTTTGCGGTATAAACGGTCGTATCTTATTTTTACGTTAACATAGATATTTTTACTAAGCCTCAAGCGACTGTAGACCTGAGTATATAATTTTAATTTCAACTCGATATCTCCACGTGTTCCTGGGATAAAGGGTCTTGACAGACAGACGGACGGACTACAATGTGAGGGTGTGTGTGGGGAGGTGTGTGGGTGTGTGTACCTATAAGGGTTCCGTTTTTTCCTTTTAAGGTACGTAACCGTAAATTGAATTCATAGTCTGGAAATTAAGGCCCAAAAATTACCCAGAGGCATTGTGCCAAAGACACTGGCAGCATTTCCTCTCTGAATAGCCAAACTAATTCGTTGACCGAGGTAGCTACCAGCTCTTTTGTATTTGCAAGTTTTAGCGCCTTTGGCCGCATCCGCTGCGGCCGCCGCCCTTGTGGAGGTTTGGTGGAGATGCGACGGGGCTAGTGTATCTATGGATGTAGCATCCTACGCCATCGTCCCATACTATACCGAATCAAGGCCTTTTTTGATTTGACATGAATAATTATTTACTTCAATCATCACACAACCAGAATAAAATAATATAGAAAACAATGAACGTCAGTTTGCATTTCAAATGCAATATACTTAATTAGTTATAAAATGTCATTGCACTTTAGAATAATGTGCCTAGGTATTTTAGCCTTGTTACAATTGTAACATCACTATCTTTGATCACCTAAAAATCGTTTTCAGGAATATAAATAGTTTATAGATACATAATAAGTTTTGTTACATAGTCGTTTCAATGAGTCACAGAATAGTGGATTATATTACAAGGGAGAAAAATGCAATATTAAATTTCATCGAGGGCTAGCGTGTTGAATTCCGAACGAATCGAAGGATTTCAGAATAGACGGACGTAATGAGGGATTGAAACCGCCACGCCCGTGTTGGAAGTAATTTTGCTGCCGTGTAATACGAGTAATTCATTGTTCTTTTCACTTCTACTATGAGAAAAACTATTCATCTAAATAAGTAAGTAAAAGATCAATACCTACTAGATCAATACTTACTAGATCAAACCATTTATTTGAGAGACATAAAAAATTACGTGAAATAAACAAAAAGAAAAAAAATGAATTTCGATTAAAGATACATCTATACTATACCTGTATAGATTGTTGTGTTGTTTAGATGCATAACTAAACCAGTCGCCAGCGCGGGGGCGCCCGCCCGCACGCGCTGTCGGCCTGCGACCACAGGCACACAGGGAGTAAAACTCTTTTTTGCGCGCCTGTCAGCAGGGCAGAAATGATAGATACAAAAAATATATTAAAAGTGAGCAAAAACGAGATTTGCTTCCTACAAACGGGTTAGAAAAGCATTTTTTTCGATTAGAAGTTATTGCCTATACCTACACCTTTTTTTTATACAACGCCGGTGGCAAGCAAGCTTACGGTCCAACTGATGGTAAGCGGCCACCGCAGCCTATAGACGCCCGCAACTCCAAAGGAGTCACGTACGCGTTGCTGAACCTTTATAAAATTTGAGGATGCACTGTGTTTACAACAGAAGGGACAAATTTAGGTCCCTCACCCCCAACACAGTGCATCGGCGGGAGCTCTGGCAACCTTCCTCACCTCCAGGAACACAACACTACACTTACCAAACTTACTTTACTTTTCTTA
Organism: Epiblema foenella; assembly: GCA_963556455.1. Lineage (NCBI taxonomy): Eukaryota > Metazoa > Arthropoda > Insecta > Lepidoptera > Tortricidae > Epiblema > Epiblema foenella. The sequence continues at coordinate 6,655,957 of OY747113.1, read as the reverse complement.
CCAAAATCGTACTTTGACAAGGCACGATTTTATTCACTAGGTTTCAGTTACAATAATTTTGAATTGGATACAAAAACTTTTAAAAAACTATGGAATGGTTCAAATAGAGAATTTTATGCTCCAATTAACATTTTCTTTCATAAAACCTTTTCTTGCTACTTATAAACACAAGAAAAAAAAATTGTAATCATATAAATCCAGCACACTTTCTCAGATATTTTTCTTTCAGTTATTTCTTTATCTTGATTAAATATCTGTATATTATGTCGTTCCTAGCAAGAGGAGGAAAGGTTCCCCCGCTCATACATGTACGATATTATTGTCATGTTCTAAATGAAATTTCTCGATTCTCGTTATAATAGCGTGGGCGCTAAAAGCTACAAAGCTTCTTTTCCTGGGTAAAAATAACAATTTCCGTCTCAAGTCCAAGTAGGCTGATATATTTTTATATTTTTTTTCCTATTTTATTGAATTCTGTAACAAAATATAATTAATTACGTTAAACCTAACTTAATTTAACTTAAATATAAGTAGTACTCATTCTTCAAATGACTGTTTAAATGTTTACATCTTGAAATACCCACTATAAGTACTGATCCAACATTTATAAATAATTAGTGTTCCTGTGTGAGCAGACACGTAGGCAGAACTAATCACTTAATGTAGGCTTATAAGTGTCTGTCTTGTTTGCAATTACTTAGTTTGGTACAATTAGGCCGGATCTTATAAAGATCCGTTTGACCAAATGTCAGATCAAATTTCAGTAACTCAGTACATTTTTTGACATAACAAACCGACATAAGGTCGAACGGATCTTTATAAAACCGAGCCTTAGAGTAAAAATATAACAGACAGTACATGGGTAACGTCATTATATATTCCCTACTGAATTATTATTAAGTAAGAAACTACATTGAGAATAATCCCTGAAGGGATGTTATGTTATGGGTTTACAGATTTTGTCAGTAAACAAGTAACCTAAAATGTGTCTGATACTTACCAACTTAAAATAAATAAAATAAAAACAAGTTAACCTAAACAGACTTACTTATTAAAAAAACCTAATCTACTAAACCCAAGGCTGGCAGGTACCTTTGCCAACGGATCGCCATTGCGATCCAAAGGGGTAATGCGGCTGGCGTCCTGGGGTCCATGCCGCGGGAGGGAGAGCTGGACGCTGTTTTCTTTTTATAATTATACTTTTTGTCTCTTTATTATATTTATTTTTAATTTAGTTGTATTATGTTCTTTAATTGTATTTCATCAACCATGTAATTAATTATTCTATGCGAATAAAGTAGTAAAATTTAGTAAATTAATTCTAAACCCAGTCGGTAACGTTTCCAAGATGCAGGCCGCATTGTCACGTTGGATAGCAAGTGCAAGATAAAGGCCAGAATTCTGGTCACAAGTTGCGTCGACCAGACGCCCAGAGATATCTTTAAAAATTTTATGGGCCCACATAAATATGTACCCACTATCGAGGGTATTAAGCAAGTTATATTCAGGGGAAGTCAATCTGAATACTTACTGGTTTGGCTTTTGTTTTAATGTTTATTTGGGCAAACAACGGTACAAATAATACTTAAAATTATAACTTACACTAGATAAATCGACCAGTAAAGCTGCCACTATTATGTAATACATCGAAATTATTGACATACTTAATCGTGATGGTAACCAAAAACAACACATTAGACTTATTTCAAGACTTTGAGGACATTAAACATGCAAGAAATGAATAAACTTAAACTAGATTAGGTAATTTTTTTTTAGTCGAAACACTACTTTTCAAATCTTATTTTTTTTTAAGTTGCAGAGCAGTCAGTCTACGTCTATAAGCAGATATTTTATCAGAAATCATGTTTACCTGTAATGTATTATTTTAAGATTGTATGATTTTTGCTCCGGATTTAATATTTATGTTATTTTGTCAAACCTCTTGTATTTACGGAAGAGCGGAATTTCCTGACACAAGCTTACTTTATGCTTAAAAGGAGATTCCAACCTTATGTATCTAAACCTGTAAAAGACACAATAAATATTTATTATTATTTATTATTATTATTTGTATCTCTCCTTTGGGATATCACGGCACAATGTCCGGTCCTTTTGGAAGGCGTTCATGGGGATACAGATCCAACACGAAGAGGCCCCTTTGAGATACGATAATGTATTGGGATGTGTACACCTAGCGGGTACTATCTCTACCATGCACTATTGAGGAGATACAGCCAGAGACAGCACCCGCTACGTGCAAGGGCTATTGCGAAAAGAAGGGAAACTACACCGGTTTTATGGGAAGGAACTCGAGGGACTGGTTGCTGGGATATTGATGAGACAACGGGACGCCTGCCATATAAAATGTCTCATCACTGTACTTGAGGCAGACGGTGACTCGCCGCTCACTAGGTGGGCCGCCCTATTAGAAGCTACCAGATGGCAGCGAGGGTAGCAACACTGGTGTAAGCAGCTCAGGGTGTAGAGAGGTGCGGCTCCGATTTCACCATCGCGGGGTTTACCCCCGTGAGCGGGTTTCCTCGCTATTACGCCATTACGTGCAATACACTTCCACCCTGCGAGCATATAGCTCTGGCACCCCACTCTAACCGGCCGGTTAAGGCAAGCCAGAGGTGAGAGTCCTGCGGCCCCTGATGGGGTCCACTCCGCCGGCCAATAAAGGCAAGCGGAGAGAGGGGCCTGACCGACTCTCGGAGGCAAGGGACCCAAGGGACGCCACTTCCCATTCAGCTGAATGGGTCGCCACAAGCTGCCCTGGGGGTTTATTATTATTTGTATGTCTTTCCCGTTCACGGGACAATGGTATCCCGGACCTTTGGGAGGCGTGCGCGGAGCCGAAGTACCGAGGCACCGAAGTACCAAACGAGTACCACATAGCCAACACGTAGAGGCCCTTTTGACACTTTAATGAAATGCAAGGGATACACCGAGCGGATACTGTCCCTGCCCGTGTCATGGGACGCACACAGAGACAGCACCCGCCAGGGTGTACAGGGACTATTTCTGGTTGATGGAGCCTAAATGAACTGGGTTATTGGGTGAAAATGATGAATTAATGGCTGGGCTATTGCGTGAGACAACGGACGCCTGCCTAATAAAACTGTCTCAGATATTTATTTCCGGCAGACGGTGACTCGCTCTCTGCTAGATGGGCCCCCATAAAATAGCGACATTATAAAATGGCCTAAGGGCAACACCGGTCAGAGAGCTGGGGGTGGAGAGGTGGCACTGGACTTTAAACATATAGCCAACTCGCCACTTAGGTGACCACATCCACCCTCGAGCATCAGCTCTTGCGACTCCACTCTGGACTGCCGGTTAAGGCAAGCCAGAGGCGGGGAGGCCTGTCCCACCAACCACACAGGCCACCCCCAGGAGCACTCAGGTACGTAGGGCCGCTACTCCCTAACAGCTCGCCACAAGCCGCCTTACGTTGACTGATTGCACTGGAAAACCAGTGGGCGATGGGGTCGTTATTATTATTACTATTACCTGTACCGTGCTTGTTTAATATGACTGGATTATATTAGCTACTGTAAAATAGCCTTTATAAAAATGACTTAGTAAGGAGCATTCATAGCTTAGCGGCGCTCACGTACGGTGTGCGATATGCGATGTTAGGCAACGTTGGCCAGGGTCAAATGTTGTATGGGCGACTGCTTTGAGTAGTTATTAACTGAGCGCTCCCGTGATTTGGCATGCGAAGCTGTTGATCGCAGCTGCTGTCTATTCAAGTAGAAACACCAAAAGTGTATTTTTTTGTACAATAGACTTTTTACCTACCTCTCAATCACGAAAAAATACGGATTTTTGTATCTAGCAGTTATTTGGATATCTTGTATAGGTCAAGATTTACACAACGACATGTGCTCGTAATTTTGGGAACTTGCTTCTTTTTTAACAACTTAACTTGAGTAGAGGTCGATATGTTACATTAGCAAGAACATGGCAACAATTTTAATTAAAATGCGAAGATGCCAGCCAACCGATGGTACGACGAGTACGAGCCCATTTTCTGCAATATGAAAATTGCATACAAGTTATGCAACATTTTTCAAAAAAATGTTTTAAGTTCTTCATGCTATGGATTTGGATTATGGACGAGACTTCAGCTAGTGACGATGTGAGTCTTGTATGTGGCCCCACATTGAAACATCACTACATAGTATAAAACAAAGTCGCTTTCTCTGTTCCTATATCCCTATATCCTTATGTATGCTTAAATCTTTAAAACTACGCAACGGATTTTGATGCGGTTTTTTTTTAATAGATAGTGATTGAAGAGGAAGGTTTATATGTATAATAACATCCATTAAATAGTGCACCCGTGCAAAGCCGGGGCGGGTCGCTAGTATTAAATAAAAGAAGGTAGCACCCCCGCTGTCACCGCCCACGTCGAGCTACCGGGTAGCTCTGTCCGCTCGGCTGTGCTAAATGTACCACCATCGGGACAAGTACTCATGATTAAGGTCTGCAAACCGGTTTGAAACATTTCAAGGGATATTTGACCTTAAAGACCCAAAAGGGTCGTGTATGTCATTACATTTTTATATTAAGGTCTAAATTTACGGCAGTTTTCTTAAAATAACCATAAGTGAAATAATCGGACTAAATAAATAAAACACAAATACCCAGCTATGGTTTTTAAGCTTTCAGACCATTAGGAAAAGTCAACATAAGGGCATACTTATTTTCTGTCGTAAGCAAGGAGCCTTTATAGTTTCGATATGTCCGTCCGTGCGTCCGTCCGCGATTTAGCTCAGTAACCGTTAGTACTAGAATGCTGTAATTTAGCATGAGTATACATATTAATTACGCCGACAATAATATACGGTAGAATAAAAGCTAGAGACTTTTTTAGGGTACATAACATAGGAGTGCATATTTTTTCTTCCAAACCCCATTGCTTGTAGTATCGTTGGCCAGCTCGTTCAAAAATATTGTAGGGTTTCTAAAACCTTTTATTTTAATTTCACGGTGAAGTGCCATCCCACTATAAAAGGAACTCAGTTTTTGTTACAAACATGATTTTTAGACGTGTGTATGTAATAGAAACTCTTATTGTATTAAGTAACACAGCTTGCTTAATAAAGTTTGAGTAATAGCAATTCGCAACTGTTTACAACCCGTACCAGCAATAATCTCCATAATTGATTGATTGATTTATTTATTTATTTCACAATATACAATGTCATTTAAAATTACACATAGTCTATTTTGAGGAATTTATATTGTGAGCGTCAGTTTTGAAACATGTACGAATTAGGTAGATACATTAAAATTACAATAAAAAATAAATATTTATCAATACATGTCAATGAAATACAAAATTAAGATTTGTCAATAATTTTAAATATCACCTTACGGGTCGTCAATAATATAAAAAATACATGTCAATAAAAAATAGAATACATTAAATCTAACTAGTTATGTCATAATACTCATTTATAGAATAAAGTGGATTTTCCAATAAAAAGTTTCTCAGGCGACTTTTCAATTTTTCGTCACTAGTTTCATCAACGTGGGAGTAAAGGCTATTAATATAGCCAAATTCTGAATAATATTCACTTTAGATCTTTAGTAACTCTTTAAACTTTGTGAAAGTTGTATTAATTTGAATTTCATACCACAGTATTACTAAGCTATTACCCAGACTTTAAGAAAGCGTTTAAGAATGTGCCCAATTTGCTTGAATAACAGCTGGATAGACATTTACTCAAACTTTGTTCAACCTGACTGTGTTACTTGGGAAAACTATCAAAAGTAAGTAGACATTGCGAGTTAACGAGTAATAGCCGAACTTTAGAAATAATATACTTACAAAAGCAAACGTTTACATAATTTCTATTGATTACTTACATAATGTCATTACTTATGTCAAAAACATAGTAGGTATAAGTTTGCGAACTTTTAAGTCCAGATAATGTAACGGGTGGACAACTACGGAACCCTACGTTGCGCACGGCCTCACACGCACTTGGTCGATTTTTCTAGACTGAGATAGCAACCACGCAATAATTCTGACTGATGGCAGTACTAAAATATATACTAGTGTAATTGATTGTCATCTGTACGACTTTGGCGATAATACTACGGATCAAAACGAATAAGTACTGGTTCGTCGTAGGCAGAATATCGCCTTTAAACATTTTCAACTTAAGGGTCCTTATCAGTAAAAAAATGCTCATATATTTAGGCCATTTTCTGTTTAAATTGACACGAATCTTGACATTTTCTAAATGTTATTATCTAGAACAGGATTATTGCGACCTTATGTCATAAACTTTAAATGTATATATTGGATTTTTCATTAAGAAATTTCGTTTCAAACATCACTCCAAATCGACAATTTTCAAGCTAAAAACTTATTTTTTCCGCTTAAATTCTACTACACACAATAAAATCAAGAAATGTCTATGTTACTATCTAAAACTTTAATAAAATTATCGTAGCCGTTAATGACCTTATTGGTATCATCAACACTTTTGTCATAATTTGAAATCAAAATATTTTAAAACTTATAAGGCCTCTTAATAGGGTCGAGATCCTAATAACCCTCAATCTAAAAACGGGTCAGTTTAGTAACAAGATGAGAGTAAAGGTTCGTAAAAGTCAGGTATATTTTAAATCGATATTACGAAGCTAGTTAAAAAATATAATACAATTTTATAACTAGTACAAATAAATAGGAAAATATACAGAGAAATTAAAGTTATTTTAAAACAATCAATAATTTATCTGTATAATTGAGAGGAATAGGAGAGCGTAATTGAGGGATATAAACCTTTAAGATGTCTTTATTATATTCTGCAGGAAAATAGGAAGAATGGAAGAAGCTGATGTGGGAATGCCGCCGGGATAGCAACCTTAAGCTCCGGGAATTGGACTGCATGATCCTAACTTGCGATCGAGAGCCCGCCTGCTTTTGCTCGGGCGACCTTACACAACATCTACATCTACATTGCTATAACATTGCTATTTAAGTATTAACATTTTGAAAGTCACTAGCTTTCTTATAAAATAGGGTTGAAACTTGCTGTTTTTTAAATTGAGGCTTAGAAGCGTAATACTCGAAAATGATCAAGAATATTAACATTGTTTATGGAATATTAAAATAGTAAGATAATACTTTGTTTTGATACTGGTCTAAAGTTTAATTTTGGGTTTCTCTAAAGTTTGTGGTATGTATGTTTATTATATGTGTTTTAATTTCATTTTTAGGGTTCCGTAGCCAAAATGGCAAAAACGGAACCCTTATAGATTCGTCATGTCCGTCCGTCCGTCCGTATGTCACAGCCGATTTATTCGGAGACTATAAGCACTACAATTATGAAATTTGGTAGGAAGGTGTCTTCTATGAACCGCTACATAAAAGTGATGCGAAATTACAAAAAAATATAAAATTTGGCGGGGGGGGGGGCAACCCATACAAGTAACCTGTGGATGAAAAAAAAATTTCAACGCACATAGTCATAGGTGTGGGATATCGATGGATAGGCCTTTAAAAATAATATGAAGGTTTCTAAAAAACTTGTCGATTTAAGTCAACCGTTGGTGAGATATTAGAGCTGTCAAAGTTATAGAAAGTGTGCCCCCTTCTAATTTCCAAACTATAAAGTTTAAAATTCTGAAAAAAATTGAGGTCGCATTAGTAAATACTTTCAACGATTTTTAGTTTGAACAAAATAAAATCAGAAATCAGAAATCAGAAATATTTATTCGTGCAAATAAAAAACACAAGAAGAACAAGAAAATAAATAAAAACAGAAGAAGCAGGTATTGCACGAAATGGTTGTGTCTCAGCGTAATGCTGGCGCGATTACCAGCGCTGATCTTCCGACAGAACCATATAGGTTTTACGGTTTTTGAGTTTTCGCTTAAAAACTGTCTCGCCCAAACAAAAGGTCGTAAGTGCCGTGAGTTCCCTATGAAGATACGACTTTTTTAGATTCAATGTATTGGATAGTGATTTTAAATGTGAAATGTGGACTAGTAGGTGTTGGTACGGAACCCTTTCATTGTGCGTGGTCCGACACACACTTGGCCGGTTTTATTATAATTTAGTTTTACTTATATATTCCAGTACCTAGTTTTTGTTTTTTGCACCACACACTGAATATGTGAGTTTAGTTCTCTCCGCTGCCCAAAGGTTGTCTGGAAGAGATCGCTCTTTAGCGATAAGACCGCCTATTGTCTACCTCTGCTTATATACCGCTATGTTATGTTTCTGACCTGCTTTGTATTTTTATTGAGGTGTGCAATAAAGAGTATTTGTAATGTATTGTATTGTAGTCTATTATTTGACGAAAATTCCCTGTTTGCAGTAAAGTCCCTCGTTATAACATGTTCCCATCCTGCATACTGAATAGGGTGTTAAACAAAGGTATAGTTCAATTGTTTTTACATTACTAACAAAAACTCTTACGAAAGTACTCGGAAAACATCAATCTTTAATTTCTGGGGTTACTAATCCCAAGATTTGGCTCAGCCACTAGTTCTTGTTCTTACAGAAGGGACTGCTATCTGACCTTCCAAAGGAAACTATAGATACTATTGGGATTAGGTTTAGGTTTAAAGACATTTATTCTCATATAAGATCTACAATCACTTCCATGAGAACATGGTTATAGACAAATGCATGTATTCGACTTGTTTGTTGTCACCGCAAGAATGCAAAATCATATTTAAGGTAGACAACACATACAGTAGTATAAAGTAATAAAAAAATTAAAACAATAGTAATAACAGGAATTAAGTCATGCAAAATATTGAAACAATACAGGTAGGTAGTGTACTAATTATAGACAAGCTTATTCACCCATTCAGATCCATTCATATTCTCGAAGAAAATCTTTAAAATCCGTGTGTCCAGGTCTATATATTACGCCTACCTCGAGAGAATATTTGGGGGAATATTCGAGGGATTAGGCTTGTCAAGTGAGTGTTAGAAGGTTTCCGCCCGAACTTGGATTAACGACTGCTATCATAGATAGCAGCCGGGATAGACGGCTTAACCTGCCTTCCAAAGCACGGGAGCTCTCAGTTAATAACCATTTAAAGCGGTGAAACATCCAACAGTTGACCTCGGCCGACGTTACCTCACATATCGAACACGGTACGCGGGCCACGAATGGTTCTCTGTTGTTCTCGTTAATTAATCGATGTTAATTAGCATCCTTTCGAAGGTAACTTTTGCGGTTTCTTCTATATGTATATTAATCGAGTTATAGGTACCTTTACGGGAAAATATGACTAAATAAACCAAGTTACCGACTCAAGGTAACTTGATTGACGGTTCTGTCGTTGGGAATTTTTGTGATAGAGAGAGAAACTCGGCTTCGAGTAAATTGCATGAGAATCAAATTTGAGGGGTGAGGAAGATTAATGGTACAATATTTGATATATCAATTCCATATCATTTTATTCCCACGGGTTATAATAGATAATACAAAAAACCGGCGCAATTTAGGTTTATGTAGTCATCCACCCATTACTTTATGCGGACAGTATATCTACCTGTTTAATATGTGTCTGACAAAGTTTACCAACTAATACCTGTTTACTATCTGTCTGAGACTTCAAAGCTTAGTAACACGCAAACGGATTACTAAATCAAACATTGGTTTTAACAACCCCACAATATTTAACGAGTTATCCAATAATGCGGTGTTGAAAAAAAATTGCACCCCTATTTTACGACACCATAAAAAAATATTTATGATTTTGGTTTACCACTTTGTTGGCGTAATTGATATGTATAATTACAGCTTTCTATAACGAACGGTTACTGGGCTAAGGCACGGACGGACAGACGGACAGATAGACAGAGAGACATGGCGAAACTATAAGGGTTCCCTGTTTACTACGGAACCTTAAAATTGATAGCAACATTCAGTAGCTCTCGCTCAAGCGTGGCTGGCCAGGATTGGTTAGTTTCGATTTAATTGCTCGGAGGAATTGTTCGGAATGATCCCTGCCGCATATTTTCGTCGTCGTCCTACGCGTCAGCATTTCCATCCTCACCGCTTAGATGGTTGGCAGTCCAAAACTGTGCGTTTCTCAAGAAATTTCCTGCCTCGCACAACCAAACTACGGAATGAACTGTCGCCTGCGGTATTTCCGGACCGATATGACCATCAAACCTCCAAGAAAAGAGCGTATTCCCTTCTGAAAGGCCGGCAGCGCACTTGCGACTCCTCTGGTGTTGCAGGTGTCTATGGGCGACGGTAATTGCTTACCATCAGGCGATCCGTCTGCTCGTTTGCCTCCAATAACATAAAAAAATAAAATAAATAGATTTTAACTGAGCAGATTTATTTAGCTACTTCAATCAGGTTTTGAAAGTCTCTTTACTGTATCAAAATAAAGACGCGTAAATTCAGAAGCTTTTATAACTAAACTACGAATAATAACCCGCAACGAAGGCTTCGTTAGACCAAATTAGAAGCACGCTAGTCATCCACCCATTACTTTATGCGGACAGTATATCTACCTGTTTAATATGTGTCTGACAAAGTTTACCAACTAATACCTGTTTACTATCTGTCTGAGACTTCAAAGCTTAGTAACACGCAAACGGATTACTAAATCAAACATTGGTTTTAACAACCCCACAATATTTAACGAGTTATCCAATAATGCGGTGTTGAAAAAAAATTGCACCCCTATTTTACGACACCATAAAAAAATATTTATGATTTTGGTTTACCACTTTGTTGGCGTAATTGATATGTATAATTACAGCTTTCTATAACGAACGGTTACTGGGCTAAGGCACGGACGGACAGACGGACAGATAGACAGAGAGACATGGCGAAACTATAAGGGTTCCCTGTTTACTACGGAACCTTAAAATTGATAGCAACATTCAGTAGCTCTCGCTCAAGCGTGGCTGGCCAGGATTGGTTAGTTTCGATTTAATTGCTCGGAGGAATTGTTCGGAATGATCCCTGCCGCATATTTTCGTCGTCGTCCTACGCGTCAGCATTTCCATCCTCACCGCTTAGATGGTTGGCAGTCCAAAACTGTGCGTTTCTCAAGAAATTTCCTGCCTCGCACAACCAAACTACGGAATGAACTGTCGCCTGCGGTATTTCCGGACCGATATGACCATCAAACCTCCAAGAAAAGAGCGTATTCCCTTCTGAAAGGCCGGCAGCGCACTTGCGACTCCTCTGGTGTTGCAGGTGTCTATGGGCGACGGTAATTGCTTACCATCAGGCGATCCGTCTGCTCGTTTGCCTCCAATAACATAAAAAAATAAAATAAATAGATTTTAACTGAGCAGATTTATTTAGCTACTTCAATCAGGTTTTGAAAGTCTCTTTACTGTATCAAAATAAAGACGCGTAAATTCAGAAGCTTTTATAACTAAACTACGAATAATAACCCGCAACGAAGGCTTCGTTAGACCAAATTAGAAGCACGCTTCATTCAATGTAAACTAATGATGTGAACAGTAACAAGGTCTCGCTAAACTTAAACACGTATCACGTCTAGTTAAAATCCCACATCTTAGCCGACTCAAACGTCAGCATGACACTGGCAGTTCCTCTTGCAACTTCGGCTAAACTCTCACACACCACTGGGGTGTTAATTCACCCGAGCGCTGCTGAAACCGCCCGACAGGTACAGAGCATTGTTCCACTAGGATATGTAAACACGGGACTATGTAGATGACGGCGTTGACGAACAAACGGGATAAGGGATGAGAACGGGATAGCATGATTCGGTGTTTTCTACTTTTGTTTGATTGAGGCCCTTGTTTACGTATATTATGTAGATACTATTGGAGTGGAAACGTGGACAATACTGGCCCGAGAAAGACAGCGGATCGATGCATTCGAGATGTGGTGCTGGACGCGAATGCTGCGGATACCGGACTGCAAAACGCACTAATTCATCGATCATAACCCAGCATCGAATAAAGACTCGCTTATCTATCATGTGCCAACAATGTATTCTTGCGTATTTTGGCCACCCAATGCGCAGAGGTGCTGAGAACTTAGAGTAAAGCTGATTGTGGTTGGGAATAACGAAGGTACGATCGCGAGGCAGTTCACCAACAAGATGGATTGATCAAGTGAAAGACTCATCGTACTCCAAAATCTACAAGGTTGTAAGAGACGCGCTGGACAGAAACGGGTAGAGGCAGATTATCCACTCTTGATGCAACCCTGAGCCTCACCACGATCCTCAGACACGAGGAACCGACCAGAGTGAGAGAGAGAGTAGATACTATTATTCTGTGACACTAGTAGCGTTACCATAGTAAATCGCCACCGTAATCTGCTGCTTTAGATTCTGTCTGGAACGAGGATCCTTCGTCGCCTTTGTTTTATTTGGCGATTAGACCGCCTGTTGGCTTACCTCTGTCTCCCCGTATCTTAATCTTTTGTTCGTGCTGTATTTATGAGTGGTGTACAGTAAATAGTATTTGCAATGTATTGTCTCTAATAAATGCGTAGCCTCTCTTTACATTTCAACGACACAGACAAGGCCAGCCATTCCTTTGGAGTTCACTCCTTTTATACGGCATTAAGATACTTTCTAAAGGAAATATTTTTCTATCGTGCAATGAAAATCAAGGAAATAAAATAAGATCAATAATTTGCCCAGACGGACTGCGTTTCACCTAAACCTTTGCTATAAGGGTCATTGTCAGATTTAGGTTCGTGTCTTTTCGGTGGACATATCGAAAGTTAAGGGCCACAAACCTTAATTCTGGATTGATCTAGTAACCCGCACAAACGGTGTTTCCGTAAATGTAAATCCATGTAATAAAAACATAACTTACATGTACATAAGCCGTTAACTATTGACCACCGGGTGGACAACTTTTGTTTTTACAACTGACAATGACCAATAAGTTAAAAGTCCCAATGCTCAACACTGACCCATTACATGACACTTTCAAATTATGACATAGGGGGGATATAGGACAGAATAATATATGTCATTTATTGGTTTACCTAGTAGTTATTATACTACTCGAACTACTACTAGTAGGTACCTACTAATTTTATATTTATGTTTCATCATAAATATAAAAGAATATTTGTTTCTTAATGCACATATTATAATTTATAAATAAAATAATGCAATTCATGAAGAAAATGGCATTTTGAATGCATTGTGAATGAGAAGCAAGATATATGTACAGTTAGCTGCAGAGAAATCTGAACCCCTACATACAAACTTGTAGGGGGGGTCACGTTACTCTGCAACTGGCTGTACATGCTTAAATTCAAAAGGAGTCTCCGGAAACTTACATTGAGCTAAGACGAGTGGAAAAGGCAAAACTCTTTGCCCTTGGAGCTAATTTCATAGTTACGTTTCACATTCCATTTTTATATCAATTATGTTTCGCGTAAAAATCCACGAGCCTTAGCCGAGTGGCTAGCGACCCTGCCTGCGAAGCTGGCGGTTCCCGGCAAGGGCAAATATTTGTGTGAGCATGAATATTAGTTTCTGAGTCTTTGATTTTTCTACGTATTTAAGTTTTTATATCTATTAAATATATCGTTGTCTAGTACCCATAGCACAAAACATAAGCATTCTTGAGCTTAATGTGGGACTAGTTCGATTTGTGTAAGATTGTCCCGTCATATTTATTTATTTACGGTAATCTAGTGATTCAAAAATGCGGCTCTGCAGTGAAACGGCGGCCGTGGGTCGAATTACGGATCGTACTTACGAGAATTTTTGAACCAATATACAGAATATGATTTAATATTTACCGTTAGCTTTTCGATGAAGGAAATCATCGAAATGAAACCTAAGCGAATTAATTCAAGGTATATATAACCCAACCAGTACTTACTGGGCCAGCGTGCCATTTCCCAATCATTTATGATAGGAGGCTTGTGCCCAGCTGTGGGACGTATCATAGGCTAATGATGATGATGTTTTTACTTGTTCTTTATGATTTCGGAAGGAGTGTCATTATATAACAGGGCGACAACATAGTGAAAGTGTCGCGAGTAATAACGCCCATCCGTCCAAACTCTAGATATAAGTAAAAAAACTTAAGGGGACCCCTTGATTGGGTCAGCCACGCCCCCCGTGAAAGAGGTGCACGCGCACGACAAAACAGGATGAAACACTGTTCGGGAATAGTTTTTTTAGACAAATCTTGATAAATATCTGACTGTGTGCAGTTTTATTAAATTTCCTCTTGACAGAGTTTAGATAAGGTAAAATACCATCATTTTAAATTAGTTGTGTCGTTTAATAACGCGTTGTTTTAGTAGGCTGAGTAAAAAAAGGAAAAAAAGACAATTTTTTTTCTATCAAGAGAATTTTAAGCAATCATGTTTCGGCTATACTCAGAAACACAGTCATATAGTCAAGAATCACATATATGACAATCAATCCTTACTCTTTCCTCGTCTGGGCAGAACAGCGTTTCAAAGAACGCTATATTTCTCGTTGCACGTCATTAAGTAAGCCCGCCCCCTATATAGTTGTGATCTATTCGAATAGACATTACATATTTAAAATTTGCAACACAAACAAAACAAACGCCTATTCGAACAGTCCACAACTACATGCAAGATGGGAATTACTGTTGACAGCAGAAGGAACACATTTGGGTCCCTCGCTCTCAACACAGTGCATCCTCGGGAGCTCTGGCAACCTTGCTCACCTCCAGGATCACAACACTACATACTTGTTTACTAAATAATGTTATTATAGCTGTGGTCTTCTGCAAGGCGGAGGTACTCCCCAGTTGGGCTGCTACAAATTCGAGCAAGATGACATTTTGCTGTGCCCTACCTCTCTTAAAAATTCAGTTAATTTAAGTTGCTTTTCGAGTGACAAAACTGAAAAAAGGGGAAGCCTTTACTCATCAGCGGGACGCTACGCAGGCTTCCAATAATAATTTCAACTATACGTGGGGAAAAGCGTTACTTTTTGATCACAGTTAATATTATTTCCGTTCCAAAAAAATCACTGTGAAATATCAACGTGATTTTGTCACACCGGATATTTTGTATAAGGCGACATTTACGTTTCACCGTTCCCGGCGCTGTTACTGATTTCTGTAAAATAAGTAACAACTGATGTTGCTCTGTGACTAGTGTGACTGCTACGTCTACTCCTACGTCACAATATACATCGCTTAGACAATGGAGGCGTTTAATAATACATACATTGCTGGTTTTCCTTGATTCGGTTTTAAGGACTTAAGTCCAGCTCCAGATGCAGTCGGATTCTAAACTCACAAATAAATGAAACTAGTATGTACTGTTAATGCAGTTACTTACTTACTTACTTTATAGCCTATTGGCTGTCCCACTGCTGGGCAAAGGCCTCTCCCCATGTTTTCCAGGTCTCCCTATTGAGCGCTTCTTCCTCCCAATTCTTGGCAAATGCATCCAGATCCTCCCGCCATCTCCGTCTGGGCCTGCCCCGTCTGCGTCGTCCGTCATGTGGCACCCACTTGGTGGCTACATTAGCCCACCTATCTGGATGCATGCGACAGACGTGGCCGGTCCAGTCCCACTTGAGCCTGGCAGTTTTTTTACCTACGTCAGCAATGCGTGTTTTAGAGCGCAGTGTAGTGTTTCGGACACGATCCGTCCTTTTGACACCCAAAATGCTGCGCTCCATAGCGCGCTGGCAAACCTTCAATTTGGATTTCTGGATCTCAGTTAACGACCATGTTTGTGCACCGTAGGTTAGAACAGGCAAAATACACATGTCGACGAGTTTTCGCTAATGCAGTTAATAAGCTAAAAATAAAATAAACTATATATATCTTTCTCACGGAGAGTCAAAAGTCCAAATTGAAGGTTTGTCAACGGGCTATGGAACGTAGCATATTAGGTGTTAAGAGGATGGATCGCATCCGGAACACCACGCTGCGCTCCAAAACACGCATAACTGATGTAGGCGAAAAAACTGCTAGGCTCAAGTGGGACTGGGCCGGTCACGTCTGTCGCATGCACCCGGACAGGTGGGCTACTATAGCTACCAAGTGGATGCCACAAGAGCGACGCAGACGAGGCCGGCCTAAACGGAGATGGCGGGATGACTTAGACGCCTTTCTTGCCAACTGGCAGGAGGAGGCGCTGATGCGGCAGTCATGGCATTCATGGGGAGAGGCCTTTGCCCAGCAGTGGGACACCCTGGCTAAGAAAAAAAAATATATATATATATCTTTATTTCAGTCAGACCTACACGATCCGTAGATTGTTGTTAATACCCCTGCAATCACTTTATGGCACACTTGTAACTCTGTGAAAAATACCAATAAAAGGGGAGAAAATTTTCAATTCTACTAGGGACTATGTCAAATGGGGTGTTATATAAAACGGCTCAACGTGCACATTATGATTAAATGGTCTAAGAAAATTTCGATTTATGAGGTAAAAATTAAAATAAATACATAATCCCCCCTTATTTCTTAAGAAGATTACCAAGAAAAAAACATGTAATTATTACTTAAGATGTAAAAATTACAGGAAAAATATAACTATAGTTCTATCCAGTTATTATATCATCATATACTCACGAGCAAGAATAACGGGTACACTTTCTATTGAAATTCAATAGAAAGTGTACCCGTTATTTTTGCTCGTGATTGTATACAAAGTTTGTAATTTAATCACTTTTTCATGTTACCACATCAAACCCAGAGATATAAATTTGTACCTTCAATTGCTTTTACAATCCCTTTGTTGTCCAACCACTCCCATCTACACCGCTGAAAAGCTGCCAAGAGCTCGGCTCAATTAATAATAATGGTATGGCACACTAACTAGACGGATTTAGTGTCTCTATATCCAACTTGCTAACGGATTTCTGTAGCCAGCTCTTAGACCAATATAACTATATATTTGGTCATAAGGACATGCAAATATTTAAGGAATGTCATGTCTATCGCATTCATAATGTACTTATATACCTGCTAGAAAACAAGGTTATTTAAATATTCTTGAATAGAATAATATGCATTAGATGCCAAAAAATTATATATCCAAATTCTTTAACGTTTTCTAGTTGTAAGATTTTCGCTGGTAGTTTATTGAAAATTCGGGGCGCCATATCAAATGTTTTGATAGAAAATCGGTTGAAATAAAATAAAATAAAAATACTGCTTCAAACCTAATACACGTACGAAAATATTCGTTGCAGAGGAGTCATTCAAAACACCATTTTTACAATTACCCTGTCTAGTATTCGTCGTGGTAAAACGTAACATTTTTTTCGAAGTTGAGACGTCGTAGTGAAACAGAAATCATTTCTCGAGGTACAAAATTCGTCCGTTTATACACAAGGGTAATTTTGTGAAGCACCGTCTGGCGCAAAGTAAGACGCTCGGATCTATTCTGGATCATTTTTATTAGTCTCCCAACTCCCATAACGTCCAATCTAACAAATCGTTTTATTATCTAACAAAGAGGTTTCGCTACAACACATATAAATACCTAATATGATGACTACTTGTTGTTAATTTTTCTTATTTTTAGTCTTCTGCTACACAAATGTTATCTGGAAGAGATCTCTCTATAGCGATAAGACCGCCTGTTGTTACGTACTAGTTGTTAAGGATTGTCTTGTCGTATTTTCTGTTTGTTGATTGTTGGTGCAATAAGGAATATGTATTATTATAAATTGATGAGTCTGTAAATCACAGAACAGTTCAAAAGTAAAAAAAGGCAAAATTTAAAATTTTGAAAATACCCCTGACGGATATGTTCAATTGAAAAATAATTAAATAATGCATTTGAATATCTCCCGACTCTGTAGGAAACAATTAATTTTAATTTTATCTTTTTAGAGAGCAGTCTAAGTATATACCTATACCTTTGACCTTCGAACACTTCGGTTGTGGAATGAGCTCCCTACCGAGGTTTTCCTAAGGAGCTACAAAAATAAGTAAGTGCCAAGTGGCCGCTTTCTATCCCCGAGTGCCTCACAAGTAAACCTGAGGGCCGAAAGCCCGAAGCTAAGAGGTGAAATACAAGAGGTCTGAAGCAGATCCGCGAAAAGCCGAAGGCATCTACTTGGAGCACGCTTGCTATACGACCCCGAGGACCGAAGGCCCGAGGGGCGAGCCCTAGTCGACAATTTCGAAGCCCAAGTGTCGTACAAATCAACCTGAGTTCTGCTCACAGCTGCCACAGATTTGTACCTAAATTTCTTCCGACTAGTCGCAAAGCGTAAATAAATAAATACCCAGGGTTCATTTTCGCAACAGCTCCTGAAATCGGATGACGCAATTTGAAGTACGAGTATACCTTATTTTGTTTACACAATGAAGGTAAATGTCCCAGTAATCGACAAGTTAGTGGCCAATAGATTACACTAATTAATCACCAGACCACAGTATTGGGCCAGTGTTGAGTACAGGGACGTTTACATTGTCAACACATTTAGAACCAAGGAAGTTTATATAAGAAAGAAACATTTATTCACAGACACAGAAGACACACATATGACAAAAATAATAAATGAAGGAAAACATATTATACACAAACCACATAACATGTGTGTCCCCGCGGCAGTGAAACGGACACGGGCTCAGCATCATGTTGAGGTGTCAAACACCTACAGCGCTGATTTTTAGCCAGTACCATCGGTGACTCACGGAACGTCATACAAATGTAAAATATAAATAAACAAAATAAAAATAACTGAAATATATGTTATTTCAGCAAACATAATATTTATAGTAGTCAGTAGGACGGGTCATAAAGTAGCACATGCACACCAAGCCCTATGGAAATCGTAAACGCTGGGCGAGCAGTTTCGGAGAAAATGCACTCACACGCACTTTAGCAACTGAAAAATGTTTACTGCACCGCCCCCTGGCGAGATATTATCGTAATTCCTAGCTAAAATTCGGCCCGACTAAACTACAAACCTATTGCCGAAAACCGTTTCTAAATCGGTCAAGCCGTTTCGAAGATATTGATGTGCACACACAAACAAACAAACAACCTCTCACCCTAAACGCATATACCTTCTCCGTCCCATCGTGGGTAATAAAATCAAAACAACATTTAAAAAAACTTGTTGCGCAACATAGCTTCCTGCAGTAAGTAAATACATAATATATGAAAGACGGATTTCTTGACAAAAATCTACTAAAGGTAAAACATGAGGCAGAAGAATCGGTTCTAGCTATCTGACTATTATTTTTGTCCATATTGTGGGAATAACCACAATTACCTTACCTCCTAATTTTTTTCCTGTAACTTAAATCTTTCATAAAATATGTTTCAATTTTACTAGGTACAAATTTTTCCACAGGGTGTTTTTAAGCTAATACTTATCCCAGGCAAATCGTTAGCCTCCAAAAAATATATTTCTTATAAGCCGCTTTTCTAAATCGCAATGGCAATCGGATCTTGTGTCAGCCTACGATACAGGCCTAGTGTAGGGGTCACAGAAAAGTATTTTAATTTACTTTGTCATGCAGTGTCTGTAACATTTTCTTTTTTTATATATTTTGATCGTTTGGTAATGTTAATAGCACTGTGTATAAATAAACTATTTTTGTATATTTTTTGTAAAGAAATTTAAAAAATGTATTTATTTTTCGCCTTATTAGGCAAAAAGCTAGTTGAAAGTTTTAAACCTCGCATATTTTACACTATATCGGTTTAAAGCATGATTTCAATCTACGCAGCAAGTAAAACGTAAAACCTTCATAAGAATACATGGAAAAGAATCTCAAAACCAGCTGAAAAAATATTGGAAATGTTTGTTTGTAACATGTTCGCGACAACTGCTGTGCGGACAACTCTGCGTAGAATGATTCGCATGCCAGTCCTATGTTGTAAACCGCCGCGGTACGACGTGAGCTGGGTCTGCCTACTGCTCTCGGGAAAAAGTTTTTACTGTGTTTTGAGTGTGAGATATTTGAACAACTAAAGTGACGTTTTTAGTGGCATAAGTTTATGCAGGAGTTGCAAGTTGGAGTTTAGTCAAAATTGGGATAAAAAGGTTAGTGGAACTTTAAAAACACATATTATCAAACTTGGGAGGAACTTGAATAAAATAAAGTATTTGTTTTATTGCATTGTAACAGTGATAAAAAAATCATATGGGTACCTAGAATAACGGCAGTATTTGTTGATGTTTTTATTTGCGAAAATTAATGAAAGCTTAGAGCATTTAAGACAGGAGACACAGTCAGCGCATCTTATGAAAAAAATATTTCGCCAAATTTTGGGGGAAGAGGTAACACACATATAAAGAAATTACGTACCCTTGCTAAACATTCTCCCATTACCACTCACCTTCACTAGTGGCTCTGTGAGCTGTAGACCTCGTGAGTGAGTTTTTATCATTTCCAAAATCTGACGTTATAAAAAAGATCAATTATGAATATCGAACCTAACAAAATTTCACGAGAAGCGGTTGAAAAATGCGACCTGTAGACGAGGAGAACAAACCGAAATTCAGACGCAGAAACTTACAAAATCTTTGAAATAAAAATTGATTTTGAAAATTTCCAAAAACTGACTCGACAAAAATATTCTATATAATTACCGGACCTCCTCACAAAATTTCACGAGAATCGTTTGCGAAATGCGACCTGTAGAGGAAAACAAACCGTTGAACAAATATATATTTTTTTTCTTCCAAAAACTTATTCGACAAAAAATCTGTATATTTATTCAACCTGCTCACAAATTTTCACGAGAATCGGTTGAGAAATGCGACCTGTAGAGGAGAACAAACCGAAATTCGCCCGCTGAAACTTAGGAAATCATTGATAAAAAAATTGTTTTTGGAAATTTCCAAAAACCGTCTCGACAAAAAAATTGTCTATGTAACTATCGAACCTGCTCACGAAATTTTACGAGAATCGGTTGAAAATTGCGACCTGTAGACGAGAACAAACGGAAATCCGGACATACGAAAGCATTTTTGTCGAAGCTGAAGCAGAGACCTTCGTTTCACTCGGTCACATTCACGCACGCACACTCAAAACACTAAATTTGAGCAATAAAATTCGACCTTACAAGCGTTTACACTACTTCAATTATCGCATGACTAAATTTAACAATTTCACTAAGAATCACATTTCAGAAAAAATCGACTTTGTAATCGATACTCGATTTAGGATTGAAATAAACCTTTAATTGTGCAGAAAATTATAATTAAAGCGTTAACATACGTGCAAGTTAAATGATCATTAATCTTTTCGTAAACTTGATAAATTAGAATGTGCTTTGTACCCAAAAACAGCACATAATGGCATTTTGACGGATCTCCTTAATCGTCTGGAACGATTTCGAGACTGAATCGATTAATGAAGTAGTTTTTAATAACGTGGCAGATGTTTCTCCTATACCTTTAGCAGAGGGGTAAGTATATCAATGGCGTCTCCAGTTTTAAATGCTCTAAGGATAAAAGTAGTGTTCAAATATAACATTTATTTATTGACATAATTTTTTTTCAATTTTTTTTTCACCGGTGACGTATATTATTTTACCTTATATTAATTACATAAACACTTATATTATTCCGAATTGACTTTTAATAAACAAAATACTTAAAAATTAAACACGTTGATCGAAAGTAAGAGATATTAAACCCACCTCTTGAATACTAAGATTTCTTTTTTTTGCAATAATAAATAAATATAAATTAGTAGGTACATAAATGAAACGACGGTTTTCATTACTAAATTGGAATTATTACTATAGAAAAATAAATTAAAATAGCATTACATGATGTTGATGAGACATTATGATATATCATAAAAGATAGAACTTTCATATAAAGTGAAAAATCTGTTACAACTGGTCGTGTTTTCAAGGAAGTGCTCAATTAAGCGATGTTTAATGACACTTATGCTCTTCCTCGTATTTTACATACTCCAAACATATGTATTACCGGTCCAAATATGATATTGACAACAACCCATTAATAATCAAGACACTTAATAACTTTGAATATTGATATGATTGGGGTCGGTCTCCAAAGTAATATGTGCAAAGGGATTATTTATGACTAAGTGTGTGTAAAGTTACGTATGCTTAGTGGTAGTTTTAGTTGAAAGGGGAAGTGGAAAATCATAGTAAACTAATTAGGTAACATGATGCCATTTCATAATCATTTCAACTATTGTGTCTCAAAAACAAATCAAAGTCTCAGCAAATTTCACCAAGTGATGAGGGCCACGATGGATCGAGACCGATGGAGACAAGTCATCAGGGCAGTGAAATCCAGAAGTGATCACGGTCCTCAGCAATGAGGGACCGACTGAAGAGAAAGAGAGAGTCTCAAAAACTAAAATCAAGACATTTATTCTGCAAGTAGGCTTCCAGGGCACTTTTACAACTCAAAATATATCTTTACCAATTAAAAGTAATACAACAATCAAAAAATAATAATCAAATAATAACAATAAAAAAATATTTTAATTTAATGTGGTTGACTGGTAGAGAATGCCATTTGGCATTAAGTCCGCCATTTGTACATCGTTTTTTTTGTGCAATAAAGTATAAATAAGTAAATAAATATAGTGCTACATGTCTAAAATAATACTAAGAAACTAATAAATAAATAAAATAAAATTCGTTTATAACCTTTCGCAAACCTCGCGTGTGATTCAATGAGACGAAATAAATAAATTATAATTTAATTTATTTGGCTACGTTCATACGGCGCCCATTCGATTCGATATTTTCTCGTATGCATTTTCCCCGCATACGAGACGGCTGCTCACAAGAGGTTTATATTCCAAACGGTTTTTTTGACGTATGCGGTGTTACTGTATACCGTCCACACAGCGTCTATTCGAGTCGATTTTTCCGAATCAACCACCAGTCCCTAATCGCTGATTGACCGCCATCATGGATCCTCATGTTACGCTACAACAGACAACTGCGTTCAAAGAGATATTGGGCCCATCTTTTATTAAATATGGATCCGCATAGAGAAAATAGATTAGAATTTATTTTTCTGAGTCTGAGAAGTGATGATCGTGCGATCATCAATTATTTTCCTGTGTACTATTCAGTAAACACGATTTATTTTATTAACACTAACATTTACTTTAATTTTATAAACTGCGTATACGAGAAAGAAACGACGTTCGTGTGAACGAAACAACGTAAACACAAGCGCCACTGAGCATCGTTTTCGATAAAATCGTTTCGAGATACCCGCATACCCGGTAACCATACCATACCATACGGTAATTATCCATATTTTCTTTTATTTATTTAAAATTCGTTTAAACGGGTCTAATGCGATATTTATTTATTTACCTTTGTTACCGATGTTTCGACACGGGTTGTACCGGTCTTGGTCGCGGTTAAACTGTCGTCTCAGCAAGTTGTCAACGGAGATATGGGTACTTACACAACATTTGAATACAAAAGTCTATAAAAATGTGAAAGGTAGACCCGAAAAAAGTTTTCTACCCGTCCACTATGTTTTTAATTGTCTAGGGCACACAACAATCCGAAGATTTATACCGAGATTTTAGGTTTCGTATCACTGGTCCCCAAGTTGCCGATAGATTGAAACCGTCTTCCTTATTGAAATTTTTTGGGTGTTTTTTGATCTCAATCGCTTCTCGTACCACTCGCGGGTAATAATGGCGATCAGTGGAGAGGATTTTGGGTTTATGCAGCTCAATCCAGTGATTCGATCCAGTAGTTATTAGGTGTTCGGCTATCGCGGACTTGTTTATTTGGCGATTCTTGACTGCCACATAGGTGTTCCTTCACCTACTCCTGAACGCTTCGCTTGGTCTGGCCAATATAAACACTCCCACAACTGCACTCCACCTTGTAGACACCGGGATTTTGGTATGGGATGACATACTTTGGACTGCGTACATTAGATAACGGCGTGTATACAGTCTTAATGAAAAATCCACCCTTTCACATATGGTAAAAATGCTGGTTGTCTGCTAACCTCGGGATGTCTTTCCCTCCTTTTGGTTGTACGCTGTAACATCAAAGCATACCCGTTACTTGCGAGTACCTCCTGGACATGGGTTAGTTCCTCATCTATGTGCTCAGGGTCACATAGCTCGTGTGCTCTGTTAACCAGCGACGTAACCATGGACTGCAGCTGTCTCGGGTGATGATGGGAAGATGCCTGTAAGTACCTATCAGTGTGCGTGGGCTTTCTGTACACAGAGTGTGCCAAGGTACCATCCGATCTAACCTTTAACTTGACATCCAGAAAAGGTAGTGATCTATTACACTCCATCTCATATGTGAACCTAATCTTAGGATGGATGGAGTTTAAATGATCTACGAAAAGTTTCACTGTATCCCCGTTTCCCTTCAGGATGCTGAAGACATCGTCGACGTACCTCTTCCACAATGTGATTACGGAAGGTCCTGTCTGTAATGCCAACTCCTCAAAATTCTCCATCCAAATATTGGCAATTACTGGGGCAACTGGACTACCCATTGCTACTCCATCTACCTGAAGGTAAAACTGACCTTGGAACAGGCAATAATTCCCCTCCAAACAGTGTTCCAGCAAAGTAACATATTTTTCCGATATCCCGTTCTCCTCTAATAATTTGGTTTTGACAATGTCCAGGCACTCCGCTAATGGAACATTGGTGAACAACGATTCCACATCGAAACTCACCATAATCTCATCCGGTTCCAATCGTACTTCATGAACAATGTAAATAAAATGACGCGAGTCCTTCACGTAGGACAAGATAATACGAAGGTGAGCCAATCTGACTAACAATAGATGTTAAGGGCACAATCAATTGGGTTTGTGCACTTTAGGCAGTCCATATAACCTAGGTGGTTGGACAGTTTTTGGTCTGTACAGGCTACTAAACTCGTCCTCCGTAAACAGACCCTCGTGGTGTTTGATGGGATATCGCGTTAGACCCGTTTAAACAAATCTTTAAGTATGTTTACAAAGCGCGAGAGTTTAAAATGTTATATTTAAAATTCTATTGCATTTGATAAAATTTCGTACACAGTATACGGAAAAAACCGGCCAAGTGCGTGTCGGATCACACACAATGAAGGGTTCCGTACCAACACCTACTAGTCCACATTTAAATTCACAATCCAATACATTGAATCTAAAAAAGTCGTATCTTTATAGGGAACTCACGGCCCTTACGACCTTTTGTTTGGGCAAGACAGTTTCTAAGCGAAAACTCAAAAACCGTAAAATCTATATTAATCAAACCAAAAATCGTTGAAAGTATTTACTAATGCACACTACCTCAATTTTTTTCAGAATTTTAAACTTTATAATTTGGAAATTAGAGAGGTGGGGGACACACTTTCTATGACTTTGACAGCTAATATCTCACCAATGGTTGACTTAAATGAACAAGTTTTTTTAGAAACCTCCATATTATCATTTGCAAAGGCCTATCCATCGATACCCGACACGACTATGTGCGATGATTTTTTTTGATCCACCGGTTACATGTATGGAGTGCCCCCCCTAATTTAATATTTTTTTGTAATTTCACATCACTTTTATGTAGCGGTTCAAAGAATACATCTTCGTACCAAATTTTATAATTGTAGTGCTTATAGTCTCCGAGTAAATTGGCTGTGACATACGGACGGACGGACAGACATGACGAATGTATAAGGGTTCCGTTTTTGCCATTTTGGCTAAGGAACCCTAAAAACGCCGTGTGAACATAGCCTTTGAGCACCACACTAAATGTATCATTACTATTTTAAAAACCGAGTTTGAGTGCTTAAGACAGTGTGAAAACTTAAGTACTTACACTACTTATACCCTTAAAGGAAGTCGTAGAGAGAGTGCTTTCAGCAAAATCAAAATATAACAACGTATAAGTTTGACGACCGGTTTAGCCTAGTGGGTCACCTGCCTGTGAAGCTGTCAGGGCAAATATTTGTGTGATGAGCATGAATATTTGTTTCTGAGTCTTGGATGTTTGCTCTGTATTTAAGTATTTATATCTATTAAATATATCGTCGTCTAGTACCCATAATACAAGCCTTCTTGAGCTTACTGTGGGGCTAGTTCGATTTGTGTATGATTGTCCTCTAATATTTATTTATTTATTTATTTTATTTATTTATTTATAAGTACGTCACCAATTGTTTCCTGAGAAAAGCAATAAGTATATTAAGCCGTCGTCTCCCGGCGACAAAAATAAACAATTTTGTAACGAGCCCTGGGATCCCAGGGACTGGTAGAGGGTGGGTTTAGCACCTTAGAGGTCAGAGTTGCCTGACTAGAATCTTGGCAGGTCTTCGTGCCTCGGCAATAATGTACTATTATTACTACTTTGATATTGCTTTTTAATAATATCACCCATCAGTTATCAAGGTCGCTACATGCCTTTGATGTTTACTGACAGAAAAATCAGTAGTCCTTTTTTCCTCCTTCAGTATATCCATTACCTCTAATATAAGTTTTTATCGAAACAAAATACAAACGAACGCGTTTGCGTTTCTGTACACCAGAGGTGCTGCCGGCGTTGCCATACAAATGAGCCTAAACGCAAACGCGTTCGTTTGTGTTTCAAACTGGCAGTAAGAAATAAGGCGTGTGTAATCTTGACTACAGAAGCAAATCCCAACGGTACAAACGTCGTCTCAAACTTATCCTTCTATGTTTTATGCAGAGAAATAGGAATGAAAAAATATCTTAAATTGTAAAACACCGCTTACAAACAGTTTGGTGTAACCCACCTAAATAATGTGGTTTCAAAGATCTCTCAAATATTGCGTAAAATTATACTATGTCTAAATTTCCGGTATTATTAGATTAATATTAATTTCAAAATATTGATACTTACAGCACTGGTGAAACTTTGGTAACATTTATGCAAATCAACTGTTAGTATTCAGTTCACCTAATTACGGCATAGTATACAGAAACAATTACAAACATCAGGCACATACAGAGGGTTTGGGACACGCCTCGTCTCAAAGCCATTCACGAATCCCTAGACCATAGTCCGGACGAATCGGAACGCGTCCGACTCTTGGCTGTCTCCGCACATGAGTCGGGCTACTGGTTAAATGCCCTTCCGTCACGTAACATAGGCACAGTTCTTGACCCAGGAACCTTTAGAATAGCCTTAAGTTTAAGGCTGGGTTGCGAAATTTGCATTCCCCACACTTGTGTTTGCGGAAAAGCTGTGGACCAACTGGGTCGACATGGTCTTTCATGCAACCGAAGCGCTGGCCGCATGTACCGTCACATCACCATAAACGACCTGGTACGATGGGCGCTCGCCACCGCCACCATATCCGCGTCATTAGAACCGGCGAGTATGACAAGGGACGATGGCAAGCGCCCTGACCGGGTAACTTTGATGCCGTGGAAACTGGGTACTACCCTAGTGTGGGATGCAACGTGCGTCGATACGTTCGCTCTATCCCACATTCAGGCCGTTCCCAGGCCAGCCCGGCGGCTGATCAGGCCCAAATACTCAAGCGCCGCAAATACTCCTTTCAAGTAGAGAGTTACGAGTTTGCGGCACTTGCAGTGGAAACCATGGGACCCTGGTCAGCCGACATGAAAACCTTCATGAAGGCCTTGTCGTCACGACTGGTCCACGCCTCAGGGGACCCCAGAGCTGGCGCGTATCTCTCCCAACGGATTGCTCTTGCAGTTCAGAGGGGCAACGCCGTCAGCGTTTTGGGGTCCATGCCGCAGGCAGAACTTTTAGATGGAGTGTTTTTTGTAATTGATTTTATTTGTTTCTTTGTTGTAGTTGTAAGTATGTATCTTGTATACCTATGTCTAACAATTACTTAGATATTTAATAACGCCCATTTTCATGATCATACAGCCATTACAACAACTACAGTGAAGTCCACCATTAGGCGAAGTTGTTTGACAAATCAAAATGCACAAATGTTGACACAGTATGGCCAATGCTCTTCGTATCGATATTATTTAAGGCCTTACTGCACTCGCCGATCTTACGGCACAATTTATCGGGTACCCCTAGGTGCTAGCCTAGAACATCGAAAACAGAAATTACTCTGAATCTAGTATGCTCCGAATTTGTCAAATTAAAATAATTTCGTCTCAGCTATACTAGGTTTAGTGAACCAGCGACAAAACTCCCAGTAGCTCGATGCCACTCACACCTCAGATTCGGTTGAAACCGCTCAACTAATCTCACTGGAGCGCAAACTCTTAGAGTATTCCAGTGTTCCAAACCACACGCGTGGTCGTGCCGGAGGTTTTCCCCTGGATTTTCCCCAGACTACTCTCCAACCGCGCACTCCTATCGGTTTATTGGGCCCGGCCTATAAAGCCACAGTCAGGTTCAAATAAAAAGAATAAGTTGGTTGTACAATGTTATGTTTATCGATATGTTTTTATAGATACATACCGTCACAATTTTTTTTTCTACTCCTGGCAATATCTTATCTGTCAGTTTACTTCGCTTAATTGTGTATTTTAGCTTAGTTTGAGAAAATTTGATACTGTTTATAAAGAAATAAATCTCAAATTAAAATGAAAAATTTAGAAGCTTTTGGCTCCGAGCCGAAATTGAACCTGCAACATCCCAGCATACGTGGCCAATTGCTGTATGGCTGTAGCCCTTTACGAATATTAGAGACGATAATTATTTCGCTATTCATTTCGTTATTTTGTTCCATTTACTCCATAAAATATGTGGAGTTTCTAGAAAAAAAGAGAACAATGTAAAACTAGGTAATAATAATGTTTTTCAGTGTTATTATTATACATTTTATTTAGGCACATGAAAGGGTCTCGTACAAATTATGTATAATATTAACATGAAAGTGACCTTGCAAACATAACTTTTCACTAATAATCTAAAATTGTTAATCGATTCCTAATGTATGGTTGCTAAAGTGATAATACGAACATTATGAGGGATCTTTTTTACTGCATACTAAAATATCAACATGTTTATGGGTATCGAATAAAGGATAGATTTGACTTAACTTTGTAAGTAATTATGTAACTTTTACGTCGGTTACGTTACGGTCGGTGAAGTTGATAACTTATAAGGACCGGAATTTCATTCATATCATTTACATCCCTATTAACAAAGTTTCGTATTTCAGACTCCTTATTTTTTAGGTATTATTTTAATAGTACTCGAAAAGTTAGAAAATGCTTAATTATTTATTTTAATTATGTTTTCAGCGAATTCCCCTTAATTTAGTCATCTTAAACTACCGCGTTCTAAAAGGACGTATGTAGGTTTATGGGATGAATTGACATGTAATACGAATTATTATGAATAAATTAATATGAATATACTGTGTCTAGGTGTGACTGCGACAGTGACAGTGACGGATTTTAGGGAGTCTATCCTGACTACCCGAAAATCGAATTTGTATATACAATACAGTACAACAAATTCTCATCACAATTAACATATTTCTCTCTTTGTCACTCGATTAAGCAAGTGAGATAGATATAATTTAATATATCGAAAGATTTTAACCCAGTTACTTGACAAGATATACGCCACAACTGTCAAGTGTCGATGTAAATGGCAATTCTGCATCCATAGCAAATTTTTATTATTTTTAAAGTTTACATTAAGTCATGCCACGGAATATGCTTATTAACCTCATAAATGGTTTCTTACAAGTATATTGTAGTTTTTTGAGAAATCAGCAAGCCCAGATCTCGAAATAGATATTTGCTTTAAACCGCTATTATAAAATGAAATATTGTCAATAACATTTAAAGGCGTTTAGTGCTCTGTTTCTGAAACGTTTGCTCAAATTTTAGAATAAAGGAAAAATTGAAAAAAAAATCTCAATATGATTTGAGACGTTAGTGCCGTTCATGAAGCATGAGTCTTCTGGTAGATGTCGCTGTACGCCTCCCTTAAGGCGTTTGTATAAAAATAATATTTGCTCAGCTTACTTGTGAACCAGTCTGAAATGTAACTGAAACTGGAGCAGACAAAAATAGACCGGAGTCTTCATTATTTTACTTTAAAAAAATAGTAAGTTTTTAGTTATTAAAAGCAGAGCTGTATGCCATTAAAATTTTTTCTTCACCTTGTCTGTCACCTTTCTTCGCTCTCCCGCTAAAAGTGAGTTTTCTAGCAAAGCGACCTTTCAGCACCAGTCGATTTACGGCTTTATTTCGTCGTGACGACGCATCTTTTCATACAACAGCAATAAATACTTGCCTGCTGAACGGAAATCTCTATGACAATACTCACCTCGTCTCTTCTCACTTCATCAGTCGTAAACACTGCTGGCGTCACTGTGACAGAGCTATGCAAGTTTATATAATATAAATATTAATTTAGGGTTTTAGCTAAATTATGGTTTTGTGCAAAGTGTGTAAACCTCGCCCAATCAAGCCGTCTCCTCCCGGCGAAGAAAATAAACAATAGCATCCTTTTATTATGATCCCTGGGATCCAAGGAACCGATAGACGACGAGTTAACCAAACGGATAAACTAAAAGTCCGTACATTAATTTTAAACACCCAGATATAATTAACTATGCAGACTAAGCCACGTGAATTGAATGTTAAACTAAAATATAGGTATTATTCACGGCGTCAACCTAATTTCGTCTCGAGATGGCAACTTAATTATATAACTTCAGCCTGTCATATTGTAATTTTGGTATTAAAATTGATGAAATTTGGTATTGGGCATTCCCGTAGACAGAAATAAACTACCCTTACTTTTTTGTGTAAAAATTATATTACTAAAATGTTAGGTAATTTTTCTTCTTATTTCTGTTACGTCGTTGCACATGTAAGAATTGAATTCATAATAATCATACAAAAAGTTTTTCAATAGTGGTTTATATTTTCAAACCTTACTCAAGTTAATATCAGATAAATCGTTGGTTTTCACTTGTTTTAATCAAGCGTGCTCTATTTTTTTCTGTGACGACATGGGTTTATAAATATTTATAATGAGAACGACTAAGTTGTTTGACCTTTATCGCTAGTTAAATTTCGGAACGTGGTAGACAATAGACTAATTAACATCAGCTTGTAGGTAGTTGATTTTACTAGTTAAATAATGAATTTTGCTGCATACGCTCAACCCAGCGAAAAGTTAGAATTTTCTCTTAAATGCCTAACAATAACTCGTATTTGTTCTACGAACTCCCAAATACCAACTGTATTTGTTCTACGAACTCCCAAAAACCTACCTACACAATTTACTATTGAAAAAATAATAAAATTGATACA
Organism: Epiblema foenella; assembly: GCA_963556455.1. NCBI lineage: Eukaryota > Metazoa > Arthropoda > Insecta > Lepidoptera > Tortricidae > Epiblema > Epiblema foenella. Next base: position 6,624,805 of record OY747113.1, on the reverse strand, counting down.
AATCAATGTTTAATTTTGTTTTTCTTGTTAATGACGAATCTCTAGCCTGTGATGGGTCTAATATAGCCTGTAATAAGCACCTCTCACCATCATCATCCTCCTAGCGTTATTCCAGTACAATTGCATCCTGAAGGATGCCTGGGGTCGCTACCTAATCCCAATATTTGGCGTAGGCACTAGTTTTTACAGAAGCGACTGGCATCTGACATTCCAACCCGAGAGGAAACCAGACCTTAATGGAAAGGCCTTACTTAATTAGGCTTGTCAAGTGAGTGGACAACTTGACTGTTAAAAGTTCTCATGCCGTCCGAAGGCCTCTAACTTAGCTTAATGATTGCTATCATAGACAGCAGCCGTGATTAACGGCTTGACGTGACTTCCAAAGCACTGGAGCGTTCAGTTGATAATCACTCAAAAAGGTCACCCATACAAGATCTGACTTCGGCCGACGTTGCTTAACCTCGCATACCAGACGCGGTAGGCAGGCGTCGCTAGGTCATGAGCGCTCTCACCATACCTAAGTCTCAACATGGGCTTTAAATGCAAGGATCTTACATTCACAAACAGAACAACCTTTTGTTTAAGGTCGAGGGACTATTGTGCCAGATGAAAAATTACATGAGTTTGAAAATGTTCATGTTTTCTATTAAATGCCATGATTTTAGATGTATGAACGAATGGAGTATTGTAGTTACCGTTGGCTAAACACATAGAAGTGAAAGAACGTTTTGCATCTGGATTGATTTACCTGGTACCTTGATTCGTTGGCAATATTCCCAAACATATTAATATAAACATTTTATCACCAGCAATAGATTTCAGAATTTTTGACCTATTATTAAAATATAACAGCAGTAATCATAAAGACGCAATAAACCTATTTTAGTGTATGTTATGTATATATTACTTTGTATGTACTTCAACATCAAAAATGTCTATAGCAATACAGTGACTAAATATGCGAACATGAATATAATGACAGGGGCGTAAGAGCGTACAGATGTTTTCGACTCTTCGGAAACGTACAATATATATATTTGCCTTTGACTAAACATATTCTTCGTTCTTTATATTTTAAAGCACACCAGTAATGATGTTGATTGTCCTGAACATCTTAGCAAGCTTTCTATTAATAGTAACGTACGGGGGAAGTTCCAAGAGACATTTTCCGCCTACATAATATAAAAATATATCGTCAAATTATAGAAAAAAATGCTTTTTGAGCGCGCTATTATGGTCTAAATCTGATAATTAAGAAGTTAGATACAGATATATTTAATTGCAAGATCTCTTCTGTGAGGCGAGGCACGGAAGCGGCGTATTTTCGTTGAGTGTTTTCTACACACCCATGTTGTTATTCCTTTACATACATCACTTTCTACCTTGTTGACCGAGTGAAACGAAGGTCTCTGCTTCAGCTTCGACAAAAATGCTTTCTTATGTCCGGATTTCTGGATTTCCGTTTGTTCTCGTCTACAAGTCGCAATTCTCAACCGATTCTCGTGAAGTTTCGTGATCAGGTTCGATAGTTATATATATTTTTTTGTCGAGACGGTTTTTGGAAATTTCCAAAACCATTTTTTTAATCAATGATTTTGTAAGTTTCTGCGGGCGAATTTCGGTTTGTTCTCCTCTACAGGTCGCATTTCTCAAATGATTCTCGTGAAATTTTGTGAGCAGGTTGGATAAATATACAGATTTTATTTGTTGAATAAGTTTTTGGAAATAAAAAAAAATATATTTGTTCAACGGTTTGTTCTCCTCTACAGGTCGCATTTCGCAAACGCTTCTCGTGAAATTTTGCGAGCAGGTCCGGTAATTATATAGATTTTTTTTTGTCGAGACAGTTTTTGGAATTTTTCTAAAAAAAAAAATATTTCAAAGATTTTGTAAGTTTCTGTGTCCGAATTTCGGTTTGTTGTCCTCTACAGGTCGCATTTTTCAACCGCTTCTCGTGAAATTTTGTAAGCAAGTTCGATATTCATAATTGATCTTTTTTATAATATCAGGTTTGCCTACCCCATTGAGTGGGGTATCGTTGTTTGGAACTTATTTAGTAGATAAATAAATACTGTATTTTCGTTTTCAAAAATATTATACAAAGGAAAGTCGCCTTTTTTTCCAAAAAAAATTCGAGGATTTTTTTTACTTTCCATTAACTCATAAACTTGAAATTTGGTGATAATGATTACGTATAATTACTAACATGTTGATAAATCTGATTTTTTTCATTGAAATTTCTTTATTTTTCGTATTAAAACCAATAATTTTGGGGTTGGTTCGGTACCTTAAATGCGCGGAGTACGACTTACACTTGGCCGGTTTTTATTTATGCTTACGAAAACACCTTTCATTAAAGTCTCATTGACCGAGCGAGCAAAGCGTCTCCGTTTCAGTATGAGCAAAAATGCTTCCGATTGTCCGGCTGTTCTCCTCTGCATATTATTGTCTCAACCGATTCTCGTCAAAATATTGTGAGCGGTTCGATAACGCGTCGTACTCGTGAACGGGTGCTGTTTGTGGGGTCCGATCTGTTCATGTTTGCAAGGACTAGTAACTTCGTACTAGTGTTCAGTGGAATTGACATGATGAGAGCCTTCGCTCTGTTCTCATTATTTAGATTTTATTTTTAGACTGACGCTCAGAGACCTTATACAATGTCTGAGGATATTAATTTATTAGATTTTATTATTTTCAAGTTGACGCTTAGAAATATACCTCACAACATTTTATTATGATTAGTGTAGTGTACCTTATTATTTTTTATATTCTGATTATTGTATTATTTTTAATCGATATAGATAAATTTTAACTTGTAAAAGTGCTCTTGAGGCCTATTTGCAGAATAAATGGTTTGATATTCTATAGATTTTGTTTGCCCTTTATCGTCCCTGTGATAAAAGTGAAAACAGAGCGCGTTACGTTTCCTTTGCGTTTGCAGTTTCCCGCGTTGCGTTTTTCTCATTTATCTGGGGGAAAAAAATCATTCTAAAATCTGTAAGTAACACTTGTTCGAAGTTTAGTGCACAATAAAGATTACAGATAATATATGACGACAGCGAAAGGGCCTCCCCTAACTGTTAAATATTAATTTGTAATAAAAAAAGAATAGAAACGAAATTTCTATTATTTATTTGTTCGATTGTCGATCGGAATACCGCAGTTTTCGAGTTTACTCCCTGTATCTAAAGCAAACAACATTTTTTGCAAAGTAAATTCAATCTACCCGCGCGTTAGACACTGATACACGAGTAGTGATGTGCCGTGGGAATATTCCCGGGAATGGGAATATTCCCATGGGGAATATTCCTTTATTCCCAGGAATATTCCCAAAACAGGGGAATATTGCAATACATATTGGGTATTTTTTTTTTAATTAAACTTAGTTAATAATGAAGTACTCAGCAGAATTAAATTGAGATTTTTAGCAAAAGGCTAAAAACCTCGTGTTATACCTATTACATACACGTAATTCATGTTTTATATAATAAAATTTAAGCTTTTGTTTCGATCACATAATCGTTTCTCTTTTTGCGATAGATACTGTTTCTGAGTATTATGTTTCTGTCTCTTTTTTTCAATGGCTGTCTCCCTTCCTCTAAAAAAATAAAACATATTATCAGTCTTCTAATGTATCTATCATCACGTGCGTAGATGTGCTTGAAATGAATGCATAAAAAAATTACAGATTCGTCCTAGTATTATAATTTATATCGTAATAAGTACTGCACCGTTACAAAAATCAAAGTACATGATTTACTGTGATTTTTTAATGAAAATGTGTTGTGATTTGTATAGTTATTGATAATAAAAAAATATTTTCCAAAAAAAAATTCAACTTTCCTAAGCAACTATGGGAATATTCCTGGGAACATTGGGAACATACCCCGGGAATATTGGGAATATTCCCGGGAACATTGGGAATATACTTTCGCAAGTGAGTTACACTGTTTAATGACTCGGTAAACAGTTCAATGAATATCGGTCGTACGTATACGATACTTTCAAAATCCCCCAATGTTCCCTTTGTGTTCCCACTTAGGGAATATTCCCGGGAACGGGACATCACTATACACGAGCGACCAAGATTTTCTTGCATTCTGGATATTATTCTAAAATCACGTTAATTTACCCTTTCGTTGGTAACGTTGATGAAAGACTTAATTTTATAACCACGCTATTCTCTGGTTTGACTTGATTTTAGCATAATCCCCGTGGCATTGTAAAGGAGAACAAACTCTTGCTGCCAAAACTACACTATTCTGACTAGTATTTGCACTTGATGTAAATCGCAAAGCGTTCTCGTTGCTAAAAGCATAAACCAATTCCGACAATACGCAAAGGACAAGCTACGGATAATGTTTACCACTAAGCATACCGGAAGCTTGCTTGCTACCATAATAGTAAAAAAAAACACGAAAACAACTATTGCAACCACAGAGATAGATATCCTAAGACGAGAGATGAAAAAGCTCTTATGCAGATAAATTGTGAACTTGTTTAAAATGGCTGGCGGTTCACCATAAATAAATAACCTACTTAACTAGAGCGGGTAATCGTTTGTCTACCACAAAGTCATATCAAATAATTTGTGGCAGATATAAAGAAGTGAAACTCTGACAAGGACAATAAATGATATGTGTCTCTCTGTCACTCTTATACCTTTGTATACATACGACCATCTCGTTCGGTAATTTTGATGTCACGTCTGCTTATTCTGAGATTACAACAAAATGAACCAGTTCTTTCGATGCCGTTTATGCGATTTTTTGCAGTAGCAACGAAATGCGATTTTTTAATAAAAGTATAGGTTTGTGCAATTTCTGCTTAAGTTCAGAATTTTTTGTTGTTGTTTCAGTCTGTTCTATAGGTACACAGCCATTGGACGTCTTGTATATTTTGTGCTTAGTTAATACTGCAATTTCTGCTTAATTTCAGAATTTTTTGTTGTTGTTCAGTCTGTTCTATAGGTACCGTATTGGACACAGACATTGGACGTCTTGTATATCTTGTGCTTAGTTAATACTAGAATTCTGTGGTCACACAGTAAATTCCGGCTGGAGAGCAGCTTTTCAGCAAGACGGTATTGAATCTTTGATATTATATTTACGTGTAATGAACATTATACTGCTGGATTCCATTTTGAACAACATGAAACATGTTTTGTCTATAATATCAGTCTATATTGTATTTATAAAAATTTAATAATTCAGTTATTTGTATGAACGGGTAAAGATGTTAAGAATCTACATAATTCTCGAGTCGACCCTTCTTGTTAAGTAACCGTTTCATACCCAATATCCCTCAAGAGTTATTAAATATGCCCAAGACCCGTGTATCTGGTTCCAAGACCGCTTATTTTCTCAGAGATATAACAGAGAGAACCATTTACTTAATAGGCCTTATGCATAGGGATGCCCATGTTATTAAAATCGATGAAGAGATTGATATTCAATAGTATAATAACAGCGTATCTCATTTCAATTTTAATGATGACATGTTAGCTTTTGATTGATTTGACATGTTACAATATTTCTACTATAAACAGATTGAATGAACAGAAGTGATGGTACGAACCCTACCTAGAGGGAAATAAGAGTAAGCCGTCATAATAAGAAATGGTGAAATTTCAGTCAATATTATTGGTAGTTGAACCAATAATATTGACTGAAATTTCACCACCAGAGAGGAATGAGAAATGAGGCATATCCAGTACATGGAGGCTACTAAGTCGGCAAACGTAACCAAGAAGGTCTAAGCATTCTCAATTTCGCTTCGACATACAAGTTCAAACTAATTAACACACTTTTTCGAAAAAAATAAGAACATATTATAACATACAAACATTAACACACACACATAACATTATTGTCAGAGTTAAAATTTGTTTTCACATTTCCATTTTGTATAGTGCACAATAAAGTATATTATTATTATTATTTGTATGTCTTTCCCGTTTCATTAACACACATAATACAAATAGACTACATCATAGCAACAGGCTCTATGAAGATAAGGACTGTAAAGTGATACCAGGGGAGACCATTACTTCTCAGCATAGGCTATTGCTAACCATAATGGAACTACCAAAACCGATTAGAGTGCATGTCAATTGAACCGAACGTATTAAGTGAAATGAGCTTCACAGCAATAACCAATCGGCCACTTAACGATATTAGCACGTGCGTATCTATAGAATGATGTCTGAGTCCTATCGGTCAGACAAGCCGATCGCACCACGTGGCCAAGGGTACCCACTCGTACGTGTGTAATATACACGTTATTATAAATAAACATTATTTTATTAGTATAAATAAACATTAATCTACTTCTTCTCGCTCATCAAACACCACAGGCATCATAAAACGCAAAATATTAATTGCGTGTCTTATGATGCCCGTGGTGTTTAATAATTTAATTATAAATAAACTGGAATGAGTGGGGTTTCAATCACATCCGTATAAAAATAATAAATTCAATATTTCAAAACATGTTGAATCGAATGTATTTGCTGTGGATTGTATATCAGAAACATTGATTTCATTTCCATTTCATCGAAAGTTTTAGATACAGTCAATGGCATTAATATAATAATATGTAGGTACGTTTTCAAAGTGACAAAAATATATCTAAACTCTTGTCATGTTCCCATATTTTTGTCACAGAATCAGAATCTTTATATGTAAAACATAGGTGGCATAGATTTTGGTCTTACATAAATACATGAATCTATGTTTTGCCGGTAGGCACACAAGTTCAAACAATATCAAAAGTTGGAAGGTAATAAAATAATTATTACAACACGACTGCAATGTCAAACGATTTATAAACAAAATAGAAATAATCATGAAACATATTATATAATGTACTTTAAGATGTCAATTAAATTATAAAAATAAGTAAATGACTGGTCCCTGTCATAGTTTCGATGTTGTCTGTACCTACACTTGGAGTGTTACGTGATAAACTTGATATAGCTTGTTAATCACCATGTTAGTTTGCAGGAATCAATACGGGAGCCTACCGTTACGCAACCTCCCATCGAATCGCCGCTGACGTGTCCGAAGTTTCATGATACCGACAGCTCTCTGATCAAAATCACAGTTAAGGCAAGGCCATTCCATACGGAAGCTCTAAGCGTAATTTCGTAAATATTTAGTACATTTTTATTGATTGTTGGAACACTGAATCACTTATGAAAAATCTATCCGGTTATTTCCTTAGAACAATAAAAAACCTATCACTGTCGTTGATAATTACGACATCTGCAGCACTGAAGATTATTTTTGTAGTATTTCTTGAATAAAACGAATTCGTTACGTCTTCGAGGTGTTTATTTTATGTTCTTATATTAAATGATATTAATGATACAATGCCAATTTTTGAGATGTGTTACACAAGTAAACCAGTTCAGGAAGAGGGCTAGCAATGTTGCCACCGTAGATAGACAAAGTGACAGGTGGTGCGTTCACACAGTTGTCATTCAATAACTATTATTTTAAGGTGCGCTATACACTCTATTACAATTTTTACTATGATATTTAGGATTTTTTGAAAGAGTTACCAAGGCATTTTTCAATATTTAGTTCGGTTATTTCTTTTCTTTGTTTCTTTTTCAGTCTACTGTAATTTTTGTGTAGTGTAATTCTACATTATTTCTTCACACTGGAAGCTCAAACTTCAGTATTTTCGTCAGATCTGTGAATGGGCCTTCCCTTAACTGAACGTCCGTGAACCTTATTGCAACGAGATAAGAATTACCAATTGTCAATTAAGTTATCGCCCACGAGGGAATGACTGACGAAACTTGAACCGGGCTTGTGGACTATATTAGTGTCCGTCCTTGAGAAGCTAACGGCCCTGAGCATGGTGTAAGGAAACAAGGTGTGGCAATCCGGATCATGACACCAGAGACGTCACTGTCGACGACACACTCACACTTACGGCCGGATACTATCAATAGGCTGATGCCGTAGGTCGTGCCACCCACGCTAATAACCGATGTACCGGATAGCCATACCTGTGCCTTTACCATGAGTTTACATAACCGTATTCGCTAGCGACTGCGTAAACATTTTTATGGGCAAAGGTACAGCGCCCCTGGCGGTTACGCAATAGAACTAAGAATCGGCATACTAAATCGTTTACGCAGTCGCTAGCGAGTATGGTCGTGCAAACTTATGGTAAAGGCACTGGCGCAGTATATTATTGTACCATGGCCCTGTGAGCCTACCGCCAACCGAAAACGAAGTATCTCCCCCTCTGTCGACCTTACTTATTCAAGTCTGTGTTACTGGTTTAAATCTACTAAATATTATATCATTGCCAGACTTTATCATTATCACTCATAACCAGAGTTCGGACGGATGAGCGTCATTAGGTACTTACGATAATATCATTATGATGTCACCGTCTCATATAATAAAACACAATTGTTCGGCGAAAGTCTGTTCAACGCAAGTTTGCTCATAACATAAGCCCTACCTATAAAACTTAGTATGGGGTCAGTTAAATAAGTGTTAGATGAATGATGTCTCCTAATATTTATGATTAGGTAAATTCAACCAATTTGATTGCTGGGCCACTTCGTGCCTTGTCACAGTTAAAATCAATATGAATGCCGCTAGAGATCTCATTAATGTCACTGTGACAAAGAAATCAAATTGGTTAACCGTACATTTATCACAGATATCATTCCTATGAAAATCAATAGTGCGGTAACTAAGAAAAAGTTTATGATTAAAACTAAAGTTCGGATTTATCGCTAGCGGGCAACCACTTCTTCGATTTATGTTTCCGGGCTTCAGTTCCAGGAACTCCATTAACTACTTCATCTTTAATGGCTACAGCTCTTTTCCTCTTGCCACTTCGGTTAAACACAGCTCTCACGCAACTCCAGCGGGTTAAATAAGCCGAACGTGGCTGATAGATTCAGATTTTTTATTATCACAATCTTACAATTCCATCATTATACAATAAATTAGTATACACGATAAAATTAAAATTATGATTCGTCAGCTGTACACATTATTTGATTAGTTTATCAAATTAGTACTACAATTGTTAATTACTTAATGTCAATTCAGAATAAATAAAAAAAAAAATTAGTGCTATTATACATAATAGCGTATAACCAATCATAACAAAACACAACATAAATCACAATTAATTCATATAGCAAGTTACAGCTAATTAACAATATTTTAGTATAATTAATAAAAAAATTATGTATACTGATACAAAGATTAGTCATTATTGAGAGTAATGTTCTCATAATCGGTCGAGAAGAATTCTTCTAGGCTATACAGTGTTTTCTCAACCAATAGTCGTTTTACATGATGGCGAAATGAGATATCCTTAGTGATTGTTTTAAGGCTTGCTGGAAGTTGGTTAAATAATCTTTGACCAATCAATTTCGGCAGTTTTTTTTTGAGATTTTAAGTCTGGAAGAGGTTATTTTTATGTCATGAGATATACCGCCAGGCAGTGATAGCGTTGTTCAACTACCTACGATGTGTTGCAGTAGATCGCGATATCATGGTTCAGCGTTTTCCAGCAGTCAAACATCGGCTTTTTAGGATTCCTTAGCCAAAATGGCGAAAACGGAACCCTTATAGTTTCGTCATGTCTGTCCGTCCATCCGTATGTCACAGCCGATTTACTCGGAGACTATAAGCACTACAATTATGAAATATGGTAGGAATGTGTATTATATGAACAGCTATATATAACAGTAATGAAAAATTACAAAAAAAAATGGATTAGGGGGGAACTCCATACATGTAACCGGGGAATGAAAACATTTTTTTCAATGCGCATCGGCGTGTGCGATCGGTCTACGAATAGGCCTTTAAAAATGATTTAGAGGTTTTTAAAATAGCGAAATTGAATAACTAATTAATATAATTCTTATTACAAATTACTTAGTAATTTAAATTACATGTAATTTCAAAGACATGTAATTCAATTAATGGTAATTGAATTAAATGTAATTTAATTAACAGGTTCATTACAAAAATTAGTAAAACTCCCAACACTCAACACTGGCATTCATCATCCAGATCATCTTCATCTAACGACACTTCTTGTAACCACATTTCCAATTAGGAATCATGTTTTACTAAAAAACAAACGTAAAAGATGTCGAAAAATAATATGCAGACAGCTACGTGCGGTCTCCGAGACCGTCGCAAAATACTATTTAAACACCTACGTGCGCTATCAGGGACCGTCGAAAAATACTATGCAAACCCCTACGTGTGGTCTCTGAGACCGCCGATTGAAGTTTTATGCTCTCCAAATCCAAAAGCCCCTGGGTACAAGGGCATAGAGGTCGGTATTCCGCGGTTATGCCAATTTATAACATTTTTATATTTTCTAAGGTCTGGGAGACCGCACGTTGGCGGTTAAGGGTAACATCATTCCTATTTAAATTTTGTGTCGAATGAACTAAAAACCCATTTTAGAAAACAACATCTAAATCGGTCAAGCCGTTTTGGAGATTGATGTGCACACACGAACAAATAACAAAATTCTTTAGTCTGTCGTGATTAAAATGTCCCTTGAACTTTTTCTAAAAAAAATTAGCTATCGGAAGATCATACCCAAACCCAAAACTTTTGTAGAGCTATATTTTATTCAACGTTTATATTTTTTGTCACTTATGTTCACGAAAAAGAAGTTTCATATTTTGTTGTCATAATATCTTAATGATCAACACAAGTTGTCAAACCTTTTTATGGTACAATATACCGAAGTTTGTATTAACTTGGGAATATTGGCAGGCAAGCTTGGGACAGAAATGTGTGTCCACCAACGCAAATATTTGCTATTGCTGCCGTTTCTCTGATTAACAGTGGCATTGTTGTCCCGAGATATATATACCCAGTCTTATGTATTTCATCTAAAGTTTTTATTGCATGCTGGTTTGTATGCTAGCTTGCGATTGTTATAGATTTTGTATTTGTATTATTTGAATTTTCAAAAGCAATTACACTACATGCCGAGGAGCGCTCGTGGCCCAGCGGTGCCCGCGTACCGCGTGCGGTATGCGATGTTAAGGGTCCTTATCAGTTAAAAAACGTTCATCTATTTACGCCATTTTCTGTTCGAATTGACACATATATCGACATTCTCTCAATGTTACTATCTAGAACAGGACTATTGCGACCTAATGTCATAAACTTTAAACGTATTTTTGGATTTTTCATTAAGAAATATCGTTTCAAACATCACTTCAAATCGACCATTTTCAAGCTATAAACCTGTTTTTTCCGCTTAAATTCTACTACACACAATAAAATCAAAAAATGGCTGTGTTACTATCTAAAACTTCAATAAAGTCAATCGTATCCTTTAATAACTTTATTGGTTTATCAATACTTTTGTCATAATTTGAAATCAAAACATTTTAAAACTCGTAAGGCCTCTTAAGTAACTTCGGCCGAAGACAATTTCTTGAATGAGTGAGCGCTTTGAGTGCTTATTAACTGAGCGATCACGTGCTTTGGAAGCCGTTGCTCCCGGCTGCTGTCTATGACACCAGTCGTTAAGTCAAGTTAGAGACCTTTGTCCGGCTTGAGAACTTCTAACAGTCAATAGTTGCCCACTCACTTGACAAGACTAATTCCAATAAGTTCTGGTTTCTCCTCTGGTTGGAAGGTCTGATGCCAGTCACTTTTTTAAAAAACTAGTGACCACGTCAGTCTTGGGATTAGGTAGCGGATCCCGTGCAACCTTCAGAATGCAACTGTACTAGGATAATGCCTCCTAGCGTTATGATGATAATTCATCATGCTCTGTCTGACATTATGGCTTGTTGTGTTTCTATTGGTGAGTAAGGTCACCAAACTAGCAAAGTAGAGCCCTGGCAGAATATCAACGATGTGGCCACCTGCCGCATCATTATGCTGAGCCAGTGCCATTTCTCTGCCACAACACATGGCTCATTTCACTTTTAGTGTATTTTTTTTATTTTGTCTGTGATTAATAATCATGTTAGCCCTTAGGCTGCATGTTTCTTTTCTTCAATTCATGCCATGTAAATTGTGAGAATGAATAAAGTGTTCGATCAAAATAAATCTATCTATCCATCTAAACTCCCGAATGATGAGCCATGTTGAAAGTTAGGGACTTGCATTTGTCTATAATCTACCTAGCGAGATTGTAAACTATCGAAAGATTGTGAACTGTAACATATTGCTTACAAGCTGGAGGAAAGCGAATCTGAGGTGTTTGTCACTGGTTCACTAAACCTAGCCTAACTGAGAAGAGTTCAACGAGAAACTCAGTGAGGCATGCATTAATTATCGCATGGCTAAATTTAACAATTTGACTAAGCATTATATTACATATAAATTCTAGTATAGTCCTTGTGTCCTGCGGGGTAATCACGTAACTTTATGTACTAACGGTAGATAGATTTTACTGTCAATTTTGAAGTATAAATGTATGAGATGACAATTAAAATCTGACATTAAACTCTACCTAACGGTAGTACAAAAGTTACGTGATTACCTTGCTGAAATACAGTGAAGTATGATGTCAAAATAGCGGTCAAACGGATGGTCAAGTACGAATGTTTTTAATCGACTTTGTAATCGCTGCTCGATTTACGAATTTAATTAAAACTTTAATTGTGCAGAAAATTATATTTAAAACGACAACTTACTTGCAAGTGAAACGATAATACATCTATTCGTAAATTTGATAAATTAAAATGTTTTTTGCACCCAAAACAGCACCTAAAGGAATTTTGACGAAGCTTTTCACACGCCGGTAACGATTTTGGGACTGACTTAAAATCGATTAACGAATTAGTTTTCAATAGCTTCTGCTCAAAAGTTTTGTCTTACCTTCTATTGTTACTCGCCCTCGCAGACGTTAAAATAAAGACTCGGCCTAGTTTGGAGTCTAATAGATAATTACCTTCTTGTAAACTTTCAGTTTTCGGTAAATAAAGCATTTGTATTTGTATAATTGGGCAGATTTTTCTTCTACACCTTTGATACCTCTATCACCCCCTCTCCCTATCTCTATCTACCCCTCGGTAAGTACATCAATGACGTCCCCACTTCCCCAATCTTAAATTTTCTAAAACCACATCCTATTATACTTTACAGTAAAAAACACATTTATGAGCGACATTACTTTAAATTAAAGTAGCATTTTCCCGTGTCCGATTAAACTCCTACACAAAAACACAATTTTAATTAAAACTCTTCAATAACTAAGTATTTATCGTTAAAAGCTATAATTACCTAAATAAATTTAATGACTGGGGGCGTCCATTCTAAAGGAAGATTGTTAGGTATTTATGTCACGCCATTAATGGCTATTGCGTAGCATTTAGCTTTAATATCCTTTGTCAAGACATTTAGTCTGATGAGCACGAATATTTGTTCCGAATCCTTGGATTCTATGTATTTAAGTATTTATTTATCTATATAATATGTATATCTTCGCCTAGCACCCATAGTACAAGCTTTGTTTAGTTTGGGACTACGTCAATTTAATGTGTTAGATAAACCAAATATGTATTTAGTTATTTCATTCATTAATCTGTACTCTATATATTTAATTTGAACAAAATTGACCCAGTCAAATAAACGAACGCAATAAAATTAGAAACTAAGTCATGAATTAAAATCAGATAATGTTTAAATAATATCAACAAAACTAAATTTCCAGTGCCAAGCGCGTAATTATTTGATGAATACGTTAGCAACTCATTCTACTTTTTCATGACCAGTTTTATATTACATAAAAAAATCTATTACCTACATCTATTGAATGAGTGTATAAAAACAGGGATTAGAAATAGTACCTGTAATTAATAAAATCTTGTTATTAGGTAGCGGACCCCGGGCATCCTTCAGAATGCAACTGTGCTGGGATAACGCTAGGAGGAAGATGCCTTTCCTTGGCAATTTAATATCTCGATAGGTAAAATATTTCAAAACCTGTAAATTACCAAACTATATTGAGTCAAGTGTCAATGATTTACAAATACGAATTAAATACAATAGAGTGACTTTGCCACTTTCGTTTAAATGAAGGAGCGCCGGGATAGGAAATTGCGCCAATGATTGATTTCCCTGAAATTTCTAACCCTTCATATTGCTGAAAAGCTAAAAAACCCTTCATATTGCTAAAAAATATTGCTTCCCAATAAATAGGCACCTCCTTTTTAGGATTCCGTACCCGAAGGATCCAAACGGAACCCTATGGCTGTCACTTATAATAATAATAATTCTTTATTGCAACTATAAACATAGGTACATAATAGTTGAAGCCCCGGCTTTCAAAGTAGGTTTCCCTGTGTCTCAAAAGCCAGTTCCTTCCTAGATACAGGCATTATAATAGTTACAACATTCATTTGTACAAAGCAGGTAAATGTTAATCTTAGGTAGAATACAACATGCATGTATGTGTTTATTTGTGTGTGTGTGTGTATACTTACGAGTTCACTCGTGCGTGCGTCCGTCCGTCCGTCCGTCGTCTGTCACAAAATTTTGTTGTGAAGATTTTTTTAAACTCCCATTAACCTATTGACTTGGTGATAATGTTCATTATTACGTATATTTTACCAGCAACTTCTAATATGTTTTTCCTATTAAAAGAAACTTAATTTTGCGGCTAGAAACCTTAAATGTGTAGAGTTTGACACGGACTTCGCCGTTTTTTTTCTTGTAAATTAATTATTTTTAAAATTAACATAAGATGGCTTAGGTACCTGTAAAATTCCAAATATAATGATTTTGTTGATTGTTAACAAAATAGTATGATATCTTCAAAATATCACCTTTTCCGTAGCAATAACCTTTTTTCCAAAATCCGTTGTTTTTTTTATGATTAGAACGGTACCAACGCATAGCATTCAAAGTAAGTGTCTGTGTAGACACAGAAACAATTTGGAAGATGCTTGCTTTTAGTATATATTATGTTACATTATACACTGTATGTCTTTTCCGTTCACGGGGCAATGGTATCCCGGACCTTTGGGAGGTGTGCGTGGAGCCGAAGTACCGAGGCACCGAAGTACCAAACGAGTACACATGCAAGGGATACACCGAGCGGATGCTGTCCCTGCCCGTGTCATGGGACGCACACAGAGACAGCACCCGCCAGGGTGTACAGGGACTACTTCTGGTTGATGGAGCCTAAATGAACTGGGTTATTGGGTAAAAATGATGAATTAATGGCTGGGCTATTGCGTGAGACAACGGACGCCTGCCTAATAAAACTGTCTCAGATGTTTATTTCCGGCAGACGGTGACTCGCTCACTGCTAGATGGGTCCCCATAAAATAGCGACATTATAAAATGGCCTTAAGGGCAACACCGGTCAGAAAGCTGGGGGTGGAGAGGTGGCACTGGACTTTAAACATATAGCCAACTCGCCACATATATATTATTATTTTTTTTGTTCCCATTGTGGTTTTAAATATTTAAAAAAATATGTTTAG
The DNA here is from genome assembly GCA_963556455.1 of Epiblema foenella. Classification (NCBI taxonomy): domain Eukaryota; kingdom Metazoa; phylum Arthropoda; class Insecta; order Lepidoptera; family Tortricidae; genus Epiblema; species Epiblema foenella. The sequence continues at coordinate 6,609,339 of OY747113.1, read as the reverse complement.
TGTAGTATCATTATGATCATTTTCATCATCGGCGTCGTATATACCACTGCTGGACATAGTTTTCATGTATAGGATGCCACACGATGAGCAAGATGTGTAGATTGGGGTTATGTGCAGTATCTCACTCCCAAGTTTGGAACAGCAGGGTGACTACCCAATGTTTTCAAACGTACATTTTAGTTTAACGTTACACGTATATTTGACACGTTATATTATCGAACTTCTAAATAATTCCAATCCCTTCCTTCTTTTTTTCTTAATTCTTTCTAAATATTTCTAAATAATTTTTCATTCTTCTAATATAATTCCTTATCATGAAATAAATTATCTAAAACTATCTAAATATAATGGTTTTGTCATATTAAAATGATGTATAATTAATATATTTGTGTCATTAATATATTTGTGTAATTAATATATTTTGAGTAGCAATAAACAGGCTCGGGAATTAATTATATCAATCGATTGACGGATTTAAATATAATTTTAAGTACGTAAGTTAACACTGGTTAAATTCGATTCAGTAATATCTATTAATACAAGGCACAGATATGTAAAATCCTTCACGCATATAATATATGTAAGACACCTTGAGAATACAAAGCAATATTTGTTCAGTTGTAAAACTGAATTTTCATTTGCAAGGCATAAAGTTCAGTTCTTAGAATTTGATCATTAAAACACAAAGAAACGGTTTTTTTCTTTATTGTCCCAATGAGTTTATTAAACAAAAATACATGCAAAGGTGATTTTTCTCGCTCGATGTTGATAGCGGCGGTGGTGTGGGGTTCTCATGATTAAGGGCCACGTATTGATCCAAAACATGTCGAGCGATATTTGACCTTAAAAACGTGAATGACCCGCTTATTCAAAAAAATCAAAACATTCAGAATAGGTATAGAATATAAATATACAACATATTTCTTTTACATCCAGTATATTTATTTATTTCATTTTATTATTTTGACGCTTAGAGATATATCTCACATTATTACTTTTTATCTTGACGCTTAGAGATATTACACATCTCTAACAAATCTGGAACGTTATTAGTTTCTTAGTCTTATTTTTGACATGTAGCACTACATTTAATTAATGGTATTTTGATTATTGCATTATTTTTCATTGATGTAGATAGATTTTGACTTGTAAAAGTGCCCGTGGTTCGATTTTGATTTTAATGATTTTTATTTGCGTTTGCGCCCCATTTTATTTATTTAAATGACTGCATTTTTTACACTATATTCTTTGTGCATTAATTGACACGTATCTTGAAATTTTCTGTTCGTTGCAATATTCTAGTACAGGACTATTGCAGTCTAATATCATACATTCATGTAATGTATTTTTTTTTAATCAGAAATACCGTTTCAAAACATCACTTGTTTAAATATTCCGCTTGAATTCTACTACATATAATAAAAGCAAAAAATGTCTGCTACTATCTAAAACTTTAATAAAAGCATCGTATTCTTTAATCAGCATCTTGGAGTTATCCATAATTGGGTGGATCAACTTTTTTTGTGTTGTTATCTTGACCCGTTGTCCAAGGGACACTAGTGGCGCAGTTTGTTCAAAAACATGTTGAATTAAGTTTTACTAACATGCTTAGTAGATGGATCATTATGGAAATAGCTTATAAGTACCACAAAACGCTTGTTTGATACATTTAAATAGCATAAAATCACGTTTGTATTCTAATTTTGTCCCCTGAAGAACTAGACGTAACCACGGCAACGAGTGACACTAAAACGTTGATTCACCCAATTTTAGTTGAAATCATTTAACAACTTGTAGGTAAGGCTTCTTAATTAGTTGAGCCCAGATAATGCGGACTATACCGAATCTATGATTTCTGATACGCATTACGATAACGCCCGGTATCAGGGCATGTTTACGGGAGCCTATTAAACTTATCTGTGACCTTCATCGAGTACCTTTTTACGGACTGCCAGTGAAAGTAAGTTAAGGTTAGGTTAGGTTAGGTTGACTGACGACCGCTTTATCCTAGTTGGCCACTACCAACTCCCGGGAGGGTCACTACCCTGCCTCCAAAGCTGGAGGTCCCGGGTTCGAATCCCGGTCTGGGCATTTATATGTGTGATGAATACGAATATTTTAAACCGCCTGTTGTTTGCCTCTACTCATTGTATTTATGTACTGTACTGTGTTTCTTTTTTTGTTGAGGTTGTGCAATAAAGAGTATTTGTTTTGAATTTGTTCCTGATTCTTGGATGTTTTCAATGTATTTAAGGGTAACAATATTTTCTGTCACCTAAGTTTAGATGTGTCACTAATCTGCAATACCGTAATCATAATATATATCCCCAAGAAATATATTAGTCATCATTTTAATCATAACTGTTTCCCAATATAAATCATAGGATTAATGTAAATATGTATCTTAAATTATAGTTTGAGCACTTTTTTCTATAGCTTGAATATAAGATTTGTCCTTATAAATCGAATCAACAAACTATTAGTATTATTTAATTCGTTTAATCATCAAAACAATAGATCTGTCACGTAATGAATAGATCAGTTCCTTAATTTAATGAAAAATGGCTAATAGGGTTATACTTCGACAATGCTATAAATATAAGTTGGTTTTACTATGAAATAATTAAAGGTAAAAATAGCTACCAAAACCCGAATCAGCGCACCCCACTTCCACGTCTTGTCTGTTCTACCCTTAGAATGTATAAAAAAAGCCCGCGGAGCCAGAAGTTCTGGCGGGAGCAAAGCGACACAGCCTTCCCGTTCGAGAGCCGGTGACAGACTGCCGCCCGTCGCCCGCGCACGTATCCGCCCCAACTTTTATGACGGTGTGGTAGTTATTTCAGGTTTTTGACAAAAGTAATGATTATTTTACAATATCCGTTGTTCAGATTATGAAAAACTGAATTAAGTTTTATTTTCTGAATATCCCGTGTAAAAAACATGTCTAGATAGTGAGCAGTAGTGATTTAAAAGGTTGAAAAATGCCTTATTTGAGATTTTTTTTGTTAGGACAATCTAGGCGTGTTGCAATTTCCGTTGCTCAGATTGAAGAGGACATATCAATTCTTCAAGTATATTTTTTCGAGACCTATATTTCGGGCCAGTTTTGAGTTTTAGGCCATTGAACGCGACCAAAATGTGGTATTTCACTCTATTACGCGCCTTAATATTATTTAGTGATTCAATTTAGATGACAGATCTACTATTAATAGGAACAAATATAATCAAGTCATTGAAAATTCATTTATTAAGTAATTGATAAATTATGCACATATTTAAGTATCTATTTATCTATATAAGTATGTAAATCATCACTTAGTACCAGTGGCGGCGCGTCAAAAATATTAATAGGGAAGCCGGAAATAATTTGCCCTTCTTATTCTTCACGAGCCGTAGTAAGGGAACAGGACTGGCTGAAAATTAGGTAAGCCGGTGGGAACCCATAGTACAAGCTTTGCTTCGTTTGAAGTTCCTCTTTTTTTAAATTAAGATTCTTCAGAGATTTAAAAAAAAAATCTATCGCTTACAGTGCCAATGAATTCAAAAACAAGACAAACTAAGATCTAAGCAGTATTAACCTGTGCTGAGTTAACTATGATTTAGACGCACTCGTATCAGCGTCAGCTGCCTGTCTAAAATATAAAATGAGTATATAAATAGATAAATAGTTTAGATGGTTCCTACGCGATTTGCACAGAAGAAATATGTGTATATTAACATGGTGCGGATGCATACATCTAGAATATATGTAAAATTAAAACACACGCAAAAACGGGTACAAAGTTACAAACTTCCATTGTCCTATACAGCATTTTAGGGATAAAAATTGATGTTATCGTAAAATGGAATGAATATGGATATACTCAAAGTTCAAACCTGGATAAAAGTTTATTTTTATTATTGAGGTAGGTGGGTGAGGTCGCCTTTCCTTTTAAGGTGAGTTTGGAAAATTGTTGGATCGACACTTTGGGATTATGAGCATTACAATAGCTTGATTTGTAATCACTACATAGTATAAAACAAAGTCGCTTTCTCTGTCCCTATATCCCTATGTATGCTTAAATCTTTAAAACTACGCAACGGATTTTGATGCGGTTTTAATAGATGGAGTGACTCAAGGGGAAGGTTTATATGTATAATACATGCATCAGAATTGCACCCGTGCGAAGCCGGGGCAGGTCGCTAGTTAGAATATATAGTTTACGTAGCACAGCAACAGTATAAAAACTAACCCCTCTGTCATCCCTACTCTCCAAATTCATGGACCAACTGCCCTCTCAATCCCTACTAATCCTATTTTACGGTCTATGTATTTATAACATTCATGTTCACTAGGCGTCATATAAATTGCCTGGCAATGTAGATCAAAATGTAATATAGCCGTCGAAAGCGTCACTAAACTCCTAAATAAACTATAAAAGGTAGCTTGGGGAGAGAAAGATTATATAATCTTTCTATCCCCAAGCCGACCGACGACCCGACGCCGACAAGCCGATGACGACCGGTTTAGCCTAGTGGGTAGTGCACCTGCCTGTGAAGCTGACGGTCCTGGGTTCGAATCCCGGTCAGGGCAAATATTTGTGTGATGAGCATGAATATTTGTTTTTGAGTCTTGGATGTTTTCTATGTATTTAAGTATTTATATCTATTAAATATGTCGTCTAGTACCCATAACACAAGCCTTCTTGAGCTTACTGTGGGGCTAGTTCGATTTGTGTAAGATTGTCCTCTAATATTTATTTATTTATTTATTTCTATCCTCAAGCTACTTTTTATGCTTTTTACGGCTATATAGCCTTAAGCCTTTATTTTTCCTTTTACCACGGTTATAAAAAAATATATAAAGACAACTTGAATCACTTGGGACACGTGGAGATTTAATTTGACCATAAAAAAGGACCTTTTTTGGTCATCAAACGCCTAGTATTAACCTATTTGTTTATTCGGCATTAAGCTGCAACATCTGTTAACGAAATTATATTACCTCTTTAATGGAGAATGAGAGGCAATGGCGTGGTAACCCATGCATGAAATATAACTGAGATTAAAAAATAAAATTCATACACATTTTTTAATTTCAATTTCAATCATTTACTAAGGGGGTATTTGAGGTAGGTAAGGTAGGTTAACATTATATTTATTTTTTTGTTTCAAATTAAAAATTATTTATTTTCTTTACAACACAATTAGCTCCCGCCGGAGGATTTCCCGAGGGATCACAGTATGGGATTCTTCACGAAAGTGTAAACATTTTTAAAGGGTTGGTAACGCGCATGTGACATTCCTGGAGTTGCAATTGTCCATAGGCTGCGGTGAACGTTTACCACCAGGCGGACCGTACGCTTGTTTGCCACCGCTGTGGTATAAAAGAATGCTTGCAAATACAATTTAAATCAATCATAAATAAATAGTAAAAATAAACATTCAAATTCAATTATTAATATGAGTTAAAATGCATAATGGATATGGCTGTTTACCTACAATATAAATTACTTAAAATAAATAACAATAACACAAAGCTATATATTTAACAATAAATAATTTCAAGTTAATTCAAACAATTGTCATAATATTTATTATATACTCTAATTTCAATATCCTAAACTGTTGTTAAAATGTACTCGTATATAACTGGCGGCGGTCAAAGTTACTTTTTTTAGTTCTGGCTTACTGTAATGGATATAGAGACATATTCGATAGAGATATATTAAATATACGGGCAAAATCTGTCTAAAGACATGTCTATTTGTGACAGGTATTCTAGACCAACCCTCCTCAAACCTCTATATAATATTGGAAAATATCTCTCGAAACAATAGAATTTTTTTATGTACCCTTATCCGAGCAATTTGAACTACTTTTGAATGCAAATCACTAGCCAGTCTCCTATTAATGTTGTCAATTTGTATATTTCATCTCAGTAAAGGGTTAGATTTGCACTCTGAAAGCATACACAGTTCGATTTAGAGATCGGTAAGTCGCACTCAAAGTCAGGGGCTATTACTAAAGACTCATTCATTGTAGTTCATCCGTAATCCATTTGATGTGAATCAGTTGGACAGCTCATTAGTTTTCCGAGCTGGAATTTAGGTAGGACTGTACTAGTGTCATCCGGGTATATGTAAGTCGTTCCACAACTGCTGTAGCTCGGAAAAACATATATAAATATTATAAAGAGGAGTGATCTTAGTGCCGTCATCATCAGCCTGTGTCAGTCCACGGCTGGACATAGGCCTCTCCCACGGCATGCCACTGAGCTCGGCCTGCAGCTCGTCTTCTCTAATCCCTGCCCACTGCCTTACGAATATCATCGCAGCACCTAGTTACAAGGCGCCCTACACTATGTTTGCCGACACGCGGTCTCCACTCAAGAACCAGTCTGCCCCAACGACCATTGTGGTTCTGCGGCATATGTGACGAGCCCACTGCCACTTTAGCTCACCAATTCGCTGAGCTATATCGGTAACCTTGGTTCTCTGACGAATAACTTCGTTCCGGATGCGATCCCTAAGAGAAACCTCGAGCGTAGCTCTCTCCATAGCTCGCTGAGCGACCTTAAATTGGTGGATAAGACGCACAGTAAGTATGTCATTACACTTCTATTACGGCTCCGTATGTCATTACAGACAGGACGCACTGATTAAAAACTTTTTTTAGACTTTGTGGTGGTGGTCCTAGTACCGAGTGTGCCTTTATTTCAACAAACCTACTGAGATCGTTCACATAAATATGTTTGAAGAGTTGTAGTGCCGTATCGCGTATTTATTTTTTTGTTTGTATACCTTTTGTATTTTAAGTTTTTACACATACTCTTTACCTATCCCAAGATCTAATTTTGAAATAAAGTTAGTATAAATCAACCATATATTTATAATATTTTATATGTCAATTAAATATAATTACATTGAGTGTTACGAATTATTAATTAGCAGGGGCGAACGAACCAATTACATTTTGAGAATAGAAACCTATTTAATATGCAGGCTGCACTTTAATATACAATCACCCAAAAAAGTCGTATCTTTTGAACCTTAATTAACAAAAAGTGGTTGACTAATTTCTTGACTTACTGTGTGTACATTGGAAAACTGTCACCTCTAATCATACAATCCAAGTATTACAGCAGTCAGTATAGCGAACCGACTTCAGACTGGCATACAAAGGGTTATTTCATTTGTATTCTAAAACTGAGTGAACAAAATGTAATCTTATTCCATAGGAATACGTTTCAACATGATTACACAATATTCACCCTAAGCCGAAGTTCTTGATTCAGGGAAAAGTTAAACACATTGCATCTAGATTGATGGATGAGCAGACTTTTGCTCATTGTTCACAACTGTCGTTACTTTGTTTTGCACTCTGAGCTACTTATACCTTGACAGTTTTAATTACGTTCTTTTTGTAAATTATGGCTTATTTTCAACGCGTTTGTGTTTGTATTCAAAGCCATCTTTTGGAATGAACTGTCAGTTTCTGCAGGATCGACGTTTTTGTGCTCATAAGTTGATGGTTTTCATTTTTTTTGCAATGGATTTCGAGCCCAGTACTGATTAAACCCTAATTACACTAATTAATATGTTTATGTGGCTACATCATACTCAAAATATTAAATATGTTGTACCTACCTCTATATCTTTCGCATGTGGTTAATAATGTTAATATATGTACAATGTATACAGCCTTAAATATAACGAACGATTATACAATGGGGAACTTGCGTTAAGTTTACACCGATAAATTATATTAGTAACCCAATAATGATAGCCATTACAAGTGTATATCTGGATGATTCATTCGTAAATTGAACCGTAATTTAAAATGTGTAGTGACGTCATTCCATCAGTCACTTCAGTAACTTCACTTGACAACATTGACAAATATTTATAAAATGGAAAAATCATGTATTATGAATACACCGTATTAAATAAAACTGAAAATATATTATTTTATGTGATACAAACTATGTTAATTCGCCATGTTGTCATACGTTTGACGTCGCGTCAAGCCATTGAGTGTTTACGCGTGAAATTTGAAATGTTGGTTTTTTATTTATTTATGCATATTTTAAGATTTTCGTGTTTGGTATTTTTACGTAATCCTTAAATCTTTAGATAAATCAAATAATGCAAGTTCCGTATTCAACTAGGGAAGACAAAGCAAATGGAACGTGTCCGATTGTCTGTTAACCGACAGTAATGTTCTTTCGTTGCTTATATATTATTTAGATAAAAGTGCGTAATCAATTTTAGCCCTTATTTCCAAAGCATAAACTCGACAACTCTATATTTTTAAACGTGACTGTACCTACGTGTTTGTTTATGAACGGTGTGCTGAAAGTAATTGCATTCCTAACATTCCACGCTCGTTACGTTACACAAGAATGGAGATGTTACCTTTATTATTTCAATCTGCTTTAGCATTCATGCCCCTGACAATATTAATTAAAATTGTTTCGTGACAATATATTATAATGTCGAAAATAATGTAGTCTATGTGGGGATAATCTCCGAAATTAGATATTTATTATTCGGAGTACACATGGGCTAGGAAAGATACAGGGGAAGAGAGGCAGGGGAAGACCGAGACGTGCGTTTATAGATCAAGCAAAAGAGAAGGTCAATGTAATGTCGTATCAGGAGCTCAAAGTCTTGGCGGAGAATCGAACAGAATGGCAATTATTCCACCGACAAGAGCTAGGCTAGGCTCTTAAATATATGATGAAGACATGGGCTATATTATATGCGGTGCCTGCATTTTATTGGTATTTTTATTGTATTGGGTGAAAATTGATGTTATTTTTAGAAGACAACTAATACGGAATACGGAAGAAGGCAACCCATAACCATGACCACTCTGACAAGAGTGCACGACTAAAAAGAGAAATTTCTAGAAGCCTGAGTGTCCCACTGCTGGGCAAAGCCCTCCCCTCATGATTTCCACTCATCGTCATCACAGTCTGTCATATAAATATAACTACTGTAAACTGTACTATTTCTATTATAATTAAGAAGGAATATCTATTCTATTATAATTTTCCCCAGACCACTCTCAAACCGGTCGCTCCTGTCGCTTTATTGGGCCTGGCCTATAAATTCACGTCAGTCACGTTCAAGAAAACAAGGGTTAAAAGGTCAGCACATGCATTTGACATCCCTTAGTTGCAAGGTTCCATAAGCTACGGTGACCGGTTACCATCCGGCAGGCCGCAAGGTTATGCCATGCCACCGACGAGGTCGTATAAAAGTTTTTTTTTTATATTGTGTTGATATACTTTAAGCACCTGAATTATAAATTTAAGACGATATAACATGTTCAATAAAATTCTTGATAAAGTCACACGAGTATTTTAATAGTAATCGATACTCGCCAAGACACCTACGGTGTGGCGCAGAGAATGTAATAGAGATTGACAGTTCACGATTACATGCGCAATATTCGGAGCAAACTGGATCTTTTGTAAATAAAAGCATGAAATTTTATATTACGGAAGCATTTTTACCTAAGACATGCGATAATATAAGATCTTTATGAAAAATTATTTAGCGTTTTGGGATTACGTACCTACTTAAAGTCAAAGTCAAAATATTTTAATCAAAATAGAATTTTACAGACTACTTTTTGAATGTCATAAGTTACATTTATAGAATAATATTCATTCATCCTGAAGTGGAGTCGTTACATAGTCAGAAATATTATTCATGAGCTGCCTTATACAATAACATTATTTATTTAGTTGTAAGTATGACATCTGACCGTATATGTTTGTCTAGGAAATAATTATCCAATTTATAGTAGGCTCTATTACATAAAGTTTGTTTAAAAATAGTCTTAAATTTATTTTCTGGCATATTTGTAATGACATTTGGTAACTTGTTATAACAACGAGTGCGGAATTCCATAAACGACTTCTGAACCTTTCTTAATTTTGTACAGTCAAGGGCATAAATATATATACGTTCCCAAAGCGACAAAAATATTTGTACTATCTATTAGCCAAAAATATCCATACAACGCTTTCGAACAGAAATATGTGAACATTAATCGAGTCATAAGATTCTGTACGCTAATACGTTAATAAATATCAGTACAATGACAGGCAAATATATGTAGACAAACACGCAGACAAAAGTGTCTATGCACATGTTTTTCATATACATGTGAACAAAGCAGAGGTCAAAAATATCTACACACAGATTTAGTAATTTTATATAGACAGCAAATAGGAAAAAATATCTAAACATTTTTTTTCATTAGGTATCTAGGCAAATTACGAAAACAATTATATCCGCACAGCAAAAGGGCAAAATATATGTCAACATGCAACGCTCATAAATATCCGCACATGTAAACAAATCAATATTCTAATTTCGAAATTTGACGTTCATCGAGAAGAGATCGGAAATGTCATGCGATACATTCGTCCCTTTCATTTCGGTCCTGACGTCATTGGGCCTTCATTTGTTTATGGAAATCGCCTTTAATTTGACACTTTTATATAATTGTTCAGATTTTGCTACGAGTACTTACCAACTATAGAGTAAGTCAATGACAGATAATTCAATGTAGCAACCAGGGCTTGAAATAACGGTATTTTAGCACGCAAGGTTTTTTTTCTACATAATATATGTATATTTAGTGAACGTGATGAGTGTCGTAGCTTACCGCTTACCGCAGTAGAAAAAATAAAACATTTGCTTAGTTCGGGTGGTTTGGGACTAGGTCAATTTGTGTAAATTGACCTATCCATCCCCACATAATTTATTATTGTTATATATTTATTCATTTACAAACTTAGCTAGGTTTTTTACATTATGGTATATTAAACAGTAGAATGGAGTTTGGACTTGTTTGAATTAACTTCTTTAAAGTTAGTCAGAGCTCGTCTAAATTTGTGTAACAGAAAACTGTGTTTTATTACTTTGACTACTCTGTCTTAAGCTGTGATTTGACTTTAGAACAAATTTGATATGTAGATATTATTTAAATCATGAAAATTTTTAAACTTCTTCGGCACACTTCGGCTTCTGCAACCCAAGGGTCTATATTAGGTTGCATAATCATTATTTTGATAGGCATAACTATTTGTGTCATAATAGTCATTAAGTATAATCAAGAAAATTAATAAATTAATTCTCATATATTTTTAATCATAATGATTGACATAAATGTATTGAGTATAAGCACGTTATTATGTCAATTACCATAATAGCTCTACGAAAAAATGTTCGCTGTGGTCGTAGAAAAATGGTCGTAGACCTGCCATGAACGTCGAACAACCCCTTAGTATTTATTATGACTGTATGTAGATGCAGGTCAGAAAGGATCATTCACCGGCGCATAAATTATGACCAATACGCATAGGATAGAAATGGTTTAGATAACGAATTCAGGTAATGAATGCGTTAAATTCAAATCAGTTTTACCCTATTGAACAAGATCACAATCAAAAGTCAAACGTCTAATAGTCGTAAGTGGTGGGATAATGTATATTATGATATATACATTTTAGGACTGTCATTATGGAATGAATATGCTTTAGGACAGATAATATGTTATGAAAAATTAATGTTGTAACTATTAAACGTTGACGCTTATGACAAAGCCCAATAGGGCAAAACTGTTATGGCATGTGATTTTAGGACACTCATTAGTAGTGATTGCTATGACCACCCACACCATATTATATAGATATTGATGAGTGAGCTAGTCAGTAAGTCATTATTAAAATAACACAAGCCATTCTTAGGAATTAAAACCGTTTTATTCATAGACCAAAGTAAATTATAAAAAACAAGAAATATTACACTGCAGACAGTATGAAATCTTATCAATCACAAAGCAATAAGCTGCAAATGTGTATGCTGTCGTCGTTGAGTGTCGTCGTATGGGAAATAGAAACCAAATCGAGTTCACCATGAACGTTTTTAAAAAAACATTAATTGCTAAACAAAAGGTTACCGGATTTCACCTAACATACGCAAATGAATTTACTCCAATTACCAACTTAGATTAAATAAAACTTAATTACTTGCTGCACTCTTATCTTAATGATAAAGTTCTCTCCCTAATATCTGGTGTATCCTCCGTCTGCATCTATTACCGCTTGCAGACGGTCTCTCATCGAATTAACCATAGCTTCACACACTCCTGTGCCTCTATATCCCTCCCAAATTTCGAGAACATGTGCTCTCAAGGTGTTAATCGTCCGAGCCATAGTTGCATCCCACTCTTGTACCATTAAACCCCATAGATTCTCTATGGGGTTTAAATCTGGGCTTCGAGGAGGCATTTTTATTAAACTTAGATTATCTTCGTTCTCTATCCAAGCCTGGACGTGTCTTGCATTGTGGATTGCGGAATTATCTTGGACGAATTCAATCACGTCGCCATCAGGATACACTATTCTAGCACTAGGCAGAAATATATCCCGCAATAAGTCTAAATATCCTTGGCTATTCAACCGACCATTAATTTCACATAACTCCATTGGACCACCAGCATTCATGTAACCCCAAAACCCAATTGAAATCCGGCCACTACGTCGGTTTGGTAGAACATTTTGTTCCTCGTATCTCGTTTTAGGAGTGCGCCAAAGGGACAGTCGTCCATCGGCAGAGGACACAAAAACTTTTTCGTCCATAAATGCCACATTTTCGAAGTCATAATTTAAATAGCGGTTGGCGAAAGCCAAGCGCATTTCTTTATGCCTGCGAGTCAACAAAGGCTTTCTAGCTGGCGTATGATACCTAAGGCCAGCCTCACGCAATCTCCGCCGCACTGTATGAGTAGATACTCCTAGAGGAGCTGCTAAGCTTGTTGTACTAATGAAACGTTGATTTCTTACGTCTTGATTGATCATCTTGAAGTTGCGTTGTTTTTCGCGGTCGACCTCTCGATGCGTGGTTATCTACATTGCCTTCTTCTATCCACCTTTTCACCCATAAATATACAGTGCTCCTCTAAAAAAATTAACAGAAAATATAAATTAATCAATAAATTAAAAAAAAACCAGCGAGTAATAGAAGTGTTAGAGTAATAGCAATAATCAGGATCACTTACCATTACGCCCACTTCCTCTGCAATTTGTGTAACGGAGATGCCATCTTCCCACATAACTATTATGCGGTGTTTTAAATGGCCCGAAATCCTGTACATTGTTATTGACGAAAAACCGGTGTTATAGACTTTTTTTATAAGCGCTAGTTTTACGACGTAGTAGTAGTTCTAGTCTAAAATAGGAGTTGAATAGGAATAAACATCTAGTAGATTCTTACTCAGAAGACAACATTGACGCATATTAATTGCAAACTTGACATTCGCATATGAATCATTTAAATTAAGTACGAGTAAATGGCCAGTATTTACTACTTGCACCTAAAAGTTTGTTTAATGCGGATGATAGGTTTATAATGTAAATTATAAATTATGGGTACCTATAATACTTACATTCAGTTATTACTTATCTCAATGGTATATAAAATGAGTAGTTGTAGATATGGTATGTGGCGCACCACTACGAGCTGCCCACATCCCTATGATCGGCGCGTCAATGTCATTCGATTTTTCCTACGCGACCGAAAATCTTGTATTATAATTCATTGTAAAATACTTAATCCTTTGTACATATTCATAAAACGTTTCATTATAAATAACCATCCTACTCTCGCTTATCATTTCTGTATATATCATAAAGGCACCAACCGCGGTGCTAAATTGGTGACCGGCGACGTTCAAATTCAAAATGAACGAAAATTTTCATGATTCCGTTGCCGAAGAAATTGTTTTGGAAGGAGCGACTCCAGCGGTAGACCGCGTGGCAGTGCGATTACCACCATTCTGGGCAGAAGACGCGGAAATATGGTTCGCTCAAGTCGAGGCGCAATTTGAAATTTCCGGTAATACAACGGATTCTACTAAATATTTCCAAGTGATTCGTGAGTTAGATCCTAAAACAGCCCGCGAAGTACGGGATATTATTACGAAGCCCCCAAAAGAAGGAAAATACGAAAAACTAAAAAAAGAACTTATAAAAAGACTGTCAACGTCACAAGAAAACAAAAGACGTCAGTTGCTGCAATTTGAAGAGCTTGGAGACAGGAAACCAAGCCAATTTCTTCGTCATCTTCGAGGATTAGCCGGCGATAGTGTCACTGACGATTTTCTTCGGAGTTTGTGGTCGAGTCGTCTACCTACACAAGTGCAAGCCATCATAGCTTCGCAGACCACGGCTTCGTTGGACGACATCGCTGTTCTCGCAGACCAAATCATCGACGTAACACCGTGTACATCCTTCAACCAGGTCGCAAGCATGAGCTCGTTCGAAGACATGCTTAAGAAGATGGAACAATCTATTACTGCGCGCATCCAAAACGAAATGTCGCAGCAGATCGCTCAGCTCAGCGTTCGTGGCAGCAGTACTCATCGACGTTCGCGTTTCAACAGAAACAGATCTCGCAGTCGCAGCAGATCCAAGTCACATGGTCGGTATCAATCCGTTAAAGCAGGTATGTGCTGGTATCATAGCCATTTTAATACTAATGCACGAAAATGCATTCCGCCATGCAACTTTCAAGCGGAAAACTGAAACGACAGTCTGTCGCGGCGGCTGATGACTGTCGCTCCTCTACCAGCCGCCTATTCATCACGGACAGAGTAACTAAAATTCAATATCTTATTGATACCGGATCTGATCTCTGTGTTCTGCCGCGCAAGTTTATGCCCAAGTGCAAGTCGCCAGACAGCTACTCGCTTACAGCTGCAAATGGTTCTATCATATATACCTACGGCATTATCAAGCAAAAGTTAGACTTGGGATTGCGCAGGGATTTCACCTGGAACTTTGTCGTTGCAAACGTAGATAAACCAATAATTGGTTCCGATTTCCTTGCTCATTATGGCCTTGTTATCGATTGCAGAAACAGGAGACTTGTTGACAGTTTAACGACCTTGACAACCACTGGACAGCTCAAGCACTGCAACCAAACCAGCATAAAGGCAATATCCGGTAACAGTGAGTTCCACCGCTTGCTAGCAGAATATCCCAGCTTAACGAAACCATCTGGACTGCCGCGAGAGGTAAAACATTCCACTGTTCACTATATCCGGACTACTCCAGGCCCACCAGTATTTTGTAGACCACGCCGTTTAGCTCCAGACAGACTCAAGA
Source organism: Epiblema foenella (assembly GCA_963556455.1). NCBI lineage: Eukaryota > Metazoa > Arthropoda > Insecta > Lepidoptera > Tortricidae > Epiblema > Epiblema foenella. The sequence goes on along the minus strand of OY747113.1, from coordinate 6,594,170 downwards.
TTGCTAAGGATCAGTTTGAAGAAATGGTTCGTGATGGCGTAGCACGACGATCTGATTCTCCATGGGCATCGGCGCTTCATCTGGTGCCAAAGAAAGGAAATGGTTGGCGGCCGTGCGGAGATTACCGTGCTCTCAACGCGCGCACGATCCCTGATCGATATCCCGTCCGCCACATTGAAGATTACGCTCATCGACTTGCAGGTAGCAAAATCTTTACTAAAATAGATTTGGTCAAAGCCTACAACCAAATACCTGTGTATGTGGATGACATTTGCAAGACTGCGGTGACGTGTCCCTTTGGAATGTTCGAATTCCCTTTTATGCCGTTCGGTCTTCGGAATGCTGCCCAAACCTTCCAGAGGTTCCTGGATGAGGTACTCCGAGATCTGGACTTTGTCTACTCCTACATTGATGACGTACTTATTTACTCCAAAGATGCGGAACAGCACTTAGATCATCTACGGCAAGTGTTTGACAGGTTCCAAGAGTACGGCATGCTCATCAATGAATCCAAGTGTGCTTTTGGTCAGAAAGAGGTCACATTTCTTGGATTTACCATCTCTGAAGAGGGCACACGTCCTATCGACGACAAGGTAAAATCTGTGCAGGAATTTCCCCCGCCGAAGACAGTCGGTGGCTTGCGCAGGTTCCTCGGCATGCTGAACTTCTACAGGAGATTTGTACCTCACGCGGCCGAAGACCAAGCCCCTCTTCACGACATGTTATCAGGACCTAGAATCAAAAGTTCTACCCCACTGATTTGGACTGAACTTCAATTAGCATCATTTCAAAATTGTAAATCTGCTCTGGCAAAGTCAACATTACTGGCACATCCTATAATAGACGCTCCACTCGCCCTCGTGACCGACGCTTCGAGCGTGGCCTTAGGCGGGGTGTTGCAACAGCTTGTGCACGGACAATGGCAACCACTAGCTTTCTTCTCCAAGAAAATGACACGGCAACAGACGCAGTACAGCGCATACGATCGGGAGTTGCTCGCTATTTATGAGAGTGTCAAGCATTTCCGGTACATGGTCGAAGGTCGACACTTTGTAGTTTATACTGACCATAAACCCATTACTTTCGCCTTTCAGCAAAAGGACAGGAAATGTTCTCCGAGACAATTTAACTACCTTGATTTCATTTCGCAGTTTACAAGCGACATCAGGCACATCTCGGGGAAAAACAACATCACCGCTGACGCGCTCTCCCGTATCGAAGCTATTGCCGTACCGCCAGATTTTGAAGCTATCGCGCAAGGTCAGCAGGAAGATCCCGAGTTGCATGAGCTTATCGTCAAGCGATCTTCATCGCTGAGACTGGAGAAAGTACCCGTGCCAGGTACCAATGTTTACTTATATTGCGACACTTCTCAAGCAAGGCCCCGTCCGTTCGTTGTTAAGGAGCATCGGCGGAGAATATTTAACTCAATCCACGGCATGAGCCATCCAGGTACGAGGTCTACTACTAAACTAATAACTCAGCGGTTCGTATGGCCTTCAGTACGCAAAGATTGCGGTACCTGGGTGCGTGCGTGCGAATCTTGTCAACGTGCTAAGGTTCAACGCCATACAGTTTCTCCCCTTGCCGATTTCAAGCTACCAAATGAAAGGTTTAGCCACATCCACATTGATCTGGTCGGCCCATTGCCACCTTCATCAGGATACCGTTACCTTTTTACTGCCATAGACAGGTATACACGCTGGCCAGAAGCCAAGCCACTGTCTGACATCACAGCTGATACGGTAGCCCGTGCATTTTACGATACGTGGATATCTCGTTTCGGTTGTCCGCAAACCGTAACAACTGACCAGGGACGTCAATTTACCTCACGTATGTTTAAGGTCTTAGCAGAGCTTTGTGGTGCACAGCTGCGACACACGACAGCTTACCACCCACAAGCCAACTCCATGGTCGAGCGACAACATCGTAGTTTGAAGGCGGCCATCATGGCCCACAACAGCACGAGGTGGACAGACGTGTTACCAATCGTCCTCCTCGGCATTAGAAGTGCGTGGAAGGAAGATTTGCAATGCTCAGCTGCAGAAATAGTGTATGGTGAGCCTCTACGCATCCCCGGTGAGTTTTTCCATTCCCATAACTCACACACGCTGCAGCCTGATGACTTCGTTACACAGTTGAAGCGACAGATGGCACAACTTAGACCTGTCCCCGCATCAAGGCACGGAAACAAATCAGTCTTTGTTCATAAAGACCTCAGTTCATGCACGCATGTTTTCCTAAGAAAGGATGCACTGCGTGGATCGTTAGAACCGCCATACACTGGCCCATATCGTGTGCTAAGCAGGACAGACAAGACCGTCACTGTTGATTTATTACGAGGACCAGTGACAGTCTCCATTGACCGCGTCAAGCCTGCCTACATGCAGAACGACACAGCTTCACCTACAAGCTGCTCTAAGCCTCCAGCTGTTGTTCAGGCTAGGACCACTCGGTCTGGTCGAAAGGTAACTTTTCCTCTGCATTTTCAGGCAGGACTTTGATTCTCCCAGGGGGGTCCTGTGGCGCACCACTACGAGCTGCCCACATCCCTATGATCGGCGCGTCAATGTCATTTGATTTTTCCTACGCGACCGAAAATCTTGTATTATAATTCATTGTAAAATACTTAATCCTTTGTACATATTCATAAAACGTTTCATTATAAATAACCATCCTACTCTCGCTTATCATTTCTGTATATATCATAAAGGCACCAACCGCGGTGCTAAAGGTATATAAGGGCTTGACTGTCAGACACATATTTTTGACTGGCTTTTTGCTCATAATTATACAGAAATGTGTGTAAATATTTTGACCCCTGTTTTGTTCACATTCTTTTAAATGACATATGTGTCTAGATATTAATGACCTCTCCTTTGTTCACATGTATATGAAAAACATGTGCACAGATACTTTTGTCTGCGTGTTTGTCTACATATATTTGCCTGTCATTGTACTGATATTTATTAACGTTTTAGCGAACAGAATTTTATGACTCGATTAATGTTCACATATTTCTGATCGAAAGCGTTGTATGGATATTTTTGGCTAATAGATAGTACAGATATTTTTGTCGCTTTGGGAACGTATATATATTTATGCCCTTGACTGTACTTACTGCTATCGATTCATCTTTATTTCTTTTGTTGATTTCTTAGATAATTATAGCCTTTGTCTCTCCCAAGGCTAAGATGAATCTAACGACCCTTCGAATGTTACTATACCGAACGTACTAAAAAGTAGGCATACACATGAAAAACATACATAACCCTCCTTCTGCCGCAGTTAGGTAACTAGCTTCCCTTATGAATTAAATAAATCAAACACCGTTACCTAAAAGACAGAAGGAAGGCTAAGAAATCAACTATTTCATTTTTTTATGTCTATTTTATTCTGTATGGTACCCCTAACTAACACACAAATTTTGAAAAATAGAATGCGACTCGCGAGTAAATAATGCTATATCAACATGGGTCCAATTATGTGTCTTAATTAAATTACTATTTCATATTAATTGACCGCTTTTTTGTGAACAAACCTTTACTTCAGAGAGTAAACGAGTTTAATTAATCTCAGGTTGAAAAACACAGTGCGAGCATTGTCATTTCAATGACATCAATTTGAAACTATAAGCCAGTTATCAGTGAAGGTAAATACGACGAAAAATTTTCGGTAGTGAAACCTTTTTGTAGGAGAAGTTTTATTGTGAGTTTATTTATATGATCATCATTCTCCTAGAGTTATGCTAGTAGTTAGATTATGCGAATGGGTCAGTAGCTTTCTAGCAGACAGAAGCATGAAGGTCGTAGTCGACGGTGCATGCTCAGATCCCATGTCTGTGAATGCTGGTGTCCCTCAAGGCTGTGTGCTATCGCCCACGCTGTTCCTTCTGCATATCAATGATATGCTGCATATCTGCGGCATCCATTGTTATGCGGACGACAGAGCACGGGTGATGCCTCCTATACCGACCGCGACAATATCTCTCGGGAAAACGTCATCGAGAGCCGAAACCAACTGGTGTCTGAAATTGAGACTTCTCTGAAGGAAGTTTCAGAATGGGGTCGACTTAATTTAGTCCGTTTTAACCCTACAAAGACACAAGTTTGCGCGTTCACCGCAAAAAAGTCTACGTTTGTTGTGTCACCTCTTTTTAAAAGCACTCCCCTAACCGCCACAGCTAGCATCGGAATCCTTGGTGTCGACATCTCGAGTGAAGTCCAGTTCCGTGGCCATCTAGAGGGGAAGGCTAAATTAGCCTCGAAGAAGCTCGGCGTGCTCAACGGATCGAGGCAGTATTTCACTCTGGCTCACCGCCAACAGATGTACAAGGCGCAGGTTCGCCCATTTAGTTATGGAATACTGCTCTCATCTGTGGGCAGGGGCACCCCAGTACCAGCTTCTCCCTCTGGATCGCATTCAACGGGGAGCAGCTCGAATTGTCGGCTGCCAGCGTATTTCTGATCGGCTCGACTCCTTCACCAGTAGTCGTTAGGGCACAAGTTTCTGGAATAGTGCTGCGCTACTCGGATCAAATTAACACCGAAATGAATATCGAAATTACCGTCTAGAATAATCAAATAGGGGTATATAATGGGGCCGAGTTCCCGGTAAGGAGCAGTATCGGAGCGGAGCTAACAAGTGATCGAAGTGAGAACTAGAAGTGAAACAGTGAGAACAAGTGGTGAAAAAGTGAAGTTTTAGTGCAAGTATCGGCGGAGATTAACTGTGTTAATACTAGTAGACGCGGACACTGTAGAATTATGTAAGAAAGTTCATTCAGTGTTAGTATGTGTGGACTCAGTGAAATTTACCCGGTGTTTCTAAGTCGCTAAATAAACCCAAAGTAGTTGAACAGGTGTTTTATCTCTATCCCGTACCCCACGCTAACATTAATATAATTCGATCTTTTAACTTGACTTCAAAGGAAACAAAAATATAATGTTACATTGGTTTTCAAATTATTTTATAAATACTTCATGATATTACAAATGATCACGAATATAAAACAAACTTTCATTCTAGTCTCTAAGTAAAACATTGAGTTGATTCACGCTTACAACATTGTTAATTCAGAAACATATACTTTATTGCGTTCCTGTTTTGAATACAAATACAGTTTTATATGGTAATTCACAATTTTATTCTCAACAGATGTGGCATAGAACACTTAAAATGGAAATTGATGGCGCGTCTCAACCTTTTTTATATAGACTTAAAAAAGTGGCTCGGCTTAGCTCCACTTAATTCTAGGTGGGGACAGAATTAGCGTGAAACGTAAATCTAAATTGAAAAATATCCAAAAAAATCACCTAATTAATATAATTTAAAAATAAATAAACATATTTGACTACGAAGTCGATCCAAGAACGAGCTAACCTGCCAGAATAATATTGATTAAAGTGAATCGAATGAGAGATTACGTATGAAAATATGCTCCGTGGTACTGGCAGAAAGTGACGTATAATGCGGAAACTATACCATCGCGATCATAACATCCCGTGTTGTGAGAGTACCAACGTATGCAACTCTATAAAAAACAAAATAGAACTTGACTAAAGTAAGTAAAGTGACCTAAAAAAAATTGTAAGGGTCTAGTTACAACAGTAACTAATTTGTGTGAGAAATAGGGTAGTGTGATAATATTCTAGGCTGCATGTGAACTTCAAAACCCATCTCAACTAACCTCACTGTTTATCCCCAGTATAACTTGAGCCCGAGACTTGTAACAGCTACGCGTACCAGGGCGTCAGACTTATAGTAGATTGCTCAAGGCAATATTTCTGTAAGCTGTAAATTCCGAGGCTCCTGTGGGGGCGAGAAGATTCTTTGGGCGTAAAGGAATATACATAGTAAAGCTTTTTTTTTAAACCTGACTGTGGTTTTATAGGCCGGCCCAATAAAGCGATAGGAATGTGTGGTTGAAGGGTAACCTGGGGAAAATCCAGGGGAAAACCTCCGACACGACCACGCGGGTGGTTTTGAACACTGGACTAAGATTTTCCGTAACTAAGATTTTGCGCTCCAGTGAGGCTGGTTGAGCGGTTTCAGCCGAATCTGAGGTGTGTGATTGGAATCGAGCTACTGGGAGTTTTGTCGCTGGTTCACTAAACCTAGCCTAGCAGAGAAGAGTCCAGCAAGAAATTCACGGTCGGAATGACTCTACCCCATTTGCGGCGGTACCGGGACGAATAGGGACTATATGTCTGTGTTGGCGCGATCGCGCGATGGACGTCCCCGCCGGCGGGAATGCCTAAGTTGTCTGAGTTGAACGCCGTAAGCGCAGCGTTCCATCTTTCGATGGAAGCTGTGATTACGTCGATCGGGTTACCCTAGATTGCCCTAGACAGCACAGAGACAAAGCACGATGTATGGTGCTGGATTTGGGTATACAAGTACTTATATAAAAGAAGCACTGTTAAGGAAATCGATTCTGGTAGTGCCCAGGTCAAGAGTAAGCCTATATTCTCATCACCCGTTATAAAAGGCGACTAAAGCCGGGTTTTATAAAGATCCGTTAGAACAAATGTCAGATTATTTTTCAGTAACTCAGTACATTTTTTGACATAACAAACCGACATAAGGTCTAACGGATCTTTATAAAACCGAGCCTAAAGGTGGTTCATTTCATTAATTTGTTTCATTTTTATGTTCACGATTATGCGTAACGTATCAAACACGTATCCCAAGTATGGACGCTCACTTTGGTCATAACGTATTACTAGCATTGTGGCTTGAAAAAATGTGTCCATACTAGCCGTAGCATACCAGCGTATCGTATCACAAAGCCCTATCATTTTGGAGTTTGGGAGTCGTATCATTTGGGATTTGGGGTTGTGGTGTAGTTAGAAAGCTAGCCGTAGTGCTGGGTACATTTGTATCATTTTGCCGTATCGTATCTCCGGCGTGTTGCACCTACGCATATCATGATCAAATGTACCTTTCAGAAACGTCACCTATATCAAATAAATAGAGAAAATAAATCTACGTATCACAAAGTTGTCACACTTAAATATTTACAAAGTTGTAAAGGTGACTAGATATATATTAATACTTTCGGAAAAAAATACTGAAACAAAAAACTGTACCACATCTTCACCATTGTGAATTTACCATAATCTGGCAATAAAGATAATTTTGATTTTTGATTCGAATTCAGACGTGATAAAGTATTTGTTACATAAAAAGTCCTTTTTATCTCACTTTGTTGCTAAGGTAATATTTTAATATCATTGCTTTGAGCTTTACTCAATTTTGTACCCTCGTGTTTATAATTAGGCTAACAATAAAAATCAGAAACATTATTTATCCCGCAGGGTAATTGCGCAATATTTGGAACAAGCGTATATCAATTATCAATTTATCCTTGTTTTGTTTTATAAGCTATTGTCATAGATTTTACACAGATGGGTAACTAGATGGGTCATACTTAGTTGAAATAACAAAAGTCGGCCCTCCTGTGGTCAATAGTTAACGGCTTATGTGCATGTTAGCTATGCTTTTATTACAGGGATTTAAAGAAACGGAGACACGGTTTATGCGGGTTACTGGTCCAATCCAAAATTAAGCTTTGTAGCCCTTAACTTTTGGTATGTTCACAGAAAAGACGCGAACCTAAATCCGCGTATGACCCAGATATGCCTTTTTCGAAGTTCATAAAAACTTTAGGTAGTTTTTCTTTTATTTAGCAACACAGGTTGTTGTTCAAGGCCAGCGTGCATGCAATAAGTTGAAAGGTTTTTTATTAGTTAGTTTACAGCTTCATTACGTTATGTAATACATTAGGTTTCTAACCTAATGTATTCGTATTTGGTTAGTTAGCGTTGCTTACGTATTTTCAGACACTATAGTTTATAAATCCGTTTTCACCATTTAATCACATAGGCCATCTGTTACAGCTAAATTGGCGTCGGTACTCATTCGCTATAAATTGTTAGTATAAATTGTAGGTTATTTAATATCGCACGAGCACGTAGGCGCTTGTGAAAATAACCACTCAACATCTCCACATTAAGAGCACTTAAGTTTTTTATCGTAACAAAAATATAATGTGTAGATTTTTTAACAACATGACGGAATAAAACAAGGCAACTACGGCCTGCCTGATAGGAAGCAGGTACAGTCGGCCTGGACACTTTGTTAGTCTGTCGCTTTCACCCGTTACGAAATTTAGTATGACAGTTTAATACTTTAATCATGTTACGGCAACATGGTAGTTAGTTGGGTGATGTAAGGCAATAGGAGTTTGTATTTCGAATGGTCACAAGTCGTAACACGAACGTTTGAATTGCAACCTAACCCTAGCTTTAAAGCTTAAAATACCTTGTGTGTTGCGTCAACAGAGATTATCTCAACACTACCGTCAAATCTGGGAATGTTGGCATAATTAGTTTTAAGCCTGTCGAGTCATAAAAAAACCTTAAAATATTGCAGTTTCAGTCACGTTTCAGAGATATGCAAACTGCATAGGTAAGTTTGTAATCCCGTTTGTAGTTCCTGAATCTATGAAAAGCTTTTAGTTCTAAATGATTCATAAATTTGTATTGACACATTTACCTACAAAACGAAGTGAGATCACATACAAAGCATTCCATCTAAAGATATGCCAAGTCTTGAAACTCATCCACCGTAAAAAGTTGTGAGATATTACTTCAAGCTCAATCAAGCATTGTTGTTAATCTTTATTTGCTAACTATAAACTTTCAGACAATAGTACACAGTTTTAGGTATGCAAAAATTAATAAATAAGGTAAAGTTGTGTAATTCTCAAGACTTAAAATGTTATTTAGTAAGCAAATATAGATTAATAATAACAGTGCGTGACTTGGCTCTACGTAATATCTCACAACTTCTTACGGCGAAAGAGTTTATAATATGGCTTTGGGTCACCAATATGCTTATACTGTGAACATTTGAAGACTGTATATATGTGACAGTATAGTGTATATGTGTGACAGACGGACGGACGTGTGAGTGACAACAATAGGGTTCCGTTTGGACCCTTCGGATACGGAACTTTAAAAACCTAGTTTTCTTGAGTATTTTATCTGGTATTGAATTTAAGAAAGTGGTAAAGTTACTTAGCCAAAGGCCTATCAGAGAACAAGAGGGTTTTGCACTTCTGGGATGCCTTAGCATAACAACAATGACAGACATGACATGACATGTAGTCCCTATTCGTCCTGCTACCGCCACACACCGGGTAGAGTCAGTCCTACCCAAGTCGGGCCTAGCTGAGTTTCTTGCTGGACTCTTCTCAGCTAGGATAGGTTTAGTGAACCAGCGACAAAACTCCCAGTAGCTCGATTCTACTCACACCTCAGATTCGGTTGAAACCGCTCAATCAATCTCACGGGAGCGCAAACTCTTAGAGTATTTCAGTGTTCAAAATCACCCGCGTGTTCGTGTCAGAGGTTTTCCACTGGAATTTTTCCAGGCTCCTCTCCAATCACGCACTCCTATCGGTTTATTGGGCCCGGCCTATAAAGTCACAGTCAGGTTAAAAAAAACACTCCTTAGGCTTTATTAAGCCTGAGCAATAAAGCTACAGGCAGCTTAAGAAGAAAAAAAACAGTACAAAACTATCACCTTACATACCTTACCAACTGACAAATTTAATATTGGCCTAAATGTATTTTTTGTGTAATGTAAAATTGTTTAGTAGAAATTATCTTTCCAATTTGTGCCCTCAAAAGTGAATTTTAATAGGTATATGAAACCTTAACACATTCAGTGCCGGTGACACAAATTTGTGCCATACCGGTGCGGGGTGCCGAACGCGTTAATTGACAGCAATTAACCTGCAAGTATGAAATTGCCTTCTCATTAAGAGCCCTTTCTTCGAAACACTAGATTTTCATACAAATTCGGATTTTTTCCGCGTGCAGTCGAAAACATCCACCATTCTCAAAACGAAAAAAAAGAAATGTTTTTATTTATATTAATCATTATGAGATTATGTCCCATAATATTAATAATTCAACAATATGGGTTGTTGGGACAATCGACTCTAACGCGGATAGGTAAGATTAAGACAGTTCAGTTTTATTTGCATTTATTTCGAACAGTAAATTATAATTCAGTTTCAAAAAACAAAATATACTCAGTATGTACGTGCTTATGAAGACGCTATTTATAAGAATAACAAGGTTTTTCTCCTGCTTCGCTCGAATTAACCCGCATTGTTGTTGTGAACGCAGTTTTGTAATTTTATAGGAGGGTATGGATTTTGTCAAAGGTATGAATTGGAATGTTTAGAAACTGCAGCTCAATAACATATTTTTCTGCGTAATTTTTATATTGACTTAATAACATAAGACCAAAGAATATATGATTTGTAATTATATCGTAATGAATATCGTAACATTAAATTTTCTTTATAATAAAAATCTACGATTAAAATTTTTACCAAGTAATTATTTTAGGAATTGATTATAATATGAAATAATAATATGAGATTTATTTTATGAGAAACAAAATTCTATACAACTATTGTCTTGGTAATAATTTTCACGTAAACTAAATAATATAAGAAAAAATAATATTTTATTTGTAGTTCTATGATATGAATATCGAAATATTAAAAAAATATTGATATCAAAAACCATTGATTTGAGTTTCTACAAAGTAAGTGTTCGGCGTAATAATTATTCTGTGAAATTATAATATGAGAAACATTTTCTGCGAAACGAAATTCTTTAAAAATATTGTCTATAAAACAGTGTAAGTATAATCGGTTTCCCCATACATGTCATCAGTAAAATATAGGACAATCCGAAGCAAACTAAAAATACTATAAAAAGAACAATATGTATAACTCAATTTGAATGAAAGAAGACTGAATATTAAATAGAATATAAGCGTAGCACTATAATCTTAAAATGTAAAGATTTAGCTAAGTTATTAACATGAAATTAAATTTTTCTTTTTTGATACAAACAGTTTAAATAAAATAAAAAAAAATATACATAGAAGTTTTTATAATTTAGAATAACTTCTCTACGTCTTCTCAACGTCAAACAACGCTTTTTCCTTACCAAGATAAGAAAGGGCTCTTAAAACAATTGCGGTTGAGCTACGTACGTTCTCCTGTATCTTAATAGTTAGTTATATGTAAATGTAGTAGGATTCAAAGTTCTTGTCTATGTATTGAAAATTTAACGCATAACTACGTACAAAAACACAAAATGGGATATTACTCGTATTGAAAGTATTGCTATAAAATACTTTCAATACGAGTAATATCCCATTTTGTGTTTTTGTACGTACTTACTTAATTTGAGAATCACTCCGATATCTATGGTATGGCTCGCAACGGCGTAGAAGTTGCCTAGGTTTGTCTTACCTTTGTGTAAATAGATAAAGCCGACAATTAATTTAGAATCAAGTGTTTCAAAATGTCTAATTTAGTAGCGATTACGTGGGGTATCCTGTATGGAATTACAGTCGACTTTCATTTACCACTAATGCTTTACTGGTGAAACACATTACCTAATCAAATTACAGAGCTTTATCTGTTCCTACTAATTTATCAATTTCAGTGTTATCTGGCAACCGAAACATAACCTAACCTACCCACTGCTGATTATAGGTTCCAAATTAGGTATCGTGAGACTCTCGGAAACGTTACACTTTAGTATGTATAAGTAGATAGTTAAACTCATCTTCGCGTGGTTGTATGTGTGCGTGCGCCTGTTGACCGAGTGAAACGAAGGTCTCTGCTTCAGGTCGGACAAAAATGCTTTCATATGTACTTCCGTTTGTTCTCGTCTACAGTGTAAAGATTATATAGTTCATACGTATGTACCATCAGTCCTTATGTTGATCGTTACTGTCTGTACGTGGTTGTATACCGACTAGTTTCAATGTTTATGACAATTTTTTTTTAAAGTAAGAGATAACAGAGGCCCGTTTTTTAGGGTTGTTAAAATGGATGTAGGAATAATTGGATTTTGTGAGATTGTTTACAGTGAATAAAGGGAGTGAATATTGGAAAAGGACTTTAATTGAATAAACATTTGGACTGTCATCACAACAGGTTGCATCTCCCAACCGATTCTCGTGAAATAGCAGATTCGAAAATTATAAGATTTTATTTTGTTGCCGGGTTTTTGAATTTTCAATAAAAACATTTTTCCCCATGTTTTCGTGTGTTTCTGCGGATTTCGGTTTGTTCTCCTCTAAAAGTCGGGTTGCTCAACCGATCCTAGTGAAATTTTGTAAGGAGATTCGATAATTGTGTAGATTTTTTATAGACATTTTCTGGTATTTTTTAAAATTTTTAATGGTTTGTCCTCCTCTATAGGTTGCATTTCTCAACCGATCCCGGGTACGCCATCAGGAGCCAGGGGTCCGCTTTCGCACAATCCCAAGATTTGGAGTAGGGACTAGTTTATGGAAAGCGACTACTATCTGCCTTCAAAAAGGGAAAACTATAGTTTGTTAAGAATAACTCACTTTATCGGTTACCTCACTCTCTTTTCTAAACTTTAAATAATAAAAAAGTGAATAAAACTTGTCTATGGGTTTAGCCAACGATATACATACTTATATAGGTAAGTAGGTATTCAAATACCTATAAAACATCCAAGACTCAGAAACAAATATTCCGAATCCAGGACCTCTAGCTTCGTAGGCAGGGTAGTGACCAACAAGGCGAAAGCCGGTCGTCACATTTATATAAGTAACTTAATGACATGAGTTTTATTTTAAGGTTGAAAGTGACTCGTCCATTACTCGGCTGTCTAAAGTGAATGGAAATGATATCTGATAAATAAAGCTACCACCACCATTCCATTACCATAACCATTATTCGTCAATCGTTATCTTATCAAAAACATTAGTACATTATGTCTTATTATCTAATATCTGGTCTAAACATGCTAAAGTCGGAAGCACTGAGACTGTTATTGCCGTTATTAAAATACAATTGTATTCAAAGTACTATGTGTTATAACAGTATTACAATAAGGTTCAGATTGTATTGGGCAGCGATTTATTGAAGCTCGGATGCAATTCGTGGTTGAATGATGGCAATATTGGCAGTGCTATGATAGGAGTTATTTATAAAACTATTAACTAGCCATTTACGCCAACTTATTGACCAACTATAGGTACTTTGTTTCTTTTACTACAAAGTACAGCTCATAGTAAAATGTAGCGCACTTTCATTTGTTTCTTGCATAGAACATGTATAGCATACCTAACAAAATATATACTAACAAGCTAACATAACGGGTACACTTTGTATGGAAGTTCAATACAAAGTGTACCCGTTATTTTTTTTTGTGAGTGTAGTTGATTATGTAACGTGTTAAACTAACGTTAAGTAAATCTAACTGTCGCTGTTAGTACCTATGGAAAATGTCATTTAGAATATTTAGATCAACTTGCCGCCTTGTCGAAAACTACATGATCAATATGATCATCCCTCTGCAGGGTGGTTAATTAGAATAATAAGAGTACATGTTTCCAATTTGATTTTACTTTAAAAGGTTTCTTGATTGAAATTATTCAAAAAAAAACAGCATGAATCAAGCGACTACTTGGTTACCTAATTCTGTATAAAAGCACCGTCAAATGTAATTCAATCGAAATGTAATTTAAAGAGTTTTTTTTACTTTTCAGCGGAGGATGGCTTTTTTTTACAACACCTACTTTCTTTAATAATTGGATAGTTAATTTAAGGTTTCCATTTTTATTGAGTAACGATGGATAATTGCAGTGATTTACGATTTAAAAACGAGTCTCAATTACATAATTTATTGTTGCAAGGGAATACAAGGCAGTACAAATGCCTTGTCCATTAATAATGATCTAAGTTTTTGATCGGGTTACTTAAGCATTAAAAAACCGGCCAAGTGCGAGTCCGACTCGCGCATAAAGGGTTCCGTACCATTATCTATAAAAACGGCAAAAAACACGTTGATTGTATGGTAGCCCCCTTAAATACTTACTGTATTCTGTTTTTAGTATAGGTTGTTATAGCGGAAACAGAAATACGTCATCTGTAAAAATTTCAACTGTCTAACTATCACGTTTCATGCGATATAACCTGGTAACAGACGGACCGACGGACAGCGAAGTCTTAGTAATAGGACTACTCTATGGTCCCGATTTACCCTTAGGGTACGGAACCCTAAAAACCGGTCAAGGTTTCTTGGACCATGCACGATGATGATGGGATCCGTAAGTACCTTCTACAACTAGTCCATATTTACCGTCATCCTCTACTAAGATAGGTATCAAAAAAGTCGTTTCTTCATAGGAAAGACACGACACTTTCATGTTTTTTTATCTGAGGACAGTTTTTCATCAATAACTTAAAACCGTTGGACCTACCTTGTTCAATTTTTTTTCGTTGAAAGTATTGAATACGCACTGTGTAAATGTTTTTTTTTAATTCATTGTTCAAAAGTTAGAGGGAACACAATAGTTGTGACCTTCGGAGCAATTATCTCCGAATACGATCACGTAATCAGTTGTCTCAAGTTTTATAAAATGGGGGAGCTATCCTATCAAAACGAAGTAGGCCGTTTTGTTCTACGGTTTTGTTCACATCGTAGGACAAATCGGACGAAAAAATCCGTTTCGTTCTACGCATGTCAAATTTCGTAGGACAAAACGGATTTTTTTGTCCGATTTGCCCTACGATCCTACGATCGTAGAACAAAACGGACTACTTCATTAAAACATACCATCATTGCCAACTTTGACAAATCGACGCTGGAAAGGCAAAATGGGATAACCGACATTTTTGGCGATATTGAGTTATACACACCGTTGAAATCGGCAAAATCTGCCGATTTCAACGGTGTGTATAACTCAATATCGCCAAAAATGTCGGTTATCCCATTTTGCCTTTCCAGCGTCGAAATATTACGTGAGCTTCATCCATGCGTTTGTTAAGGCCTATTGATGATCTGAATGAAATATTAAATTGATGTCACCTACAATACTTGCACGCGTTTGAATGTCAAATTTCGTAGGACAAAAAGGATTTTTTTATCCGGTTTTCCCTACGATCCGAACAAAATCGTAGAACAAAACGGACTACTTCATTAAAACATACCATCATCGCCAACCTTGACAATTATTACGTGTGCTTCATCCATGCGTTTGTTAAGGCCTATTGTTACGATCTGAATAAAATATGAAATTGATGTCACCTACGATACTTGCACTCGTTTGAAGTTGCCCCAATTCACTGACTCGAAACAAATATAAAATATGGGTGCTTTGAGGAGGCCAGTGGATGTGATAAAATGAAACGAGCGCCCTTACCCTGGTGAATGTAGTAAGTAAAGGAGCGTAAGAAAGAGTTTTATATTTCTCAAAGGACTTCGTGTCGCGTGCACGAATTTACTGTATCTATTACTCGCCGCATTTTCTTGCAAGCAGAATGTTGTTCTATAAAGTTGTCCAATATATCGATAATAAGTCGAACTCAATCAAAAATCATTGAGTAATATCAAAATAGTGCATATTTTATTGGGTATTTACTTATTTTAAGGTATATTTTAAGTTCCTTTTGGTTCTTGATGAAAGTATTATTATTTACTAGCTTCTGCCCGCTACTTCGTCAGCGTATGTGTTCACTCCGTTTTTCATCCCTCCGAGGGATGAGTTTCGGGATAAAAAGTATCCTATATGTTAATCCAGGCTATAAACTCGTTGTATATCAAGTTTCAACGTAATCCGCTCAGCCGTTTTTGCGTTAACGCACATAAACTTTCCCATTTATAATATTAGTAGGATGTCCCACAACATTCCATCCCAAACATGCTCGAAAAGGGTCGTATTTTGTTTGAAAAACTAACACGGGTAGTACCTACTTTTTATCCGCCTAAAAAAAGTTAAAATTCGTCCCTGTCTAGGCGTTATTACACCCCTATGAGTATAATAATCCTACCAAAACCTATTTTTTTCCGCTGCGTGTTTTTTTTAATTATCTGACAGTTTCACAGTAAGCCTCGGCCTGACAACGACCTCGTCAGGCAATCCCTTACTTTCCGAGGCCCGGCAATTAGGTATTAGGTACTTTACCGAAATTTCCTACGGTTTCAATTTCGACCTATTGCGTAGCTACTTACCGATCCACTTCCGCGCATGCCGCTCCTATCAGAAAACACTCATTTTAATCAAAGGACGCAGTAGATAATCTGTACTGATCTGATTGACAATTGACACTGGTAGCTTACTGACACTGCACAGTAAAGGAGCCTCATTAGTGTAGCGTAAACGTAAAATGTAAAATAGATTAAGCATATCGGTTGTTAGGTATACCTATCAACCGAAATACATAATACCAGTTGTAATTCGGATGCTCCAAATTAAAAACAAATAAGTACATTCTGTTCAAAAATTAGTTTTTTGGCTGCTTCGCATCCTTTTGCCAAGACGCACAAAACTACATTTCTGTTTTTTTTTCAGCTACTCTATATTTTTTTAGTTATTTGTCTAAAATGATTCCAAGTAAGTTAAAGTAAGTAACTCCGTAAACTCATGTATCTTAATCACAAATAGACAAAAAACAAGCAACTCAAATTAGTTGCTTATTTATATGTTGGCAAATAAAGTACGAAGTTAAAATCAAGTAATTCGATAGATACTTGTTTTTATCTTGGTCACCAAGCCCATTGTATAGTAAAATAGCGAAAAAACCTTTAGGCCAAAACAAGTATCTCAACTTGCTTGTTTCTAGCGAGGATTTTGAAGTATCTATTTTTTTTATTACCAAGCTATAAACTATTTTCAGTTACACGGACGTGATGGCTTCAGTTACAGGTGATTAAATAAGTCAAAATCAAAACATTTATTCTGCAAATAGGCCTCAAGGGCACTTTCACAAGTCAAAATCTATCTAGGTACATCAAATAAAAATAATACAACAATCAAAGTATCATTAATTAAATGTAGTGTTACATGTCAAAAATAAGACTAAGAGGATGTATAAGGTCGGGTTATTAGAATGGCATGTTACGCAAATGTTAAAAAAATCCACTTATATACTTATTGATTATATATATTATAATGTGATATTATATGACCTACGTACGAGAGTAGACGATTAGTACTATGTAATGGCTATAAGTAGAAATTACTGGTATGGTGTATTCATAATTTGTGTAGCAACCGTGGTATGTTTATTTATGTTTATTCCATGGTTTGTTTATTTACTTTTATGAAAAATATGTCGATCGGAAACAGTACGAATATAAACATTCCTTATACGTTATTCTGGTTTATATGCACTAATCTTCTGCCTAATATTTTAACTAATAATTTATTATTTACTTTTCAAGAAAATTAAAATTCCTTAAAATTCGCTATTTTGCTCTAATGTAAAATTTACTAAAACGTACTTACTTCATTTTAAGTTCTAGCAGTCGATAGGTATATATTGATAGTGGTATTATGGGTCAGGTTTACATTGTACATGACTTTAAAGTCTTTACACCATGACCCACAATTGTACTGATTGCGTAAGAGCGACTCATTAAAGCAGTGTACATGAATATACAAGTATAATACTATACTGAGGTTCAATGTCAGCCAATGACTTCAAAATGAAGAACCCCGAACTTATACGCAGAAGTTACATTCCGCATTTAAATGACGGCACCGCGAAACGCCGTACGTTTAAAACTGCTCGCGACAATTGCTGCTGCCATTTAAATATGACATTTAATTTAGGAGGTTCACATTCACTTACTTGCGTTAGTTCCAAAGGGCTAATTTATTTGCTTGGGGCTATTGGGGCTTTTTTTGAGGTTATTAATTATTTATCGAATGGCAATTATTTCTTAGAGAACAGTGCGGTTGCCAGTTTGTTTGTGGGGTAGGTTTTTGGGTGTATTTACTTATGTTGCTAGACAAACGGCTTGTACTTAACATAATATTTTTTTATTTTTATACAAACGCCTTAATAATGGTTGATGAATTTGGGACTGGATAGCGATTGCACCTATAGCTCAGTTGGCTAGAGAGACTGGCCGCGAGTGCCGGGAGGTCGCAGGTTCGAATCCTGCTCGGTTCCTAAATTTTTCAATTTTTCCTTTATTCTAAATTTGTACTTAACACATTTATCAACAAAATTATGGAATGTGCTAGATATTGAGAAGGAAGTTCATTAAACTGTTATCAAACAACAATAGGGTGGTCACTTTCATTGTCAGTTATTAAATACAGTTTTGTTTATAAAACTAATCAATTTATGTAATTTACTTCATTTTCTTATTGAACGGTTTATGTAGGTATACATAGGTAGAGTAAAACCAAATTTATAATGAAGAGTTCCACAACCTTCATTAAGGTTTAAGCCGTCATCTTCCTGGCCTGGAGAATTCCAGGTACATAATCAAACAATGTCACTGTTTTTTCGCCGGGCGGCAACGGATTAATCGTTTCCCGGATTCCAATTACGTTTTTAAGTCAGTTGAAAAGCCGCTCAAAAATATCTCTAATTTATTATTAAAGATACCGCTTGTTAGGCTTAGGGGCAAGATTGTTTTTGACAAATTAATATCTACAAAAGAAAATGATGCGAACTTTCTGATATTTTTTTCAACCGACCACGACCGGAGCAAAACTCGTTAATTGCACTCGTTTACAAGCTTTTAACCCTATTTCGACCCTTAACTAACTAACTTGGTAATATCTTGAGGAATAATGAAAAATCTGTTTTCTATACCAACTCAAACTAGTTTACCAAGTTTTATCAAAGTTGGCTAAATTAAGTTACTATAAAATGTTTTAAACTGAAAGATGGCGTAAGTAGGTATTGATAATTCTAATTAACTGATGAGGGACACAATGCTATTATATAAAGTAGTAATGGAGCCATTTTGTGCTTACATTTGTTACTAGAAGAAACTGATCGAAAAATAACAGTTAGCTTGAAAATCGTTTTGGAGTGATGTTTGAAACGATATTTATCAATTAAAAATTCTAAGAAAATGTATGTAGCACCTAAAATATAAGGCCGCAATAATCCTACACTGGATAGTAAAGAAGAAATCTTACATGTTTCGTCCGGAGTAAATTTACAAGTATCATAAGTTACCAACAACTAAGATCGAGCTCTCTCTTCCACTCGGCAAGCCTCGTGGTCTTAGTGAGGTTTGAGGCTTAACAAGTTAATTATATATTTATATTTAATATATGTTATATTTTTTGGGGACAATCTTACACAAATCGCAAACTAAGCAAAATCAAAATCAAACATTTATTCTGCAAATAGGCCACAAGGGCATTTTTACATGTCAAAATATTAATTTACAATTTAAGAAAGTCTGACTATAATAAGTAATACATTTTTCATGTCAAAATATTAATTTACAGTTCAAGAAGGAATAATAATTTCGAGTTTACAATTATAGCAAAATTAATGTCATACAGTGAAGATAAACTTGCAAAGTTATCTATTAAAAATATTACAACATCAGTAAAGTTAGAGATGTATAAGGTCTCCAGAGTAAACAAGGAGTATAATGAAATTAATATAATATCCCAGAGATGTACATGGTCTCTGAGCGTCAAAATTAAAACTAATTTAATATTGTTAGAGATGTATATGGTCTCTAAGTCACTGATAATAAAAACGAATCCACAACAGGTGTTGTCTCTCGTCAAAGCTTTTACTGTGGGTACTAGGCGACAATATACATATTTATATAGAGAAATACATACTTAAATACATAGAAAACATCCAAGACTCAAGGACAAATATTCGTGACACACAAATAAATCCCCTGACCGGGATTCGAACCCGGGACCTCCAGCTTCGTAGGCAGGGTCACTACCAACTAGGCTAAAGCCGTCGTATACACATACACATACATATTGCATACACATTTATTTCTACGAGTCAACGGAAATTAATTAAATAAACCGAAATAATTAAGCAAACCAGTCCTGCGGAAATGAAGATTAGGCACATTAGGGGGGTAGGATTAGGCGGGTCGCACGCTCGTTGATGTCTTTGTTCTATGTCCGCGCGTCACGTGATTGGTCAAAATCATTAAAGTTCACTAACGGCGCCACGTAATTGGCTAATTTTATTATTGTTTACAAACGGTGACACGGGGGGGGGGGTTTGTTCTATTTCATAAGAGTTCACTTGAAGGGCGCTCTTTAGAGAAAAGTATGTGATTTTAATTTCGTCTACGATATTTTAATTCGAACATTAAAGTCGCGAATAGAAAAAAATCATATTATATTGCAAAGTAACGAAAACGCAGATATGTAAACAGGCCATTACATCAGCATGCATAGGGCTGATAGTAGAAAAAATGGTTATCCTTGCTAATTTAATGGCCATGGCAATAAATCAGAATTATGGAGCAACCCTAATGGCCGGTTTACACTAGTGTACTTTTTACGATATTTTGGTTCTATGTGTTTTGATTCTGACATGTTTGGTAAAAAAAATTACATACTGTGTTTTCATCTGACGAATGCGGTTGAGACATATTGTGTAGATCTTTGTAAGAAAATTAACGTGTCAGTTAAGCACTTTTCCGACTTTAATATGTAAGATACGAGTAGACTTGCAGTATTGCATCAATACCGTCTCGCTTCTACGCAATACATATAGTAAATACTATTGTGCAAATACGTACTGACATTCTACCAATATGTAAGGGAATCTAGGCGACATCAGTATACTCTCGGGAAAGTATGATAGAAAATATACCACATACAAGTTGCACCCCGCCAAGTAAGGATACTTCCTGCCTTAGTAAGTATAGTCGGACCAAAACAAATATAAGATTAAATTCTATCAAAAATGCAAATTATGAAAATATTTTATTCAGAGATTATGTATTTCCATACAATGCTAAACAAGTTTTATGCAAAAACAAATGAACGCCTCATACATTTTACTATATTTTATAGTTTAAAAAATAGGCTATATTACAAGATCGGAATTAGTTTACACTCGGAATAGCCGTCATTCCATGTACACTTTGACGAAAAGAATATAAAAAATATATGAAAATACTGTCACCTTACTATTTTAATCACGACTAGGTAATAGACGATGTCGTTTGGATTCGTTTGCCAGAATTTTACTTTTACTGCTTTTCAAGTAAACAATGAAGCTATATTTAATTAGCTCTAAATTACAATCAGGCTTGAGAAAATCTCATCTGATTAATGAACCTTTTTTGGGTCCTCAAACTAGTTTTATTTACTTATTCAGAACAGATTTTAATTAATCTAAAAGGATTTTACGTCATATGTTTTATCCAAAGCGTGCCATATACAGAGGCAGTAGGCATAATAATATTCTTTTATCTGCCCGCATGCTGTTAAACGAAATTTACAGCCCTCTAAAGATTGTGTATTAATATTCAAGAGCTATCCAATTGCTGGTAAGGTTGATAAGATATTTATAAATATATGTGCTGTGCAGACTTTTCTCGGATTGTTGCGATGAGGGTGTTTCTTCGATCTAGTTATTGTTATTGCACTGGTTCTAATTTTTTTCTTCTCGCCATCAATAAACTCTGATCCGTCGGGTGGGTGTAGCAGAGGGAGTACCTACAAAGAATTTATACCTGAAAATTATTAGTCCAATAAGTCAGTGATAAATTGTAGCCCTAACTCGATTTCTTACCAACGGAATATCCGAAAATAGCTCTTTTAAAAATCTACATATACCTATCGCTTGTCGACGGTATCATGTTAATAGTTACGTTATTACACGACATTTTAAAAAATCTGTAGATTTTAATAAAACAAAGTCGTCATTCACTAATACATATGTGCAAACAGCTATTAGTCACTTGATGTTAGGCAGATAAGTACCCAACTGAAGTAGGTAGGTATTACTTGGATTAATGAAAATACTAAGACGCGTAAATAAACATAATGTGAAAGTATATTTTGTATTAAGCTGTACCGCTGCTAACGTAAACTACAAATTAAGAAATAAACAAATTGTCGTAACACAAATAAAACAATGATCCGGGGATCGGGAATGAAAAATGATTCAGATTTTACTCGAATGATTTCCGCCCTTTTGTTTCCTAAGCTACTCGAAGGTTGTACCGATCTGATCGCTATTTAGAGACAAGATAGCCTGTTGCTTACTTGCATGTTATTATCATTCTTTTTACCTACAGAAATATTGAATAAATTCTTGTATTTTCACACGATTTTTTGCGATCGTTCTGTAGTTTACACCCTACTTTGTATTAAGCAAAATATTTGAGTTTGCCTTATATATTTTAAGGTAATCTTTTTGCAGAAAAACTCCTAATCCTGCTTTGAAAAATTAACATAAGACCCTCAAAATGAGAGCAGTTAAACCTACAAGGTTTTGGTTACGCAATCATCAACATTATTATGTAAGAGGGGAAATGTAGTTAAGAAATATTAGATATGAAATTGTACTTTAGCACGCGATACGCATTGTTGTAGAAGAAAATCATTCCATCTACAAAGGCTTTATGCCCGCTGAAATAAAAGTAGTTCGTTTCAGTACTACCTACACAGCGGCCAGAGGGGAACTAGGTTTGGAGCTCAGTAATTCCTGGTCATTGTTAGATAATAAAAGTTATTATTCAAAATTAATTTGTCGAAATTAATTTTTTCCTCAGTCATCAACTACTCGTTGAGGACGTTCCAATGAACCCAAAGCCGACGATGGGTTTATCATATGTAGTTAAAAAGTTACTATGTCCATCTATTGTGTCATATGTACATGTGTACATCAGGTATCAAAATATTGTATTATCACTGAACTTAAATAAGTTTAGTATGCCTTTCAGTTCAATTGGATACCGGAAAGTGGTTGAAAAAGGTTTGAAAATTTTGAGGACAACTTACATAAGAACAGTGTAAATCAAATAAAAGCTTGTAACAACTTATACGGTTTCATTATCCCATGACGCCAGGCTCTTTAAATATAACCAGAAACGCTAGAAGGCGCACTCCACCTTAACACTCGAAGTGAAAGAACTACTACGAACTGTGTTTAGTCAGGCCTCTTTTACTCTCATTTTAAAGAAAATTTGCCGATAGCTCAAGTAAACTTGTTAAACAATGCTTTTATTAATCCTAGCGAAAAAGTGTGTAGAATCTGTTTTGTAGAGAATTTTATGTAGATTAATTGTCTAAGAACATTTTTTTACTACGGGGCACCGTTTACGAGCTTTATACAAAAATCTATAAAAAGGGACCTTTACATCCCCCCTACCCGTTAGCTCCCCCCATCCGCCAGTACTTTTAGTAGGTTGTTTAGGACATCGTTACCTGCAACTGTGCCAAAATTCGCTTATACAGGAATTATTTCCGCCAATTTTCCTTCATTGGGCATACTATTTATCATTATCTGACACTTGTGAGACAGTGAGAAAAAATATTTTAGTTAACAGAAGTTTGTTAAGTTTTTTAAATAGATAGTAACGAACCTTTAAATAGGACGAAGGTGTCAGGGTCGTGGCGAGCCGCAGGTTTCTGTACTCGGGCCTCTGCTGTTTATATTATTTATCAATGACTTACCTGACAATATATCTACTGGCACTCCGAACTTGTTCGCTGATCAAACTAGTCTTATTCTTGGAACGAAAATTACACAGATTTATAACATGTAACCAAATGTGGCTGAGGAAATTCGACTGAATGGTGTTCCCGAATGAATTGTCTTTGAACCGAGATAAATATTACAACATGACTTTTAGACGCGCATTTAACTCTGAAGATTGTAGTTGGTCTTGAATCTATCATTTTGACTCCATTCGTTATCTTAAGTGTAGAACTGGACCCGTATTTGAAGTGGCATGATCACATAAACTACATTGTGAAAAAATTGGGAAGTGGATGCTTACAAAAATAAGTGGCTAAATATGTGACAAGCACACTTTATGAATATATACTTTCACACGTATACGTATATATACGTTCATATATTGAGAGCATTTGTCGCTATGGCATTGGCAATACCTTTATCTCCAATTATTTCATTGTAGATAGAGATGCCATATTTAGTAGTATTTACTACCGGTGCATAAAAAAATGTATAAGATTCATCGAGAGTTATTTCCCGGAAATTCATTGGCATCTTATTGTAGAAAATAATATTTACACAGTCACTCCTCTGTAAATTAATTCAAATATATAAAAAATAAGTTATTATAAAAATAAAATGGTATGTGAAACCTGAATCACATTTTGCTTACTTTATAAAATACATATGTATAAAAATCTATAATAATCTCGAACCTGACATTAGGAACTCTTCGAATAAGTCATCCAAAGTTTAATATAAAATTTAAAATGTATTTAAGATGTAAGCCGTTCTATAACCTTGATGAATACTTTGGTAATATATTTGATAAATATAGAGTTAATTTTAACACTGTGATCTGTAGTTTTAGTGATTCTCTTTTGAAATTTTCTATTTTTTTTAATGCTGACCCATTGATGATGTTTTGATTTTCATTATCATTGATTAGACTAAGAAGATTTAAATTATATTTAGGTAAATCGCGCTGTGCTTACCTATTTCTTATTCTTTTATATATTTTATTGCATAGATTGTTTCCTTATGCGCAATAAAGATAATGAACGGCCAATCGAAGTCTTTCTTAACTACCTTGTAAACTTCAATGACATCGAAAGTCATAACACAACAAACAAACAATATTTGTTTTAACAATAAATAATTATTCTATTCTATTCTATAAAAGAAATTGTACCGTTGCCGCCAAATCACAAAAACAAATGACAGACGAATAAAATATAATAATATTGCCGAAGAAGAGTTACATTTCGAAATTAAATTTTGATTTATTTATTGTAGGCTAGTTCTAAAAACTTTCAGTAACCTTTCTATTACCAAGGAGATTATTAAATTTGCTGAATGAATTGATGTTTATCAATTTAGGACTTAAATAAGAGAACATTTTTATCTGATAGGGCCCTTGATGAATCGATTCCTTGAGTTTGAATTATATATTTTATAATCCATCCGGCGATATTATATACCAATACCTCAAAAGCTCTTTACTTAAGTGAGCCCCAGGAGAATTTGTGTCGAGAATCAAAATCTCTCAATATCTGTAGAATGAAGATGGATCGTTTTTTCGAACATAAAGACCTTGATACTGTAATACTATTTGGCGAAGTAGATAGTTTTTAATTCATTACAATATTACATTTTTTATTTGACTTTCCACCGTATATACAAACCAATTTTGCCTATAATTTCTGGTGTATACTTATAACGTATGCGGAATGAAATTTGTACAATGTTTGTAACCTAATATATATATTTTTTAATGTAACGATAATCTTATGTATTTTTATAAACAATCTAGTAACGAATTTTAATGTAAAAAGTAATTTGTCCCTATGCGTGCTGCTTTTCGACAATTTGCTGGCACTGTTGGTGTGTAAGTCGATATTGGAATTTTGTTTAATTCTAATTTAATTTTTCGAATAAGAGCCTGTATAGTTGTTGGCAGAAAATTATTCGCATAAATACGCCTTTTTAGATTGGCCCAAAAATCTTTGATCGGGCCAAGTTGTGGTATGTTAGGGGGATTTGAATCCTTTGGTACATATGGGATTCATAGCTCCTCCATTTTAGCGAGGGTCTTTTTTGAATAATGGCTTGATGCTAGATCGGGCCAAAACACAACATAAGTTCCTCTGTGATGTGTTTTCATAAAACCACGTACAGTCGGCAAACAACCCTGCATGTATGTATGTATGGTTCAGAATTGACTGCTAAACCAGATTCAAAAAACAGCGGTTTCGACATGCCGCGAGGGCTAATTGCAAGCCATAACAAAACCTTTTTTGGAAACTTCGTGTGCTCCATATATTTTACTGATTCTTCAGTTGGATTATTGGCGTTTTGGAAATAAAAGTTACCCTGCCATTCATTGCCGTCTAAGGTGAAATAGGATTCATCGTCCATAATGCACTCTACGTCGTTTTTTGCATAGAATATGTTTTTGACCAATATTGTAAGTCTCTTCTTTTGGGTAAGTTTTTGATGTTCGGACGCGGTGGGTTTTATTTTTCTTGCTCGTTTCGCAATGCCCGTATCATGTAGATATTTTTTCACTGTTTTGCCATCGCAGTTAAAAATTTTTCCGAATTCTATGTGGGATTTAATTGTTTGGTGCAAAAAGCATTATCATTAGGGTCGGCAGCACTACTCATCTGCAGTCGGCCGACATGACTTCTGCCTGACGACATGTCGCTCGCTAAGAAAGTTATTTCATAGGAATATATACAATATTATATAAGACAAAGTTTCATTAGACAATACCTTGACGACAGTGTCGTCAGTAAACACTAATATCCTTCTATTACATTAGGTAGCTCAGTTTGCGTCATAAAACTAAGGCAATTAATTGGGAGTCTATTAAGCCCATTTTGGCGTGGCCATCGAGATTATTACTTATTCAAGTCAAATGTGTTGACCTCTGGCCGGTCGTTTTTGTTTTATTGTACACATTTAATACGATTTGATGACCACTTTGGCCTAGTTGGTAGTGACCCCGGTGGTCCTGAGTTCGAATGCCGGTCAGGGCATTTATTTGTGTGATGAGCACGAATATTTGTTCCTGAGTCTGCGATGTTTTCTATGTATTAATTGTATATATATTCGGAGATTAGCCTCTACAAACAAACTAACATTATAAAGTTTAGATTTTTAGATGTTTGTTACTGACTAACTAAAAAACGGCTGAACAGATTATGATGAAACTTGATATACTACGAGTTTACAGCCTGGATTAAGATATAGGATAGTTTTTTCCGAAAATCATCCCTAAAAGAGACGAAATAGGAAATGGTTTTTTTTTTTAAATTACTCATTTTTGACAAATAAAATATCTCTTATCTCTTATCTTATCTTACGCGGACGAACTCGCGGGCAAAAGTTAGTTTGTTATAAGACAAAAAATATATACAGTTTCTGTTAACAACACGTAAAATGATACAACTTACCACCAACCTCAATAGCATTATTGATTTTAATTAATTAATTATATTTGTACTGCTAATTGTGTATTCTAAAAGCGCGTTTAAGATCTACTCATAATTTAACTTTGTTGTGTACATTTTTCTATATTTTAATGATACGTCCCGTCCCGGACTTCCGGAAACGCTTATTTAAAAACAATGCATCAAAATATGATTAAGTCAAAGTACGGCAAAGTTCTTGTAAATTAGGAAACTAAGTAATTTGTAAGTGATTTAAGGCTTGCAAGTTTGTAGGCGCTGAAATTTTAATGTCTTTATGATATGGAAAGGACTCTATTTGAACTTAAGTGGCTGAACTGATCATTTATATTTACTGAGTTAGGTATGTATTTATACGGAGAAGTCTAAAAACTTCGGCAAATTTATGAAACAGAATTGTCAATTTGTTTGTTATTATTATTTTAACGGATAAATTTGTTATTTTATTATTTAAAACATAAGTCATGGTACATACCAATCAAAAGACAAACAAAGTGATTGGACATTGTTCACATAGTTCCATACTTGGAAAAGTAAAAAGCACTGGTGCGAAAACCCAACTTCTTTGCATGTTATTTGCATGATATTACCATATGAGCAAATGATCACTAGCCGACTCGATTGTCCTTATGCTAATAAGTCTTCTGCACACAAGTTCTAACTGTTAGACTAGTTTAATTAAGTTAACGATGATCGATTCCCTCCCACTTCCGGTGTACCTTCCTTTGGTTATTCGGGAAAAAACGATTCTGTTGGAATCGGTCCACAGGCTCTCTATAGCGCCGAATACGGCTTGACTATGCATAGATTTTCTGCTTCAGAAAGTCAATACGTTCCGCGACATAGGCCATGTAGTCGCAGGGGCTGACACCAGTCCCCGCGAAGGCCTGGTTTACGAAACGTATGACTCGGGGGCGGTTATTTCCCCCTGAAGCAGATTAGCTTTGCTATTAGTGTCCTAAATGTATTGATACGCCGCTCAATCCGCACTTGTACTGCAGGGAAACTCTCTGCGGTCCTAGGTGCACGGCCAGTATCCGGAAACTTGACGCGAGTAACATGGCATGCCTACAATACATGATTGAGTGTGTATCAATCAAATCTTCGCTAGCCCGTAAATATGGGTCTAGATCATTTAGGGCTTCCATTAGCGCTAGATTGCGTCTATTAACGGGCAAGCGTGGCAGTGGCGGACTAGAATTGGGTATGGAGAGATACTGCGCGTAATCGTCTCTTCCAAAGCCCTTCTCAATTGCTCATTGGCCTGGGTACTCACACTCTGATTCGCACACTCGTCATCGGTGTTGGGTTCAGTTCGGCGCCACCGGTGCAATGCCGGGCACGGGCACCGGAATCGGCGACGTGGCAGGCAGGTTCCCCCTCGAAATGGAGGCTGTGCGAGCAGAGAGTGCCTCCAGGCGTAGCCAATCGAGTGTTGCATCATCCAAGCACTTGAGCCGCTGGATGACGCGCACCAGATCCGATAGCCGTTGCGCAGTCACGTCGATGGATGGTTCACACGATGCGCGCGGATAGATTAGTTCCTCCCTCTATCGCCCCAAAGTCAGTTTTAAAACTTCAATTCAATACCTATTTACATACGTAGTATTCTAGGCTGAGAAAAATGCCTTTGAGATTATAAAACATGTTTGTGAGAGCATATTTGATAACTCTTTTGCCTTTTGATGAGTTCATTTTCAATCTCTGATGAGACTAAAAAACACTAAAATGAAACCAAATTTTACAAATTATGTCCGAGTATGACATTGAACATGTGTTAGTACACGACGTAATACCTTGAATATTTGACGTACTTAAAGTATATTTTATTAAAAAACAATGGCATAGGCACTCAAGTTTCATTTCCACAACTAATGTCAAACTGAAAATTCAATCGACATGCTTTACTTGAATACATAAGCCGGTTTTCCACCCAGTATGAGTTGCTGTCGTTAGACTTACCATAATATATTGTTACTATCGCACATAAAGTAACAAAAGTGTTGTTTGAATATCGTCAAATTGGTAAAATGTTAAGGTACAAAATGATCACAGCTAAGTACATATCATTAAATATTATTATGTAATAAATCAAACATTGTCTGATTCTCTCCTTCGCAAGTGCTGTACCAATATATTCTAAATTTGGTTTTCCATTTGGTTGCAAAATCCGCCATTTGTCTTCGTCACCTAAATAGGTATCTATTTGAAGCATTCGCGGCCTAACGGCACCTTTGTAGGTAATGGTATGCAAGATTAAGGCGAATATAGCCGTCGAAATTATGTCAGGTTATGTGCTCATGCGATTAAGTCATCACGTATAGTTAGCGAATTTTCAGTAGAAGACGACGTAAAAAAACAATGAAATTGTTAGTGACATACCAAAGTTTCAGATATCTTCAAATCTAGGCATCAGTGATGACACGTCGGTACGATTCGAGGCTAAACTCATCAAAATTCCTCTCCGATCTTGTCAGACACACTGTGTATATCGTCGGTTCACCTATTCGAGACTATACCAGATAATTGATTAAGGACCGATTTTTCAATTCCCAGATAAAGGTATGTGTCATATAAATATTTTCTTACTGTCCTCTTCTTACATATGACAGCGGTAATTTTAACTGACGGATTATTTTATCTGGCGATTGAAAAATCGACGCAAAGTTCCTTACATATATTCGCGTTATGTAATCAACCCCCTTCAAGCCCTTTTCTTTTGCCACTTCATCTAAACTCGGCTATCATACACCCCCAGGGTGTTAATTCACCCGTAGGCAAATCCCGTAACTTTATGTACTTACTAACGGTAGATTGATTTTACTGTCAATTTTGAAGTATGAATTTATGAGCTGACAAGCGGCCGAAAAGGCTAAGGTAAACAAATAAAGGGGTCTCGGCACCGAATACAACTTTGTTCCGTTCGGTTTAGAGACCCTCGGTCCGTGGGGTCCCAGGGCCCAAGAGTTCTTCAAAGAACTTACTAAAAGGTTAGTGGACACCACTGGTGACCAAAGGGCTGGCAGCTTCCTCGCTCAACGCATAAGCATTGTTATACAGCGAGGAAATGCTGCCAGCATCTTTGGCACTATGCCGCGGGGGGACCCCTTATTTAAGATTATTTATTTTTAAGTTTTTATTTTAAGTTTAGTTTGTAGGCCTTATTTTATATTGTAATATTATATTTTGTTATGATATGTTAGTTAGTTTTTATACTTATTATGAAATAAATCTTGACATATCAGAAAAAAAAAGACATTAAAATCTACCTAACGGTAGTACATAAAGTCACGTGATTACCCCACCGAACGCGGCTGGCGTCGCCGGACGGCGACAGTATCGTTCGACTAGGTTGTGTAAACACGTTACTGGGTAATGGCGTTGACCTGTAAACGAGACAACAGGGCTATGCCTTTTTTGTACACGGCGTTCCGTCACGGCGCCCTGACTTCACCGGAATGGCCGCAACGGAAGACGAGAGGCACTACCGCGAACCGAAAACGAACGAAGTTTGAATATCTCCCTCTCTGTCGCACTTGCTTATTCGTGCGGCAGAGAGGGAGACATTCGAACTTCGTTCGTTTTCAATTCGCGGTAGCCCCCCTGCCCTGCCAGCATTACCCTGAGTTGTGACCATTTCTTGGCAAATGCTGTTATGTAGCGTCTTTGTTTGTAATTGTCTTGTATTTGTCGCGTATAAATGTATCTTTATTTCTTCTTTCTTTCTATGCGGTAAAGCGGGACAATATGATTCCGTGTTTTCTAGCTATAAAACATCATTTTTACAAGCTTCTATTTATCTTGCACTATTCGTATGTAGTCAGCAAATGTGTAAGTGATGTAAGCTGTCCTCAAAATTTGCAATCCTTTTTCATAGACAGAGATCCTTTTGTATGTAAGTATTATTAATTATTCTGTGACTATGCTGTCCAATAGCAGATTTTTTTTTACATGTAATACGATATTTGAACACTTGACCGACTGTACCTATTGCGGAATGTCATTACCAAACGATTCATTGATCTGAATGAGTGGTTTATCAAGAATATCAAGATTGACATATTATATCCCATGTGCTGTCTCTACCAATGTCATAGAAATCGTTGCATAAATTACACATGTGATTTGTTAACTATAGTACAATACTTCAGAAGATATTGTGTGAGATAAACAATTTTTCGATAGAATTGAATGACAAATTTATTAGTGTTTACAATAATGTCATAGATCAAATTACATAATAGTATAGGTAAGTACTCTGAACATAAATATTGATAGATATTGAAGTGTTCAAAATTAATGAGTAAATTTAGTAAAGAAATCCACGACAGCGTCGAGCCAGTTAACAAGTACATAAATATAAACCTGTCGTACACTAAAACAAAACAAATAATACAAAACGAAATATACAACGAACGAATAATACATAATAAAATTAACATAAGATAGTTACGTAAAGTAAAATCACAGTCGGTCACTTGAACTTGAACCCGGCATAGTATATATTAGAAAGAAAGAAAGAATTTATTCACTGCACGAAAAGACACACCGTTACAAACAGAAGAAAATTTCGAGCTGGTGACGTCAAACTAAATCCCTTTTTAGGGTTCTGTACTCAAAGGGTAAAACGGAACCCTATTACTAAGACTCCGCTGCCTGTCTGTCTGTCCGTCTGTCTGTCTGTCTGTCCGTTTATCACCAGGCTTTATCTAATGAACCGTGACAGTTAGACAGTTGAAATTTTCACAGATGATGTATTTCTGTTGCTGATATAATAACAAATACTAAAAAATTTAGTAAAATTAATAATTAACAGCCAACGTGATTTTTTTGTCGTAATGGTACGGATGCCTTCGTGCGCAGTCTTACTCGCACTTGGCCGGTTTTTCGTGTTAAATTTGGTGAATGTTGGTGGTGAATGTTGAAGGCTGATAAATGACAATGACTTTCTTTTGGCCCTTTGTTGCCTTCTAAATACCTTCATTTCCTTTCCTCCAATACCTTCAATATCCGCTACCTTCGTTAAACGAGCTATTCATTGTAGCTTTGCTTGTTCAATAAATTTAATTCGTATTCAATCTGTTCTCTTTTTGAAAAGTTACTGGTATTCCTTACTTAGATTTCCACACCAACCCAACGTTTTTACGAATATTTAAACCACGCCACGAGACTATAATAAAAATAATTACCTAAGTTTAAGTGATCTCTTACCGTAATATCAGCTTGAATTTAATATAAACTGCGACCGGATTTTCTTCCACAGTGGTTTATTTTAGTTTTACCTACAAAAAATAAATTCTTCTTAGAGCCGTTTTATTTCTCTGTGATGTTTTGAGGTTGTATAATAAATCTCATTATGCAAGAAGCCCAAGATGCTCTCGCAAACAAACTTCTGAGATATTTATGTAAATAAGGTTCTTTAAAGGAAACCCATCAAGATTTACATTTGTCTCTAAATGTTATTGACCAAATTTTGTAGACACAAATGTTTTACCTGTTATGGTATATTACATGCCTATTATTGTTGGACAGAATACACACGAGTATTTCTCTAGTTATTACTGTCTAGATGTCACAAGGTCAAGTATTTTTAATTTAAGCACTTCGCCTAAAACAATACAAAGGCTGTCAAGACCACACCGTGTCAAATTTAATGTGAAATTGAGCGTATGCCAGACCCTCACAGGCTAATTCGTTAATTGGCTCTATACGGATATTGTGAACACAGCAGATGTAAACCGTAGATTCAGTTAAATTCTGTGATCAAAATGTACAACTTCATCCTGATAGCGTTTTCCCGGTTGTGTCCTAGAGTAATCCGGAGAAATCCTACCACCCGGCTAGAGTAGATCCTACCACTCGGCTACAGTAGATCCTACCACTCGGCTACAGTAGACCCTACCACTCGGACATCATCTTATATTCCTTTCAATAATACTATAAGCATAATTGTGCGGAAAAACATCAAGAACACGACCCTCCATTTATTAAAGTAACATAATTTTTAATTTTCGAACAATTCATAAAATTTCATTAAATGCTCCAAAGTGCTTTTCAGTCTAATTACCTACTCTTATTAGACGGCGAATTTCGTACTAGTTGGTGAATTCTTATAAAAACATCTGGTCATCTCAAAACGTGTTATAAG
This sequence comes from Epiblema foenella, assembly GCA_963556455.1. Lineage (NCBI taxonomy): Eukaryota > Metazoa > Arthropoda > Insecta > Lepidoptera > Tortricidae > Epiblema > Epiblema foenella. Next base: position 6,561,031 of record OY747113.1, on the reverse strand, counting down.
TGTTGCCTATTTATCCGAACACATATACCTAGTGGTTATTCAGGGTTAATAATAATAAATTTTATAATGTTGAAAATTATCGACATGGACTATTAAACGTGTAATGTTAATATTTCCATATGTTCGTTGTTTCAGATTGCCAGCGAACCTAACGCATGACGAAACATGGGAAGCTTAGGCAACAATACCACATTATATGACTATGAATATTCGAGTGTCTCCGATAAAATAGATATACAATCAGCAATCGAAATATGGCCAATAGAAATATGCCAAAGATTAAACATAATAAGCAACAACACAGATTCAACAAATCTTACCGAAGCCTTGTTTACGTACAACGGAACTTCACTAAGATGTTGGAAGCATTCACCGGTATTAGAGACTGGTACGGTAATAAGAGCTAGCGTACTTTCGGTGATGGCAGTCTTTTCGTTTATTGGGAATGTAGCAACTATTATAAGTATTAGACGCGAAAAACGCAGCAGAGGCCGAGCCAGACCATCTTGGACGGCTATATACAGTCTAATATTTCAACTAAGCATTGCTGATCTTCTTGTAACAGTATTCTGTATTGGAGGGGAAGCAGCATGGATGTTTATTGTAGAGTGGCACGCTGGAAATGTAGGATGCAAGCTGTTTAAGTACATGCAAATGTTTTCGCTGTATTTAAGTACATATATAATGGTTTTAATTGGAATTGATCGGTGGTTGGCTCTTAAATCTCCTCTGAAGAGTATGGGAACCGCAACGAGAAGTAGACGTCTAGTCATTGCAGCCTGGGTGGTCAGTGCAGCATTTAGTATACCGCAGGTGAGTGATTATTAATTATACGCTACTGCTTTGTTTTATTGCATTCGAAAAAATATTGTTCACAACTGTAACGTTAAAACAAAGTTTAGACACTAGATATAGACGCACACAATGAAAATCACAAAGGCACAGATTTGAAACAGTAGTATTAATGTTTTGAGTTCATGGTTCGCGTCTTATAACTCTGTAGAAAAGTAGTTTATATTCTTTTATTCAGTATGAATTTCCATATGAAGGATAATAATATTTAAACTAATTTACTTGGCTAATACCATTTGACAAATCAGTTAACAAATAATCTACTGCGATGCATTAAAACTCATCATAAAAGAAAAAAAAGAAGAAAAAAGAAGATGTGAGATAAGAGACCTACTGCCTAAGTCGGTTTAGTGTATCAAGCAAAACGTCTTTAAGTATATGATCGTTTTCAATTTTGTAAATTTGTTGTCCTCCCTCATAAAATATATTCCACGTGTAATGCCATAAAGAAACGTCTTTATCAGGTATCCTTTCCTCCACTTATTTACTTTTAACTAAAACAGGAAGCCAACAGCTATCCTTGTAATTTGTATCAACCAAAACGTCTTTAAGTATATGTTCGTTTTCAATTTTGTAAATTTGTTGTCCTCCCTCATAAAATATGTTCCACGTGTAATGCCATAAAGGAACGTCTTTATTAGGTATCCTGTCCTCCGCATAATTACTTTTAACTAAAACAGGAAGCCAACAGCTATTTCTTGGGGAACTTGCCGCAGCAATTAAAAGTTTGCAGATGTCTTTAAGATAAGTACAAGGGAACAAATAAATATACTGGCATATACCGGTGAGGGCAAGATGCTAAAAATAAAGGAATCTATTCTGAATCAAAGGCCAGAACTGATAAAGAAGAATGCTAAACTATCCTAATAAATCAATCCAACTAACGGTAAACAAAAATTCGTCGTCCGTTTGAGCAGACGAACTGATCTGACCAGAGGGCTTGATACTGCTATTAAATATATTCTATGCTACAAAGATACAATACAATACATCTTTTCCAGACAACCTTTGGGTAGCGGAGAGAACTAAACACACATATTGAGTGGGTGGTGCAGAAATAAAAACTACTGGAATCTAATCTAATATTCAATATAATATGAAAATTTGTATTAGAAAATGTCTCCTAAGCCTGTAAACGTAATAAAATCCTATCTTATGCATTTAGTAATGAATAAAATATTTACACTCAACTTGAAACTTATGTTACGTTATGATAATTTTGCACTTTGGGACATTTACTTACTAGTATAGTCATATACCATGACGTTTGAATCGAAGAGAAAACAATAATAAAATTACTTACCTATACTACAGCTCGTGTGCTTTGTTCGGTCTACGTGGTCATTTAATTAGGTAAAATCTATCTTGACTCGTGCAAAATTATATCTAATAATTCGACAATGCCTCAAGGGTCTGTTTTAGATTTAAATTAGTTTTAATTGTATTTATTTTATGTTGTTTTTGTTAAGTATTCTTGTATATATTAACCACAAAACTAGTACTCCATTATTAGATTGAATATGTAAAATAAATGAGCTAAATTTAAAAAATGCTATATTTTATGGTTCATAATTACACTGTGCTCTTAGACTATCTTTTCAAAATCTGCCAAAATCATCCACATGATAGGCCCGACCGCGTGTAACCGACTACCGGCATATATATTATGTTATTTAACAAGTTTTATCTATTTACGGACATATTTGTGAGAACAAACAATTCAGATACGATCCAGATTCGAATTCAGTTTAGGTCAGATCATGAAGTAAGGATAGATCGGGAGCCGGCAGTACACACATAATAAGATGTGCGAAAGAGATGCAATCATAGACACCAACACAAGGTGGGAACGAGATCAAACGTGTCATCTCATGTCCCTCATCGCATATTATTTGTCACCGGCCTGTGTCACAGAAACGTGATCAATGTATTCAAGCCTATTGGCTTAATTTAAATTTGGCACCAATGTGTATATACAGCACGACTAATTATGAGATGTCGGAATCGTGCTACATCCATGTCAGTCTTCTGATACATCTTAATTTAGTCAGCCTATCATAAGTTCATCCCCCTCGATGCTTCGCTAATCTCCTTCTATCTAATCCGCTTTCTACGGGTCGGATGCTTTAAAAAAAAAACCATAAACAAAGTGTCATATTTTTGATATCCCACCAAATTTCTAATTGAAAACGAAAACATTCAAGCTGATAACAGATTACATAAGGTGCTTAAATAAAAAATAAAACATTTGTGTTCGTGAAGAAAATATGTAGTTAGCTAGTTAGGTAGGTATACTCTTTTCAAAACCCTAGAGGAAAGTTACAGCATTTACTGGAGAAATTGCGTAAGTAAGTTGCACAATCACTAAGGGAAAATATGGCGCACGAAAAGTCTGAAAAGTCCCTACTTTTTATTTGAAATAAGTCGTAGAAAAAGTATTGTATGCAAACGGTGCATAGCTTGGTCTAAAAAGGCTAGTGGTGTCTTTATTTGCTATGTTCGCCAAGGCGAACATCGCAACCCACACCACTCGGTTTTTTAGACCCTTCTTATACACCAGTCGCATAAAATACTATTAATGAATATATTACATACGACTCAAGTACGTAAAGTATTTTGATTTTTTTTTTGTGAATTTGAATATTGACTACATATAAATATTTTTTTTTTAAATTATTATTCTACAACTTTTGCTTGTACCTTGCAGTATTATAGTATTAGTATTACCATTGTAAGTTGATGTGTGTACTTAAATGTTGACATGTAATATGAATTTTTTTAAAGATATGAATATATGATTCACATGAATGTATACGTCTTATCTTCAATTTGACACAGTATCCAAACTGAGTCAGAAGCGGTACTTAAAGTAGAAACATTCGTCCACTTTTGGTCAATTTGCCACGGATTTCCAATTGTCTACCGCAGCGACGGGATAACAATAACCATTTGTACACTTCAAGTTATTTAGTAGGTAGCCGAGTTGTAAAAAGATACACAGGTAAAAAGTTTTTTATTGTCTTAGCTAGAAGATTCAAATTGAAATAACATGTATGTTGTCTGTAACCAAACACTCATCAGGTATGATTTCTAACGACCTTGGAGTCAATGTTTCGTGAACCACTAATATGATGTTTTCAACTTCAATGATTCGTATATTACTAGCGATCAAATTACCATTTGCGTTTCGATGTAAAATGTCAGTTTATGCTTTTTTGGCAGTTAAATTTTGATTGTATTTTGCACAAGTAAATACCTACACACAAAAAAGTTTGCTTTATTTGGGATTGATGATACTTCTAAAAAACTTACAACACAAAATGGCTTCTCATTCATTTTATTATTTCTCATTTAGACGTGCAAGAATCTCTACTTTCTTGACTGACAGGTTGACACTGACAGCTGACAGTTTACAGAATTCCCAAATCTCTGAAGCCACCTCCGTACCTCCGCCGAATGCGGCGGATTACTTAAGAGGCCGTATAACATTTTGAATCAAAATTTCGAAATATTGGTTGTAGAGAGCTGACTTACGAGCACTTAAGTGTTTGAGTAAAGCTATTGTAAGATACGTTGGAAATATATACATATATATTATATTGTGGTATTTACACGCGGTTTAAATTGCGTCGTAAAATTGATCGTTAGTTTTAAGGAACTAATCAATTTGCACTGTGGATTATGAAAAAAAATCTTATATTACATATAATTTTTTCTAGTTGACTGGATAGAACAAAAACAGAGTTTGCCAGGAGACAACCGGTAATATCTTTGGCGGATTTGTAACGCATCTCCGGTATTGATATTATGTTTAATTGACGAAGTCCGAGCCAAGCCTACCTCCTCAAACAAAATTCCTTAAACTGTTTTATGATATGATCTGCTTGCTTGCATGTTGTGTACCCATATCTCCGTTGAAAACTTGCTGATACGACAGTTTAACTGCGACCAAGACCGGTGCAACCCATGTCGAAACGTCGGTAACAAAGGCAAATACATAAATATCGCGTTAGACCCGTTTAAACAAACTTTAAGTATGATCTGCTTGAACATGCTGCGACTCCGTCAAGTGATTATAGGATTAAAGGTTTGGAAGGAAGAATCCGAGACCTGCGTGTGCTTAGGAATACTTGAATTTACCCTAATACTACAAATACTTTGGGCAAATCTTAAAAATGCACCAAAAGTCAACACTAAGATAAGCGAAGTCTGAATTTCCGGCATTACGAAAACCCCAATCAAATTAGTACGAGTAGAACCCTCGAAGGTAACATTTACGTTAAAATAGCCTAAACTGCTAAGTTGCTGACCACCGGCCGCGATTATAGTAATTGTCAGCACCTAAGATAAGCGAAGTCTGAATTTCCGGCACTACAAAAACCCTAATCAAATTAGTAGAACCCTCGAAGGTAACATTTACGTTAAAATAGCCCTAATTCCTAAGTTGCTGACCACCAGCCGCGTTTATAGTAATTGAGTAATCAGTCAACATGCGGTGACCTGACCCTAACAAGTTTTTATAAAAGTTACCACGGTAGGGGCCACGGTCACCCCAGATCCGCTGTCTAACAAAGCAGAAACCTCCAAGTTATTAATTGAAACTGTAACATAAGGACGTGTGTCCACAACTGGTAGCGTAGGCAGGATCGAATCTACTTTATACGAATTGAAAACACTAGACGAAAATAATAGCTATTCAGACCATTCATTATTAACCGGAGCCCCTATACTGCCTCTCAACTAGTTTTTTGAAGCTGACGGTCCCGAAGATGTCTCTTTTTCATATCGTGAACAATTGGGAAAATAACGCACTTGAAACAGCAATGAAAACAAACAGGCTCCCGCGGCGCGCGGCAACCCTTTAGGCGCGGTTTTATAAAGATCCGTTAGACCTTATGTCGGTTTGTTTATGTCAAAAAGTGTACTGAGTTACTGAAATTTGATCTGAGATTTGGTTTAATGGATCTTTATAAAACCTGGCCTAAAAGTATGAGAATTTACTCGACACCTATTAGGCTAAGTAAACACTGCCCCGTTAGCGTTAATCGCACTGACAGGATACTTGTTATTAGATCTTTACATATTATTATTACCCCTATTCTGTTGATAATTGTTAAACTGAGACGCCGAATTCTGATTATACGGAAAATTAGATCCCCTAATCATATATACGCAAACTCAGGAGTAATGTATCGGTGCCTAGTTTAGGTGGCTCGAGAAAGTGCGATAACCGCGCCTGTACACACAGTCTGGAGTATATTTGTTTTTATAAAATAAAATTTAATTTAGGTAAAAATATTGGCTATCTTTCTTCTATTTTCCTGAAATTTGTCAAGGTTATGTTTTTATTAAAAAAAAATTTTTTTTGAACTTTGAAAAAAAATGGTCCACAGAAGATTATTAGTACAATACATATTCTTTATTTCATACCGGTTTGAAGTCAAGTTGTATGGTTTTAGATCTTTTTAGGGTTCCGTATTAAACAAGGAACCCTTATAGTTTCGTCATGTCCGTCCGTCCATCCCCCGCTTTTCTCAGTAACCGTTAGTACCTACTAGAAAGCTGTAATTTGGCATGAGTATACATATCAATGACGCAGACAAAAAGGTAGAATAAAATCGTAAAAAAAAATTTTTTTAGGGTACCTCCCCTACAAGCTCAAAATCAAAGCTAAGTAGACATTACCGTAAAGGGCAAAAATATGTATACAACACAACATCTCAAAAAAGTACATCATCAGTACTAAGATCAGTAAAAACCTTTCTACGGGTCCGTAATTCCGCATATGACCGGTGACGTGATGGACGGGCAACTACAGAACCCTACACTGTGCGTGGCCCGACACGCACTTGGCCGGTTTTTCTAAACCTATTTTTTTATTGAGGTAGATAATTGAACAAGAATAAAAAAATTGAAAACGTGTCACACTTATTCCTTAAAACTTGAAAATATCTTTCATTATAATATAGTTTTGCTTTGAGAAACAACGTTACTAAGTTTCTTCCGGGACTCTTAAACTTAGAATATGACGTGTGAAAGAAAATTAGTGGCGCAGTCAGTACTTACATGATATTTCCTTAATAAAGTTTAAAAACTGTTTTACTCTCAAAATAGTTGTAGAAATTTGCTTAGTTCAAATACAAAAAAAATGTGTGACATAAAAGTAAATGCTTGACCTACAAATTTCTAAATATAATGCGATACTAAATATTAAGCGGTTAACGCATCGCCATCATTTTTATTACATCTGTATAGAAAATCAAATTTAACTTGGCACAAAAATAAAATGTAACGCATTTTGGCTGCCCTTGGCTCACAAAAGACGTCTTGTAGATTTGAAATGAAATACCTGTTATATATCACGATTCACGCTTTGGCAATACTTTCCAATCCTTAGCAATGATATTAAGCTCATTATACAAGTTTGTGGTATATCGACTCTTTGGACATTTGTCATGTCGGTGTCAGTTGGTGATTGAATATAAAAATAGTTTGATATCAACTCGCTAGTTTAATTTACTTTATTGGCGACGAGGATATTTCTAGCCAAAAATGTCCATCGGATGTATTAAGGAGTTCAATCTGAAAGATGGGAACTGGAAAACTTACACGGAAAGGTTGGAAATGTATTTTTCCGCAAACGGCGTGAAAAATGACAAGAAGTTGGCTACGCTTATTTCGGTGATGGGCGAGGATGCATATGAGTTGCTGACCACATTGGCTAGTCCCACGCAGCCTAAGGATTTAACGTATGATCGTGCCGTCATTATTTTGTCGCAACATTTGCAACCAAAACCATCGATTTTGGCGGAACGGTATAAATTCAGACAGAGGCGACAGATGACGGGAGAAACAATCGCTTGCTATGTGGCTGAACTGAAACGGTTATCAAAATATTGTGAGTTCGGGAGATCTTTGGAGGAAAATCTTAGAGATCAGTTTGTCTGCGGCGTCGGTAGTGATGTAATTCGTCAGAGATTGTTTGCCGAAGAAACGCTTTCTTATGAAACGGCTATTAGACTTGCTACGTCACTGGAATCGGCGGAACGTGATGCGGCATCCGTGGATGTGGGTACGGATGGCGGTCGGGCCGGCAGTACAGCGGCTGAGATTTGCAAGTTGAGCTCGCGGGGGAATCGCGACATGTATGTCAGGAGGAAGGGGGCAACCTGCTCAATTAGTGACGAGAGACCCGCGGAACCAGTCTATCGAGAGCCGTGTACGGTGTGCGGCGGGCGCGACCATAGTGCCACTCAATGCAAGTACCGCAAGCTCGTTTGCAGTAAGTGTAAGAGTGTCGGTCATTTGCGTAGGGTGTGCCCTTTGACAGGCGGTTTTACTGAAAAAAAGGAGTTAATGAGCGGCCGTTCACGCATAAGAAGTGTTAACTTTGTTGACAGTAACACGGTACCGAACGATAACTTGATTGTGGACGAGACGGATTATTCAAGCTGTGATGACGATGGTATCAATCATTTGTCGCTGAACAATTATAAGCCGGTTAGTTTATCTTTAATGGTTAATGGTAGAATGATTAACATGGAGGTGGACACGGGGTCGGCGGTGTCTTGCATAAATAAGGGCACTTACGATGATATGTTTTCCGACATGCAGTTGGAGCCGTGTAACTTAAGGTTGAAATGCTATAATGGGACAAAAATTAAACCTCTCGGAGTCTTCAAGCCTACAGTCAAACACGAGGGTACTTCTAAAGAATTAGAATTGTTTGTAATTGATGAAGGAACAACTTCTTTGCTCGGTAGGCATTGGTTAACAGAGCTGCAGATTTCAATTAAATGTTGCCGTACTGATTTCAATGTAAATAATGTTGCTAAAGAGAATGAGTCTTTAAATGTCAATGTATTACTTGACAGGTATAAGGAGCTTTTTGACGGTGGTTTGGGACGGTTCAATGGCGGAGAGATACAGTTGCGCCTGCGTGAGGGAGCGGTTCCTATTTACTGTCGCGCGCGTCCTCTCCCATATGCGTTGGTGCAGCGCGTAGACAGTGAGTTGGACGCAATGCTGCGCGACGGTATCATTGAGCCGGTTGATAGTTCGGACTGGGCAACGCCTGTGGTACCTGTGAGGAAATCAGATGGTGGTTTGAGGCTTTGCGCGGATTATAAGGTAACGCTTAACCCGGTCTTACTGGTTGATAGATATCCATTACCCCGGGTAGAAGATTTACTGGTTACGTTGAATGGTTCCCAGTATTTCAGCAAAATTGATTTATCACAAGCGTATAATCAACTTGTGCTGAATGAGACTTCTAGAGATTTAACTGTCATTAATACACACAGGGGACTTTTCAAGTACAACCGTCTTGTATTCGGATTGGCTTCCAGTGCAGGTATCTTTCAGAGAACCATGACCAATTTGTTAAAAGGGGTTCACCCTTCAGTGGGAATTTTTCAAGACGATGTCATTATTGGTGGGCATTCTAAGGAGGATCATTTAAAAGCTCTCGATGCGGTGTTAAAACGGTTGCACGGAAGTGGTTTGAAAGTGAAAAAGAGCAAATGTGTATTTCTGGTAAAGCAGGTGAACTACCTAGGTTACGTTGTGTCTAGGGAGGGCATCGCCACTGACCCTACTAAGGTTGAGGCCATGTTGAAAGTACCCCCTCCTAAAAACGTTACGGAGTTAAGGTCCTTTTTGGGGATGGTGAATTTCTACGGGAAATTTGTAAAGGACATGATTTCTATTTTAAGTCCTATGCATAAGTTGTTAAAGAAGGGAGTCGCTTGGCATTGGTCGGGAGAATGTGAAAAAGCTTTCAAGACTATTAAGCAGTGCTTGTCGGGATCAAAGGTGTTGGCGCACTATGACCAGGATAAGGCTTTAGTTTTGACATGCGACGCGAGCTCGCGGGGGGTGGCCGGTGTGCTCACACAGCCTTGTGCACGGGGCGAGCGTCCTATTGCATACGCTTCACGGTCACTCAGCGATACGGAAAAAAACTATTCGCAGATAGACAGGGAAGCCTTGGCGATCATTTTCTGTTTAAGGAAATTCCAGCAATATTTGTACGGCAGGCACTTCACCCTCAGGACCGATCATAAGCCGTTGGTCAGTTTGTTTGGCCCGAAGGCTGGTATTCCTGCTATGGCTGCAAGCCGCATGCAAAGGTGGGCCCTCATTTTGTCAGCGTTCTCGTATGATATTGAGTACATCAATACCAAGGCGAATGTGGCGGACGGGTTGTCTAGGTTACCGATGCCGAGTGATACTGGAATTGAGCATACTGTACCGGAGCATACATATTTGCATTACGTTCAGGACGCTTTAGCTTTAGATAGTGAGGTCATCAAACGTGAGACGGTTAGGGATCCGGTATTGGGAAGGGTTCTGAGTTACGTTTGTGATGGATGGCCTGATGTGAATGATGTGAGGAATTTACAACCCTTCTTTACTAGAAAGAATGAGTTGTACTCTGAACAGGGTTGTATTATGTGGGGTCATAGGGTCGTAATTCCCCAATCTTGTAGGCGCGCTGTATTAGAGATGTTACATGAGCCTCACATGGGCATTGTTAAAACTAAGGCAATGGCCAGAAGTTATGTCTGGTGGCCGGGTATGGATGAGGAAATTGAAGCGAAATGTAAGGCCTGTGAGGTTTGCGCGGTCGAGCAGGATGCACCTAGGGGTCATACACCTTGTCCCTGGCCTTACCCTAGCACTGCTTGGACACGAGTCCATGTCGATTTCATGGGTCCAGTGCAAGGTAAACTTTATTTAGTAATTGTGGATTCCACTTCGAAGTGGTTGGAGGTATTCCAGGTACCGAGCACTTCTGCTGGCGGTACTATTGAAAAATTAACTGAAGTATTTTCTCGTTTTGGTTTCCCGAAGCAGATTGTGTCGGATAATGGCCCGCCCTTCACGAGTAGGGAATTCGCTGAGTTCACTTCCGGCAATCGTGTTCAACATGTATTTTCTGCGCCATATCACCCATCTTCCAACGGGGCCGCTGAAAATGCTGTTAGAACGGTTAAACGGGTTGTTAAGAAGGCTGTCAGACAGGGTACAGGGATCATGGCTGCCATACATACTTTTCTTTTGCACTATAGGAACACCCCACATTGCACTACAGGAGAGAGCCCGGCACAGTGCCTTATGAGTCGCAAACTTAGGACTGGTCTTGACGTTTTGAAACCTGATAGGCAAATCAGGATTATGGCAGCGCAGAGGAAAATGGTTGAACAAGCGGGCGGTTGTCAGAGGTCTGTAGATGTGGGCGACCCTGTGTGGTTTAGGCAGTACAATTCTGGAGACAAGTGGTTGTCCGGGGTTGTCGCGGATCGCCTTGGAACCACTGATTACGCAATCACATCTGGTAATGGCGGTGTAACTCATAGACATATTGACCAGCTAAGACCGAGAAAATTAAGCTTGTTATCTTGTCCCTCAAGCATCAAATATCCTACGCCGGAGTCACAGTCGTTGCCTTCGGAGGTTGTATCTTTACCTCAGGATGCTATTGTGCAGTCGCCAGCTCAGGCTGCGGTCTCTTCCGCGCCACAAGGAGAGAGTATTGGAGGAAGTGGGGTTGAACAAAGTTTGGACATGTCACCCGTATTGAACCGCCCTGAGCCACGTAGTACGAGGAACAAGAATCCCATGTATAAGTGTTAAGTTTTCAGTTGTAGCAATAATAATTGGTTTATTTATTTTATGGTTTTAGTGGTGAGGATTGTGGTATATCGACTCTTTGGACATTTGTCATGTCGGTGTCAGTTGGTGATTGAATATAAAAATGGTTTGATATCAACTCGCTAGTTTAATTTACTTTAAAGTTCACATATTATTTCTTTCGATGCGAGTTTCTATAGAAATGAATTTTCATTGTGGGTATGAAGATGTTTATTCATGACCGCTGGTATTATAGGATATTACGTATTTTCTACCTTGTGTGAAAACATACGACTCATTGAGCCGAAGCTTTTTGAACAACAGATAAATGACTAATGAGATTCCTCACAGTACGTTAATTTTTTACCCACGACGGCACAGATAAGGTAGCTGAATTTAGGGTAATTAGGCGTTTTATGTTATAATTATTGTTCATAATGAAGTGATTAATGGTTTATATACAAATAAGAAAAGTTAAGAGCTTAAATTGATGGAAATGGTTAATAACTTTGATAATTTTGGGGTTTGAAATCACTTTCCATTGACACCCTTAAAAATAAATAGTAAAATAATGTTATAGTTTTTAAGTATATACCTACTTGTATGTATGTCAGCTATAAGGTATTTGTCTATGAGCTTTTTTTGCCTGAAATAAATAAATAGCACAGATTCTGCTCGAAAGCCTGATCTATGGATCCAGGTATATAAGTTTTCACTCACCTAGTTTAATTTCTGTGCTTGAGTACAATGAAGTAGGAATTTGAAAGACAGGAAACTTGTCAAGTCGTGCTAGTAAGTATCAAATAACGTAACAAATAATTTAAAGCAATAGGGATGTTGACACTAAGTAAGAAACTCAACTACTTCAAATTTTCTCGAAAAAGGATCAAATTCTCAACCAAATAGCGAAAAAAGTAACTCAAAAAAATAAATAATTACATAATTACAAGTCATCAAAGTTTTAAGTGGGGGCATGTTCTGTCCCTTTTTCGCAAAACGCACCTCTGTATGGAACGATCTTCATTTACTATGGCGCTTTAAGTCAGTGACGTCACTACAAATTAGTGCTTTCTCACTCTTATTAACAACATTCTAACGGTTGTAGCTTCGTTATTTTTTGAGATATTTTAATGGGATTTTCACCATTTGGCATAGTTTTATGTCTTCTTTCTTTTGGATAATAATTTAGATACCAATAAATTTTGAGTCAACATCCCTATTAGAGAATAATATGACGACCGCTTTAGCCTAGTTGGTAGTGACCCTGCCTTCGAAGCTGAAGGTCCCGGGTTCGAATCCCGGTCAGGGCATGTATTTGTGTGATGATTCAGATTCAGATTCATTTATTCACAATATAAGATTACAATATAAATTACAATGTCAATTTACAGGAATCTCTATTGTGATCGTCAATAACATTAAATAAAACAAAATAAATTAAAATCAATGAATAAAATAGCAGTTAAATAATACAATGAGTATGATAAAATTCACCTGAGAGGATCGTCATGAATATTAATGAACACGAATATTTGTTCCTGAGTCTTGGATGTTTTCTATGTATTTAAGTATCTAATTATCTATATAAGTATGTATATCGTCACTTGGTACCCATAGTTCAAGCATTGCTTAGTTTGGGACTAGGTTTATTTGTGTAAAGATTGTCCATATTTTTTATTTATTTATGTTATTTTATTTATATACATGACCCAGTCCAGTTAGATATCACTTCATTTAAGCCGTCGTCTCCCGGCGAAATAAATAAACAATAGCATTATTTTGTTATGATACCTGGGATCCCAGGGACCGGTAGACGAGGGGTTTAGTGAAATACTTTACTGTATTTTTATTATTTTGTGTATTTTTCTTTTTATGCTTTACGAGACGTATTGATATTATAAATAAATATTAGAGGACAATCTTACACAAATCGAATAGCCCCACAGTAATAGTACACAGTAGTAGTATTATGGTACACATTATTAAAAAAGTCCCATTCGGAATCTTGCAAATGCTTACACTTCTTTTAATAACACGCTGGTTTTTGATGTGATCAAGCCCCAACAGCAAATTATACACAGGTAACATAAAAAAAATGACTATAATTACCCGGTACCTCCACCTTGCAGAAGACCACAGCCATAATAACATTATTTATTATATTCGTATTAAGTCCGTGGTATATTAACTTGAGAGACGGGAGTTACCATTGCCTAAACGCCGCTATTAAGTGTTGTGTTCCTGGAGGTGAGCAAGGTTACCAGAGCTCCGGAGGATGCACTGTGTTGAGAGCGAGGAACCTAAATTTGTCCCTTCTGCTGTCAACACAGTGAATCCTAAAATTTTATAAAGGGTCCGCAACGCGCACGTGACTCCTTTGGAGTTGCGGGCGTCTATAGGCTGCGGTGTCTGCTTACCATCAGATGGACCGTACGCTTGTTTGACGGCGTAAACCTACTACGGCGGCGTAAAACTACCCACTTATTATTACTTACGGTCCAAATTATAAAGACGGGTCTCTTTGAAACAACATTATTCATTAAGGAACGACCAATCTCATTCAGAACAGATTACTCACCGTAGATGTAATTAGGGTGACAATGCTTTTCTAATCAACTTTTTTGTTTCAGATGATCGTGTTTCAAGTGGCAAAAGGACCATTTGTTGAGGAGTTTTACCAATGTGTCACGCACGGAACATATTCGCAAAGGTGGCAGGAGCAGCTTTATACAACACTGACGTGGGTGTGCATGTTTATTTTGCCACTCTTGACCCTTGTGTCGTCTTATGTTTCTACAGTCCGGATTATTGCTAGTGAGTAATTTAGGCCGGGTTTTATAAATATCCGTTAGACTAAGTGTCAGATCATATTTGGGTAATTCATTACAGTTTTGGGTATAAATTCTAAAGAATATTTATAAATCCGAGCCTTAGCCTATTCAACTAATATTATAAATAACATAAATTTACACTAACATGAGACATATTTACACTTAATAAGAGAACAACGGTTGGAACTCACTTGGAAAGACAACACCCAACCTGATGAAGGACTCCAATTGTAGTCCGAAATATGTCGCAAATAGTGACTTTCCAAGTGAGTTCCAACCGTTGTTCTCTTATTAAGTGTAATATTATAAATGCGAAAGTGTGTCTGTCTGCTACTTCTTCACGCTTAAACCCCTGAACTGATTTAGATGAAATCTGGTATGGAGATAGTTTCAGACCCAGGGAAGGACCGTAGGATACTTCTTACCTTAAGAAGGTGGAAGTTTGTATGGCAGAGCGCTAACTAGGTAACCGCCTGTTATAAAGAAATAGCGATGAAATTCTAAGGCGATGAACGAGTCCTACGCAGACGAAGTTGCGGGAAAAAGCTAGTTCAAACTAATATTATAAATGCGAAAGTGCCTCTCTGTCTTTCTGTATGTTACCTCTTCACGCTTGAACCGTTGAACCGAATGAGATGAAATTTGGTATGGAGGTAGTTTGACTCCCGAAGAAGGACATAGAATACTTTTTATCCCGGAAATCATCCCTTATCCCTTAAGGGTATGAAGTTTGTATGGAAGCGCGATAACTAGGTAAGCGCCTGAAATAAAAGAATAGCAATTAAATTCAAACGAGATGAACGAGTTCTACGCAGATGTGGCGGGAAAAGCTAGTATTATATAATTGAATAACTAAAGCTGCACAAACAATAAAGTTTCCTTAACACACAATGGAATTAATGAACCTTACCTAAATTAATGTGTGAAGGTTGTTTTATTAGCGAACATAGGGACACAATACATTAAGCCGTCGTCTCCCGGCAAAAAAAAAATAGCATTCTCCTGTTATGATCCCTGGGATCCCAGGAACTGGTAGACGTCGGGTATAGCGAAACCGTTTACGAACTTTTTATGTTTTGTATGGGGTACATCTTTACGAGATGTACTGATATTACGGTACACATTATAAAAAAGTAAACAATCTAGATTTTATGTCGTGTCGCAAACGCACTCATCCTGAGGAAGAACTCCATAAGAGTTCGAAATATGTCGTCTGGAGTAGGAGTCTACAATTATTACCTACGCGAGTTTTAACCATTTAATAAAATATAGTTATAAGATGAATCACGAAGTTTTAAATTTAAGTTAATTGAATTATCCAAGTACTCCATACATTTAATGCTTCCCACAAGTTTAATTCACTTCTCTCTGGAGTACAAATTAATTATCTTGAATTTTCTATTCTAGAGAATTTCTTACTTTACACAGTGTGCTAAGTTCGCAGTAACTAAAACATTTCAACATTTCCTACGAGAGAGGCAAAAAGTGGGTTGCAATTCCATTTGTCTTAGTTGACACATAAATACATGCCTAGGATATGCCTATTGTTTCATGAATTCCTCATTAATTGATAAACAAAGACATGATAATGCAGAGGGCACGTGGAATTCCAGTCCAGAGCCAACGGTAGCCAGGGGTGACCTAAGAAATTCCTAAAATAGAATTGATATGCGGAATAAAATTAGAATGCTCCTTTTATCTATTGATTGCATTGAATCTTGCAGAGCCCGGCCAGAAATATATGACCACTTACAAGAGGGCGCTATCAGATGTTAATTATGAAATGTTTGGCAGCGACATTATTATAATTTTCATTACCCAAGCGTTTTTTTAGCAGTTTGTAACTTATATACATAATTAATAACATTTCGCCCTTAACTAGGAATCATTTTGGATATTTTCTGGTAATTGAAACAAACCGCAACTGTGACACTGACAAGTCTGACTGACAACCTATCATAAAAAATATTATCAGTATAAGAAATTAGTTCCAATGAAAGTCATATATATCTGGTCGGGCTTTAGTTATACAGAAAAAATACATTTTAAATGCTTTTATATGGATGCTAGAACTATCCATTATTAAGATATCTGTATTTGATATGAAAGAGTCTGTTGACCTCTACCAAGCTAGCATGATCAGTCTATGTCCAACATAATAGCTTTTGTCCCTTACTATTAATATTTATGTAAGTGCGAGAGGGATAATGTAAGTATTAAGCGTGACATCTTCATTCAAAATCATAAAATGTGACAATTGATGCCATGTTCGGAACCATTTCAACTTCGGAAGTTTCTAAGACAACATCTGCCTGTACAGAAAGTACACAAAACTATGTAACTTATTTACTTATCCCTCAACTTCGTCTAATTTAATCCTGAAGTTTCTGACTTGCCTCTATTAAATATTCACAGTGACTTGATAAATAAACTAAACGTAGTATTAAAGTAAAAAAAGATGCCTGGCCCAGGGGTGGGGTAAAGTTGACTCCAAGTTCCATTGGGCACGGGCGAAAAAACGGTAGGAGGAAAGTTACGAAATAATGCCTCCTTGAAATTTTGTAATCGTCCATTCAACTACCGCGAAAAATATTTTGTGATTAAAATTGGAACTTCATCCACTTCCGTCATTTACTGATCCTGATATCCGGGATCAGTAGCCTACTAGTCAAATGTCGAATTAATCATAATTTGAACTCGCATTGTTAATAAAGTTTCGCTGATTGTATATAACCCCCATCGTCCTTAATATCTCGCTGGTAACTAACCGACCAAGCCAAGTAGACAAACGAAATGTATAGATTCTCTTCAGCACCATCGCCTACTTGATTTAGTCGGCTTGTTTGCCAGTTATTCTCGACCATGACCCACACAACGAGTATCATAAAATCGGTACCGTAAAGAAACTCGTTGGGATTTTTAGGGTTCCTTACCTCAAAGGCAAAAAGGTATGATAGTAGTAGTAGTAAACACATTATGGCACAAATCAAGTACATACTAGAAAACAAACTTAATAATAGATATTTGTACAAAGGCGAACTTATGCCTTTAAGGGATCTCTTCCAACTAACCTTTGAGAAACTGAGAGGACAATCAGAGGATATTCAGTAGTAATAATTTTGTTTGGTTATGCCTTCATAGTAAATACGTTTATTCAGTTGAAATATTAGACATGTAAGATTTAATAATTTATTAATAAAAACACATATAGGATCACTTTATTGTCCGTTTGTCTGTCTGTCAAAACCCTTTATCTCGGAAACGCGTGGAGGTAATATCAAGGTGAAATTAAAACCATATACTCAGGTCTACAGTCCCTTGAAGGCCGTTTGTGTCGCAAAAAACGTATATTTCGACATTCTAAAGGGAGTCGAAAATAGTGTACTTTTGGTTGACCTTAGAACTATGAAATTTGGCTAGTAAAATGGTCTTACTATGTACACGTACAGGGAAAAATTTGAAAACTACGTTTATAATTAAAACATAAAACATTTATAGTAAATTATCAATAAATACAAGTAAGTACGGAACTCTAGGTGGGCAAGTTCAACTCGCACTTGTCCGTTTTTATATTCTACCCATCCTTACTTCGTCCATACTTGGTTATATAGTGAGATTCGGCAGGTTTGTTAAAACAGGTTACGAAACACCACCTTTTAAGTGTAATGAAGATGAATTGGAAACAGAAATAACACTGCACGCATACGCCAGGCAACGAAAATGTAGGTATAGAAGGAAATGCATGGAATACAATTTTTGGCTTGGTAACTTTATTTGAACTATTTAACATAGCAAAAAATATTCGTATACAATTTATGTTTAATTAAATTATTTAATTTGCATACAATCTTTACAAAAACGTTGTTAAGAGCTTGTTGAGTACATAAATACTATATTATTTGGTTTAAAAAATATTTAATTACATTAACTGTATACTTACTCTACCACATGTAAAATTAACTCTTTTTCTGCAAATAAATTTTATTATTATTATGTCTTTTCCGTTCACGGGACAATGGTATCCCGGACCTTTGGGAGCCGTGCGCGGAGCCGAAGTACCGAGGCACCGAAGTACCAAACGAGTACCACATAGCCAACACGTAGAGGCCCTTTTGACACTTTAATGAAATGCAAGGGATACACCGAGCGTATGCTGTCCCTGCCCGTGTCATGGGACGCACACAGAGACAGCACCCGCCAGGGTGTACAGGGACTATTTCTGGTTGATGGAGCCTAAATGAACTGGGTTATTGGGTGAAAATGATGAATTAATGGCTGGGCTATTTCGTGAGACAACGGACGCCTACCTAATAAAACTGTCTCAGATATTTATTTCCGGCAGACGGTGACTCGCTTTCTGCTAGATGGGCCCCCATAAAATAGCGACGTTATAAAATGGCCTTAAGGGCAACACCGGTCAGAGAGCTGGGGGTGGAGAGGTGGCACTGGATTATTATTATTAATATTAATGAGAAGCCACGCATAATTCCTCTGAATTAATTTGCCCCCTTTAAAATCTCATTAAATATTCATCCTAGCGAATGAGTGTGTAACTTTATGTAGAGAATTACATGGAAATTACTTATGACTCAGAACATTTTTGGCTAAGGGCCACCGTTTACTAGTTTTTTACGAAAAATCGAAAAATTTTACCGTCAAACCCCCCCGGCTCAATAGCTAAGTTACGAAATCAGAAATTGTATTACAAGCATTTCCCAGTATACCTTTTTTGAGAATTAATTGCCTAAATTATCAAGATATTGCAAAACGAGTTCTTCTTGACCAACTATAATCGGCTGCGCTCACTCAACTTATCGGTATGCAGCAGTGAGGTGGATATCTAGGAAATATGAAGGAAAAGTTCGCCCGGAGGGTTTTCTGCTCTGAAACCTATCTAAAAGAGGTCTCTAGTACCGAGTCTTATTGATTTGGCGTAGCCTAGGCTAGGAAAGTGTTGAAAGGATATGAAATGGATTTCAATTCTAGTTTGTCTGAACAAACGATATCAATAAAGTTCGACATATATCGGATTGAATTTACTTGGTATGTGGTTATCGGATCGAGTAGTAAGAGAGGTAGGGCACAGCAAAATGTCATCGTGCTCGAATTTGGAGTAGCCCAACTGGGGAAGTACCTCCGCCTTGCAGAAGACCACAGCCATAATAACATTAATTACTATGCAAGTATTTAGTGTTGTGTTCCTGGAGGTGAGCAAGGTTGCCAGAGCTCCCGAGGATATAAACTCATGATCATTTAAAAATTTTATAATTAGTTTTAAAAGTCATGCATATTTTATCTATGCTAAATATTTGCAAAACGGTAGCCGCCATTACGAATGTCAAGTGTGACGTCATACGACACTAAAATGCCTGTTCAACGCAATGGGCGATGAGGGCACAACGTATTTGAAAATATCTCTTTTTCCTTTTCACGCATAACTGCGTCCTGTACTTTGGGTATAATTCTCTTTCTACGTAACGCTTTGTGTGCATCCAACTTAACAGCTCTGTGTTTGACACTTGTGACAGACACCATTAGTGATGCGGACAATCAAAATCGCATACCGTTTTTTTTTTCGATAATCGATATGGTTTACGAAATAACGATAATCGATTAGAATCGATCGACATAAGAAAGAACAATACAAGAATATCACATAAAATAATTGTAAAATATTTGGTTTAGAAAAAACAAAACTACTCACATAGGCAGATGCAATATTACTCGATAACTAACACGAGGATATAATAACGAATCGGTTGAACTGCGATTTTGTCAATCACGCATTTTTGAGCGATTATTGAAACTGCAAATTTCATTCTAATTGTTTTAGTATTCATCGATTCCATAAAATAGATATAAAAATTCCACGATGTAATTGAAACATACGGATTCATTTAGGCCACTTTTCAAAAATACGTGTAAGACCCTGTGGCGACCTCCTTTTAAGGCGAAGTGAGCCTCCTTTTTGTTTGACAGCTCTCTGCTGTCAATTAATTAGAGAAAAATGTAAGACGGTACAAGACGATTTTATGTTTCCAAATATTTAGTATTGTCTAAGCATTTCATTATTGTTGTTATGAATAAATAACATATAAGTTGGCACGCGCTTTTTGCATTCATCATCGACCCGCATCTTCGCCACTAAAGTGGTGACCACCGACTCCGTTGGATTTGGAGTCTTCCGATTATTCTGCGTGGACGACCGGCCTATGTCAAGAGAAGTTTTGTGGAGTTTGTTTTTGCTCCTTTGTTCGAACGTGTCGCCGGCTCCGCAGTGTTCTGCCTAAGAAGACGACTGGCGTAATCTCTCTTCAGATCAGCGTCAAATACGCTACTCGCCGTCGGTTTCATCGTGCAGAATGCAATCGGTTTTTTGTATAATACAATATTAACATTATTAACAAGTGGTGAAGTGTACTAATTTCGATGATACGGGCTGTATGTGTACGTGTTTTCTAGAGACAAAATTTGGAACACATCTATAGACCAGTAACTATCCTTAGACGCTCGTGAATAAATAGGAATGTAATATTAGTCCAGTAAGATTTACGATTTTCGTGTAGGTAATAATTTAATATCTACGTTTTGGCTACTTTTAACTAATTGTATTCAGCACCGAGCATGTTTACGTTTTTTGACAGCTAATATTTTATTTGCATTGTGCATGGTACTAAATGTAATATTCTATTTTATTATTATTGTTTCTGTTTACTTAAAATGATTTAGCATTTTTTTTTTAATACCTATATGCTAAAGAATAATTTGTACCTTTTTTTTATATATTCGCATGCTGTTAACATTGGTCGTTTTCCCCATTTCTTTTCGGGAAGGTTATAATATTTACGGTTACTAACTTGTACCTAACCTGTGTGCTTGTGTATTTGGGTGGTGGCATTTTCCTCAGAATACAGGTTTGATATCAGCCGCGGCCATGTCGGCAGACGAGCTCAAACAGCAGCTGGCAGACCTGCAAAGTTTCTGTTCTGCTCTACAGGCAGAACTGCAAGAGCATCGCAGCGTTCCAGAACCCAAGTCGGTGCCGACTTCTGGCGATCAGGTGCGTGCTATATCAATTAAGCTTCCTCCGTTTTGGGCCGAAAGGCCCGCAGTATGGTTTGCCCAAGCGGAGGCACAGTTCCGCATCGCGGGTATCAAATGTGATATGACCATGTTTAGTCATGTCGTTAGTATAATTGACCAGAAGCTAATTGGAGAGATTGAGGATATCGTATTAGAGCCCCCAAAGGAAAATAAGTACGAGACCTTGAAGCGGGAGCTCATTCGACGCCTGTCCGTTTCCGAGCAGGAGCGTGTAGAACGCTTAGTTAGCGATGAGGAGCTGGGTGATTACAAGCCATCCGTTTTCCTCCGGCGACTCCGTTCCCTTGCCGGTGCTACTAAGGATGAAACTCTCTTACGACAGCTATGGATGAGACGTTTACCCAACCACGTTCAAGCGATTCTCGCCGCACATACTGACCTCAGCCTGGAAAAGTTAGCAGGATTGGCTGACAATATCATTGAGGTATCGCCAGGTCGCTCGAGAGTACACCAAATTGACAATAGTTGTTCGTCAAACGAAATGTCTTCACTCAAGGAGTGTATAACTGAACTGTCCAGACATTTATGTAGCCTTGCTACTGTTTCCCGGCAGAGAGGTCGTTCCCGTAGCAGATCATCTTCAAGAATGAGAAGCCGTAGTGGTACTCCAGCGCCTAGGAGATGCTGGTATCACAAGAAGTATGGTTCCCGTGCTAGCAAATGCATTCCTCCTTGCGATTGGAAGGAAAACTCCAACAGCAATCAGTGAATGCGGCTGCTGATTGCTCCGCATCAAAAAAGAATGGCCGCCGTTTATTTGTTGCTGACTCGAGTACCAAACATCGTTTTTTGATCGATACAGGATCTGACTTATGCTGCTATCCTCGTCGCTGGCTCAGGGAGCAAAGGAAACCCAGCGATTGGGAGCTTAGCGCAGCAAACGGCAGCACAATAAAAACATACGGAACCATTGCACTTACTCTAGATTTTGGACTGCGGCGCGAGTTTTTCTGGCAATTCGTGGTTGCCGATGTCAGCACTGCCATCATAGGCTCAGACTTCTTGGCATATTATCACCTTTTACCTGATTGTCAACTAAACAAGTTGGTAGATGGTACAACAGGGTTGAACACCACAGTCTTAGCTGCCATTACTGATCAGTCCAGCGTTAAGGCTATTGACATCCGGACCTCATCAGTATTCGCACAAGTGCTTACTGAATTTCCAGATGTTGTAAAACCACCTGGGCTTCCTCGCATTGTTAAGCACAATACTGTACACCACATTCGGACAACTCCTGGACCACCTCTTTCGTGCCGCCCACGTCGTTTGGCTCCTCAAAAGCTTTCAGCTGCCAAGAAAGAATTTGAAGATTTGGTGCGAGCCGGTATTGCGCGGCCTTCACAAAGCGCTTGGTCCTCGCCGCTGCATATGGTCTTAAAAAAAGACAATTCATGGCGTCCGTGTGGCGATTACCGGACTTTAAATGCGAGGACTATTCCAGATCGTTACCCCGTTCGATACATTAACGATTTTGCCCACAACCTCGCTGGAGCTAAAGTTTTCACAACTATCGATCTTGTGAAGGCTTACCATCAGATACCTGTGGCTGAAGAGGATATCCCTAAGACGGCAATCGTCACGCCATTCGGCCTTTTTGAATATCCCTTCATGACTTTTGGGCTAAGAAATGCTGGCCAAACGTTTCAAAGGTTTATAGACGAGGTCACACGTGGCCTCGATTTCGTTTTTCCTTACGTGGATGATATTTTGGTTTTTTCTGAAAATGAGATTCTTCATAAACAACATCTAAGAATGTTATTCAAGCGCCTCCAGGAGTATGGTGTTGTTGTGAACACATCAAAATGCGTTTTTGGCGCCCGAGAGGTTGTGTTTTTAGGTTGTCACATCAGTCCAGAAGGTACTCGTCCTCCTCAAGACCGCATTCAGGCTATTAGATTTTCCCCCTCCAAAGACCGTTCAGGGTGTGCGTCGGTTTCTTGGTATGATAAATTATTACCGGCGATTTATTCCTCATGCCGCACGTTTTCAAGCGCCCTTAATTGATGCTGTAACTGCTACTAATGGTAAAGGTGCTAAGCCATTCATATGGACACCTGAACTCCTAGAGTATTTCGAAGCTTGTAAGTCGAGCCTTTTCAAGGCTACTCTCTTACAGCACCCGATCGATAACGCACCTCTTGGGTTGTTTACAGACGCGTCTAGCGTACACATCGGGTCGTGTTTGCAGCAGCTCATCAAAGGTCAATGGTGCCCGCTTGCATTCTTTAGCAGGAAGCTGACTTTACAACAGACTCAGTGGCCGGCATATTATAGGGAATTGTTGGCAGTGTACGAAAGTGTACAGCATTTTCGCTATATTCTGGAAGTCCAGCATGTTACCATTTACACAGACCACAAGCCATTGCTGTATGCTTTCGTACAGCGCCGAGAGAAGCTCCCACCCTCACAATTAAACCAGTTATCCTTTATTGGACAATTTACAACGGATATTCAGTATATCAAGGGTGAGGATAATGTAGTCGCAGATACAATGTCGCGCATTGAGGCTATTTTTTTAGAAGATGATTATATGGCGCTATCGAAATCGCAGGAGGTAGACCCAGAGTTAGCAGAATTGCGCAAATCCAATTCTAGTCTTAAGCTTACCAAGCTCAATATCCCTGGTACTGACATTTCAGTCGAATGTGACGTCTCGACTGGAAAGCCTCGTCCCTATTTAACTCCTTCGTTTCGCCGAGCAGCTTTCTCTAAGTTGCACAACCTAAGCCACCCTGGTGTTCGTGCCACCACGCGACTGCTGGTTAGTCGTTATGTTTGGCCCTCTATCAGGAACGATTCACGAAGATGGACTCAGTCATGCCTAGAGTGTCAGCGTGCTAAGGTATCCAGGCATATTTCCGCGCCTCTTGGTCGCATTACTCAACCATCTGGCCGTTTTCGGCATATCCACATCGACATCATCGGTCCCCTACCAGTTTGCAATGAGTTTCGTTATTGTTTAACTGCTATTGATAGAGTCTCAAGGTGGCTGGAGGTTTGGTCCATGCGTTCAATTACAGCTGAAGAAGTTGCTGACACTCTAATTAGAGGATGGGTATCGCGTTTTGGTGTTCCGTCAATAATAACAACAGATCAGGGAACTCAATTTGAGTCTGATCTGTTTCGTCGCCTCACGCAAACCTTGTCTTCAAAACGCATCAGGACTACGGCTTACCACCCTTGTTCCAATGGTATGGTTGAGCGATTACATCGCCAACTGAAAGCAGCCCTAATGTGCCATTCTGACTCTTGGGTAAAGGCCTTACCACTAGTCTTGCTTGGCATGCGAACAGCGTTTAAGGATGACCTTAAAGCTACCGCAGCGGAAATGCTCTACGGCGAATCCTTACGCTTGCCTGGAGAGATGCTCGCTCCTGTTCCAGACCGAATGGCGGATCCAGCTGATTTTGTCACTGAATTTCGCCGAAAAATGGCTGCTATTCGTCCTATCCCTGCCTCACGTCATTCGAAGCCAGTTATTTTCATCTCTAAGGTTTTATCATCAGCGTCTCACGTTTTCTTGCGTGATGACACAGTTCGACGCCCTCTTCAACCGCCTTATTCAGGTCCATACGAAATTTTATCTCGGGCTGATGACGGTAAAACTTTGACGCTTAACGTAAAAGGCAGGAAACTGATAGTGAGTGTTGATCGCGTAAAACCTGCCTTTTTGGAGGTTGGTAACGAATCAAATGTTAGTCATGAAGCTCACAACACTTTATCAATCCCAGCGTCGACTAAATTGGCTCAAAACCGACCGCTGTCAACGTCTCCTAACCTGTCTGATTCTTGTTATAATAAACATCTGGGAAAATCTCCTGCAGGGGCCACCACCCAAAGAAACCAGCCACCTATCACGCGCACGCGGTCCGGTCGCAAGGTAACGTTCAGTAAATGTGATGATTTTTGTTATTTCTAATATTTTATTTTTCTCCGTGGGGGGGTGGTGTGGCGACCTCCTTTTAAGGCGAAGTGAGCCTCCTTTTTGTTTGACAGCTCTCTGCTGTCAATTAATTAGAGAAAAATGTAAGACGGTACAAGACGATTTTATGTTTCCAAATATTTAGTATTGTCTAAGCATTTCATTATTGTTGTTATGAATAAATAACATATAAGTTGGCACGCGCTTTTTGCATTCATCATCGACCCGCATCTTCGCCACTAAAACCCTATTAACCATTACTCTCAGTCTCCGTCTTAATCCGTTTAAACTTGTCTAAATTCGGAAGTGTGTTTGTGTAAGGATTCTAGGATATCTGTGCAGATTTGAATCAGCGAATTTGTTTCGTTTTAGTATAAAATTAGTTTAGATTTCATGACTTGTGGTATTTTTGCACTAATACCTAAATTGTTTTTTCTTCAAAATATTAGTGGCTTTTCGGTGAAGGAAAACATTGAGGAAACGGTCTTATCTCAACAAGGTCTAATGTGCCCTCTGGGTCAAAAGGTCTAAAAGGTTCTTAAGGTCAGATGCCAGTTGGTTTCTTAAAACTAGTTCCTACGCCAAATCTCGGGATTAGGTGCCAATTCGGACCTCCTTAGGGCACAAACGGGAAAATGATGATAATGAAATCATATTATACAATACAGTACAAATACTCTTTATTGCACATCTCAGAAAGAACACAGTACATTATGCTTAAGGTATAGAGGTAAACAACAGGCGGTCATTTTATTATTATTATTTTTCTTAAATTCCCACGACATCTGTAGATGTTGAGAAAATAGTCTCAGAACGCATTTCGCCGTTGTAACTGCGTGCGAAGTTAAAAGCTTAAGTCAGAATAGGCCAGAAACGCAGTCGCCACGTACAAAAGTAAAGTAAAAAGCTTAAGTGGGCATTGGCCAGTCACGTCACGTGCATAAAAAGGTAAGCTAAATATAGCTAAGTGGGTGCCGCAATATAGGTGACATTTTACATTTCATGGAATAGTGAACCAAAACCTAAGTAAAAGGGTTCCAGCAGCAGGGCATTAAGTAACTGGTGACCGAAGAGCTGGCGACTTACTGGCACAACGTTGTCATTTCCGTCTTGAAATATCGATTATTTTGCTCCAAATTAAAATCGATTGGAAAACAATGCAAAACAATAGATTTTTGAATAAATAATGATTGACTTATTCAATAATCGATTTTTTATTTATTTTTCCTATGTGGTCGGTTCCACGGTGATTACTATATACACTCATATCATGATCAGTATCACAGAATGTTTACGTGAGTTGTATCGTGATAATATCTGAGCAAATCCGGATATTTATAATCCGCAATACCTAAGGGGCGTCGTGGCTTCAGTATTAGCTTCATTCCACCTGATGTCTTTCCTAGGTCCTAATAATGTCTTTACTAGGACCTCATAGGGTCTTTACTAGGACTTTGTATACTTCTAATTTTCTCATGTCCAAGGTGGTAGCTTACAATATTCATTGATAAATTATGTTACGATTAATCGGCAGTGAATATCGTAATCGATTTTTTATTAATCGATTTAAAAAACGATGATTTTTTTAAAGAGTAATCAGTTTTAAATCGATTTTTATATAATCGATTATTTTTTGACATCCCTAGCACAACGTATCAGCATTGCGATACAGCAAGGAAATTCCGACAGCATCCTCGGTACGATGCCCCAACTGGCCCCTGTTTTAGATTTAAGTTAGTTTTACTATTATTTAAGTTATTGTTATTTAACTATTATTACCGTTTGTAAATAAATAAGCCTGGTATAAGGTATTTATCTATGGGCCTTTGCTGTTTGAAATAAATAATTTATTATTATTAACTACATGTATTAAATAATGATTTCTGTTGTATACTTTTTATGCAGCTATCAGTAATACCAGTATTTTTATAACTAAAATAAATCACTACCTACAGCAAAAATAATAACAAAAAATACCTTATCCTGCTTTTAAGTTTTTTTTTTAAATTTCTTTAATCAGACTGCCTAAGTTAAATATTTATATAGGTTAAATATTATTTTTCAATAAGACTCCTTTATCTATATTTTGAATAAATATGGTATGGTATGGAATGAAAATAGTCGCATGTTTAGTTACATATATTTTTGCGATAAAAAAACTAATGCCTACGTTAAATCTTCGAATTAGATAGCGGACCTCGGTCATCCTTCAGGATGCAACTGTACTGGGATAACGCCACGCGGAATATTACTCTTGGACCACAGTTATACATTCTGCTTTTTACTTCGATTGCGAGAAAATAAATAAACAAAGGTTATTTACCTAAAATAATAATTTAAATTCTATGGCGAACATATGTATAATTTGGCACCACAATTTTTTTTTAATCTGCTTTGAAATACAAAACGTAGATACCGCCGTTCGCGCGCAACATTCATGGACAAATAAAAACTACTGACCTCTCTCCATTGAGCGGTTCAAAGGGCTCTAACGATTAATTATTGTGAAATAGGGACCGCTACAAACTTAATCTTTAGAGAAATGAATTATGTGTCCAGATTGATCGATTTCAGTAAAGCTGTGTTCTGGTTGGTTGATACACTATACCAAATATTTTTTAAATAGTTAAATTAGGTGATTGGTGCATTTAATAGGTGCAGTATTTTGATTGGTCAAATGTATTCATATGTTCCCTAGCGGCTAAATGTAATACCTAAGCCCCGCTTGTCAAGTCTAATATCACTTTTCGACTATAAGAAGTGAAATAGTAGATTGCGTCTCAAGGGAGCAAAATGATATATTTACGGCGAGGGCGGTATATTGAATTCTGAGTGAAGCGAAATATTCTACAATAGAATCCCTCGCTACGCTCAGGATTCTATTGTAGAATTTTGAGCGTATCGAGGGATTCAAGTGTTTACTCCCAAGACGGAAATAATTTTGCTACGTGTGACACATACTGCTTTTCACACCGTCTATAAGGCCCGCTGCTAAAAACATGAAATATCTTACAAATCAATTTACTACAGAGTGTCACATACTGCTTTTGACACCTTCTATGAGGAAAAGAGTCACTGTTGCCCTCAAATGAGGGAAGAAAAGTACATCTTTGATTCCTCATTCGAAGGCAACAATAACGCTTTTCTGAATAGCAGGTGTGTGAAAAAATAATTTTCGCCTTATAATACTATAAGGTAATATTCAAAAAAGCATTACTTTGACATTGCTTGTACCACACACAACTTCGTTCTTAATTTGTCTCATAACTGACATAAATATTGATGTGTGGAACGATGACTCAACTGGACATGTAACTTCTATAGATAGGGGATTATTAAACGGTAGAAGGGTTGAGCAATTTAGTGAGGCGCCAAAGATTTATTATCCCTCACCCACACTACAGTTTAAATAGGGTACGGTAATCCGTGTGGAGTAAAAAGAGACCCGGCCGCTTTCCACAAGAGTTATTGGGTGTCTAATTCTGACAGTTTGTCATATAAAATTTTTATTTCATCAAAATTTGATATGACATTAATTTCAATAAGCTTTACAAAACTTAAAACACTATATAAATAGAAGTTAAATAAATAAATAGAACTTAACCTAAATTATTTACAGGTATAAAATAACAACCTAAAAACTGACAGTTGTAAAAAGAATACTCCCTCCAACAGCTCCGCCTGCGGCAGTTTCCCATTATGCTGGCGGCATTACCTCTGTATTGCAAGGGTAATGCGTTGTGAGAGGTATGCGCCAGCTCTAGGGTCCCCCGAACTGCGGATCAGCCGTGACATCAGGGCCCTTATGAATACCTTCATGTCCTCTGACTTTAAATTGAGTTGGTTATTATACTTTCTCTCGCACTCACGTATTTAAATTTGTAAAGCCTCGTAAACGGAGGGGAATGTTACGAGAAAAAGGATAGCATTTCATATAAAAGACTACCTAAAAAAAATCACACCTAGGGTAGTTTTTTGAGAGAAGTTATTGAGGTACCTACAAACGGTACCAACGATGAAGTCGCGAGCAATAGCAAGTACCTATAAAATGTTATATATGTATCTCTTTTTTTCTAATATGTCGTGGTAATAGCTCTAATGGAACACGCGAGACGTAATTATTACAGTCGTTTTGTAATCAATGTCAATTGAAACGTAACGGTTTCAACCGACATTGATTTGTCAAGCCAGTGAAATTTAGCGTAAATATCTCATCAGTTTGGTGAAACCCTATAAATCCTAGATTGGTACGACTTACTTAGGTAGGCTATTCTTCTTTTTCATGTAGGTACATAAGTAAGCCATCGTTTCATATTTTTTATTGTTATTTAGAAACAGGTTTAATTAGAGTATCACTTCCGATAGTTTTGGTAATTACTGAATCACGGCTAATATCCATAAATCAAGTAACTTAGTGGTTCTTGTATGTGTAAAATGGCTTTTACCAATGTGTTACCCATCTTTTATAGCAATATGGTAATATTTATGTATTTTTAGCTATAAATTCCTTTTATTATGTTCAGGCACTATTTCGAAATCCTATTTTTGTACACTTATTCAATAAATATCATAGTTTTTTTTGTAATAGAAAACTGGTCATTAAAAAATAGAATGACCCACGTACCTAACCACCACGTTTGGCTACCTCTTACAAGTATGTAAGGGAAAACCCAAGTCCCTTGTTTTTTACATTTTATTAAACATTGTGACATGTTATTGGTATTTTCGTTATTAAATTATATATTGTATAAGTATCATCGAGGGTAATCTTATCTGGCCATTCATGAACCGTGTAGCCAAGTAATAGTCCTTTCTCAAAAGTCAAATAGTGGGTTTTACTCGTTACTTGTTCCAAATATAAGTGTTACATAATATAAATTCCATTCTTTGCCAAGTCCCAAACTCTTTAAAAATGTGAAATGGCCATACCTACAATAAAGATAGAGGGCACCATGTCATATATACAGCCAATTCAAATGTCAAAATATAGTAGAATTAAAAAAAAATACAGTAGAATCAAGGGACTGGTGATATTACGTAGCACTAACAGAACGTTGCACAAAACGGATTGATTTACTTATTTTAAGTGTTTGGTATGAAACCTAACGTGAGGTCATTTCAAAGTCGTTAAAAGCGGTAACCGCATTTTTTTTTCTATTGAAACAGCTTTTTTTTTTAGTGTCTGAAGCAACTTACAGTTTTCGGTGAAAAAAAATATTGAAAATATTGTTCAAAAAAAAAGAACAACGGAAAAACTTAAATATTTTGATGTTTTAGTGTTTTGTTAATCAAACTTTAATTTATATTCCGTCTTGTTACACCCATTTTAGATAGAAGCACTATGAAGCACTATATTAGCACCGTCTGGAATGGTAAATGCAGGCGTCGTACATATTAATTTACCTATGAAGGTCGTCCATTCTTAAAACTAATACGCAGCCTGCAATTGCTTTCTTCCGTGCCAAGACAATAATGTATTAATATTATCTTTATTTATTTGTGTTCTTAAGTACGGCTTTCGTACAATAGATTTATAAAAAGTTAAATATAAAAATACGTACATATACAAAATATAAAAACATTATTATAAAAACGTAAGTGCCTCCGGTATCAAGGTGAGGCCTAAACTACCGGTGGTTAGGGCGACAGAGAGAGGAACCTCCTGACTATCCGCGCCGTGTCCAGTAGTACCGTCTTCTGTATCTAACCCTTGACCCAGTCATCTAGCGCTAGTGTCGTGAGGTATTTGGTCGAGACTCTTCACTATTAGACCGTTCGCAGAGGCGACTATCGGAACAATGACCGTCGAATCAACATCCCACGTGGCGGTTAAGTCGTATGCCAAATCTAGGTACTTGTAGACTTTGTCTATCTCGGCCTTCACGAGGTCATTCAACGAGCATTACCTGGCGCTTTGATCGATCTGTCAGCACGATATCAGGCTTATTGGCTACAATAGTCCTGTCAGTGATGACAGATCGATTCCAATAGAGTATGGCACGACCATTTTCGAGAACTTGCGCAGGTGTGTACTTATAAATACAAATACAAAAAGGTTTATTTCTCAAAATTTTACAATGTTCAATCTATAGTAAGTATGGGTATTAAAATTAAGACATTGAAAAATCGGTGTGAGCACAGCGCTAAGCTGGTTTTAAGCCCACCCGTAGTCAGTGAGTTGGTTTCACACTAAATAATGGTTATAAAATTAAATTAATTACAATAACAATATAATTAATTTAAAGTAGGTTGCATGCTATAATATAAGTAAGTTGAAATTTATGAAATCACGTAACAGTTTTCAGTTTAAAATTTATTTATTTTTACTTATAGTATGGCACTTCAATGTCTACAAGACACTATAAAAGATCAACTTGCTGGTGAATGATCCTGGCTACTAATATTAGTACTGTA
The DNA here is from genome assembly GCA_963556455.1 of Epiblema foenella. Taxonomy (NCBI): domain Eukaryota; kingdom Metazoa; phylum Arthropoda; class Insecta; order Lepidoptera; family Tortricidae; genus Epiblema; species Epiblema foenella. The sequence continues at coordinate 6,529,270 of OY747113.1, read as the reverse complement.
AAACAAATCGACTTGGATAATTATGTCTGTCTGTCTGTTTTAACGCTTAGACCGCAATTAAGTGTCGAGTACCAATGTAAAATTTGGGATTTGAACCTGCAACCGCCGCTTGACGGCAGCATGCTTGAAATACTAGGCTACCGTAGTTATATAATAAGTCACGATGTCAAATAAACATTAACCGCACCCCTGTTTTATCTACATTAACAACGACTGTAATTATGTATAGTATACATATACCAACAGAATATTTCGGGGAGAAATTCATTTCCTGGTTACGTAAATCATAATTAAGAATTCAGTAGTCTTTCGTGTCACCTACCGGAAGACACGCGAGAGATGTTAAAATGGCAATGACCTTTCGCAGTTCATTGCCATGCCCCGTTGCAGCCCGGCGAAAAAAACAAAAATCGACATTGCATTGTTATAAGCTCGGAGATCTCCGGGCCTGGGAATCACGATTTAATTGGTTATATATTATACGAACTTCAATTGCTTTATGAAAGTGATTATGATTAGAAATTGCCAGAAATTAAATGCGAATGTAAGGGCAACATTTATTTTAAATTTGAAACCATTTAGTCTTTATAAAAACTTCTGTCACAATTGGAGGTTATGTAACGATATAAAAATAAGCACCATTGTAAAGATAAGTTCATCCAACTGAGATAATTATGCGAGTGTTTCCATACACATGAATCTAATTGTCAAGCATGTGACGATGTCACAATATAATTATGATCCGACAACACAGCTCTGAACATGATAAACTTGTTACGAATTACCTGTAAGTATTATGTAATTGTGGGGTTATCAAAACTTGTATCGTCATCGCGTTCAATATGAATTTTAAATCATTCTGAACGGTTTATTCCTTAACACATGATCTCACAACGTTTAATAAAAGTATTTATTTTAAATCTAGTGATAGATCGCGTTAATTCAGAGCCTGAATCAAGGTCGTCTATTATGCAGAATTTTTATGCGGAGTTTGCTACGTATCTTTTTCCTTTTTGACTTAATAACAAGTGCCATGGGGGTCGAAGTTGTACCACGGCCGTAGGGAGTACCCTACAGTTACCCTACAGTTACCGTGACCCCTAGGTGGTGCTAAACGGTGCAACAAAACTAGCAACCGTACTGTCTTCTCGAAAATCTCATAGTTCGAAATAATTGCCACATGATAAATAAATAAATCAAGTGCCATTGAATCAGAGAAAAAATATCATATTTAACATAGTACATCTTGGCGCGCGGTTCCATATTATTCGTGCACTTGTAATGTAACTATGTTTGGTTTGTATGAGAATGATACGGTGTTCGTAGTTGCAGGCGCTCGCTCGCACACAAACAGTAGTAGTTATTATTTATCGTATGGCAATTATTACGCACCGCGAGATCTTCGAGAAGACAGTACGTTTGCCAGTTTTTGATGCACCTTTAGTACCACCCAGGGGTCGCATGTAGGTAAGGGTGGGTACTCCCTACGGATGTGGTGGCAACTTCGACCCCCTTTGTCAAGTGAGTGGGCAACTTGACTGTTAGAAATTGTCAAGCAGCCCGAAGGCTCTAACTTGACTTAACGACTGCTGGCGCTCTGTATTTCATGTATTTGCTCATAGTATATCGAACACGTTCAACGTGCAACTTGTTTAATTTCAACAGGATATAACAATGAATCGGTTGAACTGAGATTTTATCTACTACTTCGTGCTGTATGACGTCACAAAAATGGCGGCTCGCGTTTTCGAGCGGATATTGACAATGCAAATTTCAATCTTATTGTTTTAGGATTCATAAATTCCATAAAATTGAAATAATAATTCCACCTGGTAATGCTCGGTTCCACTCACACCCACAGATTCGGTTGTAACTGCTCAATCAATCTCACTGGAGCGTAAACTCTTAGAGTATTCCAGTGTTCCAAACCACACGCATGTGGCTATATGTTTAAAGTCCAGTGCCACCTCTCCACCCCCAGCTCTCTGATCGGTGTTGCCCTTAAGGCCATTTTATTACGTTCGCGGACAGTAAGTCACACCTGTTGTCACACTAAAATTTTGTATGGAATATTTGGAACTGTTATAGCAGTTTCGTCATAACTGTGCTATCAAGTACAATTAGTATATGACAATGAATGCTATGTAAGTCGAATGCTATACTAGCGGCGTCCATGTGACGCGTTTTTATAGGACGTTACGTGACTATGAATGCTATAGCATTGGACAGCCATAGTAGTTTTGTCACATGGCCTAGGTAGATTGTGATATAATTATGACAGCAAATGCTGTAACAGTTACTGCTATGGCTAGTATATGTGAAGGTGTCAGCTCATATGTGGCGATGGAGCCCTTTGCGACGGCCAAACGGGCTCGCTTTGCAGGTATGAGACTGGCTCGACTGGCTGTGTATGCGTCGGCTCACGTTGCGGCGAAGATTTCGACTCGTTTGAGGGCAAAAGTGCTGCTACCCTATGCGGCGAAGGAGCCTTTGACGTCGGCAAAACGGGCTCGCTTTGTGGCAGTGAGACTGGCTTGAATGGCTGTGAAGGCGTCAGCTCACGTTGCGGCGAAGATTCTGACTAGTTTGATAGCAAAAATGCAGCTTTCCTATGCGGCGAAGGAGCCCTTGGCAACGGCAAAACGTGCTCACTTTTATACAAATTCTAATTATCATTACAAGGTTTATGTGTGGTTCTTAAGGTCTTTAAAGCTATGAAAATTAATGATAGTGCAATAAGCAGTTAGCAAATATGTCAAATATTACAACAAAATATAATATCCGTCAAAAATAATCGAACGAATGTGACTTACAATGATCGAAATAATTCTTTTCGGGTAACTACTCAGCGGCGCACTCGCCGTTCGACTAGACACAATCTCATACAACCACGACCGCTATAGCATCTGTGTGCGTAAAAGGGGGGATAGGATAGGCGACAACACATGATTGTTTGTTTAGTGTGCGAAAACCATGTTATGTGACAGTAAACGTTCCTGTGATTGCACAGAGTGTGACAGTGAATACAGGGCTACAAGTATTTCCTGTGGCAAAGCGTATTCATTAGCATTCTCGCCGAGAATAGAATCCCAAAAGAAGACTGCTATAGAATTCGTGTCATAAACCGTACTCGAAATTCGAATGCTTTAGCATGTCCGTCCGCGAACGTGTTATAATGTCGCTATTTTATGGGGGCCCATCTAGCATAGAGCGAATCACCGCCTGCCGGAAATAAATATCTGAGACAGTTTCATTAGGCAGGCGCCCGTTGTCTCACGCAATAGCCCAGTCATTAATCCATCATTTTCACCCGGTAACCTAGTTCATTTAGACTCCATCAACCAGAAATAGTTCCTGTACACCCTGGCGGGTGCTGTCTCTGTGTGCGTCCCATGACACGGGCAGGGATAGCATCCGCTCGGTGTATCCCTTGCGTTTCATTAAAGTGTCAAAAGGGCCTCTACGTGTTGGCTATGTGGTACTCGTTTGGTACTTCGGTGCCTCGGTACTTCGGCTCCACGCACGCCTCCCAAACGTCCGGGATACCATTGTCCCGTGAACGGGAAAGACACAAATAAATATATACATATATTATGAACTCGAAAACATACCTACTTCATATTTAAATTCAAAAAGCAACAATATCATGTGAAACTGATCAGACTCATGGATAATTCAATTCAAAATCAAGCAGCCAGAGACTCAAAACTTTCTGCAAAACTTGCTTAGTCAACTACGGCTTGCGACACATCTGACGTTGCTATCTTTCTAACATTACTTTCAGGAACGTAAAATGTGATAAAATGCCGTACTTCATCTTGAGGTTTCAATAGATAATTGAACGAGCGAGCGAACCCTCTATGTCTCGGGAACCCCTTGACGGATTTGGCTCATGTTTGAATTTAAATATTCATTTTGTCACATTAATGGGGGACGATGCATAAACGTGATGGTGTCAAAAGCATAAAGTATTGTTGTCAGCTTCACGTGAGAATTGTCTAAATAGCTTTATGAAAACACTACTTAAGACAATACTTGTCACTAACATGAGTTAACACTCTACTACCCCAAAAAATATAAATTTTTATTACTAGTGGTTCTGTGAGTTGTGTAGACCTCGCGAGTTATTGTTTTGACTCGATAAAAAAAATGTATATAATTATCGAACCCGCTCACAAAATTTGAAGAGAATCGGTTGAGAAACGCGACCTGTAGAAGAGAACAAACCGAAATTCGCCCACAGAAACTTTTACCGTCTGAAGTATTCAATAAAAACACCTACCGGCCTCATAATCTCGGCTCAGTATTTTTTCGAACAGCAAGATCTACAATAAATTAACATTAGCTTTAAGAGTGCCCCCAGTACAATTTTGTTTAAAATGAACCTCACCAAATTGTTAACTACTATTCTTTAGCGGATTATTTTTCTGACAATTTAAATTCTTTTCCTTATTTATAACTTGTTTTGTAACATTGACTATTTTTATTTTATTGATATTAAGCAATTTGAATTTGAATTCTATTTATGTTAATCTAATTGACATGTTTATATTTAATGCTATATGATTTCAAAATGAACTTGTATGCCTAACGGCGAAACGTAGCGCTCACATACCTTTTGCTCTCATTTTATTTTTACCTATGTATACAAAAGAAGCACTTTGACATTGACAAGATCATTAAAAGAAACTGTTTTTGAAAATTTCCATAAACTGACTATAAAAAAAAATCTGTATAATTACCGAACCGCTCGCAAAATGTCACTATAATTGGTTGAGAAATGCGATCTGTAGAGGAGAAGAACCATCAGAAATCTGGAATTCCGGAATTCGGACATACGAAAGCATTTTTGTCGAAGCTGAAGCAGAGACCCTCGTTTCACCCTGTCAATTATTTTGCCTACCCAATTTCCTATCAATGGTAGTTGAGTTATCGTCGAACAAAAATTTATAGTTACACAAATACACATAGAGTCGGAGAACTTCGCTAGCTTGGCTCGTTCGTTCAATTAAATGGTATACACTGTATTACGGATTGAATTTGGGTAATTTCATGGGCGTTTTAACCACGGTCAGGCCCTGCCGTGAATATTAAAAAAATACTCTACAATAGGATTTAAAGTCGGTTAATTCTGACAACAACCAGCACAGTCTATTTTTGCATCAAAACATAATTCTTGGTGTAGCTCAATTAAATCATTATTTAGAATTACGGACTGACTGAACCGCCGAGTTGTAACGCCCATGCAATCTACCAGTTTACCAGTAAAAAGTTTATCTTACCCGCCTCCGGCTCGTTTCTTAAAACCACACTCGTGTTTCAATGCCTCTCTTATGTAGGAGTTGCATAAACTAATATTACTTCCTTCACCATTTAAAAAATACGCTTACGGTGGCGTAATGATCCTGATAACACCGAGAGGGAAGTTTACCATACTATAAGCGTCGCTTCGTACCAAAATGACAGTAGAATCGGCCTGTCTGAGATTAGACGTTTACTGCAGTAGAATTGGCTCAAAGGTTTTTTTCTCATTAAGCGGGTTCGCCACGTACTTAAACGTCAAAAAATATATATATTCTACTTTCATTCAAGCTAGCTTTAATCAAAACGAAGAAAACACTTATTTTTATGATGTTATAATACTCCTACCAATGTTACAAATTGCTATTATAAACTCCGTCGACATGACTGAAGTCACATTTCAAAGTTTCATGATTGATCTTGAAGAATAATGATGTAGGCCAAGCGATGTGGTTAAAGATGTGAAACCTTGCAGTCTTAAAGGGGATATCTTAACGGAATAATAAAAGGCTGTCCTTATTTTGGGAACCTTAAAATATTTTATCTACACCCATACAGTAAATCCTCTTTAATGTGCTCAAAAAGTGTACGTAAGGACCAGCTTTACAATATCGCGCCGGCCCAGGGCGGAGATGGCCATAATAACATCGACAACGGTATCGTTATGGCCATCTCCGCCCCGATACAGGCTCGTGCTCAAAAGACTTCAACGGGCTCACGCTCGACCTCACTACACTTTCAACACAATGGTTCCTGAACACATGAAAGAGGATTTAATATACGGATGTAGATAAAATAGTGTATGCAACTGTACATAATTAGGCCTTAAAACACTCGTGTGATCCTATTATGAAACTCGCCGACGCTCGTTTCATAAAACCACACTCGTGTTTTAAGACCTCTCATTATGTATCAGTTGCATAAACTACTATTACTTTGCAGGCCAAACAATATTCGATAATATTATTTACTCCACCACCACACCCACAATGTACAAAGGCTTCAAAATTAAATGAACATATGTCGATCGTCTTACCGTAGTATTAAGGTTGCAACTTTTCCATGCGATTTCGCAGCCCATGATACATTACCAGTTAGTGTACGTAAGGCTTAGGCACAGTGTTATTGACAGATTTATTACAGTACGATATTAAGCTATAGTACCTAATAGAGCAATCCAGCTTCAGAGCAGCGGGTAAAATGAATTTTCCCAAACATAATTAGACAGCTCTTTCACACCAGCAGCCTAGTCACGTAACTTTATAATACTAACAATAGGTATATTTGACTATCAATTTTGCAGTATAAATGTATGAGCTGTCAGTTAAAATTTGGCATTAACATCTGCCGTAGTGCATAAGTTACGTGATTACCCCGTTTTAGAAAGCAACAATAATGGTTCTAATTTATCCAAGATATATCTATCATATTTTTATGACACACTTGGCGTTGAAAACGTTTATATCGAGAAAACGTTTTCCCAAAACTGCGGCGCCACATAAAGTTAAATGACCATGAAGTTTTGCATTTAATCATGCAATCAGTTTTAAACCTTATTACAATGTGGATATTGTCCACATATGGGTGTTTACCAATACATATCTGCCGATTTTTACGACCAGGAGCCGTGTCATAAGTGTTTAATGGGTTGATATAAGTACGCCTCACAAATAGCTGGACACTTTGTTACTTTGTCGCTTTCACTCCTTGGAAATTTAGTATGACTGCTTAAACATGATGTTAAAGCGACAGGGTAAGAGAGAACCCCCTTGTGAGGCCGATCCTACCACGTACTTAGGAGGAGGTGGCGAGGTGGAGATGTTTAGTAGGGTTAGCGTGGGTGTAATCCATACGAGGAAAATGCTAAATTTAGCCAAAAATTGCTTGTTATGACAAACAATTAAAGTAATTTATGCTAGACTGTACCTCTTCAGAGGGCCGATATTTGAGTTTCAAGCGCTCGACTCTTTCACTCGAGAACAGTCAAAAACAATAACATGCTATTTTTGAAAGTCAAGCGATAAAAAATTTAGAGTCGAATAGTATTGACAGCTCGTATTCAATTCTATGAGTAAACATTTAGTACCTACTAAGTAGAGGACCTAATTTCTTCCTACTTCATTTTAATATTACACTAATAATATTCATCCAAGCTGAACAAAACACTTTCATTACGACAATTCATTTAATCACTATTTTTCATCTGCCATTTTTTTTAATACAATATATGGCACCAACACGTACTTACATAAAAAAATGTTACTAAAGTTTATTTATGCTTTGATTGTGTTTCAGAATATACATCTTCATTGAAAAATAATATAAATAGGTTATAGTTTTAAATTAAGAGCGCTTTAATAAAATGTAGTGGGTCCACTAGCGCCACTCGTAAATAATTGTAATTATTTAAATTTGCCGGCGTTTGTATCGTCCGTCCACAGCTCGACTGATCTCATTGGTAAAATCTTAAGGGCTTCTCCTTCAAACTTTGAGATCGCGGGTTTGGACGACGCTAGAAACGCCTGGTTGTCTGCCTGCCCGGGGCAAAATGTCCCACAAAATCTTAAATCGCAAAGGAGCTGGGACGATGCCATTACAAAATTAACTTTTAATACTCTTTTGGACTCCAGTTCTGGAGCACACCGAGCCCGCTTGATTGCTGCAGGAAGTGAGGAGGCTGGCCACTGGTTGAACGCGTACCCATCGCCTAATACAGGTACTTTCTTGGGACCCGAGACACTGCGTTTGGCAGTCGGCCTTCGCCTGGGAGTACCCATATGCGCACCACATAAGTGTCACTGTGGCCACGACGTCGACCAACTGGGGCACCACGGACTATCTTGTCAAAGAAGCGCAGGCCGCTTCTCCCGTCACGCCGCGCTTAATGACGTCATCCGGCGGTCTCTTGCCAGCGTGAACGTACCGGCGGTACTTGAGCCGGTCGGGATCGCCAGGGACGACGGCAAGAGACCGGACGGAATGACGCTGATTCCGTGGAGGATGGGACGGGTGCTAGTATGGGACGCGACCTGCGTAGACACACTGGCTCCCTCCCATCTCAGCAGCACCACGGTTAGAGCCGGCGCGGCGGCTGAGGCGGCCGAGGCATTAAAGAGGCGCAAGTATAAGGGTCTCGACACCAATTACAACTTTGTTCCTTTTGGTGTCGAGACCCTTGGTCCGTGGGGCCCATCAGCAAAAAATTTATATCGCTGTTTGGCAAAACGGTTGGTCGATGTTACCGGGGACAGGAGAGCTGGCAGCTTCCTCGCTCAACGCATAAGCATTGCGATTCAGCGAGGAAATGCTGCCAGCATCCTTGGTACCATGCCACAGGGGCCTATTTTAGAATTCGACTTTTAGTTTTTTGTTTTATATAGTTATTGATTAAGTTAGTTGTTTATTTTATTCTGTAATAATTTTTATTTTTATAAGTTTCTAATGTCTTAAATTTATTAAATTGTACATTTAAATAAAATCCTAATACAAAAAAAAAAAAAATTTAACGATATATAACTAAAAAAGGGGGGCGCTACGTACTGTAGTTTGTATTTAAGTACTTTTTGAATCCATCAAACTAGTTTTTACGTTGCCGGATTCGTCAATCTATGAGCTCAAAATTAAAACGGCCGTTTTAACTTTGGACGCATAGATTGACGAATCCAGCAACGTAAAAACTAGTTTGATGGATTCAAAAAGTACTTAAATACAAACTACAGTACGTAGCGGCCCCCATTTTTAGCTATATATCGTTAAATTTAAATAATTACAATTATTTACGAGTGGCGCTAGTGGACCCACTACATTTTATTAAAGCGCTCTTAAGAATTTGAACGCGTATTGTTTGTCTAGTTTAGGCACGAACCGTGTAAAGTTGTAAAGAAGCAGGTAGAAGAGACTTGTCATGTCATTACGTATTTACGTTTATCATAGGTTACACTTACACGGTGATTATTACCCACGTGATACTTGTTGTGATATGAGTGTATCGCGTGATAATAATCACCGTGTAACCTATACACTGACAAAGCACTTAAATATTTAAATTATGACTACGAATTCAGTTTAATATTGCTTGAACTCTATTTTTTATTTAAATAACCGGTAAAGACATGCAAATTATCGATACTCAATCACTAGCTTTCTAGTGATAACTCTCAAAAATAGATTTTATTGGGATCATGTGAGTAAAATCGTGACAAATTGTCGAGTGCGACTTTTTTCTATCGCAGCTCGCCTTTGGTGTCGAGAGTTCAAAACTCAAAAATCGACCCCCAGGTTCGACTTTCATCTTTTATGATTTATTGATGGAAGTAAAAATATCTCTTCGTGGCGAACTTTATCGCTCTTTTGATGAAATAAATTCCTCAAAGCATTGTCTGATTTTTATGTGCCGAAATAAGAGCATTTTGGCTAGTAATACACCGATGAGAAGTTCCCAAAGTTGCAAAACTTTTCATATTCTCGAGAGCGAGAATTTATCTAAATGTACTTATTTATTTCCACAAAAAACTCACAGTATTAAAAAAAAATCTAAGGTAATATGGGATTTATACCCGTCGTCTACCTGTCCCTGGAATCCCAGGGCCCATTATAAATTAATGCTATTGTGTATTTTTTTCGTCGGTACGGCTTAATAGTTTAACAGATGAATACTAACAAGCACAAAATAAATTACACAGCATATGTTTATAACAAAATAAAAACTACTAATTAAGACTAATAATTAAATAGATGATTACCGTTTATCCATCGTCTCACAGAACTTCATGCACTCGTCACTTACGGTCATCCAGCTACTTCCAAACACCTCACATTCAGGTGATGATGCGAGCAGCACATTGATGAAATGGAGCTCGCGAACAAGATTAGATTTACCGTGAGATACGGTGCGGATTTTCGATACTGCTGAGTGCATAGGCGGAGATTAAATTGGCTCTCGCCAATGAGAGAACAAAGAGCCGCACTAGTTAAGTTACTAACTCCGGGCAATCGAAATTTCCTCTCAAGATACTACAAGCAGTTGTCAGCAGCCCATAGTTCCCTTACCTCCAGAGAGTTGATGCCCAAAACGCCAACTAGCCAAACAGTAATTTAGACGGGTACCAAACTGGGTTCATCATCATCATCATCATTTCAGCCGAAAGACGTCCACTGCTGAACATAGGCCTCCCCCAAGGCTCGCCATTTAGACCGGTCCTGTGCCGTTCGTTTCCACCGGATTCCCGCGACCTTCACCAGGTCATCACTCCACCTTGTCGGAGGCCTACCGACAGCTCGTCTTCCGGTGCGTGGACGTCACTCAAGCAGTTTCTGGCCCCATCGACCGTCAGTCCTGCGAGCAATGTGCCCTGCCCACTGCCACTTAAGTCTGGCAATTTTGAAGGCTATGTCGGTGACCCCAGTTCTGCTACGGATAGCTTCATTCCTAATTCTAAACCTCCAAACTGGGTTGTAACCGTATAATTTCTTATAGAGAAAACGAAATTAGCTACGCGTTTTGATTCTTTCCAGAGTGACAATTCTGACTAAATACTCAATATACTGGTAATTTACATCATCAACGTCACTCATGATAGCTTAATTGCAGTCATTATTATAACTTAGAGGAGAGTCTCGAATATTCCAAAGTATCAAAATAAAAATATAATACAAGAAGTGCAAGTCAACTCGTCTGATTCGAACCCGGGAATATCGACTCTATAAGGCCATATGCACAACACCTTAAATACCTTACTTATCAAGGTACCATCATTTCCATGGTAACTAAATAACGAATACATAAATATATTAATGCTGGAAATATATCTCTTTGCAACTTTCTATGAAACGTTCTCGGTGAAAATGAAAATCACTTATTAACAAACTAATAAACTGTAACAACCCAAAACATTATCACAAGTAATAATATGTAGTTTTTAATTAATGTCATTTAATTTTTATTGTAAGAAGATTTTATTTCGTAAACGGTAAGTTTCATGTTGCAAAAATGTTCTGAGATCATCCTCGAATATTTCCGCGTTTTGGAAATGTTCTGCAACTTACGCCAATTTCGGCCAGATATCTTAGTTATTGTTTCACATACTTACTTGCATATTTATTTTTCACTTTTTTTTGAGCCACATATGAAAATAAGTTTACTCATATTTATTAGTTATGGCGAACAAAGATAATAGATCCATAGTAAAGTATGCTATTCGAAAAGACGGAAAAGAAACGGAAGACAAATGTTGCGACACTTATAATGTTGTTGTCGTACCCTTCTACGTATCGATATTAAAAAAGTTCGTGGCTTGAACATTACAGTTAGCTATGAATGCACTTGTATAGATCCTTACACAAAAATAAGTATATGACAAGATACACAATTACCACATAAACACATTTTTATTAGGTATTTTAGAATAAAAAGTTTTACGAAATTAGATATTCAAAACACCTTTTGAAATGCCAAATTACTGTAATTCAATTAAATGAGGTACCATCAACATATGTACATCTGTTAAAGAATGTAATTTAAATAGCACCAAGCGGTACCTGTGGGTACTGTGGGTTTGATGAAGGCATGTCTGTTTTGTATTCAGTGTTTAAAAGAATAAGCCCTTTGGAAACCAAGAACATTAAAGGTCTCGCGCAACCGCGCTTACCCGCTTGGCTATTACGGGGTGCGAAGAATGACTATAGGTATTACCGAGTAGTTACACTCACACACCGTAGTTTTTGGCTCAGAGATGTTTCCAGTAGAATATGTAGTAGTTTGCTAGTAAAAAATTTACATGCATTTTCGTAAGTCTGTTATAAAATTAATAGTAAACGCTATTTGGATTTATAGAGCCACATGTTTTATACATACCAGTTACCCATAAAACATTGCTTACGTAAAATATCGTCTTAGTAACATCATAGGCATTGAACTACCGGGTTTTACTTGCAAGATAACCCAAAACCTTCATTGAATACGGTCTAAGCAAGTACTGAATAAGTTGGCAACTCAAATAGACATTGACCCCTACTTCCTGTTGATTAGAAACTCTCCAATTCACAGTTTACAAAGTCATTAGTTAAACATTAAAGTAACTTTGTAAAATGCTGAACAATGGACAGAAACGATTTCAAGTTCTATATCGGGAAGTATTTCAAAGGAATTAAAATAAAATTTGATGGCATTTCACGCAATACGTGACAGTATTTTCCTTTGAGGCTTTGACGACTTCTGAACTTTTCCTACTCACGCTCTGTCCCCTCAAATACTTATCTCAGATGGGTTTATCGCAATTATTGCAGTTTAAAAAGTAAACAAATCAATAGGTATGTCTGCTTCTTTCAATTATGACTAATGGAATCGCGGCGCTTGTACCACTAACAAAATTATCAGGCTCCTTGCTCCTGGCATAAAAATTACAAATAAAGAATCGCTTCACCTCCTTGGTTGTCCCGTCTTGGACCAGGCTTTTGAAAATTTCGTTAACTCCAAAATTCAAAAATTTAAAACCACATCACATCGTTTGTCCAAAATTAACCTACACTCAGCCTATTCCATTATCAAACATTGTCTTTTCGTCCCAAAATTCACATACATTCTTCGTGGATCGCATCTTTGGAAATACCCAAATTTGATCTCAAAATTAGATACGTTAGTAGTAGAAACACTCACATCCATCTTCAACATTTCTTTTGATGGAAGAACCTGGACCCAGGCTAGCCTACCTATTAGGTTGGGTGGCCTGGGTATCCGCAAAATTTCCTGTGTCGCTCTACCTGCGTTCTTGTCCTCAGTGCATGGTGCTCAAAGCCTAATAGGACAAATTCTAGCTCGCTCCATCGGGTCCTTGGAGGCTGCACACTGCTCCGAGGCCAAGAACGTTTGGTCTTTAACCTGCCCTAATACGGCCCCGCCTGAAAATCCCTGCTCGCAGAGGCGTTGGAACGAGCCGCTCTGTCAACTAGTACGGAAAAATCTCTTGGATACGTCAACTAGTTCGACAGACCGAGCTCGTCTCCTCACTTCTGCAGAGTGGGAGTCAGGTCTATGGCTCCAAGCACTACCATCTCAAAATATTGGCACTTTTTTGGACAACACTACCTTCCGCCTGGCAGTTAGTCTACGTTTAGGGGCCCCAACAAACCAGCCACATCGCTGTCATTGCGGTGGCATGGTCGACAGCCTAGGCCACCACGGTCTTTCATGCGTCCGAAGCGCTGGGAGGATTCCCCGCCATGCCAGCATCAATGATATCATTCGAAGGGCCCTTGTCAGTGCCAAACTGCCGGCAGTCCTAGAGCCTAGTAGTTTGGCCAGAGACGACGGCAAAAGGCCCGACGGAATGACACTGGTGCCTTGGAGTATGGGTCGGCCGCTAGTGTGGGACGCTACTTGCGTTGATACCCTCGCACCGTCCCATATTCCAAGCACCAAAATTGCTGCTGGTGCTGCGGCATCCGCGGCCGAAAACCACAAACTTTGGGGCCGTGAGGGCCAAACGCTCGTCGACTATATAAAGATCTGTCGAAGCGCCTAATAGAGGCTTCTGGTGACCAGAGGGCTGGCTTCTATTTCGCTCAGCGAATAAGTATTGCCGTGCAGCGAGGAAATACAGCCAGCCTTCTGGGCACCCTACCATTTGACAGCGATCTGGGTCAATTTTTTTATTTATAATTTTAATTTTAATTTTAATTTGATTACTCGTTTTATTATGTGTTTATATAATGAACAAACAAAAATAAATTAATAATAATACTCTCAAACACAGTACACAAAAATTAGACAATACAAAACACTGTCCAATGGCAAATTTATAATAACTAGTTAATCCTACATATATGTCGTCAAAATTAAAAGATATTAACTAATATACAGTACTGGTAATTTTAATCCTAATATATCATTTACTTATGTCACAATTGTATTGATAAAAATAAAGAAATTTCACTATAGTCTTTTACAGAATACAACGAATTTAATAACAAAAATTCCTTAAGCTGGCGCTCAAATATGTCGTTGATGTCATCAATTTCGTATCATGAATTCTTCATTATGAGGAATTAAGGCTCAACCATCGCTAACATTTTGTCTCGCATGCTCGCTAGTGTTAGAAATCAGAAATATTTATTCGTGCAAAACACAAAAAGAACAAGAAAATAAATAAAAACAGAAGAATAAGGTATTGCACGAAATGGTTCTGTCTCAGCGTAGTGCGCGATTGCCAGCACTACGCTGATCTTCTTTCTTTTTGTTAGGTCGATATACTGTCCTAGTCCTAATTTTTTGATTTCATATTTTTCCGACAAAAGTTCCGACAAAAGTTTACAAGTGGAACAATGGGGGTGACTTGATGAATTAAATTCTCTAATTTATTTTTAGTAACTCGTGTTCGAGAAATCAGGATACGGTCCATGTCCTGCAGATTGTGATTAATTGATTATATCTTTTTCGTTCTTTTTGTATACTTCATACCTACAAAAAATAGTTATAAAAACTCGTTTGGACTGAATAAAAATGGTTTATGGTTTCTTTCGAAATTATTTATAAAAAGTACCGCTGTTTTCCTTGAAATTCACAGGAGTGTTTTAATTGTCATAAAAGTAATTTATCAAAAATATCTTCTAGGTAATTATGAATCAAATTCTACACAAAGTTTATTTATAATTACCCTGTTCATTTAGACAGTACGTAAAAAAATGGCGCTATCGTAGATTAATGAAAATTTCTAAACAATATTTTTACTATAAAAAAATCTTGAAATGAATTAGTTATTAGCGTGAAAAAATACTTCGACACATTGAAAATATTATATTTCATAAAATATAAACCATTATTTTAATGTAATGGCAGACAAAAATAAAATATCTATATCTGTGCCTCAATCATTTGATTAAAATATAAACGAAGTTTGGGTACTGTTTGCAACCTCATAATATTGAAATCTTTTCACATTTAATAGGTACCTATACTTTTTTTTCAGAAAGCGAAAAAGTATTCAAACCAGAAGTGATGAGACAAGAAAAATACCTCACACCAGACATGAATAGACGGAGACTGATCGACCGAGCCAAGATGAAGTCTTTAAGGATGTCCGTTGTAATCGTGGCGGCGTTTTTAATATGGTGGACGCCATATTACGTCATGATGCTCATATTCACGTTTCTAGATCCTGACAAGAATGTAAGTATAAATGTAATTTTAATAGTCTTGCTAAAGTTCAATTGACAACATATTGTTAACCATTTTGATTCGAAGACCAATTTTTTCTGCTCACAATAATGTTTTGAAAATCGCCCCCAATTCCCCATAATTTGTTAACATATCATGTCAGCTTACAAAATGTATGAGAATATTATAAAACGTCACATCTACTGTGACGTTTTGTTTTTTAATAAAATTATAATAAAAAATTAGAGACATTCATTCCTTCATCACAATAAAAACTACTTAAGAATCTAAGCAGGAAAAATAAATGTTACGAGCGCTCGCTTAACACCGTGCAAAGCTGATGTGTCAGAAATAATGGGATAAACATTGATATCCAATGAGATGATGTACAAATACGTAGCGTACAAAAAGGAGCGTGGAGAAAACCAGGAAATTTTCTTCGTTTTTCCTGCTAGGCGGCCAGTTGGTATCCCATACCAAATTTGGATTGACGTCACAAATAAATTTCCAATTTTTGTGAGTAAAGTCAGTTAGATTAACCTCCTTTATTACACACGGAACAAATACCCTGTGGGAAATTATATTCGGCACGGACATGATGTAGGTACCAAATAAATGTTTAGTTTTTCCCTAATTTACAGTAATAAGTGTAAGGTTAGAGTGTGGCGTCCATTCATTACGTGAGGTGTTTATACATGGCGGGGGTCGAGCCAAACGTCGCTTAATTTCACGCGGGGGAAAAGACTTGTAAGCCAAATAACATGTAATTTTTGTCCGTTAATATTGCGATTGTTTTCTGTATCTTTTGGTTTAATTGAAGGAGAAGGGTTCTTTGTACCAATTTGTTATGTGTATCAAATTATTGAAATTTTGATAGTGGCAACTTCCACTTTAAATTAACACGAATCAAAAATCATTTTACAGAATAATTTAATACATGGAAAAGAGTGAGGTACCCTACATTGATAATGTGACATATTGTGCCTTTCCTCTACACATTGGAAATGACCAAATTTGTTAAAAACTACCCACACTTTTTTCCACTACATGACACAATAATAAATAAAACTAGCAAACCTAGCAGAAGGCCATTCAAATTGTATCAGCCCAGATAAAAACTAAAATTATTTGGCATTAATGTGTATTGTATGGCTATAAAATTGTATGAAAAAGTTCCTGAAAATTACAAAACACTACAAATACATCAATTTGAAAAAAAAAATGTTTAAGTGGTTGCTCAATAAATGTTTTTATTCTGTGACTGACTTTTTAAATGATGAATAATGAATTTGAAGTATTATTTAGTTTCATCAGAATTGTAATAAATGTATTTAACATTTAATAATATTACTGAGAATTTGTTAATAATAATTGATATTTCAATCAGAATGTTAATATTACTTATTTATAATTTAATAATACTTCGCAATAGTCAATGTTAATTAATGTCATTTATTATATTATTAACTAATTTCCCCAAAATATTTCTACGCCGATGTTGGCATAATATGCTGAACACATTTCTACTAACTTTCAATGTACCATATTCTTAGAAATAAATTGATTGATTGATAGGGACATCAAACTCTATCATAAATTGGGGCCTATTGCTTAATGGCAGAATGACACGTTCGCAAGACTGATTTTCTTATGTTTTTGATATTCTAATTTTGAGATGTAGTGTGAGGTGATATACCGGGAACATTCTGTTTTTATTGAATTTGGAATGGGGCCCTTGACCCAATAACCTTAATTACCAAATAATACCGATACCACATATCTGACATCATTGATTACCTAATGTATTTTTTGACGCCGATAATTGGGGATTCTAACGATTAATGTATTTCTTGATTATTTCTCTCAGTGTTTGCAAAAAGTTAATGAGTTCGGTAATTAATGAATCAATTAGGTAATACATGCTTATTATATTTCGATGATAAAACTATATGAAGTGAGTTTAGTGAGTGAGAAGGGGGGATTCCTCGGTCCTATCACTACCCGGCGCAAAGGTCCCAAGTATACTGGCAGAGTTCCCTCGTTGTATGGCCAGGGATATTCTTTGCAACAGGTACTCACCAGAACGGGGATCGCCTCCCCGATCTCTTAAGCGACGAGCCAGGGTTACAATAAACGCATCGACCTCGGCACAATTCATGATTATCGAAAACGAATCAAGGCACAATCACCTATTGATCAATTTAAGCAAACGATTATTCAAAGTTTCGAGGGATTTCGACGGTTCGATTTATTAAAGCTAAGTAGATTTCCGGAGTTAAATTTATATTCAATTGATTTAAGTGACAAACTACTTTGTTGCTACGAGGCTGATCGGGTGATTTAGAGGATTTAATGCTATTAATTTGAATTAAGCTATTTCCAATGCAATTTATTTATTTTAAACATTTGCATAAAGCGAAATAGTGCGCAATTTGCGGAATTTATCCCAAATGGTATACTTGACCTGTCACAAAGACATTTAAAGTTAGTACAAGATTTAATATAATTTACAAGACTTGTTTTTGATTACAACATCATGAAATGTCATCTCCTTGTGACGGATATCTCCGGGCATATAAAAAAACAATGCTATTGTTCGTTTTTTTTTCGCCAGGAGAGGTTGGTTAATTTTGCGAAGAAAAAACAGATCGCCGCTTAATTATTAAAGTTTGTTACCTTTTAAAGGATTTAGGCAGCCTTTTACTCAAGTCAAATTAAATCATATTATTTCAGGTTTTGTTCTCGTTTTCCCAATAAACATTTTGGATAAAAGAGTATTATTAATAATCTTTTATTCAATCTATCAAATTTTGCGGTATTATGAAGTCTTGAATTTGTTTAGATCTGCAAAATCGCCTCTTCATTACTAAGCCGGTGTAGGCAGGCGTCGGATTTCAGTAATTTAGGAAGTTAGTTTTCCAGTTCACTGGCTTTTAAAGGCTTGCCTCTGAACGCAATCGAAGATAATGGCTTCGTAGAAAGGTGCTCGTATTTATCGAATTATATTAACACTCATTCAAATTTCGGGTTGCATTCTCTACCGCATGGATCATTATAGGGTTTCTACCTTCGGCATAGCACTACTAAAGGCTAGTGATTTTATAATTTTTACAGCACACTAAGGGCTTTTTGTTTGACATCTAGCTATTTCATTGATATTTGGACCGCTTGTCCAGCGGCGCCCGCGTATCGCGTGTGGTATGCGTGGTTAAGCAACGTCAGGCCAGGTCAGTTCTTGGATGGGGGACCGCTTTGAGTGGTTATTATCTGAGCGCTCCCGTGCTTTGGAAGTCACGTTAAGCCGTTGATCCTGGCTGCTGTCTATGATACAAGTAGTTAAGCCGAGTCAGAGGCCTTAGGCGGCTTGAGAACTTCTAACAGTCAAGTTGCCCACTCACTTGACAAGGGGGGTCGAAGTTGCACCACGTCCGTAGGGAGTACCCACCAGTGACCCACCGGCTACCCTATACGTGACCCCTGAGTGGTGCTAAAAGTGCAACAAAAACTGGCCACCGTACTGTCTTCTCAAATATCTTACGGTTCGAAATAATTGCTACACGATAAATAAATAAATTGATATTTGATACCAATACTATATGAACGACAGTGCGTCGCGTATAACAAGACAATTGAGACTATAGTTTACTAAACAGTTAAAACTTTTAATTGTTGTGCTCTCAACCTCGTCGCGTGTGTGCTCATCTTGAGGTAGAACTCCCGAAGCGTTCGAAACATGTCGATGTGTAACGTTAAGTAAAATATAGTTTTAGACATGACTCACTAAATTATAAATAGAGAACGATAAAGATTACCGTCACATTACATTTGCACATCCTCGGAATGCGACCCCTGCACAGTCAGCGTTAAAGGTATAGTACGTAGCAGGTAAAATTATATAACACTGGGAAACATCAAAAATTGTGGCAAAAGCGATCAAATTGTTCAGGCCACCGTGTATAAATGTACCGGAACAGCAATGGTTATTTTTTGTTTCTGAGAACATGGTCTTGTCTGCTCTTCAGATACAAATACAAATCCATTTAATCGGTCAGCATAAACCTAAGATTGACTTTAAGACAATTGACCATGTCAAATTCAATGGTGCTCCTATTCCTTACAACCAGAGTGTGAACGATTTAGGCGTTTACTTGGACAGTACCCTGAGTTGAAGGATACAGATCGCTGAAGTCAAAGAAATGGGCAAAGAAATGGGCTCCGTAGATGTGTTCAACAGACTTAAGCAATTCTTACTTACTAAAACCAAAGTGATTTTAGTGCAAACTTTAATTCTATCCATAACCGACTATGGTAATGTGTGTTATTCAGACTTAAATGAGGATCTCCTGAATAAGCTAGACCGCCTCCTTAATAACTGCCTTTCGTTTTGTCTTCTGTCTCCGTAAATACGACCATGTCTCCTTCCGCCTTCAGTTTGGTTGGTTTCCCATACGCCAATGTCGTAATATTCGTATGCTTTGCTCCCTTTTTATCCTCAATGACCCTCAATCTCCCGAATATCTAAATTTTTTTAACCCATCTTTTTCAGTATCATGATATGAACCGTCTTCGTCCGTTTCGCACTTCAGACAACTTTTACCTCTCTATCCTAATTCACCGAAACGGTTACATGTCTTATTCGTTTACCATTCTAATTGCTCATAGACGAGCAGTCTACCCGTTAAAATCAGGTAATATCCGGTCAAAATAACTGGGATTATTTGCTAACAATACCGAATATTACTAATGTTTCTGTTTCATAGTCTTGTATGTATATAATATATATATGATATACAGAAGATACGTATACGTATGTGTATATTTTATTTATGTAAGTATTGGTATTCATATGTAATAATAATATGACACGAAGTATGTAAGTTTTTATATTTGAAATTGCACCGCCCTTTGTCTGACCCTTTGTCTGAGGTTGACTAGTAGAGAATAGTTATGGCATTAAGTTCTCCCTTTGAACGATAAGTTTTACTTTTGCGCAATAAAGATAATTTAAATATGTATACGTATCATTTAAATTGTAATTATATCATAATAATATTTTTTCTTTAGTAATTATGGTCAACATTTTTTTTAACTATCCAAAGTCTTAATTAAAACTACATTTATTTAAACAACCGTAAAAACACAAAATTGCTTACAAACTATAAATAAACAATAAACTAAAAATAAAACTTAAATCTCAACTAACTAAAACAAAAGATCCCCGGAACGGGTGGTGTCTGACGTTAATGTGCCCAGTATGTTGGCGGCGATATCTGCTAAACCAGGTACGAGCCGAACCTGGGATCACAACCACTCTTCCTCAACCGTTGTCCTAACATTTTAATAAAAAAATCGCCTCTGAACACCAGGGGCCACTCGTCTCCGCTGCAATCAGGACGAAGTCGTACATTGGCTCCAGGTTTGAGTACTTGGCGTGTTTAAGCTTTGCCGCAGTCTCGGCAGCCGCTCCAGCTATGTGCACCGTGTGAATGAGATGCGACGGCGCTTACGCACGTTGCATCCCAAATGAGACTGCGACTCCTCGCCCCTGGGGCCAATATGCGGGTACCAATGCTCAACGTATAATGTCGTTGATCGATTGATGTGTCGAAAATCTACCCGCAAAGCGCCCGCAGCTTAAACCATGATGGCCGTTTGCTACAACTGTACAAATGCACTGATGAGGCTCGCGGACTTAACACCCAAGTCTTACTTGACTCGGGAAGCTTATTAAATAATTTGGGGGCCACAGCTTTTCCTCATGAGCGCAACATTCCCTATTCTTAATTGCACTGAATGCTTTCGGAAAATAAATGTCTGTTTTGTATTTTTTTACTGGAAAATGAGAGAAAAAAGTATAGTGATATATACTGTACCGGTTTTGTATATTCATCAGTTCATTAAATAATCACCCTTATATTATACAGGCCGGAGGTAACTAATAATGATGTTATTTTTTAAGTGACTGAGGTATTGGTAAATTGACGAAATTTTCTGCTCATACATTTGCACAACCTTTCATAAATTTACCAGCTGGTCGATTTAGTCCACAAATATTATGTTTAAGTAGCTGTGATATACCAAATCGTCCATGAAATCAGACCTGTTTGTGACGAATCGAATTTTCTCCACAAAATAAAAAAAAACCAGGAGGTCAATTCGTTTCGATATTCCCTATTTCAATATTCACTTGTTTAGGTTTACATGTTAGCTCAGCACTGTAGTAAGGGCAATACAACGTGATTATGGAATCGTAATTCATTTCGATCGACCCCTTGCTCGCGCTCTATACTGACTCACTAGTGAGAGCGAGAGGAGCGATGTAATGATTCAAGATTCTATCAGCACATTGATTTCGCCCTCCTATAGTGAAAAGGAAATTAACCCGCAAGAGAGGTAGTGGACACCGGAACATCATCTTGCTCATATTTGGAACAGCTCAATGGGGAAGTACCTCCACCTTACAGAAGACCGCAGCCATAATAACACCATTACTTGCTCTTTACGTGTGTGGTGTTGTGTTCATGATGGCGCGTAAGATCGCCAGAGCTACCGAAAAAACGCTGTGTCGAGAGTAAGGGAACAGGTCATATGTCTCTAGAAATCAACAGAACAAACCCAATAATGGATTGCCAACGTGTTCGTGATTATTTTGGAGTCCCAAGCGTCCATGCCCTACGGCGTCTGTTTACCATCAGGCATAGGCGTAATTAATATTTGCCACGGACGTTCTATTAAAAAAAAGGTTTCATATTTGTTAGCGAAATATAAATTTAAATAAATCTCCAGGCCGAGTCCAGGCTGAGCACAACTTTACCGTGAAATCGTGACTTCACATATTTAACGATGAAATATTTTTGTTACAGCTAAGTGAGGATCTTCGAAGTGGCATATTCTTCTTCGGTATGTCAAATAGTCTGGTGAATCCTCTTATATATGGCGCGTTCCATTTGTGGCCCCGGAAGAAGCCTTTGCACAGACATAGTGACAGGTAAATGACATTTTTCTTATTATATTACCATTGAAAAATAACATAAAATAAAGCACTAGAACATTATAAAGTCAACTATCTGTACTAAAATATGCATTCACTTTTTTATCTTTCGTTGTTTGTGTCAAGCATGTGGTTAAGACAGTTGCAAACTTTATTCATATCAAATATGAGTCAGTTAGAAATTCAGAAAGCCTACTTAAATTGTAAACTATCCACATAATAATACATAACAACAGACATTATAATGACACAAACGAAATACTCTGAATAAAAATAAACAAGTTAGTCTCAAAGATGCACATACTTTGGAATTCTTACAGTAGGGTGCGTAACAAAATGAATTTCATCAAAATTCATGATCAAATGAAGCCGTCTCGTCACTCTGTTCTGCATTTGTTTATCAGTTGGAATTGTGTCATCACTTCAGAAAATTCAAGTTCCGTGTTGTATGTCTCTGTGGCAAAAATTAACTGAATATTGAATAGCAAATCTTAAATTCCATAATTTTACATTCATCATCATCATCATCATCATATCAGCCGAATGACGTCCACTGCTGAACATAGGCCTCCCCCAATTTGGGGGGGATTTGCCATAGTCGCCACGCTTGGCAAGCGGGTTGGCGACCGCAGTTTGATGGTGGTAATGATCGAAGGATGCTGCTGCCCACCCTCCGATTTTCCCTTATTCGCCTCCTACGAAACCCACGGGAAGAGATGGGGTGGCGCAATTCTTACCCGGCAACCACACGGGGCAATTTTACATTACAAAATCTTATTACACAGGAAACAAAATAAATGATCAGAAATCGTGAAGTCTGATGGTAAACCCACAAACTTCAATGAGCTTGAGCCGTTCGTAATAATAAGTATTATTTATTTTAGTGGTACATATTGAAGAGTATCAATCAGTTCGGTCGGCTATTTTTATTACTAACAAAGGTGTTCTATCAGTTTTTCTTTGCTCGACAGTTGATCGTAGCGCGGATATTTCGTAGCATGGTAAGACGTTAGTCATGGAGTCGATGTTGAGCATATAAAATAAAAATTAGTCTTTTTTTCTGCTATTCACAATATAGTCTTAATTTAACTTATTTATAACTACCCACCTGGTACCGCATGTAAAAACCAAAATTTTTCAATCAAATTCGAATCAAATGGTTCGTACAATAGGTTTGATATTTCAAAAATACACATACTTATAATTTAATCTATAACGAGCCCCGGAGCTCACATTATTTTCAGTTAATAACGTAACCATTTGTTATTTGTTTGTTATTGTACTACTAACGTGTTACCAAGCTACCAAATATCCGCGCCCTGTTTGTTATGATGTTATTATGTAACAGTTACATAAACTACTATTATTGTACTACTAATGTCTTACCAAGCTACCAAATGTCCGCGCCCTGATTATTATGATTTTAACAGCTTGGATACGATAACCTGTCATTTTAGACATCGTGTACCCTTAAATTCCTAAAACGTCACACATTACATAATTTTGTACTGGGATAACAGCTGTCCTTGTATCCGAGCTATATTAAAAGCACGATAACTTATTTAAGTGATTTTTAAGTCTTGCAAATATTAATAGGTTGGGGGTAGTAAGTTCTATTAAAAAAAGGTACGTAATTAAAACAGGAAACAGAGGCAAATTAAGTAAAGCTATAACGGACCCTAATTAAATGAATTTAAAACTTCAATTATAGTATTGGTAAACAGATAAAAGCTCCAAAATACGTTCTTCAAGGGAAAATGGGTAGCTCCGACCAAAATAAAATGTGTAATGAAACCAGTTCCGGAGGACATCATGATACTTGTCTCTTTTTAAGTAATTTTGCTATGGGTAACACTTATTTCTTTACTAATAGGTATTTGATCAAAATTACATTGAAATGAAAATGAAAATGAAAATATATTTATTGGGTATCAATACATCAGCTTATAGTGTATATACTAGAGTAGGTACATAGAGTGCTCTAATTACTAGATAAGCCTAGGAACGGTGTCCTGTGCCCTAAACTAGGTAAACCTGTCTTATAGGGAACAGGCGAATTCCGATGCTCATTTAGAGATCGCTACTTCGCTACATTGATCTTCAAGCAGGGTAATAGATAGTAGTAACAACCTGGATAGATGTATTGCATAGAATAAACAATAGAATATATAATTAGTATGCTAAATATATGAACCTGTGTTTACTTTGTCCTAGCTTAGTTACACAATTATAATAAAACATAGCTATAAATCGTTTTGAAATCTTTAATTATTTATGATTCCACATCTGATTTAATCAAAATACTTTTCAAATAAGAAGGATATGAATGAAGAAATGAGTGACAGAGACGTGTGGAAGAAAAAGACACGCCGACCCCAAACAAATGGGAAAAGAATAAGTGAGTGATGATTAGTTGAATACGTACAGAAATTGAATGGGATTACAAAAGCCCACCAAAATGTAATAAGACTGATAAAGAAAGACACGAAAATAAATGCAAAAGCCAATGTTAGAAAAACTTTGTATTAGGTTAGGTAATTTAGGTATGAAACGTTTATTTACCAAAATTCACATAATTTCATCGGCAGTATTAGGAAAGTAGTAGCCAATTATTTCAAACCCCATTAGAAATATCTACGTTGAATCAACGGTTGGAATCCAAGGCCGAAATACCTAAGCAAGGGCAAACAATGGGAACTGTACAAAAACCTTTACACCTTTTATTAACCTCACAAATTGGGTTGTGCCGTGCCGTGACAAATTACTGTAACTCAAATTACAGTGTTTTGTTGTTATATCGATAATTGAGCTTTTCGGATGCTTTTCTATATGTGCACGTACTCATAGTTTGACTCATTTTGTATTAAAAACGATGAAAACCATTTTAAATATACAACTAAACATACTTTGACGACCTGTTGAGCCTAGTGGGTAGTGCACCTGCCTTAGAAGCTGACGGTCCTGGGTTCGAATACCGGTCAGGGCAAATATTTGTGTGATGAGCATGAATATTTGTTTCTGAGTCTTGGATGTTTTCTACGTATTTAAGTATTTATATCTATTAAATATATCGTTGTCTAGTACCCATAACACAAGCCTTCTTGAGCTTACTGTGGGGCTAGTTCGATTTGTGTAAGATTGTCCTCTAATATTTATTTATTTATTTATTTTTTAACTCCCGTGAGTTTCAGACATATTGAAATGTAATAAACTGGTCACTCACGCCTTTAAGGTCGAGTATAGCTCGACCATTATACGTAGCTGTTAATCATGAGAACTAACCGCTCGCGCGCGGCTTGGGCGGCTGCTTGATGTTGGCGGCGGCCTTAGTGTATAAATATTTCTAAAGAGATCCTATTCGCGGGCCACCAAGAGTGACGGAAAAGATCTTATGCAGATAAATTGAGAATTGGTTAAAAATGGCTGCCGGTTTACCATAAATTACTTCCTTAACTTGGGCGGGTAATCGCTTGTCTGAAGTATTTGGGCACAACTGTCATATAAAATAAGTTGTGCTCGACAAAAAAAAGTGAGACTATGACAGGGACAACAAATGATATGTAACTCTCTGTCGCTCTTATACAAAAATGTATATGACTGTTTCGCTCGGTTGTGGTATTATTATTTTCGTGTCACGTCTGGTAAGTCTGTGGCGGCGGCGGTGGTGCGGGGGTGAGCGCGCAGTGCCAGATTAAGGGCCACGTATTGGTCCGAAACATGTCGAGCTATACTTGAGCATAAAGACGTGAGTGACCCGTTTATTATATATGAAGATAAAAACCATCAAATAAATTTAGACTCTAACTCCGAAAACGTAGAGACTCGTTTCGACTAAACACTGTAACTTATGTAGATACAGTGTATTGTCGAAACAAAGCTTGCTATTTCATAGACTGTTAGCTAAAGTTACAGTGTTTTTACGTAATAATAATAACGATTACTAATTCACGACAAGAAGACAATAATACTGTAACATTATTAAAATATGTAGTGACAAACCGCATTTTACTTCATAGCTTTATAAAAAATATGCGTAATTTGGGTTTTGGTAGTTTGACTACAATAATTAGAAAATTTATATTAACATGACCAAAACTCATTAAAATCTGATTAATATTCACGATTTTGAGGCCAAATAACCAAAACCAATTTTTTTTGCGATTTCTGTAAATTAGCTGTTTTTAAGATACCTACAATAAAACATAAATACGATTTTTATCAAAATAAACGATAAACGTTGACTACCTACTCGTAACTTCATAATGTTCTGATACGATTTTTTAGGGTTCCGTACCCAAATTACCTTATTATTAAGACTCCGCTGTCCGTCAGTTTGTCTGTCTGTCCGTCTGTCACCAGGCTGTATCTCATGAACCGTGATATATAGTGGTCACAGATGATGTATTTCTGTAACCGCTATAAAAAATACTAAAAAACTGAATAAAGTAAATATTTAAGGAGCTCCCATACAACAAACATGATTTTGTTGCCGTTTTTTTAGATAATGGTACGGAACCACCCTTTCCCCCTTTGCACTTATATTCTCCCCTTCCGCCCTTTGTACTTATATTCTTTCTGTGCTATAAAGTTTAAAATAAATAACCCTTCGTGCGCGAGTCCGACTTGAACTTGGTCGGTTTTTTTTTATAATGTCTGTCTGTTTGACGACTGGTTTAGCCTAGTGGGTAGTGCACCTGCCTGTAAAGCTGACGGTCCTGGGTTCGAATCCCGGTCAGGGCAATTATATGTGTGATGAGCATGAATATTTGTTTCTGAGTCTTGGATGTTTTATATGTATTTAAGTATTTATATCTATTAAATATATCGTCGTCTAGTACCCATAACACAAGCCTTCTTGAGCTTACTGTGGGGCTAGTTCGATTTGTGTAAGATTGTCCTCTAATATTTATTTATTGTTATTTATTTATTATCTGTACAGATTTTATATTTTTCTTTAGCGTATATATCAGCACAAGACTGATTAAATGTTAATAAGTGGCCCGTTACGGTCTAATGATGATGGACGAGTGCTTTTACGGCGAACATCAGTAATTCTTATAATGTTTCCATTTCAGGGAATCTGGTGGACATCATGCGTCGCTTCTGAGACGTGGAGATAATACATCATCGGTGAGACTGACCACAATCAGATCCATTAGGTCTTCAGCCAAATACTCGAATGGACATAATGTTAGCTTGTTATAACTGCGATCATTGAACAAAGTGGTAGCTTTTAGATAATAAATATATGAGGAGAGCCATATGGGTCATTGTCAGATTTAGGTTCGCATCTTTTCGGTGGACATATAAAAAGTTAAGGACCACAAAGCTTAATTTTGGATTGGTCTAGTGACCCGCATAAACGGTGTTTCCATAACTATAAATCCATGTAATAAAAACATAACTTATGTTCAAAATATTATGTTCAAATAAAAAAAATAAAAAAAATTAATAAAACTTATATGTACATAAGCCGTTAACTATATTGCCCATCGGGTGGACAACATATGTTTTTACAACTGATAAAGACCCATTTGCATAATCTTGTAATCTTAGGAATAATGCTTCAAATTTTATGATGTCCTCGAGAAAGTGTTGCTTTAGTTATGAGTATATAATTTTATTCTGTGAAAAGAATATGTATTTCATGTGGAACAGAATAAATTTAAATGTAATTTTGACCAGGAATGTTACCTACTGAATCTCATTCGGTATATTCCATGTAAATAAATTAAAGTGTCATGTTAATATTACTCGTAATCATTATATAGTTGGATTTAGAATTAAGTGAAGCACAGAGATGCAATAGTCATGTATGTAATACGTTTCAGATAGACTACTTAGTAATAATCTTGATGTAATTGTAGTATTTTAACCGTTGTGTCTGAACTGTAAATTTTTGAGATTAACGTTACGCTGCTACAAATTCATTTAAATAAATATACATATATTAATAAAATTAAAGTGTAAAGAATTGTACTATAAAAAGTTGATTTCGTCAACAGAGTGAAAACTTGTACACATCCATTTTTTTGCAAAAATAATCATTGTTTTATTAAACAATATGTTTATTTTGCCTATCCTCCTTTTGATTGTGCTGCATTATTTAATGTAATTACCTTAATTAGGTACCTATTAAATTAGTAGGTATGTAGCACTTTATTGTACACAATAACAGGTTAAAACAATAGCACAATGCACATAAGATTAAAGTACAAAGGCGAACTTATCCCTATATATAATGAGATAGACAAACATACACCGTGTACAACAACTTTGCAAGAAGTTAAGGTAGATTGTAACTAAAACTAAATAAATATAAAAACATATTCATCACAACATATATATATATGATAAATACATATTATAAATATATACATATTCAAAATAATAATATATAAATTAATACAATGTAAAGTACGAAAATATGATAACATAAAAATATTTATCAAATTCAAATATATTTTGAACTGTTACTATTATTTAATACATGTACAAGTTATTTTTATACTAATAAGTGACCGTTGATTATATCATAACGCGTGTTCGAAAAGTTCAGTTAGTAGGGTAATATTATACTGGTTAAGTATGTACCTACTTTTTACCACAGATTTTAATTTATTTATATCAGATTCTTAATCAAGTTA
The DNA here is from genome assembly GCA_963556455.1 of Epiblema foenella. Classification (NCBI taxonomy): domain Eukaryota; kingdom Metazoa; phylum Arthropoda; class Insecta; order Lepidoptera; family Tortricidae; genus Epiblema; species Epiblema foenella. The sequence goes on along the minus strand of OY747113.1, from coordinate 6,500,181 downwards.
CTAACATGAGTATAGTATTACTGCTCAAAATAAACTAAGTGCCACTTACATATATCTGTTTTATTGTACATAAACTAATTGCTAATCGGCTAATTAATGATGTCTCGCATCCTTCAGTATGGGTTAATTCGTAATTTTTGTACATAGTTAAGGACTTAATTATGTCTACATTTTAATTGAGTAATTATGTAACTATAGTTACCCGTATAAAGTGTATGACTAATTTTCCTTACACACTTCAAAAAAATCCTCCTTTTAAGTAAAAACTTGTGTTAGAAGGAATTCGCTCTTTCATACAAGGTGTTGAGTAAGTTAAGGATAAAAATAAAATAAATTTAAATTAATCTTAAATCTACACTCAAGAGCAAAGGAAAAATGAGACACTACCAATCTGGATTACGAAACAATTTGTTCAGATCTCCCAGCTCTTAAGTTTGGTTACAAAGATAAAGTTGGAACAATTTTCTTACATAGTAGATATCTCTAAAACAGTAGGTCTGTATATTAGGCTCTAGTGAGCAAGTAGGTACATATAATGAAAAAAAAAGAAAAAAGATATTTGCATGCAAACTTTTACAATATTTGAAGTTTATGCGCGATTACGATTATGATAAAACTGTACTACCGTAATAGTAAATCAGTTTTATCATAATCACTTTCTTTCAACCAAGCGGTAACAATTGCTTTACACTCTCCATAACTTTTATTGTAGATATTGGTCATTATGTTTACTTTGTTATATAAATCCAAAATTTAATTCATTTATTCCATAAATTGACCAACTAATGTACTATTAATCCAAAAATGAAATCCGCAACATGCTTCGTCAAATTAACTTAACACAAAGGACCGCCCCGGATCGTAGATGGCTCGAAAGTTCCCATAACCCCGGCGGCGTTGCCACGCTGAATGGCCAAAGAGATCTGTTGAGCCAAGAACGAACCGGACCGAGGATCGCAACCCCTCTCCCTCAGCCGTCTACCCAAATCCCTGACAAAGTCCCTGGCCTCCGCGCCCCATGGCCCAGCCGTCTCCACCGCCACTGGCACGAAGTCGTACATTGGTTCCAAGGCAGAGTACTTCACATGTTTCGCCCGGGCCGCCGACTCTGCCGCCGACCCCGCGGATCTCATGGTGTGACTCAAATGGGACGGGGCAAAAGTGCTCACACAAGTAGCGTCCCATAAGAGACACCGACCCTTCTGCCACGGAACCAATGTCAGACCGTCTGGCCTTTTTCCATCAGTGCGGCACAACCCCGGAGGCTCCAGGACACACGGCACATTGGCTGAAACTAAAGCCCGGCGAACCACCTCATTTATGGCATGGTGCCTTGGAAACCGACCGGCACACCTCTGACAACTAAGCCCATGATGCCCGTCTTCCTCAACCACTACCCCGCAGATGCACCGGTGCGCCTCGCACACTTTACACCCCAAACGTAGCGCAACCGCGATTCTAAGCGAATCGTTATCGAGCAGCGTACCTTATATATAAATTAATAGACTGTGTATGAAATTGTCTTCGAGCAAATGCGGTCCTAGTTTTAGTCGGTTGCTTAATTACCAAGTAAATTTTAGCAAAGTTTCGTCAAGCTTAAGGGTTTTATGAATCTTAAGTATACAATTCAGAAAATATAGCTGTCGAACGGTGAGTACATTAGCATCCCGGTAAACATCACTAGTGCTGTATCTTATAGTTTTACCTAAGAGAACTTTGAGAATAGCTCTTTGAGCCCGTTCTATGATTATTAGTTTGTTTTTATGAGTACCTCCCCAAATAGGTAGGCAGTACACTTGACTCAATTAAAATGTGGATCTAATTAAGTCCTTAACTATGTAAAAATTATGAACTAACCCGTATACATCCTCTCTGTTTAAGTCTAATAGCTGGAATGTATATATATTACTTATAATTTTCACGTAATGATGAAAATACTAAACTTGTGGCCTCCTATTTTCTTTTGAGTAGTATATTGTGTACAGAATTTGTGGGATATAGCTGCAGGCTCGGTGAGAAAGAATAACTTCTGGATGTTGCTTGTGCGTTGGCGGGGAGTGAAATGAAGCAAAAAATGGCGGGCACGCATTATACAGGGTGTCCCACGGCTATGCCACATGGAGGGAAAGTGCCTTGAATATTGTAGATGGAACATTTTACTGAAAGAAGACATTATTTTAATTTTAAAAACAATTTTAACTGCATTCACAGATATTTAAATAATAATTAAACCGTGAACCGGGAATCGAACCCGTTACACAAGAAGAATAATTACCCTGTAGCTTTATCATACCAATCGAAAGGCTTCATCATATGGATTATTTTTTGCTAAATAACATAGTATCAGAAATAAAAGGAAGACCATGAATTTTAACATGTTTAATACAAAATTAATCAATTGATCACGTGTAAAGGGTTCGATTCCCGGTTCAACCACAAAATTATTTAAATATCTGTGAATTCAGTTTAAATTATTTTTTAAATTAAAATAATGTCTTCTTTCAGTAAAATGTACCATCTACAATATTCAAGGTACTTTCCCTCCATGTGGCATAGCCGTGGGACGCCCTGTATAGATGCCGCGCGTCCGCCATGGCACACATACTACCTCGAGGCGTATCATCATTTATTTATACCAATTCGAATCTTATTGGGTACGCTTAGAGATAGCATTTGTTAATTCTATTTAACTAGTTACATTTGATTAGTCGTAAATGTGCCGTTTACCCTGTTGTATTAATTGCCGTTTTCCTACCTCATTTTTAAATATCTATATAGCTGGTACATAGATTTCTTAATATGATTGGTTTATTAATATAGACTTTTACGGCTTTTTCGTGTACCAACTCTGAGGTATGTTACGTGTTACAGCATAGAAATAGGTAAGTAAACAATATGATTATCGAATGATGATTTATTCTTAATAGTAAACCTTAACACGAGTAAAAATAAGACATATCTGCGACACGATGTAAATTACACAATACAAGACTTATAAGCTAATTTAATTTGGGATATCCCCGACAGAATTGGTTGTAACTTATTAACATTATACATTTCATAAAGTCAACGCAACTACTATAACTGAAATAGTACATTAATACTGCAAAGGCTGCGAAGGAAGGGATCGCCTGCCGGGTACAATTATAGACGGCTGAGCGAAAGCGGGGCCGTCTAGTAATACGAGCGCAGAGTCAATCCTGTACCGGCCGAAGCCTGTGTAAGTGCTGTTCTCAAATATACAATGAAATTTGAAAATAATAAGAAAAATCCAAATGAAATTCTAAAGTTTCAGTTATAAAAACACGCGCTGCTGCAGGCGGCTTGACGGCGCGGTCCTGCCCCCTTCTTTTGTTTCTGGGGAATGAGCGAGCCGTGTGGGCGCCGGCGGTGCTCTCGGAGTCACTCCCCAGAAACAAAATATTTTTTCTTGTATATTGTATAATAGTCCATTACGGTGTTTTCCTTCAACGATAAGCTAAAAGTACTAAACTAAATATAATAACTATATATAGGGGCAATAAATGATGTATTGAGTAATGTGAATCTGTGTCCTGAGAAGTAAAGAATTAGTAAATTAAATTATACTTTTATTTTACCTCCTTAAGCACTAATCACACTGTGGCGGTGCCACCTATACATATGTATATACTAATAAATACATGTTATTTACTTATATACATAAATGTAATATGCTTAATTATATATACATACAGTAATAAATAACTAACTACACATATATATTAAATGCACATAAGAATATACAAGTTTTATACTACGCTAATAATAAGTACATACATAAATAAATATATACACACATACACAAGCATAAATAAATACATATTAACAAGTAAACATATAAATATATTAATAACGATAGCTGTAAAACCGACACGCATTTACTTACCATCGCCCGCCGTGTCGACACCAGTGCCTGCGCGCTCCAACGGTACCTCGTGACGTAATCGCCTGCTGGCCTGCGCCCGCGGCGGCTCGCAGCCGCCCCCGCCAGGCCGCCACCAGTCCGATACTTACCTCGACGCCGGACGCATGTCGCTTTGCGCTGTGACTCTCTTGCTTTCGCTACGCTTTCCTTGTGCTTTCTTTTACTGTGTGCTTACCTAGACGCTTGTATGTGCTTATGAACACTATTATACGCTTAAGGATAACTGGAGTGTGTGTCATTTGTACCTGCGACCCTTCTCAGCCCCGCACGTAAGTAGCAGTGATTAAATACACAGATAGTGCACAACCCCGCTACACTGGTGACTCCTCTGGTTGAACTCGGAACGCAACCTTACTGAAAAGTGCAAATGGGTGACGAGAAGGACGAAACAGCCAACCAAGCTCCAAAAACGCCAGCGCAAGCATCGGCAACGCGGCCCGTTGTGGAACTTTCCGCCGCGCAGTTGTCCAATGGTGCCGACACATTCCGTGTCGGAGTTCGAATGCCACCGTTTTGGCCACAAGAACCAGCCGTTTGGTTTGCACAAGTTGAGGGGCAGTTTCAGTTGTCGAACATCACAGCCGACGCGACGAAATTTTATTACGTACTGTCACAGCTGGATCATCAGTACGCAGCGGAAGTGAAAGACATTATTGTCAATCCACCTGCAAACAACAAGTACGAGAAGCTAAAGACCGAGCTCATCTCCAGGTTGTCAGCGTCCAGAGAAAAAGAACTGAAGAGGCTGTTGATACACGAAGAGTTAGGAGATCGTAAACCATCACAGTTCCTACGTCACCTTCAACACCTAGCAGGTCCAGAGGTACATGACGATTTGTTGAGAACAATTTGGATTAATCGCTTGCCCATGAATATACAGGCAGCAATAGCTTCGCAACCCACGCCGCAGACACTCGACACTCTAGCCAGTACCGCAGACCGCGTTTGGGACCTCACTCCTTCTAGCCCGCAGGTAGCTAGCACGTCGACACACAATGCTACAATTGATTTTATGGCTAATCAAATAGCCGAGCTGACACGACAAATGCACGATATGCGAGCAGAATTGAACTCAAGATCTCGGCCCAGGAGTAGGCATAATGGATCCCAAAGATACAGCCGCAGCCGCAGTCGTGGAGCCAGTCAAAGTCGGTCGCAGTCAAGCTATCGCAGATGGCCCGTATGCTGGTATCATTCCAAATTTCAGTCGCAAGCAACGAAATGCGTCAAGCCTTGCGATTTTAGCTCGGGAAACGGGCAGAGCAATCGATAATGGCGGCCGACGATTGCTCAAGCACCGGTCGCCTGTTCGTAACAGACCGCCGTTCCAAAATGCAGTTCCTCGTAGACACAGGCAGCGACCTCTGCGTTTTCCCACGGACAGCCCTACGTGAACAACGACCTAAAACCACATACCAACTTTTTGCCGCCAACGGATCTGTCATAAATACTTACGGCCATGCTCAACTACACTTGGATCTTGGCCTACGTCGGGAGTTTAGTTGGCAATTCGTGGTGGCCGACGTCACAAAAGCTATTATAGGAGTCGACTTCCTATCTTTTTACAATTTAGTCGTCGACTGCCGACACAAGCGCTTAATGGACAACACGACGTCCCTTTCTACGATGGCAGTATCATCAACCACAGCAGACGTCATATCATCCATTAAAACGTCATTTGGTGAATCAAAATACAACATCATAATACGAGATTTCCCGGAGATCACACGTCCACCAGGAGTGCAGCGGGAGGTCAAACATAACACGGTCCACTACATAAAAACCACAGACGGCCCTCCAATCCACTGCACGCCCAGAAGGCTAGCACCGGACAAACTCAAGATAGCCAAACAAGAGTTTGAGTCCATGCTCAAATGCGGAACAGCAAGACCGTCGCAAAGCCCTTGGTCTTCACCATTACATCTGGCACCCAAGAAAGAGAATGGTTGGAGACCATGCGGTGACTATAGGCAATTGAACGCACGAACAATACCCGACCGCTACCCAATTCGCCATATTCACGACTTCGCTCACCAGCTCGCCGGATGCAAGATCTTCTCCACAATCGACCTGGTGAAAGCTTACAACCAAATACCAGTTAACGACGAGGATATATCGAAAACAGCCATAGCGACTCCCTTTGGCCTGTACGAGTTCCCGTTTATGACATTTGGGCTTAGGAACGCAGGTCAAACGTTCCAGCGCTTTGTGGACGAAGTCACAAGAGGAATGGACTTCATTTACGCCTATCTGGACGACTTTCTCATCTTTTCACCTGACGAAGATACGCACGAAGATCACTTGCGGCAGCTGTTCACAAGGTTGAAGGAGTATGGGATCGTAATCAATCCGTCCAAGTGCGTCTTTGGTGTTCCTGAAGTCAAGTTCCTGGGGTACCATATCTCAGCAGACGGCACGAAGCCCCTGGAAACAAAAGTTGACGCTATACAATCATTCCCTACGCCGAAAACCGTCCGAGAGCTGAGGAGGTTTCTAGGGATGATAAACTTTTATCGTCGCTTTATCCCACAAGCCGCTCAGCTTCAAGCCCCACTGCACGACTTACTCACCGGTTCAGTAAAGGGATCGCACCCAGTCGACTTGAAAGATGACAAATGGAAAGCTTTCCTCGACTGTAAAGCCAGCCTTTGCAACGCGGCAATGTTAGCACACCCGGACACAAACGCTCACCTCGCACTGGTCACAGATGCCTCGAATACCGCCGTAGGTGCGGTACTTCAGCAGAAGAAAGAAGATTCCTGGCAGCCACTTGCATTTTATTCTAAGAAGCTCAGTTCGTCGCAGCAGAAGTACTCGCCCTATGACCGAGAACTGCTGGCGATCTATAACTCGATCAAGTATTTTCGACATATGTTGGAAGCACGTGTATTCACGGTATTCACAGATCACAAGCCCCTGTGCTCCGCATTTACAAACAGCAAGTCAAACTGTTCACCAAGGCAGTTTCGGCACCTCGACTACATCTCCCAATTTACGACCGACATCAGACATATTTCCGGCAAAAACAATGTCGTCGCAGACACCTTGTCCAGAATTGAGGAACTCGAGAAGCCAGTCGATTTGTCGGAACTCGCCGAAGCGCAAGATACAGATCAGGAACTCAAGCAGATCTTGAACGGAGATACGGGTTACAGCATAAGCCTAAAGAAGCTAACGATACCAGGATCGTCCACCGCATTATACTGTGATGACAGCACCTCAACCCTCAGACCATACGTGACACCCGAGTATAGACAAAAGGTGTTCAATAGCCTTCACTCACTGAGCCATCCTGGGATCAAAGCGTCCACCAGACTCGTTGCAGAACGGTTCGTGTGGCCGAGCATAAACAAGGATTGTCGTGAGTGGGCTCGAGCCTGCCTAGCCTGTCAAAGGTCAAAGATAAACAGGCATGTACAAGCACCTTTGGGTACTTACCAGTTACCTAAGACTCGGTTTACCCACGTGCATGTCGACATAATAGGCCCCATGCCTTCCTCACAAGGTTTCAGATATTGTCTCACTGCTATAGACCGCTTTACGCGTTGGCCTGAAGCTATACCAATGATGGACATAACAGCGGAGACAGTGGCAAAATCTCTCCTCACTACTTGGATTTCCAGATTCGGTTGCCCTGTGGATATCGTAACAGATCGAGGGGCACAATTTGAATCCGCTCTTTTCAAATATCTGACGCAGATCATTGGGTTTAAGCATCGACGCACCACTGCGTATCATCCTGCCTGCAATGGAATCATAGAGCGATTCCACAGGCAGCTGAAAGCAGCAATAACGTGTCACGCACAACAAAACTGGACTGAAGCCTTACCTTTAGTCTTGATGGGGGTAAGAAGCGCCTTCAAAGAGGAACTGCAAGCTTCGTCCGCAGAGCTGGTATATGGAGAACCGCTCAGACTGCCTGGGGAATTTTTCCAGCCTACCATCGATACTACAACCGATCTCACCGATTTCACCGCACGCCTGAAACATATAACACAAAAACTTCAACCTGTGCCTACCTCAAGGCATGGTCAGAAGAAGACGTTTGTATTCAGAGACTTGGCATCTTCCACCCACGTTTTCCTACGAGAAGACGCTGTGCGTGGGGCACTAAAGCCAGCATACACGGGACCACATGCGGTGCTCGAAAGAGGTAATAAGTACTTCAAGTTACAGGTGAACGGAAAGACAGCCACCGTAACGATAGACCGCTTGAAGCCAGCATATCTACTCGCCGAGACGATTCCATGGTCTGGAACACAAAAACAAACAGCAAAGCAGGCAGATCCTGAAAAAGAGAAAAGATACCCTATAAAAGAGCTGAAAAGAGGACCTGAAAAAGAGGAAGAAAGAGAACTAAAGAAAGAACAAGAAATCAGATTTACCAGATCAGGCCGACGGGTTAGATTCCCAGAATATTATTGCCCGTGAGACGGTCTCTGGGGGGGACTGATGTGGCGGTGCCACCTATACATATGTATATACTAATAAATACATGTTATTTACTTATATACATAAATGTAATATGCTTAATTATATATACATACAGTAATAAATAACTAACTACACATATATATTAAATGCACATAAGAATATACAAGTTTTATACTACGCTAATAATAAGTACATACATAAATAAATATATACACACATACACAAGCATAAATAAATACATATTAACAAGTAAACATATAAATATATTAATAACGATAGCTGTAAAACCGACACGCATTTACTTACCATCGCCCGCCGTGTCGACACCAGTGCCTGCGCGCTCCAACGGTACCTCGTGACGTAATCGCCTGCTGGCCTGCGCCCGCGGCGGCTCGCAGCCGCCCCCGCCAGGCCGCCACCAGTCCGATACTTACCTCGACGCCGGACGCATGTCGCTTTGCGCTGTGACTCTCTTGCTTTCGCTACGCTTTCCTTGTGCTTTCTTTTACTGTGTGCTTACCTAGACGCTTGTATGTGCTTATGAACACTATTATACGCTTAAGGATAACTGGAGTGTGTGTCATTTGTACCTGCGACCCTTCTCAGCCCCGCACGTAAGTAGCAGTGATTAAATACACAGATAGTGCACAACCCCGCTACAACACCAAAGGCGAGGATCGAACAAAAGATATAGATCCCGTGTCGTTAAAAGAGACAGATATATTTATAGTTGACTGTTCACACTGCCGGCGAGGACTCTCTTAACTAGTTTATCGCAGCGATAAAAACTATCAAATCTCATAAAACTTGCTCTCAATAATCTCATAAAGCGATGCTTTCTTGGCGGTCAGAACTCACGCTGACAGACCAACTAGCGGTAATTGTACTTTTCATCGTGAATCTCGATGAATAAGTGGTGCAAGTAATCGCCCATCGCACTCGAACACTCGCTTATAGCCGAGCGACAGAACTATATAGCAAATCGTTTCTCGCTGCTCACAAACTCGCTTCTAGTTTCTAACTCTTATCGCTTCTCGCTCACCATCGGCGGTGGGCCCAGTGCTTAACTACTGCTGTGCAAATCAAAACTAATTTAACACAACTCTCAAAGGGTTGAAAAGTAAAATTATAAATAAGTTGTCCAATTATAACGAATAAATTTCGTGTCCAGTAATATTACAATTTAAGTTTAAATTCACTGGTTTATAGTTAATACTTCTTTTTTTGTTTGTAGTGAGCTTCCGGCAACAGTATGAATTATACGTACACACTTAAATGTATGTTCTCTCGAAAGTAATGATGTTTTATAACTTGCTAACCTCATCACTTTCTATAGAAGATAGGGAGTTAAAACAAATGTAACTAAAACTAAACTAAGATGGGATGGAGCTGTACATCTACAGTGATACGTGTGTATTATGCCATCAATCATATACGCGTATTATGCTGTATCTATCATCCGGTCTACAGTTCCACCGAAATGTGTTTTCTTTTGAAAGAAAGGTTGAACGTAATTTCTTAGCATTTCCGATACTGATTTGCAACAGCACTTAGCAGCTAAGCGTCGGTAGGTGGTTCCAACTGCTATTGTCTTAATCCCGCCATCTCGTTTGACCAGGGCGCACAAGTTGGCTCTATACAAAATACTTGTGACATCCTGGCTAACCTTACCCTGGAGCATGAGCGTCACCGGCCTCACCGCAGGAGTGGCCTAGCAGGTCTTTTAGGTGCTGGGGCGAGAGTCGATTGAGGCCGCTTGCTGAACCATTCGGGAAGGAAAAAACTGCTCTTAATACCTCATCGGATGTCACCTGAAGAGAAGGATCTGTAGGGCCGGGAGGATCAGGTAAGACTAAGTTGCAATCTGGATTAGGATGCTTACTCAGTAAAGCAGCTAACGTGTCAGAAGTGTCCGGGGCTATAGTGTCACTGGAGAAGAGGAGACGGGCAGCACTTTTAATATTGCCTTCCCCTATTTTGTTTTCTAAATGCTGCGATAGTGAAAAGTTTTGCTTAAAAGCGGATCTCGATAGGTTGATGACATCGTGAGGGCTAGCACAATTTTGCTTGATCCGGGACGTCAAAGAAGTGCCTCTTTCCATATCTTCTTTAACGTAGAGAACCCTATAGCGAAAGGTAAGTAAATGCTCCCAACTTTCCGGGGAATTCTGATTAATAGCGGTTTTCAAGTCATTGGCAAGTTTTTGAGCAACCAAGATCCGTGCGCTTCGAGGGATTCTTTTTATGATGGGAATTGAATTTTTAAGTTTACTTAGAGTTTCAGAAATAGGAGGAACATTGACATGAAACGAGTGTGTTGTGGATGCAACATGAGCAGGCGGCGTGCTTCCGTGAGCAAATTCGCCGTGGACCCGGCTAATATGTATATTGAGGCCCCGTTGCCCTTTGAAGAAGCGGACTTGAGAGCAATGAGGGCACTGTGTTTCTACTGGCGATGTTGTGGGGGCGGCATCTATGGAGTTTTGCTGAAGTGGCATAGAAAGCATATCACTTAAAAATTATGGTTACGGCTAGAATAAACACTAAAACAAATATGAAAACATACCCGATTGTTGCGCTATATCCTGAAAGTTCATGCATATAAATATTAATTCATTCCAGGCACCAATGGACACGAACATAGATTCACTTTAAGCACTTAACATCTCATTCTATAATATTATAGAATTAAATAACATTAATAAATTCACATTTGGACAATTTTTTCTTTGTTGTGATTGCACGTTGACATCTGTCACGGCGGCACGGTTACTCGTAGCGCACCAAATAGTCCCGGGCTGTAGTTTCGGCAAAGATGTAGACTATAGATTGCACGTTATCTTTACGTGTCTTTTCGACATATACATAAAATTGCGCAAAAAAATGGTGAAATACATTATAGCAGCATTTATTCCAATTTATTTACTTAGAAGGATGTTTTTCGTTCGTTGCCTAGATACACCTTCATTACGTGGGTAACTTTCGTATCACAACGGAATCAATTAAAATGTAGGCGTATGGAATGCCTTAACTATGTGCCAAGAATTTGGTCCTCACCCACCTACCAAGCACAAATAAATAGAAATAAGCTAAAATCCACAATTAGGCGAAGTGAACTGAGAGATAATATGTTGCCAGGAGTAGAAAAAAATAAATAGTGACGGTATATATCGATAAAAACATATCGATAAGTTGTACTACTAAATTAATTACAATGTTGTATCTATGAGATTTTCAATCAAGATCGGTAAGTCTAGTAAGGCCTTAAATAATATCGATACGAACAACACTGGCCATACTGTGGCAACATTTGTGCATTTTGACTTGTCAAATAACTTCACCTAATGGTGGACTTTACTGTAGGTAACTATTAGTTGGCTGTTATAGTCGTATGAACAATGGCGGAACATAATATAACCTATATTTTACTGAAAATTCAGGGTTCTAGCTTTAACCATGCACAAAATTACAGGATGTTGAAAATGGCCTGAATGGCTTCGAGAAAAGTATGGCACGGCCGTGCCTTTGCTCGACTTGGCGGGGACACTACCGTGCCCCCATATTAAATGATTAAACGAATTTACCTGAAGTGAAGGTTTGTCATAATTTTACAAAGCTCAGTGGACGAAGCAAAACCTCGAAGTGTTGTTAACTTTGATGAAATTTGGTACGAACGTTCATTGATGGCCTTGTTTTCGTCGCCCAAAAGTCCCCAGGCCGGGACCTTCTAGAACTGCCTCTATCTTGGAAAATGTACTCCATCCGGAAGATACTCTTATATTGTAAGAAATCTACGTACCCTATTAAAATATGAACAAGGGCAACATTGAAGCTTAATAAATTGTGGCAAAGGTTATCAAAAAAATGCGAGTGTAACAAAAATAAAGTACATGTTTCAAGGTAGCGTTTTATCCCCATCGTACTCGAAGTTTAAATTTTAAGACATGTAAACAGAGGTTTCTGTGTGCGTGTAGTGAACTTGACAGGCTGGCACCTGCATTTTGGTCCTGTTTTGGTCATTACATGAAGACAAGTCCTCGTAATACGTCCTGCATCAATTATATTTATTTTGTAGGGAACTGTATGGGGACCCCGCTTAAAACAATTTAAATATTTTTTTACAACTTGAGTAAATAGGATTCTTATACTGTGAATATTTGAAGACTGTAGCTCCAACCGTTTGGCTGAAAAACTTGTATGATAGACAATGGACAGAGATGGACAGCAATAGGGCTATTTTTGCACCCTTCGGGTACAAAATCCTAAAGATGGGTCACTTAGTATGCTACCTTTCCTGTGTTGAAAGTTTTTGCTGGATGCCTATACAAACCCCCGACAAAGAAGTATTCACTTCAAAACCAAACGCAGCGTTACGGCAGTCATGTTGGTATTAATTAGGTTTTATCGTAGTAACCTGCTCCATCACTATTCTAGGCGAGGTTATTCTTATGTTAATTCCCAGGCAGGTAACAGTCAGGTTATGTTAGTCTAATCATATTCTAACAGTAAATCAACATTTTTAAATAGGTTACTAGATGTATTTAAATGCCGAGTATCTGAATATATTCGGCTCACTGTTCCCTTGTGTAACATTTTCTTCTCGTTAACATAAAAACATAAAAGGTTTAATGTTACCAATACAATGATAATAACGAGCGGCTGAAAAAAGTTACTAATACTATTTTATTTCGCTTTCTATAATGATTTTATAATTTGCATGTGTATATTAAACGTGTTTATATTAAACTTTTGGTAATATCTAACTTACGATTGAAAATAACGAAAGTAAATAACATGTAGGTACATGCTTATATTCTGATTTAGTTAATTCAATTATTTAATAAAAAACGAATGTTACAAAATGTTACTTTACGTTTCAACATTTGCAGTGCTCGTGGATCAACATTGAATCGACTTTCCAAAAAAGTTATATTAAAATGCAGAAATGTAATTGCGGTGAAAGCCATAAGATTAGGTAAATGAAAAATTTATTGTTCCATTTCAGAACAATCATAACAGTTGACATAGCTGTCCCTCGATACCAATTTTGCATTTTTATATTTGCCTGTCGCTGATTGCTTTATACACCCAGTTAGCAATATTGCTGATTTAAATATAAGGGTAAATAAACGTCAAGAATCCAGCGTCGCGGTAAATCACGACGGTAATGGCGAGACGAACTCAATGCCTTTGAGAAAGACTGGGAGACTAGTCGGGATCGGGACTGGTGGAAGAGCAAGAGGCCTTTGCCCGGCAGTGGGACATTCTAAGCTCATAAAATAAATTAAATTAAAATAGGTAAATAAACGTCAAGGTTTGCGAACTATATTTTTATATCTCACTGGCTTTTCTCGCGGCATTAGTTTGTTAGGGGATGGCTTTAAAAATGTAACATTTATCGGTATTTTTAGCCAAATCACAAAAAACCCGTATAATCACAAAAATCACAAAATACCTATTTTATACGATTTACTAAACGGGCAATATAATTTCATTTTTAGAGATTAAAGTCAAAAGGGTGGAAATTGTTTATTTATGAACAAGATTCGATATAAAAAAAATATGCCCAATTCTGTCACACTGAAACCCGAGTGTAATTTTAAAAACTGTAGGTACAGCCATTGCTCGTTTAGAAAAGATGAAATAAATCTTACAATAATCGGGTCGGACGGCGTTCTCATAACATTGAATACACGACTTACATAAATGGGATACTTTTGAAGAGTATGTCTAAAGATAAGATAATGTGCAAAAAAAATAAAGATAAAACATTATTTACTTTACATGCAACTAAAATGATCGTCTTGTTCTTTTATCACGCACTACCATTCTTAACAAATTCAGGTGTGGGTATGTTTTGACAACAGTTTAGTCTCAAAATTCTTATTCAGTGTAGAGGAGTGTTGTAAACCCTCTATTTCATAGTGCCTCAAGGATTTATAAGTCTGATAACCTATCCAACTGCATCTTGTTTCATCCCTATTTATTTTATTACAAAATTCTAGGACACGCTGTATAAATATTTTATAGTACAGCGTGACATTAATACGCATGCCTTGAAGGTACAAATAATGTGTTATTGTGTTGAGCTCGATATTAAAGCTTTTGATCATCTTACTCAATGAACTGTGAGGAAGACCTACAAAATGGTATTCCTGTGGGTATATTGGGAAAACAAATTGAATTGGAATCTGTTTTTACGTGACATGCGTGCTCGTTTCGACACGTTAAACTTGACGTTGGTACATGTAACCAAGCGCAAGTGACAAATAGAAAACCGATAATTATTTAATATGGCCCTCTAATAGACCCCTGTAGCAGAGAAAAAAACATTGGGAATATAAACCTAACCAACCCCTAATTTTTAAGAGGAAAGTCGTACGGAAATTAAGTCTGGCAATGACAACAAAAGACAAACTATACTGCTCAAAAAAGGTCCACTTGCATGTTTCTATTTTATTGCTAATTATTGGACATAATCTAATTGATAAGTGGGTGACTAATTGCCGCATTCTTCAGTATCCAATTTCTTTCATGCTTGTGTTTAATTGTAATTGCTCGATAAAATATTATATTACTATTTAATATAATTTTAACATAACGATCAAATTACTTGTGGTCCCTATTTTCTATTGAATAGAAATTTATATTTATTATATTTTCTTTTACCAGTAGCACTCTAGCACTTCACGTAATGTTTCATCCTCGAAGATTCAAACATAAAAATGTAATAAAAACTTGAAATTTCAATAAAAAAGGCAACGCTATCTAAAAACAACAAAACCAAACCACACTAAGCTTTATGTAGCAATAAACACACCATAAAATTTAGATAAAAGAATCATTTTTATGGGTGGGGTAAAAATTTACACCCTAAGTCATCTTTGGTATTTCTGAAGAGTAAACATGGAAATATTTACTTTCACGTCACCAACATGACTGTAATATGATATGTCTGACGGGGTATATCTGAAAGGGTAGCAATTATTAATAAAACTGAAAAACAAGTAATTTCATCACTTTAACTAAAATTTTAACAATTATTAAATGAATACAATAATAATAAACTTAAGATCAAACAACTACATGTAACTAAAAACTAAACATTGAAAATTAGTATAAAAATTAGGTCCTCTTGGGATGGTGCCGATTTCGCTGGCACCATTCCCGCGCTGGATTGCGATGGCAATTCTTTGCGATTAATTTCAATACTTGATTTTTAAATCCGGATTAAAAAAAAACTAGTTAATCTTTAAGTTTAACGTTATAACTTTTCAGCATTGGCTTAAAATAGTAGAACAAAGTAATCCAGATTCAATGTGGGAGTGGAGGATTTTAATTAATTAATCATCTATTCCATTTTAGAATATAATTGTGTGTGAAGTGTATAGTAGAAAATCAAGTTAAGTGGAGCACGTCTAACAAATGTTTAGTCTAGACTACAGGGGAAAGCACATTAAATTCTGACATGTGGGGTTACTTAGCTAGAAACAGCAACATTTTCATTTATTAATAATATTAGCAATAGTACATGCCATAGTTGTTATAATGATAATGAATAATTTCTGTAATTTTACCTAATACTGTATGATTTAATTTAAGTAAGTAATATAGAAATAATTATTAACTATTGGGTATGTCGTTGGATATGTTGAAGCCACGATTTTGATTTTTTACACATAAACCTATTAAACATGTGTGATTTAACTTTTTATTACTGAAAATGAGTTTTATAAGTATAACATTATACAAAAATATGTATATTAAATTCTTAGACACTAAAAATCGGGCCTTAATAGGTTAAGGCAAGGCCCATTCAGAGTTCATCTGACGAAAATACTGAAATTTGAGCTTTCAGTGGGAATAAGCAATATAGAATTACACTACACGAAAATTACTGTGGACTGAAAAAGAAACAAAATATTGAATATAAGGGTTCCGATTTTGCCATTTTGGCTACGGAACTAAATGCCTTGGTAACTCTATCTAATAATCCTAAATAACATCGTAAAAATAAACTTAAACGATATTGCTTTTTTAATGCTGCAGATTTCGTTATTTTCAAGGACAATGATATGTTTTTTTTTACAAAAAGGGTAGCTTTTTATTTTTCTAACAAAATAACCGGATAAGGTTTATCATGTGATCCAGCGTTCCAAAAATTAATTAAAATGTACTAAATATTTACGAAATTACGTGCAGAACTTCTGTAGAGAGCGGGATGATGACTTGCAAACTCAAACGTGTTAGAGGGGGTAATTTTCAATGGAATGGCCTTGCCTTAATCCCTACAAAGACACTACTCGCACGGGAATTATCCTACTGATAATTCCGCACGTGTAATATTATCAATACGAGTTTGAATTCGTCGTGTCGTGACTACGTGGAGGAGTTTTCATGCGTTATAATTCTCACCATGTGCGACATTTTCCTCTCGACGACAGTCATAATCTTATGATAAAAAAGAAAACGCCTTAAAGATTCCGAGATGTAATTCCATTTGTAGTTAGATACCTTGTAGGCACATGTTTCTATTTGATATGTCACTTTGCTTTAGTGTATTTTGTATTGGAATACACTATGGTGTATTAATATTTTTTTTTTATTAGAAACAATTATTCCTTTTTTTATATTACTCTTTAAGAATGAAATAGTAATTTTATTATGTAAGTTTATAGATTAGATTAGATTAGATTTATTTATTTCTTTCTGAAAATTTACATGGTATTTTATAAAAATGTCAATTTGTAAAATATCATGGAAACACATAAAGGTCGTCAGTGTATATGAATTACGAATAACAATAAAATAATAACACAGTCTAACACAAAAGAAGATTTAAAAAAATAAACAATACAAAACAATCCAATAATAATAAGACGGTACAATGGCAAACATATCAGATGTAATTAAAATGTAAAAAAAAAACAATAATTACTAGGTTATCCTAGATATAAATAGTCAAATGATAATAATTAATATACAATGCTCAAAAAAAATAAATGCTTAATTTTATCCTGAAATACAATTTATTCACGTTACAATTATATTAAAAAAGTAAAGGTTTTTCAGTTTCCTTAAGCCGGCACTCAAATATGTATATTTTACTATGTAAGATTGGGTATATATATAATGGCTGAAGAAATATGGATCTGTAATCGTAATCTTAGACTCAGAGGAATCATTTGCGGCATGGTTCTTTCTTCTTTTTTCTTTTTCTTCTTTCTTTTTTTCTTTTTCTTCTTTCTTTTCTTTCTTTTTCTTTTTTTTCTTTTACTTCGTGCATATTTTCCTTGTAAGTGTAGATATATTTGTGAAAACTTTACTGGCTTATGATCTATCTTAATTTATTAACTTTATGTGTGATTGATGCTGTTTGTTTTCCTTCATCATATCAGCCGAACGACGTCCACTGCTGAACATAGGCCTCCCCCAATTTGGGGGGGATTTGCCATAGTCGCCACGCTTGGCAAGCGGGTTGGCGACCGCAGTTTGATGGTGGTAATGATCGAAGGATGCTGCTGCCCACCCTCCGATTTTCCCTTATTCGCCTCCTACGAAACCCACGGGAAGAGATGGGGTGGCGCAATTCTTACCCGGCAACCACACGGGGGGTTTGTTTTCCTTAATAAAGAATAAATAAATAGTACAAATAAAGGTGAGTGGGCCATTTTTGAAAATCACACAACTTTACACAATTAATTATTTTTTGTATACCTAAAACTAGGTACTATTCTGTGATTGCCAAGTCACAAAATTTTATTTAGTAAGCAAATAAAGATTAATAACAATGCCTGACTTGGCTCTACGTAATATCTCACAACTTTTTACGGTTAAAGAGTCTCGAGACTTGGCCTATTTTTCAATTGAATGTTTTTTATGGGATCTCACTTCTTTTTGTAGGTAAATGTGTCAATACAAATTTATAAATGCATTTTTTAAAACATTTCATAGGTGCAGGAACTACAAAAGTACCGTTGGTTTGGTAAAGGATTACACACTTACTTATGCAGTTTGTATATCTCTGAAACGTGACTAAAATTGCAATATTTTTAGGTTTTTTATGTCTTGATAGGCTAAAAATTAATTATGTTTAAAATTTAAAGCTTGTGAGTCTACTAGAAGTACCTTCGAATTATGATGACCGGTCAATTAGTGTGTCAGTGACAAAACTAAGGAACTTTGACGGGCAATAGTTCTTAAACTATAAGCTTAAGTTGAATATTATTGAGAATATATATCTAAGTCATATTGTGGCCTGTATGTTACCGAAAATCCAGGGTTCTAGCATTAGCCAGCACAAAATTACAGGATGTTGAAAATGGCCTGAATCGCTTCGAGAAAAGGATGGTACGGCCGTGCCTCATTGTTTTTCTCGACTTGTCGGGGGCACGGCTGTGTCCCCAGATTCATAATTTTTAAAGTTTGCAATATTGAATAATAAAACTGTTTTTAGTGCAGACCTGACTTTTAACTTAGCTTAACGCTTTAGTGCAGTTACAAAATTTAATAAAATTTTGTGGTTAATGGCGATATTTTATCTACTCAACGTATTATATAGTATATTTTATCAGCTCTAAACAATGATAACCCAATCGGCAATGTCATCGAATATGTTAGTTTGTTTTTACAATTTTTCGTAGACGGTAATAACTTAAGTTCAAACGTAGAAGGAAATAATTTCATACCCGGAATGAATTCAAAATCGGATACTAACGATAAAAAATAAAAAATAATTACTAAGGCGTAAACATGCAGTCATATAGCCTTTTTTGCTGCAATCCTTTATTATAAACCTTTCCGGTGGAATGGATTTCATTGATCAAGGTCGTTGGGAGTAAATAGATAAATTATACAATCCAATTCTTCTTCCATTATCTGAACGGTAATAATATACCCCGCAAATGAAATAAAACCGTATTCGAATCTAAAACAGTACAAAAAATCACGTGTTGTTTTCCCTTGCGAAAATAAAGCTAATTTTCGCAAGGGAAAACAACACGTGATTTTTGTTGCCAAACAAATAATTTCCTTTATATATAGAAATAGCAGTTTCATATGAAGAATGAAGTAGATTACTGTGGAAACCAGAATATTGTGTAAATATTCCTATATAGCTTTGTAAAATGAGTCTCCTAAAACTAGTTCGTTTTAAATTTATAAGTGGGTAGCGTGACTTGTTAATTTCCTACTATTAAAGAAGAGACCTCATTAAAAGCCGGTTAATCAATAGTCTTGTCCTTAGAAGATTTACCTTTTGGTCTCCTAAGAAAATCGTTTCAACAAGATGGGTCGAAACGCTTTTGACTTATCACCAAAAAAGAGTTGACATAATTATACTCTTCCCTTTAGTGACTCGTACTTGATCTCTTAATAAGGGTTTTGACATAAGTATACTTCATCCTCCCCCCTATCCTCATATCCCGTCCTACCCTACTCTCTGCATCCTCCTGTCGTCTACTGAAAATAAAACAATACGTAACAATAACATGTGTACGGTAATTACCGGGTTTGGTAGATGACTGATGTACTGAATTCTGGTCGCCAATCTGTTTTGGAAACTTCTGCTAGTTCTGCTGATACAATTATATGACTGATTTGTATTTTTGTGTTTTGAAATTTGTATTTTGTAATGGACATTATTATTATTTATCTGACTGACGATTCCGAATGGAAGATGCATTTATTTTTCTGTTTACTTTTTATCGTGTTTTGTATTACTCTAGTTGACATTCTGTTCTTTTTATTTTTCCTGTTATGACGATCATGATAACAATTCTTGTAATTTTAACATGTGTGCAAATTTATAATGTAATTCCTTATCATGAAATAAATTATCTAAATCTAAATCTAAATCTATGATTTCTGCATTTAGAGGGCAAATGGCCTCAGGCGCCAACTTATCATAAAGATGACCGGCGTACCCTTGTTAACTATGCGGCATAAAACATGCCGTCGTATGCCAACGCCCCGGGTCATAAGTCGTAAAAAATGTCGGAATATTACATTTATTATATTTCTTTTATTAAACGAGCTATTTGAGAGCGTTCGTAGCCCAGAGGCGCTTGCGTACCGCGTACGATACGCGAGGTTAAACAACGTCGGCCAAGGTGAACTCTTGGATGGGTGACTACTTTGATTGCTTATTAACTGAGTGTTCGCTTTCGCGCATTGGACGGTATGTTATAGCTGTTAATCCCGGCTTCTGTCTAGCATCATAGCCAAGTTAGAGGCCTTGGGGTGGCTTGAGAACTTCTAACAGTCAATTTGCCCATTCAATTACCCAAACCAAATACCTAAATAGCGTAAAGAGTCTAATATTTTCATTGTATCTAGTTGACACATTTCTTGCAGGAAAGCATATTAAACGATTCGACATGTTTTGTTTTCTTGTGTAACTACACATTGTAAATACCTATTGTTATTTTTTCCTCGTTTTTCTTTCAATTCTTTTTTGTTGTTTACCACTTACATTTACTTAAGTAGGTTAATTAATATCATTGTAATAAGCAGATTTTGGAGAAAATGACTGACTGTCGAGTTTCTTTCGGCGTTTCTTCTCGGCAGTGGTCTCATGAGAAACGCTAGTAGTTTTTGACTTGTAAAAGTGCCTTTGCGGCCTACTTGCAGAATAAAGTTCATTTATTTCATTATTTCATTTTATTTCATTTATTTCATTATTTATTTAGAACTGGCCCACACTTTTGAGTGAAAATGCCCAAATCCACATTATTGTCATACCTGAACTCAAAGTTGACCTTGACGGATTTAGCATCGATTTCGTTTATCGGATTCTCGTAACCTTCATCAACCAGCATTAGTAGTTTTCGCGCGTAGGGCTCAGATTACAATATATTGGTAGCGCAGTACTAAACTCGTTGAGCTAGTGGCTCTTCAGGGATTCTATACGACTAAACATACTGCTTTGAAATCAAATTTTTGTCGAGATAAACGCGAGAAGCGATAGAAAGCCTGCCTGTTCGGGTGTTCGGTCCAGACCTGGTGTGTGTCTAAGACAACGCGTGGAAGAAATCAAAATTTGATTTCAATTCAATTTTAGTTGGAGATACCTCTAATATGAGCAATGAGCAGCCTTCGTTTATAAGCCCTTTTTTAACTACTTCACACTCATTAGTTCTTCATTAACCTCCGTCGGTAACACAAAAAAACTTCGAGTTTTCTTTTCGCAGTAAAAAAATACGGTTGAATAGCACCAAAGAACAAAGACATAAAAAAATTTCTTCAAATTCAATTAGCACGATAAGAAAGCAGCAAGAAACCTTGTAAACTTTGTTTTATTAATAAACTTTCTACCAAGTAATAATTTATTTAATCAAACATACGAAATTAAAAATGTATAAACTAAATCTAAAATTCTGAAATTGGATGCCCATTTTAATTCGTCTTCCCTTTAAGTAAGGTCATATTGTTGACTGCTTCTTAAATGGCAAAATTAGAGGTTGGCATAATGATCTTTTCGCTTCAATACGTGTTGATATAACATGTCAAAACGTGAAAACAAAACACTTTAATTTTGATAAATGCTACAATCGAATCCCTCACTACGCTCGACATTCTATTTTAGAATACCTCGGTACGCTCCGGATTCGATTGTAGGATTCTTCGCTTCACTCAGGATTCAATACCGCCCTTGCTGTAAATATATCATTTTGCTTCCTTGAGGCACAATCTACTATTGGGTGGATACAAAAAATTGTACGTAACGTAATAGTAATAGTAACGTAATTCATGAAATGTAGAACAAAAGAACTAATTGAAAGCTAATTTGTATAGGAAAAAAAATGTGTGACGAAGGATGCAAAATTGGGGTCCAAAAAACTTGTAAATTTGTATTAATTGCAGCTTTCGTGAGCTTTTTCTAATCTGTCTCTATTTGTAGCATTCTATGCAAACTCTGTTAGGGAACATTATTAAATAGACATATTAAATTGAATCTGATTTTTATACTTATTTTTCGAGTTTGATGATTTCCTAGCGATACGCTCGTAGCCATTACACTGCTGTTGTTTATGTTTCACCTTTATGATCATTATTTTCCTTGTTATTTCTAATGACTGTTATCTTATCATGAAATAAATATAACCACGACCACTCTGATCCGAGTCCGTGACTGAGAAGAAGAAGAAGACTTAAATAATCTAAATCTAAGCTAGTTTAGCCGATCGGTATAACACGCAGCTTTCAACCTGGAGGTCTCAGGTTCGAACCACTAGGTTTTTATCAAAAAACTTATGTATACAACAACAACAATGTACATACAAACATCGTGACGAAGCCGTTTTAATCCCCAACATGTCTAATCTCTCTGAGTTGGAAGGTCAGATGGTAGCCGCTTTCGTGAAACTAGGCTTAAACCAAATCTTAGGATTAGATGGAGCGTTTGTAGCGCAGCGGCGCCCGCGTACCGCGTGCAGTATTCGGGGTTAAGCAAACGGCCCCGTCTATGATAGCAGTCCCAGCTGCTGTCTATGATAACAGTCGTTAAGCCAAGTTAGAGGCTTTAGGGCGGCTTGAGAACCTCTAACAGTCAAGTCGCCCACTCACTTCAAAGGGGGGTAGAAAATGCACCACGTCCATAGGGAGTACCATACGATATCATCATTGGACACAGCATCTTCACAGATGATTGTTACAGCGATATTTAATTAAGAAAAAGAGGTCTGTGTGCCTTCGGAGATCGGAGGCACGACGCATCTTTTCGGCTGTAAAGTCCAATCGCAGTACGGCACATCCTGCCACGAAGATCACAAGTGAAGCGCGAATATGTTGATGGCTCCTGTACGAAGTAATTAATGCTTTAAATCATCGCGCCAGGCTTCGTCATGCTTTGCTATGCCATCATGTAAAAGGTTCCGCCATTCCACTATTTTAAGGGCTGCCGTTTCCCAGGTGTTCGGGTCTATGCCAAAAGACAACATGTCTCGCTTGCAGGAATCCTTAAAACGAAGCATCGGCCAAATAATTAGGATTAGATGCCAAAGTGGACCCCGGGCTCCTCTAGACTGAAGTCCACAATTAGACGAAGAAAACTGACTTGTTGCTATGTTGCCAGGAGTAAAAAAAATAAATAGATTAGATTAGATTAGATTTTAGATAATTTATTACATGATAAGGAATTACATTATAAATTTGCACACATGTCAAAATTACAAGAATTGTTATTATGATCGTCATAACACGAAAAATAAAAATAACATAATGTCAACTAGAGTAATACAAAATACGATAAAAAGTAAACAGAAAAATAAATGCATCTTCCATTCGGAATCGTCAGTCAGATAAATAATGATAATGCCCATTACAAATTACAGATTTCAAAACACAAAAATACAAATCTGTTGAATTCAAATTGAGTTACAATTATTTACATGTCAGTAAGCTAAGATCCATATACTCTTTAACCGAGTAAAATGGGTTTTCCAATAAGAGGCGTTTCAGGCGGCGTCGAAATGCTTCGTCAGATGGTTCAAGTCTAAGATCAGTAGTGGGCAGTCGCGGGCAGTAGTAGCGGTATAAAAAATATCGATAAGTATAACGTTGTACTACCAAACTTATTCCAATGTTTTAATCTATAAGCATTCAACTTTCCATCCACTAAAAGCGAGACAAAAGTAGTGTTTAAACAATCAAAAAATAATTTACAAATCAGTCATCAATCAGATGGAGAGAAACACTACTAATTCGGATTTTCGAAGCTCTCGTCACTCATCTAGGGTTACCCGATAACTTGGGGCGAAAGATCGGTAAGTCTAATAAGGCCTTAAATGATATCGATATGAACAGCACTGGCCATAGAGTTGCAATAATTGTGCATTTTGACTTGTCAAACAACTTCGCCTAATGGTGGACTTCAAGTTAGTACACAACCGGGGAAAACATTAGAGGGATGATGAGATGGGTATACACAGTCGAGTGCAAAATATGGGTGTATGCAAGCTACTCAAAAATATGTCACATGGATCTTACCACGCACATTACATATTTATGAGAGGATTCATTCGATACATATTTTTACACTTGACTGTACGTAAGAGTATCCATCTGATACACTCGATTACAATTTGATTTAGATATGGCTTGCTCGCTCGCTCGGGAATATCCGCATTCGATGAGCTTGTATGAGAAGATGTATGCATAAAATGATTCAAGCGAAAAAAAAAGTAAAGTAGGGTTTGGCATTCTTTCGAAACGAGAAAAATCAAATATTTATTCTGCAAATAGGCCTACTGGGCTCCTTTACATGTCAGAGATAACAATACATTAACAATGATAACATTAAATGAGTACTTAGAGACAATCAACCAACAGATAAATATCTTGGCACATATTTGCTAAT
Organism: Epiblema foenella; assembly: GCA_963556455.1. NCBI lineage: Eukaryota > Metazoa > Arthropoda > Insecta > Lepidoptera > Tortricidae > Epiblema > Epiblema foenella. Next base: position 6,475,444 of record OY747113.1, on the reverse strand, counting down.
GTGAGTATACGTGTATTAGCCAGAGAGCTGGTTACGGCAAACCGTTTGTAATTTATAGATACACGGAATCCAGTATACAGTAACATGAAATCAGTATGTGATTTTCTCAGTATAACTTCCATGTGCTCATCAAATCATTTGGTCTCGCCGACGCTCCCATTAGACGCTGAGGGTCGTTTTACCTTCGCACGAACAAAACTTTTTCCGGTAGGGTTTCCGATAACGTCCGATTGAACCTTTCCTGTTTGTTTAAAGGTTTCCGATATTATATTTTTTAAGGTTTAAGTCAAACTAGCGTCAATTTTTTTCAAAAGTTCGATGCTTTAAGCATACCTACTTTTGGAGACTGTCGAAGAATAGCAGTAGCAGAATTAATATAATTGCCTTCCATTGTTTTAGCTAAGTGTTGAATACGGATTACAATCTGGTCCGGCGGATCCGGTAATCCGGCCGGATCCGGTATATTTTGACAGCCTCCGGGTCCGGCAATTTTCACCGGATCCGGACAGGATCCGGTAGTTTGAAAAAGATTTCCAAAACGCAGCACTGCAACTTCTTGCTTTGCAAATTTTACTATTCGCGCGAATGTGAGTGCGACGTTGCCGTTCTTACGACCTTCACTCACGCAACGACGCAATACTGTCAAAATTTTCTCATCAGTCGACGCTTGACTTCGGCCAGCAAAAGCCGATTACGATACTGCCGACGTGATTATTAGATTTATTATGTAATTTAAGTTAACTTTAATATACATAAACTTATTAATACGCTTTAAAACTGATCCGTTATGAAAATAAGTCAATAAGTACCTAAATGTGAAATAAAAAATCTTCAATTTCACAGTTCTACTTAAAAGTCAAATAAATATAGAAATTTTAAAATATATCCTTTCCTTTTTTCAAGGTGTGTTATTTAAAATTGCGTCAAGAGTGAAAAAAAAATGTTATTTGACCTTTTGCATTTTATTGCCTCCTTACCTTATCTTATAATTGCTTAAAAAACGATAACAATGATTAAGCGATAAAAAAGTCAAATTCACAATGCCTTTCAGCCACTGTTCTAAATCGTTTTCTGTTGTACCTACTTAAATACAACTGAAGGCCTTGCCATTATTCGTCAACCCTGAAACATTTTAGCTGCAATACATTAAAAAAGATAAAAATACCTAAATTAAATGACATTACTGTAATGTGTATGTGTGTATTACCGGCTCCAGTTTTATCCATACTTCATAGTTAGTTATTATGGTTAAGTTATCTATGGTGTCCCCTTCCAAAGCCAAGATACGTACAAGTCCGTTTTGATAGCTCAGTCAAGTCAGTGGCGAATGCGTTCACACAGTGCATTTAACTGTTGGGTCGCAACAGTACCATTGTAATAAATTTTCTTAATTAGTACCAAGGGCTTGCCTAAGGAATCATTAAACGCAGCCGGTCCTAAGGCAGTGGGCCTAGTAAAAGCAAAGCGACTCAGGCCGGGTTTTATAAAGATCCGTTAGACCGAATGTCAGTTCAAATTTCAATAACAGTACATTTTTGACATAACAAACCGACATGAGCTGTAACGGAGCTTTATAAACCCGAGCCTCAAACGACTAATTAGATTCGAAAGCGTATGCAAGAGGGATATAGACTTATGGCTTTACCATCAACAACCACAAACATAAACAACGACATTACAAAATCCGATTATTTTGAGTTCGCATTTGACTGCTTTTAAATATGGGATTTCCACGTCACGTTAGGTTTAAACAAAACATTTTCGAAGGAAATTTATCCGTTATGTGCTACGTAATATCACCGATCCATGGATAGTTGTATCCGAATGCTATGTTATATCAGGTATCGTTATTACGGGCATTTAACTTATCCATTGACTGTAGTTGTATCCGAATGCTATATTATAACAGGTATCGTTATTACGGGCATTTAACTTATCCATGGACTGTAGTTGTATCCGAATGCTATATTATAACAGGTATCGTTATTACGGGCATTTAACTTATCCATGGACTGTAGTTGTATCCGAATGCTATATTATAACAGGTATCGTTATTACGGGCATTTAACTTATCCATTAACTGTAGTTGTATCCGAATGCTATATTATAACAGGTATCGTTATTACGGGCATTTAACTTATCCATGGACTGTAGTTGTATCCGAATGCTATATTATAACAGGTATCGTTATTACGGGCATTTTACTTTCCGATGTCGGTACTTCTAAGTTTTTTTCTTAATCTAGGTAATTTTTTATTTTAGAACTCAGAGAAAATATATGATGATCTGCACATTTAAATATTGTGTAAACAATTAAATAACAAACTAACATACCGAGTGTCAAAAGAAATCAAAAAATAAGGCGGTTTTGAACTAAAAAATCGTAAGGCGTTAACTCTAAACCACAAGTTATCATCATCACCACAAGTCATAATATGTACCCGGTGTTTTGTCAAAAAAGATTATCTGGAATCTGACGTTTCATATTTCTAAATAATAATTTGTTATGAAATTATAAATCTGTATTCAAATTTCGCAAGTATGTTGTTCGATATGTTGTATTTAAGCCGTGTGCCCGTAAATACAACATATCGAACTATAACTAGCAAGCGAGCATGGTAAAAATCTGGGAGCGCAACGCACCTTAAATTATATTAGGGAGCGAACTATTGACCAAAAAGAATACGTAGGTTTGCTGTCAGTAGTACACGTACCTACCTTAATCTCCTTTGCTAGGTCATAAAAAGGACACATCGTCCGTAAATACCACTAGCCTTTCGTGCCATTTAGCAATATGAGTTTTTATTTTAAATTACCTTCCTACGCTTGAATATGTAGCTCTAGGCAGTCATTCGATAGCTATTCCGGAACGAGTTTTTGGAGGACTAAAATCATATTTGAATCTCTTTGGTTTATTCCATGTGATGTGTGTGAATTGGACGCTTGTTTTTTTGTATGGGATTTTGAAATAATAACCCATACAAAAAAAAAACGAGTGCAATGTACGCATTACCAGGATTCATGCGCTCTCTTGCGCAAGCGCATAGTTAAAGCATTTTTACGTTTTATGTCAGGTTTGATGATTCTCTTGTTGCATTCGTGTGAGCGCATATGTGGCACCGTCATTATGGTACAGTCACCATCAGATATATCGAAGTGTACAATGAGCTCACAAATATCTGAACTCTCTATTGTTAAGATTAGAGTTCATTATTCCATATCCTTGAGTATGAAGAGTATACTAATTCATCTTATGCGTATAGAGCAGTGAGAGAAAGAGAGCACGGTGCACTCAAAATGAGACGGTTTGAAACCAGATTGAAATAGGTGACATTGTTACTGCAAATACTGTAATAGAGGCTATGTTTAGTAGACAGTTAACTACAAAAATGGTTATCATTATTCCTAATCTGTATAGAGTAATTAGACTGAAGTACTCGTAGGAGCTAATAACATAAAACGGTTGAGTACCTAATATTTGCATGCTCTTCAATTACATTGAACTTGAACTGTAGTGAAGTATTTAAGTTCAACCAATTTGTGTTCTACATCGATACGATACAGTATTCGCAGTTTAAGAGCGAGTTGCACCAACTTACAATTACAGAAATATTGTCACGTCGTTTACAAAAATATTGGCATTGTAAAAAAATGCACAAGACAGTAGTAGTAGTACTCTACGACAATTTCTGCTAACAGCGACATCTATTGAGAGTAAATGACATTAAAACGGCTATTTTATGTGTTTACACGATGGAAAATGTCTATAAACGACATCTGTCGTAAAATATATCAAGTCTCTCTGAAGGCTTGGAACTTTCCCGTCCAACTTCAACTTGCACCACCATGCAATGTTGGCGTTCATTACTAGATGGCGCTAGGAATCTGTTGTTAAACTAATGCCATCTTATAACGTGTAAATGTACTTTCTGAAACATGACTGAATATAAGTAGAGTTCGCAAGTACGTGACTTTACAGTGAACTAATAACACCGCACCGTAGTTTTAGTAAAGTTCACTAGATTACTTTTACACTTACCTTGTATTATATGTTTTAGTAGGGATCACAAAACTGCCCAAATTTCAGAAAACCAGTTTTACGTTTTTTACACAGGATCAAAATTGGGTTTCCGGTTTTTTCGGTGATATTGATTCTGTGTATATTTTGTGAAATAACTTGATTTAATATTGTGTTTTAAGAATTTATCCTTTACTATTCAGACTTCCCGATCTCCCTTAAATAATTATGAACAATCATTTAATACTTAAATAAAACACAGAATTATAAAGCAAAAAAATGTAATTAAGAATACTAAAATATAAGAAAACAAAATGTCTAACAATGTTATTTTATTCTTAAAACTAGAAGGTGGATATGGCATAATGTTAACCCTTTATATATAAAACTCGAAAAAGCCGGTTTCATAAGTCTTATACCCAGTTTTTTCAGTAGGCGGTAAACCCGGTTTTCCCAGTTTTTCGATTTCGGTGATAACGTTTTTGTGAGTCCTATGTTTTAGGGTGAATGTCGATCGCAAATGTTAAAGCTATGTTTTCATAATTATATTTGACACTTCGGTTCACTTTGACAGGTAGATGTCGAAATGTAACGAAATACAAGTCGTACAACTGGCGGATATTGTAGTGTAATAATTTCTAATAAAACCTCAAAATTATCTCCATAAATATGTATTCCCTTGACACTGAAGTCGATGTGTAATATATATCATTTTAAAGACTTGGTCTGCGTGCCTACCTACCTCTACTGCTGACTGTATCATCGGTGATATTAATTGATCGGGCGCCGTCATATAATGTCATGTATGTCATAAATATTTACTTACTCTGACGCTCAGATTGACAATTAATCTACTTTCTGGCCTAATATATTAGCTATAAGACCGCCTATTGTTTTATCTCAATCTCTCTCTATATTTTTAACATTTATTGACCAATAATCTATCTAGTCACAAATAAATTACATAATATCGATTTCCACTTAATCAAAAACACATCGATATACATACGAGTTTTGATAAGCGTAAGTTTGAAAATCCTATTTTGTGTTGGGTACTTTTTTATGAATGACTGAACAGTGATTGGCCTTAGTCCCGCCTAATGGAAAGCAATGAAGCCAAGGATGTAGCTCGCTGGATCAGCAATTTCAAATTAGTAAAAATCGCCTTACAAGTAAGTGTAGACAAACCTCATGAACATTTTAACACCATGTTTTGGAAAGGTGTTCCCTAAAACAAATGATAATGACACGAAAGTTTAGAGACGGCGTGTGGAGATGTATTTTTCAAGAGGCATATCCGTCGAGTTGAGAATGCGGGTCACGAGCGAATATTCCACACGTATTACAATACGCTATGCTCTTAACTATCAAGAAACGGGTGGGAGGATTCTTTTTCTTTATATATATAAATTGTAAAATTAAGTATTTTGTTTTGTATTTTCAAATATTTATTCATTTATTGACTTTGTCCTTCCATATATTGACGACCGGTTTAACCTAGTGGGTAGTGCACCTGCCTGTGAAGCTGACGGTCCTGGGTTCGAATCCCGGTCAGGGCAAATATTTATGTGATGAGCATGAATATTTGTTTCTGAGTCTTGGATGTTTTCTATGTATTTAAATATTTATATCTATTAAATATATCGTCGTCTAGTACCTATAACACAAGCCTTCTTGAGTTTACTGTGGGCCTAGTACGATTTGTGTAAGATTGTCCTCTAATATTTATTTATTTTATTTACATATAATATGTATGTTATTATACCTACATATACAACTGTTTTTCTTTAATCTTGCACAGGTTGTTGATTTTATCTACCTTTGTTCGTTTTGTCTCTCATCTAGTTAACTGGGAGAGGGAGATCCATTTAAGGGATTCGCATTTGTATTTGGTCGTTCTTAATGCTAATTTTACTTTGGATTATCTTGTACAATAAAAAATCTTACTACAACTGCATGTGCTGTTTGATTTCATGATATGCTTATGGAATAGAAATGGATACAAGTATCTATTTTAATATTTTATGATTTTAGGTATTTTCTTTATGATTTGATATAAAACTTGACGTTTTGTTTGTGTCTGGTTGAAGCACAAAGTTCTTTAGTTTCAGGTGCTTGGTGGTTGGATTAAAATAAGCTCATATAAACCATCAATTAAAGAAAAACTTAATAATAAATAATTGGTTGTTATTTGAGTCTGATGTAACTTCATTTTTAAAAATGTTATCCACAAAATATTTGACGTTTTTACGGCATGCTATTCCAATGGTGTATTCACAACTTCAAATAAGGAATGGCGGATATCGACTTGAAGTGCTTCTTTCAAATAAAGTTATTCGTGCCTAGCACAATCCTGATTTGCAGAAATACGCATACCATGTGTAACAAATTTCTTCTTTGATACGGAGCAAATAAATCTTTTCAAAAATGAGATAACGGTAGAATGAAATTATTAAGTTTTAGAATAGAAATGATACCGCCGCTTAGTAGTAACTATTTATTATGCAAAATGTTCTTAATACACACCAAAACCTTAAACCTCCAAAATCTGTCAATCTGTTTATCCCGCGCTCTCTATGACATTAGTGACGTCTGTGGCCACAGATACAACAAAAATGACATGCAATAAATAAAAATAAAAGTCTATCAAAAAATCTAAATAGGCCTGAAAGCCTACCTATGAAGAACCTATGAAGTAGATATGCATGAAAAGAAAATTAATAGGTTTTGTATTTCAAGTATTGTTCGTTACATACAAAAATTATAAAGAATTACTACAAAGACACAATTAACAACGGCTAAAATAATGCTTCAAAAAATCGTTCTAACAATGAATTAAGTCTAAATCCGCAGTTTTATTTTCACAAGAAGACCCCACGAATTCACTATGCGCGCTCAAATTTATGAGCCATCCAGTAGGTATACAAATTGCCGGCTTTTGTTCAGTATCCTCGAAAATAGAATGCGGAGAAAGGATCGATAGGGGCACATTTTTGTGCCTAGATTTTCTTAGCATTTTTAAGCTTTGTTCCCTTTGCGCGACAAGAATATGAGCAAACAAAGTATGCTTTCGCCCCACATTTACCGACATAATCTTTAATCTAAAGTTTACCTAAAGATATTGACAAATACAAAGAACACAATACTTACATAATATAAATACTTACACACGTTCACTACAATATAGTGTAATTATTGCTAATCTGTTAATTATAAGTTAGTTTTTAAGGCAGTTGCGATGCCCTTGCAGGGCTCATTTTTGGCATATTTACTAACAATTGTCATCTATGTAACAATACCAACATGAAAGTAATAAATTACTTGGTTACTTGTTGATAATAGTCGTTAGTTAATTGTGTTTTGTTTGTGACAAACAAGCGCACGGGTAGTAGTTAGCTATAAGTTAATTTTTAAGGTAGTTGCGATGCCCTTACAGGGCTCATTTTTGGTACATTTATTAACAATTGTCATCTATGTAACAATACCAACATGAAAGTAATAAATTACTTGGTTACTTGTTGATAATAGTCGTTAATTAATTGTGTTTTGTTTGTGGCAAACAAGCTCAAGGGTTAGGAGTTACAATAGTATCACAAGCGTATTAAACGTTATCAGTAATACCTAGTTATTACGAATATACGGGGTCAAAACAAGCTAGCGCTGCATTACCCCCATAAATTTAAGAGAGACTTTTAGCTCGCTCCATCTGACTCTACATGGGGCCGCCTCCTTGGTCTGCCTATACGACACGACTGCTAATTTTCATTTTAGTTGTTTCACGTAGCTTATCCTTGGTCTTCCCTTGTTCGCCTTCCTTCAATTTTGACTTCTATGATGTCCTTTATAAAATCGTGTCGTATAAGATGACCGATCATTTTCCCTCACCTATTTTCATCCGCTATTTAATCTAAAGTACCGCTAAAATTTGTTTGCATTATCTGTCCTCTATCACTTATATTTGCGTTTGTAATAAAGTGACTAAACAATTAAGTTAACACGCATGCTTCGTTTCCTTGCAAACTGAGGAGGAAGTAATTTTTTCTTATGGGCAGTGTCGAGTTTTCAGGCATTGCCATCACTCTAATAAGGCGGTTGCTACACTGATGCGGTTTACGCACGATGGTGCGGTGTGCGAGCGAGACAGCTAGACGCAAGTCTATAGCGGCGTCTCGCTCAGGAAACCGTCAGGAAACCGCATCAATGTGACAACCGCCTAACGCTGGTAAATGCGGGCAAACATACGGTCAACCAATTTGATTTCTGGGCCACTTTGTACCTTGTCACAGTGACATGAGATTTCTAGAGGCTTTCATATTGATTTCCACTGTGACAAGGTACGAACTGGCCCATAAATCAAATTGGTTGATTGTTCATAAGACTATAATGTCAATATATAACAGACTGTGTATTCAAAAACAAATATTCTTTAGTCAGAAACTGCATCCTATAACAAACATTTGGTAGAACCAAAAGGAACGGACTGTAAAATTAATTAATCGTCTGTTTGGTTCAGTCTTTTGTTCATGCTGTTTTGTTACGAGATACGTGCAATTGTGCAGTAAAGAATATTTGTACTGTATTGTTAAGAACTCTGGTTCTATTATCCGCATTATTAAAATTATGGATTTTGAATACACAATCATCCGTAAGGACGAGGGTGGAAAATAAATCAGAATCAAATTCAAAATCAGTGCCTGACCCACTGAGTTATCTATGGATATGTGGAAACGGGAGGCACTGATAAGGATATTAAAATCAGCTAGTTATGGATGGCAGGACGCAGCGCGTCGCAGTTGGCCAGCCTTTCACTTTGAATCCATTGTAAAAATACATTACTTACGTATTTATCAATGCATAAGCCGCTCATTAACAATTGAATCTCACTGAAATCAGAAAAATCCGCTAGTAAAGGATGACATTCGTGCATCGTCTCCCTTCAGCGCAAATGACAGTTCGGGCCTAGCTGAGTTTCTTGCTGGACTCTTTTCAGCTAGGCTAGGTTTAGTGAACCAGTTACAAAGCTCGATTTCACTTACACTTCAGATTTGGTTGAATCCGCTCAACCAATCTCATTGGAGCGCAAACTCTTACCCCCGTATTCATAAAACTTAACAAACCTCTGCTAACTAAAAAGTTCTTTGTCCCATTCTCACAAACGTCAATGTCAAAGTGACAGATAAGGACAAACGAACTTTAGCGGCTAGTTAACTAATATAGGTTTGACAGACGTTTATGAATAAGGGGGTTATAGTATTCCAGTGTTTTAAACCACCCGCGTGGTCGTGTCGGAGGTTTTGCCCTGGATTTTCCCCAGGCCACTTTCCAACTGCCCACTCCTATCGCTTTATTGGACCCTGCCAATAAAACCACAGTTAAGTTAAAAAAAAAATTAAAAAAATGTTCTATGTAAATTTTTCGAAGGACATGAGTATTATTGATAATTTCATGCTGAAAACAGTGTTTTCACACAAAAACAACATAAAATCCTAAGCCAGTACAAACTGCTTCGTGTTGTTACTTTGATAAATCTTTTCCTTATACATTCATCATGTAAGACTCCAAATCTGGCGATCAATTTTCATTTATAACAGCCACGTGTAATTCAATCACGTGTAAGAAAAGCGATATATCAAATTGGCAACATTACCTGCTTCGGATAAAATGTGAAGAACCTGACATTACTGCGGCAGAGTGTTGACTCTGCTATCATACTAACGGGAGTCATTTCAGCAAATGGGCTTTTAGCTGAGAGTCTTGACTCGCGATTGGAGTTTTCTTGCGATGCCGGAGTGAATACAGAATTGCATAGGGGTACGTTTTATACATTATCAATTTAGGGTGGTAGTTCTATTTGTTTATTTAAACTTTATTGCACAAAATACACAAATTGTATAAATGGCGGGCTCAATGCCAAATGGCATTCTCTACCAGCCAACCATTGGGCTAAACAGATAATTTACGCGGAAAAAAAATTTAGGCAAGACCAAGGCCCTATGTAACTTTCGTTTCTGTTTTCTATACATAGGGTGGCGTTGTATTGAAAACTTATAAGAAAATCCGAGTTTGAAGTTAATTTATTAACTTTATTTATATCCGTTATTGCAGTTGCGTGGAATTAAGTTTCATATTTTTTATCAACACCCACCACTGTGGTATAAAAAACTCATTTTCGTAAACTTTAAGAAACACATTTTCATTAATCCAGTATAATAATGAATTACAGGCCTCAATAAATAACGTTTTTCTACTCCTATACTTTTTTTCGCGACTTACGCAATCATGAACTCTAATATAAATACATACTTTATTTCTTCTGTAAAAAGTCTATCTAGTCTATTGCCCAAAAACACACTCCTTACCCTACTTTAATGAAAAATAAAAGCAGAGTTGGGTGCCACAGACTACTACAAATACTATGTTTAGTAGACATTCTTTGGTGCGTTCAAGTGAAACTTTTATGATTAAAATCAGTGCTGCCAACTTAACGCAACTTTGCCATAATTTTTATGTATTAATTAATGCATAATATACTGTTTACTAATACAAATACATACATTTACCATCTTTTTTGTGTTGTTTAACAAGTTTTATCTATTTTCGGATATATTTATGAAAACGAAACAGTTAAGATTCGATCCGGATTTGAATTCAGTTTAGGTCGGATGACAAGTGTAGCAAATTAAAAAAATCAAACCATAAACAAAGTGTCATATTTTTGATTTCCCATCAAATGCCTAATTGAAAACGAAAACATTCAAAACTGATAAATCATTATATTATTTAAATCAAACGATTTTTTTGCGTTCATGAAGAAAATCTGTAGGTTCGTTGATTCTTTTAAAAATCCACGAAGAAGTAATATAGCAATACTGAAGAAATTGTGTAGGTAAGTTGCACAATTACTAAGCGAAAATATGGCGCATGAAAAGTCTGAAAAATAGGTAGTTACTTTTTATTCGAAATGAGTCGTAGAAAAAGTATTGTATGCAACGGTGTATAACTGGTATAAAAAGACTCGTGGTGTCTTTACTTGCGATGTTCGCCAACCACTCGCCTTTTTATACCCTTCTTATACACCAGTTGCATAATATACTAGTTCGTAATGAAACAAAACCCCAAAAAGGCATAATCAAAAATGAAAAAGGAAGCACAAACAAGAAATGGGCTGGGAACTTTAATTTTCATTGCATTTAATGTAAAAGAAAACAATTGTGTTTATTTTTTACAAATTATGCCAAGAAAAAGCATCCAAATTCAGTAAAAGCCATTTCTTTTCTTGATAAGCAATAAACGTGTGAAATGAAAATGCGGTTACCAAGGTTTTGTGTAGACATGGGTAACTCCAGAGTGATAGATAAAAAAGATATATATCTCTCCGCGCGCACGAATCACTCTTCATATCCTTTCAAATTCGAGTATATACCAGTATATCCGTATAACTCACTCACTCCCGGCATGGTTTGAACGGTCGCGCTAACGCCAATCGCAACTCTCTTTCTCACTGAGTAACACCGCTATTTGTCTGTAGCCTGTGGCGGACGTCAGGTCAACCGAAATGCTCCGAATCAACGGCTGCGGCCGTTTGGGCGAAGAAATGATGCACTAACCTACCTATTTGATTCCGGCATATTAGAACGATAAAAATTAAAGCAACTTAAATTCTTTAAAACCTTCATTACCTACCATAACTAAGTAATGTCATTAAATACACGCCCGGAAGAATCTGTTTACTCAATGTAATTCTGTAATCTCTGAATACCAATATAAGTACCACAGTAATTAAATTTAATAAGTACATAAAATAAAAGACATACCTATAACGAACTATTAAACTACGTCTATAAATAATCCTTACTGTTAAAATAATAAAATAAAAATTTGACCATACAGAATGTTATACATTATAAGTAAATCTATATCTCTTACTAGATTACTGATATACAAGATTGATTCACTCGAATCAATCTCGATCCGTAATTCGCGACGCAAAAGAGCGAGACGCAACGCGTCTCGCTCTTTTGCGTCGCGAATTGGATGTCGCGGATGCATACGGATATAAAGATATAGAAGAGTGATATATATCCCGGGTACCGAAAGATATGTTTCACTCTTTTCTTTAAAGTGACATATTTTGCCCATGTCTAGTTTAGTGTGTAATGAAAAAATTAAGCCGTCTAGCTGAGCAACTCATATCATATATAAATAATTAACATAACCATTATCCTTGGCACTTTAAACAAATTAAATCGTTTCTTGTATAAATACAATATTAATTGATATATATGTTTTTTTTGTTTATTTACCCCGTGAAATGTAGAGATCCATTAATTAAATACAAAATAGTGATATTTTTAAAGGTGTCCATTTACTAAGTACAAAATAATTGTATATTTTCTACCTTGCTTGCCATGTATCTCCTTGGATTCCCTCTCTTTCGCCTTCCATCTACTTTCCATTCCACAATATTTTTTATGAATTCGTCGTGTCGTAACAAGTGCCCAAACAATACAAATACTCTTTATTGCATACCTCAGAAAACAACACAGTACACACATCTTTCGTCTTCTGTTCTCAATGGTTTCCTTTCTTGTACAATGTTGAGAACTTCCTGTTTAGATTTTCTCTCTGGGTCAAGCTAATTTTCTCCAACATGGACAAACTTAAGGAAAAAGTAAACGTCGTGTGGTATCAGGAAGTCAATCGAAAGGCTCAAGAAAGAGATACATTGAAATTGCTGCACTGTCAAGAGTCTGGCTCTTAAGTTAATGATGATGACTTTTTGCCATGGGAAGGTAGTCGACGGCCTTCCTAACTGATACCTATGATGGAGAGCGTTGTCAAAATAACGTCTGCCTACATTATGGTACTGAGGTTCGACTGGTACTACGGGGCACCAGTCGCCCTACGGAGAAAATGATTGTGAATGACCTGAAGCGGCTTGAGGCAAGTGAGCAAACGCTACACTTGCATAAGACATGATTGGGCGAAAACAAGTTTTGTAGTGTGTTGGCTTAACTATTTCTAAGTGACATTGTTTATTGGTCCGTCGACAACACTCAAATATCCTAACACCAGTAAAATTAAAACAATGGGGACTGGGGACGCTCTCATAGTGTCAATATTCTATCTAATTTTCTATTAAATAAATGTTTATTGGAGAAATTTAATACTCGTTTTGTTTAGATACAAGTTTTGAAATTGCATGTTAAATTGGAATCTAAATGCTTTCAATGATATCGTAAAGTAATAATTATTTTAGTGTAGCGGGTTTTAAAAATCAGCCGTTGCTAACAAAATATCGAGTAAAAAGTAGTGTGAAATATTTTTCCTGAATGATGATTTTTTGCTGACGCACATGCATTATTCAAGCGGTTTTGATGGAAACTGGAATATACGGTAGTTTTTTAGCAACGGATCCCAATTCAAAGTGAAGAATTGAATGCCAATTTTTTAGGACCGTGTATCTATAAAATGTCCCATTTACCGTGAAGAATTTTTCACGATTTTCTAGCGTTTTGTCAACCTAATAGCCAGTATTTATGTTTTAAAATGTTTTATCCATACATTTGTCTATCTATTTGGCTTAATTGCTTTGTCCGAATAATACTCTCTAGGCACCCAATTTGGGAGTTAATTTTTCAATGGATAACCTCAGCCTAAAGCGTCAGTTTGTTTATTCATTACACATTCATAACATTATTAAGGATGTGAATGTTTGGATATTTGTTGCTAGATTTCGCAAAAATGGCAGAAATAATTCTAATTCTAATGGAATGACCTGTCAACAATAAAAAACATCAGTTGCAAACGTAGGGGTATAATAACATACATTCCTTTTTATCCCTGGTTGTACTCAAATACCAATAAAAAGCAAGTATTTCAAAAAAACAACTGTACATTTTCTATTAAATATCGAGTTCTAATCGGAATCATTCAGAGTACAAAATGATTTCATCGGCTGTCCATACCTATATACGGCCCCGAAAGAAATTTTTCAATCAAAACATATGAATGAGTCTTTATTCCGCAATTCAATGGCGCATAAAGGTTTGTGAAGGGTTAATTCATTGAATGGATCTATGTGAGTGTGAAATAATATTGAGAGCTGAATTGAAACCTTCTGTTTATTTTATAGAGCGGGTTACACAAAGGAACAGACATATTATTTCTAGTGCGTACCTCAGGTTAAAGTCTAAATGTGTAAGGTACAAATAGTTGAACACACCTTAGCGGTTGTATGTGTGTAGGCTATTATAACTTTGTAGGTTTGGTTTGTGTGGGAGAGACACGGCAGTCGTTGACATAGGAGTTCGTACACATAAAGCCGCATTTACAACCGCCTGCCAAGATGAGTTGAACTATGTGTAACATTGGCCTAAAAATGACTGCTATTAACGAGCTCTTTTAGAGCTTGTTACATAATAAAGACCAGATAAAATATTTCAGTGCTAGTGACTTAGGATCAAAATTACGATGTGTTTTTTTTTGAACCTGACTATGGCTTTATAGGCCGGGCCCAATAAAGCAGGCCGGGCCCAATAAAGCGAACAGTTACGATGTGTGTTTCGCCTGTTTCTTGGAAGAAAACTTGTTCCGTATTTTTACGGTTAAGTAATTCCGTGCCAATTTTATTATTAAATATGTACATAGTCGCATTGTCGCTTACAGTTATATCGCTATAACGGTAAGCGACTATGCGACTATGTATTATTAGTATCGCTACTAATAATCTATATTTTATTTATTTTTTGAATAATTTTAGATTTTTGTTATTTTTTTTTTCTTGCGACGCATATAGCACTAAGAGCGCTAATCTGATTCAACCTCATTTTTTTTTAAACTTTTGAAGTTTAGCGAGGGGAAATTGGAAAAGCGAAGCCAACATCCTGTAGTTTGGCTATGGAATATTGCTTCTAGGAAATGAAAATGTTCGGAACATACAGGCGAAAACAGAAATCTTTGTATGCTTCCAATGCAGCGTACCTTTTGAATGAATTAATCATAATATCTTATTATTTCTCTTGTTGCATTTTAACCAGTTATCTACCAGTCCTTGGGATCTCAGGGCTCATAACAAAAGAATGCTGTTGTTTCTTTTTTTCGCTGGGAGATGACGCCACTCCTGAATGTTTATTCAGGCTTTGAAATCTCGTACAGTTTTATGATTTTTGATAACCTTTATTGGTCTATAATTTATTGTGATATTTTAATGGTTAACTATCCACTAGTCCGGTTAACTAGAGTCAGGTTTGATTCCCGGTTTGGGTTGTGTACGAGATCAGGGTTAATTTTTTTGTGCTTTTTATCAGAAATCATCCATATCAAATGATTGAAAATAGAGGTACAATGGCTGTTTATCTAAAAATTACTCGTGACCGAAAATCAGCTTGTTTTCAAAATTTTACAAGAAAAATGAACATAAAAACTTAATTAGGCCACCCATTTCGTACCTAAATCAGCAAAGTACTTTAAAAACGGTTTATTGCATAATTTAAGGCTTACACAGCTCCTAAACAGCTCGAGGGATTTCTACGTCCAGGTATATTGACGTGATCGTAAATAAAGTCGGTGATTCCTATTCGAATTATTCCCCATAGTGTCCCTTCCCTCTCGCACTTCACTTATTTACAGAGGAAAGAGGGAGACAACGTGTTCGTTTAGGAATTGCGTCGGATACTGCGGTTTGGAAACAAATAATCGTTTAACCCGCCTACGAATTCAGAGTAGGGCATAAAGAGTAAGGTAAAGAATTATGTAACAAGCCAGCAATTTGTTTGCTGGCTAGAAATTAAATTTATACGGTCGAAAACTATCACGTTAGTCTCGTTTGCATATAGTGGCTTCTCTAAGAGCTACTTTGGCCGGGTTTCATAAAGATCCATTAGACCAAATGTCAGATCAAAGGTAACTCAGTACTTCTTTGACATAACATACCGAAATAAGGTCTAACGGACCTTTCTATCTGGGGAATTACTGAGAAATAACGTTCTAATTTCAATATCGATATTCATGATTGATATTGACTTGTAAAGGTGCCATCCTACTTTACAGAATAAAGTTCATTTATTTTATTTGTTTCAATTATGAAATAAAATAGGTAACCGAAACTATTCTTTGTTAAGTGCTGTTCTTTGCTATTCTATGTATTTAAGTATTTATGTCTATTAAATATATCGTCGTCTAGTACCCATAACACAAGCCTTCTTGAGCTTACTGTGGGGCTAGTTCGATTTGTGTAAGATTGTCTCTAATATTTATTTATTTATTTAAGCGCACAAATTACATTACTTACGTTACAAAAAGTACCTACTACCGAATCCTAACATATATAATGTTATAAATGCGAAAGTTTAGATGTTTGGATATTTGGATGTTTGTTACTCAATCACGCTAAAACGGCTGAGCGGATTATGATGAAATTGTATACAAAGAGTCTATAACTCTCTCGATTAAAATATAGGAGACTTATCATCCCGAAAATCATCCCTCGAAGAGATGAAATAGGGATATAAAGATTGTGCGGACGAAGTCGCGGGCAAAGGTTATTAAATAAATAAATAAATATTAGAGGACAATCTTACACAAATCGAACTAGCCCCACAGTAAGCTCAAGAAGGCTTGTGTTATGGGTACTAGACGACGATATATTTAATAGATATAAATACTTAAATACCTAGAAAACATCCAAGACTCAGAAACAAATGTTCATGCTCATCACACAAATATTTGCCCTGACCGGGATTCGAACCCAGGACCGTCAGCTACACAGGCAGGTGCACTACCCACTAGGCTAAACCGGCCGTCAAATGAATAAAATATGACCGGTGTACAAAATAAATTAAACAGAAACATATTGTTTAGTGAAATATTGAGCTAACATTAGCGAATGAACTAGACTAAATTTTGAAACTACACGTGATAATTAAACAGCCTATGGAAACTCCGGCCTGGAGCAGTTAAAAAAAGTTCCGGCTCGCTAAAAAAACACTATTTAATCCAATAATATATTGTGAGGTCAGACATATACCTTGAAAATGCAACCCGAAAATGCGAAATGTACGAATATAAAACAAATCTTACTGAATAATCCCCTAAGGATAGGAAACTTGACCTTTTTTTTCTGTACAGCTTAGCGAGTCTTGCACCTTAAAAGTAAAAGTATTAGATGCTTCATGAATACCACGCGACCCCGTAGAGCAGAATGAAATAAAAAATAACGTTTATGCGTTACACTCATGTGACGATCGCACAGGCAATTGAGTTTTATTTAAATTTGACGCAGCAAGAGGCACGTGGTTTCAGAGATCCTCGTATTGTTTTTACTGTGAGTCATTATTTGAAAAGGCACTTTTAAAATTATAAGCCTTCGGAATAGTCCAGTACATACGTAAGTACTTTATTTTCTAGTGCCTTGTAAGGTCGTGATCACATTAAAAAAATAATTAGAGCGTCATACTTGCAAAAAATGTTACTGAATGAAACGTTGACAGATAAATTACGTAATGACACCTAATTTCCGTGGCCGTTTAAAATCATTAAATTGAAATCATTGTCATTGGAATACTACTTTCAATTTTTTTCAATGCCAATGTTAAATTATGTGGTTACTTATATATACTTCTCATATAACCAAGTTCTAAAATAAAAACAAAAATTATATTATATAATTTAAAATTGATCTTCACAATATATTGACAAATCTAATATTAAGTGCCGCCTAGAACAACTCACCGCGATATATTTCAATATATTCAATAAATTCTAAATCAATTTTTTTTATTTTTCACATTGTTCGCATTACAATTTTAGAAGTATAGGTATGAAAAGACGTGGAAAAATCGATGTGAGCACAGCGCTAAGCTGGTTTTAAACCCACCCGTAGTCAGTGAGTTTGTTTCACACTAAATAGGGGTTCTTAAATTAAGTTAATTAGCATTACAATATACTTAATATAAATTATGTTGTAATCTATAATGTAAGTGGACCTTTTCATGGCATTTTTTTTAATTCCTTTTGTTATCGCTATTTGTTATTATTGATTTTTCTTGTGTCATGAATAAATGTTTTTTTATTTCTATTTCTACATGTATGAAATCACGTAACAGTTTTTAATTTAAATTTCTAATTATACCTACTCTTTGTCGGGCATCGCATATTTTGTAGTTTTCTTAATACGTACTTAATTTGGAAAGATCTCACGTTACCCACAACTCTTTGTGAAGTTGTAATATCTTGAGAAATAAACATTCTTCCACCCGAACTTAATGGTGCGTCCAAACCGTCAATGCACACGATGTAACCATATACACGCGATTAATTCCCGCTCTGTCGTAAAGACATACTGTTATCAAAGTCGGTATAGTCTCAAAAGTACGTTTACAAGTTTACAATTTCCACCTTATTCCTTTGTCATAAGTCGAAGAATGTATACATACATATATTTGATTTTGTCTGCGTAGAAGCTCCTGGAATTGGATGGTATAGCGTCTGTGTCGATGGCAGGCTGACAATGGACGTCTTGCTAATTGCTTGTCACGCGCAATCTCACCTAACTGCCGTCATTTGATCGCGTATTTGCCAAGGTGTTTGGGGAAGACTGAGATAGTATCAATCGAAATATACCTAAACTGAATGAAGAATCAGGCTGAACGACAAGAAACCTTACTAGAAATGATGTGAAATAAGTTTTTTTACGAAAATTTAGTTAATAAACTGAACAAGATTCATTCCGAAAATGATTTTCGACATAAGCTCTCTTCAATTTGGTTAGTTATATCATTTTCTAATAATTTATTAATTAAAGTGTGTAATATAATGAAAACGTTTCGGATTCCCGAGAATCTATCTTATTATATGCGTAGTCCACATAATTGAATTATTCCGAAACTATTTCGGCCACGACACTCTCTGCCGAATTAGAACTTTGGGGTATCGTGTTTGCTGTTAAATTATTTCATCAAAGCCGTTTGTAATCTGTAGAATAAATTAAGTATACCTACTTGTTATAATTCAGCTAAGTTAAATTTAATTAGTAAACGTAACTTAAACATGAATACACAACTTGTGTAATATGCAGTTGTACTTTAGCAAGTCGGAATCTACTAACTAAATGATAATGTATGTATGAGAATCGTGCACGCTAAAAAATATTGTAAAAGAAAAATCATTAAATAACAACAATTTTATGTTTGATTAGTTCCCATATTATCCGTTATAAAGTAAAACAAAATAACCTGAAACTGGCTGAAAAGCGCTGGCCGCCTTTCCCGCCACGCCTGCCTGAACGACACGATCCGTCGGGCTCTGGTCAGTGTCAACGTGCCAGCTACCCTCGAACCCAGTGGGTTGGCTCGCGATGACGGTAAGAGACCCGACGGCGTGACTTTAGTGCCCTGGGAGGTTGGTCGACCCTTAGTCTGGGACGCCACGTAAAATTTTTTTTTTTTTAATTTAAACTGTTTATTTCTGAAAAAAACATATAAATTACATTTGACAGGGTTTTTTAAATTACCTAACGGTTAATTATTATTATTACAATTTAATATAATAATAATATGAAAAATTGTGAAAAATTGAGGAATGTGTTAGTGTAATCTACTTATCACCATATCCTTATAATTTTTAACTACATGTATTCTTGACTTGTTACATATTTGTTCATATGAAAGTCTATTTAAGGCACATGGCAGGACATAATTCCATATTCTCTTTCCATAACAGTTATTAATAGCGGATAAGACAAACGGAGAAAGGTGTTTTAACTTTCGCATGTTTTCTGCTCTATGTCTAATTTTTAATTCAGGTATCTTATCACTATATTGAGTAACAATAGCTAGATCAACCTTATAATGGACTGGTAATACTCTGCAATATTTGAAAAGACCTTCATAGTTGTTTTTGTACATATATCTAATTTTCAGTGGTACAATATTTTTTAATAATCTACGTGCGAAGATACGCTGGCGCCGTCTCACCTCCGCATTACATCGCTTAGGGCAGGCGGAGCCGCTGGTACAGCCGAGACCGCTAATACGAATGTCTCGGTGACAATTTCATTTTTGTGGCTTTTGAGGTCGAAACGCTCCGTGGGGCCCAGGCGCTCACAAACTCTTTAAGAAAATAAAGAAAAATAACCATCACCACCCGGTGACCGGAGGGCTGGCTCGTTCCTCGGCCAACGTATAGGCATTGCGGTGCAACGACGTAACGCAGCCAGCCTTCTTGGGACCATTGCCCGCAGCGGCGAATTGGAATACATAGGTTACTTTTGTAGCGCCCTGTAGCCCGGGCATAGAATATGGCTACGGTATCCTCTGCCTGTCGTAGAAGGCGACTAAAAGCGGATCCTCGGGGTCGTAGACGGTCGTAGTTGGGGGCTACGATCGTCATAGAAACATAGCGGGACCCACATAAGTGGACTCTAGGGCGACACTGGTGCGTTCCGTAGGAGATCCCAGAGCCGCCCGAAATGGGTTGAGGAAGACAAGCGGGGGTTTTTAGTCGGTGCAAGTCCGACATAACCACCGCGCCGCCCCCACGGTGCTGAGGTATCCATAACGGATTTTCCCCCGTCGGAAAACAAAAGGGTAACTTTTGTAATAGTTTTCCTAGTTTTTAGTTTTAAGTTTAGTTTTAAGCTATTTTAAAAGTTTATTTTTTATTTTAGAATTAATTTAATAATATATATTGACAATTACCAGAAACTTGCAATTACGAACAGTTAATTACAGCTGTGACGGAATAGCGCGTATATTATTAAAGTAAGTTTTAATATAACCGCATTAAATTTCTTCACGTGCCTAATGTTTTATTCCGAGCTATTCGTTAAAGCAATTTAGCTCCAAGCTAAATGTTCAAGTAATTAAGAAACGGGTCGTAGAAATCTTTAAAAGATTTTAATTCTGTCTTTCTAAGTACAATTACCAAAATAGGTGGTCTAAAGAGGTGCTAAGAAGCTAGAGTTATGTTATAGGAATGTAATATTTATACAGGAGCAATCATTTTATAAGATAGGATAAGCTCGTCTGAACATTTTGAACTCTGAACTGGCCAGGGTCAAAGGAAGGTACAAAAAAAGTACCTAATGTTTATTATGACTGCGAGCAACCACATCCAGTTTAGCAGTATGCATAAATAAATATATAAATATTGAAGAACAGAAAACCTTGGATATTTCATGAAAAACTCCGTCGCAATTTTTAATGACGGAATTTGAGTAAATATATCAGCAAACACTTTCTAGGTACAAATTATATTAGTACTTAAAATTTACAACGTGCAGGGACCATAGGGATCACTCATGTTACATTACATTTGAAGCTTTTTAAAAAAACAAATGGTGTTAGTCACGATTTGTTAGTCGGGATTGACCGGTTGTAAATAAAGAGGCTCGCGAGCCGCCTATTGCCAACCGCTGCCTACGCTACTTGTACCAGCAACACACCATAGGCCCGATTAATGTCACAAACTTTAATAATGTGTTTCTGTCCAAATTTGGAAACTAAAACTTCATAACTACAACGTTTGTTACATTTGTTCTAATTCTATAATTTTTCATTCTCAACATAGCTTTTAAGAATAATAAAGTGACAGACATCACCCCAGAGACTAAACATTTTTTTTCGGTTAATTGAACCTAGGTTGATAAAATATGTTATACTTCTCCTAACCTCAGAAATGCATGTTTAAACCTGTCATTCGAGCTCATGGTGTATAATATTATATGTTATATTATTAATTTATACATACAAACCACGTAGATCGAGATGTGTCACATGTTTACTAATGCATTTAGATGGCTTGCAATCAAGGACAGTTGCTGAGTTAGTGATACGTGGCAACAGATTGGATGACACTGTTCTTAATTAATCAAGCAGTTAGACGTTACTTAACAAAGGCTTGGTCTTTTTAAGAGTTGTAAACTTCTGTTATCAATGAAACTACGTTCAAACAAGAGAGGTCAATTTTAAGAAGAAATGCGGAAAGGTATTATTATATTTATACAGTGGTCATTCACACCCGACATTACCGTAAAAATGTGAGGTAAATCACCATGATTAGATTTAACCCTTAGTCTACCAATCCCAGTGCGGATTGGTAGACTAAGGCTCGGTTTTATAAAGATACGTTAGACCTTATGTCGGTTTGTTATGTCAAAAAATGTACTGAGTTACAGAAATTTGATCTGACATTTGGTCTAACGGATCTTTATAAAACCCGGCCTTAGGGAGTGGCAGGCGCCGGTAGCTGTCACCCCATAGAAACTTGTCAAACTTTCCATACAATCAGATTTTAACGAACACCGCTTACGATTACAGACGGTTTGGATTTTCTCTTGCGATGTTTAGGGAATCCTGATAAATTGGCAACCATGGATTACAGATAGTTATTTAGTCAACAGGTCGAGATTTTTAGGATTGTTCTTACTAAAAAATGCCATTTTATATAAAACTAACATATAAGCGCAAAAAAACACCTTTTATGTATGAATGAATGTCGCATTGATTAAATTGCCTGGTGAAAATTTTCTTAAAATTACTTTCTTTTACGACAGTACTGTATATATCATATAGAACACGATCAATGAATACGACATCTGAAACATTTAAAAAAATGCATTCAATTACTAGCAACTTGCTGTTATGAATATTGTTTTAACAAAATCTTTAAACCCGTCCTCTCCTGGCAAATAAAACAATAGCATTGTTATTTTATGTGCCCGGAGATATTCTGTCATCGGGAGATGACGGGTTACAGGTAGGTAGTTACTGGGAAGTCAAAGCTTACGTATTACAAATAGATTATTGATATAATGCCCTATAGACGGATTTCAGAGGCATCTCTAAGCAAGCAACGTCTGTTTGCCGACAAACAATACTGTTCCTAAACAATGGTGTGTGTATTTTGGCTAGGTATACAGACACCACTTCTATTAGATTAATATTCTGATGGTAAAATAGAACATGTAAGGCATTTTTTTATTGAATCGAATGTTCTATGTTAAGAGCCATTTTTTAAGTCAGTAGATACTAATTCGGCCATATAAATCGTTCACAAAATGATGTCTGTGCCGGTTTTCGCCACCTCTACGAGTTTCTTCTAATACTAGTAGCAGGATGGTATGTATGTCCGTGATTGTGTTCATAGGTACTTGTTAGTTTGCAAAGGACAAACGATACGCCCAACGTAAGCGCAACCATAATACTAGCTCGGCTGGTCTATGATGTTAATGGTTATGATAAATGACAGTATAGAACACTAGTTACATTCTCATGTCATTAGTAAGCCGTGGTATCCCGGCGAAAAAAAATAAACAATAGCATTCTTTTGTAATGAGCCCGGGGATCCCCGGCACCGGTAGACGACGGGTTAAAATAATAAATTTATGATTGACATATTTGGGTGCATGATTTAATTTCGCGCTCTACGCTCGGTGGTTTCTCTCTTGGCTAAGCGGGTCGTGGCCAGGTTTAGGCGTCCACCTCGGTTATAGAGGCAGACACGCTCTCCACGCGATCTTCCGACATCTCTTCCTGTTACTAACTAGAACCTAACTAATATTAAATAAATTTCTCATAAGCGACTAAACTCTTGCTAGCATATAAAAAAATCTCATACTTGCATTGCTAGCAGTCTATTCATAATCAACGGCATGTAACATGCTCCATTGTTGTAAACAGACTGTATCTTGTGAACCATTCTTGTGTCCCATTCTGATATGGTTTTAGTCTACGAGTTTCTGTGAGGGACCAAAAAGGGAAAGCTAAAAAAAAGTACATGGCTTGGAATCGAGAAATAAAACCAATATATTCGAGTCTGATAGAATTAGGCGACATTGCATCGCTTTACTTTACACTCTTTCCTAGTGGAAAGGGATCTCAGATTCTTCTTAATTTTATTTTGGCTCTTACATTGTAATATTATATTTTTAATTGGCTATTTTTTTATGGTGTCATTCGAACCAGTTTTTAGAGATGATCAAATGTTTGTATGGGGTCCAATTAAATTAGAGCAACACAAAATACGAAAACGGGAGGCAAGTACCGCAAGAGCACTGAAAACGCTCTATACTGATAGGCAGTGAAATGTGACGTCACAGTGTAATTGCGTCGTAACCCCGTTGAAAAACGAGTAACTTAATATTTTAGTCGTTTACGGACATAGCTGTCATACAATTTCTTTTACACACTCTCAGTACATATATGTATGTAGTCGAATGCCTTTTTGTAATCTATGAACCGAAGATAACTTTATTTTATTATATTCCATATATTTTTCCTCCATTTGTGTTCAGTTAAACGAACTCCTAATCATCAGCCCACGTTTCCCGTTGCTAACCAAAACTAGATGTGAACGAACCTTATTTAAATTAAACAGAAGACAATCACCAAGCCATTTTTAGAAACAGACGTGGCGCGTATTTACTCAAATATAATAAGCCTACATCCGCAACATTACGCATCTGGTGACCGGTCGAAAATTTGTCGGCGCAAACGACAAGGAGAGAAACAGTGTTAACCGGTTACCATACAAATGACTCAGATTTATTTATTTCACAATATCAATCTCATTTAAAACTACACATGGGCAATATTAAGGAATTTATATTGTGAGCGAGAGACAGTTTACTGAATGTATCATGGAATTTATAAAATTACCAGTTGTAAGGCACTTCCGTTCGTTATAATTATAAAATAATATAAGTATAATAGTATCGCACTCAGATGAGTGAAATAAAGACAAAATTGCGTTTTTCTGTAAAGACAATTTTTTTATTGGTAAACAGCAATGTACGCACGTAATTTCACTTTTACCACGTATAAACAAATTACTAAAGACAAAAAACAACATTTAAAGCCTTTATTCCAGGTATTGATAATTATTCTATAGGAAATAATATTTTAACACAATGATGACTCTAATATTTAACATAACCTCACATTTACAATGACACTGACAATGACACTTGTGAAGGTGTTGCTGTCAAACGTGATTCCACTTAAGCTCTGTGGATTAAGGCGGCAAATCCAAAATGATTAATAAAGGAAAGCGACAACACTACTGTAGTGTTTTTCTTTACATAAGTACAGTCCCGAACCAGGATTGTTGAGCTACTTGCCATTGTCCGTAATTTAGCCGTGTAATGAATAACCGATGTTACCCCACGTCGTGTCAGTACCGACTTGCACGACCGAATTACAAACTTTGTCAAATTGGCTGTGATACTAGAATACAAAGACATGATAGGGAGGCTGGATAAATATAATAGACCGTCCAACCTTAGACATTTATCAAATGAGCCAAACTTTAAAGTACCAAAAAAATGCAATGAATATGGCAGGAGGGTATGGAACGCTTATCTTCCTCATACACTTAACAGCCTTCCTAGGCAGGTCACTGAAGACATGGAAGTAAAACCTATAAGCATTAAAAATATCACTAAGAAAACACTCATCTATATAACGAAAATAAATAGTAAGTAAATAATAGCATACATTATAAATGTTAAAAAAGGCTGAGATACAATAACATTATATTATGAGCACCTTATTATTATCATTATAAGCATAATATTAACGCAACTCCTTAGTTAAGAAAAATCTTAAAACTTAAAGATTACTTTAACTAAGTTACTAAATTGTAAACTTGAATAATTTAAAAGAAAATAAACAGATTTTTTTTTTAAATGGCTCAACAATCCCTGTTCGCGATGGTGCAGTCATGATAAGCAAGTCCCAGTGCCCGACGGGCGACGCTGCTCCGTCAATTGACACCTTCAATTATTCATGTCAATAATGATAAGAATCAAGGTGTCAATTATTGAGATTAGGGTGGCTGGGACATTTACCTTATCCCTAATGAATGACTTAAAACTGTAGTAAGGATTTAATTCATTATTTTTTTAATACCACGTCGGTGGCAAACAAGCGTATGGCCCGCCTGATGGTAAGCCGTCACCGTAGCCTATGGACGCTTGCAACTCCTGGGGGGTCACATGCGCGTTTCCGACCCTTTAAAAAATAATTAATTATGTAACTCAAAATTAGACCTGCAATTGTATGTTTACTGACTGTAGTAATTTAAAAGTAGTTAGTTAGTAACATCTTGCTTTTCCTTGGACTTATGATATATAATGTAATTTATATTATGATATATTTATATATGACTTACAAAGTTTACTTTGGTTGGAATTGTTATTGATAATTATGTTTATATCCTAATTGTCAAAAAATATTGGACCCTTATTTTTTTTGTCAATCAAACAAAGAATGATGAAGACATAGCCCGTTAAATTTCATATGATCCCCTTTATTGCACATTTTTTAAAGAATAAAGTGCGATAACATTGACAGGTTTTTAGCGATGAACTGGCGAATGGATATTAAAAAGAAAAAGAGTCCAGTGTATAAAACTATCTTAGAATTGAATTAATTTATATTTTTTAATAAAAATATGTTGAATTTACAAACACATAAGATAAACCTCCTTTTTATAGACTATTGATAATTTATTCACCAGTTTAGAGAATAGGAATGAAGCAAGCATAGTTTTATACCTTTTTAGTATTCAAGAATCATACTCTTAATAGGTCTGATAAGTGACGAAATGCAAATATGAAGAAGAAAAAGAAATCAAGTTTAGGCGTGATATCAAAACAAATTGTAAGGGGTGCGGACTCGCAATGGCAGACAATATTGCCCTTAAGTACATCTGTGTACGTGCGTGGGATGAGACTTAACGAAATTACAGCAACCCCGGGACTCACGTTCATACTCATAATAATAAAAACTTTGAAAAGCATTCCCGCAATGAATGGACACTGTTGAAATTATACTTTTACGGAGAGATTTTTTGGGGAATCAAACAAAGGCATTCTTGTGGTTTGTTATTAAGGATTTATTTTATTGCTCAATAGAGCAAGAGCTGCGCAGTCTTTATATTAAAGAACTAACCGCGTGACGTGCATAAATTGATACATTCATAATTTTTGGCAAAAATCACACAAATTCCTTCATGTTATCTGTCATAAAGATCTTTTGTCTTAACGTTTTTAGCCCTATTTAGAAATCTACCGCTTACTAAATTTTAATGTCAATCAGTTTCCATAATTTGCAAGATTAGTTTTTAATTTTAATGTAACGCTATTTTTGGCTTGCTTTAATTATAACAATTAGTCAAACAGGCTTGGGTCAAGAAAGCATGCGAATCTTTGAATTTTAGAGGCAGGGCTGTGCGTCAGATGCTGTGCCATTCTTCGATCCAGCTTTGTTCCACTTCTGATATGCTGTAAAAAATTCATTATTTGCATCATATTTAGGCCGTTATGTGGTACTTAAGTCAAATGATCTAATTAATAATTACCGTGTAAAGTAAAAGAAAGAAGACCGATGAAATTTTTTGCAATCTTTTTAAATTAAATAGGTATCTCAAGCAATACGGGGAGCGGCTACATTTCCAGCTACAGACGAAAGAAAAATCACTCCAAAGATATTAATAATGTCAAACCCCAGTCGCTATCGATATCTTTATGCCAGTTAAGAATTCCAATTTCTACGATTTTTTTCTCTAGCTTTGATATTATTTATTTATATGCTCAATCTTTAATACATAATACTAAAACAAAACCTGTATATGCTTTTTGAATCCTGAACCATAAGTATAGTACGCTACTAACATTGAATTTTGAGAGTACCTATCGAAATTATGATTTCTATACGTCTGAACCATAAGTGATTTACATTTTCAAACTTCAAACATTTTGTTACCGTACCAAATGAACTAGTGGCTCTGTGAGCTGTAGACTTCGTGAGTGAGTTTTTTTATCATTTCCAAAATATGAAATTATAAAAAAGATCAATTATGAATATCGAACCTGCTAACAAAATTTCAGGAGAAGAGGTTGAAAAATGCGACGTGTAGAGGAGAACAAACCGAAATTCGGACGCAGAAACTTACAAAATCTTTGAAATAAAAATTGTTTGTAAAAATTTCCAAAAACTGACTAGACAAAAAAAATCTATATAATTACCGGACCTGCTCACAAAATTTCCGAGTATCGTTTGCGAAATGCGACCTGTAGAGGAGAACAAACCGTTGAACATTTTTTTTTTTAATTTCTAAAAACGGATTCGACAAAAAAAAAACTGTATATTCATGCAATTGTTTTTGGAAATTTCCAAAAGCTGTCTCGACCAAAACGACAATCGGTTGAGAATTGCGACCTGTAGACGAGAACAAACGGAAATCCGGGATCTGGACATACGAAAGTATTTTTGTCGAAGCTGAAGCAGAGACCTTCGTTTCAGTCGGTCAATAAATTAATCTCGATATTGAGACGATTGTAGTTGACTACTTTTATGAAATTTAATCATGCATGAGGCTCGTAGATACTATTAAACACGGTACGTTAAATATTCTCAAGTAGGCTGATCTTCAATCTTCCTTATGAAATTCCGAGTTTCTCAAGTGTGACATAGTCTAATCAAACTAACAACTTCTTCGCTAGAGCAATAATCTCAAATCCTCTACCATCATTAAATGGGATTTCTCGATATTAAGGAATATAAAACGCGTTTATAAGTGGAACGCACCAGCGACGAGCGCCCAAGGCAGCGTCTTATTAAAGTCACTTATTGAAGTGATAATGAAGACGCCTGCAGCCTGCCCGTTATAGCTGTAACATTGCCAACGCCTGCTTTTATAACAAGATATTCCACAATTCGCTTCATCCTTACAGCTAATTGAGGAATTTGTATTGTATAAAACGTAGTCCAACGAAAATACTCCCTCTAGCTCTGTTGAAAAGTAAAATTAATTTATTTTAACGAATGGGGAGGCTTGACTTAGCTTTGTTATTGTGTCTTCTGTTTTTGCACAAACAAGTACACATTGCTTAACTTGGCTTATTCGATTAAATAATACAAAAAACGTACGGTATAGTCAAAAACTCTTTTAAAATAATACAAAAAAACTTATTTATTATGGAGTACCTTATCCAGTTAATATTTTGAATTGAAGTTCATGTTTCCAACTTGCAAGAATGCAAGGCTAAATCCAATTCAAGAGTGACCAGCGGGGTAATCTCGCATTATTAATAATACTTCAAAATTGACAGTAATATCTATCTACCTAGTACATAAAGTTACGTGATTCGCCTGCCGGTTGCATCAGAAAGTCATGTGTACACTTCAGGGGATTATAAAGGATAATAAGGAAAAACCGTCCAAATGCGAGTTAGACTCGCGCACGAGTGTTCCGTACCATTATCTATAAAAACGGACATAAAATCACGTTTGTTGTATGGAAGCCCGCTTAAATATTTATTTTATTCTGTTTTTTTAGTATATTTTGTTATCGGAGTAACATAAATACATCATCTGTGAAAATTTTAACTAACTAATAAGATATAGCCTGGTGACAGGCTCACTTGGTTAAAGTAAGTCAGTCTAGGTCTTCCTCTTCCTCTCCTGCCTTAAATTTTGCCTCTAAAATGGTTAAGAAGAAGCTGTCGTGCCGTATCAGGTGTCCCATCCTGCCTCTTCTATTTCTAATTGTTTCCAGTAAACTTCTTTTCTCTCCTACCATACCCAAAACCTCTTCATTCGTCTTTCTTTCTGTCCAGCTGATCCTTTCCATCCTACGCCAACACCACATTTCGAAGGGCTCTAATCTTTCTCTGTCTCTTTGTGTCAGAGTCCACGTCTCACTCCCATACAGCGCAATGCTCCAGATGTATATTTTGATGAGGCGTTTTTTGGCTGTTTTTGATATACGAAATTTAGATTAGCTTGCTAAATTAGTATGGCACGTGTAGAAAAACTCTGAAAGACACCTTGTCAAGTGCTGAACATTTTAATTAATTCGCAGCATTATAATTAACATTTCATCATAGTTAATTAAAAGAGCGCTGAAGTGATTGAAATCCGTCTGAATTAAATAGGGAACCAAAATAAACCGTCATTTAAAGGCGAATTACCTATTAATTAGGGGTCGTTGAAACTGAAGTGGACCTATCTTTTAAATAAAATTAGAAACAGATTAAGATCCTTTTACAATTTCGCTTCAGGTGAGAAAAGTGAGACATTTCTACATTGTTTTGACGGCTTGTTGATATTGACAACCGTAAAACTCACAAGACCGCTATTATCACGAAATTTACAATTTCAGTAGTCAAATTTGACAGATTGATAGTGTAGCAGTGATATCACTTCAAAAAGGTCACTGTTACGTTAGTTTTTACAAAGGGTCACCAAGTCATAGAGTGCATTTGGCAATTTGCACTAAACAAAGTCGAATGATAAGGTGATAGAAAATCAAAAATTTGTTATTATATAACGATTCCCTCTCATCTATGACAGGAGGTTTATGCCCAGTAGTGGGATGTATAATATATATAGCTTGATAATATTGAATATTTGCCGATAAAAACGCGTTATCGTCAATCATTCAAAGTAAAAAAAATACTAAACAACCTGCTACATTATTTTAGCTTCTAATGATTCTGTATTTTTGTTGAATCTTATATCATGTATTTTTTTGTTATCCTAAATACCTACATTAATTATCCCATATATCGTGAGAACAACAATTCCAAAGCTTCAAGATTACACATGTAAAGTATTTTTTTAATCAATTATACAGCGACACTATAATATACTGCTTTGCTAAATTAGGTTAATGGTCTAAGTCGACAACGCCAGACCGCATTTAGTAGATCTTGTTTCTCCTTTCACGCGTAATAAACCGAAACATTTTATGGTTTTTGCTTATGACAACGAAGAAAATTACGACGGTTAAAACATTCTGGGATTATTCTTATTGGATTATTATTATTATTCCATTTCAAATTAAATTATATCAATGACGTTAGTTTTCTTGTATTTTCCTCATAAAAAAAATATGTACAAAATGAGAACTACAACTACTACTACTATTTATTTTATAACCCTTATTTAGTGTGAAACCAACTCACTGACTACGGGTGGGCTTAAAACCAGCTTAGCGCTTATAGCTTAGCTATAAATTGAACAATGTAAAATTTTGAGAAATAAACCTTTTTGTATTTGTATTTGTACTACAAACACCTATTTCAATTATTTTTGTTACAAAGTCGTGGGATGTATCCATACTGTCCAAAAATCACTTTGATCACAGTTTTCGAAACATCTTGTTGGTTAGCATTAAAATACAAGCTTTTTTATAATAACCAATAAGTCAACTTAAATATGTAGTTTAAATACGTGTCTAAATGAGTACATAATAATTTTACCAACTCTCATTGTTTCTCGTTGCATTAAAATTAAAACAATAGCGGCATAATACAACGCTTGCAGTATGAAGAGCTCACAATTATTAAAAAATGGCCCAAATGTTCTAGACACATTTATGAATAAATTGTACCCCTATAAACTTAAAGCAGTTTTCGTCATATTTTGGTGAAAGATACGTTGCGTTCTGAAAATCTTTTTAATAAGCTTGAAGTTTTGGTATCTCGTTATTTTAACAATATAATTAAGCATTTGCCAGAGACAGCTAGAAAAGTATTGTTACTTGTTTCTTTGAGTAAATTTTGTTAAAGAAACAATTTAATTAAATAGTTTTTGAAGAAGACGCAGTTGGTTAAAATGACAATGAATATACGAGTTATTCCCTATTCGTCCCGGTACCGCCGCATATCGAGTAGAGTCAGTCCGACCCAGGTCGGGCCTAGCTGAGTTTCTTGCTGGACTCTTCTCAGCTAAGCTAGGTTTAGGGAACCAGCGACCAAACTCCCAGTAGCTCGATTCCACTCCTCAGATTTGGTTGAATCCGCTCAACCAATCTCACTGGAGCGCAAACTCTTAGCGCCCGCGTGGTCGTTTCGGAGGTTTTCCCCTGGTTTTTCCCCAGGCCACTCTCCAGCCGCGCACTCCTATCGCTTTATTGGGCCCGGCCTATAAAGCCACAGTCAGGTTCAAAAAAAAAGAGTTATTGTCATCATTCTCCTAGCGTTTTCCAGGTGGTATCCTAAAGGAATCCGGGCCTACTTTGGCACCTAATTATGAAATATTAAATATTTATTTACCATGCATACATTATGCGAATACTTTTTACTTTATGGCGTTATTGTGTGTAAGGGAAAGAACAGTACCGACGTCATCCGTTGGTCCAAAACTAGGCACAGCCTGTCTTTTGGGCACCAGGGGTACAGATTTAACAATTTCTTAGAGTTAACAAAAATTAAGTTTAATTTAATGTATATGACTATGTAATTTATGTGTTCGTGAGTGTATGGCTAGGTACGTTTATGTTTTGATGATGTCCTCTGTTTGTTCATATGTCTTTGGAAGGACCCATTTTTTAACTTTGCTTTTTAGGATTGCCCAAGAGAAAATTACCATCTGAAGCAGGCACTTATTTTACGAAAAGCATTTATCCAAACTCAGAGTGTCCTGTACTAATCGTGTACCTAATTCCAATTTAATTTAATTGTGTTGTTCTTTTTGTCCAATCCGCGTTTAATCTAAACTTCATTATACGGAATGGAAAGGTCATTAAACCTTATTTTACCACTTTACTTGACTTAAATGCTTAGGTGTGTAAGTTTACTCTTTGTTGCAGTATGGTTTGGGGACTTTACCTTGAAAAAAAAATTGCTGATATATGCAAGTGAGGAAGCCTCACGATGTTTGTCTTCATCAAAAACCTAAAAGTCAATATCAAATGATATTACCTACCTTCATAAGTTTGAAAAAATTCATTGGCATGAACCGGATTTCACAAATAGGTTCAGGGGGTCGATGATATACTCTTAAACTGATTTGAGGGCTTCACGAATTTTTTATAAGTATATCGAAATCTTATTAGCTCCCACCCTTGTCATGATTATAAACCACGAAGTTACGGCTATTTTTGTGCTATCAAATATTTACGACCCGGGCTGTAAGTCGTATAATAAGTATTTATAAAAGGAAATATCGAAAAAAACTCATAGTTTGTTCATAAGCTGCTTTTCTGTCTTCTAAAACACCTTTTGCGGCTTTTCCGTGTAATGTGCTTTAGCGAACAATGAACGCAAAGTTGAAACTTTCGTTGATATTTGCGTTCATATATTGAAGATAAAGGCATTATTTATGCGAAGATAAACCGCGCGGCAGCTTTTCTTCTGTTCTGTCCTAAAATTAATATAATAGAGTATTTTTTACAAACGTACTATATTTAGTCAATTTGAAATGTAAGGTACGTATAAACGTATTTAGAATCGTTGCCGGCTCTGTTATTTTTCCACTTGTAACTATTTTATTACTGCAATATTTATGCGAAATATATGAAAGTGTGTAATCTTTTATTCTAAATTATTTATAATCGTGATAGTATAAACAACATTATTACCCCCAGTATTTTATAGTAGAATACCTGCGGTAAATTTGTGAAAGTGGGCAATTTAGTTATTTTCGATTTTCCAATACCCATGATAACATTGTAGCTATCGTTTGTTTGCCGTTATCCCAAGAGATGAATAAAAACAAACAATTTGACCTAACAGAATAATATCAACCTAAAATATTGAAATTTAGCCCTCCCGAGCTTAGCCGCCTCGAGACCTGCTTTTTTCCTTATTGTGGGAACTTTTTTATTCTTTATTATTAGGTCAACCATATAATAAATTGTCTGTAAAATGTGAAAATTAATAATCTGCCATGGTTTTTAAAAAGGCAGTCTTCTGAGAACTCTGACTTTAATGAAGACCGCATTATAGAAAATTAAGGTAGAAATTGGTCAATGTCAAAAAAAGCAGGCAAGCGCGAGTCTAACTCGCGCGCCGCGTATTCCGTACAAATAGAGTTTATAAAGGTATTTGAGTATTTTTTTAAATATACCTAGTCACATGTAATGTTTTAAAATTTCTTGCTTGGTAAATGGGATTGTCGACAATTCGTTTTTTTCATTCATAAAAAAAATAATCACTTGATAAAATAGACGCTTTTATAAATGTAGTTCAATATTTTTCATGTAATACCATACCTGACCTAGTTGTAAGAGTTTTAGTTTTTTAACCTTTGGTTACTACTCTTTATGGCTAAAGCTTGACAGCTAATGTCATCATTATTTAATACAAATGGGTTTCTGTAACTTTAGTTACATTATTATGTGTAGCATCTGATATATAAGACACCAAAAATCTGTAACAAAATCTAGTTCTCCATATTCTGTTGGTGTCATGGACTGTGTAATAGACTTTGCGATCTTATTAATCTTCCAGACTTCATTTCTCTACTTATATAATAGTTACTACATTTGTAATAACAAGGGAAGACAAAGTTAAATTAGTACGAAACGTATATTGGAATATACTACTGGTGTAAACATTATACCTACCTACAAGAAGGTACTTTCGCCAGTATAATGAGAATAGATAAATGTTGTTAATTAATATGTTACAAAGAAATTTGTTACCTATGCTGAGTTTTTATCGTAATAAAACCCTTTTATAATCGTAATATGTGTTTTCAATTACGGATAACTACTTGAAAAAGGTTTTTTGTAAGAATTATCCACTAAGAACGTGGAGAATAATAATATTTATATAATATGACTCAAATAAATGTATATCCGAGTTATCTTAACCCGATTTTTTTTATTCTCTCATCTTTACTTTTGGAATATATATATATATATATGCTGGCCAAGAGCAAACTCATTCTAAATAAATAAACATAAGACGATGATTTTTAATCGGTGATCAGGAACCAATATATATAAATAAATAAATAATAATAAATAAATAAATATTAGAGGACAATCTTACACAAATCGAACTAGCCCCACAGTAAGCTCAAGAAGGCTTGTGTTATGGGTACTAGACGACGATATATTTAATAGATATATATATACTTAAATACATAGAAAACATCCAAGACTCAGAAACAAATATTCATGCTCATCACACAAATATTTGCCCTGACCGGGATTCGAACCCAGGACCGTCAGCTTCACAGGCAGGTGCACTACCCACTAGGCTAAACCGGTCGTCATATATAATTCAGTAATCTATGGCAATCACAATCAGCTATCTAGTTACCAAAAATAAGTTTTTTGTGTTATTGAAATGTTTCGTCTGGAATTAGCCTTCTATTAAACATAATGATCACCCTACCCGTAGCTTAGAATAATTGTAATCAATGAACCTTAAACCTTCTTGAATGGTTCCTTTCTTAAACCAACCTAAAAATCCTTATGCCAAATAATTAAATTATGAGCAATAAGTTGTCAATTGTCACATGTATGACAAGTAAATTCAAGAGTTTTTTGACGTCAAGAGCTATCAAATTACCCGCCTCGGCACAGAAAGATGACATGACACACACTTAAGGAAATGTAGGATGACCATACATTTAGTGGATATTAGTATTAACATTATTAAGTAGGCTGTGTAAATAGGCAATTTTGTACCAAGCGGGCGGTGTTGCGGAAATAATTTGATTGAGACGAGATAGGTAAATATTAATTTAGGGCTTGGAAACTACTAACTACCTTTGATTTTTTTAGTAGCAGATTCCGTGGTATCTCTGTTGCAGTAGCTTGGTGGCCAATATCCGCTGATGTTACGGGCAGGCAAATATTACGGGCGATTGATATTTGCGTAGCGAGCGTATAACAATAAGGCGAAGGCGGTAGAACAATAAGCGGAAATAATAAGATTAATTTAGCGGAATATGTTATATAGATTATTAGCGTCGACAGCGGTGGACGAGCCACTTTTTCTCGACTAACTTATGACTTGTTTCATGTTATTTATTTCATAGGCTTTATGGTCATAGAAGAAGCAGCCGCCAAAGCGAATTTTCGTTATACGGATGCGTAACCAATTATCATTAAATTTAATTAACTACGCAGCGATATTATAAATGCATGAGACCTCACCCATTCGAATCAACTTTTATTATTTATTAGCCCAGTAATTCAATATTAAATATGTCGTTAGTATTTTTTTCTCGTTAATGTACTTATTTATATTCACAATATTTATTAGTATTTATTGTACAACAAAGAATTCTACTTGTAGGCAAAAACCTCCCTAGTCTTATTTCAGGTCCTTTTACCACAAGATTTATACGGAATCCTCAAAGATAAAATAACGTGCAAAAACGCTCTAAAAAACATTATATCACGGGAGAGGACGGCAGCGAGCCGTTACTGTGATTACGGTGTTATCGATACCAATACAGCTATTCGACTAGTAAGTTAATTAAAATTAGTTAAGTACCTTAAATAATAAGAAATGCTGTGAGTTAGGCAATGACGACCGGTTTAGCCTAGTGGGTAGTGCACCTGCCTGTGAAGCTGACGGTCCTGGGTTCGAATCCCGGTCAGGGCAAATATTTGTGTGATGAGCGTGAATATTTGTTTCTGAGTCTTGGATGTTTTCTAAGTATTTAAGTATTTATATCTATTAAATATATCGTCGTTTAGTACCCATAACACAAGCCTTCTTGAGCTTACTGTGGGGCTAGTTCGATTTGTGTAAGATTGTCCTCTAATATTTATTTATTTATTTATTTATTAATGCATTCGCGGCACGTATAAACCCCTAAACAGGTATTTTGTAATGCGTCTTACCCTTAGAACCACTGTACTACTTTTTTTAATATGAATAAAATTAAAAAAAATGCAAGTCTTGGCCATGTAGAAGGGCGAATTTACTTTACTTGGTTATTCATATTTTTCTACTCCTGATCACCGATTATAAATTATTATCATCATATATATCTCGATATGTAAATATAACAATTAAAACAAGTTTCATTATTTTTATCTAATATTTTACAAAATTTACAAAATGTCATGCATACAAGAAAGTAGGTACATTTTTAATTATTTATTAGTCATTTCCTCACACCCAGTGGGGGCACACAACAATCACAATACTAATTCTAGATTGAAGTAAATTAAAACATAACCTACTTGACTATTTTTCCCAACTAAATTTACAATTAAGGTATTCAATTACAAAGCGATATTATTAGAGAGAAAAAACATTTTTACCCTTAAAAAAAAAGTATAATATCCTGTGAACACAGAAAGGATATACCCAAATATGAAGCCAGTAGCGAATGTTATCAATCTGTTTATTCTGAGCTTAGCCTGACAGTTCTATTCATATGGCGTCATAAGTCATGCTAGCTGACGTGAAGGATCTAAGGATCACGCCACGAAGGAAAACTTCCTGAGTAACAAACGAAAGTATTATCCACAAAAATCTGATGTAAAAAATGCTTTAATAAGCTTGCAAAACTCAAGCAGTAATGCTCGCATTAGTGCAACGATGCCGTAAATCGCAAATTAAAAACGAATTATTCAAACAGTAGTGTTCCTTTTTCTTCTCTAAACATTTGCACAATGCCTGCACTCGAGGGAAACTTTCCTCGACGTTATTTGGTCCCGTTCTGAAGGCGTCCGCTGTTTATGAAGGAAATACAGACCGTACTTCCATTCGGCACTGCAAAGACTCACACGCTCAGTCCAATTTTATTCTTCTGGAAAAGTTTTAAGGTTAACTTTACCAAGGAAAACCAACTTTGAGGCTGCATAAAGGTTTTATGCTAACGCTTTCAAGTGACGCAATACACACTCGTTTTGTTAATAATACAAGTTCATATTCATGTTATTATTTGTGAACTAGAATGTGAGCTTATTAAAAATATTTCTTTATTTCAAACTTTTACCTCTTTCATGTTATTAAAATCATTCTTAAGTATATGCGCATTTTTCGTATGTTTGCGTGTGTTTTCTTTACTCAATTAATAAGTACATACCCATACTCATTTATTTATAATATTACAAATATTACATGTCCATTTATTATTACATTGAATTGAATAGAATTGCAATCGATTATTATTATTGAATATAACATGATTATTATTTACAATTAGGGTTATTATGTTCTTATTTTAATGTCATAAAATTCTCTTAAATTATAAAATGTTTGGCCAATTAGCCATTTATTTAATTTATTTTTAAACTGTTAGGAAAACAACCCTTATTTACTGAATATTAAAAAAGTAGTCTAAGTAGGTAATAACTTATGCAGTAACGAAACGCCGGGCACGATTAGTATATAATCAACTGTCAAAAGCCACCAAATGATTTAAATATATGTAGGTAAGCTTTATCCCTACAATCAGAATATAGAACATACATTAACTTTAAATTATCAATTGCTTGTCATTAGGTATGTGCTTTTCCTTTGTTCTCACATACAACCACGTCTGCGCATATATTTTTGGACAAGATAAGTTTGTTAACTAGTATTTTGGAAATACGACAATAGTAAACTTTTTATCAAGATTTGCGTAACACCATCTAATACCACCTGCACTAACAAAAATATTTTTATGATGTATATACTCGTGATATAATATTAGTCCTAATTGTTGGTTTCGACGACGGCGACCCTTACAACTTTCTTTGAGGAGCATGGATATGGCTCACTAAAAACCGAATTTGAATTTTAATCCGTTACACACTGCGGAATAAATGTATGAAAAACTAAAATCTGTTCATTACCTGACAAAGAAAGCATGAAATTCGTCGTAGCTTTTGTACTTTGCACACAAACAGTTGCTTATTAATATTTGTATTTCAATTTAATTTAATTTTATTTAGTTTCTTTTAAATTTCTTCGTCGTTGGAATTTGCGTCACAGACATTTTTACGGCATATTCAATTTCCTATTTTCCGCGGAAGCTTCTACTTATCAGAAACCCTACCTGTTCTATGGTTATTCTTAACAATGGCGCATAATGGAAGCTTATAAGTATAGTCAC
Organism: Epiblema foenella; assembly: GCA_963556455.1. Taxonomy (NCBI): domain Eukaryota; kingdom Metazoa; phylum Arthropoda; class Insecta; order Lepidoptera; family Tortricidae; genus Epiblema; species Epiblema foenella. Next base: position 6,436,618 of record OY747113.1, on the reverse strand, counting down.
CCAAGAAAGTTGTCTACCACTCTTGAACCTTAATGTACAGGTAATAGATGAAAAGTGGTAGACGACTTTTGTGGCATACTGTACCAGCCGAATGACATTATACTTGAGCTGAGAGTAGTGTACTTAATCTAATTATTTACAGCGAATTAAAGGTAATTCCTGTTACCACTTAGCGTAAGAGGGTTTTCCGTATATTTCGCTACTGACAAGACTACATTGAAATAGTATGTAGTCTTAACAGTGAAATATGAGGCTCACTTACGTTAAATATATGTCGGAGATACATTACATAGCGGCCTGTTTAGCAGATCAACGCTACGAGATCTAGATTTCAGAAAACGAAGTTTAATGTTGGAAGCGCCAAGCGGTGATAGCTTGGGAGTGGTCTGCGTTTGGTCCGTGCGGGTACTTGCTAAAACATGCATTGACAACTACCCGTTTCTAAACTAACTAGAAGTACGTTGACAGTATAAAAGGCTCTGGCCCCTTGCCTGAAGAGGATTATTATTTCTGACTTTGTGGCGCACGGACGTAAACGGAGAATGCTCCGCGATTCTGACTGTACTGAAATTGACTGAAGGCTTATTCTGAAGGTTTATAAGTCGTGATCAGTTAGCTTGGTTCATAATCACTGTTTTTTTCGACTGTTAAACGATAAGTGTCTATGTAAAGTTGTAACCGATCCAGTGCTCACTTTGAAATAAACAACACATTTTAATCAACCCTATTAGTGACGTTTTATTCCTTATTTCCGTGCGTCAGTGTAAATATCTAGTTACGAAGTAGTGATGATGAAATGTGCTCGATGCCATCCCTACCTACCACTGGTCTATTGCATACACCGCTCGACCAACCACCAATGTATTACCCATCGAGCTGCCCTCGTCGATATATATATTTTATTTTCTTAAATGTTATGTTTGTAAAAAATATTTCTTAACAGGAATAGGAAGAGGATGGAAGAACGGCTCGGCTCCCCCATTAAGGACAACAAATCCTGAATTGTGTAGATAAGGACTCATATCTAACCGCACCCGACGATACGTCAAAGGACACTCTCAAGCATCTCCAAATACTTACATTTGAAGTTCACCTGAAATTATCTGCACACCTCTACTACAAGCACTCGTTCCGGACGAACTCCACCGCAACGAAGATATTGCAGGTTCTCTAAGGGTTGACTAGACTTCTATCTTAGACCCGCGAAAGGAAATATAAAGGACTTATGCATTTTTTTAATGAATGAATGAATAAATGAATGAATGTTTTATTCACAAGAACATACAGTATATAACAGGTGTTATATAATAATATATTAACATTGCAGTTCCAGTCCAGTACATTCAGCCATTTCCGTCATGTGAAAATTATGATTAAGAAGAATAAGAAGGTTCTTAACTAAGAATTATATCAGGTGGGTAATAACGCAAATCCATCCATGTTATAACAAATTCATGCATAAAAAGTCGTATTAAAATAATTGATATTAACAAAATAGAATTTAAGATAAAAGTCAGTCAGGATAAATAAAAGAATAAATTATGTTTAGTTTTTATAACAAATGTCAAAATGTGTGTCCCAAAAATTCATTTACATTGCAAAAACAGTTATCGCATAAAATCTTAGGTATATATATATATATATATTTTTATTGAAAGCCAGTCTTCAACGCCGGGAGGATGTACGCTCGGGCATCGGACAGGAGCGGGGCGCGGGTGAGAGCAAATGATCGGGCAGCGGCGCTCGCGCACCGCCAGACGAGGAGCCACACATCAGCGTTACTCCCAGTAGCTCGATTCCACTCACACCTCAGATTCGGTTGAAACCACTCAACCAATCTCACTGAAGCGCAAACTCTTAGAGTATTCCAGTGTTCCAAACCACACGCGTGGTCGTGCCGGAGGTTTTCCCCTGGATTTTCCCCAGGCTACTCTCCAACCGCGCACTCCTATCGCTTTATTGGGCCTGGCCTATAAAGCCACAGTCAGGTTCAAAAAAAAAAAACATCAGCGTCAAGCGCTAGTCGCGCGGAATTAATTTTCTCAATAATTTAAATCTCGTGTTAGTTTCAAAAAAATATTATTTGAACAAAACTACATTTCTTATTGTCCGCCTGGGCAGCATAAGTCCTTACCTGATAATGAAATGAAATGAAATTCATTCCTTAATTTAGGCATATTACATACGCTTATGAATGTCATAAAACTAGAAAACCTATTGTTTGCTGATAAATAGCCATTACACTTGAACTCACGATATAAAACTTTACAATTTATGATTTAAGATGGTTTTAACTTGAAAAATCGTAACTTGGAAACAGGAAAAATAATTAACTACAGTTTTATATGTACCGGCAAGCAACAGTTTTGGAACAGTAATAAATCAGAATGAAATTAGTTTTCAATGACAGAAAACTCATCCGTAGAGGATTCATTGCTTTCCGATTACCAATAGTTCGTGAAGCGAACTTGTTGAGTTATGGTACTTGGTGAGTTTTGAAGTTGAGAAGCTCATAGCAGGTGCGCAAACAAATGGATTGGCTTGGATTGCAATTATGACTAGTAAAGTTAGATTTCAATCATTTTATTATGTACCTATAGATAAGTATTGTAAAGACCTGTAACATTTTTAAAAAAATTGCAAAATCAAAAATCAAAATCAAAACATTTATTCTGCAAATAGGCCTCAAGGGCACTTTTACAAGTCAAAATCTATCTAGGTACATCAAATAAAAATAATACAATAATCAAAGTATCATTAATTGAATGTAGTGTTACATGTCAAAAATAAGTCTAAGAAACTAATAACAATCTCAAGCTAAGCGTCAAGATAAAAGGTAATAAAGTAGGTACACTAATCATAATAAAATATTTTGAGCTATATCTATAACACGTCAACATGAAAATAATAAAATCTAATAAATAAATATCCTCAGAGATGTATAAGGTCTCTGAGCGTCAATCTAAAAATAAAATCAAATGAGAACAGAGCGAAGTCTCTCATCATGTCAATTCCACTGAACACTAGTACGAAGGAAGTTACTAGTCCTTGCAAACATGAACATGCAATTTTACCAGTTACGAGTTACAAGTATAATATATGATGACACTTGGAAAAGTGATTAGGATATTTAACTAAAAATAAATAAGCGTAAATTAATAAGTATTTAGGCCCAAAATCCGTAGCTACTCACTTGACTTTGGTAACTAGAGCTACCAACATTCCACATTCCTGTGCAAGTTCTACTTGTACAGTCGAAGTAACTGAATGTTTGTCAGTTTTGGGCTCTATTGCAACAGAAATAGCGTCCAAATTGATATTTTCGTTGACGGTATAATTGAAGGTTGTGTTCTGAATTGTTTAACATGATGCTCGCGGTTACCTTTCTTACGTTTACTATCAGGTAGGCCGTACGCTTTCTTGTCACCAACGTGGTTCAAAAAAAATTAAACTTTAATCTGTTTATTTCTCTTAATTAACCTAATTACAAATGGCTTAACAAGGCCTTAATCTTTATATTAAAGATTTTGAGTGGCCTCGGTGAGAGACAGAATGAGCTCACGCATTTTTAATTCAGAATATTATGATTATGATTACTAACATTTCCTAAGTATAAAAGTAGGTACAATAGATATTCTCTTAAAAACCTATGTATAATTATGTATATCATTATGTATGGCCTAAGTATATAAAACCGGCTAAGTGCGAGTTGGATCTATAAAAATATATTTATTTTATTCTGTTTTTAGTATTTGTTGCTTTAGCGGCAACAGACACATACATCATCTGTGAAAATCTCAACTGTCTAACGATCACGGTTACAGACACAGACGGATGGACAGCGGAGCCTTAGTAATAAGGTCCCGCTTTACCCTTTGGGTACGGAACCCTAAAAAGATAAAGTACGTGACTAACACTAGATTACTAGTAACTCATACTAATATCAAAGTATGCAAGTGCTAAGTAGCCATCATCATCGTCGTCGTCATCATCAGCCTAATGTTAGCTTTTTATATTTACTATAGAGCTCATTTTTATGTAACCAACTAATTATAATATTCATTCATATATACCAACATGACTAAACTTAATTTTTAATTACAAATCTGTAATCTAGTAGAGAAATGTCAATAAAGTTGAAACCAGCCAAAACCACGTCATTTGGCGCGCTTTTGATACTTTATGTGCTCTAATCTGTGGAAGTAATCGGAGTTGTCTGTCATACTCTTTAAAACTTGTTTTGTATCTTGGTATCGCCTAATACTGTAATAAAAGTGAGAAAGTGAAGCCTGTGTTTGAAATATCATCAACTGTAGATCCCAAAGCGTTGGCTCGAACGGTGAGCCAACACTACATTTACCACAGCTGGGCACAGACTTCTTATGGAGGCCAGTACCTAAAGTACTTGCTCAACTAATAATTAAACGATAGGTCTTGCAATTTATGTGTTAGTGTTTCATGACTCATTGCAGAAAATTGCAATTATAACGAAATGCTTCTACGTTAGTTAATTTCCGAGAATGAAATCGTGATATTTCTTAGTTAACTCACTGAAACACTTTACTGACTTCACAATTAGTTGAAGCCGTAACATTAAATTAGTATCTTGTTCATACTAGCGGTCTTTCACTTTATTGTTTTTCGTACTGCAACTGCATTAGTAATATTTATAATGCGTCTCTTAATTCTTCAATAAATAACGATGCACCCCATTCCTTTGCATTTTGGAATGCCTTGATTTTTGGTACCTATTTAAAAAAATGTCCTTTGTAGTAGTGTTTTTTCTTATTATATTTATATACTAGCTTTTTCCCGCGACTTCGTTCGCGTGAACTTCTACTGACTATTCCTTGCCCTTGGTAAATGCCGGTTAGGTTATAAACTACTTAATTTTGAGTCACTCAAACTCCAACGTTTTTACGTCTTAAAGTTACAACCTTACAAAGTTTCTAATTTATATAAGTAACTATATTAGCAAGTGAAATGGGCCGGAATCTTATCTATGAAAGGAAGCATGTTTCCTGAAGAAAATGTAATAGGCGGATAATGAAACAAAATGGGTATGATTTATCAATATCTATATATAGGTACGTAAGTATGTATGTTGGTAATAGGTTAAATACATATTTCATTCCAGGCCGGAGAACGCCGAATACTGCTGTACTCTGACACATGAAGGGACAGGTTATAGGATCCCACATGTCTGGATACTCTTGCGCCGTCCCGTCTTTCAGGGACTTCGATTAAGGCTGCTGGGGCTGCCGCTAACAGCAGGAAACCTCAAGCGGCGTAAATATGCAGCCATTGTTATTGGCTGCATATCAAAAACAAATGTCCAAACCACTCATATTATAACTAGGTACCGCCTACTAATTCAACCTAGTCTAATATTTAATGATAAAAGAATGAGAAATTGTAAAAAGTTTCTTACTGAAAACGAAAAAGGAACGCAAACAATTCCAATCTCAGGATCAGTCGTAAAACACAGCGGTAAATAGCACGTCAGGCTACAACGCTTTGACCTCAAACTAGAATTACTTACATAAAATCAAGAAACACCCACGGATTTCTGTACCCTTGGAAGAAAAGAAAATTTACCTATAGGTTTCATAGCTTGCTGAGCCGTTTGGATTGCAAGAGTATACTTCCGATAGTAACATTTGTACCTGAGAATAAAAGGTAAAAACCGGAAAAAAGTGTGTAAGGCCACGCGTATATAGGGTTCCTTTGTTTGTGTAATGGTCAACTAACAACATTAACAAAGTAATTAATGGAAATGGTACGAAAGTTTGCTTTACCAAATACAAGGCTATAATATTACTAGTTAATTAGTAATTTCTACGTAGCTGTAAAAATGAACAGTAGCCACCTTTAGCTGGCAAGAGTGGAGCGGGATCCTTGACCATATCTATATTATCACTTTGGTGACAATATATGTATGTATGTATGTAAAATTATTTATTGTACATAGTAAAACATAACATAAATTACAAGAACAGTTAGTATATGTACAAAGGCGAACTTATCCCTGTAAGGGATTTCTTCCAGCTAACCTTTGAGCAATTGAGTGGAGATTAAGATTAATAGGCAAACCGAGAAACATGTACAATTCGAACACAAAATTATCTTAATAACATCACAATAATATATAGATATAAATATAGACGAAAAAAATATATATATATATATATATGAATATATAAATACCGAATATAAGTATATATAAATAGATACGCACATATATGTAATAAGTAAATGTCAAAATAAAATAAAATATCCAGTCATATATTACTCACTTTAGTGATAATATAGGTATTGGTTTGCACGAAAAAAAAAATACAACTTCATATATGTGTTGGGAGGTGGTGGTGATTGATTGATACCGCGGACGGACTGCCGGACATGGCAAGATTGAAAGCGTTCCTTATTTAACTACGGAAAACTCACAAATAGGAACTTTATTAACCAATCCCCACCGGAATTAGTCATCCGTTTAAAATCCAATTAATGTATTTTTAATTATTATATGTTATACGGATATGGGTATCCTTTGCTTTAAGTATAAATCTCTGCCAGCAAGTCTGGTATATAACTTCTAATTTAATCTAGTTTATTTGAAAACGGTTATTCATTAATTTATTGAAGAAAAAGTCAATCAGAAATAGCTTACAGCATTTGTTGAAATCTTATAACTAACCGTCACATTCCTATGGGTATGTTTGACACCTCGCTATTGCAATATTTACTTACACAGTTATAACCTCACATAATATACCCTTAATTAAAAAGGGCATACTAAAGCAATATTATTTAACTTAGCACATTCCCTGCTCCAGCTGAAGCTTCAGGTCAGGAATCGTTGTTTTTCGGAGTTGCATTACGCTTTTACCTTATTTATAATAGAGCTTATTTTACTACGAATTTCTCCTCAGTAAATGATGTTCTAGGAATGGAGGCGCTTATCTAGCCAGATGGCACGGAGACTTGGAATATGAATCAAAAACAGATACCGTGTTCCTGTACAAACGCGAACAACATAGCATATTTTTTAATTCGCTAAATAAAAATTACTAATAAATAGTCTTCTACAAAAGCTACTAGACCAACAAAACTAAACAATTAATTGAGAAAATACACGCCACAAATAGTTTACCTACTAGTTTTAACTTCACTCCTTAATTTATTATTTCTAATTTTCCAAAGAAACTTTTATTATATACAATTACGTTATGGTCAAGAATCATGAAAACACTTAAAATTATGAATGCATAAACAAAACACAATAAACTGTTTTTGTTTTTAATTTAATCAGAGTCTGGCGATAGCTAAAATAGCTAAAAATACCGGCCAAGTGCGTGTCGGGCCACGCACAGTGTAGGGTTCCGTAGTTGCCCGCCCATCACGTCACCGGTCATATGCGGAATTACGGACCCGTAGAAGGGTTTTTACTGATCTTAGTACTGATGATGTACTTTTTTGAGATGTTCTGTTGTATACATATTTTTGCCCTTTACGGTAATGTCTACTTAGCTGTGATAGTTTTCCTTTTAAATTCATCGTATATACTACTATCATGATTTTTTTCACATGCCTAGTAGCCGCCCAGCTGGCAGGGGGGGGGGGGGATACTTGACCATAGCAAAAATTATCACTTCAAAGCTTAATATCACGCCAACCGATTCTTGAATCATGATATGTATACTCATGCCAAATTACAACTTTCTAGTACTAACGATTACTGAGAAAAGAAGAACGGACGGACGGATATGGCGAAACTATAAGGGTCCCTAAAAAGGATCAAATTCTCAACCAAATAGCGAAAAAAGTAACTCAAAGGAATAAATAATTATATAATTACAAGTTTTAAGTGGGGCATGTTATATAATTACAAGTCTTCAAAGTTTTAAGTGGGGGCATGTTCTGTCCTTTTTTCTGAAAACGCACCTCTGTACTGAACGATCTTCATTTATTATGGCGCTTTAGGTCAGTGACGTCACTGATTTGTACTGCTTTATCACTATTATTAACGTACTAACGGTTGTAACTTCGTTATTTTATGACATATTTTAATGGGATTTTCACCATTTATTACAGTTTTATGTCTTCTTTCTTTTGGAAAATAATTATGATAGTAATAAATTTTGAGTCGACATCCCTATTAAAGAGATTTCATTGCTACCCTAAACTATCTATAAACTATCTATTAACTATCTCAAGATGCCACAGTACAAGATCTTAAGGTGTGCCCTGAGTTCATGATTCAAAGTCGGATGATAATTAGCTAATTTTCCAACTAAAACTAACAGAACAGCATTCATTTTCCCTCTCTTCTACTTCATAGCTTCCTCGAACTAAGAACTTCATAAAAAGGTCGTATTCAGTCGCCTTGTCTAAAGAAATGGCCTCGAAAGGCACGAAACGATCGGGTTGCGTCGTAAATACTCACTGGAATCGCTTCCAACGTTATTAATGATAATTTCTGTTTATATCCAATAGTTCCCGGAGAACAAAGCGATATGAACACAATATACGGTATCCTCAGAGTCACAGTTTATTATTTATTTTCCCATATAAGTATACAGAGATACACTTGTCCGTCAGTAGGTACAACGTTTTTTAACATTAATGCTTACAATTTATTAAAGCTAATCAATCATATAACATCCTTTTCTGCTAAATGATTTGAGACTTTATAGTAGCAGTTCTGAATGTGCCCGTTCTTTAATAACCTTTTTAAATTTGACGTATAATATTCAGTATCTACTGTATCAATATATAAATAGCTCAAAACAGTAAAACAAATCAGTACATACGTACAATTTGACGCACTGACATAAAACCGACTCGCTAAAGTAAATTTAGCGGACTAAGCAGTGAACTGAGGAGTTAACATCATCGCTTATGTCGAACATATAGCATTCGTCCCTCTCACACTAACATACTTAATAGCAAGGGACAAATGCTATATCTATATCTCCGATATACAAGCGATTATCTTAGCCTTACTGTTAAATAAGTTTTCGATAACTGAAGCGTAATAGTCTAAAATGGTCCTCAGAGAGTGTACAGCTAGAGTTTACATACTGCTTCAGCTGATATATTTACTGTGACATAGTGAAACGGCCTCGAATGTATTGACAGCTGGGAGATGCTTTAACCGCGGCTATTATAGCGTCAATAGATGCTATCAGGCGATAAAAATGCTCTCTATGAAATGAGACGCTCAACGACATAGAATAAGTAACTACTGTGGGGTTTTCTCTACATACTATTATTATTATACGAGTAATGTGTAGTTAAGGAATATCAAATGTTACCTTTATAATTGTTTCAGCGTCGGCTTGATTAATTGCACCCATATCAGAACCCTACATGGCGACCCCACCAGGATTCAACCATGTAGTCTTCTAATACACATATTGAGCGCGATAATATAATATTTGTAAGATATCCTTCTTACAAATATTATATTACAACATACTTACATCACTATACATGCACGTATTCGTTTACCTATCTTTTGGTATTTGTTTTTCACTTAATTGTTTCAGTAAATCTGGTGTCTGAAAATAACGGGAGTTTTATATTTATAACTGTCTATTTGGTTTATGGTAACTAAGATCCTCCTACATTTATTTTGCAACACAAAGAGATCAATTAATATTAAATTTGTACTGTGGCCCCGTATATAATAGTTCCATACCGTAACCAGGAATGGAAAAATGCATGATACGCACATAGAGCTGTATTTAAATCGGTGTGATTTTACTTCCATTAGCGCATAGGTTAAGCTTGATAGTTTTAAAGCTATTTTTTGGATGTGGCATTTCTAGTTCAGGTTCGTGTCAATTTCGATTACAAGAAGGTTTGATGAGTCGATGTATTCCATATATTAAATTTATATTTTTTGTATGGCTTTTACTGCATACATTTTGTCTTACCGATGACTACTTTGGATAGGATATTATGTACAAGGGAATTAATATGTTCCATGCTCAAAAACCTTTAGTCGCTGTTTAAGTGAAAGACGTTTTTATCTCAAAATTAAATCTCCTCTTACGAGCACAAGCAAATTAGACTTTAGTAAGAAAACCCCGCTTGAGTGGACGGATTTACTTTAATTGCATAGGAATGTATTTTGTACTTGAGAAATCTTTGTTTGTCTACTTGTGAAACTATTTGACCAATCGCGGTGTTGAATTATAAATCAGTTTGGTATTTGTTGCGACCTCGTTTCCACTCGCATCAATCATACAGTGTTGGAAAAACCGCGCGATAAATGTCAATCGAATTTTAAGTGACGCATATTGACTAAGGGCAGACTAACAAAGAGACAGTTACATGAATGGATCCATTTATGTCAGAAGTAAATGAAGGATGGGAGAACTTTTGCTGTTGGAAATCTATGAAAAACGGTGAAAACGAAATGATAAACCTTTATTTTATTTTGTGATACCTTTATTTTGATAACTTGATGAAGACAACACAAATACTGTATAAAATATGTTTTTTTAAGTGGTGAGAGATCTGATGGCCCTCTATATGCCACTATCAATTTCAAACCAAAGTAAACCCATTCTTAAACTGAACGCCCGTTCACTGTGTTTCTGCTTACATCTAATGTAAACACAGGTGTAATGTTACACACAAACAAAACAGACTCTACTGGAAGAGAGCCTAAACGCCTCTGCGTTTAAACGTTAAAAGACAAAATGCCGTAATATATGTTTTTTAACGCTCAACTATGTAGGCTATTTTGTTTGTGAATTGACACCGCCTATTCCACATATCCCTACTGCGGGGGATATCGCAATAGGGATATGTGGAATATTTTTCCATTTATTTCTACTGGTAGGGATATTTTTCCACCTAGACCTACTAATTCGTGTTAAATGGATTATTTTCCGCATATCCCTACCATTTCACCCCTGGTGGGGATAATTGGATTTTATTACATGTATACCTACTGTTTCCCCCCCGGTGGCAGTAGGTGGATTTATTTTCACGTATCTCTACTATTTTGCCCCCCAGATCCGATATCGTATCTTGGAATTTTTGTTATCACCTAGTATCTCGAAAACAAAGCAAAAAAAATGTACAGAAGAGGCATGGGAACAGTTGTAGCGTTATTATATACACCCTTAATAACTGAGCTAGTGATCGCAACAAAACGTTATTGGGTTTTATTTTGTACGAGTCTATAAAAGAAAATTCGGATACGCAATTACGGACCCCATAACCGTGACAGTCGCAATATGAGGTGAAACCTAATGGGGAAAATGAGTACAACTAAGTAGTATTTTTTGCCGCACCGCTATTTGGGTTCATGTTGTTATTTCGAGCTCGGGTAGGTAAGGATTGGAATTAAAATAGTGATGTTTATTGTTTTTATTAACTTTTTATTAACTAAATTGTATGTAAGTAATTATTTCAAGCTAAAAGTGCATTGTTTGTGTCTAATGTCCGTAATATTGTAAACTGACTTTATCTACCCATACAGTAAATCCTCTTTTATATGCTCAAAAAGTGTAGGTAAGGACCAACTTTAAAATATCGCGCCGGTCCGGGGCGGAGATGGCCATAACAGCATCAAAAACGGTATCGTTATGGCCATCTCCGCCCATAACGATACAGGCTCGTGCTCAAAAGACTTCAACGGGCTCACGCTCGACCTCACTACACTCGCAACGCAATGGTTCCTGAACACATGAAAGAGGATTTAATATACGGATGTAGATAAAGTATGCAACTGTACATAATTAGGCCTTAAAACACTCGTGTGATCCTATTATGAAAAAACTACACTCCTGTGTAACTAAACTGTCCTCATTATGTATCAGTTGCATAAACTACTATAACCTAACCGCCAGTTTACAATGTCACTAGTTAAACTAACAAAGTCCACAATTGCAAGGTAGCGTGAAATATACAATTATATTTTGCAATAGTATTGCTATCTATTTGAAGTAAAATAAATTCAAAGCCTAATAGCCTTCCAGTACCACGTTAAACGTTCAAATTATCAAATAATAGTTAATCCAATACTACATATATCTATCTATGCTGGTTGAAATAATTATCTAGTTATAACCTCGTCTTTAAAGCAAATAGACAAAAAATATTAATTTGACTTCAGAACTAATCGGTTATAATGGACGGCTTAGTTCGACCTTCTAGCCTACGACATTATTCATAACACACTGTCTTAATTGGACCAAAACCCAGGATAACAATCTCGCACATGTTTCAAAGTCCATAGAGGTAGCATAACTTATGTAGGAGTTACTTATACGCGCGCCGGCTAGGGAATACAATAATGGATCATATTTCTCAACCGGTTATGGTTTCGGCTATGACGAAAAAAACTATAGCTGAAAACCGGTTATAACTGGTAACGGAAAATGAAATATAATGGGACCAATCTATGTGGCAAGTACACCGCCTCATTCACGCATAACATTAAATACATTAAAGTTTGAGTTTAACACATAGTCACCATTAGAATCAAACAACAACTAACGATTATAAGCATACTATTGTCTCCTTTTTATCATTAATTAATTTTACACTAAAACTTCAAATATTACTAAAAATCACAGTAATTAATGCAGGAAAAACTCATTGTTAGTAGTTTAAATTAGGAAAATATAACCGAACGTAACCGCAACCGGTTTTTCATGATTTCAATAACCGGTTATGAAATTTTTCCGAAATAATCAGTTATAATCTGTGTTGCCAGTAACGAGTAAAACTGCTTTGCATTCACTAGCGCCGGTCCGCGTGCTCAGCTTCAAAATTACAGTTATCATATAAATCCTAACTCAAAAAAAACAAGGTTTGCTTAGTTCGAAAAAATGAAAAACTTTGAAAGGCTTTATCTAAAAAAAATATTTGGTCTATAGGGACAATTCTAGTCTCGTATTGTACCAATTTAATTTCTCTAAATAAATCCTGAGAACGTATTATTAGCAACTAGTTCTTTAGAGTTGTAATCGGTTTTTCGATTTTTGACAAAGATGCGCTCGGCGCTCGAGGTCACAAACTTGGATTATTCATTAGGCCAACATCATAAACAAGTCTGGAATAAATCAGAACTACCGGATTTGACGCAAACTTCCCCGTACTTTCAAGCGACGAAGTTACTGGTTTAATAACTAGATAAGTGATTGTCCCAAAATACAAAAAAAAATCAGACAGTTTGATAATCTCTACGACGTCGTGAAAATTAGTAGTCACGACTAAAATTTAAATTAATTACATAAAGTAAGTCATGTTAGTTAACTAGTACCTACGCCATATTGAAATTAAATGTTAAACCGAGGCTCTTTCATAAAACAAATGGGAATATGCTAGCTGTTAATCACACAATTATTTTTTCCAAGAATGTTTACTTCTGTGTCACAAAAATTTAAGGTTAGTTTTTATCACATAAAGGACTTATTTGGATTTCACCCAAATAGAATTCTAAAGATGGTGCGCCACCGTTTATTTATGACATGAATGTACTTTCCCAGCATAATTCATTAAGCAGCACATTAGTCACCTAAAGCTGACAAATGACGCTAATTCAAATATTACCAAAAACCTATCAGGTCTACGGAATTTCGTCACTAGAAATACGAGTACGTTGCCGGATTCCTTTCTCATTTATGGCATGGTCGTGCGCGATTTTAAAGTCATTCTAAAAAGTAAATCTATCCTAATTGAATCAAGGCTGATTTTCTAATTTCAGAATTAGGTGAGATACGAGATTGGTATACTGATCAAACGATTTGCCGACAGTGTAAGAACTGATACAGGTAATTTATTTTCGGAAGAAAGTTCGCATTAATGTCAGACGCCTGGCAATTTATCTTGGCGTAATTCACGTGAAGCGCTTATTGGCTGTCGAGGTCTACGTGAAGATATAAGATAACATGATTTATATCCGTCCGCTAATTATTTTTATCGATACGTGTAACCTCGTGATAAGCCAGGGTGGCCTTTTCATCTCACCACTGAACTTATAAACTTTGACAGTTTTATCCTACAACTCAGACACGATGCATTCCCGCCGGCAGGGACGTCCACCGCGCGATCGCGACAACACAAGACACATATAGTCCCTATACATACCGGTAACGCGGCATTCCAGCTAGAGTCAGTCTGACTTGTTTGGGCCTAGCTGGGTTTCTTGCTGGACTCTCTTGGGCTAGGCTAGGCTTAGTGAACCAGCGACAGAACTCCCAGTAGCTAGATCCCACTTACACCTCAGATTCAATTGAAGCCGCTCAACCAATCTCACTGGAGCGCAAACGAAGTAGTGTCGAAGGTTAACCGTGGATTTTCCCGGGCTAATCTCCAACTGCTCACTCCTACAGCTTTATTGAGCCCGGTCTATAAAGCCATACTCAGGTTTAAAAAAGTTTTATCCTACACTCAGGCAGACTTCGTCCTTATTTCGTCATCATCAACATTATATCGACCGACACCGAAAGGCCTACCCCAAAAAGTGACATAATAACCGGTACTGTGATACCCACATCCAGCGGACTCCTGTGACCATTACCAGGCCAGGTAGATGGAGGTAATTCATTTATAAAATCTGAACGTTTGATATTTCGAAATAATAATATGGTTCTGTCGGAAGATCAGCGCTGGCAATCGCGCCAGCACTACGCTGAGACAGAACCATTTCGTGCAATACCTTATTCTTCTGCTTTTATTTATTTTCTTGTTCTTTTTGTGTTTTGCACGAATAAATATTTCTTATTTCTGATTTCTGAATATATTGCCCCGTGTGGTTGCCGGGTAAGAATTGCGCCACCCCATCTCTTCCCGTGGGTTTCGTAGGAGGCGAATAAGGGAAAATCGGAGGGTGGGCAGCAGCATCCTTCGATCATTACCACCATCAAACTGCGGTCGCCAACCCGCTTGCCAAGCGTGGCGACTATGGCAAATCCCCCCAAATTGAGGGAGGCCTATGTTCAGCAGTGGACGTCTTTCGGCTGAAATGATGATGATGATGATGATGATGAATATTATAAGTTTAGTAAATACGATTTTTTATTCCAATTTCGCAAGTCGTTCGTGGGCGAAAAGTACAACTATCGAGCTATCACTAGCGAACGAGCATGACAAACATTTGGGAGCATCAGTCGATTTGTCGGAACAAAGCGCACATCACGTTTCACATTAAATGGTATGCGAAAAGATTATCTCATGTTTCATGTTGTACTTGGTGAGGTCCAAGCATTTAAAATCAGAGTGAAACAAAGCTAAGTTTTCACACAAGTGATAGGCAGCTTAGCTTAGCAGATAAAAATCTGCTTCGAATAGTTTAACATATTGTAGTGACAATATAATTGAGGTGACGACTAGGTAATACTCGTAAGAGTATGTATAGTTGTAGATTCATCGCCATCCCCGTGGTACCCAGGGAATAAGGGTCAGAATTCACCAAAGATGTGCGAATATTACATATAAAAACTGCTTCGCCCTAAGGACGGTGTCTTGTTATGGTTTCTGTTGGAATTGTTGGACTATATGAAGCGGTGTTTTTATTTAAAATAACAGCTCAATTTATTCGTTACTGTAAAAGTTTAGTACTTCTCGAATAATAACTTCGAAAAAAATATTTTTAGCCTTGAAAATATAACGCCCATCCATACTAAATACCCGCCCTCGTCAGAAAACGTTTTCCTTATTGAAGGTAAAGCCTTTTTCATGTTCCTTTGAATATCCAGTATTTAATAATAGCATAAAAATAATAATAACTTGTGTACAGAAGGTACAGCGGATCTCATAAGTAGCTGAACACTTTGGTACTTTGTCCTTTTCAACCGTTGGAAATGTTAGTATGATAGTTAAAACATGAAATTAAAGGGACAAGGTACAAAGATGTTTAGTCTCTTGTGCGGTCGACTGTACACTATGGCCAGGATAAAATAACCTGCGTTATGTAACACGAACATTACAATTAAATACAGTTACTGTTTTTTTTTGAACCTGACTGTGGCTTTATAGGCCGGGCCCAATAAAGCAATAGGAGTACGCGGTTGGAGAGTAGCCTGGGGAAAATCCAGGGGAAAACCTCCGGCACGACCACGCGTGTGGTTTGGAACACTGGAATAGTCTACGAGTTTGCGCTCTAGTGAGATTGGTTGAGCGGTTTCAACCGAATCTGAGGTGTGAGTGGAATCGAGCTACTGGGTGTTTTGTCGCTGGTTCACTAAACCTAGCCTAGCTGAGAAGAGTCCAGCATGAAACTCAGCTAGGCCCGACCTGGGTCGGACTGACTCTACCCGGTGTGCGGCGGTACCGGGACGAATAGGGACTATATGTGTCGCTGTTGTCGCGATCGCGCGGTGGACGTCCCCGCCGGCGGTCAGTTACTGTATCATCTGACTCTCGTACACGTGTATTACCTGAAAACGAAAAACTGATACGTTCACGAGAGTCTGTATCACTCGCTCTGCGTAATAAAAAAAAATATTTAGGCGAAAATCTTGAAGAAGAACTACTATAGGGCTCCAAGTATGTCGCATGTAATGCCAGTAAACAATACACTAACTTTTGCCCGCTGCTTTTTTTTTTGAACCTGACTGTCGCTTTATAGGCCGGGCCCAATAAAGCGATAGGAGTGCGCGGTTGGAGAGTAGCCTGGGGAAAATCCAGGGGAAAACCTCCGGCACGACCACGCGTGTGGTTTGGAACACTGGAATACTCTAAGAGTTTGCGCTCCAGTGAGATTGGTTGAGCGGTTTCAACCGAATCTGAGGTGTGAGTGGAATCGAGCTACTGGGAGTTTTGTCGCTGGTTCACTAAACCTAGCCTAGCCCGCTGCTTCGTCCGCGTAAACTTCTACCGGCCACCGGCGTTGTATAAAAAAAAAATCTCGGGATAAAAAGCATTATATAAAGGCCAGGCTAATCCAGGTTCTTTATTTCTCAAATTTCATCTTAATCCGTTTAGTAGACTTTGCGTAATTTAATAACAAACATCCAAACATTTACGCAACACTTTTTAGAAAATGTGATGGAAAACACAAATCGACTTAGACACAATCTTAATCGTAGTCTCATTCAAAGCCCCGTTCCTCAGCTCCTATAATAAATCTCGGCATAGAAATAGTCATTTATGTAAACGACTGAATTAGAATCCAATTACATTTTGAGTTAAGCGTGACAAAGAAACATTTTGGCATTCATAGTATTTGTCTATTATAAAAAGTCTGAAACTGCGGGTCGCTAGTTTTGTTATACCTAAAGCAGAGTCAGCCCGTAAACAACGTGACATAAACTGCATTGCGGTCCGCGTGAGTGCATAATTGTGAGCACAGAGCTACAGTACAAATTTTCTGTTCAGTACCTTTACTTAAAATGTAAATCCATACTATAATCCTAATAATATTATAAACGTGAAAGTTTGTGCGGATGGATGTACGTTCCGCTTATTCTCAAGAACTACTGAACGGATCTCCATGAAACTTTCCAATATTGTAGCTTAGACATCAAAATAGGACATAGGCTACCTTTTATCCGCGGGTAACACCGCAGGGCGCTAAAGATAGCTTCACCCGAATGTTGAGGGTAGTATTTTAAATTTGGTTATTTTATTGTATGCTTTTATTGTGACAGTGCTCCGACACACCCATTAGTGCAGCCGTCACTTACTTCTTCACTGAATTAAAGAGCTCCGAGCACAGCATTTTCAAACTGTATCATATGAAATTGACCGAGAAAACGACTACTGTTAAGCCCTGATATTATGAATCACTACTCATTGTAATATCGGTATTTATGAATAACATATATCAGTGGCGGCGCGTCATAAATATTCTTAGGTAAGCTGAGAATAATTTACCTTTCTAGTAGTAAAAGTATCGGACTGGCTGAAATTAGGCAAGCCGGCGGAAATCGAGTTGTATTTATGCCTTTTCTTTTTAGAATAAGAGTTTTTACTGCATTGGATTAAAAAGTTTTTTGGGGTTTATAGGAGTTTACTCCTTAAGAGCACTTTAATAAAATGTAGTGGGTCCACTAGCGCCACTCGTAAATAATTGTAATTATTTAAATTTAACGATATATAACTAAAAAAGGGGGCCGCTACGTACTGTAGTTTGTATTTAAGTACTTTTGAATTCATCAAACTAGTTATTACGGGACATCTGGGATCCCAGGGATTGGTAGACGATGGGTTTGCTGTAAGTGGTTAGGAGGTACCTCTCTCTGCTTCCCGAAGGAGGATCATCCTAATTATCCGCGACGTTCCCAGGAGTATTCATATATTATTTAACTTAGAATGCGTACATGTTACTATATTTCTTTTCATACATAATATCTGCTTGTTTAATGTTTGGTTCTTTTTCATTTTTCAATCCTAGGTAGGTTATTTAACACTTGGTTTATTTTCCTTACGGGTCTAGCGATCGAATCAAACTCTCTGTTTACTTTGGCCTTATGCCATCACCCACTCACTACCTACTTATCTAAAAATAAACTGTTTTGTTTAGATCACTTCATCCCCAAGGAAACACGCCAAGTTGTTCTGGAATAACCTTTACAATATTGCGTATAGAATTATAAAAAATTACAGTTTTATTAATACAAGTTTAGGTACTGTACATTCTGGACAATTTGATATATTTAATAGGACACAGCTATTGTTACTTCAATCTAAAAATAAGGAAATTCTGAAATAAATAAAGCTATGAATAATTTAAGCCGAGTTCCATTTTTATCTTCAAACTTCAAGGTGAAAATCATATTGAATTAAAATGTATCAAATCAATTACAGTATTTCAAAACGACTGATGTAACAAGAATTTTGTTTTACGTCTATTTTCCGCTTAGTGTATTGCGACAATATGATAAATATGAATGTAAATGAAAAACATTAAAACTGTTTTAATATTTTCATCATTGGCATAAAAAAATAACTAAAATATTGTTCTGTACTTTCATTTACCTGCGTATTTTTTAAATGTTATTTTACATTCATCGTGAGTCCTACAATGAAGGACGTTGTTTTGTAATATCAAAAAAACAGCTGATATCATTGCAGATAGCAACCTAAAATAATGTTAACAGGAAGGCGGCTGATTTATACAATTACACTTATGTTTACTACTGACACCACTCGTCACCACCTAATAATTTAACAGCTTGCTGTGCAACAAAATATTTTGGGATACAGGAAGTACATATATGTATATATGTATATAAATATATATAGGGAGCGATCGTGGCCCAGCGGCGCCCGCGTACCACGTGCGGTATGCAAGGTGAAGCAACGTGGGCCGAGGTCAGTTCTTGGATGGGTGACCACTTTGAGTGGTTATTAACTGAGCGTTTCCGTGCTTTGGAGGGCATTGATCCCGGCTGCCGTCTATGCTAGCAGTCGTTAAGCCAAGTTAAAGGCCTTCGGACGGCTTGAGCAGTCAAGTTGCCCACAAGAGTTTCCCTTTGAGTTGAAAAATCAAACGGTAATCGCTTTTGTAAAACTGTGCCATGCCAAATCTTAGCCTTACGGGAAAACGCTAGGCGAATAATTATATATATTAAATATGTAAGTGACAATAACACGTACTAGATATCTAGATTCAGAACAATACCTAGAAAATAACAGCGATATCCATTAGATTGCATATCGACGTTTCCATCGGCTCAACGCTCTATGCGATATTCAACAGGGCTGTTTCGTTCCTCTTATCGAGTATTCATGACGGTAATTTACCCTTTTATTACTTTATATTTTGCTCTAGTTTTTATGTCCAGTAACAATTGGTAACCCTGTTTACGTCAGATAAATTACCCACTTGCACATTTCTCTTATAATAGTATGAACAAAAGAATAAACCAAGATACAAGAAGACAGAGGTCAAACAACAGCAAGTACTAGACTCAAGATTTCTAAGCACTCAGCTGGTTATCAGAGTATAGTCCTGTTTAATAAATTACCTCTTGAGCTAAAGACAATCACGAACAGTAACATATTTAAGGGTAAACTATAGTCTTTTTTGTTGAAGAAATATATGTTACTATTCAATAGAGGAATTCTGTAATCAGTGCCGGGATTAATTTTAATATTTTAATTTTATTTTTTTAATTACTATGAATTATATGAATGTCTTTATTGACTGTTATATTACCATTACTGATTTATTTCTAACATTAGGTATGTTAGAAATAAATCAGTAATGGTAATTAAGTTTTAATAGTTTAGAAATGATAAGTTCTGTATTATTATTATTATATAAACTTTCTTAATTGATAATTTATTGCAATAGACTTAGTTTTCGTCTCTATTTTAAGATTGACATGTAATTTCAGCGAAAGTGTATATTGTTAAATGTAACAAATTGAATTGAATTGAACAGGCGATCTTATCGCTAAAGAGCGACCGCTTTTAGATAACCCTAACTACAACTCAACTGTCTCAACACTTAGAAGTCAAAGTCCAAGTAATATCAGATAACTATTTCATTATTTTGAATTCTGATTATTTTCCCGAAATTAACGACAAGCGTCAAGACGACGCCTTGCTCAGCCAAGCCAATGCGGTGAAGTATTCCATATTTGACAATAAAAATGTTAAAAATATTATTTTTTTGGAAATAATGGAAAGAGAGACGCAGAATGAACCAGAAGAAGAATGAACTAGAAGTCAGTTATCTGCTGGCGGTGACCGGTTGCCACCAGGCGGGCCGTACACTTGTTTGCCACCGACGTGGTATTAAAAAAAATCCAAAAATATAAATCTAACATGTGAAATAAGTGCATGCCACAAATGCCAATTTCATTAAGAAAGAAAGAAAGAAAGAAAGAAAGCATTTATTCACTGCACCGAAAGACACACCGTTACAAATATAACAGACTCAGTACATGAACATATTATAATTAAAAAGTGCGTCTTCGCGGCAGTGAATCGGTTGCTGTCTCAGCAATATGCCGAGGTGTTCGACACCTGCAGCGCTGGTTTTCGGACAGCACCGTACGGGGTCCATATTGGCTCACATAACATTACTTGTCATATTATTTTTCATAATAACGCTTTTTGATCATAGTAATCATTTGTCATAATTTTTTTGCCTACAAATTTGTTGTATATACATTTGTATTACCAACATCATTACTCATAATTATATTTAGGCAGATTTTTTAACAACATAATGTCATTTTCAACTATTCATCACAACTCATAATGATTTTTAAAATAAACTTAATAATTATAAACTTATATTGTATATCGGCTGTCAATGTATGCGCTGAATTACAACATGTAAATTTGATTGTCAATAAATCATCTATTATGTCGATTATCCCCGCAACTCTTTTATTTTTCATGTACCTAGCTTATTAAGCGATTTCGGCCCGCCAAGGAGTCGACGGAGCCCCGCTTCGCGGGGCTCCTTTTTCCGCTCTGAGGAAAAAAAGACACCTAACACTCCTCCTCGCTTCGCTCGTCGTCGTACCTATCCCGACTCTGGGACTGTATTTCTATTTTGATAGCAAGTTGAATGTGGTGTGGAAGATACCTGACAGTTTATAAATAAAACCAGGTAAAGTTTAAAATAAATATTATATAAATTTTTATTACTAATTTGTCGTTGTTAAAAAATAAATATGATTTAAAATTTTATTATTTAAAATCGTTATATTTTAAAAATAAATGAAAATTAACATTAGTATTACAGATATTTATTATGATTGACATTATTAACATGAAAGATTCAGTGTTACGATAGTTATGCGCAAAGACAAGTTATAAGTAATGATCATTATGATATAAAATTATATAACAAACATTTTCGGACTTCCAATAATCGAAGTAGCAATTTTATGTGAACTTTGGCGCACCCCACCGTACGTGATCCACGGAACGCAACACAACATACTATATAGGAAATACAATACAATACAGTCCGTGAATAGCTGCTGTCTATGATAGCAGTCGTTAAGCCAAGTTAGAAGCCTTCGGGCGGACTCGCTTGACAAGCCTTCCCAATAAGGTCTAGTTTCCCCTTGGGTTGGAAGGTTAGATGGCAGTCGCTTCCGTAAAAACTAGTGCCTACGCCAAATCCTGGGATTAGGTAGTGGACCCGGGCATCCTTCAGGATGCAACTGGGATAACGCCACGCGGAATATTACTCTTGGACCACATTTATACATTCTGCTTTTTACTTCGATTGCGAGAAAATAAATAAACAAAAGTTATTCACCTAAAATAAATAATAAATTCCACGGCGAACATAATGTATAATTTGGCACCACTTTGTATTTCTAAACTGCTTTGACATACAAAACGTAGACACCGCGGTTTGCACGCAACATTGATGTTATGACAGTATGTGAAACATTGTGTGTCTTTATTTTCAGTCGAAATCGCTTATACCGACTGTCTGTATGTCTGTACGCAATTACTCAAAGACTACCGGACATATTGTCATAGAGAATCACCAATGGACGGAGTATTTCGTTAAGGTGTACCTTATATAATAATTAATTGAAGTGTTGTCTCAATTGACTAAATTATAAAGAGTAAAAAAATTGCCATACCACATTCATTACCTCAGATATTGAATTACACTGTAAAACCTAGTTTTGGTAAAAGATCGTGTCTCTAAGGGCAAGCAGAAAAATAAACACGCGAAGATTGTTTTAAGTACTCATGGATATGGATATTCGTCCCGTCTTATACCGAGTCCGATAATTCGTGCCGACATAACTATGCATAAAATATGAGCGCCGTATACGAAGAGTTAGAAAGACTGATCGCTTCAACGCCAAGAAATGAAGCCTAAAACCATTCTCACGTTATACCGGCAGCCCTAGGGAACCGCAGACAGGTATTGCAGAGCAATTAACTTCTCAGGTGGCACCCGCAGGGCGTGGATGGAGCAATGCTCCGCCGTGTTGCTATTCTACCTACTGCGATTGTGTGGACGGCCGACTGCCAATCAGCTGTTAATGCATACGGTGCAGTACTTCAAACGTTCGATGTTTTAGTGCAGTTCGGCGGGGTGATTCACGTTTTTATACCGACGTTAGTTTGATCTTAATGTAATTTTACGTACAAAAATACCTACGTAAGATTATTTCCGTATAAAATGTGTAGCTTGATGGTAAAGTAATCTGCGAGAACTGTAAAAGTTATTTTAGAAACTTTACAGTTATATTCAAAACGTTTGCTAGAGTGGCTAATGAAAGCTGAGACTAGAAAAAAGCGGCATGTTTAAAAAAATCCACGTGATGCAACACTGTGTATGATGTGACAAAATAATAATGATACTCGGGCAACAAAATAAATTCTCACACTAGATAGTTCAGTACATACCTACTATGCAATAACATAACCAAAGAGTCTGTTATGGAAGTAGCAATTCAAGCGGAATAATGTACTATGATACGATTTGCTGTATCCTGTTTCTGACCCGTAAAGGATCAAGTAATGTTTGTCCCATTGACACTGGTATTAAGTGACGTTTGACACGTAGATATTATAGTTGCCATTTAAAAAGTTTTAAATAAATCTCAGTCTCTGCTTTCATTAGCCAAACTCTATTTGATTACGTATATCTTCAACATAACGCTGTCTTTTTAGTCTTTATTTAAAGGTTGTTAGATTAGAAAATACAATATCATTGTTACATCATGTTTCTGCAGTACATGTGTATATAATATAGTCCCGGTTAAAATAGACCAGGTTATTCATATATCTTCTGTGTTTATTTTTAGTAGTGTAATTGTGTTACCAGCAGACACAAACGCTAGCCTCACGTCTAGCTTTATGATGATTACAACTACCTACAATTAGCAAACAAACCTATTACTGTCCTGAATAGTTAGACCAGTTGACATCTGTCGAGAAGGAAGATAGGCAGGAATAAATGTCAACGTGCCTTGCTTTTATTTCATCCACGTGATTTTCAGTGTTTGTTCGTCGACTATTCAAATTTTATTCCTCGTATGTCTATTTCATCGCGTATTGAAAAGCTTTTTTATTTTTAAACCGTATTTTCACACCAAACACAATTCGGAGAATATTATTTTATTATGTATGGTCAATTCCCACAAAGACTGAAGAAGAATGTTTTGTATGAAACTTAAGAAAACAATTGCTGGTTCAGTTCACATAAGGTGAGAACAGTTTTCGTGATCTTTTACTTCGTATAATAATTGTTGTATTTTATTTATTCATTGTCTTCTTCTTCTTCTTCTTCTTCGTCCTGGCTTTAATCCCATTTCATTTGGGGTCAGCCCTCCTCGTACGTTTACGCCACAACATTCCATTGTTTTGTGTTGTCACTTCCTCCACTTCTAGAGCCTTAAGGTCTTTTTGGATTGTGCAGTTTTTTATTTATTCATTGTATTATTTCAATTATTTCTAACCATGAGATCTTCGAGAAAACAATACGGTTTCCAGTTTTGTTGCACCGTTTAGCACCTACCAGGGGTCACGTGAAGTGTAACGGCGGATACTCCCTACGGACGTGGTGCAACTTCGACCCCCCTTGCCAAGTGAGTTGAACAGCTAGAAGTTCTCAAGCCGGCCGAAGGCCTCTAACTTGGCTTAACGACTGCTATCATAAACAGCAGCTGGGATCAACGGCTTAGCGTAGTAAGTATTGATAGAATATTATAGACTACGGGAAATTAAAACTAATCGATATACAAACATTGTAGTCCGTTCGATTGTCCTTTGTGTAATACAGATAATTAAGGGAAATCTCTAATTGGCCGTACTATATTACTTACTATAAGTTATAAAATTTGTATCGCTGTTGGTTTTCTGAATAAATAAATAAAAAAATCGAATATTATCTTCTGTGTTTATTATTAGTTGTGTAATTGTGTTACCAGCAGACACAACGCTCTTATCGTATATCTAGCTTTATGATGATTACAACTACCTTATAATTGGCAAACAAACCTATTACTGCCCTGAATAGTTTGTTAGGGTCGGCAACGTGCATTTAACGCACCTGGAGTTGCAAGCGTCCATAGGCTGCGGTGATCGCTTACCATCAGGCGAGCCGCACGCTTGTTTGCCACCGACGTGGTATAAAAAAATGTTTACTTACCAAGCAAGTACCTCACAAATATCGGGAACTCACAAATACAAATATACATGGTAAATATCCCGTTTCAAATCGTAATTCTAAAGCAAGTACCTACCTACAACTATCAAAGAATGTTTAGTGTTCCTTCGAGCAATCCTGGGCTGTGATTCACAACGCCTCATCACACTTGAAAAGAACCAATTCAGACCTCCGGATTCGCTTTCTTACTTACTACTTAGATACTAATTAAGATAGACGGTGAATTGAGGTGCAATAACTTGTGAATAGCACAGCTGTCGGGTAAACTATCCGATAGTTGGACGGAAAGGAAGCCAGAGACGAGAAACGTTCCAGTTCGAGTTAACAGTTGTTGACAGCCAGCCAGCGTCTGCTGTCAATATAAAAGTCATATATTTATTTAATTCTTATAAGAACATGAAACCTTCTTACCGATGGCAGAATGTCTCTGTCAATTGATATTATTTTGCTATGGCTTCATCATCACCAACTTATATTTCTACTTAGCTAATGCTTCGGGATATAAAGTTAATACTTTTCCTATCAAAGATAAAATTCAAGTAACTTTTCTGTTAAGAATTTTATATTGTTTAAAAGTTTGTAAGTTTGGGCTTTAACCAGCCTACGGCGAAATTTGTTTACTTGTTTTTTACTTAATTCGTGTAATTTTATATACTCGTAGAACCTTCTATTATGTACTTCACTACATAGTATAAAACAAAGTCGCTTTCTCTGTCCCTATATCCCTATATATGCTTAAATCTTTAAAACTACGCAACGGATTTTGATGCGGTTTTTTTTAATAGATAGAATGATTGAAGAGGAAGGTTTATATGTATAATAACATCCATTAAATAGTGCACCAGTGCGAAGCCGGGGCGGGTCGCTAATAGTTAATAAAATGAATTATAAATGCAACCCTGCTAAGCACTTGTATTGTCATGTTTTTAGGGTTCCGTACCAAAATGGTAAAAAAGGAACCCTTATGGTTTTACTTTGTCTGTCTGTCTGTCACATCGCTAAATATCTCAAGAACTACTTATGCTATCGATTTGAAATTTGGAATAGTTATAAAGAAGACTTGCCTACATACATAGAACATGACTTTTTTAAATATTTTTTTTAATTTCTGTGAAAAATGTCAGATAACAGGTGATTCAAAATTTGAAAGTCTAGTTAATATGTCGAGTGCAATTCAAGCCTTTTCATATATACCCCATATATGAAAAGGCTTGAATTGCACATTCTGAAACAATTTTTTTAAATTTTTTTACGTTGAGTCATTTTTCTTTTATGAGGGAAAATGTAAAAAAAAATACCGTTCCCCCCCCTTATCTCCGAAGTTTACCAATGAAAAATTACAAAAATTATTACGTAACATTGATATTAATGTATATTTTACAGGAAAAATATAACTTTTTTTTATCGTCAAATAACATTTATATACTAAGTTTGTAATCACCTTTGCATGTATTTGTGTTTTATAAATTCCTACGAGATTATGCTGAAAGTACCTTCTTTCAAATAAAGAAAAAAAATTGAAATCGGTTTACGTGTTAAAGAATTATCTTTGAAAAACTACCATACATACAAAGTTATTCAGTCGCTCTGTAACAAAAGTCGCCGATAGATGGCGCTGTACCCATAGGGTCTAATTTTCACACCAGGTTGTTGAGATTTTCCTGATTTAATAGGGTTGGAACCGGTACACACCTGTATACGGAACCCTCGGTGCGCGAGTCCGACTCGCACTTGACCGGTTTTTTTAAAGATGCTTCATGTTATTTATTGTTAAATTAGGCCCTTCCTTTAAACTAAGTACCTAATTAATCACCGGAGAAGAAATATCTCAAAAGAAATATTATACTCATTCAATTCGATCTTTAAAAAAACGACTTATTAATTTGAATTCTAACTTACGGCTTCGTAAAGCAAATATTTTTTTTTCAACTGAAATTTTCTTTCGTAGATGAAACAAGAAGAAAATGCGAACGCGGAAGTGATTTAAAAGTAACCGTTTAGCATTAAATCAATTGGTAAGAATTACACGGTGCTATACTTTTTTCCTTACTTTATTGTATTTTTTTTTTTATACAACTCTGGTGGCAAACAAGCGTACGGTCCACCTGATGGCAAGCGGACACCGCAGCCTATAGACGCCCGCAACTCCAAAGGAGTCACGTAGTCATTTGAGAATTTCACTGTGTTGACAGCAGAAGGGACTAGGTCCCTCTTTCTCAACACAGTGCATCCTCGGGAGCTCTGGGAACCTTGCTCACCTCCAGGAACACAACACTACATACTTATATAGTAGATAATGTTATTATGGCTGTGATCTTCTGCAAGGTGGAGGTACTTCCCCAGTTGGGCTGCTCCAAATTCGAGCAAGATGACATTTTGTTGTACCCTACCTCTCTCAATTCTTATTCGGTTAAAAAGTATTCGTACTCGTAGAGGTCAAATTCAGATACATCGGCAGGTGAGTTTTCTTTTAAGCCGAGATGTCCAAATAACTGAATAAATAGAAATATGTAAATAAAAACATGTCTACAGTTGTCTTATAAAAATGGGTATAATTGGCTTTATATCGACGCTGGAAAGGCAAAATGGGATAACCGACATTTTTGGCGATATTGAGTTATACACACCGTTGAAATCGGCAGATTCTGCAGATTTCAACGGTGTGTATAACTCAATATCGCCAAAAATGTCGGTTATCCCATTTTGCCTTTCCAGCGTCGATATAATGATATCTAGAACATAACCTAAACTTATAAAAGAACACCCCGTCCAGCAGGTCTCCTTGCGCGTCCCACACAAGTACCCAACCCACTTTCCACGGTACCAATATAGCTCCGTCGGGGCGCCTGCCATCATCCCTAACCACATACCTACGGGCTCTAAAATCGCAGGAACAGCGGTGGTGACTAACGACCGCGGATCAGGTCTTTTTTTTTTGAACCTGACTGTGGCTTTATAGGTCGGGCCCAATAAAGCGATAGGAGTGCGCGGTTGGAGAAAATCCAGGGGAAAACCTTCGGCACGACCACGCGTGTGGTTTGGAACATTGGAATACTCTAAGAGTTTGCGCCCCAGTGAGATTGGTTGAGTGGTTTCAACCGAATCTGAGGTGTGGGTGGAATCGAGCTACTGGGAGTTTTGTCGCTGGTTCACTAAACCTAGCCTAGCTGAGAAGAGTCCAGCAAGAAACTCAGCTAGGCCCGACCTGGGTCGGACTGACTCTACCCGGTATGCGGCGGTACCGGGACGAATAGGGACTATATGTGTCACTGTTGTCGCGATCGCGCGGTGGACGTCCCCGCCGGCGGATCAGGTCGTAGTACCGTGTCGGAATAGACGACCGACCCTCCTTGCACACGATAGACCGTGTCGACTCAGCTGATCCACTTTTTGCCGCAGCCACATGTATGGGCGACACAAATTTTGACATACCGCAATTCTTAGTCAGTTTTGGCCCAAAACCGTGCCTACCCTCCAAGATGGAAGGGCTCGAAGACAAGCTCGTTCCGAATCGTCCGGACTGCTTTCAATAAGGGATGTATGGATTGCCTTGAGGCGAAGGGAGTTCCATGCCCTTTGAATATGCCCTGGGAAAAATCAGACCAGGCTTCCCTGGTGTCCTTCAGGCTCGCAAAATCGTCGTCAAGTGTCAGTGGTTGGTTTAAAATAACACTTACAAGAGATAGAGAGCCATGGATGGAGGCCAAAAAATCAGGTCGTGCGACACCGTGGGCAGAGCGGAGACCCAGACCACCAAATCCACCGTAATCGAAACTAGGAGATGCTAAGTGTAAGTGAAGTCTTAGACTGGACAGAGATGTTTGGTAAATGTTTGTAAGTATTTCAAATAACATGTAAGTATTTTTAAGACTTTGCATGCGCCATATACGCCCTTAGTAATTGTGCAACTTACCCACGCAATTTCCACAGGAATGATGTAACTTTCCTCTTGGACTTTTAAAAGAATCGACTTACCTATACATTTTCTTCACGAACACGGATATAATTATTTCAAGTAATTAATACCCTTATCAGCTTGAATGTTTTCGTTTTCAATTATAAATTATGAGAGAAATCAAAAATATGACACTTTGATAATAGGTTTTTTTTTATTTGCTGGGCTTCGCGTCCAGCCTAAACTAAATTCGAATTCGGATTGAATCTGAACTGCTTGTTTTCATAAATAGATCCGAAAATAGATATAAAACTTGTCAAATAACACAAACAAGATGACAAATAATGTAATTTTTTATATTAGTAAATAATATAATAAGCATTATTTTATATTATCACATAAAAATTAACTGGCAGAACTGATTTAAAGATAGTATTTATGGTAGACTGTGGCACCCAACTTTACTTTAATCTTTCATTAAAGTAGAGTAAGGAGTGTGTTATTAGGCAATATATGAGACTTTTCACAGGCTAAATAATGTATGTATTTATAATAGAGTTCGTGATTGCTGGCATCGCGAAAAACAGCATGGCAGTAGAAAAAACAGTTAAAAGGTTGAGATTTATCGAAGTACGCTGGGTCGTTAGTGGTTTGCGACAATGTGAGCCGGTTGCATGCGCAGTAAAATGAGTTCGATATCGCTACTATTCTTGCTCTTGTTTTGTGCTATGATGTTATTCTCTTATTTATTGCGGTTGTAGAGCTGCGAACAACTTTAACTGTGTTATACTGAAACGAATTATTTGTATCTTAAAATTTGTATTAATTTACTAAAAGTTTTTAGATTGGTACTGGTACATTTTCTTGTAATTGATAAGATAATTGAATGGCAATTCGTCAAACATATAGTAGTTACTTAGGTATCAAACTAAATAACAAAAAAATTAAACACCTGCATTTAAGTCATTAAGAAAATTGTCTATAAAAGCTTCAAGAGTAAAATAGAAGATCTAAGGACAAGGTGACTAGTGTTTGACACTGACTCAACAGGTACTTGACACTTTCAATCTAAATGTCACCATCATACTACTTGTAATAGAGGTGAAGAAAAAGTGTCAAATATTGCGTATTAAGGTGTTTAAAGTTGGGATACATTTAAATTTTTGAAATCACGCAGTGTAAATCCATTATACGCAGCGGGCTTATTATGGGAATCACGTCCTTATTGAAATAAGGAACCATTAAGATAAGAAAAAAATCGATTGAAATAAAAGGCCGTCAACGTGGTTTGGAATAGGCTGATTTTATTTAGTAATACCGCTTAGTATACGTACCCACATTACACCAGTGAAATAATAGATGACTGGAGCGTTCGTGGCCGTGCGAGGTCAAGCAACGTGGGCCGGGGTCAGTTCTTGGATGGGTGACCGCTTTGAGTGGTTACTAACTGAGCTGTATATTTATTTATTATCCCACACTTACACCTATATTTACAGGTTCTTAGCCTAATACGATATATATATAGATGATAGCAGTCGTTAAGCCAAGTTAGAGGCCTCCGGGAGGCTTGAGAACTTTTAACATTCATGTTGCCCACTCTCTTGACAAGAGGGGTCGAAGTTACACCACGTCCGTAGGGAGTACCCACCGTTACCCTATACGTGACCTCTGGGCGGCGGGAGCTTATTTAGTAACCACTCAAAGCGGTCATCCATCCAAGAATTGACCCCGGCCCACGTTGCATATCTCACTAGGCACGCGGGCGCCGCTGGGCCACGAGCGCTCCGCTCATTCTGAATTTAAGTAAGGTGTAACAGAAAGAAACATGTCATTAATCAGTTAATTACTCGATACTAATATATTATGCGTTTTTTTAATCGAATTGCTTTGTTAGATTGCTTTAGTAAAACATTTTTTGTACGTGTAATAAGATAAAATATAAAAGAGTAGAAAAAAAATCAATGCATGGCATGGTAAATATATGCCTCATGTAATTTTGAAAGAGAAATAGTTTAATATTTATAGTAAAAACAGCTTTACTCCTAAGGCCGGGTTTTATAAAGATCCTTTTGACCAAATGTCAGATCAAATTTCAGTAACTCAGTACATTTTTTGACATAACAAACCAACATAAGGTCTAACGGATCTTTATAAAACCGAGCCTAAGTCAATCTTATTTTCACTACATGCTCACCACTTTTGTTTCAAAACTGTTCTTTATTTCAACAACAGACAGCAAAGTCCAGCACTCAAATGAGTTTAGAATGGAGCCCACACAGCATCAGTGGCCGTAGTTTTAAATGTGGTAACCAGTGGCAATTCAAACTTTACGATGTTAAAAACTGTTTTATTACGTACTCCTTGTGCGGGGAATGTGGTATTAAATTATTGTACTATACAATGTTAAAGGTAATAAACAAATATTTGAATTCTGATTATGAAATAATTTCGTTCTATGGTCTCGAGAGGCTTAATATTTTTAAAAATAGGACATTCCAAATGCCTGATGAATACGAGGCTTTAATTAAAGTTTCAAATAGCAACGAGGCATTTTTTGCATTTGTTGTGTGTAGTAGAATGAAAGCGTGAAAGATTCGTTTTTAGCTTGAAATTTGTCGATTTTGAGCGATGTTTGAAACAATACATCTAATTGAAAAATTCAAAAAACATATGTTAGTTTTTATACTTTACAATGATACAGATATCAATTTTATTGGGAACCTTAAGTTTTTTGGAGTGGTTTCATATTAAATTTTATATTGATTCTAGACTTATCATAGAGTTCAAAACTGTAAGCAGTTACATCTATGAATGTATGAATGTAACTGCCACATTTAACATAATTTAGCTGTCAAGTTGATGTTGTTTTTTGTTACGCGGCAGACCAAGGCACGATCCTACTAATCTCTCCAGTGCCTTTACCATGAGTTTGCATGACCGTACTCGCTACCGACTGCGTAAACGATTTAGTATGCCGATTCTTAGTTCTATTGCGTAACCGCCAGAGGCGCTGTACTTTTGCCCATACAATTTTTTACGCAGTCGCTAGCGAGTTCGAACATGTAAACTCATGGTAAAGACCCAGACGTGTGGTATGTCAAAGATAAGATTCATACAATATTTCTTAAAAACTATACTTAAAAACCACCAACAGTTTCGAACTATAGAATAAGTCTACTATCAATAAAAATATATATGAACCACTCCAAAAAATGTAAGGTTCTCAATAGTCCTGTAAAATAAAGTAAAATAGAGAAAATATCAAGATACATGTCAATATAACGGTAGATAGATTTTAATGTCAATTTTGAATTATAAATGTACTAGCAACTCGCCCCGGCTTCGCACGGGTGCACTATTTAATGAATGTTATTATACATATAAACCTTCCTCTTCAATCACTCTATCTTTAAAAAAAACCGCATCAAAATCCGTTGCGTAGTTTTAAAGATTTAAGCATACATAGGGAATAGGGATATAGGGACAGAGAAAGCGACTTTGTTTTATACTATGTAGTGATGAGCTGACAATTAAAATTTGACATTAAAATCTACCTAACGGTAGTACAAAAGTTACGTGCTTACCCCGCTGGTCTTAAATATTGGGAGGATTACCGAAAATATTTAATGCATTTAGCTACCATAGTCATTCTAGTTACATCCACACTTTCTTTAGTGGCACTCAGTTGCTCATCATCACGCACAGTACAGTGGTATTTATTTGATACATTAAATACGGGAGGTTGCTGAATAGTAATCTACCTAGCCTATAAATAATAATAAAAAATAAAAAGGACTGAAAGTTGGCTATTCATTTTCCTTGTTTATCGTCAGCCTACTCAAAAACAGTTAGATACAATGATTGTTATCGCGTATGAATTCGCCGCTAGAGGCGCTAGTGTAGCGTGAGGTTTCCGAAATGTCAAATGTCACTGTTTGTGGTTGCGCTACGCGGGTTAATATCTAATTGGAACAATATGATGACTATTTTGCAATACCTGAGCTTGATTATGGCAAATATGAGTTACGGATCAGTGACTGTCAGTGCTTTGAGCCAGTTTTGTCTTTCGGAAACTTATTTCCTCCTTTATTCCCGAACAAAACAGGACTGCGCTACAATGCGGGATGTTCGACATTTTAATGGTACGGTTTTATGGTATTAAATGTTTTAAAGGTAAATTTCGTTCTCATGCCCATAATAACCAATAACAATTTTTGACAGCTGGACCTTACTCGACAGTGGCGCCAACTGGTGAGAACAAAAACTATAGCCCTCATTGCTAAAAAATTGGTCAGCTGAATACGAATCTAATGTATAAGAAAGGGTTTTGAAGAATTCGTATTATGTTTACCCTTGAATTTGCTCTACATAATTTGACGAGACTATTTCGGAAGCAACCTGTAATAGACAAGGCAATTTTCGTTTACCTGCTTCAGTATAACAGACGTCAAGTTTGTACGTCAAAATATAATTACGACTAGTTTTGCCTGAGGCTTCGGCGTATTATGAAAATTTGATCGAAATTGACAGTATAATTAATATATTATTCAGTGTCACAGAAACTTGACTATTTGTATGTACGCGTACAATAAAAAAATATTTACTTTTTGAGTTTTGTGCGAATTTTCCTATATGTCATGTATTATCCTCCTAAGACCCCGCGTCCTATATAAAGGACAAAATATGGTCAACGGAAAATAAGTTTAAATTTTGAAGTGATAGAGTTGCATTTGTTTTGGTTTGATTGATTTGACATAAAATAAAATTCAAATTTGTAATCGGAACTGTCAGGTTCAAATTCGATTGTATTTTTATTTGTATGGTGGGTCTCAGGAGGTTATACTTGGTTTGTAGCTTAAATTCCATTGCAGAGATACTTCAATGTTATTTTATTCTGGCTAGTGTCTGTCAATCGCTTATTGACGGTTATAGATACACTTTTTTCTGCTTTGAAATAGGTAATATTCCATTCTATCTACCAATTTTCAAGCAGACATAACAAAAACTTTATTCTACGGGAAATCACTCCAAGCTGTCAATATCTACAGCAATAGCAAAGAAAAGCCCACGTTTTAAGTGTTGTAACCGTCAACTATTTAAGTGGTGTAGCCGGCGTTTAGTCGACGGCGTCAACTATATATCCCCCTAAAGAAAATGGCTGAACTCAGGAAGCATGTGGCGTCAGATGCGACATTCTAAAGTTACAGAATACTTTATCCCGTCGACACAGGAAGGGAGTGAATGGAAACGCTTGTCTTTCGTCAGAATACTCTTTGGATATTGAACAAGGAATCAGTGGTCGGGAAAGGTCACAGAATTGTTGGTTTTAACATCAAAATTGAATTTTCTCAAACATGCTCGATAATGGTCGTATTTTGTTTGACAAACTTATATGTGGCGTGCTTATTTTAATCTGCCCACATTTAAAATGTTAAAACTCTTCACTGGAGGGTTACAATAATCCTAACTAAACCTATTTTTTTCCCGCCGCCTTAAACTTATTAAAAAAAAAATTTTTTTCTGCAACATCAAAGTCAAATTTTATCACCGCGTTAATAAGTACGTCACCAATTGCAACATTATTTACTTTCAGAGCCTCGGTAATAATGTACTATGTAATTATATAGCTACTAGTAAATGATCGTTCTTGTTATGATTCAGAAAAGCGCAATATAATTCTATAAAGCTGAATGTTAAACAAAATTGGATTCCAGTCATATTAATTATTATAATTATGTCCAAAAGTCACATCTATAATGAGTTTCGTCGGATTAACTAATTCAGTCTGAGGGGCTACTACGAAGTTCGAAATCCGAACTTCGTATCGTGCCGTCCCTTTCACTCATATAGTGTAATACCGAAAGAGACGGCACAATACGAAGTTTGGAATACAGGGCCTGAGTATTCATTTTCAGAGTAAGTTGCAAGTTTTACAACGACGCCTTGCGTAGAATTTTCAAGAAACTCTCTATACTAGCGGCTCTGTGAGTTCTAGATCTCGAGTGCATTTTTTATTTAATTTCTAAAAAGTAACTCGATAAAAAAATATAACCGTATTACAGAACCGCGAGGTAATCACGTAACTTTATGAAGTACCGTTAAGCTGATTTTAATGTCAAATTTCAAGTCTCATCTCTTACAAGCTTACACTTCAAAATGTTAGTACATTACATTACGTACATAAACTTGGGAAACACGGAACAAAACATAGAAAAAAATTTTTTTTTCAAAAACTGGCGACAAAGAAACTCTTTATAATTATCAAGACTGCACACCAAATTTCACGATAATCGGTTTGAGAATCGCGACCTGAGTGATCGATGGACGACAGGATAGCCTGTCGTATACCGATCCCTTGAATTCCAGGCTAAAAAAGTAGATGTGCTTTAAGTACGAGTAAGAGCGATTAATATATTTTTCAGCAGCTTCGAGGCATTAATCGACTAAGGTCGATTATCCTATACATTTCTCGATGCTACTTTTTATACCTCCTACATTATGATTATTAAGAATGTAAATCATCGTCGTTTGTCATTATTCCTATTCTTTGCGTATTTAAACGACGGTTTCGTCATCTTGGCGATGCTACTGTACCCACAACGCAGGTAGACGTACACTGTAACCTGAACAAAAAACGAATTAGAAAGAAATAAAATAAGTTTATTAAGCATTTTAAAGAAATACAAACAAAAAGATATTATATAGAGCTATTGATGCTAAAAAGGTCGTCACTCAGCTTGATGTCGCGACGCAAACCGTGGTTTTACATCGTGACGCTGATTTTCAGTGACGCCTGGGGTCACCGGGGTAGTATTTGATGGTACAAACATGGTTTACAAAAGTTTAGTTTAGCCTAAGAACTTACAATAAAATTACTATTACACTATAACAAAAAATGTGTACTTTAATATCTTAAGAAAACAAGCAATATAAATACTAAAAAGAAACGAATTAATCTAACTAATCTAATTCAAAGACAACATTGATATACTTACTGAGCCCATAGTCTATTTTTTCAATGAATGTTTGGAGACCAGCACCTTTCCTGACCAGCTTAAGATGGCAAAAGTATTACCTGTCTACAAAAAAGGGTCTAAAACGGACGTAAGTAACTACAGACCAATCTCGCTTCTGCCAACGCTATCAAAGTTTATGGAAAGACTGATGAAAAACCGGCTGATGAGACACCTCAATCGTTATAATATTATTAACAAGAGGCAGTATGGATATCAAAAAAGCAGGAGCACGAATGACGCCATTACTACACTAATTGAGGACATAGTTCTTCAGCTCAATGGTAAAAAGAAGGTGGCAGGATTATTCCTCGATTTAAGCTCGGCTTTCGATACTGTTGATCATGGCATACTGCTGGCAAAGTTGGAACATTATGGGGTTAGAGGGAAAATGTTAACTCGTTTTCGCTCTTACCTCTCTAACAGAAAACAGTTCGTTGAAGTAAAATGGGTTAGGGACAGGAACGAAACAGTCCATAGATCCAGAATAACAAATTTGAAAAGAGGTGTGCCACAAGGATCTATATTGGGTCCTATATTTTTCATAGTCTTTATTAATGACCTAATATCGTATGTTAGCACATTAACTCAAGATACGAAACTTGTGGTTTTCGCCGATGACACTAACGCTATCATATCGGCAGAGGATATTGTGCTACTAAATGAGAGAGTCAACCTTGCTCTTAATGCTCTCAACACTTGGTTTAGCACAAATAATCTCAAAGTGAATTGCTCAAAGACAAACGCCTTACTATTTAAAACCACTTCGAGGAATAGCGATCGTTTGCATATAGCTTCAGATGGAGCAGCTATTCAACAAGTGGACGCAGTAAAATTTCTGGGTGTATGGGTCGACTCAAATCTGAATTGGAAGAATGAGCTTGCGTCCATTGTTGGCTCTGTGAGCTCTGCGTGCTACGCACTTAGGAGTCTCAGGGAGGAGACAAAACTGTCTCAATTAAAGATGGTGTACCATGCTTTAGTTGAGTCAAGGCTAAGGTATAGCATAAAATTCTGGGGAAACAGTTATCTCTATAACATGCAATCTGCCTTTATTGCCCAAAAAAGGGCAATTAGGTCTATAGCTAAGATACCCCAGACAACTTCCTGTAAGACTTATTTCTCTGAGTTAGAGATTCTTACTGTCCCTAGCTTATACATTCTCGTAGTGCTCAGTGACTTAATGAAACACTTAGGAAGTATAGAAACGCCAGAAGATACACAAAAGCGTCTGGCCACAAGGAGAATGGACTTGGCGCAAACCGTTGACAGCAAACTTAGGGTTGTTAAGCACTACGCAGGCTATCAATCTATTGTTCTTTTCAATAGGTTACTAGTGGAACTGAAATCTGTCACTAGCCTACACCTCTTTAAAAATAAATTAAAAGCTTTTTTGTTGAAGAAGTGTTTCTACTCTGTGGAGGAATTTATGACACAACATTTAATGCAGACATATTAGCTAATCTGAAGCACCTAAGTACGACATTTATGATTCACCTAATTTAAATGGATTATGTTGTGATATTGAAATTAGAACGTGACTAATTAATTAATTAATTTATCTAAATTGTTTGACATTATTTTCTTTTTTATTATAGTATTATTATTGGACATTGATGTTATTATGTAAATTTGTATAAATTTAGTTTTACACTGATAGACATAAGTGTACCTATTATTATTATTTGGTGTTAATTATTGTATCAAATTATGTAAATTCGCATACAATGTATATAGTTTCTTGAATAAATAACTGAACTGAACTGAACTATCTTTTCTGTTGAGTAAATAAAGGTTGAGTAAATTGCGAGACTTAAGTGGCAGTGGGCAGGGCACATTGCTCGCAGGACTGACGGTCGATGGGGCCAGAAACTGCTTGAGTGGCGTCCACGCACCGGAAGACCAGCTGTCGGTAGGCCTCCGACAAGGTGGAGTGATGACCTGGTGAAGGTCGCGGGAATCCGGTGGAAACGAACGGCACAGGAACGGTCTAAATGGCGAGCCTTGGGGGAGGCCTATGTTCAGCAGTGGACGTCTTTCGGCTGAAATGATGATGATGATGAAATAAAGTTAGAGAATAATAAATATAAAACTCTCGTGAGTATCAGACACACTGATATATAATAAACGGGTTACTCACGTCTTCAAGGTCGAGTATAGCTCGATATGTTTCGGACCAATACGTGGCCCTTAATCATTGTATTATCCGTATTTAGTTTCCTATTTTTTTTTATTGTTTATAAAAAAGTATTAATTACGTGTAATTAATTTCTCATTGTAGATAATACATAAATATATTCGAATTATTTTGAATGGTACACTACTACATAAGCATTTTTAAAAATAATATTTACCCGTATTTAGTTTCCTCTTTTTTAAAATTCCTTACGAAACAAAGGTCTACAAGTGTGTTGAGATCGTTATTTTAATGTGAATCCACTTCAACAAACTACCATCCACCTTTCCATATAAAACTCCTTCAAAAATATAATAAACGCGAATACGTCCGTCGCGGCTGGGTTCTCATGATTAAGGGCCACGTATTAGTCTGAAACATGTCGAGCGATACTCGACCTTAAGACGTGAGTAACCCGTTTATTATATTTCAATATTAAATACCCTTCTCGTCACATTACTCATCCCTTTGCATAACCTGTACTGGGATGAGTAATGTGTACAATTAGCTCTCAACATACCAACTATGGGTATTACTTAGGCGGGGTTTTATAAAGATCCGTTAGACCAAATTTCAGATCAAATTTTAGTAACTCAGTACATTTATTGACATAACAAACCGATATAAGGTCTAAAGGATGTTTATAAAACCGAGCCTTACTATACTCATTCCTTATTTGATCCATTCTCGTCACGGTTATTGAATGACAAAGTGTAATAATAACCAGCTATGTATTTGATGTAAATACTGTAATGCGATATCAGCCAATTATTGGAGGGAGCAGTGTAAGGTAACACAAGTCTATAGTGACGTTCGAGTCACTTCTCTCTCAGCTCAGTACCACGCAGCCTCTCGTATAGAGCGCCGCGCGCGAGCGATCGACGCCGCGGGGAGTGCAGTGACAGTGTGAATTTGTTTTTAAAAAACCCACTTTAAGATGTAAGTATTTTTTTTTTGTAAGAGTGATGTAGTATGTTTTGGGTTGTGGGGAAAAGTTTTTGATCGCTTGTATTTTTATTTAAAAGTTTATTTAGGTAATGTTCGAAGTTTAACTACTTAGTTAAAATATATTGGATAAATTTTAGTGTCCGTGATTATTGTCAATAAATTGAGGGTTTAGAAAAATATAATTTGAGATAAAAAGGATAATTAAACGTAACGATGCTGAAACAGAAAATAGTTTTACAGTCGGTTGTATTATGATTAGTTATGGATTATTAAAACTAAGACTAAGGAAACATTAAAAGGAAGGAAGTCGCTAGGCTCGACGGTGTTAGAAAAAACATACTTTGTTTCGTATATATGAAAAAAAAACCATGCGGAAAAAATCCTTTGAATATAATGACAGACTCCTAATGTGTAAACAATTTTACGACAGTAGAACTTAATTACATTCAATTATTCACATTGAGCAAAAAACCAGGGAAAATCAGGGAAACTAATAAATAATGCATGTTAACTGCATAATTAATTTAATTACGCACGTAATTAGTGAACGCGATTAGATAGTACTTACTAGTATTACCATAAATTATCATACAACCGCATAGTGTACAGCGTAGGCACCACTGCGCTATTTCGGGGTTCCTAATGATCTATGGACCTCTAAGGGGCTCGTGATTTGTGTTTCTGTAAGAGGGTCGTGATGGATTGATTGAGTGATTTTACAGTAAATTCTATCGATTGCTGACTTTAATGTAAGAAAGCGATGTTTTTATAGAGAAATTCTAGCTAACTGAGGCCAAGTTAATATAGTTTAAGCCGTGATCTCCCGGCGAACAAAATAGATAATAGCATTCTTTTGTAATGATCCCGGGGATCCCAGGGACCGGTAGACGACGAGGGAAATAATTTAATGGTCTACCGTCAGTAAAATGGATTCGCATTAAAAACAAGCGTACAAATATAATGCTTACAATAAATAAAAATAAGATCCCTTGACCTGAAAGCAATGTTATCTTATGAACGATAAATAATTTAAATATTATCCATCGACTTGTATTGTGTTTCTGGCTTCTTGCCTAGTAAGCAGTAGATCTGCAAAAAGTGAAAATAATAATTGTTAAAATAAATAAAACGGATCGCTATAAAATTAGATTACGTTATGTTAGAACTGCGAGCTTTTCAGAACCCAACTGCAACCAGAAATGTAGGTTAGATTAGGTCAGAGCAGCAACCATCGCGGAACCGAACTGTTATCAGAAATGTGGGTTAAGTTAGAATTGCGACTCCATAGAACTGAACTGATATCAGAAAAGTAGCTTAGGTTAGAACTGGGACTCCACAGAACTGAACTGCTATCAGAAAAGTAGGTTTGGTTAGAACTGCTACTCCACAGAACTGAACTGCTATCAGAAAAGTAGGTTAGATTAGAACTGCGACTCCATAGAACTGAACTGATATCAGAAAACTAGGTTAGGTTAGAAATGCGACTCCACAGACTTGAACTGATATGAGAAAAGTAGGTTAGGGTAGTACTGCGACTCCACAGAACTGAACTGATATCAGAAAAGTAGGTTAGGTTAGTACTGCGACTCCACAGAACTGAACTGATATCAGAAAAGTAGATTAGGTTAGTACTGCGACTCCATAGAACTGAACTGATATCAAAAAAGTAGGTTAGGTTAGTACTGCGACTCCACAGAACTGAACTGATATCAGAAAAGTAGGTTAGGTTAGTACTGCGACTCCATAGAACTGAACTGATATCAGAAAATTAGGTTAGGTTAGAACTGCGACTCCATAGAACTGAACTGATATCAGAAAAGTAGGTTAGGTTAGAAATGCGACTCCACAGACCTGAACTGATATCAGAAAAGTAGGTTAGATTAGTACTGCGACTCCACAGAACTGAACTGATATCAGAAAAGTAGATTAGGTTAGTACTGCGACTCCATAGAACTGAACTGATATCAAAAAAGTAGGTTAGGTTAGTACTGCGACTCCATAGAACTGAATTGATATTAGAAAAGTAGGTTAGGTTAGAACTACTACCCTCTCATTATCCTCGTAGCATTTTCCCGGTTTTCACCTAAATAACCCGCGGTCCCTATTCCCAAGATTTGGCGTATGAACTAGCGTAGGTGTTTTCCTTCACCGATCGCCCACGACCCACGACCCACGACCGTGGGTTTTCGAACCTACCATACAATATATACTGAGGATATTTGCAATAAACTAAAGACTAAATAATATACATTAGTTCACATAAAAATTACACTCAATAAAATGTTTTTATTTACCTCTACTAATACCATGCGTGGTGATTACACATCACCTAAACTGATCCTTACTACTTATGATGTATGCGGATATTCTTTCTACATACATCAATATTTATGTAGTTACCTAACTAGAAACACTCTCGTATACGGAACCCTAAATATGATCGATTGGTACGGTCAGTAACATACATAGTTAATAACAACCGGCCCTCACTTCGGGGAACCCGACAAACTGTCTGTCTGCAATTTATTCCTGTCAGAAAATCCTTTCATGACTTTCATGTTATTGATGAATCAGGTGTCACAACTCTTTGAAAAACGAGTTAAATTTAAAAAGTTTGTGTCAAATGTTTGAGAAGTGCTGATATTGCTGATTTTAGTTTTTTCAGTCAGCAACTAAAACGATTTCAACGTGCATATTGTGGGTATTAATGGACCGAAGTTTTTTGAAAAGAACAAGATCAAAAATAGGTATGCGAAGTTATCTTAAATACGATCTGAGTCAAACAAACAATTTTTTTATACAACGACGGTGGCAAATAAGCATACGGTCCATCTGATGGTAAGCGGACACCGCATTCTAAAGTTTTTTTTGTACCTGACTGTGACTTTATAGGCCCGGCCCAATAAAGCGATAGGAGTGCGCGGTTGGAGAGTAGCCTGGGGAAAATCCAGGGGAAAAACTCCGGCACGACTACGCGTGTGGTTTGGGACACTGGAATACTCTAAGAGTTTGCGCTCCAGTGAGATTGGTTGAGCGGTTTCAACCGAATCTGAGGTGTGAGTGGAATCGAGCTACTGGGAGTTTTGTCGCTGGTTCACTAAACCTAGCCTAGCTGAGAAGAGTCCAGCAAGAAACTCCTAGCTGACCTGGGTCGGACTGACTCTACCCGGTGTGCGGCGGTACCGGGACGAATAAGGACTATATGTGTCAGTGTTGTCGCGATCGCGCGGTGGACGTCCCCGCCGGCGGATCACCGCATTCTATAGACGCCTGGAACTCCAAAGGAGTCACGTGAGCGTTACCGACCCTTTATAAGATTTGAGAATTCGCTATGCTGACAGTAGAAGGGACAAAGTTAAGTCCGTCGCTCTCAATATAGTGCATCCTTGGGAGTTATGGCAACCTTGCTCTCCAGGAACACAAGACTACATTCCTGTATATTAAATAATGTTATTATGGCTGCTTCTGCTCTGCAAGCCGGAGATTTCCCCAGTTGGGTTGTTCCAAATTCGAGCAAGATGGCATTTGGCTGAGCCTTACCTCTAACAAATTGCGTATTCACCCGGCTTATCTGCAGTTGCGGTGCAGAATACAGTGTTGGAGACCAGGGCAGAGTACTTCCAACCTTTTGATCGTCCAAATTCACCTCTGGTGTGCACCACATACAAATCCAATTAACCAGAATACTTTGCAAAATTTAACTGACTGCAACACAACATCTAGACGTTCTACGATATAAATTGCAACAAGCCGACCGACACGCCACGAATATATTGACTGTTACTAAACTAGTCAAATGTATACATTTTTTTTATACAACGCCGGTGGCAAACAAGCTTACGGTTCACCTGATAGAAAGCGGCCACCGCAACTCCAAAGGAGTCACTTATGCGTTGCCGATCCCTTTATAAGATTTGAGGATGCACTGTGTTGACAGCAGGAGCACATTTAGGACCCTCGCTCTCAAGTGCATCCTCGGGAGCTCTGGCAACCTTGCTCACCTCCAGGAACACAACACTACATACTTGTATAGTAGATAATGTTATTATGGCTGTGGTTTTCTGCAACGCGGAGGTACTTCCCCAGTTGGGCTGCTCCAAATTCTAGCGAGATGACATTTTGCTGTGCCTTTTCTCTCTCAAAATTGGTTATTAGCCAAAGCATTTTTTACGTTTTATGGATTTGAAATCTGATTATGTTGTCGGGCGAATAAGTAGTAAATGTCTATCTTTAACAGAGCTTTAATAAGACTTTTCCGCGTGTAATTGAGGAGCTTCTTATGAAACCGCTCCTCTCTTTCTTATCGGACTATCTTGATGGTATCATAACCTACATAATTATGTCGTCGAAACTGGATATAAAAATGCACCAGAAATGATATGCAAATGAGCGGATTAATGATTGATTTTAATTTTTGATTTATGCATAAATAATGTGACGGTGGTAATTACTTATTTACATACCAATGTAAATACAAGCTCGCAATAAATATCTTAGAGCACATACAAATTATACTTTACGTATACCTAGACTTAAAATTGGTGTTGGATATTTATGATGCCCAGTCACACGTGTGTACGTTTTTCGTTAGAATCAGTTGC
This sequence comes from Epiblema foenella, assembly GCA_963556455.1. Taxonomy (NCBI): domain Eukaryota; kingdom Metazoa; phylum Arthropoda; class Insecta; order Lepidoptera; family Tortricidae; genus Epiblema; species Epiblema foenella. The sequence goes on along the minus strand of OY747113.1, from coordinate 6,392,904 downwards.
GACGACGACGACTGATTCCAACTGATTTGTGAGTGATGACTTGATGAGTTCAAAAGCATGCTCGAATTATTTGTGTAGTAAATTATTTTAGACACTCAATTGACATTCAGAAATAATAAATCTGGAAAATGAAAAACGAGAATGAGTTTTTACGGAACTTTTTATACGACAACACAACCTGAATTCTCAAACGTCATTGTTCTATGAAATATAATTTTTGATACTTACGTACATCATACACTTAAATTTGTTATAAAAATATGAGTATTATAAAATTACGCGAGGACTTATGCCAGGTTAACTTAAACATTTTTATTTGGCATGTTTGATATGGTGAACACGGATTAACATTTAGGCCGGGTTTTATGAAGATCCGTAAGACCAAATGTCAGATAAAATTTCAGTAACCCAGTACATTTTTTGACATAACAAACCGACATAAGGTCTAACGGATCTTTATAAAACCGAGCCTTAGGGTACTTTTTAACTCATGAATCGGTCATGTTCACATGTCATGCGCCAGTTCTCATTCATCTTTCATTTGCCAGACTCTAATAATGATATTTGTATGTATGTATTTCTACTTTTAATCATTTTAAAATATGACATATTGATAATATGCATAAAGTCATCGCACTTAGTCCGAAGATATCAATTAGAAATCGTTCACCTATTTAGGCCATTTTCTGTATGAACTGACACATATCTTGACATTTTCTCAATGTTACTATCTAGAACAGCAGGCGAATCACGTAACTTTATGTACTAACGGTACACAAAGGTAGGTTTACTGACAATTTTGACGTATAATGTATGAGGTGACAATTAAAATTTGACATTAAAATCTACCTAACGGTAGTAAAAAAGTTACGTGATTACCCCGCAGGACTACTGCGACCTAATGTCATACATTTTAAATGTATTTTTGAATTTTTTCATTAAGAAACATCGTTTCAAACACCACTCCGAATCGACCATTTTCAAGCTAAAACTGTTTATTTCCCGCTTACTTCTACTTCACAAAATAAAATCATAAAATAGATGTTGCTATCTAAAACTTTAATAAAATTACCCTATCCTTTTATCCTTTAATGACTTGATTAGTATTATCTATACTTTTGTCATAATTTGAAATTAAGACATTTAAAAATGTTAGTCGGAATACTGGTTTTCTTTTGAAGCATTTCTTGACATTCTTATCTAGGTTTCATATAGTCATATAACACAGGCAGTGTACACGCGTACAGAAAAGCTGTAATGTGCTTAACATATAAAAGGTTACTACAAGTACTGCTACAATAAACAACAAAAAATACGTACCCACATTTTTCAATTTAACTACATTTTAAGATTTAAGTCTGCGGCATAAGGTTTGAAGTTGTACACGTGTTTTTGAGCGTGAGTGTATTGAGAGAGCTGTTTCATCCGAGATTGACGGTAACAAGCTTTCAAACGGCTTCAAAAACCCCAGCAAAAGGATGATAGGAATATATTTTGTATGGACTACGTGTATACTTGTAACCTTTATGAATTAGGTGGCATACAGCCACGCTAGTTTTCAATCTGTCAACTGTACCAGGTTGGCTTTTTCCCATTGCTTTTACCATAACAAACGATTGTCTGGACAGGTTTTTAAGGTTCCGTAACAAAATGGTAAAAAAGGAACCCTTATGGTTTCACTTTTTCTGTCTGTCAGTCTGTCTGTCATATCTCTAAGTATCTAAAGAACTATTTATGCTATCGATTTGAAAGGAACAGTTATAAGGGTAACCTAGATGCACAGAACATGTTTTTTTTTAATATTTATTTATTTTCTGTAAAAAATGTCAGATAATAGTGGTTCCAAATTTGAAAGTCTAGTGAATATGTCAAGTGGGGTGTCATATGAAAGGGCTTGAATTGCATTTATTCTGAAACAATTTTTTTTTGTACGTTGAGTCATTTCCGATTTATGAGGAAAAATGTTTTAAAAAATCCTTAATTAATAGTGTGAAGGTGTGTAGCTGTGTACGGAACCCTCTGTGCGCGAGTCGGACTTGCACTTGACAGGCTTTTTTATTAAGGGTAGATTAACGTTTAGCTTGTGGTTCGTTACACTGTACGTTGAGTTTCAACCCTTTTTGAAGTATTACTAAAATAATACTTGAAAATGAAGCGTTTCGCCAAAAAATGGACATGCAATATTGTGTTCTCATTATTATAGGTATGCCTATAGTGAAACCCCAATTGTTTTTATTATAAGTTGAAACCGAACGTAATTTTCACATCTGTTATTGTATTCATGTATAGATTAAATATAGAATAATATTATTTGCTATAGAAATTAGAATTCTGCATAGTAAGGCTTTGAGTTCATTAATTATTTCTAGCTTAATTCGCTTGATATTTGAAGCGAATTAAGCTAGAGATAATCAATGGACTCAGGCTTACATTGATATGACATACCTAATTGTAAAAATAATCTCGTTGACTGATACTGTCAATCAGAATGTACCTCCGGACAAATTAACATACTGTGAGGGTTTTAATAAAACCTGATATCATGGTTTACTGAATCATAAATCTGAGTAACAGTAGAGAATCACTTGTTTTTGGATTATTCGCTCTGTAGATGTACATTTGGGACCCCAATTTTGTAATGATTGTAACCCGAGGTAGATAAAAACGACATTTTTTATCCTTACACCACCATTTTCTGCATATTGTACGCATAGAGATTGGCTTAGAAAAATAATCTCCATTCGTCATCTGTCTCCTTCCAGCGTGAAAAAGTAACAAACTTTCTACATACAGTTCTTTTCTCATTTATAGTAGGTATTATATTATTACTAGTGTTCGGAGTTTCGGTGGCAAATTTCACAGCGGTAAATGGAGTCGCATATATATTTTTTGATTAAACGAATAACGATTATATGATTAATTTTGCATAACACTCCTTATAAATTATCTTGCGAGCATTACCTACATATACCACGATAACACAGGACTACTAATAACATAAGAATGTAGGTAAACATTGTTTAATAAATTTATTTATTTTTACTTGTTACATACGTACACACATGTCTTTCTTCGTCTAGGTCTATATCTTTTTATGGTAATGCCATTAAATATAATTCCTTGAATAAGTTATTTGACAAATTCAAATCATGTACCCATCCACGATAATTTATCATCTACAACACTAAAGAGAAAATAAATAGAAAAAGAGTCTTATCAAAGACGGTATGTATAATAAAGTCATATGAATAAAAACATAATACTAAAACTTACCTAATTAATGTCATACTAAGTACTTCAGGTAAATGAATAATTTATTTATTACAATCTTAAAAAGTTAATCATAAAAACGACTCCATTACCCACTGTGTGAAATTTGCCACCGATACTCCGAACACTAATTATTACTTTATATGCATTCTCAAGACAAGAACAAAGTATACTACAATGGAATAAGGGACATAGTGGCTTGAGAGGAAACGATGCAACGGCTGAACTAGCTAGGAAAGGCTCAGAAACACCGGCATACGGACCAGAGCCAATTATACCCCTGCCATAACATACATACATAATGAACTAAATCAGTACATCAAACACTTACATCAAAGACATTTGGGAAGAGATAAACACGTGTAGGCAGCCTAAAGAAATACTGCTAGAATGAAATCACAAACTCACAATTATACTACTGGGAACACAGAAACCAACTACATAAATTAGTGGGAATAATAACAGGACATAATACACTAAACAAATAAACATCTTTACAACTTAGGCATTACAGACAGCTCCATGTGTAGTGCATGCATGGAGGCAGAGGAGACTTCTAGACACGTTCTAGTAGACTGTAAGCAGGTAGAAGTATACAGGAAGAAGCACATTGGAAATCCGAACACTTTGCAGGAAGCAGTAAACGATATAAAAGCACTAATAAAGTTCATAAAGGAACTAGGGTGATTAGAGTAGCGCTACCCCCTTTTCACGCAACATAGGCACGCTGAATGTCGACTTGCAGAAAATGCCCAGTAAAACTAACTATTATTACTTTGGATAAAAATTTCAAAAGAAACTGCTTTAAACCCAGTAAATCATAACAAATCATTCAACATTCAAATAATCCTTTTCGCAATTATTTAATAACAAATTCAATATATTACAGAGTTGGGAGGTAAATTGATGTTTCATCATTTTCACCATTCATCTTCGCATATTTTACAAAAGCGAATTGGCATACATTAATTGTCACTATCCATTACGTTTAAATATTTCCAAACACGAGTTTTATAATTTGACTGATAAATTGATGAAATGTTACCTGGTAAATGTTTATTTAACGTTATACGCTGCGCTGATATAAATGGTTATATTATATCAAACAGTTATTCAACGTCGTTTTATTATATCAAATATGAAAATAAATTCTTCTTTACTAATTTTGTAGTATGACAAATGACTGAACTAACCGAAATGTTAACGGTAAATCCATTGGCTTAAAACTTTTTTTAACAAATACGTCACATACAATATTTTGTCAATATAATATGTAGACGGTAACGTAAAACATATAACATAATACTCAGTATACGATTCACTATTTTATTTGAACAACGGTAATTAGGGCTTAACTGCCAGATGCCATAAGGTCCCTTTCAATGTTATGATATCACATATACATATTATTGATATTTTTAAATCGTTTTTCTAAACAGGTGGACGAACTGTATATTACCGTAACCTAAATTTGTATAAATTAAATACTATAACTTGTATTTTTTTTATACAACGCCGGGGGCAAACAAGCGTACGGTCCACCTGATGGTAAGCGGCCACCGTAGCCTATAGAAGCCCGCGACTCCAAAGGAGTCACGTACGCGTTGCCGACCCTTTATGAAATAAGCCTAAGGGTAAGGAGCCTCGCTTGACAGTGCTTCGTACAAGTGATCAAAGGTCTGGCTAGTACTTCGCGCAGAGGATAAGCGTTGCCATACAACTGGGAATGCGGCCTCTTAGCCACATCCATCGTTAGCGATTTGGAGGGCATTTTTATATTTTGTTCCTCGCATACCATACAACCACAATGACTGCCACGTGCCAACTTTCCAACTGAGATAAACTAAACAGTACCTAAAGGCCAAGTAAGTGCTGCTTGCACCTTTGGATGAAAATGAAACTGGCCAAAGATAGCCATTGGCGAAATGACGAGTTTCAACATGACGAATAAATTAATCAAAAATGTTAGCACGATTTTGCAATTACGTTAGGAGCGGAATTCTTGGAACAATTACAAGTTGTATAAAGATGACAAGTTGAGCGCAGAGAAAATATACTCCCAATTACGATGAAACATTTTCTTGTTAATTATAAGTAGGTAAATTATTCATCGACCAGGTTCTCAGGATTTAGGAACACTGCGAGAGTCTATTTACATACTTGAATTCTTATTAGAATATTTTAAGGTTTGTTTCGCATTGAGGTCGCCTATTAATTATAAGTAGGATTCTAGTGTTAAAATACCTAGTTAGTTCTTAATTATAAAACATAAATTTTTGGTAAGAAAAATGATCACCTATAGCATACAAATTTTTTTGTTTGGAAATGTGTTATAATTTAAAAATATGTTAACATAAAAATCAAACGGCTAAAGGCCAGTCGAGTCGCACACACAATAAAAGATTGCAATTTGATCTTAAGAACACAAAAGATCTACACAAAGTTGTGCCTTAGTGGTTCAACACCGCATTTTTATTTAAAAAAAGTTTCTAGCAAAACAGCCGTAACATTCACACAGACAAACAGGCTAACAGACAGGTCTGAACTATAATGGTTCCGTTTTTGTGACTTTAGCTATAGAACCTTACGACATTGCTAGCTCACCAAAAACAAATGCTTGATAAAATAATGACCTGTGATAAATGGTTTTAGAGCGCTATTAGAGTTGCCACGCTTCTGCAGCGCGTCTACGATATTTGCTGAAGCTCGCACGGATGGCTTTCACGCCATCCGGCGAAAGAAAGTAGCGTCACTATTAAGCAGACTACGGGGCAGCAACAATAGCGTTCTCAGAATGATTGCCGGGTGTTTCGAGTGCCCGATACTATTTGATTTGATCAAAATTGTCAAATCGAACTTAGAATTTATTTTTTAAATGTATTGAATCAAAATTAATTAAATAATTATTTACTAACTTTAACTATAAGCCACATGTACCTACTAACAAAATTGGATCACTGTTATCTGTAAATAAATACAATTTGAATTTGATAACATGGACCATTCTACTTTTTCATGTACTCAAACAAACACTTTTATTAAAGCAGATTTTGGAATAATTCACCCTCACTTCATATTTTTACAGCAATATGTTAATATTTAAGTATTTTTACCTATATATTCCTTTTATTAAGTTCAGGTACTATTTCGAAATCCTATTTTTGTACACTAATTCTAAACATATCTTAGATTTTTTCTGTTATAGAATGAATTATAGTATGTTAGTGTCATGAAAAAAATAGAATGACCCAAATACTTCCTGTTAGATTATGGTATGCATATAAGCACTTTATTGCACAATAACAGGTCTAAACACATACATGTCACAATTAAGATTGTTATTTACACATTGAGATTGACATCTTTAGTTTTTTCAACTCAATTTTAATTGACTTTTACCCTTGCGTAGCGTAGCATAGTATTACTTTTTAAGCCAATGAATGCCTGCAAGAACGTTGAATAGGACCCGACCTATTCATTAACTTTTATTTAAGCTCGTATTTCATGTTCAGAACATGATTGGGCTCACGTTTCGGTTAGGGTTCCATTCATCATTTCATTTACTAGATTATCAGTGACTTTTAATACCTGTTAATTAAACGTACATTTGCGTTAACCTTTTCAATTCCTGTCAGCCAAATGAGTTAATATGTCAGTTAATTTGCTGGTAGGTTCAATGGATTTCATCATAGACTCAATAAGCTATTTATCTGAAGGGATCGAGAAACTGAGATTAGATTTCAAAGGCATTTTGACTGTTGTTCTATTGTGCCAAGAATAACTTGAAACTTACCTACGTAGTTAGTATGTGGCATATTATACCATAATTCGATAATGTTTATATCTACACGAACCTATGAATAGTATTTTTATCTATGTTACCTATCGAAATTCACATTCCAAGTTGGAAACTGAAACTTCTTAATGTTATTTATTTTGCAAGCTTCTTTTCATCAATATTAAATTAACAGTAGAGATTTAAATATAATGACTTGATTCTAAATAACTTATGTAGGTTGGCTGTCTATTTTTCCTTGTAAATATTTGAAATATTTTTGTAAATGTGTAAAAAAATTGTGAATAGGAATAAATTCTATGATTTCTCTAAATAAATAGATATGTATAAAAATATTGAATGGTAATGGAAGTAAAACTTTACAAAGACGAGTGAATTGAGGAGACATAATATATTTATTTATTATGTTGATATCTATAAGGGAAAAAAATGAGAAAAACCGTATGAAGAGAAATGCGAAAATAAAAATTGCCCTACCCCATCGACTGGGGAATCGTTGTTTAGAGACCGTTGAGTGCATAAATAATACTGTATTTTTTAACATTGATAAACAAAGCAATGAGAAGTCACTTATAATTTCTTACAATTAACTTTCCCCCTTTAAAATCTCATTAAATATTCATCCTAGCGAAAAAGTGGCTAGAAACTTTCTTGTTGAGAGTTTTATTTAAATTGTTTATGTGTAAGAACATTTTTTGCTATGGGACTTTAACTCCCCCGGCCATTTTTTTAGTTGTAGCAGTAGTTTAATAGTAGTACTTTATTGCACAAATAATGAACTTTTGCACTTCTTATTGCACGAATATTGGTACAAAAATAATGAAAAATTTAACATCTCACATGTTTTAAATATAAAGGTTTTATATTACAATACCTCAAATGAAAACCAAGTCGTCTGAACTCAAATGTCGTAATCTGTCATCATTTCTTATAAGGCGGAAAATTATGAGGAAGTCGCTTTTCTTCTTGCCTAATTAAAATTCTAATTCATAATAATTTTAAATGAGCCTTCTTTCTGTTATTATATATTATTGAGTATATTACATATTCATATTATATTGAGTATATTTCTAATTCATTACTAAGAATACCCGCATGATAAAAAAATAAAAAAATATGTATGTATTTTTAAGTAAGGTGAAATTAGGTAGGTAAAATAATGTTACTAACATATTTAGATGGCTGAGTTAAAAATAAAGAGTGTTTGTTTCGCTAACAAACTGTGATGCAGTTTGGCGAAGTTATAGTGTAAACGAATGGAAACTTTTTTTGTAAGAAAAAAATAAAAAAAAAAACAAAAATTATTGAGTATATTACATATTATGTGTATTGATGGTGAAGTATATTATTTACGTGTCGTTGCGGGGCAATGGTGAGTGTAGATGTCCACCACGGCCTTAGTTACCAGAGACGTGGACGATTCCCGAGACACCACGCAATAAATGATATAATTCGGCGGGCCATGATTTCGCCTAATGCGGATGGCAAAATACCTTACGCTGGTTCCATGGCGCTGCCTCTGATGGGATGCTACATGCGTAAGTAGTTTTTCCGCTTCCCATTCGAGGCAGACCTCGTGTTGTGCAGGCTTGACAGCAGAATCTGCTGCCAATATGAAGCATGCTAAATACTCCGCCATATGACTGTGCATACATCGAAACCACGGAACCCTGGGGCTCAGATGCCCGCCAGCTCTCTAGTCGATTAGTTATTAAAACGTTGAAAGTTTTATTTCTCTTTGTATATTTTACAGCACTTCATTATCTTGGTACCCTTAAGAAATTTATTCACATACTTACACTCAACTTATCCCCGGTTTAATGACTTTAAAAGTATGTATTTTCAGCACAAGATCAAACAATTGGCTAAACTTAGACCAAAAAAAGCCCCACTCCAAAGTCTACCCCAATTTGTAAATGCAATGCTATTGGTCTATACTTGGTAATAATATCCTTTGGAACGCCGTTTTTATAATTATAATATTTACATTCAGACCATTGTAGTGGAGTGTTGGACGTTGATATTTTGTAATATTAGGTTGAACAAATTAACAGTTTACATAACGATGCGGCCAATATTGCGCGTTCAGTTTTAAAAGCTTTGTTAAAGATATGATCTATAATTAAGGATATAATGATAATATATTATCTGTGCCTGAGCTTTTTTCTAGCTTTAATATTTTATGGCCTCTAGTATAATTTATAACTCTGAGTATCATAAAAAGGATTTCCGTTTTTTTTTTGTTTTTGCCATATAAGGAAAACCCTAGTTTTTTATGTTATAGTGGGCAAACGAGATGGATCGCCTGATGGTAAGCAATTACCGTCGCCCATAAACACCTGCAACACCAGAGGAGTCGCAAGTGTGCTTTTATTGTGTTTTATCCTTGTGATCAAAGGTTCACGAAAAACAATATTTAATCTACATTTTGTATCAGTTTTGCTAAAGGTAATTTATGTTTATTCGTTTTTCACAAAACTTACTACAAAGAGGATCTCGGATGGCTCTCAAAAGGGAACCCGAACTTTTGCCTTTTCTTTTGCGGAAACTAGTTCTTTAGACACATATCATTACAGATAGGTTTGTTATGTAAATCTGGTGGTGTTTGTTTCTATTCATGTGAGCGTCCATGTTTCAATTGTTAATTTAATGGTCGTTAACAGCTGCTAAATATATGTTTATATAATAGACTAGATGATAAAAAAAATATGTCATTCGAACCGGTTTTTAGAGACGATCACCTGCGTGGCGTTCATTCGCAGTTATGATAAATATCACAGTTGTATGAAAAAACCGGCCAAGTGCGAGTCGGACTCGTGCACAAAGGGTTCCGTACCATTATCTATAAAACGGCAAAAAATTACGTTTGTTGTATGGAAGCCTCCTTCTGTTTTTTAGTATTTTGTTATAGCAGCAACAGAAATATATCATCTATGAAAATTTCAACTGTCTAATTATCACGGTTCATGAGATACAGCCTTGTAACAGACGGACGGAGGGACGGACAGCGAAGTCTTAGTAATAGGGTCTCGTTTTACCTTTTGGGTTCGGAACCCTAAAAAAGTAATTTTTCCGATTTTGTCTTGAAATATTGCGTTTATGTACATAGTTGCCGTACAATTTCTTGTTTATTGAAACATGACAATTCTATCTTTCAATTTACATTTGGCCAATAAACGTTTTGCATTACTTAATATTCACATATCTTTTTATGATTATAATTAATTTGTCTAATTTATTATTTATTGTGATAATTTGATGGATTTCTAACCACATAACCATACTTTGTCATAAATTGTAGCATGAGGTTCATCCCTATATTAGCTACCATCATGACCCATTATTTGGATCAAGTATTGGGAGGTTTACCGTATGTAGTCTGCATGGTGTATTCAGCTGAAAATTATAAAATAGGTAGACAGGTATCAAATAATATTTATTTCGAATTCGTGCCTATAGCAGAAGCTACCTACACATTTGTAATTGAAGTAGCACAAACAAATAAGTAGGTATTTTATTTGCAGGTATCTTGCCACAATTTAATAGGTTTTTCCGGTAAATGAAAGGTCGGCTACGTATAAATACAAGGGCTCAAAATAATTTTAGTCTGATTTGTCTTGTTTCTAATAGAGATAAGGACACTCTTTACTTCCTCAGTAGAGCACAGAGAATTCCAGGATTGTCTCTATTTTCTATGATCAAACTAGGTTTGATTAGTTTTCGTAATAGACAAACCAGCACCATTCAAAAATATAATTAGTCGAGATAAAAGGAGGATTACTATGAGGGTAGTAATTATTTACACTGACCAGGAAAAGTGATTAGTCACGCAGTTCTACTTACTTTTAAATGGGTGTACGTCTATCACGGTCATTATTCATAGTCATAGTCATTTATTAATAATATTATCAATATTACATGTCATTGTTATAGTTCAATTATACAGTATTAATTATTATGTGTAATTATACGTAACATAATTACATATCTAGTATACTAGTACCTAGGTACCTACACTGTTAAACGTCCCACGTATTCAAACCCATGACTAAATAAAAAAGTTTTATACTAATGCGTTTATAATTATTCAGTGCTTTCAACTCCGACCAAGTTTCTTACTGTAAATAGTAATGGTGTTGTAATTATCTGTCAAAATGCAATGATGTACTTACTATGTTTAAGTTTAATCATGACGCAACAACCTCCTTTGACTTGCAAAGTCAGACGCCTGAAATGGCCTCACAAAATCACTGAAACGACTTCATAAGATGGATAACCTCATCCATCGATACCGGCTTGAGTTCAAGTCATTCATCTCAAGTGTAGCGGAAACAATTCGTGTTTCTACTCATAAACTCGTTACATTAGCCGCTGAAATTGCAATTTCCTAACGAATAATAAATAAATAAATATTAGAGGACAATCTTACACAAATCGAACTAGCCCCACAGTAAGCTCAAGAAGGCTTGTGTTATGGGTGCTAGACGACGATATATTTAATAGATATAAATAGTTAAATACATAGAAAACATCCAAGACTCAGAAACAAATATTCATGCTCATCACGCAAATATTTGCCCTGACCGGGATTCGAACCCAGGACCGTCAATAATGTGGCAATAAATAGTTAAATTCCTGCATAGTATTCACTTGTTTTACTTTAAGGTATAGTTAATATTTAAAATGCAATCTGCTAGTTAATCTATTTCTTAAAATGTACCCAAGTTTCAGTGGTCAATTTGAAACATCAATATGGGGCTTTCAATAAAAAAAGGTTATAGAATTACAATATTTTTCAATAAGTTAAGGACGATGTTCCTTGACCGCTTTTGCTTAGTTCTTTAAAGTTGGTCAAATTCCGCCAGTGTAACATTAATATTTAACGGTTTTCATTACACAGAGCCTGTTTCTTAGTAAAAATAATATTTTCAAGCTTGTGAAGGATCTCGTCTGTAAATATCTAAGTAAGCGTTCGTTAGCCTTAAGAAGAGTTAATTGGACATAAAATGCTGATGCTACGTTTTATACATTTCTTAACAAACATTTTTTTACCTGTTACCGGTCAGAAGTTGAAGTTTTTATTCTATAAAGTACTTACGGTCATATTCACAAAGGATTTGACACCTTTGTACCTTTTCGCTTTAACTTCATGCTTAAATTATAAAAAAGTGAAAGCAACAAAGTAACAGTAGCCAACTACTAATGAGCTCGACTATACTATAAATCTAAAAATAACCTCATTAGTACATTAATAAAACTGTTTCTGGTGAGCTTTGTAAACAGCTAACTAGTATTTATAATAAAATATATCACATTTTTTTTATTTCGTTTGACGATAATAATTATTTAATAATTCTATTTTATGAAGTGTCAAGTTACGTTAACAATAGGGTCAATCATGCGGCTGTCAGGCAGAGGTCGTGGAAGGGTCATACGCGGATTTAGGTTCGCGTCTTTTCTGACATACCAAAAGTTAAGGGCTACAAAGCTTAATTTTGGATTGGACCAGTAACCCGCATAAACTGTGTCTTCGTTGCTATAAATCCCTGTAATTAAAACATAGCTAACATGCACATAAGCCGTTAACTATTGACCACAGGAGGCGTCCCTCCTGTTTTTTCAACTAAGTATGACCCGGAATCGAATTCCAGCTTATTTATACCAATACGTGGATTATCGTTTGATATTTTACTGTTAGCTTTTCTAAAATAATAAAAAACATCGTGAAGACCTGCATATATAAAAAAAATCAGAGATGACATATGAAGTCCTGTCATGTATGACATGACACATGTTGTCATTGTCAGTAATAAACTAGTTCTCAGAGCAAGCACGTCGTGTTGTTATTTCCCCGCATATATATTACAGAGGCAAAGTGAGGACTACTGGCTAATCCCTCTCATCCATGAGAGGAGGCTTATGTCCAGCAGTGGGACGCATATAAGCTGACTAGCTATTTTGCCCGCGACTTCGTTCGCGTGAACTTCTACTGTCTTATTCCTTGCCCTTGGTAGATAAATGCTGGTTAAGTTATAAACTACTTAACTTTGAGTGACTCACTCAAAATGTACTATAACGTTTTTACGTCTTAAAGTTACAACTTTACAAAGTTTCTAATTTATATAAATACATTAGCAAGTGAAATGGGCCCTCTTGTCCATGAAAGGAAGCGTGTGTCCTGAAGTAGGATGTAATAGGCGGATAATTAAACAAAATGGGTATACGTATGTATGTATGTATGTTGGTAATAGGTACTATCATGTTTGATGATTGATGATGATTTCTTATACTATGTAACAAAACACTAATGACTACTAAGAAACTACCTCATCACGTCCATGTAGCATAGTGGTGTCACGGTTTGATGTTGCGTACGTCTACACATACGTTCTTGTTCGATGACGTTACCCAATTCCTTACTTTCCGAGTCTTAGTACTGACATGCTCGATGTAGCGACTACAGGAGAAGACATATTATGCTTGAATCGAACAAAAATGTTGATGTTTCTCGAAATGCAAAGTGATAGGAGTCCTTCATTATAACCCAAGATTTTTAATGTCCTGCAACAATATAATACGCACTACTTGCAGTGAAAACCTCTACGCATTATCCCTCGGTAGGAAAATTAATTGAACACTTCTAGTTTATTACGAAAATGTTTTATAGGTACTTGTACTTTACTAAGACAAACATGTTTACAAAAATCTTAAGCACCCTATCAAAATATCCGTAAGAAATTCTCCCTTTATCGTAGGTATTTTTCTAGTGAAAGTTCTACCTTCAAAACGTACAATCGAACCTGTGACATCTTGACATACGCAGCCAATCGCTTTAACTTAGTGGTCTAACAACAAATAATCACACTCGGTTACCAAGTCTTTCAAACAGTTCTCTCTTACAAAGCCTGAGGAGGCGTACGCATTCCTTAACTTCAATTTATAATTTTCGTTAGCAGATGTTAAAACTTAAAACAATAGTAATATTCTTACGTGCAGATACTTAACAGCTCACATTATCGTTTACAATTATATTTAAAAAAAAATTGTAAGCCCGAAGACTTAGAGGTAGAATGCTGCCTGAAGTTACTTTTCTCCTTGTAAGTAGCCATTTTCTACAATATCCAGCTAGGACGATTGACTTTTATTTTCTTTTCTAAGAACCTAAAAATTGAAATCCCTCAATATCTCCCATGTACCTCCTAATTCCAAGAGATTCGAAACAAAGCCTGATAAAACCGACGGACAGCTGAAGACCGAATTTAGGTGGGACACTACATACCTACAACTTGTACCTCCCAGTGATTTTATTGTTTATAACTAATCAGTTAGGTAATCACTGTTTTCATGTTACCCACATTAAATTAGTATTTTGGATAAACTTACCTAAGTCCTTAGGACAGACACAAAATTACCACGCCGGCGAGGACGTCCACCGCACGATCGCGACAACACGGATACATATAATCCCTATTTGTCCCGATTCCGCTGCATACCGGATAGAGTCGGGCCTAGCTGAGTTCCTTGCTGGACTCTTCCCAGCTAGGCTAGGTTCAGTGAACCAGCGACAAAACTCCCAGTACTTCGATTCCACCTACATACACCTCAGATTTGGTTGAAGCCGCTCAACCAATCTCACTGGAGCGCACACTCTTAGAGTATTCCAGTGTTTAAACTGCCCGCATGGTCGTGTCGGAGGTTTCCCCTGGATTGTCCCCAGGCCATTCGTCAAGCGCGCACTCCTATTACTTTATTGGTCCCGGCCTATAAAGCCACAGTCAGGTTCAAAAAAAATATTCTCATCATAATCAATTGGTAACGACATTACTCAGTTTGTAACTACGATGATAAAAATAAAAACTTTACATGCAAATACGTACTTTATCGTAGCCACTATAAGACTCAAATTATTAAATTGTGCAAGTACGAAATAATCTTCATTAGTTTCGATTCGACTTTGCCGAATGTCATCTGTGTAATGCAATAAATTGGTGTAATGGCACGTCTCTGACACGCCAAACGTCAAATATCGTGATATTTACAACCGTCTAGACTCGCCTCACGATACTTTTCCTTATTTTATCTTGACCTTACGATTCGTGACAATTATGTGCATATTTGGAGCTCAGAGTTACACTGGTTCATCTTGAGACGAATGTTCGTACGTCAGCGGGCATTGTAAATATCTACAGGACTCTGAGGCGCTACCGCGAAGCTGGTTCATAGATTCAAATTCCGACCCCGAATTTATAAATTTGAGGGACGATGAAGGGATAAAAATTATCCTATATGTTTATTCAGTCAATAAACTCATTACATACCAAGTTTTATCATAATCTGTTTAGCCGTAACAAACATCCGAACTTTGACATTTATAAGATTAGTGGGAATAGTGGGAATTACTGGGATTTAGTGGGATTTTGTAGGGCCTCAGATAAGACCGTTATCACACTCGACCACTCTGACAACGTTCTAGGTGACCACTGAAGACATATCAATTTTAGGTAGACGGAGGCATATAGGCAATGTTGACAGCAACTGACTAACATAATTAAGTCTCTTATTTCAAACAGTTACTATGGGTTGAGGGATTTTTGGTTATTTGTCGCTAATCCCCTAAGCACTTTTCCACTCTCCATTTTTTCACATATTATCTGATGTTTATTGTACAATTTTTGAATGGGATTCTTTTTAGTTTGCTTCCAATTATATGCTTACTAATTTTCAAGCCTTTAAGTCACGAATTGAAGGACTTCTCATACAAATTTCAGGCTCTGTTTTCACCCCCTTTCATCCCCAATCTGTATGATTTTATAGCCTATAACCTGGCCGAAGGTCCATTAAACTTATTAGTGAGGGTTGTACTAAAATCTATTGGCTAGTTTTCGCGTGATTCTGAGAGAAATAAACAGATCGACAAACAAACAAACAGACACAAATTCTACAAACTGTTGAAATGTGTTCTGTTATTGATTTTAAGACCCCTCAATCGATTTTTTTGCTAATATCTTCAATGTACAGATTTTTGAACCTCTGTAGCTTTATTATATCTATAAATAGCTTAGCAGCCGCCCACGACTTCGTCTGCGTAGATTTTAGATGGTAACAAAGATATACATGAGGTTTATTTGTTTCTGTCAGTTGTCTGATGCTATTAATCCTTTGTGAAAAATTACTCAAAAGAAAAAATAAATGCCCGCCATCTTGGATTTGAAAATGGATGTCATTTTCGTAATCGGCACCCCGAGGAACCTCGAAGATGACACCTATAACGAATTTTAGCCAAAAGTAAAGATTTGCTCCCCGCATAAATATGGAACCCCCTTTCTACCTCCATCAGGGGAACAATTTAGAAAAATGCTGAAACATGTTTTGTTGTATATTTAAACAGAGAGTCTGTATACGAAGTTTTAAATCTCTCACTGCAAAAAAGATTTGTTCCCAGTAAAAACTTGGAACCCCCTTTTCACCCCCTTAGGGTAGCAATTTCGAAAAACGCTGAAATAAGTTTTGTTGTATTTAAACAGAAAGTCTATTTACGAAGTTTGAAATCTCTCACTTCAAAAAAGATTTGCTCCCCGTACAAACATTGAAGCCCCTTTTCACTCCTTTAGGGGATGAATTTAGAAAATTGCTGAATTTAGTTTTTTTATATTTAAACAGAGAGTCTATATACGAAGTTTTAAGTCTCTAACTCTAAAACAGAAGTTTCTCCCATACAAACTTTGCACCCCTATTTTACCCTCTTAGGGTTAGAATTTTACAAAACGCTGAAAACACTTTCTTTGGATTTAAGTTCGTAACCTTTTTACAAATTTTTAAGTCTTCAGCTCAAAAAAATAATTTTCTCCCATACAAACTTTTCACCCATATTTGATCCCCTTAGGCTTGGAATTTCCAAAAATCCCGTCTTATCCCTTGCATACGTCATAAAAGTAAGCTCTGGACCAAATTTTAAGTTTCTAGTTCCAGTAGTTTCGGCTGTGCGTTGATGGTAGATCAGGACTTCTTCTTTTATATATATAGATGACAATGATTATGATAAATGCTACTTGATGCAGAGCCATTTTATATGGAGCCTTCATGAACATTTTTTTTCCTCTCGTCCATGAGTGTCCAATATCTTGTCATTGTGTACCTACCTACTGCCAATCTCACAGCCAAACTGTTTCTACAGTTTTTTGGGGAAATCATTGTAGGTAATTATGATTAATTTTCCTATCATTATGATTATTAATAAATAACAAGAGTATGACATGATGACGATAAATTCAATGTCATGCTACATTTTATTTATTGTTACTCCTTCAGGTATTTGTTGTTCCTTGTCGCTGAAAAAAGTTTATGAAATTGGGATATTTTGTGTTATGGGGTCATTCTACTTTTATATGACCAGTTTTATATTACCAAAAAAAAATCTATGATATGCATTGAATTAGTTCAAAAATAGGATTTCGAAATAGTACCTGAACCTAATAAAAGGAATTTATAGGTAAACATACTTAAATATTAACATATTGCTGTAAACACACAGCTATAACACAATGGTAAAAACCATTTTTTCATACAAATGGTGAGACATCCAAGGACCACTGAGTTACTCGATTTATTGGTTTTAGCTCTGGTTCGTTAATTACCAAAACTATCGGTAATGATACTGCAATTAAACCTTTTTCTAAATAACAATACAAACGTATGAAGTGAAGGCCAAGTATTCCAAAATCTGCATTAAAAAAAAAGTGTACTAATATTATGTACATCAAAAAGTAAAATGGTCCTATGATCAAAATAAATATCATTCATATTTCTACCAAATAAGACTAATCTAATTTCAGCCAAGTCCTTCTCCAAGTTACTAAAGTACTCGCATGAACCAATTACATACAGTTCAAATATTAAACAGACGTCTTAGGGTGGCAATCTAAGTTGTTTTAACTCTATTAGACGATATTAATACTAAAGCTTTTCGTCAAATGAGTTTTGAGACGAGTACGTCTTGGTGGGTGTTTATGCCTTACTAAATAATTAAGGTAGTTTTTACTAATACTGTGTGCGACTATGCGATTTTCATTTAATTTTGCGGCTGCGAACCCATGATTCGAAAAAAAAAATAGGTACTTCTTAAAGTCAAAGTCAAATTTCTTTATTACTCCAGTTCAAGCATATTTAT
The DNA here is from genome assembly GCA_963556455.1 of Epiblema foenella. Taxonomy (NCBI): domain Eukaryota; kingdom Metazoa; phylum Arthropoda; class Insecta; order Lepidoptera; family Tortricidae; genus Epiblema; species Epiblema foenella. Next base: position 6,374,671 of record OY747113.1, on the reverse strand, counting down.
ACTATTAACTAGCAGCCGCCCGCGACTTCGTCCACGTAGATTTTAGATGGTAACAAAGATCTACTTTTTTCTGTCAGTTGTCTGATGCTGTTAATCTTTTGTGAAAAATTACTCAAAAGAAAAAATGGATATCATTTTCGTAATCGGCACTCCGAGGAACCACAAAAATGACACCCATATCGATTTTTAAGAAAGATAAATTTCTGCCATCTCGGATTTGAAAATGGATGTCATTTTCGTAATCGGCACCCCGAGGAACCACAAAAATGACACCAATAGTAAATATTTGCTCCCCGCACAAACTTGGAACCCCCTTTTCACCCCTTTAGAGGAGCAATTTCGAAACACGCTGAAACATGTTTTGTTGTATTTAAACAGAGAGTCTATATACGAAGTTTTAAATATCTCACTTCAAGAAAGATTTGCTCCCCGTACAAACTTGAAACCCCCTTTTAACCCTTATAGGGGAGCAATTTCGAAAAACGCTTAAATATTTTTTGTTGTATTTAAACAGAGAGTCTATGTACGAAGTTTTAAATCTCTCACTTCAAAAAAGATTTGCTCGCTGTACAAACTTGGAACCCCCTTTACACCCCTTTGGGGGAGTAATTTCAAAAAACGCTGAAATATTATTTGTTGTATTTTAACAGAGAATCTATATACGAAGTTTTAAATCTCTCACTTCAAAAAATATTTGCTCTCCGTACAAACTTGGAACCCCCTTTTGAACCCTTTAGGGGAGCAATTCCGAAAAACGCTTAAATATTTTTTGTTTTATTTAAACATAAAATCTATATTCGAAGTTTTAAATCTCTCCCTTCAAAAAAGATTTGCTCCCCGTACAAACTTGAAACCCCCTTTTTACCCTTTTAGGGGAGCAATTTCGAAAAACGCTTAAATGTATTTTATTGTATTTAAACAGAGAGTCTATTTACGAAGTTTCAAATATCTCACTTCAAAAAAGATTTGCTCCCCGTACAAACTTTGAACCCCTTTTCATCCCTTTAAAAAAACGCTGAAATACGCCATTAATATATTTAAACACGGAGTCTATATAAAAAAATTCAAGTCTCTCACTTCAATAAATACGATTTCTCATACAAACTTTGGACCTCCGTTCCACCCCATTAAGGGGTGAGTTTTGCAAAATCCTTTTTTAGTGCACCTCTAGGCCTTATAAGGAAACTTCGTGCCAAATTTGGCATCTCTAGAACCAGCGGTTTGGGCTGTGCGTTGATATGTCAGTCAGTCAGTTTCTTCTTTTATATATTTAGATGCCGTCACATACTATTCTCAATTACGAGTAGTATGGGCTATTTTGAGGGCTCAGATGTTATGCTGTACTTTGAAATCCAGTTCTGTCTCTTGTGGTGTTCTAATTTACTACTTGTTCAATATACACATTTGTTCTTGTCTAAAAACTGGTTTGAATGGCATTATGAAAAAAAATTATGCATATTCTCTATTGCAACACAATCACCACGCTATCGTGCTAATAAAACTTCAATTTCACTTAAAATATTTCAGTACAGAGTTTTGTTTGTTAGGTACGTGTACAAGTAAGTTTATTAGGTAATTTAATCGTATTTAGCAGTTTAATAATGTTAAGGCGAGAACGGCCTTTCTGATACCTATCGCTATTATCCTTGTAGGGGATTAGATGAATATCTACTTAAGTTCCACCTGTAGAATAATAATGAGATCTGCATTTAATAAATGAAATTAACTCTACACATACAAATATTCTTTACTGCTCAACAAATGGAGTACTTTAAAAAAACAACAGAATTTAAATTACACGCAACAGTGGTAGACAGCAGGCGGTCTTATCGCTAACAAGCGGTCTCTTCCAGACAACCTTTGGTTGGTAGACACGAAGCTATAAAATTTAAATTAGTAAAGCAGTGAAACAGAAAAGCAGAGGTAGTAAAGTCAGCAGCGAAAGTAGATAACCAGAGTAACCTGCAAAAATGATTTAGGTATTTACGTAATCTTTATCGACATAACACTAGAGTCGTGTTGTTAATTTGAAGCACAAGGCCTTTGTAGTTACTTCTGCTGCTAACATTACCTAAATCTCTGCATGACTACTCCAGTACACTGACGCTGTAATATTTATTCCAGGTAACGGGGAGGCGTATGTACGCGGTGATGTTTCGTCTAATATGCAGTGGGGCAGCCTCTACATCGTATGTTTAGCACTGTGTTGCCTGCAAACAACGTCTGGTAATTACGCTTTAAAAATTAAACCCTCTAGCATGCGAATTTGTGCCTAATTATCATGGTGTTAAAGGTTTGTTTAGGATGTTAATTAAACTAGCTCACTATTATAGGTTCTAAGGCTTCGCGGCATGTAAAATGTGCATAGGTAGCATAAAAGCGTCTTCTTTTGTTAACTAGGTACGAAATGTATCACCGGCAAGTTACAGAATATTTTATTAAATATTTGGTATAATTAAGAACAAAAATATTAATAATTGCAGTAATACAAAAAAAAACAGAGAAATGCAAAAAAAAGCTGATACCACTCATCCATAATAAATAATAATATTATAAATGCAAAAATAACTGTTTGTTTACCTACCTCTTCACGCTTTAACTGTTTAGCTTAGACGAAATTTAGTATTTGAGATGGTTTGTGACCCTGGGAAGGACATAATATACTTTTTACGTAAAATACTTAAAAGGGCACTAGATAGTACTACATGAACATGTCTCACTGAAAACGATCAAAATACTTGAGGACCTGTTTTCATTGAGCAGTATAAAATTAAAATATATTAACAACGGAGTGACGATAGAGACCCTTTGGAAACAAGTGTATATGAGTTAAGTAATTTTGAATAGTCTTTATTTACCTTCATATTCAACTGAACATATATTCGGCCTCTATAGTCGAGAGCGTGACAGTCTGTTTTCGGCGTGAGTTCCACGTAATTACACCACACTGGTGAATAAATACGTAGCTGGGCCCATAACCTAAAGTAAAACTTTTTGTATCAATAAATATTCTAGTTTATTTTCAGGTTAAAGGCATTTATTTGTAATTAAAAGAAACTGACTATTCGCGAGCGTTCAATCATTTAATAGTTAACCTCAGTCTGCACCACGACATGGGGATTAGCACCATGTATGATTTCTTTAAGCAGACTGCTAGAAGTTATTTTGACAACGCTCCCCATCATAGGAATCCGTTAGTTAGGAAGGCTGTCGACTACATTCTCATCTCTTTGTCGTAACTCGGCGATCACTGATTAGAGGCCTTACGGTCCCGCGTCCTAGGCATACACTTACGGACCCGGACCACGTAATCACAGTGTCCATCGAAAGATCGAACGCTGCGCTTACGGCTCCAACTCAGACACGACGCGTACACTAAGGCATTCCCGCCGGCGGGGACGTCCAACACGCGATCGCGACAACATTGACACATATAGTCCCTATTCGCCACGGTACTGCCGCACACCGGGTATAGTCAGTCCGGCCCAGGTAGGGCCTAGCTGAGTTTCTGGCTGGACTCTTGTCAGCTAGGCTAGGTTTAGTGAAGCAGTGACAAAACTCTCAGTAGCTCCATTTCACTCATACCTCAGATTCGGTTGAGACCACTCAAACAATCTGGAGCGCAAACACTTAAAGTATTCCAGTGTTCCAAACCACACGCGTGGTCGTGTCGGAGAGGTTTTCCCCTGGATTTTCCCCAGGCTACTCTCCAACCGCGCACTCCTATCGATTTATTGGGTCCGGCCTATAAAACCACAGTCAGGTTCAAAAAATAAGTTATGTGAAGAAAACATTCAACATATAAAATCGTATTAGTATGCGTACAATACACATTAAGAATTTACATTTTGAAATGTATGACAACGACAAACGGGACGAGCAGGACTTTGACATTATTTGAACGATAGATATCACGAGAAGCATAGACACACTAAGATGAGGTTGTATTGGCTATATTTTCACATATACTCAATAGTAGTTTATGAAATCGCTATATAATGTATGCTTTTTTAGTCGAGAACCGCGTTTAGACCACGAGGCTTGCCGAATGGTCTAAGTAAGGTTCGAGACTTAGAAATCTAATTACGTAACTATTGCATACACTATTTTTTTTTAAGAGTCAACGGAATTTAATTAAACAAACTAGTCCTGCGGAAATGAAGATTAGGCACATGGGTCGGGCGCTCGTTGATGTCTTTTGTTCCATGTCCGCAGCGTCACGTGATTGGTCAATTTCATAAGAGCACAGCAACGGCGACACTTGATTGGCAAATTTCATAAGAGTACAGTAACGGCGACACGTGATTGGTATATTTCATAAGAGTTCAGTTGAAGGGAGGTCCATAGAGAAAAGTAAGTGATCTTAGTGTTGTCTACAAGATCTCAATTCACACATTAAAGTCGACGAGTAGAAAAATTAGTTATGTGCGTGCTTGTCGATGCGAGTAATTACGACGATTTTAATAGAAGCAATAAGATTATTTTGAGATTGATGCTGATACGTGTTCTTAGTCCATTGGATATTACAATACAATACAAATACTCTTTATTGCACACCTCACATAATAAAATAGCACATAAAAAACAAAAAACATAGATACAGGGAGACAGAGGCAGAACAACAGGCGGTGTGGTAGGGATATTCTAGGTATTTTTTGGACAGTATGGATGTACTTACAGAAACTCTATTACATTAGTTTTAAAATAGAATATTAAAATTGAAATAAGATATACCTAATGAAAAGTAGCACTTAACCTTTCACCTTACGTTGTATTCGTCAAGACTTCAGAACGTTTGAATCCTACAAATTGCTTTACACAAAATTAGGACATGTCGTCCTCGCGTGCTATCTGAAATTATGTTACATTTTTTCAGTTGCATTTCACTTGTGAATTTTACGTTGCGATTACACGACTCTGAATTTCATTATATGAAATCCGTACTACCTTATTACGAAATACTTTGTCACCGCGGACATACTTTCCATTATGCTAAAAGTTAGTGAATCGTTTTGACGTAGTGCACCTGCCTGTGAAGCTGATGGTCCTGGGTTCGAATCCCGGTTAGGGCAAATATTTGTGTGATGAGCATGAATATTGGTTTCTGAGTCTTGGATGTTTTCTATGTATTTAAGTATTTATATCTATTAAATATATCGTCGTCTAGTACCCATAACACAAGCCTTCTTGAGCTTACTTTGGGGCTAGTTCGATTTGTGTAAGATTGTCCTCTAATATCTATTTATTTATTTTTATTTAAAGAGAAACAAAAGTGACTATTACGTTTTTAGGGTTCCATACCAAAATGATAAAAAATATCCCTTATTTCACTTTGTCTGTCTGTCTATCACATCGCTAAATATCTCAAGAAATACTCATGCTATCAATTTATTTGGTATAATAGTTGTAATTTTTTTTACGTCGAGTAATTTTCGATTTGTGAGGGAAAATGAAACAAAAATACCGTTCCTCCCGTCCCTTATCTCCGAAGTTTACCAAGGAAAAATAGTGATTTTTTTACATAACATTAATATAAACGTATATTTTACAGGAAAAATATAACCATAGCTCCATCTAGTTTTTTTTATAATCAAAAAAACATTTTAATAGTAAGTTTTCTTTATGATTTTATAAATGCAGCTTATGCTGAAAGTCGTCCTTCAAATAAAAAAAATGAAATCGGTTCACGTGACAAATAGTTATCCTTGAAAAACCACGATACCAATTCGCTGAAATCTGGCGCTATACGCATGGCGTTCAATTTCTTCACCATGCTGTTAAGATTTTCTTGAATTAATTGGGTCGGGACAGGTATACATCTGTGTACGGAATCCTCGGTGCGCGAGTCGGACTCGCACTTGACCGGTTTTTTAACATAAATTTCATCGATACCTATAAAAATTAAATTATTTTGAAACCTGATTTTGTAAACATATTTTTAAAAACCTTTTTTAATATATATCACTGATCACTGGTGCCTGAATTACTAATATTAATTTATGGATAAAGTGAGAACAATTTTTTTAGTTCGAAGGGTAAATGGGTTTTCACATTTTTACCTATTACCTACAAATAAATAATGAATTTTAGCCTCGTAAGGCCCAAGCTCTTTTTAGGGCTCATAAATTTCTATTTTAAATTCTAAGTATCCCAAAAAACGGTTCAAATTTTAATACACAACGGGTAAAAGTCGAACTGTTAAGGCTGAAAACTTTAGTCCTAAATTTAGGCCGATGGCCTAACGAGATTAGTGATATAAACGATAATGATATTATATACTATAATAAGCCTTTATTCATAAATGTTACATTATACTAACTTTAATGATCTCCTATGAGAAAAAAGCAATGTCATGAACCTACAGCGTAACGCAGATATTTTTATAAGTGACGATAGTGACTTGCTAAATGTGCAGAAAGACAAATCGGTTACTAATGCGTGTTACAGGAACATACATGTGTCTACCCTGAGCGGTTTTGCCGCATACGCACCAACATGAGTTGCAAAAACAGGAAATTCAAAAAAGGAAGGAATAGATGGCGCAAACAAAAAGCTAGTCAAAAGTCTTTGACCAGTGTGTGTTGCCAGTGATGACATATGGATCCGAGACATGGGTGCTAACGATGGGCCTCATAAGAAAGCTCAAGGTCACCCAAAGAGCAATGAAAAGAGTTATGCTCGGGGTTTCTCTGCGTGATAGAATTAGGAATGAAGCTATCCGTAGCAGAACTGGGGCACCGACATAGCCTTCAAAATTGCGAGACTTAAGGCAGTGGGCAGGGCACATTGCTCGCAGGACTGACGGTCGATGGGGCCAGAAACTGCTTGAGTGGCGTCCACGCACCGGAAGACGAGCTGTCGGTAGACCTCCGACAAGGTGGAGTGATGACCTGGTGAAGGTCGCGGGAATCCGGTGGAAACGAACGGCACAGGACCGGTCTAAATGGCGAGCCTTGGGGGAGGCCTATGTTCAGCAGTGGACGTCTTTCGGCTGAAATGATGATGATGGTGATGATGAGATGGCGCAAATAATCATAATCCTTGACAATAAATTCACATAATAGTCTAAATTCGACTAAACAAAAACAGATTTTTCCAGAGATTAGTCTACGCTTGATAATGAAATCGATCACCTGCTAGCTTTTTTTTTACGTGAAATTATATATTTTTTTAAATACTTAACATTTATAAGAGTTTGATATCTTACACTATGAATCCGGACCCAGTTTTTTTTAAGTTGATAAAACGATTGACGGACAAAATCCTCAATAGTTTTATTTTTCAACGGCAGTTGCTTTGAAAAATATGCTCGTGCGAGGAAGTTGTTAAGCATGTCTCTTACATGGGAGGCATTGTTTATAAAATGGATATATCCCTTTACTTGTATAATCTACCCTCTTGAATGTAGTTATGGACATTTCAAATGTCTATTGGAACACGCCGCAACTACATACTAGAGCGGCTATTTTTTTTTTACCTATATCATTATTGTGGCTAGACACGTGTCTTCTAAACAATACTGCTAGTATAACTTGACGATCTATAGGTTAAAAAAACTTTTCAGATAAGCCTTTTAGCAATAAAAAGGCAGTTTATTAAAAACTTGCTTGGATAACTAATAATAAAAAGCAGCTTAAAGGATTACGAAGCTAAAATAGGAATGGATCAGTTTAGCTAAGAATAAACTAGTTTACTCTGGAATGAAATTAAACAACTACACGTAACAAATAGTCTTTTTAGGGTTCCGTAGTAAACAAGAAACCCTTATAGTTTCGCCATGTCCGTCCCTCCCCCAATTTTCTCAGTAACCGTTAGTATTAAAAAATGACGCAGAAAAAACGGTAGAATAAAATCATAAAAAAAATATTTTTTTAGGGTACCTCCTCTACATGAAAAGTGGTGGTGCGATTTTTTTCAAACCCCATCATGTGGGGTATCGTTGGATAGCTTTTTCAAAAATATTATAAGGTTTCTCAAAGCATTCAATTTTGATTCAAAAATCGGTTGGCGTGATATTAAGCTTTGAAGTGATAATTTTTGCTATGGTCAAGTGTCCCCCCCTGCCAGCTAAACGGTGGCTACTAGGCATGTGAAAAAAATTATGGTAGTAGTATATACGATGAATTTAAAAGGAAAACTATCACAGCTAAGTAGACATTACGTTAAGGGCAAAAATATGTATACAACACAACATCTCAAAAAAGTACATCATCAGTACTAAGATCAGTAAAACCCTTCTACGGGTCCTTAATTCCGCATATGACCGGTGACGTGATGGACGGGCAACTACGGAATCCTACATTGTGCGTGGCCCGACACGCACTTGGCCGGTTTTTTTTAATATTGCTATTGCAATAGGAAGATTCACATTAGCCAACGAAAGCAGAAATAGAACATATCTAGTAGTGCTTATGAATTGGTACAATTTTTGATTGATTATTTGTCGAATAGTTTTTGGACAGGTATTGAAATAGTTCAATCCGCTAGAGCTTGTTCACCAAAATACGCTAGCCGTTTCATTAAAAACAATAGTAACGATTCAATTTATTTTCTCTATAACATTCTGAACGAAATTGGTTTCTGTGAACATCCCTATGTAGTCGAGGAAACGACTTTCACGTAATCTTGACTCGGTGAAGAAAACCAACAAGAAACGAATAAAAGTTTATTATCTTGAAAGTTAAACAAAAAAACACGAAATCTCATTAAGTAATTGTAATCGGAAAAAGTTAGTAAGCTACTTCGAGTCCAATTAAACTTATCTTGATTTGTATTGAGCGAGTAGTTTTAGCAATAAAATGAAAAAGAAACTTTAGCGAACCAATATGTCTTCTGTAAATCTTTATGAACGCATGACGTGGGGTGACAAAAAGTATGAACACGCTAACGGACACATAAATAATCCTATAAGTCAAATAACTGTCAGTAAAGTTGTCACTGTTTGGTAGACTTCCAAATAGTGACAACTTTACTGACAGTTTATGAGATTCACGAAATTGACCACATTATATCGCATATGTTCGTATGTTGTAGGTAACTCCGATTAGTATTCTATGGAATAGTATATATATCAATATGATTATCACATAATTGGCCTCTTTGATGGTCAATATATACTTTTATATTTATATCATAAGGTGCCATTGTATTCTCAAGCCCCTAAAGAGGTATATCGGTATATTTAATTGTTGATGTTTTGACTAAAATAATATCTGTAATACATTTTCGTAAAGAACAAAAAATAAAACAGTAGACAAACGGCGATACGATATGAAAAAGCTATCTTTCAGCCATGGGCTCCACGGAAGACCAGCGCTGCGGCATTGTAAAATGTCACAGCATTATGCTGAGTGGTGTCCAATTGCGGCCACTATAGCAGCACTCCTGCTCTTTATACTTAGTTCACTTCATGTATGTAGGTATTTTTAAGCTAGTTTCTAGGTATTAAGTTTTAAATTGTAATGTGTTGTTATTTTGGTGTGAAATAAATTTGGTTCTATTCTATTCTATTCTAAAAAAACTGTCAGCTGTGTCAGTGCCAACAGTCGAGTCAGTACTTCTTTACTGGGCGCCTACATTTAAATGAGTGCTTCCTGACTAGGGGAGCATGTGGACGCGGGGCGATGCGAATTAAGTACTGCCTCGCTGCTGCGCGTGATATTACTTCTGCGTAAATGTGATACTGACAGTTCTATTAGTAGTAGAAATCTGTGTGACATCAGTAAGCTCACGTCAAGGAACAAAATACCACATACCTACCCCGCAACGCCAAGTCAGTACTATAATTTCCAATCTAAGCTAAAAATTAAAAAAAATAATCGCAACAGGAGGGGTTGGAACGGACGATCTCTGGAATCGCTTCCGCTTAAAAAAAAAACAATTAGAATGGGGTAATTTGAGACGTAAGTGTCGTTTGAAAATAACCTTGCGGTAGATGTCGCTACGAGCCCTACCAAGGCGTACCGAATTAAAATAGTGAATTGATTGTAAGATTCTTTACCACTAGGGATACCCACCGTAGCTCAGTTAGACCAATGGCCGGATTCTAGAGGTCCCAGGTTCAAATTTGTACACCATAGGTGCCTAGAAATTTAGACTATCCTTTCTTCATCCACTTCTTGTATTGTGCAGAACCACTACGCTACCCCGAGGACCAAGCGCATGGCGTCCGGAGCCGCAGGAGCGGCGAGAAGGACGGGCTCGCGCTATCCAGGGAAATATTCCGGAACATCACACAGCAACTGCGAGAGAACATTAAACGGGAAGGCCCGACCGACAGGAGTGATCATTTATTACATAGTGAGTGTTGATAAAGCCTCGGTCTCGCGATCGCCAAGCACACCGCTGCATTCCCGCCGGTGGGAACGCCTACCGCGCGATCGCGACAACACAGACCCTATTCCTGCTGGTAGCACTGGATATCGGGTAGAGTCAGTCCAACCTAGGTCGGGCCTAGCTGAGTTTCTTGCTGACTCTTCTCAGCTAGGCTAGGTGTAGTGAACCTGTATGGTGACGCTTACCACAGAAGTGTGCGTGGCAATCGTGAGGCTTAATACTTATGAATACCTTATTTATAGAACCTATTTTGTGCCACTGTTGAGCACAAAGACGAAATCCTTTAAGCACTGCTTTCGGATTCTAACTTCATATCTGTTTATTAAGAGTGCCGGTCTTTTAAAATAAAGTCCAACTTGTCTCAGAATTGCCCGCTCACTCTTACTTCAACTCCAGCGCGGAATACAAAGTATTGCAAAACTAAACGCAAGGAGGGCTCTAGACTACCTAACTTAAGCACGTTGGCGTACTAAGTAAGGCAACTGACTTTCAATTTGTAGGTTAAGGGTCCGAACATCGCCTCGTGCTGCTGGGTTTAAAAAAAAAGCTTATGTACCGACATATGATTTGAGATTAAACGTAGGATACCGTGGAACAACCTGAAGTGTAATCCCAATAAGGTTTAGTTTTTCCCTCAGGGTTCGAAAATCAAACCGCAGTTTGTTATAGTAGAACTAAAAAAAAACGTTTTGTATGGTGGGCTACTCGTAGAACACAACCGGAAAAACGGTAAGGCGATAGAGGGCCGCTATGTACTGTATTTTGTATTTAAGAACCTTGTGAATGCAAGTAGTTATTACGTTGCTGAATTCGTCAATCTATGTTTCCAAAGTTAAAACGGCCGTTTTATTTTTGAGCTCATAGATCGAAGAATCGCGCAACGTAAAATCTAGTTTGATGTTTTTATTACGTTATATTAAATTTAAATAATTACAATTGTTTATGAGTGGCGCTAGTGGACCTGCTACATTTTAGTAAAGCGCTCTTAAGTCGTGTCATCCCATTAAAGTGCAAAATTGTGAACATTATTTGACGTCAACCATACAAGAAATGTAATAATTATAAGAACCACCGGGATAGATAAATTGTTGCTCGTAACTCATTAGAACATACACCCTGAAAGGCATGTTAAAAAGAGGTTTAAAACCAGTTATTAGATTGTAGAGAGCATAGTATGCTGGATCGTTGACTTTAAACTAGAGAAATGTTTTTGTTCATTTTTTTCATTTCAATCGCATTTCAATGTATTTCGTATTAACTTTCACGCACGTGAAGATTTCAATCCAATTAGCATGTGGAAGAATGAATCGAATTGTATTCCGTTAAAAAAAATCGCTTTTTTTAAAACCAGGACCGCTATATAATAGTAGTCGCACACTACGATATTAAATAGATAGTAGTATTCCAGAAGTTATATCCTGCATGCGGCACTAAAAGTGATTGACATATTAGGTCGTGCGTTTAACTGAGACAGGGACCTGCCTCCCGCTACCCTTTACCCCCTCTTGTCTCAGTCCCGTCACAGACACCGTCTCTTTTAAACTCATCATCATCATCATCATCATTTCAGCCGAAAGACGTCCACTGCTGAACATAGGCCTCCCCCAATTTATTTTTCCCGTTGGGGGGGATTTGCCATAGTCGCCACGCTTGGCAAGCGGGTTGGCGACCGCAGTTTGATGGTGGTAATGATCGAAGGATGCTGCTGCCCACCCCCCGATTTTCCCTTATTCGCCTGCTACGAAACCCACGGGAAGAGATGGGGTGGCGCAATTCTTACCCGGCAACCATACGGGCACTTTTTTAAACTCTAATAGATAATAAATCATCAGGCGATTCGTCTGCTCGTTTGCCTCCATAACATAAAAAGACCTCATAGTCAGCTATTAATACGCGGGACTGATTGCTGACGACTGTGTCAGCAATTAAAATAGAAAGAATATCAACATTATATACTTCAACGTTTTTCAAAATTTTTAGTTTTTTTTTCATAACTAACTAGCTTGATTACACCCAATTAAAAGTCGTAATTAGAGATAAAGGTAAAGTCTGCGTTGATTACAAACTCTATTGACTTTTACTAAAGATACTTTAAAATTTAATAACTTTGATGTTTTATAGGACACTCCATAGTACTAATTTAAGTAAAGTTTATGACAAAAGTTAAATTTGATAAGATTTTACAGCTCGTTTGTGGTACGTTATTCTTTATGAGATAAATCAAAATTTTATGGTAAAATCACAAAGAATTAATAATTTAATGTAACGCTCGTCTCGTTCCATTTAAATAATGGAGTAAAGAATAATGTTTACTTGAGCATCAAATGCGTGAAGTTTTAAGAAATGTACTTCGCGTTATTTCTAGCAATAATATATATATTTGCTTGCTTTGAAACATGGAAAATGAGGTTAAAGAGATTGAAGAAAGACATTTCATAAAATGAGAATTCTCAATGTTTTCGTTTCAATTATATTCAGCACGACTTTGTAAATTTTATCATCAAATATAATATCTGATTTTTCGGACTTTATAAAAGAAACCGGTATTTTCTTCCTATAACGGATTATTCTTCATTTATTTCTCTCTTCCCAACTGAACTAGTTTCTCTGGGAGCTGTAACCCTCGGGAATGTTGCTTATTTTAAAATTTCGTTTGGAAATGTGTTTAAAAGGTTCAAAATTAATTTTAAAAAATTCCTAAAAGTGATTCGACAAAAAAAATCTATATAAACACCGAATCTGCTAACAAAATTTCACGAGAATCGGTTGGTTAATGCGGCCTGTGGAGGATGATAAAACTGACTCGACAAAAAAAAAATATCGAACAGCTCCTCACAAAATTTCAGTAGAATCGGTTGAGAAATGCGACCTGTGGAAGCGAATAAATCGAAATCCGCCCTCAGAAACATGCGAAATCATTGAAAAAAAGTTTGTTGATGAAAATTTCTATAAAGTGACTCGACAAAAAAATATATTATAATTATCGAACCTGCTCACAAAATTTCACGAGAATCGGTTCAGAAATGCGACCTGTAGAGAGGAGAACAAACAAAAATCCGCCGTCTGGACATACGAAAGCATTTTTGTTGAAGCTGAAGCAGAAACCTTCGTTTCACTCGGTCAAATAGGAATAAGTGAAACTAATTAAAAACACATCTACAACATTAACCTAAACCTCAGGAAAAGGAGGAGTACAATAATGACATTAGGATAAAAAAAAACTGCTATAATATCTGAAAGATACAGGAATCAACTATTTTTGGCGTGTATATATTTTACTGGCGACTAATTTAAATAGAGTAAGGATAAAAAAATGTTTCTAAATTGCAGTTCACGTTTCTCCTAATTTTGTTAAATAGCCTAGTTTACTTTTAGATATCGTATTGTATTTATGTGTTGTGGATAAAATTATTCAATGTTTTCTTTTTATTGTATAAATAATTTCATTAATTGGTTTTCAGAAGGTTCTTACTCCATTAAAATGTTTTATTTATTTATTTAATTAAGGAGAACCAACTGCTTAGAACTTGATTAGAGATACAAATCCAAGGAGGTTTCTGTGAAATTTTATTTTTAAAACACCTTTAATTTGACGATGACCAATGTAAGAACCAATTAAATGTTGTACTAACTTTTGCCCGTGACTTCATACACAAATACATTTGCATTATTCAGCTGCCGGAAATAAGTAAATTAGTTCGAGTTACTGGAAGTTTTGTCGCTGGTTCACTAAACCTAGCCTAGCAGAGAAGAGTCCAGCAAGAAACTCGGCTAGATCCGACCTGGGTCGGACTAGCTCTACCTAATGTGCGGCGGTACTGGGACGTATTATTCTGGTGTAAATTCTGGAGTTACCTCGATGACCCGAGGTATTTTGCCCGGTATGCTGCCAACTCAGGCCATGACGTGGGCGATACTCTTCTCAATGCAGGCTTTGCGCTGATCTGTAACACCTAAAGTGAATAAAATATGTATTTCCCAGGTAAATTAGATGACTCCCGTCACTATGGCCCATATCAGGGATACCACCACCACGAGCACCACTGGGGCCCGTACTTTGAGGGCGACGTGGGTGACCCCGAGGGCGCGATGCAAGTGACCGCACACGTAGGGGCCGAGGCCCTTTTGAATTGCAGGGTTGGGATGCTGAAGGACAAAACGGTAAGTGTTATGACCTAATATGACTATAAAACCGCAATTCCCCGCCATTATGCTTTCATGCATATGAAAAGTACTTAAACGTATAGGCGTAATACATAGAAACTCACTGGAGCGCGTGCCGCGTGCGGTATGCGAAGTTAAGTACGTTACTTAGGGCCGGGGTCAGGTCTTGGATGGGTGACCGCTTTGAGTGGTTACTAACTGAGTGTTCCCGTGCTTCGGAAGGCATGCTAAGCCGGAATCCCATCTGCTGTCTAAGATATTGACATCTGAATTTCATTTGACGTGGAATACTGATACCTGAATTGCACTACATTATTATTATTTGATAGAAATTTTGTGTAATTTAATTTTTATTCTATTACTTTAAATTGACATGTAATCTCTTGTATAATGACTCGTGTATGATTAATACCAATAAATTAATATAATATTCATATTCATATGATAGCAGTCGTTAAGCCAAGTTAGAGGCCTCCGGGCGGCTTCAGAACTTCTAACAGTCAAGTTGCTCACTTACTTGACAAGGGAGGTCGATGTTCCACCGTCAGTACCCACCGTTAGCCTACACGTGATCCCTGGGTGGTGCTAAATGGTGCAAACTGGCAACACAATAGCCATACGATAAAAAAATAGAAACTTACTAATTGATAGTACATTATTGTTGAGGCACGAAAAGTAAGGGGCTGTCTGACAAGCCCAAATTTACAAAGTTTTAACTTTGTATGGGCTAAAATAAAAATAGGAACTTCGCGTGACAATTGCTTTTAAGATATTAATTAATACAAAGACTTTTTTTCGTGTCAGTTGGTTTATTTTTAGGTATGACCTACTAATACAAAAAATGCAACTCGGTAGAAAAAGCGGCGCGGCACACATCTAATAAATTTCTAGCTGAGACACTCATAATCGCTGCGTTTTAAAACGATCGCCGATTTACTCTGCCGGGTACCTCACAGATGTTTTCTCTCGTCAAAATAGCTTCCCAAAGCCCTTGGGACAACCGATCAAACGGAATTGATAGGTTCATTTAATAGCTTTAATTGATTTTTCATTTGTCCAGGTTATGTGGTTGCGTCGGACGACCGATTCCGCCCAACTACTCACTGTTGGGAAGTCTCCATACGCCGGTGATAATCGGATAGCTGTCAAGTTCCAGTACCCCAATAATTGGAGGCTCAGTATGAACCCGGTCAAGAGGTCCGATGCGGGCCTGTACATGTGCCAAATATCCACACACCCACCCAAAGCAATACTAGCTAATTTAACAGTGCTGCGTAAGTATAGTTTAACTTTAACTGTCTTTTATTTATTTTTCCAGTTGTGTAAAACTCGTGATTGTTTTAAATACGGTAGTCAAGGGTGGTGTAGTCAAGACTGATACGCAATTTTCTCTGTCTCAAATACTTTGAAATATACATAATAAACGGACCTTAAAAACAAGAGTGACCCCTTTTTATTATATTGAAATAAAAAAGTATAAAGTTAAATTTCGATTTCACTTAAAATACTATGAAGATTTACACCTATTAATCTGTGGCTGGCGAGGATTGTGGGTGAATGTTAAAATCACGAAAAGAGTATAAAATGTTTACTAACTAAAACGACTGCTACACAAACTGTTACTATTATCTAAGTTAGTTGAAAATGTTAAGAATGTTAAAATGTTATAAGATATGTTCGAATGCACCCGGTCGCGACGGAATCCGTGAATACATTAAAATTAAATCTAATCGCAATCAATGCAAGTTAATAATTGCATACGCACGCAGGCGCCAGTTGTGTGTACGATGCATTTGTACCGAACATCTTGCCGGGGGCAAACGATGAGATGAAATAAGGATGATGAAGAAGGTGATACAAGATGATTAAACAATCGACTTAAAGTGATATACTATTCATTAAAATATATTTTTCTTAAAATTGGGGAGCTTCCCCTGTCCGTAAATATCGATCCGCTCTCATTATGACATTTTAATACTTTCACTCGCGCACTATTTATTTCTTCTTCACTCACACTTTTCGATCGGCTTCGCGCACTTACACTACACTTATCACTGTCACGAATATCACTGGTGCTGGTGCGACGGGCTGCCCGCGGCGTCGAGGTCGCGCTCGCGCTCGCCTGCCGCGGCGAGCTCGGCCGGGGAACCTCGATGTGACACGCTGCTGCTGGAGCTTCTGGTTTTGGTTGTGCTCTTAATAATTTCCATTGACAGCGTGTTTTTCTAGATATGAGCACGACTACTATAATGATAATTGTGGCCCAGAGGCAGTATATGGCCGCGTACTGGTGCATGTCATGGATAGAGTAGTTGTCTTCGGAAAGTTGACTTTCTTTTAGCGCTTTTATTCTTTCCTCTATGTTTTTCTTCTCTCCCTCTTCCATCGCAATATTCAGGCTGTTATTTATAAATTCTTGGACGGTTATGTTTAATACGTGATTAATAGGGTCAATTTCTGGTGTAGGTATGTTGTATTTTAAATCTGTTTTACTTTCCATACTCATATGCGTATGAATTGCAAAGTTATCAGTTTTTACAATGCAGTTCTCTTCAATATAAATTATATTAGCGCGGGTTAATGTCTGAGCCGTAACCCGATCCTTACAAATGGTTCGAAACTGACACCTATCACAACAAAAGTACAAGTAATGATTTGTACTTGCTAAACTAATCCACTTGTTCTGGCACGCGGCGATGTTTGTTTTGCATTGTTGATTATTTTCTTTGTCTTTTATACATAGATCTTTATCATTACTCATCTTGTATATGGGAACCTTAAAATAGCACATGTAAATAAGCGTGTCTCGTAGAATGCAATTTTCGAGATCCTTTTCTCGTAGGGGCATGTATGCATCTTTTTGAAAGTTCATAGCGACGTATTTTTCTATTGGGATAACTGATATCATATTTCTGGCTGAGCTGTGCGGAACCGGAATTATGTTATAAAGGACGTAACGGTCACGTGTTATTAATGGGATGCGAATCTCGAATATCATATATTGGTCAGTCATTCTTGCTTTTATGTTTAATACTTGGTATATGTTTTGTAGGTTTGTTTGTATGTTATCGATTGGAAGGGTAAGATCGCTTAAAAGTTGGCCTGATATAATGTTTAATTCTTTTTGCAGTTGTTCAGGATTTATGAAATGTGCGTTCATTTTTCCGTTATAAATGTTTGTTATAGTTTCTAGTAGCGTATCTTGGATCTTTGTAAGGTGAGTTAATAAATTGTTGGCGGCCATGGCAATAATGGTAAATTGGGACATTCTCTCTGCAGCTGTTAATTCCTTTGCCATGGCGGTGGTGTCGTTTTCCAATGTAAGTAGATGCTGATGTATTAACTTGTGTTGTTTTTGGATTGTATCTCGGGTTCGCAAAAGCATGTTGTACTCAGCTTCAATCACGGATGTTTGGTTTTTCCACATCGTGACGAGATGTTTTTCGTTTCCTCTGAGGATACTTATATCCTTTTGGTATTGTTTGGCGAAACGATCGTCTAGGACTCCGAATAGAGCGCTCGCGATGTTTCCGACTCCGTTAATTAATCCCCGTTTCTTGCGTGTCTCTCGTTTCAGCTGATGTGTGGATAAAACTCGGTTATAGTGCTGTAGTTCATCGTATGAGTGACGTAATTGTAGTAAGAGAACGTCACAGTGTAAAAGGGTTCTAACTTGTTTACAAATGTTTTCTAACTGTGTATTGTACTTTTTATAAGCGGTTATACCTTCCCAGTATGGACTCATATCGTAATATGCAACTAATTTCCATTCATCCCTAATGAGCTGCATATCTCCTAGTTTATCGAAGTATAGTCCTTGTCCTTCGTTTATTGAGGTCAGTTTGACGCAACTTCCTGCTGATAACAATGTAAAAAAATACATTAGCATCATTATCATAGTTGATAAACATCCCCTTTTTTTCTGTTTTTGGTTTTGATTACGTTTCGGGGCGTCCTGTTCTATTGTTTTATTCTCAGTTTTCTGTTCGTCCAAGGGCAAGACTGATAATTTTACTACTGGCCTCTTGATTATGCCCTTCGCTGTTTTGAGTGTCACAACTCTAACATGTCCATCTTGACCTGGATGGATGTCGATAACTCGTCCTAGCGCCCATTTTCCTGCCGGCAAATTATCATCGTGAATGACTACAACGTTTCCTATTTCCAGGTTTTTCTTAGGGTTGAGCCATTTCTGTCTTGCTGTTAGTTGACTTAGATACTCAGTTTTCCAACGTTTCCATATGTCATTGAATATTTTTTGTGTCAAGTGCCACCTTGTTCGCGCATCCTCTCCTGTTTCGATTATTGTAGTGCCGGCTCTCCCGGTTAAAAAGTGCGCTGGTGATAGAGCGTTTATGTCATCCATGTTTTCTGTTAATGGGCATAGTGGTCGAGAATTTAAACAAGCTTCTAACTGGGCTAATACGGTGGCATATTCCTCAAATGTTAGTTTTTGTTCACCAACTACACGTTTTAAATGGTGTTTCAGACTTCTGACAGCTCTTTCCCAGAGACCGCCAGCGGATGGCCATGAAGGTGCGTTAAAATGCCACTGGATCTCTATGTCGGTGACTTTCGTCAGAAAGTTGTCAGTATGTAATCGCTGCCACTGTCCTTGCAATATGTTGTTAGCCCCCACGAAGTTTGATCCTTGGTCGCTGTATATATGACGTGGGGCTCCTTTTCTCGCTGCCATTCTCCGTAGAGCGGCTAGAAATGCTGAACTTGTTAAATCTGTTACGAGTTCCAAATGCACAGCTTTTGTAACCATGCAGATAAAAATGGCAATGTAGCCCTTCAGTGTTCTGCTTCCTCGAGCTTTGCTAGCCTTTATGTCAACGAATCCTGTGTAATCGACTCCAGTATGATAAAACGGCTTTGCTTCGTTGACGCGGGCTGCGGGAAGATCACCCATCAGTTGGTTCTGTGTTTTCCCATCGATTTTCTGGCACTTAACACATTTTCTGATTTGTTGCTTTACTCTGTTGTTTCCTCCCATCACCCAATATTCTTCTCTTAATTTGCTTAAAGTGAGCTTTGCACCGCCGTGAAATGTCAACAAGTGAGCCTGTTCGATTAGCAAAGTAGTGAGCCGTGACTCCTTGGGGATGATTTTTGGATGCTTCATCTCGTAGGATAAATGAGCTTCTTTTAGACGACCTCCTACGCGAAGAATATTGTTAGCGTCAATGAATGGGTTTAACTTAATTAGTTTGCTTTTTGATTCGACTTTGTTATGCGTACGTAAGTATTCAATATCCGTTCCCAATTCTATATTCTGCACACTTTTAATTATTTTCAATTTAGCGTTGCGCAACTCCTGTAATGTGATATAGCTAGGTAAACAATCGCGCTTCGAAGTGAATGCCCTTAAGATGTACGCTACGATTCGTATTACTTTTGTAATAGAGCTATATTTTTGTAATAGATTATTTATGATATCTTGGCTATTGTTGTCACTTTGTATTGCATTTGATTGGCATGTCTTTTTTTCCTCTTCTGTTGTTGTATATTTAACATTTTGAAAACTTTCTAGCTCTGGTTCGAACTGTGCCAACCAAGTTGGACCTTTCCACCACAATGAATTGTTTTTCAGCTGAGATGCCGTCTGGCCCCTGCTGGCTGCGTCAGATGGATTTTCCGCTGATTTAACGTAGCGCCATCGATCTTCGGTTATTACTTGTTTTATCTGTTGGACGCGATTCGCTACAAAGGGTTTCCAGCGACTTGGTTCGCCTTGTAGCCAGCCCAGGACGATCTTTGAATCGGTCCAACCGAATGTCTCTAACTTATGTTGTTTCAGGGAAGTTTTAATCTTTGCCATTAATTTAGAAAGTAAGTGTGCTCCACTCAATTCTAATTTTGGCAGGCTTAATTCCTTTTTTAGTGGGACAACCTTCGTTTTTGCAGCTACCAACACGGGGGGTGTTTTATTGTTAATTCGTGCGTATACTACGCAGGCATAGGCTTCCAAGGACGCGTCACAGTACCCGTGAAGCTGTATGACGTCATTCTCTTTACATGATAACCATCTTGGTATTTTGATATCGTTGATTACATGTATGTTGTCTAGTATTTCAGACCATTCCTTATTGATTTCTTCTGGTATAGCTTGGTTCCACTGTAGATTCTGCTTCCAAACTTTTTGAAATAAAAGTTTTAGTTTAGTACTAAGGGGAGCAAGCCAGCCTAATGGGTCGAAAAGTTTGGAAATATCAGACAAGAGAGTTCTCTTTGTTGGTTTGTTTTTTGGGTTTTCCAATTTACATTGAAAAGTAAAGCTGTCTTGGTTAGGATTCCAGCTTAACCCGAGTGTTTTTGAAATGTCGTTTTGCGTGGAATTGAAAAGCAAGTTTTCATTACTTTGTTTGTTTTGAATCTGTTCTAACACTTCTTCTCTGTTTGACGACCACTTACGTAAAATAAATCCACCTGATTTTAAAAGATTGATCACATCGTTTATTAGTTTCGATGCTTGTTCTACGGAATATGACCCATGCACCAAGTCATCCATGTAAAAGGATTCTTCTAAAACTTTGGCTGCTTCCGGATAATTGTTTCGTTCGTCGTGCGCTAGTTTTCTCAGTGTCATCAGGGCCAAGAAAGGAGCTGCTCTTTGGCCATAAGTTACGGTTGTTAACTGAAATGATTTAAGTGGTCCTTGGTCTTCTCTCCAAATAATCTTCTGCAGCTGTTGATCATCCTCATGCACCAGGATCTGCCGGTACATTTTTGCGACGTCCGCTGTATATACGAACTCGTACTGTCTCCATTTCAACAACAGTGTTTGTAAATCATTTTGTAAATTAGGGCCTGTATACATTAAATCATTTAAGGAGTATCCTGTTGACGTTCTAGAGGAAGCATTGTAGACTACTCTGTATTTTGTTGATGTTGACTCTTGTCGCTCTATAATGTGATGTGGGAGGAAGCATTCAATTTTGGGATTACCTACGGCCGGTTTCATATGCCCCAAGTCACTATATTCTTTCATGAATATTTTGTAAGCCTCTGCCAACTTGTTTTGCCTCTCAAGTTTATTCTCCATATTTTTGAATTGAGCTATGGCTTTCTGTTTGGAGTCACCTAGTTTTTCTTCAAAGTTTGGCTTCATGGGAAGCCGCACTTGATATCTCCCTTCGAATGTTCGTTGTGTGTTTTCTTCAAAATGTTTTATGCATTCCAACTCTTCCTGAGATAGGTTCCCTTCCTCCGTGATATCCTCAATTTCCCAAAACTGTTGTATTTCTTCCAAATGGTTAATTACTACATTACAATGAAATGTTTGCGCATTACCGCATAATAACCACCCGATTTGAGTTTGCTGTGCCAAAGGCTGTGACGCATCTTCACTTTTTATCATTCCACTCAAAAGGATTTGAGAGTAAATATCAGCTCCTAGTAGTAAATCCACTGGGCGACTAATGTTAAAATCTGGATCAGCCAGATTAATGTTTTGTAGCATGGACCAGGACGGTTTTGTAAATGTTTTGTTTGGCAAGCTTTTAATTAGGTTGTTCATTATGATAACTTCTGCGTTATAGGTAAAGTCTGTGTACATGGAGGTACATGTTATGGTTGATTTACCCTTGCAATTGCTTTCTCGCTGTCCTACTCCATAAATTATACCTCGGCACTTCTCTCTCTTTAAGTTAAGTATTTGAGCCGCTTGTTCTGAAATAAGTGAAATTTGGGACCCAGCGTCGACAAGGGCTCTAAGGATGTGGTAGGTGCCGTCAGCTGCCCTAACTTTTAATTGGGCAGTGGCCAGTAAAATTTCAGAATGTGATTCTTGTGAAATGTTAGTCACGTGTGCTGTTTGTTTATCTGAAATAGTCGCGTTTGCTGCATGTGCCGATGAGGTCGATGGCTGCGCCGCTGATGTAGCAGTTTTCGCACACGCCTCGTGTAACAATGTATTATGTTGACCTGCACATTTATGACATGTTTTATTTGAATTGCAGGCATTTCCATGATGACTAAATAAGCAATTTATGCATAATGCAAGTTTATTGACCGTATGATATCTTTTTTCACTTGGCATTTGCAAAAAGTGTCGGCAACTGTAAATGCCGTGCGGATATTTGCACAATGGACATTTGATACTGGATACGTGCAATGTTTTCGCAATAGTTATATTTCCATTATTTCTATTTGCCGTACTAATATTTTGTTGATTATAAGAATAAGGACGATTATCGTATGTATGAACCGGCTTTTTCATGTTGTTAGAGTTGTGGTGAGATGGTTGTTGAGATAATGTTTTAGGAATCATAGTCTCATGTTTACGGCGTGATGACTCTAGGCTAGTGAATTTCCCTTCCAGAAAATCAAAAAGTTCCTGCAGTGTTGGTAATTCTCGAGAGCTTTTTAATGATTCTATGTAATCCTTGTGTGTTTCCGAGTCCATTTTCTGAGTTAGAATATACACTATGATCGGATCCCACGTACTTATATCCACGCCCAGGTTCTTTATGGCATGCAAGCTCTCGGTCGCCGTGTCATGCATTTTCTTTATTTGAGCCAATGATTGTTGCTGCATGTTTGGAAGCCCAAACAAGATGTTCATGTGGGACGTAAATATTAATTTTGTATTGTTGTAGCGATTGTTCAGAATCTCCCAGCAAACTATATAATTATCGGAACTTATTTGCAGATGTTGAATAAGTCGCTCAGCTTCCCCCTTTACCTTTGACTTCAAAAACTGCATTTTTTGAGCGTTGGATAATGCCGAATTATTATGGATTGCTTCATTGAACAAGTCTTTAAAAGAGACCCATGAGTTGTAATTTCCATAAAAAGTGGGAATGTCTAAGACAGGAGTGGACTTGTCCCGATGTGCCACTGACCAAATCTTTTTATTAATAGTTTTCTTCAACGTGTTATAAGTATTCTCGTGTTTATTAAACGCATCTTCATACCCTTCATCTAATTGGGAATCCTCACTTTCTATTTCCCAATGCAAACAATCGATAACTGACCAGCGAGATCCTAATGATTTAAGAGCATCCTCAAGTTCCCATTTCTCGGTCAATAGCTCAATTTGTATATTATTGACGGTTCGCACAAAAGCCTTTATGTTTGCATACTGTTTACGCAACATTTCGTCCATCTTACTACCTGTTCCCCTCTGCTGTTTGTTACGCTGTTTGTTCCCTCCTACGAGTCCTCCTTCGGCGCCCACTGTTGGACTTGGAGTAGGCTCCGTTGATACACTGCCTTGACCCGTAGACGGTGTTTGTAAATCCGAAGAGACTTGCTCTAATTGAGTAATTGGATTTTTTTGAAACAGTGTTTGATAACCCTCAGTTAACTTGCTGTTTAGAACTGAATAAACTTCTTTTGTCGCTTCATAGATTCTGTTAGTAAAGTACGGATCAGTCCGACTTTCCAACATAGAAATTTGCTCATGGTTGAATTGGAATTCGCTCCATAAACTACTTAAAGTGTCCAAACGAGTTTTGAAGTATTCTACTTTCGTTTTCCTCTCAGGACTTTCTTTTTTAAAATTAGACAAAGCAGTCTCAATGCTCCGTTGGATCTCTACCTGACGTTGAACGTAAGCCATCTTGATTGCTTGGTGTTAGTATAATAAGGAAAGATCTTACTTGAATATTTCTAAGCGCTGTTCCGTGATTGCTAAATACCACCGTTGAGTCTGCTACTCTTCTCCTGAAATCGCTCCAATCCTCACCCGCGAAGTTAATAAGTTCATGCACCTCACACGCCAAACAACCACAGTAACAAACGCGCGAGGTCCTGGGTTCGAAGGACCAATGTGGCTGGCGAGGATTGTGGGTGAATGTTAAAATCACGAAAAGAGTATAAAATGTTTACTAACTAAAACGACTGCTACACAAACTGTTACTATTATCTAAGTTAGTTGAAAATGTTAAGAATGTTAAAATGTTATAAGATATGTTCGAATGCACCCGGTCGCGACGGAATCCGTGAATACATTAAAATTAAATCTAATCGCAATCAATGCAAGTTAATAATTGCATACGCACGCAGGCGCCAGTTGTGTGTACGATGCATTTGTACCGAACATAATCACGTAAAGTTCTGCATATTTCTTTATCTGTGTGTGTGGTGATCTTCTTTAAGTGATAAGACGCTTAATTGTTAAGTGGAAATGTAATTACCTAACATGTATCAGTGTACTTATTGTTAAGGTCCAAATAAATAAATAAATAAAGTGGAAATAAAATGAATTGAATAAGCAAGTCACTTATACGTCATGCACGTACACATTTAGTTACGTATTAGTTTAGGTATAATCGGGAGCGAGGATATTGTCACCAATCATCAGATAGGTTGAAAAAACACCTACCGAGCAATGCCATAGGACAAAAAAGGTATAATTAAATTAAACGCAACTAACGAATTGAACTAAAACACAAAACGATTTTAACCGTGCACCTGCAGCAACAAATCGATCAAATAAACGCGGGAGCTCTTGTTGTCGAGAGGAATCCATATTTTTTAAGTAATTCAGTTTATTTTTTTGCAGCGCCAGTTTTAACCATAAACGGAGATCAGACTCATGAACTGAAAGATAGATTTTACAAAGCGGGGAGCTCTATTAAACTTTCCTGCGTCATATCAGATGAATATGTAGCTTCACTACCTACCAAAGTACCCCTGACCACACCTGCCCCCACCACAACGCCTTTAACTACAACAACTGAACTGACTACTAAAATGAGTACAGTTTTTAATAGAATAGATCTCGTGATGAATAAAAGTTGGAGTGTGGAGACTACGACAATCACTTCTACAGTTAGCGTTAGTACTACTACTAAAAATGTACCGGATGTCAAGACGACAGTGGTTCCTGTGACGACGTCCACTGTTCCTCCGGTGGTAAATAATATTTATGGAATGGTGTGGAAGAAGCAGGGAAAGGATTATAACGAGAATGTCTCGTGGCGAAATATGAGGTGAGAAACTTTTTCGAAGAATTTCCTTTGACAGTTTTAGAAATTGATAACAAAATATATAGATGTCATCCGTTCATGTAAGGCTGCTCAGAAACAACTATAGTATAGAAATTATAAATAATTTTTTATAGTATAGAAATTATAAATAAGCATTATAGAAATTATAAATAATTTTTCCTAAGAATTTAAATGCTACAATAACTTCTTAAACGTGATGTTTATGGCATTATAAGGTAGTAAGTATATTTAAAACATATTTTGGGCAAACAGATCAAAGGGCATAATGTGAGTTGTTCTTGGTTGGTCAAATTAACAATATGAATATCCTAAAAATAATGACTCAGATTGTAAAATCAGTAGTTAGAGAGTTTTGTTGTGATGGATTTGGTAATAGTTTGAACTTTCCTCCGCTATTATTTATTGTTATAAATATTAATGACATTTGTAAGTACCAAAATTTCTTTGATTAAGAAAATATATTGTAAGATATTTTTGTTCATTAAAAGTCAAGTTGAGTTATTGCCTGGCAAGTTTCTATTGGCCCTGAAATGGTGTCGCTACAAACAGCTTAAGTACATATGATAATTATGTGCGTACGTCATATATACAACGCTCTGTAACATGTCAGTAATTATCATGTCAACGTCCAACTTCAAAACATTATTTATTGCAATGCTACGCAATTCTTTATCCTTTATTAATTTAATACGTACACATTAAATATAAAAAAATATGTAACATTTTTTTTACATAATTGGAAATCTTTTTTGACATTTTTGAGGTAAAATCGGTTATAATTTCGAAATATTTCCTTCTTGTTTACATCAGTGCTATTCGATGACTTTCAACGTCTGTTGTCAAAGAGTACTAAATGCCAGTAAAATAAATTAGTAGCATTGAAAATCCGCAATCTGGTGAGGGCCTAATAAAATCTTGTCAGGCTATAGGTACCTACTTTTTAAATGTTTAATTATATTACTAAAACAATGTCCCAACTATCAACAACCTTTCAATTTAGTTTGGGTTTAGAAAATAAATGGCAGTATATAGCAATAAAACTCCAGCAAAATGAGCTACAAACCGCAAAATTACTTAATGAAACTAAAATCAAACTTGTTTCAGCGCCACAATAAGCGTCGCGTCGGCTTCGCAAAATGACAGTGGAACATACACGTGCCACTTACAGAACCATTCACAAGTTATAATCAACGTACATGTTTTGATTGGTGAGTTTGAACAAAATATTTATTCATTTTTCGACATTTTTATGATGAGTTCGAAATTTGAGACTATTTTTGTGCCCTTTGACAATTCTACTAGAAAAGGATTACATTTTCTTCGTTCTTAAGAAGTGGGTTCTCTATTTCATTGGTTTCATGCGTAGATATAGAGAATCACGATATTTCCAAAAACAATATTAGTCAAATTTTTTATACCATGTCGGTGGCAAACAAGCTGACAGCCCACCTGATAGTAAGTGGTTACCGTCGCCTATAGACGCTTGCAACACCAGAGGCGTTACCCGCGCGTTGCCGACCCGTAAGAAACCTTTTCACGCTTTTTTTGAAAAGCCCCTTTCTGCAGCCCATTGGGAATACCTCGGCAGGAATCAATACTCTAATGATATTTTTTGAACAGGTGAGAATCAAGCTGCAGTTCACCACGATACGTGGAACAAGGGGACCCTATTTTGGCAAAGCCTGTCTCTAGTTTACGTTTCAATTATTCTTATATTAGCTACTTGAAATCGTGGTACTTATGTTTACCTTTTGAAAGTGGTATGATAAAATATTTTACTAAATTCTTTATAAAGTTTGCTTTACTTTAGGATAATAAAGAAAATGTGTTTGAAAATAAACCATTAAAAATTTATGTTATAAATACTTTGAGTCTGAGTCTATAAACACGTGAATAAGATAACTATTTGTAACGATGACTTAATTTAATTTAAATATAGCTGTTACTTTTCCCATCCTATGGCAGTAATTATATACAATGTAAAATGTTGTTTAGCAATGCCATTAGGCATTAATAATTGTTTATTAAACTTTTGTGATCATGATTAACACAGTCGTGGCTACACATAAAGTAGACACACATGTGTGACAGTGACATACTTACGAGTTAATTCAGTTTGACACACGGCCTTAAATTTTATTTTACCGTAATTGAACGGGATCGTAAGTTCCA
Organism: Epiblema foenella; assembly: GCA_963556455.1. Classification (NCBI taxonomy): domain Eukaryota; kingdom Metazoa; phylum Arthropoda; class Insecta; order Lepidoptera; family Tortricidae; genus Epiblema; species Epiblema foenella. The sequence continues at coordinate 6,347,039 of OY747113.1, read as the reverse complement.
TAGAATTATAGTCATTATTTATTTTTTAAGTCTCCATTCAAGTGCTATTACAATTGTGAAGTGCGTTTAAGGACAATATTCCAATATTTGATATTTATCCTTTGCAGTATTTGTAACTTAAAAAAAACTTCAAGGGTTAATTAATGTTAAGTATGTACCTATATTTTTTTAATTATATAAGTTATACATTTTTTATATTTAAAGTTACACAAATTGTGATCCGTTTTAACTACTGTAAACCTAAGAATTATAAGATCATTAATAATAACCACGTAGACTGTACAACTGTACATAATGAGTTTTTGTCTTTACTCAGAAATTATTTTCATTGTAATGAAATAGCTTAAGAGAATATTCGTAATATATCTCAATGTTATATTTGTAGGTTACATAGATACTCACTTAAACGTGTATTTAATGCAAGTGTACAGTTATAAACTATTAAATTATTGTGTATTAAGGGATAGATCTTATCTGTAATATTAACGATTATAAACGGCAAAGCCATTTAGCTCTTTAATTCATAAAATTATTTTGTATGTTGTTGCACAATTACGTTGACACACACACTCTTTTTTAACTGAAAAAGGCGACTAAGGTTAACTGATAAATCTATAAATAAATCTAATATGATACGAAATGTTTGTTTCATTTTCATAACTAAGCAAGCTGATTGCGACTAGTGTTTTTGAATTCGTTTTTTGGAAATATGAACGTAATTTCGTGAATACTACGCCTCGCGCTTTCGATATCATCTTGCTTGCCTTGATGGGAAAGAGGGTCGACGGCGCAGAAAATCAATTATACAGCTGACTTCAATAGATAATAAAGAAGCTTGAACCCCTGATGCTGATGTTTCTATTAACAATGTGAAGCTTAAAGCTCTCGCCATGCCTGCCATTGTAGCACCGTCTGTCGGTAACTTTCAATACATTTTTCAATTTAGGAATTGCTTGCTTGAATAAACTTATGAATCAGAATGTTCAAAGCTATAATCCTACTTATAATATCTAACAATTCAAGGATGATTCTGTTCAAAGATGTATTTAACTACAATCCAGTGATTGTTAAGCGCAATGTCAAATTCTGAATAGTTCTTAGTATCCGGAAACTTCAAATTAGGCTGGTTTTCTTAACGAGCAATATGATTAAATAATTAATTGAATTAATTCTCCTAGGTAACTAGCACATAACTAGTAATTAACATTTCCATAAAGGCACTTTATTAATTGTCTTGAGATTTTTGAAGACAGAATAAGGATACGCTCAGAAATTTTGCTTTTAAGTTATTAGGTACTCATAATAATTTGAGGACCTATTGAGCATTGTTGAGACAATTCAAAATAAGAATTACTTCCTACAAAAGTTTTAATTCAACATGACTTGGTATGAAGAAAATTAAGGGCCTTTGCTTACTTTCGGTTAAGAAAAGAGCCTTAGATACAGATTTTGACGTTGTATTCCGAAGCAATAGAAAATTAGTTCTTAATTATAATTACATATAGTATTAGTAAATTCCAACTTTTTGTGTAGCGGCCTTACATTTGGGTAGCACTAAACGTTTTAACTAAAATTGCCCATTACCGACAGAGGATAATCGGTATTCGAAGTCGTGTTTCTAAAAGCACACTTTTCACAAATCGTTTTTTCACTCTTTTCTGTTTTTTTTGTTTCTATTGGCTTTTCTTATATATATATATTTATATTTTGTGGACAATCTTACACAAATGAACTTAGTCCCAAAAAGCAAAGCTTGTACTATGGGTACTAAGTGACGATATACATACTTGTATAGATAAATATATACTTAAATACATAGACAATATCCAAGACTCATGTATATATTTTAGATTGATTTATATATTTTTAAACTTAGAAAGCTGGCAATCATTTTCAATAGATGCTTGTTTAGATTTATTATTTTCACGTAGCATATGTTGGTTGAACAAGATCATGAATACCTACTAACGTCCAAAATGTTGAGGCAATTTTAAATCCTATTTAATAATTTTATAATATATATTTTTATGTTTTCTTTTCTGTTATTATCTTAAAAACGCATGCTGTAACGTAAACCAGGTACAGGTACCCTAGCATTTGTTTAGTTACATAAAATAGTAATACTTGTATGAATGTTCAATTATGAGTATTTATTTGTCTGCACGTCTTTATCCTGAACCGAACATTTCTTTTAGCCCAGTGGTTGACTGGTAGAGAAGGCCTTATAGCATTAAGTCCGATATTTATACTTCATAGTATAGTGCAATGAAGTTAAAATAAATAACACGGCAATTGACGATTTGAAGCTTTTCTTAACGTTACGCAATTTTCTCTACATACGGGGAAACGGTACCGGCTACGCGTCTACGCGAGGAGCGGGTCCCCTACGTGGGTTCCTGGCGGTGAATGTGTTAAAGTTTAGAAATCCAATCTACACAATTTTTTTCTGTAAGATACTCACTATTATATCTAGTACTAAATAATAAAGACACGATGCATATTGTTGCTATAAAACGTTTATGGCTTTCATGCAGTTGAGATCAAACACGATAGAGAAAATATGGAGATAACCCGAGCAGACGTCTACAATACTGAATCAGTAGAAATATACAGTATTTTAGGCATAATATAATAAATAATATACTGCGCCAGGTATCAAAATCCGGTACATCGGTTAGTAAGTTTTTTTTTTGAACCTGACTGTGGCTTTATAGGCCGGGCCCAATAAAGCGATAGGAGTGCCCGGTTGGAGAGTAGCCTGGGGAAAATCCAGGGGAAAACCTCCGGCACGACCACGCGTTTGGTTTGGAACACTGGAATACTCTAAGAGCTCCAGTGAGATTGGTTGAGCGGTTTCAACCGCATCTGAGGTGTGAGTGGAATCGAGCTACTGGGAGTTTTGTCGCTGGTTCACTAAACCTAGCCTAGCTGAGGAGAGTAGTAAGTGTGGATGACACGATCTACATCATCAGCCTTGCATCAGCCTATCGACGGTATGTGGACGTAAGTGTGCTTGTGTTGTCGACGGTGACGTATGTGGTGTCACGATACGGATTGTCAGAGCTTTTTTTCTTAGACCATAGGTTTTAAGTACACAATTCCACATTATCTAAAATCTGATTACATTTTATTAAGAGACATAGAAGTCATTTAAGCATCGTTAACCGGCTCCATCGACGCAAAAAAAAACAAGGTATTTTAATACATGAGTTATATTTTTTTTTAGTATTTGAAGTTCTCCCAATCTAAATCTACGAGTAAAACAAGATATCCCAAGTGTTACATCAAATCTTTCTGAAAAATCTCAGCATATATTACTCGAGTCTCCACTTTAACAATACGTGACCTGAAAATAAAAAGTTTAGAGCTCAGATAACGGTTAAAGATATATGAACTTTCCAGTACATCCATTAAGGTTTAAATTGTAAATTCGCTACAATGTCCCTTGAAACCTTTATATTTTGAGTTGTGGACTAAGCTACGCTGCAGCCTCTTGCGTGAATCTTTGTTTACATACCACATGAATATGCAGTACATTTGAGCTGTACTTGAATTTGACTAAATTTAAGTATTCTTTACGAGGTATATTTGCTTATTCCTTCTCATGGTACGACATCCATAGGTCCATGCTTTCAAATAGTATTCGAATAACCATAGGTTATAGCTTATGCAAATAAAATAATATTAAGGTTAGTAAGGATCAAACCTTTTTCACATTTAGGACTATATTAGATCTACATTTTAATTGACGATTACGTCCATAACTATATTCAAAAAGTTAATTTACACCCAGTTACTTACTACGTACTTACTTTTACATTATAATTTAATTTATTTCTCAGATCACAGAAGCAAAATTACTAGAAAGAATGTCAAAGACTTTCTCCTTAAATTAAATTAGTAAACTATTTTAATAAAGATGGCTAAAGAATATTAGTTTTAAGGCAAGGCCCTTCCAGTGCAAATGACCCTCTCTAACACGCGTGAGTTCGCAATGAACCATCCCGCTCTCTATGGAAGCTCTGCGCGTAATTTCGTAAATATTTAGTACATTTTTATTGATTGTTGGAACACTGAATCACTTATGAAAAATCTGTCCAGTTATTTCCATAGAACAATAAAAAAGCTATCGTTTTTGTAAAAAAAAACGTATGACTGTCGTTGATAATTACGAGATCTGCAGCATTAAAGTTTATTTTTACTATGATATTTAGGATTTTTGACAGAGTTACCAAGGCATTTTTCAATATTTTGTTCGGTTATTTCTTTCCTTTGTTTCTTTTTTAGTCTATTATAATTTTTGTGTAGTGTAATTCTACATTATTTCTTCACACTGGAAGCTCAAACTTCAGTATTTTCGTCAGATCTGTGAATGGGCCTTGCCTTAAGCTCGAGTCGATGTAATAAGCTGCAGCTGAATTACAATGTCAATATAAACTAAGTTAAATTTTGTATTTCCTTACGTGTTTTAAAAGGCACTGCAACCTTTTACCTTACTGAATATTATAAAGGGTTAAAAGCATTTGTGGTTTTATACCCATGATAACGTACATAAAATATGCGTAATTGATTCATAGGATTTCTCGTAAAAGGTTTTGTAATTAATTGAGACATTAAGTTTGCCACGGTGTAGTTAGTTACTTGGAACTAACATCCTATGTCTGGGTTCAGGAGATAAAAATATTCAGTACGTTCTTCACCGTATTATAATTTCATCAATCCATTAAAATGAGGAAAAGAAAATAAGACATTTAGTCATAGAATTATTTAAACACACTTTTTCCAAAATGACGTAATCAATGGCCGATGAATATAAATATGAATCACTTTTTGTTGTTCAATCGCATGACTACTCTAATATAGATATTATTATAAGAGTTTCAATATTTTTTTCGGAATTAATATTTAAATGCGCTAATGTTATTAAAATCAGATCAATATTCACGACCGCTTTAACTTATTGAGTCTGCCTTCGAAACTGGAGGTCCCGGGTTCGAATCCCGGTCAGGACATGTATTTGTATGATGAATACGAATATTTGTTCCTAGGTCATGAATGTTTTCTATGTATTTAAGTATCTATTTATCTATATAAGTATGTATATCGTCACTTAGTACTCATAGTACAAGCTTTTCTTAGTTTGGGACTAGGGTGATTTGTGTAAGATTATCCACAAATATAAAATATTTAGTATAAGAATAATCGACGATTTCTCAGGAGCATCTAAATATTTCAATGACCGCAATTCTAAATGACTACGTACTTTATAAACATATTATTATCGAAAATTTGGTTATTATAATGCTTAAGTACCATATGCGGTTTTTAATAATGAATAATGAAGAATCATAATTATCTGTAGTCACCAAAAGTAAGACAAGCATTCTAGATTAAAGACCTTCCATTAACTACGACAGACCGTGTAAAGTTTAATCAGTAATTAGTGTTAACACCAATATTAACACAACAAAATGAGATTATATAAAGAATAGTTCATGTTGAAAAATATAACATACATATTAAACTCAAATTCAAAATATTCTTTATTCAAATAGGCCTAGCAACAAGCACTTTTGAATCGTCAGTTATATATTACATAAATTGAATCTAATTATTCAGAGCAATTTATTGATGCATATGAAATTTTAAAAAAGACATGAATTACTGTAATGTGTGTCAAAAGAGAGTATAATAAATTCATTTAAAGATCGTCAATATGTAAAATAAAAACATAATTTTTTTTATAATCTAGACAGTTTTTAGAATAAAATCTGAATGTCAAGAGGAAAATTTAACGTCATAGTTATGAAAATAGTCATTAAGATGTAATGTCATAATTATTAAAATATAATTAGTATTTCAACCACCATTATATATTATATTTATTGTAAGTACCTCCTTTCTTGCTGCTCCTGCTTAACATATACTTCTATCGTGACGAATTAAGCCGTGGTCTTCTGGCGAAAAATATATAGTATTATTTTGTAATGAGCCCGGCGATCCCCGGCACCGGTAGACGACGTAACCCGTTTACAAAAGTTTTATTATTTTTCTCTTATTTAAGTTTATTAAGTCTGGTCATAATGAGGCAAGTAATATGAAATTGTCAAATAAAAATTGTCTTCAAAATTTATTATATAAATTCCACGTCATCAAGTGAAACAATATTAAAACGATGATCAAAAGTAAAAGAGAATACAAATAATTAGATTTGGCTTTATACAGAACGGAGGTCAACGACGCGGGTTGAATTCGAAATCAATGACTGTATCTACATGTTTTATTTCTTGGTGCTGGTTTGCTTTCATCCCTATTACTGTGACGCTAAAGTCTAATTTGAACAAGCCCGCTTTTGTAAACTAAAACATCTACATAGGGGTGTAACCAGGGATGGTCGTTTAATCATATCAACGTAGTTATTGACCAAGAGCGAGAGAAGTGTTTCTTTTCCAGCTTGGGCAAAAATGCTTTCGTGTGTCCGGCAACTGTATTTCGACTAGTTAGGAGGTAAATAAAAACATATCAAAAGTCCCCGCCCATAGCCCTTGAGCCGGGGGGGGGAAGGGTTTGAAGGTCTCGTTTTTCGGTTTTTCAAAAAACTCACAAGCGGTGGCCCATAGCAAAAAATGTTCTGACACATAAGTAATTTACATAATTTTTTCTACAAAAAAGGTTCCATAAACTTTGTCGCTTGGATGACTATTTAATGAGATTTTAAAGTGAGAAAGTTAATTCAGAGAAATTGTAAGACGCTTCTCATTGCCTTGTTTTTCAATATTTTTAAAAACAATAAATATAGTATTTATGATCTCAACGAGCTCTAAACAACGATACCCCATGATGGAGTTGGTAATTTTTTTTTCGCGCCCCCGTTAGTTGTATGCCTTTGTGTAACCTGTAAGAACGTTTTTGGAAAAATTGTATGGCTTTGAATCAACACAATGCTGAATCTGTGAAAGCATCCTAATCATCAACGTAGCCCATTAGAATCTGTTACGAGGAAACATACCAATTCTATACCAATTTAAATCCAATCACAATGTGTCAGGAATCCTGAGACGATCCGAGGATAGAGCGAAAGGGAGAATGAGCTCGGAAAGCTGACTCCACCACCATGTGGGATTCATAGCTAGTAAGAGAATGAAAGAGAGAGAAAGAGTGAAATCGTGGCCCTTGACAAGACATTTTGACTGGCATTTTGATAAACGGTGTGGTCAAACCTTAAGTAAATGAAAAAATACGCGTATATCAGAACTCGTGAAATTATACTTCAAGGAGGTGTAGTTTAAGTTTACAAAAGGGTTAAATATTATATAGATACAGGAAAAGGGATAGGGGAGTAAACTATAAAAAATATTTCAGCCAAATTCTCTACTTTATCACGTCCCTTTTGCCAAATAAGTTACCTTTATTCCTCTCGAAAACTTTACTCCATTTGACATTCATAGAGCATAGGGATCTAAATAGTTTTAGTGAAATATGTAGACATGGGGTGTGGATACGGGTGTAAATAGCGTTTTCTTTTTTTATATTTTCGGTTGAAGCATTGAAATAGAGACGATTTTTACTTTACCACTCATCTTCGTCCTTTGTGTTGCTCTAATTGTAGTTGCTGCTGCCGAGTGCGAGCTGTCGGTAGGCCTCCGACAAGGTGGAGTGATGACCTGGTGAAGGTCGCGGGAATCCGGTGGAAACGAACGGCACAGGACCGGTCTAAATGGCGAGCCTTGGGGGAGGCCTATGTTCAGCAGTGGACGTCTTTCGGCTGAAATTATGATGATGATGATGATGGATTGTAGTTGGTCCAATACAAACATTTGATTGCCTCTAAAAACTGGCTCAAATTGCATGATTTTTTTGTCATCTATCTTATTATAATAAAAGGAAAATTTAAAATGCACAGACAACATGCATCAGGTTATATTAAAACAAGTGATGGGTGTTTCAACAGACGTCACTCTGCCCTAAAAATTGAAGAAATAAGCTAAAAACTCGATTAATCCTGATAACATCTGCACGATTACAGTAAATCGTAGCAATAAACGTAATTCTTCATCATTTCTTCAATTTAGAACTAGGGACTGACAGCGGTTGAAACGCCCTTGGAATCATCCGGGCGTACTTTTACATCAACATTTCTTCGTCTTGCGTAAATACGACACGTCACGCGGCGCTCCAAGTGTACAAGATAATGTAACTAAATGCGTGATGAACAAATATCTTCGCTTTGCACACATTGACTGGTCATAACTGCGTAAAACTATTGTTTACCCAAGTAAAAATGGCTGGAAAGTTAATGTTGCATCTACAACAGTACTAAAGTACCTAAGTACCTACTTTAAACTGTAGTTTATAACCAAGTAGTCGAAGCCTCGCTACCAGTGCTCTTCTTTAAAAAGCGCCTATTAAATTTACTAAGCCAGTAAAAGAAAAACTGCAATTAATAGAAGCTGTGAAGGATATTGTTATGAAACTCGTTTAAAAGTTAACAGTTTTGGATTATACGCTTTTAATTATTCTACAATGTTTATCTCCTTTTTACATATATAATTAAATAAGACTGAAAGATGAACTTCTTTCCTTGCGGGGCAATCATGTAACTATTGGACTACCGGTTAAGTAGATTTTATTTTATAATTCAAAATTGACAGTAAAATCTATCTACCGTTAGTAGATAAAGTTACGTGATTCGCCTGGGTCTGCTTTCGACCATTTTTCGATGATGACGTGTAAAATGTAACATTTTATAAATAAATGATTGAATTGAATTGAATCAGAAATTAGTAGTATTAAGTAGTGTAGTTAAACACTTCAAGGCACAACTAAAGTTTAGTACACTTGGCAGAAAATTTGTACAAAGAGGAACACCGTGTCGCTGTTAGGGATCTATTTCAGCTAACCTTTCAGTAACAGTAACCTTTGAGTTAAATTACTATAGGCCTCCTGCTTAGCACGGACCGTGCTTGCGTGGCGTGCGGCGTAAGAGATGAGGCGTCAAACAGTAGAGGAAGGGGAACGATCAGCAGTGATCTGTCCCGATTCAGCGCACTATCTGGAATAAAAAGTAAAAGGTCTATAGTTAAATGAGCAAAACAATACAATGTCACATTAAACAAAAGAAAGTCTTACCCTAATCGACAAGGCAATAATTTATTTCTCATTTTCTACAGTCATATTAAAATATTTGGAAAACATTGAATTATCACATGAAATCCGTGTTTATGCTGGGGTCAAATATGCTGAAAAGGGCTCAGAAGGTTAGTAGCGTTAATGAAATGAAATGAAATGAAACGAAATCGTTTATTCGCTCATCACAGGTAAAAAAAAGATGAACATTTAGAATTAAATGTAGTTACAAAGCCATGATATGCCTTTTGGCGTACGAAATTATAATTATACATGTCGAAATTTAAAAATATTAAATTGATATAAATATCTGTCACTAATATTAAGTTAAGATACAGAATTTAAAAAACTTATCAATTTAAAAACTATTAAATAAATATAAATGTCGTGTCACTAATATCAAAATACATAATTAAAGAGTAAGCAATAGATTTATAAATTTAATTTAGGATAGTAGCAGCATTAAGATAATCCTCTACATTATAATAACACTTCTTCAGTAAGAACTTATGAAGTAAATATTTAAAAGAGGGGGTTTCAGACTTTCATGTTTCTGGCAATTTGTTAATAAAGTTTTGGTGCCATCGTTATTACACATTTTCTCATTAACGCCGTCTTGCTCCTATTAACTACTATTGTCGATAGTCTTGGTCGAAGATTAAAATGCGTAACCTTTCAAACGTACGTTGAGACCTATCGACTGTCATAATTCACCGTTAAACGTTAAGGGAGATGAGGCAATGTCATTTACCAGCTAAAGTAACTTAAATGACCGCCGTTACCTTTTATTTGCATTGCGATATAACAAGTTATTAAGGCAGTTTCTTAAATATAAATTTTTGATGGCAGAGATGGCTCTTATAATGTTTTGTGTCGGTTTTCAAAATTTAATTATCTTGTTTAAAAAATGACAGTAATTTATTACACGTGTGCACAACAACGAATAAACAAAAGAATCATAACCATATTGAGGGTTCCGTGGTCAAAATGTCGAAAACGGAACCCTTATACATAGTGTCGTCTCGTCTGTCCGTCCGTATGCCACAGCCGATTTACTCGGACATTATAAGTACTACAAATATGTTTGGCAGGAATGTGTATTCTATGAAACGCTACTTAAAAGTGATGTAAAATTCCAAAAAAAGATTAGAGGGGGCACTCCGTACAATTAACCGGTGGATGAAAAAAAAAAGTACACATAGGCATGTGTATTAAATGGATAGGCCTTTAAAAATATATAGAGGGTTCTAAAACACTTTTCGATTTAAGTCAACTATTCGTGAGATATTATCTGTCTAAGTCGTAAAAAGTGTGTCCCTCTCCCTCTAATTTCCCAACCATGAAGTATAAAATTCTGAAAAATATGAGGTACACAACCTTAATAATTACTTTCAATGGAAATTGTTTTGAACCAGGTAGGTTTAACCGTTTTTGAATTACCTATCGCTGAAAAACTGGCCTGCCAAAATTAACGGACGTAATAGTCGTGAAGACCCTACGAATATAGGACCTTTTTGATATTAAAGTGCGTGGTCCGACACGCACTTATTTGTTTACTTTCATCACTTTGGAACTGGGATTTAATTGTATTAATACTTTACTGCAGTAGCCACGTGCAAGTGATGTGGTGCCTGCATTAAGGATGAAAATTAATTGCAATGCCACTACGCTACTCAAACTTGTTAAGTGCAAAACGTAATTAATTTGAACCAGTCACAGTGAGGATACTGTTTTTTATTTCCTATTAGTTTTAATCGACATGCTAAGTAGTAATGCTTAAATGCGGCATTATTCTTTTTCATGTACATAACTTTCAGACACTTATTTTTGAATGCAGATTTTGGAATACTTGGCCCTCACTTCATATTTTTGTATTGTTACTTAGAAAGAGGTTTAATTACAATGTCACTTCCGATAGTGTTGATAATTAAAGAACCACAGCTAATATCCATAAATCGACAAACTCAGTGGTCCTTGGATGTCTCACCATTTGTATGAAAAAATGGTTTTGGCCACTGTGTTACCCACCTTTTACAGCAATATATTAAAGTATTTTTATATTTAAGTATTTTTATCTACAAAATCCTCTTATTAGGTTCAGGTACTATTTCGAAATCCTATTTTTGTACACTAATTCAATATTATGTATATCATAGATTTTTTTTGTAATAGAAAACTGATCATGATAAAGTAGATTGACCCAATACACACCTTATATAAAAACCTTACCTTATTAAAGAGCGATATCATCCAGACAACCTTTGGTTAGTGGACGAACGGCATCTTTTAAATCTCTTACATGCATCAATAGCTACGCAAGTTACAATTACACGTAGAAAGAAAACTCTATAGAAGGAGGATTAGCGAATTTTAAATATAAAACTCCCGTGAGTTTCCGACATATTGAAATATAATAAATGCGCCACTCACATCTTCAACGTCGAGTATAGCTTGACATGTTTCGAACCAATACGTGGGCCTTAACAATGAGAACTAGACGCGACGGCCGCGCATCTCGCACTGCGCGCTCGCGGTCGGCTTGATCGGCTGGTTGATGTTGGCGGCGGCGGTGCGGAGGGCGAGAATCCACACTCATTTTCGACACTATTATTCAATATCGACCCGTTATAAATAAATAAATAAATAAATAAATAAATATTTGGGGACAATTTTACACAAATCTACCTAGTCCCAAACTAAGCAAAGCTTGTACTATGGGTACTAGGAGACGATATACATACTTATATAGATAAATAGATACTTAAATACATAGAAAACATCCAAAACTCAGGAACAAATATTCGTGCTAATCACACAAATAAATGCCCTGACCGGGATTCGAACCCGGGACCTCCAGCTTCGTAGACAGGGTCACTACCAACTAGGCTAAGGCGGTCGTCAAATTATATTCGTTGTTATTATGTTCGTTGTTTGTGTGTTAAACGTGAGTGACCAGTTTATATTTATATTTCAATAGGATTAGCGAATACCCAAAAGGGACGAACTTATTAATTTATTTATTTATTTATTGTAAACCATTATCAGCACTAACAGCTAAACCTTACGTGCTAATTGATATTCTATTTTAATGACATACGTATTGTAGGTATATAATTATTATATCTTATGATAACCTGACTAAATTGAGATGTATTAGAAGACTGATACATCCACTAACACAATTCTGATATCTCATAATCAGTCGTGCTGTATACAAATTGGCGTCAAATTTAAATTAAGCCAATAAGGCTTGAATACATTGATGACGTTTTGGTAACACGGACCGGTGACAAATATACGGGCAGGCGATGACACATTGTATCTCATTTCCACGTATGTTATTGTCTATGCTTACATCTCTTTCGCACATCTGTGTATGTGTGTACTGCCTGCTCCAGCCTTATCCTTACTTCATAGAATTACACAACTCACTATTTGGGTCATTCACAGATTTAGTTTCGCGTCGTTCCAGTTGATATATCTAAAGTTAAGGGTTACAAAGTTTAATTTTGGACTCGATTAGTAACCCGCATAAACAGTGTCTCCGTATATAGATCCCTGTGATGAAAACAGAACTTTAAACCCTTAACCAAAGAGTACTTAATTACATGTACATAATTCGTTAACTATTCCACAGGAGGGATGACTTTTGTTTTTTAACTGTATATGACTCATTTGCCTTCCAATTTATGGAGCAAACGGAAGCAAATCGAACCGAATACTGTATTTAACTTATTTTCTAAAATTAAATCATGTCACCACAATGTAGATATAAGACGTTTATTAATATTCGTACATCTTGACTGGCGTTTTCGAAAATAGGGCAAGCCTATCCATTGTTTGTACTAATCTAATTAAGGACAAGTTTAAATTTATAAGCGATAGTGGGGATTCAGCAAAAACGATCCGGTTTTTGCCATCGTGTCAATGTCCATAACTTTGTGTGGTGATAAACGGGTGTTTTACCCTATTTACGCTAAAATAAAAACTGACGACGTTATATACCTATATTATGTTGCAGAGAGTCGGTGGCAGTCGGCCAGCTAAGCGATTCACTAATACTAGTAACCGCGTTTGAATTCGCTACTAGAGGCGCTAGTGTGATGTCAGTCCTGCGAACTGTCAAAATGGTGGTTTGTGGGTGGGTTTCGCAGGTTTATTTCTTATAAAATAATATGGTGACTATTTTGAAATATCTGAGATTGATTATGGGAAATATGAGTTATGGGTCAACGAATTTCAGTGTTTTGAGATAATTTTATCATTCATAAAATTATGTCCTATTTTATTCCAAAAAAAATGGGACTTCGCTACAATACGGGATGTTCGATATTTATTTTTACGGTACAGTCTTAATGTGTTAAATACGATTTTAACCAATAACAAACTTTGACAGATGGACCAAAAGCACAGTGGCGGCAACTGGGTCATTCTATTTTTCCATGATCAGTTTTCTATTACAAAAAAAAACTATGAACTGTATGATAGTTCCTGAATATAGTAAAAGGAATTTATAGGTAAAAATGCTTAAATATTAACGTATTGCTGTAAAAGGTGGGTAACACAGTGGTAAAGACCATTTTTTCATACAAATGGTGAGACATCCAAGAACCACTGAGTTACTCGATTTATGGATATTAGGTGTGGTTCGTTAATTACCAAAACTATCGGAATTGATACTGAAATTAACTTTCTTTCTGAATAACAATACAAAAATATGAAGTGAGGTCCAAATATTCCAAAATCTGCTTTAAAAAAAAGTGTGAAAATTATGTACATGAAAAAGTACTAGTGAGCACAAAAACGGTAGCCCTCATTGTCTACTCTTCCCATCGCAGTATGGGTTCAGTATAATTTGAATCACAGATTCATCACAAATAGGAGTAATTTGAAATCAAGGTTTTTGACCGAGCGAAGCATCTCCGTTTCAGCTTGGGCAAAAAAACTTTCGTATGTCCGGGATGTCCGGTTATTCTCTTCTACAGGTCGCATTTCTGAATCGATTCCCGTAAATTTTTGTGAGCACGTTCCATAATAAATAGGTTTTTTTTATTTTGTTTCTGGTATTTATCAAAATGGAGAAGTCATGGAGGTCGCAAATGTAACACAGAGAGCCAGTATTGCTAATTTGTCTGAATCGATGTGAGGAAGCATTATGAACACCAAGGCAGTAGTTTAAAATAAACAATAGGCTAGCGGGCTTCAACCATGTACATAAACAAAGATGGGTACGGCCCACGCAAATATTGGTGTGGGAAGGCAGCTAATATTTAATTTTGCACCCGTTCAAAAATGCCTACCCTAACCTAACATGTTGATAAATTAATCGGATCCGCTTGGGTTGAGGTACCTGGAAATTTAAACAAGACTGAATAATGAATGAAACGAATCTATATTGTATTATATATATACAATATAAAATATCCTATGTCTAGTAGAGGCTTCTGGTGACCAGAGGGCTGGGCTCTATTTCGCTCAGCGAATAAGTATTGCCGTGCAGCAAGGAAATACAGCCAGCCTTCTGGGCACCCTACCAATTAACAGCGATTTGGGCCAAATTTTTTATAACAACGCGACGCGAACGCGTTTGCTTTAGTCTCAGTTTATATGGCAAAAAACAGTTACCACCTAAAGCCAACAGAGGCGCTGCTCGCGTCACGTAAACGCGTTCGTTTTTGCTTTGTTAAGAAAAAACTTATACTTAAGCTACAGGTGATGGGAAAAGTTAGGCTGATGACAATGATACAATTTTCAATGAAAAATTCAATACAAGTATTTGAGATTCAAGGATTGGTACTTTATTGATGGTTGTGTACGGCTGCTAGATGATGAACATTCGAATGTAGTTTGAATTATTTTAGAATGGCGAAAGTCATATGATTGCGTTTTTAAGACGACTTGAACGAAGCAAGATGTTATTATAATAGATCTGTAAATAATCGAAAATGTATTTTGAAGAAGAGTTTGTTATTTCCTACGTAGACTCAGTCCAGGGTCTACATACGTTTCTACCTATCATTGAATTTTCCCGGAACTTTTTTCTAAGTAACAGTTATGTCATTATTTACGTGTACTTTTCATTGTTTTGTTTATCCTAGCGAATAATTTTTAGGGTAAATAATAATAAGGGTGTATACCATCTAGTCCCTATATATTAAATAGATACCTACCAAAACGAAAAATAAGACCAAGAAGCATAATAAATAAACATGGTCGATAACTCCGTCTTATTTAGTGACCTATTGCGATATAATTAAGGGTTTCAATTCCATAACTCGCAATATCTAGTTAAAGAAACCTGAGGGCCTACCGTGAACTGAAAACTAAATATCGCTCTGTTTCTCGCTCCAATGCAAGCGCGACAAGAGGCAGAATTTTCGTTTACCTTGCACGAGCCTAAAATATTCTTTCTCCTGATGCAAGTCAAAATCACTTGCAGTGAGAAAGCTCATACAATATGAACTGAAAATTGTATAGAATCAAATCACTTTATAGATTACTAACAGTCAACAAGAAACACGGAACAGTGAACACTTTGACAAATGTTTTTATCCTCTTGGGAAATCAATAATGGTGTCGCTAAGTTGTGAGGGTTTCTGAATTCAATTATTGGAGAATGCAGTGGAGCTTGAATTTATCCTTAAGACTAGGTCGTAGTAGTACGGTGCTAGCTACTGGAAGCGTATTCTGTTGTGTACTGATATACCAGTAACTTGCCTAGATACAACAAAGCATGAAGTTGTTAATTTTGGTTAGTTTAGAAAACGGAAAGCTATTTATTTAACCTGGAGTTTAGAATCAAATAACTAAGGCTGATTTCAACCAAATATTTACTCAAAAATATCGTAGAAAGGATACTGCGTCAGTATTCGACTCAAAAATGTGACGCGTCTCCTTCATATCTTGCCATTTATTTCCATGAAATATAAAAACATGAAGTTAGGGATATTCTTAAGACATTTCACATTTTAGAAGTCAAATCGTGCCCCAAAACTAACGTTTTGATATCCTTTCGCATTATTTAGCAAACTTACCACTTATACATCTCGATTAAGTGAGACATTTCACGCTTAAACTGCTGAATGGATTTCGACGAAATTCGTCCTATAAATACTAGTTCAAGACCCAGGAAATACACAGGATAGTTTTTATTATTCCTTAAGGGGATGAAAAGGAGGGTGAAAATCTATATGGAAGACTGATACTGAAGGATTGTTCACACAGCGTTGCGCTGCGTCCGCGCAACGTGATCGCTGCATCCCGGATCGTACGGTAATACGATAGCGACGCCACACAGGCTGTGTGGCGGTTTCATACATTTTGGCTCGCAGCGGTCGCGTTGCGCGGCGTTCCGCTTACGTCGCACACCCTGTGTGACCAAGCCTTTAACCTTGCCTTTAAAATAATTGATGTAATAACATTTTCTTTTCTCAAGCGATAACGAGTTCTTTAGGTAGGTAAAAGATAGTGTACCATAATTTACACTCTCGCAAATAACTTAGAAACTGGCAAGTAACAGCTAAGACTAGAAAAAGCAGCAAATTTAAAAAATTCACGTGTTGAAACACAGTGTAGGTATAATGTGACAAAATAATAATGATACCTACCTACTTGTGTAACAAAACATTTTACTGAACATTTAAAGAAAGCAATGCTTGTGTTGGGGTAACCGCAAAAAACACTAATTGTTGCAAAAAGTCATAACAACCGCCTTGAATATTTAATTGATTATCAACTCTATCTCCGTATGCCAAATATTACGAGTGCACTAATAGAAAAATAGCGGCCCCAGATGACTTCTATTCGTACCTACCATTCTTAGGTACTAGGGTGGATCGAAATTCACGAATTTTGGAGTATCGTAATGTAATAGGGCTCAAAAGTTGCTGTGTATTTTGTAGATTACAGGAAAAATAATAAAAAAATCCAGATTTAGACTTTTAACCCCCGCGCGGCTGTTAAGTATAAAAAAATATTTATAATTTTTATTTTCACTCCATATTAAATATATAAATACAAACTATTTAAATCATTAAATAACACTATTGTATTTCAAAATTATTTATTTTTTATTACATTTTATCCATATATCATATTTTGTCATCATGTAGCGAAACTAGAGAATTGGTCTTTTATGTAAAATGCATTTTGATGTGCTTAAACCGGCAAAATTATTATTTAAAGCTGTTAAAGGATCATCAGTGGTCTAAACACAGACAATAGAAACAAAAAATATATCGATTAAAGCAACACGAGGCGAGAAACAATACTCGAAAAACACAATTTTAAGGCTATTTGGTACTATTGGGTACCATTAAAAACATATAAATACCGTACGTTTTTCAAGAAAACAAATCTTTCCTGTAATATTTAGGTTAGCTCTTACACTCAAGCTTGTATTTAAAAAATAGTAGCAAAAATGTATATAAATATAGCATTTTGCTTTATTTATGCCACAATATTTTCAGTTATCAAACTTCAAAAAACTATAATGTCAACTATTTTGAAAATAACAAAAAAGTCTCAGTTTAATTTAGCTTTATTATTGTTTAATTTACTTTATTAAGTGATAAATTATTAACATAATTGTCACGTACTTTATTTAAGTACTTATATAATCTAGGCCTTAACATCGGTCTTTGGAGGCTGTGCGGGGGTTAAAAGTCTAAATCTAGAATTTTTTAATTATTTATCCTGTAATCTACAGAATATGCAGCAACTTTTGAGCCCTATTTATTTACATTATGGTACTTCGGAGTATTCGTGATTTTCGACCCACCCTATTAGGTACGTCGCCGGGTATATTGGGCCATGCGTGTAACGTCACATTTCTAAAAAGCAATTAAGTTTTTGGCGAAGTCCCTAGAGTTGATAATCCGGTAAGTGTTAATGCACATGCCGTCATTATTAACGAAGTATGCTTATCTTTTATGATGGACGATAATGAGGTAGCAAACCACATAACAGGACAATGAATTGGATATGAGAAAAATACAAATACTATACATACTATGCGATAACCTTACCTACCAAAGTTATGATATCTATTTTATTATTCTAAGTCTCCTAAGTAAGTCGCAATTTAAGCCCAATAATGCTCTATGATACGATTACTATATCCTGTTTTTAGTAGCCAGACTCTAGCAATAGGACCCCTTTATTTCTCGCGGAGCATGTTCCATAAACACAACGAGGATTTGCACGTCAGTCTTCGTCTCGGCCTTTCATGTTCCAATTTACTTAACTTATTGAGCATTAAGGCCTCACGAGTCGTAAATTACACATTCTGCGCGTATAAAAGTGCCAATTTCTTTTTTCTTAGCCATATTGAAATGGTGTGGGAAGTTTTGCCGGTCTCACGTTATTAGTTATAAACGTACCTAAATGAAACAAGAATATTTTGTGACGTGGATTTCTGTATATTAATGTTACCACGAGTATTCGACAAACAACCAACTGTTTGTGACATTCGCAGATTCGAGTCTTGGGATGACCAGTAGGCTTTTTAAAGCCGTCAAGAATTACAAAATACAGCTGGCTACTTCCTCGGCCAATGGATAGGTATCGCAGGGCTATCCAATGAGGATATGTGGCCAGCCTTAAGGGCATCATACTCAGGAGCAGCGAACGTGTGGAATGTATATATTAGTTAGGTCCGTTTTAAAAAGTTTTTTGATGTTTGAAAGACAAAAGAAATATTAAGTCAATAAAATAAATGGGTCCATATTGGCTCACATAACATTACTTGTCATATTATATTTCATAATAACGCTTTTTGATCATAGTAATCATTTGTCATAATTTTTTGGCCTACAAATTTGTTGTATATACATTTGTATTACCAACATCATTACTCATAATTATATTTAGGCAGATTTTTTAACAACATAATGTCATTTCCAACTATTCATCACAGCTCATATTGATTTTTAAAATAAACTTAATAATTATAAACTTATATTGTATAAGTATTTGAAAGCATAACATATAAAGTATGGGTGTATTGGAACGTACAAACGTAAAATCATCTATTATGTCGATTATCTCCGCACCTTTTTTATTTTTCATGTACCTAGCTTATTAAGCGATTTCGGCCCGCCAAGGAGTCGACGGAGCCCCGCTTCGCGGGGCTCCTTTTTCCGCTCTGAGGAATAAAAGACACCTAACACTCCTCCTCGCTTCGCTCGTCGTCGTACCTATCCCGACTCTGGGACTGTATTTCTATTTTGATAGCAAGTTGAATGTGGTGTGTAAGTTTATAAATAAAACCAGGTAAAGTTTAAAATAAATATTATATAAATTTTTATTACTAATTTGTCGTTGTTAAAAAATAAATATGATTAAAATTTTATTATTTAAAATCGTTATATTTTAAAAATAAATGAAAATTAACATTAGTATTACAGATATTTATTATGATTGACATTATTAACATGAATGATTCAGTGTTACGATAGTTATGCGCAAAGACAAGTTATAAGTAATGATCATTATGATATAAAATTATATAACAAACATTTTCGGACTTCCAATAATCGAAGTAGCAATTTTATGTGAACTTTGGCGCACCCCTACATCGGCAAATTAACAAACTATAAATTATGTATCTTACTGACCGAGTGAGCAAAGCGAATAAAGCGAATAAAATTTTTAGGATGTACAAGAGTGTAACTAGCCACTGTAATGTAATAGACCATGAGTGTTCAAAACTTGTAACATCTAGTTTGTAGACCATAATAAAAAAAAAAGCGCCTCCGTTTCAGTTTGACAAAAATGCTTTTGTAAGTTATTTATTTACTTACGTTATTATTAACTACACTTGTAAACTTCGTATTACACTCCTGTAGTAATTTCGTGGAAGCGATATACTTGTAATACTTTTGAGAGTAAAACTCGACATCCAACATCCAAGCAAGATAAAAGAAAGATTACAAAGTGTCAGTTATGTGTCTAAGTTAACATTGTTAGGCAAACCTCTGTTATAGACTGATAAACCCCTAGAGCACACACTGTCTAGTCAGCAACAAAAGATGAAAAAAAACTCTCTTATACAACGAGAATAATGCTGGATAAAGTTAAGTCATGATAATGTGTAAGTAAATAAACAAAAATTATATGTTTGTATTATATCAGGCTTATGAAGAACTGAGAACAAAGATACATGAGAATACTCTGTTTAAAATAACCATACGTATGAACTAAAAAGAAAACAATGAGCATTTATATTTTACGCATGGTATTCTATTTAAAAATGGCTTATAGCCTCAGATATTTCAGGTACATGTTTATGATTTTTGAACGTGGAATGTTGAATGTGAACTCTTTCAGTCTGTGAGTAATTCGGAAATAATTTTGGGTATATATATTGATGCGGCCATTCTCAACTAGTTTTAAATATATTTACATTTCTTCTTCTTCAACACCAATAAAGTTTTTATACCGGCAATAAATGGTAGGGAATGAGATTAGACCTTGAAAATTGAGCTAAAATTTGAATAAATTTAGGAAACTACCAAATAATTCAAAAAATATTTAAGTATTATTAAGAATATTATACTTACACTGACTTACCAGTTAAGAAGGATTGCCCTAATGAAACTACTTATCACAATCAACGAGTTTAAAATCGAAGAGAATTATGCCTCGGGCGTCTCTCATCGCCGTAAAATGTTGGGAATAAAACCTTTGCTTGCCACCCGTGTAATTGTGTAAAATGACTCATCCCATTCATCGTTATCTTTATTAAGGGATTTCCATCATTCGTTCCCGTTCCACTTGATTTGTCAAAATTCTTATTATGGGCTGGAAAATGAGTAGGTTAATAAAACAATTTATATAAAAACGTAGTTATATTTTATTATTAAAGGACGTTAAGGGGCTCCTAGCTTCCAATGACCTTCGATCTGTAACTCTCCGTTTTCTTCTGTTTTTTATGGCTTATCGTATTAAGAACAACGATGTTTGCCAATATAGTATACCATATTTACTTCAAAACTCACTGTCTTTAAGATACATGGCATCAAACTTTGGCAATTTTATGTCAAATACCAGTTTTTTTGGATGTAACATTTGTGTAGATGAGTTAAAAATAAAAATCTCACTTGCGTTGTTAGAGACGTCAATAAGGAATAGTTACATGTACATTTCATTTATATAAGTGCATAAACAACGTACTAGTATCGAAATTAGAGCTGTTTTGGACCATGTTTTAATAAATCATAAAAAATAAGCAGTCCGTTTTTCAAAATTTGGCTGTTTAAAATGTAGATAAAGGATTGAAGAACCGATAACCGTTTGCGCCATAAATATATCCTTAGTTTTGACGGAGCAGTATCAACTCAAAACTCGTCAAAAACCGATGAATAGCGCGTGGAGCCCCTTAATAAAGGTGTTTTAAAACTCGATTTATTTACGGATTCATGGCAAGGCAAAAACGTAAAGCTTATTACAGCTAGGTAGGTATTATAATACAAATTTTGCTCACAATGTCTATGCTCAATGTTACTTTTATCAAGATATTAAAATCATTCTCATCGTTTTCAATATATATATATTATATGTTTTCTATTGTAGCATTGTAACTACTTTGCAGCATTGTACCGTTATTTTATATACATTGTATATTGTTTTGAAAAAATTACACCTCGGCGAGTTTCTTATGACGGTTCTTCTCGAGGCCGAGGTTTATGTTATGAACCGGTGGTAGTTTTTAGACATTCATAGGTGCATGTAATATGCCTAAATTGAAGAATAAATAATTTCATTACATTTCATTTCATTTCATGTACATCAACAAATATCAATTTTTCGACATTTCGCTACACAATAAAATTCATAGCCTATTCGTCGTAAAGGATTATGTTTCTTATTTTTAAAACAAGTATGTCTCGTATGGCTCTTACGTTCCTATCGAGATAAGTCTGTCTTCAACTTTCACCAGTAAATCATTGAGGTGGCGCATGTTCGCACGCACAGTAATGTTCACCTTAAACTCGCAAAGTAATATTAATTCGTACGCAATGAGGGCGGTTATTTTGCTAACTACCTACTTCTACTTCATTAAGGCGCATTACGCTAATTACTAAGTACATGTTAGTCTTTACTTAATGTGTGTTTATACTTAGTGGAAAATAAGGTTTTCAGTCGAGTTTTGAGTTGAACCATTAATTCTAAGAAAATGCCAGCTGAGGAACCTGCCTATAATAATAATATTGTCTAAAATTAGCTATTAAGAATTGCAAAATAATATAGTACTGTGCATTTGCCAAGCAGTGGGACACTTGACCTCATAACAAAAAGGATGATAGTATTACATTGAAGTATTACCATAACTAATATAGTTTTTCTCAAAAATAACAGGCTGCGAAGTAAAATGTTTCGGGTGCGGAGCAACGAGCGACCCATAATGAAATTTCATACCTGTAAATAAACAATTATTATTATTATTATTCTCTTTATTTATTTTCCTTCTTAGGCTAGGTTTACAATATCCTTATAAAAAGTAAAATATAAAAATACACTTACAAAACATAAAAGAATATTATAAAATCCTAACCTAGGGTGCCGCCGGCAGCGAGGTGGGGCCTAAGCCACTATTATTATTACATCGTTACACTTTCATAATCTCCATTTTTCATATACATAAATTATTTGTTTTTGTAATTTTTAAAACTATGTCAGCATCGTCGGAGCTCCTCCTACGTGAAACCCAAAAATATGTATGTATGTCTTTTCAGGCCAGCATTCGAACATCAATTGTCACTTCCACCTTTGAATATACCTACAGACAGTTGATAATATCAGGTCACTCATTTGTCCTGCTAGTTGCATAACAGCAAATTTCGTTTTAAAATCCCTAGTTCATAAAAAACGGCACAGTTCTCGTAAAACCGCTTCCAACTTGGCAAAAAATCCACAGTATAATATAAAAGACTTGGCCCAATGTGATAATTTAAAATTGGGAACACGTTCTTTACCCGGCTCCAGACGATTTAGTCCCAGAAGACGTTTTAATTAAGACTCCAGAAATTCGCGAAGAAATATCTGTTGATTCCGTTTCTCGAAAATTTAAGTGTCTCTTAATGATAATCCTGAGATACGTTATAACAATTACTTACTGAAAGCGATTGTATATTAAGAAATGAACTGTTTCTTAGTACGAATGATTATTGAGTACGAAGTTGCGTGGAATGAGACCGTGTATTGTGCTTATTGGTTAAATAGGTTATTGTTATGTCCTTCCATTATCAATTTAACGTTTGTAAAAAATAGCCACAAAACAATAGGGTAGGTAATAAATACTACAAGCAAAATACCATGTTTAAAAAAATTGTGCTTCACGAGAATATATACGCTCTTACGCCCTTGTCATTCAAGTCATTGGTTACGCTTCAGTATAATCACAATTCCCTTTGGCACCGGTCAACCACTTTGGAGGCTGTTTCTTCTATGACCATAAAACCTATCAAATGAATAACATGACACAAGTCATAAGTCAGTCGAGAAAAAGTAGCTCGTCAACCGCCGCAACCTGAAATGAAAGTTTTAGTATAACATATTCCGCTAAATTAATCTTATTGTTGCCGTTTTTGTTCTACCGACTTTCGTATATGCCCGCTACACAAATATCAATCGCCCGTAATTGTTTCCTGCCCATGACATCAGCGGATGTTGGCCACCGGTCTCCTACAACAGAGACAACACGGGAGCTGCAGCAAAAGCTAAATTTATGCAGTTTCCAAGCCCTAAATTAAATTTTACCTACCATGTCAATCAAATTATACTGCGGCGTTACCTTCGCCAAATTTGCTCAACACCGCTCGCTTAGTACAAAATTGCCTATTTACACAGCCTACTCAGTCTATTTGCATATTTTTTCACAGACTGCGTAATAGTAGTTTATGCCACTGATGGGGGCCCTTGCGGATGCTTTGTGCAATTGCAAACTCCTTTATACCTACTCCAAGCTGCTCTTCAGTATTTACATAAACATGATTCGGGAACTCAGCGGGAGAGAACCATTACCGAAGTCATTCATTCTTCGTCTGGCAAGGGCGTGACATTCACACAACACTTCTTCCATTCTCACCGCACGGCGCACATCCTACATCCTGTGCTATCCGATAGTCCCATTTTAGCCAAGAGTCCTTTGACCCCGAAATGACCTACACCCCTGTTACGATCCTGAGCTGCTTTCTGCAGTACTTTAAAATTTTCTTACTTACCCTTCCATGAAGAACTTTGAGTGCCTCAAGCCTGCCTCATGTCTCCATTCATGTTGGTGTTGGGTTTTGGCGTAGTCTTTCAAGGTTAATGTTATAGTTCTCTGCGAGAAACCCACGATCGGTTCCAGACTAATAAAACTGTTTGCTGATCCCACTGTTGCAAGCTCATCTTCTTTCTCGTTGCCGATGAAGCCCTCGTACCTCGGTATCCATACTATGTAATTGCCTCCCAAGGTTATTTAAAGCTTGAGTGTCATTGCCAACAAGCCTAGAGTCCACTTTCGGCCTTGTGAGCACCTTAAGGGCCGCTTTACTGTAACTGAGTATATAGATATTCTATCATCTGGTTTGTCTGTCCATATTCTCTTGTGCGCAGGCAATTATGGCGTATGTCTCCGCCTGGAAGACAGTCGCGAATTGCCCCATTCATGCATTCTTCCACTGCTACTCTATATAGTCATTTGCATAAATGCCTGCTCCTGTACCGGATCCCGTTTTTGATCCAACTGTACCAAATTTTGTCTTTTCCACCAGAACTTGGTGGTTTAAGACCTTCAGCCCACTCGGCCCTTGAGGGAACTTTTGTAGTTAAATTCTTATGGCACACAATTGGGTTGCATTTTGTCGCATCCTATGTTTGTTATTCTGTTTAGGAAATCCATTTCCATGTTCCATACGAGTAGTCCAAGCACTTTCAGTTAGTTTTAGTTCTGCGATCTTTTGATACTTGGTTACAAGTTAGGAAAAAGGTCACCTTGTTGTAAAAGTTACCAAGCAGAAATTATAACCGCACTCGTTTCGTTGTGTATATTTCACAGCCAGATTGCATCTGCCGTAACACATAGGCGTTTTGTATTATGGCGAGTCAAAGATTAGCCGTATTGAATACGGCTGAATGAAAATCTGCCGAAATGTGTTCGGCACTTAGCGTTCTTCAATTCGTCTAGTAGTAATGTAAAGCGGTTCAGTCGGATTGCATAATTCTCCATAGTACATTACGGCTATCCATTTTATAAAACATCGTCGTTTCATATTACGGCCTATCAACGATCAACCGAATTAAATAAGACTGTAATTCCGCCGTAATCAATTCGCCTAGCTGTAATATAAAACAGATATTTATTAGTCGCCTCTTTGACAGTTTTTAATTCCCATTATCCGATTCTACCTTATGGTGGTCTCCGTTAGCTACTAATACGAGCGAAGCGAGGAGGAGCGTTAGGTAGAATCCAGACCCTCAGCGCGCGAGGCGAGCGAGCGAAGCGAGCGTGACACGGCAGCAGCCGGCGAAGCGCCAGAAACGAACATTTTTTACAATTGTGGTAAAACATGATTGATTGTGACGCTTCGTTCGCTCTAGTCGATTCCCTTTATTAAAAAAAAAACAACAAATGTAAATAAAGTTATTTATTTTTGTTTTGGTTTTGTGTTTGTTATTGCATTTTTATCGAATGCTTTATTTATTTATTATATACATAGACAGTAAATATTTGCAAATAAAAACAGTACAATCATGACATCTGATCCAACATGACAAATGCCAAACAGTTTCAACTTCAATTATTATTTTTAAATTTGCAAGCAGTAGAGGAATTCAAAAAGCAAATAAAACAAGTACTATTTGTTTTCTTTGTTTAACGTTGATTATTTTCTTGAGGCCGTCGACTCGAAGATAACGAGCGCTCTTTCAAGGCGCTGCCTCATTTCCCAGCAGGTTTCTTTATTTTTTTAATTTTTGGCGTCGACTCCGTTTTAAACGCAACTAATGTTGTTACTACCCTGGGATTAAGAAAAATTAGGAAGATACAGTGCCGGCGATAAATATTTCACGTCGCCCTTTGGAAATGGGGCTCGGCTAATTACCTATGTGACTTGTCAGTCGTCGTCAAAATATATAATATAGAGTTGTTGAAATTATACGATGTACAAAACAACACATAATTGTTTGGCTATCCTTTTTCTTGCAGTTGCAACAGCTCTGTATAAGTTTACATGACATTGTTTTGACGCAAAGGCAGCACACATATAAAAAGAAACTGCGCACACTTGCTCTCCCATTATTTCGCACCTACACTAAAACAATCCCGCACGCAGAATCAAAGCACTAAACTTGAGCAATAAAAATCGATCTTAGTTACGTGTTTGGTCCATAATTAGATGGCTAAACTGACCAATGTCCCTAAGGATCACATTTCATAGAAATTATCATTGACAGTAGTCCTTATGTCTTGAATTACGGTAACGTAAAATGTCAAAATAGCGGCCAAGCCAGAATGGTCAAGTACGAATGTTTTTTAAATCGACCACGTAATCCATGCTCGATTTACGATTTTCATTAAAACTTTAATTATGCAGAAAATTATAATGAAAGCGAAAATATACGTGCAAGTGAAATGATAAGTCATATTTTTGTAAAGCTGATATATTAAAACGTTTTGTGCACCCAAAAACAGCGCATAGTGACATTTTTAAGGAGCTCTTCACACACCGGGAAGGATTTCGAGACTGACGTATAATCGATTAATGAATTAGTTTTTAATAACGTGGTAGATTTTTCTCCTGTACCTTTGGCAGAGGGGTAAGTATGTCTCCAGTCTTAAATGCTCTAAGATCATTACAAAAAATTGTAAGGTTTCTGAAAGAGTCGCCGGCGTCAATAAAAAATGCGTTTGTCAGTTTAAGCAACATAAAAAGAGTCTGAATAATAAATATTAAAGAGATCGAGACGACTGAAACAAGGCACTACGTAACTGAAGTTTCCGCTCACAGCTCCGACATAAAACCCTGGAATGTTATTGGTCTGACACATACAAGCCATTTCATAACTACAGCCAGAAATAAACAATAGGATACTATTAATCATTTTTTGAGGTCGCCGTTCTGAACTGCAGAATAGTATACAGATGACAGAATAATAATAAACAAAGTTTCTTTCAATGTTTTGGAAGAATTTTTACTGAAAGGTCGTTTTAAGTACTGTTATTAGAAACTGTTGTTAAATAAATCTAATAAACGGAGTAATATAATATAGCCATGTTTATACAATTTTGTAATCACTTAAAAATATTTATTAATTACATTTCAGAAATAAAGGTGAATAGATTAAGTGAAGAAGTATGTAATTATGTATAATATGAAAATATAATTATTTCGAAGTATTTCGTAAAAGTATAATTGTTTAACTTTTTACCAAGGTTAAAAGAATAATAATGTTTTTAAAGAAAATATGTAGTAATAATTAGGTATACCACAAATCAATAGCGCCTTAACATAGCATTACTGGTACATTGTCCGAATTCCTGTTTAGTTTTTTTTTTTCAATGAAAATTTAGTCATGGTTCTGATGACCACTAAAAACTACATTAAAGATACATATATGAGGGAAGATGTGCATTGTCTTACTGTTTTTCATTCCCTTTAACCGATTCGAGTATACTGAAATATAATAGAGGAATATTTCTTGCATGAAGAAAAGCATAATAGGAGACAAAACACAAATCCGCGTAGTCGCTCGCATATCCGCGTAGTTTATGCACGAGCAACAACTCTGTGAATTTTAGGAGGGCATATTTCCCGTCTCCCTTTGTTACCGAATCTCAGGATATTGAACGTAATTTTCATGAAAACGCCCAATCTTTCAGTGACGCTACTGGTAAATATGCGCTGGAGATAAAACCTGTTGTGATACACGATAACAACGTCTGTTGCTCTTTGCTACTAGTTTTATAGATAAATTTATGACCGGGTTTTATTGATCGTGGGGTAAAAACTAGATTATTTTAGTCTTCGCATTGAAATGAATATATTTACTAAATCTCACACATCCTACCAGAAAGTCTTTTTTGCGCATTTAAAGTAAAAATGATAACACACACATGTATTTTCTACTTTAAGCCTAATGTTCGGTACTATGTTCTTTTTAAGATGTGCAATAATAGTACTACAAAGGACGGGAAGTAAGCGGTTACCGGCCGAGTACATATAGACTAGTTACGAGGTTGGCAATCCCTTTTCACGCCGAAGTATATAAATAAAAAAAAAACAATTAATTTCTAAAGAAACATTTTTTATTTATTTATTAATATACAACAAAAAACGAGCAAAGAACAAACATAATAATATAAAGCCTTATAAATAAAAAAAATGCCCTAAGTCTTCGGTGCTCGGTAGGGTTCCCAGAAAGGCTGGCCGGATTGCCACGCTAGATAGCTATGCCAATCCGCTGGGCGAGATAGTGACCAGCCCTCTGGTCACCGGAAGCCTATAAGGCGCCTTGCAATGTCTTTATAGAGGCGACGAGCACTTGGACCCCATGGCTCCAGGGTCTCAACCCCGAACGCTGCAAACATGTAACTACTGCCGAGAGTGGCATGATGCAGCTGCACTAGAATCGACTTTGGTGCCTGGAATATGGGACGGCGCCAGGGTATCTACACAAGTAGCATCCCAGACAAGGGGCCGACCCATACTCCAAGGCACGAACGTCATTCCGACGGGTTTCTTGCCGTCATCTCTAGTCAGACCTTTGGACTCGAGGACTGCCGGTACCTTTGCACGACAAGGGCTCTTCGGATGACGTCGTTGATGCTGGCATGCCGAGGGATCCTCCCAGCACTCCGGCTGCATGAGAGGCCATGGTGGCCCAGACTGTCCACCATGGCTCCGCACTGGCAACGGTGGGGCATATTTGTTGACGCCCCTATTCTAAGGCAAGTGGCCAAAGAAACTAAAAGTAAATAAGACAAAAAATCCAATTACAGAATGAAAAAAAAAAAATTTTACCTCCAAAATGATTCAAAAAATACCTTCACGGTTTGAGTAGACATTTTTACCGCTAATATTTAGATGAAATATTTTAAATGTGTATTTTTGTAGTAAAATTGAACTGTGTTAATAATGTGTTATTTATTATGTTCATGTCCATTTTATATAAATAAAACAGCAAAATGTAGCAAACAACGTTTATTCTATTTTTTTTAATAATCGTAGTGGCAGAATGACTTGACGAACCAAAAAGCAAATAATTTCTTATGGCTGAACGCCGTGATGCTGTGTCACAAATAAATGTGGAATGGAAATTAAGAAACAACATCTCCAGTCATCGTTTCATCCAAAGTTGCCTCCAACTTTGTATGAAATTCCTTTAAATGCCTCTCGTCTAGCCGCACCCGAAACGTGACACTTCGCAGCATATTATAAGGAACATAACCATTTAATTGCATGTTTAAGAAAAGCGTATTTGTTTACTTTAAAATGGCGTTCTGCCCAAACGATAAAACAATAAGGATTCATTTAGAGATTACTGATTAAAGCCGAAACATGATAGCTTAAAATATTATCCACAATAAAACAAATCTAAATTTAGTCCATATTTTTCTATTATTCCTCAGCCTACTAAAATAACTTCATTATGCCACGTCACAATTAAGTTAAAATGGTAATGTTGAATGACGTTGCTTTTAGTATATCACTACACGATCAGTGATTTTATCTCATTGATCAATTATCGCTACATACATAAAAACTCTGTTCGTTTGTTACGAGTATACCAATGTGAAAATCTAATCGTCAGCCACAAAATACAGAATCAGGCTACGATCGATTCCGACCGAACTCAATAAAGAAGATGGTGTTATGGGCAATATATCATTCTGACGCGTGATTTTCGGTACGTATCTTAGGAAAATGTTAAAACGGGCACCTTTTAGTGCTTCATAAAAAAACAGTCAGTTTTAATCCATGATGCTGACACATCATGACATGGATTAAATGGCTTAAATGATTTTAGAGTTTTCGTTTTTCTTGTACAATAATATGTTTAACTGTGTACTTATTTAATCATCAATGCAATCAACTATGAGTTCAATTTGAATTAAACAATTATTCCAATTTACAAATCGATAACATAGCAGCAGCCGGGCAACCGGAGTCGCACTATAAGGCTCCGTCTCCATGTTTTTTTCCGCAAAATCTGTGAAAAAATATGGAACTTCCGCAGAGGTCCCTACTACTCAGATTTAGCGGAAATACACACGGCAGAAATCCGCAGGATTCCTTTTTTATATTGTTGATACGGAACCCTAAATTCGCTCAACGTTAATAATTTTAAATAATCCAGTAATATGTTTAAAATGTTCCTGAATACTAAGCTCAGCCGAAGAATTCATATGTTATAAGAAACAAACGAAAAATAGAGCAAAATTGTAACACACTCGCATCCTGGGACTATAAAAAGACAAATAAGAAATAAGACAACTAACTTCAACTGGCAGCTGGTCCATAATCGATAAGAGCCACTAATGCTAGATAGCAATCTGAGGCGTACTGACTCATATACATACTACATAGTAAAATATGATATACATATGATACGCACGTAGATATATCTTACAAGAACAACATAGATCAGAAACGAGTTCAGGATGATAGATAGACCAAAGCAGACTAAATACATACCTAGATATAAGTGTACAAAGTTTTATTGAAACAACTTGAGATAGAAAATGACGTAAGAGTAGTATGTATTCGCCGCTACTGGCCCCGGTTCCAGGTAGTAACCCTCCCCCAGCCCCCTTCCCCTGTCCTACCCCCGCACCGCCCCCAAGGACCGCCCCGCTCTACCTGCCCAGGGGGGTGGTCAATCGGCAACATGGCGGTCATCCAATCCTAAAAAAAAAAAAAAAAAAGTTTGGACTTTTTTTCCATAAACAGCCCCCCATTTGAGACGATTGCGCCGGGTCCCATAGCTCTACGACCACGCCTTCCCACTTTTACCTAATGTGCTAATAAAACAATACACACCACTCGATCCCTTTTCTCGGCTTATTCTATTGTTCGAGCATGCGACCCTCAGCGGCTACCTGCGCCGCGCGGACCATCGCCGGTCACCTGGGTACCTGTATTTTTTTCCTTATTTGCAATACAGCCATTCCTTATTCTCCTACAATTATCAATTTATATTTATAATATATCTACCTCTAATACCTACTCTTTTATCCGTAAGAGTCAATGTTCTAAGTAACCTAACCTAACCAAACCCTTTGTATGTACATAAACAAACTTAGGTGCCACATAGTGTGTGTAAAATGATATTTTTCAAGTAACTGTAAGTGATCTTCCTTATCAGTTTTAGGTATTCATTTTGATATCAAAATTTAATTATTTTCATACCTACACTTTTTTAATTACTTCAGGTTTAGTATAAGTTTATTTTTAAAGCGATGCCATATAGTGTGTGTAAAATTATATTTTTCAAGTAACTGTAAGTGATCTTATGTATTCTGTACATATGCAGCACGTTTATTGCGCGGCCGCGCGGACCGCTGCCAGTACGGTACCTGGGTACCTGTATTTTTTTCCGTACTTGCAATAGACCCATTCCACAACATTACCTAATAATTATCCATGTATATTTTTAATATATCTGCCTCTTATACCTACTCTTTTATCCGTAGAGTCAATGTTCTAACCTAACCTAACCTAATTTTGCGTTTCACAATCTTTACCTAACCAAACCGTTTGTATGTACATAAACAAATTTAGGTACCTACCTATTTATGCTATATATGTTTAAGGGTAATTTAGTTATTTATTACCTAACCAAGCCGTTTCTTATTCGTTACTTGTACTTACGTACATAACCAAACTTAGGAACCTATTTAAGTTTTATATGTTTGCCGGTAACTGAGATATTTATTAATTCATTTCTTACTCGAGTTAACTGCAAAAAGAAGTAAGCGCCATGAAATTTACGGCGGTTAAGACCTTTTAATTTTTAATATGCTGCACATTGTTTAGACCTTTTTCTTGAACGCTCCACGTCTTGGGTGTCCATTTAGGTACTTAATAATTTCAATTAATGTTTTCAGAAAGAAACCTGTTTAAACCTGCAATCTGCCCAATTATATACATGATGTTGATGGATTTACATTAACATTAAACCCATTGTTAACTGGCTATTGTAATTTTTGTACAAAGCATTTGTGACAGCCCTCTCTTAAATGTGTATACGAGAAACATGTTTGAACAGGAGATTGTGGCCGTTGTACGATGCTTAGAAACGTGTTACAACCAGTATTTCATCAAAGAAGCAATAGTATATATTTTTTTGTTATTGTAATCTTTGTACAAAGCATTTTTCACTACCTTATTTTGAATGTGTATTCAAGGAACATGTCTGAACCAGTATAACCAACCAAGGAAGTAGTAGGGTATTTTTTTGTGCTGTAAAATACTTATAAAAGGAACCTCTCCATGTTTATACCTTAATAGTTACCTCGTGTCGTTCACCAAGTCAAGTGCACAGTTCCGAAAGTATAACGTGTGAAGTTGTTTTAAGTGAAAGTCATCTGTCAAGTGTAGTGTCTCTATTCGCTCCAAAATGGATGTAAGTATGTTTTTTTTTGTTCTCATTCTATAAATTTAATGATTAGTTATGTATGTGTTTAATTAATTGACAAATGTTGTTTCAGTTCTCTGACAATACGTTCAAGAATTACTACTACCCAGAAACCAACCAAGAGGACCCTAGCAGTGACGAGGAGGGCACTGTTGGCCTCAAAATAAGGCAAGCAATAGCTAAGAAGAGACCAGCGAACAACATCGACAGCTTTTTCGAGCGCCCCAAGAAGAAGACAAAAGTGATTAAAAAATCATCAAACGTATCACAAAGTTCAGCGGATGGAGTATCATATTTAACGTCTGGTCAAGACGATGCCGGCTACGCGTCCCACCTCATTAAAATTGAAGTCTATGACATGGAAAAAATAAGAAATTTACCACCCACAGACCACTGGAAACACTGTGATATACGACTAAAATATTATTCCATCGGCGAGGATGATGTACATGTGCAAAGTGCTCGTGACGTTATTTTTAATATTACAAAACAATTAGCTTCAAAAGAAAACAGTGTTAAATATTTTATAGAGACTGATAAGAAAAAGTGATAATTTGTTCATTTAGTTTTTATTTATCTTTTACTGTACTTAAGTTATAAAACTGTCTTTTTTATGGAATGTAATAATTTATATTGTTCGTGTACATTGTATTAAAATATAAGTAAGTAAAACACAGAAAAACCTTATTGACATTGTTTTATTTCACAAATACTGATTTAAACAAAGCTCTTAATACTAGATCGTTACATAAAGTATTATTATAAAATAGACTTAGAAAGTCTGACATTGTTTTTCCTTGAAACTTAAAATATAGATAAACTAAACAATATTCTCCACAGACGGAGGTAAGATGGTTTTGAAGTAATTTATTATTATAAAACCACCTCTTTGTATTTCTTTTTAAAAATAACTTATGGTAACCAGTAGATTTTCTACCAAAGGAATCAAAGTATTCACCTATCCCATTAACATCAATATGCATGGCAACCCAGTGAGAGCCGGGCTTGGAGTCAGGATCTAAATTGCATATAATGAAAGCAGGTAAATTAACCCAAATAGGTATTTGATTTGCAGCAAAAACATTTGTTTTAAAACTAGAACTTATTTTGTTCATACATAATTGTAATTCATTTGTATCCATTATTATAATAATAAACATTCACATTGATCGATGATCTTGCTTGTAATGACTATGAGCTAATGAAAAAAAATTATAAAAATAATCTATTTATTTGTTTATTAACTGTTGTAATCTACCGTAACGTCACGGTTTTTGTTTATTTCTATTATGTTATCAAATTCTGCATATACGATACAGTTTATTGTAGTACTTAAAGATGATTCAAAACGAACTTCTATCCGAACAGAACCATGTCTCACAAGATTCCAGTGTGAAGTTGAACTGGCAGACAAATCAGGTGTCAAATCAAAACATAACAAACAATTACCCCCTCCATAATTTGATCTGTCTATTGCATTACCTTCATTATGGAAATGAATTCCTGATCCAGAAAATAACGTATGATATGTTGATGCTATTAAACCAGAATTAAATGAAGGTTGCAATGTTTTCGAAGGTATTTCATGACCGTCCACATACAAACTAAAAGAGTTCATATTGAAATGTTGAAAATTAAAAGGATTCAAAGCTAGATTACCATTAAATGCCGAGTTTGAAACGAATCCAATAATACATCTTTTAGGGACTTGCCCGAGAAATATATTATCTAACGTTTTTCCCTGTATTCCAGCTGGTAATGTAAGAACCTTTACTTCCGCTCTTGTGATTGGATACTTTGCTGTGGTTGATGCTAATACTTTTTGATGTGCTAACAAAACACTTGGATTGATTCTTGCTCTTCTTACTATGAGACTGGCATCCATTATCTGAACTTTAAGTTTGAGATCTTGGTGACAAATTAAATTAAACGATTCTTTAGAACGTGCCAATTTAACACGCATTTCGACTCCGTTTATTAAGAATTTCTCTTGGTTAAACATATCACCATGCAAGTGACCAATCAGCTCTACTTCCTTACTTTCTTTAATAAATTTCTGTCTTTTGTGAAAGCCTTTATTATTCACATCAGCGGTATCCATATAGTGTGGTGTATCTTCATACCATAATCCACAAGTAAGATGAGATTCTTTAGCTGCTGGACCATAATTAAGTAGATTTTCCATATAAGCACGATAGGCGTAGGTATTATTTGGTGGTGATATGAGTTTCTGATTTAAATATACATCTAGTTGGCTAAACAGGGAATGTAACCAATTATTGACGGGTGCAACTGGGGCATCTGCTTTTAGTTTTGTGCCATCTTGGTTTAATACTTTGGCATTGATATGTAACAAAGTATGTGATAGGTCAATATAGTCATCACCAGATCCGGGAACTTGAAACTCAATGGGTCCGTCGTCACTTAAAGATGAAATTGGTTTGTAATGAACCCACTGTCCGCTTTCAATGCTGGTTTGAGTTGATGGCAGTGCAAACAAATCTAGTTCTGATTTAGCACATTCACATGAATTACTATGTAAGAAAGACATAATTAGTTTGAAAATATATCCTCAATATTATATTTTTTATTTCTTTTACCTCCTCTTCGTCGTGAGGCTTTCAAAGTAATGAGAGGTTCCCGTCTCTTAGTTGACATTTTATACCCTGATCCCGACATAAGAGAATCTATTTTTTCGTCAGCTTTCCTTTTTAAGTTCGCACTTGCTTCTTTAAGCCGAGATCTAATAGAACTCTCCATAGGACGTGAATTCACCATATCAGACAACAGTCCCATCCCCGCATCTAAAGTTTCTCTTCCTACAGTTTTAAAACCGCTAGATAATAAAGGAAGTACAGACCTAAATAGTCCACCCAAAAAGCTACCGATTCCATGTCCTCGTTGATATGGAACACCTTTATAGACAATTCCTACACCAGAGCCAGCTTGATGAGAATAGTAATGTTCATAAGGACAGGAGTGAGACACTCGTTTATGATTCATTTTACTCGTCGAAAGTGTAGCTTCACACAAGAGGATCCAAATTGAAATGGTATTCTTGATCCCGTGGTTGTCCTTATATCTATTTCAAGAGTGTCAAACTCTCTACGTAAAACAGGAACATAGTGAGCAGGTGAAAAAACATGCATTTTATATGCTCCATAGATAAATTTTGTGGGGTCTAATGGTATTATTCTTAGTAATGATGTAATTACATCCCCCACCACTTGTGGTTGAATAATGTCAGTATAAACAAATATTTGTGATGGTAAACCTAAGTATAAATTTGCAGGATGTATTCCAATAGTACTTTCTTTTAAATTAGTTCTAGGTTTATAACCAAGCTGAAGACTTAATATAGGGGAAGTTATGATTGATGTTATCTCTTCGTTCGCTGTTACAGCCACCATTTTAGTAACTGCATCACATCTAAATTTAACTTTTGTCTTTAGCTGCGGGTTTTCGTTAAATGCTTTGAGAAAATGATCAATACTATCATACGAAGTTGCTGGAATGTGAGTTTTTACATCAACGATTTTGTATTTTTCCTGAGTCGGTACAGCTACCTTTTTTTTAATGTAGACTATGTTTTCATGTTCTTGAACATTATACATGGAACATGGGTATTGGAACTCCACTAATCCAACAACCCATTCTCCCTCCAATTTAATGGTTCTAGGTAATTTAGTTAAAAAATGAGCTGTAGTATTATCGGTAAAGTAGGTCGATGAGCTGTTACTCAACAAAGTTAGATAAAAACTATCTTCACTCATATTTCTTCTAAGTTTGATGTAGGTATCCAAGAGTTGAATTTATTGGGATAACCTTGCCACTTAACGAACACTTCCTTTCTGCCACCAATGCGTCGCGAGCGTATTATTTTATCAATTTTATACCTCATGGAGGGGCGGTAAGTGACTTTTTGTAATTCTTTAGAATAGAATGTACCAATAATTGGTTCACCTTCTAAATCTTTTAAAGTATAGACAATACGTGGGATTCTTTTAATAACTGAGGCTATTATGAATATTTCATCACTCCAGTTAGTCTCATACCCCTTTTGAAATATATGTTTATATTTAGTTATTCTAACATGATCACCTACATTAAGTATTGGAGATTCCAATATATTTCGTTTATCCTTATTGAAAGAAAGAAGAAAGAAGAAAGAAAAACATTTATTCGTGACGATACAAACATAAAATATAGATAAATAAACGTAATTAGAAAAAAACAACAAGTAATCGCCACAAAAAGGTTTCGCCTCAGCGTAATGCCGACTCAGGGAGCTGGCGCTGATCTTCCGGCGAAACCTGGTTGTTAATGACGGTGTGTGTAGCACGCTTCGCCTAAAAATTGAACGCGACCTAATACAACTTGACACCGCCGTCTTGTCACGTCGGGCCGTCACATGAATGTCCAACTGTCAAAAGGTGCGTCCAGAAATGGCGGGGCCTGCTACACACATTCACGACTACAATTGAAAATAAGATAGTGTAGCAATTATAATTTATAATAAACAAGTATGTGCATGAAACAGACAAAAGTTAATTGCAGAGAATAAAGTCAACAGTATACAAAATTGTTGATATTCGTGCATTAATTAAAGTTTACGGGACATACAACAATGGTGAGTTAATGAAACTGTAACATAACATAACATCATAAGTGAAAAATAATTACCACGTCAGCTTTACACTGATCACATATAAATAATTAATTGTGTACATTGTAGGTTCCTACGAATAAAAATAAGTGAATGGGTTAACAGTACAATAAGCACAACATAACAAACAAACAAGATAATGACTGACAAGATTAACAAACATGTGAGATATGATTATAATTAAGATTAAGATAGACGAGGCATGAAGGGATATCATTCCACAACTCCAAACAGGACACAAAACGCAGGTAGGTAGAAAGTTACACACTGCTATTCGGTTTCTTTAATATATATATAATTTTAATTTTGTTTTAAATTAGGCAACTCGTGTCATGTCTCAGGCTTTGTTGGTGATGTTGATGTTCAAGAATAAATAATAATAAATTTATTGCGATCATATAAATTGCACCAAACAGTCATAATATTATCAGAGTTAACATCAATTGGTCGCATTTTAATGCTAGAATGGTAGCTATGGTTATACGAATGAAGCAGGTCTTGCAAAACGTCGACGTAATTGTAAGTATTTTGATGAGTGAAGTAACGCCACATTTTAGATTTAAGAGTTCTTTGAAACCTTTCAACAATACTTGCTTTAATATCAGGATTATTTGTGGTATAATAATTAATGTTTTTGTTTTTAAAGTAATCTCTAACCACCTTTGAAACAAATTCGGTCCCTTTGTCAGATTGGATGTGACGAGGGGTAGAATTGGCTTCTGAAAAAATGCTTTCAAAACATTTTTTAACTGTTTCAGAGTCCTTCTTTTTCATAGCCCTAGCAAAAGCATATTTACTAAAAACATCAATAACACATAGAATATATTTATATCCATCGTTATACTGACTATACGTTCGCATATCACTAAGATCGGCTTGCCAGAGTTCATTAAAGTTAGAGAGGATGTATCTGTTTCTACTAAAACGTTTATGAACGGGTCTATGCAGCGTGTACGCTTCCTGTGATGATAACCAATCTTTCACTTCCCCTCTGTTCATTTTACCTTTCATTTCATTCACCAATTTGTTTACGCTACTATAACTGGCTGGATTTGATACATCGTAGTAGATCCTATTTATCTCTAATAGGGGGTCCATCTCTCCCAATCTAATTTCTTTCTCGATAGCCTGGGTGGTTTAGTAGATAGAGGAGTAGAGGTGTTTTTTTCTTTAACTGACGGGGTTTCCAGATTTAAAGAAGCAATCGAAGTTCTAGAATCATTAGATTGTAGTTTATTCATAAATTCTAAGTTCGTAGGATTACCTATACACGATTTAGGAACTTTTATATCATGTAAAACACTAGCAAAATCTTCCCAACCTTTTGGTTTTGAACGTTTTAGAGGTCTAAGCACGTCGCCTACTAGATCGAGAATATTACTGTTTGGAATGGTACGATTGTTTATTACTACTTCCCCGTTCTCCTTCCACCAAATTTTTGGTTTACTTTGTACCATACATTCCAACAAAGTTTGGCTTTTTGATCGATACGATTTCGGTATTACGTCTATAATATAAGATGGAGAATATTGTTTAGGTAAATCAGATTTCGTTCCTCCAGGTGGTGTTGCGTATACATCCCCTTCTGGTTCTGGCAATACTGCGTTTACGATTGAGTTATTATTAACAATTTCCTCCTTTTTGGTGATCTTCGGATGAAATTCATTGTTTTCGTTGGTGAGTTGATCAACTTCAGTCACTAATGGTATTTTAAACGGTTTTCGATCCGTTTCAGTAAAATGTAAAAATCGTTGTAATGCTTGGGAATATAATGCCCACTTTACACGATCATCTATTTTACTCTTGAGAATTTTTTGCATTTCACCATCTAGACGGGATGATGAATTTTCTGATAGGTTATCACTATGTTTGAGTCTTTCGATGAAATCTGGTTCTACTAACAACATTTTTTTCATGTTTTCCATTTTCTTTATGTTAAAGAGTTCACTAAAGCACTTAAAACTGCACCTAATACAATAGGCAGAAAACCACCACCTTTCTGGATAATTACGGTTTTTCTTAGCTTATGTTTTCCCTTAGTCACTAATTTTCGTAACGTATCCTTATATTTTCTTAATTTGGATTTTTCTTTTTTCTCTAAAGGAATTTTACCCTTTAATACGTTGTAAATACACTCACAAATTATATTAATTTCTTCGTCATCACACGATTTAAGTAAAGCCGTGCGATATTTTGGTTTGAGTAAATGTAGCGCTTCAAGTAAATGTTTATATGTGTTAACTCTAGCTTGCATCATTTAGAACTGACTAGAATATGGTGATTCTTGTTATATTTAAACCCTTTTTTAGGGATATATACTGTACAATGACCATCGAATGGAAATATTTTGGTCTTAAAACGACACATATCGTCAGTATTTTGTCGCAAATCAATCATGAGGTAACCATGTGCATTTGCAGTAGCATCCTTGTAGGCTTCATCAACGAATTTTGAATTTTCTGGATAAACTTGTCGAGATAAGTAGCGTATTTGAGTTTTATCACGGGGATTCTTAAAATAAACAATATAGCTCGTATTCAAAGAAATATCACGTTGACCTTTGCCTTGATGAAATATATTTTGAGTAATATAAAACAGGCTTAGGTTTCTGTGATGACTACCTTTCGTAAAAATGTCAACTATTCGTCCATCTGACTCCCTCATCAAATCATCTATAATAATAAGTTTAGGTTTTTTCCCATCAAACATGGCGATGTCAGGTATTCCTTGGTTATAATTCACATTTTCTAAATTGTACAAAGGTTGCATTTCATCATAACACCAAATAATTTCATCAAATTCAACATTACATAGTTCATTGGAATGATTTAAAAAATTTGTAACAAAATTGGTTTTACCGCACCCACTAGGACCCGCCACAATGGTAGTAAATGGATGGTAAAAATGAATCATTGTAACAACGTAATGTGCGTGTTGATATGAAAACGTTTGAAATTCAAATGATCAATGTTGTGGTGGTTATTACCATTTAAATAAAACGAATAGGGTAGGTAAGAATTGGATATATAATAATAAAAATCATAAGTATGTTAATAATTATGTAATTTATTTAGATAAAATAATTAACCAAGATACAATATTGAAATAATTTTAACGTAATAGTTATTACATTTCTCATTTTATTTTAGTTAGTACCCATGCAAATACTTAATGTAAAACAATCAAGGGTAATTTATTTACATTCATAAATATCACAAAATTACACATAAGAATAACACATACTAAATTGAAATTTTTGTTACTTAAAATAAAAGACATTTATATACATTGTTATAAAGTCGTGTTACATTGTAATTTATTTTATTTAAAAGTTAACAACACATCTTTTATACAAGTTTCATAAATTTACAAGATTAAAACTAACAAAATTATTTACATTTTTATCTTATTTACATATTCAAAGTACATTTTTATTTTTTATATACAAGTTACATGCGCATCAAAATAATATAGTACTAAATAGTATGTATATTATACATTCAATTTTAGTACTATATTTTTTTATAGAAAGAAAGTGCAAAAATAATATCAAATAAATGAATGTCCTGCCATGTTGTAATATGAAATTATTAAAAAAAATTTGATGTTTTGTAATGACCCCATGCAAGGGTATCTGTGGAATCATCCAACAAGAATCGCTTTGTGTCATTATAAGAAAGAGATATTTTGTTAATTTTTTGTGTAAATATTAAATGTTTAATTGATTTAAAACGTAACATTGTGTTATGTTGTATGCGCTTATCAAATAAACACGTTTTGTAGTTATCTAAGGTAAGTTTTTTAGTTACACATTTATTAACTCCTTTAGCTTTAGCCATCACACTACTACCTTCGACATCAATTGCGTACATCTTTGAACGAAGTCCAACAAATTCTTTGAAAATTTTGCCATTGTTCTCATCTTTGAAAAAACCCAATTTCTTTTTATTTATTAAAGGTAAACCGAACTCATTATTATTGGGATAATCTGATGTATCAAAATATAAATTCAGATCTGATTTTATATCATCATAGAAGTTTTCAGTGAAAATTTGATATATTAAGCTATCGGTATCTGTGTACAAGAGTTTCAGTTTATTACCGAATTTAGGATTCATATAGTCGTAATGAAAATTGTACATTAACGGTTTAGACATATCTAAAATACAAAAACCAAGATATATTGGTTTGTTGTACAAAACTTTAGTCTTTTTCAATTGTACAGCTGCCAAGTTTTCTGAAAATATTGATAAACTATGAAATTCAGGTTTTGTTATCAATGATTGAACTCCTTGAGATTTACCTTTATTTTCCCAATGATTCAATAGTTTTACGTTTACTCGCTTCAAAACATTTTCCATCGTTTTTCCGAAGACTGAATTATTCATTAATTTAAAAAAATCTTTGTCGAAATCCGAAGATGCTTGTGATCGCATGCGGGTGTTTAAATCTATGTAGCTTTTCAACCATGGAGATTGTTTAAATTTCAAAATTTTATGTATTTTAACTAATTGTAAACCATTTTTCAAACATTGCTTAAGATTTCTATAATGGATTACGTAGTTTTTTTTGTTTTTCAAGTTAGGTATCAATTTATTTTCCTTTGAATCACCAAAACAGACGTTCTCTGGACAGAAGGGAAAATCTGAATGTGAATCATGTAAATCGTTGGGATAATCAAGATCAACTTCTAAAATGAAACCATGCTCCGCATCGTTAGACACATTAAAATCCGTATTTACATCCACCCATTGAAATCCACCTGTTGGTAGACATTGGGACATAGCCCACCCGTATAGGTTATTTGCATCTAAATACATGAGAAAGGATGAAGGAATAGCCGAATCGTATTCCGCCATGAATTTATTATTTGCTTTGGCGTGTCGGTTGCTGCATTGGGATATACCTCCCCGAATATTTTTTGTAATAAAAGTAATCTTATCAATGTCAGTTAACAGTTCAAGTTTGATTTTTGTGACTCTTAACATAGCATCCCAACTTAACCCCGGTGCAGTATAATAGTGTGCCGGATCTAAACCGTATGTTTCAAGACAAACGTTTCTAAAATTTTCGAATACGTCGGCCAGTAATAAGACATCTGTTTTTAAATACAGATCTGAATAGTCCCCCATGTTTTGACAGTTAAAATGGTTCCATACATCTTCGGCATGATTGTAATCATTTTCCGATATGTGACTATCGGTCAAGGAGCTGTAGAATTTATCTGGAGAGGGGAGGGATGTCAATTTTAATGAATCAAACGATGTCATGTGTTCATATGGATATATACCCTTACGTATTAAACGTTGAAAGTCATCTTCACATGGAAAATTCAATTTCATTTCATGGAACTGTTCTGGTATTAAGTTCTTGGCTAGTTTGTCAAGACTACTGGACATGAATTTAAGGGAATCAACAAACCTTAATTTCATGACTCGATTATTAATTTGCAATTTTTTTGTGAAAGATATGTATTTTTCTTTGGTTTCCGGGATAACTTCTATTTCACCATCCTCAAAATTTAGTCCATGTACTATGAAATGACTGTCGTAATTACTTAAGTTGTGAAGGAACACTGGCACAAAATTGGGAACCCTTAATTTGTTACAACAAATTTCATGTGCTACACACCTACACCTTCGTAAACACCAGTGTAGCAATTATATGAAATGGTGGCATCTCCGTTTAAGTCTGTATCACAGATATAACACATACTACTCTGCGCAATGTTTTCTTCGTTTTCAGATGTCAAAGGCAGAGGGGTCTTTACAAATGTATTCTTTTTACAAATATTCTGCAAATCTTTTTTAAGAAATTCCATAAACGTTCTTGCACAATTTTCTCCTTTGTATGTTCGATAGACTGACAAGTTATCATCATACGAACATTTAATATAGTATCCGAAACTATATACTTCATGTTTCTGTACATTAGTAGTTGAAGATGTAAGTGGATTATTGGAACATGACTGGATTGGATTTAAAAACGCTTCGAAGTCGGCATAGATAACGAATGGATGCCGTAATTTACGATCATAATTATCGAAAGTCACTTCATTGGAAGCAACTTTTTCATTGAACCAATTGTTTCGTTTGTTCTGTTCAGAAGGCAAGTTAGTACATACATGAAAACAATCGTTTTGTTGGTGGTTTACTAAATTCTCTCTTGATGTGAAATTTGTTAAGCAACCATCACATATATGAGCAGCATGTTGAGTGTTTGTCAGTTGAGCAGATACTAATCTAGATAAATTATTAATAAGACAATAATGTCCTTTATTACCTTCGGTGATGTATAACAAGTTGAAATGATTTTCTTTTTTACATTTTGTGAAATGAAGTGGACCTATAACAGAATGCCGTTTACTCTGTGAATCGTATTCTATCCCAAAAACGTTAATACTTAAATTATTGATTTTTTCAAATTTGTGAATATCCGTTAACTTCATAGGAAATGGAATGTTTTCAAAGTTTAATTTATTCCTATGATTTTTGTATGTGTTAACATTATGAGCACGATTATTCTTTTCTGGTGGAAATAATCCAGATAGTATAGCCCACCGGAAACATTCGTGATCATTGTTCTGAACATTAATTACAGCTTTTTTCAACTGTATATCACGCGGTAACTTGATATATGAAGACCCTCGTAATGGGTTATACTTATTAACATTGACATCTAGATAATTTACCTTTGTTAAAGACCACCCACTATCTTTTCTCTCAAAGTTCGATAATCTCACTGAAATTTCATTGACAAGGGATAAAAATATCTCATTTTTATCACTACTAACATTAACTAGGTTATTACTCAACTGAAAATCAAACACATTGTTGAGGCTTTTTGTTTCCTGAGTAAAATTCGCGTTTAGTATAAAATTTACTTTTAAAGAACGATGATTAGCAATTGAGCGGTCTAATAAAGCAAATATCGTATCTTTATTTTTTTCTAAAAACGCTTCCGGTGTTTCTAGACAATTGGGATCACTTTCATTTGATATTCTGTAGGTTGCAACTCGGTTTCGGAACGCGTTTTCAATTAACTGAACGTTAATTAACTCACTATCAGAACAAAAGACATTATTTTTATGAGTGTTGCTGTTAAGATGATTAGTGAAATATTTTTTGGAGACAAATACATGGCACACGGAACATTCAATTTTATCATTATTTGTTGCACTTACTTTACTTGTAGGTTCTTGGACTGTTGATGTTGTTGTTGAAGTGTCCCGGCTGGTTGACGGTTGATTTGTTGC
Organism: Epiblema foenella; assembly: GCA_963556455.1. Taxonomy (NCBI): domain Eukaryota; kingdom Metazoa; phylum Arthropoda; class Insecta; order Lepidoptera; family Tortricidae; genus Epiblema; species Epiblema foenella. The sequence goes on along the minus strand of OY747113.1, from coordinate 6,302,370 downwards.
GATGTTTTTACGGCTGGTTGAAGGAAGGTTCTTCTTAGCCGATGGTTCTGCAACAGGATCCGCTGCTGGACGTTTTATCCCTCGTCCAACTTGTGAATACCTATAAAAATTAAACACCATATAATTATACACGAATTACATAGTAATTAATGTATGAACTATTCATTAGATTATAAATACTAACTTAAATCGTTTTTACAATGCAAACAATAGGCTTGCATTGGGAGAACCCCATCAATTACATCGGAATTATGTGATACTGCTTCCGGTTTTCCTTGTACATGACCGCTGCATGGCGTATAATATGGTATAATTTCTTGGTCCTCCATAAGATAATCCGGTAGAACTCCTTCAATATACCACAATCGAATATACTTATGAAATCTACGAAGGATAAAACCTTTACTTAAACTGGCTATTTCACTCCTAGCTAGCCTATGCCCAAGAAAAAACGTAAATGCCATTGTTGTAACAAATAAAATTCACTCAAACACTGAAGTCACAAACGTTACTGAACTATTTCAATCCCAGTGAATGCCTTTATATTGTGAAAGGGTCCGCCCCACCAAACCAACAACAATGGCATGTCTCAACTGGATAGCCCGGAACTTGTGGTGACAAGAACTTTATGAACAGGTTGAAACAAGATTTAGTATAAACAAGGATTAAAGTTATACTCACGGTTCTTTCATCTGTTGGCTTGCAAGTTCTCCGGCGTTATATAATTCTTCATCTTCTTCGACGTCTTCACAGGCTTTTACCAGTTGTGGGTTATAACTATTACAGTTCAAGTTGTCCATAGTGATTGGATCGTATGAATGAGTGCCCTCACCAAATGCATGTGCCTTTAAATAACTACAGATAAGTACTTCCTACTTTTAATTGGAATGAAACAATTTTATTTTCCAAGATAAACCATTATCAGTCAACTCTTAGAAATCTGAAGGTATACAATTGAAACTGAATTTGTGTGTGTGGCCGCTAAACTCGACCGAGTACAATAACTTAACAATGTTAAGACTATTGATTGGGAATTACAACAAAAGTGTAACATTTCTAAACGTTATCTCTGTTTTTAACAATTGAAACAATGCATTTCGGGTTCGGTTTGTTAAAGATAATTAGGGATTGCTTCCAGGTAAAGGCATTTTACAAATCAAAAATTTCTTATCATTAAAAAAAAAATTACCATAACTCCCAAAATAATAGAATTCACAACTAAAGAGTGGTATTAAAATTAATAACTTAAAGATAAATAAAAACTAAATGAACAAATTATCACTTTTTCTTATCAGTCTCTATAAAATATTTAACACTGTTTTCTTTTGAAGCTAATTGTTTTGTAATATTAAAAATAACGTCACGAGCACTTTGCACATGTACATCATCCTCGCCGATGGAATAATATTTTAGTCGTATATCACAGTGTTTCCAGTGGTCTGTGGGTGGTAAATTTCTTATTTTTTCCATGTCATAGACTTCAATTTTAATGAGGTGGGACGCGTAGCCGGCATCGTCTTGACCAGACGTTAAATATGATACTCCATCCGCTGAACTTTGTGATACGTTTGATGATTTTTTAATCACTTTTGTCTTCTTCTTGGGGCGCTCGAAAAAGCTGTCGATGTTGTTCGCTGGTCTCTTCTTAGCTATTGCTTGCCTTATTTTGAGGCCAACAGTGCCCTCCTCGTCACTGCTAGGGTCCTCTTGGTTGGTTTCTGGGTAGTAGTAATTCTTGAACGTATTGTCAGAGAACTGAAACAACATTTGTCAATTAATTAAACACATACATAACTAATCATTAAATTTATAGAATGAGAACAAAAAAAAACATACTTACATCCATTTTGGAGCGAATAGAGACACTACACTTGACAGATGACTTTCACTTAAAACAACTTCACACGTTATACTTTCGGAACTGTGCACTTGACTTGGTGAACGACACGAGGTAACTATTAAGGTATAAACATGGAGAGGTTCCTTTTATAAGTATTTTACAGCACAAAAAAATACCCTACTACTTCCTTGGTTGGTTATACTGGTTCAGACATGTTCCTTGAATACACATTCAAAATAAGGTAGTGAAAAATGCTTTGTACAAAGATTACAATAACAAAAAAATATATACTATTGCTTCTTTGATGAAATACTGGTTGTAACACGTTTCTAAGCATCGTACAACGGCCACAATCTCCTGTTCAAACATGTTTCTCGTATACACATTTAAGAGAGGGCTGTCACAAATGCTTTGTACAAAAATTACAATAGCCAGTTAACAATGGGTTTAATGTTAATGTAAATCCATCAACATCATGTATATAATTGGGCAGATTGCAGGTTTAAACAGGTTTCTTTCTGAAAACATTAATTGAAATTATTAAGTACCTAAATGGACACCCAAGACGTGGAGCGTTCAAGAAAAAGGTCTAAACAATGTGCAGCATATTAAAAATTAAAAGGTCTTAACCGCCGTAAATTTCATGGCGCTTACTTCTTTTTGCAGTTAACTCGAGTAAGAAATGAATTAATAAATATCTCAGTTACCGGCAAACATATAAAACTTAAATAGGTTCCTAAGTTTGGTTATGTACGTAAGTACAAGTAACGAATAAGAAACGGCTTGGTTAGGTAATAAATAACTAAATTACCCTTAAACATATATAGCATAAATAGGTAGGTGCCTAAATTTGTTTATGTACATACAAACGGTTTGGTTAGGTAAAGATTGTGAAACGCAAAATTAGGTTAGGTTAGGTTAGAACATTGACTCTACGGATAAAAGAGTAGGTATAAGAGGCAGATATATTAAAAATATACATGGATAATTATTAGGTAATGTTGTGGAATGGGTCTATTGCAAGTACGGAAAAAAATACAGGTACCCAGGTGACCGGCGATGGTCCGCGCGGCGCAGGTAGCCGCTGAGGGTCGCATGCTCGAACAATAGAATAAGCCGAGAAAAGGGATCGAGTGGTGTGTATTGTTTTATTAGCACATTAGGTAAAAGTGGGAAGGCGTGGTCGTAGAGCTATGGGACCCGGCGCAATCGTCTCAAATGGGGGGCTGTTTATGGAAAAAAAGTCCAAACTTTTTTTTTTTTTTTTTTTTTTTTTTTTTTTTTTTTTTTTTTTTTTTAGGATTGGATGACCGCCATGTTGCCGATTGACCACCCCCCTGGGCAGGTAGAGCGGGGCGGTCCTTGGGGGCGGGGCGGGGGTAGGACAGGGGAAGGGGGCTGGGGGAGGGTTACTACCTGGAACCGGGGCCAGTAGCGGCGAATACATACTACTCGTAAGCCATGTAACTGTAAAGTTGGAATGGAATTTTCGTGTTAGGTACCCAACTCCGCATTATTAATAACGTTTCATGTTGAGCATAAATTGCTTTTAATAAAATTATATCATATTAATTAAATTATTAAATGAGTTCGATATGATTCGTACAAAGTAGTATTTTATATTAAAATGATGTCTTGGAGTGATGTCTGATGTAGTAAACATCAAAGTATTATTGCCCAAATATCTTTAGATAAGTATGCAGGATTAAAAATGTTCCTCTCTAAGTGATTGTTTGATATGACGCTAATGGAATCATAGATAACTGCACAAATATATTGTGTTTATGTTTATTCAGTTTTTGCAGTGTTAATACATGAAAGCCTTAGAATTAGTTACTGATAGGTACTTTAAAGAAGATAAAAACCGAATCTTCCTAATTTGGGTTTGAGTTTTATGTTAATGACTGGTATATGCATGTATATGTATTACTACTATTGGATTTAAATGTTTTCGTACTAGTATATTAAATAAATAAAAATAAATAAATAAATATTAGAGGACAATCTTACACAAATCGAACTAGCCCCACATATTATCTAGTAAATATGTATATTATCTAGATGAATGTCCTAAATACCTATTTTCAAAATTGGTTTCAACTCTTAAAAGTGCTTGTATTACTGAAGTTTAAACCACTTATTATTTATGTTAGAATGTCTTATTTCAAAATAGTCGTTCAGTATATATACGTCAGCAACTTACACGTGGATTGAACTTCAAAAAGTATTTGTGAGATGATAAAATACACTGAAAAGTTTAAACAACGGTATATTCTTTATGCTGTAATGCATATTTAATTATGTAAAAGTTTTATAAAGAAGGAAAAATCCCATTCGAAGTTTTATACAAACATTTTTGTGAAACACAAATCTTTACACTTTTTATGTAAAGCATAAAAACGATCCGCTCGCCAAAGGAAGCCAATAAAGACAACAAGCTCGTTGCCTCGAAGAGCTAAAACTGATACCTACATAATAAGCGACCTCAATCTCGCCGAGACGGGAATAATACGGTAAACCGATATATCAAGGGATCTTCAAAGGTTTTTTACAAAATATTGCGTTTTTACTAAATTGCGCTCGTAACTTTCAGGGTTTCTTTATAACAACGTTTATAGATTATTTTTTCTTGCGACAACTTTATTCAGATACTAAATAATTTAAATCCAATAATGAGAGAAACGTAATTTGTTTAGGCATAACCACCATGACCACGTCTACAACACAATATTGGATTGATCAGCTAAGCGGGACGGAAATATCAGTTAAAATGATATGATAAACGTGTATATTTTTCATAGTTATTATCATCAGTAAGTACGCATACGTATACGTGGGTGGGACGTCCCATATAGAGTAACCTGGGAAAAATCCAGGGGAAAACTTCCAACACGACCACGCGTGTGGTTTGAAACTCTGGAATACTCTTAAGAGTTTGCGTTCCAGTGAGATTGGTTGAGCATTTTCAACCGAACCTGAGGTGTTAGTGGAATTGTGCTACTGGGAGATTTGTCTCTGGTTCACTAAACCTAGCCTAGCTGAAAAGAGTCCAGCAAGAAACTCAGCTAGGCCCCACCTGGGTCGAACTGACTCTACTCGGTGTGCGGTGGTACCGGGACGAATAGGGACTATATGTATCAGTGTTGTCGCGATCGCGCGGTGGACGTCCCCGCCGGCGGGAATGCCTAAGTGTACGCGTAGTGTTTGAGTTAGACGCCGTAAGCGCAGCTTTCCATCTTTCTATGGACGCTGTGATTACGTCGTCCGGACCGGGAGTGTGTACCTAGGACGCCGGACCGTACGGCCCCTAATCAGTAGTCGCACAGTTACGACAGAGGGAGGAGGGATGGGAACGTAGTCGACAGCCTTCCTAACTAACGGATTCCTATGATGGGGAGCGTTTTCAAAATAACGTCTGGCAGTCCACTTAAAGAAACCATGGTGCTAATCCCCATGTCATTGTGCAAACTGAGGTTTGACTGGTACCACGGGGGGTGCCCCGTGGACTGGTGATTCTAAGGAGAAAACGATTCTGAATGACCTGAAGCGGCTTGAGTGATGTCGTAGGCACGTGAGCAAAAGCTACACTTATAAGACACGATTGGACGAACACAAGTTTTGTAGAGTATCAGCTTATTTCTAAGTGACATTTTACTAAACTTGTTAATTATGGGCCCAAGCCTTCCTAGCACGAACAACGCACGGTTGCGTACCCTACTGATGTTTCTACGGAAAGTCAGTTTTATATCGAAGGTCACTCCAAGATATTTGACTTCGTTGGTCCAGGGGATGGGCCGATCAAACATCTGAATCGGAGCCACCCACCTTTCCTTGCTAACACGGTAAGACGGGTGGAAGTCTATCGCAGTGCTTTTTTCCAACCAAAAATTAAACCAACGACCTAGGTCAGTGAGTGATTCCTGGAGGTATCGCCGGATAAAAGTGTAGTTACAATGAGTCGTAAAGAGCGCGCTATCGTCCGCGAACAACCCTAGTTGCACTTTAGGGTGCCTTGGAATATCGTTCTTGAATAATGAATAAAGCGTGGGAGAGAGCACGGAGCCTTGCGGGACTCCAGCCCGGATGGGATATGGGTCCGAGTACGTTCCCTCTAGTCTGTATCGAAATCTACGTAATCCGTATCCCTGAGATAATCTCGTATAGTAAGTACGAGTCTGTCAGGAATACCGAGATGACGTAACTTGTATATCAGCCCGTTATGCCAGACCTTGTCGATACCTAATTTTTTTTTTTTGTTGAGCTATGAAGTGGGTGCGGGCTGAAAAACAGCGCTGTACAGCCGACCAGGCTCGCAGCACACGCTGAGCCCGAGTCTATTGTCGCACCATTGTTGATATTCTAAATTGTAACTTCGAAATTTAACCATGTTTTTTTTTCTGTATTGCTGATTGCGTTTGTTTTTTTTTTGGGACAATAAATACTTTTTTATTTATTCATTTATTTAAGTCAAGAAAGATCGCACTGGTTCTGAGCCCCTGGATCGAGATAAACCGTCCAGTACGTGCTCCGTGACGCGGTGCACCTGTTGACGCACGAGTGCGCGGAACTAAAGCCGAACTGCTCGTCGATGATGACGTTATTCTCAGCCGTAAATCTGAGAATCCTAGTAAGAAGGATCTGCTCATATAGTTGTCCTAGAGAGCTAAGTAAGCTCATCGGCCTATAAGAGGCAGGCGAGGTCCGGGGTTTACCGAACTTCGCTGTCCCTATGACCGCTGCACCTTTCCACGCGGCTGTAAAATGGGCATTGGTCAGCGCCTCCTCTTATGTATGGAAGTAATATGCCGGATTCCGTCTCCATTTTGTACATTAAGACTTATTTTTGAGCAATAAAGATTTTCCGGGCTCTGAATATTTAGGTATTAATTCGGAGCACGGAAAATATAGATCCCGAGTTTCTCTCGGACGCAACCAAGTTAATGTTCAGTTTAAAAGCCGCCTACACACTTTATGAAATTTTTGGTACATGGTTTGCCCTATTAGTCTACTTCACATCTTTTAAGATTTTCTTTTAAGTTTCAATTGTGGATCTCATATTTTACGGTCTGAGTGTTACACAAAGTATTTCTGATAGAATTATGTGTGGAAGTTTAGAAACCGACATCGATCAATGTGCACACGTGTCTAACTTTATTAAGAAATTCGCTTGGGCGCTCCATTCCTTCTCTGAAAGCAAAAACTTGTAACTGAACTTGTGCTGTATATATATGGCCGTAGATTATTTGAAGCAGAGTATATTTAAACTCTATTCACTGAGAGAAATCGTCTAAGTGTAATTTAAAACCACCACTTTTGTTGTTTATACCAAAAAGATAGGACATTTTTTAGGGTTTCGTACCTCAAAAGGAAAAAAGGAACCCTTATAGGATTACTTTGTTATCCGTCTGTTTGTCTATCTGTCTATCAAGATCCTTTATCTCGGGAACGCGTGGAGATATCGAGTTGAAATTAAAACCATATACTTAGGTCTATAGTCTCTTAAAGATGTGAAAAATCAAGCTTCTAAGTCAACGTAAAAAAACGGCCGTTTATGCCGAAAATTGTCGCATTTCGTCACTCTCAAGGAAACCAAAATTTACTTACTTCCCGCTGACTACATGCACACACACATACACTATATATACTATAAATGCATTATAAATGTTTCACTTGTTTGTTAATTATTAGACATAATCAGTATATGACGCCATGTTCCAAATATTCATTTAGTTCCTTTAGTTACTGCCTGCCATTCCAACTGTCATTAGCGCTAGTTTAGCTGGAACAGATAGCACAGGCTGCGTTCATATATCACGGTTTAAAAAAAAAAAAAAAATGTCAAACTTTGTTTTAAAAGCCGTCTTCTTCTTCTTCATGTTAATTGTTCTTTATTTATTATTATTATTATTTTATGTTCGTACAGTTACACACCGTGATATCACTCGACGGTCCCATCGGAAGACCAGCGCTGGCGATTGCCCGCATTATGCTGAGATGGTACCGTTTCGAGATAACACAACTTTTTTGTTTATCTTTATATTCTATTTTTTGCTGTATTAATTGTTGTCTTTGTCTCGAATAAATATTTCTTATTTCTTATTTCTTATTTCTTATAAAGGGTTGTTACACAAAACTAGTGAGGATCCGTTTAAGGGCATATTCGGTATCGTGTTCTGATTAGGAAAAGTAGAAGAAAATTTTTTAACCTTTGTATGGACAGTTGGCTGACTTGGACGACCTACACCATAGAAGAAAAAATCGGGTCAAAAAAAATTTCTTCTACTTTTTCCTGATCAGAACACGAAACCGAGTATGCCCTTTAACGGATCCTTTAGTTTTGTTATACCCTGTATACATTTGTAATTAAATCATAAAAAAATAGACTTTACTTAAAGTACGCAATCAATCATAGAGGTTAAGCATCGGTATGCACATGTACCTTCCAATTTGTACGGAAACTTAAGCGAGTCTGATTCACACTTGATCCTATTATTTGTAAAAATACTAAAAGTATTTATTTCATTATTTATTATTATTCAACCCAGGATTAGAATTTACAATTTGTTCTCTCTTTTCTTTAGGATTTTTTGAGAAACAATTGAATGCACCACGGACAGATAAAATAAAACCTCAGGTTATTCATTTATTGAGCTTGGCTTCGTCTTGCGCGAGAAATATCGAAGGTATTAGGTATTTGTTCTACTGACCAATGTGTGAAATTTACTCGGTACATCTAATAGACAATAATATTTATTTATTTATTTACAACCGGCAATAACAGTTAAATAACAATAACTTACATTTATTTTTCTGAGTTTAAGGTTGAGATTTAGTTATTTTAATTTGATGGTATGAGTAGTTTTCGTTCTGTATTTACACTTTTAAGTACCTATCTGTTTTTTTAAGTTTTCTCATAATAAATTTCTATCTATATAACTAAAATAATAATCTTAAAACTAACTTAAATCTAAAACAGGCCCTTACCTTGAGGCATTGTACCAAGGATGCTGGCGGCATTTCCTCGCTGTATCGCAATGCTGACATGTTGTGCGAGGAAGTCGCCAGCTCTTCGGTCAGCAGTTAAGTCAACCAAACGCTTCGCGATTTTAGTAAATAACTTCTACGCGCTGGGACCCCATGGACCAAGAGTTTCGACCCCAAAAGGTACAAAATCTCTGCCGAGGCCTTTATATTTAAGACGCTTTAATATTTCGGAATTTTTCGCCGCTGCAACCGTTCGCTTCCCGGGTTCCGACCGCCAAGAGTCTCGCACGATCTTGGCCTATACTGCAATCAAGGAGAGAATTATAAGTTAAATCACAGTAAACATAATCCCAGCTCCTTTGTGATTTTGGATTGTCTGGAAAATTTTTAGGGGGCCAAGCAATTTTAAAAGCATTCTTGGCAATCTCCAAGCTCGCAATCTCACAGTATGTGGGCAAAACCTTTAAAATATTTCCAATGAGATCAGGCGTGCTACGGGTGGATGCTAAAAAGGCTGGGGAGGCCACACTAGAAATTTTGCGACTTCCTGGGCCTCTGTACCGAATAGGAAGGGATGCTTGAGACCAGGAAGGCTCGATTAGCTGAATGTTTAGAATAATTTATAAACTAATTTTGATTAAGTCATCTATATGTGACAAAGGAGTCTGATGTTTCCAAAAAGGACAGCAACGGAGCACATATATAATAGACTAGAAGTATGACGTGTTCAAATTGCTAACCTAGCTTCTTAATGTATGAAAGCAAAGCGCTAACTAAAGTTACAAGACGTCCTTGCTTACTTACTTAGATAAAATCAACTTTGAGCAACTTCGTGCCACGCCTCCCGCATATTCCAAGTTTTGTCCTTCTCTTTAAAGTTCCGGATATTAATCATAGAGTTGTTAATATATAGTTATACACTGTATAGACAATTTTAATTAATCTGACTATGCTTTTTACTACCTGTCTTGACTGAACTAACCAGACGCTTCCTCTTGAAATCGAGGTCCGTAATAACCGCTTGCAGTCGGAGATACTTGTATTGGTAAGTTTGCGGCGAGATTAGCAATCACTTTGAATACTAGCCCGTTCACTGGATCGCCATGTTATCTGTGACTTTGATAATCTGTCTTTCTGCACACTGCATCTAGTGATGGCCGGGTTGTATATCACGTTTATGAAATAAACGCCAAGTGTGCTTCAAAGATATTAGGACAGAAGCGTATCGGAATTTTCCGAGTTTACTTTGCCATGTTAATAAAAAGCGATTTAATGTAGCCACGTATGACAGCAGCAGCAATTTGGGTAATTGCTCACTCAAGCGGGAGGCGCAACATGAAAAATCTATTCCCTAAATTATTAGTCGGCAACTGGTATAATAATTACTGTATAAGTATTTTTATACTCTCAAAGACCTCACTTGAATGTAGGGTTGCTTTGACATATTTTAAAAAAAATAGTGCATTTTTTTGTGATAAACACGACCTTTCAAAGTTACTGTAATTAGTTTGGCCTGGAAAAGTTATACGTAGTTAACAGCTCATTTTCTTCCTAAAAACATAGCGTTCTATTATTGAATGATTTTCCGATTCTGCGTACCTATATAGTTGTTAAATAAAATATTTCATTACACCATGGAGCATAGACCACAGAAGCATAAGCCATAGTGCAATGCTCTCTCAGTAGAAAAAAGAAATTGTGCATTTAGGCACATTCAGTTGTTTTTAGTATATGGCTAGCGATAATTAATGAAGTAGATTTTTATTTACGAATCTTCCAATGTTTGTATTAGGTGACCGATTCTGAATATTTTGAGCACCGTAGTCAACAATAAATAAAACTATACTGTAAAGTCCGGTAAGAGGATAAGAATAGCCAATCGAACTAAAATATTTGATCTGTGTCTAGCAAATACCACCCGTTTGTATTGTATGTATTATGAGGGATTCCCACCACTTTAGTTATTACTCGCTTGAGTTTACTTTGATAAAGTCTGGAACAAAATATTATGAATTTAAATATTCTGTATTGTCTGTCCGATGACAGTATATTTATCCTTATTTTGAAAGTTCGTATTAAAATTAAAGTTCGAAACTATTTCCCGTGTCAAAGGGAAAGTTTCGGGACACTTTTCGAAGAATAGGACAAGCCTGCTGCGGAGCTACTAATTATATGTGATAATCCATATTGAAAGGAACCTTATGGCGGCCGGCACTTACGCCTTTATTTCCGCTGTTCCAATACATTAGTGAATAGGTGTAACGTAAGCGCCTGCCGCCATAACGTCCCTTTCGATGTGGATTATCACATATATAGATTAGATTTAGTAAATATATATATATGTTAATAACCTAATTTTCACGACTTTATTTTTTAATAATTTGAACACAACATATATTATTAAATTTGAATGTGGCTAAATTAAATTATATTAACATAGTATTTAAGATACGAATATTGTTATGGATCGATTGGGGTACGAAATAAAAGTTTTTTTTATAAGATTTTTTTAATATCACAAGTTGAGTTAACAAAATCACAATAACATTAAACAGATTTGCTAATATCTACAGAAATTTGTGTTTAAATTACCACCTTATAACAGCTTCATTTTAGTCAATATTTTTACCCACGACGGAACGGAGATGGTATGTGCTTTTCGGATGAGAAATTGTTTGTTTGTGTGTGCACATCAATATCTTTAAAACGGCTTGGCCGATTTAGTAACGGTTTGTAGTTTAGTCGGGACGAATTTTAGCTAGGTGTTACGATGATAACTCGCCAGGGGGCGCAGGAAACATTTTTCACTTGCTAAAGTGCCTTGAGGTTCGCTTGTAAGACATTCGCAGCTAGAAATCGCCGACTTGGACTCGCCTCAAGCTTCAGGCCTTCGGCCCTACGCGGAACGACTTCTGAGCTCGTGTGTCTCGCCCCTCCTTTTCAAGCCCTATGATTCATGGCAGCCCCCGACGGATTTTTCTGGACTTGAAAATATATCTCGCAACCAGTTAACCGTTTTTAATTATTTTTTTATATCTACGAGCCCCAATGCAAATGAGTACGTCTGGTAGGAAAAAAATGTACTAAACTAACGTTAACCTAAAAATTCTGGGGGACGAAGGTGTTTGGAAGAATTAGCAATATAAAAACAGTATAAGTTATAAATCGTATTTTATTTATTCAATGAAAAAAAAAACGAACTTTCCTTGGTAATAAAAAAAACATTGTTTCACCAATTGTACTAAAATGCAAAAAAGTTCGTCTTTAGTGTTACCGACGCAGATTAGAACGTCTACCACTTGGTGGCGTCTCCTTTTGCATCTAAAACGGCTTTAATTCTGAGCGGCATTGTATCTACCAGCTGTCGACACTCTTCCGGGGTTGTTTCATTCCAAACACAGGTAAGTTTCTCTTTAAGATCAGCTTTTGATCTGGACGGGTCCTTTCGCAACTTCTTCTTCATTTTCCACCACAACGTTTCTATGGGAGACAAGTCCGGGCTGCTGGATGGCCACGACATGGTAGGTATTTTTTTCTTTTTCAGCCACGCCATCGTTGCTTTAGCGGTATGGCATGAGGCACCATCTTGTTGAAAAGTATACGCATTTTTATACTTTAACTTACGTATAGACGGCAGCAAACTCTCTTGTAAGATGCTTTTGTATTTTTCGGCATTGACGGTTCCATCTATAAATTGCAGACAGCCGACACCCTGTGCCGACATGCAGCCCCAAATCATTAAGGAAGCTGGAAACTTTACCTTACGCTTAAGACAATCTTTTTGAAATGCCTCTCCTTTTTCGCGAATGACTTTACTTCGTTCATCGCCTACTGTGACTTCAAATTTAGATTCGTCACTCCATATAATTTTACGCCACTGATCGACGGTCCAATTTCTGTACTTTTTGGCGAATTTCAACCTGTTAGTTTTCTGCCGTTGTGTAAGTAACGGTTTCTCTTTAGCAGTGTAAAAACCGTAGCCCATCCTCTTCATCACTCTCTTGCAAGTATCCACTGAAATGTTTTTTTTAATTGCGTCACGCCATAGTACCGTAAGTTCTCCAGCTCTTGCACGACGATTTTTCTTGATGATCTTCCTCAGAATCCTGTTTTCTGCTTTAGTAGTAATTCGTGGGCGGCCGGATTTCTTTAAACAAGAAATTTTGTCGTGTTTTCGATGATGCTCGATGATAGTTTGGATTGTAGACCTTGGCATAGAAAGGTCCTTGGCAATTTGGTACGTAGATTTGCCTTTATTGTTACTGGAGATTATAATTTTCCGCACTTCTTCAGTCACTGGCTTACCTCGTGCCATCTCGATAGAAAAACGATTTGGAGTAATAAAAAATTAGGCTGAATTTGCCCTTTTATATAGTGGTTTGTCATTTTACATGACAGAGAATATTCCGTATTCAATTTGAAAATAATATTTTATATTACGAACCCTGGTAAACAGGTTTTATTTTAAATAGACGACCTATTTTGCCTTAAATATGAAGCAGACGTAATTATTTGCGTGTGAGATGTAATATTTATAATTAAATTATTTTAAAATAAATAACGAGATGTACACTTTGTACAACTCAAAACTAAGCTAGCTTTAGTGACATTGCGTCTAGTGTATTCCATTAATCATCAAAGTCGATTCGGGTAGAAATACTAGTTTTTGAAAAAAAATACGCATGCAGAATTGCGACTAGACGAGCTATTTTGCATTGGGGCTCGTACTCTCCAAAGTCTCGTCACGGTAGGTACAAGCCAAATAAACTTGAGAGCATCGTCATTCACGCCCCAATAACCTTCGACAATCGCCGTCGGGACCTTTCGATCTATCCTAAAAGGTCATTATTGACTAATCTATAGAAATGGTCCGGCCATGGGTAGTTCCATTAAGTAAACGAGAAACATAAGTAAACGGTTTGACAAAAAAACTGCGAAATAAAAGTGTTTTCGAAGGAGTATATAAAATGAAAGTGCGAGCATCGAGTGGAGTGCAAAATTTAAACTGAATTATTACTACATCTGAATAAAACGTTCGATTTGAATTTAGTTCATTAAGTAACTATATTTATGTATGTTTAATATCCTTAATTAAATGTTATTGTTGTAATTATTAGTAGGTTTCATATGTATTAACTCTGCACCACCTGCTATGAATCGTTATGATTATATTTCATTACCGCTACCCTAAGGTTGTCTGGAAGAAATCGCTCTTTAGCGATAAGACTGCCGGTTGTTTGCCTCTACTCATTGTGTTTTTATACTGTACTGTATCCTTTGATTGAGGTGTGCAATAAAAAAATATTAGTATTGTATTGTATTGTAACGTGTCATAAGTCATCAGTAAGTATGTAAGGTTGATCTAAATGTAATATCCAATGTACTGTGCCTAAATCAAATACGCAATGTAGTTTTCAGCAAATTTAAACATGTACATTCTTAACGTTACTTTTTAGGCCCCTAACGGTCCTGCAAAATCTTGATTACAAAACGTTTCAAATACAATATTATAATTTGACTTACTTTCTAATTTTACTGTACATAAAATTCTCAGCAATAATATTCTACATTTTTATAATTAAGGCCATATACGTAACGTAGGTATCTTATCTAAAGTTACACATTTATTGATTATAAATAACAAATGTGCTCATTAGTAAGTTTAAGGGAAAATGAAGCAATACGTGGAGCCATACATCAACATTACAACAGGGAGAACGGAAGAATATATAACAACCTGTAATTTTCAGACGAATGTTAAACAAAAGTCAGTAGGCACATAAGAATAAGATTATATAATCCCATTATAAAATATGTATTGGCACACAACAGATACAAAAAATGGTAGGTACATGGATTAATAAAAAAACATTCTCTCAATATCAAATTGATAGATAACAATACAAGAAAATTTTGTAAATCTAATTTACCCGCCGTCTAAGCCACTCACTTCGAGACAAAATAAATTCTCCTTATATATTATTAAGCTACGAAATGCCATATCCAATCAAATAGCTGATGTTAACCGTGAGCGAAATAAACTCGACGATTTCTCATTTGGCATTCCAGAATATTCGACACTCGGCAAAGAGTTGCCAGCTTGCGTAATGAACGAACTTGAGTCACTGAAAGGGTTAAAACTGTTAAAGTCGCTACTTTGTTATTGAGAAAATTGATAATTCATTACTTAAATTGAACTTACTTTACTGGGTTAATGTTTTTGTGTAGAATTTGGAAGTTAAGTTAATAAATATAGCATTTAATTTGTTCACGACTCGAACTGTTGCCGAGACCATGAATTTCAAAAGCAGGCTAGTCTTTTGTAATCTGCCAAAGAGACTCATAAAATTGTTCGAGCTGACTATAATGGAAGTGTAATACTACGAATTATATTTGTAATATTTTTAGTTTGTAAATAGATGAGAAAATTTATATTCATATAAAATTAATGTAATAGAACTGAACGAACGAAACCATAAATCGAAAACGATTATTTCATTACTTGTATAATTCTCAAGTTTCTAATTTAACAGAAATGACTTTTTTGTCCCAAAATGTACGCCTAATTTTGTGTGTTCACAGGATTTAGTCATTCCGGTTGTGGAATGAGCTCCCTGCCAAGGTTTTCCCGAGGGACTACAGTATGGGGTTCTTCAAGACAGGAGTGTATACATTTTTTAAAGGGTCGGCAAGGCGCATGTGACACCCCAGGAGTTGCAAGCGTCCATAGGCTACGGTGACCACATACCATCAGGTGGGTCGTACGCTTGTTTGCCATCGACGTGGTATTAAAAAAATAATAATAAAAATAGCAAGTGGGCAGTAAAAAAATATTTCAACTTTTAGGTCGCATCACCTCTTTGAGAGAGAGGGGCGCCGGCTGTTAGAGCTCTCCGTGATTTTGATTCCAAAATATTTATATGCTGATGTGTAGCAGACAATATGTCCTGTATAATAGTGCTAACATCTCTGGAATCGGACAAGAAATACGTGAGTTACTAATTACTTTTAAAAACATCTTCTAACCGTCAAACCTCGCTAGCATACGATAACACCGGAACGCTTGCATTTATGCACACACGCGAGCACGAATATCGAATACAGCGGGGCGGCACATGTGACGCACACATTCACACATACATTCGTCACTAGACGCGCTCGCTTCTAAGGTCTATTCGCAGTAGGCTAGAGTTTCAATTACTGAACGCACGCTCAGGCTAAGAATACAACTGGTGTTTAAGTTCCTACCACGCTTTTAAATTAGAGCACGATGAATTGTCTAGCATGCAAAAAAAAGATAGATAGGGGTGAATTACCTAATTGCTCGTGCTGTGCAGGAAGCTATCAGATTATTTGCTTGAAACAGCTTTATTAGAGTGCTGAAAACAAATTTCAAAAACAATTGGGTATGCCCCTCCTGCACATCGCACCACGCGACGGCGCCGCAACGACGATGATACACCCGCATCCCCTGCAAGTTTGATCAAAAGTATGTTACAGACATTGGATGTGACCAATATATCGTATGATGAGTCTATAAATGATAGCCACATTTTCGGGGACAGACTCTTTTCTTCCAAAATGTCATCAAGACCACAGACATTACTCGCAGCAAAACCGGAGTCGTTAATTCATGGCAAAAGCATAACACTTCAACAGATAAGTGAATCATTAGGCAGAAAACTAGAATCTAAGAAAAAATCCATTATCTAAGAATTATACGCCAACCTAAAGACAGATATGAAAAACCTGATACCATGAAATCCAGAGCTTCCTTAACAACTACAAATCTGAAGCAGACCGCAATATAAAATTACCCTAGTTACTGATCAAAATGTATTAAAGTCAAAAATCGACGCTCTTCCTGGGGTTCAATACTAGGACAAAATCAGTTTACAGTGAAAGCCCAAGTGTTAAAATAGAGATTTAGAGCAAAGACCCAATGTGATAATACTAGAAGAAAATATTTACGGTCACCTGATGTGTTTGTATTACGCACCATATCATGCCTACCTTGTCTGTTAGTCTGTGGAGATATTTGGCATTGTGGCAGCACTGCTTCAAATGAGCAGGGGGGGTTATATTCGGCCTTTTGTCACAATACGTCGCAGCAATGGAACGTGCAACGGGAAGAGGTAAGTTTAATTTATTAACATATTTCAAATCTTTATGTTATACTTAGTGTATTTAGTTTTGTTTTTGAGTGAATGAAATTAATTATAGGCAAATACTATTATTTTACTGTAATTTCATAATTCTCGATATGTGTTTTTGATTATAATTAATTTGTAATAGTACTAGTATGTGGGGTGGTTATAGGTAGCATAAATTGCTTTTCATAGGATATATATTTCTGTAGCTAGTAGCATATTTTGTCTTAGTTTTAGATTGTTGGGCTCATACAGTTTCTTTGTTACAGCTTCAGAAGTAGTAAAGTGTTTTGACTTACTTCAAAAGTCTGATTTTGAAGCCGACGAGAAAGAAAAAAAGAAAATAAACGGTTTTAAATTGTTCTACGAATGATTATTATTCTTACCTTTTGCATATTTATAATGATTAGCAGTTACATTTTGATTCAAATACATCCTAAAAAGAAATACTAATTTTGAATGTGCATTATCCGCCTATTTCTCTTTTGCGAATGCGTGGCTCCGTTATGGTGTGGTGTGGGGAGGCAGCACTGAGGCTCAACAGCTATTTGTATTACAAAAAAAATGTATCCGAATACTAGCCAATGTACGAATCCCTACACATGCAGCTGTCGTCCATACTTTGTAAATTATAAACTTTTACGTTGCCGTGTCTATACATTTTGCAAGCAGCACTCTTTGTCCGTGATAATCCAAATCTATTCGAGGCAAAGAAAGAAAATGACAGAACTAGAACGCAATACAAAAATAAGCTAGTACTACCAAAAACGAATTTAGCCATGTATAGAAAAAGTCCTCACCATCATTACCAACAAAATCCCAACTCGATCAAACGGGAAACTCGTGACATTATATTTCAAAATAAACTAAAAAAGATACTAATCGAGAAATGTTATTATTCTATTGACGAATTCTTAAATGATGATAAATTGTAAAATTGAAACCTATTAATGTAAGAGTAATAAGTAATTCTGATAATATATATTATAATTTTAAAACTATTAAAATAAATTTTAGTTCTAATTCTGATTTAATGTATTATTAAGTATTATCATTTTGCGCCCTTACGGGGCGACATGGCCTGACTAATATTACTTTATAACATCTTTACTTAAATGTACATGACTTAGACAATTGAATAAATAAATAAATCTCAGTTCAAATGGGTAAATAGTGGTGGTCCTCAAAAGTGTTTTTAGGATAGTTTAAAGATGTTTCCATTGTATTAATTAAAAAAAAAAACAAGTTTGTACACATAAGAAGGTGTAATCTGTTAACTGAAATGACAATAACACTATAATTTTGTTGATTTTTTTATTATTTATTGGTTGTTAAAATTCTCATTTTCTATGTGATGTTTGAGCTTCTATTATAAAAGTAGTCTAAAATTGATAATTGTCAGTACTATTTTGGTGTATTTCTGTAATAGTAAGTGTTTAAGTTACCATTTTCCGAGGGATTTTTCAGTTCCTATATGAAAGATTATTTTGTTGATTTAGTGTTAAATTTCTATTTTTCTGTGAGAATTTTGAGTTCCTACGAGAAAGTAAGCCAATTATTGTAACTTTAATGAAGCTCAAGACTTATTTGGTTGATCTCTACTAGGATTGAGTAATGAAATTTGTTATTCCTATAAGATTTCCAAAACTGTCTGATTTGGCTGCCCAATGTGATAAATAAAGAACAAAAGATTTCGGTGTTTTTTCTTTTTGTCTGACAAGCCTACATCAATACAATATCAATACAAAATATGACGTATGTATCTGTTAGGGTTAAAAAGATATGAACAATTTTTGGTCCTGGCGTTCAGGACTTTATTAATTAGTCCTAATATTAGGCCATTGGGTCTTCCTCGGAAGTACCCTCTTTGAAACTAGGCCGTAGGAGGTTATCGTCGCTAACACACCACTCTCGAAGCAGAATATTCCTCACTAGGAACTGAAACTCAGATAAAGAAACCTGACGCCAATTTTAACGCATCTATAATAAACCACGCTTTAGCACCAACCTACGTGCCGGAGAGCAACAGCAGGAAAATAGTAATTTACGGCTTTACTGAACACTATAAAGAACTCGAATGGGACCTCCACGAAAGAATAATCGGGACCTTCCCAGACATCCTGCAAGTGGTATATTGAAGAAACGTACAGAGTAGGCCGAAGGAGTACTAGAAACCGCCCGTTAGTAGTCGATTGATCAGCAAAAGAAGTGTTCTTATATTAACTAAAAATACAACTGAATGTCGTGAACGGTTAGATATTGGGTCCCAATTTTGTAAATGATCTTAGAAACATGTGCAATTTGATATATAATCTCCTTATTATTGTCTATTGTCTAACTGTACGATTGACTGTCACTGTCAATGTAAAACACTTATCCTAATTTCTTTAGCTGATTAAAGCCAAGGTATGTTTGGTATTTCGCTTATTATTTGAATTATTTAAATTCCAAAAATCAATATTTTAATTATAAATGTATATTGGCCTAATAGTAAAAAGGAAACAGAATCGTTTTGTTGGCGTGAAAAATATACTTTATGTATACTAATCTCTCTCAAAGTTAATAAAAAGAACATTATTTAACATTATTTATTTATTATAATAGGGCGAGACTTTAATATAGATTTTTCAAAAAACAGTTAATTAAAATACAGATTGTCATCCTATGATTTTCACCAAAACATCAAAGAACCAACGCGTGTGACATCAACAAGTTCCACATATATCTATTTTCTGTTTACAAACTTCAATACCACCAATCTAGAATTGTTTATGATTATGGCCTATAAGACCACAGAGGCATCCTGTTATCGACGCCGATTATTATGCCCCAACTACAACATTTAATTTATACAATACATTTAATAAAGAAAAGTTTAAAAAAGAACTTCATAAAATACACAGGGATCGTATAATATTAGTAAATAAAACCGTAAACGAAAATTATAATAATACTGATACTGGACACTGACACATATTAAAGACACTGGATAAGTATATACCAAATAAAAAGCATTAAAATTAAACTATTGTCTAAAAAACCTTCCTACTACTCCAGGACTAAAAGTGTCGTGTCGCGCCGCCTACCCTTATTGACTTGAGGATGGTTGTGTTGACAACTAGAAGAGACAAGGTCCTACATAAAGTTATCTCTGTTTTTATTAACTATTTTTTCGTTGACTCAGATAGTTGCAAATCAATAGTCAGGTCATTCTTTTCTAGTAATTAGGTGTTATTTTGAATAAGAGACACGTTTCAACTAATCCAATTACTACTACGGAGTACTAATACGGAGTTAATTATCAATGGTATGGTTCTTAGGCTAAATTTCCCTCTTAGTGAATATTAATAGCAATATCTTCATATGCAAATAAGTAATTAGCATCCCCTAAGTAAACAAAATATTTATACTTCAGAAGAAGTGCATCAGAATTCTAGCCAATAACGACCAAATGGTATCTTGTCGGCCTTACTTTATTAAGTTTAAAATGCTCATCTTAACTTCTATGTACATTTGGAATCCAGTAAATTCGTAATAAAATACTTTATAAAATTAATAAGTATAAAGTACTTATACCCCAAAAATAGCACCCGTAGAAATTATAGAAATGTTAATAAACTTAAATTACCCTTTTCTACAATGAAAATAGTAACATATAGTCCTCATCATATGATGATCAAAATATATAACCAGCTACCTTCCTAAATTAAAAATGTACAGTAAACAAAGCTATTTACCAAATATCTAAAAGTATTCCTCAGTAATAAATGTTATTATAACTTAAGTGAATATTTTGAAGATAATACCAATGCCTATAATATAATAAATAAATAAATAATTCAAATAAGTTGATATATACAACGCTTTGAAAATATATTTCTCGCCATTTTCCTTGTGTTGTATTCATGTGCAATAAAATTTACGTGTGTAAGTAAACGTTATGTTAAAATAGTAGCCCCCTCAAATTGCTGTGCCCTTGCAGGGCGTCACATGTGTCGATATTTATATTGTAATTCCACCTGCTGATGTATAAATGTGATATGCAATACACGTTTGATATTTGATTCAGAAAAATTCAAGCAACGAGCCAAAATACTTCGCAAAACTGCTCAAGAACAGCTTAATAGTTTCAAAGTCGTAACTTTTGATGCAATCTGGTTTAAAGTATCACAAAGCATTGCTGTCTATTTTGAAATTCAGAAACATCCTGACTTAATTTCTATTCTTGTATTATAACTTTAATTAATTTATTTATTATTAACTTTTATTTCCCTTTAATTTGTTGTTTAATTTGAGAATCTGTCTATTATATGTACGCTTTCATTTCAGACTTCGAGAAATTACTTAAGTCTCATTATTTCCGTATAATTCAGTTCAAAAATTTATAAAAGTGAATTCATGTGTTGATATTTGCATTTGAAAGGTATGATGACTGGTTTCTCACCAATTTTGTCGTTTATATGTAAAATAGATGCCTATTGAATAATGAAGCTTTAAAGTTCGTATTTTATGCAATGCGTTACTTCTTCATCAAGTGCTAGTGCCGGTCGGCTAGAGCTATAGGGACTTGTGCCGCGGTCACGCGTAATAAAGATGACTATGTAAGTGCAAAGATTATTAAGCCACGAGTCAACTTATTCCGGATGGTCTCTTTGCTTGGATATTCCGCTATTTAATGAGCTCCAAGACCTTATATTTCTCAATACGTTCCTTGTTTTCAAAATACTGCACCAAAATGTAATCTGATGTAATGCTACTATAACGTATCGCTTATTGAATACTCGGTTAGAATTAGGGTTAGCTAGAACAATAATTAATTGCCTGATTCGGGCGACTAGCGCGGCAGGGTTATTCAGTCCATTTAACCAGTACACACCAGTGCACATTGCCTTATCCAAACCTAGTTATTATTGAGAATGGGCCTGAGATTAGACGGGAAAAAGATATGATAGTATAGTAGTGTGGAAATGAAGATGAAGGTTCCATTGACTTCTTCGTGTTTTTGGTTAGAAGTTGCTATTCATTTTCGTGTTTTGTTCTAATGTAAGAAGTCCCACTCTTACCTAGAAATAAAACACGAACAGTTTGTCGTAGATTGAACGATTCATTACTATCAACTTGTGACATCGAAATGTAGTAATTAGTTAACAATGTCAGGCACGGAACTACCTAAGCATGTAATAGGTGCTTTGAGAAGATTTTTTTACCTAATTTTGGCTAAAGTAACAATAAGTATCTACTAAATGTTAGGTCGCATAAAAAACACATCACCCTCTTTATTCCTGTCATCCATTACGAGCGCTACACTGCTTATTCTTTCTTATTCAAAACACGTGAAAGATCATTTGTATGGCCTCACTTCAACGTCAAGTCAAATCCTAGATTTTTCTTAGAGAAAAAATAACATCCCTCTAATCCGTTTAAACATGATAAAGCGAAGGCCTTAGATTAACATATGGATAAAGTAAAAAGGGACTGAGAAATACGTTACATGTGGGCTTGCAAAATAGAAGATCCAAAGAGATTTTCCCTTTTTTGGAAAACGGGGCTTAACGATTGTGTTTGAACAAAGGTTTCAATTAAAATAAAAGACGTATCCGCGTGTGGCTTGTCACGTAGGGTAACACACGCTATAAAGGGTTGTTAGCAATAAGGCCTTAATCCATTACATTTCTTATATGCTTTAACATGTTATTTCGTACAATAAACTTCAGACAACACAGTCACCCGCCGTGACCGATTACGAGATCGACCTAGTATAAGTTAATCTGAAGAGTCCTTATAACTTTTTTCGCTATTTTGTTAAACTTACTAACGCTGTTCCTCACAGCAAAACTGCATTTATACCAATTTTAATGCATTGTTATGATAGATCGTTTCAAGTTTTAGGGAATATGTGTGCCACTTTTTCAATTTTTTTTTTGTTATTGAATTATCTATGTTAATTCAACGACTGTTTTGCCAATTTGCGCTTAAAGAGGTTTAAAAAAAGCATGTAAAACATATAAATTGACTTAAAAACGGTATGAATATAAATAATATGTATAGTCTTCTAGGGAATAAATGGAGCAGTTTTTTCTACTTTCAAACTTTGTTTGGAATATTTTTTTTTATTAAAAACATAAATAACGTTGAACGGATATGCCTGTTTACATCCAAGTAGTAAGAAGAAGTTTAAGATAAATTTACCTATTACTAATTCCAGAAATTCCTACTTAGGAAATTCTTCCCCGTAATTGTCGGCAGTCTGTATTCAGGTGTACGTTCACTTTTTTACTTTAGATTTTTACTATTCTTCCAGGTCCATTATTCAGTTTGTGACTGCATGTACATTTTGTTTAAAAAATATGTTTCAAACTATAAAAACTTGCGTATTTCTTGTACTGTCTTTCGGATTCCTTTTTACCATAACTGTCAAATAAACTAAATACATGCAATAATAGTCAACTAAACTGGGATAAAAAATACCTAACTATTATTAAATTCAGTTAAGAAGTTAGTGTTCAATGTAGCATGACCAAAAATAAATATATTCGAAGTAGGTATTTAAATTTCAACGTTAAAAAATGGTTATTGAAATAATATTTGTACGATACACAAATCTATCTCAGGATGGTTCATAGTATTTGAAGTTCAAGAGGTGTTTAAATATGCAGTAGTTATCTCGTAATATTACGGAAGTGCTCTCGAAACGAATGAAGGCCGAATTCTGTTTACACGACTCTTTGCTGCTCTGAGTTAACTTTGTAATGTTTATGTTGGAGTTTTAAGATTTTCGCGGGTTAAAGCCAAACAGCTTGTTTGCACTTTTCAGGGCGGTGTTACCTTACGGAGAATTAGCTTAGGAAAATTATCCTGCTTTGTTTAATGTTCTGATGTTGAATGAAATAAATCAGCATTGTTGATTTATACTACATCATTACAGACTAGCGTAAACCAATATGCACTCTTGTTACACATTGACTGGACAAAACTCCTGCAGTGTGTTTTCATTTATACCTATCTGACTTAGACAATGTCTACGTCATGTGTATTAGACAAAGGCATAATAAGAAACTGACACATTGAAACAATGTCTAGTGGCAGAGGAGTGTTCATTTTAGAATACACGAATTAATATACTTCTTAAATGCTTATTGTATACGTGTAAAGGCTTCATATCTTTTGGTTGTGTCTCGCATGAATGAAGATTTTGGTTAGTGATTGTAATTCGGACACCGACGCGTTTTCATTATTTCGTTTTCCTTTAGTTGTTATATTAGTCTGCAATTAATTAATGTGTTATATTTTATTCTTTCAGTCCATTAATTCCGGTCCAACGTGTTCATTTTTATATTGTCACATTAAGTTATGAAAAAGAGTTTTCTTTTGATTAAGCTCCGCATAATTCCGCGGGATTCAATATAACTATTGGCTCTGTAAGCTGTAGACCTCGTGAGTGAGTTTTTTATCATTTCCAAAATTTGACGTTATAAAAAAGATCAATTACGAATATCGAACCTGCTAACAAAATTTCACGAGAAGCGGTTGAAACATGCAACCTGTAGAGGTGAACAAACCGAAATTCGGACGCAGAAACTTACAAAATCTTTGAAATAAAAATCGTTTTTGAAAATTTCCAAAAACTGTCTCGACAAAAAAATTCTATATAACTATCGAACGTGCTCACGAAATTTCACGAAAATCGTTTGCGAAATGCGACCTGTAGAGGAGAACAAACCGTTGAACATATATATATATATATATATTTTAATTTCCAAAAACTTATTCGGCTAAAAAAAAAGAATTGCGACCAGCGGGGTAATCACGTAACTTTTTTACTACCGTTAGGTAGATTTAAGAAGCAGCAGCAGGCGAATCACGTAAGGTTATGTACTAATTTTGAAGTATAAATGTATGAGCCGACAATTAAAATCTGACATTAAAATCTACCTAACGGTAGTAAAAAAGTTATGTGATTACCCCGCTGTAGACGAGAACAAACGGAAATCCGGACATACGAAAGCATATTTGTCGAAGCTGAAGCAGAGACCTTCATTTCACTCGTTCAATAATATAAAATGTTGTTTTAAATAGGTTGGTTAACCGCTTTCAAAAAAGGAGGAGGTTCTCAATTCGTCCTTTCGAAGATTCTGGAATCTTATTTTTTGGTAAGTATAAAGCATTTCCCGAAGCGAGTATTGTTTTTCTAAACTTAAAAATTGGTAATTAACTTTGCTACCCAAACTAAATTGGAATGCAAAAACTAAAGTATTTATGAATGATTTATTCATTCACTAGCAATAACTCTCACATATTCGATTAACCAACAACTACTTCTATGAATATATCAAAAATTACAAACTATGCCATAAAGCAGTGTTTGATTTGAAACGTCCCAGCTTGCAATGCCTACAAAAACTATTCATGATTTGTACGACAAGCATGGACGTGATATATTACAACTCGTATATCACGTAGGCTATCTATAACATCGTTTTTATTATAGCGATAGTCTCAATATAGTGGGAAAAAGTATGATCCATTTGGACCGACGATTTATTGAATGCTGGTAAACCGCCCTCGAGCGAAGCTTGTATGCGGACCCTTCCTTTCACTTCTTATCCTTGTGATTTTGCGTTATTGGTATTAGGTAAACCATCTGAAAAGACGTTGCAGACTTGTATCTAAAGTTGCGAGGCTTATAAAGAAACATTCCTTAGAGGTTTAGTTCCTTGGCAAACTTTGAAATTATACCAACGTAAAAATCCGTGGGTATTGAGAAAAACTAATAATGGTTTCGCACCGAACATAACTCTCGTTCTTTGTAAAATGTGTCCATTTTGTGTTTTTGTGAGACAGGTAAGGTAAACGTCCCTGTACTAGGCACTGACCTAAGACATGGCACTTTCAATGTTATCTCATGATGACACAGGTGATTAATCGGTATCATCTATTGGGCACTAAGGTATCGAGCAGTGGCACGTTTACCTTCTTTAAGAAAATGTTTTTTATTATATTTTGTTCCAGTTTTTGTAATTATAAATGCTGATGTAATTATGTGTGTCTGTCAGTTACCTTTTCACTCTTAAAGCGGTGAACGGATTTAGATAAACTGTGGCACGGAGGTAATTACATAAGATATTAAAATTTAGTACAGTAGTATCAACAGTTATGAGATCCCGGATAAGACACAGATAGTTTTTTTTTACAAGAGGGCTAAAAGTTTGGATGGAAGAGCGATAATGAAACAAGTTCTACACGAACCAAATGCCATAGAAAAGGTAGTGTGCAAAAAAGCAACATTAAATAACTCATTATAATTTCGGACATCTGGGTAGATACTTACGTAATATCAATATGACGTGATCATAATTATTGAGGCATTAACTATAACATTTAATTACTCTTAAATTATATTATTGTTTAAATTATTTTATAATTTAACAAAGGTCCTAAAGATAAGTTTTTATTTATAGAGGTGGATAAGGAATCTCACTAAAAACTCACAGAGACGTTTTCCCCGTCGTCTACCAGTTCCTGGGATCCCAGAGCTCATTACAAAATAATGCAATTGTTTATTTTTGTTTTGCTGGGAGACGACGGCTTAAAACAACACCTACAACCCACAAACCTACATGAACCGTCATTCAATTAAGTACAAAAATTATTAATAACAGAAATTACGACTAAATAACTTATTTGAAACTTGCCATTAAATGGAGGGACGACCTCATCAAGTATATAAATACATGATGAAATCTGACTCTTAACTCCTGATCCTCTCATATGAAGTCTGTCCCCTTCTTGTCTCGGTTACCACTATTAGTAAAGAGATGAGCAAGCCTACTTCATGAATAATACATTTGCGGATTGCCACTCGTACGCTCTGTCTTGACGAATGGCGCCCGTGAATCAATAAAGACTCGTAAGTAAACCATTATATACAGTACCTGCCGCTTTTATTTCTACTTACATGCCATTTTAAGGGATACGTACAAGTTTTCATATCGGTCTTAGGTTCTTGCCTGACGTTAAGCAGATATAGTAGCCTCAAGGACGCTTGAGGCTTCAAAAAAATCACATACGTATTGCCGAGCATTTACATGTTCGAAAAATCGTTGTGTTGACAGCTAACAATAAAAGGCATACAAAAATCTATTATGCAAAATAACCTTGAAACTACAGTAAGTTTAAATAACTAAAAGACAATATTGATATTGTACAAACCACAAGGTATCGAATACGGAAACTTTTTGCCAAGATTAACCAGATAAATGAAACGATTTCTTGCAATTATGGAGAAGATCACTCCACAACATTAACTGAAGAGCGCTTAAAACTTTGAGGAGCCGTCCCGTTGTCGCTTCGAGGCGTTTCCCCCTTGTTTCTCGGATTGCGGACGAGGCGCTAACCACCTTGGAGATTTATGAAAGTGCCTTGTCTTTTTAAGGCACTTGGGAGCAAAGGGGAGTTATTATCTATGTTCAATGTCGCCTTAATTTTGTTTCTCCTTTTTTAGACTGTTGCCATTAAACCCAACAGGGGTTAAAAAGTTTTCGCGTTAGCGGTCTTTGGTTTATATTAACCGTTGTAAATCTACGGGGTTTTGTGGCGAGAATTTGTGAATTGCCGGTATTGTAAAGGGGAAAAACTTGTGATGATTAGAGGCACAAATAGATAATTGGGTCGGTAGAGGAAACACTTCGATAGCGCCTGTTACCTCTTTACCACAGGGGTAAAATTATATATGTTTCAAGCAGAGTTGTCTTATCTGGCATTAATTCAAACTTTGCGCTTCTCATGAATATCAATTAGTTCAAGATAGTTGTACCTACCTAGTTTACAATATAAGGAGTGATGAGGTGATAATATCTAGTTGTTGTAAGATTTCGCATATGACATATCTGCGGTTTTTTGTCCGTTCTGCGGTTGTGTTCTCCGTTTCGGGTTAGGCAATACACGGTGATTCCGCCGTAGGCCATAACTCGAACTAAGTCATTAGCATATTATGCCCTATCAGGTAACTAAAATTATTAACTAATAGATAGACTACTCAATAGTATAAATATTACAGGAATAGATTACAATTATCATTTACTTTTGTGCAACGAAAGTGAACGTATCTCCACCCTAATCAGTAGTACGTTTGCATCGCCGCAACTTAATCACTTTGTTATTGTCTGTTATTATTATTTACCGCGAGTGTCCACGTGGTGATATCATGGAAATACAAGAAGAAGGTATGTACTATTATTTGATTTATTTTATATTATGCTTATATATTTGTTTGTATTTTATACGAATTTTATACTAGAGGTCTATCGTTCCGTTATTTTTTTCTTAAGTATGATTTTCATTGAGAGATATACTTTGAGGAAACCCTAAGCCACGTATGAAATATACGTCATTTAATAGAGTGATATGTCCTTAATAAGGGCTGTAACTTTCAACTGCCCCTGGCTGCCTCTTCTTAGGTAAAGGGGGTGTTCAAGTAGAGGAGGGCGTACCTAAAAAAAATACGAAGTTTTATAAAATTGTCTCTCTTTTTGTTTTAGGTACTTTTTGGAGGTGTTCTATATTGAGGCGTAATGTTTTTGATATTTGGCACTCAAAACAAGGAACTGGCGTAGAAAAATGTCAACATGTCCTAAGTGTGTTGACCAATACATCACCTTTAGCAGATGACAGAAAATATCGACTTAAAAGTGTTAAGTGATAAAATAACGAGTTTATGTAAACGTTTATCTAGTTATTGGTTAAAAACAAATAGAACAAAGTCTAAACTAATAGAAATATATAGAGATTGGCTTAGTGAAGTAGAATATGTTGATGTGAAACGAAATATTGCACGGCACATCAAACGATGGCAATACTGCCAGGAGGTTCTTTTCTAACTCAGAAATATCAGCCGAAATTACTGGCATTAAGAAGAATCTTTTAGATCGTTGTTGGACTATACTTCAGTGCATTAATTCGGGATATAACATTGATCAGACCAAATTCAGAGAATTTACTTTAGAAACAGCTCGGCAATTAGCCGCAGAGTATCCATGGTATTACATGCCTGCTTCCGTCCACAAAATTTTAATTCACGGTGCTAGTATTATAGATCATGGTCTTCTGTCAATAGGGGAGCTGTCTGAAGAAGCAGCTGAAGCGTGTAACAAATAATACAAAGAATTTAGACGAAATCATACCCGAAAAATGAGCCGCGTTTTGACCAATACCGATTTAATTAATCGGCTTTTTCTTAATTCAGATCCCCTAATATCTGCTTTGAGAAAGTTGCCCGTTAAAAAAAAAAGTATTTTACCTAAATCTGTGTCAGATTTATTATGTGTAAATAGAAAAACATAGTGTTAATAGCAAGTAATTTAAGTTAGTATTAACTATGGCTAATAATTGTAATGTTCTGATATGTAAGTATTTTTGGAATACATACTGTTATTATACATTGTATATTGTTTTATTATTAGTTGTCATAGTATAAACCTTACTTTCTTTAGTTTTAAAGTAAACGTCGAAATCGAAAATTGTTACAAGTACAGAAAATATTTTTTGTACATACATCATCATATATGTTCGTTATTTATGTTTAAAATAGCTGTTTTTACCCCATTTCCTACTTTAGTAGCAATATTTGATAGTTTAAAATTGAAAAAATTGCTTATTTTGGAACCGAGGTAGTTATGGCCGCCCTTGTATGGGAGCGGAATCACTGTGCAATAGTAGATTGTATTACAAGTTAGCAAAATGCAATATTTCATAGAGGGCTAGCGTGTTGAAACCCTGAGCGTAGTGAGAGATTCAAACCGCCACGACCGAGTTAAAAATAATTTTGCTGCCGTGTTCGTTTCTCCTACGAGAAAAACTATTCATCCAAATAAGTAAGTAAAAGAACGATACTTGATTAATCAACAATCCATTTATTTAAGAAAAGGTAAAGAATATGTAAAATAAATAAAAAGATAAAAATTTGCTCGATTAAGATACAAAACATACCTAACATCGTTTGCTGTGATGTTTAAAGATAAATAACTAAACCAGACGCGGGGGGAGCTGCCAACGCAGCAGCAGCAGCTTAAAAATATTAAGAGGGAGCAACCTCTCTCCCCCTCTCCCCTCCCATACTCTCTTTTGATCCCTCTAAACGGGCTAGAAAAGCATTTTATTCTAATAGGAGAAGTGGAAAATTTCTTTCGTACCTATGTCTGTCCCGCGGATGTCCAGCAGATTTCCGGCTGTGCTCGTTATCACATTTTTTCTGTAATGAATGTTAACACATTCAGTACTAATAGTTTAGTCATAAACAATAATTTTATAATAAAACTTTCCATGCAGTACAGTTTTATCGAACGATAACTGATTTTACAAAACATACAACGGTATTTTAAATTTCGAATTGCATTGCGTAGGATTGCGAAATTTCTTTGAAACATTGGTAGCGTCAATCAGTGTATGAACTTCACAAGTCAAGCAATGTAAGTCGTTCAGTCATCCGCTCACGCGCGCGAACCTCTAAGTGCCCGAACAAACTTATTCATTACTCACTCCCCTGTGTCTCATAGGAAACAATATTTCTTACCTTCATAAGAGTGCAGAGGGTAAACTCACATTGCCATATCACAAGAATGTGATTTGAGGATGTTGATTGCTTGTTTTTTCTTAGGAAATGTTTCCTTAAAAGAAGGAAACCAAGGAATCGTCTGATTAATATTTAATTAGAAGCATACTAGCAATATTTTTCCACGTGATTATTGAAAACCTTTCCCATTAACTTAAGTAAAAAAAATATAAATCTTGTTTTATAATAATTATAAAGTTCCCCGAGTGGTTGCCGGGTAAGAATTGCGCCACCCCATCTCTTCCCGTGGGTTTCGTAGGAGGCGAATAAGGGAAAATCGGAGGGTGGGCAGCAGCATCCTTCGATCATTACCACCATCAAACTGCGGTCGCCAACCCGCCTGCCAAGCGTGGCGACTATGGCAAATCCCCCCCAAGGGAAAAATAAAAAACATGCCCGACAAAATCAAACCTAGACCCCTAGTCCCCGGCGGCCCCGCTATTCCTGGCTCCGGTAGCGGCCATGGTACCGGCGGGGCAGGGGGTGCTACAGTGAATCCCCGGCAGAGACCCGGCTACCAAAACCGACGACCCTTGGCCCTGGCAACATTTAACTGCCGAACACTGCGGACCGACGAGAAACTGCTGGAACTGGAGGAAGAATTGAGCAAGATACGTTGGGGAATCGTAGGGTTATCAGAAATCCGTAGAGAGGGAGAGGATACGATAACCCTGAAGTCCGGTAACTTGCTTTATTTCCGGGAGGGCGACCAACAGTCCCAGGGAGGTGTCGGGTTTATCGTCCACAAGTCCCTCGTAAACAGCGTGGTGAAAATCGAGAGTGTGTCGACCAGGGTAGCGTGCCTTGTACTAAGAATGACCCAACGGTATTCGTTGAAGGTCATACAGGTTTACGCACCGACCTCGACGCACTCCGACGATGAGGTGGAAGCTATGTACGAGGATATTTCCAGAGCCATTCATAGCTCCAAAACTCACTTCACAGTTGTTATGGGGGACTTCAACGCTAAACTGGGCAAACGGGACGGTGAAGAGCTGAGAGTGGGGCAATTTGGAGTGGGGCGAAGGAATCACCGGGGACATCTACTGGCTGGTTTCATGGAGAAGGAGGGACTCTACATGATGAACTCCTTCTTCAGGAAACGTGAGCATAGGAAATGGACCTGGATGAGCCCGGATGGTGCAACGAGGAATGAGATAGACTTTATCATGTCGACGAAAAAGCATATATTTAATGATGTCTCTGTGATCAACGCGGTCAAGACGGGCAGTGATCACCGTATGGTACGAGGCACATTAAATATTCAGTTTAAGCTAGAGAGAAGTCGATTGATAAAGTCTACGCTCCGCCCGGCACCAGCCCAACTACAATACCCCGAGAGCTTTCAACTCGAATTGCAAAACCTTTCCAAGGCCTAGGGAGCGACGTGGACGAAAACAACGATGGGTTTGTGGAAGCTGTCCATACGGTCGGGTCCAAGTTCTTCAAGACCCGTCGTAAAAAGGTCCAGAAGATCTCTGACTTCACTCTGAGGCTCATGGATGTAAGACGTGAGATGATCCTGCAGTCTTCAGATGATGCGTCTCGCTTTCGGCGGCTCAACAGACAGATCTCGAAGTGCCTGAGGCGCGATTTACGCCGATTTAACACTAACTGTGTTGAAGAGGCTATTGAGCGCAACAGAGGCTCTAAGGTTTTCGCTAGAGATCTGTCTGTTGGTCAGAGCCAGATGACTAAGCTGAAGACCGACGATGGCAGGATCATTTCTTCCAAACCTGAGCTTCTGCGTGAAGTTGAGAGGTTCTATGGGCAGCTATACACAACCACCCGAAGACCCGCCGTTGATCTAGCCAAAGACCCTAGAGCTATATTAACCCGACACTATACCGAAGATATCCCGGACGTCAGCCTGTATGAGATTAGTATGGCTCTCAAACAGTTGAAGAACGGCAAAGCCCCGGGTGACGACGGAATTACAGTAGAAATCCTGAAGGCGGGCGGTAAACCTGTCCTCAGAGCCCTTCAGACGCTGTTTAATTCTGTAATTCACGAGGGGAAAACGCCGCAAGCATGGAACAGAAGTGTGGTGGTGCTTTTCTTCAAAAAAGGCGATAACACTTTGCTGAAGAATTACAGACCCATCTCACTTCTGAGCCATGTTTACAAACTGTTTTCGAGAGTCATCACGAACCGTCTCGCGCGCAGGTTTGACGACTTCCAGCCTCCCGAACAAGCCGGATTCCGAAAAGGCTACAGTACCGTAGACCACATACATGCCTTGCGACAGGTTATACAGAAGACCGAAGAGTATAACTTGCCACTTTGTTTAGCATTTGTGGACTACGAGAAAGCCTTCGATTCGATCGAGACTTGGGCTGTACTGCAGTCTCTCCAGAGGTGCCAAGTTGACTACCGGTATATCGAAGTCCTGAAGTGCCTGTACGAAAACGCCACCATGTCCGTCCGACTACAGGACCAGGAAACAAAGCCTGTTCCACTGCAGAGGGGAGTCAGACAAGGAGATGTGATCTCTCCGAAGCTCTTCACCGCTGCACTGGAGGATGCTTTTAAATTTCTGGACTGGGAAGGACGAGGCATCAACGTAAATGGCGAGTACATCACTCACCTTCGATTTGCTGACGACATTGTAGTCATGGCTGAGACCATGGAGGACCTCAGTACAATGCTCGTTGATATCAGCAGAGTTTCCGATCGAGTTGGTCTGAAAATGAACATGGACAAGACGAAGGTCATGTCTAATGCCCATGTTGTACCAACTCCCGTAATAATCGGCGGCTCTGCGCTCGAAGTTGTTGACGAGTACGTATACCTGGGACAAACAGTCCAGTTAGGTAGGTCCAACTTCGAGAAAGAGATCACTCGTCGAATCCGACTCGGCTGGGCAGTGTTCGAGAAGCTTCGCAGTGTATTCTCGTCCAATTTACCGCAGTGCCTCAAGTCAAAAGTCTTTGACCAGTGTGTGTTGCCAGTGATGACATATGGATCCGAAACATGGGCGCTAACGATGGGCCTCATAAGAAAGCTCAAGGTCACCCAAAGAGCAATGGAACGAGCTATGCTCGCGGTTTCTCTGCGTGATAGAATTAGGAATGCTATCCGTAGTAGAACTGGGGTCACCGACATAGCCTTCAAAATTGCGAGACTTAAGTGGCAGTGGGCAGGGCACATTGCTCGCAGGACTGACGGTCGATGGGGCCAGAAACTGCTTGAGTGGCGTCCACGCACCGGAAGACGAGCTGTCGGTAGGCCTCCGACAAGGTGGAGTGATGACCTGGTGAAGGTCGCGGGAATCCGGTGGAAACGAACGGCACAGGACCGGTCTAAATGGCGAGCCTTGGGGGAGGCCTATGTTCAGCAGTGGACGTCTTTTGGCTGAAATGATGATGATGATGATGAATTATAAAGTATAAAATGCTTGATTACGATTCACTAAGAGCTGGAGTCGTCCTGGGCACGGGCCGAATATTTGAATGGGGTCGCAAAACCTATTGTTTTGGCTGATCTTTGTCAATATTATAAGGTTTTGACGCGACAACAAAAATCCCACGATTCCTCTTCTTTGTAGCTCAGCAACAAATGACATGCAGCAAAATAAATATAATCTACTAGCTTTTCCCCCGACTTCGTCCGCATCGAATTCGTTTATCTCGTACTTCCATACAAACTGAATGGCTATTATGAAATGTGGGCACATTTCATAATAGCCATTCTTAGTCCATCACAGGATCTCCAAGTACATCCATCTTAACATATTTGAACGAGCAAGGCTGCGAGTTTTAACATTGTTTATCAATATGGTTCTATATTCTATATGTAATGCGTTGTTGTAACGTTGCGTATTTTACTCAAGCGCATGTTTTTATTCTATATATATGCATGAGCTCCTTTAATTGGCTCTGTATTTCTATATTTAGCTGTTGGTTCTCCTTAAATAAATAAATATCAAATTTCACCCCAATCGGTTAACGGTTCAACGGTGTAAAATTCCAGAATAATCACAAGCGTGCTGCTGACCCTTTTTTAATTGAGAATTATTATTTGATGTATTTATTAAGTACATCCACATTACATTTCACTTAAAGCTCGTAAATTAGGAGGTATTTATTCCGAAATATACAACAATTATGGAAGTATTTAAAATTGGCTAAGTATGTTGCGTTGAGGATTGTTTTATTGACAGCTGGAGACAAATGCAGGTTTATCACTCTTAACACAGGGCATCGTCAGGAGCCCAAGTGGTCTTACGCATCACCATAAATACAACATCATATTTAAACAAAGCTATTAATAGTGTTATTTTGGCTGCAC